>OX016542.1:89219166-94219166 GCA_943590905.1 Sphaerophoria taeniata
ATACTTAGGCATGCTGAGCGTTGCACTTTACTAAGCTTATCGCAGTTTAATTTTACGTCCAAGGCAGTCCACCATACTGTAACACCATAAAGAAGAATCGGCCTGATTACCGATGTGTATAGGCAGTGAGTGATTCTGGGTTGTATACCCCATTTACTGCCAATGCCTTTCTTGCAGGTGAAAGTGCTACCGTAGATTTTCTAGTTCTTTCGTGTATGTTGCTCTTCCAATTTAGTTTTCTGTCTAAAATAAGACCAAGATATTTTGTTTCCTCTGAAAACTTTAATTGGAGGGTCGATGTGCGGAATCCAAAGGCACGGTAGTGCCCAGCCAAGTTCTAGAACTACTCCCTTTTTACAGGATCGAACTCAAGCACATTTTTAACCCCCCATAACTTTTGAACACATAGAGGTAGAAGCTTTAAATTTGAATTACGTATTAACTTCATGGGCACAAAGGCCCTGTGAAAAACATAATTTTGTAGAACCGCTACTTCCTGAGATATTGAACAATAAAAACTTCAAAAACCGTAAATGACTCACTGACCATCAAAATTATGAAGCACTTCTAACAATGGCACAATCTTGAAATTTAATACAATGGTAGGTTTCAATTTGCTCATTCAGTGGGCGTGGTATCCGCCCACTTTCTAAAACTGGTCGTAGGATCTTGAAATTCAGAATTGTAAGAACTTGGCGTTCTTTTAGATTTCATTACTTTTGGTGGCTTACTTTTTACACAGTGTTGGTCGCACATAAGAGAACTTGGCTCTTTTTTTACATTTTATGTTTTTGTTCTGATTTTATATTTCCTAGTGAATAGGACTAAATCGGTTTTGTGTGGATTAACGCTTAAACCACACCGATTCGCCCAAAGTGTAAGCTTATTTAGAGCGTTTTGTAAGAGTTCTTTTAAGATCCTTCCCTGAAACAGCTATAGCATCGTCATATGCATAGGCTATCACTCTGAAATAGAGATGCCGCGAATATTCGGAAACTATTCATATTATTTTGATATTCGGTATTCGGCCAAATAGTACATCAAATATTCGGCCGACCGAATATTTGTTCAAATATCGAAAATGGGGAAAAAGGATTCATTATTTTATAAAAAATTTTACTTTTTAATGGTAAATTGTGGTGAATAAATATTACTTTATCGTAAACAATAAGACCAGCTAAGAAATTGGGAAACTGGTTTGTGTTTGCTGACCACCAATTGTAAGATTCTGCATCCAATCTTGGCGAACAGTTCTGAAATAAAGTTTGATTTCGTTTTCAATAGAAGTTTTTGCAACATCTTCGTCAATTTTCGTATTGTCTGTAGCAACTTCCTCAAACCATTCCCAGAAACTGTTGGTCGTCATTTCATGTCAAATGTCTCGGCAGAGAAAAACTACACACAAATCGTTGGCGAATGCAATGCAATCCAATAAAAAAATGTTCAATGTCACGTAGGAGATACACAATTACACATCATTTCGTTGGCCGAATATTCGGTATTCGGCCGATGAGGCTGGCGGAACATTCGGTATTCGGCAGAATCACTATTCGCGGCATCTCTAACTCTGAAACCCTCCCTTATCCAGACAGGTTAGAATTTCGTTAACTACCAGATTCCAGAGTAGAGGGGAGAGAAGGATGCTTATTTTGTGTAATTTGTGGATTAAGGTGAAGAATGTCGAATACAAATGAATGCATGTATGTTCAAATGTTGTATGAATCAAATTCGTTTTTGGGTAAGTAAAAGTAAAAACCAAGTTTTTGTTGTTGTCATTTTTTATCACAGCTCTTTACTTGAATCAATTCGGCAGAGTAATAACACTTGAAAAATGTCTCCACAATAAATTATAAACAGTCTTTAAAGCCAAATTCTTCACACGCACTCAGAGAATTGTTGATGAGAATAAGCCACTTGGCTCTTCAAGAGCTGTCGCGCCACTCTATTTATTTATTTGTTTTTTACTTTAAAGCCAAAACTGATAATGAAAAAGTGGACCTATCCATCACACTTTTGCCAATCGCTGATTACGTTATCCAGCAAATGAGAAGCTTCAACAGCCTCAATTGAATTCCCAACATCAAACCATTTTAGCCATACAAAAATTTCTTGTGCAAATAGAGAGCTTCCGTTCTACCAACTAACCAAACAAAGGCATTCCTCATTTCTAGGGTTTATATACATACATATTTCAACACATCAAAATTCGAAAATATGTTTGTTTAAAATTCTCATACATATTTTAGCCTTAATGCAGTGTGTCCATTGTTCGTGCGTGTGCTTCGCCGTGCGTCGCGTCGCGTCGGTCGTCCGTCAAATTTCAACTAGAGAAAACTGAACGGAACGCCCCAACTTGAGAAAACATCACAATTCCACATTCTAAAACATGCCAATAGTCATGTACACTTAGTGTCCGCTCTTCTATATCTTGTATGCACATACATGAACCCGAAATCCTTGTAGATGGAATAAACATATGTATAACAACTGCAAGCTCGAACATTAATAAATAAACAACTAGATGGAAATATCGTGCGAAATGGAGGCGGGCAGGTTTGTGTGTTGCATTATTCCTACTGACACTTTCTTAGGATCGCCAGTACATAGACATTTGAGTTTGGCCACTCAATAGACGCCTGCTCTACTAAAACGCCAAAGCGGGCGACGCGACGAGGATGTCCAATTGAGTAGGTGGAAAGAGCTCAGCTCCATCAAAATTGCCATGAATATAATTTTAGAAATATGACAACGATGATCATGACGACTATATATTGAAATCCATTTGACATGGGATGTGATTGTGATTGCTCTGGACAAGGATAAACAAACGGATATGTCGTCTGTTGGTCAAACAGACTTTTGTTCAGACAGCCGACACAAGGACATAGGACATAAGGCAGGGACACTTGATCCAAATGTCTCACACAATTTTCGAAACGAATCTCGCATGTTCTATAGGTGTTCCGATATAATTTCGATTAAAATGCCTAATCAAATTAATGTGAAACCACCATGAATGGTTGTCTTCCTCTTGACATATTCCTAAGTTTATTTCGGAACATGAGCGACTTGGGGGCATGAGTGCTCCTACATCGTCTTAAGACGGGTTTTGATTTGCAGACGCTAAGGGTGGGATGAGTGTGGTTGAAGATTGTTTGTGAATTGGATTGGGTATTTGATTATTTTATCGATTTGTTTTTCGCTCTCTCCCTCTGATGCTGGGGCTGCTAAAGAGCAGCCTTAAAGCCAAGAAGAATCCCCAGAATTAAAGTGGAAATCAAAGTAAAATAAGATATTTCGAGAAGAGGGAAATTGCAACATCCGACGAAATTTGGCTAAATAATTAATGTCCATTGAAATGTTATTATTTGATTAGTGTGCAGGCGGCAGAGGTATGGCAAATTGGACCCCACCTCTGTAATTCAAGCAATCCACTAATTTCGGGATGAAATGCAAATGACATGAAGCAAGCTTAGAGATATTATTATTTGTGTCTATCTGGTTGGAAGACCGACAAGGTTTTCGGCATCGGTATCTCTATGTATACGCACTTAAGACTTGAGATGGATAAACAAGGAGGAAACATTTTTGGAGAAATAACAGAGGTTAATCATTTGTTATAAATTTAAATGCGAAATACTAGAGGGAATTATTGAATTAACCAAAATATAATATTGTATATACGATGAGGGTGTGTTGGTGGTTAAGTTTATCTTTGTTGATTTATTTACCCAAAACTGTTCGCTGCTGTTGCAGCTGCGGTCATTTTTGTGTAGGTAAATAGATTTAGTTGCAGGATCTCATCTGGTTAGGGGCTTGGAAGGAGCGAAAATGCAGTAAATTACTGTCGAAATTTGCTGTAGGTCCGTACATTTAAAAAGACATTGTTCGCTGGGCTACAAAAGTACAAAGTACAAACTATACAAAATTTCTACCGGAGCAAGTTTAAGAGCGTTAACTCCAATCTTTGAACGTAGTTCTCGCCCTATAAGACATCAGGCAATAACAAGTTTAGTGCAAAAACTCCAGTCTATACGTATTCGTTGGGTTATGTTGCCACGTCAGTGAGACAACGGGTTGGTTGAAATGTCGAAAATATCCCTGCCGTTCAGGCGTCCGTAGCAAACGATCCAAATCAGCCGATTCCACGGAGTTTTCTAGAATTGGACATCGCTGAGATCACATTATGGCCTCTAGACTATTTTCTTAAGAGCTACGATAAGGCATTGCTCTATGCCAACAAGCCAACAAGCGAGGTGGCCGAGTCAACGAAAATTGGATCCAACTAATCGACCGCAGAAAACGTACAAGGATTTTGAAATATCTCAAATGGTTTGGGTTTTATTAACAAAAAAAAGTTGTCAAGCCTCATTGGAAATACCTTTCCAATCTTTAAGATTGATATTGAGACGCTTACTTACTTATTTACTTATGGTGGCGCTACAGTCCAGGTCGGACCAGGGCCTCATCCAACAAACGTCTCTAGCCAGCTCGGTCCCTAGCTAGCTGTCTCCAGTTTCGCACGCCAAGTTGTGTGCTCCACCTGAGTCGCGGTCTTCCTCTTCTGCGACGTCCTTCCGCGTTGGATTCGAAGACTCTACGAGCCGGAGCATTATTTTCCATTCGCTTTACATGTCCCAAACATCTAAGTCGTTGGACCTTAACTTTTCTGCCTAGGTCAGTGTCGCTGTACAGCTCGTACAGTTCTTGATTGATTCTTCGTCTCCATTCTCCATTTATGCAAGACCAAAAATCACTCGAAGAATTTTTCTCTCAAAAGCAGCCCAAAGCGTTTTCATCGGATGTTGTCATGGTCCATGTCTCTGCACCATACATTAGAACCGGGATGATGAGGGTTTTGTAGAGGGTCACTTTGGTTGTTCGGGAGAGGACTTTACTACTCAATTGGCTTCTAACTCCAAAGAAGCAGCGATTGGCAAGAGTGATTCTTCGTTTGATTTTAGCGCTGGTATTGTTGTCTGAGTTGATAGCGGATCCTAGGTAGACAAAGTCCTTAACTACCTCGAAGTTAAATCTGTCTTTGTTGATGTTTGCTCCAAGACGTCGATGTTGGTTGTCCTTTCTTCTTGACAGTATTAACTTGGTTTTGCCCTCGTTAACCACTAGACCATTCTTCCTGGCCTCCTATAGACGTCTCTATAAACGCTGTCATACGCGGCCTTGAGATCGATGAAAAGGTGGTAGGTATCGATTTGAAGTTCCTGGGTCTTCTCCAAGATCTGACGTAGGGTGAATAATTGATTGATGGTGGACTTTCCGGGTCTGAAGCCACACTGATAAGGACTTTGTTGACGAAGGGCTTCAAACGTTCACACAGCACGGCAGACAAGATCTTATAGGCGATGTCAAGGAGACTTATACCTCTGTAGTTGGTGCAGTTCAGGGGATCTCCTTTCTTGAGAATCGGGCATACGATGCTGACGTTCCATTCGTCGGGCATGCTTTCCTCCGACCAAAGGTTGCAGATGAGCTGGTGCATGCTCCTAACCAAATCATCTCGAGCTGCTTTGTACAGTTGGCCGGCTAGCCCGTCTGCTCCAGCGGCTTTGTTCGACTTAAGTTTAGATAACGCTATCTTCACCTCGTCAATGTCGGGTGGGTGGAATTGTTGGCCTTCTGCACCCAAATTGAATGGTTCTGTATTGCTGGTGGAGTTTTGCTCGTCATCGCCGTTATACAGGTTGGAAAAGTGGTCTTTCCATATCCTCAGCACTGACTGTGGTTTCACTACGATGTTCCCATGATGGTTTCTATTTCTACAGGCTTCGGTTCAGGGTGTATAAGCCCTGCTCCCTTTTTTTCTTTCTGAGAAGTTTATGCTCCTCTCTCCTTTTCTGCTCGTAGAGATCACAAGCTGCTCGTGTCCTTCTTTGCAGCGCCGCTTTGTATTGAGACGCTTAGGCCTGGCTAATGGCTGAATTCTCCCAAAAATGCAGTCAATCATCAAACTGACAAATCATGAAATAGATTAAAAGCCATACTTTCGGAAGGCTTGATTTACGTCGAGAGTATAATTTTCAGAGGACTCGCTATAGCCACAACGCAACGCTAAAGAGAATATTCTATAGGACAACATTTTACTCCTACTTGTCCTTAAAACAGACTTCCAAAGAGATTCCAAACTGCCAGAGTATCGCCTCTTTAAATCAATATACTTCCAAATTAAATGGCTTTCTCGGAAAGAGCCGCCATCAATTACAATTCAAATTCATTTGACCATTACACCACTCTCTAACCTCAAAGCTCCTTCCTTGACTACTTCTACGTGTGTTCAATGCAATAACGGCATGACACGGTTTAAGTAAGGCAAGCCAAAAAGCAGTTTATCCGCTCCTGGAATTTCTCTGTTTGCTATTAACACACATATAGAGATATATTCCTCGGAAAACAGCAATCAAGAAAACCACTGAAAAAACAAACAAACTCCAAAAACCTCGGACTTAATCAAACGCACAAAACCTCTCTGCTGTTCGGTTCACTTGGGTTTTGGTTCGGCTCTCGGAGGAGCATTCTATAGAATTCCATTCGCCATTGATATGTATAGTGTGCGTTCCAGGCGAAAATTGTCATTCGGATTTCGGCATGTCCTTAAGCTTCTGCTGCCAAAACAGCAGCAATCATATTATTTTATATGTACATTTATTCAATATACACACATCCTCTTGCTCGCCTTCTTACCCATCTGCCCCCCATCATTGGATATATAGATGAGTTCGGTTTGAAGGCGATATGTGGCAAGTGACTGGTACAAAAGGCACTATTTCCCTTACTGCAGTGCGCTTTTGAGAAGGTCGTCGCTCGTCGCAATTACCGACAGCCTGCAGAGGCAAATGATTCTCCCCCAGCGAATATACCTATGCTCGATATTCCAACCCCACCACAAGCCAAGAGCGAGTCAAGCGAATGCGTGCACTAAGCAAAACACACGCACAACTCACATGACTATATACTCGTACCTATGTAGATTCTAAGGGATTCATCATCAACATCACCATCGATTTCCCAGAACTACAGGCAACCAAAGGATAGATATATTCGAAAACTCGACAGACCATTCGAGGAAGACTACCGACGACACACACACGAAAGGGTTAGAGCTATATTTACTCCAAGGTGTGGACCACCAGCACGATGTGAGGTGAATCCCTGATTTTGATAGCGATCTGCTTTGAAGCAAAATATATGTATAAATGCTAATTTATTCCTCATCCTCAATCAGAAGAAAAGGGTTGGAACTTCGGCTGGTAAACGCACGACCGACCGACCGACGACGACGGACGGACGCAAGGAATAAACATATGAAATAAAAATTTTCGTTTCGACCTTTTCGAATAACTCGGTAAAAGGGTTGCAACATACACAAACACACTCACCTGGTACTTCTATTTTATCTGGGTCATCGTCATCATCGAAATCTGAACCAGACGAATCGTCAACGTCATCATCGCCAAAGTCGATTGCTTTCTTTAAAGTTGTCTGAAATGAAAATGCAAACAAAATTAATGTTAAACAATGGATTCGTTGAGAATTCAGATGAACATAAAATAAACAAAAAATGAAAGCTGCTGGTGGATTCAGAAAGAGTAAGAGAGGTAAGATATCAAAACAATGAAGAGACCCTAACATGTAAAACACGTTCTGAAACCTCCGGACACCAAGGAAGAAATCAAGTGGGTTTACTTTTTTCGCAGTTGCCCGTAGCTTAGTGGTTAGGTGCGTTGGCTGCTGTAACGAAGCGTTACATGCTCTCATACAACAATATCAATTTTTCCAACTTAAGCCTAAATGCACGGCAAATTTTGCATTTCGAATTTATACAATTCACTCTCGCTTCAGAAATCCCATATGCAGGCAAAACTAATTCGTGCATATATTGCATACATTTAATTTGGCCTTGAATTCATACCAGTCAATGCATAAACAAAGCATCTCGTATGACTCATTAACACATGGCATGTTTACGTTTACCATCGGCAACATTCTTGATGCACGACAGCAAGTTACATCGAAACACATGAAAGTTTGACTTTCATGATCATACAATTCACATTTGGTTTTAGTAAAAAAGTTTATATGAGGAAGAGTACTTTCGTACTAAATTCACCACTACCACTACTTTTCATCACTACGATAAGTTGTCATTTCAACTTAGGTTTTGAACTGAGTGTTATTGGTCATTCCCGCCGCCGACCGCAATTTCGTTGTTGAAGCTTCCCCCACCAGTGGTAAGGGGTTTTAATAGCGAAGGAAATTGTCCTCATTACCGACCGTGCAGCAACCGCAATTTCGATTTTAAAGCTTCCCCCCACCAGCGGTAAGGGGTTTCAAATATCGAAGGAGATTGGTCCGTCGTGCCACCAGGGGCCGTAAATAAACCTGCCGATCCACCAGAGCTATTGCCTGCCGTGTAGTGCCACCAGGGGCCTTAAATAAACCTGCTGATCCACCAGAGCTATTGCCTGCCGTGTAGTGCCACCAGGGGCCTTAAATAAACCTGCTGATCCACCAGAGCTATTGCCTGCCGTGTAGTGCCACCAGGGGCCTTAAATAAACCTGCTGATCCACCAGAGCTATTGCCTGCCGTGTAGTGCCACCAGGGGCCTTAAATAAACCTGCTGATCCACCAGAGCTATTGCCTGCCGTGTAGTGCCACCAGGGGCCTTAAATAAACCTGCTGATCCACCAGAGCTATTGCCTGCCGTGTAGTGCCACCAGGGGCCTTAAATAAACCTGCTGATCCACCAGAGCTATTGCCTGCCGTGTAGTGCCACCAGGGGCCTTAAATAAACCTGCTGATCCACCAGAGCTATTGCCTGCCGTGTAGTGCCACCAGGGGCCTTAAATAAACCTGCTGATCCACCAGAGCTATTGCCTGCCGTGTAGTGCCACCAGGGGCCTTAAATAAACCTGCTGATCCACCAGAGCTATTGCCTGCCGTGTAGTGCCACCAGGGGCCTTAAATAAACCTGCTGATCCACCAGAGCTATTGCCTGCCGTGTAGTGCCACCAGGGGCCTTAAATAAACCTGCTGATCCACCAGAGCTATTGCCTGCCGTGTAGTGCCACCAGGGGCCTTAAATAAACCTGCTGATCCACCAGAGCTATTGCCTGCCGTGTAGTGCCACCAGTGGCCTTAAATAAACCTGCTGATCCACCAGAGCTATTGCCTGCCGTGTAGTGCCACCAGGGGCCTTAAATAAACCTGCCGATCCACCAGAGCTATTGCCTGCCGTGTAGTGCCACCAGGGGCCTTAAATAAACCTGCTGATCCACCAGAGCTATTGCCTGCCGTGTAGTGCCACCAGGGGCCTTAAATAAACCTGCTGATCCACCAGAGCTATTGCCTGCCGTCTAGTGCCACCAGGGGCCTTAAACGTACCTGCTGATCCCCCGGAAATAAACCGGTCGAGTAACGAATACCACAAGCTCAAGCGGAAACAGGAACAGGAAGCCCAGTAGTGAAGCCATACCAAGACGACCAGGAAGCCAGTCACTCTACAGGCGGCCGCAATATCTAGGTCCGATCATATACCGGAAGTGACGCATTAAGAAGAACCAAAACCAACAACTACTGAATTTACGTTAATATTAATAATTGTAGTTATTAAGTGTTTCTAATAAAGAATTTGTCATTAGGTTCGAAAGACCTATCATTGAAGTTTCGTGTTTTCTTCATTAGACCTTGGCACCGACGAGCGAAACCTCGGCTGGGAAACAAAAAGCACATCACAAATTGGCGCCCGAGCAGGGACCTACAGGTCCACACCGCAAAGACAAATTCAAGAAACACTTAACCGGAAACACAACCGAACACACCGCCATGTCTGAAACGGAAGAAGGATTTGACTACATCGCTAGCCTAGGAGCCATGTACCTTCTCCGGAAACAGGAACTAATAGAGAAAATGGATCATCTGGGATTAGACACCAGTGGTACTTTAGACGCTTTAAGGGCGCGTTTCAGCACCCACGTTAAAGAAGCCAGACAGAGGAAGTCTACGCAAAATCTATGCGAAGAAATCGCAAAGACCGCGAGTGAGAGGGAATATAAGGAAGAAACCCGAGGCACAGGTGAGGAAAAACAAACTCCGCAATCTCAGAATGAGAAGGAAGTAAACCTCCATGTTCCTACCCGAGTCGCTATTGCTACCCAGACATCCGACCTGCAGCCCTCAGACAAATCCGTCAATAACCGAAATCGCAGTTTTACACAAGAGCCGTCCATGTTGGAAGGGTCTCCCATTAATGTTCACCGTCATGACGCAGAGATCATGAACACGGTCAGAAAATGGAACTTGAAATTTGACTCTTCCGGAAACACTTTAGAGTTCTTGGAAAGAATCGAAGAGTTAGCTACATGCTACGACATATGCTTCGACGACCTTTTAAAAACATTACCAGAAGTCATGAGGGGTACGGCCCTGGAATGGTACCGAATCAACCGGGATAGATTGAAAGATTGGACCGATTTCCGTAATCTATTCATGAGCCATTTCCTGCCACCCCGTTTCATCCATAAACTAGAAGATGAAATCATGAGAAAGAGACAAGGGCCCAGAGAGAAAGCCCGTGACTACATACAAGCTATTCAATATTTGATACATCGTCACCCTACCATGAAGGTGTCAGAAAGTGTAGACCGGATCTATGATAGTCTCAGACCGGAATACCATCTGTACATAAAACGAAGGGACTTCGAGAGCCTGGACGAACTCTTGCAATTGGCAGAAGAATACGAATATATTCAAAGCCAAGACCGCAGTTTGAGGCATGCTTCACCGCCACCGTCGCCAGCTCGATCCCCCATCATCGGTAACAGAATGACGTCAAATTCACAAAGAGTATCTTTTGCGCATAACGCCGACCGATCAATTTTGCCACCTACCCAGTATGACAGGTCCACGCATTGCTGGAATTGTAAGCAGCGTGGACACTCGAAGAAGAATTGCCGCCGTCCGTTCCGTATGTTCTGCTCGTACTGTGGTCAGGATGGTCGCCTCACAAGCAAATGTGATTGTAACAGAGATCGCGCCTCATCGTTAAAGACTACATGCCTCCTTCCGCAATGTTCCTGCCGCCCCAAGGAGCCTACACAGTCATTTACTGCCATAGGTCCATTACGAACCGAAGATCAACCGGAGAAAACATCATTTAAACCCGAAGAATACCCCGAACCAGCAACTTCAGTAGTAGAAGAAAATCCCGAACCCCGAACCGACGCACGATGTTTTCTATCAGTCACAATCGAAGGCAAGTCCTTAAAGGCATTACTTGACACCGGAGCCACAAGGTCATTCATTAATTTCTCGACACGTCAATACCTCCTAGATAAACATACACCGTTCCGACGACGAAGGCAGTTGACCCATCTGGCAAACGGGGCACTAGTCGAAAGCAAAGAACACTACTTCGTTACCGTATACATCGCTGGACATTCGGTCCAAGGGGAGGTTACCTATATGCCACAACTCAGCGAAGAAATGGTGTTGGGCGTAGATATCCTTCAAAGCATCGATTTTAAGATGACTTTAAGTGGAAAGATAATCCCGCTGTCAAGCAATATTGACGTGCAAAAACCAGACCGTGACGAATTTAGATTACTTAGTGGCAAGCCATTGTCTTGGCAACAGGAAGGGCAGTTAACCGACCTACTCAATGCAGAATTGCCCAGATTTGAGCACATTCCTAAGACCACTAATGCAGCCGCTAAATGCAAAAAGTTTAAATCCGACCAGCCTTATACACAAAGGTGTTACCCTATCCTGCAAGGTGCTGCACAAGGACAAGTATATGGGTATAACTTACCATGGAGGCCCAGTAAAAGAGAACATGTAGAAGCAAACAAAAATGAAAAGAGAAGTACCGTAATATCACATGTTAAAGATCTCAAAGGTTTCGAAAATACGAGCCATAATAAAGGGAAAAACTCTCAGCTTGTCCTCATTTCAAGTTTAACCGCCGCCGAAGTCAGACCGATGACCGACCAACGAGGCGCAGCACCCCAGCCATGCCAAAGGCAACCGACACGACCAGCAACAACAAAACCAGAGATAAGGTCCGTGGTGTTCTTACCGAATTTACCGCTATCTTCGGCTGCATCCACTACAGGGAGTCGAAGAGTAAGAACCAAAACCATGAAGGAAACCACGAACAGAGCCGCACCGCCGAATAAAGAAACAGAAGTTCGCCCGAAAACAAGTGGAAGGAAAGACGTCACAAGAAGCCTGCTCCTAAGGAAAAGGAAAGCACCCGTAGGCATGATAACCGCATCCGCCGCCGCCGCCGTTTCAACTTCAAAACAACTTCCGACTTCCACCAAAGCACACGCCACCCCATCTGGACTCGAGAGCCGCCGACCGCCACAATCACCAAGAGTCTTCAGAAAGCAACATGCCAACAGACCATCTACAACTTCAACTTCAATTAACCACCCAACCGCCGCCGCCGCCGTCCCAGTGGAGGGCGTCAGCCATATCGCCGCTAGCTCCTCGACCGCCGTCATTAATACGACTATGATGACTACCAACCAAATTATGATTCCGGCCATGTTAACAATAGCCGCCCCTCACATAACTAAGAACGAAAAACAGCCTGTTGATCCTTTCCAAGGGATAAACATCACCGGGCATCCACGCTATAACAAGAAGTTTCGGCGTCAAAGGCTGAAGTTTACGAGGAGGCACGGCAATGTTATTGCCAGAGTGATCAAGCCTGGGGAGGCCATTTTAGAATGCCGAGGCCTCAGGAAGAAGGTCATTTATGAGCCGTAGAAAAGGACGGAGATATTTTGAAAAGAGTTTTTTTTCCATGAAGTTTTTTTTCCGTTATTAAGAATTATTTTTTTTTTTTTTATTTATTTATGTTTTTCTTTGTTAACAGAATATTTTTTTTTTTTTTAATTTGAAAGAAGTAAATTTTAATTTTTTTTTAGACGAGAAGGTTCTCGTCTCCGAAAGGAGGGGGGTATGTAACGAAGCGTTACATGCTCTCATACAACAATATCAATTTTTCCAACTTAAGCCTAAATGCACGGCAAATTTTGCATTTCGAATTTATACAATTCACTCTCGCTTCAGAAATCCCATATGCAGGCAAAACTAATTCGTGCATATATTGCATACATTTAATTTGGCCTTGAATTCATACCAGTCAATGCATAAACAAAGCATCTCGTATGACTCATTAACACATGGCATGTTTACGTTTACCATCGGCAACATTCTTGATGCACGACAGCAAGTTACATCGAAACACATGAAAGTTTGACTTTCATGATCATACAATTCACATTTGGTTTTAGTAAAAAAGTTCATATGAGGAAGAGTACTTTCGTACTAAATTCACCACTACCACTACTTTTCATCACTACGATAAGTTGTCATTTCAACTTAGGTTTTGAACTGAGTGTTATTGGTCATTCCCGCCGCCGACCGCAATTTCGTTGTTGAAGCTTCCCCCCACCAGTGGTAAGGGGTTTTAATAGCGAAGGAAATTGTCCTCATTACCGACCGTGCAGCAACCGCAATTTCGATTTTAAAGCTTCCCCCCACCAGCGGTAAGGGGTTTTAAATATCGAAGGAGATTGGTCCGTCGTGCCACCAGGGGCCGTAAATAAACCTGCCGATCCACCAGAGCTATTGCCTGCCGTGTAGTGCCACCAGGGGCCTTAAATAAACCTGCTGATCCACCAGAGCTATTGCCTGCCGTGTAGTGCCACCAGGGGCCTTAAATAAACCTGCTGATCCACCAGAGCTATTGCCTGCCGTGTAGTGCCACCAGGGGCCTTAAATAAACCTGCTGATCCACCAGAGCTATTGCCTGCCGTGTAGTGCCACCAGGGGCCTTAAATAAACCTGCTGATCCACCAGAGCTATTGCCTGCCGTGTAGTGCCACCAGGGGCCTTAAATAAACCTGCTGATCCACCAGAGCTATTGCCTGCCGTGTAGTGCCACCAGGGGCCTTAAATAAACCTGCTGATCCACCAGAGCTATTGCCTGCCGTGTAGTGCCACCAGGGGCCTTAAATAAACCTGCTGATCCACCAGAGCTATTGCCTGCCGTGTAGTGCCGCCAGGGGCCTTAAATAAACCTGCCGATCCACCAGAGCTATTGCCTGCCGTGTAGTGCCACCAGGGGCCTTAAATAAACCTGCTGATCCACCAGAGCTATTGCCTGCCGTGTAGTGCCACCAGGGGCCTTAAATAAACCTGCTGATCCACCAGAGCTATTGCCTGCCGTGTAGTGCCACCAGGGGCCTTAAATAAACCTGCCGATCCACCAGAGCTATTGCCTGCCGTGTAGTGCCACCAGGGGCCTTAAATAAACCTGCTGATCCACCAGAGCTATTGCCTGCCGTGTAGTGCCACCAGGGGCCTTAAATAAACCTGCTGATCCACCAGAGCTATTGCCTGCCGTGTAGTGCCACCAGGGGCCTTAAACGTACCTGCTGATCCCCCGGAAATAAACCGGTCGAGTAACGAATACCACAAGCTCAAGCGGAAACAGGAACAGGAAGCCCAGTAGTGAAGCCATACCAAGACGACCAGGAAGCCAGTCACTCTACAGGCGGCCGCAATATCTAGGTCCGATCATATACCGGAAGTGACGCATTAAGAAGAACCAAAACCAACAACTACTGAATTTACGTTAATATTAATAATTGTAGTTATTAAGTGTTTCTAACAAAGAATTTGTCATTAGGTTCGAAAGACCTATCATTGAAGTTTCGTGTTTTCTTCATTAGACCTTGGCACCGACGAGCGAAACCTCGGCTGGGAAACAAAAAGCACATCACACTGCTAAGCAGAACGTCGCCGTCGTGGGTTCGAGTCCTACTCGTGTCCATAAAGTTTTTATTTCATCTGTAACGGGTACTGCCTCTTGGGAAGACCTGACAAAACTTCCAAGAGTATCAATCTGTCATGACAGCTCTTGGGAGGTACAGGCCAAGTGACTTACACTCGTGTCTCAGCAATTCTCTGACAGCGTGTAAAGAATTTGGGGGACCTCCAATTTAACGCCGACTCTGAACGGCTAAGTAGAGAATCACTTTTTTTGACAGATTAACACTAGCCGTGTTTTTTTTTCACTACTCAGCAGCCAGCACAGTAATCAAGTACGAATTAAACGTTCCAACTCACTCTATCTGTCAAATTCAAATGATATGGCAATAGTTACATAAAACGTCGAAAAATTGACCTTAGGGTTGCGTCTAGGATAGCAAAAATAGCACATACTTCAACCTTGTTGAGTTCACAACTGAGATCACTAGATTCGCCTAGCAAAATTATTCTACTTAACGGAATCAGGGCTGTCTTCATTTGAATAAGTCCGTTTTTTTTTTACTTTTTCGACAGTTTTTATAAAAACTGTCAAAAATCGAGGAGTGGGGATGAAATTTCGTGATACTCCCAAAAGTCAACAAAATTCAATGTACTTCATATGGTTGGACAGAACTTACAAAAACTGCCACAAGAAATTTTTGTGGCTAAATTTGGCAGATAGGGGAAATATTTTTCTCTTTCAAAAGTGACAGAACTTACAAAATTCGGGAGTAAAAGAACGGAAAAGTGGGAGAATTTGGGAGTTTTCGGCAGTTCTCGGCAGTTTTAATTTTTGAAAGTTCTATCGCCGGCACAACTGTCATTTTTTAACTGGCCTATTTATTGACTGCAATCCAAATTGTTGTTGTTTTCCAAGGGAAATTTAGCTGTACTGGCTCCTGAAAAGTGAAAAAACACGGCTATTGATAAGTCGGAACAACAAAATTCTATAAAGAAGACAGGACGACCTAGAATTTTTTGAAAAACACCACTAGATTTTTTTCTCTGGCCTTTGAATGTCCATCAATGTACCTATCACTCCGATCTTGAAATAAGACACCCTTGAGGAACCTAGTTTCGATTTTCTTTGAGAACAGGCAGACTTATACAGAATGGTTCTTAGTCCAGGCATTCGTTCTGGTGAAAAACACAAAAGCAGTCTCCAAGTAAAATTCGATTCTTTAAAATGAAAGAAAAAAAGGTATAACTTCATCCGCGTTCGACCCAATTCAAAATTGCAAGTGAGAATTGCTTCAAGTTTTTGAACGATTTGGTTGCTAAGAGTAGGGACTTTCTTCTGAGACCAGTTTTGCAGTTTAAAATATTGTTTCACTTGAATCTTGTTCAATTTGACGAACTTTTAACCATAAACTCTCCCGTTGAACTCAGCTCCGAAATCGACCCAAATTGTAAATTTACTTCTTCCCTTTCTAGAAAATCCGAATCTACACACTCTTCAAATGTTCAACCCCTTTTACAAAATCAACGACAAACTGAACTCAAAAATCCATAATTCCACATCGGAATAAACATTTATTTTAATTCCAAGTGGATGTATGGCATCTTTCATTTTACACCATTATCATCACCATAAAGAACAAGGAACACGAACAACAACAACAACAACAATGTAATCGACACATCCTACCCATCCTAGAAAATCAATAAAACGTCAAAAGAAAATTCAGTTTTTCCAAAATAACTAACTCACTCACTTACACTGAATTAGCTTTTCTTTTTGGTTTTTTGACACAAAACCTAATTTAAAATTTTTTAGAAATTTTAAAGTCACTTCCTGGTGAAAGGACAAGAGTCAAATACGAACAGAAAAAAAAGTCCTTAATTTTGAGTAAAATGGTTTATGGATGAATTATTATTGGTGCCTAAAAACACGTCTTCACCACACGTTCTATTCTGTTCGACTAAAAATGAACCCTTTCCGTGGCGTGGACTGATGTTCAGCAAAGGATAACCAATTCTCGATTCCTTTATACCTCGTGTATAGCTCGCTTATATCTATATGGAAAATGGAATGAAAATGGTATAGAGCAGAAGAAGAAGCAACACCAACATCCTGACACAAAATTCTGTTGTACGCGCTGCTGCTGCTGTTGTGCTCGTTCGTTTTGTTGTACACCGTTACACTCAACATGTTCTATCCCAGTGGCAAATTTCATCCTCAATGAAAAATTTCGGTGAAAAGAGCAAGGAATTCATTCCACACTTTTAAGAGGAAAAATAAGGTAATGATTTCATAAGAACAAAGTAATGCCCTTTTTTCTCTGTACATTTTCTCTATTCTATTAACGCTTTCGTTTCTTCGCATACCAAAACGTTGTGATTTCAATAAGGAAAAGTCCTGCACAGCTTCACGAGTTCGTAATTAGTAGGGCAACCAAAAATATGCTCGAGCATGTTTTTTTTGGAACGTCGAATTTGACAATTGACAAGATAGAAATACGTTTCATGAAAAAACAAACATTTTGGACCCTATTCGTTAGAGCATATTTTAGCATATTTTGTTATAAATGCATATTTTTGCATATTTTGCTTTTAAATGCATATTTTGGCATATTTCATCAATATTTGTAATTTTTGTTGCAAATGTTAGAGTAAATATTTTTTTTTAAACTTTTTTTTTCGACAAATTCGCGATGCTATTCAAGTATTTTATCCAAAAGTAACGCATATCACTTGTGAGGCCCACAGGCTCCATAGAACTTGTGAAACACTTCGAGGTCAATTTCCAAAAGTTGATAGTTTCATCGCAAACGTGAAAAAAGTGTTTAAAAGCTCCGTCAAGAATAAGGGTATTCAAGGATATTGTACCGGAAATACCATTTCCTTCGCAAACGATTCCGACTAATTGGGTATCTTGGAGGGAAGCAGTTTACTGTGTAGAAATGTTTTAAAAAAAGTGGAAATCCTTTTCGAAACACATGAAGAGGAATCAGCTGCAATACGAGTTGTTAAGAAATTGTTTTAATGAAGTGGCATTAAACGTGACTTGATATTTTTCCATATTTCGGAAAAATTAGAGGACTCAAATTGTTTATTATGGCAGCATTTATTCGTAGAAAAAAATAACTGCATATGAAATAATGGCATTAAAGCTTGCACGTATAACTGGCGGATGATGTAATGTTTTCAGAGAAAAAAATTTTAAGTAAAACTGTTTTCCTTTATTCTGGTTTATATTTTGATTTTTGATTTTTGGTATTTATTTAGCTTTTTATGTTTTTGTTTTGTTTTTCTTATTTGTTCTTTTATTTGTCTCTAAAGATATATTGACCTCTGTTTTTTTTTTTTTTTTGTTGACAAGTCAATAAACTATAAAAAAAAAACACGAAATTTAAGATTTTTTTACTATTTCAAAATTTTTTAGAGCATATTTTTAGAGCATATAATTGGCTTTTAAGAGCATATTTAAAGCGCTATAAATGGTTTTTATAGAGCATATTTTTGGTTGCCCTAGTAATTAGCATTGAGCGCTGTGTGTTGTTTTCACAAAAGAAGAATAAACGAACAAAAAAGAAACACAAATATTTTCTAGCTACTAGCGCAGCTGAACATTTTTTCTTTCAGGGGTGGAAATGACCTGCAAGAATCCGTGTATTAGGTATGTACCTATTTTCTACTTTTGTTGATCGAGGATGACGCGACGACCGGTGACGACGCAATGGTTTTGGTTTTTTTCCACTGTTTATTTTTGTCTGCGATCGTTAAAAAAATGTTTTGTTTTCTATGTAAAATCAGTGCAATCGAAATCTTAGTTGAATACGGTTGATGTGAAGAATATGTAAGCTGTTTTTAAAAGTGAATTAATAATAATAAACAGCACAGGAGAAAACACCAGGGAAATCGGAAATATTTACCAGGTACTCAAATATTAATATTTATTTTCCACTTGTATAGAAAAGAAATTCAGCTAAGTTTCTTAACATTTTTTAAAGGTATTCTGGAATATGGAATGTGGAGCAACCTTAAAGGAGTCGTTTAGCGTCAAAAATATTAAAAAAAAGTAGCAGATCCAGCTAAAGACTTGAATTGTTTTTATATGTTATTATTTAAAACATTTTATTTATTTTCAGAAATATTTCAATAAAAAAAATTTAATAAATTTGTTTTGATATTTACATTTGGTGAGATCACAGCTGCATTTTCATAATATTTTTCTTTCATGAAAAAAGTAGTGGAAAATTCAACTTTCAAAGAAGAGATGAGTTCACCAATGAGCTTTCATTTAACATTTCATAGGAGTTAGAGAACAAATGAAAACACAGAATACTTTTATTCAATGATTTCACTGATGCATATTCACCAAGAAATTCACTTGGTGAACTCCAATGACAGCCCCGTGTTAATTTCACCAAATGATTCACCTTCAAATTCATGAGTGAAGCTTCCATTCCTTGGTGAATCGCATGGTGATTCCTTGGTGAAAATTGGGAAATTTGCCACTGGGATTGCTTGCCGTTTTCGGGGTGTCCCGTGTCCCTGGTTCATGTCCGTGTCTGTTGTTCGCCTGCGACGTTGCGTTTTGTTGGTTTATTCGTTCGTTATGCTGCTGTTAGCCTGAATTACCAAATCGCAATCCAAAATTGCTACAATCGAAACGCGGGTGGCCGGCGCGGCGCGGTAGCAGCGACGACGTTTGTATAACCAGAACAGAATCACCCAAAAGGATAATATTTAAGTTATATCTCTGTCCATATAAATGTGATGGGAAGTTTAAGCCTCGTCGAGCACAAGTGCATTCGATTGAGATAAATAAATGATTGGGTGGGTGGGCATAGGTCTCTTTGCCTGGGCAGGATTGTGTTCTGGCAAAACTTGAAGCAGAAGGAAGACTTAAAGTGCTCCCAAACACACATAGACAAGCGATGTCTTTGGTGTTGTTAAATTATATTAAACCGTTGGAAATGGCTAAATTTTGGTCGAGCGAGCGAGAGGTGAAAATGAAGACGATGGCGATGAAGACGACGACGACGACCATAAAGACGAACACAACCAAGACGTTTGAAAATCAATAATAAGGCATACAAATATAAGCCTTTGCAATTATATTACCTTCCGCTGTTGCCGCCGCGTCGCGCGCCTCGTTTCGTGGCGTCTTGGTTAATATTCACTAACATCATCTTTCATCGTCGTCGTAGTCGTCGTCGTCGTCGACGTATAAGTAGCCTCGCAGCCACACCCAAAATCTGAGGAAATTCAAATTCACAAAATCTCTGATTCAATTTTCAATCATTTTCGTCGGTCGTCCTTATCCACACTATCCAATAATAAATTCAATTGCAAAACGACCATACATCATCATGATTGAGCACACCTTGTGATTTATGTGCGTCTCTCCATCCGGGACACTTCCAAACCACCCACCCTCTCCCATTCGAATGTCAAAAAATGAAAAAAAAATCACGAAAACAGCAAGCAAAACAAACAACAGAAAAAAAGGTCACACAGCCACCCTAGAATCCCACCCACCGACAGCCATGTAACTGACTGACAATCAATCGCTTGACACTCTCTGTCTCGAAGGTCCGGTTCCGTTCCGGTGTTTTGTTTTGGTTTTTATTTTTATTTTTATGTTTGTTGATTTTTTTCTTGATTCGTCTCTTGTCTCTATTATTCGCTCCCAAACAGAATATAAGAGACTTTTGTATAAATTCAAATATAGGGTAAATATTTAACATATTTTTTCATCTTTGGGATATTTTTTCTATTTTTTTGATTTCTCTTTAGTCTATTTGGGAAAACAACCCTTGGCTTCGGAAAGCCTACCTAGATCTCGGTTTAGGGGTTGTGTTTTTGGGAGAGTTAGATGGCTACAGTGCGCATGTCGGAAAACTTAAAGTTGTGATGGGGGTTTTACGCAATCATTTGGACATGAACGTGGACACACATTGAGGGTTTCTTGCACATGTGTTCGATGGATAATTTTGGGATTATTTTTTTGGGCAAAGGTGGCACATCTAGGGGTAGAGAAAATTAAATTTGAACAATTATAATAATATAATTTATGCCCACTAAGACAAGAAGGTTACAATTTCGCATCTTTGACAACACGGTGTACCTTATGTATTGTGTGTATAATAATGTACTTATGCTAGTTGGCTTTTGGATGGAGGGAAATTCGTATAAAGAGGGAAATTCCAGACCATCTGATTTAAATATTTAGTTCGAAATATGTTGAGGATATTATTACCAGGTACTGTTAACATACATGACATGTACACCATAAATAATATATGTAGGTATGTATGTACTATTTTTTGTAATCATTTATGAGGAATGAAGAAATGGATTTTGATGAAACATTCGCTTTCCCGTAGGCGTATTTGTATTATATCTATATACAGGGTGATTCACGAGCGTTGTGCCAAAAAGCTAGAGCGTGTAGGTTGAGTTGAGACAAGAAAAAATCGTATGGGAGGGGGGGGTCTATTCCCCCCCGTTTAGCCGGGAGGGGCAATTTTCTGAAAAATTGACTTATTTTGTAAAAAAAAATATTAAAAATCAACGCCTTCGTTTACAACACCATGCTATACCTTTCTGAAAAGCCAGAAACTTCTTCTTTCACTTTGTTTTTAAATTAAATTGTTTTAACTAATAGTTTAAGAAAAATAAATTTTCAAACTCAAAATTTTCAAAAAAAAAAGCAAAAAAAACATTTTTGAACTAATTTTTTTTCAAAATTGTATGTAATTAAGTACTAATTTTGTTTTAAAAATTCAATGCCGTTGTTATTTTGTAGTCGAAAACAGAAAACGGGATACAAAACTGTCTTTTCGTTTTTGAGAAATTAAAAAAAAAAAAAAAAACAGAACCACTTTTTTCTAAAAAAATCTTTGTTAATTTATTTTTACCTATCTGGACTTTTTGTTAAATTTATTTATGAAACATTAACCTTTCTTTTACTATTTGTTTTGTAATTGGAGTTTTATGAGGACTCAATAAAGTAACGGGTGATTTTTTAAGAGGTTTAGAACTTTTTTTTTTTTAAACACAAAAAATTCGAAAAAATGAATGAAATATTTATTTGAATCGATAGTTTGAACCTTGCAATTTAATATTTAAAGATAATTTCATGAAAATGTTGACCGCGGCTGCGTCTCAGGTAGCCCATCCGCTGAGTCCAATTTTGCCATACTCTTTCACACATATTGGCCGGTATCTCACGAATGAATGCATGGATGTTGGCTTCCAGTGCGTCAATCGAAGCGGGCTTGTCCCTATAGACATTAGCCTTGACATACCCCCACAAAAAAAAAGTCTAATGGTGTCAAATCGCACGATCTAGGCGGCCAATTGACCGGCCCGAAACGTGAAATTAACTGTTCACGAAACTCGCCTCGCAATTGCGCCATTGTTTCGCGTGCTGTGTGGCATGTGGCACCGTCTTGTTGAAACCACATATCATGCAAGTCAAGAACTTCCATTTCGAGCAAAAAAAAGTTTGTTATCATCGCTCGGTAGCGTTCACCATTGACAGTAACGCTGCGATTCGCATCATCTTTGAAGAAATATGGCCCAATAATGCCGCCGCCCCATAAACCGCACCAAACAGTTGCTTTTTCGGGATGCATTGGTAGCTGTTGCAATGCTTCTGGCTGATCTTCACTCCAAATGCGGCAATTTTGCTTATTTACGTACCCATTCAACCAAAAATGAGCCTCATCGCTGAACACAATTTTTCGATAAAAAAGCGCATCCTCGGCCAGCTTTCCAAGAGCCCATTCACCAAAAATTCGGCGTTGTGGTAGGTCGGCTGGCTTTAGTTCTTGCACCAGCTGTATCTTAAAAGGCTTTACGCCCAAATCCTTCCGCAAAATTTTCCACGTAGTGCTGTAACCAGCAGTTAGGCCGCTGGTAACGGCGCCGAATCGAAATTTCGCGGTCTTCTGTCACACTAGCTGATACGGCCGCAATATTTTCTTCACTACGCACAGTACGTAAACGTGTTGGTGGTTTAATGTCCAACAAAGTAAATTTGGTGCGAAATTTGGTCACAATCTTCCGAATAGACTGCTCAGAAGGTCGAGAATGCCGATCATAAAATGGAAGCAGCGCGCAATGAACATTTCGAACCGAGCACGAATTTTGATAGTAAAATTCAATAATTTGCAAGCGTTGTTCATTTGTAAGACGATCCATGGTTAAATTGCAAACCAAACTGAAGCTGTTTGACAGTGACACAAGGTACTAAACACACGTCAGCTGTCAAAACCAGTGTTGCCAAAACCAAACCAGCTAAAAAATCACCCGTTAGAAAAGTATTGGATTTTCCCCGGATTAACCATTTTGTTCATTGATAACGTCTGCCATTGACCTTTCACTTCTAGCTCTCCGTGCTCTGGTCGGCAGATTCTTGAAAACATGCTACGACTTGGGCGCCATCTATTGGAATATTTTTCAGTAGAGTCTTTCGGCTTCCCGATCTCGACAACAAGTTAAACCGTAGCAGAAGGTCCTGTCCGTTAACTCTTCTCGAGCGTATGATTTTGTTATTATTATGTGTTGATGAGTTAATATTTTAATTGTAAATGGTTGTTTAGTAAATATGCGATGCCTTTTATTTACCTTTAGGTTGTTAATTGTTTTTGTATTCAAGAAAAATTGCGGTTTGACTATCTTAAGCCTCTAGCAGGTACAACCCTTCGCCGGCGAGTGGCCGGTATAATAGGAAAAAAATTCAGGTCAGTTTTCAGACGTTATCAATGAACAAAATGATTAATCCAGGGAAAATCCAATACTTTTCTACTTTATTGAGTCCTTATAAAACTCCAATCACCAAAAATTAAATTTATAAATTTAACTAATAAATTAAACTAAAAGTCCAGATAGGTAAAAATAAAAACAAAGATTTTTTTAGAAAAAAGTGGTTTTGGTTTTTTCTCAATTTCTCAAAAACGAAAAGACATTTTTGCATCCGGTTTTCTGTTTTCGACTAAAAATTAACAAACACATTGAATTTTTAAAACAAAATTAGTACTTAATTACATAAAATTTTGAAAAAAATTAGTTCAAAAATGTTTTTTTTTTGCTTTTTTTTTGAAAATTTTGAGTTTGAAAATTTATTTTTTTTAAACTATTCGTTAAAACAACTTAATTAAAAAACAAAGTGAAAGAAGAAGTTTTTGGCTTTTCAGAAAGGTATACCACGGTGTTGTAAACGAACCGTTGATTTTTAATATTTTTTTAAACAAAATAAGTCAATTTTTCAGAAAATTGTCCCTCCCGGCTAAACGGGGGGGAATAGACCCCCCCCTCCCATACGATTTTTTTCTTGTCTCAACTCAACCTACACGCTCTAGCTTTTTGGCACAACGCTCGTGAATCACCCTGTATATAAAAATGTTATGTTGGTTTGTGTACGCACGAAAAACTCAAAAAGTTCTGCACCGATTGAGCTGAAATTTTAACATGATATAAAATCCGCCTCAAGGATTGTTTTTATCTATTTTTAGCATCAGTCACTAATCACAAACAGTGCCAATGTTAAAAAATAATGCTTTTCCCACTACAACAAAATTAAAACAAAACTGATCAATTTACAAATACTCAATTTCAATTTAAATTGTCAAACATATTTTTTTCATTGTGAGAACAAATCTTCTAATATATAAAATTCTCCTGTCACGGGGTGCGTAATTGAACTCCTCAGAAACGGCTCGACCGATTTTCGTGAAACTTTGCGAGGATATCGGCTAGGGTGGAGAATCGGACAACATCTATTTTTCATTCCCCTAAATGTTAGGGGTGGTCCACCGGTGCATTGGTTTTCAAATAGAAAATTTCAAAGTGGGTTTTCGAATGGAAAATAGATCTTTCTTGATAAAAAACTCGGAAAACTCATTGGTTTTCAAAGGGAGAATTGCATGTAATTGTAGGTGCAGTGGTTTTCAAATGGAAAACTGGAAAATTTCAAAATGGGTTTTCGAAAGGAACTCGAAAAACTCATTGGTTTTCAAAGGGAAAATTGTATGTAATTGTAGGTGCATTGGTTTACAAACGGAAAATTGCATATTATTGCCGTTGCCGGTGCATTGGTTTTCAAATGGAAAATTTCAAAGTGGGTTTTGGAATGGAAAATAGAAATTTCTTGATGAAAAACTCGGAAAACTCATTGGTTTTCAAAGGGAACATTGCATGTAATTGTAGTGCAGTGGTTTTCAAATGCAAAACCGGAAAATTTTAAAATGGGTTTTCGAATAAAAAATAGAAAGTTCTTGATGGAAAACTCGGAAAACTCATTGGTTTTCAAAGGGAAAATTGCATTTAATTCTAAGTGCATGGTAAACTTGAAAATTTCAAAATGGGTTTTTGAATGGAAAATAGAAAGTTCTTCATAAAAAACTCGGAAAACTCATTATGGTTTTAAAGGGAAAATTGCATGTAATTGGAGGTGACGTTTCTGTTCAGGAGAATTTTTTGCTACGACTATAAAATATGTATGATCAAAAAAATGCCACGTAACAAATCATTTTGACAGGACTTTATTGCAATTTAATTAGGCATTACGAAGTTTGCCGGGTCAGCTAGTACATACATATAAATGTCAACTAAGCAAGAAAATACTTATCTATGCATTTAGCCCTGCTACCCGTAAATTGTTCAATAAAACGGTAAGCTATTTGGGGTTTTTTGAAATCGAAGCCGTCGGTTTAGTCGTTACAGACTTTAATGGAGCAGCGTGAGTTCTCCATTGTCAATCTGCTCAGACGAATGAGTTTTGTGGGGATGCAAAAACTGGACATGGCATTATACAGTTCTTCTCTATAGATCTCTCATAAGTGGCCTTTAAATCTATAAAATGAATTTAGGTGTCGATTTGTTTTTCCAGGACCTGATGTAATGTGAATATTTGATCGATGGTGGACTTTCCTGGTCTAAAGCCACACTGATATGGACCTATTAGTTTGTTGACAAACGGCTTCAGGCGATCACATGGCACTGCGGAAAAGATCTTATAGGCGGTGTTAAGGAGGCCTCTATAGTTGGTGCAATTTAGAGGGTCTCCTTTCTTCAGCTTCAGACAAACAGTCCTGAAGTTCCATTCATCGGGCATGCTCTCTTCCGACCATATTCTTTTTTTTTTTTTTTATAATTAACGCGCACTCAAGGGATTTTTTTCATTACCCTTTATATGCCAAGAGCACAGTGCGAGCATTAGGGAAAGGATAGAGGATGTAAAAGGAGGTGTCGGTGAACATTGGTTTTGAATTCTTCAATATTACAATGACTGGGGAAGACAGAGTGTGGAAGAGAGTTCCACATTCGCGTAGTACGGCTAAAGAACGATTCTCTGTACTTGACAGTACGTCCGAAGTTGGGCTCAAGGGTGAACTGATGGGCATTCCTGGAGGCACGGGTATTACGGTTAAGGGGAGGAATGCAACTGGCTATTTCACTAGAGCACAAACCGTTGAAGTATCGGTAAAACAGGGTGAGACATGAGACATTACGCCGATGTTCTAGAGATGTAAATGACTCAACGATGGTATTGTCACCAATCATTTTGAATGCTCTTTTTTGGATACTGTCCAGAAGATTTAAGTACGTCACTGGAGCACCAGCCCAGACGTGAGAATTGTACTCAAGCTTAGGACGTATGTAGGTTTTGTAGATGGTAGCCAGATCAGAAGGGGAAAAAAATTTCTTGCATCGCCTTAAGAAACCTAAACATTTTGCGGCATTTTTGGCGACATCGCATATGTGCTCGTTCCACAAGAGGTGGTCAGTGATGCACATACCGAGAATCTCGAGATGTTCGGTCTCTTTGATGCAAGTGCCACTCATGGATAGTGGCAAGGGGGGTATATCTCGCTTCGACGATACAAGACAGCATTGAGTTTTCGAAGCATTAAACTCTACGCGATTTTGTATTCCCCATTGTACAATGCTGTTTAAGTCAGAGTTTAATGAGCTTATCATATTTTGTCGTTGCAGTTCCACATCCGAAGAGGAAGGATGTGAGTCTGGAAACGAATATGAAAAGCTAAGGGTACTATCGTCAGCGAAACAATTTATTGGATTAGACGTAACAGACAAGAGATCATTAATGAAAATGAGGAAGAGGGTCGGGGACAAAACGGAGCCCTGGGGCACACCAGCATTTATGTTGTGGGTTTCAGACTTGAATCCGTCCAGTACAACTTGTATTGAACGGTTCGAAAGAAAATTTCTAATCCAACGAAGGAGGGATTCATCGATACCGAATGCACGCATTTTCGATAAAAGAGCAAGATGCCAGACTTTATCAAATGCCTTTGAAATATCAAGTGCAACAATCTTACTTTCTCCAAAAAGATGTAAAGATTTGTTCCACTGTTCGGTGAGAAAAACCATCAGATCACCAGTGGACCTGTTGCTGCGAAAGCCGTACTGCCGGTCATTAAGAAGCTTTCGGTCTTCGAGATATTTCTTGAGCTGATAGTTTATCAGCGTTTCCATGACCTTAGAAAGAAGGGACGTAAGTGCAATCGGACGATAATTGGAGGGAGAAGAAGATTCGCCTTTTTTTGGGATTGGCTGGACAAATGCTGTTTTCCAACTGCTCGGAACGAGCCCAGAATAATAGGATAGATGGAAAAGCTTACGCAAGGGTTTTGCCAGCGTGGAAGAACACCTCTTCAGAATAATAGCGGGGATACCATCCGGACCAGCGGATTTATGTATGTTGAGATCTTTTAAGACTCTCGCCACAGCACGAGTGCGGAAGAAGATTTGTCCCATGGAATCATTGACGCGCTCAAGAGCTGGAGGAGTCATGACACTCTCTGGCAGCGTAGAATTGGAGGCGAACTGCCTAGCGAAAAGGTTAGCTTTCTCGAGAGAGCTAACAACAGGAGTGTCACTGTCAACGAGCGTAGGGACCGAGGAAGAAGAAGAATTCTTCATATTTTTTACAAATGACCAAAAATTTTTACTGCCTTTGGGACATTGCAGAATTTTTTGCCTTAATTTTTGGTCATGCAAAAACTTGGTCCGTCGAATATGGGCATTGCAGGCCTTCCTGGCTTGTTTAAACTTGTTCCGGTTTTCCTCAGTTGGGTTGGCTCTAAAACACCGGAACTTTACTTCTTTTTCCCTGATAACCTCTTTACAGCTTGAATCAAACCATGACTTTTTCTTGGGTTTGATGCTTTTAACCCTATTCGGGATAAAAGTTTTCATTCCCAAAATAATCATATTAGTAATCATATTAGCGCTGGAATCTATGTCACTATCGAGGAAGCATAGTGACCAGTTAAAGATCCGGAAAAAATTATTGAGACCGTCCCAGTTGGCTTTCTCATATTGCCATACGGTTCTCTTCGGAGCTCTTTCTCTAACTGGATTAGTTTGACACGAGAAATTTGCAGATATAATACTATGGTCTGATCTGCCTAGAGGCGTTAATACACAGATAGTGTATTTATCAGGGTCGGACGTAAGGAACAAGTCAAGAGTATTTTCCGCTTGGCCATCAATGTCCGATATTCGAGTAGGCTCAGTGACAAGCTGAGTAAGGTGGTTAAACTCAGCAAAGATCTCGGCACACATTCCTTCGGGTGTTGTCGGGCCCGAATGGAGAAGCCAAGAAGAATTGTGTACATTGAAATCGCCCGTAATAACGATTTCAGTGTGAGGATACAAGGATACAATTCTTTGAATGGAGTCAGACAGAGCGTCAAATTCACGAGAAGTTGAAGCTCTGTCCAGGTTTGGGCTTCGATAGAGAAAACAGTAGTGAATGATGTGCTTATTGACGGAGAATTTAAACCATATAAAATTAAAAAAAGAGTTGGAGCAACGTCCATATTGAGGCAAGAACTGGTAAGCTACATCACTCCTAATGTAAACGGCGAGACCATGGTGGGGAAAGAATAATGGCACTAAGCTATACCCATGAATGAGAAATTCAGTAGGATCGGAATTCTCACCTACTTGGGTTTCACTTAGCGCCAAAACAGCTGGCCTGTTGGATACAGTGTGGATGTATGCAGCCAGAAAATTTATTCGAAGCCCGCGAATATTACAGTAATCGACTCTGAAGTCTTCAGTCATTGCAATTCAAAAAAATAAAAACCAAAACAGACGAAAATCTAAGAAAAATTACCCTATGAACAAAGGTATCTTTTCGAAACAGCGCCCCCGTTAGTGTTATGCCTTAACGGCGACGTGAGTCGATCCGACCCTGGAATTCAAATTGTAATTTCTCTATTCATCCGTTATTGCCGACTCACCATATACATACATTGCGTGAGCAAAAAAAACTCATTGCAATGCGATGCATATGGGAAGTCAAGCAACTGTTAAGATCAAGAGGAAGAAAGAAGAAAGGAAGGTACTCACTTGTGCTGTGTTTGGCTATTTTTGTTTTTGTTTTTATGTAATTTAGAATTGAGTGCTGCGTTGTTTTTTTTTTTATTGCAATTTTTCTTTTTCTATTGTTGTTTGTGGGTGATTTATTGTGTGTTGCTTTTTTACGTATATTATCACTGTTATTTTGTTGATTTTTTTGTGGCTATTTCTTTTTTGTGTGGTGTTTTTTTTTTATATATTGTTGGATATGGGTTTTTTTATGCTTGTTATTTCTATTGTTTCTATGTTTATTGATTGTTTATTTTTGTTGAGTTTTAATGTTTTTAATATGGAACAGACAACGACGCGACGAACTATAAGACAACGACGCGACGAGATAAAAAAAAACGTTGACGGACTAAAGGACGACACACAGCACAGGGGGACCTTCCCCATCGAGATCACACTGACAAACTGTACTGTACTGTACTGATTCTGCAGATGAGTTGGTGCATGCTCCTTTCTCAGTCATCGCCAGCTGCTTTGAAGAGTTCGGCAGTGATGCCGTCAGCCCGTCAGCACTTGTTGTTTTGAGTTCGGTACATCATTACTTAAAATATTTCAATCCGATATCGTAAAATCTGTTGGACAATATCAATCCATCTCATGTAAGCTTAGTCTCTTTTCCCTTGGCCCCCATTTCAACGCGTTTTCGTAAGGCGCGGTACAGGAGTTTCGATCAAACTATAGTTCGAGATATTTTTAATACTATACAGGGGTGCGATGCACATGTATAAAAACGCATTGTGTAAGACCTTTGATTATGTTTCCCGGGGGGACGACGCAATACTTTTGTATCAGTGGAGTGTTTGGCACCGAATTTTGAGGGAATGTTTGGGTAATGGCGTACATGGGTTTTAAGTATTTTGAACAAGCCGTTATATAGCCCGGGTAGCGGGTAGTGGAGTATCGGGGTAGTGAATAGCGGGGAAGTGGATAGCGGGTGACGGGTATTTTTTGTGGGGTAGCGGGGGTGAGTAGCGAGTAACGGAGTAACAGGGCAGCTGGTTAACGGGGTAGTGGGTAGCATATAGAAGTAGCGGATAGCGGGTAGCAGGTAGAGGGTAGTGGGATAGTGGATATAGGGTATAGCGGGTAGTGTGGTTGCGGTGTATACAAAACTTTAGGTCTTTTATTTATCGATTTAAGCATTTGCAATCACAATCAATAAAGCTCAAGGTCAATCTTTAGAATTGTGTGGTTTAGATTTAGATGCGGATTGCTTTTCATATGGACAACTGTATGTTGCGTGTTCCCGAATCGGCAAACCAGATAGTCTTTATACCAACGCAGACAGCGGAAAAATAAAATATATTGTATATCCACAAGTAATTCAAAATTAAACTTATATGAAATGTATTCTTTGTTTTGTTTCTCATTTCTCAACCATTCAATCACATTCACAATGTGCCACTGCGAAGTGTGGCAGGGTACAGCTAGTGTATGTACAGTGCTGGTAAAAAAAAATAGCACCACTTATGCTATTTTCGTCATAAGAGAAAGAAATGGCGGAATTTTTAAGGGCGGACGAAAGCAAAATTGTTTTGCTTGGAGGCAAATGATCACGCTCCTACGTTAGAAGACATTTTAAAGCGGAGAACAACCCAAATTTCAACTTCAAAATGGTAGAGCATGGAGGATCAACCACAATGGTTTGGGCTTGCTTTTCCTACTATGGTTTTGAACCAATTTTTTTTTCATCAAAACCATATTGGATCAACAGGTTTATGTTGACATTCTCAAAAACATTATGCCATACTATGAAGATGAAGAAATGCCGCTTTTGTGGGTCTTCTAACAGGTTAATGTACGCAAAATACGAGCAAAAGACTATTTTTTGGTTTCAACCCCATTCAATAAATGTGCAAGAGTGGCCAGTCTAGTCGCCTAATCTCAATCCAATTCAGAATCTGGTGGGCTGACTAATACATAGCGGTCTCAGAAATGAAACCAACTAACAACGAAGCACTCTGGGACGTAAAAGAAGGTCTCCTGGAATAATATTTCGATAAAAGGTGCCAGGATATGGCTAATTCGATGACCAATTGACCAGGCGATGTGAGGTGGAAATAGCGAACAAAGGCTTTGCCACAAAGTATACATTTTAGTTCAGCACACTTTTAAGAATACAATTTTGTTAATTGTTTTTTGTTATTTCTTGAAGTAATACATTTTTGTTAAAAAATGTAGTAGTGGTGCTATTTTTTTCACCGGCTGTTTTTAGAGTTCATTTAAAAAAAAAAAAAAAATCGAATGAATTCAATGAGTAAAATTTCTAATTTTTTTGGAAATGACTTGCTTTCATATTATTTCAGATTTTTGCATGTTTTAAATTTTTTCTATAGCTATTGACTTAACTTTATTCTTCAAAGACAAGAAAAAATGTTTTTGGTGCTATTTTTTTTTTTACCGCAGCTGTATATATAGGAACGTATCTGCGTTTGTATGAACAGCAAAAGACAATTTTTATGAATTTACATAGCTGCATAGCGCCCGTGGCTTAGTGGTTATGTGCGTGCGTACTCATGCCCATAAAGTTTTTATTTCATCTTTCACGGGTACTGCCTCTTGCGAAGAATTGACAGCACTTCCAAGAGTATCAATCTGTCATGAAAAAGTGCTTCTCAACTTTACCGTTCGGAAGCGGCCGGCGTTAATTTGTTTACTTACTTACTTAAAGTAACGCTACAGTCCGGTGTGGACTTGGGCCTCAATCAACAGTCTCCGCCAGCCAGCTCGGTCTCTAGCTAGCTGTCTCCAGTTTTGCACTCCAAGTTGATTGAGCTCCTCTTCCACTTGTGTGCGCCACCTGAGTCGCGGTCTTCCTCTCCTTCTACGTCCCTCGGGAATAGTGTTGAAGGCTTTCCGGGCCGGAGCATTGGTTTTCATCCGCTCTAAATGACAGAGCCATCTGAGTCTCTGGACCTTGATCCTTCTGGCTAAGTCCATGTCGTTGTACAACCCGTAAAGTTCGCTGTTGTACCTTCTTCGCTATTCCCCTTCAATGCACACGGGGCTAAAGATGACCCGAAGAACTTACCTCTCGAAACAGCCTGAGGCACATTAATCCGATTTTGTCAAGGTGCATGCTTCTGCACCATATAGCAGGACAGGGATGATGAGGGTGCTGTACAGTTTTACCTTAGTTGCTCGAGAGAGGGCTTTTCCACTTAATTGCTTTCTTAGCCCAAAAAAACAGCGATTAGCAAGAGTAATTCTTCGTCTTCTCTCGGCGCTGGTGTTATTGCCCGTGTTAATAGCGGAGCCTAGGTAGACAAACTCCTCTACTACCTCGAAGTTGTAAGCGTCTATTGTGACGTTCTGTCCGAGCCGTCGGTGTTGGGTGTCCTTTCTCGAAGACAGCATATACTTCGTTTTTCCCTCATTTACCGCTAAACTCAATTTTTCCGCTTCTGTCTCAATTCTCACAAAAGTGCCATTGACATCACGCTGTGCTCTTTCCATTATATCAATATCATCGGCGTACGCGAGAAGTTGGAACAGATTTTTGGAAGATAGTGCCTCTGGTGTTGACGGTGGAGTTTTGCACTATCTTCTCAAGAACGATGTTATAGAAATCGCACGACAGCGCATCGCATTGTCTGAATCCTTTTTTGACGTCGAAAGATTCCGTTAGCTCATTGCCAACCTTAATGGAGCAGCGTGAGTTCTCCATCGTCATTCTGCACAAGCGAACGAGCTCGAGTTCGTCTCTGTAGATGCTGTCATACGCGGCCTTAAAATCGATGAAGAGGTGGTGGGTATCGATTTAGAGTTCATAAGTTTTTTCCAGGATCTGCCACAAAGTGAAAATTTGGTATATGGTTGACTTTCCTGGCCTGAAGTCACATTGATAAGGACCAATCAGATTGTTGACGAAAGGCTTCAGACGTTCACATATTACGGCAGAGAGGATCTTGTAGGCGATGTTAAGTAGACTGATTCCTCTGTAGTTGGCGCAGTTGAGAAGATCTCCCTTTTTCAGGATCGGGCAAACAATGCTGAGGTTCCATTCATCGGGCATGCATTCCTCCGACCATATCTTACACATGATTTGGTGCATGCATGATCGTCGCCTGCTACTTTGAACAGCTCGGCAGCTAGACCATCTGCTCCAGCGACTTTGTTGGATTTCAGCCGTGATGTTGCCGTTTTCACTTCTTCTAGGTTCGGGTTCACGGAATTGTTTGCTATCATCGTGTTCGATGACAGGCTCCTGTCTGACGGCGGGGTTTTGTTCGTCGTCGCCGTTATACAGTCTACAGAAGTGGTCTTTCCAAATCCCCAACATTGACTGCGATTCTACTATGATGTTCCCTGATTGTTCCCTTCTTGCCCGATGACCTTGAGCGAGCTGTTTTACCTTCCGATAAAACCTCCGAACTTCATTCCTGCTGTTGGCTCTCTCAACATCTTCGATCTGACGCTTCTCATGCTCTCTCTTTTTTTCTCCTGAGAAGCCGGCGTTCCTCTCTCCTCTTTTGCTCGTAGAGCTCACGAGCAGCTCTTGTCCTTCTATGCAGCGCGCTTTGTATACCTCCTGCTTGACTGCATCTGCCTGCCTGCATTCTTCGTCAAACCAGGGGTTTCGTTTTGGTAGCTGTGTGAAACCCCGTACATTAGAGGCGGCATCTCTAACTAATTCTGGCAATGTTGCAGTCTGACGTCGAATTTTCTTGCAGCATTTCCCTGTTTTGGCCGTTGTAGGGATATTCGTAGCACTATCTTGGCTACGACGACGAGGTAGTGGTCCGAGTCGATGTTGGCTCCTCGGAAAGTTCGAACATCTAGAATGCTGGACAAGTGCCTTCCGTCGATCACAATGTGATCAATCTGGTTGACGGTTGATTGATCAGGAGATCTGCAAGTACCTTTATGGATGTTGAGATTTGGTACCACAACATTTCGCCCCGCAGAAAAATCAGCCTGAATCCGTTATCGGAAGTGGTTTCGTGCAGGCTGTGCTTTACGACTGTTCCACCAAAGATGTCCTCTTTTCCCAGCTTTGCGTTAAAATCGCCGAGGACAATTTTCATGTCACAGCTAGGACATTGCTCATATGTTTTGTCGAGGAGCTCGTAGAATTCGTCTTTGGTGTCGTCCTTTTTCTCTGCCGTGGGGGCATGCGCGCATATTAGGCTAATGTTGCCGAATTTAGCCTTGATTCGGATCGTCGTGATGCGTTCGCTTACACATTTGAAGCTCAAGACTTTTTGCCTGAGTCTGTTTCCCACCACGAATCCGCATCCAAAGAGTCGCTGTTGTTGCTCCCGGTAACAATCACTGTAGGAAATGTCGCAGTTTTTAATCCTCCTACTACATATTAATTGGGAAATTGGAATTAAAGTCCACCAAAAACAGGAATTAACCCCCTTGGGTGTTAGTACCATTTAAAAAAGGTATTAATACTCACGGGGGTAAATTCCGTTTGTTTTTGGAATTAGCATCCGCGGGCGTTAATTCACTGCACCCACCTCAACCAACTCGGCGTGCGTAACTGGAGACAGGTATCTAGGACCGAACTGGCTGGAGAGGTTTTTTGGTTGAGGCCCAAGTCCACCCCGGACTGTAGCGCCAGTTTAAGTAAGTAAGGTAATGCTGAAGTTGGGACCAAAAGTAAGAAATGCTTCCCTTTTTAATTTCTTTTTTTGACTATTCAAATAAAATCCGCCCTAATATGCATAAGAGAAAGAAAGCTTTCGTCATCCTGCTCCCATTGATGACACATAGGCAACCTGATCCTCGATATTTTGTTCCACCCAAACCCAACACTGAATAGCCAGAGATAACGTTTTTGTTTCATTTGTTTGCGTGCGCCAACTCAAGATATACAGGAATCCGATCATAATATGATTAACTGTAATAACAGCTTACTTGTTCAAGCGCAAGTAATTTAATATTTGTTTTCTTTACAATTTGCCCATAAAAAGATATCGAATGAAGTTAAAAACAACACGAATAGAATTAACGTAAACAATATACCTACTTCGCCTGGAAGAGTGGAAGGTATGACAGTTAGTGATTTAAATACACCTTGATTGTTTTTTGAGATTGGAATTCTCTTCGACCAGACTTAAATATAAATATAATGACTTGACAGAAAATTAATAAATGTGTAGATGATAGGTTAGGTGATGAGGGGTGTGCACAGCGTGAAACTGTTGCATACACGGGGGCCTACTGGCCCATTGTGATCCCCTATAAAAATAAAACGTAGCATCGATGCTCTTCAAAATTGCCGATTAACGTAGACTGGCTCGTTAACGAACCAGCCTGTGCTACCTATAAATTTCCTCATGTTTGCCATTGAGACCTGTGCTAGTTATCCAGTTCCCCAACAAACCTGTTCCCAAAATGACGGAGTCGGTTAGTTTGGAGGTTCGGACAGTCACAGAGCAGGTGTTTAATGGTTTCTGAGTTTTTGTTTTGAGTTCGCTAGCTGGCGATCTCAAGTTCGACGAGGAACTGAAACAATTAGTTAAAAAAATACCTCAAATCCACTTTGTTGCGTTTGGAAAGGAGATCAAAGCTCATTAAGGTCATTGAAGAAGGACTTTCCCAATGTTTTGGCTCTCGTTTTGGCTAGGGCAGGACACTTACATAAGAAGTGAAGAACAGTTTCCTTTTCTCGCTGATCCCCACAAATACGACAGAAAGTATTGTGGGGGATGCCCAGCTTAGATGCGTGTTCTCCACCAGGCCAGTGTCCGGTGCATGTAGCAACGACCCTGGCTATGTCTTGCCTGGGTCTGCAAATAAGGTTATTAGTGCGGGATTTATTGTAGGTAGGCCATATCCTTCTAGATATGATGTGGATGAGCCAATCGCTTGAATAGCCGCCAGACTGTCCGAAAAGATAGCTGTATTGCGGTTTTGATTTGGATCTTGTTTTAGTAATTTGCATGCTTCCTTAATCGCTAGTAGTTCAGCCTAAAAGACACTAGCAAAGTCAGGAAGCCGAAAAGACCTGAAGACATTTAAAGACTCGGAACAAATTCCTGCACCAACACCACACTTCATCTTTGAGCCGTCAGTGAAAAGTTGTGTCGAAGCCTCTCGTCACTTAGTCATCATCCAACGATGATAACTTTAAAATCCGCACTGAGGTCCACAGTAAGAGTGCAGTAGTCATTTTTTGTCGAAAAGATGTCCGTTGGGATGAGTCTAGTAATATTACTATGACCATAGGGCTTAGAATACCAACTATTCGATTCCCTAAGTCTCAACGCCAAACAATCGAACCATGGCCATAAACTCCTACAGCCGTATTTATAAACCGAATATAGCCTTATTATAAGACTTATAATGCCTGTATAGGGAAAATCCTTATTTATAAAGTTTTAGCTACACTACATAGGGATTGAATAAGCTATACAAACGTTTAGGGTGTATAAAGCTTATTATAAGGTACTATAATACGTATGTGTCGGACATCACACGTCAATCATGCCTATCACGAGCTACGTCGTAATAGAAAAAAGACTACGAACCCCGAAAAATCTATTACAAGTTCCCTTCGTAGTGGAAAATCTGTACGAAATTCGAAATTCGTAGAATTTGGTATCAGTCGAAATTCAAATTTTGTGTCATATTCATTGAAAAATTCAAAAGTAATGTCAAGATTTTCGTAAATGTCATGTAACGGAACCAACAGCTGATTTCAAAATGGACGCTAATTTTCTTGAATCAGGCAATGCTTATTTCAAATCCCTTCGGATCTTCTGATTGTTTTGTTTCGTAACTCGTAGCGGAATTTTTCATTCGGGGATTTCTCCGAAGGGATCTTGTGATAGGCATGAATAAAACAAAAATTTGACCCAATGAGCTTTTATTTTTATTTTTATTTTCGAATTTTTAGTCAAAAACAACAACCTGTTGTTTCCCATCGACAGGAAACAACAACCTGTTGTTCCCTGTTGACAGGAAATAATACTTTTTTTTATTCAAATGACTGTTGAATGTAGTAGATCATCGTTTTGGTACTTTTTTTTGACAGAGATCTAATATAACTATGCTATGTTGAACAAATTTTTATAAATAAGAATTTATTCAACGTAACATAAGAGCCTATTCATAGAATAGCTATAATATTGTATAGAGATGTATAAGGAGAATCTAATAAATACGGCTGCTAGAGATTACACGATTATCGTCCCTGGATTTCCTCTTTTGATTTAAAGTCTATCTTCCTCTTGGGTACCCCAATCGGGACGAAGGGACCACTTGTTCTGAATGGTCGCTACTACTTGTATCTGCTTCTGACCCTTTCTACTATTTCGTTCCCTTCTATATTGCTATGTCCAGGAACCCAGCAGAGCTTAACCTGGTTAGTGTGGTAGATTCTATTTAATTCCTTCCTACAGTTTAAAACTGCCTTTGATCTTATGGTCTCACTGGCTTAGTCTTTGATAGCAGCCTGGCTGTCCACGAAAAAAGTAATCTCCGAGGAGCTTAGCTTTTCATGATGTACCAATTCAGCTGCTTTTTCAATGGCATAGATCTCGGCCTGAAAGACACTACAGTCAGCTGGGAGTTTATACGACTCTCTAATGTTGAGAGATTGGCAAAACACTCCAGCACCAGTTCCTGATTCCATTTTTGAAACGTCAGGTCAGTCTAGAAAGGCATACCCTGTTTACTTATAAGTGAATTAGGATCCCAACCCTGTCTTTCTGGTATGCAAATAGAAAAGTTCCTATCGAAATCTAGTAAAGGGGAAATGTATTCGGTGGTCTCCATCAGTCCTGGAATTGTATCATATCTTTGCAAGATTGACCCGTGTCCATAAGTGCTGTGCTTCCAAAAACTCAGTTCTTTTAAACGAATTGCAGTTTTGGCTGCCGTGCACCTTATGAACTCATCCAGAGCCGGGAGATCCAAGATCATTTCCAACCCAGCTTGTGGTGTGGATCTCTGCGCCCCTGTTATTCCTATACAGGCTAGTCTCTGTACCTTATTCAGGTTCTTGAGATAGCTTGATTTTTCCACCGCTTTCCACCATACAATAGAGCCATAGGTAAGAATGGGTCTGACAATCGCTGTGTACATCCGTTGGATGACTTGCGGTCGCATACTTCAAAGTACACCGAAGGTCAAGGATTAGGTTAGGTTAGGTTACAGTGGCTGCGGATACAGAATCCACACACTTAGGCCAAAAGAAAAGGCCCATTGTGATACCACATGAATCTAGAGAATTACTTCTTACTAGTCGAACCATTTTGAGCTTTCTAAAAAGCGAAGAATATATTTGATATCCTTATTAGCTAGTTCACTGGGATTATCATAAAAGTATTCTCCCAGATGAAGTTTGCGCCTTAGTGAAAGAGCAGGGCAAGTGCAGAGAAGGTGAGACGGTGAGAGATTGTTTCCTCTTCTTCCTCGTCCATCAGCTCCTGCAGAAGTCATTTGAGGCTGCACCAAGTCGTATTGCGTGTCTGTCTATAAGACAGTGTCCCGTAAGGACACCTATTAGGGAGCTAATATGAAGTCTGCTTTGAGATAACAATTCTTTAGAACGCTTTAAGTCCAGTGAAGGCCATATGAGTTTTGTAGCTGCGCACGTTGGTAAATTCTAAATTGCTGTTTCTTTTAGCAAAAGTTTGCATGTAGCTATCGGTATACATATCTTCTCCCTTTCAGGTGAAATAGGTATGACGGTTCCATTTTTAGCGAGTTCATCGGCTCTACAATTTCCTTTGATGTCTCTGTGGCCCGGCACCCAACAGAGGTGAATGTTAAATTGCTGCGCCATCTCCATAAGAGACGATCGACAATCGAGGGCTGTTTGAGATTTGGTTGAGACACCGTCGAGAGATTTGATAGCAGCCTGACTGTCAGAGAAGATGCGGATATCAGAAGTTGATATCACGTTTTCTCTTAGCCTGGAGAGAACCTCTTTGATCGCTAAAATTTCCGCTTGGAAGACGCTACAATGATTAGGGAGGCGGAATGAAAGGCTTAGATTAAGCTTGCAGGTGGCCATGGTTCAGAGGATAGAGTAGTGGATTGCTAAGCCGAACGCTACGGGTTCAAACCCCAGCTTCAGCAGCATTCTTTTTCTACAAAAATCGCCAGCTTATCTGAGGCCACCTGTGCGATAACATGAGACAATACAAATCTAAGTCTCCTCCTCTGAGCCACGTAGGTTTCTGTTATGTGTGCTTTCTTTCTATGTGTCTATCTGTCTCTCTCTGTTGTATGTCTTGTTCTGTCCCAGCCGATGGTCTCAGTCGCCAGTGCTGCTATGTGTCTGTAGTTCGTTACATTTATGTGCGAAGTACTGAGAAATGTAATGTAATGTAATAAGGCTAATATGATATGATAAGATTAAGCTTTTCTGAGTACACACCACTACCAACTCCATCATTTGTCTTGGATCCATCTGTATAAAAATGAATGCTTTTGTCTTCCAAGAGTTTTTTGTCTTCCCATTCATCTCTGGATGGAATGGAGACCTGGAAGTTTTTCCCAAATTGGGGTTTTGGAATGGTGTAGTCTATGTACTTTGGTATAGAACCGAAGAAGTTCAAAATGATAGAATGTCCCACATTATTATGGGTCCATTGAGATGGGCGCTGCCACTTGTTTGCTGAAGATGTTGAGGGGCGTCAGATGGAGGAGAGTGTCTAACGCTGCTGAGGGTGAGGTTTTCACGCGCAGTGCGTTGGTCTCTGCTGAGTTTGTCGTAGTAAGTGACATTCTCCAGTGCATTCTACCATACTGCAACCCCATACATGAGTATTGGTCGGATGACCGATGTATATAGTTAATAGGTTATACGACGTTGATAACCCCATTTATTTCCTATGGCTTTTTTGCAAGAGAAAAGAGCTACTGTAGCTTTCTCAACTCTTTCCTGAATATTAGGTTTCCAACTTAGTTTTGGCTTCATTGGCAAAAACTAGTGGTACACCTTTTATTGAAGGAGGTACAATTACTGGGATTTTGTATTTCCGTGTAAAAAGGACGAGGTCTGTTTTTCGAGGATTAATACTTAGTCAACAGTGATCAGCCCATCTAATCTAGTGAGCATATTTAGTGCGTTTTGGAGGAGGTCTCTCAGGGTATTATCACTCTGTAGCCTTCCTTCTCGAGGGTTCGTTAACTACTATGTTCCCCAGGAGAGGGGACAGAACACCACCTTGCGGAGTGCCTTTGCTGACAAAAATCCCTCATCTAAGAGTTGATGATCCTGCTTTTTAGCATTAGATTAATCAACTCACAGAGTGAGTATTCGACGTTTAAAGTCGTCATAGCAGAAGTGATAGCAGATGTGCCAACGTTGTTGAAAGCGCCCTCAATATCCAGGAAAGCAATCATAGCACATTTCTTTTGCTCTAGGTAGTATTCGATAGTTCTTACCAGAGTATGCAAGGCTGTTTCTACCGATTTTCCTTTGCAGTAAGCATGCTGACATCGAAAAAAAAATAGAGTGGCGCGACAGCTCTTGAAGAGCCAAGGCCTAAGTGGCTTACTCTCATCAACAATTCTCTGAGTGCGTGTGAAGAATTAAGGGGACCTACAATTTAACGCCGATTCCGAACGGCAAAGTTGAGAAGCACTTTTTCATGACAGATTGATACTCTTGGAAGATTTGTCAGGTCTTCGCAAGAGGCAGTACCCGTGAAAGATGAAATAAAAACTTGCCCTGAGTAGGACTCGAACCAACGACGTTCCGCTTAGTAGCCAACGCACTTACCAACTAAGCTACGGGCAACTGCTGAGACATCGAGTCTCTCTTATAAATGCTATTATGTATATGGATATCGATCAATCGTTCCAGAGTTTTGAGAATGAATGATGATAGACTTAGGCCCTCCGCACACGAAGCAACTGTTTTGCAATTAGAGTCGCAAATAAGTTGCTCAAGCAACTGTTTTACAACTAGTTTGCGATCGATTTGTGACTTCTCTCCGCACACGAGTACGACCGAATTTTGATTTTTTAATTTTTTGTTCACATTTTTTATAAGAAACTGTTCAACATGTCAAACAGTTGTACTGATGAAGACGATTTAATTGACTATTACCAGTACTGAAGACAAAGAAAACTTGTACGAAGAGAACATTGGACCCATCCATACATACAGAAAAATTTGAAATGGAGACTTTATGGCAGCAGAACATTAAATCAAACGGATGCCAAAGTTGGTTGCTTCCAACATCCAAAAGATGGACACGAACATGAGAGAATGTGTATCTGCTGATTGTCTCTATACCAGACACACAAACAAACCAAGCCCTTTTCATCCCAATTAAGCTTTTTCAGATAAACTCCTTGAATGATTAAACACCACGTATCTTACCAATATCGTTTACCTTTACGTAATCAAATCCTAAATGTTATCAACCATCAAATGATTCACTCTTTTTTTTAATTTTCCGAGTTTTCCACCAACAATTTTCTATTTTTCTATTTGAAAACGAATGCACCTGAAATTCGCGGTCTTATATCAACAATATTTCATTTGAAAACCAAAGCACCTACAACTCTAATGAGTTTTGCGGGTTTTCCATCAAGAACTTTCTATTTTTCTATTCGATAAGCGATTCTTTAACAAAAAGAACATGCAAGAAACCAAATTCACGTCTATGTTTCATATCATATTTCATATTTCCAGTTTTCCGACTCTTCGGTATGGTTTTTCCAATGCCAAAAAAATTCCAAAAATACAACATGCAAAATCCATAAATATCTTTTGGGCCGTTTAGAAGTCCATACCAGACATAGAAACAAACAAACACATCTGTTTTTATATATAATAATATAATTTTAATAACAAAAACAAAAAAAGTTGCTTGCAACTCAAATTCGACCTACAAAATCAGTTGCGTGCGACTAGTTGGAAACCGATTGCAAATCGGTTGCAAACCGGTTTCATTTCAGTCGAGCGTGTGAGCTCTCCTATAGAGCTTCATATACAAAGTTGCTTGAGCAACTGATTTGCGATTCTAGTCGCAAAACAGTTGCAAAACAGTTGCTTCGTGTGCGGAGGGCCTAATAGGACTTAGATCTTTAGGGTTGACATGCGGGCATTTGCCCGCCTTGGGGATGAATACTACCTTTACTTCTCTCCATCGCTGAGGTATATAGACCAGATCTAGACAACTTTTGGAGATCATCTAAGACAACAGGAGCATACGTTCATATCCCATACTGGGGTAAATTATTGAAAGTTGGAATAGAAGGTACACTTGGCCACAAAAATCTACCATCGAAGAGGCTTTTCCTGTCCGACAGATCTTAGACTCTCGGGCTTCAAGTACTAAGGCTCTGCTATAAATTCAGACTGCACCAGTGCTGAAATCTTTGCCAATCACTGTTTCTTCTCGCTTAGAAAGCAATTGAAGTCCAGTGTTGAGTAAGCGCACTCCGCTTGATTCAAGGTTTCATCTGTAAGAAAAAGCGACCATTGACTAATGCCTACAGATAGGCTTAATGAGAAACACACAGAGACCTAGCTAGGGACCGAGGTGGATGGATACGCTTGTTGGGTGAAGCCTTCACCTTACAAGGTATAGATAGAATAAAAAGAATTAAAGACACTAACTAAAATTACCCTGCGAATAGACATTTTATACTGTATAAGAATGCATTGCAAGACTAGGATTTCAATCAGAAGATGAAAGAGGCCTGTACAGTAGTCACTTGGTACAAGAGACAGTAAGTAATTAGCAAACAGAAGCTTTAACTCATAACTTTCATAACTATGGTTACTGTCTTCCATTAAGAAACACCACAATTGAGTCCAACTATAGCCCTTTTACAAGAAGCCGGCTTCTAACGCAGGCTGGAACTAGGCAGCACTAACCTTTACAAAAACGGGAATACCATAAATCCTGAATGTGCTCCGGGTGGAGAATTCTTGTTTTTTTGCTCACATTTGTATTTTTATAGTTTTTATTCCATTTAAAGAGAACAAAATAAGCGGTTAAAATTAAAATTGCAAAATTAAAGTCCCATGAATTTGAATAAAAAACAAATGTTTTTGTTTACTTTTTTTCCTGATCAATTTTGTAGTCCACTTTAGCAAGACACCAACAGCACAACCACACAGACACAATCCGAGAAGGGAAATTATTTTCTGCATTAAATTCCCCTTCCATCACATGTCGTTCAATTTAAGTTGCTGTCAATGGAAAGGAAATTTTCTTCACATCTTTGCTTTTTTACTGTTTTTATGAATTTTAACAAAAAATCATTGTTTCTTCGCAAAAGATTTAATAGAATACAATATTAAAATAACAAAACAAACTGCAAATGCAACCCAAAAAGTACAACATAACCTAACTTGGTCGAAAACAAAGAAGTTGCACAAACAGATGAAAAAAAAACTCGTCTATGGAATTGTGTGTGAAGCTTGAAGCAATAACAACAGCGAACAAGAAAAATATCCCATCAGAAAAAAATTACGTTCAATGGAAAAAATTAGGAAAAGCGTTCATGATTTACATACCATTTTTGCTTGGGTTTGTTCTTCCTACAGTTAATCCAATAAATTATATAAAAGTAATCCAATCAAATAAACTTTGGTTCTTCACTGCACACAGAATTATGAACACGAAAATTTTTCGAAGCGACGTTAATTTTTTCTTTCTCAACGATTACGGCGTACAGAGGAAAATTAAATTTTTGCAAATCAAACAGCTACACTTTTTCCGATGATTTTCCAACGCTTGCTTAGAAAATGATACAATTTAGGGAATTTCAAAAACAAGGTGTTTTTATCACTAAAAAAACCAAGAAAAGTCGACAATCGGTTGAGCGAAAAATTATATATTCAATGTGGTTTTTTATCACGTTTTTTCTTTCCGAAACATCCGTGCGCGAAAACCAACACGAGTAACCGAGTCAAACGACATGGACAAAGTGAGACAAATTTCGTCCGTCGATTTCTTTTGTGGGATTCTGCTTTTTGATTCGGAAAAAAAACAAAGTTCTTTTTCTCTTTTTTTCATGAACTTACATTTTTGTTTCTCTTAGATGGTGACGATGGGAATTTTTTCTCCATTTTTCTTCGTTTTTTTTTTGCTATATCTTTTGTTTGTGTTCCTTTTTGTTCTCTTATCTGTAAAATGGCATACAAAACAGCTGCTTTTTTTTGGCAAATGATGTGTGTGAAAAGGACGGGTAGTTTCTTTTTTCTAAAAGAAAAAAATGGGAGAAGAAAAATGATTGCATGGGAAATTGGGAATGTTTTGTGAAAAGAAAAAGAAGAAAAAGTATCAGACTTTTTGACTACCATTTTAAGCGAATAAAATAAAACTGGATTGTAACTAGGTGGCGCTAGAGTCGAATGCCAGATCGATTATACCTGTTAAATTCATATACAATACAAAGGAAAGGAGACGCAGACGACTTGACAGTTGACATTTACATTTCACATAATCCCGCGTATTTTGAGATTCGCTTTCGTTCGAATTCGAGATGATTTCATTTTGAGATTCGATCGAAATTTTAATAATACAAATACAATTGTGGCAAAGGCAAGCGAATACAACTGTAGGATTGTAGCTGTTGCTGTAGGTAGCTGCTGATATGTTGAAGGGAACAGTGTGACCATCGGCCTGAAATAATAAATTTAACGATGTACACTTTGTTTTTTTTTTTTTTGTATAATTTATTAACATCAAATTAAAAATTTACATGTTAATATGGTAGAGCGCTAGCTACTAGGTGTAGGCGGCTTTTGGCTCTTAAGTTAGAAAAAAGTGTTTTTAGGAAAGAAAATGAGATAAAAAAAAATTGTATCACTCAATAAGAATGATTATCTTAAGGCCGTGTGCGAGTTCAATTAAAATTAAATAAAATTGTGTTAAAATTAGACCAGCTGTGACTAAAACATGGCAATAGTGGTTAAAAATTCATCAACGCGGCCTAAATTATTTACATATATATCGCAAAGGATTGAATTCATATTGTTATATTCGGCTTGGTCCGACAATTAAAACTTATTCACTATTTAAATAAAACACAAATTCACTTTATTCAAATCACTCACAAACTTATTTATTCAACACTTTCAATTATAACTTTGCAAACACAGGGTACTTTTCTTTATCGCAGTTCACAATCAATTAATTTGCCTCGCCACCAAACGGCTATTTATATAACAAAAATGATGGGTTCTAGAAACTACTATTGGTTCCTATTGGTTCATGGAGAAGCTGAATGTTCGAGAAGCTCTCTATTTACAAATAAAAATACTGGGATTTTTTGTAGGCGCTAACGTTCTTAATGCTAAACAAAAAGTTTCTAATTTTAATTTGAATAATATTTAATAATAATAATTTTGAGAAGAATGCATAGTGTAAATGTAGCTTTTATTTCTTTCCTGAACACCTGAACTCTGTTTCAGCATTCAAAAATTTTCTTTGATGCACTTATAGGGGCACAAAATTCAAACCATATGATTCTGATTGCAACTTCATATTCTTTTATTGCCTTTTTCTCTTTGTCATCGTTTTAAGTTTTTTAAGTTTATGTTTATTTATTATTAATAGGTGTGTTTTTTTGGCAAAACTATCCGTACCTATCCGCAGTAGTAGACTACATGTATTGCAAATACAACACGATACTTCCGATAAAAGTAGAAATTGAATCATACTGCGGATAGAATTTAGAAAAATTCAATACGTAATCGTCTTTATTTAAACTGATAGAAGCGACCAACTTCTAAATACAAACATTTAACAACTGCGGATGCGTTTTTTGGTAAATCCTACTGCAATGCGGATAGATTTTCCAAAAAAAAAAACACTCCTAATGTATACTTATGTTTATAATTATAATTATGTATTATAAAAATGAACACTAAAAAAAAAAACAGAAGGGACTCATTTTTTTTCAAAAGGACTCATTTTTCCAACCTCTGGGACTCATTAAAATTTGAGCCCGCGGTAACACTGGTGTGTACATTAAATATAGAAAGAGATACAGAGCGTAAGAGATAATAAAGTATACACATTAGACATTACAATAGAAGGAGAAACAGAGCGTATGAGATAAATAAAGTGTATACACATTACATTGCCCCCTCCTTAGGATTGATCGTCCCGAACAAATCCATCATTCTCATCACCACTGTAGCGATGTTGTCGGTCGCGATGTACGACTTTAAGTTTACCTCTGACTCCTTTTTGTATCCGGTATACGACGTCGTTGATTTTGCTAATCACTGTATATGGACCTTCCCAGTCCCGTTGAAGTTTCGGTGACAACCCTTTTTGTCGATGGGGATTGTAAAGCCACACTCGATCTCCTGCTTGGAACTCTGTTGTTGTCGCTCGTATATCGTAGCGTGTCTTCATTCGGTCACTGTACAACCTCATTTTTAACCTGGTATCGTCGTGGATCTGAAGGAGTCTTTCTCTGAGGTCATCCATGTAGTCATCCTCGGCTTGCGGTTCCGACGTGGGACATCCAAATTTTATTTCGCTCGGCAGTCTGATGTTCCTTCCCATCAAAATCTCAGACGGTGAATGGCCAGTTGAGCTATGTCTTGCACTTCGATACGCCATCAAAAACAGTGGAATGTGTCGATCCCAATCTCGCTGGTTGTAATCCACAACTTTACAAAGATGTTCCTTAAGGGTTCGGTTGAACCGTTCGACCATGCCATCAGATTGTGGGTGGAGTGGTGTTGTTCTTGTCTTCTTGATGTGAAGAAGCCCACAAACTTCCTGGAATATGTTTGATTCAAAATTCCTTCCCTGGTCGGAATGCAATTCTAATGGAACACCGAATCTGCTCACCCAGTTGAACACAATTTGGTCTGCGACTGTTTTGGCTTCTTGATTCGGAATGGCGTATGCTTCAGGCCACTTGCTGAAGTAATCCATGACGACCAGAATGTAACGATTTCCATTATTTGTTTCCGAAAATGGACCCGCCACGTCTATTGCAATACTTTCAAAGGGTGATCCGACATTATACTGCTGCATTTGGATGTGATTCTTTTTGTTCGGGCCTTTGGTGGCAGCACAGGTATCACATTTCGGCACCACTTCTCGACTCTTCCCTTGCATGTAGCCAATAGAATCGTTGTCGAATCTTTTCTAGCGTCTTGTTTACTCCAAGATGGCCTCCCGAAACTCCATCATGCATCTCTCGCAGAACGTCCATAATCTTCGATCTCGGTAAGACTAGCTGCATTACATAGGACTTTCCATCTGCAGATTCCCATTTACGTCGAAGGACACCTTCTTGGACATGCAACGAGTCCCACTGTGCCCAATAGGCCTTCAGAGCCGGACTTCTGTCGGAGATATCAGCCCATTCTGGTTTTTCCTGGTGTTCCTTGCATGCGAGGATGGGTTCAATATCTGGGTCCTCTTGTTGGGCCTTCCTCAGCTCGTCGTTGCTCCAGCCGTAAATGGGATCGGTTCTGGTTCGTTGGACAGTGACCACTTCTTTTTCTTCTTGGCGTCTGCAATGCTTACAGTCTTGCTTACATGGTCTCCGAGACAGTGCATCAGCATTTGAGTGAAGCTTCCCCTTCCGATGTTGAATTTCATAATCGTACGTCTGCAGCCTCTCAATCCATCTCGCCACTTGACCCTCTGGATTCTTGAAATTCAAAAGCCAGTTTAGTGCTCCATGGTCGGTTCGGAGAAGAAACTTCTGTCCATAGAGATACTTATGGAAGTGCTTTGTTGCCAAAATCAGTGCAAGAAGTTCTCTTCTGGTCACACAATAGTTTCTTTCCGACTTCGAGAGTACCTTGCTGTAATAGGCAACCACCTTTTCTTCGCCATCATGTACCTGTGACAATACAGCACCAATCCCGACATTGCTGGCATCAGCATCAATGATGAACGGTTTTCCTGGAGTCGGGTAGGTCAGCACTGGTGCATTACACAAGCGTTGCTTGAGCTCTTGAAAGCTGCGCTCGCACTCACCTGACCATTTAAACTGCTTTCCCTTTTCCGTTAGCTGATGTAGACTCTTGGCGATCTCAGCAAAATTCTTGACGAAGCGCCTATAGTAGGTGGCTAGACCCAGAAAGCTTCGGAGTTGATGTTTGTCCTGTGGTGTTGGCCAATTCTTCACGGTGTCAACCTTATCAGGATCCGTCTTAACTCCTTGGGATGAGATGATATGTCCCAGGTATTTCACTTCGGTTTTGAAGAGTGAACACTTTTCTGGATTGAGCTTGAGGTGGGCTTCTCGAAGTCTTTGAAACACGGCTCTCAGATTTGTACAATGTTCGTCAAATGTTTTCCCGTATACGATGACGTCATCCAAATAGACCAGGCAAGATTTCCATGTGAGTCCTTGCAGGACGCATTCCATAAGGCGCTCAAAAGTCGCTGGAGCATTGCACAGTCCAAAAGGCATCACTTTGAACTGCCACAATCCGTTTCCTGTCGAGAACGCTGTCTTCTCTTTGTCTTCAGGATGGATTTCTACTTGCCAGTATCCACTTTTTAGGTCCAACGTTGAAAACCATTGTGCTCCTTCCATTGCGTCCAGAGTATCACTGATCCTAGGCAGAGGGTAGCTATCCTTCTTGGTCACATCATTCAACCTTCGATAGTCTACGCAAAAGCGGGTTGATCCGTCTTTCTTCTTTACCAGGACCACTGGAGACGCCCAAGGGCTTTTAGAGTTTTCGATCAGACCCTCTTCTTTCATGGTGGTTATCAGTTCTTCAACCTCACCTTGTTTGGCTAGTGGAAGGCGTCTTGCAGATTGACGGATCGGCTTTGCATCTCCGGTGTTGATTCGATGTTGAACCAGTTGTGTTCTGCCATATTTTCCTTGCGATGACGAAAAGATATCTGCAAATTCTTCGAGGAGGCCTTCTGCAGTTCTTCGTTGTTGGTGACCAAGATTAGATGACTTGAGAATGTTGGCCTTTATGGAGTTCAGCTCTTCTAACTTCAAGGTTTGCCTTGGCTCTTCTTCGCTGATCCTTGTTATCGCTGATACAGATTCGCATTGTCCGACAATCTCACCTTTTCTAAGCTTAACTTCGTACGGCTTGATGTTCAGTATTCGTACGGGAACCATGTTCTTTACAGGTCTAACAAGAGTCTTCCCAATGGTGACGTTTTGGGAGGACTTTACAGATGCTGGTTCGACCATGAGGTATCGATGGCTGCCAGGCTTACCCTTCAATTTCGTCCACACGAATACTTCTGAAGAAGCAGGCAAAGTCAGATCTTCTTTGATGACGGTTTTCACAGATAGCGAGGTCTCATATGAGTGAATCCCATAGATCATCGGAATCTCGATGTTTCGATATTTCAGGACTTGGTTCCCGATGTCAATTCAATTCAATTTCAATTCCTCACCATAAACTTTTGCGGCCTCTCCAGTTGCAGTCCTTAGACGATAGCTGTTGGTGTTGTGGAGCCATGTCTTCTTAACGAGGTCCTGCCGTACAATGGACGCCGTGGCACCGGTGTCGATGGTAGCAACACATTTGTTGCCGTTTATACTTGCTTCCACGGTCAGGCTCTTGTTGTCACGTTTCGTTTGAGTAACCTGGATGTCGTTTCTGGGGCCATCGATACCAGAAACCAGCTTCTGCCCCTCGAAGTTGGTTCTTATTCGTTTCCCGGGTGGAAAACAGCTTCGGAAGCAACGTTGTTGACTTGTTGAGTAAGTTCTGTTTCCACAGTGTTGACATGAGGTTCGTCTTCGCGGTAATCTGCACTGTCGTTGAAGATGCCCAGTCTTGTTGCAGTTCCAGCATCGTGCTGGTCCGTCTCGCTGACTACTTTCCAGAGTAGCCTTCTGACAAGAGCATTCTTGGACTTCCAATTCTCTCACGCGATGCACGTTTTGTGAAGCTTGTTCTGCGGCTTCCATTGTTAGAGCGAAAGCCAATGCTTCTGGTAGTGTTTGCTTTCCGGCAGTGCGAATAGCCCTTTGGAGATTTATATCGCCCACAGCTCTCACAAAGGCTTCAACAGCAAGTTGATTAATTATCTCGTTGCCAGCTGTTGGATATGCCAGGTGAACCAGTCGCTCGATATCTGCCTGAAGCTGCTGCAGAGTTTCACCTCTTTTCTGTGCTCTATTGTTAAGCTGAACTCGGAAGACTTCTGTCATGTGGCTATCCCCAAACCGCTGTTCGATTGCGTTTACCAGAACTTTGAAGTCACCGTTCTTCTCTGCTGGGATGGTTTGTAGCAGTTCAGCAGCTGCTCCTCTCAGAGCAAGTGTAAGAGCAATGTATTTTTCGTCATCGTCCCAGCCGTTTGTTAACGCTGCTGCTTCAAACTGTTTCTTGTAGATTGACCACGGTATCTGACCATCAAAGCTTGGAGGATTCACTTCTCTCTTCCTTGAGCACTCACCAGAAGGTTCTCGAGCTTTCATCTTTCGCACTTTTTCCAGTTCCTTTGTGATGGTATCGATTTGTTCGTCGATTTTTTCGATACGTGCATTTTGTTTTCCGACGCACTCGTCGAGAATATTGATTTTCTCTTCGAAGTCCGCAAACCTGCCTTCTAGAAGATTTTTCTGTTCGTCAAACCGCTCTAGAACATTCTTGTTTTGAGTTTCTAGTTGCTCCCGAACATCATTTCTTTGAGCTTCTAGTTGTTTGAGTACGTTCCCTTGCTCGTTCTTCTGCCCGTTTCTTTGAGTTTCCAGTTGCTCCCGAACATCATTTCTTTGAGTTTCCAGTTGCTCCCGAACATCATTTCTTTGAGTTTCCAGTTGCTCTAGAACATTCTTCTCGAATTTGGCTAGAAGGAGTGACATCATGTTAGATAAGTCGGCAGTTGCATTTACCTCCTCCGATTTTGCTTCCACTTCGAAAGCAAATGTATCTGGGTTTTCATTTTGTTGTTCAAAATATTCCTGTAGCCGTTTTACGAGTTCGATTTTAATTCCTGCCCCACTTAAGCCACGTTTGCTTAATTCGGCTTTTAGCTCAGCGACAGTTAGGTCTTTCAAAACTTTACTCATTTTTTTTTCTTTTAACTTCACTATTTCACACAAAATAGTTTAATCACTGTTCACTGTTTTATTCTCAATAAGTTTTAATCCCATTTCTGACACCAATGTAATATTCGGCTTGGTCCGACAATTAAAACTTATTCACTTTTTAAATAAAACACAAATTCACTTTATTCAAATCACTCACAAACTTATTTATTCAACACTTTCAATTATAACTTTGCAGACACAGTGTACTTTTCTTTATCGCAGTTCACAATCAATTAATTCGCTTCGCCGCCAAATGGCTATTTATATAACAAAAATGATGGGTTCTAGAAACTACTACATATATTGGTTCTCGGAGAAACTTGAATGTTCCGGAAGCTCTCCATTTACAAATAAAATACTGGGATTACTTTTTGTAAGGGCTAACGTTCTTAATGCTAAACAAAAAGTTTCTCTTAATCACTAGGGGCAATACCCTCACAAGTGTTTACTACTACAATTAAACGATATTAATTAAAGAGAGTATGTACATTAAATAAACAAGAGATACAGAGTAAGTAAAGAGAGTAAGAAAAGTGTGTACCAGAGACAAAAGGAGATCGGAAACTCACTTACGTTTCACTCCCTAGATCCCGCAATTTTCATTTTCTTTCATTTTATTTTCTTCCTTGTACATGAAAAATACAAAAACAAAGAGATGAGGTGGGATTTTTATATTTTTACAGTTCTCTTTTGTTTGTTTTCGCAATTTCAAATTTAGCGTAGATTGCTAGATTGAATTTTCAAATTGCAAACACGTTTTTCTTAAACTCACCACGAAAATACTAGAATCCATGATTGGGGATGAGTTCCGAAACTTTTGGCCGAAAACCTACTCGTGCCTTACATTGGCCCTGTTCCCATGTGGAGAACGATTGTGTTAGATTTTTTGTAGATTTTGCTTACTCCTTAATTTTTTTTAGTTTCTTTAAGATGACGCAGAAACAGAAAAGAAAAGAAAAGAAAAGAAAAGAAGAAAAGAAAAATGAATTAAAGCCGTTGATATAAACAGTTTACTTGTGTTCGACAAACAAATATTTTGGATATGCGGGCCGAAGAGAAGAACACAAGGAAAAGCCTCAAATTTCTACACTCAATATTTTTAATTTTTTCCTTCCCCTTACGTTTTCTGCAAGCAACCCCGTTTGCCATCACTAATCAAAAAAAAAATTTCGATTTCCTTCACGTGTGAATAAGGTTATAAGGCCATTAAGATTTGTTTGAAGCAAAAACACACACAAATACATAGTTAAACTAACTCTTTAAATTTTATATCAGGTAGAGGTCAAATGACACGTTTATACCTTTATAAGTCTTACTGCCGATTTCATAGAACATGGATTAAGTATAAATTGAAACCCGATTTGCTTGCATTTCGTTACTGATAAAGCCAGGTATTTATATAAAAAAATAAGATTTCAAACAAAAGCTTTTCACATGTTCAGCATTCTTAATTAGACTGAACATTTGTTTTTATTTTCTTTTTTATTCATTTTTGATGTCGGAAATCCTACTCCTTGATACATTTGAAGCCATTTCCTGCTTTTATGCAATTTTACTTGTTTGCTATCTTTTTGAACGTATCCCTCTTCTGCTCACTTTTACTCACCTTTCGTACGTTAAAACTACAAATTTTCAAATTTTCCGGGTAATTTACTCCCCATGTGGGGTGTCACACTTTGCTGAGATTGTATTGGTAAAAACACGCATACTCTTGCAGTAAATGTTGACCGCAGCTTGTAGGCATTGTCATTTTGACAGCTCAGATTCCCATCTCCCTTTTAAACTAATCTGTGGTGTGTACATTAAATATAGAAAGAGATACAGAGCGTAAGAGATAATAAAGTATACACATTAGACATTACAATAGAAGGAGATACAGAGCGTATGAGATAAATAAAGTGTATACACATTACAGTATAATAAATTGAAGAGCATGAAATTCTGTATCATGTGTGAAAATTTCACCGTTCTACGTTGAAATCTCTGTTCAATAAAATAGATTCGAAATGGCACTTAAACTTTTACCCCCTATTTTCACCCCCCCCCCCCCTCGGTTCATTTTTTTTAACACTTTGAATGTCTTACATATTTATGTTTAGTTAAAAGCCATACAAATAAGTTTTAAACTTCTAAACTAATCGGCCTCCATACAAACTTTGACCTAACATTTCAACCTTTTGTGACCTTTTCAACCCCTTTTATTGCGTTAAAAAATACCGTATGCCCTTCCGCATCTAGTCTATCTTACTACCAAATTTCATCTAAATCGATCCAGTAAGGTAAAAGTTATTAAGAGTTAAAAAAAAGCGTTGGTAGTCAATTTTTATAACGCTTTTTTCAATGTTTGATTTTCCTATCCATAATTTTTTCATACCGGGGTGTCAAATGTCGACAAGTGTAAATCCACCACAAGAAAGCTTTCCATAATGATATACACATTTTCTGTTTCATAATTACCAACTGTTGAATTTGAATAAGAATATCTACTGTAAATAATTTTTACTGTGTTTAATAATGAAAAATCTTTTCTTTGTAATTTTCTGTATCAATTGTCAAATCATAAAACTATGAAATAAATCAGAATAATTTTGTAATAAAAGGGACCGCACGTTTTTTCATTCTCTCCTAACCAAAAGGCATAATTTTCTCTTTTCGAACCAGCATTCAATAGTTAATCTAGTAAAGAACATTAAATTTCTTAATCATCCAAAACATTGGTCCTTCAAACCGCGATCATATTATTCAAATAATAAAATCTATTTGCTAAAACAACATTCGCTTGTGCCTCATTCTAACTTTGGAAGACAACCCACGTGCTGTTCCCAACCTTATCTGAGCCATCAAGAGCACACCATTGAGGAATCATCGTGAGAGCAGCAGAACAGATCGAGATAAATCTTGAGTTGAGGTAAGTGACTTTAACCTTTTGATTGGCAAATTTATATCGACATGCCTGACGACGAGGATAAAGTGTCTGTCGAACTACAGCAATTAGTAGCTGAACAATTCGACTTATACCAACAACTGCGAAGAGAACGCCCAAATTTCTATAAAGACGGTCCTTCTCGAAGATCTAAGACCCATTTTATGACACGTCTCACTCGTATTGCCCAAAATCTTCAAACGTTCAATCGAAATCACAGGCAATTAGTTAGGTTAAATCTACCACGTGATGATGCATATTTCAAAAAGGACGTCTTTGGTTCTTATCAATCAGAACATGCGGATGCTCTAGATCACATCGAAACCGCATTTGATCAAAGCCATCCCGACCGCCACACCACAATCACTCAACAACAGTCCACTCAGCAACTTGCTCAAACTCCCAGCGAATCAATCAACACGATTATACGCGAGGTCCACAACCCTTTCAGAACACCTGAGTTAAAAATCGAAACTTTTGACGGTGAGCCGACTCACTGGCCAACATTTTTTGCATCCTTTGAAGTAATCCACAACAACTCGAAACTTTCCAAACACCAAAAGTTCGTGTATCTAAAATCGTTTTTGACACCAAACGTGATCTGTTCCATAGCTCATTTGGATGTAACAAATGAGACATACGATCAAGCTCTGGAAGATTTAAAAGATCGTTATAGCAACGAACAAGTTTTGTTCCATGGCTTTATGCAGAAAATCATGGATTTGCCATCATATACCCAACGCGAAACAGCATCTGAATTAAAATCATTGCGTGATTCTGTTCGAGCATGCGTTTATCAGCTTAAGAACCTAAATTTTCATACTGAAGAAAATTCAGAGTTTTTTGCATTCCACCTTCTCGGAAAACTTTCTCCAGCCACTCGTCTCGATTTTGAGAAACATCGAAAAGAACCAAAAAAGGTAACCAAACTCAATCCTTTGCTCGATTTTCTAAAATCAACGTTTCTCATTGCTGAAGCTGCTTCACATACCACGAACAACATCGAAACACAGCCGTCGTCGTCGCATCAAAGGTCAAACAACGCATCTAATAGGTCTCTTGGTCGGAAAGAAATACGAAATTTTCACGTTTCAAAGAAATCTTTTGTTTGTCCAGTTGAAAGGTGCAAAGGTTCCCATTTTTTACATAAATGTCAACAATTCCTCCAATGGTCACCATCTCAACGCAATGCACAAGTAAACACTCTTTTTTCACATGCGGTGGTCGACATCACACGCTTTTGCATTTTAATAAATCAAACTTGTCACCGAATGCCTCTCTATTTGCTAATCCAAATACAGCCTCCACTTCAACGCAACTGAATCATGCACCGACAGTTAGTCCAACGATTGTCTCAAATAATTTAGTTGGGTTGGATCTTATTTGGAGAACTATTCCAACAAAATCACGTCACTACATTCCCATTGGTAGATTGTCATACGCTCTCGACAGCAGAAATCGGAGACATTTTAACAAAATTCCATGCATTAGAAGAAGTACCTACAGAAAAGTTATTGTCCAAGGAGGATGAATGGACTGAGAAGTTTTTTGAGCAGACCACTACGCGTCAGACAAATGGAAAGTTTATGGTACGTTTCCCCTTTAAATCATATTTTGATCCATCAATTCAATTGGGTGCGTCATATGACATGGCACTCAAACGCTTTCAATCTCTGCAACGTCGATTCGCACGAGACGAAGATTTTAAAGAAGAATATTTCAAGGTCTTCAATGAATATAAAAGACTCAATCAAGTCAAAATCGTTCGTGAGGTCAGCGAAAAACACTTCTATTTACCTCACCATGCCGTGCTGAAGGAAACAAGTATCACGACAAAACTTCGTCAAGTGTTTGATGGGTCAGCCAAATCAACAAACGGGAATTCATTGAATGATGTTTTGACTACCGGTCCCGCACTACAAGCTGACTTGATCTCAATAATTCTGAACTGGCGTACGTATAAATATGTTTTCATCGCGGACATGGAAAAAATGTACCGTTGTATCGATGTTCACTCGAACGACACTCATTATCAGTACGTTTTATTGCAAGATGATGAGAATTCTGGCATTCAGACTTATGATGGTCCAGCAATAAAGATGTCTTTGCGTTTTCTTTCAACTTTCCCACTCAAAAACAACTCACAAAACGAAACGTCTCATCAACCGTCGCTCGCTTATTCGACCCTCTTGGGTGGCTCAACCCTTTTGTAACTAAAGAAAAAATATTTTTAAATAAACTATGGGAAAGCAAATTTGATTGGGATGATGTTGTCACGTCTCCGGAACTTCAAGCAGAATGGAATCAAACCATCGATCAACTTCAACTCATGAAAGATATCGAAATTCCTCGTTGGGTCCAAACATCGTCAAGCAACAAAAATAATCAACTTCATGTTTTTTGTGACAGCTCAAACAAAGCATATGCAGCTTCTATCTACCTTCGAACCATTGATTCAAACGACCAAATCAATGTTAATTTGATCATCACTAAAAGCAAATTGACACCCATGCGAAAGCCCTTAACAACACCTCGCGCTGAGCTGTGTGGAGCTGTTTTAGCCGTCCGGTTGCTTGAATTAGTGAACAAATCATTGAGGCTCTCAGTCGATGATGTTTTTATGTGGACCGATTCTTGCGTTGTTCTGTCATGGATTCGAGGAGACCTAAATCGCTGGGCAGTATTTGTTTGCAATAGAATTCATAAAATTCTCTCGTCCACTCATATTCGGCAATGGCACCATGTCGGGACGCATGAAAACCCTGCAGATCTTAATAGCCGTGGTCTAAGCATTTCGGAGCTTCGTGATTCACACCTGTGGTGGCATGGCCCAGACTTCCTCTCATTGCCTCAATCAGACTGGCCACACTCATCGTTCGAACTTTATAAAGATGACCGAAATGAGCTTCGATCAAAGTTCAAATCTGATGATCGGCTTGGCACCCGTGAAATAGCTATAACTCCAGCCACAGAAATTGACGGAAAAAGCCATTGGTGGAAGCACCTCTAAGTTGCTATCGTTGTTCAAACAAACATAAATAAAAAACCAAAGCAGCCTGACTGCGAGTGTTAAATAACACAAAAACAAACTATAACAAATAAAAAACTGACTAAAAGTCAAAACTTTCAAAAATCTAACCCTCTGTGTACACAAACGAATTGTTGTGACACAAAGATAGGAAATTAGAAAAAATGAAAGCGGAACAAGATAGCATACTTTAAGGAGCTTGTAAAAATGCACTTGGTTCATAGCAATGATAAACAAACAAAAAGTCTGCATGGGAAACCAAAAATCAGTGGAGTGGTTAGCGCAGTGCGTAGTGCATTGGCTTCCCAACTAGCTGGTCCTAGGTTCAAATCCCAAAGTAAACTCAGAAAGTTTTTCATTAATATGAAAAATAAAAACCAGGCAGCACCACTAATAAAGGAGTCTGATGATCGGCTTGGCACCCGTGAAATAGCTATAACTCCAGCCAAAGAAATTGACGGAAAAAGCCATTGGTGGAAGCACCTCTAAGTTGCTATCGTTGTTCAAACAAACATAAATAAAAAACCAAAGCAGCCTGACTGCGAGTGTTAAATAACACAAAAACAAACTATAACAAAAGTTCAAATCAATCAATCTCAACCTCAAAGAAGTGTCTAATGTCGAGGGTCTCATTCAACGTTTTTCGAATTTTAATTGTCTTCGTCGTGCATTTGCTTTTGCTATTCGGTTTGTTAAACATGCTCGCATTGCAATCCAACTAAAACGAACAAAAAAACCCATGTCAGCACTTTCCTGTCCAATCAAACACCTCATACAGCAAGTCGCTCCACTGACAGTCGAAGAAATTCAACATAGTGAATTTGGAATTCTTCGTTGGATTCAATCTAATGAATTCTCCACGGAACTCAAAATGATTTAAAATCAAAAACCAATCATGAAAAATAGTAAATTTTATCGGCTTAACCCATTCATCGACGACAACAATATTCTTCGGGTTAACGGTCGCCTACAAAATGCATTTATGTCGTTTGAAGAAAAGTTCCCAATTATTCTGCCATCAAAGAGTCATATTGCAACGTTAATCAGTGATTACTATCATCGCCTCACGTTACACGGTGGACCACAAGTAACCGTTAATCAAATCCGACAAATGTATTGGATTCTGGATGTGCGTTTGCATCAACAATCGTCGACTACGCAGGCCCATACGACATACGTACTTCGAAGGGTCGTGGCCAAAAATCATACAAAGGCTATGTGGTTGTTTTCACATGTATGACCACAAAAGCCGTCCACTTAGAAGCAGCTGGTGATTTGACCACACAAATATTTTTGCATGCCTTCGACCGATTCATCTCTCGTCGTGGATTTTGTCGCGAAGTTTTCAGCGACTGTGGAACTAATTTTGTCGGTGCCAACAATGAAAATCAACGAAGCTTCAATGAGGTTCTTCAATCTATCGAAAATGAAATCTTGCCGTCATTAGCAACCCGACAGATTCAATGGCATTTCAGCCCACCAGGAGCTCCTCATTTCAATGGATTGGCCGAAGCAGCTGTAAAGGTAATGAAGTTTCATTTAGTCCGAGTTATTGGAAATGCGAAGCTCACGTTCGAGGAGTTCTCAACTGTCCTGGCTCGCATTGAAGCTGTGATGAATTCCCGACCGATTTCGCCGATCAGTGATAATCCCAACGATTTTACAGCTCTAACCCCAGGGCATTTCCTTACCGGCAATGCTCTTTTGTCAAGACTTCAACCACCAGTAGATGAGTAGACTTAAACCCCGTAAAACGATATCAACTTATGGAACAAATGGTTCAACATTTCTGGAAAAGGTTCAAGGAAGATATATTGTCTGGTATGCAAATCCGAACGAAGTGGCAAAGCAAGCAGCCAAACATTTAAGAAAACGAATTAGTAATCATCAAGGATGACCGTTTTCCTGTGGGTCACTGGCCGATGGGACGTGTCGTATCATTGCATCATGGCAGCGATAATCTTGTCCGAGTTGCAACAATTAAAACACCAACTGGTATTTTGAAAAGACCGATTGTCAAACTAGCATTGGTACCAAACACCTCCCAGCTACCGAAATCTTAAATATTTGCCTTTCAAATTGGTTTTAGTCACTTACGCTGGTCTTCGAGCAGCGATAAGCCTGTACAGAAACATTTATTACTATTTTTTCTTTGCTCATATAATGGACTTTGTAAATTGTAACATAATTTCATTAATTTTCATTCTTGTTTATCATTATTTAATATCATTTTTATATTATATAATTGAGATTTTTTTCTTATAACAACAATGTTGTCATTGCCGGGGGGATGTCAAATGTCGACAGGACACCACAGGCAGTAACAGGCATAGGCGTGGCACACAAATTTTTTTAAATAAAGAAATGTTTAAACTTTAATTTGGTACTACTTTGAAGTTGTTACCCGATAGGTACACAAATAAATCAATTTTTTTTTTTTTTTAAATATGGTGTGCCAAGGCATGGGCACAGGATTTAATGAGGCACACAAACAAAAATTTATTTTACTTTTTAAAAACTAACTTTTGAAAATAATTTCAAAGTGTTACTCCATGGGTACAGTTATTGTCCATAAAAAGCTCCAGAGACGAACGCATATAAAAGTTATGCACAAGTTCCGCCCAGGCACACAATGATATTTGTCATTCTAGATATAAGTACTAACTTTTAAAAAAAGTTTCATTCTGCTGATCGGCCAGTATTTTTGCAGCCAGCTCTTGGACCATTTATCTCATACGCTCTGTATCTCCTTCTATTGTAATGTCTAATGTGTATACGTTACCGTTATTATCTCTTACACTCTGTACCTCTTTCTATATTTAATGTATACACTTTTCTTACTCTCTTTACTTACTCCGTATCTCTTTTTATATTTAATGTACATACTACTCTTACTCTCTTTACTTACTCCTTATCACTATAACTTTAATATCATTTTATAGGAAATAAGTATGTAGCAATAAGTTTAATTGTAGTAGTAAACACTTATGTGTATGACAGTTAAAAATGAGGGGCAACATCTAGTGGTTAAAAAGAGAACTTCTGGAACATTCGGTTTAGTAGTTTCTAGAACCATTATCAGAACTATAAATACCCGATTCGAAAGCGAAGCGGGATAGTTGATTGTGAACTGCGATAAGTAAAGTACACTGTGTTTGAAAAGTTATAACAGAAAGTGTTGAATAAATAAGTTTGTGAGTGATTTGAATAAAGTGAATTTGTGTTTTATTTAAAAAGTGAATAAGTTTTAATTGTCGGACCAAGCCGAATATTACATTGGTGTCAGAAGTGGGATTAAAACTTATTGAGAATAAAACAGTGAACAGTGATTAAACTATTTTGTGTGAAATAGTGAAGTTAAAAAAAAAAATGAGTAAAGTTTTGAAACTTAACTGTCGCTGAGCTTAAGGCCGAATTAAGCAAACGTGGCTTAAGTGGGGCAGGAATTAAAAACGAACTCGTAAAACGGCTACAGGAATATCTGGAACAACAAAATGAAAATCCAGATACATTTGCTTTCCAAGTGGAAGCAAAATCGGAAGAGGTAAATGCAAATGCCGACTTATCTAACATGATGTCACTTCTTCTAGCCAAATTCGAGAAGAGTGTTCTGGAGCAACTAGAAACTCAAAGAAACGAGCAGAAGAACGAGCAAGAGAATGTCCTCAAGCAATTAGAAACTCAAAACAAGAATGTTCTGGAGCAACTAGAAACTCAAAGAAACGAGCAGAAGACCGAGCAAGAGAATGTCCTCAAACAACTGGAAACACAAAAGAATGATGTTCTAGAGCGTTTTGATGAACAGAAAAATCTTCTAGAAGACAGGTTTGCGGACTTCGAAGAGAAAATCAATACTCTCGACGAGTGCGTTGGAAAAAAAAATGCACGTATCGAGAAAATCGACGAACAAATCGATACCATCACAAAGGAACTGGAAAAAGTGCGAAAGATGAAAGCTCGAGAACCTTCTGGTGAGTGCTCAAGGAAGAGAGAAGTGAATCCTCCAAGCTTTGATGGTCAGATACCGTGGTCAATCTACAAGAAACAGTTTGAAGCAGCAGCGTTAACAAACGGCTGGGACCATGACGAAAAATACATTGCTCTTACGCTTGCCTTGAGAGGAGCAGCTGCTGAACTGCTACAAACCATCCCAGCAGAGAAGAACGGTGACTTCAAAGTTCTGGTAAACGCAATCGAACAGCGGTTTGGGGATAGCCACATGACAGAAGTCTTCCGAGTTCAACTAAACAACACTGCACAGAAAAGAGGTGAAACTCTGCAGCAGCTTCAGGCAGATATCGAGCGATTAGTTCACCTGGCATACCCAACAGCTGGCAACGAAATAATAAATCAACTTGCTGTTGAAGCCTTTGTGAGAGCTGTGGGCGATATAAATCTCCAAAGGGCTATTCGCACTGCCGGAAAGCAAACACTACCAGAAGCATTGGCTTTCGCTCTAACAATGGAAGCCGCAGAACAAGCTTCCCAAAACGTGCATCGCGTGAGAGAATTGGAAGTCCAAGAATGCTCTTGTCAGAAGGCTACTCTGGAAAGGAGTCAGCGAGACGGACGAGCACGATGCTGGAACTGCAACAAGACCGGGCATCTTCAACGACAGTGCAGATTACCGCGAAGAAGAACCGCATGCCAACACTGTGAACACAGAAATATGTCAACTGGTCAAAGTTACACCTACAACAATGTTGCTTCCCAAGTTGTTTCCCACCCCGACAACTTCGAGGGACAGAAGCTGGCTTCTAGTACCGATAGCTACAGAAACACCATCCAGGTTTCTCAAACGAAACGTGACAACAAGAGCCTGACCGTGGAAGCAAGTATAAACGGCAACAAATGTGTGGCTACCATCGACACCGGTGCCTCGGCGTCCATTGTACGGCAGGACCTCGTTAAGAAGACATGGCTCCACAACACCAATAGCTATCGTCTAAGGACTGCAACTGGAGAAGCCGCAAAAGTCTATGGTGAGGTACGTCTTAAGATCCGGATGGCAGAGCTGGAATTCTCTCACCTGTTCCTGGTAGCAGATATATGCGACGAGTGCATTGTCGGCGTCGCACAGTGGCCCGTTTTCACTTTTTACCTTGCAAAAATCATAGCTCCTAAACGAAAAAAGATATCGCTTCAATTTTTTTTTGTATTTAGCAGGGAATTTCCAAAGCTATGTTTCGTGAAAAATGTATCCATAATGGCGAAAAATTTGTTTTTGTGAATGATTAGAGAACAATTAGTTTTGGTATAGCAGGAAAAAGAAAAAAAATAACACTTGAATAGTCATAAATTTTTTTTTTAAGTTAAAGTTTTTAAGTTTTATAATTTTTGATATGCAACCAATCAAACCATCAATATTTACATTCAAAATCAAACAGGGTGTTTCAATTTAACAGAAAATTACCATAATTTCAATATTTCAATGAAAAAAACAACCCTCAAATTAGAAAAAAGTGTTTTAAAAGTACGAATATGGAAAAAAATAAAGCATAAACGTTAGATTTGTATCTTGTTTTATTCTTAATAATTTACTTATATTATTTCTTGAAAACTATCTTCTAAATTCAATGTTGAATCTAATAGATCTAACATTTCTGGGGAGTAGTGTGCTTTCAGTTCTTTTTGATTTCTAGCATGCCTTTTGGAAGAAATAAGTGGATCTGATGATATTGCTAGCATAGTAAACAGGTCTTCATTTTGCCGAATTCTTGAAACCTTGCTTGTATTTTGATACCTGTATCTTTTGTAGTCCTTATTTTTGCATTCCTGAGCTTCTTCTGATAATTCCCCAAGTGGAAGTGACTGATACTCCATAATATTTTGACTATGAAACAAAATTTTATGAAGAGTAGGGGTGAGTTGTTTTTCTGGATAAAGTTGTCTTAATAACACTTTTGTTTCTCTTGTATACTCCCCAAATTTTACTGTATTAACTTTTTCTCGACAGTTCAAGACATTAAGTATTATTTGAAGCCTTTTAATAATTTCTTCATTGACTCCAGTTATTCGGGCAGCTGCATCCGGTTTTTCAAAGAATCGCCTGGAAGTATTGCCATCATTGGTATTTCCAAACCCAGGCTTAGGTTTATCCACATCAAGTCCAAGTTCTTCATGGAAACGCTTTTGAATAGCCTGCTTCCTCTTTTTTTCTAACTCTTTGATTCCAATAGAGCTATCCTCTCCTTCCTTAGCAATCGTATAGCTAAGTTTCAAAATGAATTCCATGCACCTAATTCTAGCATGCAATGGAGAAATCCCATACTCGTAGTTATGTTCGTCCTTAATATCTCCTTCATCCTGTGCATTAAACTTCTTTTGAGTTTTAATTTTAATTATTTAATTTTGGTGATAATTCTTTTTATATCAACAGCTATACTTAATCCTCATTTTTTTATGTCTTTCCAATGAGGCTTCCAATTATAGGTACTTAGATTAGTTTTCGTAGTAAAAAAAATTTGCGTACCTAATCCTGTTAATTTCACTACCTGTAACCCTAATAAGAATAAATATTTAATTCCATATAAATAATCTTCGATTAAAATGCTTTTTTTTGGCTACCTGTAATCTACCTGTAACCCTTATATGTATTAATTCTTAATCCAAACACATACAGTAATCTTTCAAAAATAAATACCTGTGCACAACAAATGTTATAGAAAAAATAATGGCAGGAATCATCATTGTTTTTTTTTTAATTATTTTTTTAGAAATAGGTAATCCCCAATAACCATACATTTTTTTTAGCTATTCCACTCATTGCACTTATTTAAATACCTAAATTAAGTCATGCAAATCCAAAATAAAGGTTGCGACAAAAAGTTTAATTATATTCTTTTCATATGAAAAAAACTAAAAAAAATGAATAATCACTGACTTGAACCAATTAAATTGACATAACTCGGCTTTATGCAACTTTACGCAGCTGAGTTTTTGAGGACATGTTAAGGAATATGTGGGCATTCATCCCTGACTTAGTTTGGTTTGACGGGTTTTGACGTTTTTTATATGAGCCAGGTTAAAATTCAAAAATAGGTGCAAAAAGTGATTTTTTTTTCATTAAAAAAAAGATATGCATTTTCTTTTTCTAAAATTTGATTAAAATAATGTCAAACTTTTCAACAAAAAAAAATAAATGGATTTACTTGCACCGTTTTTCTAATATTCAAGTTAGAAGTGCAACAAAATACAAAAAAAAAATATATTTTTTTTTTTTAATATTTTCTGACTTTGATCGGCTCATCTAATATTTTTTTGTTTTTGGATTCTTACACTTCAAACAATTCTAAACAAAATGTGATTTTTACTTTTTCAAAATAAAATCACGCGAATAATGAATTTTGCCACGTTCCTCGCCTAAACGGGCCACTGTGCGTCGATTTGATGAAAGATCACGGATTGATATTGGACATCGGGAACCAAGTCCTGAAATATCGAAACATCGAGATTCCGATGATCTATGGGATTCACTCATATGAGACCTCGCTATCTGTGAAAACCGTCATCAAAGAAGATCTGACTTTGCCTGCTTCTTCAGAAGTATTCGTGTGGACGAAATTGAAGGGTAAGCCTGGAAGCCATCGATACCTCATGGTCGAACCAGCATCTGTAAAGTCCTCCCAAAACGTCACCATTGGGAAGACTCTTGTTAGACCTGTAAAGAACATGGTTCCCGCACGAATACTGAACATCAAGCCGTACGAAGTTAAGCTAAGAAAAGGTGAGATTGTCGGACAATGCGAATCTGTATCAGCGATAACAAGGATCAGCGAAGAAGAACCAAGGCAAACATTGAAGTCCAAAGAGCTGAACTCCGTTAAGACGAACATTCTCAAGTCCTTTAATCTAGGCCACCAACAACGAAGAACTGCAGAAGGTCTCCTCGAAGAATTTGCAGACATCTTTTCGTCATCGCAAGGGAAATATGGCAGAACACAACTGGTTCAACATCGAATCAACACCGGGGATGCAAAGCCGATACGTCAACCTGCAAGACGCCTTCCACTAGCCAAACAAGGTGAGGTCGAAGAACTGATAAATACCATGAAAGAAGAGGGTCTAATCGAAAACTCTAAGAGCCCTTGGGCGTCTCCAGTGGTCCTGGTAAAGAAGAAAGACGGATCAACCCGCTTTTGCGTAGACTATCGAAGGTTGAATGATGTGACCAAGAAGGATAGCTACCCTCTGCCTAGGATCAGTGATACTCTGGACGCAATGGAAGGAGCACAATGGTTCTCAACGTAGAAATCCAAATCCATCCTGAAGACAAAGAGAAGACAGCGTTCTCGACAGGAAACGGATTGTGGCAGTTCAAAGTGATGCCTTTTGGACTGTGCAATGCTCCAGCGACTTTTGAGCGCCTTATGGAATGCGTCCTACAAGGACTCACTTGGAAATCTTGCCTGGTCTATTTGGATGACGTCATCGTATACGGGAAAACATTTGACGAACATTGTACAAATCTGAGAGCCGTGTTTCAAAGACTTCGAGAAGCCCACCTCAAACTCAATCCAGAAAAGTGTTCACTCTTCAAAACCGAAGTGAAATACCTGGGACATATCATCTCATCCCAAGGAGTTAAGACGGATCCTGATAAGGTTGACACTGTGAAGAATTGGCCAACACCACAGGACAAACATCAACTCCGAAGCTTTCTGGGTCTAGCCACCTACTATAGGCGCTTTGTAAAGAACTTTGCTGAGATCGCCAAGAGTCTACATCAGCTAACGGAAAAGGGAAAGCAGTTTAAATGGTCAGGTGAGTGCGAGCGCAGCTTTCAAGAGCTCAAGCAACGCTTGTGTAATGCACCAGTGCTGACCTACCCGACTCCAGGAAAACCGTTCATCATTGATGCTGATGCCAGCAATGTCGCGATTGGTGCTGTATTGTCACAGGTACATGATGGCGAAGAAAAGGTGGTTGCCTATTACAGCAAGGTACTCTCGAAGTCGGAAAGAAACTATTGTGTGACCAGAAGAGAACTTCTTGCACTGATTTTGGCAACAAAGCACTTCCATAAGTATCTCTATGGACAGAAGTTTCTTCTCCGAACCGACCATGGAGCACTAAACTGGCTTTTGAATTTCAAGAATCCAGAGGGTCAAGTGGCGAGATGGATTGAGAGACTGCAGACGTACGATTATGAAATTCAACATCGGAAGGGGAAGCTTCACTCAAATGCTGATGCACTGTCTCGGAGACCATGTAAGCAAGACTGTAAGCATTGCAGACGCCAAGAAGAAAAAGAAGTGGTCACTGTCCAACGAACCAGAACCGATCCCATTTACGGCTGGAGCATCGACGAGCTGAGGAAGGCCCAACAAGAGGACCCAGATATTGAACCCATCCTCGCATGCAAGGAACACCAGGAAAAACCAGAATGGGCTGATATCTCCGACAGAAGTCCGGCTCTGAAGGCCTATTGGGCACAGTGGGACTCGTTGCATGTCCAAGAAGGTGTCCTTCGACGTAAGTGGGAATCAGCAGATGGAAAGTCCTATGTAATGCAGCTAGTCTTACCGAGATCGAAGATTATGGACGTTCTGCGAGAGATGCATGATGGAGTTTCGGGAGGCCATCTAGGAGTAAACAAGACGCTAGAAAAGATTCGACAACGATTCTATTGGCTACATGCAAGGGAAGATGTCGAGAAGTGGTGCCGAAAATGTGATACCTGTGCTGCCACCAAAGGCCCGAACAAAAAGAATCACAGCCAAATGCAGCAGTATAATGTCGGATCACCCTTTGAAAGGATTGCAATAGACGTGGCGGGTCCATTTCCGGAAACAAATAATGGAAATCGTAATATTCTGGTCGTCATGGATTACTTCAGCAAGTGGCCTGAAGCATACGCCATTCCGAATCAAGAAGCCAAAACAGTCGCAGACCAAATTGTGTTCAACTGGGTGAGCAGATTCGGTGTTCCATTAGAATTGCATTCCGACCAGGGAAGGAATTTTGAATCAAACATATTCCAGGAAGTTTGTGGGCTTCTTCACATCAAGAAGACAAGAACAACACCACTCCACCCACAATCTGATGGCATCGTCGAACGGTTCAACCGAACCCTTAAGGAACATCTTTGTAAAGTTGTGGTCTACAACCAGCGAGATTGGGATCGACACATTCCACTGTTTTTGATGGCGTATCGAAGTGCAAGACATAGCTCAACTGGCCATACACCGTCTGAGATTTTGATGGGAAGGAACATCAGATTGCCGAGCGAAATAAAATTTGGATGTCCCACGTCGGAACCGCAAGCCGAGGATGACTACTTGGATGACCTCAGAGAAAGACTCCTTCAGATCCACGACGATACTAGGTCAAAAATAAAGATGTTCAATGACCGAATGAAGACACGCTACGATATACGAGCGACAACAACAAAGTTCCAAGCAGGAGATCGAGTGTGGCTTTACAATTCCCATCGACAAAAAGGGCTGTCACCGAAACTTCAACGGGACTGGGAAGGTCCATATACAGTGATTAGCAAAATCAACGACGTCGTATACCGGATACAAAAAGGAGTCAGAGGTAAACTTAAAGTCGTACATCACTACCGACTACATCGCTATACAGTGGTGATGAGAATGATGGATTTGTTCCGGACGATCAATCCTAAGGAGGGGGCAATGTAATGTGTATACACTTTATTTATCTCATACGCTCTGTTTCTCCTTCTATTGTAATGTATAATGTGTATAGGTTATTATCTCTTACGCTCTGTACCTCTTTCTATATTTAATGTACACACTTTTCTTACTCTCTTTATTTACTCTGTATCTCTTTAACTCTAATATCGTTTAATTGTAGTAGTAAACACTTGTGAGGGGCAATACCTAGTGATTAAGAGAAACTTTTTGTTTAGCGTTAAGAACGTTAGCCCCTACAAAAAAATCCCAGTATTTTTGTTTGTAAGTGTAAGCTTCTGGAACATTCAAGCTTCTCCAAGAACCAATATAGTAGTTTCTAGAACCAAGTATTTTTGTTATATAAAGAGCCCGTTTGGCGGCGAAGAGTTAGTTGATTGTGAACTGAGATAAAGTAAGGATACTGTGTTTGCAAAGTTATAATTGAAAGTGTTGAATAAATAAGTTTGTGAGTGATTTAAATAAAGTGAATTTGTGTTTTATTTAAAAAGTGAATAAGTTTTAATTGTCGGACCAAGCCGAATATTACAAAAGATTTTTTTAGCAAAAAGTGGTTCTGTTTTTTTTTTTTTTAATTTCTCAAAAACGAAAAGAAATTTTTGTATCCCGTTTTCTGTTTTCGACTAAAAATTAACAACGGCATTGAATTTTTAAAACAAAATTAGTACTTAATTACATACAATTTTGAAAAAAATTAGTTCAAAAATGTTTTTTTTTTGTTTTTTGAAAATTTTGAGTTTGAAAATTTATATTTTTTAAACTATTCGTTAAAACAATTTAATTTGAAAACAAAATGAAAGAAGAAGTTTTTGGCTTTCCAGAAAGGTATAGCACGGTGTTGTAAACGAAGCCGTTGATTTTTAATATTTTTTTTTTTACAAAATATGTCAATTTCTTAGAAAATTGCCCCTCCCGGCTAAACGGGGGGAATAGACCCCCCCCCCCCCTCCCATACGATTTTTTTCTGTTATCAACTCAACCTACACGCTCTAGCTTTTTGGCACAACGCTCGTGAATCACCCTGTATATTATCAAACAGTTCTGAGGTTAAGCGTTTGGGAGAGAGAAAATGGAATTTTCTGCGGAGAGTTGTTGTGGGAACAGTCCTAACTAGTGACCTGATACAAGTTAACCCTAGTCAGCATCTTTCTACTGCGATTAGATTGAGATTTAAGATTTGCAATACAGTATTACTTACGTGACCATACGTCCCGTTTTAAACGGGACAGTCCCTTTTTTCGGTTACCCGTCCCGGTGTCCCGGTAATAGATCTCGGGACGCCAAACTGTTCCGTTTTTCATAATTTCACACACGCATAGATTTGAAATGCAATAAAAAAATCACTCACAATGAATCGATAACTGTCCTGCCAAGTCCGACTATAATCATAAAGTCGCCAGACCAATTAGACCCTCTTGTGTAGAACAAGATCTTTGGAAGTTTTTAATCACGACAAAACACTGAAATACCCTTCTTCAGTATCGAAACTGACAGGAAGAGTACAAAAAATCGCTAATGTAACGCAGAAATTAGAAAAAAAACATTTTGCAGGTTTTTTGAGTGCACACAGCAAACTGCATAGCGTTGAGCAATCTAAGGCCGTGTGTGAATTGCGTTAAAATGTGTGTTAAAATTTAACCCGCGTTAAAATTTGACACTAATGAGGTGAATAAAATGGGTTAAAATTTATTGAGCTGTGGAGCAAGTTAAAGTGTGTTAAAATTTGACGTTTCTAATGATAGAGAAATGTGCTCTTGCTTTAGCATTCAATTCAAACAACGAAATATGGATCAAGAAAAAAAAACGAAGGCAGGCTGGAAAACCATACAATAATTGTAAGTTTGAAATCAATTAATTTATATAAATTCAATGGCGCAAAATTATAGTCCGCTAATGAACAAGTTTAGTGTGATACTAGCTTAAAATTACGTTTCAGACATGACTCAAACGTCATTTTAAGCTAGTATCATACTAAATTCTCTAAAAATTGTTCATTAGCGGACTATAATTTTGCGCCAATGCTTTTGTTTTCCAGGGTCTCACGAAGAAAAAATAAAACTAATTGAAATTAGGATAAGTCTGGCAAATGGCAAATGGTTGCAAAATATTACCCAGATATTAATGTAGACAATCTGGTTGTCTGTTCTCCTCATCAGAAGATGAATAAAAAATGTTAAACATTGTTCAAAAAGTGTGATAAACGTAACAAATATACAATTTAAAGTGAAATAAAAAGTGATTTTTTTGATTTTGGTATTTATGTTTTTTATTTATTTGGAAGATCTACATATTATGCATCAATCTTTGAAGCAACGAATTGCGAAAATGTAATGCTTCAGCTGTGTCACTTTCATAACTCCTAGATTTTCCCCAGTGTTGTCATTGGAATGAATTAATTCTTCTGGATCACCTCTACCTTAAAAACGATACCTACGATACTACCTTTAAAAGATATAAAAGAATTAACACAAAATACTTTAAATTTGTCATTTTTCTAAACCAAATACGAATTTATTGTTTTGTTTCTTTTGAAATGTATGACAGATATCAGCTGTGAAAACATTTTTTCAGTGTTACCACACATCACATCAATTAATCAAAATGGGAATTTTGTTTGAATATTTTTGACTGTTGTTTTAAAATATGACATTAGAATCGAGAACAATAAATAAAAAAGATTTTTTTTTTAGTTTTAGAGACTTTTTATTAACCCTGTTTTCTTAAAAATATGTTTTGTAAGAGAAATTATTTTTCCGTGAAAAAGAAAACCAATTATTGTTCAAGGAAATTTCTTAAATTATCGAGGGAAATTTTTTTAACCTACGCAGAAATCTTGGTTAAAATAATTGTTTTAACGCAATTCACACAGCAAATGGCTAAATTTGATCCCACCTCAAACAAGACGTCAAATTTTAATCGTGGTAGAAGTTTTAACGCAAATTTTAACGCAATTCACACACGGCCTAAATGGAGGAAGTTTCTCTTCAAAATCATAACATGATGATCTTTCAATTCTACGGCAGACTTCTGGACCATCGGCCAAATCGAGGTATCCGTCGCGTCGTCGTCGAGCAGAATTTTCTCCGATTTCCCCCAAGCAAAATTCTGAGGAAATCGGAGAAAATTCCGCTCCGACACCGACGGTTACCTCGATTGGGCCGATTATCTTCATCCAAATAGGTGAATTTGAATAAAAAAAAAGAAAACACTTCGTTAATATTTTGTACTGTTTGAATCTTTTCGTCATTTTTGAAATGACGGAATCGATGAGAGTGAGGAAATTGCTGGTTTTGAATATTTCTTCTTCAGATATGATGTCGATTTCATGGCTTGCGTCTCCATTACATTGCTGATTATTGTTTGGCAAAGTTTCAGTAATTTTTCATCCCCCATCGATGTCATTTGAACTATAAATCTGAAAGGAGAGCTTTCAACGTGTAGGGTACCTCATGAAAATTTTAAACCAAATCGACCGACGACATCACACATTCGAATTCATGTATTTTTGAATACCTTTGATGTCCCGGAGAGTCTCCGCTGTAATTCCTTCAATTCGTCAAGTGCTTCATGTGTTCCAGAAAGTTGTTTGACGAAAGTTTTAATGGCGTTAACTCTTGCAGACCATTGCGTATCAGAGAAACTGTGAAAGCAAGAGCGTTTTTTTTTCTTAGGAGTTTTCATCGTTGAAGGCTTCCACTGAATTTATTGTCATATTTCTAAACTAAAAATGTTATAGGTAGCGTTTTGACAACATTCTTAACATTCTGATTTACAGCTTTTCACAACCCCAGTGGAAAGTTCGAAGGAAAAAAGCGGTATTTAAGAACAACCCGAGAATTACTTTAATTTATCGACAATTCCGCTAGTAGAATATTCTCTTCGTTTGTTTGGCTCCACGCCTTATCGATTTTTTCAAACATCGCGGAACATTTTCTTGTCTCTTGTTGTATATTTAAGTCTTCGTGGAAAATCCGAGCTCGGAAGAAAGACCCTCCCCACCCCTGTCGTCGGACATGGATGTCCCCATAACTAGTTTTTAGATGCTCGGACAACACCAAGCCCTGGTAGTGGCACAGGTGAAAGAAAACATATCATGTATCAGGTATCAGCTCAATATGTCGACTTTAATCTATACATGGGAAGATATGGACTCGATCAAAGGTTCCGGAGTTAGCTTGAAAAATTTCTTCACTAATTAGTACTACCGAAAATGGAGGTAATGTTGAACTTACCATTTGTTAACTATGAAATAGACACCACTTTTGTTGCAATAATTATTTTATTTCCAAACAATGCCACACACAAACATTCTTATATTCGCACAGTAAAATATTTATTTATTTTTTTTATTTTGCTTCTGTTTTTAGGTTAACATTAAATAGTGTGTTGAAACACTTAAAAATAATTATTTATTTTTCTTATGTTTTTTAATCATATTTTGTTTTTAATTTGGATAGACTTACTTCTTGTTTTAATCTTCAAAGTTTAAACTTGATTTTCATACGGGAACAGTTGTATTATTTTTCTTTTTCCAAACAATAAAATTGTTTAAGCTGCCTTCTGCGAGGGACCTGCTTCCATTACATCTACCATCTTCTTTCAATTGGTCTTACGGACCATTTTTATTTTCACTTGGATAGAAATTTTAATTTTAGTTATGCATTTATTTGGTTAGCTTCAGTGTTTTTTTTTAATTTTTGGTGAGAACTTCTTTCCCAAGTGAAAATAATCTCATTGATCTTTGTTTAAATGTAATCCTACCTTTGATTTTCTACAATTTCTAAGACTGTCTCAACGTCTTCACTTTAAGCTTATTCTTCATTTTAATTACAAACATTCTTAGCCTATCATTTTGTTTAAATACACTGACAACAAACAATAACATCATTAAAGTATTCTTAATATACATAGTTTATGTTTTTTTTTCTCTTTAATCAGAAACATTGGAATAAATTTAGAGATTTTATATTAAATAGTATTTTGTTTATTTAAATTTTTTAACACGCAGCATTTAATACATTTAAATATTTTATGTATTCATTTATATTCTTTAAGTCTTATTCAACAACAAAAGCATTTTTTTTAAATGTAGTAAGAGTAAATACTATATTTTTATAACTTTTCCTTATTAGTAAAAAATATAAATTCCTGGTTAACCGATACGAAAATCATTAGAGTTTTAAAATTCATTGTAAAAAGAAGTAGTCGTTTCTCGGTTATTGCGATATATGCATCAGAGATTGATTTGTCAATCAAATTTGAACTGCCGAAGTTGCACAGTGGGTAAAGAGATCTAGTATACAGTTGTGGACAAAAATTTAGTACACTTAAAGAAGATATCGTTATTTTACTTGTATAAGTTTTGTTCTAAGCAACTTTTAATTTCATGTAGTCATTGGGAACCATATTAAAAACTAAAAACTGTTTCTCTAAATAAATAAATTTGTTTGCGTTTTGAGAAAACTGCATAAGTTTGTAATTCAAACTACAGTCAACTCCGCTTAACTGAACTCCGTTTAACTCAAAACTTCGGTTATCTGAAACTTCGCTTAGCTGAACTCCGCTTAATTGCAAACTCCGTATAACTGAAACAAAATCGTTTGCCTCAAATTAACATTTCTCACATATTCAACACCGCAGGTGAAACAGTTGAACGAAGCCACAATCGTTGACTATTGTTTAAAAAAAAATAGCAACACATATCTTGTCATTCTCTCTTGGTGTGATGTATGTGGTCTTTGTATATCAAAATTATGGTACGCGCATGAAGTACCTACACTAGCGTCATCTTCGTAAGTAACTTTCAAATCAGCACCATGGATAACGGTTAGCTGTGCGAGTATTAAAATTAATAGCGTTGTTTTGTGGTCGTCCGGAACTGTTCCGAACGATTCTGAATTCGTTCACTTGGCACAAGATGGCAGTTCTTGTTCTGAATAGAACAGAAAAACGATTCCGAATTTGAATTTGGAATCGAAAACAGGTTTCACAAATACATAACCATTCAACCCTCAAAAGCAAAAAAAAGTGTTTGCATGTTCGTTTGCTATCCGGAATCGGACAGTTCTGGTTACCAACTCCGGATGATAAAAAAAAAAAACGCAATAAGATTATAATAAAGATGTGATGTAATGTCAATGTGTCAGTCGTTTGTTTGTTGAAAATTGCTCTGATGAAATAGAGATCGTAGAGCCCAAGAAGCCCACTTAAGGAAACGTATGGTTCTCTTCACATTTTAAAACAATTCTTTGCGTAAAAATCCAAAGTTTCTGATAAAATAGGTGGATCTTGAAGATGTCTTTTTATAATTTGCAAAACAGCAAACACACAACAATTGATTTATTTTTTTTTTCTTAAATAATTTTTAATTTTTTAACTTAACATGAGCTTTGAATAAGATAAGACTCGATTTTAAACCATTTTCTCACTACAAGTTGAACTCAACTTGAGGATTTTTATTCTGAACTTCTTATTTTGGTTTTTCTCAATCACAGTCGGTTTGTGCTTTCGGGTGAGGTTGTTTTTCGATCCATTCTCGAAGAGAAGCCATTCTTGGGGTATGCTTGTTTCGACATCGTTTAATTCTTTTCTGGCCTTTTAAGTTTATTCGGGACAAATTGGTCGAATGCTGTTAATTTTAAGTTGAGTATGAATTAGCAGAAAATGGAATTCAGACCGAACCGTTTGAATTGAAAAAAAGTGTGCGGAGTGATAAGTTCTTGCACGTAGCTAAGATCGTTTCCAAATAACAATTTCCACCGGTATGTAAAAATTGCTTTGACATAAATTCAAATCTAAAGTTGAAACAAATTCAAACATATTCCAGGGAAATTTTGAAAAAAAAATGAGAGTATCAAACTTTTGAATTTCAACTCTCGATTTGAGATTTAAAGAAGTAAGAAAAACGATTGTCAACTTGTCCCTTCACTCTCAAGTTTTTCTCAACTCTAGAATTGGCCAACTTGAGAGTTTCGTATAAGATGAGCAATAGTGAAGAGAATGGCTCTAAGTTAGGTTTACTAACTTTATCTTTTGTTGTTTTTTATTTATTTTTGTTTTTTAAAAAATGGAACTATTTCCAGTTTGACAAAACTCCGCTTATTTGAAACAAGTTTCAGTTATCCGAAGTTCGGTTAACTGAAAACTCCGCTTAACTGAAACAAATTGTCTGCAAAAATGGTGTTTCAGTTAAGCGGAGTCGACTGTACATATTTTTAGCTGGACATAAATTTAGCACATTTTAGTCCTAATACATTTTTTAATCCGTTTAGTTGAAAAAAGTGAACTTTTCGAGGTAATCCAGTATTTGTTAATATCAATTTATTAAATAAATCAAAATGTACTTAAATAGTCATGGCAAAAGGACAATGGTGCTCAAAAGACAAACGAAAAATAATTTGCAGATGAAAGACAAGGGAAGGACAGTTTCTGATATATCCAAGCTGTGCTCCAGAAAAATGGTTTACAACGCACTTCGGCATATTGAAGGATTTGGAACCATTCAAAACATCGAGCAACGTCCTCGTAAAAGGAGGACCACACCAAAAGAAGACAAAGTAATTTATCGTTTGCCAGCCAAGGATCCATTTCAGAGCTCCAGTGCCATCCGCAACGAACTGAAATAAAATTATGATGTCAACATATCATCAAGGACGGTAAGATGCCGATTAAATGAAAAAAATTTACGTGGTTGCGTTGCCCAGCGAAAGCCACTCGTTTCAAAAAAAAAAACTTGAATGCCAGATTAGAGTTTGCAAAAACAAATTTTAACAAACCACTCAGTTTTTGGAAAAAACGTGCTTTGGAGCGACGAATCCAAATTCTGTCGGTTTGGTTCAGATGCAACACAATCCTAGATATACTGTTAAAACGGTCAAACTTGGTGGTGGGAATGTGTGGTCTGGGCTGCATTTTCCTGGCACGGTGTTGGTCCTATAGTAAACATTGACACAAAATTAGACCAACATGTGTACAAAAGTATCCTGGTAGACCATATGATTCCATTTTCAGAAGAAAATTTACCACTTCTATGGAGATTTATGCATGATAATGACCCTTAGCACACATCACAACTTGTGAAGAATTGCTCACCCGATCTTAACCCGATCGAAAATTTGTGGAATGATGTGGAACATCAAATTGAAAAAAGAAAGCCGAAAAATTTGCAAGAATAATGGCAGTTCATTCAAGATGCATGGTTATTGATAGCTTTGAAAATACTATCGATAGTTTGTATTTCCAGTAAAAAAAAGTATTCTTTCTCTAGATTCTAGAACAACAAGCTTATAGACACTTCACTATACGTGAGCAATATCATTGTATTTGTATAAGGTTTTCCAATAAGAGGTGTTATTTTAATATTCAAAGAAAAATGGCATTTTTTGAGATAAATGATCGGATGTTTATTTCATTATAAAGAAGAAGATTTGCCGTTAATAATGGAGCACAACATCAGCCAAATGGCCGCCACGACCACGCTTACAGGACCATATCCTTTTCATGAAATTTTCCATAACCAAATCGCAAAGTGGCTGCCCTATGTCCTCGATAGCCTCACGAATTCCATCTTTGAGGTCTTGAATCGACGCTGGGCTGTGCACTTGAGCGACGTGCACGGGTTTGTTTTATTCTTCACATCATTAAATTGTCCCAACAGCTCGAATTTGTCCACCAATTTCTGTATTGCGGTCTGACAAGGTGCTTCACGACGACCCAAAAATGTTTTACGAACCGTGTCTGCCAAATTTTCACCATTTTTATAGTGAATGTTAATAATTTCAATACGTTGTTGAAGCGTGTATCGTTCTATTATTCATTCATTTATTAATGGCGTAGTTTCTGCTTGTCAAATGTCAAAAAATGACAGCATCAAAAGTAACAACTACCGAAATAGCGGGCTATTCAAAATAACACCTCTTATTGGAAAACCCTTTACACACATTCTCGATTAACGCAACTCTCGATTCACACAACTCCTCGATTTTCGCAACAGCTGAATTTTTAACATTGTTGACGCAGTAATCGCAACTCTTCCCCCAAAATTGACTCGATAAGTGCAACTTTTGTTCTTATTCTCATATCTCTATTTTCTCAGATTCTTGACTATGTTTGTTTTTGTCTTTGGCGTTATATTTTGTCACGGCAGTTATTTTACGTTTTACCGCTACTTTTGAGTGATTGTATGATGAAGTTGTAGGCATATACATCATCTGATTTTTGCTTTAGATCTCAAATTGAGCGTACAAATTTTTTACTCGGTTATTTCAACAACCTCGGTCAGTGCAACCACCCTTGTTTTAATTAGTTGCGATAATCGAGAACGTACTGTATTTCCTTTTCCATAGTATTCTTACCGTGACAAGCAGCAAGTAGCGCTGCAGGTATCAAAAGCAACAAACGTTTAGTTATAAATACAATGGTAATATCTACCATTATTTTAAGTTTGCGCCCTCTGTCTTTCGGCGCTAAAACTAGATATTGAATTCATACATTTTTGTTACTGACGCATTGGCTGTTTTTTTTTTTTTGCATAAAAGTTTGATGAATAATTACCAGTTCAAATCTAAAATTTAGAATTAAATGTTTGTTTATTTTTGAGAATAAATATTTGTTTTGTTTTTCTTTTCTATAAATAATATTTTTTTATTAAACGAAAGCAATTAATTTGTTCTTATTTCCTTAAATTTGTCAATTTTGTGCAAATTGTCTCTTTGCTTTTCTTTGATCCACGATTTTTGTTTTTAATTATTTGGGAATATTGTTTTTATTTTAAGGTAATACTTTCTTTTAGAAATGTCATGTTCCTCTAAAGTGAATCAAACGATTAGACATAAAGTTTGTGCTTTACAGAATAAAAGGAACCTATTTTATAAGTTTTATCTGCAATACAAATGCAAGTTTGTGCGCCAGATCGTGCATTTCCCCAATTTTAGTGATCTTGAAGACTCATATAATTTTTTAACCTTTTTTTTTGTGGTTCCAATGGCTAAAAGTTGTTTCAAAGAAAACTATCGATAGTCTATCGATAGTATCGATAGTTTTATTTAAACTATCGATACTATCGAAGTCCTTGACTATCGATGTTTAACGATCACTATGCTAAACAAATGTCCAGGTAAAAGTAGCTGTTTTAACAAATTTTTCAATTCCTTTTTTACAAGTATAACTTGTGCAATGTTCTTTTCGGTAAAAACATCTATCCCACCATGTTGCATATAAATAAAATAAACTTGCAGCTTTCAGTGCAACAAAAAATTTTAAATACAAGATTTTTCATTTCATCAAATAAGTGTGCTAAATTCTTGTCCACAACTGTATGTCTCATCATGTAATACCTACATAGATTGCGATAAATACTTAAAAAAAAAAAAACAACTTTATTTTGGGTTAAGAGTGGAAATGGTTTTCTCTTCAGATTTTTTATGTTTTGTATGACACCGATTGATTTATTAAATTTTCTTAACTGTTTGTTTTATATCTAACTTGTTTTTATTATAATATTATGTGTATATAAGAATGCAATAGATCGTGATTTATCACAGTAACAATTACATGCATCATTTTTTGTTTTTTTTTCTGTATGAAATTCTATGCCTTAATTTTTAAGTTTGTTTTGTTTAAAAAAGAATTATTCTAGTCAATGCAAAATATGGTCACACTAGAATATGACTTGATGTTATACTGTTATACTGTAGCCGGAGAAGTGTTTCGGTATTTAATAGGTATGTTCAATAAGAAAAAGTGTAAAGGGCCCGACCCATAGAAACCGTCAGTGCGTCAGCGTTGACGTTTTCAACTGACAACACAATTGAATACACACGTTCTTATGAAACTCGTCCCATAAGCAACGCATGTGACGAATACGACGGATAGAGTTGGTTAACTTTCTACTTTTTGATCCGTTGATCCGTTGACAACTAAATTTGACGAGCAGTCAATTCAATGTGTTCCCATAGCAACAAGGAATATCAATGGATAATGAAAATTTCGGCAAATACGTTGGCAGCAACGTACGCATTGACGCTGACGGATTGACAGATTCTATGGGTCGGCCCCTTAAGTTAGAACAGCACAGAAAACTAAAGAAGAGAACAGATCAGCACAGAAATGTCAGACAAGTTAGAACAATCATTCCAGTTCCAGGTTACTCTTCCTCAAAAGCAGGTACAGAAAATCCTGTTCTGTTTTAAGCTAATCTATACGAAACTGTTCTAGAAAAAGTCCATAGAGGACATACACCGCGGGAAGAGAAACGGATTGTTGGCCACTTCCTCAGTGCTATTTTATTTGGCTATCAATGTCATTTCGTGCAAATCTTTTCGCATGATATCCACCGCTGTGTCCATATTCGTCCCACAGAATCGATTCCGGAAAAAAATATCAAACTTCTCTGTGAACTAGACTAGGGCAAGATCGCTATCCTCGTTGAAAAGCAGTGAATCGGCTGAAAATTTATGAAAATTCAGGACATCTTTAACCAGTGTTGATTCGTGCATTTCGTCCATAGTTTCGGGAACTGCATTCGTCAGACATTCAATAATAATCAATGCCAGATTAAGATTTTCTTCGGATTGTAAAGGGCGTTGAATAAAACCAGGACCGTGTCTTGGAGTTGATTTTCGTCTTTAGAAATTTTTAGTGTTACTTATTTGGTGTTTTGTTCATATTTTGTAGGAGCATATCAGATTCGAGACGGAATTTAACTTTAATGATGTGATAGCATTCAAGACGATTGAATATCTTGTCTGTGGGATCGTCGGTCGATGAGATGTTTGAGTTTGCCAACAATGTCCATGTCAATGAGGTATTCTTTATTGGATTTGGCTTCTTCGAGACTCTGGAATAGATCATCAATTCGCAGGATTTTGCACGAGACTTTGAGGCCGTTCATTCATTCATTTATTTCACTCGAATGGCTTCTGTCACTCTGGGCACAGGAAAAAAATTTACCCACGGTTGAGGTGAATTTTTGTTTTTTTTTCTTTCTCACAATTTCACGGACACGAAAAAAAGAGAGGATCGTGAGAGTTCACCTCAGAGGAGATTTGCGGGTGTTTATGGCAAGAGACGAAGAAAGTCGGGACCCTAGGCAATATTTATGTCCTCTATGAAAAAGTCATTGAACAGCAAGCTAGAACAGTCTAGTACAGAAAAAGTGTAATTGAACAGGAAAACCTTTTACTTTTTCAGTCCAGCACAGAGTCATTGAACAGACTTAATGTCGTTTTTCATTGGTCTTTTTTGACGTTTCTTCTTCTACCTCAAATGGAACGGCACCGGGTTATGATGTACATATGTTTCATTCTTCAGACGATTCTGTTTTCAAAACGGAAGAGTTCTGATCTTCTCAGAAGAATTCTGTCTGTCAAAGTCTGTCCAATGCAATGGTTTCAGATGACTTCTGGACTCTTCTGAATGCTTCTTGATGGCCAATGGTTTTGAATTAAGAATAACCGTACCCGTACTTCGTTCAACAAAAGTTGCAGCGAAAGGCTGATACACGACAATAAACTTAGAGAAATTCCCCACACACAAAAATACAATACCAATGCTATTCTCTGCAAATTGTCTTACAGTTCTTGTGAGGGAACATCCTTCTAACATGCTCAAACTAAAGGTTCGATTTCGAACCTCATTGGTTACAAAGTGTATGGCCTTCTACCGGACTTGTACTCCACTCCAGTATCCTGGGAGTCTGGCACTGGTAGTTAAAAATTCATGTACCAGTATTTTAGGTACCTTTCGGTCCTAAAGAACCCAAGTACCATACTAGTTTTTCAAATCACAAGAACTCGAAAAACACTAGCGCTTGACTAAAGTACCTACGAGTATCAATACCGAGTCGCATTTATTGTACAAACTATCATCAATTTTAGTCAAAAAAAAAAATATATAAAATAAAATTCATCCAGTAATTTTTGTCCGTTGTTTTTGTGTGTTAAATACATTCTTTAAATGCTTTTGTAACATTGTATAATAATATAATTAATTTATGTGAATCTGATTGTTTTCGAAGCAACATTAAGCTCGTTTTTGTTTTTCTTTTTTAACATGGTGATGGTATGTTGTTGGTGTATGCAATGTTTTTATTATTTATTTAATGCGTTTTTGTGTTTTTAGTTTGTTCAAAGATTTGTGCTTATCAACAATTTTCGTTTGCTTTGAATTTTCAGGTATTTGTAGGCATGCGTTTATACGTTTTTCTTTTGTTAAACATTTATTTAGTTGATTTGAATATATTTTGTTGAAGGGTCTATTAGAAACTCAAATTCTTTTAACAAACAAAAATGTTTATAAGTTTTAGATTCAGATGAGATTCAAATAATAACATTTTTATTTATTGTTAGGGTACACATTCCTGCTAAATTTTGACCGAAAAATGAAAAATTTAAAAGGTATTAGGGCATTTCGTTCGTTGAGATAACATTTCGCGGTGTTTTTAAGCCTTATCCCGCTTTTATGTTTGGTGTTATTGATTGGGAACGATGTTCGAAAGTTATACAAAAAGGTGAAACAAACCTCCAGGGCTTATACACCCCGAACCGAAGCCTGCAGAGACCATCATAGGAACATCGTAGTGGAACCACAGTCAGTGCTGAGGATATGGAAAGACCACTTTTCGAAGCTGTATAATGGCGATGACGAGCAAAACTCCGCCAGCAATATAGAACTATTCAATTTGGGTGCATAAGGCGAACAATCCCACCCACCCGACATTGACGAAGTGAATATAGCGATATCTAAACTTAAGTCGAACAAAGAGATGATTTGGTTAGGAGCATGCACCAGCTCATCTGAAAAATTTGGTCCGAGGAAAGCATGCCCGATCCTCAAGAAAGGAGATCCCCTAAACTGCATCAACTGCAGAGGTATAAGTCTCCTTAACATCACCTATAAGATCTTGTCTGCCGTGCTGTGTGAACGTTTGAAGCCCTTCGTCAACAACCTGATAGGTCCTTATTAGTGTGGCTTCAGACCCGGAAAGTCCACCATCGATCAAATATTTACCCTACGGCAGATCTTGGAGAAGACCCAGGAACTTCAAATCGATACCTACCACCTTTTCATCGATTTCAAGGCCGCGTATGACAGCGTCCATAGAGACCAATTATATAAAGCAATGTCTAGTTTTGGCATCCCAGAAAAACTCGTCGTCGTCCGTCTGTGTAAGATGACAATGGAAAACGCACGCTGTTCCATCACGGTCGGAAAAAACCTAACGGACGCATTTGATATTAAAAAAGGTCTTAGACAAGACGATAGCGTTGTCATGTGATTTCTTCAACATCATTCTTGAACAGATTGTGCAAAACTCCACCGTCAACACCAGAGGCACAATCTTTCAAAAGTCCGTCCAGCGACTAGGATACGCAGACGACATTGACATAAATGGAAGAGCACAGCGTGATTTCAGTGGAGCGTTTGTGAGTCTAGAGACGGAGGCCAGGAAGATGGGTCTAGCGGTTAACGAATGCAAGACCAAGTTAATGCTGTCAACAAGAAAGGACAACCAACATCGACGTCTTGAAGCAAACGTCAACATAGACAGATTTAAGTTCGAGGTAGTTAAGGACTTTGTCTACCTAGAATCCGCTATCAACTCAAACAACAACACCAGCGCTGAAATCAAACAAAGCAACTAAAATGACACTCTACAAAACTCTTATCATCCCGGTTCTAATGTATGGTGCAGAGACATGGACCATGACAACATCCAATGAAAACGGTTTGGGCTGCTTTAAGAGTAAAATTCTTCGAGTGATTTTTGGTCCTGTCTGCATAAATGGAGAATGGAGACGAAAATTCAATCAAGATCTGTACGAGCTGTTCAGCGACACTGACCTAGCCAGAAAAGTTAAGGTCCAACGACTAAGATGGTTGGGACATGTAGAGCGAATATAAAATAATGCTCCGGCTCGTAGAGTCTTCGAATCCAACATGGAAGGACGTCGCAGAAGAAGAAGAAGATTAGAAGTTACAGACAGGAGATCGTTTATTAAAATGAGAAAGAGGGTCGGAGACAAAACGGAGCCCTGGGGCACATTTATTTTGTGGGTTTCAGACTTGAACCCGTCCAATACAACTTGTATAGAACGGTTCGAAAGAAAGTTTCTAATCCAACGAAGAAGGGATTCATCGATACCGAAGGCACGCATTTTCGATAAGAGAGCAAGATGCCAGACTTTATCAAATGCCTTTGAAATATTAAGTGCAACATCTTACTTTCTCCAAAACGATGTAAAGATTTGTTCCACTGTTCGGTGAGATAAACCATCAGATCACCAGTGGACCTGTTGCTGCGAAAGCCGTACTGCGGGTCTTTAAGAAGCTTTCGGTCTTCGAGATATTTCTTGAGCTGATAATTTATCAGCGTTTCCATAACCTTAGAAAGAAGGGAGGTTAGTGCAATCGGACGATAATCGGAGGGAGAGGAGGATTCACCTTTTTCGAGTTTAGGCTGGACAAATGCTGTTTTCCAACTACTCGGAACGAGCCCAGGAGAATAGGATAGATGGGAAAGCTTACGTAAGGGTTTTGCCAGCGTTGAAGAACACCTCTTCAAAACAATAGCGGGGATACCATCCGGGCCAGCGGATTTGTGTATGTTGAGATCTTTTAGGACTCTCACCGTCCGTCCGTCGAATATGGGCCTTTGGTTTGTTTAAACATATTCCGGTTTTCCTCAGTAGGGTTGGCTTTGTAACAACGGAAACTTACCTCTTTAACCCTGATAACCATGCGTTCTCTTTGGGTCTGATGCTTTAAATCCTGTTCGGGATAAAAGTTCTCATTCCCAGAAGAATTAAACTTGTGAGCATATCCGCAATGGAATCTACGTCACTATCGAGGAATCATAGTGACCAGTTAAGGATCCTGAAAAAATTATTGAGACCGTCCCAGTCAGCTTTCTCGTACTGCCGGTTCTCTTAGAAGCTCTTTCTTTAACTGGCATTTTTTGACACTAGAAATTTGCGGATATGATATAATGGTCAGATCGGCCTAGAAGCAATGAAACTTATTGTATATTTATCAGGGTCTGCTTGGCCGTCAATGTCCGGTATTCGAGTGGGCTCGTTGACCAGCTGAACAAGATGGTTAAACTCAGCAAAAATCTCAGCACACACTCCTTCGGGTGTTGTCTTGCTCGAATGGAGAAAGCAAGAAGAATTGTGTACATTGAAATCGCCAGTAATAACGATTTCAGTGCGAGGATACAAGAAAACAATTCTTTGGATAGAGTCGGACAGTGAGTCGAATTCGTTAGAAGTTGAAACCCTGTCCAAATTTGGGCTTCCATAAAGGAAACAGTAAAGGATGATGTGCTTGTAACGATTAACTTCGTTATTAAAAAACTCTTTTTATAAAATTCTGCTTCCATAGAGCTGCTGATGTCGATGGTGGTTCAAAGTAAAGGGAAGAATTTTATCCTCGCAGGAAATTGGTGAAAGCCTGTCTCTTGACAGCTGTCAATTGATTCGAGGCTCGAGGGTGCGTTTGGTTTAAGGTGGAAATTCGTTGGTTGCGTTCAGGTTGTGTTGACAAAATGCATTATGTAGCGCGTTCATAATTTGATCCGCTACATGCTTACTTACGGAAAATTTGAACCACATACAATAAAAGAAAGGATTTAAATAAGAGCTTTACTGTGGTTGAAATTGGTAAGTAACATCACTTCTAGTATAGACGGCGAGGCCATGGTGGGAAAGGAATAGTGGAACTTAGTTATACCCTTGAATATACAGTGCCTTGCATAAGTATAACCGCACCTGAAAAAATGCTTTGAATTTGATAAAGCAAATTGAGAAGAAAATAAAGTGCCCTTATTTCCTCTCCTGGTGTTTAAAAATTAAAAACAGATTTTGATGTATTGCAAAAATATAACCGCACAATGCAAATCTCTTTGAAGCTGCATTCAGTCAAGTGCTTTCAAATAAAAAACAACAACAATGCCACGTGGTACGCATTTAACCCGAAATTGAAAAACGCAAAATCTTGGCTTTTCGGTCCGCAGAAGCTGACACGTCGCGACAAGAGGCGTTTAATCAATGCTTCATCCAATTCGGTGCATTCTTTGCCGTAATTTCGTGACGAATTGGGTTTAGGAGTTTCGGTTTCAACCGTTTCTCGTGCTTTAAATAGCAGTGGAATGATTGTTGGGGGCAAAATGGTGCCAGCTCCAAATCTAAGAGCAGCCCACAAACAAAAAAGATTGGAATTTGCCCGCCAAAATATGAATCGGGATTGGAAAACCGTAAGTGACTTTCTATTAATCTACACTAAAATCTCGTTGTTCCAAATGGCATACTCGAATAACGGTAATATTAACGGTAATAACATTACTTTTTGCTTGATCAGTGATGCAACTCATTAAAAAAATAGTAAGGAGTCACTCCAATTGTAGGTTTTCTATAAAACGCATTTTTTCAGGTGCGGTTAAACTTATGCAAGGCACTGTAAAATTCTGTCGGATCAGTAGTCTCACCTACTTGGGTCTCACTTGGCCTGTTTAAAACAGTGTGGATGTACGTCGACAGAAAATTCGTTCTTAACCCACGAATATTACTATAATCGTTTGTTTAACATGTTTTTGAATTATTTCCATTTTGTTTAAATGTGTAAAATCTATGTTCTACTTTGTGTGTTTTTTTCTTTTTTAATTCAATGCATACAAATAATTATAAAATTTAATGTATTCACTTTACATTTTAAATGATTACATGTCTTTTATAAAGTTATTTATTTTTTGTTCATAATTCTGCGATTAGTTTATTTTAAAGTATTTTCTTTGTTTATTATTTTTGTGTGTATAAAACTAAGCAAAAAAGAATAATTAGTTAAATAATTAAATTAACACTTTTAGAACAAGGAAATTTTAAGTTAAAAAATGGTATGCTTAAAAAATTATTTAACGATTTATATAATAAAACAAAACAATCACTAATTTTTACCATTTGTTGATGCCGATGTAAGGTCATTTCCAGTGGCGTTTTTTGTTGTTGTTGTTGTTGGGTTTGTAGACTTATTACTGGTGGTATATAGTTTCGACAGATTACAGTTTTTTAAAAGTGGCGGAGATAAAAACTGTTGCTGCGTCAGTGGGGAGAGATTATTGTTTTTGGATTCCTTGAGTTTTGTGTTAATGGGAAATGATTTATTTTTTGGTGGTAAGAAAACCTGTAATTTTGTTTTTAGTTAAATGTGAAATTTAATAGATGGAGTTAAGACCAACCTTCATGGCTCCTTTGAGCATGAGGAAAAACCAATAGACTTGTGGAAGGAAGAGAATCAGAATACTGATGATGCATCCACGTGGTAATGTTGCAATTGACTACGATAAAGAAGAAAAAAAAATGGTAACGCGGTTCATTTTGAACGTCAAATTATGATTAGTGCTTACGTCAATAAATGAACTATTGATAACTTCGCTGTATTTGTAGAAGACATATGGCCACATCACTATTCGGCATAGGAAAAATGAGCCCAGCATAACAAGACCATTGGCGATGTATGTGCGTGAGTCCTTCATTCCTAGAGTACTGAGAATGCTGCGCAATGAGACAAAAGGTGTGGAGAATTCCATCATAAACATGTAGCTGTAAATGCAATGGCCGCCGCCACGAATGTACTGAAAAAAAGCAATAAGTTTTTATTTGAAATCTCTACACCACCAAACGGATTTTTATGAAATCTTATGTTTACAGCCATTCTTTTTCGTTGATTTTCTTTTTAAAATCGATACAAAATTTCAAGACGTGTGTTGTGAATGAAAGTTATAATACATACCGTTACAACCAACAATCCAAATGTTCCAATAAAGACGTGATGAATCATCATCACCGGGTGTGTGATCACATACTTAAGAAAATCCCAATTACCACCTTCTGGAATCTGTATTGGCTCGCCATCATAATCGTAGATTTCATCCTCATGATGACGTTTATGAAATAACGGTGATGTTTCATCAATTGGACTCGCCGTAGGTGACGGTGATGCTGACGAAGCAAATGAAGCTGATTTCTTTGCATTGGCTGCAATATGTTTGTCGTACAGGCCATTTGTAGCATGATTGAGAGTTGGCGATGGTGTGAATGCTGGATTCGATGTTAGTTTGATTAGTTTAAGTTTGTCGGAGATTTTTTGCGTGTGCACCTTGTACATGGACCAGATGTCGTACATGAAGTACGCCGTGCCAAACCAGGCGTAGGCCTCCATGAAGAAGTGAGATGCGTAGACGAAGGATTTGCTGCACGTTGATTTGCAGACTATGAAGCCAGCTAGGCAAGAGAAGGCAGCTTGAACTGCTGAAACGATTCTAAGAAAAGAAAAAAAAACATTGTCATCTACATTTGTATCAGGAACATTTGATAAAATTCGTATAAAGTACACACAAGTTGTCTAGTGGTCTATGCATTGTTTATACCTCAGCGATGGAGAGAAGTAAAGGTAGTATTCATCCCCAAGGCGGGCGAATGCTCGCATGTGAACCCTTAAGATCTAAGACCTATTAGCCTATCATCATTCATTCTCAAAACTCTGGGACGATTGATCGATATCCATATACGTAATAGCATTGATAAAAGACTATCGATGTTTCAGCATGCTTACTGCAAAAGGGAAATCGGTAGAAACAGCCTTGCATACTCTGGTAAGAACTATCGAATACTCCTTAGAGCTAAAGGAATATATACTATGGTTGCCTTCCTAGATATTGAAGGTGCTTTCAACAACGTTGACACATCTGCTATCACTTCTGCTATGACGACCCTAAACGTCGAATAGTCACTCTGTGAGTTGATTAATCTATACTGCTAAGAAGCAGGATAATCAACTCTAAGATGGGGGATTTTTGTACGAATAGGTCTGTCAGCAGAGGCACTCCACAAGGTGGTGTTCTGTCCTCTCTCCTGTGGAACATAGAAGTTAACGAACTGCTAATATCCCTCGAGAGGGAAGGCTACAGAGTGATTGCGTATGCCGATGATGTTGCTATCGCCGTCACAGGAAAACATCCTAATACCCTGAGAGACCTCCTCCAAAACGCACTAAATATGCTCACTAGATGGGCTGATAACTGTGGACTTAATATTAATCCTCAAAAAACAGACTTCGTCCTTTTTACACGGAAATACAAAATCCCAGTAATTGTACCTCCTTCAATAAAAGGTTTTCCACTAGTTTTTACCAATGAAGCCAAAACTAAGTTGGAAACCTAATATTCAAGAAAGAGTTAAGAAAGCTAAAGTAGCTCTTTTCTCCTGCAAGAAAGCCATAGGAAGCAAATGCGGTTTTCAACCTCGCATAACCTATTGGCTATATACATCGGTCATCCGACCAATACTCATGTACGGGGTTGCAGTATGGTGGACTGCACTGTAGAAAGTCACTTACTGCGACAAGCTCAGCAGAGTCCAATGCACTGCATGTCTCTGCATAAGCGGGACATTGAGAACCACACCCTCAGCAGCGTAAGACACTCTCCTCCATCTGACACCCCTCGACATCTTCAGTAAACAAGTGGCAGCGAGCACAGCTATAAGACTCAACGCCTCATCTCAGTGGACCAACAATAATGTGGGACATTCCATCATTTTGAACTTCTTCGGTTCTATACCAAAGTACTCAGACTACAACATTCCAAAACCTCAATTTGGGAAAAACTTCCAGGTCTTCATTCCATCCAGAGATGAATATGGGTAGACAAAAAACTCCTGGAAGACAAAAGCATTCATTTTTATGCAGATGGATCCAAGACAAATGATGGAGTTGGTAGTGGTATATACTCAGAAAATCTAATTTAAGCCTCTCATTCCGCCTCCCTAATCATTGTAGCGTAGAGAAAACGTGATATCAACTACTGATATTCGCATCTTCTCTGACAGTCAGGCTGCTATTAAATCTCTCGACGGTGTCTCAACCAACGGCCCTCGATTGTCGATCATCTCTTATGGAGATGACGCAGCAATTTAATATGCACAGGAAATTGTAGAGCCGATGAACTCGCGAAAAATGGAACCGTCATACCTATCTCACCTGAAAGGGAAAAGATAGGTATACCGATAGCTACATGCAAACTTTTGCTTAAAGAAACAGCCTTAACGATAACAAGGTCTAGGTGGTACAATTTACCAACTTGCGCAGTCACAAAACTCATATGGCCGTCACTGGACCTAAAGCTCTCTAAAGACTCTCAAAGCAGATTTGATATTAGCTCCCTAATAGGTGTCCTTACGGGACACTGTCTTATAGGCAGATACGCAATACGACTTGGTGTAGCCTCAAATGACTTCTGCAGGAGCTGTATGGACGAGGAGGAAGAGGAAACAATATCCCACCTTCTCTGCACATGCGCTGCTCTTTCCCTAAGACGCAAACTTCTGGGAGAATATTTTTATGATAATCCCAGTGAACTAGCTAATAAGGATATCAAATATCTTCTTCGCTTTATAAAAAGCACAAAATGGTTCGACTAGTAATAAGTACTTCTCTAGATTCATGTGGTATCACAATGAGCCTTTTCCTTTGGCCTAAGTGTGCGGATCCTGTATCCGCAGCCACTTAAACCTAACCTAACCTAACCTTAACACAGGTAGGTAGGTTAGAATGGCTGTTCTGGGCAGCCTCTGCCCAGGAACACAATAAGCGCTTCAATTACGCCGTTTTGATACCATAAACTCGTGTTACCTAAAATGTTTAAATCCTGTATCCGCAACCAGCTTAACCTAACCTAACACACAAGGTGGGCTTAGCACAGACGACTGACTGTGGCTGCGGCAACGAAGAAGAGCACGAAAAAACTGCTCACTTCATAGGTTAAAAAACTTTTACAGGAGTTTACAATACTTCGGGCTATCACAAGGGATCCACATTGATCTAAGTGTAACGGCAACAACACCAAATGTCAGCCCACATAACCTAACCGTCACACACACACACAAACATAGCATTCAGCAATCCCAAAGGACTTTTGAGTAAAGGAATCAGGAACGCAACAAAAAAGAAAAACTCAAAATTTCCATCCATATTTATTTTTATTTATTAAGTGAGAAGCTAGGTCTATCTACGTTGAATTTTGGTTCTAGAACGAACTGTGGCATCTTGTCTTGATTTTGTAGTTTTTAATGGAGCAACACAACTCTCATGCCCTCGTAATACGGTTGCACTGGTTTTAGGTGTAGCTAAATGAGTAGTGCTTTGATTTCTAAAGTCACGAATCCTTGGTATTACTGCTTGCGCTGTAGCTGAATCAAAATTTGATCTGTTTGAGCGCACTCCATTAGAGCTGGGTTTTTTTTCAATAACTTTTGATGGAACCACATGAAAGCGCGGAAAGAAAGCTGATATTTTTTCTTCAGGAACAGCAGCAGCAGCTCTTGATGTTGTTGAGGCTGTTCCTTTTACGCTTGCACCGACACTTGGGTCGGTACATGACTTCACACCCTTCATGCTATTCATCGCCTCCTTTCGGGTTGGTTTTGAGAGAACGTTTTGAACTTGTTTTTGATATGGGTCTGGGACAGGGCATTTTGAATTTGGAGCTGAAGTTCTTGTATTTCTTGGAGTTGGTGGAGTTACAAGACTTCCGGTAGGCCCCCTTCCACCATTAAATGTTACTCCACTTTTGCCCGTGTTTTGTTTTTTCAAAGACGCCATAGTATTCGTCAAACTATGTCCATTTTATTGCTATCTAAATTTAAAAAATAATATTTTTTCCTAATAACTCATTTCCTATTTTGAAGTTTTGCTCAGATAATTAGATTTTACTTTGAGAGTATTTTCAAGGTTAAGTGAACTTAATCTAATGTTAAAAAATCGGACTTAAGCAATGCGAGCGAATAAAACCGCACTAGTAAAAATTATTGAACAAAAAGTTAACGAATGCAGCTTAATTACATTGTGGTTTGCTCATAGGGTTCACTTGTATTCGCTGGTTCCCTTAAGCGTGTCTGCGTGAGCAAAATTGCATTACTTACTTACTTACTTACCCAGCTAACAATCCATGAAGGATCTCAGCCTGAGATACTGCAGCCTACCATCGTGAACGGTGCCTCGCATGCACTCTCCAGTCGCCGAAACCAAGCGCTCTAACATCCGCAGTTACTTGGTCTTTGTACCGTAGGTTCGGTCTTCCTTGTCGTCTCGAACCTGGTGGCTGCTGCGAGAAGACTTTCTTGACTGGAGCGTTGTCGTCCATTAGCTCGATGTGGCTGAGCTAATGTAGTCGTCTTTTCTTGGCTTTCTGGACTACATCCTAATCCTTGTACATTTCGTACAGTTCGCGGTTGAACGTTCGTCTCCATTCGCCATCGTCACATACGCAACCGAAAATCCATCGAAGAATTTTTCTTTCGAAAGTGCCCAGTATCAATTCCCCTTTTATACTTATCGTCTAGCACTCGGCACCGTAGAGTAGGACTGGTAAAATCAAAGTCTTGTATAGCAGACATTTTGTCTTTCGAGTGAGGAGTTTTGAACCCAGTTGTTTGGCCAAACCGAAGCAGCAGCGGTTCGCTAGGGTAATTCTTCTTCGGATCTCCACTAAGGTGTCGTTTGTGGGATTGATGTTTGTTCCGAGGTAGATGAACTCCTTAACTTCCTCGAAATTGCTTCTACCAACAGTGACGTTTTGTCCTAGGCGGTTGACATATATGTTGCTTTGTTTGTTGATAGCATGTACTTTGTTTTGTCCTCATTCACTTCAAGACCAACGAGTTTCGCCTGTTCTTTAATCGCTGTGAAGGCCTCAAGCACAGCTCTCTTGGATCGACCGATTATGTCTATGTCGTCCGCATAGCCTAGGAGCTGGGTGGACTTGTTGAAGATAGTGTTTTCCGTGCTCACACCTGCCTTGCGCACAATCTGCTCCAGGACTATGTTGAAGAAGTCACATGACAACGCATCTCCTTGTCTAAGCCCTGCGCATGTTTGGAATAACTAGGATGAGCTGTTACCCATTTGCACACTGCACTGCGTATTGTTTAGTGTCATGCTCAGCTTGATCAGTTTGTTCGGGATCCCGAATTCAGACATCGCCATCATAAGCTCTTGGCGGTGGATGCTATCATAAGCAGCTTTAAAGTCGATGAAAAGATGGTGGGTTTCGACTTGAAATTCGTTGGTCTTTTCCAGGATCTGCCTCAGTGTGAATATTTGGTCAATCGTTGTTCTGCCTGGCCTAAAGCCAGAAAGGTTTAAGACGCGCACACAGTACGTTGGATAGGATTTTGTATGCAACATTAAGCAGAGATATGCCACGGTAGTTTTTGCATGATATCGGATCGCCTTTTTTGTAGATGGGGCATATGGAGCTTATCGAACAGTCAGTGGGCATGCATTCTTCCTCCCACACTTTGGTGATGACCTGGTGCATGCGGTTCATCAAAACACCTCCTCCATATTTAAAGAGTTCCGCAGGTATGCCATCCGACCCGGCGGACTTGTTATTTCTTAGCTTTTGGATGGTTCTTTCTACCTCTTCTGTGCTGGGGGCTGGGACTGGGTCTTCATTGACTGGTCTTGCGCCTCTTTTTCGTCATCAGTTCGCTCGACATTTTGCGCATTCAGCAGCTGTTGGAAGTTTTGCTTGAAAACATCTACAATTCCCTGTGCTTCGGTGACTAGGTTTCCTTCACTGGCATTACAGTTCAGCCTTAAATTCCTCATTTTCTAAGAAATGTTCAACTTTTTCAAAAGCAATCGAGTGCATATTTTAGCCTGTATTCCAGTCTATATGTGGGATAGAGTAGTTGGTTGCTAAGCAAAGGGCTGAGGGTTCAAGCCCCAGCTTCGGCAGCATTCTATTTCTACAAAAATCGCCAGCTTATCTGAGGCCATATCGGTGCGAAAATATGAGACAATAAAAATCTATGTGTACTTTCTTTCTATGAGTCTATCTGTCTTTCTCTGTTGTATTAATGTCTTGTTCTGTCTCAGCCGATGGCCTCAGTCGCCAGCGCTGGTTTATGGCATAGTGTTCGTTGCATTTATGTGCGAAGTACTGTCAATGTCAATGATTTTCAACCACAACCACACTTTTTAATAAAATGTACTGTTTTCATGAAAACTTTTCATCAACCTTGTTTAACTAATCAAATCTATGTAGAAAATAAAATATTAGAGTTCACTGTCAAAAAATAAAAAAAAAAATGTTGTTAAAAATTTCCAGTGTGCAAAGGCTAACAAGCTTCTTGCCGTTAAAAAGCTCCTTAATTTATTTTGGTAAAACATTTGACACTCTACCGGTTCACCAAATTCAAAACAATGTAACCGTTCGACTAATGGCAAGCCAAGCATCTAATTCTCGGAATTTAAATCATTTCTTTAGCAATAAGAATGTTCCAGAGCAATCGCCTAATGATATCAAAAATAATAATTTGCCGATATTGAATAACTCGAATGCATATTATATAACGTCATATTACCCGAACCCGAACGGTGCCCAAAAGCAAATTTCGGAAAAGGAGTTCAACGAATCTGATGTCCAAAAAAATGATACCAACAACATTGATATAGAAATAAATGATACTAAAACCAATGGCACCCATCACGTAAGGGTGGAGAGGATTGCTCCAGAATTTAAGAAATTACTAAATGCCTACGGACCCTCAGTTCCTACTACAAGGCCACACCAACCGAGGCCGAAGGTTATACTTCAGCAGATTCCAAGCGACTACCAGGAACCCATAGAAGATAAAGGAAGTTGGAAGAGAATACGGGAATACTTTTCAAAGCTTTTCGAAATTCAATCGAACGAGGACCTTGAAGGTCCAAAGCAATACCATGTAAAGTCGTCGAAGCCACGTGGCTACTTTTTCACCTATAAAAACGATAATCTGGAGGAGAGCAGTACTGCTCTAGTCCCTGCATCATCGAAAGCTAAGTACAAAGCTTACAATGTTGGTTCTATTGCTGAAAAAGAATCGACGATGGAATATGATGGGCCTTACAACCCGAGAATAAGATCGAATAGAATCGAACACGAGAAAAAAAGAAATGATAAACCTATTGATAATACACCCCGTTATTTGAGAGTACTCGAAATCAGTGACGACAGCTCAAAAAATAAGCGTTCGTAAATTGACGAGGAGAAAATAATTCAAGACCAAGGCCTTGATGATTCAAAAAATAAAAAAGGAAAAAAAAGAGAATAAACAACACGTCATGCCTTTTTTAACTAAAAATGATTTCGATCAACGAAACAAAAATCAAAAACAGAAATGAAAAATGGTCACCTCAACGTGGTGACCATATTTCATTTCTTTTTTTCTTCTCTTTTGTTATTCGTATATAATAAAAATTTTTGTAAATCAATATGACAAGGCTGTATCTTCATTTTGTTAACTTTCCTAACGTTTGGGGCAAGCCAAACTCATATTGCGACTGTCAGTGCTTCACAGATAGCAGGTATCGAAGAATAGCGCAATTTTTGGTTCGAATTACTTCTCATCTTAAGAACAATAGCGATGGTTATGCTCTGAATTATTTTTAACATACGGAAGTTTGATGTGTCTTACTTACTTACTTATCCGGCTCACAATCCATGAAGGATCTCAGCCTTAGATACTGCAGCCTTCCGTCATCGTGAACGGTCCCTCGCATGCACTCTTCAGTCGCCAAAACCAAGCGCTCTGGCATCCACAGTCATTTGGTCTTGTCGCCTCGAACCTGGGGGCTGGGATGAGAAGACTTTCTTGGCTGGAGCGTTGTCGCCCATTCGCTCGATGTGGCCGAGCCAATGTAGTCGTCTTTTCTTGGCCTTCTGGACAACATCCACATCTTGGTACAGCTCATACAGTTCTCGGTTGAAGAATGCATGCCCACTGACTTGTCGATAAGCTCCATATGGCTCATCTACAAAAAAGGCGATCCGATGTCATGCAAAAACTACCGTGGCATATTCCTGCTTAATGGTGCATACAAAATCCTATCCAACGTACTGTGTGAGCATCTTAAACCTTTCTGCAACACAATAATCGGCACGTACCAGTGTGGCTTTAGGCCAGGCAGAACAACGCTTGACCAAATATTCACACTGAGGTAGATCCTGCGAAAAGACCAACGAATTTCAAGTCGAAACCCACCATCTTTTCATCGACTTTAAAGCTGCTTATGATAGCATCCACCGCCAAGAGCTTATGATGGCGATGTCTGAATTCTGTGCCGCATGACGCTAAACAATACGCACTGCAGAGGGCAAATGGGTAACAGCTCATCCGAGCTATTCCAAACATGCGCAGGGTTTAGACAAGGAGATGCGTTGTCATGTGACTTCTTCAAGATAGTCCTGGAGCAGATTGTGCGCAAGGCAGGTGTGAGCACGGAAAACACTATCTTCAACAAGTCTACCCAGCCCCTAGGCTATGCGGACGACATAGACATCATCGGTCGATGCAAGAGAGCTGTGCTTGAGGCCTTCACAGCGATTGAAGAATAGGCAAAACTCGTTGGTCTTGAAGTGAATGAGGACAAAACAAAGTACATGCTATCAACAAACAAAGCAACATCTGTCCACCGACTAGGACAAAACGTCAATGTTGGTAGCAGCAATTTCGAGGTAGTTCAAGATAGTCCTGGAGCAGATTGTGTGCAAGGCAGGTGTGAGCCGGAAAACACTATCTTCAGCAAGTCCACCCAGCTCCTGGGCTATGCGGACGATATAGACATCATCGGTCAGGGGCGAACGCAGAAAAAAACATTCGGGGGGGGGGGGGGGGGGTCAAAAAATATATAGGTATTAAAGAGTTATGGCACTGTTAGTCAGCCCTTTAACTTAATTTTTGTGTTTGCGTGGTTTTTCAAAATTAGTTATTTAATTGTTGGTCTGTTGGACGTGAAACTTATTTTTTCCGATTTGTTGATATTTGCAGATAAAAAAAATTTTACAGCCTGATTTTTTTAAATATTATAATTCTCTTAGAAACTTTTTTAGAACAAGCTAGTGAAAATAACGTATTAAAATATTTTAAAAATTTTAACATTATGTTTCAGCCTGCTATTAGAAATAGTCGGTTAGGTTGAGCTAGTGGTGGAATTTTGTGTGGAATGAAAAAAACTCTGAAATATGTAAAGCTCTACTTTTTAAACAACAGATTAATTTTTCAAATTTCAAATAATAATAGCAAAAATTTAATAATCCCTGTATATTTAAATTGTAATAACTGGCAGAATGATTTCGATAGTTTAGTGAACTTTGTAAACGCATGCGAATTTGATAACTTAATGATAATTGGTGACTTAAACGCTAGAATTGGAAATTATCAAAACACTACACTGCATCAGCTGCACTCCCTAAACTCTCTAAGTACCATCCGGAACTCCAAAGATCAAGTGTTTAACCGTAATGGAAGGCTGTTAATTGAATTTATGGAGAACATGGGATTGTTTGTGATGAACGGCACATCAAAAGGTGACTCATCAGGGGAATTTACATTTATAAGCGCCCAGGGTCAATCTGTAATTGATTTTGGGAGATTGGATGAATTTTGTTGCAGATTTCAAAGTGGATGTTATGAACTTTTCAACGCATTTACCTATTGTGATCGATTTCAAACTTCCTCACAATAATAATAATCAAACATCTGCCAATGTCTTCCCTAGACTAAAGTGGAAGGAACGAAATGCTATTCTCTTCAAATCCCGTTTAGATCAAGAGTGTATTTTGCTTCCCCCTCATCAAAACTGCACCTTGGAACAGGGTTCTGAGTTCATAGTAAGATCTATCAGAACAGCAGCTCTGACACCGCAAACCAATCGCTATACTCCAGTTACTCCGAAGAATATTTGGTTCGATGATGACTGCAAAAAACTCCGTAAGCTATCTTTTGTGTATTTAAGATTGTTTAGATCGTCAAACTCACAGTTTTTCAAAAGTATTTACTTACACATCAACAAGGAATAACAACAACAATTGGGCAAGCCCAATTATGTTTGCCTTGTATATTGATGACATATCTGACGTTCTCCCAGGAGGAATACTCTTTGCTGGCAGTCTTGTGAAAGTTCTTCTCTACGCAGATGATCTAGTTCTACTAGCCGACAATCCATTCACTCTTCAACTTCAGATAAACAGATTGAATACGTTTTGTGAGACATGGGGACTCCAAATAAATGTAAATAAAACAAAAATTATGATTTTTGAGGCACGGCAAAGAAGAAGATTACCTGAAGAGAACTAGTCGATCAACAATGTAAGCATAGATGTTGTGCAGGAGTTTAGGTATCTTGGAGTTTTGATCACCTATAATCTAAATTTTTCGAAGCACACTAAACAAAAAGCAAACGAAGCTAAAATGGCGATAAGTGCTATGTGGGCAAAGTTTTTCGGCAACTCATTGATCGACCATTCATCCAAATACCATGTTTTCCAGGCAACCGTTAACACATGTTTATGTTATGGTGCTCAGTTTTTTGGATATCAATATTTCGAACACTTTGAAAGCATCCAAAGACATTTTTTCAAGAGGTTATTCAAATAACCGAACTCAACGCCAAATTATGCGATTTATGTGGAATCTGGCATTACTCCTATATATATTCAGAATCTGAAGTTCAATTATGAATATATCATAAGAGTAATGCAAAGAGACCAAAGAAGTCTCCACAAATCTTTCATGCTGAGACAACTACATGCAAATGCTTCCCCTTTCAAGGAATGGAATCAGCTAGCTTCATCACATGGTGTGAACTTGGAACTAACGGAGCTAAACATGATTGAGTGGAAAAATAAATTTGCAGAACTGACGGCCAAAATAGATGAAAGGATTTACAACCAACATCTTTCAAGAGCAACAGCATCAACAACCAGAAGCACTTACATACTCCTCAATCACCAACTAACTTCAGAAGTAAACTATTTCAATTCTGAACTGTCGACGGAAACCATTAGCCTTATCTTCAGAGCCCGGGTTGAACTTCTACAACTTAACTATATCCCTCATCGAGCTGATTTACCGGAATTATGCAATTTATGCAATAGAAGAGAAAGAGAAGATACACTACACTTCATTGCGGTATGTCCAATTCTACAAGAAATTCGCCGATTGTATTTCAATGAAAGTTTTATTTCTGTAAGCAGACTCTACGGTATGGTACTGAAAGTTGGAGTACCCTGTACAACTATTGCAAGCATGCTTTGAGTTACAGAAATAGTTTTGAAATTTAAAATATATCTTCAGCCAGTTAACTTTTTATAAAACAATATTTTATGTTTCAAATCATGTAAAAATTGAACTTCTATTATTTCTAACCAAGTAAAATCTTAATTTATTTTTGTGTTTCAAATCACTCCAAAATTGATATTAAAAGATTTAATGCCTATAAATTTTAAATTAAACCAAACTACACTGTATAGTAATGTATCATTAACGAAATGTCAATTCAGGCAGACGGCAGAATGCCAAGCCTTAATTCTATAAACTATGTATATTTGTGAATATACCTTTTTTTGAAAAAATAAAGAATAATAATAATAATAATATTTGCAGATAAGGAAAACATATTGCTATTTGTTACCTAAAACAAATTTATTAACTATAATTCAAATAGAAGTTGGATTCTCTTATAGTCGGCCCCTTAAATTCCATCGGCCACGGGAGTTGACAGTAGTCAGCTCCCTTTAGTAAATTAATTATTTGTAATTTATAAGCCGTTGTTAAATCTTAAATGTTTTAACAAACCTTTTTTAAAAAAAATATTTATTTCTAAATAAATAAAAGACAACATACAACAAATAATTAATTAAAAACAATCTTGTTTTTCAGTCAAATATGTATTTTATTCAAAATAATAATTCAAGACCATTTCCAACAGTTAAAAAAAGTACGTCTTCGAAACTTGTTTGAAATTTAGTTTAGTGATTACTTGATATAAATATACATTTTTAATTTTAAACATTACCACCATCATTGTTATTTAAAATTAACAATAAATTTGATTTAAATATCTACTAACATTGAAATCAATCATGTCACAAACAATATTTGTTTCTCTTAAACACCTGGATAATGGTTCATTGGCAGCATACACAGTTCTGTGATATGTGATTTTTTTTTTTGTAATCGATTTTCCAGTCCTTTAAATGCGCCCACAGATTGTGTAATATGTGTTGTATTGGGTAAAAGAGCGTACAAGATGATTCCGTTAATACTCTGCGCATTCTATTGAGACGAGGGATTTGTGGCCATCGACTTAAAGCAGTCCTGAGCATATTATATTACTTTCCACAATCCGTTCGTTGAAACTATATTGGCCACATATTAGAAAAACGTCTCGGATTGTATCCACCTACTTTCAGATCTGCCTAAGAGGTAAGACCATTTATCCGGCACACTTTTTGCAACAGCTTGGAGGAGGGAGCACATAGGGAAACACAAGCAAAGGTGTCGTCACTGAAGAGAAAAAGTACCTATACAGTGATCGCCTCATATTCGTTTCCATGTTGTACAGTATAAAGGTTTTTCCAACCTCTTGGCGACTCCTGGTCTTAGAGATAGGCTGAATGATGTTTCATCTCCATTCAGAATCTTGAGGGGTCTTCTTAAATACCAGCTGCGTCAATCTCTTCTAAATACTCATACGTCCCGGTCGCTCGTCCTCTGCTGTTCTGAGTCCCGCAGTTCATAATGTAATGTGACATCTTGAGAAGGCCTAGTAATACGTTTTCCCTTGTAGGCTATCTTTGAAAAGCAGTCCTACGTTTGTCCTCACGATGGACGTTTGTCACCAAGAGGTCTGTGGGCTTCTGAGGAAAGCCACACTTGGCAAGGTATATGAGCCACTTAACAAGCTTTTGTTCTTCGGCTAAACTAAAGACAGTTTCCTGTCCTATTTTCTTGTAGTCTACCTCGAGGGACCTCGTATGTTTCTCTGATCGGCCAATTATGCTGTTATTTTTACTTATACGTTCGAGGTACTTGAGGAATTCGCGTTTTGCTTTCTGTTCGGAACTACGTATTTTATGAGTGCTGGAAGTTAAGATATTTTTTGAAACTAAGCTTTTATTATTATTTGCCTACACTACCTGTTTATGTTGTTAAAGAAACAAATCATTTGCTAATCTTCTAATCATAAAAGGCTGACATAAGAGTACTTGTCTTCTAAAGTCGGCCCTTACGTTTATATAAGCGGCTGACTACAGAAAATATATTTAAAAAAAACTTTTTTTTTGCGGCAATCAAGAGAGAATACAATTTCCATAAAAACTGCATTTTCAGGTAAAAAAAATTAAGAAATAGAAGGTTTCAGCCTTGTAGGGCAACGACGCAACATGATCGTTTGCATTATTCCCTACTCGGCGAATACAAAATTGGCGAACATAATTTCGTAATTATTTCAATTTGTTATTTCATAGAAAAAATGAGATTTGCTTGGGACTATCTCCCTAAATGTGAACAAGGAAACCTACGAAAATGAGAAAATCGAAAATGTTTGGCAACAGCGAACCATCTACCTATTATGACCCCCCAAAACCCCTACCTGCGTTCGCCCCTGTCATCGGTCGATCCAAGAGAGCTGTGCTTGAGGCCTTCACAGCGATTGAAGAACAGGCAAAACTCGTTGGTCTTGAAGTGAATGAGGACAAAACAAAGTACATGCTATTAACAAACAAAGCAACAACTGTCCACTGCCTAGGACAAAACGTCACTGTTCGTAGCAGAAATTTCGATGGCGAATGGAGAAGTTTGATCTGTCTACAAAATCTTTTCTGAATTTTTAAGGTTATAGAGAGGTTTTGAAACAAAAACCTACTTATTCGTTTCCACCAAGAATTTTTTGACACATTCAGAATTTAATTCGAGCTAATCTCAATACAAAACTCGATGTACGTACGTCGTACATACATCTCTACACCAGTACTTGTCATTAACAGGGCGGTCCGAAAAACAAACGTATTTCTTCTCAAAAATATTTAGCATTTATCTAAGCAAATTCCATTCAAAACCACACTTTCAATTTATAATTAGTTTTTTTATTGTTTATTCGTCGGTCGTTGTCAACGTTGAATAATCTTGGCCGTTTATAACCGTCAATTCGAACAATTTTCATCTTCAATTGATTGTGCAAAAGGCAATGAAGAGCACACGTACGATACGACACAGGACGCACCATAATTTATGTCTGCAGGTACTCTAGTTGTTGAAGAGCTTTTGTGCATGTGCAGTGGACTCAAAATTAAAAGCATTTGATAAATAAATAGTTTATAAAAAAAATTACTTTAAAAGTTCAGGAAATGCTAATGAATGTCGTTAATATTAGGCCAGTTCCACCTAACAAACATCTCATTGTGATCTCAGAGAGAGAGTGCTGTCAAACCATTGCATTGCATTGTCAAATACATTGCATTTTGTTGACGTTTATAAAGTATCAGAAAGTGTGTGGATTTTATTGTTAAGCGTTCTTTTACTTTTCAGGAGAATCACTAAATTTCATCCCCACTCCTCGAAATTTGACAGTTTTCACAAAACTCTCGAAAAAGCAAAAAAACAAAGAACAAAATAACTCATATTCCACTAAAACCAACAGGTAGATATGTATCTCCATTTTTATTGTGTGATGTATCATTCCATTACATACTACCCGTTCCCTGCTAAAGTACTTAACGTATGACAATAACCTCTAACCGCATACTACGTTATGTCTTATGTACTAATTGAACTAATTGTAATGTATAAATACAACCACACTAAAGTACTTAAAGTACTTAATGTACGACCAAACTGCATACTACCTATACGCTATACTATGCTATCCTTCCCTGTACCAATAAGTAGTGTACTAGAATTTGGACAGTAAATAGACCTGCTACGTTTGACCAAAAATCAGTCTGGTTCCGATCTTCAACGAGGAAAGTCATATCCGCGTAAAGTAACCATTTGCCGGATTTATCCGTTGACCGCCGGTTTCGCCCGTTGATTGCCAGGTTCACCTGTTGATAGCCGGATTCGTCAGTGACAGCCGGGTTCGCCCGTTGATAGCCAGGTTCGACTGTTGATAGCCGGATTCGTCCGTGACAGCCAGGTTCGCCTGTTGATAGCCAGATTCGTTCGTGACAGCCAGGTTCGCCCGTTGATAGCCGGATTCGACCGTGACAGCCGGGTTCGCCCGTTGAAAGCCAGGTTCGCCTGTTGATAGCCGGATTCGTCCGTGACAGCCAGGTTCGCCCGTTAAAAGCCAGGTTCGCCTGTCAATAGCCGGATTTGTCCGTGACAGCCGGGTTCGCCCGTTGATTGCCAGAAAACAACAACTGAAACTGCTACAGTATCGGGCACCATTTCCCAAAGATCACTAGCAACCCGGATCAATACATCAGAGGAATACCAAGCCAGGACGCAGGGAGAACGCATTACTTGCAGCCCCATTATAATGTTAAATATATTATATTTATTATATTCTAAAGTAAAATAAAGAAAAGACCTTTAACTAATGTTTCGTACTTTCTTTAATAACATCCTGGACAAACCGGCCGGCGAGCTAAACCTCAGCCTTAGACCCAAAGTAAATCACAATCATATCATTTCTTGATATTTTTTTTTTTACAGTTGTGAAAGAACTGTCAAATTTAATATACAGGGTGATTCACGAGCGTTGTGCCAAAAAGCTAGAGCGTGTAGGTTGAGTTGAGACAAGAAAAAATCGTATGGGAGCGGGGGGGGGGGGGGTCTATACCCCCCGTTTAGCCGGGAGGGGCAATTTTCTGAAAAATTGACTTATTTTGTAAATAAAAATATTAAAAACTAGCCGACCCCGCGAACTTCGTCTCGCCACCCATTCTGAAATTTTCCAGTTTTCCTTTTGAAAAACAATACAATAATATGAAATTTTCCCTTTGAAAACCAAAGAGTTTTCCGAGTTTTTCATCAAGAATTTTCTATTTTCCATTCGAAAACTGTTTTTAAATTTTCCAGTTTTCCATTTGAAAACCAATGCATCTTCAATTACATGCAATTTTCTCTTTGAAAACCAATGAGTTTTCCGAGTCTCATTCGAAAACCCATTTTGAAATTTTCCAGTTTTCCATTTGAAAAGCAATGGATCCAAAATTTCATGCAATTTTCCATTTGAAAATCAATGAGTTTTCCGAGTTTTTCATCAAGAACTTTCTATTTTTCCATTCGAAAACCCATTTTGCCCCAAAAAATTCCAAGCAAAAAATATCTAATTTCCGACCTTTGTTTGGTTTTTCCAATTTTCCCACTCTTCCATGAGGTTTTTCCAATTTTTTTTTTTTCACAGAAATCATCACTGAATGTAACAGTATGAACCATGAAAATTTCACAAATATCTGATGGGCCATTTCGGAGTCTATAAGAGACATACAAACAAACATACATCCATTTTTATATATATAGAGATCAACGGTTTCGTTTACAACACCGTGCTATACCTTCTGGAAAAGCCAAAAACTTCTTCTTTCACTTTGTTTTTAAATTAAATTGTTTTAACGAATAGTTTAAACAAAAAAAATTTCAAACTCAAAATTTTCAAAAAGAAATTAAAAAAAAAACATTTTTGAACTAATTTTTTTCAAAATTGTATGTAATAAGTACTAATTTTGTTTTAAAAATTCAATGCCGTTGTTAATTTTTAGTCGAAAACAGAAAACCGGATGCAAAAATGTCTTTTCGTTTTTGGGAAATTAAATAAAAACCAAAACCACTTTTTTCTAAAAAAATCTTTGTTAATTTATTTTTACCTATCTGGACTTTTTGTTAAATCACCCTGTATAATGGAACATAGTTAAATTTTCGATAAATTAACAAAAAAGAATGTTTTCTATTTCACAAACAGCCTTGGAAAGAAATCTTGACAGTCGCAAGATCGCACTTTGCTTTTGTTGACTGGCCGAGTTTTGACATTCATCCCACAGGAATAAAACCTTTTGACATTTGGAACCAGATCGCTTGACAGACCGATACAAAGTCATCAATAAATTTGTGTCAATGTTCAATGTTCTCTTCGCTTATTTACAAACAATCGATTTAGGCGTGAATGGAATTTATCTGGAATAGATGAAATCATTTGTTTATGTTTATATTTTAAGATTTCTAAAAATAAATTAGTTTTCAAATCTATTTTCGTTTAAAAATTTCAAAAAGAAAAATAACATCATTTTTACAAACGAACGAAATGACATTGCTATTGAATCAAAGTCATAATAATAACAACTGGAATACTAGAAAATTATTATCTTTATTTCTCATGATGCAAACAGCGACAAAGCTTCGTTTTTAATTAAATCAAATACTGGGCACATGTGCACAAGAACTATCTATCAATTTTTATTGTACATAGAATCTATTTGCACACCCAGATACGGAGAAATTTTTGAAAAAGATTCTGATGAAAAATTTGATTCTCGGTGATGCTAATGACTTCCAATCAGAGATAGTAAAATTAAAATCAATGGACGCAAATTTGTGTTATTAGTTTTGTTTAATTTTAAGTGGGCTGATTGAAAATCAATTATTTTTATTATGGGACTTTGAGTGTTTTGATCAGTAAAGTTTAAGGTTGTGTGCTATTCATTACATTGCTTTATTTGCTTTTAAGCACACGTCATTGCGATTACCTATGAGTTTTGCAGTGTATGAACACTCTACGTCTTTTAAACAGGTATAATGACCTAAAACATATTCAGGGCTGAATAAAATAGGGTAATTAATTTCGTGGTTTCAAGTAGTGGTCTTGATTCTGACGGGGTACCCGAAATAATACCCGGGTACCCGGGAATCCGAATTATTCAATATTACTCGGGTAATCGGGTATTTGCATGCTGTCGGGTACCCGAGTATTTATTTACTCGATGAAGCCAAAATTGTTTGATCATATGGATGCTTTTATGAATGAAGTTTTTAATAACATTTTGCATTTGTTCTCCGTTGGTGGATTATTATGAATATCTATGTAGTTTATTTTGTCATTAGATTAGATTACTCTTAGGATGGATTTCGCTAGTTTTTAAAACAGGTACATAGTTTTTTGGTTTGTTTGCGCTGTTTTTTTTCGTAATTAATACAAAAATACCATTTGTTAGATGGGTTATCATTTTATTAGGGGTTGAAAAGTTATAAAACCGATTTTGTGCGTCGTCAACGTCGTCGTCGTAGTCGTATATAAAGAAGAAAACAAAGCTGTTGGCAAGTGTTTGTTGATTTATTATTGTTGCATGATGCATGGAGTGATGGATTTACGCCTAGGCCCGTAAGGCCCAGGCCTAGGGTGGCATAATTTGAAGGGCGACAAAATTTTATAAATACTAAAATAGAGACGAACAAAAGTAAAGACAAACGATTTCAAAAATTGGTTCAGATTAGATTTTATTAAAAAAAATTCTATTGAATATTTGTTCCTTGTGCCGCCCATTCTTTAAATTTAGTAGGGTCATGTGCAGTTGAATCGGTAACAGAAGCAGTTGACTTATTGTCTACTTTACAAGAACTATACAATCTCTTTACTATATCTACACATCATCGTTACGAAATCTTGGTGCAGCTACCAAATTTAAGAGTTAAGAGTTGTAGTAGTTACTACTGTGTGAGATACTGCATGCTATCCTATTGTTGTTGTATAATATCTTTCTGTATTTTAGTTCCTAACACGATTACTCTTACCAATACGATAACATAAACCGATTGTCATTTCAATATATATATATATATGTTTGTTTTGTAACAACAGATCGTTATTTCTGTTTATGCTATTTATATACTTTACCCCTACTTCCATTGTAAAAACACTATTCTCTTTTCCTTTTATCTTCTCCTTCTTGTTTAAATGTGAAAATAAAGACAGTTTTCAAATTGGATGCGAAACGATGCGGTCATCAGCTCAGCTCTCGGTGTTTTATTTAAATATTAGAAAATATTAAAGTCGATTTACAAATATATGTACTATAAATTATTCAGAAGTGGGATTAGTAAATCCAAGTAAAGTTTCTAATAAAATAGTTCACCCCAGTTTTAATTAAAGTGACGCTGTTCTCCTCGCGAAAAAAAACAAACTCGAGTCAATTTGATGTTTTTTTTGTTGTGTGACACACAAGCAAAGCCATAAATTTTTTTCCCTTTTTTCTAAATTCTTGTTTTTTTTCTCTCATCTTGATATTTGCTATACCTTTGTCGTGCGCGGTGTGCAAATAAATTCAAAAAAAAGAAAAAAAAAGAAAATGGAACAAATGATCGATGTGTCTGAATACACAGCTGCCCAGCTGCGCGAGTGGTTACAGCGCTTAGGCAAATCAAGCGCTGGTACGAAACCAACTTTAGCTGTGCGTTTGAACGAGATACCAGTAGAACAACGCGGTTTGCCTCCACCAAAACGAACGGCAAATGAAGAAAAAAACTTGCTTGACGACAACGACGAAGAAGCCGACGACGGTGAAGAAGAAAACGAGTCCGATGATGAACAGCAAGAGGTTGAAGAAGAGGAAACAGCAACAGAGAGGCAACAAAGACAAAAGGAAAACGAGTTGTTACGAAAAGAAATAATAGCGAGGGAGAACGAACTATTGAAGATGATGGCAGAGTTGAGCAAACAGAAAAGACAAGAGACGGAAAAGACAACGGGAACGACTACCGAAGAGGCAGCTGGAGTTAAAACAAGTTCAACGGTGGCGACGACAACGGGAACGACAACCGAAGAGGCAACGGGAGCGGAGGTAGGTGCGACGGCGACGACGACAACAGGAACGACAACTGAAACAGCAGCTGAAGCAACAACAACACAAATGACAACCAGTGCGACGACCGGCAGCCTGGCAGTGCAACAGTATACTATATTTAAAGAATTGGTGCCTGAATACGATGGCGGGGCGAATGTCGAAGTATGGTTAACACAGCTCATGAACGTGAAACGTATGTACGACGTCACCGATGAAATGTTGCGCACGCTGTTTGTCACAAAATTAAAAGGCAAAGCAGAGGAATGGCTGAGTGAACAACCGAATTTTTTGTGCCTAAGTGTCGAGTCGTTGTGCGAAAGTCTAAAGAACAGCTTCACGAAGAGGGAAAACAGGATGGTGGTCAGGAAACGGTTCGAGGGTAGAAAGTGGAAGACAACGGAAAGTTTTGAAGAGTACTTTGCAGACAAAAACCGATTGGCAACGGGACTGGACTTGGATGAGGAAGAACTGGTCGAGTATGTAATAGAAGGTTTTTCGGATGAGAATCTAAGACTACACGCTCTGGTTAGCAACTTCACGACAAAGGCAGGACTATACAGATCGTTCCACAGAATACAACAATGCGCAAAGGAGGTTGAAGAAAAACCGACAGCAACGGGATCGACTACGAGTGCAACAACAACAGGATCGAGAAGGCCATACGACACGGTAAGATGTTACAACTGTAATTCAGTGGGACATGTTGCGAGTGTTTGCCGTAAGCCAAAGAGAGAGTATGGTGTTTGCTACGCGTGCGGGGAAAAGGGACACATAGTAGCTGCTTGTCCCCAACGGAAATTAGCACAAAGGGTTCATCAACTGAACGAAGAGGAGGAGTCAAACGATTTTGTAAGAAATTTTTTATTTAGTTTTGATTCACACAATGATGTGAAAATCTCTCTAGATTGCCTCATAGATACCGGAAGCCCTATAAGCATGGTAAAGACGTCACGAATTCCGGATGTCATTAAAAAAAATTGTTGTAGTTGTGTAACAAAAACAAAAAAATTACTACGGAATAAATAAAAGTAGATTAAAAGTTCTTGGACTGGTGTCTGGTGTAATTTTTTTCGAGAAAGAAGTTGGAATTAAAGTTAATTTTGTTATTGTAGATGATGAGGCAACCGGATATGAGGCAATCTTGGGAAGGGATTTTTTAAGAAAAGGGAAGTTTAGATTAATTACCGACACAAAGAAAAAAATTGAAGTTAAGTCAAAAGAAAATATAACAACAGATAGTCAGTTCGAAACTGAAAGACAGCTTATGTCGATTGAATATAAAGACGATAATGATGTTAAATTGGAAATAGATGATAACGTTAATTTTGAGACTAGAACAAAACTGATTGAATTATATAAAAAAAATTATTTGTACGCCGATCGCCCCACGGAACCTACAGTCAAAACAAAGATGAGCCTTGTTCTCAACGATGTTAAACCTTTTCATTGTCGTCCACGTAGACTTTCTTATGTAGAGAAGGGTGAACTCAGTTCATTGTTAGATGAATATCTAAGAAAAGGTTATATTAGGGAAAGCGAGTCGGAATACGTTTCGCCGATAGTGTTAGTGAGGAAAAAGACGGGAGACATCAGAATGTGTATTGATTTTCGGACGTTAAATAAGATAACAGCAAAGGATAGTTATCCAATCCCTATTATAGACGATTTATTAGATAGGCTAGCCAACAAAACGATTTTTTCAAAACTGGACTTGAAGAATGGGTTTTTCCATGTTTACATGCACGAAGATTCTGTAAAGTACACATCTTTCATTACGCCGTTGGGCCAATACGAATTTCTCAGAATGCCGTTTGGGTTAAAAAATGCTCCGTCGACTTTTCAAAGACACATCAATAGGATCTTCTCAGACATGATTAGAAATGATGAAGTTATAGTCTACTTAGATGATATAATGATCGCAACAAAAACTTATGAAGAACACTTTAGAATACTTGGAGAAGTTTTTAAAAGAATGACAGAAAATCGATTGGAGTTAAGAGAGGATAAGTGTATGTTCCTACAACAGAAGATTAAGTATCTAGGTTTTACGATTACGGGACAAGGGATACAGGCAGACGATAGAGGAATTAAAGCGATACAGGATTTCCCTATACCACAAAAAGTTCATACGGTACAAAGTTTTCTAGGCTTGTGCTCATATTTTCGTAGATTCGTCAAAGATTTCTCGATAATAGCTAAGCCTTTGTACGACTTGGTCAGAAAAGACAGAGAGTTTAGTTTCGGACCAGAACAGTTGCATGCTTTCGAGACGCTAAAAAAAAAGCTAGTAGAAACTCCGGTACTGGCACTTTATGATCCTAAAGACGAAACAGAATTACATTGCGACGCAAGTGCTATAGGTTTTGGTGCCATATTGCTTCAAAAGAAACAGGATGGGAAATTTCATCCGATTTTTTACTACTCTAGGAGGACTACAGATGCCGAAGCCAAATACCACAGCTTCGAGTTAGAAACGTTAGCGATAGTGTATGCCCTAGAGAGGTTTAGGATTTATTTGCAAGGGAAACGGTTCAAGGTGGTTACCGACTGCAATTCTTTGACGATGACGTTGAAAAGGAAAGAACTCAATCCAAGAATTTCCAGGTGGGCGTTAGAGTTACAAAATTATGAAATGGTATTAGAACATCGAGCAGGAAGTCGAATGCAACATGTAGACGCGTTAAGTAGGTCAACGAATGTATTGACAATAGAAACAAATACGTTCGAAGAAAACTTGATAATATGTCAAAACAAAGATAGTAAAATTGTTAAGATTAAGCAAATGCTGGAGGAGACTGAAAGTAAATCGTATGAGATGAGAAACGGAGTGGTGCATAAAAAGAAGAACGATGGTACCATCGTGTTCTTAGTACCCGAAGACATGGTTGATCATGTTTTATACAAATACCATGATGAAATGGGCCATGTAGGTACAGATAAAACCTGTGAGTTAATTTCGAAAAGTTATTGGTTCCCCAATATGAGAGAGAAAATAGGATTGCATATAAAAAATTGCTTAAAGTGTATAGTTTATTCAGCCAAACAAGGTAAAGAGGAAGGTTTCCTTCACAACATTCCAAAAGGGAAGATACCGTTTGAAGTCATACACATAGATCATTATGGACCGGTAGACAATTCTAGGTCCGTCAAAAAACATGTGTTAGTGATTGTTGATGCTTTTACTAAGTTTGTAAGGTTGTATTCAACAAAGACGACGAATACCAAAGAGGTCGTTAGAGCACTAGAAGACTACTTTAGAGCATATAGCGTACCGAAATGTATAGTGTCAGATAGAGGGAGCTGTTTCACTTCGACTGAGTTTAAAGAATTTTTGATAGCTAGAAATGTTAGACATGTTAAAGTTGCAGCGGGATCGCCTCAAGCGAACGGTCAGGTTGAAAGAGTTAATAGGAGTTTAGGGCCTATGTTGGCTAAGTTAGTGAAACCGGAAGAAGGATTGTTTTGGGATCATGTCTTAGACAAGGTAGAACATACTTTTAACAATACGGTGAATCGCACGATTAAGCAACACCCTAGTGTGATGCTGTTCGGAGTAGACCAAAAAGGAAAGTGTTCAGACGAACTCAAAGATAAATTGATAGAAATAGAAAGATTAGGAGAGAAACGGGATCTTAAGAAGGTAAGACAGAAAGCAATAGAAAAACAAAAAGACACTCAGGCATACAACAAACAATATGTAGATAGAAAAAGATGTAAACCAAACGTTTATAAAACTGGCGATTTTGTCATGGTAAAAAATTTTGATTCACATCCAGGCGCGTCTAAGAAACTGATACCAAAGTTCCGGGGACCTTACGAGGTTACGAAAGTATTGCGAAACGATAGATACGTACTCAGAGATGTTGAAAATTTCCAACAAACAAGGTTACCTTACCAAGGAGTGTGGGCGGTCGGCAATATGAAACCGTGGCTTAGAAAAATTGATAAAAGAAAGAAAAATTGTAAAACTAGATAAAGATCAGGTGATCTTACAGGTCAGGATGGCCGAATTGTAGTAGTTATTACTGTGTGAGATACTGCATGCTATCCTATTGTTGTTGTATAATATCTTTCTGTATTTTAGTTCCTAACACGATTACTCTTACCAATACGATAACATAAACCGATTGTCATTTCAATATATATATATATGTTTGTTTTGTAACAACAGATCGTTATTTCTGTTTATGCTATTTATATACTTTACCCCTACTTCCATTGTAAAAACACTATTCTCTTTTCCTTTTATCTTCTCCTTCTTGTTTAAATGTGAAAATAAAGACAGTTTTCAAATTGGATGCGAAACGATGCGGTCATCAGCTCAGCTCTCGGTGTTTTATTTAAATATTAGAAAATATTAAAGTCGATTAACAAATATATGTACTTAGAGTCTTTCTCAATCTTGTTGGTCTACTCGAAATGCATGTTACGCATTTGACTTCCGCAGAGCTAATTTTCAACAGCTTTCGGATAGTTTAAGAAATTCCGGTATTGAAAATATACCGCTTTTAAATGATATCGACGCAACTATCTCAAGTTTTTACGGTGTTTTAATGAGATCCATTAATGAAATAGTACAAAAGAAAAAGCTTTAACCCTAATAAGTCCAGTCACCCTTGGTATACTAAAGAATTGAAAAACTTTCGAAATAGAAGGAACAAAGCTTGGAAAAAATATATCAGTTCCATGTCATTGGAGAACCAAAATGTTTATATCTCTCTTTTCGAAGAGTTTAAACGACTCTCTTTTGATCTTTACAGTGAATATCTCATAAACATGGGAAATTCACTGAAACAGGACCCAAAAAGTTTTTGGAATTTTGTCAATTCTAAAAGAAAATGTGATGTTTATCCTATTAACTTCAATTACAACAATATTGTTTTGAACTGTAACTCAGAAATCTGTGATGCTTTCGCTAGTACTTTTAGTCAGTCTTTCATCGATACTCCTATTTCCTTGGATACTGAATTCTTTGCCTATCTGCGTAACTGTCCCCAAGTAACCTTTAACAACGTTCTTATCGACTTTGATAAACTTATAAATTGTATGTGCCTTCTTAAGTAAGACTATTCTTTTGGACCCGATGTTATTCCGCCCATTGTTTTAAAAAAATGTAGGACGGTCTTGGCTATTCCATTGCATAATATTTTTGAATTGTCGTTAAAGCTAGGAAAATTCCCTAGCATGTGGAAAAACGCATACATAACACCTGTTTTCAAAAAAGGTGACAAGTCAGATATTACTAATTATAGGGCCATAACTGTCTTGCATTCCTAAGATTTTTGAGCAAGTTGTTTGTTGAAAATTTAGCCTTCTACAGTAAAAATATTATATGCTTTGAACAACATGGCTTTATGCAGAAACGTTCTACGGTGACAAACCTTCTAGCGTTTTTGCATAAATGTCTGAATTCTGTAGAAAGTGGACAGGAAGTTGATTGTGTTTACACAGATTTTTCCAAAGCGTTTGATCAACTTTCGCATACTATTTATTATCAAGTTTAAATTGAATTCATATGGATTTCCTCCAGGATTCGTCAAATGGATTTCTTCTTATCTTGATAATAGATCTTACCAAGTTAAATTCAGAAACTCTTACTCAAAACCTTTCATCGCTAAATCGGGTGTACCACAAGGTAGTCACTTAGGACCCCTTTTATTTATTTTAGCTATTAACGATGCTCCGTTAAGTGTTCGAAGTAGTAAAATTCTTATCTTTGCAGATGATATGAAGATCTTCAAAAATATTTCATGCAATGAAGACCGCGTTCAACTGCAAGATGATATAAATAAATTTGTTGTATGGTGCGAAAAGAATAATTTGAATCTTAACCCAGGAAAATGTCAGACAATGACAATTTCCAAAAAGCGTATTCCTACATCTTATGATTATGTTATATCCCAACACATATTATCCCGTGTCTTTAAAGTTAGGGACTTAGGAGTTCTTTTCACATCTAATTTAGATTTTTCTGAACATATTAACAACATCGTCAATAAAGCTAATTCAATGTTAGGGTTTATTAAGCGTTGGTCCAAGGAATTCCTTGACCCTAACGTTACCTACATTATGCGATACATATTGAGAGACTAGAATCAGTTCAACGCAATTTTACACGTTTTGCCTTTAAAGGGCAAAACGTGTAAAATCATCTTACGATGATCGACTTGCATTTTTCCAGATGCAAAAACTGTGTCAAAGGAGAACAAATAATGATATAGTTTTCCTTAATCAAATTATTACTGGTGTCACTGATGCCCCAGATATTTTGAGTTCTATCTCCTTTAATTACAGAGGTGGAGATTATATTTTGCGTTCTCATAATTTGATTAAAGTCCCCCAACATAAAATTAACTACGGAATGCATGAGCCACTTACAAGAATGAGTAAGCTACTGAATGAGTATGAAGACTTATTTGACTTTAATATCAATAAAAACAAGCTAAAACTAATTCTTAAAACCAGTGTTCCACGTTCTTAAATGTTTTTTTTTTGTATTTTTTGTATTGTTTGTCTCATTAAAATTTTACTTTCTTAATTACTTACTTTCTTGACAAGTGTCTTCTACACGCTTATTTTTTGTTTTTTTTCCTGTTTTTAGAATTTTCTGACTTAAAATTGTCAAATTTTTGGATTTTAAATTTTGCATTGTTACTTTTTTTTTGCTTTTTGTAAGATTTTAATTTAACTTTGATTTATTTTGTTTTTCCCTTTTGTACCTGCTTGCATTAAGCAGTCCCTAACTCTTGCCTTCCTAACGTTCGTATCGCCATCGCTTTTTTTATTTTATTTAGGTATTTCAAATAATAATTTTTAATTAAGTGCCGATACGACTAGCAACCATAATTGCAATCGTACTCAGTGAAAATGGACCCCAGCGCGTGCGGTATCTGGGGGGAAAGAGGCGTGGGAATTACAAAAAAAAAAAAAAAATTAGAAAAAGAGTGGTCTGCAATAAAATTAATGCTCTACGACTACGCGATTTGAAAAGCTACGACCTACGGGATTGCAGCAAAAATTACATTTAGAAACAGCAATCCTAGTCATTGTGTGGAATGTAATTTTTGGTCGTTTTAATGCTGCTAGTAAGAATCTTCAAGAATATCAAGCTGATTTATCATCCTATGTGCAGATCTATAGTTCTTAGGCTTTATTTCTTCAAGACATGAGAGACAAACAAATTTCTGAATATGAAGAAAAAGCTAAAGCACTGTCTGGAGTTCATGGTTATTATCGTTATGATACTCGTCGCAAAAAACCAGAAAAATTCAGCCAGATGACTGTCGGGTAAATGATATCAGAACAAAAACATAAAATGTAAAAAAAAAGCCAAGTTCTCTTATGTGCGAACAACACTGTGTAAAAAGTTAGCCACCAAAAGTAATGAGATCTAAAAGAACGCCAAGTTCTTACATGAAAAAGTGTTATATTGAATATTTTAAATCATAGAAGATAATACAACAATATCAAAAGAAAATATAAAATAGTTTGGATGAAATTTTACAAGTTCACTTGGCAAGTTTTCGTTTGAAGCGTGATTAATAACATTTTAAAACTTGAACAATGAACTTGTAGATTTTCATCCAAACTATTTTATATTTTATATTTATGTTTGAAATTTTTACTGCTCAATATCTCAGGAAGTAGTGGTTCTACAAAATTATTATTTTTAAGCTTCTAACTCTATGGGTTCAAAATTTATGGGGGGTTAAAAATGTGCTTGAGTTCGATCCTGTAAAAAGGGGGTAGTGCTAGAACTTGGCTGGGCACTACTGTGCCCTTTGATACCACCTTTTTCTGGACAAGAAAATTTTCGCTTATTACTCTATTCTAGACATAGTAGGAGAGCTAGTGAACCTTTTGAGTAACGGTTGTCCTGTAAGGTTGAAAATTTGTACACTTATGATTTATAGCATGCTAAGAGCAATAGCCAGGACCTGGCAGGTATCAGCCCTGCACATCACCCCCCAATATATTTTTCAAATTGTTAAATAAAAAAAAAAAAAAAAACTTGTTTCTGTAAGCATAAAAATGTAATAGCACGTAGTTTATTCATTGTAAACCTTAAAACAACTTTCAACTTTACAGGAGAAAGTTTATTTTACCTCATCAACTCTGCTACCTTCAATACACCTGTCGCATGCTTCTGCTCATCGTAATTGCCTGTGAATTTTGTTTTAAGGTTTACAATGAATAAACTACGTGCTATTAAATTTTTATGCTTACAGAAACAAGTTTTTTTTTTTTAAATTTATTTAACAATTTGAAAAATACAGTGCCTTGCATAACTATAACCGCACCCGAAAAAATGCATTTAATAGAAAACCTACAATAGGAGTGACTCCTTACTATTTTTTTATTGAGTTGCATCACTGATCAAGCAAATTGAGAAGAAAATAAAGTACCGTTATTTCCTCTCCTGGTGTTTAAAAATTAAAAACAGATTTTAATGTATTGCAAAAATATAACCGCATTTATTGTTTTTTGTTTTTTTTGTTTTTAACAAAAAATTAATATGCAATTTTGTTGCCTCTATTTTCCACCAATCTTAGAATTCTTTTTGGCATAGGTACTATTAACTAGATTTTTCAATATGGAGTCGTCTAAAGCGTTCCATTCTGTCACAACTGCCTCTCGCAGCTCAGCAACACTATCAAATTGCTTATTATGGGCATAAATTTTGCGAGTTAAAATTTCCCAAAGATTTTCGATGGGGTTGCAATCTGGAGAATGTGACGGCCACTCCATCAAATTAATGTTTTTCGATTCGAACCAATCCAAACTTTGACGACTTACATGAATTTGGACATTATCTTGCTGGAAGACATGCTCAACTCGGCGAAATCGTCTTAAATAAGGTACCGAATTCTCCTCAAGGACCGAAGTGTAGTCAGAACTGTTCATTCTGGTAGAGGTGAAGGCAAGTGCAACCTTACCACGCTCGCAGAAGGCCCCCCAAACCATACAGCTGCCACCACCAAAGTTCCTCTTGGAAAAAAACTTTTTCTCTTTCCTCAAATCGTGCCAATATCCGCTAAAACCATCTGGTCCATCGAGATTAAACTTTTTTTCATCACTAAAAATAACCTAATACAAAACATGCATTCCAGTATGCCATTTGGAATAACAAGATTTTAGTGTAGATTAATAGAAAGTCACTTACGGTTTTCCAATCCCGATTTATGTTTTGGCGGGCAAATTCCAATCTTTTTTGTTTGTGGGCTGCTGTTAAATTTGGAGCTGGCACCATTTTGCCCCGAACAATCACTCCACTGCTTTTAAAAGCACGAGAAACGGTTGAAACCGAAACTTCTAAACCCAATTCGTTACGAAATTCCGACCGAATTGGATGCAGCATTGATTAAACGCCTCTTGTCGCGACGTGTCAGCTTCTGCGGACGCCCGGGTCTTATTTTTGTCCCATAAGATTCTGGATGTTTTAAAAAATTTCGAACGACACGATCCGATCGTGAAATTCGTCTTCCAATAGCCCTAAGACTTAGGCCGCTTGACCGAAAAGCCAAGATTTCGCCTTTTTCAATTTCGATTAAATGCGTACCACGTGGCATTGTTGTTTTTTATTTGAAAGCACTTGACTGAATGCAGCTTCAAAGAGATTTGCATTGTGCGGTTATATTTTTGCAATACATCAAAATCTGTTTTTAATTTTTAAACACCAGGAGAGGAAATAACGGTACTTTATTTTCTTCTCAATTTGCTTGATCAGTGATGCAACTCAATAAAAAAAATAGTAAGAAGTCACTCCTATTGTAGGTTTTCTATTAAATGCATTTTTTAGTGGGCGGTTATACTTATGCAAGGCACTGTATATTGGGGGGTGATGTGCAGGGCTGACACCTGCCAGGTCATGGCTATTGCTCTTAGCATGCTATAAATCAAAAGTGTACAAATTTTCAACATTACAGGACGACCGTTACTCAAAAGGTTCACTAGCTCTTAGACTAACACTCTGAGTGTTCAATTAGCCAGGCGTAAAAGTGCATCTGAATTTTTTTACAAAAATTTCAATTTTTTTCGACGATTTATCTGAAATAGATACAAGCGAGTTGAAAAATCTTGCGAATAAACTAGTCAGTAAGTATCCTGACGATTTGGAAGAGACGTTAGGCAATGAATGTATTCATTTTCATTATCAACTCAAAAATTCCTTAGCAAAAAAACAAAGAATATGTCATATATTGGATTCACGGAGTCGTTGAGATGTTTATCCGAATTTGGAAATAGCTCTCCGAATTTTTTTTTGGTTCAGGAGAAAGATCTTTTTCCACTCTAAAAAGCGTAAAAAGATATTTGAGTGCAAGCATGGGCCAAGATAGACTTAATGCTCTTGCATTACTGTCTATTGAAGCTCAAATAGACCAAGAAATTATCTATGATACCGTCCGATATGTGCGAAAAAGTGGTTAAAATTACCTTAAAAGAAGCGGCCATTTGATAGATAATTTCACACATAATTAAACTTAATTTAATTTTAAACATTTAACGTCACCGACTTCATCTTAGTGACTCGCAGTGTGTTGTATTATTTGCAAAGTGGGTGATAATGATAAGTAATAATTTTCATTACTCTGTTGTTTGCTTAGATACACGCATAATGGCGTTAGATACTTATTTGTTATTAGTCGACTTTTGCTGGTTTTGATGGGAATATGACAACTTGCAAATATTTTTGATCTATCTTTTATCATGAAAATAAAAACAAAACTGTTTTTTTCGTTCAAAGTCCAATTGACATTATTGTGGAAATTTTTGTGAACAACAAATAAACCAGCTGGTATTATGAATTGTTTGTTGAGTCATACATACAAGGTTAGTCTAAAATATAGGAGGAGTGCGCCTTATGAATGAATAACATTTTTTGAGACAAGGGGATAGAGGAACCCAAAACTGAGACGCTAATTCTAGAGGGCGAAGTAGACAGTTGAAAATATGAAGGGGCCTTAAATGGCTTCCCTGTGGAATACCTCAATTTTATAATGCAAGCTTTCAGAAAAGTATCTCTATAAACTTAACATCATTTCTAAAGCCATCCATCTCAACAGCTCAGCATTTCACACGCTAAAGGAAGAAAAACCACCAATTGCGATTGAAGGCACATGACCTTTGCTATCGCTCCTATTGTTTGGGCATCAGAGCAGCACGGATGAGACAACGAGTTTGGGCCAAAAATCATCTTTTCTGACGCATTGCATTTTCAACTAAAAGGATACAAAATTGACATATTTGGTGCTCAGATAACTCACACGCTATTTTCGTGAAGCTAAATACAAAGAGTGACAGGTTTGTGTGTCAACGTGGTGGAATTGTAGGACCATTTTTAGTCGAAAACGAGGCTGGGACGGTACAGACCCAAGTTGAACATGATCTCTGGTTCATATACACTGATGTGACAATTGCCAGCTCCTTTCTATTCTTTTGTACATTGGACACTATCAATTATGTATATAGGTAGTTCCTTTGGCTAAATGAACATTGTCAAAAGTAAAGAAGTTTAATACTCTTGAATAGGTCACATTAAAAAAAAAAACATGGCTTATTGCTTATTGCATAACTCTGATTGAGACAAGTCCCCTGCTATATCACTTTCCAGCTTTCAATGTCCCAAAATCAATGTCTTTATTTAAGAAGGTCAATTCAATTCAGGCAACCCAATAAACACATTAATTTACCTTAATTGTATGACTAAAATATTCCATTACGATATCCAAGACTGCTATTTGATTTGGTTTACATTAAGTTTGTAGAAAAAAAAAGAACAAAAGACCAGAACTAATTACAAGCAATTTTTTTCCTTGCTGGAGAGTTCAAGGAATAATCGTGTAGACTGTAGGCAAGCTTTCTATACGAATGAATTACTACCTATACGATTATCGCGTGTCTGGTATTTTCGTCAAATGACCTTGCAAGCGTCCTCCTCGCACTCGCTTCGTTCTACCATAATCAGAATAGAAATAAAACTATAAATATTTAAGTGGTCTGATTGAGTGTCGGGAGAACGATGACTGAACACTTTCTTTCTTTCTTTCTTTCTTTCTTTCTTTCTTTCTTTCTTTCTTTCTTTCTTTCTTTCTTTCTTTCTTTCTTTCTTTCTTTCTTTCTTTCTTTCTTTCTTTCTTTCTTTCTTTCTTTCTTTCTTTCTTTCTTTCTTTCTTTCTTTCTGGCGTGTGGTTTGTCATAAATGAACGTAATGTACTGCCCATTCAATTTCACTATTCACAATTAAAATACATAGGTTGAGTAGAATTGAAAGGTAACTGTCTGACTGAGTGACCCAGGAGTTCTGGAAAACTACCGTGCATTTGCTGCGTGTGATGGAAGTAAGATAAACTCTTCAAAGAAATTGCAGATAAGGAATTAAAATATGTATTTGTGGTCTTAATGGTCAGGAGGACGTTAAAAGACAACGAGATCTAATGGATAGAAAAAGTGGGAGAAACAAAATAAATCGTATATTTGTTCACTTAGTTAAAATCTTTCACTTGAATCCTATGGGACAAGTCAATAGAAAAAATTTTATTTTTCGTTGACAAAGCAACATTTGTCGGGGCGACTAGAAAAAAATATAAATACAATTTTTAAAAATTCATGTCAACAAAAACATGTTTTCTACAAGCTATGAAAATGTAAACACTACGATAAATTATTAAATTAAAGTGATTGTAGATATGACTGTGGTTCTTTTTTAGCTTTTGGCAAGCCTTAGTAGTTTAGGTTAGGTTAGGTTATATGCGCTGACAGTTGATTTTGTTACCGTCACACTTAGATCAATGTAGATCCCTTGTGAAACCCTGAAGTATTGTAACTTCTGAAAAGTAATTTAACCTATGAATTCTATGGTTGGTCGAGCCATTTGGTGGACTTGACAAAGTTCAGTAGGCGATTGCCTGGGAGTTCAGATAGTTTTTCTAGTTCATTAAAGAAACAGTTGCGTAAAAATTTAAATCTAAAGGGTCCGCCATCTAACGTTTAACGTGCTTATTTTGTGAATGGTAACACTTAGCTCATGTCTGACTTGACAGATAATTAGTTTTAACTTTCCGCTGAACGAATATGGTTGTGTATACGCTTGAACAACGCTGGGAAATATTGCGACATTACTTTAGGTTAGGTTAGGTTATCTTGTGAAAAAGTCAAAGAAACTGGCATCCTCATCGACAAACCAAAGCTTGAAAAGCCAAAAACAGTGCGTACACCCGAGAATATTGCTGGTGTGGCAGAAAGTGTGCGTGAAGCGCCATCAACATCAACGTCGTTCTCAACAATTGAACATTTCGGAGACATCATTGTGACGAATTTTGCATAAGGACCTTGGTATGACGCCATACAAAGTCCAATTGGTTCAGGAGTTGAAGCACACTGACCATCCAATGCGTTTTCGCTTCACTAAGTGGGCCTGCGATCGACTTAGAGAAGATGCTGGGGTGGAATCGGCTAAGCTGATAGTCGATAGTTGATAGTCAAAATAATTGCTTTTGCTTCATGTAAGGTGATTATCAAAACGATAAACGATAAACGATAAACAAAGTGATAGTCAACAATCGCCTTAGCCGATTCCACCCCTGATTTTGCCAAAAAAATCATCTTTTCAGATGAAGCTCATTTTGATCTTGGCGGGTATGTAAACAAGCAAAATTGTCGCATTTGGGCCACAGAAAACCCGCACGCATACATTGAAAAGCCGATACACCCAAAACGAGTCACTGTTTGATGCGGATTTTGGTCCAGAGGCATAATTGGGCCATTTTTCTTCGAAAATGAGCAAGGAGTGGCCGTTACAGTCAATGGCGATCGTTATCGGACCAAGTAGAACGAATTTTTGTTCACAAAAATTGAAGAGGAGGATATTGGCGACTTTTGGTTTCAACAGGACGGCGGCGCTACGTGCCACATAGCCGAAGCTACACTCGATGTTTTCCGCCCTGTTTTTTGAAGATCGCATTATCAGACGCAGAGCTGATGTCGTTTGGCCATCTCGGAGCGGCGATTTGACACCGTTGGACTATTATTTGTGAGGTGTCGTAAAAGACAAGCCAGAGACAATTGACACTTTAAAGGACAGTATTCGTGAAACCATTGGTGAAATACAGCTGCACACAATCGATAATGTGCTTAAAAATTGGACCTATCGTGTAGGCTACTGCATGGCCAGCCGAGGCAGCCATTTGAATGAAATTATCTTCCATTATTAACCGGAAGAAATTTGAGAAAATATTCAGTAGTTTTTTTTCCATAGCATTTTCAAAAAAAAAAGAAGTTATTTGGCGTACCCTTTTAGTACGGCAGAGTGCTGGACAGTGGCATAGGAAGTGAGCCGTTGTTCTCGTGCTCTTCCTCATCGCAGCCTCTACATATGTTGTCTATTCTATACTAGGTTAGGTTAGGTTAGGTTAAACTGGCTGTCATGGATGTTTAAAGACACACTTAGGCCAATTGAAGGCCTATTGTGATACCACATGAATCTAAAGGGCTTAGGATCTTAGGAACGGTTTTTTGAAAAGTAAAATCCTATCGGATTTTTTCTTGTCGTAATAAGACCAGAGTTTCCTGGTGTTACCGCAGGTTTCTAGTGGGTTTCATCTATCATTTGCTTTTCGAATGATATTTTTACTAATGTTTCTTTATTTAATTCGCATTGAGGGATCCTGATGTTATGGTCTATGAGAGAGTCATCAAGTACCGAGCCTTCTCTTGCAAGCTCATCAGCTTTTTCGTTTCCCGGCACACCACTGTGACCGGAAAACCAGCAGAGTCTTACGTTATGCTGCATACCAAGAACCTTTAGCTCTTCGCAACAGCAAGAAACAAGCTTTGACTTGATTTGCGTGGCAGAGATCGCTTTTATTGCTGCTTGGCTATCAATAAAAAAGGTGATATCAGCGTATGATATCGCCATCATGGATATTTGATTAGCAGCGTTTATCACTGCCAAGATCTCGGCTTGGAAGACACTGCTATAGTCGGAAAGTCTGAATGAACTGACAAGGCTAAGATTTTCCGAGTAGAAACCTGCCCCTACTCCAGGAATCATTTTCGCACCATCCCAATCTTCTCTATTGAGGAAGCTGGTAGTAAAGTTTTTATTGAAGTCTAAATACGGGCTCAAACCTAACCTAACCTAAATACGGGGTCATGTAATCTGTACAAACGTTGTTGCCAACGTATTTTGTAAGAATCGTGGCATGGCCGTGTTGACTAGTTCGCCAGATGATGGTTTGACTAAGTCGAAGAGCGCTGTTTGCTGCCGATTCTTGTACGAATAAGTCTAAAGGGGTGAGATTTAGGATCGCTTCGAGACCCGCAGTTGGGGTAGTCCTCATCACCCCCGTAGTGCTAATGCATGCCATTCTTTGTACTTTGGTAAGGGTTTTTAAGTTCGTGGATTTTTCCAGAGCTTGCCACCAAACCAAACTGCCATAAATTAGAATGGGTCTAACAATGGCTGTATACATCCACATGATTATCTTAGGATTTTGCCCCCAATTTCTTCCCAGAATCCTATTACACGAGTAGAGTGCAATCATGGCCATCTTGAATCTTTCTTGTATGTTAAGACCCCAGTTGAGTTTCTTATCCAAGATAACTCCAACGTATCTCGCTTTTTCTGAGAGTTTAAGTGGGGTGTTATCAATTTTTGGTAATTCGAAAGAAGGGATTTTCCTTCTATTGGTGAAAAGTACCAGTTCTGTTTTCAGGGGGTTTACTTTAAGACCGCATTTGTTGGTCCAGTTACTGACCGTAGTTAAGCGCTTCCGCTTACAGTGGTCAGGTATTTACCTGTCGCCAGAAGTGCTAAGTCGTCGGCATATGCTATAACTCTGACACCGCTGTTCTTGAGTTTGATGGGAATTTCATTCATCACCAAAGTCCAGAGGAGAGGTGAGAGGGTTCCGCCTTGTGGCGTCCCTCTAGATGTGTACATCTTTATATCAGAGTTACCTAGTTCACAATGGATTTGTCTGCTTTTCAACATACACGTGATCTATTTTATAAGTGTGGGTTCTATTTAAAGATCCGTGAGTGCTTTTTCTATGGCACTGTTGTGAACATTGTTGAATGCAAGCCTTAGTAACTTAAATTGCAATGAAGCGCTGCCCTAATATCAATTTTTTCCAAAAGATTCAATCAAACACCTTTTTACTTGACTATAATTTATATTCAATGAGCTCTGGTCAGTTTGTTCGTTTCACAATTGGAAGCCATTTAACTAACCTGAAAAAAACATCATCGCATGAATGATATAATAATTTTGGTGGGTTTATTTCAAGCGATGATTTTATTTGAACCAAAAAATTTCCAACATCTTCTATGAGTTTATTAATTTGGATTTTCAGAAGATGTGAGATTGCGTGCGTGAATGGACTTTAGTTTAGAATTGTATCATCGATTGAAATACAACACGTGGAGTATTAACTAAGGCGTGTCGGGTCATAACTAGAAACATTTTTAATTATGCCACCTCACACTAATGTGAGGAGTATAAGACAGTGATGGACTTTGATTTGCTTAAATATTACGAGGTGTTTTGATGACTATGCCACCTTCAAGCTTTCTTTCTACTCGAACACAAAGTATCTTTATTTTCAAAACAAAACAAAAAGCTAACATAACAACCAATGAATTGCCTTTAACAAATACGGCATGGCAAACCCAAACCTAGTCAAGCAAAGTTAAAACTTATTGCGTTAACTATGGCGTATACGTAACTAATGTTTCAATGCTCACTCAAGTGAACATCAGAAGCAAGTAGTTTCACATTAAATTATAAGTTTTATTGACATCCCACTGCATATTTGGCGTAAACAAACAAATGTGCTTCCCACATTTTGGAAAGTCGTTGAGCACACATTTCCAAGTCCTCTGTTGGAAAAAAAACAAACGAACACAAGAAATAACACAATTGCATGAAGTCATCTAATCCCATAGAAATTCTTTTGGTATGTCCTTTATTCGTTAGATAGTTCAGGAGCGTCGGTTACTTTTGAGACGATAGTTTGTGTGTTGTAGATAGATTAAGAGTAAAAAAGACAGGTCTTGTATTTATTATGTTTGGAGAACAATGATAGTGAAAACGCTTGCATTTCAGCTTGTATCATGTCCATGAAGTACTTTGAAAGTTAGTTGGAGAATAGAATAAGGAACGATATCAGCAGAATGATTTCAGCTCTTTATCTCTACATTGTATAAATTGTGAAATTCACTTTATCTTCCCAGTCTCTCTTCCATGACTCATTTGGATCAGCGCCAAGGGTCGTTGACGATGGATGTTGCATTGCTTGAAATGACGATGACTATTTTATGTTTATCTTTAGTGCCAAAGTCCAACGTTTAGATGCAAAGATGCTTGCATTCGAATACTTCCAATTGATTTGTTTATACTTAAGAAATTTTAAAGGTTCTCTTAAATGATATCATTTTTGTACACCTACACAAACATAATGGTTTTGATGTATTTCTTACAGGAATTTATGTAGAACTAGCTGACCGGGCAGACGACGTCCTGCCTTGATTTGAAGAATTAAATGAAACTCCCGTAGGTTTCTGGGATGGTACAATGAATTTTCAGCTGTTGGCTCCATAGTCATTCCAATTAATTTCAAAAACTCCTTGACGGAGTTTCATTTAATTCTTCAAATCAAGGCAGGACGACGTCTGCCGGGTAAGCTAGTGCGCCACAGGACTCATCTGTCAAATGAGCTATATATTAAATTTATATTCACCGATATGGCGCTAGTTGATAAATGTCGTAATTCTCTTAGCAAGTTAGTGCTTCCATAGGCCGATTGGTGCACCACAGGACTCATCTGTTAAATGAGCTATATATTAAACTTATATACTTTGTAAGAGCTATTGTCGCCTCTGGCTAGCGGTGTGGCACTAGTTGACATGTGTCGAAATTCCCTTAGCAAGTTAGTGCTTCCATAGGCCGATTGGTGCGCCACAGTACTCATCTGTCAAATGAGCTATATATTAAACTTATATTCTCTGTAAGAGCTAGGGTCACCTCTGGCCACCGGTATGGCGCTAGTTGACATGTGTCAAAATTCCCTTAGCAAGTTTATGCTTCCATAGGCCGATTGGTTTGCCACAGGACTCATCTGTCAAATGAGCTTTATATAAAACTTTTATTCTCTGTATGAGCTAGGGTCACCTCTGGCCACCGATATGGCGCTAGTTGATAAATGTCGTAATTCTCTTAGCAAGTTAATGCTTCCATTGGCTGATTGGTGCGCCACAGTACTCATCTGTCAAATGAGCTATATATTAAACTTATATTCTCTGTATGAGCTAGGGTCACCTCTGGCCACCGGTATGGCGATATATACACAACAAATCAAATTCCACTGAATTAAGATGCAATTAAGTTTTAAATGCAAAAATGAATTCATTGAACAATATTTCCATTTCGTTGCTTTGAATTTTTGTTCATCAATTTGTGAACATAAAATATTTTTAAAGTGGCATCACTTTCGCACTATATCCGCCATCTTGGATTTTATTGGACAATTCGAACTTGACAATTTTCGGGAGTACTTGGTACTTGTATAATGGGTTTCCCCTCTTTATCTAGTCTGTGGCTTGTGTAATCTGTTTTTGTGGTATTTTTGTTCGTGTAATTACGCATGCATTCTCATGTAATCAGAATCAGCTGCGTATATGTATGCATACATGTACGTAAGTGTACATTTAAAGCGTGGCCCGTCAATTTGCCTAGGTTCGCGGCAAAATACCTTGGGAGGTTTTCTCTCTGTATCAACATATCGAATGAAAATATCGATAAATCAACGAAATTATCGATAACAATTTACAGGTACCCAATTTTTATTTGCGTTTTTCTCGCACGTAATTCAATAAAAATTAGTTTTTCCAACTCAGGAACCATCCCGGGTTTATGCACAACAACTTTTCCAAAGATTATTACATGATCAAATGTGTAGTTTATGAGTCTATAGGTAATATACAAACCAACATTCATTTTTATATATATAAGATTTGTTGAAAAAAACTAACAACGGATATCTCAGTTGAAAAAAAAGCAAAAATCATCGCTCTTCGTGAACACATGGGGAAACCGATCAGGGAGATTTCTTTGGATGTCGGAGTGCCAAAATCAAGTGTTGGCAGAATAATTGAAGTGTACAGGTCGAGAGGAACAATGGAAGCATGCAGGAAAGGCAAATGTGGTCGGAAAAGAAAAACAACGGCTAATGATGACAAAATACTAGTCTGAAACAACGTAATAAATCCTTGGAAGACCAGTAGGAAGCTTCAAAGAGATTTGGAAACCGCTGGAGTGCAAATAGACGCCTCAACACAACAGTTCGACGTCGGCTTCTTGAAGTTGGTCGAAAAGCCCGAAGACATTAAAAAAAAGCTTCTGAAGAATTCCATGCAGAAAAAAAGGCTAAGATGGGCTAAAAGTCACCAGAGCTGGGCCCAAGAAGATTTGAAAAAAGTAATTTTCTCGGACGAAAGCCATTTCGAAGTCCAAGGATACAAGGTGAGTGTCGTGATAAGAAGTGCAAAAGAAAAACTCCGACCTGGCCATATCGTCCAAGCCCCTAAACACCCGCCAAAAGTCAAGTTTTGGGGCTGTTTTACTTATGAGGGTCCTTGGAACTTGAAGCCCATTGAGGGCATGATGAATACGCTGAGGTTCTGACGCATATGCTTCTTCCAACTATACGAAGAAGAACTTCAGCGCAGGATTCGATTTTTCAACAAGATCTTGCTCCGTGCCACACGTCGAAAAAAATGAAGCATTCCTTCGAGGAGAAAAATATCAAAGTGCTGGAATGGCCGGGAAACTCGCTTGATCTGAACCTAATCGAAACCTTGTGGTACAGAGCGCTTGGTTTCGGCGACTAGAAAGTGCATGCGAGTAGAGAGTCTCCCCCTAGTTTAACCGTGAAGGTATGGAATTTAGAAAGTTTTTCCTGAACCATATCTTCAGGGGAGATCTGTCTTTTTGATAGGACAATTTGCAATTTGAGATCACTCGTTTAGTATACCATATAAGTACCCGTTTGTAGGAGAACCCAAGGCAGTCTATTCGCAAGACGACATTTTTAAGTTTTTATATTCTTCATATAATATTATGGCATCGCTAAGCGAATAAGATTTGTGAAAACTAAAAAAAAAAACAAGAAATTCGAGTTATTTTTACAGTTTGCGATTATTTTTGACATTAAGGTATGACGTGTTCCACATATTCCCATTCCATATGTTACATGTTGCCATTTTTAGACGTCAATTATTGTTATCAGTGTTATCGCTTTCATGTGTACAAATTGAATCCAGTACCATTTTGTAAATCGATTTATGTTCCTTATTTCTTGGTATGTATTAGTTACGTAACGGAAAATGTGTTCTGTTTTATTCACACAAAAATAAAACCAACTGGCTGCTCTTTGTTCTCGCATTATCTTTTAAAATACAAAAGAGCTGACCATTTTCTAATAATACGTTTTACTATTTGCCTAGGTACCTCGGTTACCCATTTAGAATAAAGTGTTTGTAGAGGGAATCGATTTTAATTTGTCGGTAAGTTGAATTCTCTTTTTCTTTCAACTTTATTATCGATAGAATTTATTCATTAAATCGATTAATTATATTGTTATCGAGAGATGATCTCAATTGCTTTGTTCTTCTCTGATCACATGAATATGATGATGATGATGATAAGGTTGTAATTTGTTTTTGTTTTTGTTCGGAAAATAAAGGCTAAATCACAAAGACGCTTTAGCTTCGGCTTCGCCTGACGTTTACGAGTTCAGCTATAGGAATTCAATGCTTGCTATTACAATGACGCTTCGACCTCACGTTTCGTACGTAACGTGACCCCAAACGGAAGCTCTAGTTCAAATATGCTGAACTTTTGCTTTGTCTGACAGCTCAACAGCAGCTGTAAACAAAAAAAAGTACACACACAAAATTTCATTGTTATTTGGAGCAGCGTTACCACTTGAAAAAAAAGGAAGCGAAGTAGATTTGGGAATAAAGCGAAGTAGATTGAGAAAAAGCGAAGTAGAATTTAAAATAGTGTATTTTATATTGACCATGGATACATTGACATGGATACATAGACAGATCTACAATTAGGGCCGTGTGTGAATTGTGTTAAAATGTGTATACAAACTTGACGTTCGATTTAACTTTGACACTACATGGTGGATAAAATGTGATAAAATTTAGCTAGCAAGCTAAAATATGACACTAGTGTTTAAATTTAACATTTTAACGCAAGTTGACACGGCCTAAAATATTAAACTCTTCAATACAAGCACTGAAGCACGTAACTCATACTTTCCGTATTTGTATAGGTTGACATTTCGTGTTTGTAAACTGACATAAAATTACTAAATGAGTTAATCGAAGCAGATTTTAATATCAAGTAAAATCGAAGTTTTTTCTGAGTGAAGTAGATTTCAAGAAATTCTTGATGGTGCGAAGTACATCTACTTCGAAAGGAGTAAAGTGGCGAAGCTGAAGCGTCTTTGGGATTCAGCCTTTAGGTTGTAATTTGTTTTTGTTTTTGTTTGGAAAATAAAGGCTGAATTGCAAACACGCTCCAGCTTCGGCTTCGCCTGACGTTTACGAGTTCAAACATAGGAATTCAATGCATGCTTTGTATATAAATTTAACAGGTATGATCGAAATGGTATTCGACTGTAGCGCCAACAAATGTGTGTTCTCTGCTTGCTCCTGTCAAAGAACTGTCAAACCAAGCAGAAAACCAATCTTGATAGTACCTGGTAGTTCCATATACAAAGAATGCAGCTATCACAATGAAGCTTCGACGTCACGTTTCGTACGTAATATTACGTAACGTGACTCCAAACGGAAGCTCTAGTTCAAATATGCTGACAGCTCAACAGCTGTTAATAAAAAGTGCAAAAACAAAATTCATTTGTTTTTGGAGGAATGAAGATGATGGAGGGAGAACTGTCATTTAAAGCAAACTCGCCACGACGACGAGGCAAAAGTTAAAGCGTGTTTGTGATTCAGCCTTAAAATACTTGTTCAGTGAAGTGGAATTATTTAAAAAAAAAACTCGAAGGAGTCTTCTGTGAAAATAAAGAAATTGAGAATTTGACACATCGAATTTACAAACAAATCCGAAATATTAAAAAAATAACGGTTATTAACTTTTCTTTTATGTCGTTTTCCATTGGTCGTCCAGAAACATTCGGAAGAGTCCAGAAGTCTTCTGAAACCATTCCATTGGACTGACTTTGACAGACGGAATGCTTCTGAGAAGAGCAGAACTCTTCTGTTTTGACAACAGAATCGTCCGAAGAATGACACATTCATCATAACCCGTTCCATTGGAGGTAGAAGAAGAAACGTCAAATAAAGACCAATGGAAAACGACATTAGGCCAGTTGCACCTAACAACATCTCACTGAGATCTCAATGTCACTTTGACTGAGGCAATATCATTTGGTGGAACATAATTCTCAGTTCTCATTGAGATAGTTGCAGATATGTCAATCACGTCAAAATAGCTGAGTTAGAAATCGAATCCAAAATATTTTCATCTCAGACATCTCAGAAAAAAATCTCAATTCTCAGCTGAGATTTTTTGTTCCACTCTGAGATCTCTGAGATCTCAGTGAGATGTTGTTAGGTGGAACTGGCCTATTAAATGGCAAGTATTTGGTGCAGCTGCACCCATTCAACGTTGGCCGGCATTGTGCTTTTAAACGGTAAGACAAAAAATAGATATATTTTGAGTTAATGTTTAGTCATGAGTCATGACTATATGTTGTTCTGAATTCTATAGCTACCGGTTCATGTTGTTCTACCTGCATAACATAACCAAATTAGCACCTTCAAACTGCCTATTTAAGCATTAAAAACAGGAAAACATTAAATACATCGCTTTGTGCTTTGGTATGTTCTGTCATGCGACACCCTGACCCAGATTTGCATAGTCAAGGAACAACAATTTTGTTTACATCCGAGTTTCAATGAACCTTTCCTCAAAAAGCAAACCCAAATGCTAGTACCTTCAAAAACGAAAATCGCTTGCTATGCCGCAAAACTGTTACATCACACGAACGAACAACAAAGAAAAAACTACAAACTCGAATCCAAAGATCATTCATGAAATGCTTTAATTTCTGAATTGGATTTCGCACATCTCTCCGCCGTGCGTCGTCGCCGCTGTTTGGTTAAAGTAACAACTTTTTAATTGTGATATCAAGTTCCTAGCAATTATTTCTGGAACCTATGTACATAATGAAGGTATGTATGCATGTCTTTACATAATAAAAACAAAACGTATGTGACTCAAACTAAGATTCTCAAGAGCCAAGAGTCAAAACAAACATTAGGTATGATAAAAGCAGAAACGCCAACAAGATATCATTTTTATTTTTTCTCTCAAAAAAAAGTATTCTCGATGATGCAACCATTTGGGTTCGTTCAAAAGAATAAAAATTGGAGCAGCAGAAAAGGCAGGAGGACAAGTACGGGGTACCTTCACAAACTTGTCACACACTTAAAAATAAATATGAAAAATAATTGCAACAAAAACAACCGCCTCCAAAGATGAATAGGAAAATTACTTACTTATTGGTGATTTCCATGACATCAGACATCATAAGCCGATACTTTTTACGGAATTTTATTCCTTGTGGTGTTTCGAGCAAGTACTTATTGAAAAAGTCTGTCAGCGAGACAAAGTAAATGAATCCCATTGAGGTGAGAAAGAGGCCCCGCTGCAATGAGATTCGATCGGTGGTGTTTTGGATTTGCAGTAAACTGCCACACGCGATGCTAATGGAACCGATTGAACATGCCAGCGATAAGTAGCAACCCCGGCGACCCCGCAATGCCGGATGCTGGAGCGACTTTGAACCCATGTCACAACTTTATTCTAATGCTAATTATAGGAAGAACTATCTATTAGCAAGTGCACAGATGAAAAGGAGAAACAAGCACAACACTTGATTATGTATTCACTGTTTTTTCATTTGTTCTTATTGAAAGGGAGTTACAATGGGCTTTGGGAAGTGACCCAAAGATAGATACACTACAATTGTGATTCAGGTGTGCAGTTTTAAAGGTTTTTTTCTTCTTTTTTTTATGTTACAGTCAGGCAATTTTCAAGAACATAGAACGACGACGACGTATACGCCCCCGAGAAATTCGCATTCACGACTGAGAAAATCTGACAGAAACCGAAAAGAAGTCACAGAAATTCTTTAAATATAAAAATACAATGTGATGGAAAATGGAACAGCACAAACGAACACACTGCTCGTCGAGATTGGGTTTGCGACTGGGGCTCAAAATCCGAGACCGAGTAAATTTTTGTTATTGTTTTCGTCGACCCGTGGAAAAAATAAATAAACTCGAAAACCTTTGTCTTGGAAATATTAGATAAGGTTAGCACTTTTTGTTTTAAATTTAGCAAACATAATTTGAGATTTTTGGTTTTTCGTTTTGCTTATTGGGATTGTGATTTGAATGGGGTGGCAATTGGCAAACAAGTTCAGACTTCCTTAACTTTGAAATTGTGGTTTTATTTTGGTTAAATTATTTCAATAGATTGTGCGTTGTTTAATGAGAATTTATATTTCTGTTTATTTAATGATTTTCGATGCAAAATATGGAAGCAATTGGTATGGAGACTCGAGTTAGATTATGACGTTTTTGAACTGCAAATGCAACTCCTTATTTTTTTGTTTTACTTTTTGCTTGATTTTTCGATATTGGTCTCCAATAAAAATGTATGGAAAATAAAAACAAAAAATTAATCATGCGCAAAAAATGGGAAACAGATGGAATTTTTTGTTGTAGTAGTAGCCGGCTTTGTATTTGTATTTTATGAAAGTGGAGAGTTTTCGCTGTCAAAAAGGAAAACGTAATTTATTTTTTCATTCCAGCAGCTCTCAAACAGATTAACAGCACGTTTCCACCTATCCTATATTCGTGATTTAGCGAGGTAGATTTGGAGTCTCGACTTTTCTGAGATTAAGCGAAGAAGACACGTTTTAACTTATCTAAAGCCGAGAGAAGTTGTGATTTGTTGTAAATCTTTTTACCCTACGGCCACACGAGCAAATTCTGGCTTGCAAGTAGCCTACATGCTACATATATTATTTGTCAAATCTCTATCTGTTCACTTGATAAATTTGAAAAAAAACCTGCCAAATTAATTGCCTCTGAGCTTGCAAATGTATTGGCTTCAAAATTCGCAAGTTGACTGTCATGGCAAGTACTAAAAATTTAATGTGTCAACTTGAAAGCCAGAACTAGCTAGTGTGACCTTGGGTAGGGTATAGAAAAGCTTCATCAATTGTGATGCTTTGTAATTTTGTATATATATTTGGCATTCGTTTTCACAGTTGATATCTGTTATCATTCTCAAAAGAAAAAACAATCATTTCGTTTTCACTTTAGAAATATGATGAATTCAAACTTTCAACGCAGTATAATAAGGAACTTAATAAAACGGAGAAGAAAAGAACAAAACAACAAAACGGAAACAAACTTCTCCACAGCACCACGCTAGTGTCAAGTTTTTACCAAACGTTAAGTTTTAATACACAATCCAAACACGGCCTTAGACCAACAAAAAACCAACGCGAACAGTGCTTCCAATCAATACTGAACGCAACCAGAGACAAAAGGAGATCGGAAACTGACTTACGTTTTACCCTCCGGATACCGCAAATTTTATTTAACCGTTACCTCGTGTATGTGAATAAATGAGAAAAACCAGCAACAAAAATCAAGTGGTGTGTCGAAGTTTACTGAGATAGTATTGGTAAAAACACGCATACTCTTGCAGTAAACTTGGACCGCAGTTTGTAGACATTGTCATTTTGACAGCTTGGTGTCCCTTGTCCCATCACCCTTTTAACTCATCTGTGAACGCAACCATTAACATGTGTCATTTTCTACTAGTTTCAAGTCTTTCCCTAATCATTTATGGTATTTTGCTTCTGTGACTTTTTTGTTGAAACTCGATATGACATTTTATAAAATCCAAAAAATCTCTTGTATATATCAAATATTTGCAAAGAATAAAAATTGCTTCTGCAAAATCAAAGTTCCCAACAGGACCTACAAGCGGACATCACTGTCAATTCTTCCACGTGCAAATCTCGTCGCCGAGTTCAAAGAGAAAGCCCACAAAAACCGGTCACATCTTTGTCCAGCTGAGTGGCAGAAGCTACGGGAGCAACTCATTGCAAATAGCAAAAATATCCATTTGCAGAATGTCGACGCAATTATCGTTGGCCAATGCAACAACAGTGAAGATCTGCCAATCGCTAAAAGCTACATTGAATATCTTCGGTCACAATCCATTCAGCCAAATTATGCCACCCTAGGTAAGCTTCTGAAAACCTACTATCTAGGAGGCAAATCCCAAAAACTGTCCGAAACTGACGAAATGGAAATATTAAGAATTTGCAAGCAAATCCAAGACGAACGTGATGTTTTGGATGCTGTTACATGTGAGAATTTAATTCATGGTCTCTTGACAACAGCTTCTTGGAAGGATTCACTTACCATCCTGAACATGTCAAAACTATCGTCATCTCCATCAATCTATGCATACAGTTCAATTATAAGCAAAGCTTTTCTCTCCAATGAAATTGATCTTGGATGGAAGCTTCTTGTGGAAATGATTGAATCCGGTAAACAGCCTACTTGCGAAGTCTTCACATCATACATCGATTACTGTTCCCTGGATCCTACTAAACTCGTTGAAAACGTCGAAAGATTATTCAAATTCCTCGGAAAACACGAAATTCTAGTTAGCGAAGCTGTGATAGAAAAACTTAAAAGCAAATTTGAAACTCTCGGGCATACAATAAAGTCTGCAAGGTTGAATGGAAATGGCAAATGCTCCAACTGTCAGACACATATGGACAATATATCAATCACCAATAAAGAATTTGATAAATTGCAATCTTCGTTTCTCGAGAGGGTTCTGATTCGAAAGGACGTTTTTCAGAAGTCTACACCAAAAGAAGTCGAGAAATTCACGAGCTACATTGACAGAAACGGACCTTTCGATTGTGTCATCGATGGCTTGAATGTGGCATATTCTTGCGGAGCGAAAAAACCACCAAAAGTGTTTGTCAATTTGGTAAGATTTACCGAAAAAATAATAATGACAGCGATTTCTCAACGACTTGTTTGTTTTCTAGCTATCATCGGTCGTGAAATACTTTAAACGACAAAATAAACACGTTCTAGTGCTGGGCAGACGTCACATGGAGAGCTGGCCAAGAGATGGCATGAACTTTGTTAAACACAATTCCTGTGTCTTTTTAACAAATGACCTGTAACAAGTTGCAATTAGTTTTTAATGTTTTGAAGGTAAAAATGCTCTTGTCCTCGTATATAGGACTCATGATGACCCTTTTCTATTGTATGCCGCCTTAAAGAGTGGACAGACGACTGATTTTTTCTCAAGGGACTTGATGCGATCGCATGCATATTTGTTGGGTGCCGAATTGAAGTTTATATTCAAGAGGTGGCAACAAGAACATCAGTATTCGCTGGTAACGGTTTCGGAGAAAGGAATTGTTGTTAAGGTAAGAGCTTATCCCCTGTTGTGAATCTCAAATAAAGACATTCCCAAGTTGGATTGTCCGTTAGATTTTGATTTAAACATTCATTTGGTTCTAATTCCATACAGGAACCAACTCGTCACTTTAAATTCGCGCAGGAAGTTAACGGTATATGGCATATTCCTTATAAAGCCACATATTCACCAAATCCAACAGAAATTCTAAACGTACCGGAGGATTGGATGTGCATTAAATTCAATGAATAAGTTATTTTATTCAAGCTGTAGATAATAGATTTTACTTTTTTGTTAAAATTGTTATTAGGTGTTTTAATTGTTTAGCTCCGAGCGGGCCAGAGAGATATTAATACCAGAAACATTCTTCATATTGTATTACAATTAGCTATCAGCTAGCAGACATGTTTTCGAAATCTATGGTCTATCTATGGAGCTGTAAAAGACTTCTTACTGTCGAAAATAAATTATGGTCATGGCGCATGAATCCCTTAAAGACCTTCATGTTTTTATTAACACAAAAAACAGAAGTAATTCAACTGGTCAAAGTAACACCAACAACGTTGCTTCCGAAGCTGTATCCCACCCGGGAAACGAATAAGAACCAACTTCGAAGGGCAGAAGCTGGTATCTGGTATCGATGGCCCCAGAAACGACATCCAGGTTTCTCAAACCAAACGTGACAACAAGAGCCTGACAGTGGAAACAAGTATAACCGGCAACAAATGTGTGGCTACCATCGACACCGGTGCCACGGCGTCCATTGTACGGCAGGACCTCGTTAAGAAGACATGGCTCCACAACACCAATAGCTATCGTCTAAGGACTGCAATTGGAGAAGCCGCGAAAGTTTATGGTGAGGAACGTCTCCAGATACGGATGGCAGAGTTGGAATTCTCTCACCGGTTCCTGGTAGCCGATATATGCGACGAGTCCATTATCGGGATCGATTTCATGAAAGATCATGGACATCGGGAACCAAGTCCTGAAATATCGAAACATCGAGATTCCGATGATGTATGGGATCCACTCGTATGAGACCTCGTTATCTGTGAAAACCGTCATCAAAGAAGATTTCACTCTGCCTGCTTCGTCAGAAGTATTAGTGTGGACGAAATTGAAGGGTAAGCCTGGCAGCCATCGATACCTCATGGTCGAACCAGCATCTGTAAAGTCCTCCCAAAACGTCACCATTGCACAGTGGGTCCCGCCATAGGTCAAAAATAAAAAAGTGAATGTCATAAATCCAAAATTTTTTGATGAAATTATGTTAAAGACATTCCCGTTAATCAAAAAGAACAAAAAGATTGTATGGTAATTTTTTTTTGTTATTACTTGTAAGCCCTTCAAAGTGAATATATATTAGAATGCACATCTCGCTTATCAGTTCAACTTTTTGGTTGTGACCTTTTGGTAGTGATAACACGTGTTGAAAAAAGCTTAACATTATTTTCTTAAATATGGATATTAAACTAGAAGGTTAGTTCTTTCTAAAAACATACATTTTATTGTAAAATATATTCAGGTGTACTTATAAGGGGTCTCCTTCGTAATGTAGTTTTTGAAATATTTTTCAAAGACTTTTTTAAAGTAAATTAGAGATTTAGTTGGGTTCCCTCCGAGCTCATTCTAAAGATTTGGTATTAAAATGTAGAATATTGTCTAACCTTTCAAAATAACTTTGATTTTTTTCCACTTTTTTCCCCTTTTGAAGTTATAACAGTTTATGTGACCATATATAGCTTAAATTCAGTGTAAAATTGAGTGAAAAAGCCTAACAGTCAAGGAACAAGGATATACAAAATTAAATTTTACAAGAAAAATGTCTCACGTAATAACAAATAAGGACCTTTTAAACCTCTTTTTATTAACTTCCGACCCGTTTATTTCCAATTTATGAAAATAGCCTAGTAAAAAGAAATGTCTATTATCGAAAACAGCAGAAGTGCTAATAAAAACATAGTTTTTTTTCAATATTTCAATATTTATGTTATTTTTTGTTATTTTTTCCTTATAATTATGTTCAAATAAACAATCTTAAATCATATCCCCAGGTTTTTATTGGAAAAAAGCAAGAATAATATTTTTGACCGCACTTTGTATGGGCGGGTACCCACTGTGCATTGGGAAGACTCTTGTTAGACCAGTAAGGAACATGATTCCCGTACGAATACTGAACATCAAGCCGTACGAAGTTAAGCTTAGAAAAGGTGAGATTGTCGGACAATGCGAATCTGTATCAGCGATAACAAGGATCAACGAAGAAGAGTCAAGACAAACCTTGAAGTCCGAAGAGCTGAATTCCATAAGGACCAACATTCTCAAGTCTCTTGGCCACCAACAAGGAAGAACTGCAGAAGGTCTACTCGAAGAATTTGCAGACATCTTTTCGTCATCGCAAGGGAAATATGGCAGAACACAACTGGTTGAACATCGAATCAATACCGGGGATGCAAGGCCGATCCGTCAACCTGCTAGACACCTTCCACTAGTCAAACAAGGTGAGGTTGAAGAACTGATAAGAAAAAGCTCTGATCGAAAACTCTAAAAGCCCTTGGGCGTCTCCGGTGGTCCTGGTAAAGAAGAAAGAAGGATCAACCCGCTTTTGCATGGACTATCGAAGGTTGAATGATGTGACCAAGAAGGATAGCTACCCTGTGCCTAGTATCAGTGGTACTCTGATCTCGTCATTGCATTTGGAACTTTCTTAAGCCTAACTCAATGTTTCTTACTGTTAAGTACATATGTAAATCATCCGAGCTCGGACCATATCCACCTACACAAAAATGTTCATGTTTTTTTTTATAATTTTTCTTATACGCACAATAATGCGTATGCATACAATGGTGCATTTTAACACTAATACCCTTAATCCAACTACAGTGAGTGACGTCACGTTTGAATTGCATAGCGGCTGTCGTCTTGCTTTTTCTAAGGTTGCTAAATATGCTAACCCTATCTTAGGACCTTAGCTTGGATCCCAACTTTTTCTGAAGGAATCGGTCCACTGGGGCCTGATTATGGGATTCGCGGCGAATCGTTTTGCCAGCGAGTTTGACATTTTCAATTATTGGGTTCGCTTTCGTCTTCTTCGTTTTGAATTCGACCAATTAACGAATTCGAAGGCGAATTGGAAATGTCATAATGTTTGCAGGCGAGTTGAAATCCGACAGTTTTTTTTTTGGCGGATTCACAGGCGAAAGAGTGTTTATTCAAATCAGTGGAATTTTGGAAGAAATGGTCAAACGAAAAGCGTGAAATCACTGGAATATTGAAAGAAATATTTTCGATCCGCCGCGAATTCGTTAATAAGGAAATACGAAGCGAGTCGAATTGGAAAGGTCGAATTGAAAACGATCCGCCGCGAATCCCATAATTAGGCCCCTAGCTTTGAAAACTTACGTATTCGCCTCAAACATTGACTCATTTTTGAGATGTTTGAATCACAAATTAATAAATTATTCATTATCAGAACATGGACAATGGTGGTTCAATAGGGGAGTTTACATGGTCACACATGGTGTGACAACATGGTTGGACAACGGCATGACAGCATTGCGTTTACATGAAAAACGATGTTGTACAACATCAGTTTGTGATTTTTCTTCTAGAGTGTGGACATACTATGGCGAGTAAAATTTTAGCTTCAATTTTTTCCACAATTCCGGATGACTTTTGTAAATTTCAAAAAATTCCCTCGAAAAAACATTATTGCAAATTGACGACATTTTCAACCCAAATTTCAAAACGCAATGAATTTAACGTCGACGAAATGACTTCAGTTGTACAACATGTGTTTACATAGGTTGGATGGTGTGACACACCCTCAGGTTTTGCAAAAAAATGGAAAACCATCCAACATGGTGTGTCAAGCGGTTGTTTTAGCGTTTAGGCCGTGTGCGAATTCAGTTAAAAATGGGTTAAAACTTGACGTTTGGTTAAATTTTGACACTTCGCATAATTTGACTAGCTGCTGAGCAGGTTAAAAAATGACAGTAGTGGTTAAAAATTCATCAATTTTTATTTTTTAACCACAATTCATCCAATTCGCACACGGCCTTACATGATCAAAATCGTCATATTCACACCATGTTTGACCATGTAAACCCCCCTCCGCTAAAGAAAATAGCGGAGGCTGCTCGAAACATAAAATCCAAACCTATCAAACTGAACGCGCCCTACATTAATGTTTATTCGTACTGTACCCTAATATCAAATACACAAACCTCTTGCGATGAACAATGAACTCAACCCATAACCTCACAAATCGGTTTCTTTAAAACTTCAAACTGACATTTCATTTCGCCGCCGTCACACCATCGAAGTTCACGCCGTTTGTGTTTTTCAGTTCGCATTTTTCCAACGTGCATTTTAAATTAATCGAAAGAAAAGAAATAAATTCCATTTGTCCAAGGAAAAATGTCTCTGGCCTTTCAAAATGCCGATTCCATCAAACAAGCTCTTTTGGAAGAGCTTCAAAACATTCTTAGCTCGGAAACCAGCATCCGAGTCTCGGCAGAAGGAAGAATGAAACAACTGGAATTCACAGAAGGTAAATTTCATTCTTGAACGCTATCACTCCAAATAGAATTGAAGAAAAGTTATACATTTTTACCAGGCTATGGAGTCTATCTGTCTGAATTGATTATGAATCAGTCATTCGAGCTGAGTCTCAGACAAATGGCCTGTGTCATGTTGACACGATATGTTGAAAATCACTGGAACGAAAGCGAAGAAAACAGTGTTGCTACTGAACAAGCCAAGAAAACTATTCGAAATATCCTTCCCAATGGATTGTATGATCCGAACAGTAAAATACGGTCCGCAGTGGCTCATGCCATCTCAACAATAGCTGCCACAGATTGGCCAAGTGTCTGGACAGATCTCTTTCCCATAATCATCAAATGTCTGGGCGGAAATGAGGATTCGATCCACGGGGCGATGCAAATCCTGCAGGAATTCTCCTATGACGAGGGACAAATAAAGGAACTGGGTCCGTTTATCATTTCGGAGATTTACCGGATATTTGATAACGAGACATACTCAATGAAGACCAGAACTTCGGCCATCAGTTTGCTCAAACCACTGTTCATGTCGATAAATTGCAACATAATGAACCGCCAGCAACAGGCAGCTCTAATGGAACCGGTCCTGAATAATTTTATGGACAAATTGCTGCAATCTTTGGCAATGAACTCTGTCACCGACTCGAATTTTTTGCTTAAAACTGAAATTGTCAAAAGTAAGACTTCAGTGTGAATTCATTGCAGAATTTATAGCGTTCTTCTTTTTTTAAGTGTTTACTTTCCTGGTCACGGAAATGCCAAAGTATATTCAGCCGTTTATGAACAGAATACTTCCACCCATCTGGCAATTGCTCACCCAAGTTGCGGACATCTACGTCAAGGTCACAGTGAACCAAACAGAAGAGAATCCCTTCCAACAATCAGACAACGAAGGTGAGAATGATTTTGTATGCAAAGATGTGTTGAGATGCCGATTTTACTTGTCTTCCAGATTTAGATGAACTGTCCAACCTTTCTACAATGCTTATTCAAATCTTTGAATTCATTCAATGCATTGTGGGCTCTGGAAAGTTCCGTGCTGTCATAAAAAATGTCCTTACCGATCTTATCTACATAATGATCGTCTATATTCAAGTTCCTGTTGAACAAATCGAGTCGTGGAACGATGATCCGGAGAGATTTGTCGAAGACGAAGATGAATCCGGTGTTGATTTGACTATTCGACTCTCTGGCCAAGATGTAATTATTGCGTTGAACGATGAAATTGGGCACTTGGTCCTTCCAGCTCTCTCAGAAGCCCTTGGTCGGCACATGAATGTGGCCGAGGCTGAAAAATCCGCAGGCAATCAAAATTGGTGGAAAATTCACGAAGCTTGTATGGTAGCGGTTCACACATGTCGCGAATTAATTCTCGAAACCGAAGATCAATTTGATTTGCTAAACTATTTGGCATTAGTACGAAATCTTTTGAGTTACGAGGGTTCCCCACACTTGGTTGGACGTTGTTTGTGGACTCTTAGTACGTATTCAAAGTCGTCATTGTATAATCCCCAAATGTTGGAGGAGATTTTAACCGTCACATTGAATAGTTTGTCGCGAGATAAGCCGATTGTATTGAAAATTTGTGCTGTTAGGTGAGTTCTTTAGATTTCAGTCGAGTTTTTCTGAAGAACTTTGACTTTTTTAGAGCGATTCATGGCTTTGTGGAAAGCCACGAGAAAACTGATGGCGAGAAACGTCTGCTCATTCAATCAAAACTCTCAGGATTCGTGGAGGGAATAATCGATTTGATTCCGGGTTCTAAGAGTTCGGTTCTGGGACTGTTGCTGGAAGCATTGACAACCATCATATCGGTGAGTTGAATTTCTTAAATCGAATTTTGGAGAGTTAATTGAATATTGTTTGTTCAGTTCGATCAAGCATTTGCGGCTTCAGTGCACAACAAGCTCATTCCTCTGGCAATCGCTGTGTTTCTTAAATATCCTGAGGATCCATTCATTTTGGAACTCGTCCAAGATATGCTGAAGGTTCTTTCACAGAATCCACACTGTCTTCAACCGTTGCAGGAAAAATTCATCCCAACTATTGTAAGTAACACTGATTTACTTCTAGATACAAATTTGTAAACCGAATGAACCTCTACAGATAAGCATTTTAAACGTACAAGGCGATCAGGTGGCCAATAAGGATATAGCTCTCGATGTTCTAACCACAATAGTCAAATACTCCTCGGCCCCGCTGAGCCCTAATCTGATTGATAATGCATTTCCTGCTATGATTCACTGCGTCCTACGTTCTGATGATCATTCGGTTATGCTCAGTGGTGGTGAATGTCTTCGGGCATTCATATTTGTCTCCCCAGAGCAAGTTTGTTCATACAAAAATGGTGAAGGGCTCAATTACATCATGCAATTGACTACTATGCTTCTAAATCCAATGAATAACGAGATGACAGCCGGTCAGATTGGAAGACTTGTAATTACAATCATATCAAAAGTTGGCAACCTGCTGGGAGAAAATATCGACCTCCTGCTCAAGGCCGTCATAAGCAAAATGCAACTAGTCGAATGTCTAAAGGTAATCATGAGCTTAGTAGTAATTTTCGCTCATCTCTTTCTAACACAAATGGACGCGGTACTGAATTTCCTATCCACTGTACCGGGACCAACTGGTGAGCCAGCATTGCAATTTGTTTTCAACAATTGGCTATCGAAGCAGACAATGTTTTTTGGATCATACGAACGAAAAGTCACAACTATGGCTCTTTGCAAGCTCTTCGAATATGGCGTGACCACGCAAGACAACCGCCTGACAAGTATCACATTCAAAGAACTAATTACCACTGAATCATCACCGTCAGGACAAATAAAAACCCGCTCTCAAACAACATCGACATCACATTGGGTAACCATTCCAGCTTTGGTTAAAATGTTTAAACTTCTCATAAACGAATTGAGTAATTTGAGAGAATCAAAGGCAGCCGGTTTGGAATCGGATGACAATAGCAGCGACGATGGTAACGAAGCCAGTGACAAGCACTCACCCGGCAAGACGCGCTATGTGTCCGATTTATATTTCAACGATGATGAAGATGAGAATCCAGACGACGATCAGTTGATTCAGGAACTAATGAAAGATCCACTCTTTCAAGCAAATATCGAAGATACTCTTACGAAATTCTTACAGCATTTCAGCAGCAACGAGCATTTCAACATGTTTGTTGAGCATTTAAATGAAGCTGAGAAAATCATTTTGAAACAAATTCAAGGTGATATTTAAAGAGAAAGATTCTTGTTTCGGTTTGTTTTGTTTTCAATTAAATCCGAAGTGGCAGACAATAAAATTAAATTGAATTCAGCAAAATTAACTTATCGAAGAATTTTATTAAAATGTTATTTATTAAAAAAAAAAAAAAATCTTGAATTTTCTGTGTTTTACTGCAACGAAACTGGTGTCCAAAGGAGAAAATTTAGATTTTCGTTAAAACACGGCTTTTTAATTAAATTGCATGAAATGAATTCCTTCGTGTTTTTAATGTTTTTCCGTAATTACGCACATCATCCATTACCATTACTGACGTGGCTTCTCCATTCGAGCAAGACAACACCCGAAGGAGTGTGTCCTGAGATTTTTGCTGAGTTTAACCATCTTGCTCAGTTGATCAACGAGCCGACTCCTCTGACCCTGATAAATAAGTGTATTATCGCCTCTAGGCCGGTCTGACCATTGTGTCATATCCGCAAATTTCTCGTGTCAAAAATTCCCCGTTAAAGAAAGAGCTCCTAAAAGAACCGTTTGGCCGTACGACAAATCCGACTGGGACGGTCTCAATAATTTTTTCAGGATCTTTAACTGGTCACTATGCTTCCTCGATAGTGACGTAGATTCCAGTGCGGATATGCTCACAAGTTTAATTCTTCTGGAATGAGAACTTTTATCCCGAACAGGGTTAAAAGCATCAGACCCAAAGGGAACGCATGGTTTGATATGAGCTGTAAAGAGGTTATCAGGGTTAAAGAGGTAAGTTTCCGTTGTTACAAAGCCAACCCTAAAAATAAGTTTAAACAAGCCAGGAAGGCCTGTAAATGTAATATCCATATTCGACGGACCAAATTTTTACATCACCAACAACTAAGGCAAAAAATACTGCAATGTCCTAAAGGCAGTAAAAAATTTTGGTCTTTTGTGAAAAACCTGAAGAATTCTTCTTCTTCCTCGGTCCCAACGCTCGTTGATGATGATACTCCAGTCGTTAGCTCCCTCGCGAAAGTAGTGATCGTTAAACATCGATAGTCAGGGACTTCGATAGTATCGATAGTTAAAAAAAACTATCGATACTATCGATAGTTTCCTTTGAAACAACTTTTAGCCATTGGAACCACAAAAAAAAGGTTAAAAAATTATATGGGTCTTCAAGATCACTAAAAATGGGGAAATGCACGATCTGGAGCACAAACTTGCATTTGTATTGCAGATAAAACTTATAAAATAGGTTCCTTTTATTCTGTAAAGCACAAACTTTGTGTGAAATCGTTTGATTCACTTTAGAGGAACATGACATTTCTAAAAAGAAAGTATGTATTACCTTAAAATAAAAAGATTGCGAGCTTCAGAAAATATTCTTTGGCAAACAAAAACAAAAATATAATGACAGTTTTAGCGCCGAAAAACTGAGGGCGCAAACTTAAAATAACGGTAGATATTACCATTGTATTTATAACTAAACATTTGTTGGTTTTTACACCTGCAACGCTACTTGTTGCTTGTCACGGTAAGAAAACTATGGAAAAGGAAATACAAATACAATGATATTGCTCATGTATAGTTAAGTGTCTATTTGCTTGTTGTTCTAGAGAAAGAATGCTTTTTTTTACTGGAAATGCAAACTCTCGATAGTATTTTCAAAACTATCAATACATTCGATAGTTTTTTACTATCGATACTAATGATAGACTATCGATGTTTAACGATCCCTACGCAAAAGCGAACATCTTTGCTCGGCAGTTCGCCTCCAACTTTTCGCTACCAGAGAGTATCATGACTCCCCCAGTTCTTGAGCGCGTCAATGATTGCATGGGACAAATCTTCTGTCGCACTCCTGCTTTAGCGAGGGTCCTGAAAGATCTCAACATACACAAATCCGATGGACCGGGTGCTATACCCGCTATTGTTCTGGAGAGGTGTACTTCAACGCTGGCAAAACCCTTGCGTAAGCTTTTCCATCTATCCTATTCTTCTGGGCATTTGTCCAGCTTATACCCAAAAAAGGTGAATCCTCCTCTCCCTCCAATTATCGTCCGATGGCACTAACGTCCCTTCTTTCTAAGGTTATGGAAACGCTGATAAATTATCAGCTCAAGAAATATCTCGAAGACCGAAAGCTTCTTAATGATCGTCAGTACGGCTTTCGCAGCAAGAGGTCCACTGGTGATCTGATGGTTTATCTCACCGAACAGTTGAACAAATCTTTACATCGTTTTGGAGAAAGTAAGATTGTTGCACTTGATATTTGAAAGGTATTTGATAAAGTCTGGCATCTTGCTCTTTTATCGAAAATTCGTGCTTTCGGTATTGACTAATCCCTCCTTCGTTGGATTAGTAACTTTCTTTTGAACCGTTCTATACAAGTTGTATTGGACGGATTCAAGTCTAAAACTCACAATATAAATGCTGGTGTGCCCCAGGGCTCCGTTTTGTTCCGACCCTCTTCCTCATTTTCATCAATGATCTCTTGTCTGTAACTTCTAATCCAATTCATTGTTTCGCTGACGATAGTACCCTTAGGTTTTCACATTTGTTTCCAGACTCACATCCCTCCTCTTCGGATATGGAACTGCAACGGCTAAATATGACAGTATACAAAGCAGAGCATTTAAGATGATTGGTGACAATACCATTGTTGAGATATTTACGTCACTTGAACATCGACGTAATCTTTCACGCCTCATCCTCTTTTACCGTTACTTCAGCTCTAGTGAAATAGCATTCCTCCCCGTAAGATATTCAACCTTAATACCCGCGTCACCAGGAATCATCAGTTCACCCTCGAGCCCAACTTCGTACGTACGGGCATATTCAGAGAATCGTTCTTTAGTCGAACTACGCGAATGTGGAACTCTCTTCCACACTCTGTCTTCCCCAGTCACTGCAATGTTCAAGAATTCAAGACCAATGTTAACCGACACTTCATCCTAAACCCGTCTATCCCACTTTCCCTAACGCTCGCACTGTGCTTTGGCATAAAAAGGGAACATAAAACCCTTGAGTGCGTGCTTATTATAAAAAAAAAATATGAGTGCGACCCATGTTGTCCACACGACTAACTTCCCAGAGCGAAATTTCCAGCCAATACGTTCCGTTGTAGTTGTACACGCGCGTTGTTTTCAAAGTTTAATTCCATAAGTTCATTTGAATAACAGTGGCGCCTATATATTACTGCTGAATATTGTAGTTTTCTATTAGTGAAAGCATTTTTCTAATCGGATTAGTTTGAATATTAATATTTATATGGCAAAACAGCGTTTGGTGGGTCAGCTAGTAACAGGCGCGGATCTAGAATTTTTTTCCGGAGGGGGTCACAGGTTAGAAATTTTTCATAAATTTACCTATTATGAGCAAAATTAATTTTTCCATACGTTTTTGAAGAAATAAAAACAAAGGGTAAATTCACAAACGTCAAACTTTTTGGTAGTGATTAGGCATCACTTCTTTTTTTGCGATGCTGATCGTTGCTCAGCTGATAACGATGCGATGCTGATTGACAAAAAGTTTTACGTTTAAAAACGATTTTTGCTTGATGATGGATTTGATCTTTGTTGTAATTAAAACCTGGAGCCACCATTGAATAAGAAGTACAGGAAGCGGTGTTAGCTACATGTACAGTGTACGTGAGTGAGGAAACAAAAATTTCTGATGACGTCAATTTTGGGAAGTTGTAATGTCAATTTTTGGATTTTGTAGTGTCAAACTTTGACTTGTTGTCATTTTGCCGAGCTGTGATTGGTCAAATGTTGTTTTGTAGTTTCATCTGTCAAAAAAACAAAAACTCGAGTTCAGGGGCGCATTTATTTTTGTTGGTGATCGTTAGGCGCTACACAATTTCTTGTGCTTTTTAACACTTGATCAAGTTGTTCACAGAATGCGCTTTCTAAAACGACCCGAAAAAGGACAATAAATATGATGAATTAAGGATGAAAAATGAAGAAAATGTAACGAAAAATAATTTAAAAAAAAATAAAAATCGTGCATGTACACCTGAACGTTAAAACACCATGTAGTCCAAAAAAAGGATTGAAATTGAAAAATAAAATTGATGCACAATTGATATAATCTTGATTCAATCATATTTCGTTTGGCGGCCCTGAGATTAACTATTCAACTGCAGACCAGCCCTGTTGTAATGCGTTTGTGTTTGTGAAACTCACACTACCCAGCAAACATTTTGGTGAAGGTTCAGATTTCCTTCACACAATGTGAAGAATATTTGTTCAAAAAACCTTCATTTATTTGATTAAATTCTGACGATAGACAAAAAATCTACAATCTTTTACTTGCAAGACAAAACAAGTAAGTTGACATTTTGTTTTCATTCATGTATGTGAGCTTAATATGAATGTACACAGGCAAATCTCAAAAAAGAATCCTGGTATATAAATGAAGAAGAACGAACTTGCGTAATCTTTGTTTTCCTTATTTCTTTTTGCAAAGAGGTAATGATAACGGCACCTTGTCTCGAAAAGAGTGAAACATTGTTAATACTAACATTCCTGACTTCATCAAAGATTTCGTTAAGAGCTGACGCGTTTGAGTAAGTACTTAAATTTATAAATAATATAAAATGTTCAATTATTTTCAGAAAACAAATACGTACATTATTCATTATTATTCCTTTTCTTTTGCAGAAGCACAAAGGCGAAGACACTTGAAAAAAAATTAAAATTATGAATTGGTTGAATGGAATTGAACTGAAAACCTTCACTTAAACGAATCATATTATATTCATTTAAATGATTCAGACAAGATTCATGAAGTAATCATTTAAATGAATATATAGAACATTATATACGTTCATTTAAATGAAGAATTTTAAAATCCTTAATGATTCCCTTTAATGATTCAAATCGGTGTCTAAGAGCCCAGGTAAAAGAATTCAAAATGATTCTTTTCTGTATTCTTTTTCGGTCGAGTTGTTCACTTTTCTGATTTTATTATGATTCATTTCTGAATGAAAATGTTTGCTGGGTACTTAGAAAAATGCTTCACTTCTTTTTCATAAGACCCCTTCCTGTACTTCTTATTCAATGGGAGCCACACATTTTATCTCCTCCAGAACTTTCCTCCACAACACTTACTTTGATTTTCTGCCTCCAATAAACTCGCCTTCATATTTTAATCTGGTTTCAATTAATAGTTTAATTTGTGCGTTGGTAAAATATACCCTGAAATTCATCAAATTAATTCATTTATAAACAACTTAGAATTTGATTAAATACTTTTTATTGTCCTTTTGCGCCATTTTTACTCCAATTCCCGTTCGCATCAGCAAGTTATCAAGAAAATTCTTGATGCTTTTTTGTTTTATATTTGCGCATCAGTTTATTCAACTTTGCAATAATGAACACTTGACATTTTAAATGATGCCAATTTTTGCGTTTATGAACGTGCTATAGAAATGATTCCAAATCATCTCTGCAGTGATGCGTTTGTGAATTTACACAAAGTAATGTGTTTGCTTTTATTCAAATTTGACAGAAAAAAATAAACTAGCTTCCCGAACCACCGTTTCTTTGTTTTCAACACCCAATTAAATATTTTTTCAGAGCCAGTTCGTCATAAGGTTTAAAGTCGATTAAAAAAGGGTTTGATTGTGGTATTAAATTAAATGTTTATGTGTCATAATTAAACAAGTAGTTAGGGAGAAATAAAAAAATTTCAAACAATTATAGGAAGTATCAATAGCGGTGACGTATTTCACGTCTAAATAAGCTATTTCCTGAAACTGAAAATCTCGCAACACAGTTGGATGTGGAGTTGAATGTACAACGCGCTATTTCTCCTCAAAAACATCGAGATAACCTTCAACAGAATCAAACCCCGGAGGAATATTTCAGGAGAGCAATTTATATTCCTCAACGAAAGGCTCTCTCCAGACGTGATAATGCTTTTTCTGTTGAGTGTTTCTGCCTCGGACTTCCTAAACACCGGAGGACATTGAAAGTTCAGCTAGTAGCAGAAGCTTCTGAACTCTCCCCCTTCGAGCGTTATTGCCGAATTTGAGTTGTGGGTTAGCTAAAAGGAACCGAATTATTGAAAACGGCGATGAACTGCCAGATTCGTTTCCTCTCGCCCTTGATGCGTGTGATGGTAATTTATCCGGCTATTAATACACTGCTTACGGTTTTGGAAACGCTCTCTGTTACTGGAGCCACTACAGAAAGGAGTTTTTCCACTCTCTATTGCCTCAGCACTTGGTTGAGACAGACTCACCTGGCTGCATTGCTACACATCAATCGTGACATCGAATTAGACAACGATGCGATCATTAACAAATTTGCGAAACAAAATAGAAGATTGCATTTTGTGTATACTTTTGGTTGGAACTTGTAAACAGATTGTAAACAGATGCTAGCATATAAACTAAAGCTACAATCCAAATATAATAGACTAGCAGTACCCTGCCACGCTTCGCAGTGCCTTCACTTTTTTACGCTGCTACCACTATATCCGCTACCCTCCTACCCTCCAGAGCTACCTGTTACCCGCTAAACCTCTACCCCACTACCCGCTTCCCGCTACCTACTACTTCAACACACTAACCACTACCCCTTTACCCCCTCACGGTTTTCGCCTTGTTGTGGCGAGGGGGCTTACGTCTAACTCTTCAGCAATCCAGCTGCGGAGAAAGACAACTAAGAAAACCAACAAAAGCAGAGATGTTAATCGAACAAACAAAATGGATAAAAGTTTACTAGAGAATAAAAATCGAGCGGGGATATACGTTCAAAAGTCGGCAGAAGTCACGGCTGCCGGCGAGGGCTTGGCTTCGCAAGAAGCTAAGTCGCCAGTGACAACAAACGTAAACTACGAGAAAGAAAAACGAGAGTTAAAGAGACAACCGGTCATTCTCTCAGTGGATCTCCTTCCCGCCCTAGATGGTCTAACTATCAAAGGTACGGAGACCTCGGACCGACCTCCTTCTATAGGTAGTCAAACCGAGGACGAGCTACTGATGGAACCGAGTCAAGAAGAGACTATGCTGAAGTCTGCTGCACCGCTCAATTCGAGGCAACGCAGCAGCTACAGATCCTCCAAAAGATTCGTGGAAACGACCGAGTTGAAAGACCCTGCAACGCTCAGTTCGAGAGATAAGGCTCTCCTAAAAAAGCATAGAAAGCGAGTTAAGAACTTCGAGCGGCAGCTGGCAGAGACTGCCACTGCACCCAAGGGCACAACAGAACATGTGGAAAAGTCAGAGAGCAAAGGAGTAGATGCTGCCAAATCTAGGTCTGTCCCTCAAAAGACAAACCGTGAACAGGCTGGCAATAACTCGACCGCTCGGAACGACAAAGGAAAAGTTCAGGCGACTTCCAGCAAGAAACAGCAAGCCAACGCTAGGAAAGACCAAGCACCGGCGAGCACCTCTTCTGGAATGAAACCAGGAACGTCCAAGAGACCAAGATCGGAGGAGACGGTCAAGCAAGATGGTGCTAAGAAACAGAAAACCAGCAGCTTCGACACCACCCCGATTGACCTACAAATCGCCATAATAAGCCGTGACGACCCAGATGGGAAAATCTCGGCAAAAAACTGGCTCCTTGTGGAAAATGAGATCCTTAAAGCTATGATGGCGACAGCAGAGAACGATAGTTCTGAGGACTATACCTTTGATGGTGCCGGATGGCGGCGAGGAGTTAAAGTGGTCTGCTGCGGTGACCAGAAATCACGGGAGTTCCTGAACCGTACAATCGCCAACATTGGCGAACTATGGGAAGGCTCCTCCCTTGATGTTCTACCCGCCGCAGCTCTTCCACTCCGCCAGCAGTTTAGCATCTGGATCCCCCCTGCCCCTCCTGCAGAACATGAGGACGCAGCCATTGTTAAGCTGTTGGCGAAGCAGAACAAAGAGCTTCCCATTTTAGAATGGAAGCTCCAACATTCAAGAAAGAGCCATGGCGGCGAAGGAAAGGACCTCTTGTTTGTGGCAGACAAGAAATCTGACCTTCTGCTCAGAGAAAGAAAAGACGTGTTGAGGTATGGTCTCGGAACCGTAAAGGTTAGGAGGCATGAAGGCAAAGGGGAGTCAAAAGCTGCAAGTGGTGCAAATAAACCTGCACCACGCTAAAGCAGCAACGTACGACCTTACGCTCTACATGTCTCACGAGAACGTGGATGTGGCCTTGATCCAGGAACCATGGTTAGGCAAAAACCGAATCCGTGGGTTGAGGTCAAAACACTACAACCTTTTCCATTCCACGTCAGATGAAGGTGATTTTAGAAGTTGTATCCTAGTGAAAAAATCAATTAACGCTTTCTTCCTATCTAGGTACAGCAACAAGGATAACACGGCAGTCAGCGTCGAATCGAATGAAGGAAACTTCATTCTAGCGTCGACGTACATGCCGTATGAAGAGGAGAGCCCACCATCAGAAACAGTCCGCGATCTTGTGGCTCATGCCACAGCAAGCGGTACACCTTTGGTGGTGGGATGCGATGCCAACGCTCACCATACTCAATGGGGCTCTAAGGACATCAATAAAAGGGGTGAGTCAATTTTTGAATATATTCTCTGTTCTAATTTATCGTTATGTAATAGGGGCAATCACCCTACCTTTCGAAACAAAAACAGGGAGGAAATCATAGATTTGACTCTTATTAGCAATAACAGTAAAATTTCAGTCGAAGACTGGAGAGTCTCACCTAAAGAATCTTTTTCAGATCACTTTAGGATACTCTTCTCTATAGACAGGAACTCTACTCAAATGAAACCTTACAGGAACCCAACTAGAACGAATTGGACAGAGTACGAAAAATGGCTGAAAAACTGTATTGATCCACCAGAGGACAATACAAGTCTAAGTATTTCAACCATTGACACTGTTGTCCAAAACTTGTCTAGCAAAATGAGAAAGTCTTTTGAAAAACACTGCCCTTTATCTCGTTCCAATAACTCCACTAACCCACCCTGGTGGAATGGTGTACTAAAGAAACGTAGAACAGAGGTTAGAAAACTTTTCAATAAAGCTAAACTGAGTAAATTAGAGGAGGACTTAAAGTCTTATAGAGCTGCACTTAACACTTACACCAAAGAGTTAAGGAAGGCCAAAAAGGATTCGTGGGCTAAACATTGTGAATCCATTGAAAAAACAAGCGAGGTGGCGAGGCTACGCAGAACCCTGGCCCTTAATCCCACGGTCCCGGGGTACATAAAACACCCTGATGGATCATTGTCGAACTCGAGCCTAGAAACGCTTGAACTCTTCATGGAAACTCATTTCCCCGGTTGTAAGAACCCAGAAAGTTCCGATTTGCAATCGAACACGCTGGATTTTACTCACACGGAATCAAATTTAGAACTAAAACAGGTTATTACTGAGCAGAAGATTATCTGGGCAATAAACTCGTTCAAACCCTACAAATCAGCGGGACCAGACGAGATTTTTCCAGCTCTTCTTCAAAATGCTCTCAAAGTAATAACTCCGTGGCTTAGGGTAATCTTCATAAGTTGTATCAAACTTAGATACGTCCCTAATAGCTGGAAAAAGGTCAAGGTAGTCTTTATCCCAAAAGCTGGGAAACCGACTCACTCGACCGCTCAGGATTATAGACCAATAAGCCTCTCTTCGTTTCTTCTTAAGACACTAGAGAGGATAATTGATCTACATGTTAGAGAACTTCTCAACGAAAACAATTTGTGCAGCTACCAACACGCTTACCTCAAAGGTAAATCAGTGGAGACTGCTCTGCACGAAGTAGTTTCACATATTGAGAAAAGTCTTGAACATAAAGAATATACCATGGCAGCATTTCTTGATATCGAGGGTGCGTTTAATAATGTTAAAACGGAATCGATAAAAACTGCCTTAGTTGAAGTCGGAGTTGAATCTGTCATTGTCGATTGGATCTTCACCATGTTAAATGGCAGAATTATCAACTCTCAAATAGGAGCTAGCACTATCGAGAAAACAGTTACTAGAGGCACACCACAGGGAGGAGTCATCTCACCCCTGCTCTGGATCCTCGTAGTCAACAAAATTCTCACAAAGTTCAAAGATCAGGGCATTAAAATCGTAGCATATGCAGATGACTTAGTGGTTTTGGTATCAGGCAAGTTTCTTACCATCATCGGAAACATTATGGAAAATGCATTAAAGGATTTATCTTCTTGGGCAACTAAGAACGGTCTCGGGGTCAACCCCACCAAGACAGAGCTAGTTTTGTTCACGAAGAAAAGGAAACTGGAGGGCTTCAACCCTCCCAAACTTAATGGTACTCCTCTAAAACTTTCTAAGGAAGCTAAATTTCTAGGAGTAATCCTTGACTCCAAGCTTACATGGAAGCGTAATACTGAGGAAAGAATGAAAAAAGCACTATGTGCATTCTACACATGCAAAAAGACCTTCGGTAAACGTTGGGGCATGCGACCGCAAGTCATCCAATGGATGTACACAGCGATTGTCAGACCCATTCTTACCTATGGCTCTATTGTATGGTGGAAGGCGGTGGAAAAATCAAGCTATCTCAAGAACCTGAATAAGGTACAGAGACTAGCCTGTATAGGAATAACAGGGGCTCAAAGATCCACACCACAGGCTGGGTTGGAAATGATCTTGGACCTCCCGGCTCTGGATGAGTTCATAAGATGCACGGCAGCCAAAACTGCAATTCGTTTAAAAGAACTGAGTTTTTGGAGGCACAGCACTTATGGACACGGGTCAATCTTACAAAGATATGACACGATTCCAGGACTGATGGAGACCACCGATTATATTCCCCCTTTATTAGATTTCGATAGGAAATTTTCTATTTTTATACCAGAAAGACAGGGTTGGGATCCTAATTCACTTATAAGTAAACAGGGTATCCCTTTCTACACTGACGGTTCAAAAATGGAATCAGGAACAGGTGCTGGAGTGTTTTGCCAATCTCTCAACATCAGAGCATCGTATAAACTCCCAGCTGACTGTAGTGTCTTTCAGGCCGAGATCTTTGCCATTGAAAAAGCAGCTGAACTGGCACATCACGAAAAGCTAAGCTCTTCGGAGATTACTTTTTTCGTGGACAGCCAGGCTGCTATCAAAGCCTTAGCCAGCGAGACCATAAGATCAAAAGCAGTTTTAAACTGTAGGAAGGAATTAAATAAAATCTGCCACACTAACCAGGTAAAGCTCTGCTGGGTTCCTGGACATAGCAATATAGAAGGGAACGAAATAGTAGATGAACTAGCCAGGAAAGGGTCAGAAGCAGACACAAGTAGTAGCGACCATTCAGTTAGGGGACCACTCGTCCCAATTGGGGTACTCAAGCGGAAGTTAGACCTTAAATTAAAAGAGAAAATCAATAACTCCTGGAAATCCAGGGACGATTGCGTAATCTCTAGAAGTTTATGGCCTAACACAAATGAAAAACAAACTCGGTATATTCTATCGCTGAGTAAAAAGAACATTAAAATCTTGATAGGTGTACTAACAGGTCATTGCGCAATTGGCACAATGGCCAACAAGATAGGGGCATTTGCACCCGATTTTTGTAGGAGCTGTCAGGATGAGGAAGAAATAGAAACCATTAAACACCTGCTCTGTGACTGTAGCGAAAGATATCGAGTGAAGAAATCTTTAGCCTCTTGACAAGGCAATGAAAATTCTGTTTCTTTTCGTTTAATGCCAAAAGGCTTTAATTTCCTATTGAAAATTATAAGGGTTAAGCTTAATTCAATTTTAATATTAATTTAACAATCAGTTTTCTTACGTTTTAGTCTTTTTCTTTCTAATAATTTTTTCAATACTTTAGTTTTAATTTTAGGTTAACTTTACAATTTGATCTTTATGCGTAGACAGCTCGAATTCAAAAGGGCGGAGAAAAGCTTTTTCTTGTATCAGGCGGAAATTATGTTGGTGCTTTTATTATGTGAATGTTGTCTGTCTGATATTTTTTAATATGTTAATGTTGCCTGCCAGATCTTAAGGGTCTGTTTATCTGGTGCTCGGGTCGGTAACACTCCCCCCTGGTAAGCCTGTTCCCTGAACGGACTTCCCACACTTCTCAAAACCGACCCACGTCCAGGACGGCCAGTTTAGTTGCGGGCCTGGTGTAAACGCCCGTTTTTGTTTTCACTATTGCCTTTCTCACCACCCCATCTTGTCCAGGTAGAACCTTTAAGATAATTCCTTTGGGCCAGCTGTTTCGCGGGCTATCTGGATCCGTGATGATCACTATATCACCTTCTTGAAGGGATCTTGTTGAAGAAAACCACTTCGTACGTTTTGTTAGGTCAGGTAAGTACTCAGCTACCCATCGTCGCCAAAACTGATTAGCAAATTGTTCGCTCGCAAGCCAATTTTTGCGAAGTGAAGTACCATCATTGAGAATTGGTCCTCTCATTTTTTCACCGCTTGAGGACCCTAATAAAAAATGATTTGGGGTCAATGCTTCAGCATCACCACCATCGAGGGGAACATAAGTAAGGGGACGCGAATTTAAGATTCTCTCTACCTCAGAAAACATTGTATGTAGCAACTCTTCAGTCGGATTTCTCTGAGGACATATATGACAAAGCGTTTGTTTAATGGAGCGCACTAGTCTCTCCCAGCTACCTCCCATATGAGGTGCCAGTGGAGGATTAAAGTGCCATTTTAGGTCGGGACCAACGAAACCGTCAGCTATTTTGTCTTGATCAAGGTTTTGCATCGCTTCTTTTAATTCTTGACTAGCCCCACGGAAATTTGTTCCATTGTCACTATACACTTCTAGAGGCCAGCCCCTGCGTGAGATGAAACGTTTCAACGACATGATACAGGAATCCGCAGATAGAGAAGCAGCTATCTCGATATGCACTGCCCGTATTGTGAGGCATGTTATAAGCACTCCCCATCGTTTTTCTAGACGCCTGCCCACTTTTACGTTAAGAGGCCCGAAGTAGTCTATTCCGATGTATGAAAATGGTTTAGTTAACGCTTGAAGTCTGGCAGCTGGCAAATTGCCCATGAGTGGAGGACTTGGAAGGCATTTCTTGATTTTGCAATGTTGACACTGTCTTCTTATCGATTTTAGCAGAACTCGAATTCTTGGAATGTTGTACCTTTGTCGAAGCTCATTAACAACCGTCTCATCGTTATGGTGATGGAAGCGTTCATGAAAGTTGGCTATTATAAGTCTGGTTATCGTATGTTCTTTAGGTAGGATAATTGGTCGTTTCATGCCCATAGGAACTCCTGGTGCCGCATCAATTCTTCCAAGTATTCTCAACACTGAATTTTCGTCCAAATACGGTGAAAGTTTGTAAAGGGCACTTGTTTTCTCAATACAACCTGTCTTATTTTCAAAGTGATTGAGGACAGAGATCTCTTCAGGAAACACTTCTCTTTGGCAAAGTCTGTATAGGAAGTTCTCAGCATGTTTCATATCATCAGAAATGAGACTTTTAGGCATTGTTTTGTCATTCTTGTAATTCAAATACAGACGTAGAAACCGATATACTTGTGCCATACATCGTAGTATTTTGTTCCATTTACTAGAGTTGCGCAAAACAGTTCCATGACCGGAACGAACATGGAACGGTTCTTTTGGTAGTCGGAACTAGTTCCTGGAACTAGTTCCGCGGAACTGTTAAGGTTCTGTAAATGCATAAAAACTTGAACATGGTAACATGAACTAATAAGCGAAAGGCAGAGTTGTTTTCTTGGTTGGTTTCTTTCAATCCACAAACCACAAAGAAAAACCAACAAAACAATAACAAACAATCAAAGATACACTACACATGCTTAATTGCTAATACCAATACGAATAAAATGCACATCATTTTTCATTTTCATCTTTCATGAACGAAATAAACTAGAATCCAAACCAGTTTTGTCTTTTAATGTTCATAGTTCCGACTCCGATCCAAAGGAACTATGTCATACGCGAGGAACTACGAACCTTCGGAACTATGAGTATTAACAGAGATATGAGACATCAGACCGATCAACGTTCATTTCGTTCTAGATCATATTAACAGTACAAACACGCTTCAATCCATCTTCAACCTACCTACAAATGCTAATACAATGGTGGTTGGTTTGGTATTTCACATTCATTCGTTCCATTTGTGTGTGAATAGTGTTAGTGTATACCTACAAGCACAAGAGCGCGATTCTTTCCACTTTCATATCATACATATCCATATCCAGTCGGAACTATGAACTGCTCAACAAACATGTGTTTTGTTCTTTCTCTTTCCACTTTCATACCATATCCAGTCGGAACTATGAACGAACATGTTTAGTTCGTTCTCTTTCCATTTTCATACCATATCCAGTCGGAACTATGAACATGTTTAGTTCTTTCATGTCCATGTCCGGAACTATTTAGGTTCAGACTTCGGAACGAAAGGAAATGTCTCCGGGAGAGGACATAGTTCCTGGAACTATACATGTCCGGAACGACTCATGTCTACCATTTACTAAAACGGCTTACGTCAATAAGATGGTCAAATGTCTTAACTTGGTGGAGATGAACATGCCTTAACTCGACTTCTGAAACTTCAGTACTTATGAACTCTGCGGGCCAATCATCCTTCGTATTGTTCAAGAAACTTGGGCCTGAATACCACCGACTATTTGCACTGAACTCGTTTTTGAACTGCCACTTTGTTGCCTCATCCGCAACGTTATCTTTGCTCGGAACCCATCTCCAATCTTTCATTTCGGTTTCTTCAAGAATTTCCCCGATTCGAAATGCAACGAACTGTTTATATTTTCTGTGGTCGGAATTAATCCAACTCAACACCGTTTTGGAGTCAGACCAAAAGTATTTTTCATCAATTTTAATTGAGTGTCCTTCAATAATTGTTTTTGCAAGTCTCGTTCCTAGAACAGCAGCCTCTAGTTCTAATCTAGGGATTGATATGACTTTTAATGGTGCTATTTTAGTTTTAGCTGCGACTAAAATGCAATTTATGGCGTTTCCATTTGTTACCCGCAAATACCCCACCGCAGAATAAGCAACTTCACTAGCATCAACAAACACGTGGACCTCTGTATGCGAATCATGGCAAAAGGAAAGATGTTTTAGGTAAGTTCTTGGTATGGAAATATTTTTTATCGATGGAATTAAATGCTTCCACTTCTTCCATTTTTCCAATTGTTGTGGTAGTATCTTTTCATCCCACTCTATCGATGACGACCAGATCTCTTGAAGAACGATTTTTAGTAGAACCATGAAGTTAGCTATAAGGCCCAAGGGGTCGAAGACTGACATCATTACCTTTAAGACGTCCCTCTTAGTTGGCCATATATCTTCGGTAAGAATATCGGAATTGAGCGTGTTTACTTTCATTTTGAAGGAGAATGTGTCCTCAGCTGGACACCACCACATCCCTAAAATTTTTTCTGTTCTTGATAAAATACTCCAATTTGTTTCACCGTATTCATAATGTGCGGCCTTTTCTTTTAAATTTTCGAGAACCGACTCTGAGTTGGACATAAAATTTCGGATAGTGAAGCCAGCTCTACTGTGAATGAAGATAATTTCCTTCGCTATTTGCAGTGCCTCTTCTTCGGAGTCAGCACTGTCGAGATAATCATCAACATAATGATTTTCAATAATTCCCTTAACTGCTCTTGGATATTGCTTTTCATATTTTTTTGCGTTTTCGTTTTTTACGAACTGGGCACAAAAGGGAGAGCAAGTTGAACCGAATGTCATTACTTTCATAACATACTCTTCTATGTTTTGGCTCTCTTTATTCAACCACAGAAATCTTTGAAAATCCTGATCTTCTCTTTTTATTCCAACCTGATGAAACATTTCCTTTATGTCTGCGCAGATAGCTATTTTCTTTTGCCTGAATCGAAAAAGAACCGAAAGCAACGAAGGGACAATGTCCGGACCTGATAGCAACATTGAATTCAACGAGATACCATTGACAGTTGCGGCTGCATCCCATACTAGTCTTACTTTGTCTGGTTTGTTATGATTGTGAACAGGAAAAATTGGCAGATACCACACAAGAGATTTGCTTTCTTTCAGTTCAGCGTCGCTCAGTTTTCTTGCATATCCTTTATTCACATAGTCTTCTATTTGTGTGTGTAGGTTTTCGTTAAGTTTCGGATCTCTATCCATTTTTCTTTGCAAACACTTAAGTCGACTCTCTGCCATTGCACGGGTGTCTGGGATTTGTTTTGGTTCAACTTTCCAGAGGAGAGGAACAACGTACTTGTTTCCTTCAATAATTGTGTTGTTTTCCAACATTTGTACTGCTTTTTCGTCGTCGTGTGAACGTTTGATTTTAAAATTCTTTGTCCCGATTGATTCTAATGTAAGGTATTCTTTAAACTGTGCGTTAAGATCTCTTTCGATTCGTTGACATTCGCAGATGTGAAAGTTACCGTTTGTATTTTGTGTCGAAGTGTCGCTTGGTTGCATGCAGGGACCATATTTTGTCCACCCGAGGCGAGTCTTTGCTGCAATAGGTTCGTTTTCTCTTCCTTCTCGAGTCTGGAGAGGGACACTCAGCTTCCAATGACTCAGTCCAAGTAAAATTCGTGGTTGTGCATTTCTGTATGACTCGATGGGAATGTCTTTCAAGTATTCATATTTGTCAGACAACTCACTGAATATAACTGTTTGTTTTGGGAGTTCAAGCGACTTCACAGTACGTACATTGGTGATATTGTATTTCTTGTTATTTTTTGATGATGAAATCTGAATGTTTATGTTTCTAGACGAGTGCTCGGTGTACCTTCAACCCCTAATTCCGCTGCAAGATTTTCATCTACAAGTGATACCGAAGAACCATCATCTAGGAAGGCGTATGTGTTAATTTGTTTGTCTTCATTATGCAAAACAATTGGAACGATTCTAAATAAAATTTGGTTGGATTTTGATTTTTGATGAAAATGGTGCTCAGCATTTACTGTTGGGAATGAGTTTGGTTGTTCACGTTGTTTGTGGAGGAGCTGGTGGTGTTTGAAAACACATCCGTTGATTCCACACACCTTCTGAATGTAGCAACGGTTGCGTCCATGCTGACGCAGACAAGTGCGGCAGATTGTGAAGCGTTTAATTACATTCCATCGTTCGTTTATTGCCATGTTCAAAAACGTCGGGCATTGATCAACGGTTCTGCACTCCGAAGTGCAAAGCAAACATTTTTTAATTTGTGTCGGTTGTATTTGTGTGTCCTGGTGGACATGAACTGCTGCTCTCGTGCCACTTCTTCCGTTGCTAGTGGTTGGCGATTGTTCGTGGAGTGGATTCACAATAAGTGCAGCGTGTGCAACTCCTTCTAACCATGAGCTATAGGTTGATAGGTTGACTACACTTAAATTTTTTCTATGGTTGCCCCAATCCAGACGAATAGCTGGTGGCAATTTGTTTGTCAATTCCCTAAGTAGGGATGGGTTCTCTAAATGCCCATGCAGGCCGGTGGCTTCCATTACACCACAAATGTTTTGGACGGCAAGTGAAAATTTTATTATCGTCTGCAATTTTTCTTGACGAGGTGGTGGTTCTTTACGAATCTGTTCCAGAAGATTGTCGATGATGACCTCTGGCTGTCCAAAATGGATTTGGAGGGTGTTCAAGACACCCGGAACTTGTTCGGGAACCAAAAGCCTATTCCTAACGGCTTGTAGGGCTTCACCTTTCAGGCAATTTTGGAGTCGACGTAAATTATCCGTATTTGTGAATCCACAGGATGTTGTTGTGTTATGAAACCAACTAATAAAAAGTGGCCATTCCTCTGGGCGACCGCTGAAAGTCACATAGTCCTTAGCCATAACTTGTCTGGCAGCCATTTGCTGTTTGTTTGGTGGTGCCGTTTCTATTGATGAGCTGTTCCAAGTTTGAGACGCTGTTGGTTGTTGACCAGACGTGGCGTTGAGGGTAGATGAAGTTGATATAAAGCGGTGTTGCATCTGTGGGTTCGATAGTATTGTCGATTGGTGCTGTTGTGCATTTCGCTGTACAGGGGTTAAATTATTTTTTGTCGTTGTTGTTTCATGGAATTTATTCGGAGACCTAGCACGGTTGTTTTCAGTATCAATATTTTCTTCGTCGTCGCTTGGAGGGTTGGAGGATGAATCAGAAGCTAGCTGTTGAAGTAAATCATATTTCTTTTTTAGAAATTCTCTGTCGCTTTTTTCTTTCATCTCTTTTTCCTCTTGCAATTGTTGTAGGCGAAGTTCACGATATTTTGCTTTCGACATGCTTGATTGTTTTGAATTATTTGGAGGACTCATTTCGAGTTGAGTCGTTAATGGTTTAGGGTTTGACTGATTCGAGCTTGATGCAGATTTGTCTTGTGCATTTTCAACCTTGGGCTTTGAAGTGGCATCGTCAGATTGTTGTGCATTTTCAACCTGGGGCTTTGAAGCGGCATCGTCAGATTGTTGTGCATTTTCAACCTGGGGCTTTGAAGCGGCATCGTCAGATTGTTTTTTCGTTTGACAATTGGAGCAATTCCAATCTTGATGCTCTACGCTGCTGTCTACGCCTGCACACACATAATGAAACCAATGATCGCAGGTATCACACATTACCATATCATCATTGTCTACTAAATTGCAACTTTTGCAATTGAAATTTGTATTGGAGTTATCTTCCGACATTAATTAAAGGCAAATATAATTCGTACAATGTTTTACAATATTTTATTTTCGAATGAGGTAGAGAGAATAGGTTATGATGAAAATATGTATAATGACTTACCCCTTACTTATGTACTTATGTAAGAAAAATGTGGTGATTTATTGAACGATGAATGTCGAAGATGATTGTGTCTTGAGTTCTTGACGGTGACGCAGTGACGTTGTTGAGGAGCGTATGCAGGAAGGTGAACATGAAATCCAATAAATGGTGATGGTGATGATCGTCGTGGTGTGTCGGCAATGATGGAGCTCGATGTCGATGACGATGACGATGACGATGGTGGTGATGATGATCGTCGTGTTGTGGTGGCAAGGATGGAGCTCGATGACGATGGCGATGGTTGTGATGATGATCGTCGTGTTGTGGTGGCAAGGATGGAGCTCGATGACGATGGCGGTGGTTGTGATGATGATCGTCGTGTTGTGGTGGCAAGGATGGAGCTCGATGGCGATGCGTTGATGAAATGGAGTGGCGACGATGATGTGCAATTGGATGGTGAAATAGCTTAAGCGTTTTAACTTAATTAAAACGAAATTAAAGTGTAGCGAAAGATATCGAGTGAAGAAATCTTTAGCCTCTTGACAAGGCAATGAAAATTCTGTTTCTTTTCGTTTAATGCCAAAAGGCTTTAATTTCCTATTGAAAATTATAAGGGTTAAGCTTAATTCAATTTTAATATTAATTTAACAATCAGTTTTCTTACGTTTTAGTCTTTTTCTTTCTAATAATTTTTTCAATACTTTAGTTTTAATTTTAGGTTAACTTTACAATTTGATCTTTATGCGTAGACAGCTCGAATTCAAAAGGGCGGAGAAAAGCTTTTTCTTGTATCAGGCGGAAATTATGTTGGTGCTTTTATTATGTGAATGTTGTCTGTCTGATATTTTTTAATATGTTAATGTTGCCTGCCAGATCTTAAGGGTCTGTTTATCTGGTGCTCGGGTCGGTAACAGTGACTGTCCGAACCTCCAAACAAGCCGCCTCCGTCATTTCGGAAACAGGTTTGTTGGAGAACTGGATGATCTAGCACAGGTCTCAATGGCAAACATGAAGAAATTTATAGATAGCACAGGCTGGTTCGTTAACGAGCCAGTCTACGTTAATCGAGTTTGAGGAACATCGATGCTAACTTTTATTTTATAGGGGATCACAATGGACCAATAGGCCCCCGTGTACGCAACAGCTCACGCTGTGCACACCCCTCATAACCTAACCTAACCTAACCTAACCCCTTTACCACGCTACCCGCTACCGCTACTCACGCCCGTTACCCATCACCACGCTATGCGCTACCCGCTACCTACTTCCCCGCTACCCGCTTCCCACGCCCATTATATCTCAAAAACAACAAATCTAAATGTACGTTTTTTGTCGCTGGAAAACAATATTTTACGAATATGTATATATTTTCTTGACTGACATAAAATAATACATTTTCAATTTACATGAATAATTTCAGATCTGACATCTGACAAACAATTTTCAATATTTGAAATTGATCATTTTTTTTTTTTTTTTTGATGGGGTGGAAAAAGTATGTTTTTTTAACATTGGCAAGGATCCCTAATTTTTTTGAAAATGAAACATAGCCTATGTCACTTGGGAACAGAGATGAGTATTTACTTCATATGTAGCAGATCTACTTCATTAATTTATTTTTATGCATCTGCTACGTAGCAACCTATTTCTACTACATTTTTTCTTACCCACAAAATTCATTTAAGATGTGTTGATTGATGTGTATTGATTCATTTTTTGTTGGTCAATGTTGGAATTGTTAGAACTTTTGGATACAAAAGTAATACAAACTGAAAAATATCCGACAATTCTTCCACTTCTGAATGATTTTCTTTACTATGAAATAGCAAACATAGAAGCTCTAAACTCCGAATTTAGAATGCTTATGTTTACTAAAAGTATCCAAATGAAGGATGAGGAAGACGTTGTTGAGTTTTGGTCACGTTTATACTCCCAGAAAAATATTTTAGAAGAAGATATTCTTACGGTGTTGCCTGACTATATATGCTTACACTAGCTAGCTTACCGCATAGCAGTGCAGCAGCCGAAAGACGATTTTCTGATTTCAACAACGTCAAAAAAAAAAAAAACTGGATATAAGTAACGCGTTTTCCCTTTTACTAATAAGATAGTTTGTGGCCGGGGTGGAAGATTATGAACCTCCCAAAAAATTATTACTATATTTTTCAAAATTTAAATATGTTCAGGAGGGCTATGTATTAAGAACCGATTAAAATGCTTATCACATTCTTATACTTTATAATATTTTATGAATTAGTGTTATGTTTCCCTTAGCGGAGAATCAGATTTCATTTAAAACAGATTGTTCCTTTTTATTTCAATATAATAATAATGTACCTAAATAATGTACCTTATTTATGAATTTGTGAGACAATAGGTGTGTTTTTTTGGCAAAGCTATCCGTATCCCCAGTAGTAGACTACATGTATTACAAATACAACACGATACTGCCGATAAAAGTAGAAGTAGAATCATATCTACTGCGGATAGAATTTAGAAAAATTCAATAATCGTCTTTGTAATGATAGCAGCGACCAACTTCTAAATAAAAAAAATTAACAACTGCGGATGCGTTTTTTTAGTAAATCCTACTGCACTGCTGATAGATTTGCCAAAAAAACACACCTAATTTATAATTTCGTTATATTAATGTAAAATAAAATAAAAATAAATTTGTTTTGTTTGTAATTTTTTTTTTCATTATCTGCTACATATTTCACAAATCTACTTCGTTTTTTTGGGCAATTTGCTTCATTTTTCGGGCTTAGCGTTAGCATTCTCATCCCTGCTTGGGAATAGTGTAGCTTGCCAACGGTGAAAGAATTTTTTAAATCGGTCCAGTAGTTTCGGAGCCTATTCATTTCAAACAAACAAACAAACAAACAAAAAATCAAACCTTTCCTATTTATAATATTAGTATAGATATAGATAAAATAGCTTTTAAAAAAATTTTAATCTGAAAAACATTTCTCCCTTAATCTATTCCAAAATAGTAATTTTAAACAAAAACTATTTTCTATTCCAATACATATATCCAAGCTCCAAGTAGGTAATACATTTTGTTGATGCAAATAAACTCATATTTCAAAGGGAAAACACAAGAGTGCCAATTAAAATAACAATATTTTTGTAATTAAAAGAAAAAAAAAATCTACTAATTTCCTTCGAGCCGGATTTGAACCAGCGACCTATGGATGTCTACACGATATTGCACTTCTACAGTCCACCGCTCTACCAACTGAGCTATCGAAGGTGATGAGAAATGGGTGTCAAACGCCTTATATGAAACAAGCTAATATTTCTTGTTTTAAATCAATCTTTTCTTAACATTTGAATTGAGCAGGTGAAATAAAAATACATATACACACATGGTGCATATATTTCGTGCAGAATTGATGAACAAGTGTAGATTTTCTTCTTTTGCTTCATCGTATGATCTTTCTTAACCTTGCATAATATAGAGAAGTAAATGACTCCAACTGGAATGTTAGCTGGAATTTCGATTGGAAATTTGCCGCGATTTAGCTTGCGGTGCTTTTGTGCTTTGTGTTTGTGCTATTTGAAGTTGAAGTGGTATTGGAGATTTCAAAAATATAAGAGCTTAAAGGGTGCTCTGCTTAATGTTAAACAATGGAGTCCATTGAATTTTCCGCATTAACTTTTTAATCTTTTGAGCAGAGTTGTCGGTTGCTTTGAAGATCGACCATGATCGAGTAAAAAGCAAGTAATTATCAGGTAAGCACAGTGCACAGAAACATCGAGGAAATGGGATCAACGATCAACCTGAAATTTTTTCCAAATAACAACTTCGGTCGTATGGTCATGTTCAGAGAATCGTTATTTAGCCGTACTACGCGAAAGTGGAACTCTCTTCCAAACTCTGTCTTCCCGGGAATTCAAGACTGATGTTAACCGACACCTCATCTTAAACTCTCTCCGTCTATCCCATTTTCCCTAACGCAGTGCTAGCGTAAAAAGGGAATATAAACCCCTTGGTGGGTTATAATGTGTTGAGTTTCATCTTAAGCTTAAGCAAACTCAATTTATTGCATTCTTTCTCAATACCGTACAGGTTGGGGCTTAAAAAAGCAAGTAGGTACAAACATAGGCAATATTTTCATATCAATCTTCAGTTGCGCCTGTAACACCCTTTATCAGAAATTTGCCGGCACTTGGAAAACCCAATGGAACTTCATCCATATTCACATGATTTTTTTCCATATAATCAAATTCAGTTTGCTTGCTTTCGTTCACCGTTCAACAACGACTTGGGAATATTCCACCGAACAGAGCTCTATACTCCTCCTGTTATCAATTCTATTCAGTTTTTTTTTACGTTCTCATACCGAGTATGTGCTTCTATTTTTCCTTCTCGAATGTACTTAAATTGAATGTTTTTTTTTGTTCTAGAAAGTTATAAACTATGTCGTACCATAAGCCGGAAAGTAAAACAATCAAGGAATTGAAGGATATCGCCCACCGTCTTCGAATTCATTCGATTTCTGCCACTGAGGCTTCCAAATCCGGGTGAGTTATACTAAAAAATTTATTGAATATTATTCTCCTCCTCTTGACTCTAGCCGTTAGGTACATGAATTGCACTTTTTTCTTATTTTGTTTGACGAGTTTAAAGTGAATGGTTTTTGGGTTTTAAGGAAAACACGTGTTTTACTTGGAAAATTGAAGTTGACCGCGAAATTAATCATTTTATCTGAATGATAAAATGCATCGCAATGGGAATTTTTCACATTAATATGCAATTGGAGCAAATTTGAAAGTTTTCAGTTGGAATTGATGAATACAAGTGGAGAATCGTCAATGACCTACTTGACCTTGGCGGTATATTCATATGTTATTTCGATTGCTTAAAGGTTCCAGCCGGCATTGGATAATGTCGAATGGTTCTTATTACAGAAGTCGAGTCACGATGAAGTTCGTGAGTTTTGTATAAAGGTGTAGGTGCATTAGAAAAATATCTATTGAATTATTTGTACTTGCCGGCTGGTTGTTGGTGGCATGGTTTAACGTTCATTTTTGTTTGTTTTTCTTCTTTTTAAAGTTGAATACATACATTTTCATCATCAATTTGCTTATGCATGGATATTTTAAGACAGAAAAGGAACACTGCGTACTGCGTTCATAGTAATGTCGTCATCGAACCGATTAACAGTGGCATGATGATTACTTATTTTTTTCATATACTGTCTTCTGTATTGCGGCTTGAAAAGAAACTGAGTCTGAGAGACATGTTTTTTTTTTCAATAACTATGTAGGTACATTATACATATAGATTTACTGCTAGCTCATGAGTACTTCACTGAAATATTTCATCGTCATCTCGATAACCTTTATATACCTACTTATAATCTCGTGTTGTCTTTCCAGGGGAAAGTGATGAAATGATAGAAATAAATGCTCACCGGCTGTTGTTCGTTAGATCTTTGATAATATTATGGACAGTTACAGTTGTATGAGGTGATTAAATTATGAGAGGGGGTCAATCAGATATTAAAGTGTGATGAAGCTTTGAAATCAGTGCATTTGAGAGAAGTAATAAAACCGTATTACACTGCCGCTCACCTGAATAGGTTCACTTTTTTTCGCACCTTGATGTTTGACTATCTTTATACGCACAGAACTTTCCGATTCCGGATGCGAAACAAACAAGCATAGTGTAAGTTCACAAACGCATCACTGCAGTCATGATGCACAATCATTCAAAGTCAAACGTTCACAAACGCAAATTTGTGCATCATTTTTCTCGTCAACTGTTCACTATTGCAAACTGATGTGCAAAAAGTAAACAAAAAAGCATCACTGCTACAGACTGATTAGTTTTTGATTTCATATATGTATTTTTTTGCAAATATGGAGACGGAAAAGGAAAATTGAGTATAATTTAATAGCAATTATATGGAAACTTAATATTTATTGAATATTCTTTTGTTTTTTCCATCATTAATAAATAAAAGAAAAAATGTGTTTTTCAACGTCAAATAAATAAATCGATCAGCATCGCATCAGCATCAGCTGCATAAGCATCAGCATCGCAAAAAAGCAGTGATGCGGAATCACTGCACAGAAATGAGGCGTTTGTGAACTTACACATAAACACATTTTTTTGCTTCTAATGGTTGAATGTCTATGTATTTGTGAAACCTCATATGCAGAATTACAGATGACATGACCAGAGACAAAAGGAGATCGGAAACTGACTTACGTTTCACTCTCCGGATACCGCAAATTTTATTTTACCGTTACTTCTTGTATGTGATGTGAAGAAATGAGAAAAAACAGCAACAAAAATGGTATGCTCAAGTTTACTGAGATAGTATTGGTAAAAACACGCATACTCTTGCAGTAAACTTGAACCATAGCTTGTTGGCACTGGGCCCATTCACTTACGTAGTCACTACGTAGTCCACTCATTCTGATTGGCTTAATACGACTAATAGCGTTTTTTTTTGGTAATCCGGAATTGTACACAGAACTGTCCGATTCCGGATTCCAAATGAACAGGCAAACACATTTTTTTGCTTCTAAGGGTTGAATGGTTGTGTATTTGTGAAACCTCATATGCAGAATTGCAGATGACATGACATTGTTTTTAATTTCTTTATTTGTAAACATGGCGCGAGTGTGTGCATGTATGCGTGATTCTGTTTTTGATTCTGACTTCAAATTCGGAATCGTTTTTTTGTTCTATTCAGAACAAGAACTGTCATCTTGTGCCAAGTGAACGAGTACAGAACTGTTCGGAACAGTTCCGGACGACAAAAAAAAACGCTATAAGAAATGAGTGGAAATTTCCCCTCCGACGTAGTGTAAAAATTTCGACTTCAAAGTTAGTTTGGCATTTCCTAATCAGCTGTTAAAAAAGAAACAAAACTTCAACTTCAAATTTCAAAAATTAAATTAAATTAATCGTACAATACGACAATTTTATTTATCAGATAATGTCTGAAGACGAAATTTATGCCATCAAATCTTATCTGGTAGTGTTTTTTTTTCGTTTACCCGGCGGCCACACGAGCAAGTTCTGGCTGGCAAGTTGGCATACAATCAAATATTTTACTCACACATTCAAACTTTTAGTACTTGCTTTAGTACTGGCTGGTCAACTGGCTAGCAAATTTTCCAGCCAGTAAAACGAGCAAGTAAATCGGCAAGTAATTTGACAGGTTTTGCCAAATATATCAAAATGAACAAAATTAAGGCCGTGTGCGAATTCAGTTAAAAATGGGTTAAAACTTGACGTTTGGTTAAATTTTGACACTTCGCATTATTTGACTAGCTGCTGAGCAGGTTAAAATATGACAGTAGTAGTTAAAAATTCATCCATTTTTATTTTTTAACCACAATTCATCCAATTCGCACACGGCCTAAATTAGAAAATTAGTTGAAACGTTGAAAGTTTTGTTTGTTTGAAAGTTAGTTGAAAGTTTTGCTGGCGACATCTTGGAATTTTAAACTTCAATCTGCTGAAAAATTCCTATTGATATGAATTTTTGTATACAATTTTATTACGATGCTGTTATGAAGATGTGAAAATTTTTCATTTATATCGGACCGGCTAAAAACGTTGTATAAGGGTTAAAAACTCACGAAATCCAGTTTTTCCGTGAATATCTCTTCACATGTATCTACAAAAATTGTTTGTCGCGCAATTATTTACAACGCTGGCCGTAATATAGGTGTGTACAAAAATTCAGTTCACTGCTAATTTTTCCGCAGATAAAACCTCTAATTTCTGGACTATCGTTATGTGACAGTTTGAGGTCGACTAGCTTTGTAGTGCAATTTTGCATTCACAAAGCTAGTTGAATTTCGACTACGTAGTGACTAGGTTAGTGAATGCGCCCAAAGACCTTGCTACACGTACAGTATACGTGAGTGAAGCAACAAAAATTTCTGATGATGTCAAATTTTGGGACCTCAGCTGTCAAACTGGGCCTGTGCTGTCATTTTGAGTTCAGGGGCGCATTTATTTTTGTTGGTGATCGTTAGGCGCTACACAATTTCTTGTGCTTTTTAACACTTGATCAAGTTGTTCATAGAATGTGCTTTCGAATACGACCCGAAAAAGCACAATAAATATGATGAATTAAGGATGAAAAATGAAGAAAATTTAACGAAAAAAAAACAATAATAATAAAAATCGTGCATGTACACCTTGAACGTTAAAAAAAGAATTGAAATTGGAAAATAAAATTGATGCACAATCGATATAATCCTGATTCAATCATATTTCGCTTGGCGCCCATGAGATTAACCATTCAACTGCAGACCAGCCTTGTTGTAATGCGTTTGTTTGTGAAACTCGCACTACTCTTTTTCATAAAGCACTCCATACACGATTCAATTTTATTTTCAATTTAGATGTCAACTAAATTGATGCTTCGCCACACACTATTGAGATTATTCACGTCTCTGTTTTTTTTATCTCACTTTAATTTCTTGGTAAGAAAGAGATGGAATACGTTTGGTTTGACAGTAAATCAAATGACTTGCCTACGCACACCTCAACTAAGTTGAGATTATTCACGTCTCTGTTTTTTTATCTTACTTTAATTTCTTGGTAAGAAAGAGATGGAATGCTTTTGGTTTGACAGTAAATCAAATGACTTGCCTACACACACCTCAACTAAGTTGAAAACATTCACATCAACTTGAACAAATTCAAAATCTTTTGATTTTCTTCCAACTCAATCGTCAACCTTCAAAAAAATCAAATTCGAGCCCACACACGAGTTGATTTGATGAAATTGACATTAAATTGAAAGACAAGTTGAACTGTGTATGGAGTGCTTAAGACCCCTTCCTGTACATACTTCTTACAATGTGTGGACATGACACAACATGACATGACATGACATTATTTTCTTTATTTGTATTGTAAACATGGCGGCGAGTACGTATGTGTATGTATGCATGATTCCGACTTCAAATTCGGAATTGTTTTTCTTTTCTTCTCAGAACAAGAAATGTTATCTTGTGCCAAGTGAACGAATTCAGAATCGTTCGGAACAGTTCCGGACGACAAAAAAAAACGCTATTAGATTAATGTAGATCCCTTGTCATACCCCAAAGCACAGATGAGGGCTCAGTTATAGCTATCAGTAAAATCCATCAGTAAAAATTTTGTTTTGCTATTTTGAATACTTTAATTTCATATTTTGAAGAAAATTTTGATGAAATAAGTTGAAAATACATTTCGACTATTTGTTTAAAAAAAAGAATGCATTTAGTGTTAAATATTATTAACAAATCCATTTTATAAATTTTACTGATGAAATTTCATTGTACTGAACAACTGACTGCCAAATGTCAAAACAAATTCCATATTTTTTTACTGTTGGCGTTTCATTTTTTTACTGTTCCGGTGCCATCATTAAAAAAATTACTGATGAGATGAACAGTAAAAACGAAATTGTTTGCGGCGTGAAGGTGTAAATTTACTGATAGTTATAAACGCTCATCAGTAAAAAATTTCAGATTCCAGTACCCATGTTCTGTAACTTCTCACATCGAGAAAATCATACCGAAAACAGTGTAAACGGAGCGTAACTAGTTTTTTTTGTATGAAATTTGACACAATCTGTTTCGATTTCCTACATATGTTTCTCGACTCCGAAATTTTTCGACCGAGTTACAGAACATGGACCCAGATGTTTCAATTTTTACTGATGGATTTTACTGATAGCTATAACTGAGGCCTGAGTTAAAAGGGAGATGGGAAACCAAGCCGTCAAAATGACAATGTCTACAAGCTGCGGTCAAAGTTTACTCCAAGAGTATGCGTGTTTTTACCAATACTATCTCAGTAAACTTACACACCACCTGATTTTTCTTGCTGTTTTTTCTCATTTATTCACATACACGAGTACGGTAAAATAAAATTTGCGGTATTCGGAGGGTAAAACGTAAGTCAGTTTCCGATCTCCTTTTGTCTCTGCCCCAAAGTATTGTAACTTCTGAAAGAGTTTTTTTAACCTATGAATTCTATGGTTGGTCGAGCCATTTGGTGGACTTGACAAAGTTCAGTAGGCGATTGCCTTGCCTGGGAGTCCAGATAGTTCTTCTAGTTCATTAAAGAAATAGTTGCCTTAACATTTATTTCTTGTTTGGCAGTGTGCTGGACAGTGGCAAAGGAAGTGAGTCGTGTTTTCGTGTCCCATCTTCTTTTTGTGGTAGCCAATAGGTTTTATCCCGTTATCACGCTTATGAGGGATCTTAGGAAGTATTTTTTAAGAAGTAAGATCCTATCAGATTTTTTCTTGTCGTAATACGGCCAGAGTTTCCTGGTGTTACAGAAGGTTCCATCTAGATATCGTTTGCTTTTTGAATGATATTTTTTACTAATGTTTCGCTTTAATTTGCATTGAGGGTGTTATGGAGATATCCTTCCTCAAATAATTGAACAGCTTTCTTCTTTTTTGTTAAGGGAAAACTTTTATTCCTACGGAATATACATACATATTTACATTCATATTTAATTCATTATTCATTACAATTCGAGTTCAATTTAGTTACTTACAATTGGTTTGCTTTTTTTAAAGGAAAGGATAAATTTTACTTTACTTAGGCCGTGTGCGAATTGGATGAATTGTGGTTAAAAAATAAAAATGGATGAATTTTTAACCACTACTGTCATTTTTTAACCTGCTCAGCAGCTAGTCAAATAATGCGAAGTGTCAAAATTTAACCAAACGTCAATTTTTAACCCATTTTTAACTGAATTCGCACACGGCCTTAAATCTTAAGTTTGCCACGAGGCGTTTTGATCAAAGGCAAGATGGAAAAGGCCGGAATTTTTAGAATTCAGACATTTTGTATAAAAAAAAAGGCGCGCTTACGATCTGTCAGTCTTTTGCAGATGACAATCGAAATTAGTGCTGCCAGGTTTGGCAACACTCCCCCCTGGTAAGCTGGTTCCTGGGACCAGCTTTCCATCTTCGCCAAATCTGCCAACATCTAAAACGGCTAGCTTGGACGTGGGTCTGGTATAGATTCCATGTTGAGTTTTAACAACGGCACTGCGTGCTATGCCATCTTTTCCAACGTTAGTTTGGAGAATCAGTCCCTTTGGCCAAGTGTTTCTTGGAAGCGTTGGGTCGGCGATTATCACAATGTCTCCTACGTCGATTGGTTTTGATGCAGAGAACCATTTTGTTCTTCGAGTGAGATCAGGCAGATATTCGTTTACCCAACGACGCCAAAATCTGTTAGCGAACTGTTCACTTGATAGCCAGTTTTTTCTTAATAGGCTTACATCGTCCTCGACCTCTCCAGCAAGTTTGTCACCGTTGGAACTTCCCAACAGGAAGTGGTTTGGAGTTAGCGCTTCATCCTCGTCACAACCTAAAGGAACATAAGTAAGGGGTCGTGTATTTATTATTCTCTCTACCTCAGTCATCATTGTACCTAGAAGCTCATCTGTAGGGTTTCTGGTTGGTGTTATATGGCCTAAGGTGATTTTTACCGAGCGGACTAGCCTCTCCCAACTTCCCCCCATATGTGGTGCTAGAGGAGGGTTGAAGTTCCATTTAAGATTGGGTCTTACGAATTCGGAAGCTAATTTATCAATTTCTATCTTATTTACTGCTTCTTTTAGCTCCACACTGGCACCTCGGAAATTAGTACCATTGTCACTGAATATTTCCAACGGCCATCCTCTTCTTGAAATGAAACGTTTGATAGCCATTATGCAAGAATCTGCAGACAAGCTAAAGGCGACCTCGATGTGCACTGCTCGTATAGTAAGGCAGGTTATTAAAACTCCCCATCGTTTTTCAGAATGTCTCCCAACTTTGACGAAAAGAGGGCCGAAATAATCTATTCCTACAAAGGAAAATGGTCTTGTGAAGGGTTGGAGTCTAGCAGATGGAAGATCGCCCATCAACGGTGGCTCGGGATTACATCGATTGTTTTTGCAATGCTGGCATTTCTTCACTACACATTTGAGGACAATCCGAAGTTTTGGTATATAGAACTTTTGCCTAACTTCGTTAACTACTGTTTCGTTGTTTTTGTGACAAAATCGTTGATGATAGTCGCCGACGATAAGGTTAGTTACAATATGTTGCCTTGGTAGGATTATTGGACGTTTTGTACACAGTGGAACTCCCGGCACAGTATCTATTCGCCCTTTAATTCGCAGCAATCCATTGCCATCCAGATATGGACTTAGCTTGTAAAGGGGGCTCGATTTACATAGGGTTCTTTCTTCCGTTTTAACTCTCTTTAAAATCGCAATTTCTTCGGAAAACTGTTCGCTCTGGCACATCTTTATAAGATAATTTTCTGCGTCTTCCATGTGTGTTGACCGTATCATTGTGCTGACCTTTTCCGTCTTAAGCATTCTTTGTCGAATGAATCGGATTGCTTGTGCCATGGTTCTCATTAGTTTATTCCAGGTACTGAATCTCGTCAAGTCTATGGTGAAGTTAGTTTTTTCAATATGATGTAGATTAAGGTGCCTCATCTCTTCTGCTGTCTCTTCTGGTTTTATAGCTTCTCCTGGCCACTGTTCCTTTGGTTCGTATAGGAATCGTGGGCCCTGGTACCAACGACTGTTTGAGTGGAATTCGCTTTTCAAATTCCACTTCGTGGCCTCGTCGGCCACATTTTCTTTGCTAGGTAGCCATCTCCAGTTTCTTGCTTTTGTTTCTTCGAGGATTCCTCCGACTCTAAAGGCCACGAACTGCTTGTACTTACGATGATCCGAGTTAATCCAACTCAGAACAGTTCGGGAGTCCGACCAGAAGAACTTTTCTGTTATCTCGACGGAGTGCCCTTCCGTTATCATTCGTGCTAGTTTTGTTCCCAGGACAGCTGCCTCCAGTTCAAGTCGAGGTATGGATATCATCTTCAGTGGTGCAACTTTGGTTTTGGCGCCGACTAAAGTGCACTCTATAGCTTCGTTGTTAGTGACTCGGAAATATCCCACGGCTGAATATGCCATCTCGCTTGCATCAACGAATATGTGTAATTGCAAGGAATAGCTCTCTTTTAAAGATATTTTCGGAAGATATGGCCTCTTGATAACAATTTCTTTGATTGATGGTATACGATTTTTCCAAGCACACCACTTCTCGTAATGTTGGGGTTTTATTTTTTCATCCCATTCAACTGCCGAGCTCCAGACTTCTTGTAGGAGGATTTTTAGCAATACCATAAAGTTCGCGATCAGTCCCAGTGGGTCGAACACTGACATAAGAATTCTTAGCATCTCTCTTTTAGTAGGCCAGATATTTTCGCTTAAAGAGTTAGATTTTAAGTAAGGAGTACTCAGTGCAAACGAGAATGAGTCGGAGAACGGAGACCACCACATGCCGAGTACCTTTTCGGGGCCCAGAATAATTCGTCGGCCGCTTTCTGCTTTGCTATAAGTGGCTGCCCTTTCTTTGACGGTCTCAATGACTTGTGACGAGTTTGACATAAAATTTCTTATGTTAAAGCCAGCTTCGCCGTGTATAAAAATTACGTCTTTGACCAGCTGCACCGCTTCTTCCTCGGAGTCCACACTGTCTAAGTAGTCGTCGACGTAGTGTCTTTCGATAATAGCCTGTGCGGCTCGTGGATATTTTGATTTGAAGTTGTTTGCGTTAGTGTTCTTGACGAATTGTGCACAGAAAGGCGAGCATGTTGAGCCAAAGGTCATAACTTGCATGACGTATTCTTCAATTTCCATCGTAAGCTTGTTTCGCCACAGGAAACGTTGCGCGTGTTGGTCGGTTGCCTTTATCCATACCTGATGGAACATCTCTTGAATATCGGCGCATATAGCAATCTTGCGCTCTCTGAAGCGAAAAAGCACTGAGAAGAGAGAAGGGACGATGTCTGGACCGGAAAAGAGCATTGAATTCAGTGAAATATTTCCCACACGTGCAGCAGCATCCCACACCATTCTTACTTTCCCAGGTTTATTGGGATTAATGACTGGGAAGACTGGAAGGTACCATACTGGTGAAACATGTGCTTGTAGCTCGGTTATCGTTAATTTTCTGGCGTATTGTTTTTTCACGTAGTCTTCGATTTGGAAATCAAGCTTCTTTGAAAGCTCCATATCTTTCAACATTTTCTTTTCGAGGCATATCAGTCGGCGCTCGGCCATCGAGCGGCTATCGGGCATCTCTTTGTTGACGAACTTCCATAGAAGCGGAACGACGAAGCGTTTTCCTTTTCTCGATATATTGTTTTCCAAAATTGCAAGTGCCTTTTCATCGTCGCATGAGCGTATGGCCTTAGGGGAGTTGGGCCCTATTACATCCAGTGCAATGAATTCCTTAAACAATGCGTTCAAGTTCTTATCCTCAGATATCTGGCATTCGCACATGTGGAAGTTAGAGAAGCTTTGTCGTTGATCAACATGTTTAGACTTTCGTGTTAATGGACCGTATATAGTCCAACCCAGGCGGGTCTTTGATGCTATGGGCTGGCCTTCTCTTCCTTCTTTGGAGCGCAGTGGTACGCACAACTTCCATTGGTCAAGTCCAATGAGTAGACGAGGTTTTGCTTCAGAATATGTGTTCACCGGAAGCCCGTTAAGATATGGATATTCTTTCGATAGTTCCGCTATATTGATCGATTGTTCAGGAAGATCAAGATGATTGACTGTACGAAGATGTATTGAATGTCTTTTATCGATATTGGGGGCCGAAATTTCTACTCTTACTTTCCGGGATGAGTCTTCTGTACGATGGGTATTCGAAGTCCACTTCAAGCATAGTGGCTGTAGATCTCCTTCAGCGTTCAGTTCAGAAGCAAGACTTTCATCTATGAGCGATATTGATGAACCATCGTCGAGAAATGCGAAAGTATCTATTTTTTTATCTCTATTATGTAACACGACAGGAATTATTTTGAATAAAACGCTTGTTTTGTTGCTTGTTTGAAAGCAGTTCATTTGTTGATTTGATGCAGTCTCGGCTTGACGATCATTCGCAACGTTATGCAGCAATCTGTGATGCTTGTAGGTGCAGCCGTTTAAACCACATGCTTTCTCCAAGTAACATCTATTTCGTCCATGAGTGCGGAGACATGTTCTGCAGATCGTAAATTTTTTTATAATGTCCCATCTCTCTCTAAGGCTCATTTTTGCGAATTCTTCACATAGCTCCACCGTTCTACATTCCTGCTGACACACGGGGCATTTTCGTTCCATTGAGCTAGGCGTGCTTTGATGTACGTTCAATGCCGCTCTTGCAGAGTTCCTTCCTGTTCTGTTTAATATTTTCGAATTAAGTGGAGTGACCATAGAAGCGGAGTATGCTTTGTCGGCTAGCCAGGAATTGTAAACCGATAGGTCTACATCGTTCACACTCCTAGAGTAGTGCCCCCAATCCAATCGAAGACTCGGGGGTAGTTTATCCACCAGTTCTCTTAGTAGACTTGGATCGGCTAAATGTTTGTGTAGGCCGGTTGCCATCATAACTCCACATATGTTCTCAATTGTTAAAGAGAATTTTATAATAGATTGTAATTTGTCTTCGCGTGGTGACGGCTCGTTACGCATTTTGTCGATTAGGTTGTCAATGATGACTTCGGAGCGCCCATAGAGTCGAGTAAGTGTGTTGATAACACCAGGGACTTGGTCAGGAATGAAAAGTCTATACTTAACGTTCTCCAGTGCTTCACCCTTTAAGCAAGTTTGCAGCCGACGAAGATTGTCCGAGTTTGTATAGCCACACGAAAGTGTTGTACTGGTGTACCAACTGATAAATAGTGGCCAGTCCTCTGGGTGACCACTAAAGGTGACTTGTTCCTTGACTATCACTTGTCGCGCCGCCATTTGCGCCTTGCTAGGAATAAAGTCTTCGGCAGATACTGCAGGCATAAAATAGTTAGATGCCGGTGCATTAGAAGAAGATGCATTATTAAATGAGGCTGATGTGTTGACAGCCTGCGTGGCGATGTTGTTTGAGCAGGAGGAAGCGTTGAGTACTGGCTGATTGCAAAGATTGGACGAATGCATTGAAAGGCCACAAGACTGATAGGGGTTCGTAGTGTGCGTTGGACTACTGTATGCATGAGCAGGCGCGAATATAGTTTGCGGGGCGGATAACGCTGTAACGAATGTGGCTTTACTATTTGAAGCAGTCTGAGTGGAAAGAGTCGAGCTGTTGTTGTCGTGGGTAAACTCTTTGATCGGTTTTCGAGTGGACTGGTTACTACGGTTTGTCATTGATGAGTAGCCTTCAGCATTTCGTGATACTGGAGTCGAACCACGAACGTGAGTGGTAACAGGAGCTTTCTCATGCTGGTCATCTAATTGGTTCTCACCAGCATCACTGTCGGAAGTTTCAAGTTCTAACTGTCGAAGCATTGCATATTTTTTGTCTATGTACTCCTTATCCCTTTGCTCTTTCATGCGTCTTTCCTCTTCTAATTGTTCAAGGATAAGAGCGCGCTCTTTTAAAAGTGAAGATTTACGTACTTGTGTTGAAGGTTTAAAAGAGCTAGCCGTATTTCCTTGATTATTAGCGCCAAAGGCAGGATTGTTATGATCGTGGAGAGGCCCTAAGGGAGGTTTGTCGTTCGAGTCGTGGAGAGGCCCTAAGGGAGGTTTGTCGTTCGAATCGTGGAGAGGCCCTGAGGGAGGTTTGTCTTTCGAGGTATTTTCTGGGTTCGGTGGCTTGCATTTTGCACAATTCCACTCTTTATCTTCTATGTCGGCGGTCACACCTACGCAACTGAAATGGTGCCAGTCATTGCAGGTATCACATTGTACCATTTCGTCATTGTCGACGTTCGTACAGGACTTACAGTTAAATAATTCGTTCCCGAAATCAGATACCATTTTAATTCTAACCTTTATTGAGCTTTCTTATAAATAGTACGCAGAGGTAGAGAAAAATAATAATAACTACGTTTCTACTTGGACTTACCTTACGTCCTTTAGGTTTTGTTGATGACGATGACGTGGAGACGCTGTTGTAATTGCAGATGTTGATGTGGATGTTGTGCTTTGTACGAGCGTTGAGTGAATCGATGCTGGTGGTGATGAAAATAACGCCGATATTGACGAGCTCGGTGCTGGCGGTGAATAGCTTGATGCTGGCCGTGATGGAACGGATAATGAGGTGCGAGAGCGCGTTTGAAGATTTTAATGTCTGTAGTAAGCTGGTGAGGATGTACAATCCGATGGCGATGATCAACTCAGTGCCAGTGTTGAATAATCCAATGCTGGCGGTGATAAGATCTATGCTGGCCGTGATGAAACGGATGATGATAAGGTTATGGTCTCACTGTGGTGAGCTGATGAAAATGTAGAATGCGATGGCGATGATAAACTCAGTGCCAGTGTTGAATAATTCAATGCTAGCGGTGATATGATCAGTTCTGCCGATGCTGGAATATATACTGGGAACAGGGACGTCGGTGGTAGCGATGAACTCAGTGCTAATGCTAACACGTTCGTTGCTGGCGATGGTGGACTCAGTGGTGAGGAGATAGACTCCAATGGCGATTTAATGGATGATGGATCGATTCAATGGTAGCGCTGAGGGCTTGATGGTGGCGGAGATAAGCACTGCTCAGGGCGTCACAATTGAATAAAAGATTTGTTATGGAGATATCCTTCCTCAAATAATTGAACAGCTTTCTTCTTTTTTGTTAAGGGAAAACTTTTATTCCTACGGAATATACATACATATTTACATTCATATTTAATTCATTATTCATTACAATTCGAGTTCAATTTAGTTACTTACAATTGGTTTGCTTTTTTTAAAGGAAAGGATAAATTTTACTTTACTTAAATCTTAAGTTTGCCACGAGGCGTTTTGATCAAAGGCAAGATGGAAAAGGCCGGAATTTTTAGAATTCAGACATTTTGTATAAAAAAAAAGGCGCGCTTACGATCTGTCAGTCTTTTGCAGATGACAATCGAAATTAGTGCTGCCAGGTTTGGCAACAGAGGGATTCTGATTCTATGAGAGAAGGATAAAGTACTGACCCCTTGCAAGCTCATCCGCTTTTTCGTTTCCCGGAACACCACCGTGACGGGGAACTCAGCAGAGTCTTACGTTATACCAAGAACCCTTAGCTCTTCGTGACAGCAAGCTACAAGCTTTGACTTGATTTGAGTGGCTCTGCCTCGCTTTTATTGCTACTTGGCTATCAATGAAAAAAGTGATATCAGCCAAGATCTCGGCTTGGAAGACACTGTTATGGTCGGGGAGGGGAGTCTGAATGAACTGGCAACGTTAAGTTTTTCTGAGTCGAAACCTGCCCCTACTCCAGTAATCATTTTCGAACCATCAGTAAAGATGGTAAAATTCGATTCATTAGTGTAATAGCGTTTTTTTTTGGTAGTCCGGAACTGTTCCGAACAGTTCTGTACTCGTTCACTTGGCACAAGATGACAGTTCTTGTTCTGAATAGAACAGAAAAACGATTCCGAATTTGAAGTCAGAATCAAAAACAGAATCACGCATACATGCACGCACTCGCATATACGTACTCGCTGCCATGTTTACAAATAAAGAAATTAAAAACAATGTCATGTCATCTGCAATTTTGCATATGAGGTTTCACAAATACACAACCATTCAACCCTTAGAAGCAAAAAAATGTGTTTGCCTGTTCGTTTGGAATCCGGAATCGGACAGTTCTGTGTACAATTCCGGATTACCAAAAAAAAAACGCTATAAGGGACACTGTTTTCCCAGTCTTATCTATTGGGGAAGCTAGTAATAAAGGTTTTATTGAAGTCTAAATAAGGGGACATGTAACCTGTATTTTTTAAGAATCGTGGTATGTCCGTTTTGACTAGTTCTCCAGATGTTGGTTTGAGTAAGTCGAAGAGCGCTGTTTGCTTCCGATTCTTGTACAAATAAGCCTATAGGGGTGAGATTTAGGATCGCTTCGAGATTGAGACCGGCAGTTGGGGTAGTTTTACGATACCTACATACAATTTTGTTTAACGAGTAAACGAATGTTTTGTACTTTATGAATTTGTGTTTAGTAATTTCACCTTGAATTTTAAGTTGCCAAGCGTATCTAGAAGTATTTATAACTAGTAATTTGTTTTCACGTCATTTGAATGAGTTCACACTCTCAATTTTGATTACCGTTAAGTAAACAAACTCGTTATCTTGAGCTTCACATTTTATTGTTGATCTTCATCACTGGGATGAAGAAAACACTTCCCTAAAATAGAACACAGCAAAACAAATTTCCATTCTTCACTACCACCCACTCGATGTCGTCAACAGGTGTCTGTAAGATTGTAGTGTAGCTAGTTTTTGTATATAAATAAACAATAAACGCAACAAGACTAGGCAATGACAATGTCGGTCTTCTCAGGCTGTGATTCACTGCCAATGCCACACACTTGCTTTTGTTTTTTTGTTATCGCTTTTGCAATAAAATCTTTTTGTTTTTTAGGCATCCAACATCATGCGCCTCTATTGCAGAAATAATGTCGGTGTTGTTTTTCAACACAATGCGTCTCAATTTGAAGGAACCACGTGATCCATCCAGCGATCGTTTCATTCTATCGAAGGGTCATGCGGCTCCAATTTTGTACGCCGCTTGGGCAGAGGCTGGCCTCTTTCCAATTTCGGACCTTCAGAAGCTACGTAAGATCGACAGTGATCTCGAGGGTCATCCAACACCTCGTTTGAATTTCATCGACGTTGGTACCGGTTCTTTGGGGCAGGGTGTTGCTGTTGCTGCCGGCATGTCTTATGTCGGCAAGAATTTGGACAAGGCTGACTATAGGTATGTTATTCAAGAACCGAAAAAGAATTAGCTCTATTGATTTTGTATCGTCTTATTTGTTTTAAAGGACTTACGTTGTTGTCGGAGATGGTGAATCAGCTGAAGGTTCAATTTGGGAATCGCTGCACTTTGCAGGACATTACAAACTAGACAATCTCTGTGTCGTGTTCGATGTCAATCGTTTAGGACAGTCAGAACCCACTTCTTTGCAACATCAAATGGAAGTTTATCGAAAACGATTGGACGCCTTTGGGTTCAACGCTTTGGTCGTTGATGGACATGATGTCGAGGAATTGTGCAAGGCTTTCGCTGAGGCTGCAAGTACCAAAAACAAACCAACTGCCATCATTGCCAAAACTTTCAAGGGAAAATTCTTCCCCAACATCGAAGATCTCGACAACTGGCATGGAAAGCCATTGGGAGCAAAGGCAGCCGAAACTATCAAGCATTTGCAGGGTTTGATTGTGAGTGAACAACGCACTCTACGCCCCCAATCACCTGTCAAAGCCAAACCAGCTCCACAGGTGAATATTAAAAATATTCAACTATCATCACCACCCGCCTACAAAATTGGAGAACAAGTTGCAACTCGCTTGGCCTACGGTACAGCCCTCGCTAAGATTGGAACCAACAACGACCGTGTCATTGCTTTGGATGGAGACACAAAGAACTCCACTTTCTCGGACAAACTGAGAAATATTTTCCCAGAGCGATACATCGAATGTTTTATTGCCGAACAGAATTTGGTCGGCGTTGCCATTGGTGCTGCTTGCCGTGATCGCACAGTTGCTTTCGCATCGACTTTCGCTACTTTCTTCACCAGGGCTTTTGATCAGATCCGTATGGGGGCTATTTCTCAGACTAACGTCAACTTTGTAGGTTCCCATTGTGGTGTAAGCATTGGTGAGGATGGACCCAGTCAAATGGGCTTGGAGGACATTGCTATGTTCCGAACAGTTCCTGGCAGCACAATTTTCTATCCATCAGATGCAGTGAGCTGCGAACGTGCCGTCGAATTGGCTGCTAATACAAAAGGAATCTGCTTCATCAGAACATCTCGCCCTAATACGGCCATCATCTATCCAAATGAAGAGCCATTTAAAATCGGTCATGGTAAGATTGTCAAGAAATCAGGACAAGATCATGTGTTGCTTATCGGAGCTGGTATTACTCTGTATGAGTGTTTGAAGGCTGCAGCACAGTTGGAAAAGAGCGGAGTCCATGCTCGTGTATTGGATCCATTCACAATCAAGCCAATCGATGCTGCTTTGATTTTAGAAAACGGACGCGCCTGCGGAGGCCGTATTGTAGTTGTCGAAGACCATTACAGGGAGGGTGGTCTTGGTGAAGCCGTGAGCGGAGTTGTTGCTGAACATCGTGACTTTGTCGTTAAACATTTGTACGTTCCTGCTGTTCCAAGATCAGGACCTTCAGATGTTCTTATTGATATGTTTGGCATCTCAGCCAATAAGATTGTCACTGCCGTTGGTGAAGTGCTGAAGTTGTAAGGAGGATGATATGATATTTCCATTTGTTGAAAGTTTTATTTTAATTTCCTTTTTTTTGGTACTTAGTTGTTCGTATAAAGCTATATTGTTCCCAGTTTTTTCTAAAATAAATAACCCATTCCATCGAAAATCGAATAAATTGTTTTTGGAAATACATTTTGCAAATTTAATTTACAGCATTCAAGACGTCATGCCATATCAGTGTGGTTTTGAGTGAGGCAAATCAACCATCGACCAAATTTTCACACTCCGTCCGACAGGTTTTAGAGAAAACCCAAGAATACCAAACCGATACACACCATCTTTTTATCGATTTTTAAGTCGCCTATGATAGCGTTAATAGAAACGAGCTATATAGAGCCATGTTGCGTCTCGGCATCCCTGCCAAATTCGTTCGCTTGTGCAGGAAAACCATGAAAAATTCTCGCTGCTCCGTCAAAGTCGGACAAAACATCACCGAAGCTTTTGATGTCGAGAAAGCTCGACGACAGGGTGATGTGCTATCTTGCAACCTCTTTAACATCGTACTTGAAGCTATTGTGCGTAACTCAGAAGTCAACAGCAGTGGCACAATTTTTCAAAAGTCCGTTCAACTCCTGGTTTACGCGGGAGACATCAGCAGAACGAAGCGAGCTGTCAGTAGTGCATTTGCTGGGAATGAGACGTAGGCGGCTAAGATGGGTTTGGCTATGAATGAAGTAGTCAGAGACTTTGTATATCTTATCTGGGTTCCACTATAACCTCGCACAATGACATCAGTGCAGAGATAAAGCGAAGAATCACTCTTGCCTGCTGTATGGGGCGGGGGCATGGACATTGACAAGAACGGATATGAACCTTCTGGGTTGCTTTGAGAGAAATATTCTTCGAGATATGTTCGGTCCAGTGTGCATCGACGGAGAGTGGAAAATGAGATACAATCACGAGCTACACGGGCTTTACAGCGACATCGACCTGGTCAGAAAGCTAAAAAATTCAGCGGTTAAAATGGCTGGGTCATGTGAAGCATTTGAACACCGGCGAACGAGCCCGTCAAGTTTTCGTATCCAACCCCGATGGACAACGTGGAAGAGGAAGACCTCATCTTAGGTGGCGCACTGAATTGGAGAACAACATAAACCAACTTAATGTGCGCAACTGGAGAGGCTTGTTGGCTGAGGCCGAGATGACCAGAAACTACAAAAAGCTAACAATGGTTTCCATTTTTAATATTATAAATTATTAATTTTTAATCGTAGTACCAATCTAAAAATAACAAAGCAAACGACATAACTAACAAAAAGAACAATGACCAAACCCGGAGACCAGCATTCCGTTGAATTGCTTGTTGTATTTGCTCGTTGGCGTCCTTGACATTTTCTGTAGCTCCAATTACCGCATTTGCTATCCTCTCGATATTGTGTTTTTGCAAAGAAACCTGGAAATAACAGAAAACTATTTGATTCAAGGTCAGAGACAATGGAATACAACAAACCTTCTCTGTGAAGATATCCTGCAATTGTGCGATGTCAACTACATTTTTTTCAATTAATTCTACTTCTTCAGAGAGTCCTTGCAGTTCATGGAAGAGTTGAACATTCTCCTCTTCGAACATTTGAATATCCTCGGGACTTAGCTCTTTTGCTTGCTCATCAACTAACTGCTGAGATTTCTGGATGTCCTCATCGAGTGCTACTTTTGCTTCGGTTGTTTCCAATTTTCGCTTTATCCTATCGAATTCCCTAGTTCTGGTTGGCTCGCCATCAAAGTCATCAGCATCACCATCTTCGTAATCAGAATCGGACCGATCTTTACCATTTGAAGACGAGTAGTGCCGTGATTCGTGATCACTACCGTTAGGAATATATTCTTCACTGGAAGCCGACGACAATTTCTTGATAGTCTCACCCCCTGGTCGAACCGGAATTTTCTTTTTATCCGAGGCCAATTTGAGTAAACGATAGCTATCGAGCTCATGTTGAACTCTGTACTTCTTTTGTTCCAAGAATATATCGTAGACATTCTTCAAATACTCGGTTAACAAATCCAGAACAACCTCGATGTGTTGTTGGTGTTGTCGTTTGATCTTTTTCCAATCGCTGCGCAACTGAGCCAAGTGTACAGTATAGAAATTCACAAATTTCTCTGACTCACGATCGATTAAATCTCTCTGTCCATCGGTCATTTGAGCAGAAGATTTAAGATGCATCCCGATTTTCATGTAAGCAGAACGATTTTCCAGCAGGACATTCCTTAATGTAGTGATTTTGTTGCAAGCGTCCTTGGCTTGTTTGGCGAATTCATCTCGTGGACGACTTTGCTGGAGAATGCGATTTTTATCTGGAACGGGGTGTGTGTCTTCTCTGAGGGCTTTGATACAAGCCTTGAATATATGGGTTTTATCCATTCCTATTGCTTTACATTTGGAATACAATTCTTTTTAATTTAATTATTTTTTCTAATCAAAATTATTGTTGGATAAGTAAAAAATTGGTGAAAACTGAAGTTTGTTTCTCCACCTCCACGTCTGTTGACAACGATTTTGTCTTTTTTGACATTTGTGTGTTGACACATCAGTTTTCGATTTGACAGAAGAGGCTGCGTTCGTTCATAGAACTTTTTTTTCAACTCTGCAATAAATTGTCGTTTTCCATTGGTTTTTTTTGACGTTTCTTTTTCTACCTCCAATGTATGTGTCATTCTTCAGACGATTCTGTTTTCAAAACAGAAGAGTTCTGCTCTTCTCAGAAGCATTCCGTCTGTCAACTCAGTCCAATGGAATGGTTTCAGAAGACTTCTGGACTCTTCCGAATGCTTCTGGACGACCAATGGAAAACGACATAAAATTGTGTAGTACCTTTTTTTTTTAATTGTTTTTGTTCCGAGATTCTTCTGTTGAACTCCGAAGTGAACAGACGTGCTCGTGTGCTCTCTAAAAATAATTAAAAAAGAACAATCTGGAATTTTCCTAACCAAAAAAAAAAAAAATTTATTGAAAAACTAAATCAAAGAAAAACAATACTATCTTATTATAATAAAAATAAAGCATCCAAGACTCTGTGCGGTGCTTGAATTACTTTTCATTTGTGTACAAAAAAAAAAAAAAAAATTCAGTGGATGGTTTGAATTTCTTGGAAAGAATTTCGGATTATTTCCGAGGACACGGAAGTGAAGATTGGAACTATAATCTTATTCAAACAAATAATTGAACAAATCTGTGCCTGAGCGACATTGTTAATTAAAGGTTGTGACTATAATCTTAATTTAAACAAATTTTTGAACAAATCTGTGTGTGATTTAATAAACATATCATAGTGACGCGTCAACCACGTGCTTGTGGCGGCATTGAACATGCGCAAAAAGATATGAACAAAATACAATCAAACATTAGTAAACAACGAAAAATTGTAAAAACAATAAAATCAAAAGTAGATATGGATGCTGCCTATAATCTACTGGCATTTAGTGGCCAAACAGACTCGACTAAAGTAACCAGTAATGAAGCTTCGTGCTCTTCGCAAACTAAAAATAATTCTCGAATGGACATGGAAGATAATTCAAACACATGTGAATCAGAAGGCTGGTCAAAACCAGACAAGAAACACACTATATCAGCAACAACAAAAGCATCTGCTGAGATGGAAATAACCCCAGCTGCTCATGAAAACAAATTCACCATCCAGGACTTCAACATAAAAGCATCACAAATACAAACAACAAGCAAAGTAAACAAAATAAATCAACTCGCTCAAGCAGCTGCAAAAAACATGGAAGAAAACATCTCGGACAAGAACGAAGAAAATTTTGAAAACCAAAACATCGACGAAAACTATCAGAGTAAGTACTGCCCGCCAATTTTTTTGCGTAACATAGACATAAGAAGTCTTATTAATGATTTTAAAGAAAAAAATGTAAATTTTCATTACAAAGTTGTAAATAGAGGTTCAGTTAGTAAACTTTATGTTAACAACAATGATACTCATAAACAATTAATGGAGCAGCTTAGAAAAACAAATGGTGTCGAAGCACATTCATTCACATTGAAGTGTGATAAGACAGCCAACGTCGTCCTTAGAGGTCTCACGCCTCATTATACAGAAAGCGAAATCCTCGAAGAACTTAAACTGAAAGTTTCTAACGTGGACAAAGTATCCATTTTTGAAACTTTGAAGTCAAAACGCGATAAGATAAGGTTGAATCTTTTCTTGGTTCGACTTCTTCCCGGTACAAGTCCAAATGATCTTATTAAAATCAAATATCTTTTTAATACCCGAATTTACTGGGAGAAACCTAGAGGAAACGTAGGTCCCCTACAATGCCGAAGATGCCAACAGTTTGGTCATTTGGCCAAAAACTGTGCAAATACATATAGATGCGTTAAGTGTACAAATCATCATGAACCAGGCGCATGTACGGTAGAGAGACAGCAAGGGAGTGCAGCAAAGTGTGTCAACTGCGGTTTAGATCATCCGGCTAATTTCAGAGGTTGTGAAACATACAAAAAATTTAACTCTAAAAGAAAGCAAATGATTAAGGATGCTAATGCACGAAAGGTTGATGCCCGAAACACTTCCTTTGCTGTCTCGAGGGGGGCCTTCGTTACTCAGGATATCCCATACGCTAGTCATTTCAAAATTCCAAACCAAGTTCACGTTGATAGCTGGGAGCAAGCGGCCCCAAGCAATCAGACAACTGGAACAAGAAATAACACTTTGAACCAATTCATGTCGCTATCTAAAGATCTTTTTGGTCTAGATATGAATTCTCTAATTGCTAAAATTGAGAAGTTCATGACGAATCTTCAAAATTTTAGTTCCATTGCGGAAAAGAGACTAGCTTACCTGGACCTGGTAAATCAACTCTTCTGCTCCACACAATGAATTTAAAACTCATCACATTTAACATTACGTCCATGATAACACAGGCGCGGAGATTAGAATTACAAAAAATTCTCCTAGCCAAAAACTGTTCAATAGCGTTCATTCAAGAAACGCATTTATCCACAAGACACAACGTCCAATTATTTAATTTTAACGTTCTTCGCAATGACAATCTCCAAGGAGTTGCCATAATCTTAAAAAACAATATTCAATACGAAATCGTCAATCTACCTCAAACTAGTTTTTCATCCTTATTCATAACTATCAAAATTAATTTCAATAATTTACAAAAAAAAATTTTGTTAGGTTCGATATACATCGATATAGAATATAATAATGCATAACGAATAGATGCAATTTTAAGACGTCCTCAGACAAAGTTTTCTTACATTGTTTATCGCTGACATTAATTACTTAAGTGCGCGAATTTATTTTTGCCAAAGTAGTGGCCTAACATTGCATTTAAAAAATCGCCGCGACAACCAGTGAAAAAAGAGAATTTTTCATTTCAATTATTGAAATTTCTTGATATTTCTTATATTTCTTCACCATTTTCACATTTCACTACATACATAAACAATGTCTACCACACGTTCAAAAACATCTACAGCATCGCAACTTGCTCTCTTACCCACACAATCGACATCGACCACAGCTTCTTCATCTGCACTACCACCATCGGGCATCAATTCTCCAGCAACGGGAAAACTGCTAAGCAATGCTAAGCAACAACAGCAACAAACTCCTCTTTCCGCACCGCCGACGCAGAAGATCAATTCTCCTTCAGAATCAGCTCTGATAAAAACAAAACTCAACAAGAAAGCTGAGTCATATCTTACACTTTCAGCATTGGTAAATCACTTAAACAAACACACTGATATGATTATAAATCGCATAACCGATGAGCTTTCCAAAGTTCGATGTGAGCTCTTTGAAAGATTAGAGAAAACTGAAAAAATTTGGTCTGAAAAGCTTAAAAAAGTTAACACTGCAATAACCGATATTGTGAGCCGGGTTGAATGCATCGAATCCAACACAGCTGATGCACTTGCTCTTGACACAAAGTTAACCACAACGAACTCCACGATAGCCGATGTTGTACTGAGAGTTGACCGTATCGAGACAAATTTAACTGACATGAGTGGGCTGAACTCTAAGCTATTGAAATTGCAAGCACAGATCGATGCCGCTGAGAAAAAAGAGTTTGCGGCTGATGCTATTTTATTTGGAGTTCCTTGTTTAGGAGAGGAAAACTTAACATCACTGTTTAACCATCTATGCTTAGCCGCTAACTGCAAAGCGCCCGCTCTAAAGAATATTTTTCGCTCTCGATCTCGAAAAACTAAAAGTGCAGTTGCACCACCTATCATTCTAAAGTTTAATAATGTGCAAGAGAGGAACTCTACACTGAAGAACATTGCCATCTACCGTAAACAACAACAACGTCATCAACTCTCACTTCGTGATTTGGGTATAGAGTCCGACAACGCTTGTTTCTTGAATGAAAGTCTATCCCATAATACCCGTACTCTTCTTCATCATGCAGTCCGCATGAGGAACAATCACCAACTGTGTAATGCGTACACATCATATGGCAATGTCTATATTAAACTTACAGCTGATGGGGAGAGTTTTGCTGTTAACAACTTGGAATGTTTAGAAGCTGCCGTGATGACGTCAAATTAATCTTGCAGTAAGCCGTATATTGAAACTTCATCATATTATTTTGAAATTTTTCTGTACAGCCTTCTTTATTTGCTTTTTTTTTCATCTTCATTTTTCTTTAAAAACAACCATTTTTAACTATTATATAATTATTTTTATTGTGACAATGTTTTGCCAAATTTTCTTTATATTTCTAAATATTATTTTTATTCTTATTTTCGCTGCTTCATATTTCTCATTTGCTATTTATTCTAAAGTCAATAATCGCGAGCGCAGCTAACAACATGAGGGGGTTCACTGGTAGTACCATGGATACGAACTTGTACGACATGATAAGAATTTTAAGGGCTCAAAATAACAACGGATTGAATATGTGTCATTTAAATGCCCAGAGTCTGACAAATAAATTGGGGGAATTTAGATATCTGTTTGTGAATTCGAAGGTGGATATCATCTCTGTGTCCGAAACTTGGTTTCGACCAGACATATGTGATGATGTCCTTAATTTGAATGGTTTCAGGCTTTATCGGGCCGATAGGAGATTCTCTTCAGGTGGAGGTGCCGCGCTATACGTGCGTGAGGGGCTTACCTGCAAGTTTATATGTAGGTCAGATGATAGTTGTCCTTTAGAATATGTGTTTGTCAGTATTATTGGTAGCACTGAGAGCGTTTTGGTTGGATCTGTATACAGACCTTACAACAACATTAGTACCATTCCCTTAATAACAACTTTGGAGTCTTTATCTTGCCTATATTCGTACACTGTAATTGGTGGTGATTTTAACTGCAACTTGTTGAATACGCGCTTAGCCGAAAACTTTCTAAGTGAATTTGGGGCACTCAATTTGAGTCCTGTTAACCTTTCTACCCCTACCCACTTTACTAAAGAGTCTAGTACGTTACTAGATCTCTATTTTTCTAGTGACGCTGGTAAGGTACTTCTTTATACCCAGCTTTTTGCACCTGGTTTCTCAAACCACGATATGATTTTCCTCTGTTTGGATGTAGCATGTCAGGTTGATCAATATAAATTTCAATATCGAGATTATAGGAACATAAACACAACTGAGTTGTTGAATGACTTTGAATGCATTAACTGGAACTCATTATACGCTATGCAAAACGTAGATGACCAAGTAGGTTTTTTACGTCATAATGTCAACCTCCTTTTCGAACGGCATGTTCCTCTAAAAACCCGTGTTGTTAAACATAGTACCCCTCCTTGGCTGAATGGCGACATTGCTGCTATGATGTCACGTCGGGATGCCGCCTACAGTCATTGGAGGCGATACAAGTTGGAGGATTTATACAAATCCTATTGTAGACTACGCAATCAAGTCGTCGTAATGATTAGAACGGCAAAAAGAATCTACTACGATCACAAGCTTGGTAACCTAACATCTGGTAAAAAATTATGGAACAACTTGCGAGAAATCGGTATAGGGAAACGATGTAAGAGGTCAACTGAAGACATCGACTGTAATGCTCTCAATGAAAAGTTTACTTCCGCACCAACGTCCTTAAACTTAGCCTCGACCGTGGATCCTCTAATTGAAGATGAATCAACTGGTATAAACAGTTCCTTCAACTTTGCAAGGATACAACAGGAAGATATTGTGGAAGCCATTATTTCAATCAAATCAAATGCCACAGGCTTAGATTTGTTGGAACCTAAGTTCGTTAAGCTGTTGCTACCATATCTTCTACGCTTCATTGCTCACATATTTAACAGCATATTAACAACATCGAGGTTCCCATTGGATTGGAAAAAGGCCAAAGTTGTACCTGTCCCTAAAACGAAAAATGGAACGGCCTCAGAGTTCCGGCCCATTGCCATTCTCCCGTTTCTTTCAAAAGTATTTGAAAAAACTATTTTAAAGCAGTTACAGAGTTACTTAACCATCAACAATCTTTTAAACTCCTGCCAATCTGGTTTTCGTGCAAAGCGCAGTTGCAAATCCGCTTTACTTCTTGTGACTGATGAAATAAGAATCGCAATAGACAATGATCAAATAACACTGCTAACATTATTGGACTTTTCAAAGGCCTTTGACACTGTTAGTCACCCGATTCTCTGTCAAAAGCTAAGAAATAGTTTTGGTTTTTCCCAAGAATCTTGTAAGCTGGTTCATTCGTACCTTACCGGAAGACAACAATGCGTGGTGGCAAATGAACGGTCTTCCACCTTTCTAAATGTTCTTGCTGGAGTGCCTCAAGGATCTATCCTCGGACCTATCCTTTTCTCACTGTATGTGAACGAGCTGCCACGTGTTGTTGAAAACTGTAAGGTTCATCTGTATGCCGATGATGTGCAGCTCTTTATAAGTCGTCACCTTGCAGGAAAAAATGAAGCCGTGGCTTTGATGAATGAGGACCTACACCGCATTCTGCAATGGTCAAAAAGGAATCGCCTTTGCTTAAATCCTCTCAAATCAACAGCACTTCCGATTCATCGTAAAGCCTTTGATCTGTCGGGCCTTAACCCCTTAAAGTTAGGAGACGAAATAATCGATTATGTAAGCACAGCTAGGAACCTAGGACTTATCTTCAACCGCACCCTTACATGGAATGACCACCTTCATAGTGCTATTGGAAAAGTCTATGGTAGTCTTCGCGCTCTTCAGGTAACTCGAAGTTTCACCCCAACAAAAACTAAATTGCTGCTTGCCAAAACCCTCTTGTTACCAATTATGCTGTATTCATGTGAAGTTTTTTGTAATTTGGACTCTGCTACTAGCCGTAAATTAAATGTTGCATACAATAACATTACCCGCTATGTTTTTAATCTGCGACGGTATGACCACGTATCCAACTTTGTGCCACGTATTTCTGGCTGCAATATAGACAATTTAATAAACTTCCGATCGTTATGTTACCTGCACGAAATCATTCAAACTCGACAACCGGATTATCTATATTCCAGGCTGAACTTCCCCAGTTCAACGAGGACCTTTGTACTCATACAACCTCGTTTTAATTATCTTGTTACTGAGCGTCAATTTTTTGTCCACGTTACACGCCTTTGGAACTCCCTCCCTCTTGCGATGAGAAGTACAAAAAGCGCGAAACAGTTTCGAAATCTAGTTTTTAATTATTTGGCAAATCATTGATTAGGTAGGGCCTCATTAATTTTGTTTATCTTTTTTTTTTCTCGTATTATTTGTGAATATTTATAATGTAATGTTAATTTTCCTTTTTTTTTTCTTTTTTTTTTCTTTTAAGTTTAAAAAATTTAAAATCTAAATTAATTTAAAGGCTGCAAAACTTTATAAGACTATGTCTTACTTTGTAAGCGATTTTGAAATAAACAATACAATACAAAAACATCCCTTCTAACTCAAATCCTACAACTGTCATCACAGAACTAAATTACATTGAATCCCTCTGTAACAGATTTGATGGGGCTATTATTGGTGGAGATCTCAATGCAAAAAATCCAAATTGGGGTGATGTCTCCCACAACCTGAATGGTAAAACTATAGAAAATTGGCTAAATACTTACAATCCTTCAATTAACAACTTTACAACTGTTGAACCTACTTTTCCCAGAGGGGCTTCTCACCTTGACCACTTTCTTATTTCAAACCACATAATCAATCAAATTGATCTAAATTTCTCACTCACAACACTTCCAACATTCACTGAGCACTGCCCAATGTTACTTAATTTACACTTTCATGAAGCGAGCATTTGCGTAAACGAGTCTCCTTGTAATAGATCCTTTAAAAGTACAGATTGGCGATTATTCAAACACGATTTAGACAATCTGCTACAACGATCCTTCCCACCTGAAAACTCTTGTTTAACAAGCAATGAAATAGATTGCCACATCAATCACTTTACTGAGTCCTTGTGTTCTGCGATTGAAGGAAACTCCTCTTGCTCTAGTGCTTCCTTCAATAAATACAAAAACATACCCCCTGATATAGAAAACCTTTTCAAAATAAAACACCAATGGCAAAGAAGACTAAAACATATTTTTCACAATAACTACAACAGAACAAACATACAATACAGAGAACTTTCAACCCAGATTTCACTCCTCAACAACATCATTAAACAAAAAGTTAACGTTTGGCTCAACGCTCAACTCTGTGACAGATTATCTAAAATCCATCCAGGACCACAGGCATACAAAGAAATCTTCAGACTGATTGGTAAAAAGAAAACGCTCATATGCAACAAGATTTCTGTTAATAATGTTGTAATCACGAGTGAAAGAGAAATAGTTGAGTCCTTTGAAAAACACTTTGAAGAAGTTTACAAAGAAAGAGTTCCCCAATTTAATCCGAGTATCACGCAAGAAGCCAAATCTATAGCGAGACTAGTAAATCAAAATACGCCCGAACGTATTTTCATATTTAATGACGAAAATTCAGCACTAAATCCCATAGCCCCCTACATCTTCACTGATGAAGAATCAATCAAAGTTGTCTTAAAAAGTTTGAAACCCAAAAAATCCTCAGGGCCTGACAAAATTTCTAACTTCATCCTTAAAAAAATCTCAAATTTAGCCATTCGTTTTCTCACCATAATTTATAACAATTGCATTAATAACGCTTATTTTCCCTCTAAATGGAAAATAGCCAGATTATTACCCATCCAGAAAAAACGGGATTGTTATGACATCAACAATTTTAGACCAATATCAATGCTCTCAAATATAGGCAAGATTCTCGAAAGAATTATACTAGACAAAATAAATCAACCTTCGGAAAATCCTATTGACCCAATATCAGACTTTCAATTCGGTTTTCGAAAAGGTCACTCCACTCTTCATGCGCTTTTAAAATTTCATAATGACGTCACAATGAAACTTAGAAACAAACAATGCACTGTGGCATGCTCACTCGATGTAGAAAAAGCCTTTGACAGCGTGTGGAGAGAGGGACTAATTTATAAAATCTGGTCATTAAATTTTCCCCCATATATCATCAACTTACTCAACAACTTTCTCTCAAACAGAACTTTCTACATTCAAATTCAAGGTACAAGATCTAACACTCGTAATTGCAACAGTGGTGTTCCTCAAGGATCAATCCTGGGTCCCAGTTTATACAATCTTTTCCTTCATGACTTCCCACATCTTTTGTCTGAAAATAACCTTACTTCAACCAGCTTATTATATGCTGATGATACTGTCGTCTACACCAGCCATGTTCATCCATCTCAAGCAACTCTTCAACTCGAAAAACATCTAAAAAACATTAACGAGTATTATTCCACCTGGGGGATCAAATTGAATATTCCCAAATCAGAATTAATTTGCATTAGAAATGCCAGTAGGAAGGGACCCCCTGGGGTAGTAAAAGAAAGCAAAAATCTCTCAGTTCGAGTTGATGGTTGCCAAATAAATGTCAAGAACAGCTTAAAATATTTGGGTGTTAACTTCAATAATCTTTTAAAATTTAACAATCATGCCAGAACTAATATAGAAAAAACTAGGAAAGTCACCAACATGCTAGTGCCTTACCTAAGACACAATTCTCTTAACAAGAAAGCAAAACTGCTATTTTATAAAACTTTAATCAGACCAATAATGACTTACGCTTTTCCAGTATGGTTCACTATTTCTCCCACAATCGCGCAACAAATGGAGAAAATAGAAAGAAAAATTCTTAGACTATGTGCCGGGAAAAATTTCGAATCACGAAACAAGAGATATTCAAACAGACATATTTATAACGACACTAACATCGTTCCGCTATTGAGATATGTTTTACTTCACATGGAGAAAACAATCTCAAATCTTGAATACTCTGAAAATGATCTCATAACAAACATCTTCACATCTCAAGCGGGTTCCTCTTGGGACGGCGTTGGCTACTTGTCTCCACTCGGAATTTTATCTAACATGTCTGATGCTTCTGTGATAGAACCTCCTGCATTCTACCTCAAAGCAATTCTGAATCAAAACAGAGGATAACTTCTCTAAAATTTAACCTCAATTTATCACTTTGTAAAAGTATTACTATTATACAGAATAGATTATTATCTTAATATAATTCAAACTGCTGGCGGGCAGTATTCACTTTATATAATTATAATGTATTTCTACTCTATCTTAACATACCTATTTATATATAAATCAAACGTAATGTATTAAGCTATGCTATTAAGTATGTTCCTTTTCAAATTGTAAAATCTTACGCTTATATTATTAAACACCACCAGTGTTCAAATTCATAATAAAAAAAAAAAAAAAAAAACAAAAATGTTCAATACATGTATATCAAACCACAAACATCTACTCTTATGAATTACGAAATAGTAAAATTATATATATAACTAAACACATACAATCAAATGGCTGTTATTTACCTTAGTTCTTAAGTCTTGTATATAATGTATATAGTTTGTTTCGTTCACTTAGTTTGTAGGATTTTAGAGTGGAAAAAATTCCACAAGAAAATATATCTCAACTCTCTTTTTGAGCAAGAGTAGAACAAACATAGAATAGACTGCCATGAGGCGAACATTGTATAAACTCAATACAAAGAAACAGAAAGAGCAGGCAATACTTTATAGCCGCCAATTTCTCATTTATACTGTCACTTGAATTGTAATTTAGAATAAGACAGCAACTGTAACCTAAAAGTCTCAATAAAATTCAATTCAATTCAATTGTTTTTGTTCCTCGCGATTTTAGATGTTTGAGATTTGAGTATGAATTTGACATCTATGCTTATATGCATGCATCTAAACTATTTTTACAAATTATACATCCTTTTGGACTTGGATTCTGAAATATTCCTAATAGGTATATTTTTCCATTTTGCTTGTTAACAAAAGAAGTCACGTGTGTACAGAGCATCATTAGGTGTGTTCAGTGTTCTGCACACTGGAACTGTTTGGAAGAGAAAAGTACAGGGGTGGAATCGTGTAAGCTGATAGTTGATAGTTGACAGTCAATTTTCTATACTTTTTTGCCTGAATTTGACTGTCAACTATCAAAAATCAGCTTACACGATTCCACCCCAGCTTTTTGGTGTTCATTGAGACATTTTCTGTTCCAAACTGTTCTGATTGAGTCTGTCTAGAACAGTGTAGGTCAGGATTTCTTGTACCATCTTTTTAGGAAGAACACTTTCTGTGTTCTAAACTGTTCTGACATTTCCCATGAATCTGTGCAGTGCTCTTTTCTCTCGCTGAACAAAGCTATTGATTGTTTCAAATCCAAAGTGTTTCTTCTGTCATTTTGACAGACCATGAATCAAAGAAAAAGAAAACAAATGTATTTCTTATCGTAGTCGTAAACAAATTACAATTAATTAACAATTTTTCACTGAGTTTAATTAACAACGTAATTCACCTCTTTAAGAAACAACAGTTTGATTTCTTCAACAAACTAACAAATAATCAACCCCAAAAACCAAAGGCTATCAAATCCGTCTACAGCTGTTGCATGAATTTTGTTTACCAACAGAAGGGTTTAGAATTTGTTTTCAAAATTATTGCCAGAAGGTTATAGGTTCGTAAAAACAACAAAATAATCAGCTCATGACGTTAAATCTTTGTTTTGGAAAAATGCAAATATGTTAGAATACGGTCTTGCTTACGCAACCTGTAATTTCATACTTGTTGCTCAGACAGAACGCAGGCTTATCCTTGGCCAGACAATTGTGGTCTTTTTTCAAAATTTAATTAATTGTTTACCTTGACGAGCTTATCTTATTTCGTTTGATTCCAGATGTCCTATAGAATTGCAGTTGATAAAAATATACTCAGTCGAAAATCATTTGCAATATTTCTATCAACTATTCGTAACTTGAGCACAACTTCCAGTCGTCTTGAAGGAACTCGCATGGACAGATTTACCCTCCCCAAACGTTTCCAAGGAAGTACAACAAGTGTTTGGTTCGTTTTTTTCCAGTCTTTACAATCTTTAGTTGGTTTCTTTTTAAGTTCAATCTTCACAGGAATGAATATGTTCCTCTCGCATTAAAGTACAAACCGATTAACTTAGGGCAAGGTTTTCCGGATTTTGCTGCCCCGGAATACGTGACGGACGCATTGAGTAAAATAGCCGCAAGTGATAATCCACTAATGAATCAATATACTCGAGGATTTGTAAGTTGAGATAAATAACCACTGACCACTGACAAGTTATGATTAATACAATACCTGATGTAGGGCCACCCGAGGCTTGTGCAAGCTTTATCGAAGCTTTATTCGAAGCTTGTTGGGCGTGATATCGATGGAACCACCGAAGTTATAATTACCTGTGGTGCCTACGAGGCGCTCTTCTGTGCCATTTTAAGTAATGTTGATGCTGGCGATGAAGTCATCATTGTCGAACCCTTCTTCGATTGCTACGAACCTATGGTTCGAGCGGCTGACGGAGTTCCAAGATTTATTCCATTGAAACCTGTAAGTTCACTCAGCAAGAAGAAGAAAATATTTAACACTTTTCACTTCAAAGACCAAAACCGACGGCGTCATTACATCCGCCGATTGGATTCTCGATGAAAAGGAGCTCGAGAAACTTTTCAACGAGAAAACCAAAGCCATCATCATCAATACTCCTCACAATCCAATCGGAAAAGTTTTCAACCGTGAAGAATTGGAAAAAATAGCCGATTTATGCAAAAAATGGAATGTTTTGTGCATTTCCGATGAAGTCTATGAGTGGCTGGTCTTCGACAAGGCCGAACACATTCGTATGTGTACTCTACCGGGCATGTGGGAGCGAACAATCACGATTGGCTCGGCTGGCAAGACATTTTCAGTAACCGGCTGGAAAATTGGCTGGGCTTATGGGCCGGCAAACCTAATCAATAATCTTCAAATGGTTCATCAGAATTGTGTGTTCACTTGCGCCACTCCACTACAAGAAGCCGTCGCTCAGGGTTTCGAAATTGAAATGGCGAGATTGGACTCTCCAGAGTGCTATTTTAATTACATGCCAAAAGATTTGAAGAAGAAAAGAGATTTTATGGCCAAGTTCCTCGAGGAAGCTGGAATGAAGGCAACCATCCCCGAGGGTGGATATTTCATGTTGGCCGATTGGGCAAGCTTGGGTAGGATTCTAGTTTTAACTGCAATTTCCCGTATTTCTATTTCGCTTTTTTTTCTCTTTGCAGAAAATAAAGTTGACATGGCCTCAGAAACCGACAAATATCGAGATTATCGATTCACCAAATGGATGACCAAGAATATGGGTCTCCAAGGTATTCCTCCAAGTGCATTTTATTGCGAAAAGAACAAACCCCTAGGTGAGAACTACGTTCGTTATTGCTTCATGAAGAAGGATGAGAATCTAGAAAAGGCTGAAGCGGTTTTTAAGAAATGGAATTGAAGTTTTTTTTTTGTTATTTTTATGTTGAAAGCCGTCTAACGAATTATTGAATTTTGTATAATTAATGGGAATAAAAAGTCAGAAGATTCTTACCTTTCTGGTTAGCTCCTAGAACTTACAACACAAAAACAATAACAAACCTAACCTCACTTCATAACCAATCAACTAGCTTCCTAACTGATTACATAACCAAAGTTCTTTTTATCGATTTGTCCACAAGAAAACGCCATTTACGAGTAATTCAGGAATAGTTTTTTCAAAGTTTATTTTAAACAGAATTTACAACTAAAAACGAAATTACAGATCATAGACAGACTTCAATGCCAATTGAGGTTGATCGAAGCCCAATTCTTCGGGTGTGTTGACGCCCAATTCGTTCATTGTTGCTCTGATTTCGCTCAACAAATATGGATAGATCTCAGCGGTTTTGTCACCACACTTTTCCTTGCATCCCTCAACCCAGCGGGTAGCCAAGGCAAAGTCGTTGACGCGACGGCAAGCCTTCAAGCCAGCAATGATGATCTTTGGATCAGGGACCATATCCATACCGAGCAAGTCGTTCATGCCCTTGCGGATCTCCCAGCCATCAATGTCGGGACGGTTGAAGTAGGCTTCGTAACGTTTGTCGAATTGTTCATCGGTCTCGCAAATATTGTGGGACATGCGAACGGTTCCGATGGCAGACATACGGGAGCTCATGGAGCTGCGGACAGCTCCGGAAAATTTGCTAGCGACGGCACGGAACATTCTGAAAGTTTCGAATTTGTTTTTTTTTATTAAGATTAAAGAACGTATTTTTTTATTTTAATTAGAGATATCACTTGGTGAAAGAAGCAGTTAAGTAATACCTTTTGGTTGAAAATTTCTTTAGCACAAATTTGCTTGCTTGACTTCAAAATACAGATGAGCTAGGAGCTACGAAAAAATGTGAAAAAATTGACGTTACTGAGGGATGTGTTCAATGCGATGTAGTAAGGGTGTGCAGATCTAGGTGCTGCCGTGATAGTTAGAGAGAATATTGGTATGCCTCAAGTACGTTCACACTATATCAACTTTCTGGGCCGGAATCATGTAACGCGATAGTTGATTATCAAAAATTATTTATCGTTTTTGATTATCAACTTTACTTTGCTCCATGTAAGCTGATCAAAAAAAAAACTTTGATTTGTTGGCATTACTGTTTTCGGAGAAAAAAATTTCGTCCGTTTTGACATTTTTCCTAACCCCGATTCAGACTGGGAATGAAATATTTTCTAAGGACCAGGTCACACTTTTCACTAATAAAAGTACACAAAGTCATTCTCCACCACAAATGTTTGAGTTTGACATTTTTACTCCAGCGTTGCTGTGGATTAGAAAAGGTATGTTCACGATTTACAGACAAAAATAAAATTTTGCAATCTTACACCTTTTTGTTGCACCGGATTTGGTTTATTATTTGATTTGTTTTTGCTTCAAACTTGTCAGATATTGTTTAAATGTATATTATAAGCATATACAAAGTCAATATTTATTTGATTTTTTATTAAAACGACATAAATATTTGAAGACGACACCTAAATAGGTGTCGAATGAAATTATCGCAAATAACTGATTATCAATTTGATAATCAGCTTACATAGAGCAAAAACCCTGATTTTGATTATCAACTATCGCTTATCGCGTTACGTGATTCCACCCTGTTCGCGGTGTCTAAGAGAGCTTTTGCCAGTTGAAGTTTATCTTCGGTCAGGACATTTACCCTCGTCTGGAGATCCTCACCAACCGAAGCCACAAGTAGTCCCTTCAGCTCGGAATTCACTTGCACCTGAAATTTGAGCTGACTCTGCAAATAGTCGCGTTCTTCTTTGATTTTAGCCAGTTCGGCCTTCAGCTCGAGCACCTGTGGATCCTCTGTTGGCTCTTTGCCAAATGCATCTGCCTTTTCTTCTAACCATGTGGCTCACTAAAACATTGATGTCCAAACTGTTGGTTTTGAAAGCTTTCTTAAAAAATCGAATCATTACATACCCTTCAACATTTCGTTCTTGTGAAGTCCAATTGATAGAAGAACAAAACAACATTCTTGTTCTTGTAATTCGATAAGGAGATTTCAGGAAACTGGCCATACAGCAGTTCCGGAAAATGCAGGGGCTGGTTTCTGGAAAAATGGCATCTATATATAAAATAGATAAATTAAAACTGAATTGAATAGAAATTAAACTTACCATCAGTCTTGGATATCCATATTTTTCACAAATTCATTTACCAATTCTGAATTGAATGACAAATCACACAATTTATTTAGGTAACAGCTGATAAATGACAGATGTCTCATAACAGATTTCTTTTTCGAAAAAATCATAACAGAATTTTTTAAAAGTTCGAAGTTCTGAATACCAATTATAAAAGATCGGTTATTTCTAAATCTTTTATGATTCATAACAGAAAATTCATAACAGAATAACAGAAATGGCAGAATAGCCCCAATTGGTATGCCTCAAGTACGTTCACACTATATCAACTTTCTGAACTTTATTTTGAAGCGTACTGAATGTAATTCTTTTTCAATCTAAGTTTTAGCCTTTGTATCTATTAGCCGCGTTTTATTATCCTCACTAACCCATATGGGTTTATTTTTTGTACACAAAACAAAAACAATCTGAAACCCCGATAGCTATCGGGGTTTATTTTGTAACTCAAAAACTATGTTCTAAATATGGCGGATAGATGGCGAGTGTGAGACAAAAAAGAAATTATTGTAGAAAGATTTATTAATTTCAGCCATATTCATAACAAATGACGCGTATTCCAATCTTAGCCACAGTTTTATAATGCCAAAGGATAAGAGTCAATCCAATAAATTAATAAAAACAAGTTGTTTGTGGAAAAGCAAAATAAAATTTTACTGGGGGTTGCGTCTCGGATAAAAAAATAGCTCAAACTTTTACCTTTTTAACCCAGATCGTTTTATTATGATGGGGTAACCCATATGGGTTAGTGAGGATAATAAAACGCGGCTATTGACAACTTTTAAGACCCTTCAATTCTTCATAAATAATCCTTTTCAAAGTTTTTCTGATCAAAATTTAACACACTCTGAAGAAATTCATTTTGAATACAAAAATGTTGGCAATACTGACAAAGTCTTATCGTCAAACCTAGAGGGCGCGCCAGCCAGTAAGAAGCATTTGTCATCCATACACCAGAAAACAAAAGCACAACTCGCTGATTTCATTCCTTCCATACTTCTGATCTGCTCTGCTGAGTTTTTTCACATTTCTAATTTTGCGGGTGTGATTTTTTCCGATATATCGCTTTTAATTTTGTCTCAAATTTAATTACAATTAACTCAGCGTTATAACTCAAACAAAGGAAAAATCCATAATGGCACCTGTGTAAGTTTAATTATTTAGTCAAAGTTTCATTTAGAATCCAAAACCTCATAGAATTATAAAAGAAACGAAAATGTTTTCTGCGGCAGTGTAAATTTTATACGCGTGCTTTCTCCCCCCGGCGTCCATCTTTAATATAAAAAAAAAAATCGTCCATAAAATAAAATAATTTTGTGCTTTTTTCTCTGTCTCGCCAATGCGAATAAATTGTAAAAATTGTCTTTCATCATATTGAAATCGAAATGATTAAATTTGCAATCAATAATTGCTATGAAAGAATAGTCATCTTGTGCGTCCACCTACAGGCTACAAACATCCATAGCACTTGTCATTTTCATGGTGGAGTCCAATTTTGTGATCTTTCCAATTTTTCATTTTAAGGTTTGCCGCAAGACCATGACGATGTATTTTGAGGTTAGGTTCTCCCTTTTTCCCCGTACAAGGGAGTTTTCTCGATTGATTCCTTCGATTTTGGAAAGACACTGCGGACGGATAAGTGTTTTTGTTCTGCTTCTATTTTTATGAGAAAAGTTCACCCTTCTCCTAGCAACTGTTTATTAAAAGTTGACCACACTGTTCTATGAAAACAGACTATGACCCTTTCATGCCTAAATTAGAAATGGAGAAGCGATAGGCAGTCGTTGAACTTGTTGCCAGGCACCAGTTTTGAGTTTTTTAACGTTCGGTTTCATTGACAAGTTTTTTTTTTTTTTTTGAGAATTTTAATGGTTTTGTGTTCTTTACTTAGTGTATCTCATCCTCCGGTTTCTTGGGCTCAAAGGAATGACCTTCTCTACGTTACTATCGAAGTTGAATGCAAGAACATTGACTACAAGTAAGTCGGACAAGTTTTATGGTCAAACATTTGTGATAATAATTTGCTTCCCGAATCAGAGTAACAGAAAATTCAATGAAATTCACTGGCACTGATGCTCTGGATAGCAATAAGGTATACGACCTGCAGCTTAACTTCCTTAAAAGTGTCGATCCCGAACGGGTAACAAGTAAAAATATCGGCAGATGTCTGGAATTTACTATTTATAAAGTAAGTTCAAAGCAAATCAACCTTCAATGTCCTCTAATTGATCAATTCTCCATGATTTCACAGAAAGAAAGTGGTCCTTACTGGTCATCGTTAACAAACGACAAGACCAAATTGCATTTCCTCAAAGCTAACTTCAACAAATGGAGAGATGAGTCAGACGATGAGGACCAAGACAATGGCAATGGTAAATATTCTTGATTCAATCACAACAAATTAACCGTTTGTTTTTGTTGTAACTGACAGACATGGAATCTCAGTGGCCAAATTTCATGAACCAAACATCTGACTTAAAGAACTTTGACGACTTCGAAGAGGACGATGACTCGGACGATAATATACCAAGTTTATCGCAAAACGACGAAGAAGACGAAGCGGAAGAAAAAACCGAGAAAACCGAAAAACCAGCAGAAGCGGAGCAAAAGAAGTAGAACTCTAGGTCGATATCTAACCTTAATCATTAAATTTTACATAATAATTAATAAATAATAATAATAATGAGCGTTAAACATAATAATTATGAAAATAAAAATAAAACATGAATTTGCGCGCATGGGATTTATATGAACAAAAAATATAATTTAAAGTAAAACACGATATTTTGCCTGCAAAATAAAAAGAAACGATCAAGTAAACAAAAACAGACAAATTCAAATCAAATCTATTTACTCTCCTCACTCTTGTCTCAAACGAATCCAAACATGATTTTTTACACACTTTTTGTTGTTTATAAATGAATACAATATTTTGTTTGAAGAACTTTAAAATTAAACAAACAAAAAACTACCAAAACAAAGAAAAATACCTACTAAGTTAAAGAAAAAAAAGAAAGAAAAAAGAAGTTCACACAATAAAAACGATAAACAATCCTACAACAAACCCAACGTTATTATTTAGAATTAACAACGTTAATTGGAGTAAGCCGTGACGTGGCGAAGCGGCTTACGGTAACTACTGCTAAGAAGCTTAGAGCTATGCGATCGCGAAACTTGTTGTTTTCGCAGAAGGGCCTCCCATGGTCGACAGGTCGAAGCGGAGTAGGCTGTTCCTTGTAAGTAGGCCGAACTACTTGGTGAACACCTTTACGGGCTACTTCGACATATTTGAAGCCCAGGGCGTAAAAGGAGCGGTTTTTCCGGCTGTTGTACTTGGAGTCACATCAAGTGCCTGGTACTCTAGGTTGATGGTTGTACGTCGTCGGGGTGACTTCCCGACTACGTAAGAGCAACAACAGGCCTCGGACAAACGGACGGATACACTGATGACGAGACGACCCAAGTAAATTTATTAAGGACAACGAATTTCGGATATGCACGTGGAATGTTATTTCCCTTAATAGACCGCGTGCTGCCGAACAACTAGCGGAGACCCTCAACTGCTACAAAGCAGACATTACCGCTGTCCAGGAAAAGCGATGGGATGGACCGGGCAAAAGGAGGATGAAAAACTGCGACATCTACTATGGTGATTGTTACCGGGAGCAACAACAGCGACTCTTTGGATGCGGACTCGTCGTGGGAAGCAGACTCAGGCAAAAAGTCTTGAGCTTCAAATGCGTAAGCGAACGCATCACGACGACCCGAATCAAGGCTAAATTCGGCCACATAAGCCTTATATGCAGAAGAGAAAAAGGACGACACCAAAGACGAATTCTACGAGCTCTAGATGTTCGAACTTTCCAAGGAGCCAACATCGACTCGAACCACTACCTCGTCGTAGCCAAGGTAGTGCTACGAATATCCCGACAACGGCCAAAACAAGGAAATGCTGCATGAAAATTTGACGTCGGACGGCTACAATCGCAAGAGATCGCCAGATCCTTCTCTGATCGAGTGTCAAGTAACCTCTTAAGGAGTCCTATGCCGCCAACATCAAGTATAGAAGACCAGTGGCAACATTGACAGAAAGCAGTTAGAGATGCCGCCTCTAATGTGCTGGGTTTCACACAGCCACCAAAACGAAACGGTTTGACGAAGAACGCAGGCAGGCCCATGCAGCCAAGCAGGAGGCATACAAAGCGGCGCTGCATAGAAGGAGAAGAGCTGTTCGTGAGCTCTACGAGCAAAAGAGGAGAGAGGAACACCCGCTTCTCAGGAGAAAAAAGAGAGAGCATGAGAAGCGTCAGATCGAAGATGTTGAGAGAGCCAACAGCAGGAATGAAGTTCGGAGGTTTTATCGGAAGGTAAAACAGCTGGCTCAAGGTCATCGAGCAAGAACCGATTCCTGCAGAGATAAACAAGGGAACATCATAGTAGAATCGCAGTCAATGCTGGGGATTTGGAAAGACCACTTCTGTAGACTGTATAACGGCGACGACGAACAAAAGCCCACCGTCAGACAGGAGCCTTTTATCGTACACGATGACAGCCAACAATTCCGTGAACCCGACCTAGAGGAAGTGAAAACACGGCAATATCACGGCTGAAATCCAACAAAGCCGCTGGAGCAGATGGTCTAGCTGCCGAGCTGTTCAAAGCCGCAGGCGACGATATAGATAGGAGCTTGCACCAAATCATCTGTAAGATATGGTCGGAGGAATGCATGCCCGATGAATGGAACCTCAGCATTGTTTGCCCGATCCTGAAAAAGGGAGATCCTCTAAACTGCGCCAACTACAGAGGAATCAGTCTGCTTAACATCGCCTACAAGATCCTCTCTGCCGTAATATGTGAACGTTTGAAGCCTTTCGTCAACAATCTGATTGGTCCTTATCAATGTGGCAGGAAAGTCTACCATCGACCAAATCTTCACTTGGCAGATCCTGGAAAAAACCTATGAACTTCAAATCGATACCCACCACCTTTTCATCGCTTTTAAGGGCGTGTGTGATAGCATCTACAGAAACGAACTGTATAAAGCTATCGGCCCTAGCGAGGTAACCGTCGGAGCGGAATTTTCTCCGATTTCCTCCGAAAAGGACGAATCGGAGACATTTTGCTTGTCGGAGAACTACCTCGAAGCAAATTTCGGAGGAATCGGAGAAAATTCCGCTCCGACGGTTACCTCGCTAGGGCCGTATGTCTAGTTTTGGCATCCCTGCCAAACTCGTTCGCTTGTGCAAAATGACAATGGAGAATTCACGCTCCGCCATCAAGGTTGGCAACGAGCTCACCAAAAAAACAGAAACGAATTATATTGGAAAACGTCAATTTTTTTTTACCAACAATCAATCCGTTCTCAAACCTCTGGAGCGATTGATCGATATCCATATACATATACGTAATAGCATTGATAATAGACTATCGATGCCAACATGCAGCACTGCAGCTGATATGAGTTCATGGATTAATATATTAAATTGAAATAAAAAGAATTCGTGTTTTCAGTTGAACGATTTGGAAAAGAGTATAATTTATTTGAAAACGAAATTCAAAGCTACTAAGTATTTTTTCTTTGAATAAACAAAATTTAATTCTGAGTACAAAAGAACAACATAGTGTTTTTTTAACACCTTCACTGAATTAGATTTTGCCAAAGCGTAATCCGAGTGCAGTAACACAAGCGTTGTGTTTTGGGGCTGGTAGAGCCTTGGTCATCACATCAGCTGCCATATCTTTGGTACTAACGTTTTTTAGAATTATTTTTCTTATAAAATGGTGTTTGACATCAATGTGTTTGGTTCTGCCATGATAAGAACTGGTAAGAGCCAAATTCATAGCACTTTGATTGTCACATCGGATTGTTGTCGAGTCTGGAGAGTTTGGAATGAGCTCTTTCTGCAACATTTTCAACCAAGTTGCTTCTTGAGCTGCTGCTGCTAGCGCCATATATTCTGCTTCGGTGGTTGAGATAGCAACCGTTGGTTGTTTCTTTGAATTCCAAGAAATAGCACCATTATTAAGCAGGAAAGTATAGCCGGTAACAGAACGTCTTTCATCAGTATCGCTTGCCCAGTCAGCATCGCAAAAAGCAGATACATTGTCATCACCACTGGTATATACAAGTTTCATATCGGATGTTCCCTTGAGGTACCGTAGAATATGTTTAACTGCTGTCCAGTGTGGTTTTCCAGGATTTTGATTGTATCGGCTGACCGTACTCACAGCAAAGCTGATATCGGGACGTGAAACTTGAGCCGCAAACAATATACTACCAACAGCTTGTTGGTAAGGCACATCAGTCATTTCTTCGCGTTCAGTTTCGCTTTGAGGACACATCTCTTTCGTCAGTTTTTGATTAGGATCTAAGGGCGTCTTCACTGGATTACAATCCAGCATATTGAAACGACTAAGCATTTCATTTATGTATAGTTCTTGGTCTAATGAAATCATTCCTTTCTTGCGATCTCTCTTGATTTGAATGCCCAAAACGAAACGTGCTTCACCGATGTCCTTCATTTTGAAATTCGACTTTAAGTTGTTCTTTAGTTCCAACTTTTGCTTTTCGTCATTTGATAAAATTAGGAGATCATCTACGTAAACTGCTACGTATAGCATTTTATCTCCAGATATTTTGTAATATACGCATGGATCAACTTTCGATTTTGACAGACCGAACTTTAGTAGTGCTGCATCCAATTTGATGTTCCAGATGCGACTAGCTTGCTTGAGACCATACAAGGATTTTTTAAGTTTGCATACCTTTGAGCTTGAAATATGAGGAACGGGGCTATTGATGAAGATGGAAAACCTGGTGTCAGAAGTCCGCAACGAAAAAGATGTCGCTGAAAGAAAAGTCAAAAGTGACAGTTGACAGCGAAGGAAGAAAGAAAGAAGACGGAAGAAGGATAGACTCAAAAGTAGCGATGACATCGAATGTCATAGAAGGAAAGAATAGAAGAAAGAAAGAAGAAGAACGAAGCCATAGAGACGGAGACAGGACAACCAACACAACACCCGAAATATCCACTGCAGGGGTCGTGGCATGCTTGTTCTGCACAGCTCAGCTCGTCGGAACATGGGGGGGGTCTTGCCCCCGCAGCTGGATCACCTCTCATCTCAAAACATAAAACATGCCTAAAGATAAACGAAAACCACCACCATAATGTCGTCGCCACACCTCGAGCGCTGCTGATGGAATTGCAGCTTGGCCTTGTTTTCCCTCCCCACCATGGAGTCCGGTAGGCCGACAGTTGTTCGGACTCCCCTTAAGCGACACGTCACTAAATCGTCGTCGCCGCTGCTCACGCCATGTTCAGGTCACTCCCCCTCGCTTACCTTAATCACCCCTGAAAAATTGCCTCACTCTGCCATTGAGCTGTTGGCCCACGAAAAATTCAAAATTAGAAGTCCGAGATTTCTTTCCGACATTTGTCGTTCATATACAATTTATTGTTGACTTTAAAACCATAGCGTATTTTTGAACGTTAAAGATACTTACAATTTACAGAAAAATATAATAAGACTAAAATAATTTGAACAATGAGATGCAAATGATGATAATACAATTAGTAGTTCTTTTGAACGAAAGATTGAAGAAAATTTACGTTAAAAATTGAAATGACAAAAAAAAGAAATAATTTACAATCAAATCACAAAAGCATGAAAATGTCTCGGAAACGGACCACCGACAACCAAGAACTTGGAACACTGCACACCGGTTCCTCCGGACTTGATCCTTCCCCAAAAACCAAAACTCGCAAATGTACACACAGCGGTTTTCACTTCCCGCCTCTTAGACCAAAACGATACCCTTACCACTGCCTATATATAGAGCTCTATTTATAAGTGGGAACGAAAGGGGCAAAATCTTGCTTCGTAGCGAGGGTTGGAGAAGATTCCTCCGATGGACTCTTAAAATTTGCCGGTTCAGAGATATTCCACTTCCTTTCTTCGGAAACTTCCGGAATCTCTGACACATGCGCAAAGAAAACTGTATTTAAAAGACAAAATGGATTCTGACAAAAATTTAAAGATGTCGCTTATGGCAATCAAACAAAAAAAAATGAATAACGACAAAGAAAAGTTTAACAATCAAAGATTCTTCTGCCGGTTTCGGCGATTTCTTGAGGTCTTCTCCTTCTTGCACTCGGCGATTGTTAAGCGATCGCTGGGCGTTTTCGCCAGCCGCTGGTGGCTTGCTTTGAGCGACAGTCTTGAAAGCGCCGCAAAATCTTTAGCCGGTCGCGCTGCTGGCGGCTTGCTTGAACAATTATCTGATTCGTATTTCTAGCTCTTCGCCTTTTGAGGCAATTAGAAAAATAATCTAACGAATAAAACAAAAAGAAAAGGAAAGGGGTGATGCTTCCAGCTATCAATGACCTAGAGAAGCACCAAGGTCAGAAAAGGGATCTCACATAATTCTTATTTCTAGGTTACTTGATATCCCGGAGAATCACGGGCTTAACGTTTTTCCTTCTTTTGCCGGGAACGGCCGCTGGCCCACTCGGTTTTAGCAACTTGTCTCCCTAGGTTCGGAATCTTCGCCCTAAATCGTAGCAGACAAGAATTCACCCAGCATTAGATTGGTCGTCACACAAAAACTAATAGTCTACTGATAAAAAGGGAAAAATATCCGCACTCACCCTTTTTTACTTCTTAATATTGAAAAAAGCTCCAAAAATTAATAGTCAACTCTGAATTGGGTTGATTATCCCTCCCAAAAAAGTACACTTTAACGTCTCACAAAATCTTACACTTGTCTCGCAGACAAAAACTAACACAAGCTTTACGAAACGATTAACGTGACGGCTCAAAAACAAGTGTTTTTTTCGTCGCAATCAAATCCCTCGCTAGCCAAGAAAATCGAGAGTCCGCATCAACACACTTTTTTGACCGTCAGTCGACCGTAGGTCAACGGTACAACAACTTTTTAGCCTTCGTCACGGCTATTCTTTGTAGCCGGTTAACTGGCTAACAACCATCAGGCCGCTTGTAGCTCGATCCACTTCCCCACCGTCGGCGTCGTTCAGACCCAAAACCAAAACAAAGTTTGTGTCATATTAGTTTTGTGTTGTCGTCACTACTTCTATTTATTTATGTTCGTCATATTTGTTTTTACTGTGTTGTTTACATTAGGAATGTATTATTTCTTTTAAGTCCGACAAAATCTACGTATTTTACATGTTAGGCATCTTAAGTTGTCATTTTTTTGTTCAAATTGTATTTATACTTTTATTGTAAACATGTATGTAATTACCTAAAACACACTAACACTAACACCTAATAAACAATAAAAACACATTATGACACCAAACATAACCCTGTCGTCATTTATTTACAAATTATTCAAAACAACATATCCTGACAGAAAATAAACTTAACTTACTCTCGACACCAAAAGAAAAACAAAAAAAATCACTTTCCTAACACCAACATCAAACCTATTGCACTGTCCCTCAAACTTCTTTTTCCAAACTGTCCCCTTCTAGTCTGCACAGTCTGCATGCCCTTTGCCATTGAGGAAAAACATTTGTTGTTTCCTCTTTACAAAAAAGAAATCCGCCATTCTACAAACCAAACGTGAGTATTTTTCATGCATATATCCATTCATTTTTTTTTCATGCATATTTTTACAACTCTTTGTTGTAATTTATATGCAAAATCTTTAATCAAACATTTCTTTTCCTAATTTCAGATTGTTGAACGGGCTATTTCTACTGATGGAGAAGATATAAATGGCCGGGCAGCGAGAACAAATATTGTAAGTATTTACCTATATTTGCTAATATTCTTGTGTTTTCATCATTTTTTTTTTATTGCAGGTCTTGTTTCAGCGCCGGCAACGCCTTTGCTGCCAACCATCGACCTCCCGCAATCCTCACAGGTTGATTGAGGAAAAACCAACAGTATCGTTGAAACATTGGACGGGCGTGTCGTCACGAGGAAGGAATTCGCAATCTTATAATTGCCCAAGGCTAGAATTCCATGCGCCGAGACATGAAGCATTCCTTTGCTGATAAAATCAGAACAGGAACCCGGAGCGAAGTACAGTGTAGGCTGCAGTTACAACTGGCCAAATTTCACGGCCTTCGGCGATGTGTGTCGGGAATTCATGTGTCGTTTCAGTCGACCTGCCGCGGATTGTACTATCCCAAGGCGAAATGCCAAAGCAGACATCAAATTTTGGATAACGAAAACAACAAGGTTTGTTTTTTTTTGTTTTGCGGGATAAGGGTTCTGATTTCAGTACTTACAGGTGTGTCCTACTTGTTGAAGCCGATATTCACTCGAGTTCCCAGTCACGGGAACTGCCTAGCACGGACTCTGATCACCCCTCAATACATTTCGCCGCATTTATATGGACGGCTAGGGCGGGCCACTCATGGTTTGGCGGTTTTGCCAAAATGTTTGTGTCTTCCGGGGATTAGTAGTGGATTGCATCAACAAATCGAAACAAGACGACGATAACGATTGTCTTGAATTGAGGTCGGTCCATTGGGCATTCGGACACGCTTCGACACCTTCCGCCGCACCTAACTAGACAACCCGCTGCTAGTGCCGACCACTCAAAGCCTGACGGACTTGCAAAACGTTGGCGACTTACGGGGCCACTGGATTGCACAACCAAGGCGAAGAAAACGACTGTCCTGAAGTGAAATCGGCCCATTGGGCACTCGGACAAGTCTCGACACACTCGCATGGCATCGAGTTGATTGATTGATCAAGGTTGGTAGTTGATTTAATTTTTTTTTGTACTTTTATTTAATCATTTTGAATTCCGGACAGAATATTTGACAACCAATGAAGTTCTTGGCAACGAAAGTAGAAGTCTACTCAATTCGTGCGACAGCAGCGTTCAATGTCCTGGGACACCACAACTAGCCGACCGCTCCTCCAGTCCCAAGCAGCCACAACAAATCTCCGGGGTCAGACGAGAGCCTCTTGAGTCAGGCAACGGACGAAGGCTGTCACTGTGCTATCCGGTAGTGGTGAAGAACCCACGCCTTAAGCCGGGCTCATAATAAACGACATCGTTCAACAGTGTCAACAATAAAACAGTATCAACTGCATTCAAAATTCAGCCTCATCTTCGACATTGTCATTTCTCAACAATCAACAGGTACGTGGACAGATATTATTAGGTATTTGATAAGTTTTTTTCTTCTTTTGTTTGTTGTATATTTTTGGTTTAAGCTACACATACAATACAAAAAAAAATAAATATGACGAACGCGAACTAACCTAAATTGGGCATTTTTACTAACCTAGAATAAGACAACAAATATATCACAGATGCTTTGTATTGGCCCAAGGTGTAAATGGCCTTGACCATATCACAGGTTGTATATACTTTTGGCACGCTTTAGCGCCCTCTCGTCGCATTATGAAAATCCTACTACTATGGAATGGGGATCTGAAATTATATCCGACGACATTTCGGTTCTTTGGGGACAACAATTCAAATTTAGTTTTGAAACCTTATCGGGGTGCGATGAAGCAACCGGGTCATATATGTGAACTGGCCTGCGGTCGTATAGCATTTCGGAAAAACATCTGAAATTTAATCGGATCTAATGTAAATTTTTATTCACGGCGCGTCGTTTGCATTCATTTGTTCGCTCACAGTTCGTCTTCACTATACTAATCAGTCTTTATATATATAAAAAAAAACATTTTGATGTACGTATTGCACAATTATACCTTAGTCATTAAGTAAAACGTTTTATATCACAGATCTGCTCTTATTCTAACTTAATCTAATCAGTCTTGTCAAAAGAATTGTCTATATCACAGTTGGTTGGCCCTATTCTAATCAGTCAAAAAAAAACTATCACATTTGAACATTGCTTGCTAATTTCAACTAAACTTATACTTAGTCAGGTACTGTAGTGGGTGTTTCTCAGGTACATGTTTTCGTGTATTGGTATCAGCTGTCTTCAGCTTTGTCATTACCACAGACATTAAATATTTGTTGACAATACCATTGAGGTTATCAATGTTCAGCGTGACCATTGCTGCTCTTGAATAGAATATGGAGGGCCTACTTTTCAAGTCTTTGAATTATGTATTGTTTTTTTTTTCTATTTTTAACAAGTACTGAGGGAACCCTTTACTGCTTAATATCTTTCGCATGAAAGATGCCAATGGCTTTTCCAGCTAGATTTTCTAGCTCGTAAAGGTTCTTCCCTACGGCGCGGACTACACGACACTTAACAAATTTTGGACATAACTTTGCTGACACCAATTTGGACGAATCACTAAGGATGAAGTTTCGTTTGAACACTTCTTGTCCAGGCAGATACTTAACGTTTCTGGAACGGAAGTTATAAACTTTAGCTGTCTTTTCGTTAGCTTTGAGAATGTTTTCCTTCAGTTTGTCGCGAATAATTTGCAATCTATTTTGTCTGGGAAGTGTCGAAATTTCTCCATCAGATAAAATGCCTAGCTTGTTCGAAAGTTCGTAACTGGCCCCATGCATCATCATGTTCATTCCGAACAACGCATAGTATGGGGAAGTGCCAGTTGCAGAATGGACCGAGCTTCTCAGAGCCGCAGCTATCTCACTCAGGTGACAATCCCAATCGCGCTGATCGGATTGCAGATAAGCACGAATCGCTGACAGCAGAGTTCTGTTAACTCGCTCTGAGGCATTTGATTGCGGCGCGTAATTTGCGGTTTTGAAGTGCCTTATCCCGTAGGTTGACAATAGCGACTGAAACTCTTTCGACAGAAATTGTTTGCCGTTGTCTGAGTGGATTAACTGTGGCACTCCAAAAGTATTAAAAACTTCATCCCGCAAGAAACGGACGACACTAGAAGCGTTTGCAGCTCGCAAAGGCTTCAAAAACACGAACTTGGACAGATGGTCGAGGACTACAAACACATAAGCGTTGCCATTTTTGGAACGCGGATATGGACCGATAAAATCGACGTACAACTTTTGGAATGGCCTATCTGTCGAGTAATTGCTCGTTATCGGCGGACGTGACACTACATTTGACGACTTGGACTGCTTACAAACACTACAGTTAGCTATGTATTTACGGACTTGTATGGTCATATTTGGCCAGTAGAAAAACTGCTTGATTCTGCTTAAGGTTCTCGCTATGCCCCCATGGGACGATTGTGGCGGGTCATGCACTTTCGTAATAATGTCTTGGGTGAGATTTGAAGGGACCCACAAACACCATTGGTGTTCGTTTAGAACCTCGCTGTCGGTCGTCAAGAAACATCTTTTATAAATAAAATCGTCAACAACTTTTAGATCGGGCAGTTCTTCTTCATGAAGCTGAATAGTTTTTATTAGTTCTGTATACTCGTTGGACCTGAATTCTTCTGACTCCAGATCTATCAATGGAGCCACTTGCTCCAACGAAACCGCGTCTAAGTGTGCCCGAGAAAGAGTGTCTGGCACGACGTTCAGTGAACCTTTCCGGTGTTCTATGTTGAAGGCATATGCTTGGAGCTCTAAACTCCACCTCGCCAGCCGACCACTCAGGTCCTTCATGGTCATAAGCCACTTCAGACTAGAGTGATCGGTTATGATGGTGAAGTTCATGCCCTCAACATAGGGCCTGAATCGTTTCACCGCCATCACTGCTGCCATACATTCCTTCTCGGTCACACTATAGTTCTTCTGGCAAGCGTTCAGCTTCTGCGAAAAAAACGATATAGGTAGTTCTCCACCGTCATCAGTTTTCTGAAATAAAACCGCGCCTATTCCAGAGTCTGAAGCATCGCACTGGATATAGAACGGCTTCGCGAAGTTAGGGTGCGTGAGAACTGGAGCTGAAGTAAGGGTCTTCTTAAGGGCTTCGAAAGCTTCTAGGGCTTCTTTGATCATCTCAAATCGGGTCTTGGACTTTCTAAGCGTGTCTGTCAATGGAGCTGTCAATGTCGAGAAGTCTTTCACGAATCTCCTATACCACCCCGCTAAACCTAAAAATCTCCTAACTTGTCTAGGGTTTTTCGGGATAGGGAGGTTCGCAACGGCCTCTACCTTTTCCGGGTCTGTCTTTAATTTCCCACCACCAACGATAAAACCCAAATACTTCAGTTCCCTGAAACAGAACCGGGACTTTTTAACGTTGATGGTGAGGTTTGCCTGCTTAAGACAGGTGGCAACTTCATCTAACAACTTGACATGACTGTCAAAATCTGGCGCTATAATCAATAAGTCGTCTAAGTAAACAAAGACGCGATCCCGTAAACGCGCAGGGATCACCTTGTCCATTAACCGACACAACCTTTGGGCCGCGTTACACAACCCAAAGGGCATGACGGTAAACTGGTACAAGGGTCGCCCTGGCACCGCAAACGCCGTCTTCTCCCTACTGGTTTCCTCCAGCGGTATCTGCCAGAACGCTTCTTTAAGATCGACGCTGCTAATGTAATACATATCGGGCAAGCGACTTAGTAACCCATCAATGTGAGGAAGCGGATTCGCGTCCTTTTTGGTTACGGCATTCACTTTGCGCGAGTCTAGGCAAAAGCGATATTTTATATCCCCATTTTCTCCCACTTTTTTAATTAAAACCACTGGTGAACACCAGGGGCTTTCGCTTTCCTCTATCACTCCTATCTCTAGCATCCTATCGAGTTCTTTATAGAGCAACGCTTGTACCGCTGGAGAAACCGGGTAATGGCGTTGCTTTACTGGGATCGCGTCCCCGGTGTCAATAACATGACTCATTAAGGACGTTTTCCCTAATCCGTGGCGCTCGTAGTCCAGGAACTTCATTTTGACAGCTTCTAACCGGGAATGTTGTTCAGGAGACAAGACATGGGCATTGGGATGCGGAATGACTTCTGGTTCCGTAATGGAACTAATGATATTTGGAGCGACTCGGAAAGCTCTCCAGAAGTCTACTCCGAGATAACACTCTTGGTCAAGGCCTGGAACTAAATAAAAAGTAACTTCCTCTTCTATCCCGTTATAACTTAACCTACACCTAACTTTCCCAACTATTTCCTGACTTTTCCCATCTGCCGTTTTAACTCCCGACTTATGCTTAATTATTGTTAATCCTACTTCTTTGACAAATTCCAGACTGTTTTTTCCGAGAATGCTGATACTCGCGCCACTGTCAAGTAAACCATACAGAACCCTCGTGCCTATTTGAATTCTGGCATAAGGCCGAGGATCAGAACTCGTAAAAACAGTCGTTGCTGAGATATTATTTCTAGTCGTCTTTCTCAGGCGATACCTTTCTCGGGTCTTAGCTATTCGTTTTGATATGGTATTTACTTTCGGGTTAAATATTCTATCTCTTGCTTCATGGTACTCCTTTATACGTATGTGTAAAGGTTTAACGTGAAAATTACTTGTTTTGTTTTCTGTTGTCTTACTCTCTATTGTTTCTTTTAATTTGTCTCTTTTTAATATGGTTAGGCGTTTATGGTTTTCAATTATTGTTGGTTGTTCGCCTACGACGATTGGGGTGGTTCGTGGGGCGTCTGTGTCGAACGCGACTCCCCCAGGCTCCTCGCGTTCGGCCTGGAGTTTTCCGGTCGACACTGCGGACAATTCGGTTTTATTACGCCTTCTTTTCCGCACCCGAAACAATAAATCCGAGTGGACGGAGACGGACAATCAACATAAGAGTGACCTACTGCATGACAATTCCAACACTTCAATTGTCTTGGTTGGCCACTTGATTTGCTGGTTCTGGGACGATTGTTATTGGCCGCTTGGAACGCATCTACATGGTCTTCTTCGTAATCCGGATTCTCGTAATCCAGCTCATTCGCTACGAACCTGTTTGGTTGCCTAACCGGCCTAGCGACCTCCCGTTCGCGTTCTCCTCCTCTCGGAGGAAAAGCACACTCTGCGTCCTTGCAAGCGCGTCTCAATTGGTCGAGGTTGAAGAGCGCTTGCGGATACACCAACCTCCCGATTCGTTCATTCAGATTTCTTTTGAGTATTCGGACCAATTCTTCTTCTGAGATTTGAATTCCCAGCTGGCCTTTAAGCTTGTAAATTGATGCGAAATACGTGTCTATGGGCTCCCAGGCTCCTTGTCGCCTATCCATAATGTCTCGCATAATTTCGAGGTCGGACTTGGAGTTCCTGAACTGGCGCATTAGCGCGTCTCTTAGTCCTGGCCAGTCTGGACGGTAACTGGTGCGCTGGTACTGCCAGTACCACTCATATGCCGTTCCGGCTAACAAAAGGTGGAAGTCCCTTAGGATTTCCGCCCAGGAACACCCATGTTGCTGTTGAAGTACTTCAACCCTAAAAATAAAGTCTTCGACAGTCAGTCGATCAGGTTTTCCCTCGAACACGATCCCCCACTTATCAATGCGAATCGGCTGTCTCGCTGGTCTTTGCTGGTATGGGGGTGGTGATCTAAATTGGGGTTCGGGATGCTGATCTCCCATCTGATGATGCCCCACTGGGGGATATGGCATTTGGTGGTCGTTATGATCGTATCCATAAGGACGATTCCTAACCAAGTATGACCGCTCTTGGAACTCTCTCCTAGAATGAACCGGGGGCGGTGGTATGGCTTCATTTGAAAACTGGTTTGGTTGTGCATAGCGTAGCTCTGGTGTCACTCTTCGAGAATTGTTCGACGGTGGTGGTGGCAAACTTCTCACCGGGGGTTGTACTTGTGGAGCTCGTGCCATATCGGGTAAAACTCTTGGTGCTGCTGGTTTTGCAACTTTTGGCGGTCGGATTCTCTCTTCGAGCGGCGGTGTGGTTTTCGTTGCATAATTTATTTCCTTCATGAAGTCCAAAAAACCTCTCTCAACTTCACTCCTAACTGCTTCGGAAACATTACCACTTATCGAGCTCGTGTAAGAGTCGTAAGCGTTTACGACGGCCAAGTTGATGAGCGCCTTTAACTCTGCGGATACGCTACTCGCTGTTACTTCCGGCGCTTGGTCGTTCCGACCTGCACTCGAGGGTCCTGCAACGTTTCCATCGCCCGAAGGGTTCTCTTGTGCGAACTCGATTAGGTTTCCGCTGTGGACTGGTTCTTCTTGAGTAACTGTCAGTAATCCACTGTCTTTATTCACATTTGAATTGCCTGCGGACGTGAAGTCGCTGTACGGAGGCGATGAGAACGTCTCGCCGGTCTCTTCGGACCTGCTGGTTTCATCAGAAACTTGCTCTATAAGCGTCTTTGATACTGATGCATCACCCACGCCTTGGTTTTTCGAACTACCCGGGTTTTCTATCGCTTCCGAATCTTGATTGGCTGAATCGCTCGATTCCTTATCAAGAGGTTGTTGATCTTGATTATTTTGATCACCCGGTCCGTGTGGTGGAGTGCGTTCCACTGGCATTGTTTCTGCGTTTCCCACCAGTTTCAGATGTCGACGGGTGACGGGTCTGTCAAAAAAGTGTATTTCGCGTGGTTTTCTCGATTTCTTGACCACCGGGTTATCACTCATAACCTAACTCAACAATGAACTACGCTAGTGTGATTCTTCCAGAAATCCTAGCAAATTATACTAATTGATATCTATAACTTTTCCCTTTCAATGATCTATATCAACCAGGATCTATTGACCAAAATTTTAGGTAAATCAATAAAATTTCGGCGGAACAATTGATAAATTCGAACTAAATTAGATATAATTTGCGAAAAGAAAATTATCATATATATAAGAAATGAAAAATAAGAAAAAATAAATATGGAAATAAATAAATAAATGAATGATTAAATGAAATAATATTAAAGAAAAATTTGAAGTTATAAATAACAGAAACAAAATGGTTAAATAAATAAATAAATAACAAAAAGAAATATGCAAAAAGATGAAGCTAACAGAAAAACTTCATAAATGTAAATTAATAAATATCAAAATTAAATAAATAAATGAACAAAATGAAATAAATAACAAAAAAACTGTACTTGCGAGGCGAATTGTACGCCGCAAATATGAAAATTTTAAATGTTAATATTCGGTTCGCAAATTCTTGAATATGACGAACTTTATGGGATGAAATATACCAGAAAATTTATGAAATTATTAAACCTAGGATCTAAAACGCTATAGAATTGTTGATGACCAAACTGACTCACAACTCAAAAATACTTAAGAAAATAGAAAATTAAGAAAAAAAAATTATAAAAACTACCTAAATGTTAATATCCTAAGCGATTACGCCGAAGATTTTCCCTTACTACTATGAAATGATTTTTTTTCTTTATTATTTTTATATTTTTTTTTTTGAATTTTGTGTTTTTTTTTCGACTTATGACCTAAACTTATTTACTACCAACCACCAAATTGACAAAAAAAAACTAAAATAACTAACTAAGAAAATGACGAAAGAAAAAAACTTACGCTATAGAACCAAAAAAACTATAAACAAATAGATGACAAAACCTTACTATTCACTCAAGCTTAATTGGTTTCACGAAAACTTTCCGCCACAAAAATAGACCTCTGTAAATATGTAATCCAGAAAATATCTCTGAAACTCTCTTTCAAAAACGATGTATGAATTGCTATCGAACTTGAATTAATATTTGTTGTAGTTATGTTTTGTTTGTATTTGTGTTTGTGATTCGGGGTGTTTGGGGTAGCTAAGGAAGTGACTCCTGAACTTGTTTTGACGAAAGGCATTTCCTGTAGCAGGTCGACGACGATTCTCAAAAAAATTCCTCGAGGTGTGGTGACAAGAAAAACATTGAAACGACACGAGGACAATTCCAAATCGTTCCTGCCGTCGGGGTCGAAACATCGCGTCGCAATTTGACGAGCTTTCTAAAGAGCTATCTTGACAAAGACTTACGCTTTGTTTCGCTCCCGGCCACAAAAACGACCTGAACTGGAACGTCGATTGCGCTTCCCTCGACTCTGACCGGTAAACCGCAATTCAATGGTTATGTTAGGACTTTACCACTAAAGACTTGAAAACCCAGAGTCGAAGGAACGCACTCGACAAAACACATAGATGTTCCAACCGTTTTCGCTTCGTACGCCAAATCAGTGCGTCGCAATTAATACGCCTTCTAAATAGCTATCGTGATTAAGACTTACACCCTGATTTAATGTCTTCCACGAAACGATCAGAACATTGAGGAAAAACTAGGACACAACGAATGGATGCCATTTGCAATTACTTGCCAATGGCTAACATTCGAGCACAACGTCTGGGCGCCATTTGAAATATGAGGAACGGGGCTATTGATGAAAATGGAAAACCTGGTGTCAGAAGTCCGCAACGAAAAAGATGTCGCTGAAAGAAAAGTCAAAAGTGACAGTTGACAGCGAAGGAAGAAAGAAAGAAGACGGAAGAAGGATAGACTCAAAAGTAGCGATGACATCGAATGTCATAGAAGGAAAGAATAGAAGAAAGAAAGAAGAAGAACGAAGCCATAGAGACGGAGACAGGACAACCAACACAACACCCGAAATATCCACTGCAGGGGTCGTGGCATGCTTGTTCTGCACAGCTCAGCTCGTCGGAACATGGGGGGGGGGTCTTGCCCCCGCAGCTGGATCACCTCTCATCTCAAAACATAAAACATGCCTAAAGATAAACGAAAACCACCACCATAATGTCGTCGCCACACCTCGAGCGCTGCTGATGGAATTGCAGCTTGGCCTTGTTTTCCCTCCCCACCATGGAGTCCGGTAGGCCGAAAGTTGTTCGGACTCCCCTTAAGCGACACGTCACTAAATCGTCGTCGCCGCTGCTCACGCCATGTTCAGGTCACTCCCCCTCGCTTACCTTAATCACCCCTGAAAAATTGCCTCACTCTGCCATTGAGCTGTTGGCCCACGAAAAATTCAAAATTAGAAGTCCGAGATTTCTTTCCGACATTTGTCGTTCATATACAATTTATTGTTGACTTTAAAACCATAGCGTATTTTTGAACGTTAAAGATACTTACAATTTACAGAAAAATATAATAAGACTAAAATAATTTGAACAATGAGATGCAAATGATGATAATACAATTAGTAGTTCTTTTGAACGAAAGATTGAAGAAAATTTACGTTAAAAATTGAAATGACAAAAAAAAGAAATAATTTACAATCAAATCACAAAAGCATGAAAATGTCTCGGAAACGGACCACCGACAACCAAGAACTTGGAACACTGCACACCGGTTCCTCCGGACTTGATCCTTCCCCAAAAACCAAAACTCGCAAATGTACACACAGCGGTTTTCACTTCCCGCCTCTTAGACCAAAACGATACCCTTACCACTGCCTATATATAGAGCTCTATTTATAAGTGGGAACGAAAGGGGCAAAATCTTGCTTCGTAGCGAGGGTTGGAGAAGATTCCTCCGATGGACTCTTAAAATTTGCCGGTTCAGAGATATTCCACTTCCTTTCTTCGGAAACTTCCGGAATCTCTGACACATGCGCAAAGAAAACTGTATTTAAAAGACAAAATGGATTCTGACAAAAATTTAAAGATGTCGCTTATGGCAATCAAACAAAAAAAAATGAATAACGACAAAGAAAAGTTTAACAATCAAAGATTCTTCTGCCGATTTCGGCGATTTCTTGAGGTCTTCTCCTTCTTGCACTCGGCGATTGTTAAGCGATCGCTGGGCGTTTTCGCCAGCCGCTGGTGGCTTGCTTTGAGCGACAGTCTTGAAAGCGCCGCAAAATCTTTAGCCGGTCGCGCTGCTGGCGGCTTGCTTGAACAATTATCTGATTCGTATTTCTAGCTCTTCGCCTTTTGAGGCAATTAGAAAAATAATCTAACGAATAAAACAAAAAGAAAAGGAAAGGGGCGATGCTTCCAGCTATCAATGACCTAGAGAAGCACCAAGGTCAGAAAAGGGATCTCACATAATTCTTATTTCTAGGTTACTTGATATCCCGGAGAATCACGGGCTTAACGTTTTTCCTTCTTTTGCCGGGAACGGCCGCTGGCCCACTCGGTTTTAGCAACTTGTCTCCCTAGGTTCGGAATCTTCGCCCTAAATCGTAGCAGACAAGAATTCACCCAGCATTAGATTGGTCGTCACACAAAAACTAATAGTCTACTGATAAAAAGGGAAAAATATCCGCACTCACCCTTTTTTACTTCTTAATATTGAAAAAAGCTCCAAAAATTAATAGTCAACTCTGAATTGGGTTGATTATCCCTCCCAAAAAAGTACACTTTAACGTCTCACAAAATCTTACACTTGTCTCGCAGACAAAAACTAACACAAGCTTTACGAAACGATTAACGTGACGGCTCAAAAACAAGTGTTTTTTTCGTCGCAATCAAATCCCTCGCTAGCCAAGAAAATCGAGAGTCCGCATCAACACACTTTTTTGACCGTCAGTCGACCGTAGGTCAACGGTACAACAACTTTTTAGCCTTCGTCACGGCTATTCTTTGTAGCCGGTTAACTGGCTAACAACCATCAGGCCGCTTGTAGCTCGATCCACTTCCCCACCGTCGGCGTCGTTCAGACCCAAAACCAAAACAAAGTTTGTGTCATATTAGTTTTGTGTTGTCGTCACTACTTCTATTTATTTATGTTCGTCATATTTGTTTTTACTGTGTTGTTTACATTAGGAATGTATTATTTCTTTTAAGTCCGACAAAATCTACGTATTTTACATGTTAGGCATCTTAAGTTGTCATTTTTTTGTTCAAATTGTATTTATACACTAACACTAACACCTAATAAACAATAAAAACACATTATGACACCAAACATAACCCTGTCGTCATTTATTTACAAATTATTCAAAACAACATATCCTGACAGAAAATAAACTTAACTTACTCTCGACACCAAAAGAAAAACAAAAAAAATCACTTTCCTAACACCAACATCAAACCTATTGCACTGTCCCTCAAACTTCTTTTTCCAAACTGTCCCCTTCTAGTCTGCACAGTCTGCATGCCCTTTGCCATTGAGGAAAAACATTTGTTGTTTCCTCTTTACAAAAAAGAAATCCGCCATTCTACAAACCAAACGTGAGTATTTTTCATGCATATATCCATTCATTTTTTTTTCATGCATATTTTTACAACTCTTTGTTGTAATTTATATGCAAAATCTTTAATCAAACATTTCTTTTCCTAATTTCAGATTGTTGAACGGGCTATTTCTACTGATGGAGAAGATATAAATGGCCGGGCAGCGAGAACAAATATTGTAAGTATTTACCTATATTTGCTAATATTCTTGTGTTTTCATCATTTTTTTTTTATTGCAGGTCTTGTTTCAGCGCCGGCAACGCCTTTGCTGCCAACCATCGACCTCCCGCAATCCTCACAGGTTGATTGAGGAAAAACCAACAGTATCGTTGAAACATTGGACGGGCGTGTCGTCACGAGGAAGGAATTCGCAATCTTATAATTGCCCAGGGCTAGAATTCCATGCGCCGAGACATGAAGCATTCCTTTGCTGATAAAATCAGAACAGGAACCCGGAGCGAAGTACAGTGTAGGCTGCAGTTACAACTGGCCAAATTTCACGGCCTTCGGCGATGTGTGTCGGGAATTCATGTGTCGTTTCAGTCGACCTGCCGCGGATTGTACTATCCCAAGGCGAAATGCCAAAGCAGACATCAAATTTTGGATAACGAAAACAACAAGGTTTGTTTTTTTTTGTTTTGCGGGATAAGGGTTCTGATTTCAGTACTTACAGGTGTGTCCTACTTGTTGAAGCCGATATTCACTCGAGTTCCCAGTCACGGGAACTGCCTAGCACGGACTCTGATCACCCCTCAATACATTCCGCCGCATTTATATGGACGGCTAGGGCGGGCCACTCATGGTTTGGCGGTTTTGCCAAAATGTTTGTGTCTTCCGGGGATTAGTAGTGGATTGCATCAACAAATCGAAACAAGACGACGATAACGATTGTCTTGAATTGAGGTCGGTCCATTGGGCATTCGGACACGCTTCGACACCTTCCGCCGCACCTAACTAGACAACCCGCTGCTAGTGCCGACCACTCAAAGCCTGACGGACTTGCAAAACGTTGGCGACTTACGGGGCCACTGGATTGCACAACCAAGGCGAAGAAAACGACTGTCCTGAAGTGAAATCGGCCCATTGGGCACTCGGACAAGTCTCGACACACTCGCATGGCATCGAGTTGATTGATTGATCAAGGTTGGTAGTTGATTTAATTTTTTTTTGTACTTTTATTTAATCATTTTGAATTCCGGACAGAATATTTGACAACCAATGAAGTTCTTGGCAACGAAAGTAGAAGTCTACTCAATTCGTGCGACAGCAGCGTTCAATGTCCTGGGACACCACAACTAGCCGACCGCTCCTCCAGTCCCAAGCAGCCACAACAAGCTATTGTCACAAAATCCCTCTGGTTGCAACATAAAAATCTCTTCGCTCAGGTCGCCTTGCAGAAATGCACTTACTGCGTCCATTTGATCGATATCCAGGTTATATTTTGCGGCTTTTGCAAGTAAAAATCGGATGGACGTATATCGCACTACAGGGGAGTAAGTTTCCTCGTAATCGATTCCATGTTTTTGAGCACAACCTTTTATAACAAGTCGAGCTTTGAATCGGGAAATCTTGCCTGTGGTGTCCTTCTTGGTTTTGAAAACCCACTTGCAATCGATTGGCCTCTTCTTGGGCGGAATGTCGGTCAACACCCAAGTCTGATTTTCAATCAATGAATCATATTCTTCTTTCATGGCTGCTTTCCAAAACTTCGCATCGCTTCGGTTCAACGCCTCTTGAACTGTTAACGGATCGTAAAGCTCAGTTGACTTAGCTTGACAAGCAAAATTATCCATTCGGACAGGCTTCGGTGTACGTTGAGAGCGTCTTGGTTCAGCAACACTGACTTCGGAAATTGGTATCTATGGAACGTAACTGACATCACTCCCTGAACTTTCATCGATTTCTTCTTCTTCAGAATAAAATGTTTCAGTTGTTGTATCACAGGCATCTGAATTGGTATCGGAGATTACTATGGTATGTTCGGTGCTGTTGTCATTTTCAACGGTAGTGTTATCTTCGAGGACTCTGCATTCATAGCATCTTGGACCACGGGATTTCTTTGTCGGTTTTCGTTTACCAAAGAAAACAGCAGATCCAGCTTGATCATCTTTTACATCTTGGAGCAGTTTTGTCTTGATAGAATCTGCAGTGATAGGTGTTCCTGAGCTTTCGAGCCCCATTATCATTGGCCGATACTCGTCCGATAACCCAGCAAGCAACAAAGTGCCTACCCATTCATCACTAACATCCATAGCTAAAGACCTCAGCTTGTGGGCAGTGTTAACTATCTTCGTGACGTATGCCTCAACGGAATCACTATCCTCCAAGCGTGTATTTATTAAAGTTCTTAAAAGTCCAACTCGACGCGTTAGCCCAGAATCTTCAAAAGCTCGTTCTAAATTCTTCCATGCTTCTTTCGCAGTTTTCGCAGACTGCACATGTACATAATTGATCGGCTCAATCAATAAGATTATTTTTGCTAGGGCTTTCGTCACTTTTTTGGCATCCGGTTCTACATTAGCTTCATACTCAATGCAATCCCAAAGGTCTTCTAGTTCGAGGTACGTCTTAACCCCAAACTTCCACGAATCCCAATTTTCACGGCCTTTAAGTTTCTCAATGGACGGGAGAACGTTCTGGGACATCTTGAATTTTTTTTTAAATTTCCAATATCCAAATAATGCAAAAATCGTTAACTTAAATTCTTTTATATAACCAAGAAATATTAAGCATGGACTGGGCCCATAACCTGATATGAGTTCATGGATTAATATATTAAATTGAAATAAAAAGAATTCGTGTTTTCAGTTGAACGATTTGGAAAAGAGTATAATTTATTTGAAAACGAAATTCAAAGCTACTAAGTATTTTTTCTTTGAATAAACAAAATTTAATTCTGAGTACAAAAGAACAACATAGTGTTTTTTTAACAGCAGCAGTAATGCAAGATTTGCGTTCATAAATGAAGATAAATTGTATTATGTTTGCAGTATAGCAGTCAGTCACTGTGTTCATAAAAACAAACTGACAGCTAAACTGCGATCAAGTCTGCAGTCGATTTTTTCCTGTTGCCGCTCTGCAGAAAAATGAGTAAGCAAAATAGTTGACTTTTTATTCATTTTTTGGCAAAAATAAAATATTTTTGTTCTTAATAATTTGAAATATACTTTTACTTTCTAGGAATGACTGCGGTCTAATTCATTTATGAACAGTTTTTTTATATTCGGCCTTACTACCGTACCCGATCGGAGAAAAATTCACCCTTATTGTAGTAGTCGTTTCACTTGAACGACAAATTTCATTTTCAAAAATTTGTATTATAAGTGGCTTTTAAGAGTCGTTTATTGAGTCGTAACGCCTTACTCTGAGTGGAACGTAAGTTTTTGTATGAGAAATTGAGTAATGGCGCTCATTTGTATTATAACTGTCGTTTTACTCGACTATTACGACTCTCAAAACGCTATTTTTTGTCGAACTCAAATTTTCAAACGACTCATTGGCGAAATTGGAATTGGAATTTAACATAAAAATAACTAGCCCAGAGCAGATGAAGCGCCTCGCCGAGCTGATGTCAAATGGGAGTAAATAGCCAATACGGGTTGGAAAAGCGTGGCAAGAAAGGTTATTCACCTCTATGAACGTTATCAAATTATAACTGATTTCACGTTTCCCCCTCCTCGTAAACCACACTCACAATTATTCATACCTACAGCCGTATGAGGCTGGTCCGGGCAGCAGGACATAAAGGGATATCCAGACTCCAGCTCCTTTTTAGCTCGTGAGTAGGGAGCCGAAGGCTGGACGGCCGCTACGTTTTCAATGCCAATTTAATAACAAAAACAAAAAATGTCGAGAAACCGCTTTTCAGAAAACAAGGTTAGGACACCCCACAGTTCCACCAGCCCGTGCCTCCTAGTGCAATCTCTCAACCGACATCGATGCCTTTCACGCTGAAAGAGAAAAGGACACTCGCAATTACACTTGATGGACTTGCAAAGGAAGGGGACATCGGCAGAGATTCCTCTTACGTGGAAAAACACAAACCCTTCCCTATATCCTCGATACTTGGCAAACGTGTCGAAGAGCATCTCACGGTTCCGAAGCAATTGCTTTTTCAAGAAAAAAAAACCGAAGAAGCAATAAATCAACTTTCTCCCCAGTCAACAACACCAACAGCCTGTTTCAGTCCTTGAAAACGAACGATCTCTCCCGGCTAACTAACTACTAACGTTTTTTTTTTCAGTAGCATGAAATGTTTTTGAAAATCTTTTTATGATTCTCTATCTATTGGATATTTACGAACATTTTGGGACCAAAATTAACGTAATCAGACGAAAATATGTTTTGGGGTTTTGTCGTCGTAATCAGGCCATTTTGCCTTGTGTGCGGCGTGCGCATTTATGAAGAATATACCACGTCCAGAACACAGAAAAACCCTGACCTTCAAAAAACCAGAGCGCTGCAGCTCTTGCACGAACGTCTTTGTCCCTGCTACAAGGCAGGAAGCGGATTTTGGTAACCCAACCCAAATCAGAATTGTTATGGAAAAGCTCATGAAACTGAGAAAAAGTTCCAGGAGAAGAAGAAATCCAACAAAATTGAAAATAATTTTGAAAACAAATGACATTTGAATTTAAAATTATATTTGTCAAATTTTATTTGTTTTTGTGGAACGCAAGTTGATCGACAACGACTGGCGTTTAAGTATCATAATACCGACACTAATGTCGTTTTCGATTGGCTCTCCGGAAGCGTCCGGAATCATTCCGAAGCCTTCTGAAAGCGTTTTATTCGCACGAAACTGACAGACAGAACGCTTCTTAGAAGAGAAATTCTCTTCTTGATTTCAAATCAGAATCCACTCAAGAAGCACTAATACATGAATAATAAAAAGTCAAAAATAATAATCAATCAGTTTTGTTTTTGTTTTTAATTCAACAAATTATTGTTATCTGACATTGAAATTAATAAAAAAATAAAAATGGAAATTTCACACAAACACAAAGAAACAGAACTCAGTGCAAGCGATTTGACCTGTTCCATTCAATTTCAGAATGAGTGAATTTTTGAGTGAAACCAATCGAAAACTACATAAAACGCCTTAAAAGTGACTCGACTCAAAAAGTGAGAATTGTCGTTTAAGAAAAACGCCTATCATAATAAGGGTGATTCTCTCCGATTCGTACAATTTCTACGAATTTTCTACCACCGTATACTTTCGGACAGGTCAATCGTAGACATCTACGAAAAAATTTGAAATTTCCGTCGGAATTTCAAATTGAGGACAACGTTTTGCGATTTCATGCGATGCATCGCGATTTGTTACTTACTGTTTTCGTCCGATTGTCTCCGAAACAAAAAAAGTGTCGGAACTAAAAATATTTTTTAACTCACAAAACAACAAAGAAGTGCGTCGGTACGCATCACTAATTTATGTACGAATCGGGTACGGTGAAGGAAATAAAACTTCCGATCGGACATTTTCTCCGATCGGAGAATTCTCCGATCGGGTACGGTAATAAGGCTGATTGTATTCTGCCGCATTCTTGCAGCAGTTTTTCTCTTCATAAATGCATTGAATGAATTTTTTCGGCAGAGCATGAGCAACATGGTTGCATTTATGAACTCAAAGACAGCCTTGCATACTCTGATAAGAACTATCGAATACTCCCTAGAGCTAAAGGAATATAATGTACTATGGTTGCCTGACTGGATATTGAAGGTGCTTTCAACAACGTTAACACATCTGCTATCACTTCTGCTATGGTGACCCTAAACGTCGAATACTCACTCTGGAGGAGTTGATTAATCTAATGCTAAAAAGCAGGATGGGGGACTTTTGTACGAAAAGGTCTGTCGGCAGAGGCACTACGCAAGGTGGTGTTCTGTCCCCTCTCCTGTGGAACATAGTAGTTAACGAACTGCTGAAACTGAAGGAAGGCTATAGAGTGATTGCGTATGCCGATGATGTTGCTATTGCCGTCACAGGAAAACATCCTAATACCCTGAGAGACCTCCTCCAAAACGCACTTAATATGCTCACCAGATGGGCTGATCGCTGTAGACTTGGTATTAATCCTCAAAAAACAGACCTCGTCCTTTTAACACGGAAATACAAAATCCTAGTAGTTGTACCTCCTTCAATAAAAGGTGTACGACTAATTTTTACCAAAGAAGCCAAATATCTTGGTCTGACATTAGACAAAAAATTAATTTGGAAACCTAATATTTTAGAAAGCTACAGTAGCTCTTTTCTCCTGCAAGGAAACCATATTAAGCAAATGGGGTTTTCAACCTCGCATAACCTATTGGCTATATACATCGGTCATCCGACCAATACGGGGTTGCAGTATGGTGGACTGCACTGGAGAAAGTCACTTACTGCGACAAACTTAGCAGAGTCCAACGCACTACATGTCTCTGCATAAGCGGGGCATTGAGAACCACACCCTCAGCAGCGTTAGACACTCTCCTCCATCTGACACCCCTCGACATCTTCAGCAAACAAGTGGCAGCGAGTACAGCTATAAGACTCAACGCCTCATCTCAATGGACCAACAATAATGTGGGACATGCCATCATTTTGAACTTCTTCGGTTCTATAGCAAAGTACATAGACTAAACCGTCCCAAAACCCCAATTTATGAAAGATTTCCAGGGGCCAGATTCTGTAATAAACGAAGCGAAAGCGAACGTTCGTTTTTCAAAAACGAAAGAAATTGTGCGAAAACGATAATTTGAATTCTGTATCGCATTTCGTTTTTGGTTTTGTATTCGTTCCATCCAGAGATGAATGGGAAGACAAAAGCATTCATTTTTATACAGATGGATCCAAGGCAAATAATGGAGTTGGTAGTGGTGTGTACTCAGAAAAGCTTATCTAAGCCTCTCATTCCGCCTCCCTAACCATTGTATCGTCTTCCAAGCGGAAATTTTGTCGATCAAAGAGGTTCTATCCTGGCTGAGAGAAAACGTGATATCAATTTCTGATATTCACATATTCTCTGACAGTCAGGCTGCTATTAAATCTCCCGACGGTGTCTCCACCAACTCTCAAACGGCTCTCGATTGTCGATCATCTCTTATGGAGATGGCGCAGCAATTTAACATTCACCTCTTAGCCGATGAACTCGCTAAAAATGGAACCGTCATACCTATTTCACCTGAAAGGGATACTACCGATAGCTACATGTAAACTTTTGCTAAAAGAAACAGTCTTTACGATAACAAACTCTAGGTGGCACAATTTACCAACGTGCGCAGCTACAAAACTCATATGGCCTTCACTGGACCTAAAGCGCTCTAAATACTTGTTGTCTCAAAGCAGATTTCATATTAGCTCCATTATAGGTGTCCTTACGGGACACTGTCTTATAGGCAGACACGCAATACGACTTGGTATAGCCTCAAATGACTTCTGCAGGAGCTGTATGGACGAGGAAGAAGAGGATACAATATCTCACCTTCTCTGCACATGCCCTGCTCTTTAACTAAAACGCAAACTTCATCTGGGAGAATACTTTTATGATAATCCCAGTGAACTAGCTAATAAGGGTATTAAATATCTTCTTCGCTTTATTAAAAGCTCAAAATGGTTCGACTAGTAAGATTTACTAATGTGTTCGACATGAAACCAAACCTAGAGACATTTTTCCAGATTTTTGACAGCTCCGTTCAGGGCAGTGACAAGCACCGGAGCGCCTCAGGGCTGGTTACATCGATCGAACCTATTGTAAATTTTAAATCGTTATAAAAAACGATTTACGATACTTGTTTATTTTCTAGTGTCTCCCTTTGTGTCTCCTATTCCACTGTTAAAATTAACGGTTTGACTTTGTAACGATTGACAATCTGTTCTTAAAAAATTGTTTTCTTAAATTCGGCAGGACAGGCTAATAAGGGTTCTATCGAAAGATCATTGCTGTTCTTTTCTTAAAAAGTCTGACGATTCCTGGGCAGCCTCTCCTGCAGAGTCCCTGGAACTGCGGTTGGCGACGCAGTTTCCGAGTTGTGAGAATGGCAACCCTCAAACGCTTATTTCTAATGACCTATCGACGGCTGGCGTAGAACACATCGATACCCTTATAAACAGGGAAAATATTGCTTGGGCAATACCTTTTTCCCATACCCCATATAAGTCTCCAGGTGGACTGCATAATGCCGATCATGCTTCATGGCTGGGGATGATCTTTAAAGGATATCTCTGTCTAAATCATGTTCCCGAGTCTTGGAGACATATTAGAGTAGTTTTTATCCCTAAGGTCGGCAAGCGAGGGCACGAATCCGCGAAGGATTTTAGACCAATAAGCCTTACCTCCTTCGTGCTTAAGACAATGGAGCGCATTCTCGATTACCATATTAGAGGCATGCACCCTTATTGCGAAGATCAACTATCAACCGATTGACGATTGATAGAATTTATCGATTGTATTAAAAATCGGTATTGTGAAAATGAATTGATACAATATTATGCCATTGTGAATGCCTTACAAATACTTCTATTATTGTGAATGGGAATGTGCATCTGACAGATGTTTTTGTTTTTTTGAGGAACGTGCAATGAAAATCAGATTCAATAACATTATAAACAAATATAAAACAAATAAATAAAAACAAATAGATACAAAATGACTTCAACAGAACTTTTTTTGATGAGTATGAGGATTTGAATGAGTTGAAATCGAGGGAGGGATGCATCCAATCCTTTGGAATTGGAAAGCCAAATGTAAGTATGTGATTTTGAGATATAAATTAATGAATCTATGCGTGCTCTAGAGGCCGTAGGCTATTTAGCTCTACACCAATTGTTTCCCACTTTGCAGTAGCCACAGCTTGGGAACAAATTCCTTTGGTCGTTCTTTTCCAACAACTGGACCAATCTGTTCAACTGTTTTTTATTGCTTACAACTTTTTGGTGCCTTTGGAAATAAAAGAAATTAGAAAATGATCACTTATTTAATTTTAAACTCACATTTTTTAGCTATTTTAATACCCAAACCAAACTCATCAACTGCAAATTTAAGGTTGAAAGCAAAATTGACAACTGACAACAAAATTGATGAAAATTGTTGTTCATGATACCGATTTTTTCATTCACAATAGACTATCAAAAAAAATATCAACATGGATCAACAAAATTGAAAGTTGACAGTCACAATACCATTTAACAAAATTGAATGAAAAATGTCAATTTAGTTGATAGTTGATCTTCGCAATAAGGGTGATGTCCTCTTGATAGTTCCCAACAAGCCTACCTTAAAGGCAAGTCTACGGAGACAACCCTACATGAGGTAGTGTGTACAGTTGAAAAAACCATACATTTTAAAGAATTTACTCTCGCTACCTTTTTCGATATAGAAGGAGCCTTCAACAACGTCTTAACAGAATCCATTCAAGAATCACTTTGTGACCGGGGTGTAGAGGACTGCATCCGAAATTGGATTGTCTCCATGCTTAGTGATAGAAAGATTCAAGCTACCTTAGGTAATACTAACTTGACCAGGCGCGTAAGCAGGGGAACACCCCGAGGGGGTGTCATGAACAAAATTCTTGTTAAACTGGAAAGATGTTGCGTGAAGGCTTACGCAGATGGTTTGGTGATATTGGTATCAGGAATGTTCACTTCCGGGATTAGTGAGATTACGGAGATGGCATTGCTAAAAGTTAGCAACTGGGTGTCAACCAAAACAAGACTGAACTGATGCTCTTTACTACCAAAACAAAAGTACCTCCCTTAACCCTCCCTCGCCTCAACGGTGAAACTCATTCCTTGTCTTCCAGCGCTAGATATTTGGGAGTAATACTAGACCCAAAATTAAACTGGAAACTTAGCAAAGCCTACAATATAACAGAGAACAGCTAATATTGGCTTCACTGCAGCTTTGCGCTCATGTCCGTCGGACGCCCTAAACGTTTTTCTTTACCTCTTACCAATAGACTCTCACATCAAATATTTAGTATCTTGCAGCGCGTTGAGACTTAGGGGATCGAATAGTTGGTGTTCTAAACCCTATGGGCATAGTAATATTACTAACCTCATCCCAGTGGACATCTTTTCGACAAAAACCGACTACTGCACTCCTACTGTGGACCTCAGCCCAGATTTTTAAGTTATCATTCCATCCCAAAAAGAGTCTGATGATGACTTAGTGACAGGAGGCTTCTACATAACTATTTTTACTGACGGCTCAAAGATGGAGTTTGGGGTTGGTGCAGGAATATTCTCCGAATCTTTAAATGTCTCCAGGTCTTTTCGGCTTCCTGACTGCTAGTAGGCTGAACTACTCGCGATTAAGGAAGCAAGCAAATTATTTAAACTAAATTAAATCAAAACCGCAATACAGCTATCTTTTCGGACAGTCAGGCGGCTATTCAAGCGATTGGCTCCTCCAAACTAGTTCAACAATGCCGTAGTGAGCTCGCGGACATGAACATTGGAGTCAGGGTCACTCTTGTCTGGGTTCTGGGTCACAAGGCTTTGAGAACAATGAACGGGCTGACGAGCTAGTTAGGTAAGGAGCAGCCCTTCATAGCTCACTCGCGGAAAGAGTCAACATTCCTCTTGGTGCTATGGAGGGCAAGATCTTCTCAATTTTTTCTCGCTGAATCAATCCACAGGTGGAGTATCCTAACCAACTGTATCATATCAAGAAAGATATGGCCCACCTTCAATAAATCCCGTACTAATAATTTTCAGACCCAGGCAAGACATAGCCAGTGTCGTTGGGAGAAAAGGAAACTATTATTCACTTCTAGTGTAAGTGTCCTGCGCTAGCCAAAACGAGAGCCAAATTATTGGGAAAGTCCTTCTTCAATGACCAAAATGAGCTTTCCTAACTGAGGATCAAAGATTTGATCTCTTTTCTAAACGCAACAAAGTGGATTTGAGGCGTATTTTAAACTTATTGTTACAGTTCCTCTTCGAACTTGAGATTGCCAGCTAGCAAACTCAAAACAAAAGCTCAGAACCTTATATAATCCCTCTTTTAATTTTATAGCTCAAACGAGTTTTTATGGTATTGTAATGTGTATACACTTTATTTTATCTCATACGCTCTGTATCTCATTCTATTGTAAAGTCTAATGTGTATACGTTATTATCTCTTACGCTCTGTACCTCTTTCTATATTTAATGTATACACTTTTCTTACTCTCTTTACTTACTCCGTATCTCTTTTTATATTTAATGTACATACTACTCTTACTCTCTTTACTTACTATAACTCTAATATCATTTTATAGGAAATAAGTATGTAGCAATAAGTTTAATTGTAGTAGTAAACACTTATGTGTATGACAGTTAAAAATGAGGGGCAACATCTAGTGGTTAAAAAGAGAACTTCTGGAACATTCGGTTTAGTAGTTTCTAGAACCATTATCAGAACTATAAATACCCGATTCGAAAGCGAAGCGGGATAGTTGATTGTGAACTGAGATAAAGTAAAGGTACTGTGTTTGCAAAGTGATAATTGAAAGTGTTGAATAAATAAGTTTGTGAGTAATTGGAATAAAGTGAATTTGTGTTTTATTTAAAAAGTGAATAAGTTTTAATTGTCGGACCAAGCCGAATACTACATTGGTGTCAGAAGTGGGATTAAAACTTATTGAGAATAAAACAGTGAACAGTGATTAAACTATTTTGTGTGAAATAGTGAAGTTAAAAAAAAAAAATGAGTAAAGTTTTGAAAGGCCTAACTGTCGCTGAGCTAAAGGCCGAATTAAGCAAACGTGGCTTAAGTGGGGCAGGAATTAAAATCGAACTCGTAAAACGGCTACAGGAATATCTTGAACAACAAAATGAAAACCCAGATACATTTGCTTTCGAAGTGGAAGCAAAATCGGAAGAGGTAAATGCAACTGCCGACTTATCTAACATGATGTCACTCCTTCTAGCCAAATTCGAGAAGAATGTTCTGGAGCAACTACAAACTCAAAAGAATGATGTTCTGGAGCAACTACAAACTCAAAGAAACGAGCAGAAGAACGAGCAAGAGAATGTTCTCAAACAACTAGAAGGAAATGTCCTCAAGCAACTAGAGGCTCAAAGAAATGATGTCTTGAAACAACTAGAAGCCCAAAGAAGTGACCAAAAGCAAGAACAGCAGAATATTCTAGAGCGATTTGACGAACAGAGAAACCTTTTAGAAGGCAGGTTTACGGACTTCGAAGAGAAAATCAATACTCTCGAGGAGCGCGTCGAAAAACAAAATGCACGTTTCGAGAAAATGGACGAACAAATCGGAACCATCACAAATGAACTAGAAAAAGTGCGAAAGATGAAAGCTCGAGAACCTTCTGGTGAGTGCTCAAGAAAGAGAGAAGTGAATCCTCCAAGCTTTGATGGTCAGATTCCGTGGTCGATCTACAAGAAACAGTTTGAAGCAGCAGCATTAACAAACGGCTGGGACGATGACGAAAAATACATTGCTCTTACGCTTGCCTTAAGAGGAGCAGCTGCTGAACTGCTACAAACCATCCCAGCAGAGAAGAGTGGTGACTTCAAAGTTCTGGTAAACGCCATTGAACAGCGGTTTGGGGATAACCACATGGCAGAAGTCTTCCGAGTTCAACTAAACAACAGGGCACAGAAAAGAGGTGAAACTCTGCAGCAGCTTCAGGCAGATATTGAGCGATTGGTTCACCTGGCATACCCAACAGCTGGCAACGAGATAATAAATCAACTTGCTGTTGAAGCCTTTGTGAGAGCTGTAGGCGATATAAATCTCCAAAGGGCTATTCGCACTGCCGGAAAGCAAACTCTGCCAGAAGCATTGGCTTTCGCTCTAACAATGGAAGTCGCAGAACAAGCTTCCCAAAACGTGCATCGCGTGAGAGAATTGGAAGTCCAAGAATGCTCTTGTCAGAAGGCTTCTCTGGAAAGTAGTCAGCGAGACGGCCCCGCACGATGCTGGAACTGCAACAAGACTGGGCATCTACAACGCCAGTGCAGATTACCGCGAAGAGGAATCTCATGCCAACACTGTGGAAACAGAACTTACTCAACAAGTCAAAGTAACACCAACAACGTTGCTTCCGAAGCTGTTTCCCACCTGGGAAAACGAATAAGAACCAACTTCGAGGGGCAGAAGCTGGTTTCTGGTATCGATGGCCCCAGAAACACCATCCAGGTTTCCCAAACGAAACGTGACAACCGGAGCCTGACCGTGGAAGCAAGTATAAACGGCAACAAATGTGTGGCTACCATCGACACCGGTGCCACGGCGTCCATTGTACGGCAGGACCTCGTTAAGAAGACATGGCTCCACAACACCAATAGCTATCGTCTAAGGACTGCAACTGGAGAAGCTGCAAAAGTCTATGGTGAGGTACGTCTTAAGATCCGGATGGCAGAGCTGGAATTCTCTCACCTGTTCCTGGTAGCAGATATATGCGACGAGTGCATTGTCGGCGTCGATTTCATGAAAGATCACGGATTGATATTGGACATCGGGAACCAAGTCCTGAAATATCGAAACATTGAGATTCCGATGATCTATGGGATTCACTCATATGAGACCTCGCTATCTGTGAAAACCGTCATCAAAGAAGATCTGACTTTGCCTGCTTCTTCAGAAGTATTCGTGTGGACGAAATTGAAGGGTAAGCCTGGAAGCCATCGATACCTCATGGTCGAACCAGCATCTGTAAAGTCCTCCCAAAACGTCACCATTGGGAAGACTCTTGTTAGACCTGTAAAGAACATGGTTCCCGTACGAATACTGAACATCAAGCCGTACGAAGTTAAGCTTAGAAAAGGTGAGATTGTCGGACAATGCGAATCTGTATCAGCGATAACAAGGATGAACGAAGAAGAGTCAAGGCAAACCTTGAAGTCAGGAGAGTTGAACTCCATAAAGACGAACATTCTCAAGTCAACTAATCTTGGCCATCAACAACGAAGAACTGCAGAAGGTCTCCTCGAAGAATTTGCAGACATCTTTTCGTCATCGCAAGGGAAATATGGCAGAACACAACTGGTTCAACATCGAATCAACACCGGGGATGCAAAGCCGATCCGTCAACCTGCAAGACGCCTTCCACTAGCCAAACAAGGTGAGGTTGAAGAACTGATAACCACCATGAAAGAAGAGGGTCTGATCGAAAACTCTAAAAGCCCTTGGGCGTCACCAGTGGTCCTGGTAAAGAAGAAAGACGGATCAACCCGCTTTTGCGTAGACTATCGAAGGTTGAATGATGTGACCAAGAAGGATAGCTACCCTCTGCCTAGGATCAGTGATACTCTGGACGCAATGGAAGGAGCACAATGGTTCTCAACGTTGGACCTGAAAAGTGGATACTGGCAAGTAGAAATCCATCCTGAAGACAAAGAGAAGACAGCGTTCTCGACAGGAAACGGATTGTGGCAGTTCAAAGTGATGCCTTTTGGACTGTGCAATGCTCCAGCGACTTTTGAGCGCCTTATGGAATGCGTCCTGCAAGGACTTACTTGGAAATCTTGCCTGGTCTATTTGGATGACGTCATCGTATACGGGAAAACATTTGACGAACATTGTACAAATCTGAGAGCCGTGTTTCAAAGACTTCGAGAAGCCCACCTCAAACTCAATCCAGAAAAGTGTTCACTCTTCAAAACCGAAGTGAAATACCTGGGACATATCATCTCATCCCAAGGAGTTAAGACGGATCCTGATAAGGTTGACACCGTGAAGAATTGGCCAACACCACAGGACAAACATCAACTCCGAAGCTTTCTGGGTCTAGCCACCTACTATAGGCGCTTTGTAAAGAACTTTGCTGAGATCGCCAAGAGTCTACATCAGCTAACGGAAAAGGGAAAGCAGTTTAAATGGTCAGGTGAGTGCGAGCGCAGCTTTCAAGAGCTCAAGCAACGCTTGTGTAATGCACCAGTGCTGACCTACACGACTCCAGGAAAACCGTTCATCATTGATGCTGATGCCAGCAATGTCGGGATTGGTGCTGTATTGTCACAGGTACATGATGGCGAAGAAAAGGTGGTTGCCTATTACAGCAAGGTACTCTCGAAGTCGGAAAGAAACTATTGTGTGACCAGAAGAGAACTTCTTGCACTGATTTTGGCAACAAAGCACTTCCATAAGTATCTCTATGGACAGAAGTTTCTTCTCCGAACCGACCATGGAGCACTAAACTGGCTTTTGAATTTCAAGAATCCAGAGGGTCAAGTGGCGAGATGGATTGAGAGACTGCAGACGTACGATTATGAAATTCAACATCGGAAGGGGAAGCTTCACTCAAATGCTGATGCACTGTCTCGGAGACCATGTAAGCAAGACTGTAAGCATTGCAGACGCCAAGAAGAAAAAGAAGTGGTCACTGTCCTACGAACCAGAACCGATCCCATTTATGGCTGGAGCAACGACGAGTTGAGGAAGGCTCAACAAGAGGACCCAGATATTGAACCCATCCTCGCATGCAAGGAACACCAGGAAAAACCAGAATGGGCTGATATCTCCGACAGAAGTCCGGCTCTAAAGGCCTATTGGGCACAGTGGGACTCATTGCATGTCCAAGAGGGTGTCCTTCGACGTAAATGGGAATCAGCAGATGGAAAGTCCTATGTAATGCAGCTAGTCTTACCGAGATCGAAGATTATGGACGTTCTGCGAGAGATGCATGATGGAGTTTCGGGAGGCCATCTAGGAGTAAACAAGACGCTAGAAAAGGTTCGACAACGATTCTATTGGCTACATGCAAGGGAAGATGTCGAGAAGTGGTGCCGAAAATGTGATACCTGTGCTGCCACCAAAGGCCCGAACAAAAAGAAACACAGCCAAATGCAGCAGTACAATGTCGGATCACCCTTTGAAAGGATTGCAATAGACGTGGCGGGTCCATTTCCGGAAACAAATAATGGAAATCGTTATATTCTGGTCGTCATTACTTCAGCAAGTGGCCTGAAGCATACGCCATACCGAATCAAGAAGCCAAAACAATCGCAGACCAAATTGTGTTCAACTGGGTGAGCAGATTCGGTGTTCCATTAGAACTGCATTCCGACCAGGGAAGGAACTTTGAATCAAACATATTCCAGGAAGTTTGTGGGCTTCTTCACATCAAGAAGACAAGAACAACACCACTTCACCCACAATCTGATGGCATGGTCGAACGGTTCAACCGAACCCTTAAGGAACATCTTTGCAAAGTTGTGGACGACAACCAGCGAGATTGGGATCGACACATTCCACTGTTTTTGATGGCGTATCGAAGTGCAAGACATAGCTCAACTGGCCATACACCGTCTGAGATTTTAATGGGAAGGAACATCAGACTGCCGAGCGAAATCAAATTTGGATGTCCCACGTCGGAACCGCAAGCCGAGGATGTCTACTTGGATGACCTCAGAGAAAGACTCCTTCAGATCCACGACGATACCAGGTCAAAAATGAAGATGTTCAGTGACCGAATGAAGACACGCTACGATATACGAGCGACAACAACAGAGTTCCAAGCAGGAGATCGAGTGTGGCTTTACAATCCCCATCGACAAAAAGGGTTGTCACCGAAACTTCAACGGGACTGGGAAGGTCCATTACAGTGATTAGCAAAATCAACGACGTCGTTCACCGGATACAAAAAGGAGTCAGAGGTAAACTTAAAGTCGTACATCGCGACCGACTACATCGCTACAGTGGTGATGAAGATGATGGATTTGTTCGGGACGATCAATCCTAAGGAGGGGGCAATGTAATGTGTATACACTTTATTTTATCTCATACGCTCTGTATCTCCTTCTATTGTAATGTCTAATGTGTATACGTTATTATCTCTTACGCTCTGTACCTCTTTCTATATTTAATGTATACACTTTTCTTACTCTCTTTACTTACTCCGTATCCAGGGACGACTGGCAACCATTCGCATTGGGTAGACAAAAAAAAATCAGTTAGGTTTATTATCTTGTTCCTAGTCGTCGAACAAATAGATAGTGCCCACAAACGTGAAGCATAATGTTATATGAAAGCATAATCTAAAACCTGGTTTTATTTCAAGTCTCAACTAGAGTTCTTGAGATGAAAAGGAAAAAAAACGTTACCTAAAATTAATTTATAAAACGGATCGATGGCAAAAAGACTTTATTTATTTTATCGCCAAATAAACCTGAACAAGCCATAGTCAGACCAATAAAATTTCTTACCTAATGTAAAGCCGGTATCGGCAATATGAAAACTATAACTAACCCAACCATTACTGAATTACAAAATAATTTTTTTATTTACGTTATTGAAATAAATTTTAACGACAAGTACCTATACAAACAATTTTAGACATTTTCAACATTGTCTTTCTTCCGTATCCGTTCCGTATACAAAAATACAAAAAAAAAGTCAATCGAACAAAAAGAAAACATGTCTTCGTTTTTTTTCGTTTTCTTCCCGAACGCACTAGGATGAAATGAACGAAAAGAAACAAGAAATTAGACATTTTCAATTATGTCTATTTTGCCCATACAAACGCCGAACAAATCGTGTGCTTGTTCTTCTTTTCCCACACAAAATTCAATGGGGAACGAAGACATATTTTTGAATGTCTTCGTTTTTTCCCGAACTCGCGTCGTTTTATTTCGTGAATTGGTTGGTATTCAGTTTCAGATTTCAGAACAGTATCATTATGATTTATGAATGATATTGATGAATGAAGTATGCGTATGATGTGTGTGTATTGCGTATCTCCTCTTTGTTTGATGTTCACCTTCACAATGTGAAATAATGTCAATATGCTCGATTTGAATAATAAGGGTAAGGGTTGGTCGTTGGTTGATTTTGGTTAGTTTGTTCTTTTGCTATTTTCTTCAGCGTGTGATTTTGTTTGGGTAGACACTGTCTTAAATGTCTATATGACGGTTCGTCCCTGTCCGTATCTCTTTTTATATTTAATGTACATACTACTCTTACTCTCTTTACTTACTATAACTCTAATATCATTTTATAGGAAATAAGTATGTAGCAATAAGTTTAATTGTAGTAGTAAACACTTATGTGTATGACAGTTAAAAATGAGGGGCCTAGTGGTTAAAAAGAGAACTTCTGGAACATTCGGTTTAGTAGTTTCTAGAACCATTATCAGAACTATAAATACCCGATTCGAAAGCGAAGCGGGATAGTTGATTGTGAACTGAGATAAAGTAAAGGTACTGTGTTTGCAAAGTGATAATTGAAAGTGTTGAATAAATAAGTTTGTGAGTAATTGGAATAAAGTGAATTTGTGTTTTATTTAAAAAGTGAATAAGTTTTAATTGTCGGACCAAGCCGAATACTACAGTATCGAAACGGCACAACCCAGCGCTAATTGGGTCAACTGCTCGTGGCCGCCATTTCTACTACTACTACTACTACTACTACTACTACTACTACTACTACTACTACTACTACTACTACTACTACTACTACTACTACTACTACTACTACTACTACTACTACTACTACTACTACTACTACTACTACTACTACTACTACTACTACTACTACTACTACTACTACTACTACTACTACTACTACTACTACTACTACTACTACTACTACTATCTACTACTACTACTACTACTACTACTACTACTACTACTACTACTACTACTACTACTACTACTACTACTACTACTACTACTACTACTACTACTACTACTACTACTACTACTACTACTACTACTACTACTACTACTACTACTACTTCTACTACTACTACTACTACTACTACTACTACTACTACTACTACTACTACTACTACTACTACTACTACTACTACTTCTACTACTGCTACTACTACTACTACTACTACTACTTAATCCGACAACAAATGTCTTGGATTTACCTAATCACTCTTGGCCATTACTATCGTAACATTAATGGCGTTTTTAATTGGCAATCCGGAATTGTTCTTCGATTCGGAATCCCAATTGAACAGTTTTTTTTTATTCCGAAGAATCTGAAGTTTGGTGAACATGTATTGGTTGAGTATGACATGTATGTATTCGCGCCAAATTTCATTTTGTTTTTGTGCTGCAAACATTTATGAATGTGTGAGTGATTCTGCTTCTGATTCTGTTTTTAAAACCAGAAGGGAAATTCTCTTCTTTTCAGAATCAGAACTGTCACTTTTGCCCAATTGAACGCATTCAGAATGCTTTTTTTCACTTCCAGATTGCCAATTAAAAACGACATAAAATGTTAAAAAAAAATCTCCAAATTCTTCTTAGGCCGTGTGGGAACACCAAACGTCAAGTTTTAATCACTTTTTAACTGAATTCGCATACGGCCTTAAATCGAAAAAATCAATTCACTCTCCGTGTAAACGAAAACTCAATGTGCAAGCAACTTAACCATACATTTTTTCTGAACACATCCCTAAACTGGAAGTTTGTTTTCCATTTTCTTTCAAACTTCCAGCTGTCACAACTTTTCAAACGAACAAAAAAAACAAAGCAAAATCTACAAGAGCTCGAATAATATTGCTTCATTTCTCTCTTGCCTTCGGTGAAGAAATGTTCGGGCCTGCTCTAGCATTGCGGAGAAAAAAAAGAAAAATCCATTTTTGAAATTAAACGATCAATTTCCAGTCTACGGTTCTCTCCACAACTAAGAAGACGACGGACTCAAACTCAACCAACAAAAGTAACTGCATTGGAATTTTATTTAAAACTATTTAGATTTAATTTAATATAAAAGGCAAAGGAACCTTTCGCGTGTGATTTTGTTAAGATTGTTTTTAATTTATTTATAATTGTTCTTTTGTGTGTCCCAAATATTGAGAGAAATTTTGTTTTGAAGAAGTGCGTCGAATAAAAGTTTTCTATTGAAGAGGAAAAAGCAAAGCAGAGCTCCACTTCATATAAACGAACGGTAAGTACCTATTTTAATGATTTTCCATTATATTTTACACGAACCGTTATAAGACGAAATTTGTCAATTAATTTAATGTGTTTTCGCCATGAAAAACAGGGCGGCTGCCTTTGCAACGGCATTCGTATGAAATTCTTGCGAAATTTTTCAGTCAGCGTTTGGTGTGTGTGCACTTGGTTGTTTGATTTCGGGAAAAGGGAACACGATTATCGATAAGCGAATAGCGAATCCCCAAAAATAGTTTCGTCTAGCAGGCTTCTAATAGAAACTCGCTTGGATCTTAAGAAATTGCATTTTCTCCAATTGCCAGCCCCAAGTGCCAAGTGTGGTGTGTGTGAAAGGTGCTCAATGTCCAAATGTCTTTTCCCTGTTCCCCTGCAATTTTCGTGCATCTATTTTAATAAAACGTGTATCGCCAAATTAGAGCACTTGCAGCCGGTCACGGGATTCCTCAATCCTGCCTGGTGTGTTGTTTGGTTTGAGGAGAAGAATCTATGTACGTAATCTATTTTCTTGAAAATGCTGTCGTGGTGGAAGTACACATCTGCATTTTTCAAGAAAACTTCACAACCAAATGCGAAAAAAATGCACTCAAGACTCAAATGAAATTTGTCCAAAATCGATGAGAGTGAGAAATAGAATTTCTTTTCTGTTTCTTTTTTCCTTTTCCGATTTTCCTTTTTTTTCGTTTTTCCTGTTAGTTTGTTTTATTATTTTTTCTTTTCTTTTTTGTTGTATTCTTGTTTGGATAGTTTTGCGCTCTTTGCTTTTGGCTTTGTTTACTTTTGACAGTTAGAATTTAAACAGTCGCGTTCAAAAAACTGAACACCTTTTTTGCTCAAAATATTGAACGTGAAATGGTTTACTCGGTACGACTTTGTCGTAGGTACCTTTTCTTCGATCGGCTTTCCTTAGCAATATATTCGGCCAAATCGAGGTAACCGTCGGAGCGGAATTTTCTCTGATTTCCTCCGAATCGGAGACATTTTACCTGTCGGAGAACTACCTCGAAGCAAAATTCGAAGGAAATCGGAGAAAATTCCGCTCCGACGGTTACCTCGATTGGGCCGATTTTGTTATTTCAGGGGAAAATTCCACCTAAAATTCCTAGAGATATTTGTGGTACTCCATATTAAGGTGGCGTTACAGTCCGTTGTGGACTTGGGCCTCAATCAAAAGTCTCCGCCAGCCAGCTCGGTCCCTAGCTAGCTGTCTATAGTTTTGCTCTCCAAGTTGATTGAGGTCCTCTTCCACTTGTGTGCACCACCTGAGTCGCAAGCTTCCTTTCCTTCTACGTCCCTCGGGAATAGTGTCGAATGCTTTGAGGGCCGGAGCATTGGTGTTCATCCGCTCTAAATGACCGAGCCATCTGAGTCTCTGGACCTTGAACCTTCTTGCTAGGTCCACGTCGTTGTACAACCCGTAAAGTTCGCTGTTGCACTTCTTCTTCATTCCCAATCAATGCACACGGGGCCAAAGATGACCCGAAGAACTTTCCTCTCGAAACAGCCTAAGACACATTCATCCGATTTTGTCAAGGTTCACGCTTCTGCACCATACAGCAGGACTGGGACGATGACGGTGTCTTACAGTTTTACCTTAGTTGATTGATTGCTTTCTTAGCTCAAAGAAACAGCGATTAGCAAGAGTTATTCTTCGTCTGATCTAGGCGCTGGTGTTATTGCCCGAGTTAATAGCGGAGCCTAGTAGACAAACTCCTCTACTACCTCGAAGTTGTATGTGTCTATTGTGACGTACTGTCCGAGCCATGGACATCACGCTATGTTCTTCCCATTATATCAATATCATCGGCGGCGTACGCGAGAAGTTGAACAGATTTTTGGAAGATAGTGCCTCTGGTGTTGACGGTGGAGTCTTGACGGAACGATGTTAAAGAAATCGCACGACAGTGCATCGCCTTGTCTGAATCCTTTTTTGACGGCGAAAGATTCCGTAAGCTCATTGCCAATTTTGACATAGCAGCATGAGTTCTCCATCGTCATTTTGCACAAGCGAACGAGCTTGGCAGGGATGCCAAAACTAGACATATCTTTATACAGTCTCTGTAGATGCTGTCATACGCGGCCTTAATATCGATTTGAAGTACATAGGTTTTTTCCAAGATCTGCCGCAAAGTGAAAATTTATTGGATGGTTGACTTTCCTGTTCTGATGCCACATTGGTAAGGACCAACCAGATTGTTGATGAAAGGCTTCAGACTTTCACAAACTACTGCAGAGTACAAGATCGTCTTAAGTAGGCTGATTCCTCTGTAGTTGGCGCAGTTTAGAGGATCTCCCTTTTTCAGGATCGAGCAAACATTGCTGAAGTTCCATTAATCGGTCATGCCATTCTTCTGACCATATCTTACAGATAATTTGGTGCATGCTCGTATCTAGATCATCGCCTGCTGCTTTGAACAGCTCGGCAGCTAGACCATCTGCTCCAGCGGCTTTGTTGGATTTCAGCCGTGATATTGCCGTGTTCACTTCTTCTAGATCGGGTTCACGGAATTGTATGCTATCATCGTGTCCGATGAAAGGATTCTTGCCTGACGGCTGGAACATTTTATGAAAACAGTTAAAACACAGCTCTTTTTTGGAGCAAACGCAAACAGGCCTTATAGTGGTTTCTTTTGGAAAATGCAATAAAACGAACAAAATTAAGTTTTTGTCCAAACATTTTTTAGTAAAAAATACCCATTCATTATAGAACACAACTTCGTTCAAGTGGCCGACTCGAATGGCTTCGCAGAAGCGCTTCTGTCACTCCAATTTTCCAAAACCTTGTTGATGATTTCGGGTTGTAGCTCACGGATTGATATTGGCCTTAAGCGCATGAATCGTTTCTGGATTGTTAGCAAAACATCGTCCATTTACGGTTCCTCACAAAAAAAGTCCAAAAGGGTCAAATCGCACCTCCGATCTGGCCAATTGACATCGCCTGAACACGATTTGGGAATTTGGTGCGTAAAAGATCGATTGTGGCATGGGCATGGCGCGCCAACCTGCACAAATAGAGGTCGTATTAACCTATGACTTCAATTTCAGTAAAAATTCGGATAACATGGCTCTGTAACGACCATCGTTGACCGTTGGGCAACACAGCAATCACTTTGGAAATAAGTTTTCAATATTTCCCAACGTTGGTCAAGCGTAAGGCGAGTCATTTCGTTCCGCCGAGGTATAATACTGAGTTTCTTTTAAGATTTCGAGCGGGAGACAACTTTCAGTGTAAAAATAACCTATTGTCGTCCAGAAGCATTCGGAGGAGTCAAATCCTTCCAGACTGACTATGACACACAGAATGCTTCTGAGAAGAGCATAACTCTCCCCTTTTGAAAACGATTCTGTCCGAAGAATGACACATACATCATAACCCTTTCCATTGGAGGTAGAAGCAGAAACGTCAAAAAAAGACCAATGGAAAACGACATTAATGACTTAAAAAGAAACCACAAAATGGCGCACCCTTTAAAGCACAGACAGACTAGACCAAAACATCCTTGAAATCAGTGCACAAGAGGCTTCAAACATTGATTCCAATTAAACAATGAACAACTTTTAAACACAAGTGTTATTCTTGATTTCATTTACTTCCTCTTTTTTTTATAAATTTTCTACATTTGTGTCAATTCCAAATTCAACATACCCGATGGGCGATGACAAGTTATATGTAGGTAGTTCTAGCAAGGTACTTCTTTCAGTTCTTTCATAAAATAGTTCAGCTGTCAGAGTTGACTTGTCAAACAAATTCAAAGAGCAGCAAAAAGAAATCTTGTTTTGTTTTTAATGAAAATGTTTTGATTATTTTGGTTGTGCTTCATTCTAATAACGAACCATGAGGCCCACACCCACTTTGACTTACATACGCTTTGCTGTGTGTTCGTCATCAGAGAGTTATTGTCTACGGTCATAATAATTTTTTTCTGCCGCTTCAAGGGTTGCAGATGATTATGCTGACGGACGACGATGATGAGAGCACCCCCTTGTTTTTAAATACACAACACATATTCAAGAAGTAGATCTCTAGGTATGTATGTTGAAAAATGTTGGCCATTTCAGTGTTTGCTCCCTTTCGGACTCATTCTCGTGCCAGTTGGGTAAATTATAATTAAAGTCACTTATTTGTTGTCTTTTTGCAAGGTTTTTAATCTAATGAAATCAAATTTAGTTTTTCATACAAGAGCGAACTTTATGATAACCGCTGTGGCGACTAGCCGCCCGCCGCGCCGTTTCAATGTCGGTTGTGGTTTAGTGGTGAATCAGAAATTAATTTTATTCATAAAAATAATTGATGTAGGCATAAAAAATCACACGCATGCCGATATGAAGCGTTCGTCATCATTCAAAATATTTGTTTTGACTAGACTTTGCTGAGAAGTTGACGGCTAACAGTAAGTTAAGATGAATCTGAAACGTCATGAATACGAATGCAATATTTGAATTATTTATTGTTTCGAAAGATTTTCTTTCACAATTGTGCCAGGAAATTTTTACCTAATTTGAGCGTGAACACACTTCGAGTGATACGAACACGCAAATGAGTGTGATGCTACCTTTCATAAACATACCTTGTACGAGGTTCTGACTTTATTAGTTATCTTTTGAATTGGGGCAAGTGGGGCAGGCAGAACACAACTTCAAACCGCAACCGAAACATTACGTTAAATTATAAAGCCAAGTCGCACTAGCAAATAGTCAATTAGCGTTGAAGAGGAGAGGGAAAATGTGTTGAAGCTGAAATGTAATGTTTCTGCGACTCCTGCCAAAACTCAAATGGAAATAGGCTAGGGCTCAAGAATATCGACGATCTCTAGATCTGCAACTTCAATCGCATCACATTGGAGAATTTTCCAACTTGGAACAAATTATAAAGGCCTCTTACCCACAAGTAGGACTCAGACAATTTAAAAGAATACTTAAAAAAGAACGTTGGTTTGATGATGAGTGTCAAAAAGCTCGAAAAGCATCTTTTGCATGGTTGAGAATTTTCCGTAACTCCACCAAGGATTATTTAAGGGTTTCTATAAGAAATTTAAAGAGCTGTGTAAATCAAAACAAAAAAAAAATTATACGCTGATTTGCAAGCAGAAAAATCAAAAATTGGCTTCCTGTAAGAACTCGGCTGATTTTTGGAAACTGGCAAATAAGCTGAATGGAAAACAATTTTGTAGACACGCAAAACTGCCGACAAACATACTGCGTTCCAATTTCAAGGATCTTTTGAATCCAGAAACATCGCCGACAAAGTGGCACTACGCATCACCGGGATTTATAGTGGACTCTCTGGATGGACTCTGCTTTTACAGTTAACGAGCTGGAAAAAACGCTTGTGACTCTTAAAGACGGTAAAGCAGCCGGGTCTTATGGTATTCCAGTGGATTTTTTTAAATATGGAACTGACTTGTTCAAACAGGAACTTTTAATACTTTTTAATAAAGTTTTGGAGGGAGATCGTACTCCAAATGAATTTCGAGATGCCATTATATTCCCAATCCACAAGAAAGGATCGTTATTGGCAGCAGCAAACTACAGAGGTATTTCCTTTTTGAATGCAACTTACAAGATCCTTACAACGATGCTGCATAAACGTCTTGTTAATTGGATGGAATCCGGAAACTTGCTGACGGAGTTCCAGGCTGGTTTTAGATCAGGTTATTCAGCAATCGATACAATTTTTATATTCCGAAGCTTGGTAGAGCATTTCTTGAATCAAAGTAAAAAACTATGTATTTTTCATCGATTTTAAAGCAGCTTTCGATACAATCGATAGAGGTGCTCTATTTTATAAGCTATATAGCCTTGGGTTATCATTGAAGTTTGGTCGCGTTTTGGAAAACTTATATAGAGGAACCAGGTCAGCAGTATGGACAGGGGAAGAATTATCGGAGTGGTTTGAAACGTCTTCGGGAGTGCGACAAGGTTGTACACTAAGCCCTACTTTATTTGCTCTTTTCATAAACGACCTTTTGGACTACCTGCCTGGTGGAGTGGATTTCGCAGGGATAAAGATTAAGGCACTGCTATTCGCAGACGATATAGTCATGTTTGCGCATTCTCCTGAAACTCTGCAGCTCATGATTAACAGGGTTTATCAGTACTACCAGCTATGGAAATAATAGTCAACATCGATAAATCGAAGGTTATGATTATAAAAGAGGTGGAGGTAATGCATCAAATGAAAGGTGGAGTTTTAATGGAGAAATTATTGAATATGTAGGTGAGTACAAAGAACTTGGCATTACTATAACAAATAATTTTAATATGGAGAAACACTTAAAGGACAAATTAGATAAGGCGAAAACTGCTATCAATATGACATGAAACAAATGCTTCATGAATAAGTGTACAGCACACAGTAGCAAATTTAAGGTCTTTGAAGCAGTAGCTGAGAGCATACTTTTATATGGAGCGCAGGTATGGGGATGCACAAAGTACAACTTGGTTGAAAAACTTCTGACGCACTTTATCAGAAGAATATTTCATTTACCGCAGAATACACCAAATAACGTCATTATGCTAGAAACTGGTCTTTCACCCTTATTTATAAAAACATTGAAGCTACAAGCGGACTACTTGCTTAATGTCCTTAAAATGAATTATTCTCGGGCAGTGAAAAGAGTGGCTATAAAAGTCTTACAAAACCAAAATAGTTGGTACCGAGAGTGGCAAGGTTTAGCTGAAGAATGCCAAATTAATTTTAGTTTAAGTATCGAAGAATTATCAGCCACAAAAAAATCATGTATGAATTCATTTCAAAAGTCGATGAGAATTGTAGAGCTGATTATATTGCTGAAGCTTCTAGTTCCTTCTATTTACAGCATATTTTATTATAACCTTTCAGAGAAAAATTACTTTTATGATCTCAATAATCTCCACGTGATTTCTATGATGGTCAGACTACGCAGTGAATTACTTGATTTAAATTTCATTCCTCACAGGGATGATTTACCGCTGGAGTGTAATATGTACAACCTAGCACAAAGAGAAGATACTGTTCACTTCGTTGGAAAATGTCCCATTCTAAGAGAAATATATTCGCAGAAGACTATCCGAAGATCAAGTTATAAGCTTACTGAATCAAATGGATGTTGTCAAACTGTATGAATTTTGTAAAATTGCGCTCAGATTATACAAATGCTATTGTAATGTGTATACACTTTATTTATCTCATACGCTCTGTATCTCCTTCTATTTTAATGTCTAATATGTATACTTTATTATCTCTTACGCTCTGTATCTCTTTCTATATTTAATGTACATACACTTTTCTTACTCTCTTTACTTACTCTGTATCTCTTTAACTCTAATATCGTTTAATTGTAGTAGTAAACACTTGTGAGGGGCAATACCTAGTGATTAAGAGAAACTTTTTGTTTAGCATTAAGATTTAAGAACGTTAGCCCCTACAAAAAGTAATCGCAGTATTTTTAAGTGGAGTAATGTTCCAGAACATTCAGCTTCTCCAAGAACCAATAGGAACCAATAGTAGTTTCTAGAACCCATAATTTTTGTTATATAAATAGCCGTTTGGCGGCGAGGCAAATTAATTGATTGTGAACTGAGATAAAGTAAAGATACTGTGTTTGCAAAGTTATAATTATTATTGAAAGTGTTGAATAAATAAGTTTGTGAGTGATTTGAATAAAGTGAATTTGTGTTTTATTTAAAAAGTGAATAAGTTTTAATTGTCGGACCAAGCCGAACATTACAGTATATTGAACGAAGATTCAGAGAATTCAGAATGCTGTTCAATTCTTGTTGTAAAAAAAAAAAAAATTAAACCCTTTTATTATTGAAAAATGTACAAATGTTTGTTGGGGGCCTATTACATTTATTGTGTAATGTGTTTTATTGTCAATCTGGCAGACGGGAACCGCCATGCTATAATGATTTTTGTTAAATTTATGTGATATAATGTAAATTGATAATATTCAATACAAATCTGTATCTATCTATCTATCTGTAATGTTTCTTGCTAGTAACTTTTAAAGATCTCGCACTTAACTGAACAAATTTCAAGTCTCTATGCTGACAAAACAGAAGCTTTGTTGGTAATCTCAGCATCGAATACCTTACGACACTTAGCTATTGCTAGCCTTAAAACGAAGTGTACCCATAGGAAGTGAGAGTGAAAACATAACACACAAATGTAACTCTTCCCATAATTGGTCATAGACCTACTGGTGGGCTGCTGGCTATTGCATGTGTTATGCAAACAAGTTATCAACAAAAAAGGCAGATCAACTTTTGGGTTTGTTTGTTTTTTTTTTTTTACGAATTTTATTTCTTCACATTTGGCAGCCTGACATGCATCCACTTAGTTTATACCTGCAGCAAGCTGAATATGACACAGAGGCACCGAGACCGAGATCATAAAGTATAGATTTTCGGACGCTTATGTGTGGATACGTATTCAAACCCACCATAAAACCTGCAAGTAAACCGCAATATTCCTCAATGTCAATAATAAAAATAATCACTTGTATAAGTGCACACATACTTGCAAAATAAAGCTTAGACATTGCTGTATCAATCGTATGATTCAAGCAATGTCCAGCTCTTAATAATATGAGCTTTGGAAATCAATAATCCTTCGTTCGGTTGAAATATGGAGCAAATGCAGTCGTATTCCCTCTTGTTTGGCTGGCTGCGATTGAATGGAATTGAGAATGTTTTTGAGCAGATAATTTTCTTCTTTTGTGTGGGAAAGAAATGGGTGGGTTTTTTTAGAATCACAAAACATGTGATTTTTTTTGCTTCTGATTTCGATGAATGCATTCTCTGCAAACCTAAGTTTACCAACGAGGCCCTGATGATTTGGAATGAGAACAATGGTTCTGCCAGATTAATGTTGTTGTATGCAATGATTATAATTTGTGCCTAGGATTTGTTTTGTTTCTTTTGTAATCAGCCTTAATGTTTGGTTGTGTTCTCTTTTCACTTTTCAAACTTTTCTTTCATCAATTTTATTGCTGTTAACTTTTTGAATTCTAGTTTTGATTAAAATAAAGAAAGAACAAGGTTAAACGCTCATTAAAGGGTAAATGACCAACATAATGGTTTCATTTCAATGTTTATTCTAAACCAAACGAATCCGAACTCTGAGCTCAATAATATTATTTGTACATGATGACTACTTACTTACTTATCCCGCTCACAATCCATGAAGGATCTCAGCCTGAGATACTGCAGCCTTCCATCGGTTCCCTCGTATGTACATGAAGTCGCCCAAACCAAGAGCTCTGGCATCCGCAGTCACTTGGTGCTTGTACCGTAGGTTCGGTCTTCCTTGTCGTCTTGAACCTAGGGGCTGTGATGAGAAGACTTTCTTGGCTGGAGCGTTGTCGTCCATTCGCTCGATGTGGCCGAGCCAAAGTTGTCGTCTTTTCTTGGCCTTCTGGACTACATCCACATCTTGGTACAGCTCATACAGTTCTCGGTTGAACCTTCTTCTCCATTTGCCATCGTTGCATACGGGACCGAAAATCCGTCGAAGAATTTTCCTTTCGAAAGTGCCCAGTATCAATTCCCCTTTTTTTACTTACCGTCCAACACTCGGCGTCGCACAGTGTGCAATTTTCGCAATCTAGCGGAACTTTAATGTAAACAAAATTTCTTTCAAATGCAACAAAATTGGTATCATATGAAAGGTAAAACATCCGGTCATCAAATGGCAAAAACAAAAACAAAAAAATAATTGTATTTACCGTTCAACAGGATCACAAACATCAGCTTGTTGCAAGTGAAAAAAAAATTAAATCTCATTGCTTTTCTTGTGTCAAGTTTGTAACAGCGTGGTCAAGTGTAATGATAGTAGTCCATATTCAATTTATTTTATTTATTTTTGGTGGTATTTAAGAACTTCTCAGCGTAAGTTATTTTTTTTTACACTAACAAATTAAAAAATAAAAAATCGTTTGTTTGAAGACCTTAACAGTGTTATTTTTATTTTGTTCTGAAACTTTGTGAAGTGTTTTAAAAATGTATCCAAGTGTATCCATCGTGTTTTTGGACTTAAAATCTTCGTTTGTATATTCTGTGTTAGAATTCATTTACTTTTCTTGCCCTTGGTTTGCCCACCCAAACAAAATTTTTTTTTTAAGAGACCTATATTTTCGTGTTCTTTTTTTATTTTTTTCTTAAATTACTCAAAAATGATGAATAGCATCATACAAACATGAAAACAAAACTTTCGCATCATAATTACATTATAGAACATGCGTACCAAATTTCATTACCATCGGCTTAGCAGTTTCTAAAAAATCGTTTTTGAAAGATGAACGCACAAAAAACGAAGTGATCTTATTAGGGTTTCGTTTTCATCTCAGTGTAAATATTCGAAGTTCTCCTATTTGAATCATTTTTTGATTTATTTTTATTTTTATTGCACTCTATACATATGGAACTATTTTTAATTTTTTGTTTCAAAATGCCAGGCCCAGTCGTTTCAGTGATCAGGGGGGGGGGGGAGGGGTGTTGAATACCCTATTTTTGACTTTGCATATTTTTCAATATTTTCAGGTAAGCTTCTAAATCTCACAAAACAACATATTATTCCATAATCTAACAGTTTTATATCAATAACACTCTAATTAAACACTCAACGAATAAAGTTCCGCTAGCTTGCCAAAATTGCACACTGTGCGTCGGCACCGTAGAATAGGACTGGTAAAATCAAAGTTTTGTATAGCAGACACTTTGTATTCGGAGTGAGGAGTTTTGCACCCAGTTGTTTTGCCAAACCGAAGCAGCAGCGGTTCGCTATAGTAATTCTTCTTCGGATCTCCACTAAAGTGTCGTTTGTGGGATTGATGTTTGTTCCAAGGTAGAAGAACTCCTTAACTACCTCGAAATTGCTGCTACCAACAGTGACGTTTCGTCCTAGGCGGTGGACAGATGTTGCTTTGTTTGTTGAGTTTCACTTTTTCTACAATCGCTGTGAAGGCCTCAAGCCCAGCTCTCTTGGATCGACCGATGATGTCTATGTCGTCCGCATAGCCTAGGAGCTGGGTGGATTTGTTGAAGATAGTGTTTTCCATGCTCACACTTGCCTTCCGCACTATCTACTCCAGGACTATGTTGAAGAAGTCACATGACAACTCGGATGAGCTGCTACCCAGCAGCTTAGAAGTCAACGAAAAGATGGTGGGTTTCGACTTGAAATTCGTTGCCACCCGACCCGACGGACTTGTTATTTCTTAGCTTTTGGATGGCTCTCTTTACCTCTTCTGTGCTGGGGGATGGGACTGGGGCTTCATTGACTGGTCTCGCTTCTCTTTTGTCATTGGCTCGCTCGAAATTATGCGCATTCAGCAGCTGTTGGAAGTGCAGCTTGAAAATATCTAAAATTCCCTGTGCTTCGGTGACTAGGCTTCCTTTATTTTTTTCGAAGAGCCTGTGTCCCGGTTCTGAAGCCAGAAGCTAATTGCTTCGACCTTTTAAAGAAACGTCGGGTTTTGTTCTTGGCCCGAGACTCTTCTAGATCTTTGAGTTGAGAAACTTCGGATGCTCTTTTCTTCGTTCGCCGGGTCTTTTTCCCTTTTTTTCCTTTTTGTTCGGTACTCTTCTCTTGCTGCTCTTATTTTCCGTTGCAGCATCTGTAAATGTGCATTTTCCGTCTCTGTTTTCAATAATACACGTGATGAACTTCATTTAAAGTTTTACTTTTCTTCTGCCTTCAATTCTTCAGCCTGGTTGCAGAGATGTTTGCAGCAGAAGATATTCTTTGTATGGGATTACAATCAACTAAGAACAAAAACCAAGACAAATAGTTTTGAAATCACAACTGACCTCGTAGATAGTTTTGTGTGACTGATTGAGGAGGACCAGAGCTTTGTTTACTTGTATCATTTGGTATAGGCTACGTGAGAAAATTCAGAGATCCGGCGATTTAAAATCGCTGGAAATTTTCTGAAGGCATACATCGAAAGAAATGATTTTATTGATTAAAACCTTATAACCAAGTGCTATTGAAGCTATTGAAAGCTGATGGAATACTTTTATGCCCTTATTTTGGTGTAAAATTGTGCAAATGTGAACCGCAGTCGCACGAATGTAGACAAGAAAACATCGTCGCGGCGACAACTGCGGGCATCTCCGTTCTATATCAATAGGTTTATTGAATATTTTATAATTATGCAACTAGACACACTTGTTTATATTTGATGTAGCTAATTCTCCTATTTGCGTGTTTTGAATAAATGAGCTGCTTCACAAATCAACTCATGTGTAGAAGCAGTAAATAGTTATTGTGTGACATTTTTATGACTGATTTTCATGATGGGTATAGATTTACTTTCGTGTCTTATGAAGAAAAGCGATTTCAGATGAATAACTTCGGCTTATTGCAATCACAAATGACCTAGAAGGTGTCTTGCATGTAATAACGCAGACGAAAATAGTTTAACAACCGAAAACTGAACTCCAAATCTGCATTAAGCTTCTCTCTGAACTAAATCTAATGTTCTGATTACTAACTTACTTACTTATGGTGGCGCTACAGTCCAGGTCGGACCAGGGCCTCACCCAACAAACATTTCCACCCAGCTCGGTCCCTAGCTAGCTGTCTCTAGTTTCGCACGCCAAGTTGGTTCAGGTCCTCTACCACCTGAGTCGCGGTCTTCATCTTCTGCGACGTCCTTCCGGGTTGGATTCGAAGACTCTACGAGCCGGAGCATTATTTTACATTCGCTCTACATGTCCCAACCATCTAAGTCGTTGGACCTTAACTTTTCTGGCTAGGTCAGTTCTTGGTTGAATCTTCGTCTCCATTCTCCATTTATGCAGACAGGACCAAAAATCACTCGAAGAATTTTTCTCAAAGCAGCCCAAAGCGTTTTCATCGGATGTTATCATGGTCCATGTCTCTGCACCATACATGAGGAGCGGGATGATGAGGGTTTTGTAGAGTGTCACTTAAGTTGCTCGAGAGAGAACTTTACTACTCAATTGCCTTCTAAGTCCAAAGAAGCAGCGTTTGGCAAAGGTGATTCTTCGTTTGATTTCAGCGGTGGTGTTGTTGTCTGAGTTGATAGCGGATCCCAGGTAGATAAAGTCCCTAACTACCTTGAAGTTAAATCTGTCTATGTTGACGTTTGCTCCAAGACGTCGATGTTGGTAGTCCTTTCTTGTTGACAGCATTAACTTGGTCTTGTCCTCGTTAACCGCTAGACCCATCTCCGTCTCAAGACTCACAAACGCTCCACTGACATCACGTAATATCGCAGTTGTTCATTTTACGTTGGCCCGGACCATCCCATCGCATTTCTTGGATGGCAGTTATATCTGCTTTATAGCAGTCAAGGACTTCCGCTAGTTGTTTGGCTGCACGTGGTCTGTTAAGGGACCTAACATTCCAAGTGCAAAACTGAAATTCGTTGTCCTTAAATCGTTTGCGTGGGTCATCATCATTAATTCCGTCCGTATCCGAAGCTTGTTGGTGTTTCGGAACCATGTCTTCTTTATGTGGCCGGGCAGTCACCCCGACGCACGCCTCCAACCTGGAGGGCCAGGTCTTTAGTTTAACTCTAAGACGAAGAGCCGGCCAAACCGCTCCTTATAGGCCTGAGCTGCGAATATGTCGTAGTAATCCTATAAGATGTTCACTAAGTAGTTCATCCTGACTGGATCTGTAGACGCCACCGTTGATTCCATCTTGGGAGTTGTTCTGCTGCCCCACTCTCTCTTTGCTGCCGCCAACAACTTCCCACTGGGGTTGGAATTGGAACCCAATCTTCGGTTGAAGGTACTGGGCACGCGATATTCACGACGGGGAGGTGGAGAGTAGGAGTTGAAAGACAGAGGTTGCTGTGGACGATTGTGTCCTCTTGAATGCACGTTTTGTTCAGATTAATTAACAATAAACTTTAATCCCTTCATTCAGCCACTAAACGAGGCACATAGTTATTATTTCCGTCCTAGCATCTCTTCTCATGTGATTTCCTTACTTGTTTGTTTGACAGAAAAATTACTTTCAAAAAGATAACGCACAATGGCCGAAGACACAGAATACAAAAAACTGCCCGTCGAGGAGCGTTGCGTTCACAAACTATGGAAAGCCCGTGTTGATGGCTATGAAGAGGCGGCAAAGATTTTTCGTGAAATAGATGATGAGAAATCACCAGAATGGAGCAAATTTATTGGCCTGATTAAAAAAATGATTGTTGACTCGAATGTTGTTGCCCAAGAGAAGGGACTCGAAGCTGCACTGATATTTGTCGAAAATTGTGGCCATGCTGGGAAAACAGTTGGTGATGTTATGTCCGGCATTGTACAAAAGTGCATTGCAGCACCAAAAACCAAAACAAAAGAACTCTCTGCACAAATTGCATTGATGTATATTGAAATTGAAAAACACGAGGCTACTTTGGAGGAATTGATCAAAGGTATGGATCATAAGAATCCTAAAATAGTGGCGGCATGTGTAGTGATTGTTACAAATGCGCTACGGGACTTTGGTAGTAAGGTGATTGCTGTAAAGCCATTGATCAAGAAGCTAGCGCCATTGATGAGCGATCGTGATAAGACTGTGAGAGACGAAGGCAAACAGTTGGCCATCGAAATCTATCGGTAAAGTTTTGTTTATTCTGTTGAACTTTTGAAAACACAAAAAAGGTAATCAAATATTTTCTTTAAAGATGGATTGGAGCCGCAATGAAACCACAAATTGCGTCATTGCCACAAGTAACCATCACAGAGTTGGAAAACGAATTTGAAAAACTAAAAGGAGAAAAACCAGAACCAACAAGGTAAGCCTATTTGTTGTTTTCTTTTGCAGTGCACATTTTAATTGATTGATATTCTTCTCTATGCAGATATCTTAAGTCTCAACAAGAAAAACAACAAGCTATTTCCGCAGCAGCCGCAGAAAATGATGATAACGGCGAGGGTAATGCTCATTTAAAGTTTATTTTGTTCTTTTTATAGTTTTTCTGCGTTTCATTTTCTTTTTCTTTCACTTTCCATTTCGTTTTTAAACCGCAAAGCATAAGAACTTTCAACTTAATGTAAGAAGCTAGAATCAGACCCTCCGCTTGCCTACCCTCTAACGTCTAACCTAACAACTGTTAAATTAGAAGTGCTAAAATTTGGACACAGAAAAAAGTGTTTTTTTAGCTAAAATACAAGATCTAGGTTTACCTTGATTTTGGTTGTAGAAAAGGTCGTATTGGTTAACCTTGAGGCCTCTTACCGCGAGGCCGTTAACCCATGGCTCTTGGAACAGTGCAACATCTATGGATGGCGCATAGCGGGTCGTTTTTAATTTGCAGGCGGAACTGCAGGGCCAGGATCCAGCGCCTCGCTGGGGACTCCAACCCGCATGGTGACGTCGTCTACCTCGACGATATCTTCACTCAGGGTGGGCCAACTTTCTGACTCTGCAGAATCTTGATGGAGACACTTTTGATGCCGAATCTCAGCTTGCATTGTACCTCTTCCAGGGCTTTGCGGCTTGCCCCGCAGATCCTAAGAAGATAGATTGCGCGGTTCCTCCGTTTTGATGACCGCCCAGTCATTCATCGGAATCTGCGGATTCAGTTGTTGAAGGCTCCTAATCAGATCCGCTCCTGTTGGCTTAATACTCATGAGTGGCATTAAGATGCGAGCCAATGGGTTTCTAGGAACATCCTTGGCTGGAATAAGCTTGAGCTTCAAGCCCTTTCAGTCGTTGCAACTCCTTTGCCAAGGAAATGCTTTGAAAAATCGTCCGCGCACCTTATTACTTTTTGTAACCCCTGAGCATTTCGCTGGAGTCAATGCTCGGATAGGGACCTTCATTTGCCGAGATGGTGTATTGGAAGACCAATTCCGAGAGCTTGACCTCGATTGAGTTCCACGCTGACATCAAAGCTCTGTTGTCTGTGGAGAGCTCATCTTCAATCGCCACCTGGAGGTTGTCTCTGACGACCTCGCTCAAGGCGCGCGGTTGCGCTGTCACCCTCGGAAGCTCATTTATTTCACTGCCACAAAGCTTGGTTCTCTTTTGAGGTGGCTTCTCCTCCTCCTCTTGGTGGTCTTTTCGATTTTGTTGGGTGCCTAACGCTCATGTACCTTTCCGGCTTTTTTATTCTCGGCAATCTTGCCAAGAATGAAAGTGGCCTTCCTGAACTTGATCCTGAGCTGATCCGCGGGAGAGTGCTTGTTGGGCTTGGTAACGTTGCTTTGGCGAGCCTTGCTACCCGAAGGTATGGGCGTTTTTTGAGAGGGACGCTGAAGCACAGGGGTACGAGTACCTCCCGTGTTACCTCTAAGTGAAGCCTGCTCTGAGGTGCTAGCGTCTTTAGCCTCCCCTGAGCTACCTACAATAATTGTATCTTGGCTGGAAGCCAGAAGTTAATCCTCGGACTCGATGGATGGAAATTTTACACATAAACTGGGCTAAGACATAATGAAGGGGTTCGATTTGATTCCCACGAGTAAGACGGAAAAGAAGGTCGCCCTCGACAGAGCCGCATACCGAGGGAAGGTATAAACAACAAAAACCGGTACCCACCATAGGCCTCCGGCTGAGCTCGTTTATGGTTGATTTATCCCTCAACCTTTAATTCTTAGTCACGGATTTACTAGCTCACACCACCACTGAAACTGGGATCTATGGTGAGAGAGGATTTCTGAGAGTTGTGCTTTATATGAAGCCAGAACCACACAGCGATCCAATTTAACCTATCACCGTCTAACACCTACAGACCTGAGCTGTGGTGACATTGCCCGCCCGGCACCCACTAGGAGGGTTCGATCAAGGATTTTCCATTGTGGTACCCGTGAGTATTGCTACTCAAGCTAATAAAAACCTATGTGTTCAGTTAATCAAGCCATTAAGAGGCATTGACGAAGTTCAGAATGTTAGTTCCTGGAGTACTAGAGAGTTCTTCTAAATTCCCGAAGAAATAATTACCGAGCAATTTCTTCCTTTGGTGGGAGAATGCAGGGCAGTGACATAGAAAATGCGAAGTGTCGTCATGCACCCCCTCGTCACCGCATTGTCTGCATAGATCATCTGAACTGATTCTCATCTTTTTCTTATGATATCCCAACAGATGAGCACTTCGCTCAACACCAACAGCAGCCTTGGAAGTGCTTTTAAACCTGACACCTCTTGAAATCTTCTCTAAAATGGTGGCAACCAACTCATGCGTGAGGCTTAGAGCCGCCTCTCAATGGATCAGTAACAACACTGGTCATACTACTATCTTAGACAATTTCAGATCTATCCCAGATCACTTAGACTATACCACCCCAAAAATGGTATTCGATAATAACTTCCAAGTTTCAATCCCTTCAAGATCTTTTTGGGAAGAAGAAAGACTCCTGGAAGGCAACATGATACACTTCTATACAGACGGTTCAAAGATCGATTACGGCGTTGGAAGTGGTATCTATTCGAAACAACTGAATCTCAGTTCATCATATAGACTTCCCAATCAATGTAGTGTGTTCCAGGCAGAAGTAATGGCGATTTAAGAGGCACTATCCTGGCTCAAAGAAAACGTTATATCTTGCAAGGATATACGAATCTTCTCGGACAGCCAAGCCGATCTCAAATCTCTCGTGTCTGTCTCCACAAACTCTCAAATAGTCCACGACTGTCCATCATCTCTGAATGAGATGACGGAACAGTTTAACATGCCCCTCATTTGGGTGCCGGGCCACAGAGATATCCCGGGAAATTGCAAAGCCGATGAGCTCGCCAAAAACGGAACACTTCTGCCTACTGTTATACAAAGACATAACATAGGAACACCACTTGCTACATGCAAATATCTTTTCAAATAATATGCTCTAGAATCAATAAATTCTAGATGGTCACAGGGTACCACCTGCCTACCAAACAAATATGGCCAAACATAGACCTGAAACGGTCAAAAGGCTTGATTTCCCTGAGCAGACAAAATATAAGCTCTACAATTGGAGTCATAACAGGAAACTGCCTCATAGGTAGACATGCTTTGAGGCTAGGGGTCTACGCAGACGACTTCTGTAGAAGCTGCATGGACGAAGAGGAGGAGGAAACAGTCCAACACCTTCTGTGTACATGTCCGGCACTCTCCAATAGAAGGAATAACTATCTCGGTAATCCCTTCTTCGATAATACCAGTGAACTGGCAACAATCGACACAAAATGTCTCTCTAACTTCATTAAAAGTACAAAATGGTTTGTTTAAGTTCATTACTCTCCCATGAGTAACCTCATAAGTGGTATCACAATGGACCCTTGGATCTAAGTGAGTCAATAACATCTAGACAGCCACTCCAACCTAACCTATCCTAACAGATTGTGTCCGGTAATTATGCTTACAAGAGATCGAAGTGATCTCCTGTGTAATTGCATAATTCTTTCCGTTCTTTGTTTGTTAAAACATTTCCTGTTTTAAATAACAGTTAGGGGTGCTAACTAGCTGAGCTTGGCTTACATCAAGAATTGACCCTAAACTTGCTAATTCATCGGCTTTGTCGTCGTTGCCTGGTATATCGCTGTGGCCTGGGACCCAGCAGAGTCTAATCTTGTGCTGTGCGCCAAGAACCTTAAGCTCTTCGCGGTAGCAGCAGTAATCGCTTTTACTGCCGCTTGGCTATCAATGTAAAAGGTGATATCAGCCCGTGGTATAGATGTAGGAATATGATTAACTCATATTTCTATTTTTGACACGAAATTAAGATTTATTTCTCAATCTTAATTAAAATCTGAACATTCTGTCAATATGCGGTTTGATGAGGCAAAAACAAAATCGTTTCCATTTCTGTTGGAAGGTTATATGTCTCAAGACTTGTTTTTATTGTGGATGACATACTCGAATTTCTTCAATGGAGCATGTCCGATTTACTTGGGGAAACTTCTTTCCGAAGGTCACCCCATTTTTTATGTTTTGTTTTTGGTTTCAACAAGCAAAACCAATGATCCTCGTCGAGTTGGTTCTTATGTTTCACCCCACCCAAAATTTTTTGCATATTTAAAATCTAACACCCTACCTGATCACTGTCGAGACTACTCAAATTTAGTTTCAAATTTCCATCACAAAGATGAAGACGAATAAAATAATTCGCGCTTCAAAAATTGCCAGAATCGATTACTTGAAAAAAACATTTGTTTTTCCTTCAGTTGACGAAGAAGATGGTGGTGGAGAAGAAATCGATCCAATGGATCTCATCGATCCTGTTGATATCCTCTCAAAATTGCCAAAGGACTTCTTCGAGAAGCTTGAAGACAAAAAATGGGCCGTTCGTAAGGAACCATTGACGGAATTGGAAAAACTTGTTACCGAAAATCCAAAACTGGAGAGTGGTGACTACGGCAATGTTGTACTGGCACTGAAGAAAGTCATAACGAAGGACACAAATGTGGTTCTAGTGGCTTTGGCTGGAAAATGTATGGCATTGTTGGCAAAAGGGCTAGGAAAACGATTTTCCCCATACGCAACGGTGAGTTTTTTCCAATTATTGGTTTTGTTTTCTTTTTGTAAACAACTCTGCTTTCAGGCTTGTGTTCCTGCAATTTTGGAGAAATTCAAAGAAAAGAAAGCAAATGTAGTGGCCGCGTTACGAGAAGCCATTGATGCTATCTACCCCTCAACATCAATGGAAGCAATTCAAGAAAGTATTATAGAATCCTTAAGCATGAAGAACCCGAATATTAAGTCTGAAACTGCATCGTTCCTGGCGCGGGCTTTTTCCCGAACACAGCCTGCAGCATTAAATAAGAAATTGCTCAAACTGTTGGTGACATCATTGTTGAAGACCTTAAACGAACCCGAAGTATTCGTGAGGGACAGTTCGGCTGAGGCAATCGGAACATTGTTAAAGCTAATGGGAGAAAAGGCTGTCGGTTGCTTCCTCGCCGATGTTGATGCTCTTAAAATGGCTAAAATAAAAGAATGTCAAGAGAAGGCTGTAATTACTATTAAAGTGGCTGGAGTGAAAAAAGAACGCCCCGCTACAGCGCCGGCCAAAGCCGCAGCACCAACTCGAGGTGGTTCCATTGAACCGAAAGCCGTTGCTCGACCGGCAACAGCCGGCAGTAAGAAACCAGTTGCTCGGAAAGCGATTGGCGGTGGCGGTGGAGGTGGAGGGGGCAGCGGATCGGCACTGGCTAAATCGGCTAGTTCGGCAAAGGTTTTACCAACTGAGAGAGAAATGTCACCAGAAGAAGTTGCTGGCAAAGCTGAGGATTTGCTAGATGCTGATATTCTCTCTGGGCTTCAAGATTCAGTTTGGAAAACTCGTTTGGCAGCTGTTGAAAAACTACTTGATCTAATGAAAGATTTTGATCCAAAAACGCCAGGAATATCGCAAATAATTGTGCGTACAATCAGCGGGAGAAAACCTGGGCTCAAGGAAATGAACTTCCAAGTTCTAAAAATCAAACTCGATATTATTCGCTTGTGCGCCGAAACTTTCCCTTTCACCACTATCACTGCTGAAACAGTCATCAACGAAGTGACGGAGAAACTAGCCGATGTAAAGAATGGCTCAATTGCTGCCCAAGTTCTAACTGCATTTGCGGATGCGACAAGACTGGAAATAATCGTTTCGAAAGTCTTGACATTCGCTTTTGAACAGAAGTCTCCGAAGGTGCAATCGGAAGCTTTGAATTGGGTAAACCAATCAATTCAAGAGTTTGGTTTTCAATTAAATCCAAAAATGCTAATCGAAGACGTTAAGAAGGGTGTCCAAAGCACTAATCCAACAGTTCGAGGCTCGGCGGTTTCGTTGGTTGGCACCATGTCAATGTACATGGGCAACACCCTAATGATGTTCTTTGATGGTGAGAAACCAGCTCTAAAAACCCAGATTCAAACCGAGTTTGATAAAAATGTAGGACAAAAACCTCCAGCACCTATTCGTGGTGTAAAGAAGTCAGCTGGTGCTGGCGGAGATTTTGCCAGTGGAAACCCTTCGGATGGCGAAGATGATGATGAAGGCCCACAGGAGACAATGAATATCGCTGATTTGCTACCTAGAATTGATATATCCTCACAGATCACAGAATCGCTCTTAACAGAAATGTCCGACAAAGAATGGAAGACTCGAAACGAAGGTCTGTCAAAACTTCAAAATATTCTTAATGAAGCAAAATTAATAAAACCTTCAATTGGAGACCTGCCAACTGCATTGGCGCATCGCCTGGTTGATAGTAACGCCAAGATAGCACAAACAGCGTTGGCAATTTGTCAGCAACTAGCGACCGCAATGGGGCCTCCTTGTAAAACGCATGTGACTACTTTATTTCCTGGTTTTCTACACGGTCTAGGAGACAACAAGGCTTTCATTCGTACTGCTAGTTTAACTTGTATTAACATATGGGGCGAACAATGTGGTTACAAAGAGTTCTTCGCTGGTGAAATGATTGCTGATGCCCTGAAGTCTGGAAGTCCAGCACTTAGGACCGAACTCTGGGGATGGCTGGCTGAAAAACTTCCAGCTATTCCGCCAAAAACAATTCCCAAGGACGAACTTCTAGCAATGTTGCCTCACTTATATGCAAATATATCGGATCGAAATGCAGATGTAAGAAAGAATGCAAATGAAGCTGTACTCGGCATCATGATCCACATTGGTTTCGAGGCAATGGTCAAAGCTCTAGATAAACAAAAGCCCTCATCCAAGAAAGACATTCAAGCAGCTTTGGATAAGGCGCGACCAAATTTACCCATGAAACCTCTTCCAAAGGGTAAACAACAAGCACCTATTCTCGAAGATACAGCTAAAACAATTAAGTCAGGTGGTGGTGGTGCAAAGGCAGCCAAACCACAATCAAAGGGTGGTGAAAAAGTAGCGGTTTCAAAGAAGAAAGATGAAGACGTCGATACCTCGCCTCTTTTGGCCATCAACAATACAAAGAATCAGCGCTTGATTGACGAACAGAAGCTGCGAGTTCTCAAATGGACATTCACTCAGCCGCGCGAGGAATTCACTGACTTGCTACGTGAACAGATGAATACAGCCAACGTTAATAAAGGACTTATGGCAAATATGTTTCATGATGATTTTAGGTATGGTTGACAATTATTGCTTTTTGTTTAGATTTTACCTTGAACCAATCCATTGTTGTAGATATCACTTGAAAGTGATTGAATCCCTGAACGAAGATTTGCCCAACAACAGCAAAGCCTTAGTTTGTAATTTGGATTTGATACTGAAATGGTTGTCTCTCCGTTTCTACGATACCAATCCTTCGGTTTTGCTCAAAGGATTAGAGTATCTCAACTTAGTATTCCAGACGTTGGTTGAAATGGAGTATTTCTTGGCTGAAAATGAAGGCAGTGCCTTCATACCTCATTTGTTATTAAAGGTAAATACATAATTGCAATCTGTATGTTCTTTGACAATTTTTAATTGTTAAAGTCTAATTTTCTTTAGTTTTATTTTATTAAAGTCTAAGTTTTATTTTAACAATGGTTCTTGCCGGTACAAAAAAAAAAAGAACAAGACTGATTTATATTTCGAAAAAAAGAAAGAACTCTCTGTAGCAAACGTTAAACAGCATCGATGACGTTTTACTCTTCGAACATGAGTCGATGATGTTTGACGTTTCGAACATTGAGGGGTAGTTTACAACAAAAATAATAATAAAATCTTTTTTTGCATTTGAACTAGATTGGTGATCCAAAAGACACTGTCCGCAATGGCGTACGAACACTTCTACGGCAAATTGTCCTTGTCTATCCATTCACAAAAGTTTTCGTGTATGTAATGGATGGATTGAAATCGAAGAATGCACGACAGCGGACTGAATGTCTAGACGAACTAGGGTATCTAATCGAAACTTATGGACTCTCAGTTTGTCAACCCACTCAACAAGTTGCACTCAAAGAAATTGCCAGACATATTTCAGATCGTGACAACTCGGTCCGAAATGCAGCTCTTAACTGTGTCGTCCAGGCTTATTTCCTAGCCGGAGATCGTGTCTACAAACTTATTGGCCAACTCACTGAAAAAGATCTTTCCATGTTAGACGAACGAATCAAACGGGCTAAGAAAACCAAAAAGCCTACCCCTCCATTGGAAATAATAAAAACACAGCAAACTTCAAATACCGTCGTTCATCAAGAGAGTATTGAAATCGAGGATCCTGTAGCTGTAGGAAGTGATGAGCTTCCTCCACCTGATGAACATCATTCGCCTACTGTCATCCAAAGGTATGATTAATTTTCGTTTATTCAGAAATTTTAAAAGCATTCTTTTGTTTTACAAGAAAAGATTTTGTGGAAGATTTAAAAAAGAAAAATCGTTTAAGAAGCATGCTAAAGCTAAAGCTAAAGAGAGTGATTGATTTAAGGCTCGTTTTTGTCTTAATTTTAATTTGTATATTTTTAATTTTTATTTTTTAACCTGATTGCATTTGAATTTTAATTCGACAACGCATACATACATTTGTTTTCTCTTCATGGATCTCCCGTTTAGTTCGCAGCATTCGACCGAAGCGAATAGCTCCAACGAAGAGAGAGAAATGAGAAGTTCCCTAATAAGACAAGCGTAATTTTTTTAACATTTAATTTTTTTTAGTTTTAATTTTGTTTGTTTTTTACTTTGTTGTTATGTTTATTGTTTTCTAGAAATTTTGATTTTTGTGTTGGGATTTTATTGTGTTAGCTTCACTATGAATGTCCTAAATAAACGAAATATTATATCCTTGTGTCTGAAAAAAAAAACATGCAATTGAAGCGTTGAGAATGAGAAGGGGTTGAGTGACATATTTCGAGTTTTGAGTAATCTTCGTTTAAAGTTTTTGGCTTATAATTTTTTTTCTTAGTGATGGAAATTTAGAAAAGGGTCATAAAAAAGCTTTAAAAAATAGAACTTTAGGTATAGCAAAACATTTTATTCTAACTTATGACAGTTTGGTTTGGTGGAAAGCGCTGGAGAAATCCACGAATCTAAAAACCCTTACCAAAGTACAAAGAATGGCTTGCATCAGTACTAGTGGTGTGATGAGGACTACCCCAACTGCGGGTTTAGAAACGATCCTCAATCTCCCCTCCCCATAGATCTATTCGTCCAAGAATCAGCAGCAAACAGCGCCCTTAGGCTCAGTCATAGCAAAATCTGGAAAACTAGCCAGAGAGGCCACGGAGCTATTCTTACGAAATACTTAGATAACAATATCTGCACAGATTATCTGACCCCTTACCTAGATTTCAACAAATCTTTTAGTACTAGGTTCCCCAATAGACTAGATTGGGAAAATAGTGTGCCCTACACTAACGACTCAACCATTACCATCTACACCGATGGTTCTAAAATGGATACTAGAGTAGGTGCAGGCTTCTACTCTGAAAGCCTCAACCTTGCCAAATCATTCAGGCTCCCCGACCATAGCAGCGTCTTCCAAGCTGAGATCTTGGCAGTGAAAAACGCTGCTAAACATATATCCATGATGGCGATATCACACGCGGACATCACTTTTTCATTGATAGCCAAGCAGCAATAAAAGCGATCCCTGCCACCCAAATCAAGTCGAAGCTAGTTTTTTGCTGTCCCGAAGAGCTAAAGGTTCTTGGCACATAGCATAACATAAGAGTCTGCTGGGTTCCTGGCCACAGTGATGTGCCAGGCAACGAAAAGGCGTATGAATTTGCTAGGGAGGGCTCCACACTGGAACCCTCTCTGATAGACCATCATATAGGGATCCCGTTATGTGAACTGAAACATAACGTCAGTAAAACCATCATTCAAAAATCCAATGACAAATGGAATCTCCTAGAAACCTGTGTTAACACCAGGAAGCTATGGCCTAGATACGATAAGAAAAGATCCGACTGGATTTTAACTTTTAATAAACCTTCCCTAAGATCCCTTATCGGCATTATTACAGGACACAACCTTCTCGGCTACCATAAGAAGAAGATGGGGCTTAGTACCGATTACCTTTGTAGAAGCTGTGGTGATGAGGACGAGCATGAAGGTACTGCTCATTTTCTCTGCCACTGTCCTTCACTCTGTCTTACTAGGACGAACTAGAGGAACTATCCGAACTGCCAGGCAAAAGCTTACTAAGCTTTGTCAAGACCTCTAAATGGCTAAACGAACCACATGATTCATAGGTTATTTATTTTTCAGGAAGTTGCAATACTTCGGGTGCCACAATGGATCTACATTGATCTAAGTGTGACGGTAACAACACCAACTGTCAGCCCGCTAAACCTAACCTAACCTTGTTTTGGACAAAAAAATGTACTTAGCACATTTATGCATAAAGAATTATTATTATTATTATTTTTTATGAAGGGGATAGGTAAATCTAGTAACCTACGTTATTTTCTAACTGAATGCATCGCAGAATCACTTGCAAACTTCGGTGTTGAGAACTACATTAGAAGGTGGATAATATCCATGCTAAGTAAAAAATATATTTAAGACATTGGCGCAAAATTATAGTCCGCTAATGAACAAGCTTAGTTAGTATCACACTAAAATGATGTTTCAGACATGACTCAAACGTCATTTCAAGCTAGAATCAAACTAAACTTTTTCATTAGAGGACTATAATTTTGCGCCATTGGTGTTTAATCCAGGACACTTTAACCTCGAAGGCGTCTTGACAGCCTCATTGATAATAACTTTTCCCCTTATTTGAGGTTGAACGGTTCTGAAGAAGAAAAAATGTTTCGGCTAATTGCAAAGGTGGTGTTTTTTTCGAGTTAAGCAAGTTTTTCATTTTCTTCGTATGGGTATTGAGAATAACTGATAAAGTTTGGAATAGAGCTGATCAGAATTAAATCTGAGGTATCCTCAATTCTTCACATGCGCGTTAGGAATAGTTGGAGAGTATAACTTAGGTAGTATACTTAGTTCATGGTTCTTCGGATTTGTCGTGCAGACCGATTTTTGTTTCAATTCAATTTATTTCATTTGTGTATGTTATTGTCCATCAAATTTTCCATGAACCGGATATAATGATAGAAATGAAGCTTACTAGGCACCGACACTTAACTTGATATTTCTCGAAAAGATATCGGGAAGGTGAAAGAAACACTGGGATTCTATGTAATGTACAAATATATTGCATTTATATATATATGTATATTAGGGTATATTAGATAAAATTAATGAAGACATCCGCTCAATCGTCCAAATAAATAAAAAAAAAATCCTCTAATTTTTTCAGATTTTTATCTATACCCCTTACTGGCCCTGTATCGAAGTGAAATTCTAATACTAGGGACTTTGCGGCTGATTTTTTGATTATTCCCGTATATCTCTATTTCGGCTTTACCGATTTTGTTATAATTACAATTTTACTTAATATTATCCTTAGTTATATTGCATTCCAAGACATTATTTAAAATATATTCTTCAATAACAAAAAAATCGGAAAAGAGATCAATTTTTGTAGAACCTTTTGGGTTTATAACACTCTTTTCTAGATTTCTCAAAAACGGCTCAACCAATTTTTGGAAATTTCGTCAACACGTTTATATGCAATGTCTTAATGTTGCATACCAAAAAATTTCATAAGATCAAAGACATGATCTCATACCTCAATACTACAAAGTGGCTTTAGTCGCTTGACGCCTTTATCTGCTGAAAAAAAAAAAATCAAAAAAATCAAAAATGTCACTTAACCCCTTCTCATTCTCAACGCTTCAATTAAGGTTATTTTTTTTTTTTTGGTTGGTTGTTGGAAGAACTTGTGCATCTTTCTTGTTCAGTTTTGGAACACATCCATTTGTATTGTTTTCTGGTGTTTCTATAAGCAAAACAAAAATATCACACAATTTTCCATTTCATTCTTGTAATGTTAAGTGTTCTGTCTTCCCTTTTTCCCTTAAGAATAAAACAAAGTTTTGCTCATGTATATGTCTGTCATTTTTCACACATGCCTTTTGTCACATAATTATGCATATATGTACTCGTATATAACCCAAATACATTATATATATGTTGACATTATGTCCCGTTATATAAAAAAACCAAAAAAAAGTTCTTCTTCTGTGTTAATCAGTCAAGTAAGTAAATTTTGTTTTGTGTATTGTTTGTCCTATTTTGTTTATTAGTTTCTTGTCTTATAAATTTGTAGAAAACAGTTTTGGGAATGCAAAATTTTAATTTACTGAAGTAGTTTTCAACTTTGTATTTGGTTTCCCTCATGAATTTTATTTTGGTAACTTTTATACACAGGTCCTGCTAAAAAGCAGGATCATCAACTCTAAGGTGGGGGATTTTTGTACGAAGAGGTCTGTCAGCAGAGGCACGCCGCAAGGTGGTGTTCTGTTCCCTCTCCTGTGGAACATAGTAGTTAACGAACTGCTAATATCCCTCGAGAAGGAAGGCTACAGACTGATTGTGTATGCCGATGATGTTGCTATCGACGTCACAGGAAAACATCCTAATACCCTGAGAGACCTCCTCCAAAACGCACTTAATATGCTCACTAGATGGGCTGATCACTGTGGACTTAATATTAATCCGCAAAAAACAGACCTCGTCTTTTTTACACGGAAATACAAAATCTCAGTAATTGTACCTCCTTCAATAAAAGGTGTACCAAACCTTATATTCAGGAAAGAGTTAAGAAAGCTACAGGAGCTCCTTTCTCCTGCAAGAAAGCCATAGGAAGCAAAGGGGTTTTAAACCTCGCATAACCTACTGGCTATACACATCGGTCATCCGACCAATACTCATGTACGGGGTTGCAGTATGGTGGACTGCACTGGAGAAAGTCACATACTACGACAAACTCACCAGAGTCCAACGCACTGCATGTCTCTGCATAAGCGATGCTTTAAGAACCACACCCTCAGCAGCGTTAGACACTCTTCTCCATCTGACACCCCTCGACATCTTCAGCAAACAAGTGGCAGCGAGCACAGCTATAAGACTCAACGCCTCATCTCAGTCGACCAACAATAATGTGGCACATTCCATCATTTTGAACTTCTTCGGTTCTATACCAAAGTACATAGACTACACCATTCCAAAACCCCAATTTGGGAAAAATTTCCAGGTCTCCATTCCATCCAGAGATGAAAGCTAAATCTAAGCCTCTCATTCCGCCTCCCTAATCATTGTAGCGTAGAAAAAACGTGATATCAACTTCTGACATCCGCATCTTCTCTGTCAGTCAGGCTGCTATTAAATCTCTCGACGGTGTCTCAACCAACTCTGCAACGGCCCTCGATTGTCGATCATCTCTTGTGGAGATGGCGCAGCAATTTAATATGCACTTCTCCTGGGTGCCGGGCCACAGAGACATCACGGGAAATTGTAGAGCCAATAAACTCGATAAAAATGGAACCGTCATACCTGTTTCACCTGAAAGGGAAAAGATAGGTATACCGATAGCTACATGAAAACTTTTGTTAAAAGAAATAGCCTTAACGATAACAAAGCCACAAAGCTCTAATGGCCGTCACTTGACCTAAAGCGCTCTAAAGAATTGTTGTCTCAAAGCAGATATCATATTAGCTCCCTTATAGGCGTCCTTACGGGACACTGTCTTATAGGCAGACACGCAATACGACTTTGTGTAGCCTCAAATGACTTCTACAGGAGCTGTATGGACGAGGAAGAAGAGGAAACAATATCTCACCTTCTCTGCACATGCCCTGCTCTTTCACTAAGACGCAAACTTCATCTGGGAGAATACTTTTATGATAATCCCAGTGAACTAGCTAATAAGGATATTAAATATCTTCTTCGCTTTATTAAAAGCTCAAAATGGTTCGACTAGTAATAAGTAATTCTCTAGATTCATTTAATATCAAAATGGGCCTTTTCTTTTGGCCTAAGTGTGCGGATCCTGTATCCGCAGCCACTTAAACCTAACCTAACCTAACCTTAACACAGGTAGGTAGGTTAGAATGGCTGTTCTGGGCAGCCTCTGCCCAGGAACACAATAAGCGCTTCAATTACGCCGTTTTGATACCATAAACTCGTGTTACCTAAAATGTTTAAATCCAATTGGTTTTGTTAAGATAGAGATTCAAGTTTAAAAAAAAAATAAATAGAGTGGCGCGACAGCTCTTGAAGAGCCAAGGCCTAAGTGGCTTACTCTCATCAACAATTCTCTGAGTGAGTGTGAAGAACTGAGGGGACCTACAATTTAACGCCGATTCCGAACGGCAAAGTTGAGAGGCACTCTTTCATGATAGATTGATATTCTTGGAAGATTTGTCAGGTCTTCGCAAGAGGCAGTACCCGTGAAAGATGAAATAAAAACTTTTATGGGCACGAGTAGGACTTGAACCCACGCCGGCCGCGCCGTTCTGCTTAGCAGCCTAAGCACCTAACCACTAGCTACGGGCAACTGCTCCCAGACCATATACTTTTAGAATAAAGCACCTCGGTTAATTGAGTCAAACGCTGCTTTAAAATCTATAAAGAAAACGTACAATTTGCTTCGCTCAGGAATATATTCAAGACTTTTGTCAAATGAGACATATACTTTTGTTTTGCCTAAAGTCATCATTTGCAATACATTTCTCAGGTGGACAAATATTTAAATCTTGTTTAAGGACTCCTCATGGGCACACAGTTTTCTTCAGATAGAAAATTATGAGTTGTGTTCTGAACGAGCTTGAACAACTACTGAAAATTTAAACTAATATGAATACCTACGTTGACAAAAAGATTTTTCATCTTTAAACTACACAATACATATACACAACCGAATATTGTTTTGGCAACAAGAATCCCATGTGCGTACACAGCACTGCATGCTTTTCTTCCTTTTGACTTTATAGTTTTAAGGGTGATTATGAGTGTTGTTTGTTTTGCGTACAATTCGAAAATAGTATTTTATCAAGTTCAATGTCAAAGAGTTCATTTTCAACATCCACACACGAAACCACATTTCCAATTCTATTTAATTCTTATTAAGTGTTTGTTTATGATTTAAAAACGGCTTGTAAACATTCGTTCGTAGGATAGTCCTGTTTTCTGTCGAAATAAAACAAATATCTGCGCTTTAAGAATATTGTATTATTGAGCTTCGTTCTTGCTTTTTATTGTCGTTGCTGTCTATATAACTTTCCATTGCAGTTCTAGTTTCCCATAAGCAATAATTAAATTGAAATCATTGCAGAACTTTCGATCAACCCATAATGTCCCATCAACCACCAAAACCATCGGGTCCATTCGGTCTCGATCCTAACGTCATTGCTGAAATTGAAAAAGACTGGGTACGCGTTGATCAAATGAAACAATCCGATCCAGCACGAGTAGACATTTCATTGCTCTACGAACCCATCAAAATTATTCCCACTCGTGACGGTGTTCGATATCCACAAGACAAATTTGAACAGCTTATCTCAAGATCACGATTAATCCAACCATCAGTGCTGCCGGCTTCGGGGCAAGCATATAATCTAAGTCCGTTACAACAACAACCAACTATGTATCAACAGCAACAGAGGACATCAGTAAATAATTCTCCAAAGTAAGAAATATTTTTTTTTTTTTTTATAATCAACGCGCACTCAAGGAATTTTTTCATTACCCTTTTATGCCAAGACCACAGTGCGAGTATTAGGTAACATTGGTTTTGAATTCTTGAATATTACAATGACTGGGGAAGACAGAGTGTGGAAGAGAGTTCCACATTCGCGTAGTATGGCTAAAGAACGATTCTCTGGCGACATCGCATATGTGCTCGTTCCACAAGAGGTGGTCGGTGATGCACATACCGAGAATCTCGAGATGTTCGGTCTCATTGATGCAAGTGCCACTCATGGATAGTGGCAGGGGGGTATATCTCGCTTCGACGATACAAGACAGCATTGAGTTTTCGAAGCATTAAACTCTACGCGATTTTGTATTCCCCATTGTACAATGCTGTTTAGGTCAGAGTTTAATGAGCTTATCATATTTTGCCGTTGCAGTTCCACATCCGAAGAGGAAGGATGTGAGTCTGGAAACGAATATGAAAAGCTAAGGGTACTATCGTCAGCGAAACAATTTATTGAATTAGAAGTAACAGACAAGAGATCATTAATGAAAGTGAGGAAGAAGGTCGGAGACAAAACGGAGCCCTGGGGCACACCAGCATTTATATTGTGTGTTTTAGACTTGAATCCGTCCAATACAACTTGTATAGAACGGTTCAAAAGAAAGTTACTAATCCAACGAAGGAGGGATTCATCAATACCGAAAGCATGCATTTTCGATAAAAGAGCAAGATGCCAGACTTTATCAAATGCCTTTGAAATATCAAGTGCAACAATCTTACTTTCTCCAAAACGATGTAAAGATTTGTTCCACTGTTCGGTGAGATAAACCATCAGATCACCAGTGGACATGTTGCTGCGAAAGCCGTACTGCCGGTCATTAAGAAGCTTTCGGTCTTCGAGATATTTCTTGAGCTGATAATTTATCAGCGTTTCCATGACCTTAGAAAGAAGGGACGTAAGTGCAATCGGTCGGTAATTGGAGGGAGAAGAAGATTCGCTTTTTTTTTGGGATTGGCTGGACAAATGCTGTTTGCCAACGGGGATACCATCCGGGCCAGCAGATTTGTGCGACAGAAGATTTATCCCATGGAATCATTGACGCGCTCAAGAACTGGACGAGTCATGACACTCTCTGGCAGCGAAGAGTTGGAGGCCTCTGCCTAGCAAAAAGGTTAGCTTTCGCGAGAGAACTAACAACTGGAGTGTCATTGTCAACGAGCGTAGGGACCGAGGAAGAAGAAGAATTCTTCATATTTTTTACAAATGACCAACAATTTTTACTGCCTTTGGAACATTGCAGAATTTTTTGCCTTAATTTTTGGTCATGCAAAAACTTGGTCCGTCGAATATGGGCATTGCAGGCCTTCCTGGCTTGTTTAAACTTGTTCCGGTTTTCCTCAGTTGGGTTGGCTCTAAAACACCGGAACTTTACTTCTTTTTCCCTGATAACCTCTTTACAGCTTGAATCAAACCATGACTTTTCTTCGGGTTTGATGCTTTTAACCCTATTCGGGATAAAAGTTTTCATTCCCAGAATAATCATATTAGTAATCACATCTGCGCTGGAGTCTACGTCACTATCGAGGAAGCATAGTGACCAGTTAAAGATCCGGAAAAAGTTATTGAGACCGTCCCAGTTGGCTTTCTCGGAGCTCTTTCTCTAACTGGATTAGTTTGACACGAGAAATTTGCAGATATAATACTATGGTCTGATCTGCCTAGAGGCGTTAATACACAGATAGTGTATTTATCAGGGTCGGACGTAAGGAACAAGTCAAAGAGTATTTTCCGCTTGGCCATCAATGTCCGATATTTGAATAGGCTCAGTGACAAGCTGAGTAAGGTGGTTAAACTCAGCAAAGATCTCGGCACACATTCCTTCGGGTGTTGTCGGGCCCGAATGGAGAAGCCACGAAGATTGTGTACATTGAAATCGCCCGTAATAACGATTTCAGTGCGAGGATACAAGGATACAATTCTTTGTATGGAGTCAGACAGAGCGTCAAATTCAAGAGAAGTTGAAGCTCTGTCCAGGTTTGGGCTTCGATAGAGGAAACAGTAGTGAATGATGTGCTTACGTCCGAGCAACGTCCATATTGAGGCAAGAACTGATAAGCTACATCATTTCTAATGTAAACGGCGAGACCATAGTGGGGAAAGAATAATGGCACTAAGCTATACCCAATACCCATGAGAAATTCAGTAGGATCGGAATTCTCACCTACTTGGGTTCCATTTAGCGCCAAAACAGCTGGCCTGTTGGATACAGTGTGGATGTATGCAGCCAGAAAATTTATTCGAAGCCCGCGAATATTACAATAATCGACTCTGAAGTCTTCAGTCATTGCAATTTAAAAAAACAATAAAAACCAAAACAGACGAAAATCTAAGAAAAATTACCCTATGAACAAAAGGTATCTTTTCGAAACAGCGCCCCCGTTAGTGTTATGCCTTAACGGCGACGTGAGTCGATCCGACCCTGGAATTCAAATTGTAATTTCTCTATTCATCCGTTATTGCCGACTCACCATATACATACATACATTGCGTGAGCAAAAAAAAACTCATTGCAATATGATGCATATGGTAAGCCAAGCAACTGTTGTAGATCAGGAGGAAGAAAGAGGAGAAGAAGGTACTCACTTGAGCTGTGTTTGGCTATTTTTTGTTTTGTTTTTATGTAATTTAAAGTTGAGTGCAGCGTTGTTAAAATTTGGTATCCTTCGAAATAGAAATTCATATTTGTTTTCAGTTTGGCTGATGTTCTTCCTAAACTTGATCCTAATCTAATCAAAGTAATTAAGTCGATTGGCCATCCGGACTCGATCACTGCTCGAGCAGCATTAATTGAACTTACGGATATTGTTGAATCTCCAGAAAAACAAGCAGTATTGCGGGATTACGAGGAGCTATTTATACAGAGCGTTCTTGCGCAATTCAAAGTAAGTCAGTAGAATTTTCTTTAGTTTTATTTTATTAAAGTCTAAGTTTTATTTTAACAATGGTTCTTGCCGGTACAAAAGAAAGAATAAGACTAATTTATATTTCGAAAAAAAAAGAACTCTGTGTCGCAAACGTCAAACAGCATCGATGACGTTTACTCTTCGAACATGAGTCGATGATGTTTGACGTTTCGAACATTGAGGGGTAGCTTACATTAGAACAACAACAAAGAATTATAATAATTCCATTATTTTTGTTTGTAGAATCTCTCCCAACAACCGCTCTCGGAATCTCTGGTAATGTACCAGCCTCTTTTGTCAATCACCTATGGGTTTTTCTTTTCAACAACTCTGGGCAAGACCTTAAGCATTTCGTGCTTGAAAAATATAATGTCCGTTTTGCTGAGCTTGATGGCCGATCAAAAACTAAATAACGGTGATGATGGACAGTATACGAAAGTGATGAATGGAATTTGTCTTAAAATTCTCGATAAGACAAATTTTACAAATTTGAATTGGTAATAATTGAACTTCATTCAATATCTAACATAATTTATTGACGCGTTTTATTGATTAGTGCTCTTATACGACTCCTAAAAGAAACCTGTCCCAGTGCTGGCCTTCCAAAATTCACAGATCTCCTAATGAAATGCATTTGGCGAAACGTCAAAACAATGCCAGAACGATCTAATGAACTAGATTATGATGCAGTGTTGTACGAAGTGCATGACTTTATGTTGGCTTTACCAAGTACATGGTGGCAGACAAGGCCCTCAGATACACCGTTGAGGACGGTGAAGACAATTATCCATAATATGGCTAAAATCAAAGGCAATGCCATTGTGCAGCACTTGAGTAAAATCCCAACACATTCTGAACTGCATGCATACCTAATAAAGATATTAAAGGTAAGTTCGTCACCGCAGCATTTGAAGCTATTTTTTTTTCTAAATTATATATTTTTCTCATAAGAACCTTCAGAAAGATGGCAATATACCAGGTGCATCACCACAGCGCTCTTCATCGGCCAAAGATTTGCAAGCAAAGCGCATTTCTAATCATGCTCACGAGGCAATGTCGCAAATATTTAAATTAATTTCGGATAAGGAAACTAGTCAGCAGGGACTGAGAAAACTTTATGATTTTAAGGTGAGGTGTTCTTGCTTTTCTTAAATGCTGGGATATTTTTTTTATGTGTTTTATAATTTTCAGGTCAAGAATCCAGAAATCGATGTTGTGACGTTTTTGAAAGGGGCTAGTCCCAGTTTTCAAAAATACATTGAAGATGGACTAATTGAAATCGAGCGAACCCAAGGACAAGCTCTACAAACTACAAATGGTGACAATAAATTTGGTAAGCCCTCATTTCCATCTATTAGGTAGTCAATAATCATTATTCATACATTCCTTACCTTAAACCTAATTTTTAAAACTGAGTTTTGTTCAAATTTGCGAACCACACAAACAGTAATATAGAATCTGTCAATAATCATTATTAGAGTGCGTTTCTTAACGTCCGTCACTTGAAAAGCAGACAAATCCATTGTGAACTAGGTAACTCTATGTACACATCTAGAGGGACTCCACAAGCCGGAATCTTCCCACCTCTCCTCTGGACTTTGGTCATGAATGAAATTCTCATCAAACTCAAGAACAGCGGTGTCAGAGTTATAGCATTATGCCAACGATTTAGCTCTTCTGGCGACAGGTAAATACCTGACCACTGTAAGCGAACAACTATAAAGCGCATTAACTATGGTCAGTAACTGGACCAGGAAATGCGGTCTTAAAGTTAACCCCCCTGAAAACAGAGCTGGTACTTTTCACCAATAGAAGGAAAATTGATAACACCCCACTTATAATTTCAGAAAAAGCAAGATACCTTGGAGTTATCTTGGACAAGAAACTCAACTGGGGTCTAAACATACAAGAAAGATACAAGAAAGCCATGATTGCACTCTACTCGTGTAATAGGAGTCTGGGAAGAAGGGGCCAAATCCTAAGATAATCATGTGGATGTATACAGTCATTGTTAGACCCATTCTAACTTATGGCAGTTTGGTTTGGTGGCAAGCTCTGGAGAAATCCACGAACTTAAAAACTCTTACCAAAGTACAAAGAATGGCATGTATTAGCACTACGGGGGTGATGAGGACTACCCCAACTGCAGGTCTCGAAGCGATCCTAAATCTCACCCACATAGACTTATTTGTACAAGAATCGGCAGCAAACAGCGCTCTTCGACTTAGTCAGACCAATATTTGGAGAACTAGTCAACACGGCCAAACCACGATTCTTACAAAATTCTTCTTACAAACAACGTTTGTACAGATTACATGACCCCTTATTCAGACTTCAATAAAAACTTTTGAAGCTGGTAATTCCCCAATAAAGAAGATTGGGAAAACAGTGTCCCTTACAATAGTGAATCGAACTTTACCATCTTTACTGATGGTTCGAAAATGATTTCTGGAGTAGGGGCAGGTTTCTACTCGGAAAATCTTAGCCTTGCCAGTTCATTCAGACTTCCCGACCATAGCAGTGTCTTCCAAGCCGAGATCTTAGCAGTGAAAAACACTGCTAATCAAATATCCATGATGGCGATATCATACGCTGATATCACCTTTTTCAATAATAGCCAAGCAGCAATAAAAGCGATCTTTGCCACGCAAATCAAGTCAAAGCTTGTTTCTTGCTGTCGCGAAGAGCTAAGGGTTCTTGGTATGCAGCATAACGTAAGACTATCTGCTTGGTTGCTGGTCACAGTGGAGTGCCGGGAAACGAAAACGCGGATGAGCTTGCTCAGTAATTGATCCCTCTCTCACAGATCATAACATCAGAATCCCTCAATGCGAATTAAAAAGAAACATCAGTAAAAATATCATTCAAAAAGCAAATGATAGATGGAACCTACTAGAAACATGCGGTAACACCAGGAAACTCTGGCCTTATTATACGATAAGAAAAAATCCGATATGATAAGCGTGATAACGGGACATAACCTACTTGGCTACCACAAAAAGAAGATGGGGTTTAGTATAGAAGACATTATGTAGAGGCTGCGGCAATAAAGAAGAGCACGAGAACACGGCTCATTTCCTATGCCACTGTCCAGCACTCTGCCGTACTAGATATAAACTTTTAGGCAACTATTTCTTTAATGAACTTGAAGAACGTTCTGAAATCCCAGGCAATCGCCTGCTGAACTTTGTCAAGTCCACTAAAAGGCTCGAACAACCATAGAATTCATAGGTTAGACCACTTTTTTTCAGAAGTTACAATACTTCAGGGTATCACAAGGGATCTACATTGATCTAAGTGTGACGGTAACAAGACCAACCGTCAGCCCATATAACCTAACCTAACACAATAATTTAATAAATTCAAAAAGTTTCAAATTTTAACACAAACGAAACCATCATCCTAACACTTCATTTCAATCCTTAAATCCCATCAATCCACCGCAACAAAAGAATTATCAATATGCATTTACCAATCTAACAATAATAAACCTAACCTAAAAAATTAGAATCAAATTTCCATCAAGCATCGAATGGCAGTAATTTTGGAATGAGCGTAGGCGGAGATAAGGCTGACCCAGACTTTTGGATGGACCGATTGAATCATCTAAGAGCCAAAGCAAACCTTGGACCTCATCGTAGTGCCGAATTGGGTGGACATCATATGCTGGACAATAAAGTTGCCGATGAGAACTTAAATCTAAATCAACTATCTCAAAAAGTTTCCCTCATTCGAAAAGAAGTAAGTCTTCTAACCTCACAAGATAAAATTGATAATCTTACATGTTTTTTTTTGTTTTTCCGTAAAGAAACCTGAACTTTCTCCAAATCGCCTGCAACACATTCAAGCTAAATTAGCTCAAATAAAGCAGCAACGACAAAGTTAAGTCTTGAAGCTGAACTAAGTTGTTTGAAAGGAATCGGCGTAGAATTTAATTTAAGTCGTCAAATAAGCCCAAGAGAATAGTACATGCTTATTATATTTATTATAAATGATACAGGAAACAAAAAAAAAACCTAAAGGAGAAATTACCTTAATTGCTGATATTTATCAACTACAAACACAAAGAAAACTAAATTTATATTTGTTTTGTTTACACACACAAACCGTGCAACGTTATAAACAAAACTAATACAATATCGAAGTTCCATTACCCATTCATATGTTTGTTTTTAAATTAAATTTCTTAATTTTAAATTACGTTTTAAATATTTATATATAAAAACAGTTCGTTAAGCAATTATATTACATAATTAAAACATTGCATACTTGTATGTGCTTATTAGTGTCCGACCGAAGGTCGATTTTCCGCCGAAGCCGAAGCCGAAGGTTCAATAAAGCGAAGAATTCTCATTTCGAATAAAATAAAAGTACAAGCGATGTGATAAAATGTGTATGGCAATTCAAAGAATTCAAAAATGGATTTTTTTTTCAGCGCCTACTACGATTGAAACACAAACTTGTGTGTCCAACAATTTCAAAAATTCAAATATTGATTTTTTTCGGCGCCTACTATGTGCTCGATATTAAAAAACAAGTTATTCGGCTTCGGCCAAAACATCGGCCTATTTTATACCGAAGCCGAAGGTTTGGCCGAATGTTGTTTTTTTGGCCGAATTCGACCGCAGCCGAAGCCGATCGGACACTAACAATTATATTACATAATTAAAACATTGCATACTTATATGTGCTTATATTTCTGTTGAAAACCTAATTATTGCCACAAGACAATGCTGAGGAATAACGCATCCATCCATCTCTCTAATTGAAACAAACAAAAAAGGGAAAATACCAAATTCACTAAATAAAACATTAATACTTTGGAAGTAGGTACTCGTATTTGTTAATTTTGTTGCGAGTTAAAATTACTCTGTTTCCTTTTGAACACTAAACTAAACTTAAAATTCCAATTATGTTATTTATAAATTATAATTATTCTTAAAACGCATCTTTCTTTAATTAATTAATAACAAAAAGAAAGAAAAATCATAATCAATATCATAGAAAACATAAAATAGAAAAATAAATTCATTCATACACAAGAAAATTAGTCTAACAAATATTTTGTTTTTCATTAATATTTGGCTCAATTTGATGGAGCTCTCGATTGAAGTTAATTTTATAATGAGACCGAATATTTTAGATAAATGAATGCTATCTCTCACTCTCTGTTTATCTCGTAGTTATAATACGTATACATTTTGTACTATTTTTATTGTTTTGTTGTTAAGGTTCATTTTCTTTCTTTTTGTTTTTGTTTTGCGCTCATTTATCCCTTACTTTACTAAATATAAACAATAAACAAATAATTAAAAAAATTAAATAGCTTCTTGTGTTAGTTGTAAAATTGTTATCTGGCGAAGTTCTTAGTGGAGAATTACTCGCGAATTTTACCGTGTGCCGCCTAGAATTATTGAGCACTAGCACTCGACATTGTGGAACCAATATCGCGAAATAATAAAAAATGTAGCCGAGACCACCATAGGTTACCAGCCACCCCCGAAAAAGAACCCGTGGTATGATGATGAGTGCGCGATATTGAAAAGAGAGACGGAAAATGCACGTGTGCAGATGCTGCAACGGAAAACAAGAGCAGCAAGGGAAGAGTACCGCCCGAAAAGGAGAAATGAGAAAAAGACCTGCGAAGGAAGAAAAGAGCATCCGCAGTTTCTCAGCTCAAAGATCTAGAAGACTCTCGATCCAAGAACAACACCCGACGTTTCTTTAAAAGGTCGAAGCAATTAGCTTTTAGTTTCAGAACCGGAACACAAGCTCGTCGAAACAGTGAAGGAAACCTAGTCACCGAAGCACAGGGAATTGTAGATGTTTTCAAGCAGCACTTCTAACAACTGCTGAATGCGCAAAATGTCGAGCAAGGTAATGACGAAAGAGAAGCAAGACCATTCAATGAAGACCCAGTCCCAGCCCCCAGCACAGAAGAGGTAGAAAGAGCCATCCAAAAGCTAAAAAATAACAAGTCCGCCGGGTCGGATGGCATACCCGCCGAACTCTTTAAACATGGAGGAGGTGTTTTGATGAACCGCATGCACCAGGTCATCACCAAAGTGTGGGAGGAAGAATGCATGCCCACTGACTGGTCGCTCCATATGCCCCATATGGGGCTCCATATGCCCCATCTACAAAAAAGGCTATCCGATGTCATGCAAAAACTACCGTGCCATATCCCTGCTTAATGTTTGTAACCGAATTACACTTTTTTTTGTGTTTTCTTGTTTAAAAGAATCGATAGGTACATCACGAACACACGAAATTTAAACTAACGACGACGACAACATTTATGTTTGTTTGAAAATTGAATGGTCTCGACGAACTGAGCTGTCAACATGACAGGAAGGGAAATATGAGAAGGATGGGAAATTTAGTTTAGACCAGAGGCAAGGTTCTTGGGATATTTTTTGGGGAGTGTTCACAAAGTAGAGTTTAGGATCGAGGCAAAATGAGAGAAAGATTTTCGATCGTGCGAGAGATTGAGACTCGAATCCGATATCTCACGATCGAATGGTTGAAAAGAGTTTGCTGAATCTTCTCCGATATGAATGTTCTAAATGGAAAGGTTGAGGAAGAGGTTTGAAGGTGAAAGACTTTCTTTTCAAAGAAAACCTTCACCGCAGCTACAAGGGCATTTGATACCATTAGCGAAACGATAAGCGAAAGTTAAACTGAAAATTTGAAAGTCATTTCAAGTTCGATTTTATAAAGTAAATTTGTTTATATATATATATCGGAGTAAATTTCTTACAATACCCACACGAGAAAAAGGAGCAAAGTTGAATAAGGAAATAAGGGAATCCCAGGATAAATCCAGGTATTTTATCGTTTTTATTAGAATTCAGTTTTTGTGGCAAATTTGCATATATATGTATATATACGTATATAATGGACGGAACTTAAATCCATATATATATACATATATATATATGCATCTTAGGCACATTAATGATAATATGGTGCAATCAATTGACATAAGTCATATTAATCCAGGAATTTCGGAGAAAAAGCCCACATTTTTATCGAGGAGGCACAGGCGCTCAGCAAATTGGGAAATATCCATATCGCCTGAAATTATACCTCACCACATAGTGCAATTCAAGCTGCGCATTTATCACACCAAATTATAGAGGCTCCGTGGTCGTGAACGTCTAGGCGGCGTACCACGTACCTCTCGAACCAAGGGGTCCCCGGTTCGAATCCCATGGAAGACTTTATCTTTTTTTTTAACTTTTTTTCATATTTTTTTTTATTCACATTAAGTTTAAGTTATTGAATTTGATTTTGCATGCTTTTGATTCTTTTTTTTGAACACGGCTTTGCTGAAGGCGATGAAATAGATAATATACATTGTCAAGTTTGTAGTAATCGAAAATCAAAAATCGTAATAACTAATAACTCGCTAAATTATCAAGTACGGTATACAAACAAAATTTCTAATAATTCTGGTAAAAGCAAAAGAAAGCCAGAATCCATATCAGCATAAGAAAAACTCCAAACAACTATAAGCAGCAGTGACCACTTCTACGAATAGGGGTAAGTTTGTTTGAGTACAATTTACACATACTTTTATTTTGAAATTTTTTTTGTATGAACTTGAAATTTCGCGACTAAGTTAACAAAGTGAATACACTAATACAAGTATAAGCAGTAGAGGAATAGAATTTCCCTCTACATTGCATTAAAGCTAATCGAGCACGTATAGTCTTGAGTTAGATTTTCTTTTTTTAATCGCATGATTGCCAACTCTTCGGAAATAATTATTAAATACTTTGCATGCATACTTTTTTATAATTTTTTTTGCTTTATTTATCAATAGAAATTAACTAATTACATAAAAATAACCACAGAATAGAATTAATTGAACTGGAGAAAATTGAATTAATCATATTCCTAATGAAGTTTGTATTATTATTGATATCATACCGAATTATTGTGTTAATTTCCAATCATTAAAATTGAATTTGAATCATGAAAATGAATTATAATGGGAGAAATTATTGAACTACATGAGAGTCGTTAGCACAATGTGCCAGGACTAATTTTTCGATATTTAGGATGAGGGTGAGGAACAAGGAGGAGGACATGGGATGATAGAAAGGTAAGAAGAAGCCTAGAAAAGGGGTTGCTCTGGCGAGAATAGCAACCAAGGTAGGGAGGGTAGAGGAAATTTACTCGCGCGTCTGTCAACATCTTGACACAGGCTGGATTTTTTTTGTAAACTCCACAAGGTTCAAGATCCCACGGCCGAGCTAGCCTAAGGGAACAATTCCAGCCAACCGAACCAAGGCAAAATAGGAGGTTACAAATGGCGCCCATGACGTGGAGCCCTCTATCTTTTAGATAGAGTGGCTGATTATTTTTCTGAGCCAATTCATTTTAATTCAAACAGTTTACTTTTAATTTTCATTTAAATTTGGCTTGTTTTTTTTTATTTTTTTTTGCATTTAAAAGTCAATTTCAATTTTAGTTTCAAATTCAACTTCGTTTGCAGTTTTTGTTGTGAGTCCCGATAACTAGGTTGTTTTAAACTGGTATCGCGTTGCCACAAGGAAACGCATTCGAACAACAACATTTATACAATTTCGTGCAAGATTTGTTCGAGTCTTTGGTCATCCTCAATTAGGGTTCCCAATTGTCCGAGCAAACCGAACACAAAATATAATGCTGAAAGAGACCCGTTGATCTTAAGGCGTCTTCGGAGGTCCTTTCAGCAAGTCCCATCAAATTCTCCGAAGGTTTCAGATGCCTTCAAAGATGAAGGGTTCGTCTTTCGAAGTCCTGAAACCCGAGGAGAATATATTTTTTTTAGAAGTCCTTTTCAGCAGTAGTTTATTTTATTTTTTTTGCTCGTCGGCTCATAGAACTACGGCTTCTTCATTCCAACTGTCATCCATTCTTCTCCAGAATACTCATCCTCATCCTAAAGAAATAAAACATTTTAAAACAAAACAAATTAGATTTTTTTTTTTCATTATTACAATTTTCAAATTTCAACATATATTTTTCAATAAATTTCAATTTTACATACACTTTGGTCTTGAACAAAAATTTTGATTTTTTTTCTGAAGTCTAAAGAAAAAGTCAAAATCTTCGATCGTTTAATTGGACACCTCTGATTTTGAATTGCATCACGGGGTCCGATAATTTGATTTCTTTTATTCGATCAAGTGGTATCGGAAAAGAAATTTCTGGATTAAAATTGAAGTTTTTTATATATTTTATCTTCACTTTCATATATCGCTTTGAAAGATCCTAGTATTTAAGGAATTGTGGATTTTAGATTTTTTTACTTTTTAAGTGCATTTTTTAATTAAAATTTTTATTCTTTCCTGATTTGGTAATAAGAATTTCATATCATTTTTTTTATTTCGTTTGTTTGAATTTAAATACATTATCGTTAAAGAATTTTGAAATTGAATTTTGTTTAAATTCTTTTTGGATATTTACGACTTATTCATTTTTATTTTGGATTTACCTGGATTCTAATATTTCCCACTCTTATTTAACCTAAAGTTTAGCCGTTAGATTTTTTTTGAAAAAAGTAGTAAAAAAACATTATTTTTCTAAACCTAAACCTTTGCGTCTTAGAAGAGAGTAGCAAAGACCTAATTGTAGAACGCGACTTGCGTGGTTAAGTATGAATAGTGGGCATAACCTTTCAAGTGCGGAAGATAGCTTACTTTATTTTGGCCCTCAGAACGAAGCTGATTTCGAAGAGTTTTACCGAAGGTTTCATGATACCATTGATAGGTTTAATTTAGACGCTTCATTTAGTTTTTCTGAAGAATTAAACTCTGTCATCTCCAATTCCACCTCCAACATGGCCGATCAAGAGGCAGGTCAGGATCCTGACCATAATGCAGGTCAGTTTCCAGAAGGAGTAGCAGGAAACGCTGAGAGGTTGGCAAATCAGGGTGAAAACTATAATGAACCAAATGAGGACCTTCTCGCAAGGATGGAAGGAACTATGATTCGATACCAAGCTCGAATTTTCCAACAAATGAATGTGTTCATGCAAGATGTGACGCAACGGCTTGAAAGTTTGCGCATACAGCCGCAACAAGCAAACAACCCTTCCCCATTAGAGGCCCCAAGGTCTTCAATGAACCAGTTTCCTCAACCTAGTAACTCGAACGGATCTTCGACTTTTGTTGCCTCAGGTCCCTGTAGGTTAGAAAGATGGAACATTACTTACGATGGTTCCGAGAATATTTCTGATTTTTTACTGAAAATAGGCAGAATGCAGACGTCATCAGCGTATAGTGATGAACAGATAGCAGCAAACTTTCACATTTTGCTGGAAGGTAGGCCTAATAAGTGGTTTTGGCGCTTCGTCAAAAAGAATCCCAACGCTGATCTGTCAGCCATAAAGGAAGCTATTAAGAAAGAGTTTGGTAGGATGGAGTCCGAGATAGATATATATATGAAACTAATGTGTCGGAAGCAGGGGGCGAAAGAATCTTTCGATGATTTTTACGCTTCGGTGTGTGGTCTCAACGACCGTCTGAAGGACTCTTTCGACGACAAGAAGCTTATCGAAATTATCAGGGGCAACGCTAAGGAGAGATTGGGCGAGATTCTTCTGTCAGCTGAGATCAAAAATCTTGAACAGCTTCGACAGAAAGCTCGCGAGGCTGAACGATTCTTAAACAAAAGAGTAGTTGGCCATCGATCTGTAAATGAGATTGCTGTGGAAAACGATTCTCTCGATGAAGAATCGGAGATACATGAAGTCGCTGCGATGTATTCTTCAAGAAAGCCAGTTTCAACGGCAAATTACATTTGTTGGAACTGTGATCAGAAAGGCCACGCCTATCACTTTTGTCCATCGTCCACCAGAAATTTATTTTGTTTCCTATGTGGAGCAAAAGGTGTCACCACAATCCAATGTGGTAAACATCAAACGGGAAACTTCCCGAGGGACGAAACGAGGAGTGGAGAGGTTCGTTCCTCAAGGAATCCTCCGAACCACTCTCAAAATTAAACACCCCTGATCAAACAAGTAACCTAAATGAAACTGACGAAGATGCATATCCGATTAAGATTTTAAAAAATGAAAAACCTAGTGTCAATGTGGATCATTTTCATCCCTATGAATCATATAAGCTTAAGTCTCTTCACGAGCGTAAATTAAATTATGAAAAGGTTAGGGCTCGAATTTTCGCAACCAACAACAAACCAATCAGTTCGCAGATCCAGAAATGTCGTCATCGTTACCGAAAGCGAAAAAAGTTCCGAAAGGAAATAGTCGAAACCATTATATCATCTGAGACAGATGGCCGCTTATACGCTGAGGTCCTGTTGAATAATGAGTCGGTGTTTGGACTCCTTGACAGCGGGGCATCTATCTCCGTATTAGGAAAAGGTTGTTGGGAGTTGGTCCGAAAACTCGACGTCAAAATTTCTCCGTACAATAATGTTGTACGGACAGCAGACGGTAAGTCTCATAATATTGAAGGACATTGTCAAATAGAGACAAAGTATAACGGCTTAAGTAAAACCTTGACATTTTATCTAATTTCAAACCTGACACAAAGACTATACCTCGGTATGAATTTTTGGCGCAGCTTCAATTTGTTACCTCAAGTCAGTGAGCTAGCTGTAAATGTAAACCCAGATGATAGGGACGAGGAAGAGAATTGCAAGAGCGAAGCCGAGTTGATAAAACTTTCATCAGAAGAGGCTCTTCAATTGGAAAACGTAAAAAGGCAATTTCCAAATTTTGTGGTGTTAGGGTTAGGAAAAACCGACTTCGGGTGCCACGTTGTGGACACGGGAAACGCTAGCCCAATCAAATCCCGACACTATCCCTTGTCCCCTGTTCGGCAAGGGGAAGTTTATAAGGAGTTAGACAGGATGTTGGAACTAGGGGTTATCGAAGTTAGCAACTCTCCTTGGAGCTGTCCTGTCGTACTCGTCAGAAAACCGGGAAAAAATCGCCTTTGCCTTGATTTTCGAAAGGTTAACGAAGTTACCATTAAGGATGCGTATCCGTTGCCTCACGTCGAAGGTTTGCTAAGTCGTATAAAGGACACGCATTTTATCACGGGGATCGATTTAAAAGACGCATACTGGCAAATTCCATTACACGAGAATTCGAGGGAGAAAACTGCCTTTGCAGTTCCTGGTAGGCCTCTCTACCAATTTAAGGTAATGCCATTTGGCTTAAGTAACGCTGGTCAAACTCTTTGTCGTGTAATGGACAAAGTCATTCCGAGTCATCTCCGTGATAACGTGTTTGTGTATTTAGACGACTTACTGATTTGTACTTCTTCCTTTGAGGAACATATGCGCATCCTTAAAGAAGTGGCAAGTTGTCTGCGTCGTGCTAACCTGACGATAAATCTCGAGAAAAGCAAGTTTTGTATGAAGGAGATAAAGTTCCTTGGATTTATTGTAGGACAAGGAAATTTAAAAACTAACCCCGATAAAATTGACGCGATGGTCAATTTTCCCGTTCCAACTACCGTGAGACAAGTAAGGAGATTCTTGGGTCTAACGGGTTGGTATAGGAGGTTTATTAGGAACTATGCCGATCTAGCTGCTCCTTTGACCAATTGTCTTCAGAAGAAATCCAAATTTAACTTAACGCCTGAAGCAATTGAAGCTTTCGAGCAGCTTAAAACTGCCCTTTCGTCGGCCCCGGTTCTATCTGAACCAAACTTTTCCAAACCATTTACCATCCAATGTGACGCGTCGTCTGAGGGAGTAGGAGGTGTCCTCTTTCAAGTGGATGAGGACGGTAACGAAAAACCCATTGCCTTCATGTCCAAGAAACTTAATAAGTCCCAAAAAAATTACACCGTCACCGAGCAAGAATGTCTTGCAGCTGTGTTGAGCGTTCGAAAGTTCCGAGCCTACGTTGACGGGCTACCCTTTACGATTATAACCGATCATTCGAGCCTCAAATGGCTCATGTCAATGAAGGAGTTGTCCGGCAGGCTAGCCAGATGGAGTTTAGAACTCCAAGGTTATAATTTCTCCATCCAGCATCGTAAAGGGTCGCTTAACGTAGTTCCCGATTGCTTATCTCGGATACACGTGGACGAAATCAAAGCGAGTGGCAATGCTGGTGACGGTGGGATTTGGGAGGGTTCGTCAATGTCCACATGGGGTGAGATCGACTTGGATTCAACCGATTTCGATTCCGATTCCTACACCCACTTGAGAGAGAACATTGTCCGAAACCAATCGAACCTACCCGATGTTATAGTTTCTGGGAAATACATTTATCGAAGAGTTCGATTCAGGGAGGGAATCGTCAACGAAGAGGATTCACTTTGGCGCTTGTGGCTACCTGACAGTCTGACTGGTAAATGTATTGAAATGAGTCATAACAGCAAGCTTAGTTGTCACAGTGGTTTTGACAAAACCTATTCGCGCATAGCAGCCAAATATTACTGGCCTAAATTGGCAAAAGAAGTGAGAGATTACGTCAAAAACTGTGAGGTTTGTAAGATGGCGAAAGCTCCAAATGAAACTCTTCGCCCACCTATTGTTAGCCAAACTAAAACCGAGAGACCAATGCAACGCGTTTACATAGATTTTTTAGGTCCCTACCCGCGTACCAAAAGCGGTAATATTTTCGTATTTATCGTGGTGGATCATTTCACCAAATTCATGTTCTTTAAGGCTTTACCAAAAGCCACTTCAAAGCGGGTGATTCAATACTTAGAATCTGAAATTTTCCACACTTTCGGGACCCCTGAACAAATTCATTCCGACAACGGACGTCAATTTGTGTCCAAGGATTTCAGGGAATTTCTGGACGAGTACGGGGTTAAGCATGTGCGTACAGCTGTACATTCACCGCAGGCCAACATTTCGGAGAGGGTAAATCGAAGTCTCCTTAGCAAACTAAGAATCCTTATCTCCGAGCAACAGAATGACTGGGACATCCACCTGTCCAGTATAGCCTGTGCGTTGCGTTCAGACACGCACGACTCTATAAAATGTCAGCCCTACTTCGCTATGTTCGGTCAGAATATGGTGACTCACGGTTCGACGTATGCACTGTTAAGAAAGGTTAATGCTTTACCCGATCCTGAAATGTTGGTCAGACCCCGCGCACTGAAATTTTCCTTGGCACGACAGAAGTTGTCGGAGAATTTGGACAGGGCATACGTTAAGTCCAAAAACCATTATAATAGAAGAACGAAAAACGTCACTTACCGGGAAGGGCAGGAAGTGTTCCACAGGAATTTCGCCCAAAGCAATTTTGCCCAAGGCATCAATGCCAAATTGCTTCCTAAATTCCTTAAATCCCGTGTAAGAAAAGTAGTGGGCAACTGCATGTACGAATTGGAATCACGGACCGGTAAACCCCTTGGCGTTTTCCATGCCAAAGACATACGGCAATAAAAGCTGGAAAGAAAAACATAACTTTTCACAAAGCATCGAATTTTGTTTTGAAAATTTTTAAATGTACTTATCTGACGATTTTTGAACATAGTGCCCGTCTAGCCCAAGTGGGTTCGCGTCCCACGTTGATTGTGATTGACAAGACCTTGTATTCGGTTGCCTATTTATTTATTTATTAATTTTTTTTTTTTTTTTGACGAACAACACCCCGAACCGACACATAATATTAACTATATTTGCACACTTTTTTATTTATTAACTCACGTGACGATAAACTGACCATCATAAACAACACTTAGGACGATAGAAATTGATCTTTGAAAATACGAACTGTGATACACTTGACACTAGGATAATCGACTTCCCCTTATTTATTTCCAAAAATTGACACTCGTTTTATTTATTTATTTATTTATTCATGTTATTTATTCACACTTTTAATTACGGTTCGTCTATTTCTATTAAGCGATTTAAAACCGAAACACCTTTCCGACGACACTTAATGCGAGTGAAAAATCCCGACGGCAAATTGCAATATTTTGGTTGTTTTTTTTGTTTGTTGACGTTTGGGTTAACGACCTCTTTTTCGATTCCCGAATACCGATAGGTTTAAGAAAAAACCAAAATGATATGCCGTTGTTTTGTTTACAATTGAAATGAGCCAAGTTGATGCTCATATAACTTTCTCTTTCACACATCAACGATCCTGTTTTGTGTTTTTTTTGTGTTTACCGTTTTCATTGAAAAATTAATTGCCATTATTTTTAACATAACTTTTTCATAAATTAACCAAATGACTCAGACACTAGAAATAACACAGATTTGCACCTTGACGAACGAACATCACTTAGGAATTGCACTTTAAAACACTGCAACTGTTGTAAATTATACTTTTTATATTGGATGGTCGAAATAAAAGAAGATTAGTTTCTTATAACAATTCAGTGGACTTATCTTTATTGAGGTGAATTCAAGAAGAAGGAAAGGATATGAAATTAGGTTACAAGTAAGCTAGTGTATCGTTAATACAATATAATAATATGTTGATATGAAAGATGGCGCAGCAATCACATGAAGGAAAACTTGGGGTCTGTTCAACACCCCCTCTCAAAGTTTTACTTAATTAATGATGAAGTTCATTCCCAATGATGAGCTGCATGATGTATGTTTAATCCGAGGTAGTGATTTTGTTAGTATATCAGCTGGCATTTCATTTGTTGACATGTACTCCAAGTTGACAAGTCCTTGATCACAAATATCACGAATAAAGTGAAAACGAATGTCTATATGTTTGGTCCTTTTATGAAAAGCTGAGTTCTTGGCTAGTTTTTGAGCTCCTTGGTTGTCGTTGTAGATTGTTATTGATTCCAAAGGTGGTCCCAGCTCTGATATAAGTCGCTGCAAGTGTAAGGCTTCTCTAGTTGCTTCCGCCAGCGCGACATATTCTGCCTCTGTGCTTGAGAGAGCTACCGTTTTTTGTTTTCGTGCTTCCCAACTGAAGGCAGACCCTGCCATTACAAACGCGAACCCTGTGTAGGATTTTCGGTCATCTAAGGATGCACCCCAGTCAGCATCCGTGAAACACACAGGTTTTCTTCCTGATTTGCGAAAGATTAATCCGAGATTATATGTTCCTCGAAGATACCTTAAGACCCGTTTGGCTGCGTTCCAATGTTCGACTGAATAGCAAGTATTAAATTGACTTAGCATGCTAACTGTAAATGCGAGGTCCGGGCGGGTTGAAACTGCCAAGTACATAAGAGAACCAATTAGATTTTGATAAGGTTGCTTACCATCTTGATTATTTGTATGTAATGAACGCTGTAGCTTAATGTTTGCATCAAGAGGTGTAGCATGGGGCTTGCAGTTCTCCATCCCGAAACGTTTTAGTATTTCCAGTGCATATCTTGGTTGTGATATTGAAATTTGTGTTGTGTCATCACTTTGGTTAAATTCCAATCCCAGACAGTAATGTATTTTTCCGAGGTCCTTCATTTCAAAAAGTTGCATTAGTTTCTGTTTTATCTCGTTTATCTGTTGGCGATTGTTTGATGCAATAATCAAGTCATCCACATAAATGGCTATCACAAGTGTTGTCTTCTCAGTACGCATCACATAAAGACACGGATCATATTGACTTCTCTGTAATTGTAAATGGGTTAGTTCTGTATCTAATTTATTATACCATGCACGTCCTGATGGGCGAAGCCCATAAAGAGCCTTCTTCAACAAGCAAGCTTTAGGTTTCCCATCGTAGATTTGCTCTCGCCATTCCAGAATGGTAGCCTTGGTTTCCATACTTAAAAGATCTGAATTAATTCCATCCAGAGTTTCTTCAAGTAGTTCCGGGATTTCCATGTAGACTCGTTCATTTAACTCTCCGTTTAAGTAAGCTGTTACGCCGTCCATTTGATGGACCTCCCATCCATATTCGACAGCCATCGCCATAAGAAGTCTTATAGAGCTGGCGCTAATCACTGGAGCAAAAGTTTCGTGAAAGTGAATACCTTCTATCTGGGCAAAACCTTTGGCCACAAGTCTACATTTTCTCCTGTCGATTTTTCTATTTGCTTTAAATTTTGTTGTAAATACAAATTTGCTTTTTATAATCTTTTCATCTTTTGGTCTATTCGTTATTTCCCACGTTTTGTTTCTAATATGAGCTAAATATTCATTTTTATGGCACATTTCCATTCATTACCTTCATCTCTGCTTAAAGCTTCCTCGATGTTCAGCGGATTTTCATCGGTGATCAAGTTGGCAGCCTTAAATTCAGAATTGGATTTGATGTTTTCGGGGATATTACCGGTTGAAATACGGTGAGTTTCTTTGCATGTTTTTGGTGGTCGCACGGATGTTCTCAGAAAATGTTTCTTCGTTGGCCAGACTTTTTTCTTTCTTGCTGATTTTCTTTCTTCATTTGGGGCTATTTCTCTCCGACATCTGGACATCTATTTCTATCGTCATGTAAAATAACTTCGATGCCTGCCTTATCTTCTTCTAAGTCTGATGCTGGTAAGGTCAAACCATTGTCTCGACTTCTTTCGATATTGTCAAAACAGTCATCAAACTGAGAATCAAAATTGAAATCATTTGTAAATTTCACGTCACGGCTAATAATTATTTTTCTCTGTGAAGGTGACCACATGCGAAAAGCCTTTGCTTCATTGGAGTATCCCACGAATGTTGACTCTTCAGATTTGTCTTCAAATTTCCCTCGTGTTGGCTGCTTATTTAAAACGAATGCCTTAGTACCAAATATTTGAAAATGACTTACGGTTGGAATGGTTCCTGTCCAAACTCTATGAGGAGTGTCTTCAATTGTTTTTGTCCAACTTCTGTTTTTGATGTAATTTGCAGTGTTGACAGCTTCTGCCCAGAACATTGGTGCTGCTTTCGCCTGAATCATCATACATCGGGCCGCTTCCACTAGTGTTCGATTTTTTCTCTCGGCTATTCCGTTCTGCTGCGGGGAATGTGGAACTGTCAGCCTTCTTCGAATACCATTTTCTTTTAAGAACTCGTCAAATTTATTGTTGCGGTACTCCAGGCCATTGTCTGTCTGCAGATACTTAATTTTTCTTCCCGTATGAGTTTCTGCGAATGATTTGAATTCTTTAAAAACTGAAAATACATCACTTTTATTTCTTAAGAAAAAAATCTCGCACCAACGAGATCTATCGTCAATAAAACTGACAAAATACTTAGCCCCTCCGATAGATGAGGTTCTCATCGGACCACAAACATCACTGTGGACGATTTCAAGCAAGTCAGTTGTTCGAGGTCCATAACTTGCTGGGTATGGTGATTCCGCGTGTTTACCTTTTATACAGGTCTCACAAGTAAAATCTATTTTCTTACCTTTCACTTTGAGACCTAAAACCCTTTTCATTCTTGCCATGTTTAAAAGATAATCAATATTAATATGACCAAGTTTTTGATGCCATTCTTCAATGGAAGATTTTTGTTTCGACGAAATTAAATTAGCTGCTTCTTCTCTTCAAATAGTAAAGATCACCACGTCGCTCAGCCACCAAAACAACTTCACCATCAGGCGTAATGACAGATGCCTCTTTCATATCAAAACGAACAGCACAACCTTTGTCTACTATTTTTGCTACCGATAACAAATTTGTTCTTAAATCTGGGACATACATTACTTCGTCAAGCCGCACATTTCGTGAGATATCATAATCTGAAGCTGACATTCTAACTGAACCTGTACCTTGAATTGACGTTTTCCCACCATTTGCTAGACTCAATTCCTTTTTAATATACCTCAGCTGATCAAAACTGGACTTCTGAGACGTCATGTGCGAAGTGCACCCACTATCAAGGCACCAGTCATCACTGCTGCCATCGTTGTCTCCACTAGTGTGTTTCAATGCAAATTCTGTTGTTGTTTTGAAGTTTGTTTTCGAACGATCGTCATGCTCTGCACATACTTTGGAGAATTCTCTCCGACCAGATGATTGATGTCTCTTTTGTCGACATTCAGACGCCTTGTGTCCGATTTTTCTGCAATTATGGCACTTGTACTTAAATGTTTTGCGTTGAAACTGGTTATGGTAATTCCTGTTCACTTCTTTGTCGTGTTCATCTCTGTTATCAGTGTACTTTCGAATATACATTGCGTCTTGATTAGAATCTTTGTCTCTGCATTTTCTTGCATCATATTCTTCTAAGACCTTGATTTTAAGTATTTCTGGACTTGGTAATTGATCGCGGGACTCGATCGCACATCGGAAATTGTCGAAACTTTCGGGTAGACTGTAAAGAAGCATGATTGATAAAAGATCATCGTTTACTGAAATACCCATATCTAATAATTTATCGACGGCATCGAAGAATTCGGCAATATGTACCCTGATGTTCACTCCCTCTACCATTTTATGTAAAATAAGTTTCTTCAACAGAGTAGCTTTTCGAGCCGGACCTTTTGATTGATAGATTTCATGTAGTTTGTTCCACACTGCATTTGATGTCTGACAATTTTTAACTTGCTTTAGCTCAGAAGGGTTTATTGCCAGAATAAGGTCCGATCGTGCTTTTCTATCGCCATCCATCCACTTCTTAAGAGCGATCTCTGAGGCCTCATTTCCTGCCTCAACCTTGGGAATAACTTTTTCGCCGCTTACAAATTCCCAGCAGTCATTCTTTATAAGGAGAGCTTCCACCTGAAGCTTCCATGTATCGAAGTTTTCCTTTCCCAAAGGCTCAATTCTCGAGGTTATGTTGTTCATATTGCTGTAGTTATTTATTTAAAAGAAAATATCAATAAATAAATTACAATTCTTTCAGTATGCAAAGAACTGGGCCCATAACCTGTTGTAAATTATACTTTTTATATTGGATGGTCGAAATAAAAGAAGATTAGTTTCTTATAACAATTCAGTGGACTTATCTTTATTGAGGTGAATTCAAGAAGAAGGAAAGGATATGAAATTAGGTTACAAGTAAGCTAGTGTATCGTTAATACAATATAATAATATGTTGATATGAAAGATGGCGCAGCAATCACATGAAGGAAAACTTGGGGTCTGTTCAACAACTTTAAAACACTGCAACAATTGGCATTCATCCACGTCAGAACGAAACTTCCCGTTTTGTGGTGTATTGTGGACATACCGCCCGCACGACGTCCCTTCCGACCGAGGTATATCCGTGGGTTCGTTTGCATCTTTCTAACAACGTTTTGTCAGAAAAAAGCAAAGCCCTGTAACCGAATTACACTTTTTTGTGTTTTCTTGTTTAAAAGAATCGATAGGTACATCACGAACACACGAAATTTAAACTAACGACGATGACAACATTTATGTTTGTTTGAAAATTGAATGGTCTCGACGAACTGAGCTGTCAACATGACAGGAAGGGAAATATGAGAAGGATGGGAAATTTAGTTTAGACCAGAGGCAAGGTTCTTGGGATATTTTTTGGGGAGTGTTCACAAAGTAGAGTTTAGGATCGAGGCAAAATGAGAGAAAGATTTTCGATCGTGCGAGAGATTGAGACTCGAATCCGATATCTCACGATCGAATGGTTGAAAAGAGTTTGCTGAATCTTCTCCGATATGAATGTTCTAAATGGAAAGGTTGAGGAAGAGGTTTGAAGGTGAAAGACTTTCTTTTCAAAGAAAACCTTCACCGCAGCTACAAGGGCATTTGATACCATTAGCGAAACGATAAGCGAAAGTTAAACTGAAAATTTGAAAGTCATTTCAAGTTCGATTTTATAAAGTAAATTTGTTTATATATATATATCGGAGTAAATTTCTTACAATACCCACACGAGAAAAAGGAGCAAAGTTGAATAAGGAAATAAGGGAATCCCAGGATAAATCCAGGTATTTTATCGTTTTTATTAGAATTCAGTTTTTGTGGCAAATTTGCATATATATGTATATATACGTATATAATGGACGGAACTTAAATCCATATATATATACATATATATATATGCATCTTAGGCACATTAATGATAATATGGTGCAATCAATTGACATAAGTCATATTAATCCAGGAATTTCGGAGAAAAAGCCCACATTTTTATCGAGGAGGCACAGGCGCTCAGCAAATTGGGAAATATCCATATCGCCTGAAATTATACCTCACCACATAGTGCAATTCAAGCTGCGCATTTATCACACCAAATTATAGAGGCTCCGTGGTCGTGAACGTCTAGGCGGCGTACCACGTACCTCTCGAACCAAGGGGTCCCCGGTTCGAATCCCATGGAAGACTTTATCTTTTTTTTTAACTTTTTTTCATATTTTTTTTTATTCACATTAAGTTTAAGTTATTGAATTTGATTTTGCATGCTTTTGATTCTTTTTTTTGAACACGGCTTTGCTGAAGGCGATGAAATAGATAATATACATTGTCAAGTTTGTAGTAATCGAAAATCAAAAATCGTAATAACTAATAACTCGCTAAATTATCAAGTACGGTATACAAACAAAATTTCTAATAATTCTGGTAAAAGCAAAAGAAAGCCAGAATCCATATCAGCATAAGAAAAACTCCAAACAACTATAAGCAGCAGTGACCACTTCTACGAATAGGGGTAAGTTTGTTTGAGTACAATTTACACATACTTTTATTTTGAAATTTTTTTTGTATGAACTTGAAATTTCGCGACTAAGTTAACAAAGTGAATACACTAATACAAGTATAAGCAGTAGAGGAATAGAATTTCCCTCTACATTGCATTAAAGCTAATCGAGCACGTATAGTCTTGAGTTAGATTTTCTTTTTTTAATCGCATGATTGCCAACTCTTCGGAAATAATTATTAAATACTTTGCATGCATACTTTTTTATAATTTTTTTTGCTTTATTTATCAATAGAAATTAACTAATTACATAAAAATAACCACAGAATAGAATTAATTGAACTGGAGAAAATTGAATTAATCATATTCCTAATGAAGTTTGTATTATTATTGATATCATACCGAATTATTGTGTTAATTTCCAATCATTAAAATTGAATTTGAATCATGAAAATGAATTATAATGGGAGAAATTATTGAACTACATGAGAGTCGTTAGCACAATGTGCCAGGACTAATTTTTCGATATTTAGGATGAGGGTGAGGAACAAGGAGGAGGACATGGGATGATAGAAAGGTAAGAAGAAGCCTAGAAAAGGGGTTGCTCTGGCGAGAATAGCAACCAAGGTAGGGAGGGTAGAGGAAATTTACTCGCGCGTCTGTCAACATCTTGACACAGGCTGGATTTTTTTTGTAAACTCCACAAGGTTCAAGATCCCACGGCCGAGCTAGCCTAAGGGAACAATTCCAGCCAACCGAACCAAGGCAAAATAGGAGGTTACATGTTACATACAAAATCCTATCCAACGTACTGTGTGAGCGTCTTAAACCTTTCTGCAACACAATAATCGGCACGTACCAGTGTGGCTTTAGGCCAGGCAGAACAACGATAGACCAAATATTCACACTGAGGCAGATCCTGGAAAAGACCAACGAATTTCAAGTCGAAACCCACCATCTTTTCATCGACTTTAAAGCTGCTTATGATAGCATCCACCGCCAAGAGCTTATGATTGCGATGTCTGAATTCGGGATCCCGAACAAACTGATCCAGCTGTGCCGCATGACGCTAAACAATACGCAGTGCAGTGTGCAAATGGGTAACAGCTCATCCGAGTTATTCCAAACTTGCGCAGGGTTTAGACAAGGAGATGCGCTGTCATGGGACTTCTTCAACATAGTCCTGGAGCAGATAGTGCGCAAGGCAGGTGTGAGCACGGAGGGCACTATCTTCAACAAATCCACCCAGCTCCTAGGCTATGCGGACGACATAGACATCATCGGTCGATCCAAGAGAGCTGTGCTTGAGGCCTTCACAGCGATTGAAGAACAGGCGAAACTAGTTGGTCTTGAAGTGAATGAGGACAAAACAAAGTACATGTTATCAACAAACAAAGCAACATCTGTCCACCGTCTAGGACAAAACGTCACTGTTGGTAGCAGCAATTTCGAGGTAGTTAAGGAGTTCACCTACCTTGGAACAAACATCAATCCCACGAACGACACCTTAGTGGAGATCCGAAGAAGAATTACCCAAGCGAACCGCAGCTGCTTCGGTTTGGCCAAACAACTGGGTTCAAAACTCCTCACTCGAAAGACAAAGTGTCTGCTATACAAAACTTTGATTTTACCAGTCCTACTCTGCGGCGATGAGTGCTGGACGATAAGTAAAAAAGGGGAATTGATACTGGGCACTTTCGAAAGAAAAATTCTTCGACGGATTTTTGGTCCCGTATGCGACGATGGCGAATGGAGAAGAAGATACAACCGAGAACTGTATGAGCTGTACCAAGATGTGGATGTAGTCCAGAAGGCCAAGAAAAGACGACTACATTGGCTCGGCCACATCGAGCGAATGGACGACAACGCTCCAGCCAAGAAAGTCTTCTCATCCCAGCCTCCAGGTTCAAGACGACAAGGAAGACCGAACCTACGGTACAAGGACCAAGTGACTGCGGATGCCAGAGCGCTTGGTCTCGGTGACTGGAGAGTGCATGCGAGGGATCGTTCACGATGGAAGGCTGCAGTATCTCAGGCTGAGACCCTTCATGGATTGTGAGCCGGATAAGTAAGTAAGTATCTTTTTTAAATGCAAGTTTGAAAATATACACATCGCTTCTTATTAAAAAGCTAAATAACTGGGTAAATGCCAATAACAAATTGAGTGAATTTCAATCCGGTTTCGAAAAGGTTATTCAACAATAGATAACATTTTTATACTAGGAGGTCTAGCCCGTTCCAAAAAACTATATGCTTTTTTGTTGACTTTGAAGCTGCCTTTGATAAAGTAGACAGAAGAGCACTCTTTTATAATCTTTATAATCTTGGTATTTCAAGTAAATTCGTAAGAGCTTTGGAAAAGTTATAGTATCAGCAAACTTCTGGAAATGTATTTAATGGATCTGAAACATCGGAAAACATCATAATGAATTGCGGGGTTCGTCAAGGATGCAATTTTAGCCCTTTGTTATTTGCCCTCTTTCTCGATGATATTGTTGAATCCCTACCCTGTGGTGTTGAATATGGGAATACTAAAAAAAAAGTAAAAATGTATGCGGATGATATTCTAATTCTTGCTGATTCTCCGACTTCATTTCAACTAAATATAAATAGGCTTTTTGACTACTCTAAAAGATGGTGCTAAGAAGTAAATACAGAGAAATCAAAAGTCGTGCAGCCTTATTACCGTACCCGATCGGAGAATTCTCCGATCGGTGAAAATGTCCGATCGGAAGTTTTATTTCCTTCACCGTACCCGATTCGTACATAACTTAGCGACGCGTACCGACGCACTTCTTTGTTGTTTTGTGAGTTTAAAAATATTTTTAGTTCCGATACTTTTTTGTTTCGGAGACAATTGGACGAAAACAGTAAGTAACAAATCGCGATGCATCGCATGAAATCGCGAAACGTCGCTCTCAATTTGAAATTCCGACGTCCGACGCAGGGGCCTGATTATGGGATTCGCGCCGAATCGTTTTGCCAGCGATTTTGACATTTTTCAATTATTGGGTTCGCTTTCGTCTTCTTCGTTTTGAATTCGACCAATTAACGAATTCGAAGGCGAATTGGAAATGTCATAATCACCTCAATTATGAAATTCGTATTTGAAATACGTACAGCGCGATTATGAAAATCGCTTTTCTTCAATTATATCAGTTAAAATCGTAGTAGCTAGGAGATATATTTGAAATTTTTAAATTTGACAGAAATACAGTACCTATCGCATATCATCGCATGTTAGTCGCTGTTTTTTTCCTTATTATGAAATTCGTCGTTACTCGTATTTTATCCGTTTTTGATTCGTTTGTTATTTTGTGTACGACTGCTTGCGAGTTTTGCATTCAAGGAAAAAAAAATCTGATGATGAAAGCAAAACAAATGTAAGATTTTATTTATTTTAATTTATTAAGAGAATTTTTAACAAATTTAGGTAAATATGTATTTATTTAAAGGAAATTCAATAAGAAGAACCAGCTCGAGGCACTTGCATCTGCTCTCCACCAAAATGTAGACGTAGCTTCATCGACGACCTCATCCTCAGTAAAAAAAAATCAATCGAATTCATTTTCCTTAATTTAATTTTGTTTAATAAATTTTTATTTGCTATTTACATGAAAATAAACTTCTTATGATCACAAAATTATTTTGTTTTCTTTTGGACTAATGGACGAAAGGGACGCGTGTATTACCAACCAGAACTATTTATGTCGGTACTGTACTAGAGTTCCCATGAATAACTGCCAGCGCCAACGACGGGTAAAGTTTCCAACTTAAAATTCTGGACGCTGCAAATACTATGAGGTGTATATACAAAGCTGACATTTCTAACTTTGCGTTGGTATACGTTGGATTTAACAAGAGTCGTATGTACAACATACGACTTTCATAATTTGCTTTTAAAATACGATACGATTCGACTACGACTATAAATGCGACTTGAAATTCGAATTTTATAATTGAGGTGAATGTTTGCAGGCGAGTTGAAATCCGACAGTTTTTTTTTTTGGCGGATTCACAGACGAAAGTGTTTATTCAAATCAGTGGAATTTTGGAAGAAATGGTCAAACGAAAAGTGTCAAATCACTGGAATATTGAAAGAAATATTTTCGATCCGCCGCGAATTCGTTAATAAGGAAATACGAAGCGAGTCGAATTGGAAAGGTCGAATTGAAAACGATCCGCCGCGAATCCCATAATCAGGCCCCAGATTTCAAATTTTTTCGTAGATGCCTACGATTGACCTGTCCGAAAGTATACGGTGGTAGAAAATTCGTAGAAATTGTACGAATCGGAGAGAATTTTTCTCCGATCGGGTACGGTAATAAGGCCAATGGTATTTCAGAACGGCTCAGGAAGAACTTTTGCTCGCTGTGTAATATGAGGGTATTGGAAAACATTTACCATTTCATTGCAATATGTCCAATGTTGAGGGAAATAAGGAGAGTTTTTTACGAGAAGAGTTATCTTCAGGAAGGAGGCATTAAAATCATCTTGAATGGTGAAGACTGGGTTCGTCTATAATCTATATGAATTCACTTCAGAAGCGATGTCCTACAGACAGGCCCGGATTTACCATGCAGGCACAGTAGGCAGTTGCCTCGGGCGGCAAGAATTGGAGGGCGGCAAATTTTGAGAGAAAATTTCAAAACTTGTTATATTCGTGGGAATTGAATTTCCCGCCTACTTCGTCAGCACGCGTACCAACATTATGAGTGTAAATGTAAAATGCTCGAATCGAAAAAAATCGATTCGGACAATTCTCGATATTGGCCTAATATCGAATATTCGATAAGTTTCTGTATCGAAAATCATCTTGTTCAGACTTGTTCTATATCCATCCTACAGTATTCTGATAAACATAACCTTTTGTCTGTCGTTATTACTCGCTTTGTTGACTATAGAGTCAGATTTGCTTATGTCTTTAGATTTCGATTCCATTATCGATGAGTTTGCCGTCCGAAAATCGAGACGTAAAAACTTCAACCAATAATCAATAATCGCATACACAATGCTAATTGTTAAATGATTATAATAAACTGACTATAATAAAATGAAAAATATGCTCTCAGAAAGGTGCATTTAATTTATTGAAAAACTTTCCGAACCAAACTTATTACACCATTGAAAAAGTTTCGTAGGGCGGGGGGCGGCAATTTTCGCAACTGCCTAGGGGCGGCAAATTTCTAAATCCGGGCCTGCCTACAGATGCAGAATTATAAGTGAACACTTTAGAATTTAATTTAAAGTCAACTCATTTTCTAATTAACTAATTGTTAAATTAAATTCCGTTTTAACTAAACTAAAAGTTGCACAACTAAAAACAAAAAAAAAACAAAAAAAATATGTAATTTCAATAATCCAATCAAGCTAAACTAAAAGCCATTTAAAAATCAAATTTATTTTATCTAAACTTAAAGTTCCTTTTTCAAATACTAGATACCTATATTAAAATCTTGTAAAATACAATTATGATCATCGTAAAATATGTAGTATATAAACGCAAATATTAAATTAGCAACTCTGGCAGACGGCAGCATTGCCATGCCCTAATTTATAGACAAGGAGATGCGCTGTCATATTCTCCAACATAGTCCTCGAGCAGATAGTGCGCAAGGCAGGTGTGGGAACGGAAAACACTATCTTCAACAAATCGACCCAGCTCCTAGGCTATGTGGACAACATAGACATTATCGGTCGATCCAAGAGAGCTGTGCTTGAGGCCTTCACAGCGATTGTAGAACAGGCGAAACTCGTTGGTCTTGAAGTGAATGAGGACAAAACACCGCCTAGGACGAAACGTCACTGTTGGTAGAAGCAATTTCGACGTAGTTGAGGAGTTCTTCTACCTTGGAACAAATATCAATCCCACAAACGATACCTTAGTGGAGATCCGGCGAAGAATTACCCTAGCGAACCGCTGCTGCTTCGGTTTGGCAAAACAACTGGGTTCGAAACTCCTCACTCGAAAGACAAAGTGTATGCTATGCAAGACTGATTATACCAGCCCTACTCTATTGCTCCCCGAGTTCTTGACGATTAATAAAAAAAAACGGGGAAAGATACTGGGCACTTTCGAAGGAAAATTCTTCGACGAATTTTTGGTCCCGTATGCGTTGGCTGCTAAGCAGAACGTCGTCGTGGGTTCGAGTCCTACTCGTACCCATAAAGTTTTTATTTCATCTTTCACGGGTACTGCCTCTTGCGAAGAACTGACAAAACTTCCAAGAGTATCAATCTGTAATCAAAAAGTGTTTCTCAACTTTGCCGTTCGGAATCGGCGTTAAATTGTAGGTCCCCTCAATTCTTCACACGCACTAAAAGAATTGTTGATGAGAGTAAGTCACTTAAGCCTTGGCTCTCCAAGAGCTGTCGCGCCACTCTATTTATTTATTTTTTTTTTTGTATGCGACCGACGCACAGTGGCCCGTTTCGGCTTTTTTGGTTCCAAAAATCATAGCTCCTAAACGAGTTGAGATATTTCCACAATTTTTTTTTATTTTGAAGGTTACACCCAACGCTATGAAATTGGTGAATTTCAAAATAAAAACATTACAGGGTGTTTCGGAAATAGCTGTCAAAAAGCTTAGTTATATTAAGTGAGATAAAAATGATTAAATGTGAATTAAACAAACAAGAAAATACATTTTCTGGCGTAAAACAAAAGGAATTGACGTTTAACAGTAGCGCAAAAAGTAAAACACCGATTTTAGAGGAACAGTGGCGAAAAAAAGTTTTTTTAATTTTTTTTTTTTGTAAATTGACATTAGAATAATAATAAATAACAAATTGAACAGCAAATTATACAATCAGCCCAATTCTAAATATTCCCCGGGAATTGTACTCCCTGGGAGATGTGTTCTCCCGGGGAGTTCTCTCCCTTATTCTGAATTCATAGGGAGATTATTTTTCCCTTCGAAAGCGGAAAAAAAAATTCTGAATGTTCGAAACAGCTTTTTGGCAATATTTGTCATATGAAACGAGAGGAAAGAGCTGCCAGAAGCTATCAAAGGAGTGTATTTAATCCTTTGGAGTTGCCAGAATGGCTGTGTGTACATTGCTTTTTTTACATTTTTAATAAATGTCGTGTTTTTAATATTTCGAAAATGTTAGAGTTTATGAAAAAGTTCTTGTTGGGTGTGTTATTACTCATTTCATTAGGTTCTCATTGTCATAAGAGACAATAAACCAGTTGAAAAGTGTTTGTCAGTTCTTTCAATTGAACGCTTGTTTGCGTTTTTTCGCACGGCAGGCGTTAGAAAAGACTTTAATGTTGGCTCATCCCATCCTTGTTTCAGTAAGGTGCTTAGTGAAGTCCTGGAAGAGCAGCTTTATCAACAATGGATACAAATATGTCAAACATCCGCAGATAAAAGAATTGTTGCTTTGGCGTTTTACATTAAACACAACTTTCCTCCACAAAACTGTAAGGCTTCTTCCTTTGGCCTGCTCTGGAACACAGAGGAGGTATACCTGATACCTCAAGGCATTTTGCTCTCTTTCGACCTAAAAATTAAATTTGATAAAATGTCCATATCAATGACAATGTGTAGGTTTCTCAATGCATTTCAAATGGGAAGGCACCAATACATTTGCATTGATATAGAATAACAAAGATTCACGGACACAAGAAAAGAGAGTGAACACAAAATTTTTTGGACGGTGCTTTTTAAAAAAAGAGAACGAGTTGCGACTCTAGGTAATACCTCCTATATGCTCTGGAATCCGCAGGCGACATCTCCATTAAATTCTGCAACATTTGCAGCTGTGACTTATAAGTTGTTTTAAACCTATGAAATTATTAAAATTTAAATTAATTTTCGATGCAAAAAACAAAACCTTCCACTTTCATTTATAATTCTCCAGCAAATTTCCGGGGAATGATTCGACGGGAGACGAGTAAAATTTTTCCCTATTTCTTACATTTAGAATGCCTCCTTTTTTTCCGGAGAATTTTTTGACTTAGTAAGTCAATGTTTTCCCTTTTTCGAAGATTGGAAAATTTAAAAAGGAAATAATTTTCCGCGGACTTTTTGTTTGTAATAAGAGAGTAGGGAGAAGGGAACAAACTCTCGGGGAATTGGTTTTTAGAATCGGGCTGAATAAAAACAGTTGAAATGTACGTATAAACATTAGATTTCTTGAAAACTATCATCTTAGTCCGTGGTAATATTCAATAAACTCAACATTTCCGGAGAATAAAGTGCTTTCATATCGTTTTGGGTCCTTACGTGCCTCAGAGAAGAAATAAGCGGATCAGATGAGGCTGCAAGCATGTTGTATAAGTCTTCATTCTGCCTTATTCTCGAAACTTTGAAGGTATTTTGATATCTATACCTTTTGTAGTCCTTATTTTTGGACTCCTGGGCTTCTTCAGATAATTCTCCTAGGGGAAGTGATTGATACTCTATAATATCTTGACTGTGAGCCAAAATTTTGTGAAGAGTAGGTGTCAGTTGTTTTTCAGGATACTTTTGAGTCAACAGAGCTGCTGTTGCTTTAGTATACTCCCCAAATTTAACTGCGTTCACAACTTCCCTGCAGTTCAAAACATCAAGTATTATTTTCAGCCTGGAAATAACCTCTATGTTTACTCCAGTTATTTGAGCTGTTATCTCCGATTGCTCGAAAAATCTTCTCGAAGTGTTCCCATCATTAGTATTTCCGAATCCCTGCTTTGGTTTGTCTACATCGAGTCCAAGCTGATCACGGAAACACGTTTGTATCCTTTCCTTTCTTCTTTTTTGTGCTTCTTTGATCCCAATCGATTCACCGAAATCCTCTCCATCCTGTCGAAGTGTATATGCAAGTTTTAATATAAATTCCTTGCATCTGATTCTACCATGCAGTGGAGATATTCCATATTGGTAGTTATGTTCGTCAATGTTTGCATTGGATTCATCTTGGCTATTGAAACTCTTTTGTGTCCTTTTGCATATTGGGCATGACCGCGTTGATTTTGTTTCTGTAAGTTCATTTAAAACTTTTCCGTCAATCATAGTTAAAAAAAAACTCGTGATTCACAATCAAAGTTATTTCTTCATTAACTTTGTAAATAGTTGGTTGAATTTCAGAAATTTGTTTTTTGATGTCGCTGACAGTAGAAGAAATAAGGTCCCCAGTTTCCTAAGCATATTGGAACATTATCGGTCGGCAAAAATGAACAGATGATGGGCGAGGATTCCTCCAATGTTCTTCACTTGAACTTCTTAACCTGAGTGGAACAACAGATGCCATGAACATATTTGCATCTGTTTCACCATATACAGAGTTTATTTTTTGTTTGTATGCGCTTTGTACAGATGATCCGTCACAGCCCCATTTGCTCTGTAACGTCAGATATATTGGTAGTGCTGCCATTTGTTCCTGCGTTTTAGCTTCAAGTAACCTTCTTGCAGTGTGGTCCATTACATCCTGAAGTTTCACTCTAGCTGATACTTCCGTTATTTCGCAGTTTTGTGGAACGGCTTCTTTTTTTGCAATTGTTATCATATTGTAGGATGGAAGAATGTCAACATTATGCTTCCTCAACGAGCCCCTCAGAATTTTATATTTTTCCTTTGATAGTCCCAGGTCCATAAACAAAGCTAATGCACTGTCATTGGTATATTTTATAGGATCCTGTTGTGGAGTTGGAAAGCTTTCTCTGACTCTTTTGATCCTAACTGGGCTTGCATTTGATAATGCCTTGACTATTTCTCCTTTCTTCTTTTCGTGGTCACTATTTAATCTAATGACTAGCGCTTCAGTTAGGTTTTCAGTGCTTAAGCCCTCAGTCATATGGCAAATTTTTTTTTTTTTTGTAGATGTTGCGCACTCTTCTAATGTTTTTTTTGGCCTCCCTCTTGATGAACTAGATGTAGATGGCAGATCAATAATTTCTTCCGTTTCTATGGTATTTAAATGAAGGGACAAGGAAAGCCAATCCTCATGTTTGCTCACGAATTTCACTCTCGACCTACCCATTGCATTCCATTTTGCCTTAGCGTTTATGAAAAAGGTACTCAATTTTCTTTCAAAATCAAGAAACCTTTCATCGGATATTTCGTATTCAGTCATAACCGCGGATATAAACTTATTGACATCTTTCAGATTGGCACTAAAAATGTCGAACAAACTGCTATATGGTATATCCATTTTCTATAACGTTTCCTTATTACTGTTTCTATGCTCAGTCAAACTAGAAATGATAACTTCATTGTGCTAAGTTATCCTTTTATACCTTATATTATTACCTCTACCATTAATTATAAATTCTACCTGTCTACCTAGTCTTTGAAATTGGAATTGTTTAAGCCTTAAAAAAAACCTTTTTTTACCTAAAATTTTATGACATCGAGCAATAAAAAATAAACATTTAATCCGATTAAAATTAATACCTACATAAATAATCACTGAACATTTAATCTCCTTAAGTCAAAAGTAACTGCTAATATTTTATTATGGATATAATATAAACCCTTCAATTTAATTTTTTTATTGCCTCCGGTTTATGTAATATTTATGACATATCGTATTTTAAAATATTTCCGTCATCAAAAACAAAATTGTGGTGAATTCATTCCCCATTTCAGATAATTTTTTGAATTAAAAAAAAAAAATTATTTGTTCGAAAATTCTGGAACACCCTGCAAATGTAATAAATTTAAAACTCATCATATTGTTAGCCGTGAACATTTTCTTCGAAATAAAAAAAAAATGTGGTGATATCTCAACTAGTTCAAAAGTTACAGTATTAAACATTTTATTAATCTGCCATTGAAAAACCAGATAATTGAAAAAAAGTGCCTGCCATCGATTAATAAAATCGCTCTAGCTCAGTTGGGCGCAAGTTGGCGCAAATTATTTCTTCAGGATTATATTAAGAAATACTTCAGCTTTCATTATGCGTTGAGTTTTGCTTAATGCTTTTTGAAGCTTTTTTTTCCATGCAATGTAAAGTCAGAAAAAGGTACAAAAAGTGGTGTCAAAAAAAAAAAAAAATATATATAGACATTTTTTTTTTGTAATATTTTTTCCAAACATATATTTTACCGTGTTTGTTAATTTCAGAAAGAAAAAACAAAAATTCTTTCCCCACGTTCGTAATATAGCTTCTCAAAGTCAAGAAAAAGAAAAAAAAATTGTTTGTTATTAAACTGAAAAAAAAGTTCAACTTTGACCCCCTCTCAAAACCAAACCGTTGGGAAAATTAAAAAAAAACTTCGGTTTCAAGAACTTCAAATATTTGTTAATTCAGCGAAACAACAAATTTTGAATTCTGGAACAACGAAAAAAATGAATTTTGGAATGACTTTAGCCTAAACGGGCCACTGTGCGACGATGGCGAATGGAGAAGAAAGTTAAACCGCCAACTTTACGAGCTGTACCAAGATGTGGATGTAGTCCAGAAAGCCAAGAAAAGACTACATTGGCTTGGCCATATCAAGCGAATGGACGACAACGCTCCAGCCAAGAAAGTCTTCTCATCGCTGCCCCCCGGTTCGAGACGACAAGGAAGACCGAACCTATGGTACAAGGACCAAGTGACTGCGTAATGCGGTTCGGCGACTGGAGAGTACATGCGAGGGACCGTTCCCGATGGAAGGCTGCAGTATCAGTTAAGTAAGTAAGTAAGTATTACTTTAAGCATCTAAGGCCAATACCGTCCAAGCAACCCGTGAGCTTCAGACCGAAACCATCAACAACACATTTCCTTAAAATATATAGAAATTGAAATGAAATCGTTTTCACTTTTTTGAGCTGGTGGTACATCTCTTGTTATTAATATGAAATTTGTTCTTTATTCTTGAAATTCTGTTAAATTTGACTTCAACTTCGGATTTGTAATGAAGCGTTACAATAAATATATTTTGTTCAACAAAATTCAGGTGCGGACTCACCACAAAACCCGAAAAGGTATAAAAAGGACAAGCGCCCCATGGGAGAATAACCTACGGGGATCCGCCCCTGGAAAAAGAAAGAAAATAAAGCAAAGAGAACACCGAAGCAACAACACCGAACATAATAATGAAAAACAAGAAACAACATCACGTAAACACCGAACATAAGAAAAGAGAAGAAAAAGCAACAACCGAAGCAACAACCGAAGCAACAACACGAAACTACCGAAGCGACATGCGACAGACGACAACACATGATAATGACTTGGGTGTGATACGATTCACACCCAACGTCGACAGAAAAATGTATAAGGGGAAGTGTTGTCGTCAACAAAAATAAGTTTTTACTCCGCTTTGGTAGAGAGAACGTAAGAGGAAGTTTGCTACCTAGCATTAGCATCCTATTTTTAAATTTTTGCCGGGAGGCACTGTTCATTTAGAGCTGCCCACTTGTATTTTGCCTTGGGAATATATTTCTTCAAAATATATTCTCTCCGATCCGATATTTTGCCGACCGTTTATGTTGTGTATTTTACCTTCTGGAAAATATACAAACAAGAGTAATTATTGTTGCTCGACCGTTTATTTACTCAGTTTATTCTTTGATCCACTCTTTCTGAGTGTATCAAAGACAGGGCTTTGGCCGAACGTTTGTTCAGTGGAGTTTTGCTGCTCGCTGACAGGAGTTTCGACTCTATTGTTTATTTCGCTTACTCTTCCCTTCTGGAAAGTAAACAAACAGGGGCAATAGCTCGAACGTTTATTTCACAACCTTTTTTAGGAACAGGAGTCTGATTTTGACTAGGCTCAGTTTATTCTTTGATCTTATCCCTCTGTGTATCAAAGACAGGGCGAAAGCCAGCGTTTATTCAGTGGAGTTTGTTGCTCGCTGACAGGAATCTCGACTCGACCGTTTATTTCGTGTATTCTTCCCCTCTGGAAAATACTCGAACAGGAGCAAGAGCTCGACCGTTTATTTCACAACCTTCGTTGTGAACAGGAGTCTGATTAGACTCGGTTTATTCTTTGACCCACACCTTCCCTGCTTAACAAAGACAGGGCGAAAGCCATCGTTTATTCAGTGGTAACACAGTTGTATAACCCGACCATTCGTCTACGAGGAGCCGCGATTATCCAGACACCGAGCCTAGAGGCAAGGAGTAACTCATCGTCGTTGTGGTATTATTATAAGTATCGTAAGCCAGATTGTTTGTAAAATAAATTGGTATTAAACTCTGTTAGACATAAGTTATTATTAAATAAAAAGCTGTTAAACGAATAGTGAAGGTTGGTTGTGTTATTTGGTTTGGATACTTAACTCGACGTTAGGTGTTTAGTCGAGAACAATCTGGACAGACTGAGCATACCTCAGCCTTAGAAAACAAGCATCACAGATTTTAAAAATCAAAATTCCATTATTTCCAAACACTTGGTTTTCATTCATAACAATAACAAATTTATTCATTTTAGGTACATTTTTACTCTTTTACTCTAAGCAACAACCATTATTTCGGAAGCTCGTCCTTCACTCGCATCTTTTGCACTTTAATTATTCACTTCGTTCTGGTCTTGATCAGAACCAGTTTTATAACCTCCAAATCTTATAGAAACCATTGTTACCCGTATCGCAGCCTTAAACATAACCCTCGCCTTCATTTTAGCTAACTTTTTCTTCCAATTTTCATCACGCGATGGCAGTCCATTCAAATAGTCAATCATTGCATCTTTTGTCGGATCGACAATTGCCAAAACCGACATAGAACCATCGACAGTTCCTAAGACAAGACATTGTCCGTCCTTAGTACTCTTGATGGCTGTAAGTTCGGCTTGAAGTCTATAATTGGCAATCATTTCCGTGTCAATGGTTCGAAATACTCGAATAGTCTTACGACCACTGTGGTAATAGCAAACGTATTCGTCATTGTCTGTGAACAGACAAATCACAGAAAACACACCTTCTGCGACTTTCGGTATGAAGGTTTTCACTGTCGTCCCTTTGCGAAGTTCTAAAAGTTCCAAACCACCTCTTGTGGGGGCGAAAAGACCAAATTTACCGTCTTTGGTTATGTTGCCGCCCCATTTGGGAATCGATCGAATGTGTTTTTTGCTCTTTATGTCCATAATGCTTCCCTTTTCACTGCTGATCACTGCTACTTGGTTTACCTTATGAGGCATCGGAACCAATGCAATCACTTCCTGAATATTAAAACAAATGTCATGTACAGTAGTAAGCCTTCTACAAGACTGAGTGAACTCACCTTAATTGAACAACTCTTCAGCAAAATCTTCGAGACAAAATTTCCATTTGAGGAATTATAAACGGATATGCAGTCCTTATTCGATTTGTCCAGGGCACATGATATTATATGAGCTTCATCTGCCGTAATAACCGATTGTCTGAATGGCAATCCGGGAATCACTCGAACTGGGAACTCAAAACGGAACAAAATATTTCCATCTGGAACCGATCTCATCGTCGACGATCTCAGACGATGAGCATCATCTATTCCAGCATCTTTTTGATTTATATTTGGACATGAGACTGTCATAACTTTGGCCCCATCTTCGAGGAATGTGATTTGTTGAATTCCGGGCTGATCATCCCGAAAAATCACCTGCTCCGAAACTCTATTCCAGACTAAAAACTTTCCTGTCTCTGATGAAATTATGTACTTGCCATCAGGAGTGATTTCTGCATGTGTTACGATGGCGCCCAACGGGCTGTCGGCCAGCTTAGACAGCAGCCGACCGGATCGTGTTTCCCAGACTCCAACGCAGCTGCGTGTAACAGTCACAGCCAAATCGACCAAAGACAAACTTATTCCGTCAATCTGAAGCTCATGTCGATCGATGACATGAACTTTCTCGAATATATTGTTTATGTTCCATACTTTCACTGATCTATCAATTGATGACGTAATCACACTATTCCAATTGCCAATTGTCAATGCTTCTAACTGGATTATTCTACCGAAGTGGGCATCCAAGATCTTAGCTAATTGTTTTGATTGCAAACACCAAACATAGAGATTCTTCCTTACACCAGCTACAGCGTAGTCAAGACTTGAACTGACCATTATTGAGTTCGATTGCATCATTTTTGTTGTAATATTACGCACCCCATGTGGCAGCGCTAGATATATAGAGTTCTCATCGATTTTAGTTGTGTCTTCACCTCCCAAATCCCAAATGACAAAACCTTTACTTGAAGTTCCCAAAAGCATGCGATTCTCTATGTCTAGGCGAAGTTGCAATAGCATTTCTTTGTCGTCGTCTTCAAAACGTGGTAGAGTTTCTTTGAATATCCAGGAGATGGCTCCCGATGTCTCGTCTGTGTTGAATTCGAAAATGCTAACCTATAAGACAAGTTTTGTTTTAATCACGAAAAAGAATATACCCCACGCTAAAGCTAAATGTACTTGGTAAATATCGTCTGTAACGCAGCAGAATATCTTATTGCGCGCAGTGTTAAAGGCCATTGCACTGTGAAAGAGCAATGGTGTACTTCTGTTGGGACCCCTGACCGAATCTAGTCTCATCCGTGTTTCATTAATGTCTCCAGTCCAATAGATGATATTGTTCTCATCCGTTGTAAAAAATTCCATACCTAAATTTGTCAAAGCGATTAGTGTTGCCAATTTTTTTTTTCAAATTTGAATTTTTACTCAATATTTCCCAATTAGCAGCATCACTTGGTGCCGAAAACTGCTCCACCAAATTTCCCCTCATGTCGAAACGTGCCCACTTTAACTTTGTGTTCACAAAGAGGCTTTAAATTATAAAATTTATTTTATTGACAAAAATAAGTTGGTAGCCAAACTTACCTGTAGTTCAAGAGATACAATCCCGTAACCTGGTCATTTTCATCGAATGGATTATCGATTACAACAAACTCACTCGATAACGTATTCAATAAAACCGTTTGGTTTTTATTTGAATAAGCCGCTGCCCATTTATTATCCTGACTGAGCACTAATTGTTGCATGATTCCTTCAATGCCAGGGTTAACATCCCTTGTCAGATCCGAAGTCGAAAGGTCGAAAGTGATGAAATGTGTCGAAATCGATACCATATACCGATAATCGCTGGTTAGACAATACGCAAAAACAGCAAATTGGTGACCTTCCAATGAGTACTTTTCATAGGAAATGAAAAAAAAAAATAGAACTTCGTTTTAAGGCGAATTGAAAAAAGAAATCAAACCTTTAAGGGTCCACCGGGAGTATGCAAGCAGTGATTAACTGGAATCAAGGAGCAATCCTTTGGACCACACCTATCACAAGCTCTAAGCAGCATTTTTATATTCGCATTGCCCCCGATTTCCGGCAACAACCGACCAACTAGCTGTGGGGCAAGCATATTTGGATACACAGCCAAGATTGCACCTCCTAGACGCAAGGCGTCGGCTACTAACATTAATTCACGTTTTGCCTCCTTGTCGTCGGTATTTGCTGAAGCGTCTTCGAAGTCAGCTAAAACAGCCTGCAGAGGACAGCTTGAAAGCTTGGCATGTAACCATTCATAATTGAAAAGAACATGCACGAAGAGGTCCTTGAATCGTCGAGATCGAACGAAGTGGTAAGGAAGTTCTCCAAACTAGAATTGACTTTAATTTGCTTTTGGAAATAATTATTGAATGCAATCCTTACTTTTCTCAAGTTATAGCGTGTAACAGAACCATCTTTGCTAGCAAACATGAGTGGTTGAACTGGAACTTTACGATCAGCTGATCCTTCTTTATCAGTCAAATTGAATCTTTAATGTAACGGAAAATAAGAAGCACATTACATGAAAAATGAAAAATTGTACCAACCTGTGTCTTTGAATTTCCGTGAATTTAAACGGTTTCGGGACACCTCCACCCCAAATACCAAGATAGTAATCCGCAATCATGGAATGAAAATACATCGCCATATTCATGTTCTTGAAATACCTTTCCTTAGCGGTATCTCGAAATTGTCTGTGATACCAATTCATCACATTTACACCATCTGCTTCTCTTTCGCTGAGGTAATTCGGCAAGTCATTCCTTATACGAGTCCACAGCAGTGGAGGAATTCTCCGAACGGGTGGCAAGTGATATTGATATACATCATCCAATACCTTGTCATCCAGCGATATCAAATCTTCGAGTTCACTCTCAGACAGTCCGGATTTTGCAGCTGTAATATAGGCCAATGCATGAAAAACCAAAATCCTTCCATGCTGTTTCTCGATCCTTTCGAAAAGCATCATAATCGAGTCCATGACAGTCGAAGCCAAATGCGTTTCCTGTGGCCGAGTGTAGCTCCTCCAACGGCATATTTCTGCAAAGACCAATTTCACGAAAATCGGTAGCGAACACTTGCTGATGGCATTCGCCACCAAACGCCATTGATAGTTGTTCAAATCTCGACAAGCCGTCTTCATCCACATTCTGATGACATTCATGGCCAGATCCTCTCCAAGAGCTGTGACTTCAATGAAGTTCTCCTCAATGTCGATCATTTTGCAAAGAACATGATACTCTTGAGAAACTGTTGGATTTGATTCTTCATTGGCGCAGGAGATTATTATCTGCAAAACATACTTGGAGGCTTGAGTCTTGAACATTTAAGGGACTATTGCATGGACTTTTACTTAACTTGATAGCTTAAATGGAAGATGTTTATATTTACAATGCATGCGTTTCCAAAATGGTGTTTGTTTTTGTTGAAGTAATTTTCGAACACCGTTGTTTTTAGAGTTAACTTAACAAGACACAAGCCAGGCAAATGAGAACTTACGCTTATCTCTCGTCGATGGATGGAAAATATTTACAATGATTTGAGCATGATAAATATTTACACATGAATTTTCAAACTACATTTAATAAACAAATTACAAAAAACATGCGAATTAGAAATCAGGGTTTTAATATAAGTCGGTTGTCGCACATACAGAAATCTCGTGCAGTCGGGAAGAATTTGTATCGTTTCTAACCAACCAAATAAAAAGCCAAAGTGTCTAAATCTGTTTTATCAGAACGTAAGAGGGCTTAGATCAAAAACGTCTGCCGTGATCAATAACTCCCAAAACCTTCCATATGACATATTTGCCCTGACCGAAACGAACCTCATTCCCGACATAATGATGATGGCCAATATAATGAGAATCTGCTTATATCAACTTTCGAAACGACTTCCAATTCTGAAACTATTGACGAACCAGAAATTGAAAACGAAAATACATCGGTTCCTGAATCTGAAAACAGTGGTACAGAGACCAGTACATCCTATGAAACAGGTGAAGGTGAAATGAATTCGGCAGATAATGCAATGGAATTACCAAAACCCGAAAACATAATTGCACCATTTGTCGACAGCATTAATGAATCTGCATTCAAACTTGGTTGATACAGAAGAATTTGTTCCAAGAAAATCGACTCGAATTCGAAAAGCTAATCCCAAATATGTATTTGAAGAAAATTACCCGGAAACTGTTGAAGATGCCTTGTCACGTCCTGACAGAAAATTTTGGGAAAATGCAATGGAGTCTGAATATAACTCTCTTCAAGTCAACAAAACATGGAATCTGGTAGATCTTCCAAATGGTAAACATCCTATAAAATGCAAGTGGGCATTCAAAACCAAACGAGGGGTGGATGTTACGCTACTAGCACACCCAACAGAAAACGGTTCTTTAAGCATCACCACCGACGCGTCAAATACAGCTGTAGGTACTGTACTGCAACAACAAAACAGAAACAAGGAATGGCAACCTCTTGCCTTCTTTTCGAAGAAGTTAAAACCTTCTGAACAAAAGTTCTCAGCATTTGATCGTGAACTGCTTGGTGTCTATTTAGCGATCAAACTTTTTCGGTGTTTTGTTGAAGGTAGAGAATTTGTAATCAACACAGATCACAAACCTTTAACAAACGCGTTGATGTCCAAAGCTGAGAGAAGTCCACGTCAAACTCGACACATGGACTACATATCGCAATTTACCAGTGATATACTTCACATTCGTGGTAAAGATAATGTAGTAGCTGATCTTCTTTCACGCCCCGGCAATGCCTCTAAAGAGATCAATTCGATTAACTTCGATCTGAAGCAAATTTCAAAGTTACAAGAAAATGATGAAGCGCTTAACTCATTGATTTCGTGTAACAACAGACCTAATTCTAAAATTAAACTGGAAATCGTAAAAATGCCTATTACTAACGAACAAATTTGGTGTGAAACAAACACAGATACCAACCGTCCATTTGTTAATCAAAGTCTACGCAGACTCATTTTTGACTCTCTACACAATCTCTTACATGAAGGCATTCGCGCTACACGTAAAAGGGTTACATCAAAATATTTTTGGCTTTCTATGAACAAAGATTGCAATCTTTGGGCCAAATCGTGTGTAGCGTGCCAACGCTCAAAGATACATAGACACACAAAAACAAAATATGACTTATTCAAAATGGCAACTGGGCGCTTTGAACACATACATATGGATCTGGTGGGTCCTCTACCCCCCTCCAATGGATCTTCATATGTTCTCACTATAGTCGACCGTTTTACTCGATGGCCAGAAGCCTATGCCATACGTGATATTTATGCAGCCACCGTCGCCAAAACCTTTGTTCAAGAATACGTCTGTAGATTCGGTGTTCCAGCCCAAATTACAACCGACCAAGGAACACAGTTTGAGTCCAAGTTATTTTCAGCAATAACAAGCATGTTAGGGTCTCATAGAATCCGTACTTCGGCTTACCATCCACAAGCCAACGGAATGGTGGAAAGACTGCACCGCCAGTTAAATGCTTTCATCGTAGCTCGAGGAAACACTCAACATTAGAGTGATGAGCTTCCTCTTGTACTACTCGGTATAAGAACAGCTGTAAAAGAAGATCTTGGTTGTTCAGCTGCAGAGCTGGTATACGGCCAGACTCTGAAAATCCCCGGAGAGTATTTTATCTCCAAAAACACTGAAAATACTGATCCGTCTAGTTTTGTGACACAAATTCGTCAATCTATGCAATCTGCGATTCCCACGCCTATTAGGAGTTCTGTACAATCAAATGTAAATGTACCCAAAGCTCTCAATACATCGGATTATGTATTCTTAAGAGTTGATAGAGTCCGGCCTGGTCTATCAGCTCCATATGAAGTCCCATACAAAGTAATTCGAAAGCTGCGTAAACAATTCGTCATTGACATAAATAATAAGAATAACACATTTCAGTCTCAATCGACCGATTGAAACCTGCGCATGTCATCGCAAATGAATCAAACTCTGTGCAAAGGAAAAAAGTAACATTCGCTTGAATTCTTTTAAGTCTTAAAATTTTTATTGTGATTCAATAATGTACAAGTCTCAGAACGCTTACAGCTGGAAGGGGAGTATGTAGTGATCACCCTATACTTTCCCAATCATCATCATTATCTCAAATCAAAACTGTCTTAGTCTTTGCGCGAGATCGTAAATAACTCTCTGCAGGTTGCACACGCCTAGTGTTATTTTCTCTTCCAGAAATAATAATTGATATAACTTTACACAGTCGTTGATGATTCTTCCTACTGCTAGCACCTCGCTTAAGCAAAGTATTAACTATATTTGTTTCACTCGCTAAACACATTAGACATATCCTGAGACATAAGGCTCGTTTAGTTGTGAAAGGTTGTTCCCAAAGACAAGGCGTCGATTTTGAAGAAACATTTTCACCTGTTGCAAGATATACTTCGATTCGTTTCCTAATTGCACTTGCTGCAAAGTATGATCTCCATATTCGTCAATTAGATGCTGTTACAGCTTTTTTAAACGGAGAGATAAAAGAAGACATTTTTATGTTTCAACCAACACATTACAATGATGGTACCAGTAAGGTATGCAAGCACAATAAATCCTTATATGGCTTAAAACAATCAAGCCGTGTCTGGAATGAACGGCTCAAAGATGTTTTACTGAACGCAGGACTTAAGCGTTCAGAATTCAATCAATGTTATACATATTTCAAGCTTTCAATGTGACTTTTGTCGCTGTCTACGTGGATGATGTGTTAATATTCACCAATGATATTCATCAAGAAAAAATGATCAAAGATTGTCTGACGAAGAATTTCGAAATGAAAGATCTAAGTGATGCGTCATCAATTTTGGGGATAAGAATTACCCGAAGTAGATTAGCTGGGACGTTTTCTTTTGATCAGAGTCAGTTCTGATTCTGAATCGATTCGGAATGTTTGAATGTCATCCAGTTTCAACACCTTTGGATTTGAATCAGAAAGTATCTCAACACATGTCACCAACTACTGAAGAAGAGAAGCAATATATGTCAAAAATCCCTTTCATGGAAGCTGTTGAATCCCTGCTTTTTGCCTCCCAGACTCCCAGAATTGACATTAGCTTTGCTGTTAACTTACTAAGCAGGTATAATGTCAATCCAGGGAAAGCTCATTGGACAGCCATCAAAAGAATATTCAGATATCTGAAGGTTACAATTAATAGAAAACTGACTTACAACAAGAAACCAACAAAATTTCAAACATTCTGTGATGCTGATTGGGCAAGTGACGCCGATAAACGTAGATCAACGACTGGGTATGTTTTTATGATGCAATGATAGTTGCTGCAATTCAAGAATCTATATGGCTTAAACGCTTGGAAGCTGAATTATTCCCGGAATATGCAAATGAAATATGTCTATTCTTCGATAATAAAAGTGCTATTCAATTAGCGAAGAACAACTCATATTCTGCCAGAACCAAACATGTCGAAACAAAAACCATGTTCGTACATGAAAAAATTCAAGCTGGAATCATCAATCTTCAGTATATAAGTACTCAAGAAATGCCTTACTTTGCCTTACTATGCTCTGATATATTCTTATTGATTTGTTACAATAAAATTTATTCGTTCTCTGTTATTCGACACTGCTGTTGTTTCCTTATTAATCGTCGTTTTTCATCAAATATTCTATTTTTCGTAAAGATATTGTGGTAAGACCACTTCTGTAGACTGTATAATGGCGACGACGAACAAAACCCCGCCGTCAGAACGGAGCCTTTCATCGGACACGATGATAGCCAACAATTCCGTGTACCCGACCTAGAAAAAGTGAAAACGGCAATATCGCGGCTGAAATCCAACAAAGCCGCTGGAGCAGATGGTTTAGCTTTCAAGCTGTTCAAAGCAGCAGGCGACAATCTAGATAGGAGCATGCACCAAATCATCTATAAGATATGGTCGGAAGAATGCATGCCCGATGACCTCTTAACTGTGCCAACTACACAGGAATCAGCCTACTGAACATCGCTAACAAGATCCTCTCTGCCGTAATATGTGAGCAGCTGAAGCCTTTCATCAACAATCTGGTTGGTTCTTATCAATGTGGCTTCAGACCAGGAAAGTCAACAATCGACCAAACTTTCACTTTGCGGCAGATCCTGGAAAAAACCTATGAACTCCAAATGGATACCCACCACCTTTTCATCGATTTTAAGGCCGCGTATGACAGCATCTACAGAGACGAACTGTACACAGCTATGTCTAGTTTTGGTTTCCCTGCCAAACTCGTTCGCTTGTGCAAAATGACGATGGAGAACTAACGCTGCGCCATGAAGGTTGGCAACGAGCTTACGGAATCTTTCGATGTCAAAAAAGGATTCAGACAAGGTGATGTACTGTCATGCGATTTCTTTAACATTGTTCTTGAGAAGTTCCACCGCCAACACCAGTGGCACTTTCTTCCAAAAGTCTGTTCAACTTCTCGCGTACGCCGCCGCGACGGCTCGGACAGAACGTCACAATAGACACATACGACTTCGAGGTAGTAGAGGCGTTTTTCTACCTAGGATCCGCTATTAACACGGGCAATAACACCAGCGCCAAGATCAGATGAAGAATAACTCTAGCTAATCACTGTTTCTTTGAGCTAAGAAAGCAATTGAATGGAAAAGCCCTCTCTCGAGCATCTAAGGTAAAACTGTACAGAACCCTCATCATTCCAGTCCTGCTGTATGGTGCAGAAACATGGACCTTGACAAAATCGGATGAATGTGCCTTAGGTTGTTTCGAGAGGAAAGTTCTTCGGGTCATCTTTGGCCCCGTGTGAATTGATGGGGAATGCCGAAGAAGATACAACAGCGAACTTAACGGGTTGTACAACGACATGGACCTAGCCAGAAGGGTCATGGTCCAGAGGCTCAGATGGCTCGGTCATTTAGATCGGATGGACACCAATGCTCCAGCCCGGAAATCCTTCGATGCTATTCCCGAGGGACGTAGAAGGAGAGGAAGACCGCGACTCAGGTGGCGCACCCAAGTAGAAGATGACCTCAACCAATTTGGGGTGCAAAATTAGAGACAGCTACCTAGGGACCAAGCTGGCTAGCGGATACTGTTGTTTGAGGCCCAGGTCCACATCGGACTGTAGCGCCACCTTAAGTAAGTAAGTATATGTTTATAATAGATTTTGTCCGTAATAAGAGCCAGCCATCTTAAAAGTACCCTTTACTTTTTCCCACCTTCGTTATAAATGTCCACTCACCAGTCACCACCCTTTTTCAAAGCAAAACGTTGCGCCTTTAATTGTAACAGCATATTTTGGTTCCTTTGCACTACAGAATTTTGTGTGGGCCCAAGGAAATTAAAGTAATTGCAACAAGAACCAAAAAAAAAAAATATAATTTTAAGTTCACCTTAACAGCCTGATTCTCCCCCTAGTGAGGAATCACATGTCATAAGCCCTTGTGATTATTTCTTATGAGGATTGTTGTGATTCGATAACATTTGTCGCATTCTCCCATAATCCTCACAACTAAAGTCCCAACGAAACTCACCACAGTATATAAATCGTTCTCTTGTTCCGACGAAAAAGTCACAAAATCAATTTCACCTCTTCTTATGACTTGTGAGGTGTCAGTGATGATGGGGAGAATCGGGCTGTAAGTCTAATTTCAATTTAATTTTTAAGATACATGTTGTATTAAGCTAATAAATAAATAAATAAATATAAGGATTTGGACTTTCGGGATTGGAATAAAAATACATGTGAATGTTCCAGGATTTTCTTCTGTCCTGCAAAGATACAATAAAGTATTGAGCATTCTTCTTTCGTAAGAAAACTATGCACATGCAATAAGCCACAAGTTTATAAAATTTTAATCCGCCTTGATGGATTTTCTTGTTTGAAATAAGGAGCAAGAAATTGTCTAGGTATTAAAACGTCGGTCGTCCCTCAAAAATCTTACCTTACAATGTAGTGGTAATCTGGTTGGTATCCAGGAAACTTTGTTTGCATCTTGAGTACCTGTTAATTGGTCAACAGAATCAAGGTAAAGTGTTAAAGGTTGTGCGGGACTTGCATAAGTTAACAATTGCTTAAAATGTGCTGTTAAAGGTACTAAATCATCGGGTATATTCTCAAAAGGTAACATGTAGTTATAAGATATCTAAAAAAGGACATTAATCGAAATTTACTATTGTTTTGTTTTTCACAAAAAAAATTGAAAAGAGACAAATCGATTTTCTTACTTGCTGACAAATTGATATCAATGTTGGTGTGAGGGCACTCGAATCCGGTGTTGTACCCAAAAATCTTATGACATTTATTGGTCGTTTACTAGCAAACCAATCGCTTGCCACCAATGAGGCACTTTTGGCCAACAACGAGGTCTTACCACAACCTCCTTCGCCGTAAAGGACAAGTGGCTTATCTGAATCCCCCAGCATATAGCGCTTGATATGTTCGAGATTTTCCTCACGACCATAAAATACTTTAACCGAATTATTACAAGCATGCAAATGCTGAAGGATCTCAGTTACTATTTGCCCCTGTGCACTGGAGTCTTCCTTTCGCATTGCTCGATCGACCAGTTTCACGATATTCTTGTAGAAATGCGCTATGAAGTGATTGAGATATTCTTCATGGGTTTCGATATCAAGACCTTCCCGGCCTATCCATTCCACGGTGTATCTTTAAGATCATACATTATTTATTAAAGCATTTTCCTCGTAGTATTAAACTTACTTTTGCATATTAGTGGTTTCGATTTTATTGGGAAGCCTTTCATCACGCAAATTGGCGAGAAGTTTTGAAGACTCAGTATCAAGACTCCGATTTATGATATCCACAAAGAGTGAAGCTTTTTTGAGATTCTGAAGGTTAATGTTGTTAATGTAACGGACATAGGCCAAACAATGGTTTTTAGTGTTTTTGACGTCTAGAATTCCATTGATGACTTCGCGTTCGGTTACTAAAGAGGAGTTTCATAGTAAAGTTAATTGTTTTTAAGGTCAGAAACGGTTCTTTTTCACGTCCATTAAGTTGACAAACCAATATGAGCACAAAAGATTGGGACCTTTACGATAATTATGTGCTCTTTATGTGCTAATTATGTGTAAAGTTCGCGATTTATATTTATATATATATATATATAGATTTCGTATATTACTACGGATACAATGAAAATGTACACTCGGGCGTATACGTGTTTTTTTTTCCTTGCGACGTATAAGCTGTGTTTTATTGGGAACTTAGGTTAGCTCAGTAATCGGAATTCGAATAAAATGCTATACTCAGTTTAAAACTGAGTTTCGTTCACTGGAATATCAAATATCGAAACCTTTCAACTGCCATCTTGAGACCTAAAAGAAAACAGTTTTTCACCATAGAAACTCATGTAAAAAAAATTGCTTTCAGATAGGTCTCAAGATGACGCCACACTATATTTACTCCAAACTTGATTTTATCAAATGTCAAAACCTATCCAATATCTATACAAAAAACACAACGAAACACAAGTGTCGAGTTGTCGAAACTTTATCCTGTGTAAATAACTAACTTAAATTCCTAACTTGTTTTTACTTAGTTTTCGGTTGTTGTTGTTCACCATGTAAAATTTTACTAAGGTGATTATAAAATTCGCAATAAAACACGGCTGTAGAATACATAAATTACCTTAGGGTAGGTTTTGAAAAAGAATAGAAAAATCATTATTTGAAGCATTGGAGCATTATAGACCACACGTATGCTGGGATTATTGAAAATAAATTGTCAGATTGGGTTCGAAGAAAAAGAATCTTCAGAGTTCCAGGGGCGGCTCAACAATCGACCATATTTTTTCACTGTACAACATAGGTTAGGTTAGGTTAGGTAGCTGATGAGGGATGCGCACAGCGTGAAGCTGTTGCGTACACAGGGGCCTCTGGTCCATTGTGATCCCCTGTAAGAATATAAGTTAGCATCGATGCTCCTCAAAATTGCCGATTAACGTAGACTGGCTCGTTAACGAACCAGCCTGTGCTATCTATAAATTTCCTCATGTTTGCCATTGAGACCTGTGCTAGATCATCCAGTTCCCTAAAAATCCTTTTCCCGAAATTACGGAGTCGGTTAGTTTGGAGGTTCGGACAGTCACAGAGCAGGTGTTTAATGGTTTCTGTTTCCTCCTCATCCTGACAGCTCCTACAGAAATCGGTTGCAAATGCCCCTATCTTGTTGGCCATTGTGCCAATGGCGCAATGACCCGTTAGTACACCTATCAAGATCTTAATGTTCTTTTTACTCAGCGATAGAATATACCGAGTTTCCTTTTCATTTGTGTTAGGCCATAAACTTCTAGAGATTACGCAATCGTCCCTGGATTTCCAGGAGTTATTGATTTTCTCTTTTGATTTAAGGTCTATCTTCCTCTTGAGTACCCCAATCGGGACGAGTGGTCCCCTATCTGAATGGTCGCTACTACTTGTATCTGCTTCTGACCCTTTCCTGGCTAGTTCATCTACTATTTCGTTCCCTTCTATATTACTATGTCCAGGAACCCAACAAAGCTTAACCTGGTTAGTGTAGCATTCCTTCCTACAGTTTAAAACTGCCTTTGATCTTATGGTCTTACTGGCTAAGCAGTCTGGCTGTCCACGAAAAAAGTAATCTCCGAGGAGCTTATCTTTTCATGATGTGCCAATTCAGCTGCTTTTTCAATGTCATTGATCTTGGCCTGAAAGACACTTCAGTCAGCTGGGAGTTTATACGACTCTCTGATGTTGAGAGATTGGCAAAACACTCCAGCACCTGTTCCTGATTCCATTTTTGAACCGTCGGTGTAGAAAAGGATACCCTGTTTACTTATAAGTGAACTAGAATCCCAACCCTGTCTTTCTGGTATGCAAATAGAAAATTTTCTATCGAAATCTAGTAAAGGGAGAATGTAATCGGTGGTCTCCATCAGTCCTGGAATAGTGTCATATATTTGTAAGATTGACCCGTGTCCATAAGTGCTGTGCCTCCAAAAACTCAGTTCTTTTAAACGAATTGCAGTTTTTGCTGCCGTGCACCTTATGAACTCATCCAGAGCCGGGAGATCCAAGATCATTTCCAACCCAGCTTGTGGTGTGGATCTCTGAGCCCCTGTTATTCCTATACAGGCTAGTCTCTGTACCCTATTCAGGTTCTTGAGATAGCTTGATTTTTCCACCGCTTTCCACCATACAATAGAGCCATAGGTAAGAATGGGTCTGACAATCGCTGTGTATATTCATTGGATGACTTGCGGTCGCATACCCCAACGTGCACCGAAGGTCTTTTTGCATGTGTAGAATGCACATAATGCTTTTTTCATTTTTTCCTCAGTATTACGCTTCCATGTAAGCTTGGAGTCAAGGATTACTCCTAGAAATTTAGCTTCCTTAGAAAGTTTTAGAGGAATACCATTTAGTTTGGGAGGGTTGAAGCCCTCCAGTTTCCGTTTCTTCGTGAACAAAACCAGCTCTGTCTTGGTGGGGTTGACCCCAAGACCGTTCTTAGTTGCCCAAGAAGATAAATCCTTTAATGCGTTTTCCATAATGTTTTCGATGATGGTAAGAAACTTGCCTGATACCAAAACCACTATGTCATCTGCATATGCCACGATTTTAATGCCCTGATCTTTAAACTTTGTGAGAATTTTGTTGACTACGAGGATCCAGAGCAGGGGTGAGATGACCCCTTCTTGTGGTGTGCCTCTAGTAACTGTTTTCTCAATAGTGTTAACTCTCATTTGAGAGTTGATAATTCTGCCATTTAACATGGTGAATATCCAATCGACAATGACAGATTCAACTCCAACTTCAAGTAAGGCAGTTTTGATTGATTCCGTTTTTACGTTATTAAACGCACCCTCGATAGATATTAAGAAATACTGCCAGGGTATATTCTTTCTGTTCGAGGCTTTTCTCAATTTGTGAAACCACTTCATGCAGAGCAGTCTCCACTGATTTACCCTTATGGTAAGCGTGCGTTGGTAGTTGCACAAATTGTTTTCGTTGAGAAGTTCTCTAACGTGCAGATCAATTATTCTCTCTTGTGTCTTAAGGAGAAACGAAGAGAGACTTATTGGTCTATAATCCTGAGCGGTCGAGGGAGTCGGTTTCCCGGCTTTTGGCTATACAACATAGTTGACTAATATCTTCAGAAAAAGAAAAAACTGTATGTATTTTTCGTTGATTTTCGTGCAGCCTTTGACTTCGTCACACGTGACCACCTCTTCTATAAGTTATCCACTATTGGTTTGTCAAGCAAAGTAATAAATACGCTAAGGGCACTGTACACCAACAACACAGCTTATGTTTGGGACGGAAAATCTATCTCCGATGAATTTAGAACAGAAATGGGACTCAAACAAGGATGTGTCCTAAGTGCTTTGCTTTCTGTTTTATATATAAACGACATAACAGATACTGTAGGCGGTGGTATCACATTGCAGATGACATAGTTTTCTTCTCGGAAAGAGTAGATGGCTTACAACTTATGATGAACAAATTGAAGGACTATTGCAAATGTCGGAACCTTCAATTCAACCTATCGAAATCGAAGATAATGATATTCAGAGGTGGTGGTGGCAGAAATGCTAGAAATGAAAAATGGTCTTATGATAGAGAGAAGGTAGAAATAATACAAGAATATAAGTACCTCGGGGTTTTATTTACTTCGAATCTTTACATGAAAAAATATCTAGAAGGAAAGTTGAAAGAAGCAGAGCGTGGAATTTAAGCAATTTGGGAACGCTGTTTCAAAAATAGATGTATTGAGCATAGGCATAGTGATAAACAAAAAATGTTTAGACCCATAGCGTCAGCTGTCCTTCTATATGGTTCACAAGTATAGGGATACAACTCTTTCGAACCAGTTGGAAAATGCCTCCGATACTTCATCAAAAGAATATTTTGTCTTCCAAATAATACACCAAACTACATGCTGTTATGCTGTATCTTGTATTTTAACTACATCGTTAAAATTTTCGAAATGTCAGATGAGAGATTGCCAAAAATCATACTGAAAAAACACCATTAGAACATCAGGAAGTATGTCAACAGAGTGGAGAAATCATGCGGCATTCTGTAAATCAACGCTAACGGTCAATCAAAATGAACAACCCGTTTTGCTCCAGAAAAAGTTTAACTCATTATTAGAACGATTTGGAAAAGCGCTCTATGACGATACTTGTCTGAGGCACGAGAGTCAACTTTTAGAAGCTATTACAGTCGGTTGATTTTTGACAATAGACTTAACACATATTTCCTCAACTCGAACCAATTACATAACATTAGTATTATCTTCAAAACGCTAGAAAAACTGCTCCCTCTCAATTTTATACCCCACCGCCCTGACCTGCCAATACTTTGCAGTCTGTGCAATCGAAACGAACGTGAAGACATAAAGCATTTAATCGCAATATGTCCAATTTTAAATGAGTTTAGGAACAGACACTTCGGTAAACAAAGTCTGAATGAAACTGAGCTGCTTGACATCCCAAAACTGATTCGCTGGATGGGATGCACTTTATTCGTATGTTGTTGCTTAGCTTCGATATAGAAATTGTAGTGTAAACGAAGATTTCTAGATCCCTAAAATTGTTGTTTGCTATAATTGTGTTTTAATCTTTGCCACTATAAATATTATTTGTATATTTCAAAATGTCAGTCTGGTAGACGGCCATAGGCCAAACCATGATGACAAGATATAAGCTTTTGTTGAATATACAACAAATTGTTACTTTGTACTAAAAATGAAAAAAAAGAGTCAATTAAAACTAACTTAACTCACTAGACCACACGTTGAAGTTTGTCAGCTACAGCAAATATTTGAGAAGTATCAGGTTTATGATCATCAAATCAAAAATAGAGGTGTAAAATTTATAACTGATATTTTTTGGTCGAAGGAGCTATGCTCATGGAACTTTAATCGGATATCCAACAGCCGATTGCTGTTTAGCTTGGATGCATATCCAGTCCTCCTTGCCACTACCCCATATGATATTCTAGCATGAAACGATTCCAAAACGGCCACCAAGGAGTCGGTCGGACGGTTCTTTGAGTCATTAACTCGGCTTACTCATCGTCGTACTTAACAAAAACTGTAGTGTCCACCGACAGGCATCACTGTTCCTTACTCTTATTTGTAAACCCATCTACTAATATGCACAATCCTCACTCTGAATATTAATATGATCTGACAGCCATGAGTCAGTTAGAATCTAGACACGGCATTGATTGTATCATTCACTCTCTTATAATATTATATACATAGTAAATAAAGATTAACTGTAGAATTTATTAACCGTTTTGTTACTGATATAACATTTGGCGACGAGGTTTTTTCAAAATAAATTTTCTTATATGTTTAAGATTGAGGACGTGTGCGAATTCAGTTAAAAATGGGTTGAAAATTGACGTTTGGTTAAATTTTGACACTTCGCATTATTTGACTAGCTGCTGAGCAGGTTAAAAAATGACAGTAGTGGTTAAAAATTCATCCATTTTTATTTTTTAACCACAATTCATCCAATTCGCACACGGCCTGAAATATTAATTAAATGGTGAACATCAAGCTTGTAGACGCTTTTTCAAACCTGTTAAGGCAACAGCAATCATGGATGGAGAATATGCTTGCAAATCATAATGCCGCTATAGCACAAATTTCTCGTCCATCGAAAGACAATGCAAATTTATCATGTGGTTCAAATCACATACCAATTTTGCCTCCATTTGATAAACGCAAGCATTCGTGGTCAGTGCATATGTTTGGTCATCTTTCATTCGCAATTGAAAGCACATGTGTTTTATCAGCAAAATGCACCGTAAGCTTAGCAATGACTAGGGAAAACTCTACATCTTCAACTTTTTTATGCGCAAACAGATTTCTAATGAGCTCGTACATTTCAGGACCAAACCATGTTAAGAAAAAATTTGTTTTCTGGCCATCTTCTTCAACATTGTAAGCTTTAAAATGTTGATTTAGCTGATCAATGAAAGATGACCTATTAGTCCAAGAGCTGGCTGCAAAAATACTGGCCGATCAGTTAACAGAATGAAATGTTTTTTAAAAGTTAGTACATACTTATATCTAGAATGACAAATATCATTGTGTGCCTGGTAGTGATCGTTAAACATCGATAGTCAGGGACTTCGATAGTATCGATAGTTTAAAAAAATAGTTTCCTTTGAAACAACTTTTAGCCATTTGAACCACAAAAAATAGGTTACAAAATTATATGGGTCTTCAAGATCACTTGCATTTGTATTGCATATAAAACTTATAAAATAGGTTCCTTTTATTCTGTAAGGCACAAACTTTGTGTGGAATCGTTTGATTCATTTAAGAGGAACATGACATTTCTAAAAAGAAAGTATTACCTTAAAATAAAAACAATATTCCCAAATAATCAAAAACAAATATCGTGGATCAATGAAAAGCAAAGAGACAATTTTCACAAAATTTACGAATTTAAGGAAATAAGAACAAATTAATTGCTTAGTAAAAAAAAATATTAGGGGTATTCATGCAACGTCGTATATCCCTCGCAAACTTCGTATAAGGCGTAAGTTTACAACCTCGTATTTCAAACGTCAAAATTTGTATGGATATTTTTTTACACAGGGCTGATAAATTTGCGCGACGATTTTGTCGTGCAAACGGGGTCGTAAACTTACACAAATTTCAAATTTTAAATCTAGTTGTCATTTTATTTAATGTTATTTTGCTGTGTTAGAACAAAATTCAAATTTGAAATCAAGTTCTCATTTCATTTTATGTTATTTTACTGACATTTTGAAGTTTCGTTTCAAGATTTATGTAGTTTACACAGCTTGCTTTATGGGTGCGTTCATGCAAAGTGGAGCGTAAATTTACGCAAATACGAAATCGACAAATTTATCTTATTGCATGAATACCCCTATTATTTATAGAAAAGGAAAACAAAACAAATATTTGTTCTCAAAAATAAACAAAAATTTAATTCATAATTTTAGATTTGAAGTGTTAATTATTCATCAAACTTTTATGAAAGAAAAAAAAAACAGCCAATGCGTCAGTATGAAAATATAATGACAGTTTTAGCGCCGAAAGACATAGGGCGCAAACTTAAAATAATAGTAGAGATTACCATTGTATTTATAACTAAATGTTTGTTGGTTTTTATACCTGCAGCGCTACTTGTTGCTTGTTACGGTAAGAATACTATGGAAAAAGAAATACAAATACAATGATATTGCTCATGTATAGTGAAGTGTCTATTTGCTTGTTGTTCTAGAGAAAGAATACTTTTTTACTGGAAATGCAAACTATCGATAGTGTTTTCAAAACTATCAATACATTCGATAGTTTCTTACTATCGATACTATCGATGTTTAACGATCCCTAGTGCCTGGGCGGAACTTGTGCATAAGTTTTATATGTGTTCTCTTTGGAGCTTTTTTTCGGACAGTAACTGTACCAATGGAGTAACACTTTCAAATTATTTTCAAAAGTTAGTTTTTAAAAAGTAAAATAAATTTTTGTTTGTGTGCCTCATTAAATCCTGTGCCCATGCCTTGGCACACCATATTTAAAAAAAAAATTTTTTTATTTATTTGTGTACCTATCGGGTAACAACTTCAAACTAGTACCAAATTAAAGTTTAAACATTTCTTTATTAAAAAAAATATGTGTGCCACGCCTATGCCTGTTACAAATAGGTACATGAACATGGCACACACCATTTCATGTTGAAAGTCTTATACTATCACTTATATAATCCATTGAGGAATGAGGAATCAAAATGATTAAAAACAAAACTTTTCATTTATATGGATATTAGACAAAGTCGGAATTTATAATATGATAAAATTAGTCTTACATAATATTCATAAAAGTAATACAAAAATACATACATTGCATAAGTATAACCGCACCCGAAAAAATGCATTTAAAAGAAAACCTACAATAGGAGTGACTCCTTACTATTTTTTAATTGAGTTGCATCACTGATCAAGCAAATTGAGAAGAAAACAAAGTACAGTTATTTCCTCTCCTGGTGTTTAAAAATTTAAAACAGATTTTGATGTATTGCAAAAATATAACCGCACAATACAAATATCTTTGAAGCTGCATTCAGTCAAGTGCTTTCAAATAAAAAACAACAATGCCACGTGGTACGCATTTAAGTGAAATTGAAAAAGGCAAAATCTTGGCTTTTCGGTCAAGCGGCCTAAGTCTTAGGGCTATTGGAAGACGAATTTCACGATCGGATCGTGTCGTTCGAAATTTTTTAAAACATCCAGAATCTTATGGGAAAAAAATAAGACCCGGGCGTCCGCAGAAGCTGACACGTCGCGACAAGAGGCGTTTAATCAATGCTGCATCCAATTCGGTGCATTCTTTGCCGGAATTTCGCAACGAATTGGGTTTAGGAGTTTCGGTTTCAACCGTTTCTCGTGCTTTAAAAAGCAGTGGAGTGATTGTTCGGGGCAAAATGGTGCCAGCTCCAAATTTAACAGCAGCCCACAAACAAAAAAGATTGGAATTTGCCCGCCAAAACATAAATCGGGATTGGAAAACCGTAAGTGACTTTCTATTAATCTACACTAAAATCTCGTTATTCCAAATGGCATACTGGAATGAGAGAGGAAATAACGGTACTTTATTTTCTTCTCAATTTGCTTGATCAGTGATGCAACTCAATTAAAAAATAGTAAGGAGTCACTCCTATTGTAGGTTTTCTTTTAAATGCATTTTTTCGGGTGCGGTTATACTTATGCAATGTATGTATTTTTGTATTACTTTTATGAATATTATGTAAGACTAATTTTATCATATTATAAATTCCGACTTTGTCTAATATCCATATAAATGAAAAGTTTTGTTTTTAATCATTTTGATTCCTCATTCCTCAATACTTCCTCAATGGATTATATAAGTGATAGTATAAGACTTTCAACATGAAATGATGTGTGCCATGTTCATGTACCTATTTGTAACAGGCATAGGCGTGGCACACATATTTTTTTTAATAAAGAAATGTTTAAACTTTAATTTGGTACTAGTTTGAAGTTGTTACCCGATAGGTACACAAATAAATAAAAATTTTTTTTAAATATGGTGTGCCAAGGCATGGGCACAGGATTTAATGAGGCACACAAACAAAAATTTATTTTACTTTTTAAAAACTAACTTTTGAAAATAATTTGAAAGTGTTACTCCATTGGTACAGTTACTGTCCGAAAAAAAGCTCCAAAGACAACACATATAAAACTTATGCACAAGTTCCGCCCAGGCACACAATGATATTTGTCATTCTAGATATAAGTACTACCTCTTGGGTTCAAAAGTTATGGGGGGTTAAAAATGTGCTTGAGTTCGATCCTGTAAAAAGGGAGTAGTGCTAGAACTTGGCTGGGCACTACCGTGCCCTTTGATAAGAGATATAATTGTTTTACATACTCCACACGACACAGTCCGCTCAGCTGCTTTGCAAAAATCGAACCCTAGCTTGGATGATGTTGTGAAGATAGCTGAAACATATGAATCGACACAAAAAAACCGTATTGACTATAAAAGGTGATAACAGTGCATCTCAGACAGTTAATCATGTTGAAACCCAATATAAAAAACAACGTGCACGCTCTAGAGGTCGTTCATGTTAAGATTTTAGAAGTTCAAACTCAAAGCCACAGTTGTCTTCGAAGTATCGAAAAGAAACTAAACGATCTTGTCCTGGTTGTGGGGTAAGACACACCCAACTTCAATGTCCGATGCGTGAAGCTGAATGCTGGGTTTGCAAAAGAAAAGGCCATATATCGTCCGTGTGTTGGCAAAGTCGTAGAAGTAAAGAATGCGGCAATGAAAATATCGATCAAATTTTTTGCTAAATTGTTAGTCAATAAGGTCGAGCTAGACTTTCAGATTGACACAGGTGCCAAGTGCTCCATGATAGGGTTGAGAGCATACATATAAACAGCTTGGAAATCTACTTTGTATTAATTCTCATAAGGTGCTAAGGGCTAATTGAAACCATGCGGTTCCCGTGAAAGGTTATGTTCACGTACAGGTTGAGTTCAAAGGCAAAGAACATGCACTTGAGTTGTTGGTAGCAGACACATATGAAGATGGAAACATTTTGGGCATGGATTGGTTTAACGTGTTGGATTTTCAAGTGAGTTGTTGTGATACTTTTTTTTTTGAACGCTAGCAATGAAGATGAAATCGAATTAAAAGCATGTATAGAAAATATTTGTAGCCAGTTCACTGATGTGTTTGATAGTAGTCTAGGTTGTTGTTAGAACTACTCAGCTATACGCCCGATTGATTCAAGCTGGTGGGCTGCTGGTTGTTGTTCAGAAGCCGTCACTGGTAATGTAAGAATCTGTGGAGATTTTAAGATAACAATAAATCCAGAGCTTGATGTAGACAGCCATTATATTCCTCGTGTAGAAGAGATTTTCCACAAGCTAGAAGGAGGTGTTTATTTTTCGAAGATTGACCTTAGCAATGCATACTTTCAAATACCCCTCGGGAAGGAATCTAGGAAGTACACTGTAATTAACACAGATTTTGGCTTATTTGAGTACATCAGGTTACCGAATGGAGTTGCTAGTGCTCCATGCATGTTTCAAAAATTAAAGGTTCAAATCATTGCTGGAATGGATCATTGTGCCGTTTTTATTGACGATTTTATAGTTACAGGCCGTAACAATAAAGAACATGAAGAAAACGTCAAGGAACTTTTGGGACGATTGAGGTTATTTGATCTACACTGTGAAGTTAAGAAGTGTGAGTTTGCTAAGCAAATATATATAAAGCCAACCGATACTGGAATTGAAGCCGTCAGAAACATGGAACCTCCAAAAGACCTAACAATTGATACAAAAAACGTAAAGTTCTCAAACAAAAAGGAAAAAGAATCGTTTAAAATAAAAAAACACGTATACGCCCGAGTGTACATTTCCATTCCATCCATAGTAATATACGAAATCTCTGTATATATATCAATATAAATCGTGAACTTCACACATAATTAGCACATAAATATCGCAAAGGCCCCAATCTTTTGTGCTCATATTGGTTTGCCAACTTAATAGACGTTTCTTTTTCGTTACCAGACATGAAATAGTTGTGCATCGTTTCCTTGTCCATTTTGTCGTTTGTGTTCAATGAAAGGGCGGCTTTTCGAAGTAGCTTTTGCATTTTATTCAGGGTATCCCACCAAACTGCCTGATCTTCAGCTTGTAGTTTTGGAACTCTCTATAAACATATGTAATTGAATTGTTTTTTTTGATAGACCAAGGTCAAGGACAACCAAAAACAACTTTTCCATACCTTATTATTGAAATTGATAAGAATTGAAGAAATCGGTTGCAACACTGATATCGGTGGAACAGCGTTGCTATCTTTTTTGTACCAGAGATCAAGTAAAGCTCCATCAGTTCCCATCGATGTGAGTTCGTCTCTGTTGCGGGATATGAAGATTAGTTTAAAATTTAAAAGACCTTTTAGTTATATGGTTTTGACCTTAGCAACTGAAGTTCAGCTGAAAAAATGTACGTTGGTATAGGCCTGTAGCCATATTTCTGACCAAGGAAAACAACAAAGTTCGGTCCCATTGATAAACGTTGACAATTTGCAATTTCACGCATGCATAACTCTGTGGTCATATGATCGTCCGTGGCCTCGTCACGAACACCCCAACGCATGTCGACAACCTAAACAAAGGAGAACACAAAACGGTTGTGGTAATTTTCCTTGGTTTTCAAAAGAAACGTCGCAAAACAAAAAACTGACTCACTCACTTGAAATTCTAAACCATGTTTTTCACGGCAGTAATCCTTAATTCTGGGATAACATTTAGCCATCAAAGTATTTCGTTCCATTGTTGTATCTTTTTTGTTTTTAATTACACAATAAAATAAAAGTTATTATGTAATCATCAAGGTGATTCTTACCTGTAAAGGTTGAACTTGTGAAAATTCGAACAATTTTTGAACTCACTGGAGGTAAGGACTCCAGCGAGCCAGAGAATATCATATCAATTGTTTTGTCGTCCATATTTTAATAGAATTTTAATTTTTCCCCAGTTAAAAAGTTGTAAACGTCCTTGAAAGGACTGTTCAATTTATTGATCAATTTTTATCTAAAAATGAAAGTTGTATTTCAAAAAGTACAAGAACTTCGAAATGCTGAAAGCAAACTGAATACAAAGTTTTGAGGACGCTTGCTTTTTTACCTAAAACTTATGAATGTTTTTGTTTGATCAATAACGGTTTCTGTCTGTTTTGTTTTTTCGTTTGAATTTCTCATCAGCTGGTTTCATTTTGTAAACAAAAGAGGGAGTTACTTGTTGATGTTTAGCATGATTTGTTTGTTACCGGATAACCCATATAAGCCAAAAAGTTGTAAATATGAAACGTCTCGTTGTCAGTAGAGGTTGTCAGGGGAAACATTGAATGGAAATCAGAAGTTCATCATAGTTAACAAAAGGTCAAGGATTCTAAGTTCATGTAAATACAAATTGCCGACAAAATCAGGAAGTTTGATTGAGAGTTGCGTGCTTTGGAAACAGAATAAGGTTATGAATGAAAGTCGCTGCTCACCTTTGGATGAATTTATCAATATTGTTTATGTTTTGCAAATACACATCCGGAAAGAGCATGCTTAGATCCAGAAGAATGAATGAAAGTTGCAATAATTATATACTTGACAATGAATGATATCCGAACGTTTGTCAAAGTGTAGAGGGGAATTCCTTCACGCACTCAAGGGGTTTATATTCCCTTTTTATGCCAAAGCACAGTGCGATGTTTAGGATGAGGTGTCGGTTAACATTGGTCTTGAATTATTGGACATAGCAAAGACCGGGGAAGACAGAGTGTGGAAGAGAGTTCCACATTTGCGTAGTACGGCTAAGAACGATTCTCTGAACATGACCGTACGACCGAAGTTGGGCTCTAGGGTGAACTGATGGGTATTCCTGGAGACGCGGGTATTACGGTTGAATATCTTAAAGGGAGGAATGCAACCGTTTAAATACCGATAGAAAAGGGTGGGGCATGAGACATTATGTCGGTGTTCACCAATAATTTTAAATGCTCTGCTCTGGATACTGTCCAAAAGACTTAAGTTCGTTACTGGAGCACCAGCCCAAACGTGGGAGTTGTACTCAAGCTTTGGACGTATACCTACATGTTTTATAGATTGTAGCCAGATCAGAAGGGGAAACAAAATTATTGTATCGTCTTAAAAAATCTAAATATCTTGCGGTATTTTTGGCAACATCGCATATGTGATCATTCCACAAGAGGTGGTCGGTAATGCTCATACCGAAAATTTCGAGATGTTCGCTTTCACTGATGCAAGTGCCACTCTTGGACAGTGGCAAGGGGGTGTATCTCGCTTCAACGAAACAAGACAGCATTGAGTTTTCGAAGCATTAAAGATTAAACTCTATGCGATTTTGTATTCCCCATTGTACAATGCTGTTTAAGTCAGAGTTTTATGAGCTAATCATATTTAGCCGTTACAGTTCCACATCCAAAGAGGAGGGATGTGATTCTGGGAACGAATATGAAAAGCTAAGGGTACTATCGTCAGCGAAACAATGAATTGGATTAGTAGTTACAGACAAGACATCATTTATTAAAATGAGAAAGATGGTCGGAGACAAAACGGAGCCGTGGGGCACTCCAGCATTTATTTTGTGGGTTTCAGACTTTATCAAATGCCTTTGAAATATCAAGTGCAACAAACTTTCTCCCAAACGATGTAAAGATTTGTTCTACTGTTCGGTGGGATAAACCATTAGATCACCAGTGGACCTGTTGCTGTGAAAGCCGTACTGCCGGTCATTATAAGAAGCTTTCGGTCTTCCATGACCTTAAAAAGAAGGGACGTTAGTGCAATCGGACGATAATTGGATGGAGAGGAGGATTTGCCTTTTTTGGGTTTAGGCTAGACAAATGGTGTTTTCCAACTACTCGGAGCGAGCCCAGAAGCGTTGCAGAACATCTCTTCAGATCAATAGCGGGGATACCATCCGCCACAGCACGAGTGCGAAAAAAGATTTGTCCCATGGAATCATTGACGCGCTGAAGAACTGAAGGAGTCATGACGAACTGCCTAGCAAAAAGGTTAGCTTTCGCGCGAGAGCTAACGATTGGAGTGTCATCATCAACTAGCGTTGGGACCGAGGAAGAAAAAGATTTATTCATGTTTTTCACAAATGACCAAAAATATTTACTGCTTTTGGGAAATTGCAGTATTTTTTTTTCTTACCTTTTGGTCATGTAAAAAATTGTACAGAAAAGTAAAGAAGAGAACAGATCAGCACAGAAATGTCAGACAAGTTAGAACAGTCATCGAAACGTCATCTGTGAAAACTAAAAACAGAAAAAAAAACTTCCTGCATATCGTTTTCTTCTACACATGTTTGAAAATGTAATTCATTTAAGGAATTAGATCTTTAAAAAAAATCAAACAAATTAATAATCACCATGTTACCATTTTATCAGCAAAACCAAAAAATCAAATCAAATAACAAAGACAAAAAAAACTACAACAATTTGACAGTTGTCATGATTCTGTTTCAGGTTAATCTTCCTCAAAAGCAAGTACAGAAAATCCTGTTCTTTTTTACGCTAATCTGTATGAAACTGTTCTAGAAAAAGTCATTGAACAGCAAACTAAAACAGTCTAGCACAGAAAAAGTGCCATTGAACAGGAAAACCTTGTACTTTTTTGTCCAATATACAGCCCTATCGTCGTATCCGATCGTATCAAAATTCTATCCGATTTGTACGAAATATACGAATTTGGTATCGTCCTTATGCCCATTTTCTTGACTCTCCATTAAACTTTAGGTTAACTTATCTGCCATTAAATTTAATCGACTCATTTAAAACTGCAATTAAAATTTGATTTTCTTCACGTTTAATCACTCAACTTAACAAGGCATTAATACTTAATCTCCAATTAAGAAATGCTTCCAGTATTCCAAATAAATATCCAATATTTCCATTCTAATGTCAATAAATTATATTTATTTCAATTTCTGAGTTTCAAAAAAGTTTCAAAAAGGAAAAAAATGGAGGAACTAAAACGGAAAAGAGTTCGTGCTGCAAATTTTTCCGAAGAGGACGAGAACTGTTATTTTTTTTACTTTTGTTAAATTGATGTTATTTATTAAATAAAACAAGAATTGAATAAATATTTAATTTTATTTATAAAACCAAGTATAGTTATACATTATACATTCTTAAGATTAGTATGACCCGCATTAGTGCTTCCTTCCCGCATTCGATCATTTAATAGTGACTGAAAATATGGAAGCAGAAATTCTTCACGAACGTTGTTTTGTCCACTTCCTCGGTTGTTGTTTACATCTTCAATTGTGGCGGCTGCCATAGCTTCTTCAAATCCAGGTATGTGAACCAATGGCAGAATATCATTAGAGTCAATTGCGATATTGTGAAGCACAGCACATGCAACTATTATTAATCGCACAGTACGTAATGACACCCGCATTCCCATTGAAAGTACAGGAAAGCGACGCGACGTTTCCAAACACCAAAAGTGCGCTCAATTACATTGCGCGTACGTATTTGGCTCTCGTTATATAATTGTTCTGTATCATTTCGACAATTCAGGCATGATGTAGCCATGTAGTTTGTGTTGCGATATCCGGAGTCACCGACTAAAATATACCTGCCGTAACATCCACGTTCAAATTTCAATTTTAAATTTGAATTATTAAAAATCGTTTGATCGTGTGATGCACCTGGCCAACGCGCGATAACATTAATAATTTTCATATTAGAACTGCAAACCGCTTGGACGTTATAAGAAAACCACATTTTCCTGTTTCGATAGTTTTTTGCATGTTGTCCTCCAGGTGATTGAATTTTCACATGCGTACAATCAATAGCACTGATTGTTCGTGGAAATCCAGCAAATTTATAAAAACCAGGGGTGCCAGCACGTAATTTGTTACAATCGAGCTTTGTTCATCGTCTATCAACTCGAAACAAATATTTCTAGGCAGCACGTAACTTGAAACGGGTTTTTGCTTAAAATTTTCATTGTGAATCATTAAATCAGAAAATGTCAAACATTTTTCAATTAAAATTTGTAGGTAATTTTTCAAGTCAATACAAAAATGATATTTTTTGATGCTAAATGTGAGGATGATTCATCCTGGATGAAAAAGAGTCCAATGCAAGAATAAAGAGAAGATATTTAAGCGACAAAAGCAATCCCCCAGAAATGAGTGATAGTTGGGAATGCATAAAAAAGAAGTGCAGAAATATGGTTTAAAAATAAATATTGTCATAAAATGAGTAAAAATACATTTTGTTCTTTGTTTATGGCCCGATTTGGTTTCGGTTCTATATTTTTTCCAAAAAGAAATGCTTGCTCGATAACTATTTTCTATCGACCATTTTTTTCTGTTTCAAACGTCTATTTCAAAATTAGATGCTGTGAAATATGACGATACAATCGAGTTCATTCGATTGAAACAAATTACGTACTGCCACTGCTCGATTGTATCGAGTAAACTCGATTGTATCAAGTTACGTGCTGGCACCCCTGTACAGGCTTCTGTCATTTCGTTTTCAGTAGCAGGCATTTTAACTAAACGAGGGCGTTGGGCAGCTATGGCAAATGTAACCTCCTTCAGAATTCGACACACAGATGATATAGACCAATAATCCCAAATATGATCCATCATAACATTAGAGCCGTACTGTTGTTTGATAGTAGGTACATAATTAAAAAAAAAAAACAGAAATTTCAGGGGCTCTACAAACGTAACAGCAAAATGTCAGAAAACAAACTAAAGTTCTGTGAAGAAATTGGATTCCAATGCTAATACTGACATTGAAGGCGCTAATGGAACCCTTGAGGTCAATTAACTAATGATTCAGTTAACGTTAATTGACAGGTCTTAAAAAGTAACATTAAAGCTAACTTGGAGTGAAGAAAACGAAATCTGGAAAAATTATGGAATTTATATGACGGTTTTACACTAAAATAAAACCGTTATTATTTGCCGACAGAAAACACAGCGTCGCTATTGAAGAAGCTATTGTGTATTCGCCCTAAGATCTTACGTGTTCAGCCTAAATGTCTAATGAAGTTTCTCGATTTGTCACCCAGAGGGCAGTTCTGTTGCTGTCAAACACTGCAAGCGCCTACCAGGTGTAAAATTCCTCATAGCGTCTTCACCAGTAAGGAACTTACTGCGACGCTGTGTTTTCTGTCGGCAAATAATAACGGTTTTATTTTAGTGTAAAACCGTCATATTATCTGCCTGGTGAAAACACAGCGTCGCTATTGAAGACGTGTTTGTTATCTGCTGGTGTTTGAACACAACGCTATGATGATGAAAACTAGAAATAGTTCTAATAAAAATAGTTAAGAACCTTATTCCCATAAAAGAAAATATATTTTAATCAATTCAGTCCATCTAACATCATATCTCCGAGATATACTATTGACTTGACAAACTAAGTTGCTCTTCTTGTATAATAAGTATTATTGTTACAAAAAATAAAAATTCAATTCATATTTACTTTGCTTTAAAATTCTGAAAAAGTTGGTTTCCCTTCACGGAATGATTAGGATTTATATTCTTGCAGTAGTAACGTCTGAAAGTATTCTCCGCCCTCCAATTTCCTCTTGAAAGAATTTCATCAACAGGTTGGTTCTGGAGCCAACTTAGTGAAGCAACCGCGGCTCGCACACTACCAGGTGTATCACTTATTCCGGTCTCTCGTAAAACTGACCGCACCCAACCGCCGATCAATGTTCTTGATGCTGGTCTGACTGGTCCCTTTACGCTTATAAAAAGACTGTCAAGATTATCCACACTTGCTCTTCTCTCCTCGGATAATGTGATTAAACGCCTTAACCAATATACTGGACAGATGTTTCTGTTTGAATGCTCGAGTAACTGCCAACTGGACTGTCTATGTGTGGCTGAGTCAGTCTTCGAACCAAAAGACGGATGTAATATAATTTCGTTTCTACCCTCTATAAAACTGTCGGGGGAAACTCTAAGCAATGTAAGATCATGAACTCTTCGTCCAGATGCAAGTAGCAAGATGATAGCCGCCCTCCTTGATGCTTCAAAAAGGGTTTCATTGCTCTTTGTTGATGCCAGCCAATCTACTACAGTCCGGGGATCCCAAGTCTGTAATTTTCTCGTAGCAGGTCTTGCTAATGATACTGCTTTTAAAATCTGTTTCACTAAGAAATGTGAAGAAAGATTTTCAACTGCATTCGGGCCACAAAATGTTGAAATTGCAGATTTATAGACAAGAATAGTACTTGGTGCATAGTTTTCTTTTAAAAATAACCAGGCCAAAAATCTAGCCACAATGGTACCAGATGGAGAATTCGCATTAAAATGATTTACTTTGCACCAAGCTATCCAAGTTCTTATAGCTGGTAAGTATGTCTTTAAAGTCGAAACTCTCCACCCTTTCTTAAGTAATTCTTTTTCTTCATTCGACCAAGCCTCTACCTGATTACCCCACCCCCAACTCTCCATACGTTCAGGCTCAAAAGTTCGACCTGTGGAGGTGGTCGTCTGGTGGTCATATCTATCAATACCTTCCGCAGGTTGTTGATTGCTAGTGGTGGCTCTAGCGCCCGAGCCTTCAGGTCGGGCATCCAAAACACTTGCTCCCACTCGGGGGCTACAATGAGGTAGGTTCCCTGTGACTGGTTTAGGTGAGCTAAAACCTTTGGCATCAGATTTGGTGGAGGAAATATCCACCCTAGTTGAAACTTCCAATGGCGACTGAATGCGTCGAGAAACTCTGCCGCACGATCTCTTGAATCTATCGACACATATCTTCCGACAACAGCTGTGTCCCTTGAAGCAAACAGATCGATGTCGGGTACCCCCCATCGCTCGAAGATGAGTTTCCTTGCTGCGGGTAGAAGATGCCATTCGGGTATAGATCGACCCCTTGAAAGTCTGTCTGCTATGCCGTTGTACCTTCCCGGAAGGTAGAAAGCAGATATGGTTATATTGAACTGATCTACGAGGTGAAGAATCTGATAAGTTAGATCTAATAGGCCAATAGACCTGGTTCCCCCCTCCTTGCGAATGTAAGCCACGAGAATACGATTGTCTGTCTGAAGCAAGATGTGCGAGCCCCACAGCCGATCCGCTCGGGCACTTATAGCTCTGTACACCGCATACATCTCTTTCATATTGGAGTGCCACCTTACCTGTCTTCTTGACCATCGACCTGACATGGCAGTGTCGTCCAATTGAGCACCCCAACCTGAGGCTGCCGCATCTGTTACCAAAAAGTTTGTTATTGCCGGTTTGTGAATTGGTGAGAACTTGTCTGTGGCTCCGAGCCACCAAGTGATCTCCTCCATGGCCCTCCGAGGGATGGGGAGTATATGTCTCACACGTCTGTCGAATCTTCGAAGGAAGATCTGAAGGCAGCGACAGTTTAATCTTCCCCTTGGTATTGCAAAACTTGCAAAGTTCAGCTGTCCCAAAAGCTTCTGAAGTCTTTTCAGGTTGCAAAATTTCTTTTGAACCAATGTCTGAAGAGAAAGTCTGATCTTCTCTTTCTTTAACTCTGGAATACTCATACGATTCACTTTCAAATCCCACTGAATACCCAGAAACTCCATAACCTGATTTGGTATGAGGACCGATTTTTTTAGATTTATCACCCATCCGAGGGCCTCTAAAAGTTCTACAGTCTCCGCGACCTGAACTGTAAGCTTGGGCAAATCTTGACCTACCAAAAGGAAGTCGTCCAGGTAAACTAAAACTCGGATACCCCTGTTTCGAAGAATCTCCGCGATCCAACAAGTTAGGGCTGAAAACAGCCTGGGAGCTGACGACAGGCCAAATGGGAGGCATGTAAGTTGTAAGAGTTCGCCTCTGTACACTATTCTCAAAAAGGGTCGATGGCTTTCTGCTATTGGCACATGAAAGTATGCCTTTGATAAATCTATCTTTGCCATCCAATCTTTTGGCTGTATAAAGTCTGGGACGGAGGCGTGAGAGATCAGTTTGAAAGTCTTCTCTGTTAGATAGTTGTTCAGCGCTCTCAGATCGAAAATGGGACGAACTCCGCCACTGGATTTTTTTATTAGGAACATCTTTGAAATAAAACTTGGGCTGACTTGAGGGGAGGGCTCTAACACACCTGATTCTTTCATCTCTTGTACTTGAAGATCCATCTCTTGAGATGGATTTGTCGAAAAATTCTGTAAAATATCTTCTGTTGGAAAAACTAAAAGGGGTTTGGAACAAAACGGGATCCTTGCTCCAGAAATGCTTTGTAGGATGAAAGAATTTGCGCCAAGGTTCTGCCACTTGTCTCTGAAAAACCTTAGCTGCCCTCCCCTGAAAGGTGTCTGTGAGTCATTTATTGGGCTTGGTGTTCTCTTTGGAGCGAAAGGAATTCGCTCCCCTTCTGTCCTGCTTGCTATCTCCCTGCCTCTCTTTGTAATTGTTTCTGTGTGCAGATCTCTTATAATTATACCTGGTCTCACTTTTCTTTTTTCTGTCGTTGTAAAACGACCGTTGATTCTGAAAAGGCCTTCTCTCCCTAGAAAAAGAAGGAGTGCTTAGCCAAGACTGAGATCCACCAAGCGATTGCATTAAGGCCTGTACCGCCTGTTTGTCAAAAAGATGCTCTACACTTGGATTAACGTTTCTAAGCGCAGACTGAATGTTCTTATTAGATATCTCAGAAATTAATCTCTCACGCCTCACCTCTATGCACTCAGCTCTCTTACCACATATCACCTGCAAGGCTAGTTCTGTGTTTTTATAGGACTCAGAGGATGATCCAAACAAATTTGTAAATTTGTCAAACAACGAGTTTGGGTTCAAGTCATCCGGTGACTTGAAAGCCCAGTCAATAATTGACTGAAGTCCTGATTTCAACAAAGACTTTTGTTCCAACAAGGAATTAGAAAGAGCTGCCATTACTTGCTCTGTGGAAACTAAATAATCCTTTGTCTTACAGAGCAAACAGAGCTCATCATTTACCTGAAGTTCAACGAAACCTGGAGAAGCCGCCAGCATCTTCATTGCTTTGGAATATCTCACATTCTTCCATGTTGGAAGTCCAAAATGTTGCAACCTGACAAGCGCTTCAAGATGTTCTTTCTTCGCTGGCTGGACCACTCTTGCATCGCTCTCAGTCTGCAACTGACCCAGATCTAGTGATCTGTTGGAACATTCTGGATGACTGAGAAAATCCTCTGATGTTGGCATGTGCAGTCCGATGCTCGCCTCCTCCTCCTGTGGAACAAACATGCCCATACATTGGGACAGATAACTGACCTGATCTGCTAGTTCACCCAGCCGCTGATCAATTGATGTCGGCTCGCGAGTTCTAGATTCTCTCTTTCGTTTGTTTGGTGGTGGTGAAGCAATCATCTCACTGCGCGAGGATGAAGAACTCGAAGACGATGAGCTCCTTTTAGAATGGCGAGGGCTCATATCTTTTTTCTTTGATTTACACGGCGATGAACTCATTTTAATGTTTATGAACAATAAAAATCTTAATATTTCACTTTTTATAAAAAAAAAAAATTTCTGAACTTGATCAAACTTGATTTGCGACCTAACGGCGACGAAATACACAACGCTATGGGGAATTTTACACCTGGTAGGCACTTGCAGTGTTTGACAGCAACAGAACTGCCCTCTGGGTGACAAATCGAGAAACTTCGAGAACACGTAAGATCTTAGGGCGAATACACAATAGCTTCTTCAATAGCGACGCTGTGTTTTCACCAGGCAGATAATCAGCCATTAAACTTAATGGATAGTCAAGAAAATGGGCATAAGGGTTCCGATTTTTAAATCGTACATACCTCAGAAAAAAACTCAAAATTGCGTTGAAATGTCAAACTCAGAGTAACGCATCACGATTTCATGCGACGAAAAGCAAAAATTAAACTAACGCTTTGCGATGCATAGCGATTATTTTAATTTATGCGTCTACGATTGTTCCTACAGCTTAATTGTGTCGGAAAGTCGGAACATTTGCGGAACGATATGCGTTATTACACGTCAATATTTTCTTTACGAAAAGGATACCATGAACAAAATAAATGTTACGATCGGAACTTATCTACGATCGTAAGTTTCTCCGAACGGATACGATGATAGGGCTGAATATTAATATTCTACGTTTCGTAAGGAACTGTAATTGGTTTCAGTGAGCTTTCGGAGAAAGCCTTTAAGATTCATGTGGTATCACAATGGGCCATCAATTGGCCTTAGCTTGTCTTTTTACAACCATGACAGCCACTTTAACCTAACCTAACCTTTGCTTTTTGAACAATTCAAAACAATGCAGTTATTTTTGTTTAATAAAACGAGGTTCATAGATTTGTATTCGTATTGCATTTATTTATTCAAATATGGTTTCTTTTTAAATTTTGAGTTTTTACATTGGAAACAAATTTACGAGGAGATACTAAAAAGGTGTAATTTTGCTTAATGATATATTTTTTACAGAACAAAATTGCTTGGAATAAATTGTTTGATATTTTTTATAAAAAAGGGAACTTAAAACATGATGCAATATAAAATGACATTTTCTATTAAAAAAAAAATATGTAAACCTAATATCATGTACGTGTATAGACAGAAAGAAAATCGGTACATGTCTTCAAAACTGTTTCTGTGGTTTGGGTTCTTTTTTTTATACAATTAACATATCTTTATCGCTTACTATTTTATGAGGATAATACTAAAATGCTATTATCACAATTTTAAGTCAAATATTTTTTCAATTTCAATATTTTAACTTTTAATAAATTTGTTCACATAAGTAGTATTATTTTTAAGTGAGGAATCAATCAATTGTTTGCATTTTGATTCTAAAATTTAAAATATGCAACGTTTTTTGTTCACTGTTTTTGAGGGAGAAATAATTTAAAATAAGTTTTACAATCAGATTTATAATTTCAGAGATAAAGTACAAGTATACATGGACATGGACTCATTAAATTTAACTTTAATGTTACTATTTCTATGTTGTTTCTTTAGATTGGTTATTTTCCATACATTTAAATATATTTTAGCACATTATGTATTTTTGTCTTATGGTTTAGGTATACATTTCGTTTGGTAAGAGGCAAGAAAATCTATTGATACTTTTCCGAGAGACCTCTAGCTATCACCGCAAAATCGTTGAGATGTTTTTGAATAAGTCTTTTATTGACCTTTTCTCTGAAAGCAAAAAAAAAGAGAAAACATATAAAAAATGTTGAATGCAGATTTGAAGTACATGTTTTGGGCTGAGGCAGTTATGACAGCAAACTACATTCAAAATCGTTTTCGCGATTTTTTGTTGCGGCGATATCGCAACTATTCAGTGCACACTTGCGTCATTTTACCGCAAGTTCCATTTTCAATGAAAATGCAAAAGATACAAGAATTTGTTGTTGGAGTATTTATTGAAATTTACCGTAGAAATGACGCTGCGATATCGCAAGTGTGTGGTGTGTGCACCAAAGATTAAAATGAGTACGTTCAAATAAATTCAAACGCAATACAAATTTACTCAATGATCGCTCAGACTTGATCTTTTCCACCCCTATTCACAAGCAAATTGCTCACAAGCATTTTCGCTCGCAAACACGTATACTACACCAGTCAAAACAATTAAAGGAACACTTGAAAAAACTCAAAAATGGAGTGGATTTTTATAAGGCTGTATCTCAGTAGAAAAAAGTCGGATTGAAGTGAAATAAAAAGTTTTTCATTTTTTCTTTTCAAATTATTTTGAGTTAAAAAAGTACCGTTAGTCGTTTTTGCTTGAGCGTAAAAAATGTTCACTCAATTTCAAAATCGAAAAAAAAAATAAACTTTGAGTTGTCATAAAATGAGCGGAAATTTGTTTTCAATCCAACCAATCTAAGATTCAATTTGAGAATTTTGTTGGTTATAATTCACTGTTTGGTTCAGATCGCTACGATTTTTTTTCTAATCAAAAAAAGGGTTTACATGCAAAAACACAATTTTGACTTTGGACCCTAATAACTCTGCTAAATATTGACTTACAAAAAAAAAATAAGGGCAGATTTGAAAAATTTACTAAATTTTCTACACAAAAACATTTTGAAAAAATAAAAATATTGCCTTTTTTTCGTATTTTATAATAGCAGGTAGTTAAAATTCAGCGACAGATTAGCATTGATTGGGTAAGTTCTTAAATACTGTGTGTACCTGTACCTGGTAGATGCATTTTGCATTCATATACAGTTTTTGTACCCATCATGAAATTAGCGAAGATGCACTTTATTAAATACTGGAGAATTGTATTTCTATCTAGCTAGTACCCGCGACCTGGCAATCGATCGTAGTGCCATCTTGAGTTCTAGCGCAGTGCAAATTTTTTTTTAATAAGTTTGGTATTGCGATTTTCTCTTTTTTTTGTTTTGATGTAGCGCAAAAAATCGAAAAACCCATTCTCGATTATACTAGGTGATTTTATATACAATGAACTGGAGGGTCATTCCGTAACTTTCAAAACGACTCGTCCAAACGATTGTCGTCGACGATATCGTCTCAAATTTGCTTCACGTAAGTTGATCGTCATCGTCTCGTTTATCGTTTTTTTGCCTATGCATTTTGAGAGCTACAGAGACTCTCAAACTGTAGACGAAATGTCATCGTAGTGCACGTGTATTACTATCAGATCAAGTTTTGTGTTTGTGTTCTTCACCCCTATGAAGTATTTGCAAGAAAGATATAGAGAGAACTTTATAATATAGATGTCGTTTCTCTTTTTTCATCTGATTGCAGTACTCGTTAATAAAAACACTACCATTAAAGATGACAATTTGAACTAAGCGTTTTACATATTTATTTTTTTGTTTACCTCGGAGATTTTTTTAAACACAAAAAATATATGCAATTTCATTACCAACAGTTGAAATGAGTTATTCCTACACTAGTCAAAACAATTAAAGGAACACTTGAAAAAACTCAAAAATGGAGTGGTTTTTTAAAAGGCTGTATCTCAGTAGAAAAAAGTCGGATTGAAGTGAAATAAAAAGTTTTTCAAAGGTTATCAATTTTTCTTTTCAAATTATTTTGAGTTAAAAAAGTACCGTTAGTCGTTTTTGCTTGAGCGAAAAAAATGTTCACTCAATTTCAAAATCGAAAAAAAAATAAACTTTGAGGTTTCATAAAATGAACGGAATTTTTTTTTCAATCCAACCAATCTAAGATTCAATTTAAGAATTTTGTTGGCTATAATTCACTGTTTGGTTCAGATCGCTACGATTTTTTTTCTAATCAAAAAATGGGTTTACATGCAAAAACACAATTTTGACTTTGGACCCTAATAACTCTGCTAAATATTGGTTTACAAAAAAAATAAAGGCAGATTTGAAAAATTTGTTAAATTTTCTACACAAAAACATTTTGAAAAAATAAAAATATTGCTTTTTTTCAATTTTTTCTATCAATTTGAAAAAAGGTCCAAAATACGCATTATTCAACTTTTTCATAAAAACTACCGTTATTTTGTGCTTTTCAGTGATACAACTAATCTGAGGCTTAATTATTAAAACTCATAAAATTTCCTTGATTTCGGTGAAAATTTCACATCAATACGATTTACCGTTTCTCTGTTTCGATCAATCAAACTTACGAAACACTTTTTTTCAATTTTAAGGAAAGCTTTGTTTTTTCTTATTTTTCTGTTCTCTTGAATTTGTTTATTTTTTAAATTTTTTTTATTTTTTTCATTATCATTATGAATTTGTGAAATTCGGACGAATTTTCATCAAAATCAAGGAAATTCGTCCGAATTTCACAAATTCATAATGATAATGAAAAAAAAAAATAAAAAATAAACAAATTCAAAAGAACAGAAAAATAAGAAAAAACAAAGCTTTCCTTAAAATTGAAAAAAAAGTGTTTCGTAAGTTTGATTGATCGAAACAGAGAAACGGTAAATCGTATTGATGTGAAATTTTCACCGAAATCAAGGAAATTTTATGAGTTTTAATAATTAAGCCTCAGATTAGTTGTATCACTGAAAAGCACAAAATAACGGTAGTTTTTATGAAAAAGTTGAAAAATGCGTATTTTGGACCTTTTTTCAAATTGAGAGAAAAAATTGAAAAAAGCAATATTTTTATTTTTTCAAAATGTTTTTGTGTAGAAAATTTAACAAATTTTTCAAATCTGCCTTTATTTTTTTTTGTAAGCCAATATTTAGCAGAGTTATTACGGTCCAAAGTCAAAATTGTGTTTTTGCATGTAAACCCATTTTTTGATTAGAAAAAAAATCGTAGCGATCTGAACCAAACAGTGAATTATAGCCAACAAAATTCTTAAATTGAATCTTAGATTGGTTGGATTGAAAAAAAATTTCCGTTCATTTTATGAAACCTCAAAGTTTATTTTTTTTTTTCGATTTTGAAATTGAGTGAACATTTTTTTCGCTCAAGCAAAAACGACTAACGGTACTTTTTTAACTCAAAATAATTTGAAAAGAAAAATTGATAACCTTTGAAAAACTTTTTATTTCACTTCAATCCGACTTTTTTCTACTGAGATACAGCCTTTTAAAAAACCACTCCATTTTTGAGTTTTTTCAAGTGTTCCTTTAATTGTTTTGACTAGTGTATTTGAATTTTTCTCTTTTTCACTTCAAAGAAAACTCATAAAGTCTATTTCTTGACAATAATCTAAACTTCAGTCTGTTAAAAGCCGAGAACATTTTGTTTTAATAAAATAAATGATATAACATAAAATATTTCATAAGTTTCAACCGTGTTTTGAATCAAAAAATAAATTGCCTTAAAATGTTTGTTCTAGTCTAGACGATACCTTATTAGCTATCGTTCAAACTCCATAGTTTTGACGATATCGTTTTGAAGATAAACGAGTTACGGAAAGCAAATGTCGATCTGAAAAAACGATATCGTCTGGACGATGGTGATTTTCAGAGTTACGTGAAGCGAGTCGATCGTGAAACGATATCGTGGACAAGTTGTTTGTTGATTGGAAGTATGTATCATAAAAGTGTTGGGTAAATAATTTTAAAGATTGTCAATGAAGGAGAAGGAGAAGGAGGTTAGGTTAGGTTAGGTTATGAGGGGTGTGCACAGCGTGAGCTGTTGCGTACACGGGGGCCTATTGGTCCATTGTGATCCCCTATAAAAAAAAGTAAAAGTAAGCATCGATGCTTCTCAAGGTCGATTAACGTAGACTGGCTCGTTAACGAACCAACCTGTGCTATCTATGAATTTCCTCATATTTGCCATTGAGACCTGTGCTAGATCATCCAGTTCTCCAACAAACCTGTTTCCGAAATGACGGAGGCGGCTAGTTTGGAGGTTCGGACAGTCACAGAGCAGGTGTTTAATGGTTTCTATTTCCTCCTCATCCTGACAGCTCCTACAAAAATCGGGTGCAAATGCCCCTATCTTGTTGGCCATTGTGCCAATGGCGCAATGACCCGTTAGTACACCTATCAAGATTTTAATGTTCTTTTTACTCAGCGATAGAATATACCGAGTTTCTTTTTCATTTGTGTTAGGCCATAAACTTCTAGAGATTACGCAATCGTCCCTGGATTTCCAGGAGTTATTGATTTGCTCTTTTAGTTTAAGGTCTATCTTCCTCTTGAGTACCCCAATTGGGACGAGTGGTCCCCTAATTGAATGGTCGCTACTACTTGTGTCTGCTTCTGACCCTTTCCTGGCTAGTTCATCTACTATTTCGTTCCCTTCTATATTGCTATGTCCAGGAACCCAGCAGAGCTTTACCTGGTTAGTGTGGCAGATTTTATTTAATTCCTTCCTACAGTTTAAAACTGCTTTTGATCTTATGGTCTCACTGGCTAAGGCTTTGATAGCAGCCTGGCTGTCCACGAAAAAAGTGATCTCCGAAGAGCTTAGCTTTTCGTGATGTGCCAATTCAGCTGCTTTTTCAATGGCAAAGATCTCGGCCTGAAAGACACTACAGTCAGCTGGGAGTTTATACGATGCTCTGATGTTGAGAGATTGGCAAAACACTCCAGCACCTGTTCCTGATTCCATTTTTGAACCGTCAGTGTAGAAAGGGATACCCTGTTCACTTATAAGTGAATTCGGATCCCAACCCTGTCTTTTTGGTATAAAAGTAGAAAATTTCCTATCGAAATTTAGTAAGGGGGGAATGTAATCGGTGGTCTCCATCAGTCCTGGAATCGTGTCATATCTTTGTAAGATTGACCCGTGTCCATAAGTGCTGTGCCTCCAAAAACTCAGCTCTTTTAGACGAATTGCAGTTTTGGCTGCCGTGCATCTTATGAACTCATCCAGAGCCGGGAGGTCCAAGATCATTTCCAACCCAGCCTGTGGCGTGGATCTTTGAGCCCCTGTTATTCCTATACAGGCTAGTCTCTGTACCTTATTCAGGTTCTTGAGATAGCTTGATTTTTCCACCGCCCTCCACCATACAATAGAGCCATAGGTAAGAATGGGTCTGACGATCGCTGTGTACATCCATTGGATGACTTGCGGTCGCATGCCCCAACGTGTACCGAAGGTTCTCTTGCATGTGTAGAATGCGCATAGTGCTTTTTTCATTCTTTCCTCAGTATTACGCTTCCATGTAAGCTTGGAGTCAAGGATTACTCCTAGAAATTTAGCTTCCTTGGAAAGTTTTAGAGGAATACCATTTAGTTTGGGAGGGTTGAAGCCCTCCAGTTTCCGTTTCTTCGTGAACAAAACTAACTCTGTCTTGGTGGGGTTGACCCCGAGACCGTTCTTAGTTGCCCAAGAAGATAAATCCTTTAATGCGTTTTCCATAATGTTTTCGATGATGGTAAGAAACTTGCCTGATACCAAAACCACTATGTCATCTGCATATGCCACGATTTTAATGCCTTGATTTTTGAACTTTGTGAGAATTTTGTTGACTACGAGGATCCAGAGCAGGGGTGAGATGACTCCTCCCTGTGGTGTGCCTCTAGTAACTGTTTTCTCAATAGTGCTAACTCCTATTTGAGAGTTGATAATTCTGCCATTTAACATGGTGAAGATCCAATCGACAATGACAGATTCAACTCCAACTTCAACTAAGGCAGTTTTGATTGATTCCGTTTTAACGTTATTGAACGCACCCTCGATATCAAGAAATGCTGCCAGTGTATATTCTTTATGTTCAAGACTTTTCTCAATATGTGAAACCACTTCGTGCAGAGCAGTCTCCACTGATTTACCTTTAAGGTAAGCGTGTTGGTAGTTGCACAAATTGTTTTCGTTGAGAAGTTCTCTAACATGTAGATCAATTATCCTCTCTAGTGTCTTAAGGAGAAACGAGGAGAGACTTATTGGTCTATAGCATTTTGAAGAAGAGTCGGAATTATCTCGTCTGGTCCAGCTGATTTATAGGGTTTGAACGAGTTTATTGCCCAGATAATCTTCTGCTCAGTAATAACCTGTTTTAGTTCTAAATTTGATTCCGTGTGAATAAAATCCAGCGTGTTCGATTGCAAGTAATCAGAAATTTCTGGGTTTTTACTACCGGGGAAATAAGTTTCCATGAAGAGTTCAAGCGTTTCTAGGCTCGAGTTCGACCATGATCCATCAGGGTGTTTTATGTACCCCGGGATCGTGGGATTAAGGGCAAGGGTTATACGGAACCTCACCGCCTCACTTGTTTTTTCAATGGATTCACAATGTTTAGCCCACGAATCCTTTTTGGCCTTCCTTAACTCTTTGGTGTACATGTTAAGTGCGGCTCTATAAGACTTTAAGTCCTCTTCTAATTTACTCAGTTTAGCTTTATTGAAAAGTTTTCTAACCTCTGTTCTACGTTTCTTTAGTACACCATTCGACCAGGGTGGGTTAATGGAGTCATTGGAACGAGATAAAGGGCAGTGTTTTTCAAAAGATATTCTCATTTTACTAGACAGGTTTTAGACAACAGTGTCAATGGTTGAAGTCGCTGAACATACCTTTTATAAACTTTCGGAGGAAAAACATTATTTTGTTTTATCGTTCTAACCATTTGTTTATATTCCACCAAAAAATGTCTTATATTTTAATTCTGCTTTTCCACTTACCTTATAATTTGTGATACAAATGCAGACTTTTCTGTTTCGTTAACCAATGGTGTGGGGAAATTTGTCGTATGCATCACTTTCATCCAAGCAACCAATTCCGATGGATACTTCTTATTGACGGCTAGGAAAACATCTGCGAATTTATCAACCTGGGAGCGTGGTGTCACGCATCCAACACACATTATAACCGTTCGAATAATATTTTCCCCAGCGTCCAACACGGCTTGTGTCATACTTGGATAGTTCCGAGATTGCAAAATAAAATGAGATAGAAATTGAACACTTGTTCGAATCGGACCGTTTTCCGGTAGAGTCATTGCCTTAAGGGCATAGAATATTAGTTTATCATATGCAATGCATTTATCATTCAGAGCCACTGGTATCTTTTTGATTATTTGCATAAGACAGGCGAAAAACATCTCTATTGTCTCGGCAATATTTGAAAAACAATTTTCTGGTGTTTCCTGAAAATAAGAAAAAAAATGTTTTTGTAAGCTTCATTCATGTTATGATAACGAAAAGCCCTTGCCTCAAATAATTTAAAGCTATGCATTACGAATTCCACTAGAAGTTGTTGCATTAAGGATTTTACTGTCTCGTCGTTGAAGAAGATTATAATTGCCTAGAATTTTACAAAGGAATTTCGTCAGACATTTTACCATTAAGATGATATTCGAGTTGCACAAACACTCACTGTTTTTGAAATTTCCAACGTAGGTGCACAGCATCTAGTTTGAAATATTGCTACAATAAAATAGCACAAATCTTGCAACATGGGCTTAAAACTAGATTTTAAATTGGTGATTGCATGTTTCAATGCTGTGCAAGCGGTCTAAAAAGAAATAGAGTTGATTATTAGTTGGTTTCAAAATGTGAAAACAGAACTTACCTCAAGAACTTCAATTTCATCAACCCACAATTCTGCTATTTGTCTAAATATTGGCATTGTTTTTTGCATTACAATTAAAACGGGCTGGATATTTTGCAATTCCTCAATTTGGTCGTCATCCTCAAGGTCGGTGTTTAGCGATGCAAATAATGTCGAAATCATATTTAGACGAAAAACTGTTCGTATTCTAGCCGATGGAGTTTTCTATTGTGAAAGAAAATATAATGTTCTATATATATAAAAGAACAGCCTATTTTTTGTGTTCGTTTGCTAACCGGCCACACTGGTTGACCGATTTCCTTATTTTTTTTTTCTAAACTAAAGAGGAATATGTGTCAATGTTAAAAAATCATTTTCTTTTTTCACTACAACTAAACTGATCAGTACTCAATTGCCTCATTAACATAAAAAAAATAAAATTTCTGCTTAGGCACAAAATCTCTTGGGATACCGTTAGAAATTCAGACACCAAACAATGCTTTAGGTGTCAAAGATACGGACATGTGGCTTCCTACTGTAGTTTTGCAATCAGGTGTGTCAAGTGCCTTAAAGATCATGAACCTGGTAAGTGTGACTTAGGTCCTAAAACAGATACTTCAGTTCCCTCATGTGTCAACTGTAAAGAACCGGGTCACCCAACCAGCTTTAGAGGTTGTCCGAATCGTATTGCCTTTCTTAAAAAAAAAGAAGAAGCCTTAATTTCAAATAACAAACACACACATAATCATTCCACTATTACACCAATTACTCATACACTTGATGGCAACTCCTATGCGGACAAGTTAAAAGGAACAAATATTTCACCACCAGATAAAATTTAACTTCCGGTTCCCAAACTAAGCAACTCCAATGACATGTCTGAATTTCTAAATGAGTCTGAGAGACTTTTTGGTATGCCAATAACATCTCTCATAAATAAAATTAGAGGCTTCTGGCCATATTATAAAAAATTGGAAGAATCCCAAAAATCGGGTGCCTATCTTACTTTTGTTGCCTCCATCACACCCACATCACCATGATTCTGAAACTTATTACAGCGAATATTAACCACCTTACAAAAGACACTGAAATAGAATTAGACCTTCTAACAAAGGAGATCTGGCCAACTGCAATTTTTCTTCAAGAAACCTGTCGTAAGAAACCAGCAAATAAATGTCGTTTTAACGACAAGTATGATTTAATATCAAACAATGAAGGTAGAGGCACCGGAATCCTCCTAAGAAACTCAATTAGGTCCTTTCAAACACTTTTTTCAAATAATACAATTTCTGCAACAATTGCTATACTACCTTTAGATACCCCTCAACACACTAAAACACTAGCTCTTGTCTCAATTTACATACCCTGTAACACAGGTGTGTCTCTTTTAACAGCTCTCGATAATCTTATATCTTCATTAACTTCTTACGACTACGTAGTGATTGGAGGTGATTTCAATTCCAGGCACTCCCTATGGGGAGACTCTAAAATTAACCAGAATGGTGTAAACCTGGTCAACTGGTTCCTCCAGAGCCACTTCCTGGACTTTGATATTGTTGCACCCCCTGGTCCGACCCGCCCTGCCTCAGACTCACATATAGATTTTTTTATTACCTCTACCAACCTCACAACAGATAACAACATAGCTTGCACTACACTTGATCTAATGTCAGACCACTATTCAGTATTCACTTCTATTCAATTAGGACACAATTCATTTTTCCCGGAATTACCCAAAAAATTCACTAGTTTCAAGAACACCTTATTCAATCGGGTTCTATTGAAGATCTAATTTCGTCATTAAACAACAAAAAATCAACTGGTCCTGACCAGATTCCAAATTTCGTCCTTCGTAAAGTTTAATATACTCTAGCTACATTTCTCACACCAATTTTCAATAATTGTCTTAATAATTGTTATTTTCCGAATGCTTGGAAAAAAGCAAAATTAATTCCTATAAAGAAAAGCAATTCCCAAAACAGTGTTGAAAACTTCCGTCCAATTTCTCTTCTTTCAAATCTTGGGAAAATTCTTGAAAAAATCATTCACCAAAAACTATTCAATTTCTTTAACAATGTAGAACCTACACAATTTGAACAGTTTGGCTTCAAAAGAAAGCATTCCACAGAACATGCACTACTACACTTTCATAACCAAATTTTAAACAATCTTAGGTCCAAGAAATGCACTGTAGCCTGTGCAATTGACCTAAGGAAAGCATTTGATTCAGTCTGGCACGCTGGATTAATTTTTAAACTTAATCTTCTTCACATCCCCCCAACACTCATTAAAATTTTGATCAGTTTCTTGTCAAACAGAAGCTTATCAGTTAACTTTGAAGGTGCAAATTCCTCTTACATTAACATACTTTCTGGAGTCCCCCAAGGATCAATTCTTGGACCTCTCCTTTTCAATTTATACCCGTTCGACTTTCCTACACAACACCTAAGATCTGAAGCCATACTTTATGCCGATGACACCATTTTATTCAGCCCTGATGAAAGACCTCTTGAAGCTTTAAATTCAGTAAAAGAACACCTTGAAATAGCAATACTTTATTATAGGAAATGGGGAATTGACCTAAATCTTAATAAATGCGAATTGATGTTTCCGCAATGCGGCAGGAAAAGGACACTATCTGGCAGTTCGTGAAAGCCGACAACTTAAACTGTCAATAGAAGGAAACTCAATTCCACTTAAAAAATCCATCAAATACTTAGGAGTGAACTTGCATGAAAGGTTAAAAATGAACATCCATGCAAAAAAGCCTTAAACAACAGCAAAGCGGCTGCAGCTAAACTAAAACTTTTACTCAATTCTACCTATGTTGAATCAAAAACAAAACTTTTAATGTATAAAACGCTTATACGTCCCTTAATGTCTTATGGATTGCTCATTTGGTTCCAAATCACTCCCAGTATGGTGCTTGAACTTCAAAGATTTGAACGTTACATAATTCGTAAATGTATCAATAAACATCGTATACCGAGTGGCAAATGGTTCTCCAATAAAACAATCTACAAGGACTCAAAAATTTGTCCACTGCTTCACTACTTAACCTGCCTTTCAAAAAAAAGAATATCAGAATTACGATATCATGAAAACTCCATTCTACAAAGTATTTATGAAACCAACATCAACTGGTCAATAAATGATAGATACTATATGTCCCCAATCAGTATCCTCAACGAAGGGTCCAACCCAGCCTTTGATATCGAAGACGACAATGAAACTACTTCACCATTTAAAAAAAAACAATCCCCAAACACTTATAGGGGATAGGAAAATCGACAACTCCCAACCTTGAACATATCTGTATTTTAACAAATAAAAAAGAGAAAAATCCGAATTCCAGATTATAATTGGACTGATTTTACAAAATAGCGCCATAAAAATAAAAAACTTAAGTATTTTACACGCACTAACATTAAGATTTTATATATTGAGAAAAAAAAAAAAGTACAAACACAAACAAAATTCTTTGTATAACCTACATCTCGCTTCCCAACTATAAAACCTTACAATTTAAACTTGATTCTCAAACAAAAAAAAATCTTAAAAACTTAGACTGCTGTCTTAAAACTGTAATATGCATTTATAAAAAAACTAAAAATACAAAAATAATAAGTTTGTTTAGCCAGACCAATTCAAAGTCGGCAAATTGTAATTTGTAAATATATATAGAGGGTGATTCACGAGCGTTGTGCCAAAAAGCTAGAGCGTGTAGGTTGAGTTGAGACAAGAAAAAAATCGTATGGGAGGGGGGGTCTATTCTCCCCCGTTTAGCCGGGAGAGGCGTAATTTTCTGAAAAATTTACTTATTTTGTAAAAAAAAAAATTAAAAATCAACGGCTTGGTTTACAACACCGTGATATACCTTTCTGAAAAGCCAAAAACTTCTTCTTTCACTTTGTTTTTAAATTGAATTGTTTTAATGAATAGTTTTAAAAAATAAATTTTCAAACTCAAAATTTTCAAAAAAAAAGCAAAAAAAAAACATTTTTGAACTAATTTTTTTCAAAATTTTATGAAATTAAGTACTAATTTTGTTTTTTTTTTAATTCAATGTGTTTGTTAATTTTTAGTCGAAAACAGAAAACCGGATGCAAAAATGTCTTCGTTTTTGAGAAATAAAAAAAAAAACCAAAACCACTTTTTTCTAAAAAAATCTTTGTTTTTATTTTTACCTATCTGGACTTTTAGTTTAATTTATTGGTTTATTTTATCAATTTAATTTTTTGTAAGTGGAGTTTTATGAGGACTCAATAAAGTAGAAAAGCATTGGATTTTCCCTGAATTAATCATTTTGTTCATTGATAACGTCTGGACGTCTGCCATTGACCTTCCCTTCTAGCTCTCCGTGCTCTCGTCGGCGGATTCTTGAAAACATGCTACGACTTGGGCGCCATCTATTGGGATATCTTTCAGCGTAGAGTCTTTTGGCTTCCCGATCTCGACAACAAGTTAAACCGTAGCAGAAGGTCCTGTCCGCTAACTATTCTCGAGCGTATGAGTTTGTTATTGTTGTGTTGATGAGTTAATATTTTAATTGTTAATGGTGTTTTAGTAAATATGCGATGCCTTTTATTTACCTTTAGGTGTTTAATAGTTTTTTTATTCAAGAAAAATTATCTTAAGCCCCTTGCAGGTAGAACTCTTCGCCGGCGAGTGGCCGCGGCCCCAGGTATAGTAAGAAAAAATTGCAGGTAAGTTTTCAGACGTTATCAATGACCAAAATGGTTAATCCAGGGAAAATCCAATGCGTTTCTACTTTATTGAGTCCTCATAAAACTCCAATTACAAAAAATTAAATTTATAAAATAAACCAATAAATTAAACTAAAAGTCCAGATAGGTAAAAATAAAAACAAAGATTTTTTTAGAAAAAAGTAGTTTTGGTTTTTTTTTTATTTCTCAAAAACGAAAAGACATTTTTGCATCCGGTTTTCTGTTTTCGACTAAAAATTAACAAACACATTGAATTTTTAAAACAAAATTGGTACTTAATTACATAAAATTTTGAAAAAAATTAGTTCAAAAATGTTTTTTTTGCTTTTTTTTTTGAAAATTTTGAGTTTGAAAATTTATTTTTTTTAAACTATTCGTTAAAACAATTTAATTTAAAAACAAAGTGAAAGAAGAAGTTTTTGGCTTTTCAGAAAGGTATATCACGGTGTTGTAAACCAAGCCGTTGATTTTTAATATTTTTTTTTACAAAATAAGTCAATAGACCCCCCCCCCCTCCCATACGATTTTTTTCTTGTCTCAACTCAATTTACACGCTCTAGCTTTTTGGCACAACGCTCGTGAATCACCCTGTATATATGGATATGTACCTCCTAGAACTTAAGAATGCAACTGTGCTGTGAAAAAAAATCTCAATAAAGACTACTACTACTACTACTACTAAATCACCGTGTCAATACAAGGTTTGTTATAACAACTGTCGAACTCCATAAGGTGGTCATCAACTACGGGCTCCACCTCGAGATAATCGATCAAAATTACACCACGTGCATCCCAAAAAACTGACGGTATGACCTTGCCTGTTGATGGAACTTTCTGCTTACTTTGGAGCCAATTTTCCCCTGTTTCAACTATTTTCACCGTTCTTTTGTTGGAGATGTGAAGTGATGAAGCATCTATGGTTATGAATCAACACAAAAACTTGCGGACAGCTTTCTCATACCAAATTGGACAGTCAGATATACTCCGACCATATGCGATTGATCACCACTTTGACCACTTCAGAATCAGAAAACGAACTAGAAACACAAAATTGCCTTCTTCCAAAACTAAAATGGAACAAAAATCGAGTTGAAGCGTATCAAATGAGTTTAATGGTGGATTTACATTGATCTGCATGCCATCATCTGCAAAAATAGAGGATGCAAGATACAAAACTCATACTAGTGTAATAGAGAGGTAAGACCAAAATGCAGACGTCTGCACGGATGAAGATTATAGGAAGTTCAACTCATGCAGAAGAAAATTATGGTGAAGACGAACATGTTCATCTTTTTTATAGCGTTTTCATCTGCACCATAATTTTTTCATCTGCACCATAATTTTTTGTTGTTGGCTTTCATATGACATTAGGTCTGTTTGCTTACAGCAACAAACTGCAACGAAGTACAACAAAGTAAAACGTTTGTACATTTTCTGTTTGTTTACTCGAATTAGTTGAAAAGAAAAGAGAAATCGAGAGAGCAAAAAATTTCCCCTCCAGAGAAAATGTTTCAACTTTTTGCAACAGAAATTTCTTGTTGCAATTCGTTTTTAAATGAATCTTGTTCTTCGAATTTAAATTTTAATTGAAACGGTTTGCCGAAATTCGGAAAGAACATGCTTTGTGCTCATCATTTTTGTTAAAAATGTATTTATTAAGGACTTGATACGCAAACCAAAGAAAAAGCGTTAATGCTTGGTTCCAATAATTCTTTTGTCCTGACGGAAGATAAATATATACTTCTCCGATTTTTTTACAAAGCTGATCGACGAAAATTATATAAGTCGGAATGTGCATTTTTAATTCAAAATCGGTATACTGACGAATCACTTATTCAAAGTAGTATTCTACACAGTTCGTCATCATTGTCCTCAGGAATGTTAAACAGTTACGAACCAAAACTGCACCTTAGTATAAAGTATAATTCTAACCAAACAGACCTTTTGACATCATCTGTCACCGAGCTTTAAAAATTATAGCAAGTAAAAATGGGTAGGTATATGTGTACTCTTTCACTCTTTCGTGTTATGTCGTATAGCTCCCCCGCTTTACTTTTCTGCGAATTTGCAGATGCAGACGTCGAAGATTACATGTAAATCCACCATAAACCGAAATATGACAGTACAAGGCAGAAATGAGAACATTTTGATGATAGAAGTTTTGGAGAACATCATAACATCCACAGCCATTACACATCAAGCTAATCCAGTTCCCTGCAAAGCTAAATCACCGTGGTATGATAAGGACTGTGAGTCTGCTAGGAAAAAATCTTTTGCATTTTTAAACTTGTACCAAAACTTCAATGCCATTTCTTTAAAAGCCGACTACGTTATTGCTAATAGAATTGCTATTTGCAATTCTAAAAAAGTAAACTATTTGAAGAAACAAGCAGAAAGCTCTTCGGATTTTTGGAGAGCAATAAGAATCCTTAAAGGAAAAACGTTTGGATCAAAAACACTTTTATCTGCATCAGCACTTAAAAACCATTTTCAAAATCAGTTGAACGCAGAACTTTTCTCTCAACCAATTCAGTGTGCCAGGCCTAATTTCGAAAATCTAGTACTAGATAGCGAAATAACAATCTCAGAGGTTGAAGTAACTGTAGCAAATGTTAAGGAAAATAAAGCTCCCGGAGTTGATCGGATCCCAAACGAATTCTTTAAATATGCAACAAAAGATTTTCTTATGCATCTTACAAAAGTATATAATGATATCTTCACCACAGGAAATGCACCGGATGCTTTTAGAAAATCTATAATTTTTCCCCTACACAAAAAAGGAGATAAGATGGACACATCGAACTATAGGGGTGTGTATCTTTTCTTAACTCTTCGCTTAAAATATTTATGGAAATCTTAAGATGCCGCCTTACAAAATGGGTCAAAAGTAAGCACCTTCTCAGTGAAGTACAAATTGGTTTCAGGAAAGGATATTCTACAGTGGACCACATCTTTAGCTTGACGAACATTGCTGAAATATATCTTTGTAGACGCAAAAAATTATACACCTTTTTCGTCGATTTCCGAGCAGCTTTCGATTCTATCGACAGAAAAACCCTAATTTATAAGCAGCCCTATTAATAAAAATAGCCTATTTACTGGATAATACACGTTATAGCTAGCACACGGATAGTGAAATTATTCGTTTGCTAAATAAGTTAATTAATAAACATATTTTTTCCTCATTGTAACTATTCACTGAACAGCATGAAAATTGTACTAGATAATCTAGTATTTTTCCAAGTTTGAAGGTTGGTTGTCAAAAAAAGTGATGTCGTTTTCCAAATTCATTTCTGAATCAATTTCGTTTCAATTTTTAGTTTTTGTTTAGACAAAAATTAGTGGTATTAAATATATTTTGGAGAAATGTCTTCGTACAATTTGTTTCTGGGCTTAATATATGTAGGTACTTATTTAAATATTCTTTTATTCAAACCTTCAATAAACGAAATATAAGGAGTGAAAATTACTTGAACTACTCCTTTAGTCGTATGGAACAACATCAAGCATTATTAGACATTTTTCATTATAAGCTTGACAGCCAAGCAACGAACAACCGTTAATATTCCAATTGGACCCTTGGTTGAAGATGCTCCCAATGCGACCCAAGATGAGTTCTTTCTCAACCCCATTTTGTTATAGTTCATGCCTCTATTATAACCAAAGCCTCCTGACCCATACCACCACTAACAAAAACAATTTTTTTTTCTTCGTTTAATCTTCTTTTTTTTTTAATTTAATCTTTCACTAGACTCGGTACGGTAAACAAAACGAACTAGAGTTAAGTTTACCACTCCACCCAAATCGCAAAACAATCTTTCTTTGTAAATAAATTATTTAAATTTGTTGTCGAATATTTTGAAGTAAAAGATATTCGGTCGTTATACACAAAAATCAATGAAATAAGTTATCCGTTTGCTAACAAGTGTCATTTAAGGCTAACACACGTTTATTAATAGGAATTCTGATTTGAGATACGAGTTAGTCTTGTGTTAGGGTTATTTTGTGTTTATTAATAGGGCTGAAGCTGTTTAGAGACGAGATATCTCTTAAATTTGGAAGGTTGATTGAAAACATCAAGATGTTGAGAGAGCCAACAGCAGGAATGAAGTTCGAAGGTTTTATCGGAATGTAAAACAGCTGGCTCAAGGTCATCGAGCAAGAACCGATGCCTGCAGAGATAAACAAGGGAACATCATAGTAGAATCGCAGTCAATGCTGGTGATTTAGAAAGATCACTTCTGTAGACGGCGACGACGAACAAAACCCCGCCGTCAGACAGGAGCCTTCTATCATACACGATGGCAGTCAACAATTCCGTGAACCCGACCTAGAAGAAGTGATAACGGCAATATCACGGCTGAAATCCTACAAAGCCGCTGGAGCTGATTGTCTAGCTGCCGAGCTGTTCAAAGCAGCAGGCGACGATCTAGAGAGGAGCACCAAATCATCCGAAAGAATGCATGCCCGATGAATGGAACTTCAGCATTGTTTGCCCGATCCTGAAAAAGGGATATCCTCTAAGCTGCGCCAACTAAAAACTCCACCGTCAACACCATAGGCACTATCTTCCAAAAGTCTGTTCAACTTCTCGTGTTCGCCGATGATATTGATATAATGGGAACAACACAGCGTGATGTCGATGGCGGCTTTGTGACAATTGAGACAGAAGCGGCAAAAATGGGTTTAGCGGTAAATGAGGGAAAAACGAAGTATATGCTGTCTTCGAGGAATGACACCCAACACCGCCGGCTCGGACAGAACGTCACAATAGACGCATACGACTTCGAGGTAGTAGAGGCGTTTGTCTACCTAGGCTCCGCAATTAACACGGGCAATAACACCAGCGCCGAGATAAAACGAAGAATTACTCTTGCTAATTGCTGTTTCTTTGGGCTAAGAAAGCAATTGAGTGGAAAAGCCCTCTCTCGATCAACTAAGGTAAAACTGTACAACACCCTCATCATCCCTGTCCTGCTATATGGTGCAGAAGCATGGACCCTGACAAAATAGGATGAATGTGCCTTAGGCTGTTTCGAGAGGAAAGTTCTTCGGGTCATCTTTGGCCCCGTGTGCATTGATGGGGAATGGAGAAGGAGATACAACAGCGAACTTTACGGGTTGTACAACAACGTGGACCTAGCCAGAAGGGTCAAGGTTCAGAGACTCAGATGGCTCGGTCATTTAGAGCGCATGGACACCAATGCTCCGGCCCGGAAAGCCTTCGACACCATTCCCGAGGGACGCAGAAGTAGAGGAAGACCGCGACTCAGGTGGCGCACACAAGTGGAAGAGGACCTCAATCAACTTGGAGTGCAAAACTGGAGACAGCTAGCTAGGGACCGAGCTGGCTGGCGGAGACTGTTGGTTGAGGCCCAAGTCCACACCGGACTATAGCGCCACATTAAGTAAGTAAGTAAGATTGAAAACATCTACAAAGAAACAAGCTATACAGTATGGGATGGGCAAAATTTGTCAGAGTGGTTTCTTGCGTTCGCTGGATTGAAAGAAGGATGTAGTCTTAGCCCCTCACTATTTTGCCTTTACATTCAAGCCTTGAATAATGAATTGCCATGAGGCATAACAATCGATGGGTTCCCTATTAAAATACTTATGTATGCAGACGACCTAGTTCTGCTATCGGAATCACAGGAGTCTCTGCAGCTAATGATCAATAAATTACGGGATTATTGCTTTAAGTGGAACCTTAGTGTAAATCTCAACAAATCCAAAACGATGGTCTTTTGGAGAGGAACTGGACCTTTGGCTGCAAATGAAAAATGCTACTATGGTGAAGAATGCTCGGCAAAAATCCTTGATCGAACCCTCCTAGTGGGTGCCGGGCGGACAATGTCACCACAGTTTTGGTCTGTAGGTGTCAGACGGTGATAGCTAAGGTTAGATTGGATCGCTGTGTGGTTCTGACTTCTTTTATAGCACAACTCACAGAAATCCTCTCTCACCATAGATCCAAGGTTCCTAGTTTCAGTGGTGGTGTGAGCTAGTAAATCCGTGCCCAAGAATTAAAGGTTGAGGGATAAATCAACCATGAACGAGCTCAGCCGGAGGCCTGTGGTGGGTAACGGTTTTTGTTGTTTATACCTTCCCTCGGTATGCGGCTCTGCCGAGGGTGACCTTCTTTTCCGTCTTACTCGTGGGAATCAAATCGAATTTCACAATCATGTCTTCGTCCAATTTATGTGTTAAAATCTCATCCATCGAGTCCGAGGATGAACTCCTGGCTTCTAGTCAGGATACTATTGTAGGTAGCTCAGGGGAAGCTAGAGACGCTAGCACCTCAGAGCAGGCTACACTTAGAGGTAACACGGGAGGTACTAGTACCCCTGTGCCTTCAGCATCCCTCTCAAAAAACGCCCGTAACTTCAAGTAGCAAGGCTCGCCAGAGCAACGCTACCAAGCCCAACAAGCACTCTCCTGCGGATCAGCTCAAGATCAAGTACAGGAAGGCTACTTTCATTCTTGGCAAGATTGCCGAAAACGAAAAAGCCGGAAAGGTACATGAGCGTGATGCTGCCGACAAAATTAAATACCAAAAAGTTGTTGAAGAATTCAACAGTCGGGAGAAGAGTGCGCCACCCAGCAAAAAAGAAAAGTCCACCAAGAGGAACAGGTCTCTGGAGGAGGAGAAGCCACCTCAAAAGAGAACCAAACTTGGTGGCAGTGTCAGAAAAGAGACTCCGAGGGCGACAGCGCAACCGCGCGCCTTGAGTGAGGTCGTCAGAGACAACCTCCAGGTGGCGATTGTAGATGAGCTCTCCACAGACAACAGAGCTCTGATGTCAGCGTGGAACTCAATCGAGGCTAAGCTCTCGGAATTGGTCTTCCAGTATACAATCTCGGCAAAAGAAGGTCCCTATCCCAGCTTTGACTCCGGCGAAATGCTCAGGGGTTACAAAGTGATAAGGTGCGCAGACGACTTTTCAAGGGATTTCCTTGGCAAAGGAGTTGCTAAGATTAGCAACGACTGGAAGGGCTTGAAGCTCAAGCTCATTCCCGCCAGGGAGGTTCCTAGAAAACCATTGGCTCGCATCTTGTTGCCACTGATGAGCATTAAGCCAACTGGAGCGGAGCTGATTAGGAGCCTTCAACGGCTGAACCCGCGGATTCCTATGAATGACTGGGTAGTCATCAAGACAGAGGAACCGCGCAAGAATAGCGCGGTCTATCTTCTGAGGATCTGCGAGACTAGTCGCAAAGCCCTAGAAGAGGCACAGTACAAGCTGAGGTTCGGCATCAAAAGTGTCTCTATTAAGATTCTGCAGAGTCAGGAAGTTGGCCCCACCCTGGGTGATGATATTGTCGAGGTAGACGATGTCACCATGCAGGTTGGAGCCCCCGGCGAGGCGCTGGATCCTGGCCCTGCAGTTCCACCTGCCAATTAAAAACGACAAGCTACGCGCCATCCAGGCTAATCTGAAGCACTCTAAATGTGCCTCGGATAACCTGAGGATCTTCCTGAGTGAGGAAGATATAGATGTCGCCCTTGTACAAGAGCCATGGGTTAATGGTCTCGCGATTAGAGGCCTTAATGACAGCCAATACGATTTATTCTACAAGCCCGACAATCAGAATCAAGGTAAGCCTAGAACTTGTATTTTAGCTAAAAAAACACTTAAAAGCTTTTCTGTGTCCAAACTTTAGCACTTCTGACTTAACAGTTGTTAGGTTAGAGGGGAAACAAGCGGAGGGCTTGATTCTTGCATCCTCATATATGGCGCACGACATAGAGTCACCGCCTGAGGAGGTGCGTACTCTTGTGGCAGAGGCAAAAGCCAGACAAACAAGTCTGCTTGTAGGGAGTGATGCGAACGCGAGGCACTCAATCTGGAGCAGCAGTGAAATTAATGAGCGAGGTGAGTCTCTTTTTAATTATATAATCGAAAATAACTTGACTATATGTATTAGGGGCAATACTCCCACTTTTGTTTTTCCGAGTACGGACAACTCAGAAGGGTGGGAAGATGTGTTAGACGTTACATTTGTCAATATTTATGGCAACCTCTCCATCGAAAATTGGAGAGTATCTCTTCTTAACTCCTTTTCTGATCATAGACGGATTCTATTTGATCTTAAATTTGAAATAAAATCTCCTTCCCCCTATAGAAATCCAAGAAGAATTGACTGGAAGAAATTTAGTCAGATCTTTGGCTCAAAGTTGCGCAGTATACCGAACGCGAGTTACGACTCGGTAACAGATCTTGAGTTAGAGATTTCAAACTTCGAGGACTCTATGAACACCGCATTCAAGGTCTCTTGTCCGATAAGATACAGTAAGAAAACCTTTCCACCTTGGTGGAATGACGACTTATCTAATCTGAGGAAAATAACAAGAACCATTTTTAATATATGCTATAAGCATAAATTTTATCAGCCTTATAAGGACTGCTTGAGAATATACAAGCGTTCTATAGCTCAAGCCAAAAAGCAAGGATGGCAAGAGTACTGTCAGTCCATCGAAAACATCAAAGATTCGGCCAGGCTTAGTAGGGTTCTATCGAAAGAACATTCGAACCCCTCATTTCTTAAAAAACCAGATGGAAGCTGGACAGCATCTCCAATGGAGACTTTAGAGCTACTAATGAACGTACACTTCCCAGGTTGTGCAGAAGAACCAACCGAATCCAACCTGACTCTCAACATGCCAACCCCCATAGAGCAGGTAAACGCCCTTATAACTAGAGAAAATATAGTCTGGGCTATTAAGACCTTCTCGCCATACAAATCTCCAGGCCCTGATGGAATACTGCCTATAATGCTGCAAAATCAGCTTGAATTAGTAGTACCACGGCTCGAGAGTATCTTTAAAGGTTGCCTCTTACTAAACCATGTCCCCAAGTCTTGGAGGCAGGTAAGAGTGGTTTTCTTACCAAAAATTGGTAAAAGAGGGCATGAATCTGCCAAAGATTACCGACCTATAAGCCTTACTTCCTTTCTTCTTAAAACCCTGGAGAGAATCGTAGAATCCCACATAAGGAGCATTCTGAGTAGTTGTCCCCTATCTAACTCGCAACATGCCTATATGAGGGGCAGATCTACAGAGACTGCCCTTCACGAGGTAGTGAGAACGATAGAAAACACGATTCATTTCAAGGAATATACCCTAGCCACCTTCTTAGACGTAGAAGGAGCTTTCAACAATGTCCTAACTGAATCCATCGCTGAATCACTTGCAGACTTCGGTGTTGAGAACTACATTAGAAGGTGGATAATATCCATGCTAAGCAATAGGAGGATTCAATCAAAGTTAGGATATTCAACGTGTACCAAATATGCCAGCAGAGGAACACCTCAAGGAGGTGTATTGTCTCCTCTCTTATGGCTTTTGGTCATGAACAGCATTCTGGTGAAATTCGAGAGTAGTGGAGTGAAAGCGGTTGCGTACGCCGATGATTTGGTCATTCTAGTTTCAGGAAAATTTCCAAGCGTGATCAGTGAAATCACTAATATGGCTTTGAAGAAAGTAAGCACCTGGGCTGCGAGCTGCGGACTAGGTGTTAACAGCAACAAAACCGAGTTGATGCTTTTCACCACCAAAACCAAGGTACCACCCTTCACTCTACCTCGGTTAAACGGACAAGCACTATCATTGTCTTCCAGTGCTAAATATCTGGGCGTAATACTAGATACCAAATTAAACTGGAAGCTTAACATCGAAGAGCGGGTAAGAAAGTCGTGTGTCGCCTTCTACGCCTGCAATAAAACATTCGGCAAAAAGTGGGGCCTCCAGTCAAAAATGATAAAATGGACATACACAGCGGTTGTAAGACCGATACTGGTCTATGGTTCCATTGTGTGGTGGCCCGCTCTCAGCAAAGCCTACATAGTAAACAAGCTTACAAAGGTGCAGAGAAATGCTTGCGTAGGGATATCAGGGGCAATCAGGTCCTGTCCAACGGATGCACTCAATGTCATCCTGGACCTTCTTCCGATTGACCTCTTTATCAAATATCAGGTGTCCTGCAGTATCTTGAGACTCAAAGAAATAGGCTGCTGGAAACCTAGATCTTACGGGCACTGCAACCAAACAAGCCTGTTACCATCAGACATCCTATCCACAACAACCGATTACTGCATCCCTACCCTAGACACCTCAAAGAAGTTTAGAGTCTTGCTTCCGTCAAGAACCGACTGGGAGGAAGGCGTTGTGACGGAAGACTTCGACACAACTATCTTCACGGATGGTTCGAAGATGGAATGCGGTGTTGGTGCAGGTGTCTTCTGTGAATCTCTTGAGATTTCAAAATCCTATAGACTACCCGATTTTGCCAGCGTATTCCAAGCAGAATTGTTGGCGATAAGGGAAGCTTGTACAGCTCTTATAAATATTCGACAGAACCAAAATGTAGCTATACTAACAGACAGTCAGGCAGCTATTAAAGCCATTGATTCAGCTTTATCTTCCTCTAAACTGGTCCAGCAATGTAAAGAGGCCCTAAAGGAACTGGATATGAGCGTCACTCTTATCTGGATACCGGGCCATAGGGGCTATGAGGGTAATGAGAAGGCTGATGAGCTAGCTAGGCAAGGATCAGCCCTTCACAACTCTCAGGCAGTGAGAGTATATGCTCCTCTTGGAGTTGTGAAGGGCAATATCCTGACCAAATACACATCAGAAGCAAATCATAGGTGGAGTAGTTTAACGAGTTGCGTTATATCCAGGAAAATCTGGCCCGCCTATAACAAACCAAAATCAATCAATTTAATTTCCAAACCAAGGCATGACATAGCAAGGATTGTCGCTACCTGCACAGGGCATTGGCCTGTAGGGGAGCATGCGGCAAAATTGGGTATACCACATAACCCTTTCTGCCGCAGCTGCGAGAACCGGGATGAAAAAGAAACAGTCCCACACTTTCTCTGCCATTGTCCGGCCCTGGCCAGGAAAAGAGCACTCCACTTGGGTAAGGAATTCTTCAACGGTATTGAGGAACTCTCAGAATTCAAGATCAAAGATTTGATCTCATACCTAAATAGCACAAAGTGGCTTTAACCACCTCCCCCTTATTTCTCCCTCACTAAAGGGTACTATGAGATAATAGGCCGTAGGGTAGGAGAATAAAATTACATTTTATATTTTACATAGGACTGCATGTGCGGAACGTGCACCATCCATAGCCCATTTTCAAATCCAATCAGAATCTCACGAGGTATGGTATCAAAACGGCGCACTCAGCGCTAATTGTGCCCTGCGCGAAGCAGGACAGCCATTTCTACCTACCTACCATGGTGAAGAATTAATCGAAAATGTTAAAGAATACCAATACCTTGGTTTTACTGTAACGAGCAACCTGAATACGGAAAAGCACCTAGAGAAAAAGCTATCGGCTTCCAAAAACACTGTTGGTACAGTATGGCAAAATATTTACGGATATCTCATTCAGCACCAAATATCGAGTTTTCACCTCAACGTCTCAGTTCATCATGTTGTATGCTGCAGAATCATGGGGCTGGCGCCCGTCGGAGACCACTGAAAAACTCCTCCGATTCTTTTAAAAACGACAGTTTCGTCTACCGGACACAACGCCAAACTATGTGATTCTTATCGAAACTGGGTTATCACCACTGTACCTAACATCACTTAGACTACATTTCAATTACATTGTTAAACTGATGAACAGCCACACCGATAAAATTGCTAGGAAGATTGCAGTATCAGTCATAAGGTCCCAATGTTCATGGTTTGAAGAATGGAAAAATTTAGCAGACACGAGCGAAATACCTTTCAGCTTGACTTTAGAAAATGTTACAGAGTGGAAACCTTTACTTGAAAGCCTCCATTACAAAGCAAGGGAAGACAATATAGAGAAGGCGAGCATTTCACTTCACCGAGAAATATATTCAAAACTCCAATACGATCTAGGACAAGGCAACTATTTCAATGACAATTTTAGCTATGAACAAATATCTTTCCTGTTCCGATCAAGAGGTAAGTTGTTATCTTTGAACTTCATACCGCACCGCAATGACTTAGCTCTGACTTGCTCCATGTGCAATACCAACGAAAGGAAAAATATAGTTCATTTCATCGCAAAATGTCCAATTCTGGCAGAAATCCGACGACAAATATGGCAACAAAATATTTTAGAAGTTGATCTTCTAGCGATTTTAAATGGGAAAAACTGGCAACAGCTAGCACAATTAATTAAAATAGCAGTAAACTATAGAAGAAAAATAATAAGTGAAAGCTGTTAAATTAAAAAAACAAAAATCAATTAATTTACAAGATTCAAATAAAATCATTAAGCAAAGCTATCATCTGGCTGCCGGCCCCTCTGGCCATGCCTTATAAGGTTTAAGTCAATTAAACATAATAAATAAATAAATAAATAAATAAATAAATAAATAAATAGAGTGGCGCGACAGCTCTTGAAGAGCCAAGGCCTAAGTGGCTTACTCTCATCAACAATTCTCTGAGTGCGTGTGAAGAATTGAGGGAACCTACAATTTAACGCCGATTCCGAACGGCAAAGTTGAGAAGCACTTTTTCATGACAGATTGGTACTCTTGGAAAATTTGTCAGGTCTTCGCAAGAGGCAGTACCCGTGAAAGATGAAATAAAAACTTGGCCTGAGTAGGACTCGAACCAACGACGTTCAGCTTAGCAGCCAACGCACTTACCAACTAAGCTATGGGCAACTGCCCATGTTTACAAACATAATGGTTTTGTAAAAATTTTCTTGATAAATCAATAAATCAATCTATCTATCTAAAAAAAAAAAAAAAACAAAAATCTATTGTGAAAGGAAATAGTTGAATGTCGGCGAAATAGCTCATCTTAAACTTATTACTTACAATTTCACTTTGGCAAATTGTTTGCAGCTCTTCAAAGCAAGGACTGACAATAATGTCCAAATAAGATGGAATAGTGTCGGCAGGCAAAAGACTCATTAACTTTCCAATACTAAACATTAATCGAACCGAATCCGAGTTTTTAAGCCGTAGGGACGACAAGCATGCATTGCAGGCGTTAAGTAACGGTTCGGCATAGGGCTTCATTTGCAGTTGGCAATTGCGGCACAACTCTTTTAAGCCCAGAGTAGCTTGCGATGACATTGAAGAATTCAGACCACGCACCAAAAGTTGAATGGCTGGTGCAATGTAGGCTGGATTGTCCTTAAACCATAAACAATAAGATCCGATTGTTTCTAACGATGTGCCGAGTAGTTTTTCGTTCATTTTTTCGTAAGGAATTTCGGATAAAACCCGAATTAGTTTCGGTATTTGAGTGGATTCTGTAGTATCGATGTGTTCAGCAACAGAATGGAAAGCATAAATGCATGCTTCTAATTTTGTCCATTCCGTTGGGTTGGCTTGAACTCCAGCGATGGTCTCGTCGAGAACAGACGCGAGAATATTCAGAATATAGTCATGTAGAACGTCAAAGCAATACATCTAGAAGAGAGTACAATCATTTGCTATACGTGAACAGAAAAAAAACTAAGTATTTTTACCAGAGTGTCTGAGATGTCCTGTCTGTAGCACCTGAAGGTCTCCAAATCATCAGAATTCCATTTATCAATCGATGTTTCATCGGGTTGTTCGGATTTCCTCACTAAAATCCTTGTCAAATGGGCGTACAGAGGCTTGATGAATTCCCAACATTTGTTTCGTTCCTCAGTGTTGAGCATTGCAAAAACTTCATCCTGCAGCAAATACCAGAAGCCCATTGCTAAACTACTACACGACTCCTCGACTGGATAGATACCGGGCTTATCAGTGCATTGAAGAATCTCATTAACCAAACGTCTATTGAGATCGGCTAGCTCAGGATCGGTGGTAGTTATGCCATTGAGAAGCAGTTGAGAGTGTCTTTCAATGGCCGATACGAAAAGGGCATAAATATTCACCACAATATCTTCGTTGTTGTTATCTTTTTTCCATTCGGCTTTTGTAATACCACATAGGGAATCAAGGAACATTTTAATTAAAATAAAAGCAGTCTTCGGGTAGTTATGGCAATCTGGTTGGATTATAATGCTCAGGAGGGTTTTGAGGCAAGTTTCGGATAGCTCGTTTTCGTCCGCCGACATGCAACCATCAGAATCTGGGTCCTGGACACACGGCCAATAGCATTTGTTGACAATTTTTAGTAGAATCGCAGTGATGTTTTGGCAATTTTCAATTGAAAAGCCGATATTTCTAGTTATATTCAAAAAAGAGAGATCTTACTGAAAAGTTAAATACATAGCCTTGCGTTTTACATACCTGACCCAAGTTCCAACACATTTCACAGCCCTTGTCATGTTGCTAAACACTTCTGTGTCCCACTCTCTGTCGATCTGCATCTGCAAATATGCCTCTGTTGTTTCCATTACCAATGGAGCTCGTTTAGCAACTTCTCCTCGGAGTGTTGCTCTCTTAACAGACGTATAAATAGCAGTCATCTAGGGGAGATGTTTTTTTTTTTTTTGTTAAGAAACCCAAATAAAACTAATAAAGTTTACTTCTTCAGGAATTGCTTGCAGAACTTCAAGCATAATCCAGAGTTGAATTTCCTTTGTCACATTTGGAATTTGTTGGTTCTGAAAAGTATTGATGACGTCCTCAATAGCTGTTGGCCATTCACCCAACATGTGGACAATAAAAGCACTTAACTGCAAAATGCGGAAATAAGAATTAGAAATGTTTGCATTTTCCCTAAAGGATAACTTACAGCAATGCACAACCGATTAAGAACTAATTTTGGACCAGCAGCAAACGTTATTATACTCTCGAGGATTTTTTGCTTTAATTCTTCTCGATTTTCGGCTGGAACTTCATGCCAAAACTTCATGAGCTTCGAATGTAGGGTTACAGCTCCAAAGAACTGAACTTCTTGACTCTGGAATTGACAGGAAAGTTAAATAATATGTATGCATACCATAGAAGTATGTGATTTACTTTTCCTGGCTGCATTAGCTGCCATGAGAACGACCAAGCTTGTGGACTGGCCTGGGCTTTTGTTAGCCATTCATGTGTAATGGCTTGTTCTTGAGATGTTGACCGATAGAAAACAACAACAGCTTCCTCAAGTCTAGCTATATCGATGGGTTCCATTGCACAATTTATTGTTCTAAATCTAAGTTGCCCTTTTTCCTGTGTTTAGTCCAATTGGTTTCGTTTCAGGTGGTTCTGTTTTTTTTTTCTTTTTCTTAGAAAACTTCAATTTTCTATTTTAAACTAACTAACTTGTTTTAATAGCTGCATAAAATTAAATTACACTTGTGTAGTAAGTTTAACATTTATTTAGATTTTTCATATATTTTGTATAATTTCTATGATTTCTCTTTTTTATTATAAATTTTCTGTGTGGTGTAGAATTAGAATAGAAGAATACACCTTTTTCCTTTTTCAACTATTTGACAGATGAGCCTGTTGGAGGCGGACGGCGAATTCCCCTGATTTTTGTTTGACATCTGGAATATCGTAAAGGCCCCGACCCATAGAATCCGTTTCATCCGTTCCGGCAACACATCCGTGTACGTTGCCGGATGCGATGAATTTGAGGTGACCCAATGAATGCGTTGACGTTTATTATATTTTGTTTTTGTTTTTATATTTTGTTTTCAATCTGTGCCTTTCAACGCATCTGCCGGAGGGGAAAAGTTAAAAGTTCGGCTACTTTGTCCGTTGCGTTCACCGCATGCGTTGCTTATGGGCAGCATCCCATAACAACGTGTGTGTTTAATCCAGCTGTCAGTGCAATACGTCGACGCAACGGATGAAACGGATTCTATGGGTCGGGGCCTTAAAATCGACTGGCGAAAGACATTAGGTCAGTTCTACTGACAACATCGCACATCTCACTGACTGAGATTTCATGGCGATGGCACTTTGACTGAGGCAAAATCATTCGGTGTTCAGTTCCTTTGTATATGGATTTACCAGTATCCATGTTCTGTAACTTGATCGAAAAGTTTCCCATTCGATTCAAGGTGGAACACAATATTCCAACGTTTCTCTATTTAGGAAAATAAACTGTGTCTATAACTTGATGCGAAAACAGCCTGTGTGAAAATTACAATTTCCAGTTTTCCAGTCACAGTGACAGTTAAAGGGCGATTTTGTTCACTCAAATTTGAATTCAATTTTGTGACTTTCATTTTCAACTTTTGAAAAAATAGAGACAATCTTTGTTTTTCTCTCTCAGCTTCTTCTATTTTTGAAAATTGAATAAATGTAAAGTTGATTAACTCAAGAGTTCACAATTAAAAGTCGAAAACTAACCTTTGACTGAATAAAAAGAAATTCAAAAGTCCCAAAGTTGACTTCAACTTTGAGTGAACTAAACCGCCCTAAAAAAATCAAAATTGATGATTATAAAATTATCCTCAAAACACACAGGCAACAAAAATTTATGCAAACAAGACGGAAAAGTAAAAAAAAATGCAATTATAATTCTTAAAAAGTTTATTTCCTCCTCAAAAAATAAATAAAGAATTTATAGCTCGAGTAAAAACAATAAACGAGCTTGAATTCAGCTTCAAAATATTATCTCACTTGCTTGAGAGTGGTCGAGTTATTTTGACTGATAAGTCGAATAATTATTTCGACTTCAGAGTTATAGACACAGTTTTACTCACATTTTTCCAGGCTTTCCAATAATTTCATTTCATTATATTCCTGATCGAGTGAAAACAAGTTACAGAAACAGTTGAAGGCGAAAAAGAGATTTTCGACCCATTCCGTCGTAGTTTTGTTCTGATTCGTACTGTTTATGCGAAAACTTATTCGATGTGAGAGTTACAGAACATGGACCCAGGTAATATCAAGAATGGTTTTCTGCTTGGTTTGACAGTTTTTTACATAAGTTTGTAATGTGTGTTCTCTGCTTGCTTGCTTGAAAACCATTCTTGATAGTACTTGGTAAATCCATATACAAAGTTCAGTTCTACGGTCACGGTGTTGTTCATATCTCATATGTCAATAAAGTTGAAAGGTTGAGTGAGAATCCAACATATTTTCATCTTAGAAAAACATCTCAGTTCTCATTCTCAGCTAAGATTTCTTGTTTGAAGGATCTCTGATATCTCAGTGAGATGTTGTTAGGTGGAACTAGCCTATTAATGTTAAAGAGCTGAACAGAATGCGTCGCCAGTCGCCCGGCGACTAAAATGACAGCCGTCAAATATGTGAAGTTTGTAAAAGGAACTCAATGCGTTGTTCGTTGCCGTACTAGTCGCTCAAAAATTTAAGAAGTAAACAGAATGCATCGCCACTCGCCCGGCGACTAAAATGACAGCTGTCAAAAATGTGAAATTTGTATGACATATCGTGTTGTTGTTTCCTGGTATTTTTAAAGCAACTATTTGAATTAAATGGGATCTATTTTCGTTTTCCATTGTCGTCTTCTGAAGCAATTCCATTGGACTGACTTTGACAGACGGAATGCTTCTGAGAAGAGCAGAACTCTTCTGTATTGAAAACAGAATCGTCCGAAGAATGACACATATCTACACCATAACCCGTTCCATTGGAGGTAGAAGAAGAAACGTCAAAAAAAGACCGCCATATACTTAGCAGCACTTTGTGCGGAATTTCAATTTTTTTGATGCAAATAATTAGGTGAGAATTTGGTGAAATTTAGTGAATCAATTTTAGAATTTGGTGAATCATAGTTTAAAAGTTATTAACAAAATAACGTAAGGCGTATACTTAGCAGCACTTGTTCTGAATTTCAAAAATTTTGGTACCAAAAGATGCACCTGAATTTGGTGAATCGATCGTAACTATTTTCCGAATTTAGTGAATCTTAATTTGTTAGTTATTTAACAAATTAAAAATTATAAACAATTACGTAACGCAATTTTAAAATGACGTAACGTTTTCAAAACGATAACATCCCTGAACAAAATCAGCTTGATTCGGAGTCATTCGGAATGTCATTTTGTGAATTTAAAATGACAGTTTCCAATAAATTTATTAATTCAGAAGTTTTCGTTTGCAAACAATCTGCAAGCAACGAGTCAAAACAGGAGCGGTGTGTGAAGTTTGAAAAAAAAAATCTGCATAAAGAGGACGATATAAAGGAATAGGGAATTCCTTAATAAAATCAAGCCAATACACACCACAGAATGAGATAGTTATTGGCTAAATTCCTTTGCGAGGAATGCAACAAACTGACTTGAATTCGTGTACTCTGAACCTGCGTTGCAAATGCATTACCCGAAAGGCCTTCAAGAAAGCCAGTGGCTTGAGGGTGAGTAAATGGCTCCATATTAGATTTGGTTTTGATATTCAATATAATCGTAGGAACATATGACCACACACGCTTCAAATGCATCGTAAAGAATGGGAAGAGACCCTTCTTGGAGCTCCACAGAAATTATAATTCGGTTTCTTTTGAACATATGGCTGTCGATTAACAACCTGGAAAAGGGTGCCTGCTTCTGACCGTAATCTTTTTAGACTGATTTTATGTATTTTTCTCAAATCAATGCATTCTAGTAACAGATTTGTTTCTCCTTAAGCTAGTGTAAGATTAGTTTAAAATCCCAGGGTCACATTAAATAAATTGATTTTGTGCAGTTAAAAAAAATGATGTGATTTATTTATTTACTATTTGAGGACCTTGATTTTTCAGCAATAGCAATACATGGACTATTACTACTTGCTGTCCTGAGGAATTTTATTGACTTATTTCCTTAATACAACAAACCTAGATAAAGGTAGCAGGTTGACCGAAATCTTAAGTAAAGGTTTCTTCCAAATCCAATTAATGACAACTTTTTCGCTAGAAAAAGTCACGATAAAGGTCTAGATATCTAGAATCTAGATACTCTATCAAAATAGAAACATGCATTTATATTAATATGCACTTTTTTGTAAAGTCCTGGAAAAGATAAACTTCTTATCGCATTTTTTCATTTGTTATTTATGTCGAAAAAATTTAGACCTAAGAAAATTTAAAAAAAATTATTATGCAATGTGTACACGGATTAAGAATTTGTTTGCTTCGAATACACATGAACAAAAATTCGGAGTTGTAAAAGTTGGTACAGTTTAAGCGAAAAATAAAACTACTGGGTAGCGTAAGGTAACATTGCACGATCTATATTCTTAAGATTGTTTATAGAAGTAAGAGAAAAAGGACTATATTTTTTAAGCTAGGATTCACCAAATTTTGAATTATGTACCAGGTTGTTAATAAGGACACTCTGATTATCGGATCGAAATTTCAAAATTTGGTGAATAATAGTTATCGAGTTAGCTTCTGAAATCTGGAATTCAAAGTAGAAACTAAGGAAAAGGGATTACAACTCTCAAACCAGGATTCACCAAATACTGAGCTATGTACCAAAATGCAACTTAAGACAGACTTATTCATTGGTCCAAGTTTGGAAATTTGGTGAATCATAGTTTGTGAGCTACCGGCTTCTGAAATTTCAAAAATACTGCAAACCAGAAACTAAGGAAAAAGGATTACAACTCTCAAACCAGGATTCACCAAATTCTGAGCTATGTACTAAAATGCAACTTGAGACAGACTTATTCATTGGTCCAAGTTTGGAAATTTGGTGAATCATAGTTTGTGAGCTATCGGCTTCTGATCTTTGAAAAATACTGCAAAACAGAAACTAAGCATAAAGGATTACAACTCTTAAACCAGGATTACCAAATTCTGAGCTATGTACTAAAATGCAACTTGGGACAGACTTATTCATTGGTCCAAGTTTGGAAATTTGGTGAATCATAGTTTGTGAGCTACCGGCTTCTGAAATTTCAAAAATACTGCAAACCAGAAACTAAGGAAAAACGATTACAGCTCTCAAACCAGGATTCACCAAATTCTGAGCTATTTACTAAAATGCAACTTAAGACAGACTTATTCATTGGTCCAAGTTTGGAAATTTGGTGAATCATAGTTTGTGAGCTATCGGCTTCTGATCTTTGAAAAATACTGCAAAACAGAAACTAAGCATAAAGGATTACAACTCTTAAACCAGGATTCACCAAATTCTGAGCTATGTACTAAAATGCAACTTGGGACAGACTTATTCATTGGTCCAAGTTTGGAAATTTCCTTAGTTTCTGGTTTGCAGTATTTTTGAAATTTCAGAAGCCGGTAGCTCACAAACTATGATTCACCAAATTTCCAAACTTGGACCAATGAATAAGTCTGTCCCAAGTTGCATTTTAGTACATAGCTCAGAATTTGGTGAATCCTGGTTTAAGAGTTGTAATCCTTTATGCTTAGTTTCTGTTTTGCAGTATTTTTCAAAGATCAGAAGCCGATAGCTCACAAACTATGATTCACCAAATTTCCAAACTTGGACCAATGAATAAGTCTGTCTTAAGTTGCATTTTAGTAAATAGCTCAGAATTTGGTGAATCCTGGTTTGAGAGCTGTAATCGTTTTTCCTTAGTTTCTGGTTTGCAGTATTTTTGAAATTTCAGAAGCCGGTAGCTCACAAACTATGATTCACCAAATTTCCAAACTTGGACCAATGAATAAGTCTGTCCCAAGTTGCATTTTAGTACATAGCTCAGAATTTGGTGAATCCTGGTTTAAGAGTTGTAATCCTTTATGCTTAGTTTCTGTTTTGCAGTATTTTTCAAAGATCAGAAGCCGATAGCTCACAAACTATGATTCACCAAATTTCCAAACTTGGACCAATGAATAAGTCTGTCTTAAGTTGCATTTTAGTAAATAGCTCAGAATTTGGTGAATCCTGGTTTGAGAGCTGTAATCGTTTTTCCTTAGTTTCTGGTTTGCAGTATTTTTGAAATTTCAGAAGCCGGTAGCTCACAAACTATGATTCACCAAATTTCCAAACTTGGACCAATGAATAAGTCTGTCCCAAGTTGCATTTTAGTACATAGCTCAGAATTTGGTAATCCTGGTTTAAGAGTTGTAATCCTTTATGCTTAGTTTCTGTTTTGCAGTATTTTTCAAAGATCAGAAGCCGATAGCTCACAAACTATGATTCACCAAATTTCCAAACTTGGACCAATGAATAAGTCTGTCTCAAGTTGCATTTTAGTACATAGCTCAGAATTTGGTGAATCCTGGTTTGAGAGTTGTAATCCTTTTTCCTTAGTTTCTGGTTTGCAGTATTTTTTAAATTTCAAAAGCCGGTAGCTCACAAACTATGATTCACCAAATTTCCAAACTTGGACCAATGAATAAGTCTGTCTTAAGTTGCATTTTGGTACATAGCTCAGTATTTGGTGAATCCTGGTTTGAGAGTTGTAATCCCTTTTCCTTAGTTTCTACTTTGAATTCCAGATTTCAGAAGCTAATAACTCGATAACTATTATTCACCAAATTTTGAAATTTCGATCCGATAATCAGAGTGTCCTTATTAACAACCTGGTACATAATTCAAAATTTGGTGAATCCCAGCTTAAAAAATATAGTCCTTTTTCTCTTACTTCTATAAACAATCTTAAGAATATAGATCGTGCAATGTTACCTTACGCTACCCAGTAGTTTTATTTTTCGCTTAAACTGTACCAACTTTTACAACTCCGAATTTTTGTTCATGTGTATTCGAAGCAAACAAATTCTTAATCCGTGTACACATTGCATAATAATTTTTTTTAAATTTTCTTAGGTCTAAATTTTTTCGACATAAATAACAAATGAAAAAATGCGATAAGAAGTTTATCTTTTCCAGGACTTTACAAAAAAGTGCATATTAATATAAATGCATGTTTCTATTTTGATAGAGTATCTAGATTCTAGATATCTAGACCTTTATCGTGACTTTTTCTAGCGAAAAAGTTGTCATTAATTGGATTTGGAAGAAACCTTTACTTAAGATTTCGGTCAACCTGCTACCTTTATCTAGGTTTGTTGTATTAAGGAAATAAGTCAATAAAATTCCTCAGGACAGCAAGTAGTAATAGTCCATGTATTGCTATTGCTGAAAAATCAAGGTCCTCAAATAGTAAATAAATAAATCACATCATTTTTTTTAACTGCACAAAATCAATTTATTTAATGTGACCCTGGGATTTTAAACTAATCTTACACTAGCTTAAGGAGAAACAAATCTGTTACTAGAATGCATTGATTTGAGAAAAATACATAAAATCAGTCTAAAAAGATTACGGTCAGAAGCAGGCACCCTTTTTCCAGGTTGTTAATCGACAGCCATATGTTCAAAAGAAACCGAATTATAATTTCTGTGGAGCTCCAAGAAGGGTCTCTTCCCATTCTTTACGATGCATTTGAAGCGTGTGTGGTCATATGTTCCTACGATTATATTGAATATCAAAACCAAATCTAATATGGAGCCATTTACTCACCCTCAAGCCACTGGCTTTCTTGAAGGCCTTTCGGGTAATGCATTTGCAACGCAGGTTCAGAGTACACGAATTCAAGTCAGTTTGTTGCATTCCTCGCAAAGGAATTTAGCCAATAACTATCTCATTCTGTGGTGTGTATTGGCTTGATTTTATTAAGGAATTCCCTATTCCTTTATATCGTCCTCTTTATGCAGATTTTTTTTTTTCAAACTTCACACACCGCTCCTGTTTTGACTCGTTGCTTGCAGATTGTTTGCAAACGAAAACTTCTGAATTAATAAATTTATTGGAAACTGTCATTTTAAATTCACAAAATGACATTCCGAATGACTCCTAATCAAGCTGATTTTGTTCAGGGATGTTATCGTTTTGAAAACGTTACGTCATTTTAAAATTGCGTTACGTAATTGTTTATAATTTTTAATTTGTTAAATAACTAACAAATTAAGATTCACTAAATTCGGAAAATAGTTACGATCGATTCACCAAATTCAGGTGCATCTTTTGGTACCAAAATTTTTGAAATTCAGAACAAGTGCTGCTAAGTATACGCCTTACGTTATTTTGTTAATAACTTTTAAACTATGATTCACCAAATTCTAAAATTGATTCACTTAATTTCACCAAATTCTCACCTAATTATTTGCATCAAAAAAATTGAAATTCCCCACAAAGTGCTGCTAAGTATATGGCGGTCAAAAAAAGACCAATGGAAAACGACACATGAATGATACTCTTTGTATAAACACATTTTTGTTTTTGAACCACCCTATGTAACCATCCCGTATACATTCTAGTTTACGATATTCCACACTTGTTAGAATTCTATTCAAAAACTTGCAATCGCTCCTAAATATTTTTAAGAATCGAACTCAAGTCAAATGTTTGGTTGTTTCGAATTCGACATAAAATACCACCAATTTCTCTGACCAACCGACAAACCAGTAACATCAATTCAAGAACAAAAAAAAAACTAAATCCAACTGACCTCCGTTCTTTTAGCTTTAGAAAATATGTACTTCCAGGTTCAGCTGGATGTATTCAAGAACTTTTTTATTCAGTGTTGTTGACTCCTTTCTACAAATGACCTTCGGGGTCCTAAACCCTGTACCTATAAAAGAATTTGATTTCGAAAACGAAAGAACCTTCTGTTGTTGTCATATTCCATTAAACACAATTCTTACTACACACATTTATTCACATTTTTATAAAGAAGGTACAAAACTACTATCAAACTCGACGAGAAGAGTTTCTACAGTGACAGGCTTACGAATATGCTACAATGATTCTTCTTTTTTTCTTAGCTTCTTCTACATCGAATATGCAAGCATATTTTCAGCCAACTTTTCAATGTCGTCCAAACTCAACTGGCCCAATTTCGCTTCGAAATCTTTCATGAATTCTTTAGTCAACTTCTCAGATTGGTCGTCATTGAAGTATTTTCGAAACGAACGATAGATAACTTCTTTAAGGGGATCCGGCTTCTTAACCGCTAAATTAAGTTTTGTTCCGTCTTTAATGGTGGGATATGAAGCAATTGTGTTTTCATCAACTAATGATCGCCCGAGATGGACAATTTTTTGGTGAACTACAGGAATATCAAGCATTGTTGAAATTTGTTGTTTCATTTCTAAGATTGTGGTTTCTGGATTCACCTAATGAATTATTTTGAGAGTTTGTTCAAGTCATCGTTTTTCGTTTTTTAAATTTTGTTTTCTTACGCTTATAACGCATTCTTTGCCTTTGAGGATTTTTACTGTTATCCTCATTTTGTTGTGTTTTTGTTTTTTGAAATGTTGAAATAAGTTTTATAAAACAATTTGATTTTCAATTGAAGAATGGATTTGAGCCTTGAGGGAAAGACAAAATATTTTTATTTTACTTGCTTTGACGACAGAAACAAGAAATGACAGTGGCAGAAAGAATGATGTTTTTGTGGTCGGTTCACAATAGAGAATTTTTAAGAACCATAATTTCCAAATGAATTGATCCGCTTTCGCTCCTAGGCACCAAATTTTGCTTGATTGTAAATGTTCAAAGAGAAAAACGTCAAACGAGCTAAGTCAACGTTAAATAGAAATAATAGAATTATTCTGGAACACTACGGCATAGTGCGTCGAGAATCCGTGTTTTATAATATTAAACCGTGTGCGAATTGGACGAATTGCGTTTAGAATTCTAGTTAAATTTAACCACTACTGTCATATTTTAGTCTGCTCCGTAGCTAGTGTAATTTTAACACATTTTATTCAAAATTTTACCAAACGTCAAGTTTTAACCACTTAGGCCGTGTGCGAATTCAGTTAAAAATGGGTTAAAAATTGACGTTTGGTTAAATTTTGACACTTCGCATTATTTGACTAGCTGCTGAGCAGGTTAAAAAACTACAGTAGTGGTTAAAAATTCATCCATTTTTATTTTTTAACCACAATTCATCCAATTCGCACACGGCCTTAAACGCAATTCGCACACGGCCTAAAACGTGCTTTACACGATATGGATTTTCCATATGGACTGTCACTTTTTATTTCCAAATGTATTTTCATTTGTATGTCAAATTGAATTTTGTTTGTAAAATCAGAAAAGCATTTAGACGATTTGGATTTTTCGTTTGTAGTTTCAAAACATGTTTTTGTCCAAAACACCTAAAATGTGTTACATTATTATTATTTTTTATGAAAAACACAAAATAACATAACAAATCACCTTTTTCGTGCTCTCCATGTTTAAATGTAAACTTTTTTTGTCGTTTGAAAATCCGATTTCGTCTGTATCCAGGGTCCATGTTCTGTAACTCTCACATCGAATAAGTTTTCGCATAAACAGTGCGAATCAGAACAAAACTACGATGAAATGGGTCAAAAATCTGTTTTTCGCATTCAACTGTTTCTGTAACTTTTTTTCACTCGATCAGGAATAACTTGAAATAAAATTATTGGAAATACTGGAAAAATGTGAGTAAAACTGTGTCTATAACTCTGAAGTCGAAATTTTTATTCGATTTATCTGCCAAAATAACTCGACGACTCTCAAGCAAGTGATATAATATTTTAGAGCTGAATTCAAGCTCGTTTATTGTTTTTACTCGAAGAATAAATGATTTATTTATTTTTTGTGGAGTAAATAAACTTTTTAAGGATTAATTGCACTGCGTAAATGTTAGGAATCATAAATTTTTAATTTTCTCTTACAATGATGATGCTGATACGGTTTTGAGCTCGACGCCAACACAAGTTGACTTGATTTAACTTTTATCCTCGAAACAAATGTGCAACAAAAATTGGTACATGCAGCAAATTCTTTTTACTTTTCCTTCTTGTTTGCATACATTTTTGTTGCCTGTGTGGTTTGAGGATAATATTATAATCATCAATTTTTATTTTTGAGGGCGGTTTCATTCACTCCAAGTTGAAGTCAACTTTGGGACTTTTGAATTCAGTTAAAGTTTTAGGCGCAAATTTTGAAACAATTAAACTCTACTTTAAATCCACTTTAGAGTAGGAGTCGACTCTAAAAACAAATTTTAGATTCGGGGTCGACTTTATCTCATTTTTGAACGAGTTAAAGTATACTTTATCAGGCGTGTTTTTTTCACTACTCTGTAGCCAGCACAGCAAAATTTCCCTTGGCAAACAACAACAATTTGATTTTACAGTCGATAAAAAGGCCAGTAAAATAATGACAGATAAGCCGGAGATAGAACTTCATATTATTGAAATGAAGATGGCGCTGATGGCGTTAAGAAGAATTATTTTGCTTCACGAATGTTGGCAATTTTGAAAATTATTTGTATTTTATTTCAATTTCGCTTGATACGTTTCTTTGGACTTTTGTTGCCTGATTTTGGTTTTGGCATATGGAGGAACAGAACATCTCACACATCTTGTCTACTGTATGTGTCGCTCGTGAGATATGCCAATAGCATGTGGGACAGAGCTGAGTTGAGTTGGATCGTCAGTCAAAAGTTTTGTTACAAAATAAAGAAAAACGAAATTCAAAATTGTATGGATGAAGAACGTCTATGACGATGCGACTTGATTTATGTTCCAAATGCAGACTCACACAAATACTGACAACAATAGTCCTTCATCATCCCACATTCAGACACGAACTTTCGTCCAAAAATATACGACACAATAAAATAAAATAAAAACACATATGTATAGGTTTTTGTTGCAGAACTTTTTAAATCACATGCCATGTTAAACCGTCCGATGTTGTAGGGAGTTTTAATCAAATTAATGTTGATAATGTTGAAGAATTGAATGATGGTTTGCATTTTTGTTTGCGATAGGTTTTTGAGGGAAATATTTATCAAAAACTTTTGACGTTAGATTTTGAAGTTTTTTGTAATGACAGATAGAGTGAGTTGGAGCGTTTTTTTCGCACTTGATTACTTTACTGGCTACCGAGTAGTGAAAAAAACACGACTATCGTTAAAGTGGTTGTCTAACTTTAAAAGGGAGAAATCGTTCGTTTAACTCCTTAAAGTATAGTTTTGAGGAAGCAGACTTTGGGATTTTCGAAAATTCGGAAATTATATGAAAGAAAAGAGTTTATCAAATTCGTGCATGCTCTTATTTAAATTCAAATATTCATTTTATTTTGCACAGTTTTTCGTTCGAATACATTTATCATTTTTGTAAAATAAAATAAAAAATATGAACCACGGAGACTACCAAGCGGGTTTGTTGCTTGTTTTTTGACACTTCTTGTAGTTATATGTGTACGTTGTTTGCTTTTAATTTTATTACCTATGTGCCTTTTTTGAGAGTCCTTATAAGCAAATAACACTTGTAGGGAAATTTGTTCCTGTTTTTAAGGAATATTTTTAACCCATTTCAGAGCACACTATTCCACCTTCACTATCACAAACAAAACAAATTGGAACATCATTTGGATATTTATTTAAACACATTTTCACAAAAAAAATCATAACATTTATTAGAACTAAATATACAAACACTAAATAATCACATTTTTTCCTGTTTTGGGGAGATGAATGCACTAAAAGCTGTTAAAAACTGCAAGCGTAAAATGACAGTTCACTAATTCAATTTATCAATTTGTCACATTTAGGCGAGTTCACACAACGTTTTGTGCTTTAAGTAGAGTAGACTTTATTGCTTAAACGAGGGCTGACTTAAAATTTGCGCCTTAATGTTCAACTTTTAATTTTAAACTCTTTCGTAAATCAACTTTAGATTTTCTCAATTTTCAAAAATAGAAGAAAGGGAGAGAGAAAAACAAGAATTTTCTCTATTTTTTAAAAAGTTGAAAATAAAATCACAAAATTGAATTCAAATTTGAATGAACAAAATCACACTTAAACTGTCACTGTGAGTGGAAAGTAAATATTCCTTCCATTGAAAACTGGAAATTTCAATTTTCACACAGGCTGTTTTCGCATCATGTTATAGATACAGTTTATTTTCCACGATAGAGAAACGGTGGAATATTGTGTTCCACCTTAAATCGAATGGGAAACTTTTCGACCAAGTTACAGAACATGGATACAGATGAAATTTAGAAACTGTTCTAAATGAAAAAATTCCATATGGAATTTTCATCTGTGGGTGCTTTCATAAATGCATGGTTGCGCAAGTCTGACGCATGCATGTTGTTCATAAATGCAAATGATAAAAGTCAGATGTTCATAAAAGCAAAACGCAAATATTTGCAGCGCAAATGTGCAACTACAAAAAATCACATGCACACTGAATTTCTTTCTGAATAAAAGAGACAGGTATATAGTATCATAAATGCAGTGTAAAACACATGCGCAAGTATTTTTGTCTGACGTTAATATGATTGCAAATGATCGCATGTAAGCAAAGCAACCATGCATTTATGAAAGCACCCTGTATTTCGATATGGATTCTTAATACGTTTACACGATTTGTATAATTTTCCATATGGAAAAAGTGACAGTTCATATGAAAAATCCATATAGAGTACCGGCGGGAAACGTCAAACGAGATGACGTCTTGTCGTCGTGGAGGGCACACAACTTCAATTGGGTCGAAATTGATGAAACAAGGAACATAAAACATACCTTTTCCTGTAAAATTAATGAAAATTTATAATTTATTTAAGTTGAAAGTTTACTATTTTATCTTCTTTGTTTGTTGTTTGTGTTAAAATGTACAAAAAATTGCCTCCTTAGTGCTGTGTTTTTGGTTTTTGGTGTCCAACTTCCTTCTTTTTGCATCCAATCCCTTGCGTATACTTAAATCTTCATTTCCTGAATAAAAAATCTTTTTTAGATGCATTAATTATTGAAATATTTAGAAAAATAACAAAAAAAAATTCAAATTGTATGAAATCCCGCCATTGTTTGCCCTCCACGACCTAATATTTGACAGTTGAAATTGATCGAAATTTATGCGCTGTCAAAAGGGAAAAAGCCCTATCGTGTAAAGCACGCTTAAACAAAACTTACAAATTTCTATTACTTGCTTTTCACCGTGACCTACAACACCCCGACAAAAACCAAAAACAAATACGCATCTATTGTGACCGCAACCCTATACAAATGTGATTCATCGAGGTGGGTTTTTATTATTTTTTTCTTTTTAATTTGCACCTCAATCTCGGTATTTTTACTTTTTCAGCTGCAAATGTTTGGAGATAATAATATTTGTTTTTTATATAAACCCTTAAAATAATATTAAATAAACCACTATCTTTTTTGTCAACTAAACGACCGGAAATATAAATTTCTATAAATTCTGCCAGAGTAGTCATTGAAATTCAATTGTGGCTCTTTCAAACGAACTCATAATTGTCAATTACCTACAAATTCAATTACGAATAGTACAAAACAAAAACAATAATTTAAAATAGTAAATACAATCGATAATTTATTGATAATCATAAAACGAAAAATATCTCAGAAAAGAATAAAAAAGGAACAGCGTGACACAAAATGTGTGCGACACTTCTGGAAGATGTTGAAACCTACAATCCGGATACTTTGGATTTAAACAAGGACAGTGAAGCAGCTGATTATTGGTTTAGTATAATCGATGAAATAATCAATAAGTTTGCAAGGCAAGCTGTTGCTAGTCAAGAAGAGATCGATCCAACGTCAGAAGAGAGGGCTGAACAATTTAAGAAGTCATACAAGGATCAAATCGCGAATATGCGGAATTCAATGAATAAGTAAGTCTTTCTAACTCGAACGAAATGATTATGGTGACATTTTCACTGTCTAGTATTAGCCGTATGACTTGAAAGTTACACAAGCTTGGAAAATACGTGTAATTACCTTTCAAGTTCGTAGGGTAGCGCACGGAAGACCTTCTAGGAGAGTTTGTAGTCTGTTACTCATTAATTTAACATAAAAAGTGTAGGGGCGTGATGTCTATATAGAAATAATTCTAGACAACTTAAGTCTTTTCTCGTTTTTGTGGTTTTTTTTTTAAGACATGCTTTAACTTTATCGGGAATCGTTGATTGATGTTCTGGCTAATTGTGATTACACTTTTTCAAATAAACTTCATTTTCTACATTTCAGTGATCAGCCCATTACCATAAGAGATTTACTAGAACTAAATGAAACAACGTTAAGACTGCATGGATTTCAGGATCCGTGGTTCAAGCAAAAGAACCAAGAAAATGAAGCTTCAATTAAACAATTCAAATCCAGATTAGATGAAATCGATAAATTAAGCAATGACGATAGATGGACTGAGTTGATTCGTGGCGTGTTAGCTGGTAAGTCCCCAACAATTTCTTATAACATTTTTATCATCCATCATCCCATAACTCTATGATAAAGTTAAACACCTTAGAAACTACAATAGCTGCCTGCATCTGGTCCGTATTCCCTCAGTATGGAGAGAAGTGAAAGTTGTTTTCATACCCAAGGCGGGAAAATGCTCGCAAGTTAACCCTAAAGATCTCAGACCCATAAGTCTATCATCGTTCCTTCTTAAGACATTAGAAAGACTGGTAGATATACACCTCAGAGCAAACATTGACACAAGACTCATGTCTATGTCTCAACATGCCTACTGTAAGGGCAAATCGGTTGAAACGGCGGCGCTACACACTTTAGTACGCACTACCGAACACTCCCTCCATCATAAAGAGTATACTATGGTTGCATTCCTTGATATAGAAGGCGCGGACACATCTGCAATCACATATGCACTTTCATCTCTGAATATGGAGAGTTCCGCACATCGACCCTCCTTCTATAAACGGTGTCCAATTAAAGTTTTCAGAGGAAACTAAATATCTGGGTCTTATCTTGGACAGAAAACTGAATTGGAAGAGCAACATACACGCAAGAATAAGAAAATCTACGGTAGCTCTTTTCACCTGCAAGAAAGCCATTGGTAGCAAATGGGGTCTGCAACCCAGAATCACTCACTGGCTATACAAATCGGTAATCAGACCGATTCTTCTTTATGGTGTGACAGTATGGTGGACTGCATTGGACGTAAAAATGAACTGCGATAACCTTGGTAAAGTGCAACGCTCAGCATGCCTAAATATAAGCGGATCACTTCGTACGACCCCACCTGCGGCACTAGACACCCTACTCTATCTGACACCTCTGGATATAATCAGCAAACAAATAGCTGCTAGTTCTGCTAGTCGCCTGAATGCCTCTTCACAGTGGACTAACAATAACATTGGCCACTCTGTTATTCTTAATTATCTAGAATCAATTCCAAAGCACACAGACTACACCATTCCTCAACTAGAGTTCGATAGAAACTTTCAAACTTCTATAGCTTCCAGATCCTTCTGGGAAAATAAAACATTCCTGGAAGACGATGCAATCCACTTCTATTGAGATGGATCGAAAACTAGTGATGGGGTTGGCGTTGGTGGTGTGTACTCCGAATGACTAAATCTAAGTCTCTCATTCAGCCTTCCAAATCATTGAATCGTGTTTCAGGCAGAACTTTTGGCGACTAAAGAGGTCTTGTCTTGGCTTAGACATTTGATATCCGGATTTTCTCAGATAGTCAGGCAGCTATAAGATCGCTGGACTCTGTCTCTACAAACTCAATTACGGTCTAAAACTATCGATCGTCTCTAATGGAGATGGCACAACAGTTTAACATTCACCTTCACTGGGTGCCGGGCCATAGAGACATTCCAGGAAACTGTAAAGCCGATGAACTCGCCAAATATGGTACAACATTACCCGTTAAACCACAAATGGCTAATGTTGGTATACCAATCGCTACATGCAAACTTTTGATACAACAAGATGCTATTAAGAGAACTAACATCAGTTGGCCTAATCTGGACTTAAAGAGATCTAGGTGCCTATTATCTCTTAGCAGATTGCATATAAGCTCGTTAATTGGTGTCATTACTGGACGCTGTCTAATAGGAAGACGCGCTGTGCGACTGGGCGTATTTTCTAACGATTTCTGCAGAAGCTGCATGGGAACATATTAATATAATTAATCTTCTATGTTTCGTAAGGAACTCTAATTGGTTTCAATGAGCTTTCGAATTTCGATTCATGTGGTATCACAATGGGCCTTCAATTGGCCTAAGTGTGTCTTTTACCATGGCAACCACTTTAACCTAACCTAACCATCCAATAACTCTGTGATAAAGAAAAAAACATAAGTAACTACACATTTTGAATATGTAGTTCCATTAATCGAAAGCGATGAAAGAAGGTCACAAAAAACCTTTAAAATTTCGTATTGCCTACAGTGTCAATGCCAAGGTACTTGTGGTTTGTGGTTTTGTTTAAAAACTCAACTTGACCGTGACACATATAACAAAACGTGACCCATTGTGGGTTAGGTAATTTAATTTCTACTAATCATAGGAGCTTCAGCAAAATATACTTAATCTTGTAGGCCTTAAACTATTTTGGTTGATTTTTGTGGTGGAATGTTTATCATGTCTGATTGTCTAGCTTTATCAGGTGTTTGAACAGTTTATCAACTTGTGGAGAACAAGAAATTGGGTTGAAATTAAATTAGATGGGAAACAAGAGCGTTGTAATCTAAAGTTTACATTAATTTATAATGCGTACGAGTAAATGTCTTACATTTAATATTTACATAAATAAAGTTTAATCTGCTTGAATAATTAAAGTACTTGCAATGATGCATTAACCCTAAAGATTATTATTGAAATCTAAGTTGGCAGATTGCAACACACAATTATGATAAGCTTGTGGATGCAGACTTTTCCTTCAAAAACTTTGAACCACCATTGAACATATATTGTGTTTTCTGTGTTCATTTTTCAAACTCTACGCTTTCTTCGCTTACTTACTTACTTACTTAAGGTGGCGCTACAGCTGTCTCCAGTTTTGCACTCCAAGTTGATTGAGGTCCTCTTCCACTTGTGTGCGCTACCTGAGTCGCTGTCTTCCTCTCCTTCTACGACGAATGGTTAGGTTAGGTTAGGTGATAAGGGGTGTGCACAGCGTGAAACTGTTGCATACACGGGGGCCTACTGGTCCATTGTGATCCCCTATAAAAGTAAAAGTTAGCATCGATGCTCTTCAAAATTGCCGATTAACGTAGACTGGCTATCTATAAGTTTCCTCATGTTTGCCATTGAGACCTGTGCTAGATCATCCAGTTCCCCAACAAACCTGTTCCCGAAATGACAGAGTCGGTTAGTTTGCAGGTTCGGACAGTCACAGGCAGCAGGTGTTTAATGGTTTCTATTTTTATCCTCATCCTGACTGCTCCTACAGAAATCGGGTGCAAATGCTCCTATCTTGCTGGCCATTGTGCCAATTTTAATGTTCCTTTTACTCAGCGATAGAATATACCGAGTTTCCTTTTCTCTAATGTTAGGCCATAAACTTCTCGTCCCTGGATTTCCAGGAATTATTGATTTTCTCTTTTGATTTAAGGTCTATCTTCCTCTTGAGTAGCCCAATCGGGACGGGTGGTCCCCTAACTGAATGGTCGCTACTACTTGTATCTGCTTCTGACCCTTTCCTGGCTAGTTCATCTACTATTTCGTTCCCTTCTATATTGCTATGTCCAAGAACGCAGCAGAGCTTAAACTGGTTAGAATGGCAGATTCTATTTAATTCCTTCCTACAGTTTAAAACTGCCTTTGATCTTATTGTCTCACTGGCTAAGGCTTTGATAGCAGCCTGGCTGTCCACGAAAAAAGTAATCTCCGAGGAGCTTAGCTTTTCATGATGTGCCAATTCAGCTGCTTTTTCAATGGCATAGATCTCGGCCTGAAAGACACTACAGTCAGCTGGGGGTTTATACGACTCTCTGATGTTGACAGATTGGCAAAACACTCCAGCACCTGTTCCTGATTCCATTTTTGAACCGTCAGTGTAGAAAGGGATACCCTGTTTACTTATAAGTGAATTAGGATCCCAACCCTGTCTTTCGGGTGTGGAAATAGAAAATTTCCTATCGAAATCTAGTAAAGGGGGAATGCAATCGGTGGTCTCCATCAGTCCTGGAATCTTGTCATATCTTTGTAAGATTGACCCGTGTCCATAAGTGTTGTTCTTCTAAAAACTCAGTTCTTTTAAACGAATTGCAGTTTTGGCTACCGTGCACCTTATGAACTCATCCAGAGCCGGATTTCCAACCCAGCTGATGAATAGTGTCGAAGGCTTTCCGGGCCGGAGCATTGGTGGCCATCCGATCTCAATGACCGAGCCATCTGAGCCTCTGGGCCATGGCCCTTTTGGCTAGGTCCATGTCGTAGTACAACCCGTAAAGTTCCCTGTTGTATCTTTTTCGCCATTCCCCTTCAATGCACACGGGGCCAAAGATGACCCGAAGATCTTTCCTCTCGAAACATCCGATTTTGTCAAGGTCCACGCTTCTGCATCATACAGCAGGGCAGGGATGATGAGGGTGTTGTACAGTTTTACCTTAGTTGCTCGAGAGAGGGCTTTTCCACTCAATTGCTTTCTTAGCCCAAAGAGACAGCGATTAGTAAGAGTAATTCTTTGTCTTATCTCGGCGCTGGTGTTATTGCCCGTGTTAATAGCGGAGCCTAGGTAGACAAACTCCTCTACTACCTCGAAGTTGTATGCGTCTATTGTGACGTTCGAGCCGTCGGTTTTGGGTGTCATTCCTCGAAGACAGCATATACTTCGTTTTTCCCTCATTTACCGCTAAACCCATTTTTACCGCTTCTGTCTCAATTCTCACAAAGGCGCCATTGACATCGCGCTGTGTTCTTCCCACTATCTCAAGAACGATGTTAAAGAATTCGCATGACAGTGCATCGCCTTGTCTGAATTCTTTTTTGACATCGAAAGATTCCGTAAGCGTGAGTTTTCCATCGACCATCGTCATTTTGCACAAGCGACATGCTTGCCAAGAATGCCAAAACTAGATGCTGTCTGTCTGTCTCTGTAGAGTGTAGATGCTGTCATACGCGGCATTAAAATCGATGAAAAGGTGGTGGGTATCGATTTGGTGTTCATAGGTTTTTTCCAGGATCTGCCGCAAAGTGAAAATTTGGTCGATGGTTGACTTTCCTTGTCTGAAGCCACATTGATAAGAACCAATCAGATTGTTGACGAAAGGCTTCAGACGTTCACATATTACAGCAGAGAGGATCTTGTAGGCGATGTTAAGTAGGCTGATTTGTCTGTAGTTGGCGCAGTTTAGAGGATATCCCTTTTTCAGGATCGGGCAAACACTGTACCAACTACGCCCATTTTAACCCCATCCATAGAATGTTGCAGTCAGCCAATAGAGGCTCGGACCTTAATGCTTCCTTTTCCTCCCTACGTACCACCCTCTATCGAATTTCCACCTAAAACTATTTTTTAAAGAAAATTATATTTTTTGTTTATCATCATCCCACTTCCATTCATTGCCGGAAACCCGATGATACAGTTTTGAAGATTTTTTTAACATTGATTTTCAGGTAACATATTCGATTGGGGTGCTAAAGAAGTGTCTGATATATTGGAGAAAGACAAAAGCTTCGGTCTGCACGATGCTTTAGACAAAATTCAAAAACGCCCATGGTTGGTTGACAATTTGAACGAATGGATACTCCGTATGCAAGTAATCAAGAACAAACTCATTACAATAATTATTTTGCTGAAATGTTTTCTTTTCTCAGGAAACTCCACATAAATGTGCAGTAATTTTCGTTGACAACAGTGGTGCTGATGTAGTTTTAGGAATATTACCCTTCGCACGGGAACTGTTAAAGCGTCAAACCAAAGTCTTATTATGTGCTAATTCGGAACCAGCACTGAACGACGTGACTTTCAAAGAACTCGAAGATATACTACAAAAATGTAGATGTGACTGTGATATACTAAATAGAGCTTTGCAAAATGATCAGATTTTGGTCTATGCCAATGGTCAGAAGGGACCTTGTTTAGATATGAGACACTTGACACCAGGTTTGTTGGGCATCTTCTTGCAGTATTAATTCAAATGGGTGACATGTAATTCTTTTCTACTTTGCAGAATTATGTAAGGCAATTGAAAGTAACGAGACTGATTTACTGGTCATTGAAGGCATGGGTCGTGCTCTGCATACAAATCTATATGCGAAATTTCGTTGTGATACCTTGAAATTGGCTGTTGTTAAAAACAAATGGCTGGCAAACAGATTGGGTGGAGATACGTTCAGTGTCATATGCAAATATGAAACTGAAAACAAACAAACACTCAAAATTTAAACTCCGTACTGTATCTCGTCTTTTCTATTTAATTTATTATTTTTATTTTCAAAGAAAAAAACAAAACAAAATAAAACCATAATTTCTCCAAGAACATAGAAGTAGAAGTCATACTTATGATTAAAAAAAATATATATATTTTTTTATTTAATGTTGTTTAGTGAAAGACAAGAAAAAATAATACAGGATGTACTCCTAAGAGTATTTTAACGAAAAAAACAAAAATAATATTTTATGTAGAAAACTAAACTGTAAAAAAAAATTCACAAAAGACAAAATCATTGCAAATATAACCCAAACTAAGTGTGTATTTTTTTTTCAATACAAGATTCTGTTGTACACTGCCAACCGATTTTCGCTCATATACCTGTTGGAATTTGTTCAACCCGGAAAATGTTACTACATGAGAGTAGGTACATACTTTTTTAAAATAAAGTCATAAAATTATAGGCTTGATTACAAAAGGCCATTGGAATTTCCCTACATTAATGAATGAGCTACTTGAAAATAATATAAAAAAGTGCGTCACTAGGATGAGGCCATTGCGAATATTTCGTTGTAAGAGTTCACATCAGCGATTTTTTTCAAAATTTTGGTTGCAATATTTAAGAACGTTTTATAAATAACTCTTTTTATTTAATTTGAATTACAAATGGGTTCCGAAAAGACTTTGACAGTGGCAGAAAGAGGACAAATCGATGCTTTCAAGGAGATCGGGACTCTCAAGCCGCGAAATAGCAAGGAAGCTGAACAGAAGTAAGACAATTGTAAACAACTATCATGCTGATCCTCAAAACTATGGAAAAAAACAAAAAGGAAGCACAGCCCAGCAACAACATTCCGAGAAAATTGGTTAATCCTACGTATTGCTTCAAATTCCTCTCAACCAGCTACTAAAATAAAGTCCAAAAGCGGAGTATCAGCCAGTATTTCGACAGTCCGAAGGATAATAAAAAAAGATTGTACTATCCAGAGAAGAAAACTCAAAAGGAACCTGTCCTAAATCAAGTACACAAGGAGCTGCGAATGAACTTTGCAACAGAACATGTCGCTTGGAGCAGTCAATGGAAACGCGTTGTCTTTTCGGATGAAAAAAAGTTTAACCTTGACGGCCCGATGGTTATAACTTTTATTTCCATGATTTAAGAAAAGAGGAACTAATTTTGAGAAGACATCACAGCCATACATCAGGTGTCATGGTGTGGGGGGCTATCACCTACTATGGCAAAATCGAGTTGGAGTTTCTTTCTACAACAATGAACGAAAACAGCTACAAATGATTGTTGAAACGGTCATTTCCAAAGATGAAATTTTTTTTTGGACCTCTGCCTTGGATTTTCCAACAAGACAATGCCCCTATCCATACTTCCAGGGTTGTAAAAAGCTAGATTTTAACAGAAGACGTAAGGCTTTTGCCATGGCCGCCCTATTCACCGGACTTGAACATAATCGAAAACGTATGGTCATGGCTATCTCAAAAAGTTTATGAAGGCGGTAGACAATTTGAAGACAAGGACACCTTAATTGAAGCTATCCTTGATGCCTGGGACGTGATTTCGCTTGACTATTTAAAAAAACTTTATGATTCCATTCCAAACCGTCTAATAGAGGTCATATCAAAAATGGGGGGCATACTCATTATTAGGTCCGTTCCACACCCAGTTTGAAACTGCCGAATTTAGTAATATTTGGTTATTTTTGGTCAGAGTCTGTTCCCAACTTCAAAAATTGTGTAGAAGAGAGCGCTCACGTGAGAGTAAAAAATTTCCCCACCCTGACAAATTTAGCCCAAAGAATTTCTTCCGGCAGAAATATGAGTTCTGTCAAATGAGAATTTGACATAGACAGAAAAAAAACAATCCAATTTTGTAAATTTTTTATTGAATTAGACACTTTTTGATAGATTTTTTCCTCTCTGAGAGAGTTTTCTCCCCACTGCTCAGAATTGGACAGATTGCCTAATTTAGTGCACAAAAAGTCTGGAACAGACCTATTAATGGAGAAAAACTTAATAAATAAATGTTTGAAAACCAAAAACTGCCAACATTTCTTTCATTTTTTTGATATTTTATAAGATTTTTCATGTGGCCTCATCCAAGTGACACACTTTTTCATACTCTTTTTAAGTAGCTCTTTAATTGATGCAGGGAAATTCCAACAGTCTTTTCTAATTAACCACTTAAATTTATGACTTCCTTTTAAGAAAATATCTACCTACTCAAATGTAGTAAATTTTTATGGGTAAGAAATTTCCAGCAGGTATAAAGAGCGAAAATTGATTAAAAAATATGTGGCCTCATCCTAGTGATTGTGAGTGTATATATCATCGCTTGAAAAGCAAAGTGACATAAGTCAAAATTTGGCGATTTTGAGTTAAGTTTACAGAATGAATCGCAAAAAAAAAATACTTTTTGTCTATCAAACCGTCATACGTATAGTTATTAAATTGACAGAACGAGGGCGTGAGTGACGTTTTGAATTAAATGTAACATCCCTGGTCTTCTTTCCAGCAAAATGACTTTAACAGAAAAATGTCGGGCTGCACGGAAACAAACCGGCAAGTTTTATTATTATTTGGGATATTTTGCTTGATAAAAATATTTAATCGTGATAAATAAGCTTCTGGAAAAGTGACACTTTTTGTTTTGTGTCATTTTGTTGCTGAATTTCAGTTAATTACGTTTCAACTTGCGTTAAGTTATTTTACCTTGGAAGGAAGCTAGTTAATTAAACGCAAATATCTTTTGATTACTTTAAGAAGTGTCACTTTACCAATATCCTACGTATGTATTAATTTACCTCATAGACTTTGTTTTGCTAGGATTACCTACACGATTAGAACTTCTTGTTGAGCTGGCACGAAGAAAAAAATAAGAGCTCACAAAAATGGACACTTTCTAATCGAAACGCCGAAAAAACTGGTATTTGCTTGACAGCGTTATGTCAACAGTGCAGACAGAGACTGAAAAAGTGGGTTTAGCGGTCAATGAGGGCAAACAAAATTATATGCTGTCAACGAGAAAGGACACCCAACACCGACGTCTTGGACAAAACGTCACGATAGACGCATATAATTTTGAGGTAGATACGGACTTTTGTAAACCTTTTGGCTCCGTTATCAACACGGACAATGACATCAGCGCCAAGATCAGAAGGAAAATAACTCTTGCTAATCGCTGTTTCTCTGGGCTAAAGCGAGAAACATGTGGGACGGCTACAATCGTAAGAGATCACCAGATCCTTCTCTGATCGAGTGTCAAGTAACCTCTTAGGACCTCCCCTCGACTTCCCACCTTGTGAAGATTTACGCTTAAATCTTCAGCTGACCAGCTGTAGATTTTCATTTCTTAAGTCCTCAGCTGATCAGCTGAGATTTTAGGCAAACTAAGAGGAAGCCAAAAACAGAAAAAAACATGGACAGAACACAACAAAAGAACGAAAAACCAGCAGGGATATACGCTGAAACGTCGACAGGAGTCACGGCTACCGGCGCGGGCTTTGCCTCTCCAACAGTAGGAGGGGAGAAGTCGCCAGTGACAGACAAGAACGTACACAAGGACAAGACTACAGTAAACATGACGGCAACAATAACTACATAGAAGGAAGAAGACCTTCTTCTCACTCCTTTTTCCAACCTCGGTGTGGAGGATGGAGTAAGCATCGAAACACTAGAGACCGACGACGACACGTGTTCAGTTGCTAGCTCTACCCTCTCACGATTCTCGATCACTTCAGTTCGGAGTAGAATCTCGAACTGCAAGAAGACAATCAAACGACTTGGAAAAAGTAAATGGAAGGAATTGACAGAAAACGAACAAACGAACGACTATTTAACGCTCGTGCTTTCCTAAAGAACGAGCCCCTTTTGATGGGGGGGTCATGTGCCCTAACATCAAAAGAAGCGGATTCCAAAGGAAACACTGGCACGGCGCGCGTGGGTACGCTGATGGGACCGCCCAATCCGCCGATTGGTATAATCCAATCCAAGAAAGGAACGACCCCATCAGTTGCAACCCCGATTAAGACGCAGACGCTGTTGCAGACTTCGAAACCATCTGCATCGACCAAATCTAGTACGGAGCCATGTGCAACAACGGGCTTGGAAGTTGGTAAGATGGCCTCGAAGGAGACGAGTACGAAGGGTACTTGTGAAGGCAGCACAAGGGGCCATGTCATCGAATGCAGCTCTAGCATAACCCCTTCACCTTCGTCAAGCAGCAGTGTCATGGACGTTACGACAGAAAGTACAATGACAACAAAAACGGTGATCGAGAAAAAGACAGAGTTCCCAGAGGAGAAAACACAGGACAATTCGACGCATATCTAATAAAGATCCGTACTCCTTAACGGCAAGGGATAAGATAGTGCTCAAAACCGCTACACGCAACCTAAAGATACTGACTCTGACAACAACGAACAAAAACAAAAATATAGGGACTAAGAACCTGATGAAGGAGAAGGAGATGGTGGGCCATGTGCCTCTCCCAGACCCTGATTCAGTGGCAAAAACGTCAAGAGAACAAGGCAGGATGATACACTTTCGCCCACGAAAAGGTCACCCCTGCAGAAAAGAAAAAAATACCTTTGCTACAGAAGAGACGTTAGAGGTGTGCAAATTCGCCATTGCGGATTTCGGAAATCCCTCAAGAAAACTCTCGGAAGACCAATGGCAATTATTGGAAATGAGAATCTTCGATGAGGTTAACGATGCTATCGTTAATAGCAGGCCACCACCACTCTTTGGGAACCTTTTTTTTAATACAAGATCCTGTGTTGTATATATATGAATTTGAACAAACAGTCACACCCATCAAAGCTATAGACACAGACAGCTGCCTGACGAAATCCAAAATCGTTAGAGTGTAAGCAAGAAATGTTGTGGTAGCAAGCACCTGGTTCCCACATCTCAACATCCATAAAGGTACATGAAGATCTCCTGATCAATCAACCGTCAACCAGATTGATCACATTGCGATCGACGGAGGGCACTTGTCCAGCATTCAAGATGTTCGAACTTTCCGAGGAGCCAACATCGACTTGGACCACTATTTCGTCGTAGCCAAGGTAGTGTTACGAATATCCCGACAACGGCCAAAACAAGGAAATGCTGCAAGAAAATTCGATGTGGGACGGCTACAATTGCAAGAGATCGCCAGATCCTTCTCTGATCGAGTGTCAAGTAACCTCTTAAGAAGTCCTTTGCCGCCAACATCAATTCCGTGAAGACCATTGCCAGAAAGCAGTTAGAGTTGCCGCCTCTAATGTTTGACGAAGAATGCATGCAGGCCCATGCAGCCAAGCAGGAAGCATACAAAACGGCGCTGCATAGAAGAGCAAGAGCTGCTCGTGAGCTCTACGAGCAAAAGAGGAGAGAGAGAAACGCCGGCTTCTCAGATGAAAAAAGAGGTAGCATGAGAAGCGTCAGATCGAATATGTTGAGAGAGCCAACAGCAGAAATGAAGTTTGGAGGTTCAACCGGAAGGTAAAACAGGTGGCTCAAGGTCATGCTGGGGATTTGGAAAGAGCACTTCTGTAGACTGTATATAACGGCGCGCGATGACGAACAAAATCCCGCCGTTAGGCAGGAGCCTTTCATCGGACACGATGATAGCCAACAATTCCGTGAACCCGAACTAGAAGAAGTGAAAACGGTAATATCACGGCTGAAATCCAACAAAGCCGCTGGATCAGATGGTCTAACAGCCGAGGTGTTCAAAGCAGCAGGGGACGATCTAGATAGGAGCATGCACCAAATCATCTGTAAGATATGGTCGGAAGAATGCATGCCCGATGAATGGAACCTCAGCATTGCCCGATCCTGAAAAAGGGAGATCGTCTGCCGTAATATGTGAACGTCTGAAGCCTTTTGTCAACAATCTGATTGGTCCTTATCAATGTGGCTTCAGACCAGGAAAGTCAACCATCGACCAAATTTTCACTTTGCGGCAGATCCTGGAAAAAACCTATGAACTCCAAATCGATACCCACCACCTTTCCATCGATTTTAAAGCCGCGTATGACAGCATCTACAGAGATAGATGGACACAGACAGCATCTAATTTTGGCATCCTTGCCAAGCATGTCGCTTGTGCAAAATGACGATGGAAAGCTCACGCTTACGGAATCTTTCGATGTCAAAAAAGAATTCAGACAAGGCTATAAACTGTCATGCGATTTCTTTAACATCGTTCTTGAGAAGATAGTGCAAAACTCCACCGTCAACACCATAGGCACTATCTTCCAAAAGTCTGTTCAAATTCTCGTGCACGCCGATGATATTGATATAATGGGAAGAACACAGTGTGATTCAATGGCGCCTTTGTGAGAATTGAGACAGAAGCGGAAAAAATGGGTTTAGCGGTAAATGAAGAAAAAATGATGTCTATGCTGTCTTCGAGGAAGATCACACAACACCGACGGCTGGGACAGAACGTCACAATAGAAGCATACGACTTCGAGGTTTTAGAGGCGTTTGTTTACCTAGGCTCCGCTATTAACACGGGCAATAATCCCAGCGCCGAGATCAGACGAAGAATAAATCTTGCTAATCGCTGTTTCTTTGGGCTAAGAAAGTAATTGAGTGGAAAAGCCCTCTCTTGATCAACTTAGGTTAACCTATGTAACACCCTCATCATCCCAGTCCTGCTGTATGGAGCAGAAGCATGGACCTTGACAATATCGGATGAATGTGCCTCAGGCTGTTTCGAGAGGAAAGTTTTTCATGTCATCTTTGGCCCCGTGGGCATTGATGCGGAATGGAGAAGAAGATACAACAGCGAACTTTACGGGTTGTACAACGACGCACGTGGAGCTAGCCAGAAGGGTCAAGGTCCAGAGACTTAGATGGCTCGGTCATTAAGAGCGGATGGACGCCACTGCTCCGGTCCGGAAAGCCTTCGGCACTATTCCCGAGGGACGTAGAAGGAGAGGAAGACTGCGACTCAGGTGGCGCGTGGCGCACACAAGTGGAAGAGGACCTCAATCAACTTGGAGTGGAAAACTGGAGACAGCTAGCTAGGGACTGAGCTGGCTGGCGGAGACTGTTGATTGAAGTCCAAGTCCACAACGGACTGTAGCGCCACCTTGAGTAAGTAAGTAAGTTGCCTTGCTGCTTTCTTATAATTTCCTGGTTAATTTAATTTTCTTCGAGGAGTACCTATTGCATTGTGTGCTTATTGAACCTTGATAAATTTATTCGCCGTCATCATTGTCCTCTAAATGAAATCAATAATTTATATCTAGCAATCTGTAATTATTGTATGCATGAGATTTGATTTATAATTAATTTTAGGTTCTTGCTATTCGAATTAATTGTCCATTGAAATGATTCACAACTTGTAAAAACCCATGTTAAGTTGTTAACGTACGTACATACACAAGTACATGTTTTTTACAACTTTATCCTCGATCAATTAAAACAATTATCCAATTTTTTTGTCCCAATTCTCATTGTCTTTGTGAATGTGATGAAATAATGTTTGATTATTTAATATAATTTTTTTTATTTATCACATGTTTTAACTATTTAAGAATTCACAAACATATGAAGTGTTACAGTTGAGCTAAAACATCCCCACAATGAAGATTGCTGCTACGTTTCTGTTTTTGCTACTTGCCCTATTCGTGCTCGTGGTATGTTTTTCTTAACATCTTGAACAAAAGGATATTTTTTAAAGGGATAATTTTTTATGCCGTTTAGAATGGAGGTGGAGAAGGCGGTAAAGGTGGACAAGGTGGTGAGGGTGGAAGCGGCGGACAAAATGGACAGAGTGGAAAAGGTGGACAGGGTGGACAAGGTGGAGAAGGCGGTGGATCGAATGGAAAAGGTGGTCAAGGCGGATCAGGTGGTCAAGGCGGAACGAGTGGATAGTGTGGAAAAATATCATTACTTAAAACAAAAGCGCATTCAAGTGCTACTATGGCCACAGGGTTAGACCGACATTTCTTCATATCTACCTACCTAAAATTAATATCTACTTGTAATTTAAAAATTTGCGAATAAAATTTTAACAAATTTAAACTACTTTTCTTTTTTTCTTCCCCTTTTTTGCTCTTTCTGTCCTACCATTCTCAAATAGGAACTAATATCAATTCATAGAAATTGTACTTTAATAAAAAAAAAACATTTTTTTTTTATTTGAATATTTTGTATTTTTTAACCCTTTTAAACTGTCTACCAATTCAACCTAGGGATCCAATGGACTAAATGTAAAGAGTTCACCTCCGATGATAGTTTTTTCACGATCTGCTTTATTATCATCTTGTTCTGTATTCACCTCCTTACTTTCGTCCATTCCAACACCTGGCTTTGTAGTCTGACTTCCTGGGTTTGGATCCTCTGAGTCACCACTCTGATTTTCGTTTCCATCATTTTGAACTGCATCCCCTTCTTCATCTGGTTGACCGTCGTTTCCATTTTCTTCTTCCTTGCCGTCGCTGTTGCCTTGTTGGCCGTTAACGTTCACCGTGCAAATACAGACACCTTTGTCTATACTATCCTTTCCTCCTTCTCCTGATCCATCACGATAATTGTCTTCTTCCTCTTCTTGTTTCGCATTGGCATAGTTTTTTAATCCACCCTCCGTATCAGCATTTCCTTGCTCTCTTTCATTCTGTTCATTTCCCTGTTGTGTTTCAGATCCTTTTCCTGCATCATAAGAGACACTTTCTTCTTTACTTGCGTCCAGAATTTCTGAAGAAACTTCGTTGAACAGGTTTCTATCAACTCCAACTGGGTTTTCATTCACAACTTTTCGATAGCCGAATGCTCCAGCCAATTGCTTGAGAAAAATAACACATTTCAAAGCAAATTTTATTTCTTTAATTCATTTTGAGCACATTTTACCATCCAGATAAGAAATCCAACTAATATGAAAACGTCTCTCGATTTTTCCATTTCAAAAAAAAAAAAAAAAAATAAAAATTCAGCGGTGAACTACACCGCGGTTCCGCGATCGATTGAAAAGGATAATACTTTGCTAATCCTAAACCTTATTACATTATTTAATTTTTCTTGCGACGATTGCAATTTCCAACAACCAAATGTTATGGAAATGTGGTTTTCATAGAAAAGATCTTGCATGTCTGATGACATTGCCTGATTTAGTGCAATTATTTTGCAGCTGATGATTGTTATCAATTTTTTACACATGATGTCTTTATTTTATGTCATTCCAAATGCACATACATATTTGCTGGTGGTGAAAAAAAAACTAGTAAACCCTTAATGGCGTTGCTTCAAATAAAACAAAATACAAATGCCTCAACCGGACGCCTTAGCTAGTTCATGATTAACATTATTTGCTCCAAACTAATGCCTTTCGGCCTATGAACTACTTTAGTTTTTATTTTTCTTTTGCTAAAGCTTTTCAACAAATTACTCTGTTTAAAAAAAAAAAAAAAAAATTTCTTATCATGAAATACCGATAACTACATGGTAAACTTAGGCTACTTGCACGCACACCGATTTTGGACGGCCGATTTTTTACTGGTTGTCCAAATTCCAATAGTGAACCACATATGGGAACGAGACCTGGCACAACCACCGACCGCTGATCGGTGCCGGAAAAATGCCGGTGAGCAGCCGGTCACTGCCACTTTATCGCCGGCAGTATCGGGAAGTAGTTAGCGTACGTGATTACATCGATTTTTTACCGACCATTCGACTGCCTTCGCTTCATTCAGTGTATGAAATTGACTACGTTGGAAATAAGATATTGCTTTTGAGGCATGTCTTTCTTCTCTTCACCTCCCCACACTTATATTTTCAGGACTTTTCTTTCCCCTTCATCGAGATCTTGAACTCATAGCCTCTTAACTTTAATAGCGCCTCGATGAATACCACCCTGGATATTGCTGGCATTTTTGTTAAGCAAGGCAACCATGTTTATTCGAGTCTGAGAAGCGGATGCATTGTGTCTTCTATTAGCTTATTTGCTGTTTGTAGATTTGATGCTACAATGAGGAATTGAGAGGTTTTTGAGTTGTCTTCAGCAACGATCCTCTAACTTAAGAAGTATGCTTTGGGCAATTGTGTTGCTGAAATTATTATTTGTGCAGAATTTAAACTACTTTGAAATTAAGTTAATTTCCACGCGTCTGAAAGAATGTGTATATCACGCCTGTCTTCAAAAAAGGGGTTAAGTCGCTTTTTGTTAAAGCTTTCTTGAACACATAATCTATTTGAACAAATAGTAAGCGACGATTTATCCTTCCACTGCAAAACATCCTATTTAGTGAATAACATGGCAGAGGCGATCAACGGTCAAGAATTATCTTCACTTTACGCACACATTTTTTAATCTTTTGGAAAATGGACTTTTTGTTCACCGAAATTCATGTGGCTGTCCCTCTGGGCTTGTATTTTTTCCTACTGTAATGTGATAATAAAGTAAAATAAAATAAAATTAAATTAAATAAAGCACTTTTCAAGTAAAGTTCAGAAACATATTTTCGGCAAACTTTCACAGCAAAATCTGATGTTCCACAGGGTAGTCATTTAGGGCCTCTTTTATTTTTGTATCCATTAATGATATGTTATGCTATGCTATGTTTTTGAAGCTTGGAAGTTCCTACCTTTGGAGATCATACGAACATCTCTTAGAAAATAATAAATAACTATGATCGCTTTCTACAGCAAAACGATTTCAATAGTTTAAACCTTAACCCATCGAAATGCCAGAGAGTGACATTCTCATAGGGAAGAGCAAATTCGACTTATGAGTATGCTATATATTTCAGTAAGGCCTCCCTCGTATATTGATTGTTTAGACCGGTAAAAATCCGGTGAGTGTGCTAGCTCCCGATAACGGTAAAAATTCGGCCGATTTTATACCGGCCGACCGTCAAAAATCGGTGTGTGTGCAAGTAGCTTTTTTTTATTTGTTTGCTAAAAGTAACAAGCTCAACGATAACAAGCTCTAGGTGGTATAATGTTCCAAAGTGCGCAGCCACAAAACTCATATGGCCGTCACTTGACTTAAAGCGCTCTTAAGACTTGTTATCTCGAAGCAGATTTCACATTAGCTCCCTAATAGGTGTCTTCACGGGACGCTGTCTTATAGGCAGAGACGCAATACTACATGGAGCTGTATGGGCGAAGAAGAAGAGGAAACAATCTCTCACCTTCTCTGCACATGCCCTGCTCTTTACCTAAGACGCAAACTTTATCTGCTTGAATATTTTAACGATAATCCCAGTGAACTAGCTAACATGTCTCCTCCAGTTCTTGAGCTCGTCAATAATTCCACGGGACGAATCTTCTTCCGCACTCGTGCTGTGGCGAGAGTCTTAAAAAATCTCAACATACATAAATCCGCTGGCCCGGATGGAATCCCCGCTTTTATTCTGAAGAGGTGTTATTCCACGCTGGCAAAACCCTTGCGTAAGCTTTTCCATCTATCCTATTCTTCTGGGCTCGTTCCAAGCAGTTGGAAAACAGCATTTGTCCAGTCAATTCCAAAAAAAAGGCGAATCTTCTTCCTCCTCCAATTATCGTCCGATTGCACTTACGTCCCTTCTTTCTGAGGTCATGGAAACGCTGATAAACTATCAGCTCAAGAAATATCTCGAAGACCGAAAGCTTCTTGACCGGCAGTACGGCTTTCGCAGCAACAGGTCCACCGGTGATCTGATGGTTTATCTCACCGAACAATGGAACAAATCTTTACATCGTTTTGGAGAAAGTAAGATTGTTGCACTTGATATTTCAAAGTCTGGCATCTTGCTCTTTTATCGAAAATGCGTGCTTTCGGTATTGATGAATCCCTACTTAGTTGGATTAGAAACTTTCTTTCGAACCGTTCAGTACAATTTGTATTCGACGGATTCAAGTCTGAAACCCGCAATATAAATGCTGGTGTGCCCCAGGGCTCCGTTTTGTCTCCGACCCTCTTTCTCATTTTTTATTAATGATCTCTTGTCTGTAACTTCTCTCCTTGTTCTACCGTTACTTCTACGGTAATTGCTCTAGTGAAATAGCCAGTTGCATTCCACCCCTTAAACAATTCACCCGTAATACTTGCGCTTCTAGGAATGCCCATCAGTTTACCCTCGAGCCCAACTTCGGACGTACTCTCAAGTATAGAGAATCGTTCTTTAGCCGAGCTACACGAATGTGGAACTCCCTTCCACACTCTGTCTTTCCAAATCATTGCAATGTTCAGGAATTTTAGGCCAATGTACCTACACCGGCACCTCCTTTCCAACACCTTTCCTACTTTTCCTAAGGCACTCATTGTGTCTCTGGCATAATAAGGGTAGGAAAAACCGCTTGAGTGTGTGCTTATTATAAAAAAAAATCAAAGATATTAAATATCTTCTTCGCTTTATAAAAAGCTGAAAATGGTTCGACTAGTAAGAAGTAAGTAACAATGGGCCTTTTCTTTTGGCCTAAGTGTGTAGATACTGTATCCGCACCGCAGCCACTTTAACCTAACCTAACCTATCGCTCTCATAAAATTATCTAATTTGTAATCCTTATAGCCCAGGAGCTCTCATATACAAGAAAGTTCCGAACTTTCTTGGTAGGCGGCTCCCCGCCTATTAGACGATCGATGATTTATATGTTTTTGTGGTGCTTAATTTAAAAGATATAATAATAATAATAATAATAAATTCACTAAAGGCTAAACAAAATCAACATTGTGTACCATCTCTTGAATGGCTGGCATAGTCATAACTTTGGCATGTTTATTAGTTTGTTATTGTTCTGACTCATGCTATCAGCAATAACAACAAATCAAGTTCAAACGATGTCAAGCTGTATAGTCATTGTGATTTCCAAAGAATTTAATTCGACCTTTTATCCGGTTGTCTTCCTTTTCAAATAAAATGCATAAATATCAATCAAATCCAATTTTGATAACAAATAAAAAAAGCTTTCGATCTCAAACGTCACAACAACAGACCACCAAAGAGCACATATGTTAGGTACTCATAGTGTACCAGACGAGAGTAAAATAACCAGCTTTGCAAAACAACATTTAACTTTTTTTTGGTTTTTGTTTTTTTGTTTTCGTTTAAGTATAAAATGACAACGTTTTTTGCTAATATTCGTACAAAATACCGGTCTTAGTCTCGAGCTTAGTAGACAGCAAACGTATATCTCAGCATCTACAACGAGTGTGCCAGAGACTCTTTAAAGTGAAGATTTTTGCTCCGAGAGTTAGTATAGGCGCGCAGTGACCATCAGTTGACTATCAGTTTTTGTTTAAATCACATTGAAGAAAGAAGCCATTGTCTGAAGAATCGATCGTACTTGAAATTGTTTTAAGATATTAATCAAAATGAAGAGTTTTATTATTGCCGTAAGTATTGGAAATTAATTTAAATATTAGACTGTTAAACTGCGCGCAAGTTTTCTGCACAGCGAGTTTTACAATCTTTCTTCTCTAAAATAAAAAAGCAAGTGACATAAGTGTAATACGTAATCTGAATTGTTTCAAGGTCATCGTGTTGTATACAGTGGCATCTGCCGTCGCCGATGTTTCTCATCTTCTAAACGCTGAACATTCGACAACAACGCATCCGCCTCCAGCAAGCCCTTATGTGTTTAGTTATGCAGCTGGTAGGGCACCTGGGCATGTTGATCGAACTCATACCGAAGTCTCAGACGGCTCCGGTGTGATTCGTGGAGCATATTCATATGTTGATCCCAAACAAGAATTGCGAACAGTTACATACACAGCTGATGAATTTGGATTCCATCCCGAAGTAGACCATGAGCCAGAAGATACCGAAGCAAACAAATTGGCTAAGGAGAGGCATTTTGCGCTATACAATAAGATTGCCGAACAACATGCCAATCCAGAACTTGTTCAAGCGGTGAGTTGAGTGTTTTGATATTTGAATAAATGAAAACGAAAGAGCTGATGCAAGAACTTTGATAATATTTTCGCATCATATACAAAGAAGTTCATTGAGTTCACTCTTTCCATTGTGCGTAGTTATGCTTAGGAAAAAATATTTTTTTGTGAATTCGAATTACAATTTGTTTACAAAGCAATAATACCTTTTTAAAAAAGGTAGGAATTTTAACTTTACTTATGGTTTTATAATCCTACCAGCTTCTGATTGACATTAGTATGTTTGAGGAAATTGTTTCTTTAGCTTTTTTATCATAAACCCTTGAGAAAATGACTACCAGAATGCTTCCAAAGCTTTTTTTTAGTTAAATTTATTCAGTTTTAAATGACAAGACAAGATTCTGGTTCGGTAGCTTTCGGTACCAGTCAGTAACATCTTTTTAAAAATTATTTGATTCTTTAAAGTGTAGCTGCTCTCTTTATCTTTGTTTATGACTCTAGAACTGGTAAAACGTCTGTGTTTTTTTTTAGCAATCTCTAGCTGATGCTCCCCACCAAAGTGAATCTGTTGTTCGGGCCACGAAGAACCACTTGAATTTGTTCGACAAAATTGCCGCCGAGCACGCAGCTATTGGAGCACAACAATTAGCCGAACGTTTGGCATTTGAAGCAACGTCTGAAGCAAATCTATTGGAGGAAGAACATCATCATTGATTGTTAAATAACAAAAATATTAAATATCGTGAAATAAATAATCTGTTAATAAATTGTAAATAAAAAATAAAAATATAATATTTTACAAAATGTGATTTTTTATATATGTCCTGTTTAAGACCTCTTTTTTCCAATTTTAATCTAAAAATTTTCGTAAAATAAATTGAAACATAAAAACTCAAACGTCCTTGGAGATTTTAATGCTAAGCTGGGTAGAGAAGAAATCTTTGGTGGAATAATCGGACGACATAGCCTACACGTCACCACCTCCGATAACGGATTTAGGCTAATCGACTTCGCTGCGGGGCAAGACATAATGGTAGCAAGTACGCGTTTCCCTCATTTCGATATCCACAAGGGAACATGGAAATCTCCTGACCAATCAACCGTTATGTCAACCAGATTGATCACTTTGCGATCGACGCACGACACTTCTCTAGCATTTAAGATGTCCGCACATTCCGAGGTGCCGACGTAAAACAGCTACAATCGCAAGAGATTGCTAAATCCTTTTCCGATCGTGTCTTCGAAAATCTCCTCAGAAGTCCTTTGCTGCCAGCACAAAATATAGAGAACCAGTGGCAACACTGCCAAGCAGCCATCAGAGACGCCGCCTCTGAAGTGCTAGGGTTTTGACCACCACAACGAAACCCCCGGTTTGACTATGAGTGCCAGCGAGCACATGCAGCTAAACAAGAGGCATACAAAGTGGCGCTGCAAAGAAGGACACGAGTAGCTCGTGAGCTCTACGAGCAGAAAAGGAGAGAGGAGCATAAACTTCTCAGAAAGAAAAAAAGGGAGCATGAGAAGCACGCATTCGAGGAGATAGAGGGATGTCACAACAGAAACGAGGTTCGAAAGTTTTACAAAAAGGTGAAACAAACCTCCAGGGCTTATACACCTCGAACCGAAGCCGGTAGAGACCATCATGGGAACATCGTAGTGGAACCAGAGTCAGTGCTGAGGATATGGAAAGACCACTTTTTCAAGCTGTATAACTGCGATGACGACCAAAACTCCGCCAGCAATACAGAACCATTCAATTTGGGTGCAGACGAGCTAGCCGCCGAACTGTCCAAGCAGCTGGAGATGATTTGGTTATGAGTAGGGCAACCAAAAATATGCTCGAGCATGTTTTTTTTGGAACATCGAATTTGACAACTGACAAGATAGAAATACGTTTCATGAAAAAACAAACATTTTGGACCCTATTCGTTAGAGCATATTTTAGCATATTTTGTTATAAATGCATATTTTTGCATATTTTGCTTTAAAATGCATATTTTGGCATATTTCATCATTATTTGTATAATTTTTGTTGCAGAGTAAATTTTTTTTTTTTTAACTTTTATCCAAAAGTAACTCATGTCACTTTTGAGGCCCACAGGCTCCATAGAACTTGTGAAACACTTCGAGGTCAATTTCCAGAAGTTGATATTTTCATCGCAAACGTGAAAAAGTGTTTAAAAGCTCCGTCAAAAATAAGGGTATTCAAGGATACTGCACCGGAAACATCACTACATTCGTAAACGATTACGACTCGTTGGATCTTGGAGGGAAGCAGCTTACTGTGTAGAAATGTTTAAAAAAAGTGGAAAGGCTTTTAGAAACACTACATGAAGAGGAATCACCTGCAATACGAGTTGTTAAAAAATTGTTTTAAAGAAGGATCACAGTGGTGAAATGAAAAATATTTTTTTTCGGCAAAAATCTCTCCCATAAGAAATACATTAGATTTTTTTTTTTTGAAGAACTGTATACTAGGCTTTATGGCAGAATTTATTCGTAGAAAAAAACTGCGTCTGAAATTATGGCATTAAAGTTTGCACAGTTTTTTTGCTTTTTTTTTATTTTGTTCTTTTATTTATCTCTAAAGATATTTTGACATCTTTAGACCTTTGACAAGTCAATAAACTTAAAAAAACACGAAATTTAAGATTTTTTACTATTTCAAATTTTTTTAGAGCATATTTTTAGAGCATATAATTGGATTTTTAGAGCATATTTAAAGCGCTATAAATGGTTTTTATAGAGCATATTTTTGGTTGCCCTAGTTATGAGCATGCACCAGCTCATCTGCAAAATTTGGTCGAAAGCATGCCCGAATGGAACCTCACCATCGTATGCCCGATCCTCAAAAAAGAAGATCCCCTGAACTGCACTAGCTACAGAGGTATAAGTCTCCTTAACATCGCCTATAAGATCTTGTCTGCCGTGCTGTGTGAACGTTTGAAGCCTTTCGTCAATAACCTGATAGGTCCTTATCAGTGTGGCTTCAGATCCGGAAAGTCCACCATCCATCAAATATTCACCCTACGGCAGATCTTGGAGAAGACCCAGGAACTTCAAATCGATACCTACCACCTTTTCATCGATTTCAAGGCCGCGTATGACAGCGTCTATAGAGAGCAATGTCTAGTTTTGGCATCCCCGAAAAACTCGTCCGTCTGTGTAAGATGACAATGGAAAACTTACGCTGTTCCTGTTCCATCATGGTCGGAAAAAACCTAACGGACGCTTTTGATGTCAAAAAAGGTTTTAGACAAGGCGATGCGTTGTCATGCGATTTCTTCAACATCATTCTTGAAAAGATTGTGCAAAGCTCCAACGCCAACACCAGGGGCACAATCTTTCAAAAGTCCGCCCAGCTACTAGGAAACGCAGACGACATTGACATAATTAGAAGAACACAGCGTGATGTCAGTGGAGCGTTTGTGAGTCTTGAGACGGAGGCCAGGAAGATGGGTCTAGCGGTTAACGAGTGCAAGACCAAGTTAATGCTGTCAACAAGAAATGACTACCAACATCGACGTCTTGGAGCAAACGTCAACATAGACAGATTTAACTTCGAGGTAGTTAAGGACTTTGTCTACCTGGGTTCCGCTATCAACTCAGACAACAACACCAGCGCTGAAATCAAATGAAGAATCACTCTTTGGACTTAGAAGGCAAATGAGTAGTAAAGTCTTCTTCCGAGCAACTAAAGTGACACTCTACAAAACCCTCATCATCCCGGTCCTCATGTATGGTGCAGAGACATTGACCATGACAACATCCTATGAAAACGCTTTGGGCTGCTTCAAGAGAAAAATTCTTCGAGTGATTTTTGATCCAGTCTGCATTAATGGAGAATGGAGACGAAGATTCAACCAAAAACTGTTCGAGCTGTACAGCGACACTGACGACTTAGATGGTTGGGTCATGTTGAGCGAATGGAAAATAATGCTCCGGCTCGTAGAGTCTTCGCATCCAACCCAGAAGGACGTCGCAGAAGAGGAAGACCGCGACTCAGGTGGAGCACACAGGTGGTAGAGGACCTGAACCAACTTGGCGTGCGAAACTGGAGACAGCTAGCTAGGGACCGAGCTGGCTGGAGATGTTTGTTGGGTGAGGACCTGGTTCGACCTGGCCTGTAGCGCCACTAAAAGTAAGTAAGTATAAAAACTCAATTTTAAATGTTCTGAAATTGCAGTTTTATTGCATAATGGATGTACAATTTTTTCAATAGGGGACATCAATTAGCCTAACCAGGTAATCCTGCTTGAGCACCCATTTGTACTCCAGGAATGCCATCAACTCCATTGGGCATGCCCGGTGGTGGTGGTGGCGGGCCTGGTGGTATCTGCGCGGTTACCAAATCTACGAAACTCTAAAAAAAATAAAAAAATGAAAGTATAAAATGTTAAATAAAATAAAATAATTAAGTCAAACCATCATCAAAATGATCCCGAGCAGCAGGCTCAAAAGTGCGGTTAGAATTTTCATGTTAGAATCTTGAATGCTTCGATTACTGCATATTGGGAGCTTTCTGAATGCACCTTAAATACCTTACTAGAAAACCAAAAATATCTCATTTAACAACATCATTAATGTTAGTTGCAAATACACTTTTGATTAATGTTTTGATTACGTTGTAATTAAAGCGATACTATCTTAACATGAAAACGAACATTGCTTTGGAAAACAATCGAATTTGGTATAATGAGCTTCTTTAAATCGTCACCATCTGATGGAAACAAATCTCATTACAAGTTGTAATATTTTCCTTATTAATTCAAGTATACAACACATTTTTTTTTTAAATTAACAAGTACCTATACCTTTATTATTTTATTTTTTTGAGTTATTATTGTATTTCTTTTGGTACAATGCAATGTCCAGTTTAACGGGTTTCAAGCAGGTATTTTATGGGTAGTCGGAGCATTGGACACTGCGCTACAGATGTCAAATGAATCAAAAAATTTCTTCATTCTGTTCTTGAAACCTTGGTTTCCGAAATCTTGGCAACATTTTCCAGGCAAGCAATTTAATTATGATATATTATGGTTAAAGCAGGCTTTTTTCACCTATTGAAAACCAAAATAATTTGCGAGGTGCAAGCAAAAACAAATTTATAAACTCATAACTCTATTTTTTTAACCTTGGTTTCCAAGAATTCTGTAATTTCTTTCTTTGCCAGCAACATTTTAAAGAGGATGCTGAGAAATTTTTTCGAAAGACTTACGTGTTTTCAAAGAGGAACACCCCAAGGCGGGGTTTTATCTCCTCTCTTGTGGCTTTTAGTTTTGAACAAAATCCTATGCTATCTTGATAACAGCTGATGTCCTTGGGTATTTGTCCGGCAGTACTAAGTGAAAACATGGAAACACCTCTTAAAAAGTTAGCAAATGGGCCACTAGATGTTGACGAAAACAAGACTGAACTGATGTTATTCACTACCAAATATAAAAATAAGGCAACCACTTGCTTTAACAAAAAAGCTAAATACCTAGGAGTTAGACTCCAAGTTGAATAGGAAAATTAACATAGAAGAAAGACTAAAGTAAGACAGCATCGCCTTCTACGCTTGTAATAAAACCTTTGGTAAAAAAGGAGACCAAAGTCCCCTACGGGCAGTTGCCCGTAGCTTAGTTGGTAAGTGCGTTGGCTGCTAAGCAGAACGTCGTCGTTGGTTCGAGTCCTACTCAGGCCGCAAGTTTTTATTTCATCTTTCACGGGTACTGCCTCTTGCGAAGACCTGACAAATCTTCCAAGAGTATCAATCTATCATGAAAAAGTGCTTCTCAACTCTGCCGTTCGGAATCGGCGTTAAATTGTAGGTCCCCTCAATTCTTCACACATACTCAGAGAATTGTTGATGAGAGTAAGCCACTTAGGCCTTGGCTCTTCAAGAGCTGTCGCGCCACTCTATTTATTTTTTATTTATAAACTAGCTGACCCGGCAGACGTCGTCCTGCCTTGATTTGAAGAATTAAATGAAACTCCGTCAAGGAGTTTTTGAAATTCATTGGAATAACTATGGAGCCAACAGCTGAAAATTCATTGTACCACCCCAGAAACCTTCGGGAGCCTATTTCAAACAACTTTGCTAAGAATCATCACATGATATAATACATAATTAACTACTATGTGTGCGCGTTGCTAGTCCACCAACTAAAATAAATTGGAAGGAAAGACAAATATTCAATCTATGTATATGTATATATAAAAATGTAATGTTGGTTTGTGTACGCTCGAAAAACTCAAAAAGTTCTGCACCGATTGAGCTGAAATTTTAACATGGTCAGTCACCGACTAGACTCCGAGTCGATAACATCTTGTTTCTGCTTATTGTGATTTCATTTTTTCGCCTAAGCGTCCCCTTTCAACCGTGCCCCCCTCACCCTTTGCTTTTTTTTTCTCTTCTCTCTCTTAAATAGTTTACTTTAATACTCATTAAGTGAGTGTAATCTCAAAGTGCAAAAATGGCCCATGGGCCACACCACGTGGGTGGTCGTTTCGGGATACTTGATCCCGATCATGACCCCAATATCCAACCCAGAAAAAGACACAAAAACAATTCACATGTGACCGCTTTCCCTGACCTTCCACCAACTTCCCATAATGTGACAAATCCGCGTTTTATCGTCATGTCACCTAAAACAATTGAAAAACCAATTTCATCTCTAAGCCCATTCGTCTTAAAAAAAGCTATAGACTCTATCAGCAAAGATTATGAAAAAGTAACACAATTGCGCGACGGTAGTCTCCTAATTTTCGTCAGATCACAAAAAACCGCAAACATTTTCCTCAAAGCCAAAGATCTCGGTGGAATTTGTCCAGTTGAAGTAAAACTACACGATCGCCTCAACCAATCAAAAGGTATTGCCTATGCTCCGTGCTTAATACACGTATCTGAATCAGAAATTGTAAATGAAATGAAACCCCAAGGTGTCACTGAAGTTTACAAATTTAATAAGAAAGGTGACGATGGAAAACTTAAGACCACAGGCTTAATGCTTTTCACATTCGATCTCTATCAAATACCAAAAACAGTCGATATCGGTTTTTATACAGCTAAAGTCACGGAATATATACCGAATCCAATGAGATGTCGAAACTGCCAACTTCTCGGTCACACAATTAAACGTTGCAATGGTAGTACCAAATGCGACTCATGTAACCTCCCACCGCATATGCCCGAAGATTGCACTCGTAAAATGTGTGCAAACTGCTCTCTACCACACCCAGCTTCCTCAAAATTATGCCCATCTTACAAACAAGCCAAAGAGATCATCACAATCAAAACCTTGAATAAATGCACAATCACCGAAGCAAAAAAAATTTATAATCAGCAAAACGCAATACTCCCACCCCCCCTAACAGACTCTTTCGCTGACACAGCAAAAACTTCTACAAACCAAGCTCCCCACATTCAAAAAAATCCTCCTAACACTCACGAAATGCCTTCTACTTCTAATTCATCACCTAACTCACAAAACGCTCAAACTCTCAAACCTGCCTCATCAAACACAAACACTCCAAAAAATGCACAACACTCAAACAAACAAGAACACACACCACTACAACCTAAAACTATCACACCTGTCCCCAACACAATCGCTTGCACTGAAGCCACCAACACATCTCCAACATCCACGTTATCTCACTCCACTCAATTAAACTCACACTCAAACAACATCAAAACCACACAAAATCCACCATCTACAAAAACAAACTCCAATACTAAATCTCCCCCTATTCCACCACGCTCTCAATCCCCTATATCAGCTGTCACTCAAAGACTAATAGATAACAATGATTATTACATTGACCCAGCGTTGCCAACCGCTTCAGCCCAAAAAATGCCTACATTTGGAAAAAAAGATGCCTTTTTCATTAAAAAAATGCCTTTTTTTAAAACACTATCAGTTTCCTTGAGTTTTATCAGTGGAAGTAAAAAAAAAAAACACAATTCAAATTTTTTTTAAATTTAAGGTATAAAAACCTAAAAAACTGTTTTTTTATTCTTTGCTCAGAACTTAGAACTTAAAACTAAAACCTTGAATTCGATTTGAATTATTGAAAATCGTATAAACAAATAATAAAAGTGGATTTACTTAATTTTCTTCAGTTAAAAATGGCGAGGTCGAATGCATATGTAAGTAAATTAACAATCCGTAATGAATACAAAAACAGTTTACTTTCAGTTTAACAGGACTAGAAGGGGAAAAAACAAAACAATAGAGAAAGCCTAACATCAGAGCTTCCCTGGGTTAGACAGTGAAAGGCAGTGAGATATGTCGTTTTCTATTGGTCTTTTTTTGACGTTTATTTTTCTACCTCTAATGGAACGGGTTATGATGTATGTGTCATTCTTCGGAAGATTCTGTAGTTAAAACAGAAGAGTTCTGCTCTACTCAGAAGCATTCCATCTGTCAAAGTCGGTCCAATGGAATGGTTTCAGAAGACTTCTGGACTCTTCCGAATGCTTCTGGACGACCAATGGAAAACGACAAAAGACACCAGAAGAAACTGTTCGGAAAATTCGAACACTTTGAAAGTGGAAACTGATTTCTAAAGGCGAATTTACATATTACAATCTTATAGGTTTAATATTTTAAGAATGCCTTAATAAAATAAAAATAGTCAGTAGTTTGAAACTGAAATGAAAAAAAGATGCCTTTTTGCAAAAAAATAAGCCTTAAAGCCTTAGCTAGCAAAATAATGCCTAAAAGGCATGAAAATGCCTAGGTTGGCATCGCTGCATTGACCCAGAACCACATGATGCAATGCAATAATCTTAATTTTAACCACCCGTCTGACTCTGCGGTTCGAGTGTTGAGTAACTCAGGCTTTACTGCTAGCCTGAGCGACTCAGCACCCGAGCCGCAGAGTCCACACTCTGAACAACATATTCTTACCAACCCACAAATTTCAAAACTATGCCTAAATAACGAAAACAAAAAAAACCAACGTTCGCCCCCTAACCACTCTTCCTTTACCACTCGTAAAGCAAGCTCGTGGAGTCTTTGCAACTCCAACAAAGTTCTCAATATTCTTCAATGGAATATCAACGGTTACATAAATAACCTTGACGAACTAAGGATAATTCTAAAACGCTATAACCCAATAATAATATCGCTCCAAGAAACTCATTGCCCTTGTAATAAAACGTTAAACATTTTAAAAAACTTTGACGGTTATTTTTATAACTCGCCAGTTAACGACTCTGGCAAACAAGGTGTTGCACTTTTAATTAAAAAAAGCATCTGCCACAAATTGATTCCAATAAACTCAAACCTCCAAGTCCTTGCGATTGAAATACAACACACCATGAAATTTACATATCTCAACATTTATTTACCACCAAAACAAACAGTAAATCGAGCCGACCTTGAAAATGTTATGACCCAAATCAATGGTCCTTTAATTTTCGGTGGCGATATTAATGCCTGGAATATACTTTGGGGCTCCCCAACAACAAATAAAAAGGGCAAAATGCTAGAAAATTTCTTTTTAGACCAAAATTTAATCATTTTAAACGATGGATCTCCAACTCACCTCTCAACGCGTAACACACTTACACATGTCGACATAACTTGCTGCTCACCAGAGTTGCTTGCAAAAACGACATGGAAAACACTAGATGATCTCCACAATAGTGACCATTTTCCCATAATCACGACATTAAACATTGCCGGTTCCAACACTAAACCATTTGAACCCAAGTTTAAAACAGATTTAGCCAACTGGCCATTGTTTAATCGAAAAATAACTGAATACCTAAATGGGAAGGCACAATCTCCTAACAACAACAAAGAAGCAGCTGTTTTACAAAAAGCAATTAGATATTCTGCCAACATAGCCATTCCAGAAACAAAACCATTTACACCTAAACGGTGCGTACCTTGGTGGAACAATGAACTTACACTACTTCGTAGAGACAAGATGATATCGCTCAATAGCTTCCAATCTAATCCCACAACCCAAAACTTAATCACTTATAAAAAAGCAAACGCTAAATTTCGAAGGTTACTCAAATTAAGCAAAGCAAAAAGTTTCGCCGATCTCACCTCAAACCTTAACCCTAACTCTCCCCCATCAAAGCTTTGGCAAGGTATTCGTCGAATAACAGGTGAACCCACTTCACTTGCTATAACCGCCATCAAATGCAACAACAACAACATAACCGCCCCCGACAAAATAGCTAACTTTATAGGAAAAACTTGGTCTAAAGCCTCAGAAAACTCAAATTTCTCCACTATATTTGCCAATAAGAAATCTGAGCTCATTAATACCCCCCCACCGCAACAACCCACCAACGCAACAGCAAAACGAATTGAAGAACCAATAACTTCATTAGAATTCAATACCACCCTTAGCAAAACAAAGGGCAAAACTCCAGGTAGGGACAAAATATCTTATCCGATGATCAAAAATCTACCGGAAGAAACAAAAAAAAGGGTAGTCAATCTATACAACAACATTTTCAATAACTCTGTCATCCCTCAAAACTGGAAATCAGCTACTGTTATTCCAATTCCAAAACCCAAAAAAGATAAAACCACAATAGAAGGGTATCGACCAATATCACTTATCTCATGTTTGTCAAAAACATTAGAAAAAATCATTGCCAAACGCTTACTTTGGTTTGCCGAAACAAACAATTTAATCAGCCCCAACCAAGTAGCCTTTAAGTCCAACAGAGGGTGTGCCGATGCCCTCCTTCACATGGACTATTACATTTCAAAAGCATTATCGACCAAAAATCACGTCTCCATATTATCTCTCGATTTCGAAAAAGCTTTCGATCGAATAGGAATCCACATTGTTCTCAAAACCCTTTTGCAATGGGGAATTGGAAAGAAAATGTATGGATACGTTAAATCATTTCTGTCAAACAGAACCATTTGCGTCAAAACTAACATCGTATACTCTTCCAACTTCCCATTGCACAACGGTATTCCACAAGGTTCACCCCTCTCAGTGGTTCTATTCATTATTGCATTTAATGATATAAATAAAATTTTAACAAACCACAAATCGCTTGATCACTGCATCTATGCTGACGATATATATATTCTATGTAAAATTAAAGATGTAGATAAAAGTAAATTCTTATTTCAAATCGCAATCGATGAAATTATAAATTGGTCAGACACGTCAGGTGCTAAATTGTCAATTCCAAAATGTAAATTGCTCCATATTTGTCGAAAACGCAAATGCTCTAAACCTAACATCATTGTAAATAACATAACTATCGAACATGTAAATTATTTAAGTATTTTAGGACTTATATTTAATAAATCATATACCTGGAACACCCATTGTCTAGAACTTAAGAAATCACTAGCTGCGAGGACTAATATTATTCGATATCTAGCTTCAAATAAGAGCAATATGCATATAAATTCGTTAACTTATACGACAAAAATGTTAGTTTTAAGTAAAATAGACTATGGGTTGTACATATATGGACATTGTCCTAAATCAACGCTTAACATTATAAAACCAACATACAACATCGCAGCAAGGAGAAGTGTAAATGCGTTCCCTACCACCCCCATTATCAATATACTAGCAGAAGCTGGATTACCCACCATTGAGGAACGAAGAGACTTAATCACAAATAAGCTTCTGGCCAAACTAGTCTTCACCAAAAACTCTATTATCAACAATGATATAAAAAATGCACACGACCTCAAACTCCCAAAAAAAATACCATCTACCATAACCACCATACTCTCTAAAGCAACCCAATTCAATTTGCCTACAAAGAAACCCCGAAATCTAACTCCACGATATCCACCATGGTCCCTCAGTCAGGAATCATTGATATATACATTGGCTCAGTACAAAAAACCCAGCACGAAGAACAGTACCTACCAACAACTCTTCGCAGCCATATCATTTGACCTTAAAGCTGACGGATGGAATTTCATATTCACCGACGGATCCAAAACAGACATCAACACATCATTTGCTGTTGTATTTGAAAACGGCTCTATAAGCTCCATCGGTAACCTACCAGAGTTTGCCTCAGTTTTCACAGCAGAAGCTCATGCTATTCTTGAAGCCCTTAAAACCACAACCAACAAACAAAATAAATACATAATTTGCTCCGACAGCATCACAGTATTAAACGCTGTAACCAACCCTAACAACAACTCCGATATCATATCCGAAATTAGATATGAACTTATGAGATCCTCAAAAAATACGAAACTGATGTGGACTCCTGGACACGTCGGAATCATCGGCAATGAATATGCGGACACTGCTGCCAACTCAGCCATAAACTCACCGGTATACAACTTTAATGTCTTCACCAAAACAGATCTACTGAAAGCTACCCAAAAAGCTTCAAAACTCATCACAACCCACAGCTGGAACCTATACCACCACCACTACAAAAAAGTCAATCCAGAAAAAAATACCGTCATATACCCCACAAATGTCTCTAAACGAGACATATCCAACTTCGTGCGCCTTCGTCTTGGACATACCATAACAACTCACCAACATCTACTCAACAAAACCCCGCCCCCTCTATGCACTACATGCAATGCAAGATTGGACCTAAACCATATTTTGGAACAATGCCCATTATTGCAACCCATAATAAGAAACTTATTTAAAAACAATAACATTTATGATACTTTAAAAAACCCTAGCCAGAGCAATATAGAATTAATAACAAAATTCATTAAAAAAATGCAATCTAGTATTGTAATTTATTCAAACAGAGCCAATAGTCCCAGCAGCTAGGCTCACCTTTTTTTTACATTACCATGTAATTTTAATTATGTGATAATAAATAATAATAATAATAAAAATTTAACATGGTATAAGATCCGCATCAAGGATTGTTTTTATCTATTTTTTGCATCCGTCACATATCCGCGGTCGCGGTCATAAACGACAAACAAAATTTATTCTTTTCAAATCAAAACAGCAAAATATATCACATCGGCTTTGGAAAATTTCGTCAAATATTTTTATTTTATTACAGTGAAACCCGCTTAAGAGAAACTTGAAAATGTCAGAGACTTTCTTTCACTTAAGCGTGTATTTCACTTAAGCGAACCCCGGTTAAGTGAAACAAATTTTCACTTAAGCGAACCCCGGTTAAGTGAAACAACTTTTCACTTAAGCGGGTGCCGTTCAAGTGAAACAGAACAGAAACAGAAAAGAAAATCCAAATATGAAAATTAAATTTTCTTTACCAACATACATTTTGGGACATTGTGAGCAAAACCTACAAGAATGTTTGTGTTTTTGTTTTCGACTAAAGAGATGAGCAGAATGCATCGCCAGTCGCCCGGCGACTAAAATGACACCTGTCAAAAATGTGAAATTTGTAAGGCAGTCGCCCATTAGCCGCACAATGCGTCGTTCGTCGCCGAACTAGTCGCCCAAAAGTTGAACTTTTTTCAACTTAGTCGCGCGACGAGTTTGACGTTTGTTTTTTTTATATCGTGTTTTTGTTTCCTTGTATTCTTTTCGTCCAGCGTTGCCGATTTTATTTTTGAAATCGGGCCATTCTTGAAAAAAAAATCGGGCCATAATGCACTAATGCATATTTTAAAATTATTTTGAATGCTACTTATCCCGGTTTTGAGTCTGTATTTGCACTTCCTAGTAACTAATCACATGGACTTAAAAAGTCATAACCTATAGAAATTATGAAAGAAAGTTGACGCTAGTTTAACCATTTTTAATGTCAGATGATCAAGTGAGAAGTGAGATACTGCAGAAATGCAGACTTAATATACAATAGGCCAGTTCCACCTTACGACATCTCTCTGAGATCTCAATTTCCTGAGGCAAAATCTCAAACCTCACTCCTCATTGAGAAAGCTTCGGTTACCTCACAAATTGTTGTTATTCTTTCATATACATCAGTAGCGTCAAATCGGCTAAGTGAGAAATCGAATCTTGAATCTTTTCATTTCGGAGATCCCAGAAAAAATATCAGTTCTAAGGCCGTGTGCGAATTTAGTTAAAAATGGGTTAAAACTTGACGTTTGGTTAAATTTTGACACTAGCATGGTGAATAAAATTTAACTAGCTGCGGAGCAGGTTAAAATTTGACATTACTAGTTAAAAATTTGAAGTTTCTCAAAAGAGAAGAAAATTATATTCAAGACAGCAAATTCAATTAAAAAAAAAAGACGTAACTTGGCTTAAGTAAAATGAAAACTGTTGCTTTTGGACTCTTGCAAAAACAAAAGCAATTCTTTTCCATGGGTGCCAATAAAAATAAAGAAAACGAGAAGTTGGACGACGACTAAGATGAAGATCTTGGCAATGAAGGGGCTAAAAAACACCAAATGACGTGCGCATTTATCAAGCAACAGGGCTGTGTTAAGGCTAGGTTTCCCATTGAAAATTTCGTTGGTCTTTTGCGTAAAACTGTGTAGCTCCCAAAATATTCCGAATATTTAAATGAAATCAACGGGTATAGATTATACATTTAATAAGCTAAGAAATTATTTAGCTAAAAAAAATATTAAAAATATATTTCATCCCAAAATGGTCATGCGTAACGAAAAATTATGAAATTTTTGGAGACGTTTGCAGGGGAAAAGTTTTGTTGCCTTAAAAATTTATTTTTTATTCATTTTATATTTTTTATCTATTCTTAAAATGTCTCACCACTCAGTAACGTGGCCTTTTTTTTAATATTTTGTCCAGTTTCGTCAAAAAAAATTAACAAAATCACGAAAAATGGGGGAAATTTAGCAAAAGTAGGTCTGATTTATTTGGAATAATTTCTAAATTAGAAAAGATAAAAAATTGAAAATATTTTTTTTATATTGTCGAAATATACATAATATCACAAAATATTTTTAATTTTTTTATAAAATATTTTACTAGATTTTTTTTGAAGTGCAAACTAAAAAAATGCATGTTTTTCTTAGAATATTCTACGGCAAACAAGATTCCAGCCCCATTTAGTTTGACTCAACAACAAAAGTATTTTTTTATGAAAATTGAACATCTCTGCGACTCAGTAACGTTTTTAGAAAAAAATGAAAACATATTTAAAAATGCATTTAAAAAAGTCAATATTTGTGTATCAATTATGAGGAGAATGCAGCAAACAATATTTTCAAAAATATTTTTTTAATTTTTTTTCATATTTTTTGTATAGAAATCAGAAATTAAAATAATTTTACGATATCCCGTTTATTTTATATTAATATTGGAAAATGGGTATTTTTTTAGATTTTTACAAGAAAAATCGCGTTTGCTCACACACACTAAGGTACTCAGTTCAAACGAATTGAACTAGGTGGCGTTGTTTAATATTTCATTCTCTTCTCCTTCGTTTTATTTTTATAGGATAGAGAAAAAAATGTTCATACCAAACGTTCTCATAGAATTCGTTTGAGAATGAAAATTAATTAAGTTTCTCTATGCTGTGCTGGTGGGATCGTAATATTCTTTTTTGAAGAAGAACAAGCCGATGATTTGAATTATGGTTATTTTATTGTATTTCAAATCGAATTCTTGCGAATTCTTTGTTTTATAGAATTATAAAAATCAATCTAGTGTCTAATCTTGACCTAATCTTGTTTTGTAAGATAGAGGTCTGCATGAATACATTCATTTGCGGTCACTGACCAAGTACAGTACTGCAGTGTATACTGTTTGTTGCATGCATAGAAAGTAGTGTACACTAAAAATGAATACACCATTCTTAAAAACAAACACTGCACACCATTCGATCCCTCTAAAATAGAACGAATACACAATCGGGTAACTTTTGCCTAAATACCCAAGGAAAGACAGAATTGAGGCAATCACTTTTTTGATTTTTCTATCATCGTAAAATCATGTTTGATCAAAATATCGTCTTGAACTTTTTTAATTGTTCATAGCTTGTCAAAAAGTACCTCTTCGTCTTTTTATAGATAAATATAAAGATGAAACCAAAGAAAAATTAAAATCGTTCGTCAGGACCCCAAAAGAGAAACAATTCGAACACAAATGTCAGCAAAACTCAAAACCATCATAATCCCAAATTACAAAATTTGCGTAGAAAAAAGAAAAACAACAATTCATGAATGCTACTCCTACTCTAAGTGCACATAACATAATACGTACATATGTAGAATGTAGATGCATTTTTGTGTATGTCCACACCACAGTCCATAATTCCACATAGTAAATAGATACATGCGAAAATACCTCTTTTTTTCATCCCTATTTTTGGACCTTCGTAAGCGAAACTCATTTTTTACATATCGCTCACTGAAACTGAATTCTGAGTGAGAAAAAAAAACAAAAACTAGAAAACTAGAAATTTCAAGTGGCTATGTGAGACGGAAATAAAAAAAAAGAAAGGGAAATATTCACTAACACTCGTGCATGCTTTTACACGAACTCGGAGTTCAAGAAAAAAGGAAACCCAGTCTTAATAGGATTTGCAATGGATTGGAGTCAAGTGGCCCAGGGAGTCTTAGCCACCTGAGTTGTAAGTAAGTACCTCCGAAAAATGTGCATACAATTTTTCTAATTGTTTCTTAAATTCAAGGTGAGAAATACACATCTGGTCATCACTAGAAGGTGGTTCATGGCAGGTTGACCAGCGTCCACTGGTCAGTCATGATGAGTCCGTTGAAGACCTGGAATGCTACCACGAGAGTGATATAAATGTTTTTTCATGGAATCGCACGGAGCCCTTTATTGCAAGTGGTGGCGACAATGTATTCATTCACATTTGGGATTTGAGACAGTTGCAAACCATCAAACCAATTGCAACATCAAGCACCATACTGATCACATTTCCAAGCGTTGGGTCGGGACCTCGGGAGAAGACGATGATCAGATTGCGATTTGGCTGTTGAAACGCTTCCACCACTATTGTTGTCCATTCATCAGGCACAAAGGCAAATCTAAGAACTTCATTGGCATCCTCAACTACCGGGGGTTATTTTATCGATGCGAGACGGCGCACAGTGGCCCGTTTAGGTTAAAGTCATTCCAAAATTCATTTTTTTCGTTGTTCCAGAATTCAAAATTTGTTGTTTCGCTGAATTAACAAATATTTGAAGTTCTTGAAACCGAAGTTTTTTTTGACTTTTCCCAACGGTTTGGTTTTGAGAGGGGGTCAAAGTTGAACTTTTTTTTCAGTTTTAATAACAAACAATTTTTTTTTCTTTTTCTTGACTTTGAGAAGCTATATTACGAACGTGGGGAAAGAATTTTTGTTTTTTCTTTCTGAAATTAACAAATACGGTAAAATATATGTTTGGAAAAAATATTACAAAAAAAAAAAAATGTCTATATATATATATTTTTTTTTTTTTGGACACCACTTTTTGTACCTTTTTCTGACTTTACATTGCATGGAAAAAAAGCTTCAAAAAGCATTAAGCAAAACTCAACGCATAATGAAAGCTGAAGTATTTCTTAATATAATCCTGAAGAAGTAATTTGCGCCAACTTGCGCCCAACTGAGCTAGAGCGATTTTATTAATCGATGGCAGGCACTTTTTTTCAATTTTCTGGGTTTTCAATGGCAAATTAATAAAATGTTTAATACTGTAACTTTTGAACTAGTTGAGATATCACCACAATTTTTTTTTTTATTTCGAAGAAAATGTTCACGGCTAACAATATGATGAGTTTTAAATTTATTACATTTGCAGGGTGTTCCAGAATTTTCGAACAAAATTTTTTTTTTTTCAAATTCAAAAAATTATCTGAAATGGGGAATGAATTCACCACAATTTTGTTTTTGATGACGGAAATATTTTAAAATACGATATGTCATAAATATTACATAAATCGGAGGCAATAAAAAAATTAAATTGAAGGGTTTATATTATATCCATAATAAAATATTAGCAGTTACTTTTGACTTAAGGAGATTAAATGTTCAGTGATTATTTATGTAGGTATTAATTTTTAATCGGATTAAATGTTTATTTTTATTGCTCGATGTCATAAAATTTTAGATTGACGGAAAAGTTTTAAATGAACTTACAGAAACAAAATCAACGCGGTCATGCCCAATATGCAAAAGGACACAAAAGAGTTTCAATAGCCAAGATGAATCCAATGCAAACATTGACGAACATAACTACCAATATGGAATATCTCCACTGCATGGTAGAATCAGATGCATGGAATTTATATTAAAACTTGCATATACACTTCGACAGGATGGAGAGGATTTCGGTGAATCGATTGGGATCAAAGAAGCACAAAAAAGAAGAAAGGAAAGGATACAAACGTGTTTCCGTGATCAGCTTGGACTCGATGTAGACAAACCAAGCAGGGATTCGGAAATACTAATGATGGGAACACTTCGAGAAGATTTTTCGAGCAATCGGAGATAACAGCTCAAATAACTGGAGTAAACATAGAGGTTATTTCCAGGCTGAAAATAATACTTGATGTTTTGAACTGCAGGGAAGTTGTGAACGCAGTTAAATTTGGGGAGTATACTAAAGCAACAGCAGCTCTGTTGACTCAAAAGTATCCTGAAAAACAACTGACACCTACTCTTCACAAAATTTTGGCTCACAGTCAAGATATTATAGAGTATCAATCACTTCCCCTAGGAGAATTATCTGAAGAAGCCCAGGAATCCAAAAATAAGGACTACAAAAGGTATAGATATCAAAATACCTGCAAAGTTTCGAGAATAAGGCAGAATGAAGACTTATGCAACATGCTTGCAGTCTCATCTGATCCGCTTATTTCTTCTCTGAGGCACGTAAGGACCCAAAACGATATGAAAGCACTTTATTCTCCGGAAATGTTGAGTTTATTGAATATTACCACGGACCAAGATGATAGTTTTCAAGAAATCTAATGTTTATACGTACATTTCAACTGTTTTTATTGTATAATTTGCTGTTCAATTTGTTATTTATTATTATTCTAATGTCAATTTACAAAAAAAAAAAAAAAAAAATTAAAAAAACTTTTTTCGCCACTGTTTCTCTAAAATCGGTGTTTTACTTTTTGCGCTACTGTTAAACGTCAATTCCTTTTGTTTTACGCCAGAAAATGAATTTTCTTGTTTGTTTAATTCACATTTAATCATTTTTATCTCACTTAATATAACTAAGCTTTTTGACAGCTATTTCCGAAACACCCTGTAATGTTTTTATTTTGAAATTCACCAATTTCATAGCGTTGGGTGTAACCTTCAAAATAAAAAAAAAATTGTGGAAATATCTCAACTCGTTTAGGAGCTATGATTTTTGGAACCAAAAAAGCCGAAACGGGCCACTGTGCGGCGCGCCGCACAGTGGGACGACCCATAGTAAAAAATAAAAACTACAACTATTTTAGCGGTACTTTATATTAATTGGTTAGTCATCCCAAATATATAGAAGCTCGAAATGCAATAAAATTTTTTGCTTTTAATTATTGGTCCGCAAGTTATAGCCACGTGAACATTACCATTTTTTCCGCATTTTATATAAACAGTTTTAAGGCGATTTTTTGTGACACATTCAATTGCTGTGCAAATATATTCCGCGTGTGAAAATTAAATTAATAATGGAGAATATTAATAGTGAAGGTATTTAAATTTAAGAAACTTTTGTAAAAAATAGATTTTTTTCGTGTTTTTTTTCGTAGTAGCGATTTTTGCTGTGTTAGTGTGGTACAAGCAAAAAAAAACGAATGTCAAATTTCAAGCAGAGTTTTCAAAAAATGGTCAAAAACGGGTCTTGAGATCTTTTTTGTTTCATTATAAGCAATGTGTCAGCTAACTAAATCACGAAAAAAATCTTGCGCAAGTTTGCGCTTTTTAAAGAAATTGACATTTTTAGGTTCGACCGTATTCATCAAGCATGGTGACTTATAAGCAACATAGATGGATAGTGCACATTCCAGAAAGTTGCTAACAAAATTCAGCAGTTACTTGGCTTGGAAGAGTTGAATGAAGGAGAAAACGAAGTTTTACAAGAAATTTCGAGGCTTTTTTGTGTTAATTTAAAGCAAAAATGGCAGTGTTGCCAAAGAAACAAATTAAGGTTTATGGAGGTTCACCAACGGTGGCTTAACCTTAATTTGTCCTTATCAGACGTTTTTATAAATTCCGTAAGTAATAATACTAACTTTTATGCGAAATTCTTAAAATAATTAAGTAAAGTCCCTCCCAATAAACCTTTGCTGTTTCCGAGTTCACTTGAAAAATCGTTCAAAATTCTAAAACAAACCCTTTTTTCTGTTTCGTGTGACAATTCACCTAGAACAAGCAACGGAAGACCTCTTAAACGTTTTAAAGACAGTCAACAAACCAAAAGTTATCGAAAAGTGACCCAAATATAGATCACTATTTGGTAAACAATAACGAAGATCCAGGATTTCTAAGTAATATGAATTACTCATCGGAAAGTGAAATTGATTAATTTTTCTTAGTCTTTATTATTAGAATTATTTATTTTGATATCAAAATCATGTAATGTATACAAAAAACATAAACAGAAAATCATAAATAAAAAAAAAATAAAATAAAAACAAGTTCGCTGCTCAACTCTTTTGAATAAAAAATCCTGAATTCATAAGTTTTAGTGAATCAATTTTCTTGTTTTTAGGTTACAATCATAGATATCAGTACTAAAATACTATTTAAGGCATGTTTGGTTGATAACTTTATTTTATTCACAAGATATGAATTTTGAAGTGTTTTCTCATACATTCGTCCCACTGTGCGCCGTGGGTTCAATATATTTAGAACGATAAGTGTTTAAAGTTAAGGGTCTTTTTATTTGTGCAATAAAATAAAAATCTGGAATTTTAAACACATTTTTCTTTATTTTTTTGGAGTCGTCAGTGTCGACAAGTCGGAATATTTTCTGCTATAATCATCGTTGTCCTCTTCTTCTGCCTCTAGCAGCCAATCACCACAGGCTTTCTGCATGCTCTGCAATCAAACGTCGGTCACTCTAATACGAGACGGTCGGCAGAGAGTTCCTCACGCAGCATCCTGGAGCATGAAAATCAACTCATCAATATCAGCTTTTCCAAATTCCCATTCCTATAAGGCTTACCAAGCAATTTGATTTGATCTGTTGGTGGGCCTGCAACAAATCAACATACAAAATTAAGCCCATAAGATAAATTCGCATAAGCATTATCAATGGTAATTTACCATCAGTTTCAAATTAAAATCCATTTTTTTCAAACACTTCCAAATTATCAATCAACACAATCATTGTCTGTGGTCATTTCTAGCCTCTGTTGAATTGTTCTCTTTTAAATGCAATAATGCAATATTGTTGTACTCTGCAACTGCTCAAATTTGAATTTGTAATCCGTCGCATTTTGATCGACAATTAACAAATCCCAACCAAGACGGACTTTTGTCTTTTATCAAACCCAAATACTATACACAAAAATATACGAATTACGAATTGTCTGTATCTGTATTCTATTTTGACAGCTGTGAACAATGAATAAGAAGTGTTCGAAGACTGAATTAACAAACAGTCGCAATGGTATCTTTGATCGTATTTAAATGGGAAATTATCGATAAAAATAAAAAAAATTGTGCGTGTCAGCTCCGACCAGTGCTGTCGTTTCAAAAATGTAATGGGGAGTATTTTTGAATTATTTTGAGGAGTATTTTCTATATTTGGGTAGTATACATTTTTTACTATAGGAACGTAGCCCGATAAATAGCCTACAGAAAAAAATATCAAAAAACGTTTCAAAAATGATATGGTTGAAGTTTATTAGCAAACTGTAGTTTCTTATAAATTCTTGGGAGTTATAAAACTCAAATTGTGTGCTTGTCGGATAGTAGGAGCCTCTTATTCACTCGAAATTGATATAAACTTGAGGATTTTATACCTTAATTTCGATTTAAGTTGTCTTCATTAGAGGCTGTCATTCTAAAAATAACAAGTTTAGTTTTTCTCAGCTGTCAAAAAACTTTATTAGACCATTAAAAATACCTACAATTTTCTGTCAGATCTTGTGTGTTTTCTGCATTAAGTAAAACACTTTTCTTACTTAAACAAATATTAAAGTTATCATCATAAAGCGAAGAGAAAATTATGAAGACTTGGGCTTTGAAAGTATGAATAGAGTAGGGAAAGAAATAGTTTGAAAATCTAACTGACTTGTGACTATGCGCTATCTTTATTTTTAAGAGTTTATAGTCTTTCCCAAGAGATTCTTTTGATTGGAGGGTCTTCGAACACAAAAGTAGTGTCCTGTATAGTCATTTTGACCTGGTACCTCCTATAGAACTTTTTTTTCCGGAGGAGACTATTATGTCATTATGAAGAGGTATCTGTCGTCTTTTTTCTTCTTGATTCAGAATTTCATCGTGCAGCTGCTTTCACCGTCTCCTAAAATAAAAAAAATGATCAAGTTCCCATTAACAAAAAAAAAATCATGTTTTTAACATAACTACTCCAAATTGTTATGAGTTTCCCAGGGGATACTACTTTCAAATTCAAAACTCTGAATTAAAAGTTACGTAAGTAAAGAAAAACAATCCTCAGCATGACTTTACAATTCAACACTTGAGTTTGTCAACTGCAAAGGTTCACAAGTTGAAATAAGTGAAGAAAACGGCTCCAAATCAATTGTTTTTGCCTATAATTCTTTTTCGCTACTTTCTGACGAATTGATATTCAAAAGTTCCCCAAGTTGTCCCTCAATTATAAATTTAACAACGGAACTGCACAGAAAATATCACGTCAGATTTGAATAAGTTGAATGCTGTCAGGTTTTCTTACTGTTCTATTTATAGTAATTCCACCAGTTGAATTTTACTTATTTCATAACAAAATGTATAATCTAGTTTTCAACTTTTTAGATAGATTTTGTTCACTACGTTTGGGGAGTATATTTCGTCTAAGGGTAGTAGAGTAGCATTTGACTCTCGAAAGGAGTAAAATACTACCATAGTAGCAAAAACGACAGCAGTGGCTCCGACGCGCGACTGGAGTTTACTCAATAAGAATGAAGGAAAACAGAGTAAAATAAAGTACAGTTATTCATATGGATTTGATTAAAGACATTGGTTAAATTATGTTATATTAAAATATTTGTCTACACTATGTTGTTCGGAAATTCAAAGATCATTGTTAAATACAGTCACAATTGGTTTATGGTAACTGAAATACGACACATGAACATCAGAAGTGACGTGAGTTATGTATCTTGCAAATATTGCATCAACTGTTGTACCGAATCTTGTTGTCCCCAGTGTTCTTCCAGAAACTAGATCTATGTTCAGTTTTTCTTTCAAAAATTGAAGCAACCGCAATCCGTCATCTTTATCGAAGTGAACATTGAAGTCGCCGCCAAGGATAAGTGGAAGATCATGATAGTGTTTTGAACCTTGATCTATAAACACTATTAAACTCTCGTGGAGAAAATCTATTATGTCTTTGATTTACTCATTCACTGCAATGTAAACTGTGACCATAATAATTTGTTTACCGTTAGGCAACGTGCATCTCACGGCGCATATATCTCCAAAATCAGTTTTATTATGAAATCCGATTATTAGAAGGCACGCTAGGATGCTTTTAATCGAAAAACAACGATCGAATTTTGGCCATAGCGGGATTCTCCCACAGGTGATGTTTCATTTTGTACGAACCAAGCAGGTCGTTTGTGTGCAATTATATTTATTTTAAAATCGAGATTGTGAGGCTTGTACGAAACGTATCCTTACAAATGAGGTATCAAAATCACCGTTATTTCATGTAGATTAGACATATGGAAATATCAACAGACAACAACCAGTCTATAGGATTAAAACTTATATACCAATTTATGTGAAAATGTCTTAATTGGCTATATTAATGAGTTACCGTTATAATTAAAGTATAATAAATTGAAGAGCATGAAATTCTGTATCATGTGTGAAAATTTCGCCGTTCTACGTTGAAATCTCTGTTCAATAAAATAGATTCGAAATGGCACTAAAACTTTTACCCCCTCTTTTCACCCCCCCCTCGGTTAATTTTTTTTTAACTATAAATGTCTTACTTATTTATGTTTAGTCAAAAGCCATACAAATAAGTTTTAAACTTCTAACCTAACCGACCTCCATACAAACTTTGACCTAACATTTCAACCTTTTGTGACCTTTTCAACCCCTTTTATTGCGTTAAAAAATACTGTATGCCCTTCCACAGGTTCTAGTCTATCTTACTACCAAATTTCATCTAAATCGATCCAGTAGGTTAAGAGGTAAAAAAAAGCGTTGGTAGTCAATTTTTATAACGCTTTTTTCAATGATTGATTTTACTATCCATAATTTTTTCATACCGGGGTCTATATATGAATCGATTCTAAAGGAGTAAACTCCAAAAAGTGTTTGTGAAATTGAGAATTTCTTACATTTTCATAAAAGAAAATTTAATTTGATAATGTTGCATTTGGATTTAGTTACAAAAAAAATCATTAATTGAACATAGAAAGAACCATTTTTGAGGGTAATTTTGTTTTATCTTGAGGGAAATTTAATCAAAGTAGTGTCAAAAAAAGTCCTATTTAACCCATTTTAACCCAATTCGCACAGCAAAAATTTTAATATGATCCCTTTTTAACCAAATGTCAAAATTTAATCGTGGTAGGAATTTAACCCATTTTTTAACTGAATTCGCACACGGCTTAAGCTGAGAAACTGTTTAACGTTTTCAGTAAAATAAAAAAAAAAAATCGAACACGTCATCTTCACTGAAGAATTATTGAAATCATAATGCATATGAACAAATGTTTTGTTTTTGGTTCTAACACTTTTTAGAGGGCCATTTTAAATTTTTTGGGGCCACCGGGAAATTTCAAAAGAATTCACTTCGGCAACGCTGAACCCGTCACGCGACTATTGTGTTCACAAATTTCTCAGCGATTTGAGAATCGAATTTTTGACAGCTGTCACTTTCGTCGCCGGGCGACTGGCGACTGCATTCTGTTCAGCTCTTAATGCAATGAGATAAAATGACAACATCAGAAATTAAAATGTCAAATGTCAGTTGAGTGGTGAAAATTTGAGGAGAGTTATACGCATTTTGGTGAAAAGGTGAAAAATAGAAAAAAAGAAATAAAAGCATTCAGAACTTTTTTCGTTCTGTTTGATTCAACGAAAAAAAAAATTCACTCAAGAGGGTTTTTTTTAATGAAAAATATAAAACTGAACTGAAAATTTGTTTCAGATATCCGGGTTTTTCACTCAAGCGAATTTCACTTAAGCGGAGTGTTTTAAGAAAAATTGTATGGAAAAAAATTACGACAAAAATTTTTTTTCAGTTAAACGGGTTTTTCTCTTAAGCGGGTTTCTCTTAAGCGGGTTTCACTGTAATAAATAAAAAAAAATGTCAGATTTGTTGCTTTTGAGATATGGCGCGGGAAGCGGGGCAGTAGTCAGCGGGTAGCGCATAGCGTGGTGACGGGTAGCGGGAGTGAGTAGAGGGTAGCGCGGTAAAGGGGTAGCTGTTAGTGTGTTGAAGTAGTAGGTAGTGGGAAGCGGGTAGTGGGGTAGCGAGAAGAGGGTAACGGAGTACAGGTTTAGCGGGTAGCAAGTAGCTCTGGAGTGTAGGAGGGTAGCGGGTAGTGTGTTAGCAGGGTAAAAAAGTTAAGCTCTTTTTTTATCGGTTAAAGCAGTACGAAGACTGCAGCGTTGCGCGCTTTAATCATGCATATTATGTTACACTGTTGATCATTTTCAAATAAACCCAGAGTTTGAAAGTGGCATGTGTGACGCCGTCAACTATTTTTAATTGCAGAAAAGTCGTTAAGGAGGAGTTCAGTGACATACAGTCGTTCTTGATAATTACTTACATATATGGCAACATAATGTTTGATGAGTCAACTAGTAGGATGAAAAGTATTATATAGCTGTCTCCTACTACTTTTTCACCAATTTTGAGCCAAATCTATTCAGCCGTTCTAAAAAATCATTCATATGGTACAACAACGTTTACCGGGTCAGCAAGTAGATTAAAAAGTATCATACATTCACAAAATGATTGAAATGAATGAATGAATTAATGCAAATAAACAAAAAATCATTCAGGTCGGTCCAGCCGTACACACATACGTAGAATTGAATATATTAAGAAGAAGATAGATTGAAACAGTAATAATTATGTATAACACAGTGGTTTATTCCTTACAAAGTAATCTGTCTTTATTTAACTACAGTGAGTTCGCATCGTATTTTACTTTGAATAATGAACAATACAACAAAATAATAAAGAAAACAATCAACTGCCTGCACCTTTACAATAAATAAAGAGGAAACTACCAATAAAAAAACAAAAAAATATACAGCTAACTGCCCATCAATCGAAATCGAGTTTCTTGAAATTTCCTTCAACACCAAATAGATCGGATGCATCCTTTGGTTTGCCCGGACGAAGTTTTTCATTTATTTGACGAGTCTTCTCGAATTCCATCATGAATTCACGATTTGAAACTAGCTTCTTGTAAATTGCATCTGTGGAAGAGAAGGCAAACAAGTTATATTTGTTTAACTCAAAGAATAGCAAAGCTCACTCTTAATTTCATTGCTTTCAACATCAACACCTCCGTAGTCCGATGGAAGAATATCTTTGGGAACGGATTTATAGAATGTCTCGATATTGCTATGCAACTGGATCATTTGCTGTAGTTCCTTCTTCATAAATGGATTCATTAGCGCTAGAACCTTATCGATGAAGGGAACGATATTCACGAAATGAAAGCCAACTAATCGAATGGCTGCTGCTTCCTACAAATATATTTTGGTTAATTTTTTTTTTCCTGCAAATTTCTTTAAACTTCCACAACTTACTTGCAAGAAAAACAAAAACTTCTTCATTGTTAACAATCCCAATCGTGCAACATGACCCAAAGTAACGCCTTTAAGGTCCATAACAATGACGTGTCCTTGTTCGGCACCACCTTCAGCCATCCAGAGATCGAAAATCATGCAATAGCTGGACGGAAAACAGAAAATAATAGTTTTTTTTGTTTACAACTCCAACTTCGACTCACAATTTCATAATATCTGCAAAATTAAATTTCGCTGTATCCGTATCGGCCAGCCGCCCAATTATAACTCTATAACCTTCTGGTGTTGCTTTGGGAAGTGGTATAATTGCACTGCAATTGATGTATGTACCTTAAAAAAGCGTTAAATTGAAGATCAGTAATTGTGCTTACACTGTATTCATTGCCCTCTTCAATTCGGCCCGTTCGATATCCAAATTGTGAAAAAACTCCGGACAATGTGTTCTCACGGAAAGATTTGTTTCGATTGTCCGTTTCGTCATCTCCATGCTGTATTTGCAGGCGTGAAAGAACAAAATCACATCCAATTCGGATAGATTTGGCATATGGGGTTGTTGTTGAACCCACTGTTGTAATTTGATGACATCCTGTTTATCCATTTCCGGGAATCTGCGATATTGCTCATCTACATTGGCCAGGACCACCATTTTTGAGGATTTTCAAAATTTATCCAACGAATTTGCGTTTTCAACGAGCTCTTATCAAGCACTGTATCTAGTTTATTTGAGACAAATCTCGTATACCTGGCGATAGAAAACAATAATTGAACAGAGGAAAAGTGAAATGAAAAACTGAAATGCAGTTGTTAATAAAAAACAAAAAAGATATAGTGAACGAATTGTGAAAGAAACCTGTTGGAGATTTGTTGCGAGAGACTTGTGCTTGTTGTATCTAAGGGAAAAGCTTCGTATTCGTTTTATGCAACAAAATGAAAATGTTTGTGTCGGTTGCTGTATTCATGAATGATGTTAGCTAGAGGAAGCCACATCAAACGAGTCGAGATGCGTAGCTTGTGATTGCAACTCACTGTGTATAGTGTAGTAATAAGTATATTTCTGCTAATAGCGTGTATCTTTTCGGTTTTTAATCAAATTTATCACGAAATAGTAATTACATGCGGAAGAATGAATTGCAAAGCTGAAGAGAGTTGAGGGGATCGGTAGATTTGCTTTAGCAGATTTTTATTTCAAATTCTTGTTCAAAACCGAAATCAGATTTTATGGTTGACGAACAATTTAATGTTTTTTTAAATACAAAGAGATATGAAAGGTAAACATTTTATTGGATATAAATGTCATTGTTTAAAACCTACGATGCTTAGACCTACCACATCATTTACAATTTTCTTAACCCTCTTTTACTGATCCAATAATGCATGGAAATTATGAAGTAGGTAAAGGGTGTCTCAGTAAGAGTGCCCTTTTTTAAATTGGAATTTTTTTTTTCATGAAAGTGGTAACTCCGAAATTTGACAGCTGTCACCTCTGTTTATTCCGATGATTAAAAATGGACCACGGAAAGCGCCGGCAATTCGTTCAATGGACAATGGAGCAAAGTGAAGTCGATGCCAATTTTTCGAAAAAAATCATTTTCTTCGATGGAAATGAATTGCTTCGTGAATACACAAAATTGACGAATTTGTTGGGATTGGGACTCAGAAAATCCTCATGCAATCCATGAGAAACAAATGTACCCACTACGAGTAACTATCTGGCGCGGATTCTGGTCAGGCGGCGTTACTTTTTTGAAAATGTGGCCGAAATTGCAGTGACTTTGAATGCAATTCGTTAAAGGAATATGATAACGGACTTCTAGTGGCCGCAACTGGATGGCTTGAATCTGGACAACATGTGGTTTCATCAACCTGCCACACCGTGCATAAAACAATCGACTTATTGCTACAACGATTTCCAGAGCAGACATGAAATTCTGATATCAACTGGCCACCAAGATCGTGCGATTTAACGCAGAGAGATTTTTTTCATTGGGGTTTTGTGAAAGGTATAACAAGAAAAAATTGCAAGTCAGTTTTCAGACGTTATCAATGAACAATATGATTAATCCATGGAAATCCAATACTTTTCTACTATAGACCCCCCCCCCCCCCCTCCCATACGATTTTTTTCTTCTCTCAACTCAACCTACACGCTCTAGCTTTTTGGCACAACGCTCGTAAATCAAACCGTATGAGAAAAAGTCACTACGGCGTATACGTAACACAAATCAATATGGAAGGATTTGCTTCCTTCAACTTCAACTTCAACTTCGCCTTGGCTCAAATGATTGTGTTAGTAGAAAAGAGTAAAACCAAAGCTATACATTTTTTTAGTCAAAACGTACATAGTTGAGACACCCTATAATATACATCTTATACGGAGTTATCGAATGGTGCAATAGCCGCGCTTATGCAAACATGCCAAGTCCGTTCCTGAATCACCGAATCAAATCCAACATTCGTAGCAAACACTTTCTTAACCTTCTAATACACTCAATATTTATCGTTGGCAACTTTTTCGTTAAGGGACATTTACATTATAAACAAAAAACAAACAAATAAATTCACCTTCCTGTTTTTTTTTATTACGACAAAATATAGCCTTTACGGACCAGGCACAACGTACATCAATTATTCTACCACTAAACAAATTTATTTTATATTGAAACTAAAATAATGTTTGTCTATTAACAGATGCGCACTTGAGTGAACACTTTGGAATTATTTTCGCAACTAGACGGGGAAATATTCAAAACATCTTTTCCACTAGAGCATTCAAGCAACACACCAATCTGGATATACCAGATATCATTCATTGCGAGTTCAAACAGCGATACTGATGCTTGAATTTTTAATGATGGACTTGATCGGGTGAAGGTTGAGTAAAAAGCCAAAATCAAAGCTATGATGATTCTGCAAATAGGTTTATTAAAATATCAAATGTAAACAAAAACAAATACAGGTACATTCAAACATACAATTTTTGCTCGTTTGTGATGCCGACTTCTAGGCTTTCAAACAACAAAAGACACTTAGTTATTCTTTGGTGGAAGTGGTTCGATATTTTAAATAAAAGATATACAGCCAGGTAGAGAGAGAAAATGCTGGTGTTAGTGTTATAGAATTAGCATTTCATTAAAAATCACCAGGCAGGCAGGTAGGTACTTTCACCAAAATATAACCGACCTACCCTAAACTCAATACACCTGCTCCTGCACTGATTATTGTATTCCACCATTTCACCTTTCTGTATTACCTACGAGAATTCGACGTGCGTTCCCACTCATAATGCCCTTTTTGCTATAAGAGTCGGCTTCGTTTCCACTCAAAATGTTGCTTTCCAGACGGGAGATTTTGAGTGTTAACATAAAAGAAGGAAAACATGAATGTTTTTGTTGGACTCATTTTGTCATTTTCCAATAGGAACTTATCGAGTGAAAATACCTAGTAAATAAGAAGAAAGGTGTGAAATGGTGAAACAATAAAATTAGCGTGTTGAGGTTAGGGTTAATCAGGGTGATATTTTTTTGAATGAATGCACCTACGAGACTCTTATCCTATGAGTCAATCCAATTAATCAATAAAAATGAGTTGTTTTTGGAAAGCAAAACAAAATTTTATTGAGGGTTGCGTCTCGGATAAAAACATAGTTTAAACTTCAACCTTTTCAACCCAGATCGTTTTATTATGACGGGGTAACCCATATGGGTTAGTGAGGATCTTTGTAAATGTCAAAAAACTGTCAAACCAAGCAGAAAACCATTCTTGATATTACCTGGTAAATCCATATACAAAGGTGAGGATAATAAAACGTGGCTAGTCTTGATAAATAAGGATCTTTGGTGATACTAGTGCCATCTATTGGTCAAATGGGATGCATACTTGTTTCATGGTGATCTTGTTTCAAAAAATATAGAAGTCTTTTAGGCACCATTTTCTTCATGCGCCTGCAGGCTACTATGTTTTTCGAAATTGTTGGTATATGTACCTGCTCAAACTCCTGGTCGCCTTACTTGAAACATTTCTTTTGTTTGAGGGAAAAATTGTCCTTCTAAGTTTTTAAAGCGTCAAGTTGGTTCTTGTGCCTTGAGACGACTATAATTTTCGAAATTATTTCTATTCTTCTATTCAGATATGACCCCTTTGCTGTGAAGATTATCCGTGCAGTTTTCACCTTCTAGTATATAAGTATACCAAAAAGAAATGGAGTACCTTACCCCTGTTCAAAACATTCTCATTCCATTCTGTTTCCTCTTATGAAACAGACAGTTTTATCCTACATCTTTTACTAATATTATAAATGTAAAAGTCAGTTTGTCTGTTTGATTGTTGCTCTTTAACGTCGCCGTCGCAACGGAGCAATATTTTGACGTGATTTTTTGTGTGGAGGTAGTAAGGAGGCTGGAAAGAGGTTTGAGCTACTTTTTTCCGCGATAATAATCTCATCTCAGGTCATTCGAGTAGGGGAGACTCCTGTAATAGCTTTTGATTAATTGGTTGCCTATCATAAGGCGTTTTTTTCTTTTATCTGATATATGCGGCAAAATGTTTGTAATTGCACTAGCGCGAGGGGGAAGGTGGATGGGGAAAAGTGAAAGGTTAAAAGGGCAAAGAAGATGAGGAGGCGGGGGTAGGTATAGGAAGGGGAGGAGATGCTTTCACATAAGCTGCAATTGTGGCCTAAGATGGCATAGAGCCTAAGACGGCACACTGACCTTTTAATTTAAAAAATCAAAGAAGAAAAAGTAAGTAAACAAAAAAAAATTCACAGTTTTTGCATCTTGCAACTGAATATTGAAAAATGAATATTAAAACAATGTTGAATCAGTGTTTGATTTAAAAAAATAATATACATACAATACTAGCCAAATTTATCATTTCGAATAATAAGTCAAAAAGGACAAGATGGCATATACCATGGCGGCGGGCAAAACGACACACTATGCCACCTTGCCCCTTTCACCGTTACCTGTATCAACACACTTGGAAAAACGAGCAAGGCGAAGCACAGGAACCAAAGTTTTTACAGCCACTCCGTTCATGAAGTAGCGTAGCTAGGCGTGGGCGAGGGGGGCAACCGCCCACGGCCTCGCGCCTGCAGGGGCCTCGTGTGGAGCCACCGCCCTATTGGAATAAAATGAATGGTCATCAAATATTAACTAACGCATTGAAACACTTCCTATGAAGCATACGCTACTATTTAAAAAATCCCTTCAAAATTATATCTTTTAGAAAATCGACCCTCCCGGAAAAATATAACCCCCCTCCCTCTCGTTCAAACGATTTTGTTTTAATTGACCCAACTAACACGCTCTAGTTTAAAAAAAAAAACCGTTCGGTTATAACTTCACATCACATTCGAATCTACTTGTTTTAAAATACTGTAAATCACGATAGCCTTCGCTTTTTTGAAAACGAAAGTTTATACTTTGCAAACTTAATTAAACTAAAAAATAATTCTCAATTAAGTTCCATTACGCCCAATTTCTTCACAAAGTTCTAAGTTGCCTTTAAAACTCGATCTAGTGAATCTCGGTCTAACTTTAGAACTTAGTTTTTAGAATAGTTGGAACTCGGGCATTTCTTCACTTCCCTAGAACTCGATCTAAAATCATAACTGAGTTCTAAGCGCTTAGATGATGTCCGTGGCGTGTTAAGGCGTTTTTGATTGGCAATCTGGAAGTGAAAAAAAGCATTCTGAATGCGCTCAATTTGGCAAAAGTGAGAGTTCTGATTTCAAAACCAGAATGTTTTTTTTCAGATTCCAGATTGCCAATTGAAAACGCCATTAGTTTGTGTGTTGGCTGTTAGCTGTTACGCAGAATCGAATCCTACTCGTGCCCATATCCCATAGGTTAGGTTGAGACTGTTGAGTACACGGGGGCCTACTGGTCCATTGTGATCCCCTATAAAAGAAAAAAAAGTTAGCATCGATGCTCCTCAATTTTGCGGATTAACGTAGACTGGCTCGTTAACGAACCAGCCTGTGCTATCTATAAATTTCCTCATGTTTGCCATTGAGACCTGTGCTAGATCATTCAGTTCTCCAACAAACCTGTTTCCGAAATGACGGAGTCGGCTAGTTTGGAGGTTCGGACAGTCACAGAGCAGGGGCCAGATTCTGTAAGGCGAAAGCGAACGAACGTTTTCGTTTGTGCGAAAGATTTGCTTCATGTAACTTGAAAAACGAAAACTTTTTTCGTGCGTGCGAAAAAAAATAAACGAAAGCAAATTGTTTGTCGTTTTTTTCGTTTTTTGAGAAAGATTTGCTTCATATAACTTGAAAAACGAAAACTTTTTTCGTACGTGCGAAAAAAAAATAAACGAAAGCAAATTGTTTTTCTTCTTTTGTGTTGTTTGTTGTCAAAATTTTAATAAAAAACATTAGGCATTAACTTTAAAATGTTGCAAGAATATTTGACGTTGTTATTAAGTGATAGTGAAGAAAGCGATGATGGTGCTGAAACTCGCAACTTAAGAACCTTTAGAAGGAATCTTAGGGACCATTCCGATCCGTTATTTACATTGCCGGATAAAAAGTGAGTTACAAATATTAAAACTAATTACTAGTAGGTATAAAGTATGAATCGTTGATTAATATTCTAGCTTCATTCAACGCTTCCGGCTTAATAAAAGAGCGTTCAAATATGTGTTGGACAACTTAAGCCTAAAAACAGGAACACGCACTACATATATTCCTCCAATTTTGAGGCTCTGCTCTTCTTTAGAGCTCTTGGGTGGAGGATCGTACCAATATCTTGTTGGGAATGATTTTGCTTGCCCTGTTGCGCAGAGCACTCTTTCAAAAGCCTTTGAAGAGTGCTTAAAAGCACTTGAAGACCAATTTTGCGGAGAGTGGATAAAGTGGCCATCGGAATTCGAGGAAGACACAACGAAACAACATTTTTACAGCAAATACAAGATACCTGGTGGTAAGGAAATAATAAGTTGCCCTGAAAGTAAATACCTAATCGGTTATCAAAATTTTAGTAATCGGTTGCGTCGATGGTACCCATGTCGGCCTAATGCGTCCTACTGATAATGAAGAGATGTTCTACAATAGAAAGGGATATCACAGCATTAACACAATGATTGTAAATAAAAAAAATAGTAGACATGATTTGAATTTGAAATAAATAACCTTTCACATCCCTACGTACCTTTTAGATTAATTATCACAAGTATCGCATAATTGCAGTCTGTGCTAAATATGGAGGTGCTGCTCACGATTCATTTGTATGGAGCAGCTCGGGTATTAAAAACAAACTCGAATCAAGATATTATCAGCGTATCAGAAGAAATTCCAAATTACTAGGTATTACTTGCAAGTATAAATCTGTTGCAATTATTTTTAAATTAAACGTTTTAAGGTGACAGTGGGTATCCGTTGGAACCCTGGCTCCTAACACCGTATAGAATGGCCAGAGGTCATGGCGAAATACATTTTAATACAGTCCTCGCCAGAGCAAGATGTATTGGCATTTTAAAAGGTGTTATTCAACTATTTAAATTATTTAAAACAAGAATAACACCAATCTTTATTTTACATTTTTTATAGGCAGATGGAGGTGTTTACTTTTAGAAAGAAAAAGTCGGTACACCCCAAGAAAAGTTGCACAGTGTGTCAATGTATGTGCTGCACTCCACAACATTTGCATCCATTATAAAGTTCCCTTATTCGAAACAGCTAGTGAGGATAACACTCCATACCATTGGGAAGCTGAGGATAATAACAGATTGTCCTTAAAAAAAGCTGCAGAGAAAATGCGCAACAGAATAAAACTCTCCTTGGTTCAAAGAACTTGACGTTTTGTATTTATTACCATTATAAAATAATTGTTTAAACAAAAATAAAATCTATAATAATTAAAAAGTTTTTATCTGTTTAATATTTAAATCGCATAAACGAACTAAGATTTTGGTCTTAGACCTAGCTCAATCTCCTTTAACTCGTTGTTTCTTATAGAAACTTTTAGTTGCTGTTCACTAATGCTTATTTTTCGTTTCTGGTAAAGAACTTTCTCGGCAGCTTGGTTTTTCAAAATTTGTACTTCCTCCCTTTTTATTTCTCTTATATTCGACAAGATATCTAACACTTTTTTGTGATAGACTTCACTTGAACTGGCCGAGTTTTTGAACAGTTGCAGCTTGTCCATCACTATTCTAGTGTGTTGAACTTTCTTTCTTTCAGAAAGAGGAACATGAGCATGAGAAGTAGTCGGAATGTTATTATTTTCAAGCTCTGGGACAGTGCCATGCTCAAACGTCTCAAAGTTCTTGTCGTTTGTTAGTGTTCTGATGAGCGCTTCTACACTGCCCTCTGGCTCTGACTCCGAAGTTGATGATGATGATGAAGATGACGACGGCGAGGAAGGTCTTGCAACCGGTTTCTCTGGCGGTTGACAAACCTCTCCACTAAAGGTTTTCACGTCGCATAACGCATAACTCCACCACAGCTTCTTCAAAAGGACTTAGTTCCACTTTCTGAAACGGACCGCCTCCCGTTTTGGTGAGCATATTTTTATTTGTTGCAAGTTTTCTTTTCGTCCTGTGCTTGTAGTCTGCCCATGTCTAAATTGAACATAAAGTTTAAATGGTTATAAGTAAACAACTATATATGTATGTAGGTTAGGTTAGGTTAGGTTAAAGTAGCTGTCATGGATGTAAAAAAACAATACTTAGGCCAATTGAAGGCCCATTGTGATACCACATGGATCTGAAAGGCTTTCTTCAAAAGCTCAATGAAATCAATAAGAGTTCCTTACGAAACGTAGAAAATTAATTATATTAACGTATTTGAGACCGTTTATAGAGCACGACAGATGCAGAGGAGGTGAAGAACTGTTTCCCCTCCTCCTCATCCATGCAGTTTCTGCAGATATCAGTAGAAAATATACATATATGTAGCATTTTTCCAAGCGGAAATATTAGCGATCAAGGAGGTTCTCTCTTTGCTGAAAGAGAACGTGATATCAACTTTTGATATCCTCATCTTCTCTGACAGTCAGGCTGCTATTAAATCTCTCGACGGTGTCTCGACCAACTCTCAAACAGCCCTCGATTATCGATCGTCTCTTATGGAGATGGCGCAGCAATTTAACATTCACCTCTGTTGGGTGCCGGGCCACAGAGACATCACAGGAAATTGTAGAGCCGATGAACTCGCTAAAAATATAACCGTCATTCCTATTTCGCCTGAATGGGAAAAATATAGGTATACCGGTAGCTACATGTAAACTTTTGCTAAAAGAAACAGCCTTAACGATAACAAATTCAAGGTGGTACAATTTACCAATGTGCGCAGTCACAAAAACCATTTGACCCAAAGCGCTTTAAAGAATTGTTGTCTCAAAGCAGATTTCATATTGTAATGTGTATACACTTTATTTATCTCATACGCTCTGTATCTCCTTCTATTGTAATGTGAATGTCTAATACTAATGTGTATACGTTATTATCTCTTACGCTCTGTACCTCTTTTCTGTATTTAATGTACACACTTTTCTTACTCTCTTTACTTACTCTGTATCTCTTTCTATATTTAATGTACACACTTTTCATTACTCTCTTTACTTACTCTGTATCTCTTGTTTATTTAATGTACATACTCTCTTTACTTAATATCGTTAATTGTAGTAGTAAACACTTGTGAGGGGCAATATCTAGTGACTAAGAGAAACTTTTTGTTTAGCATTAAGAACGTTAGCCCCTACAGAAAATCCCAGTATTTTTTTATTTGTAAATAGAGAGCTTCTCGAACTTTCAGCTTCCCCAAGAACCAATAGGAACCAATAGTAGTTTCTAGAACCCATCATTTTTGATATAAATAGCCGTTTGGTGGCGAGGCGAATTAATTAATTGTGAACTGCGATAAAGAAAATTACTCTGTGTTTGCAAAGTTATAATTGAAAGTGTTGAATAAATAAGTTTGTGAGTGATTTGAATAAAGTGAATTTGTGTTTTATTTAAAAAGTGAATAAGTTTTAATTGTCGGACCAAGCCGAATATTACAATATTGTAATGTGTATACACTTTATTTTATCTCATACGCTCTGTATCTCCTTCTATTGCAATGTCTAATGTGTATACGTTATTATCTCTTACACTCTGTTTAATGTATACACTTTTCTTACTCTCTTTACTTACTCCTTATCACTATAACTCTAATATCATTTTATAGGAAATAAGTATGTAGCAATAAGTTTAATTGTAGTAGTAAACACTTATGTGTATAACAGTTAAAAATGAGGGGCAACATCTAGTGGTTAAAAAGAGAACTTCTGGAACATTCGGTTTAGTAGTTTCTAGAACCATTATCAGCTCTATATATACCCGATTCGAAATCGAAACGGGATAGTTAATTGTGAACTGCGATAAAGAAAAGTACTCTGTGTTTTGCAAAGTTATAATTGAAAGTGTTGAATAAATAAGTTTGTGAGTGATTTGAATAAAGTGAATTTGTGTTTTATTTAAAAAGTGAATAAGTTTTAATTGTCGGACCAAGCCGAATATTACATTGGTGTCAGAAGTGGGATTAAAACTTATTGAGAATAAAACAGTGAACAGTGATTAAACTATTTTGTGTGAAATAGTGAAGTTAAAAAAAAAAAAAACAAAAAAAAAAAAATGAGTAAAAATTTGAAAGACTTAACTGTCGCTGAGCTAAAGGCCGAATTAAGCAAACGTGGCTTAAGTGGGGCAGGAATTAAAAACGAACTCGTAAAACGGCTACAGGAATATCTGGAACAACAAAATGAAAATCCAGATACGTTTGCTTTCGAAGTGGAAGCAAAATCGGAAGAGGTAAATGCAAATGCCGACTTATCTAACATGATGTCACTTCTTCTAGCCAAATTCGAGCAGAATGTTCGGGAGCAACTAGAAACTCAAAACAAGAATGTTCTGGAGCAACTAGAAACTCAAAGAAACGAGCAGAAGAACGAGCAAGAGAATGTCCTCAAGCAATTAGAAACTCAAAACAAGAATGTTCTGGAGCAACTAGAAACTCAAAGAAACGAGCAGAAGACCGAGCAAGAGAATGTCCTCAAACAACTGGAAACACAAAAGAATGATGTTCTAGAGCGTTTTGATGAACAGAAAAATCTTCTAGAAGGCAGGTTTGCGGACTTCGAAGAGAAAATCAATACTCTCGACGAGTGCGTTGGAAAACAAAATGCACGTATCGAGAAAATCGACGAACAAATCGATACCATCACAAAGGAACTGGAAAAAGTGCGAAAGATGAAAGCTCGAGAACCTTCTGGTGAGTGCTCAAGGAAGAGAGAAGTGAATCCTCCAAGCTTTGATGGTCAGATACCGTGGTCAATCTACAAGAAACAGTTTGAAGCAGCAGCATTAACAAACGGCTGGGACGATGACGAAAAATACATTGCTCTTACGCTTGCCTTGAGAGGAGCAGCTGCTGAACTGCTACAAACCATCCCAGCAGAGAAGAACGGTGACTTCAAAGTTCTGGTAAACGCAATCGAACAGCGGTTTGGGGATAGCCACATGACAGAAGTCTTCCGAGTTCAGCTTAACAATAGAGCACAGAAAAGAGGTGAAACTCTGCAGCAGCTTCAGGCAGATATCGAGCGACTGGTTCACCTGGCATACCCAACAGCTGGCAACGAGATAATTAATCAACTTGCTGTTGAAGCCTTTGTGAGAGCTGTGGGCGATATAAATCTCCAAAGGGCTATTCGCACTGCCGGAAAACAAACACTACCAGAAGCATTGGCTTTCGCTCTAACAATGGAAGCCGCAGAACAAGCTTCCCAAAACGTGCATCGCGTGAGAGAATTGGAAGTCCAAGAATGCTCTTGTCAGAAGGCTACTCTGGAAAGGAGTCAGCGAGACGGACCAGCACGATGCTGGAACTGCAACAAGACCGGGCATCTTCAACGACAGTGCAGATTACCGCGAAGAGGAACCGCATGCCAACACTGTGAACACAGAAATATGTCAACTGGTCAAAGTTACACCTACAACAATGTTGCTTCTCAAGTTGTTTCCCACCCCACCAATTTCGAGGGACAGAAGCTGGCTTCTAGTACCGATAGCTACAGAAACACCATCCAGGTTTCTCAAACGAAACGTGACAACAAGAGCCTGACCGTGGAAGCAAGTATAAACGGCAACAAATGTGTGGCTACCATCGACACCGGTGCCACGGCGTCCATTGTACGGCAGGACCTCGTTAAGAAGACATGGCTCCACAACACCAATAGCTATCGTCTAAGGACTGCAACTGGAGAATCCGCAAAAGTCTATGGTGAGGTACGTCTTAAGATCCGGATGGCAGAGCTGGAATTCTCTCACCTGTTCCTGGTAGCAGATATATGCGACGAGTGCATTGTCGGCGTCGATTTCATGAAAGATCACGGAGTGATATTGGACATCGGGAACCAAGTCCTGAAATATCGAAACATCGAGATTCCGATGATCTATGGGATTCACTCGTATGAGACCTCGCTATCTGTGAAAACCGTCATTAAAGAAGATCTGACTTTGCCTGCTTCTTCAGAAGTATTCGTGTGGACGAAATTGAAAGGTAAGCCTGGCAGCCATCGATACCTCATGGTCGAACCAGCATCTGTAAAGTCCTCCCAAAACGTCACCATTGGGAAGACTCTTGTTAGACCTGTAAAGAACATGGTTCCCGTACGAATACTCAACATCAAGCCGTACGAAGTTAAGCTTAGAAAAGGTGAGATTGTCGGACAATGCGAATCTGTATCAGCTATAACAAGGATCAGCGAAGAAGAGACAAGGCAAACATTGAAGTCCAAAGAGCTGAACTCCATAAAGACGAACATTCTCGAGCCCTCTAATCTTGGCCAACAACAACGAAGAACTGCAGAAGGTCTCCTCGAAGAATTTGCAGACATCTTTTCATCATCGCAAGGGAAATATGGCAGAACACAACTGGTTCAACATCGAATCAACACCGGGGATGCAAAGCCGATTCGTCAACCTGCAAGACGCCTTCCACTAGCCAAACAAGGTGAGGTTGAAGAACTGATAACCACCATGAAAGAAGAGGGTCTTATCGAAAACTCAAAAAGCCCTTGGGCGTCTCCAGTGGTCCTGGTAAAGAAGAAAGACGGATCAACCCGCTTTTGCGTGGACTATCGAAGGTTGAACGATGTGACCAAGAAAGATAGCTACCCTCTGCCTAGGATCAGCGATACTCTGGACGCAATGGAAGGAGCACAATGGTTCTCAACTTTGGACCTGAAAAGTGGATACTGGCAAGTAGAAATCCATCCTGAAGACAAAGAGAAGACAGCGTTCTCGACAGGAAACGGATTGTGGCAGTTCAAAGTGATGCCTTTTGGACTGTGCAATGCTCCAGCGACTTTTGAGCGCCTTATGGAATGCGTCCTGCAAGGACTCACTTGGAAATCTTGCCTGGTCTATTTGGATGACGTCATCGTATACGGGAAAACATTTGACGAACATTGTACAAATCTGAGAGCCGTGTTTCAAAGACTTCGAGAAGCCCACCTCAAGCTCAATCCAGAAAAGTGTTCACTCTTCAAAACCGAAGTGAAATACCTGGGACATATCATCTCATCCCAAGGAGTTAAGACGGATCCTGATAAGGTTGACACCGTGAAGAATTGGCCAACACCACAGGACAAACATCAACTCCGAAGCTTTCTGGGTCTAGCCACCTACTATAGGCGCTTCGTCAAGAATTTTGCTGAGATCGCCAAGAGTCTACATCAGCTAACGGAAAAGGGAAAGCAGTTTAAATGGTCAGGTGAGTGCGAGCGCAGCTTTCAAGAGCTCAAGCAACGCTTGTGTAATGCACCAGTGCTGACCTACCCGACTCCAGGAAAACCGTTCATCATTGATGCTGATGCCAGCAATGTCGGGATTGGTGCTGTATTGTCACAGGTACATGATGGCGAAGAAAAGGTGGTTGCCTATTACAGCAAGGTACTCTCAAAGTCGGAAAGAAACTATTGTGTGACCAGAAGAGAACTTCTTGCACTGATTTTGGCAACAAAGCACTTCCATAAGTATCTCTATGGACAGAAGTTTCTCCTCCGAACCGACCATGGAGCACTAAACTGGCTTTTGAATTTCAAGAATCCAGAGGGTCAAGTGGCGAGATGGATTGAGAGGCTGCAGACGTACGATTATGAAATTCAACATCGGAAGGGGAAGCTTCACTCAAATGCTGATGCACTGTCTCGGAGACCATGTAAGCAAGACTGTAAGCATTGCAGACGCCAAGAAGAAAAAGAAGTGGTTACTGTTCAACGAACCAGAACCGATCCCATTTATGGCTGGAGCAACGACGAGTTGAGGAAGGCTCAACAAGAGGACCCAGATATTGAACCCATCCTCGCGTGCAAGGAACACCAGGAAAAACCAGAATGGGCCGATATCTCCGACAGAAGTCCGGCTCTAAAGGCCTATTGGGCACAGTGGGACTCATTGCATGTCCAAGAGGGTGTCCTTCGACGTAAATGGGAATCAGCAGATGGAAAGTCCTATGTAATGCAGCTAGTCTTACCGAGATCGAAGATTGTGGACGTTCTGCGAGAGATGCATGATGGAGTTTCGGGAGGCCATCTAGGAGTAAACAAGACGCTAGAAAAGGTTCGACAACGATTCTATTGGCTACATGCAAGGGAAGATGTCGAGAAGTGGTGCCGAAAATGTGATACCTGTGCTGCCACCAAAGGCCCGAACAAAAAGAATCACAGCCAAATGCAGCAGTATAATGTCGGATCACCCTTTGAAAGGATTGCAATAGACGTGGCGGGTCCATTTCCGGAAACAAATAATGGAAATCGTTATATTCTGGTCGTCATGGATTACTTCAGCAAGTGGCCTGAAGCATACGCCATACCGAATCAAGAAGCCAAAACAGTCGCAGACCAAATTGTGTTCAACTGGGTGAGCAGATTCGGTGTTCCATTAGAACTGCATTCCGACCAGGGAAGGAACTTTGAATCAAACATATTCCAGGAAGTTTGTGGGCTTCTTCACATTAAGAAGACAAGAACAACACCACTCCACCCACAATCTGATGGCATGGTCGAACGGTTCAACCGAACCCTGAAAGAACATCTTTGCAAAGTTGTGGACGACAACCAGCGAGATTGGGATCGACACATTCCACTATTTTTGATGGCGTATCGAAGTGCAAGACATAGCTCAACTGGCCATACACCGTCTGAGATTTTAATGGGAAGGAACATCAGACTGCCGAGCGAAATCAAATTTGGATGTCCCACGTCGGAACCGCAAGCCGAGGATGTCTACTTGGATGACCTCAGAGAAAGACTCCTTCAGATCCACGACGATACCAGGTCAAAAATTAAGATGTTCAGTGACCGAATGAAGACACGCTACGATATACGAGCGACAACAACAGAGTTCCAAGCAGGAGATCGAGTGTGGCTTTACAATCCCCATCGACAAAAAGGGTTGTCACCGAAACTTCAACGGGACTGGGAAGGTCCATATACAGTGATTAGCAAAATCAACGACGTCGTGTACCGGATACAAAAGGGAGTCAGAGGTAAACTTAAAGTCGTACATCGCGACCGACTACATCGCTACAGTGGTGATGAAGATGATGGATTTGTTCGGGACGATCAATCCTAAGGAGGGGGCAATGTAATGTGTATACACTTTATTTTATCTCATACGCTCTGTATCTCCTTCTATTGCAATGTCTAATGTGTATACGTTATTATCTCTTACACTCTGTTTAATGTATACACTTTTCTTACTCTCTTTACTTACTCCTTATCACTATAACTCTAATATCATTTTATAGGAAATAAGTATGTAGCAATAAGTTTAATTGTAGTAGTAAACACTTATGTGTATAACAGTTAAAAATGAGGGGCAACATCTAGTGGTTAAAAAGAGAACTTCTGGAACATTCGGTTTAGTAGTTTCTAGAACCATTATCAGCTCTATATATACCCGATTCGAAATCAAAACGGGATAGTTAATTGTGAACTGCGATAAAGAAAAGTACTCTGTGTTTTGCAAAGTTATAATTGAAAGTGTTGAATAAATAAGTTTGTGAGTGATTTGAATAAAGTGAATTTGTGTTTTATTTAAAAAGTGAATAAGTTTTAATTGTCGGACCAAGCCGAATATTACAATATTAACTCCCTTATAGGTGTCCTCTTTTTGCTCTTTCACTAAGACGCAAACTTCATCTGGGAGAATACTTTTATGATAATAAGGTTATCAAATATCTTCTTCGCTTCATAAAAAGCTCAAAATGCTTCGACTAAAAAGAATTAATTTTCTAGATCCATGTGGTATCACATGGGCCTTTTCTTTTGGCCTGTGTGTGGATTCTGTATCCGCAGCCACTTTAACCTAACCAAACCTAATTAGTAATATCACCAAATGACGAGCTTATATGCAATCTGCTTAGAGATATCAGGCACATAGATCTCTAAGTAACTAAGTCTATAACAACTATATACAATTAACTTACCTTTTTCCAAGCTTTGACATTCTTGATGGGGGGCCCATTCGAATTTAGTTTTTCGGCAAGTGCCTCCCAGCGTTTATTGCAGTTGTCCCTGCCCGAGTTCTCTGCGGGACTGTTTGTTGCCATTGACGGGTACTTGCTCATGTATCCTAGCAAAATTTCTTTTTGCGCAGCTGTTGTGTTCGAAGTCCTATGCATAATAATAAAATAATACAAAATTATTGATTTTCTTAAAATTAATTTTTAATTTATGTACTTACATTGGAGGCGAAGTTCCTTGCACACACGGCCACATTTAATTTAAAAAAAAATTAACAGTCACACAATCTGCCACAATAATAGTAATGAGTGTTCTCGATTTCTTTTTGTTTATTTAAATTTTACTTCTATCGATATTTTTTCAATTGTTGTTTTTTCATTGTTAAATGTGTTTTTCGCTTAGAAACGGTCAACATTGAATTTGAAATCTTTAAAAAAGAAAATACATATGCTTTCTTCTTTGTTTTGTCTCATTTAATATCCAAAATCATGTATATATTATCGATTTTCTTAAGTTTTAAGTATCGATTAAAATTTATTTCTCATCTCTCACAATATTTTTCAACTGTCAACATCCTAAAAGTAGGCAACAAACTTTTTCTGATTTGAAGCAAAAACGAATACACAACCAAAAACGAAATGCGATACAGAATTCAAATTTTCGTTTTCGCACAATTTCTTTCGTTTTTGAAAAACGAACGTTCGCTTTCGTTTCGTTTATTATAGAATCTGGCTCCAGGTGTTTAATGGTTTCTATTTCCTCCTCATCCTGACAGCTCCTACAAAAATCGGGTGCCAATGGCGCAATGACCCGTTAGTACACCTATCAAGATTTTAATGTTCTTTTTACTCAGCGATAGAATATACCGATTTTCCTTTTCATTTGTGTTAGGCCATAAATTTCTAGAGATTACGCAATCGTCCCTGGATTTCCAGGAGTTATTAATTTTCTCTATCTTCCTCTTGAGTACCCCAATCGGGACTAGTGGTCCCCTAACTGAATATAGGATCGGCCTTTAATTGTGCATCACATGCATTCAGAGAATTGTTAATGATAAGTGGCTTACACTTAGGCTTTTGCTTTCGTTAAGCTGTCGCCATCGCCGAAGTATACTTCACTGACCATTTGCTAACAAGATTAGCATCATTTGATTCTGATGCAATGCCACCAGATTCCGACGTCTTAAATATGACTCCTGCAGACGATTCCCATATCCCATGCTCTCTGGTTGAAAAAAACCCTAATGACGCCGTCTCAAACCGTCAATTTTCCACCGACAGCTCATGTGTCTACAGCTTTGTCCACCGAAACAACGGTGCCGCGGTCGTCTGACAACACCAACAATAATTCATTACCAATAAATGCTATAAAGTAAATACCAATTTTTCCCAACGAACGGTCGACGCCGTTGTCCAATATGAAATCAGCAAATTCGTTGAAAAAACAAAATTCTAATAAATCGAAGTTCTAAGGCACTAGACCCCCGAATTCGAGGGTCTAATTTTATCGAAGTTCTAACTAAAACAAAGTTCTAAATCGAAGTTCTAACGCGTTAGAACTTGGTGAAGAAATGACTTAGAACTCAAATGAGTTCTAAAATTTCACTAAACCGAGTTTTAAGGGCTAGAACTTTGTCAAGAAATCGGGCGTTAGAGAAATAAATACGTTACGGCCATTTTAAAACAAATCAACCGCAAAAAATCGAAGAAATTGTTTTCAATATTTTTTTTTTCTTATTAAGACGGTCGAATATCTCCCTGTTTTGTTCAACCAATTGAAGTTTTGGCTTGGACCTTTTTTTTTAATAATCCAAGCAAAGATCAACTTTAATTTTGGTAAAGCCAGATTTTGAATCACTGGGAAGTCTTTATATGTTTCTGCGAAAACCGAGTTTACATAATATTTATACTGACTTGGACAAACCTCTTCGCATGTCATTATTTACTCCAGCGACAAATTGTTCCGGTGAAAGAAAATGTTCTTAGCTAGAAAGCATAAAAAATTATTTAAGTCGTCCCTAAGTCAAGAAAAGTTAAATGCTTCAGCTGTTTTGTGTATCGAATAGGAAGGAATAATGATTATTTGAGAGATAACTTTCATATACATATTCCATAATCTAACTATGTGTCTAAAGGCCAGTTGCTCATTTGGAACATAAATTTATGTTCTATTTAAAGTTCTCCTTTTGTATGGGGATTTTAAGTAGAACTTATCGAATTCCGGAACGTCCCATATAAAAATGAAAACTTTATGTAGAACATAAATTTATGTTCCGAATGAGCAACTGGCCCTAAATTTAGTAATTCTAAATAATTTATACTTCTACGTTATTAATCCCCCAACCGCACACTTATTTTTTCTAACTCGCACTGCACACTTGGGTATCACGTACCCCCCCCCCCCCCCCCAAAAAAAAAACTAAAAAAAATATGTTCCAATTCTTTTTAAATTTTGTTTTATTTCTTATTCATAGTTTTATTCCATAAAGACAAAGTTTAAAAGATGAAATAAAATTCATTAAAATCTTATAGAAAAAAAAACACTTATTTAACTGCACTTATTTTTACTAACAGCTGCCACACTCTGGGATCTTATACCCCAACCACAAAATTTTCGAAAATATACCCCTCATAATTTTTTATTCTTATTTTTATTCATATTTTTATTTCGGCACTGTATGGTCGATAAGTTATTCAAATACTTCAATACAAAAGAATATTCTTCACTGAAAACACAGCTCACAATTTTCGGAAAAATACTGACGCGCACAGGCCACTGGGGAGTGTGATACCCAAGATAACACTGGTGGTCAAAAATTAACAGCTGAAAATCTCCCCTTATTCTAAACGTCTAGAGAACTACTTTTATTTTAATTACATTTTTAATTTTCTGAAAAAATAGCAAGTATACGCCGCAGTGAAAATATTGGAAAACAAATTTCTAACCAGTGGCGGCGCAAGACCAAAATTTTATGTGGGCAAGACAGATTTTGCGAGGCCCTGTTATGTGGCGACCTGAAGACGGATTTTATAAAATAATAATAATAATAAAAAAAAAAAACAATTAACACTGCAAAGTTTTTATTCATTGTCATCTCCACTTTATATAGATACATTTCTTAAAGTGTATATTTATAATATTTATTTTTTTTTTTATTAAAGGAACAGCAATTTCCTGCTTTTAACTTTACTAAATTCTTTAATTATTATTGTTTCGTAATTCAGCCTAGATGCAATGTCTGGCTCATTGTGTTTCTTAAATAATTTTTTATTAATTTTAACTATAAAAGACTCCTTTCAGCAGAGGCTGTACCTACTTACTGGAATTGTTCACAGAGAGAACAGGGTAACTTTGGGTTAGGGAAACGAAATAAAATAAAAAGGCGTAGAATTTGCTCATAAAACTTCATTATTTGGCTTTTCAAATCGTGACGGTGATTGTGCGCATCCTTATCAATTTAAAATTAAGAGTAATTAAAGTAAGAAATAAACCTTAAATTGAAACAATGAATTTCTGTACCTATTTTCTCGAAAACTAAGAAATTTAAATTTTTTATTTTCATTCAAACTAACAATTAAATGTTAGTAGCTATTTAAAATTTCCAGAATGAAGATGAAAGATTTTAAACTTTTTTTTGAAACTTATATGTATGAAGCTTAGTATTATAAACACAGAGATGCTCTCTGCAAAAACAATGAAAAACTGAATTATACCACTTATGACACGTTCTAAGGAAAAATGAATTATAAAAACACCGAACAATGTTTCGGTTCATGTTATCTTTTTTCTCTTTTTGAATTGTGAGACAAGAAGTTGTTTATGTAATGCAATTAAAGATGAATATTTTCACGTTTTGTCCAGGTTAAAACAAAAACAGCAACTCTGTTTTCTTTTTTTCATGTTTTTTCTATTTTTCAAGAACAAGAATCAAATTAACAATGAAACTTACCTGATAACTCCTAAATTCAATGGCGCAAAAGTATGGTCCGCTAATGAACAATTTTAGTGTGATACTAGCTTAAAATGACGTTTGAGTTAGACTGAAACGTTATTTTAAGCTAGTATCACACTAAAATAGTTCATTAGCAGACTATAAGCTTGCGCTAATATTTGTAAATATTTGAGTGCGTTCCTGCCTTCCAACATACCTTAATATAAGACCTAAGTATGTCATAGGCCTAAAGTTTCGGACCACATCCAAAATCATTACTTCTAATGTTTTCGTGGTGAGTTTCAGAAAAACGTGTTATGACAATTTCAAAATTCAATCTAGTAACCTACTGTAAATTGAAAATGCTGTAGTAAACAAAAGAGAATTATTGTCAGTTTCGGATCTCCAATAAATAACCAACTCGCTTGACTGTCTTGCACCCGCACCGAATGATCTTACTTTATTAATGTTCTTCCCTTTTGACTTGTATATCCATCAGTTAGAGTGCTGCCATATACTACAATCAGAATAGAAAAATCTCACATTATCTCTTTGTTTTTATAACGCAAGATCAAGTAAACGTAAGACAGTTTCCCATCTTATTATTTAGTTAATCTTTGCTAGTGGTATAGGGTGCAGCAAGAAAACTTGCTGATTTGCTTTTGGCACCAAGCGGGGGAGAGTGGTCGGATGTGGGTGGAGAGTGTCTCATTTTTTAAGGGACTTCCTGAAGTTTCATCTACGCCGCAGTCAGTCGACATCATGCATTGGTCGAAAGAGTAACGCGCATTTGCTTGCGAGGCTTACTTTTCCAACAGTCGTTCCATAATTTCCACTCAACGTGCAACAAAATCGCGTTCACGAAGCTCCTGCGCCAAAGCCAATTTGTAAGGATGGAATTGAAGATCCTGGTGAAGAATTCGTCTCACAGTGCGATCAGAAATGCCCAAAGCAACTGCATGTTTGCACGCCGAACGCCGCGCCGGGGAGATCGCAAGACAGAAACTCGCACCCTCTCAATGTTTTCCTCTGTTCTGATTCTCCGGTGTGCTGGATGGGATTTCGTCACGTTTCCGCTCTCCCTGAATGTTTTCACCCACGAAACAATCGACTGCCGGCCAGGAACGCGACCTGCGGAATGGATGTTGAAGCGAGTAGGGAAGCACGTTGAGTGGAAATTATGTTGGAAAAGTAAGCCTCGCAGGCAAATGCACGTTGCTCTTTCGTCCAATGCATGATGTCGACTGACCGCGGCGTAGATGAAACTTCAGGAAGTCCCCTAAAAAATGAGACACTCTCCACCCACATCCGACCGCTCCCCCCCGCTTGGCGCCAAAAACAAATCAGCAAGTTTTCTTGCCGCACGCTGTACTTTGATTTGATTGGTAGGTTTCCTAGTAAAGAAAGTAAACGAATAAAAGAAGGGATTCCCCGCAATGGTCGGCGTGGCAAGGATTTACTCGCGATAGTTACGAGACGTAAACAAATGTTGATATTTATTTCTTGTTTTATTTTATTCTCACTGAAGCAATGCATACAAAATTTTGAGGCGCGAGGCCCCTTGTACCGCGAGGCCGTGGGCGATGGCCCACGTCGCCCGCGCCTTACGCCGCCTCTGTTTCTAACTCACAAGTCAGAAGACAAGCTTTAGATTTTGGTCCCCAATAAACTATGACTTTTCGTCTTTAGACCCCCCATAGATCCCGCTTTCACTTTTTTCAGTATTATACCTAATATGCAGAACAAAATATTCATTGAGAAGAATTTCGAGAATATTAATATAGCTCAAGGTAAATAATATATATGTGCATGAAAATGGCCTCGCGGATAAGACTTTGTCAACGCCTATATTCGGGCTTGTTACGCCACTTGACAGCAGCCAAGGGAAAAGAAGTTGAAAAACGATCAATGGGAAAAAGAAAGGCTGTGAAGAGATCCAAATGTAACCTTAAAATGCTGATAACTGATGAACCTGAGGATCCCCGGCCTCGAGGCTTTAAGCCTTATTTAGACGATAATTTAAGTTTCACTTCCAGTTTAACCATCAGTTCAGCTTTCAGTTAAACTGATGTGTAAATGCTAATTTAACTGAAACTAAGATTGAGTTTTTTTTTTAAATCTATGTTAACGTATGTCGTCTTGCCATACTTTGGTATGCCATCTTATACCTACACCCCACCATTGCATTGGCAAGATGGTCTTTTTTGGACTTCTATTCAAAATTATGTATTGCTGAAACAGCTGATTTTAGGGACCTTTTCTTCTAGCATATGATTAATGAAATGACAACGTAACTTCTTCAAAAACAGGGCGCAAAACAGCGAGTGTAGCTTCTGCTGTGTGGCACGTAGCTGTCCTGTTGAAACCAAATGTTGCCAATATACTCTTCAATTTTTGTGAACAAAAATTCGTTCAACATGGCCCGATAACGATTGCTATTGACTAACGGCCACTCCTTGCTCATTTTCGAAGAAAAACAGTGACTCGTTTTGAGTGTATCGGCTTTTCAATGTATGCGTGCGGATTTTCTGGGCCCCAAATGCGAAAATTTTGCTTGTTTACATACCCGCCAAGATCAAAATGAGCTTCATCTGAAAAGATGATGTTTTTGGCAGTCGATCGCAGGCCCACTTAGCGAAGCGAAAACGGCAGTTGGCTTCAACTCCAGAACCAATTGGACTTTTATATTTCGTCATACCATGGTCTTTATGCAAAATTGATGGCGCTTCACGCACACTTTCTGCCACAGTAGCAATTTTCTCGGGTGTACGCACTGGTTTTGGCTTTTCACGCTTTGGTTTATCGATGAGGATGCCAGTTTCTTTCACTTTTTTCACAAGATAACGAACATACGGAGCTGACGGTGCTTCTCTTCTTGGAAAATCAGATTCGAAAAGAAATACAGAGTAGGGCCCTGATTTCACCAAACTAGGTTACAAGATTTTGAATTCCTAGTAGCCGAGAAATTGAAAAAAATGTCAATTATTCGCAAACACTCTTTTTTTAAGCATATATATTTTTATTTTATTTATGTTTAGTTTTCAATATTTTTTTTTTTTGTATATTTTGTATATAACTTATTAAATAAACTAATAGTACAATTAAAATTATTATAATGCAAAAACAAGTTCAGAAATTTTCAATAAAACAAAACAAAAATAATAAAACTTTAACTAAAAAATGTCATTCTGTTTCAATAAGTAAATTTTGCCACAAATAAAGAGTCCCTAATTGTCTTAATGTTAAAAATGTTGGCAATAATTTTCTCAATCATAACGAAAACAAAATTTTTTGTATCTTCTTTGTTTCACTTGTTTTTATAAATGCAACTAAAAGAAAAACAATTTTAAAATTAATAATTTCTTTTGAAAAAAATTTAATTGTATTTTTCTTATATAAACTTAATAATAACTTTATTTTTTTTTATTTGCAAAAAAACCTTGACTTTAAGGTTCTACGGTCTTATAAACATTTTTTTTTATTTTTACTTTTTTTTGTATTCAAGCAGTTTTTAGCCATCTCGTATTTTTGGGTATTTCTTTTGTCTTACTGAATTATATCACAGCTCTACGAATAATCTAATGTTTATAAATCAAGTTACAGGTTTTTTGTTTTGATGTTTCATTTAAGAAAAAAAAACTTTAATAAGTGAAAAGGAATACTATCAGCTGAACTTGCAATAGCAAAACAAAAATTAGGAAAACGCTGCCTGTACATAATTTGTTTTGTTTTTATTAAGTTAAATGGAAATTTGGAATACTTTAGACTAATTTACACGATGAGAATATTGATGACTAGTATCTCGTCGCGTCGTGTCGTGTAAAAGCTATAGGTATATTTTGATCAATACAAATTTAAGGAAAACAAACTGAAGGCGAAGGGTGTATGTCAATGTCTGGAACAACAACTGTTTTTCTCTCTCGAGGATTTATTCATATCCGAACTAATGAGATTTACTGATATTTTCACGTCTCCAGTGATGTCACAACTAAATTGTGAAACAATCCCGACTCGCTCATCATGGCTGCCTGTCCACACGAGTCACTGCCAGTTGGGCTTGATGTTCCAAATCGCAGAGCGTCCATAATTACCTCAAATTCTTTTTGGCTTTGATTCATTTCATTCGCTAGGTCTAAATCTAGGTCGTCGGATAACTTGATTCTCTTACTATCTAATGGACATTCGTCCAGAGCCGATATAAGTCTTTGTGGTGGGATGTAGAATTGGGAGAGTGCCTCACGCACCAGACGGTCGCTTTCGTCCTCGCTTCGTAGACGCTTACGTGACGACATAGCCTTTTCGAGCTGTTCAGCACCTTGAGTGATTTCTGGATCGATGAGTGGCATTGAGGCATTAATAGCACTTAGTTCGCGGTCGAGCTTCTCTAAGTCAGCGTCAACACTATTGCTGGATGATGATGAGCGTTTGCGGTCACGTTTTTCGACCATACTGTTTGATGAATTTTTTGAGTTGCTATGCTTGGAGCTGTGATTGCATCCGGATGATGAAGTATTGGTCATTGCAGTTAGACTGTGAGGCTGTGTTGCAGTTGGAATTGAAGCCATTGATAGATCTGATGAGGTGCAATTCAAATCGGATGACTTGTCGGAAAATTCGTTATGGTTAAAGATATTTTTGCGAGCTGACTCTGGTTTGGGATCAGGTCTGGAAGAATAGAGAAGAGTTTATATTAAAATATGAAAATATGAGTTTTTGAGCAATTATAACTATTAAGTTTTGGAACAATACGAAAGTGACGAATTTTGAGTGGAAAATAATGAGGGTGTTGCACATTGGGCGCCAGTTTGTACGCTTTACCAGTGAGTGACCACATATAAGGCCGTCGCTTTGAAGTGAAATTTTAAGACGATCAATGCTTTTACTAATCAAAGTCAATTCTTTGATTGATTTGAATTTTAATTACTTAAAGAACCACCAATCCAAATGTAAGGCAGTGTTAAGCAAAATAATTTAATACTTACAGCATCAAACACCAAGCGCACAAGACATTAAACAAAGCCGATAAGTCGAGTCGAATGAAAACGGTTCATTCACTACTTTAACATCTCTATTCATTCGGCACGGCACTCGAAAAAGAAATCAATACAAAAAAAATACTTGCTTAAATACATTTCGTGGCGCACAAGTGTTTTGTTCGTACGTGAGCAGCTTAAATTTGACGCCTTTGTTAAACAACCCTTCCATAATAAAATAATACCACAACGAGAATTAAAGTGTAGGTGAGGGTGTACTTAAAACGCAGAAACATATAATTTGGTGTCGTTGCAATTTCACCCTTTCGTCGTATGAGAGAAAGTGAATCTGGAAACGAATGAGATTTAGAAGGGTTAATTGCACGTTGGTCTCTTGGAGAAAAATAATAATTAAGCAGATTGAGAGCATCAGGAAATGTTTTAGGTCGTGAAAGAAAAATAATGCAGAAGAAGTTTGAGCGAAGGACGAAGAACAGAAAGTGTTAAGTTTGTTTTTATGAGAAAGTTCATTGGCAGCTAACTATTTTTTTTTGGAATCCGGAATATTGTCGAGCAATAATAAGAAACGAAAAAATTGTAAGCTTCAGTTGACCACGCCCTTATTTGCTTACTTTTAGGATTTACGATGACAGAACACTTAAGGTAGGTTAACACAAAACAAGTGAACTAATTAAATAATTCAACTGCTATGATAACTGAAGACCCCATGAACTCATCTACACACATACAACATGTCTGAAACACCCCCGTTTAGGTACTTACTTACGGGCATAGGGAAAGGAAATAGTGTTTTATCTTAAAGAAACCAAAAAGTGAAAAAAAAATCAAAAGGAATTTGCCTTGAAAATACGATAACGAAAATAATCTTATCGCTCATACGAGCAAAACAAATAGCGAAACTTACCTACCTACCTAACTCAAAAATCAGCTGTTTGTCAGCTGTTCTTGATAACTTCATGCATTTTTTGCGTGCAAGTATAAAGATTGAATTTAACCATTTGCCGTTACGTACATACATATGTACACAAACTTATAAAAGGTTTCCCACAAGGTACGCAGGTATCTTTTATTTTTTCTGATTTTTCCTTGAATTCAATCAAAGTTTGGGCGGGAAAAACATAAAGAATTCCATTTCTCAACTTCGACATCCATAAATGTATTAAGGCAGACAAAAAATTAAAAAAAAAACTACCAAAGAAGCAGAAATATTTCCGGAACAAAGCGAAATCCACACACAAATTTATCCCTCCTAAAATTTAATGTTATACTCAAACACAAAGCAGCAACATAGAGCAGAAAACAGAAGTCATAGAATTAGTTTCTCTCCCTATATCTCTTCTTCTCGCTGTACCTCATTCATTCGTATTTATTTATTCGATAAGGTGCCTCTCGCTAGCTGCCAACAATCAACAAACACACTCATATTGCATGGGTTTCATTTTCAGTTCCAGTTCCACTCCACTTTGTTTCCACTATCCAAACCAATATAAATAAAAATACAGAAAAAAAACCCAAAATATATCTTAAAAACTAATTAAAGACTATTGTATTAGTGTTACATGAAAAATAAACGAAAGCAAAAAGCAACGTTAACCGTTGCCGCCACCACACCGACCGGACCGACCGCGTTCGTACACTTTCGTCCGTCCGTCCGTTCTTCGTTACCCCCGTTGTGATAGTCAACATGCTGACACGCATTCAATCAATGAAAAACAGCAACAAATTATGTATGTAATAACATTATAGGTACCTATATCTAGCCTCTTCTTTTATACTTCATTTCACTCACCCAAGTGAAGTTCATTTATCCGTAGTTGCATTTGTTTTCTGGGACGTAGCTTATAACAAAACAATTAAAGGGGCCCAAGCAGAAAACGTCGTTCAAGTTTGTAAGCAAACCGAAGAATCATTGGTTTAAGAAACCTTAGAGTTGTCGTTAAAAATGATTTTTGTTTCTAATGGCGCCCAACATGCGTCTCTAACGACCGACGTTCTTATATGGCAATCGTGATAGAAATATATGGAACACAAATAAGGACACTACCGAGCGCCATTTTGTTTAGTAGCATTAGATAGTGTTAACAAAACACGCAGTCTTGAAAGCGATAAAAAAAAATATTAAAACAAATGTTTTAAAACAAGAACTGTCATTGTTGCTTAATGAACACTTTTAGGTTAAATCCCTGATAAACTACACATTGCCTAGATTAGACTATCTCTAACCCATGGTGTTTTTCTTTTTTACCTCTGAGTAAATCACAGAAATGTCAAAAATAAATCTGTTTCTTTTTTAGCTCAGATGTATCAGACCTAAAAATTTCAGTATAAAATGGCCGAGCAAATAGAGCGAATACCGGAGCGAAGACAACTTCACTTTTATTTTTTGATTTTATAAACAAAAACGAACACAGAGTTAAAAATGGATTCCCAAGACAGTAGCGCGCCTACTGGTTAAGTGATGCATGCGGCTCAAAATGTTGAAGTCAAATCTGACTTGATGGCTGGATTTTGTTTTTTCAAATCCATAATCCAACATAATTAAGTCAAAAAACCAGTTTGGTTTTTACCAAATTTAATTAACTAAATATTCGCTCTACTTTAGCATTGGATATTGGCAATACCAAAACCGAAAAAGCGAAATTTGTCAATTCTTTGAATGGATTTTCTCCACTTCATAAGAAGAAACATCACACCAAAAACGTGTTGTTTCCTTTATGTTGCTGTATCAATCAAGGAAAAGATTTTCCCATTGAATTGAATCAGAATTTTGTCAGCTTTCAGAGAGCTTTTGTTTTGGGAAAGATTCACTCACAAAGAATTTTTATCTGCCTTACGATTTTAAGATTTTTTGGCACTCTGCTGCAACTCTTTTATTAGCTTAATAATACCATTTTTGCAGTTTTGTCTAAATACATAAACGCCTTCCTTGCTCACTTCAAATTTTCTGCAGCACGTCTCAATTTGAAGCTTAAAATCAAAATAATAACAATCAAAGTTGACACTTGACACAAAAACACAACGCTTCCTATTCAAATCAGCTATCAAAGAAATTGGTAAATGGATGTGTTCGTTGCATTCGAAATTTGTAAAGTAAAAAAATATTTGTTATATGAATCTGAGTTTTTGAATTGATTCCAGTCAGGAACAAATTTTGACTGGATTTATATATTTTTTTTTCCAGCTAACGACGAAAAAATCCAATCAAATCAAAATGGCAACAATTACTGGAGGTAAGCAATAAATTGTAAGACAAATAATTAATAAAAAATTACATGTCGGTGCTCGGGTTTGTTTCTTTTTATATCGGAGGACTTTGAATATGATCTGCTCAGAGCTTTGTCTTGCCACATCTGTGATCTGCTCAGAGGTAAAAAAGAAAAACCCCACCAGTTAAACTGCTTCGAAGGTATTGACAGTCGATAATTTGACATTGAAGTAAATAATTTATGAATAACCGAACAACAGAGTACATAATAAAGAAACCTCCGTTTCCGGTCACTTTAACTCGTCTTTTTCTCTGATTTGCGGTATCTGTATTTTATTTGGATCTAAAACGTATATAAAAAGAAAAACACACTACACAGGCCATGTCTCAACTAAGTACACCCCTGAGTGTTTTCTTTTTTGTGTTCAATAATGATATGGTGGTATTTTTATCGTCGGATTAGGTATTTGTGTTTTGTATACATGAGGATCTTCGATTTGAACTTCGACTTTGGATTTGGAGACAATGAACATTTACAAATCATTGCCACATGTTATAGAAGGATATGTTGGACTTCTTTATCAAATAACGAAAAATAACAACATTTCTGAGCAACCAGTCAATAAAAAATCTGTTTCTCCGCCTTTGTTTATTTGAATAGATCGACGAAAATATTATGTCCGTCCATATAGCAATAATAACTTGTGGTTATGAGTAGCTACTTAAAATTGTTTTTATCTATCACTTTTGTTTTCATAAGCAAGAATTAAGAGTATTTGAGGTTTAAGTAATCAAAGAATCATTAAATTAAAATTAGTTTCTTATCATGCAACAAAGAAATAAAAATAACAAACTTGTTTTTTTTTCCTTCAATTTCTTTTTCGCTCTGTTCGCTTACTTTTTTGTTTTTGTGTGTGCTAAGTATGGAGCATGGAATTGTCTCGACTCTCGGAACTAGGTATGCAAATATGTATCTATGTTATTCGTTTTTTTTTCATTGTTCCAAGCTGGTTTATATTTTTGTTCCTATTCATTTTGAAACTATACCACCAAGGTTTTTAATTAGGTGCAATTAAGTAACGGTAAATAAAAAAGAAAGAGAAAAAATGAGTGATAGCTTATAGGCTATTTGGCCCGATTATCATATTCAAACTGAGTGATTTCGAAGTTCTAATTAAACATTTAGATTGAATTAAAGTATTAAGTAGGAACATTGTGTCAAAAAAACAACCAGTCATTTGACGTCATGCAATGAAGTTTCATTTGAAGGTATCTCTGATAGAAAACGTAGACGTACTTTCGTGACTTGATTGACGCGAAAGTGAAACTTATTCGGACGCATACATATTTATGTTGGAAAAAGACTGGCGCTTTAACAACAACAAAAAACCCAACCGCATACAATTACAGTTTGTTTATAAAACATATCTCGCATTCACTGAAATTGGAATAGAGAAACATCTCTAATGGGCTTAAGGTTTTGATGAAGGGGAACAGAATGGTGTTGTTACAGTTTCAGAAGTTCACTACACATTTGAATAAGGGTTGAATTTGAAATGAGCCTGACGGTTTAAATGAAAATTAAACGGGAGGAATTTAAATATTAATTGCTGGAATAACGGATAAGGGATGATTATTATTATTCAATATTAATGTTTTGTGTTTCTTGAGGAATGGAACATGAATTGAATTATAAAAATACCAACATTTTTATGACATTGTTGTGTGTATTGTACCTTTTCGCATTTTTCGAATGTGATTAATGTCTGCGCTGAAGGGGAATGTGTTTAAGTTCTCATAACTGGTCATAGCACTGATTCCTGTGGGACTCCAAAAGAAGTTGATGAATTTGCTATTCGGTAATTCGACTTTCAATGTGACGAGAAAAGCAAACAGGCCCAATTAATATTTGACTCAGTTTAAAATTAAATGTGTAAACAAATAAAGTGTCAATATAAGTTTCACATGTACAACGTTTCACTCTACAACTTCCTTTCAATATTTTCAAGAACTTATTAAAGCTAACACACATGCAATAGGCAGGTCCTGAACAAAGACTTAAAACAAACGTTTTTAATTCTACAAACGAATCCCCATCACACACCAACAGTGTTCTTATTCGTTTTTGTGCTCTAAGCAATGTGATGAAAACCACTTCCATAGTCTTCACAGAAATATAACGACTTCCCTCCCCTCCTCATTATATTATTATCAGCAAAGTAATGGTGCACGTGTGTTGTATACATACTCAAAATTTTCCCCCTAAAACACATCAAGTTTAATGGGTTTTGGTGACATAAAGAGATGTGTAACCCGCATTTTCGAATATGGTATGGCATAAGAGATTTTCCGACTGGTTGCAAATGGGTGGGTTAAATTTTGTTCAATGTTGAGACTACAATCGAAGATGTAGACGGAAAAAATGATTTAAAATTTAATCTAACAAGAAAATCATTAACTAATAGTTTTTTTTATAGACTTTTCATACAAATTACAGCCTCCAATAATTTAAATATTTTTGTTCCTTTAAAAGGAGAAATCATGTTTCACCAGCTTCTCAATATTATTCTATTAAAAGCCCCCTGTGACTCAGAGCACGAGTTCATCCACAAAACTTCCTTTTCGTCGTCTCAATTCCCATCACAAAATGACACCCTCCTGCGTCAGAAGAATACCTACCTACTCTTCTATTGTTGAGTTATAATGTATTGTGATGCCCATGCCTCTGTTAAGATTAAGTTAGGAAGTAAATTCAGTGAATGTTTTCGGGGTGAACGAGGTGCGGGTATACACAACCAAATAAACACAAAAAAGAACATAAAATCACACAATTGACTCAGAAGTCGGGGTTTTCATCCCCCGAAAAGTATAATGTTGATATTGATATTGTTGTTGCAAATTCATTAAGGCATTGCTCGAGCATGAGGAACCACAAGAGTTCAACAGTATGTATTATCATCAGCTTTAGATTTTCGGGCGTACGTCATGTCGTTCGAACGAACAGGTCATACTCATACGTTTCCGGTTGTCATATTGAAAATTAAATGAATTGCATAAGCAAGTTAAAAATGACGAAAAGCATCATTCTATGTTCAACCTTTAACTAATCTGCAATGATTCATTTGCCGATAAGGTCTGTCCGACGAGGAAGCAGGTCATTCGCATTGTGTTCAGTGAGTTAATCGACCGATTAAAGTGATAATTCTTTGTTTGTTATTCAGTGTAATTACTAATTAGTATCAATAATACACATAGCAAAGTTATTTACTGTTTTTTCAAATACCAGAAATGTCAAACAGTGAAGAATGAACTTTAAAAATGAACACTAAAAAAAATGTCACATAAACGAAAAATGCTAAAAATTCACAGTAATAACAGCTGTCATCAGTAAAATATTAATGTTTCGTTGACGACAATGCAGTTAAATTGACATATACATAGACATAGACATAACTTCACAACGATAACGATAATTTGATTGTCACGTCATAAGAAAACGAAGTTGCTACCTACCTTACCTACTTAATTATCAACCTTAAACTACTTACCAACCCACTTGTAACTTATCACCGCCGGAAATGTCAAACAGACAACAATACTGAGGTACAATAGCTGTTATCAAATGTCTACCGATTATTTTAGCCATTACCCAGCTAGAACTTATCTAACAGGTAGATTGGCTTCAGTTGCTTTCTGGACTAAACGAAAGCGAAATATAAATTTCTTATAATATCTTGAAAAAAGTCTTCGCCCTCTTATCATTAAAATAAAATTGTCTTCATTCCCCTTCAATCATAGGAGAGAGAAAAATTACCCCAAAAAAATGTATGCTGCAGTGTCACATACACATTTTGGATTTCCCCTCAAGCTTACTAAGAAAAAATCCCCAAAGATCTCCGAGTAGGAACAAAACAAAAACAAAAACCCCGTAGGTAATCTGGTAAACAGCCCTGAGTTTTGTTTACAGATGAGGTTCCTGGTCTTCGAATCTATTGCTGATTTGTTTATTGTTTATCAGAAAGAAAATGATGAGTAATACCTACTTGTTGTGAAAAATTTAGAAAACAAAAACACTTCTTTACGTAGCCTAAAAAAATAATGAAAATCGCCAAAACGTAATAAGTTTCTATTCCTAGTCGAGTCGAGGTTAGGTGGTATTACAGAATTCGCGTGAATGAAAACAACAACAAAAACCAATGATGTCAACGACGACGATGATGATTATAATCACAAAATGATCTCTCAATTTCATGTTCCGATTCCGATTTTCATCCATGCACGAGCACGAGCAAAAGCAGCAGCACAAGTTCACAAAAATAAACAACAACAACAGCCAAATGAGCGAATCCGAATTCCGAATATTATACACCAAGATATCAACCTACCTTTCTAGCTACGAGTAGCTACTTACATAAAATGAATCGATGGTACGTTATATGTGACTGTAGCTGTGACGTCTGCTTCTGGCTTGCTTTGGCTTTGCTTAGGGCATGAAATTGTTGGTCTTTATTGAACATTTTCATGTTTGTTCGTTGTTTTTGTTTTTGTGTGTTCGTATATTTTTTTTTCACTTTTATTGTTTTTAATGTCAATCCAGAGTGAATATCTGCTGCTCTATGGTCGTTCGGTCGGCCTGTCGGTTGGTTGGCTATGGCTGGTGTGTCTTCATCGTTGTCGTCGTTGTTGTCGGGGGGTGTAAAGTGTAAGAGATAAGAAGGCAATTCAGTAATAGCTAGGTATGCGCGTATGGTATAACCCGATTAATTTATGGTTATGTACTCGAATGTGTAAAGGAAAGAAGGTTTCACAAAGAATTTTTAGATTTTTCTTTCTTCACATTAGGGGAATAGCCTTAGCCACATGGAAATGGGGTGAAATTTCTGTGCTAAGTCTTAAAGATTGTTTTTTGTTAATGTTCCGGTTGAAATTAAACTAGAAAATATTTACTTTTCAAGTACTTGGGCGTTTGTCTCTAATTGTTTCAACGACACGCCGCCGATGTTTGCTAATGAGCGCCTGAAGCTATAAATCTGGATGCCACCAGCACAGCATCCGCCTTGTAATTAGAGCAAACATTTGTTCAATGCTAAAGCTCTGTTGAAAGTCATGTATTTTTAACCATGATGGATTTACGCCTATAGATTCTTTGATAATTTTCATGCATCAAGCTAGTCACCTTTTCATCGGTTCATCACTCTTCGATAGCCTCAAATCTGATACGATAGTAAGTACCTTATGTGGCACCAAGGTCAGTTTTATAACGAGGAATAAAATACTGAAAACGCCTACCTGTTTCTAAAATATCTGTTCAATCCTTAAGTGGCGCCCAACACTTCTTTAAATGGCGCCCAACACATCTTTAAATGGCGCCCAACAAAAGCAGTATATGTCAATTTGACTAAAAAAAACAATTGAAAAACTTTTTTAAACCTTTAAATGATGCCCATCTTGTTTTTTCCCTTAACTGTCTACCAACACTTCCTCAAGTGGCACCGAATAGTAAAAAGTTGAGAAAAATGAAAATACCAACTCCTCCACAAAATGTCTATCATCACTTTTCATCAAATTAGATTATGTTCCCACGAACAGTTTCCGTATGGATTCTCCAGATTTACCTTCCTACACCCATATTGCTAATATTCATATAGGTCAATAGATAGATAGTTTTAGATACCCACGTCCTTAAACACGTGAAAATGGATTCGACATGAGAAAATGGTGAACGAAGAAGAAAATCAGCCGTATTTACTTGTAACAACAAAAACACGTCATCATTTTTATTCCAACGTATTTTCGAAATGCCACTCAATACGAAACAAAAAAAATACCCACAATTCTACCCTTGAAATTGTAATAGAGACAGCGCTGGCAAGCAACTGTGTTTAAATGAGAGCCCCATTTATTTTCAAAGAAAAACGACAATGGCAAAAAAAAACCACAAGACAAAAAAAAAAAAATATAAAACACACTTCCCTCTAGAGAAGACAAAAGAAAAAGCTTCAAAGAGTGTCAATTTGTAGATTGTAGTGTAGTTGATACAATACTCTTTAAGCTGGTAACTCACAAATGTTACTGTTATTATTCATCACATTCACCAACAAACTGCCACTCGCTTTGCCATCATCATCGTTTAAGCCAAAAATCAGCGCACTACTTTATCGCATTATGAAGGTAGAGCCAGTGGAGGAATTTTAATTAATTTGTTTTCATTCTTGCAACAACTATAATTCGGATATGTCAAGGTAAAATATTCGTTTGTTTCAATTTACGCAACAAAAGTCGATGTTAGAAACAAGACAACAACAAAAAATACTCTTCCTCCTATCAACAACTATCAACCTACGACCGACCGACCGTCAACCAACAAACCGAGGCACGAGGCAACCCATCATCTCACTTCTCCCATCTTCATCATACAATCCAATTCACCATCATCATGGACAGACAAAGACAAACAAACAACACCACATTAGATATATGGTAAAATTTAATCGACTAAAAATTATGTAGACGCAAAAATTTGAAAATGTATACTCACTTTGGTAAATTAGCTATGTAACGAGATTGTTTCTCCCGACGTAGCTCATCGTTTAACCTCGAGTATGTGTTATTGATACACACACTGCGGCGCAAATTTGTTTCCGAATCCTTTATCCTTTCGAGTTTGTGAGCGCATAATTGTAGGATGCGTTTACGTTCTTCACGTTGGCGTAATTTTGGAGAGATCATTGGGACGCGTGATCGATGGTGATGATAGCCAATAGGTGGCGTTGACCTGGGGGGTCCGAACATATCTGAATCGTCGTCAGTGTCGTTGATTGGAATTGTTGTTGGCAAGGTCATTGTTTGCCCTTGTTTTTGACTTTTGTATGAAATTTTGTTGTTTCGTAGGTATTTTATTAATTAAACTTTTTGTTGAAATGTTTTTGTATTTGTGTATGTGTGTGTGTCTGTATGTTTCTTTGATATGAAACGGGGGCTCTTTGTTCACTTTGATTCAACAAACAAAAAATAAACACTCAGATATTCTATTAAGAGCGGCAACTCTCGCACAATCGCACTCTCTTCTTTTAGTAGAGAAGCATAAACACAACGGTGTCTCTTGTATTATTCAATGGAAAATAGTACTTTGAGAACAGAGCAGCCGGAGAGAGATAAAAAGTAATGTTATATTCTTACAAAATAATACATACGTTGGTTTGGTAGTACTTATAATTCTCTTTCTCGTTTAGGTGTACGTTGACGGTGAACTACAAATGATTTTTTTTTTTTTTAATTAAGATGAAATGTTTTTTGCACTTTCATAAGAATTGTTAATTTTTTTTGTTTCTAATCTCTTGGGATGAATTCTATTTCACTTTTTCGTTGATAAAATTGATAACTAGTCTCCGAAGACAACGACAGCGACACACTTTACTCACTGTTTAACCCTGTTTTGTGTCTTTTGTAGAGTGGGGGTAGGTAGGTAACGAAAGTAGTTGTGCACGTACTCCTTTGTTTCCACCGTGTATTATATTTTCTTCTGTCTTGTGTCTTTATTTGTATGTAACAATTTTTCCTATACTCACTTCACTTTCATCACTTCATATTTGCATGAACAAATCAGCTGTGAATAATAATTTATCTAATCAAGTGTAAGTACCTATGATTTCTTTTATGGTTTTTTTTTCTTGTGTAGATTTGAATGTTTTCTTCTTAGAGCGAAATCAATGTGAGAACATAAATAAAGTTTGATATTGCAAGTAAGTTCCAAAAGCACTTTGTTCTTTATGGGTCTGTTTTTTTTTTTTTTTATCTCAGCATATTCAACAATTTCATCAATTTTTGTTTTTTGGGTAGGATATTTCCCAAATAATTTTTGTCATCAATTAAAAAAAAAATTAATGAACCAACATGTATTAAAAAAAATATTAAAAAAAAAACCGTGAAAATATGTTAATGGTATGTATACCTTATAATAAAAAAAAAAATAATACAAGTACAAGTATTTCGCCGTGTGCTGAGCTCAGGAGCTTACGGTTCTCACGTTCGCAATGAACTGGCTGGCTGGCTTAAAATGTTTCCTTCCTCTACCTACCTTCTAGTTGATGCTACTCAATTCATATTCATACATTAATTTGGGGTTCGGATTACAGTGCTGTCGTTTTCGGATTATTGTCGAGAGTATTGAGAGATTTGTGTTTTTTGTCTGTTTATTTTGTTGTTGTTTGTTGTTCTTTGAAAAATTGATAATACGTGTGTACTCTGCGTGTGGCTTTTGGATATTAGGAGGAATGATTTTGCAATAAGTAGGTACTTTTATTCAAGAGAAGACAGGAGTTTAAGTATTAGATTGAGTATGTATGACAGGGATGAAAAATCGTCTTTCAGCATTGAATCGAAGTCAAAATAAAATAAGTGTATCGAATTGTACATTTTGATTTGTAAAGTTTTATTGAGGAATAAATAAAAATTATTTTTTGTTAAGGAAAAAAGGAATATTTTTTCATAGTTAAAACATAAATAACCAGCCGACCCTCTTCTTCCATGTCTCCCGATTGTTTAATGACGCCATCCAGTTTCGCACCACAAAGCTAATCTACGCCATCCTTCCAGCCCAAATTCGGTCGGCCGCGCTTTATCCTACTTAGAAATGTACTGCAAAGGACTTTCCGAGGCGGTTCCTTTGCTCTCCCACGAGCTAGGTATCCATTGGAGTCTACCAAGCTTAATTATTTGTCATAAAGTCTGCTTCTGGTTATATAACGGGGCCAACTATTCTCCGTAAGACTTTTCTCTCAAACGCGGAAAGAGTTCAGAGTACCTTTGGCTAAGTACTGAGATCTCGAATCCGTAAGTGAGTACTGGTAGGACTATCGTCTTATACAGTAGCAGTTTCAAAGTAATGGTAAGATTTTTGGATTTAAAGAGCCTACTTGAAAGGCTAAAGTAGATTCTGTTGGCTTTGAGCAGCCCCCGCATATTTTTTGTTTCCATATTGTTATCGGCTGCTACTACTGACATAAGGTAATTGAAGGATCGCACTTCTTCGAATTCGTGCTCCTCTATCTTCTACTTTTGCCATGTTTTCAGCAGTCGTACTTAGTTTTTCCATCATTTACATGCAGCACTATGTTTTTTGCCGCCTGCTTGCTCTGGATGAACCCGCGGTGTTACCCATGATAACCGGGATAAAAAGTAGCCTATGTGATTTTCTGACCGCTAAACTATCACTACCTATGCAATGTGTTAATTCTTTGTTCTATGAAAAATTAGGTTAACCGTACATTTTATCAGGATAAGGCGTAACATAGTTTCTTCTAATACCTTCAAGAATACGTTTACAAAATTTCATGATGATCGCTTTAGTAGTTCTTGCGTGACGTTCTGACACCGTACGGACTTTCGCATGTATATAGTAGAAAATGCACCTAACTCTCTATGTTGTCTTCAAAAAATCATATAACTAAATGAACAATTCAAAACGGAAATGGATAACGGAATGAAAATAAATGAGAATGAAAACGAATAAGATAGATGATGCCTACGCCTTACATGTTACGTTGTTTTATTACTTAACCTCTCACTCAGTGACATTTAAACGTGTTGCCAAACGAGCAATTTTATTGACTTGCAACTAATGAGTGCGTTAAGAAAAAGGATACTTCGTGATATGGATTTTGGTAAAAATATTTATGATTAAGCAGAATACTCATTGCATCAAATGAAAGACTGGAAGTGATAATTGTATTGAATTTAGTAAAAGTGTAAAGCGAAAAAAGTACAATTGTATCGACTTTTGCAGCCCAGATGTATGACCGTATGAGACAAATTTAGTAGGAAACGTTGTCGTTATTTAATTAGAAATTGCTGCATTATGAAATGTGTTTACTCAATTTGTGTTTTTGTTTAATTTAATCAGTGTTGCTTAGATTGTTTTCGGTTATTCCAAAATGAAAACAATAGATACATCTGTAAGAAATGTTTTCTGGACAAAATTATGTTTGATGATAGATAAAGGATTGGCTACCAACATAATTATCAATAAGTTCAAAAATCCAATCTTCTTTCAGTGGCGATGCAGAAACAGTTTTAATTTGTTATTGCACGATTTTAGTAGAAGGTTAACTCTCTAAAATCATTTATCTTATTTGAATAGAATTTACATAGCTTAAGAAATGATGTCTTCCATTGAGTCTAACCCCTAAGTATGTATTGCTGAGCCTTGTTGTCTGCTAATCAAATTCAACAAAGAATTTTGACTACCTTACCCTTTCCAATAGTTAAACTTCATTTACTTGACATATTAGGAAAAATATATGTATGTATATGCAGCTATGTATGTTTATCGCCCCTCTGGATGAAGACTAGGCTTCAAAATAAAGCCGTTATTAAGATCTTGAAGAAATCTGCCAGGTCTTTGTGCGAAAAAAAAACTTCATGAAACCCAAAGAAAAAAAGAGCAAAAGTAAAATTAATAAACCAGTTGTTCCACATTGCTCCAAGAATGTCAGATTCCTAAAAGTGAAATCAATCGAAACAAAACATCATCTAATAATTGTTTCGTAAGAATATTTGTGTCAACCAAATAAGTATTTAGCCAAAAACCACTTTTTTTCAGATACACACGCCTAAGGAATACTAATTAGACTAGAAAGTACTAAAGCGACGTTAACGTTACGATTGTCAATAGGTATAGGTAGTCCAGTTTTTAAGAGAACAATGTCAAGCAAAAAATCATTTTTTCAATCTCAATCTCAATACAACTATGTATGAAAAATTAATTTTCATCGAGCATTTACTCATCAGCAAGTTAATAGATAGTAGGAACATATTCAGATTCACTGAATATTGAACAATGAATACACACTACTAATTTAAACACGATGCATCTCTGTTGGGTATTATGTACGTAAAGTGAAAATCCGATTCCAGCTGCTGCTCAAATCACAAACTAGGTACTTCTTGTTTTTGGGGGGAATTCCGATTACACAATTTAGTTTTTTTTTTTTATTGAATGGTTTTTGGTGTAGTTTATAGATTTGTTTTAAGATAGAATATTTTTGTTTTTCACAAGGAACAAAATCAAATGTGACAATATTAATAGGCGAATTCTCATTCCGTTTCTTTCTGAGATACGAAACAGCAACAAAACAAAAATAAGCAACATTTTCTGCTCTCTTAGCATAACCTTCCAATTCATTTCATGTTGTTTTCTGTCGCTTGTATTTTATGCAATTATGAATCTTTTAAGCTTTGGCTTCTTATTTTATTTTATATCTTGGGGGAATTGCAAATTTCCACTATCTACCTTGTTAGGAGGAGAAATGTAATGGATTTTGACAGATGTCAGACAATCGACACGCTCGACATTTTGTGTACGTGTGCATAAACCAGGCATTTAAAAAATGATTTTTGATTTGGATTATGACTACGAGTTTGAGATTAATTACTGGTGCTTAAGCTTTGTGTGCTGTTTTCTTTGTTCACAAATGAGAATTGCCGAGAAGCAGAGGGGGAAAAGTTGGATTTACTTATGCTGAAATTCGTTGGCTTTGGTGCAAAGCAAATTCGCTTTTTTCAACCTTAATAAATCTCGGTCTTAGAAGGGAGTAAGCGTAAGAAGGCGAGATATACATAGAAGCATTCGATTAGGCTTGTTGGTGGATATCGATAGGTTTGGTGATTTCTGATTAATAAATTGCTTTCCGAGTGGCGCCCAACTGTAGACAACTACGAGAACAACAGATATGTATATCTTTGACAAATTATTACGTTGTTCATTCTTTACATCAGTGAACTGTGATGACGTTACGTTTTGTATGATGGTATGGATTGGGAATAGGGTTGGTAAAGACTGTCGACACAAGTCAGTTGATTAAAAATGCAATTATCGTTTTGAGCAATTTTTACGCGACATTTGCTCAAAACAAGAAATCATTTTTTTCTTTCAAATTGATGAGCACTTTAATATTTTCGTTTGGGTTAAAGTGAAACTCATTCACTTGTTAACCAAAGTAGTGTGATAATCTGGTAAGTACGAGTATTTGATGTCAAACGAGACGAATCAAACTTTGTGGTTAATTTATTTTCCTTCTTCTCAACTCAACATGTTGTCTCAATGACGTCGACGTCGACTTCATATATAGTTAACATCTGTCACATATTCAATAGAGAGACAAAGAGAGCGAGAGAGTGAGAGACTGGAGTGAAGACAAAAATTCGAGTAAGGAAATTCATAAAGAAAAGAGGAAAAATACAATTTAAGTGAGTCCCTTTTTATGGAAAAATAGAAAATGAGTATCTACATAAATGTATACGGAGTACTGACATTGTGTGGATGGATATAGGCGCATTATATTTATAGCTATACACACGAAGCTGTTTGTAAAAAAATAAGACGATATAGACGACCAAAGTGTGACAATCTACAAGTTTGAAGAGGATGCCTGTGTGGGGATGAAAGATGTTTTTTTTTTCTTTTGCTTTAGTCAATATTGTAGACATTTACAAAAATTAAGACAAATAGAGCTTGGAAATAAGTTTCGTTATATCTATACGTAAATTATACAGATTATCAACGTCCTTTCATTTGGGCCCAATGGAAATGGAACATCAATTGAAAGATTGTTGGAACTATGCTTCGTTTCCGAAATATGTATGTAGGTATTTACGGAAATGTTTTTTGAATCTAACACACCTACTTTTTCTCGCAATTTGAAATTGCTGTTATTTTTGATTTCGCCTTACAAAAATTTAGCATCCTTCATTTGAATTAGGTATGCCAAGTTATCAGATTCGATTTACACATAAAAGTATAGAAGTGGGTATCCCTTGCTCATAACGAAGGTAGAACTCCAGCTCATCTTCGATTCAATAAAGAATAAGAAGTCAGCAGGTGTCGACGGTATATCCAACATTGTACTAAGACACTTACCGATTGAGGCAATAGACATCTAAACCAATCTGTTCAGCAACGCGCTGAAAAATGCATATTATCCAGTGCGTTGGGAGACAGCTGTGGTTCATCCGCTCCCGAAAAAGGGAAATTACAACTCCAATCCGTCAAATCTTCGGTCGATAAGTCTTCTCCCAAGTATCAGTAAGGTATTCGAAAAGATCATCAAAAGAGCTCTGATTAAGTGGGCTGCGGACAACACAATAATTCCAGATAATCAGTTCGGGTTCAAATCAGGACATGACACTATTCATGCCGCGTCTAAGCTCGTTTCTGACATCCAATGGAACAAGTCCAAGAAAAAATGCACGGGTGCTGTTCTAGTTGATTTAGAGAAAGCCTTCGACACCGTATGGTTAGAAAGTTTGTACCTAAAACTCACCAGGCTAGGCATCAGTAAACCATTACTATAAAGTGTAAATGCGTAATGATATGCTCAACGGTAGAAAGTTTGTTGTCAAACGTGGTAACTTCTACCACCACATTTGAAATTAAAAACGGTCTTCAACAGGGAGCGGTAAATTCGCCAATCCTCATCAGCATTTACACCAGCGATCTGATAGGTAGTTTTACTAACGCAGTTGCGTATGTATGCCGACGACCTGATTGCGTACAGAACGGCTCGAAAGGTTGAAGTTATTAGAATTCTCTTGCAGCGTGACTTCGAGAAGATTCAGCGATACTGCGACGACTGGAAATTGAAAATAAATGTCCAAAAGCCGGAGACAATTTCGTTCCGGACTCCGTTGGCTAAGGCTTCGCGAGATACGTGTAAGAATTGGCGCAATATGGTTATTGTTGATCCGCACGGACAGGCATTAACGAACAAAAGTGTAGTGTAAATACCTCGGTATCTGGTTGTACCAGTTCCTGTATTTCGACAGATATATAGATGCTGGTCTGACCAAGGCCAGAGGAGCCTTCGCTCTGACAAAACGGCTGTGACAGTCGGCTTGACCTCAGAGTGAAGGTAATTTGCTACATGGCCCTCATACGGCCAATGATAGTTAATGGATGTCCAGTTAGGTTCAACAATGTCCTTCCCAAATGGAGAAGTTTTGGGTGTTGGAGAGGCAGTGTCTTTGGCGCTGTCTCGGTTGGTATCGGACACCGGAATCTTCTTAAAAAAATAAATAAATAGAGTGGCGCGACAGCTCTTGAAGAGCCAAAGCCTAAGTAGCTTACTCTCATCAACAATTCTCTGAGTGCGTATGAAGAATTGAGGCGACCTACAATTTAACGCCGATTCCGAGACCGGAATCTTCTCATCTGCATTATTATTCGAACGGGGCTCGAATATCAATTGACAATTTCGTGATAAAACTTGTTCGGAGCCATATTCCGAGAGCTATAACTTCGACCAACAATTTGATTTTCAGGCCGTTCTATAAGAACGACAATTACTACGAGAATGCACGCTTTAGCGGCTTCATCCCACCAGAGGCATTCCTCTATTTAGACCATTGCGGCATGATACAGGATAGATTGACAGTACCGCTTATCTACCACGTCAGGCGAAAAACTGTAGACCGGCGACTCCTGTATGAACAAGGCATCCTCGTTCTTGATGGAGCGGAGCTGCTTCGGTTAAATAGGCCTGTGTCCGAACGGGATCGCATTGATAGGGTGATGGGTGAAGCAGGAGAACTAGGTTTGGTGGCTTCAAACGGTATTTGACAATGGTAAGTCAGGGGTGGGGTATTTTTGCCCTGGCCGGCTTACATGCCTGTTTTAGTCTTGGGTTTTAGGTTTAAAAAGATTAGGAATGGTGGCACTATAAAATATAAAAAGAAAAACAAAAAAATCAAAAAAAAGGAACAAAAACATAAAATACAAAAAAAAGAAAACATTGAAAAAATTGAAAAAAGGAAAAAAATGAAAACAATATAATAAAGTAGGTAAATAACACAGAGAATTACAAAAATCCACGATTCCACGATGGAATAGAAGGACATAGTTTTCTTTTTGCCGCTGTGGTTGTTCTAGTTTTAAGTAGTGTGTAGGTAATTTTAAGTTTTATTTTCAAGACCCTAGTTTGTAAGTAAGCCCCAAAACAAAGATTAAGGCATTAGTTTTTTTTAATTTTCTAATAATATAAAAAAATAAAATGAAATCAAAATAAATAAACTTAGTTCGTAGGCCGAAAGGCATTAATTTTAACATTCATGAATTACTTAGAGCGCCCGACTAGGGCCAGTAAGTTTTATAAGTAGTTTTAATTAGGCTAGTTTCCCATATTTGTCTAGCATGTAATTAGATTAAGTTTAAATGAATTAAAAATGAACTTCCTTTCATCGCCTTAAATTTTCCGGAAGTAGGTGTCTGGTTAGTAAGACTACAAAACGTAAAGGTAAATTGGTACTAAATACATGTTTAATAAAAGCACGTGTTGTGTCCTTATTCAAATTAAAACAATAACATCTGTAAGGAAAATGGAAATTTATTAGAATGTGATAAACACTCATTTAGAGTACCTATATCCCCCTCATTTAAAATCACATAAAACGAAAAAAAGGAGAAAACGATATGAATGAACAATGAAGGCATGTAAGGCTCACTACCACAGTAAAATGTTTGTTTGATTATGACTACGACTACCCCTACTCCGTACACGGTATATTGCCTTAGTCATTGGCAACAGGATTGCTGGCCTGCGGTGTAGTTGTTTTTAATAAGAAGAAGCAAACAATAATGGTATAGGTAAAGGTCCCAAGTACATATTCTCTTAAAATCAGCAGCAGGAGAAGAAAACCAAAAACCTTTACTTTTTTGAATTTTTCAAACTCGTAGTGTCCAATATTCTTTTTTGTCGGTTCATCAAAAATCAAGAAATCTCACCAACATGCGATGATAGTTCATAAAGTAAAAGGTATTGCTCACGCTACACAGAATGATGCGTTGAAGTTTTCCAGACAACTAGTCTCTTGACATCTTGGTGCATGTACCTGATCTTGCTAGCAAACCTGTATTTCACGGGTGGATTTATTTATTTTTGTTTTTTTGCTCAACATATGTATGTAGGTTCAAGAAGGATTTGTTTTATCTGGTACTTGACAAATTTTCCATCTTCAAAAATGGTGACAAGCAAAAAAAAAATCTACGATTCTAAGAGTACGGATGTTATTCAACATTGGAAAACCAGATTCTGTTGAAAGGAAGAAAAGCTAATCACCGACAGATCTTTTAAATCCCTCTAGCTCTTCGTCGGTTAAGTCTACGTACCAACAGCGTTCAAGAGGTGAGCTATATGCAGTGATTTGTCTCATCGTAACTTGTCTGTTAAATAAACTCAAACTTCTCTATCGTAGTTCAATAAAACCTCAAGAATTCAATTCTTGAAAATATTCAGCAAGAGGACCTACAGGTAGCTGTACTGAATCCTGTAGCGAAACCATTGAGCTCTTTGAGTACACTATATTTTAATGGCTGCGTAGCTGATATCCGTATAGTCCAGAAATTAAAACTCATACAGAAGCCCTAGTACCATCGGATATTATAACGGAAGAAAGGATTGAATGGGCTATTCACTCCTTTTCTCCGTATAAGTCACCTAGTCTAGATTGAATCTTTCCTATGATGCTACAGAAAAGCATAAACCTTATCATACCGCACCTAAAAAGCATTTTATATAACAGCTTTGATTGGGGATATGTTCTCTTAACGTGGCGTGCGGTAAAGGTAGTTTTCATCCCTATAAGGCTGGTAAACCTAGCCATACGGAGGCCAACGACTTTAGACCCATTAGTCTATTATTGGTCGTTCATTTTGAATACTTTTGAAAGGCTGATTGATATGCACATCCGAATGCTCACCGCTACTCTGGGTTCTTGCCATGAATGACATACTCTCTAAGCTGAAATCAAGTGGAGTAAAAATAATAGCCTACGCTGACGATCTTGCATTGCTGGCAAGTTCTTACCCACTATCAGTGAACAGGCCGAATATGCCCTCTCGTTGTTGGTAAGTAAATGGACTAGGAACTGTGGGCTGACAGTCAGTCCAGCTAAGACAGAACTAGTGCTATCTACTAACAAACCTAAAATACCCGATTTTAAAGTACCTTCAATTGAAAGTTGTCCTCTCAAAATCTCTGACCATTCAAAGTATCTTGGTGTGATCTTAGATAAAAAACTAATCTGGTATCTGAACACCAAAGAAAGATATAAAAAGGCATCGATCGCCTTTTACTCCTGCAACAAAATTTTCGGGAAAATCTGGGGAACAAACCCTAAAATTAACAGATGGATGTATTCGGCAATAATTAGACCAATACTTATACCTATGGTAATCTGTGTTTGTGGAATGTCTTAGTAAAGAGCACGAACCTCAAAACTTTGACAAAGGTACAAAGACTTGCGTGCACAGGCATTACAGGGGCAATAAGATCCACCCCAACTGCGGGACTGGAAGTTATTTAAAACGTCTAGATCTCTTTGTTCAAGAATCTACAGCTTAAAGTGCCTTGAGACTTAGTCAGACTAAAGTCTGGATTAACAGTTCTATTTCTATAGGACATGCTCAGATCCTTCATAAAGTTATGGGTCATTGTCATAGTCATAGGACAGACTATAAAATACCCGAACTTGATTTTCACAAACCATTCCAGGCTGCCATTCCAAGCAGAGATTAATGGATAGATAACACACCATATTCCAGTGAGTCGTCAATAGCTCTGCATTGATAACTCTAAGATGGATACAGGTGTAGGTGCAGGCTTCTATTCTTAATCTTTCAAGTTAACCGACTCGTTTAGGCTTCCAGACTACAGTAGTGTCTTCCAAGCGGAGGTCCTGGGAGTGACAACAGCTGCTAAACAGGTATGAAGAGGCCAGTTATAGCTATCATTGGTTTTCATCATTGAAACTCATCATTGGAATTTTTCTGATAGGTCGGTTATAGCAATCATTGAAAATTTCTGTCAAGAATTTTTTTCCTTCCGTAATTCTATCATTGGAACTGTGAGAAGTTGAAACACAGATCATTGGAATTGTACAATATTGAAACGCAAATCATTGGAACGATTTGTTTCATTTTTTGACACAATACAATCAGCTGTTCAGGAAAATGAATTTACAACCGGAAAAACTGGAAAAACACATTTTAATGAAAAAATAAGCGTGTAATTGATCTTTTTTATGTCTATAAAAATTCTTGGAGTGATTTCCGATCGATTGGTATATAATTTGCACTTCTATTCGAAAGAAAACTTAGTTAAATATCCATTCAAAGATTTTTCCGGATCCATTTCAATAATAGCTAAAACTGGCCCCTAATGATGGCGATACCACGGCCTGATATCACCTTTTACATTAATAGCCAAGCGGCAATAAAAGCTATTACTGTAACTAAGGTTAAATCAAAGCTTGTTTCATACTGACGCGAAGAGCTTAAGGTTCTTGGCGCACTGCATAACATTAGACTCTGCTTGGTTCCAGGCCACAGCGGTATACCAGGAAACGAGAAAGCCGATGAATTGGCAATATTAGGATCAACGCTTGACGTAAAACAAGCTCAGCAAGTTAGCACCCCACCCATGCTATTTAAAGCAGAAAATCTCATAGAGAATAACTGTTAAGGCCGATGAAAGGTGGAACCTTTTTGACACCTGCTGCGGCACTACAAGAAAGAGCTGGCCTTGTTTTAAAAAAAACAACGAACGGATTACACAAGAGATCACTTCGATCTATTGTTAACATAATCACGGGACAAAATCTGTTAGGATATCACAAGAAAAAGATGAAAATCAGTGCAGATGATCAATGCAGAGGATGCGGTGACGAGAAGGTGCATGAAGACACTTCACACTTTCTATGACACTGCCCCGCACTTTCCCTCCAAAGGAACAAATGGCTCGGCAATTATTTCTTCGGGGACTTGGCAGAACTCTCTAGTACATTTTGAACTTCATCAATGCCTCCGAATGGCTTGATTAACTGAACACATAGGTTTTTATTAGCTTGAGTAGCAATACTCACGGGTATCACAATGGGTTTTTATTGATCTAAGTGTGACGGTAACGCCATCAACTGTCAGCCTCTCAACCTAACTTAACCTAAACAGAGGTACACTCGGTAGAGAGCATGTCCAACACTCGGATAGAGCGATATTAAGGTAGTTGAAAGATTACCGTGATGTCAGTGCTTTTGATTTGGAAAAAAGAAAGATGTGTTTAACGGTCAATGACGGTAAGACCAAGTCAAAAAGATAGCGAATTGACCCCCTGGTATATCGTGCGAGGGTATGTATGTACATGAACAGAACGCTCAAGTATTTAGGTAGTTCACCTTAACTAACTAGGAGTCTGGAGCTGCAGACAGCTTAGTTGCGAACGAACTGGCTGGAGAAGCTCATTGGATGAGGGCCTTGTCCGACCGCGGCTCTAGCGCCACCTAAAGTAAGTAAGTATAAATAACTCACATAACTTGAGTCGATTTGGTTTTTTTTTCTTACAATCGACGGCAAATAGGTGACAGGAAATCGACCCAAATAAATTTTCCTTTTAAGAGAATCATAAAAGAAGGTTCTTCGATCACCTTATCTTGGAACGAGGAAGGGTATTTGACAGCTAATTTGCAATTCAAAGTAGCAGCAAGGAGATTTAATTGTTTCAACATAAGGAACTGTAACTCTTTAATCGTTTTCCCAACAAAAAACAAAAATATCTTACATTTCTTAAAGGAACCACTTTTTAAAATTGTTTTTCTATGTTGATGGTCTGTCTTTTATGTACGAGCGAGTAGTAGGCGTGTTTCAATATTTTGTGATTCTCCTGAAAAGTAACAACCCCAGAGCGTGCTACCAAGAATAGTCTACCTTTAAGAATACTACCAAAATCAGAGAGGCAAGGCAGGCTTTGAAGCAACACACACACGTGTACCTACCGATGTACGTATCTGGTCCTACTGTGCTAGGTCACATAAGATACATAGGCATATGTATCTCCTCCAGGTGTCAACAAGCATCGATAAAAAGGACCGACAAATGAACCTCATTCATGATCGAACATTATGTTGATTCCTTCTTCTCTATTTCCCCCCAAAAACAAATATTTTCTTCCGCCGCCTGTTAAATAACTTTTAAATGATTTGATTCTCCTTCTCCTGTCTCTTCTTTTCTTGTACCTATTCCCTTTGTGTGTTTATAAGAATTTTTGATATAAGATGTCAGGATTATGTAAAAAGTCCTTTGTTTGTGAATAAAAACTACTAGAAATTGGTTTTCTTAATCCTTAAATTTTAGCGCCCAAGAAGGACATCTAAATAATAATAATTATTATTATTTGTTTGGTGTAACAAGGGTTCTTGTAAAAAATGGTGTTAAGGATGAAGGAATCCCTGTTTACGGAAAAACAATGTGGAATTATTATCCCTGTTTCCCTTCAGTACCTATCGAAAAATCAATAAAAGGGATGTAAGCCAAAAGCAGGCAAACAGGAATTACTGAATGCTCAACCAAGCTGCATGTAAATACTCAACCACAGCCGACTAAATGTCCCATGCTGTAAGGTTCTTTGGCTTACCTACTGGATAAGGAGATGGGATATTGATATGATGTGAAATGTGATGGTGGTGGCGATAATTTTGATCATATAATTAATATAATAATAATGGCAAGTGGCAAATATGTTTTTATAAATTTTATACTTTTTCGTTGCATTTGTTGTATTTAATAATTCTTAATAAATTAAAATAAAGATCCAACTGAGAATTAAAAACTTATTCAACCAAAATGGTTGAGTGAAGGCACAAAAGGTGATTGGGCTTGTCATTGTCATCAAACAATCAAGAGATAAGAGTGGAAAAAGTTTTTGACGAAAATGTCCACATCATGAAATTCCTGCAAGGACACAGAGTGATGTCTTGTAAGGTCAGCCCTCTCTAGTAGTCGGCCACTTCGTTATTATAAGAAAGAGAATAGCCGCGTTTTATTATCCTCACTAACCCATATGGGTTACCCCGTGATAATAAAACGATGTGGGTTAAAAAGGTAGAATTTTAAGCTATGTTTTTATCTGAGACGCAACCCTCAGCTAAATTTTATTTTGCTTTTCCGCAAACAACTTGTTTTTATTAATTAATTGGATTGACTCTTATCCTATGGCTTTATAAAACTGTGGCTAAGAGTGGAATACGCGTTATTTTTTATTAATACGGCTGATATTACTAAATCTTTCTACAATAACTTCTTTTTTGTCTCACACTCGCCATCTATCCGCCATATTTAGAACATAGTTTTTGAGTTACAAAATAAACCCTGATAGCTATCGGGGTTCCAGGTTGTTGTTGGTTTGTGTAGAAAAAATAAACCCATATGGGTTAGTGAGGATAATAAAACGCGGCTAATAGTAGTTAAGGCTTAAGTTAAATTTCCAAGTAATTTTGTTTTTTTTTTTTCTAAAAGCCTGACTGTTCTTATGTCTCTGTGCAAAATTTGGTGGCAAGGAACATGCCAGTTTGCTTCAAGATTTCGTCAGTTTCGGATGTATGATTTTTAGTAGAAAAAATTGTCGAAGTGTGTTGTAAAATATGATATAACTGCGAAATTATTGAAGGAATGTTGATTTCGTGATTGTTTTTATATGTTATCTATACTTTATTTTTGTCGTCTTTTGTTGAAAACAATTTAAAAAATGTCTAATAAATACTACCTACCTAAGTAGACATAGTTTTGTCAATCCTTTAAGGTCAGCGTAGGCAAATAAGATTAGTTTAAAAAAATATCTTAACTTCTAGCAATCCGAAAATGAGTAGTTCCGAACATAAAACAAAATGCACCACAAGTACCCCGAAGAGGCACTTAATAACGCATTAGTAAAAATAAGAGAGCACATTTGGGCGACCAGAAAAACATGTACGGAACGGGTACGGGATCCCTCGAGGCAGACTAGAAGATCGTATCCATAAAAGAGTTGTTGAGAAGCCAAGAAAATGGGACCGAAGCCCACAGGCCTCTTGTTGACAAAGGTCCATCGTGACAGTTGGAAATGGTCTTTGATTATCTTGAATAGTACCTAAATATTTGACTGATAAACGTTGATCGTTTATAATTAATTATTATTTATATATATAGTTAATAAATTTGTTTAAGTTATTGATTAGGTAATGCAAATTTCTTAATCTGTAATTTCAACGAATCGGGAAAACTAAGTTTCTCGTTCAGCAATTAAATAACGATATTTTAAAGACCACATAGATATAAAAATTAAGTTAATGGGCCATCGCCTTACCTGTTGTAAACGTTTCCAAATTTTTCTCTCTCTCCCTCCAAGTTTTAAGATTTATTCATTGAATAAGAAGTACAGGAAGGGGTCTTATGAAAAAGAAGTGAAACATTTTTCAAAGTAGTGTGAGTTTCACAAAAACACAAATGTATTACAACAGGGCTGGTCTGCAGTTAATTTTTTAACCTCAGGGGCGCTAAGCGAAATATGATTGAATCAAGATTTTATCGATTGTGCTTCAATTTTTCTTTTCAATACAATTATAATATATTACAATTATGTAAGAGGGTCGTAGATGGGGATGGCCCTCGGAGGCTTGCCCACCCTTGTATCATAGCGATACCACCATGGCTAGTGCTTTTTCTACGAATTTTTTTTTTTGATCGGAGCTGTGCTTTATATAAATTGCCTTGAAGACTGCCAGGCTCCATGTGCTTCTTTCACCTTCCCGATATCTTCCTTTGAATAAAGACCACACATGGGAATAATTTTTTCATTCCTTTTACAAAACCGCTAAATGATTTCGCTGAAAACTATCAGTTCTCAGTCAAGCAATTCCGCCTCGAATGAGACAAATTACATGTCAATATCATGAGTGGATCGCGAGATAATCGAGCAGATAAATCCGAAGGCACATGCAGAGACACCATGATAAAAAGGGTTCATTCGAATACCAGTGACAAAAACTGGGGATTCACAAAATCGGCCCCATTACAATAACTTCCTCGTGGAAGCTACAAAAAGTCCCTAAATTGCCCAAAAATTAACAAAAGCATCAAAAGGTAGAAGTGAACACCTATTGGGACCAAGTGAGACAAGTGCTAAATGGCATCGGTCCACCCGCATAGGATGCAAGTAGTTGGAGAAGATGCATATTTTTTTCAAATGAAACCGTCTAAAAGTATTTCCATTTTTTGAAGGTTTGGGCGTTTGACTAGATTGGAAGGCGTGTATTTTAAGAAAACTGCTACATATTTAATGAAAAAGAAATTTAAGTTTCAGGTGGTCACACTTTTTCAGACCTAGAAAAAACCAGAATTAAAATTACTGTCCTGGAAAAGTCAACAAATGGCATCCAATTCACTTGTTCTTTTCGACAAAATAGTTGGATGTTGTAAATCTGCAAATCAAGGACATGATGATGTTGGAAATGGTAAAGAAAGCAATTACGCCGAATCAATAGAGGAATAAAACCAATTTGTGAAAATGAGAAAAAAAAAGAATCAAATGAAAAAATCTTTTAACATTTTCCTTTACATTTTTAATGCACGTTTTCACTGTCGATTTCTTTAATTAATAACAAAAACTGCAACAGCTATTGAACCCATCTTTAGTAAAAATAAAAACTTCAAATCCTCTTTGCAAAAACTTCGTAGAAATTTAATTTAAAAAAAATTATGTGGTTATTGACAAAACAGAGAAAAAAATGAATAATATTGATATTTTAATATTGGAATATTTTAACACGGTGGCAACACTGTTAATACATATATATTTACATCTATGTAATTATTCATTACCAAAATTCAAGATCCTACATTCCTTTCAGGTCATACAAAAGCAAGAAAAAAGAAATTATTAATAAAAAAAATTACCTTACCAGAATAATATCAAGTTTCCGCCGTGGTACACCGCGCTGGAACCTTTTGTTTATGCTGAGAACTCAAATAATTAGTAATAAATGGAAATGTAAAACATAATTTGGGGATTGGTAACTGCCATTTATATGAACACTTTCGTTTTATATTTTTTTTTCTTTGTCGTAAGCCACATGCATTAATTTTATAAATTTATATGAATAGGTATTGAACTGATTACAGGCAAAAATTAATTGTTCCAAAAAAGGACATTATAAAAGGGATAATCTTAATACTTTTACGATATTCTCACAAATTATTCATAAATGCAATTGAACTACACAGGAGACAAATTTCGTTTCTTTTTTTCATTTTATTTCCTTCTTTAAATTTCCGGGGTATCAGGGTAGCGTAGAATTAGCACGGGTAAACTCTGATCATGATTCAATCAGAAAAAAAAACATTTATATATGTGTATGTACGAAAGTACATTTTTTAATTTTTGTTCGACTCAATATTGTTTTATTTGTCACATCTTTATTGTTTTAAGTACATTATGTTTAAACGTGTTGCACTTATACCAGTGGGGTTGGGATAGTAATCAACAAACTGTTCTTTGTCTTTGCGCATGTCACATTTTATTTAGGCTAGCTAGATTGTTTAATTTTTTTGTTTCTTGCATATGTATGTATGTATGGATTTATTCCTTGCTTTACTCCAGTTTTATTTGTTGAAAATTTCGATTTTATGACTTTTAACTTTTTTTTCGATTCCTTGTACAATTCTTGTAAATAACTTAATTCTTTTCTACCACTAGGTAATAACACCAAAAAGACAAACTGAAAACTCAAAGCAAACGAAACACAACTACATATCTCAAACAAATCACAAAAAGAGAATCTCTAGAAAAATCTTCTATTTTCACAGCCGAGTTTGTTTACGTTTTTCCAACGTACTAGATAAAAAAAAATTACAAAGCGTTGTTTATTTCAAAGTAGTTTAGTGTACAGTAGTTTTGTAGTTTAGTAGGTATAGTGTGTTATTGTATGTGTTATAAGTACAGTACTTACGTGGTTAGTATATTTATGTTGTTTTCTTGTAATAAATGTAGGGAAAGTATTGTTTAGTGTTATGATAAGTGATATGTTCTCAAGGTATGTATAGGTTAGTCCTATAATGTTTTGTGTTTTGTAATGTTGTGTGGTCTGGTATCGTTCCCTACAAGGTGATTTTTATTTCTTTGGTTTTTTATTCTTCAGTACATTTTCTTCGTATTTCATCCGTAATTCATTACATTTATTATTATTATTATTATTAGTATTTGAAAGCGCATTCTATGAACAACTTGATCATGTTTTAAGAAGCACAAGAAATTGTCACACAGCCAGCGTTTCGCCACTTTTGCATTTTATGTTCGATGATTCTAAAATGTTAATACAAAATAATGTTGCAAGCTAATGCGATGTCCTATCCTTTAAACATTGTGTACTTTAGTTTTGTTAGGAGTTGGTGGATTGACGAGGAGGTTGTTTATTAGGTATACTCATTTTAATTAGATTGCGATTCTTGCATTCTTGTTTGAGATAACAAGAAGAAAATTGCAAATTTCAATTTCAAAAATGCAACTTAATTGACAGTTGAAATAAAATTAGTGTAGCTGCAGGTGGCCATGGTTCAGAGGATAGAGTAGTGGATTGCTAAGCCGAACGCTACGGGTTCAAACCCCAGCTTCAGCAGCATTCTTTTTCTACAAAAATCACCAGCTTATCTGAGGCCACCTGTGCGATAACATGAGACAATACAAATCTTAGTCTCCTCCTCTGAGCCACGTAGGTTTCTGTTATGTGTGCTTTCTTTCTATGTGTCTATCTGTCTCTCTCTGTTGTATTAATGTATTGTTCTGTCCCAGCCGATGGTCTCAGTCACCAGTGCTGCTATGTGTCTGTAGTTCGTTACATTTATGTGCGAAGTACTGTGAAATGTAATGTAATGTAATAAAATTAGTGTACCCTCAATAGGCGTTTTTCATTTTTTAGCTCTGAGCAGGGTACGGAGCTGTCAAAAAAAAACGTATTTCTTTTTTAGCTCAGACATATCTGAGCCTCTGAGCGCTCAACTTTTGTTTATTTTTTCGATCGTCTGACCACGGTCTCTTGGTCAGAGATACATTTTAAATGCTCCACGATATTTTAATTAACTAGATAACTTCACTTCACATAGGTACATTTATAAAGAAAATAAGACGTATTTTACTCGTGAAAAGAAATTTTTCTTGACACCGTAGTAGAATCGTTCCTACACAATTTCACACTGCATTTCATTATCTCTTATGGTGTTTTTATTAACAATTGTAAATATTCTAACTAAATTCACTAAAACTTTATTATATAATTTTGTTTTACGGATATGTTTAATAAAAAATTTAACAACAAAAATCTCAGAAGCAATTTTTTTACAGCTCGGCAAAATGACAGCACAGGATAAAGTTTGATAGTACAGGAGAAAAATTTGACATTATCAAACATTTTTACTTTTTTAGTGCTTCACTCATGTACACTGTGCATGTAGCTTACCCCGCGCCGCTTACTGTACTTCTTATTCAATGGATTTATTTCACTCAAATTCTTCATGATCATTGATTTTCTCTTTTTATTGTTTATTGCTTATTCATTCATACTTAACGTTCCCATTATATTTTTTCCGAAATAAAAACTTGGAAATTCAGATTTAAAAAAAAATATTTTTATTTATTTATTAAATATATTATGTACAACTTCAGTTCTAATTTTGTATATCTTCCTGTCCGGTATATTTCAAGCTCGATTTTATTTTTCTTAAGATTTCTGATTGAGTTTTCAACCAGTTAAGCCCGTTTGATACTACATTTTTTTCTTCATTATTTCAACATTAATAATATGAAAATGTCAGTTTCAAGCAATAGAGACAACATTATTTTATGAAGACAGAGAAAGAAATCTTCTGAAAATTTCAAATTAAATGTTGATCCAGCCTTGTTCATGGATCGCATCCTGCAGTGTTTTCCTGCAATATAACAGATCCACTAAATTTCACTACGGCGGATACTTATTTAAAAAAATGCTAGCCACTGTATTCTGTTCTATTATTTCATTTTTCACTTAATATCTCACCGCTTCACATTGAAGGAATTTTAAATATGTTTTCGTATAATTTTTAAAACGACAAACAAGTCAAGAATATTTTTCTGAGCACACTTTAATGTAAAAGTGTCAAAAAAAGAGACTAGCCCATTAAAAATGTAGTTGGGGTTACATCTTCTCTTCTACAGAAGTCGTTTGCGTAGACCCCTAGCCTCAAAGCATGTCTACCTATGTGACAGTGTCCTCTTATGAATCCAATTGTGGAGCTTATACTTTGTCTGCTCAGGGAAATTTAGCCTTTTGACCGTTTCAAGTCTATGCTTGGCCATATTCTTTGGTTGCTAGGCAGGTGGTACCCTGTGACCATCTAGAATTTGTTGATTCCAGATTTACTTTTAGGAATTTTAAAGCCCTCAATGTAGCAGCTTTTTATATTGATGCCAACAGTGGGGTTTGGAGTGATTGTTACAATTTAGTGCATGTAGATAACAAACTTAACTTTATTTATAACCATTTGAAAAAATTGTTCGAAACGCAGGTTCCTTTAAAAACGGTTAGGATTTAAAACGAGAAATGTCCATAGTACAATTTCGAAGCAAAGAATGTGATTAAAAGTCGCAGAAAATACTACCTCAACTGGCGGCGTTCTCCAAATCCTACAACTTGGTGACAGTACTGCTACTTTCGCAATCAAGCAACTCTCATCACCCGTTGCGCCAAACGAAACTTTTTCGCCTCCGTAACTTAAAACAGATCTTTCTTCTAAACAGCTCTGGAAAAATCTTCCTGACATTGGTATTGGTAAAAAGCCAATTTTTAAGTGTGAGCTTGATCCTGAACTGAACCCAACAATCAATTTACTCAGACAAATCAATTACCTATTAGCTTTGAGCCCAAGGCTGGCTTACTTTACGATGAAGCTGACGATTTTTGCTTTGAGACGGTAACTGAAGACGAAATTATTCGCACTTTTAAATCCTTGAGGTCTGAAACTATAGGAGAGGACAGTATTTGTGAAACTTGTCCTACCCTGCTTGATTAACGCTCTTACTCATGTTTGCAATCACTGTATTGTCACTTCTACGTTTCCTATTGTTTGGAAAGCAGTCAGGATAACTAATAAAATAAAAAATAAATAGAGTGGCGCGACAGCTCTTGAAGAGCCAAGGCCTAAGTCACAACAATCAACAATTCTCTGAGTGCGTGTGAAAAATTGAGGGGACCTGCAATTTAACGCCGATTCCAAACGGCAAAGTTGGGAAGCACTTTTTCATGACAGATTGATACTCTTGGAAGGTTTGACAATTATTTGCAAGAGGCAGTACCCGTGAAAGATGAAATAAAAACTTTTATGGGCACGAGTAGGACTCGAACCTACGACGGACGTTCTGTTTAGCAGCCAACGCACCTAACCACTAAGCTACGGGCAACTGCAGGATAACTGCTGTTCCGAAAAAGCCCACATCTTCCGAACCCACTGACTACCGGCCAGTAAGCATGCCCTTGCATGTCCAAGGTTCTGGAAAAAATCCTTACAGGTCAAATGATTGATCATCTTACATCCAAAAGATAGCTGTCTCCATATCAATCTGGATTTAGAACTAACCATTCCTGTTCTAAAGCAATGGTAAAGATCTTAGAAGACATAGGACTCGAATATGATAAAGAAAATATCTCAGTACTGTGCTTATTGGACTTCTCGAAGGCTTTTGACAAAGTCTAACATCCAGTCCTTTGTCAAGCTGTCCATAGAGCTGAATACGTATGGTACGGCGCGGCGCGGCGGCTAAGGTAAAAACCTATTGTTAAAAAATTTTCTACCGAAAATGAGTTCGGAGCTTTATTATTATTTTTTCACTGTATAAATAATTAAATTTAACAATTTATTTTGTAAATAGTTCTTACTTTAACAAAGAAGACTTTGTGCCTGCAAACAGTCATAAGTTCTCGTTGTGTAATATGTAGTTGAACCAACCCTCTAAACACCGCTTTTTATTACTTGCATGCAATTCACAATTATTATTTGTTGATATTTTGATATATTATCATTTTCTAAAATAAGCCATTAATAAAAGTAACTAACCTTTCCCAAGGTTCATTACGTTTAGGCATAGAAGAAAGCTTACTGGTCGTCGAGTCAATATTATTATCCAAAAATCCCTGAATGACAATTGATCAAATTCTCTTAGTATAAATGTATAAGGGAATGACAACACCGTTAAGTAACAAGTTTAATTTTAAATACAAAGAAAAGTTGAACTTTATTTTATTTGACATTGACTGGCATTACTGGCTTTTGAGTAGCGATGTTATTTGTTTTTGTTTTCCCATTTTTTTTTTAGTTAAAAAATGTGGTTCTTTGTTGTTGCTGTTTGTATATATTATTTTTATCTTGTTTTTCGTTTACGCTTAAATCATCAATTCGTTTGCGTTGCCAAACCGTTTTTGGATGTGTCCCACAAAGGGTATTGAACCGCGATGGAAAGGAAAAAAAGGTTAACATTTGCACACACGCCACCACCATTAATGAAATACACTTAATTATTTTAAAACGTATGAAGGTACGTGAAACGCTAGCACACAGAGTTTCAAAGTGAGAAGAAGATACAAATTACTAGAAGTAGGTATATCGTTTTTGTGCCTTGAAAGTCTCTAGACTATGTAGATCCAATGAAAAATAATCACAACTATGTTAACGAAGTCATCAAACGTACCTATAACAATCCACTTTCCACCGGAAACTGACATGATGTATAATTTTTTTATTAATATCAAATGTTTCCTATTTTGAACCCAACAATTCATTGCATATCACAAGGGTAACGCTGTTGAAAAATACCGACTCCGTGAAGTTTATGTTTAATCTGTGACTAATATGCAAAAAGTAGGTAATTCGATAGGCCATAATGATTTAATTGTTAACCTTTTGTGATATTGAACCATATTCGACAAAACAGGAAACAAATTACACTTGAAATACTCCTTTCAAGTCCTTTCAATGAAAAGATGTGACGGCAAGCTATCAATAGTATTTATCAAAACACCTGACACACAGGCTTCCTATTTATCTGCTAAAAATAACTTCCAGAATCTCAAACGATTTGTGTGGGAGAACCTAACCTTTTCAAGCTTGATTAGGTTCATAGGTGACGTCTCAAAAGATTCATCCAACAAAGAAACATTGATTACCTAGACAACCTTTCAGCTCAAGTATTACTTTCTCATCACCCTAAAGTAGCCAATACCCAAAATACCAGTAATGCCCATATGTTAAGGAAATGCTCACCAATCAGTCCATAACCATGCTTCTATATCTACTCAAACCTCAAAACTCTCCGATGTCGTTGCCATTTACACCCCTATTACAATAATACGAACACCACTTTGCTGAACGAAAAAAATGTACCCCACAACCCAAACCTACCCACGTTCAGTACGTCACTCTTCAAAAACATCACTGTGTAGCTATGGGTATATTATATCAATCGTGCTCCAAGTCAGTCAAGCCTGGAAAATTGAACTCAACGCGGCGTGTTGTTTACTGCACGTATACATTCAACGTTCTCCTACGTGCTTCAAGCTCGACGATAGTCGGTATACAGCGCTTGCCAGTTAGTGGAAAAATCGATTTTTCAAGCAAGTACATGTATCTATATGGTAGGTCGAAGTTCGGTGGCGTGTAGGTTTCACCCCTCTTTCGAGCACGCGGCGTGTGTTTTTTTTACTCAGAATGAGTATTGTTGTTGTTACTTTTTTGCTTGTGAGACCGAGAATTTAGCGCAGTCAGCCAACAACTCAACTGCTATTGAAACGATGGGCATATGCAACGGTAGGTCGGGTGCGGTGGTGGTGTGCGATACGTTGGCGTTTCAGGTCTGTAGACTGTGGTGCTGACTGCTGACTACGTCTGCTTGTTGGTTGCGTGTTTTAGTCGTTGCAGAGCATGATTCACAATATTCATTTTAGCAGCAAGTTCTCTTCTCCCTCAGTACTCAGTTGTGTTTGAAACTCGAAACCAAGTCGAACGTGTGTTTTTCTCCGCTTGCGTATTTGACAAATCGTTTGCATTTTTTCTCTCTACATTATAGCGAAAAATGATATTCGAACAAGAATATCAGGGTATACAGTATGATAAGACGTCATCGATTGATCCATTTGCTTTGATAGCAGAGGTGAAGAAACATCCAATTCTATACAATAAACAAGTTGAAGAATATGATAACACTCAATCGAAAGACCAAGTTTGGGAGTTAGTTCACGCCGTCATCTTTCCGAACTACGAAGAGCTGAGCGAAGAGATTAGGGAGACTATAAGTAAGTCGATATTCAGCAATTCAGCATTCGAAATCGTTTTTTTGTTTGTTTTGTTTTGAAAAAAAAAACTTGACTCTTTGGCTCTTTCTTGTTTTAGAAATAACCGTGCGCAAGCGTTGGAAGTCGCTGCGAGATGCTTTGGTGAAGGATCATCGGTTGAGAGGCGAAGATCCGGTGTATCGGCAGAAAAAGATGAGTCCAGCGGTGAAACAGATGCAATTTTTGACGCCCTTTATAAAATATCCATCACGGTAAGTTCAAATCACAAAAGGAGCGCTACAAAGCCTTGGAGCTATCTATCATAATTCCAAGCACTTTTCTCAGCCGTTTTTAGTTTTGATTTAAGAATAGTAGTCAGAACAGAGTCTCGAGACCTTTAAATTTGGAAAACTATGTTATATAAACCGCTCATTTGACCAGATTTTAGTACATTCGTGCCAGACGGCAGACTATTGAAGAAGCAGGAAGCCGTTTTTCTTTGCCCTTTCTTATACTTACTTAAGGTGGCGCTACAGTCCGTTGTGGACTTGGGCCTCAATGAATAGTGTCCGCCAGCCAGCTCGGTCCCTAGCTAGCTGTCTTCAGTTTTGCACTCCAAGTTGATTGAGGTCGTCTTCCACATGTGTGCGCCACCTGAGTAGCGGCTTCCTCTCTTTCTACGTCCCTCGGGAATAGTTTCGAAGGCTTTCCGGGCCGGAGCATTGGTGACCATCCGCTCTAAATGACCGAGCCATCTAAGTCTCTGGACCTTGACCCTTCTGGCTTGGTCCATTTCGTTGTACAACCCGTAAAGTTCGCTGTTGTATCTTCTTCGCCATTCCCCTTCAATGCACACGGGGCCAATGATGACCCGAATGACAGCCTAAGGCACATTCATCCGATTTTGTCAAGGTCCATGCTTCTGCACCATACAGCAGGACTGGGATGATGAGGGTGTTGTACAGTTTTACCTTAGTTGCTTGAGAGATGGCTTTTCCACTTAATTGCTTTCATAGCCCAAGGAAACAGCGATTAGCAAGAGCTTTTCTTCCTCTGATCTTTCTATATATACACCTTATAGTAATTGCAGACAGCGACGCTTGTATTACAAACAAGAACTATTTATGTCGGTACTATAGTTCCCATGAATAACTGCCAGCGCCAACGACGGATAAATTTTCCAACTTAAAATTCTCGACGCTGAAAATACTATAAGGTGTATATACAAAGGTCTGATCTCGGCGCTGCAGCTGGCTGGTGTTGTTGCCGAAGTTTATAGCGGAGCCTAGGTAGACAAACTCCTCTACTACCTCGAAATTGTACGTATTTTTTTTTCTCAATAGAATTGAATCAAACAACAGTGGTTATTAGTTATTAAGCTTTAAGATTCGAGAAATATTGGTTTCTTTCTTGTAGTTCCCTCTTAGAAATTTAAGATTAAGATGATTGCGCTTCTACAACAGATCTCCCCCTTCACTAAAAACGATCTATCGCTTTCTTTTATTTTCTTCAGAAAACCTTTTGAAAGTAACAACTCACCTGATTATTGTAAGCTCACCAGCGAAACAACCATTGATTTGACATACCAAGAAGACCAAGAAGATTCATATGATCAAATTGACGATGATGGAATTGTCAACAACGAAGCACTCTACCCTGCTGTTCATCTGACAACATCTGAAGCCGGATCGGAAGATATCGATTGGAAGAATGGATATTGTGTTTCCACCCAAGACACCAATAGCAACCAAGCCCCATTGAAATATGTGATTCGAGAAGTTGAAGAACCGCTGGATGGCAAATTTACAAATAATGTTCATAAAAGAAAACGTTCCGATTCTGAAGAGGACTTGCATCAAAAACTAAGCGAATTAGTAGAACGATACAACGAAGAATCGCAGGATGAGGATCGAATGTTTTTGCTATCGCTTCTTTCGGATTTCAAAAGAGTACCAGTGAGTAAAAAATTGAAGGTGAAGTCAGCGATTGTAACGGCTTTGTACGAGGCCTTAGACTGAATGGAGAAGAAATATTTGTTTAGGTTAATTTATTATAAAAATTTAATATAAGGTACCTACTGTAGAACCAATCCAAAGATATTTATATGTAAGTAGTTTCCAAAGAAAAGCAGGAACATAATGAATAAACACAAAAAAACAAGATTACATGATATTTATTAAATCTATGTACCTATCAATTCTGACAGGGGAGTGTATATTATAATTTTCCTTTCAAAACAGTATTAATAACGGAGCAGCAAGGCAACACTTAAATTTCTAGAATTACGTTTGTGGAAATCGGAAATCAGGGGCGAACGCAGAAACAAATTTCGGGGTATTACAGGGTGATGGCCCTGGTAGTCAGCCTTTTAACTTAATTTTTGTGTTTGCGTGGTCTTTAAAAATTAGTTATTTAATTGTTGGTCTGTTAGACGTGAAATTTTTTTTTCCGATTTGTTGATATTTGCAGATAAGGAAAAAATATTGGTATTTGTTACCTAAAACAAATTTATTAACTATAATTCAAGTAGAAGTTGGATTCTTTTACAGTCGGCCCCATAAATTCCAGTAGACGGCCACGGGAGTTGTCAGTAGTCAGCTCCTTTTAGTAAATTAATTATTTGTAATTTCAGACAAATACGTATATTATTCAAAATAATCCAAGACCATTTCCAAGACTTTAAAAATGTACGTCTTCCAAATTTTGTTTGAAATTTGTGAATTTTTTTTTCTAATCGATTTTCCAGTCCTTTAAATGCGCCCACGGGTTGTGTAATATGTGTTGTATTGGGTAAAAGAGCGCACAAGATGATTCCGTTAATACGCAGAAGTCGCTTGATTCCATTGAAAGGAGGGATTTGTGTCCATCGACTTAAAGCGGTCCTTATTACTTTACTTATTATATTACTTACCATAATCCGTTCTCTGAAACTATATTGGCCACATATTAGAAAAACGTCTCGGATTGTATCCACCTACTTTCAGATCTGCTTAAGAGGTAAGACCCATTTATCCGGCACACTTTTTGCAACAGCTTGAGGAGCACAAAGGGAAACACAAGCAAAGGTGTCGTCACTGAAGAGAAAAAGTACAGTGATCGCCTCATATTCGTTTCCATGTTGTACAGTATAAAGATTTTTCCAACCTCTTGGCGGATCCTGGTTTTAGAGATAGGCTGAATGATGTTTCATCTCCATTAAGAATTTTGAGGGGTCTTCTAAAATACCGGCTGCGTCAATCTCTTCTAAATAGTCATACGTCCCGGTCGCTTGTCTGCTGTTCTGAGTCCTGCAGTTCATAATGACATCTTAAGAAGGCCTAGTAATACGTTTTTCCTTGTAGGCTATCTTTGAAGCAGTCCTATGTTTGTCCTCACGATGGACGTTTGTCACCAAGGGGTCTGTCGGCTTCTGAGGAAAGCCACACTTGGCAAGGTATATGAGCCACTTAACAAGCTTGTGTTCTTCGGCTAAACTTAAGACGGTTTCCGGTCCCATTTTCTTGTAGTCTACCTCGAGGCACCCCGTATGCTTCTCTGATCGGCCAATTGGGCTGTTATTTTTACTAATACGTTCGAGGCACTTGTGGAATTCGCGATTTGCTTTCTGTTCGGAACTACCCATTTTCAGAGTGCTGGAAGTTAAGATAGATATTTTTTGAAACTAATCTTTTCTTATTATTTGCCTACACTACCTATTTATGTTGTTAAAGAAACAAATCATTTGCTAATCTACTAATCATAACAGGTTGACATAAGAGTACTTGTCTTCTAACCCCCAAAACGCCTACCTGCGTTCGCCCCTGGTGGAAATGAATTATGAAAAAATATGTAAATACGTATTAGCACAGATAATAAATTTATACAGATGCCTCACCCTTATGGCGAGAAATGATATATGAAACTGAAAGCTACAAAAAAAGCTTTTTCCAAAAGCTTTAACGCATTCACTTAATGCATTACAAATCTATTTTCGCTCGCTTCATTGCCCATAAATGAATACTTAGGCAATTAAAAAAGCTTCAGAAAGTTCCTTGTCTGTTAAGGCTTTGTCTGTTAAGAGCAAAAAATGTTTCATTTTTTTCTACAGGGATGAGACATCTGTATAAATTTATTATCTGTGGTATTAGCACTAGCAGTGGAGCGTTCTGTTGATAACAGTCGTTATCTATGGTCTTCTGTCAAAAAAAAAAAATAACAAACGTTGAAGTGTCATACTTTGAATTCGTTGGAAATACTTTTGGTTGATCTGTACAACAAGAGAAGACAAATCTTATTTTTGAGGTTAATTTTGAATATTATTACAATAGATAGAGAAGCAACAACTTTTTTTGTTTCGAATTTAGATACGTTACATACAATACACGGCCTGAAAAAAAAATTGATTGATAAATAAAATTGAATTTCCCTTAAAAGTATGATCTCAATTTTCATTCAATACTGGAAAACACCCATGTTCTGATTTTCGCTCCGAATTGAATTCTTTACCTTGCGGCCACACGAGCAAGTTCTGGCCAGCAAGTAGCGTACATATTATATGTCAAATCTCTATCGGTGTAGGTACTTGGTGTGATGTAGGTAGCAAATAACTTGCTAGTCAACTTGCCAGCAATTTCATATTCATTATTTATTTTTTTTCATTTGAATGATAATGTCAAATTATAGGCAATCAAATTTGAGTTTTGAAGATGTCGCGAACGAAAAGAAAAATTAAAACTCTCGCTTCAATTAAAGCGGAAAACACAAAGCTGATTTGCTGTAAGCGTTGAGTGTCGTATAAAGTTCAAGCATAGGAATTGCTAACAACCTATCACAAAGCAGCTTTTTTGCTCAAACTTTAATTTGACATACTGTAAGAACCCCGTAACATAAACGTAACGCCGCAAAAGCTGTAGCAAAAGTAGAATTTTTTCAACTTTTTGATAAATGTAGATAGGTATTTGCTCACCGACATGTTTTTTTCTTTTTTTATTGTATGAAAATTTTATTTGATTTTGACTTCCTCTTCGCTTCAACTATCGGTTTTGTTTTCAAAAACAAAAAAAAATTAAATTTTTGAGAAAATATGTTTGAGAAACATAAAATAAAATAAGTAAAATGACAGATGTCAGTCAAAGTTCAAATAAAAGTATAGAAGCGTAACAGAGTCAGCGCTAACAGAAAAGCAGCTTTGTGTTTTCCGCTTAATGTTTTAATCGAATTAAAAAAAAAAAAAAAAAAAACTGAAGAAGCTAAGGAGAGGAAATACAAATTGAGAGGACATATTCGGTAAAGCCCTTCCCTTATTAATGAAAAGGTTTGTACTTTCGTTTAAATACCATACATTTTAAATTTAAACATCTTTTTAAAATTATGAAAAGATTGGAGCACGATTTAGAGGTTCATTTAACGAAGGATCAGCTATGGGAGGAAGACAAGAAGGACTTCAAAAACTTCACAAAACTAAGCATCGCACAGTTCGAGGAAGTACTTCATTTGGTATGTTATGATTATCATATGGCGTTTTTCTTTTTTACCTCTGAGCAGATTAGATCAGATCACGGATGTGTCAAAGCGAAGCTCTGAGCAGATCATATTCAATGTCCTCCGATTTAATAAAGAAACAAACCTGAGCACTGAAATGTAATTTTTTACTTAATATTATTTCAACAATTTTTTTTTTTACTTACTGTAAGTTTCCTAGTTCGGTGTATGATATTGAGGGCTACAAACTCTTCCGTAGTGACAGAATCGGTCGAGTAGGTGGGAGTGTTGCTGTTTACTTACGTAATGGAATAGGATATCAAGAAATTTGCCGATCAAATGAAAACTCTGCTAATGATTATTTGCTTCTTAAAGTTAATTGTGGAGTAGAGAGTATTTTGCTAGGGGTGATTTATAGACCTAACAAAACCACTGAATTCGATACATTCATTAATACATTAGAAAGATTTTCTTTCTATGCTCCTAATATAGTTTTGTGCGGAGATATAAATTGCAATTTGTTAAGCTATGTATACACGATTGGAAGATCTTCCAATATTGGCCGAAATGCCAAATGTCTTCCAACAGCAACCAATGAGCTTTCAATCGCCAATTTTCTATCAAATCAAAATTTTCTGTTTATACGGTTGGAAAATTTTATCCAAAAATTAATCAATTTATTGGAAGAAAATTGGCTGTTAGTTGTCGACAATTTTTTGTCATCCAATTAAATATTGCCTGTTTAGGCGATTGGAAGGCTTAAGAGAAAATTGGTAGACTCATTGGAAGACAATTTTTTTTGACAAATGATAGAAAATATGAAACACAATTTGAGGGCAACGATATGCAAGGAACATTGAAATCATACTTTTTCGATTGAGTTGCAAGAAATAAAGATATTTAAATGAATAATGAAGATGAAATCTCTAAGTCCAGACCTAACTAATTGCTTTGGAATTGCAATTAACTCAGATGCAACATATCTACTCTTCAAAAATTCAGTCGGTGCATATTTTGTCCATCAATTCTACCGATATTTCTCTTATAACATGTTTTTCCTTCAATGAAGATTAAGGTGTTCAAAATGCAACACTTCTGGGTCATTTTCTCCCTTTGTTGAAAAACATGTTGTGTCTTGTCCGCCCAATTTTTTAAGAAAAGACCGATCTTACACGACTTTAAAAATTAGTAAAAAGCCAAACAAACAAAGTTAACAGTTTGTTGATTCGGTCGACTGCAGAAGCTAGCTGTTTTTTCTAAGAACAACATAGGCTTGGAAAACTTGCAAGAGATCAAAACATTGTCGATTGTTCCGTGGCCCATTTGGCCTTACATTCGTTGATGACGTCCCCAACCTACGTCAAGCCAAACTGTGTTTTTATACTCTGCACAACCTGCATCTTAAAAACATCACTCAGTCTTGATCTCCCGAAAAAGCTGTAAAATAACTGCATGCGCCCAATCCTTCTCATCTTCTTTCCTATTTTGAGCAATTCTTTACCATTTCATCCATTCTTGTTGTTAAAAAACTTAATACTTTTTTCAATTCCTCTGAAGAACAACTGAAAAATTTTCTTCCAATTAAAAATTGAACGAAGTTTTTGGATAGAATTTTATCCAATGCCCAATTAGTCGACAAACGTCCAATTTTTTGAAAATTCGCAAAATTGTTTGTTTACAAACGTTCACACGATTGGAAGAAGTATGCCAATTTTTTGATAGAAAATTGGAAGAAAATTGGCTTTCAATTTTTTTTCTGTCAGTTTTGAGACAAAAAAATGGGTGTTTATATGATTGAAAGAAAATTGGTGAAAATTTGTTTTGAAAAATCTGCCAATATTGGAAGATCTTCCAATCGTGTATACTTAGCTTTAGATACTCGTTCGTCAGCTACTATGATTGATCATTTTAAAAGTTTGAATCTTTTACCTGTCAATGTTACGTCGGCAACTCATTTCGCTAAAAATCATACCCCTACTCTCCTCGACGTATTCTTTGTTGGTGATATGAAGAAAACTCTTTTCTATAACCAACTAACTGCGCCGGGTTTCTCATGTCATGATATGATATTCTTAACCTATGATATTCAATTGGACGCGACAGATGCAGTCATAAGTTATAGAGACTTTCAGACCATAGATTACAATAATTTAAGTTATGATGTACAAAGTACGCAATGGGAACATATCTATCAAATGGAATCTGTGCACCAACAGGCGGAGTTTTTGCAAGAAAATCTAAACAACCTTTATGATCGTCACGTCTCCCTGAAATATAAGGTGGTTAAAAGTAATTCTCCGCCTTGGTTAAATGCTTTTATCATCGATTTGATTAAAAAACGAAACAATGCGTTTATTCGTTGGAAGCATTATAAACTAGCAGTTTTTCATGATACCTTTCGTTTTTTGCGAAATTTAGTAGTTCTTCACATTAAAACGGCTAAGAGACGCTACTATGAAAATTTATTGAACCCAGATAACCAATCTGGGAAAAACCTTTGGAAAAACTTGCGTAAATTGGGCAATGGTAAACGAATTTCAGAACCTGATGCTAACATAGACTGCAACCAACTCAATGCCCAGTTTGTGTCTGTATCTGTTCCCAAAACACCTTATTCAATTGACTCTCATGGCTCTGCATATGATGTTTCGAGTAATGAAATTGACGACCCTGAACAAAGTTTTAACTTCACTCGTTTCACAGATGAAGATATCGTCGAGGCAATGCTGTCCATTAAATCAGGCGCTGTAGGCATAGATGGGATCAATCCGAAGTTCTTGAAAATTGTACTTCCTCATATTCTTAAATACATAACTCATTTATTTAATTCTATATTAACCAGTTCTGAGTATCCGAGAATATGGAAATATGCTAAGATACTTCCTATCCCTAAGACTTCAAATTGTGCTAACCCAGAATATAGGCCTATCGCTATTCTGCCATTCCTATCAAAAGTCTTCGAAAAACTACTTTTAAAACAGATGCAAGGACACCTAACATACAATAACTTGCTTGATACAAACCAATCCGGGTTTCGTGCAAAAAGAAGCTGTAAAACGGCGCTTTTACTTGTTGTTGATCATATACGCAGAGCGATGGACATGAATCGTGCTACATTCTTAACGTTGCTAGATTTTTCAAAAGCGTTCGACACTGTCGATCACTTAGTGCTGTGCCAAAAACTTAAGTATGCTTTCAAATTCTCTCGTTTTGCAGTGAAACTTCTGCACTCATACTTATCTAATCGACAACAATGCGTTGCAGTAGGGAATCAGACATCTTCATTTCTGACAGTCCCAGCAGGGGTCCCTCAGGGTTCTATTCTTGGACCTCTGTTATTTTCACTTTACGTTAACGAGCTTCCTCGACTGGTTAAATCTTGTAAAGTCCATATGTTTGCTGATGACGTCCAATTATACTTGGACACTCCTGTAGATAGTATAAGAAATGCTATTAACTATGCTAATGAGGATCTAGTAGTTATACAAGAGTGGGCTCTCAAGCATAACCTCACCCTCAATCCAAGAAAATCTAATGCTTTGTGTATTTACAAACGCGCCCTTGATAAGTCAAGTTTTCCACCGATTCTGCTGGGTGGCTCAGTTATTGAATTTGTAACGTCTGCTAGGAATCTAGGTATTATTTTTAACGAGACCTTAACTTGGAGCCACCATGCAGCTACTACAATAGGCAAGTTATATAGTGCTTTGCGTCTACTGTGGACATCCCAAAGGTTTGTTCCTGTCAGTAGTAAGATGTTGCTTGTAAGATCTCTTCTATTACCTATTCTGCTGTATGGATGTGAAGTGTGCTGTAGCGTTGACTCAAATACAAGGCGAAAACTTAATGTTATATACAATAACTTTGCAAGATACATCTTCAATATAAGATATTACGACCATATTTCATGTTATTCGAAACAAATAACGGGTCTGACTTTTGATAACCTTATAAAATTCAGAACTCTCATTCAGCTGCACAGTATTATACAGTAGAGTTGCGCAAAACAGTTCCATGACCGGAACGAACATGGAACGGTTCTTTTGGTAGTCGGAACTAGTTCCTGGAACTAGTTCCGCGGAACTGTTAAGGTTCTGTAAATGCATAAAAACTTGAACATGGTAACATGAACTAATAAGCGAAAGGCAGAGTTGTTTTCTTGGTTGGTTTCTTTCAATCCACAAACCACAAACAAAAACCAACAAAACAATAACAAACAATCAAAGATACACTACACATGCTTAATTGCTAATACCAATACGAATAAAATGCACATCATTTTTCATTTTCATCTTTCATGAACGAAATAAACTAGAATCCAAACCAGTTTTGTCTTTTAATGTTCATAGTTCCGACTCCGATCCAAAGGAACTATGTCATGTCATACGCGAGGAACTACGAACCTTCGGAACTATGAGTATTAACAGAGATATCAGACATCAGACCGATCAACGTTCATTTCGTTCTAGATCATTATTAACAATACAAACACGCTTCAATCCATCTTCAACCTACCTACACATGCTAATACAATGGTGGTTGGTTTGGTATTTCACATTCATTCGTTCCATTTGTGTGTGAATAGTGTTAGTGTATACCTACAAGCACAAGAGCGCGATTCTTTCCACTTTCATATCATACATATCCATATCCAGTCGGAAATATGAACTGCTCAACAAACATGTGTTTTGTTCTTTCTCTTTCCACTTTCATACCATATCCAGTCGGAACTATGAACGAACATGTTTAGTTCGTTCTCTTTCCATTTTCATACCATATCCAGTCGGAACTATGAACATGTTTAGTTCTTTCATGTCCATGTCCGGAACTATTGAGGTTCAGACTTCGGAACGAAAGGAAATGTCTCCGGGAGAGGACATAGTTCCTGGAACTATACATGTCCGGAACGACTCATGTCTATTATACAGTCTCGTCAACCTGATTATTTGCACAACCGATTAATTTTTTTCAAATTCGCTAAGAACTGCTGTACTGATATAACCAAGATTTGCCTGCCTGCAATCTGAACACATTTTTTGTCCATGCCACTCAATTATGGAACTCACTACCTATTACAATTAGAAGAATAATTAACACAAACGCATTCAAATATCGTCTTTTAACGCATCTGACCAATAATGCTTAGGGTTATAATTAATAACAAAAAAAAAAAAAAAAAAAAAAAAAAAAAAAAAAAAAAAAAAAAAAAAAAAAAAAAAAAAGTTAAATATTGTAAACTATTATTTTAAAATTGTATTGTTAGTCTCTACTAAATTTGAAATTCGCTCTAACATATTGTATAAAGCCTTCACAAATAATAAGATTGTAATCTTAATGTGAAATATGAATTAATAAATATGAAATATGAAATACAATAGACGCGCGACTGTCTTGGGAATCCATTTTTAATTTTATGTTTGTTTTTGTCTGTAAAATCCGAAAAAAAATTAACGTTGTCTTCGCTCAGCTATCTGCTCTATTTGCTCGGTCGATTTATCCTGAGCAAATAGATTTAGCTCAGAGCATGAAAATTCTTAGCTCCGATATATCGGAGATAAAAAAGGATCACAGATTTTTTTTTGACACATCCGTGATCTGATCTAATCTGCTCGCCAATAATAAGACTTTGAGTCGAATCTACTGTAAAGAGTGTTATAGAGTTCAGTTTACCAAAGTTCCTTTCTTTTTATGTAATAGGTTCATAGTAATCTCAAGAGATGTGATACCACAATGCGCATGGCAATCACTCCAAGAATGAAGCTTTGCGTAACCTTGAGATATCTGGCAACTGGCGATTCATTCAAACAAACCCTTGGAATTCCTCTTAAGAATTTCCAAGAATGTACAATTGGAGCTTTTCTTCTTGAAGTTTTACAATCAGTTTACAACCGCCTTCAACCTCAACATTTAAAAGTAAATAAGCCTTGCAATTACTTACTTTTTTGTAGAGTTGAATTTTTTGTTGCGAAACGTTTCAAAGAATAATATAAATTAGCCTGTTCAAGAAAATAACCGCTTCAGGTCTAAGCTTGGCCAAATTTGTTTTGTTACAGGTTCGAAGGGTAGTTCCTTGTGACAATTTAGCATTTGTTGATTTCAGATCATGATGTTTGAAATGAAATTTGAATGTGTTCATAATGTTGTATTTATTTCTAAGGGTTCAATTTAGAAGTGTTCCGTTTTTGGCGAGCTTACAGGTGAATTTTAAACTGTTTTGTCATCTCATTCAGAGATGATCGACAGTCGTGGACTGTGATAGAGTTCGTGGAGACTGACGCGAGAGATTTGAGAGCGGCTTGGCTTTCCGAGAAGACAGGTATATCTTTGAAAGATATAACGTTTTCTTTGAGCCAGGATAATGCCTGTATAGTCGTGTTAGTTCTAAGACTCACGCATTAATTAGCTGCCACCATTTTGAAGAAGATGTCAAGAGGTGTTAGGCTTAGAAGTACCTACTTCTAAAGCCCCAGTTGGTGTTGAGCGACGTACTCCCGTGATACTCATACCTGCTGGCCTTACCAAGGCTAAATTCGTCAGGCTTGCTCTAAGCATAAAAACAAATACATAAATACCTGTTTTATATTCAAAAAGGGTAATTCACGTAAAATTCTGTGCATAATACATCACTGGATGATGACTTCGGTGTCGACGTTATTGATGTTGTTGCTTCATTTCTAGCTTTCTTAATCGTTTCTATTTTTCTTTTAGATGCCATTGTTTGTTTCAATGTCTTCCATTAATAGATATGCTTCTTCTTCCGGAAATTCACTTAATTGAGCTCCAATATTAACAGAAAAATTTTCAAAAACATTTCTGTTTTTCTTGATTTCCATTAGGTCAAAAGTTGATATTGGTTCATCTATATGCTTCCTCTTAACTGACGATGTTACTACCGGTGATCCGGATCCATCATTTATATTCAGTATCGAACTACTCTTAAAAATGCACTACTTTATGCATCAATAAAAATAATATTTTTTATTTAATATTTCATACTCTAGCGGTAGGTAAACCATTTTCTTTGATTCGTTTTATAACATTTTCCTTAAAGGTGCCTGCAACGGTATACTTACTTTAAGAGTTGTCCAGCGTTTTTCTTTGGTTTATTTAGCTGTTAAGAAAATCCATTTCTTCGGATCAAAACAATCGTGGCTTGTAAACCCTTTCAGCATCACATCCTGATTTCTTGCTTTTTATAACTTTATTGCGTTCTGCAGAATAAGTTGTCCGAAGAGCTTTAATTGTTTTTTTAAACGTCTTCTGTCGGCATGGACATTTCTCCTGCAATTCTTTCATATGCCTTCAACTTCAAATTACTCCGGCGCGGCGGCGATATGAAGATGAAGACACATTCCACAGCAGATTTTCACTTTTATACAATTCTATGAGTTTAAACAAATTCTCTTTTGTTATTTTGTTCATTTTGAAAATTTCCTTTTTTTCAAGTTAATATTTTTCTTTTTTATTATTTTGTTTTACAAAACCTGTCAAATTACTTGCCTTTTTACTGGCTTAAAAATTCGCAAGCCAGTTGATTGGCCTGTACTAAAATTGTGAATGTGTGAATTGATTGTATGCCAACTTGCTAGCCAGAACTTGCTCGTGTTGCCGCCGGGTTATCGAAATTGATTTTCGCAGAGCTAAAAAAAAACTACATTTCGTAAGGATTTGCATTTCAATTTTTGACAAATATTTACCTTAAATTACTTACGTTTTTAAATTTACGATTTCAATCGGCCAGCAAAATCGAAATGAATTAAAGACGAAATGAAATTTAGAACACCTCTGCTGTAAAAACGAAAGTTTTGCTACCGTAAACGAAAATGAGAACAGTGGTGTGTATTTCATTCTGATGTTGCTGTTTCAAAAATTTTGAATTAAACACAACTTCTCGATTTTAACTTATTGTGTTTCAGAACGACAAATAGTTGACGATAGCTAAGGCCGTGTGCGAATTGCTTTGAAAATTGGTTAAAACTTGACGTATTTTTAACCAAATTCATCCAATTCGCACACGGCCTTACTATAGTTGAATATTGTTATTAAATTAACACACTTCTGTAGTAACTGTACTTTTTCTCTTACATTTATGTAATAAAAATAATAAATAGATTGGCGCGAAAGATCTCTAAGAGCCTTACTCTCATCAACATCTCTGAGTGCGTGTGAAGATTTGAGGGGACCTACAATTTAACGCCAAATCCGAGCGGCAAATGAAGCACTTTTTCATGACAGATTGATACTCTTGGAAGTTTTGTCAGTTCTTCGCAAAAGGCATTACCCGTGAAAGATGAAATAAAAACTTTATGGGAACTAGTAGTACTCGAACCCACGACGTTCTGCTTAGCAGCCAACGCACCTTACCACTAAGCCACGGGCAACTTCCTTACATTTATGACATACGTATTCTTTGCAGGTTATCTAAAGGCCCAACTATAATTGCTCAAGTGAACTTAAGTTAGCAATAGAAGTAGGCTTGTCCTTCGCTTCTTCAAATTCTCAAATTCACGCAATGAGCAAATGAAACCGCATTAGTATAAGTTGAAGTGTTGAACGAAAATTGAACTAACGTAGCTTAAGTCCATTATGGTTTGCTCATAGCGGGCTTTTGTGAGCAAAATTGCATTATAGTTCAGCTTTAATAGTAAAACCACAACAAACTTAAGGTCCCAAAAAAATGTTAAAGCCTCTTTAAGTTTATGTATCCGGTTCAATTCTCAAGTTTATTTTGTTGGGTGTATCGTTACGTAAGCCTTGTTTTTTTTACTACTCAGTAGCCAGCACAGCAAAATTTCACTTGGCAAACAACAACAATTTGGATTGCTGTCGATAAAAAGGCCAGGAAAAAAATGACAGTTGTGCCGGCGATAGAACTTTCAGTTATTGAAATGAAGACGGCGCTGATGGCGTTAAGAAAAATTATTTTTCTACGCGAATTATTGATCTGAGCTAAGAGCTCTCATAGGTGGAAGTATTTGGTATTTTTTTAAAATCCGAGACGTAACCCTCAGGTCCATTTTGCTACGCTTTAATCAACAATTGCCATAAAAATTGGATTTGACAGATAGTGAGTTGGAACGTTTTATTTGCACTTGATGACTGTGCTGGCTACTGAGTAGTGAAAAAAACACGGATGAACAAGCGTTCAACACCTTGCTGAATCATGCAATTATGCCAAGTGTGAACGTAGTGTAAGATATGTTTTGAGACTTTGTAAGCGTTTGTCACTTAAAAATATACGAAAGAATATGAGTTAACAGCTTTATTGACATACAATTATTTCAGTATAACTAAATGAGCTTATCAACAACTTAATCTACTTCTTTTCTGAGGTCTTTGAGGTTATTTTTTTGCAGTCATACTTTGGTGATTTGTAACAGCCCGTTTTATTTTTTTCGTGAATTCAAAGCATCACACAATGCTGTCACAAAAATTGATTTAACCTTAAGTTTCTTTTGTATCGGCACCCTTTTAAAATCAGACAAAAGTGACAACAAAAACATTCGATCTTCATCCTGACTTTCATCATTATAGCGGTCAATAAGATTTTCAACCTTCAAGTGTAAATCTCCTTCCAAATCCGTGTACTTCCGTTTTTGAGCTCTATGATCTTCATTTACGGTAAAGTTTTGTTCTTCTTCTTCGTATTTGGTTTCTTCATCCTCGTATTTGGTTTCTTCATTCTCGTAGTTGGTTTCTTCATCTCCGTATTTGGTTTCTTCATCTTCATATTCACGAGATATGTAATTTAATTCTGTACTCGGAAACGAAAATGCATTTTCGTTTGGAAAACAGAGTTCTTCTTTCATTTGTTCAATATCCTGAGATTCAGGTTCAGGTGTTATAAGACGAACTGAAGGATAGAGGGCTTCATTTTGGACAACCATTTGATCTTCATCGTCAATTTGAACATTGGAATCTTGTCATCATTAAGCAGCTTACAAAAGTCAGGGGAATCTTTTCGATTGTTGCTTCTTGAAGGTTTTCTGTGGGTAAACGAATCTTTTGATTAGAACAATTCAAAACAAAATCATAGATAAATATTAAAAGGTTGTCACAGGATCTGAACATGTTTCTAACAAAACAGGATCTATTTAAATAGGACTCAGGATTCCCAAGTATTTTGACAGGGCACAATTTATGGATCGATCAATAAAATAGAAAAACTTAGGTATTGTTAACGTTACGGATGAAGTGGAACAAACACAAATTGGAACACTTTATCGTTCCACTGATTGGTGTTCCAATATTCTGTCTTTTGTAATACGGATCGGGATCGGTGTCGCGTCGGCGCAATCATTTGTCGCTATCTTTTTTCAACTTACCGGTTATATCGGATGTGTGGAACTATAAATTGTAGTTCCTGGTTTAAAGCACTATTCACATGAGCACGAACGACGACCAACGAATGAACGAATATTCGTCGATTTTGACATTTCTTTCACATGAGAGTTTTTAATTCGTCGCGAATGAACAACCAAAACTCAAAGCAGGAATGATTTTTGAGGTTATACGCGCGCGAATATTTTGTTCGTTGGGAGTGTGGATGGTGTGTGGAACGCGAATAGAGTTTGACAGTTCGTATCAACTACAATTCTATTCGCGACGAATAAACTTGTTTTCTCAAATTTATAAACAATTGAGATTAAAAAGTTAATTTATGCATCAAAAATCAAACATAAACTATACTTTTATCGTTTTGTTGAGAATTTGTAAGAAAATAAGGCTTCAAACGTATGTAAAATCACTTTTCTTCATTCATTCGTCGTTCGTTGGTCGTGCTCATGTGAATAGTGCTTAACTGAGTCATCTTTCTCTTTTTCGCACGTTCCCCATTTTTCAATCGATATCGATGATCTTTGACTACGGAATCTCGCAATGACTTCCACCGTCTCCGAACTGTTTTTCCTATCAAACAAAATAATAAAAAAAAAATTAAAATCTAATGCAAATCCTTAGTTATGGAATACCAACCTATAACTTCCTGTGTCTTTTCGGACAGTTCATAATAGTTTGGAAAGACCGCTGTGTTGATTTTCTCCCAAATTCTCTTTTTAAACACTGGATTGTTAAATTGTGACAAATGGCTATCGAACAAAACAGGGTATTTTTTGATTTGCGCGATTAACAGATACGGATCAACACATGACGTTTGATCGTACTGAATTTCTGTGTTTTCGAATTCTTCTAAGTTCGTCATTTTGTTTATGCGCCACCGCTTTGTTTTTGAGTACACGTGGGTCTTTTATACGATAATTCAACTTAGCAATGGTAGGTACAAGTTTGGTTATAATTTTTGCGATTATGTCGTCAAAACAAAAAAGAAATACACGCCCGACTCGCGTTCACGTTTCGAACAACACTAACAAAAACTACGTTTTTAAAAATGATAATGAATCACTCAATGCGGCAATAACAATAACACGCTACCGAACCGACCGCCAGGCAAAGCGCATCGTCTATCGCCAACACACATACCCATCAATGCTGTCGAACGTACTGCAAAAGCAATATTTGTATTGCTTTAGCTTGGTACGTACTGCCGTACTGCACACTTTTTTTTTGTACTGCTTTTTCATTTTTGTATTGCTTTTTCGGGGCGAAATCACAGATGAGTTTAAAAGGGAGATCTGTAGGGTAAAACGTTAGTCAGTTTCCGATCTCCTTTTGTCTCTGGGCGAAATGTTGTGGTAGCAAGCAACTGGTTCCCACATCTCAACATTCATAAAGTTACATGGAGATCTCCTGATCAATCAACCGTCAACCAGATTGATCACATTGCGATCGATGGAAGGCACTTGTCCAGCATTCTAGATGTTCGAACTTTCTGAGGACCCAACATCGACTCGGACCACTACCTTGTCGTAGCCAAGGTAATGCTACGAATATCACGACAACGTCCAAAACAAGGAAATGCTGCAAGAAAATTCGACGTCGGACGGCTACAATCGCCGTAGGAGTCTTATGCCGCCAACTTCAAGTATCGAAAACCAGTGGCAACATTGCCAGAAAACAGTTAGAGATGCCACATCTAATGTGCTCTGTTTCACACAGCCACCAAAACGAAACCATTGGTTTGACGAAGAATGCAGGCAGGCCCATGCAGCCAAGTAGGAGGCATACAAAGTGACGCTGCTTAGAAGGACAAGAGCTGCTGCCGAGCTCTGTGAACAAAATAGGAGAGAGGAACGCCGCACCGGTTTCTCAGGAGAAAAAACAAGGGAGCATGAGAAGCGTCAGATCGAGGATGTTGAAAGTGCCCACAACAGGAATGAAGTTCGGAGGTTTTATCGGAAGGTAAAACAGCTGGCTCAAGGTCATCGAGCAAGAACAAGGGAACATCATATAGAATCGCAGTCAATGCTGGGGATTTGTAAATACCACTTTCCACTTCTGTAGACACTATATGTAACGGCAACGACCAACAAACCCCCGGCGTCTGACAAGAGCCTTTCATCGACCCGATGATAGCCAACAATGCCATGAGCCCGACCTAGAAGAAAACGCCAATATAGCGGCTGAAATCTATCAAAGCCGCTGGAGCAGACGGTCTAGCTGCCGAGCTGTTCAAAGCAGCAGGTGACGAACTAGATAGGAGCATGCACCAAATCATCTGTAATATATGGTCGGAAGAATGTATGCCCGATGCCCGATGAATGGAACCTCAGCATTGTGTGCCCGATCCTGAAAAAGGGAGATCCTCTAAGGAAACTGCGCCAACTACAGAGGAATCAGCATATTTAACATCGTCTACAAGATCCTCTTTGCCGTAATATGTGAACGTCTGAAGCCTTTCGCCAACAATCTGATTGGTCCTTATCAATGTGGCTTCAGACCAGGAAAGTCAACCATCGACCAAATTTTCACTTTGCGGCAGCTCCTGGAAAAAACCAATGAAATCCAAATCGATACCCACCAACTTTTCATCGAGACGAACTGTATATAGCTATGTCTAGTTTTGGCATCCCTGCCAAGCTCGTTCGCTTGTGCAAAATGACGATGGAGAACTTACGCTGCTCCATCAAGGTTGGCAACGAGCTTACGGAATCTTTCCACGTCAAAAAAGGATTCAGACAAGGCGATGCACTGTCGTGCGATTTCTTTAACATCGTTCTTGAGAAGATAGTGCAAAACTCCACCGTCAAAAACCAGAGGCACTATCTTCCAAAAATCTGTTCAACTTCTCGGTTCGCCGATGATATTGATATAATGGGAAGAACACAGCGTTATGTCAATGGCGCCTGTGAGAATTGAGACAGAAGCGGCAAAAATGGGTTTAGCCTGAAACGAGTGCAAAACTGGAGACAGCTAGCTAGGGACCGAGCTGGCTGGCGGAGACAACGGACTGTAGTAATTGATCTAAAAGGCTTTATAAAGTAAATAAGTTTATTTTTTGTTAAAAATAAAAATAAAAATAATTATGAATTTTAAAAAAATTATATGCGTATTGCTTTTGTCCAAAAATTATGCAAAATTTTTTGGAATGTACTGCTTTGGACTTTTCGAAGACGACAGCACTGATACCCATACCCATTAGCCAACCAACAGTCTTTCTTTGTTCTTCAAATGGTGCACACGAAGCCTAACATAGCAACAAAAACCAACATTTGAGTGAATTTTGCCTTCGAAAATCGAAAGCCTATTCAGTCACTCACATGTATGTATACCTATTTTCAAAGAAAAAAAACAAACAACAACAACAAAAACCACGCGGCGCGTACCGAAGAGGGGTGAAAACAAGACGTCAAGCACAAGCGTGTACCTCTCACAGGAAAAATCGATTTTTTTCTTCGTACCGATAGAGATATCTTTTAGAGCAGTGTGTGTATGTGTGTTCGACGTTGGCGTTGGCGTTCAATTGCTGTTGCCGCCGCTGCTGTTTACTGCCGCGACGACACGTCGACGTTAATTTTTTCCGCTGCGCTGGCTGTGTCGTTATATGTATTTTCATTTTCAGGTAGGCAGGTATACCTAACATATACTTTACTTTTGATTTTTGCTCGTATTTTAGTACCTACTTACTTATACACCGTATATCGCCACACCATTGGAAACAAAAAATTAAGTACATTCATACAGACCAGAAAGCGTGCGGCCCCGGCCAGCGCGCCGCGGCGCGGCGCGGGTGCAAAAGTATGAATTTCTGAGTGTGATGTGACGTGGATTCATTCAGATTTATGTATTCTAGAAACAGGAAATAAGGGTGCATTTAGCAAGTTGGAACAAAAATCTAGGGCGATGCTATAACAATATGTATAATCTTTGTTAAATGTTTTTTAAAAAGAAAAAGATTAATAAGAGTATTGCTTTGAAGATACACAGTCAAGTCAGGCGGAAATAAAAATTTACGTATTTCAAGATTATGATAGGGCTCTACTTTAAATTATTTTTTTATTGTTTTGTCTACATTAGGCCTTTTTCTTTTTTAGCTCTGAGCAGGGTACGGAGTAGAGCCTGAGCTCATAGAGAGTTAGCTCAGACCTTTCCGAGTTAATAAAGAAACAAACCTGAGCACGGAACTGTCACACATACAAAAAAAATTGAAAAAAAAAATTTATTTTCCTTCATTCGGAGAACAACTTACTCCGCCCGCCATTTCTACCGTTTTAATTTTTTTTTTCGCATCATCTCAGTCATGATAAATGAACAAAATACATGAAGTTGGCAGCGCTCAACTTTTTACTCCATCTACTCCATCAATTTTAACCGAGCTCGTAGATCGCGCTCCGACCACGGTCTGATCTAAAAAATAAACAAAAGTTGAGCGCTCCGATATGTCTGAGCCTTTGTATATGGATTTACCTATTACTATCAAGAATGGTTTTCAAGCAAGCAAGCAGAGAACACACATTACAAACTAATGTAAAAAACTGTCAAAAAACTGTCAAACCAAGCAGAAAACCATTCTTGATATTACCTGGTAAATCCATATACAAAGGTCAGAGCTAAAAAAGAAATACGGGTTTTTTTTGACAGCTCCGTACCCTGCTCGGAGCTAAAAAAGAAAAACGCCTATTATAAACTAGAAACTTTCAATGTTATGTTAATCATCATGTATCAAGGGGTTGGCAAGTTAAATCAATCATGACATTCAATTAGATACATTTGTTTAATGTTCAGGTACCTAACCTACATAATATTGAGTACACAATACTTTAGGAAATATAACGTACTGGAGTGGAGAGTCAAGATTATTTTCGATGTGAAGTCATTAAATATCGTTTTTTATGCTCATTTATACGCACATCAACACAGCGACTAACAAAGCCTCGAAAAGTAAAACATTTATGTTTTTTTAAACACATCTCTCCTTCTCTCTCCCTTCTCAAGGACAAATGTGTCAAATGATACATAAATCAAAGGTATGAAGCTCAATTCCTCCTTTCTATTAAAACCATTCACGCCTTAAGGCTGCATCACAAAGACGCTTCAGCTTCGCCTACGTTACGATGCAAACGCTTCGAGTTTGCTTTGAATGACAGTTCTCCCTCCATCATCATTATACCTCCAAAAACAGCTTTGTCACTTTAGGTACTCCTTTCGAAGTAGATCTACTTCGCACCATCAAAAATTTCTTGAAATCTAATTCACTCAGAAAAAACTTTTCGATTTTACTTGATATTTATAAAATCTGCTTCGATTAACTGATTTACTAATTTTATGCCTATTATATTACATATGTATATTATAAACTGTATAATGAAAAATGAGATGCCGTCATTATTTTCATCAGGAAAATAGATAAGCGACATCTGCAATAAAGTTTCTGTCCTTATACACGAACAATAAGCGGACAGTTTACAAACACGAAATGTCAACCTATACAAATACGCAAAGTATGAATTACGTGCTTCAGTGCTTGTATTGAACTGTTTAATATTTTAGGCCGTGTGCTACTTGCGTTAAAATGTTGGTCAAATTTAAAACACATTTTATCCACCATGTAGTATCAAAATTAAATCGAAAGTCCAGCTTGTATACACATTTTAACACAATTCACAAACGGCCCTAATCGTAGATCTGTCTATGTATCCATGTCAGTGTATCCATGGTCAATATAAAATACACGATTTTAAAATCTACTTCGCTTTTTCTCAATCTACTTTGCTTTATTCCCAAATCTACTTCGCTTCTTTTTTTTTCAAGTGGTTACGCTGCTCCAAACAAGAAATGAACAAACAGCTGTTGAGCTGTCAGACAAAGCAAAAGTTCAGCATATTTGAACTAGAGCTTCCGTTTGGAGTCACGTTACGTACGAAACGTGAGGTCGAAGCGTCATTATGATAGCAAGCATTGAATTCCTATAGTTGAACTCGTAAACGTCAGGCGAAGCCGAAGCTAAAGCGTCTTTGTGATTTAGTACGATGCTCTCTGGACGATTGTTCTAGTCTCCGGATGATCTTAAATGGAGTCTCCGGACAATTCCCTTAAAACCACAATATCTTTTTTCTCTTAAGTGTTGAGTATAGATCAATTCATTTTCTACATTGATAATCATTTCCTGATTGTTTGGCATCTTATTAATTTAAAAAATATTGCCTAGTTATTGTTATTTCAGACGAAGTATACAAAAACCAAAATCAGAACCAGTCCTCGGACAATCAAAACAGAGTCGGGACGATTTTGCATCTACTTCGTCATACTTGATTGCTGCTTGCTTACATAACACATAATTTCTTCGATCTAATGTCGTGTAAGGTGCAAGGCTTAGGTACTTTAAGTTTGCATTCATCCTCAAAAAAAAAAAAAAAAACAGGTCAAAATAATTGAAGCCTAGTCATATCCTTCAACACTTAACTGATGCACTGTTTCTTGTGCACATCACCAAAGATTAAATAAGTAACAAGATGGGAAACTGACTTACGTTTCACTCCCTAGATCCCTCAATTTTCATTTTCTTTCATTTTATTTTCTTTCCTTGTACATGAAAAATATACAAACAAAAACAATATGGCAGGACCATATTTACTGTGTAAAAACACGCATACTTTCACAAAAACTATGGTCCAAACTGTGATAGTATTGGTTAAAAACGCATACTTTCAAAGAAACTATGGTCCAAAATGTGATAGTATTGGTAAAAACGCTTGTAGGCATCTGTCATTTTGACAGCTTTGTTTCCCATCTCCTTACCTTATATAATCTCTGCACTTCACATTCAAATATTATCCCTTCGATAGGGGTAATCTATTTGGAAAATTAAAAAAAGCGGGGAATTGATACACAGAACTGTTCGATTCCGGATACCAAACGAACATGCAAACACATATTTTTGCTTCTAACGGTTGAATGTCTATGTATTGTGAAACCTCATATGCAGAATTGCAGATGACATGACATTAGCGCAAAATTATAGTCCGATAATGAAAGATTTTAGTGTGATACTTGCTTAAAATGACGTTTCAGACATGACTCAAGCGTCATTTTAAGCTAGTATCACACTAAAATTGTTCATTAGCGGACTATAATTTTGCGCCATTGTTCTTATTTTCTTTATTTGTAAACATATGACGGCTAGTACGCAAGTAGGTGCATGTATGCGTGATTCTGGGGTGGAATCATGTAAGGTGATTTGTTATTATCACCTATGTGACTATCAAATGTGATCACATTTTATTTTCCATCTATGTAAGGTGATCACTAAAAATTATTTGAATCTTGGCATCACTTTGAACAAAAACATTTGGCGTTTCAGTTTTTACATTAGAATGACAAATCTTGTTTTTAAATTCAAATTCATTTAAATTCAAAAAAACAAAAAGTGATTCGTGTTTGTTTGTGGAATATTTGGATAAAATCAAAAAATAACAATGTAAGTAAATATTGCAAATTCACTGAAAGATTTTGAAGAATATCTTATGTATTTATCTTTATAGGAACACAGCAAACAAGACCCAAATAGATATGTTGACGGCGTTTATGGAAAAACATTCCGATTTAGCTAAAGCTTTTTCGGGAAAAAGTAGCAACGCTCGGGATACTCATCGTATCCTATGGGAAAAAGTAACAGTTTCCCTTAATGCAAATGGACCACCGACCAAGAGCATTGCCGAGTGGAAAAGGGTAAAATTAGATTCTCATTAATTTTCGTGTTTTATAATTTTTTGATTCGTTCTTTAAGTTTTGGGCTGTCCGGAAATACAATGCCAAACGAAAGCTTGTGGCAAATAAAAAATCTATTGCTAAAACTGGTGGCGGACCTTTTAGCATCAAGCCACTGGATGCAAGCGAAGAGGCCATAGTCCAAGCCTGTGGAATTGAGGCTGTTGTCGATGGAATTGCCGGCGTTCCAAGTTTTGGCTGTGACGAGCATGGTAAGTTTGAAGATATTGTTTCTTTTCGTTTAATGACACATTGCTTCTTAATTTTAGAACTCGAAGATCAGATCGAAGCGTTGATTGGTGGGTCAGTCAACAATCCGACCCAGCTAACACCACCAGCGCCGCCGGTACAGAAAGTGAAAACAAATTATGAAGAAGATCTTGCTCGGCAGCAAATAGATTTGCAAGCGAAGTTTCTTCAAGAGCAAAAAGAAAATTTCGCTGCAATAAAACAAGCGTTGGGGTCTATCAACGACAGTTTGAACTCCATTCAACTTACCCTCCAGAAATTATGCGAGGAAAAGTCAAAGGAGAGGGAAAGTTCCAGCTCTCTCAAGGCTGAAGAGTTGAAATTAAAAAGGATGGAGATCGAGCTGGCCAAGGCTGAAATTGAATACAAATTGGGCAGGAGAAACTAAATGACTTAAATATTGTGATACATTTTAACTTTGGAGTGATTTATTTGATTTGTTATGAATTGTATTAAGTTTATTTATGTATATATGTATGTTAATGGATTGTATGCGTATTTTCAGTTTTTATGAATTGTGTTTAGTTTATGTTATTTGTTTCTAACATTAAAAAAACAGTTACGAAAACGAAACTTAATTTTTATTTAGTTCAAAAGACGGTTGGCCCACAAACTATCTCTTAAGCGGTTTCTAATTTGCACTCCGTCGGTGGTTCTGTTTTCTTCGGGAAGGTTTTCACTTGAAGTATCCGAAGCAGGAGCTCTTCGGACTTCTTCTGGGAGCGGTACATTTCCCTCGCAGCAAATGTTGTGCAAAGCGGCACACACATTTACAATCTGTGCCGCTTTTTTAGGGGTATACCTCAACTTTCTCTCCTCCAAAATACTCCTCCACCGTGCTAAAAAGAATAAAATCTTGTTATTAAAAATTGTATGAGAGGAATTAATCTTACTTTTCATAACACCAATACACGCGTATTACGCTGATGATGGTAGGCCAATTGCCTTCCGAAATGCATTCGGTATTTAGAAAAAATAAACAAATGACAACTAAATTAAACTTCGTTTGTGTTTTTGTTTAATTTTTCTTCAATCATTTTTGCGGTCAATAAGGAAGAGACTTCTACAATTCTAACATAATCGAGACCACAAATTTTGTTCTCCTTAACAGATTAACTTGTTAAAAATTTTTTTTGTTTTGTTATTCACAATGTATTCCGAACAAGACTTGAACAAATATTCGCGTTTGTTAACGAAAGTAAAAAGAATTAAAGCAGACATTGTATTTCTCAAAGAGTGCAAAATAAACAATGTTTTTCCGAATTTTATGAAAATTTCTTGTGCTTTAACAAATACACGCACCGAAAAAGTTATTCGTACGGCAAAATTAAATTGGTTAAAATTGGAAATAGAAAATCATTATAGAAATTTGGACGCGTTACAACTGCAGTTATACGAGTTACACCTGAAAATGACAAAAAGTCTACAAAATAACATTATTTTCAATTGTTTTGCAACCAAACAGTCTATAATAATTAACCGCGCCGAGAATATATTTCATAAAAAACGAATAAAGCATTCCAAAAAATTGGATGTATTATTAAAATATAAGGTAAAATCCATCGAACCTAAACCCGTTGTACAAGAGGTAGAAAACTTAGTTGTGAATTTGTCCAATGAAAGCTTCAGCCCTGATGAAATGAGTTTGCTTAATCGCGGTTTGAACTTCTCGGTTAAACCTCTTACACTCCCTCTTATTGACGTTATTGCTGATATTGAAACAGCGATACAATACAAACCATTTGATGTCAAAAAACAAATAAGAGAAAAAGCATCACAAGTCATCATTGAAACAAAAAGTTATACTGCGAAGAATAAACCTGACCTTGACACCATTAAATGGAATCGTGCGCTTAAATCTTTGAAAAATCGGAACGTTTTTTACATGAAATCCGACAAAGGAAATAAAGTTGTTGTAATCAACAAAGACGACTACAATGAACGGATGATTCAGTCAATTACTGAAGATAATTTTAAGGTTTGCCGTAATCCGCTTAATAAAATGGTCAAAGACTCAAAATCCATCATAGACATTCTACATAAACTTTTCGATGTAAACAAATATAGTTTGAGAGAATCGAACCCCCAAGTACCTCTTATGTACGGTTTACCGAAAATTCACAAAACCGGAGATAAGATGAGAAAAATCGTGTCGTGTGTTAATTCGCCTTTCGAAAAACCGGCGAAATGGCTTATGTCTGAAATGAAAAAGTTTGGCAAATTTGAAGGTTTTTCAGTCGAAAACTCTTTTGAATTCATTGAAAAAGTAAAAGACATCGAACTGGCAGACGATGAAATTTTAATTTCGTTTGACGTCACTGCTCTTTTCCCAAGCGTTCCAGTCAACGTAGCTATAGAAGCTATTAAAGAACACCTACAAAAATCAAATCTCTCAATAGAACACACCGAAGCATACATATTTGCGATTGAAACATGCATGAAATATAATTGTTTTCAATTTAGAAACAAGTACTACTCTAATGACTTTGGTTGCAGCATGGGCAATAGTCTTTCACCGTACATAGCTGAAGCATTTATGTGCAAATTAGAAAGAGAAATGAAAGACGAAAAGTTCTTCCCTAGAATTTGGTGGCGTTACGTTGACGACACCTTTGCTGTTGTTAAACAATCTGATGTCGAACGTGTTTTAAATCTAATAAATAGTCGCCATACCAGCATTAAATTTACTTATGAATTGGAGAATACATCAGATCATACATTACCTTTTCTGGATTTAAAAATAAAACGTCTTGGTAAGAAAATTCAATTTGACGTTTACCGAAAACCAACTACCACTGACAGATACATAACACACGATTCATATTGTTCGTATCAAAACAAAATAGCATCATTTAATTCAATGATCTATCGCATGTGTCGGTTACCTCTGTCGTTAGCTGATTATAAACATGAATACGAGCATATTCTACACTTAGCTCAAGTCAACGGCTATAAAAAGTCTGTCATCGATCAATTGATTAAGAAGCATAGCCAAAGAATCAAGAAGAGGAATTGCTCTACTCTCTTCTCTCAAAACAAGCAAAACATCAACTCTGATCGTCGTGTCGCACTTTCGTTCGTGCCAAAAATCTGCAATCAACTTAAACATACTTTCAGCAAAGCTAACTTGACTATCGTGAATTCCAACAAAAACAAGCTCAGCTCTTCTCTTGGTACTTCCAAAGATGCCAAACCAATGAACAAAAAGAGCGGAATTTATGAGATCAATTGTTCCACCTGTGGCAGTAAATACATCGGACAGACAAAGCGCGCAGTTGAGTGTCGTATAGCTGAACATCAGAGGTACATAAACAATAAAGACATCCAAAAAGCAGTTGCAGCTCATGCATTTGACTTGACCCACACAGAACCTCACCACTTGACACCTCTCCTCGACAACTACAAGCTCATAAAAAGTGTACCTGTTCCATCGAAATTAGACGCATATGAATCCATCTACATTAGCATTAACGAGAATTTGATGAACATAGAAGAAAGTCCAATAAACTCTAATTTACTTGCTCTTGCTAAATAATTTGTATGTGTTATATTTTTGTACATGTAATAATCTCAATGTTACTCTCTGACTTTAAAAAAAAAAAAAAAAATTTTGTTATTGCTTTAATTGTATTACAACTTTAAGCTTTTCAGTTGTTCACGCGTATTACGCTGATGATGGTAGGCCAATTGCCTTCCGAAATGCATTCGGTATTTAGAAAAAATAAACAAATGACAACTAAATTAAACTTCGTTTGTGTTTTTGTTTAATTTTTCTTCAATCATTTTTGCGGTCAATAAGGAAGAGACTTCTACAATTCTAACACCAATACATCGTTCTACCGTGCATCTTGCCTGGGAATGTTTGAAGTTAAATAGTGCTTCAGGTGAATGGTCTGCTGCTGTCCTATATGGAGTTATGAGAAACGGTTCCAGAGGGTATCCACTGTCACCTTGACCAAAGAAAAGAAAATAGTTAGTACATTTTATATTCATAAAACTTTTTGTTTAATAGTACCAAGAAGCCATGACGATGTTCCACCTGAACAAAACTCCAAATTCAGCTTTTCCCTCTGTTTGCTCTGTCTCCACACAAAACTATCATGGGAGCATCCCCCATATCGAGCATTGATGGACAGTATTTTGTATTTTTCATCACAGATCTGAAATAAAGAGAAGAGATGCTTAGGATCTTTTATACTGACTTAACTAGTATAGCTTTACTTACAACCATTGCATTTATGCTGTGTCTGCCTTTCCTATTGAAGAACATGTGTTCATTCTCTGATGGGCGCAGAATCATAACATGAGTCCCATCAATACAGCCGATTACTTGGGAAAGTTGTAGTTTGTTAGTTTTTATGAATGTAATGGAATCAGAAATGAATACAAGATTACCTCCAGGGATTCCAAATTTTTCGTAGTAGTACGTTTTTGTTGACTCAGAGGCAACAAATTTGATGAACAAGGGACAGAGTTTTCTTTCCATAATGTTCAAAGTCTCGGACATTGTCTTACTGACTGTACTCTGCCCCATTGTCGTTGACCAGTCTGAGCCAACTTGCCTTTGGTAGGCACCACCTCCGAGAAAATTTAACGTCACTGCTAACTGGAGAGTTGGAGAAATGCGTGTCGACCGCACTGCTTGCAAATCCAAAAGCCGGAGGATATATGAAAATGTGTCTTTTGTCACGCGAAAGTTTTTAAGAAATCTATCAAATTGGACAAGACATTGACAAATATAAACAAAAATTCCTTGTTAACACAAAACTTACTTTGCATCTGGGAGATCAAAGATATTAACTTTATTTCTGAGGTTAATTCTCAGCAAACGAATTTCTCTATTCCCATCATTTGCTCGTTGTCTGTTGTTTTCGTTATTTCTGAAAAACAGTTGCACTGGCACAAACACGTTCATATTTTACAAAAATTCAAGAAATATCCACAACAATTGAAAAACGAACACAATTTTCTATGAATGTGATCACAATGTGACAGCTATCACAAGAAAAAGTATCAAATTGGTGATTGTCACTTGTGACTATCACCTTACGTAGACAAAATTTGTGATTTGTGACTATCACCGATCACAAATCACCTTACATGATTCCACCCCTGTTTTTGATTCCGAATTCCGACTTCAAATTGGGAATTTTTTTTCTGTTCCTTTCAGAACAAGAACTGTCATCTTGTACCAAGTGAACGAATTCAGAATCGTTCGGAACAGTTCCGGACGACCAAAACAAAACGCTAATAGTATTCGTATATCGTATTCAATTCATACCACGAATTATCATTTTATTTTGTATTTATGGATATGGAGAAGTATATCTTTGAAACAGCAGAACGCTCATACAATAGTTAATCGTCAACATAGTCTCACCCTTTCCATGTTAAGTTTTTAAGATAATATTAATAAATCGACTAGCTAATGGAAACTCAGTTTTCCAAGATCGAAAATTAACTAACGTAGCTTAATTGCGTTATGGTTAATGAAGAGTTTTGCATAAGCGACCAAAACTTTCATTAAATTTCTAAACGTCAAAACATTGGCAATACTTTTATACTTTTTTTCTCCGTCCCTCTCCCTGTAAAAGAGTGTGTCCATTTGAGAGGGAAAATATTCGCTCTCAGCTCTCAGGCCACTTTCGAAGAAAACGCTTGGGGTTGGGATTGGGATTTGGGAAGGGATTTGAGTACAGGGATGAAAAATCGTCTTTCAGCATTGTATCGAAATCAAAATAAAAAGTGTATCGAATTGTACTTTATGATTTGTTAAGTTTTAAGGGATAACTATAATGAGCGGAAGTAAAGAGAAGCTAGTCTGCTAGTGTCAGAACCGATCGAAACGCTCCCTTCCGAACTACCAAGTAAGCAAGTTACTTATATAATGGACGGATGTGTATGGGAGTATCCTACAAAATAAAAAATCTGTTTTTCGTTTTCAATAGTTTGCGAATTTCGTTGGCCACACGTTGAATAAACACTTGCAAGAAATAATTACTTCAAATCGACAACAAAGCGAATATATCTTTAAAAGGGAGCGCAGTTTACGTAAGCAAGCAAAACATATCGAAAATTAACGAAACGGGGCAATCCGCTATTTATTTTTTTTTCTTAATTCCCACGCCTCTTTCCCCCCCAGATACCGCACGCGCTGGGGTCCGTTTTCACGGAGTACGACAGCAATTACGGTTGCTAGACGTATCGGCACTTAAATAGAAATTTATTTAGATAAGAGTTTTGGGACTGCTTAATGCAAGCAGGGTCAAAAAGGAAAAACAAAAACAAAAAAAAATAAAATTTTACAAACATTTAAGAAAAAAGTACAAAATTTTAAAAAACAAAAATTTTAAAGTCAAGAATTTAAAAAAGCATAAAAACAAAGTAAAAAAGTAAATAAGCGTGTAGAAGACACTTGTCAATATACAAATACAAATAAATGAAAAATAATACAAAATTAGAAAAAAAAACATTTATTGGCGTGCCTCACTGGTTTTAAGTATAGTCTTAAGTTTATTCTTATTAAAGTGCAGGTCAATGAGATCTGAATTACAATTCAAAAGCCAACTCATCCGTGTCAAGGGTTCATGCATTCCATAATTGGTCCTGTGTCTTGGGACATAAGATCAATGCTACGAAGGTGATAGCCTCCTCCCCGATAGTTAAAAAGTATAGCACTGGGATGGTCCGGTGCATCTGTAACGCCAGTAATAAGTTGATGAAGGAAAACAATATCATTGTTAGTCCTTCTTTGAGACAACGTTTGCATTTGGAGGAGCGATACTCGATCCTCATAAGATGGAATATTTTGAGGATCATGCCATTGAATACCTTTTGATGCGAAACGAGTAAAATTACGCTGCACCGATTCTAACCTATCAATATAAACCTCATAATAGAATAGGAGTCCAAATCTGCGAAGCATATTCAAGGTGAGGACGAACTAGGCAATTATAAAGAGCAATGGTCACATTAAGATCAAGAAATTCTTTGGACCAACGCTTGTTGTTAATGTGCTCAGTAAAAAGTAAAAAGTCCCTTACTTTAAAAACACGAGATATAAAATACTCATAAGTCGAAGCACAATATACGAATTTCTTGTTCTCGCTCAGAACGGCTCCGTGCACGCCGCCGGCCGTTCCGTTCATTATAGTTCTGGCTTTATTGAGGATTTTTATTTTCATAGTTAAAACACAAATAATTAGCCGACTCTCTTCTTCCATGTCTCCCAATTGTTGGCCGACCGACGCCATCCAGTTCCGCTTCACAAAGCTTTGGGCGTCCTGATTTTCTGACCCCTAAACTATCACTACGTATGTATGTCAATTCTTTGCTCTATGAAAAATTAGGTTAATCGTACATCTAATCAGGATAAAATGTTTATTCTACTACCTCCAAGAATATGTGTATAATCATCATATCATGTTCATGATGATCGCTTTAGTAGTTTTTGCGTGACGCTCTGACACCGTATGGGCTTTCAAATGTTCATTTATAGTAGAAATTGCACCTTATTTCTCCATGTTGTTTTCAAAATATCACAAAACCAAATGAAAAATTGAAAACGGAATAAAAACAAATGAGAATGAAAACGAATAAGATTGATGATGCTTACGGCTTGCATGTTACATCGTTACTTAACGTCTCATTTAGTGACATTTAAACGCGCTGCCAACCTAGCAATTCTATTTTTACTTGCAACAAATGAGTGCGTTAAGAAAAAGGATACTTGGTGATATGAATTTTTGTAAAAATATTCATGATTTAGCAGAATACCTATTACATCAAGTGAAAGACTGGAAGTGCATAATTGTATTGAATTTAGTAAAAGTGTATTAGTATACTTAAGAGTATCGAAAAAAGTACAATTGTATCGACTTTTGCAACCCAGATTTGAGACTGAGACCTGAGAGCAACTATAGGAGACGGAGAGCTGATTTTCTACTCTAGTCTCGACGTCGAGTCGTCGACATTCATTTTTTTTTTTGAGAGTTACTCTCAAGTGGACACACAATTTTTATTACTATCGGAGACGGGCTCGCCAGAATTCTAACTTAGTTGGTATTAGTATTTTGGGAGTAGCTGTTCGAGATTTAAAATGTCAAAAAAATGGACAGAAGTGAGCACAAACGAACTCATTGAAAAATATAAAACTTTCGAAGTTTTGTGGAATACCACAGAAAAGGCTTCTGGTGATAGAAACAAAAAAAATGAAAAGTTAAAGCAACTTTCTGTACACTTTTCATGTTCTGAAAATGAAATCAAGAGAAAGCTTCATAATTTGAGAAACCAAGTAAGAAAATAATTTTTGTCAATCATATTGTTAAGAATCTACAATTTATCAATAATCATACAAATATTTACAGATGTCACAAGAATTGAAAAAAATTAAAATAAGGAAAAGTGGGGTCGGAACTGAAGAAGAATATAGCAGTAAGTGGCCATATTTTCGGGGTTTGCAGTTTTTAATTCCATTTTTAACGGCTCCTTCAAGAAAGTCATATGCGGTTCTCGTACGTATTTTATTTCTCAATTATTTTCTGTGAAACGATCATTAAGTAGTTCTTGAATTCATCCCTGACATGCTCTTCAGAAATATTATAGTTGTGCCATTTTGAAGATCCAGAAATGAGTTTTCCAAATTGTTCTTTAAACCCCTTGCCCTTATACACCTTATTCTGGCAGGTTTATCTTATAAGTTTATATATTTTTTTTTTTAAGACTCAAGAAAAGCAACGTCAGGAGAAACCTAATATGCCGAGTACCAGTAAAACTGAAACTACATCTGAATTATTGCAACCTGTGGAAATAATAGAAAATAACAAATCGGACGGACGGACAAAAAAAAGAAGACGGGATTCTTTGGATGACGTTATCGAAACGGCTTTAAACATTTTGAAAAAAGAACCTGATGAATATGATATTTTTGGAGAATATGTTGCGCTAGAGTTGCGCAGCTTACGGTTTGATTTCAACAAACGAAAGCTCAAAAGTGAGATTCGCAAGGCTATAGTACGTATAGCTGATGATGACGACTCACTTTCACAATCATCAACAAGCATTTATCAATCCACTAAAAATGACAATTTTATATCATCAGTTTCCAATGAATACACTCTATAGGATATATGCCGTTAACAACGGTAGGTAATCGATATCGGACAAAATTCGATCCACCATGACACCACCGAATCCTCTGAATGTAATTTCCATTTCCAATTCGCATTTGTCGATATCGGACAAAATTCGAGCTATGACAGCACCGGATCCTCTCAATGTAATTTCCCAATTTTAAGGTATTTACTGGCCAATCGAGGTCAGAAAATTAATTTGAAGAAAATTATAGTCTAGTGGATGTTTAAAATTAAACTATAAAATTTAAAATTAAACCATTCAAAAGTTACAATGTTAAAAATATGTAATGCATAAAACTACATTAATACATTTAATTTGTACAATTTTCATATTCGTTATTTTGAGAAAAATATTAACCTACTTTTATTTAATTTTCTTATATAAACTTATAAAAAATATTTAATTATGTACTTAAGACATTACTTACGTACCTAAATCAGGACAAGAAACAACTATTTAATAAGATCATAAATTATATTTTTTAAAATATTTTACAATAATCCATATGCATAGTTACATAATATGAAAAATGGATGAAGGTTAATAAAAACAAAAAAAATAAACAGAAATACATTAGGTGGGAAGAGTACAATTAGAGGAATTTAAATGAAACAAAAAGAGAAACAAATACAAATCACAAATTGTTTTTCTTTTGTAGGACATGTTTTTTTTTATAGTTTTGCTTATAGGGTATAGTATTTATATCACATAGGCTTTCTAATGATTTTATTTCTATTTTCTATTAATGCTAATCATTTGCACAGTACATTTTGAGTTCCGAATAGCCGCACGGACGGCGGCAACATTCGTGTATCGAACCATTGCCAGTCAGGGGCTGGAAGAAATCATCTGGAATAAGCTTCCGTAGGAACGCTGATTCGCGATACATTCTTGTTGATAGGGGGCCACCAATCGATTCCGCTGGAAGAGAAAACAAAATTAATTAACATATTTTTGTCAAGTTTTATCATTCACCAATATTTTATGAATCTCAATTGCCCCTTTTAACACTATCTTGACAAGCTCTTCTCTATTTTGTAGAATAAACTTTAGTTTGTGTTTACGGTTGAAAGTTAGCAAACAGATCTAATCACTGATATGACAGACGAATCCGACGAACGACGAAATGTTACATTTCAATCATTTCCGTGAAATACTTAACTCTTCGGGTGAAATTCAATTCAAATTCTTTATTGATTTTTATTTACTGCCCGGTCAGCGAAAAAAACGGTTGGAAAATTGGCTTTCTAGAATGCTATCTAGAGCCAAGTCTCAAAAACCTTCCAGCACCTATTTAACACTTTGTTTAAACCATCAAAACTTTAAAACAACTTTAATTGCTGCGAAAAAAAAACTTCCTAAGGGTGAGCCTTGTGAACAGGATATAACGAATGTCGATAATGTTAAAATACTTGCGCAACGCTTTGACGACTTGTGTCAAAAACTTGAAAACATTACATAAAGAACCGTCTAAACTTCAACTAGAACCTGACATTTGAAGTGAACTAAATCAAGGTTTTTAGTTGCTAAACCGGCCGGGGGTCAAATCCCGATCTGTGAAACTGTGAAATGATAAGTTTTATCACACTTTTACTATAAATTCGATTCTGGATCACAACTATACTATTTTGTGAAAAGCTGTGAAAAATAAAATAATGGAATCTAAAAAACGACGAGCAAGAGCATCGGAAACCCAAAAAGAATTTCTGCTTAACTTTTTGGAAGAAAGACAGGATTTGGCAAATGACAAGTAAGCATCAACCGTACCAAAATATTTGATTCCTCAGATTCACAACAGTTTACGGTGCCCATTGTAGCAAAATGAATGGAACAATCTGAGTGGTAGGCTCAACAGTTTAGGATGAACCATGAAAGATAGTTGAAAATGGAGGAAATATTGGAAAGATTTGACGTTATACCTACAAGTTTTTATTAAATTTGAGAAATTGGCTATATTTTAAATGTATTGTTTATCTACTAACAGAATAAGTGTTCGAGCCAGGTACAGTGGTCCCATTCATATTAAAGATTTGTCGGACATTGACAAAAGGATCATTGGCATCATAACTCTCTGCTTCGGTTGGCGAAATTGGGTTCGGTGAAATTTTGGAAAGAATAATAACTAGTTTTCAAATATTATTCCATTATTAAAAGTTTCTTATATTTTAATGTCTCAGATTATAAATTGCGATGAAGAAGAGAAGGAAACAGTAGGTACATGTAGACAGCTTGTTGCTCACCAAGTAAACATGCAATTTTGCTGCCACAATCATCAAATTGTCTGCCAACACCGCGACAAAAAGGAACAGTGAAGAAGCGAACACTCACCGGCTCCACGGACGATGTTCTTCAAGTGTATCAGGAGGTAGAGGAGAAAAAAAATGAAACTTGAACATCAAAAAATCGATCTTATGAAAGAAAACAATGAATTACAGAGAGAAATTAAACAAAATTAAATGAATTAAGAAAGAAAAATAATAATTTTCCTTTAGGTACGCCTGCGGGGTGCATTTCGTTTTCGTCATTAAGATCTACTTCGTGATCATTTTCCGTATCTATATTTTGCGGCAATGGAACCCTGGCCTTAACCAATATATTGCAAAGCACAAAGCAGGATTCCTGCTCTAGTCAAACAACGAAATCGACTCTTTAGCACACAAATGCATCGCTCTACCAGAGCTCTAGTTTTTTTATGTTTAAAATTGTATCTGTTCTCTGCCTCAGAGGTGATCAAAAGAATAGGAGTCATGAGCCACGGTTGCAGTGGGTAACTACTATCTCCTAAAAGCCAAAAGTTTCGCTCTCTTTCACTATAAATGGTTTCAAAGAGTTGACTTAACTCGCCAAACATATGCATCATGAGCTGTTCTCTTGTAGGGAACTTCACATATCTGTTAGCTTTCCTATTCAATGCAGTGGAAATCTCTATAAAACAGCGACTCACTGACGTCTGAGACAAACACGACAAGGAATCCTGCGCAACAGCACGTTGAAAACTATAACCATAGCAAAAAATCAAATGGCACTTAGCACTTTGATGTGACATGGAATCGCATTTGTTCGTTGATTTGAGTTCAAAATTGGCTTTAACTCATTTATTAAGTCCATGTATAGATGTTTCGGGAATCAGAGCTGAATAAAGTGTTCCTCTGTAATAACTTTTAATGGATTCTGGCCATATCGAAGGGAACGTCGCAATAATCCACAAGATTTCTAAAATAATTCAGGTGATAAGTTTTTTTTTCCCAAAAAAGTGTAATACTTTAATAAAATTAAATATCTCTGTTCAATTTAACGTCTCTACTGATATCAAACGAGTAATTATTCGAAAATTTATGAATAAACAAAATATTTATCTCTCAATAAAAAAGGGATTTAGAATTGACAGAATTTATCATTTAGTACTTTTTAGTACAAACATTTACAGTAATTTATCATAACAATTTAGAGAATCGCATTAGAAAAAAAGAAAAAAAAATGAAAAGTCTCAGTGAAAACTGAAATGATAAATTTTTTATCATTTCACATTTTCACAAATCAGGAATTGACCCCCAGTACTTGGCAAATTGAGATTAACAAAGGAAGATTTATCGATTGGTACTTACGAAATTTCTTTGAAAACGAATAAAATTTGCCCCCACAAATCAGCTGTAACGCATCCGATAATGAACTACTGCAATAGATTTTGAATTCAATATTTTTATGATCATTACATGAACACGTAGGAATCCCACTAAATGTTGACACAATGGCAACTAAGACCAAGAAGATGTTAAGTGTTGCAGGAGAAAAGAACATCTGAAAATCACAAACAGAGTAAAGTTTATTATTTTTGATTGATTTTATTTCAATTTTAATTAAATGTTTGCTAACACTAGCTTCAACAAGCTAGCACCTACAGTTAAAATGAAGGATCAAACGAAATAAAGTAAAAGTTTGTTCAATAAGATAAAGTGTAAGTTAGAACACAGTACAGAAAAGTATAGAACAGAACAGATCAGCACAGAAATGTCAGACAAGCTAGAGCAGTCATCGAAACGTCAACTTCCTGCATATCGTATGAGAAAATCAAAAAATCTTTCATAAATTAGTGAATTAATTCACTTAACCTCAAAACATAAAACAAATAACAAAGAAAAAAAAACTACAACAATTTGACAGTTGTCATGATTACTCTTCCTCAATAGCAAGTACAGAAAATCCTGTTCTTTTTTACGCTAATCTGTATGTTCTAGAAAAAGTCGTTGATCAGCAAACTAGAACAGTCTAGCACAGAAAAAGTGTCATTGAACAGGAGAAGCTTGTACTTTTTTGTCCAATACAGTCCAGCACAGACGCACAGAGTCATTGAACAGACTTTAAGGTGTAAATAATCCTGTATGCAGGGAACTTGATTTTAATAACCAAACGAGTATCAACAGTAAAACTTTCCAGATTAACTAACTTTTAAACAAGCTTGCATTTGTTTGTGCAAAAACGAGCGTATCCCAAAGTGACAGTTAAATTTGTCTCGCTAACAAGGATAATGTCTTAATATGAAGCATTATCAAATTTCAAAAATATCAGCTAAACTTAAACATCAAGAAAGTGCGACTGAAGTCTGAAATTGCAAGATTGGTTTGAACCTATCGATAGAAATTTGATATCTTTTGAAACAGCTGTTGATATGCTGGCAACTCTTATTCTGCACATCCTTATCAAAAAAACAAAAACAATTACATATTATGTACTTCAACTTCCAAGTTCATTTGCCTCCTACATATTTTCGAGGCTGATTTGTTATTTTTGTGAGAAAAGATAACACCAGACAGTGCTGTGCTATTTAAGGGCCGATTAAAAATAAAAATTAAAATGTTATTTTATTTTGATGATCCACCCTCCGTCAACAAACAAATTTAAATCAGAGAGAGTCATTATCATCGATGCAATACACAAACATAAGTAACGAGTGAAGTGAGGTTTGAAATGCAGAAAAAGGTCCAAGAGATTAAACGAAGAAAATCATAATAACAAAAAGTTATTTTTAAACTCTTTATATTAAATCATAATAATATAAATACACATGTATGATTTTCTGGTTGGTTAATGGTTGGCCTATATGATAACGGAGCTCTATAGCGACGAAAACAAAAACTTCCAGTCGCATTTCGAAATAAATAACAAGTCTGAATATTGTAGTTTTTTTCTTCATTTTTGTTTTCATGGTCGAGTTTTGTGTATGTATTTGTATAATGGCAGGTTTTGTTAAAAGCAACTAGAGCATGTTTGAATTTTCTGCATCCGGAATTACTATAGTCTTTAGGGCATAAGCTTGGACAAGACAAAAAATATTAAAGGTCATAAATAGAGAAGCCTAAACGTGCGCACAACTAATTTTGTTTGGAATTGTTATTTTTCAGTATTTATCTTGGAGGCTTTATTTTCTAAGCCAGGCTTGGAGAGAATTTCATTCCTCCCAAATCAATTATGGTATACACCAAAACCAATCAACAATTTGCTATCGCAAGCTCGATTTTTCTCAATGTATGTTATGTAGATGCAAACATGCAAAGCAAAACTGAAACTATGGTATCAAAATCATTTTGACATTGACGTTTATGGAGAAAAATGAAAATGAAAACGATGAAAGTGTTTCAGGAATCTTACAAGCAGTAGAGCTAGGATTAATCATGGCTGTTTGTGGACATGAAACCCCCTTAATGTTTTCAAAAGAAGCATTTTGAGATTTGTATGTAAATAATTATCTATCGGTGAAATTATCCCCGTAAAGCGAGGGTTGTACTGTAGGGTAACGGCACCAGTTGCCGTACAGATCCCAGTGTCCGGACGATTTTGCACTTAATAGGGAAAGAGAAACTAAACACAGAATTTGCAAAAAACAACAAAAAACTGAATCAGTAACATTTTTCACATACACATTCGAAGCTTCAAGCCGATCGAATGTATAACGGAAAAGTTGTGGGTCGTTTAAGTAGCAGCCGCTGCTGTTCTGCTGTTTTTAAGCAAAAAAATAGTGGCAGTTGATTTGTGAGATTTTATAATCAAGTGGAGTTTGTTTCAATGAAAATATAATAAACTTCCAATAACTAAGGAAAAAAATTGAGTTTAGCGTTTTTTAAGCGATTTTTTAAGTGTCCGGGACACTGGTACCAAAAATGGCGAAAATCTATTCTCCGGGCAGCTCCAAGAATTTGTTTTTTTTGTGCTTAAATTCTTTATGAAACCCTTTATTTCCTTGCTAAAAGTATCTATACTTGCATCTAGAAAAACAAAATGTCCATTATCATCCTTCTGATGGATTAAAAATGAAAAAGAAAAATTTTAAAAATTGTATTATCATTATATTTTCTCTGTCACACAAACGCAATATTTTTAAATCAATGGAAGAGAATATTTTTCTTTTTACCGAAACCTGAACATGGAAGAAATTAAACCAGTTTCTTCAATCCACCTCCATTTTTCTATTTATTTAAGAATAACGTTTTTCTCTACTGATATCGATATGCATAGGTATGCATGCAAAAAACACAAAAAGAAACCAACGAAAACCACCCCTATCGAAGGAATATTATTTGAATGTGATGTGCACAAAAAAATAGTGCATCAGGTTTGGAAAAAAGAAACAACCTTGAAACAAGTAAGTAGGTACTTCAAATACATTAAATTGTCATGGTTTAGTTGTGTAGCGTAGATAGAGAGGATATGATAAGTCTCCATTATTTTACGCTATTTTTGTTTGAGGATGAATGAAAACAACTTCACGACATTAGGTCGAAGAAATTAGGTGTCAGGCAAGCAGCAATCAAGTATGAAGAAGTAGGTTCAAAATCATCCGGACACTCTGTTTTGATCGTCCGGAGACTGGTCCCGATTTTCTTTTTTTTTCTTATATTTCGTCTTAAATAACAATAACTAGGCAATAGTTTTTAAATTAATTAGATGCCAAACAATCACGAAATAATTATCAAGGCAGAAAATGAATTGCTCTATACACAACATATTGAGTTTTTAAGTGGAACTGTTCGGAGACTCGATTTAAGATCGTCCGGAGACTAGGACTATCTTCCCCGGACTCCCGAAAATTGTCCTCTTTTAGAGTTCATCCTATTATCAATGTTTAAAGTTACTTTCAATTCATTCGTATACCAAACTACTGAGAAATATCTATAGTCTTTAAGATTTAGATTTGAATGGAACACTAATAGAAATAAAGATATTTACATTGAAAGCACAGATAATAAATTTATACAGATGTCTCACCCTTATGGCGAGAAATGATATATGAAACTGAAAGCTACCAAAAAAAAGCTTTTTCCAAAAGCTTTAACGCATTCACTTAATGCATTAAAATTCTATTTTCGCTCGCCTCATTTCCCATAAACGAATATTTAGGCAAGGAAAAAAGCTTCAAAAAGCTCTTTGTCAGTTAAGGCGTTGTCAGTTAAGAGCAAAATATGTTTCATTTTTTTCTGCAGGGATGAGACATCTGTATAAATTTATTATCTGTGTTGAAAGTAAAAAAAAAGTTATCTCATCGGAGACTGGTACCGATACCCTACATACTTTCTTAGAAGCTTATTGTGTTAAGGGAGCGTTCAAGAACTTCTTGAACAGTGCTGTTTAAAAATTTAAATTTAAATCAACGCTTGTGACTTCCAACGTAGCCGTATTGTCTAACCTCTATATACAAGTATGTACATTATGTACAACCTTAACGCAGAATTCTGTGTAACAGATTCGTTTGCGCTTACCATACAAAGAGTATGCGTATGCCATTTCCAATGTTTCCTCATTATATGTGAGGTTGTTCTTTTTACCTCTTTAGTCTTTACCAGCAGGTAGATAAGGATGAAGGTATTTTGTCTACTTGCAGTTCTTGAGTTAAAGAATAATAAAGGTTGCTGAAAATTGTGAAGGATGCGCAATTGCATCTGGAACTCAGGTATTGAATCTAAAAATAGAGCGTGAGGCTTAATTTTGCAATTAGTTGGATAATGTCAAGTCTGGTCTATTAAACCGAAAAATCGATATAATGTCTGCCATTTTGTTATTATATTGTAATTAAGGTTGAAGAAACTACATGTACATACATATATGTATATTGAATTGAGATTGTGTTAAAAATTAATCGAGAATTTTCATTTTTTCTGCTTCCGGTTCAAATTCCTTTTACCGGTCTGACAGAGATATCAGTATATTTATATAGAAACAAGAAACAGCAAAGTTCAATCTTTTTCGTCAGTTTATCTAACTTGTGGTCGTGGGTTATGATCTTTATTAAATAAATATATTTTCATCATGCATGAATGGAATGAATGGGAATTTATGTACATCCAAAGGCAACGTGACAAAAAGCACGGTTCGCTTAGCTGGCAAAAAATCACGGATGAAAATTTTCCACTGACATGACAGCGTGAAATATGGCTTTAAAAAAATGTAAAATCATTACAAAAGTGTAAAATTTTAAACAATTGATTGTTTTCTGACGTAATTTAGACAAAGTGTTTCTGGCTACCTAGACCGATTCAGTTCTGTCAAAACATCAAAACAACATTTTCCCTGATTTTTCCTCTAACAGTTTATCCAAAACAGTTGTGTAACTTTTTCCAAAAATACTTGAAAGATCGGTTGTCATAAGATGACTACCTATTGATGCTTGATGGTTTTTTTTTCTTGTAAAAAAAAACATCTGACAACACTATCAAATATAAAGCTAAAGCTAAATCGAACAGAACTAACTACTATTGGTTTCTATTAAAATTACAGGGAAATAATTAACAGACCTAAATTGATACGAACCGAAGGCTGAAGCCTATCATTTTCGATTCTCAATGTTGCCCCACTTTATGCAAAAACAAAAAATAATTGTTCGTTTTTTATTTTTTAAGCGAAGTATGTAGGTACTTATTCTGAAATTCTGTTTCATTTGGTGAGGGGAAAATCTTACCTCTAAAGATAATATATTTCGTTCTCCGAATGACTATTTTCCGCCAGCTATTTCGAACCGAGCTTGTGTACATAATTTTTTTTGCGGATATTTACTTAAAGTTGTATTTCCTCTCAAATCTTGTATGGATTATGAACAAGAATAAAATAGTGTATGTAATATGCTCAAAGCAATTTTTTTCACACGATCACTTTAGAATTTACATTTTCACAAAATTTCAAATAATGAATTTTTGCATTCGTTGTTTTTTTTTTTTTTTAATTTTGTTAGGGGAGGTGCCAGTCGTTTCTGTTTTTCACTCTCATTTGCCTCAACAGACCACTAACTGTCTCGTTGTTATGACGTTTCTAGTTAAAATACCGTTAACCACAGTGAAAACGATAAGAAAAAACAAGCCGCAGTGTTATCGTTTCATTCACATTTTCTAAAGATATGCAACACTAATTCAAAAATAAAAACAAAATCTATTATAAGAACACTATGCTAAATATAAAAAGTTTGTACATTCCCACGCACTTTAGAGCAATTTACTGCACATGACACGCTTTTCTTGCTTGGATTAGTAGCTATTTTTCCTTGTGTTAATATAAATAAATTATTTGGTTTGGTTTGAATTTGATTGTTTTTTTTTTTTCAGAGCGACTTGTTGTTTGTTGCACAGCCAAATATCAAAAGAAACATGAACACCAGTTCGTCACAAACTCAACGCATCTCACTTGAAATTCCCACTTAATATTTTGTTTTTGTCTTTTTTATTGACACCACCAGTATCAACATGCACGATCACCCTGCCGCCTGCTCGATTGACAGCAGAACAATAATAGCCCGCACAGGGACAACAGAGGCCGTTCAGACAAAATGAAGAAAAACTGAATACACACAAAAGAAAAATAGAACAAAATATACAATACCAACGAAGAAATAAACCTAAATAGTAATAATTATTATAAGTGATTGGTATATCCCAGCCAGGCAAGCGCAAAAACGATGACAATCCAGCCCATTCAAAACTGTCAGACTTACAAAAAGTAGGAGTCAAATATAAAAATAAAGTGTCTACTTGGAGCGAGAGTGCTACGTAACGCTGGCGCTGACAGTGTTCTGGTAACACTCAGTCGATAGCTGATCACTAACGTCAGGTCAACATTTTTCTTATCAGTTGTTTTTGTCGTTTATGAGTTTTTGTGTGTGTATTATTTGAAAAAGGAAACGCCATTGACAACAACAACCTCTTAACGAAAAAAACAAATCTACACGCGTATGATTCCATCAACTGACAAGAAGTGACGTCTCTGTTCTAAGAACTCAACTGCATGCATTTTGACAAGCAGTAACGCTTGTTTATACAAACAATAACAACCACCAGCTGATCGAAAATTAAAAACATCAAAATGTCTGCCGTTATGTATACACGATCATAATAATAGTCATGTAATCTTTAAAACCATATCAGATATTTCGACAACATGTAGGAGAAAAAGGTCAACAACAAGTTAAAAAAAATAACAAAAATAGAATTCTTCTCAAATTAAATTGAAATTTATCAGTGGTTTCCTAGGAACCTTATAAATATGAACCAAAATTATTTTGTTCTTCGAACAATGAATATATTGTCAATAGTTTTTGTTTTCGGACAAAAAAACTACATAATATGTGAATTATCAGCTGTGCTGTGTGGTAGGATTTTTGACACACATGACACATGTTAGATAATTTGACAAGTTGTTGTTGTTGTTGTAGTTTAGCCTCCAAATCATGTGCGTTTAGTCTTTGAAATATAATTATAATAAAACTAAGTATCCAAAGAAGCTTTACCTATATACTAAATTACAGTATATTTGTCAATATAAGATTTGGTGCGTCAAAACAAGTTTTTCAAACTGTAATAGCCCAAGAGACAGCTGCTCGATCCCACTCTACATGTTGTCCCGAAACGAAATGTTGAAAAACCATTTGTTGGTGTCTGGGGTTACTCCAAACCACCGACTTGCCTGATCTTAAGTGGTGCGATATCATAGTATTTAACTAGGTAATGAAAATACACAAATCTACAAAAATATGTTGCATATCGTCCCGAAATAAAATTTACAGTTTTGGAAAGCTTTTCAACTGGCCATTCCAAAAACATGGACTTGCCACCCCTTATTCGGTGCAAAGCCCGTGGCAAGTCGCTTTGAATGGCGCGATATTCGTGGAAAATACACATTGCGTTCCGCCTTGAAATTTTGCTAGAATGTTTATCTCAATGTTTTTAAACTAATGGCGTGAACTTGCCAGCGCTAATCTGTTGCAAATCTAAACTTGCCAGCATTCAAAGTTAGCGTGCGAATAACGAGACAAACGAAATAATAATCCAAATAATTAAATTGAGTGTTTTTAAGCCACAATGAGGTGTGCACTAATACACACCTAGCACCAATACCCTTCTCTGTTCCATTATTCCCATTACGGATTGCAATGAGTGTAGAAAAAAAAAATAAAGTTCATGCCTTAATGAATAAATCAGTTCGTTTTATTAACAATTTACTTTAATTTAAAAAAATTGTTACTATCATCGCCTAATTAGTGTCAGAATCATCACTAGACGAAATAATAACGTCAGAGTCATCATTATTTAAATTGTCATCATCTGCAATGCATAGGACATCTTGAACATCGAGAGGTGTTGACTCGATGACAAACCAGCGCACGTGGTTTAAAACCCCCGTTTTCAAATCAACCAAACACAGTCTTGCGTAGAAAAGTTAACGCAGGATGCATCTGTCGCATTCAACCACATACAATTTAAAAACACTGTTCTCAAGATTTTTGTTTCAGAGATTTCCAGCAAGGCGGGATTGTACTGGAATCGAAACTTTTCACTTCCTTCATAAATTTTTCATTGTCCTTTGTTCTACCGTATTTTTTCTGGAAAAGCTGAAATCGTGCATTGATGACACTGTTGCAACATTTCACGCTATACATCAAACAATTGAATTCTTGAATAGCATAAATTTTGTCGTCATCAAAGATATCAGCTGGATGAGTCAGAGAAGCGAAAACCTCTTGAAAGAAAACGTTGTCTTCTAAAATCTTGAACGGTTTCACTTTTCCTCGATAAAAAAAGACGCTGTAATAAGCTGTTTCCACTGAACGATAATCTGAGATTATCTCAAATCTACATGAAATCTATTCGAAATCACTAGATTTACCATACAAAATTTAATCATCTCGATTCAAGATTTCAAATTAATCTACTTGATTTGGACTGTGCTGAACGGACTCACTTTCCAATTTCCAAGGAATCGGTGGAAGAAGGAGAGAAGAAAAGACAAAAAAAAAGAAGAGACAAAAGGAGATCGGAAACTGACTTACGTTTTACCCTCCGGATACCGCAAATTTCATAGTACTGTAACTTCGTGTCTGTGAATAAATGAGAAAAAACAGCAACAAAAATGAGGCGGTAGGACCATATTTACTGTGATAGTATTGGTAAAAACACGCATACTATCGCAGTTACTATGCTCCATAGCTTGTAGGCATTGTAATTTTGACAGCTCTAATCTAACAAAATCCAGTGGAAACACTACTAGATTATTTTAAATCAAACTGGAAGATAATCTAGATTATCGTTCAGTGGAAACGTAATATAAGATCAGATCCAGTGAAAGCATGAAATGCTGGAAGGGCTGAACATAACGTAGGGCCGAGGATGGATGCTAATTCCGTGCAAATTATGCATACTTGATCGTAACTACGACTCGTGTTTTTGGAGACGTCAACCAAACTGACATTCCAGGAACTTTACTTAAATTTCCTGGTAAAATGATTAGAATATCAGTGTCTATCCCCAAAAGTCTACCAAGGATATCTCTCTCCATTTTGAGCAAAGCTGTTTTGCCTCTAGCTCTACCACTTCTTACAACTTTCTTCTCCACGCACTGAGATGCAAAATTTGTGATCTTATTCCGTTTGATAGAGTTTTCAAAACTGCCAGGTTTTGTGTTAACATTTTCCATGAAAATTAATTTCTAATTTTTGCCAAGAGACACAACAAATAGTTAATAACAAGTACTTTTCTTTTTGATTCAAGAGTTCCATACAACGAGACGGATTCAGTAAAGGACAGATGTTTAACTAATAAAGAAACGATTGACTTAAAAGTTTATAAAATCTCGAGACGATCCTTCTCACTTTATCCCTGGTGAAGTTTTATTTGAGGCAGATGATCGAAGAAAAAAGCTAGATCCAAAATTTATCAAACATGAGGTTTTTAAAAATTACAAGATTACAATCCTGACAAAAAAACGTAAAATTCACAAGCAAAAAGTAAAGAAAAAGCGTATAAAATTAAAAAATCTATAAAAAAAAGCACGTATACGCCCCAGTGTACATTTTATTGCATCTAAAATAAAATATGAAAATTTTAACATAAAAGCAATGTTTTCAACAATAAGTTACGTTCATATTTTTTAAACTTGCCAACATAATTCATAACATGCTTTTGCAAAACCACTGGAATTCTTTCGTGCTAGTAAACCTAAATAGGCGATTTCTATATTTTTAAAAATAAATTTATAAAGGCCTAGATATGTTATTGCCAAGGGGTATCAATAGGGTTGCCGAATAAGTTAGTGGAAAACATGTGGTCATAAAACATATAATAAGAAGTCACCCACATAAGCTTTATGGATCTTAACTTATCATACATTTATTTCGTTTGCCTCGTTATTCGCGCGCTAACTTTGAATGCTGGCCAATTTAGATTTGCAACAGATTAGCGCTGGCAAGTTCACGCCATTAGTTTACAAACATTGAGATAAACATTCTAGCAAAATTTCAAGGCGGGACGCGATGTGACATTATTTTCCACGAATATCGCGCCATTCAAAGCAACTTTCCACGGGCTTTGCACCGAATAAGGGGTGGCAAGTCCACGTTTTTGGAATGGGCAGTTAAAAAGCTTTCCAAAACTGTAAATTTTATTCCGTGACGATATGCAACATATTTTTGTCGATTTGTGCATTTTCATTAGTCAAATACTATGATATCCCACCACTTAAAATCAGGCAATGTCGGTGGTTTGGAGTAGGTAACCCTTGACACCAACAAATGGGTTTTTCAACATTTCGTTTCGGGACAACATGTAGGTAGAGTGGGATCGAGCAGCCGTCTCTTGGACTAACTCGGCTTTTCATTATTTAAGTCATCATTTTTCAAGTACTGACTAATTTCAGGTAGCTTTTTATTTTTTTCTTCAGTCTCCCCCTTTGTCTTTCGTTTTTCTCTCCCACTTAAATATTTTCTGGAACTTACACAATCAACTTTACTTTGCTACCGTTTTCTTATTCCATAAAAGAACAAATACGAAAAATCAAAGACACAAATCACTAATTGTCAAAATAATCACACAACAAATACGCAGTCAGTACTCGACTAACATAGTGTTGTTAGGTTAGCTCACTCCAGCAGCAGCACCACGAAATAAATGAAAACGAAATGGGGAATTCCCCGATCGTCAATACTCACCCGCGTTGCCAACGCACCGCGACAAAATATGTAGAAACCAATGGAGCATAAACTTCTCAGAAAGAAAAAACTGAGAAGCGCGCGATCGAGGAGATAGAAGGATATCACAACAGGAACGAGGTTCGAAAGTTTTATAAAAAAAGTGAAACAAACCACCCCGAACCGAAGCTTGCAGCGATCATCATGGGAACAACGTAGTGGAACCACAGTCAATGCTGAGGACATGGAAAGACCACTTTTCCAAGCTGTATAATGGCGATGACGAGCAAAATCCGCCAGCAATACAGAACCATTCAAATTGGGTGCAAAAGGCCAAAAATTCCACCCACCCGACATTGACGAAGTGAAGGTAGCGCTATCTAAACTTTAACGGACGTATTTGATGTCAAAAAAGGTTTTGGACAACGCGATGCGTTGTCATGCGTTTTTTAACATCATTCTTTAAGAGATGGTGCAAAACTCCAACGTCAACACCAGAGGCACAATCTTTCAAAAGTCCGTCCAGCTACTAGGATACGCAGACGAAATTGACATATTCGGAAGAACACAGCGTGATGTCAGAGGAGTGTTTGTGAGCCTTGAGACGGAGGCCAGGAAGATGTGTCTAGTGGTCAATGAGGGCAAGACCAAGTTAATGCTGTCAACATGAAAGGACAAACGTCAACATAGCCAGATTTAATTTCGAGGTAGTTAAGGACTTCGTCTACCTAGGATCTGCTAACAACTCAGACAACAACACCAGCGCTGAAATAAAACGAAGAATCACTCTTGCCAATCGCTGCTTCTTTGGACTTAGAAGACAATTGAGTAGTAAAGTTCTCTCCCGAGCAACTTAAGTGACACTCTACAAAACTCTCATCATCCCGGTCCTAATGTATGGTGCAGAGACATGGACCATGACAAATTGACAACAACAGCTTTAGGCTGCTTTGAGAGAAAAATTCTTCGAGTGATTTTTGGTCCTGTCTGCATAAATGGAGAATGGAGACGAAGATTCAATCAAGAACTTTACGAGCTGTTCAGCGACACTGACCTAGAGCGAATGGAAAATAATGCTTCGGCTCGTAGAGTCTTCAAATCCAACCCGGAAGGACGTCGCAGAAGAGGAAGACCGCGACTCAGGTGGAGAACACAGGTGGTAGAGGACCTGAACCAACTTGGCGTGCGAAACTATAGACAGCTAGCTAGGGACCGAGCTGGCTGGAGACGTTTGTTGGATGAGGCCCTGGGCCGACCTGGACTGTAGCGCCACCATAAATAATTAATGGATGCGTTCTAAAATGAATAGAGATGTGCAATTGCCGCTATTTTGACTGACGGTTTCTTGACAATCATAAGTACGTAAAATTACTCGTCACGGGTAACGTGTACCTATACCTTCATCTCTTAAAAATGAATCAACATCTTTTTGTTAAGGTTGGTTGAAATGCTTAACGTTTAACTTGAAATTGAATTATGGTCTTTAGTTGTCCCACTTTGGATTTTAAACAGAACTTATATAAAAATACTAGCTGGCCCGGCAAACGTTGTTTTGCCATATGGATGAGTCATCCTTAACAATTAGCGGTATAAAAATAGATATGAACCTATTCTCATACCTACTGAATACACATATAAAATTTCATCAAAATCGGTCAAGCCGTTTCGGAGGAGTATGACCACTAAAACTGTGACAGAAGAATTTTATATATTAGATATTTTTAAAATAAAATAAAAAAAAAAAATCTTGGAGCTCACGGCCTCTTGGGTCGGGGACCCATGGCATTTTGCTAGCTCTGCCACCCTATTGTTACGCCACTGCCAAGACTTGTCATTTTTGCAACCTTTATCGCAGAATATTCTTTTCGAAGCTACGTTTGTTTGCAATCCATTTCTTTTTCTCACAATTTGAATGTTGTTTAATCAAGATCTTGCTACAGCTCTTTTAGTATAAGTGGTAATAAGCTCAAAGTGTATTAGGATTTTCTTTTTATAAAATTGGTTTGCAATCCGTGTGCTGTAGTCGCCCTCGTCCTGATTGCAACGCGCTTCTTGTTTACTTCTACTGCTAGCATTATCTTTGCTCACTTATTTAATGAGGAATATTTTCTCAGACCTCATTTTTCTTTCATTTTCACAACAATAAAAATTAAAAAGGGTCAATGAAAGGTTTAAAGATTAAATCAGCATCAATAACAACAAAAATAGTACCACAAACGAGTTTTATATACTTGCTGAAAATTGTACTAGATTAAAATTCATAAGTACTAAAGGTGTTATTTTGTGAGTATGGCTTAAATTTTTTATTGTTGATGTAGTAGATGTATATATATGTATATGTAAATGTTTGAGAATCCGTTACCTTACACCGGCAGCTGCAATGAACGAATCATCTACTACTATTTTTGTTTACAAGCCTTGAAATATACAGGCAGACAATACAAAATTGGAAATTATATAAATCAAATAAATTAAATTAAATTTTAGCAAAAATCCAATTAACACCCACAGATCAAGCTTGGGAAAGTAAACAAAATGAATCAGTTAAATCAACATCTCCGAAAAAATCAAAACAAGTTCTAAGTCCATCAAATGTATCAAAAGCAAAAGCGTGACATTAATAGAACATAATGTCTCTATCTATTGATAGTAAAGTTATCATTCATAATAAAGCAACAAAACACATCATTTTTATTCACAATAATAAATAGGTCCATGAGTAAATACGAACTTTTAAGCAAACTAGTAAAGCATAGTGATTCCCGATTTCCCGCTTCGCGAAAGAGACAGAGAATACAGTCTGTTTAGTAATGAAATTGTAACTTAATAGTGCAGCATGGGTGAAGAAAAGAAACAAGTTTTGATAATTTTTTTTTTTCATTTTGATTGCTTTTGAAAGATTTCGAATAATTTAGAATGATGTAAAAGCAATTTGTATCACTTGATCTGTTTGGTATAAGAAATATGTTCGGACTATAAATGAGAAATCAAGGCCGGAGAGAAAAAAACTAACATAAAATCTGGAAGTTCATAAGAAGAACTGTTAACATAAGAACAAATGTCAAAATATAACCTCAACTGTCACGACGCAAACGACGTCAAATTTATGTCTGCGAAAAAAATAAACAGTAGGGCTCCAATATTTATTAAGAAGCAGGGCAGGGCTCCAATATTTTTTGTCAAGCAATTAAGTTTGCGAACAACTTGACGTTATTTTTCCGTTTAAGGGCTCAATCCCAACACTATTTTAAGAGCCTTCGTGCAGATTATTTTTAGAAGAAGCCAAAAGATAACGATATTTATTTACTGACAATAGATCATGAAAGTTATCAATCAAGTGAGTAATGATCGTCTACTTAATTTTGGTTTTCTTATATTCTTATGGCTATTGAACTCTGTTCTCTGTGTAGGTCTAGATACTTATTTTAAAATGCTGTTTGTTTGTCTGTTATACACCAAAGTTAATGTGTATCCTAATTGTATGGAAAGGGAGGGGGAGGAGGGGGGAATAGCAAAAGTGTGTTTATTAGAATCAGAATCAATCTGTCTGTGTCGTTTGATTGTTGATGTCACTCACAAGTAAATATTTATTCGAGGTTTATCGTTTGATACAGAAAATACTTACATAATTGAACTTATAAAACTATGTTCTTGATAGGCTGTCAGTAGATCTTCCGAGTTCCGAAAAACTTAGGCACGTTGTAATAAAAAAGTGATAAATAAGGACTTTCATACGACTCGAACCAATTGGTGGCTTAAGTAAAAAGATATGTTTGGTAGATCACTACACTGCATCTCCATCTCAATTAGGTCTAGGTTCTTGCTATTCGACGCCCACATAGGTATGTTTGCTAATAAATAAAGCAGATCATAAACTAGGTCTTGTTGAAATCGCATATCTATTGAACTTCTTAAAACAGCCCAGACCCCAACATTAGGTCTAATGGACCAGTGAACCGATATTGTTAAGTATCCACTTGTTCAACAGATTTGTTCTTCCCTTTGACCTCTCGTCAAGGAAAAAGAGGGATGGCACAATAGGAATTAGGGTCGGTTTAAAAATGGTTCAACAGCCCATCGAAGATTTATGGCGTTTTTAATTGGCAATCTAGAAGTTAAGAAAAGCATTCTGAATGCGTTCAATTGTAAGTAAAGCTTTTCCAAGCATTGTCATTGATTTGTGAAATGCTTTTTCGAGTGGATAGAGAATGAGAGATGAAAAGGCCTTCTTGCAATAAAAAATAAAGTAAGACTTGGTAGCCTTAAACATAAATCAAAAGTTTGCTCCTTGTGTGAACAGAAATTAAGAATCTTACAACATGATTCTAACGTGCCTTTAATTCAATATAGCAATGAAAAGTGTACTCTAACAGTAACATGTTTGAAAATTTAAATGACTATCAACCCGATTCTGCAATTGTAACGAGTCACAAGTCACAAGCGCTTGTGACTAATTTCTTGTCAGGATAGTTGTGAGTTGTGCTTGTGACTCGATAACAAATAGGAATTCTGAAACAACTCTCACAAGAAAACTCACAACAAAATTCACCTCATGGGGAAAATAATTATTGTTTTTGTTTTGCGGTTTTATTAAAATCAATATTTCTTGTGGAGAAGCTTGAATTTTCCTAACACACAGTTTTTGGGAATCGAAAAACATTACAAAACTACTTTCTAGCAAATAGATAATTTTGAATATAATACAAGCATTTATTTTCATTAAAAATTTTCCTTTCGGATGAAAGTTCAGCAATAAGACGAATAATTATAAAATAAACTATCCACTCAAATTAGTCCTTATAATAGAAGCAAGGTTACAAAAATTCCCATAGAGCTGAAAATTGGTATGAATGTTCAGAATACAATTATAAATTAATTGTGAAAAGTCCCCATCAATCCCCCTTGTGCAAAAAATTTTATTGATGGTCAAATTTTTTCGCGTTTTTCAGCTAAACGGTGGGTTTTATAGCAAAAATATTTCCGACAAAATTGCATATCATCCAATTCTCTACAAAAAATACATCCACACTTTTTTCATAAGTATTGCCATTTCCGTGATACAGCGGTTCAAAGATCTAAACAAAATATTTTATTCGTAATTTTAATTAATATGCATGTTAATGAACTTTTACATACATTTTTGAACCGTTATACGAGTCACCATGATATTTTAAGCTTTGTGTTTCAGAAAATGCAAAACGTTATGGTCATGATACATGAATTGCTTTTTTTGATCAGCCTCTCTATGCTCTCGAAAATCATAATCAGGCTCGGAGGATTTCATTTAATTGTATCATTTGTTATATCATGCAAGGAAGCGGCATAAAAGAAATACTTTCTTTGACTTATGCACCTGGGTCATTAGATAAAATGTTCAACGGTCATGCAATATGCCAGAGCTATTCGAGCTCATACATTACTTCAGTTAGCTTTCTCGAGGGAGAAGTACGAAATAGAGTGTCATAAGTAAATGGGTATATGGTATGCATGCAATGAATGCTATTTGTGTAGGATAGAGAGATTTCGCTTACGTTAGAATGGATTTTGTTTCCTTTTTATAAACAACGCGCACTCAAGGGCTTTTTCATTACCCTTTATATGCCAAGAGCACAATGCGAGTATTAGGGAAAGGATAGAGGATGTAAAAGGAGGTGTCGGTGAACATTGGTTTTTAATTCTTGAATATTACAATGACAGGGGAAGACAGAGTGTGGAAGAGAGTTCCACATTCGCGTAGTACGGCTAAAGAATGATTCTCTGTACATGACAGTACGTCTGAAGTTGGGCTCAAGGGTGAACTGATGGGCATTCCTGGAGGCGCGGGTGTTACGGTTGAATATCTTAATGGGAGGAATGCAACTGACTATTTCACTAGAGCATATACCGTTGAAGTATCGGTTAAATAGGGTGAGACATGAGACATTACGCCACCGGTGTTCTAGAGACGTAAATGACACAACGATAGTATTGTCACCAATCATTTTGAATGCTCTTCTTTGGATACTGTCCAGAAGACTTATATACGTCACTGGACACCAGCCGAGACATGAGAGTTGTACTCAAGCTTTGGACGTATGTAAGTTTTGTAAATAATAGCCAGATCAGAGGGAAACAAAATTTCTTACATCGTCTTAAGAAACCTAAACATCTTGCGGAATTTTTGTCAACATCGCATATGTGCTCGATCCACAAGAGGTGGTCAGTGATGCACATAATGAGAATATCGAGATGTTCGGTCTCAATGATGCAAGTGCCACTCATGGAAAGTGGCAGGGGAGGTATATCTCGCTTCAACGATACAAGACAGCATTGGGTTTTTGAAGCATTAAAGTCTACCGGATTTTGTATTCCCCATTGTACAATGTTGTTTAAGTCAGAGTTTAATGAGCTTATCATATTAAGCCGTTGCAGTTCTACATCCGAAGAGGAGGGATGTGAGTCTGCACACGAATATGAAAAGCTAAGGGTACTATCGTCAGCGAAACAATGAATTGGATTAGAAGTTACAGACAAGAAGTCATTTATGAAAATGAGAAAGAGGGTCGGAGACAAAACGGAGCCCTGGGGCACACAAGCATTTATATTGTGCGTTTCAGACTTGAAGCCGTCCAATTTAACTTGTATTGAACGGTTCGAAAGAAAGTTTCTAATCCAACAAAGGAGGGTTTCATCGATACCGAAAGCACACATTTTCGATAAAAGAGCAAGATGCCAAACTTTATCAAATGCCCTTGAAATATCAAGTGCAATAATCTTACTTTCTCCAAAACGATGTAAAGATTTGTTCCACTGTTCGGTGAGATAGACCATCAAATCAACAGTGGACCTCCTGTTGCTGCGAAAGCCGTACTGCCGGTCATTAAGAAGCTTTCGGTCTTCCAGATATTTCTTGAGCTGATAGTTTATCAGCGTTTCCATGACCTTAGAAAGAAGGGACGAAAGTGCAATCGGACGATAATTGGAGGGAGAAGAAGTTTTGCCTTTTTTGGAATTGACTGGGCAAACGCTGTTTTCCAACTGCTCGGAACGAGCACAGAAGAATAGGATAGATGGAAAAGCTTACGCAAGGGTTTTGCCAGCGTAGAAGAACACCTCTTCAGAATAATAGCGGGGATACCATCCGGACCAGCGGATTTATGTATGTTGAGATCCTTTAGGACTCTCGCTACAGCACGAGTGTGAAAGAAGATTTGCCCCATGGAATCATTGACGCGCTCAAGGACTGGGGGAGATATGACACTCTCGGACAGCGTTGAATTGGAGGCGAACTGCATAGCGAAAAGCTTTCGCGAGAGAGCTAACAACTGGAGTTTCATTGTCAACGAGCGTAGGGACCGAGGAAGATGAAGAATTCTTCATATTTTTTACAAATGACCAAAAATTCTTCCTGCCTTTGGGACATTGCAGTACATTTTGCCTTAATTTTTGGTCATGTAAAAATTCGTCGGAATATGGGCATTGCAGGCCTTCCTGGCTTGTTTAAACTTGTTCCGGTTTTCCTCAGTTGGGTTGGCTCTAAAACACCGGAACATTACTTCTTTTTCCCTGATAACCTCTTTACAGCTTGAATCAAACCATGACTTTTCTTTGGGTTTGATGCTTTTAACCCTATTCTGGATAAAAGTTTTCATTCCCAAAATAATCATATTAGTAATCATATCTGCGCTGGAGTCTAAGTCACTATCGAGGAAGCATAGTGACCAGTTAAAGATCCGGAAGAAGTTATTGAAACCGTCCCAGTTGGCTTTCTCGTATTGTCAGACGGTTCTCTTCGGAGCTCTTTCCCTAACTGGATTAGTTTGACACGAGAAATTTGCAGATATTTTACTATGGTCCGATGTGCCTAGAGGCGTTAATACACAGAAAGGGTAATTATCAGGGTCACACACAAAGAACAAGTCAAGAGTATTATCCGCTTGGCCATTAATGTCCGATATTCGAGTAGGCTCAGTGACTAGCTGAGTCAGGTGGTTAAACTCAGCAAAGATCTCGGCACACATTCCTTCGGGTCTTGTCTGGCCCGAACGGAGAAGCCACGAAGAATTGTGTACATTGAAATCGCCCGTAATAACGATTTCAATGTGAGGATACAAGGATACAACTCTTTGTATGGAGTCAGACAGAGCGTCAAATTCAAGAGAAGTTGAAACTCTGTCCAGGTTTGGGCTTTGATAGAGAAAACAGTAGTGAATGATGTGCTTATTGACGGAGAATTTAAACCACATAAAATTAAAAAAAGAGTTAGATCAACGTCCATATTGAGGATACAACAGATCAGCATGTTGAAGCAAATGATCCTCGAGTGAAGATTCTCAAGACGTACAAAGCATCCTAGAGTGGTTTTCTTTACATGGTCCTTTTCCAGCAATGCTAAATGTGGCTGTAAAAAGGTTGGACTGTTTCGGTCTTTAGCATGTGCCAATTATTGTCAAGGATAGTCGGGATCCAATGTTGAATCGATACTAGATGAGGATAATTACAACATCAGTGATGAGACATATTATGATGCATCACTTTTAGAGCATATTTGTATCCAGCAGGAAGATGAAGAAAACGAGAAAGAAGAAAACGAAGACAATATGCTAGAAGTTCCATTGAATTATTATGAATCCGACCAATAATTTTTGCAAATTCTTTTTTCACTTATTACTATAATTTATACAGCTTTCATCATTTTCAATACTCAAATTGAATTCAATAGGATCACAATAGTTTAGTTTAGTTTAGTTTTATTGACTTCAAAAGATACTAGTTCTCCATTCAAGATGTTGATCGTTTCCTCTAAACCGAGTACATCTGTCCCAAAATAGCGCTTTCGGAACTCCTTGAGTATTGGACAAACTCCCAGGAAATGAAATACATCTTCGCGTTCTTTGCGATTGCATAAATCGCACAGTATTGGCAATTCTGGACGGTGAGGAATGTAGTTCAAATTGATGAGTTCACCTCTTACTTTGAATAACAAGCTGATTTTTTGTGTACTGTTTTTGGCCAAGAAGTAGGTTTTGTGGTTCAAGAAATGGTTAACTTTACTGTAGTAAGATTTGTAAATAGATGCTTCGGCTTCACTCATAAACTTATCGTACAACATGTTGCCGACCTTTTTCAGCAAGTCATCAAAATTCAACTTAAGCACCTCGATAGTTTCGTTTGCTGATATTGAAAACGTAGTTGAGCATTCAATTGCCAGTTTCTTCCACTCTTTAACACACGAAACTTCAGAATTGATAGCTTGTGTGAGTACTATTCGCGGTATTCTTTCGTCACCCATCGCCAAAACTCTTAACACGTAGTTGAAATGTAATTTAAGTGTGTCTAAAAAGAGGTTTCCTACTCCTGTTTCAAGATGTAGCATGTAGTTGGGCGTCGTGCTTGGCAACTTGAAAGTACTTTTAATAAAAAAACGGAGGAACTTTTCCACAGCTTCAAACGATCGATACCCCCATACTTGCGCTCCATAAAACAGTATTGCAATTGCGGTAGCTCGAAATACTTTGTGTTTAGCTATATGCGAAACGCTATTTCTTAGAGTGCAACTTCTCCACACAGAACACATAGCACGCTTTGCTTCTGATAATTTGGATTGTAAATGTTTTTCTAGACTCAAGTTAGATGCAATCAAAACTCCCAGATACTTGTATTCCTTTACTATTTCTATCGGTTCCTCGTCAAACGTCCACTTCTCCCTCCTGGAATATCTTCCACCACCGTTTCTGAATATCATGATTTTTGATTTAGAAAGATTTACTTGCAGATTCCATGTTTTGCAATAAAGTTGAAGTCTATTTATCATTAGCTGATAGGATCACAATATATCTTCTAACAGGGAAAAAAAGCGCCAAGCACAGTACCTCATACCTGGTGTGGAAACGTGCATATTATATGTACACGAATACATTTTTTTCAGGTTTTTGAACCGCTGTATCACGGAAATGGCAATGGCAATGTCAATGTAAAACCCAACGTTTAGCTGAAAAACGCGAAAAACCTATTCTTGCAAACTTTGACCATCAATACAATTTTTTCACTTGGGGGATTGATGGGGACTTTTCACAATTCATTTATAATAGTATTCTGAACATACATACCAATTATTTCTGGCTCTATGGGAATTTTTGTAATCTTCAAAATCTTATTTGACTGGGCTAAACTTCCTTTTTTGAATTTCTTGTTCACACAAGCATCGAACGTCAAATCAAAACAACAGCCATATGTTCTTTGTAACCTGCTCTTTTGGAAGTCACAACTTTCACATTTTTTGTGACCGTCACGCTTGGACATCGCCTTAAATCTCAATAATAATATAGTATTTGAGTTTAACTTTTCAAAATGTAATTATGTTTTATGTTAAGTATGATCGATTGGGATATTTAATTATATAATAATATTAACGAAATGTGTAACGTATTCTATAACACTCTGTTCAACTGCTTCTGTAATACTGTACCATTTAAAAAACCTCGATAATCATCTCAAATTCTTAAAAAAAACAAAAGAAACAACGCGTGGACAAAATATGTTAAAACAAGAACTGATGGAGATTATACAACCTTTTTAATCATTAGTCAACTTTTTACTGAATGCTCGAATATTGCCTACGATAGCTTAATTCTTTAATTATAAAATGATCTTAAGTCGAACCCAAATAGGTTTTGGAACTTCGTGGATTATAAAGGAAAAACTAGTAGCTACCCTAACACAATGTCTAACTCTTCTTCAACTAGCACTAATCCCTTACAGGCCGACTCCACTAGAGATAATTTCTCTCAGAATACTCATCCTGACATGAAAAGTCTAATGGAGTCGCGTTGTTTGTTGTTGTTTCAACGCGACTCCATTAGACTTTTCATGTCAGGATGAGCATTCTGAGAGAAATTATCTCTAGTGGAGTCGGCCTGTTAGTAATTGCTAACATGTTTGCTAACTATTTCAAATTGCATTTGAAAAAACTGACTATGGTGACAGTGACACCTCTTGTAATTCTTTTTCTTCTACTACTTCTTTCTCTCCTCTCAACACTATAAACTTTGATATTGACTTAGAAACTATAAAGCTTAATATTCTAAATCTTGACGAATGTTCTAGTCCATTACCTGATGGAGTACCTTCCTCTTAAAAAGTTGTGTTGATCATTTTTCTTAACCTTTATGTGTTCTATTCAATGAATCTATTAATAGATAACTGTATCTTCCCTTCTATTTGGAAAAGTGCCTATGCGATTTAAATATTTGAGTGTTAAAAATTATTACGAAAAGTATTATTTAGGAATATAATTATATTCAAAAATAATAAAAATCAGAATTGAATGAACTGTATGCAAAGTATCACCAGGCCGAAGAAGTCCCGAATCATTCTTAATCAATCAAATTAAAACACAAATAATTTCAATGTTTCAATTTAGTAAAATTTTATTTACACAATTTATAATTTTAATAAAAAATAAAAATAGCGTCTTAATAAGAAAATAAACATAAAGATCAATTATTATTAATATTGTTGTTGCATAAAATAAAAACATATCCATAATTACAAAATTTGTACTTCGAAACGTTAGATATTTTATTTCAAGTCAGTTAGGTTGTTGATTTTTTGTTTTTGTTAAAAATTTCACAAAAAACAAAATTGTAGGAAATAAAACCATTTTTCAACGATATTCTTTATGCTAGATACAATTTCACTCTATTATATGATGAACTAATAAATAGGTTTTTTGTTTAAAATAGTAAGATTCAAGTGGCTTTTTTGAAATCAAAGTTTTATAAGCTATCAAAATATTTGTTGTTTTCTTGTCCACAAAAAACATAATCATGATTTCATCACATTTTATAAAGTTATATCCTTGGCAGTAAAAACTTAATTGATTATATGAAGCATTGATGTTATTCCCTCCCGGAAATTCGGAAATAAATCAATATATTTATTGAATATTAATGGAAAATGAAGTATTAGGCAGTGGTTTTGACTCGCTGTCAAGTCTAAGTTTGTAGGACTCTTTTCCAAACTAATGTGCGAAGGCAAATTTTTTGATTGAATTTGAATGTTAAGTTGTTCTTCCTTAACAACACTGTTGTCAACTAGGTTTTTTTAAAAATGCTCGCATGATAAAAGGTGCTATTCCTCCCAAAATGTCGTGCATAATGTCAACTGCAGGTTTGTCAAATATGTCGAAGTGTTTCATATTATTTAAAAGGCAATACCTTTTTACACCTTTCGACTGTCCGTTCTCTTCATATGTTTGGTTAATATTTTCACTAAACATTTTACAATAGTCTGCTGACGAACGAATAAGGTTTTGATCTTCAACATGACTCAAACTAACTAACGTGCCTCTTAGAGTTTTATTGTTATCGATTCGTATACCATCTTTTTCAAGAATCAGTATATCGTCTACAATTGGTTTTAAAATAGTGTTGAAGGGGCAGCCTTCATTTTTTTAAATCGTTAGCATAAAATAGTGATACTAAATGAATATTTTCTACTTGCGAATTTATGTTAAATCCTAAGTTTATTAAAGTAAAATATATTGCTCCTATTTTATGAATAGTTGTTTTGCAACCTAATGGATTAACTACTTCAAAGTCGACGTAAAATAATTGTAACTGTAAGGCATTAGGGTTTTCTGCGAAAAAAAGAATTAGAACCTAAGAATTAGAATCCACAACAAAATTTTTTTGTATGTTCATTGTCACATGTAGGTATGGTCCTTTGAAAAGTAAACACTACAAAATGATTCATTTAAAAATAGACAATTTAATGTATTTAGAATAGGTATGTACTGAAAAGTACATTGAACTAGAACATCTTTGTATACTTCACTAACAGAACTAACAATATCACTGGCATGCATAATTAATTTTTTCACATTACATTCGGCTATTCCCATGGCCAATGCTTGATTTGAAAAATTGTGTATTGTTTGTCTAAAATTAATAAGCTCATTTTGAGACAATAATTCATATTCAATGTTCGGATTTTTAATTTCAAGGATTGCGCTTTTTTCATTTGAAATTGTTTTGGTCTCATGAAGCAAGGTGGCGTGGAATCTGTGACATTATCTAGACAAGTTTTTACATGGCGTCTTAAGCCACTATATGTGCAAAATTCTCGAGAAAAGTGCTCATTAACAATGCATGAAAGTAACATGAATTGAATTTAAAATATATATACATAAATTACTTGACAACTTAGTTTAAATCATTGATCTTATTACTGAATTTTGATGAAATTTCAATAATTCTGTTGGATTTAGAATTTCCGATTTCATATACCGATGTCACAAAAAATTTATAAAATGTTGTTAATGATGGATGATACTCAATGTTGAATACAAAATGAATTTTAAACAATAGATCAAAAGTGTAAATAAAATTAAAAGTTAGAGGGACCTGCAAAATTTTGCTATCTATTACTATGAAATATTGAGAAATTGCCTGTGTACTTGGTCCCACGGCGATTATAAAAGGTTGTTCAGAATTTATTTTGAAGTCCGTCTTCGGTGTATTGAGATCTGCAAAGCTTCAGGGGCGGATCCAGAGACTCTTGTTAAGGGGGGCAGCGCCCCTGAAAATGTTGATTTAATAGGCAAAGAAAAAAAGGTCTTCAAAAGGAGTTTTAAAGTACTTTCTACTTTTTTTATCACAAATTTTAAGGATAAAAGAAGTTTTAGATTAACAGCTTACTTAATAATATAATCACATGACAAATTATTCGAACAGAGGTATTTATAACGAGTACAATTTTACAATGCGAAATCAAATCGATGTTTGCTTTGGGCAAATCTATCTATGATATTGGCAGTATTCAAGTCAAAATCTGAATGTATATTTAAAAGTGCTAATCCAACTAGTCGATCTTCTTCCATGCTTGATCGCAGCAAAATTTGAGTTCTCCTGAAAGTAGAAAAGGTTCTATCTCCACTTTCTGCACTGAACACTAAGGAAACAAATTTAGAAGAGCACGCGCAACGTAGGAAAACTGTTATGATCAATAGCTGTTAAGCGTCCCAATCCCAAGCTTTGTATATTATATTCTTGGGAAGTGTCAAGATTGATTTTCTGCTAGCTGGTACAATACCAAACTTATTTTTAAGAAACCTGCTTCTATGGGAGGTCTCAAAGTAGTGCTGCAATCGATTTCCATCTTGGAGGAACTACCCAAGAATATATTATATACAAAGATTCAAAGAACAATCATACTTTTCCAAATCCCATTTTACTTTCCACGTTTTTAATTTCTCTAGGACATTTTTGGAGATAGGAAACGAAGCTGTTAAACAATTACAATGCCTATTACGATAATTCAATGAATTGAAGATGATTTTATTATATGCATTATGAAAGCAAAATTTTGATATTTTTAACTTCCCAGAGGAAGTTATTGTAAAGGATCCGCATTTTTGAACCTCCTATTTTTGCATCAAACCATTTTATCATGATTTCTATGTGTGTGTATTTGCGTATGTGCGTTGTGTTTTTTCTGCTCGACAATCTCGCGAACGACTCATAGTATTGACATTAAAGGACTCATTCGATGCGGAATCGCTTTATTAAGAACTGATTAAGTTTTCAGCGATAACGGTTTAGCGATTTTTTACTCAGAATTAAACATTTGAAAGTAGTAAAATATCGTCATTTATACATGAAAAAAATGATTATCTCGCGAACCGCTCATGGTGTTGATATCAAATTGGTCTCGTTCGGCGCAAAATTACTTGATTGAAAACTGAATAAGTTTTCAGTAAAGAAATCGAACGAAATCAAGTATTCATCATTTATTCATGAAAATTATGACAATTTCAGCATAAAATGCAACAATAGTTCAAAAAAAATTATTTATCAATGTTAGAAATTATATAATTTTACCATAATTTGTTATAAACAATTGAAAATGAAGCGATATATTTTTGTGGTTTCATGGAAAAGAGGTCTATATGAGTAGGAATAGGATATTCATGATTTTAAACCGGTGAAAACGCATAAGTTAAGTTGACAACAGTTTCATTTACTACAAACTATTGAATTTTGTTTGTTTATTTTTCTCCTCTGGGAAGTAAGTCGTGTGGACCACAGGGGTCGCACTCATATTTCATTATCTTATTTTCACCTGAATATAATGTCACCACGTGCCACAATCGTGATGAGATAATTTTTGTCAAATATCATATTTTAGGCGGCTCAGGGGGGGCAATCGCCCCTATCGCCCATAAGTTTCTCAATTGTCTTGGAAAAATTTATTCTCCGCTTTTCTTTGGATTTGGGACCTTGTGCAGTTGGGGGAAATAATTTCACAAGGAGCAAAATCGATTCCACTTCAGAATTCGAACCTTTAAAATGAAAAAAAAAATATATTTAAGTAATGAGAAAGATTGAGCATTGAATATGAATAACACCTTCTACTTTCTGGTCATGGCCGCACGTTTCCTTGAAAAATTCTTTATCTTCTTCCCCCAAATCTGCATTCTCATTTTCAATAGGAAGATCATTTCCTTTTCTTATTTATGTTTGGCCGTATGTTCCCTCGCTTTTATGGCGCTAAATGCTTATATTTTTGAGTTTATTCAAAATATAACCACTGTTTGTTTCAGGGTTGTAAAACAAATCCTGCGAAGCATTAAAAAAGATAAAAGTTTTTGTTCGCAAATTTCAACGTTGGTACTTACAATTCCACCGTGTTTGCTCTCTTTTACTTTAAAAGATGGGAAGAGGGATATAATAGCCTTTACGCAGGCTATTTTTCGTCTTTCCCTGGATACTTTCCGCAAATACTCCTCATATAATTTGTTGCTTCGGTTACTAAAGCTCGCCGAGAACAATCTTTAAGGATTTGGGTTTTGGCATACTCTTCAAGAATAAAAATGTATTCGCTTTGTTTTATATCATATTCCAGATCCAGACCCTGTTAACACATTGACAATCGCAAACAAACACAATATTAAAATTTATAATAAATTCAACATTTAATTCTATGTGTGTGTAGTGTGTATGCATGCATGTGTGTGTATGTGTTTCGTTTATTATCTACAAAATTCGGTTATTATAAATATTATAAGTAGGAATTTGTAAATATTACAAACGAATTACCTCTTTATATATAAGCAATGATGAGCCTAGACAAGCATTTTGGTTTTTGATTAATCCACGGTTTTCGCACGTTTCTGTTTGTGTTGGGCTTATTTCAAGCAGAAAGTAAGCACAATTTGAATATTTTTCAACGACTAGCTTATCTGAGGCCACCTGTGCGATATGAGACAATTAATATCTATGTCTCCTCCTCTGAGCCACGTAGGTTTATGTTATGTGTGATTTCTTTCTATGTGTCTATCTGTCTCTCTCTGTTGTATTAATGTCTTGTTCTGTCCCAGCCGTTGTCCTCTGTCGCCAGTGCTGCTATGTGTTAGTTCGTTACATTCATGTGCGAAGTACTGTGAAATGTCAATGTCTACTAAATTTTCGACGGGTATCTCCGCCCCATCCCGATCTTTAATTGTGAAACTTGTAAAAGTTTCAGGGCATCCTTCGAGAACTATAAATGAATGAAGATATAAAAAAAATGTGTCACAAATAGTTTTTTGACTAATGCGGAATAACGACAGTGAGAGGGCGGGTGGTGGTCCTAACAAAACTTAATTTCTTATTAGGTAGGTACACTTTTCGTTAATAGATATACAAATATGACTTTTACTTCTTTTACGTCTTCAAATCATAGAATGTTAAAACATAGATTTTTTTATTGAAAAATAGGTACATATTAATTTGTTCACACCACAAACCCGCCCCGCGCCGCCGCCGTTTGAGTACAATAATTTGTTTTCTTGCATCACATAAAAATGATATCTATAATTATTCATTACCTGACAAAATAATGTCTGATGCCGATATTGTTTCATCGGAATTCTCATTTTCCTTTTATAACTTCACAAAACACTTTTATTTAAATAATTGCGGACTTTTATTAATTTTCCTTGAAGGCTCATGCTTATTATTATTAATATTATTTAAGTTCACAAATCACAAAAAAAACCAGCAGCATGCAACTCGAACGACAACCGAAAACCGAAAGAAAATTTATTAGATAGAAACAGTAACATTTATGACCGTTCATCGGCGTCAGTTTTTTGGTTTTTAATAAAATTGACTCGAAATTCAATACAGATATGTTGAAATCAAATACATGGATATTAAAAACCAATGCAGCAAACTTACTTTCTAATAGTTAGCGTATACTTTTTAATACAATATTAATATTATTATTCATTGTAGAACGAAAAATTATCAAGCAGAAACAGTTAAACGACCCATACACAGCACACTTGTTGCTCATCGTTGTATGTGTACGGAGATGTTTGCCGTCTGTCTGTGTGAAACGGTGTGAATAAAAATCAAAACTTTTTTTTTAGGGTGCTTGTCACGATCGGTGCGATGCAGGGTTACCTTTGTGACTCTTTTGCGTCCTTTTGACTCTTTTTTTTAAGGTCTGGACTATAGGACACCACTATTCGAAAATAATGGAAAGCGGACTCTTTTTACAAGTTCAGGACTCTTTTAGAACCGAAATATTTTTTTTCAATACAAATTTTTCATCGAATGCTTTTCTTCTCCTTTTGTTCAAATTCTATTCTGAATTCATTCGTTTAAATTAATGTCAATGTGGGTTAGTGTAACTGTACATGAGAAATCTAAAATCTACATTATGTAGGAAACGCCAATACGATTTTTGCTGAGCTCTTAATAAAATACCCTGTAGTATTGACTGCCTGTAGTTACCCACGAATTTTCATATGGAACGATGTTTCACTGTGGCGTATGTGTAACATATTTTGCAATTAAAGAAAATTATAAGTTTGAAATTTTACAATGGTTACGAAATATTGATGTTATATGTCAGAATCGCCAAATTGCTCAAAACCTTAATGTGAAGTCAAAAACATTGTCCCATTATTAATTCGGATTATGATTGTGGCCAATTTTCAACCCAACCTTAACGACAACTTTACTCAAACCATAAAACTTATTGAATTCTCTCATGAGAGTTACATAATTACAAATAATATTAATGAGTACCTAAACTAAATATAAGAAATGTACAGAATGTAATTTCTAAAATTAGGTACTTACATTTTTAAATTTACGATTTCAAATTCGGTCAGTAAAATCGAAACGAATTAAAAACAAAATGGAATTTAGGACACCTCTGCTTGAGCAATGGGTCTTTTTTCCAGCCAGGACTCTTTTTTTGACTCCTTCAAAAAAATTTCAGATGTAGCTCTGGCTGTGTTGTCTGTAGGAATGTTGCACACACATGCCATATTCATTTATGTGCACACAAGTTTGCTGTGTATGGGCCGTTTTACATTTGGGTACGTTCAGTCTTCCGGTTTTTAGTAAAATTGACTTGAAATTCAATACACTTGTACTGAAATCAAATACATGGTGGATAATAAACACCAATGCAGGAAACTTTATTTTTAATAGTTAGGGCATACTTTTTAATACAATATTATTATTATTTACTGAACAACGAAGAACTATCAAACAGAAACTAGTTACTTTGGGATCGTTTATCGGCGTCAGTTTTCGGTTTTTAATACAATTGAAATTAAATACAAGGATATTAAAAACCAATGCAGCAAACTTACAGGGTATACTAAATAGGGTAGGTTATACTTTTTAATACAATAGATATTGTCTCTTCAATGTAATTGTATACTCATGAACTTAATAAGGACCTACTCAGAGGCGTCGGGCGGTGTATTGGTTTGTAATAAAATTGAGTTTAAATCAAACTCACCTCTGTTAAAATCTAATGCAATTCAATTAAAAGTTAATGGAGACAGGATTCATTTTAATGCTGGGGTCTTCGGCTTATGTTCATTTGAAAAATATTAAATCTAATACAGTAGTATTATATATTAATGCAATGGTAATAAAATTATTAAAGTTTTACAAATAAATATGCCAAAGTGTGTATTACCTTTTTTTATTTGATGTTTCTATCTTTCACAATTTGGTAAGTATCATAATAGGAAGTAGACGATGACTTCGTCTATTTAAAGAAATGGAATGAGGAAGAATTTTAATACTTCAATAAAACATTTCAAATATTATTAATTTAGACCGTGTACAAGTAGATTGTGTGTTTACTGACTTCAGTAAAGCCTTTGACAAGTTATGCCATACAACGCTTATCAAGAAAATTGACAATCTTGGATTTAGCTCTTAGTTTCTAAAATGGATATTCTCATATTTAAGCGACAGACATTATAGTGTAGTTTTCTTTAATGAACATTCAACTACACAATTTTGTAGTCAACTCCGGTGTCCCTTATGGTAGTCACTTAGGACCAATTTTTTTTATATTAATTATTAATGACTTAGCTTTGACTATTAGAAACTCTTCTATTCTAATTTATGCAGATGTAGTAAAAATGTTTAAAAGTATTAAATCTCAATCTTACTGCTTGTTATTACAGGAAGACCTTATTCTTTTTTGGGAGTGGTGCCGTCTTGTCTTAAATGTTGGCAAGTGTATAAGTATGTCTTTTACACGCAAACAAAATCCCTTTGTATTGAGTTATATGTTTGATCTGTCACCGTTAAACAATGTCTCTGCAGTCTCTGTATTGTATAATCCTGGATTCAAAAATAAATTTCAACTTTCACTTGGACTGTATATGTAAGTGAAAAAAGCCAATAGAATGCTAGAATTCATAAAGAGATTTAGTCGCGACTTTCAGGAGCCTTATGTTTTAAAACTTTTGTTTGTATCGTTTGTAAGGCCAATACTAGAATACGGATGTGTAGTATGGTAACCATATTACTCTACTCACATAAATAGACATGAATCAATTCAAAGAAGGCTAATGCGTTTCTGAATGCGTTTCTTTTCTTGGTCCCCGAATAATATACCTCCTCCTCACTCTCATAGACTGCTTCTTATTAAAATTCCATCTACCACCCTTCATAGACAATACCTTCAGTTTTGTTTTATAACTAATTTGATGAAAGGTTCCATACTATCTCCATCAGTTCTAAGTAGATTAAACTTTAGTTTTAGTCGAACATGCATTAGACTACAAACAACCCTTACATCTACCTTTCAGTAGATCTATTTATTTTTTATCATATTTTTACCCATAATATTAGTATAAGAGTAAGTGTACAGAGTTCTCAACCTAATCGATATATTTTGCACCAGAATGCAAAATTTCAAATATTTTATTATAAACACTTATGTTTGTTTTCATTGGTCGTCCAGAAGCATTCGGAAGAGTCAAGAAGTCTTCTGAAACCATTCCATTTTACTGACTTTGACAGACGAAATGCTTCTGAGAAGAGCACAACTCTTCTGTTTTTAAAACAGAATCGTCCGAAGAATGACACATACCTACATCATAACCAGGCACGTAGCCAGAGGGGGGGCTAGAGGGGCTCAAGCCCCTCCCGAAATGATTTAAAAAAAAAAATATTTGAACAAAAGTTTGTATATTCTCTTATTAGTTCCTCACTACTTATGTAACCACATCGTAACCAGTTCAAAAAATGCAACCTATATAAGCCCAGATATCCAAAACGAAATCTTGGATATATGCTCTGATATTGTCACCAGAAAAATATCTAACCGGGTTATAAGATCGAGTTGTTTTAGCATTCTGGCTGATGAAACAATGGATGTTTCTGGCACTGAGCAACTTTCAATATGTGTCCGATATGTTGACTGCTGTACAGAGCCCACGAAAAGTATGCTTCGGGAAAATTTTGTAGGTTTTATTCCGACACCGCCGTCTTGGACAAAACGTCACGATAGACGCATATAATTTCGAGGTAGTTAGGGACTTTGTATACCTTGGCTCCGCTATCAATACGGACAACGACATCAGCGCCGAGATCAGACGAAGAATAACTCTTGCTAATCACTGTTTCGTCGGGATAAGAAAGCAATTGAGTAGTAAAGCCCTCTCCCGAAAAACTAAGGTGACGCTCTATAAGACCATCCCCGCTATATGGTGCATGGACCTTGTCAAAAACGGATGAGAACGCACTTGGCCGTTTTGAGAGAAAGATTCTACGTAAGATCTATGGTCCTGTCTGCATAAACGGTGAATGGAGGAGAAGATTTAACGACGAACTGTACGGGCTGTACAGCGACACTGACTTAGCTAAAAGAGTGAAGGTCCAAAGACTCAGATGGCTCGGTCACGTGGAGATTATGGACACCAATACTCCGGCCCGTAAAGTCTTCGAATCCACCCCAGAGGGAAGACGCAGTAGAGGAAGACCAAGGCTCAGGTGGCGCGCGCAAGTTGAACACGACCTCAACCAACTCGGCGTGCGAAACTGGAGACAGCGAGCTAGGAACCGAGCTGGCTGGAGAGGTTTGTTGGTTGAGGCCCAAGTCCACCCCGGACTGTAGCGCCACCTTAAGTAAGTAAGTAAAGTAAGGATCCCTCTTCCGATGTTCTGAAACTGCTAGATATATGTGACAAGACCTACTTCAGGAGCATAAGCTACTTGCTTACAATTTTGGCCACACTACCAGTTACAACAGCTATCGTTGAAAGAACCTTTTCAACGATGAAAAGGATCAAAACAGTATCCCGAAGCGTTATGGGCCATCCAAGACTAAGCGCACTTGCAATGCTGTCTGTTCACTCAGGTATTGATGTGGATCCAGATGAAGTGATCGACATTATGTCTAAAAAAAAGACAAGGCGTTTATTGCTGTAAAAATCCAAACTATTTATTTAATTAAATAAAAACAAAATACAAACAAAAATAAAACATTTACATTATGTAGTTTTTTTTTAATTTTTTTATAAAGAATTACTTCTTCGAAATTGAACAAGCCCCCCCCCCCCCCCCCCCCCGAACCGAAATCCTGGCTACGGGCCTGATCATAACCCGTTCCATTGGATGTAGAAGAAGAAACGTCAAAAAAAGACCAATGGAAAACGACATTAATTCTACCTACTATACATCTGCGATGACAGTTTCCAGTTGTATGGTGCCTCTTGCTTTGGAGAACAAAAAACGACGTTCATATCTTCAAAACATCTTTTTCAGTCCAAAATTTTTGCAAGGTTCAAAGTCTGGTCTCTTTTTTTGTATAGAGTATAAAACAATAGAGTAAACAATTCGCATGTATACGTACACACTTATTTTAAGCTTTTAAATGTGTGTATTATCGGGAAAAAGTCTTATCAAAATTTCTTATAATCAGCAACAATTTCTCACAATTTAAATTTTAGCAAATATAAACAAAGCAATATTTTGGTGATTGCTCTCGACATAACCAAACAGGTTTAATAACATTTTGCGAATCTGTTTTATAAATCAAGAAAATACCATTTTGATTAATGCGAATGTTACCATCAATGTGACAGTTATCATTCCAATTGCCATATAGAATTAAAAATTTGAAACTAACCGTCCGATAATGTCTTATCAAGCGACCGACGCGACGACGTGATATATTTCACATTCATTGATATCGTTAATATCGGTTATTATGTCACATTAATTAATTGGAAATGAATGCACTCTTAATCTAAGGTATGTTGTTTGATGCCATTCGAAGTCTGATGCAAAAAAAGGGGGAAGTGTGCCTGTCAATCAGAGTATGGTATTTTACCTTGCATAATTGTTATTGTTCCAGCAAAAAACAAGTTCTTCAAAGAATAAATTCGACCTTCAAACAGTTTTTTTTTTGGGAATCAAACAAAAATGAAAACCAGTTTAACAGTCTTATATTGTATGTTGCTCATAATTTCAACCTTAGTTTTGTATCACAATTAATAATGTAAGTTTCTGTACGTATGTCGCAAAATGGAAAAAAAGCTAACCATGGTAGATTGATAGAAATAATTTGTACCTACTCCGTACACCAGTTGCATGACTCAGAGTGAAACAAACAACAAAAAATCTAACTCTGTAGCTTTTACACTACTTGCCAGTGGATTATAGACAGACCTTTCACTAGGTGATATTTTTATTTTTGTCAGTTATTCCTTGCCATTACTTAAAAAAATCGTTTGTTCTTTTTATATTAGTAGTAGTAGAAATGGCGGCCAAGAGCAGTCTAGCTCGTTGACCCAAATGGCGCTGGAATGCTCCGTTTTGATACCATAAAAACTCGTTTGACCTATAAAATTGAAAGAGGGATTGTATAAAATTCTGAGCTTTTGTTTTGAGTTCGCTTACTAGCGATCTCAAGTTCGAAGAGGAACTGTAACAATCAGTTTACAATACGCCTCAAATCGACTTTTTTGCGTTTAGAAAAGAGATCAAATCTTTGGTCCTCAGTTCGGAAAGCTCATTTAGGTCTTTGAAGAAGGACCTTTCCAATGATTTGGCTCTCGTTTCGGCAGGACACTTACACAAGAAGTGAAGAACAGTTCCCTTTTCTCGCTGGTCCCCACAACTACGACAGAAAGTATTGTGTATCCTTCTAGATATGATACTGTTGGTTATGCTACTCCACCTGTGGTTTGATTCAGCGAGAAAAATTGAGAAGATCTTGCCCTTCATAGCACCAAGGAGGAATGTTGACTCTTTCCGCGATTGAGCTATGAAGGGCTGATCCTTCCCTAGCCAGCTTGTAAGCCCGTTCATTGCCCTTAAAGCCACTTTGACCCGGAACCCACACAAGAGTGACCCTGAGTCCAATGTTCATGCCCGCTAACTCACTTCGGCATTTTTGGACTAATGTGGAGGATGATGTGGACGAGCCAATCGCTTGAATAGCCGTCTGACTGTCCGAAAAGATATCTGTATTGCGGTTTTGATTTGGATCTAGTTTTAGTAATTTGCATGCTTCCTTAATCGTGAGTAGTTCAGCCTGAAAGACACTAGCAAAATCAGGAAGCCGAAAAGACCTGGAGACATTTAAGGACTGTACCAACCCACACTCGATCTTTGATCTGTCAGTGAAAATAGTTGTGTCGAAGCCTCTCGTCACTAAGTCATCATCCCACTCTTTTCGGGATGGAATGATAACTTTAAAATCCGCACTGAGGTCCACAGTATGCGTGCAGTAGTCTGTTTTTGTCGAAAAGATGTTCACTGGGTTGAGGTTAGTAATATAACTATGACCGTAAGGTTTAGAATACCAGAATTCCCTAAGTCTCAACGCGTTGCAAGGTACTAAATATTTGATGTGCAAGTCTATTGGTTAGAGGTAAAGAAAAACGTTTAGGGCGTCCGATGTTCTTTTTTATAAAATGGTCAAAATTTATAAAAAGAAAATGTTTTTATCAACAGTATTTTTTTAAGTTACGCACCGTCATCTATCAATGTTTAAGACAAAAACAAAACTTTGAAGAATAATCTTTACTTACGATACGAATACGCGACAGATAACTAGTTCCAAACTTAATCTTGATTATGGCCTAATCTTATTTTAGAAAAGATAAGAAAACACATATCTTACAAAAGAAACATTCATAAGCTCAATAAAGTGACGCGGAGTGTATTGCCCAAGGCGCTCACTGCACAGCGTACACTCTGTATACACGAGAAAACAGCTGGGTTGCTCTTGCTTACTTCGCAGCCACGCTACCAAACAATACACAACAAAAACAAATATCCCTACAAACCGGCAGTAACATTAAAATTCAGTAAGCTGGCGAATGAGTTACAGATAAGTCTACTATCCAATTCATGCTGGCCGAACAGCGAGCAAAAAGTAATATTAAAAAATCTTCCGAACAGGTTATTTTTTCAGAGCGTGTTGTAAATATAACTTTGAGCATCGCACAACGTTTCTCAATTTTGCGGCTCGTGGTGTTCCCCAAGTGTTTTTTTTTATATTTTTATTTTTTGTTTGTTTTTGCTCAAATGTGCATCATCTTGCTTTAAGAACAACATTTGATTCTCACATAAACTTCTGACAAAGTTGGGCGTTTTTAAGTGTTGTCGTCATATTGCCATAATTTTCGTCGGTTGTCGTCGGTGATAAATTAAGAGATATCCTCACCGGCACGTTATATCGATATCGGTACAGTAATTTGTTAACGTACTTCCAAAATATTTTATTTTAAAACATCAAAAAGGCAAACAAACAAATTTGCGCAACAGGTTTCGCCGAAGATTTAATTGAAAAATTATCTTCATCCAAAAATGGGATCCATTAATTGCAAGGAATACAAAACAAAGAAGAATTCAGCGTGTGCGCAGGAGAACGATGGTGAGTCTGGTATCCTTTTCCTGTTTATGTGTTTGAAGTTGTTGAGTTGCAGTGTAGCTGTAGTGTAGGTGGATGTGATGGATGTAAATGTTAAAGTGAATCATTCCTAAACGCGACTTGTGAATGCATTAGTCATTCAAAAAGTAAAAAATTATTATTGTCTCTCCAATTTAATTGATTTAAGGTTATTTCAAGACCACGAACAAGTATAGTTCGTTATTTTTCTTTGGTAAGAATTTTTCATAAAAATAGAGCAATATCTCACGCAGAAGAGCATTTAAATTGAATTGTGTTCCATAATGACCATTAATTCGATTTCATCAAAAGCAGGGGCAAAACGTTTAAAGTAAGAGGTTTCTACTAAATGGTTCGATAGAATATTGAGTCACTTTTTGTTTGACAGTAAAGTTAGTTAAGGTACCTTGATGGCTTACTTCATCGAGTGTTATTGTGGTTCGACATAAAAGTACCCTTGTTGGGCTGTAATTTGTTATATGTTTCGGCTTGAAGATTTACACAAATCTTATCGGAATATCAGAATTGATAATTTAAATACAGAAGGGGTGGTTTGGTTGTGTTTTCAAGGATAGAAGTAAGAGTAGCTGATAACGAATTTTGGAGTGATCAAGAGTAATCTGTTTTTAAAAAAGATAAAAAAATAATATGATATACAGGGTGATTCACGAGCGTTGTGCCAAAAAGCTAGAGCGTGTAGGTTGAGTTGAGACAAGAAAAAAATCGTATGGGAGGGGGGGGTCTATTCCCCCCCCGTTTAGCCGTGAGGGGCAATTTTCTGAAAAATTGACTTATTTTGTTTAAAAAAATATTAAAAATCAAGGGCTTCGTTTACAACACCGTGCTATACCTTCCTGAAAAGCCAAAATCTTTTTCTTTCACTTTGTTCTTAAATAAAATTGTTTTAACGAATAGTTTAAAAAAAATAAATTTTCAAACTCAAAATTTTCAAAAAAAAAAAGCAAAAAAACATTTTTGAAGTAATTTTTTTCAAAATTTTATGTAATTAAGTACTAATTTTGTTTTGAAAATTCAATGTGTTTGTTAATTTTTAGTCGAAAACAGAAAACCGGATTCCAAAATGTCTTTTCGTTTTTGAGAAATTAAAAAAAAACCAAAACCACTTTTTTCTAAAAAAATCTTTGTTTTTATTTTTACCTATCTGGACTTTTAGTTTAATTTATTGGTTTATTTTATAAATTTAATTTTTTGTAATTGGAGTTTTATGAGGACTCAATAAAGTATAAAAGTATTAAATTATCCCTGGATTAACCATTTTTTTCATTGATAACGTCTGAAAACTGACCTGCAATATTTTCTTACTATACCTGGGGCCGCGGTCACTCGCCGGCGAAAAGTTCTACGTGCAAGGGGCTTAAGATAATTTTTCTTGAATAAAAAAAAAACAACTAACAACCTGAAGGTAAATAAAAGACATCGCATATTTACTAAACAACCATTTACAATTAAAATATTGACTCATCAACACATAACAATAACAAACTCATACGGTCGAGAATAGTTAGCGGACAGGACCTTCTGCTACGGTTTAACTTGTTGTCGAGATCGGGAATCCGAAAGACTCTACGCTGAAAGATATCCCAATAGATGGCACCCAAGTCGTAGCATGTTTTCAAGAATCCGCCGACGAGAGCACGGAGAGGGAAAGGTCAATGACAGACGTTATCAATTAACAAAATGATTAATTCAGGGAAAATCCAATGCTTTTCTACTTTATTGAGTCCTCATAAAACTCCAATTACAAAAAAAATAAATTTATAAAATAAACCAATAAATTAAACTAAAAGTCCAGATAGGTAAAAATAAAAACAAATATTTTTTTCGAAAAAAGTGGTTTTGGTTTTTTTTAATTTCTCAAAAACGAAAAGACATTTTGGAATCCGGTTTTCTGTTTTCGACTAAAAATTAACAAACACATTGAATTTTTAAAACAAAATTAGTACTTAATTACATAAAATTTTGAAAAAAAATTAGTTCAAAAATGTTTTTTTGCTTTTTTTTGAAAATTTTGAGTTTGGAAATTTATTTTTTTTAAACTATTCGTTAAAACAATTTAATTTAAAATTAATGTAAAAGAAGAAGTTCTTGGCTTTTCAGAAAGGTATATCACGGTGTTGTAAACCAAGCCGTTGATTTTTAATATTTTTTTTTACAAAATAAGTCAATTTTTCAGAAAATTGCCCCTCCTGGCTAAACGGGGGGGAACAGACCCCCCACTCCCATACGATTTTTTTCTTGTCTCAACTCAACCTACACGCTCTAGCTTTTTGGCACAACGCTCGTGAATCACCCTGTATATCGATGGAGTTTTTGTGTTGCTGTCTACGAACAATGTAGGTACATTTGTTTTATTTTTGTTTAAACAGCTTTTCAAATATTGCATCTTTTTACTTTTGTATGGTTTTAATTTAAAAAAAAGCTTACTCATACCTTTTATGGCTGAAACACAAACACGCTTTAGCTTCGGCTTAGCCTGACGTTTACGAGTTCAGCCAATGGAGATTGGAATTCAATGAATCCTATCACAATGAAGCTTCGACCTCACGTAGCCGCCTATGCAATTTGGGAATCTGTAATTGCAATATCTAAGTCATTCTTGTTTTGCTCTTAACTGTTGCTCATAATTTAAAGGAAATTTTATCCAGTTGAAAGCTTTGTTTCTAATTGATTACGCAACAGAATTCACCTCCTCGCCTCTCGTTTCAGTTTGTTTTCCTAAATATAAAATTTTCAATGCATAATAAATTACGGTTTACACTTTAAAAAGCGTAGACTTTAAAATTGGGTCACTTAAAATACTCACCAATAAAGTATTCATTTAACCAATCCACATTTTCCTTCTCAAAACTTATAGTTGCTTAAAATTAGACTCCGAGTCGATCTTCTGACTTTATAAGCTTTTTGTGAATTTACACGCATAAATTCTGCCATTTCAAAAATGAAAAAATCCGCAACAAAGGAAATATTAATAACTTTAACCTGATGTCAATATTCTTTACACTTTAATTTAAAATGTAAGATTGAGGGAAAAAAGTATTTACTGTAATATTTTCAAGTTGCTATTTTGTAACTTTGAAAAAATTGAGTAAATGCTGAATAAAAAAAGTAATTCTTGATTTTATGCATACGGAATAAAGTATTTACTGACAAAATTCATCCAAAAAAAGTATTTACTATGGCAGAAAGTAGTTACTATATTTTCACCATTTACTTTGTTTTTATGCATATCGAAATAAGTAAATACTTTAAAAAAAATTCAGTAATAGCATTTACTAGGTTTTATGCATACGATCCAATATCCTGAACATTTTTTAAATTATTTTCGAATGAGTGTAAGATCTTTTGATGAGTTGGTGGTCAAAGTTTCACCAAAAATCAAAATCAAAATCAAATAAAAAGAAACCAGTATCAAAATCATCCATATTTTCCCTTTCAATTTGATAAAAACTTGCGGTAAAAAAACGCATGTGTGCACTGCACAATAGAAAACAATGTACTACAAGACGCAAAGGCGATTTTTTGTCGCTGCAACACCGCTGCGATATTGCGGAAACTTTTGCGACATTTTACCGCAGAAATGTCGCTGCGATATAGCAAGTGTGTGTGGGTGTGCACCACTCCATTTGATTGTGAGTACCGATGTCGCAAAAACGATATCGCAGCGATATCGCAGCGATATCGCCGCGACAAAAATCGCGTATGTGCACCGGGCCTAAGTTGCCGGTAACTGTTCTTTCTACATAACAGAAAACAAATGAACTGCATACCTATGCAAAAGCTATAGCTGTCAAATAAAATACAATAGAATACTGGAGGAAATGTCAAACGAGATGACGTCTTGTCTTTGAATCTTTAAATCCGTGCCAAATATAAAAACATAAGTAGCTTTTCCTGTAAAATTAATAAAACGTTGTTATTTATTAGAAATAATACTTTGTTAACCAGTTGCCCGTAGCTTAGTGGTTAGGTGCGTTGGCTGCTAAGCCGAACGTCGTGGGTTCGAGTCCTACTCGTGCCCATAGAGTTTTTATTTCATCTTTCACGGGTGCTGCCTCTTGCGAAGACCTGACAAAGCTTCCAAGAGTATATATCTGTCATGAAAAAGTGCTTCTCAACTTTGCCGTTCGGAATCGGCGTTGAATTGTAGGTCCCCTCAATTCTTCACACGCACTCAGAGAATGTTGATGAGAGAAAGCCACTTAGGCCTTGGCTCTTCAAAAGCTGGCGCGCCACTCTATTTATTTATTTTAATACTTTGTTAAAATTGAAAAAAAAAATGCCTTGTACGTGTTGTGTTTTTGGTTTTCGATGTACTTCTTCCTTCTTTTTGCATCCAATTCCTTGCGTACACTGAAATCTCCATTTTCTGAATTAAAATAAACTGTAAGGTTTATGTTAATTAATTGAAATAAGAAAATTTTTAAAAAATTCTTAAATTGTATGCAAATCACGCTTACAATTTTAAAGCTGTCAAAAGGCATAGGGCCGTATTTTCATCTGTCATCCTGACATTTCTATTTTTTAGCTGTAAAAAGCTTGTTTAAATTAAGAATATTCGCAAGTAGATTCTCATTAGGTTTTCCATGAGAAATAGAACTTTTCAAGAACAGTTTAGAACAGAAAACCTTCGTTGAATAGCGGTACGTCAAAATATTGTGCTCACTATTTTTTTTTTTTGAAAGCACTCATTTTCGTTGATAACAGAAAAAAACCAAAGGAGAAAAACTTTCTAAAAACAAAACATAGCCGATTGTTTTTGATGATTTGGCATCTAGTGCACAAAGGCGGTGAATTACTTTTTCCGACGCAAAAAGCACTCATACGCCCTACGCCAATATTTATACCCCATTTAAACCTTGACTCTAGTTAATTGTTTCCAAAGAAATTAAGTATTAGCATCATTTTACATCGGTACAAATACAAATTCTAGGAATCCGGCCCTGCTGCCAGATGTGCTTGCATGCCGTCTACAAAAATTCAATCGATAATGAGAAAAGAAAATGCGAAAAACCTGTGTGTATCTACTTTGACATCCATTCTTTCAACTGGCATCGCAGCAAAAGTAGTTGTGCTCGAATTTACAATCGACACGGTTGATAATTTTAAGTTGCAACACAAAGTATCATTTTTCATTCAATTTTGTAATAATTAAGGTAGGTACACCTTAAAAGTGTGAAGTTTATACATAAGAAAATAATTCATGGAATCTCTATTGTGACAATCAACTCAAATTACGTACTTTTTATTTTGTATCGTAACCGTACAACCGGAATCTGTAGACTTGGCGTCCGCCATAGCAAGCACAACACAAAATTAATTAGCTTAATGTTCAAATATTATAATCTTTAAAAAATTCTATTTATGTGCAGTTATCTGAATGGGAAAAAGTGACTAAACATCCAAACTTAAATGTTTTGCGAATACTTTTAGAAGGAATCATATCAAACGTATCCGTCGTTTTTTTAAGTTTCGAGATATGCTTAGTGTGTCAGCGAAGAGTTAAATAAATTTATTAGAGCAAACTTTAAGCCCCTTTACAATGCACAACATCCGGTTAAGAACCAGCTGTCAATGAATTCTCTAACAAGCTTTGTAATTCAATGAAAAAATGTTATATCATTGAAAATAAAAAATGAAAGTAAAAAAATAATTCGTTGGATTTCACAAATTTTTGAAGGTCATTTGGTTTTCCTTCAAATTTCGCTATCAATTTCAAGTGGAATTTTTTTTTTTTATGGTGTACAAAAAGAATTCGTATGTAATGACTAATGATGTTTGTGTTTTACATTTATTTGGGTTTTGGTAATGACGATATTATTTGTGGTTAAGAAATACCTATGCGTGAGGGAAGGCAATTCTCTTTGTATTTTCCTTTCAAATTAATGCGTTAAAGAAAAAGCAAAACTTAATGTCGTTTTCCATTGGTCTTTTTTGACGTTTCTTCTTCTATCCAATGGAACGGGTTAGTGGCGTATTATCCTAAAGGCAAACTAGACATGTGCCTAGGGGTGCGAGGGTACATAGGAGCGCGCGGAAGAAGTGATATTTACAAGTGACAGATAATGCGACTTCATACGGTGTTCTTAAAGCAGCAAACTTATAAACTCGAACCGCACTTTCCATTTTTGTTAAAATAAAAATCGGTCCGTTTGCCTATTCGGTTCGCCAATTCGATTTGGCAACTCGGTTTGCGATTTGCAAACTCGCCAATCGATTTAGATTCCTTATAATTTCTTGTATAGACCAGTGCCGAAGCTTTCAAAAATGAAAAAAAAAAACGAAAAAAATGACAGTAGAATAAAACAAATTAGAAAAGGTGGCGCATTCCCCACCATAAAAATGAAAGAGAAAATAAATTACGGACGATCCGAGTTCGGGAAGTGGGTGGGGGCGGATATTAATGGGGAAAAATGGTTTATCTCGATTTCCGGCAAAACTAGAGGTCCTACGGAAAAATGTTCAATGGCAAAGTTGTAGGTAACAAAAAGATCTACAACTTTTGTTCAGACAATTTTTTAACATAACCTCAAAATATATGTGAAAAATTCAAAAAAACCAACTTTTTGGTTTTTTTTATTTTCATCTTTAAAAAAAAAATGTTTTTCTACGAAAGGTGGTGCAAACTTCCCTTATTATATTATTGTGATTTATTTGGTTAAAAAAATTTATTTTTCATCTTATTTTGACATAATATCAAAAAATACCCTAATTTTGAATCAAAAATTCACGTTTAAAAAGTCGGCATGCTTTCTGTTCTTTCAAATCTTTACTTTCTGATGATGTAAAAAAATATATAGTAAATATTCTCAGAAAATGCAAAAACTTGAAAAAACTCGAACTCGATTTTTTTTTCGCAACAATCGATGTAACCGTAGTGTTCTCTCCATTATCATAATATCTCTGTTAGTGATGGGTCAAACCGAGTTGGCGAACCGAGTTGGCAAACCGAATAGGTAAACCGAGTTGACCCGTTCAACTCGAGTTGGCAAACCGAGTTAGCTAACTCGAGTTGAAACAAAAATAAACCGAGTTAACTCGAGTTAGCGAACCGAGTTAACTCGAGTTAGCGAACCGAGTTGACCCATCACTAATAGAGATATATCGACCCCTTACGCCAAATTATCGTAAGCCACAAAACCCAAATTTTTTATCAAACATGTTTTAAAACAAGGGTTTGCTAGTAAATTAGAAATGAGGCATTGAGAGCAGTAATGGCCTAACCCTCATTTTTCCAATTTTGAATTTATTACACTAACATGACCAAAATTAAATTTTCTTTCGATGCAGAAAAGTGGCGTAACTCATTTTGTTCATAAATCAACACAAAATTGTTGAAACATTGTTTCTGCATGCAATTTTTCCTAAGACAGAAATGGCACTTATTCCGAGAGACTTTTAATTTTGATTTCAACCTATCATTTCATGCTCCAATAAAATTTTCTTGCAAGAAATGTGACTTTCTTAACAATAAGCTTAAGTTTGCGACTTCTTACGAGAAGCCTCAAATACAAATTGAACATGAACTACATTTTAGAAAAGCGGAGTCGGCCAGAAATGGCATGAGAGATGACGCGGCAAAAGCAAAGGAATCTAATGACACTTCCGTAATTTCATATGATATTATTAAAATTCAGTTTGCCAACTCGGTTCGCCAAATCGGTTTGACCCATCACTAACAGAGATATTATGATAATGGAAAGAACAATACGGTTACATCGATTGTTGCAAAAAAAATCGAATTCGAGTTTTTTCAATTTCTTGCATTTTTTGAGAACATTTACTATGGTAATGTATATGTTTATTTTTTACATCATCAGAAAGTAAAGATTTGAAAGAACAAAAAGCATGCCAACTTTAAAAAAAGCGAAATTTTGACAAGTGAATTTTCGATTCAAAATGAGGGTATTTTTTTGATATTATGTCAAAATAAGATGAATAAATAAATATTTTTAACCAAATAAATCACAGTGTATCTGGGATATAATAAGGGAAGTTTGCACCAAAAACTTGGTTTTTTGAATTTTTCACATGTATTTTGAGGTTATGTAAAAAAATTGCCTGAACAAAAGCTGTAGATCTTTTTGTTACCTACAACTTTGCCATTGAACATTTTTCCGTAGGACCTATAGTTTTGCCGGAAATCGATATAAACTATTTTTCCCCATTAATACCCGCCCCCCACCCACTTCCCGAACCTTTGATCGCCCGTAATTTATTTTTCCTCTCATTTTTATCGCATTCCCCACCTTTTCTAATTTGTTTTATTCTATTGTAATTTTTTTGGTTTTCAAAAATTATCTACCCTGGTCTATGTAAGAGTTTTTGGATTTTGATTTTACTTTTTGTAAGGACAAATTAACTAATGCTCGAATTTGATCAGCATTAAATCCGTCAAAATCTTTGCCATCGATTTTGACGGATTTAAAACCTTTAGTTTTTGGTTTTTTAAGTGTTTTCTAGATTGATTTTCGGAACAACAGATTTTGTGAACCGAATTGCGACTCGATTTGCATAAAAACCAACTCGAGTTAACTTGGTATACAACAAAATTCATGGCTGACTTATCATTAACTCAAATATTTTAAACCAAATCTTAAGATCTTTCGGACAATACCTATCAATCTCATACAAACTGATTCTCTTTTTTCTTGGCCCCCATATCAACGCGTTTTCCTAAGACGCCGAGTTATTTTTAATATAGGGGCACCGATGAGATGCTTGCCTACGACGTCTTCAACGTTTAATCCGCCGCTGGCGCTGGATGTATGTGTTATTCTTCGGACGATTCTGTTTTCAAAAATGAAGAGTTCTTGCCTTCTCAGAAGCATTCCGTCTGTCAACGTCAGTCCAAATGGAATAGTTTCAGAAGACTTCTGGACTCTTCCGAATGCTTCTGCACGACCAATGGAAAACGATATAAAACGATACATGATATCTGTACCTATGCATGGCTGTTCGGTGTTTGAATACTTCACATCACGAACTGTCAAAATACTTACATGGTTTGTTTTTCGATGATATTGTACTTTTCTATTACATTGCATATTCATTCGAAGATTTCAACCCCGCCACACATTGGGTTATAAGCCTCATTCATAGCTTTCTTATTCCAAAAATTACCAGTATAGACTCTATGTATGTACCTGTACCTACTTCCTGTCAAGATAGTTCCAGACTCCAAGAGAGGACTTGACTTTACCAACTAGGTTCTGAACTACCTAAATCAAAGTGAAATGTGTCTGTGAAAAGTTGTATTGCGCTCAAGTCTTTTTTTAGTTGCATCTTGCGTTTTTAATACTTAAGAGAGAGAGAGAGATAGTTAAAAAAGAAGGTGTTGATGTACATTGGTATTCAACTACTAATGGCTGAAACACAAACACGCTTTAGCTTTGTCTTCGTTTGCGTTACGTTGCACCCATTTCGAGCTTACTTTAAATGAGATTTATCCCTCCATCATCATTATCCCTATAAAAACAAATGAATTTTGTTTGTTGGCTTTTTTATAACTGTCAGAAAAAGCAAATGTTCAGCGTATTTCAACTAGAGCTTACGTTTGAGTTCACATTACGTACGAAACGTTAGGTTGAAACTTCATTGCAATAGCATATTGTCATATAACTTAATCTTGTCTTTATTTCCTAACACCTGTACCTTCCCATTAAGTTTAGTACAAGTATAAGAGATTAAAGTTTCAACGCACTTCTTGCCGTATGTATCACATACGATATGAGTACGATTATTATAAAAGTAAACCGAGAGCTCATTTCTTTCTGTTATCATCTTCTTTAAAGATAATCTTGGAGAGATCAATGTTTTCTCTCGCAAGCATTAAATGATGCTTTGATTTTTGTTGTTAGTTTAAGTATTAAGTAAGTTCTTTTTGTTCGATGTTAATCTTCGTTTTTAGTCAGTCGACTAGTTATTGTGTTGCGTAAAAGTTGTTTTTTCTACCGAAGATAATAAAGTCTCTTTTTTGTTAATAAAAATTAAAAGGTGTCGTTTTTATTTATCGCTCCTAAACATTATAGTTAACTGGCGCAGTCGGTGAAAAACAATAAAAAGTTGCAAATTGTGGACTTATAAGAACTTAAAACCTTAAAAAAAAAAAAAGTTTAATTGTGAACAAAAAATACCTAAGTGACACGAATCCAAAGAAAGAACGAAAAAATTAAACATAATCCTTATATTTAAAAACAAAAAGAATAATTAAAAAAACAAAAATCTTCTAGCGAAGTGGAAAAAGCACAGTTTACGCGCAAAAAATGTCATGTGTTGAAATGTGTTGAAAAGTACAGTCCCATAAACTTAAAAACTAGAGTGCATACATGCTTTCAAACGGTACAACGAAACGACGCGACGCTATCTTCCTTGTTTCCAAGGAGAAAAATTGTTCGATAGCAAAGCTATCAAACCAAGCCAAGCTATCAAACCAAGCCAAGCTATCAAACCAAGCCAAGCCATCAAGCCAAGCTTTTCGAAACCAAGCCACTCAATTTTTTTTAAGTTTTGTTTACCCAAATAAATAAAAACTCTGAAACTATCCTTAACAGAAATTAACATTAATAAAAAGAAAAAAGCGAATAAAATTACTTTATGTACCTATGTTCATTGTACATTATTTAAGAAAAATAATAAATTAAAAGAAAAAAAACAACATAAAAAGAAAATTATCATCAAAAGACACCATCGAATACACCATCTATACTTTTTGATAGAAAACATTTCCGAGAAACATCGTCATCAACAACGTCATCAACGAAGTCACCAACAACAACAACAACAACAACAACAACTCATAATGGAAAATCTCGACCCTTCAGATAAGTTTAAGATAACTATAGATCTTATAAGTAAAATACCTGAATTCAATGGGAATTCAAACAGCCTTCTTTATTTTTTAGATAGAATAGATTCTTTAATACCATTGTTATCAAGCTTTGACGGAAACTCTGCAACAATTCTTTCAGGTTTTATTAAAGATAAAATAGTAGGTAAAGCAAGAGTCGAGCTTCAAAAACATGGAAGACTTAATGATTGGGCAGAAATTGCAAAAAATTTAAAAGAAAATTTTTCTGAAAGAAAATCAATTAATGCATTAATAGACCAAATACGCACTGCACGGGTTAGAACAAGTATTGAAGAATACTATAATCATGTTAATAATTTATTAAGTAGAATCAACAACAGCCTTATTCTAGAAAATGAAAATGACCCAACGTTGATAGAATCGAATAAGAGAATTGCTCTTGAGTGTTTCAAGCATAACCTACTTGAACCAACAAAATCTATTGTGCTTAGTCGAAACCCAAACTCTCTTAACGAAGCCTACAAAGTCGTTCTTGAGCTTGGTCATCAACATCGTGGACCAAATGCTGCTCAAAGTTTTCAAAGGCCAAATTCAGAAAACCAAAATAGGTATAATTCAAGACCAAACAGTAATTTTTTTTCCAATACAGGTTTTAGCCAAAATAATTCAAACTCAAATAATAGAAATCTTAATTACCCACATAAGTCTTATACACAAGGTAATCAAAGCAGACAAAACAGGCAAAATAATAGTACACAACATAACCAACACAACAATAGGAATAGTCAAACTTTCAATAACAATCATTTTTTACCAAGTGACCAATCCCGTAGGTCAAATAGATTTCAAAACAGTTCGTATGAACCGATGGATATATCACTTAACCAGACAAGCGATAGAAATGATCAAAATGCTCAAACAATTTTCACAGCCCGACAAGACAGCTACCCTATATAGTTATAAAAACTCAAATACGGCCCCTAAGACTGATTATTGACTGCGGTGCTGAATACAGCATCATGAACGAAAACGTATGCAATCCAAAATGGCAAATTTCAAGCGATAATCGAGTCTTAAAAGTACTTAATCGTAACGTTAAAACAAACGTTGAACTGCAATTCAATTTTTAGTGAATTTAATTTACCTAAAAACTATCTTGTAAATTTCTTAGAATACCAATTTCATGACCACCAAGGTTAAATCCAATAATTGATTATAAAAGAAGATCCCTTATAACTGATCACGCAACTGTTCCCATATTTTTCAACAAAGATGAAGAAATTTATACACATTTGATACAACAAAACAAAGATGTTTTGAGCGTATTTTGTTGCGAGTCCTTTTTATCAGATAGATTTATCGATAACAGTATTTTTCCAGATCATTTAAAAAAAGATGACGTTTCAAAACTTAAATCAATAATAAATTCGTATAGGGATATAATTTATAAAGAAGGGGATCATCTGTCGTTTACTAATGAAATAAAACATAAAATTATCACAAACAACAATATACCAATATACAGTAAACTATACCGCTATTCAGACATCCACTCTGAAGAGGTCGATAGGCAAATTTCTGAAATGTTGCGGCAAAGAATTATTGTCCCCAGCAGTAGTCCTTACAATTCGCCTATTTGGATCGTCCCTAAGAAGGACGATAAATTCGGACAAAAACAATGGCGGATTGTAATAGACTACCGTAAGCTGAACAGTCAAACTATAGAAGACAGATTCCCAATGCCAAATATAGATGACCTTTTCGACAAATTAGGGAAATGCAATTTTTTTTCCACTATCGACCTTGTGAAGGGGTTTCACCAGATTGAAATGGACCCTTGTGACCGAGCAAAAACGGCCTTTTCAACAAAAAGTGGACATTACGAGTTTTTGAGGATGCCGTTTGGTTTAAAGAATGCTCCAGCGACATTTCAAAGACTCATGAACTACGTTTTGAGGGAATACATAAATAAAATTTGCGTTGTCTATTTAGACGACATACTTGTATTCTCTACGAGTTTTGAAGAACACGTTCAGTCCCTTTCGAAAATTTTTCAAAAACTTAAAGAAAGCAATTTGAAAATTCAAATAAACAAATGTTCGTTCGCCAACTATTCAACTAATTACTTGGGCCACGTTATTGTAAATAACGGTATAAAACCAAATGAAGAAAAAATTAAGACTATTCTCAATATGAAATTACCATCTACAGTAACTGGAATTAAACAATTCCTCGGCATAACAGGTTACTATAGAAAATTTATCAAGGATTACGCAAAAGTTGCGTATCCTATGATTAAATATCTAAAAAAATCTCAAAAAATTAATGTTTCAGATCCGGAATATAAACATTCTTTCAAAACTCTAAAAACGCTTCTGATTTCCGATCCGATTTTGAAAAGTCCTGATTTTAGTAAGAAATTCATTCTCACCACAGACGCATCCGCTTATGCCTTAGGTGCAGTGCTTAGCCAAGACAAGCACCCCATCTGTTATGCTTCTCGAACATTAAATCAGCACGAGTGTAAGTATTCCACCATCGAAAAAGAGCTTCTTGCAGTTGTGTGGTCTGTAAAATATTTCAGAACCTACTTGTATGGCAGAAGATTTGTTATACAAACAGACCACAAACCTCTTGTCTGGCTCGATGGAATCAAAGAGCCAAATATGAAGCTCCAAAGGTGGAAGATTATGCTCAACGAATATGATTTTGAAATCGAATATATTAAAGGTAAGGAGAATAGCGTGGCGGATGGATTGAGTAGATACGTTGAAAAAATTGAACCAGAAAAGTCATCAGATGACAATTTTCAAATAAATCTTTTTGAGTTTTTCAATAACGAAAGTCTTAATGACGTTTGTGGTGATGATGACGAAGAAGTTATCCCACAAGGTTCCAATGTCAGAAGCCATAACGAAGATGTTATGTCCACTGATGCTACCATTCACAGTGCAAGAGAAGATGGAACATGTCATATTTATATAACCGAAAAACCAATAAATTTATTTAAAAATCAAATTCATCTTTTCTATGGTCCTCACGAAAAAATTACAATGAAAATAATTCACAAGAAAATCCAAAACTTGGTTCAAATTAAAGAAAATGAAAGCGATTTATTGGAAATCATGAAGCGACTCCTTATTAAAAAAGGCTTAGTTTGCATTTACTGCGAAAATGTATCCTTGTTTTTACGTTTTCAAGACTTGTATGTAAAATACTTCTCAATGAACCGAAATCTAAGAGTATTGAGGTCAAATGTCAAATTAAAAGATGTCACAGACAAAAATGAGTTAATTAACCTAATTGAAAGTGAACATTTAAGCAAAAACCACCGTGGTATTAGCGAAATGTTTATGGAATTAAAAAATGTTTGTTTTTATCCAAAATTACAAGTCGAGATTCAAAAATATATTAACAACTGTGAAGTCTGCAATCTCGCTAAACACGATCGACACCCACTACGTATACAAACACACATTACCGAAGATCCTAAACATTTTAACGACATAATACACATAGACATTTGGTTCCCCGAACGAGGGAAAATGTATCTCACGACCATTGACAAATTTTCGAAATATGCCACCGTTCATCACTTGCCTGACAGAAATTGGATCGCTATTCTTAGCGCCATAAAACAAAGAATTCAATTTCTCGGTAAGCCGAACAAGATCGTTTCAGATGGTGAAACATGCATCCTTCATTCCGCTGTTGATCAGTTTTTAAAAGAAAACAAAATAGTTTTCCACCAAACATCAGCTTCTTTAAAGACTGGTAACGCTGACATTGAACGATTGCACGGTACATTAAATGAACATTTGAGAATAATGTATGTGGCTAAAAATAATTCCGAGTTGGACGACAAGTTGTTTGAAGTGATTTCAATGTACAACAACACCATACATTCTACAACCAAACTGAACCTTTCTAAAGAAGATATAAACTCACTTGCCCACAGATTCCAGGTAGAGAAAGAAACAAGGATAAACAGAAAAAACAAGGATACAGACGAAATTTTGGATCAATGCGAGAACATAGTTCAGAACAGAACGGTCTTCAAAAACAGACCTAAATATAAGAAGATTAAACATTTTGAAAGAGTTGGTAATTACATTTATGACAGGTCAACCAAAAGAAAAATTAAATACCATAAAAAGCAAATAAAACGCAAATACAAATACCAAACCTCTTAAGAACACAATCTTCATATGAAATGAACATACCTGTGACCTCGAAATGTCCTTTCTCCTTTTTCCTTGAAGCCATTTCATCGCTTTGTAGGTATAAAATCAATGATGTTTATCAGGTATTTGCCCAATTTATGTAATTGATTAGAAACTCCGTTGGAACTCAAAGGAATTCTTTTATTATCTCTTGAAATAACTTTCATTGTTTTTTTATTTTCAAATTTTTGCTTCTTGCCACCAAACGATTCGTTTCAGATTCGAATTTTAAATAAAGAGAAATGTCAATCTGACACTGACAGTCAGTTTTGCTTAGAATTTGTTCAGAATCCAAATGTCAGTTGTTTATGGGTTTACACGCTGCAGTTGATTTTCTTAAGGTGTATATTTATGTTGAGAGAGATCAATAATTTCCTTAAAGCCACGTTCTCATTATGAGATAATACCATTATTATTAAATGTTTGTCTAATTTGTGTTTTGAAACATTTGCAAATGAAACAAAAAAAAAAGAATTGTTGCAAAGGATTCGTTACAAAAAAAAAAAATAATAATAAACAAATAAATAAATATCACTATCAAAAATGTATGTTCAAAGTAAAGCAAAAAAAAATATAAAATAAAAATTAAGTGATTTGAAAGCAATGTGCGAAAAATAGAATAACTTTGTTATATAGAAATGTATCATTGAAAACAAGTTTTGTATTATTTTAGTTATAGTTTTGGAGACCAAAACTTCTTATGGGGGGAGGTGTCATATAACTTAATCTTGTCTTTATTTCCTAACACCTGTACCTTCCCATTAAGTTTAGTACAAGTATAAGAGATTAAAGTTTCAACGCACTTCTTGCCGTATGTATCACATACGATATGAGTACGATTATTATAAAAGTAAACCGAGAGCTCATTTCTTTCTGTTATCATCTTCTTTAAAGATAATCTTGGAGAGATCAATGTTTTCTCTCGCAAGCATTAAATGATGCTTTGATTTTTGTTGTTAGTTTAAGTATTAAGTAAGTTCTTTTTGTTCGATGTTAATCTTCGTTGTTAGTCAGTCGACTAGTTATTGTGTTGCGTAAAAGTTGTTTTTTCTACCGAAGATAATAAAGTCTCTTTTTTGTTAATAAAAATTAAAAGGTGTCGTTTTTATTTATCGCTCCTAAACATTATAGTTAACTATATATTGAATTGCTATGGCTGAACTCGTAAACGCCAAGCAAAGGCGAAGCTGAAGCTTGTTTGTGATTCAACCTTAAGTGTGTTTGTGCTTCAGCCATTAATATTGCAATAAGAGTGAAAGAAAGAGAGTGGTGAATAGTGATGTAACCACGCGAAGTACGCCTTAAGAAAGAATATCTATTAACTGACTTTGATTTCAAGAGATATAAAGCAACCCTTCAGCTGGGTAATGATGAAAATTTAACTTAATTTCTCTATTTTAATATAACTCACTAGAGGATGGTCCAACTGTGAAGAAGAAGCAGACAAAATGTAGGTACATTCAAGAAACAACAAATATTTTTTAACTTTTTTGTTAAAGTTTTCTCTCCTTTTAGTAGGAATTTTTAAGGAATAATTTTATTTAATCATGGAAAGAACCTAACAGTAAATTACCCTATTCAAAATAATATTCGTTGGCCAACCAGTAAACTTTTAATTCACAGGAGGCTCTTTTACCAAAAATGTGTTTGAGATGTTGCTTGAGAGTTTCTACGATTTTGTAATTTCCTTTTCCTCTTTTGAATTATCATTCGAACCAAGCCTGGTTTTTTTGTCAGCCTGCTCGCCTTGACTTGACAATTTGTTGATTTTTTCCATGGCCGATGTTGACAGTGTTTCCGATCTTTGGGCGAGGCTAGTACTCCCGTTATCAGCTGTCGGACTAGTTTCCGGTTGTCTGAAACCAAAATTCGATTGGATAACCTGGCCAAAACGATCAAAAGCTTGCCCGACGCGGTTAACAATTGTTGGGTGGTCCTTGTCATCAGTAATTATACCATTTGGATAGTAAACGAATACACCTTCCTTTTGTCCGAAAGGACTCTGCTGTTGGTAGCGTTGAGTGTCGTATTCTGAAGCTTGGGGTCTTCGGACGGGTACGCTGGAAGGCCTGAAAACTGATTCGAACTGATATTGTTGTTGTGGTTGGCTAGATGCAATAGGTTGTTGTTGTGGTTGTTGTTGCTGGAGTTGGGGTTGAGCTTGTTGCTCAAATTGCTGTTGAACTTGCACAGTTTGGGGCATGACTGCATATTGTTGGGCTATTTCTTGACTCACTTGCTCTGGCTGTTCCTGAAGTGAAGCAGGAGATTGGTCTGAACTCGAATAAAATGTAGGCTGGAACTGTTGTTGCTGGAATTGAGGAACTGCTTGCTGCTGCTGGTACTGAACTACTTGAGCGGTTGGCGCTGGAGCATACTGTTGAACAACTTGTTGCTGAAGCTGGTGATCTGAATTCACGTAAACCTGTTGTTGATGGAAGCCATTTGGATCATTCGGCAATTGAGTGGAAGGTGGAAACGAAGGTGCAGCCGCAGATGCTGCTTGATAAACATATTGCGGTTGGGGTCCATAATTCGGCTGATAAGGTAGAGAGTATCCAATATTTTGATTTGATTGGTCGGGAGTCGTTGGTACCGGGTTGCGTCTAAAGATGTTCAGAAGACTAGGAATGGTTTTTGTCTCGGCTGATGCCTCTCTCCCTCTCCCTAGACTCCGTGACTCTTGCATATTCAAACCGTCGTTCGCTTGAATTTGCTGAATACTAAGTTCGATGTTATCCTTCTGGGCGGTGAAATGCTGGACCATGTGCTTGATTTCGGACTGTTCCATAAGTGGTAGCGATGTTTTCAACTGGTCCTCCAGCAAACTAATTTGCCCAAGGAGATTGTGATGCATTTCCAAGAGTGTTGACAGCAGTACGTTTACATTTTCGGGGTTTCTGTCGCCTACTTCCTCGGGTCTGTGCACCGGTAAACGGACATCGAGTTTTTTCATTTCAACATCTGCTCTCGCAAGTGTGAATATAAAAATTCCTAAGATGAACACCTATGCACACGAAAGAATTTAAAAAAAATGTTAATTTAAATTTTTTATGTAAATAACTTACGAATGTTATTTGCATGATGAATGTCGGAGTACTTCTGTTTATTGAAACCTTTGGTGAGTAATCTTTTATAGGGTTCTTCCTGCCTTGTGGAGCATACAGGTTCTTGTCTAGTTTGGTTTTTGTTTTTGTTTCTTATTAATAAATTCCAATGCAGTAGTCAGGTTATTACCATTTAGATGTTTCCCTTGAGGCTTTCTTTATATCGATTCGTAGAACAGTCGTTGAACCTTAGTTTGTTGAACTATATTTGTCTTTCTCTCTGATTTGTTATGTGCAGGTGAATGAATGACACACGTTTATCAAATAAAATTGATTGCCCACGTCCATCAAATTCTGTTCTTATCAGTTTTTTGATAACAAAGATGAGTGAAGATCGGAATTTTCTACTTTTTGCTAAGCGATCACAAATTAACATACAGAACGTTCACTGTAGGATCCAGTTTCGATTCGATATGGAATTTTATGAGGTATTTATGCACATCATTCTAAATATTACAGTCCAAGTTTATATCACGATAACCACCAAGATACTGATGGAACTTAAGAAATTTCATCGTGTTCGTTGTCCAAACATTTTAATTCTAGAGAAATGAAAATTAAAGAATCAAGTTTTGAGAGAACATAGACTTAATTCGATGTTCTTGCGGGCTAAATAAGGCTTACTTTTTCCCAAATCAAAATTTTACAATTTTTCGTCTTCTTATTTTGTATTTTTTTTTTATGCTAAGCACGCACTCAAGAGGTTTATATTCTCTTTTTATGCCAAAGCACAGTGCGAGCGTTAGCGTAAATGGGATAGACGGAGAGGGTTTAGGATGAGGTGTCGGTTAACATTGGTCTTGAATTCTTGAGCATTGCAATGCAACTGGGGAAGACAAAGTGTGAAAGAGAGTTCCACATTCGCGTAGTACGGCTAAAGAACGATTCTCTGAACATGACCGTACGTCCGAAGTTGGGCTCAAGGATTAACTTGTGGGCATTCCTGGAGGTGCGGGTAGGGTATTACTGTTGAATATGTTATGGGGAGGAAAGCAACTGGCTATTTCACTAGAGCATATACCGTTGAAATATCGGTAGAAGAGGGTGAGCCGAGACATAACGTCGATGTTCAAGTGACGTAAATGCCTCAACGATGTTATGGTCACCAATCATCTTAAATGCTCTGCTCTGGATACTGTCCAAAAGACTTAAAGCAGAAACACAATGGCGCTTTAGGCAGACGCGTCGTTGCGTTACGATGCACCCGCTTCACGTGTGCTTTGAATGACAGTTCTCCCTCCATCATCATCAAACAGATTTGCCACTATACTCCTTTCGAAGTAGTCTACTTCGATTTTTGAAAAACTTTGAATATCTATTCCAACTTCGCACCATCAAGAACGTTTTGAAATCTACTTCACTCGATTTTACTTGATATTCCCAAAATCTGCTTCGATTAACTCATTGAGTAATTTTATGCCTACAGTTCTCTTATTTTCATCAGGAAAATATATAATCGATAAGTTTCTATCCTTATACACGAACAATAAGCGGACACACTTTACAAACACGAAATGTCAACCCATACATATACGCAAAGTATGAGTTACGTGATTGTATTAAAGTGTTTAATATTTTACGCCGTGCGCAACTTGGGTTGGAATGTTGGTTAAATTTAAGCACTAGTGTCATATTTTAGCTTGCTAGTTAAATTTTAACACATCATATCCGCCATGTAGTGTCAAAATTAAATCGAAAGTCAAGTTTGTATACACATTTTAACACAATTCACACACGGCTCTAATTGTAGATCTGTCTATGTATTCATGGTCAATATAAAATACACTATTTTAAAATCTTTTTCGCTTTTTCTCAATCTACTTCGCTTTATTCCCAAATTTACTTCGCTTCCATTTTTTTTTAAAGTGGTAACGCTGCTCCAAACAACAAATGAACAAACAGCTGCTGAGCTGTCAGACAAAGCAAAAGTTCAACCAAATTGAACTTTTTTTTGACAGATGGTGGCTTCTTTACGTTTTCTTACGTTTGTCAAAAAAAGCGTACGTAGGAAAAGCGTCATTGTGTGAGGTTACACAGATTTCCTATAGCTGAACTTTTCGCAGTTGTCAAAATCGACGGCAAAGCGTCATTGTGTTTCTGCTTTTAAGTACGTCACTGGATCACCAGCCCAAACGTGATGGTTGTACTCAAGCATATGTTTAATAGACGGTAGCCAGATCAAAAGGGGAAAAAAATTCTTGTATCGTCTTAACAAATCTAAACATCTTGCGGCATTTTTGGCGACATCGCATATGTGATCATTCCACAAGAGGTGATCGGTGATGCACATACCGAGAATTTCGAGATGTTCGGTTTCACTGATGCAAGTGCCACTCATGGACAGTGGCAAGGGGGTTATATCTCGCTTCAACGAGGCTTATGAGCTTATCATATTTTTAGTCGTTGCAGTTCCGCATCCGAAGAGGAGCGATGTGAGTGAATTGGATTAGAAGTTACAGACAAGAGATCATTAATGAAAATGAGGTCGAGGGTCGGAGATAAAACGGAGCCCTGGGGCACACCAGCATTTATTTTTGGGTTTCAGACTTGAACCCGTCCAATACAGCTTGTATAGAACGGTCCGAAAGAAAGTTTCTAATCCAATGAAGGAAGGGCTCATCAATACCGAAAGCACGCATTTTCGATAAGATACCCTGTTGCCAAACTCTATCAAATGTCTTTGAAAAATCAAGTGCAATAATCTTACATTCTCCAGAACGATAAAAAGATTTGTTCCACTGTTCGGTGAGATAAGTCATCAGATCACCAGTGGACCTGTTGCTGCGAAAGCCGTACTGTCGGTCATTAAGAAATTTTCGTTCTTCAAGATATTTCTTAAGCTGATAATTTATCAGTGTTTCCATGACTTTAGAAAGAGGGGAAGTTAGTGCAATCGGACGATAATTGGAGGGAGAGGAGGATACGCTTTTTTTTTGGGTAGGTTTAGGCTGGACAAATGCTATCCACTACTCGGAACAAGCCCAGAAGAATAGGATAAATGGCGTTGAAGAACACCTCTTCAGAATAATAGCGGGGTTACCATCCGGGCCAGCGTATTTGTGTATGTTGAGATCTTTTAGGACCCTCGCTACAGCGAAAGAAGATTTTTCCCATGGAATCATTGACGCGCTCAAGAACTGGGGGAGTCATGACACTCTCTGGCAGCGAAGAGGTGAAGGCGAACTGCCTAGCAAAAAGGTTAGCTTTCGCAAGAGAGCTAACGGCTGGAGTGTCATCATCATCATCATCATCAACATCATCATCAACGAGCTTTGGGACCGAGGAAGAAGAAGAGTTCTTCATGTTTTTCACAATGACCAAAAATTTTTACTGCTTTAGTTTTCGGTCGTGTAAAAATTTGGTCCGCCGAATATGGACATTGTAGGCCTTCCTGGCTTGTTTATTACTCATAATCTTACAGTTCCCTTAATACAGGAAGAATTCTGAAACTAACAGGCCAGTTCTACTTTACCCAATCTCAGCTGAATTCGCCTTTTTTCATTTCTCAGAATCCAAATTAAAACCACTCATTACAGATTATGACCTATGAGCAATCCGGCCCAAACAGGGCCTTTTTTTCTATGAATTTAGAAAGAAGAAGAAGAAGTGTTATTGGCTACGTTCAATCACCTATCGGATAGGCTATCTGAGAACTGAGATACCCGTATCTGGGATATCTTTTTGGACGAGACAGATACATGTATCCCAGATAGCTGTCAAAACGTCTATAAAAAAAAAGATCTCAGAAAAAAATCTCATTTCTCATTTTTGTTCCACTTAAAAAATCTCTGAGATCTCAGTGAGATGTTGTAAGGTGGAACTGGCCTAATTAATTTGACGCCATATGCCAAATGTCAATAAAAAATCCATAAATTTTTAGTTGCGTTCTTTGTATATGGATTTACCAGGTAATATCAAGAATGGTTTTCTGCTTGGTTTGACAGTTTTTTGACAGTTTGTTACATAAGTTTGTAATGTGTGTTCTCTGCTTGCTTGCTTGAAAACCATTCTTGATAATACTAGGTAAATCCATATACAAAGGTTTGGTTTGAAAATCCTGCCTCACTTTGTTGTCTTTTTCTCACTAGCAAGTGCGAAAGAGAAAAAACATATAGACGTCAAGATAAGTCGGAGGAAAGAATCCAATGTGAACATCGTCCATTGGACTATTTCCGCCGACTTATTTTGAAGTAAGGCCAATCTGTCGTGTTCAAACACAAAAGTAGTATGAACGCTCCAGACTCACTTTGACGTCTTATAGTTGTCATAAATTGACAATAGGCCAGTTCCACCTAACAACATTTCACTGATGTGGCTTTTCTTAGAACCAAGAAGAGTTGCTACTGAAATTCAATGTTTTTTGGCGTGTAAGAAATGTGCAAAAACGAATCAATTCCTTTTTTGAATGTCTTTGTTGTCTTATCAGCTGTTAAATCGTTTTGTACAGAAAACTCAGAAATGTCAAACTCGTAGTATATATATGTAAAATCCGTGTACAATTATGTGTAAATCCGTCTCCAAAAAGAGATTCAAGAGAAATCAATCCTTCGAGAAAAAAATTAAATTTCTTTGTGAAAGAAATGCGTTTAAGGGAAAAAAATTACCACTTTTACGTCACGGATCAATTCTTGGGTTGTAAGAAAAGCCACATGAGATCTCAATGTCATTTTGACTGAGGCAAAATCATTTGGTGGAACATAATTCTCAATTCTCATTGAGATAAAATAGTTACCTTACAAATTGTTATTGTACATATGTCAGTCGCGTCGAAATAGCTGAGAAATCGAATCCAAAATATTTTCATCTCAGAGATCTCAGAAAAAAATCTCATTTCTCATTTTTGTTCCACTTAAAAAATCTCTGAGATCTCAGTGAGATGTTGTAAAGTGGAACTGGCCTAATTAATTTGACGCCATATGCCAAATGTCAAAAAAAATCCATAAATTTTGTTTGGTTTGAAAATCCTGCCTCACTTTGTTGTCGTTTTCTTACCAGCAAGTGCGAAAGAGAAAAAACATATAGACGTCAAGATAAATCGGCGGAAATCATTGAATACGAAGTAGGTACAGGAAGCGGTGTAAGCTACACGTACAGTATACGTGAGTGAAGCAACAAAAATTTCTGATGATGACCATTGAAGAAGAAGTACAGGAAGCGGTGTAAGCTACACGCACAGTGTACGTGAGTGAAGCAACAAAAATTTCTGATGATGTAAAATAGGGGGAACTCATCTGTCAAAATACGGGGAACTCATCTGTCAAACTGGGCATGTCAGTTTGTTCCATTGAATAAGAAGTACAGGAAGCGGTGTAAGCTACACGTACAGTGTACGTGAGTGAAGCAACAAAAATTTCTGATGATGTGAAATAGGGGGAACTCATCTGTCAAAATACTGGGACCTCATCTGTCAAACTGGGCATGTGCTGTCATTTTGCTGAGCTGTGATTGGTCAAATGTTGTTTTGTAGCTTCATCTGTCAAAAAAACAAAAACTCGAGTTCAGGGGCGCATTTATTTTTGTTGGTGATCGTTAGGTGCTACACAATTTCGTGTGCTTTTTAACACTTGATCAGGTTGTTCATAGAATGCGCTCTTTAAAACGAACCGAAAAAGGACAATAAATATGACGAATTAAGGATGAAAAATGAAGAAAATATAACGAAAAATAAAATAATAAAAAAATAAATAATAAAACTCGTGCATGTACACCTTGAACGTTAAAACACCATGTAGTCCAAAAAAAGAATTGAAATTGAAAAATAAAATTGATGCACAATCGATATAATCTTGATTCAATCATATTTCGCTTGGCGCCCCTGAGATTAACCATTCAACTGCCGACCAGCCCTGTTGTAATGCGTTTGTATTTGTGAAACTCACACTACTTAGAAAAATGCTTCACTTCTTTTTCATAAGACCCGTACTTCTTACCTTACAAATTGTTGTTGCACATCTGTCAGTCACGTCAAAATAGCTGAGTGAGAAATCGAATCCTAAATTTTTTCGTCTCAGAAATCTCTTACAGAAAAGTGAGCGCTCAGCTGAGATTTTATGTTCCATAAAAAAAATCTCAGAGGGCTCAGAGATCTCTGTTTGTGGAACTGGCCTAATAGGCCAATGATGATGACCATTGACATATTATAATATGGACTGCTAGTTGCCAACTTCACGCGTGTTCAGCGTAAAGAGCGCCATTGGTTCAGGGTGGCCAAAAAAAGAACGATTCCAGCTGTCAAAAATGAACAAAAACAAAAACAAAAACAACGAGGTCGCTGTGCAGTGTTACCGCAGGGAAAAATATTTTCGAGTCCAAGATGCTTGAAAAACGAGTCCACGTAAAAAAAAATTAAATGCTTTCAAAAATCATTTTGTTTTAAAATTTTAACATACTTATTAGTGTTCTGCAAACAAACAACGTTATAAAAACGAGTCCCCGAGCCAAGGAAGAAACAACGAGTCAATTTTCCATCTATAGAGTCCATGTGGTAACACTGTCGCTGTGAATTCAAACATATTTTTTGGGACTAATTTGGCCGCTTCGAACCAATGGCGCTGCTGTAGCTTGTACCTTTTTTCTTCTCATGAAATGTATGGAAATGACAAGTGACTAGCAGTCCATATATATTATGTCAATGATGATGACAAATTTTAAAACTCATCTGTCAAATTTTGAATCTCATCTGTCATTTGCTGAGCTGTAATTGGTCAAATGTTGTTTTGTAGTTTCATCTGTCAAAAAAACAAAAACTCGAATTCAGGGGCGCATTTATTTTTGTTGGTGATTGTTAGGCGCTACACAATTTCTTGTGCTTTTTAACACTTGATCAAGTTGTTCATAGAATGCGCTTTCGAATACGACCCGAAAAAGGACAATAAATATGATGAATTAAGGATGAAAAATGAAGAAAAGAAAAAAAGAATTAAAATTGAAAAATAAAATTGATGCACAATCGATATAATCTTGATTCAATCATATTTCGCTTGGCGCCCCTGAGATTAACCATTCAACTGCCGACCAGCCCTGTTGTAATGCGTTTGTATTTGTGAAACTCACACTACTTAGAAAAATGCTTCACTTCTTTTTCATAAGACCCCTTCCTGTACTTCTTATTCAATGGAATAAACTTGTTCAAAGATTTTCAAATTACAGAAACCAAGGAAACTTTTTTATATGTTGCCTCTTTTTCAAATTACAAAAAAAAAAAAAAAAATTTGGAATTTATTTAAAGTTTAAAATTTGTATTGCAGGTGACACAGGTTCCTATAAATTCCAACCCGAATTCGATTCCGATATGGAAAACGAAATCGAAAAAGTCGTTTGCAACGATTCCGATATCCAGGAAAATCAAATGAAACAACTGGACTTTGATGAGGATTCAAAAATTCTCCTTATAAAACAAAATGGGAGATTATCAGCCATTGGAACTAAATGTTCCCATTATGGTGCTCCCTTGCATACCGGAAGTCTTGGACACGGAACTGTTCGTTGCCCATGGCATGGTGCTTGCTTTAACATCGCAACTGGAGACATCGAAGATTTCCCTGGATTGGATTCGATAGCCTGCTTTAACGTTAGCGTTGATAATGGACAAGTTAAGGTTCGAGCGAAGAAGAGCGCCTTGGATAACAACAAAAGGATCAAAGAAATGGCTCGTCGGGATATGTCTAATGACCAGACATATATTGTTGTTGGAGGAGGGCCAGCGGCTGGAGTTTGTACGGAGACACTTCGTCAGGAGGGCTTTACAGGGCGCATTGTTATGATATGCAAGGAGAACACTCAACCCTACGATCGGATTAAAGTTAGCAAGACTCTGGAGACGGATATATCGAAATTGCAATTCCGTAAACAGGAATTCTATAATGAACATTCAATTGAAACGATGTTGGGTGTTGAGGTAACAAAGATCTCCACAGATACAAAAACTGTAAACTGCTCAAATGGGTATTCCATCAAGTACGATAAAATGTTCATTGCAACTGGATCGAAGGCTGTGAAGCCTCCAATTCCAGGAGCCGATTTGGGAAACGTATTTACAGTGAGAGATCATGCGGATGCCTTGGCAATAAGCGGACTGGTATCAAAGGAACTTGATGTCGTATGTGTTGGATCGAGTTACATCGCTCTCGAAAGTGCTTCTGCTTTGGCGAAAAAAGTGAAAAGCGTAAGTAGAATACTCAGAATTCTTTTAAATATTGAAATTGAAACTAGTAAAATTTTCTTTCACAGGTCACACTTATTGGTAGGCAAAATGTACCGTTGAAAGATAGTTTTGGAGAGGAGATTGGTGAGAGAGTTTTGGAGCTCTTTAAAGAGAACCACGTTAACATGGTGATGAACAGTGGTGTCACGCAAATTCTAGGCACAGACGGCAAAGTGTCCCAAGTGGAACTAAAAGACGGTACAAAACTACCATGCGGAATGTGCATCATGGGCACAGGATCCGTATTATTCACAGACTTCGTCAAAGGTTCGGGGGTGACTGTCAATACAAATGGATCTATCGATGCCGATATTCATTTGATGACCAACGTCCCAGACGTTTATGTTGGTGGTGACATATCCAATGCACCTGTCTATTCAATCGGAAACAATCGTGCATCAATTGGACACTACCAACTTGCTCAGTATCATGGGCGCATTGCAGCCATGAACATGGCTGGAAAGGCTAAAGAACTGCGAGCAGTTCCATTCTTTTGGACTACGTTATTTGGAAAGAGTTTCAGATATTCCGGATATGGCACAGCGAGTGATGTTAAAATTGTCGGAAGCGTAAAGGATCTTAAATTTGTGGCATTTTATTTGGATGCGGACAACAATGTCATTGCAACGGCTTCGTGTGGTCGTGATCCGGTTGTGGCACAGTATGCCGATTTGCTTAAAATGGGCAAGAAATTGCATAAAAATGATTTGACAGTTGAAGATCCGTTTGCGTGGACACAAATATTGAAGGCGTCACATGCTTGCACTAGCGCTAGAGTTTGCTGAGTTAGGTTTGCCTCTAAGTGCGAGATATTTGATTAAACTATCGAAAACGAAGGCTTTTGAACATAATCATGCAATTGTTTACACTAAGTGTGTCTATATATTTTGTAAATATATTTTTCTGTGTTTCATACATATAATTAAAAAGTTGTTTGTTGCCAATGTTAGTATGCTTGTTGAGAATATTGAAAGGCAAATCCGTTTCCCATTTCAAAAAAAGGCGTTACAGGTCGAAATTTAAAACTCATCCTAGAAGTATGCAAAGCGGGGAGTTTCCGTATGCGAATTGAGTTAACCAATGGTTAAAACTTGACGTTTGGTTAATTTTTGAATCTTCGCATTGAATATAATGTGTTGCGGAGCAGACTAAAATATGACAGTTGTGGTTAAATTTAACCAGTATTCTTAACCAATTCCTTAGTCGGAGCTTAATAGATATTTTGTATTGCATATACAATAATGTTGGCAAGGAATCCTGTAAAATACATGTAACAGCGACTGTAAGAATCATGCAACATTTCAATGTCACTGTAGCAGGGATTAATCGTCGAAGAATTGGGAGTCCTGAAAATGGGTTTTTGGGCATCGTAGTAGTGGTGCAACAATACGACCAGAACAAGGAAGTGTAGTTGCGAAATCATATTGGCAAAATTTATTTCAATTTGTAGACTTACTTACATACTTACTTAAAGTGACGCTACAGTCCGGGGTGGACTTTGGTCTCTACCAATAAACCTCTCCAGCCAGCTCGGTCCCTAGCTAGCTGTCTCTAGTTACGCACGCCGAGTTGGTTGAGGTCATCTTCAACTTGCGTGCGCCACCTGAGCCTTGCTCTTCCTCTACTGCGTCGTCTCCTGGGGTGGATTCGAAGACTCCACCATACTCTTCACATCACCTTTGTTGTTCGGGACAGGGCTTTAGTACTCAATTGCTTTCTTAGCCCGAAGATACAGCGATTAGCAAGATTTTTTCTCCTTCTGATCTCGGCGCTGATGTCATTGTCCGTGTTGATTGTAGACAAAGTTCTTTACTACCTCGAAATTATATGTGTCTATCGTAACGTTTTGTCCAAAACGTAGGTGTTGGTTGTCCTTTCTTGATGACAGTATATACTTTGTTTTGCCCTGATTGACCGCTAAACCCATTTTTTCAGACTCTGTCTGTATAGTCACAAAAGCACTGTTGACAGCACGCTGCGTTCTCCAAATGATATCAATGTCATCAGCGTACGCGAGTAGTTGCACAGACTTCTGGAAGATAGTGGCTCTAGTGTTGAAGCGGGGGTTCTGCACTATTCGTTCCAGTATGATGTTATGGCGTTTTCAATTGGCAATTTGGAATCTAAGAAAAAGCATTCTGTTTTTAAAATCAGAAGGGAAATTATCTTCTTTTCAGTATCAGAACTGTCACTTTTGCCCAATTGAACGCTTTCAGATTGCTTTTTTTTTACTTCCTGATTGTCAATTAAAAACGCCATTAAAGAAGTCGCATGACAGTGCATCACCTTGTCTAAAGCCTTTTTTGACATCGAAGGCGTCTTCGCGTGTCGGTGAGGTCGTTACCGACTTTAATGGAGCAGCATGAGTTCTCCATCGTCATCCTGCTCAGATGAATGAGTTTTGTAGGAATGCCAAAGCTGGACATGACTTTATACAGTTCTTCTCTATAGATGCTGCCATACGTGGCCTTAAAATCGATAAAAAGATGGCAGATGTCGATTTGAAGTTCTTGAGTTTTTTCCAGTATCTGCCGTATTGTGAATTTTTGATCGACTGTGGACTTTCCTGGTCTAAAGCCACACTGATATGGATCTATCAGTTTGTCGACATACGGCTTCAGGCGTTCAATAGTACTGCAGAAAAGATCTTATAGGTGATGGTTAGGAGGCTGATACCTCTGTAGTTGGTGCAGTACAGAGGGTCTCCTTTTTCAGGATCGGGCAAACAATGCTGAGGTTCCATTCATCGGGCATGCCCTCTTCCGACCATATTCTTCAGATGAGTTGGTGCATGCTCCCTACCAAGTCATCGCCGGCTGCTTTGAAGTGTTCGGCAGTGACCAGTGATGGCGTCAGCTACCACAGCTTTGTTGTTTTTAAGCTTAGATATAGCTATCTTCACTTCTTCAAGGTCGAGTAGACGGAAATCTTGGCTTGCTTCGTCTTCATTGAATCATTGAATGGTTCATTCTGCCTGACAGCGGAATTTGATTCGTCATCGCCGTAAATAAAATAATATAATAAATAAATAATAAAAATATAGATTATGGACTGCTTTTACAATATAAAGGCGGAGCGGGGAACAGCAGTTGCCCTTGGCTAAGTGGTTAGGTGCGTTGGCTGCTAAGCAAAACGTCGTGGGTTCGTGTCCTACTCGTGCCCATAAAGTTTTTAATTCATCTTTCACTGGAACTGCCTCTTGCGAAGAACTGATAAAACTTCCAAGAGTATCAATCTGTCATGAAAAAGTGCTTCTCAACTTTGCCGTTCGGAATCGGCGTTAAGTTCTGGGTCCCCTCAATTCTTCACACGCACTCAGAGAATTGTTGATAAGAGTAAGCCACTTAGGCCTTGGCTTTTCAAGAGCCGTCGCGGCACTCTATTTATTTTATTTATGTTCAGATTTTTTCTAAATCTACTTCCAGGAGAAAATATTGTATTATAAATAATAACCACAAGTGTGCTTAAACCTTAAGAAAATCTCCCTAACTACACTAGCGACACCAATCTCTAGTGAGATTCCTCCGCCAAAGTGACAGCTGTCAGCTTTTTACAGTTGTAAAAAAATATTAACCAACATTTGCCCAAAAGAAATCACCGCATTTAAAATTCGTTTTTTTTATAATTTTGGTTCTAAAAAATGCGTTTAACATTAATAAATTTCTTCAAAGACACCGTCCCCGGTCATATCTTTCGTGGTAAGCGACGACTCGTCAAGCCCGTCAGCAAAAAGGCCATGGAAACCCTTACGAGAGAATACGACCGACAAGAAAACATTATGCTCCTCCTGAGAAATCCCTATTTAACTCAAGTAACAACAATAATAAATTTAATAAGCTTTGAAGAAAATCCCTTTTTGATTTTTTAGGAAGAGTCATCTGGACACGCAAAAGTTTTCGCTAAGAGAGAGAAGTTGGTCAAACAATGGCAAGACGCTCAGGCTATGAGTAAAATGAAACCCCACATCACATTGGAGGATCGTTTGAATCATCTGAAGGTCAAGGAATGTTGGGATTAAATTGAATTGTTTAGAAAGAGTTAGTTAAGACGTCGAAACGAACGTAAAATAAGATTTATGAAATGAGAAGAAATGGTTAGTTTTTGTGAAGATCCTTCTTAGTTTCTGTTATGTAATAGACCCAAATATGTAGTCCATGATGCCGGACAACCCTCAAAGGTAAATTCCACTTTAATTTCTTGAAACTTAGAACTCTTGTAGTAAGTCATTCTGTTTACAAACAAAATCTGAAGCCTACTGGGAAAACCACAGTCATGATGACAAAAACCGCAATTTAGCGTTTCCTGCGAAAGATGTAGTAACTGCTTTTGACATGCAATGAACTTTGTACTTTGCGCTCCCAATTTCTAAGAAAATAAATCAAGCGTGCTTTGCATCTTATTTGAAGAAAAACCAATTAAATTTTGTAAAACGAAACAATCTTAAAACTTATATATTTCCAAGAACTCTTAAACTAGTACAAAGGTACTCTCACTGGTCCACACGAACCACTACATTCGCCGACTCATTCTGATAGTTCCTTTCCATATGATGCAGAATTTCGAATCCCACCTCGACCATAATCAGAATTATGATCATCCATTCGAGACGGATGTGATGTTTGTCATTCAAATTGTGCGAAATCAATTCGGCCAACTCGACGCAATGGTTGATTTTCTCGTTCATCACCTTGGTCCGACGAGTGATGCTAAAGTACGAACACACTTGGGAATACAACAGCTCAAGTTCCTCTCGATCCCAATAGAAGTCGGGAGTGTCTAGCAGATCTGAGCTTAAATTGATCATGTGTCGCAGAGCGAATAGCTCGCCAGTCAGACGTAGAGCCTCGGCCCGATCGATTTTGATGCGTCGCCCCTTCTTCAGATCCTCGGTTAGGTACTGCATATTATCGATGAATCTTTCCAGAGTTGCTTCCCAGATTCCCAGCTTGATGGACGTTGCCATGGCGTTGGAAAAGGTGTACTTCTCGAGAAACGTGTGATCCCCCTTGGTCAAGAAAAAATTACCATTCTTGAAAAGAGCCATGGTACTCCTCGGTGGTGTATTCTCTTCCACGGGCTCCGGCACCGGCAAATAAGCGTACGGCATGATTTCACTCTCACCTCTTACCAATGCCTGCAAGTAGCTATCCTTTTCGTATTTTTTCAAGAAAGACAATACGTTGTTGGCCTCCAGTTCATTGAAATTCCACATGACAACCGATCCCTCGCGGAAGAAAAATATATCCCTCGCCTCTCCATTCACCATGTACTTTGCGGTCACGTAGAGAACATCCTGTTCGGCTCCCAAATTGTCAGTAGAGAGGAATCTCTTTGCGGCATACAAATTCTGTTCCTCCAAACCGACGACCAATGCCTCCAAATCATATTGCTCGGCCGTAGAGAATGCGGTTACGTTGAAGAAACCCTGCGCGGCTAAATCCTCTTCTTCGTTGCGCTTCTTCCGTGTCATTCGCTTCTTACTCTGGAGACCTGGAACAACCGGTGCCGTGTGGACGGTGCGACATTGGGATAAGGATAATACTTTTTGGCAATTATAAGGAAATCGAACTGGCTTCATTGGCACTGTCACCGAGAGGAATCCTCGACGACCAGTCGTTTGTGCGATGACAGCTAATCCTTTCGTGAATATTGCTCGTGTGAAGTTCATGTTGTTTAATGATTTGATGCTGGAATGCGATTAGGTGATGAAATCGAGCATTATTAGCCGGCAATACTGTGGGGTGACTTGTTATCAACGGCTATTTAACGATTCTGACGAATTGTTCAAAGTGTCCAAGTCCAATTGGCAATTGGAAATGGAAAACAAGTAAAATGACAGTTGTTGTGAACTCGTTTGACATGTACCGCATGTGTGAAAAAGTACTAAGTAAATCAGAGCTGTCGTTTTTTTCATTTTTGTAGTTATCCCTTCCCTTCTATCAGTTTCAATAGATTTCGTGCAGTATGTATTTTCGTTCGTGATATTTTTTACTTTTTGGTTCGTTTCAGGTGATCTCATTTTCGGCTTGAAAGGTTAAAGAAGGTCCAAATTCTATAAAGAACCTACAAGCATTCCTGTAAAGCGATATTCATGTGGTGAGTGTATTTCACATTTCCTTTTTTATGGATTGTGTAGACAACATTTTTGGTCTTTCTTCTTACTTACTTAAGGTACCGTCCGTTGTAGACTTGGGCCTCAATCAACAGTCTCCGCTAGCCAGCTCGGTTCCTAGCTAGCTGTCTCCTGCACTCAAGTTGATTGAGGTTCTCTTCCACTTCTGTGTGCCACCTGAGTCGCGGTCATCCTCTACTTCTACGTCTTTCGGGAATAGTGTCGAAGGTTTTCCGGGCCGGAGCATTGGTGTACATCCGCTTTAGATGGCGGAGCCATCTGAGTCTCTGGACCTTGACTCTTCTGGCTAGGTCCATGTCGTTGTACAACCCGTAAAGTTCGCTATTGTATCTTCTTCTCCATTCCCCATCAGTGCACCCGGGGCCAACGATGACCCGAGGAACTTTCCTTGTCAAGGTCCATGCTTCTGCACCATACAGCAGGACTGGGATGATGAGGGTGTTGTACAGTTTTACCTTAGTTGCCTAGGTAGACAAGCTCCTCCACTACCTCGAAGTTGTAGGCGTCTATTGTGATGTTCTGTCCGAGCCGTCGGTGTTGGGTGTCCTTTCTTGAAGACAGCATATACTTCGTTTTTCCTTCATTTACCGCTAAACCCATTTTTGCCGCTTCTGCTCAATTCTTACAAAGGCGCCATTGACATCACGCTGAGTTCTTCCCATTATATCAATATCATCGGCGTACGCGAGAGTTGAACAGATTTTTGGAAGATAGTGCCTCTGGTCATGACTATCTTCTGCACTATCTTCTCAAGAACGATGTTAAGGAAATCGCATGACAGTGCATCGCCTTGTGTCAATCTTTTTTTGAAATCGAAATATTCCGTCAGCTCGTTGCCAACCTTGAAAGACAAGGGAACGAGCTTGGTAGGGATGCCAAAACTATACATAGCTTCATACAGTTCGTCTCTGTAGATGCTGTCATACGCGACCTAAAAATCGATAAAAAACTTGTGGGTATCGATTTGGAGTTCATTGGTTTTTTCCAGGATTAGTCACAAAGTGAAAATTTGGTCGATGGTTGACTTTCCTGAGAGGATCCCGTAGGCGATGTTAAGTAGGCTGATTCCTTTGTAGTTGGCGCCGTTTAGAAGATCTCCCTTCTTCAGGATCGGGCAAACAATGCTGAGGTTCCATTCATCGGGAATGCATTCTTACGGATGATTTGGTCAGTGCTCCTATCTAATCTGATGCTGCTTTGAACAGCTCGGCAGCTGGACCATCTACTCCAGCGGCTTTGTTGGATTTCAGCCGTGATATTGCCGTTTTCACTTCTTCTAGGTCGGATTCACGAAATTGTTGGCTATCACCGTTATACAGTCTACAGAAGTGGTCTTTCCAAATCCCCAGCATCGACTGCGATTCTACTATGATGTTCGTTTGTTTATCTCTGCAGGCCCCGGTTCTTGCTCGATGACCTTGAGCCAGCTGTTTTACCTTCCGATAAAACCTCCGAACTTCATTCCTGCTGTTGGATCTCCCAACATCTGCGATCTGATGCTTCTCATGCTGCCCCTTTTCTCCTGAGAAACGGGCGTTCCTCTCTCCTCTTTTGCTCGTAGAGCTCACGAGCAGCTCTAGTCCTTCTATGCAGCGCCGCTTTGTATGCCTGCTGCTTGGCTGCATGGGCCTGCCTGCATTCTTCGTAAAACCAGGGGTTTCGCTTTGTTGGTTGTGTGAAACCTAGCACTTTAGGGGTGGCATCTCTAACTGATTTCTGGCAATGTTGCCACTGGTCTTCGATACTTTATGTGGGCGGCATAGGACTTCTTAAGAGGTGACCTGACCCGCAATTATTGCCGTCCGACGTCGAATTTTCTTGCAGCATTTCCTTGTTTTGGCCGTCGTCGGGATATTCAGTGACTACGACAAGGTAGTGGTCCGAGTCGATGTTGACTCCTCGGAAAGTTGGAACATCTAGAATGCTGGACAAGTGCCTTCCGTGCGTGGATCGCAATGTGATCAATCTGGTTGACGGTTGATTGATCAGGAGATCTCCATGTTCCTTTATGGATGTTGAGATGTGGGAATCATGTGCTTGCTACCACAACATTTCGCCTCGCATCAAAATCGATCCAGTCTGAATCCGTTGTCGGAAGTGGTGTCGTGCAGGCTGTGCTTTCCACCAAAAATGTCCACTTTTCCCAGCTTTGCGTTAAAATCGCCGAGGACAATTTTAATGTCATAGCTAGGAAATTATTGCTCATATGTTTTGTCGAAGAGCTCGCAGAACTCGTCTTTGTGTTGTCGTTTTTCTCTTCTGTGGGGGCATTCGCGCATATTAGACTAATGTTGCCGAATTTCAGTCTTGATTCTACGAAACATGAAAATCAATTCCTCAACACCAATTGATCTCATTGCTTTATTATCTTTGTCCCTTCAACCTCAAATCAAAGTCATACTGTCACGCTCCATTTTGTTCATAACCCTTCGCTCCAAACGTCTCGACTGCTTATTCAATCAACCATCACTTAATTGATGCCCCACCCCTAGGGTTTCATGAGCAATTTAATGTCTCTGACGTAATTCAACAACCGTGCGAATTTAGCTGCAACGGTAATTACCCTCAAGAGACCTTTTAACTTAACACCTCTGCCGTTGCCGCTGACGCTACATCAAAATCACACCCACTAAAATTATATATTAAGTAAACGTGACGCATTTCAAGTCGTCTCACTTAAGACTAGAGATGAGATGCGTTTAATTTGGGAATACAATTTCGTTTTTCGACGAATAGCCAAAACTGTTCACAGCCTCATCGTGACTAACTCAAAGCCAGGCTTCAGTCGAAATCCCTCCCCCCCTCACCACCAAATGATTCACACCATCCAAACACAAAAGCGTCTTCTCTGAATCATCGTCTTTATCTATAAATTGACAAATTGATCAAAATTCAACGAATTAACATTTTCTCTAATTTCTTTTTCTTATTTTTTTTTTGGTACATAGTTTTGTTGTGTTTATTTTGGAATACTAAAAAATATAAAATATACAAATTTTATTTATCATTTTGTTTGTTTCTTTTACTTTTAATTTTCTTTTTCATTTTGGGATAACGAATGGTGTGCACAGAAAAGAGAAAGGTTTTTGTCACTAATCAGAAATAACAAGATTGGAAACCTGTCTACGTTACTCTTGTAGCAAACTTGCTTTTTTGGTTTGTATTACACGCATACTCTTGCAGCAAACTTGGTTTTTTAGTTTGCAGGCAATTGTCATTTTGACAGCAAGCAAGCTTTTCTATCTTGTTAAAACTGATCAGTGGTTTTTTTTTATATTTTTGAATTTTTGCTTGTTTTGTTTGTTGTTGGGATGTTTCTTTTTAGTATAAATGCGATTTAATAATAATAATAATAATAAAAAACGTTTATTCTTCATTTTCGTCGTAATAATTGCATGGTCGTTCATAAAGTCGTCAGAATTTTCTTATAGTTCAAAAGGTTAAAATCACTTTAGGGACCGTTACATTAAACCGACAATAAGTAATAATAATAGTAAACATTTCTATAAGAATATAAAAAAATACAAAAAAAGAAAACAATGATAAAATGCTTTAAAGTGAACTTGGAGACATTGTTTTTTCTAAATAATAAAATTTGTTTACATACATGTATGTTTTTCTATCGCTACAAATACAAAATTCTGCGTGTGAATCCTTGCCCTGCCCTCCTTCCATTCACCATTTCAATCTCAATCTCAAATTTAGCTGCCACTCGTTGACTAGGCTTCCGTTTCGGCGCCTTTTAATCTCAGCCTAGCAAAGTCCTCGAAAATGATGTCGTCGTCCTGACCGTTGTCGTCGCCGTCCAATTGAATTAGATTGGTTGTTGGAACTTCAGTGGCATTCTCTTCCGTCAGTGCACCAGCGTTGCTCGCCTGTAAACTGCGCCTGGGTGATCTCTCCGAGATAATCGGATCACTGTCATCCTCTGGCTTTGGATGCATCAGAATGAATGGCAGTTCGGCGACCAAGTCGCCACCCAAAAGCGGTCCACTGATGAACAATTTCACTTTGACTTTGTAGTGGACAATAATGCCGAGACTTTCGCGTTGTGTTGAATCGCTGATAATCGTGCTCGAAGCTAGATTTGTGTCTTCGTGCTTTAATTGGCCATCGAGGGCGAGGCCCCATTTGTCCTTGTTGTTGGCAAGCAGTGGAGTCAACTCAAAGACCTTGGACAACGTAAAGCCCGGCTGGACTTGAACGCCATCCTCTGACTCGGTCTCGGCCACCACGCACTTGTATTGCGCTGTCGAGAACAGGCAGATATCAGCAAATTGACGCACCAGAACCTTGATCTTCTTTACGGTGCGATTGGAATTGTTGGCAATATGGACATTCACACAAATTGATTCGCCATGGTGGTAGAGCTCCTTGTCCAAGCTTGCTTCCAGGTGGATTTTGTTTGGTTTAAGCATGAATTCTTTGCTCACTTCGATCGATGGTTGTTCGCCGAGTTTCGACGGAGCATACATGACTTTGCGAATGGCTAGGCGAACCGAGTTCCTCTTGTGCGGTTTGTCATCAACATTCTCGCCGACGAACGCTTTCAGTTCAGTTCGTTGTACAACCCGTAAAGTTCGCTATTGTATCTTCTTCTCCATTCCCCATCAGTGCACCCGGGGCCAACGATGACCCGAGGAACTTTCCTTGTCAAGGTCCATGCTTCTGCACCATACAGCAGGACTGGGATGATGAGGGTGTTGTACAGTTTTACCTTAGTTGCCTAGGTAGACAAGCTCCTCCACTACCTCGAAGTTGTAGGCGTCTATTGTGATGTTCTGTCCGAGCCGTCGGTGTTGGGTGTCCTTTCTTGAAGACAGCATATACTTCGTTTTTCCTTCATTTACCGCTAAACCCATTTTTGCCGCTTCTGCTCAATTCTTACAAAGGCGCCATTGACATCACGCTGAGTTCTTCCCATTATATCAATATCATCGGCGTACGCGAGAGTTGAACAGATTTTTGGAAGATAGTGCCTCTGGTCATGACTATCTTCTGCACTATCTTCTCAAGAACGATGTTAAGGAAATCGCATGACAGTGCATCGCCTTGTGTCAATCTTTTTTTGAAATCGAAATATTCCGTCAGCTCGTTGCCAACCTTGAAAGACAAGGGAACGAGCTTGGTAGGGATGCCAAAACTATACATAGCTTCATACAGTTCGTCTCTGTAGATGCTGTCATACGCGACCTAAAAATCGATAAAAAACTTGTGGGTATCGATTTGGAGTTCATTGGTTTTTTCCAGGATTAGTCACAAAGTGAAAATTTGGTCGATGGTTGACTTTCCTGAGAGGATCCCGTAGGCGATGTTAAGTAGGCTGATTCCTTTGTAGTTGGCGCCGTTTAGAAGATCTCCCTTCTTCAGGATCGGGCAAACAATGCTGAGGTTCCATTCATCGGGAATGCATTCTTACGGATGATTTGGTCAGTGCTCCTATCTAATCTGATGCTGCTTTGAACAGCTCGGCAGCTGGACCATCTACTCCAGCGGCTTTGTTGGATTTCAGCCGTGATATTGCCGTTTTCACTTCTTCTAGGTCGGATTCACGAAATTGTTGGCTATCACCGTTATACAGTCTACAGAAGTGGTCTTTCCAAATCCCCAGCATCGACTGCGATTCTACTATGATGTTCGTTTGTTTATCTCTGCAGGCCCCGGTTCTTGCTCGATGACCTTGAGCCAGCTGTTTTACCTTCCGATAAAACCTCCGAACTTCATTCCTGCTGTTGGATCTCCCAACATCTGCGATCTGATGCTTCTCATGCTGCCCCTTTTCTCCTGAGAAACGGGCGTTCCTCTCTCCTCTTTTGCTCGTAGAGCTCACGAGCAGCTCTAGTCCTTCTATGCAGCGCCGCTTTGTATGCCTGCTGCTTGGCTGCATGGGCCTGCCTGCATTCTTCGTAAAACCAGGGGTTTCGCTTTGTTGGTTGTGTGAAACCTAGCACTTTAGGGGTGGCATCTCTAACTGATTTCTGGCAATGTTGCCACTGGTCTTCGATACTTTATGTGGGCGGCATAGGACTTCTTAAGAGGTGACCTGACCCGCAATTATTGCCGTCCGACGTCGAATTTTCTTGCAGCATTTCCTTGTTTTGGCCGTCGTCGGGATATTCAGTGACTACGACAAGGTAGTGGTCCGAGTCGATGTTGACTCCTCGGAAAGTTGGAACATCTAGAATGCTGGACAAGTGCCTTCCGTGCGTGGATCGCAATGTGATCAATCTGGTTGACGGTTGATTGATCAGGAGATCTCCATGTTCCTTTATGGATGTTGAGATGTGGGAATCATGTGCTTGCTACCACAACATTTCGCCTCGCATCAAAATCGATCCAGTCTGAATCCGTTGTCGGAAGTGGTGTCGTGCAGGCTGTGCTTTCCACCAAAAATGTCCACTTTTCCCAGCTTTGCGTTAAAATCGCCGAGGACAATTTTAATGTCATAGCTAGGAAATTATTGCTCATATGTTTTGTCGAAGAGCTCGCAGAACTCGTCTTTGTGTTGTCGTTTTTCTCTTCTGTGGGGGCATTCGCGCATATTAGACTAATGTTGCCGAATTTCAGTCTTGATTCTACGAAACATGAAAATCAATTCCTCAACACCAATTGATCTCATTGCTTTATTATCTTTGTCCCTTCAACCTCAAATCAAAGTCATACTGTCACGCTCCATTTTGTTCATAACCCTTCGCTCCAAACGTCTCGACTGCTTATTCAATCAACCATCACTTAATTGATGCCCCACCCCTAGGGTTTCATGAGCAATTTAATGTCTCTGACGTAATTCAACAACCGTGCGAATTTAGCTGCAACGGTAATTACCCTCAAGAGACCTTTTAACTTAACACCTCTGCCGTTGCCGCTGACGCTACATCAAAATCACACCCACTAAAATTATATATTAAGTAAACGTGACGCATTTCAAGTCGTCTCACTTAAGACTAGAGATGAGATGCGTTTAATTTGGGAATACAATTTCGTTTTTCGACGAATAGCCAAAACTGTTCACAGCCTCATCGTGACTAACTCAAAGCCAGGCTTCAGTCGAAATCCCTCCCCCCCTCACCACCAAATGATTCACACCATCCAAACACAAAAGCGTCTTCTCTGAATCATCGTCTTTATCTATAAATTGACAAATTGATCAAAATTCAACGAATTAACATTTTCTCTAATTTCTTTTTCTTATTTTTTTTTTGGTACATAGTTTTGTTGTGTTTATTTTGGAATACTAAAAAATATAAAATATACAAATTTTATTTATCATTTTGTTTGTTTCTTTTACTTTTAATTTTCTTTTTCATTTTGGGATAACGAATGGTGTGCACAGAAAAGAGAAAGGTTTTTGTCACTAATCAGAAATAACAAGATTGGAAACCTGTCTACGTTACTCTTGTAGCAAACTTGCTTTTTTGGTTTGTATTACACGCATACTCTTGCAGCAAACTTGGTTTTTTAGTTTGCAGGCAATTGTCATTTTGACAGCAAGCAAGCTTTTCTATCTTGTTAAAACTGATCAGTGGTTTTTTTTATATTTTTGAATTTTTGCTTGTTTTGTTTGTTGTTGGGATGTTTCTTTTTAGTATAAATGCGATTTAATAATAATAATAATAATAAAAAACGTTTATTCTTCATTTTCGTCGTAATAATTGCATGGTCGTTCATAAAGTCGTCAGAATTTTCTTATAGTTCAAAAGGTTAAAATCACTTTAGGGACCGTTACATTAAACCGACAATAAGTAATAATAATAGTAAACATTTCTATAAGAATATAAAAAAATACAAAAAAAGAAAACAATGATAAAATGCTTTAAAGTGAACTTGGAGACATTGTTTTTTCTAAATAATAAAATTTGTTTACATACATGTATGTTTTTCTATCGCTACAAATACAAAATTCTGCGTGTGAATCCTTGCCCTGCCCTCCTTCCATTCACCATTTCAATCTCAATCTCAAATTTAGCTGCCACTCGTTGACTAGGCTTCCGTTTCGGCGCCTTTTAATCTCAGCCTAGCAAAGTCCTCGAAAATGATGTCGTCGTCCTGACCGTTGTCGTCGCCGTCCAATTGAATTAGATTGGTTGTTGGAACTTCAGTGGCATTCTCTTCCGTCAGTGCACCAGCGTTGCTCGCCTGTAAACTGCGCCTGGGTGATCTCTCCGAGATAATCGGATCACTGTCATCCTCTGGCTTTGGATGCATCAGAATGAATGGCAGTTCGGCGACCAAGTCGCCACCCAAAAGCGGTCCACTGATGAACAATTTCACTTTGACTTTGTAGTGGACAATAATGCCGAGACTTTCGCGTTGTGTTGAATCGCTGATAATCGTGCTCGAAGCTAGATTTGTGTCTTCGTGCTTTAATTGGCCATCGAGGGCGAGGCCCCATTTGTCCTTGTTGTTGGCAAGCAGTGGAGTCAACTCAAAGACCTTGGACAACGTAAAGCCCGGCTGGACTTGAACGCCATCCTCTGACTCGGTCTCGGCCACCACGCACTTGTATTGCGCTGTCGAGAACAGGCAGATATCAGCAAATTGACGCACCAGAACCTTGATCTTCTTTACGGTGCGATTGGAATTGTTGGCAATATGGACATTCACACAAATTGATTCGCCATGGTGGTAGAGCTCCTTGTCCAAGCTTGCTTCCAGGTGGATTTTGTTTGGTTTAAGCATGAATTCTTTGCTCACTTCGATCGATGGTTGTTCGCCGAGTTTCGACGGAGCATACATGACTTTGCGAATGGCTAGGCGAACCGAGTTCCTCTTGTGCGGTTTGTCATCAACATTCTCGCCGACGAACGCTTTCAGTTCAGTTCGTTGTACAACCCGTAAAGTTCGCTATTGTATCTTCTTCTCCATTCCCCATCAGTGCACCCGGGGCCAACGATGACCCGAGGAACTTTCCTTGTCAAGGTCCATGCTTCTGCACCATACAGCAGGACTGGGATGATGAGGGTGTTGTACAGTTTTACCTTAGTTGCCTAGGTAGACAAGCTCCTCCACTACCTCGAAGTTGTAGGCGTCTATTGTGATGTTCTGTCCGAGCCGTCGGTGTTGGGTGTCCTTTCTTGAAGACAGCATATACTTCGTTTTTCCTTCATTTACCGCTAAACCCATTTTTGCCGCTTCTGCTCAATTCTTACAAAGGCGCCATTGACATCACGCTGAGTTCTTCCCATTATATCAATATCATCGGCGTACGCGAGAGTTGAACAGATTTTTGGAAGATAGTGCCTCTGGTCATGACTATCTTCTGCACTATCTTCTCAAGAACGATGTTAAGGAAATCGCATGACAGTGCATCGCCTTGTGTCAATCTTTTTTTGAAATCGAAATATTCCGTCAGCTCGTTGCCAACCTTGAAAGACAAGGGAACGAGCTTGGTAGGGATGCCAAAACTATACATAGCTTCATACAGTTCGTCTCTGTAGATGCTGTCATACGCGACCTAAAAATCGATAAAAAACTTGTGGGTATCGATTTGGAGTTCATTGGTTTTTTCCAGGATTAGTCACAAAGTGAAAATTTGGTCGATGGTTGACTTTCCTGAGAGGATCCCGTAGGCGATGTTAAGTAGGCTGATTCCTTTGTAGTTGGCGCCGTTTAGAAGATCTCCCTTCTTCAGGATCGGGCAAACAATGCTGAGGTTCCATTCATCGGGAATGCATTCTTACGGATGATTTGGTCAGTGCTCCTATCTAATCTGATGCTGCTTTGAACAGCTCGGCAGCTGGACCATCTACTCCAGCGGCTTTGTTGGATTTCAGCCGTGATATTGCCGTTTTCACTTCTTCTAGGTCGGATTCACGAAATTGTTGGCTATCACCGTTATACAGTCTACAGAAGTGGTCTTTCCAAATCCCCAGCATCGACTGCGATTCTACTATGATGTTCGTTTGTTTATCTCTGCAGGCCCCGGTTCTTGCTCGATGACCTTGAGCCAGCTGTTTTACCTTCCGATAAAACCTCCGAACTTCATTCCTGCTGTTGGATCTCCCAACATCTGCGATCTGATGCTTCTCATGCTGCCCCTTTTCTCCTGAGAAACGGGCGTTCCTCTCTCCTCTTTTGCTCGTAGAGCTCACGAGCAGCTCTAGTCCTTCTATGCAGCGCCGCTTTGTATGCCTGCTGCTTGGCTGCATGGGCCTGCCTGCATTCTTCGTAAAACCAGGGGTTTCGCTTTGTTGGTTGTGTGAAACCTAGCACTTTAGGGGTGGCATCTCTAACTGATTTCTGGCAATGTTGCCACTGGTCTTCGATACTTTATGTGGGCGGCATAGGACTTCTTAAGAGGTGACCTGACCCGCAATTATTGCCGTCCGACGTCGAATTTTCTTGCAGCATTTCCTTGTTTTGGCCGTCGTCGGGATATTCAGTGACTACGACAAGGTAGTGGTCCGAGTCGATGTTGACTCCTCGGAAAGTTGGAACATCTAGAATGCTGGACAAGTGCCTTCCGTGCGTGGATCGCAATGTGATCAATCTGGTTGACGGTTGATTGATCAGGAGATCTCCATGTTCCTTTATGGATGTTGAGATGTGGGAATCATGTGCTTGCTACCACAACATTTCGCCTCGCATCAAAATCGATCCAGTCTGAATCCGTTGTCGGAAGTGGTGTCGTGCAGGCTGTGCTTTCCACCAAAAATGTCCACTTTTCCCAGCTTTGCGTTAAAATCGCCGAGGACAATTTTAATGTCATAGCTAGGAAATTATTGCTCATATGTTTTGTCGAAGAGCTCGCAGAACTCGTCTTTGTGTTGTCGTTTTTCTCTTCTGTGGGGGCATTCGCGCATATTAGACTAATGTTGCCGAATTTCAGTCTTGATTCTACGAAACATGAAAATCAATTCCTCAACACCAATTGATCTCATTGCTTTATTATCTTTGTCCCTTCAACCTCAAATCAAAGTCATACTGTCACGCTCCATTTTGTTCATAACCCTTCGCTCCAAACGTCTCGACTGCTTATTCAATCAACCATCACTTAATTGATGCCCCACCCCTAGGGTTTCATGAGCAATTTAATGTCTCTGACGTAATTCAACAACCGTGCGAATTTAGCTGCAACGGTAATTACCCTCAAGAGACCTTTTAACTTAACACCTCTGCCGTTGCCGCTGACGCTACATCAAAATCACACCCACTAAAAGTCGTCTCACTTAAGACTAGAGATGAGATGCGTTTAATTTGGGAATACAATTTCGTTTTTCGACGAATAGCCAAAACTGTTCACAGCCTCATCGTGACTAACTCAAAGCCAGGCTTCAGTCGAAATCCCTCCCCCCCTCACCACCAAATGATTCACACCATCCAAACACAAAAGCGTCTTCTCTGAATCATCGTCTTTATCTATAAATTGACAAATTGATCAAAATTCAACGAATTAACATTTTCTCTAATTTCTTTTTCTTATTTTTTTTTTGGTACATAGTTTTGTTGTGTTTATTTTGGAATACTAAAAAATATAAAATATACAAATTTTATTTATCATTTTGTTTGTTTCTTTTACTTTTAATTTTCTTTTTCATTTTGGGATAACGAATGGTGTGCACAGAAAAGAGAAAGGTTTTTGTCACTAATCAGAAATAACAAGATTGGAAACCTGTCTACGTTACTCTTGTAGCAAACTTGCTTTTTTGGTTTGTATTACACGCATACTCTTGCAGCAAACTTGGTTTTTTAGTTTGCAGGCAATTGTCATTTTGACAGCAAGCAAGCTTTTCTATCTTGTTAAAACTGATCAGTGGTTTTTTTTTATATTTTTGAATTTTTGCTTGTTTTGTTTGTTGTTGGGATGTTTCTTTTTAGTATAAATGCGATTTAATAATAATAATAATAATAAAAAACGTTTATTCTTCATTTTCGTCGTAATAATTGCATGGTCGTTCATAAAGTCGTCAGAATTTTCTTATAGTTCGTCTCACATTCAAAAGGTTAAAATCACTTTAGGGACCGTTACATTAAACCGACAATAAGTAATAATAATAGTAAACATTTCTATAAGAATATAAAAAAATACAAAAAAAGAAAACAATGATAAAATGCTTTAAAGTGAACTTGGAGACATTGTTTTTTCTAAATAATAAAATTTGTTTACATACATGTATGTTTTTCTATCGCTACAAATACAAAATTCTGCGTGTGAATCCTTGCCCTGCCCTCCTTCCATTCACCATTTCAATCTCAATCTCAAATTTAGCTGCCACTCGTTGACTAGGCTTCCGTTTCGGCGCCTTTTAATCTCAGCCTAGCAAAGTCCTCGAAAATGATGTCGTCGTCCTGACCGTTGTCGTCGCCGTCCAATTGAATTAGATTGGTTGTTGGAACTTCAGTGGCATTCTCTTCCGTCAGTGCACCAGCGTTGCTCGCCTGTAAACTGCGCCTGGGTGATCTCTCCGAGATAATCGGATCACTGTCATCCTCTGGCTTTGGATGCATCAGAATGAATGGCAGTTCGGCGACCAAGTCGCCACCCAAAAGCGGTCCACTGATGAACAATTTCACTTTGACTTTGTAGTGGACAATAATGCCGAGACTTTCGCGTTGTGTTGAATCGCTGATAATCGTGCTCGAAGCTAGATTTGTGTCTTCGTGCTTTAATTGGCCATCGAGGGCGAGGCCCCATTTGTCCTTGTTGTTGGCAAGCAGTGGAGTCAACTCAAAGACCTTGGACAACGTAAAGCCCGGCTGGACTTGAACGCCATCCTCTGACTCGGTCTCGGCCACCACGCACTTGTATTGCGCTGTCGAGAACAGGCAGATATCAGCAAATTGACGCACCAGAACCTTGATCTTCTTTACGGTGCGATTGGAATTGTTGGCAATATGGACATTCACACAAATTGATTCGCCATGGTGGTAGAGCTCCTTGTCCAAGCTTGCTTCCAGGTGGATTTTGTTTGGTTTAAGCATGAATTCTTTGCTCACTTCGATCGATGGTTGTTCGCCGAGTTTCGACGGAGCATACATGACTTTGCGAATGGCTAGGCGAACCGAGTTCCTCTTGTGCGGTTTGTCATCAACATTCTCGCCGACGAACGCTTTCAGTTCATAGTCCACACCGCACGGCTTGCCGGTGTCTCCGGGAGCCGGTTGTAGGGACACCGATGTTGGACAAAATGGGGGAATAACAAAATAGAATGGATATGCATTGGGGCCGAGTTTTTTAATGAGACGTTCCTGCAATCGGGTCAATGGCCGATCTGTTTCCAACATCGGAAATATCTGTTCACTGGCCAAGAACAAGTCTTTGCGGAATGTCAAACCCAGTACGTCCAAATCTTCGCGGCCATATCGAAATGCTGCCAACACTTGGCCAAATACTTTGCGGTCCTTGACATAATCGGGTTCAATGAGAACAACTCCATCGATAGGGTCGACATTGGTCACATGATCGACAAAGTCTCGTTTGCCCAAATAAACTGTAATTTTGCCATTGGACGAGCTCTTTTTGAAGACCCTGGTGGCTTGCCGCTTCGAACTGCCATCGTCAATGTCGGGGTCCGGCGAGGGTTGCGGTGATCGATGTAGACCTGAATTAATCATCTCGTAGATTTCGCTTTTAACTGTGAACAAAAATGGAAAACAAAAAAGTCTCTATTGAAAGTAAAGTACACACACTTGGCTATTTTATTGCTGTTTTCCAAGTGAATTCTCTTTTTTTTTTGCTTGTTATAATACTTGCGTTGTGCGGCGTGCGTGAGTAATGAATGGAATTTCTTGTCGATTCGATTCGTTTAAAATTGTTTATCTTCTCTGGAAGCAGCAGCAGTAGATATAAGTTTTTTCTTCGTTTCTTCCTTTTTTTTATGGTATTTTTCTGATCTTTTTTTTCAAGTCAATAAAAATATGTACATCGGCGGGTTTCCTTTTTTTTCTTTTTGATGGGCGAACTGTTGTTGATTCGGTGTTAACTTATATATTTTTTGTTTCTTTTTTAATTGCTGATTATTTTGAGTGGTGCGCACATTTGGATAGTTTTCTTTTTTTTCGTTTTATTAGCTCTCAAACAATAGTTTGTTAGAAAAGATACATTTAAAAAATTTCGTTTTAGAATTTACTTTTCCAAAAATGTGTTACAATAATTTTCTTTTTTTTTGGTTTTTTCTTCTCTTCTTTAATTAAAACGGCGAACATAAACGCCCAAATATTTATCTAAACTCAATTTTCTCCACTACTTGGCAAATGTCACTTTTTTTCTTTTTGGTGACAAATGAATTTCGGTGGAAATTCTCTTTGGCGTTTGCAGAGTCATGGGTGGTGGGATTTGGAACTAGTATTTACCGCTGACGATGATGCCAAGTCGACAAACTTATCATACATAATATAATAGCGTTAACAAATTATATTACAAAACCAAAAAAAACAGGTTTTTTTGAGAAGTGTTCTAAGGGCAATTCGTTCAAGTTACAATGAAAAACGCTATAAGTAAACATTGTCGAAAAAGAAAATCTCAATAAAGACTACTATTACTACTACTACTACTTCGTATGAGTAGCACATATTGAAACCGAAAAATTAGTATTTCTGTTTATGCCAGCCAGCAGCCAGTTATACAAATAATTGAGTGTGCACTCTAAACTGTTGTGAAATGGAAAATATTCTTTCAGAAAATAAAAAATCAAGTTTTTATAAATATTTTCTTTCCTTGATCCGCGGTTCAGAGCTAATCCTCGACTGCACAATTGGCCTTCAGGGATAGAGAAGACTAATAGCGTTTTTTTTTTGGTCGTCCGGAACTGTTACGAACGATTCTGAATTCATTCATTTGGCACAAGATGACAATTCTTGTTCTAAGTAGAACAGAAAAACGATTCCAAATTTGAAGTCGGAATCAAAAACAGAATCACGCATGCATGCACACACTCGCCATTACGTACTCGCTGCCATGTTTACAAATAAAGTAAGGCCGTGTGCGAATTCAGTTAAAAATGGGTTAAAACTTGACGTTTGGTTAAATTTTGACATTTCGCATTGTGTTAAAATTTGACTAGCTGCGGAGCAGGTTAAAATATGACAGTAGTGGTTAAAAATTCATCCATTTTTAACCACAGGTCATCCAATTCGCACACGGCCTAAATAACAACAATGTCATGTCATCTGCAATTCTGCATATGAGGTTTCACAAATACATATAGTACATCCAACCATTAGAAGCGAAAACATGTGTTTGCATGTTGGTTTGGTACCCGGAATCGGACATTTCTGTGCGCAAATTTCGGATTACCAAAGAAAATGCTATAATACATAGATTTCCCTACTTCACTACAGGCTTACATTCAGCCAAGAATCATATTATCGTAAGAATTATGAAATCTTTGTTGTTTGTTCCATACTTATATTCTTTCGTCAATTCGCGGTCCAGAGTTTACTCTCGAATTCCATTGACGCTAATCACGAAATTTATCGAAGTAGATTAAGAAAAAATCTCGACTTTTATAGGATTTAGGGTAGTCGTAGGTCAAAAAGCACAATAATAGAACGTTTAGTATAATACTATGTTTTATCTACCCAAAATTCCAGAAAAGTAGTGATTTGTTCTTAATCTACTTTGCTTAATCTCGTGATTAGCGTCAGTGGAAATAGCATAAATTAGTGGTGATTCGTTCGTGACGAATTAAAATCTGTCATTTGAAAGTAATTGACGAATATTCTTCATTCGTTGGTCGTTGTCCGTGCTCATGTCCTCATAGTCCTTTCGTCAATCCGCGGTAAAGATTTAGAAGAATCTCGGGCCAAGAACAACACCAGATGTTTTTTTAAAAGGTCGAAGCAATTAGCTTCTGGGACACAGGCTCTTCGAAACAGTGAAGGAAACCTAGTCACCAAAGCACAGGGAATTGTAGATGTTTTCAAGCAGCTCTTCCAACAGCTGCTGAATGCGCATAATGTCGAGCGAGCAAATGATGAAAGAGAAGAGAGACCAGTCAATGAAGACCCAGCACAGAAGAGGTAGAAAGAGCCAACCAAAAGCTAAAAAATAACAAGTCCGCCGGGTTGGATGGTATAGCAGCGAAACTCCTTAAATATGGAGGAGGTGTTTTTTTGAACCGCACCAGGTCATCAACAAAGTGTGGGAGGAAGAATACATGCTCACTGACTGGTCAATAAGCTCCATATGCCCCATCTACAAAAAAAGCGATCATATGTCATGCAAAAACTACCGAGGCATATTCCTGGGCTGGAATCACGTAACGCGATAAGCGACAGTTGATAATCAAAATCAGGGTTTTTGCTCTATGTAAGGTGATTATCAAATTGATAGTCAGTTATTTGCGATAATTTCATTCGACACCTATTGAGGTATCGTTTTCAAATATTTATGTCGTTTTATTAAAAAATTAAATAAATATTGACATTGTACATGCTTATAATATATATTTAAACAATGTCTGACAAGTTTGAAGCAAAAATAAATCAAATAATAAACCAAATCCGGTGCAACAAAAAGGTGTAAGGTTGCAAAATTTTATTTTTGTCTGTAAATCGTGAACATACCTTTTCTAATCTACAGCAACGGTGGAGTAAAAATGTCAAACTCAAACATTTGTGGCGGAGAATGACTTTGTGTACTTTTATTAGTGAAAAGTGTAACCTGGTCCTTAGAAAATATTTCATTCCCAGTCTGAATCGGGGTTAGGAAAAATGTCAAAACGAACGAAATTTTTTTCTCCGAAAACAGTAATGCCAACAAATCAAAGTTTTTTTTGATCAGCTTACACGGAGCAAAGTAAAGTTGATAATCAAAAACGATAAATAATTTTTGATAATCAACTATCGCGTTACATGATTCCGGCCCTGCTTAATGTACTGTGTGAGGTTCTTAAACCGTTCTGTAACACAATAATCGGCACGTACCAGTGTGGCTTTAAGCCAGGCAGAACAACGATAGACCAAATATTCACACGGAAGCAAATCCTGGAAAAGATCAACGAATATCAAGTCGAGACCCACCATCTTTTAATCGACGTCAAAGCTGCTTATGATAGCATCCATCGCCAAAAGCTTATGATGGCGATGTCTGAATTTGGGATCCCGAACAAACTGATCTAGCTTTGCCGTATGACGCTAAACAATAGGGGTGGAGGAGGCAGTTGTGGACAAATTTTATTAAATCTTTAATATTTGTCTACAGTAAAGACTTTAAATCAACACTTTTTACCAGCTGATAAACTAAGGCTTCCCCTAAATTGTCCCTAAACATAAACTTGATAAGACTTCAAGTTTTAAGGTTTTCCATAATTCAATCAACAAGGTTTTTCTGTCCATATGCCCCCCACCAAGGGGTGGATAAGGACACGGACCAAAATTAATGGGGTGGAAGTGGACAGCTACAAAAATAACCGATAAATACTTAAAAACTAACACAAGATATTTAAAAAAGAACTTTTTTAATATTCCAAAATAAAAATTTCTTGTTTTAATTCACAAAAGTATAAAAAACATTTAATAAAAGTGTGTCCCATATAGTGTCCACATTCACCCCGCAAGCACTTTTTGTAAAGTAATACATTTATTTCTTAGAAAACCCTCTATTTTAAAAAAACAATGATCACCAATGTTATCAAGACACTTCGATAATATAAAAAACACTTACCTGCATTCATTTCTGCTTTGTTTTTAAAAAATATCTGCGAATTTCTGAGGGAGAATAATTTTACTTTTAGGCCGTGTGCGAATTCAGTTAAAAATGGGTTAAAAATTGACGTTTGGTTAAATTTTGACACTTCGCATTATTTGACTAGCTGCTGAGCAGGTTAAAAAATGACAGTAGTGGTTAAAAATTCATCCATTTTTATTTTTTAACCTCGATTCATCCAATTCAAAAATCAAAGTCAAATAATGCGAAGTGTCAAAATTTAACCAAACGTCAAGTTTTAACCCATTTTTAACTGAATTCGCACACGGCCTTAGAGTGAAAATCACGAATGAACCTGTAACAATTTTTACACAAGACTGACAGATTTGAAAACTTTAAGGTTCATTCACAATTTAAAAAGGCAATGGATGGCATCGTTGCCATATTCAAATTTTCAACGAGTGTACTTGAAATGCCGATGTCCACATCCGCCCCTGTCCACATCCACCCCTTCCTCCCTTACGCAGTGCAGTGTGCAAATGAGTAACTTCTCATCCGAGCTCCTAGGCTATGCGGATGACATAGACATCATCGGACGATCCAAGAGAGCTGTGCTTGAGGCCTTCACAGCGATTGAAGAACAGACAAAGCTCCTTGGTCTTAAAGTGAATGAGGACAAAACAAAGTACATGCTATCAACAAACAGAAGAACACCTGATGACCACCAAGGACTAAACGTCACTGTTGGTAGCAGCAATTTCGAGGAAGTTAAGGAGTTCGACAACCTTGGAACAAACATCAATCCCACAAACGACACCTTAGTGGAGATCCGGCGATGAATTACCCTAGCGAACCGCTGCTGCTTCGGTTTGGCAAAACAACTGGGTTCAAAACTCCTCACTCGAAAGATTATACAAAACTTTGATTTAAGTCCTACTCTATGGTGCCGAGTGTTGAACGATAAGTAAAAAACGGGAGTTGATACTGGGCACTTTCGAAAGAAAAATTCTTTGACGGATTTTCGGTCCCGTATATGACGATGGCAGTAGTCTCTAAATGGAGAAGAAGGTTCAACCGCGAACTGTACGATCTGTACGAAGATGTGGATGTAGTCCAGAAAGCCAAGAAAAGAGGACTACATTGGCTCGACTATATCGAGCGAACGGACGACAACGCTCCAGCCAAGAAAGTTTTCTCATCGCAGCCCCCAGGTTCGAGACGACAAGGAAGACCGAACCTACGGTACAGGGACCAAGTAATTTCTGATGCCAGAGCGCTTGGTTTCGGCGACTGGATAGTGCATGCGAGGATCCTTCATGGATTGTGAGCCGGTTAAGTAAGTAAGCAATCCGCGGAAAAGAGTTTACCGTCGATCGTACAACTGGGTCTGAGAGTCTGTTTACAATCGTAGTTCTACTTTTCGGAACAAAGTTTTATGTTATATCCTTAATTTTTCTGTAATTAAAGAGCTGAACAGAATGCGTCCGACGCTTTGTATATGGATTTACCAGGTAATATCAAGAATGGTTTTCTGCTTGGTTTGACAGTTTTTTGACAGTTTTTTACATTAGTTTGTAATGTGTGTTCTCTGCTTGCTTGCTTGAAAACCATTCTTGATAGTACTAGGTAAATCCATATACAAAGGTCCGACGGAAAAAAGCTGAAATTTGTATTAGCTGGCATCACTTTTTTAAATGTCAACTGTTGTTGAATTAATTTTTGACATTTGGTAGCTTGTTGAATAATGTGAAAGCCGATTCCCAGAAAAAGTTTGGAAAGAGAACGATAAATAAATTTTCCCTGTTTTGTGTATTTTTCGAGAAAAAAAATGAAAATTCTTAAAAACTTTTAAAGAAAAAGTGCAAAACCTTACATACACACCATGGAAAATGTTTTATTCTCGAATTTGAAAAAGTTGTATGACACCGAATTGTATAGCTGTGTTATTCCTGTGGTAAGATGCTTGAATGATTTATAATGATCACCTTGGGAATCCAAGCTCTTTTTTACTTAACTTAGGCCAGCCTTTTAGCAACAGTCTACCAAAATGATAGATTAGTAGCCACTCCGGAGCAGGAGTACCAGGTATTGCTTTTCCGTGGAGATGCCTATTACCACGAAAGAAAGTTCCGTCTAGCAGCGACCCACTTGCATTCGGCACTGACAATGCGAAAGACCCTATTGCGACGGAAAAATCCGAATTTCGATTGGATTGAGAACACCTACGATCAATTCACAGAAGTTGAAATTAAATATCGTCTGGCTGTTTGCTATCGAGAGTTAAATGACTCGAATCTGGCCATATCGACTTTGCAATCGATTCCGACAAAGTCAAGGTTGCCAAAGATAAATATGCTTCTGGCTAAATTGCAACACAGACAGTCGAGAAGTCCGTCAGAGGCTATCACAGCTTATAAAGATGTCCTGCGTGACTGTCCCATGGCCATGGATGCGATAAGTTCACTCCTGGAGATCGGCGTTGATGGAATTGAGGTCAATTCCTTGGTTGTAAATGGTAAGTGTTGATTTTATTAAAACTTACGTTAAGGAATTTTTGATTTCGTACATATTTATCTGGTTACTTTGTCGCAATCGTAACTCTGTTGCGTTTCGTGTCGTTTTTTTTTCAACTCAAAGTAAGTTCTGCTCCCAAAAATGTTGAATGGCTAAGTTCCTGGATCAAAGGACATGCTCAAATGTATGTCCACAAACATCTAGAAGCCTCCAAGACCTTTCAATCCATCAACGACACAACGAAACTCCACCAAAACGATCATATTCTAACGCTGATCGGCAAATCGCTCTATTACAATGGACACCATGTCCAAGCGCAGAATTATCTGGAAACCGCTCACATGATTAGCCCCCACAGCACCGAGCACATTATGCCACTTGCTGTTGTCTACGAGCGCAACAACAACCTTACCGAACTGGAGAAACTGGCCAGCCAACAATCGAACATCAATGAATTTAGTTCGGAAAATTGGTTCGTAATGGCACAGAGTTTGTCGGCTAATGGCAAGTACGAGAAGGCATCATACTTCACACACAAAGCGATATCGGTTGATCCGACCAATGTGGAAGCATATCTGCTGCGTGGAAAAATATTTTTGCAGCTGAAGCGATTCAAGGAGGCTATTCACTACTATCGGACAGTCCAGAGCTTGGCCAATTATCGCTTTGAGATCTATAAGGGACTGGCAGGTTGTTATATCGGACTGAAGCGACTGAAGGATGCACAGACGATATGTGCTCTGGCTGCCCGTTACTTTAGGAACTGTCCAAGGAGCTATGTGGTGAGTTTCGACTTGATTCATTCCATTGTGCATTTTAACTACTATTCAAACAGCTTCTTGCGAGTACTCTTCTGTATTCCTCGAATTCGGTTACGAAGCGTCAAGCGAAAACCTTCATCAATCGGGCTCTGGAAATCGACCAGTTCTACTTTCCAGCTGTGTCGGCGATGGCTGACATCCTTCAATCTGAGGGAGAGACTCAAGAGGCCATCAAACTGTTGAAGAAACAAGCGACCAGTTACCCCAGTTGCAAGCTGTTCACAATGCTTGGAGATATTTTGAGCAGTGAAAAGGATCTGGATGGTGCTCTGGAGTATTACACAATAGCTTTGAGGTTTTTTTGCTCTCTGTTTTCAATTTATTTTCAAGAAAAATCAAGAACGAGTAAATTTTTTGTTTAAGCATGGAACCAACCAACCACAGAGCCCTGGAAGGGGTTAATGCTCTCGGACAAGCCTCGGAAACGACAACCAAACAGGATGAATGCTCCCTGGCGACAACATCACAAGACGAAGAATGGCCAATCGATTATGATGAACCATCGATTGAGGCGGTGGAGTTCTCGTCGACGGCTGCTGCCAATCCGGACGGCGAATCAGAGAGCGATCCAATATGGTCGGATGTTGATGCTGAACTTACAGCTTAATCTCTTAAATTTAATAGATATTAAAATACAATAATTCATTTTTGTTATAAAATGAGTCTTCGTTTTTATTTACTCGAGGTTGCGTTCCTGCGCGATTTTAACACCGATTTTGTTCGGGTTGAGTAATGCAATGCTCAGTTGACGGCGCTGATAAAGTACGGAGTGTCAAAAAAAGTATCTTTTGACGTTTGTTTCCAATACATAACCTCAAAATTGTAGTTGTGCTTTGGCTGCAACTATCCAAAATCAATTTTCAAACTTTCGAGATGTCCAAAAACTTTCGTCCCAACAATTGTGCCCGAGTCCTGCATAAAGTTAGGGAAACCCTTGCCCCATCAGGAAGTGAAACCTACCTCATCAATCGCAACCCGAGGAATCTCGAGAAACTCCGCATAGCGTACAAACCTTGCGGCTATCACCTGGAGAAGCCTGGCCGTTCTTTCTGGCACAAACTCGATCTCAATGTCTCTGGGAAGTATGTAACAGCGGAAGTGAAGCATTTCGAAAACGGCTCAGTTCTCTCGGCCAGCACATCCGAGTGGGCCATCAAAAAACAACTCTTCCGAACCAAGGATACATCGGCATTTGTCAATCTCGGACGAGTTCTCGCCCAACGTTGTGTCCAGGCTGGCATTACTGAAATGACTTGCAACATCGAAGCAGTGCCCAATGGTAAGGTTGACAAGTTCTTCAAAACAATGGAAGAGAATGGAGTGACCCTACAAGAACCTGAACGATTCAAGACTCCACAACCTTGGGATGCTTACAGACAAGAAAAATTCTGGGAAACAACTGATTAGATTTTTTTCTGTTTATTTATTTTTAAGTCCAATAAAATTAACATTGCAATAAGAGCTTATTCGTACTTGTGTTTGATGTCGTTCCAGAGTTTCTGTTGGAAACAAATTGAGAATTTTATGGTTACATAATTGTTCATGAGGGAACATGGGTTTCTCGCAGCTACTTACACCCTTGTTTGCGCTGTTGAAAATTGCATCCGATGCCAGGTCAAAGGAACGCTCAAAGAAGAATGTCGACGCCAGGATGGCGATGGCGAAGGTGGAACTCCTCTTGAAAAGGCTGTTATAGATGGCTTTCATTTTGGGAAAAGTTTTTTTCGATATTCCGTGGACAGAAAAATAAACTTTCACAGTCTGCGAATTTCGTGAATTTTGACTTTTGACAGATGATTCAAAACTGTCAGGGGAAAATGACAGTACACTTGATTTTTTTTGGTAATGCCATGCGCAATTCTGAGTAGTGCCAAATTGAAATTGAATAAAATCCCTTTGGCTGGATACACATCTTAAAATTTTCTCTTAAGGTTGCGTCTTGAAAAACGAACGAATAATGAAATAGGACACACGTTATCAACACCTTTGGATATATATTTTGGGGAGTAGTCTCAAGATTGCAAACGATGGTGGCGACATCTTTAACCTTTTCATAAGTTTATTTTGGATGTTCTCTCCTTGTTTTGACAGATCTTCTGTCAAACAAAGCAGAAAACCAATCTTGATAGTACTGGTTGTTCCATATACAAAGCTCAACACATAATTTTGTGTTTGACAGTTCAGACATTCTCGCTTTACTGACCTTTTCGCCATCTGGCGTAAACACATCGTAATAACTTGCAGGAACTACTTTGAATACAGGGTAAAAGTTGTTTAAAGTACTCTGAAGTACTTGCAGTAGATACTAGGGGCCCAATGGATCGCACCTATGATCTCGATTATACGACTATCGTACAAGGAACTGTGTAAGTGTGCAATGGCCTTTATGAGCTCTAAAACAAATTTCCCATAAAAAATCCCTTTCCAACTGTAGTTCCAGTTTGTTCCCCTTTCTCAAAAGTCTCGGAAAAATAGTTGTGGATTTTCTGTTTACAAATTCTGACAGATTGTAGGAGCATGCAGCAATTTTGAAAATATTTTTAAAATTTCACCAAATTGTTTCTATAAAATGACTACCGACATTCAAATAACAAACATCAAAGAACTCCTGACTGACATGGTTGTTCCCGACCAGCGTCCCAATGTAAACATTATTCCCGACCACATTACTATGCTGCATGGTACCAAATCCAAGAAACAAGTTAGCCGCAAACGAAAACTCAACAAACACGCAACTTTGAACCGACGTGAGTTCCAAAATCTTGGCCTACACACACTGCCTACCAAGTTGTTAAAGTACAAGGATATCCTGCCGCTGCACAAACTCTGGAAGGGGTACATCAAGGAGCATTTGAATTTGAAGAATGGCGACACGATTCCCGAGGTATATGAGCCAAACTACGATGCATTTAGTAAAATGTTGGTGAAGTCAGATTTACATGGTGCTAAATTGTCGGTGACAAAGTCAAAGTGTCCCAGTTTAGTTGGTCTGGCTGGGATTGTTGTGCTCGATACGAAAAATGTACTTAAGCTTCTCGGTGAAGATGACAAACTAAGAACGATTCCGAAGAATGAATGTGTTTTCGGAATGCAGTTAGGGAATATCACATTCACTATATTTGGTAAACATTTGACGATTAGGTCGGCGGAGAGGTCGGTTAAGAAAATTAAGAACTTTATTGAACCAGATTTGATGTAGGGTTGTAGTAGCGCTAAGTCTAATAAACTTTGTTAATAGTAAAGAAGTTGTATTTGATTGCAATACTTGCATAGGCTATGGAACTACAAGGTATGCATTGCTTACAGTCCTTGTGAGTTGCAAAGAAAAGCAGTGTGATATTGATATGTCCCTTTAGCAGCTGTGTGTTTCACTTTAATCGCGGACTCGCGGTCTTCTTTAACTGCGTCGTCTTTCGTCTTTCCCTCTACATGCCCCATCCATATAAGTTTTCGGTATCGCTACACATATCAAGGTTCTTTGTTGAATCTCAGAAATCCTTCGGGAATAGTGTCGAAGGCTTTCCGGGCCGGAGCATTGGTGTCCATCACTCTAAGTGACCGAGCCATCTGAGTCTCTAGACCTTGACCTTTCTGGCTAGGTGCACGTCGTTGTACAACCCATACAGTTCGCTGTTGTATCTTCTTACGCGAGAAGTTGAACAGACTTTTGGAAGATACTGCCTCTGGTGTTAAGGAAATCGCATGACAGTGCGTCGCCTTGTCTGAATCCTTTTTTGACATCGAAAGATTCGGTAAGCTCGTTGCCAACCTTGATGGCGCACCGTGGTTCTCCATCGTCATTTTGCACAAGCGAACGAGCTAGACATAGCTTTAAGTTTTATACAATTCATCTCTATAGATACTGTCATACGCGGCCTTATAAGTTATAATCGATAAAAAGGAGGTGGGTAGGTATCGAATTGGAGTTCATTGGTTTTTTCCAGGATCTACCGCAAAGTGAACATTTGGTCGATGGTTGACTTTCCTGAGAGGATCTTGTAGCCGATGTTAAGTAGGCTGATTCCTTTGTAGTTGTCGCAGTGTAGAGGATCTCCCGTCTTCAGGATCGGGCAAACAATGCTGAGGTTCTATTCATCGGACATGCAGTCTAATAGATGATTTGGTGCGTGCTCCTCTCTAGATCGTCGCCTGCTGCTTTCAACAGCTCGGCAGGTAGATCATCTGCTCCAGCGGCTTCGTTGGATTTCAGCCGTGATATTGCCGTTTTCACTTCTTCTAACTCGGGTTCACGGAATTGTTGGCTATTATAGTGTCCGATGAAAGGCTCCTGCCTGACAGCTGCCGTTAAGGCATAACACTGGCAGTGGCGCTGAATCGTAAGGATTTCTTATATTCAATACAGTAACTCTTTTAGATCTCGTCTGTTTTGGTCTTTTTTTGTTCTTTAACGTGTAATGATTGACAATTTCAGTGTTGATTATTGCAATATTCGTGGGCTAAGAATTAATTTTCTTGCTGCGTATATCCACACTGTTACAAACAGGCCAGCTGTATTCCTGTATTGGCACTGAGTGAAACCCAAGTAGGTGAGATTACCGACCCTACTGAATTTCTTATTCATTGCTTAGTGCCTTTATTCTTCCCCCACCATGGTCTCGCCGTTAGGGATGATGTTGCCTAGCCTATCAATTCTTACCACAATATGGTGGTTCAAGTTCAGCGTAAATAAGCAAATCATTCACTACTGTTTTCTCTATCGAAGCCCAAATTTGGACAGAGCTTCAACTTCTCTCGAATTTGACTTTCTGTCTGACTCCATTCAAAGAATTGTATCCCTGTATCCTCACACTGAAATCGTTATTACGGGCGATTTCAATGTACACAATTCTTCATGGCTTCTCCATTCGGGCCAGACAACACCCGAAGGAATGTGTGCTGAGACCAGAGATCTTTGCTGAGTTTAACCACCTTACTCAGCTTGTCACCGAGCCCACTCGAATATCGGATATTGATGGCCAAGCGGAAAATACTCTTGACTTGTTCCTTACGTCTGACCCTGATAAATACACTATCATTAACGCCTCTAGGCAGATCAGACCATAGTATTATATCTGCAAATTTCTCGTGTCAAACTAATCCAGTTACAGTGGCGATTCCTGGTCCTCATCCTTGGTTTACCTACGACCCTCGGAAAAGTTAAGACAATAATAAAAAAAAAAACTCAAAACTGTTGTTGTTCAAAAGTTTTTTTTTTAATTTATGATAAACTCGAAAAATATTTTTAGTGAAAATTTAAATATAGGTAAAGTAAAAACTGCTTTCACAATTATTGAAATTACAATTTATATTCAGTTTTAAATATTAAATTGAAGTTATAAAAAGAAAAAGATTTGTAAAATCCTTAGAGCTATTTTTTCGTAAAGAATTTTTTTCTTCTTCTAAATAAAATGTTTAAAAAATTCTTAAAAGAAGAAGTTAGTGTTTTTAGCGAATTCATGACGGATGTTTTTTTTATTATTTTTTTTTAAGTCAAAATTAACCTTAGTAGCCATTCAATTTTGTTGAGCGAAAATCGACAATGTTTGTTTTTTGTTCTCTATGTTCTTCTTGATTGATCAACGAAAAAAAATATTTTTTTTTATTTCACAATATTAAAAATGTTTGTTTGCTTTTTTTTCAAAATTCCAGATTTCACATGTATCTTTATAAAACCTAAAAACTGACATGCCAAATTTATTTTTCAAGAATTTTCAAAAAATTTGATTGATACAAAATTATTAAAAAAAAAACAAAATCGCTCTAACGATTTTCAAAACAAAAATTTTTCATAAATTTAAATTTTATACTAGAAAACTCTTTTTCAATTGAAATTTTCAGTTTAAGAACAAAACCTTTTTTGAGTTTCTTAATATTTTATACTAGCAGTTGCCCGCGACTTCGTCCGCCTCTCCCTCGTCCACCGGCCAGAGTATCATCTCGACTTGTGCATCATGCGCGCGTGGGAATTTTGTTCGGAAGTTATTGTAAAATTGCATTGCAGTTAACTCTCCCTAGGTCGTAATTCTGTTGAATTTGAAAAATTTGAGCATTTTTTATGATTCCCTTCAGTTGTTCATACTTAAAGCATTCCCTTGGATGAACTCTCCCTAATTCTAATATCTCTCTTACTTCTGCATCGTTTTTTTCGTTAAGTAAATTTTTTTCTCTTTAAACATAATTCTCAGTTATTATTGAGATTTAATGGTTACCTTACTAATTGTTGCTGCACATATGTCAGCCACGTCAAATAGCTGAGTGAGAAATCGAATCCAAAATAATTTCATCTCAGAGATCTCAGAAAAAAATCTCAGTTCTCACATTTCCACAGATTCTTCGCTGCTATTGGTCGCAGCTTAATTTTAAGAAGAATAAAGCCTTCCTCGATTAATGGACTATCCAACACAAAAATAAATTTAAAAATTCGAAATAGTTGTTCCTGAGATTACCGCGTTCAAACGAACTTTATATTGTATTGTATTGTATTGTATTGTTTGCCGTTTTTTCCACATTTACACAAATTCTTCGCTCCTATTGGTCGCAGCTAAATTTTATATAGCTTCAAGCCTTCCTTGATAAATGGACCATTCAACATTTAAAAAATTGTTCAATTTAATAAAGCAGTTCCTGAGATAAGCGCGTTAAAACGCAGAAAAATGTATATTTTTTGCCGTTTTTTCCATATTTTCCACGGATTCTTCGCTGCTATTGGTCACAGCTTAGTGTTAAATAGCTTCAAGTCTTCCTCAATTAATGGACCATCCAACACAAAAAGAATTATACCATTCGAACCAGTAGTTCCCAAGATAAGTGCGTTAAAACGCAGAAAAATGTATATTTTTTGCCGTTTTTTCCCCATTTTAAACAGATTCTTCGCTGCTATTGGTCACAGCTTAATGTTAAGTAGCCTAATGTCTAAGTCGATTAAGGCACCATCCAACACAAAAAGAATTATACCATTCGAATCAGTAGTTCCTGAGATTACCGCGTTCAAACAAACAAACTCTTCAGCTTTATATATTAGTGTAGATTAATACCCCGCTGTTGAAGACATGGGCAAGTACGTGCGACCCGAATAAGAATATCTAATTAGAATGTACATAATCCGCCTTATTTATTATCAAATCTTAAAGGTATCTTTAATATTTGGTTTGTTTACCGCTTTGTTTTGACGGTAAGTTTTCATTTTATGACTATTCTTAAGTATACTTAAAATACATATTTCAAGGTCTTAAAAATCTTAAACATAAAAAACGTCAAAAACTGAAAATTTGTCATCTAAATAAAGCCGTAAACAATCGGCTTTAATATATTATTTAAGATTTGAGTATAGGTACATAAATAAGAGGAATTATGTACTAAATACTCAAAATGAAGAAATTGATTTACCTAAATCAAAACAGCGACTATGAGCATAATCGTTTCGTGTTGGCGAGCACGTGCGTCATCGTACGTCGTCGTGCCAATTGATATAGAAACATTAGAAACACTACAACTACGACCACGAAAGTTGCTTAAGAGTTAAAAATGTGTATCTGTGTGCCTTCTCAGTCGAAGGGAATCGCTTTTTTTTGCGCTCAACCTTCTCTTTATTTTTACAGGCGTTTAGTGGAATGTATGCGTCTATCTCTCTCTGAAGATTGTATGCAAATAGTGACCGCAAATTTTTACGGTATCAGAGATTTTTTGTGTATGCCAAATTCTCATCAAAGGGAAGGGAATCGCTTTTTTTTGCGCTTAACCTTCTCTTTATTTTTACATGCGTTTATTGGAATGTTTGTGTCTACTGTTTTTGAAGATTGTATGAAAATAGTAACCGCAATTGTTTGCGGTAGCAAAGCGGTGTATCAAATAGATTTTCTGCACAAGTTATTTCTTGTGTATGCCACGTTCTGGTTCAAAGGGAATCGCTTTTTTTGCGCTAAACTTTTTTTTTTTGTGTTCAGGCATTTATTAAAGTGTTTGAAACTATAAATTTTTGAACTGTTGATTTGCGGAAGAATATTAAATATCTGAAAATACATTTATTTTTTGAAATTCTTGGTTTACCGCCGATATACTTGGTTAATATGAGGAATCGCCCCTGTCCAGTTAAAGGAAAGCTCCGAAGCGAACCGTATGACAATACGAGAAAGCCAACTAGGACGGTCTCAACAACTTTTTCCGGATCTTTAACTGGTCACTATGCTTCCTCGATAGTGACGTAGACTTCAGCGCGGATATAATTACTAATATGATAATTTTGGGAATGAAAACTTTTATCCCAAATAGGGTTAAAAGTATCAAAACCAAGGAAAAGTCATGGTTTGATTCAAGCTGTAAAGAGGTTATCAGGGAAAAAGAAGTAAAGTACCTGTGTTTTAGAGCCAACCCAACTGAGGAAAACTGGAACAAATTTAAACAAGCCAGGAAGGCCTGCAATGCCCATATTCGTCGGACCAAATTTGTACATGACCAGAAATTAAGGCAAAAAATACTGCAATGTCCCAAAGGCAGTAAGAATTGTTGGTCATTTGTAAAAAATATGAAGAATTCTTCTTCTTCCTCGGTCCCCACGCTTGTTCACAATGACACTCCAGTTGTTAGCTCGCTCGCGAAAGCTAAAGTTTTTGCTAGGCAGTTCGCCGCCAACTCTTCGCTGCCAGAGAGTGTCATGACTCCGCCTGTTCTTGAGCGCGTCAATGATTCCATGGGACAAATCTTCTTCTGCACTCGTGCTGTGGCGAGAGTCCTAAAGGATCTCAACATACATATATCCCATTCTTCTGGGCTCGTTCCGAGTAGTTGGAAAACAGCATTTGTCCAGCCAATCCCAAAAAAAGGTGAATCTTCTTCTCCCTCCAATTATTGTCCCTTCTTTCTAAGGTCATGGAAACGCTGATAAACTATCAGCTTAAGAAATATCTCGAAGACCGAAAGTTTCTTAATGACCGGCAGTACGGCTTTCGCAGCAAAAGGTCCACTGGTGATCTGATGGTTTATCTCACCGAACAGTGGACCAAATCTTCACATCGTTTTGGAGAAAGTAGGATTGTTGCACTTGATATTTCATAGGCATTTTATGAAGTCTGACATGTTGCTCTTTTATCGAAAATGCATGCTTTCGGGATCGATGAATCCCTTCTTCGTTGGATTAGAAACTTTCTTTCGAACTGTTCAATACAAGTTGTATTGGACGGTTTCAAGTCTGTAACCCACAATATAAACGCTGGTGTGCCCCAGGGCTCCGTTTTGTCTCCAACCCTGTTCCTCATTTTCATTAATGATCTCTTGTCTGTAACTCCTAATCCAATAAATTGTTTCGCTGACGATAGTACCCTTAGCTTTTCATATTCGTGTGCAGACTCACATCCCTCCTCTTCGGATATAGAACTGCAACGGCTTAATATGATAAGCTCATTAAACTCTGACTTAAACAGCATTGTACAGTGGGGAATAAAAAACCGAGTAGAGTTTAATGCTTCGAAAACTCAATGCTGTCTTGTATCGTGCATCGACGAGACCGAACATCTCGAGATTCTCGGTATGTGCATCACTGACCACCTCTTGTGGAACCAGCACATATGCGATGTCGGTAAAAAGGCCGCAAGATGTTTGGGTTTCGACGGTGCAAGAAATTTTTCTCCCCGTCTGATCTGGCTATTATCTATATAACCTATATCCGTCCAAAGCTTGAGTACAATTCCCATCTCTGGGCTGGTGCTCCAGCTACTTACTTAAGCCTCTTGGATGGAATACAAAAAAGAGCTGTAAGAATGATTGGTGACAGCGAGATCACTGACTTATATCTAGCGTTTTTTTTTGGTAATCCGGAATTGTACACAGAACTGTCCGATTCCGGATTCCAAACGAACAGGCAAACACATTTTTTTGCTTCTAAGGGTTGAATGGTTGTGTATTTGTGAAACCTAATATGAAGAATTGCAGATGACATGACATTGTTTTTAATTTCTTTGTTTGTAAACATGGCAGCCGAGTACGTATATGCGAGTGTGTGCATGTATGCGTGATTCTGTTTTTGATTCTGACTTCAAATTCGGAATCGTTTTTCTGTTCTATTCAGAACAAGAACTGTCATCTTGTGCCAAGTGAACGAGTACAGAACTGTTCGGAACAGTTCCGGACGACCAAAAAAAAAACGCTATTATTCACCCCTTTAGACCACCGTCGTAACGTTGCGTGTCTCTCCTTGTTCTACCGTTACTTCTACGGTAATTGCTCTAGTGAAATAGCCAGTTGTATTCCTCCCCTCAAACAATTCGCCCGTAATACTCGCGCTTCTAGGCATGCCCATCAGTTTACCCTCGAGCCCAACTTTGGACGTACTCTCAAGTATAGAGAATCATTTTTTAGCCGTACTACGCGAATGTGGAACTCTCTTCCACACTCTGTCTTTCACGATCATTACAATGTTCAAGAATTCAAGACCAATGTACACCGACACCTCCTTTCCAACCCCTTCACTTCTTCCTAATGCACTCACTGTATTTCTGGCATAAAAAGGGTATAAAAATCCCTTGAGTGGGTGCAAATTATAAAAAAATGGGGATTTTGTTCGTCGTCGCCGTTATATAGTCTACAGAAGTGGTCTTTCCAAATCCCCAGCATTGACTGCGATTCTACTATGATGTTCCCTTGTTTATCTGTGCAAGTAGCGGTTCTTGCTCGATGACCTTGAGCTAGCTGTTTTACCTTCCGATAAAACCTCCGAACTTCATTCCTGCTGTCGAATTCGACGTCGAATTTTCTTGCAGCATTTCCTTGTTTTGGCCGTTGTCAGGATATTCGTTGCACTACCTTGTCTACGACGAGGTAGGTATTGTAGAGAGACGATGTGGCTCCTCGGAAAGTTCGAACATCTAGAATGCTGGACAGGTGCCTTCCATCGATCGCAATGTGATCAATCTGGTTGACGGTTCATTGATCAGGAGATCTCCATGTTCCTTTATGGATGTTAAGATGTAGAAACTATATGCTTGCTACCACAACATTTCCTCCCGCAGCAAAATCGATCAGCTTGAATCCGTTGTCGGAAGTGGTGTCGAGCAGGCTGTGCTTTCTGACTGTTCCACTAAAGATATCCTCTTCTCCCAGCTTTGCGTTAAAATCGCCGAGGATGATTTTAATGTCATAGTTAGGTCATTGCTCATATGTTTTGTCAAGGAGCTCGTAGAACTCGTCTTTGCCTAGCTGGTGGTATAAAGCTACTGGATTGAATCACAGTTTTTTAAATGTTTTGAAATTTGTTGAAACAATTGAGCTAATATAACACGCATAATATCACACCAATACCTATTCCATTCATAACGTGATATAATTTAGATTTTTTTCTAAAAGAGAATGCATTGCATTTTAAAACACTCCTGACGCTTTTGTGTAAAGTTCAAGAAGGCGTATTACAAAAGTCTTCATGAATTTTTTAACACACATCCCATGCTTCTCTCTCTCCACCAATACTTCGGTTTCGACAAATATTAAACAAAACTGCTCCATTGTTGTTCAGAAACAATTCATCATGAAACAACAATTTATAAATATTTTCATCCTTAAAAATTCCACCAGTTCATATCCCAATAAAAAAAATAACCTCGAAACCTTAAAATTCAGAAAAAAGTTATATAATGCTTAAAATATGAATGAATGTTGTATTTTTGTTTAAAATAAAATAACGCACCATCACCTGTAGATATAAAAGCTCGCGCTTCCATTTGAGCTGCGACTGTTCATTGGCAAATTGCCTGGAAGGATTTCACCGTCCAAAATAAAAGGAACAAATACTTATATTTTTATAAACCAGTGTTCGCATCTCTTTTTTTTGGATATTCTTTTATTCAGTTGGTTTGAAAAAAAAACCGATCCACGGACAAACGTGTATATCCAACCGCTTGTACTCAATTTTGACACCCTCGAGCAGCCAAATAAACACAGCCACACACGATGGATCCCATATTCAATTCAGTATTCAACATTCAGCCAACATCATCCTTCAACAACTCTTCGGTCTGGCGGAGGTGGTGGACGGCGGCCATTGATTCAATGGATTATTCAAAATAATGTTCGCGAAAAATAAAAGGGAGAATGAGAGGGAGAGGGGTGGCTAGAAATTGTTTTAATAGTGCATCCAAATACCTCATAACGCCCATATTTACAGAATAATTTCAAACAAAGGATCGCGCGAAAATCAGTCGACACACACTCGACACACACAAGGTTTACACCTCGCTTCAGAGCAGAGGGCTTTGGCTTATCCATCCGTCCGCTGCAGCGCGCTGCGCTGGCTGTTGAGTTTTTTTTTGAATTGAGAGTCGAGCTAGGGGATGAGTGATGGGGCCTGTCCATTCTGAATATTGTGTGGTAAAATATTGATTTTTTTGTCCAGTTTTTAACTTACAGTAGCGGAACATGAACTGGACAAAATAGACTAAATGAGATTGTGCCCAAGAACGTCAAATAAATGTCGATGCAAGTGACCCCACAGTCTCCAGCTTTTTTTTTTTAACCTGAACTGTCGAACCTGTTACCTTCTTCTTTCAAAAACACTTACTTACTTTCTTATCCGGCTCACGATCCATGAAGGATCTCAGCCTGAGATACTGCAGCCTTCCATCGTGAACGGTCCCTCGCATGCTCTCTTCAGTCGCTGAAACCAAGCGATCTGGCATCCGCAGTCACTTTTTCCTTGTAGCGTAGGTTCGGTCTTCCTTGTCGTCTCGAACCTGGGGGCTGGGATAAGAAGACTTTCTTGGCTGGAGCGTTGTCGTCCATTCGCTCCATGTGGCCGAGCAATGCAGTCTTCTTTTCTTGGCCTTCTGGACTACATCCACAGCTCGTACAGTTTGCGGTTGAACCTCCTTCTCCATTCGCCACCGTCGCATTCGGGACCGATAAATCTTTCGAAGAATTTTTCTTTCGAAAGTGCCTAGTGTCATTTCCTCTTTTTTACTCATCGGCCAACACTCGGCGCCGTAGAGTAGGACTGGTAAAATCAAAGTTTTGTATAGCAGACACTTTGTCTTTCGAGTGAGGAGTTTTGAACCCAGTTGTTTTGCCAAACCAAAGCAGCGGTTCGCTAGGATAATTCTTCTTCGGATCTCCACTATAGGGTGTTTTTTGTGGGATTGATGTTTGTTTCAAGGAAAGTGAATTCCTTAATTACCTTGAAATTACTGCTACCATCAGTGACGTTTTGTCCTAGGTGGGTGGACAGATGTTGTTTTGTTTGTTGGTAGCGTGTACTTTGTTTTGTCCTCATTCACTTCAAGACCAATGAGTTTCGCCTGTTCTTCAATCGCTGTGAAGGTCTCAAGCACAGTTCTCTTGGATCGACCGATGATGTCTATGTCGTCCGCATAGCTCAAAAGCTGGGTGGATTTGTTGAAGATAGTGTTTTCCGCGATCACACCTCCCTTGCGCACTATCTGCTACAGGGCTGTTTTGAAGTCGCATGACAACGCATCTCCTTGTCTAAACCCTGCGCATATTTGAAACAACTCGGATGAGCTGTTACCCATTTGCACACTGCACTGCCTATTGTTTAGCGTAATGCGGATCAGTTTGTTCAGGATCCCAAATTCAGACATCGCCATCATAAGCTCTTGGGGGTGGATGCTATCATTAGTAGCTTTGAAGTCGATGACAAGATGGTGAGTTTCGACTGCCTCAGTGGGAACATTTGGTCTATCATTGTTCTGCCTGGCCTAAAGCCACACTGGTACGTGCCCATTATTGTGTTTCAGAACGGCTGTCACAGTACTGGCAAAAACAACTTTACTTACTTACTTACTTATGGTGGCTTTACAGTCCAGGTCGGACCAGGGCTTCACCCAACAAACATCTAGCTAGCTGTCTCCAGTTTCGCACGCCAAGTTGGTTCAGGTCCTCTACCACCTGTGTGCTCCACCTGAGTCGCGATCTTCCTCTTCTGCTACGTCCTTCCGGGTTGGATTCGAGGACTCTACGAGCCGGAGCATTATTTTCCATTAGCTCAACATGACTCAACCATCTAAGTCGTTGGACCTTAACTTTTCTGGCTAGGTCAGTTCTTGGTTGAAGCTTCGTCTCCATTCTCCATTAATGCAGACAGGACCAAAAAGCACTCGAAGAATTTTTCTCTCAAAGCAGCCCAAAGCGTTTTCATCGGATGTTGTCATGGTCCATGTCTCTGCACCTGCACCATTCATGAGGACCGGGATGATGAGGGTTTTGTAGAGTGTCACTTTAGTTGCTCGGGAGAGGATTTTACTATACTCAACTGCCTTCTAAGGCCAAAGAAGAAGCGGTTGGCAAGAGTGATTCTTCGTTTGATTTCAGCGCTGGTGTTGTTGTCTAAATTGATAGCGGATCCGAAATTAAATCTGTCTATGTTGACGTTTGCTCCAAGACGTCGATGTTGGTAGTCCTTTCTTGTTGACAGCATTAACTTGGTCTTGCTTTGTTAACCGCTAGATCCATCTTCCTGGCCTCCGTCTGAAGACTCACAAACGCTCCACTGAAATCACGCTGCGACTTCCAGTTATATCAATGTCGTGTATCCTAGTAGCTGGACAGACCTTTGAAAGATTGTGTCTCTGGTGGAGCTTTGCACGATCTTTTGAAGAATGATGTTGAAATCGATGAAAAGGTGGTAGGTATCGATTTGAAGTTCCTGGGTCTTCTCCAAGATCTATCGTAGGGTGAATATTTGATCGATGCGATGGTGGACTTTCCGGGTCTGAAGCCATACTGATAAGGACCTATCAGGTTGTTGACAAAGGGCTTCAAACGTTCACACAGCACGGCAGACAAGATCTCTGTAGTTGGACAGATGTAGTTGGCAAAAACAAGCTTTTTACAAACCCATCGTTCGGTTGCTTGGTAGATCGAATATTAGCAATTCCTGTTTTCCTGAGAAAGATATTTTTAAATCGCTGCCATTAAGGCACCGCTACTGTCCATTTGGGATGTCCATCGCGAGGAACATAATTCAAGGATGGGTAAGAGCGAGTCTTTGGAATATTCATTGAAAATTCAATAAAGTCCTGCCTCCCTTTTACATCCTCCACAGAATAAATGAAATTTTCATTTTTCTTTTTTCTTTTGCATAACAAAAACTTATTCGTATTTTTTTATTTTCACCGACTGATGATGATGATGGATGATGTTGGTGCGGCGAGCATGAGTAGTGGAAAACCAAACAAAAAACACGAAAAATTTAAGCCCTTCCTCTCGGCCAACGTTTTGAACAATGCATCAGCATCTGGTTAAGGTGGAAAATAAATTCTCGAAAAGGTGCAGAGTCGGAAACATATTTCATATTTAATTTTTTGGACGGATTTGGTAGAGCTCAGGCGAAATGTAAAATTTAACACTCGTGCTTCAGGGGCTTTTTTTTTGTTGTTGCTAAAAAGTGGGGGTTTTCCTTTCTATAGTGTGTTGGTTTTTGAGTTTGGGGCTTGGTTGTGTTAATGCTGGTGGGTTTTTCGGAAATGTTATGATGAAGTAAGAATGAATGAAGAAGGAGTTGAGTGTGAGTTTAAAAATGAATGTATAAAGAGCTTGTTGAGAGGTGCTAGGTAGAGTGCATTTTGGTTTAGTCCGGCACCCACTGCCGGTCGATAGAATGCTAAAACGATTGTGCAAGTTTGCATTTTGAATTGTTGCTCTAGGTGTTTTGTTTGTTGGGGCGCCTGCAGCGGGAGGGGGGGGGGGCGTATAGACTCTACGGCTTCTGTATAGTCCATTGACCAAGTAAACAATAGCTAATTGAGCGAGCTTATGTTGGGACTTTTGACAGCTTTTATGCGAGTGCGATGGAGCATGGATGGAATATTTTATAAAATGTGTATGAGGCAGCTCTGTGCGGCTTGTAGAATGTGTTCTTATGGTATTTTAATTTGAATTTTATTCCGAATTTGAAACAATTGGTAGTAAACAGCTCGAAAATCGCCCAAGCAATTTATTTCTCTGTTTTTTGCTTATTTAAAAATCAAATTTTACACAATTGTAACGACCTTTTTTGCCTTGGTTCGCTTGGGCTGGTATATTCCCGGCGGCTAGCTCAAGTCGCGGGTTCTTTGAACCGCGGTCGTTAACAAAAAAAAAATCCAGCCATCAAAGCGTCTTTGGTGTTAGTCAGACGCGCGAGCAAGTTGCCTCAACCCTCCCTTCCAACGATTGCCTCCCTCGCTAGGGCAATCCCTTAACATGGCTTCTTCCCTTTATCCCATCATTTCACTTTCCTATCGTCCTCTTCTCATCCCCCTATTAACTTCAATCTACTCCATATTCATGTTAGCGAACGTTTCAACTCAGTTTCAAATTCAAATGAAATGCAATTATATTCTTCATTATGAAAACATTAAATCAATTTATTATTATCGTTAAAATAAACTAAATATTCAGAAATAGAAAATAGAAATTATCTTGAAAAACGATCAATTACAAAAAAAACTTAATTTAAAATAAGGTGGCAATCATATTCTTTTTCTGTTCACGATCTTGACTTCAATTAATAAAAATCGTCATCGATTTATTAACAAATTTGGATTCTCAAATCTCTTTTGGCTTCTTTTTTTACTTTAATTAATCTACTCAATGCAATACAAATAAATTACCACTCGATCAACTCTCTTTTTCTTTTTACCGCGAAGTTAAAACAATATGAACGAAGATACTTCAATATATATGTATGTGTCTTACTTATGACAAATCTTATACGAACAAATATATATATGTATGTATATATATAAGTAATTTAAAAATGACTCACCGAGTGAACTCCTGCGGAAGTGGCCACTGCTGCTGGTTATCACCTTGGTGTGTTGGTGTATATGTATGATGTAAATTATCCTTACAGACGTAGAATGTGTGATTGAAAATTCCCATGTTTCAATGTATGCAGATGACATGAAAATCTTTAGAATGATTTCTTCACCCGATGATGCTTTACCCTTGCAGACCGATTTAAATAATTTCTACGTTTGGTGTCAAAAAAACAATTTAGAGCTTAATGAGTCCAAATGCCAAACAATCACATATTCCCGTAAACGTTTCCGTCCGCAAACACGGGACTATTATATCAACGAATGTATTGTTCACAGAGTAACAACAATCCGAGATCTAGGTGTTATTTGCGATAGCGAGCTTAACTTTAGGTCTCACTATGACAATATTGTAGCCAGAGCTAATTCTGCTTTAGGTTTTGTCAAACGTTGGTCTAAAGAATTTTCGGATCCTTATGTTACGAAATCTCTTTATACCACGTTTGTAAGGCCTATACTGGAATACGCCAGCCAAGTATGGTCCCCTTATCACCATGTCCATATAAAGAGAATTGAAGCAATACAACGTAGATTCCTCCGTTTCGCCTTAAGAGGACTTTCGTGGGTTGACAATTTCAACTTACCTCCGTATCAAGAACGGTTGCGGCTTATAAACTTACAATCTCTAGAAAAACGTCGTGAAGTTGCCGACATTATTTTCGTACACCAAATTTTATCTGGTGCTACAGAATCTTCGACCCTCCTTGACGCAATGAGTATTAACGTTAACTCGCATTCTCTTAGATCAGTTCCACAATTTCATCAAGCTCATCACAGAACTGATTATGGTATTAACGAACCAATAACGAGAATGTTACGAAAGGTGAACGAAAACTCTATTATTTTTGATTTCAACCATAGCAAGATCACACAAAGGAAGCTCTTATACTGTGCTTCATTAGACAGCTAAAAAAATTAATAGATATGTATATGTTGTATAGTAGAGAGGAACTGACTCTTTCTTTTTTTTCACGAACTTAACAAGTGCCTAATACACGCTTATTTACTTTTCTCTTTTTTTTTATTGTTATGATTTTTTTAATTTTCTTGACTTTAAAATTTTTTATTTTTAAATTTTTGCATTTTTTCTTTTCTCTTCTTTTACTTTTTGTAAAATTTTAATTTTTTTTTGTTTTTTCTGCTTGCATTAAGCAGTCCCAATCGCTTATCTTCCCGATGATATACGCATCGCATCACTTTTTTTTACTTTATTGAAACAAATAATTTCTAATTAAGTGCCGATACGACTAGTAATCGTTATTGCAGTCGTACTCGGTGAAAATGGACCCCAGCTCGTGCGGTATCTGGGGGGGGAAAGAGGCGTGGGAATTATTATATAATATTGAAATAACTTATCTTCTATTGATTTCGCGATAAAAACTGTTTCTTTTCTTTTACGTTTCGCGAAATGTATATTTTGAAATCAAAATTTAAAAACGTTATACTTGTTGCCTTTTTGAATGGTAATACAAATTCAAATTTAAAATGATTAAAAAGATTATATCAAATAACATGCAACCGTCTAAAATGGTAAATATATATGTAAATGTATGTATAAGTACTTTGATCCATGCAAATATCACAAAAAAAAATTAATTTAAAAAAATAAAAAAAATATGTCAGTGGTGGGATTCGATCCTGGGTCCTTCAACTCGGGTAGGTTTTTTCCCAGCGCCTTAACGCTCTAGGCTATCAGGACTTTTGATTTGGAGTCGGCCAACTAGGGATTTGAATGTGGAATCCAGCCACGTGATTTCTTGTTGGTTTTTGGTGGTTGAGCTTAAGGTGAAACCGTATTAATTATAATGAAATCCTGATATTACATCGAAAACCATACCTTTTTTTACTAATAATGGCACTAATTTAAATAGTCTGATCTCTTTGTAGATCAACTTAAATGCACTTAACACACTTTGTACTTTAATAAATTTTATTTTATTCTCAAAGAAAGACTTTATATTGAGGTGTAGATATATTCTCTTAATATGAACGATGTGACTTTCTGATTTTAGGACTTAACTTACCTTCAATACAACTTGTAAAATAGCTTTGAATCATCGACACACAACGACATGATTTGCTACCCAATTTCAAGATTATAGTCTGGAAAAATTCAGCAAAGCTAAGTATTCCTTAGCGGTGATTCTCTTGGCTTGACACCCACACAAAACCCAGAGTCCTCATATAACTATAATCCACAACACAAATGCGTCCCTGCTACGGTGACATTGAAAAATGTTGCACCTTACGCACTATGAATTTGAATTCATAGTCAACATTTCGAGTCTTTATTGCACTCTAAGCAAAAGATGTTGCATACTTTAGGGATACTTTCGAATTCTAACCGACAAAGGTATTTCAAATACGAAACGTACAGATTTCAAATTAGCAATTGTGTTTATTGTTAAACCTAGGTTACAGGGCTTTGCGTTTTCCGGGTTGACATCACACCAGGAATATGCAAATGAACCCACGAAAATTAGATCAATGTCTTCAACTCAATTTTTATATTAGTCATAAGGTAAACAATACAGCCCTAACCAAACTAATTAATTTACATACACATTGGACATCGAGTTACGACAATGCCGAAAGAAAATGACTCATCTGATTGCAGTTTCAGATGATGAAGTACCTACAAGCAGATTGACAAAAAAAATAATCAACTCCAATCGACGACACATGCATGCACGCATACAGACAAGACAATTAAAGTTCGATTGCATAAAAAGTGCATTGGAAAACGGTTATGATATTTTTTTTTCTTTTCGCTCTATGACAAGTGTTTTGCCGTCGGTAGATAAACAATAAAAAAAAGTGTTTTGCCGTCGGTAGACAAACAATAAACAATGTTTTGCCGACGGGAAAATGAATGTTAGATTTAATTCATTTCGAGTGTTAAGTCTTATTTAGGGTCATATTATAAAAACGTGGGACGTGAACCCACTTAAGTTATAGTCTAGCCGGGCAAAAATGAATCTAGGTAGATTTTAAAATCATGTATTACACAAAAAAACAAAACGTATTCATTGCCGCATATCCTTAGCATGGAAGATGCCTATGGATTTGCCATTTAAAGTTTCTAGTTCGTACATGCAACTACCCAGGACTTTCTTAATGCGACATTTAATGAACTTAGGCAGAAGTTTAGCGTTGATGCCTTGAGTGAAGTTGCTCTGAGCGAAGTTTCTATGAAACACCTCTTGACCTTCGCGGTACACAATGTGTTTAGCGCGGGTGTTGTAGGTGTTTTTGCACTTAACGTGTGCCCTGAATAAATTCTCTGAAATGGTCTGCCTCGCGAGTGAAGTCTTTAATGCGTTTGGCAAGACTAACATTTCCGAATCGTTCAGACCGTTTAGGTCGCGCAATATTCTATATGACGAGCCGTGGCAAATCATATTTTGGCCGAATAGAGCAAAATAGGGTTGACATTTTATGGAGTCATGCACATCCGATCTGAGGGAGCAGGCTATGCTTGATAAATGACTATCCCAGTCATTCTGTTCCTTCGAAATCAAAACCCTGAGTTTGCTCAACAGGCTCCTATTAACGCGTTCGGAAATGTTAGCCTGCGGTGAGTACAAGGCTGTACGAATATGTTGCACGCCATATTCGGACAAAAACTTCTTGAACTCACTGGAGACAAATTGACGACCATTATCAGAATGAATATATTCAGGGGTGCCGAAAGTGTGAAAAATGTCGTTTTCGAGAAAGTTTATTACTTTCGAAGATGTTGCTTTGTTCAAAGCCTTTAAGAAAACGAACTTAGTGAAGGCATCCACCACAATGAAAACATACACATTTCCTCTTTTCGTACGCGGATAAGGTCCCAGAAAATCTATATATAACCGTTGAATAGGTCTTTCCGACACAATCTGCTTGGTAATGGGAGGTCGGAGGATAACGTTTGGGGCCTTTACCATTTTGCACGTTTCGCAGACACTTACGAACAGCTTTATTTCTTTTGCCATGTTTGGCCAAAAATATTTTTCTTTTATTCGGTTGTACGTTTTAGCAAAACCGCTGTGGCAACTAAGCTTTGAATTATTGTGAGCTGACTCAATGCATTCTTGAGTAAGTGCCTTTGGTACCCACAGACGCCATAACGTATCCTCTTCGTTCTCATCACCCTTCCTAAATCTAACCCTTTTGTAAATATATTTTCCCGATACAACTAGATCAGGAAGTGCAGATTGATTGGAAATGATGTGCTTTCGCAGCTCTGAGTACTGCTCTGAATCGAATTCACTCGAATCCAAATCTACTTCTTTACCTAACATGGTCGAATCAATTTCACTAACTACGTGTTCCACACCGGTAACGTCTGCCGAAATCTCTTCCATCTGCATTCGCGACAAAGCATCAGGCACTACGTTGAGGGATCCCTTACGATGCTCGATGCTAAAGTTATAACCTTGCAACTCTAGACTCCATCGAGCCAGTCGTCCAGACAACTCCTTCATTGCCATTAGCCACTTAAGGCTGGAATGGTCGGTTATAACTTTAATCGGCAATCCATCATCCATCGTATGCTCAATACAGCTGCAAGACATTCCTGCTCCGTTACCGTGTAGTTCTTTTGTGCCTTGTTCAACTTCTTCGACATGTAGGCAATTGGCGATTCATTGCCTTCCTCATCGAGCTGAAAAAGCACGCCACCTACACCATCCGAAGATGCGTCACATTGAATGACGAATTCTTTCTTAAAATCGGGTTGCCTCAGCACTGGAGCAGAGGAAAGTGCAGTCTTCAATTTGTTGAATGCCTCTACGGCGTCAGAAGTTAATTCGAATTTACTTTTCTTTTTAAGACAGTCTGTTAACGGGGCGGTAAGATCAGCATAATTTCTTATGAACCGGCGATACCAGCCGGTTAGCCCTAAAAATCTCCGAACCTGTCTGATTGTTGTCGGTAAAGGGAAATTAACCATTGCCTCCACCTTGTCAGGATTAGTCTGCAAAGTACCCTGGCCGATAACATATCCGAGGAATTTTATCTGCCGCATGCAGAACTTGCTTTTATCGAGGTTAATCGTTAGATTTGCACGTCTTAAACTCGCCGCCACTTCGTCAAGGACGCGCATATGCGACTCAAAGTCTGGGCTACATATTAATAAGTCATCTAAGTAAACAAACACATTATCACGAAGATGACTTGGCACGACTTGATCAATAACTCTGCACATTGTTTGGCCAGCGTTACTCAACCCGAACGGCATGACTTTAAACTGGTAGAGCGGTCTACCAGGCACTGCAAAGGCGGTTTTCTCGCGCGACTTTTCATCTAAGGGAATTTGCCAATATGCGTCTTTCAAGTCAATCCCCGTGATAAAATGTGTGTCTCTTATCCGACTTAGTAGACCCTCGACATGGGGCAGCGGATACGCGTCCTTGACTGTCACGGCGTTGACTTTTCGAAAGTCTAAGCACAGTCTTACCTTACCAGGTTTTCTGACCAAAACTACCGGGCAACTCCACGGCGAGTTACTAACCTCGATAACTCCAAGATCTAACATACGGTCCAGTTCCTTATAAACTTCCTCCTGGCGCACTGGAGACAATGGATAATGCCGAGATTTGATGGGAATGGCGTCACCAGTATCGATAACGTGACACCCAAGGTTGGTTTTACCCAAACCCAAGACAACAAAGTTTGGAAAAAGATTTTTAGTTTTGTCTAACTGGAATTTTTGCTCCGGCGTCAAGTTAATTAGTTCTGCTGAATCTTTAAAACTATTCTCATTTTCATCATCTTCGGGATCCTTCTGAAGTTCACCAATTTCTGGCATGAGGTGAAACTCACGCCAAAAATTCATCCCTAAATAAAGTTTTTGTGTGAGGTTGGGAATTAGGTAGTAACAAATGGTCTTGGTAAAACCGTTATAAGTTGTTTTTATTTCGCAAAAACCAACAATGTCGTGTGCCTTGCCATCGGCCGTACGGACTTGATTCTTGTATGGTTTTACAACGGCACCAATTTTGTTTACTAATTCCTCGCCCTCGCTTCCAATCACCGAGATGGATGCTCCACTATCTAATAATCCGAAAACGGATTCGTCATTAAGCTTAACGTTGGCATACATTCTGCCATCCGAGCTATTTGAAATAATGGAATCTAAAATTTGCTTACGAAACTTTTTTCGCTGTTGAAATCGACGGCGACACTTCACTATATGTGTTTTTGCTGGATCATTACTATTTCGAAAAATCCTAGCTCGAACTTTATAGTAATTAAGTTTGCGATCGTGAAGGGTTTTTAAAGCATACGTTTTGATTGGATGTTCTTCTGACACTTCCGGATTTTCGGTTGTTGTTCGTTCCAAGATCTTCAGTGGAACGTTTTCATTGTCAACTTTATTTGGGACTCTGTTTGACAATGATAAATTATGGTTGTTTACTGCGAGTGGTCTTGTGTGTTCCTGGTGGAACGAATCTCCCCACTCTTTCGTTCGTTCCCTTGCCGGTTTCCCGTGTGCTTACCGCACTCGACAGTCGTCACACCCTTTGCACCGCAAAGAAAACAATGCAAGGTTCTTGTCCGTGAAGGACAAAAGTGATAAGCATGCCCTTTTTGGTCACAATTCCAGCACACGAAATTGGCTGTGGAACCAGGTTTACGAGAAGTCATCATGGCCGCCACTTCTTCACTTTCAGTGAAAATCACTTCCGGATCATCAGACGCCGCGATCTCATGAACCGATTTTTGATTCGAAGCGCGTTTTGACAAAAATCGCTCCACTTCCCTTGCTTTATTTCGCAACTGCTCTAAGTTGTTGATGTTTGAGGCCAAAAGGATCTCTCCTAACTTCTCCCTAGAATTGTTTCGAATCACGTCTACCAACTTGCGTTCATCGAAAGGCTCCTTGAGACGGTCGTTCAGACCAGCGACAGAATTATAAAAATCATCGAATGATTCTTTTTGACCTTGTCTTCGAGTCAACAATCGCATATAAATCTCGACATCGCTTTCTAATTTGCCAAACTCTTTGTTCATGGCCGTTTTAATGTCTGAAAATTTTGAATTTGGGTACCTTTTAAGATAGGCCCAAAACCATCTGTTTGCCCTACTTCCCGAACTTAACAAAATATGAAAGTTTGAAATCATCTGTTCGTCCGAATAACCCCAAGATGATTGCAACCTATTAACCTTCAAAAGGAAATCGGACACGTTCTCAGAACCATCATAATTGATGTGCCACCTGTCAAGCCTACAAGAACTAATGTTGCTTGACATCATTGATGGTACATTGGATGTCCGTTGCTCCGGCATCCGTGACATGAATTCGCGTTGAGCGATCTCTTCGAAAGGATTACTATTCCTAATATTACTCGTATTTGGTTGTTGTTGTTGTTGTTGTTGTTGTACACCTAACGACTCGAGCTTCGCAATAACATTGTTCATGAATACGTTCAATGTTTGCACCAACCTTACTTGATTACCAGTGATTGTGCTTTCAATGCGATCCATTAATCGCAAGGCTGGATCAAGTTGGTCATCACTGTCTTGGTTCGCATTGTTCTCGCCTATTTGGCCACCCTCACCAGGCGGATTATCGCTATTCTTATTTGTATCATCCATGGTGGATGTCAAATCGGAAACAATAGAATTTAAATCCTCAGAAAAACAAAATGTATTATCTAAATTGAAACGATCAATTGTTCGCAAAAATCTTCTATGAAAATCTTCGAACTGAGCTTCTGTGTGTGCGTTGAATTCTACTAGTTGATTGTGTAACGAAGTTCGACGACTTTCGCTCATGCCTTAGAACCACTAATCTTCGAATAAGATTACTACGTCTGTGTATATGATTGTGTTTCTAAATTCGTAAAACCGAATCAAAAAGAAAAAAAAAACGTGAGCCAGAATTCCAAAGCTAAATTCCTAATGCTTATGGAATCCAATTTCCAAAAAAATATATTCAAATCGAATAATTAAGACTTGAATTCAACAATTCAAAAAAATTTGGTTCAAGTTCAAATGTACTTGAAAACAATAGTCTCTAACCATAAACCTATGTTCAATTCAAAAAAAGAAATGCAATTTGTTGATTTGAAAATCACACCAAAAGAAAAGTAAGTATATCTCAGAATTATATCAATTCCAAATACACTAAAATCAATTCAAAACTATTCAAAACCAAAACGTTTACCATTCAAAATCAACTTCAAAATCATCCAACTCCAAACCATTTTCGAATTTCCACTTAACAATGATAGTAATTCAGAATAAAAAGTTTAAATATTTTTCAATAATATTATAATTATTAAAACCAATCTTCAAGCAGTAAAGCTTATCGAAATATTAAATTTTAAACTTAATCAAAATAATGTATGTTTGTATAAATATGTTGAACTTAATTTTCATTTAGTATAAAGGGATGAGAATTGACCTTGAAAGAAGGAGAAATGAAATAAAAACAGAGAAGAAGCCGTGTTCTGCGAGCCAGATAATAACAAAAAAAAATAAAATAAACTATTTGAAACTATTGCTGAAAATAAAGGACTTTAAAAAAAAAATGTTTTCTTTTGAGTTTCAGGACTTCAAGGACAAATCACTTTCCATCCTTGAAGGACTCCGAAACTCTTTGAAAAATAAATGATATGCTGGAAGGACCTCCGAAAACGCCTTTACATTGACGGGTCTCTTCCAAGCATTTTGATTTGTAAGACAAACCATAAAAAAAATGTATGCTACATCGCTCTGCTATTTGAGTTCCTGATCAAGGATGCTCAAAGACTAAAGCGACTTGACTCACATTTGTAAATTTAAAATTGTTTGAAAATGCTTTCCTTGTGGCAACGCGATACCAAATTCCACTTATTCAGTGACCGGGACTCACAAGTAAACATTACCAAAGTCTATATTTCATTAATCAAAGTAAAATTTATTTTGATACTAAATTGAAAGAAAAAAAAATTGAATTGGCTCAAAATATAAATGTTTGTTAAGCCTCTCCATCTTCCGATGGAGGGCTTCCACGTTGCGGGCGCCATTTTGTAACGACCTTTTTTGCCTTGGTTCGCTTGGGCTGGTATATTCCCGGCGGCTAGCTCAAGTCGCGGGTTCTTTGAACCGCGGTCGTTAACAAAAAAAAAATCCAGCCATCAAAGCGTCTTTGGTGTTAGTCAGACGCGCGAGCAAGTTGCCTCAACCCTCCCTTCCAACGATTGCCTCCCTCGCTAGGGCAATCCCTTAACATGGCTTCTTCCCTTTATCCCATCATTTCACTTTCCTATCGTCCTCTTCTCATCCCCCTATTAACTTCAATCTACTCCATATTCATGTTAGCGAACGTTTCAACTCAGTTTCAAATTCAAATGAAATGCAATTATATTCTTCATTATGAAAACATTAAATCAATTTATTATTATCGTTAAAATAAACTAAATATTCAGAAATAGAAAATAGAAATTATCTTGAAAAACGATCAATTACAAAAAAAACTTAATTTAAAATAAGGTGGCAATCATATTCTTTTTCTGTTCACGATCTTGACTTCAATTAATAAAAATCGTCATCGATTTATTAACAAATTTGGATTCTCAAATCTCTTTTGGCTTCTTTTTTTACTTTAATTAATCTACTCAATGCAATATAAATAAATTACCACTCGATCAACTCTCTTTTTCTTTTTACCGCGAAGTTAAAACAATATGAACGAAGATACTTCAATATATATGTATGTGTCTTACTTATGACAAATCTTATACGAACAAATATATATATGTATGTATATATATAAGTAATTTAAAAATGACTCACCGAGTGAACTCCTGCGGAAGTGGCCACTGCTGCTGGTTATCACCTTGGTGTGTTGGTGTATATGTATGATGTAAATTATCCTTACAGACTAATATATAATATTGAAATAACTTATCTTCTATTGATTTCGCGATAAAAACTGTTTCTTTTCTTTTACGTTTCGCGAAATGTATATTTTGAAATCAAAATTTAAAAACGTTATACTTGTTGCCTTTTTGAATGGTAATACAAATTCAAATTTAAAATGATTAAAAAGATTATATCAAATAACATGCAACCGTCTAAAATGGTAAATATATATGTAAATGTATGTATAAGTACTTTGATCCATGCAAATATCACAAAAAAAAATTAATTTAAAAAAATAAAAAAAATATGTCAGTGGTGGGATTCGATCCTGGGTCCTTCAACTCGGGTAGGTTTTTTCCCAGCGCCTTAACGCTCTAGGCTATCAGGACTTTTGATTTGGAGTCGGCCAACTAGGGATTTGAATGTGGAATCCAGCCACGTGATTTCTTGTTGGTTTTTGGTGGTTGAGCTTAAGGTGAAACCGTATTAATTATAATGAAATCCTGATATTACATCGAAAACCATACCTTTTTTTACTAATAATGGCACTAATTTAAATAGTCTGATGTCTTTGTAGATCAACTTAAATGCACTTAACACACTTTGTACTTTAATAAATTTTATTTTATTCTCAAAGAAAGACTTTATATTGAGGTGTAGATATATTCTCTTAATATGAACGATGTGACTTTCTGATTTTAGGACTTAACTTGCCTTCAATACAACTTGTAAAATAGCTTTGAATCATCGACACACAACGACATGATTTGCTACCCAATTTCAAGATTATAGTCTGGAAAAATTCAGCAAAGCTAAGTATTCCTTAGCGGTGATTCTCTTGGCTTGACACCCACACAAAACCCAGAGTCCTCATATAACTATAATCCACAACACAAATGCGTCCCTGCTACGGTGACATTGAAAAATGTTGCACCTTACGCACTATGAATTTGAATTCATAGTCAACATTTCGAGTCTTTATTGCACTCTAAGCAAAAGATGTTGCATACTTTAGGGATACTTTCGAATTCTAACCGACAAAGGTATTTCAAATACGAAACGTACAGATTTCAAATTAGCAATTGTGTTTATTGTTAAACCTAGGTTACACAATCCAACATTCGATGGAATCAAAATCTATGTTTCGCCAAAGCGAAATAATCAAAACTTCCGCCATGTCATTCTATAACTCTTATCCCAAATTTAATGCAAAGATGATATTTTTCTACAAAATCCTATCCAACGCACTGTGTTAGCGTCTTAAACCCATCTGCAACACATTAATCGGCACGTACCAGTGTGGCTTTAGGCCAGGCAGAACAACGATAGACCAAATGTTCCCCACTGAGGCAAATCTTGGAAAAGACCAACGAATTTCCAGTCGAAATTCACCATCTTTTCATCGACTTCAAAGCTGCTTATGATAGCATCCACCGACAAGAGCTTATGATGGCGATGTCTAAATTCGGGATCTCGAACAAACTGATCCGCATGACGCTAAACAATACGCAGTGCAGTGTGCTCATTCGAGTTGTTTCAAACATGCGCAGGGTTTAGACAATGAGATGCGACTTCAATAAAGCCCCGGAGCAGATAGTGCGCAAGGCAGGTGTAATCGCGGAAAACACTTTTTTCAACAAATCCACCCAGCTCCTAGGCTATGCGGACGACATAGACATAGACATAGACATAGACATAGACATAGACATAGACATAGAAGGGAGCTGTGCTTGAGGCCTTCACAGCGATTGAAGAACGGGCGAAACTCATTGGTCTTGAATTGAATGTAGACAAAACAAAGTACATGCTATCAACAAACAAAACAACATCTATCCACCACCTAGGACAAAACGTCACTGTTGGAAGCAGCAATTTCAAGGTAGTTAAGGAGTTCACCTACCTTGCAACAAACATCAATCGCACAAACGACACCTTAGTGGAGATCCGACGAAGAATTACTCTAGCTTCTAGCAAACCGCTGCTACTTCGGTTTGGCAAAACAACTGGGTTCAGAACTCCTCACTCGAAAGACAAAGTGTCTGCTATACAAAACTTTGATTTTACCAGTCCTACTCTACGGCGCCGAGTGTTGCACGATAAGTAAAATAAGGGCATTGATACTGGGCATCTTCGAAGAATTTTCGACGGATTTTCGGTCCCGTAAGCGACGATGGCGAATAGAGAAGAAGGTTCAACCACGAACTGTAGGTACGATCTGTGGATGTTGTCCGGAAAGCCAAGAATAGACGACTACATTAGCTCGGCCACATGGAGCGAATGAACGACAACGCTCCAGCCAAGAAAGTCTTCTCATCAAAGTCCCCAGGTTCGAGACGACAAGGAAGACCGAACCTACAATACAAGGACCAAGTCACTGCGGATGCCAGAGCGGTTGGTTTCGGAGACTGGAGAGTGCATGCGAGGGACCGTTTCCAATGGTAGACTGCAGTGTCTCAGGCTGACATCCTTCATGGATTGGGAGCTGGTTTAGTAAGTAAGTAAAATATTCTTCTAATTTTTTTTTCCGATTTGCGAAGAGGCTTAAGGAAGCATAAGCTTTATTCGTTTTGTACACTCGCCGTCAGTGGTGGATTTACAAATTTTTTAAGTATAAGCTTATCAATTTTTCCCGTTTCTCCTCTAAAATCGAAAAATCATATAGTTTATTGGAGACCAATATCTGAAGCTGTGAGTTGTGACTTGTTTTAATATTTTCACTGGGGCGTATACTTGTTATTTTTCAGAAGAAAAGTAATAAATTATTAATTGAATTAAAAATGTAATAAAAAAAAAATAGTTCTATACACGTACGTTTAGAATGAGTGCAAAAAATAAATTGACTTGACAATTTCAAAATGCAAATGCTTTTAGGAGTGAAGCCAAACTTTCAACGGAACAATTTGTCGCAGGAATACATAATTCCATGTGAAGAGTTTTTCCAGTTCAGGATAAATATTTAGCAATCGGTTTTCGCAGAATTGGTTTTACCAAAATCAGAAAAAGGTCCAAACCAAAACAACAACAAATTTGAGCATCCATGGAAACAAAACAGGCGGGAGTCTTAGACCGTCTTCAATGAGAAAAGAAAAATATTTAAAACAATTTCTTCGATTTTTGTTTTAAAATTGCCATTTTTATTTTTCTTTCTGTTTGGATAATATTGAGTGAAAGGCCCTCCGCACACGAAGCAACTGTTTTGCAATTAGAGTCGCAAATCAGTTGCTCAAGCAACTGTTTTACAACTAGTTTGCGATCGATTTGTGACTTCTCTCCGCACACGAGTACGACCGAATTTTGATTTTTTAATTTTTTGTTCAAAACTTTTATAAGAAACTATTCAACATGTCAAACAGTTGTAGGTACTGATGAAGTCGTTTTAATTGACTATTACCAGTACTGAAGACAAAGAAAACTTGTACGAAGAGCATTAAACCCATCCATACATACAGACAAATTTTAAATGCAGACTTTATGGCAGCAGAACATTTAAATCAAACGGATGCCAAAGTTGGTTGCTTCCAACATCCAAAAGATGGACACGAACATGAGAGAATGTGTATCTGCTGATGTTCTCTATACCAGACATACAAACAAACCAAGCTCTTTTCATCCCAATTAAGCTTCTTCAGATAAACTCCTTGAATGATTAAACACCACATATCTTACCAATATCGTTTACCTTTACGTAGTCAAAATCCTAAATGTTATCAACCATCAAATGATTCACTCTTTTTTTTTTTAATTTTCCTAGTTTTCCACCAACAATTTTCTATTTTTTCTATTTGAAAACGAATGCACCTAAAATTTGGGGTCTTTTATCAACAATATTTCCTTTGAAAACCAAAGCACCTACAACTCTAATGAGTTTTGCGGGTTTTGAATCAAGAACTTTCTATTTTTCTATTCGATAAGCGATTTTGGAACAAAAAGAACATGCAATAAACCAAATTCACGTCTATGTATCATATAATATTTCATATTTCCAGTTTTCCGACTCTTCCGTATGGTTTTTCCAATGTCAAAAAAATTGCAAAAATACAACATGCAAAATCCATAGATATCTGTTGGGCCGTTTAGAAGTCCATACCAGACATAGAAACAAACAAACACACCTGTTCTTATATATAATACTAGCTGACCCCGCAAACTTCATCTCGCCGCCCTTCAGAGCAACTCCAATAACTGTTTTCCCTTTGAAAACCAATGAGTTTTCCGAGTTTTTTTTCAAGAAATTTCTGTTTTCCATTCGATAACCCATTTTGAATTTTTTCAGTTTTTCATATGAAAACCAATGCACCTGCAATAATATGCAATTTTACCTTTGAAAACCAATGAGTTTTCCGAGTTTTTCATCAGGAAATTTCCTTTTTCCATTTGAAAACCCATTTTGAAACAAAAAAATTTTAAAGCAAAAAAAATCTTATTCCCGACCTTTGTTTGGTTTTACCAGTTTTCCAACTCTTCCATGAGCATGTATAATTAACGCAGATATTGTGATAATGTGATTTGCTTTGCTTGAATCCAATTGAAATAGAGAACTACATATCTGAATTTTTCCAGGCTATACAACTAACTTTCTACTTTCATTAAATTCAATTCAATTTTGAAATTCAATTTCAATTCAATTCAATTCAATTTATTTAAAATCAATGTACAAGTAAGACTTTGTCTTTTATAGTACTTAAACAATACGGATACAAAATTATACAAAAATCAAAGAGATTATTATTTTCTAGTTATACTTGAGATATTTAATAGATTAATCTTAATTAATTTAAATTTTTATTTCTATACATATATTAATATTAATGTTAGCTAATCTAAACCTGTTTTATTTCAATTTTGTTCATTCTTAAATTAAAACGAAAATTAACGAAAATGAGCTGTGATAGCATTTTTGAAGTTTTGTATCCCTATTATCCTTTTGACGCAAATCGGTAAAGAATTCCAAAGCTTAGTTGCATGCACAATGAAGAGCCGTGAAGAATTCAAGTAGTTGAAGGTTGGTACTAAGAGATTTGTAGTTCGAGCAGATTGTGTGAATTGTAGTTTACGATAAAGGTATAATGGCGCCTTATTTTGTATAATTTTGTGTAAAAATATACAACATCTAGCATCGAGAAACTGATGCAAAGAACATCCAAGCACTAGTTGATGATAGTGAGAGATATGTTCGTGTCTCCGTAGACCATATACATATCTTAACATGTCATTAAAAGCCACAAGCAGTTTATGCTGAGAATGAGAATCAGGTTTACAATAGACGACACTTGCGTAGTCGATTAATGGTAAAAGTAATGTTTTTATAAGTCTTAGTTTGGTGTTTACTGGCGTAATGGTAGAAAAGGGCCATAGTTTACGTAGTCCACAGTAGATTCTCCCAACTGTATGGTTTATATGATTTTCGGCTGAAAGTGTTCTATTGATTTTGAACCCAAGACTTGTAACATTGTCTACAAAACTAAGCTGGAATGAGGAGAGGAAGATGGGAGGTAAAAGTGAGGTATCAATATACTTTTTGGAGATTGCAATAAGTTGAGTTTTGTTCGGATTTAGTGTAAGTCCATTATTAAGTGACCATTTCGAAATTGCCATTAGATCTTCGTTCATTCTGCATATTAAGTCTTCCTGTAGACCAATAGGACGCGACAAGTATAACTGTACATCATCTGCATAAAGATGTACCACAACATCTGAGCAAACAGTTGGTAGGTCATTAATGAAAGCACAGAACAGTAAGGGTCCTAAAATAGAACCTTGTGGAACGCCCATAACCAAGCTCAGAGAATCTGATTGTTTATGAGCAATATTTACTTTTTGGCGGCGATTGTACAAATAAGACAATATAAGATGCACTGCTCTCTCATGAAATCCAAAATAGTGCCTTAACTTCTGGCAAAGTAAATGATGGTTAACTCTGTCAAAAGCCTTTGAAAAATCAAGCAAACATAGAACAGTTAGGTTGTCCAAATCATATTCACATCTTATATCATCTAGGACTTTGATTATAGCAGTTTGGCAACTATGATCTGCCCGGAAGCCCGACTGTAATGGTGATAATAAGTTAAATCTCTTAAAATGACTCGAGATTTGTGTTGCTAAGATTTTCTCAAAGACTTGACAGACATGGAAGAATACTAATAGGACGAAAATCTGCGCAACCACTAGGGTTATTTTTCTTGGCTACAGGAATAACCTTCGTTATTTTCCAACTTTCAGGGAACGATGAGGAAGCAATACAGAAATTAAGCAATTGCGTCAATGTACTTAAGACAAAGGGTATAATCATTTTGATGAAACCCAATGGCACTCCATCCTCTCCTATAGCATCAGATTTGATAGATCGAACGCTTTCAAGAACTTCAAATTCAGAGACAGTAACAAATTCAAAGACAGTTGACGAGCTACACAGGATTTGATTATTTTGTTCAAATTCAAGGTTCTGGCTGTCTTTCAGAACAAAAGTATTATTTAAATCATTGGGATCAGGATGATAGTTTTGAGTTATAACACTTTTACCAATTCCAATTGAACGAAGATTACTCCAAAGCTTACGAGAAGACTGGTTTGGATCTAGTTTTGTCACGAAATATCTTTTTTTGGATCTCCGAGTAACATATGTAGCATAATTTCTAAATCGACAAAAAAATTCCCAATTTTCATTAGTAGGACTTTGCTTCCACTTAGAGTATGACCTTCTTCGATTTCCTATCGCCCTTTTAACATCAGAAGTAAACCAAGGACAATTCTTGCTACGCACGGACAGTGTTTTAATAGGAACATGCTTTTCAAATAGTTCAAAGACCATGGATTGAAAGCAGTCAATTTTGTCAGTAGAACTAGTAAAGTTGTGACAAAAGTGCCAGGGGAACTGTATTGCGTCATTTTGTAAGGCAAGGCTATCTACTGATTTAAAATCTCTGAACTGAAAAGTTAGCGGAGTCGGCACACGGGAGAAGTCAATGTTGTAAGTGCAAAACAGAAGATCGTGGTCAGATACACCATCCAAAGAAAGTTGGTCTTGCAGAAAAACATTAGAAAGATCAGAAACAATCATAAGGTCAAGAAGACTAGGAGTTGCGTTAGGCGCAAAACGGGTGGCATAAACGTTCGATATATGCAGTCCGTTTGTAGCAATTATATCTCTTAGCTGGTTCGCTCGAGTATCCAGATGTAAGAGATCTGCATTAAAATCACCACAGATAATAATGTGTTCATATGAGGGCGAGTATTGTTGTAAAGCAGCAAAAAGGGGTTCAGGAGAAATACTCCTATTTGGATTATAACCTACACCCAAAACACACTTTATATTCCCATCCGAAATCTCCAATATTAAAAACTCTATACCATTATTCTCTGATTTTATAAGGACTTTACAATCAAGAGATGAATTGCAATATATTGCCACTCCTCCGCCTATTGTGTCTGTAACTCTATCATTTCGAACTAAATTGTAGTTTTTAATGTCATATATATTACTTGGAGTATCAGGCCTAAACCATGTCTCTGTTATGCAAATAATATCCACCCCAGAAGAGTCAAACACATATCTTAGAAAGTCTAGTTTATTCATATTAAGGCTACGAGCATTAATGCAACATACCTTGAAACCTTCACGGGCATTTGAGAGTATTTTTATAACTGATTTTACTGAATAACCATCCATAGTGGCAGTCCAACCAATAATAATTTGAATACAAACAATAAAAAAACTATCACAAAAGAAAACAAAATACAAAACAATAAACAAAATTTAGAAATAAATAAAGAAGAAAGAAATAAACAGGTTTTACAATAAAAACAAATAAATAAATAAAAAATAAATAGTTAAATTATAAAAATAAATAAATAAATCAAGAACTGGTAATCCGCTCCTGGCGTCATTTAAATTATTGGCTTGTGGTGTCGGGACTTCTATACTAGAGAGAGAACTCGATTGGATTTTTATCTCCGTATCATCAATGCTCTTTTTTACATAGATAAAACCATTCTTTGATCTCGCAGAGAAAATAATTCCCTCCTTTCTAAGTTGAAGAGCATGTCGCATCAATGCACTGTTTTGCGGTGTTAAGCTTTCATTTATGTAAATTCGACGGTTCAGTGTGTTAGCATTAAAAGTGTTTGACACATCATCATCATTAAATAGCTGAGAGACAGTCAACCCTTTGTTTGTTTGAAAAGCAGAGAGTAGTGCTTTTTTCTCAGCAGGTGATGATAATCTTATCAGCAACGGGGTATCGCCAGTGTGGTTGTGATTCTGAGAGCGCAAGCGAAAAGCATCAATATGAGGAGTTATCGTGTGTTGGACTTTTTTTGCTATTTGGTTAGCAAGATCAATTGGACTCTTATTTGCTATGACTGGTAATCCAGTTACAACAACATCACTGAGTCGCTGCTGACGTCGATAATCCTCAAGTTGGTCTTTAATTTTTTCGTTTTCTTGTCGCAATGTAAAAATGTCTCTCTCACACTGTTGCACTCTTCCACATAACGCGGTTATGGTTTGGTTTATTTCGTCTTTCATATTATCTTCAAGAGTAGATAGCAAGCATTTGAACTTGTCAAAGAGACTTGATTCAAACGCACGAAGATGTTCGGGCAAGATCGTTTGGCTGTTATTATTTGCTTTCGTTAACAATGACGTTTTTATCGGAGTTTGACCGTTCGTTTGAAGCTTTAATTTTGTTTTGGATCGTGTGGAACCACTAACGACAACGGCTGGGCTACTTGATGAAAAAGAACCTGTCCTTGTGGTTGGTGTTTTGGCGTTTTTTGCATTAGCTTTGTTATTTTTGGTGTTTGTGCTATTTTTTGTATCATGGTTATTGTTAGTACTTAGCTGAATACTGTTTGGAGTGTTTGGAGTTGATTGTGCCAAATTAGTGACGTTTGTGGTGAGAGCAGTGTTGGTGGTGGCGGCAGCGGCTTCGGAGTTGGGGGCGATGTTTGTAGAGGTGTTGGTTGAGATATTATCACAGGCAGACATGATTTTATGTATGTATTTATTTTAACAAAGAGTGAGTGTAACTCTCAATAATCAAAGCAATTATTTTAATTTAATATTTTATTTTCAATGTCTATACTAGACATGCACTTTTTACAATAAAATTTGAATGTGCAAAACAAAATAGATTAAATTTGTAGTTCGTATAGTGTCTTGTATAGCGTTTAAGCAAACGAATCACGGTTAATAATATTTAAATAGCAGGAGCGAGGTGAAACACGTCTAAGCTTTACTCATGCATGCAGTAAAATGCAAATTACGATGAGAAATTCAACAAATTATCGTTCTTCCGGTGTGTTTTGACTATTTGCTGACTTTCCCGTAAGATTGTCACCAAAATAAGTTTTTACTCAATCTATATCTACAGTGAAAATTGTATAAATATACATTGAGATTGAGGATTGAGCGGATAAAGAGTTCCTACCGGACATACAAACAAAACAACGCACATTAAATTCCATGCAAAAACTTGATTTTAGGTCTTGAAGTTCTTCGTGCTCTGTGCTCTCTCAGAGTGCACGTGCAGAAAATCAGTGCACCTACAATAAAAATTTTCCCTTTGAAAACCAATGAGTTTTCCGAACTTTTCATCAAGAACTTTCTATTTTCCATTCGAAAACCCATTTTGAAACAAAAAATTCCAAGTTAAAAATATTATTATTATTCCTGACCTTTGTTTGTTTTTTTCAGTTCCAATTCCAATTTTTTTTTCACTAAAATCATTAACCATGAAAATTTCACAAATATCTGTGGGGCATTTCGGAGTCTATTAGAGACATACAAATAAACAAACAAACACACATACACTTTTATACAGGGAGCGGCAAAATGATCTGACGGTTTTCGCTGCCACGCTGGCGAGCGAGTGAGTGGTGGGGGGTGGTGGGGATAACGGCTTTCCAGAGCCTACGTGCGGACATGTTCAGTAGCCATGGAGCGGTGGACGGCTGAGCACCGTGCGTTTGTCGTGGAAGCGTTTTTTAAAAGTGGCGATTCCTGTGTTACTGTTCAGCGTCAGTGCCGTAGACGATTCAATGTGGGTCCACGTGGTAAAGTCCCAACTCGAAACACCATTTTGCTGTGGGTGGAGGCCATACGCCAAGAAATAGCCAACCTGTCTCCTGCAATGTTAGGGAAAGTGTTTGAAAGTTTCAGTGCAAGATTTGAAGAATGCATGGCCCGAGATGGACATCATTTGAAAGACGTCATCTTCAAATCTTAAACGGAGCAAATTCGCCTTTTTTCAGTTATTTTTATAAATGTTCATAAATACCAATCTGTAATATGCAATAAAACACTTTTTATCACTATAAACGTTTGAGTTATTTACATTTTAAAACCGTCAGATCTTTTTGCCGCACCCTGTATATGTATATAGATAGAAGATAGATGTACATAATGTTTAAATGCCTAAATTGACCGTATGTACCTATGAGTTACCGATATAAAAAAAGTAACATAAATTGAAGAGCATGAAATTCTCTATCATGTGCAAAAATTTCACTTCTAGATAGAAATCTTCGTGCAATTTGTTGTTTATAAAACAGCGACTACATCGCACATAAACTTTTATCCCCTATTTTCACCCCCTTCAGCCATAAATTTTTTTCAAACTTTGAATGTCCGATACTTGGGTTCTTTACCTAAGGCACTCTGAACTCTAAGCCGCGTGCAAGAGAAGCTTTACGAAGAATAGTTGGCCCCATTTTTGAGGAAGAAAGATTCCGGAGCTTTATATCTATCAAATCTTCCGCGAGTAGACTTAATGACAAAAAAAAGCTTCGAAGACTCCAGTGGGTTGGACGATCCTAGTACGTATAAGCCAAAAGGAACTGGCACAGAAAGTCCTTTTCAAGTAGAATTCATGGTAAGAGACAGCGCAGCAGACCACGTTTGCGCTGGATAGATAGACAGCCTGAGGGGTGGAACTGGCTTACGGCTGTCGGGATACTGGAAGAACTTCCTAAAGGCCCTGAACTGATTCCCGGTTGTAGCGCAGATAAAGGGGGAAACTTCATTGGACAGGCCGACCATGATGATCACCAGTAATTTATTTCTTTCCAGTTCTGTTTTCTGCGTGGCCTTCGTCCATAAAATAATACATTTTCAATTTAAAATAATTTTAGATTTGACAAACAAAATTTTTAATATTTGATATTGATCAGATTTCTCTTTATTTTGTTGAAGTGAAAAAGTAGAATTTTTTAACATTGGCACCGTTTGTGATTTGAAAACTTTAAATTTTGTTTCTCCTAAACCTTCTACCCGTATTCCTCTTAAGTTTGGAAAAAAAATTAATGAAATCGGTGAAGCGGTTTGGCCGGTTAGCGAACGAACACAAAAATAAGCTGTTCTTTTATATATACCTACTATAGATATATATATATATATATTATAATTTTAATAGATAACAAAAACAAAAAAAGTTGCTTAAGCAACTCAAATTCGACCTACAAAATCAGTTGCGTGCGACTAGTTGGAAACCGATTGCAAACCGGTTTCATTTCAGTCGAGCGTGGGGGCTCTCCTATAGAGCTTCATATACAAAGTTGCTTGAACAACTGATTTGCGAATTGCGATTCTAGTCGCAAAACAGTTGCAAAACAGTTGCTTCGTGTGCGGAGGGCCAAAGGCTCTCATATAGAATAGAATTTTTCGGGAGCAAAGTCTTACATAATATCGATGGTACCTACCGTTCGCAAAGCATATGAAATGCTTAGAAGGATGCAAGGTAGACTGAGGTGGGCTAGACATTTAGCTCGTTTGCGCACGAATCAAAAGCAGGGCGGTTAGTCAAATTTGCTCGATGCCTTGGATTCACCGATGAGGACCTTTTAATAAAGCGAAAATAACTGTGACGCCATAAAACATTTCCCTTCTACTAACGACCGATTTTGGAATTCAAAGCCAAAAAGATTATAATCCTCAAGAAAAAATTACAAAACGAAAAAAAAGAAACAAATATTCAAAATGAAGTACCCATCGACTCGTCATTCATCGTCATATCGTCACCCTTTTTTACGTGATGCTTCTCCATCAAACAACATTCGTTCGCCCTTTTGTGTTTTCTGCAATTGAAAAAGCCGCCAACTAGAGATGGATGAAATTTTTATAGGTTTTTCTGCATTGACAGTGTTACGAGCCCTCCACTTCACTTATCCCCCGCAGCCTTAAAAAAAATCCACTTTCGTAATAAACTCTCAGCCCATCAGCAGTCGAGTTAAAATGTATGTCGAATGTTATGTGTGCAGCTTTGATTTCGCGAAAGTACGTTTACATATTTTTAGGCTACACAACATAAAGTGTTATGTACTCGGGGTGAAACTCATCATCATCGCATCCTAATCCCTTGAGTTGGTTTCCTGAAAATGAAATTGAAAACAAAGGGAGATGTTGTCGACGAGTGCGCTCGGGCGATATCCATTTCCTGCGAACTGCGAGCTTTGAAATCAAATGAATTGTATACTATAGTAACTCCCTTGTGATGCCAGTGACGACGACGACGACGCAAAGCAATGTTTGAAGGGCTATGCATATACATAGAGCGTGATAAGTACTAAGGATTTGTTGTTGGTTTGCTGTAAAACGCTTTGGTGATTTAGATTCTCGGCTGCATTTGAATTGTCATACTGGGCAGGGCGCACTCTTCTTTAAAGAGCTTGTTGTTTAAACAGCCAGTTCTTTAATTTTTTGTATAATATCCTTGCATTTCAAGAAGATAGTCATCCTCATTATCTGGACCTTTACTTGAATTTCATGCCAAATGTGGGGTTTTTTCATTAATTCTTATGACCCTCACTCTTTCTTTTTGTTTTTTTCAGACATCGTTGATCTGTCAAGGCCTTAAATATTGCTGCCGCATTCTACAGACTTTTAACTTTCAAAAGCATTTCCTGCAAGACTTCGTCAAAAGGACGGTAGCTCCCTGGCCCAACGCTGATCTCCGTTTAATCGGTACGAGTGAAATCAGCGACATCGTCAAACCCAAGGCCAGAATGACAATAAAAGGTCCTGCGATACCCCGAGATCGCGTAGAAAGGTATCTTCAGTCTCTAAACACTGAATAGTTAAGCCAGAGCTGGAAAGTAATAGAGATGGGAGAAAGAACGGAGGAGGGTACAGAGGTGGTGGTGCAACTTAGCCACAAATCTATACCCCTTTTGCGGAAAATTGGTTACAAAGTACGCATCGGTATAAACCGGTGCAAACTGCGGCTTATAACCAACAAGACTACCCAAGTAAGTAAGGCAGGGCGGGTTTTTAATAAATTATGAACATGAAATTGATACAAATTAATCTCCATCATAGTAAAGCCGCCAGCTCCAATCTTGTCTACATTTTGGGAAGTAGACAAATAGACATTGCCCTGATTCAAGAACCCTGGACCTCAGGTGGCAGAATCAGAGGACTAAAAGCAGCAGACTTCATCCTATACAAAGCCACACAAGTGGCAAATAGTAATATAAGATCCTGTATTTTAGCCAGGAAGAAGTTTAATCTCTTTCTTTTAGCAAATTACAGTGATCCAGACCAGTGTGCTGTCAAACTTGAAAGGGAGGGACTCCCACCACTGATCCTGACATCGTGCTATATGCCGCATGACGGAACAGAAGGACCTCCCGCTAACATCACAAGCCAGCTTGTGGAGAAGGCTGCCTCTGAGAGATGGGACGTGGTACTAGGTTGTGATGCTAACTCACATCATACCCAATGGGGTAGTACCGACATCAACAACAGAGGTGAGTCTCTTTTTGAATTTATACTAGACCAAAATCTACTAATAGCAAACAGGGGCAAAGAACCCACGTTTGTAACTAAAAATAGAAAAGAAGTGCTTGACGTTACCCTAACCAATAACTCAAGCACAATAGCAATAGATCAATGGAATGTTCTTAAAGAGGAATCATTCTCAGACCATAAACTGATAGGCTTCTTGATACAAAATGAAGTAGCAACTCCAAAACCCTTCAGGAATTTCAGGAAAACAAACTGGAATGTATTCTGTAGGGAAGTAGGACAGGGAATTCAAAACCCGGACTCACTTTTAATTCAAGAACCTTCCGACATAGATCTTGCGTCAGAAAAACTCAGAGTTGTTCTGAACCACGCTTTAGAAAAAAGTTGTCCCATCAATCATATGGGAAAAAGTAGGAAAAAACCACCCTGGTGGACAACTGAATTAGGCAACTTAAGAAAAGAAACTAGAAGACTTTTCAACGTTGCAAAAAGAACTAGGAAAGAAGCTGACTGGGAACATTATAAGACCAGTCAACGTATGTTTAAGGCCGAAACACAACGAGCAAAACGTAGCTCATGGAGGGCCTTTTGCGACGAAATAGAAAACACAAATGAATCGGCAAGACTCAGGAAAATTCTGACCAAGGATTCAGTCACTCTCGGTTCTCTTAAAAAACCTACAGGCAGTTGGACTGAATCTGGTCGCGAAACACTTGAACTCCTTGTGAATACTCATTTTCCTGGCTGCGTAGCTGATATCCGCAGTCCAGAATCAGAGTCTCATGCAGAAACTCTAGTACCATCGGATATTATAACGGAAGAAAGGATAAAATGGGCCATTCACTCCTTTTCCCCGTACAAATCCCCTGGTCTAGACGGAATCTTCCCGATGATGCTTCAGAAGAGCATAAACCTTATCATCCCACACCTAGCTAGCATTTTCAATAATAGCCTTAAATGGGGGTATGTTCCCTTATCATGGCGTGAGGTAAAGGTGGTTTTCATCCCTAAGGCTGGTAAACCTAGCCATACGGAGGCCAAAGACTTTAGACCCATTAGTCTGACATCGTTTATTTTGAAAACGTTTGAAAGGCTAATAGATATACACATCCGAAGCACCCTGAAACCGGACTGTATATCGGAATTTCAACATGCATACATTAAAGGAAAAAGCGTTGAAACGGCATTGCACAGTGTTGTCAGCGTCATAGAAAAATCACTGAATGACAAGGAATACACCCTTGCAACGTTCTTGGATATTGAGGGAGCCTTCAATAACGTGAAGAACGAAACAGTGAAGCAAGCCTTGGACGACCATAAAGTCGAAAAGGCAATAACGCAGTGGATAATGTGTATGCTCAGAAAGAGACAGATTAACTCTGAACTAGCGGAGGAAAGGGTGAGAGTAACCACATCCAGGGGCACCCCTCAGGGTGGAGTTCTCTCACCGCTACTCTGGGTTCTTGTGATGAACGGCATACTCTCTAAATTGAAATCAAGTGGAGTAAGGATAGTAGCCTACGCTGATGATCTTGCATTACTAGCGACTGGCAGGTTCCTACCCACTATCAGTGAACAAACAGAATACGCCCTCTCGTTGGTTAGCAAATGGACTAAGAACTGTGGGCTGACGGTCAATCCAGCTAAAACAGAACTAGTGCTATTTACTAACAAACGTAAAATACCTGATTTTAAAATGCCTTCAATTGAAGGCTGCCCTCTTAAGATCTCCGATCACGCAAAGTATCTCGGTGTGATCCTGGATAAAAAACTAAACTGGGGCTTGAACACCAAAGATAGATTCAAAAAGGCATCGACAGCCTTTTACTCCTGCAATAGAATTTTCGGGAAAACCTGGGGACCAAACCCAAAAATTATCAGATGGATGTATTCGGCAATAATTAGACCAATACTAACCTACGGTAATTTGGTATGGTGGAAAGCTTTAGAAAAGAGCACGAACCTGAAAACTTTGACAAAAGTTCAAAGACTGGCGTGCACCGGCATTACGGGGGCAATGAGATCCACTCCAACTGCGGGATTGGAAGTTATACTCGATCTTATCCCCTTAGACCTCTTTGTTCAAGAATCTGCGGCCAAAAGTGCCCTGAGACTTAGTCAAACTAAAATCTGGAAAAATAGTTCCATAGGACATGCCCAGATCCTCGATAAAGTTATGGGTCATAGTACTACAACGGACTATAAAACACCCGAGCTTGTTTTTCACAAACCATTCCAGACTGCCTTCCCAAGCAGAGAGGAATGGATAGATAATATACCGTACTCCAGTGAATCGTCAATAGCTATCTATACTGATGGCTCAAAAATGGACACTGGTGTAGGAGCAGGCTTCTATTCCGAATCTCTCAAGTTAGCCGCCTCGCTTAGGCTTCCAGACTACAGTAGCGTCTTCCAAGCGGAGGTCCTGGCAGTGACAACAGCTGCTAAAAAGGTATCAATGATGGCGATACCACGAGCTGATATCACCTTTTACATTGATAGCCAAGCGGCAATAAAAGCGATTACTGCAACTGAGGTAAAATCAAAGCTTGTTTCATGCTGCCGCGAAGAGCTTAAGGTTCTTGGCGCACAGCACAAAATTAGACTCTGCTGGGTCCCGGGCCACAGCGATATACTAGGCAATGAGAAGGCCGATGAATTAGCAAGATTAGGGTCAATGCTTGACGTAAGCCAAGCTCAGCTAGTTAGCACCCCTACCTGTTATTTAAAACAGGAAATCTCAAAAAGAATAACTATCAAGGCCAATGAAAGGTGGAACCTTCTTGACACCTGCGGCACAACAAGAAAGATCTGGCCCTGTTTTAACAAACAAAGAACTGAAAAAATTATGCAACTACACAAGAGATCACTTCGATCTCTTGTAAGCATAATCACTGGACATAATCTGTTAGGTTATCATATGAAGAAGATGAGAATCAGTTCAGATGACCTATGCAGAGGATGCGGAGACGAGGAGGTGCATGAAGATACTTCGCACTTTCTGTGTCACTGTCCCGCACTTTCCCATCAAAGGAAGAAAATGCTTGGCAACTTTTTCTTTGAGAACTTAGAAGAACTCTCTAGTACGCCAGGTACTAGCATCCTGAACTTCGTCAAGGCCTCTAAATGGCTTGACTAACTGAACACATAGGTTTTTCTTATTATCTTGAGTAGCAATACTCGCGGGTATCACAATGGATCTGTATTGATCTAAGTGTGACGGTAATGACATCAACTGTCAGCCCCTAAACCTAACCTAACCTAACTTTCAAAAGCATCAGATATGGCATCTTAATATCAAGCCTCCACACAGGTAAGTCCTGCTCAACCTACATATACATATTTTTTTTTTGTTAGCAATCTTCAAGTTTAAATCGGGCTTCATCCATAAAACGTTGGCAGCCAACTTGTTTCCTCACCATATTCGTTGAAGTCCTCTACCACCTATTTGCCAACTTATACCTAGTCGTAGTCTTCTTAGATTTCATGAAAGTTGTCCAGACTAAATATGTGACGCTCGCAGTCAAGTCTCCATTCTCCGTTCATGCAGACGGAACCAAGAATCACTCGAACACTTTTCTCTCGAAAAACAACGTTAAGCGTTTTCATCAGATATTGTCCATGTTTCTGCACCATCCATGACTCCCAGGCTGATGAGGCACTTTAGTTGCTGGAGGGAGGACTTCACTTCACAGGGATTGGTTAGAGTGATTCTAGTTTGATTTCAGAGATAGTATCGCTATCTGATTTTATAGAAAAAACCTATTTCAAAGTTTAAACTGTCTATGTGGTGACGTTTTTTAAGACGCCGATGTTGGTTTTGGTTGTCCTACCTTGCTCTCTCACTGGCCACCAAGCCAAGCGAATTGGGCTTCCTTCTTAATGCTCTTAAACACATCACTAACATCTTATAATATCTGATCGATGGTAGACTTTCCTGGATGATAAGGACGATATGTATCTTCCTTATTTCCCGGCATACGCATGACAAGGAAGGCTATACCTATCAGATCTCAAGTGCAAATTCTGAAAAAAATCATTGAATTTCCTATTTTAGAACAAAACCCAATAAGTGATAACAAAACAATTCCGTCCCTGTGAATGAACACGGATTAGCTATTCCAGTTCTTTTATGTTGTTCGGTCCTTAGCTATCGCTATATAGCAAAGTGCTTCACTGTCAATGTGTAAATATGTATACGAATCCGAAACCAACCCTTAAATCAGCCTAACCACTTTCAATCCGTACCCCTTCCCAACCATGATGGCGACGACGACAACGCCATTGAAGAAGGACTTTCTCTCTACTCAGCGTTTCCACTACAATGCACGACTACGGATGGATGAAAGTTACACAGGACAAAAAAGAAAAAAAAAGCTCCACAAAACGAGTGGACGGAAGTCTCGCGTTGATTCTAGGGATTGTTATTAATAATCCCCCGCACATTTTCTACCGCACGTAGTCGTGTCGTCGCGTCGCGTCGCCGCGCCGTCATCATCATCGTCAAGCATCAGCTAACACCAGAGCGAGACGCAAAAAATTGTGTGTATTTGAACACCCAGCTTAGCACACAAGTTTCTCGCCTGCCCCGTGCCCTGCCACCTTACTTTGCCATATCGCCCAACATTAATACACAGTGTGTGCCTTATGGACCGAAAATGACTCTCGAAAAAATATAGGCTATAAGTACACTAGGTACATCCTCGATTGAGATCCTCTATTTACTTAGTTGATATCTATGTATGTGGGTGGACGCTGCTGTGCTTTGTTGATATAGATACGAATACATATCGCCCGGGTTTTGCGGGTCTGTCTATCTATAGAAGTTTCCCTTTCGTTTGAGTTTGAGTCGTTGTGTCGTTGTTATAGACGAGTACCGAGATAATAATGGCGGGGGAAGTTTCACGCAAAGCCTTTTTAAGGGTGTTCTGGACGAGCTGGATATGCTTCGGGGATGTTACGTAGATAGGTATACATATAATACCGAACAAGGCGTCATTTGCTTCACATATACCCCAGAGAATCCTTGATAATGATGCTCGTTAATGCGATTCTTTTTTTTTTCTTTTTTATGGCTTGAAAAGGAAAGAGGTTTTTCTTTCACTTTTTATGAAGAACCTTCGTTCCTATTTTGTGTTGTTTATGGTTGTAGCTATTAATTTCAATATCCTTTCTTCTAATATAATTGATCCTGGAACTCTCAATGGACTGAAGTAATCCACCAGTTCGGTTCGTTTCGTTGAAGCGATGATAATTGTAATAGAGATGATGGAATTCTTTCTTCTAATCCAGTTAAGTCAGTCGTTTGTGGGCTTAGGGAGGGTTGAGCTGACTTACCTTCTTTCATTGTCTTTTTTTATTTTTTTTTAAGGACCAAGGATAAATTTTTTGATAATTTTGATTGAGAGCTATTACAATTCTTAATTTCGACATTGAATTATGTTACAAAAGTGTAACGATTCGCTGTTTCTATATGGGCTTGCAATATGGATTCAAAACGTTCGATTAGAAAACAGACGGGGTTGGAAGGGCTGTCCGCATGATTAAAAGATGATTGTTTTTTGCCTTGAGCAAAAAAGTGTTTGCTGCCTTTCTTTTATAATTTTAAACTATTTATACAAAATAGAATACGTATTGACACATTAATATTCCAAAGAAATCCCGTAATTTTTTCCCGTAAATTTTCATAATTTAACCTCAATAAGACGCATCATTTCTGCCATTTCTCTTATACTTCACAAGAGTCTTTTTCTGATGAATCCTTAGAAAGATCCATTTGATTTTTTTCTTGTTCTTCTTATGTGACTTTATGTACATAGAGTCACCTAAGAGGGTGACAAAGTATGCGCATGTACACTGTCGAGTGTATACCTACATAAGTACAGTTCTGAGTCCTTATAAAGAATAATGTCGCATCGTCCTTTTCCTATATGTAAGTCGCCCTGTTTATGATATCATGTGTTTATTGTGGTGTACGAATCAAATGGTCCTCGAGGGTATAGATGGGTTTTTGTAGATAATAAACGAACGTACACTTATACAAGAGTGTATTCGCCATTTTGATTTTAGTGTGAGTATTTCATTTTTGTTTTCAGTGGGTTTAGTGTTTTTGTTTCAGAATTTTTGTTTGCTTTTCTAGGAAATTGAATGTGTGATGAGTAGAGAACTTAAAATATTAGATTTGTGTGTGTTTTTTTTTCTGTTTCAAGATGCTACTTCGTGGTTATAAGCTTTTTCAAGCGCTGAAATTATTCAAAAGTTCTGAGATAAATCCTTAAGAAGTTGTTATAATCTTAATTGGTAGGTTTCTCCTTCAGTCTGGAGGTGACATAAGAAGTCGAAAAGTTTTAATCCGAAAGATATTCGCAATCGAAAGTGTTAAGCGAAATAGGAATTACGGTTAAACAAAAAAGTTACTATAGATACATTCAAAATTTTCAGTATCCTCATCCTCTGCAAACTTTTCTCAGAAATGGAGATAAAGGTTGACATTTTCATAATTTATATTTCGAGAATCTGTGCGGAGCAGACACACTGCACTGCTGTCAGGTAGTACCGATCTTCTTCATATAATTATTTATAAGCCGATTTATTGAATATGTATTAACGAACCCGAGATTTTGGAAAATACAAAAAATAGGATAACTATAGCCGTGTTTTATTGGGAACTTAGCTCAACTCAGTAATTGGAATTACATGTCAAACAACAACAACCGAAAACTGAGTAAAAATAAGTTAGGAATTTTAGTTAGCAATTTCCTGAAGATAAGGTTTCAGCAATTCGACACTTTGAGTTTTTCGTTGTGTTTTTCGTTAATCAAATGTCAAAACCTTTTGGAAGAAAATAGTTTTTCACCATAGAAACTCATGTAAAAAAAATTGCTTTCAGAAAGGTCTCAAGATGGCGTTTGAAAGCTTTCGATATTTGATATTCTGGTGAACGAAACGTAGATTAAAACTGACTATAGCGTTTTATTAGAATTCCTATTACTGAGCTAAGCTAAGTTCCCAATAAAACACGGCTTATACTAGAAAAATCGAAAAGTCATTCCCGTCAATTCGGTCCAAGTGGGTGCCTGTTCCCACTTAAACAGCCCTAAACCGTTGTTCGACCAGCTTTTTTTTATTTTTTATTTATTAAACACTTCTTGTCTTTGTGCAGCAGAGTCATATTGATCAGATTTTGTATGAAAAATTCGGAACAAATGAACGCATATTATGTAAATAAGAATTTTGAATCTTTGACGAAACCTGGGACCTACCATTCAACATCGACGAGGTTTTTGAAGTGTTCCGAAAGGCAAAACAAAATAAAGCCCCAGGCGAGGATCGAATCCCCAACGAGTACTTCCAAAATGCTACTAGAAATTTTCTTGAAAAAGTGCTTAAATCCTTAAATCATATATTATACTAGCTGGCCCGGCAAACGTTGTTTTGCCATATGAATTCTTTCTAGAGTATGGAAATATATAATATTCATCTCGAGCGTGTGCGTATGAGGTATTTGAGTGGAAGAGCCATGGAGCGCTATGAACCATGACGGAATGTAAAAATAACAACACATCAAATACTAATTCATTTAATTTATTATTACTTTTTCTAATTATATCTACAACGAATTCAGAATATATAAGTCACCAATATTAATCTCTCAGTGCAATGGAATGTACAATATTTTTTGTCGAAGGAGTATGACCACTAAAACTGTGACAGAAGAATTTTATATATTAGATGTACAAACAAAACAATAATAATAATCGACGAAATTTTCATGAAAACTCATTAAGAAGTGGCTCTTAAAAAGTAGGGGTAAGTGGTATTAAGTTGAAAATTAAGGATTGAATGTATTTCTTAATGCCGCACCATACAAAAATTAAAATAAAAAAAAACTGCCCAAAAATTGCCAGAACAAAATGTGTGGACGAGCCATCCTTAACAATTAGCGGTATAAAAAATAGATATGAACCGATGCTCATACCTACTGAATACACATATTAAATTTCATCAAAATCGGTCAAGCCGTTTCGGAGGAGTATGACCACTAAAACTGTGACAGAAGAATTTTATATATTAGATAAAGAAGCAAAGGTATACCAGAAGAGTTTCAGAAGTCAATAATCTTCCCAATATTTAAGTAAGGTGATCCTAATAATGCATCGAACTATAGAGGAATTTCTTTTATGAACACTATAGCGAACATTTTTACTGGCCTATTGAACGCACGCCTAACAAAATGGGTCAAAGAAAATGGTTTCGAGAAGGCTATTCTACCGTAGATCAGATATTTAATCTAACAAGTATCTATAGCTCAAATCTATCTTGATAGAGGAAAAAAATTATATGCTTTTTTCATTGACTTCCGTGCTGCATTTGATACGATTAACAGAAACTGTCTTTTCTACAAACTTTTGCAAATTGGTGTATCGACAAAGTTTCTTAATATCCTGACCAGTCTCTTTGCAGTGCCAACAAATCTGCAATATGGAATGGGAAAGTGCTATCAGTCTGGTTTGGAACTGAAATAGGTGTACGACAGGGGTGCCTGCTAAGTCCACTCATTTTCTCTCTGTTTTTGGATGACATCTCAGAGTGCCTACCAGCAGGAATCATGGTTGAAGTCAAAATCTACACTTTGCTTTTTGTGGACGACCTGATGGTAATTTTAGCAGAATCACATAATTCTCTTCAGCTTATGATAAAAAATTAGAAAATTACTGCAAGTGCAACTGTCTTCAAATTTACACAACGAATTCTAAGTCTAAGGTCATTGTATTCAGAAAAGGCCGATTAGCAAGATACGAAAAATGGAAGTATGAGGGGGGGGGGGGAAGTCTAGAAGTTGTTAAATCGTACAAATACCTAGGAGAGTGACTATAAATCATGACCTTTCTTTTGAACAACATTTTCAAATGAAGCTTGCTGATGCAAAAAAAGCCATCAACACAACTTGGAAAAACTTTATGCACAGATAATAAATTTATACAGATGTCTCACCCTTATGGCGAGAAATGATATATGAAACTGAAAGCTACCAAAAAAAAGCTTTTTCCAAAAGCTTTAACGCATTCACTTAATGCATTAAAAATCTATTTTCGCTTGCCTCATTGCCCATAAATGAATACTTAGGCAAGGAAAAAAGCTTCAAAAAGCTCCTTGTCTGTTAAGGCGTTGTCTGTTAAGAGCAAAATATGTTTCATTTTTTTCTGCAGGGATGAGACATCTGTATAAATTTATTATCTGTGCTTTATGTCTAACTCAAGGGTTGGATTACTATCCAAAATAAAAGTTTTCGAAGCTGTTATGCGCTCCATAATGTGCTATGGTGGACAGGTTTGGGGAGGCAAGTACCACGAAGATGTAGAAAAACTGTTGCGTTTCTTCTTGGAAAAACTCTTACGGCTACCAACAACAACTCCTAATTATATACTGCTAATTGAAAGTCGAATGTCAGCTCTTTATATTTTCACACTACAAATGAGCATAAACTATTTGTGACCATTTGACCAAGGTTATGAACGAGAAAGACGATTCAAGAATTACGAAGGTTCTCGTCAAGAAGGCACTCAGAACAAAATCAATGTTCTACAAGGACTGGGAAAATACCGCAGCCAAATACAACATTCTGCTAGAGCTAACAGAAAATAATATACCAGAGTGGAAAGAAAGAACTCAAATATTTTTACTCGATGTGAAACAGGCAATGAAAATAGAGAGCATATCACAAGTCACAAGCTGAAAATTCAGCAACACGATTTTTGTATCGGCAACTAGAACACCAGCAGATTAACTATCTGAATCTTGGCCTCAGTAGGTACCGCACAAATTTCGATGGTAATCCGAGTGAGAGGAGAATTAATCAAGCTAAAATGCATGCCCCATCGTGAAGATAGTTCAGCAATCTGCTGCCTATGCAACACTGGAGAAAACGAAAACGTAATGTACTTTCTGCTCCTGTCCCATATGAATGAATTAATAAAGTACCAAATAATAAATAAATAAAATAATAAGAATTTTGAAGTCAAATAAAATAGGTATACCTACCTAGATGATTTTTTTTTTTAATTGACATTAAATTAAGTTTATTCGAAAGAATATCTCCTGGCATTATAATTTATGTACATAGATATGATTTCTGGCACTGCCACTGCTCGGTCGTACAAAGTCTTATGAGGAGGTCCAATCGGCTTAGACTAGTGACTTTTCATATTCCCACAGAAAATAGTCAAGGAAGTTAAATCGCTCCATCTTGGAGGCTTATTTCGGGGTCTGTAACGTGAAACTATGCGGTAACCAAAAGTTTCCTTCAATAAATCAATTGTGACACTAGCGAAGCGAAATATTGCACCGCCTTGTTGAAACCACAGCTCCTACGCACATCATTATAGTTGTTCAATTGATGAACGAAAAATTCAATAATCTTGGCTCTGTAGCGGTCACCATTGACGGCAACGTTCTGTACGGACCAATTATTCCACCAACCCATAAATCACACTATCACAGCAAATAGGTGCGACAGTTTTATTTATTTACGTATCCATTCAACCAAGAGTGAGCTTCATCGCTCAATAAAGTTCGCTTACGAAAATTGGGATCAACGGCAATCTTATGTTTTGGACCCATTCACCGAATCTAACCGCTGCTATATGTATGTGATCCTGTGGGATCAATTCTTAAACGAGTTGAATTTTCTAAACAAGCAAACCAACAACTTTCCGCAAAATATTCCAACAATTGCATGGACCATGCCTATAGACTGATTCGGGACTTTCTCTTCGCTACGCTCTACAACAGTAATGACAGCTTTTGTACGCACTGTACGAGGTACGACGCTACGCCTGTGAAATCGAAAAAGTTCCATAGTTAATCGAAATAAATGCTCTGATTGGACGACTATGTTGACCGTAATGTGAACGTACTGTTCCATACGTATTATACGAACAGAACCATGATTTATGAAATAAATCTGCACAATTTGGAAGCCCTGAGGTGCGTTTTTGCACTGACTATAATCAACTATAATCAAAAATGGTTGACTATTTCTCGTTTTTGCACGCCAATAGTTACGATTCGTAATCACAATTGTCGTTTTTGCGGTCTGTGTTGATGTGTCAAATCGTAACTATCTCTAACTATTTCCAATCCATCTCAGGAGGTGAGTTGAAAGTGGTTGGTGTGGCAAAGTGTTTTTTTTTTTTTTTGTAAAAAGGCGTCTTTAATAATTGTCAATCTGGAATCTAAGAAAAAACATTCTGGTTGTGCATTTTTTACAACCGCGTAGCCGCGAATTTAATGACAATCAAAGGATTTCTGTTCGTTTTCAATTATTTAATTACAAAATAAAGAAAATAAGGTTCCCCTTACAAATTTTAAACTGTCGGAAAAAAGAACTTTATTTCGCCGGATATTTTGCAAAAGGATCTTCATTAGAAAAAAGACAACAAATCATAAGGAAATTTCTCTCGTGCACTTTTTTTTTGGTTTCAAAATGTGTAGTGTATTTATTTTATTTATTTATTTTTTTTTTTATTTTTTTTTTCGAGGAGCGAAGAGCGTCGGCGATATACTCGAGAAGCAGAACGAAAAATTGGAGGATAAGTTGGCCGCTGCCCGTGAGCAAATGATTGTCGAACGTCTGTCGGCACGAACGGCAAACTTAAACTTGTAGAAGGTGTATAAGCAACTGGCGCACAAAATGTGGGAAAAGACCGAGTAGGAGAGGATGAAGGAGAAATCTGAGGCAAGGTTTTTCATCTCCAAATAGAATTCATATAACGTTTATTGTATTCTTTAGGTCGTCGAACAAATTTTAGAACAAGAAACTCCTTCGTGAACTCAACGAAGAGCGAGAAAAATCCTCAAACACCATCGATGCGGCTTCAGCTATCGAAATCAAGCTCAAAAACCTCGAAGACAACTACGAACGACTTAAGTAAGCATGCAACATCACCGACAACCAGCTGACCGAAGTCGAGACAATGCTGCAAGCCGAACAGAAGCGCAGTCAATCGTCGCAGATTAGTGAGCAGTTTTACGTCGGCACCTAGCAATTAAGCCTTATCCGACGTGTGAACATTCACATTGGTATCTGTTTGTTAGAGTTGATACTCTCCCTTAATCACACAGTTTGAAACTCATCGTTATCAAACTTTTGCGATGTTATCCCTTCATCGCATTTAATATAATTAATTTCAATTGTGTTTTCAAGTACCAGTTTATTTCTTCCATGAAGAAACCAAAATGGTAAATGTTTTTATATCTATATAACTGAGCTTGAGAAAGGTAACTCAGTTACCGAGAACGAATTTCTCGTCAACCAACAGCCCCTCTGAAACTCACACAAGGGGGCCTACCGCTTCTGTAGTTGGCGTTCAAAAGTCCTAAGACACAATGAACGGGGCTCCAACTACCCCAGAGTACCAGTTTATTCAATAGACCTGGTAGTCTTTCTATTGATTATATGTACTCTTACGTTACACTTTTTCAATAGGAGTTTTCCCAACTTTCGTTCTTATCATGGATTAACAAGGATCTGCTGGCGTCCTTGTCATGCAGTCCATTTTACCAGAAAGGAGTTCGGTGGCCAAACTGGAAGACTGCATGACTTTAGCGTAAAACCATTCGCCTAGATCGTCATCTAGTTTCCACCCTGCACCGCGCGGAGGTTGGCTTTTCCGCACTTGAGCTTAGAGAAATATTTACTCGATATTGCAAAGCAACACTTTCTAAATAACTCGACCCACTCTTCGCAGGGCGTCAATCGTCGCAGGAGAAAATCGATGTCCGGGAGAAGGACGAAGCCATCAGTAAGCTGAGGAAGATAATCAACGAGAAACATGCGAACAAACTCGTCGCCGAAGGACGGTGAAACCGAGACACAAGAAAAAGTGGAAGTCCTTATTATTATTATTGCTTTCATGTATTCTGTCGGCAATAAAAAAATTTGTTCATTGGTTTCAAAAAATAAAGACTTTCTCCGTTTATTTATATAAAAGCACGAACTAGATATGGAATTGATAGTTTTTAAGCGAATCTGGAGGCAGCAATTAGGAGAATATCAGGAGCTGGCTTGCGTGGAACAGCTTGAAGATTTCTTTATGGAGGGTGGTCTTCAGTTCTAATATGCCATTTGCCTTTCTTGCTGTGGGTTGTTCAAAAATAAATAAATATGATCTTATTTCAATTGTCTTTAAGAACTTACCATATCAAGATCATTGTTTAATTTTTGCAATAAATTTAGACTAACGAAAATTGTCTCTTTATCCATTTCAATTATTATGATCAAAAGAAAAGAAAAATATAACCTCAAAAGATTTGTTTTTTTTTTCTCGTTTGACAGATCAACCAAACCTAACTAAAAAGCGTTTTTGGATTATTTCAACTATTTCAAACTATTTCAACTATGACACATCAACCATTTTTTTTTGCCACAAAAAACTATAGTCAACTATCGTCAGCGCAAAAACGCACCTCTGTGCATTAGGCGTCAGTCTGTTCATCACAGAGGAGGTATACCTAGAGTCGCAACTCAAGGCATTTTACTCTCTTTCGACTAAAAAAATTAAATTTGATAAAATATACTACCCAATGCAAATGTATTGGTTTTTCAATGTATTTCAAATGGGAGGCCAAACCAATACATTTGCAATGGGTAGTATATTTTTCTCTTATCCCAAAATTTTTTGGACAGTGAATTTTTTAAAAAAGAGAACGAGTTGCGACTCTAGGTAAATAGGTTCTCTATGCTGTTCATGTTGAAATGTCAAACCGAACTAAACATAATTTTCTTAACAGTTGACAAAATACTATTTCCAACTTAAAATTCTACACCGTTATAACAGCGTGCAATTATTTGCTTTCAACGTCAAAATAAAAATAGTATGGAAAAGTCATTTGCTTATTATTTGGATACAAAATTCAGAACGTGAGCAAAAATATTGTTAAGTTCTAGATCTGTCTGTCTGTCTGTGGTACAGTGGAGGATATTCCATTATTTTTTACGCATTTTAAATGGAAAATCCACATTAATTTTTTTTTGCAATTTTTCCATAACTTTCCCACACCTTAAAAATTTTTTTTTGGCAATATCGAAATCGTACTTAAAATTCAAAAAAACGCAAAAACAAAATCTTCTTAGACAATCTTAAGGCCACACAAAATGATTTCCTACCATATACTATACTTTCAATAAAAATGCAAACAACTTTATGAAATAAATAATTTTGCAATGTGATCAAAAAGGTTGAAAAAGTTGCCTTCATATTACTTATAAAGAGTGCTGTCAAGTTTTGATGGGAATTTCCTCCAATTTATTTATGTAGTCGGCTTATAGTCGCTTAGACAAAACACTTTCAAAAACCCCCAAATCTGTTCACACCGCACATGTAAGGTTCTGTCTTGAGTTTTGCAAAACGGATTGTCATACGCTCGTGTTTTTCATGCGGTTTTGAAAATGTTTTGCAAGACCTTATTTTCCTCTAAGCTTTTACGGACAAAGGAGGTATGCCATTTACAATGGAGAACGCCATGGCTGCGATATGAACACCACATCATTTTCGTGAAAATTACCATGAACTAGCTCAAATAAAACGTAATATCTTATGCAAGGGTATACGCATTTTCTCGGACACCAAAGCCGCTTCAAATCTCTCGTGTCTGTTTCCACAAACTCAACAAAAGTTCACGACTGTCGATCTTCTCTAAACGAGATGACAGAAAACAGTTCAACATTCATCTCACATAAGTGCCGGGCCAGAGAGGCATTCCGAGAAATTGTAAAGCTGATGATCTCACCAAAAATGGAACAGTTCTGCCTATTGTATGAAATTAGCATAAGTTTGCTACACGCAAACTTCTATTTAAACAATATGCTCTAAAATCAACAAACAAATAAATGGTCACAGGGCAGAAAACAAATATAGCCAAGTTTAGACCTTAGGCGGTAGAAATGCTTGATTTTCCTGAACAGACAAAACACAAGCTCCACAATAACAATTGAAGTCATAACTAGGACACTCGTATGAAGACATGCCATGAGGCTGGTGGTCTACTCAAATGACTTCCTTAGTAGTTTTATGGACGAGGGAGAAGAAGAAACAGTCCAGAACCAGTCTTCAAAAGGTTTTTACTCTCTACATGTCCGAAAAATGCATCATGCTATTCTTTTAAGGTACCTAATATTTCAATACTTTTTTGCACATATCGGGCGGTATCTTAGCCAAAATTTTAATAATGTTGATTTCTTAAGCGTCCAGCGTCCGGGACAATTTTGTTTTTGCGTAGCCCCACAAAAAAAAAATCTAACAGTGTCAAGCCCCATGATCTTGGTGGTCACTTGACGTCGCCAAAACGTGAAATAACGCGATGAGGATAGATACTTCTAACGCAATAAATCCATAACTTGTCGTGGTGTGTGGCTTGTTGCCCCGTCTTGTTAGAACCACATATCGTCCAAGTCATGACCTTCAATCGCGGGCCAAAAAGAATTGGTTATCATTCGACCATTTCGCTCCGAATTTACGGACCAATGACACATTTTGGCCATAGAGCACACCAAACAGTCACTTTTTCGGGAGGCAACGGCACCTTTTTGATCGCTTGTTGCCATTTACGGCAATTTTGTTTGTTTACAGACCCACCGAGTGAGAAATGTGCCTCATCGCTAAAGAAACTGTTGTTCAAAAAATCGGTGTTTATTGTCCGTTGTTTCATCACCTAAGAAGCGTATCAACGGCGGCGTTGTGAATGGTCAGCAGGCTTCAATTGTTGTGTGATCTGAACTTTGTAAGGATGGCGATGCAAATCCAAATACCAAATGCACCATAGTGAGCTCTACGATTAGTTGAATTGCTGCAAACACAAAATCGGATCATCAACAACACTTGCGCTTGCAGAAGCAATATTTTCGACTGAACGTGTACTACGATGGTTTACAGGCCTTGCGATAGCAGTAACTCTTCCACTGTCTTCGAATTTATTCAAAATTTTACCAAAGTCGGGCGATTATGATGAACATAGGTAGGTAATCATCGCATAGTGCGCGAATAGTGGTTTCGTTTATACTACCACTTTGGCAGTAACTTTTAGAAATTTTTGTTCGTGAAAAACCAAGGCGAACAGTTTTAACAGGATTTCATTGAATAATATATTAAGTAGCAAGCAATTGAATTCAATTCATCACTTTGAAAAAAAAAACATTTTCATGTGTTTCGGGGCATCTGTCAGACACCATCACAAATGCCTATCACTCAAAAATTTTGAAAACGCATTATCAATTTCGATATCATTTTGGCTTACATAAATCCCAACCGACGTTTATGCCTGCAGGATTCAATTATATCACCCTCCTTCAAAATTCAAAATATTTCACCAACCCTCCTCATTTTCCTATTTTACGTATTATGCATTGACAAAAAAATCAAAATCAAAAAACTTGATTCGGCTTCCATGTTTACGCCATACTCACCCATTTGGAAAATAAATATAGCAAAACAAAAGAAACGAGTTATCCCATCGCAACACCATAGGGAGAGAATTTCATTTGTTCTGCACTCAAAATGCGGAAACGCTTTCTATTCACATTCACATCCTTTTGCAATTGCACTTAAGTCTTCTTTGTGTAAAAGGGAGTATAAATTAAAAGATTCCTTCTTAATTTAATGGCTTCCATGTACACTCTAAGCACATGGACTAAATCACACGCCACGTGTACAAAGATGGTGTTCTTCTCTTAACCAAAAATACACCCCATAGCTACCAAACGATCCCGAGGGATGATAGACGATGCCATATCGTGCACAATGATGCACGCTGGTAGCTTCGCAGAGCGTATACAAAGGCGGTTTTCTTTTTCATGCAGACACCCTTGTCGACGCTTTTGAGCTTGCCAAAATATATTTGTCAAAGAATCAACCAAAAAAGTAAACATCAAAAATGTCAAAAATTGAGAGGATCCAATTTGACAATGCAGAAAGGATCAAACTCTATGCCAAACATACGAACATTTGATATAGAAAAAGAATGGCGAAAAGCTTCAATGCAAAATAAAATATCGTATCCTCCAGTTATCGTCATCGCCGCCGTTGTTGTTGCGTCTGTCGGGTTGCATTGGTTGTGTTGAATTCAACTGTTTATAGTGCGACAGGACGAGATAATAAAAATGCAATGATTGAGAGAGTGGGAGTGGGAGTGGGTTCTAGAGAAAAGTTTTGAATACACAATCTGCTTTTCACTCTATGTGCATCTTTGTCAGGATATTTTTCTTATTTTTTGTATCGCAACACAAAAAACATCAAGCAAGGATACAAGGATACTTTTTTTTCTATTTTTAACTTAGCGGTTGGTTGCACACAAAAAATGAACTCTCTACCTAATTCAAGCATTGTCTGTTTTATTTTTTTTTTGTGCAGAAGCAAAGCAGTGATATGATTGTCTATAAAAAGTCTGTTTTCTGTGTGCTTTTTAAAATTTGCAGCTTTGAAAGATTGAATGTGGCACATCATTAGGATTTCATTTTACTTGACTATCTTTTCAAAATGCACAAAAAAAGGAAGATGAAGAGAAAAGAATGCGCTTAGCTACTCTTGTTGACATTTTAAATGCTAGAGAATTAGGTGCAGAAAAGCAGATGTATAGGTTAGTTACCTACTTTGCTCGATGCTCATCATTCCTTTTCAAAGGAAGGTCTATTGTTATATGCTGTTTCGATGGTTTAGAATCAGTTGTAACAAAATTTAATGAAATACTAAACATTTTCGAAACAATCTTGCTTGGAAAAAAAATTAAGGTGCTGCTTTAAGATTCTGTACCATACTCGATGCAAGAATTGTTGCTTTGCTAATGCTTATTCCTAGTTCGCATTGATATACTAGCGTTAAAGGAGTCACTTGACCAAAAAGCATTGAACCGAATTTCTTAAATGAAAGTTTAATATTAAATTCTTGTTTCTTTCTTCTCTGATATTCATTTAAAAACGGAAGTAGTTCACTGTCATCCCTGCTTTGTTAAGAGTTATCAGACGCCAAGAAAGTACAAAATCCCTCCAAATGACTTTTCCTCATAATAAAGATCCACTGGTGGACAACGTAGAACTAGTAGACATCCATGTATTAACTCTGAAAATCTACAATAATACTTACGCTTCCGGTTGCAAAGCTCCGGATACGGATATCCATGGCACCGCAACAAAGACCGCGGAAGCTTGACGTCAAAAGACTACAAGCGCAGGATACCGCCAGAACTTTTGCTGACCGCTACGTAACCTCGCGGAAAGTCCACCACCAAGCCCGAATGTAGAAGACCAGTGGAAACACTGTCAAGTGGCCATCAGAAGTGCCGCAACTGATATGCTGAGTTTCACTGGGTAACAAAACTGAAACCCCTGGTTCGACGAAGAATGTAGGCTAGCCTAAGGACGAGGCCTATAAGTCCATCCTGCAAGCAAGAACCAAAACAAAGAAGAAGAGAGGAACACCGAATTTGAAGACGGAAGAAGAGACAGTATGAAAAAGAAGCGGTCTAGTCTTTCGAGGTATGTTACGGCAGGACTAACAAAAGAAAATTCTATAAAAGGGTGAAACAATCTACAAAAAGATATCAGCCTAAAATAGAAACTTGTCGCGTGATGAAAACGATAATGTAGTAGGAGATACGCGAATAGTGCTGAGGATTTGGAAAGACCATTTTTCCAAACTGCTAATCGGCGAAGATGCCCACAATTCCGCTGTTGAGCAGACCAAGCCATTTTTCCTGGACGATGATCGCCAAAATATCCGTCCACCCGACCTACAAGATGTAAAAACAGCGATTTCAGACTCAAATCGCATAAGGCTGCGGGTACAGATGGCCTACCAGCCGAACTGTTTAAACCAGCTGGAGATTATCTAGTCAGGAGCATACACCAACTCATCTGTAATATATGGTCAGAGGAAAGTAAGCCCAATGAATGGAAACTGGGCATAGTATGCCCCATCTACAAGAAAGGTGACGCTCTGAATTGTGCTTACTACAACATCGCGTATAAAATTTTGTCGTCTATCTTGTGTGATCGCCTGGAACCATCGACCTGAGCGGCCCCTTTCAGTGTGTCTAGCGTTAATAGAAACGTGCTATATAGAGCCAAACTCGTTCGCTTGTGTAGGATGACCATGGAGAATTTATGCTGCTCCGTCAAAGTTGGACAGATCAACACCGAAACTTTTGATGTCGAGAAAGGTCTACCACAGGGCAAGCGTACCACAGCTTACGCGTACGACATTGACATTATCGGTAGAACGAAGCGAGCTGTCAGTAGTGCATTTGCTGGTATTGAGAAGGAGGCGGCAACGATGGGTTTAGCTGTGAATGAGACGAAAACAAAGTATATGCTGACATCGAGAAGAGTGACACAACACGGTGCGTCGACTAGGCCAGAACATCACAATAGGCAGTTACAATTTTGAAGCAGTCAGAGACTTTCCACTATAACCTCGCACAATGACATCAGTATAGAGATAAAGCGAAGAATCACACTTGCCAATCGCTGTTTCTTCGGGCTAAGAAGGCATCTGAGCAGTAAATCCCTCTCTCAAAGAGCCAAAGAAGCCCTGTTTAGGACCTTAATCATCCCAGTCCTGCTGTATTGGGCGGAGGCATGATGGGCATTGACAAGAGCGGATGAGAAGCTTCTGGGTTGCTTTGAGAGAAAGATTCTTCGAGTTACGTTCGGTCCAGTGTGCATCAACTCCGGGCAGCTTGATTAGTGAAAGCTGTCTCAATTTTTCTTAGTTGCTCAAGGTCCTCAAGCATCTTTTTCTTCTTTTCACCGGATTCGTGGTCTTCGTCTTCTGCGACGTCCTTGAAGGTTGGATTCATTCAAATTGCTCTCTGGGCAAATATATGCCTGAGACCCATGATATGTAAGGACCGGAATGATCAACTTATTCTGAAAAGACTTTTACTAAGAATAGATCTGTACCATATAACAGCGGCCATTAGTAAAAGTGTTTATTTTTTTAGCGGATCCTGAAATCTGCATATATGCGATCTCGTATGCAACCTTGAAATCAATGAAAATTCGGTATAGGTGACACGTGCTGATGATTTGATGCTCTTGGGTTTCTTTGCAAGATCCGCCTGGAGTGCATGTCTGATAAAGAACTACCAAATTGCGCCTCTGTTTCTTGACGGCACTCCCCGTCGCCAACGCTGTTGTTATTTGTGGTGGCCGTATGTGTACTGATTCTGTGCAGTTGGTGCCAGCGGCAAATAACTTTTAAAAAGATCGAATTATCTCTTAGGATTTACCGTAGTCGTATACCTTAGCTAAAATGAGGTAGAAGTCGAAGTCAATGTTGGCGTTGGCCTCTGTGATTGTCGGAGAAATGCCTTGCGTCAATTATAATGATTTGTTCCAGAGATAACCATGTCCCGTGCTGTACGAGCCGTTGCACGCGGTGTTAACAGTGTCTGATATTTCGTCAAAACCTTATTGAAAACTCCAAGTCTGCGGAACAGAATCACATTTCTGCATTTTTTGGGCACATCATATTTTAATGTCGGACTCACGGGCTAGCAGGTTGGTTATTGTGAAAATTGGGAACATCTATACAATTGTAATGTGTTGATTGAGATCATTTTTAACTTGCTATGACACAAACACAATAAGAAGCGGATAATTGTGGATATTGCAAAACGTGCAAAATCTTATCTAGGACTCAACTTATCTGTTTATAGCTTTCAACACTTAACTCCCTAATCCTCCCAAATCTGCTGACCTTGTTTGTTTACACAACAATTTTTATTATCATCAGATATTACTTTTTGCCGTCTACATCAAGGTACCCAAGAAGGACCTTTCCTTCAATTGCTTCATTTTTTTCCTTAGCACAAAATGTGTTTAACAGACCAATATATAGATACTTGAGGCTGCTCTGCCTACTTATAATCGATCATATTGAATAGAAATACCAACAGCTCGAAATCCCTCTCTGCTTGCAGAGCTAGCGACCGTTAACGTAAGCAATTTCTATACTTTTGCCTTATTAGTCCGCATAGCCAATAACTTCCTCACATATGTACATATTTCCATTTACCATTACATTGTGTAGGCCATATTGAGGGATAAGAACCAAACCTAACCCATCAAGCCATGCAAAAAAAAAAAACTCAGAAGTAGTAGAACAAGAAGAAGAAAAAGAAGGACCATCATGTTCAGAAGTCTCGAGGTCCTTGTAAAATACGCCATGCAGTCACAATTCAATAGACTTAGAGGCGCATTATTATCATCATCATCATCATTTCATCAGCTTCATAGCAGAGTGAATCTCTCTCAGGCGCTCTCGTAAATAACAAGACGATTAATTTGTTCCTACAGTCCTCCTCGTCGTCGTCGTTGTTGTGTCGTTGTCGTTGAAAAGGATATTCAAATAATGAAAATGAAATACTGAATTGAAGCAAAATACAAAAGCCGAAGAAGGAAAAAAAATTAGAGAAAACAAAACAGAATCCAACTCTCGCCAATAAATGGGGAAATAGAAAAATAATTCAAACCTCCTCCCCCCACCCCCTTTCTATCGCATCATCCTGAATCAGAATCTGAATTTGAATCGGATGCAAGAAGCTCAAGAGGAAGCCATTTTTCATTGTTCAGATTCGAGGATTGGGGAGAAAAGGCTACACAGCAGAACACAGAAGAGTAAATGAAAAGAAAGCACAGAGCAGAAAAAAAATGCGAAACAATAGGTAAATAATAACAAAAAAAGAAAATAAATCGCGCATTCAGGAAAAAATCTGTAATTTTCTACTCTTAATCCTGCAAATGCGACATTTTCTAAGAGGCTACGGCAGCCATCATCGAGCTGGCAGAAGAATAATATAAAGAAAATGAAGGACGAGTTGGGCTGGCATAACCTCCAACATTCCCCCTCTTACACACACACTTTTGTGAGAAGATTTTTTTTTCTGTAATTTGCCGATCCTTGTGGATGAGCTTTTACAATTACTCTTCATCGTCGTCGTCGTCGTTGTCGTTGTTGTCGTCTAATTCCGTAAGAATGAGAACCACATAAAAGCAGGGAGCACGCAGCTCCTGCATGCGGTTGAATAAATATTACAAGACCTACAATTGAAGTTCTTCCTTTTCTATGGTGCTGTGTCGGTTGGCGGTTGTCGTCACTCTGAAATGGCAAGTCCCTTGTTCATCGTTGTCGTTTTAATGATAGAAAAATGTCCTTATTAATACTCTCGAGATAAGTGTGGGTCGGGTGGAGGCGCCATCCACTCCCACCACCTCAAACTGCTGCAATAATAGGATGCGAAAGTAATAATAATCATCATCATCATCTCCTTCCTTATTTCCGTCCCCCATCATTAAGAAGAAGAGAAGGAGAAAAAATGCGAAACGAAATAGAAATAGGAAAACAAAAATCGGACTTGAAGCGCATTCATGTGCACTTGCTGTATATCTGGAGATTTGCGTGACGACGATGCACCACTCGCTCTTCGTTACATTCATTAGCAGAGGTCCTTATTCTAGTGCAGATGTAGAACCTCTTTTTACGACATCCTCCTCTTCACCCTGCTCGTGAATTTTGCATTCAAATAGAAAAAAAAATGTAAACATAAAAACATCCTTTTTCAATTGATAGAGAGATATCGCAAGGTAGGGCTGGTAAGGAGTCACGTTTTTTTTTTTTGTATTTATTGTCAAGATGTGCAGCAAGTAGGATAATTTCATGCAACGGCAATATCTGTATGGGCGGAAGGTTTGCTGTTTGCAGCACTTGCAGCAGATTGAAGGATCCTTTTAGAGAGCTAGTGCATGGCTTTAGTCTTATATATTCAGCTAACGGGGTGAGTGGTGAAGTCCTCTCTACACGAAAGCCGAACGCTTCAATTTGTAAACTTGTCAAGTGAGTGACTTCTGCTTATTCCAAGGCACAAAAACAATCTTCCACTCATCATTATATGTCGCATATATAAGCTTCTTGTTGATTTTTTGTACGATTTTTGGCTCCATGCACTCATCCAGAGCGATGACATGTCATATGGAAACGAATTTTTGATGTGTAGTCAAAGTCTGTCAAAAGCTGTGCATGTGCTCTATTATTTAATCTGGGAACACTCTGCATTTTTGAGGGGTCTCGCTATCAGAACAGCTCTAGAGACACTCAAGTGGATGTGAGGTTAAGAGGCGCCTAACGAAATCATAAATAGAATTTTTTTTTCAGTGTTTTTATCTTTGCAGTACTCAGAAAAAAATTCGAGGTGAAGGAATCTTAGGATTGAATTTTTTGTTTGTTGAAATGTGCCAATTAAGTTCTTGGATACAAAATTTTACAAGCGCTGAAAATTGAAGCTTCTTGGAGTTTAAAATCGGGCTAAATTCGTTTTCTGTTGACTTTTTAACCAACACAACGAACGTTTGAAATTAAGTGGCAGGGATTATTTTTAGTCATGGACCTTAATTTAAAATCAAAGACTAACACTTTACTGAAGGTTCTTAGTATTTCTTCCTGAAAACATTCTTTAAAGGTCTTTTTTCGTTCAATAAAGGATTAATAAATTCTAAAGGGCAGTTCATATGAGCTGCGACTGCGACCAAAGGTACATCTGCGAATAAATCTTTTAAATCTATTTCTTAAGCAAATATCGACCTATTTTCTTTTTTAATTGATTAATAAAGTGAATAAATTCCCATAGATATTAATACACAGTGCCTTGCATAAGTGTAACCGCACCTGAAAAAAATGCGTTCTATAGAAAACCTACAATAGGAGTGACTCCTACCTTACTATTGCTTTTATTGAGTTGCATCAATGATCAAGCAAATTGAGAAGAAAATAGAGTACCGTTATTTCCTCTTCTGGCGTTTAAATATTAAAAACAGATTTTGATGTAGGTATTGCAAAAATATAACCGCACAATGTAAATCTCTTTGAAGCTGCATTCAGTCAAGTGCTTTCAAATAAAAAACAAAAATGCCACGTCGCGTGCGTCGGTCGCCGTCGTACGCATTTAAGCGAAATTGAAAACGCAAAATCTTGGCTTTTCGGTCAAGCGGCCTTAGTCTTAGGACATTGGAAGACGACTTTCACGATCGGATCGTGTTGTTCGAATTTTTTTAAAAGATCCAGAATCTTATGGGACGAAAATAAGACCCAGGCGTCCGCAGAAGCTGACACGTCCCAACAAGAGGCGTTTAAACAATGCTGCATCCAATTCGGTGCATTCTTTGCCGGAATTTCGTGACGAATTGGGCTTAGGAGTTTCGGTTTCAACCGTTTCTCGTGCTTTAAAAAGCAGTGGAGTGATTGTTCGGGGCAAAATGGAATCGGGATTGGAAAACCGTAAGTGACTTCCTATTAATCTACATTAAAATCTCGTTATTCCAAATGGCATACTCGAATAACGGTAATAATAACGGTAATAACTGTACTTTATTTTCTTCTCAATTTGCTTGATCAGTGATGCAACTCAATAAAAAAAAAGTAAGGAGTCACTCCTATTGTATAGATTTTCTATAAAACGCATTTTTCAGGTGCGGTTACACTTATGCAAGGCACTGTATTTCAATAAACAATACCGCCTAAAACTAGTTAAAACTGCACAAAATAATAAATATTTTCTATGCGACCAACAAGCGAACTGCGAGCAAACTTTCCAATGAGAATCCACAATCCACAAATACTAAACGCAGTCTACAAAGCTACGAATAAATAATTCGCTCGGATTTCAAAAATCAAAAATCAAAGATCAAATAAATAAATACTTTTCATAAAATAAATTAGCGAAGGACAAAATATGTTTTTTTGGGACTGCAAAAGTACCAGCAAAAGTAAGTATGAAGAAGAAGAATGGTTCCAAATCATAATAAATAACAATAAATAATAATAAATAATAATTTTAAGAACCATGTACGGTGCGAAGATTTAAGATTATTGGCCTTTTTGGACGCAAATTCTCGTGCCACATATTTGCAAATTTGACAAAACATTTGTTTGACACAGTTTTTTTTTCAAAACGACATATGATACTAAAACTTATACCGGTTTTAAACCTCCTATGAACCTGTTTTGGCTTATTCGTTCCCTATAACTCGTTTGTTTTTCTTATAAATAAGCTTTTCGGTTTTAAAGGCGTTGTAAAGTCGGAATAACCTTATTCCGCCTCTAAAATTCGTTTATAAATAAGGCTGTAAGTGTGTTTTTTTTTGGCAAGGCTGTCCATATCCGCAGTAGTAGACTACATGTATTACAAATACAACACGATACTGCCGATAAAAGTAGAAGTAGAATCATACTGCGGATAGAATTTAGAAAAATTCAATAATATAAAGAATTTTCTTGGCTTCCGGAGTTCGGAAAATAGTTTAGCTCTCAGTGATAAGTTCAGGTCAATAAAATCTATCAAATTCTTCTGAAACCAATAGAGTGGCGCGACAGCTCTTGAAGAGCCAAGGCCTAAGTGGCTTACCCTCATCAACAATTCTCTGAGTGCGTGTAAAGAATTGAGGGGACCTACAATTTAACACCGATTCCGAACGGTAAAGTTGAGAAGCACTTTTTTCATGACAGAGTGATACTCTTGGAAGATTTGTCAGGTCTTCACAAACAAATCAACCGCAAAAAATCGAAAAAAATGTTATCAATATTTTTTTTTCTTATTAAGACGGTCGAAGAGCTCCCTGTTTTGTTCAACCAATGACTTGAAGTTTTGGTTGGGACCTTTTTTTTATAATCCAAGCAAAGATCAACTTTGATTTTAGTAAAGCCAGATTTTGATTCATTGGGAAGTCTTTCTATGTTTCTGCGAAAACTGAGTTTGCATAATATTTATACTAACTTTGACAAACCTCTTCGCATGTCATAATGTACTCCAACGACAAAGTGTTATAGTGAAAGAATATTTTCTTAGCTAGAAAGCATCACAAATTAGTTAAGTCGTCCCTAAGTCAAGAAAAGTTAAATGCTGCAGCTGTTTAGGGTATTGAATCGGAAGGAATAATGTTGGTTGCTGGTTGCTGGTTGCTCAATGATTTCGATGAAATAAAAAGAATCGTTGTATGTATAGGGTGTCCCAATAAGAGCGCACTTTTTAAAACTGAAATAATTTCTTTGTTATGCAAGTAGGAACTCTGAAATTTGGCAGATATCACCTCTGTTTGTTCCGATTACTAAAAATGGAGCGCTTTTTGAAAGAACAACACGTTATAATGGTAAAAACTCATTACAAAAATGGGGAAAGTTATACGCTTCGTAAACTTCACCAAATTTTCAGGCGAGAGAGTTTACCTAATATGTCAACCATTCGAAGAGTGTTCAAACAATTTGAAGAAACTGTGTCAATTATGGATGATAAGAATCCTTTGCGTCAACGTACTGGTCGGTCTCTTGAAAACATTGCTGCTGTAAACGAGAGTGTTGTCGAGAACCCGAAAACATCAATTCGACAGTGAGTGTGAACGGCATTCGTTACAGGAATGTGATAGCGGACTTCTTGTGGCCTCAACTGGACGGCATGAATCTGGACAAAATGTGGTTTCAGCAGGACGGCACAACTTGCCATACTGCGCATGAAACAATCGACTTATTGCAGCAACGATTTTTGAACACATTGTTTCACGAAATTCTGATGTGAACTGGCCACCAAGATCTTGCGATTTAACGCCGTGCGATTTTTTTCTTTGGGGTTTTGTGAAATCTACGCTTTATGCGAATAAACCCGAAACAATTCCTGAGCTCAAATCGTAAATCCAACGTGTTGTGCAAAAGTCATGGAAAATTTCATGAAAAGAAAAGAATGGCCTGTCGGAGCCGGAGGGGTCATTTGCCGGATATTTTATTCCATACTTAATCCGAACATGCCTTCTACAATAAAAATATAACTCCTCTGTCATAAAATACTTGGTTTTATTTGCAAATTAAAAAGTGCACTCTTATTGCGACACCCTATAGTTCCTTAACAATTTTTATTTCTTAGATAGGTCTTACACGTTTGAAGGTTGAATCAAGAAGAAGGATACAGAAACAGAAAATATAGAGATGTGGCTTCCGATTTAAAACAAAATTAATTTGGTATAATTAAAGAGACATCTACTGGTCAAAGTTTAAACCATAAACAAGAGTTTTCTAAAGATCTGTTCAGATTAATACTATGATCTGAACAAATAAAGATTATTTGAGTTTATTAATAGCTTTCATATATTCCATAATCCAACTATATGTCTAAATTTAGTAATTGTAAATAGTTTATACTTCTACGTTATTAACCCCTGTTGTATTATCCACTTTAGAAATATTATCCACTGTAGAAATATTCATATCTTATAGTTAGCTTTTGTAATTCTCAATATTCTGTCATAATTATATTATTTCATTCGTTAATAATCTTTTGTTAATAGAGTTTCATATTACATAATAAACTTGAATTATAATATTCTTTTGTAACAATCGACTTCTTAATCACAACATATTGGCGACGAGGATAACGAATCGAACTGCTTCATTATGGATGCTGACCAACTCGAACGCATCTTAATTCAACTTCAAGTTTCCAACCAGGAATTTCTAAAGTCCGTGCTGGGCCAAAAATCAATCAAGCAAAATTTTATTCCTCCATTCAAAAACTTCGAGAAAAATAAAGAGACCTGGGAAATATATCATCTCCAATTGGAACAACATTTCATTGCAAATAATGTTGTCGAAAACGACACAAAACGTGCCTGTTTGCTTAGTTGGATAGGAGGTGAGTCATTAGAACTATTACAAAAATTGTATGGTGATAAAGTAGCACAGCAAACATTCGACAAATTAATCGAAGAACTCACAAACCACTACAAGAAAAAGCCTCATATGTTAGCATCTAGGTTCAAGTTTCATAGAACGTTCATGCAGCCTAACCAAACCTATGCAGACTGGGTTGCAGATTTGCGTGGAATGGCCAAAGAATGTAGCTTCGTATGCGGGAAAGAAGGTTGTGGTGAATCATACGTAGATTCCCAAATTCGAGATATGATTATCCTTTACACTCCCCACGATAAGGTAAGATCACACTTCAAAAAGAAAATCCAACATTGGATGAGGTTCTTCAAGTTGCGCAATTGTACGAAGAAACGACAAAAACATGTAGCGAACTTAAAGGTGAGCAAAAACCTGAAGCGGAGGTAAATTTCATTTCTCAGTCAAGAAAACATCGAAAAGGAAAGCAGACATATCGTAGCAATGGAAGTAAGACTACTTTTAGAGAGAGTAACAAGTCGTGTCCTGGATGTGGTGAAAATCATCAACGATCTCAGTGTTTCCATTACAAGAACAAAACAATTTGTAAAAAATGCAAAAAGATGGGTCATCTTGCAATAGTTTGTATGTCATCCAAAGTAGAAGCGAATCAACGTTCTTCACACTGGTCCCATCAGTCACAAGATATGCCAAAAAACAAAAACAGCGAAAACGTAAATCTCGTAAAGCAATTCGAAACCGTAAGTACCATAGAAATTTTAGAACCAGCTTCTTCTGTTCAGATAAATCAAAGTCAAATAGTTTGTAATTCAGATAAACTTTTTGTTGATGTGAGTGTCAATAACCAGATTCTCAAGTTCCAAATTGACACTGGTGCCTCTTGTTCCCTAATTGGCCTTGAAGCATATCAATCGCTCAATAGTCCCCTTTGCACACCAACAACAAAAATCTTAAAATCTTACGGTGGAAATGTTTTGCCACTTAAAGGAACACTTTCTGTTAGTGTCATAATTGGCAAACAAAATCTCAATTTAAATTTGATAGTCGTTGATAGTCAATTCGCAACTAATATTCTTGGCATGGATTGGTTCAATAAAATGGAATTTGGCATACAAACTCCACACAAAATTTCATCAGCTTATCAGCACATCAATAACAATGCTTGCAACAATATCAACCAACATTTACAACACTTCAGAGTATCACAATGGATCTACATTGATCTAAGTGTGACGGTAATAACATCAACTGTCAGCCCATATAACCTAACCTAACCTAACATTCACTCAAAACCGATTTAGATCTCATGCAAAAAGAGTTCCAATCCACATTTTCATCAGAATTTGGTCGTTGCACATCGTATAAAGCAAATATTGTTCTAAGACCAAACGCTCAACCGAAATTCTGCAAACCGTACGACCTGCCATTTGCACTATACGAGGACGTCAGATCCGAAATAAACCGTCTAGTGTCACAACAAATTCTTAAACCAGTCAACTCAAGTGACTGGGCAGCCCCAATCGTGGTTATAAAAAAACCGAATGGCAAATTAAGAATTTGTGCTGACTTCAAGGTCACAGTCAACCCTCAAATTGAAATCGATCGCTACCCAATTCCAAGAATTGAAGAGCTTTTCAATAAACTGAGCGGTGGACAATTATTCACGAAAATCGATTTAAGCGATGCTTATTTGCAAATCGAATTGACAGAAGAATCTAAAAAGTTTATGGTAATCAACACTCCATTCGGTCTATTTCAATATCCAAGGATGCCATTTGGTATCGCAAGTGCCCCTGGAATCTTTCAAAGAATTATGGAAGGTATTATTGCTGACATACCCGGTTGTGCAGTGTACCTCGACGATGTAATAATAACTGGGAAAAATAATGAAGAACATCGCAACAATGTCAGAAAGTTGCTAGAAAGACTTACCACACAGAATCTCAAATGCCGAAAAGAAAAATGCTATCTGGCACAAGAAAAAATAGAATACGTTGGCCACGATATCGACGCAATCAAGTTAATGCCTCCTCCAAAAAACTTAACGGAGCTCGAATCGTTCATAGGAAAAATAAATTATTATCATAAATTCATTCCTAATTTCTCATCCAAAGCTTCAGCATTGAACCAACTTCGACGGCAAAATGCTAATTTCGAATGGAAAGATGAACAAAATTCAGCATTTAATATATTAAAAGAAGACATCATCAAAGCTGTTCAGCTAGTTCATTTCGATGATAAGCTTCCTCTCAAACTAGCGGCTGATGCATCACAAACTGGCATTGGAGCCGCTCTCTCACATCGCTACCCTGATGGTTCAGAAAAACCAATTTCGTTCGCCTCAAAAACTCTTAATGAGAGTCAATCAAAATACTCACAAATCGAAAGAGAAGCATTATCGATAATTTTTGGTGTCACCAAATACCATCAATATTTGTATGGTAGAAAATTTGAACTTCTCACCGACCATCAAGCTCTCATCACGCTTTTCCATCCATCGAAAAAACTACCCGTGATGACACTTCACCGGCTTCAACGCTGGGCGATAATACTTCAAGCGTACACCTATTCAATCCATTATCGCAACACCAAACAACACTCTAATGCCGATGTACTTTCTCGTTTAGTACCTATCGGCAAGGACATCGAATTTGACAACAAGGAAAAAGAAATGTGTTCTGTGGATCATGTCTACGAATCAGTCATTGACGAATTACCGATCAGTCCAGATGTGATTGCAGCTCATACTAAGAAAGACAAAACTCTCAGCCAGGTTATTCACTACGTCGAAAGCGGTTGGCCTCAGTCGCTGCCAAAATCTCAGGTAAACTTATTGCCTTTTTTCAAACGAAAGTTCTCTCTTTCCACTCAGAGTGGTGTGCTCCTTCTACAAACGGAACATACCCGCGTTGTGATATCTAAAGCACTCGAAATCAAAGTTATAGAAATGCTACATGAAGGTCACTGGGGTCAAGCCCGTATGCAACAACTTTCTCGAAGATATGTCTTGTTCCCCAACATCACTCAAGCAATCAAGACAACAACAGAAAATTGTTCCGTCTGCAGAATCAATGCAAGTGATTCAAAAAAGCAATTTTCATCTTGGCCTGAAGCTAGTGCTGCCTGGGAAAGGATTCACATCGATTTTGCAGGTCCATTTTTCTCACGTATGTGGTTATTAATTGTGGATTCTTTTTCCAGCTTCCCGTTTGTTTTCGAACTTTCTTCAACAACATCTGCATCCACAATCTATGCACTTCAGAAAGTTTTCGCAATCGAAGGTCTGCCGAAAACGATAGTCAGTGATAATGGACCACAATTCTCATCAGCAGAATTTCATACATTTTGTAAACTAAATGCCATAGACCACGTTAAGACGGCACCGTTTCATCCGGCTTCAAACGGACTAGCAGAGCGCACTGTGCGCACTTTCAAAGAGGCATTCAAGAAAATAATTAATGTGCGAGGAGAATGACAAGGAAAAAGCCTTATATAAATACTTAGTAACATTTCGAGCCACTCCTAGGCAATCGTCTAAGAAGTCACCATCGGAATTGTTACACGGTCGACAGCCTCGTACTGTATTCTCAGCCATGTTTCCAAAAGCTGAGCTGAGTCAACCGCATCTCACAAAGTTCCAGATTGGACAAGAAGTTTACGCAAGGTCTTATGCAAGAGGACAGCGTTGGATCCCTGGCGTAATCACCAAGATTCTAGGACGTGTAACATACATTGTTGAGACCTCCAAAAACCCCATCAAACGACATCAAAATCAGCTTCGTGCAAGACAACAGGAAAACACAAAAAACGATGAAGTTACCAATGAGGATGATTTTGAAATCAATCTTGATGCAGTCCAACAATCGACAACGAATCGTCCAATAAATGATTTGAGTGAAATACCTACAACATTGAAATCCCAAGTAAGGGGAGCAGAGACCAGCACTTCAACATCAAATAGACAAACAACAGAATCACAAATGGATGTACCGACTACTTCGCAACCCCGAACGGAATCTGAAGCAAACTACGGTCTAAGACGCACCAAAAGAATACCAAGAAAGACTGTCTATTTTCAAGCTCAGTGAATCAAATAAGGTCCGAAGGAATGTTGTATTATCCACTTTAGAAATATTATCCACTGTAGAAATATTCATATCTTATAGTTAGCTTTTGTAATTCTCAATATTCTGTCATAATTATATTATTTCATTCGTTAATAATCTTTTGTTAATAGAGTTTCATATTACATAATAAACTTGAATTATAATATTCTTTTGTAACAATCGACTTCTTAATCACAACAACCCCCAACCGCACATTTTTTTCTAACTCGCACTGCACACTGGGGTTTCACACTCCTCAACGAAAAAATAAAATATATAGGTATGTACATATGTTCCAATTCTTTTTAAATTTTGTTTATTTTTTTTTATTCATATTTATATTCCATAAAGACAAAGTTCAAAGGATGAAATATAATTCATTAAAATCTGATCATCTTTTTATCACTGTTAGATCGATACCTAACTTATTCAAATACTTAAATACAAAAGAATATTCTTCACTCAAAACACAGCTCACAATTTTCGGAAAAATACTGACGCGCACAGGATCTCCCCTTATTCTAAACGTCTAGAGAACTACTTTTATTTTAATTACATTTTTAATTTTCTGAAAAATAACAAGTATACGCCGCAGTGAAAATATTGGAAAACAAAATTCTAACTCAAAAGTCACAAGACAAGCTTTAAACATAAACTATGACTTTTCGATTTTAGATTCCCCATAGATCCCGCTTTCACTTTTTTCAGTTTTATACCCTAATGTAGAACAAAATGTTCCATTGAGAAGAATTTCGAGAATATTATTATTAGGTGTTTTTTTTTTTTGGCAAATCTATCCGCAGTGCAGTAGGATTTACCAAAAAAACGCATCCGCAGTTGTTAAATTTTTGTATTTAAAAGTTGGTCGCTGCTATCGTTTTAAAGACGATTATTGAATTTTTCTAAATTCTATCCGCAGTATGATTCTACTTTTACTTTTATCGCCAGTATCGTGTTGTATTTGTAAAACATGTAGTCTACTACTGCGGTTACGGATAGCTTTGCCAAAAAAACACACCTATTATATTAATATAGCTCAAGGTAAATAATATTTATGTGCATGAAAAGGGCCTCGCGGATAAGACTTTGCCCACGCCTACGCCTTGCTACGCCACTGCAAAAGAAAGGTCTTTTAGAACTCTTTGAAGCTCTGTTTGCAGAAATATTTGAATCCAAGCGGATTGAAGACAGCCATCAAAGCTGTCGAAAGCTTTTATTTTTTGCATTGTTGAGAACAAAGATGATTTCGTCATGCCGTCCATATGTGTTATGTAATTCGTCTGTATAAATTTGCTTGCCTGAGAATGCGGTTGGACATATTTATTAGTAGATTTCACCAGGGTACTAATTACCGCAAGAAAGAAGAAAGCATGCACCAAATCATAACATGTTAACGTCTGAAGTCTTTCGTCAACAATCTGATTGGTCCTTATTAATGTGGCTTGAAACCATGAAAGTCAACTATCAACCAAATTTTCAACTTGCGGCAGATCCTGGAAAAAAATCCTATGAACTCCAAATCGATACCCACCACTTTTTTATCGATTTTTTAAAGCCGCGTATGACAGCATCTACAGAGATAAACTGTTTGAAGCTATTTTTAGTTTTGAAATCCCATGCCAAGCTCGTTTGCTTGCGCAAAATTACGATGGAGAACTTACGCTGCGCCATCAAGGTTGGTAAAGAGCTTACGGAACCTTTCGATGTCAAAACAGGATTCAGACAAGGCGATGCACTGTTTTGCGATTTCTTTAACATCGTTCTAGAGAAGATAGTGCAAAACTCTACCGTCAACACCAGAGGCACGATCTCCAAAAGTCTGTTCAACCTCTCGCGTACGCCCCGTCGCCCCCCAACACCGTCGACTCGAACAGAACGTCAAAATAGACGCATATATGTAACTTCGAGGTAGTCGAGGAGTTCGTCTACCTAGGATCCGCTATTAACACGAGCAATAACACCAGCCCGAGATCAGACGAAGAATAACTCTTGCTAATCGCTTGCTTTGGGCTCAGAAAGCAATTGAGTGGTTAAACCCTCTCTCGATCAACTAAGGTAAAACTATGTATTCAACCCCCTCATCAACCCAGTCCTACTGTATGATGCAGAAGCATGGACCCTAACAAAATCGGATAGATTGTTTCAAGAGGAGAGTTCTTCGGGTCATCTATGGCCCCGTGTGCATTGATGGGGATTGGAGAAGAAGAATCAACAGAAAACTTTACGGGTTGTACAACGACACGGTCATTCAGAGCGGTTGGAAACCAATGATCCCGGAAAGCCTTCGACACTATTCCCGAGGGATGAAAAAGTAGAAGATGACCGTGACTCAGGTGGCGCACCCAATTGAAGGAGGACCTTAATCAACTTGGAGTGCAAAACTGGAGACAACTAGCTAGTTAGGGACCGAGCTGGCAGGCGGAGACTATTGATTGAGGCCCAATTCCAAAACGGACTGTAGCGCCCCCTTAAGTAAGTAAGTAAGTAAGATATTGCTATCTGGAGATCTCAGCCACCTTTTCTTCGAGTTTATATTCTCTCTAACAAGGGCTTTTCTATTGGCAAGAGTGCACGGTTGTAAATTAAAGGCTCCGATTTATAGGGCATTTATATAGGATTTATAAAAAGTTCGTCCAAACATAATAATTATCTAACTGACCCGATCTATTGTTAAGTATTTGGACCTTTTTAAGACATACGACTCAAAGCGTCTTTCTTTTAACAAGGATTTCTTTCTCGTTTGAGTAAGCTTTGGTGCTGGTACGAATCAGACTGATCATTCAAATTCTGCACAATCGTTTATTTTGCCTGTTTCAAGAAATAAAATCAACGCACTTTTTTTTCTCTTGACACGTACCTAGATAATAATTCTCCAAGCAAATAGACAAATCGGCTTACAAAACAATAACATCTCCCGCATAATTTGACAACTCTTCTTAGAGAGCAAACGATCCTCTTTCTTCTGTTTGCGAATCGGAGATTTCAATCAACCCTTACCTGTCCTTTCTGTGTCGGCATTTCTCAATTCACGTGCTAGTCTCGGATTTAGAATAATCTTTAAACATGATTGCAGCGAAAAAAAAAGGATACGAATCCTGAGCCTTGATTAGGATCAAAGTTATTCAACTCTTTTAAGGGACTTTATTATGGGTGCCCCCTTTTTTCCACGTCACCGTCAGACAAATAAAATTTCACGAATTCAAGTTTGACAATAGAACGAAGAAAAAACGCTTAATGCGTGTGGATTTCAAGTGTTTTCTCAAAACTAGATTCGGTGTTACGTACATGGCGCAATTGAAGGACTTCAAGCGATACCTTTGACTGAACAAAACAAGAAAAGGAATCGAAGGAGTGCCCTAAAGCCTTTTTATTAATAGAAATCCATAGCTGCGGCCTCGCCTTGCTTGAAGGGTTTTTTCCTCCTTCTAGATTGCATATTTCTTTTATATCCTTAAGAATCGTATAAAAAACGAATCTCAATCTCAATCAAAGAAAAGAAAAAGGAAATGAGAAGAAAGAAAAAAAAAACACTCGTCTCTATTTGTTTTTAAGACAGCCTCAGTCTTCTTTGTCAGTCAGTTGTGTTGTGTTGTTTCCAAAACGAGAAAAATCCTTATTTCTAGCTCAAGGGCGCTATCCTTGGCAAAAGAATCGGAATCCCAATGTTCTCTTTGGCTATATGACTGTATGTTTTCCTTACGCAACAATAGTGATGAAATGCCCAACAATGAATAACAAATGAAACATTGCAAGAGGTTGCTTCCTTCTTTTGTGTATTGCATTGGAATCAGCTTCATCATCGTCAAGGATTGAGGATCGAGAAGGATTTTTGATTTTCTTGATGTTTTCTTTAGAAATTGAAAAAATTAGGTCGAGTAGGTGCAATTAAAATGTTTTGCCAGCAGACCAATTGTAAATTAGCGGAAATGTTTGATTGGGATTCTTCTTGTTCTTGTATTTTGGTTTAGTTGTCTTTCGGTCTGCTAGAAACAGCTGTTCAGACTGGATGTGGGATTTAATGTGCTTGGGTGATTATTTCGCGCCTGTAGCGATAAGTTGCCATCGGCCGTTGTGTGGAAAACAATAAGCAAGAAGCTACGGATATTTTTTTTTTTTTTTTTTTTTTTTTTTTTTTTTTTTTTTTTTTTTTTTTTTTTTTTTTTTTTTTTTTTTTTTTTTTTTTTTTTTTTTTTTTAATTAGGTATGGACTTCTGCTGAGCTGTTTCTCTTAGGTATATTTATACCTAAATGGGGTTCTACAAAAATGAGTAAATGCATGACAAGTGCACTTGAATTACAAACGTGAGTTGAGAATTGTTAAAGATACTTGATGATTTTAACGACAAACTCAGCGTTGAAGTCTTTTTCCGAATGACAACATGCCAAAAAAGGTGGCCAGCATAATTTTTTGTGCTTTTTGTTTTATTGGGCCCTATCGGGAATGAGATTTCTCTGGAAATATTTCCCATAAAATTCGTATAGTGAATGATGTTCGAAATTCCCCAAGAAATTTTTTGCTATCATGAACTTTTCCATTTGAAATTTCTCGTGATTTCTCTGGAGCTTTTTGTCATTTATTTTGATGTGGAATGACTAGCAAAATTCTTTCTGCAGTGGGAAGGAGATATTTACAGACTTAAACAGAGATTTTGGCTTTGTTTTGAGGAGAAGAATGTTTTAATAACAACTTGCTTGAATAGAACACAAAGCACACATCTTTGGAAGAAATTTTTAAACCTACCTCAAAACCAACTGCTGGAATTGATTGTTGAGTTTATCGGCTTTAGTCCTTTAAATTTAAAATTGTCGATCAGGCTGGAATGTAATATAGCAGACTCTTTTGTCAAGGTTATATTCAATATGCGGAATGTTTTGACAGCCATTGTGAATACTATACGTTTGTGAACTAATAGAGAATGTGGTTCCCCAAGTGCTTACGATGAGTGGTGGTGAGAGAAAACGCCAATGACCAAAAAATTATGAATATTTAGCAAATATCAAGAAAAATTATTAAAAATCGCCAGCTTATCTGAGGCCACCTGTGCGATAACATGAGACAGTACGAATCTAACAGCCCGATTCTCCCCATCATCACTGATACCTCACAACTCATAAAGAAGAGGTGAAATTGTATTTGTGAAATTTTCGTATTCTCCCCCGAAGTCACGAAGGCGCATATTATTGACGAAGTTAAATGAAAAGTAAGAATTTTACAACAGCACATCATTTGAAACAAACTTGTAGAATTGATAAGATTGCAGCGATTATTTGTGAAGGAAGGCCCCCTAGCAGTGCCGGATTCAGGGTATGGCGACACCGGCGGTCGCCTGGGGCGCCACGATCCAGGGGCGCCGCGACAGCTGGCATAACTTCAGCAAGAAACAAATCAACAAGTTGTGAAGTTGTTAAAATTTAATTGAATTGAATTGAGTTGTCAATCTCTTGCTCAAAAAATTCATATCGAAACGTTTCATGACTTTCATCTTGTTCTGTTATTCCAAATGTAATTTTGTTTTTATTTTCACCATACACTATACATATAGAAAACACAAGAGTGAATTGAGGTTGTGTTTGGTAAAAAAAAACTTGAGTTTTGTTATATGTAGCATTGTATTTTTAATAGCTTCTCAACAGTTGGCGCTGTTTATTTCCAATTGCGTTTGTAGATATTAAAGCACAACCAGTCAAAATCAACCCATGAACTTTTATAGAGAAGAGAAATACAATGGATATGCATATCACATTATACAATTATTATCATTAGAGAAGAGATTGCAAATTAGGTATTTTACAATTACTGTCAACTATTTTTTTTATTATTGTTTTTGCTGTCATACAGCAAATTTTGTTGTAATATTCCTCTGTTCGTGGCATTTTGAAATTTGTTCTTGTAAAGTTGCGGAATGATGAAGAACCAAATATCATAATATCTTTAGAAATACGTAATACTAAAACTAGTAGGAGAGGCGCAGTGACCACGGAGTCACTAATATGTATAATTCTAAGAACATCTATATGAGCCCCGATGAAAAGCTAATGTTGCCATTAGCATGAGGTAAATTAGAAGTTATGGAACAATATTTAGAAGATTATTTTGTGGTATGGCGATTTTCGGCTCAAGGCACGTTATATCCACGGTAGTCCAAGGGGAGCAGCAAAATCGCACCCGTCCGACGAGCAAGCCCAATTGGCCATACTAGCTAGCCTGTCGGCAACTCTTTGAGATATTATATTGTGGATCACGGTATAATGGTGTATTAGCATACGATTGCAATAGTTAAATAGGAACAGCTTAAAAACTGTTAGAAGCTCTAGCCAATAAAACTAGGTTTAGTGAAATTTTAGAGCTCTTTTGAGTTTTAACTCAATTCTTCTACAAGTTTTTACACGTTAAAACTTCGATTTAGAACTTTGTCATAATAATTAGAACTTCGATAAAATTAGATCCTCGCATTCGGAGGTCTAGTGCCTTAAAAGTCGGTTTATTTATAATTTCGTTTTTTCAACGTTTAAAATAACAGAGAATAATAGGTGGAGGGAGATATAGAAAATGGATCAAATTTTCGATGATTTCCTATTGATGGACGTTGATTTTGAGTACGATGCGAACGTTATCCTGGAAGAACGGAGTATTTATCGAATGCCAATACGTGCCACTATTTTATGGGACGACACTGATTTTTTCGGCGCTTCCGTTTAACAAAGCAAACGTTTTTAGCAGTACTTTAACTGGTGGCAGAAGACCTTCAACATCCACAACCACGGTAAAAATTGGAATGAATTTACTATGCACTTATTTTTTCTTGACAATTTTTCGAATCCCACATTCTACGTAACAGCCAACGCACACAAACACCACACCACGGGCATCAGCATCACAAAAATAAAAATAGGTACACACAAGTCAAAAATTATTTGTATTTTGTATCGAATTGAAGGAAATGTCTGTCAAAAAATACTGTCGGGTGACTAAAAAGTTTCAAAAAAAATGCTTGAACTAGGGCCGTGTGTGAATTGCGTTAAAATGTGTATTAAAACTTGACGTTTGGTTAAAACTTGACACTAGCGTGGTGAATAAAATGGGTTAAAATTTACCCAGCTGTGGAGCAGGATAAATGGGTTAAAATATTGACGTGTATTTTTTTCTCATGAATGATAGAGAAGTTTGCTTCTGTTTTGTTGTTTTATTCTGTTCCTCTCCGTTTTATTTAGTTCTTTGTTATGACTTTTTTCAATAAAATAAATAAAATCCTTTGACGATGTTCACATTGGATTCTTTCCTCCGACTTATCTTGACGTCTATATGTTTTTTCTCTTTCGCACTTGCTAGTAAGAAAAAAACAACAAAGTGAGGCAGGATTTTCAAACCAAACTAAAAATTTATGGATTTTTTTTTGACATTTGGCATATGGCGTCAAATTAATTAGGCCAGTTCCACCTTACAACATCTCACTAAGATCTCAGAGATTTTTTAAGTGAAACAAAAATGAGAAATGAGATTTTTTTCTGAGATCTCTGAGATGAAAATATTTTGGATTCGATTTCTCACTCAGTTATTTCGACGTGACTGACATATGTACAACAACAATTTGTAAGGTAACCATTTTATCTCAATGAGAATTGAGAATTATGTTCCACCAAATGATTTTGCCTCAGTCAAAATGACATTGAGATCTCATGTGGCTTTTCTTACAACCCAAAAACTGATCCGTGACGTAAAAGTGGTAATTTTTTTTCCCTTAAACGCATTTCTTTCACAAAGAAATTTAATTTTTTTCTCGAAGGATTGATTTCTCTTGAATCATCTCTTTTTGGAGACGGATTTACACATAATTGTACACGGATTTTACATATAAATACTACGTGTTTGACATTTCTGAGTTTTCTTTACAAAACGATTTAACAGCTGACCAGACAACAAAGACATTCAAAAAAGGGATTGATTCGTTTTTGCACATTTTGTTACACGCAAAAAAAAAATTGAATTTCAGTAGCAATTCTTCTTGGTTCTAAGAAAAGCCACATCAGTGAGATGTTGTTAGGTGGAACTGGCCTATTGTCAATTTATGACAACTATAAGACGTCAAAGTGAGTCTGGAGTGTTCACACTACTTTTGTGTTTGAACACGACGGATTGGCCTTACTTCAAAATAAGTCGGCGGAAATACTCCAATGTGAACATCGTCTTTGAATTCATCATATTTTCAAATCGAAAAACGAAATTATTGTTTTTTCTTTTGAGAATTATAACAGATGTCAGCTTTGAAAACATATTTTGCAGTGTTACCAGATGGAAGGAACCAATCATCCAAAAAGGGAAATTTTCGTTTGAAGATATTTTACTTTTGACTCAAATTATCAAATTACCACTGCAAAATCGAGAAAAATGAATATAACAGAGTTTGTTTGTTATCTTAAGTGGCTTTTCATGAAATTTATTGCTTAAATTTTGGTTTTGTACACAAAATTATTTTACCTAGGTGGATAAAAACATTTTTTGTTGAGGGAAATTTCCTAGTTCAACGCAGAAATGTTGGTTAAAAATATCCCTTTTAACGCAATTCACACAGCAAATGGCTAAATTTGATCCCATTTTCAACCAAATGTCAAATTTTAACCAAACGTCAAGTTTTAATACACATTTTAACGCAATTCACACACGGCCTAGGTTTCAAAAATAACAAGTTCTAAGCGCTTAGAACTCAATGATGATTTTAGATCGAGTGCTTGAGAAGTGAAGAAATGTCGAGTTCCAAATATTCTAAAATCTAAGTTCTAACGTTAGACCGAGATTCACTAGGTCGAGTTTTAAAGGGAATTTAGAACTTGGTGAGGAAATTGGGCGTAATTTTATCGAAGTTCTAGCTATAAAAAAGTTCTAAATCGAAGTTCTAACGCATAAGAACTTGGTGAAGAATTGAACTCAAATGAGTTCTAAAATTTCACTTAAACGAGTTTTAAGGGGTAGGACTTCGTCAAGAAACTAGGCGTAAGTGTATTTGTGTTTGACATTTTCAAATTCAAAAGAAATCAATATTAACAGGATAAAATTAATTATTATTACTAAATTATTAAGAAAAATTAATGAAAAATGCATTTAAATGTGAATAGCTAGCGTGTAACATAGTGACTTGAAATGTTTCTAATATTTGCGTATAGGAGAATTCTACACAGTTATTCCTAAAAGCATAAATTCTTTCTTAATTTCATCAACTTGCAATTTTTTAAGTGAGATATGTACAAGTTTCATCTTTTTTAATTCTGGAGGAGGAGCTAATATAATTTGTAATTAAAAAAAGGGCGCAAAATATTTGATTCGCCTGGCGCGCCAAGTTAGCTAAGGCCGGCCCTGCCCCCTAGAGTTATGAGCCTGTAGATTCTGGCCTTGCTTGCCCGGGAACGCAGCTGATTTTTCCATCGAGAGAGTGTCTAAATGATATACAAATTAAATACTTTGCCTCTTTTTTAACAATTAAGTTATTTACATACTTCTATCCATTTTGCGGCTGGTGGGCATTCAACGCTTCTCCCAGCTAACCCCATAATTTTTTTTAACCTTTTTGGATCTGTTGGCCATGAGCTGCTGGTGGTCGGTCATGAATGCCACGAAGTATTCTAGTTGCTCCACCGCAGTCCTCTTACCATCGCGATTTTCTACTGAAAATATATTTATTTATTTATAACTTCAATTATAAACATTTTTATAAAATTTATCATACCTGATTCAGTTTGATTTGACTTGGAATTGGAATATTTATTTAACAGCTGATTTTCTTCTGTCAAAAAGATTAAACAGGGAGCTGATCTTTTCTGTTCTTACTTGACAGTTTTCATTTACTAGTACTGTTCTGATCTGGATTTTCTTCATTAAACAGTACTTATTTGTAGTTGCTTTGAAGGTCAAAAAAATTTGAAATTCCGTCCAATAGAAATAAAAATTATTCAACGCAAAAAAGAAATATTTCTGTCAAAACTTCGAAATTGATTTCCAAAAATAATTTTTTTTTTTTTTAACGTTGTCAGATTTTTCCCTGTGAAAAATTCATTCCGACCGACTTTCACAATCAGCCTTATCGCGAATAAGAGTTTTTTCCAATTTGGGAACTTTGCTATCATGAATAAATTTTCGAAAATGGGAAAAAACTTAATTTCGAAAAATTAGTATCGGTAGTAATTTTTTCCAGGGAACTTTTTCATTCAGCCTTATCACGAATAAATTTTCCCTGGAGTTTTTTCCCAATTTGGGAACTTTGCTATCATGAATAATTTTCGAGTATGGGAAAAAAAAATTAAATTCGAAAAATTCGTATCGCCAATAATTTTTTCCAGGGAACTTTTTCCATATTTGGAACAGAATTTCCCCTAGTTAGTTGTAAGGGAAAAACTTGCTGTGCCTTGACATGAAGTGAATTGGAAGACTGTTTCTTTTTTTTCTGGTGGAGAGAGAGTCAGAAATCGAGAACAGGCCAGGGACCCATAGACTCTATAACACGAAGAGAAAAGTAGCAGTTGATTGACCATACGCTTCGAAAAGGCGACTGTCATGTAGTGGAACCCGCTCACATATGAAAGCAGAAAAGTGGGCCGACAGACAATTGGCTTGGCGAATAACAGTCGAACAGGAATCAGTACGATGAAGGCGCATAGTACAAGAGACCCTATGTTCCATAAAGAAAACACCTCTGACGTATTAGGTCAATAGCTAATAGGTAAAATACGTTATAACGAGTTTCCCAGGTAGGCAATAGCAAATGATACGCGAAAACAAAGATCAATAAGCCCTCTATCAGTCACTGAAAACCAAAACTACATATCTGCGAGGTCTGTCTACTGAGTTATGATCCCAAAACAATATTTTTCCTGGTGTAAGTCCTTACTTTCTTCACTTCTTGTGATCCCATATCCCATATAAAGTATATCTTCTGATGCAAATAACTCGGTAACCAGGGCTTGCAATCGAGTTTGGCTTCAGAAGTAATAAGAACTATCAAATATTAATGAAAAAATTAAGCGAAATCCATTTTTTTCTTGGTATGAAAATTCACAATTTGCTTTATTTGGATTTGTATTTGACACAAACAAAATATTTTATTAAAATTTGAAGCCTTCAAAATAACTTCGAAAATCAATTAAATATTTTAGGGTTGGTATACTTTTTTCCCTGGGAAATAAAAGTTCTTGGGAGATTCTCGATGGGAAACTTCTGTTCCGGGGTAATTTTTGTTTCCCTGGGAAAAAAAGTTCCCAAAAAATTGGCGATAGGGCTGATTATTTGGAACAGAATTTTCCTCCAAGTAAGTTGTAAGGTAAAAACTGGTTGTGTTTTACCATGAAGTAAATGGAAGGCAGTTTTTCTTTTGTTTGGTTAAGAAAGAAGAAGAAGTCGTAGGGCTTAAGATCAACTCAGAAAAACTTCAAGGCCAGTTCTCGACTGTTCCACTCCAATGTTGAAACGTTGGTGCTTTATGGGCATAGCATTTGGGAAGTTACAGACACTGTCACAGATGTCTCGGAAACATCTTGAGAATTGCCTGGCCCAATCGTATTTCAAATGCTGAACTTCATGGCCAAGCTTCGAAAATGCGACTGCTATGCAGAGGAACCCGCAACCACAAGAAAGCAGACATGTAGGCCGGTAGAAAATAGGTTTCACGATTAACAGTCGAGCAGGAATCAGCACGACAATGGCGCGTAGTAGAAGAGACATGGAAACACCACGGACGCAATAGGTAGACAGCTTAGGTAAAATACGTTTTAATAACAAGAGGCAGTTTTACTCCCAAATGTTTGTTTATTTCGACATCAAAAACTAATGGGATTGTTGCCGTTGAATTTTCCTGGTAGGCTAAAGCAAATGATATACGAAAACAAAGATCAATAACTGAAAACCAAAACTTTATAAAGGATCCGCCATCTAACGTTTTTCAACTAGTGCTTATTTTGTGAATGGTAACACTTAGCTCATGTCTGATTTGACAGATAATTAGTTTTATCCTTCCGCTGAACGAATATAGTTGTGTATACGCTTGAACAACGCTGGGAAATATTGCGACATTACTTTGAAAACCATGGTAATGTTGCAGAATATGTGCAAAAATTGCGTACGGATTTTGGAAGAAGAGAAGCACCGTCAGCTCCGTATGTTAGTTATCTTGTGAAAAAAGGGAAAAAACTGGCATCCTCCTGTTATAAACCAAAGCCTGAAAAGCCAAATGCGTGCGTAAACCCGAGAATATTGCTGCTGTGCCAGAAACTGTGCGTGAAGCGCTATCAACATCAATTCACCGTCGTTCTCAATAATTGAACATTTTGGAGACATCATTGAGACGAATTTTGCATAAAGACCTTGGTATGACGTCATACAAAGTCCAATTGGTTCAGGAGTTGAAGCTAACTGACCATCCAATGCGTTTTCGTTTCGCTAAGTGGGCCTGCGATCGACTTAGAGTAGATACCGATTTCGCACAAAAAAATCATCTTTTCAGATGAAGCTCATTTTGATCTTGGCGGGTATGTAAACAAGCAAAATTGTCGCATTTGGGGCACAGAAAACCCACACGCATACATTGAAAAGCCGATACACCCAAAACGAGTCACTGTTTGGTGCGGATTTTGGGCCAGAGACATAATTGGGTCATTTTTCTTTGAAAATGAGCAAGTATAGTGGCCGTTACAGTCAATGGGGATCGTTATCGGGCCATGTTGAACGAATTTTTGTTCACAAAAATTGAAGAGGAGGATATTGGCAACATTTGGTTTCAACAGGACGGCTAACAGCCGAAGCTACACACGATGTTTTGCACCCTGTTTTTCAAGATCGCATTTTCAGCCGCAGAGCTGATTTTGTTTGGCCACCTCGGAGCTACAATTTGACACCGTTGGACTATTATTTGTGGGGTGCCGTAAAAGATAAGTGTTACGCCGACAAGTCAGAGACAATTAACGCTTTAAAGGACAATATTCGTGAAGCCATTGGTGAAATTCAGCTGCACACCGTGTGTGGTGGCGGCATCATCAGCTGATTTTTATTTAGAGCGATGGATGTTGGCCAGGCCATCAATGACGCCAGCAGTCAGTCATTAATAGGTTTTGGATTGTGTTTTGATTTGAGATAAATTCTTAAATCATTAATTTCATTTTTGAAATTTGTTTTGAAAAGAAAACATACAAACCTACCTGTACTTCCAAATTTTATTTTTTCAACTTGATGAACCCTCAGGAATTAATTCTGGAACTAACAAATCCATATCTTTGAGCTTACTATTGTATCACAGTCGGAAGCTCTTGCTTTGGCATCACTGCAAACGTCTTAACAGTTGACAGCTGTTTTTATTGAATTTCGGCATTCACATTAAACCTATTTGGTAATTCATAATCAGTTTAAAAAAGTAAAGTTCAAAATCTAGTTTTTTTCAACATCGTTACATTTCATTTTAACCTCTGTAAATGTAAAACAAATGAAGATGAAGAAGATGTACTTACTCCAGCGAAAAACCAAGTGCCTATTGGTGGGTCTGGGTATTGAGTTACAACTCTAACGACTCTAATTCGAACCCTCACATTTGCATGAAGTGTCGCATTGTTAGATCATCGTTCCTGACGGAACCCTCATCTAATAGAAATATTTAATTTTGTTCCTGCCTTCCTTCTTTTCTCTCAATTTAATTAATGTCAACTCGCAAACCAAACGAATATGTCATTAAAGCTTTGCTTTGTTCCAAAATCGCTGCCACGCTCCGTGAACAAAAGGAAATTTACAAATAAAAAATAAAAAAACTCCCAAAGTACCTACCTAGACTCAAAAATGTCGTCGTTTTCAATTTAATTCTTGCCTTTTCGTCGACGTTGTCGTCGTCATTGTTTGTACTTTCCTTCAATGTTGAAAATAATTTGTTTTTTCCGTCCCTTTTGAAAAAAAGCGTGAAAATTCTCTAACCCATTGTGACAAAAGCCTCTCGGATGCTATCCAATACATAGGTACACGTGACTTTCGTTTCAAGTAGCTATGACGCTATACTTACATAAAATAATCTCCCAACTTGTACATATACACAACACCCAGTCAAGTTTTTTGTCCTTTCCTTTCGTCCCTTCAATCCTCTGCTATTGAATTTGACTCACCCTTATGTATACACTTTATCAGCCTCTGGAACCATAACAAAAAAAAGGAAGAAACCAACGAGAACAAATAATACAAAAAAAAAATTAAGTCCTCAGGATCCGGATCCCTCGAAAAAATTCCAAAAAAACATCACAAGCAAAGCATCCATATACCTTCACTTAACATCTATATAGGGGTAGCTATATAAAGCGTCAACATCATCAGGAACGAAGGGAAGCGAAGCGAACGCAAAGCCAGATACGAGACAAGAAAGAGCAAATATGGCAGCCAACACCAGACTTCGACACGTAAAGTGCCGCGTTGCTATGACAACGCGGACCCTTCATCCTTATTTTGCTTTTTCTTCGTTTTTCGTTTTTCACTTCTTTTTTTTTTTAATAATAAAATGGCTCTATTCAATTACCTCACACAGATATTGTGGACACCACAGGGGGCGCTTTTTATAGCAAGCTTAAATATAAGTTTATGTATTTATGTGTATGTACTTATGCTTATGTAGAGAGATCCAGATCTGTATCTATTCTGTTGCTATGTATACAAAAATGGTGTCGGTGCTGGGTGAGAGGGTATATCTATACGAAAGCAGGGTAGTATTTTTTGTGCGGGCAATCCTCAAGTGAATGAAGGGCTCTTAAATGTTCATATTTGCTATAGAAGTCTTAGAGATGTTGGTATATGCGTAATAATCTCAATTGTCATAATTTATCTGTTCCGAGACTCCAGCAGTCATTCGAGTTGAAGAGAAGTTCCAAAAAACTATCATTTGAGATCAATTCAGGGGAAAGTTGCTGCAGTCATCTTCGTGATGGTTACGATCTGTATACAGGTCAGGTCAGCTAGTGTGATGTTTTGGATTCAAATTGCAACCGACCGCTGCCCAAACAAGAAAAAAAGACCAGATTTGTGGCGCTGATTTTCATGGTAGAACAAAAAGCAGTTTGTTCTTGAAAAATTCAAGGAAATCATTTTCTAGGGCTAGTCTTAAGTAGGTATAGTTGTATTGTCAAGTCTACTTCAAAACATTATTTTTTTTCTCAAGTAGCATATAGTTTAGGATTTTCATTCAGATAACCAAGAAAACTTTGCCATAACGTAACAAGTGCACAATGAAAAAAAAATAGTACGTATACGCCACAGTGTACTTTTTTGTTTAATATTCTGCGCTAGCTGGTGTAAGTTTTTTATTATGCAAGTTAATTCTACTTATATATAACAACATCTAGACAGTTTTTTTTATATAATTTGACGATTTCCAACTCCTCCATTAAAATACCAAAACTAGCTCTCGACTTTTTTGATATATGTTCTGAAAATCTTGTCATCCAGAAGTGTCCTCTGGTGTTTATACAATAGAAACCTATTTTTAACTGATAAGTTCTATTACGCAGAGCCTTTTCAAAATCTTTTCAATTCCGTCCATGGTAGAATTAAGCATTATTTCCGACCTGGCGATGCTATCACTATGACACAAGGCTTCGTTCGTTTCGTAGTACCATCAAAAAGAAAGCCAACTCAATAGCAGAGAATACCTTAATAGCCTTTCCAGAGAATGATGATGCAAAGGTGTACAGTACACCCCAACGAAGATGACAAGATGGTGGGTGCTTTTTCATCACAGAAAACTTAACATACATACAGATATCGACATGACATCCCATCCATACATAAAGGCAGAAAAAAAACAGAAAAAAATGCGTTGGTTTTGGTTGTAGATAGGATTTCAGTCAGATGAACATACACACAACAAATACAAGCTTTTGTGTGGAATATCCACCCGAAGGGCCCGAACCATAAACACCCTCATTGCCTTGCTGAGATGTTAAAGACGCGATGAAGGAATGAGAGCAAAAACTCAATGGCGGACTAACAAGCAAAAATGTTCATTTTTCCTCAAAGTTCAATTCATAGTTCCTTTGTTTATATTTGGCAGAGTTTTGTGTAATAGTCATGATAGGACTCGTTTGAAAGGTCTTTTTTTTGCAAATACAAGGCGCGTGGGTTTTGTAAAATCCTTCTCTGTGATTTTTTTGCCTTTCCACATCTTCAAAGTCAAGAACGGCGAACTCGAATTGTTTAGACTAAAAGCTTGTTGCAAAAAAACAAAAACAGTCACAGGGTAGTTAGATGCTTACTGTAGCTCCAGAATTTGTCCCATGAATTCATGGCAGTGACTGCAATTTCAGTGGAAACTTTGTTGGATTTGGGATGAAATTTTGTCACCATTTTTGTTTCTAGCATCACGGTTAGCAGAATTATTAACTCAAGAAACAATTTGAGTAATATGTTTGGTGAATTCCTTAAAAAAACAAAAGATAAAATTGAGGATTGCAAATTTGAAGAACGACCAGGCTGAAGCAGGGTGAACTCTCCATCTTCATTTTCTGAAATCAGACTCTATTGACTCTGCTAGACGCGGCCTAAAAATCGATTAAATCGTGACAGATTTTGATTTGAATTCCTCAGATCTCTCTAAAGACCTGCTGAGGAGCGAATGCATGATCGTGGTTAAAAAAAAATGTTTCATTCATCGTCTTTGCAGTATTCAGTTGGGGGAATTTATCCTCGGCTAGAGTGTTTCCTATCGCGCGTTTCTCATGTTCCTTTGTCTTCCATCTGAGAAGTTGATGATCGTCCCTCCTTGAACATAGCCCTTCAGAAACGACTATGTTTAAATTCCTAAGAGCGCCCGGTTGGGGCCAGTAAGTTAAATATAAGTTGTTAGATCATAAGCGTGTTTTGAATTCTTCTGTCAAGTCATAATCAGTAATCATATACTAAAACGGCAAGCACTTATTTTGTGGTACACTTTACGTGGCCTACCAAATCCGAAATGGCATAAATAACACATCAAACGAAAGAATTTTTCGAGCAGATGTGCAGTGACTATATATTATTTTAATTTTCTGTACCAAAATTGTTTAAAACAATAAAATATGATTTAAAAAAATGTGAGGTTATTAAAACAAAAACTGTTGGAAATGTCAAATCACGGCCGTGTCAAACAGCTGTTTTTTTTTCAAATTCATTTTTATTCATTTTCCTTATAACTACTTAATACTAGACAATAGAATTCAAACTAGCTTATGATCTAACATCTTATATTTACTTACTGACCCCAACCGGGCACTCTAAGAAATTCAGGGTTTACTTAAAACTAATGCCTTTTGGCCTATGAACTATGTTTTTTTTTATTAACTTTATTGTTTTTTTTATGTTAGAAAATTTAAGAAAAAACTAACTCGATATCATTTTTGTGTTTTCCTTACATGCTACTTAAAATTATGTCCTTAAAAATAAAACTTAAAATTAACTAAAACTACCTAATCTACCTAACAACTACTTACAAACTAGAACAGCCAAAGCAGCAAATTTACCTTTTTTTTCATTTCACTGTTTTTTTATTTTTTTTATTTTTTTTTTCTTAACTTTTTCTTGTCAAACAGCTGTTGTGTGCAGTGTGTGCGAAAAAATGTCATTAAGAATCAATTCAAATCCGCCAACACGACAGAAGCTGATAAACATGTTGATGAATGTGAACCCCCTTAAATGAAGAATCAACGCACTTGTATTTCGAGAGCTGGGTCGACTTGTAAGTTTAAATGAATAAGGGAAGGCCACAATGTTGTTATGAGAAAGTGTCGTAAGTCAATCGCAATGACGTCAAAAATTTGTCTGTTCTATCGAAATTCGTCCTTGCTGTCATAACGTCGATCAGCTTGAACCCGCTGTCGCTATCATTTCAGCAATAATGTATTCCATACAATGTTTGAAAATAAAATCTCTATATATTAAACTTGTTCACATGTCTGTTCGATGAAGAAGTAGAACCTGTCTTTGGTATCTCTTTCTATTCCCCAGTAGGGTAAAACGAGTTTAAGCTATAAGCGAATTGTCGTGGGTCACTCATTCTTAGGACTTTTGTCCTCAGTCGATTACTCGTAAAAGTCGTCGCATTATGATCGCAGTTTTATAATTCTGTACGGTCAGCGATTTCTCATCGAATTCATTGGGATGCCTGTTGACCTGTTTTGCATAATTTTGCAGCGTTCCTTCATTGTTCGTTAAAGATGTTTTGTTGGATATTCCACGTACAGAACCGACATTTGTTGCCTGACATCGCTTACATGCGTTGGCTTAATCAGTTTTTTTCCGTGGCTTTTGATTGCTTTTCAGTTGTGACTTACTTTATTTGGCCGGGTAGTCGTCTTGACGCAGACTCCTTAAACCCTTTACCAGAGATTTAAAAGACTGCAGTACTTTGGTAATGCAGTCAGTAAACTCGCAATTAATTAACTTTTAAAAGTATTTTAACTGGAAAGAAGCAGTCACCAGTGAGTATTTATTTTTTAACTTTGCTGTCAATTGACTAAAAGTTAATTAACTGCAGTACTTTTTAACTGGCTTTAGTCAGTTAAGTCTAAAAGTCAATTGACTTTTTTTTAGTCTTTTTGACTTAAATGTATTGAATTGAGTTTGAGTCAATAATATTGAGTAAATACTATTGAGCCAGTACTATTGAAGTATTGAAGTACACAGCGAATTTTTGAATTCAACCTGTACAGAATCCTATGTGTATGGATTTATCCAAATTGTGATAAAGAGGATGAAGCTAAGGGATATCCCTCTAAAGAAAAAAACCAAATGTCCTTTGAAGGACAAACAAAAAATCAGGAAGAGATGTAGATACATTTTTACCAAACGGGAACTTTCACCAAACTGCATTTTTACCAAAACTTTTTTTTTTAACAAATGGAATATTTTCGAAAATATTAATGTGATGAAATTTTATTGTATATCTCTTCCTGATTTTTTGTTTGTCCTTAAAAGGACATTTGTTTTTTTTCCTTAAAGCAGGATATCCTTAAACTTCATCCTCTTTATCACAATTTAGGAACTAGCAACCAGCTGTACCAGATTTCTGGATTATGGATCTGCTCTTTTTGGCTTCAAAAAGGAATACTTCTGAAAGTAAAAGGGTAAATTTAAACAATTATTTGAATGTTATGAAACTTATATTCTTGTTCATATCCCACACTGGAGTAAATTATTGGACAAATCCATACACAGGATTCTGTGCAGGGTGAATTCAAACGAAAAAATCGCTGTGTACTTCAATACTCAAACTCAATTCAATGCATTTTACGAGTATTCAAAAAGACTAAAAGAAAGTCAATTGACTCATAGACTTATTGGATAAAACCAAACTCGCTTAAGTTAAATGACGTTTTAAGTAACTTAACTGACTAAAGGCAGTTAAAAAGTACTGCAGTTAATTAACTTTATTAGCTATTTGACTTTATTCAAATGACTGCAAGTTAAAAAATAAGTACTGGCTGATGACTGCTCCTTTCCAGTTAAAGTACTTTTGCAAGTTAAAAGACTATAAAAAAGTCTTATTCGTGACTTAACTAAAGTACCGAAATGACTGCAGTCTTTAAAATATGTCGCTTACCAGACGCTCAAAAAGAAACGGTTGAAAAGTTATTTCAACGCTTTATTCGAGGCAATAAATTTAGGGACAGTCAAAACAGGAAGTCTACTAAATCTAGAATTTATTCATTCACCAAAAACAACAAACCTCTGAAAATGTGAAATCTTTTTTTGAATTGGATTTGCTTACTAAAAACAAAATTTACCTCGAGTTCATCCAAACGTTGTTTTAAGTTCTGAATTCTTGATACACGGTTAGAAATTTTGGGTTAGATTTTAATATTTTGAGGGTTACATATATGACAACACCAGAAAAATATTAAAATCTAATAAACTTCAAATATTAAAAGAAGATAAGTAATAAAGAAAATATTAAAAGTTAATACTGACGAGATATTAAAAATTAATACTTTTTGTATTAAAAAGTAATACGCCTTTTATTAAATTTTAAATAAAGGTTGTATTAGATTTTAATAAAGTTTATTAGAATTGTTAATATTAAATTATTAAAAGCTAATCAAAGTGGTATTTAATATTAATACAATTTTGTATTAAAAATTAATAAATTTTTTTTTATTAAAAACTAATATAACTTTGTATTAAAAATCAATACAATTTTGTATTAAAAATAAATAGAATTTAGTGCTAAAAATTAATACAATTTTTTATTAAATATTAATAAAATGTTATATTAACATTTAATAAAATGTTCTATTTAAAATAAATGATTTTTTTTAAATTAAAAATTAATAAATTTTCATTTCCACTTTCATCGATCCACCAATAGATTAGAAAATTGTTGGCCATACTCTAAGAAGCTGTGAAACAACCGATGTACATAATAAAACTCACAATTTTTATTTTTGTTTTCAAATATTTATTATATGTATCAGTTTATTGAATTTAAATTAATTTACAATATGTACAATATCTATATACGAATAGATTTCGAGAAAACACTATTAATAAACTATTTTTGGATTTCTGATGACAAACCTGGAATGTATGTGTCCCCTTTGATTGTCCTGTTGTGATTACCATGGGGCATAAAATCCGCAGTTGTTTAAAAACAAATCTCCCTTCCCTGGGTAGTCGAATAAAATCTGAAAAAAAATATTTTCATTAAAATGAATGGTTTTTTGATTAAATATTACTTACCATATTTGTATGACCCGAACTTTACACGTGCGTTCTCCATAGTGACTTTTTTGGAATGACGCTACATTACAGCAGATGTCAAACACCAAAATGTATATCAAGTATTTTTTTTTTAAATAAAATTTTATTAAATTTCAATACAAGGGTATAAAAATGTAATACAAGAGGGTTTTTTTTTAATAAAATTGTGTTACTTTTTAATACATGGTGTAGCGTGTCTACACGTAAATAACAACCAACGTGTAAACGCGTTACATACCTACCGACCATTCCAAACACAGATTCACTTTGAACTGTTTCATTTTGAACTTTCATTCTAAACTGTACCAAACTACTTTTAATGCGAACTGTACATAAAAGTATCATGGACGTTCGCCATATTATTTCCTTTTTCTCTCATTCTAATTTCGATCGTGGCTTTGGCTAGTTAGTTCGCCTTCTTGACTTTTCTTAAAACTAAAAACTTAAAAAGTACTTTAAAGCTAAACCTAGATTATCTAGAAATAAGAAACTTAAATTAAATAAAATTCTTTTAGAAATAAAACTCGCGTTGTGTTTGCTATTAAAAAGATTGTGCCACCAAACGGGCACACATGGGTATTACAATTTAATACAAACGAGTATTACATCTTAATACAATAGGACTGTAATACAAACGGGTATTACATTCTAATGCAAGGATATTAAAATGTAATACAAACCGGTATTATATTTTAATGCAAGAGTACTTACATGTAATACAACAGGGATTGTTTTTAATAAAATTGTGTTACTTTTTAGTACATGGGTATTAGAATTTAATACAAACAAGTATTACATCTTAATACAATAGGAATATAATACAAATGGGTATTACATTCTAATGCAAGGGTATTAAAATATAATACAAACGGGTATTACAAACGAGTATTAAATATTGGTTTTAATTCCAGATGTATTCAATTCTAATCTTTTTGTATTACAGGTAGTAACTTTAAGACAAAAATATTAAAATTTAATATAAAATAAATTAAAAATGGAAAAATTAATACAAAAATATTAAAATTTAATACAAAATATATTAAAATTAAATGTAATACTTTAAGAATATTAAAAAGTAATATTTTGTGTATTGCATACAGTTGTAATACAGGACATGTATTAAAAAATATCCCAAAATTTTTAGCCGTGTATGACACTTACGATTGTTGAAGAAATTGCCATGTCTTGATATGTTAATTCTTTATTCCCAAGTACTTCTTGGGCCAGAAAATATCATTAAAAACGATGTAACGAAGTTTAGAAGGACAAAAAATTGTGTTCCAGGGTACTGAGTTCTTCCAAACGATCAAAAAACAAAATTCCCTTTTTGTACAATAAAGTATCCAACACTTTTCTGTTTAACGCTCTTTTAATCTGAATTGAAACCGATTGCCAACAAAAAGCCAGCAAAATACAAAAAGCCATTAAGGTCAACAAACCTCACATTTTTCCAATTTTAATGGTACCCAACATCATTCATGTCGCTTGACATAAACAGAAACACCACTTAACTTGTTAAATGATTCTTCAGTCCTGTATACAAATTTTATTTTAAATGAAAGAAAAAAAAAATAGAAAAAACACATGCACCAATTCATAAGCTTTCCTGACTGCTGGGCGACTGGAATGCGAACTTGTGAAATGAGCTCGTTATCCTTTTCATATGGCTCGGACTCCTTTCAACCGAACGAATTGTGATGCCCTTCAAAAATAAATTGTCGTCGACGATATCGCTTACGGTACCATAAATTAGAATTAAAGAACTGACGTTTAACTCTTTTTTCTTTCATTCATTTTAATTACCTACGCCAAAGACGAAAGGAAAAAAAATCGGAAATAAGCAAACTGCCGCCAAAATTGTAGGTAATTGCTTCCTATCGAGCGTGGCACTCTATAGTTGGACCCTGGTTGGAGTGATGTGGGAGAAAGGACAAGTTTGGTTTGAGGACCACAGGTTAATGCTAAAAATGCAACTCGGCTCGACCCTCTTATAATATTTGGCCAATAGAGTGCGGCCTCGCATTTATGGATGGTTGGCGTACCGGAGAGGTAGTCACCCAGGGAGCTGGCTCTTTCAATTTATTTTCCGATTTATTATTTCCTTCTAATGGCATAATTCAGTTTTTAGAGTATACCTTTATTTCTGAAGTACTTGCTGCCAAAGTGTCCCATTAATTTGTATTTGAAGGCTCTATGCTCTGCACAAATAGGATCGCCGTCCATTGGAACGTTCTCGTTCGTTTGCTATAATGGCGACGCGACAGACGACGACGACCGTTCGGGGCGCAGCGGTCGATGCTAGAAAATTTCCTGATGCCCACTCCAAGCATTTGCAAAATAGAATTCAAGTGAAATTCTTTTCATCGTGGTTCTGTTCTGATTATACGTCTATATACATTTTTGTGTACTTATTGCAAAACATAATATTGAAATTCAGTTAAATGGTATTTTTACGACGACATACAACGCAACGCCAACGGAACGGAAATGGAATTAAAGAAAAAAATACTTTTTGTCGTAGTTTTCTTAAGTAATTAAAATCTGGTTTTATATTTTCTCTCTAGAGCCAACTACTTGATGGTGTTCTATTGGGCATCGGGATTTTTTGTACTTTCTTTTCGATCGCGAGACACTTGAAGGAAATTTGTTTGAAATAATTGGCCCTTGAGGTTGGTATTTTGTCCCGGGGACAAATTTTGTGAATGCTTGAATTGCAAAGGACAATTTGCTCGACTTTATGGCTCAGGTAACTCGGCGATAATTTATTTTTTTACTGCTTTCAAAAGCTTACACAAAAGCTATGGCTGTGCTTGTTGAATCAATTGATCAATTTGGAAATATAATTTTTGAAAAGTTCATTGTTACAGGACTTAAGAAAATTTACAAAGGACAATATTTTACCCAATTATATTTTTTCCCTTATACCACTTGGTCAATTTTTTAAGTCGAAAAAAAGCAAAAAATAAATACCATGACCTCATCAACTGGTCATACTTCTAAGGCAGGATTTTCTAAACTTGATACCGCGACATGACATGAACTATAGGAAATTGGATGAATAGAAACATGATGGTTGCGTCTACAACACCAATAAGAAAGAACCTTCCTTTCTATATTTGTTTGACAGATATTACCAAGATGGCATTTACTACTTTCGCCATCTAGTTACAAGCAGAGATACCTAGCCGTTTTAACATAAGTTGTTTTTTTTTGGAAAATGCTTATCTCTGCCTGTAAATAAATGGTGACGTCAAAAATGCCATCAATGTATATAGAGGAATGAACTACATAGAGAACACCTTTACGTCTGTAAAAGGGTTACTAATGCATATTCAAGGGCCCATAAAGAGCGGTCAGGACGGTTTTCGTTGTCGGTAGACGCTTCAAAAACGGGCCCTAATTTTTTTTATAAGGTTATTCAAACAAATATTCGCATCTTTTTGCGTTCTTTCTTTTCATCGTCCATCAATGTTTGACGTTTGGGTCACAAAGCGTTGGGTTGGAATTGACCTCGCCTTTAGATGTTTTTGTCTTTCCATGAAACTGAAATCATAGAAACATTAACGCGACGACCTCGCACTTTTCACGTCGTTGCATTGACAAAAGAAATCATCCGCAGGGTTTAAAAAAAAATCTACCACACCGCCCACAACAAACAAAGCAAGTAGAAGTGGACCTATTAGACTAAAAATCCAACAAAGACAGAATGCATAACCATATGCTCAACTTGACAATGTGAAGGTTCAATCTAACCTCAAAAATTCAGCCAAATGAAGTACCTCAACCAGCTGAAAGCACTCGAAACGAGACAACCAACAATGACGTGACAACTGGAACAAAAAGTCACTTTTCCATCGCCATCACTAACGCCGGCTGCTTATGATGGGACAATACCCAGAGTGTCCTGCATTATGAGTAGGTAGTAGAGAGGTATCTACAAGTTTCACTCGAAGTACACATACAGCATAGAGATGGAGTCCTCGTTATAGTCGTCTCTAAACAACTTTGTCTCTTATTGCGCGTAACACCGTTTCACCCCTTCCAAAACTTTGACTTGGCTGCCATGATGTCGTCTTTCATGCTACACAAAATTTCACCTAACCAGCTCTCATAATGAAAACCCAAAGTCCTGATGCTGGCGAGGGTAACAACATAAGTGCAAGGGTAAATATTAAGCCCCACCCATATTTACACTCCTAAGATACATAGCAGCCTTGTGTCGGGGCATTATTCAGTTGACATATCGCACCGCCATTAAAGGAGACGACGAACAACATCAACGACAACGACATATTCCGTTCGTTCCGGCTAAATGTGCTACACACAGCACATACTGTCGTACTTGGTCCTGTGAGGATATTATCATACCCACAGGAGGAATATTAGGTATGTGCTTAGGAACACTATACCGCTACCTGTATGTATACACAGAATCGCTTCGTACTCATGTACACAGGTCTATAACACAAAGGACACACAGGACCCTTATTTTGTATGCAGTGAATCTGATGCTACTTCTGCTTTTCAAACGCCGAAGCAGAAACTCCGGGATGACTGACAACGATGACGACGGCACAAGGACACCCTTGGATTCTCATCGTAACCCTCTAGCCTCTGCTCATCCATCGCACAGCATCCTTCACATCCCATACCAAAAGAGACAAGAGGAGTCATCGCATGTTTAAGGTTAGGATATAAATATATTTTTCTACCTGTGTGTTGTGTGTCCCTGCAAACTCTCCAACACACAAAAGCCGTGTGTTATTGTCAATGGATGGATGGAGATGGATTTCTGTACCCGTCGCTGGATGTTCCTAGTGTCGTTGTCGTTTTGACCAGAACACAGATAACATGAATTCCAATATAAATGGGTTTTATGTATTCCTCTTTGGCGCGTCTGTCGCTCGCCGTCCCAAAACTCTCGCATAACAATGTCACCCTTTGGGCTAAGGCTTTGGCCCTTCCAATAGGTGTATTGTGTAAAGCAAAGAGGTACCCAAAATCAGCATTCAGCATATATCGGCATCAACATCAGCATCCACAGCAGCAGCAGCAATGATGATGACGATGACGAGAATGGGATTTTCTGGGGTTTTAGCCAGCCCTGGGCATACACTTTATGATGTGTTTGGGGTTGGTTTGGGTTTGAGTTGACGAGTTTGGGATATAAGGACATATGCTTCTTTTACCCTACATATAGAATCATTAGAGATGCTGGAAATGTCCCTTATCTATTATTTATCCATTAATGGCATTAGAAAGCTAAATGTACATCTCTATAGATATCTTCAAGGAATGGAAGAGAGAGATATATCTTGTTTGATGTTGTATGCGTCTCCTTAGCATCCTTAGCAGCAAAGGACTCCTTTATGATTCTATTGAATATTTGTTCAAAATGTTATGCAAAGCTCAATCATCGATTTGAATGGGAAAGGTACTCAAAAGCAATCTAGTTTTCAACAATTTTTCTTAACGACCGACTGTCATTTTCCTATCAATAGAGCAGACATTTGTGAGGCCAAATTTGTAAATATAAAGTTTAAGCCTTTATCTAGGAATCAGGTTCCTGCTCAATAATCATTTGCTTTTAAAATAAGCTTTATTGACACATTTTTTTTTAAATCTGCATTTGGAAAATACAAGTATCTAATATAAGGTTCGAGGTTCGACATCCGGTCACCCAATTTTGCAATGAGGTCGGTCCAAACATCTGTCCAGTGTAAAGATTATTACGTCGCTTAGCAGCATCTTAACAATCTAAATGTAATTTGAGGCTTTGAAAAAAGCTCTCGGGTGATCATTACATTTCACATTTTGAGGGTGGTCCGATCAGTCCGTAGCCTAACCGTCTGGTGGTACCAGTATCTTTTATTTATTTATTTATTTGGACATCGTTGAATACTAACGTTACATAAATGTAAAAAAACTTAAATCTAATTATAAATCTAATGTTCTATAAAACATAGTTTTGAATTTCACAGTTTTCAAATTGTCATTATAGTCCAGTCATTATAGGAAGTTCACCTCGGAATTCGAGATACCCAGCTGTAAGTCTGTAAATACTTGCATATTGACACCCTAAAAGTTGTCTCAAAACCTACATATGGTAGGATGTAAGCAACTATATAATTTCAAGGTCCAAGGTCACAAAAATCGTTTTTTTGGAAATATCTCATTTCCTATGGGTTTTTTGCTATTTATTTATTTATTTATTTATTCAATCTACGATTTGAGAAATCTACAGATTATGCTTATTTCCTAATATATGTACAGATTTCAATAATTTATACGTATTAATCATTTAATAATAGACAAAGAGTTTCTTTAAAATGAGATCTAGTATAAACTATATCTAAATTATTATAATAAAGGTTGAAAAATATACAGCAATGAGAAATTGGTTCCCTCTGACCATAATTCGTAGAATGAGGATTTTCATAAATAAAAGGTCTCAACCTCAGCGACCGAGTTGGTGCATAAATATTAATTGAAGAAAGCAGAAATTCACAATCGATATCATTTGTAATTATATCCCGAATAAATAACACACTATACATTCTCCGTCTTGATTCCAGAGTCTGTATACCAAGTAATAAACATCTACTTTTGTAGGTAAGATTAACACTATTATTGGCAGAAAATTGTCTTAAAGCAAATCTTAAAAAGTTTTTTTGAATGTTTTCAATCCGATCAATTAATTTTTTAAAGTCAGGATTCCAAATAACTACAGCATATTCCAATAATGGACGAACAATAGAACAATAAATAGCTTTAAGAGTATAAGCATCTTTGAAATCACTGGAATTTCGCTTTAAAAAACCTAACATACTGTTCGACTTAGAAACAATGTAAGAAACATGTGAATCAAAGCTTAGTTTCGCATCAAAAATTATGCCAAGGTCTTTAACTTCATGGACTCTGGATAATTTAAATCCACATAAGGTGTAATCGAAGATAACCTGGTTTGAAAGACGACTGTAAGTTAACACAGAACATTTAGATAAGTTGAGACTTAAATCATTTCGCTGACACCAAACCTCAAACTCGCAGATGTCTAGTTGAAAAGCAACGCAGTCATTATAATTGTTAATGACCTTGAACATTTTTATATCATCAGCAAAAATTAAGCACTCAGATGAAGATAATATTGTTGGAAAGTCGTTGATGAACAAGTCAAACAACGGTGGACCTAAATGACTACCTTCTGGGATTCCCGAAGAAACAGTTATAGGCCTTGATTCTACGTCACCAATTTTAATAATTTGCAGTCTATCAGTTAGATAAGACCAAAACCAATTAAGGAGAGTTCCATCAAAACCATATGATTTTAGTTTTTTAAATAAAATTAGGTGATTCACTCTACTAAAAGCTTTCGTAAAGTCGGTGTAAACAACATCCAATTGGCAACGATTTTCAAGTGTTTCAAAGCACTTTTTTGAAAAACAAGCCAAATTCGTTGTAGTAGAACGGCCACTATAAAAACCATGTTGGCTATTTGAAATAATACTTTTAATTATTGAATATAATTTATTTTTCATAATTTTATCAAATAATTTTGGAATAGTAGGTTGTTTACAAATTGGACGATAGTTTTCAATTTTCTTTCTATCACCGTTTTTAAAAATTGGATTAATGTAACCGACCTTCCATTCATTTAAGAAACATCCAGTAGAAAGAGATTGATTAAATATGAACTGTAGAGGAAAGCTTAAGGAATTAAAGCAATACTTCAATACTACCGGAAAAATTCCGTGAAAATCAGGACTGTAAGAAGCATTCAGTTCAAACAAAGCGGTAGAAACCTCTGCCAAATCACAACTCACCTCACCACAATCAATCGTTGAGACTAAATTATCTAAAACATAATTGTTCCCAGCTACTAAGTCAGAAGTATTATAAATATTTTGAAAACTATCAGCAAACCAGTTTGCAATTACATTGGAATCACTTGAAATTTCATTTTTATAAGTCATTACTGTAGGAAAACCAACAGATTTACGTTTTGAATTTATAAATTTCCAAAACATTCTAGGATTTTGCTTAAGCTCAATTTCAGTTTTATGAACATAATTACTGTAGCAAAATTTTGAAAGAAATACATACTCCTTTCTAAGACGCGAATATTGATTGAAATCATCATTGCTTTTCGAGAGTTTATAATTCTTGAAAGCTTTATTCTTTGCATTTTTAAGTTTACGTAATCTAATATTTGACCAAGGAGGATGAAGGTTAACTTTAAGTAAAGAACGCGGCACAGAGGAATTCAATTCTCTTACAACAACAGCTAAGAAATAGTTGAAATTGTCTTCCAATTTATTACTTAAATTAAGTTGCCAATCAATTTTAAGAAATGAATCATTCAAGATACTTAAATTAGAGTTATTAAAATGATATTTGAATTTATGAACAAAATTGTAAGCATTTACATTATTAAAACAAATAGTTTTCAAAGTAATGGACATGGCAACATGGTGAATGGAATTGGAAAATAAAGGGATGCATTCAGAAACCTTCACATCAGAACAATCATTAACAAAAACCAAGTCAAGCATTCTTTGTAAGGAGTTATGAACGAAACTAACTTGAAACAAATTTAAGGCAAAGATGGTATCAATAAAATCAAATTCTTTTTCGGTTGATAGAACAACTGGTAAAACCTTACTTTCTTGTTGCATCCATTTAATTCCACCCAAATTAAAATCACCGATTACACAAACAGAATATTCATAATCATAGAAATAGTTTGTTCAATATTATGCAAATGTCTTATATAAATAGATAATTGCGAATCAGGAGGAATGTAACATAGAAAAATTAAAAATTTGTGATCGCAACTTGCTTGTATACAAATACATAGTTGTTCAATAATACCATCTGAAGAATTTAAATCCAAATCAATAGCATACGATGAAAGACCATTACGGACAGCCAAAAGAACACCACCACCTCTCCTCGAACCAACATCATAACGATCGCGCCGGAAAACATTAAAGTCAGATGCATCGAATAATTCTTCATTTCGTATATCTTCATAGAGCCAGGTTTCAACAAATGCATAAACATCATACTCAGAAGAGTCCACACAGGCATAGAGAGCATGAATTTTACTTCTAAGGCCACCCATGTTTTGAAAATAAATAGAAATTTCAGATTTGTTTACAATTGATGATTTGACTCCAATTCCCCTGGTTTGGGAATTCGCGCTACTTTGGCGTTTTTTGAATTATTCTGCTGAACAAATTTTCGAACCACAGAGTTCTTTGGCCAATTAGAGCCCAACAAAGCCATATTTAGATTGGCACTATTTCTTGGAATTCCGACTTTGAAATTGACAAATCTTAAATTTGTTGCATCTTTTTTTATCAATTTGTAACATTTTATTGTTGATTCATCAATTCCATGTTTAGCAGCAACATATTTTGTTAAAGCCTCAACAGTTGTTGAAACATCAAATTTGGATACATGATACCATTGGTGAGTCACAACCACAATCAAACCATCCGCAACATCTTCACCACATACATGCATTGTATGATTATGTACAGAATTTTGTGTACTAACACTAGCAGTGTTTAAATCATTGTTGACAAATGTATGTTTGGTCGACGTCATACTTGTCGCCGTCTCTCCCGTTTGAACAAAAATTTCATTTGCATTTGCATTTGCATCACTCCTCACCTTCTCTGATAAGTTTGTTTCAACATTCGAAGACACCAAATTAGAAACTGAGGCAGTAGCTGTACATTTGTTTTTTTCTCCACTTTCCATGCATGCACTATTATTCGAGAGTGGGTATGATTTGTTATTGTCATTCACCTTAGTCATACCACCAACAACATCAAATAGTTTTCGTAACTCATTATGAAGAGAGCTTACATTATTCATTGTATTTGTAAGTGAGTTCACTGACGAGACCAGATCATTGACTTTGGCAAATAAATGAGTCATATTGAAACTGGCGCAAACAGAGCATCGAAAAAATATATTTGAATGCTCTTTATTAACCTCTTTTTGCACATCATCAGACATTTTGGCACAGATTTTATGAAATGAATTGCCACAAAAAAATCCACACACAACACCTTCATCATGGATTGCATTTTTACAAGCAAAGCACTTTTTGAGAGATGTATTCTTACTAGCCATACTAGCCATGATGATAGAAAATAAAAATTGTAACTTTAAGAGGGAGCACAACCGTTCGCTATGAAATTACTCACAAGCATCCATTATTTGTATATATATTATCAATATTGTAGAATACAAAATTCTCTACAAATTTTGTTCAAAATTTTTTTTTATACGGTGAACCATTTTCGAGATAGAGGGCGGAGAGCGCGCGGTCACAGCATCACTTCAGGTCAACCGGTGCCTCCGGTCGAAAACGCGCCGTATATAGTTGATGAACGTACCTGCCCATGTAATTGCAGAATTGTTAATGAAAATATAGGAATTATATTTGAATTTTAACCTAATTAATATTTTTAGCTTCTTACATGATAAAAAAAAATAATAAATAAATTATGAATTAATGTTTTTATTAAAAAATATCACAGAATACATTATTGAAAGTAAAGAAATGGAATAAAGGGTACAAAAACTACAATTTATAATTTAAATCATCTTCTTCCTCTTCATCGTCGCCATCTGGCTGCTGGTAAATTTCAAACTGGTCTTCATTATCGTCTTCAACGACATTTGTCTCAAGTTCTTCCATGATTTTATGGTCAAAGGTTCCATCTTCGTTAATGTCGCTCTGATATGGTAGAGCATTGAGACAAGCTTGCACATTACATTGGCCACAAGCTAAAGACCATTGCAAGCCCGCTTTCCTGCATCCGCATCGCGAACCACAACCACTCTTGCAGTTGCAGAATATTGTATTTAGCAAATCTTCTGGAGCAGGTGATAAAATTGTAATGATAGGCTCCAGAAAATCGTTTCGCATTGCCCAACCCCATACCTGGGGTTCCAAATCATGTCCTAACCAAGTTTGAACTTGATAATATACACGGTTAAAGTGTTGATGAGCAGCTGCACTTGTTGGTGGAATATTTGAAAGCTGCACATTAACGAAGATGGAACCTTTGACCACGAAATCATGGAAGAACTTGAGACAAATGTCGTTGAAGACGATAATGAAGACCAGTTTGAAATTTACCAGCAGCCAGATGGCGACGATGAAGAGGAAGAAGATGATTTAAATTATAAATTGTAGTTTTTGTACCCTTTATTCCATTTCTTTACTTTCAATAATGTATTCTGTGATATTTTTTAATAAAAACATTAATTCATAATTTATTTATTATTTTTTTTTATCATGTAAGAAGCTAAAAATATTAATTAGGTTAAAATTCAAATATAATTCCTATATTTTCATTAACAATTCTGCAATTACATGGGCAGGTACGTTCATCAACTATATACGGCGCGTTTTCGACCGGAGGCACCGGTTGACCTGAAGTGATGCTGTGACCGCGCGCTCTCCGCCCTCTATCTCGAAAACGGTTCGCCGTATAAAAAAAAATTTTGAACAAAATTTGTAGAGAATTTTGTATTCTACAATATTGATAATATATACAAATAGCAAAAAACCCATAGGAAATGAGATATTTCCAAAAAACCGATTTTTGTGACCTTGGACCTTGAAATTATATAGATAGTTGCTTACATCCTACCATATGTAGGTTTTGAGACAACTTTAAGGGTGTCAATATACAAGTATTTACAGACTTACAGCTGGGTATCTCGAATTCCGAGATTCTTACCAAATTTTAGCTTAAATGACTGGATTATTAACAGCAGTAATAAGAAAGTATAATTTATTATATATTGAGATCATTTGGTTAAAAGGACTATTTGCACCATAGTTTGATCTGCTAAAAATAGGACATAAGGGTTGCCTAAGTCTAATGCTAGATTGGCTACAGTTAAAATTCAGTCGACAAAGAAGTGAAGTCGACATTTTACCATTTATAATACCAGCGATGAAACAGAATTGGATTAATTTTCGATGATTTTCCAATTATGGTCGATTTATCAAAAGAAGTCTTTGTGAGTACATTAGAAGTGCAGATCCCTGTGACCAGGAGAGAAAACGGAGACAGAATCGTAAAAACCTTCGCTGAATTCTTCAATCCTAAATATATGAACAGAGTAGTAAGCTGCCCAAACCACGCAGCCGTACTCAAGAATGGGTCTCACAAACGAAATATAGGTAAATAGTTTTGAGAATAAATGGATCCTTGAAATCCCGTGAAAATCGCTTAATAAATCCCAGTGTTTTGTTAGCTCTTTTAATTATGAAGTCTAAGTGGTCATTAAAAGTTAGTTTAGAGTTAGTTAGAAGAGAGTAAAATAATTCAAAGGTTATAGTCGTTTTTTTTTGCGTGTAAAGCTCATTACTTTACACTACTTGTCAATATTAAGAAAAAGTCTATTGTTATTGCACCACTCCCTAAATCTTATTAAATCGTCTTGCAAAAGAGTACAGTCAGTTTCGAATATTATTCTTTTGAAAAGTTTAATGTCATCGGCATAAATAAGAATATTTGAATTATGGACAGTTAAGATGACATTATTAATAAAAAAGGATAAACAAGACAGGCCCTAATACCCTGAGGTACACCTGAATTAACAATAAAGTTATTTTAACAAACATTACGAAAAACTACACGAAATCCGAATAGAAGAAAAGAACATAAAGTGGATAACTCAAATGAGAGAGCCTTAAAATGCCTTGGATTATTGCATCCACAGGAATGTTAAAATTTATTGAATTAAGATGTGTAAACTGGATAAAAGAAGAGATATCGGAGTCACAGATAGGGTTAACAGGTTCATCAAAAGCATTCTTAAAAAAGTCCGCAAACATATTAGCAATTTCTTCAGAATTTTGTCACGTGGAGTTCATGTACGTCATAGAGCTAGGAAAGCCACCATTATTTCGTTTTGCATTTACTAGTTGACAAAATAATTTAGGATTAATTTTTAACTCCCTTTCTGTTTTTGGTATAATCTTCAAATAAAAGGTTGTGGTAGTCGAGAAAAAGATTGTTCAATATTAGGAAAATATAATAATCTTCAACTGTCCTTGAAGCATTAAATTTTAACTAAGCTTTGTTTCTTTTGTTTTTTAAATTCTTTAAATGGCGGTCAAACCATGGTGGGTCATGTGAATCCTTATAAAATGTCTTAAAAGGTGGCGTTTGAATAAAAATCTCAAATAATTTACTATAAAATGAATTACACATAACATTTATATCACAGTTTATAAATAGTTGGTTCCAGTTAGTATTGTTTAGTAAAATGAATAATTTGTCGATATTAGATTTGCTGAAGTTAAATTCAATTTTGTTGCTAAGTTTGTTGAAGTGGGGATTCATGTTTAAATTTAACGATATGTCAAGTGCTGGATGGTGACTATCTTCTTTGGTAAGTTCTAAGGCAGTGGTCAAAACGGCAGCATCATAGTTAGCATTGTCGGAGATAAAAACGAGGTCCAATGTTTTACCCGAAGAATTTCTTGATCCATTCAATTGGTTTAACCCAAATGATGACATACCATCAATTAAGGTGAATTCTTTGAGGTTAGAGGCGTTAGTTGGAATGTAGCTATAACTGTCTTCGTTACAGATCCAGATTTAATTAGGCAGATTAAAATCTCCTACGATGAGAATTTCATCTTCAAGTTCTAGCCCCAAAAAGATGTTGTCCAGACAGTTGTTTATTTCCCCATAAATTTCGATGGTAGAGGCAGGAGGTACATATATGGAAACAATGTATAAATGGCCTTTCTGTGTTTTAACTTTCACGCACAAGAATTCGATGAGTGATTGTCGAAAGTCTTTGACTAAATTACAACAATGCTGGAAGAATCAGTAATATGTCGATCCCGTCTGAAGGTATGGTAGTTCATGTCAAAAAGCTCAGTATCAAGAATTGAACTGTCCAACCAGGTTTTCGTCAAAATGATGATATCATGTGGAAGATTATTTGAGTAAAGGAAGACCGAGTTGGTTTTTGTCTTCAGTCCATTTACGTTTTGGTAATATATTAATACCTTTTGAAGCTGCTCTGTCGAAGATTCTGCATTGTCTTGTTTTGTTGAAAAGGGAGTTGATTTGATTGTTTCTTAATATGTCTATTGTCAAATTCATGATATATGCTACCATTTGGCCAGAACGAAGAAGAATTTACCAAGTGAAAGTTTGAGTCAGGAACGCAAATTTTAAACGATGAATACTTTGAATGATTACGATGGATCATCTTTTCAACGTGCGGCTTCAACTGTGCACCAATTTTTATGGTTATATGATTTGTGATGTCTAAAACATCGGTTGAGGGATGAAGCTTAGAGACAAATAAGGTTTTTTTTCCTTCAATAGCTCTCAACCTGTCGTAAGTGGTATCGCAAGAGCATCAGTCAAATCGGATTCGTAGTTTTGTTTGACCACATGTGGAAGGTGCAGGGAAATTACTCCACGGGAATCTGCTCCACACGGGAATTTACTCCACTCAAAGCGAGAATTTGCTCCACTTTTTAAAGTGGAATAAATTCCTCCTGCCAGTGGGAAATAACTGCACATTTTTTTTGGTGGAATTATTTCCCAGCATGAAACTGAGCTATACCGGTTTTTACGAGGAATGTTAGTTATTATAATGCAATCAATATATGTGATAAATATAAGACTTTTTTATAGTTTACAGTTTTTTACTTCAAATTCACCCTTTTACAAATCAAATTCATCCTTTTACAAATCAAATTCGCCCTTTTACAAATCAAATTCACCCTTTTACAAATCAAATTCACCCTTTTACAAATCAAATTCACCCTTTTACAAATACAAACCATCTTCTTTATAGGTACAGGGTGAATTTGATTTGTAAAAGGGTGAATTTGATTTGTATAAAGGTGAATTTGATTTGTAAAAGGGTGAATTTGATTTGTAAAAGGGTGAATTTGATTTGTAAAAGGGTGAATTTGATTTGTATAAAGGTGAATTTGATTTGTAAAAGGGTGAATTTGATTTGTAAAAGGGTGAATTTGACTTGCAAAAGGGTGAATTTGATTTGTTAAAGGGTGAATTTGATTTTTAAAAGGGTGAATTTGAAGTAAAAAAAAACTGTATAAGAAAAAACTCAAATTCTGATTCCATGTTAAAAAAAATATTAAAAAATAAGAAGTGCAATTATTGTTTCTCACACTTTTTACTTTTAGTGGACTACTTTCTCACACAATTATGCAGTTATTTCCCACTCTTAGTGGGAATCTATTCCATTTTAAAAAGTGGAGCAAATTCCCACTTTGAGTTGAGTAAATTCCCATGTGGAGCAGATTCCCGTGGAGTAATTTCCCTGCACCCATGTGGAAGCATTAGCTTATGCAGTGCAGATACAAGAAAAAAGGGAAAATGAGCAGTATCACAACTTTGAGACCTTTTGAGAACAATTTGTAAAGTGCAATCCGAAGGAGTTCCGTCGACGAAAAATGGATTCACTGATCACTGGTATTCATGTCGACTTCGACAAGCGAAGGCAAAGACACAGATTGTCCCATCACCGACCGGCCAAAAAGCCTTTTTTCTGGGATTCCCGCATATCAACTACATACTTGGAGAAGGGCAAAATGGTCACAGGCTGTACCATATTGATGCTGCATTATTAGGCCGATTCGATGTATTGAATAAAAAACCCTCGAATAGTGAAAAAAATTGCTCTTTTTTACGATAACGCAACGGCTTACTGTCAAAAATTAGCTCTACAAGTTTTACCGTGGTCGCACTTCGCACATCGGTTTTTGATGTGCTGCGTCCTGGTGCTCAGAAAAAGATGATCATGGACGATAACAAGACTTATCCACGATCTCGCTTGGTAGACCGGCGTGCGATTGAAAGTTTAAGGGCATTTCTAAATGTTGCTTGGGTCATATCCATGCATACAACTTTTTGCTGAAAAAACTGCCGGTGTAATGGATGCGGTGTTTGTTGACTCCGGAAAACAAAAGCAAGTGAAATTGTGCAGCTGTCCCATCCACCGAGTTCTCGATGCTTGTTCGCTGCGATTTGTCTTTGCTTCCAGACTTGAAAAAGTTACTCAATGGGCAGAATGAGAGGTTCATCGTCGCCAAGGAAGCTTACATTGCAGACCTTACATAATTGAGACCGCTAAAAGAGCATCGCCAGGTTGAAGAGAATTTAAATTTGAGGTATCTTTGAATGGTTCTTGTATATATGATATAGATTATTCGTGTATGTATAAGGTTTTGTTTTCCCATTGTCGTTTATTCAGGAAATTTGGAAATCCATCCAAAGTGTTTGATAGCCTTGGGATATAATTTTTCCCCATTGGGTTTGATTTTCAAAAACTGGATAGGCTACTTCATAGTGCGCAATTCCTGCTTATTCCCCAGTATTGGTTAAGGGGTGCTCCCAAATTAGCAGTTGAAGTTGTTCTCTTTGCTCAAATTATAACTTTGCATTTAGTTCTTATACCGTGATAGGTTTTTTTGGTTCGTGACTTTTTCAGTACATACATTCGAACAAATTAAGTTACCATGCATGCGTATGGATCAAGATCGTAGTATCCGTGACGTACTTATTCTTGTGAAGAACTGATAAATCTTCAAATCTTGTTGTGGAAAAGTGCTTGTTTTACTCAGACTTTCGGAATAAGCATAAAACTGTAAGATCGCCTATAGTATCTTACAAAAATAAAGGTAACAAATATACTAAAGGAATTGAAGAGTATATAAGCCATTTAGTCCTCGGTTCTTCGGAGCTGTCGTACCGCCCTATTACATTTATTTTTATTATGGACCGAGTAGCAAAGTATGTCATCGCCATCGTCCAAATCCATGTTCTAATTCTCAATAAGAAAATAAACATTATTTACAGCCTCCATTTCAAAGAAAAATGGTCTAGTGTCGCTAACGTTAAACAATCCGCAATAAAATGTCATTTTCTGGCCTCTATCCTAAACCAAAATGCGTCTCGTCAAAAAAGATTTTTTTTGGAATAAAACCGTTGTTATAGCAGGCAGCATGTTAAAAATGCAAAACAAGCCGTTTGCTTGCAATTTTAACGATAGCTTCTTCAACGATTCCTTGAGTGCGTGTAGGGAATTTAATGGCGATTCCGAAGCTTCCAGAATCAAGAAGCGCTTTTCCACGACAGTGAAATTCTTTAGAAACTTTGTAAGATCTGGCTTACCAAATCCATGGAGGATCTCAGCCTGAGACACAGCAGCCTTCCATTGGGAACGGTCCCTCGCATGCACTCTCCAGTCGTCAAAACCAAGCGCTCTGGCATCCGCAGTCAATTGGTCCTTGTTCCGTAGGTTCGGTCTTCCTTGTCGTCTCGAACCTGGGGGCTGCGATGAGATGACTTTCTTGGCTGGAGCATTGTCGTCCATTCGCTCGATGTGGCCTAGCCAATTTAGTGGTCTTTTCTTAGCCTTCTGGACTACATCCACATTTTGGTACAGCGTTCGCGGTTGCACCTTCTTCTCTATTTGCCATTGTTGCATACGGGACCGAAAATCCGTCGAAGAATTTTTCTTTCGTAAGGGCCGAATATCAATTCCCCTTTTTTACTTAACGTCCAAAACTCGGTGCGGCGGCGTCGTAGAGTATAGGACTGGTAAAATCAAAGTTTTGTAGGCAGACAATTTGCCTTTCGAGTGAGGAGTTTTGAACAGAGTTGTGTTGCCAAACCGAAGCAGCAGCGGTTCGCTAGGGTAATTCTTCTTCGGATCTCCACTAAGGTGGCGTTTGTGGGATTGATGTTTGTTCCAAGGTAGGTGAACTTCTTAACTACCTCGAAATTGCTGCTACCAACAGTGACGTTTTGCCCTAGGAGATGGACAGGTCTCTTTTGTTTGTTGATAACATGTACTTTGTTTTGTCCTCATTCCCTTCAAAACCAACTTTAACGTTCTTCAATCGCTTTAAAGGCCTCAAAAACACCTCTCTTGGATCGCCCGATGGTGTCTTTGTCGTCCGCTTACAGTTAAAGAGCTGGGTGGATTTGTTGAAGATAGTGATTTCCGTGCTCACACCTGCCTCGCGCACTATCTGCTCCAGAACTTTGTTGAAGAAATCACATGACAGCGCATCTCTTTGTCTTAATCCTGCGCATTTTTGAAACAACTCGGATGAGCAGTTACCCATTTGCACACTGCACTGCGTATCAGCTTGTTCGCGGTCCCGGTCCCGAATTCAGACATCGCCATCACGCACGATGGATGCCAAAAACAGAGATATACCAATACTAATTTGGTTTTAAGTTTTGTCAGCTTTCCCTGCTATTTTTGTGAAAACAGTTTCTCCTCGCAAGCTCAAAACTAATATCAACAATATTTACTTAGACTATCCTTATCTTTGATCCTGTAAGAGTCCGACCATCATATGGTAAAAGGGTCATTGAATACCAGATTCGAGCATTTCCACTTTCCGAAAAAAAAGTGTTTTCTCAACATGCCCTCTAAGAATTTAACGTTCTTTTAATTCACAATTGTGAATGCTCTCAAATTTTATTTTCGTCTCTTGACCTTTGGCAGGACCTTAAGCCCGACCATTGGCGTCGGCGTCGTCGGTTGGCGGCGGCTTTAGCGGTGACCATTCAAATAACAATTTGACATCGATACCCTTGAATGGCTCTTTTTGTTGCAGCCGTAGCCGCATTTAGAGATCCTCTTTGAGTAACCCGATATCGCCGCTATTGCGAACGATTAGCCACGATGAAAAGGACACAGCCTTAGGTACGTTACTTTGCGTACATACACATAGATTAAGTTTTTTTTCTTCAAGATATGACAGCTTGCTTATCGCTCTGTATATACCGCCGCTCGCTGGTGATGTTTACACGTTCGCTTGTACCGCATATCAAATATAAAAAGCCCTGTGGAATTAATATAAACGTTAACGCACGCCGCCGTTGTGCGTTGTCGTCGCCATCACCGCGGTCGTTATGTCGGTAGCTTGTTTCCTTAAAATCTTCGTATAAGGGCTTTTCATTTTGGTACAAGGATAATGAATATATGACAAGCGTTTTGTGTGCAGTGCGGCGGTATAAGGGATAACGGATAACCCCTTGATTAGCCGTCATGTTTTTGTTCATTCTTTTTGATTTAATATGAGTTGTTGACGTCGTCGTCCGTCTTTGAAGAAAAAGGATATCGTAGGCAATGAGAATGAACGACGGAGAAGATCAAACAAGCGGAAGTGTTTGTTGAATTAAATCGAGAGCACTGGGTTGTGAACACATTTTTTTGGGTTTTTTAAAGGCAGGAAGAATTATGAAAGACGAATGTAAGAAGAATTTTTTATTCCTTTGAGAAGTTGGAGAAGAAAAAATAATTTGAATCGTTGGTTGGTTGGTTTGAGTTGGACAACATGGATAAAAACCTGAGGGTCAACTTGATCGCTACAGATCAGAATCTTAAATGGTTTTTCCTCTTAAAAAGAATTGACTTAATACTCTTCTGATACTTTTCCTGCATACCCATTTTCAAAATGTTCAAATTCAAATATCGGCAATAACGAAGCGAATGTTATCCTCTGCCTCTAAATGGTCAATCGTTTCGCCGTAGCCTAGCGACTTCACATATGACATATCTCCACAGAAAATAATCAAGCGGCGTTAAAAGCAGAAACACAATGACGCTTTGCCGTCGATTTTGACAACTGCGAAAAGTTCAGCTATAGGAAATCTGTGTAACCTCACACAATGACGCTTTTCCTACGTACGCTTTTTTTGACAAACGTAAGAAAACGTAAAGAAGCCACCATCTGTCAAAAAAAAGTTCAACTTGGTTGAACTTTTGCTTTGTCTGACAGCTCAACAGCTGTTTGTTCATTTGTTGTTTGGAGCAGCGTTACCACTTTAAAAAAAAATGGAAGCGAAGTAAATTTGGGAATAAAGCGAAGTAGATTGAGAAAAAGCGAATTTTTTTTTAAATAGTGTAGTTTATATTGACCATGAATACATAGACAGATCTACAATTAGAGCCGTGTGTGAATTGTGTTAAAATGTGTATTCAAACTTGACTTTCGATTTAATTTTGACACTACATGGCGGATATGATGTGTTAAAATTTAACTAGCAAGCTAAAATATGACACTAGTGCTTAAATTTAACCAACATTCTAACCCAAGTTGCGCACGGCGTAAAATATTAAACACTTTAATACAATCACGTAACTCATACTTTGCGTATATGTATGGGTTGACCTTTCGTGTTTGTAAAGTGTGTCCGCTTATTGTTCGTGTATAAGGATAGAAACTTATCGATTATATATTTTCCTGATGAAAATAAGAGAACTGTAGGCATAAAATTACTCAATGAGTTAATCGAAACAGATTTTGGAAATATCAAGTAAAATCGAGTGAAGTAGATTTCAAAACGTTCTTGATGGTGCGAAGTTGGAATAGATATTCAAAGTTTTTCAAAAATCGAAGTAGACTACTTCGAAAGGAGTAAAGTGGCAAATCTGTTTGATGATGATGGAGGGAGAACTGTCATTCAAAGCACACGTGAAGCGGGTGCATCGTAACGCAACGACGCGTCTGCCTAAAGCGTCATTGTGTTTCTGCTTTAAATAACACGCCAATAGAGGCCGATTCACGGGTTTGTAACGTAAAACTTTGCGGTTACCATACGTGACATCTTGCACCGTCTTGTTGAGACCACTGCCTTACTGCACATAATTGCACATAATGGTTGTTCAATTGATGAACCAAGAAGTCAGTAATCACAATTGACTGTAACGGTTTAAACGGACCAATTATTCCACCAACACCAAACAGTCAGTTCAATCAGTTTTAATGGATGTAACGGTGTCTCAGCAAACACTTTAGGATTACCATCACTTCAAATGCGACAGTTCTGTTTATCGACAGATCTGTTATCTGTACACCTTGCTAGGTGATCCTGTGTCTTCAATTCTTGAAATGCCTAACCAAACAATAAATCATTTGACAGCTGACAAAATGGCCACCAGTTAAAATAGTGTTGCCAACTTATCTCCTTCAATTTTAAACTTAAAAATTGGTAGGTACCTAATGACAAATAAGGTATAGCTAATATTCAAGGAAAAAGATGTATTTCACGCCAGGCGACGCACGTCGAGTCATAGTTGTGAGTTAAAGGACAAACTTCTAGCTTCCCTCAACTAGTATAACGATAGCTCTGTGTGCTTTAAATCTTTAAAATTCGTACTTAAATACCAAAATACTTTAATTGAAAGCATTACTAACGCCACGTCCCAGTTCTGACTTCCAATATTGTCTCTGGTTCTCAGGAGCAAGAAGAATACAAGCGCTACTGTATTTTTTGTTCAACATAAATTAGGACCGACACAACAACATCATCCTCAACAAAAAATTGCATACGCTTCAGGATTCCGTGTCTGGAAATTTTCTACCGCTTTGGGGTGGCAATATTATATTCTTATTCTCTCCTCTACAACTCTGTGTAGACATTATTCTTGCAACCCCTAAGGGAGACAAAAGAATCCTGAAAATCCACCACCAAACGACATTACAACGCGACATCCAACACTGAACGGTGACAAGGGATATAGATATGCACATACCTACCTACCCGATGATATTGTATATAAAAAAGTGGGCGTTATGTATATACCAACCATTTCTGGTGGAAACAGAAAGTCCTTTGTCCTTTATATTGCCATGTTAAATTTTATGTCAGCAACCTCATGCGCTAGAGGTGGCTTGTAATCTGGATTGAGCCACGTCGTCGTTGTTCCCCCTGTCGTCAATTTAAACAAAATATGTGAAAGGCCCACACAAAAAAATGTCTCCACATCTCCAGTTCCATTAGAGAATCGTATAATTTTTAGCTTTTGTTTCAAGGACCTTTCAGACACGCTCATTAAATACGACAGAAAGCCCCTAATGGTCGATGTTTGCCTAGCCTCTTGTTGCTGGGCTCCCTGCTGACTGCTGCCTCTTTGAATGTGAATTTTTGTTGATAATCTTTTATCGTGTAATGTTACGCACATTTTCGAACGTTGATAATTATGTGAACGAATTTTTATTCAACGCAGACTAAGGCTGAGACTGGGACTGGCAGTGTGTTCTGATTCTGATTCTGTGTTTATGTTTTTGCAAACAACAGAAAAAAGAAAAACAAAAATCTCTCTGCCTTCACAGTTGTTAGTTGGGTTGAGGCGGCGAGGATGACGCATGGCGGCGGCAATGAGGAGCGACGAGGTGTAAGAACAATGCATTGATTTCTTAACGCATATCCATCATCATCGTCAGGATGTTATTATATTTCAAATTATTATGCTTAGTCAAGCACGAACTATGGGGATTAGGAATTGAATGTGTTTTCATTTAGTTGTTTTTTTTTCTTTTTTTTTCGAAACGACGAAAAGTTTCTTTTCATGTTTTTATATACGGAGGACCTCTACCCTTATAATGTTATGCTTGTATACGTAATGTCTTGTTATCTATGTAATCATTGGTTAGCAAGAATAAAGTCACATAAAAGGTACGGTTACATCAAAAATATGCTTTAACGTATGAATTCGAAAATTATTGTGATTGTGTTCAACAAATGTTAAAAAAAGAACATGGAAAATGGAGTTCGTATCTAGTGTAGCATGTGTCAGAACTGTTAAGACTTGGGTTTTGGTTTTTTGTTGGTTTTACATTCAGTCGTGTGAAGTTTTGTGATACGTTTTTCAATTCAATCCAAATTTTTAAGAAACGCTAATTTGTTCTGCAATGCCCTGAGCTGGTATCGATGCAACCTGAAAAGTAAACCATTTGCAATTGAACTGTGTTCTTTTTTTTTTTTATTATCATCAAACCATTTAGAATTAAGGCGATGAAGCGCCTATGCAGAGTTGGGCATTATTCGATTACCTGCCTAAATAGTTATGACTTATGAGTTATCTAGTTAATTATTCGAATAAAAATTATTCGTGATTATATTCGTTATTTGTAATTTCTTCATCATATCATTCGTTATTTTAAATAACGAATGAAATCAACTATATGTACCTTTATCACTTGGCTCTTTATCTGTGATTGATTTATTTACTTTTTTGATAGAATTATACGCTCGAATACATTCATTCATTCTTTATTGCTGTTAAAAATTCCTTCAACGAATTTTTGATAAATGTATTGAAAAAAGAAAACCAGACACCTATTCACGGTGGATAATTGTTGGAAATTATTAGAGAATAATAAAAATTGGTTCCATTTTGTCATCAACATAATAGAACACAGAACATAAATAAAAAACCAAAGCAGCTTGACTGCGAGTGTTAAATAACACAAAAACAAACTATAACAAATAAAAAACTGACTAAAAGTCAAAACTTTCAAAAATCTAACCCTCTGTGTACACAAACGAATTGTTGTGACACAAAGATAGGAAATTAGAAAAAATGAAAGCGGAACAAGATAGCATACTTTAAGGAGCTTGTAAAAATGCACTTGGTTCATAGCAATGATAAACAAACAAAAAGTCTGCATGGGAAACCAAAAATCAGTGGAGTGGTTAGCGCAGTGCGTAGTGCATTGGCTTCCCAAGTCCCAACTAGCTGGTCCTAGGTTCAAATCCCAAAGTAAACTCAGAAAGTTTTTCATTAATATGACAAATAAAAACCAGGCAGCACCACTAATAAAGGAGTCTGATGATCGGCTTGGCACCCGTGAAATAGCTATAACTCCAGCCAAAGAAATTGACGGAAAAAGCCATTGGTGGAAGCACCTCTAAGTTGCTATCTTTGTTCAAACAAACATAATAGAACACAGTTAAGAAGGTATCGTTATAAAATTGATTCACCAATTCTACCTACCAATTATACCTTCCAACCTATTGGAAAACCCTTAACCCATCCAAAAATGGTGCAGGGAAATTACTCCACGGGAATCTGCTCCACATGAGAATTTACTCCACAAAAAGTGGCAATTTGCTCCAAATTTTAAAGTGGAATAAATTCCCACTGCGAGTGGGAAATAGCTGCATAATTGTGTGAGAAAGTAGTCCACTAAAAATAAAAAGTGTGAAAAACATATATTATGCACTACTTATTAAAAAAACGCGATTTTTTAATATTTTTGTTTAACATGGACTCAGAATGTGATTTTTTCTTATAAGCCATAAAAAAGTCTTATAAATAAATAGGACAATTTTTTTCACTATTTGAGGACAAAATTGACAGAGCAATTTATTTTTCAAAGCTGCTGCTTTTTCCTGTAATTTTTAAAAGAAACCACCACGCACCTTTTTAATGCACGCTTGTGTCTGGAAAGCAGGTGCTACATTCCAATGATTCATTTTGAACATCTGAGGATTTTATGACAATCTGGAACATCCAAAATCGATTTGGTTTGATTGGGAGCGAAACGAGCGGAAAAAAATTTGCACAAAAGTGAATCAATTTGGGGTGTGAAAATACAGTGTGCTTGTAGAATGCCCTACTCTCTCCGAACACCAAACTTCAGAAGAACGTTTTCATTGGGGAGCGTTTCCTTAACGTCACATGGACTTAGAGCATGTGGTATGTAAACCTTGAAAATATGTTCAAACTGTCCACTCAATTTATTGTTTTACAAAATGTTTTAAACTAATCACGAAGGTCAGAGAACACGAATTTAATTTCAGGACTAATCACCCACCATGGTGGGTTGGTTGTCCCAACATAGATATATTACCATATTTAGATACTGTGCGAAAAATAAATAATTGTTTAACTTGTAAAATTATGTTCATGATGCATTATAATTACTAACATTCCTTGTAAAAACCTGTTTAGCTAAGTTTCATGCTGGGAAATAACTGCACCAAAAAAATTGTGCAGTTATTTCTCGCTTGCAGTTGGAATGTAATCCACTTTGAAAAGTGGAGTGGAGTAAATTCCCATGTGAAGCAGATTCCCGTGGAGTTATTTCCCTGCACTTTCAAAAACAAATGGCTTTGGCTTCCCTACTAGTACTAGCTGGTCTAAGGTTTATTTCAAATCGCAAGATGTGAACTTAAAAAGTTTTTCGATTAAAATGAAAAATAACTAGACAGCACCATTAATAAAAGAGTCTGATGACCAGCTTGGTAGCCGTGAAAAGGCTATAACTCCAACCAAACAAATGAATTGACGGAAAAAGCCATTGGTGGAAGCACTCCTCTAAGTTGTTGTTGTTGTTCAAATACAAAAAAGATTCTGAAAATGGTGTGGCTGCTTATCCTTACAATCCATATTTTAACTTCGAACCAGATTCGATAAGCGAAAATGACATAGAACTACAATTACAGCATACACAAGCATCAATTACCAAAGCTGATATAATAATATACAAGTATTTTGCTTAAGAAGATGGTACGTTCAAAGTCTTCTATCGCTATCCAGAAGTGAGGTATTTCAAAAATATTATTAATTATGCACCATTTTTCCTTCATCTGCATCAGTGAAACGAGTTTTTTCATATGCCACCATGATAAACTTACCAAAAGCAAAACAATTGTCCGACTGTTTGAACAAAGAGTAGTGATGAAGTCAAATGAAAATAACTTAAACAAATAATTTAACTTTTAATTGAAAACCAAACAAAAATTATTTGTTGTACCAATTTCCTTGTAATATTTTATTCGTTATTCGAATAAACTTTCTTCGAATAAATGAAATTATTCGTTATTCGTGAATAACGAATAAAATGATTAATTCATTCGTAATTCGAATAAATTTTTCCCAACTCTTCGCCCATGTTTGTTGGTGTTTGCCATACTTCTCTGATAAACCTGGAGCAGGAGACCGCGGGTCCGCTACTTTAAAATTATGTTAGTTTCTATATTTATCAAATCATCTTGAACTGAAATACCATCAGGCGTGTATAATCAAGAGTAGGGTCCTGGGTCCATTCCATTCTTTTGGCAAAAATTATATCAATCAGCCCGAATCCTGGACGTCATTTTTTTAAAGATGATTTAAAATAGTTTTTCTGTGAACTTTACACTCCTCATCCACTTTATAAGTTCATAGCGTTGCTTTCTGTTGGTAATGTTCGGACATCAAAAATCATATCATCTCCGAAAAATTGTAACTCAACTTTACAAACTTTGTACTTAATTCGTCTTTACAAAACAGAAATGAAATAAAATGTGCTAAATTGGTGAACGCAATCTCTACGATATTTAGGTTAGGTATTTCAGTATTTTTCAGGAGATGAAGTTTTACTTCATTTCATGTCATAATGTTAAGAATCGAAAGAAAATAGAAGTTCCAAAGATGTGCATATACTAAAAGACTTAAACACCTAAAAATCCGCGAATTCCCAACAATACCTTCTTTTTTCTTTAACGATTCATATCATATGGGACCTCCAAACTTACGTACCTACCTATCACTTCGAACCGATCGATCTGGACAAGCAGGCTTTTAGTAATTATCTTGGCCAGATGTGTTTGCGTCTACCTCTATCGAACTTGAAAAGAAAAATCAAATGTTTCTCCCACTTAAATGTTACATTATTTTGCTTTATCATAGGTAGCACGATTAGAATTGAATCTTCTTACAACAATTCGACGTTCGATAAATATCTGTCCTGAAAAAATACTCCTAATTTGTAAGAAAATATCAGTTTCAGTTTATCACCCCAACCTACTCTTTTGAAATCAATATTCTTTCGATCTACCGAAATCTATATCAATCGTCGAAGCCAACCAAACCCAAACCATTAGAGCTAATCGTTCGGAATGATCAATATTACTAAATAATTTGGAAAAATAGGAAGTCCTTTTCCTCTTCCTCTTCTCTTACTGTTACAAAATAATGATAACATTTGGACAGATGTTAAATACCGCAATTTTTACATACCTACCTATTTATTTATACAAATGTCGAAGTTCCTTTTTTCTGCTCTCTGTCTGCCTGTAGCGCCTGTAGCCTGGTTACTCTTGCGAAAATCAGATTGCATCAAATTACTAAGGATCCTTCAAAAGAAATTGTTTTCTGTGATCGTTATTTTTCAATAAAACCGGCTCAAAACAGAATCTTTATTCAAACGAATGTAAACAACATCGGGCATTCTCTTACCTGGGGCGCACTTGCAAACAAGAGCTCGCGCATGACAGTGGAAACATTTCCCGCAGCCATTTTCCCTTCCACACCAATGAGTTTTAGAGGTGTGGCTATCTTACATGCACGCAATTGGGTATGGCTTATTTAATGATTGATGAGTTCTTCTATTGTCCGCTAGATGCTGAAATGGGAAGTGCACAAAATATCCAAGAGATGGCGTTGTACATTTACACAATTACGAATTGATGTTCTACGATTTATTTTGTGATTTTTTGTAAGTCACTTTGAGTTCTTCGTTCTTCTACTTTAAAGTCTCGATGAAAAATTTTGATTTTACGTTTTTTGTAATTAGTTTGATTCTTAAAATCGATCTTACTCGTTTGTTTCATCTCTGCTTTGGCGAGCGACTGTAAGAATTAAAACTCTTCACGCAGACATCTACCGTCGCGTCGTCGCGTGGGTCGCTTCGGTTGTAGAGAGTTTATGGGCTTGAATATCACCAAAAAGTAAATGACAAATTTTTCCGTCAAAATATGGTCTATCTAGTTAATGCGACCGATGGTTGCCTCATTTTTCTCGGAATTAGGTATCTCCTTGATATTATATTTATGCATATTATACAGGGTGATTCACGAGCGTTGTGCCAAAAAGCTAGAGCGTGTAGGTTGAGTTGAGACAAGAAAAAAATCGTATGGGAGGGGGGTCTATTCCCCCCGTTTAGCCGGGAGGGGCAATTTTCTGAAAAATTGACTTATTTTGTAAAAAAAAATATTAAAAATCAACGGCTTAGTTTACAACACCGTGCTATACCTTTCTGAAAAGCTAAAAACTTCTTCTTTTTTTTTGTTTTTAAAATAAATTGTTTTAACGAATAGTTTTAAAACTCAAAAAAAAAAAAGCCAAAAACAATTTTTTGAACTAATTTTTTTCAAAATTTTATGTAATTAAGTACTAATTTTGTTTTAAAATTTCAATGTTTGTTAATTTTTAGTCGAAAACTGAAAACCGGATGCAAAAATATTTTTTTCGTTTTTGAGAAATTAAAAAAAACCAAAACCACTTTTTTCTAAGAAAATCTTTGTTTTTATTTTTACCTATCTTGACTTTTAGTTTAATTTACAAATTTAATTTTTTGTAATTGGAGTTTTATGAGGACTCAATAAAGTAGAAAAGTATTGGATTTTCCCTGGATTAATCATTTTGTTCATTGAAAACGTCTGCCATTGAGCTTTCACTTCTAGCTCTCCGAGCTCTCGTCGGCGGGTTCTTGAAAACATGCTACGACTTGGGCGCCATCTATTGGGATATCTTTCAGCGTAGAGTCTTTCAGCTTCCCGATCTCGACAACAAGTTAAACCGTAGCAAAAGTTCCTGTCCGCTAACTCTTCTCGAACATATGAGTTTGTTATTGTTATGTGTTGATGAATTAATATTTTAATTGTAAATGGTTGTTAAGTAAATATGCGATGCCTTTTATTAACCTTTAGGTTGTTAATTATTTTTTCATTCAAGAAAAATTGCGGTTTAATTATCTTAAGCCCCCAGCAGGTAGAACCCTTCGCCGGCGAGTGGCCGCGGCCCCAGGTATAGTAAGAAAAAATTGCAGGTCAGTTTTCAGACGTTATCAATGAATAAAATGGTGAATCCATTGAAAATCCAATACTTTTCTACTTTATTGAGTCGTCATAAAACTCCAATTACAAAAAATTAAATTTGTAAATTAAACTAATAAATTAAACTAATAGGCGGGGAGCCCTCAATCCTGAAAGTGCACTTACACGGATTTCAAAATTTTTTACATTAAAAGATAGTTTAAAGAAATACCAACAAATTAAGCCCGGTATGACGAGGCCTATCCTGGCACCAGTATTTTTTTTTGCAATTTTTTGCATTATTAATAATTATTGATAATTTGCACTTATCGCGGATTTTAATTTTAACTAGCGCATATTATTGGAAATTTAATGTGCTTTCAGGAAAAATGGTATGACAGCTGCCATCCTGGCACCAATGTCTGTCATACCTATTTTAAAAACATATGAGTGACAAAATTTTAAAATAGGTATGACAGACATTGGTACCAAGATGGCAGCTGTCATACCATTTTTTCCTCAAAGCACATTAAATTTCCAATAATATGCGCTAGTTAAAATTAAAATCCGCGATAAGTGCAAATTATTAATAATGCAAGAAATTGCAAAAAATACTGGTGCCAGGATAGGCCTCGTCATACCGGGCTTAATTTGTTGGTATTTCTATAAACTATCTTTTAATATAAAAAATTTTGAAATCCGTGTAAGTGCACTTTTAGGATTGAGGGCTCCCGGTGTATAAAAGTCCAGATAGGTAAAAATAAAAACAAGGATTTTCTTAGAAAAAAGTGGTTTTGGTTTTTTTTTATTTCTCAAAAACGAAAAGACATTTTTGCATCCGGTTTTCTGTTTTCGACTAAAAATTAACAAAGACATTGAAATTTTAAAACAAAATTAGTACTTGATTACATAAAATTTTGAAAAAAATTAGTTCAAAAAATTTTGTTTGGCTTTTTTTTTGAAAATTTTGAGTTTGATAATTTATTTTTTTAAAACTATTCGTTAAAACAATTTATTTAAAAAAAAAAAGAAGAAGTCTTTAGCTTTTCAGAAAGGTATAGCACGGTGTTGTAAACTAAGCCGTTGATTTTTAATATTTTTTTTTTACAAAATAAGTCAATTTTTCAGAAAATTGCCCCTCCTGGCTAAACGGGGGGGAATAGACCCCCCCCCTCCCATACGATTTTTTTCTTGTCTCAACTCAACCTGCACGCTCTAGCTTTTTGGCACAACGCTCGTGAATCACCCTGTATAATTAAAAATTTGTCTAGGTGAGTCTGGGAGACTTGACCATATGGGAGACATGAGCCACTCTAAATAAATAATTCACTCAAATATCACTCAAATGACTCATGAATATACCAATTTTTTTCATCCTTCGATGTTCTACTTGCAAACAAAAATTATTCTAGATCCTCAATTTACTCTGGCCGGTGAATGCAAAAATTTGTTTTTTGTCGAAAATAGTAACTTTTTTTTTGTTTTTGTTTTTCAAGATAAAAATTTTATTTCACGTGGTAGGTAAAATAAGTTGACATGTACTCATAATAAATTTAATTGACTTTGTAAACATCAAAAGAAAATCAAGCTATCTTCTATTTTAAAAAATTTATTGATCATTAATTGCGAAAAAACATGAGCGGGAGACTTGAGCCATTTTTTTTCAAGTCTCGCCTTTGTTGCAATTTATTGTCAGATGTGTTGAAAATGCATTTTAGATACATATTAACATGTCATTAGCATTATTAAAGAAAAGAAGGAGCAGCGCAAAGTAGTGTTTTGCAAAGAAAATATTGAAAAGTCATTAACATGTTGTGATTTTTATAAAACACGTTTTTGTGTCGCGGTTTCTGAACGGCAAAGTTGAAAACCACTTTTTTATGACAGATTGATACTCTTGGAAGTTTTGTCAGTTCTTCGCAAGAGGCAGTGCCCGTGAAAGATGAAATAAAAACTATCGGCACAAGTAGGACTAAATACTAAAACCACCAACGCACCTAACCACTGAGCTACGGACACTACTAGATACTACTATTGTAAAGGGTCCGCCAAATAACTTTGAAAATTGCTATAAAAAAAACTACCTACTGAATATTTTCTCAATTTTTTTTTTTTTTATTTGAAAGTATAAAATCCTTCCGGTTAATAATGGAAAATAATTTCATTCAAATGGCTTCCTCGGCTGGCCATACAGTAGCCTACACGATCGGTCCAATTTTTAAGCACATTATCGATTGTGTGCAGCTGTATTTCACCAATGGCTTCACTAATATTGTCCTTTAAAGCGTCAATTGTCTCTGGATTGTCGGTGTAACACTTATCTCTTACGGCACCCCACAAATAATATTTCAACGGTGTCAAATCGCAGCTCCGAGGTGGCCAAACGACATCAGCTCTGCGGCTGATAAGGCGATAATGCGTAGCGCCGTCCGTCGTCCTGTTGAAACCAAATGTTGCCAATATCCTCCTCTTCAATTTTTGTGAACAATTGACTATATGTAACGGCCACTCCTTGCTCATTTTCGAAGAAAAATGTCCCAGTTATGCCTCTGGATTACCTCTCTTATGGAGATGGCACAGCACAGCACACATTCACCTCTGTTGGGTGCCGGGCCACAGAGACATCACAGGAAATTGTAGAGCCGATGAACTCGCTAAAAATGAAACCGTCATACCTATCTCACCTGAAAGGGAAAAGATCGGTATACCGATAGCTACATGTAACCTTTTGCTAAAAGAAACAGCCTTAACGATAACAAACTCTAGGTGCGCAGCCACAAAACTCATATGGCCGTCACTGGACCTAAAGCGCTCTAAAGACTTGTTATCTCAAAGCAGATTTCATATTAGCTCCCCTTCTATATTAGCTTCGCTTCATAAAAAGCTCAAAATGGTTCGAATAGTAAGAAGTAATTCTCTAGATTCATGTGGTATCACAATGGGCCTTTTTCCTTTGGCCTAAGTGTGCGGATCCTGTATCCGCAACCATCTTAACCTAACCTAACGGCTAACCTTAGTGTTACCATTCACGAAATAAGCACTAGTTGAAAGAAAAAACGTTAGATGGCGGACCCTTTATATGTTGGTGCAAAAAAAATCATACCAAATATCAAATATGATATTACGAAGTCGAAAAAAGTCGGTCTAGTGATTCCGTCGGTCTGTCTGTCTGTCTGTAAACGCACTTGCAGCCTTAACCACTGATCTGATTGACTTCAAACTTTAAATTTAGGCTCCTACTATTTTTTAAAAACATCCTAGTACATTTTTTTGGAACATTGATGTTTTTAATTAAGAAAATTATGTTTGTACTGCTCCGAAACGGTACATCATAGAACTTTAGATTAAGGAGTACGTACAAATTGGCTAAATAATATTTTGTGCTGAACAAAATTTAAAAAATTTCTTGGATTAAAAAAAAAATATTTTTAAACTTTTTCTTCAACATTTTTTGTTTCGAAAACGGATCAATATTAAAAATCGAAATTCAAGTGTAATACGAATAATTTAAGAAAAAAATTGAAAAATTAACAATTCCTAATGAAATTTTTATGGCAGCATTTTTTCAGATAAAATGTGTTATATATATATAGGTAGATATTTCAATTTTAATTCTTTTTATGAATTTCAATTAGGTACCTACACCTACATGTTGTTCGATAGTCTATCTGAGCACTGTACGTATAAACTCCTAAAATATTTGCACAATTATCTTTATTTCTTGCTATGAAATGATAAATTATCAACCAAAAAAATTAAAACAACATAGTTAAATTAATAGAGTGCTTCGGGAATAGTGGTTTTCGTTACATCCATGAGCCGGTAACTTTGTCGTTGCTGCTGGCATCAACACATGTTTTGATTTCTTCATATTTTTTGTGAGTTAAGTTTTTACCCTTAATATACTTTCGTCATATCCATCTCTCCGTATGTCACAAGCATTTTACTCGTAAACCATCAACCTTATATTGATGAAATTAAAACAAAAGATGTGTTTTGACTTTGAGTACCACTACACAGTTTTGTAGTAAAATTGTAAAAAAATAAATGTTAAGGACAGTCAAACAAATAGGTCTTTGAAAATAACATTTAGGTATGTTTCTATACAATTTTCCGATTAATGAAATAATTTTTACAAATAATCGCTCTCAAAGCCAAACAAAGTGTTCCGTGCATCTGTTTCTGTCTCTTACTTCTGAACCAACTGTCCAAAAAATTTTACAACAAATTTGAGACCTTTGAATATACTTTTACCTGAATATGTACTTTCGAAAAAATTATCCTAAGCATATTTATTTGGTTAAATATCTTGCCATTTTTTCATAGTTTTCGGTATGAAATAGACGAAAAACGGTAAAACAAAATTTCGGAAAAATAAGCTAGCGTCGACCTGCAGCATATATCCTCCATTACAGTGGCGTAACTATAGATATGGGGGCCCCAAATGGAGTCTTAGCAGGGGCCCTTCCCAGGAATATGTTTTTTTATTTTACCTAAGTGTTATTATTCTATCCGTACAAATAATGTTGAAAAAAGTGTTTATCACGTAAAACACTTTATTTTTTTAACAACAAAATTTTACTAAATTCAACAAAATGAGCTTAGCTTCTTTAGAAACCGATATAGCTTCTTCCTTCTTCGTCTCCCATTATTTTCAAAATTTGTTTTTCTTTTATGGCAAACTCCCACCTCATTTTAAATTCTTAATCCGTTGCAAGTTTTTCTACCTTACATCCTGCTTGATGCTGAACCGTCTCCTGGACTAAAGCATTAGCTTGAACAGGCCAACGTGCGGCTTACCAACTAAAACGTCTTCTATGCTCAGACTCAACTCTGTTTTGAGTTCTTGGTAAGATTTTTTTTGTCTGCGCAAGACCAAAGATGGCAAATACATAAAGAGCACCTACTGTTTTTCATTTTCTCCGATATTTTTGTATTTCGAGATTTTATATTCGAGATTTGTGTTTTCCAGATTTTTAATTTCGAGTATTTCTTTTCGAGATATTTGCATTCGAGATTTCGTGGTAGACCCCAAAATTGACATTTGAGTTCAGAATTTAGTACGCTTTTTGAGGCATGAAACCAAATGTTCAGGAAATTTGTCAGTAATGTCTTCAGTATAAGTATTTGCAAGTATTAAAGCTTCTGTGTAGAGTTCTTGATCCGTCATATTTGTTAATTCCTTAGGTTGAAGTAGGTACTCGAAAAGTTTTGACAACGTTCCTCAAACTTTCAAATCGATTTAATATTTGATTCCAAATAATATCAAGACATCCATGCAAAATATTGACAAGCAATCTTGCTTCCCCATCAGAAAGTATTTCGTCTTCACACAATTTATTTCTCTCGGTTCTGGAATTACCGATAAGAATGAGTTTCAAAATATCACAATACTTGAAAGAAACAGCTTTCAGAGAATCGTTACGGGATGACAATTGAGATGGACATAATTGTTTCGATTTCAACGAAGAATTTTCTGAGAGAAAAGTGTATAGTAACACCCATATCTTAATTGTTCGCAAAAAAACATAAATTTATTCAATTGTTTCCCAGAATTTTTGGATCTCAGGTATTGACCATTATACCAAACAAAAAATGTTTTTTTACTAAAATAAAACATGTATACATATTGTAATGTGTATACACTTTTCTTACTCTCTTTACTTACTCTGCATCTCTATTTTTATATTTAATGTACATACTACTCTTACTCTCTTTACTTACACCTTATCTCTATAACTCTAATATCGTTTAATTGTAGTAGTAAACACTTGTGAGGGGCAATACCTAGTGATTAAGATATACTTTTTGTTTAGCATTAAGAACGTTATAGCCTATTCCCACCAACGTGATTTAGCTAAAACAACTTGATTTAGCTAAAACACATAATTTATTTCATGATTTGCCATACATTTTCAATCATTTGAAATTACCTGATTTAGCTTGTTTATTTTTTAATTAGGTATAAATCACCTCGATGATTCCAGGCTGAATGATTTCATGCTCAAGTAATGAATAAAATTCATTTCAAATTCATTTCTATTTTCTTTTTGACAGTGAAAATTCAATTTTGTGTCATATATTGATATATTTTATTGAAAAGTTCAAAAAAAATGTCAAGATTGTGATAAATGTCAAGCTAAATTAAGTAAAAAGTTCAGTGGGAACGCCTTTCTTGATTTATAAATCAAATAAGCTTAATCAAGTCGGTGGGAAAAGGCTATTAGCCCCTACAAAAAGTAATCCCAGTATTTTTATTTGTAAGTGAAGAGCTTCTGGAACATTCAGCTTCTCCAAGAACCATAGTAGTTTCTAGAACCCATCATTTTTTTTATATAAATAGCCGTTTGGCGGCGAAGCAAGATAATTGATTGTGAACTGCGATAAAGTAAAGAAACTGTGTTTGAAAAGTAATTGAAAGTGTTGAATAAATAAGTTTGTGAGTGGTTTGAATAAAGTGAATTTGTGTTTTATTTGAAAGTGAATAAGTTTTAATTGTCGGACCAAGCCGAATACTACATTGGTGTCAGAATATGGGATTAAAACTTATTGAGAATAAAACAGTGAACAGTGATTAAACTATTTTGTGTGAAATAGTGAAGTTAAAAATTAAAAAAAAAAAATAGTAAAGTTTTGAAAGACTTAACTGTCCCTGAGCTAAAGGCCGAATTAAGCAAACGTGGCTTAAGTGGGGCAGGAGTTAAAAACGAACTCGTAGAACGGCTACAGGAATATCTGGAACAACAAAATGAAAAGCCAGATACATTTGCTTTCGAAGTGGAAGCAAAATCGGAAGACGTAAATGCAACTGCCGACTTATCTAACATGATGTCACTTCTTCTAGCCAAATTCGAGAAGAATGTTCTGGAGCAACTACAAACACAAAAGAATGATGTTGTCGAACAACTACAAACTCAAAAGAATGATGTTCTGGAGCAACTACAAACACTTAAGAAACGAGCAGAAGAACGAGCAAGAGAATGTCCTCAAGCAATTAGAAGCTCAAAGAAATGAGCAAAAGAACGAACAAGAGAATGTTCTCAAACAACTCGAAACTCAAAGAAACCTATTAGAAGGCAAGTTTTCGGACTTTGAAGACAAAATCAATACTCTCAAAGAGCGCGTCGAGAACCAAAATTCAGCGGCTAATGCACGTTTCGAGAAAATTGAAGAACAAATTGAAATCATCACAAGGGAATTGGAAAAAGTGCGAAAGTTGAAACCAAGAGAACCTTCTGGTGAGTGTTCAAGAAAGAGAGAAGTGCAACCTCCAAGTTTTGATGGTCAGGTTCCGTGGTCGGTCTATAAGAAACAATTTGAAGCAGCAGCGTTAACAAACAGCTGGACCGATGGCGACAAATGCATAGCTCTCACGCTCGCTCTAAGAGGATCTGCTGCTTAACTGCTACAAACCATTCTAGCAGAAAAGAGTGGTGACTTCAGTGTTCTTGTAAGCGCAATTGAACGGCGTTTTGGAGACAGCCACATGACAGAAGTCTTCCGAGTACAGCTAAACAATACAACACAGAAAAAGGTAGAAACTCTGCAACAGCTTCAATCAGATATTGAACGCTTGGTTCATCTGGCATATCCAACAGCTAGCAATGAGATAAGAGATCAACTTGCTGTTGAAGCCTTTGTGAGAGCTGTGGCCGACATTAATCTCCAGAGGGCTATTCGAATTGCCGGGAAGCGAACACTCCCAGAAGCATTGGCATTCGCTCTGACAATGGAAGCAGCAGAAAAAGCTTCACAGAGTATCCATCGGTTTAGAGAAGTGGAAGTCCAAGAATGCTCTTGTCAGAAGGCTACCGTGCAAAGGAGGCAGCAAGGCGGACGAACACGATGCTGGAATTGCAATAAGAATGGGCATCTTCAACGACAGTGCAGATTACCACGAAGAGATACCGCTTGCCAACACTGTGAAAACATAAGCAATTCCAACGGCCAAGGAACGCCCAACAACAACGTTACTTCCCAAAATGTTTCCTACCTGGAAAACAAACATGGAATCCAACATCAGAGGGGGAAGCTTGACTCAAATGCAGAGGCACTATCTCGGAGACCGTGTAAACAAGACTCAAAACATTACAGACGCCAAGATGAAAAAGAAGTGGTTTCAGTGCAACGAACCTGAGCCGATCCCATTTATGGCTGGAGCAACGATGAGTTGAGGAAGGCCCAACAAGAGGACCCAGACATTGAACCCATCCTCGCATGCAAGGAACACCAGGAAAAACCGGAATGGGCTGATATCTCCGACAGAAGTCCGGCTCTGAAGGCCTATTGGGCACAGTGGGACTCGTTGCATGTCCAAGAAGGTGTCCTTCGACGTAAGTGGGAATCAGCAGATGGAAAGTCCTATGTAATGCAGGTAGTCTTACCGAGATCGAAGATTATGGACGTTCTGCGAGAGATGCATGATGGAGTTTCGGGAGGCCATCTAGGAGTAAACAAGACGCTAGAAAAGGTTCGACAACGATTCTATTGGCTACATGCAAGGGAAGATGTCGAGAAGTGGTGCCGAAAATGTGATACCTGTGCTGCCACCAAAGGCCCGAACAAAAAGAATCACAGCCAAATGCAGAAGTATAATGTCGGATCACCCTTTGAAAGGATTGCAGTAGACGTGGCGGGTCCATTTCCGGAAACAAATAATGGAAATCGTTATATAATGGTCGTCATGGATTACTTCAGCAAGTGGCCTGAAGCATACGCCATTCCGAATCAAGAAGCCAAAACAGTCGCAGACCAAATTGTGTTCAACTGGGTGAGCAGATTCGGTGTTCCATTAGAACTTCATTCCGACCAGGGAAGGAATTTTGAATCAAACATATTCCAGGAAGTTTGTGGGCTTCTTCACATCAAGAAGACAAGAACAACACCACTCCACCCACAATCTGATGGCATGGTCGAACGGTTCAACCGAACCCTTAAGGAACATCTTTGCAAAGTTGTGGACGACAACCAGCGAGATTGGGATCGACACATTCCACTGTTTTTGATGGCGTATCGAAGTGCAAGACATAGCTCAACTGGCCATACACCGTCTGAGATTTTGATGGGAAGGAACATCAGATTGCCGAGCGAAATAAAATTTGGATGTTCCACGTCGGAACCGCAAGCCGAGGATGACTACTTGGATGACCTCAGAGAAAGACTCCTTCAGATCCACGACGATACCAGGTCAAAAATAAAGATGTTCACTGACCGAATGAAGACACGCTACGATATACGAGCGACAACAACAGAGTTCCAAGCAGGAGATCGAGTGTGGCTTTACAATCCCCATCGACAAAAAGGGTTGTCACCGAAACTTCAACGGGACTGGGAAGGTCCATATACAGTGATTAGCAAAATCAACGACGACGTCGTGTACCTGATACAAAAAGGAGTCAGAGGTAAACTTAAAGTGGTACATCGCGACCGACTACATCGCTGCAGTGGTGATGAGAATGATGAATTTGTTCGGGACGATCAATCCTAAGGAGGGGGTAATGTAATGTGTATACACTTTTCTTACTCTCTTTACTTAATCCTTATCTCTATAACTCTAATATCGTTTATTTGTAGTAGTAAACACTTGTGACTTGTGAGGGGCAATACCTAGTGATTAAGAGAAACTTTTTGTTTAGCATTAAGAACGTTAGCCCCTACAAAAAGTAGTCCCAGTATTTTTATTTGTAAGTGAAGAGCTTCTGGAACATTCAGCTTCTCCAAGAACCATAGTAGTTTCTATAACCCATCATATTTGTTATATAAATAGCCGTTTGGCGGCGAAGCAAGATAATTGATAGTGAACTGCGATAAAGTAAAGATACTGTGTTTGAAAAGTAATTGAAAGTGTTGAATAAATAAGTTTGTGAGTGGTTTGAATAAAGTGAATTTGTGTTTTATTTGAAAGTGAATAAGTTTTAATTGTCGGACCAAGCCGAATATTACAATATGTATGTACCTATGTCTTTTATTTATTATTGTTTTTAAAATTTAGATAAACAAAAGTTCTTGCCAGCGTTGGGGGCCCCTGCAATGGGGGGCCCGGTTTCTGAAACCGGTAAGACTTGTGGTAGTTACGCCACTGCTCCATTATTAACCAAGGCTTTGGCAAAATCTTTGGCTTTTTCGAAATATTATGAAGTTTTAACGTTGAATATAATATACGCTTTAACATATATTTCAAACCATAATTCTTTCATCAAAATATTCAAACAATTGCGGGCGCTATGAAGTTTAGCGCAAAGTGCATTTCATTTTTTTGCCTTGAGACATATATACCCTTTAGTAGTTCTACAAACTACGGAATCATTCATTGAACTTCCTCCGTCCTCTGTAACGCACTTGGCCGTTTTTTTTGTTTCGATTCCATGTTTTGTTTACCTTCAGTTATTGAGTTTTGGGACGACAAGAATACATACCTACAATTCGAAACGACTCGACCGATTTTGATGCAATTTAATACCTATGGTAAACTGGGGAACATTCGTCTTTGGGATACATTCGGCATTGCAGTTTTCACCACGAACTCTTCTGTTTACACCCAAATTTTAACCACACATCTTTTCCTTAGTTTTCGATAAAATTTCGTTGATTATTATTATTGTTTGTTCATTGATCGCAGTAGTGATGTTTACAAGAGCTGTAAAACACATAACACTACAGCCATATCAACGCCGAAAGAAACATAGAACAAATTTAGCAAGACAATACTGATGTCCGTGAAAGTATGGCCTCATTACAGCAAGTAGAATCAGAAGATGCACAAGCTGAGCCAAAGAAACAAAGAAGATTAAAATAAAGCCGATCACGCTGACTTATATCAATCATTTACCTATCAGTCATTTCTACGTCTAGAATGCGACCATGAGTCCGATTTGGAATATTAGATATGATCATTCAAAAAGCCATAATTTATAATTTGTGCTATTGACAAGAAATGTCTGCATTGTAGTTAAAAAATAAGCCAGCCGGGATGTGTTTCGCATCAGGAAAGTTGCAACTTCCTGTAATTGATATTCACTATACCTGAACTATTGAAGAAATCTTGTTTGGCACGGATCAATATTCCTACGTGTTCCTGAAATCAATTCGGACATTCAATTCATGTTTCTAAATTACACCATCCAGAGCAACAGAATTAGGTAGTACTTCAAAATTTAAAGTCAAGGAGCAAAACTATCACAAAGTGGGCTCATTAGATACTAACAATGCCAAACGATACACATACACTTTTGCAGATCTATTGAACGAAGATGCACGCATGGAAGCACATTGTGAATAAAATAATTTAAATACAAGCAAAATCAATTTATGATAATTCGTAATTCGTATAGCGAAACAACGTCTGTCGGGCCAGCTAGTAATATATATTAAAGCTTTTTGGCTTGTTAGTCTACGTCAGTTCGTTTTGTCGTCCTCATCATCGCCCTAGCTGATGACGTTTATGCCCGTTTTACAGTCTAGTTTTCGTCCGGGCTTTTTCTCTTATACCAATTAGTTGCCGACAACGGCACCATTCAGTTTCGCAATGCAAAGATCCGTTCGTTGTGGTCTACGCCACTTTACATTGATAGTTCTCGTTAGGCTAAAAACACACTAAATCCGACAAGACGTCTTTTCGTCTTTCGACAAAAAATCGTGTCGGATTCCAACCCACACCCAAGACGACAAAGACCAAATGTCTTGTCTTTGTCTGTTTCGGTGTGTGTTGCTCCTATACAACCTATACCTATAACTGACATGTCTTTTTGTCGAATCCTGTTTGTTTCAAACAAATTGTTTGTCTTGTTCATCGCAGTGTGTGTTACTTCATAAGACGGTGTGTAATTTTAGGCGTTGACATTTTGTCCCGGACTTTTTGTCTTCTTTGGTGTGTTTTGCTCCTATACAAACCCATGTATTTATTGAAACCGACGAGCGGACACGGACAAGACTTTTTATCGTGTCGTGTCTTTTTCGGTAGGTATGTGTTGCCTCCTAAGAGCAATGGACTTGTGTCCAAGATTTTTTGTCCAAAGACAAAAAGTCGTCCTGTCTGATTTGGTGTGTTTTTAGCCTTAAGCCCTTAATGTACACTTTTAAACTTTAAATCTTGTTGAAGGACAAGAACACCTTTTCAATACCGCTTTTACAACGATTATTATTTCAAATCCAACTTCTTGTTCCAAATTAACTTGACATGGTAGAGGTAAGAACTAAGGGTAGGTCCTTATTGAGAGGCCTTAACCATAGATGAGGGTATTTACTCCTTTTGTTTTGAACTCTTTCTCATTATTGTGTCTCAAGGTAAAGACTGTCGTTTTAAGAAACAGTTATTTAACTTTTCCACATAAATTTAATGCACTTACTAATATATGTCAACCCCCTCACCAGGGTCACTCAGTAAGAACACAAATATTCATTTGTCAATTGCAACACTGAAAGTTGCCGAGAATAATATGAACAACTCAATTCGCAATTTACAACAACAGAAACGAGAGCAAGACCAACCAGAAGCAGTCTTTCATAGCGTCAAAATTCAATGAAGAAAAACACCCTCGACTTGGACGCTGCTGTGCCTTGGTGACTCTCAGCTCCGTTGCAAAGTGTATGCTAAAAATTATAATTTCACTGGGTCTTCAATTGAAGCTGAGTGGTCTTAATGAAATTATAAGCCCAGCTGTTGCAGAAAAAGTTTTTTGTTTGCCTTCAATATTTGTAGAATGTAGGTGCTTGTGTTGCGATTGCGACATGCGAATATATGCAAACAACAGATCGACCGACGTTCTTTTTTTTCTATCGAAGTGCTTTGATTGATTTTAATTAATTTCAATCGAAAATAATTGTTTCTTCTGTTGTACTTTTTTAAGATGTTTAACGAGATCGAATTCAAAATACAGTAATATAGAAAAAACAGTTTGTATAAAACCGCATACATCAGAAACAATCTGTACCTAATGGCATCAAGATGAACATTAGTCAGATGAAGTACTAATGTTCACGTTCACAACTAACTATAGGAATGTTGATATTTTTCTGCTCAAATTCCATGGCAGACCTGAGTTGTAATCGTTATAAATTGACTTCCTCTCACCATTCACTAAAATTGATCCCATCAATGAGATCAACAACCTTGCCTGAGTCCCCTGTTCCAGCAATCAGATCCAGTTCTTATAACATATCGTCCTGAAAGGTGTATATCACAAATAACAACCAAAAACGACCATAAAATTACGTATGCAGCCAAGGTGTTAAAACGAACACGTCAAGCATTTAAATTCTCACCTTAAACGATCTCAGTTAGACCCTGGGCTCCAACCAAAAACGGTTCAAACAGATATCTCGCTGATGGTGATCATTCCCATCGCTGATAAGTTTTCCAGGAGTTGTGGAAATGTACAAAATGTTAAAAGTAAGCAAACATACAATCAATTTCCGTGTAATGTTCGTCCATAAAAACAAATGATACTTAGTCTTGTTGAGAGGAAGGTGCGCGCACTAAAGAGTTGCAGAGATACTTGGGACGGACGCGGATGGTATAGGTACACGCACGTCCGACCTGGTGTTGAATGGTTTTCAATTTCTAGGAAGTGATTTTCGTGGCCAGTGGCCACCACCGATGTAATAAGTAAACACACAAATTTTTGTCACATTCGGTTCATGAACCTGTCTGGAAGATAGGGCTACCGAACGCGTGCGTACGTAGTTTTTTTTTGTGAGACGGGATTTGCTTGGAGAAAATAAAAATAATACACTTTACGTGTTTGTAAAGGAATTTCATTTTCTTGGGTTTTGTGAATGAAATTGAGTTCAATTCTTGGAAGATGGAAAGAAAGGGATTTACTTGATCTGTACAGCAGTGGTGTAAAGGTTGTAAATCATAAAATTTAAGTTGTTTATTTTTTTCGCTGTGGCGTCGTGTCTCGCCTTCGTTTTTTACATTTTTACTAAAGAGGCTACTGGGGAATGGAATCCTTTAAAGAACAAAATTTGAATTCAGAAGTTAGTGTGGATATTTCAGGATGGGGATATCCTTGATTTTATTGTTTGTAGTTTGAATAGATTGGCGCCACACGATCAATTATTGTTGAATAAAGTGGGATTCTTGGAAGTTGGCTGTTATTTCCATAGTTCCTTTGTAATAACTTGTGGCAGCACAGGATGTAGGCTTGATTATTGAATTCAAATGCATTCGTTTATGAATATGATCAATTATCGTTCGTATTGGTTTTGTTTTCTGTTACAAAAGCGGAAACTTTTGAAACAACGAAATCGTTTGTGTGAGTTATCTGTCAACACTTGCCCTTTCACAAATCCTCAAAATGTCTTCTTTGAATGGTTTGCCAGTTCAATTATGAGCTATAGCCAGGTGCTGACTTAATAAATTTGTTTGATTCAAAAATTTCACAAAATCCGAAAAGATTTAAAGAAAAACGAAAAAAAATTTCTTATGACTGACAAATTTCTGAACCTAAACCTAACCCAACCTACTAAATGTTTGCAAAATTTATTACGTCCATGCAGCTTCTACATAAGTTATTTGTGTAGACCCCAGCCTCATAGCATGTCTGCCTATGAGTTAGTGTCTTGTTATGACTCCAATTCTGGAGCTTATACTTTGTTTGCTCAGGGGAATCAAGCCTTTTGACCGCTTCAGGTCTATGATTGGCCATATTTATTTGTTGGTTGCTAGACAGGTGGTACCCTGTGACCATCTAGCTGCTAGATTCTAGCATTTGTTGATTCTAGAGCATATATTGTTTGAGAAGATATTTGCATGTAGAAAGTGGTATTCCGGTTTCAGCAGTGGGCAGAAGTTTTCCGGTTTTGGGGTGCTCATCAGCTTTACAATTTCCCAGAATGTCTCTTTGTCCCGGCACCCAAATGAGGTGAATGTTAAACTATTCCGTCATCTCACTCAGAGATGATACAGTCGTGAACTATAAGAGAGTTTGTGAAGACCGACGCGAGAGCGGCTTGGCTGTCCGAGAAGTTACGTATATCCTTGCAAGATATAAAGTTTTCTTTGAGCCAGGATACTTCTGCCATTACTTCTGCCTGGAACACACTACATTGATTGAAGTCTAGGTATATGCTAGTCTGAGATTCAGTGGTTTTGAGTAGATACCACCTCCAACGCCGTAGTCGGTCTTTGAACCATCTGTAGGTATATATAGAAGTGTATCGTGTCGTGTTTTCTTCCAGAGGTTCTCCTTCTTCCCTAAAGGATGTTGAAGATAGAAAATATGCAAGTTATGATCGAATAGCATTTTTGGGGTGGTAGGTATAGTCTAAGTGATCTAGGATAGATCTGAAATTGTCTAAGATATTTATATTATCAGTATATTGATCCATTGAGAGGTTGCTCTAAGCCCCACGCATGAGTAGACTGCAACCATTTTGGAGAAGATGTCAAGAGGTGTAAGTTTGGAAGTACCTCCAAAGCTGCTGTTGGTGTTGAGCAAAGTGCTCCCGTGATACATATACCTGCTGACCACTGGACTTTAAGGAGTTTATTCAAATTTACCATCTATTTCCAGTGCTGTCTACTATATACGACAACTCAATAAATGAGTATCGGTCTGATTACCGAAATGTATAGCCAGTGGGCTATTTTTGGGGAGAAAGCCCTATTTTGAGCCTATGGCCTTTTTACAAGTAAAGAGTGCTGCAGTAGCCTCCTTTACTCTGTCATCAATATTTGCCTTCCAATTTAGTTTTTTGTCTAAAATTATGCCTTAATATTTGGTTTGGTCGGAAAAGCTTAGGGGTATTCTTTTAATCGTGGGTGGTTTAATTTTAGGAATTTTGTACCTTCTCGTAAAGAGTACTAGTTCCGTTTTATGTGGATTGATGTCCAAGCCACAATGCTTTGTCCAGTTCTTTAGCCTGTTTAAGGCGTTTTGTAGGAGTTTCGAGAGAACTTGGAGGTGTTTCCAAGATTCAGATATTGCAACATCGCGTCGTCGACATAGGCAATCACCTTGAAACCCTCTGCTTCCAATGATGTTAGGAGGTCGTTAACTACCATGTTTCATACAAGAGGTGAAAGGACCCCACCTTGGGGTACCTCGATTCACCGATCTGGTGGCAGTAAAAGTCCTCATGCTGGAAGTGACTGTCCTTCTATTAAGCATGATACTTATTAGATCAGTGAGTGATTTGCATGTATGGGAACAGGAACACATTTCTGAAAACTGTCGACAAAACATTATATGTTCCATACACAGAGTGCACCAATTATAAGAATAGGTATAACAATTTTTAGTATAACTCTGTCCTACAAGATCTTATTGGTTCATAGGCAGAAACCAGAATTTTCAAATTTTAGGGCAATTCGATAATTGACCCTTAGCAATTCACAATTCACCCTAAGCAGGCAATGGAAAACTTTCCAACATTTATCACCAAACCAACCAGGGTAGAACTTTACAAAGCCATGGGAGATTTCGGCATCCAACATAAACTTATTCGACTATGTAGGCTGACCATTGCAATTGCTTTGAAATTGAAATTGAAATTGCTTTTCTATTAACATTTTTTTGGAAACGTCTTGCCTGCCAGTCACCTAGTCCACCAAACTATAGGCTATACCAGATAACTTCGATACCTTTGGCAAGAACCAACAAGATATACAATTCTGAAACCTCGAAAAAGAAAAGATGAACATCTATCAAAGAAAGGGAGCACGATTTCGAAATAGGTATCAATATGGAAGAAGATAATACGCGGGGAGGTACTCAAATCTAACAGAACTTATTTTAGTCTTTTAAGACTTCTTTAACCAAAAACCAATACTTTCCGGTACTCACGTACGGATTCTAGACTTCATAGTCTGAACAATGCAATCGAGGGAAATGTCCTTACGGAGAATAGTTTGTAACATTTGTGAGAAATAACTTTTCCGGAGACATAATGACAAATATTCAGCTTGGTGGACTCCGGTGGACTGTTGGTATGAGCGAAAAAGAACTGGAGTGGCAAGTCCTTTGCAGACCAAATTTTCGCTGGGAGGATGGTGTAGACCGGAAACCCGAATCCAATTATGTTTTTTTTTTTTAGTAGAAGGTCTATGTTTACACAAAAACCAGCAATTAATAAGCAACAATTTTTTTGTTTACCTACAATTTAAATGATAATATCTACCACCAGATCTCCAAAAACATCGAAGTATATCTCTGTCTTCTTTTTTGATTTTTCCTTTGGTCATGTTGCATTAGGGTTTCTTTAATATTTGAGAACACTTGAGCATCTTCCAACCTACATGCCACTTTGCAACCTCCACTTATCTACTTCTTGCTACTTTATTTCCTTTTGGCCTTAACTAATGCTTGTAACTTAATTCAAGTTTCCCTCCCCCTAGTCCTACATACTTCGCATTTTCGGTACTTGAGCTTAAACTAAAAGAATGCCGCCACACAATCTTAATCTAGTGTGTCTGAATTACGCCAACAATCATAATTCGCTTCTTTCATCTTCTCTAAAAAAAAAGAACACCCGAAGGTGTATCTTGTATCTTCTTTCACACTAACAGGCACAGAGTGCCAATCCTGCTCTTCATCAAGTGCAAAAATGTGTGTACCAGTACCACATCAAAGAGTTTTGTGCATAACCCAATCCCATCCACCCGCATACAGTGCTAAAATTCATATAAGGACCTTGTCTTTCTTTCATTTCATACCGAAATATCTACACGCTCTTTTGGATGTTTGTTCTTATTTTTATTTTGCGGTTCTTCTAGACTCTATACAGCCGAGCCGACTGATTATGATATAACCTCTTGAGCAAGTCCATAGGGGAGACTAGAGTCCTTGATATCTAACTAAGCAGTCGCTTAGTAAAAGGTGCCGAAAATTGAGGCCTCATTCAAGTACGTCGACTACACACACTCTGTCTATATGAATGTGAATGTTATGAACGGCGAACGATCTTTTATGTATGGAGAAAGTGTAAACTTTTTCAAAGGGGGCTAGGTTTGGTGTACTACTTTTGCAAATTGCAAGCCCGTCTGATAAAGTTGGTAGGTGCAATGTGCAATTGGTGCGAGGGGGAATATATCTGAGAGTGAAAAAAAAACACAACAATAACGATGGGAAAACACACTCGACCAAGTGTTGGCAGGCAAAGTTGAAAAGAAGTGGTAAACAGCTCGAAAAGTGTATTTGAAGGTGTTGTTTGTAAGTCGGCTTTTCAACTTTTGAGATTAGGCATACAGTATACTTGAATGATATTAAGTTTATGCCAATTCACCAAAAAGTGGGCTTGAATGAAATCAAGTGATGGGCAAGCAATAAGCTAATAAAAAGATGAAGAAAACTTGACACTTGATATCCAACCATACAAATATGATGAAAGAAGTGCTTCGTCCGGTCGACGGTGCTTCAGGGAGTAGATGGTTGTCTTAATGGGCAGTTTACATTTCGATTTAAATAATTTTTGAAACTTCTTAACTAAATTCAACCTTTAGCGTTAGTTTAAATCATTTTGCCACGCCCATAATTCTCAAAAATTATCTGAAATATTTTTTTGATGGGAATATCTCGGCACCTAGGGCTCAGATTTATTTCGTTTTTTCAGTTATAGTCTTGGAAGAGAATGAGCATCAAACTTAATACTTGAAAGAAAATTATAGACTCAACACTTGTCCGAAAATTCACTAAGTTGCCGAAACCCAAAAAGTAGAGTTTTTAACGACCGTAACCTAATCGTTAATTTTGAATTGGCATCTACTTCTTTGGCTTAGCAAACAGTTTTTTTTTTCGATTTCCCATATCCCCTGGCTGGTCAAACAAAGTAACTCAACCGTCCATTCTGCACTTCCAAAAACGAAAAAAAAAAACACAAATACAAAATTGATCAACTTTACTCTTGTTCGCTTGTTGTTTGAAAGGACATTCCTTCCGAATGTCAATGTGATTCTGCACAACATCAGACGAACGATAAAACAACCAGCAAAACGAATAAAAAAGAAACCTAAACAAAACGCCAAACCATCTAAAAATTCCTCACTAATTCTCACTTCGGTCGTCACTAGTTTGCAGGCATTTCGATAACATTGCACGTTTTTCTGACTTTCTGCGACTGCAACTTCGAGTTCGATTCGATTCGATTGATCGGCGCAAATTGATTTTGTGTACTTAGTGCGTTGAGCTCATCATGCAAGGACCGAGACGGGACGCGACGCAGACTGAGATCGCAATAGCATGTAAGAGCGAAAATTGTTGACCAAAAATGGTCAATAATACCTGGGCCGGTCCTTATGACCAATCGATCGACCGACCGTTGGCAACGTTTACAATGTGTTGTCCATCGTCATCGTCGTTCCCCGTTCGTCTTGGTGATTGTTAATGTTACGTGTGCGCTCACAGCAGCTTATGCTCTGAGATCTTAATTTAGGAAAAGCAAAGCGCTTCTAGCTTGACTTCGCGTCGTCGTCGTAGCGTCGCGTCCCTTAGGTACGCACAGTGATTTGTCGGGATGGGGAGAGTGTTTGGACAGTTAAAGTGATTACTCGATTAAAAATTGTTGTGTGCAGAGCGCGATGTTGTACCTACGCTTAGTTATTCAACTCAATTACTCCAGTTTTTTCTTATCAAAGGAAATCCAAACGCAGGTCTATGCAGCGAGCGCAGCTTGGAAAGGTGAGAAAGCTATTGAACTGTATGGGATTTGCATCAAGTTCATATCCACATTCCCGAGCAATTTTCTATCAACTGGACCTGGTCTAATTGATTCTGACCAAAAACTAGAAAACAATTTAATTGAGTTGACCTGAGGAGGCATTAATCAAGTCATAGACATCAAAATTTATCTGAAATCAAATGAAGGAACTTAATCCCGTTTACGAAGTGCCCTACTGCCTACCAAATTCGATCCACGACCAAGTGATTTTTCAACTTTACACACATCTCAATTTTCTTGTCTGTCATCAATCAAGGCCACGACTACTGCTGATTGCCACCGTTTATTTGGTTTTATTTTCTTTTTATTTTATTTTCGTTTTTCGTGTCGTCCAGTATTAAATGAACACATGTTGAAAAGTCAATGAAGAAGCGCCTGTGCTATAGGTATATTTTCAGGTGCGGATCATTTAAGGATTCCGACGTGTTTTGTGCGGACCATTCATTAAATGTTGAGGGAGCATGAGAAGCGTCAGATCAAGGATGTTGAGAAAGCCAAAAGCAGAAAAGAATGAAGTTCGGAGGTTTTACCGGAAGGTAAATCAGCTGGCTGAAGGTCATCGAGCAAGAACCGATGCCTGCAGAGATAAACAAGGGAACATCGTATTTGGAAAGACTTCTGTACACTGTATAACGGCAACGATGAACACAATCCCGCCGTCAAGCAGGAGCCTTTCATCGAACACGATGATAGCCAACAATTCCGTGAAACCGACCTAGAAGAAGTGAGAGCGGCAATATCACGGCTGGAATTTAACAAAGCCGCTGGAGGATATGGTCTAGCTGCCGAGCTGTTCAAAGCAGCAGGTGACGATCTAGAGAGGAGCGTGCATCAAATCATCTGTAATATGTAGTCGGAAGAATGTATGCCCCATGAATGGAACCTCAGAATTGTTTGTCTGATCCTGATCCTGAAAACTGCGTCAACTACAGAGGAATCAGCCTACTAAACATCGCTTACAAAATCCTTCCTGCCGTAAAATGTGAACGTCTGATACCTTTCGTCAACAATGTGATTGGTCTTTATCAATGTGGCTTCAGATCAGGATAGTCAACCATCGACCAAATGTTTATATTGCGGCAGATTACAGAGTGGAACTGTATAAATCTTTGTCTAGTTTTGGCATCCCTGCCAAGCTCATTCGCTTGTGAAAAATGACAATGGAGAACTCACGCTGCGCCATCAAGGTTGGCAACGAGCTTACGGAATCTTTCGGTGTCAAAAAAGAATTCAGACAAGGCGATGCACTAGCACTGTCATGCGATTTCTTTAACATCTTTCTTGAGTTCAACTTCTCGCTCGTACGCCGATGATATTGATATAATGGGAAGAACACAGCGTGATGTCAATGGCGCCTTTGTGAGAATTGAGACAGAAGCGGCAAAAATGGGATAAGCGGTAAATGAGGGAAAAACGAAGTACCTTTATGCTGTCTTCGAGGAAGGACACCCAATACCGACGACGACAGCTCTGACAGAACGTCACAATAGACGCATACAACTTCGGGGTAGAAGAGGAGTTTGTCTACCTAGGCTCCGCTATTAACACGGGCAATAACACCCGCGCCGAGATTAGACGAAGAATACTTTTGCTAATATCTGTTTCTTTGGGCTAAGAAAGCAATTGAGTGGAAAAGCCCTCTCTCGAGCAACTAAGGTAAAACTGTACAACGGCCTAATCATCGCATCCCTGCTGTATGGTGCAGAAGCATGGACGTTGACAAAATCGGATGACTGTGCTTAGGCTGTTTCGAGAGGAAAGTTCTTCAGGTCATCTATGGCCCTTGCATAACGACGGGTCTTATAGGAAGAAAATGTAGGTATCTCAGTACCGACCGACCGACGATAGTTGCAACCAGAGCGGCATTATCTCTGTTTTTAGCATCCTTGCGATCATGTCGCCTCAACAGAGAATTAGACCATCGCTCGAGAAAGGTTTGAGTTGAGGCATTTAAGACTTGTTCCTAGGAGGTTCCTAGTCTAGTTACTTACATACGGTGGCGCTACAGTCTGTTGTGAACTTGGGTCTCAACATTCTCTCTAGCTAGCTGTCACTAGTTTGGCACTCCAAGTTTATTGAGGTCCTCTTCCACTTGGGTGTGCCAACTGATTAGCGGTCTTCCTCTACTTCTTCGTTCCTCGGGAATAGTGTCGAAGGCTTTCCAGGCAGGAACATTGGTGTCTAAATCTGACCCTTCTGGCTAGGTCCGTCTCGTGTCGTTGTACAACCCGTAAAGTTCGCTGTTGAATCTTCTTCTAAATTCCTCATCAATGCACACGGGAACAATATTTCATTTGATAAGAGTAACTAGAAATAGCTGCTTGAATATCAATGAAAAAAGTAACATCGAATTATCTAGGTACTCTTTTCCCTTGTTGTGAACATTATAAGATGCCCTTTAAATGTCTAGAAATGACGCAAGTAACGTACCTACTTCTTAGCTGAGAGTGTATTCTCTGTTGTTCCTACTGTGAAGTTGTCGTCACTTCTGGAGCTATTGGCTATCAGGAGGGTACTCTGTCCAGTGGCTTGTAAGGTTTTTTTTAAGAGAGCCTTTTGTTTTAGTAACTTTCGAGAACTGAATAATTTGTACACTCAGTGTCAATTCAGAAGCTTCTGGACGAGCTTCGCTTTGCTCGGTCGCTTTTCTAGCTTAGCAACAGTGAAAAGCTTTCTTTTCCGGATTTTATGGATCATCATCAAAATAAACTGCCATTATTAAACATTTTCCTCCTTAGATTGCAAAGGAAAACGTCCCTGCAGAATAAGAAGTATATATGATCTCTGTTTTCATCCACGAGCAGATTGACTAATTTTTCCCTCAATTCTACAAAAGTTTTGCCTGCCTACGATAGTTTTTTACATTCTTGTAAAATCTCCAATCGTGTGGAATTATTTATTTTTCCTCTACAACTTTGTTTTTTCTAAATAAAATTGAAAAAAAAAACAATTTTTTCTCGAACAAAGTGCGTGAGTTTTTGATAGCAATTGCAGCACGTTTATTGACAACGCAACGGCTGGCTGCTGCGAATTGCGATCAAGCATCGCATCTCACCGACCGACGAGTTCAATTCGTACAGCTATTTATAATACCTCAGAGGAAAATCCAAGAGCAATTTTCAGTGTGTGACGAAATGATTACGTGCTACGCGAATCCCAATCACCAATCGGACATGATGTGTGATGTGATGTGGGGATTGGAAAATGTCTTTTGACAATCAATTGGAATGGGTTCGCAATTGATTTGCGTTCCTTTTTGTATTTTTTGTGTTTTTTTGTGAATTGCGAATATTTATTGCATTGCCAGCAATTCCACTGGCCATATATTTTCTTGTCGCTGCTGTCGAAAACTATGCAGGACACATTCGACGACGCAACACCGACAGAGGTTAAGATTCCTCATCTACATGTTGTGCCAAGGCAAATAAGTGTTTTGGACAAGCAAATGAGCGAAGCGCCTCAAAGAGAGGGTGACACATATCGTTGAAATCGTGTTCTTGATGTTCGAGCTCTATTCTGCCAAGCCAAAGGCATGTGTGATGAAAAAAATGCCCGAAAACAAGCTGAGCTTAATGGAGCGGAAAACTGCCCAGGCGCATGGTTATGAAATGTGACATTAAAATGCCCCCAAAATATATAATTTGAACCTAGACCGACCTAAAATGGGGAGATGTCTGTGTGACGTTGGCAGTTGCGAGAGAAAGTCCAGGTCCGGTTAAATCATCTGAAAAAAGCGGGTCGGGGGCGAGAAAATTAAATTGGCCAGTGATGCTGGAATTGAACACACATGCAGGTCACTGTTTGGCAAGGGTGGCTGATATCAGCTTTGTGTTGGCGTTAACGATGACATTAAAATGCGAAATACGGCGAACGAAAGGACGCCGCGCCGACGAGGAGGTCAAACGAGAAGAGTATGGGTTAAGTACAGTCTGGGTGCTTTTTTTTTTACTCATTATTTGCATTTGAGAATAGGAAGAATAATCGTCCTCGAGTGCTAAATGATTTTTGTTCCTGTTGAAGAATGAATCGTCAGAGTTATTCACTGTTCATATACCGACATGAATTATGGCGCTCTTATAGTTTTCGATAACATTGAGAATTTATATCCGGTGCGGCTACCTTGATTTAAAATCCAAACGATTCGCTTCCTGTGGAGAAACTTTTTAGCTTGGAGGAGTCATCTCGTTGCACCTCAGAGCAGTTAAAACGTGACAAAATTCGCTACACAAGAGCTTATCAAAAATCGCTGCAAGTGACATTTGATCTGTTCCTTCCAAAATCGACCCAGCTCGCTATCAAACGAAATCATTTCCCGGAGTGACTTTCTGATGTTAGTTAAGCATATTGAAATATCCCAATCAATTAACCGCCCAAAAAGTCGTTTTTGCCTTTGATGATGAATGGAAATGGGAATGTCCGCAGAACCGACCATCATCGGATGTCGAACGGCAGGAAAAAAAAAAAACAAAACGTAATCATGTGTGCAAGGCCCGAAGAATAGTAATTCGTGATAGAAATTCTGTGTTTTCTGCAGCACTGACTGTTCACTCCGTATACACAACATAACACAATAATACCCACCCGCTCGCATCATGCGAAGTTGGAATCGAACGAACCACATCACGCATCACCTCACAGATCATGTCACTAAAAACGGGGGTGCCGCTCATTCATGCGAGCCAAACGCTTCACTAACTTTTTGCATCCTTCTCTGCGGCTCAATCGAGCTGCGATACAAATGTGAATGCAAAGTCTCGAGGATGAGGAGGACCGTGGCTGTCGCCGAAGCATTCTCAACGACCAGCAGCAGCAATGTCCTTTGCAAAGATGCATTTGAATCATTTTGAATGATAGACTAAGTTATTCTTTGCGGCAGCAACAACAGCAGCGTCGGCAGCGAAATCTCGTCCTAGTCGGCTCGAATGGCTGCTAGCGACACATAAACAGAAACACGCACTGAGTAAATGTCATCGTTCGTCCTTTCGTGATGCGATTGAGTTCGAATTCCCTTAGGCGTAATATCCTTCGTCAAATGTTGCTATCGATTGTTGTTGTTTTTGTAGCTAGGTTATCGAATTAATTCGCTAGTGGATTAGGCACAGGAAATGCAATCAACTACATTGACCATCATATCTCTCATCGTTGCTTTGCTTTGCGTTTAGTTGAGGGATCATCTACGCCGCACCCTTAAATCGCATTATAATTGAAGGGGCTGATGCTGAATTCTAATGCGGTGTGTTTGCTTGGCTTTGGCGAATGATGCGATGACCTCTTCACAGGAAAAGATGCCATTTCGAGTCACATGATGTTTTGTAGCAATTTCTTCATTGGCATGTTTGTTGGTTGGAGCAAATGCATTTTGCGGAATATCAATCGTTCTTGGTTGGTTTGATTGCAGCTAATGGGGAAATCAGCTAGACTCTCGCGCATCCTGAAATACTTCCACACACTTACAAAGCGAACAAAAAAAGACGGCAACAATAAATTGAAATTAATTATTAAGAGTGCAGTTGGGTATCAGATGCATCAAAGGGGGCTGTGTTTATTGCTTGTCCTCGAAGTCAAGACCCATATCAATAATTGACGACTTTAATGGATCAATTCATTAATAGTGTCCACAAGAATGCACAACAAAAGCAGGACGAGAAGGGCTGAGTTTGTCAAGCAATAGAGCAAACACAAAAAATAAGCGATGAGCAATGAAAAAAAAAACCGAAAGTATCAGCAACATGTGACGCTTGGTCGAACATTTAACACTCAATTTGTTTCGAAATTTATTACAAGTGACAATAGCCGAAATTAGCTTCGGTTGGTGTTTTTTAACATATACCTACAACAGCAACTATTCATATAGTATCACTTTCCTCAAAGTGCACACATAAGCGAAAGCAGAAAAACGGTGCGGTGTGGGTCGATATGTGATGGAACAGTGTGTTGGTGGAATATAAATATAAGTTTTACGTGCGATAGAAGCACAAATAGAGCGTCGCAACAATTTCAGTAGTTAATATTATTCGGACTCGATTTCTTCTATTAAACAGGCTCAATTATTGCAATGAGGTCGATGTAATTTGTTCCTCCAACCAAGCTACGGGAGGGTTGGGTCTCCGCAACAATTTCTTCCACCTATCCCGGTTTTTCGCAGACGCACGCGACGAGTAATGACTATTTTTTAAGATTAGAAGGGACGACAGAGTATAGTACCTAGATTATGGTGGCTTTGAGCAGACGTCCTTAATATTATTCAATAATTCGAAGCCTTTCACCTATACCTTAACAGTTTGTCTTTTACTTTTTCCAACTTTTGTCACAGACTTTCGCTATCTGCCCTAGATTATTTGCCGTCTGCTTGATCTGAATAGTATCTAAAAAGCAACCTGATGGCAAACTTGTAACGAAGCCACATGCTTTTCTTGAACTTTGCATCATATAATTCACACTCACTTCCTTCCGAAAATATTATAAGTAGACCAGTACAATAGTGCTTAAATGGTCTGTACTACTACTACCGAATGATACTATCGTATCAGCTAGTAATATTGGTCAAAGAATAAGTCTGAAAAGGTCCGACCATTTCATAATCGGAACTTACCTCCCACCAGCGCTTAAGGGTTTGGATATTGAAGTGCTAGTCCGTTTTTGATTGCCACCAGGGGCTTTGGTACCTGCTGATCCACGGTTAGCGCTCTGGCCGTCCGTATTGATTGCCACCAGGGGCTTCGTACCTGTTGATCCGTGCTACCAGGGGCATTATACTTGCTGATCTGTGCCACCAAGGGAAGCATACTTGCCGATCCGTGCCACCAGGGCATTGTACCTGCCGGTCCGTGCAACCAGGGGCATTAAACCTGCCGATCCGTATTACAAGGGGCAGCATATCTGCCAATCCGTGCCACTAGGGCATTGTACCTGCCGATCCGTGCCACCAGGGACACTTTACCTGCCGATCCGTGCTACCAGGAGCATTATACCTGCCGATCCGTGCCACCAGGGGCATTATACCTGCAGATCCGTGCCACTGGGGGCTTTATACCTGTCGATCCGTGCCACCAGGAGCATTGTACCTGCCAGCCCGCAACCCCAAAGAGTATAATCCCAGATCACCGCATCTTGCCAATTTATAAAGCACCTGTCAAAACATACCAGAACAACAATCAACGGCTGTCCCATAGAGATAGCTCGGACCAGACCGCAAAAATAGCTATAAGACCTTTTCATATATTTCCATAAAGCTTTAGCTACGAAAGGTGTATTCTTAATAAAGTTTTATCAAAGGAGTCAGAAGGCCTTAAATTGAGGTTTCTTCAATAAGACCTTGGTGAGACCGGCTCATCCGATATCCTGTAGGAATGTCAACATGTTATGTTGTCTTCTATTCACCAAAAAGCCAGAATCAACAGTAGTAGGTTTTTTTTGGGAGAAACTCTTCGCCGGCCGTACACCCAAATGCATTGAACATGAACACCTTTTGAAATCAGCCAGCAATAGTAGCAGTTTCGAGGTAGATAAGAAACGAACATCATAAACATAAACACGACAAACGAAAACGACACCTTATTGGAGATCTGGTATAGAACTACCCAAACAAAATGTTGCTTCTTCGATTTTGCCACATAAATTGTTTCAAAACTTTTCACTTGTAATATACAAAGGGCGCACTAAACAAGTCTCTGACAGAGAGCTGGATGATACGTAAAAAAGGGACTTGGTACTTTAGTAGTGGGCATAAAGAAAAATTCTCCGACGGAAAATGAATGGGGAAAAATATTTAACCATATAGTCACAAGCTCTACCAGAATATTGATGCAGTCTAAAAAGCCAAGACAACAACGCAGTCCAGCTCTTTAGAACTATAGAGCAATCTTATGTTTATTGGTTTCGTGTTACAGGGAGGTTTTCTAAGCTTGAAGACTCTAGTGAAAGACAGAAAAGGCTGTCAGCTGTCACATTTGTTTGGCAATTGTAGTATTTGATAAATTCACTTTTCGATTTCCTGCTGACCCTACTGTAAATGAAAAATGTAAACATAATCAATTACATGCACCACAATTTAGGTAATCAGGATGGTACTCGGCTAAGTTTCATTGCATTTTAACGGAGTACGTGAATTGGGTCTCTATCTCTAGTAGACTTCTTGTGATCCGCAAACGAGACGGCCTCAAACATCGCGATGCCCTTGATCGACGGTTCCATGGTATTCTTGTCCTGCTGGTATTTCAAACTTCAGACCCTGACTATTATAACTCATTTGTCTTCCAATTGTGAATAATCGAAGAATTTTGTCGCTTATCTGGTGATGAGATCGCGTCTTCGATACATCGTTGCATACGGTCGACCATATGGAACCGATCAATTAGTTCGATAGCTTGGTGACTAAAAGGTCACCGTCCACATTTCCGAAACACAACCAGACGGTGACAAGGGCAACAGCAACATCAGTCCCTCTATTTTTCTACTGCTGCAGTTTTGTAAGGCATTTTGCGCTGGTCGTTCTTAATTTATTCGATTTTCTTATGTTGCAAACGAAATACCCCCCACCAAAGTCGATCGATTATTCGGAAATGCGTTAAAAATAAATTTAAATAAAAGCGGAGTTTAAACCTTTTAATAGTCGCATTGACGTGCTTCCGAATGGTAAGTTATTGCGGTCGGTTACAGTTGAGCAGGTTTCTCATTGACGCTCGCACAATGTTATGGGCAGTTTGAGTTGATTTGAGTGCGGAGTGTGAAAAAATGTCTTAGTACCCACTCAAGTTGTTTTTTTTGGCATTTTTAAGAAATGGGTGCGACAGCTGGTGTTATGTGTGAGACTTTTGTTAAAGTATTCTGTTTATTTTTAACGATTTTTTTTTTGTTCAATTGATTTGGAAGTTCTTGCTTTCTCAGAATATTGTTGCTCTAAGGTGAGGTTGGTTGGGAACTTAAAGCAGATTGCAAAATGTACAAAATGTAGGGTGATGAGGTATAATATAACATCTTTCCAGTTCCGCAAAACCTTTCTTTTAATCTGTGAGTCGAGATCGAGACTGCTTTCTTTATTGAGTAACTCCGCAATGAATTTCAAAAAAATTTGTTTTTGTTCTAAGCAAAAATTTTGAGTGAGGTTCATCCAACAACTTTCTGTTGAATATGTTCCGAAGAGTTTAATCTTTTTTAAGCATGCTGCAGAAAACCAGACATAATTCTGATATCTGGTTGCCAAGATATCCGCATTTGAATATTTGTTCAAATTAATTTTTAAGATTTGTGGGCGTGGTATACATCTTAAACAAACATTTTCAATACAAGCTTTGACGAAAACAGCAGCTCTATTGTTTTGTGAATACAAAAAATTGAACATATCAGTGGAAAGAGAGTTTAAAATAAAAATTTAAAAATAAATAAAGCGTACCTACCTATACCAAACACCCAATAGAGAAAAAATCAGTAGCTAGAAAGTCATAAGCAAAAGACATTTCCCAAAAGCTTTACCAGCGCTTCCACTCTCCAAGTGTTTTTGAATTTATGAGGTTACCGAAGTAGCAGTTACGCACTAACAAATTTCCGCCAGATAATCATCATAAACATTGTCATTTCTAGCCGATGAAATTGTAGGTGTGGAGGTACTTCATGTCCATTAGTAAGCCTTAATTTTGCAGAAGAACGTTCGCTGTTCCCAGACCCATTTGTTTAAACTTCTGATTTATGGGCGTTGTCTCTTCCAATTTAAACAAAAATGCCTACACACAAAACGAATTGTCATTTCACAGTTGTTAATAGGAAGAAATATGATTGCGTACAATCAAATGTCACTCGAGCGGAACTGTGTGATTCGATTTAAATCTCATTTTTGTTGTGTCTTCTCTTTTTTTTATGTGTACACTCATTTCAATGTCACTTATTCAGAAAATTGAGTGGGTCTTTAACTACATCAAAAAAGAATGATAGTTGGGGGGAAGAGGGGGTAGCGGGAGGCCTGCAGCATAAGCATCTTTAATCATTTTCACTAAATGACAGCGCAGAGCAACAACACGACAGACCGCGACAACATACGAGTTGTAAGTTGCTCCGAGACTTGAGCTTGAGAGTAGAATAAGAAGTACAATCCCCATATTAACCATGATGATGACGATTTCGCCAGTTCGAATTCAATATCACCAGTTAACCGCTTAGCTCAGCTCACCACACCACCTGCTGCGAATTTATGAACCGTGATTGTGAAGTCGGCAATAATTTCATATAACAGAGACGACAAGCAAAAAAAGGAAAACACAACAGCCCTCCCCTGTGGCGTTTCGTTTGATGCGTCTTCGGCTGTGGACCGTTTAAATTGTGCCGCGGCGCGGTTGTCAACGCCAACAAAACACCCAATATGAACTTGCATTAAAAATTTGTAGACAAGCTTCGGAAACAATCGTACAACTCGAGTGAGTGCGTTTTTCATCACACAAAAAAAGCAACCCAAGCCCAAGAACGAGAGGAATTCTTCTTCTTCTTAATGTTGTTGCTGCTGTTAGGGCAACAAATTACAGGGAGGATGTGATTTTGGGGATAATTTATTATAAATTTGCGGTTACATTGCCATTCTTTTTTTCTTCTTGTTTAGAGTCGTTTTCTTGTCGGACTGAGTCTCTTTAAGCCTTGACTTTTGCGTTCTCTATATCCGCTATATCCGGCAAACCACAGGGATTCCGCATAAGGACCAAGAAAAGACGAGTGTAAGTATACCTAAACACAGAAACACCACACATAAAATCAAATGGGAAAGAAAAGTTTTACTTATAACAAAGTTAATGCGCTCCAATGGATGGGGTGGTCCTGAATGGGTGGTATATTGCTTCGACTTCCGACTTTACTAAACCGACTACGACGCCAAGATAATTGTATTAAATCACCTCGACTGTGATGATTACCTCGCCTCGACGGAAGGTGTCTGATTAGAGTGATTGTGGTTGTGAATGAAAACAAATATCTGTCTAAGTTTTAAAAAGAGGTTTGGTGGTTATTAGTTTTGTGGGATTTAAAATTTTATAGCCGATTATTGCTTCTTGAGAATTAAAACTTAAGGTTTGGAGAAAAATAAGTTGCTTAAGAAGCTTTGTAAAGAAAAGACTCTGACTTTGGCAATTAAATGCAGCGAAAAAGTACGTTCCCTTACTTAACTCAACTCAAGGCGCTCAAAACAATCCAAAATTCGTTGCGTATTTTAGCATCATCCAACATGGCTCTTCAACTAGCTATATCCTTAGTTAACTGTCCAACGTTCCGCACTTCATGTTTTTCCAGGTCGCTGGTAATTTTGCTCGCCACAAAAGCCTGTCAATGCTTTCCTTGGGCTTGGAGTCGAAGATTTTACGAGATGGAGCATTGCTGTCCATTCGCTGCAATTATCTTGGTATTAACTTATGCGGGTATTAGCATGCCGTTGTTAAGTTTGTTAAGTTCTTCAAAATCCATTGTTGAAATAAACGGGGTCAAGAATCACTCTAAAAAGTTTTCTTCCGATGCAGTCGCAAGCATCTTTATCCATTTTGCATGGTTAATACTTCTGTTGTCTCACTGACACGGTTACATCACATAAGGAATATGTAGACTCCAATTTTTCGGTAAACTTATTATTGCCTAGATAGGCGAGAACTATGACCGAATATTGAAGTAAAAGCTCTTAAAGCTACGTTCACTAAATCCGAATTTTGGAAAAACATTTTACTAGTTTGCAGACGTTGCTCGTCCGTGTACCCCTCTATGATGAAGACGTTGAGTTAACTCTCTTTTTGAAATTCAGATTTTTTAATCGCCATCAGCTTCCTTTAAGATGTCAATAATTGAACCGCTTTGGAGCTATGGCCTTTTCGGACCATAATACATTTGAAAAAGGATCTTGTGCTTAGCATACCCTTTAACTAGTGTAATCTCGCTGAAAACTTAATGCATCATCAATTATCAATTATCAACTCTCCGGAAACCCGTGATACACTTACTTGCTGACTTATTTAAGGTGGTGCTAAGGTCCGTTGTGAACTTGCGCATCAAACAACAGTCTCCGCCAGGCGCCAGCCAGCTCCGTCGCTATAGCTATAGTCTCAAAGACTACAGTCATTTCAGTACTTTAGTTAAATCAGGAATAAGACTTTTTTTTATTAAAGTACTTCAACTGGAGAGAAGCAGTCACCAGTCAGTACTTATTTCTCAACTTTGCTGTCAATTGACTAAAAGATAATTAACTGCAGTACTTTTTAACTTGCTTAAGTCAGTTAAGTTACTAAAAAGTCATTTAACTTAACTTTTGTTTAGTCTTTTTGAATAGTAGGAGAGCCGGCTGCTCAATCCCACTCTACATGTCGTCCCGAAACGAAATGTTGAAAAACCATTTCTTGCTGTCTGGGATAACTCCAGACCGCCGACTTGCCTGATTTTATGTGGTGCGATATCATAGTATTTAACTAATGAAAATGCAAAAAACGATAAAAATATGTTGCATAACGTCCCGGGATAAAATTTACAGTTTTGGAAAGCTTTTTAACTGCCCATTCCAAAAACATGGACTTGCCACCCCGTATTTGGTGCAAAGACCGTGGCAAGTCGCTTTGAATGACGCGATATTCGTGGAAAATATGTCACATCGCGTCCCGACTTGAGATTTTGCTAGAATGTTTACCTCAATGTTTTTAAGCTAATGGCGTGAACTTGCCAGCGCTAATCTGGTGCAAATCTAAACTTGCCAGTAGGTAATTAAGTTAGCGCAAGAAAAACGAGAAAAACGAAATAATGTGTGATGAGTTAAGATCGACATAGCTTATGTGTGTGACTCCTTATTATATGTTTTATGACCACATGTTTTCCAACAACTTATTCGGTTACTCTATTGATACCCCATGGTAACAGCATATCTAGGCCTTTATAATTTTATTTTTAAAAACACAGAAATCGTCTATTTAAGTTTACTAGCAAGAAAGAATTCCAGTGGTCTTGCAAAAGTATGTTATGAATTATGTTGGTAAGTTTAAATATGGTAACCTAGGAACGAGGGAAGATGTATTTCACTTCTTGGGTAAGTGCCCAGTGTTGAAGGAAATCAGAAGAGCTTACTTCGAAAAAAATGTTTTGAGTCAAGTTGAAATGATGGAACTCCTAAATGGAAAAGATTGGGAGAAACTATTTTGTTACACTTCAAAAGCAGAAAGATACAGATTGCAAATAATAAATGAGCTGTTTTGATATGCAATTAAGTACACAAATTAGAATTTACCGAGTAAAACTATAAACTCTGTGTGATTTATAAAAACTATGTTACTATTTATGCTTATTTAATGTTTTAAATTTTTTATTTTTATATAAATGTATATTTTTTTTTCTCGAATTGTATTAAAATAAAGCAAACTCTGGCAGACGGCTTTTAAAGTCATGCTTATATGATTTAGAAATTGTAAACATGTAAAAAAAACAATATGGTTGAAATAAATCAAATTATCTATCTATCATCTAAAAAAAAGTATAAATATGTACGTAGCTTATTGTTAAAAACATTGACGCAAAATTATAGTCCGCTAATAAACAACTTTAGTCTTGGTGTGATACTAGCTTAAAATGACGTTTGAGTCATGACTCAAACTATAATTTTGCGGAATTGCTTTTATGTTAAATTTTTCATATTTTATTTCAGATGCAATAAAATGTACACTGTGGCGTATACGTGTTTTTTTTATAGATTTTTCAATTGTATACACTTTTTCTTTACTTTTTGCTTGTGAACTTTACTTTTTTTTGCATGGATTGTAATCTTGTTATTTTTAAAAACCTCATGTTTGATAAATTTTGGAGCTATAGCTTTTTCTTCGATCATCTGCCTCAAATAAAACTTCACCAGGGATAAAGTGAGAAGGATCGTCTCGAGATTTCTTAGACTTTTAAGTCAATCATTTCTTTATTAGCTAAACATCTGTCCTTTACTGAACGTTGTGTTCAGCCCTTCCAGCATTTCATGCGTTCACTGGGTCGTAGAAGCCTCGGACACTGATATTCTAATCATTTTACTGGGAAATTTAAGTAAAGTGCCTGGAATGTCAGTTTGGATGACGTCTCCAAAAACACGGAAAGCGAGTCGTAGTTACGACCAAGTATGTATGCATAAATTGCACGGAATTAGCATCCATCCTCGGACCTACGATGTGTTTAGCCCTTCCAGCATTTCATGCGGTCACTGGGTCAGATTTTACAGCGTCTTTTTTTAATCGAGGAAATGTGAAACCGTTCAAGATTTTAGAAGACAACGTTTTCTTTCAAGACGTTTTCGCTTCTCTGACCCATCCAGCTGATATCTTTGACGATGACAAAATTGATGCTATTCAAGAATTCACTTGTTTTATGTATAAAGTGAAAGGTTGCAATAGTGTCAACAATGCACGATTTCAGCTTTTTCAGAAACAATACGGCAGAATGAAGGAGAAAGAAAAATGTTTGAAGGAAGTGAATTGAAATTGAAATGCTGGAATTCTTTGAAACAAAAAATGTTGAGAACAGTATATGTAAATTCCATGTGGTTGAATGCGACAGTTGCATCCTGCGTAAACTTTTCTGCAGAAGACTGTAGTTGGTTCATTGAAAACGGGGTTTTTAAACCACGCTGGTTTGTCGGCGAGTCAACACCTCTCGATGTTGAAGATGTCATATGCATTGCAGAAGATGAAAATTTAAATAATGATGACTCTGATGTTGTTATTTCGTCTAGTGATGATTCTGACACGGATTAGACGATGATAGTTACAAATGTTTTTTATTGAAGTTAATTATTGTTAGTAAAACGAACTGATTTATTCATTGAGGCGTGAAATTTTTAATTTTTCTAAATTTGCAATGGGAATAATGGGACAGAGAAGGGTTTTGGTGCTAGGTTTGTATTAGTGCACATCTCATTGTGGCTTAAAAACAATTAATTTAATTATTTGGATTATTATTTCGTTTTTCTCGTTATTCGCGCGCTAACTTTGAATGCTGGCAAGTTTAGATTTGCACCAGATTAGCGCTGGCAAGTTCACGCCATTAGCTTAAGAACATTGAGGTAAACATTCTAGCAAAATCTCAAGTCGGGACGCGATGTGACATATTTTCCACGAATATCGCGTCATTCAAAGCGACTTGCCATAGTCTTTGTACCAAATACGGGGGTAGCAAGTCCATGTTTTTGGAATGGGCAGTTAAAAAGCTTTCCAAAACTGTAAATTTTATCCCGGGACGTTATGCAACATATTTTAATCGTTTTTTGCATTTTCATTAGTTAAATACTATGATATCGCACCACATAAAATCAGGCAAGTCGGCGGTTTGGAGTTATCCCAGACACCAAGAAATGGGTTTTCAACATTTCGTTTCGGGACGACATGTAGAGTGGGATTGAGCAGCCGTCTCTTGGACTATAAAATGTATTAAATTGAGTTTGAGTTAATTCAATACTATTGAGTCAATGAAGTACACAGCGATTTTTTCGTTTGAATTCACCCTGTGCAGAATCCTGTGTATGGATTTGTCCAATAATTTACCCCAGTGTTTGATATGAACAAGAATATAAGCAGTTTCAAAATATTCAAATAATTGTTTAAATCTACCCTTTTACTTTCAGAAGTAGTTCAGATCCATATTCCAGAAATCTGGTAGAACTGGTTTCTTGTTCCTAAATTGTGATAAGGAGGATGAAGCTAAATAATATCCTGTTTTAAAGACAAGAAGACATACAACAAAATTTCATAACAATAAGATTTTCGAAAATTTATTTGCTAAAAACGTTTCGGTTTGGTAAAAATACACTTTGTTTAAAAATCCACTTTGGTAAAAATGCTGTTTATTGGTAAAAATTCCCATTTAAAAAAAAATGTTTTGTGAAAATTGTCATTTGGTGCTTCTAGCGCCACCTATGCAAAAAAAAGTTGCAACTACGAATTTGAAAATTTTTCCCAACACTAACGCCATCTAGCGGGAAATAGATGCAACTTGTGCCACAGATCGGAAATTTTTTGGTTTACTGCCCGCTAGGTGGCGGTAGTGTCGCGAAAATTTTCGAAATCTGTGGTTCCATTGGCGCTAGTAGCACCAATTAGCATTTTTTGCCAAATGACATTTTTCACCAAACAGCTTTGTTATCAAATGGGAATTTTCACCAAACTACATTTTTACTAAAACGTTTTTCTAACAAATTTAATATTTTAAAAATCTTAGTGTCTGTTTCACAATTTATACAAGTATAAAGCTCTGATTACCCAGTACTTAAATTACCTGCGAATTAAATCCACCTGATGATGAGTTTTACATTTCACATTCATCCTTCTTATAAATTTATGTTTCGGCTCGGGTAACTAAGTAATTGTCAGTTATTCCAAGTTTCCAGTTAAAAATGTTTTGACAAATTGAAAACTAAAAAGGTTGAAGTGTTTGCTATACTTTTTATCACACACGCAACCCTCAAGTCAATTTTTGACGTGGCGTAGAAATGTCATGTAGTATTAAAGAAAATACATAACAGAAACAGATAACACACCGCTTCTTTCTTTAATCCAAATCGCGCCCGAAAGTCAACCTAGTCCAAGGATTCCATAAAATCCGTTCTCACTCTGAAGACACTGTTTCGTGGTGGATCCATAACGCGAAAAAAAAACTAATCAAACTCATCACTTAACGTGTCGAGAAGAATATCAATTTTATTGGAAAAAATGAAAATTATTTACGAATCCTTGCTTTTCATAAATTTAATTCTATTTTAATCGAACAAAAATTACAAGTCCTTTTTAAGACTTTCAAATCTATTAACTGCCTCTTAATCCTCCTTATAAGTTACTTGACACTTTAACTACTAGTTAGCTCTACTCAGATATTGTGAAACGCTATTTTGAATTTTAACTGCTGGTTATCTTCAAAGTAGCTCAACCGGGACTTTACTTGCATATTGTGAAACAGGCACTTAATGTGACGAAATTTTGTTGTATGTCTCTTCCTGATTTTTTGTTTGACTTAGAAGGACATTTTGCTTTTTCTTTAAAGCAAGATATCCATAGCCTTCATCCTCTTTATCACAATTTAGGAACTAGCAACCAGCTCTACCAGATTTCTGGAGTATAGATCTGCTCTTTTTGGCTTCAAAAAGGAATACTTCTGAAAGTAAAAGGGTAAATTTAAACAATTACTTATTTGAATGTTATGAAATTTATATTCTTGTTCATATCCCACACTGGAATAAAATCTTGGACATTTTAGTCAAAAAGACTAAAAAAAAGTCAATTGACTTATAGACTTATTGACTAAAACCAAACTCGCTTAACTTAAATGACTTATTAATTAGTAACTTAACTGACTAAAGCCAGTTAAAAAGTACTGCAGTTAATTAACTTTCAGTCAATTGACTTTGTACAATTGACTGCAAGTTAAGAAATAAGTACCTACTGAGGTGACTTGCGACTTTACTTACTGCATTACCAAAGTACTGCAATCTTTTAAACATAAGCTAGCTTGACGTTTCTAGTTTTGCACTCCAAGTTGATTGAGGCCTTTTTCCACTTGGGTGCGCCACCTGAGTCGCCGTCTTCCTCTACTTCTTCGTCCCTCGAAAATAGTGTCGAAGACTTTCCGGGCCACAGCATTGGTCTCCATCCGCTCTAAATGACCGAGCCATCTGACCCTCCGGACCTTGACCTTTCTGGCTAGGCCCGTGTCATTATAAAAACCATTAAGTTCGCTGTTGAATCTTCTTCTCCGTTCACCATCCATGCACACGGGGCCATAGATGGCCCGAATAACTTTCCTCTCGAACAGCCCAAGGTACATTCATCCAGTTTTGTCAGGGTCCGCATGCTTCTGCACCATACAGCAGGACTGGGATGATGAGGGTGTTGTATATTTTTACTTTACTTGCTCGAGAGAGGGCTTTTCCACTCAATTGCTTTCTTAGCCCAAAGAAACACCGATTAGCAAGAGTTATTCGTCTGATCTCGGCGCGGGTGTTATTACCCGTGTTAATGGTGGAGCCTAGGTAGACAAACTCCACTACTTCCTCGAAGATGTATGCGAATATTATGAGGTTCTGTCCGAGCCGTCGGTGTTGGGTGTTCTTCCTCGAAGATAGCATATACTTCGTTTTGCCCGCATTTACCGCTTAACCCATTTTCGCCGCTTCTGTCCCAATTCTAATAAAAGTGCCATTGACATTACGCTGTGTGTTCTTCCTATTATATCAAAACCATCGGCGGCGTAAGCAAGGAGTTGAATAGTATTTTGGAAGATAGTGCCTCTGGTGTTGACAATAGAGTTTGCACTTCTGGAACGACGTTAAAGTAATCGCATGACAGTGTATCGCCTTGTCTGAATCCTTTTTTTACATCGAAAGATTCCGTTAGCTCGTTGCCAACCTTGATGGCGCAGCGTGAGTTCTCCATCGTCATTTTGCACAAGCGAAAACTAGACATAGCTTTATACAGTTCGTCTATGTAGATGCTGTCATTCGCTGTAAAGGTGGTGGATATCGATTTGGAGTTCAAAAGTTTTCTCCAGGATCTGCCGCAAAGTGAAAATTTGGTCGATATTTGGCTTTCCTGATCTGAAGCGACATTGATAAGAACCAATCAGATTGTTGACGAAAGGCTTCAGACGGTCACATGTTACAGCAGAGAGGATCTTGTAAGCGATGTTAAGTAGGCTGATTCCTCTGTAGTTGGCGCAGTTTAGATGATCTCTCTTCTTCAGGATCGGAAAACAATGCTGAGGTTCTATTCGTCGGGCATAGATTCTTCCGACCATACATCTTACAGATGATTCGTGCATGCTCCTATCTAGATCGTCGCCTGATTCTTTGAACAGCTTGGCAGCTAGACCATCTGCTCCAGCGGCTCTGTTGGATTTCATCCGTGATACATCACGAGAAAAATCTTGAAGAATTTCCTTTCAAAAAAGTTGTTTTTACTATAAGAAGACTCTGTAGTGAAATATTTGCAATATTGTCTTTTGGGCAAACATTTTCTCGGTCGATTTCTGATGATTTTCAAAAAATACTCCATCAGCCTTCCTCAGAATAACAATTCTCTGTACCGATTTTTGTATTAACATATAAAAAGCTTGGTTATTTATAGTTCATTGATTGACTGATGTTAATATTCTGTCAAGGGAAATAACGTAGGTACTGCCAAATTTTAATCAAAGCAGCAAACGTCAACAAGCGAATTAGTAATTCCGCAATACATGAAATCACAACAAACCCTTTCTACTCCTCCATCGCCGACCCAAAAATAAAAACGAAAAAAACTGCTCAATCAATCACAGGAAAACCACTTAGACAACGCCTACAAATTTGTACCACAATTTCATCAGCACTGACAAATAAATAAAACTCAGGAAAAAAGTTGATATGCCTCCCGAACAAAATTACCGTGCATCACGTGAAAGTTTTTTCCTTTCGAAAAAAAAACAGAAATACAAAAAAAGGACAATCAGCTTTTGAACATGCAACTTTGACTAGTGAGTTGGCCTTTTCCTCATTTTCTCTTGACTCCACGATCCTTTTTAACTTGATTGGTGGATTGGTGCTGTGCTGTGGGTATCTAGTCATATGCCGCGCCGTGAATGTCGCCTTCCTCAACACAACAGTAAACAGAGTTAGCACTAAAAAAAAAAAAAAATATAATTCCAACAAGGACGAGAATTTCGAAAATTATATTATCCAACTCTTTGGTTTGGATAATTGCACGAGAATTAAAATTAATATACTGTCATTGTGGGTGAATCTTTTCGGGCCTCCTGCCAACAGCCAAATTCATCCTCGAAACATCATCACCAACGGTGGCGCAGCGCGGCGGCACTGGGTGGCAGTGGTACCATCGTCGAGATGTCACCATTTGTTAATGCCTCGCAATAATTTCTTATAAAATTACGAATGTAAACGACATAACGTATACAGGGCTAGCTGCCTGTTATTTTATTTTTAAGGAAGAAAAACGAAAGGATTTAAGGACCTTATAATCAGGCAGTTAAATTTCTGCTATAACGAACGTCATAAACTAGAAGCATTTCAACTCTGAAACTCTCGAGTCGTTGACAACATGCGGCCTAATGAATAACTTTGCTTGATGGCAGCGGCGCGGCTGATGGTTTGATGGTTTTTAATATCGGGTGCGGGAGGCTCGTGAAAATATGATGACGGTGATGGGGTGGGTGGCATTACATTAATTTTCAGTTCATAATTCCATGTTTTCTATTCGTTTACTGTCGAGTCCTGGTACACACTTCAAGGAAAACAAACTTTTTTGCATTTTTTTTTGTGTGAGGCCCCTGATTTTACACGCACAGTAGGCTTTTTGAATTTTTATGAGGTATTGCGGGTTTGAACAGATATAATGTGTGTACTACGACGACGACGAAGTATTAGAACTATTAAAATTATGGAAATACGCATATAAAATATAATAAATTAGGTTGAGTGGGGGGAATGCGAGGCCTCTGAACACGGACATGGAATGTTGCATGGCAGAAGAGATAGTTTGGTAACGTTAGCAGTGAGGCAAATAGTCGCTATAGTCTTGGAAACAATTCCGAAAATCTAAACTTTCAGCCATACACATACACACCTCATTTAGGAATTTTTGGCCACCATTTATTGGTGCCGAAAAAAGCAGGAAGTTAGGCAAATTATCCATTCTAACAATATCCGAATCAGAATGGACCTTCCTGCTGAATTTGGACGCCTTGTATTTCAGTGAAGTTTTCAACGGAATTAACTCAATTTTGCAAACAAGGGAAAATCATAGTAGAATCGCAGGCAATGCTGGGGATTTGGAAAGACCACTTCTGCAGGCTGTATAACGGCGACGATGAACAAAATCCCGCGGTCAGGCAGGAGCCTTTCATCGGACACGATGATAGCCAACAATTCCGTGAACTCGAGCTAGAAGAAGTGAAAACGGCTATATCACGACTGAAATCCAATAAAGCCGCTGGAACAGATGGTCTAGCTGCCGAGCTGTTCAAAGCAATAGGTGACGATCTAGATAGGAGCATGCACCAAATCATCTGTAAGATATATTCGGAAGAATGCATGCCCGATGAACCTCAGCATTGTTTGTCCGATTCTGAAGAAGGGAGATCCTCTAAACTTCACCAACTACAGAGGAATCAACCTACTTATGCAGGTGGCCATGGCACAGAGGATAGTGTAGTTGACTGCTAAGCCAAACGTTGCGGGTTCAAGCCCCAGCTTCGGCAGCAGTCTTTTTCTACAATAATCGCCAGCTTATCTGAGGCCACCTGTGCGATAATATGAGACAATATAAATCTATGTCTCCTCCTCTGTGCCACGTAGGTTTATGTTATGTGTTCTTTCCTTCTATGTGTCTATCTGTCTCTCTCTGTCGTATGTCTTGTTTCAGTCCCAGCCGATGGCCTCAGTCGCCAGTGCTGCTATGTGTCTGTAGTTCGTATCATTCATGTGCGAAGTACTGTAATGTCAATGTCAATGTCAATGTCAATGTCAATGTCAACCTACTTAACATCGCTCAAAAGCCTTTCGTCAAAAATCTTATTGGTCCTTATCAATGTGGCTTCAGACCAGGAAATTCAACCATCGACCACATTTTTATATTGCGGCAACTCCTGGAAAAAAAAAACTTATGAACTCCAATTCGATACCCACCACCTTTTAATCGGTTTTAAGACCGCGTATGACTACATCTACAGAGATGATCTGTATAAAGCTATTTCTAGTTTTGAAATCCCTTCCAAGCTTGTTCGCCTGTGTAAAATGATAATGGAGAACTCACTTTGCGCCATCAAAGTTGGCAACGGAATCTTTCGATGTCAAAAATGGATTCAGACAAGGCGGTGCTCTGTCAGGCGATTTCTTTAACATTGTTCTTGAGAAGATAGTGAAAAACTCCACCGTTAACACCACAACTTTGTTCAACTTCTCGCGTACGCCAAAGAAATTGATATAATGGGAGGAACACAGCGTGATGTCAATGGCGAATTGAGACAGAAGCGACAAAAATGGGTTTAGCGGTAAATGAGGGTTAAATGAAATATATGCTGTCTTCAATGAAGGACACCCAACACGGACGGCTCTGACAAAACGTCAAAATAGACGCCTACAACTAAGAGGAAGTAGTGGAGTTTGTCAACCTAGGCATGCGCCGAGATCTGACGAAAACTAACCGGAATAATCGGTGTTTCTTTGGGCTAAGAAAGCAATTGAGTGGAAAAGCCCTCCCTCAATCAATTAAAGTAAAACTGTATAATACCCTCATCATCCCAGTCCTGCTGTATGGTGCAGAAGCGTGGACCCTGACAAAATCAGATAAAATGTACCTTAGGCTGTTTCGAGAGGAAACGACGTGGACCTAGCCAGAAGGGTCAAGGTCCAGAGATGGATGGACACCAATAATGATCTGGCCTGTAAAGCCTTCGACACTACTCCCAAGTGACGAAGAAGTAGAGGAAGACCGCGACTCAGGTGGCGCACACAAGTGAAAGAGGACCTCAATCAACTTGGAGTGCAAAACCGGAGACAGTTAGCTAGGGACCGAGCTGGTTGGCGGAGACTGTTGATTGAGGCCCAAGTCCACAACGGACTGTAGTGCCACCTTAAGTAAGTTAGTAGTTCAATTACAATTACGACAAATATGGTTTTCCGGCACCGATCTCAGCGCCATCTATAGGGAAATAGCGCAACTAATTAAATTTTGGCACATTTTGGTCATTAGTTCCGCTATCGCCTAATAGATAGAGCTGTGGTCGGTGGTGAATTGTTATTTTTCGCTACCGATCCCAGCGCCATGTTAAGGAAAATAGTGAAACTAACTTAATTTTGCAGCAAACACAATTTGGTCATTTTGTTCTGTCTCTTCCATTTGTCTGTTGTTCTGAATGGGCTGTTAAAATATTAAAGGGGATTTTTGATGAAGAAGAAAGTGTTTTATTAACTTGATGAACTTTGCCCTCTTCAGTTGCATAAATGACTCTTTTTTTTGTTCATTTAATATGACTGTCACTGTCGAAGTTACCATTCGCCATACATCAAAGAATCGATTTAGATAAAAATACTCCAGAATCCCAAATTTTTGCGCTCTCAATTTTATGGAACTCCAAACTGTGTTAGCCGTCCAAATTCAAATGACATTCCTTTCAACTTACTATAGCTGCGATTCAACGTTAAGCAATTCCGTGAATAAAAATGTTGTCATTTAAAATTCCACACCAACACCCGACACATCTATCCTTTGACTTTACGTGGACGTGGTGCAGTGACGCACAGCCAAGATAATTGTCTCACAATAACACTGAGGCTGGGAACCTTAAAACAAAAAAGCGGCTTCTGTGGAACCACATAAATATAAGTCAGATAAAAATGACCCTACGTTTAATCTGCGATAAGAACAAAAGTAACACCTTCATACCATTGCTGCATCCCAAAGCCGCCATGCCTCTGAAGAAATTTTATTCCTTACCGTTTATTGCGCAAAACAGTAGCCACCAACGCGACGTTTGGCCATAGTCGAAGACCAAAAAACTAACCGACTACAGAACTCTGCGATTTCACAAATTTACACGAGGTTAACCAAACCAGCAGCATTCCAAGGTACCGGTACGAGACCATTGGAATGCGTATCCAGGGGAAGAATACAGCACAACCTTCAAGCGTCGCCTCATATAATGAGATGGTTTCAGGAATCTGTCCAAAGCAACATGGGAAATGCACAGTCCCGTGTACGGCCCTCCGCCCGCATTGGACTCCACAAGTCACGGAGAAGGAGAACCGTCAGCGACAAAGTTCGTGGATTTCTTATTTGTCTTATTCACAGCAATTCGGTGATTCGATGTCGTCTCTATACGTTGCCACCGCTGCCGTTCTTCGCCGACTATTCACTTGTTCCCTTCTGCCCAGTGGCAGTTGTACCAATCTGACTTCTCGCTATTATCACATGATTCCGTAAGTGGCCCTCGGCAATTTGAACAGCCAGGACGAGATGAAACGGCCCTACCTTTCTGACTTCGACTTGACTTGACTCGTTTGCTTAGAAGGAAGAAATCCTCTCGTAAAGTTTGGCAAAGTGTCAACAAAATCAATTACGTGAATGTCGGCTGTCCAATTGTTGAATTCGCTAAAGTCAGCTTGGGACGATTTACGCGGGCGCGCAGCTCAGGTGGTGCGGTGCGAAGAAAACCGAAATTGCTCGCTGACTTTTGGGATTGTTATTCGATTTCAAACAACGGAGCCACTTATCAAACTGACACCTAACACCGTCTGTGAATTCCCAACGGAGAATTCAATTCTCTTCTGAAAAAAGATTTATGCCTAATGCCATGGCGTGTCGACGTCGAATGCGGGCGGCTTCTTAAAATGCGAATTTGAATGTGCAGTGTTGCTTCTTTTGGGGGCCAATTTAAGAACAATTATGTTGGTTGGGTCTCAACAATTTCAATTCCGATTTTTTTGGTTTCAAAGGTCTGCTTATTCATGATGAAACAGTGACACTGAAACACCAGGCACTTATTGTTGCAAGAAACCGCAACCATAAATTGCTATTTTATTTGGTATAAAAGTGACAACAAATTGCTTTACAACCCTGCTCGTGCCAAATCACAGCGTCATATTCCGACATCTATTTGTCAAAACTTCATGTCATAATCCGTCATACAGTCAATCGTTTTGTCATTCACATTATCCATTACGAAACGAGCAGACAAATTTTGACAAGTTAATTCGTTCGTCAGTTAGAAAAATTACTTTCACCCTCTTCCATTATTCGTTCCCAACCCAACACACACGAAACAGCCACGTTGGAAGGAGGCAAACAAAATAATTTGCTATTAAACCGTCAGAGACATTATCGCCGAATGGCCATCGGCACAAACAAAAAAAACAACGCCCTTTAGCTCAGCCATCGAAATAGATACCAGACTCATGTCCAGCGGCCAGGATACGGCTTGACCTGAACTATTAGTATCAATCTCCTGTTTTCAATTAGTCAGAAAGACAAATGTATGATACCGTTAACACAAGTCATTTGACATTTGTGACCTCCGCAGCAGTTCTTAGTTTTATTCAATCGATAGCCCATGCAGCCACCCCCTCGTGCGTCCTATAGGTGGGTTGTGTGTCTGGGCGATTCAGAGACAAAACGCACACATAATTTTTAGGACAAGACGCCAGCAAAACCATTTCGACAAGAATTCTAAAAGAAATTGATGATCAGTGTTGACTTCTGGAATTGCTTCATCCTTTTTACTGATTGCTCTTTTTTTCTTCTTCTTCTATTATCTTTTGTGAGATTGGAGGACATGGGAGGTGGGTCGGTCGGAATGAAATGTTAGCAAAGTGTGTCAGACTCACTATAGAATTTGCTATTTTGTAGTGTGACCGACCGACGTCGATGAACAGCAACGGCGGCGTCGGCTTTTACTATCTATCGCAACGCTTTCGCCCACATATCGTGTTGTGGATAAAGCGGGAGTTGGAGCTCATGTGTCATCATCATCATCCCCTATTTGCTGAATTAAATGACCCTTATGCTTGATAGCTTCAATGTTGTGCTGTTCGCAATCACTTATACTTGATAAATTTTTCTTCAAAGGAATCATCGCAAAATGTGTAATGTCTTGTCAACTACTGAGGGTCCGGGCGATGAAGACAGCGTATTTGAGCTCTCAAGGAGATGTCGATACATGTTCTGAAGAAGGATTTAACCTAGAATCATTGTTTGTTATTTGTCTTTTTTATTAGAACTTCTTTGGAAGGAGACAAAGTTTAGCTCAATTTGAAAAATGTAAACAAGAAGAAAGAAGAAGATATCAAAGGCTATAAAAAGTTGAAGTAGTTCTAATACAAACTATGAATTGGGACACGTTTTTAGATAACTTTTCTCTTTTTAATTTTACAGTGTGGTGCTTTAAGTGCTCGTTTTCAAGAATAGCAATAGACGGATGGCGCCGCCGTCAGAATTGCTATCCAGTTTTAAGGATCCCACTTAGATTTATTTAAACAATAATTTGATTTGAAATCGGGCTAGGTACGCATAGTTTTGTTTTCTCTCCATTAACTTTTCAATAGCTTCAATAAAACGGGTCTTATAAAGACAATGAAATTGTAATACAATTGTAATTTTACTTTGCTTCAGGAGATTCGACAACATTGTTACGAAAGTGAAGATGGAAATATCGAAACTCAAATCTAACCAGAAGACTGAAAGGAGAATCTTTGAAACGCACCAGCTACGTAGGTATCAGGTACAAGCTATCGCTATATATTTTCTGCGCAACACACTTCCCGATGTGGTTCAAGACTTACTTTTTGCTTATAGTGGCGCTACAGTCCAGGTTGGACCAGGGCCGCATCCAGCAAACGTCCCTAGCTGGCAGTCTGCAGTTTCGCACGCAAAGTTGGTTCAGGGCCTCTACCATCTCTGTGCTCCACCTGAGTCGCGGTCTTCCTCATCTGCGACGTCCTTCTGGGTTAGATTCGAAGAATCTACAGGCCGGAGCATTCTGCATGACCCCACCATCTAAGTCGTTGGACCTTAACTTTTCTGGTTAGGTAAGTGTCGTTTAACACCCCGTACACTTCTTGATTGAATCTTCGTCTCCATTCTCCATTTATGCAGACTGGACCAAAAATCACTCGAAGAATTTTTGCTCCCAAAGCAGCCGCGTTTTCATCCGATGTTATCATGGTCCATGTCTCTACGTCATACATAAGGACCGGGATGATGAGTGTGCAGTGACACTTTAGTTGCTCAAGAGAGGACTTTACTACCTACTCTCAAGTAAGTCAAATGAAGCAGCGATTGGCAAGAATGATCCTTCGTTTGATTTCAGCGCTGGTGTTGTTGTCTGAGTTTATAGTGGATCCTATTTAGACAGGGTCCTTTACTACCTCGAAGTTAAATCTGTCTATGCTGACGGTGGCTCCAAGACGTCGATGTTGGTTGTCCTTTCTGACAGCATTAACTTGGTCTTGTCCTCGTTAACCTCTAGACCTATCTGCTTGGCCTCCGTCTCAAGGCTCACGAACGCTCCACTGACATCACGCTGTGTTCTTCCAATTATGTCAATGTCGTCTGCGTATCCTAGTAGCTGTACGGACTTTTGAAATATTGTGCCTCTGGTGTTGACGTTGGAGTTTTGCACAATCTTTTCAAGAGTAATGTTGAAGAAATCGCATGACAACGCATCGCCTTGTCTAAAACCTTTTTTGCCATCAAATGCGTCCCTTAGCTTTTTCCGACCATGATGGAACAGAGTGAGTTGTTCATTGTCATCTTACACAGAAGACGAGGGTGACGTGAAATAACGCCCAACGAAATAAAACCGAATTTGAAATTCGGCCTTATTTCCATTTCAAAAATGAAACTACCCCAATTGGGCTTTAATTCTTAGGTCAGTTGAAAATTGCGCCAAAAAAAATTTGGAAATAAGACCAAAATTTTCAAAACAAGTTTTTCAGCTTTTTTGCAATCTTAAAAAAGAATTCAAGCCGAATAATTCTTTGAAAAAACAGCTGAATTCTTTGTAAAAAGTTTTTGTACACCCAAGGACATATGGCCAAATGACACCTTCAAATCATTTTTTTTTTCCTAAAAAAAAGAACTTCAAATATTCTTTTTTAAGGTAAAAAAGATTCCTATATAACGAAGAAATGATAATTAAAAAAAGCATTTAAACTAATCAAACGTTCATGCAATCAACATTAATGAAGTAAATATAAGTACATTAACATGTATTTCTACCCTAAACACATTTGATATTTTATACAATTGCTCTCCAAGATCTGACGTAGGGTGAGTATTTGATCGATGGTGGACTCTCCGGGTCTAAAGCCATTTTGATAAGGACCTATCAGGTTGTTGACAAGGGGCGTCAAACGTTCACACATACCACGGCAGACAAGATCTTGTAGGCGAATGTCAAGGAGACTTATACCTCTGTAGTTGGTGTAGTTCAGGGGATCTCCTTTCTTGACGATCGGGCATACGATGCTGAGGTTCCATTCGTCGGACATGCTTTCCTCCGAATAAATTTTGCAGATGAGATGGTGTACACTCCCAACCAAATCGTCTACAGCTGCTATGTACAGTCCGGCGGCTAAGCCGTCTGCTCCAGCTACTTTGTTCGACTTAAGCTAAGATATCGTTTACTTCACTTCGTCAATGTCGGGTGGGTGGAATTAGTGGTCTGCTCCACACAAATTAAATGGTTCTGTATAGCTGGCGGAATTTTGCTCGTCATCGCCATTATACAGCTTTGAAATGTGGTCTTTTCATATCCTCAGCACTGCTCTGCGAAAAGTGGGTGAGGGTTTGGAAAGGATTGCTTGCAATGCCTAGTACAGATTACTTGCCGCTCATGTGCGGAAGGTTCAACCTCCAAGTGGTGCAGAGCGTCAACCAGACTTCGGTCAGGGAACCTACGTTTTCATTGTACAGGTATCATTAAATTTTTTTGGATACATGGTGATTAATGAGACTGTACTTGATATCATTGTGATAGAATAAGGCACTAATGAGTGTTCCTTAGAAATTTGGTGTTGCATGACAATGTGCCATGCAGTCTTCCAGTTTGGACCACCGAACTCCTTTCTGGTAAAATGGACTGCATGACAATGGACACCAGTGTTCCTGTTGAGCCGTAACTCAACGAAGCTGGAAAATTATCCTTTTGGTTTGTACGAATGTGTGATAATTTCACACATTCGAAAGAATGTATGATGATAATTTCATACATTCACAGAGTACAAAATAACAAAAGAGACTACCATGTCTTCTGAAAAAACTGGTGCTCTGGGGTAGTTGAATGCCCGATTCATTGAGTTTTAGGACCTTTGAATCTCAACTACAGTTGCGGTCGGCCCCCTTGTGGGAGTTTCAGAGTGGCTGTTGGTTAACGAAAAATTCGTTCTCGGTAACTGAGTGATGTGTCCTAAGCTCAGTTACATAGATAAAAACACATTTACCAGTATGGCTTTCATTACGGAGAAAGCAAACTGGTACTTGAGACAAATGCAAATGGCGGAAGGATGCAATGAGACGGCAATGGGACAGATGCTTCAAGATTAATCTTGTGCCTTTTCCTTTTTGTACAAGGCAACATACACTATAAATATGCATGTAATTCATGCATATAAAAATAGAGTGGATTGGAATTCAATCCACCACGAAATTAGGGCCTTGAGCGAGGTGTTCGTGTGTATTTGTTTTCCTAATCCTCAGCACTGACTGACAGGCTTCGATTCGGGGCCTCTATATCCTTATTCGCGCTTCTCATGCTCCCTTTTTTTTCTTTCTGAGAAGTTTGTGCTCCTCTCTTCTTTTCTGCTCGTAGAGCTCGCGAGCTACTCGTGTCCTTCTTTGGAGCGCCGCCGCGCCGCCGCACACAGGTAAATTTTCCCAAAAAGCTGGCCAAAATTATTTTTTGGGTTTTTTTGTTTTATTGTTGCATGGAAATTCATAAAAAGTTAATTTTCAAAAGAAACAACAATTTTCAACCAAATATACAACCAAATTTGCCAAAAAGTATGAAAAGGGGTGCTTTTAAATTTGGTATTTTCTTTGTTCTGTTAGATTCAATCAGCACTTTTTAATGTTTAGTCCGGTTGAGGCGTCTTGGCGGTCTTGCATGCTTATTGCTTTTTAGAAAATAGTAAATAAATTAATTAGGACCTATACATTAAATAAGTTAAGAAATAAATACTAAAACAAATGAATAAATATATAAATAAATACATAAATATATTAATAAATAAATAATTAAGTAATTATCTACATTAGGGTGGTTCTTATTTGCTTTTTTTTCGAAAATTAATGAAGGTATCTGCTCAATCGTCTCCAAATAAATATATATACCCCTAATGGCCATGTATAGAAGTGAAATTCTAATACTAGGGACTTTGCGGCTGATTTTTTGATTATTCCCGTATATCTCCATTTCGGCTTTACAAATGTTGTTAAATATTTGCACAGTTATACTTAACATTATCCTTAGTGAAATTGCATTCCAAAATATTATTTGAAATATATTCTTCAATAACAAATAAATCGGAAGAGAGATCCATTTTTGTAGTACCTTTTGGGTTTATAACACTCTTTTCCAGATTTCTCAAAAACGGCTCAGCCAATTTTTTGGAAATTTTATCAACACGTTTTTATGCAATTTATTATTAATCTTGCATACCAAAAAATTTCATAAGTGTTTTAATTTCCTTGTAAAAAAAATCAGTATGTATGCAACACTTACACTTTACGCTTTATGTCCTTGTTTCGGGACTCTTGTGCTTCTTTGCGGAGTCCCATTGGAAGAATAGCTTCAGAAATATTTTTTTGTTATTTTTATGTTTTTTTTGGCAATTAACCACCTTCTTTTATGGTCATAGACAAAATCGGACATAAAAGTTGTTTGTTTGCTCTGAAATGTCAACATTAGTTTCATTTTCCTACGTTTCTGTTAAAAAATTGATTTTTTCGGTATGTCACGAGATGTGCATCTTCTCAAACATTCAGAAAGCTGATATTTAGAAAGAAAAGTGAAACTTGATCGCGATCTTGCGTAAAAAGTAAAAAAGTTTATATTAAAAAACAAAAAAAAGCCCTTCCGCGTCAACTTTAAGTGCGAATATTTAAAAAGAACGCAAAATGACGCAAAATATTTTGACTGTTTCTGATTAAGGAAATGCAAACGCAAATTTTAAGACTGTTTTCATTACAGAAATCCACAGAAAAACTTAACTTTTGCATTATTGAAGTTAAAAAATGATAAAAATATTGTACCAATAAAATACTCTGCCTTAAAAGGCTTCAAAATTAATTATCAACTTAAAATATGACAAAAAAAAATATTATCTCAATAAAACATACCACTAGCAACAGAATCCATGTTTAATAAATTTTAAAAGTACCCAAAAAAAGAAAGAAAAAAAATAAACCAAATGAATTCTTCTCGCCAGATCAAAACAGCTACTGCATTTGTTCCCTTAAAGTTTGCACTTTGAAAGCATCTGCTGATTAAACCGTTATAATCTGCATCGAATGATATATGAGACTTAATGCTTACACTATTTGTAAACAACTTTGCATTAAAAAATTACAACAAATCGCAAATTTTTTTTTTATAGTTATGGCCAGCTTTTTGGGAAAATTTACCTGTGTGCGCCGCTTTGTATGCCTCTTGCTTAGCTGCATATGCTCGCCGGCACTCATCGTCAAATCAGGGGTTTCATTGTGGTGGCCGTGGAAACCCTAGCATCTCCTGGCATCTCTGATGGCTACTTGGCAGTGTTGCCACTGGTTCTATTCCTTTTGTGCTGCCAGAGAAGAACTTTTAAGGAGGTTTCCGGAGACACGTTCGGAAAAGGATCTAGCAATCTATTGCGATTGCAGCCGTTTGACGTCGAATTTTCTTTTTTTCACGTGTTGGATTTGATCGGGATATCTGCATTCGTATCTTGACTACAACAAGGAAGTGGTCCAAGTAGATGTTGGCACCTCGGAATGTGCATGCTAGAGAAGTGTCGTGCGTCGATCGCATTGTGATTAGTCTGGTTGACGTTTGATTGATCAGGAGGTTTCCATGTCCCCTTGTAGATATCGAGATCGTTATTGCTACCATTACGTTTCGCCCGCAGCGAAGTCGATTAGCCTAAATCCGTTATCGGAGGTGGTGTCAAGCTGTCAAGTAGGCTATGTCGACCGATTATTTAACCAAAGATTTCTTCTCTGCCCAGCTTAGCATTAATATCACCAAGGACAATTTTAATGTCATAGCTAGGGCATTGCTCGTAGCTCGTAGAACATGACTTTCATCCTTTTCCTCAGTGGAGGCGTGAAGGGACTTAGGTAAATGTCCCTCACTTAGTGTGGCAAAGCATTAATAATATGTATAAATTGCATATCGTAGTCATCTATCGACTGTTATCGATAACCAGAATCTATGAAAACACTTTGCGAAGCAATTCAGTCGCATTTGCTTTTTGTCTACAGTGGTAAAATGTGAATTTGGAACAGCAACTTAAACGTCACGCCAAAATGATGTGTCACAGATCAATGCTTGATCAACTCCCATTTCCGGATGGTTGACATATAATAAAAAACTTAAAATATGCTGGGAGTTAATCGAGCATGACTTCTTTGCTCCTACTCGCTCCCCAAAACAAACTGTGATATGTTGATATGTTTGCTACAACAAAGAGTGTACGAACAACAACGACAGCGACAAAAACGTGAAAAAGCCCACAAATCATCACTCAAAGTGCACTCAATGAGAAATCATCGACAATCAAAATTCAACCGAATTCTCCCGCATTCACTTCACAACAAGAACAAAACGAATGAACCAAATAAAAAATAAATAAAACACAAAAAACACGCATATTTCTCCATTCAACCCTTTCGCTGTTGGTAGGCAGTTAGGCACCTAAAGGTTATCGAAAAATTAATGGCTTAAATTTTGGTATTTTTTATTAGACCGCATATAAAATTTATATCTAAACAGAATTCCCCCTTTGTCCCTGGGCTCTGGCCTTGGTGATATTTATTCTCCGTGCTGCGTACAAATTTCATGCTATCGTCACCTTTTTCAACCCTTTCACCTTTAATGGCACTGCCACCCTTTCAAAGCAATAGAACAGGTGAATGACGATGGGCATAAATATTGGTTTAATGTGAGGGTCCTGAGCGTTTAGGGTTAGAAAATGTGCGTGAGCTAGTGTGTAACGGAAATTTTTGGGCACTTGTGTTTTGGAGAAGTGGAGAAAAGGAGTAAAGTTGCAGTTAACTTATGATATAAATTGACTGCAACATTTTTCTTGAATAGGGTGTGTCCGATGGCGCATTTCTTCATCCTGTAAATCATTTATTCTATAGGTCAGTAATAGTTAATCCTGAAAATCATTGGAGATTCAAGTACAATGTGCAATTGATCGCCTTAACATGCTTCCGTTCGGGTACTCTCAGGTAGCCGGAAACGCTAGTGACGCCAGTAGTCCCTGAACTGAAAGAGATGATGGAGTTGAAGTTTCCATTTTCGGGTTTTCGAATGATCACATCATGAATTTCGCTGTGGGTGGTTGAGTGAAACCCACCAATTAAGATGTATGGCCATTCAAGAAAAAAAAAGTTGTATTTAATATACCTAGGCATGTACATATACATAGGGTGTCTCAGTAAGAGTGCACTTCTTCATTTTAATATAAAAACAAGTATTTTATACCAGAGTTGCGATATTTTAATTGTATAGTGAAGAAGACATGTTCCGATTAAGTATGTAATAAAATTACCGGCAAACGACACCCGGCTCCGATGACAGGCCATTACTCTTTTCATGAAATTTTCATGACTTTTGCACAGAGATGTGGCTGTTTCTCACCAATGAATCGTTGGATAACCAACTTGAGCTCAGGAATTGTTTCGCGTTTATTCGCATAAACCCGAAATTTCACAAATCGCACGGCGGCGTTAAATCGCACGATCTTGGTGGCCAGTTGACATCAGAATTTCTTGAGATAATAAGGGTAACGAGATAATTTTCTACTTTGCGGAAAAATAGAAAATTCCGCAAAAGATTTAAATGAACACCCCAGCAGAAAATAGTTGCGTAAACAAGGGAAACAAACAGCTGTTTGTTAAACGTCAATGTGAATTTGTTCAAATCACGTCATTCGATAATTTATGTTAAAGTGATTCTTTTTTTTTATTCTAATTACATTTTAATTTTTTCTCTTCAAGATGCCAAGAAGTAGTTTTAAAACAAAATTCATTCAATTGTATGAGAACTTCCCGCTTATGTCAGTTCAGTTGGAGAAAAGATGAAATGAGCGCCAAATTAAACGTCAAAATAAACGTCATTCATTTTATCAGGTTTTTTTTCTGCAGTTTCTGCTTCAAATTTGTGAGATAAAATTCTACGATTAGCAGAAATTTTTTCCCATACAAATTTTGACAGCTCATTTCTACCGATAGAAAATTCTACGGTTTCTACGGTTTCTATGGGTTTTCCGCGTTTACGTGAATACCCCTAATGTGTTCTGGAAATCGTTGCTGCAATAAGTCGATTGTTTCATGCGCGGTGTTGCAGGTTGCGCGGTGTTGCAGGTTGCGCCGTCCTGCTGAAACCGTCTATGTTGTCCAGATTCATGCCGTCCAGTTGAGGCCACAAGAAGTCCGTTATCACATTCCTGTAACGAATGCCGTTCACAGTCACTGTCTAATTGATGTTTTCGGGATTTCGGAAAAACTCTTGTTTACAGCAGCAATGTTTTCAAGAGACCGACCAGTACGTTGACGCAAAGGCTTCTTATCATCAACAATTGACCGAGATTCTTTAAATTTTTTTACCACTCTTCGAATGGTTGACATATTAAGTTCACTCTCTTAGCTGAAAATTTGGCGAAGTGTAATTTTCCCCATTTTTGTATTGAGTTTTTACAATTATAACGTGTTGTTCTTTCAAAAAGCGCTCCATTTTTAATAATCGGACCAAACAGAGATGACATCTGTCAAATTTCAGAGTTGCCACTTGCATGGAAAAAAAATATTCCAATTTTAAAAAGTGCGCTCTTACTGAAACACCCTATATTTCGCAACTGCGGCTCAGTAAACGGCAAAGATAGCTTAACTTGCCTTCCTACTTTATTCTTCCTTGTCTTCGAAATATTAAGAAATCTCCGGGTTTTTTATGTGTTGCACGATTTTCAACAACCACTTACCCTCATATAATAAACCATAATGATTTCTGAACCATAAACAAACAAAAAGGGTCTTTTATCAGCGTTATTCTATAACCAAACAAAAAAAAAACACCCGTTGCCACTCACAAGTCACAGTCTTTTGTTAATTAGTTTCACTTCGAAAGTAGCTTCTTACTTATCTGACAACAAAATCTCTCTAATTCGCACATAATTTTATGAACCCATAACGAATGAAAGCAAAGATTGCAATAACTTACCAATAAATTAACGCCCGCCTGCTCGACAAAGCCACCTGTCTATTACAAAAGAAGAGAAACAAACCACAAACTAATATTAAACCTTAACCATTCGTGTGAATTGTTAAAGATTATCATTTTCATTTTAAAAAGACTTGGAATCTATCAAGAAAGCAAAAACCGTCGGATAATATGAACAGACAAAGTGGAATGATTGGTGTTGAAAGCAATTAAAAGTCGACACGGCTTATTTAATATTTTTCGCAGCTGAGGCGTGTATATACCTACCGAAAAAAACTACGAGACCCTCGATTTAAGTTAAGTAAGTTAGAGTTAGAGGTGTTAATTGACCAAAGTGGAGGCGGAAACAGATAAACTTTTTAACTGTTTGTTGGATATTTATCTCCATTCTCCAAGCTGACGAAGACCAGGAATACGGAACCCTTAGTTAGAGGCCTCATTTGAACTACCAAAATAGAAATTGGTTTTCTTTAGACTTGCAAGCAACGCATTTAATATTTATCGTCAGTCGGTAACTTTTTAGCAGTGAGATTTTATATTTCGAGACTTTTTTTCGAATCAGTTTGACGAAGAAAAACTTGCATGCGAAAATGGTGAGAATAGATTGCTATACAAAGTGAAGAAGGTCATAGCAAATTCTTAAATTCTGGCATAGAAAAAAAGCTGTTGACACTGTAGAACGAACATGTTCTCGTAAACACCTCATCCTCTTCTATCAGCCTCTGCATACCCAAAATAATTTCGACCTCTGAGTACCGAGTTACACAGTAACATTTTTTTTTTTAAGTTTTGGGTCATTAATAGTCAGGTTTGAAAATTGTAAGGATTAAGTTTTAGAGGTTAATTGTTAAAACGAGGCCGTCGCGTGTCAGTCGCTTTAACAAAAGTGTAAAGGCTAAAACACAAACACGCTTCAGCTTCGGTTTCGTCTGCGTTACGATGCACCCGCTTCACGTTTGCGTTGAATGACAGTTCTCCCTCCATCATCATCAAACAGATTTGTCACTTTACTCCTTTCGAAGTAGTCTACTTCGATTTTTGTAAAACTTTGAAAATCTATTCCCACTTCGCACCATCAAGAATGTTTTGAAATCTACTTCACTCAGAAAAAACTTACATCGATTTTACTTGATATTTCCAAAATCTGCTTCGATTAACTCATTGAGTAATTTTATGCCTACAGTTCTCTTATTTTCATCAGGAAAATAGATAATCGACATCTGCATCTGCATCTGCAGTTTCTATCCTTATACACGAACAATAAGCGGACACACTTTACAAACATCCCAGCAAACATTTTCATTCAGAAATGAATCATAATAAAATCAAAAAAGTGAACAACTCGACCGAAAAAGAATACAGAAAAGATTCATTTTGAATTCTTTTACCTGGGCTCTTAGACACCGATTTGAATCATTAAAGGGAATCATTTAGGATTTTAAAATTCTTCATTTAAATGAACGTATATAATGTTCTATATATTCATTTAAATGATTACTTCATGAATCTTGTCTGAATCATTTAAATGAATATTATATGATTCGTTTAAGTGAAGATTTTCAGTTCAATTCCATTGAACCAATTCACAATTTTAATTTTTTTTTTCAAGTTTCTTCGAATTTGTGTTTCTGCAAAAGAAAAGGAATAATAATGAATAATGTACGTATCTGTTTTCTCAAAATAATTGAACATTTTATATTATTTATAAAATATAAGTACTTACTTAAACGCGTGAGCTCTTAACGAAATCTTTGATGAAGTCAGGAATGTTAGTATTAACAATGTTTCACTCTTTTCGAGACAAGGTGCCGTTATCATTACCCCTTTGCAAAAAGAAATAAGGAAAACAAAGATTACGCAAGTTCGTTCTTCTTCATTTATATACCCAGGATCCTTTTTTGAGATTTGCTTGTGTACATTAATATTTAGCTCACATACATGAATGAAAACAAAATGTCAACATACTCGTTTTGTCTTGCAAGTAAAAGATTGTAGATTTTTTGTCTATCGTCAGAATTTAATCAAATAAATGAAGGTTTTTTGAACAAATATTCTTCACATTGTGTGAAGGAAATCTGAACCTTCACCAAAATGTTTGCTGGGATTAAATGTCAACCCATACATTAAGCAAACCCAGCAAACATTTTCATTCAGAAATGAATCATAATAAAATCAAAAAAGTGAACAACTCGACCGAAAAAGAATACAGAAAAGAATCATTTTGAATTCTTTTACCTGGGCTCTTAGACACCGATTTGAATCATTAAAGGGAATCATTTAGGATTTTAAAATTCTTCATTTAAATGAACGCATATAAATGTTCTATATATTCATTTAAATGATTACTTCATTAATCTTGTCTGAATCATTTAAATGAATATAATATGATTCGTTTAAGTGAAGGTTTTCAGTTCAATTCCATTCAACCAATTCATAATTTTTTTTTTCAAGTTTCTTCGCCTTTGTGCTTCTGCAAAAGAAAAGGAATAATAATGAATAATGTACGTATTTGTTTTCTGAAAATAATTGAACATTTTATATTATTTATAAATATAAGCACTTACTCAAACGCGTCAGCACTTAACGAAATCTTTGATGAAGTCAGGAATGTTAGTATTAACGTTATCATTACCCCTTTGCAAAAAGAAATAAGGAAAACAAAGATTACGCAAGTTCGTTCTTCTTCATTTATATACCAGGATCCTTTTTTGAGATTTGCCTGTGTACATTCATATTTAGCTCACATTAATGAATGAAAACAAAATGTCAACATACTTGTTTTGTCTTGCAAGTAAAAGATTGTAGATTTTTTGTCTATTGTCAGAATTTAATCAAATAAATGAAGGTTTTTTGAACAAATATCCTTCACATTGTGTGAAGGAAATCTGAACCTTCACTAAAATGTTTGCTGGGAAGTATCAGTTACGTGATTGTATTGCAGTGTTTAATATTTTAGGTCGTGTGCGACTTGCGTTAAAATGTTGGTTAAATTTAACCACTAGTGTCATATTTTAGTCTGCTAATTAAATTTTAACACATTTTATCGACCATGTACCAGTGGCAAAATAAAATCGAACGTCAAGTTCTTATGCACATATTAACACAATTCGCACACGGCCCTAATTGTAGATCTGTATGTCCCTCTTTGCGTATAAAATACGAAATTTGAAATCTACTTCACTTTTTCTCAATTTACTTCGCTTTATTCCCAAATCTACTTCGATTCCTTTTTTTTCGAGCGGTAACGCTGCTCCAAAAAACAAATGAACAAACAGCTGTTGAGCTGTCAGACAAAGCAAAAGTTCAGCATATTTGAACTAGAGCTTCCGTTTGGAGTCACGTTACGTACGAAACGTGAGGTGGAAGCGTCATTGTGATAGCAAGCATTGAATTCCTATAGCTGAACTCGTAAACGTCAGGCGAAGCCGAAGCTGAAGCGCCTTTGTGATTTAGCCTTAAAATACCAGGCGAGAATAAAAAGAGTTTGAATCTAATTTCAAATATTGGGCCCCACCTTTGTATATAAATTTAACAGGTATGATCGAAATGGTATTCGACTGTAGCGCCAAGTGGTTACAAGCCGAGAAAGCCATTTTTTTTACATAAGTTTGAATTGTGTGTTCTCTGCTTGCTCCAGTCAAAGAATTGTCAAACCAAGCTTGTACCTGTTTATGGAATATGGTAGTAAACGACCTACTAACATCATTGGAAGCTGAGGGTTTCAGGGTGATTGCCTATGCTGACGATGTTGCAATATCTGTATCTGGAAAACATCCCCAAGTTCTCTCGGAACTCCTACAAAATGCCTTAAATAGGCTAACAAAATGTGCTAATCAATGTGGCTTGGACGTCAATCCACATAAAACAGAACTAGTACTCTTTACGAGAAGGTACAAAATTCCTCAGTTTAGCCCACCCAAGATTAAAGGAATACCATTAAGCTTTTCCGACCAAGCTAAATATTTAGGCCTCATTTTAGACAAAAAACTAAATTGGAAGGCAAATATTGATGAAAGAGTAAAAAAGGCTACCGTAGCGCTTTTCACTTGTAAAAAGGCCATAGGATCAAAATGGGGCTTCTCCCCAAAGATAACCCACTGGCTATACACTTCAGTAATCAGACCGATACTCATCTATGGAGTTGTCGTATGGTGGACCGCACTGGACAAGATGGTAAATCTAAATAAGCTCATCAAAGTTCAACGGTCAGCAGGTATGTGCATCACAAGAGCACTTCGCTCAACACCAACCGCAGCCCTGGAAGTGCTTTTAAACCTTACACCTCTCGACATCTTCTCCAAAATGGTGGCAGCCAATACATGTGTGAGGCTTAGAGCCACCTCTCAATGGAACAGTAACAATACTGGTCATACTACTATTCTAGACAATTTTAGATCTATCCCAGATCGCTTAGATTATACCACCCCAAAAATGGTGTTCGGTAAAAGCTTCCATGTCTCTATCCCTTCAAGATCCTCCTGGGAAGAAGAAAGACCCCTGGAAGACAACGCGGTACACTTCTATACAGACGGTTCAAAGACCGACTGCGGAGTTGGAAGTGGTATCTATTCAGAACAACTGAATCTCAGTCTATCATACAGACTTCCCGATCAATGTAGTGTATTCCAGGCAGAAGTAATGGCGATTAAAGAGGCACTATCCTGGCTCAAAGAAAACGTTATATCTTGCAAGGATATACGAATCTTCTCGGACAGCCAAGCCGCTCTCAAATCTCTCGCGTCTGTCTCCATAAACTCTCAAATAGTCCACGATTGTCGATCATCTCTGAATGAGATGACGGAACAGTTTAATATTCACCTCATTTGGGTGCCGGGCCACAGAGACATTCCGGGAAATTGCAAAGCCGACGAGCTCGCCAAAAACGGAACACTTCTGCCCAATGTTAGACAAAATCACAACATAGGAATACCACTCGCTACATGCAAATATCTTCTCAAACAATATGCTCTAGAATCAACCAATGCTAGATGGTCACAGGGTACCACCCCACCTGCACTGAACCAAAAAGGTACACCATATTGATAAAAAAGGTCATCTATATGATGTAGAATTCATCAATTTTAGTCCAGTGAACCTTTTCATCCATATGATGAAGCATTGTTCATTAGGTAATATGATGAAAATTTTCAGCGACAAATTTCGATCATCATTCATCAACTTTGTTCATCAATATTATGAAAAATGATGAACCAAATTTTGATTTATTTGTACATCAAAATGATGAATTATTTCATCGATCTGATTATCGTATTCATGAATATGATGAACATTTAAGCAAGTAAATCATCAATGTGATGAATGCATTCATCATATTGATGTTTTTTTTTTCAGATTGATGATCGTATCATCGTATCATAACCAAAAAAAGCATTTACGATTCAGGAGCGTAATTTACGATCAGCCAGTTACCAACTACGTAAATTATCCTTTTTGTTTCCCTCCCCCCCCACACCATCCCCGTTTCGGGGGGATCTTGCCTCTTTTTCTCTCTCCCTTCCTCGCCCTTCCCCCGGTACTATATTCTCCCTTCCTCTCTCTCACCTCACCGATCAATCTCCGTACTTCCTTCTCATTCTGCACTGCTTAGTGGCGACTATTTTTTTTTACAAATCCGTCACTCCGCACTGCTGGGATTCGAACCCAGGCATGAGAATGCACGACGGTCTCTTGATCGGCACCTCTACCCACTGAGCTACTTGACGTTTTATAAAATTGGAATTGATTTTCGACCGCATGAAAACTAGGGAATAAATAAACAACACAAAACGTTTTTCTTTTTCAGGAAATATTGTCGTAATTTACGATTCAAGAATCGTAACAAAAAAAACAGTTTGGATTCAAAAGTAGTAAAATGCGATAAGAATTCATGATTTAATAAACACCTATTTTTTAATTCAGGAAATATTTTTGTAAACTACGATTGTCTAAGATCGATTCGTTCATTAAGCTTCAAGAGCTTTGTTTTTAGAATATTGAGATCATAAATCTCGATCTTTGATTTTGTAAATCAGAATTATTTAGTCGTACAATTTATATCATGCTCCAAATGTTTAAAATTACGAATACAAAATTTGTAAATTGCTCTTACAATGGAAATCTAAAATCATGACATTTTTTCGTAATTCTCAAATTATACAGTTTTGTAAATTTAGACGGAATAAAGATTGATTTACAATATTGACTCTCATTTTACGAAAAAAGGGGGATGATTTACAAAAAAAAGATTTTTCATAATTTACGACATAGAAATTCGTGATTACTGATTTTTCATTTCTTTTGAAGATCGTATACATCAATATGATGAACATTTTTCATCAATTCAGTGAATATTTTCATCAATAAGATTCACATTTTCATCATATTAAAGATCGTATACATCAATATGATGAACATTTTTCATCAATTCAGTGAATATTTTCATCAATATGAATAATAGGATTCATTCATGCAATGATACTATTCATAAATAAAAAGCGTTTATATTCTTCTTCGTACTGATGATCGACTTCATCAATATTGAGGTATATAATGGACATGATGAAAACACAAGTCTGTTTTGTTCATCAATATGATAATCATTTACATCACCTAATTTTCTTCCAAATTCAAATTGAAGTCGATTTTTTGATGATAGTCTTCATCAATATGATGAAATAAAATTGTCATTTAAATATGATGAATCAATTCATCATATTGAAGAAGAAATCATCAATGGGATGTAAAAACATTTTTTTTTGTCAAATAGATGCTTTCATCCTATTGACGAAAACTTTTGATGAACTGATGAACTAAATTTTTATCAAATTCTGCCGAAATTCTCCCAAAAAAAGTTGATGAATGCACTTTCATCTTATTGATGATTGGTTCATCCGTCATCAAAAAGTTTTCATGAATTTATACATAATATGCAAGAAAAGTACATCTTATTGATGAATTACAGTTGATGAACGCCATTCATCAATATGATGACGGCTTTTTTTTCAGTGTGCCTAGCAACCAAGCAAATATGGCCAAGCATAGACTTAAAACGGTCAAAAGGCTTGATATCCCTGAGCAGACAAAATATAAGCTCTACAATTGGAGTAATAACAGGACACTGCCTCATAGGCAGACATGCTCTGAGGCTAGGGGTCTACACAAATGACTTCTGTAGAAGCTGCATGGACGAGGAGGAAGAGGAAACAGTCCAACACCTTCTATGTACATGTCCAGCACTCTCCATTAGAAGGAACAGCTTTCTAGGTAATCACTTCTTCGATAATACCAGTGAACTGGCAACAATCGACACAAAATGTCTCTAACTTCATTAGAAGCACGAATTGGTTTGTTTAAGCTCATTACTCTCCCATGAGTGTTTTGTGGTATCACAACGGACCCTTGAGGTCTAAGTGAGTCAACAACATCTGGACAGCCACTCAAACCTAACCTAACCTAAGCTTGTACCTGGTAGTTCCATATACAAAGGGCCTCACACAAAACAGAAAGTAAACTCGATCGCGCGAAAATAAAAGGTAGGTTATGTATATCTGTCGCCACATTTGTTGATCTATCAACTGCCAGCACATTTGTTGGTCTCTCTCTCTCTCTCTCTCTCTCTCTCTCTCTCTCTCTCTCTCTCTCTCTCGTGTATTCGATCAAAAAATCGCAAACGTCATTGTACCGCAAGTTCCATTCTCATTGTAAATGTTTTGATCTTTGTATATACACCTTATAGTAATTGCAGCATCGAGAATCGACGACAGTGACGCGTGTATTACCAACCAGAACTATTTATGTCGGTACTATAGTTCCCATGAATAATTGCCAGTGTGCCAACGACGGGTAAAGTTTCCAACTTAAAATTCTTGACGCTGAAAATACTATAAGGTGTATATACAAAGATTTGATGTCGACTCAACAAAATATTTTATACTCATTTGAAAATAGATAATCAAATTTTTAGAATTTGCTGTCATATTTTGAAATGATGAATAAAATAACCTTCTTGTTAGCCAATGCGGCCATTTAAAGGATGCAATCAAAAATGTTGTTTTTTTTTTTTATCAAACATAATTTTTACGCCTAGGTACGTGAAAATAATTCTTTTCTTCTTGTAAACCTCAATTGTTGAAAGACAAACTCGAACAACAAATTAAAATCTGCGGAAAGATCTCGCATGTGTCCACTGAATAATAGCGACACCGCAGCGTCAAAAAAAAAAAAACGGATGTGTGCAGTGGGCCTAAGCTAAACTTTAAGCACTTCTCTCTCCTTCTCGTGAGAAAACTCATCCCAAAAAAATACTCAAGAGACGGAGACAAAACGAACATTCTCTCAATTTTATCTTTCTTAAGAGAATTTAAAATGATCGAATTTGAATTCGAATTTCGAAAGACTTTAAAAAAGAAGCGAATATTATTTTTGTATGTAAGATCAGTTGCCTTCTCTTTTGCATGATCGCCTGGTGTTTTATTAAACTTTTGATGACGAAGACCTTTGATAGGTGCTCATCAGAATTTTAAAGACAGCAGTCATTTCGGTGCTAAAGTTAAGTCACGAAAAAAATGTTTTGTTTAGCCTTTTAATTTACAAAAGTACTTTAACTGGAAAGGAGCGGTCCCAACGCTCGTTGACAATGACACTCCAGTTGTTAGCTCTCTCGCGAAAGCTAACCTTTTTGCTAGGCAGTTCGCCGCCAACTCTTCGCTGCCAGAGAGTGCCATCTGCCATGACTCCGCCTGTTCTTGAGCGCGTCAATGATTCCATGGGACAAATCTTCTTCCGAACTCGTGCTGTGGCGAGAGTCTAAAGGATCTCAATTCTCAACATACATAAATCCGCTGGTCCGGATGGTATCCCCGCTATTATTCTGAAGAGGTGTTCTTCCACGCTGGCAAAACCCTTGCGTAAGCTTTTCCATCTATCCTATTCTTCTGGGCTCGTTCCGAGCAGTTGGAAAACAGCATTTTTCCAGCCAATCCCAAAAAAAAGGCGAATCTTCTTCTCCCTCCAATTATCGACCGATAGCACTTACGTCCCATCTTTCTAAGGTCATGGTTCTTTAGCCGTACTACGCGAATGTGGAACTCCCTTCCACACTCTGTCTTTCCAAATCATTGCAATGTTCAGGAATTTAAGACCAATGTACATCGGCACCTCCTCTCCAACCCCTTTTCTCCTTCCTAAAGCACTCACACTCACTGTGTTACGGCATAATAAGGGCATACAAAACCCCTTGAGTGTGTGCTAATTATAAAAAAAAAAAACAAGAAAAAACCGTCTGTACTTGACTAAAAGTTAATTAAATGCAGTACTTTTAAACTGGCTTTAGTCAGTTAAGTTACTAAAAAGTAAGACTAACTAAAGTGAGTCTGGTTAAGTCTATAAGTCAATTGATTTTTTTTAGTCTTTTTCACTAAAATGTATTGAATTGAGTTTGAGTCAATACAATTGAAGTATTGAAGTACACAGCGATTTTTTCGTTTGAATTCACTCTGCACAGAATCCTGTGTATGGATTTTTCCAATAATTTACCCCAGTGTAGAATATGAACAAGAATACAAGTTTCAAAATATTCAAATATTTGTTTAAATTTACCCCTTTACTTTCAGAAATCTGGTAGAACTGGTTGCTAGTTCCTAAATTGTGATGAAGAGGATGAAGCTTAAGGATATCCTGCGTTAAAGGAAAACAACCAAATATCCTTTTAAGGACAAACAAAAAATCAGTAAGAGATATACATACATACAATAAAATTTCATAACAATAATATTTTCGAAACTATTTTATTAACAGTAAATACTGTTTATTGAAACAAGTCATTTGGTTAAAAAATCCCATTTGGTAAAAATGCTGCTTGGTGAAAAATGTCATTTGACAAAAAAATGCTGTTTGGTGCTATTGGCGCCACCTAGCGGGAAGTAGTGGAGCTAAACAAACAAATTGCCGATCTTTGGAATAAGTTGAATCTATTTGCCGCTAGATAGCGTTAGTATCGCGAAAAATTTTGAAATTCCTGGCTCTAACTTCTTCCGCATAGGTGGCGCTAGTAGCACCAAATGACAATTTTCACCAAATATCATTTTTTACCAAACAATATTTTTTAATTTTTAATTTAATTTTTTAATGAGAAAAAGACCGGGAAGATTTTTTATTTCTAATTGTGTGAGATTGGTTTGCCTGCTGTTCTTCATGGTCGCCTGGTATTTTAAGAGCATTTTGCTTTAAAAATTCGAAAATTGGAAGTTGGTAATTGGTAATTTAAAGCGGTGCTGGAGGGAAGACAAATGAGGTTAAAGGTTAAACTCCTACTCTGCAGTCCTACACCAGGCGATAAAGCGAAACAAAAGGTTGCTTTCTAAATAAGAACAAAATCATGTATTTAATGAGCAGGATCCGATTTCGAAGTCTTTATTTGCTTTTGAGTGTATTCGAAAAAAAAGTGCAATAATAGAGGAAAGTTATTTCCTTGTGCAATTTTTTGTTTTTCTCCATTCCAACGGGTAGGATTAGGAATTAGAATATGATCAGTGATCCTGATCACTTTTTGTCTTCTTTCTAGCTCGAAGATGAATAAAGAGAAAAAGGTGCTCATGTTCATTTTTATAGAGAAAGAAGGAGACAAAGACATTCAGTTTCACCGATCTTCTCGTTTGGACTTTTCAATTATCAATTCTTAAACTTTAAAAAAGGAAAACTCATTAAAACATCAGGCCAGCATGGAAAACATTTTTTAGGCAAAGTTTTTTCCTCACCGTATTAAAACACCAAAACCAACATTCTTCGAATATATGTTTATTAAAACCACAAGGCTTTTAATAATGCAGAAATGAGTGTGCATAAAACTATTTCAGCAAGCACTTCTTAGTTCTGACTTCTCACGAGAAAACTCATCCCAGAAAAAGAACTCAAGAGCGGGAGATAAAACAAAATACTTCATGTACACATTTACACAACCGACAAGATCGGTTGCCTTCTCTTTTGCATGTTCGCCTGGTATTTTGTTGAACTTTTGTTTGAAAAAATTCGAAAGTTGAAAGCTTGCTGGCAAAGAGAAAAACAACGATGACGGGAACGAAATATTTTCCGAATCAAACGGAAAGATTCCTTTGAAATACCAGGCGCTCATATAAAAAATAGGGGAGCTACTTGAATTGAACGAATGTTTTGCGCTTTTTGGGTTGGTGTAGTTTTCCCGGAAATCAACTTCCCGGATAACGATTTCCCGGATAACGATTGCCCGGAAAATACTTTCCCGCACTACTTTTTCCAGTGTAACGATTGCCCGGAAAAAATCCTACCTTTTTTCATAGGAAACTAATCCTTTTTTATCACTCAAAGTTTTGAGAATTAAGGAGATCGAAATCTGATACCTTTTTCGATTTTTCAAACAACCCTGAATTAGGCCACACCCTTTTTGAAAAACAGAAATTTTAAGAGATACGCTGAGAATCATGGAGAACGAAGCATTTCAATTTTTCGTTCAAATATTTCTATATAAGCAGTTGCTTTTTTAGGAAATCAGTCAGTTCCAGATATCACTTGCTAGGGAGAGGGTACGCTGATGCTTTTTTTATGTTTATAAACAATTAAATAAAATACAAAATTATAGTTTAAAATTCGTTTATAAACAAATTAAATGAAGGTTTAAAGTGCAAAATTCGCTCGAATTTTTCACTAAACGTTCTTTTAAGAACGAAAAATAATTCAAAAAGAGATATGGCCTTAAATTGTTAATAATAATGCTTGAGACAAATGGCACTGTGATACTCATTCAATTAAATGGCTAAAAAATTTGAACTTGTTCCAGTATTATTCTATGACCTTACGTCAGTTTTTGCGGCGTATGTCATCCAATTGTTGTTTTAGCTGTATGCAATGTTCTAGTAATTTGTTAACAACAAAATCCGAAACATTTCTCCCGAACATCATGTACTTATGTCTATTTTCAATTTTTTCATACCAAAATAAAAATTTTAACAAAAAAAACGAAGAAAAATGTCGAAAAAGCAACATTTTTTTCCGTCCAAAAAAGTGTTCCTCAACACATAAACAATTCAAAGAAAATTATTGGTCTCAACCTAAAATCAAAAATAACAAAATTAAAAAACAACAATTTAGCATTACATACATTCCAATACGAAATAGTAATTTCGGAATAAATTTCCAAAATAGTGCTAAATCCCGGAAAAAAATAGTATAATTTCTTTTTTCAAATAGTAGTAAATCCCGCAAGCAAAAATTTTCCGGGAAATCGTTATCCGGGAATCTACTTTCCGGGCATACGTTATGCATTGTTCCAATCACTCTCTGGATTGAGCCAAGAAAATTATATATACTGGCCCCACTGTACGTTTTTATTTTATTTCGTCCTTGTCCTTCTTTCCTATCTGCTTCTGGTCTTTTATTTAAAACTAGCTGACCCTGCAGACTTCGTACTGCCTCAATCGATAAATAAAAGCTCTAGGCTTTGGTATCCCGCTACTGCTCTACTCGCTACCCTCTACCCATTAACCCAATACCCTCTACTCGCTACCAGCTTTGCGCTGCATTATCCCCCTTATTTTTTTATTTTTACGTTAGATTGGCCCAAAACTTTGATTTAACTTAGGCTATATCTAAAGTGAAAATTTTATAAAAATTCACTGAAGATTGAGCGGATATAGAGTCCTTACCGGACTTACAAACTTAACAATACAGCTCAAATTATATGCAAAAGCTTTTCCATTTGAAAACCAAAGAGTTTTCTGAGTTTTTCATAAAGAACTTTCTATTTTTCATTCGAAAACCCATTTTGAAATTTTCCAGTTTTCCATTTGAAAACCAATGCACCTGCAATTTTATGCAATTTTCCCTTTGAAAACCAATGAATTTTCCGAGTTTTTCATCAAGAACTTTCTACTCTCCATCTCCATTCGAAAACCCATTTTGAAATTTTCCATTTGAAAATCAATGCAATTACATGCAATTTTCCCTTTGAAAACCAATATTCATAATGCGAAATTTTCATGTACCTACGTAGATTGTGGAAACTTAAATCCATGCCTTTTTAAAATATCCGTTGTTAAAATTTTCTTTTGCACAAAAAATCGTGCCCAAGAACTCGCGTGTAAACATTGTCTTGGTTCAAAAGTTTTAGTAGGAGTTCAGCCTAAAATTTAGTAAGGAAGAATGAAAAGGAAATGAAATGAAATGAAATGAAAATAGAGAGACATTTCAAAAAATTGATGTCGCCTGTCACTCTGTCAGTTTTCTGAATTTAAAGCAAAATATCGGGTAAGTAAAATTAAAAATCAATGTTTTTTCCTTTTAATAAGTAGTTCTTTTGCTTTCAGAATATCCTACTGCACATTCAGTGCATGGAAGAATATTTGTGCATCATTTATAAAGTTGGACTTTTGTTTGTTTGTTAGTTTATCGACTACAAACATACAACCGACAAACAAACAAAAGTCTTACTTTATATATTAGTATAGATAAAATACTACAAAACTACAGTAGTCTTGCATTCTTCCCCCTTCAAATAAAATTCCATTTTTAATCATTTTCATGATAGTCCATGCCTATCTCTTTCAATCCATATTACTGATAATTGACAAGCGAAACAAAATTTCTTATAAGCAAAATCAAAGCGAGAGATTGTCATGGTCGCATGATATTTCATAAGGTATGTTTAGCGCCACTGTTCTGCACAGTTTGGAACAGTAAAGTTCAGCTTTTTAGTGCTCATTGAGACATTTTCTGTTCCAAACTTTTCTGATTTGGTGTTCAATTAGTCGGTCTACAACAGTTTGGAACAGTTTAGGACAGGATTTTCTGTTCCATCTTTATAGGTATATAAGGTAGAACACTTTTACGATTGAAAAAAATTGTCAGTGTAAATCTAGTCTATGGAATTTAAATGTGTATGGGCCGTTTTAGTCTCAGGAATTAGATTTATATGAGTTCATATAATTATAATTTCTAACTATTCCTATTGTAAAATTATTCGAAAAAAAACAAAAAAATAAAAATGAATTCAAATTTACCGCCTACTGCGGTACGAATATGTCTGGGAACGAATATGAAAAGTTAAGGATACTGTCGTCAGCAAAACAATGAATTGCATTAGAAACTTCAGACAAGAGATCATTTATGAAAATGAGAAAGAGGGTCGGAGATAAAACGTGCCTGGGGCACACCAGCATTTATTTTGTGGGTTTCAGACTTGAAACCGTCCAATTTAAAATTTAACTTGTTTCTAATCCAACGAAGAAGGGAGTCATCAATACCGAAAGCACGCATTTTCGATAAGAGAGCCTGGTGCCAAACTCTATCAAATGCCTTTGAAATATCAAGTGCAACAATCTTACTTTCTCCAAAACGACGTAAAGATTTGTTCCACTGTTCGATGAGATATGCCATCAAATCACCAGTGGAGTGGACCTATTGCTGCGAAAGCCGTACTGCCGGTTATTAAGAAGCATTCGTTCTCCAAGATATTTCTTAAGCTGATAATCAAAGGGCACGGTAGTGCCCAGCCAAGTTCTAGCACTACTCCCTTTTTACAGGATCGAACTCAAACACATTTTTAACCCTCCATAACTTTTGAACCCATGGAGTTAGAAGCTTTAAATTTGAATTACGTATTAACTTCATAGGCACAAAGGCACTGTAAAAAAATAATTTTGTAGAACCACTACTTCTTGAGATATTGGCCAGTAAAAATTTCAAAAACCGTAATTGACTGACTGACTCACTGACTGACTGACTGATCATCAAAATTATGAAGCACTTCTAACAATAGCAGAATCTTGAAATTTAGTACAATGGTAGGTTTTCAGCTGTATACAAAGGAAAAAATCGAAAATTTCAATTTTCTCATTCAGGGGGCGTGGTATCCGCCCACTTTCTAAAACTGGTCGTAGGATCTTGAAATTCGGAAGTCTAATAGGGTTTTGGTTGAATATAAGGAAAAATATAAGTAAAATATTTTAGTTTCATTTAGGGGCGTGGTTTCCGCCCACTATCTTAAAACGGTCGTAGGATGTGGAAATTTAGAATTCTTGTAAGGTTTTGGTTCAATAACATGAAAAAAATGAGAAAAAATATCTATTTCTGATAGGGTTTCGGTTGAGTAAAAGAGAAAATAGGTGTATGTACAAAATTTGAGTTTCATTACAGGGGCGTGGCTGCCACCCACTTTCTTTAAATGGTCATAGGTTGAAATATAGAATTCTGGTTTGTTTAACTTCATAAAACTCCATGAGTAACTTTCCTTAGTGGTTTCACAATGGACACTTGATATCTAAATGTGACATCTAGACAGCCACTCTTACCTAACCTAGCTATTATTTATTTATAAATTGGCAGCGAAATTATATTGTTAGTTTGCAAATTGCTAGCTTATTAAGTTATTTCGAAGTTCATGCTTTCATAAAGAAAAAAAAAACTTTGCAAAAAGATGTGAGATCAGAACAAAAACATAAAATGTAAAAAAAGAGCCAAGTTCTCTTATGTGCGAACAGCACTTTGTAAAAAGTTAGCCACCAAAAGTAATGAGATCTAAAAGAACGCCAAGTTCTTACATGTAAAAGTGTTATATTGAATATTTTAAATCATAGAAGATAATACAACAATATTAAAAGAAAATAGAAAATAGTTGGGATGAAAATTTACAAGTTCACTTGGCAAGTTTTCTTTTGAAGCGTGATTAATAACATTTTAAAACTTGAACAGTGAACTTGTAAATTTTCATCCAAACTATTTTCTATTTTCTTTTAATATTGTTGTATTATCTTCTATGATTTAAAATATTCAATATAACACTTTTACATGTAAGAACTTGGCGTATAGGCTGGACAAATGCTGTTTTCATACTACTCGGAACGAGCCCAAAAGAATAGAATAGATGGAAAAGCTTAAAGCTATGAAGAAAACCTCTTCAGAACAATAGCGGGATACCATCCGGGATAGCGGTTTTGTGTATGTTGAAATCTTTTAGGACCCCCGCTACAGCACGAGTGCGAGAGAAGATCTGTCCCATGGAATCATTGACGCGCTCTAGAACTGGGGGAGTCATGACACTCTCTGGCAGAAAAGAGTTGGAGGCGAACAGCCTAGCAAAAAGGTTAGCTTTCGGGAGAGAGCCAACAACTGGAGCATCATCATCAACGAGCGTTGGAACCGAGGAAGAAGAAGAATTCTTCATGTTTTTCACAAATGACCAAAAAGTTTTAGTGCCTTTGGGACATTGCCTTAGTTGTTGGTCATTACGCGCAGTGTCATAAGTCCGTAGGTCATAATTCCGTAAAGGACTTATGACCCACTTAAGTGAGTCAAAAGTTCAAAAATCGATTATGAACTTATAACCCACGTTAGTGAGCCAAAAGTCCGCAAGTTCTTAAAAAACAAATTTAAGATTGAAATAAATAATTTTTTTTTTTAACTGAAAACAGAATAATTTATGATTCTTTCATAATACGAAATTGAATTTGAATAATTAATTAATAATTCCGAAAAACACCTTCGCGCTCTTTGTCACTATATGTCTACGAAAGGGGCACAGAATTTCGTTTTTGAAATGATTTGCTGTTTCAACTATACTTGTGAAACATAACGCTGGTTATTGAAGCAGACTCCACAAAGCATAGCGTTTTCAGCTTTGCTGTTTAGAGAACCATCGTCATCTTCATTCTCCTTTTCGCTCAATTCCTTCATTACATCTAAGTGAATATGGTCATGCTCTAAGTCTATGTGACTTAAAGGAAACCCTTCTCCATGAAAACGTTCTTCTGAACTTTGGTGTTCGGTGAGACCTTGAATAACTGAGCTGTTTCTATAACATCAACAGCTCCATCAGAAAGACACTTTTGTACAGTGATGCCAGATGAGATTTCGAAAATCCCACCAATTCAACAAAAAGAAACCACTAAATTTGTACTAGACAAAACAAAAAACCACCATGTCGTTCTCTTACTTTAGATAACCTTTATGTACAAATAAAGCAAAGCATTTGTAGGTAAATAGATATGTATTTCGAAAAAAATGTTGAATGTGAATTCGCGCGAATGTTTTTATTTTCACACCCCAAATTCATTCTCTTTTTCTTTTGGGCAAAATTTTTTCCGCTCATTTCGCTCCCAACCAAACCAAATCGATTTTAAATGTTCCAGATCGTCATAATCCTCAGACGACAGTGAAAAAAGATACTCAAAATGAATGAAAACGCACCAAAAAAAAGCCAAGTTTCAGCAAAACTCGAACGAAGTGACGCTTACAAGTCAGAGCTATCAAACGCAGATATGTTTTCATTGAGCATATTAAAACCATGCTCTTGATTACTATTTGCCGATGTAAGATTTAAAAGACAGTACTTATTATTGAAGGTTGTAAAAAAATACTAGCTAGTAGGTAAGTGAAAGGAACGCAACCAATAACAATTTTCGGCAGCATTCGCTTCTCAATGAGAATGACTCCAAAAAACCGTTAGCTTTGGGTCAGAATTTCGTAGGAAATTTTGACGGACTTTTGACTTACTTACGTGGGTTATAAGTTCATAATTGATTTATGAAGTTTTGACCCACCTAAATGGGTCAAAAGTCCTTAACGGACTTATGACCTACGGTCCTACGGACTTATGACACTGCGCAATTTGGTCCGTCGAATATGGATATTGCAGGCCTTCCTGGCTTGTTTGAACTTATTCCGGTTTTCCTCAGTAGGGTTGGCTTTGTAACAACGGAAACTTACCTCTTTAACCCTGATAACCTGTTTACAGCTTATATCAAACCCTGCGTTCTCTTTGGGTCTGATGCTTTTAACCCTATTCGGGATAAAAGTTCTCATTCCCAGAAGAATTAAACTTGTGAGCATATCTACGTCACTATCGAGGAAGCATAGTATACGGCTTTCTCGTACTGCCAAACGGTTCTCTTAGGAGCTCTGTCTTTAACTAGGATTTTTTGACACGAGAAATTTGCGGATGTTCATATCGAACATCATGCGAATTATTTTCGAAAGAGTAAGTTGATCAATTGATCTGCTTGGAATCGGCTGGATTCGATTTCCTGTTGAGTTCAGTTTTGGGTTAAATTGGGCTCAGTTTTTTGGGGGTTATTTGAACCCCCCCCCCCGTAAATCCGCCACTGGCTCCCATGTCCCACGTCCTCCTTTCTCTTAATGGCCAACCCCACAACCGTTTTCTCACATTTTGACGGAGATTCAAGAAGCCCAAATCATATCATCTAATTAAAATAAAACACCAACTCAAAATATTTTTTTAATATATAATTTTTATTTCTTTTTTGTGTCAGTTTTTGTTTTTCCATTTTCATTTTTTTGTTGCTTTTATATTTTTATTTAAAATAACAAATTTACAGATCTCAGTTTTTTGTTTTTCTTATCTTTTTCTTTTTGTATGTATATTCCATAATATAATATAATCTATATATATGCATTCTTATTTGTTTAGTTTTTCAAAGTGATTTTTAATTTTTATGTCTTATTAATTGTTTCTAATTGTTTTTTTTTTATTCTTTTTACACAATAAAATAATATATTCATATAATTATTTATATATATATGGTAGTAATTTTTTAATGTAATTATGTAGATAAAATTTACTTTTTAAATAAATCTAATTACACATTAAAATTGTCACTTATATTTAATATTTTTTCTTATTTATATGTACACAAGAATAGTGTCTATTTAAATTAATTTTATGTAATATCTTATTTAAATATTCACAATGAAATAAGATAAAAATGTTGTAATTATAATAGCAATGCAAATAGTGCTAATTAACTATGAATAATATTGCTTTCAATTTATGTTTTTTTTTATATAACATTTTTTTTATTTGTGAAGTGTTAATGTTGTTTTTTGCTTTTCATAGGCATCATCCTTTAGTTTCATTTTTCTTTTCAGGAGAGGTTCATGAAGTTTAACTTAAAGTTTAAAATTAAATTTAAAAATAAATGATTTTTATGTTATTTTTGAATTTTATCACACATTGTCATTCAGAGTTTTTTAAAAATAAACTTATACAACTACTAGTTTGAATATTTTTGTTTTTTCAATAAAACAATTCACTTGGCTTTTTATTTTTAATTTAACAAATTTAATAAAATAAAATTAATATAAACAATTAAAATCTGTAGGAATGGAAAGAAGCTTGATTTCGTGTTTAAAATTTTATTCCAAATTCGATGCCCGACTGATATGTTAGTGATGTAATGTAGTATTGGTAACTAGTACATTCTAATACAATTGCAAACAATTTTCTAATACTGTCACTCATGCCTTTAGTTATTCCTTTTATTTTTAATGGGAGGCTTTCTTAACTTTGACTTGAATTATTTTTTACTTTGCAAAATTATAATATTTATTCGTATGCTTACTACTTTGTGTATGAATAACTTAAAGAATAATAGGAAATTTACGGATTACGCTTAATTAAAAACAAAAAAACAAACTAACTTTCTTTGGTTACATCATTGAATAAAATAGGATTTTTTCTTGAAATTTAAGGGTGGATCGTCATTAGCAAACCTATCGATTTTCTTAGCATACGTCATTATGAAGGCAATGATTCCTTGAGTTGCCAAAATTTATCGGAACGTTGTCACCAAGATTTTCGACACAAAACTGAAGTTTCAGTGTAGAGCAGAGACTCATAGAGATTTTAAACTGATCGGCATCATAATCGATTATATTTTAGAGACTTAAAATTCCGAGCTGGAGCTATTATTGATATTTTCGATAACAGAATAGCAGAATCGATAAATCGATATTTATGTTTTTTTGTTGCGTCTTGAAATGAGAGAAAGCTGATCTAAGGTTCTGCGAACTCATGTTTTCGGTTAATGCCTGTAACGATTCACCCTTAAAAAGCAATTAGAACCCTGTGTACAAGTACAACTCGATTGCATTCTGCGTTAGCTCAAACGGAAAAAAGCAGCGATGTTCCAAAGCGTGGCTCTCGACATTCTGCTCATTGATTTTTGTGTTACTCACTCTAAGATCGAATTAAGGAAGGTCGTAATTGATCAAATTCTAATTTATGTGTTTTTTTAATATATTTTATTTTTTTTGTTTTTTATTTTTAAATTTAAAACCTAAAAATATAAGATTCTATTTTTTTTTGTATTTTTATTTTTTTGTTTATCTACAAAATGCTATGCGGTTAATATTTACAGTGTGTCTTTTGCGGCTGGGGAAGCCTCTATCTCTTCTGTCTAACCTATTAAATGTTTATATTGTGAATTAAATAAGTCTTACTAGTTATGGTGTGAGTGTGTGTGTGTGTGTGTCGTGAGGGAGGAAGATGATTTTCTGTAATTATTTGCTTCTTTTAGAGGGCAGCCTACAATTCGGTGTGTCACACATCATCGAGATCTATGATGGATGACTTGTCATTGTCATCCGCGGCATACAAATGTCACTGATCGGACATGGGCGACTGCTTCCCCGATCTCCCATGCATGTTGTGATGCAGATGGTGGTGCGATGGGTGATGCAATGGACTGTCGTCCATCGAGCTGTTTGCAATTAAACTGCTACCGTTGTGCTGCACTTCAAGCCCGTTGACCATTTTTTCGATATTCTTGAGCTCCGATGGCGAACTGGAGCGCTGCTTCATGAGCGATGGCGGTGTTGTGGGTGACATGGAAATTGGTCGCGTTGGAGGTGAGTTCGAGGAGGCACGTTGATGTCTAGATGGGCTTGAACTAAGGCTTCGCGGACCATTGTCACCAACACCACCACCACTGCCACTAATATTGCCTCCGTCACCTGAATTACTTAAACCTGTGCCGCCACTGCATCTCTGATTATTCGAACCAGGCGTCACAGCATCAAATGCTGAGCCCAGACTACCAGGTAAGTTGTACGGCGTAAATCGATGGCCTTTGAGACCCTGCAACGGTGACACCGGCGAATGTCCTGAATAGTGACCAAATAAGGCGGGATGTTGAGCGGCTAACGCCAGCTGAGCGTTGAACAGCAAGCCGGGATTCAGACCGGGATTCATGGCAGCCGCTGCTGCCGGATTATGCAGCAACGAAAGCGGCGGTGGTGGATACAATCCGTGCGGATAGAGATAAGGCAAAAGATGAGGCGATGGATGTATTGGCGGGCCCACTGATATATTCGGTGCTGGGTAGGAGCCACCCGCAGCTGCGCCGTGCCCTTCTTTGGGACTACCGGAGGAGGTTGGTCGAAAGGCGCCACCCGTACTGCCGCCCACACTTTCCGAACAACTTGAGTCGCTGCCGTCGCGTTCGAGATCCTCGGATTGTAGACGGCGTCGTATTGCATCTTCGTTAGCTGAATGGTCGCCAGCACCGGCAAGGTGGTTGAACCAAGCTGCAAGGGCTTTAGATTGGTTAAAAATTTTGTTAAAATTTTTTTGATTTATGTTTTAAAATGTAAAAGAGAATAGCAGGTGAAAATTAAATGACGGCATCGGTATTTTATTTTTTAGTCAATCGAAATCAATATCGATATTTATAGAATTATAATAAAAAAGTCGAAATAAATGTTCGATAAATGCAAATATCGATAAAATAACATATCGAAATGGAAAGTCGATCTTTGTTGAAGTTTATTCATCGAAATATCAATTCATTAGAAAAATATCGATATCGATAACCAAAACAAGAAAAAACCGATGTTTTTAAATCACATAGTATTGGAAAAAAGAAAACGAAATATCAACCATACCTGAGTGCTGATGCGCATGCATCTGTTGCAGCGAATGACTCAAAGGCAACAACGGGCTCTGTGGAGGTCCAACCACATCCAACAGCTTATCATCGTCGTCCTGACTATCGTGCGGATGAGGTCGTCCAGTATGGCCCAAATGCAATGGTGCTCGACTACTGCTAACATGTGTTGGATTCAGTTTGTCTGAATCGGATCCGCGATTGGACATTAACGCCTGCCTGTAACAACAATTGGTATGGGAGTTTGTTCATTAGAATATCCTTCGTTCTTCCAGCATCAAAGTCATTGATATCAAATAAAAACAACAAAATCAAAAGTATCCATGACCTCCACTTAGAAACGTTTAACTGATTTAGTCAAAGCCCCTCATAAGAGTGTTTCGAAATATTTTGTCAAGGGTGACTTAAGCCTCATCAAAATGAATACACCACTTAAGCGGTCCATCCTACTGCCAGCACAAAGTCGTTCCTAATTACTTCAAATGCATGGACATTTTTATCGCTATAGCTATTTGTTCGCAGCTCTATTTGATCACCCAAAGGACCACTTGGAATGGTAAACCCTTTATCCTGTACTCTATTCGTCAAGAGGGCTAATTTATTAGCATGTACACCAATGGAACCCTTTTGTCTATCTCAAAGAAATATTATAGACTCCAGGAATAATCCCATAGAAATGAGAAAAAATATACATCCTTGTGGTTTTCATCCCCCTTTTCGGCTTCGATGTTTTGATAATGATGACGATTATTATTATAATGCTCAATGATAGGGTATTAGAGTTACTTCAAACACCACAGGGACTTCGCAAGCAAAAGGATACAATGTTCCCAATCGACTCTTTCCAAGAGCTATTCATTGTCAACTTTTCTTTTGTGAAAAGTGCTGTCCTGAATGAATATTGTATACCTCTAAACGTAGATCTTGGGTGCTGCACAATTATTGTGATTATAATAATAATTCTCATGGAGTAGGGCAGGATGGATTCATTTCAAAACGGAGTTCTCTTTTTTTTACGTAATTAAGCAGCACCTCAGTTTGTGGAGTGCAGATGGAGTGAATAGTGTTGGGAAAAGGATTTTCCGGTGTTTTGCTTGTGAGGAACAATTTTCATCGTCTACCGCTTCCGTAGGTTCTCTCGAGTCTCGACTCGACACAAAACTTTTGCCTTTCTCTCGTTTTGGCTTTGTTTATTTGCTTTCAACTTTTCTTTTTACAATTTTTGTACTGTGCGAAATAAAACTGCGCTAAAGTGCTTGACTCTTTTGCTTCTGTTTATACAATTGATTCCCTCCCGCTCCGGGTTCTTTTTTTCATTCGACGTCGTTGTCGACTGCTAAGGGTTTTATAAATTTTTGATGCCCAGAGGGCATCCGAATGCTCGGATGTTTTGATCGTTTAAATATTGCCAGCTGGGTTGAGTTAGTTAACTGTTAGCCAGGAATAAAATTGTGAGGCGTATTGATATTTTCTTCTTTTTTTTGTGTTGCGTCTTGTTGTGTATAAACAAACAATTATTATTGTGTGTGCAATACCTACATACTTTAGAGGGACTTGGGTTGTTCGGAACTCGGAATTGAGCTATGCCGGAGGTAGTGTGGCTTTAAACTTATGCTGATGACTTTTTGGTTTTACTACTTTAATTAAGGTTTTAAATTTTAATGAAAAGCCTTGACTTATATTAGATTTCAAGGTTATGCATCTTCTTTAACCTTCCGTGTTACAAAGCATGAGATACTAGACACCAAATTAATCTGGAGGCGCTTAAAAACATAACCTCGTAACTCCAAAAAGGTAAATTTTACAAGAGAAGGGAAAAACGTGGTGTGTGCCCATGATAAACCAATGTGCAAATGTTTTTTCAAAACCAATTTTTACCCGTTTTTTACCGTAATAACCAAGAAATTACGGTTTTAGGACATGCTTACCTACCTAAATTACCTATTTCTGCAAAAAAAAAAAATCTTGAAATTTGGAGTTACGAGGTTTTGTTTTTAAGCCGACGTTAATATTGAAGAACGGGTAAGAAAGGAGTGCAACAAAACGTTCGGCAGAAAGTGGGGCATCCAGTCAAAAATGATCAAGTGGACATACACGGCGGTTGTAAGACCGATACTTGTTTACGGATAAGCGAATCTGACATAGTAAACAAGCTTACAAAGGTGCATAGAAATGCTTGTCTAGGGATATCAGGGGCAATTAGGTCCTATCCAACGGATGCACTTAACGTCATCCTGGACATTCTTCCGATTGTTCCTTCATTAAATATCAGACTCAAGGAAATATGATGGCTGCAATCAAACTAGTCTGATACCTTCAGACATTCTCTCTACAACCACCGATTACTGTATCCCTACCTTCAACACCTCAAAGAAGTTTAGAGGCTTGCTCCCGTTAAGAACCGATGATATGACGAAAGACTTCGACACGACTGTCTTCACGGATGGTTCGAAGAAGTAATGCCGTGTTGGTATAGGTGTCTTATGTGAATCCCTTTAGATTTTAAAATCCTATAGACTTCCTGATTTTGTATTCCAGTGTATTCTAGGCAGATTAATTAGCGATAAAGGAAACTTTAATAGCCCTTTAAAGTTTCCAACATAACCAAAATGTAGTTAGTATTAAAGCCACTGAACTAGCTTTATCATCCTCTAAACGCAGAAAGGCCCTCGAGGAACTAGACATGATCGTTTCTCTAATCTGGATACCGGGCCATAGGTACTATGAGGGAAATGAGAAGGCAGACGAGCTAGATTGGCAAGGATCAGCCCTTCACAACTAATTGGCGGTGAGAGTATGTGCTCCTGTTGGAGTTGTGGAGGGCAATATCCTGACAAAATCTAATCTAATCTAACATCCTGGCAATAATATACATCAACATCAGAAGCAAACTATAGGTGGAATAGTTTAACGAGTTGCGGTATATCTAGGAAAATCTGGCCCACTTATAACAAATCCAGACCAAAGCATGACATAGTCAGGATTGTTGCAACTTACAGAGGGCACTTGCTTAAAGGGGAGCATGCGACAAAATTGGGTATAGGTACCATATAACACTTTCTGCCGTAGCTGTGAGGACCAGGATGAAAAAGAAACAGTCCCACACTTTCTCTGGCCACTGTCCGGCCTTGGCTAGGTAAAGAACAATCCACTTAGGTAGAGAGTTCTTCAATGGTATTGAGGAACTCTCAGAATTCAAGATCAAAGACGTGATCTCATACCTCAATACACAATACTACAAAGTGACCTTAGCGCCCCCTCCATTATTCCTCCGTAATGCCACTTCAAATCTTTTTAGAAGCTCACGAGGTATGGTCGAAGCGTTATAAGTGAGTTAGTGCATTTAATTTATTTAAACTTTCTTAGTTTTTTAATGTGCAAACTGAATACAATGAAATTGACAACAACGTATTAAACTCTGTACCATTTACCGTTTGAAACTTAAAACTGCAGATTCAAAGTTATCGGCATCGTTTGAAATATCGATGTTTACCACACTACAACATTCTGAAGTCGATTACGTCGACTCTATTAGCGCGTAGGTATCGATAAATATATAACCAGCCTTATACCTTATACAAAATGTGTTTTCAAAGCCAAACGTTGCGTTGCTATTAGACGATTACAACAATCGAGGTATCGATAAATTCAAAATCTTTAATTAAATAAAAAGACTGTATACCCGAACTGCATAATGAATAGCCTCACGGGTATTTCGAAATGGTTAACATCGATGATTGTGAATAATTGTCTTTTTTGTGAAAATAAATACTTCTTTCCCCATGTATTCTTTTTGGATTTTAATTTTAAATTTCCCAGTTCCAAAATTCCTGCCAAAGGCTATTCATTTGGCCTTAAACGAAACAGTTTACACAAAATGTATAAGCCCTGTAATTTTCTTAATTTAACAAAATAAACCGAATTCGTTAGATATGTGAACGCCTCTGTTTTGGTGGTCTTTTCTTTGATCCCAAATTCATGTGTGTTGAATCTAACACCGATATTATCCACCCCCTCGACGCCGTCAAGGCTACAATTTTCACTATCTCAAGAGAAAAAAACCTAAGGCATGTGAAAAGAATTCTATTAGAAAATAATTGTCTCACTGAATCCACCCTCCCTTATTTTAGCGACGATATTTTGTGGTTAGCAATTTTTTTAAGACCTAAAAAACACCAAAGCAGAAAAAAGGGTAACCAAACAATATAAATTCAAGAAATCAGCTTACATGGCATATTTTCATGTCAATGCACTGACAGCCTAATCTTTTACGTTTTAACAAAAATAATACCACATCTTCTGACGGTTGTTCATTTAGACATCGACAGCGACAGCGACACTCTGGAACAAGAAAAAACAACCCTCCTTCAGATGGCGCTCGCTCCCAGCTCAGAATTGACTTTTTGCAAAACAACGCCGAGGAATCATTATTTGCGTCAGCTTTCTGGTAATAGCATTAAAATCGCACGAATAAGCGAGAGAGTCTCCTTGAATCATACAACACCAGAGTGCGGAGCCAGTTGAATCTCACACCAAGGACATCAATTTAACTCGTGTAGATTTCGCATTAAAAGCAGAATCAGGATTCACTAAATTGATTGATTGATTTTAATTTCCTGCATTATCATGATCGGATTCTGTAAGCTCGACTGGAGAAGGAGACAGAAGTCAAACAAGACCGCATAAAAGGAGAGCAAATAATGCAAGTCACCCCATCAGTTTGACGCCATCCATCCATCTAGTCAGCCCAGTACCTATAAGTCAGCCAGTTTGATGTAGTCGAAGTTGAATAAAAAAACAATTTTCTCCCAGATTACCGGAAATCCGATACACCCGAAGCACGGAGCTCGCAGGAGAGGAGGACGACCTTCTAGGACATTCATCTTGTGCCAGTCATTGTCATCACAAATCCATTTGGACAAACAGATTGATAGTCTACAACTTTTGTGGCAAATTCAAACCCAGAAATGACATATCAATTTGGGAGTTTTTTTTGCTCTTCCGGCCTGTGTCCTGTCTTGTGTGCGAGATTGAGATGATGACAGTGCTATGTCCTTGGACAAGAACAAGGGGATGACAATGACGAGCACGATGACTGTGACTATGACAGGGAAGACTACGACGACGACGATGATGATGATAGTTCGTTGGTTGGGTATAATGTCAACGTCATCAAGCACGAAGGGGCGGTAACCGGAATCACTTGACAGTGCGGCAAATAGTGTCACTGGAGAGACTATGCCAGTCCCTGTGACACCTACACGCGAATCGTTGCATAACCCGATGGGTATGGGAGTAGTCCATCACTGTGCGTTTTTTCACCAAGCCAGCATGAAGTCTCATGAAAATTAACTCCCACAGAATACCACAAACTCATTCATTCACTTTTTTTTTAAATTTTTGTTTTTTCAGCTGCTACTGCCACACTACATTGCCATATCGCCTTATTGCCACATTGGGGCTTCTTTTTCCGTCAGTTTTGCATTGTCGAATGGAAAATAAATTCTGCTCACGACTTTGTACTTTCAGTTCGTTGATTAGAGTGTAGAAGTATTGTTTTTGACGTGCGAGACCCGTTCGAGTTAGGGATGGAATATCGAATTTGGCTTAAGCTATAGCTCAGCTCGTATGGCAATCGCGCAACTGGGAAGCTGATAGTTTTCTGTTGTTGAGGTTTTCTTTGGTTTTGTTTTGCGGGTGATGTACGTGTGGTGATTGGGTTTGTTTTCATTTTGTGTCGTTTTGTAGATTTTGTTCACTTATTTGAGTTTTTTTTGCGTTGCCGCTTTGAGGAATGAAATGGAGATGGAGTCTCGCACCAAAGTGAGTGAAATTTCAACACTGAAATCAATATTTCCCCTTTTCAAGCGTCATTACGCAATTCGTTTTTCATTCAATTCAAATTTAGTCTAAAAGAAGACCTCCTCGACTATTCCTATGACCCTATGAGCAATGCTTTAGCATTGAAGATTTTAACGCCAGGCTAGGCAAGGACGACATGATTCGTGAAATGTTCGGATGCTTCAGACTGCACTAAAACTTCAGGCTGATCGCTGCGGGGCAATAACACGATTTCCACATGTCAAGGTTCTTCACGATCACCAAAAACAAAGCAATCATCACTGATTCAAAACGATTTTAGGTGAATACGTCCCGCAAAGCGTTGCTCGATAGCTCGACGAGTAAAGAAGTAGAATTATACCAACTCGTTAGAAGGTAAGAGAAGCCAATAATCGAGGAAGAGGATGAAGTTTGTGAACTTTAGGAAGAGGGAAAACAATTCAACCGAAGCTTTAAACACCGAACCGAAGCCTGTGGAGGTAATAGGGACTAATATTGTTGTAAGCGAAGTTCTCGCTAGTTGAAATGGTAAAACATTCCAAACTATATAGGCCAAGGACGACAAAAATAATTCCCGACATTAATGAAGTGAAACTGGCGGCCAACACAGCTGCTGTTGCAGACGGGCGCAATGAATGGAACCTCAGCATTGTATGGTCGATCCTTAGAAAGTGAGGACCTTGAACTGCACCAACTTCAGTTACCCAGTGCCAACGACTAAGATGTCAGGATGATGTGAGGACGAATGGACAAGAATGGCTTGGTCGAACACTTTTTTGAATCCCTGTCTACAATCCCGATGAAAAACGCAATAGAACAAGACCTTAGCCGTGGTGATAGCGACCTCATCCAACTCCGTTCTTTTCGAGACTACAGGAGACCTATAGATGGCACCGTCTTATCAAGGACCTAAGTCAAATTTCTTTCATCGTTGAATTAGGCACTGAAAACCAAAATTATGTTCGATTCTGGACTATCAAATTGTCTGCTCCTTAATGTCCCATAAACTGGTTAAACGTTTCTATCATATCATGCCTCTCAATCTCCTGACAAAACACTCTGAAAAAACAGAAATTTTGGGATACTTACTTTTTCTCTCTCTTCCCAGCACCAGTGTCTCGAAAACCTTTCGCAAATGGATTGTTGTCAATCTTTAATTGAGTTATCTGCAAACACAAGACAAAAAAGAAACAACACTCATCAGTCTTCAAATGGCCATCGACAAAACTGCTGTAAAACTCACCTTTTCATTTTGATATGCAGTTACAGCAATAAATTCTGTCTCCTTGAACACATACGTCCGAAATGTTGAATATGGCAGCTTGAGGATGTCATTGGCTCGAACCAAATGAAACCTTGGCTGGTATTTATGCATTGAATTGAGTATAGTCTGCAAAAACACCACAAGACAAAAACAACATCAAGTCATTGTAAAAATATTAAAAATTCCAAAAAAATAAATAAAAGAACACCCTGCCTATCAATGTCAAATAAAATAAAGAAATATTAAAAATTCAATAAAATAAATAAAAGTATTATGAATTCGCACAAGCAGCCCACACACAGGGCGTCCAGTGGTTGTGGTCGTCATCGAACATCGCGCGGGGACCACCCACATTTGTCCTTTTGGGTTTAAGCGTGGATCGAGAAACTTTTTGTTTTTGTCTCCGGTCCGGAGTCGGGGCTAACGTGATTAACATCATAAATAAGTTTCAAAATTACACCCATTTCCAGTTATTTATCACTTAATTATATCCTTTTTAGTTTGGAATTGACAGAAAGACAAAAATCAAGGCGAGAGAGCGAGAGCGGTAGACCATCTCTCAAGACACTGAGGATGAGATTTTATCGCTGGGGAATAATTAACGAAGCGGACCGCTTTTTTTTGTGTATCTTCGCTTGGTTGCATTTGATTTTTATTTTTGTCTTTTTATTAATTTCGGTTTTAAGTGTCCCTCTGGGTGACGCTGACGGTGTGGTGGTTCCTGAGAACCTTGTTAATCTTGTTTTACGGTAATTAGTGGAACGTTTTCTTCTACAAGTTTATGTCCCGATCGGGTTCGCTTTTTTAGTCTTTGTGTGAGGTGTCTAGTCTAGTCTCGCTCTCGATATCTAGTTGAATCTTTTTAATTGGTGATTAAGCCCTCTGAAGGAGCGGCCGACATCATTACGACAACTCGATGTTCCTTTTTCGATTTCCATTTTCAATTAAACACACAAAATATTAGGAACTTCGAAGATCGGACCCCACACATTCAAATTTTGAAAAAAAAAAAATCAGCGGAAGAATGACCATAATTTGTCTTCGACACTTTTCGATTAAAGTGTCTGTCTGTGCTTTTTTCGAAAATAAACAATTTTATTACTCTTAATCCATGCGTGCATTTAAGGCGCAGGAGTTAATCGCGTTCATTAAGAAGCGCGTAGGTAGCCAAGATGTGTAATTCAGACCGACGCAAAATGTCGGATGCAAACGTATTCCTGAAAAAGAAGAGAGACACAAAGCAAAATAAGTTAGCTATTTGGTGGAGTTTCAATTTTGTCGGCCATCAGAAGAGCACGATTGAGTTTTTGTGTTGATTTGTCTTAAAAGCCAACACGTCGATATGGCGCTATTGGGGAGGTCTCCAAAGCCGCTTGATTAGGTGTGTGAGATCTGGCGGGGTTTTATTTGTTTTGGTGTCATGGGAATATAAATTGGTTTGGTTGGTTTTGCACTGTCCAATCCCTGATCCAGGGGGAATTCTATGGAAGCGCGTGATGATGTGTAGACAGCGCGAACAGACAAAACAGCGTATAGACTAATAGCCTAATTAGAAAGGATCACAAAACGATTAATTAAAGTGACCACCGAGGTGGGAATTTTTTTTCAGTGTTGCTAACCGGTGTTTTATTAAAGTCAACAAGGCCTTTAAGCTTTGAGTGAGTCAGAGAGTTGTAGGTTAAAGGTTTTCTATGGAACTATTTTGTATGGTTAAATCGATTAGGCAAAAGTGACAAAAATTAATTGGTTTTTTAGCAATTTGTTTCAATTTTGTGGGTCCTAGAATTTTGAATAGAATAACGTTTGGAAACAGGTTTGAAGACATGAACTGTCAATTCAATACAATTTGAAAATCGTTTTTTATGAAATTTCGGAAGCAGAATCAAACAATTCCATAGGTTTTTTCAAATGATACGCAGGCAAGAGGCATTTCACCAAATGAACTACGCTTCCACATCTTGCCTACTACTGGGTGATTCATCATGAAGCATTTTTTGACAGTAACTACTAGCGGTATTACGAAAATCGCAAAGTGGCTTTAGACCAGGAAAGTCAAGTCAACCATCAACCAAATATTTGCTTTGCGGCAGATCCTATATGAACTCCAAATCGATACCCACCACCTTTTCATCGATTTTAAGGTCGCGTATGACAGCATCTACAGAGATTAACTGTATAAAGCTATTCCTAGTTTTTGCATCATTTTGTACAAAACGACGATGGAGAACTCACGCTGCGCCATCAAGGTTGGCAACAAGCTTAGGGAATCTTTCGATGTCAAAAAAGGATTAAGACAAGGCGATGCACTGTCATGCGATTTCTTTAACATCATTAACATTTAATAACATTCTTTAACATCTTGAGAAGATAATGCAAGACTCCACCGTCAATACCAGAGGCACTATCTTCCAAAAGTCTGTTCAACTTCTCGCGTAAGAAGATACAACAGCGAACTTTACGGGTTGTACAACAACGTGGACCTAGCCAGGAGGGTCAAGGTATAGAGACTCAGATGGCTCGGTCATCTAGAGCGGATGGGCACCAATGCCCAGGCCCGGAAAGCCTTCGACACTCTTCCCGAGGGACGTAGAAGTAGAGGAAGACCGCGACTCAGCTTGGAGTGCGAAGTGCAAAACTGGAGACAGCTAGCTAGGGACCGAGCTGGCTGGCGGAGACTGTTGATTGAGGCGTTTGTCATGTGATTCGAAGAACTTACGATTCACATCGGTGGTGGGCCGATTATTGCTACTACCGTTAGCGAATTTGAGTCCCAGTTTACAAAAGTGGAGGTTACTCGATCAGTTAAGCCAGATTCATCATGTTTCGGACTAAAGTAGCTGTAGCTGACAGTGTGAGAGAGATTCGTCGTCGTTCCAGCAACTTGGATTTCCATATTCGACAACTTGGCGTATTTTACATATAAGGACGTTGAATGAGTTTTGAAAGTTTGGATACAAAAAGAAGTCGCAGTGGGTCCATTTTGTGGATGGGGCAGCAGTTCGTAGCTCAATTCGATAAATTAGGCCATGGCGATGATAACTGAGTAGTGATCCAATGCAAATAAACAAAAATCTCAAGGCCTCGTCAAAAATCAATAGTAATTAAAAATGTGAATATCCAGCAGATTACTTAAATCATTTTCATACTCATTCTTCAACACCTCGTTAGCAAAAATTCCTTTTCCGATTGCCTGACTTTTTATCTCCAATTCCAGACCAATCATTAGAATCATCCTCCCTGCTGGCGCCAAATACCCAACCCATCAAACACAATCCTCAGTTCTCAGACATTACCAAATGAGGAAAAAAAAATATTAATAAAAAGAGAAACAAGAAAAAAGAAATATGAGACCCAAAGCAATAGGAATGAACGCATTCACATTCACAGTGCCAGGTGATTTATTAATTCCTTTAGTAATAATTCCCAAAGTAGAGTTTTGTTCTGCCCTCTCTATGCGATTGCAGTCTTCATAATTTTTATATAGCGGCCGGCCGTCAGCTATTTATCTCCATATGGAAGCATAGGCACTAGTCAGTCCAAACTAACAACTTTTCTCTTTCTAAAGCTGTCTTCTACAAATTAAGACAAATCAAGTGATCTCTTCAAGGCATCATCGGACGGATGACGATGACGACGACGACGGCGACGGCCGCCCGTCACTTCGTAGTCGCCTCCATAAACCATAATAAAATTCTACAAAAATCCTAATAATACGTCCAAAAGGAGGAGGTGTGCACACGCAGAAAACAAAGTTAATACATCATCAATCATCGTTGAGTAGCAACTTGAGTCCCATGCAACCATGGCATTTAGATGAGTGCGATGCTGCTGCCACGCCAACAACTCTACTCTAGTCTCAACAGGTAGTTTCGATTGGATTTTTAGAAGTTCATCAGACATCGAGGAATGAATGAGAGCCAATATGTGTGTCAGCCAGTTCGGATGAGAGTCCATCAACAACGTTGGCGATGGCAAACAGTCTTAACGAATTGTGAAAAGCCCGATTATGCCCTCCCCCTTTTATGTTTTGGTCTTTTGAACAATAAATAATCAAGGCTGCTGTCTGTCTATTAAAACTAATTACTCGACAAAATAAATTACGCATCAATGAGATCTTCTGGTCTTCTGGAAACTCAAATAAAATTAAATCATTTTGGATCATCACACGTCACAGTCGTCGTCGCGTCGTTATTCGTCGTTGAAGTTAGTTGTACACCTCTCATCGGTTCCTAGCAGACACTGGTGCCAAGACAGTGCGTGTCGTCGTCATCGGTCGCCGCGCCGCCGTCGATGGCAGTTATAAAATTCATGTTTTTCGGACCCCAATGTCCATAATAGTCTTCTAATTAAAACGATTTTATTGTTTTAATAATTCTTGTTTTCGAAAAAAAACCAATGAAGTTCAGGAGCGGACTATGTTCTATAAACACTTTACGATGAAGGTTTGAATGAGCCAATCACTTTTCATGAAGTAGAATCTTCTTATATATAAAAATGGAAAACTAAATGCGTTGCTAAGCGCAAAACTCGAGAACAGTTGGACAGTGATTGTTTTTTAGTACAAAATCGGTCAAGCTGTTCATGAGATATGGCCAAAAATGTGGGCACCCCATTGGTCAAATGGGGATCTTAAACAAAGTTGCTGTGCATGAGCTGGCGAAGGTTTCTGATCTGGAACGACCTTACTAGCTGACCCAGCAAACGTTATTTTTTTATATACATAAAAATCTCATGCAAATCCGTTGAGGACTCACTACTTTTGTACCATTGGAGTGTATGGCACCAAATTTTGAGAGAATACCCGAACATTCATTCAAAAAAAAGTAGCGTAGATGGGTTTAAAGTATTTTGTACAAAGCAGTCCATATGATATGGCCAGTATAGCGGGTAGTGGTGTAGAGGGATAGTGGTTAGAGGTTAGTGGGTATCGGTAACGAGTAGCGGGTAGTGGGAATCGATTACGGGGTAGCAGGTAGCGGATAGTGGGGTAGCTGGTAGCGGGGTAGCTGGGTCACGGGGTAGATGGTAGCGGGTAGTCTTTATAAGCTAGCTGCAAAAGTGAAGGTCTTTTTTATATCGATTGAGGCAGTACGAAGTCTGTCGGGTCAGCTAGTTAGATTATAAAAGTGTTAAGGGGTTCGAAACATGTCTAAGGTCAAAATTGTTGAAGAAAAAGAAGATTTTAGTATAAATTTACTGAGGCACCTAACGCCTAACCTAACCTAACCTAGACGCTGATAGAAGACAAAAGCAGCCCCCTTGGATCCCATCATAACCAAGACTCTTTATGCCTGTGTCCAGCCACGTCTAAAGAGGTCAACTCCTGTAATAGTGCGAGCGCCATAGTGCCGCCACAATTCGGTCATCATCATCATCATCATCATCATCATCATCACCGTCAGTTGTAATATTTAAATGGGCACCTCCAGCCTTGCTCTCCATTTCGACTGCACCGTGCGGCGATAGTTTTTTTTGTTTTTGTTTTTTAAGGGTCACTGTATCAAGTATCCATAATTTCAGTTTTCGGATCTTGTTCCACCTCCGAAACATTTTGTATACTGCGTCTACTGTTCGTGATTTGATTCGTTTTAACGATCTAGCAGACGGGTTTATGTCGATAAATTTTGTTTTATGCAGATCCTCTTGTTTGTTTGTGTCTAAGGTAAGGTACCTTACTCATTGGATTTTAGACTGAAGACCGAAGACTGAATCCTCAAGAGTGTGGTATTTATTTATCTGTCGGAGATGAATAGCAATAATCGTAAAATCTCTTCCTATGGTGTGTAATCTTTAACTTTTTCTTCTTCTTCTTCATTTCTTGATGAGTGTGAGAATATTTTGATTTTAGGTCTGATCGGTGGTGTTGATCATTTTCAATGGCGGGGCGAAGCGGCAATTATGAGAAGATGTGCACCACAGCTCTCCAGCTGTTCTTCTGGCGATGAATGTTTTCAATTAGATTTGAAGTTCTTTTTCGGGTTGCCACTGCGAAATTTTGTAATTAAAATACAAATTCAGCTGAAATTGAAATAGGGTATGGGCAGACCACAAGTTTCACTTCCCCCATGTTCAAGAAAGATGCAATATTCCCATTAGGTAAGTAAGAACCTACAAGTGGCTGCCCCGTCAGGCTTTCTGTCACTTCAAAGCTATTGTTGATGCGATTTCTGGCTGAATCATTTTCGGAGAGTGTTGGTTCTGCACGGTTCCACACAACGAAAAAGAGTACAGAGGGGCAAATTCACAGCTTGCCGTTGCCGGCTGAAAAATTGTTTCCAGCTCATCGAATTTCCACAATCCGTATACTTTACTGTCATCAGTGCTGGAGTCAACATTCTACGAAGATTTTATAATGTTTCTGTCAATAGTTGAGCGGGAAACAGCTGACCCAGGTAATTGTAAGGAAAAAGGCTTGTTCATTTCTTTTCTCAACGAAACAACATTCACGGCATTCGGTAACACTTTCATTTACAAAAATTAACGCGTACAAGAACCGATAACTCTCCCAAGCATCACGCAACACCACTGCCACGACGCGACGCGCAAATATCTCTCACAATCACCATCATCATCAAATATCGTCGAATGTCTTTTAAACGTACATATTAACACAAGTTTTAATGTTCATAAAATGTTGAATTCTCGTATTATGGCGTTGGCATAATTTAGCACCGATACCTACCGCACTGCCACCGCTGTGAATATCGCAAAAGAGTGTCGATGAAAAAGATAGACGAACTCGCCACCATCCATGTTATTGTGACAACCACACGTTATTTATCAACTGTAATAAAATAGCAAAAAAAAAAAAACAACGAACAACCAAGGAATTATGAAGATCTGAGGTGTATGTGGGCCTTTAGAGTCAGTTCCAGCTGCACAGGAGTGTATATCTCACACAGCCATCTATACCAACTTCAATTGCATTCATTTTAATTTGGCTTCGCCCCACATGGGGTTGTTTCTTGGAAGTCTAAAGGGAGAGCGAGATGTATATTCCACATAATCGCTGTGGCGGCCAACATCGATATCGACAACGACAACGCCAACACCCCGCCCCATGTTGAGTGTCAGCGTCAACATATAGTCGACACTGCATAAAATTATGAGTGTTTTGTCATCCCACACGCTCAGCTCAGCCGTGTAGTGTCGTTCCTCCACAAGGATGTATGTTCAGAGTGCGATGGCGATGATGAAGGAAGAAAGAGATTATCTTGAGCTTACCAAATTATGCCAAGCAAGGACGCCCAACGACGCAATGTATGAGTTCGAACGCATTGCCTTTCGCAAAATGTAACAAGATGAGCCTTTTCGAGTATGTGCGAACTTGTAGCTGAATTTCGTAGATATGCTGATTACGTCAGGAAATTTGTTCGACAAATAATTGAACTCGAGTGCACCTACGCCACATCTTGTCGGGAGAGTTTGACAGCCCGACAAATGGGACATGTCGATGGCGAACCGTAACAACTCGACCAGCTCAAAGTCTTCATTTATACAGAATCGAAACTTTGTTGGTGACTCAAATTCTCAGCTGTAGAAAACATGAGCTTAAGCTCATTTTACAATACTACATTTTGTCAGCCCTACCACATAAGCAAACAAAATACCTCCAAGCTTCTTAACGCCTTCGAACGCGATTTTTCTTCACTTTGACATGATTTTGCGCAAACCGCAGAACAACAAAACGCACACACAATAAATCGATCACAATAAGTTATTCGACAAAAGGGGGCACCTTCGACTACACCTTGTTAGCCAATATATGCCCTCAGAAGGCAGTGGCAAAGCAATCACCACTCAAACATTAAAATTACGTGTCCGCTTCAACAGCGAAAAGCAACATAATATTGCGCGCCTTAAAAAAAAAAGTGAAAAAAACAGAAAATATAACACCTTATTATCGGCCCCTTCCTTCTTCTGTTCCTCACTGCCCATCAATTGGTTCTGTGTCTTTAATTAAACTCAACAAACGCACATCATTGACGAATCGCTAAAAATTATGTGACAATATTTTAACGATGGCAATGTATCAATTGACATTGCAGGGGCCTCTCGTCCTCACGTGCAATTTATTTGCGAGCGTTTAATGATTGTTAAGATCAACAAAATGGCAGCACATTAGCTTCTTCTTCGTCTTTTCTTTTAGTTTCTGCAATTTCTTAAGTTTTTTTCCATTTTGGTTTGCTTCTTTGTGTCATTTTAATTCATCAACACGTTGCGTAGCTCGGTTGCAAAATGAGCATGTTTGTGAGGAATGAGTGAGTGACAGACAGATGAGAATTTTGCAATAAACCAAGAATCCGCAATTTGACTCTGTCATTGCATAGTGCAGATGCAGGCATGCCAATCTACTACTATAGTAGTATTGGAGAGTTGTAAGATTAATCATTTGTCAAAATATGTGTCAATTGTGACATTGGAAAAGAGGGATTATGCTAAGACAAAGGATGCGAATGAACTTGGGGAAAATGTGATTTGAAGCATCAAAGTCTTTGCAAAAAAGTTTTCAATAAAAGAAGTATTAGTAAAACTTGTAATGATGCATTAGCTGCGTACATTACAAATTCCAAAATAGCATGAATTATACCATCAAACAGAATTCATATCGTACCAGAAAGACTTTTGTATGAAATTTTACAACTCGGCCGAATATAATTCACACCCAGTTTTTGTAAGAAATGTGCATATAGGACCGATCAGTTGGTCAAAGTATAAGTTCCGGACCTGTCCGTTGAAACACCGGTTAAGGTTAACCGCCGATGATAGCCGGAAGAAACTCCGTTGATAAACCGGTTCAAAGCCGTTGATTAGCCAAGAGAAACCTTGTTGATATCCGATCGAAAGATCGTTGATAGCTGGAGGAAACTCCGTTGATAAGCCGAGGGAAACCTTGTTGATACACCGGTTAACCGCCGTTGATAGCCGGAGGAAACTCCGTTGATCAACCGGTTCAAAGCCGTTGATGAGCCAAGTGAAACCTTGTTGATAGCCGATCGAAAGATCGTTGAAAGCCGGAGGAAACTCCGTTGATCAACCGATTCAAAGCCGTTGATGAGCCAAGTGAAACCTTGTTGGTAGCCGATTAAATGATAGTTGATAGCCGAAGGAAACTCCGTTGTTAGCCAATTGAAACCTTGTTGATAACCGGTTCCTAAACCGGTTCCGAACTTCGTAACTTCAGCAGTTCAGCACTTTTTTGAAGAGTCTGTAAGCCACTAAAATGCTGTAGCACCTTCTAAAAGCAAAGAGCTAAGAAGTTGGTTTTTGGACCGGTACACAACATCTTCGAAAATGTGAAAGAAGCCAAGTCACCAAATCATTACGGATGAACTAAATGAGCATAATGAAGATCAAGAGACCCCAGAAATGAGAAAAAAGTTAGATAATGATGGCAGGAGGAAGAGGTGGCATATCGAAAATTGCATGTCCGCATATAAGTCTTTATCAAGTATCGAGAAAATGATCTGTTAGAGGCGCAGACATCAGATGAGTAACCAAGAATGGGTAAAGCAATGCATACCCATTGACTGAACCAAAAACAAAACTCTACGTCAATAGAGACCAAGCAGCCAGCAAGGAATTGGCCAAGTCGAATGTTGGAACTTCGACTATAGGCCAAACGAATAAGTTCAAAAAACTCCTTTTTCTATAGAAAGGGTTTGTGTAATGCAAGACTCTGTTCTATCGATAAGTTGGTAGAAGAGGGGAATCGGTGCTTTGGAAAAGAAAACTCTTTGACAGATTTTCGGTCGTGGGCGAATGTAGGACTAAATTCGAGCTGCATCAGGACGACTAATCAGTGGTAGATAACTAACAAGCAAACTTCAAGAATTGTAAGAAATTTTTCAAGAATTGTATTCAACAATCGGTTCAGAAGAAATGCTGGCATTCGTTGTCAGTGCTAGAACATGTTTCAACATTCAACACCGGAAATTTCCAAATTTTTCAATGAATTATCACACTGTAATATTCACCTGAAGTCAAAACAAAAATTTGGTCACCCTAATCAGTGGCGTAGATAGCTTTTCGCTATGGGAGGGGATGGATCTACTTCGCTCATTTTTACTTCCGACATCTATACTAATATATAAAGTTTGTTTGTTTTGTTTGAACGCGCTTATCTCAGAAACTACTGGTTCGAATTATAATTGAGTTGGATAGTCTATTCTCCAAAATTCGAGGAATCTTAGGCTTCATAACAAATTAGTCTACGGCCAATAGGAGCGAAGAATCAGTGGAAAATGTGGAAAAAACGGAAAGATCTCAGAAACTGCTAAATCAAATTGAAAAACTTTTTTTTTTGTGGAGAATAGTCCATTTATCGAGGAAGGCTTTAAGCTATACAAAGTTACGCTGCGAATAATAAGAGCAAAGCTTCAGTGAAAAGTCTTACTAAAGCGGGGAAAATAATACATATTTAAAGGCTTCGAGTTAAGAAGAATTTTGACTTAGGGAGAGTCGACTAATATACAATTTTAAAATTACTTTGCAACCAAATTCATGCGCATCATGCACAAGTCAAGACACACCTCTGGCCGAAGCACGAAGGAGAGACGGACGAAAATACGGGCAACTACTACAGGGTGCGGCACGAAAACTTGCTGATTTGTTTTTCGTGCCAAGCGGGGGGGGGGGGGGGGAATGGTCGGATGTTGGTGGAGAGTGTCTCATTTTTTAGGGGACTTCCTGAAGTTTCATCTGCACCGCAGTCAGTCGACATCATGCATTGGACGAAAGAGCAAAGCGCCATTTGCCTGCGAGGCTTACTTTTCCAACAGTCGTTCCATAATTTCCACTCAACGTGCAACAAAATCGCGTTCACGAAGCTCCTGCACCAAAGCCAATTTGTAAGGATGGAAATGAAGATCCTGGTGGAGAATTCGTCTCACAGTGCGATCAGATATGCCCAAAGCAACTGCATGTTTGCGCGCCGAACGCCGCCGGGGAGATCGCAAGACAGAAACTCTCACCCTCTCAATGTTTTCCTCTGTTTGATTCTCCGGTGTGCTGGATGGGATTTCGTCACGTTTCCGCTCTCCCTGAATGTTTTCACCCACGAAACAATCGACTGCCGGCCAGGAACGCGGGATGGATGTTGAAGCGAGTACGGAAAGCACGTTGAGTGGAGGCAAATGTGCGTTGCTCTTTCGTCCAATGCATGATGTCGACTGACTGCGGCGTAGATGAAACTTCAGGAAGTCCTCTAAAAAATGAGACACTCTCCACCCACATCCGACCACTCCCCCCGCTTGGCGCCAAAAACAAATCAGCAAGTTTTCGTGCCGCACCCTGTAGTATAGAATATATGAAAAGTTTTGGATGTTTGTCTGTCTTTCTGTAAAAGTGTAAACGCACCCAGCCTTAACCACTGGTCCGATTGACTTAAAACTTGAAAATTGAGGTCTCAGCGAATTCGCGTTGGTCTTCTTTTTATTTTATTATTCTTTTTTTTTAAGATCAAAATTTAGGGAAGCCACCAAACAATTTTTTTTTTGCCAAAAACCAAAAGTATCAATTTTCTCAATTTTTTTTTTAACTTCGTCCAAAACGCTAATGGGTAATAGCGCATTTTGCTTTCTGGTTTAAATGAATAAGTGTGAGTTATCGTTACCGTTAGGATTCGAGTTAACTTCACCGCAATTATGCAAACATTTGTGTTCGTGTGGATGAGTGTGTTGCGTGTTTGGGGCGGTTTCTTACACCAAATTAACAATGTGACATACGGTGAGAAGAAATCTAAATAACTTTAAATTTTTGTGTCGGTGTAGGCTTTTGATGTGGAAAGCTGGATTTAAGCTCTTTTTCTTGCACGTTTACCTATTATCAATTGGTGAGAGACGTTAAAATATACTTTTTAAAAATCGATATAAAAAAGAAATTCAAAAAATTAGGTGATTTGCAGAAGTAATAATTTCTTTCAGATGAAGTAGACTTTGTGTTTTCCCCGTAGACTGTAGGTATAGAATGTACAATGCGTTTCTTTAACTTATTTGGCATGACTGGTTATGTTGAACAATTATGAATCCCAATGGGGGGGGATATATCCCCCTGATCCCCCCCCTATCTACGCCACTGACCCTAATTCTTACACTTCAGGTGTCGAATATAGTGTAGACCTTGATACCTACTGCTGCTGATGGCAATAAGCCAACAAGACTGGTCAAAGCTACATACAATAAAACTCGATATTTTTCAGACACCTGACGGAATGTTGAACAAATGTTTCATGTTTGTTCTCTGCTTTTTCTCGATTTTATATGTTCATGTCCGCAAAAGCAAAAACGTAAATTAATTGTAAGCGAGAAGATGTATCTCTGTGACTTGAAACCCATTATTTTCATTGAGACCCCAACAGCACAACAGTAACACTGTTATCCTGTTTCATTGTTTTTCCATTCCTTTTCCATATAATTATTGCCATTGAAGAGGAAAAGATGATATTTTTATGACAGGATCATAATAATATTATCATGCTGATGAATGATGATAATGACAACTGGTTGTTTGGGGTTTCGTCTTCTTCAACTTGTCATCGTTATCGATAATGTTCGCAATATCGGACGAAAGAATTGAAATGGCTTTTGGGCCTTTGTTCTGTGTTGTGTGTCGTTTATTGTATTCAACAATGTGCAATGCGATGCCAAACAAGGATCGTTAATGTTTATTGGTCAATAAGTTTGACTTAAGTGCAATCAATACAACACACATGAGGAGCAGCAGACGAACAGGTTTCATCGGAATATTGTCATTATTTTGGAATAAACATAGTCAGCGGGTACTTGGAGATTTATGATGCGTTTAGCGATATGTGTAAAAGGTTTTTCTTTGATTAAGGATAACTTGAGTTCATAGAGTAAGTATATGGGCTTCTGAGAAGCGATTGAGATAAAATAAAAGCCTTGTCTTAAGTCAAGTGAGTCAAGGCTGTGTTTTTGAGTGGTCAGATGATGTCAGCTGAGATAAGAGATTTTTTCGGACATACTGTGAGATTTTGGAAGGAATGGACTTCGTTTTAGGACAGACAAACAGAAGAAAAGGAAAATAATTTTGTTGCAAACCCATTATGTCGAAAACGTACAAGGTACTTACCATCAACTCGGCTCAAACTAATTAAGATACTTATATGATTTAAAGCTCAGTGGCTGAAAATCATTTTTTAAAAACATGTTTGCTGCTCAAATCCCGTTTACGACGTATAAGTCTTGCTTCAAGAACTACGATTGACACAGTCGCATATGCGGAAATTATGTGCGGGTCATGCAGTTTTCAATAATATTTAACCATTTAAAACAAACTGACATATCCCAGTCCTGCTGTATGGTGCAGAAGCATGGATGAATGTGCCTTACGCTGTTTCGAGAAAAAAGTTCTTCGGGTCATCTTTGGCCCCGTGGGCATTGATGGCGAATCGCGAAGAAAATACAACAGCGAACTTTACTGGTTGTACAACAACATGGACCTAGCCAGAAGGGTCAAGGTCCAGAGAATCAGATGGCTCGGTCATTTAGAGCGGATGGACACCAATGCTTCGGCCCGCAAAGCGGAGTCCCGAGGGACGCAGAAGGAGAGGAAGACCACGACTCAGGTGTCACCCACAAGTGGAAGAGGACCTCAATCAACTTGGAGTGCAAAACTGGAGACAGCTAGCTAGGGACTGAGCTGGCTGGCGGAGACTGTTGATTGAGGCCCAAGTCCACACGGGACTGTAGCGCCACCTTAAGTCAGTAAGTATGACATATTGGACATTTCGCATATTTCATTGGCCGATAACTCAAAAAATAGAAAATGAATTTCAAATACTTATCGTCCGATATAGCTGCTTTGAAGCCTTATTGCTTACTTACAGAAGAATCCATTTAGCTTTATTTTAGCATTTTGAAATGTCCGATGGTCGGTTTTATTGAAGTCTCCAAAAGTTTGTGAACAAAAAAAGACAAATTGGGTATTTCGTTACGGATAACCCACATTCAAACAACCAAAACCTTCTCGATAAGCTATCTCGTCAATTATTCAAGAAACACCAAACAAAGACTTCGTTATAACAAATTACAGTTTCAAAAATCCAAAAGATATCTTCATCATGCAACACGTTAATATATCCAAATTCAAACAAACTCTAAAAATGTGTATATAACTGGATCACCGAAAAATTGTATCCACTGTCCACTGGGTGGTTCAAAATGTAACGCTTAATGCGCATCAATTTTATCTGCGCTTTCCGCTTTAATTGTCATTTTGTCTACCCACAACACAAATTCCACTTGACCCTCTCTAGCCTCGAATCTTAATGAATGAAAGAAAGTAGACACGAAAAAACATCACGATCCGGTCAATGGGTTCTTAAGACTCTTATACAAGTCTCATTTAAGTTACATCCCCCTAATACGCTATTAAATATTCAAAAACATATTTTTAACACATTCAGTTCGGATTGATTAAAAATTCAAAAGATTTCCTTTGAGTTCAAAAAAACGAGCTCAGAAGAGGTCCCACATACAGCAGACAAGAAAAAACCCATAAATTAGACAAAAAACAATGCCGATGGTGATCCATTAAATTAGATAAAAAAAAAGAAAGAAACTAAGCTGCTACTGTACACAATCTGTAATCCCAGGCTCATTTATTGATTTTCCAATTGTCTCAGAATGCAAATTAGCAATTATAGACACACAGATCACCCAAAGCTCGTACAACGAACGGACCACGAGTGGTTTCCGGAGTGGTGGACCAATGGGTAAGCAGGGGTGGATTTTTTCAACCATCCTTTGTTGAAATTTTCAAACTAAAATATTTTTTTATTAGATGAAAATTTAGGGCCCCCATATTTGGTTCAAATAATCCTTCCAAATTCAAGTATATATGAATTTTATTTGGAAAAATTATAGTTCAGGTGATTTATAAGAATTTTATTTGGCGCCCCCTGAATTTTCGGGCCTTGAGATTTTACCAAGACAAATCCGCTCCTGATTTTTTGTTCGAAACTATTGATTTGAAATAATTTATTCCCATGCATTGATTGGAATTAAATATTTTTTTTTTGTTTCTCAACTAAACAACACTCAAAGGGGACACTTGGGTGGCAAATGACTTTAATTTATCACAAAAAACATATCAACTTATAGCTCAAAAGAAAAGAAACGAACAAAACAGTGGAACAGACAAAAAACTACGAATCAATGGTGTTGATAGGATTTTCATGGCGGCAGCTTTTCTTAATCTCCTATATACCTGTATCGTATAGTCAAAGCAGCAGCGACGGACGGCGGCGCTGTATGCTTTGCATAATTTTGTAATTAACGAAATGTCTTTGTTTTTTTATAATTTAACGAAGCAGTAAAGAGAGGAAATTTTAAATTATTATCAGTGGAATTTGAATATTTATAAACATTCTGTGGGATGCTGTACGACGACGACACGGACGCGATTGGTCATAAACATTGTTTTTTTCTTAGACGAATTTTGTGTGTGAGAAATTTCGTTCTTTTGAATTCAGGGGGGCCTCCGAACATTTATGGATATCGGAAGAAATGGATTAATTAGTTGTTGTTTTTTGGTTCGATTGAATATTCTTAGAAGATGAATGGTCGCAATCAGTTTCAAGCTTTCACCTACGCTCGAGATTCTAAGGCAACCATTTTCCACCAACCATTGTCCAAGCCTAACCGCCTGACATCTATTCGTAATCTCTAATCTGTTAAATGCCATTTTTGCTCTTTCAACAACTAATAAATGACATTCAGATCTAATTGATAAATATGATTGAAAAGCAACAGTCATTCGTTTCTAATCGAAAACTTGATTTTTAAGTATTTTTATTTTATCTAAAAGCAATTTAAGTCAGTGTCCATATTTCGCCTTTAAATGGACAAAATGTGTTTCTTAATTTGGTCACAAACAACAAAGTTCAGGAGACAGGCCAGCCGAGAGATCGATGCAGTTTTTGGCAAAAGCCAGTTTTTTCTCATTAAAAAAAAATATTATCTCTAATGAATAAATTATTTCCTTTTTGTTGACTGACGACGACGACTACGACTGGCGACGCGAACCACTTAATATATTGTGAGTCATTTGCTACTGCTTTTAGCAAAGTTGTTTAGTAGTTTCGGAGTCAAATAAGGTAGCCGCTTCCCGCGCCCAATGCGCATGTTGTCTCACACCACTAATAATTTATTAAAAAACCAATAATAAGGCAAATTTAAATGTCTGCTAATTAAACAAAATGATGCTGTTGAGATGTTTTTTTTGATGTTTGATGATTTGAATGCGAATATTTGATCGGTTATCGATTGTTTGAGGGAGAAGGGAAGGCTTTCAATTAGTGCGATTTACCGGAGAAGGATCGAAAAATCGGAAATTTGCATAATGGCTACCGTCGAGTTTTTTCTTACACCACGCTCGAAATAACTTTCATTTATAATCCAAGTTGAAAGGAAAACGCCGCCACTTAAGTGATTTTCTTGGGGAATTTTTTAATAATCGTTAATCGACAGAACATGGAAGTCGGTAAGGTTCGATATAATATTTTCGAGGACATTTTTTCGTTCACGAAATTGATTGCGGGTGCTTGTTTTTATCGACTGTTAACGGTGCTAGGAATTTATGACCGAAGAGGAATGAACAGTTTCTTTTATTCTTATCGCCTTTGTTTTTTTCAACGTGAGAAGTTTAGGTTCCGATGTGCTTTTTGTAAGAATTTCATTCACATCGATAACTGCTGAATAAGTGCTGTATTTCGATACTCGGAACTATTTGATGACCCTGCGACTGTTAAGATTTGTAGAGTGATAACCTTAAACTTCAATCCGTTCTTCTGATCTCATCCCCCTTTAAATAGATGCGATAAAAGTTTTTTCGATTGCATTACCTTTTGTTTTCTAAACTTTAAATCGAAAAAACGTAATCGGTCCCTTTATTTCTGACCGCCACTGTATATTTGCAGCTGTTCTGACACTTACGGCGCCACTTCAAATGGGAACCTAATTAAAACTTCAACAGAACTTTCGACTTTTTCATCTGTGGAGAGACAAAATAAACGAAAGAAACACTAATAAACTTTTACAGTCAGCGTAATAAATTTGTTGAATCCCAAAAATCCACCAAAAATCGCCAAATAACGTCCGTTGCCCAATTCGACACCTTTGCCGAGCATATGAGACGTATGACTTTGCGGGCTCTCTTAATGGCGCAGTAATTTTGCCTCCAAGCTCCAACCGGTATGCAAAATGTTATCGACAATGCAGCGGACCCTGATTGTGCTGTAGTCATATGATGAGAGGAAGTGTAGGCGGAAGAAGAAGGAGCGTTTGTATGTAAAAAGGTATAAAAACTCAAATGCAACACAAAAAACAATCTCTTAATGGTTCGCCTCCGAACATGAAAATATACTCAAGGTGTTATCGATTTATGTTCGAGTCCAGCGGCTACCGGGCGCTTTCTGTCGCTTCATCATCCGCATCATCACCATCATCATCATCATTAGCATTAAGAGGTGAAGGACGAGCAACGAATGGACGGAAGCCTTCGATTACACATCATTACCGCAGCCAAACAGGAGCAGCTAAAGCATCCACACCGACACCAACAACTAATGTTATCCACTTTAAAAGTGGTGGCGGTCCAGATGACAGGAGATCGACTCGACTCCTTGCCGCGACTCTCGACTGGACGGGTTGCGGTCATGTCGCTCGATCTCAAAAGGTGCTATCGAATCGAATGTGAACACCTTTATCAATGTAACTTACTTATTCTGCCTTGCGTTCGGGTATTTGTGTGGCACCGACCGCTTCAAGGTGGCAAAAGTGCCTCAAATGCACAACAGTGGCGGTGCTGGATGATGCATCTTCTTATCAGTAGAAACTCATTCCATGCAGTGACACTCAGGCAGTGTAACGATTAAGAAAGTCATTTTATGTGGACGGGGCGAGAGCAGCTCTTAGTAAAGTCATAAGAGTGATGGCGGTCGATGGCGACAAATGTCGTCGAACCTCCAGAGACAATCAATATCGTCGGGTCAGAAGACAAAATGAGCAATTTGAGACGAAGCCATTTGGCTTCTGGAAATGCCACTGACTGACTCAGGACACTGCCCCGACCGACACATGGACACACTCAGGTAAGACTGGGTCTTATCTCGCCGAGAATTAGTTACCCTCTTCGGTGCTTCGGGCTGCGAACGTTGATAATATGCGCAGTCGTAAGTGATGCGGCATTTGGCTTTCAAGTTGTTGTCCTTTCGTTAGTTCAACGCATCGCAACGAACCACCACAGCGATTGCGACGACAACATAGCAAGGGAACAAGAAAAAAAATGTCAAATTTCGATAAAGAAGAGAAATTCACAAAACGAAATTAAATACATAATTGTGAAGCAGAGAGTGGCCATTGATAGCGAGCTCTGAATGCTGACCGGACCGGTTTTCGACAAAGTTGAAGAAGTGTAACGACTTCCGAATTGAAAAGATGATTACAGCAAACCCAAATAGACAAACGAGTTGCATTCATAAAAGCCGAGACTTTGTGAATGGGCCAGCAGCAGACCCCGTGACAATGAAGCAGTTTACAAACAATTGAATATATTAATTTGGAGATGTGAACGGGAACAATGTGACAGATTCGATTGGTTGATTTTTTATTTGGATATCAGGAGAACCGGGCTCAATTTGCTTGAAGATGTCCTTGGAATTTGTCCTCTGATTTGAGTTTCTTAAAGTAGCGATAACATAATTCTTATATTGTGGATTGATCTTTGTTTTGTAGGTTTTGTTATAAGAAATAAGTTGAAATCGATTACATTCATTGATAACTTTCGATATTCTGCGAGATCAAACAACTAAAAAGGATAACGAATAAAATTCGATAACATTCCTTAAACAATTCTATCGATATCGAAGGTGATAGAACATTGCCAATTTTTATCTGTCTCGAAGAAGGAACCAAAGTAAATTGAAACTTACTTTTGTGAAGATTAACAACCCGAGTCTCCCCATCATCACTGATACCTCACAAGTCATAAGAAGAGGTGAAATTCATTTTGTGACTTTTTCGTATTCTCCCCCAAAGTCACAACTTGTGAGAGTCACAAAAACAATCGAATTTGTGATCTCCTTCAGAGCAGGTCATAACTTGCAAATTATTTGAGATTTGACATCAAACAAATAGCTGCTGATGACATTTTCATATTCACCTTAGCTGTGGTGAGTTTCGTTGTGACTTTAGTTGTGAGGATTATGGGAGAATGAGACAAATATTTTATCGAATCACAGCAATCCTCACAAGAAATAGTCACAAGGGCTTATGACTTGTGATTCCTCACAAGGGGGAGAATCAGGCTGTAAGTATTGATGATATATTATAATTTGATATAGATAACATTCGATGACATACTTTTGAAATTTCTGTAAAACGGAAAAATAGAGAGAAAAGAGAATCGAATAAAATGCTATAACCTACTACTGAAATATTTGCAATATCGAGATCATCCAGTTGTAGTTTCACCATGAAGTTCATACATTAATATCGATGATCCTGAACTATCGAACTTATCGAACAATAAATACCCTTTGAACAATCGAAATATATCACCAACTTAATGCCTCCCATTTTTCGCTAATTGAATACAGAAGCCTTGTTTTAATCTGGCGCCAAAAATTAAAATCTACCTTAACCATAATTTGCAGTGCTAAAATCGGCTTCCTGGAATCGTTACGTATCAATTGTTATTAATTTAAAGATGTCTCATTTAGCCGACCCTGGGCCTGGCCGATCTTATCGATTTGTCATTAAACAAGAACGCACTTAATTTCCCTTAATTAACCAACAATTTTGCCATTTCCCAAAATAAGAAATACAAAGTTATGGCTTAGATCGTCAGAGCTGATCGAATTTGTTGTTTTGGCTTCATTCCCAAAGTCATTTACATCGCGACTTGGGATTTATTCAACTCAATCTTGCAACACAGTGAGTTTCTCGCAGTTCGATAAAAATGTAAATTTGTCCTCCTCCCCATCATCAACAGAACAACAACGCGATGACGCCAAAAGACAATGGTGATAAAATTGTTCGCCATTGGCATCATTATCGTCAGGGCTACATTATCATATCATCATCAGCTGAGCTGGTGCAAGAGTCACGGTCGCTCCGTTGGCGATGGAGCTGCGGTGATGGTGCATCAACAGCGCCACCAAAATGAAATAAAAAATCAAATGAAATATAAAAATACCAGTCAGTCAATGTCTCTGACGCGTTTTGGAAGATCTCTGCAGCATCGATTGTCTGTCAACAACGACGCCAAACCTCCTCTTTCGTCCTCAAGCTGTCGTCAACAAAAATACACCAACGTCGTTGATTTGGCCGTGTGACCCCCAAGTAGGTCCACATTTTGTTAAAACAAATGATATCGGTCAGCAAGATCAATCGGATGCTGTGTGTGAACAAACACGTTGTACATCCAGCCAGAGATCGTGGGATCATGTGTATATCTCTCCGAAACTCGTCGTCGTCTCTTTGGTATAACCAAACCAAACAACACCAAGCCCTTTTGCCAAAACCGGAATGAAACCGGAGCGACTACGGCAGCAACACGGGCGACACAATGCGACGACAGCATAACAAAACGATAGAAATTTATGGTTGTGCTTATAGCGACAAAAACGGTAGGCCAGCCAGCAGCTTACAGCAGCAGCACTTTGAAAACTTGTAATCATGTTCGTTTCGATTTTGTTCGTCTTGCATTCGTTTTGCTGTTGATGTTGTTGGTTTTTGTATAGTGTCGCTCGCGTTTAGAATGTTTCTGTGGGTTCCCACATGTTCTGGGTGAAAGGAAGCAATAAAGCTATTGACATGTGTCGAATTGTGAACGTCATAGGTGGCCGGAATTACACACACGAATGGAAAATTTACATATCTAAATTATTGTTTAAAAATACATTTCCTAAATTAGATGATTTTGGGAAAAAAACGCCGCCGCCGAGGAGAACCACTGCGCTGGAGCCATTTTGGAATACAAAATTTTATGAAAATTTGATAAGACTTGAAATCTTACCTGTTCATCATCTACCGGCGACCTCCTCGAGAAAAAAGTGCTTTCAAGTGCAAACATAAGTCGGTTCTGTGGATGAAAGTTTTTTTTATTTTTGTTTTGGTAAACTCATGAAAACGTCGTTTTGAAATTTGCAAAAAAATTTGCCATCTTGAAGATGGACTTAAAAAATACTTTTTTCTTAAAACAGAACCGACACCTTCTTAAGTTTAGAAATTTGAAATGTGAATTTATGATGAGGAGAGGACTGCTTGCCACTCAAGCTGTGCCAATTAATTGAAGCCACTTGGAATGAGACCTACCATCATAAGATTTTTACTTTTGGCTGCCAATTGAATCGAATCAAAATCGAGAGAGTTGTGCTTTTCATAAGCACTGCACTGAGTCAAGATGTGCGGGCTCTGGAAACCCTTATGGACCGTTTTCCTGTCGTCGTTGTTAGTCTGCCAATCAAGCGTCAATTAAGGTTTATACAAAAGACCACGCGGAAAACAATTAAGTGTTCGCGAGTACCCCCCTTCCTCCTTAACCACCTCTTCAGAGCAAATAAAGGAACTTTAGGAGGGTAATTAAATTCCACCTACTCAAACTCGTCATTACTTGGGCACTTGAAGTGGGCGCTTGCGATTTACAAACACGAGTAATTACAAAATATGTAATTACGACCATCAGGATTACAACAATTATATATTATTGCTTGACATATATGGGCTTGGACGCGACTCTCAATCTTAAGGGCTTGAACAATACCTACACAAAAAATATGCTCGCAAGATTGTGGGGGTTGTGTGTGGCGAAGGTGCTTTCGAGAAGTTGATTGTTATTGTTATATTGCGACTTGGGAGCGATTCCAGGAATTGGCAATGAGATTTCGACACAAGTATGTGGAGCTATTAAAATGTCATTGAAATGGGGTGTTTTGTAATTTGCCATTGAAAGCTGTCGAGAAGCGATTTGTCGTTCAGAGTTCAGAGAGGCTTTCTTCTAGGTTTAAAACATAATTTTCCAATCAGAATTATTTCGATTTTTCTATTAAGTGCACAATCAGGAAATCACATTACATGCTCAAAACACACCCGGTCATTAATTTACCCCATAAGGGAACCCACTCCACCTCTCCAATGGATCCCAATCAACAACCTTCATCTCTACACACGTTTGCTAATGGCCACTGATTAGGTAGGTTCGTTTCTATAAAAATCGTAAATCCAAAAAGACACAAAATTCTATTTGAGGACATTATGTCCTTGTGATTGCTCCCATCAAGGGACATCGGCCAATACCCAAAGTGCGAGGGTATCTCTAGTTACAATTTATGTCGCTTGGTTTGGTTTGGCATAAATGTTTACGGGTGCGTCCGAAATCGTCAGGTAAAAGTGACGTGTGGGTATTTTCTAAGGCCCATTAGTCACATTATCGATTGTCACTTATCAGTGTTGTTTTTTTTTTTTTTTTGTCAAGTCAAGCCAGACAATGTGCCACCCAAAAATCAAAAAAACAACCAAAATAGCAACTGAAAACCGATGACAGTATGATTCACAGCTACGCATACTAATCACACGTGGATTTTTTGTTTTGGGGGCTCTCAGACAACGAGCTGATAACTGGATTGGGCAATTAAGCATAAAACACTAAAAAACGACAAATTAATTCGCCTAATGAAGACGGAAGGTAGCTGGGTAGGGTCATTCGTCGTTCGACCATTATGGATGGGCCAAAGGAATGTTTGGAAAAGTTTTCGATGACGACGACGACGGATTTCCGTACCCAAAACACCGGATGCATATCGTCAATGTCAACTTCAAATTTGACAAAAACAACAACAAAAAATTATGCCTCATACTCATAATCAATATTGAATCTTTCTTAGCCATTAATAGCTGCCTAATTGAATGAATTACGTGCCTCGATAAATGTTAGACCTTGTTTTTATATTCATGCATGAGAGGTGTGTGGTCATAGCTAAAGAGGTCTGAAAATTTTCACCTATGAAGTCGCCCGTTGATCATCTTTTTTGTCCAAATCTTCTCTTTATCGTCAAATCGTCATAAAAACCACCGAGATTTAGAGCGTGAGAATTAAATTGAATGTATGGACCCATGCCATCAAAATAATCATGATGACGACAGACGCTCTTCTCCAGGTAGATTTGGATTTTGGATATCCATTCTTCTGTTAATTCGAGATAACCCCGTTAAGAACGTTCGTTTCTCTGTTGGACAAAAAATAGGGCACCCTGAGGCGTTTATACAAAAAAAAAAAAAAACAAATTAGGATTTGACCTGAGCGAAGGCGGTTGCGAAGACGAACGGCAAGACACTCGCCCCACCAAGGCGACGACACGAAAAACAAAACAAGACAAGTTAAAAAAAGAATATTAAAATTTATTCGTTTTTTTTGTTCTTTTTTAATTTTAGTTTCTTAATTAATGCACTAAGCAGTCATTAATAAATCGGGTTTATTTTTCATAAATGTGAAGACAAGAAAAAGTCAAATGATACACACACACACATGAGAAACGAGATTTTAAAGATAAAATTAGTTCAACGTTTTTGGAGATGTTAACAAAATTTACAAGTTGTATGAGGAGGGGACTTCGATGATGAGAGAGGAGTGTGTCAAGGTCAATTAAGTCGAGAAAATGGGCATATCATTGCAAGACAAAAAGCAAAATACTACAAATTTGTACAAATGTAGTTGACAATGTACTTAGTCCAGGTTGACAAAGTGTATATATACAATTATTGGGTACCTTAGCATGTCAACGATATTATTTTTGTTTACCGACTTAGTTTTTTTTTCACATTTCCACTGGTGTGTAGTTTTTTGTTAATCACTTGTTTTCGCAGAAATAAAAGTTAACAAGAAATATGACGTGAAAAAAGAGGTGAAAAAGACCTTATTTTCATTAACTTTTTCATCATATGATTATTGATAGCTCAAACACTCTCTGTCTAACTTGAGCCAACTTAGGGACCTGATTGTAAAAATTAGGCTCAGGTAAAAATATGTTTCAATGTAAAAGAACTAGCAGTTGGATTTTTTGCTGAGAGTCATGTTGTGAAAATGGGGAGGTTTGACTTTTAAGACCCAACTATAATTGCTTAAGTGAACTTAAGCTAATGTCAAGGAACCATACGAAAATTTCCTTAAGCAAGCAAAAAAAGTAGGCTTGGCCTTCTCTTTGTCAAATTGTCAAATTCACTTAAGCAATGAGCGAATGAAACCCCACTAGTACCTACCTAAAATGAAAACGAAAAGTTAACGAACATTGCTTAAGTACATTATGGTTTGCTCATAGGGTTCGTGTGTTTTCGCTGGTTCATTTAAGCGTGATTGCGTCAGCAAAATCGCATTATAGATAGTTCAGCCTTTAATTAGTGATGGGTCAGCTCGGTTCGCTAACTCGACTTAAATGGAGTTAGCTAACTGGGTTTGCCAACACGTGTTGAACGAGTTAACTCGGTTTTTTAACTCGGTTTGCCTATTCGGTTTGCCAGCAACAAAAAAATAAGTCTTCTTCCAATCATCAGCAAGGTTCAAGCTCGTTTCTGACATTTAATGGAACAAGTCCAAGGAATGATGCAAGGGTGCTGTTCTGTTTGATTTAGAGAACGCCTCTGACAGGTTAGAAGGGTTGTACCTAAAAGTCACCAGACTAGGCATCAGCAAACCATTATTGTATAGGTTTTATGTAGAACTTTAGAAATTTTGTTTTCAAAAGTGGCAATGTAACTTCTACCACTACCGTCGAAATTAAAAACCGTCTTCAATAGGAAACGGTGAATTCGCCGATTCTCTTCAGCATTTACACCTAGCGATCTGATAGGTAGCTTTAGTAACGCAATTGTGTATGCCGACGACTTGATTGCGTACAGACCAGCTCGAAGGTTGAAGTTATTAGATTTCTTGCAGCGTGACTTCGGGAAGATTCATTGGAAACTGAAAATAAATCTCCAAAAGTCGAAGACAGTCTTGTTCTAGACTACGTTGGCAATAGGGCTTCCAGAGATACGTGTAAGAATTGGCCCAAGATAGTCATTGATCATCTTCACAGACAAGCATTGATGAGCAAAAGTGTAGTTAAGTACTTCGGTATCGGACAAGTATTTGTATTTCGACAGACATATAGATGCTGCTCTCACTAAGGATAGAGCCACTGGTTATCCAGTGTGGCCCCTTCCTAAATGGAGAAGTTTCGGGTGTTCGAGAGGTAGTGTCTTCGGCGCTGTCTCGGTTGGTATCGGACACCAGAATCTTCTAATCTGCATTATTATTCAATTGAGCTTTGACTTCGACCAACAATTTAATTTTCAGGGCGTTCTATCCAAACGACAACTACATACTTCGAGTTCATCCCACCAGAGGCATTCCTGTATTAGGACCAGTGCGGCTTGGTACAGGATGGGTTGGCATTACCGCTTACCTACCACGTCACTCGAAAAACAGTAAACCGGCGCGGCGGCTCCTGTATGAACGAGGCATCCTCGCTCGTGATGGAGCGGAGCTCCTTCGGTTCAGTAGGGCTGTGTTCGAACAGGACCGCATTTATAGGGTGAAGCGAACCACTTTTGGAGGTTTCAAACGGCGTTTAACAATGGGTAGTCCGGGGTGGCGTGTGGTGTATTTTTGCTTTGGCCGGCTTACAAATGAATGAAAAATTTAAGAAACTCCAAAAATGATTTTTCAACAACCTTGTAAATTATTGCAATAATATATTTTCAAAAAATGTAAATTCATCTTTTTATGGTCAATTGCATTCAAAATTCAAGCAGTGTCTTGTTCTCAATGCAACTTGAATTCTAAGCTGCAATCGTCTTGTTTAAATAAAATGTAAAACGATTGAATAGCTTCTGATTTCGTTCTCTATAAATAAAAACTAAACGAGGAAGAGAAGGAGGTCCTCCGCATGCAGCTCCCCATTGAATTGATTAATCAATTTTGAAACAAAATCCACTCTACATTATGCATTTGTCTATATTTTTGTTGCTTTCGTTTTTTTCAGTTCCACAAAAATGAACTCAAGACAAGGGTAGAGTGTGTCTTAAAAGAGACAGCAGCAAAATAATAACTCCATCTAGGGAGCGTTACCAGCATACAATGTCAAACTAGAAACAAGCAACGAATCCTCCTCCTTCGGCAGCAAATAATGAAAAAAAGAAATTCAGCAGTTGCAACCTCACTTATTTATACATAATCAGAACCACAGACCGCCCATCATAGACAAACCCTCCTCGGTCCCTGAACAGCTCCCAAAAGTCAAAGCTACAAGCATTTGGTAGCGCCTGGATGATTCACACTGCGACTGCCTTGAAAGCCTGACGAGGACAACAAACGACAACCCAACGACAAACACGACAAAAAACATGTACTTACACACATTCAGACACACATTGATTCAAATTCAAAATTCGAATTCGATAGTTTGCTCGTGTTTGTTTTTTTTTCTGCTGTTTTCATTTTTATGCACAAAAATTTTGTATTCCTATTTATTGATAAGGATCTGGCAATCCAATTTGTATCCTGCCAATGGGGAACCAAAAGGGTTCTTCTTCTTTTCCTTCGCGTTCGATTTTTTTATTTTTCGTTGTCTCTTCCAATAAATATAAGAAAATAAAACGAAAAATTCCGAAAATCATTTCAAAATCGAGCAAGAGGAAGGAGATTCAGAGGGAATATGAATAAACCTGCCCAATACTTGAAGGAATCGATGGGGGAGACGAGGAGCCGATCGATGATGGTATGACGAAGCCAGCTCCTGGGACCTTTCTCGATGCTGCTACTTTACGTCTTGTGATACTGATGATGTTGCTGCTGCTGCTTCCGATGATGTGTAGTTTGGATACAGAAATTCTGGAAGGAAATTTCAAAGGGTGGCCTTGTTAGTCTGAGGAGCATCATCATCATCATCATCGTCGAAAAACCAAACAAACTATCTGTAAAGTTGTCTTATGAGCTCTGGCGACGACCACGACCGACGGAGACTACGACGCACGGCGACGAAGCTTTAAAGACCTTCAATGTTCACAAGATCGTTTTTCGTCGCGTCGTTTCTTTTGTTTTAAGGGATTTCTTCTTTCTTTAACCATCCTCGATCGTCGTCGTCGCTGATTTTTGAATAAGCAAGCCCCAACGAACGTCGATGAAGCCCACGATGACTATGCAATGGAAAATATACGCGCCGCGATTTAAAGTTAAGATTTGAATTTTCGACCGTCATCAGACCGACCCAACTTGCGGGAGCATCTCTTTAAAAGGGAGAATACATACGAAAAAGAGCACTGGCGGCGACTGGCGCCTGCGGTCTTCATCCGATTCCCTTTGAGGTATTCTAAGCGAACAAATCTTATGAGAAATGAATGATATCGCGCGTTGTGGATGCTGTGTTTATGTGTGGAACGAACCCTTTGAAAAGACAGGCTGTAACAACAACAATAACAAGGTGGATGGGACGATGAGGACGAACAAAACGAACAATTTTATTTGATTTTATTCATACGAGAGTATTTTGTATGCATGCATACCTGGCGCTGCGAATGGTACAGTGGTTTGGGAAGTTTTCAAAATCAAAATGTGATTGCTCTCTTAGGTAAGTTCTTAAAAACACCCGCAAAAATGAGCGCGACAAAAATTTGTCACCGAGAATATTCAAAAGTAATGATTTCCTGAAGATCCCGGTTGTAATTCGTAACAAATTTTTGAATTTAAGAAATTTAACAGTGGGCGTGGTAGAGGGTGGAAGTCTTTCTATGCTTGTTAATCATCAAAATCAGTATTATAATCAAAGTGGCAACGATTATGAACCACTGTTTGTTGCGCTGACAAACTGATGATGCCTCGCTGCAATCGAACGGACTTGAACTGGTTCCTGGGTCATTTGTGCGGTACATTCCAATCCATGTTGTGTAAATGATGTAAGTATAGCAGCCATTTGGGTTAATATTCGATATACCGCCCAGGAGCAAAATCGCAGTCACAAACCGAAACAGAAAGAGAGAAACAATCACGTTGGGCGCCACTTAAAGAGATGCGATGTATCTTCGTTTGTTGATTTTTGAATAAATGCACGAGTATATGTGTGTGTTTGTTATATGCGCGTGCGCGCATGTTCACTATATCCGTGAGCACATCTCATTTTGTTTTTCGCTGGCGAGATTTGCAGCAATCCAATTACATGAATGGTCTTTGACATGGATTCGCGGACGACAAACCGACCGTGCAATGTTGTACTCGGTAGTTCAGCTCATTCGTCTTTGCCACTAACTGCAAGCCGACAACCAGCTACGACCACGACGACGACGACGACGACGCCGGCGATTCTTTGTGTTATCGCTACAGCCCATCAATCGTCGCGGTCCGAGTTGTTATTGGCAACACACACACATTTTACTGTTTGATCACCGCAACAAAACCCTATCATGACATGTACGCTTTTAATGATACCTAATTAGCAAGTCCCGCTCGCGCTCTCTACCACTTTATTTCAAGTTGAGCGACTTGTTGGAGAAAAGCTATAAAATCGATTAAATTCGCCTATTTGTCTGGTTCAATGAAATCGATAGTGTTCGGGCATATAAGAAAAGGAATCGCCACCATATGGGCTCTAGTTACCTATTGATAATTGAAATTCGGACTATTGTTAGCCAGATAGGTATTTTTCTTAGTCTTTCTGAGGTAGTTTGGAAGTGAAAGTGCCTCTTAGTGTCTCTTAACAACTCTTAACAACAATCGAAAAATTAAAAAAAGTGAAACTATCAACCCGACGGCTTTGCATCGAATTAATTTTAAACTTCGCAAACATATCCTATGGCACTTCATATATCAATCAAAAGGTGAGAAAGTGACTCTCCTTCTTCTCTTAGCTATTGGAAAATGAAACAATTTACGATTTTTTTATGTAGTTTTTAATCTTCGAAGCTTGGTGGCAGTTTTTAATTGCTTGGAATCTGAATTATGTTCGATAACTGACATCAAGACACATGTCAAAATAAAGTCCCAGATGAGAAGACTTTCTTGGCTGGAGCGTTGTCGTCCATTCGCTCGATGTGGCCGAGCCAATGTAGTCGTCTTTTCTTGGCTTTCTGGACTACATCCACATCTTGGTACAGCTCATAGAGTTCTCGGTTGTACCTTCTTCTCCATTCGCAATCGTCGAATACGGGACCGAAAATCCGTCGAAAAATTTTCCTTTCGAAAGTGCCCAGTATCAATTCTCCTTTTTTACTTATCGTCCAGCACTCAGCGCGCGCCGTAGAGTAGGACTGGTAAAATCAAAGTTTTGTACACTTTGTCTTTCGAGTGAGGAGTTTTGAACCCAGTTGTTTGGCCAAACCGAAGCAGCAGCGGTTCGCTATGGTAATTCTTCTTCGGATCTCCACTAAGGTGTCGTATGTGGGGTTGATGTTTGTTCCAAGGTAGGTGAACTCCTTAACTACCTCGAAATTGCTGCTACCAACAGTGACGTTTTGTCCTAGGCGGCGGACAGATGTTGCTTTGTTTGTTGATAGGATGTACTTTGTTTTGTCCTCATTCATTTCAAGACCAACGAGTTTTGCCTGTTCTTCAATCGCTGTGAAGGCCTCAAGCACAGCTCTCTTGGATCGACCGATGATTTCTATGTCGTCCGCATAGCCTAGGAGCTGGGTGGACTTGTAGAAGATAGAGTTTTCCGTGCTCACACCTGCCTTGCGCACTATCTGCTCCAGGACTATGGTGAAGAATTCACATGACAAAGCATCTCCTTGTCTAAACCCTGCGCATGTTTGGAATAAGTCGGATGAGCTGTTACCCATTTGCACACTGCACTGCGTATTGTTTAGCGTCATGTGGCACAGCTGGATCAGTTTGGACATCGCCATCATAAGCTCTTGGCCGTGGATGCTATCATAAGCAGCTTTGAAGTCTATGAAAAGATGGTGGGTTTCGACTTGAAATTCGTTGGTCTTTTCCAGGATCTGCCTCAGTGTGAATATTTGGTCTATCGTTGTTCTGCCTGGCCTACAGCCACACTGGTACGTGCTGATTATTGTGTTGCAGAAAGGTTTAAGACGCTCACAAAGTACGTTGGATAGGATTTTGTATGCAACATTAAGCAGGGATATGCCACGGCAGTTTTTGCATGACATCGGATCGTTTTTTTTTTTTTTTTGTAGATGGGGCATATGGAGCTTATCGACCAGTCAGTGGGCATGCATTCTTCCTCCCACACTTTGGTGATGATCTGGTGCATGTGGTTCATCAAAACACCTCCTCCATATTAAAAGAATTCCGAAGGTATGCCATCTGACCCGGCGGACTTGTTATTTTTTAGCTTTTGGGTGGCTCTTTCTACCTCTTCTCTGCTGGGGGCTGGGACTGGGTCTTCATTGACTGGTCTTGCTTCTCTTTCGTCATTAGCTCGCTCGACATTTTGCGCATTCAGCAGCTGTTGGAAGTGCTGCTTGAAAACATCTACAGTTCCCTGTGCTTCGGTGACTAGGTTTCCTTCACTGTTTCGATGAGCCTGTTTCCCGGTTCTACAACCAGAACTAATTGCTTCGACCTTTTAAAAAAACGCCGGGTGTTGTTCTTGGCCCGAGGCTCTTCTAGGTCTTTGAGCTGAGAAACTGCGGAGGCTCTTTTCTTCCTTCACAGAGTCAAGGTAACCTTCATAGAATGTCAAAATGAAGGCACGAAGCCCCTTGAAAAGACAATGAAAGCGACGCTTTTTTCGACATTCGGTTAGCCAAGAGAAACTCTCCCATACCTATTTCTTGCCATTTTGCTGCATGGAAAAAAATCGTTAATAATATCAATAAACAGCCAGCGTTTATTGACTGGTTTTTCATTGTCCCAATAACTTTTTTATTGATATTACAAACAAACAATTTTTGCTTAACAAATTTGTCTTCAATAAACGATTTATTGGCTCCAGTATTGCCGTTGATTGAAATTTTACATTTTGAAGTCAATAAACTTTTCCTTATGTAAATAAAACTTTTATTGGAACAATTAACTCAATACATTGGGCCAATAAACCGTTTCTTTGCTCAATAAACCATTTATTGAAAGTCAAAAGTTGCCAACATTTTCACTTGAAAGAATATCCAATTATTAAGATTTATTTAAATCAAAACAAATCGGACTCAACCGTGTTATTGAACTTTTTAAATATAAACAACGACTTGTAAGAAATTAATTCGATTGATAAGTCGAAGCACCCTATAAAATGTCTCCAGCTCCTGAACGACCATCTTATCGACTTGAATACTAATTTAAGCTTTAACTAACCAAAACACATCTTAAAACTTCAATTACAACTAACAGCATTAACATTTAAATAGGCAACAAAAAACATACAAAACCCAATGGTCCATAAAGTCAAAGAGAAGAGAAAAAAGAGGAAAAAAAGGTGGGTTGGTTGAGAACGAATATTCAACACACCATTATACCACACCCACACGCCTTTTGTAATTCTTTGTTATTTATATTTATTGACGACATTTACACATGATTAACCTTAAGTGGCTACCACCTTTTGTGTGTCTAAACTTTGACACAAAAAACTACATTTAACCACAGCAAATGAGATAGAAACAAAAAAACAGACGCACATTAATGATATTCATCAAGGTGGCTCTTAGAAAAAAAAAACTCTACTCTCAGAATTTGTGTTGTCTTGTGAAAATTTAGATGGCATTCCTATAACAGCAACAACAGCAACATTGACTGTCATGTTCAATTAATTCACAGTGGTGAATAGCAATTTGACACGCTAAAATCATGTCAACACGAGCTCTAAACAACACACAACCGCCAAACACTAATGTTATATGTTTTATCGAGAACAGTAAAAAATCTGACACAAGAGTCGTTGTCAAAGTTATAAATGTACCTAATAAAAAAATAAACACAACACACAATTGGCTACATATGGAATTGGAATCACAATCTGTCACAATCGCTCTGCGAATATAATCAGCGACCGACGACGATGGTAAGTAAAGTTGACTCTAAACTCTAACGGAATTTGCTTGTTGCACCCAACCTAATTGTGATGTAATTGGCAACGAAACATTAAACGAAAACCCCAAAGGTAGTTAGCTGACAGCTCTGGAATGTGTTGTTTACACGGCAATGCGGTGCCCGTTCGGTGGGCCGTTGTAGTGTTGACAAGAAATGTCACTTAGGTAAAGAATTTGTTTTGATTGTTTGATGTTTTATTAGAAAAATGCAAAAACTTTATGAAATTTTCAAAAATTTCTAATTTCAGTTGGCATTCCAACCCTCATCACACACAGAGACACACCATTGCTCATTGCTCGAAGGTGTTTTCCGAAACAAAATCGTTGTTGTTTGGTGAAAATCATTATTTCACTTGGTATGCAAGTGAAATAAATGTCCAATTAAATGCAATTGTGTGAGTCGAGGATGAACGGCATGAGTTATGAGAAAACCGGAAGTTGGATTGAAAACTTCTCTCCGAAGCTTTAACCAGAAGTAAGCGAGTTTAAATATGAATCTGTTATTCAACTGGCAACGACGACGACGATGATGATGACGTCCATCCGCCTTGTGAAGTTAGTAATTCTATAAGTCGTAAAGGGTTAGAAATAATAAGCTCGTATATGAATGCAGTGGCAGTCTATCCACATCCGTATCCGTGTCGAGTGTATGGTGTTTTTTGTTTTTTCCTCAAGAATTAATTTTAAACCAGATTTGAAAGGCGAATAGGTTTTGCAATTTGCACCTAGTGTGTGTGTGGTGTTTTGAGGGGTGGGCGGTAAATGGTGCGATTCGCAGCCATGGGGCATAGGCATGGTGTTTGGTTTACCTAGTTGGGTGATAGATATAGAACAGTGTCGTTAACAAGAGAGCGACTATGTAGATAACTCTATGTTATAAGGGAACGTGTTGATACGTTGAAGGAAATTGCTATTAGATTCACTCAAAATTAAGGAAGTCACAAGCACTTTTTAGTGAGAGTGTATGAGACTGAATTTATCAATTAATGAGAACAGGTTAGCATTTTACTGACTCGCTATCGGTTCAAGGCAAAATCGATTCAGCAATTGAAGGCGATCATCCACGTTATCACTTTGGAGAGCTAGATCATGCTTAAATTGGACAGCGGCTTTAGACGAAAGGTATTCTGACCTTTTTTCTGATGTATCAGAAAGCAAAGCATCATCATGTCTAATGCCTTGGACAGAATTCAGTGTTCGTTGTAAGAGGTTCGACAATAAAAGCCTCGCATCTGATATTTCATTCGAAATACACTGCTTTTTCGGTTTGATAAAAAAAAACGGGCTCAAAACTCCTCCCTTGCAAGCCAAGCGTATGATAAGTCTTCGATGATTGAAGTTCTACCCTATTTTACGAAGTTACCAGAAAAAAGGAATCGATTCGTACGATAAGATCGTACGAGCAGTATCATGATGTGATGCAGTGCATAGTAAAAAAGCTAAAAATGAACTTCGGTCATATTAAAAGATGGACCCCAATGCTCTATTGAAGAAAGTCGGAGAACACTCGCGAACATGATCGTCCATAGTGCCTAAAGCTGCGATGAGACATGACTTGGTAGCCTCAAACTCAAAACTTGCTTTCAATTTCACCAAAACTCTTGGATCACACAAAGGCATCTAGCTTCAAAAATTGTGATCAAGTTAGCCCCAACCTGCAGCACACTCTGTACTCGACCTCATCTTCAACTTAACAATTCGCATTTAACTCTAAATTTTGCACTCACAAAATAACAAAATAATAGAAAAGTGGTGGTCATGTGATGGGGTTGCCTGCCGAGTGCTGATGGCCTTACAATTGCACACCACCACCATTTCCAAAGTAGGTTTGCATAGACTGTAGGACTTAACAGTTCCTAGTAAATATCAACCCCCCCCCCCCCCTTCTTAACAAAATGCCTCCAAGGCTTGTGCAATTATAAACAACAATAAACTTTTTGAATACGTTTATGAATTGTTGCAAACTGTCGCCTCCCATTCCAGAGCTCTTCATTTTCTCTCCCCCATGTCACAATTATCATCATCATAGTCATCGTCATCCAACAGTTTAGAGTCATTCAAAAGCAGCTTTTTAGCCAACAACAAAAAAAAAAACTGTGAGAATCGTTTCATAAGAGGGTAGTTCCACTTACCCCATTTGAAATTGTCCACAGCGAGCAAGGGGGAGAGGCAGATTGTTTGCATTTTAGGCGAGATACAATTGTATCTGTCAATTTGAAGTGTCTTCATCTTTTGTTTTGATTTCTATGATTTTTTTTTCAATTTCAAGCCCGGCCCTGTGTTTTGGACTAATGAGATTGAATTTATCTCTCGTGTGGCGGGAAGTTAATCCTTCTGGCTATTTTTGAATTGTTTATTTTAGAAATGATGCGAGGGGGCATTGCATTCTCCCCCATAAGACTGGCAAGGTATGTTGCGATTGTACTTGAAGAGAGGGTGTGGCTGATGGCTTATAGTGAACTTAATTAGTATGCGTTTTTTCTTCTCCTGTTTCCTCTTGCTTCTCGTTATTTTCATGCTGTTTAATGCCTTTCTGTTCCTTCTACAGGTTTTCTGGACTTTTGAATTTTTTGCTTTGCGCCTTTGGTTTCGTGCTGACTTCGTGTTTCGCTGGTTCTAGTTGGAGAACGCGAGCAAAAAAAACAAGAGTGCCTAGTGCGGTTCAGCATCCATGTTTGTTTGCTGCTTTAATTCCTTGTTGCACTGCACAATGCACACTCACGACGACGACGCTCATGTGTCCCTTTTTGCTCCCCTCTTTTCACTTTTATTTTGCTTTTTCTTTGCATTTGCATTTTTATTCGTGTGTTAATTATCGCACTCTGCCTTTTGGGTATGTGTTTTTTTTCTCTTTTATTTTGAATGCTGAATATTTTGAAAGAAGCCATTTTGTCTTAAAAATGCACGGCACGACGACGACGACGTCGTCAAATCGTGGACGAGTTACTCCTAAGAATATGTCAATGACGGCACTGCCTCTAAAAAAAAAAACCACAACCAAGATGGTCGTTTGGGACGGCTCGACGACGACGACACGGCGCGGCGCGACGATGTGTTGATGATGTGGTTGGCAGTGGCTGCTAATAACCTGATGCTGGTGGCGCTTTTAAGCACTGCTCCCATCAAGTAAGCTAAATTTGTTGTTCATCCGCCCAGTCTTGTTTTGCGTTCTTCCTTCGTTGCACTATCAAGTGTAACTTGACACCAGCAGCGACGACAACGACAGCCCTTGAGAAACAACTCTCGCCTTGTTGCCCTGTCTCCTTGCTTTATGAAGAGCGTTTCTGAATCTGTCAGAAAATAAAAAAATCGCTGCCAATTGCATATTACTCTATTCTTCTACGAACTCTTCAAGAAGGTATGTGGACTTGTTTTTCTTTTCGCATTTGGTGTACCTACTCGTGTCATTAATGCACTCCTTCTGTCGCACTTAAAAGCTCTGCCAACTCACGCATTTTTTTTTTTCTTCCAAGATGTCTGTCTGTCTGTCATGTCATCCAAACTGACAGCCCTGTGACTGCGTTGTTCAGGATTCTCATTTGCGTTGCGTGTGACAATATTTTTGCATATTAATTTTTTTTCGCGTTTTTTTATTGTTGTTGTTGTTGGGGTTTTGTTCTTTTTCAAGTCCACCATTTTAATTTCGCTCGAAAGATTCGTTGCGGATGACATGGCGACATTGAAGCGGAGAGATAATGAAATAGGTATACAGAGGAGAAAAAAACATGGCGTCAAATATTTTTGCGATAAGATGAATTGCTGACAAGAGGATTTCAAAAACGCGTTAGGGTAGCAGAAGTTTTTTTTTCAATTTTTGTTCTGCAAGTTAAGCAAAAGTCAAGTGACTGAGGTTAAATGGGATTAGGGTAGGTGCCTGATGTGGCAACTCCTGCCATTGTACCTTCTCATCATCGTTGAACATCATTCAAGCCATCACACTTACTTGAACAGAAAATGACATCAAATTGAAAACGTGTCAGATTGAGGTGGTCGTTAAAAAGTGTAGAGTTAAGAAAATTAGCATACGATCAACGTCATTTGATTAGGTTCTGTTTATTTATTAAAATTTGTTTAAGGTTAAGTGTCACTTGATCCAACAACAAATATTGAAACCAATTGGTATATCACTGGGAGGTCTAATATCTATTGTCATCGTTTAGACAGTGGGGCCTTAAAAAGAATTTAATTCTCATCTCTGAGTACAGAAATATTTGCTTCAGATGAAATTTGTCTACAGGGTATCGTCAATATTTCCATGCAAATTCAGTTTCAGGCCAAAACTGTCAAATGTTTTGATTTCTAATTGCTTCCATACTTTCTTTTTGACGTTACATATGTAACCAGTTGCGTTTAAAGGCTAGTGCCCCAAACATGTTCACTAATGTTCATCCAAGAAGATTTATGGAACACATAGGTAAATTTCTGTAGCTGATATGATGGAAAAGTATGTAATGTAACGTACGGTACATCATCGATGGCGCTATTCTTATGATTTGGTAACACCATAGCAGATGAAACGTAAGTAGGTAATTGTATTTAAGTTACTATACAGGCTCTATGTCTGCTAGACCTGTAACGAAACGGGACAGCTCGTTACTCAGATGATGACCTTAATAATCAGTAACAAGAACCAATACACCCATTGCTTCCAAATTTATTTCGTTACTTATATGATCAAGTCATTGCAATGCTCATCCTTGTATTGGAAACAGTTTCAAAGTGTACCACGCTACGCTACGCTATGAAAGTAACATGATTCAACTTATGTTACCAATGACGATACTTTTGAACAATGCCCTTGAGATTTCGATAACAAGAACCTACATACGAGTGTCTATTCCAAATTTTCCGTAACTCTTACAGACTGAAACGCCATATTTGAACGGATTCGAAAAGAAAGCAAAACGTATAGCTTATGAAGCAGGCAAACAACAGTCATCGACCCGAGTTTCTACAGAAAACTTTTAATCAAGTTAAACCCTGCCCTGGGATTACCAAAACCTCACAAAATCGATTTTTTGTCGACAATCCAATCTCCGTATAATTAAATCATTTCTCCCAACTTGAGAAAATCATTTATACTATCAACCAAAATGCAATTGATTAACTCCATCCTCAACCGCCCACCCAACTCTCAATCGATATACTCGCACTAAATCTCTGACAGTGAAGATAATTGCTTAATTGGTCTTTAACTCTCCCAAAGCACAGATAACACCTTTACCACCCGAATTGCATTATAGGACTTTCAAACTTGTTTTCCTTTGATGACAAAACGCTTTGATTGCAGTTTACTAATTTTTCAAACAAGCTTTCAGGAGGTTGTGTCTCCTTTTCTGTTTGTATAAATATCGATTGTCCGCAAGAGAAAGACAAGCTTTAAAAAAATCAATTTCGATTACCATAAGAACCAACTAATCCTGCCACCTGACCGTGGACCCCCACCAAAATCGAAATCCCACACACAAGTTTTCTCGTCGAGGCTAGTTAATGACTTTTGTTTCGCTAGAATTAGCGATGTTCGCGGTGGTGTTGCTCTCAAAGTGACTACGAAAATCTCAAATTATTGGCCATTACCCGGTTGTGTCGTGTTGAAATGATCTTTATCCGATCATCATCAACATTATACTCTACTCTGTGGCTTTTGAAGATGCCTCTCGATTATAAACCTGACCATATTGAGGGATTAGTGTCATTCGCAAGAGCTGTTTTCTAGCCCAAACACTCTCGAAATTAAGAGTTTCTCATCTCTATCAATGCCGCGCCGCCCGCCATCGCCACCGCCTGCTGCTGCTTTGATGGGAAAGCGGGCCGACTTTAGATCTCGAAGCTTAAGTCTCCTCTTTTGACGAGAACAAAAGAGGAGAAGACCTTTTTTGAGGTTTCGATGATGCTCAGCGGCTTATTAACCATTATTGTCACACAATTCCCATTGATCCCAAATTTTTGAGTGTTGAGTGAGGGAGGGATTTCTTTAGAATTTTTCATTTTTTTTTTGTGGTAATGGCAGAGATTCTGATCGTGCTCTGTAATCGAGGCTACATCGCACATAGAGCCATAGGCTTGTAAAATGATGGATGGAACGTGAGTAAAAGCAGAAGAGTAGTGATAGACGCAGTTAGCGCCATCTAATTTGTCCCTTTTTTGATGTGAAAAGAGAAGACAAATTCCTTGGCAAATGGAAATTGAAATGAAGTGCGTGATCATAAAGTGAATGACAATTTTTTGGTTAAATAGAAGAATTCATAATTTTTTGTTTTGAATGAGTGAGTGAGTGCATACTAATTTAGGTTTTTTTCAAACCCTTTAACAGGCGAGAGAGAATCGAAAAAGAAAGAGAAGGAAATACATGGCGCCACAAGAAATTTGAATTTTCGTTTTATTGCATCGCGGAGCGGCGGCGGCGTGGAGGCGCGCACGTCAGCTGCTCCTTCTCGGTTTCCAAATAATTCATTAATATTTTCGTTTTTTTTCTTTTTTACATTTTTGATGATAATTATGGACTTTGAGGTACAAAATAGCCCTTCGAAACGACCCTATAATAATCATTGCATCATAAAAACCATCTTTATATGAGCCCTTGGGCATAGTAAAACAAAAAAACAGAAGAGAAAGAGATAGAGATTGGTGAAAATTAGTTACCTGTGTGGCACACTGCAAAGTGAAGCGTAGATCATGGATCTTGAAGATGTTCGATTGTGTGCGTGTTAAAGAGGACCCTCGGGCTAATTTAACAGCCCATCAAGGAAACGGCCACGAAAAACAAACATTGGTAATTTGAAAACAACAAAACTAATAATAATAAATCCTGGGCTTGTTAGAGTGCACGCAGAATTTGTTTCGTCTTCTGAGGGTTCGCTCCGAACGCTGCTGTTCGTGTGTATAATACGAAATGGAGGAGTGTGCATTTTCTTTTGTTGAGTGGGTAATCTATCTATCGGCAGTGAAATTATTGTGGGTATAAATAATGATTTAAATGGTCGTTAATCATTTAAACACCCTATGCTGCAGTGGGACTGACTTGAGACATTCTAAAGACACCATGAGGAGAGCTCATCAAGTATAAGTTGTAGGTATAGGTAAGGTATACAAGGTACCTAAGAGTGTAACACATCTTTTTGTTAACAAATTTTGAGAGATAATTTCTAGTGTCACCAGATGTTAGTACGTCTAAGATTTTTGAAAATGTGAGGACAGATTAACTTCGCACTATTCGTACGACAGCATTGGTATACATTTCACTTTGTGGTTTACTAGATACACATTCCAGGAAAAGCACACGTAGTGGAACTTTGTTAATTTCTTATTGGACAGCAAAATTATCTGATAAATAAATACAAATACAAATACAAATTCCCAAATTTTTTGTTACATACGTGATTCCTTCATTCATTCATACGTCCTCATCTACAAATTATGTATATGATAAGGGTCTGAATATTGTCGCATCCTATGTCCTATACTTACTTACCTACTTATCCGGCTCACAATCCATGGGGGATCTCAGCCTGAGATACTGCAGCCTTCCATCGTGAACGGTCCCTCGCATGCACTCTCCAGTCGCCGAAACCAAGCGCCCTGGCATCCGCAGTCACTTGGTCTTTGTACCGTAGGTTCGGTCTTCCTTGTCTTCCTTCCTTGTCTCGAACCTGGGGGCTGGGATGAGAAGACTTTCTTGGCTGGAGCGTTGTCGTTCATTCGCTCGATGTGGCCGAGCCAATGTAGTAGTCTTTTCTTGGCCTTCTGGACTACATCCACATCTTGGTACAGCTCATACAGTTCTCGGTTGAACCTTCTTCTCCATTCGCCATCGTCGCATACGAGACCGAAAATCCGTCGAAGAATTTTTCTTTCGAAAGTGCTCAGTATCAATTCCCCTTTTTTACTTATCGTCCAGCACTCAGCGCCGCGCCGGCCGTAGAGTAGGACTGGTAAAATCAAAATTTTGTATAGCAGACACTTTGTCTTTCGAGTGAGGAGTTTTGATCCCAGTTGCTTGGCCAAACCGAAGCAGCAGCGGTTCGCTAGGGTAATTCTTCTTCGGATCTCCACTAAGGTGTCGTTTGTGGGATTGATGTTTGTTCCAAGGTAGGTGAACTCCTTAACTACCTCGCTGCTTCCAACAGTGACGTTTTGTCCTAGGCGGTGGACCGATGTTGCTTTGTTTATTGAGAGCATGTACTTTGTTTTGTCCTCATTCACTTCAAGACCAACGAGTCTCGCCTGTACTTCAATCGCTGTGAAGGCCTCAAGCACAGCTCTCTTGGATCGACCGATGATTTCTATGTCGTCCGCATAGCCTAGGAGCTGGGTGGACTTGTTGAAGATAGTGTTTTCCGTGCTCACACCTGCCTTGCGCACTATCTGCTCCAGGACTATGTTGAAGAAGTCACATGACAACGCATCTCCCTGTCTAAACCCTGCGCATATTTGAAATAAGTCGGATGAGCTGTTACCCACTTGCACACTGCACTGCGTATTGTTTAGCGTCATGCGGCACAGCTGGAACAGTTTGTTCGGGATCCCGAATTCAGACATCGCCATCATAAGCTCTTGGCGGTGGATGCTATCATAAGCAGCTTTAAAGTCGATGAAAAGATGGTGGGATTCGACTTGAAATTCGTTGGTCTTTTCCAGGATCTGGCTCAGTGTGAATATTTGGTCTATCGTTATTCTGCCTGGCATAAAGCCACACTGGTACGTGCCGATTATTTTGTTGCAGAAAGGTTTAAGACGCTCACACAGTACGTTGGATAGGATTTTGTATGCAGCATTAAGCAGGGATATTCCACGGTAGTTTTTGCATAACATCGGATCGCCTTTTTTGTAGATGGGGCATATGGAGCTTATCGACCAGTCAGTGGGCATGCATTCTTCCTCCCACGCTTTGGTGATGACCTGGTGCATGCGGTTCATCAAAACACCTACCCTATATCCTATGGGTACCAATAAGTAGGTACTCTAAAGGCTGAGCAAGAAGGTTTTCTAAACAAAAAACAACTTCACGTAATAGTCCTACTAACAGTGTTTGAACCTTTTAATGTTCCCAATTTCTGGTGCTATTAAGTCTTCTTCTTCCTCGAACCATCTGTCTTGAAGAGTCCCCATACAAAATGATAAGAGCATCGACATCACCCTTTTTGTTCCTCCTTCCAAGCCCCTATAATCGAAATAACGCATTTTCCTTCAAGATCAAATTAATTCCAATACCCCCTATCAATGCACTTTCTTAAAAAATTAAGATACCTTTATCTCGACAGACATTCATCATACCACAAGACACACAGAGCCCTAGTTTATATCGATGACATAGGTTCACTATATTTTTAAGGTTCCCTCGCCTTCTCTTGTTTATCTCAAAACATCTTCTAATCTTGACAATAAGAACAAAGAGACAGACCCCTCATCACTCGACAGATGAGAAGACAAATTTATTATACCAATCCTCCCTCAGCATAACAAAAAAAAAATAGAAAAAAAGAGAAGATAGTTTGCACTCATTTCGATCATATTAAGATACAGACCGTAATGTCAGTAGCCAAGCAGGTAGACAAAAATAATTGAAACAAAGCCTAGCGCCCAAAGAAACATCCTTTACGTGCGGATGAATGATCCTAAACAGCACAGAGCGTTCATAGAGTGAAATAGACCATCTCAGCCACGACAAAGTGGTTAGCCAGGCTTCAATGGAAGTTGCTCAGCCAAAATGAGAAGACAACAGAATAAAAAAAAAAAAAAATCAGGCTAATCGCAAAATTATCATCCTCTCAGATAAACCGCACTATAAATTGCAATCTTTTGTGTCCCAGAGATGCCGAAAAAGGACAACAAAAGCAACGAATCATAAATGAAAATTTATCCATCAGGAGAGGATGACACAAAAGATAAGAAAACCGAAAAATCTCCTTTTTCAATTCTGTCCTGTCGGTCGGCGCTGCTAGACAATATGAGACGACAGGTAAGCCCTATAGTCACAGAACAGTAGCGCGGGTGCTGATTATCGAGCTCTGTTTCGAACAAAGGACAATGCGGTTAAGATGTTTTTTTCTGTCGAATAGATTTCTGGAGGACTCCTTTATGTTCCACAAAATTTCGGTGTCTTCAAAGTCTAATCCGGCTCATGGGTAATCATCACATTACACAAGACGCCTCTAACAGGATTTTTCTTAAAGGATTTCAATATTTTTGAAGTCTGCTTACTTAGATATTGTGTGTTGGGAGACTGATTGTTGTTGAAAACGCGACCACTCCCGTCCGTCAACCGCCAGTGTTGTGTTGGTCGTGACAAAAATCTAATTAACATAATATATTTAGCGTTCTAACCTCTTAACCCCACCCTTTGGTCGAAAGCATTTCCATAGGTTTTTTTTTGTTCTTTTTCGACGGGCGACGAAATTGTGGTGTGTTAAACATGAATCTAATTATCCTGGTTAAAATGTAATAAAAACCAACTATGGCCCATTAATTTCACTTGGCGATGGGATTCGGTGTTTTTTTTTTTTGGTCGGGGTTCCCGATTCAAGTCAAGTCAGTCACTGACGCCTGTGGGTGTTGAACAATTTTAGCACCGAGATACAAAAGGTTATACGTACCTCCGTCCGCTTCGATATGACGATGACGACAAAAAAACCTTCATATTTAATATAAGAGCCCGAATGAATTTAATTCTATTTCGTGTTCATTGGCATGTAATTTCAAGTAAGTTGAAAGGCAGCCAAACAATAGAATGGAGAGAGAGGGAGCCACTTTCTTCTGATAAGGAAATTTTCAAATTACTTGCCATAGGAAAAAAATTATGATGGGGTATGCAAAATTTCATAGGGGGGCGTTTGTGTATGGAGTGAAAGTCGTCGTTGTGAATTTTGTGGTGTGCTATAGTATTTGTTTGCTAAAATAAAAAACACGAGGCTAACAAAAGTTGAAGAAGTCATGATTCTGGAAGAGATTCTTACGTCTTGCGTTATAAATTTTTTTTTTTTTTTGGAAGAATTTAAGGAAGAATGTAATATCTGGAATTCCGGAGAACAATTTTTTGGGGAAGATAAAATATATCACTTTGGTGAGTTCCGGTTTTATTAAGTTTTGTGTCTTGAGAGGGATGGTGAGGCTCGAAGGGAAATTGTGTCTTTTAAATACCACAAGCACGTTTGAAGATGGTCGTGTTTGTATTGTTCTGTTATTTTCTTTTTTTTCTTGAAAAAAAAAGAAATGTCTTTGAACTTATTCTATTCCTCTCGAATGCTTAGATTTGAATTGCTTCGAAGTAGGTTTTTGAGTCATAATTCGACATTCAGAAACATTAGTCGGGATGAGAATATTTTAAGACTTTAAGAAATCTCTATTCCACCAAAAACATTCTGTAAAAAACTGGCTAAGTCTCGATGGAGCTGCTTAAAAAAAAATAAATAGAGTGGCGCGACAGCTCTTGAAGAGCCAAGACCTAAGTGACTTACTCTCATCAACAATACTCTGGGTGCGTGTGAAGAATTGAGGGGACCTATAATTTAACGCCGATTCCGAACGGCAAAGTTGAGAAGCACTTTTTCATGACAAATTGATACTCCTGGAAGTTTTGTCAGTTCTTCGCAAGAGGCAAGACCCGTGAAAGATGAAATAAAAACTATGGGCACGAGTAGGATTCGAAATTCGAACCCACGACGTTCGGTTTAGCAGCCAACACACCTAACCACTAGGCTACGGGCACCTGCTGATGGAGCTGCTTGTTTATCTTTAAAAAGTAATGAAATCTAGACAAAGTGGTGCCAAGTTTTGGTGCCTTACTGCGATTTCTAAATTATTATAGTTAATCTTAACTTAGAACTTTGCTCTTGTGAATCGTTAGGATATACATCACCACAGATTGGGAATTGTTCCCTGTAACACGTATGCCCCGGGGCAGCATAGTTTTCCCTTTATGTGGCCATTAAACCCTAACTCTGTACCAAATTTCAGCTCTCTGAGTTCAGGGGATGAACTATTTTGATGATCATTAGTGAGTGTCTAAAATTTGCTTTCGCTTAGCTTTGGAACTTAATGACCTACAGACTTAAAATTTTTGATTTTAAGTTATTTTAAGGTAGCTTACTGGATGGCGAAAATTTCAGCGTTCTGGTCTTATCCAAAGGTTCTCAAATAGGGGCCTGAAAATGCGGAGAAATGGTTACTGTAAAGGATGGTACGGCAGTGTTTGCCTCGCGCTAGACTTGGCGATTAAATAAAAGCACTGCGATAAGAGCTCAAGTTAACCTAACTTTTTCCGAATCAAGCATGAACTGAACCCCAAAATCAAGCCATAGTTCGTCTGGAATGCTAGTGGACATCATTCATGGTTCCAGTCTGGGTATGGTGACGCATCTAATAATTAAAAGGTTGGCACGACAGCTACGAAGAATTTAGGCCTTTTTTACACACAGTTCCGATCTCGAAGAAGCAAAGCCTACGGGGGTTACACTCTTCAGCAAAGTGCGTTTAATAAATTGACGCTTCAATTTCTACAAAGCTTGTTTCTTGCTGTCGCTAAGAGCTAAGAGTTCTTGGTGTGCAGCATAATGTTAGACTTTGCTGGCTTCCCGGTCACAGTGGTGTGTCGGACAACGTAAAAGCGAATGAGCTTGGAAGAGAAGGTTCAGAACTTCATCCTTCCCTCATAGACCATAACATCATAATCCCTCAATGTGAATTAAAATGAAATATTAGTAACAATGTTATTCAAAAAGCAAATGATAGATGGAACCTCCTAGAAATCTGCGGTAACACCAGGAAACTCTGGCCGAACAACGACAAGAAAAGATCTAATAGGATCTCACTTCATAAGAAACCCTCCTAAAGAAGACTTTTGTAGAGGCTGCGGCAACGAAGGAGAGCACGAAAATAAAACTCACTTCCTTTGCCACTGTCCAGCACTCTGCCAAACTAAAAAAAAAAAATATTTTTAGGAAACTATTTTTTTTTTACGAACTAGAAAAGCTATCCGAACTCCCAGGCAATCGCCTACTGAACTTTGTCAAGTCCTCCAAATAGCTCGACCAACTATAGAATTCATAGGTTAAAACAATTTTTCAAGAGCTACAATACTGCGTTGTGTCCGTGGCTTAGTGGTTAGGTGCGTTGGCTGCTAAGCAGAACGTCGTGGGTTCGAGTCCTACTCATGTTCATAGTTTTTATTTCATCTTTCAAGGGCACTGCCTCTTGCGAAGAACTGATAAAACTTCCAAGAGTATCAATCTGCCATGAAAATATGCTTCTCAACTTTGCCGTTCGGAATCGGCGTTAAATTGTAGGTCCCTCAATTCTTCACACGCACCCAGAGAATTGTTGATGAGAGTAGGTAAGCCACTTAGGCCTTGGCTCTTCAAGAGCTGTCGCGCCACTCTATGTTTTTATTTTTTTACAATACTGGGGATATCACAAGGGATCTGCATTGATCTAAGTGTGAAGGTAACAAAACCAACTTTCAGGCCACACAACCTAATCTAACCTTAGCTACGGAATTGAGGCGGCTTATACGATTCCGATTGATTGAATCAAGTTATCATCCGTCTCGTAGGTACCATTCGGCTACTTTGATGTTTTTTTAAGGAAATCATTCGAGCACTTAAGACCAATGTCATCCAAGAAATTCACGAGCTACGGCCCGAGACAGAATTGCCTCCTGATGTGAAACCTGCAGAAGCAGTAATTTGTACGACTTTGGTTAGCAGACTTTATTAATCTCATCACATTGCCGATATAAGCAAGAAAACATAAGTCGAAGGGGGGAGTTCATTTTGAACTTTTCATTAAGGTTTCAACTCCATTAGACTAGAATTTCTCCTTCATCGAAGACTGTCAATTTGATAAGATTTCGAAAGTTAAATTTAGACCAAACTTCTTAAAGATGTCAAAGTCACTCGTCATCATCCTCATCTCGACGCTGTCACTCGAAAGTCTAACACTCAATCAAAAAAAAGGACATCCTTAATAAAATCTCATCGATTGCTCTGTGCACTTGACAACTCTGGCCAATTATTACATCAAATCGGTTGAAGCTGAAGCTGAGCATCGAATATAGAATATAATATCTTTTTTTGATCTCGACGAGGCATGTAATTCGAAGGATATACCAAGTACGTTGTCGTCGTATATTGTTAATTTTGGTCCGCCACTCCAGCAGGGCAAAGGCAAACTTGTCGATGAAGTATAAAAGTCCTTTTCGGGCATATAGGTACAGGAAAAACCAACCTCATCCACTAGAGCTTTGTATACTTGACTCGCATGTTGTACACTCTTACAGATTTCTTCAAGCGCAAAGAACAACGTTCAAGGACTTCACCTCCTTATATTTGGTTAAATTTAATTCATGTCCTTTCGCCATGGCTTGTGTAAGAGGACATATTTTGGTCTCTCCAACCACTGCTATCATCTGCATCGACTGACTACAACGCTTCTGACGATGACGACAACGACGACGCAATGGCAATATCGACACGGGAATACAAGATGACACAATTAAAATGGAAACACGCTTGGATGGGCTAAACATATGTGGTACCAACCATAAAGGTCGTATGTGTGTGTGGTTCCTTTGTAGGTAAGGTTTTATATATGGAACGTGTGTCCCAAAAAAGGACATTCACTATGCTAGCTTGTGTACACCTTAAAAGGAACACACATTTCAGAAGTAATTCAAATAGAAAATCAAAGAACTACTCGTACACCACTTGGGAAAGGATATAACGAGTGTATACCTCACCTAACTCATAGCTATATGTAATTTTTGGGGTTATGTCCATTTCTTGTTAAAAGGCAAGCTTTCTGGGACAATCCCCAGGGCTGCAGGGACTCGATTTAACAAAGAAGAAGAATGAGGATAAGTGAAGATGGCAGTTAGGGTAATTTATTTCAACTCCTTCTTCGCCTTTCTACTATCGGGTTCGCTCGGAGACTGTCTTTGAATTATTAAAAACTTTGTTGTATCCCCTTCGAGAACATAATGTTTCTAGCACACATTTGGGGTAGGTACATCAAATAAACGACCTGAAAGTGGGTTTACACCAAAATTGACAAAAAAGGATTCGATTTGGTTTAAATTGGCTGAGAATTTCCTTCTTCTCTGTTAGCCAACAATCAAAGTTATACTCGGTCGAAGTTTAACGACTTTTATTTACAACTTCTGCTGTGATCCGTTTTTTCTAAATGGCACCCAACACAAAAAAGAACCTTGTCTAAAGTCATTGAATTCTTCTTCCGGTGGCAATTTTCGTCTGAGCAGATTCGAACTTCCGCCAAAGAGAATCTATTGTGCAACACACTTCAGAGTGCTTAGTTTAGATTCGACAAACGATCAATGATCAAAAAGGTTTCTGAATTTCGATCAGAGAATGATGTTGAAGCCGTCCTAACATCAGCGCTGGAATGTCATCTATCAACAAATAAAAACAAAATCGATTGCCTAGAAGAAACGTCTTTCAACTCACTTAAGCGGAAACCTAATCTTTTAACTCAAACAATAAACAAATCAAACAAAAGATTCAACTGCGGCGGCCGGCGCCAATGCCAATGTTTGAATACGATGCAAGTTTGTCGTTTAACAAAAAGTCACAAAACGGAAAAAAACTCGTCTCAAAGTCGGGGTTTTGTGAGAGAGTTTCAACGAGAAATTATTCACAAAAGTGTGTTGACATCTCTTTCAAATGGTATTTATCTTAATTTCCTTAGCCTGCCACTTGTTTATCCAGTCAACCGCGTTGACGGTGAATATCACAGAAGCTATCAAGCAATTTTTTTTATTTGTCAACTTGTTCTAGAAGACCAGCTGACAGAGGTAGAAAAAAGCAGTAGTCAAATTAAAGGTGTTTTGTTGGCACCTTTAAATCTACTCTCACGAGTATACTTAAGTCGACGTTATTAGACAACTGAGACTAGTCTTGGAATTTGTGTGTCGCGTCTATTTACTGTCAAAAATAACTAAAAAAAAAATAAAGGAATTTGATACGATTTTGGGGATGAAGTAGCTACTGCTACTGTTTGTCCAAGTTAAATGTTGTATTTCCGCCTTGCATAAGACTTAAATCTTTTCGACGAACAATGTTCCCCATTTAAGGTGTACTTACTCTTCAAAATAGGACTATCTGGTTTATGTTTGTTTTTGTGGACGGCATGTAAATATTGACAAACGCTTTGTAAGCCGATGTTTGTCACTTAAAAACCATTCAATGTTTATGGTTTGTTTACACGGCAATTTTGTTTTTGCCTTGTTTTGTGTCTTTGTTGGTTGGCTTAAGTGCGTAAGAGGTAGGCAGTGGTTATTGCTTTTAATGAATGGACTTTTAAAATAAAAATAGAATATAGGTAATGTCTGTCTCCCCAGGGGCAGTGGGAGCGAACAGAGGCATTGAAAATTGTTTCTAAAAAGCGTTTTATTATGAGAAGGGCTAGGACATTGTCAGTCGCTTTGGAATCACCATCCAACCCTGAACTTAAAAACAAAAAATCTTTAAGACAATTTGGAAGACAGTTTTGACGCCTTGTCATTGGTTTACAAGTTCAACGTTAGATTCAAAATTGTGGAGGAGTTTTACTCTCACTTTCAAATAGTGCTATTTCTTTCTTCGCATAATTCCCATCCCCACAACCGACCGTTTTCCTACTGCGTCACTTATGTCATGGCGGTCATGTCGCTCTTGTAAATGCAAAGGTTTCTAACGATTCTCATTAATCGATGGGGCAACAAGTCACACAACGTGACAAATTACATCCTTCCTGATCGCTTAGTTTCAACTTTTGGGACATCAATTGACATCCATTTGACAATTTTCAAAAACTGATGTTTTCAAAATGATTCTAATCCGTCAAGAGTTCAGCTATCCCTTGATGGAATTTGAAAGTGAATGGCTTGACAGAAAGATGACAAATCAGTCTCGCACAATGCACAATGGTCTTAAAAACAGCAATCAGGGAGTAGCCGATACGTTCTTGAAGCTTGTAACGGAATCAATGTTCCGTCTCTCCAACCTTAAATTAAGTACCTTTACGACCTTAGCTTTACAGCCAACTAAGGCCGAACAAGGCAATTGGAAGGAGAGAGTGTCCAGACTACGGTTACGTGGCATGCTTGCTTGCCAAAGGCTATGCTCGACGGAGAGAGGGGGGGCTCTTGCTCTTGCAACCGTAATACTGGACTCTTACTTTTACATTCCGATATTCGGGGTTCAAAATTAATAAAAACCGTAGATGAGTATAAGGGATCGTCGCTGAGAGGAGGGAAGAGAGTGAGGAGAGTCAACTACTTATTCCGTCCCCAAGTTTAACTGTTAACACTCTTGTCGCAGAGAGTTCACTCTAAGATATGTTTGTCGATGTGCGTCTAAGGGTGTTGACCTCTTCCCAACTCAGAGTTTCTAAGACCAAATTTTAAATTCTGAATTAATTTTTCGCACCTCGCTGTGCACATGTAGGTTTCATAAGCTCGACACATTTGAATCACTCCTTTTTGTTAGTATTCCAGATTTATCCAATTTCGACTTGAATACAATTGAACAGGAGCTACAAATGTCCCTTAATTCCTTCCACTTTTTTTTACTGCTACGCATTTTGGTGAATGTCGATCAAGGATCACCCCTTCAATCCCTTCCCATTGCACTTAAGCATTAATATAATTTCCTCGCTCAGATGAGTTTCCATTTCACACATTATATTATCATATCGTTGCGGTGCGTTGCGTTCAGTTGCGTTGCGGTAGTAGAAGAATTTTCTTAGGGGAGGTTTTTTGTTATCTTTGGTGCAGTGCACACGGGACGTGTTTTAAAAGGCCCAATATACTGCGAAGAAAAGTTCAACGCACATATGGGTTGTGGCCTCTCACGAATACTCCTTTGTGTGTGTGTTTTTTGTTCACTTCAAAAACAACACTTCTTGTTTTTTTTAAGGGGTGCGAGAAAAAAATTAAATAATAAAAAAAAATGTAGAACACGAAAATCCCTATCTCCCATAAACACATACACACAAAACACGCATATGAGAGGACAACATGTGCTTTAAAGTCCTTACAAAATGGATGTGTATGCGGTTGAATATGATTAATATTAATGCGCGCGGGAAAGGGGCGAAGTGTAAAAGAAATTAAAGGAAAAAAATATGGCTGACTTTCGTTTTTATTAATGGTTGTTGCTTTTAAAATTGTCTCGCGCACTCAACATGGTGTTGTAGTTGTTGTTTTGGTCATAGGTAGATAGATACGCACTTAAAAGTGCGCCATAAGTGACTGTGTAGTTTCACACGATGGGTAAACAGGGTGACCCGTTTGGTTTTATACAAATTAAGGCAGGACAACAAATTCAGAAATGCACATTTTAAAGGGAAATTCCAAAAATTCCCCCATCATAACCAATTTGTCCAGCTTCATCGCAAAGCATCGCACACTTGACCTAACAACACGGCAAACACAGAAATGACTTCCGTCAAAAGAGAATTTGCAACGCAGCCACGCCGCCGCGGTGCCCATATTTGCATTGTTTCGGTCAGCATTCATCTGCAACTTGAAAAATAGTATTTAAGATTTCTTATCCGTTTGTCGTCTATTTGAATGCAGCGGCCGGCGGCGCGGCGAGTTTGACGCATATCAACCTCGTAACGTTTGCGGATGTAATTGCGCGAAGTTCTTAAAATTCATTTAATAATCTCTTGTAGTTTTTTTTTTGGTTCTGCCATAACCCGATGTGGCGTGTCATCGTCGTCGTATGGTCCGAGTTCGAGTACCGGTCTCGGCAACAGAAGAAAAAAAAAGAAACACAGACTCCCAACAGTGTTATTCCCATATTTCCATAAAGCTAATTCCACGCGTTTGATCTTAAGCCGCCTTCGCTCATCGAGTATAGGCTTAACCGATCGCCACTACTCAGTCTAGGCTCACCGTGCGGCATCTCGCTCTCAGAGTGTGTGTGTGTGCATTTAAAAAAAGCCGCCAAATATGACTAAAAGCACACCGCGCCGCTCACGACGATAAAAATGAAGTAAGATGAAAGTAATGTACTTAGTTACAAATTTATTTATTGATGATCATCGGTTGGCGGCGATTGCACTATCCGGCTGCTGCTGGATGCTGGAATATTGGCTATAATACAATATCGACGGTAGCGGCGCGGCGCGAAGGTGGTGGACGTATTCGCTTCGCATATCTTTTGGCGGGTGATGCAGTTTTATTCCAGTTTGTGTTGTGTCGGCTGCGTTTTGCATTTTTATTGGAGCGGCTTTTGGCTGATTGCGCTGCGCGCTTGAATCTGCGCTTGAGCACACGCTATCATCATCAACTCAACAGCGGGGTGGATCGGTAAAATATATGTTGATCGGCGCTCGAAGGTGCCATTCGCACTGTTGCGCTCTCCCTTCGCGTACACTTAGTAATTGTCGTTTGTGTGCTCAGCGCGCAATCCGTTTGAACAGAGCCGAACCGACTTTGTGGGAATCCCGGTGTTCCGACAAGATGTGAGTGGGCAGCGCAATATAGCCAACTAACCACTTGTTTGATACGAAACGATTCCGGGCGGCCGAGTAATCTATCGATTTATTTACGACGGCGGCGCTGGCTGGCTGCTACGTGTGTGTTCTAACCGCTCTAATACCTACATAGGCATATTTGCATGCAACCGGCATGCAGCAGCATAACTCAATACTGTGGATCTAGGCAAAAAGTGCCACTTTAAGTGTCAGAGTCTATTGATTGCGGTGTGACTCCGCCTATTTTGGGCTTTTTTTTCATCCAAATTATATGCATTTCGATGTCCTGTTTGACATGTGTGACGTGAGGCTTATGGAACTTTGACCACATACCCAGGCGGCAAGGCCTGTAATCTATGGACTGAGGTCGAAGGCGAAGGGTGTTCTTTACCAACTTTTAACTATCTGCACCCATGTCGATAATGAGTGTAATTTACCTGATTTTTTTTTTCTTCTGTTTGAGGCAAGTATGGAATGTGACTATGTGAGTTCTAACACCTGACGGATATTTCGTTTTTTTTTTCTGTGGTTCGTCGAAAGGGTTTGGTAAATGTGTGAATAGTTCTGGAATTGACGAGGGAAACTTATCGACTTGACAGTTGCATTATTGAGTTATTGCGGGTTAAAATTGCAGGCTTGACAGAGCATAAGGCAATAATTTTTGCAAGTTTTTCAAAGTTTTGACATGTCAAAATATTTCTACCAAGCCTAGAAATTATAGTTGAAAAAAATATTGTATAAAAGTTTAGGAAAAGTTGACGAGGAATGACTTCAAACCATTCATAAAAAACTTACTAGGTTCACAACAATTTTAAAGCTAAGAAAGCTCGCCAAAGATCAAATATTCATGCTCCGTAAGATCTTGAAAAAATGTTAGGCCCCAAAAATCCGTCATTTCACCGATTTGCAGGGTCTAGACTTTAGAAAAGGAGATGCGTTGTCATGCAATTTCTTCATTATAGTCCTGTAGAAGAGTCCTGGTGCGCAACGCAGGTGTGAGCACGGAAAACACTATCTTCAACAAATTTATCTAGCTCCTAGGCTATGCGGACGACACAGACATCAACGGTCGATCCAAGAGAGCTTTGCTTGAGGCCTTCAGAGCGATTGAAGAACAGCAGGCGAAACTCATTGGTCTTGAAGTGAATGAGGACAAATCAAAGTGCATGCTTTCAACAAACAAAGCAACATCTGTCCACCGCCTAGGACAAACGTCATCTTTGGTCGCAGCAATTTCAAGGTAAACTAGCTACGAGTTCACCTTCCTTGGAACGAACATCAATCCCAAAAACGACACTTTAGTGGAGATCCGACAAGTAATTAACCTATCGAACCGCTGCTACTTATTCGGTTTAGCAGAACAACTGGGTTCAAAATTCCACATTCGAAAGACAAAGTGTCTGCTATACAAAACTTTGATTTTACCAGTCCTACTCTATATGGCGCCGAGTGTTGGACGATAAGTAAAAAAGGGTAATTGATACTGGGCACTTGCGAAAGAAAAATTCTACTATAGGTCGCGTATGCGTCGATGGCGAGTGGAGAAGAAGGTTCAACCTCGAACTGTACGAACTGTACCAAGATGTGGATGTAGTCCAGATAGCCAAGAAAAGACGACTACATTGGCTGGGCCACATCGAGCGAATCGACGACAACGCTCCAGCCAAGAGAGTCTTCTCATCCCAACCCCCAGGTTCGAGACGACAAGGAAGGCCGAAACTACGGTACAAACTTGAAGGTTTACAATTTTTTCCATTTTTCAGTTTTGAAAAACAACGTCGATTGAGGATACAAGACTCAGCTCTTTTTTTTGGGAATTTCCATGACATTAACCAGCATCTAGTCTAAAGTCTTTGATTTGTTAGCATACGCTTTGGCATTTTTTAATGCCCACAAGAAAAAGCCCGGTGCCTTTAAATCGGGCCAGTCAATAACCAGCGTCCCGGGAACTTGAGGATTTGTTCGATTTGAATGTGGAAGGTCCGCTTCAGACAGTCTCGAAATTCGAAGCTAAGCGATCAATAGTGTTACTTTTAGGCTCATAACGACCGTGATGCTTTTGACGATACGCAGGCTGTGTTTCAATAACTGAACGATTACGTATATCTAATGAACATTGTCACTATTTCTGTTCGCGTGAACCGATTCATGGTTAAAATTGTAGTGCATTGACCTTTTAAATCTTTTCAATTGTTTATAACAAATTATTGACAGTTAATATATTTTCTTACATCGATAAATGAAATTTTTCGTCGCAATTTATGCTTAAATGATAATAATTCGCTTGAATAAATGATGAATAGTTTCAGCTTTTGTTAATTTTTTTTTTAGTTTTTCCGTTTTTTTTAAACCACTTAACCGATTTCGCTGAAAAAGTAATCAATCCTTCAAGCGATTCCGCGTGGAGACTAATTTCATGTCAATACTATCAGTGGTTCTCGAGATAATCGAGCAGAAAAAACGTAACGCACATACGAACATACGTACATACACAAACACAGACATCATGATAAAAAGGGTTCGGATTCTAGTTACCTCGAAACATGGAGATATGCAAAAATAGTGGATTCACAAAATCGGGCCATTAACATAACTTCCTCTGGGAAGTTAATAAAAACGTGGTTTTCATTAAAACTGTCGTTTTATTTAAACTGGTGGTATGGAGCTTTAAAACTGAAGGTATGGATTTTTTGAGCCATAATATAACCTTTATTAGCCGATGACAAAGCTCTGCCCGTAGCAGTGGCGTATTATCCTAAAGGCAAACTAGGCATGTGCCTAGGGTCGCGAGGCAACAAAGGGGCAGTAATTTTTACAAGAGGCCAATAGAGCGAGTTCATACATATTTGGTTTTTAAAGAAGCGAACTTATGAACTCGAACCTCAGTAGCCACTTATGTTAAAATAAAAATCGGTCCTGAGCAATTCCACTTAGGTTCAATGTCAACTCGGCCTGAATATTCGATTTGGCAACTCGATAATCGGTTTAGCTTTCTTCTAATTTTATAAAGTGTTTTTGAATGGTCGAATTTCATCAGCGGGTGGCAAAGATTTTGACGGATTAAAAACCTCATTTCTCTGCTCTCTAAGTACCGTCCGGGAAGGTTTGATTAAATTTTCGATTAAATGAAAGAGAATGGATCTCATATTGATAAATGTTTTATTCAATTTCGGCAATTATTAATGGAATGCAATATCAGGCTTCTGTTAGTCTCATAAATGCAAGCTCTTTTGAGCACACTTTTCATTACATTCTCACACAATACTCGCTTTATTTCATCTGGTTTGTTTGTTTGTTTCAGATATCCCCACAAAAAGAAGTCCGGAGCAGTAAAATCAGGCGTCCAATCAACATCAATATTTCTTGAAATAACTTGTTGTGGAAAGAGGCATCTTTTTCCTTGGCCCCCATTTCAACGCGTTTTTCTAAAGCGCGGTGCAGCGGTTTCGGTCAAACTATAATACAAGTTATTTCTCATACAGGGGATCCTTGCCTATGGCGCCCTCAACGTTTAATCCGCCACTGGCCCGAAGCGAAGGCTCTGAGCAGGCTTTTCGTCATTTTTCGAAGTAAATGTAACTAAAAAAAATAATGTAAGGGATGACTGAAAACAAGACAGAAGTGAGCAAAAAAAATATTAAAAAAATGATTGAAAGGGACTTTTTTGTAAATATTGAAATGTAGCATTTCAATAAATTCATTTCAATGCTTACCAGCTACTTTGCCTTATATGATTTAGAAACATTTTGTTCAATTGTCAATTATTAAAATCCGAATGTAAATTTATTTTTCCTCACTCTTTTTCATCATACTGTTCAGTGAACATCTCTTTATATTAAATTCTTCCTGTTAAATAAAATTACGCAACATATAACAATTTGTGTTTTTTCTGCGCAATCTCAAAAGGTTATGGGCCCAGATAAACAGCTGGGAAATAAATAAATTAATAAACAATTAATTAATTAAATTAAATTCTTTTTGTTTGCAAATAATAAGAGATATCCAAACGGCTATGGAAACGAAGACGATGATAGAAAATTCAATGTTGGCACACAGGTTATGCAACACGAATTTTCGAGCATGGAAGTTCCAAATTAGTGCAATCCTTCGTAGCCACGATCTACTAGATGTAGTAGATGGAACAGTAGTGAAACCCGGTGATGAACAAGCAGCAGAAGTATCTAGATGGTTGCAACGAGATGGAAAGGCAATGGCAATTTTGTTTTCATCATTAGATGCAGAGCAATCGTCGTATGTTCTAGATTGTAAATCTGCTAAGCAACTTATGGATATGCTGGAGAGCATTCACCAGAAAAAGAGCGATGTGAAAGTGATGATGCTATACGAAGACTATTTCAGTTTGCGAATGGGAAGTGATGAATCCGTGACGTCACATGTGTCTAGGGTACGACAAATTGCTTCAGAACTAGAAGATCAAGGCGAAACTTTGTCGGACAATTTAAAGATGTGCCGAATAATTAGTAGCTTGACGCCAAAGTTCCAGAATTTTCGTACAGTTTGGTACAACATTAAGGAGTGCCGAACCATGGAGACACTTTTGTCCAAACTGCAACTGGAAGAAGATCAGATGAAAAAGGCTGAACGGGATGGCTTACATCATGAAGAAACTAAAGCACAAGAGGTGGCATTTAGTGCCAAGTGCGCAAGCTCATATGGAAAGAAAAAGAAAAATTACAATGACAAGGAAAAATCGGTGTGTCACGCATGTGGTAAGGTGGGTCACTGGAAGCGCGATTGTCCGCAACGCAAAGGCAAAACCAATTTTAATAACAAGAACAAGGTTGTGAAATCTGTTGCTTATGCAATAACAGATGATGTTCTTTCGGCTGACTATGCTGATGTATGGTTAGCGGACTCGGCAGCAACACGACATACAACATTTCGACGAGATTGGTTCTCAACATTTTCTTCTGAGGGATCACATAAGGGCTTAAAAATAGCAAATGATGAAACGTTGGATATTGAAGGAATAGGTACAATCGAAATTGAAGCGTTTGTCAACGGAAGATGGGAAGCAAGAGTGATTGCAGATGTTCGCTATGTTCCCAAAGCTAAAGTGAACTTGTTCTCTATTGTCCAATTGGCGAAGAAAGGGTTTGAAACCAAATTCAAGGACGACGGGTGCACTGTAATCAACACAGCCGACAAAAGTGTATCAGCTACTGGTCACATTGACAATAATAATTTGGTAAGAATGGCATTTAGAATTGCAAGTTTTGATCGGGCATGTTTTTCGACAAGAGACAATACTTCAGCTGGCACTTTACAGCAATGGCATCGACGCTTGGGCCATGTAAATGCAGCAACTATCAAATCAATGTACACAAAAGATCTGGTAAGTGGCATTAAATTGACTAATCAAGATAATTTCTTTTGTGAAGAATGTCAATTTGGCAAAATGCATCGAGTGTCACATCCATCAAGAGAAAAAAGAACATTAACTAAGGGCGAATGTATTCATATTGATTTGTGTGGGCCAATGGAAGTATTAGGGGCTGGTGGTGTTCGCTACTTTATGCTGATGAAAGACGAGGCAACAAGATTGAGGTTTGTTTACTTCCTGGAACAAAAATCTGAGGTAATTGTGTATTTGAAGCAATTTTTGGAACAAACTGAGAACGCATGGAACTGTCGTATTAAAAGAATACGTTGCGATAACGGAACAGAGTTCATTAACAATAACGTAATGAGTCTTTTCAGAAACAAAGGAATCGCTTACGAGCGAATTGCACCGTACACACCTCAACAGAACGAGTTCATTGAGAGAGACAACAGAACCGTTCAAGAGTCAGCTAGGACCATCTTGCTATCAAGTGGTTTAGCGAAAACACTTTGGCCGGAGGCAGTACGAACTGCAGTCTATATTCTCAATCGAACCTCAAATGCACAAAACCCGAATAAAACACCTTACGAGATGTGGTTTGATGAAAAACCAGAGTTAAGTCACGTGAGAGTTTTTGGCACAGTGGGGTTCTTACACATTCCAAAAACCCTCAATCGAAAGAAATGGGATGCCAAAGCAAGGAAAGTTTACTTGGTTGGTTACGAAACTACTAAGAAAAATTTTCGACTTTACGAGCCTATTTCGAAGAAGATCATCGTGAGTTGTGATGTTAAGTTTAGTGAAAATATTGTTCGAACCGAGTATGTGACAATATGTGATGACAACAGTGCCGATGATAGATGTGATGAACCCTTGGACGAAACTCATATCGAACATGTCAAACCAGAAGATACAACAATTATTGGTGCAGAAGAAAGCTCAGGTAATGAAAACATCGGCAATCAAGACAAAAGAAGATGTTTGCGTCCTAATCCCAAGAAAGTTGTTCAATATGATGCTGAAAGAGGCTACCTAGCTGCATTTATTGAACCGTCCTCGTACAAAGAAGCTATGGAGTCCGAGCAGTCTTCAGAATGGCAAAAAGCAGTTGAAGAGGAGCTTAAATCGTTGGATGAAAATCAGACCTGGGATATTGTGGATAAACCGGAATCTTGTAAGAACGTCGTTGGTTTCAAATGGGTTTTTAAACTCAAGGAAATGCCCAATAAAGAGCCGAGATACAAAGCACGTCTGGTTGCGAAAGGTTATTCGCAGAGTTTTGGTATCGATTACACAGAGACATTTTCTCCGGTTGTGCGGTATGATTCGGTAAGATGTGTTTTGGCGCTGGCAGCTATTTACGAGATGGAAATAGTGCAGTTCGACGTGAAGACGGCCTTTTTAAATGGCAGCTTAGATGAAACAATTTTTATGAAAGTTCCAGATCAAGTGGACCATAAGGAAGGTCAAGTATGTCGATTGAAGAAAAGCCTCTATGGCCTCAAGCAATCATCACGAGCATGGAACTCTAAATTCGTAGCTTTCATCAAAGATTGTAACATGGAGCAACTGCAATCGGACCATTGTGTGTTCGTCGGACAAATTGATGGAGAAAAGGTAATCCTTTTGCTTTACGTTGATGATGGTTTAGTTTTGTCTTGTAGCAAACCAGCGATCGATACTCTAATCAAAAAGCTTCGCAATACATTCCAAATAACGTTAGGAGATGGAAATTTCTATGTTGGGATGGAAATCAAGAGAGATAGAAGAACGAAAACGATTCAAGTCAGTCAATCAACTTACATTGATCGAATTATTCGAAGATTCAACATGGAAAACTCAAGATCAGTTTCAACACCAGCTGATGTTGGCACTTTTCTTACTAAGGAAAGCGATAGTGACACGGAAACCGTTTTTCCATATCGACAGGCATGTGGTTCTCTCATGTTTGCCGCAACGGTCTCAAGACCCGACATTTCATATGCAGTGGGAGAAATTTGTCGATTCATGGAAAAACCAAATCTAATGCACGTGAAGGCTTTAAAACGAATCTTCCAATATCTGAACCATACGAAAAATGTCAGCTTAACATACGGTAACGACTTATTGAACTGGGAGTTAGTTGGCTACACAGACGCTGACCATGCCAGAGACATTGAAACAAGTCGGTCTATAACAGGGTACGCTTTCTTGATTGGAAATGGTGTTGTTACCTGGAAAAGTCAACGGCAGTCACACGTCACGTTGTCCACGACTGAGTCAGAATACGTTGCATTACGTGAAGGTACTAAGGAAGCAATGTGGCTTCGAGAACTTCTCCAAGAGCTCGGATTTGGACAGAAGAAAGGAACGACGATGTTTTGTGACAACCAAAGCGCTATACGTTTAGTCAAGAACCCGGAATATCATCATCGAACCAAGCATATCAACAAAGCAATGCATTTCACTCGTGAAAAACAACTGGAAGGAGTCATCGATGTCAACTACGTTAAAGGTGATGACCAATTAGCAGACGTTTTCACAAAACCATTGCCTGCTTTAAAGTTCAAATCTAATATTCTTCGTCTTGGTTTGGACCTTAAAAACTTTGCTTAGTTTGCATTTAAATAACTTTTGTTAACTTAAATTTGAACTTAATGATTTCAAAGTAATTCATAGTAATTTTGATAGTATTGACGATAACTGTTGAACTATATAACTGTTTATGAAATAATTTTTTGAATGAGTGGGAGTATTGAAATGTAGCATTTCAATAAATTCATTTCAATGCTTACCAGCTACTTTGCCTTATATGATTTAGAAACATTTTGTTCAATTGTCAATTATTAAAATCCGAATGTAAATTTATTTTTCCTCACTCTTTTTCATCATACTGTTCAGTGAACATCTCTTTATATTAAATTCTTCCTGTTAAATAAAATTACGCAACATATAACAATTTGTGTTTTTTCTGCGCAATCTCAAAAGTAAATAAATATTTTTATTTTTTTTTTCAAACGAACGACTGACAGAGTTTAACCTTTTATTTTTTTTATATGAAAACATAGCGTCGTGAATAAAATTAATCATAATCTAATCATTAATTTTTTTGAAATCTTTATTCAAACTAACTGTAAGCTGAATTGAACGTCTTTATTCAAACAAAAATAATCCAGTAAAAAATGAACACGTTTGTTTTCGACGCTGCCTGAATGGAGTCACAGAGACAGAGGACAGTAAAAAATCGTCTTCAAATATTTGCACAAACATTTTTTCTAGTTTACATAATTTACCCATTTTCAAAAGAGCCAACATGCCGACACTTTTTCAAAAAATATTTTGATTTATCTCTCGATCTGCGCCGAAGACCTCATAACTTTCAAATCCATCTCCTTTCTGCAACAACTGTTTGCCCGTTTTATATTAATTAACAAAATTTGAATCAAAAAACCCTTAGATCGATATTATTGGCACTGACATAATTATCTCTAAGACAGATTAGCATCTCATTTGACTCCGAAATGTATGCAAAACTTAATCAAATATTCATTGTCGAAGCCAAACAATTAATGGGCGAAATTAAGAATTCAAAAATTGACAAAAATTTGACATTGTAAATAAAATAAATGAATTTGGTGGTAAAAATAATTTTAAAATGTTTAAAAAAATTTAAGCCGATAAAAAATTCTCTCAAAATGAATTTTATCACAAATTTTTGTTTTTTTTTTTTCTTAAAAATTTTAAATAACTTTTGAAGTGAATTTTTCTTTTTTTTTGGAAAAAAATCAAACTTGAGAAAATTTCTTATATGAAAAATGGCTTTTTTCTGTTTTTCAAAAACTGAAAATGTTTTAAAATTTTCAATTAACAGATAAAACGTACAGTACTTACAAATCCATGTTTATCACTAATATTATTTGTTAGCTTCAATTTATGAAATGAGACGACTTTTTGCATCCATTGTTCGCCGGTTGTTGGCGAGTCCGGATGGATGTACATTCGTTTTGGCATTTCTGGATCAGCTTTGCCAGCTACCATCCAGCGACTGCAATAAGAGAGACAATTTGTTGGGCCCTCAAATTTGTCGAATGAAATTCTTACCTATTATGAAATTTGTATCGATAATCATCAGCCGCCACAATGTCCAACAGCAGAATGTATTTCGCTTTTGCATCCAGTCCCGATACTCGAAATTTCATTTGAGGGAACATTTGCCTGAAAAAAAAAATTAAAAAATTTAATTATTCTACAATTCGAGTTACAAGCAAAAAAATGAAACATTTGACAGATAAGAAAAACACTCATCATCACTCAATAACCCATCGTGCGTCGTAGTCGCCCGCCACCGCGCCGTCGTTATCTGAATTGATTGTTTTCCATGGGCGGTTGCGGGCATTTCCCACCCATATAATTATCATAATGTTGGCCCCCATTTCTCGTCCAATTCCAAGTCGACTGAGACGACGACCAAGCGCCACCACCACCTTCGTGCCGAGCCACCGCACAGATTTCATTTGTCCAATTTGTGTTTTAGTGCAGAGAAAAGCGCTCCAAATGCATCAGCCAGCGCCACCAAAAACAATAACAAGAACGAACAAAAAAAAAATACTAAAAACAAAGACCCCAAGCAAATATGAAAATTATATCTTTGGGCCTACAATCACTCAATCTTAAACCAACAACGCGTACAACATGATCGAGGCAGTTAGGCGGCGGCGGCGTCATCGTCCAGGTCATGAATCAAATTTAACGAACGTCATCGACAGTGTCTACGGTCCAGTCGATCGTCTGTCTGTCCGTCTAAAACGGAAGAAGTGGCTAACAGAGGAGAAAAAAAAATCAGAACACGATGAGGAGCTGAGTGAAAAGTGAGACTAACTCCCAACGTCAGCAAACATCTCCCCGTGCACCTCTCCCACTCGACAACCTGTTCGAAATCTGTTGGGATCAGAGAAGGTTGTGATACTCTGCCATTATGAAAAATTCTTAACTTCGATATTATTGAAGACTTGGCGCCAGTTAGCTTCCCATTTCATTGTCCATCTCCATCGTGTTCCTCCTAATCCCCGCCATCGCCTCTTACCAATCGGTTTGTAGCCGCGAGAGATTTGACGTTGCATCGTCGTCGTCGGCAGGGAATGAGAATCGTGAACTTGAATGCCAAACGGGAAGCCATTGCGAGAATTCAGCAACAAAGAGGAAGCTACCAAACTGCCCATTACCACCGTGTCCCTCTCTTTCGCACTGCCAAAACAAAAAGCCCCCTGAGGATGCTTCTGATGCCGAGCCACACGCGCTTCATGGGAGTATGGCCTCATTTCCACCGAGACGCCAGACATGAAAACTCGCCAGTGCGCCGCCGTGTCGCAGACGCACCAGCCGGCCGGCTGCTGCAACAAGTTTGGAGGAAATCCACCAAAAGGGTAACCCATCTTTAACACGTCCACTTCGGTCGTCGCGTCGCCTGATGATGAAGGTATCTTTTTAACACTCTCTAAGCCTCAAGATACTCACTCATGCACTTGGTAGTTTGACGATTTTGTGTCCAAATTTTGGGCAAAAAAAAAAAATCCGCCAAAACTTCATTCCTATCGCGAGTTCAAACTACTCTACGCCTTGTTACCAATTCGGCGACAGCGAAGATGAGGAATGTGCTGCCCGAATGCAGCTCCTGCAGCGTCCATCAGGCGCGTACCGTACAGAACGCGGACAGAGAGATAATCATTTTTTCGAAATGTCTTGTCTTACATTGAGGAATGAGTGTAGAGGCTTGTTTGTTTTATTTTTTTTTCGTGTTTGTGTGTCCAGCAAAATATCTCTGTCGATCACGACAATGATGATGATGATGATGAGAACTGATGATGGGTCTCGAGTCGAGCGAGAAATTCAGCCAGCCTATCAATGTGGCGACAACATTGTCCAGTCTCCTTCGAAGGACGAGGGAGAGAGGAGCACACTTTACGAGCATAGAAGTTGATAATTCGATGATGTGGTATAATGCAGACGTTTATTCATTAATTATTGGTTTGGTGCGCGGATCGGCTAAGACATTGCGAAAATATTTCCTGTGGAGAGAAAGATTTGGGAGACTTTTTTTTTGGTTTCGCGTTTGAATCGCCAGACGGAGCTGTTTTGTGGGATTTTAATTATTTTGATTTTTGTAATATTTTTTTTTTTTAAATTCACTTTTGGAAGAAGATCGATGGGAGTGAGTGTCGTTGTTGACACTTTTCACAGTTGGATTCAAATTGAAACATTTTTTGAAGGGAAAAACAGAATGTTGAACTTTCTTAAAATAGAAATCAATTTAAGCAAGGTCAAGTGCTTGCGATTCATTTGCTCAATTTTCATATGCAACACATATCACAATTAAGGCCTCAACGTCTTCTATCAGCACTCGCAGGCCAAAATCTCCTGTGACGTCTGATAATCGAGTTAAGTCGTTTTGGTTCACAAATTCTAACAATCGGTTCAAATTTCGACAAAAGCAACTCAAAATCAAAATTTGTTTCGTCAAACAGTCTCAGAACTTTGCAGCTAAACAAGAGGCATACATAGCGGCGCGCGGCGCTGCAAAGAAAGACACGAGCAGCTCGTAAGCTCTACGAGCAGAAAAGGAGAGAGGAGCATAAACTTCTCAGAAAGAAAAAAAGGGAGCATGAGAAGCGCTCTATCGAGAATATAGAGGGATGTCACAACAGGAACGAGGTTCGAAAATTCTAAAAAAAAAGGTAAAACAAACCTCCAAAGCGTAGGTATATACACCCCGAACCGAAGCCTGCAGAGACCATCATGGGAACATCGTAGTATAGAACCGCAATCGGTGCTGAGGATATGGAAAGACAATTCTTCCAAGCTAATGGCGATGACGAGCAAGACTCCGCCAGCAATACAGAACCATTCAATTTGGGTGCAGAAGGCCAACAATTCCACCCACCCGACATGGACGAAGTGAAAATAGCGATATCTAAGCTCAAGTCAAACAAAGCCGCTGGAGCAGACGGGCTAGCCGCCGAACTGTACAAAGCAGCTGGAGATGATTTGGCTAGGAGCATGCACTAGCTCATCTGCAAAATTTGGTCGGAGGAAAGCATGCCCGATGAATGGAACCTCAGCATCGTATGCCCGATCCTCAAAAAAGGAGATCCCCTGAACTGCACTAACTACAGAAGTATAAGTCTACTTAACATCGCCTATACAAGATCTTGTCTGCCGTGCTGTGTGAACGTTTGAAGCCCTTCGTGAACAACCTGATAGGTCCTTTATCAGTGTGGCTTTAGACCCGGAAAGTCCACAATCGATCAAATATTCACCCTACGGCAGATCTTGGAGAAGACCCAGGAACTTCAAATCGATACCTACCACCTTTTCATCGATTTTAAAGCCGCGTATGACAGCGTCTTAAGAGACCAACTATAAAGAGCAATGTCTAGTTTGGCATCCCAGAAAAACTCGTCCGTCTGTGTAAGATGACAATGGAAAACTCACGCTGTTCCATCATGGTCGGAAAAAACCTAACGGACGCTTTTGATGTCAAAAAAGGTTTTAGACAAGGCGATGCGTTGTCATGCGATTTCTTCAACATCATTCTTGAAAAGATTGTGCAAAGCTCCAACGTCAACACCAGAGGCACAATCTTTCATAAGTCCGTCCAGCTACTAGGATACGCAGACGACATTGACATAATTGGAAGAACACAGCGTGATATCAGTGGAGCGTTTTTCAGTCTTGAGACGGAGGCCAGGAAGATGGGTCTAGCGGTCAACGAGGGCAAGACCAAGTTAATGCTGTCAACAAGAAAGGACTGCCAACATCGACGCCTCGGAGCAAACGTCAACATAGACAGTTTTAACTTCGAGGTAGTTAAGGACTTTGTCTACCTGGGATCTGCTATCAACTCAGACAACAACACCAGTGCTGAAATCAAACGAAGAACCACTCTTGCCAATCGCTGCTTCTTTGGACTTGAGTAGGAAAGTCCTCCCCCGAGCAACTTAAGTGACACTCATCATCCCGGTCCTCATGTATGGTGCAGAGTCATGGACCATGACAACATCCGATGAAAACGCTTTGGGCTGCTTTAAGAGAAAAATTCAACAATACAAACAATAATGGAGAATGGAGACGAAGATTCAACCAAGAACTGTACGAGCTGTACAGCGATACTGACTTAGCCAGAAAAGTAAAGGTCCGACGACTTAGATGGTTGGGTCATGTTGAGCGAATGGAAAATAATGTTCCGGCTCGTAGAGTCTTCGAATCCAACCCGGAAGGACGTCGTAGAAGAGGAAGACCGCGACTCAGGTGGAGCACACAGGTGGTAGAGGACCTGAACCAACTTTGCGTGCGAAACTGGAGACAGCTAGCTAGGGACCGAGCTAGCTGGAAATGTTTGTTGGGTGAAACCTTGGTCCGACCTGGACTGTAGCGCCACCATAAGTAAGTAAGTAAGTCTCGGAACTTTTAAATCTGTTAGCTACCTAAAATTCATTGAATTCTATAAAATTTTAAGCACTTCGCGAAAATTTGCGAAAGTATAAAAGTCATCGCAAGCATGTAAAAAGACATATCAAAAGAAAGGTCTTTTTAAGCTCTATATGAAAAACTATGTAAATGTCTTTGCGAAGTTGCTGATTAATCGCCAAAAAGCAGTTATTTTCCTATTCCAAAGTTTTACGCAGATGCTTGTGTTTTCGTCAAAAAATTCATGAAATCCTATTTCGACAAATCCTTTTCAGTGCCGATTTTTCTAGCGTGTGTGAGGGATGGGGATAACGTCATCTGATTTGCCTCAACAGAGAACGAAAGGGTATTGAAAACACAACTCACCATTGCAAAACAAAATTAATAAATCCAACAAATACTTCCAAGGACAAAATAGATATTTTATGGCTTCCAACGACCTTCCCCATGTGTGTGCATCTTAAATTATTATCACTTTTGTTTCTGCCGTACATATAAGCCAAACATGCGCACTCTTCGCAATCCCATGCCCGCACTAGCTAAACTATGAATGTGCATTTGTTTAAAATTCTAAACATCATCAAGTCGTCACGTCGTCGTCTTCAAATCGCCATTATACTTCTTTCCCTATACCTAATTGCTATCGCACATATTCGCACTAATATAATTTAATCATATTTTGCGCGATTGCGAATTATAATCACGTCGTGCGTCCATCGACGTTGTCGGTCGTTGTTGTCAGAGAGGAGAGTGAAAAAAAATTGAAACAATAATAAAACCACAAACACAATTTTTTTCAGTAATTTAATAGCTCCACCATGTGAAATGGGGTTGCCAAGCTTAATTTTTAGGAAAGTGACATAGTCAGGCAAAGTATCAAATGTAGGTACTATCAAATCAAAATGGCAACCCTATGAAGTGCAAAATTTAACCTATTCAAAACCCATCGCACAAGAAATGATTGGTAGCTTCAAGACAAAAACAAAAAACCACAAGAAAGGAGTTTCGCAAATGGTGTAGAGAACTTTTTTTTTATTTTGTGCATTATGGTTGACATTTGGCCGTTTCGCATTCGCTGTATTATACTCCACCCCCAATCCCCATTCCGTGATAACACCGGCACGCATACTTTTACACGTGCGCGCGATTTTTTCCTCCCAATAGTAAAGGTAATTGTTGAAATGCAATTAAATTGCCTTTTAGCTCTCCGGTGGTGGTCGAGGTGATTTGACAGTTGATGATGGGAAAAAGGTTGCAAGTTTGGACAGTTGTTGGTTATGATGGGAGTTTTTTTTTTTTACAAGCTCCATGCTGTGCCATGCTGTTTGTCGTGTGGAATTGAACAGTGCGTCGGGTGGTCTGTGCTGGGATCTATTGTCATGTTGCATGTTGCACATAAAGCTGTCACTTTCGATGTTGGAATTATTTTTGTTTTTTTTGCGATCTTAGTCGTTTGTGAATTTAGAATAAAATATCAGCTGGATGGTGAGTTTACCTGAAGTTTGAATTCCAGGAATGTTGGAATCCTTTTGAATAAAATACTCCAACTGGGTGGCATCAATCTATAGAAGGCTTGCAGAGTACAAAGTTGTGATTCGAGGGCTTGAGAAGGATTTATTGAATGAATTAACGACGAGAATACCTATGCAAATTTTGTGAGAATGGCGGGGTACTTCTAGATCCTTGAGAGGCTTTTGCGATTTTAAAATCAGCGTCGAATTGATATGGAGACTTCGAACCAGAATGCAACTGATTTAGACATGTTGATAGCAATACAGGAAGTTTGAAAAGATGAAATATTTGGATGTGACAATTTGAACAACATGATAATTGGTCTCTTCCAAGAGTGACTTTTAAGCAAAGGGAAACTGGAACATTCGTGGAGTTCGGTTTAAGAAGGAATCTCTTTGGAAATCAACCCAAAGGTTTTGGTCCTGGCACAGAAATACTGAAGACTCAGCTCTAGGTTAGATTTTCTGATACTTTCAAATATGAGAAACATTCATGAAGTGCAGCTTAATTGTGAATCTCAGTACTAAACGGTTACCAGATTTTAGTTTCCAGAGATAACAATATTCGTGTTGTTCGGTAAAATCTCAAAATCATACTCCAACTGTTCCTTAAAAGGGCTGTGGGGGTTGGATGTTGATGTTGATTCATTTTAAATCTAAGTTCACTTAAAACCCGTTCTTTCACTTTTTCAGCATTCGTGAAGTTTGGTTTTGAAAGGAATCTTTTTGGAAATCGACCAAAAAGTTTACTAATGTGTTGGCTCGGGCAATATAAGAGAAAATACAAGGAACCCAGATATTGGTCATTGACTTAATTTTGAAACGCTCTTCGGGCCCCGAAAGAACTTTCAAACATCTTCCCAAAGTTAATAAGTTCCATTTGAAGTTTGAACGCAATAAAAATTAAACCCTCATCAAACCCATCGATCACAAATGTTTATCATCTTCCTACGTTTCATTTCAAAAAGCCGACAAAAAACAAACCCAACAAAAAATCGTCAAAGAAAAGGTCAAACGGCACAATGTTCAAATCGCCAATAGATTGTTGTTATCACACACTAATTATAATCGCATTTTCCGACAGCCCAAATAAAACACACAAAAACGATCTTGATCTGTTTGTTTACTCACTTTCATGAAAGAAAGGCCAATTCATTAAAATTGTCACTAGCCCGTCAAGAATTGGATTATTTATGACTTCCACAATCGACCGAAATTTCATCACTTTGTCTGCACTCTTTGTTTCTTTTTCTTGTTGTCAAGATCATAAATCACAAGATCGCCTGCGCTAGTTGTTAGCAGATAAGTGCTTGTCATTCGACAAGCCAGCAGCAGTTGGGTCTGGTCTCTGGTGTACTCGTGTTTGGGAGAGGAACTTGGGTGCCTTACTTTAACCGCCTAGTGCCTTCATTTTTTTGAGATGACCTCTTTGTGTGTTGTTCTCTCAATTTTTGATTTGACCTGTGAGCTGAGCTGTCACATTGGTTGGTTTTGGCTGACGTAGCTGCGAGGTTTTTGTTTGAATTGAATAATTAGAGAGAAGATTCTGTTTTTTGAGGTTAATAAACTGACGTCTAGCAAATATTTGGATTTGTACCTAATTGATCACTTAACAAGGTTGAAATGCGAAACTCACGATTTGAAACACCTACTCGCTAATTTTGATATATGTACCTGCTTGAGCATAATTCAATAATCACAAATTGCGAAACTCGTATTCACCGTCGAAGATGAAACAGTGGGCCACCCTTATCTCCTAGAAAATTTCGACGAAATTGTAGAAGTTTAAAAACAAAAACCAAAACCTCGCAATTGATAGATTTAGATACATTTCAATGTCAGAATCATCGGTTTTTTACTGATAAAATGCTAAATCCTTACTTGCGAAGTTTCGCACGTCTTGTAATTTAGTTGAACAAGGATTCAGCTTCAAATTGAGCTCCGAAGGCTTAGAATGACTCGTGATTACATTTCCAACATTCACTGAGATCAAAAAGAGGAAATTTCTCCTAAATTCGGGCTTGCGAAACAGTTTTTTCCACAATAGATTGACATTTATACGCGTTTAAAGCTGAAAAACTAAGTGAAATGTGTTTCACCCTTTCGCAATATTTTCGATTGCTCCAGCTCTGTCTTCGCATACATTTTGATTTGCATTTTGGAACAATTGAATTGCAAATTTTCCGAAAAAAATGTTGCAAAATTTTACACCTTTCTAAGATATTCATGATTTTGCATTTTACTGCGAAACAATTTCAACGATTATTCCGATTATTCAAGAATGCACTTCCTCTAGAGATTGTTCACCTGCCCTCAGCAGTCAGTTTTTGAATTCGCAAAACAAATACAAAAGTGCGACGAGGAAATTCCAAAAAAAAAAAAAAATGTAAACCATCAAAATTCATCTTCGTCCAATTTGACACGGCACTTCACAACTTTTAAGTCGATTTTGATAAGATTGTCATCCCCTTCTGAGACTTTTTTTTTGTGTGTTTGTGTTTGAAGAAGTTCCTCGAAGACTAACCACCTTGTCCGTCACTGTTTGCACAGAACAAGAATTGACTCGACTCTTTTGCCCAATGACACATTTATCATGATGCACCGATCGAAAACAGAGGGTCGTCCATTTTTAGTCGTTTTTGCTGCAGCAAAGAGTTTTTTGTCTGATTGGCAAATTTACGATGAGTAGGGGGTCGTCCCCATACAATCCCCATCATTTTTGATCAGCATGGGGTTTGAATATTTTTTTTTGCGGGAGGTTATGTTAATTTTTGATAAGAATTTGATTGTGAAATTGGCATAAGTTTTATATGAAAATAATCGCGAGACAGGTGCAGGACGCTGCACTGACGCTGAATTGCGATCAACAATGAAACGCAAGAATTTATTTGACAAATAATAAATGGGATTGCATTTGAATTTTGGCAATCTCTGATGGATACATTTCTGTTGGACTCATGTTGATATCTCATCTCGATCTCTGCATCTTTGGCATTTTAATTGGATTTGATTTTCATACAAATTATGTAAACGTTGCTTGTTTTTGTTTTTTTTTTTTGTGTGGCGTCGTTAATTAACCCGACCGACAGGTGTATATTGGATAAGGATGTAGCGCCTGTTCGATTTCGACGACGAAAGACCCAAGAGCAGCCGGTTGATGTTTTGTGTGATAGAGATGATGGGCGATGATCGTGATGACGAAGATGATTCGAATAGATAAGACAAAGAAGATATCCAGACAAATGTCGATAAACGTTCAACTAAACAAACAGTAGTGTGACATTTGTGTGTTTTCTCTCATTCTCATCGGCAAGCAGGTACCTGCGTCGCGGCGGCAGTGTTGTATCTAATGATATATTCTTCAATAAATAATAAATTTTATCGACAGCCAGACATTATAGGTGGAACACGCCTTCCTTTTGTTTGGCGCGATAGCTCAGTTTGCTGTGCAGACGTTTTGCTTGTTTCTTTTTCCTGCCATTAGAGATCTTTATCACTCGCTGATGGACGTGCACAAGGGAAAATATTTGTACCTATCTATTTCTGTAAACCTATTATTTATCGGTGCATCAGGGTGGCCTTGGTCATATCATATCATATCATATCATCCTAAAGGAAATAAGGCTTTAATGGGTTTCCTATATCTACAAACTAGAGGCCTATACGCGAATAAAAAAAAATATGTTATGAAGTTATTAAAATTCGATTAAGCCTGTTTTCGATGGGAAATGGATTTATCAACAATATGGTTGGACCTCGGTTGGTTCATTATTGAAGACCGCCTTTCTCTTATAATTACCGCTGCGATGATGAGTAAATAGGTTTTCTGTTGGTTTTGTTAATTTATTTGATGTTGCAGGAGTTTGTTTCTTTTATGAAGAAAAACTATTTTATTGGTAGAGTTTTTTAATGGCCATTTTTGAAAGACAAAAACCAAAAAACCCAACAAAAGGAAATGAGATTGAGTAAATTATGTCCTCCAGGTATTAACAAGCAAGATTGAAGGCATTCGACGAAACTGCGTTGGCTGGACAAGTACAATCGCGTGCGCCATATTTTATTTCGGTATAGAAACATTAGATAAAAGTAGCGTTCTGCTTTCATCAACTTATTTTGAAAAAGTGTTGAAATAGGAATTTAAGAGCAAACCGTCCATACAGCTAAACATGGCAGAAGTGAGGCATATAGGTTAGGTATACAGAGACGAAAGGTGCAAGAAATACTTCGCTGAAAACGGAAATTTGACAAAATGGGTTTTAAGGTTTTCCAAATGAAGTTTAAAAAAAAAAACGAAAGAATGTAGTTCAGGTTACGGTAGGCTTACATGGCTGAATTACTTCACATCACTTAGGCCGTGTGGGCCCATTGTGATACTACATGAATGTATTAGGGTACTTCCTACTCGTTGAACCATCTGTATTGGACAATTCACTGGTTTAACTGTAGTAGGGTTTTCCTAGGTGAGTTTTCTTTCTTACGGAGAGTGCAGGGCACACACAGCAAATGAGGAATTTTTTCCTCTTGCTCTTCGTCCATGCAGCTTCTTGCTTCCATTTGAGAATACGCTAAGTCGTAAGGCATTACGTTCTATAAGGCAGTATCCAGTGATGACACCACCTACTAAGGAGCTTATATGCATTCTTATCAAAGATATTAGATCCTTTGTCCTTTAAGGATTAATACTGGGCCATAACAGTTTGGTGCGAATACACGTGGGAATGTTATTCTATCCTATTAGTATCTCTGATGGAATCTTGCTAAAGCTTGAGTTTACACGTAGCGGTAGGTATGCCAACCTTTTTCCATTGAGGCAAAGTAGTTTCATTTTTAGCAAGCTCATCAGCTTTACAATTTCCATGAAAGTATGTGTGGCCCGGCAACCAGAGGGGTGCATGTTAAACTGGTGTGCCATCTCCATGAGGTGATAAGGGGTGTGCACAGCATGAAGCTGTAGCGTACACGGGGGCCTACTGGTCCATTGTGATCCCCTATAAAAAAAAATAAAAGTTAGCATCGATGCTCCTCAATTTTGCGGACTAACGTAGACTGGCTCGTTAACGAACCAGCCTGTGCTATCTATAAATTTCCTTATGTTTGCCATTGAAACCTGTGCTAGATCATCCAGTTCTCCAACAAACCTGTTTCCGAGATGACGGAGTCGGCTAGTTTGGAGGTTCGGACAGTCACAGAGCAGGTCTTTATTGGTTTCCATTTCCTCTCATCCTGACAGCTCCTACAAAAATCGGGTGCAAATGCCCCTATCTTGTTGGACATTGTGCCAAAGGCGCAATGACCCGTTAGTACCTACACCTATCAAGATTTTAATGTTCCTTTTACTCAGCGATAGAATACACCGAGTTTCCTTTTCATTTGTGTTAGGCCATAAACTTCTAGAGATTACGCAATCGTCCCTGGATTTCCAGGAGTTATTGATTTTCTCTTTTGATATATGGTCTATCTTTCTCTTGAGTACCCCAATCGGGATGAGTGGTCCCCTAACTGAATGGTTGCTAATACTTGTGTCTGCTTTTGACCCTTTCCTGGCTAGTTCATCTACTATTTCGTTCCCTTCTGTATTGCTATGTCCAGGAACCCAGTAGAGCTTAACCTGGTTAGTGTGGCAGATTTTATTTAATTCCTTCATACAGTTTAAAACTGCTTTTGATCTTATGGTCTCACTGGCTAAGGCTTTGATAGCAGCCTCTGGCTGTCCACGAAAAAAGTAATCTCCGAAGAGCTTAGCTTTTCCTGAGTGGCCAATTCAGCTGCTTTTTCTATGGCAAAGATCTCGGCCTGAAAGACACTACAGTCAGCTATGGGAGTTTATACGACGACGCTCTGATGTTGAGAGATTGGCAAAACACTCCAGCACCTGTTCCTGATTTCATTTTTGAACCGTCCGTCAGTGTAGAAAGGGATACCCTGTTAAGGCAACTAAGGAGTTTGTATAGAGACGGATTTAATGGATTTGAGGGCGGCTTGGCTGACAGAGAAGAAGATCAAAAGTTGATATCACGTTTTCTCTACGCCAAGACGAAATGGAAGGCTTAGATTAAGCTTTTTTGAGTACACTCCGCCGCCTACACATTCCTTAGTTTTGGATTCATTTGTGTAAAAGTGTATGGATTTATCTTCCAGGATCACTCTGTCCTCCCAATCTGTTCTTCATGGCATGGAGACCTGAAAGTCAGATTTGGAACGGTGTAGTCGATGTCCGAAATTGTTATTTTTCCACTGAGATGATATGCTGAGAGACGGGTGGCTGTGCTAGCAGCACAGTTCTGACTAAAAAATACTGAAGCATTTTTCCCCATTTTGCATGAATGGAGGATTCCAGTTTTCCAATTTTAAAATGACATTTCTCAAAAAATTTTAACTGGGACACAGGCCCGTAGCCAGGACTTCGGTTCGGGGGGGGGGGGGGGGGGCTTGTTCAATTTCGAAGAAGTAATTCTTTATACAAAAATTAAAAAAAAACTACATAATGTAAATGTTTTATTTTTGTTTGTATTTTTTTTTATTTAATTAAATAAATAGTTTGGATTTTTACAGCAATAAACGCCTTGTCTTTTTTTTTAGACATAATGTCGATCACTTCATCTGGATCCACATCAATACCTGAGTGAACAGACAGCATTGCAAGTGCGCTTAGTCTTGGATGGCCCATAACGCTTCGGGATACTGTTTTGATCCTTTTCATCGTTGAAAAGGTTCTTTCAACGATAGCTGTTGTAACTGGTAGTGTGGCCAAAATTGTAAGCAAGTAGCTTATGCTCCTGAAGTAGGTCTTGTCACATATATCTAGCAGTTTCAGAACATCGGAAGAGGGATCCTTACTTACTTTACTTACTTACTTAAGGTGGCGCTACAGTCCGGGGTGGACTTGGGCCTCAACCAACAAACCTCTCCAGCCAGCTCGGTCCCTAGCTCGCTGTCTCCAGTTTCGCACGCTGAGTTGGTTGAGGTCGTGTTCAACTTGCGCGCGCCACCTGAGCCTTGGTCTTCCTCTACTGCGTCTTCCCTCTGGGGTGGATTCGAAGACTTTATACGGGCCGGAGTATTGGTGTCCATCCTCTCCACGTGACCGAGCCATCTGAGTCTTTGGACCTTCACTCTTTTAGCTAAGTCAGTATCGCTGTACAGCCCGTACAGTTCGTCGTTAAATCTTCTCCTCCATTCACCGTTTATGCAGACAGGACCATAGATCTTACGTAGAATCTTTCTCTCAAAACGGCCAAGTGCGTTCTCATCCGTTTTTGACAAGGTCCATGCACCATATAGCGGGGATGATGAGGGTCTTATAGAGCGTCACCTTAGTTTTTCGGGAGAGGGCTTTTCTACTCAATTGCTTTCTTAGCCCGAAGAAACATCGATTAGCAAGAGTTATTCTTCGTCTGATCTCGGCGCTGATGTCGTTGTCCGTATTGATAGCGGAGCCAAGGTATACAAAGTCCCTAACTACCTCGAAATTATATGCGTCTATCGTGACGTTTTGTCCAAGACGTCGGTGTCGGAATAAAACCTCTAAAATTTTCCCGAAGCATACTTTTCGTGGGCTCTGTACAGCAGTCAACATATCGGACACATATTGAAAGTTGCTCAGTGCCAGAAACATCCATTGTTTCATCAGCCAGAATGCTAAAACAACTCGATCTTATAACCCGGTTAGATATTTTTCTGGTGACAATATCAGAGCATATATCCAAGATTTCGTTTTGGATATCTGGGCTTATATAGGTTGCATTTTTTGAACTGGTTACGATGTGGTTACATAAGTAGTGAGGAACTAATAAGAGAATATAAAAACTTTTGTTCAAATTTTTTTTTTAAATCATTTCGGGAGGGGCTTGAGCCCCTCTAGCCCCCCCTCTGGCTACGTGCCTGCTGGGACAATAAAATTTCTTCTTAATATTTGCATCCATTTTCCGACTGCATTTCTGCGACTTTCAGACTAAACTCATTCAACGAAAATTCCTACAATTTTGTGTATCGCCTTCTTTTTCCGCACTTAAAACCCAAAATTAATATAAACAAATTATAAACTCGCCGTCGTATTTATTTTCTGCTCTTTTAGTTACTTTTCGTTTAATTATGGCTTCTCTCTAGACTGGAAGCCATAATTTTCCAACCAATACCTTCGTCGTTTTTGTAAATTAATGTCATTTGTCGCCCAACACAAATCCAACACACATATACACATGGCCAGGCACTCAAGTGTTGGTCATCATCTTTCTTCTCATTCGATATCTAGACCTAACCTATACACAATTAAAATTATGATGGCGTGAAACTCAGCCATGCGTACAGCGTCCAAACGATTTTTTTACTTTTTCTTATGTCTCGTGACTTCAATGTTCACCCTAAAGATACTTATAGACACAAGATACATACTCTTGTAAAGATACACAAGACGAAAAAATAATTTTGAAATTTTGGATTTAGATACCACCCACACACTATTTACTCTCAAGAGCTGTTTGTCGATTGGAGCTCAGGGTATCCATTGATGATGTCTCATAATCATGTATTGACGAGTCCTCCCTGGAGGGATATTGTTGTTCGAGTGAGATAAATAGATACAAACGACTTGGGTCGCCGTGAAGCGATACTTGATGTTCATAACTCGCCTAACAAATTCTAAACATTATCTCGATACTCGCAACCCACACACGAGTTGTGCACATGAGAGAAGGAAGGACGTTTCGATCCAAAAGGATTCAGCCACATGTTGCAAGTACCTGCTCTCCATCCGCCCTATATGCCGCACAAAACAAACAACAACTTGCTGCAAAAGTCTAATCGATGTAAGTATCTATAAAACGGCCACAAGATGGACACGGAGGTGGCTGGAAGACACCGATATGTAGAGAGACCTACGTGGAAGAAACATCGCGGATACACGATGATGCAGCAAAAATACCTACCACAGCGAAGCCGAGCATGATGATGCAGTCCGCGAATGGTGGTGATGTATGAACGAGCCAGCCAGTGAAGAGTGCGTGTGCTCACCGGCTTGTATTTATGCATGGCGGCGGCGCGGTGCGCAACAGTTCGCAGGATTTATCGCGAGCATGCGGATGCATTATGTTCATCGTTGTCGTCGGTCGTTGGTGTTCCTTCAGAGAAGCGCTCTAGAAAGACAGAGACAGCGACGCTATATGATGTGGTATTATGTTGTGGAAAAATTCATGTAATATGTGAGGGCAATTGGCGATCGAAAAATTCAACTCGACAAGACTTAAAGAAGACGAAGAAACATGACTTATAATATGAATCGAAAGATGGCCGATAGATTGTGTTTGTACAACTATTGGCGCATGAAGGCGGATGGGAAACGTTACTGATTTCGATTTTGTGATAGGGTGGCCGGCGCAACAAGTTCGCTGATTGTTAAATTGTAACGTTTTTGTAACCAGGATGATTTTAACATCGTTTTACAAGTAAACAAGGAAGGTTCGAAGATGTGCATAGGTGCTTTGGGGTTATTGCAAGATGTGTTGAGCTAGCCTGAGGAAGAAGTTATTGTAAGGATCAAATGCGGTGTTCAAGGTGAACAGTCAGTGTTGCAATTTTTTGACATGCGTCGACTGACCCAAGGCTTCGTCAAATGTGACCAACTAATTGACTTCCTTTCATTGTCAAATTCACTGACGTTGCTGCGTAGCTGCCTCAATCGTAAACAAAAATCGGGGTTTCAAAGAGTTCAAAGGTTCCAGCTTGTCGCCTTTTTCTTTTCAAAATTATGAAGAAAACCAAAACTTAATCGGAAGTCTAGAGGCAAAAAAACTGACGACGTCGATCTTAATAACACACAATCAAATATTCACTAAACGACACATCCTCTCTGGAATAAAAATTAAAACCAACAAATTCTATAGCCGAACAACACTAAATCAAATGACAAAACATTTCGTCGGCCGCCCGGCTGTCCATCAAAAATTGCTAACCAACCAAAATCCAACATCATCATTCAATTTAAGTCCAAAAAAAATTTTTTTTTTTTGTACTTTTTTGTTGTGTTCATAATTTTTGATCAGACAAGCAACGAAAACAACGCATTGTCACATCGCATGCTTTGCGTCGTCGTCCTTCCTTCTACAAAACAGTACCACTCTCAACTGTCATCGACGCGCATCATCATCGTTATCGTCTCTTCTCCTCAGTCTCTCAACATGACAATCATTGCCAATTGTAATTCTTCAAAGCGCTTTTGTCTCGAGGAGCTTTTGTATACTCTCCACAAACTCTAAAAGCCTCCAAACTGACAAAGCGCACAGAATGGGTCAGTCAGCGATATTATTAGCTCCGGTCGAGGAAATGAAAGCCAGACAAAAAAAAATACACCAACCATCATCATCATCGGACAAGAGGCATCAAATAATTATAACCATAAGAATACATGCCCCAAAGGATTAAAAACCTGCGTTGATGCTGGCGCTGAAAAACGGACACGGACAACAGCACAAAAACAAACATACGGCTCCATTATTGACGATCGTTTAAACAAACACAACCAAACGACGACTTGGACGACCAACCGTCCGACAAACTGTTTTGTCTTTTCCTGTGCTGTACTTTCATCATCAAACATCATAAACATACCTGTGGCGGGCTTAACACAAAAAAGCCCTGGTTATGTTTGGGGCTAGTTAGCATAGTCCGTCGTCGCGCCACCACCACCGACGCGCAGCCACCGCCACCAGTGAAGGCCCAAGGGCCAAGAGGAAACCACAAAATGGAATTAAAAGCGAGTCAATAAGGAGAGGAAGCTGAAATCTAAAAACAAAACAAAACAAAACAAAACAACGACGCATGGCTCGATGATGAACCTCCCGGTCTCGAAGCTAGTAAGAGCGGCTAGGGGGGAAATTTGTTCTTGTTGTATTTTGTTTTTTGGTTTTGATATTTGGGTCCTGCCCCTTCCCCGCTCGCCCCGTTGTCCGATGATAATGGTCTGGTTTAAATGTTCTACACCTGTCGACTGAGGATGTGTGTTTTTTTTTTAGGCATAGATAGGCTGATATGGAGAAAGGTTATAGACGGGGCGTGAAAATTGACCTCGTTCTTCATTTCACCGGGCCAAGTTTGCTTCGAATTTTTTTGTATGAACAAAAATTGAATCCAGTTTCAAAAGTTGAGACACAGAATTTTTCAGCCAAAGTTTTTTTTGGGTATAAAAAAGGGTGACCATTGGGCTTTTCTGATTTTTGTCTGTTCATGGCACTTTGCAAATTAACTTGAACTTGCAATAAAATTTAAGCCAGTTCGGCTATCACAACAACAAAAAATACCTTTTTAACAGAAATTCCAAAAATGGGGTGACCATTCCAAGAATCCATCTTGAAGTCATAGAATTCTATCGGCAAGTGAAACAACAGACAATTTTTCTTTCTGTATCTTTACCCATTTTCTGCAAATCCTCTCCTTCAAATTGCCGACGGTAAAACAGCTTTGAAGACCTCCGAAAACAGCTTTGAACTTAGACTCAAAGATAAACAAATTTAATGGAAACTAATGTTTCTGTAGCATGTTTATGTACTTCGCTTTGCCAATGTAAGCCGCGTGGTTATCAAAATGAAGTTTTTGAAATAAAGATATCAAGAACAATAAATATCTTTTCCCTTAAGAACTTTTAAATGTTTAAAGAAAGCCTGCAAAACTACTCCTAAGGAATTCGAAAAAAAATCACAACTCAACGAAAACCCAACAATTACCTCCAGATCGATTGATTGGACACACGCAGATGCTATGCGAGCAAAATCGCCTCCGGGGATCCCAAACCATTATTTCATACCCTGTTCAAAGACTCAGTTTTATGACCTTCGTGTGAATCGATCCCTCTGACTCAGTCGTTCATTCCTTTACCTATAATCACCAGCAAAATAAACACACTAATCGATCACTCACTCTCTTAACGAGGATATCTCTCCATCCCTCCCTTGCCTGGTGCTAATAAGGTGCTGATCTTGTTCGATATTATCGACAATGATCTTGATAACCATCATGATGATTCACAGGGTGTTTTATTCTGGTCATATAATTAATTGTGCCAATAATGAACGTCTGGACTCAATTTAATCAAAATCTTGTCCAGTTCAACAACAACCACTTAATTGTGAATATAGGCGACAAAAAAATTGTATTGATACCGAGCGCTACTGGGTATCCACTAAAACGAAGCAACTATAACTTGAGCCAACACAAACGCCAAAGCATTAGTTTCAACACTTGAATTGAAGATGCAGAACCGGTCGGTCGGTCCATCGTTCAGAAGCAAACACGGCTGGCGCGCACACCGTTCAAGTAGTCACGCAAATCTAATGTTGAAGAATATTAAAAGTTTGAAAAATTACCAACGCATAGCACGGACGAGAAGTCTTTTGAGCGTTTGGCGTAAATGCAATTAAATTAATATGTCAGATTTATCATTAGAGTTTGAGAGGCATCTCGTCATGGCAACGGGCAAGTAGTCGATGCTATAACGATGGCAAAGTGAAGAGCTATGGAATGAATTATTGTGTGATCTAGGTGACACTCTGTGAAAGTTATGTGAGTACAGTGAGTCAGAGATGATACTTTGCAGGCTTGGTGTATAGAAGATTTTGTTAGAAGAAATTGGCTAATTTTTTTCTAAAATTACTACACGAGCCGCACTGAACGAAAAATTTCCTGTAATGTGGCACCTACGTTCCACAGCCATTATATCAGAATCTGACCATCCAAATTCCAAAAAATACTCACATTACGGCAGGTGCTGGAAATAACTCAAGAACTCCAAATCGAAACCTACCATCTTCTTATCGATTTTAAGGCAACGTACGACAGCATCTAAGTATAGAGAAAAAAATCATTCGTCTGAGCAGGATGACAATGGAGAACTCACGCTGCTACATTAAAGTCGGTAACGACCTCACCGAAGCCTTCGATGTCAAAAACGGCGTTAGACACGGATGAACTATCATGCGACTTCTTTTACATCATACTGGAACAATAGTGCAACACTAGAGGCACTACCTTCCAGAATTCTGTGCAACTACTCGCGTACACTGATGACATTGATATCATTGGAAGAACGCAGCGTGATGTCAACAGTGCTTTTGCGAGTATACAGACAGAGGCTAAAAAATGGGTTTAGCGGTCATTGAGGACAAAACAAAGTATATGCTGTCATCAAGGAAGGACAACCAACACCGACATCTTGGACAAAATGTCACGATAGACGCATATAATTTCTAGGTAGTTACGGCCTTTGTATACCGAACAATGACATCAGCGCTGAAATCAGAAGGAGAATAACTCTTGCTAATTGCAATTGAGTACTAAAGCTTTCTCCCGAACAATGTAGGTGATGCTCTATAAGACCCTCATCATCCCCGTTCTGCTATATGGTGCAGAAGCATGGACCCTGTCAAAAACGGATGAGAGCACCCTATACCGGTTCGAGAAAAAAGTTCTACGGAAGGTCTATAGTCCTGTCTACATAAACGGTGAATATGGAGGAGAAGATTTAACCACGAACGGTACGGGCTGTACAGCGACACTGACCTAGCTAAAAGAGTGAAGGTCCAAAGACTCAGATGGCTTGGTCATGTAGAGAGGATGGACACTTATACTCCGGCCCGTAATGTCTTCGAATCCGACCCACGCAGTAGAGGAAGACCAAGGCTCAGGTGGCGCGCGCAAGTTGAAGATGACCTCAACCAACTTGGCGTGCGAAACTGGAGACAGCTAGCTAGGGACCGAGCTTGCTGGAGAGGTTTGTTGGTTGAGGCCGAAGTCCACTCCGGACTGTAGCGCCACCTTAAATAAGTAAGTAAGTAAGTGACCATCCAAATTGCACGGGTGAAGTGTCGCACAGAGGGGAATACTATCAAGAGGTTGAAATATTAGGTTAAACAATGAAAAAATATCATCTGGTAAGTCTCCATGGTGTGGAACGTATTCATTTTTCAACATTCCTGTTGAAATTGAATCTTAAAGATGTAGATTGAATACATTGAAAGTAAAACCCTTGTGGAACGTAAACAAAAAAATGTCCATCATTACATACATTGACTCACTGTAGATGAGCGAGAAAAAACGTTCAAACAATGTCGACAGGAAACTTGCCGTTTAATTGTTGTTGGGGTAATTAATTTGCTGGTCAAGTCTTTATTACAGTCGTCAATAGCATCATCTTCGTCCCAAACGTTCTTTAAATACGATATTTTATCATGAATGTGCTGGTGTTGGTACTGAATCGCCCGCGTTTTCCAAGAGCTTCAGTCTACTATACTTAACTATATGCCCGGCTCATACAGCAAGGTGATGCTACACTGAACATGCACATGATTAATTGCATTTCACACAGATGTGCTTGCATCTCTCGGCTTCAAGCTGTTCCAATTCATTTCACAAACCCAAACCAGATAGGTATGCCTATCAAACTTAAAACCAACTAACCAGATGCATGTACGAGTGTATTTAGGTTTACAACATGATGCCGCCGCCGATGCCGAGTGCAACCAGCCAGACAGAGCCAGAGCGCGCATTGAACAAAACAGTCATTAGCACGTTATTCAACAACACCAGCATCACCATCTCGACCTCATCTCGCACCATCCTCCCTCGAATCGAAAACCATCTCACCATTAATTTGTTTTTTTTCTCTCTCTCTCTGTTTTCACCACAATGCATCGTGAACATCATCATAACCAGAACCAGGTATGGTAACCACGAAACAACAGATTATTATATTACAGAGGTAATAATATAAAAATAATACCAACATACCTAAAGCCCAGCCGAATCGAACTGAACTGAGCGGACGCGCGGCGGCAGCGGTGGCAAATTGAGCCAAACGAAACGCGAAGCTAGTCTTTAGCTGCCAACAACGCAGCGTCCCTCAACCCGTGATTGTCTTCTACATCTTCTTCTCTTCATCATCATCGCCGTGTCGTCTTGTTCGACACTCTCCAAACTCGTGTTTTTGCCATGTTCGACTGGCGCTAGCGAATAATTCGCACCTAGGGCAATCTTGAAGTGTTGTTTTCTCCAGGGGGCTGTAGTGGCACAAAGGGGGCCGAGCAGTGGCAATGTGAGATGGCTCATATTATTAAACGCGTCGACCTAAACCTCTCACCTTTACATGGACTTTTTTTCTGGTTTACAAAAATTTTATCACATACAGCACAAAACACTCCTCGCAGCACTCAGCAGTCAGCACAGCCAGCACCTTGAATTCTAAAATCTGAATGGGAGATCTTACAAAATGGGTTGTTGAATAGCGCCACAGCTCCTTGTTATTCCATTCATTCATGATTCATATTCGTTTTGCTCCAAAAAAAGAGAGAAAGAGAGAGCAACCTCTCAAGCACAAGCATTTCTAGATTCTGGAAAAATTCGTTCACAGAAAACAGATCTCAAACACCCTCACCATCAGGATTCTGACTCAAAATTCAAGCCTAACCGGGTAATATTGTGAGACGTTCGCCTTTTTGTACAAACTTCTACATCATACACTACACACCTTTATACCATCCAAAGAGCTTATACACAACACGCTTCACAATGAAGACGACGACAATACAGCGACAACATGACGATAAAGTAACAGACAAACAGAGAGCTCGCATTTCGCATACTACACTAACCAGCAGTGCCAGACCCTGAGCCCTTATATTCTTAATGTTGTTGTTGTTGTTTTTTTTTTTTCATTCCTATGCCTGCTTCTTCTAATTAATTAAAAGCACGTTTTAGATTTAACACCATTAAAACCCGCAATTCAGCTGGTACTGGTGTAGTGTATGTTCACTATACGAAGCTAGATATCTTGTTTGTTAATAGTATGGGGCGGTTCCAGGGCCTGATTCGATTCGAGAATTCGAGCAAAGGGCCGGCGCATACCGAAATGAAATGTTAAGTCAAATCTTGATTAAGAAGTATGAACATTACTCAATCGAATCGATACTTCCAACCGTTGAATTCGGAAAAATCCGGTTCTGTACCGACTATCAGCGAGTACAATAATTACTCTTTCTAGCAATTTTTAAGGTTTATTCTGGTCATGACATCGGAAAATTCGTAATCGATATTTTATTTTCATTTGGTTTTTACTTAGAGACTTACATTAATCATCATAACGTTCGTTCTAGACACTTGCTCTTCATTAGATTGCTATAGTTGCACACTTAAATATGAGAACATTTTAATCATTTTCTAGTCCCAGTTCCTAGTAGAGGAGGAAGTAGAGTTCACATCAACTACCTTGAATCATTCATGTAACAGCCGTTAACAGCTGACTTACAGATGCGAGAATCGTCTGGTTGGTATGGTGATTAAGGAAGATCTAGAAGGCGATAGCATGCTGATCAAATTTACGGTAAGATAAAAGATACTGAAAATAAAACCTTTAAAACTTCAGTTCGTTGCATGCCTAGCGCACGTTGTTTGAGCGAAGGAAGGCTTGACTGGAAAATCGTTTGTGGCACAGTACTTGGCTTCACTACTTAACTTCTTAACCAGAGAACTTTACAATATAGGTCGAAATTTTATGGCGCCAGGCAACAATCCTAAAATATGTTAGGTAGGTACACATTTTATTTGTGTCCGACCTGTTAAAGTTTCAGCATAGGGTGACCACCTTATACAAAGCCGATTCCGGTACACAAAAGTACAATTTAAAAAGACTCTTAGTTTTATTTTCTGTTTCATTTTATAGATATTTAGTTTTAGTCATTAATCTTTCTCGGGTTTTGTAAATGCCTACTTTCCATCAGACTCTATTTCTTTAAGCATTTTTGGTTGAACTTTTAAGAGTTCGACGAACTCAAGGCATGCCATTTTTATATTGTGCCTGATGTACTGCAGAAGATCCTTAAACGTCGCAATGTTCAATCGGCTTTTATCTATAGGTAATCCATATTTCTTTTATTTTAGAGATTACTCTTTCAACGGTTACTGAAGTGTCTTGCAAACGTACCCCGTGATTTTTACCAAATAATTGTAGGGAATATTGCTTTTCTCGAAGTGCTTCATTGGTCAGTAGCAATAGCAACGTTGTTTTCTTCCCATGACTAAATTTTTTCAACGTTAACATATTTAGCCAGAAACGTTTATTGGTCAAAGAGCTCACGATTCGATGTCAAAGCGATTCTTTGATGCAATGGACTTCGCGGAAACTTCAACATATTCCCACTTTGGCCGTTGATCGAGTGAAAGTACAATAATTAAAAAAAGAGGAGAATCCCCTGATTTCTTTCAGATTAGATGTGAAAATAGTAAGGATGTGTTCAAAATGTAAATAATATCGGCTTTACAACAATGATGGTGCATTAAGTGACGAAGACAAGGAAAAGTAAAAATATAAGATAAGCCTTCGCTTTCACGCTTTGTATAAAAAAAAATTAGCATGGGAAATGTCTTACCAATTAATTTCGGCACATTTATGTGCACCGAGACTTTTCACCGGAACATCCATCGGTACGCAGCATTAAATTTCAGTACTGGGCCGGTCATTCCGGTACAGGCGGTCACCTTAGGTATGCATATTGCAAAATAGTGTTGACAAAGATTTTTGGTGTACCAACTAGGTACTGAGTGGAGTGTGCTTCGAGCTTAGAAAAACATGTAGGTTAGAAAAACATGTAGGCATGGCCTTCTCTTCTTAAAGCTGTCAAATTCAATGAGCAATGAGCGAATGAAGCGAATGTAGGTTAATTACATTATGGCACAGATAATAAATTTATACAGATGTCTCATCCCTGCAGAAAAAAATGAAACATATTTTGCTCTTAACAGACAACGCCTTAACAGACAAGGAGCTTTTTAAAGCTTTTTTCCTTGCTTAAGTATTCATTTATGGGCAATGAGGCGAGCGAAAATAGATTTTTAATGCATTAAGTGAATGCGTCAAAGCTTTTGGAAAAAGCTTTTTTTTGGTAGCTTTCAGTTTCATATATCATTTCTCGCCATAAGGGTGAGACATCTGTATAAATTTATTATCTGTGATTATGGTTTGCTCATAGGGTCCGTGTATATCCGCTGGTGTGCTTAAGTGAGACTAATTGCATCATAGTGGAGCCTTTAGTCCAGGACGAATTCTTATGAGGCCAACGTTTGTTCACCTGCGTCCAAATTCTTTTTCGGAAATGGATAGGCTATGAAAAACAAGGTAGATACATTTTCAAGCTCTTGGTCATACATTTAACACTACCCACCCGTTTCCAATTGACAGAAAAAAGAACGCAAAATAAAGAATTGCAATTTCTGTTGGTCCCTTGGCAGAGTCTTGGCTTGATTTGATAGTAACGGGTGTTTTTTTTTCGAGGTATAGAACTTTAAATTGGCATTATTTTTCAAGACGACGACCGATTTAACAGCTGTTAAGTGATTTGTTCTCAGTTTGGTTCGGCAATTCATCATGAATAGACTCACGCCTGAACAACGCTTGCAAATCGTGCAATCTTATTTCGAAAATAATGGTTCTGTGCAGAATACGTATCGCGCACTACGTCCATTTTATCGTTGACAAAATCGTCCATCAGAACAGTTAATTCGATTAACCATGGAACGTTTTCGCACCACGTTTACTCTAATTGATAACTCACATCCCCAGAGACGCCGCGCCGTATACGGTGCGTATAGAAGAAGCTATTGCTACTGTAGAGTGTAGCATTGAGGAAGGCCCGAATGAGTCCATCCGCCATCGAGCACAGGAATTGGATCTGTGTCCATCCACTTTTTCATTCCTAAACTGAACAATCATGATGTCCAGGAGCTGTGGTTCTAACAAGACGGCGCAACATATAACACAGCTCGTGAAACAAGTGTATTGGCCTCCAAGATCTTGTGATTTAACACCGCTAGACTATTTTCTGTAGGGTTATGTAAAGTCATTGGTCTATGCGGATAAGCCACAAACGCTTGACCATTTGGAAGACAACATTCGCCGTGTTATTGCCGATATATGGCCACAAATGTTGGAAAAAATCATCGAAAATTGGACGTCAAGATTGGACTACATAAGAGCCAGCCGTGGCAGTCATATCTATGCCAGAAATCGTATTTAAAATGTAATGCCACAACTCCACAAGATTATCTTTCGAAAAAATAAAAAATCATGTCAATCGAACATTCTATCGTTGTTTTATTGAAATTTAAAGTTCTATTACCCCTAAAAAAACACCCTTTATTTCCTGATATTCCCATAAAACATAATTATATAATAAAACATTCAGAAACATAATGTTTGTTGGTGATGAACCTATATAAAAACAAATGTTGCTTGTAAAAGTTGTTTTTTTCGATAAGATAACGAAGGACTTATATGATTTGACTTTTCTGTAATAAATACATTCTGCTTCAAACGGAAACACCACCCAATCCATATGGGCCTCTGGATAATAAATTATTCTACATTTCAAAAAATGCGGCTCTGCATAGGAATATCAAGCGAAGCGCTGAATAAAAATAAATAAAAAAAATACAGCTTGGAAGAAATAATATCATACGAACACTAGCACACATTATAATGTAGATACAAACCACACACTTATGCTTCTCTTATTTTCATATCTGCTTTTTCACTTTTATTTTGAAGTTGTGTTGTGTTTTTATTTTCTTTCTTAATACTATTAAGATATGAAAAGAAATTAAAAAACAAGTAAAAAAAAAACAAAAAACAAATGCTCACGCATACCTAAACAGAGTACAGAACGGACGAACGTGTGATTTGTTCACACTACCGTGTAAACAGTATATTAGTAATGGTTTGAGGTTGATTCGATTGTTGTTCCATGCAATCGTATATCTTTAAGATGGAAAATGAATTTAAAAAAAAAAACAGAGTTACCAATGTGAAGGTGAATTGTGTATTTAAAAAATTAGAAACCGGAAATTGGTCACCTTATTACTTAAAATTATTGAACAGAGCATTATTTGACAAATTTTTTTTTTTTTCAAACTTAAAAACCAAGTTTGCGGATATGTCAGAATATAGGCAGTGGGAAAGGGTTCGGAGCTTACCTAAATGATGTAGTAAATATTTTTGTAAGAAAACCTTAAAAAACGCAGTGAATTTACTAACAGATGGAATTATTGACATAAGTATGCTCTATTTTTAAGAATAATTTTCAATGCATTTATATTGAAAATAGAAAAAAATATCATCTTTTTACCATTAAAACTAGAACAAATTGATTAATTTGTTATTAAATAATCTCACAGCTTAAATGATGTACCGAGTTTTAAAGGCACTTTCAAGATGGCAAAAGCCAAAAAAAAATGATTAAAAAAAGCTCTTCAACGGCACAACATATTATTGAGCGTTTTGTGCGTCAAAATAGAATCGTTAGTAAGGGTAGAAAAGCCCCAAATAAAATATTTTCTGCAAGTGATTGCAGATGGATTGTTCAAAAAGTAAAAGAACCTCCAACTTTAGGTGCACCAAAACTAGCAGAAGAAGTGAAAAAAATATTTGGGGAAAAATAGCAGCGCTGAAACCATCCGGAGGGTTCTAAGAGATGCTAATTTAATGGAAGGAGTGCCCGAAAAAAGTCCTTCATTAGTGCCAAGAACAAAGGTGCTAGAAGCAAATTCGTTCGTGAGTATATTAACAAGGACTCGTTGTTTTGGTATACTGTGATTTTGACGGACGAAAGCAAATTCAACCTTCACTGATCTGACGGAAAAGCTTATGTATGGAGACAGTCAAATACTGAGCTCCAGCCCAAGAATTTGCGTGGCACAGTCAAACACGGTGGCGGTCACGTTATGGTTTGGGGTAGTATGTCATCGGCTGGTGTAGGAAACCTTGTTTTTATCGAAGGAAACATGGATAAAAACATGTACTTAGAGATTTTGAAGCAAAATCTGAAGCAAAGAGCCGAAAAACTGAAGATTAAGGACCAGTTTCGAATGTACCAAGATAATGATCCAAAACATAAGTCGGCTTATTTGGAACTGCCCACATGTAATGGAACCGCCTCGCCTGCACAGTCACCGGACCTCAATGCTATTGAGAATTTATGGTCCAAACTTGAGCGAGATGTTCGTAAGCACGAGATACGATCAAAAGAAGACCTAAAAAAATCATTTTTGGAAGAATGGAGTCTAATTTCTTCAGAATACACCAAAAAGCTGGTCCTTTCAATGTCTAAAAGGCTTGAGTCAGTTTTAAAGCAGAAAGGCTACCCTACCAAGTATTAACACCACTCTTTGTACCATTTCTCGACAGATCAAACTGACACATCGTTTTAGCTGTGATGTTATTTTATTTCAAAAAATGGTTTTGTTCTTGTTTTAATGGTAAATCATATTTTTTTTTCTCTTCAACAAACAAATTGTAAGGATTCTTTCTATAAAACATAATATTTGTCTTTAATTTTATTCGTGGTGTTTTACAAGGTGTTATTTGGATTTTTATGAAACAACATCATTTATGCTGGGAGACTGTATACGAAAACTTGGTTTGCTCAGAGCAGCGCTAGTAAATGAAAACTGTCAGCACAAGTTAGAACAGAAAAATATCAGCTCCCTGTTTTATCTTTTTGACAGTTTCTAGTAAGCAATAAATTGGCATTTGCAAATTTGACTTTTGATTTTTTCATAAAACTGCTCCACTAAAAAGGTGAAGCAGAAAAATTTAACTAAACTGAGCTGGACAACTTAGTGGAATACAAAGTGACAGATTCATTAAATAGACCTATTAACTTTAAAAACTAGAAGAGTGCATAAATTAAAAATTAAATTATTTTAATTAAATATAATATATATTTTTATTCTGGAGAGGTGGGGCTTCTGGGGTGAGGCGGAAGACTAACTTCCTTACACTCATTTCTCAGAGAGGAGTTTTACTTACAAAAACCAAGATATCAAGTCATTTTAAGGCAGACAAAAATGGGAGTAGATCTCCAACAAAGCGGAGTGACTGTTAAATAAAATTGAAGTTTTACAGTCCGAATGCTTACGCTCATTCATATAAATGGCTTCCTAGACACAAAGACAATTTTAGAGCTTCAAATTCGAAATATACAAGTTGAAAGTGGTTTTGAAGAAATGTTGCAACTTCAAAATTTATAAACATTTCATTTTCCCTGAGAGTGGGCATTGGGAGCAAATTATTTCAAAGAGGTGTAGAACACGCTCTTCTTTAAATACTCCTTAAGTAATATTTCACCATTTTGGCAAAACGAGGCGTGGCGAGTGGCGACTTTTATAATCCGTATTAGTCAAAGCTGCCTCAATTTGGTGAAACAATTATTGTTGTACAAAAAAGCAAACAAGAATACGATGAACAAATTATGTCGAAAAACAGGCAGTGAGAAAAATTTATTTGAAAGAAAAGATCGCAGCAGAAAAAAACTATGGACAAATTAAGTGCATAGAGAAAATTTCGATTTTCGGATCAACAATACCACCACGACAACACTGTAAGCGGTCATTCAGAGCAAAAAGTCCTCACAGCTTGATCCGTATTGCTTCAAATTTCGTACAGCAAAAATGTTCCTCCATTCACATCTTCCCTTTCCCTTTGCAACATCATTATCGTCCTTCGCACACAACACACACTCGACACCTCCTCTCTTACCTACATATCTTTTATGGTACCTACTACTGTTGTACTGCCTTCAAATCGAATAATATGTGCATGCATGCATTATGGTCGTTTTCTTGCGTCACATAAAATGATAAACACGATTACATGCAAATGTGTGTTAGAGGTTGTTGTTTTCAATATTTTTATCTACACGTCAACTGAAAAGCGAACACAAAACATACGAACCAGCAACATAGAAAAAAATGAATGAAAAGAATATCAATTTTTTTTTCTTCCATTCAGTTGTCACCCCCGCCACCAACCGACCGAGTTGACATTTTTTCCATTTTCCGCATTTTCCATAACGCTGAAAGTGTGATATGTTGGGTAAAAAGACACATAAATGATGGTTGAAGGGAAATTATAACACATTTGCTCAATTTAAAGATTACGACGTGTATTAACATTTTTTTAAGATACACAGCAAAGAGAATAACACAACGACAGTGACAGCAACATACCTTAAGAACAGCAAAAAGAATGTATAAAAAACAAAAACAATGCAAAATGATACCAACACCAAGCGTATCATCATTTTATACGGACTTGTGATTATGAATTCCACAGGGCTGGTTTTGGATTCATACAAAAATCGGTGGAAACAAAAATGTTGCACAGGAGAGGAAACATGTATACAGAAGTAAAACTAAATGATTTCAAACATTGGCGCAACAAAACTTACTTCAAAAATGTATACAAAGACAGTTCTCGTCCAACAAAAATGTGTTGATTAAAAATTTGCTAACATGTTGATTTCATTTATTTTTTGTTTTTATTTTGTTGCAGCAACATTTTTAATGAAGCGAAATGACTTGAATTTTTGAGTTAATTTTAATTTTCAACACGTTTGTAATTTCAACATAATTATTATGTATCTGCAACACAAAATTTTCCCTCAACATTAGCAGAGGATTGAATGGAAGCAGCAAGTGCCTACAACCCACCATTCACCATTCACTGTCTGTCATGGCCGTCATTGTCAGTTGTTTTGTGACGAAAAGACAAGGTGCGACTTGACGATTTGACGACCTGACAACGACTTTTGGCGACTCTTATCCGTCACGTGCATACATCCAAGCATGTGTGTGAGTGCTTTTTTTTTTGTAGTTGATGTGTGATGTGGAACGCCAGGCAAATTCATAATTAATTAAACGGATGAGAATCATAGCAACACCTCGTAGTCTAACACCTGCAACAATAAAACAAATGTTCTTAGCTCGCAACAACAATAACAAATGACAACGGCTCAGCAGTAGCATTAAAAAGCATTGCAAAACGAGAAAATCAATGGAAATTCATTGTCAATGGTGGTAGCGCTTGAACCTCCTCACGCCCGCACCCTCTTCCCCCAGAACTTAATACACTCCGACAATAGATACACTCACTCGAATAAGAGGCAAGAGGGCGACTGCTGTTGAGTTATGAAGGCGCGCAAAACAAACAAAAGCCCACGGAAAGTGTGAATAATGCGGACATTAAAAACTCGGCTCTTAGCGTTTCGCACGCATTTACACTGAAACAAAACTGCACTGATGTGAGCGCGAGCGCCAATACAATGTAGACATGGTATAAATGCACTGGATGCATTTGAAATAATGTATCTTAATAATATGGTTGTGAATTGGCGAGTGGGAGGGTGAAGGGGGGTGTGAACAAAAAAAGAAAACAAAACCAACTACAAGGTAGCACATTCCCAGGTCATTTCTTGTTCTTATCTTATGTTCACAATTCTTTTTTTTAAGTTTTTGGTTTCTGTTGGCCTTTAAAGGGGGAGGGGGGTGTTTGGTGGCATAGGGTATAGGGACTACTCAAGGAAATTTAAATTTAAATGGAATTAGATGTTATTTGGGCTTATGGTCGGTTACAAACTGTTTAAGCTTTCACGTAGTCGATTTGATTTTGGTAATTCAATTTGTTGCTTGGGCGTTGTTGCAATGAATTTCGTGAAAATCGGATTTTCGTTAAATCACCACACTGCAAAAATTGTACCTTCTATTTTTTTTATTTTCTGAGGTTACGCGATGCGTGCAGTGGTTTTGTTCTTGGAACACTTTTCTGAAAGTAGGTGCCATGGGCTTAGGTATCATGTGGAGAAGAACGCTTATGTGATACGTGATAGTGTTTTTGCAATTTTCACACGTTGTAGTCGTCGTCGTCGTCGTCCACTGGGAATTGCGTGAGCTGGTGTTGATCAGAATTCGACCGGACATCGCAGTCCGGAATGCGAATATCATGCAACAACTACTGTACAGTGCGCATGAAGTGTGCTGAAATGAAAATGTTTCTAGGTCTTAGCCGTAGGCTACGATTTCAATGAAGTTGGTATCACTTCTGTTGCCAAGATTGTCAACTTTGATTAGAAAACGAACAATGTTGAATGGAGTTTTGCGGTGGAACATTAATTCAGGGTGACGAGTTGCAACAGTGATTGTAATGTTCGAGATGATGGCATGATAACTGAAAATGCGTCAATTTCGTATCATAATAAGGAATAGAGAGACCCAAGGCCTCAAAAAACTCTTTCAGGGCGTATGAGGAACTGAGAGGGTCTACAATTTTATTATGTCGACTTCAAATGGTTGAGTTGAGGAACATTTTTTGCATGGGGAGGCTTAACTCTTGGAAATTTTGTCTACCTATTCTTCGCAAGAGACAGTAGGTACCTACCTACCGAAGAATTGTGGACTAAATATTTATGAGTGGAAGATGGATTTGAACCAACATTCCACTACTCCAGCTGTAAAAGATTAAAGTATTGCTGATAGAAAATTCCTTTTGAGCAATAACATGGCACGTGGAAATTGTAATTATGTCAGAGTTGTGGAATGTGGAAGTTAAAATTTTCTTGGTAATGTCACTACGATCTTACAAAGCTGGTCTAAGCATACGACTTTAGGACAAGTGTCGCAAGTGGATCTACAAAAAACATCTAAGAACTCTAAAATGTTTGACCATTCATCAGATTTTTGGTGAAAAGATAAAAGACAAGTAACGAGAAGCACCTTGTCGGCCGCAAATTGTGAAACTGGTATGGACAAATTTGAGCTGTTGGTTGGGTCTAAATCATGTGCCCGCCGTAAAATAACTACGAAATGCTCCAGTTTTGACGTTTTCTTGTTAAGTTTTGGAACTAGGCATTCCAAAAGCAACATTATACTGCATTTTGCATTTTGAATTTGGCTTTACTATTACTATTACAGTCCGTTGTGGACTTGGGCCTCAACCAACAGTCTCCGCCAGCCAGCTCGGTCCTTAGCTAGCTGTCTCCAGTTTTGCACTCCAAGTTGATCGAGGTCCGCTTTCACTTGTGTGCGCCACCTGAGTCGCGATCTTCCTCTCATTCTACGTCCAACGGGAATAGTGTCGAAGGCTTTCCGGGCCGAAGCCAACCTCTAAATGCCAACCTTAATGGCGCAGCGTTAGTTCTCCATCAGTAATGCCAAAACTAGACTAGACATAGCTTTATACAGTTTGTCGCTGTAGATGCTAAAATCGACAAAAAAGCGGTGGGCATCGATTAGGTTTTTTCCAAGATCTGCCGCAAAGTGAAAATTTGGTCGAAGGTTGACTTTCCTGGTCTGAAGCCACATTGATAAGGACCAATCAGATTGTTGACGAAAGGCTTCAGACGTTCACATATTACTGCAGAGAAGATCTTGTAGGCGATGCTAAGTATGCTGATTCCTCTGTAGTTGGCGCAGTTTAAAGGATCTCCCTTTTTTGGCTTTACATTGTTGAAAAAAAGTTGGTACCTACTTGAAACCCTCAACTTACCCGTCAAACCGTCAGACATATTAAAAGACAAAAAATAACAATAAATCAAAAATATAATCCATCACTTTCATTTTGAGTTCTTGCGAATTTTGAAAAACAACAAAAAAGATATAAATTTAAAAAATATAAAATGGGCAGACAGACAGCTAAACACCCCCAAAAATCCGACACCACTACTAACAAGGATTCTCAGAATAGACATAAATATCATCAACCGTGCGTCGCCCAATGTCCAATATTCATATATACAAAAAGGATGCATTCATGTTCAATATGTGGACATTAAATGCCAACTCGACCACCGATTGCACACGGAATACAAAATTTTACATACAAAGTTTATATATTTTGTATCAAAAGTAAAACAAATAAAAATTAAACAAAAACAAATGTATACAAATGTGTGTTTACGATGATGATGATGAAAATGTCGGAGACACCTCATGAGTGCATTTTTAAACTATGATCACATCAAACATAAATATTTCGTCCTCACCTTTTGTGAGGCATATCACGTCTTTTTTTCTTTTTGGAGCCCACCAAAAAGATATCAAAAAACGTTTATGTATAAAAATGTGACAAAAAACTATGAAACAATTCATATTTGATTCGATGACTACGGGCAATGCATGGCGGCGTTGTAGCCTGATTAAATATTCAAGGTGCGTTGTTTTTTCTCTTCTTTTTTGCCCAAAAAGTTATTTACTTGTGTTTTAGTATTAAAAATACAAGAGCAGAAAATTGATTTAAATACCCCAAATTTATGATTGAGAGGGAAGTTGAGCAATTTTGATAGTTGTGCAATTTTCCCGAAAATTACCCTCAATCATCTACTTAGATAGCTTCCTCTTTATTATTTTTTAATAAAAAAGAGAAAAAATTGTATTCAATTTTCAAACACGACAACGTGAGAAAATTCACACATAAACGAACTCCTTGATAGAAAATTGAAAAAAATTACATTTCAAAAGATTAATTTCGTTTACCTTCAAACCCGCAAGGGGAGGAGATATGCGAAGCTTTTTTTATCCATTTTCCTTTCTTCATTGCACAACGGAAAATAAATAAACTCAGAAAAGAAGCACACATCCGTTTTCTAAGGATTTTTTTTTAATCCCACATGTTTGAAAATATTCATATGGACAGTCGAAAACGGATATCAGTGGTGTGGTGTTGGTCGAAGGAAAATGAACGTAAAGAAAACATCTAAACGATCCCATAAGCTTCTTTAAGACTTCTTATACGAATAACTTCATGACTTGATTTTTTAAAGGAACTTTTGTCTTCAAAAATTTAAGGCCTCCTTAGGGAAGTCTTATCGAAGTCTTACCGAAGCTTTACCGAAGTCTTTTAGTTTGTTCACACATTTTTTTAACGCGAAAAGCAGTTGACAGTTGTCCTTCTCAAAAATATCACAACAAATTGTTCACAATTCCCATATGTTAGGTTAGGTTGTATGGGCTGACAGTTGATATTGATACCGTCACACTTAGATCAATGTAGATCCCTTGTGATACCCTGAAGTATTGCAACGTCTGAAAAAGTAATTTAACCTATGAATTCTATGATTGCCTGGGAGTTCAGATAGTTCTTCTAGTTCATTAAAGAAATAGTTGCCTAAAAATTTTAATCTAGTACGGCAGAGTGCTGGACAGTGGCATAGGAAGTGAGCTGTGTTCTCATGCTCTTCCTCATCGCCGCAGCCTCTACATATGTGGTCTGTACTAAGCCCTATCTTCTTTTTGTGGTAGCCAAGTAGGTTATGTTCCGTTATCACGCTTATAGGGGATCTTAAGGACGGTTTTTTGAGAAGTAAAATCTTTTTCTTGTCGTAATGAGGCCCGAGTTTCCTGGAGCTCTTCGCGACAGCAAGAAACAAGCTTTGACTTGATTTGCATGGCAGAGATCGCTTTTATTGCTGCTTGGCTATCAATGAAAAAGGTGATATCAGCGTGTGATTTCGCCATCATGGATATTTGATTAGCAGCGTTTTTCACTGTCAAGATCTCAGCTTGGAAGACCCTGCTATGGTCGGAAAGTCTGAATGAACTGGCAAGGCTTTCTGAGTAGAAACCTGCCCCTACGCCAGTAATCATTTTCGAACCATCAGTAAAGATGGTAAAGTTCGATTCATTAGTGTAGGGTACACTTCTCTATTGGGAAAGCTGGTAGTAAAGTTTTTATTGAAGTCTAGATAAGGGGTCATGGAATCAGTACAACCGTTATTACCAACGTATTTTGTAAGGATCGTGGTATGGCCGTGTTGACTAGATCTCCAAATATTGGTCTGACTTATTCGAAAAGCGCTGTTTGCTGCCGATTCTTGTACAAATAAGTCTATGGGGGTGAGATTTAGGATCGCTTCGAGACCCGCAGTAGGGAAAAATTCACAATTCCCATACTGGCTTTTTACTGTTCAGCAAATACAATGGCGTAGTATCCTTTCATCGGGTAGAGTGAATGAAAAAAACTGGTAATAAAAATTGACCAAAAATTGCAACCGAGCATTCGAGGAACTTTTCTTCAAATATTCTTGTTGACTTTGTGTGCTTCGACAAAAATTCACTTTTTCGTCATAACTGTTTTCCTTATCTCTATGATGGAACATGAGAATAGAATAGTACGGACGGAGTACATTTTTGCGTATTGAATTTCTTCAAATCCCTTTTCGGCAAAATTCATATCGTCGTCGTTGGAGTTGCTGGCAACATTGTATCAGAAAATCGGTAATTTCTTTCCCCTGACCGTCTCCTTTAATTTTTTTTTATTTTTATAAAGCTTCTTCTTTTCGTCGCCATCACCCTCCGTGTCGCCACAGTCACAGTTCATTCGTTATGAGAAAACCGAAGTTTTTCTATGAGGAAACAACTTTAGGAAACATATGAATGAAATGAAGAAAAAAGAACCTTTTTCAAGAGTTCTGTGCCTACACGACCAACGTCGAAGACCAAGACCGACTCAAAAGACGACGAAGAAAATATATGTGTGCTTCAACTTTTAACTGATTATAAAAAGGTGGAAGGGGTTCAGGGTGCGGGGTGAGTTGGTTGAGTTTGATGGATGATGATGCAGAGAGGAGGGAAAAAACCTCTCGCAGATACTTAAGCGCACTTTGGTGAGTATCCGTTTGACACCCTTTTTTGTTGCGGCGTGCAATGACGAACTTCTTCTTTGACGTTTGATTTTTTTTTTTGCCTATTATTATTTATCCGGCAAAGAAGCGATTGTGGTGGTGTGGATGGTGGATGGCGGCTGGCAGTGGGTGTTGCGGGAAAACAACAATAAAAAAATAAATCCACTAACAACAACAAGAATGGCAACAACAACAAAACAGCGTCAACACGAGGAAATCATGTTCTTTTAAGCCGCTGTTGGATATTTATTCGCGACACCCCCGATGGTGGATGAGTGTATGTTAAATACTTTTGAAGTGACAGATACATGTTATTGTCGTTTAAATGGATTTCGTTGAGCAGCGAGTGGAAAAGATTTTGTCTGTCTATAATTTTTTATGACACAAGAAACATTGTATGATTGCGTTATGACCGAAAGAGAGGGGAGGGAGAAATTATATGAGTCAAGAACATTTTATAAAAAAAACTAAGAGAAATCAGGAAGATCGTTAGTTTTTAAACTGAACGAAAACTGTCGTTATTTTGATTAAATGTGTTTTTTCCTCCGACATGAATTTGGTTCGTAGACATTTCATCATGAAGAGCATATTCAATTTTAATTCAGTTGATTTTGAAGTTTCGTTAAGTTTGTTTTTCTATCAAAAATGATTTTTGCTATCTCGTATGATGCTTTTATAGTTAAACATGCTTGCTGCCTTCCCATTGAAAGAGAAAAACTTAACGAACAAACGGTTTCGTTAAAAAAAAGCGATTCGATTGAAAGCTTATCGAAGTATCCAGATTTTAATTTTTAAGGACTTTTCTCATTTCAAACTTTTGTTATCATTCTATGTATAAGAGAATTGTTTGTTCGTTAAGAAAATCAACGACTTGACGAAACTATATTTTTCGTTAAATTGAACATTCTGGTTGTATCCTGCTACGTCTCAAGAAACTGCTTAAGAAATCTCTGGTATTCATGCATAAAAATGTGAATACATTTTTCAACGAACCCTGAAAAGATTTTTAACGGAATGTCCATTTCTACTTCAAAATTAAGAAAACGAAAGTTAAGTTCCTAGGAGAAGTGGATTGTACAAATTGTACCTTAATTGAATTCTTTTTTAAATTTAAAACTTGACGAAATGTAAAATTCGTGCTCTGATGCATTTTAACAAAACTAAAATTTCGCTGGAGTAATAACAAATTATGTAGAACAGCTTTCGTAGATAAATAGATGTCAAAACATACACATTTAACTTAACGAAGCTAACAAATATTTAAAATTACAAGAACTCCACTATAATGCAATGTTGCTCGCGCAAACACGCTTAAGTGCACCAGCGAATACACACGAACCCTATAAGCAAAGCATAATATGTACTTAAGCAACGTTCGTTAAATTTTTGTTCAACTTTTTCTAATGCGGTTTCATTCGCTCATTGCTTAAATGAATTTGACAATTTGGAGAAGAGAAGGCTAAGCCTACTTATTTTGCTAACTTAAAAAAAATTTCGTCCGGTTTTTTGACATTACAGTTGGGCCTGTAAATGGTAAATAGATGCGTGAAAACTTAACGAATTATTAAATAGCATAACCGAAACTGTGTTTCATTTAGTAATTTATATAGAACCTATAGATAGTTAAGTGTTAACTCCTTACAAGACTTTGCAAAGGCTTGAAAGAACTTAACGAAACAGAAAATAACCTCTCGATAGTAGCGACTGCATCAAGTATTGCTTTTTAGGACTTCGAAACTTCCATATTTAATCAGCAGAATTCTTCAATCTTATCGAAACTTAACTAACTGTGAAAGTCAATTTTCTTTCACTTTTTTACATTATGTAGGTACTTCATTTCTTTGTCAATCTGAACGAAACTTTGTTTTCGAAAATATAATGCGAACAAAATTTAGGAGATTTATAAATAGGTCCTACAAGTAGTGTTTCGAAAAACGTTTGCCATTTTCTGAAGTTACAATGTCAGTTTTCAGATTTTTTCAAACTTAACGAAACTTAACTATTTTATAGGGAAACTTTAAAAAAGATTAAAAACGCTTTTTATTCCTGTAACTATCATAATTTTTCATTTTCTTTCAGACCCTTTTTCGTTTCCTTAAAGATATGAATGTAGACAACTCCTTCCAGATTTTGGATGATGCTTCGTCAAAAATTCAATAAAGGAACCTCTCACTGCAAATCATACCAAATGACAGAAAACATGAATGTTTAATTTACAATCCCTTCTTATCCTACCTTTTATCACAAGAGAATATGAAAAGAGAAGAAGAAAAAAACAAATCCGCTCGCAAAAAAATACAACAACAAAAACCCGAACTCGACCCGCCTATTTGGCGCCACAAATATCAAGCAACATTTTTTTTTTGTTTTTGTTTTTATTGTCTACCGTTTTATTTGTGATTTCCCCTTAATAAAAATTTACCTACCTTTGCTGATCGCAAAAAGTCGTCCTTCGGGCCTGATACCCGTCTTGCGAGGCTGGTGGAAGTGAGTTCAATAAAATGTTACCCTTGGTGAAACACACTGCCACAGAACGGGGCACTCACTATAAAAATGCAAAAATAAAAATACTCACAAGAAGACAAGACGAAAGAAGAAAGCAACAACAAGAAGACGAGCAAACGTTAAAGATCCAACAAACAAGACCAGCAAACAACATTTAAACACAAGAGAAAATGTCAAAAACAATGAAAACGGTCGGACGATTTTGACAAACATTTCCTAGATTACCACCGACAGATCAAAGGAAGCGCTAAGCGCAGTCTTCTACATTTTTTATCGGTTCGCGCATTTGCTGCTTGTGCTCTCTCACTCCGAACGGAGATAAAACTTCTTAGTGGCATCAGCATCAGTACCAGGAGGCGACCAGCGAAGACGGACAGCGGCGGCATATTCGACTGCCTGGATGTTGAGAAAGAAGAGCGAGATGAAGAACGAATTAAAAGAGCTGACTGGGCTTTTTAGATTGATCAGCGATCAGGCGAGCAGCCTCCATTTGTCAGCTGGTGATGTGAGGTAGAAACAAAAACAAAAAACCCACACATCGACATCGGAACTCAAATGAAGATGAGCAAAGACGCTTTCCCCCGAATTTAATTGAACCACTGATTCAATCGATTGCCGACGCTTTGTTAAATGTCAATCTTAATATTTTGTTGCCGCCGCAGAAGAATTGCTTAGAAACCACTCGAAAGGTATTGATTTCGGTCCCTTTCAGGGTCCACCATCAAACTTTCCGTTAGAAGCGGCGCTGTTAAGGGGCTTAAAGGATCCAAAAAAGTATAGCACGAGTTTCGGCTAATCCTTTCCCGCTGCCACTGTCGATGTCGTCTAAAAGACAAAAAATGGCAAGGGATTACAGCTAATCGACCGAAGATCGATGGAAGGATTGTGCTCGTCAGTTTTTCGTATGAAATTGTCAGAACCGCTAGTTTCCACTTGACCGGAAGAAATTTCTATACAAAAATCCAATCCTAATTAGACAGCGAGCGTTTCTGGTTTCAGAAAGCCAAAAATAGACTCTCAGCGAGTACCTTTTGTCGTAGGTGATAGAGCTGCTGTTGCACAAGTACCTAACTGTCTAATTAACTCGAATGTTGTCCCTGAAGATAGGTGTCTTTAAATATAAACAGCAACAACGACACGAAAACAAAAACTAAAAACACACTTAAGGGTGGAACTACATGCGTTTCCGGATACTTACACAGAGACTTAACTTGACTCGCGCAATGGTCACGGCTAAGTTCATTAATTGGCTTTGCTCAAAGGGTTCGCACTCTCGCTGCTTATAGCGTTGACGTTTTGCTTGTTTTTTGTTTATTTTTATAGCAAACCGACAAGTTAATTGAATTCTTTTAATGAGACTATACTTAAAACCTTTGTAATGAGGCTCTTAATCAAATTTGTTTTATTCGTTTTTATTAGCAGAGTTTTTTTTGTCGTTTCTTTTGGTTTATTGGTTCGTTGGGGCCATAACTTTTTGGTGTAGCCACTTTGATGTGGTGACTGATTTGCATATAAGAAGAATATAAAATGAATTTTGAATTAAGCTGTAGTGATTTTTTGTTGTTTTTTTTGCAAGTACCTGTGCCTAATGACTTGGCCGAGGCGCTTTGACTTTGATCCAGCGCATGAAAAGTTATTGGCATGGGAGTGACTTTTGTTTTATGGGCGCTTTTCGGAACGTGTTGAATTTGGTGGCAGATTTGAGCGACACGGATTGAGATTTGACTATAGGGTATGCAAGTAGTGTCAATTTGGGCGAAATTTCAGACGACTTTTGGCGAAATATGGTAAGTCGGAATTATGTTTTATGGATGTTGTGTGATGTTTGTGTATTAATTTGGAAAGCCAACGCAAACAGAGGTTTAAAAATGTAAACAAAATAAAATTTCGTTTAACGATTTTAGGAAGTGTGTCAAAACATAAATTGAAGCTTAATTTTGGTGGCAGTATGGGAAAGCCTTTTAAGAGCCTTAAGTGTGCTCACAGAGCCTTTAAAGGGTCTTGACACCATTGTTAAGTTGTAAGTTTACATCCTTCCATTACAGTCGACAGCGACAAAGCTCAGAGCCTTGATTCCTGGGAATTTTTCGCCGTTCTGCCAGAACATTATTTCGGACGCAGAACACAGAAGCAAGGTAAGCACTTGGACCCAAAGCTAATCATGTACAAAAAGTAACCTTTTCCCTAACATTAGAGAAAGAATTCTGCGACTCTCTGATAAAGCCAAGAGTATATTTCACAGCTCATGGAAATTAGTCGCTTTACTCTTGAAAACGTTAATAGAAGTATTGAAAACTTGTTTCTGAAGTGAGAGCGGTGTAGGAAGACTGCGTTATGAAGGCTTAGATGAAGCACAGATAGCGCCATGTGGCCACAACTTGTAGTCCCCATCGTCGGAGCAGTGCGCGTATAGACAAGAATATGTTTACTGAAGCTGATTACGTCAGGCTAAACACGCGAACATGAACACTGAGGCCTGATTTCTCAGAAGAATTCCGCACAGAAATTTCGGATTAGTTGCTTACTAGATCCCACTCGGCAATGGCAGGTAAACGAACATCCACTCGGCTATCGCTTAGCATGTTCGGACGAAAAATTTGACGAATCGCAATAAAATCTATGCGGTTATGATAACAAATCCGTAATATCCGCATCTGGATCTCGAGAAGCCAATACATCCATTTCGCATTTCCCTAATCCTTGGTAGAATGCTTCAAATAAGGAGGGGAGGACATGGTCCATTCTTGACTGAAGATATACCAAAGATCCAAGGCCATGCCGCTTGGCGAACATGAACCCAAAGAAGACATATCGCATAGGAAGGTACTGCATTATTGTATCAGCTAACAACATGGGTAGGTATAATAGTTGAAGCAGGCGTTTACGATGTGGAAGAAGAAAGAACAGGTCTACTAAAGTTGTACATTAACAAACCAAGTTAAACCCGTATGCGACAAAGGATGACTTCAGAAACATTAAATCTGCTTCAAGAAACAAACTACTGTAGACTTCTTCAGTGCTGGAACCTGCCTTTGCTGTGGACTTATTTAAACACAATACTATCAACCTTCGTGAAGGAGAGCCCCGGATATTTGCGTTAAAGTAGTAAATGACAAACGTGCGTTGGCCAAAAGTGGTGCAAGAGGCTACGTTTATCTTTTTCGGATGATTACAATGATGAACGAACCCCAGGTTGGTTCCCTCTTATTAAGAACTAATCAGTATGATCTCCTCCAAAAAAATGTGTCAGTGGGAAACTTAAACTCTTGACGTACTTCCTAGAGCCTTGGAAGTCTTCAAAATCAACTCTAACACCGTTGTTTCGATTATGAGGTTCGAAATCGAAATATCAAAAGACTAAACTAAGATATAGAGTGTAGAACCAACTGAACCAATTCAGTACAATCCTAGCTAAATCTACATATTTCTCAAGTGAGAACTCTTCAACACCATGGTCCACCCCTGGCTGCCAGTAAATTACTAAATCTGAATCCAATTTTCTGCTATGCATTTTTATTCATGTCAAACTGCATTCTGACACATAAGAGTGCAAGCGCAAACCACTGAGACATCACTCTGCATAGCCTTTTGCATGTCACATAAATTCGCCACTTTCACACAACACACTACTGACTGCTACAACTGTGCTGACAGACTTTTCCGCCACTGCTGCCGCCTGATAGAGACGCATCATCACAATGCATGCAGTCCCAGTCAGTGGTGCTGGTGGTTTATAGTTGTTAACTCACGCTGCGATGGTAGCGCAAAATTTCGCGCCGCATAATCCTATACATGTGTTGTGAATTTCATCCCCAACCACCATCTACAACAGAATAAAAACACAAACAGAAATGCCAGAACGGACGTAACTTGTTAAATTCATGTCGGATTAATCAACTTAAATGGATAATCCGTGCACCTAGTCAAAAGCCAACGAACACTTTTTTAACCATGTCTCTGGCAATAATGTCTGCTTTTGTCTTTTCCCTCTCAACAGCATTTTTTCTATTCTGTGAAAAAATTACAAAAAAGGAAGAGGACAAAGTTTGCATATTTTGCAGTGTTGGAGACTTCTAGTGGGCAAAACAACTGTCAAAACTTTTGACAGATTAACAACCTTCTTAGAATCCATGCAATTGTCGCTGTAACAGGTTTGCAGGTTTTTCTCACACCACCATCGGAGTGGAAACAAATCGAACACACCCCACACGAAAGCCGATAATTATTGTTTAATATCGAAAACCAGGGGGAGCTACTGTAGACCCTCGCCCCGATCATGGGGGTCATGAGCACGAGGTCCCCCAATAAACTAATATAGGACGGTAGCAATTATCATTAGAATCAGTGTGTGTGTGTGTGTGTTTTCAGTGATGGCTAGTTTCAAACACTGACAATTCGACTGTCAGTGTGATGTGTGTTGACAGATGTTCACATTCCCCTAGTTGCATGCAATTGAATTGAATAGATGTGGGAGAAAGTCCAGATTTCATTTAAAAAGTTCAGAGCAATTAAAGTGGGGAAAGGGGGAAGACGTTCGAACTGTTATTATTGACAGCTCGATACGTGAAAACGGAATGTGATGAAATTCATTTCAAATTGTTATCATTAGGAGACCTGAGGCTACTGGAGACTTGCAAAGTGGCATAGGCACATAGTTTAAGACACAAATGCCTCTACATTGAACGTAGCTTGGCCAATGGAGGAAGTGACGGCCAATTGAAGCAATGTTTCGACGCACGAATCACCACCGAATAAATAATGCAAATTGAACGAGATACACTTATTTCTCTAAATATACCGACAGGGCGGTCTTGGGAGATTATAATAACAAATGACGATCAACTAAAAGTCGCTCGTTATTCGTTCGTGGCGTCCTAATTCTGATAAAATGGGGTTACGGCCCATTAAGTGCGAAGGCAGTCATTACCAGCAGCAGCAGCGGCAGAAATTCCAACGAACCATCAACGTTTTCCCAAGTGACGAGTGACCAAGTTGTTGGAAACGCATAATTCTGCATATGGAAAGAGTTCCGTCGCCGTCGTCAATGGAAAAATTATTCAATAATTAAGTGAATGTGGTTTTTATTATGAAAATTTCATATACTCTTACCCAACAAAGTTTTGAGTGGGTTCCAGAAAAAAAAACTAAATTATTGCTATTAGCGCGGAATTGTTGTAAATTAGTGGAGGGAGTGTCAAAAAGTTAAATATAATTATTTGAAAATAAACGGTAACTGTCGGTTTAGGTGAGCAGCTGTGTAAGGGGGGACATTTTCTCGGCATTAAATTGCCTTTGAAACTGGTGTGGGCTTGAAAACGAAGAAAGCGGATCAAAGCGATAGTGGGTTCCCTCCTATTTAGGCTCTCTGAAATTTGGCAGAAAAAAAGTTATTCAAAATCTTAAGCAGGAAAGGGCAATTCCAATGAAAAACGGGCATTTTCCTCTCTGAAATTTTTGGGGTAAAATAATGAAATATATTCTTCTACCAAAAAATTTTATTTTTCATCAAAAACGGGTACCCGAACATATCGAGTTCTCTGAAACATTGGTGTAAGGCTAAAGACGAACTTTTCTGGAATTAATAACAATGTACAATTTGATTATAAGAAACGGGTACCCGTGCCCCATATATTAGGTGACAGAACTTCCTCGAAAATGCTTAAGACGCAATTGTGGTGGAAAGAGAAGGCACAATATCAACCATAAAAATTGTTCGAGCTTCGAGCCACTTATGAGGTAGGTATTTCTAAAGGGTATTTCGAAAAATTCATTGTGTTCAAAACTAGCCAGCTCGATCAAAAGCTTAGCTACAGTTTCGCATGCGTCAAGGTGATTTAGGTCCTCTACATTCGTGCTCCACATAAGTCGCGGACTTCCGCTTTTACGATGTCCTTCCGCGTTTGATTCGACCAAACCATCTTATGAAGTTGTTGGACCTTAACTTTTCCATTTTCCATTTATGCAGACGGTACCAAAAATTAATCGAAAATTTGTTTTCTCCAAGCAGCCCAAAGCGATGTAGTCAAGGTCCATGTCCTTCCACCATAATAGATGTACATGAGCACGGTGATGAATAAGGTAGTGCACTTTAGTTGCTCGAGAGAGGACTTTACTATACTAAACTGGCATTCTAAGTTTGATTTGAGCACTGGTGTCGTTGTTGATGCAAAAGGGTAATTCGACTTCCAATGCACCCACCGAAGGCATTTCCATACGAGCTAACAATCAAAAAGTTACTGAGGTAGTAATTCTCATTCAACCAACAGACAAACGCTATTAAAGTTTAGGATAATATTTGCTTTTTTTTTTGCCTGAAGAGTCCACTTGCACCCTAAGGTCATATTAAAGCTGTTGTTTTTTTTCCTACCTCATTTTTTAAGCGACACTAACTCCACAAGCACATCTCATCACCACACACAGTTTTTGCTTTCCTTTTCTTTTTCAAAATTCAGAAAAAAAAAAAAATATTCGGGGCCAAACACATTACAACATTGTAAAGGTATGAAGAAAAAAAGAAGCACGTGCTTAAGTAGCTGTCTTAGGATTACTTAAGTGAATCATTTTATTCAGGCGTTCAACGTGTTCAGAGAGGCACAGACACTTTGCTGAGTGTACTGCGACTGACTTGACTATGAGAGGAGCAACGAGAAAGCTCCATACCAGCAGGCACATGAGGCAGTCAGTCTTCTTATAGTGGAAAGAAGTTATGGAAGATGGTGTAGCTTGATGGTTTTATTATTACCAACAACAACAACACGACGATACCTTTTCTATTCTAAAAAAAAAACTCTCGTGCGGTACAGAGAAGCCCCAGGAAGAAGCACAGGCAGCAGTCAAGGAGATAGATCATCCTCCTCCGATAACGACTTTGTATTCTGAAATCCATTTTTTTTTCTGAGCTCTGCTGGTGAATGCGTGACTACAAATGAACTTACTCGCATTTGTTCTTGAAACAAATTTGTGTCATTATCTTGAGATAATGATTTGGAAGCTGCGTGGGAAAATATGGTACCAGCTGTACAGTTGGGCTTTGGGCGAGCGTTTAATGAGCTTAAAATATTTGTTGATTTTTCGACAACTAATTTAGAAAGAGCCTCGAGTCCTGTTTCAATTTTTTTTAATAACTCCAAACGGGGGGGCTTGGATGATAGTTGTTTGTTTTAAGTGCGAATTGGCAATAGAGAGATGGTTTGGGGCGATAATTTTATGTTTTTTTGAGGTTTTTTTGAATTAAACTATCAGCAATGACGGATTATAAGTCAAAAATATGTTGACCTACATTTTTAGAAAAATTATCTTTTCAAAATGACGTAAGTGACGGAAGTATTATACCTAAACCAGCTTTCAAAATCTCTCTTTGAGTCATTTGAGCGTTGAACCGAAATCGAAGAGAGGGAAAGACAAAAAACTCAAAAATGTAAGCACAGGCCTTGAGTACACCACGGCGAAAAGTAACTAAGTCGTTCAGAATCGGCTTAAACTGAAAAACCTCACATTCTTCTCAAAAAGGAGTCTATTAACGAGAACGAGAAGTGTAAGCCACTAAGATTTCAGCTTTGCAGGAGGTCGCGGATCTAGGTTATATTTAATCAGCATTTCATCCATTAAGCCAGATTATACAAGTAAGAGAGGGGAGAGAAAAAGTTCAAGTCACAGAGAGTTTGACTTAGGAAGCGATCGAAACGTAGAGAGTTCAGCTCCGCAGCAACTTAAATGGTTTGCAAATAGCTCGTTCAGGAACCCAACTAACGCATCGTGAGAAACTTTAGGAGACACTTGGAGCAGCTTGTTATATGACGAGCGACCAGGGCTGAAGTAATCAACTTCAACCAACAAAAAGGAACAATCACGAGAGCTCATTGAAATCGAAAGCGTGTTCAAGTTCATGTTCTCGTAAAGAAAGGCGTCCACACATCCATCCAAAATACCAACAAAGCTATTAAAAGAAAATGAAAAGCTCTTAATATTCTGCTTTTCTCGAATACACCAATGGACCTAATTTCCTTTTGTAAAAGAAAATCCTTTTTGTGTTGAAGAAATAACGCAAATATGGATTTTAAATGACATGGACACGCACTTTATTTGTTCACTACCGCTCTGTGCCTCACAAAAGCAATATAAAATGTTGGTACACTTCCAAATGAAATTTGTATATCCTTTTGGTAGCACCAGTGCTAACCATGTTTATACAAATATTGCGGGCAATAACTTCTCATAAGTGTTTTGCTAAATGATCTTTGACGTGACTACAAATCATTTGTATTGTTCGGTGTTCACCACAATTGTTCAGGGCTGTACGCAATGCTGTACCTTCTATGAGAGAAGTATAGCAACAAAACTGGAACACTCGTATTGTCCTCATTTTTTTCACCGTACCAAATTCCGAAGGCATATACAGGGATAACATATAAATCCTGCAAATGAAATTGCGAGACCGTAAACAACACACTTTACACATGTCTTATTGCAAAACAATTCAGTTCGGTACCTTACAGCAACAAAAATTATGTATACATAAACATTTGTATATACAAACCACAAAAAACAAAAAAAAACAAGACATCACGCAAACACCTCGAAAGCTCCAACACGCCTAGCACCTATTCACACCTTTTCGCGATATGGATGAAGTATGTTAAAGGTCGCCTACATCCTGTGAATTATAGCAATTCAACACTCCTTTCAATTCCCTTCTTCCCAGCCTTCTATCCAATTCGGAGAAAACAAAAAAACAAATACCAAAAATAGGAGCTCAAGCAAATCACCTTGCTATGCTGATTTTATTACAATGAGAAATAGTAGTTTTAGGTGCTCGTATTACAGGGTGTAACATTGTGGCTACACTCGAAAATATTCAAATAAAATCCATAACACACTCTAGTGGGCTCTCTGCACACCACCTATTTGTTTTATTTGAGGCTTGAGGTTATGTTTTCACTTTGAAAAAATGATGAAAATAACGTTCAAACGTTTTTCAAAGTCCTTACTTTATTTACGCAATCAAAATTTAGATGCCTAAAACTTTAATTGACTTGACAAAATTTTAAATTCAGTTTGTGGAACGTGATTTGTAACGTTCCCTGGGAGCTATTGGTGGACAACAGAGGCATTGCAATTCGGATTTTTCAAATGTAGTGGAACGTATTCAGGTTCTCCGCACCTTTTTATTAAATTAAGTGTTTTTGAATATTGGAACCAATAATTACTCTATTCGAAAACATGTGTGGAACGCTAAAACGTTTCACAAGCAGGTTCTACAGTTAATACAGTGTTCCTTAGAGTTTGAGATGGTATCGAGTAAAGACCGAAAATTATACTCCCACCTTTTTTTGGTTGCAATAAACTTTGACTAGCCAAAGTGTTCCGGTAAAAGTGTTTCGAAAGTTTCGTATAAGCCTATATATCATTCCCATCCTCATGGAAGTTGTTATAAATATCTATGAAGAACAGTTTGCCTTAAATTTCATCATTGATCGGAAGCTCGCACCTCGCACACATGTTTGAATTCAATCTAAGTAAGTGCAGATATAGGCAGTGTGGAAATAACTCCTTTTTTCGTTTCACTTTCATCACCATAAACTTCATATTAATCATTAGTTTATGGATAGAAGGACTTACTTAGTCCATTGTTGTTTCGCTTTCTCTACAGAAATGTTTCTGGGGCCGATGGAGAAATATTTGTAGGTATATAACAACAGAGCGGTATATAATCATGAACTTGAATTTGCATGCATAATGTGATATGACCCAAACGGGATGGAGTAGATATTAAAAAGTGGAGAATAATCGCCACACCTCTGTTAAACAATTGCGCTTAGTTAAGCGTTCAACTGATCGAACTGCCTACGTTCCACAAATCTCCAAAGCAACGATGTGCTATTCTGTGTGCGACTTACAGTAATGTCAATAAAGACCGTGCGCTATTATGAAAACCTTAGTACCTATTTTTTCGAACTGAAACTACTCAACCAATTGCGATGTGCTTTTTAGATTCTAAGTCTGCCCCTGGTGGCATGAATCGGCAGGTATAGTGCCCCTTGTGGTAATAAATATGGACGCCGTGGATCAGTATGTACCCAATCCCCTCGTGGCAATCAAAAACGGACTAAATAACTTCAATATGAAGTGAAGTCCCGATTATGAAATGGTCGAACTATTTTAGGCTCTTTTGTCTTTTCTTTGACCAATATGACTATGTTAGTAGTAGAGGTTTATTCTGTCAAGACTAGGATTTCTGACTTGTTGTAGAAACATCGAACGACAACTTTATAACGAGATACTTTAAGCACTGTCGGGCAGCGGTTAACTGTTGTATCTACACCAGATCCAATGGGGTAGAAATTTTTAATTTTTTGTGGCCTTAAATTGTTTTAATGGCTTAAAGAAGAGATTGAGGCAAGTGGTTTCATGGTTAAATCCTCTGAAAAATTGAGTAAACTTCTTCTAAAGAATATTTTTTGCAAATATTTCGACTACCAAGCCTTAAAAAAAAAATTGATCTATACTAAGGAATAGAGTTCAAGTAGACCTTTCTTTTGATGCCTGAAAAATTGTGTTCCTTGGGAGCTATCGTTTTGAAACACTACCTAATTGATAGAAACCAACGAACGGGGCGGTCTTGTTTGAACCCCTAGTTTTAGACTTAAAAATGAAAGAAAAACCGAGTAACTCGGATTTATTTCAGCCATTAAAACTCCAAAATTACAAGTCTATAGACGTTTGTGTTAAAGCTGTAGAAAATTCCTACTTCTTCGAAGTAGTCGCACAGCAGAGGAATGATCCGTTAACTGCTCATAACCATCAGAGACACCTACATCCTTATAAAGCGTCAATGTCAAGTCCGGCTTCAGAGTATCCCACATAAGGGAACGATAAGCTTAATCTATACGTATACCACAGGCTTGAATGAGTAGACGGCAACTGATAGACATTTGAATTATCTTGCTGATGGGTCCATCTTTGGCTTAGAACAGTAGATGAACCAAAAAGTGATGAGTAGATCAGACAAAAGATGTTCTTGGGCTATAATTGTCTAGACAGAAGATTTCTAGGATCAGTCCTACAAACAACAATCGTATTGATGCAGGACAATACTAGGCTCAGAGTTCCGAAATTTGTCAGAGAAGTGGGATTGTTTCGGCGAGCTATCGTAAGAAGACTTATAAAGTTGCAAAAAGCGTGAAGTAAGATTTGCCTTATGAAGCTAATAGATAAAGATAAGACAAATTTTAAAATCAAACAAACCGTTAAAAGAAAATTAACATATTCGAAAAATATCCTTACGGCACGTAGACACCGCAGAGCCTTAGGTACTGGAAACAATGCTAAAGTACATGGGAACTTCAAAATATCTGACTTGGTAATATTTGTAGAAACATAAAGGCTTTTTGCTCCTGAAATATGATTTTGTCTAAAAGTGGAGACAATTTTTTTCATTTTGTATGTTTCGAAATGAGGTCTTTCAAAATATCAAAATCAAAACAGCAGTTTTTCATATAGTTCTAGATCCTCCAAACTAAGAAACTTAAGAAGTCCCTGTTCTACCCCAGGTACATCCTATACCCGGGCTCCCCTATTTGGATTATGAAAAAGACTACACTATTTTTTGAAATAACAGTTAATGCGTTTATCCTTTATTGAAAATTCAACCAAGCAAAAAGTTAAGTTAAAACTTGCACATTTATTTAAGGGAAATTCAAAGAAAGCAACACTTATTGCGCCTAGTTAATATTTGTGAATGCAGAATTAAGTTGATTTTTTCACTGATTCTCCTCATTCATGATTTCTATAAAAGCAGTCAGTTTTGAAGCAGCGCAAAGTTCTTTTGAGTGTGAAAATGATTTTTTAGTACTCAACTCAATTCAATTTAACTAAAGGTAGGTAAATGTTATCTATGATATACCAAGGACGCAGGGACGGTTGAGGGAAAAAATTAAATTACTTTAGTGCACGCAGTGCCTACACACTTTCATCTTCTCGTTCGTGAAGTTCCCTTACCTATGGGAATATTCGGTGGAAAATGCTTTTTCATATACCAAATGCGTTACCAATTCAACTAAGACTTTTAAAACTGAAAATTCAAAAATCATTTAAGGATTTGAGGTCAAGCTGAAGGAAAATTTAATTACATATACGGAAAAGACAAAATGCAATAAATTCAATATCTATATATATAAAAGAACAGCTTATTTTCTGTGTTCGTTCGCTAACCGGCCAAACCGCTTGACCGATTTTCTTAATTTTTTTTCTAAACTCAAGAGGAATTGGGGTAGAAGGTTTAGGAAAAACAAAACATATACTTTTTAAATGACAAATGGTACCAATGTTAAAAAATCATTTTTTTCTCACTACATCAAATTATGAACAAAACTGATCATTTTCACTTGAAAATTTTGTAAAATATTTTATTTTTATTCATACAAATAAAATGTCAGTGAAGAAAAAGAAGACATTTTTTATTCATTTTCATGTCCGCTTATATGACAGGAGCCAGTATTTAGTCCTGGACCTATTAAACTGAACACATCATGCTTTGCTGTCGAAACTCCACATGCGAGGAGCAGAGGTACATAAAGGGTGTTTTTCTTAGATATAGAACTTCAAATTGCAATAAAACAACGATGGAATATACTATTGACGTAATTTTTTATTTATTCGAAAGATAATCTTGTGGCATTATACATTTTAAATATGGTTTCTGGCATATGACTGCCACGGCTGGCTCGGATATAGTCCAATCTGGACGTCCAATTTTCGATGACTTTTTACAACATTTGTGGCCGTATATCGGCAATAACACGGCGAATGTTGTCTTCCAAATGGTCAAGAGTTTGTCGCTTATCCGCATAGACCAATGACTTTACATAAACCCACAGAAAATAGTCTAGCGGTGTTAAATCACAAGATCTTGGAGGCAAATTCACAGGTCCAAAACGTGAAATTATGAGAATCGGGAACAACGGCCATCTCGTTTTGGGCCCATTCGACGAGTCTACGCCTTGCTTGATGATCGTTTGGCTTCAATGCTTGCACGAGTTGGATTTTGTAAGCACCCAAACCAAGATCCTTCCGCTAAATCTTCCATAAAGTGGATGGACATTGGACATCCAATTCCTGTGCTCGATGGTGGATGGACTCATTCGAGTCTTCCTCAATGCTACGCTGAACGCTCTACAGTAGCAATAGCTTCTTCTGTACGCACCGTACGGCTGCGTCTCTGGGGATGCGAGTTATCAATTACAGTAAATGTGTATGTGGTGCGAAATCGTCCCATGGTTAATCGAATTAACTGCTCTGATGGACGATTTTGTCGACGATAAAATGCACAGAACCATTATTTTCGAAAAAAAATTGCACAATTTGCAAGCTTTATGTTCAGGCGTGAGTCTATTCATGATGAATTGCCAAACCAAAGACCAAACTGAGAATAAATCACTTGACAGCTGTTAAATCGCCGTCTTGAAAAGTAATGGCAACTTAAAATTCTATACCTCGAAAAAAAACAACCGTTAAATTACATGGATACAAAAACTTTTATAAAACATTATAATACCTTTAGGCGATCGATGCATTATATGAAATTACAATTATTATTCTTAACTTTAACTCAAAAACTATATAGATGATTTTTGTGCTGTAATCGATTGGCCAAGAATTTCCCGAGAACAATCGATATGGAAAAAGAAATTCACTCTGAAAATTGTCTTCCTTCTTTGCTATGTATGTATGTACATGTAGGTCTCTGGGAACAATATAGGAACTTCAAGCCATCTTTATAGAAAATAAAGAGGAATGTATTGTAAATAGGAATGGGAAGCTTACACCCCAATCCATAAAGATGTAAGGGTATGAAAACCATTCCATGGGTAAGCGTAATATGTGGATGTAGACGCTCCCGTTTCTCTTAGGTTAAGTTCGTAACATCATCTTTCGTAATTTCCTAACTGCAATTCGATAAATTCAATTTTGCGTTGTGTTTTTTGGCAAAAGAATGATCACAGGCTCCAGGCTCTGGTCCGCCGAAGAGAACTAGAATTAGGGTTCTCTGGAAATCGTTCATATGATTTGGAAATATCATCGAATCGGAAGTTGACCATTTTAATTCCTCAATTTGGAAGCCCTTTTAACAAAAGTAATTTTAAGAAGTCGAAAATCACTGCCGCATTCATCATTCTATTGGCACAGCAGAAGTTGAAAACAAAATTTCGAGTTGGAAGGTAGTTTTTGTTGAATTTGAATACAAAAACTGTTTTGAAGAATCGTAGATGTTGCAGATATTCCAAGAGCAGTACAGGTACGGCGATGTTTTCTGATTGCAATTGAATGATTACAAGAGAGTGTGCATTGAAATGGTATCACAGGTAAAAAGTAGAGTTCTCAGAACCTAGGATCACCGGGTACACCAACATAATTAACTACGAATTGCTGGCGAGATCACTGTAAGATGAATAAACAAATAATGGGGGGAAAATACATGGCTGACAAGTTTGTTTGTTTGAACGTGCTTATTCCCGGAACTATTATATTGGTTTGAATTGAAACATTCTTTTTGTGTTGGATAGGCCTTTTGTCGGAGGAAGGTTTTAGGCTACGACCAATAAGAGCGAAGAATCAGTGACAAATTTTGCAAAGACGGGGAAAATTATTAATATTTTTAGTATTCCATTCCGAATTATTTCTCATTAAATGGTCTAAAAAATGTCGGTATATGGCTGTCTTTTAAGTATAACCTTTTTTATTGTTATCAACTTTGGTAGAAATCAATGCATTAGAACCAATTATTTTCCAAGGAGTTTTATCAACATTATATCAATCCTTACCAAGTTAACGTGTTGTTGATTAAGAGTATTTAATTATAAAATTCTGAAGCGCACATGATGAACAAGACAAGACGCTACGCGCGCTGGCTGGTGGGCAAGGGGGTGGCAGACGAAGTTTATCAAATCGAAAATTATTTTGATTGAAAATTTATTATTTTACATATGTATGTATATAAGAAGGCGACACAGAACTGTAATAAAATAAGCTGAAAATTAAATTTCATCACAATAATCATCTCCGCTCATAAGAGCTAGATCTCTAGGGGTCCAGCCCACCGGAATCAACCTATTTTTGTCATAAAATCTGATTCGCAGTAGATTTCGTTATATCGTGGTTATATCGTCTCCAGAATCGTCCGTTAGTCCTTCCTCTCGAACGCGGCTAATTTGTTGCCTACATGAAAACTGTGTACTAATTTACACGACACAGTTTTTGAGTTCTTTGGATATTTGGATATAAGAGGACTGCAGCCAATTATTTAGAGCTAAATAAGTTTAGTAAAACGAAAAAATGGGGTTAAATTTTTGTATTTGGTGGTTCCACTGCTCTTGAAACATTATTTTCAATTGTAAAATATACGTACTGTCCGTCCCTTTTTTAAATGCACTGGCAAATGGATAAACTCCGTTATACCTGTCACGTATTTGGAACGAAAAAATACGTCAACAGCTCCTACTGCAACGCTTACCATTATCACGTCATGGTAAACCACCCGACCTTATACAACCGATTATATTGTTTATCAAAAACGCATTCTAATACAAAAATATTAAATAAAGCACACATAAAACAAATTGAAAATAAAAACATTTATTTTTGAAGCCCTGCGAAGCGGGCGGGGGTTTTGCTAGTTCAATATAAAAGGCAGAAATTAATAAAATCGTTTGAAACTTGAATAAATTTTAACACGTCTTCAATTCAAGTCTTGAATTCAAGTAGGTCGTCTATATAAAAAAAAAATCAAGTCGATCTAATTTTATTTCAAATCTCTCATAAAACTCCAAATTGTTTATTGATTTTTATTAATTTATTGATCGTCATAAAAACCATAAAATTAATAAATTTATTTATTCGACAAGTTGGTTTTGGGCAAAACACTGCTTACAAGATCTGAACTTCGTCTTATAATAATAATTGGTTTTCATTTCATTGATAATTCAGTAAACTCGTTTTCGATACATTTTTCTCATCTCCCTGACAATGACTCCATTTTGATCAACAACATGCATTCGCGTATTGTATCTAAACACGCAATATGCACGTCCAATAATCCGTCCGAGAGTGTTTTCAAAATACTGAACGGAAAAAATTTATATAAGGACCATCCATGACCTCTTTCAAGAAATATCAACTAAAAACTAAACATAAGTCTTTAATACAGTAGAATCTCGCTAACTTGAACACATATGAAACGAGGCCTGTTCAAGTTACTTGTTTGTTCAAGTTACTGGACAAGAAAAAAGTCAACGTTTATAATAGAATTCAATTTTTGATTTTAAATTAATGAAAATAACACACAATAACATTGTATTTAAACGAACTTTGCAAAAAAATTTGTAATTTTACTTTGCAAGACAATGTTTCTTATCTTGAACTACAAATCTTTTGAAAGCCATTCCTTTTCTGTGGGCATTTCAAAGTTTTGAATACACCGCGGATTATCTAGCCTTCCAATTATCAAAGGAACGAGCTTATGTGATCTTGTGGTAGCCAGCAGTAGAGTCACTCTTTGCTTATTTTTCACCAAAAGCACTTTTTTCGCTATACGATACATAGATTTTTTTAGGCAACAACTTTCGAAACAATGCAGTTTTATCTACGTTGTAAAGTTGTTGCGTTGTAAGTTGAAGAGCGGCGATTTTATTTTCAAGTTTTTTTTTTTAATTCATCAATAGGTCCTGGATCAGCAGCTAATTTTTCTCCACTGATGGTTAAAAGTCGAATCTTCTTATCTATTTCTGAAATCACCCAGAAGCCAGAACTAGAATTAAAAGAGCTTCCGTCTTGACTCTTGTACCTACTTAGTGAATAACTGTTTGGCTCTTTCTCTTAAGATAATTCCACTTATCGGAACATCTCTTTTGCGTTGATTCAGAAACCATTTGTAAAGAACCCGTTCCATTCTTGGATGTTCAGCATTTTTAATAGGGCACATTTTCCCCGGGCCAGAAAAGGTTCTCGAGACGAGATCCTTGCTGTGATTTTTTTTGCAGCACTGAATTCTTTTGAACAAACAGGAGAATAGTTTAATAAACGTGTTGTTTCTTGCACAAAATTCACAAAGTCACCTACAGTACGAAATTAAAACTTTTGTTGATCTAAAATTTATTTGTTCAAGTTATAGAGTTGAGTCTAAGAAAATGTCTGTTCAAGCTACAGAATACACAATAGAGGAAAAAAACGTGTTCAAGCTACTGGATTGTTCAAGTTATCGTATGTTCAAGCTAGCGACAGTCCACTGTATTATTTTATTGAGGCTTTTATAGTGACATTAAAATTTTATATAAATTCAAATGGAGCAACGAAACATCAACTGTATTTCTCGGGCTATAGCCTTTTTTGATAAAATTCTCCTTCCAGATGCATGTTTTACATTTTAACAACAATGGTAATTATCTTCTACACTGCTGTTTAGGTTCTATTACAGTCGGCTAGAAGGTGCATGCATGTTGCAGTCGAGTCGCTCCCGCTAGTAGGTAAATGGTTTAATACCTTTTTGCTGTCATTATGAAGATCAACACCACCGTCAGCCACCACAGTCGAGCCGATGGTGATGATTAGGAGAAGATAACTTCGAAAAATAAACAATAATTCTGTCGGGTCGAGGTACTCAGCAATTTTTTAATTTTTTCATTTTTTCATTCATAGAGAATCGGTATGTCACGGCATAATTACAAAATACCTTTTTATGTCATTTTTTTGTCTACAGATTGCAATTTGCTCTAAATGACTGAATGGAAAAAAAAGTTAATTCACAAGTTTTCACTTTGGTTATTATATTTTGTTGAATGTGTCAGTGGGTTGATTGGATCAGTAGTTAGAGCTTGGTTGAGGTGGCCAGCTAATTAATTGGTGGATTGCGGATAAGACATGTAATTGCGAATTACCTACTAACATTTTTTTTTAGTTTATTTTATTATATCATTAGAACGTGTTAAATTCGTCTGATTTTGTTACGATTAATATTGAAATGTGATATGTAGATTTTTTTCTATTTGTATTATTATTTTTTGTATGGGACAATGGGTTGCATTGCATGAATTATCATCACAAATGTGGATATTGAGTGTGATGGCTAAATAAAAAAGAAAAAAAAAACTAATAATAGAATAGAAACATTTTGCAGACTAATTAGAAATGTAAAAAAATTGTTTGGGTTTCAATAACATAAATTAGAAAGAATTTTCGGAGAAAAATAATTTGAGCAAACTTTTTCTAATAAAAGACCGTGATTTTTAGGTTAACAAAAATATTTTAGTGGCGTGGTGGTTATGTGCATTGGCTGTTACGTAAGTGTTGCTCGTGTCCATAAAGATCCAATTTCATCTTTTACGGGTACTGCCTCTTGCGAAGATCTGACAAAACTTCCAAGAGTATCAATCCGTCTTATTTAACCGACTCGCTTAGTCTTCCAGACTATAGTAGTGTCTTTCAAGCGCAGGCCCTGGCAGTGGCAACAGCTACTAAACAGGTATTAATGATGGCGATACCACGGGCTGATATCACCTTTTACATTGATAGCCAAGCGGTAAAATCAAAGCTTGTTTCATGCAGTCGCGAAGAGCTTAAGGTTCTTAGCGCACAGCATAACATTAGACTCTGCTGGGTCCCAGGCCACAGCGGTATACCAGGCAACGAGAAAGCCGATGAATTAGCAAGATTATGATAAACGCTTGACGTAAGCCAAGCTTAGCTAGTCAGCACTCCTCTCTGTCACTCAAAGCATGAAACCTCAAATAGAATAACTGTTATGGCCCTGTTTTAACAAACAAAGAACGGAAAAAATTATACAATTTAACAAGAGATCACTTCGATCTAATGTAAGGATAATCACCGGACATAGTCTGTTAGGATATCACAAGAAAAAGATGAGAATGAGTTCAGATGATATTTGTAGAGGATGCAGTGATGAGGAGCTGCATGAAGACACCTCACACTTTCTATGTCATTGCCCCGCACTTTCCCACCAAAGGAAGAAATTGCTCGGCTTGCTTCGTGGACTTAGAAGAACTCTCTAGAACTCCAGTAACTTACATTTTGGACTTCATCAATGCCTCCAAATGCCTTGATTAACTGAACACATAGGTATGTAGGTTTTCACGGGTATCACAATGGATCTGTAATCTGTATTGATCTAAGTGTGACGGTAACGACATCAACTGTCAGCCCCTCAACCTTACCTAACCTATCAATAAAATAAATAAATAAACAAATAGAGTGGCGCGACAGCTCTTGAAGAGCCAAAGCCTAAGTGACTTACTCTCATCAACAATTCTCTGGGTGCGTGAGAAGATTTGAGGCGACCTACAATTTAACGCCGATTCCGAACGGCAAAGGTGAGAAGCACTTTTTCATGAAAGATTGATAGGTACTCTTGGAAGTTTTGTCAATTCTTCGCAAGAGGCAGTACCCGTGAAAGATGAAATAAAAACTTTATGGGCGCGAGTAGGACTCGAACCCACGACGTTCTGCCTAGCAGCCAACGCACGTAACCACTTAGCTACGGGCAGCTGCCTAACCTATCAATATGTCTTGAAAAAAGTGCTTCTCAACTTTGCCTTTCGGAAGCGGCGTTAAATTTTTTCGACTTCTCGATTAAACGGTAAGAGAATGCAAATTGGAGTACGTAGTTTTTGATACATAGTATGTTTGGAGGTTTAATTTTAGACCTTTTAGCACCGCCTGCCTGTTATCTGCTGGAAGACTTCAAAAAAATTTATATAATGGGATTTCTTTGGACAGATCACTCGTGACTCCTATCAAACTTCAGTATCGTTTGGCAGGTCATCATGGAAAGACTCAAACAACTACGGAGTCTCCAAATTGTTAAGCTTAGAAATTTCGTTGTGTTTCGTTCTATTCGAGAAACTTGCGATGCACAGTAAGTTTATACTGATACCACTATTGCCAATACGATTCGCAAATTTTAGTCCCAGGTAACAGGTTTCTCGAACTTCGATTGGTTAGACGCATCCAGCACGTTGCGGTGAGACGATAGCAGCTGAATCAACTCTTCATCGTTCTCAATAGCTTGAGTTGTCGAATTCGATAACTTGGCGTATTTAACATAAGGATCTCAGCGTAAAAGTGTACAACATTTTAGCAGGGGCCTTCATTACCAACAACAGGGTAGTGCGATACCAGTACTGTCAGATAATTTGTTTCTGTTGCCGAAATCGATCAGAAGAGTTTCGAAAATATTATGTCTTCCTAAAATAAGGTTGGAAATGCTATGCTTAAATGCACAGCAATGTGTTGAAAAAACTCGTGTAGGTTTATCTAGAATAACGTGACCAGTGCTGAAAGTACTTCCAACTTCCAAGCTGCAACAAAATACTTGTCGCCTATATGTAAGCCCAACTTGCACTCATCAAAACTTGTGTGAAGTGTTTCATAACCCCGATTTGTCAACAAACTCAAAAACTGGCAGGTCTTAAATCAACACAAATGTATTTCCATTGTTAATCGCCAAATTCCTCAACCAAAATGGCATAAAAAGCTATCTTTCCGATTCGATCTTCGTCAAGATTACAAATCTCGAAACCATTTCCATAGAATCTGAAGTCATTTCCAATTGTGTAAATCATAACACATTACATTTTGTATACGAATCGACGAGTATTATATTAAACAACCATGAAGCGTGAAATTTTAAGTGTAGGTACTATGCAAACTTACATACCCACACAGATGGGAGAGAGATTTAATCTATTTAGAAGAAAAGAAAAGTTTGCAAACTGCGGTGCCGTGAATATAGTTTTTTGTGATTGCATAACATTTGTGAGTGGAAATCGAAATGAAAACGAAAAAAATATGATGATAAAATAAGAGAAATTAATTAATCAAAAAATAAAGGGTCCGCCAACTAACGTTTTTTTTCAACAAGTGCTTATTTCGTGAATGGTAACACTTAGCTCATGTCTGATTTGACAGATAATTAGTGTTATCCTTCCGCCGAACGAATATGGTTGTGTAATGTGTATACGCTTGAACAACGCTGGAAAATATTGCGACATTACTTTGAAAATCATGGTAATGTTGCAGAATGTGTGCGAAAATTGCGTACGGATTTTGGAAGAAGAGAAGCACCGTCAGCTCCGTATGTTCATTATCTTGTGAAAAAAGTGAAAGAAACTGGCATCCTCAACGATAAACCAAAGCGTGAAAAGCCAAAAACAGTACGTACACCCAAGAATATTGCTGCTGTGGCAGATGGTGTGCGTGAAGCGCCATCAACATCAATTCACCGTCGTCGTTCTCAACAATCGAACATTTCGAAACATCATTGAAACGAATTTTGCATAAAGACCTTGGTATGACGCCATGCAAAGTCCAATTGGTTCAGGAATTGAAGCCAACTGACCATCCAATGCGTTTTCGCTTCGCTAAGTGGGCCTGCGACCTGCGATCGACTTAGAGAAGATGTCGATTTTGCTAAAAAAAAAAAATCATCTTTTCAGATTAAGCTCATTTTGATCTTGGCGGATATGTAAACAAGCAAAATTGTCGCATTTGGCATTTGGGGCACAGAAATCCCGCACGCATACATTGAAAAGCCGATACACCCAAAACGAGTCACTGATTCGTGTGGATTTTCGTCCAGAGGCATAATTGGGCAATTTTTCTTCGAAAATGAGCAAGCAGTGGCCGTTACAGTCAATGGCGATCGTTACCGGGCCATGTTGAACGAATTTTTGTTCACAAAAATTGATGAGGAGGATATTGGCAACATATTTGGTTTCAACAGGACGACGGCGCTTCGTGCTACACAGCCGAAGCTACACTCGATGTTTTGCGCCCTGTTTTTGAAGATCGCATTATCAGCCGCAGAGCTGTTTTTGAAGATCGCATTATCGGCCGCAGAGCTGATGTCGTTTGGCCACCTCGGAGCTTATTTGGCGGACCCTTTACAACAAATAAAATACTGTTTATGCTCATGTTCCATAGTTCTTGTATTTATGTGAAGAATATTATTAAGATCTTTAATTTTGGAAACTCTTCAACTTGTTCTAATTTTATAAGGTAACTTTTTCCACCATTTTGAATTGAAAAATCAAATACCATTCATAGGTGGACCAGCGGCGGCGTGCAAAATCACGGATTCATTTCTCGGTGTTATGTGTTTTTTTTTCAAGTAAGGAAACATTCAAGGACGGAACATTGCTAACAATTGCCTAATTCTGTTCGCATTTGAAGCGTGTAAACATTTTTATTGAATACTTTCGACACTGAAACGCGACATTTTTAATTGTGTTTATGTGTAGCAAGGCGTAGATTCGGTCAATAGGCATAAACACTAAACAGGTTGCCGTTGACCGCAATTATCATATAAGAATTTTGTTTAGCGATGGAGCTATATTATGGTTGAATGGATAGGTAAGTACCTAAGCTACACTGCCGTATTTGGAGTGATGATAATCCTCAATTGTATGTATGAGACACCGTTACATCAAAGATAATAGAATACTATAGTATTCTATTATCTTTGGTAACATCCTTTAAAAATGACTGTTTTTGGCTTGGTGAAATAATTGGTCCGAACAGAACGTTATACTCAATGGTGACCGTCATAGAGCCATGATTACTGACTTTTTCGTTTAGGTATCAATTGAACAACAATGGTGCGCAGGAGCTGTGGTTTCAACAAGACCGCGAAACATCTCGCTCAGCTCGTGCCAAAATTGATTTATTAAGTTTCACGTTACGGACCCCTGAATTGACCTCCAGCATTGTGCGATTTCACGTAGCTTGACTATTTTGTGTGAAGTCGATGTTCTACGCCAGTAAGCCGAAACTATTGACCACTTGAAGAATAGTACCTATTCGCCCCGTTATTGGCGATAACTGGTCACAACTGTTTGAAAAAGTCATTGAAAATTGGACTTCCGAGACAGTCGAGGCGGTCATATTTAAATCATGATGCTAACGGATTATCTCTTGAATAAGGTAGGTACTTTCCAAAAAAATTGACATAAGAAACAATATTTGACAGTGTATATCCGAAATGCTTGCAAGTGTATGTGAGTAGGTTAGGTAATTCTTACATATAATGGCTTTAAGCATACACTGAAGGAAATTCAGAGCACAATTTTTGAATATCTTAATATTGCTACTGGTTTGAAGGTTTGATGGCTTGTGAAAATATCAACAAATTAATTGCCGTCGGCTCAACGTTTTCTGACATGATTTTACCATATTGTGGTCAAATCCTGAGAGGTCTAAATTTTTAAATTCTGAACCCTGCAAAAATTAAACCAGGACAATAATGAAATCATTTCTAGGAATTATGTCTGATATGAAAAAAGAAATTGTGACATTTCAAAATTAGGTGCGTAGCAAGAATAACAAATAACCTTTCTATATCTATAAAAAGGTGAGGGAACTCTTGACAGCTCTTAAAAAATAAAAACATAGGGTTGATATACTTATAAAAATTCTCAAAAATGGCGATCAATTGTGTTTTTTAATTCATATGTGTGTGCTTCTTGAAATTCTGATGCTTATAGGTATGTGTATGAGAACAAACCTACAAACCCCTTAAATGGAAGGATTGCGATCAGATCGTATTTTTTTCAGGACTAGGTTGTTCAAACGCCGGCGTCTATATGAAACTTCTACTCTATAGATAAGTTCAAATATTTAATGCACACCACACTTTTAATTTCAACGATCATTGGCAAAACAATTTGTCGGCATTCGCAAATCAAAGGAAAACATTAATCAAACCATCATTTGTCGATTCAATTAAAAGCAACATCAAATCAAGATCATTGCATTGCAGTTGCCAGTTGCACAAAAAAAAGCTCTAACAAAGCCCGGAGATATGTATGAACTTAGAAGAGTCGAGCCTCGAGTTGTGTGATTGATGAAAATGTTTGAGTACCAGTTTAACAATGCCGTCTTACAAAATGGCTGCCTATTTGAAAACTGATCTTGTACAGATAGATACCTAGGTATTGATAAAACCTTTAATTAATAAAATTCAATTTTATTTTACTGTAGTGCCGCTGTATGCCGGTCGGTCGGTCAGTTTTGATGTTCATAGGTCATAGGTGTAATCAAATTTCTCGGAGTAAGGAAAAGAAACAAAATGTTTCAATAAGAAAATGGAGCGAATGAAGCTCAGTGTTGCCATACAATTATTTTAAAAAATCTGCATTTACAAAGAAAAAAACGAAAAAAATGTGTGTTTTGCTGACTTGGTAACAGCGTTCAGTCAATTCAAATATTTGTTGGTAAAAATTGAACTGAATGCAATACAATGCTTTTGATTAGTTGAAAAATATTTAAGGATGAACAAAAAATAATAGTTAGGTATTTAAATGTAATTTTTTCTTAAGAAATGATGCAGTCAAATCTGAAGGGCAGATCCGTGGGTTTTTGAAAGTCTGGGGACGGGTAAAAAATCTGCAAAATGCAGACAAATCTGCACTTCTGACAACACTGGAGAAATTATAGGTATTTAAAGGACAAAGAAAAAATTGTTCTAAATTGCAAATTAAAATTTTGTCCATCATATATTTTGCAATGGAAAAATCAACATTTTTAAATATTAAAATATTTCGATTGAATTATGATTTTAAACTGAAAATCCTTTTTTTTTTTGCCATGGTGTTGGGGAAACAACGTATTTAAAAAATTTGAATAAAATCAATTATTTCGACTTCTTTAGAATCGTTACATTAAGAATTCAATGCAAAATTTTACCATCACTTAAAATAATAAATAAAGATAGTAGAAGTCGCATTTTGCCTCAAGTGAGTTTTTAAGTTTAGGGCTTGAAGTGTCGATGAAAAGAACTTAGGTTCTCGTTTCTAGCTTAACGAACATTAAATAATGTGACAAGGTAGATGGACCGTTTCCTTTTCTCATTCTTTCTTATTTTCAGTCATCAATTTTTTCTCCGGACAAACTTTAAATAAATGTTTTAGAGCCGATTTTTCAATCGTCAGATAAACAAGCAGATAGTGTTTATTCGACAGATAACAAAATATTGGATTTTTCAATCGTCAGATAGAATTTATCTGACGAACAACGCTCTTATTTATTCGACCGATGAATACTCAGATAAGTTCATTTGCCAGTTTGTTATTTGTAGACTTTTTCGATGACTGAAAAATCGGCTCTTAAATGAGAAAAGATTATTCAAATACCTAATGCTGAAATGATTACACTATTGTTTGTATATTAAGTTGCCAAACTCAGATGGTAAAATTAATATTTGCATTTTTTTTTCTCAACTTTTACAGTTTTCCTAGACAAATGGCTTGAAATTTGTTTATGTATACCTAGCCTGCTTGTTTTTGGGTATTTTAAGACTTTTGTGGAATAAACTGTAGAAAAGTTTCAAAAAATAGACGTAGTTAACAATTAAGGAATAAAATAGGCTCCTCTTAAAAATTGTGGAACTGGAACAATATTTTGGAATAATTTCAGTTAAAATAAAAAATGAAAAACAGGCAAACCTTATTTATATGCATATGCACTGCACCTTGGCCTTATAGTTATTTCCAGACAAAATTGTTTCAAATTCGATATCATTTTTGTTAATTCTCAGAAATTGCAGTTTTTGAAAAATTAATGAAATAAAATAAAAGTGAATTTCAATTTAATCTCGAGACAAGAGCGTTATATTAATTGAGTATTATTTCGAAGGTAAGGAATAGCGGTCCAATTTTTCGACATTTTTTTGACATACAAAATCATATTTTTGCCATCCGTCGATATTTTTTAACAAGAATATCTCCGAGTTTGATTTGATATAAATGCCGTTTCCAACTTTAAAACCACCAAACTATGTTGAAACATACCGTCAAATATACGACATTTGTTTTCTTATTTAACCTCTGTAGGTAGATTTATATTTATATTTATTTAATCCGTTAATTGTCTAGCGTTAATAGAAACTTATAGCTAAATAGGTACATAATTTTATTTAAAAATTTAATTTACCTAGAAATAAATAGGGTAGTGTCACCTGTTACCGAACATTAACTGGGGATGTTCGAACACTTTTGAGGAAAATGGATGTAATTTCCTTATTTTACCATTTTTTCCAATGAAAACTTCACCTACATGTCTGGACATTCTTTCTTTATGAATAGGTAAAACATCTCAATAAAAAAAATTATCTTAAGAGTGCAAAAAATCAGTTCAGTGATAAGTTTTAATCGATTCGGTTTTAATACGTTTTTCAAGAAAAACAAAACTAGATTAAGACTCCCTGAAAAGTTGTTTTAAAAAAAAAAGTATTTGAGAAAGTACTTTTCATAGTTTTAAAATAATTTAGTATGTCAGATTATTATATGTTAAATGTTTTGATGGAAAAAACTAAAATCATGTTATGATTTTTAACTGTTCGAGGAAAGGAAACTAAATTTTACCGAGTTGCCTTACTCGAACATGTGCGTTCGGAAACAGGAAACAGTGAAAGAAGACAAAATCCTATTTTCGAACACTTTTTTCTTTCACGTTCGAGATCGGGATTAGAATCTGTAAGTTTCAATAAAAAGTTTTTTTCAACATGTGCCTTCAAATTCGATTAAAGTTCATTTTTTCTGATGAGAAGAAATTGAACCTAGATTTGCCTGAAGGTTACATCGATATAAAATTGTTTTTGTTTTGTTACATCGATACTTAGGTAATTTACGAAAGGAACTGAAATATTTCGAATGGCCTAATTTTGGTGGAGGTTCACTGATGATATGGGGAGCTTTATCTTCAGTAGGGTGCTTGGAAATTCGATTTACGTCATCAAAAATCAAAAGTCGGGATTATGTTTAAGTGCTGCGCAGCAGTTTGATACCTATTTTTTTTTTTTGGCAGATCACTGTGATTTTTCAGCAGGACAATACCAAAATTCACACAAATCGGGAAACAACTCTTTGGTTGGTATCTGTAAAGGAAGCTCTGTGAAGAGAATGGATTAAAATTATTGATAAGTCAGTTTTAGAAAACTTGGTCAAATCCATGAAAAAAAGAATATTTGACGTAAATTCTTGTAAAGAGATGTATAAAAAAAAATTAACGTTAAAAGACTATTAAATTAACAGAATTAAGTTTTTGAAAAATATTGTTTGTTTAAAAATCTCTCAAGTTCCTATCTAGTATTTTAACATTTTTTTTTGTCTTGAAACTTGATTGAATATTGAAGATTTTCAAAGTGGGTTATAAATTATAATTTTATTATTAATTGCCCTGAATATTTAAGTAATTCAAATGTGATTTTTATTTATTTTATTTTTTCTAATGGGTTCTACTATTATTTACATTTTTACTTAATAAAAAATATGCAACAAGAACGAAAATTTTGGCTTTAAAATTGTTTTCTTCCCACTAACGACTTTTTGGTTCCTGTGTTCGAAAATAGGAAACTCCGTGTTCGAGTTTAGGAAACAATCAAAATAAGGTGTTCGAGAATAGGAAAAAATGCTTATTTTCAACATAACCTTTTTTTATTTATTTTTTGTGATAATGTTAATGGAAAAAAACAGTATAAAACATGAAAATATGTGAGATAATATTTCAGAAAAAAATAGAATTACAATACTAAACTCAGTTAAAGTATTTTTTGCAACATGTTCATTCCTCATAGTCCGTAAACTGTTCGGTAACTGGTGCCACGACCCTGTACATATACCATAACATATTTAAAAAAAAACTTTCCTTAAATTGTATACTTTTAACGCTGTCATTAACAGGTGAAATTAAATTATAAAATTTATTGAAGACTGAAATCAATTGATTTAAAGGGCTATTCATACCATAGTGAGTTCTGCTAAAAATCGGACATAAAGGTCTTGTTATAATAGTTTGACTATAGCTAAAATTTAGACGATTCAGAGCTGTTGGGGATGTTATAGAACCATTAATTAATTTAAAAATAAAACAAAATTACAGATATTGTCTATGTTATGCAAGTGTAGGGAGGTTTATTAGCAAGAGTCTGTGAGAATATGGAGGGGGTGTGGATAGGTATTTGGGAAAACGGAAGAAAACGAAGACAAAAACGCATAAATCTTTTTTGGATGCTTTCAAGTCTGTCTAGGTATATGAACTGAATAGCATGGTGCCCATATAACACATGCCGTATTCAAGTATTGGCCTGACAAATTATACATAAAGAAGTTTAAGGACGTAGGGGTCACGAAAGTCACGAGAAAATCGCCAGATAAAACCTAGAATATTGTTAGCTTTTTTAACTATAAAGTTATAATTGTCACAGAACGTTAATTATTGTCAAGAATAACACCTAAATCAGAGAAAACGGAAAGCTTACAAAGGAAGGAAGAATCTAATAAATAGGTACTTAGTTATAATCTATAATTGTTTTTTTTTGTGTGTAAAACACACAGTTTTACATTTGTCAATATTCAATAAAAGTCGGTTTGTATTGCACCATTCCCTAAAACTATGAAGATCTTCTTGAAGCTGTGAGCAGTCATTAATTATTGAACTTATAGATTTGAAAATTTTAATGTCATCAGCGTATATGAAAACAGAGGAGTTTTTTTTTATAACGCATGTTATGTCCTTTATATATAAGATAAATAATAGAGGACCTAAATGGCTACCCTGTGGAGCACCAGAGTTGGCGTAAAGTTGGTCTGAGAGTTCATTCCTGAAGATAACACTATAACTTCTGTTCTTTTTTCTTTAGATGAGACGAGATCCACGTCAAGAACTTGTCGTTAAGTTTATGGACTAAAGTCTTGTGACACAAATTATCAAAGGCTTTACTGAAATCTGTGATACACCTTCTACTTGTGTAAAGGCAAAAAGAAGTGAAATGAAGTAAGTTTGAAATAGTTGATTTATTTTGGACGAAACCATGTTGATTTTCACATACAATTGATTTACAATTGAAGGATAACATCTTGTAGATAATGAACTCAAATAGTTTGGCAATCGGTCGGTAATTCGTTATTACATTAAACTTCGAATAATTATTTGGAAGGCTCTTTATGTGAATTTTTTTGTTTTGGAGAGGAAACTGATGTCAAAAATATCCATTCTTTCTGCAGAAACGAACAATAAATATTTACGATAATTGAATTTATTTTTTCAAGTTTGTGCTACCTGGATAAAACCAGGCTTGTTGCCAAGCCGGTAAACTCTTAGTGTTCGTTTTCGATAAAGCTCTTAATTTATTTAAAAGTTTAAAGACTATTAGGACAAAATTTGACACTCTAAGGTGGAATCTTAAATGTAAGATTCCGAAATAAAAAGAAATCTTTGTTTCCGTCGGGAAAGTTTCATTTTAAACTCAAAAGCAATATTCAAAATATTCAACTGACTGAGAAAGTTCAGAAAAGTCATTCAAAGTCCTAACCCTTCTTGTTTAAAAGTCATTCAGGAACGAAATATACCATTACGTCTGTGAATCTTAAATAAAGTCTTCAACCAGGACAATTAAACTTGGACTTAAATTCTGGAAAAAGCTGGAAACATTGCAAAATTTGTATCATGGTCAGAAATATCGAAATAGATTTGATTAAAATTCGAACATTCAGATTGAACACTTCTACCAGAAACGGACATTATATTATATGAAAATTCAAAAACTCCAAGGTACGATTTTATAATTTTGATGATAGCCGCGGCCCTAGCAATTGGAGTAAAAAGTGTCAACAGAGAATGTAACGACTTTGAGAGACTTTTTCGCACATATCTGATGCTTTCCAGCTTGATTTTCGTTGGAAAATATTTACCAAAATAAATTTCTGTTTCATTTTAATCTGAGGTTAGAGTTCGCTTGTTTCAAATTGTGAAACCGCCCAGAAATAAGTAATTGTACGAAAACTGTCCCTTAACCTGCGGCGGTAATGTCAATAACGTCTTAAATACCAAACGCAGATGATTTAAACTCTCAAATGTCACTTCAATTGAATCATCAATGAGGACAAATCCGTTCCCCGTGTTTTGTCAATTTAGATCTGAAGAAAAATTCACTTCGACGTGAATGTCACTTTGCCGACGGCAAAACGTATTTCAACAAAAAAGGAAAAAAAAAACAATTTGAAAAACTCACCTGCCACTTTTCGTTATCACCATTTCCGTGCCCAGCTTATGGAACTTCTCCCACAAATCCTTGCCCTCCAGCGTCACCTTCGGATCATCGACGACCCCATCGTCCTCGGGCTGTAACGCTCGCAACGGCCTCATACCTGGATGCAGCTGATGTGCCGCCACAGACGCCAATACAACGTCTTCCGCTGTGGTATACGGTGTCCCCAATGGATGATGCGCGTGCGGATGATGCGGCGGAAATTTATGCAACAAACCGCCCGGATATAGACTAGGATGAGGACCAGCCGGACTGCCGGCCAATGCGGCTAGCGCAGCGGCGGGAAAATACGGTTGCTGTGGCAAGTGGCCGAGCGCTGGATGGCCGCCTGGTACCGTCGAGTGGTGCGAGTGATGCGGATGATGTCCTAAGCTAGATGCGGCCGCTGCAGCGGCCAGCGCTTGATGCGTCGAGGCGGCCGAGTTGTTGTTGTTGCTGTTACTATTGCTATTATTGGTGGAGCTGTTGTTGTTATTACTACTACTGTTGTTGTTGTTATTGCTAGTTGAATTATTGTTGTTGACGTTCGGCGATAACTGGGGCTGCTGCCCACCGACTGGAGAGGACGATTGTCCACCTCCGCCGCACTGTAATTGCTGTTGCTGGTTGGCGGCGGCAATTGCAGGCGTTAAAGAAGTTTGCTGAAGCTGCTGCTGTTGTTGGTGAAGTAATGGCGATGTTGGTGAAATTGTTGCCCCAACGACGGCTGCTGCGGCGGCAGTCGCCGACGATTGTTGCTGCTGTTGATTACCCGCCGTCAACAGCGATGACACGCTGAAGTCAGTGGGTCGGGAAAGCTGCAGGAATGGATGATATGCCATCCCATTTGCAAACCTACTGATGTGATCTTCAGATTGCTGAATGAATTCCTGGACGTCGTATCTCATTACATTACAATTTAAGTAACCAAAGTCGGAAACACAATTTTTTTTTTCAAAAAACACTTTTTTCTTCGTTTTTTTTTCTACAACCTCAAATATTTTTGTTTGGTTTTTTTTTCACTCAAAATTTTTGTTTAGTTTGGGATTTTCTTTAAATTCACTCACTTGACATTTGGTTGATTTTTGATTGCACTTTTGGATGACGTTTGTCAAAATTATTTTCTCTTCACTGAAAACGGTTTTTTTAGGATAATTTTTGTTGCATTCACGAAGCCAACCGACAAAATACTCTAAGCCTCTCAACACAAGCGTTTACTCGACAGTCGACAAGAACACCACACATTTTTTTGTTTGGATCAAACAACAAGCCAAGGTGTCAAAAGCTTTCAAAAAACAATTATATGCGAACTTTTCTTCCTGCCCCCAATAATGCACACCGTAGTTGGAGAAAAAACGGCCTCCCTTCGTCGCTCGCGGATTAACAACTTCAGCATTTGGTTTTGGTAAAGGACGTTCACGGCGAGGTTGTCGGTTTAGGGGGCGGTGGCGGTGGTGTGGTGTAGCGTAGAGAAAAAGGAAAGAAAATAGAATACAAAAAATAACAAAACGTCGTCGCCGTCGCTGCTGAGAGAGAAAAAAACGTAAACACACACGATACGAACTTAACGCCGGTCGCTTGCGAACTGGTTAATACATACAATCTCCAATACAATGCAACCCCCCTGTTTTCGAAACGATTCAACAAAATATCACCCACACAATGACACAAATTTAACACACATACCACCACGTGCCATAAAACCCACCACTCAAGATGGTTTTTTTTCCAACACCGATACCACCAGAAAAACCCAAACCAGAATATCTTAAATCCCAATAAGACAACCAACACGAACACCATACACCGTGGACTCGCAAGCAATTACACTCCGACAGATGGAGCTGTAAAACACCCATCATCCTTTCAGGCCATCTCTGTCCAACGCCCACTTTTTTCCTCTGGGCGAGCGAGATACAGAGCGAGAGAGAGAGAGAGCGAGGTGAAAAATATTGCGCGACACACAATTGTCACATGAACCAACCAACCAACAAAAAAAAAACAAATTCCAACAAGAAACCACTCAAGAGAATTCTAATAAGACTTGACACCAAGCCGAGCCGGCACACAGATTATCACCACACAAACACACTCGCACCTAGTCTTGCGATGGTGTCAAACGCAACTTCTAGCTGCCCTGCTCGTTGCCAAATGTATGACCGAGAGAGCACAAGATAATGACACAAAACCAGAAAAACCACTTCTCGAGCAGCAGCAGTCTTCTCTGACCAGTTTGGTTTTTGTGTATAGTTTTTGGAGAGGGGGTGGTGGTGGTTAACAGCGAATGTGTGCGAGTATTGGAGGCGACAAGTTTAACCACAGATTTACACACACACAGTATTTGCAAGCAAAACCGGTTGCGAGGGAGATGCAAGACACAAGCGAGACAGAGATGGAAGGACGAGAGAAAATCTAAGAATAGATACAAAAATGGTGACCAACCGGGTTTAGTTTGACACCCCTCCCTCTCTTCATTCTTTCATACACCTAAAACGTTGACTAACGTCACAAGAAACAGAAACAACAAAACCATGAATAATGTGTCACATGAAATCCCTGCCAAACCAAAACGACGACGACGACGAAGAAGAAGAAGACGGCAATAGAACGACACACTCTCGCCCGCTTGTTTGAGGAATGAAGATTTTGTCGTGTCGTCTCGTTGTCGCCGTCGTTTTCTTGTGCCTTTCTGTGTTTTTGTGTGTCGTGCCGTGTTTTGTTGGTGTCATCCGTTTGGCACAGCGCAAATATGGCTAACTTTGACGTGCTTTGTTTTGTGTGTGAATTTTTTTTTTTTTTTTTAATTTTAGGGATGTGTGAGTGTGACCCTATAGATATAGAGGTGCTGGGCTGGAACTTTATCACCGACAACCGAGCCGCTGATAGAATGGGGTGTGATGATATTTTTTCAAAACGCCATCATTTGGTATTTTCACCTCTCATCGTGGTGAGTTTTAATTTTATTCCCTTTTTAATGCACAATTCAATTAAAATTCACTTGAGCATCCTTTTTGCCAAAATTTAATAATCTCTGAGGATTCAAGTTCCCACCCCTTGAGGCACCTCTGGCAGCCCAAAAAACTTACACCTACAAAAAGAGATACAGACAACACACCTCTACTATATCTCCAATCTCTTTTGTGTATTCAGTGAATTGAGCTGAATTTTTTGTTCGTTTTTTATTATATCCATTTTTTTTTGCTCTCTTTCTTTCGTCGTCGCAGTCGTCTCGTTGGTGTACTTTTGGAAGTGTCGTGTTTACCATCGCACCTACGGTGTTGATCTGGTGTTTGACTAGCGCCTATTCCGCCCCATATTCCTTTTGCGCGAACTACCCGATGCCAGTATACCCAACCCTTAACTCTGTTTATACCACCACCGACATCGTTGGCAATGCAAGGCATATAGATATGAATCGAGGGTTTGAGAGTCGAGTAGTTTATGCACTTATACAGTTCGAGACTGCGATTTCGAGTTCATTCTTCCCATTGATTATGAACGATACGAAACGAACGAACTGTGAGGACGTGGATGCGATGTATTGCGATGGTAGTAGTTTTGGTTGCGGTGGTAGAGGGTAAATGGAAATGGTAGATTGTTGTAGAGTTGTGATAGAATTTGTTATCATTCATCCATTCTTTGAGCAGAAAGCAGATCCCAGTTAAAGTTTAGAACTCGGGCCAGTGTTGCCCATCGAAAAGGTTGCAAAACAAAGGTTTTGAAAAATATTGGAGGACCTTTTGTATGAAGATATTATAAAAAAGGCTACAGTAGGTATCTACAGCAAAGTACAGCACCAAAATCTATTTCTGTTCCTGTTGCCAAGAACAAAATACTTTCCAGTGTACCTACATAGCAAAGTTGTTCCAGCAAGTTGGCAAGAAGTTATGAGCAGAATTTGATAAAATGAGATAAAATACGTCTAATGATAAATATTTAGTTAACATTAAGAGGTGATAATCTAACAGAGAATGAGAATGAATGACACTTTCTGTGTCACTGACCAGGCAGCGCCTTGCAACACTAGCTATAGGTAAATAATGAAAATATAAGTAAACATTTCCGCACATTTTGAAGAATTTTCTTGAGGAACTTGAAGACCTTTCAGTCCCTTAAGCATCATCCAAGCCTCAAAGTGCCTGAAAAATTACTACCATAAACAGGGTATCACAAAGAACCCACACTCGACATACATCAATTGACATTCGCTTTACCTTTGAAGTTAAAGCAGACTATTTCAACTATAGGTATGTCAATTGTCAAAATACAATAACAGGCTGTTTAAAGCTACTTCATATGGGAACCACTATTTGGACATGAGGACCTTTAACTGTAATAAATAAGTTTGATTTATAAGAGCTTATAGGTTTTTACGGGACGTACAGAAGAAAAATGTTCAAGAGTTCTCCATTCTTTTCTGATTCCAGAAAAAAACGGGTAACCGGAAGAAGTAGAGGGTATTACAGCTCCGAATAGCCAAAGCTTGGGTGGCTTATACTCATCATCAGTTCCTCAGCGAGTCTGAAGAATCAAGAAAGCCTTCAATTTCATGCTGATTCCGAACGGCTAATTATCTCAGAAGCGATAGGTAACTAAATATATAAAATAAATAGAGTGACGCGTTAACTTTTAAAGAGTCAAGGCCTAAATGGCTGAATCTCATCAACAATTTAACGCCGATTACGAACGGCAAAGTTGAGAAGCACTTTTTCATGACAGATTGATACTCTTGGAAATTTTGTCAGTTCTTCGCAAGAGACAGTACCCGTGAAAGAAGAAATACACCCCTGTTCTGATTTTCGTTTACGAAAACAATACTTTCGTTTTTAAAGCTGAGGTGTTCTCAATTTTTCGTTTTGATTTCGTTTCGATTTTGCTGATCGAATTTGAAATCGTAAATTTAAGAATTTAAGTAATTTCAGAGAAATATTTGTCAAAAATTGAAGGCAAATTCGTACGAATTTAGGAACACAGTTTTTTAAGCTTTTCGAAAATCAAAAAAGAATTGAATTCGTAACGAAAATCAGAACATAGGCGATAAAAACTTATTAGGCACGAGTAGGACTCGAACCCATGATGTTCTGCTTAGCAGCCAACGCACCTAGCCACTAAGCAACCGCCACGGGCACTATCAAGGGCGATAACTATCAGAGATGAAATACAAACATTTAAGACAAGTACCGGATTCAAACCAATAATCGTCGCAACTAAGCCATGAATACCACAAGAAGTGCCATTACGAAAAGGATTCAGGATTAGATTGGAAAAGTAAACACGTAACTAGTCTAAGTACATATATAAATTGAGCACATTCAATCCAAAGCTGTATGAAAGTAGACGAAAGGGGAGAAAGCGAGAAGAATTGAGTCAATCCGTCAGAAAACAGAATATGTATTTAATTTTAAGTAAGTTAGTATTCATTCAAGTAGCTTTTAACAGATAAATCAACAGATTTAACTTCTATTCACTCCGCTCTACGTTTTGAACCCAATTAAACCAATCAACAATTCCTTTAAAACAACATTGATGCTTCTCAAAATATTTAAGAAAGCCCGCCCTCTTATTCTTAACAAATCTGTTCCCTCCTCCTACCTCATCTATAGCTTTTAAACCTACCATAAGAAGAAAATTAAAGAAATTGCAAGTAATTTCCGTCAAAAAATCAGAGAGAGTTACAGAGAGTTGTCTTATTCATTGCTTAGTATGACCTATGTCGACCCAGGCATCGGTATGACATATCCAGGGTAGTTGCACATTCACCGGATACTGGCCTGTTGGGGAACACGCAATACTGCGCTGGCCAAAATGAGAGCCAAATCAAAAACCTTCTTCAATGACCTAAATTAGATTTCCGAACTGAAGATCAAAGATTTGTTCAAATATCAAAGATTTGATTTTTCGAAACGCAACAAAGTGGATTTGAGGTGTATTTCAAACTGATTTCTAAAAGTTCCTCTTGGAACTTGAAATCGCTAGCTAGCGAACTAAAGAAAAGGTACAGAAGTTCAGAACTTTAAATATGTCCAACGAGTTTAATGGTATCAAAACTGCGCAATGCAGCGCTAGTTTCGTCACCGAGGTAGACTGCTCGTGGCCACCATTTTTACTTCGAACTACTACCTATATCAGTTTAACATGACACCCCAAAGGCATTAATAGACGTTAGCGTTACACTTCGGTCCTTGGCTTCATTTGCTAATTTCATTTGCAATTTTTAAAAAACGCGCCTTAAAAAAATCGAACTTGATTTGATTTTTCATTCCGCTAGGTATTGAAATCGTTCAGCCTTCGAGCCTCAATTCGAACACATGGTTAGCATAAAAAAGTCATAAAATGAAGGAAAGCGATTATGAACATGTTTTTAATCAAATTTCTTAAAATTTTGAAGCTTAAAATCTCGCCTGAATCTTATATGTTCGTTAAAAGTCGCACCAAAACGCTGTAAAACCTGGAATCCGATTTTCAAATTTATCATTTATTTTTCGGTTTTTAAAAGTCGCCATCCATATCTGAAATATTACTTCATTCAATCGAAAAAACTCATATGAACTCTGAAGTCTAAAATTTCATTGAATCTCTTCTATATTTATTTTACTAGCTTTAAAACACCTTAAGTAGCAATTTTCAAAAAATAAACCTTTACTAACTTCACGATGGGAACAAAACTTAAACAACGCAACGTGGCAACGCTACTTCACAGTTGAAAACGAATATTAGGTTCCTGTTCAGTGTTGGCATTTATTCCAGGCCAAACATAGCAAGCAAAAGGCAATGGCAAAAGGCAGATGGGTAAATGGGAAGATCTGTCAAAGTTTGTTCGACTCGGTGTGGTGGTGTCAACTCTGTTGTGTTTGTATGTCTCTTTCTCATTGTGTGTTTGTGTGTGAATGAATATCCATCCGTTGCGGGCAAGCGTTTTGTTTGTGTAAAAAATTCCTCCCTTAATCGGTGTCATCTTTTGCACATGAAAATTGGAAATGATAAAGTAATGGTGGAAAGGGAGAAGGTAGGGACGCAGAAGAAGAGAGAATAAAGGACCATTGAAATTTTAGGAAAATCCCTACAGCAGCTTGGTAGGGATCCTTTTGCCATCGCCATCACCATCATCATCATCACCATTTACCACCATCCGAATGCCGTTTTCCATTTTCCGTTGTTCTCATCTCGATTTGAATTTGAATCCGTACCCGCTGCTGTTCAAACAGAACAACAAACTGTCATCGTGTGAGAATTTGTAAGGAGATGTGTGTTTGCTGATGATGCTGCTCACACACACCAGAGGTGTCATATAAAGTTTTTGTCATTTTGGGTGGGTGGCAATGGCAAGTGGTGCCATGTAAAAGACATACATGGCTCCGGATATGGTTGTTCGCTCCGGTTTAGGTTCTGGCTAACAACACTCTAAAAGACGGCACAAGATGCCATCAGAGACTGCTCTGTGTCCATAGGTAGGTCCTTATGGCAATATATCTCTCTTTCTAGACAACAAGAAGGTGCACCAACACACATTGACACAAAAGGACAAGTGAAAATCTAGCCAAATCGAGTGGAGTCGTCTTGGTCGTCGTCGGTGTCGGTGTCGGTCGGTCGGTCGTCTCTCTAAACAAGACCAGGCGACGACAGCGACACCAGGAGCATATATAGTGGCATAGATGGCGGTGACGGCTGACAATGAAGAGGACGACAACTTTGCGAGAAGGACGAGGAGGATGAGAATGACGATTGACTGGTCTGAAGTGGTGTGAATTGTGTGTACTTTAAGCCACTCCTTCGTTCGTTTGTGTATACGGAACGATGAACGACGACGACACGGGTATACGGTATAGTGTTAGCGAAGTCGACCGATTGGCAACCCTCAGCCAATCACTTGAGTAAATATCTCTGGCGTTTCTTTCTTTCTTATTTTTTTTTTCGTTTTCTTCTTCGCTTCGCTTTGTTGTGCGCCTTCGGAATGGTGTTGGGTGAAAAATATAAATGGTGTTGCTGTATGCTGTGCCGAGAGTGTTTTTTGTTGCTCTTCTGCGTCCGTTTTCGTCTTGTTGGTTGTTGTTCTTGTTGGTCATCCTGTTTTTTTTTTCTTTTTTTGAGACTTTATTTGCTCATTGTCTTCACACATATGAGAGAGGTGGAATTTTTTGAGCTTTTTTTCTGCTTTTTGAAACTGCTTGAACTTGGATTTTCTTTCTTGTTTGTTTGTTTCCTTTTCTTCTTGTTGTATTTTTGCCATCGGCGCTGTGTGTTTAATTGTTTGTAAATTCTTTTGTCGATATGGCGTGTTTTGTTTTGTTGTACCACCTTTAGGGAAGAAGTAAAAAAGGGCTTGTATCAAGATGCCGATAGAAGAACTCGATGACTAAGTAAGAAAAACAAACCTATCTTTGGGTGATTATTGTGTTTGTAAGGGTATTTTCTTTTTTTTTCTTTCAAGAGGATAAATGTGCACATACAAACACATAGGTAGGTAGGTAAGGTACCTAACCATGGTATCTAGGGAGGATGAGGAGAGGGTCTTGAGATTGAATTGTTGTTTTTGGGATTTGAAGAGCCAGTGATGTATGTATGTCACTCAATCACCAATTGGAGAATTTAAGGGCCTGATAGATGAAATCCTCAAAATTAAGATATCCGCCAGCAAAATTCTGCAAGGCCTCGTAGGTATTATTGACAAGGCGTTAGCGTTTCGTCCCCGAGTACTAGAAAAATCAGTTTTAACATTTTTAAAACTTAATTTTGCAAGTTCTTTTCTCGTAGATATTTAAAATACAAACGAGCTTACATACAGTGTTCCACAAAAGTCATGGTACAGCATCCATTTTTAGCCACAATGCTTAAAATATTCCGCAATAAAAGCTAAGTCTTTTACATTTCCTGTGTAATTTTTAGTGAAGAACACACGTCGAAAACAAGTCGCGTTTTGGCTGTCCATCAAAGATTACCTACTTCTCGGGATAAAACAAAAAACAAGCACTTGGGAGCCCATTATAAGTGCAAGCAAGATAAATGGAGAGCTTGAAAAGTACAATAAAAACATTGTTCATCTTGAAACTGTACGCCATTCCATCGTTGAAGCTGGGCTTAAGTCTCGTGTACCTACCTAGAAGAGCTGTTAATTAATTTTTGTTAATAGAAAAAGGAGAATTTCGTTCGCGTTTCGCGTAACTGTACGGAAATGAGACTCCTGACTTCTGGCACAAGGTAATTTTTCCAGACGAATCGAAATACAAGGTTTTTGCCGCAGATGATCGCGTTAATATAAGTTGAAAGTTAGAGGATGCCTCAAATTAAAAAACTACGATAAGGACAATAAAACAAAACACGGTGGAGGAAATCTTGTTTTAATTGAAAATACCATGTACCAACATTTGAACCTTAATATTCTCAAAGACAATTTAGAGGATAATGCGAAAAAAATGGGTCTTTTAAATAATTACTACTTTCAGCAAAATAACGATCCCAAACATACTGCCCAAAAAGTGCAAAAGCAAAAGTGGCTAATTTACAGCACTCCCCACTCCCCACTCCCCACCTTTTATTGAACCCTCCGCAAAGCCCGGACTTGGAACCCCATATTGAGAATTTGTGCGATGTTCTCGAAAAAAGGGTTGGAGTCAGTGTCATTCACAACAAAACGCAGGAAGTCAAAGAATAGTAGAATATTTCACAAACTTGCACTGAAAATTTAGTCAATTCAATGAAAGACAGATTGAAAGCCATTAGGCCCGGTGCACATACGCGATTTTTTGTCGCGGCGATATCGCTTTTGCGACATCGGTACTCACAATCAAATGGAGTGGTGCACCGACACTTGCGATATCGCAGCGACATTTCTGCGGTAAAATGTCGCAAAAGTTTCTGCGACATCGCAGAAATAAAGTGAAATATAGCGATAGTGAATAGTTGCGATATCGCCGCGACAAAAAATCGCGTGTGTGCACTGGGCCTTATAAAATTGTAAGGTTATCCAGCCAAATACTAAAAAGGCAACTTCTAATCAACATTCTGAGATTTTTTTTTTACTTTTCGATAGGTGTACCATGACTTTTGTGGAAGACTGTACATATCAGAGGGTAGCCCCCTCAGTTTTACTACAAATTTTAGTTAGCGACACTCATAACGCGCCTTCTGTGAGGACATGATGAAAACCTTTGGTTTCCGTTTTGGCCATTTTGGCTACGTAAACTTAAAAAAAACATTTTCAATAGACTGAAACATCAGAAAAGTGAGTTTTTTTCTATTGGAACCGACTGTAAATTTATTATATAGGGTGTCTCAGTAATAGCGCACTTTTTAAAATTGGAATATTTTTTTTGTCATGCAAATGGCAATTCTGAAATTTGACAGATGTCACCTCTGTTTGTTCCGATTACTAAAAATGGAGCGCTTTTTGAATCAACAACACGTTATGATGGTAACAACTCATTACAAAAATGGGAAAAGTTAGGCTTCGCAAACTTCACAAGTCGAGAGAATGTCATACCTAATATGTCAAGCATTCGAAGAGTGGTCAAAAAATTTGAAGAAACTCTGTCAATTATGGATGATAAGAATCCTTTGCGTCAACGTACTGGTCGATCTCTTGAAAACATTGCTGCTGTACCTAAACGAGAGTGTTGTCGAAAACCCGAAAACATCAATTCGACAGTGACTTTGAACAGCATTCTTTACAGGAATGTGATAACGGACTTCTTGTGGTCTCAACTGCACGGCATCAATCTGGATAACAGGTGTTTTCAGCAGGACGGCGCAACTTGCCACACCGCGCATGAAACAATCGACTTATTTGCAGCAACGATTTCCAGAACACATTATCTCTAAAAATTCTGATGTCAACTGGTCACCAAGATCGTGCGATTTAACGCGATTTTTTTCTTTGGGGTTTTGTGAAATCTCGGCTTTATGCGAATAAACCCGAAACAATTCCTGAGCTCAAATTGGATGTCCAACGTGTCATTGGTGAGATACAGCCACATTTCTGTGAAAAAGTTATGGAAAATTTCATGAAGAGAGTATAATGGCTCGTCATCGGCGCTGGGGAGGTCGTTTGCCGGAAATTTGATTCTGTACTTAATCGGAACATGTCTTCTTTACCATACTATTATAATATCACAATTCTGTTTTAAAATACATGTTTTTATATTAAAATGAAAAAGTGCACTCTTACTGAGACACCCTATAGAATAATAGAATTGGTCGGAGTTCGGAGAGAGCTTGCAGCAAACTCAGTCTTACGACCAATGGTTTGCCATAGGCTCATCACTAAGTTGTTATAGTAATCTGACCGTTAACCATAATTTTGTGTGTAAACAGTTAAGATAAAGGTTAGAGAAAGCTATTAAGTATTATACCTACCTACGTGTACTTTTGTAGATACTAGCGAACCGCATTTTGAAAATATGATGGTACACCTTATGAAACCAGTCGTTAACGGACTGCGCAAGTATCAAAACCATTGAACAGCCGCAAAAATCGGTTAATCAACTACAAAAATGTATGTGGTTGTTATTGAACATAGATCTGATTGATCTTCAAAAATTATTAAAAAAATTTTTTTTTTAAATAATTTAATTACATTTAGTTCAACAAAAAATCAGCCGAGAATTGTTGACGTCAGTTATGACGAATAAATTTTACTTTAGTCGCGCGTAAGGCTGGTGGACCTTGGCCTCTTGCTCTATTCAGAGCTGCCACGTGTGATTAAGTTTTTATTACATCTTTCGCGGGAACTTCCTTTTGCGGAGAACAAGAACTGACATTACTTCCAAGAGCAGGTAGGTATAGGTATCAGTCTGTCATGGAAAAAATACTTCTCAATTTTTCCGTTCGGACTTGGCGTTAAATTGTAAGTAGGTCCCCTCGATTCGTCACACGCACTCAATGAATTGTTGATGAGTGTATGCCACTTAAGCTTTAACGCTTTTTGAGTTGTCGCGTCACTCAATTTATTTATTTAGGTATCATGTGTGTACATCGAGATCGAGAGAAAGGACTAAGCGAGCCCTTTGTCAATTTTTTCGTTTTCACGTGTGACGTGTTCGTTAAGCTATAAGTAATAAGTAATAAAAAAATTTGGCTTAATTTCATGCATGTTTTCAACGAATTTTCTCTCGACAATTGGCTTCTTAGACTACCTACTCCGTTCCATTTGAAATGTTCTTAAGTCTCGACTTTCTTCACCGTCCGTCCGTTGTGTCCGTAACCGATTTCTAATGTAACCATCATAACAGCTCTCCATCAGCTTTGTTTGTATCACAGACAAAAATTTACGTGATCCGACATAAAAAAGAGATAAAAATCTTCTTTTTCCATCAATCTTTCAAAATCCCAAAAGACTAATCACACAAAAAAAATTATTTGTTTGATCAACGAAAGACAACGACGAAGACAACCCATCACAAAGTGGACATTTCCAGATTTCCCTTTAGATTCCCAAATCTTTTGCATCTCTCGAGATATTATCCTCAAAAGAAAGATGGCAGACGTGGTGCAAGAAAAAAAAACAAGATAAATAAAAAGGCTTGACAAATAAGAGTAATGAACAAATAAATTTTCTCTCCATCGCCTTTACCCTCCAGACCACCTGCTCTTAAACTTATTATGAAAAAACTCGTCTATATGGTTTTTTATGGGGGCTCCAAGCTCTGAGCTGGAAGCTTACACTTATGTAGGTACCAAAACTATCAAAGTATATGTAAATAAAGGAACGCTTTTACAGTTGCCAATTTTTATTTCCTCTCTCCTCGATTTTTTTTTATATCAGAAAAGTAAAAAAATCGATTTTCGTCCTTTCTAGAAAGATGAAGAACGGACGAAAGTGGCAAGAAATAGCAAAAAACATGGCGAACACTATCGAAAAATATAAGAAAACTGTCAGGACCGAACAAAAAACTATAATACTCTCCTGGTAGCCCAATTCCAATAAAGAAGCAAAAAAAAAGTTATCTTTAAGAAAGTGGATACATAGCTATATACATGAATTCCTCCCCACCCTCCCCCTCTTTGGGAAAGAAAAATTATACGAACCGGCCGAGGCCGAGTGAGGGATGGAAACAGACAACAGAGGCACAAAAGGTCGAAAAAGATACTCAACCATCTTGGCCAGCAGTGTGACATAGAAAAAAATTATATTGCCATCGTTGAGGAAAAAGATAAATCGATTTGCCAAAAATAAAAGGAAAAAAGAAATTGTCCAGAACACCCACATTCAGGACATTGTCCCCGACCACTCATCCCCAAACAAATTCACCCGTCGAACCGTTTCTTCTTTTTTCTTGCGGAGGCTTTGTTGTGTAAAAATTCAAAGAGTCACGTTAGGCGGATTTGTGTGTCGTGGACACTTTTGGGGTGACTTTTGGCTCCATAACCATACGCCCGCCACCAGAAAAAAAGGGAAATATCTACAATGTACAAAAGTGAAAAAGGAGCTCTGAAGAAGTCCTCTCTTGGTAATTGCTTTGAATGAGAAATGAAGAAGAAGAAACAACAACACCAGGACAAGAGAAAAAAATCTACCCACAAGGCTGGATATACAAAACAGTAAAAGTGGCGAGGGGAAAAAGTATCCGACCCTCTGGGACGGGAAAATAAATGAAATGAGATTTGGAGTAAAGTCCTTTTTATCCTGATGGGTTTGATATATATTCCCAAACTCCCCCCAGAAGCCTCACAGCCTCACAATAGATATAGACTGTTCAGATTGTGTAACAGTACATCGCACGCAATTTCATTCGACAAAGGGGGCGACTTGAACTGACAATTGCCGAGGCTATAAAACGAAATAGCATAGTGTAGAGCCACAAAAGCGGTTTCTTTCTTTATGGACGTCGTCGCACGCAAAACCGAATCCGTTCAGTCAGCGGTAGTGTCGACGACGACGGCAGTGCTAGAGCGTCGAGAAACGTCTATAGTGCTTCCTTCCTCCTGATAACGCCCTAAAATTCGAAAGAAGAATTTCTCGACCAAGCGAACGGTCGCGGTTGATACTATAGGGCGAATAACAATACCTACATCGCTGGGGTATCAATTTAAAGTAAAGTCGACTTTACTCACAGTGCAAGGAGGTGATATTGGATTGATTTTTAAAATTAGTCAGGAGCGGATTTTCTCAATTTTTTTTTACCAGGGCACAGTAACTATCCGAAAAATGAGGGACATAATTTTCTCAACTTCAAAATTTCCGCTGCTGGAAAGAATTTTAAACTTTCGGCTGGTAGAAAAAGCATTGAAATTGTACCTACTCCTTCGAGCAGCTGACTTAAGCGGTTCGCTGTGTTTTTATGTTTCAACAAAAACCTTGGGTTCGTTGAAGTTAAGTGTTATCTGGCCCCTTAGGGCTTTTTGAATTGATTGGCCCCCATTCGTCACTCCAACCCTGTGAGTGGGTGTACAGTATTTGTCCTGCGGACTAAATGCTCTCTCACTCATCGCCCTCTGCCAGGCCATATTGACGCGTCGTCGTCGTGTCGCTTGTCGTTGTCAATATCTATCCCCGCATTATCCACCACGCACACACAGCATTTTTTTTATACGTAAACACATAAAACAGTTTTATCTTTTATTGTTTTTGTTTTCATTTCAAACCATCCCCCAATCACCCTCGCCGACACACCACATCGCCCACCGCACCACTGTCGAATTTATATACTTATAGCGAACGCTGAAAGTGATGGACGTGTTTTAATCCCATTCCGGGAAATATTTTGAAGATACCAACTCGAGGTTGAGGAATCCACGAGAATCAATTACTTACTTACTCTTGACGCCAGCACCAGTGCCCCCTGCACCAGTATCACCAACGCCAGCGCCATCATCGTCATATCGTCAAAACGAAATGGAGGTGGTGAAAAGCCATCCGAAAAACTTATTCCGTTTGTGTTTGGCTGTCGATTCTTCTTAATATGCTGGTGAAATTGGCGTTGGCGTTGGCGTTGCGTTGGGGGTGAACTGTGAAGGAATTTTCGATTTAAATTGAAATTTATCAACGGGAGGTGCGTGGGGCGTGGGGCGTGGGGAGGGTATGTGTCAGAGATAAGGATAAGATTCCCTTATATATATTTTCGAGTAAAATAAATTTCACGCTTAAGTGCAGCGCGACATGTGACTTTCAGCTACCAGCTTACCCAGTAAAAGAACAATTAATAAATCAGTTCGAGGTCTCTCTGCGTGTAACTGTATTTAACGGTTTGAGGAATTGCTACTTTTTTATGGTCGGGACGATTGGGAGATATTAAACTGCATTGAATGTGTTTGTATAGTAAACGTAATTGGCGATAAGGGATCTTTTTGCTTTTTGACACAAACACAATGTATGTACGGGATTTGATAAAAGTGTCGAGTTGGTAATGATTGTTTTTGGTTTTTTGATTCTCTTGTTTCTCTTATGGTGTTGTCACGTCAATGTCGTTAAAAAAGGAAAAAAGACAAGCTGATTACACTGGATTCGATGGAATTTGTGTTTAATTCCAGATTATTGGTCTACACACCTACTGATGTGATGTGAGCTCTATTTGGACATTGGAACAAGGAATCGAAAATTGAATTCGAAAGTGAGATGTCAATTGGAGTCAACGAGTAAGCGTCTAAAAATTCGTTGTTACATTCTTGCCCATGCTGTTTATGATTTTTGAATTGAAATCTGTGTTAAGAGGTTGAAAGGCCTTCTCACAAAAATTTTGAACATCAGTTACCGTTAAGAGAGATTTTTGAAAGCTGCACTGCTGCAGTATGGTTAATCCGCACAAAATATGTATTCTAACGTTGCGCATTTGTTACATTTAAGGACAAAAAACTAAATTGAAATAAAAATTGTAAAAAAATATTGTCTCAAAGAAGTGCTTGTGTTGATAACCATTTATGATATACGCGGACCCTTTGCATATTTTATGAGAAGAGCTCCCTTAATTTTTTGTCAACAGCTATTGCTTCTTAAAAGCAGCTTTATAAAGAGATTGACGAAAAAACCAAGGGACATTACAGCTTATGAAAACTGAACAAAACAAATTCGCATAAATTTCTCCACAAGTTGAGGAGCAGTTTATCGATGACTACCACTATTAGGTATATGAGGAGGAGGACTGTCAATTATTATTTGGTTGCTGCTTTTCAATGGATTTAAAAATGGAGAGCAAAATTAAGTCAAATTTTCAAGCAATAGGTACCTAGGTACATCAGATTTTTCGATAGCTTTCGACCAACTCTCTCACTCCATCATAAAACTTAAAACTAAATGCAAATGTCTTCCCTCAATTTTTCATCATTTGGATATCCTCATATCTCGAGAAAAGGTCTCATCAAGTAAAATTCAGGCATTTCATCTCCAAGTCATTTTTTGCTAATTCGGGAGTACCGCAGGGTAGCCATCTAGGACCTCTACTTTTTAATTAAGCTTCTACACTATCAGAATTGGTCGAAGAGAACTTATAGCAAGCACAGTCTTACGACCAATGGTTTGCCAACATGGTAGACTATGTTATACCACCGGCTCATCACTTAATGAAGTGTTAGTTGTTAGTAAGCAAACATAACATAAAAAACACTCGCGTAGATGAACAAAAACAAGACAGTTAAAGTTTACAAAACAAGATTAATACATAAATAGTTAACTAATAACAATAATTAAACAAAAAAACATTTAAAAATGTAGAACACTGGTCTTGAGCAAATTTTTTAACTTATTCTTGCTTAGATTTAAATCGAATAAGTCTGAGTTGACTCATACGTGTCAAGGGCTTATTGAATCCATAGTTGGTACGGTGTTTAGGTTCTTGTACCATATCCTTTCTGCGAAGATTATAGCCGCCACCCCGATGGTTGAAAGATATAGAGCCAAGTAGTTCCTGTGCATCTGTTACACCAGTTATAACTTGATGGAAGAATACCATGTCATTTTTGTTTCGTCTATTCGACAATGTTTCCATCTGGAGTGTTAATAAACGGTTTTCATAAGAGGGGACATTTAAAGGATCACTCCATAGGGTACCTTTGAGGGCAAAACGAGTAAAATTTCGTTGGACAGATTCTATCCCAATGAGGTGACCAAATCTGGGAAGCGTATTCTAAGTGAGGACGAACATAGCAATTATATAGAGCGCGGGTGATATTTGGATCGCGGAACTCCTTTGACCAACGCTTTATAAATCCAAGCATTGAATTGGCTTTATTCACAATGTTGTTAATGTGCACAGAAAAAAACTTAGGAGTAAAAAAAACTCCAAGATCAAGAAGTTACACGGGTTAGAATGTGCTGTGAGATAGCGTAGTCATATGAAGACGGTGCACGCTTCCTTGAAAAGGTCATTGTTTGACATTTTATTGGATTCAGATTTAAACTATTTTTCTCACACCACAATGCAAAACTATTAATGTCATCTTGTAGCAGAATATGATCATTGCTAGAAGAGATGTTCTTGTAAATCTTCATATCATCTGCGAAGATGAAAATTTTGCTACTACGTACACATAACGTTTATAGCTAAATTAAAAAGTAGAGGCCCTAGATGGCTACCCTGAGGAACTCCCGAATAAGCAAAAAATGACTTTGAGATAAAATCCCTGAATTTTACTTGATAAGACCTATTCTCAAGGTATGGGGAAATTGAATTTTATATTAGCGTGAGAGAGTTGGTCGAAAGCTTTGGAAAAATCTGTATAGACACAATCGATTTTCTGACCACATTCCAAAGTGCGAACACATTGATTTATAAAAACAAGAAGATTTGTGACAGTGGTGGAGCGTTTCTGCATGAAACTGTATGCTGTGGGTGACAGATGATGTTCCTACAATGAAATGCCAAACTGTCACATATAACTTGTTCAAACACCTTAGGAATGCAGGAAAGCTTAAATATTGGTCTAATTGGCGATATTGGCCTTATCTCCTTTCTGGTATAATATAGGTAAGCGTTTTTCCAAATAGATGGAAATTTTCCTTATTTCAAAGACAAATCGAAAATATTACGGAGGGAAGGTGCTAACAAAAACTTACACTTTTTTAAAACAATAGGTGGAATACCATCTGGACCACTCGAAAAATCTTCTTTTAGGTGAGAAAGAATTTTGATAATGTCGTCAGTCTCTACTGAGACATTATTAAACAACACTTGTGGACAGCCACGTAAATGTTTGAGAAAAATCTTTATCCACAACAGCCGGAGAATTGATGAAAGATTTGCAGAAATCATTTGCGAATTCTTCACATATTTCAGAAGTTAAGTTGAGGGCTACATTATTGCTAGCAAAGTTCATTGGATAAACATCACATTACCTCTTCGAATTAATGTATTTCCAAAAACTTTTCTGGTCAGACGCCAGAGAGCATCCTATAGTTAATAAATACTCACTATAAAGTTCATAAGACAGTTTCTTAAATTCTTCAAAAAATGAAATATAAACTACTTGGTTTTCTAAGGTCATAGATTTGAGGTATTTTTTCCAAGCTTTATTTTTCTTATTACAAAATACAAAGTGTTTTGAGTTCTTTAGTATACAATTTTAATTTAAGTTATTAGTTAATTAGTTATGTATTAATATTGTTTTGACAACTGTATAGTGAAATAAAGCTGCGTAAAACTCCGTCTCAGCTCAATTCTTAGTGCCTACAGTAGAAGTAGTATAGCAGTTGTAAACTGGCCTGAGCCTGGTCTTTAGTCTTTTGAATTTTAAAAAGTGACAACATGAAGGTATTCTTTCATTCTTGTGTACCTACATAATTATAAAAACTACCTACTGTCAAATGTTTCTAGAGCTCCCATAGAAATGCCGTCGGAAGTTTACCTTTTGACAGACAATGGGTCGTATGCAAAAAGATGAGATCAAACTCTTTACTTACTTTTTTCATATGCAAAAAGATGAGAAAACACTTTGTTATATGAGATCGATCTCAGAATTTGTTAAGCATGGTATTTTTCGGACTCAGTTCACATAAAACTGTAAGGATTGCCGAGTTTATTGTTAATTATATCGGACAAAGAATTTATAAGGAAAGAAGGTGTTCAATTGGTGAAGATTTTCGTCGGTTGTACCGGTTTAGTGGAGAAAGTGAAGAAAAATTTTTGAGGCCGAGCACCACGTGGTGGTGCTCTCACAAACCAAGAAAAAATAAGAATCTTTCTGCAATACATAGGAGACCCCGGGTTCCAAATTGGAGTTGGTGAAGACGTTGAAGTTCATCAATCAACAGTGTCTAGAGTGGTGCAGCAAGTTTCTGCAGATATAGCAAGATATGCACAGATTTGGATTATATTCCCACATACTGTGGAAGAAATCAAAAAGTGCAAAGATTATGGAGCAGGAAGTACGAGTTTCCTTATGCTATTGGTGCTCTAGATTGCACTCATGTCCGAATAAGGAAACCTTTGACCTATCATGAGGAGTACATTAATCGATCAAGATACTACTCCATTAATGTTCAAGCTTCATGCAATGCGGAAGAAAAGTTTACGAGTGTTGAAGTTTGCTGGCCAGGATCCTTCCACGACTCCCGTATTTTGAAAAACTCTTTCCTATATAGTCTCATGAATAATAATAATAATATATCATTATCAGTTTATCACTTTCATAACTAAGCCACGAAAAGAGGTTTGAGATCGATCTCAATTTCAACGAGTAATAGCTGTTGAGTTTGAACTAGTTTTTTTGCATAGAAAACTGAGTCTGAGTTCCGCTCTGCTTGATCGATCTCACAAATGAGTTCAAGCTCGTCAGCTCAAACTCTGAGCTCTTGCTCATCTTTTAGAATATGACCCAATGTGCTCATTGCACAGCTTTTTTCCTTTGATGAGAAAAACAACTTGGTCCAAAGAAGGTAGAGAGAGTATTATCTCAAAAATGAAGGAGGGTGTTTTACTTGCCTGTAGGAAGAGTTATATAGTTCTTTCTTCGAAAAAGGCTTTTCTACCAAGTAGGTAGTGTAATTAATATAATACTGTTTGCTTCTATTGAATATAGATATTCAACACTACCAGATATAGGAAGTCCTAATAATACCTTCACAGAACAAAATTAAAGGAAAGCTATACCTACATGCCGCAGAACGAAATGGGAGCTGCATTTAACCATAGAAAATGTAGCTTGGTTTGAGATTTTAAGACATCAAAATCTCTTGCGAAACATTTAACATATCATAATGTTTATTTACAGCTAAAATTTGGGTTTGACAGCATTAAAGACAATCGCTTTGATGATTCCTGAACGGAAAGGCTACTATACCGCCACATTGTGATTGCCAACAAAGCTCTGACGTCTCATAATCAACCGAGCTTGAGACCAACCAATTGATCTGTCCCTTAGCAGGTAAATAGCTCTTTAAACCTTGAACCGAGCTGGGATACGGTAAAATTGACTACGAAATGATCCGCTTCCCGCGAAACTTGGATATCGGCAGTAGATATCCAAATAATGGTCTTGATAGCTTATTTAGAGAAGGTAATGTAAATCGATTTAGTAGTCTTAGAACCAAGAGTCCAAAAGGTCTTGAGGTATTAGTTTAAAATGCGTTGTAGAACTATCAGAAAATCCATCTAACAATCGTGTTTATACCTCTTAACTGAGGTACTGAGAAAACATCAAGAAGATTTCTTGCCACTCTGTGATCAGTCGTTGCTTCAAAAAGTATCAGTGCCTTGTCAATTTAATCAACTAGGTATGTGTATTATCGTAATTAGACCTTTTCGTGACTGCAGAAATTGTATAAGTCGGCTGGCCAGACACTCAGCGCTCCAAGACTCTTCTGGTCCTACGAGTTTAAATGTATAGTAAGAGAGAAAACCGAAGGAAACTTGCGCTAGAAGGGTAGGTACAGTACCTACCCTTCAGATACGAAACTGAATATTGCAAGTCAGCCAGCAATCGGGATAGATGGAAGAACTTGTTGCTATTTGCCCGGAAGGAACCCCGGCTGTGTCGCAGAAGAAGGGAGAAACTCAAACTCAGTTCGATGCGATCCTTAGGCTTTGGTAAATTCGATGAGAAAAAAACAGGACATCATCAAGTTTTTCAGAAATTTCTTCTTTTTAGAACTTAAGTAGAATACAAGTTTCAAAAAAGAAATCCCATCAAGAATCCAGGAGACAACCTCTCCATTCCACTCAGTTCGATATGGTTTTTCAGCAAACGCTTTCCCCACATTTCTTATCATGCGATAGTTCATTACGGTAAAAATATCCTAAATTTAATACTCTAACTCACCGAAGCTCAATTACCACACAGCTTCGAAACTCAAAAACATAATCCGTCCGTCAAAACAACAGTAACCCAAAACATACCCACAAAAATACAGATACCAATCAAAAATCAATAGACAAGTCTCTAAAAGAGCTTAAGGTACCTATAGGTATCGACAAGCCAGGTAAAAGGTATACCTAGCGCTAACCCATTAAACACACCGACACCACCAATTCCAATTCCAATGAAACTCCGCAATTAAACGCCAATAAATCCCAAATGATATGCGAGAGAGAGGAATATTTTGTCGGTCAGCAAAGCGAGAGCTTTTTAAAATTCCACCGAATTTACCTTTTTCACACTTTTCTCAATTATTTTTATTTATCGAACAATATTTATGTTTGTTTTCTGTTTTGTCTCGTCAAAGGCTGAATTTTTTGCCATTTGAGTTGTTCTCACTCGAAAAGATAATCCACATTCTGGTTATAGCACTTTTGCACTCACTCACGGGTTGCCTTTTTCACGTAAAAATCTGTTGTCTTCAAAAATTGTATGAAAAGCCGTCGCTGAACACACGTAGCGTCAAAAAAGGATCAAACGACATTAAAAGGCAAACGGCACGAACATAACAAAACGCATCGATAGAACGCTCATCAGAAAAAAACAGAAAAACATCCCGACAAATGGAAACAACAAACTTTGTCGCATGAAACCAAATTCGCTTATGTAAAACACTATCGCGTTTTGTTGTCAATGAAGGCGACGACTACGACTTTACGACTCCGCCAAACCGACAATACGAACCACACGATTATATGAGAGATGCGCTGAGCGCTGCTTTTCATCACATCGCCATCGCCAAAGCCAAATCCAAAAACACCATCACACGAGACGTACACAAAAAAAAAATCCCCAACACTCTCCAAAAAGGCAATATCAGAGCAGCACCACTCTCACTCGGTATTTTTGATTTACTTTTTTTTATTGGTCTGAGAACTGAGAGTCTGAGCGCAGAGCATCCGACCGAACCGACCGAACGACGTGGATAATGATCTGTCAGTTTAGTGGAAAATCTGGACTCGTCCTCGTCGCAATCGCAACAACGCCATTGAGCAGTGAGCACTGACACTCCACACACAGCAGTGTAGAGAAAAACACAAAATGAAAACGACGTGGATCTTGGCTTGGCGCTCTGGCTGTTGTTGGAAGATGAAAATGCGATGATGGGAATTAACTCACCCCGCGAGTACTTCGCGAAAATACGGACACGTCAAGTGAGCATCTCTTCACTCGTTCGTGGTGCAGACGCTGACACAGGCACGTTCGTATTTTGTATACTGTAACGTACGTTGCGGCGCAGCGCGTTCAATTCTCACCTCACTTCATTCGAACTTTAGTTGGAGTTGAAGATGCAGCTCCAATCCAATCCAAAATTCCATTCCATTGTTTCACCATCGGCTTTCTGTCTCATGCATATAGCATGTGTGGTGAATAAAAAATCATCGGTGAGATTATCATGGGGTAATTTCTCACCTCAACGATTTTACTCCTCCTCAATGCTTCTCCTTTCTCCAACTTCGATTCCGAAAAATTACAAAAAACACACGTTTGAGGTGAAAATGCGCTGTGAACGACCAGTGGTGAGTTAAGTCTCAAACACAACATATTCCATTTTCCATTACAATGCAACGATGACACAACGACGATGACGACACGGTGGCAACGGGCGTCAGTTTGAGGGTTGATTTTGATTATAATTTATCACTGACGTGAGGTGTGGTTAAATGTGAAATAATGTCCATAATCCAATAAATGGTAATCTGCACTTTAGGAAGTTTTAGACAAGACACAAATTTTCAAATTGATGGGATTTTAGTCAACTTGAACGGAAGATGTTGAATTACGTGACGACGATTAAGAAGAAGAAGAGATGCTTCAGTTGGTGAAATTATAAACGGAAATGGCTGAATACACAAAAGGGAATATTGCTTAGGGACAAAATGCAAATGGTGGTTTTTGGGAAGGTATAAAGGTAAAGGTGAGTTAGTGGTGGGTTGGGTTGGAGTTGGAGTGGCAGTGGAGTCTTGAGTGTATTTGTAATGTCTGGTGCGTGGAACGAGTAATTATTATAACTTGGAGTAGAAATTATAAGATTAATGTTCGGTTTAGTTGGATTTCACTTCAAAACAAACGGGATGGAAACATTTTAAAATAATCTTGTGGAAACCGAGCTCTGTACTCTGTTCGATGAAAGATCGAAATTGCTTGCGGTGGGAACTTTAAATTATTATTAATCCTCACCAGTGACCGTCGCGTCGTTGGTGTATACTAAGCGAGCTCATAAGATGAAGCATAAAAATATGTCAACACAAGAAGGTTTCCAACAATTAGGTCTTGATCTTTTAGTAGATATCGTTAAAAAATCATTTCTTTCGAAAATTTCACCCAATTTCAAATCGCCACATCTTTCAATTTTTCCATGCGGAGACTTTATCAAATTACACGAAAACAAAGATCGCCCTCTATCATGTCACTTATAGAACCAAAACTATCTGCGAGGACTGATAACCGAGCTGTGATCGAAAAAACATTTTTCTTGGTTTTCGTCCTTACGTACCTTATTGTAGTGAAAGAAAGAATATCTCCTGATGCACATTTCTCGGCAACAAGCATAGCCGTAGCTAGGATTTTGTTTCGGAGGGGGTTAAGATAAATGATCTTCTAACTCCGATATGACCCAACAGATATTTGTGAATTTTTATGGTTAATACTGTTGTATTCAGTGGTGGTTTCTGTTAAAAAAAAAGTGGAAAAACCTCATGGAAGAGTAGGAAAAGTGCATTGGTTTTCGAATGGAAAACTGGAAAATTTCAAAATGGGTTTTCGAATAGAAAATAGAAAGTTCTTGATAAAAAACTCGGAAAACTCATTGGTGTTCAAAAAGAAAGTTGCATGAAATTGTAGGTGCACTGATTTTCAAACGGAAAACTCTGCGAGACCACGAAGATTTTCAAGACCTAAAATCAAGTTTTTGCATAGAATTTAAGGTGCATTGGTTGTATATTTGTATATCCGGCAGGGACTCTTTATCCGCTCAATCCACAATGATTTTTTTTAACGAAATTTGCGTTTTACTGCATGCTTTAATAAAAAAAACTCAGATATGTAGTTCTCTATTTCAATTGGATTCAAGCAAATCACATTGCTCTGAAGGGTGGCGAGACCAGGTTCGGTGGAAAATTTGTTGTCAAGCTATAGAAAAACTTCATACCTTTGAAATTTTAAATACCTGTGTCTTATCTGAAAGCGCTTAATTATGGTAAAACGTAGTTAGCTAAAGATTAGTAAAACATTAAAATGGATGTATGCTGATTTGATTGTATGACCGCTCAACGTATTTTTATAAAATTTTGACAGTACGCATAGCTTAGCCGGGTCATGTTTTCTATGAAAATAAGTTTTGGGCAAATCTTACGGGAAAGTGGACAAATGGAAACAATAAAATGGTAGTAGAAATTGCTTTTCTAACGGAACAATTATTTTTGTGAAAAATTCGGAAAATTTCGGAAACCGAGAATTTTTTAAAATTTCTTTTAGATTTGATTTGAAGGCAATGAAAAAGTTATTGATCATGGCTCTATACCGATCACCATTGACTGTAACGTTGTGGCCATCATCATTCGGGTCTTCCTCAATGCTACGCTCTACAGTAGCAACAGTTTCTTCTGTACGCACCGTACGGCCGGCGTCTCTGGGGGTGCGAGTTATCAATTAGAGTAAACGTGGTGCGAAAACATTCCATGGTTAATCGAATTAACTGTTCTGATGGACGATTTCGTCGACGATAAAATGTACGTAGTGCGCGATACATATTCCGCACAGAACCACAATTTACGAAATAAAATTGCACAACTTACAAGCGTAGTTCAGGCGTGGTCTATTCACGATGAATTGCCAAACCAAACTTAGAATAATTCACTTGACAGCTGTTAAATCGGATGCCGTAAGTAATGCCAACTTAAAGTTTTATACCTCGAAAAAAAAACACACGTTATATGTAAAAAAGTATATTCATTGATTTCGTTTCGATTTTGCTGACCGAATTTGAAATTGTAAATTTAAGAATTTAAGTAATTTCAGAGAAATATTTGTCAAAGATTGAAGGCAAATTCGTACAAATTTAGGAACACAGTTTTTTTAGCTTTGCGAAAATCAATTTCGAATACGAATTGAATTCGGAACGAAAAACAGAACAGGGGTGATTTTCATGAATTTTCGGCTTTTAAACGACAAATCTCAATTGGATTTGGATACCAAATGCGTTTCGAACAAAATTTGAGCGCCCAGAACACGTTCAGTTAAAAGAAATGCCTCTAAGCTTTAATGGAAACTTATAAATTCAGTGTCAACAAGAAGAAAAAATTCATTAAATTATTAATCATTAATTATTTGATTTTGCTTTACAAAATTATTTCAGGGGGGGTTAAACCCCATAACCCTCCCCCTAAATACGGCTATGGCAACAAGGGCTCCTAAATGGCTTTGGCTTCGAGAAGGAAGCTCTGGGTGGTAAGAACTATGAAACACGTAGGTATATTAAAATTATCGAAATCGATTTTTTCATGATAGATATTCGAAAAATGTACCTTACCCATGCCAAAATTTTGTCAAAATGGGTAACATGTGTTTGAAGGCCTGGGTAGCCGAGGTATTTGACTGAATATACAGAAATGTTAATTATTCGCAAAATTTTGTCCGCAATTTCAAATCGATGTAACTCAAATTTTTAAGGCTAAAGGGTACCTAGTAGGTGCGTATATATTTTAACATTGTAAATAATAAATATTGAGTGCAATATGAAAACTATAACTTACATTAACATGCATCTTTCGCTTTGGCGCAGGCACATTAGATAGAAAACATCGCCCTAGGTAAGAAAACAAAATAATTTTTTATTTAACAACTGTTCGATACAAAACAACATCTTAGAGCCAATTTATTGACTCTCCATTATATTAAAAATTGTAATTAAAAAAGGGAAATTTAAAATTAAACGCAAAATTGTTTTTTTTGAGTCTCTTTCAAGGATATTAAGGACAGTCGCTTTCATTAACTAATGGGACGTTAAATTTAAAAGTGTTTTTAGCTACAATGCCAAATTCGACTTTTTAAGAGGATTATAAAGAACTAATTGAGCTTTTAAAGGTTTCTATTTATTCACTATTTCTATTTATTATAACACGGGCAATAACACCAGCGCCGAGATAAGACGAAGAATTACTCTTGCTAATCGCTGTTTCTTTGGGCTCTCTCGATCAACTAAGATAAAACTGTACAAGACCCTCGTCATCCCTGTCCTGTTGTATGGTGCAGAAGCATGGACCTTGTAAAAATCGGACGAATGTGCGTTAGGCTGTTTCGAGAGGAAAGTTCTTCGGGTCATCTTTGGCCCCGTGTGCCCGTGTGCATTGATGGGGAATGGAGAAGAAGATACAACAGCGAACTTTACGGGTTGTACGACGACGTGGACCTAGCCAGAAGGGTCAGATCCAGAGACTCAGATGGCTCGGTCATTTAGAGTGCAGGGACACCAATGCTCCGGCCCGGAAAGACTTCGACACTATTCCCGAGGGACGCAGAAGGAGAGGAAGACCGCGACTCAGGTGGCGCACACAAGTGGAAGAGGACCTCAATCAACTTGGAATGCAGTTGGTTGAAGCCCAAGTCCACACTGGACTGTAGCGCCACCTTAAGTAAGTAAGTTAGTATTTATTCACTCTCCGTTAGCGCTTAATGCCAATTTCCTTTTCATTTTTTAATTGTTCGAAAGTCTCTGTTGAGTAGAAGTAGTTAAGAATATTTGTTGGATTAGTGTGAAAATCCTTCAGTTACAGAAAGAAGACAATACAGAATTATGGCAAAGTTGGATACGGGTGAGTAGAGATTTTTTTAATAAGATTTACGTTAATGAAAACCAATATGGTGAGAGTAGGTACTTGGGATCATTCTAAACGATTTGGAATACTCTCTGCAAAGGTAAAGAAATATGTAAAAAGCATCGTATAGTTCAACTTAACACACCTATATTCTGGGTCACGGTGTATATAACACCGATTGCCCAGTTATAGTCATTTCCTTACGGTTTTATGGTTTTGGGTCTATGAAAATTTGTATTGTTGATTTTGCTGGTGTTAGCACTTTGTCAGTAGGTACCTAACCTATTCAATATTTGTAGTACCCAATGTTTCTCGTGCTATTGCTAAAAATCGATCTAGATTAATTCGCACGCCTGAATCTATTTTCAAAATGACTGCAGCTAGCGGGGAGTATTTCTTGAACCATCGCGAGGATATTGACTTCACTCACGTGAAAATGTAGGTGGGATGGTACTCTTTTAACGTGCAATCAATGTTCAGCCCGGTACATCACATGACCAAACTATTTTCAATAATTTACAAATAAAAATGAAACTATATGCGGAGACTTCATTCTTGTTAGAGGTTGAGTAGATTCTCCTGTATATAATCATTGTACTAAGTACAACTCAAATAATAAAAGCTCCAACCTCAAACCTAGTCGTTTCAATTCACATTTCATTCTTTGTTTCATATGAGAAAAATGGAAGTATGTATAAGGTGGCAGGAAGAACGACTGAGTATGCCTGCTCTGAAACACTCAATCAAATTAACGATTGAATTGTATTAAAATCCAAATACCTAATCTTAAGCTAAGTATTCACGATTGAAAGATCTTCCAATATTGGCTGAAATGTCAAATGTCTTCCAACAGCAACCAATAAGCTTTCAATTGCCAATTTTCTATCAAATGAAAATTTTCTGTTTATACGGTTGGACCAAAAATCCAAAAATTAATCAATTTATTGGAAGAAAATTGACTGTCAATAGTCGACAATTTTTTGTCATCCAAATTAAAATTGCCTGTTTAAACGATTGGAAGACTTAAGAGAACAACAAATTGGTAGAATCATTGGAAGACAAATGATAGAAACTATGAAACACAATTTAAAGGCAAGGATATGCAAGGAGAATTGAAATCATACTTTTTCGAAAAAGGTGATTAAGAGTGGCAAATAATAATAAGAAAATATTTAAATAAACAATGAAGACAAAAGTCGACCTAACATAATTTCATTGGAACTGCATTTAACTCGGATGCAACATACTTCATCAAATCTACCGATATTTCTCTTATGTCTTGTTTTTCCTGCAATGAAGATTAAGGTGTTCAAAATGCAACACTTCTGGATCGTTTTTTCCCTGTTGTGTCTTGTCCGCCAAGCCCATTAAGAAAAGACAGATTTGAAAGACTAAAATAAAATAAAAATAAAGAGCCAAACCAACAAACTTAACAGTTATAAAGATGATGATGTTGATTCGGTCGACTGCAGAAGTAAGCTTTTTTTCTAAGAAAACCATAGGCCTGACAAACTTCCAAGAGGTCAAGACATTGTCGATTGTTCCCTGGCCCATTTGGCCTTACATTCGTTGACGACCATCCCAATGACGATGACGTCCCCAACCAACGTCAAACCAAACTCTGCACAACCTGCATTTAAAAAACATCACCCGGTCTCGATCTCCCGAAAAAGCTGTATAATAACGTCAAGCGTCCAATCTTTCTCAATTTCTTTCCTATGTTGAGCAACTCCTTACTCATTTCATCCATTCTCGTTGTTTAAAAAAATAAACACTTTTTCAATCCTTATGAACTACCTACAACTGAAAAATTGTCTGCCAATGAAAAATTGGACGATATCGTTGGCAAGCACTTCATCCAATAACCAATTTGTCGACAACCGTCCAATCGTTTGAAAATTAGAAAAATTGTGTATTTAGACGGGTTCACACGATTGGAAGAAGTCGGCCAATTTTTTGACAGAAAATTGAAAGAAAATTGGTTGCCAATTTTTTTTCTGTCACTTTTGAGGAAAAAAATTGGGTGTTTACATGATTGATAGAAAATTGGAACAAATTTGTATCGCAAAATTGACCAATATTGGAAGATCTTCCAATCGTGTATACGTAGCTTAAAGCTTAACTAAACAAATATTTTTTTTTTTGTTAAATTAAGTAGGTAATTTTGAACTTAGTATCTATAGGTACCAATAGGTATAGGCAAACGGCGAACGATTGAAATGGAGGTGGCATCCTGGCCTACCCAGGTTGCAGTACAAATTGTTGTTATTTTACTGTTGTTATACCTACATATCCTATAATATGAACTTTACCAAAGAATAAGGGGGACTCATCAATAAAGCCCTCCGCACATGAAGCAACTGTTTTGCAACTAGAATCGCAATTCAGTTTGCGGGCCTAAGTCTTACGTTTTCTTTTCTTTTATAAGATGTGCAAATACTTATTTAAGAATGTATAACTGTCGTGTTTCCAGTAAGGCCTCATGTCCATATTTTGTCCAGTTTCATAATATTTGTCAATATATGATTTGCAAAAAGTGATATCAGTAGAAGTAGAATAGGACATATCAAGTCATTTTCTACTGCAAAATTAGCATTTTGTTTTAGGTGGGTTCATAAATAGACCAACGAACTTTCTAGAAATCATCGGTATAAGTACATAAATCGATTTTTTTTAATAGGGGCGCTCCAACTTTCTTTCGTTAAAGGAACGGCTATAAAGACGCAAGTTTCTTCGTATAAACGCAATCAGTTTTTTGCCACAGCCTGCGGTGTTGTTTCATTTAAACCGGAGGTATGGAATTTTGAACCGAATACCTCATAAACCCCAAGACCGAGCTCTCCCCGAAGCTATTTGTCCTACGAAACCCAGCGCAGTCATTCTTTCTTGGATCGGAGATAATGCAATAAAAACTCCAAGTAGCTCTCCCTGAAACTGTTAACCCCACAAACTGAGCTTGGCCTCGCAAAGTGAAGAAATAGTGCTTCCGTTCAAGATCAATCACTCACATGACGTTCTCAAAATTCGGGTATCAACTCTTTGACATTACTGTGGCCTCAATTGCTAGATTTAGACTTGGTCAATATTTGATTTCAACAGGACACGGTGCCCGTGCCATATAAGCTAAAAAGCATAATGTTGCAATCAATTTACTGAAAAGTTATAGCTTGACGATCGAGTTATTTCAAAAAATGGTTCAGTTGCGCCTTGCATGGCCGAAGGCCGACTCGTTTATGTCCTTAGACTATTTTCTTGACAGCAGCCTACATTTGTCAAATATCCTGTAATTTTTTCAGTCTATTTTACGAAATTATACCATTGAAGGATAAAGCGTTACACAACAAGACCAAATGTCCTGTTTTTTTGTTGATTTGCTTTGTTGCATTATTTCCAAATCTCTTCTCTGATCGGTTATAAAACTAAATTCTACACAAAATGGCGATGATGGGCCTTTCAAAGGCCTAAGTATTTCAATTGAAGTCAAGAAGAGCTTGATGCAATAAACCTATCTCTGAAAATGATGTTGGATTTGAAGACGATTATTTTGTGGATATCTGTAAATATGTTTTAATTCAATATGCGAGTATCTACTTATGGTCTGCCTCGACTCGGTCCTTGGACATGGAATCATGTTACTCAAAATTATCAAATTTAGTAACAAACAACGACATCAGATTTCAATTTCTCATTACCTGTGATCCCCCGATTAGCAAAACTCAAATTGCATATAGGTATACGAATAAAGATTAGTAGTTAAGCTTCAAAATTTCGCAACAAATTTTTGATTCTCGACTTCGTTTTCGTTTTGTATAAAATTTCGATGGCAATTTGTGAAAGTTTCAAATGCAAACATGCCAAATAATTTGTCGAAGAAACTTTGGCAAACAAAACAGCGACCTTATTGATACCTAAAGGTGTTGTTTCAAGGTAAACGTCTCGCCGTTTGCTTTCCTAAAAACGCCATTTTCATATCACATTAAATTTTCTTGACTTTCCTTTTTTTCGTTTACCAAGTTTCATTTTGAAGACTTCATAATTTTATCCACATTCCAAATCTTATGACTTATCACACCTACACCATCTTCCATATAAAAACATCAAAACCATCCTCCCCTTTTATCACCTTCTTACACCAACACTAAAAAAAAAAACAAAAACAAAATGAACAACATTTTCCTAATAATCATCCATCTTCCCACCTACACCTACAACACACCTCACCAAAGCCAACTTCGACAGGTCAGCTATTCTTAAAGCGTTAATTAACACCATTTCTAACACATTTCCTTCGAGGGGGGATTATGGAGAAAAAGAATCTGCACAAGATTCTCTAGGAACCGCCCCCAGATGATACATTTTTTTGTCCTCAAGTTCCCCATTTAAAAAGCACGCAAATCCACCACGAACTCCCCTTAGAGCTATTTTTCGGAGTAAATTTGATTATTTTATTACTTACTCCGAAAACCGTCAATAACTTAGAATCCCACCATGTTGCTATAAAATTGTGACTGTATTTGTTTTGTGGACTGCAACCAGCCGCCGACGAGTCCGTGAAGTCAACATCGTCCAAACAAAGCGAAACAGAGGAGACAACAAGAGAATCTGAAAATAGAAACACAAAAAAAAAGGACAGAAAAGAAAATGATATTTTTCGTGATGGACGACTGCTGAGTGCGATCGTATTTCAAAAGGAGGAGTCAGATGGTAGTTTTTGTGGGGATACTCAGGGCTTGCCTCCCCACCCCAAATCAACAAGCAACAACAACATCAGCGACAGCAACTGAGTAAAAAAAACAATCAACGAAGAAGAATATTATGTTTTTGTTCGGCGCGGCGTGGTTGACGTTTTGGTCTTTTGAGTTTTGACAGGTCCACCGCGAAGTGTTTCTTTCTTTCTGGCTTTGTTTACTGCTGCTATGGTCGACGATGACAACGACGAGGGGAGATGCACAATGGGACCCCCACATGTGATTGGTTTGGAAATTTAAATGAATTATATGCTTGGACACGATAAAGGTATTCCTCCTCCCACCACTCCAAAAATAGTCTTTTCTGTTGTTTGCGTTTTGTGCAAATGTCAGTCATTTTGAGAAAAGCATATTTTTCGAGCAATGGTTGTACCTACATTTTTCTATAGTGAGGGAATTTTGAAAATAAATCACTGACGTTGTGTTTTTGTGGGAAGTGAGGAAATGTCAAATCAACTAGTAGTATAAATTCAAATTTTGACAATTATGACAGGAAATTTTGGACGAGGGGGGTAAGACGGGCGGTTTTTGGTAGATTTAGCAATTGAACATTTGGTTGAAATGTGATTTTAATGAGCCCATCACTCATCAAGTGGAATATTTTGAAAAAAATAAATTTTCAGTCACGCATGTGAGAAGATGAATGAAAGTGATAGTTTATGTCAGCAATTTAGCTTTCAGCAATGTTGATGTGAAAATTGACCACGAAATAGTCAATGGCAATGTGGGAAGTTTTTCTCTCACACAAAAGTCTAAAAAAAAATTGAAAGGAAAACAATGTAAGGTAGGTGCGGGTAATAAGGCCTGTCGGGTAATAAGGCCTATATTTTGAAAAAGCTAGTTATAATCGAAGTAGGCGTTAACGGTCAGCCTGCTATGAAGCTAACTGCTGTATATGATTTGTCAGACTTGTCGCTTTGTGTTCATTCACAAATTTTGTTTCAGTGTTGTGTAATATATTGTGAGAGGTAACTGTGCGACCAAAATAATTAGAATTAATCTTTTTGTATCGCAAGTAATATTTCCAAAACAACACTTATGCTTATAAATGTATGCGTACATTTTCCGTTATTTATTGTTTTGTTTATTTGTTATGTTTCAAAAATGTTTTTTTTGTTTCAATAGTAATTTATTTAACTTTTCCTTCAAATAGTGCATGGGGTTAATAAGGCCTACCAAATTTGATGGTAGGCCTTATTATCCTCCTTATTTTCCATAAACATTTTTCGGTTTTAAAGTATAATGGAATTGTCTTAAACAGTTTATTATCATATTTGTAAGTAATTACAACCGTATTGTTATTGATTCATTGATTTTTTATTGACCAAAATTACCATGTCTCCAAAACGAGCATCTTTGACTAATTTGATTTGTGCTGTACGATCAGTGCAAAGAGGACCGCTGATAGTACCTATAAAGCTGCTGAGAGGTATAAAGTTCCTAGAAGAACTATAAGGAATTATTTACGAGACCGGAAGATGAAATAAACACTAGGTCGAAAATCAATTTTGAATTACGTCCAGGAAAAAAAAATCTGGTAAGCAGATTAATGAGGTTTGCTGAGGTAGGGCTGCCTGTAACACTAAGGATTATCGGACACTTCTCAGCGGACGATAAATACAGTCTTGAGTGCCCTTATGGTTGTTAGAAAGAGCCACTTTAATCAGTAATAGTTTATTTATATTTTCCTTATTTGAATTACTGCTTATGTGAAGTATATTTTGATTTTTCTGCATTTTAAAAACATAGGCCTTATTACCCGACTAGTGTTTAATAAAGCCTATTGACAAGGTTTTTGAAAATTTTTAATTCTATCTTTGTTTGATGCAGAATTTGATAGTTTTTATTATTTGTCCATAGTATTATATTTTTCACATTAACTAACAATAAAATATGTCCATTTTTGTAAATAGTTTTTGTTTTATTTCAAATCTCCCTTAGCTAGGCCTTATTACCCGCACCTACCTTAAATGTTTTCAAACCAATTGTTGAGCAACTGACACTTTTGTTGTTGTTTTTGAGATTTTTAAAAAAGTTTGAAGCAAATCTTTTGCTGGTAAATTGATGTAAGTAGGTACAAGGTCGTCAAGGTATCCTTTTTTCATTCAACTGCTGGCGATTAGTTAGAACCATTTTTGGCTAAAGACTCTTTGATTCAGTACCTACCCTCACATACGAGTTTTTCTTGTCTCGTCTACACGCTCTAACTTTTTCACACATATGTATCTACTGCTCGTGGATCTTACTTACTCACTTCTTCTTGAAAGAAAGCAGTTGAAACACACCTTCTAAGTACTTAGGTATAGTAAGTCTAATTTTTACGTCATTTTCTTAAATAAATAAATAGGGTGGCGCAACAGCTCTTGAAGAGCCAAGGCCTAAGTGGCTTACTCTCATCAACAATTCTCTGGGTGCGTGTGAAATACTTACATTTCCATTGGCGATTATATCGAAACTAGCCAACCTTGCGAACTTCGTTTCGCCACCATTCAGAAAAACTCAAAAAAAGTTGTTATTAACAAAGGCATTGTTAAAATGCAATGTGATTTGCTAGAACCCAATTAAAATAGAAAATTACATATCTGAATTTTTCCAAGCTTTAAAACTAACTTTTTACTCTCATTAAAGAATGCAGTAAAATCAAATTTCGTTGAAAAATTCAACATATTTTCTGGTGTGTTTTGACTATTTCACAAAAATCAAAATTAAATACGGCTTTCGATTGTTCCCCTTACTAAGTGACTTTCCAGTAAATTTGTCAAAAAAATTCCTTTTTACTAAGCCTATACCTATCTTCAGTGAAAATTTATATAAATGCATTGAGGATTGAGCGGATTAAGTGTCCCTACCGGACATACAAACATACCAATCACTTTAAATTCTATGCAAAAGCTTGATGTTAGGTGTTGAAGTTCTTCGTGCTCTCGCAGATTTTGCCGAGTTCCCTATCCAAAATTTTCCATTTTTCCATGTGCACCTACAATTACACGCAATTTTCCCTTTGAAAACCAATTAAGTTTCTAGTTTTTCATCAAGAACTTTCTATTTTCCATGGGAAAACCCATTTGTAAATTTTCCGGTTTTCCATTTGAAAAGCAATGCACCTACAATTACATGCAATTTTCCCTTTGCAAACCAACGAAGTTTCTAGTTTTTCATCAAGAACTTTTTCCATACGAAAACCCATTTGGAAATTTTCCGGTTTTCCATTTGAAAACCAATGCATCTACAATTACATGCAATTTTCGCTTTGAAAACCAATGAGTTTTCCGAGATTTTCATCAAGAACTTTCTATTTTCCATGCAAAAACCCATTTGGAAATTTTCCAGTTTTCCATTTGAAAACCAATGCTTCTACAATTACTTGCAATTTTCCATTTGAAAACCAATGAGCTTACCACACAGGCATAATTTTGACCGAGACCGAAATGTACCTAATATTCATAATGCGAAATATACATGCACAGAGATTGGAAACTAAAATCCATGCTTTTTTTGAACATCGATGTTACAATTTTCTTATGTACAGAAAATCGTGCCCAAGAACTCGCATGTAAACATTGTTTTGGTCCAAACGCTTAAGTAGGAGTTCAGCCTTAAATATAATAAGGAAGAATGAAAAGGAAATGAAACGAAATTAAATGAAAAACAGAGAGACGTTTCAAAAAATTGATGTCGGCTGTCAGTTTGCTGAATTTAAATATACAATTTCGGGTGAGTAAATTTAAAATCAATGTTTTTTGCTCTTAATAATTATTTCTTTTAATTTCAGAACCTCCTACTGCACATTCAGTGCATGGAAAAACCAATTTGCATCATTTATAAAGTAGGACTTTTGTTTGTTTGTTAGTTTATCGACTACAAAACAAACATACAACCGACAAACAAACAAAAGTCTTACTTAATATATTAGTATAGATAATCTGAAAAAACATGAGACCTTATTAGGCGCAGGTTATAGCTATCAGAAAATCCATCAGAAAAAATTGAAACAGTGAAAACTTGAAACATTTTTCTGATGAGTGTTTATAGCAACCAAAAATTTTGTGTCAGAAATTAAATGTCAATTCAGCTTCGCGCTGTTTTTTATGACATCAGAATTTTCTTTTTCATCAGAAAAAATTGTTCTGATGTAGTCGGAACAGAAAATAATCGAAACACATGAGAAAAACGAAATGGAATATTTTTGAAGTTTTTACAATCAGCTGTTCAGAAAAATGAAATCTCATCAGAAAAAAAATTAAATTCAATTTTCTAATTAAATTCGGTCATGAAAGTTTTAATTCTTTTTGAAAAAAATATTTCAAACAAACGTTCGTCGAATTGCATATATATTTCGCTCAAATGAAGTTCAAGAGTAGTCAAATTTGGAAAAGAATTTTTTTTTCTGATCCGTTTTTCTGATAGCTATAACCGGCCTCTTATAGTCAACCAGCGCATGCAGACATTGACATCTTTGGAACAAACCCACGAGCTGTATTTATCGATATCGAACAGGCGAGGCGGCAAAAAACGGCGGCCTGCACATTCAGACCCCTCTTTACCACTGGGCCCACTAGGCCCAGGCCCAGGGCCCCGCAATCACCAGGGGCCCCCAAATTGCTGAAACATCACTTAACCTCTATTGGTCTATTTTCAAGAAAAAAAAAATATTTCGATACAATTTTAGATGCATAAAGAATGATCAGAATGTAAATTTGCCACTTTTGTATCATGTGCAGGGCACTCATTAAACTTTGTAGGAGTGCATGCCGCTGGGTGTGTCTTAAAAAAAAAAATAGAGTGGCGCCACAGCTCTTGAAGAGCCAAGGCCTAAGTGGCTTACTCTCATCAACAATTCTCTGAGTGCGTGTGAAGAATTGAGGGGACCTACAATTAAACGTCGATTCCGAACGGCAAAGTTGAGAAGCACTTTTTCATGACAGATATGATACTCTTGGAAGATTTGTCAGTACCCGTGAAAGATGAAATAAAAACTTGGGCTGAGTAGGACTCGAACCAACGACGTTCTGCTTAGCAGCCAACGCACTTTGCAACTAAGCTACGGGCAACTGCCCGTGTGTCTTAGAAGCAACCAAATTCTTTGACATTATTCAAAAATTATATAACTTTTTTTTGGTATCTTCTCATCGATGGAGTGTAAGATTTTTACAAATTGATTCTTTTTAGAATCAAAATTAAACGTTTAAGAAATTCGTTTAAAAACGACGAGAATGAAAAACGAGCGAAAAAACTTGCAAAAATAAAACATTTAGGTCGAAAAAAAGTTTTAAAAAGTCTTTCTCAAACAAGATGGTCTGCGCGAGCTGATGCACTAAGCGCCTTATATAAAGGTCATCAAGAAATTGAAGAAGCTTTGATGTCTATCGCGAACGATTTAGGACAGGCACGAGAGGCCAGAGAGGAAGCATTTAGTCTTTGTAAAAAAAAATATCCAAGCTTGAATTTACCATACTTACAGAACAGAATTAATAAAACAAGTACTTTACTTCAAAAACAAAATATTACCCTGGATATTGCAATAAATTTGCTGAGTGCAATAGATGAATTTATAATTGGGCTCAGAGACAATTTTGATAGCTTTGATTCATCAGCCAGACAAAAAAAAACAGGATTCTGAATATAAGGACCTTTCTGAAAAGATGAGGTGTAGAAGCTCACGCCAGACTTTTTTTGACGGCTCTGGACCTTTCTTCCCATTGTCGACACACTAAGCGTTCATTTGAAACAGCGACTAGGTTCGTATACGAAGTTTGGCCAACGTTTTGACTCTTTTTTCGATTAAAAAATCTGAATTCAGAAGACTTAAAAGAGAACTGCAAATCTGTTGCTATATTTTACACCGAAGATGTGAACGGAGATGAACTACATGCTGAATGCCTGAATTTAAAAGACTACTTGAAAATTAGGCGACACGAAAATGAAAAAACTGACTACATTCTAGAGCCCTATAATGTTTTAAAAACTAATAAAATTGAAGATGAATTTCCAAATGTTGAAATTGCACTAAGAATTTTCTTAAGTATGATGGTGACCAATTGCAATGGGGAACGTTCCTTCTCTCAGAATCAAAAAATCAAAAACGAACTCAGAACAACAATGATTCAAGAAAGATTGACATGTTTGTCGCTGATGTTAATCGAAAGCGACATCCTCAGAGGCATTGATTTTGAAGATGTGATCAATGATTTCGCTAATCCCAAATCAAGAAAAAGACCCCTTCAATAAATATTCCTTTCTTTTACCTGAAAAAATATAGTCTGTGTCACTATATTGTTCTTTAAATTATATTCTCAATAACTTATTTAATTGTCTGTTATTTAAATTTTGTTTATTTTTGAATTTTTATATGAAATATTTATTTTTTGTTTTTATTTGTACATTGTTTATGTTTTAAATGCTGCAATAACTATTTATCTTTTTAATGAATTTAAAAAAAATTATTTATTTAAAAAATCAAAAGAATAAATATCAATTCAAAGTTATGTGATTTTTTCTGTATACCTACCTTTATTACACAACATAACATTTTTATATAATCATACAGGGGCCCAATTTTTGAAAAGTGCCCAGGGGCCCCAAAAGGGTAAAGACGGCCCTGTGCACATTGATGAAGGAAAAACCAGTTTCATGGTGGCTCCACATGCAGAAAACTTTGGCAGAAGAGGAACAACAACTAAAAGAGGTAGATGATCAATTGATCACGAGCTAGAAATAATGCGATCCTTCAACTACCTTGGGCTTGGGCTCATAGTATAGCAGCTGATAACAAAATGGAGGACGAAATACGAAGGCTGCTGCTCAAAGCCACAGAAGCTACTTTAGTCATTCAAGGCTCTTTAAATTCAAATAACATTACTTCGAAACTTCTGAATATTCTGATGTATGGGATGATCACTAACGGATCCAAGACTCAGGTACTTAAGTACGCAGGTACCTAGCTGCAAAAGCTAGTCTGAACGCAGAAGAACCGAACCGGAAAGTACTTTTTGGAGAGACTAAGACCGGAGACTAGACTGGAGCAGACTAAGTTAGAATTGTAGAAGTCTCTTCCTTATTGACCGCAAAAATTATTGAAGAAAAATTAAACAAAAACACAATCATTTTTGCAGTCAATAAGGAAGAGACTTCTACAATTCTTACATAATCGAGACCACAAATTTTGTTCTCCTTAACAGTAACTTGTTAAAAAAAATTTTGTTTTGTTATTGGAGCAGACTAAATTTGCGCTGGAAAGATGGAACATGGAAGCCTGAAGCTTGGGGTCCAATGTGCAAGGCTGTATGGCATCAGCCAACAATCTGGATTTATGGAAGAACTTGCTAGAACAGGCTCGGATTAGATAAGATATAAAGCGTTATCCATTTCGAGGTTCCCTATACATTTTTAGAGAAAAAAACACAACATCCGCGTTGAGTCCAATTTTCGATTAGGTACTCGTTCGCGCATTTCGACTGGTAACGGTGTGATATCACACGATCTTGGTGGCCAATCGACCGGCCCACAACTTGAAATTATGTGCTCACCGAAAGGTTCTCTCAGTAAATCCATTGATTGATGCGATGTGTGGGAGGTGGAGCCGTTTTGCTGAAAAGCAAATGTCGCTGAGATCAAGAGCTTCAATTGCAGGCATCAAGTAGTCGGTTATCATGGCAAGATAACGGTCGCCATTAACGGTTATATTCGCACCGACATCATTTTTAAAGAAATATGGACCGGCCCACAAACCACACCAAACCGTTGTTGAAGTGGCAGTTCTTGAATCTCTTCAGGTCACTCTTCGTCCCAAATGCGGCAATTTTGTTTGTAAACATATACCCATTGAGCCAGAAATGGGCCTCATCGCTGAACAAAATTTGCCTCGAAAACGTCGGATCTTCTTGGAAGATCCCTTAGATCGATTTGTAAACGTTGTTCAGGTGTAAGTCTTTCCATTATGAAATGCCAAACAATATTAAACAAAAATAACATGACAAGACTCACATCACGTGATCTGTCAAAAGGCTATTAATAAAAGTATCTCTACTTGGATCACCCATTAGAACGACCATATGTAGATACATGTATCACAATAAATAAATAGGTAAATAAATAGAGTGGCGCGACAGCTCTTGAAGAGCCAAGGTCTAAGTGGCTTACTCTCATCATTCTCTGGATACGTATGAAGAATTGAGGGGACCTACAATTTAACGCCGATTCCGAACGGCAAAGTTGAGAAGCACTTTTTCATGACAGATTGATTATCTTGGAAGTTTTGTCAGTTCTTCGCAAGAGGAAAGATGAAATAAAAACTACGGCCACGAGTAGGACTCGAACCCACGACGGACGTTCTGCTTAGCAGTCACCGCACCTAACCACTAAGCTACGGACACTAGCTTTTTGGGCAAACAAGTGGAATAGACAAGTAAGATATTTGTAACTGAAAGTGTTTTGATGCTCTGTGTATCGGAGTTCTCTTCTTTCGGGGATTATTTGGACTTACACGCCCACTTTATGATTTTTCGCTTATATCTCGGAAACTTTCATCGTGGCCTATATAATTGTCACTTGAGTGCTTGAGTCTGTATCAAAATAGTGTCTCCACCCATTTTTTATCAGATTGTAATGAAGTAATTTGCTAGGCAATGTACAACTACCGCTGGACGCGAGTGACGCGATAATTCAAAAAACCTTCCGCGTTCCTTCCTCTGCTTCGCCTCACACAGGGTTTTCGTCATGGAGATGTAATATTCTCCCTGGTGTAAGCAGTGCCGAAAAAACCCCAAAAAAAAACAAAAACTCATCATAAAAATTGAGAAACCTTTTGTTTTTCTATTGCAATTATATCGAAGCGAAGCGAAATTTGTGGTCTAGTGGAGTTGTGAAAAGTTGAGACACTTTAATGACAGTGGCTCTTCTCCTCTCCCTAACCAATGCCTTCCATCACTGCTTCGGTCATGCAATAGGTACATCATTAATTTGTTTTCCATTGGGATAGGAAAACGACTTCTTCTTCAGTTTTTTGCATTCAATTTGGTGGTTTCACTCTCTCAATTCTCATCCTGTTATTAGTTTCGTCATTTATTATATTGAATTGATGCGGTGACACATCACACACGGAAATTTCTCGCTTGACTGTCTTTTGTTGTTGTTGAACATATCACGCAATTTAGGTTCATTTACATCACCAAAACAGAACATCAAAACGGTCAGCAACAATAGCCGGACCGGAGAACGTTTGCTGCCGTGTCAAAATTTTAAATATAGAGTTGCATGCAGTGGCTCGCTATGGCCATCAATTTGCGAAGGCGATCACCTGGAACGCATTTAAAAAACTGAAAAATTGCTACGGACGGTTATTTCAACAGTTGAACACTTTGATTTGATCTAGGGGAGAGGTCGACGAGGTCTGGTATAACAATTCAAATTAAACAAATTTTAGCGGAAGCTGTTGAATTATTTCTTAGCGTCGCGTCGTTCAGAGTCTCGCCCCTTCTCTCGATTCCGAGAAAACAATTCCACGAACCTCCATCAGTTCTCACCCTCACTTAAAATTTAAAGCAGCATCCACCTACTCCCACACACTCGATAATTTAATTTATAAAAAAAACCGACTTCCTACTTTCTTCGCCGAAATGCTCTCATAAATCCTTCGAATCGCAAATTGTCGGTCGTCAAAATCACATTACACGAAATTATCTAATATACCAAACAACGGCTGTGGCTGACCACCACCATCGCCAAGCAGCATTTCGCCATAATCATTATTGTCAGCAGCAGCGGCGGCCACTCGATCCCTGCATCTTGAGGATTGTTTGAATTCATTTTTTTCCTTTCTTTCAATTAAACCAAATAAACGAAATTTTTTTCGAGTTGAAATTCTTCGTAGCGCCCATCATGCCAACGAGCATTGACGTCGAAATCTCTTGAAAGCTGTGTGGTGCACCGGGTCTTGTTTTACAAGCTGCCATAAGAACGATATACATAAACCATAAGCACACAAACGTCTAAATCTAATTGGAGACCACCATCACGCTACCGACGCGCCGCGCCGCCATCGTATGCTGGTTATGGGATTGAGAAAGATTATAGGAGAGCGAAGAAACCCCAAAAGACTTGTCGAAAGTGGTCCGATCGCGCTGTCCGCCGCGCTGGTGGGCCCAATGATGGACAATCATACACGTCATCTGCGTTGATATAGCAATCGCTATCTCTGTCTGTCGCACTCTTGTTTATCAAATTCACAGTCTCACTGAGGAGGTTGGATAGGGGTTCTTGAAGCTTGAGATTGATGCAAGCTGCATCAGCAACGCGTCTAACGAAGACAATGTCCAAGTCACCAATTGCAAAACAGCCTTACTGCCCGCCCCAGCGAAACCTAATATCGTGGGTGAGCTCGTTGTCGCTGTCTCTCTCGCTTAAAAACGTCAATCACTCAATTAAAGCCAATTATTATGATGGAACGTGATTTCCCAGGCTAAATTGTAATCCTCAATCTCAAGAGACAATGACTGAGGGTATAGGTGCGGGAGTGAAAGGCAAAGACCGATCGCTCGAGTGACCATAATCTCTCTGCATGTGACGGAGCAGCAAGGGAGCCAACAGCAAAATATGCAATTAGAAGAAAAAAAAAATTAGAAAATTTCGAAAATTGAGCCGCCACAAACGAGATCACTACCAACTCGATGTTGCATTTGCATTGTTTTTCTTGCTGCGCTGACGGCTTGACGTCTCTCTGGTCATTTTGTATGCAATTTGATTGCACATCATTGTCATTATCTGCCACCGCCACTCCGTCGTCGCAGGTCGCACCACATAGGTAATTTTCGTATCGTTTGGCTTTCTCTAGGAAGACTGTTTCTATTTTTTTTTCTCCGGCTTCGTGTGACATAGCTTCTCGTTGCCGTCGACCATCCCTAAATGTCCCAACCTAATCATTTGCATGCAATTCTTCTGGCCTCTGTCTCTTCATGTTGCAATCATTTACGCTTTTTCCACGCAACAAACACAAAAGGTATATAGACAGACAATGGCTGATGGTGAGAGCCTTCCGGAGCGATCGAAACATCTCTTGCGATGCGTGCAAAAGACATCGATGCTCAGTTGACTTGAAAGTGATCATTAATTTAATGACATAGTCGGGTGATCTATCATAGACAGCCATATAGAGACGCAGTGTCACAGTCGGAGCGACATAAAGAAACAATTGTAATAAGGGAGAAGGATTACCTCAAAACGGGGCGTTCATCGCGTCGGTCGATGTCGATAGTAAAGGGAAATCATGCAACACTGCGAATGAACTCGTTCACATCTCATCAAAAGAGTTTCACCACTTTTAACCGCATTTAGGTAACACATTTTGTTTGATATCTACTGTTTTATACTTTCTTGAACCTAATTTCGGAATCAAACAATTAAAGTTTCGTTTAAGATTAACGTTTTGTATAACAAAGAAAAACCTTGAAAGTTTCAGAATTGCATTCAGATTGATAGAGTTCTGATCCAGGCCATCCTTTCAGCGCAACAGACTTTCCGGATCGTTTCACTCATTCGAGTTAGGTGACAAGTGCACCGGAGTCTATGAAGCTAATATTTTCATCACAACAGCTCAGTGATAGCTGTGATGATATTAAAAAGGCCTTGAAAGACTTAAGTACGTTCTTTTGGCTTTGAGTAGCCGCCCGTTTAAATTTATAATCAGTAAAAGTACTACTGATCCTGAACCAGGGTAGTTGAAAGATCGCACTACTTCGAACTCGTGCTATAGTTTCTAGTCTGAAGCTAAATCAAGCACTTCCAGGGGTTTTTAAAAAATCTACACCACAAATTTGTTTGTTCCATGACATATCGACTGCATTTTTAGACTTTTAAAATTCTAAAATGCAGGTGCTAGCATTATTAACATGACAGAAAAGTAAAACAGAAATGTTCCAATAGACCTGAAACGCCCTCTGTCAAGTCTTCGATATGTCTAAGGAAGCACTGTAGGTATGCTTAAAGCCTTTGAGCAACACAGGTCTGAACTCTTCATATGAAGCTTTAAGACCTGTTGAACTGGGTTTTGTGTTTGGCTGGAGAGCTGATATAATTTTAACACATTCGATTCGAAAACTCGGAGACATTTGTGTTAAGTGCTTCGTGCAAGAAGAACTTTCTCAGAGAGATCAATTTTGCCGATAGCTTTTGCGGAATTCTGGAAAAGGTACTTACAAATTTTGAGAGCAAAACAACTATTGCTGCAAATAATTCTAATGACATCCTCGCAACGTCTATTCCACTTGTCACCAATTTCTTCTGGAAATAACAGCAAGTGTTGTTGACCTTTACAAAATTCGTCTTTAAGCGAAATATGGCCACGATTGAATTTTGAAAACAAGCTTAAAACCATGCCCTTTTCAGGAGAATCTTTTCTTCAAAATGTCGGTTGTATAGTTGGATGCCACTTTATTGTGTTTCTCAACTACTATGATCCCCAAATGACAAATGAATTGTTAGACTGACTACTGACACACCAATTTGCTTTTTAATGTTTAAGAATTGTGTTTGAAGCTGAAGTTGTCTACATGAAAAAAATACTAGATCACTTCATCGATCATCAATGTTTAGATCTCGGTGGGCTTTTCAAAATTTAAGTCTGCATTTCCTTCATATTAGATATGGCAAGTTGTATACACGAGTTCCTAAATTATATGCTCAAGACGTGTCTTACATAAGGATTGTATAATTGGGTTTGGAGGGCTAGAACCATATTTGAGGAGATAGATTTGCAGTAGGTAAGGTATTGGTGACAAATTAACTTAGTGTTACAGTGAGTATTATAATAATATGTTGGTAAATTTTCTTATTGAAATTGTTCATGATTATGGTACTCTAATTCCTTCGCATATTCTCCCTATATTCTCATCGATTAGCCATAAGGAAGGTCAATTTTCTAAAAAAATATTAAAAATCAACGGCTTTGACCAAAACGTTGTGATATACCTTTTTGTAAAGCCAGTCGGCAGTGAATGGTCCCATGAATGTGTTAGATGTCGCCACACCACTCCCCCCTCAGATAGGATACAGTATTTGTACTTTTCTTCCAACTACGGTAGTGTATGGCGATGATGTAGGAAGGTTGGGCTCGCTTTCCTCGGTGTGACTACTGTTTCCTCGTCTTGGTAGTGCGTCTTTTTCTAGTGCTGGTGGTACGAATTCTGATTTAAGTCGATCAATTGAAACATTTACCTTTCGATTTTTAATTAGTAGTTTGAAGTACTTTTCTTTTCGCTCCAAGACTTCATAAGGTCCTTGTTGAAATAAATTCGATAATTATATCTTCTATATAGATTCTACCAAGTCCGTCCAAATTGAAAAAGAAAGCTTCTTATAATAAGCGAACAAAAGTTTTATTGATTCTCAGTGAAAATTATGAAAGGAATAAGAAGTTTGTGAAAATTTTCTAAAACATAAAATTATTGATACAGTGATAAGAAAACAAACATACATGAGTACAAAGTGGAGGAGATGGTTGAATTTTGGACATCGTGCGGCGCAAATTTTTCACAAATTCTGTTTGGTCTTTGTGATTTTGTTGAGTTCCAAAAAAATCGCCTGGTACTCGGAGTGCGGTCCCAAAAACCATCTCAGCCGGGGTATTAATGCTTCTGTCGTCGTTGAAAGTTGAGCGCAATCCTAGTAAAATCATAGGCAAAACAGTGCACCAGTTGTCTGTCTCGTAGCATCGGATGGCTGTTTTGAACGTGCGATGCCATCTTTCGATAATCTCATTTGCTTGAGGATGATGCGGTGTGGTCTTTAGATGCTTAACGCCGAGATAACGTGTTAACTTCTTGAATATATTGCATTCAAATTGTCGTCCGAGGTCGGTTGTGACTCGCAGGGGGACACCATACCGGGAAATCCAGCCGAACATCAAATATTTCGCTACAGTCTAGGCTGTAATGTCAGGCAAGGGGAATGCTTCGATCCACCTTGAGAACCGGTCTTTACACGTCAGGATATATCGATAGCCTTTGGGATGATGGTAGTAGGCCAACTAGGTCGATGTTAATATGGTCGAAACGGGATTCTGGTGGTGAGTATGACCCATGTTCCGTTCGGTTATGTCGCTGGATCTTGCTTTTCTGACATTGCATACAGTTCTTGACGGCTAAAGTGGCATCCTTCCTCATCCCGGGCCAGACATAGCGTTCTTGAACCATTTTTAGCGTTGACCTTTTTCCAGGATGAGAAAGTCCGTGCAATTGTTTTATAACGGCGCTTCGGAGTTTTTTCAGTATAATGGGTCGTATTCTTGGAGAACTCGTATAACAATAGATTGCGTTTTTGCTACCTGTAATGACAAAATGTTAGATCGTTAGCGATGTTGAAAGAAACTTGTTATCCTTAATGAGATTTTGGAAATCAGGATCATTTGCTTGTTCTTCAGCGATAGTTTCCGTATCGATAGCATTCGATTGAATTTGTTGTATCCGAGATAATATCTCCGCGACTGTGTTTTTGTTACCGTCGATGTACCTGACGTCCGTGCTGAATTGTGCTATGAAGTCCAACTGTCTAAGCCGCCTTGGAGAAGCCTTTTCCGATGACTTACTGAACGCAAAAGTGAGTGGCTTGTGGTCGGTCCATATGCAGAATTCCCTTCCTTCAAGGAAATGTGTGCTTCGTACATGGCCAAAAGCTCACGATCCACTATGTTGACTATGCATATCGCAAGTTTCTCGAGTAATACGATAAACGCTAGTTTTCGTAATAGTTATAAGGCCGAACAATTTGGACACTCTTGCCATTTTGTCAAAAAATACTGTGAACAAAAATGACAATGCAGTTTGCTACAAAGATCAGAAAGAAAAAAAATCGCCATCACCTGGTAAAAAGTCCAAAATTCTTTAAACTTCGCACCTTTACTACCTACTGGTTTCATGTCGAACAAACAAATTTAACAAGAGTAATAGCTGGTAAACATTTTTCGGAAGGAAGTTAATTTCCTTAAAAAAATTAGGTTGTATTAATTTTGATCGAAACTTTCCTTCCGTCATAAAATAAATAAAACAATTAACTCCGAACATTTGTTTCCTTCGATAATCCTTGCGTTCATCCTCAAAAATATGCATAAATTATTTATGCCAGCTGTAAAGTAACAAGCTGCAAGTATCATGTAAGTTGTAATCGATTTAAAATAATAATTTAAAATATGTACCTAAGTAAAACTCTTGAACTATGAAAATGAAAAGTACGACTTTAAGCATTATAGCACCACACTTTAACAACCTTACTTACCGTTGCAACCAGTGAACGGAGGTCTTTTCTATACATGTTGTACATGGCACATTAAAATATCAATATGTATATCAACGGCTTATTTAATAGCTACATAAAGCTACTTAAAACCCATAAAAAAAAGTATAACGTACTCGTACAAGTCCTTGTTTTGCTCTCGCAGCCTTTTACTAAACAAAGCTCTAAGGATAAAAGTGTGTGATCGTTCGCCAGCTAATTAAGGCACTTAAACAAAACACAAATACAATACGTGTGCAACATTATTTTTTTTGTCGTCGTTCTTTCCTGTACAGTAGTAGGTTTTGCCTCTCAAGCCAACTCTCGACTCGAGTTGCGTTGAGCTGAGCTAAGCTTAGAGCGAGAGTTTGTATACCGCTGCGGCGCTGCCGACTGCCATGCCTTTATTAAAATAGAAACAAGCTTCAGTTACAACAAACGATAATATTTGCTGTGTGCCGCGTCGCGGCGCTCCTCTGGCTCTGAGTTTCCTGTGCGACAACACTCCGGACTTTCCTTCACTCTCTCCACTGTTCACTCGATGTGTATGGAGTGGAGAGTAGCAGAATTAGGCTTATTACTTCGTACCTAACCTGCCTCTAAACCGACATACGTACTTATATACCTATATTTTTTCTATAATGGAGGTGTACCATTGAACAAGCGAGTGAGTGCTTGGTCGCACATAAACAAGCACTCAGCCTTTAATGCACACACATACACACACTCACACTCGTCCATAGTGATGGCGTTTTCGAGCCTTGTGAAACCTAATTAAAGGGTTTAACTAGCTAGCGACCGACTATGAGGACGACATGGTGTGGCGACAAGCGACAGAATCCAGGGCAGGGGTATAAAAGAGAGTTCGCTTTTTTTGTTTCAGTAATTTTCTTTTTTTTGCATTTTTGTGGCGCGTTGTTAAATTGTGGGCCTTGAAAAACACATTATCCTAACAAATACCATCGCAGTGGCAGGAAATCACAGTTCAAGAGTCCTGTGTCGCAGCTTAACACACTCGTCCATGGCGGAGAGGGATGACGATGCTGATGATGTGGTTTATATGACGTTTCCATGTTATGACGACGACAGTGGTGGGGTTTTTTACATTTTTTTTTGTTTTTGTTTTTTTTTTGCACTCAAAACACTGAAATCGAAATGAACATGGCTGGTGTGACTAAACAGAGATTTTTAACGGCTGGAAAACAACAGTCACTTTGAGAGAGTAATGGCGGCGGCAAAAGCAACAGCAGCAGAATTACCAGCAACGGCGAAGCCGAAGGACGACAGACGAGGACGAAGCTCATGAAGAGGGAAGTTGCTTTCCTAGATTTTTCGTTCTAAAAATACGAATTTGAAAAAAAAGAGGAAGGAAGTAACTACCCAGCCTTGCACTTAGTGCACAGCAAAGAGCGAGCGAGAGAGAGACTGTGGGACTAGGGTACGAGTAAATGCTTCGAAGCTTATTAGCAGCTCTCGGAAACACTCTTGGAGCTCATGTATACCTCGTAAGGGCATGGATAAGGCTAATGAACGCGACACAAAAATCCATTAAGCTTCTTCAAACACAATGCCCGTTGAGATTCTTGAGAAAAGAAATTCCGTTTTTTGTTCAGCTTAGTTCACTGTTATTGTGGGTAAGCGTCAAGTCCTCAAAATTCCATGTTACATACCTATTCATGATGTCTCATCTCACTCACTCGAGAATTGAGAGCTTTCTTTTTTTTTGTTTTTTGTAATTTTTGCTAAAACCAAACCAACCGGAAGGGTAAATTGATCCAAAAAATCGTCAAGTTTGACAGCGCGACAAGAGTGGAGACGGTATTACCTATTCTCTTGACAAACACTTCCTAGCTAATTATAGCAGCCGCTGAGAGTAATCAGGAGGAGCTAATTCAATGTCGTCCTTGCACTGTGCTCAGGTGTCCGTCTCGTACCTGAAAATTTGAATAAAAGGTTTTTTTTGTTTTTCAGCGACGATCGTCGCCGCGGCTGATGAATGGAATCTTCAAAGAAGCTAACTAGACTCAAGGGTATTTTATTTCATGCCGCCGCGCTCAGCACTGATGTGGTTGTCGCTGTCGTCACTATAAACTTTTGTAAAGAAACTACAAGACGGCTGAAGAGATAACAATCGACGACGACAGCGACGATCGCGCAGATCAGAAACTTTTGAATAGACATCGAAGAGCCAAGCCGCCGTAAATTGATTTTGGAAGCGCTGTCAGACGCGATCAAAGTAAGAGATCTATAATTTGCATCTTTTGCCCATTTAGGTGTGTTCTGTTTTACTCTACTCTGGATAGACCTAATTTAAGAACTTTTGAAGTTAAATAAATCTCCGACAATGAACTTTTATCGAATGTGATGCTTCCAGCTTGAAGGCTCAGCGAGGAGATGATCCTCGCTCTGATAGGTAGGTATACAAACCATCATTTGTTTGCTTTGGAAATAAAAAAATGACAAAAAAGGGCGGGTGTATCGACGAACGGTGAGGTGTAATTCGATATCCTTGTGCGCACAAGAAGAGAGACGTAGTTGTTTTTTTTTGTTTTTGATTTTTCAAAGCAATCAGAAAGAACAAAAGTGATGAGATGAATGAATTGGTAACCGGAACTGGTGGTTCGAAAGTGATACGCCCGTGTTCGAAATCGTTTTTGATGAGTCTAGATATCTACCGGTTGATGAATAGACAAACTTAGAAAAATATAAGCTGTTGTTTCTCAAAAAGGGAAAAGAATCATTTGAGTTAGAAAAGGAATACCAAAACTTAACTGTTAATAAAAATAATTGAATTTTTTGTTAATGGAGTTTGTGAATCTGAAGGAAAATAAGGAGAACATCGTTTGAACTTCAACAGTAACGCATTTAGCGTTTCAAAAAAGAAATAAGAGGGAAAAATCCAGTAAAATTTAAAACTTTTTGAATTACTTTTTGTTTTTTTGCAAGTGCCGCGTGGCTAAATGGTTAGGTGCGGTAGATGCTAAGCAGAACGTCGCCGTCGTCGTCGTGAGTTTGAGTCCTACTCGTGCCCATAAAGTGTTTATATCATCTTTCACGGGCACTGCCTCTTGAGAAGAACTGACAAAACTTCCAAGGGTATCAATCTGGCGTTAAATTGTAGGTTCCCTCAATTCTTCACACGCAACCAGAGAATTGTTGATGAGAGTAAGCCACTTAGGCCTTGGCTCTTGAAGAGCCGTCGCGCCACTCTATATGTTTTTTTTTTTTAATTAGACAGTGAAAAGTGACGAAAAAAAGCGTTACTTTAGTTTCACTCTCGCATGTACCAAAGTAGGAAGGAAGAATGCATTATTGGGACTGGGACAGTGGGACATATCCTTGCTTAAGGCTTAATGTAGAAAATCTTATATTCTATGGCCTTAGATTTGAATTTATTTGACCTTAAACTTGTGTAATTTTTAATCTTGGTCTTTCCACGCCACAGTCAACATAAGCAAGTAAAACAAAGCTCAAGGGTAGATGATTCAAATGCAGCTCCTGATTCTATAAATCCAAAAGACATTCAAGCAACGCACGCACCACAACGGAGCCTCTGCAATTCCGTAAAACCATCCCTTTCAGCGGCGGCTGGTCTATAAATATTTACATTGAGACGTGTTTGTATCGACGACGACGTCAAGGCCGCAAAAAACAGTATCCATTATCAAGAGACAAAGTCTTAATAGGAGAAACATCAATCGCAATATTGAAACTCATCATCATCATCTTACTGCTTTTAACACAACAATTGACACTCTTCAGCAAATAATTTGTTTGACAAATTGTCAGCGATTATGCGTAAAAAAAAACGGATTACAAGAAGTATTGTTTACAATGGGGTGATCTTAAGCTATTGCATAAGTATTGCACTCCTTGCCTAAAAAAAAGCTATCTAGGATCAAATCGTCAGTACAAAGATATCTGTAAATGGAAAAACAACACTATGAGTGACAAAAAGTTCAAAACCTTCTCGTTTCGAGAAGCTCGGCGGAATTTTGGAAAATGATTAAGAACATCAAGGGAATACACCCATTTAATGAAATCTCAATTCTGTCCGGTTCAACTCTTCGCGAACGTTTTGAAAAGCAAGTCTCCAATACACACCTCCAGTCTCAGGATATCCTGTACGCTCTATATTTAAGATAGGGATAGGGAAATCACGCTAGCAGAGTTTAAGTTTGTACTAAGCAAAGCAAAGGATAACAAAGCTTTAGGATGTGACCGAATTCCAAACGAATTTTTCAAATATGCCTCAGATGAATTCTTACAAAAAAAATTTTCGAATCCGGATAAGGTCCGACGTTTTCAAGAAGTCAATTATCTTCCCACTTTTCAAAAAAGGTGATAGGATGGACCCATCGAACTTTTGCGGTATTTCTTTTTGAACTCCGCTCTAAAAATGTTTGTTGAAATCCTGAGATGTCGTTTAGTCGAATGGATGCGAATGGTCAGTGAATTTCAAATAGGCTTTCGATAGGGTTACTCGACTATTGGCCACATTTTTAGCCTTACGAAATAGCTGATATGTACCTGCGAAAACGCTTTTTTTGTGGACTTTCAATAAGCATTTGGATTGATCTTTTGAGAATTTGCCAAGTGGAATTAACGTTGATGACTTGGTACTTGAACGCAGACGATTTGGTATTACCTATTGGCAGAATCAGCTGAATCGTTCCAGCTGATGATAATCAAAGTTGCATGATTACTGCAAACAGTCGAGTCAATGGTCAACCTTAGTAAGTCTAAAACAATGGTTTTCAGGAGAGGGGTTGGACGGCTAGCGGGGAACGAAAGATGGAGATATCTACGGACCTGAAAAAATAGAAAAAGTTAAGGAATACCAGTAGGTATTTGCGATTCACGGTGACAAAAAACATGAATTTGGAAATAACTTGAAAAGAAACTATCGGATCCAAAAACGCGATCGGAACAGTCTGGCAAAAAGTGTATTGCAATGAAGATGTCCTACTCAGCGCTAAATATAAGATTTTTACAGCTACACATCAAAGCGATCATGCTTTATGCAGCCTAATCTTGGTGGAAGAAAAGTGATATGTCTGAAAAAAATTTGAGATTTTTCTTGAAACGACGATTCCGCATCCCTGCATCGACAACAAATTATATTCTACTTGTGGAAACAGGCTTTTCTCCCTTATACTTAACTGCACTTGAACTCCACTTGAGCTACTTTCATAAGCTCATGCTTGGCCACACGGACAAGGTAGCACGAATAGTTGCAGTGTCTGTTGTTACCTTTAATTCATTCTGGTTCTAAGAATGGAGAAATCTAGCTATGGAATGCTCATGGCCGTTCATTCTAAGCATGGAAAAAATGTGTATTAGGTATATTCTGCTTGAAAACCTACATTTAAAAATGGGGAACGAAAACATTGAAAAAGCAAAAGGGTCGCTTCATAGAGAAATTTCAAACTTTTTCAGGATGAACTTATAGCTCAGACAAAATATCTTTGTTATTCCGAGCAAGAGGAGAACTACTTCCGCTAAATTTCATGCCGCATAGAAATGACCTATACCTATCATCTGTTCGATGCGCAATATGTACTAAGGAAAGAGAAAATATCGTTCACATCATCGTGAAATGTCCTATGTTGGTGGAAGCTCGTCGACTGATATGGCTCAAAAACTATCTTGAACTCACCGAAGTGTTCGAATCCTCAATGGCAGCGACTGAAATAAATGAGCCAATTATAGAAGACGAAGAAAAACGGGGGCCGCTGCTCGTACCCATCAGAACTTTGGTCTATCCACGCTCTTTAAATTCAATTCAAAAACCTTACCATTAATTCGAAACTTGTGATGTAGGCATATAAGACGACAGCTTTAGATAACAGTACTCACTTATGGATCCGAGACTTCATGGCTGCATAGACAAAGGCACTCGCCACGTTTGAGAGAAAGGAAGTACGAAGAAATATTGCTCCGTTTGTTCTCGCCCTTACAGAAGAACACTTGACAAGTTCTTGTCCTCGGCAATCTCAAATCGCTGCTGCATTTAATTTTCCACTTTTAAGTAGCTCAACAAGTGATCTCTATTATATCACTGCACCTATCGCAAGTTGCTGAAAATCAAATCTCCTTTCATTTTCCTTTTGCCACATCATTTAGAATTTTTTTCAGTATTCAACCGAGGGATTTATAGATCTTCACTAATACCCATCAAACCATTTTAAGTTTTACCCTTTCATCGTCAAGGACTAGGGGCTTCACATCCAGTGACCAATATTGGACAAGCAAAACAACCGAAAATCGAAATATTTATGTTTTCTTGTGTTCAACAGAGAGGTAAACTCCCAAAAGGCTTCCAAAAAATTACAAAAAAAATCTACAAACATAATTGGACCAAAATGCCGCCATCAGCAATATAATAAACTGGCGCTCTCGCCCAACAGCAGCAAAATTCGGTAAAAGAAAGAAATTTGTGCGCCAAAGGCAAAAGGAATTCGCCAACCGCAATCGATTGAGAGAAAGATCGCAACAGCGTCTTTTCTTACGATGGCGCCGCCGCCGACGCTGAACTGGGCGCCGGCGCTTGGACCCCAAAAACATGTTTATCATTTGGTATTGGTGGTGTTGATGTTTTTCTGATGCATGCAGCTTAGCCCAAAGAAGAGAAACAGAGAAAGAAAGAGAAAAACTGGTGCAACTCGAAAAATCTTCGCCATCATCAACATTTGGGACGACGACAACCGCATTGATACGAGAAAGGCAAGCTATTTCTGTAAATAAAATGTGCGCCTCGATTTTCATGCTAAATCAACCAAGCCCCAAGCAAGCAGTAGTTACAAGCAGGAGATTTATATTAAGCCATTTTTATTCTTAATTCGTGAAGAAGGCAGGGGAAAACCACCGCCGCCGGGAGTTAGATGATGACGAAGAAAATGGTTATCCTGTGTCTGTTTTTTCAGTGTGCAACAATTGGCAATGCGCTCCTTGCTTGGATGAGCTCAGGGATTTGCCTGAATTAAGCTCTGCCACCCAGCCACCCGACATGCGAATCCACCGCCCATCGATCGCCTGATCGCCATCGTCCTACTCGTCGTCGTCGTTCGTCGTCGTCATCGTCTTCGTCGTCGTGGGTCGTGATTTAATCTTTCTGTTTTGAGATTCCTTTTTTTTTGTTGTGCCTTTCGAGAAGACATCAATGTCTATGAATACATTCAATAAGGATGATTCCATGGATCGCACACACGGCAGCCAGAACGCAGCCCTCTGCTGTTGTCTATAAGATTGAATAATTTCAAAAATGTGATATTTATAAGTTTGAAAAAAAAAACTACGGAAATTATGAAGCACAAGATATTTGTGAGGGACGCGATCACGCCACTGCACTGCTGCCGTGCGCCGCATGTTAGCGTACAAAATGTCACATTCAGTGATTTTAATAGCGTCGATGTTATCTCGTGTGGCCTCTGGCGATGGCCGTAGCCGTAGCCACAGTAGCTTTTGCACAGCGAGATCATGCCAAATGATGCCAATGATGATGATGATGAAGCGCGCCTGCGACACAAAAAAACAATGATGCGCGACAAAACATTTTCAGCACACAAATAAGTGATGCAACCATTCCGTCAACAAAAGCCCTTTCTACTATTGCTTCTGCTCTTATCGAAGTCGTTCTTCGTCGCTTGAATAAAAAAATAAGCACAACGATCTGCCGACAGCCCAAGCGCCGGCCGCAGCCGCGCCGTTCCCGCCACCGTTGTCGTTACAAAATGAAAGGAAAAAGAAAACATTTAGAGCGACAACGACGACGAGTAATTAGAAACCAACTCATGCAGAACTCGTACGATCCGTTGCGATAACGAATGCAATGATGTTCTCTAATGCAATTAGAGAGCACATCTTCGTCATACCGAAGCGCAAGTTTGTATATCATTTGCCAGATTTTCGCAGATTCCGTTTGACTTATTGTCGATTATGATGGAAGAGCATGTATTGAGGTGCCGGCGACGCGGAGATTTATTCAATAATCAAGCGATTTCGTGTACCACAAAGCTGGAAGCAATTAGGGGATAGGGGACTTACGCAACCGGAACTGTGAGCAGCAGGATCAGAGATAGAAGAGAAATTATTGACAAGTTATCACCTTTGGGGACGCCGACGACACGTCAAATAGTAGCAGTGCAAGGTGTAACTGACGGAATTTAGATTTTAGATAGGTAATTGCAATTTGCAACACATGTAGGTGTTCATTGGTGATGGGAGGTGAGCGAGAGTATTTTTCTGATGGAGATAAATCGATTGGTTTGCAATATATCTTTTTGACCAAAACTCACTTAGGTATGTTGAATCGGTGGACTGCATATATGGAAAAACAACTAGTGATGGGTCAACTCAGTTCGCTAACTCGGTTCGCCAAGTCGATCTGCCAACTCGGCAAATTCGGATTTCTGTAGAAGTAGCATGGACGAGGAGGAGGAGTAAACAGTCCAAGACCTACTATGTACATTTTCGGCACTCTCCAACAGAAAGGAATACCTACCTCGATTCCTCGGTAACCCCTTCTTTGATAATTCCAGTCACCTAGCAACGATCGACATAAGATCTCTTTCCAATTTCATAAATAGTACGAAATGGATTGTTTAACCTAACCTAACCTAGTCTCCCTCATTTTTTCCGTTTTTTTTTTTAAAGTCTTTTCCTGATTAGTTTTCGGGGCCATTCGAGTGGTAGGCAAAGCGATTTGGCAGACCGAGTTGACGTGTTCAACTCGAGTTGGGCATACCGAGTTGCAACTCGCTTAACATAAAACAAATCGAGTTTAATTGCACATCAATAAATAACTAATCGGGACAAGAAGGTTCAAGGACCTTCGCAGGTTCAAGAACTTTCGTGTCACCCGATTCGCCGTTCGAGATTAACCCTTTACACCATTAGACGTATACCTACTCTTCTTTGCAACAATCTGTCGATGGAATTCTATTACAATTGGGTCATTTCATCATCACATCATCATCATCGTCGATGAAGTTTGTGTCTTCAGCTTTGGCACAACAGCGATCCGGTATGGGGTCCTTCAGCTGCTCCTTTTCCAATCCCATTCGATTTCGAACCCCAAGGCTTCGAGTTCGAGTATCGTGTTCTCCGCCGTCCTTACAGAACGATTTTGATCTACATATAGCTCTGCCTCCCTCTGTCAATTCTATACCGCAAAGACTTGACGGCCCTCTTCGCTCATACGTGATTGGTGTCTAGCCCTCCAGGATCTACCACATAAAGCTGTCGATGTCGTCACATCCGTTCATTTCGTGATAACATGTGGAACCACGTATTCCAATTTTAACTGCTGAATAAAATCGATTTTTCAAACTAAATTTTCCTTTTCTCCGCAGCCAGTTCAATAAGACCCACTCCTCAAAAACAATTCAATCCACTTTGCCCAAAATAAAGGATGCGCACTCAACAAAATCAAAATTGGATTATCCTTCTCTCATCGCAAATCCTATCCTTTCTCAAACAAACAAGAAAAATCAGCAAAAAATTATAGACTCACATTAATTCCCATCCGAGACTCGCAATGCTCTCCCGACTCCGACCAACTGACCTAGCTAATTGGTTAAGTAGGCAAGATAAGGAGTCTAAAGTCTCTACATAGATAGATTTTTTTTTTGCAAACATTCCTCCTTTGTCGGTCGATCTTCGGAGTTCTCGCAGATAAAAGATATAAATTCAGGTAAATCAGGTACCTCTATACCGCCAGCCTCGATATCCATATCCAAATACAAACAATCTCAAATCTTAATTGATCCTTTTTTGTATGTGCCTGTTGTCGTTTGGTTGGTTTTGTCTGTTGTTGGGCTCCTTATTCTGTGTCTTCCTTTGAGTTTCTTTAGAAAAACCACAAACATATGTTTTTTGTTTTCTGGAAGAATTTCGAACGCTGCTGCTGCCGTGTGGTGCCCCTTCTGTGTTTTGTGTCATCTTGAATGCGTAATTGCCCGTATCACGCATAGATCGCTTAGGAAGATGTGACAATCGCAGTGGCCGGGCACACAGCATCACGCATGGATTAATGACAATTATCCTTTTGTTGTGTGTTCTCGAAGCAGAGCGCTCTTTCTGTCATTAGAACTCGAAACGGATACCTTTGGACTTACCTTTTATTTTTTGCTTGAGAATGAAATGTCGTTGTCATTGTCGTCATTGCCGGCGGCGGTGGTAGGAGAGGTCGCTTACAAACTATACCTACTTGGTTAAGGATTTAATTGAATGGAAACAACAGAACCGTTTCCAAGCATTAGTTTCTCTAAAGTGTGTCACCGATGAAAGGCAATTTGAGATACAAATCATATACTCATGTGAGCGAGATGGATATAGATAAGAGATAAACACTTTATCCTGCAATCAGAGGAATCATCTTCCTCCAAGACATGATGTCTCAAGCAAAAAATAGTTCAAAATCATTTTTGTAAACGATTTTTCTTGGCAGTTTTCTCATCCCGCCTTGCATCTAAAATGTATACATAGTTTGTTGTTGGTCGGAATCGGAAGGAAAAGTGTTTCTGGTTGCATTGTTCGATGAGGATTTTCATTTTTTTTTTGTCTTTGTGGGAAGAAAAACAGAAGCAATCCCACCGAGCGAGATCACATCCTGTGATGCACCCAGAAGAAAACTCTTGCTATGATTGCATTTGTTACAATTTCTGATGGGTCTTAACAGGGATGGAGTGCAATTATTTTCTCAGTTTGAATCTGTCCGAGTGTGTGCAATGCCATAGATTTTGACAGTTCTGTCAAGCGGCGAGGAGCTTAGTTTTGGTTTGGATGGTATAAACAAAAGTAAAAGGCTGCAATTGCAATCATATTGTTTTTGCAAATTATTCTTTTTTCATCATGCTATGCTATGGAGAGGGTTGACAGCAAGCGACGACGCTACGGGTGGTTGGATTTCTTATTAAACTTATTGTGACAGCGGGTTGTACTAAAATCCAGATCACAGAAAGTAGGGCAGTTGGGTTAGGTTAAATGGAAGCTCAGTTGAAAATGAAGTTTGGTTTAGTATCGAAAAATAACTTTTAGGGAATTAAGTATAAAGAAGAAATTTCTTTGCAACTCAAAGTTGTTTCCCCCTTTAAAATCTCAATTGAGCTCATTCAAAAATCTATTATTTAATGCTTACATTCCACCTTAAAGTCCAATCCGTGTTCATGGAACTTTAAGAGGCATTGGATTTTATTTTTGGTTTAGCTAACATTGATAGTTTAGGTGCGTTGGCTGCTAAGCAGAACGTCGTGGGTTCGAGTCCTACTCGTGCCCATAAAGTTTTTATTTCATCTTTCATGGGCACTGCCTCTTGCGAAGAACTGACAAAACTTCCAAGAGTATCAATCTGTCATGAAAAAGTGCTTCTTAATTTTGCCCTTCGGAATCGACGTTAAATTGTAGGTCCCCTCAATTTTTCACACGCACCCAGAAAATTGTTGATGAGAGTAAGTCACTTAGGTCTTGGCTCTTCAAGAGCTGTCGCGCCACTCTATTTATTTATTTATTTAACATTGATTGTTGTGTCTCCTTTTAGGAAATTTCAACCATATATTATCAACATCGATTGGGTTTCTTCTGACGACGAATCCTATTTCCAAGCTTCCACTTGTTCACCACAACTAAAGCTTCAATCACTAGAAAATATTATCTCTTATGATTTACAGACCCTATTTACACAGTAGTGGTAGAATCTTCCTCTGCTATAAAATCTAAAATAGATAAATTACACCAATCCCTTGACATTTTTCTCGATGTGAACGATCACTTTATAGTAAAGGGTATTTTTTTTAGAGGTATAGAACTTTAAATTGCAATAAAACAACGATGGAATATTCGATTGACATGATTTTTTATTTATTCGGAAGATAATCTTGTAGCATTACATTATAAATATGATTTCTTGCATATGACTGCCACGGCTGGCTCGGATGTAGTCCAATCTGGACGTCCAATTTTCGATGACTCTTTCCAACATTTGTGGCCGTATATCGGCATAATAACACGGCGAATGTTGTTTTCCAAATGTTCAAGCGTTTATGGCTTATCCGCATAGACCAAAGACTTTACATTACCCCACAGAAAATAGTCTAGCGGTGTTAAATCACAAGATTTTGGAGGACAATATACAGGTCCAAAACGTGAAATTAAGGCGGTCACCAAACGCGCCTTCAAATAAATCGATTGTGGCACGAGCTGTGTGACATGTTGCTCCGTCTTGTTGGAACCACAGCTCCTGGACATCATGATTGTTCAATTCAGTAATGAAAAAGTTAGTAATCATGGCTCTATACCGATCACCATTGACTGTAACGTTGTGGCCACCATAGTTTTTGAAGAAGTACGGACCAATGATTCACCAGCCCATAAAGCGCACCAAACAGTCAGTTTTTCTGGATGTAACGCTGTTTCGACATACACTCGAGGATTAGCTTCACTCCAAATGCGGCAGTTTTGTTTGTTGACGTAGCCCTTCAACCAGAAGTGCGCTGCATCGCTTAACAAAATTCTCTTATGAAAATCGGGAACAACGGCCATCTCGTTTTGGAGCCATTCGACGAATCTACGCCTTGCTTGATGATCATTTGGCTTCAATTCTTGCCCGAGTTGGATTTTGTAAGCACGCAAACCAAGATCCTTCCACAAAATCTTCCAGATCCAACTCCTGTGGACTCATTCGGGTCTTTCTCAATGCTACTCTCTACAGTAGCAATAGCTTCTTCTGTACGCACCGAACGGCGGCGTCTCTGGGTATGCGAGTTATCAATAAGAGTAAACGTGGTGCAAAAACGTTCCATGGTAAATCGAATTAACTGCTCTGATGGACGATTTTGTCGACGATAAAATTTACGTAGTGCGCGATACGTATTATGCACAGAACCATTATTTTCGAAATAAAATTGCACAATTTGCAAGCGTTGTTCAGGCGTGAGTCTATTCATGATGAATTACAAAACCAAACTGAGAATAAATCACTTGACAGTTGTTAAATCGGTCGCTGTCTTTAAAAGTAATGCCAACTTAAAGTTCTACACCTCGAAAAAACACTCTTTAATTCTCATGATAGCTCTTTGGTAGGTACTCGTTTCGGAAAGTTAATTTTCAAATGCTTCCTGAACTTTTTAGTGATTCAGCGGTGTTGTTCAAGGATCGGTACTATCTGATACTGGAGCAATTTATTGAGAAAAAACCGGAATAAATTTAACAAGTCAGGAAAACTTGTAATGCTGGATGGACAAAATATTTGCATGTCTTAAAATGAATTAAAATTTACTGATATGTCCCAAAGACTGTCAGTCAGTAAGAAAATATTGCAAAGCTTGATAAATTATCAGTTAAGGAAATATACAAACTTGCAAATGCAATGAGTCCGAACATCTCGAAATACTCAGTATGTGTACCACCAACCGCCGCAACACGTTTGGGTTTCTGAGAGGTTGTGCAAGAAATACTTCTGCACTACATTTAAGCAACAAATAAACACGTTTAGTGCCTAACTCGGTCGTTTCATTTTCAATATTCAATAATATTCAAGACTATCGTCCTACACAGACACCTCCTATTAAACCATATCCCCATTTCCTTATGCTCATACACTTTGCTCATGGCTTAAATAAAAGGAAGGTCAGATTAAGATTAAGAAAGATTTAACGTGAGCACCTAGCAATTAAGCCTTATCTCACGGTGGACCTATCCACACTGTCGGCATGACAAATTCCAACCGAAGTCAGCTAAGTCACTATGTTTTATTTAAGAGGACACTAAACCTCTTCCTGATGATCCACCAGCATACAAAAGCAACCTCAACTTTCTAAAAAGAAAGAAGCAAGAGTACCCTGTATCTAGATTCACACCAGTACCAATTGAATTAGTGCCAGCTCTTATTCATCTTGGTTTGATTCTAGACTAACTACTCATGTAACACCACGGAAAACCACACTCAACTTTCAGTCACCAAAAGAAGAGCCATTGTCCGGTCACGGAAACTGCACTCAACTCTCAGACACCGAAAGAAGAGCCGTCAACCGTGATTTACGAATAGCAGCTGAGGCCAAACTCAGATAACCACAACCCCCGCGAAGGCCCATCCCACTAATGAGGTGACTAAACCTCACTACCTGCGGTACCCGACTGCCTGGGTGAGGGTATCACTTTTGTACACTCCCACGTTATACTAATTTATTGCATACTTTATAATATTATGCTTTTATTAGCTTTTCGCAGCTTCTCCAGCTGGCGGATGAGGGACACCACTCACCCTCTGTGAGGTGTATCCACATTGATCGAAGGGATGAACCAGCCAATCAAGGGACACACCCAAAACAGTTTGTCTAATTTCCTTAACGTTTATCCACAGTCGGTACTCGTTAATCGTAATTAATTTCCTCCTTTACTATATGATAGGCTATAGTATCTGATTAGGATCGCATTGATCTTCATCATACGTCCTGCTTCAATCCGTTAATTCCATTAGACTAAAGCTGCCTACGTCCGCTGGTTCATGCCAATAAATTAACAAGAACCTCTCAGAGGGACCGCTAGAAGGTGTAGGTCAGCACGTTCACTTACTGGCGAATATGTACTCGGAAACATAGTTCCTTTCTAAATTGCCAGGTCCATGATTTCACCTCCAAATAAAAGGTCAGTAGTTAGTGGCCGATAACAATATGGAAGTTACCGGCACTCACTTAGAGATCACTTAGTCAAATGCACTTTGAACTCTTAGCCGCGATCTAGAGAAAGGACCTATCGCGAATAGTTGTCCCCGTGGTTTTATGAGGAAGGGCGATTCCAGTAGAGACTATAAAATTATGAGCGGAGCAGATTGGAAGATTCAGTGGGCTAGATATCGCTAGCATGAGCGGAGAGGAAGGAACCGGTCTTAAAGATGTTTTGGTTGCGAGGATGACCACGAAGACACTAGTACACTACTCAGTTCCAATATCCTGTCCATCACTTTGCCACAGCAGAAAAACAACTTTTAGGCGACTGAATTTTTAGGTAGCAACCTTTTGAGTTTAATGAGGGCCTCGAAATAGAAATTTCTAGTTCTAAGTATATTACAGTGGTCTAAGGCCCATTTGCTGATTCGAAACATAAATTTATGTTCTACATAAAGTTTTCATTTTTATATGGGACGTTCCGGAATTCTTAAGTTCCACATAAAATCCCCATGGGAATTCCGGAACGTCCCATATAAAAATGAAAACTTTATGTAGAACATAAATTTATGTTTCGAATCAGCAAATGGGCCTAAGTGTAGAGAAAATAAGGTTACTCAACTGAACTGAACGTGTCTGGAAAGTTCTTTGTCTTGGGGGCGATATTGGATGCCGTGCGTCGCGTCGGTAGATGCTAACGATTTGTTTGTATGTGGAAAAACTTGGTACAGGATGGCCGGACCGCATCTCGGTTGTGAGTTGTGACGAACATAGTATTTAGAACGAATAGAATTTATTTTCTGTGATTTAGTCCTAATCGTTATAAAATAATCACTTTCCCACGCTCTTGAAAATACGATTTTGTTGATAGCCAAAACAAAAACACCAGACAGTCGGACATCTCTATTTCTCTTCCAAATCTCTTCATACCTGCCCATCATTTAATATCTTCGTTTCCGTTCTTTCATTCTCACTGAGCTACTTTCTTACGCATGAAGAGTGTTCCATTTTCTACCTTTCTATGTTTTTCTTAACAAACTAATATATCGATTACAATATCCATGCCAGAAGCAATATACACCGAAATCGATAACAACAAGGCACCGGTTAACAATTGTCGAATGTCGAATATGGCGCCGCTACCTTCAAATTCTTGTAGAAAACACAGAAAATAAGAAGTGATAGTGATACTTTTGCATTTTTGCAGCTGGAAATAATTCGAAATCACATCAAAATGCTAGAAAAAAGAGGATTAACATCGAATATCCCTCAAAGGACTTATATTGGTAAATGAAGAGATTTCTATAATTGTCAAGTTCCTGTCAGGACTATTTTCATTGCCAAAAGATTGTTGTCTATACCTACGTTCGTTCTGACAATGACGTACACCCTCCCCCGATTTGTTTTGTTGTGAGTTACGAGAACAATTAATGTTTAATCCAATCCTTGGTCCTTATCGCAAACAAGAGAGACGTTAATTTATTGTTCGTTTGTCGTTTCTCGTGTGTGTGCCAGTGCGTCAGTCTGTCTCTCTGTGGTAAACAAGAGAAATTATTTTTAGACCATAAATTTTATTGCACTAGGATATTCCGTATTGATCAATCACTTAAAATAGGACAAAATTTGGAGTCGAGTTTGGTTGGTATGCACTGTTAACGGGTGTGTAAGGAGGGGGATGAGTGTTTGTAAGTGCTGTTTAGTCACCCTCGCATTAATGTGGCAATTGCCACTTGAAATTTTGTACTCGATGTTGCTCGAGTGGATATCGATATCGGTAAATTGTTTTTGCCAAAAAAAAGTCAGGGAATGAGTAATAAATCTGCAACAGTAAGTTGCCTTGAGGAGGGTGGTATTTGAACCCAAAGATAATATTTTGACATTTTCAGTAAAATTTTAAAATTTATGACAATTTTTGTTGACCCTCAAAGCTGAAATTCACACTGCAAAACCATCAGCCGCGCCTTTGACTGTCACTGTCTTGTTAGTCTTCAATCAAAAGCCTCTGTCAAACACTACAGCTCCGCAATTGAGACAATAGAACTCTTTCTAAGTGCGAAACTGTTCTAGGAAAATCTCGAGCGCCAACACAGCCGCCGCCGACACATGTTTGTGTCAGGTTTGCATTAAAGGCTTTCGTCTTCTTGTTTTATCTTATCGCTCCAAGGCGTGCAATATTTTTTCGCAGAAATCTGTCATCGGCCTTAAGCGTCCGTGGACGCAAACAAAAGTCCTCCTTTCTCTCTCTTTCATCAAACGATCACCGTACAAACAACAAGCCACGTTATTATATCAAATATTTTGTCGCCACTATAAACCCCCGCGCCGTCGACCCCCCCGTCAGTGCTGCTGCTGCATGCCGGCAACAAAATCTCGTCATATCAAATTTGAAAATCAACGTTTGGCGGTTATCATCTAAGAGTAAAAATTTTCAAACGGTCCAAAAGCAAAAAAAAAAAAACAAGCGAAAATAAAGGGAAGCGCCATCCAGCCCCATTACCCATCGTAACAAGAACATCAACGCATTCACACACACAGTCGGCGGTGGCGGCAGTGGCGCTGCCGATCCCTTTAAGCGACAACGCATCATTTAGGAACTTGAAGTGGAGTATTTTTTTGTTTGCTTTCAAATTTCATAACGACGACGACGACTTTTGGATGCTGGCTTTCTGAAGCTTGAGAATGCTTGTGTGTGAGTCTCGGAGATTATGATGCGCACAGGAATCAACTGAAAGATTTATATTCATAATTTGTGGAGCCTGGCGCTTTTCTGGACCGTTTTTTTTTCTTTCGTACTTTTGGAGCAACTTCATAGAGTTGCACGAGTGTGCGTAAAAAAAAAGATGAAAAAAACTGAAATTTGAAATTAAGAAGTTCAAGTCGGTTGCTGGCTTATATGATGGCCAAAAATCTAAGGTCCCTTCGATGTACCTACATTTTTTTTATATATTTATTTATGACCATTGGACAGATGATTGTGCGTTTCGTCGTCGTTTATTGTGATGTTTGAAGGTACACCCAAACTCTTACATTCTTCGAGTAACGTTGGTGGTCCAGAAGGGTATTCAAGTCCTTAAAATCCCCAAATTGGATCATAAATATCTGCGAGTCAAAATAAAATCATATTTTTTTGTCATCTGTCAAGGTTTGTGTGGATTTTGGTTGAAAGGTGAAGTACGAAATTATGACTGAATATTTTTTGTTGCGGAGAAATAAAATAAATAATTTTTGTTAGGCTGAATTATTTGGCGAGCAAAGGTCCAACTTGTCCAAGCATAACGACTGGGGTATTTTGCGAATAACAAGAGTAGGTAATGTTGGCTAACAAAGTGTCAACTGTAGCTGACTTATACCTGAAGACCTGAGACCTTAGACCTTACATAACCGCATAGTCCAAATGCATCATGACATCACACTTTATGGAAAAACTTAAATGCCTGTAAAACTGATTTCTCGAAAAATCCATTGTCTCATATACGCTCTATGGCTCCTGTTGAAAACAGAGATAACCGCGACCATGAGTTTAAATTTCGGGAGCACATATAGCCTGTCGCGATAAAGGAAACAATTGACAGTTACATCCTGACACTGACAAGCCTCAATTTTGAAGAAATACACCAGCCGATAAATCACACAATAGCAGCTCTCGGTATTCTTCGGTTGCTCACCAGCTCAAATCTTGTTAGACGTTCTTATTTATCGAGCTAGATATGGACTTTATCACTGAAAAGAAAATTCAAGATAAAATACCATTTTCATTGAGTTTTTTCAGAACTAATTCCTTCGCCTGTCTTTAATATCTAGCACAAGTGGAATTTGGTGCACTTTAGGGCTGAAATCGTCACTGTCGAATACAACAAGCCAAGCTGCTGTGTACGAAGATGAATATAGATTCGATAAGGTCAAGGTGCGTAGGTACACTCCCAACTTTAGGTGTTATTGTCCCACTAATGCTGGATGTGGTTGAGTATCAACATCAGCCTCATAGCAGTCCAAGGTGCTTGGTTAAGTAAGGTAAGGTTGGGAGGGATGGGCACAGCACGAAGCTGTTGCATACACAGGGACCTTTTGGTCCATTATGATCCCTTATTCAAAGACGGTAGCAATGATGCTCCTAAGGTGCTATCAATGAATTTCCTCATATCTACCTTTGACATCAGCGCTAGATCGTCCAGTTTCCCAACAAACCTGTTTCCGAGGTATCGGAGTCAATTTGTTTGGAGGTTTGGACACAGAGCAAGTGTTTAATGGTTTCTGTTTCCTCTTCATTCTGGCAGCTTCTACAGAAATCGGGTGCGAAAGCCCCCATTCTATTGGCCATTGCACCGATGGGACAGCTCCTGTTAGTACATCAATGAAGATTCTTATGTTCTTTTCATTAATTCTAGGCCATAACTTCCTAGAGATTGTTAAATACTTTATTTGTATACATACTTTGAAATAATTTAATTGAAATTTTATTAATCGAATTTTGTTTTTCTAGCTTTCAAACGTTATTATAATTTGTTATTTAGTATTGAAGAAACATTTGAGTTAAATACATCTTTTCATTATTGGTTTGAATAAATTATTTATAACGAATCTTAATTCATTGTTCTGATTCTTTCTGAGGTTATGGGCCCAGGAAACGTTTAAGAAAATTAAGAAAATTTGTTTGCTTCAAGAACTCAAGATGACCGAAAATTCTTTTAAAATTCCGTTGTTTGATGGAACGAACTTTTCAAACTGGAAGTATCGTTTGGGAATTCTATTGGACGAGAAAGATCTTCGAAGTTATATTCAGAAAAGCTTAGATTTTATTCTTTCGGAAACATCACAGGAGAATCAAAATCAAGTACGACAGGAAGAAAAGAGATGTAAATCAATTCTTGTACAAACTATCCATTATGGCCAGTTGGAGTATATTAAAGAGAAGTCAACGGCTTATGAAATGTTTCAAGCGTTATGTAACGTATTTGAAAGAAAAAGTATTTCAAGTCAATTGCTATTGAGAAAAGAACTTCTCTTAATGAAATACGACGAAAGTGAAGACATAATTCAACACTTTCTTAATTTTGATTCGAAGATTAGTCAACTGAAGGCTACAGGAGCTCAAATGGAGGAGTTAGATGTAATTGTGCATTTATTTTTAACGCTGCCTGAAAGCTTCAGTAATTTAGTAACGGCATTAGAAACGTTGAATCAAAATGAACTAAAACTGGAATTTGTCAAGACTCGATTAATGGATGAGTATAATAAAAGAAGTAGAGGTTATTCAACAACATCGACAGAGCCTGGAGCTATGAACGTCAAGAGCAAGAAGAAGACAATTATTTGTTATAAGTGCGGAAAACCTGGACACGTTCAATCAAAATGTTATGTCAAGCGGAAAGATAAGAAGACTTCAGATAACTATTCCAAAACATCAAGAGAAAGAGGGTCAACAATGTGTGCTGAGGTGGATAAGCTACATGAGGTGGATGAAGCACATATAGTCCAACCGGCAGATAGTCAAATACAATTTATTTTGGACTCAGGTGCAACCCAACATATGGTCAATAGAAGTGAATATTTTGACCATTTGTCAGATATAGATGAAGTTCAAATCTCTGTTGCAAAGAAAAATCAAAATATTTCAGCAAATCAAATTGGAGACATATTGGTTCAAACTCATTACAATGGTGATTCTTCTCAGAAAAAGATGGAGAATGTTTTACTCGTCAAGGAGTTGAAATACAATTTGATGTCAATAAGAAGCTTGACTGAGAGAGGTTATCGAATTGTTTTCGAAGGGGTTCACGCATACGCAACAATCAATGGAGTTCGAATGTTTGAAGCTCATACCAGAGGAAAGCTTTATGAAGTTAAGTTCCATATTCCTAAGAATAAGATCGCTGGATTTTCAGGTGAGTGCAATATTACAAACTCATCTCAACTTTTATGGCATTATCGTTTGGCTCACATAAATTCTGCTGATTTAAAAGTTTTAGTTAATCATAATATGGGTAAGGGACTCGAAAAGGTTAATGTTGACAGCGAATCAAGATTTTGTGAACCATGCATCATAGGCAAGCAGACACGGACTTCATTCCCGAAAAATAAAAATATACGATCTACTCGTGTTCTTGAATTGATCCATAGTGATGTCTGCGGCCCTATGCCAGAGGTGGCTTATGATGGAAGTCGGTATTTCGTTTCGTTTACTGATGATTATTCAAGAGCTTCGATGATTTTTTGCATTAAGCGAAAAAGTGAAGTATTAAATAAATTTAAAGAGTTTGTTGCTTCTGTCGAAGCTTTGCATGGCCAAAAAGTTGCAAAACTTAAGACAGATAACGGTGGGGAGTACACCTCAAATGAATTCAAAGATTTTTGCAAACGAAAAGGCATTCAAGTAAGTTATAGTGTTCCTTACAATCCTGAGATGAACTCTGTGTCTGAGCGCCTCAATAGAACATTACAAGAAAAAGCTACCACAATGCTATTGGCAAGTGGTATAGATCCAAAATTTTGGAATGAAGCGATCCTTACTGCAAATTACATTAAAAATAGATCTCCAACAAGTGCAGTAGGTAAGTGAGATTTGGTTTAAAGAAAAACCTGAGTTATCTCATTTGCGTATTTTTGGTGCCGAATGTTATAATTTCATACCAAAGAATAAGAGACCAAAATTTCAACCCAAATCAAATAAATGCTTGATGCTTGGCTATTGTTCATCGATTGGTTCTTATAGACTTTGGGATCTACAAAAGGCAAGGATTGTAATCGGTCGACATGTTTCATTTAACGAAGAGTCCGTACTTAAGAGAATGGATATAGTCGATATCTCGGATTCAAAGCTGAAATTCAATAAGAAGACGAGTTGCCACAAACCACTTGACTTGGACCAACATGATGAAGAAAAAGAGGAATTTCATAGTCCAAGATCAGAATGGGTTCAAAGCCCCATATCAAAAACTCAAGACGTCGAAAGAAATCAAGACTTGGAACCAATCCACAGCCCTAACTCGGATTGGGCTGGTAACAGCAGTTCAAAAGGTGAAAATAATGAAGAAAATGAAGATGAAATCAAGGAATTACAATTACCGCGAAGAAGTAACCGTTCTCATAAACCACCTGACAGATTTGGAAATTTGGTTAGTTCATCAGAAATCGAATATGCTCATTTTGCACTTGCTGTTGGACAATTCATTGAAGACGATCCAAATACAATTGCAGAGGCCAGAGCGAGAGATGATTGGCCGGAATGGGAAAAGGCTATAAACTGTGAGTACCAATCCTTATTACATAATAAAACATGGACTTTGTGTGATTTGCCAAAGAACCGCAAGGCTATTACGAGTAAATTTGTGTTTCATATAAAACGAAAAAATGACAATAGTATCGATAAATACAAGGCTCGTTTAGTCGCACGTGGGTTCACGCAAAAAGAAGGATTTGACTATTTTGAAACATATTCACCTGTTGCTAAGTTAGTAACTCTGAAAATATTGCTTTCAATCGCGGCTCAATATGATTTACACATACATCAGATGGATGTTAAGAGTGCATTCCTAAATGGTTCATTATCCGAAGACATTTACATGCGTCTCCCAGATGGAATTAACGAAGCAGGTCGAATTTGCAAGCTGATAAAGCAATTTATGGCTTAAAGCAAGCATCTCGCGCCTGGAATACCAAATTCAATAGTTTCATGATTCAGATAGGATTCAAGAGATGTCAGTCTGATCAATGCTTGTATGTAAAAGAACAAGCTGAATGCAATTTTTATGTTCTTTTGTATGTTGATGACATACTTTTATTTTGTAAGAATGTAAAACATATTCTAGTTGTCAAATCAATGTTGTCAAAAGAATTTGAGATGACCGACATGGGTAAAGCAAACTTGTTTCTTGGAATACAAATCGATCAGAACCGTGAACTTGGAAAAATAACACTCAATCAAAGACAATATTTAAACAAAATTCTACGAAAGTTCGATATGAAAAATTGCAAGCCCAGAGGAACTCCAATGGAAAAAGGACTGCAATTAGATGAAGGTGACAAGAATAATTGTACAGATCATAACTATCGAGAATTAATAGGATGCTTAATTTACGCAACTTTAACTACAAGACCAGACCTTTGTGCCGCTACTGGATATATGAGTCGTTTTCAAAGCTGTTACGACGAACGCCATTACAGTTATGCCAAACACATTCTGCGATATGTTCGAGGGACTTTAGACTTGCAAATGGTGTATACTAAGCAAGATTCTCCAGAAACTCTCGTTTGCTATTGTGATGCTGATTGGGGAGGAGATAAAAATGATAGGAAGTCTACATCTGGATACGTTTTTAAGTTATTTGGAAACACTATTCACTGGGCGTCCAAGAAACAATCAACCGTCAGCTTATCTTCAACTGAAGCCGAATTAATCGCATTAACTGAAGCTACATGTCAACTTAAATGGATCTTAAAGCTGCTTGCTGAACTTAATATAGAATGTCCAACTCCAGTAACTATATTTGAAGACAATAGTTCGTGCATCAAAATTACTGAAGATTCAAAAGAAAGCAAGCGTATGAAACATCTAGACATCAAACACTATTTTGTTCGAGATGAAATAGCTAATGGCATTATTCGACTTGAACAAATCGCAACCAATGATCAATTGGCCGATATTATGACCAAGCCACTTGGAAGAAACTTATTTTTGAAACATCGTCCAAATTTAAATTTAATTTAAATCAGTTGTTATGTTTGTTACATTATGTTATCTAACTTTATAATTTCTATTAAATTAAGAGGCGGTGTTAAATACTTTGTTTGTATACATACTTTGAAATAATTTAATTGAAATTTTATTAATCGAATTTTGTTTTTCTAGCTTTCAAACGTTATTATAATTTGTTATTTAGTCTTGAAGAAACATTTGAGTTAAATACATCTTTTCATTATTGGTTTGAATAAATTATTTATAACGAATCTTAATTCATTGTTCTGATTCTTTCTGAGAGATAACGCAATCGTTCCTGGATTTCCAGAAGTTTTGTTCTAAGGTCTATTTTACTTTTGAGCATGCCAATCGATACGTGTGGTCTCCCAGTTGGATGGCTGCTATTGCTTCTATTTGCTTCTAACCCTTTCCTTACCAGTTCATCTGCTATATTTCATTCCCTTCTATATTGTTATGTCCAGGAACCCAGCAGTTTGACTTGGTTAGTGTGGCAAATACTATTAAGTTATTACAGTTTAGTACCGCTTTGGTCTGGATCTTAATTGGTCTCACTGGCAAAGCTTGGTTGTCCACAAAAAGTGTACAAGTTCTATACTGCTTTTTCAACAGTCATCTGGGAGTTTATATGATTCTCTATGTGTTACTCGTATGTTAAAAGATAGACAAAACACCCCGGCACCTGTTCCTAATTCTTAATTAGACCCGACAGTATAAAGGGGATGCCCGGTTCACTGAAGGGCGAGTTAGGATCCCAACCCTGTCTTTCGGGTATGAAAATAGAAAAGTTCCTATTGAAATCTACTAAGGGTGGAATATAATCAGTGTCATCTTTTAGTCCTGGAGCTGTGCTTCCAAAAGCACGAAGTGCGCTGTCACTTTCAAATCCTAAATGAGATTCCAACGTTTGGCAGTCTCGAATCAACATACGGTTGGACTCCTGAAGCCAGTATACCGCCAAACCCATCCTGCTAAGTCAGGCGCTGGAAAACTGTCTACGACAAGGAAGCAGATACAAGTTGAATGAGAGAATTCGGCATCCCTAATAAAATAAGATTATGAAGGCTGACCTTAACCTTAATTATCAGTAGATATCAGCAGATTGTTGTTTTCAATAAACTCAATAGGATAGGACTGGCCTGCCCTCTACCCTAGGCCCTACCATGCGCTTGAGAAAGCAATCAGTGACTATGGAAGATCTACATCAAGCAAAAAGGACTGTCGTCATCTAGTTCAGCCAATTAGTGGCTTGCGTAGATGACATCGACATATTTGAAAGGAACCCACAAGTTGTCCAAACCTCAAGTATCCAGATCGAGTTAGTGGCGGAAACCCTGGGGCTTCATTAAATGTTCTGTCAGAAGTAAGCGAGTTGTCTTTCAAATACCTTGAGCCAGTATCTCAAATCCGACAGCTCTTTAAATTCAAAAACCATTTACCATTCTACGAAATTCATATTGTTCAACACGAAAGTCATACCAGTACTCGCTTACGGATCCGAACCTTCAATACTTACCCAAAGGCACTCTGAACTCTTAGTCGCATTCGAAGGAGCCTGTTTGCCTGTTTCCCAGAAAGGACGATATAATCACGAGTTACATCAAACCTACAGTGGAGCAGACGTAATGAATAAAAATAAGCGCCGAATACTCAAATGCTCTGGACACCTAAGTCGTATGAGCTAAGAGGAACCGGCCCGTAGAGGCATTTGCGAAACAATTTATGTTAGGAGACAGTGCGGAACAAATTTGCACTGGATGGCTGGTCATCAGATATAACGCTGTGTCAGATATTCTTCCTCTAAGTTTGGTGTGCCACAATGTTCGACCCTCTGACCAATACCTCTATCACGTTATTTATTAATGAGTTACCGAAGAGTTTCAGATGAAACGAATACCTTGAAAAAATTTGTCGGTGATCTGGTATGACGTGTGAGTTCCTTGTCTTAACCCTCCAAAATCAAAATGCTACATGCTCAAGTAGTCAAACTTTGGCTTACCTAAATTGACAAAGAGCGATGCCCAATAGGTCAGTAACCCAAATTCTCGTCAAACTTATTCCCATTGGTTTAAATTCTATTTTCAAAAATTTTGCCAGGAACATTTTAAATAGATTCCAAAACCCGCTCCTTTATTAAAAGATCCGTTTTTAGCTGAAGTAAGTATAAGAAAGCCACTCAAGGTGGACTACCTATACAAAATCTGAAAACCCCTTCACCGTATGATTCTATTATTTCCAATTATTACGGATGCTACTCCCAAAAATTCTAAAGAACATTGAACAAGGTAAATCCGCTTCAACACAAGAAGAAGAAAAAAAAGGATATAAGAAAAGAGACCCAATTGAAAAGTCGCTTTGGTGACACAAAATAAGAACACTGGAAGTTTGAACAAGGCTAAGCAACCCAAAAGAGGAGGGTTAACCGTTAACCCAACTAGATAATTGCCCTCCAATTTTTCTATCATCGTCATCGTTGGCGTCGTCTTCGTCCTGATGTCATGCCTGCCGTGGTTTGCTCTTCGTATATACAAATATCCTTTGATAAGTCAGCGGAAAAGACATAAAACCAGAGGGAAGTCCTTTTTTCGTCTATTTTTGCTGTTGCCTTCGCCTTGCTATTTTCCACGAGAGTAAGTGCCAAGCGCGTAGGGAGGCCAACTCCTTCCTTGCGGCGCGCGGTGGGCCTTCGCTTATCGTTGTCGTCAACGTCCTTTGATCCAAGTTAGCGCGTTAAATCTTTGAATATTCTTATTTTCGCCCTTTTTTTTTGAGTCAGAGTCAAGTGGGTGGGATGAGCGAAGTGATGGGTGCCAATGGAAAAATGGTGCATGTTTTATTAATTAAGGTATTTACCACAAGAGGGCTCGGGCTCCTTGTAGCCATGCGCTTGTCTTTCATCGGTTCTCTGTAATCGTCGTCGTCGGTCGTTCTTCTTGTTCACGTTGTTGGCGTCACCAGTTGATTAAAAATTCACGTATCTTAGAAGTTTTCTTTTTGTAACTCTTTTGGGTAAACAGGAAAATAATATCCTTTGTCAGGTGAATTTGAAGTGAGGTAAGCACAAAATGCCGACACAAAAATGAACCGATTTGGCTTTCTTCAGAGAGAGAGAGGGAAACTGGCTTTTTTTCTTGTCAAGGAGATGAAAACGATTGGAGAGGTTTTTCCCTTTCATGTTTGGGAATTTTGCGTGTGGCTGGGAATTCGGATCCATTGAGTGTGCTAATCAATTAAGATTTTTACAGCAAAGGACTGAAAAAAAAGAAGATATTTGTGTAAGGAAGTACGGAGCTTGGATTTTTTTTCAAGTGTTGGCAAGTTGAGGATATTATTTCCTCAAGAACTACCTATGTCCACAACCATAATTTCAGTTCAACGACTTGCAAGCCAGAATTTATTATCAATCACTTCGTCAAGTCACAAAAAAAAAAAAACGTTTAGTCAGACAGGAGACAGACCCCAAACAATAATTATCATTTACCACCATAAACCGTTCGTCTATTTATACAGCTTCCAAGGCGAAGACAAGCAGAGGAGATAGATGTCTTAAGATGTTGCACTGCGAATTGCGATGAAGATAATAAGCAGTCTCCGCTTCTTATGCCATTTATCTGATATTTATAGGTGACCGGTAGGCGGTGTAGACAAATAAAATAGCAAATGAATAAAACGTCGCCGTCACTCGCGCCTCATGCAGCGTTTCAAAGCAAAAGAACGCGTCTTTTGCAATGAGTGTGAAGGTGAGGAAGATGTGAATGCGTGGCAAGACTCGAAGAAGTTTCCCGCAATCATTGCATTGCCGCATCGCCCAACCATTAAGTCGATGGTATATTGGGTGTGTGTCTTAAGAGCTTGTTTTGGCGCGGTGCGATTGGAAATTTTATGTTTATGCTGAATGTGGGTTTTTCATTAATTTTCTTGATTAAAGAAAAATTAGAAAGGAATTTATTTGTTTAATCAACTTTTGACGGAAATTGCCGCATCTTTTCCCTTTGAGCATTTTATATGAGAGTGTCGTGCATGGAGTACATCAGGATGAGATTTAAATTTTAAACGTTGAATGTTCAAGATTTTTTTTAGGGCTTTAATACCCGAACTCGTGTAGGTTAAACAACAATACTTCGTTAAAAATTGCTAAAATGCCTCCCCTCCTCCTCCTTTTGTATTTCCGCGTAAGATCGGGTGATAATTCTTTTTGAATTGTGAAGAAAAACCTTTTCATCTACAAATGTGACAAAATTTGGTTGCAGAAGACTGCAGATGACAAAAATATTGACAATTTTAACAGCACAGATTTGATGGGCAAAAAAAATTAAATTCTCAATAGTGAAACAATTATTATATATGTATCTATTTTTTTCTTGCTGTAGGAACTCCGAGAAAATCAGAAGTGAAAATTGTTAGTCGATGGTACCTTTCTATGCGCTTATGAATGAAGAAAATTTACCGGATTTTAAACTATTTAGAAAGTCGCTTAGTGTCAAACTAAGGCAGTACCTACTGTGGAGCATAGATTTTCCTTATTTAAATCCATCACAGGCCACAGAAAAGAAGAGGCGGTCTTGAAATATAACGAATCGTGGCTAAACCAGGGTTGGGACTTTACTGCAATTGCAGTAGATCTACTGCAATTCTTTCGCAAATAAAATCTACTGCCACCAAATTGAAATCTACTGCGCTTTTGAGTTCGAAAAATATTTTTTTACTTAGCAAGGAATTAGAGCAATAAAAAATTATCCAATATTGTTGCAAAATTGGCGAAACATTTGTATTGTCTAAACAAATGTTTGACTTGAAAAATAAAAAAAAGTCGAACCCAAATGCTCTTAAAATGTTTAATACTATGTTTGAAACGGGTTACAGAAGGAAAGGGAATTGTAATACAAAATGTGTTTTTTACATTGAAAAATTTAGTATGGGGTTGAATATAAAATACCTTGCTTAGTTCTATAATCCATAATAAAAAGTAATAATATAATCAACATCAAAGATTGAAAAATCGTGTTTTCTAATAGGACTTCACAACTTTTTTTAACAAAACGCACACTATTTGAGATATTTGAAAAACTTGAATACTTATAGTGAATATTCTAAAAGTTAATTGCACAACGAGGTGGCCAATCAACTGGTCCATTTCTTTCACGCTCATCAAACTTATTCTTCAACAAATAGCTTGTTATGTTTGCTATGTGACACTATCCAGTTTAAACCACATGTTATCTAAGGTCTTATCTCTCAAGTTGGACCAAAAATAATCGGTTAACATGGCGCATGCAACTGACTGATTTAGATCGTTTGTTACGGATGCCTGAATGGCAGCGATATTTTCGAAATTTTGATTTAACCGTTGTCTCAGTGACACGGCAACATCACACAGCAAATATGTAGATACTTAACACTTTTTATTGGCTGTCTGCAAGAGCAAGAATTACGACCAAAAACAGGTGGGTTATATCAATTATTAAAAACTTCTGTCATCAAAAAATTTGCCTGGTTAAAATTCAGCCGGAAATTTTACCTGGCATAATTTTATCATTGGAATTGTACAAACTTGAAACACAAGTCATAGGAATGGTTCGTTCCATTTTTTGGCAGAATACAGCTGTTCAAGAAAATTTATTTTCAACCGGAAAATAGAAAACACATTCTTTTGAAAAATAAATTAGCTTTTCTTTTGTCAAACACAAATTCTTGGAGTGATTTCCGATGGATTGGTACCTATATAAATTAGCATTTCTGTTCAAAAGAAGAAAAACATTTTTCCGGATATAATTGGCCCTTAAAGGCTCTTAAGCTTGCGGTTACGAACTCCGAATTTCGGTAGAAAATTTTTATAATTCGCAGTTACTCTTTAACTTGTTACTCGTTAAAAAGTTGTTAAGTCTTTATTGAAAAACCCCTTATAGGTTTTATACAAAAAAAAAAAAAAACATTATTTGGCTTCATACGCCTAGAAGATGAACCTAGTCAATCTTTATTGAAAATTTGTCGTAGAATTTTTGCGAAATCTTACTTAATATAAAAAAGGAGGATTGGCATTCCAAGTTGAGTCTGATTTACTACACTTTTATCATTTAACTTACTGAAAGAAGTTACATTTGGAAAAAAATGTTCAAAATCAGAGATTGTTTCAAAGATTTTTCAGTTATGGCCTTTTTTGTCTTTAGATATACCAATAATAATAACTTACTTAGTTGAGTACATTTGTTTTAGTAGGAATTTAAAAACTGTTAGTTTGTAAAGTTTCGTATTTATTTATTTGTGTTCTTTATGTTTCAAGGAATTTTGTTAATTTTTGGACAAATGAGCTTATATACATATATATGTGCATGCATTTTCACACCCTATAAACGAAAGAAAAAATCTACTGCGAAAAAGTGAATTCTACTGCGTTTTTTGTTCAAATCTACTTCGTACAATTTCTAAAAAAGTCACATCCCAACGGAACCCTTGAACTTCCTTTAAAATTTTTGCAACAAGAACGCTCTGCAAAATCTTTTGAAGAATCGAGTGAACGAAGTAAGCGAAGAAAAACCGAAGAACTCAAAACAACTGTAAAAGATGAAGTAATTTTCCACGCTGCACAAACAACTCAAAGAGAAGATTCTCAAGGAAATATCAAGTTGTCCTACTCGGGCTCACGAATATAAGAAAGCTTTAGACGAAAAGCGATTTATAGATAGTGCTACTGCACTATCAGCACTACAGGCTTTAGTAATGTTCGTTAAGGCTGACTTAACAAGACGTCAATATGAAATCATTCGAAACACAAATAAGCTCTGCTATCCACGATCCACCATATTATCTACTGAGGCAAGTAAAACAAAAATGTTATCCACCAAAGGAATGCTAACGAACCACAAGGGCACAAGCACTTGCGCGGAAAGCAGCCTACAGTACGGTTTTCGCAGCAACAGGTCCACTGGTGATCTGATGGTTTATCTCACAGAACAGTGGAACAAATCTTTACATCGTTTTGGAGAAAGTGAGATTGTTGCACTTGATATTTCAAAGGCATTTGATAAAGTCTGGCATCTTGCTCTCTTATCGAAAATGCGTGCCTTCGGTATCGATGAATCCCTTCTTCGTTGGATTAGAAACTTTCTTTCGAACCGTTCTATACAAGTTGTATTGGACGGGTTCAAGTCGCTGACGATAGTACCCTTAGCTTTTCATATTCGTTTCCAGACTCAAATTCTTCCTCTTGAACTGCAACGGCAAAATATGATAAGCTCATTAAACTCTGACTTAAACAGCATTGTACAATGGGAAATACAAAATCGCGTAGAGTTTAATGCTTCGGAAACTCAATGCTGTCTTGTATCGTCAAAGCGAGACATACCCCCTTGCCACTGTCCATGAGTGGCACTTGCATCAATGAGACCGAACATCTAGAGATTCTCGGTATGTGCATAACAGACCACCTCTTGTGGAACGAGCACATATGCAATGTCGCCAAAAATGCCGCAAAATGTTTAGGTTTCTTAAGGCGATGCAAGAAATTTTTCTCCACGTCTGATCTGGCTATTATCTATAAAACCTATATCCGTCCAAAGCTTGAGTACAATTCCCATCTCTGGGCTGGTGCTCCAGTAACATACTTAAGCCTCTTGGACGGTATACAAAAAAGAGCCCTACGAATGATCGGTGACAGAGACATCACTGCGTCATTTAAATAATTAGATCGCCGTCGTAACGTTTCATGTCTCTCTTTATTCTACCGTTACTTCTACGGTAAGTGCTCTAGAGTTGCATTCCTCCCCTCAAGCAATTCACCCGTAATACTCGCGCTTCTAGGAATGCCCATCAATTCACCCTCGAGCCCAACTTCGGACGTACGCTCAAGTATAGAGAATCATTCTTTAAGCACTATTCACATGAGCACGAACGAATATTCGTCGATTTTGACATTTCTTTTACATGAGAGTTTTTAATTCGTCGCGAATGAACAACCAAAACTCAAAGCAGGAATGATTTTTGAGGTTATACGCGCGCGAATATTTTGTTCGTTGGGAGTGTGGATGGTGTGTGGAACGCGAATAGAGTTAGACAATTCGTATGAACTACAATTCTATTCGCGACGAATAAACTTGTTTTCTCAAATGTATTAACAATTGAGATTAAAAAGTTAATTTATGCATCAAAAATCAAACATAAACTATACTTTTATCGTTTTGTTGAGAATTTGTAAGAAAATAAGGATTCAAACGTATGTAAAATCACTTTTCTTCATTCATTCGTCGTTCGTTGGTCGTGCTCATGTGAATAGTGCTTTAGCCGTACTACGCGAATGTGGAACTCTCTTCCACACTCTGTCTTTCCCAATCATTATAATGTTCAGGAATTCAAGACCAATGTACACCGACAACTCCTTTCTCACCCCTTCCTTTCTGTCTAATGCACTCACTGTTTCTCTGGCATAATAAGGGTATAAAATATCCCTTGAGTGGGTGCAAATTATAAAATTATAAAAAAAAAATAATTCAATGTACAAAAAGAAGGTCAGTTTTTCAAAGAGTCGAATGATGCTACAGAAAAAGAAATAGAAAAATCGAAAAATCTGCAAAAGCTCTGAAAGCAACAGAAATAACTGTGAAAGTGTGAACGGAGTTACATTTTCTTTTAAACATTCTTTTGAGATGACCATGATGGATGAAAATTGTGTAATACTGCAACTGAAACGAAGTCTATCTACTATTAAGTGTCATATATGTGGCGCAACATCGAAAAACTTCAACAGCATTGAGTATATGGAAAAATCAACTTTAACTGAATTAATTTTGGTCTATCCGTATTGCATGCCAGAATTAGGCTGTTTGAAAGTATGCCACACTCGAGACTCGACCTTTTAGAAAAAAGAAGAAATAGAATAGAACTAAAAGAACAAAAAGTGGAACAATCAAGAAAGGGAACTTAGCTCAGCTCAGTAATAGGAATTACATGTCAAACAACAACAACCGAAAACTGAGTAAAAATAAGTTAGGAGTTTTAGTTGGGAATTTCCTGAGGATAAGGTTTCAGCAATTCGACACTTGAGTTTTTCGCTTGGTGTTTGGTTGCGTTTTGGCATTTGATGTAATCAAATGTCAAAACCTTTTGGAAGAAAACAGTTTTTCACCATAGAAACTCATGTAAAAAAAATTGCTTTCAGATAGGTCTCAAGATGGCGTTTGAAAGGTCTCGATATTTGATATTCTGGTGAACGAAACTCAGTTTAAAACTGACTTTAGCGTTTTATTGTTATTCCTATTATTGAGCTAAGCTAAGTTCCCAATAAAACACGGCTATAGTAGAAAACTATAGTTGTTTCATAATAGGCCAATTATCAGAGAAAGCTACAGAGCCCGTAACAAACATTTTCGCTTATATCGCGAAAATTTTGCAAGGAAATTTTCAAGAGAACAGTGCAACTTAGATGTTTATAAGTTCCGATCCACTCATAAGTAGCCTTAGGCCAAAAAAGCGAACCATTACAAGATCATTTTGCCCTGACGCAAGAAATATAGGTAAATATAACTTTTCGTTTAGGCTTTCCATCACGATGCGTTTCTCTGTCAAAGCCTGACTTTTAAAGCTCCTTTGGAGAGAATTTAAAATTTGTTTGATTGGAACGGACAAACTTTTCGATCAATCATCTTTTACGATTAAGTCTGCACTTCTACAGGACGCAAATCCCTGCAGCAGGCTGAAGGCTTGTGCTAAAGTTCTGATCAGCTTGATCAACGTTGGAAAATATTGAAGACTTATTCACAAGGTCAGTGCTGCACCAAAATAGTGATTTTTTTTTTGCATTTGATATGAATCTATGAATCTATCTCGCGCGTAGGGAGAATTCTGCTCAAAGTTTTTGGATGATTTGCGTTCCTTTAAAATATTTATTAAAGGTGCATCGGTCTTAACTAAAAGCTGCTTAAATTGAAGAAAGATTTTGGCCACATCTTGGGCTGGGAAAGCCCTCACATCTAGGTATATAGCTATGGCATCACCGTATCTTATTTCGTCTAAAAAGAGGCTGGTAGCAACATTTCTGTCAACGTTTGGTGTTACAGAGCCTTTAACCTGAAATTGAAGACATGGATTTGGACAACATGTCTGTCTGTTTTCCTTATTCTTGCAACACACTCCCACCCACACACAGACATCAATTTCATAAATATGTCGAGTCAAATACATTTAATGGATAACATCGAACAAACAAAACACCGTCCCAAAACACATTGGACACTTCTTGTCCCATAGCCCGAACTATTCATATTAAAGTGATTTGTTGCTCTCTCTCTGAAAAGGACCCTCACTCGTGAAAGCCCATCATCTCAAATATTTTGTTTGTCTCCAGATTGTGAATAGAAAAATCCCAGCCCTGCTCTTGTTCCGGAGCCAAGAAGTGTTCCCCCTGCTCGGCAAAAAAAAAAAAAAATTAAACATCAAGATTCCAGAATCCTGATATAGTCTCAACCGAGATAGTGGAAAACAGGGAACAAGAACAATTGAGAAATCAGGGGGTTGTGTTTGGTTTTTATTTTTATGTGAATGTGATGAGATGACTATCATTCGAGGCACTATCTGAGGCCGCTTAATAAAACCAAAACCAACGACGGGACAATTGATGTCATTTTTATAATTGTCACCCACCGAATAATTCCCATATATACACCCTAGAGCGCAGTGCAATTTCAGAGAGTAATTTAAGAGTGAGGGTGATGTTGGAAGTGGAAAGACACAAGTTTGGAGCTTGATGTCATCCGGCACGTGATCAAATTTCGCATCGAAACTTCCTTCCTTCCTGGAAACATAACGCACCGCAGAGCACACATACGACATACGAGTCGGTCGTCATTTGTTGAGAAATTTGTTTCAGAGTTTCATGCCGCCCGTGCGTCGTCGTCATTTACTCATCCAACCGATTGACACCAACAAAAACAACAAAGTGAAAGAAGAAGACACATTCCACCCCCCGTGGCGTAATGTTTTGAATATTTATCTCGAATTTGTCCTAATTCACGGGTTTCCTTTGAAAATCATTTAAAGTGAATTCAATCAATAAAACAAGTCGCCCTCCTCCGTCTCGGCTGGACGTTGCAGTGCGTTGCTATATCGTTGTCGTCGTCGGTCTTCTTCGTTGGAGTCGAATTTAATCTGTCAGCACTCGTTTTTGTGGTCAAGCCGGCTAGCTCAAATACATATATATGACTCAAACAAGTCGAACATTTGTCATGTTCCATCCACCGCCGGCCGCCACCGCCGCCGCGCCGCCCGATGGGAAATGGGATGGTTATGGTTTATGAGTTCGGCGCGGCAGTGATCGCGCTTCGCTGTGGGTTTTATTTCTTTGTTTTTATTTTTTTACTTTTTTAATGGCAATTAATCTTTGGATCTCATCACTTAATTGAGGGTAATTAAAAGTAATGATTACTCATGAGCTTGAAGCTCGGGTTGGAGAACACAAAAAAAATGTCTCTCTTGTCTTTGAGTTATTTTTTATTGAGTGTGAGATATATGGCGGCGCAGTGGGTTTGACATCTTGCAAATTAGTTGGTTACTTTGTTTGGAGGCGGCTTCGCTGACTTGCAGCCTGCGTATAGGTTTTGTGTGTTTAAAATTTGTCAAAATTGATGGGAGGAGATGCGTGGGAAAAAAATAAATAAAATTGTTCACATCCTATTACGAGTAGGTGGGAATCATCTACTAACTCTAACACGATCATTTCAGGATGTTTAGTTATTGTCGCGAAAATTTTGAAGAAGCAAACAGGATTCTTCTATATGTCTTCACCTTATTGCCCAACGTGCATTTCTATATGACATATTGAAATTTTGCGCGAGAAACGTCAAAGAATCTTGAACCGAGTTTTCAAGAAGTTGGATGGAAGTAACTGAAAATAAAGGCCTTTTGTACCTGGTGTCCGCTTTTAATTCACAACACTCAGCCCCGGATCTAAGGGGGGGGGGGGGGTGAGGGGCAGATCGGGGCCCCGGGCGGCAAGCTCGAGGAGCGGCAAAATTCATAATCTACAGACGAATAGAACAGTCATCATTTACCTAACCACGGAACAAATAATAGTAAAAGACTAAAAGTATAGAAATTTTATGGCCATATCAATATCAACTCGACCGATACTCTGAGCCCAAAAAAAGATGAAGCCAGTGGCGTATTATCCTTTAGGCCTAGGAGTGCTAGGCAACAAAGGGGAGCGCAGGCGCAGTGATTTTTACAAGTGGAAAATAAGCGAGTTCATACGTGGCTGTTAAAGTAGCAAACTTATACGTTCGAACCTCACTTGCCACTTTTTTAAAAATAAAAATCGGTTCTTAGCAATGCCACTTACAGTACAGAGTTAACTCGGTTTGCCTTTTCGGTTTACCAACTAGGCAACCGACTTAGCTTCCTTCTAATTTTGTAAGCGTTTTTGAATTTTGACGGATTCTGACGGATCAAAAACCTCAGTTTTCTGCTTTTTAAGTATTTTCTAGATTGATTTCGGGGCAATCCGATTTGGCAAACCAAGTTGCAACTCGGTGTGTATAAAAACCAACCCGAGTTAATTTGATTTACAAAACTAACGGTTCTCATGTAAATTTAGTATCTTTTTCACCATTTTTACGCGTTTTCTTAAGACGCGCGAATCGGTTTTGGTCTAACTATAATACGAGATATTTTAAATACAGATGCGCCGAGGCGATGCTTACCTATGTCGCTCTCAACGTTTAATCCGCCACTGGATGAAGCTATATTCCAAAACTCCCTATTCGATCATTCTCCACGACAATGTTTTGTTTTAAATATGTGTGTTGTGTACTTAGCCTTATCACCGTCTCCGTACTACCGTATCCCTCCATTCTTCTTGTAAACGAAAACAACCGAAGTTTTCGAGGCAAAGCTCACAATAATTGTAATGCAGAATGCATTTCATGTAACTATCGATATTTTCCATAAGAAAAAAAACCGTTAGGAAGCGTTAACAAAATAATTAAAAATTGAAAAAAAAATACAATAGTGTTGCAAGTTTGATTGATCAGTACAGAGAAAAGGTTTATGTCACACGTTTTTCGAAGTCAGATCTCTCACTGTATTGTGACAATCGAATGTTCGTTAATTTGAACGTCGTTTGTGTTTTAATTTGTCGAACGTTACACATTGTGTGAGAAAAGGTCGAAACTTGAATAAAAGTAATATTTTTGTCCGATATTGCTAGATTTTCGAGAAAAAGTTATGGAATTCAGAAAAAGAAACTTCTTGCTGTATAAAAAGCAGCAGAAAAAAGAAAAGAAAATGAAAATCTTGACAAAAACCGTCGACAAAATAGAATACTTAGGAATGGAAAAGAAAAATCCTTAAATTTGAAAAATCAAATTAGATTTATTGATTTTATAGAGTCCAGATCAAGACTTATGCAATTGTTCAATAGAATGGACTTGACTTGAATTGCAACCAATGTTTGCTTTTATCTGCAAAGATCCCATTATTTCGTTTTTTCTACGTTGGGCTTTTATATTGCTTGGAGTGTTGTAGGTATTCCAGCTGTTGGCATGTTATGGCTTTCTTTACAATCTCAGGATCTGCAATTCGGAATTTTATGCAAAAGTTGTTCAAGGTACAGCACGCGTTTACAATTTGTTTTGTCTTGAAGGAGCGTAATACATTTTCCTTTAATTGAAGAGACATCTTAAACGAGTTTTTATTACACCAACAGTCCTTTCTATTATATTTCTGACTTAAGCGTATTAAATAGAGTGGCGCGACAGAGCCAAGGCCTTAGTGGCACATCAACAATTCTCTGAGAATGCGTGAAAAATTGAGGAGACCTAGAACTTAACGCCGATTCCGAACGGCAGAGTTGAGAAGCTCTTTTTCATGACCGATTGATACTCTTGGAAGATTTGTCAGTTCTTCGCAAGAGGCAGTGCCCGTGAAACATGAAATAAAAACTGTACGGGCACGAGTAGGACTCGAACCCACGACGTTCTGCTTAACAGCCAACGCACCTTACCATCACTAAGCTACGGGCAACTGCGGCCTTAGCGTATTGCTTATTGAATAAATTGTCTTGAACCAGAACTTACGTTTCTGAAAGGAGCAAACAACAAACAAAAATTAATATGAAACGTTGAGCGTTCTCCTTTTTGATTTCAAGACAATAGAAAACACTTTTTTCAATAGTTTTGTTCTGAACATTTGTAATTTGACGTTTTATTTATTTGTTTTTCTTTTTCTTTCGAACTCAGTTCGAACTCGAATTGAAAAGTTCGCCAACCGTAATATGTCGACTGTGTGAGTTCACCAGTGAAAACTTCACGTCGAACGTTCGACTCGCCAGCCAACGATAATAGGGGCGTAATGCGAAATTTTCACTTAATTTAAGAAAATTATATGAGCTTTAATAAAATTAATCAGAATACTTGTATCGTCTAAAACCCAAAAAAAACGCAATTTCTATTTTTTTAAATATATTTTTTGGACAATCGATACAAAAAATTGAAAAAAGCAGTGTTTTTCTTGTATTTTACAAATCTGACCTTATTTCTTTTTGTGAGTAAATTTTTTAGCAGAGATATTGGGGTCCAAATCAAAATTATCAAAATCAAACAAAAAAATTTAAACAACAATACTTAGTTTCAAACTAAATCATGAATCAATTTCATTAAGACAAATTTTCCGCTCACTTTATGACGAATCAAACTTTTTCTTATTTTTCGATTTTGAAGATGAGTGAATAGTTTTTGTGCTCAAGTGAACACCACAAACGGTATTTTTTTTAATTCATGATTTTGGTTCGCATCAACTGCTCCTGCATTCCAAAACTTAAATCACAAAAATATTTAAAATAAAAGAATGTGATTGAAATTCGCAAATAAAAGTTGAAATAATGTAAAATTGTTGCCTTAACATTTCTTAAGAAATTGTTGATTTTTTTTTTTGTATTCCTTAGAGCGGTTTTTTTAAAATGCCCTACAATAAATCTGGGTATGCAGTATTGAGGAATATGTTTATACACGTCTTAGATTTAAATTTCATTTTTTATTATGGATCCGATTTTGAGATACAGAGTTTCGAAGAAAAAACAAGAAAGAAGAAAGAAGAAAAAAACACATTAAAAAAAAAACAAAAAAACAAATTTTTGAAATTGTTTTGGAAAAAAATATTTTTTGGAAAATATGTATGTATGTACTCCTAAAAAAAGACAATGATCAGACTATTATTTTTCGAGAAAATCTTAGAACAAAAAAAACGGTTCTATGAGAGGTACCATTTTCGAGCAATATATAAAAAAATTTATCCTAACAATAAAATTAAAAAAAAAAGACCCACCCAAATTCGCTCAAACAACTTAATTCCAAATTTGAAGTCAATCGTACCGGTGGTTTAGGCTGTAGGTGCGTTTTCAGATAGACAGACGGACGGAACCGCTCGCCGGCCGGACCCACTTTTTTGACTTCTCTATCATCGTAATGTCATATTTGATAAGCTCGGAAAATATTTTTATTTCATTTCAATCCGACGACTATGTACAGAAATACAGCCGGTATAAAAAACCTCTCAATTTTAAAGTTTATTTAAGTGTTCCTTTATTTGTTTGACTAGGGGGCGGCATTTTTCACTTTTTCCCCACCTAAAAAAAATGAAGATCCGGGGCTGACAACACTACACCAAACGGTGAAATCAAACGAAATATCTTGCCAATCGCTGTTTCCTTGGGCTTAGAAAGGAAGGAATGGAGTAATTTTCAATTGCTCTACAAGGCCCTCATCATCCCGGTTCTCATGTATGGGGGCAAAGACAGGACTATGACAACATTGGATAAAAACGCTTTTGGGTGCTTCGATAGAAGAATTCTTCGCGTGATTTTTGGTCCTGTATATATGGGCTGTTCACCGACACACAGACCTAGCCAGAAAAGTTAAGGTCCAACGACTTAGATGGTTAGGTTATGTATAGCGAATGGCAAATAATGCTCCGGCTCGTTGACTCTTCGAATCCAACCCGGAAGGTTGGAAAATGGAGCACATAGTTGATAGAGTATAGAGGACCTCGACCTTCTTGGCGTGCGACACTGGAGACAGCTAGCTATAGCTAGAGACCTAGCTGGTTGAAAACGCTTGTTATGAGGCCCTGGTCCGAACTGGAATGTAGCGCCAACTTAAGTTACTTGAAAACTACTGTCTCCAAGCGTGTGTTTGGTTAATGCGTAATCGCTCTCTTAGGGGATGACATCAGCAAAAACTTCATTGTGCTTCTCCTAAATCAATCAATTATTATATCGAAGTCAACACTCTTGTCATGGGACTTTGAACAATTTTTATCACGAAATTTTCAATTTTGTTGATTTGATCCCAATTGCATAGGGCTTCGTTCGATGTCCGAAACAATTCTAGACAACAATAGGTACGAACTTCTCCACAGTGATGGACAATTTTACTCTAGGGTCTTTTGGCGACTGCTGTCACCACAGAGCAAATGCCTTTGGCCCTGGCCCTGGTCAAAGCTAGTGCTTAGATTTTAGATACATGACAGGCGAAACGCGAAATATAAAACTGATCCCACCCATCATTCTATTTAATTGGTTTTATTTTGCCCCTGAGGCCCACCGATGACTATTTTATGGAAAAAACGGACGGGTACAGCCCTACGGTACATACAGACATAAGAAAATATTCTTATGTCTATATGGTTTACAGTATGGCAAAAACGAGACATATCGTAATTTAAGACAGCACACCCTCACAGACATCAACTTGACAAGGACGAGTAGTCAAGACGTATCAAGTCAATTGAGTTTATTGTTGGGTTACAATGCTTATCACATGGGAAAATTCATGCAGGAGACAAAACAAGTCCTTGTCTAACTCAATTTGCACTTTAAAAGCGTCGAACAACTTAATTCCGTACAGAACATGATATTTGCATCTTTCAGGTGCATAAAACAATCAAGCGTGGGATGAAGCAAATAATTTTTCTCCGTTTTTCACATAAGGTAAAATTTACTATTTTGACACATTGATGATCATTCTCACTTTTTGGAACCCTTCGCTGACCCAGGCTGGTGATCTAGTGGAGACGTTCGCTTGATGGAAAAGCACAATCAGAACTTCGTCAAGTTTGACTGCTTGTTCTGTTATTGAATGTGGGAATTTCATGCTTAGGTATATCCAGCTTGTACCTACATCAATCAAAAAGCCAATTCCAAACAGAAACGGTTGTAGTTTTTGCTATACCCATGAGTTATAGGGCTCGTCAAAGCCGCTGCGCTGCCGCCGGACAATCTGAACTTCTGTTTCGTTTAATGAGATCAACACATGAAAATCGAATCAATTATTCTGTTTTTCTTGTCCAGTTCCCATCTGAAATGCTGCCGCATGACCCCCAATATTGATATAAGCTATAATATTTGGTGACAGTTAAATGTGTTGGCATCGAGGAATGGCCGTCCACCTCAGCCACACGAACACTGGACAGCCAGCGCGACGATGTTATCTCTGGGTCTCGGCTCAAAAGTGTCTCCTCTGATTGCAATGTACACTTTTCGTGAGCCTCTTTGTGCAACATTAAGAATTCACATCGCTCTCGTTGTTGTTGCTTTTGTTGTTCAATGTTCACACCCAAAAAAATCCAGGCTGTAAATTTAACAACAAGTGGAAATCAAATCTACAACTAACTGTTTATTTATATATTTGACAACATTTGTGATAAAATTCACAATTAATTGTTAGTTTTACAGATTTGCTATCATTTTTGCAAAGAAATTGTTAAAGTGATTGCCACTTCCTGCTGTAGAATTCACAACGTGTTGTCAATTTTGGTATTCTTCAATATTTTAGGTGTCTCAAATTTTAAACTTAACTCTATCAAAAGTACAACAATTTGTGAAAATGAGAACCGAATTTGTTAATTCACAACAAGGTAGTCAAATTGACAACCAAAACCTTCAATTCTCCATCATAGCACAAAAAGTTGTGCTTTCAACATCCAATTTGGTTGAATTCACAACAACGCAATTGAAATCCAAACCAACTCTTGAAGGAATGGTCCCGTTATTAACTTTTTCTCTTCGCATTTCAATCAGGTCGTGATTTTCTTGTCAATTATTAAAGTACTGAAAACAGCAACGATTACCTAATAATATATGTGAAAGTGAAAATAATTCTGTGGTTGTGTTCTTTTGGCTTTTAAAGTTTTCCAGATAGTCAGCGATTTCGATTATACTTTAAGTGTGGTGATGTTTTAATCAGGTAAGTTATCATAATTACGGACTTTTTTGCATACATTAAAAATAAAATCAGAGTAAGGAGTTTCATTAATAGTTCCCTGTCATTACAGAATCGACAACGCTCCAGCCAAGAGAGTCTACTCATCGCAGCCCCCAGGTTCGAGACGACAAGGAAGACCGAACCTATACCGTAAAAGGACCAAGTGATTGCGGATGCCAGAGCGCTTGGTTTAGACGACTAGAGAGTGCATGCGAGAGACCGTTCCCGATTGAAGGTTGCAGTGTCTCAGGCTGAGATCGTTCTTGGATTGGGAATTTGTTTAGAAGTTAAGACCCTCCAGAATTTATTATTTTACCTCTGTATACAAACATAAAACTATCTTTATTAGTATTTTTAAGGTCAAGCGCTTTCGAATAGAAGCTGACTCCTACCAAGGTCGGAACATTTATTCAGAATTCGACTAGATTGTCTGCAGTTGGAGTTCGAAGACGAGTTTCTCAAGTGGAAGAAAAACGAAGTAAGAAAATAAAAATCCCTTATGAATTTAAAGTTCACAGTCACCATCTCAGACAAAAATTTCATCATTTTTTCGAGGTGATTCGAAATGAAAAAAAATTATGAGACATGAATTTGGGTTCCTATGGGTTTTTGTATTAGGTGGTGACTTTCAATATCCTTGTATACATATATCTTCTTTGTTAATTTCATTATAAAAACAACGTAAATATTGGTTTTCGTTTTCAGAATGCCACACAGTCACTAGCGAGATGAGCACCTCAGACTGGGTTAAGTTAATAGTTTAAACAGTTTATCGACAAGCACAGAAAGAACCTCTCAAGCATGTTGTTATTCGACTGGGAAAATCTTTAAGATCAAACCAACATCAACAAATATCTCAACCAGCGATAGCAAAAGCTGCTATACCCTGAATGATGGATCCAAAATTTTCAGGAATAAGTATGTTAATAATTTAGATAATAATAATTTATGTTTTCATAAATATCCTTATTTTATTTGAATAAAGCGAAAGATAAATTATATTGGTCTGTACTTTTTCATTTTTTGGTTGTAGTTTCTGCAGCAAAAGGTTGTAATTTTGATAAAGACGTTTTCAATTTGACTGCAAACATTCAAGAAAATTATAACAATGTGTTCAATTTGACTGCAAAATTTTTCGAAACCAGAACTGAATTTGTGTTTCCAACAACAGGGCGTTCATTTTGAAAGCAGAAATTTATAAAAATCACAGCGAAATTTATATTTTCTACAATTATGTTGTTATTTCTGCAGCAAATGTTGTTGTTTTCAAATTTCTCCGGTTTTAATTTCTACAGCAGGTTTTGTGATTTTTACAAGCTGGTGATAGATTTTACAACCATGTCTTAATCATTTTGATAACATTGGATGTAGGGTCAAAACCGACAATGAATGCAATCAATAAAACTGCGATTTTCATCATATCTACAACCGATTTTTTTGGGTGCAGTGCCTCTCTTTAGGTTTAATTAGCTACATTTCTTACCGCACATTGTGTGTCCACGTTAACTCGCCACCGTGCTGCCGCCGCCGCCGATGATCTCTCCTTGTCTCCCTCACAGCCATCCTGATTCCTGACTTATGTAGATGCGGCGAGTATTTAAAACAAAACAAGGACAATGCAAAAAAAAGAAAAACAAAAACCAACGAAAAGAAAGAAACAAAATTTTATAAATCGCGCCCCCTGCATGCACTTCAGCGGACTTTGGGTCGCGTCGGAACAAACCTGTTGGCCGCTGAAACATCTCTTCTACATCTTCCGTTTGTTTGGTGTCCCCCCCCCCTTGTCGATGTGAATGTGTCTGTGCAACGTGTTCTCGACTATTGTTCTCCGGCTGGCGCCATGCCATCAATGCAGCCGCCAAGGTTTCGGGCACCACAGCAGCACAGCAGAACCAAACAGCGACAACAGACAAAATTAAGGAAATCGACAATGAAGCTGGAATGAATATCCCCAATCCCAATCGCAAATCGCAACTTCAATCCCAATAAACCCGATTCAGCCGCATCCACCATCAGAGTGAGCATCAAAAGAGGGAAAAAGAAGGTTCGCGCGCGCACGATGAAATGCCAACTCCAATATCATCGTGTATTTGCAGAGGATTGACGATGTCATGCCAAAGCGAAAGAAGCCGGCCAAAAGTCCGACATGTTTGTACCCTCAATCACTGATGACGACGACGACTGGCGTCACTGAATTCGATGCTTCTTCACGAATGGGCGACAATAATCCCAGTTTAAGGAAAAAAGAGACGACTTTGTCTTTGGACAAAGATCTTTCATTTCGGAGACAAAACAAATTTGGATCCGTCGAATTGCCAAAACAAGTTAACATAAACGTTTAAAATATTATCGGAACCGTCCATCGCATCGCGGCTCTCGCTCTTGATATCGATTGCCGCGGCTGCGAATTTGTGTGCGATGCGAAATTTCGCATCGACCGACGAGCCAAGACCGAAGCAAGAGATGGCTCTTGATAAAGTTGCTATCGGTATCAGTGGGCCAACAAGAAGGCAAAAAATGAAATTAGGAAACAAGCAAAATTGGAATCTCAAGCGAAGCATAAGGACATTTAAGGTTCCGCAAGTTGTCGATTGGCCTCGGATTGACACTAATTGAAGAGACACACACAGGTGGAGGAAGTTATTTGGTGGTGAGCTTTAGGCGTTTTTTCTGGCTTGTTTGTTGGTCTTCTGAGAATGACTTTATCGCAATTCGGGATCTGTTCATTTAGTTGCGAAAAATCAGATTAAGTTGCGATGATGGGAGAATTCAACTAAATAACTGTCATTTAGAGCGCACCAAAGTCTTTTTTGTCATTCTTGTGTTTCAATGGCGCCTAACACAACAGTTGCTTCTTTTCACTCATTTATCTCGCCATAAATTGTTGCTAGCGATAGAAAACCTTCCGGGGGCAATAAGCAATAGAGAAGAAAAAAAATCTCAAGGCTGTGCACACCGCACACAGGTGACCATTAATTAGACATCCGCAACTGCAACATTAGACGGACACGACGCGACCGACAACCACGATAATATGTTGTGCGCTTGCGCCCAAGCCCAACACTCGATGCATCGAGAATAGATTATGTTTTTTTTGCTAACCAGCCACATCAGAGCAGCAGCAGCTCTATGAAATGAAAATGAACACGAGAGAATCGTGAGATCGTGTGTGGTGTCCCCCTCTCTATGACTATAGGCTTGATTCATATTCGTTGCATGATGTGTGCGCGCCGATGCCAGTGCCAGAGCCATGGTGCCATCTATTGGCGCTGCAGGAAACACAAGGATAAATTGCCAGAGACATACAAGTTGGCATGTTTACTAAATGTCAATTAATTTTTTGAGTAGTTTGTTAGCTGGGAGCTGGTTGGCTGTGGAGTGCCGTTGGGTTCGGCGTTGGTATCGATACTATTTTTCAATCATCTTCTTATATGGCATGAGGAGTGAAAGTGTATCACTTTGACTTAAAAATATGACGATAGGGATATAGCAGACGACAAACGGCAGGCTGCAGTCAGCGCCACCAAATATTTGCTGGAGGCGAACGTGTCACTAGGTTTTTGTAGTGACAGCAGGGAGAGGGAAAGCGTGATTAAAGAAGTTTGCTGTAGTATCATAGCAACTAGTTGACAGTTTTAAGCAAACAAGGAAATTTCGAGTGATTGAGAAATGGGGAGTTGCTCGACCGTCTCCCTATTTTAGTAATCTAACTAGGGATCCGGCTGTAGAGCTTGGGGATTTTTTGTCATTTGGACTTTTCAATTATTAGGAGAAAAAACAGGTCCTAAGATCAGAGAGTCCTGGATACGGTGGGATTTACGTGGAGCCATTAGACGTGTTCGGGTGCTTGTGGAAATGACCCAGGCGCTGGTGTGTAATGATGGTTCCGACGTAGTCGATAGAAAAAAAAACGTGGAAAGTCTTTAGGTTTTATAATTTCTTTATTGAACTTACTTCGATGAAGGTTTATGCAAGAAGAGATCGATAGACTGAAGTCTCTTGGACAGGAAGGAAAAATTTAAGGTGTGGTGAGTATAAAAACTATAATTATGAGCGACATCTTTGTATCGATTAAGGAACTTAGTATGGAACATTTTGATAGGTATTATATTACATTCTTCCGTAAACAAGACGAATACCCTATCATCTGCAAAGCAGTCAAACAAAAATGTGTGAGAGGACGCTTGAGACTATGAAGACTGGAGGATAGTTCAATTTTCCTACATCGACACCAGCACCAGTTGGATATTCAAATTGTTCTGTAGATTTTAATGCCAAGAAGGCTTATCAAGACTTTTTTGGAATAACAGCAACAATACATTCGTAAGCCGATGATTCTGCTTACTGTGGGACGAGATGGACCTGAAGTCGAGATGCCTAGGGTTTACACTGCTTTACACATGCAGCTAAAATAGAGACATACAAAGCGGCACTGCAAAGAAGGACTCGAGCCGCTCGCTTGTTCTACGAGCAGAAAAGAAGAGAGGAACACAAACTTCTCAGAAAAAGGGCAGCATGAGAAGCGCGCGATCGAGGATATAGAGGGATATCACAACAGCAACAAGGCTCGAAAGTTTTACAAAAATATAAAACAAACCACCAGGGGTTTTACACCCCGAACCGAAGCCTGAAGAGACCATCATGGGAACATCATAGTGGAACCACAGTCGTGCTGAGGATATGAAAGACCACTTTTCCAAGCTGTATAATGGCGATGACGAGCAAAATTCTGCCAGCTATACAGAACCATTCAATTTGGGTGGAGCAGACCACCAATTCCACCCACCCGACACTAACGAAGTGAAGATAGCGTTATCTAAGCTTAAGTCGAACAAAGACGCTGGAGCAGGCAGCTTAGCCGCCGAACTGTACAAAGCAGCTGGTGATGATTTGGTTAGGAGCATGCACCAGCTCATCTGCAAAATTTGGTCGGAAGAAAGCATGCCCAACGAATAGAACCTCAGCATCGTACCCATGCCTGATCCTCAAGAAAGGAGATTCCTTGAACTGCACCAACTACAGAAATATAAGTCTCCTTAACATCGCCTACAAGATCTTGTCTGCCGTGCTGTGTGAACGTTTGAAGCATTTCCTCATCAGTGCGACTTCAGACCCGGAGTATCCACCATCGATCAAATATTCACTCTACGGCAGATCTTGGAGAAGACCCAGGAACTTCAAATTGATATCTACCACCTTTTCATCGATTTCAAGGCCAGCGTCTATAGAGACCAACTATACAGAGCAATGTCTAGTTTTGGCATCTCAGAAAAACTCGTCCGTCTGTTTATTATGACCATGAAAACTCACGCTGTTCCATCATGGTCGGAAAAAACCTAACGGATGCATTTGATGTCAAAAAAGGTTTTAGACAAGTCGATGCGCTGTCATGCGATTTCTTCAACGTCATTCTTAAAAACACAATCTTTCAAAAGTCCGTCCAGCTACTAGAATACGCAGACGACATTGACATAATTGATGTCAGTGGAGCGTTCGTCTTGAGACGGAGGCCAGATAGCGTTGGTTGGTCTTGTCCAAGTTAATGGTGTCAACAAGAAAGGACAACCAACATCGTCGCCTTGGAACCAACGTCAGCATAGACAGATTAAACTTCGAGGTAGTAATCCACCTAGGATCTGCTATAAACTCAGACAACAACACCAGCGTTGAAATCAGAAGAAGAATCACTCTTGCCAATCGCTTCTTTATTAGACTTAGAAGGCAACTCAGTAGTTAGTACAGTCCTAGCTCGAGCTACTAAAGTGTCACTGTACAAAACCCTCATCATCCCGGTCCTAATGTATGTTGCAGAGACATGGACCATGACAACATGCGATCTAAACGCAGTGATTTTTGGTCCAGTCTGCATAAATGTAGAAAGGAAACGAAGATTAAATCAAGAACTGTGCGAGCTGTTCAGCGACACTGACCTAGCCAGAAAAGTTAAAGTCCAACGACTTAGATGGTTGGGTCATGTAGAGCAAATAGAAAATAATGCTCAGGCTCGTAGAGTCTTCGGATCGGATATTCGACTTAAATCTATATGTATACTGTAAAGCTCCAACAGCCTAGCCGCAGAAGTGTCAAGCGGAGTCATGAAGAGCGAATATATGTACTTTGGTTCCTGAAAAATCGCTCAAAAAAGAGCGCTATTTGTATGGCACGCATAGTTGTATAGAGCACCTCAACCAATATGCCGGAGGCTGATGCTATAGCTAGGTACCAATATCTTCTTCTTCTCCATGACTTTTAAATTCAAATAAAACTCCTTTCGAAACTCGTAATCCAGCAACTAATCCCTTCAACCTCGTAATCGCTTCCCTTTGATTTGTTTGCTCATAAGTTTAACACGACCTGTGACCAACCCCCAAAATGCAATCATCATCATTACTATGACAATTCCAATCTGCTAATCTTATATTGACACAATGTAAATATTTGCCTTTGGCAAAGAAGTTGACAAAAATGATTTTACACAAAAACCAATAAATAAGTCAAAACACAAACCACCCTTCTTGTTTCAAATAAATCAACCCTCCACCTACCACACCCTCTTACAGAGCTTTTAATTTTTTTCAAACACATTTAAAAGCAACGCAACAAAAAGCTGACGAAAAAATAAACACTGTTGTCATTTAAATACCAGCGCCCCACGCCGCCGCGCCCGCCGTTGTCAAATCCGCCTCGCCATATATTCATTCCAACACCCCGACCACATTAATCAGAGCAGCGATTGTCATAGCATTTTCAAAGCTGAACTGCTGGAAGGTGGAAAGACTACTCGCAGGACGACACTGGCATTTGGGTGGCGGCTTTGGGTCGTTTAATTTAATTCATTTTCACCCCTCCTTGACTAGTTTTGTTTCGTTTGTTTTTTCACGTCCTCAGTTGTGACTTTATTTATTTAATACCCGAGAGTTGGCTGCTTTTTTTTGTGGGGTTTCCGAGCAGCCGGATTTCTGTCAAAAGCCAACACCGTCCAACTTTTGTGTCATGATTGTATTTCACACCGAAAAGTGAGCGCCAATGCGACTGCGAACAGCGACACTAGCGCGCGACAGCCAATTTTATTTATTTATGGATTTTCATTTACATTTTAAACTTTGACAGCTCGCCGATTCGCACAAATATTTTCATAAGTTTTGCGAGCATCAATTCTCAATTAATGTTCACCCCCTCTCACCCTCCCTTTTGGGAAGTTGCAAAAAATACAAAAACAAACAAAGATACCTCGTCAAATCGAAAAATGTCAAATAGTCAAACCATGACAAATGTCATTTGATTGTCCTTACAAATATTTAATTTGCACCAAGTGTAGCGAATAGAATTTAAAACGGTTCATTATTCGCGGTGGGTGTTTGGTGTTGGTGTTGCACTGTGGTAGATACAAATTTTGTATAATCCTCCCCCATCAAAATAAGGAGGGTTCCATACACTTTTATGACAAACGGAATTTTGTAAAATTCGCTACGGATTTCAGAGCATGACAAATCCTAACTGGCATCGTTTTCGGAGCTTATTCGAATTCCTTTTGGTTTTATTGCCCAACTGACCAGGGGTTGGTCATTCCACGTGTCCAAAATTACTAAAATATCAAAGATAGATATATTGCTTAACGATTGAGAGATATATAGCTACTCGAAATGGATTATGGGGGAAACATCCCACTTCTGAACTTGTCATGATTTCGAATTTAAAAGTCGATTCTAGATTTTCGGGTGATAAAACTCTCGCTCCCGGCTTTGTTTATGTTTGCTTCTTCTTTTTTTTACGGCAGACGGATGTGAATAAAAAAACAGAGTCTCCGCCTTTGAACGCGCAAATTCGTTAATTTGAAGTTTCAATTTACCTTTCACCACCGTTGCCGTTGCGTTGCGTCGACATCAGCCGGTTGTCGTCACCACAACAGCCGCGATAAGCTATAATACTCTATAAAGACTCCTGCTGGATAACGAAAAACGGATGTTGATATGTAGAGAAAGATATGAAGTCGTCTATGTGCCGTGCTGCTGCTGCTGGCTGATGATGACATTGCGAGCTTATTTGCATAAATGACTCGACGCAGTTAAACAAATTTCCAACATGATAAGGGTGTAACCCGTAAGTCAATGTCTTTTCGCTCTTTTCGCCTCTCGATATGACACTGGCGAAACGGGCTGGTTCGGGAGCGGCGGCGGGATTTGGTGGCGAGTTCATTTTATATTCAGTGTTCATAGCAGAGTTTTTTTGAACATTTTATCTTGGATTTAATTTAATTTTCGAATTTAAATAAACCTGTGGAGAGGGTGGAGGATGAGACACAAATTAAAGGGAAACGCTGACGTGTTTGGAGAAATTTTATTGCTATTTAATTTTTTTCTTCTGAAAACTTTAGAAAGTCACTTTGTTGGAAGTAAGCTTGTCAAGGCGGTGGCTGAACAATAACTACTTACGGCTCCCAGTCCATAAACGGGGTTGCAGTATGGTGAACTGCATTACAGAAAGCTACTTACTGTGACAAACTTAGCAGAGTCAGCTCGATATCTGTGTGAGCGAGTATACATCAGCTATAAGAGTCAACGTTCAGACTAATTCCATCATTTTGAACTTCTTCGGTTCTATACCAAAGTACATAGACTACACCATTCCAAAACCCCAATTTGGGAAAAAATTCCAGGTCTCCATTCCATCCAGAGTCGAATGGGAAGACGAAATTCCTGGAAGAGTATTCATTTGTATACAGATGGATCCAAAGCAAATGTTGGTATTGGTGTGTACTTAGAAAAGCTAATCTAACTAAGCCTCTCATTCTGCCTCCCAAATCATTGTAGCGTCTTCCAAGCGGAATTTTCAAAGATGTTCTATCCTGACTTAGAGAAAACGTGATATCAACTTGTGATATCCGCATCTTCTCTGACAGTCAGGCTGCAATAAGATCTCTCGACGGTGTCTCAACCAACTCGCAAAACGGCCCTTGATTGTCCATCATCTCTTATGGAGATGGCGCAGCAATTTAATATTCATCTCTGTTGGGTGCCGAGCCACATTAGAAAAATTGTAGAGCCGATGAACTCGCGAAACAGCCTTAACGGTAACAAGTTAAAGGTGGTATATTTTACCGACATGCGCAGCTACAAAACTCAAGTATGGCCGTCACTTGACTAATAGCGTCATCATCTCAAAGTCGCTACTCGTTCGTTAGATCACTGATGAGACTCGTTCACGTAAGCGGTAACTCGGCCCCAGATCTTGTATTAGCTCCCTAATAGGTGTCCTTCACGGGAAACTGTCTAATAGGCAGACACGCAACACGACTGGGTGTGGCAAATGACTTCTGCAGGACCTGTATAGAAGAAGAAGAGGAGGAAACATTCTCTCACCTTCTCTGCACTGACAATGCTCCTTCCCTAAGACGCGAACCTCATCTGGAGAATATTTGTACGATAATCCCAGTGAACTAGCTGACAAGCATATTAAATATATTCTTCGCCTTATAAAAAGCTCAAAATGGTTCGACTAATAAGAAGTAATTCCCTATAGATTCATGTTGTATCACAATGGGCCTTTTCTTCTGGCCTAACTGTATGGATCCTGTATTCGCAGCCACTTTAAACTATAACCTAACACAACCCAACCCAATCCTTAAAGGATCTCAGCCAGAAACACTGCAATCTTCCTTCGGGAACGGTCCCTCGCATGCACTCTCTATCCCTACTTCCCTAGTCGCCAAAACCAAGCGGAACAATACTTTTAGCTGTCTTCAATCTCGTAATCCACCTGTGTTTTCAAAATGAGTCTCGGGATTGAATGCGAAGGAGAAGAGAAGAGTCTCGAGAGAGCACTTTACTTTTTATTTCCTTAATGTATATCGGTAGCATGTAAGTTTTTTTGTCTTTTTATAATTCACTTGTTGTTTTTACAGAAAATTTGGCAAGTAGTGAAATGAAATAGGAAATTGGAGCAACATACTCCTACAATAGTAGAGTTCCCACACCGCTACAAGTTGATAAGCAACGAGTTATGGTGATAGTGTATTTATTTTCAATTTAAAGATTGTCTAAGGTTTTAATATAACGTTCGTTGGTTTTTCAATTATTTGAATTCAAACATATTTTTTGGGACTAATTTGGCCGCTTCGAACCAATGGCGCTGCTGTGGCTCGTACCACAGATAATAAATTTATTCAGATGTCTCATCCCTGCAGAAAAAAATGAAACATATTTTGCTCTTAACTGACTTCGCCTTAACTGACAAGGAGCTTTTGGAATTTGGAGGCTTTTTTCCTTGCCTAAGTATTCATTTATGGGCAATAAGTCGAGCGAAAATAGATTTTTTATGCATTAAGTGAATGCGTTAAAGCTTTTGGAAAAAGCTTTTTTTTTGGTAGCTTTCCCTTTCAGTTTCATATACATATCATTTCTCGCCATATCTTAGCCAAAAGCCCTGGTAGCTAGCGCTATACGTATTGAATTATTGTAAGTATAATTTATTTTATATTTTCAATAAAATTATAATAATAATAATAATTTCTCGCCATAAGCGTGAGACATCTGTATAAATTTATTATCTGTGCTCGTACCTTTTTTCTTCGCATGAAATGTATGGAAATGACAAGTGACTAGCAGTCCATATATATTATGTCAATGATTCTTAACCTTCAACCCTTATTCCTCTTTCGCTTAAAAAATAAATTAAGAAAATCGGTCAACCGGTTTGGCCGGTTAGCTAACAAACACAAAAATAAGCTGTTCTTTTATATGTATTACTAGCAAATCCCCGCCCGCTTCGCAGGGCATAAAATACATATTTTAAAAAAATTGTTTTAACTATATGTACTAACTATATATTCTTTATTGCTGTTGATTGGAATGATGAAGGCAGCAAGGACGAAGCAGTTTACAATATCTTTAATTTCAAAATATGAAAGGTAGGTATCCAGCAGTGCATTTGGAGAATATATAACTTTTATATTTTATACCTGAAAATGTTGTTTCCAATACGATTTGAAGAAAAATCATGCCCATCAAGTAAGCACTACAACTTTGGAAATTAAAAAAATGTAAGTATGCAATTAATTGTCGTGAATTTGCCGTAAATTTGTCGTGAAACAAACAAATTTGTCGCGTACTTATTTTAAAAGTTAGCCCCTGGTAGTGCTAACTTGATGCGAAAGTTAGCACTACTACCCCAGATTAGCTAAAATGGGCATCCAAACCGAAAACTAAGTATGCAGACAATTGTCGTGATTTTGTCGCTGGTAAGTAGCGAAACAAAAAAAATCCAAAAAAAATGTTTTTTTTTTTTTACTGACTCCTGGTATTGCTAACTTGATGCGTAGTTAGCACTACCACCCCGGAACTGGACACCCAAAGCGAAAACTGAGTATGCAGATAATTGTCGTGATTTTGTCGTGAAATGTGCGCATTAAAAATTTTGTCGAACTTTTTATTCGAAAAATATGTCCAATTTTTGAAATTTCTATAAAAAAGTTGGGAAATTTTCGAAAATCAACCCCTATTCATAAACTAAGGGCGCGACAAATTATTTGAATCTATATTTTGGTAGATCTTATCGTTATTTATTGTAATAAAACAACATTTGTTGGAGTTTTATGCAAAAAATTGAAAAAAGTGAACATTTTTTGGATTTTATTTTGTTTCGATACTTACCAGCGACAAAATCACGACAATTATCTGCATACTTAGTTTTCGGTTTGGATGTCCATAGTAACCACATGTAGTCCTTTAAATCCACTCTAATTTTGTGTGTATTTATCTCGTTCAAAATTGCAACGATTTCAGAAACACTTTTATGTGTTCAATCTATTATTGCACCTTCATTAAACTAAGAGTGATTTTTATAATTTATCCCTAGGAAGGCATCTTGAATCAATTGGTTGGAAGAATAATTTGGTTTTCAGAATCAAGTGGAATTATTCCATTTCCAATGTCCAAAAACAGCTTTCAAAATTTTGCCGCAGATATTATGGTTTCGTTAGTGCACACGAACATAATGTGGCCAGTGTAAGTTTCCTGAATTCCTCACAAATCCTTCAAGGAACGATTTAAGACTTCAAATGACTTTTTATGTACAATTGATACTGTTCCACTTTAGCCATTGCCGACATTTTTTGAATATAACGTGTAGGTCTTTCCCCTAACCTGAATATTCATATTCATTTAAGAGCGCTTTTGGCCGATATTTTATAACGTAGCTTTAGCTAAATTTCCAGGCCAGAGCCAATGCTGTTTTTTTTTGCAGATCGTATCTATAGATCAACACCGGTACATCTAAAAAATACAAACCACCACTCAAACATTGCATAACAGTGTTATACACATAATTTTGTTGAATAAAAACTGGAGATTAACAAAATCGCCTATTAATTATTTCCTCCGAGAAGTTGAAAATTCGAAAAGAATTAAATGCAGTTTTACCTATGGTAAAGAATATTGAGAATCTGTGAAATGAATAAGAAGAATGTTGGTGAATAGAAGCTTTGGTTTTATTGTTGATAAATAATTTTATCAAGACACAGAAGAAACCGATAGGCAATATAATATACATGACGATAAAGATGATGTACTAATACGACATCTTGCAAAGGTTCCTGGGTGATTCTAGAATTATATTTGAAATGTTTCTTTTAATTTGTTGACACCTTTTCGTGTCTGCTCCGTGCCGTGCGTAATCTGAAATTAAAATTGACACAGAATACAATGAAATGCATTTTCCTTTTTTGAAGACAGAGACAGCGTAAAAGATATAGGTACATAATATGTACTTAGATACATAAAAAAAAATAAAAAAAAAAAATAGAGTGGTGCGACAGCTCTTGAAGAGCCATGGCCTAAGTGGCTTACTCTCTACAATTCTCTGGGTGCGTGTGAAGAATTGAGGGGACCTACAACTTAACGCCAATTCCAAACGACAAAGTTGAGAAGCACTTTTTCATGACAGACTGATACTCTTGGAAGTTTGTCAGTTCTTCGCAAAAGGCGGTGCCCGTGAAAGATAAAAAACTGTGGGCACGGATAGGACTCGAACCCACGACGGCACGACGCACGTTCTGCTTAGCAGTCAACGTACCTAACCACTAAACCACGGACACTACACTTACATACATACATATTTTATTAACGTAATTAATTCCAAATATGTAACATAATATATCCCCTAATGATTAACTGAATAGGTCTGATTTAATTCGATGTATGTACATACATATATATATGTATGTATGTATGTATGTTTGTAGGTATTATTATTCATATTCTTTACTGCCCTTGTCCTTGCCGAGAGCAGCCAAACGTCCATTGCTTTTCTTCCCAAGAATAGCTTTTACAGTCCTTATCCAATTATTTCAATTTAACAGTCAAACACTTGGATGGATGTGTAATCTCTTGTTTAATTTGATGAAAATATTTTATTTTCTATTTGTCAAAATGTTTGTACAAATTTGAGTATTCATATGTTTATTGATCAGTTAAGATTATATTTTGTTATAGTGCGAAATACAAAATTTTTAACATTTTTTAACAATTGAACCATTTGTGATTTGAAAAATATACATTTTATTTTTGCTTAACCTTCCACCCTAATACCTCTTGCATTTAGAGAAAAAATTAGGAAAATCGGTCAACCAGTGTGCCCGGTTAGCGAACGAACATAAAAATTAGGCTGTTCTTTTATATACAAGGTGTCTCAAAAGTAAGTTCACATTTGCTTATCTTATTACGCGAAAGCAACTATTCTGAGGGGCGCGGGGGGTATGTCAGTCGGTAGTCTGGCTCTTGGGAATTTAGTCGCTATGGAGCGTTTCTCTGGTGCGGACCGTGCGTTGTGCGTAGTGAGTTTTACAAAAACGGTAATTCGGCGACTGCAGCGCGTAGAAAATTCTGCAGTATTCGACATATTCGTCACTTAAATGATGCGCCTAGCACTCGACTCATTGCAAAATGGGTTGAGAAGTTTGAAGAGACTGGGTCAACTCTGGAGAAACCAAAATCTGGGCGGCCAAGAACATCAAGAACAGCCGAAAACGTGGACAGTGTTACTCAGTCTATTCGGAAGTCCACGAAAAAAGGGGGGCTAGCTTTTTTCAAAACTTGGCTATAACTTATGATATATCGAAGTTAGAGGTCCAAAAATTTGGAACAATGTTAGGAACAACTTTTACAACCCGGAACAATTTTCAAAATTTCAAATTTCGAAAAAAGGGGGGCTAGGTCAAAAACGGTTTTTGGGGTCTAAAACCCCCATTTTTGAATATTTTTCGAAAAAATTTTGGAACAATCCGGAACAAACCGGGAACAACCTGGAACAACTTTCAAAAATTGGAATTTCGAAAAAAGGGGGGCTAACTTCACACACTCACCAGTTCGACGTAAGGAGTTTCGATCTTGAAGGTATTCTGCTTAATTTGTCTGCTGATCCACAGAGATGCTACGCCCGACCGTTAACCTTACCAGCAGAATTGTATGTGTCGCCGGCCGCAGCGCCACCTTTGTTAATTTAAGGTGTATTCTTAATATTGGTTAATTCGATATGGTTCAGAAGACCTTGAAGCTTTGTGTTTTCTTCAATAAGACTTTAGCGAGATCGGCGAACTAAACCTAGGCTGGAAAGCAAAAAGCACATCGCAAATTAGAAATCCTGATGGATCAGAACCTGCGGCGATGCGGACTCTTGCGAAGCTTCCAAGGGCAACAGTTGTCGCGGAAAAGTGTTTCTAAGCTCTTTCTTAAGGCGGAAAATGCCTCTGGAAAATAGCCAATACACAACTAAGCTCCAAGGGGTTGGAAGGCCTTTTTGCCTTGTTCGACTAATTACAAAACATTTTCAAACAAAGTTTTTGGTAGTTTCAAAAGCCAAGTAATAATTACATTTCAAGCAAGGCCTGTTTAGACAAACGAAAATTTTGATGTCAAACTTAATTGAGCACACACCAAACTCCCCGCATCGCATTCGTCTAATCGATATTTTCATTTTGTATTAAGCAAGACGCCCTTCTCCCAAATTCCAACCGATCATCAACTGAAATAAGTAATTAAGACGTAAGACCTTCATCTTTAAGGCTTGATGTATAGCAAAGAGGAAAAAGGAAAACCCTCGAGCTCGTAACGCTAGCGAAATCCATTCAAAGTGCCCATACTTGCCATATTAATGGTGCACTTTCAGCAGCCCAAAAGTGATTCGACCAACCATCTCAATCATATTTTTAGTTATACGAGTGCGATGCTGATGCTGGCCGGTGCGACCGATGCGATGATGATGACGAGTCACATCCCAATTTTCCTTGAGAGATTGCAAACGAGACGGGCGAGAGGAAGCATCCAACATTTATATACTCGTACTTATGAGCGATGGAAGAATTTACTTTTCGCTGATTATCGCATGCCACCATGTTAGCTGATGTGCGCGGCTTGGTTCGATTGCGGCCGCGAAGAAGATACTGCAACTCCACATGAAATTAATTCGATTTGGGGGGTTCTTCTATAATATTATATCTTATTGTGAAGGCGAAGCCAAGGTGAAGCTGCCGGCTGATGGCGGTCTGGCGCTGGAGCCAAGGAAACACATATAGCGTTTTGTAGAAACACGTAAACCTTCATCGTCGTCGTCGTCGTCGCCGCCGCCGCTCAGGTTGTTTTTCTTCTTTCGTTTTTGGTTTGGACCAACAACAGTCGTGTCGTTTTGTTTCCCGCCTCACATTGCTAACAAGAGACCTCCCGCAGATAATTGCCCAACATATCTCGAAGGTTTCGCCCATCGCAAGAACACCAATGTATAACCAGCCAGATCCATGAGAGATTCCTTTTTGCTGGGAACAGCACCACAAAAGGCCCCAAGTTTAATGGTTTTATGTTAAAGCTGGTTAACTGGTGAGCTAGTGAGCTGTGGCGATGATCATGGTGATGATGGTGAGATGAGGCAATTGATGAAGAATGACGAGGCACGAGATGGGACGGAGGAGCACATCTTTTTCGGTCGAGTTTTTTTTTTTTTGTAGCCGGCCGACCAATTCGGCGCGTCGACCAAAAATCAACAAGAACATTAAAGTTATTGATGATACCTTTGGCATAATCACTGTGGGTTCCCCAATTGAGAACATTACAGACGAGTGACGGGGGGAGAGAGAGAGAGAGGATCGGAGGCGAGCGTCGATTTCCGTCATGATTTACGGTGCGCGTCTGTCAGTGTCTAATTAATACATTTTCAAAAATTATTAAGTTGATTTGCTGTTACGGGCTTATAGGCGAAGAAAGAGGTAATCATGTATGTGTGGCAGTGAGAGAGGGAGCTGCTATTCAGCGGCGCCGCAGCACCGCGCCGTGTAATGAGCTCCATATCCTAACACTTTGTTCGGAAATCGAAAAAAAACAACAACAGCAACACATAACAAGGGGGTTTGGGGTCTTATCATATTTTTCAACGTCGAGCTTCTATCGATGATGCCCCATTTGACTTGTGGTGACAGTTAAAACTTGATTAGATTTTAATCTCGACGATTAAGTATTCACTTTTTGATGCTCATAATCTTGTATGGACTTAAATATATTATGATACTCCTCGGGGGCAGCCGCCATTGATTACAGCCACCTTGTTGCTCCTATGGCGCCAAGTAAATTGATCACGTTGCGGTCGATGAGGGTAACTCCTTCTTTTCGTGATGTGTTTAAGGAATAGCTATAGATGTAGTTCGATGCTAAAGAATTTAACAAATCATTAGGACAGTGGGTTGTTGTTGTTGTTTTTTACTGTCTTTCTTTTTAATCGTGTGGAGCGAAAAAAAATTATTGGGCTTATTTAAATATTCATAATCACTTTTGTGGGTCAAGAAACTTCGTTTTACAAATTTTTAGGTGATTATGAATTAATTGAGTTCGTTCACTCTTCGTTAATTTGAAGTAACACAAACATTGACGGAAGATCAGCGAATTCAAAGCATGAATTTCTGCGGCTGTATGGAGCAATGGAGATATCTTCAATTTGAATGAGAATAAAATCGGTCGGAGCAGTGAACCTTGAGGAACACCTCAGAAAAAATATAGATAGAACGAGAACACCAAGGGATCAAATCACTAAACAAAGCCAAGACGGCTGATGACACAGTAGGAACCTACCTATTCTTGCCACGACAAATCCAACCGTCCGTCCTTGTGTTTACAATATCATTATTTGTAACAGATACGCAGTCCTTCATGCCTCTCTAGCAGAGACGTATTCGTTTCGAGGTCTACTTTTACGACAAGGCATACTCCACAGTGGCGTAGATAGGGGGGATCAGGGGGATATATCCCCCCCATTGGGATTCATAATTGTTCAACATAACCAAGTCATGCCAAATAAGTTAAAGAAACGCACTCTGAAATTTAGTACCTACTTCGTACGTGAATGAAGTCTTATTAGTACTCACAGGTTTCCTAGAGGCATTGTAAATTGTACATTCTATACCTACAGTCTACGGGGAAAACACAAAGTCAACTTCATCTGAAAAAAATTATTACTTCGGCAAATCACAAAATATTTTGAATTTCTTTTTATATCGATTTTTAAAAAGTATTTTTTAACGTCTCTCCCTAATTGATAATAATAGGTAAACGTGCAAGAAAAAGAGCTTAACTCCAGCTTTCCACAAAAGCCCACACCGTAACAAAAATTGAAAGATATTTAGATTTCTTCTCACCGTGTGTCACATTGTTAATTTGGTGTAAGAAACTGCCCCAAACACGCAACGCACTCATCCATACGAACACAAATGTTCGCACAACTGTGGTGAAGTTAACGCGAATCCTAACGGTAACGATAACTCACACTAGTTCATTTTAACCAGAAAGCAAAATGCGCTATTACCCATTACATAAAGCATGCCTTACACAAGCGGCAGATTGACAATCTTTCGTCGTAATTTTGTGAGTTATTTGTGCGAATTATTTTGAGTGGCTTTTTTTTTAAATTAATTTTATATATATAAAATATTACGAAAATTTCCTAAAATTAATTTGGGTATGCAGTATTCAAGAATATGTAAATTTACATTTTATTAGTGAATTTCGATTTTAAATATTGATCCGATTTTGAGGTAGGGTCGTGGCACCAGTTACCGAACAGTTAACGGACTATGAGGAAAGAACATGTTGCAAAAAATACTTTAACTGAGTTTAGTATTATAATTTTAGTTTTTTCTGAATTATTATCTCAAATATTTTCAGGTTTGAAACTCTTTTTTTCCATAAAAATTATCAGTAAATATTAAAAGAAGATTTTATTGAAAATAAGCATTTTTTTCTATTCTCGAACACCTTATTTTGATTGTTTCCTAAGCCCGAACACGGAGTTTCCTATTTTCGAACACTGGAATCAAAAAGTCGTTAGTGGTTAGAAAACCATTTTAAAGCCAAAATTTTCTCTATTTTTGCATATTTTTCATTAAATAAAAATGTAAAAAATTGTATGATCCATTGGAAAAAATAAAATAAATAAAAATCTCATTTGAAATATCTTTATAAGGTACTTAGTTTTATCTTAAAATTAAATATATGTACTTAAGTTCTATTTTTTAAATAGTAAGAGCGATTTATATTTGAAAATCTTCAATACAGGAAGTAGTTGTCACATCAAGTTTCGAGACATTTTTTTTAAATAATAGTTAGGGGCTTGAGAGCTTTGTTAAACAAACAACATTTTTCAAAAAATTAATTTTGTTAATTTAATAGTTTTTTAACGTTTTTATACATCCTTAGCAGAAATTGATTTGAAATTTTTATGGATTTGACCAAGTTTGTTAAAACTGACTTATAAATTATAAGCCATTCTCTTCGCAGAGCTTCTTAAGCTCTCCTACAGATCCGTAGCTTCTTCCTTCTCCATAAATTCCTCTGTCTTTGATTACCCAAAGATTCTGTAGATATCTATGAGATTAACATCGGGCAGTTGCATCAATGTCATCGAATTAAGCTCCAACCAATGAGTTGTTTCCCGATTTGTATGAATTTTGGTATTTTCCCGCCTCCAGCTGAAAAACCATAGTGATTAGCCAAACAGGTATCAAACTGATGCGCAGCACTTACACATAATCCCAACTGTTGATTTTTGCTGACGTAAATCGAATTTCGAAGCAGCCTACTGCAGAGAAAGCTAACCATCACCATATCATCAGTGAACCTCCACCAAAATTAGGCCATCGAAATATTTCGGTTCCTTTCGTAAATCACTCAAGTATCCATATGTAATCCTTCAGGATCATTTCAGTTCAATTTCTTCTCATCAGAAAAAATGACCTTTAATCGAATCGAAGGCACATATTGAAAAAACCTCTAATTCAAACTAACTGATTCCAATCCCGATCTTGAACATGAAAGAAAAGGGTGTTCGAAAATAGGATTTTGTCTTTTTTCACTGTTTCTTATTTCCGAACACACTTGTTCGGAAATAGGCAACTCGGTAATATTTAGTTTCATTTCTTCGAACAGTCAAAAATCATACCATAATTTTACTTTTTTTCATTAAACAATTTAAAATATCAATAATCTGGCATACTTAATTATTTTAAAACACTGGGAAAAGAATTTACTCAAATATTTTTCCTTCAAAACAACTTTTCAGGAAGTCCTGATCTAGTTTTTTTTTCTGGAAAAACGTATCAAATCCGTACCGAGGGAAACCTACCACTGAACTGAATTTTTTGCTCTCTGAAGATATAATAGTTTAAATGAAACGTTTTACCTATTTATAAAGAAAGAATGCCCACAGGTTCTTGTGAAGTTTTCATTACGAAAAACGTTAAAATAACGAAACTACAACCATATTTCTCAAAAGTGTTCGGGAACTGGGTACGTTCGGTAACAGGTGCCACCACCCTATAGAATTTTGAAAAAAAGTTTATAAATGTTTTTAAAAATACAAACAAATTTTTAAAATTTGTTTGGAAATAAAATATTATTTGGGCAATTTATACGTACTTTCAGAAAAAAAATTAGTAGCTGATCAGGGTTTTGTTTTTCGAAAAAATCTTATGAGAAAAAAACGATTCTATGAGAGGTAACGTTTTGGAGGAAGTTTAAAAAAAATCGTTTTTGAGAAAATTGAAACTTTTAGTTTTTGGCCAAAACAAATTGTATGGTGGCTTCCCTAAGTTCCGATCTTTAAAAAAATAAAAATAAAAAAAGCACCAACGAACCTCTAGTTTTCAAGTTTTAAGTCAATCGGACCAGTGGTTAAGGCTGCAGGTGCGTTTACAGAAAGACAGACAAACACTCAAAACTTTTCATATATTCTATACTAGCAGTTGCCCGCGAATTCGTCCGCCTCTCCCTCACGCTCCAGCCAGAAATGCGTCTTGACTTGTGCATCATGCGCGTGAATTCGGTTGCGAAGTTATTTTAAAATTGTATATTAGTCGACTCTCCCTATTAAGTCAAAATTCTTCTTAACTCGAAGCGTTCAAATATGATTTATTTTCCCCGTTTTAGTAAGACTTTTCACTTGTATAGCTTAAAGGCTTCCTCGATAAATGGACTATTCAACACAAAAAGAATTTTTCAATTTCATTTAGCAGTTCCTTAAATCAGCGCTTTCACACAAACACGCGTTTCACATTTTCCACTGATTCTTCGCTCCTATTGGTCGTAGCTTAATGCTATGTAGCCTAAAACTTTCCTCAATTAATGGACTATCCAACTCAATTACAATTCGAACCAGTAGTTTCTGAGATAAGCGTATTAAAACAAACAAACAAACAAACAAACAAACTCTTCAGCTTTATATATTAGTATAGATGTCGGAAGTAAAAATGAGCGAACTAGATCTATCCCCCCCCATAGCGAAAAGCTATCTACGCCACTGATACTCCATGGTAGGGATAATTTGGTTTGGACCTCAAGACAGGGTCTAACAGGAGAAATTAGGAAAACAACAATCGAAGAACGACATTGACAATATTTCCACCTTTAAGGCTCCAACAAGACTAGGTATTTCTTGATTTTGCATCCCTTTTTACTTCAAACATTTTTCAACGCCCGCCGCGACACATTAATCCCCAAGCTCGTCACTCTCACACAAAGCCCCTGTTCAGTTGCATTTAAATATCGTTAATTATTCACACCGACCAACGCTACTAAACAACAACACAAAACTGCATGTTAAACGTTACAAGTCCTTTGTACATAAACCAATGCATTTCGTTTGCATACCTATTGCTGGAAAGAGGACCTCCTAGACTTTCTTGCACCAGTTAAAGGCAAATCCTGCTGCATCGGAATTGGCATCCATTAAAATTGCAAAAACAACAGCAGCGCTCCTTCAAGAATATGCGCATTGCACAGGCGACGCGACACGACGTGAGCTGATGTGACGTGACGTGAGACAGAATTCCGGTCTCCTAATAGGGTGTCCATTTTAAGAGGTTCTTGACACTGTATCGCTACACAAAGGACTTGAAAAGAAAAGCAAAGCAAATACTCCTTCTTGTTCTCCATCGAGAAACGAGAAGCTCCCTCAATATGGTATGGACAATGGGGACTTAGAGTGCGATCTAGAGAGAGTCCTAACGAAATATACATATCGTTGTGCCCACTGAGCCTCATAAATACGCCATATACGATGCACAAAGCTAAAGCTAGCTCACTCCTCCTAAATCCCATTCAAAACTAAGTGAAATAAAAGTTTGCAATGTATGAAAATGAAAAGCAAATATTTTTCAATTTTTTTTGTCGTTTTTTCATCAGGAACTCGCTATGAGAGTTACAGAAAAGAAAAAGAGGACGACATTTTTATTAGGTGACATGCCGGCAGGAAGAAGCAATTTCTTTGAGAACGCAACACTTCATGAAATTGTTTGTTTGCTCTGCTTGTCCCACGTCCATTTGTGATTTGAATGTTTGTCCGGAAATACATATACATTTGCGTGCCCCAAGTCTAGGGGGTAGGTAGGTGAATGCTGGCTTCTTGAAATGGGTGAAGGATAAGAAAATATTTTTCATAAATTGCCAAGAAATGTCTCTTCCTTTTAATTGTGTCCCAGCACATGGTACAGTATTTCCTTTTGCAAGGGGTAGACGGGTTACTACTCATCGTCGTGTCGTCTCGTTTGTCATACATTTTTAAGTAAGCTGCTTGACAACACTGGCAAACAATACAAATATTTATTTATTCTTCTAGCATCAAGTGGAACGTTTAATGAGCTATGCACTCGACGTATACGGCATACCTCTTGTGGGATGAGGAGAAATTAAATATTGGAATAGGGTCAGTTGACAAAATTTTGCAATTAGGTATGAATTAGAAATAAGGAATTGTTAAGAGCCCTACTGACCTCTTTCCTATATTATAGATTACTACTTTTTATGCGGATTGAATTGAAGTTAATTTAAAAGAAGAATAAATTGTAGTTAAAGGACTTATTCTTGTCTTGTTTTGAAACACAGGCTGCAGCTCGGCTTGCAAGTTTCCTATAACATTGTGAAGCATATTGAATGTTATTCCTTGAAGTTTGCGAGGGCTCTCCTCCGACTAGTATTAGAACTTTAGTTTCGAGTCGCATACCCAGAATTTTTTCACTTGGTAGTCATTTTCTTATTTGTTTCGTTTTTGATAGTCAATTGGATTGAAAGTTTGCACAATCTGTATTTTCCATGGGTGAAAATGTAAATCTTGATGGAGAATCCTCCTCACAGAAGTATTACCTACTTATTCCAAGGCGTAGGCCTGTTGTTTGGTCGATGAACAGAAGTGATGTTTGAATGGGTTCGAACGCTTTTCACACTCCACACTCGTTTTAAAAAAAGAATAAAATAGATTGGCGCCTGGCGCGTCAGCTCTAGGCCTAAGTGACTTACTCTCATCAACAATTCTCAGAGTGCGTGTGAAGAATTGAGGGGACCTACGCCGAATATCCGAACGGCAAAGTTGAGAAGCACTTTTTCATGACAGATTGATACTCTTGGCTGCAGTCCAGGTCGAACCAGGGCCTCATCGTTCAAACGTCTCCGGCCAGCTCGGTCCCTAGCTAGTTGTCTCCAGTTTTGCATGCCAAGTTTGTTCAGGTCCTCCACCACCTGTGTGCTCTACCTGAGTCGCGGGCTTCCTCTTCTGCGAAGTCCCTCCGATTTGTATTCAAAGACTCTTCGGGCCGGAGCATTATTTTCCATTCGCTCTCAGTGATCCAGCCATCTAAGTCGTTGGACCTTAACTTTCCTGGCTAAGTCAGTGTCGCTGAACAGCTCGTACAGTTTTGATTGAATCTTCGTCTCCATTCTCCATTCATGCAGACTGGACCAAAAATCTGTCGACAAATATTTTCTCCCGAAGCAGTCCAAAGCGTTTTCATCCATACATTAAGACCGGGATGATGAGGGTTTTGTAGACTGTCACTTTAGTTCCTCGAGAGAGGATTTTACTACTCAATTACCTTCTAAGTCCAAAGAAGCAGCGATTGGCAAGAGTGATCCATCGTTTGATTTCAGCGCTAATGTTGTTGTCTGAGTTTATAGCGGACCCTAGATAGACGAAGTCCTTAACTACCTCGAAGTTAAATCTGTTTATACTGACGTTGGCTCCAAGACGTTGATGTTGGTTGTTCTTTCTTGTTGACAGCATTAACTTGGTCTTGCCCTCGTTAACCGCTAGGCCCATCTTCCTGGCCTCCGTCTCAGACTCCACTGAGATCATGCTGTGTTCTTGCAATTATGTCAACATCGGCTGCGTATCTTAGTAGCTGGACGGATTTTTGAAAGATTGTATATCTGGTGTTGACGTTGGAGTTTTTTACAATCTTTTCCAGAATGATGTTAGAGAAATCGCATGACAGCGCATCGCCTTGTCTAAAACCTTTTTTAACATCAAATGCATCCGTTAGTTTTTTTCCGAGCATGATGAAACAGCGTGAGTTTTCCATTGTCATCTTACTCAGGCTGACGAGTTTTTCTGGGATGCCGAAACATTGCTCTATATACCTACATAGTTGGTCTCTATATAGACGCTGTCATATGCGGCCTTGAAATTGATTTGAAGTTCCTGGGTCTTCTCCAAGGTCTGCTGTAGTTGGTTCAGTTCAGGTGGGATCTCCTTTCTTGAGGATCGGGCATACGATGCTGAGGTTCCAATCGTCAGGCATGCTTTCCTCCGACCAAATTTTGCAGATGTGCTGGTGCATGCTCCTAACCAAATCATCTCCAGCTGCTTTGTTCAGTTCGGCGGCTAAGCCGCCTGCTCCAGCGGCTTTGTTCAACTTGAGTTTAGATATTTTCACTTCGTCAATGTCGGGTGGGTGGAATTGGTGGTCTGCTCCACCCAAATTGAATGGTTCTGTATAGCTGGAGGAATTTTGCTCGTCATCGCCATTACCTATACAGGTTGGAAAAGTGGTCCTATCATATCCTCAGCACTGACGATGTTCCCATGATAGTTTCTAGACGCCATACTCAGCCTTTTTGTTTAATGGGCCGCATTGACAATTTTGTAACGCTACCCCGGGCCACAAGAATTTTTTTTTCATCGTAAATAATAACATGTACTCATTTTAATGTGCATAGGTAGTAGTAGCCGTCTAGCTGGGTCACGCAATAAGCGCTGGGTTGCGCCGTTTTGATACCATAAAAACTCGTTTGATCTATAAAATTAAAAGAGGGATTATATAAAATTCTAAGTTTTTGTTTTGAGTTCGCTAGCTGGTGATCTCGAGTTCAAAGAGGAACTGAAACAATTAGTTTAAAATACGCCTCAAATCCACTTTGTTGCGTTTAGAAAATAGATCAAATTTTTGATCTTTAGTTCGGTAATTGAAGAAGGACTTTGCCAATGATTTGGCTCCCGTTTTGGCTAGGGCAGGACACTTCACAAGAAGTGAAGAACAGTTTCCTTTTCACGCTGGCCCCCACAACTACGACAGAAAGTATTGTGGGGAATGCCCAGCTTAGATGCGTGTTCCCCAACAGGCCAGTGTCCGGTGCATGTTGCAACGACCCTTGCTATGTCTTGCCTGGATCTGCAAATAAGGTTATTAGTGCGGGATTTATTGTAGGTGGGCCATATCCTTCTAAATATGATACAGTTGATTATAGGCTTCTCCACCTGTGGTTTGATTCAGCGAAAAAAATTGAGAAGTACTTGCCCTTCATAGCTCCAAGAGGAATGTTGACTCCTTCCGCGAGTGAGCTATGGAGGGCTGATCCTTGCCTTGCCAGCTCGTCAGCCCGTTCATTGCCCTCAAAGCCACTATGACCCGGAATCGAGGCAAGATTGACCCTGAGTCCAATGTTCATGCCCGCTAGCTCACTTCGGCATTGTTGAACTAAATTGAGAAGATCTTGCCCTTCATAGCTCCAAGAGAAATGTTGACTCCTTCTGCGAGTGAGCTATGGAGGGCTGATCCTTGCCTTGCCAGCTCGTCAGCCCGTTCATTGCCCTCAAAGCCACTATGACCCGGAATCGAGGCAAGATTGTCCCTGAGTCCAATGTTCATGCCCGCTAGCTCACTTCGGCATTTTTGAACTAAATTGAGAAGATCTTGCCCTTCATAGCTCCAAGAGGAATGTTGACTCCTTCCGCGAGTGAGCTATGGAGGGCTGATCCTTGCCTTGCCAGCTCGTCAGCCCGTTCATTGCCCTCAAAGCCACTATGACCCGGAATCGAAGCAAGATTGACCCTGAGTCCAATGTTCATGCCCGCTAGCTCACGTCGGCATTGTTGAACTAATTTGGAGGATGATGTGGACGAGCCAATCGCTGGAATAGCCGCTTGACTGTCCGAAAAGATAGCTGTATTGCCGTTTTGATTTGGATCTAGTTTCAGTAATTTGCATGCTTCCTTAATCGTGGGTAGTTCAGCCTGAAAGACACTAGCAAAGTCAGGAAGCCGAAAAGACCTGGAGACATTTAAAGACTCAGAGAAAATTCCTGCACCAACCCCACACTCCATTTTTGAGCCGTCAGTGAAAATAGTTGTGTCGAAGCCTCTCGTCACTAAGTCATCATCCCACTCTTTTTGAGATGGAATGATAACTTTAAAATCCGCACTGAGGTCCACAGTAGGAGTGTAGTAATCGGTTTTTGTCGAAAATATGTCTATTCAAAATTTGAATAAAATTATTCCAATTCAATTTCGCAATGGCAAGAAAAGTAAAGAATACTCAGCGACTTCTGTTTTTCATTTAGTTGTGTTAAGCTTACCTGGCGTAGAAAGGAGTGACATCTAGAATAATTTTTTGAAGACACACGATGTCCACTTTTCCACTGCTGTACGTGTGTGCTTCCATTTTGAAACGTAAAACACGTTTTTCTGCAGTCACTCGATGTGTATGGTTGAGTATAGCTGCCTAGAGGGTTCGGTTCGAGCTACTCGAGTCTTTCTTTGCAGCACCGCTTTGTATGCCTCATGTTTAGCTGCATGTGCTCGTCGGCACTCATCGTCAAACCAGGGGTTTCGTTGTTGTGGCCGTGTAAACCCTAGCATTTCAGAGGCGCCAGCCTGATGTTTTTTTTAGGGTTCCGTACACAGAGTGTAAACGAAACCCTTATAACATCACTTCGTTTTCTGTTCATTCGTCTTTCACAAGCGATTTCTTCGAATCTGTTAGCCCGATTGCAATGAAATTCGGTACACATATTTAAGTATTCAGTAGTAATCTAAAAATGTTGTTTTCATGTTTTTAAGATAAATAGTTTCGAAGTTATTAAAGAGAAAAGATAAAAAAATACAAAAATGACCATTCTCCCCCCTGATCTCCGAAACTACTGGGCCTAAAATTATGAAAAAGATACTGAGAATAGGTCTCAACCTGTAGATTACAAAAATGCAAATAAGAAGTCTGTACTGTTACATATAACACAGATATGACTCAATATTTGGAGTAACTTTTTAATTTTTGACTCAACTTTACAATTTATTTCCTCCAAAACCGTTATACCGATTGAGTTAAAAGTAGGCCAATATATCGACGTGTTAAGTAGAAATACAATCATTTTTTTTTATATTTTTAAGAGAAATAGTTTTGTAGTTATATAAGAAAATATGGAAAAATAGGCAAAAATGTCAAAAATAGGCCATTCCCCCCCCCCCTAATCACCGAAACTACTGGACCTAAAATTCTTTAAAAAAATTAAGATATAGGTCTATAACATGAATATTACCGGAAAAGTGATAAGAAGTCACAGTTATTTATGTAACATGCAAAATTTTTCAATATACTAATTTCCAATTTCATTAAATTTTAAAACCATTTTTTTGAACAGGTGGTAACCTTATTGACTTCAAATTAAGTACAATCATTCATTAATTGCCTGCAATGACAAAAATATTTTTTTTGTATTTTTAAGACAAATAGTTTTGAAATTATTCAAGAAAACACAACAAAAAGGGCCGAAAATGCAAATAACTAAACTTTACCCCCTCCTCATCACCAAAAAGGGTGGGCCTGGAATTTCCAAAAAAAATTCAAAAAATAGTTCCATACGTATAGATTACAGAACAACAAAAAAAATTGCAGTTATAATGTAAATAACGATATATTTTCAAGGCAAATGGTTTTGAAGTTATTCAAAAAAAAACAACAAAAAAGGACTATAAAAAACACTCAATTTCACCCCCTCCTCATATCCGAAAGGGCTTGGCCAGGCATTCCCAAAATAATTTCAAAATGTAGTTAAAACGTGTAGGTTACAGAAAATTCAAAAAAACATTACATTGATGATGTAAATAAGCATAAATCCGAATATGTATTAGGGTTCCGTACACAGAGTGTAAACGAAACCCTTATAACATCACTTCGTTTTCTGTTCATTCGTCTTTCACAAGCGATTTCTTCGAATCTGTAAGGCCGATTGTAATGAAATTTGGTACACATATTAAAGTATTCAGTAGTAATCTAAAAATGTTGTTTTCATGTTTTTAAGATAAATAGTTTCGAAGTTATTAAAGAGAAAAGATAAAAAATGCGAAAAATTGTTTGGTTTCAAATCTTAATCCTTGTATAAAAAATCCTTCAAAACTGAAAGAAAGTAGTGTCGGATAATCAAGTACGGAACCCTCCTCGAGTGAGTTTATCTCGCACTTGTCCACTTTTTTTTTTTTTTTTATTCATTTTTTTATTCAATTTAAACTTAAATCTACTTACATGCTAGACAAAAATGGGAAACTAGCCTAATTATTTCTACTTATATATAACTTACTGGCCCTAATCGGGCGCTCTAAGTAATTCATGGTTTTCTTAAGGTTAATGCCTTTCGGCCTACGAGCTACGTTTTCATTTAACTTCATTTTATTTATTATTATTTTTTTTTTATTAGAAAATTGAAAAAAACTAATGACTTTATCTTTCTGTTTTGGAGGTTAACTTACAAACTAGGGTCCTTAAAATAAAACTTAAAATTACCTAATCTACCTACAAACTACTTAAAACTAGAACAACCACAGCGGCAAAACAACTATGTCCTTTTATGTTCTAAACTCCAACGTTTGTAATTGTCGTTTTTTTTTTTAATTGCATAAATGTACTTTTAATATCTCTTTTTTTTGTTTATTCATTTATTCGTTTTGTGTCTTTGTTTTTTTTTTGTTTTTTTTTTATGTATTTTATGGTGCCACCATAATACCTACTCTACTTAAACCTAAAACCTAAGACTAAAACAAGTATGTAAGCCGGCCAAGGCAAAAATACCCCACCCCGGATTACCCATTATCAGATGCAGTTTGAAGCCACCAAAACTGGTTCTCCTGCTTCACCCTATCAAAACGGTCCTTTTCGGACACAGCCCTACTGAACCGAAGCAGCTCCACTCCATCACGAGCGAGGATGCCTCGTTCATACAGAAGCCGCCGGTCTACGGTTCTTCGCCTGACGTGGTAGATAAGCGGTACTGCCAATCTATCTTGTATCATGCCGCACTGGTCTAGATAGAGGAATGCCTCTGGTGGGATGAAGCCGCTCAAGCGTGCATTGTCGAAGTAGTTGTCGTTCGGGTAGAACGGCCCGAAAATCAAATTGTTGGTCGAAGTCATAGCTCTCGCAATGTGGCCCCGAACAAGTTTTATCACGAAATTGTCAATTCTATTGATTCGAGCCCCGTTGTATAGAACCTCGTTTGAATAATAATGCAGATAAGAAGATTCCGGTGTCCGATACCAACCGAGACAGCGCCGAAGACACTGCCTCTCGAACACCCGAAACTTCTCCATTTGGGAAGGGGTAATGTTGAACCACACAGGACAACCATAAACAATCATTGGCCGTATGAGGGCCATGTAGCAAATTACCTTCACTCTGCGGTCAAGCCGGCTGCTGTAAAACAGCCGTTTCGTCAGAGCGAAGGCTCCTCTGGCCTTAGTCAGAGCAGCATCCATATGTCTGTCGAAATATAGATACTGGTCCAACCAGATACCGAGGTACTTCACTACACTTTTGCTCGTCAATGCCTGTCCGTGAGGCTCAACAATGACCATCTTGCGCCAATTCTTACACGTATCTCGCGAGGCTTTAGCCAACGGAGTCCGGAACAAAATTGTCTCCGACTTTTGGACATTTATTTTCAGTTTCCAATCGTCGCAGTATCGCTGAATCTTCTCGAAGTCACGCTGCAAGAGAATTCTAATAACTTCAACCTTTGGAGCCGTTCTGTACGCAATCAGGTCGTCGGCATACGCAATTGCGTTAGTTAAGCTACCTATCAGATCGCTGGTGTAAATGCTGAAGAGGATCGGCGAGTTCACCGCTCCCTGTTGAAGACCGTTTTTAATTTCAAAGGTAGTGGTAGAAGTTATATTGCCACTTTTGACAACAAACTTTCTACCGTTGAGCATGTCATAAAGCATATACAATAATGGTTTACTGATGCCTAGTCTGGTGAGTTTTAGGTACAACCCTTCTAACCATACGGTGTCGAAGGCCTTCTCCAAATCCACCAGAACAGCACCCGTGCATTGTTTTTTTGACTTGTTCCATTGGATATCAGAAACGAGCCTAGACGCGGCATGAATAGTGTCATGTCCTGCCTTGAACCCGAACTGATTATCCGGAATTATACTGTTGTCCGCAGCCCACTCAGCCAGAGCCCTATTGATTACCTTTTCGAATAACTTGCTGATGCTTGGAAGAAGACTTATTGACCGGAGATTCGAAGGATTGGAGTTGTCCTTTCCCTTTTTCGGGAGAGGATGAACCACAGCTGTCTTCCAACGCACTGGATAATATGCATTATTCAGCGCGTTGTTGAACAGTGTGGTGTAGATGTATATTGCCTCAATCGGTAAGTGTCTTAGTACAATGTTGGATATACCGTCGACACCTGCTGACTTCTTATTCCTTATTGAATCGAAGATGAGCTGGAGTTCTACCTTCGTGATGAGCAAGGGACTTGGGCCCGTTCGCTCGGCGATTATAGGGTTTGCTAAGAAATCGTCATCAAACCGGGTAAAACCACGGTTCTCGGATCGCCAATGCGAAATATCATTCCTCAGGTAGAAGTTCTTGGATCTAAATATCTTATTAATTTTAGGGAACATACTCGGGTCGCTAGAATTAACGGCCCGAATTTTCTTGTCCCAGTACAAATTTATAGATAACCTGTAGTTTTCCTTGATCAGGGTGTTGACGTTTTTAATCGACGACTTCAGTGTCCTAATCTCCAGGTCGTTCGGGTCTGTAAATCGTCTGTACAAGTTTTTCAGTCTTGTCAGTAGTCCGTTTTCTGTCTGTGTAGTGCGTCTATAGTCCCGTTACTGTAGACGTTGTTTTGGTCGCGTTCCTTGTACTTCGGTATTGTCCGTTCCATTGTTCGTTTTATTATGTTGTCCATCTGTTCAAGGTGTTGGTCGATTTCTGTATTTGTCAAGTTTCTGTTGTTTGGTGGGGCTATGTCACTCGAACGAAGTTCTCTTGCAAGGACTTGGGTGAAACGCGGCCATCGCATCTTACTATAATTGTAAGAATGCGTTGGAACGAATTCATCCAGTTCCACAAGCTCGTTCGGAATCTGTATTACAGCAGCCAAGCCACAGTGATCACTGTCGTATTCGACTGTCTGCAAACAGTTTCGAGGGTGATTACTCACTTTGTCCGTGATTGTCAGTCTGGTATCGTACAGCAAAAGGTCCAGGAAGGAACCGCTCCTTGGGAACGATGGCCTTTCAGTAGCCAGCAAGTCGACACCATATTCAACACTGTGAAGATTCATCAAATTAAAAAGATGATTACCTCTTGGATTATTTGTTTGATTTCCGCAGTCTCCATGTTTGGCGTTCAAATCTCCGGCCATAACGAAGTAGTTTTCTTCCAAGCTCAGTTTTAGTACCCTGAAAAGAATCTCGAGCTCTGAAATAAAGATAGTAGCCTGCGGAGCTTCAGCCGCATAAGCCGCAATCATATACATTAGGGTGTCCCGTCGATGTATGAGACAAAAATTTTTTCGAGCTACACTATCAAAAGGGGTATCAAAATTTGCGTAATTTTACACAGATAAAGAAAACGTCAAAAAAACTGAAAGAACATGTTATCTTGGGGGTAGTACCGGGCTTTGAAGCTTTTTAAATTTCATGTTTTTACATACTTTAACCGTTTGAATAAAACTATAAAAAAAATTAAGTTTTAAACGTATTTTATTATTAATATTATTTAAACAAATCACATAAAAACAAAATAAGCAAGAAATAATTTTTAATTAATGACATAACCTTAGAATTTAAACTTATTTTTGTGTCCAAAATTTGGCATTTCTGCACGGGATTTCAACTTGTTTTTAATAAAGCCATCTCTAGAAGTAGGGTCAGTTACACTCAGTGATGCCTCTGTTACCAGTTTAACACATCTTTCCACAGATTGGGTGTGACAGGGAAAGTCAACAATTTCCAAGCTCTTATCTTTTGCCATGATGTGAAGGTCTTCAAAAGAAATATCTCGAAGAACCGGGGGTGATGTTACCTGACATTCGTTCCAAAAAATAATTTCGGTATAATCTTTAGCAGAGAAGTTGATCTTTGGTGGTTTATATATCCTGCGTTTGTTGATATTTTCAGCTTCTCTAGCTTTTTTTATTCTTCGCAATGCCAGCTCCCGAATGTGGTCCCTTTCATCAAACAACATACTGATAAGCAGGTTTTCTGGATGTGCAAAATAAGCATTTCTTTCTATAACAGAATCCACAACACATCTCAAATTTTCGGGTAAATATCGAGAGTACATAATTAATTGGAAATATGTTTGGCTCCATCCTTAAAAGACGCCTGTCGCTTGATTCGGAACCAAATTGGAGCGTATACTTTGACGACGTAGTTGACAAGCAATAGCAAATTCTCGGATGGACGAAGAGTACTAACATAAAGTCTCAGTATGCGATTAGCTGAAGTAAGCCATCTCGAGTGGGCCATTTTTCCAGGTTGACGATTTGCCAGCTCAAGAGAACAGAAACCAGTAGATACAGCTTGACATATCTGATAAAGATATTTTTGATCCGTACTAAGTTCATCAACCACATTTTTCGGCAAGTCAGGCATATTACCAGCCACTGCACAAAAACTCACGGTGGTTTTACTTTCGCAATCAGCTAATTGTTTCCCAATAGGTCCAGAATATTCTCTAGGACCCGAAGTGCAACCATCTAATGTCAAGAATAAATGACGAAGAGGTAACTCATTGGCGTGAAGCATGCAAATACACCATTGCAGCGGTCTCTTCAAGAACTCCTCTAAATATTGAATGACGCCTCCCTTCCAACCAGTGTTAGTTGCAGTTCCGTCACATCCAATGCAAAGCACGTCATCTAAATTCCAACCTTGACTCTCTAAAAAGGTTGTGATGGAAGTAAAAATCCCTTTTTCGGTGCCACGACCTGGTGTTGTGTGTCCCAAGTAAATTGATCCAGGTTCTGCCAAAATTGAGATGTGTTCTTCAAAAATTTCTTTACGGTGATAACGCGCCCCTATTTTCTCATTTATCAGGGTCTTGTCCTTTCTTCCATTAAAGTAAATGCTTTTTATAGCAATACCTCCAATATCTTCTAAAGCTTCTTTACGTGATTTCGATACAGCTCGGTGGATCTTATTTTTGTCTATAACAAGAGTTGAATCTTTGGAAGAAACCAAGCCGACATCAGCCAAAACAGCAGAAGCGACAGCAGCAGCAGATTGCGTCGATAAACCGTATCGATCACATACCTTGGCAACTGTTGGCAACATCAATCTATTGCGATAAGCTCTTGAAGTCGATGGTGCCTCTGTCAAAGGGGGGTTTGTTGGGGATGCCTCTGTTACCGAATGTGTTTCTGGGGAAGATTCACGCACCAACTCTTCATTGCAGTTTCCTGAGACAATATCTGTTTCCTGCGTAGACCATTTTTTTGCTTCCCTCTTTGACTCTTCAATTTGCCTCTGCTGTCGTTTCTTCAAGATATTTGTTTCTTGTCAACCCCGCTTATAACCATTTTCCTTTCATTTCTTTGATCCAACAAAAAACTTCTCTCATGGATGGGAACTTTCTTTGGTTTTACACACGAACAAGTTTCAAATGAAGTGCATTTACAAGCAGCAACGTCGAAAAGCTTCTCAGATGACTCTAAAAAACACTTCAGTTTGTTTTCGAAACTAGCATTTTGTTTGCTTTTGGGGTATCGCTTCACAATATTGTACCTTTCGAAACAGGATTTAAGTAGTTGAATAACTCTTTCCTTAGTTACAATTGGAATCGAAGCTTTAGCCCAAATATTGTCGATTTCTTCAAAAACAATCGCATATATTTCTGAATGGGAAGGATCCTTTCCGTTGAATTTAAGTTTTAGTTCGTTCCTTACAAACAAAATGAATTTAATGACATCTCTTGTAGTTGGTAGCTGCCGATCGTCAAGTTTTTTGTACGATCCCAATATAGCACAAGTAGTCCCACTACGTCTTGAACTCATTATTTTAAAAAAATTACAAAAATTGCTTTTAAAACTGTTACAACGCACTTTACACAACCCGTTGAGGATCTCGAATGAATACTAAGGACTTCAAAGTGTGGCTTTTATATAAGATCAGGTCTACAAATTATGAAGTTCAACAACCCATTTAGTCATAAACAAATGGTGAATGAAAAACCTCTACGTTTCCTCAATAAACCACATATGTGGTTTTTCCCATATTTGTCCACAAAACGCCCACTTTTCATTTTTTCAAATCCTTGCGCTTTAAATCCGACTTTATTACCGGATTGAATTTTGTAGATATTTGTTAGGTAGAAAACAGCCTTCAGTTTTTAATCCGACTTTATTACCGGATTGAGTTGTGTATTTTACAGGTAGGAAACAGGTAAAAACCCATATCCTTTAAGGGCATCAATAAATTAAGTCATTTGTGCAGGTAGGCGTCAAATTTATAAACAAATTTTTCTTCAAAATCGGATAGGTATAGAAACTTTAATTCAAATTGTCTCAGATTTATAGAGCAGTGGTTTTAAGTTCCAGGAAAATGATGATAATAGCAATATGCGCCGAAAATTAAAAAATTTCAATTTTGGTCACCTATTGGGGGTATTTTTAGCTTAAAACCTTATAAATTTGAAACCGCTGGAAACGTATTGTTGCATGCAAATCAAAACGTCAACTATGTTCTAAACCTAATAAGATCAAAAAGTTAATATTTTATAATAAATAGTTGCTCAGGAACCGAAATTAAAGAAGGGAAAAAAAGCATAAAAATATCAATTTGTCAAAATTTTGAGGGTCGGTACAACCCCCAAGACAAAAATAATATTTTTTTTTTATACATTTTTGTAATCTAGGTACAATTACGCAAGTTTTGAGAGGTCTTTTGTTCGGAAAATCCAAAAAAAAATTTGTCGGGACACCCTAATATACATCCGCTTCCCTTGAGTGAGAGAGATGCATACGACGCAAACTTCTAGCGTCCTGAGCTTTCGCAAATCATTATTGTATATGACTTTATAATTAATGCCCTTACGTATGAAGATGGCAACACCGCCTCCTTGAGTAGAGCCGGGTCGATCTCTTCTTACGATATTGTAATTGTTGATAGTCAGTTTATGTTTCTGGTTTAGCTTGGTTTCGCTAGCCATAAACACATCAGGACTGTGGGCTTTTAACAGCTGGAACAAGCGCCAGCCTGATGTCTGCTTGGTAGTGTTGCCACTTGTTGTCTTAATTTTGTGCTGGCACCAGGAGTTTTTTGGAGACATGACTCAAGCTGTTCATGTCATCTCAAATCCGCACGTTTCAATACCTTATCCTGTACTTTAAGAGCTCGTTAATGCTATTTTTAGATAATGTTTATTTGGAAGCTTCTAAGGAAAGTGGCCTGTATTACTGCTTTTGCATCAAATTTTCGACTTCTGTTCTGATTGTTTACTTCACCTCAGAGTAGAAAAAATCGATTAATGCCTTCTTTGTTTGATTAGAAATTTAGTTTTGGAATGTTCAATACAAGTTGTTTTGGGCAGATTCAAGGACTGCGTATTGTCTCCCATTATTTTTGAATTTAAATTGGTCTCCTGTCTGAAAAATTTAATTTCCTCATCTGTTTCTCTAGTTCCCTTAGCTTTTGGCATTCGTTTTTGTTAGGCTGGTGACTTAGTAGCGTAATTAAGCCTCTCGGACTTGATTCGTGATTCTAGCTCGATTCGGTTGAATAACGAAGTAATATCTCACTCTTTTCAATGGAGTATAAGAGCATGTAATGAGTGAACCCTTCAAACATTCAACCTTAATTCGCAAGCCTATATCTAGGTACTAATGCTTATAAACTTGAGTTCAAGCCTCACTCATGTCTATTCGTAGTTCGAAGTACGGAGATTCGTTCTTTAGACATACCACACGAATATGGAACTCCTTACCACACTCTGTATCTCCTAGTCAGTGCAAATTTCAGGAATTCCAAACCGATGTCCAAAAGCACGTTCTTTCAAACCTTTTCCAAATGAAAAGTTTTGTTTTTAACTAAATTATTATCCAACAAAAATCCGAAGAAATTGTTTGTTTATTTATACTGCAAGCGCCAATGGTATTGTTTCCTAACCCATTCGGATTTTTCCCCTAGCAGACCATTTTGCAATTAAAAAAAAATAAAAATGGCATTTTCTTGTTTTTGAACAAAAAATCTGACTTCCTTTTTATTTCTCTCGTCTGTCTTGAGTTTTTTCTTAAAAAAAAAAAAAATGCCCAACCAGGCGGCACTTAAATTCGTTGACAATTTAATTAAGATCAAGAGTGCCGCTTCGCTTGAAATTATATTCCACATGAAACTCAACCTTTGCTGGCTTTTGTTTTTGTTCATTAGCATACAATGAGGCGTGTTTACTGTCAAAAAATTGCCAAAGCAGAAAGAACTGCAGAAAGCATACTGTGCGGAAATATTATGAACGAAAAAGGATCTTTGTTTGCCTTTGTTAGATGCCATTCATCAAAATGTATGGTCAAGACTTAAGACATCAACCGATGTGATCGGATCGGTTCCGATTTAAGATGGATGGTCAACTAATTCCTTTAATTGCTTTTGTTCTTTTCAAAGATGTCGGTCTGAGAGGGAAATGCCAGATAGACATCAAAATGAACGCTTCTTGTTTAAAATGCGATTAAGCTATGAGGCCGACAATTCATAGCAATGTCGCCGCCGGACGGTCCGGTCGTAGCCGGTGAAATGAAAAGCACTTCGGAAATTGTTTATTGTTCATTATGATGTAGATACGAGTAATTCGCTATATCTGTAATCTCAAAAAACATTAAATAAACTGAACATTATAAGGTCTCACGTCTCATTGTGTGTCTTGACTGCAAGACTCCGATCTGTGATCTGTGAAATCTTTGGTTTTTTAAATGTGAACAAACTTTTTACTGGCAACAGGGATTTTTCCAAAACAACAGCTATTAGCTCAAGCGCTTTTTTCATTATCTGAATTCATATACCGAATTCCAGTTAGCCCATCTTGATAGCACATCCGTATTTAGGGGGGGGGGGTTACTGACCCCCCCCCCCGGAATGCAATTTCAAATAATTATTGAATAATAACTTAATGAATTTATTTTTTGGCTGACACTGAATTTATAAGTTTCTATTAAGGCTTAAAGGCATTTTTCTTTCAGAATAAAAGTCTGTTAAAGCCATAACCGTATTTAGGGGGGGTTACGTTGTTTTCTTTTAAATAAGTCGTTATATAGATGTTTACAGTAAAAAACGCCATATTGATAGTACTTTTAACTGAACGTGTTTTGATCGCTCAAATTTTTTCGAGACGCATTTGATATCCAATTGACATTCGTCATTTAACAGCCGAAAATTCATGAGAATTTTTTGCATACAGTGTACTCTCCCCTTACGGACAACTCCCATAACCGGACACCTCTGATAACCGGACAAATTTCAAAGAACGGAAATAAATAACCGATTTCTTATATAAAAAGTTCTCCCTTAACCGGACGCTCTCATAACCGGACACGGACACCAATTTTCACAACTGCCATAGAATGTCGCTCTCCCTTGAACGGACAAAACACGTATGGCGTTGTATAGTTTTTGAGTCGCATTGCGTGTGCCTGAGCGTTGTAACCGAAACGAAAAAGAGCATGCAAAATGTTAAGGAAAAAATATGAGTGCGACCCATGGAGTCCACACGACTAACTTCCCAGAGTAGAAAAATACGTAAAAACCTTTTTTTTTTTTTGCAAAATTTTGAGCCGATGCATCCCTTTGTAGTCGTACAAGCACGTTGATTCAAAGTCAAATTCCATAAAACTGACGATTTTAGGAAATACATTAAGTTTATTGAATAAGAGTAGCGCCATCTGTCAAAAGTTGGTCGTACCAACTCGTGGACTCATGCACAACTTCTTTACACAGTAAAATACAGCCTATATTGCTCCTGAATATTGCAGTTTTCTATTAGTGAAGCAATTTTTCTAATCGGATTATATTTCCGAAAATTAATATTTATATGGCAAAGCAGCGTTTGGTGGGTCAGCTAGTAATCAAATATAGTCTATGATACTCCTGAATATTGTTTTTTCACACTAACTATAAAATTTTTTGCATTATTCTTGAAATTATTGCAGAAATTATCATAATTTTCATTATATTAGGGTTGTCTTAGATTTTTGATTGCCATTAAAAAACCGCTAAGTGGATATTTTGCTCAAAACCTAATCAGTCGCTTGAACTTTAAAAACAATGAAAATAGACGGTAATGTATCGTTTCAAGATTATGTTACTATGGATAATAGTCTTACTAACAAAGACGATAAGGATGAAGCAGAAATCCATGAAATTGATTCCGAAGAAGAAGCAGATATGTATGATGATAATAATAATAACCCATTAAAATCTTATGAAGAGGCCCATAGCGCAATAAGGAGATTAAGAAACTTTTCGTTTTCCCTTAACCGGACACCTCCAATAACCGGACAAATTTCTCGGTACCGTCAGTCAGGCGCGGATCTAGAATTTTATTCCGGAGGGGGTCACAGGATAGAAAAAAATCAAAAATAACAAGAATACTCAAATAAATATAGAACGGAAGGTTTAAACGGTTAGAAATTTTTCATAAATTCAACTATTCAGAAGTTATGAGCAAAATTAATTTTTCCATACGTTTTTGAAGAAATAAAACAAAGTAATGTGTTTGCTTTTATTCAATACACTTTCGAATGAAATATTCGAATCAAATATTTTTTCAGAGCCAGTTCGTCATAAGGTTTAAAGTCGATTAAAAAAGGTTTTGATTGTGGTATTAAATTAAATGTTTATGTGCCATAATTAAACAAGTAGTTAGTGAGAAATAAAAAAATTCAATCAATTATAAGAAGTATCAATTATAGGAAGTATTAATAGCGGTGACGTGAAATTACGCACAACGAAATAAGCTATTTTCTGAAATTGAAAATCCTTGAACCTAGTTGGATGTGGAGTTGAAAGTACCGCGTTGTTTCTCGTCAAAAACATCGAGATAAAAACCAACAGAATCAAACCCCGGAGGAATATTTCAGGAGAGCAATTTACATTCCTCTGTTGGACAACGTTGTGACAGACCTCAACGAAAATCTCTCTAAAGAGTGATAAAGCTTTTTGGGTTGAGAGTGTTTCTACCTCGGACTTCCTATACAGCAGAGGACATTGAAGAAGTTCAGCTTGTAGCAGAAACGTACCAGAAGCTTCTGAACTCTCCGCCTTCGAGCATTATTGCCGAATTTGAGTTGTAGGTAGCTAAAAGGAACCGAATTGTTGAAAACGGCGGTGAACTCCCAGATTCGGTTCCTCTCGCCCTTGATGGTGTGATGGTAATCTATCCTGCTATTAGTACATTGCTTACGATTTTGGAAACGCTCTCTGTTACTGGAGCCACTGCAGAAAGGAGTTTTTCAACTCTCCATCGCCCCAAAACTTGGTTAACACGGACTCACCGGGCTTGCATTGCTACACATCAATCGTGACATCGAATTAGACAACGATGCGATCATTAAAAGATTTGCGAAACAAAATAGAATTTTGCATTTTGTGTTATAAATTATGCTTTTGGTTGGAACTTGTAAACAGATTGTAAACAAATGCTAGCCCTAGCATAGGTATAAACTATAGCCAAATTTATAGAAAAAATAATACAAAATGTCAGTATTGTGTTAAAAAAATTGTTGATTCAGCCTTTTTTTTTATTCTATTTTTTTCAGAGGACAAAAGAGTAACTTTTATGATCGTTTGGTTAGTTCCCGGTTCTTAAGTTTGCAAAAACTAGGTTTTGTTCGTTTGTTTTCTTTTTGTTATTCGGTTTGCAAAATATTGGTTCAGCTCTTTTTTTTTAAATACAGCCTGTTTGGGGGGGGGGGGGGGGTCATGACCCCCGTGACCCCCCCTCTGAATCCGCGCCTACCGTCAGTGTCTGGTTATGAGAGAGTTCACTGTATATATATTCTTGGGCAGTAGAGGCAAGATAGCAATCGATTTTCGATTTTCTTGAGAGGGAAGCAGTTTTTTTACCATAAAAAATCTAATTAAAGCCATCCTACTTTGACGCAGTTTGGACTAAAAATGTAATCCATTTTAACCAAAAGTCAAAAAATTTCTCATTAATAAAAATAATTTGTTTCCGCAGTAGTAAAGTTAGTGACGTTAAGCTTAAATTCCCTTTAGGAAATATTTTGTTGTTGATACTTATAAACAATCTAATGAACTTTTATCTTACATTTTTTTATTGCTTTGCTAAACCACCCTCCACAGTGGAAAAAGTTTGTAAACGCCTTTTAAGATACATTTCTTCTATTAATAGCATTTTGCACTTAGTCCACAGAATAAGAAATAATCCTTCGTTATCCTGTAGGAACTATCAAAATAGCATTTTGACTGAATTAAATAATCTATATGACATTATAATATATAAAATAAACTTTTTTAACACAGATCATCACTCTTATGAATAAATAACATGTATACAAATAAATTCCTTAACATAAATTTATAAGATTTATATAATGTTATACTATATTTATGTATTTATTCTTCTTTTGTTTTTGTTTTTATTCGTTCGTTTGAATAAATAATGCCATACTGTGTTATTTTTTGTTCAAAGAATTTATTTGTATATAATTAATTCACAATTGTGATGATCTGTGTGAAAAAAGAATTATTTTATATAGTTTAATATTATATTTATGTACCTATTTATTTTGTTTTTCTTCTGCTTTTGTTTTTATTCGTCCCTCAATAAACATTAATACTTTTTATGAAAGAAGTTCTCTCCTACTTTTTCCAAAACAAAATAATACAAAAATGTTATTGACTTCCAATAAAGGTAAGTTAACTTAATTTAAGACTCATATATCTAATATACCATGCAAAAACATCTACTCTGAAGCTTTGAAGCCAATATCTTCAGGTAGACTTCAATTTTGTAGTAGAAATGATTTTTTTCATATGCCTTCAAATCTTTATTATGTGATTTACAATATATTTAAAAATACTGCATTGATAACAATGATTAATATTAAAGATTAATATTAAAGTAAAAGATACACTCAAGAAATATTTTTAAACTTTCCATCAAAAATTGTTTCGTGAACAAATGAATTGGCTTCGGGGAAGTGAAAGAATGTGATAAATTTGATAAATATTTTTCCTTTTTTATTAAAAACTAGCCGACCCCGCGAACCTCGTCTCGCCTGCCACCAGATTAAATCAAATCTTAAAATAATTTTAAAAATTCTCGTTTTGCGGAGTTTTCTGATTTTCGTACTAATTTTTGAACAATTGCAGCTATGATCCCATACAAAAGTATAATTTTCGACCACCATTTGATTGTTTCCATTTTTCAATTTTCCCGTAAAATGTTCCCAAAATTTGTTTTCGCATTGATCCTGGCTCGTGTTAGCTTTGCCTACAGTCAAAATTTTATAACAATGCGTTGGACTACTTAAGAGTCTTTACAGACCACACAAACAAATCAACCTGCATCCATTTTATTGTTTACATTAATCTTTAGCTAAAATCGTTTCATCACCTTAATGGCGCCTTCAGAGATAAGCTCTAAAATGATTATAAGACCTATATAATACAATTTCAAAGATATGACATTTTTCTAGCTTGACAACGAACTTTCCAACACAGTCAAAATCCTAAATGTGATAAACAAAATCAAACGTGATGCTCTTTTCCTTAATTTTCCAAAATTGCACCTTTAATTCCATGCAATAGTTTGATATTGTGCTCTCCCAGAGTTTTCCAAGTTCCCCATCACCAATTTTTCAGTTTTCCGTTTGAAAACCAATGCACATAGATACAATTCCATGTAGTTTTCCATTTAAAAACCAATGCGTTTTCCGAGTTTTTCATCAAAAACTTTCTATTTTTCCATTCGAAAACTCATTTTGAAAACTAAAAAAAATTCCAAGCAAAAAAAAATCAAATTTCCGACCTTTGTTTGGTTTTTCCTACTCTTCCATAAGGTTTTTCCATTTTTTTTTGTCACAGAAACCATCACTGAATATAACAGTATTAACCATTAAAATTTCACAAATATCTAGTGGGCCATTTCGGAGTCCATAAAGGACATATAAACAAACAAACGTAATTATGTATTCTATACATCCATTTTTATATACATACCTAGAGATTTTGAAAAAAAAAATATCATTTATCTTAACCCCCTCCGAAACCAAATCCTAGCTACGGCTATGCCAGTTACTACCTCAAAGTGGAAATCTGTCTCACTAAGCTTACGTCACCCACGCCACACTATATCCATGTGTCCTTTATTCTTAACTGCATTAACTTAGTCTTGTCCCCGTTATGTCCTCAACCCATACCCTCCGTCTCAAGGATTATGTATCTTCATATATGCCTACAATTCTTTTTTAATCAAATGCATCCTTTGGTGAGTCAGAGCTCAGAGTTAGCGGAAGAAAGCGTCAGAGTATCCACATCTTACGGGCACCCCACAGGGGCAGTTCTCTCACCGTTACTCTGGGTTCTTATCATGAACGGCATAAAGTGAAATCAAGTGGAGTAAAAATAATAGCCTATATACGCTGATAATCTTGCCTTGCTAGCGACTGGCAAGTTCTTATCCACTATCATCAGTGGAACAGACTGAATATGTGCTCTCGTTGGTATGTAAATTGACTAGAAACTGTGGGCTGAAAGTCAATCCAGCTAAGACAGAGCTAGTGCTATTTACTAACAAACGTAAAATACCAGACTTAAAAGTACCTTCAATTGAAGGCTGTCCTCATAAAATCTCTGATCATGCAAAGTATCTCGGTGTGATCTTAGATAAAAACCTAAACTGGGGTCTGAACACCAAAGAAAGATAAAAAGGCGTCGATCGCCTTTTACTCCTGCAACATAATTTTCAAGAAAACCTACTAACCTATGGTAATCTGGTGTGGCCGAATGCTGTAGAAAAGATCACGAACTTCAAAATTTTGAAAAAAGTACAAAGACTTGCCTTCACAGGCATTACATATAGGGGCAATGAGATCCACGCCAACTGCGGGATTGGAAGTTATCCTCAATTTAAAACCCTTCATCTCTTTGTTCAAGAATCTGCAGCTAAAAGTGCCTTGAGACTTAGTCAGACTAAAGTCTGGAAAAACAGTTCCACAGGACATGCTCAGATCCTTCACAAAGTTATGGGTCATAGTACTACGACAGACTATAAAGTACCCGAACTTGATTGTCAAAAACCATTCCAGGCTGCCATTCCAAGCAGAGAGGAATGGATAGATAATATACTATACTCCAGTGAGTCATCAATACTTACTTACTTATCCGGCTCACAATCCATGAAGGGTCTCAGCCTGAGATACTGCAGTCTTCCATCGTGAACGATCCCTCGCATGCACTCTCCAGTCACCGAGACCAAGCGCTCTGGCATCCGCAGTCACTTGGTCCTTGTACCGTAGATTCGGTCTTCCTTGTCGTCTTGAACCTGGGGGCTGGGATGAGAAGACTTTCATGGCTGGAGCGTTGTCATCCATTCGCTCGATGTGGCCGAGCCAATGTAGTCGTCTTTTCTTGGCCTTCTGGACTACATCCACATCTTGGTACAGCTCATACAGTTCTCGGTTGTATCTTCTTCTCCATTCGCCATCGTCGCATACGGGACCAAAAATCCGTCGAAGAATTTTTCTTTCGAAAGTGCCCAGTATCAATTCCTCTTTTTTACTTATCGTCCAGCACTCGGCGCCGTAGAGTAGGACTGGTAAAATCAAAGTTTTGTATAGCAGACACTTTGTCTTTCGAGTGAGGAGTTTTGAACCCAGTTGTTTGGCCAAACCGAAGCAGCAGCGGTTCGCTAGGGTAATTCTTCTTCGGATCTCCACTAAGGTATCGTTCGTGGGATTGATGTTTGTTCCAAGGTAGGTGAACTCCTTAACTACCTCGAAATTGCTGCTACCAACAGTGACGTTTTGTCCTAGGCGGTGGACAGATGTTGCTTTGTTTGTTGATAACATGTACTTTGTTTTGTCCTCATTCACTTCAAGACCAACTAGTTTCGCCTGTTCTTCAATCGCTGTGAAGGCCTCAAGCACAGCTCTCTTGGATCGACCGATGATGTCTATGTCGTCCGCATAGCCTAGGAGCTGGGTGGATTTGTTGAAGATAGTGCCCTCCGTGCTCACACCTGCCTTGCGCACTATCTGCTCCAGGACTATGTTGAAGAAGTCACATGACAACGCATCTCCTTGTCTAAACCCTGCGCAAGTTTGGAATAACTCGGATGAGCTGTTACCCATTTGCACACTGCACTGCGTATTGTTTAGCGTCATGCGGCACAGCTGGATCAGTTTGTTCGGGATTCCGAATTCAGACATCGCAATCATAAGCTCTTGGCGGTGGATGCTATCATAAGCAGCTTTAAAGTCGATGAAAAGATGGTGGGTTTCGACTTGAAATTCGTTGGTCTTTTCCAGGATCTGCCTCAGTGTGAATATTTGGTCTATCGTTGTTCTGCCTGGCCTAAAGCCACACTGGTACGTGCCGATTATTGTGTTGCAGAAAGGTTTAAGACGCTCACACAGTACGTTGGATAGGATTTTGTATGCAACATTAAGCAGGGATATGCCACGGTTGTTTTTGCATAACATCGGATCGCCTTTTTTGTAGATGGGGCATATGGAGCTTATCGACCAGTCAGTGGGCATGCATTCTTCCTCCCACACTTTGGTGATGACCTGGTGCATGCGATTCATCAAAACATCTCCTCCATGTTTAAAGAGTTCCGCGGGTATGCCATCCGACCCTGCGGCCTTGTTATTTTTTAGCTTTTTGATGGCTCTTTCTACCTCTTCTCTGCTGGGGGCTGGGACTGGGTCTTCATTGACTGGTCTTGCTTCTCTTTCGTCATTATCTTGCTCGACATTTTGCGCATTCAGCAGCTGCTGGAAGTGCTGCTTGAAAACATCTACAATTCCCTGTGCTTCGGTGACTAGGTTTCCTTCACTATTTCGAAGAGCTTGTGTCCCGGTTCTGAAACCAGAAGCTAATTGCTTCGACCTTTTAAAGAAACGCCGGGTGTTGTTCTTGGCCCGAGACTCTTCTAGATCTTTGAGCTGAGAAACTGCGGATGCTCTTTTCTTTCTTCGCAGGGTCTTTTTCTCATTTCTCCTTTTCGTGCGGTACTCTTCCCTTGCTGCTCTTGTTTTCCGTTGCAGCATCTGCAGGCGTGCATTTTCCGTCTCTCTTTTCAATATCACGCACTCATCATCACGGGTTCTTTTTCGGGGGTGGCTGGTAACCTATGGTGGTCTCGGCTACATTTTTTATTACTTCGCGATATTGGTTCCACAGTGTGTTGACGTCTGTAGTATTTGGGAGGACGGCGGAGAGTCGCTCGCTCAGGCGCTCGCTGTAGTCTCTGGCATTCTCTGATGTGCTAAGGCAACCGATGTTGAACTTCTTTCTCTGGGCTGCACGTGTTTTTTTGTCGTTTGATATTCGAGCTCTAAACTTAGCCACTACCAGAAAGTGGTCAGAGTCGACATTTGCTCCTCGGAAAGTGCGCACGTTCAGGATGTTGGATGCGTGCCTTGCGCCGATTAGCACATGGTCGATTTGGTTGGTGGTTCGACCATCCGGAGATCGCCAGGTTGCTGTGTAGATCTTCCGTCTTGGAAACCTAGTGCTACTTATCACCGTATTACGAGCTGCAGCAAAGTCGATTAGTCGGAAGCCGTTATCTGTTAGTTCTCGTGGAGGTTGTGCTTTCCAACTAATCCGCCGAAGATGTCTTCCTTCCCGATTTTTGCATTGAAGTCTCCGAGTACGATTTTGACGTCGTATTCTGGACAGGCTCCGTAGGCTCTATCCAGGAGGTCGTAGAAATCCTCCTTGCTAGACTCCTCAGCATCATCGGTAGGGGCGTGTGCACATATTATACTGATGTTTTGTAGTGTGGCCTTGATGCGGATCACAGCCAGGCGATCACTTATTGGCTTGAAATCCATGACTTTCGATCTAAGCCGGTTTCCCACGACGGCGACGAACCCGCATTTAAATATATGCAATCTTTGATGGCAGCTATAATAAATGTCGAAATTCTTTCTTTCCTTTGTCCCTGATCCTATCCATCGTATTTCCTGGATCGCAGTAATATCTGCCTTATACTGCGAGAGGACAGATTCAAGTTTCTGAGTTGCACCTGGAGTGTAGAGGGTTCTTACATTCCAGGTACAAACTCTCAATGCGTAGTCCGTTGTCGTTCCGGGTCTGGTTACCATAAGAGGGGGTTCATTATCCGAGGCTGGTATCTCTCTCATAACTTTCAAGTTTTTCACTGTGGAGGGGTTGTTAGCCCCTCGCACTTACCTCCAAATTTGTTGGGCCGTAGATAGATAAGGTGCTCTTTTTTACCGATTTGCACCCGCGCTTACAAGTTTCGCAAGTTATATCTAAGATATAACCAGTACCCGGTGGCTACCACGAGGAGGTAAAGTAAGCACTTGGTGTGTAGGAAAAGATACAGCCTAAGCCCCCAGATCCTACAACACCCAACCACCATCAATAGCTATCTAATCTATACAGATGGCTCTAAGATGGATACTGGTGTAGGTGCAGGCTTCTATTCCGAATCTCTCAAGTTAACTGACTCGTTTAGGTTACAGACTGCAGTAGCGTCTTCCAAGCGAAGGTCCTGGCTGTGACAACAACTGCTAAACAGGTTGGGGATACCACGGGGTGATATCACCTTTTATATTGATAGTCAAGCGACAATAAAACTGATTAGTGTAACTGAGGTAAAACCATAGCTTGTGTCATGCTGCCGCGAAGAATTTAAGCTCCTGGCGCACAGCATAACATTAGGCTCTGGGAGGGTCCCAGGCCACAGCGGTATCCCAAGCAAGATAAGTATCAAGCTTGACGTAAGCCAAGCTCAGCTAGTCAGCACCCCACCCTGTCACTTAAAGCAGGAAATCTCAAATAATAGAATGCGGCACTACAAGAAAAAATTGCCTTTTTTAACAAACAAAGAATGGAAAGAAATATGCAATTACATAAGAAATCACTTCAATCTATTGTAGGGGAGAGGGGGGCACCTTAGGACACTTTTTGCTAAAAGCGGCCTATTTTTCTTAAAATACGTTGTATTACTTCGAATCCTGAAAATTATCGTTGTTTATGGTTTTACCTGTCAATATGATATCCTATGTATTTTCTTTAATTCATATTTGTGTATATATAAATATTTTAAAAAATTTCTTCAAGTGTCCCAATCTACCCCTCTGGGGGGGCACATTTGGACAGGCATGGAGCAGTTTTGGACTTGTCTTAAAAAAAGACACTACAGTTGTTTATATGTTTTTATTTAAAAAAAATATTAATCATAACATTTTATCAAATAAAAAATAAATGTTATAAAGGACTCAGAGTTTTTTAATATTCATTTATCAGTCTCAAAATTATAGAAGGATAAAAACAGACAAAAATCAATAAAATCTCATCAAATTCATTCAAATAAAAATAAATTGTTATAAATGTGAGAATTTAATAAAATAAATTCTCATCACCCAAGCTTGAAGGCCGAAAAGTCATAAAAAATGTGAACATACCAGCTGATGTGGGAAAAGTACATGTCCAAAACTGCCCCCCGTGCATTGTCCAAAAGTGCCCCAAGAGGGAGAAAAAACTAAAACCTTTACATTTTCTAATGACATTGTAAATTGTTAATTATCTTTGTCGGATCTCATCACAGAACAAATAAACATAGCTTTAAAGCACTTTTTACTTCAAACGCAATCGAAATTTATGATTTAAATACTTACATCCTGGAGCAAACAAAAATACATCTGCCTTCTAGAAACACACTTTTATTTTTAAATTTTTTGTGTATTGGTTCCGTTCCAATATAAAGCAGATGGTTGTTTTTAATGGTACTGCTACTATAATATAATTTTTTGGGTAGTAAAAAGTTTTTGTTTAAGTACTTTTTTTGAAGTTGTCCTAAACTGCCCCCGTCCTAAACTGCCCCCGTCCTAAACTGCCCCCTCTCCCCTAAGCATAATCACAGGACATGGGTAATATGTTAGGATATCACAAGAAAAAGATGCAGAGCATGCGGTGACAAGGATATGCATGCACTGAAAAACTTTATTGGTAAAATTGCTACGAATACTTACTATTCGTACGAGAAAAATTCGTACATTGAACGAATATTCGTAGATTGTACGAAGCTTTTCTGTAGTAAGAAAATTACGAATATATTAGTTTTTCGTTCTATGAACTAATGTTATTCATAAAACAAAATTATGAGTACATTGTACGAATTTATTCGTAAATAATCGTGTACGAATGGTTTCGTAATTTTTCCAAATTCATTAGTAAGATTTACTCATGCATTTGTTAAATGTACGAAGCAAAACTAATATTCGTAAAAAATTTAGTCTCGAAAATTGACCTTACGAATTATTCATAGGATTTACTCATTATAAGTAGAATGCAACTTTTTTATCTGTACATTCTACTAATACTTCGTATATGATAACCTCCATTCGTATATTTACCAAACGCATTAGTAGATTTTACTAATACATCGTACTATTTTTCCTCCATTCTAACACTAAACGAAACATTAATACATTTTACTAATGACTTCGTAATATTTTTCTTCATTCGTATATTTACCGAGAGTATTAGTACATTTTACTCATACGTCGTATTATTTACATTCCATACGTATATTTATCAAGAGCATTGTACTATTATTAAGTAATATTTACACTCCATTCGTACATTTACTAAAAGCTTTTGTAGATTCTACTAATACTTCGTACATCTACCAAGAACATTATTACATTGCACTAATACTTCGTAATATTTACCCTCCATTCGTACAATTAACAAGAGCATTAGTACATTGTACTAATAATTCGTATTATTTACACTCCATTCGTACATTTATCAAGAGCATTAGTACATTGTACTCTTATTAAGTAATATTTACACTATATTCGTACATTTATCAATAGCACTTGTAGATTCTACTAATACTTCGTAATTTCGGTATGTATGTATGTGTTGTCTGCGAATCTTCGCCGCTACTCGCATCGGATTGCGTCATTGTTCTTAAATCATGGCAGGTAATGGCTCATTTTGGTTGTGCTTTTGATAGTGTTTAGTTAGGTTTATGAGTTTTTTTTTAAATAAAATTAAAATAACATAAAAAGCGTGCTAAGAGTGCTAAGTGCTAAGGAACAAATTCTCGAAACATTACAAAATGTCGAAGAAAGGGGTAATACGACACCCAAATTAACAGACAACTTGCGGAAAGTTTTGGTCGAGGCTGTTTTACAATTCTGTATTATAAAAAACCACGGTCTCACAACAAACGACTGCGATGCTCTTTCTCAACAAATTTTTCAGGCGTTTCCAGAGGAGCTAGCGGTAAGAATAATGTGAAACTAACAAAAAATACTTATTAAAATACTAATTACATCGTTATTGTTTTTGAGCAACAACAACAAATTAAACTATCAACAAACTCCTTTATTAGTGGTGATATTGCTGAAATGAAAAAACCAATATTTTCTATTTGGCCGCATTACCAATCCGTTGACGGTTTTCGTTTGGTGAGTTATCAACTTTTTATTTATGTTCATACAGAAAAACACCATATTATATGCATATCAATTTTTCAGGTTAATGCCGATTTCAACTTTTTGTTTGGCCCTTCCAAGGGCTAATCCCTCGAAAACCTAAGTGATTTTTGTAAGGTCATGGTTGATGTCATATACCCTAAAAACATCGAAAAAAATAAAAATTCTGATGACATTCAATTACTCAAGGCACTTTCCGAAGAAAAAAAACAATTTCACAGAAGGTAGTATAACTTTACATACTTCAAAATAGCTAGACTGCATTTAGAAGGCGACGATCCTATACAAGCCGAAGCATTAATCAATCGAGCAAATCTTCTTAAAGCTACTTTTAATTTAAACCCTACAACCAATGCACTTTTGCTTAGCATTAAAGGTAAGATTATGCAATGATTCCATCAAGCCAAACATTTAACATTTTCTTTTTAGAAGCTACGATGAAGAATTAATATTAATATAACATTATTTATATAATTTTTATTTAATATATTTATATATTTATCTGTTTATTTATTCCTCATGTTATGTTCCTTATATGTTTTGTTAATAATTATATTTTTCAAAGAATATATGTTATTTTCGTTTTTGTTTAAATGGTTGTATTTTAATTCGTAAGAAGTGTAGCAGAATATGGAAATACTCTTCGTATACGAAGTATTAATAGAATGAACTAATGCTTCTGGTAAACTTACAAATGGCAAGTAAATAGTACGAAGTATTAGTAAAATGAACTAATGCTTTTGGTAAATCTACGAATCGAGAGTTAATAGTTCAAAGTATTAGTAGAATGAACTTTTGCTGATTTAACGAATAGGGAGTAAATAGAACAAAGTATTAGTAAAATGAACGAATGGTTTTGGTAAATTTACGAATGGAGGGTAAATAGTACGAAATATTAGTAGAATGTACTAACGCTCTTTGTAAATGTACAAAAGGAAACGTAAATATTGTCATTCCATTCGTACAATGTACAAATCTCTTTTTAAATATACGAATATGAGTATATTGTACGAATTTATTCGTGGCTGAAAACTACGAAAAAAATTCGTACGATGCACTCATATTTTCGTACTACTTATGCATGAAAATTTTTCAGTATGAAGATAGTTCACACTTTCTATGTCATTGCCCCGCACTTCCCAGGAAAGGAAGAAATTGCTCGGCAATTATTTATTGGGGGACTTAGAAGAACTTTCTAGTACTGCAGTTACTAACATTTTGAACTTCATCAGTGCCTCCAAATGCCTTGATTAACTGAACACATAGGTTTTTATTAGCTTGAGTAGCAATACTCATGGGTATCACAATGGATCTGTATTGATCCAAGTGCGATGGAAACGACATCAACTGTAAGCCCCTCAACCTAACCTAACCTTGGAGTTGTCGAACAGCGTGAGTTTCCCACCGTCATCTTACACAAACAGTCAAGTTTTTCTGTTATGCCAAATTTGTGATTGCTTCATATTAAAATCGATGAAGAGGTGATGAACATCGTTTAGGTATCCTTGGGTCTTTTCCAAGATATCTGGACCTAAACTTTTCCGGTCCAAAGCCAGATTAGTAAGTATCAGGTTGTAGACGAATCTCAGACATTGACAGAGTTTGGGAGACTTATGCCCCTGAATTTGATGCAGAGCAACTAAACTTCCTTCAAAGGGAATGAATTCCGACCATATCTGGGATGCTGATTTTTTATACTCTAAACGAAATCATCTCCTGCTGCTTTGAACCGTTCAGGAGCTTATTCATCAGCTCCAGCGTCTTAGATTCACTTCCTCAAAATGTCGAATAGTAGGAATCGGTGGTCTGCAACACTTAAGTCGAATATATCTTTATAACAAGTGGGATTCTGTTCGTCAACGCAATTTTAAAGTTTCGCGAAGTGATATTTGCATAAGCCCAGCACTATTCTGGGTCATCCACATCCATAGTTCTTTAATGGTCTCTTCCGAATCTCATTCTTGTGGCATCAATTTTTCTCCTCAGAGGAGATTATTGGAGTTATCAGAGCTGCTGTTGGTTGTGTTTGTGTGTTGTATGTGCTGTGTCCCCTTAAATGTACCATTTAACATCTAAGGAATTAAAAAACCTATGAGTCCAATGATTGGTTTTTGGAAAACCATTTTGATGCTTTGATAAAATTCAAGCAATGTTCGAATCTTTGACTGAAAGTGAGTATCAAAGCCGCGAAACATTGGAAACTTTATACCAAAGTGAGTACCTATACACTTTTTCACCTAACTGTTCTTTGTCCCTGAAATATATATATTAGATTTTTCATCATTTTCAACAAACGAAAAAAGAAAAAGAAAATCTTAGAATATCTGCCATTGCTGAAAATGGGTGCAAGTCAGAGCTAATTAAGCCTCCTTTCCATTTGAGGTACTACTCGTATGTTTTCCCAACAACTGATGGCGCTATCACGTAATTTTTAAGGTTCATTTCTCTTTCAGCGAGTTCGTTGTTGCTTCTCCAATTTTTCGTGTGTGTTTTGTTTTTAATCAGCCATCATTGCGTTACGTATGGTTCCGTTGGAAAGTATGGTTGTCCATCATAAAACCATTATTTTCCATATTTCCATAATCTCAACTTAATTTCCCATTTTTTTTTTTTTTTTAAGAAACTAGTCGACCTACAATTGGGCCACTTGATGAATATGAATTTTTGAGGGCCGTTCGAGTACATTATTTTTTTGTAGTCATTACCGTGAACGGTACGCTCATCAGTGATGGTTATAGGAGTGATGGCACAACAGCCATGCGGTTGGCAAGAAAGTCAATTCTAACCACCACTTTGATGTGTGGGAAAAACAATGGAAGAAACCGCTCTGTCGCGTTCGAATTCTTATAGTTAGAGTTCTGGTATTCTTTATAGTAAGGAGCAGCCATGACTCCTATCCATGCACCCCCACTTCTTATGCGACCACATCATCACCATCATCGTGATATTGCAATTGCAAGCAACTTCGACAATCGACGACGCCGCGCCGCGCCGACGGGACAACGCATTAGCATAAAGCTGAGAAGTAAAAAATAAAGGTTTTCCCATGCGCCGCCCATTTTCATGTACCCTTTCGGACGCGTTTGCAATTGGCTGCAGGACACTGGCACGCTGGTGGTGGCGGTGGTCATGTTGCATTCCCCCCGATGCCCACCGATAACGACCTACCTGGCCACACTCGCTGTGTGCTCCGCGACATTAATTGATTCCATTCTGCGAAGGTGTGAGCCTTTGTGCAAGCAAAATATATAATGTTGTGCTCTCCTTTCTGCAGGCTGCAACAGTGCGCTTTGGGTTTGGTTACTTTTTGTTTGTTTTTAAGGTCTGTTATTAAATCGCTTGGCTTCGGGTAATGCACTCTGACAGGTCGGCTTTGATTTCAAGATGCTTATCTTCTCTTTCTTTCCTCGCTGTCGTCGTAGTTGTTGTCCTTTCGTGTATAGCTATTTTTGTGGGGGGAGCATTTGCACAAAAAAGTGCAGAAGTCTTGGTCTCGGCGAGTCACCCACTGCGCGAGAACTCCTACTGGCGGTTATATAGCCGATCGATGTTGATGGCCGGGGCACCAAAACAGTGGTTCAACTAACACAGCACTAAGGATGGAGACATACTCCTATAGCTGCTTCAGGCAACTGCATTGGGGTGCAGTCTCAGTTTCAGCCCATGCCAATGTCACGACTTTATCGATGGAAAATCGCCTCTTGTGTTGGAAAAGTCATGCTTTTCGTACCCCCAAAGATGTTTTGCTGCACATCGGAGATCACCTTTTTCTGTCTGTTTGCTATTTTTTCTTCTATTTTTTTCTTGTCTTTTTTTTGCGCTACCAGCAATTACTTGGTGTTCCTCTCGCCCATGCCCATTCGATGAGGATGCTGGAGATATGTTTTCAAATCAGGATGCCAGCTCTTTTCGCTTTGTTGTGCTTGAAGAGAGATTTAGTGCGCTGATAATGCACCACCATAGTTCAGAATCAGCAGGAGCTTGCGGGAGGCACAATTCAAGTGTTTTGCCAACAACATAACTCTGAACTTTTTGTTTGGCATTGGAGGAATTTTTTGGTCAAACTTGTCTTAGCACTTGTTTGTGGAACAACAACAACAACAACAACAACAAAAATCAAATCAAACCAACTGCGATGATTGCAATCAGTAAAATAGGTTTCTTAGTTTCAAAGTAGCATTTTTTGGTTATGTTTGGCATTTTTTTGCCAAACAGAGTGCATTCGCTGGTGTTGCATTCGCATTGCCATATTTTGGGTGAGACATTCTTTCATCATTTTTTTTTTCAAAGATTTTTTGGAGTGGATGGTGACAGAGTGGCAAAACATTTGCAGACCACAGAGAGAGACTTGTCTACTTTTGGTGTTTTCACATTCAAACGGCATTTTCTTGGTTGATATCCATTTGACAGGTTGACACATAGGTACATAAAGACTCTGTGGGTTTTGAACAAATTTGTCAAATTTAAGTCTGAATAAGAACAAAACTGTCCCGAAGGTGTTGGAAGTACTTTTTATGGAATTCAATTGGTTAAGAAAATAATGAAAAACGATTTTCCATTGCTTTAATTTTTTTTGACTGCCAACAGAATGGGACAAATGAGAATTAAAAACGACAGTTAATGCGTTAGCTTTAGGACACAGTGAGAAATGCCTGAGGGCCAGTTTGCATTTTGGAGCCAGAGAAACAGAGACAGAGAAAAGTCTCGATGTCTGAGATCACAGTTCTTCGAAAAATAACTGATCTAGATAATGCTGCTTACACAATACTGAGTATACAGTCTGCAGTGATAGGAAGTTGAAAAATGTGCACGACTGGGTCGCACAAACTTGCTCCTGTAATGCAAAACTCAACGCACAAAAAACAATAAGAAATAGAAACATGTAATTAAAGTTAAAAACAAATAAAAAATTAGATAAATATCCACAAATATTTTATTTAAAAAAAATTTATGCCATAAAATATTTTAAGGAATTGTTGATTTTTCCGTTTTTTTCTTAAATTATCTTTTTATGAATCGTTATATGGTTATGGCTACCCTATATTTTGATCTTTAAAAAAAACAGATAAAAAAACGACCCGCTAAATTTTCTCAAATCACTGTTTTTTAAATTTGAAGTCAATCTAACCAACCAAGTTGTAGTGCTGTAGGTGCGTTTACAGACAAACAGACGGACGGAATCGCTGGACCATCGCAATGTCATATTTGATTAAAATATCAATTATTTTTTAAGAATACATACTTGCCATACATTCCGTCTGCTGGGAGCATGCCTTAAATCTAAAACTGTTTAATATTTTACTCCGTTTTAACCAATTTAAGGCATAAAAGTTAAAGTTAAAATTTGTAGATTTGATGTTTTCGTTTGTAGTAGTAAACAGAAAATGAGCATTTATTATAATTTCTAACTAACTGATTTAGAGGACTGTTAGTGCCATAGTTTGTTCTGCTAAAAATGGGACAAACATTTAGGCGCCGGTTATATGTAGCTATCAGAAAAATCCATCAGAAAAAATTGGAACAGTGAAAACTTGAAAAAAAATTTCTGCTGAGTGTTTATAGCAACCAAGAAATTTGTGTCAGAAATTAAACGTCAATTTAACGCCTCTTGAAAAAATTGTTTTGATTATTTGCCAATCGCTTGTTTGTTTGATTTGGAGAGAAAAAACTATTAAATTATGACTCGTGCCATAAATAAAAAAATAGTTCTTGTTGCAACAGCTTTGTGTTTGATGAGGAGAAAAAGTGTTTCCAAGACAATACGACGGTATCACTATCAAGTGCATCCACTTTATAGGCGTCGGAGAGAACACGGGGAATTTTTCACGCTTTTTTACAGGCTCGAAATGTACCCAGTAAAATTTTTGGAGTACTTCCGTACGAATCGTGACCAGTTCGAATTCATCTTTTCTAAAATTCAAAGTGATATAGAGCCCAAAAAGACTTTATTTCGGAAAGATTTCATAACTGCCAAGGAAAAACTTGTTCTAACATTGCGGTAAGGATTTGTTTTTTTTTTAATTTTGAGATTCTCATAGATAACCTTAATCATTCCAGATTTCTAGCAACTGGAGCAAGTTTTGCTGACTTGTCGTTCAGATTTTTGATGGGGAAAGCAACCATAAGAGCATGCATCATGCAAACGATTGGAGCAATAAACAAACATATCCAAGATGTGGCTATGCTAGTTCCGGAAAGTCCAAGATTTTGGGAAGAAGTTTCGAACGGTTTTCTTTCCAATTGGAACTTCCCCAACTGCCTTGGTGCTGTTGATGGGGAGCATGTGAAAATGTTTGCTCCAAGAAAGTCTGGGAGTTTTAACTTTAACTATAAGAAGTGTTTCTCAACAGTCTTGATGGCAGTAGCTGATGCAAACTATAGATTTGTGATGGAAGCATTGGAGCACATGGGTCCAACGCTGACTCGACTGTTTTTTCTTCGTCAAACTTTGGGAAGGCCTGGTTGAACAACCCACAGTCATTGTTTGTTCCTGCGGAACAAATTAACAAGTACAAATATTAATGTGCCCTTCGTTCTCGTCGGGGACGAAGCATTTGGCTTGAGATATAACTTAATGACACCTTTTCCAGGTGCTCAACACCCAAGCAGAGGATTATTAACTACAGGTTTGAACAAAATATATTTATTCATGTTTGTACATACATATATCAACTATCAACAATGTATTTTTTTTTCAGATTATCGAGAGCAAGACGAATCGTGGAAAGTTCATTTGGGATTTTGGTCCACACATGGAGGATTTTATTAAAGCCACTGGAAGTTCAAATGGACCTTGCCAAACCCTTGATCCTCTGCTGCTGTGTGTTGCATAATTACATACAGAATTCAAGGAGTCTTCCAATTTTCTCAACGAATGTTCAACGGACCGGAATGGCCGAACCTGCATCCATGGCTGTTAATATAAGAAACACTTTTTCCGACTGGTTTGTGTCCGAGGGCGATTTAGAGTACCAATAGGAGAAAATATAGAAAAGTAAAGAATTCATTGAAAAAATACATTTATTTTGTAAATATAAATATCTGTATAAAAAAAAACAAATTCTTACTAAGTACTTAAAAAAACTAAAACAAACATAACACAAAACAAAATAAATAGATCACTTTCACTAATTGACAATCTTGATGCAATTACGTTAAAATACAAATCAATCCTCATTCAATTCTTGAGCCAAGATTTCGAGAATTTTGGATTGAAAACGGATTGTTCTCCGCGGGCTAAAATGGCTCACTTGGAGAGCAATGTTTTCCATAAACAGCTCCATTGGGGATCTATTATTTTTAATTGCGTTTAGAACCCGTTCAAGAGGTTCGTCGGATGGTCTTTTTTGGCTTTTCTTCTTTTTTGTTACTTTTGGCCTTTGGGAAAAAGCATCATCCCAACTTCCAGCCTCAACGTCCACAACGTTCTCTATGTCGCATATTGATTGCGAGCTTTGAAGCTGACTAAAGTTGCCGCAGTCACTGTTTTTTTTCTGATCCGTTTATCTGATAGCTATAACCGGCCCCTTATATTTTCTTCTCAGACTAGTTCGGCTTGTGTTGAAATTTAATCTAAAAAGCAAATTTGGAGACAAAATAGATCCATTCATGAGCCCAATAATGAAACAAAATTTCAATAATTCGTTGGAAGGTTTATCAACTTAAAGGCTGAACTAAAAAACGATTTTGCTCACACAAGCACGCTTAAGTGAATACACACGAACCCTATGAGCAAACCATAATGTACTTAAGCAACGTTCGTTAACTTTTCGTTTAAATTTTATTCGCTCATTGCTTAAGAGAATCTAACAATTTGAAGAAGAGAAGGCCAAGCCTACTTTTTTTGCTTGCTTAAGGAAATTTTCGTCCGGTTTTTTAACATTAGCTTAAGTTCACTTAAGCAATTATAGTTGGGCCTTAAGTCTGTTAGTATACCTATAATGTAGGTAAAGTAGCCCTTTCTGTCCATGGAAATAAGAAATCGGAGAGAAAATTTTAAAAATCCTGAATACTTTCAATTCTATTTGTATGAATGGAGTGGTAAGGTGCCCATACGACACAACCGTATTCAAAAACCGGCCTTACAAAAGATATAAAAAGAATTTAAATAACATAAGGATCACGAAATCACGAGGAAATCCTTGAAGAAACTAAGAGTTTTATTTGATTTTTACTTGCGACATATAGAATATATGGCAAGTATTGAATTCGTAAAAAAAAATGTTGAGATTTTGATGAGATATGACAGTGTGGGTCCAGCGATTCCATCCGTCCGTCTGTCTGTCTGTACGTACTGCCTTAACCACTGGTCCGATTGACTCCAAACTTGAAAATTAGAGGTTTGAGCGAATACGCATGGATCATGTTTTTGATTTTTTTTTCTTAAGATCAAAATTTAGGGTAGCCACCATACAATTTTTTTTGGCTAAAAACCAAAAGTTTCAATTTTCTCAAAAACGGCTCTTATGATTTTTTTTTAAATTTCCTCGAATTTTTTTTTTTTTAACACTGATGTATTTTATGTAAAAAAATATTTTTGTATTGCTCCAAAACGGTACCTGAGAGGTTTTTTAGCTATGAGATTTTCTCAAAAAAAAAAAAGCCAGTGAGCGTCTTTTTTTTCTGAAAGTACGTATGTATATATTGCCCAAATAATATTTTGTTTTCAAAAAAATTTCAAAAATTTGTTTGAATTTAAGAAAAATGTTTCTAAACTTTTTTTTTCAAAATTCTGTATCCTGCAAAATGGATCCATATTATAACATCGAAATTTACTTATAAAATTTATATTTATATGTATATTCTTGAATACTGCGTACCCAAATTAATTTTAAGACATTTTCAAAAAATTATGTATAAAAAATTAATTAAAAAAAAAAGACGCTCCTAGGATTTAAAAAAAAAATTGAAAAATCAAAAATTTCTTAAGAAATGATATGACATCATTTTTTCAGATTGAATCTATTTTTGAGGTAAATATTTCAATTTAAATTTTTATTTATGAATTTTATTTTTTTTTATATTTTTTATGATTTATAATTTGGAATACAGGAGCAAGTTCGTGCGACCCAGTCATGCACATATTTTAATAACATAATTATAATGGTCAGTGAATGTTAGTTTTGGATATAAAAAGAATCTAAGATTAGAAAAACTAGATGTCCTGCACAAAAGTGACGAATTCAACTCAAAGTCAAAAATAAATAAGTTGCGTTTGCGTGATAAACTCATTGCTTTACACTTGTCTATATAAAGTCAAATGATTACGGCGAGTCCGGGAGACTTGACCATATGGGAGACATGAGCCACTCTAAATAATTCACTCAAATATCACTCAAATGACTCATGAGTATACCAAATTTGTTCATCCTTCGATGTTCTACTTTATTTTGCTTTGGCAAAAATCACTTGGTTGTACATAAACCTTATGAGGCTAATTAGAAGTAGATAAATGTACCTTTAGAAAGATGTATGCTCAAGTCTCCCGGACTCCCCCTACTGTTGCACAATACCCAAAATCTCTGTAGATGGTCTTGAAGAAGTTCACAGTCAGTGATACTGTTAATTGATCTACATCAGCGTAGATTAATGTCATTGAGTTTTGAAAGTTAGAAGGTCGTTAATAAACAGTAAACAATATTAAAAACAGGGGGCCGAGATGACTCCCTTTTGGTACTCCAGAATTAATAATAAATTAATGAGAACATTTATTTTTAAACAATGCACTAAAAACTCTATTTCTAAGATATGACAAAAAAAATCCACAAAACAAAACCATTGCTGAGTCCTAATTTATTAAGTTCTATTAAAAGAATTGCGTGATTAAGCTTATCAAACGCTTTGCTGAAATCAGTTAACACACAGTCAACTTGCGATCGTTTTTCGAATACATCTAAACAATAAGTAGACAAGTGCAATAAATTAGTTATTGTAGACTTCTTTTAAAGTCCCTAGGACCCTATTTATAAATTGCCGTAAGATGAGAATATATCCAAAGTTCTGGGAATGTACAACACTTTAATGACTCGTTGAAAATAACATATAACGGGTAGGATAAATAGAACACACATTTTTTCAACAATAAAGATGGTTTACCATCCGGTCCAGAACTAAAGCAGTCGTCAAGTTGCAAGATATTACTTTTAATAGACTTCAGAAATTGAGAAGTTAATTAAATTTAGATGTAAATATTCGCCAATAGAAGGAGAAAACGAGGAAGAAGTGTCTGTTGGAAGAGAGTCTTCAAAGGCACTTTTAAAATAATCAGCAAACATATTCGATATAGTCTCTGGAGAGTGACGCAATGAATTTTCTAATTTCATTGACGCCGGATAACCGTCGAATTTTCTCTTCTTTTTCACATAATTCCAGAAAAAAATGGAGTTCGATTTGATTTCAGATTCTGTCTTTGAAATAAATTCACAGTAAAGATAGTTTGAATAGGTCACAAATTCATAGTGAAGAAATTGATAGGTTCTAAGAGTCCGATCATAGATATGTAGACTATAAATTTTAACCTTGCCTTATTGTGCTTATTTTTTTAATGATTTTAAATGTGAATCAAGCCATGGCATTTCATAGCGTATCTAAAAAACAGTCAAATAAAATTTCATAAATTTTCAAGGTCATTTCATCCAAACATATACATTTAAAAACATTGAATCCCAATCTTGGTTAAGTAAAAAATCAATTAGCCGTGAGAAAATACATTTTTTTAGATCAAAAGTTAGATGACTATTAGTAGCATTTAGTACCTACATTAAATAAATAAATAAATAGAGTGGCGCGACAGCTCTTAAAGAGCCAAGGCCTAAGTGGCTTACTCTCATCAACAATTCTCCGAGTGCGTGTGAAGAATTGAGGGGACCTACAATTTAACAACGAATCAGAACGGCAAAATTGAGAAGCACTTTTTCATGACACATTGATACTCTTGGAAGTATTGTCAGTTCTTCGCAAGACGCAGTGCCCGTGAAAGATGAAATAAAAACTATGGGCACGAGTGGGAGTCGAACCCACTACGTTCTGCTTAGCAGCCAACGCACCTAACCACTAAGCCACTAGTTCCTACATTAGAAATACATAAATTCAAAGAAACAGTTATAGCCTGGTGATGACGATCTTCATGAACAAGTTTTGAGTCACTGGGAATGACGGCTGAGAAAAAGACCAGATCCAACACTCTTTCATTATCATTTCTTATTCCATTGAGCTGACTTAAGCCAAAAGAAGCCATTCCATCGATTAAGCGAAATTCGCTGGAATTCTGGGCATCATCAGGAACAAAGAAATTGTCATCAGTTGACCGACACCATTCCAAATTGGGGAGATTAACGTCTCCTAAAACAATTATTCATTAGATTTTCATAGATATCGCTGTTTTAGTTTGATGGGATATGTATATGTTACGATGACATAAAGTAACCAGATAACATTTTCACTCTTACGCAAAGTAGTTCAAAGAAGGACTGGAAAAAGTCATTAACTAGCGGACTTATAAGAGTAGTTCTAGTTGCAATCAAAGCCTCCACATACAGTATTTGAATCAGTTTCACTGTATCTATCTCGTCGAAAAAAAAACTGGTATGTGTTGTCAAATATAACTCAGAATCAAAAAAAGAAGAATTCAACCATAGTTCGGTTAACACAATTACGTCGTGAAGAATACAGTACCTTGTTGGGTTTTTGTCCTTATCCCATTGACGTTCTGGTAGTAAATACCTACCTACCTTGAACCAAATATCTTTTCCATAAACGACACCTCAGTGCAGATCTGACGAAGAATTACCCTAACGAACCGCTGTTACTTACTTTACTATACAGTTTTATCAGTCTTACTCTACGGCGCCAAGTAAAAATAAATAAAAATAAATAGAGTGGCGCGACAGCCTAAGTGGCTTACTCTCATCAACAATTCTCTGAGTGCGTGTGAAGAATTGAACAATTTAACGCCGATTTCGAACGGCAAAGTTGAGAAGCACTTTTTCATGACAGATTGATACTCTTGGAAGTTTTATCAATTCTTCGCAAGAGGCAGTACCCGTGAAAGATGAAATAAAAACTTTTATGGGCACGAGTAGGACTCGAATCCACGACGTTCAGCTTGGCACCTAACAACTAAGCTACGGGCAACTGCTGAACTACGGCGCGCGCCAAGTGCTGGACGACTAATAAAAGTCGAAAGAAAATTTCTGCGAGAGGCCGAATCAAGAGAGGGTACCAACAAACCAACATGTTGAAGTAATCCAGAAAGCCAAGCAAAGACGATTACATTGACTGAAAAACATCGAGCGAGTTGATAACACTGCTTCAAACGGGGAAAAACTTCTTTTTCGCAGGCCTCAGGAAGATGACAAAGACCAGGTAACTGTGGATGCCAGAGTTCTTGTTTTTGACGGTGCAGTGCATTAACGCCCATGGAATTAACGTCCGCGGGTGTTAATTCCAAAAACAAAAGGAATTTAATTTACCCCCGCGGGTGTTAAATCCTTTTTGAATTGGCAATAAGGCCCACCATAAAAAAGAACTAACGACCGCGGGTGTTAATGCCATTTGAAATTGGCACTAACACCCGCGAGTGTTATTTTCTTTTGGAAGAGATCTTTTAAACCTCGGATGTGAACACTTGCGCTGGCATCCTAGAAACCTTGGCCACGTGAGTAGAAACAAATTAAACATCACAAATGCAGTTTACAAATTTTACATTTCTTACTTCGTACGATTATACTTTTGTTCATTCAAGACTTATTCGGTTTGTGAATTAAATTTTTTTTTTTTATTCAAAAACCGAATAAATCTTTGGGATGTCAAAGTTCGGTGAGGATATGGCAATCTACAAGCACACTATACTTGAAGCCAATTTCATCTTATTGTATCTATCTGTCACCTAAAATAACCAAGCTATTTCATTTACAAGATGGATGGACACAAGCGGAAAAAATTTTGGCCAAAAGAGAATCAATTTGGGGTGTGAAAATAAAAAAATTCTCGCGATCAAATCAAATCGATCTTGAATTTTTTGTATCGGCTTCAACCTCAGTCGAAATGATGTTGAAAACGAATCATTGAAATGCTTGCAAAAATGTTAAACCACTACTTTTCCGAATAAAAGGAAACCTAAACAGCTCTGACAATTTTATCGACAGCTAATAAAGAAACGTGGTCCTATTTATTTCAATTTGTACTTAAACAATACATACATACAAGAATTTAAGTTTTTTGTTTATTTGTTTAGCATGAACGTTCGTTGTTTCACTTTTTTTTTCATTTGGGACTTTTGTCCCATAAAAAGTAAAATTTAATTGGGACTACTGACTGGCCAAAGTGGGTTAATAATCCCTAAAACTATTTCGGTACTTTTGAGTCTCCAGAGTGGCTCAGAAGTTCCGAAAACCATTTTCGGGACTTCTGACTTCGAGACGAGTTTCCCTGCGCCAAGTTTCTAATCAAAACCGAAAAAAGAAAATAAGAAAATAGGTTGCAATGGACATAAGACCACAACCCTTGTAAGGGTCTAATTTCCATAAGAAATTGAAATAAGGCTTTATTTCGTCAGACGTTATTTCACGTCACCATTTGTTTCACGTGTGGGTTTTATTTCCAATTAAAATTGAAATTAAAGCCCACCAAAAAAAGGAATTAACCCCCGCGGGTGTTAATTCCAAATCAAAAAAGGAATTAACACCCGCGGGGGTAAATTCCTTTTGTTATTGGAATTAACACCCGCGGGCGTTAATTCCATGGGCGTTAATGCACTGCACCGTTTTTGACGACTGAAAAATGTTTGCGAGTTACCGATCCCGATTGATATTCTATAAATGGATAAGAAGCCGGGTATGTAAATAGTAAGCCCACATATACTTACGCATTTTTTGGGTAGAAGTGAAAAATTAGAATTTTCTCAAAACGGCTTCTACGATGATTCACACAACATTAGATTTCTTTCCTCATCGGGGTATTGAAAATAATTACTGAGCCAACCGATGGGACTTCTGACGGAAATAATTTCAGAACCACTAGTCAGGCAAACTTTTTGAGATTACTAAAGCGGGACAGTTTCGTTTGAGGTAGGTATGGGTTTTTGAAAAGAAGTTGACCCAAAATGCTTATCGTTAGCAGAAAGGGCCTTACTTCCAGATTCTAAAAATTTTTGGTCGGGACGAAAAAAAAAAAAACAATAATATTGGTCCTTACGCCAAATTCAGTAGGTAGTTGGGCAATCTTCTTCAGAGATTTAAACCTTGCCCAACCTGACAGATGAAAACTCACAGCTCCAAGAATTTGATGGAAAATGATTTCACTGCCCTGTTTTGCTAAATATTATAATTTGAAAATAATCAGCTCAATTAGGTAAATAGTAAGGTAAAGTAGAGTAAAAAATTAAAATCAATAATATTCTCTATTTTGCGTTTCGTCGAAACGGATTCGAAAACCTGCACTATTTTGAGTGCGTAGAGCGTAGTTGGCCGAAATCTTAATGTGCTATGTTGATTGGAAGTTTTTCGACCTTGACAAAATCAAAACTTATGTTGTCCCCTATATCTCATTTAATTCGCTTCCATCCCGCTTGCCTAATGCAGATCTCAATAATAGCCGTAGCCGTGTCACTTTTGAAAAAGGAATCCTAAACTGGTCCACCAGGTCTGCACAAAAAGGGTCTATTTTTCATTTCTTGAGTGAAACTGGGTATATTGTCTCATCATGAAGGTAACCTCTGTATACAATAATAATAATTATTATTACTCCAAGACCCATATGAACCAAACAATAGCAAGAACGATTCGTTTGAAATCAATACCGATTAATGAAAACGAATGCTGACCCTAAGAAAAAAAAACTTAGGTATTTTTAATGGAATTCCATTCCAAAGAACATTCACGGTCTACATTTGCGGGGGTGACTGGTGCTCTAGAATTTCAAAATGCCCTTATCCAACCATTGATTCTATTAAGCTACACAAAGAAAATCAACTCTCCAAGAGGTAGCCGTGTTGTTCTCATTCATGTCATATCATTAATCGTCAAAAACGAACAGAAGTACCTTCTATACGGACTTATCCCATCATTATCCCATATCAAAACATCGAAGCCTACACTACAGAAATGAAAGTGACATTATTTGGCGGAACTCAAAAGCGCCAACGCCATTAACAATTTTCAAATAAAACCAACAACCACCCCCGCCCAATCCCATATCGAACTCTAGAAATCTACAATAGAAACAACATTTACCGAAGAGGGTTGTTATTTGTTTTGACAAAAGTTGTAAAATTTATAACGAATTAACAGCGCGTATCGGGAGTTCAATTGTTTTGGTACTTTACTTTGACATGCGACTACATCCAGCCGCGCCACCGACCGACGCGACGACGAGGCACGCACGACAAAGCGAGGGTGGATAAATTCTCAATCCTCATTGAAATCAAAACAAGAAGAGTCTTTGACTTTGACAATTTACGGTAAACAAGGACATTTATAGCCTCTAATTAAATTATGTGTCCGTAGCGAAGGTAAGAAATGATGTCCTCATAAATTGCCTCGTGATGGAACCAACACAGACATTTATCAATTAAATTGGAGACTCGATTTTCAAATAAAGACAATCGTCCTTTCCTCTCGTGTCTGCGAAGGTCTAAGGAGCATATGTCTGGATAGAGAAACCACATCCACACATGGCGAAGGACCTTTTTTTCCCTGGTTAACATCATTTTTGGTCGTGTCGGTTGTCTGTCTTTTAAGGTGTCCTTGTTCTTAGAGGTCAAACATGCATCTCTGACAAGCCGGAGAACATGAGTTTTGTGGTCAGAACAGTGTTCTTCGTCGTCGTCATCGTTGTCAGACAGACAAAACAGATGGAATATAGACTTAAGTATAGGAATGCGCTTTATCCTTTAATATACAAATAAATAGGTGCATCACGCAAGCCAATTAGTTACGGAAAAGGGTGTAAAATTTCGTGCTGTCGATGTTGGTCGTTCGGTTGGTGTTTCTGTTTCTGTTTCTTGTGGTGGTGAAGAACTCATTGAGGGCGCATTCCGCGTACCTATATAAGAAAATTCGCAGCCCCTCTCTTATCTATTGACCGCACACAGTGCAACAAAATGTTTTAAATTCATGCAACGTCTCTATGTCAGTTCAAATCAAATGAGCCACCGACTACGGAATGAAATAATTGCAACGAGAAAAGCTACAAAACATGCAGCATAAGTTTAGTTTTGAGTGAGTGACGGCTAAGGTGATTAAAAATGTATTAAGGTGTGTAACTACACTAATGACTGACAGCATTACTTTACATTTATAGACATAGACATAGACAATGGTGCGCTGACGCTTGGGCTAGCGCTGACGCTGACGAATAACGATTGCGATATGGCGGGCGGTGCAATTGCAAACACTCGCCACTCGCAAGTCTAAATCAATTTTAATTCGTTCGACTGCGAGCTTTTAATCCATCTCTGCTTGGTTGGAGGGAACTTCAAAGGTTTTGATAATGTGGCAGTTTGTGCGTTGACTTGAATGTTTTTAATAATTTATTTATGCTGGAATTGCAGAAACTTAGGTGCGTGTTTAATTTGTTGCTTACAGGTCCTTAAAAATTAATTTGACGGAAGATGTGAAAAAGAGTTAAATGTATTCGTAATTAAATGTAATTAAAAGAAAAGAAATGCAAGCAAATAAATAAAAAATATTAACTGTTTGCAACATTTCAATTAGCTAAACAACATTCTGTTTTAACGACGATTGAGAGACCCCTCTGTAGACTAAATTCGCATAGCGTTCAGTTTTGTTGTAATTTACCCCATCAATAATTGGAAGACACTTTATGGTTAAGTCAAAGGACCCCGAAGAAAGGAGTGGTTGGGTGTTGTAGGATCTGGGGGCATATGCTGTATCTTTTTCCTACACACCAAGTGCTTACTTTACCTCAAAGCGGTAACCACCGAGTAGTGGTTATATCAGTAGATATATAACTTGCCAAACTTGTAAGCGCGAGTGCAAAACGGAGAAACAAGAAGCAAGAAACTTAAGAAGCACTTAAACAACTGCCCTACAAATTTGGAGGTTAGTACGAGGTACATGAAGTTATGAGAGAGATTGGCAGAGCCGGAACGACACGGACTACGCATTGAGAGTTTTTTCCTGGAATGTAAGCACACTCTACACTCCAGGTGCAACTCAAAAACTGGAATTTACCCTCACGAAGTATAAGGGAGACATTACTGCGATCCAGGAAATACGATGGATAGGATCAGGGACATTGAAAAAGAAAAGTGCGACATTTATTAAAGCTGTCATCAAAGAATGGACCATATTTGGATGCGGATTCGTCGTGGGAAACCGACTTAGATCTAAAGTCATGGATTTCAAGCAAATAAGTGATCACCTGGCTGTAATCGGCATCAAGGCCATACTCCATAACATCAGTTTAATATGTGCACACGCCCCTACGACCTCTTGGATAGAGCCTGTCCAGAGTACGACGTCAAAATCGTACTCGAAGACTTCAATGCAAAAATCGGGAAGGAAGAAATTTTTGGCGGATTAATTGAATAGCACAGCCTCCGCGAATTTCCAATGTTTTCCCTTAGGTAATTTTGCTTTTGAATCACTCGAGGTACTAATTGGATTTGATTTGTCCATATTGAATTTTTTCAATAACTGTTTTGTATATCGTTGTTGCTTTAGCCTTATTACACCACTGTTTTGTAGTATTTCGACTCCTAAACAGTAACGTGCCAATCCGAGATCCTTGATGTTAAAGGCAGTAGCAAGCTGTTTCCGGATTATGTCCAACATCTGCTTACTTTTTGAAGCGTACCATATGTCATCGACATAGGTATATGGCAACCACTGTGACATCTTCTTAACTTGAACTATAGTAAAGACATGTGTCGTTCGAAGCTGGTTTCAAGCCAAAACTACGTAATGTTTCATCAACCTTTTATACCACTGACGTCCTGTTTGTCGAAGAAGTGCCTTCCTCAATCGACACACTTTGTTGCCTTTCTTGAAGCATTTGTTTCGCTTTTTTTCTTACTTCATCCTGTTGGCCATTTTCGTCAACTATCAACTGCAGTGCCTGTTGGAAGTATTTGGGAGGTTCCATATAGATTTCTTCTTCCAGGTCCCCGTTTAGATATGCCGCTACGATGTCCATCTGGAAAACTTCACGACTGTCACGACCAGCCAATGCCATAAGGAGTCTAATGGATTCAAGACGAGCTACGGGTGCAAATGTTTCTTCAAAGTCAATTCCAGTACGCTGCGAAAAACCTATGGCAACAGCTCGAGCTTTTCAACGTTCTAAGGTTCCATCTGCTTCAAATTTGTTTCTTAGAACAATTTTGCTGGTCACAACAGATTTTTCTGTTGGACGCTCGACAAGATCTCAGGTGTTTTTCGTTATCAAACTCAAATCTCGTTTTTAATCGCGGCCAACCGCATTCATTTTTTTCATTTCCAGTGATCGCATCTTCAAGAAGTAGTTCACCGATATTGGTCATTTCTACACTTGCAAGTCCATCCAGTGAATCAAAAAAGACATCTTCATCTGCCTTTTCTCTTTCTTTATCTTCCATTTTCTGCAATCTTCGTGTTAGTTCTGCTCTGTCGTTACGTGTTCTAGATCTGGTTTGATATACTTTCTTTGGTTCCTTGGAATCCGTGAGCGAATTTTGATCTTCTGTAGATTTCCCAGCTAATGTTCTCACTTCAATTCAAGCTGTAGATTTGTTTCCGCTTGCTGCACCGGTACATGTACAGAACATAATTCAGGAACGCTCTTAGACTTTTCACCCTCGATTACTACACTGAACCAAAAAAGGTGGTGAAAACAACTAAATCGCAGGTTAAATCAACGAAAAGTAGGTTAATATACACCCTACTAATCCGTTTGTTGAATTGAATAATTCATTTATTCAATTTGAATATTTGGTAGTCAGCTGTGAATTTGAAGAAATTTCGTCAAATCCACGAATCTTTTTTAGTTAATTATTTATTCAATTCTACTAATTAAGATCGTTAATTTGACGATTTTTTATTAAATTTTAATAAAAGCAATTAGTCAAATTGAATATTAATTTAATTAATTTGACTATAATTCTACTAATTAAGTTCGCTAATTTGACGAAATGTTTTTAAATTTGAATAAAAGAAATTAGTCAAATTGAATATTAACTTAATCAATTTGACTATAATAACCGTTGTGAATTTGATGAAAATTTTTTCAATTGACTTATTAGTTTAGTCAATTCAACTTTTTGTTTATTTGGTTTAAATAAAAACGTTTGTGTTTTCAACAAGAAAAATATTCAATTTCACCATGCATTCTTCAAATCAACTATTAGATAGCACGTATTTGTTCTAATCAAGCCAAATACAATTGAAAATCAGTAATGGTAGATGCCTTACTCAATCCGTTGATTAAGATCTAAACAAGTTAAGTAAAAGCAGCTCTGGATGAATGCTGAAAAAAAAACCCAAAGTAATAACGACACCTTAATAACGACAACAACGAAATTACTTTAGATTATTTTATTTTTCAATAAACACAGTTTTTTTTATTTCATTGATTGGATCACGGTGGTACTTTCAATGTCGTACTCTGTTCTTAAACTGTAAAAAATATTTTTGGATGAATGTCCAAACATTAAAAACTTGAAAAATTTTAAAACATATATCAAACGCATAGATTGCTGAATTCATCTTACATTTAATTCCATCGATGTAAATGATGATATCCATTGGGTTTAAAATGTCCCCAGTGAGGAGCGCAAATGGCTGGATTCGCATATTTTGGTCCATCCTTTCCTTTATATGCTCCTCACAGTCCGCCACTTTTTTCCGTCTAGCATAAAGGTGAGCTGCGAGTCTCCGATGGATAATTTTGATCTTTTATTATTTTCGCCAGCCGGAGTTGTTTTTTTTTTTTTGATTTTTCGATGTTGGAATGAGAACGTTGTGGAAAGAAAGAAAGAAAGAAAGAAAGAAAGAAAGAAAGAAAGAAAGAAAGAAAGAAAGAAAGAAAGAAAGAAAGAAAGAAAGAAAGAAAGAAAGAAAGAAAGAAAGAAAGAAAGAAAGAAAGAAAGAAAGAAAGAAAGAAAGAAAGAAAGAAAGAAAGAAAGAAAGAAAGAAAGAAAGAAAGAAAGAAAGAAAGAAAGAAAGAAAGAAAGAAAGAAAGAAAGAAAGAAAGAAATGTATAAGCATAAGCACCAAATTATTGGTCTACAAAGTACAAACAAAAATATAAAAAGTTTATAACTCACCAAGACGTCTGTATTAACAGCAAGGTGTAGGTAACAACCTCAGCACTTAGGACACAAAGTACACAAACTAAACACAACACACAATGAACACTTTATTTTTACACGTTTTTAATTACAAACTTTAGCTCCGTACGGTTCAATTGTTTGATAAGAAGTAACTATGTATACTGAATGTTGCATTTTTTATTTAACTTACGCGAAAACAAGAAAAAGACGCTAGCACGTTGACAAAATTTATTCAAATCTTGGAATTTTTCGTTAATTTTGCAGAATGCGTAAATCGGTTAACGAAAATTTTTCAAATTTATTCAAATATAAAAATGTTTCGTTGATTAAGTAGAATGCTTAAGAGCTAAGGGCATAATAAATATTTTTTTTTCAATTTTAACGAAAAAATTTCAGTTTTGAATAAAAAGAAATAGTCAATTTGAATATTTTCTTAGTAAATAACAAACAAAGTGCTTGTTGATTGAACGAAAATTCTTCAATTACAAATTATTAGACCCGGAAAAAAAATAACCGAAGAGTTATCTAAATTGAATAATGTTTAGTTGATTTGAATAAAATTTTTTACGAAATATATTCAAATTTCTTATATATTTCGTCAATTCAACTATTGTTTCTTCCGTTAAAAAGTTAACTAAATAAATTATTCACTTTGAATAAATTTCCTTATTTTCGTAGATCAGCTTGTTGATTTGAATAAAATATTTACAAAAAATCATCAATTTCGTAATATTCTTTAGTTAATATGTTACGAAAACATTTAGTTGATTTCACCTCTTATATTTGGTTCAGTGTATGTATTCGTCTCGTGCTTTTTCGAAGATTTCGTTTTCAATAAATTTGATGTCCCTAGATATGACCACCTTCTGCTTTTCAGGAATCCACACTCGATAACCTTTGGATGCTTTCGAATACATGACCATAATATTCCCTGACTTGAACCAGTCTCGAACTTTGATTTTCCAGGAGATTTGTCCAGCACAAATGTCTTTGCTCCAAAAACTTTAAGATGGCTCAGATTAGGGTATGGCCATCTAAACTAACTTTTGGACATCTAAGTATTTCGCAAATAATTTGATGTTTGGTTTCCTAGTCCAGACTGAATAAGTATGCATCTTGTCATTTCCACGAGTGTTCGATTTTTACGTTCAACCACTCTCCATTTTGCTGTGGAGTATGGGGAACCGTAAGTCTTCGTTTTATTCCATTAGCTTTCAGGTACTCTCAAATTCATTATTAGGGAGACATGTTTTTGATTCAAGAATTCTACACTTTACAATGGAATTGGTAATCCACACAAGCCCAATAATTCTGGACCACCATCATCCAATAATTGTATTTGACTAGAATTTCCAATGAAACCTTTTGACCATTTAAACGAAAACAAAACCCTTGAATCCTGAAATTTAGAAATGGAGGACCACAAAAACAAAAATATATAAATAAATCAATCTCCTTTTACTATTCAAGCTATCAAGCTCCCCAATCAGTTCCAAAAATGTCAAAAAAAAAAATAAAGAAAAGAAATTTAGGTTGCTCTTTATCTGCAAGCATTGATTCTTCTTTCCTTTTCTAGTTTTTGTTTTTATTTAGTTTTCCATCTTAATTTTTATTGTTTTTTCAAACTTCCACCAAACCATATCTTTGTACTTGAAACAAAACGGGGCGAACAGAATACTAAAAGCTATAACATGACTTGATAACGATTCTTAATGAACTCTGTCCGAGAGCGAGCAGCAAGATTTGGTTGTTGGTTTGGGTTTGGGTTTCTAAAAACAACAAATCAAATATCCTTAGGATAATCGACTTAGTTAAGCTTTTGAGTAAACGTTCCTCCTCGAACTCTCAAAACTCAACACAAACACAGCAGTAGCTTCTGCTGTTTAGGTATAGATATGTATTTTCTTTATGATGTGCGGTGGCGGCACGGCGCGGCGGTGGTGGTTAGGGTTCTGCAGCTCTAACACAATAGACACCCACAAGTAGTATCTATTCATCGAATATCATCATCATCATCCTGGACATGGAGTGCCGAGTGGTGTGGTGTGACTCAAGAGGTCCTCTCCTGCATGATATGCGAAGACTGGGTCTGGGTCCTGAGCTCTGATGAAAAACAAGTGAATTTTGTTTTTCTTTGGTTGATTGCAGACACTGGAGGCGCGCAGTAGTGGCTTTGTGGTGCGGCAAACAACAACTTGAAGATATGGTTGAGCCCCTCAGACCCTTGGGGCCTTTCAGCATAATCAAGATTTGTCTGTCGGTTTCGATGCCTATGTTCGTTCAGATGAATGTCCAAAGTTACTGTATAAAAAGCAAAAAAAAAAAAAAAAGAAACCTCACACAATAAATCACTAAAAGGACTCATCTCCTTGAGGGGGTTATTGATACCCCGGCAATATACGAGAAAGTCATAGTATCAGTAGGTATACAACATTATTTGAAGACATCATTAGTTGAATAAACGTTCTTAATTTAGCTTTGATTTTAAGTCCTGAATCCTGATAAACAAATCAAAACGACGACACAGGAATACACAATGTTGTCGAAGAGGAAGCCAAGTTTTTGTATGTCTGTATTATGTCCTTTCATTATTAGGACGAGAACAACGACAACGACGACGATGATAATGATGATGACGATGATTTTGGTTAGAAGGGGGTTTTAGGGTTATTCGGGTTCTGGTTCTGGGGTTTTTGATTAGTGGATTTGAATTCACACAGGATAATGATTGCGATTGTGAGTTTTGTGGTGTTGTTTTCCCTTTGTGATAAATAAATCAAATTAAACTTACATGCGAGTAAAGTGGGGTGGATGTGAGGGATGGCAGTGTTAGTTACAGAAAATGCAAATGAATTTGCTTAGTGCATCGGCAGATAGACGGTTGGTCATTTGGTGATTGTTTAGCTGATTTTTTGTTTGCATTTGGGGAAATTAGGAATTGACAATTGCCTGGGTACTTGTGATTTCTTTTGTGGTATTCGGTCTTTGTAATGTACTGAAAATGATTATACAGACATATTAACATATTAACAAAAATTGTATGCTATCAGTATTTTGCTCTAAACTGAACTCTTCGGTTGGAAATTTAGGTTTATGTCTGGCAATTTTTTTTTTTTTAATAGAGGACATTAAGGCAGCTCCGCGCTTCGCCGCCGATCGAAGAAACTACATACCACTCTTCAATAATTTAAGCTGATTACAAATGGCTAAATTAAAGGATAATTTTCCGATACAAACTTCCTACTCCTGATGGGAGGAGAGTTGGAAGGGTTTTTAAAAAAAGAGCTGTTTTCGAAACCTCAAACAAAATGCTAACATTGAGTAAGTGATGTATGTGATATCGTTGTCGCTGCTTCTATTCTTGGTTCTGCAGGAATTTCATTAATTCTTATCGCTTTGTTGCTGCTTTATGTGCTTTTGTTGTGGTAATAATTTCATCTCTATACTGGCTTCGGCTCCGTTAGAAAAAATCGGCTGTATATTGTAATTGCGTTTTTTTACTCAGGCCGAGGTATTTGTCGTCAGATATCCAGGGTGTTACCTACTCAAGGAAAGCAAATAAACTACGGATAAGGGAGGTCCCTTAGAAAGGATAATTTTTCAGGGCGTGGATCTTGAATTGAAATTTCATACTTACATTTTATATTCCCTCCAACGGACAGGACAGGGATATCAACCTTAATTTGGTAAAATGTATTCTCTTGTGCGGACAAAAGCTTTTTCAAGACAACTATACATAGATACTTTTTTCCGTTGTTTAAGAAAAATAAATATAAGAAAATAGGAAAAATAATAGGAAAATCTCAAGCTGCGGACATTAAAAAAATTACCTAATTGTACTATGTCAATCAAATTTCGTGGAAAATCAGGTGCAGTGCATTAACGCCCATGGCATTAACGCCCGCGGGTGTTAATTCCAAAAACAAATGGAATTTACTCCCGCGGGTATTAATTCCATTTTTAAATGGTACTAACACCCGCGGGAGTTAATTCCTTTTTTTGGAGGGCTCTAATGCAAATTTTAATTGGAAATAAAACCCACACCGGAAACAAATGGTGACGTGAAATAACGTCCGACGAAATAAAGCCGCATATGGAGCCTTATTTCAATTTCTTATGGAAATTAGAGCCTTACAAGGGTTGCGGTCTTATTTCCATTGCAAATTAGAAATAATGCCCGTGGGGCCTCCCATGGGGAAACTCCGCCCGAAGTCAGAAGTCCCGAAAATGGTTTTCGGAACTTCTGAGTCACTCTGGAGAGTCAAAAGCACCGAATTTGTTTTAGGGATTATTAACCCATCACTATGGCGAGTCAGTAGTCCCAATTAAATTTTACTTTTTATGGGACAAAAGGCCCAAATGAAAAAAAAGTGAAACAACGAATGTTAACAAATAAACCAAAAATTTAAATTCTTGTATATATACACATTGAAGTAAATATGACCACGTTTCTTTATTAGCTGTCGACAAAATGGTCAGAGCTGTTGAGGTTTCCTTTTATTTGGAAAAGTAGTGGTTCTACACATCCTGTAATGCAAAGGATTTTTGCAAGCATTTCAATGATTCATTTTCAGCATCTTTTCGAATTTCGACTGAGGATGAAGCCGATATACGAAAAATTCAAGATCGATTTGATTTGATTGTGAGCGATTCAATGTAAATGAAACAGCTTGGTTATTTTAGGTGACAGATAGATACAATAAGATGAAATTGGCTTCAGGTATAGTGTGCTTGTAGAATAACGTATCCTCACCGAACTTTGACATCCCAGAGATTTATTCGGTTTGTGAATTTAAAAAAATCCCGAATAAGTCTTGAGTATAATCGTACAAAGTTAGAAATGTAAAATTTGTAAACTTCATTTGTGATGTTTAATTTGTTTCTACTCACGTGGCCAAGGTGTCTAGGATGCCAGCGCAAGTGTTCACATCCGAGGGTGAAAAGATCTCTTCCAAAAGAAAATAACATTCGCGGGTGTTAGCGCCAATTTCAAATGGCATTAACAACCGCGGGCGTTAGTTCTTTTTTTTTGTGGGCATTATTGCCAATTCAAAAAGGAATTAACACCCGCGGGGGTAAAATGTGTTTTTGGAATTAACGACCGCGGGCTGTGTGGCATGTGTGGCATGTTGCGCCGTCTTGTTGGAACCACTGCTCCTGGACATCATGATTGTTCAATTCAGGAATGAAAAAAGTTAGTTATCATGGCTCTATGCCGATCACCATCACCGGATGGACTCATTTGGGTATTCCTCAATGCTACGCTCTACAGTAGCAATAGCTTCTTCTGTACGCACCGTACGGCGGCGGCGCGGCGTCTCAAGGGATGCGAGTTATCAGTTAGAGTAAACGTGGTGCGAAAACGTTCCATGGTTAATCGAATTAACTGCTCTGATGGACGATTTTGTCGACGGTAGAATGGACGTAGTGCGCGATACGTATTCCGCACAGAACCATTATTTTCGAAAATAAAATTTCACAATTTGCAAGCGTTGTCTTTTCATTATGAATTGCCAAACCAAACTGAGAATAAATCACTTGACAGCTGTTAAATCGGTAGCCGTCTTGAAAAGTAATGCCAACTTAAAGTTCTGTACCTCGAAAAAAAACACCCGTTACATACCTAAATTAAAGCTTTTAGCACAGATAATAAATTTATACAGATGTCTCTTACTTGGCGAGAAATGATATATGAAACTGAAAGCTACCAAAAAAGCTTTTTCCAAAAGCTTTAACGCGTTCACTCAATGCATTAAAAATCTATCTTCGCTCACCTCATTGCCCATAAATGAATACTTAGGCAAGGAAAAAAGCTTCCAAAACCTCCTTGTCAGTTAAGGCGTTGTCAGTTAAGAGCAAAATTTGTTTCATTTTTTTCTGCAGGGATGAGACATCTGTATAAATTTATTATCTGTGCTTTTAGGATTTAACAATCATTTTATAAGTTGGATTGGTTCTTATTTAAAAAATCGTAGTTACTGTGTTTTGTTTCGTAATGCTCAATGAGTGTTCTAACCAATTTGTTCTGAACTCTGGCATCCCTCAGGGGAGCCACTTAGGTCCTATTTTATTTGTATTATTTATAATGACTGCTATCATAAAAAACTAGTCTGTTCGTATATATGCGGACGACATTAAGATATTCAAAAGTTCAAAATCGAACACTGATGACTGCTTACTACTGCAAGAAGTCTTGACAATTTTAAGGGAATGGTGAAATAATAATCGTCTCGTCTTAAATATTGACAAATGTAAAATCATGAGTTTTATACGCAAAAAAGTCCCGTTTTCGTACAGCTGTACGTTTGATTCTTGTCCGTTAAGTAAGGTTTCCGTCTTTTCTGACTTCGGTGTAGTTCTTGATCCAAAACTAACATTTATTGATCATATTAATTATACAACTTAAAAGGCAAGGGTCCTTGGATTCATTAAGATATTCGGTCGTGATTTCCACAACCCTTATGTTCGCAAGCTTTTGTTTGCTTCATTTGTAAGACCGATTCTAGAATACGCATGTGTATGGTGACAATATTACTCAATACAAAGAACAAGAATTGAGTCAATCCAAAAAAAGTTCCTGCGTTTCTGTCTTCGATCTCTTCCATGGTTTAGAAGGAATCTCCTCCACCCTTTTCTGATAGACTAACTTTTATCAACCTGTGATCTTTGACTAATTACAGTACAATTTTGTTTTGTTGTTGGAATTATAAATGGGTCGATATCTTCATCGTCAGTTCTTTAAATCAAATATTAAACAGATCAATATTAAGGTGGAAAATTAACGTTTTCTTTTTAGCACCTTTTAATCGCCTTCGTTAACATTTAGATCAATAGACCTATATTCGTTAAAGATCAGCACCTCGGATGCGAATGCAAAGTTTTAATAAATCACCAAACAGAGATCTTGGCGAGATCTTGTAAACAACATCCTTACCACAGAAGTCTCCCCGAATCTCCTAAAAGAGGCTCAAAGACCAAAACATTTAAGGGAACACACCGTGCGTCGACAATATTATCATCGCTACAAATCTTAATATTTCTGACAATCGAGGATTGTTTTTAAACCAACCGACCGACTGACCGACGGACGACGCCACGTTGCATATTTCACAAAGCTGTACCTTAAAACAAATAAATTCCAAAGCCATGGTCGGTCTTTCTCATTCCTGGAACAAATTTTGCACGAACATTGTTGGGTTATTGCCATTGTTCTTGGTTCCAACTTCGCCCGACTTTGACTGCAATCGACGGCCGCACAGAAACGTCGCGTCGCCGTCGTCGATGTTCTTCTTCCTTCGACCTGACGTGGAACAAGTGGAGCGGTGGCTTAGTGCCGCCATGGCGCCACTTTATATTTCCCCTGTCCCCATAAATCAAGACCACCTACAGAATTTGGAGCCGGCATGCAGAAGGACGATACACGAAGACTCAGAAACCTCACTGTGTGCTAAATGCTAAATGTCAGCGTGCAACTCTAAAAGTTGTCATTTCTTCACCTCGCAAATTTTCGGTAGTATCGTCGGACATTTTAAGACCTTTATAGAGCTCAGAGGTTGTTTTATTAAATCCTGTTTATCTCTTGTGTCCAATGTCCGATGCCGCCGACGCCGCTGTTGATGAAAACATTTGTTGATGTTGCACGTACAACAAAATGTTACATGCGAAGTGGCTCAAACTCGCGCATCATTGGCGATGTTCGACATAGTCACGTTGTCGTCGTTTCTTTCTTATCAGATAGAATCAACTTAACCGAGGATAACAACCAACCATCACCACCGCAGCCGCCGAGGTGTGGACGAAATGATGAAGATGCTGCAAATCGGAATGGGAAACTTTGACCGGACTAGCATCCAAACAACAAACCAAAAAAGGCCATGGAATTAGTTAAATTAGCTTTCGGATGACAACGAGGATGATGACAACCGGCAGCAGTAAAATAGGTCTTTATGTCTTTTGAGGAGGTTTCGACAAAAAGACACAAAACAAAGGACCTTCCGCTGGAGATGTCTTTTCGCTTTTGTTTTAAATATTGTGTATTTTTTTGTTAAACAAAACCATAGCCTTAGTTAAAAGGAAGAAGCAGTTGAATGTTTTTCCTTAGCGGACGGATAGCATTTGTCATTTTATGCTCCAGAAAATCACCATGGAAAAGTATGTCCCTTTTGCAAGTTCCGGTTAAAAAGCCCACTATGGGGCAATTTAAGATTGCTCATTTTTTACTGTTTTGCTCTGCTCTCTTCTTGCTGAAAATTTTAATAATTGGTTGTTGCATGGTGAATTGAAAAGCATATTACAATCCGGAAGATACCTTACACGCATCGGTTAGTTTTTGTTTCAAAGGGAGCTGGTTAGAAGTGCTTTTGGGCTAAGCTTGTTGATAGTTTCGAGAATTGGTGTTCAAGGGAGTGTAAGGGCAGACGTAGCGAGAGGTATCTTAGTTTTACGATACTTATTACAAGCTGTAAAATTTTAACAACTTTTGGCAACTGGTACAAATAATTTTGAACCTCCATGGTTCAATCGGTATTAATCAAAAAATTAAAATTTCGTTTGTTGTTGTTTCGTTTTGTACAGTTTACATGCTCAAAAGGTCTCGAAGAGTCCAGTGCTAACAACAACACTCGAGAATTGGATTTAGCTCCTTAATTGTATAGAGCGACAAGAAGGAGATTAAAGAAACGATATTATTGAGTCAAATCAAAATCCAATATGGAAAGAGCCTTGAGTTTGAGATCAAAATGCATGCCCTTTGTTTGGTCTGCATCATAAACATCAAATTGCTGCTAAAGCACTTTCCAAGCAGATCACTAACTGACTTCCAGGCCAAATATGACAGAAATTGCATATCATCGCTTTTGATGACGATGCCTGAACTCAAAATCCCGACTGACCCAGCTTCTACGTGTGACGTTAGACAATTGGAAACCAGCTCATCTTTGACAGACTTCAGATGAGGAGAATCGTTGGAATGTCATTTCTTCAACAAAGTCAGATAGTGCAAGAAACAGGTCTGTTCGGGGCGAAACTCGTTGAATCTGAAGTGAGGGTATTTGTTCTTTATTTGCTTATCACTGCTTGGGACAAAATGTCACAGTTGATAGCAACAACTGTTCCAAGCTTTTTAAATACATCGGAAGAAGAGTTTCGTTTTCGGAAAATACGGCGAAAGATAATCTTTGTACGAACTACTGCTACGTCGAGTTGAAAGCTCCTATAAGATTTTGATTTTTCGAGGTCTTTTCTATGGAGCTGACTGATTCCAGGTAAGCAGAAAGAGAGATAATAGATTTATAGAAAGTTATATTTATATACAAAGGATGATGGGACTTTCGAAAGAAAAATTCTACCAATGAAATATGGCTATTCAAGAAAATCTTCGTGTATCCCAGTACCCACGTTCAAGATTATCATTGAGACCTAGCCTACGCTACAAAGACCAAACAATTACACAAGCTAAAGGGTTTCGGTTTCAATTTCAACGAGTCTAGGAATTGGGCTCTGCGAAATTAGGCCCCACCCAGGAAATAAGGCCCCAATGAAAAAATGAAATATGGCCCCTAATTGGGGTATATTTTCATAATGAAACTATGCCGCAATGAAAGAAGGCCCCAACGAAATGAAATAAGGCCCCAAAATAAATGAAATAAGGCCCCAACTTTTTTTGGAAAAATTAAATAAGATTCCAATTTGTCTTTTTCGTAATGAACTTAGTTAGACAATGAAATATCACCTCAAAGTGTTACACAAATGCAAACTTAGTTGCAGGTAAACAGTACCTACCTACCCACTATAATGTAGCATAAGTCCCGAAAGCAAATTCGGGGCTTCTGACCTTCGCAGTTAATTTTAAACATTTTTTTCCCAAACAATTAATTTAGAAGAAAGTAATGCACGCAAAAAACCTTGAAAATATTTTTTGCGTGCATTACGGTGAAAATATAGAGCGTACGGCGCTCTAAGTCTATGTAACGTTAAACCTTAAACGTAACGTAAAAATGCAAAATCACCGAACTTTGGGATTTGGTGAGACCAGGACATTCTACAAGCACACTATACCTACTTGAACGCAGTTTAATTTTAAAGCTTCTTTTGTTTAAATTTAATAACTGAGCTGTTTCAATTGCAATAATAGCTCCATCATTTTTTATTGATGTGAAGTCCAAAAGAGAATCTTTGGGCCATTTTTTTTCGTTCGCGCAAGCTTTTTTATTTTCACACACCAAATTGATTCTCTTTGAGCAACATTTTTTCCGTAACCAAAATTAGTGAAATAGCACAGATAATAAATTTATACAGATGTCTCATCCCTGCAGAAAAAAATGAAACAATTTTTTGATCTTAACAGACAAAGCCTTAACAGACATGGAGCTTTCGGAAGCTTTTTTAATTACCTAAGTGTTCATTTATAGGCAATGAGGTGAGCGAAAATAGATTTTGAATGCATTTAGTGAATATGTTAAAGCTTTTGGAAAAAGCTTGTTTTTTGGTAGCTTTCATTTTCATATATCATTGTAATGGGGCCGATGTTGTGAATCTCCAGTTTTTGCATTTCTCCATGTTTTTAGGTCACTATACTTCGTCCAAAACAAATCTGCAGTACAGGCCTTATGGGAGAGCTTTTTTACTCCAAAGGGTGCCTGTCCAGGAAAAAAATCTAAAATCCCCTTAAAAAAAATATACTACAACACTGTTTCCTCATACAATTTGTTTTGATTTATTTTGAAAAGCAAGCGTACATCCCCCTGTGACCTGCTATTCGCACGGCTAACGCCATACTGATTTTGTGCTCGTTTTTTGCAAAGCTCTTTCTGTTTGACAAAACAAACATATAAATCAGTGCTGCCAGGAAATAATAATGCTTACTTTTATTTCGATTCTGTAAGGGAGCTTTCAAGAATAGTAGCTTTTTCTTAGGTAATCATTGCCAGAAATTCAAATTTATTTCATGTTCGTATTAAATATTTTTTCTGAATGAAAATTTTTGCTAAAGACAATGCTAACAAAATATAGAAGGCAACTCTTTCGATTTTTCGGAGAGCTTTTTACAGTTTTAGTATATAACCTACGGTAGCCCTTGCCAATTTTTTCTTTCACACAATGTAATGGAATTCCTCTACAGAAAGAGTGAGAGATGGATGTCCTATCTTCCCTGTACTGCAGATTTGTTTTGGACGAAGTATAGAATCCGAATCAAGCGTTTTTATGATGATGTCTGTGTGTGTATGTGTGTTCGTATGTGCGTATGTGCGTTACGTTTTTTCGGCTCGATTATCTCGCGAACCACTCAACGTATTGGTCTCATTCGACGCGGTATTGTGTTGTTAATAGCGAAATACGCTCAGCAGTTTTTTAATGGCAATAAAAAATCTAAGACAACCCTAATATAATGAAAAATATGATAATTTCTGCAATAATTTCCACAATAGTACAAAAAATCTTATAGTTAGTGTGAAAAAAAATATTCAGGAGTATCATAGACTATATTTTATTACTAGCTGACCCACCAAACGCTGCTTTGCCATATAAATATTAATTTTCGGAAATACTAATCCGATTAGAAAAATTGCTTCACTAATAGAAAACTACAATATTCAGAAGCAATATTGAATATAGGCTTTATTTTACTGTGCAAAGTGGTGCAGGGAAATTACTCCACGGGAATCTGCTCCACATGGGAATTTACTCCACTCAAAGTGGGAATTTTCTCCACTTTTAAAAGTGGAATAAATTCCCTCTGCGAGTGGGAAATAACTGCATAATTGTGTGAGAAAGTAGTCCACTAAAAGTAAAAATATGAGAAATAATTTATTGCGCATATTATTAAGGTAAAAAAAACTGATTTTTTAATATTTTTTTAACATGGACACAGAATGTGATTTTTTTTTTGAATAGAATAGAGTGCCGCGACAGCTCTGTGCGTGCGTGTGAAGTATTGAGGGACCTACATACAATTTAACGACGATTGCGAAGGGCAAAGTTGACAAGCACTTTTTCATGACAGATTGAGAAGTTTTGTTACTTCTTCGCAAGAGGCAGTACCCGTGAAAGATGAAATAAAAACTTTATGGGCATGAGTAGGACTCGAACCCACGACGTTCTACTTAGCAGCCAACGCACCTAACCACTAAGCCACGGGCAGCGAAGCTAGCGGAAAAAATTTTGCCCAAAAGAGAATGAATTTGGGGTGTGAAAATAAAAAAATTCGCGCGAATTTGGGCAAAATTTTTTCCGCTCGCTTCGCTCGCTACCTGCTTTATTTTTTGGTTCAAGCTCCAAATCCTTTATTGAAATAATATATTAAAACATGTATTGCAAAAATAGTACTTAAGTCTGCATCCAGATGATGCAAGAATATTGAATACAAAAATGTCTCTCTGATTGAGCTGTTGATGTAATAGAAACAGCTCAGTTATTAAAGGGGACAAAAGGATGCAATAAGATGAAACTGGGTTCAAGTACCTACAGTGTGCTTGTAGAATGCCCTACTCTCACCGAACACCAAAGTTCAGAAGAACGTTTTCATGGAGAAGAGTTTCCTTTAAGTCACAAAGACTTAGAGCATGTGGTATGTAAACAACGAATTTCGGATATGCACGTGGAATGTTAGGTCCCTTAATAGACCGCGTGCTGCCAAACAACTAGCGGAGACCCTCAACTGCTACAAAGCAGATATAACCGCTATCCAGGAAATGCGATGGGATGGACCGGGCAAAAGGAGGATGAAAAACTGCGACATCTACTATGGTGATTGTTACCGGGAGCAACAACTGAGACTCTTTGGATGCGGATTCGTCGTGGGAAGCAGACTCAAGCAAAAAGTTCTTTGGGTCATCTTTGGCCCCGTGTGAATTGATGGGGAATGGAGAAGGAGATACAACAGCGAACTTTACGGGTTGGACAACGACGTGGACCTAGCCAGAAGGGTCAAGGTCCAGAGACTCAGATGGCTCGGTCATAAAGAGCGCATGGACACCAATGCTCCGGCCCGGAAAGCCTTCGACACTATTCCCGAGGGACGCAGAAGGAGAGGAAGACCGCGACTCAGGTGGCGCACACAAGTGGAAGAGGACCTCAATCATTGTTAGCTTATGAGCAGTTTGATTGAAGTTCAATGAAACTCGAACAGAGTTCTGCAGCTGTATCCGGCATTCAGTTGTTGTTGAAATGTTGAATAAATTTACAAAAATGTTGCGTCTGCACTCGTACAAATAAACTTCATTAGTGAAAATTACTACAGGAATGTACAAATTTATTTGACATAAATTCAAATCTAAAGTTTAAATAGACGTTATTGTCAAAAATATCCCAGGGAAATTTTGAAAAAATGAGAGAATCCAACTTTTGAATTTCAACTCTCGAGTTGAGATTTAAAGTAGTGAAGAAAAACAATTCTCAACTTCTCGCTCAACTCTCAAGTTGAGGTCAACTCTAGAGTTTATCAACTTGAGAGTTTGCTTCAAGTTGAACAATTGTGAAGAAAACGGCTCTTAGAGCATGTGGTATGTAAACCTTGAAAATATGTTCAAACTGTCCACTCAAATTATTGATTTACAGAATGTTTAAAACTAATCGCGAAGGTCAGAAACACCGAATTTTATTTCAAGACTAATGAGTAATGAGATAACTCACCATAGTGGATTGGTAGTCCCAAAATAGAATTCGGCACTTATGTCCCACCATGTTTTTGTTTAATTTGTAAAACTTTGTTCATATTCAATAAATTGGTTGAATTTATCACATAGGTATTGTAATATTCGGCTTGGTCCGACAATTAAAACTTATTCACTTTTTAAATAAAACACAAATTCACTTTATTCAAATCACTCACAAACTTATTTATTCAACACTTTCAATTATAACTTTCAAACACAGTGTACTTTACTTATCGCAGTTCACAATCAACTATATCGTTTCGATTTCGAATCGGGTATATATAGTCCTGATAATGGTTCTAGAAACTACTAAACCGAATGTTCCAGAAGTTCTCTTTTTAACCACTAGATGTTGCCCCTCATTTTTAACTGTTATACACATAAGTGTTTACTACTACAATTAAACTTATTGCTACATACTTATTTCCTATAAAATGATATTAGAGTTATAGTGATAAGGAGTAAGTAAAGAGAGTAAGAGTAGTATGTACATTAAATATAAAAAGAGATACGGAGTAAGTAAAGAGAGTAAGAAAAGTGTATACATTAAACAGAGTGTAAGAGATAATAACGTATACACATTAGACATTGCAATAGAAGGAGATACAGAGCGTATGAGATAAAATAAAGTGTTTACACATTACATTGCCCCCTCCTTAGGATTGATCGTCCCGAACAAATCCATCATCTTCATCACCACTGTAGCGATGTACTCGGTCGCGATGTACGACTTTAAGTTTACCTCTGACTCCCTTTTGTATCCGGTACACGACGTCGTTGATTTTGCTAATCACTGTATATGGACCTTCCCAGTCCCGTTGAAGTTTCGGTGACAACCCTTTTTGTCGATGGGGATTGTAAAGCCACACTCGATCTCCTGCTTGGAACTCTGTTGTTGTCGCTCGTATATCGTAGCGTGTCTTCATTCGGTCACTGAACATCTTTATTTTTGACCTGGTATCGTCGTGGATCTGAAGGAGTCTTTCTCTGAGGTCATCCATGTAGTCATCCTCCGCTTGCGGTTCCGACGTGGGACATCCAAATTTGATTTCGCTCGGCAGTCTGATGTTCCTTCCCATCAAAATCTCAGACGGTGTATGGCCAGTTGAGCTATGTCTTGCACTTCGATACGCCATCAAGAACAGTGGATTGTGTCGATCCCAATCTCGCTGGTTGTCGTCCACAACTTTGCAAAGATGTTCCTTAAGGGTTCGGTTGAACCGTTCGACCATGCCATCAGATTGTGGGTGGAGTGGTGTTGTTCTTGTCTTCTTGATGTGAAGAAGCCCACAAACTTCCTGGAATATGTTTGATTCAAAGTTCCTTCCCTGGTCGGAATGCAGTTCTAATGGAACACCGAATCTGCTCACCCAGTTGAACACAATTTGGTCTGCGACTGTTTTGGCTTCTTGATTCGGTATGGCGTATGCTTCAGGCCACTTGCTGAAGTAATCCATGACGACCAGAATATAACGATTTCCATTATTTGTTTCCGGAAATGGACCCGCCACGTCTATTGCAATCCTTTCAAAGGGTGATCCGACATTATACTGCTGCATTTGGCTGTGATTCTTTTTGTTCGGGCCTTTGGTGGCGGCACAGGTATCACATTTTCGGCACCACTTCTCGACATCTTCCCTTGCATGTAGCCAATAGAATCGTTGTCGAACCTTTTCTAGCGTCTTGTTTACTCCTAGATGGCCTCCCGAAACTCCATCATGCATCTCTCGCAGAACGTCCACAATCTTCGATCTCGGTAAGACTAGCTGCATCACATAGGACTTTCCATCTGCTGATTCCCATTTACGTCGAAGGACACCCTCTTGGACATGCAATGAGTCCCACTGTGCCCAATAGGCCTTTAGAGCCGGACTTCTGTCGGAGATATCAGCCCATTCTGGTTTTTCCTGGTGTTCCTTGCATGCGAGGATGGGTTCAATATCTGGGTCCTCTTGTTGAGCCTTCCTCAACTCGTCGTTGCTCCAGCCATAAATGGGATCGGTTCTGGTTCGTAGGACAGTGACCACTTCTTTTTCTTCTTGGCGTCTGCAATGCTTACAGTCTTGCTTACATGGTCTCCGAGACAGTGCATCAGCATTTGAGTGAAGCTTCCCCTTCCGATGTTGAATTTCATAATCGTACGTCTGCAGCCTCTCAATCCATCTCGCCACTTGACCCTCTGGATTCTTGAAATTCAAAAGCCAGTTTAGTGCTCCATGGTCGGTTCGGAGAAGAAACTTCTGTCCATAGAGATACTTATGGAAGTGCTTTGTTGCCAAAATCAGTGCAAGAAGTTCTCTTCTGGTCACACAATAGTTTCTTTCCGACTTCGAGAGTACCTTGCTGTAATAGGCAACCACCTTTTCTTCGCCATCATGTACCTGTGACAATACAGCACCAATCCCGACATTGCTGGCATCAGCATCAATGATGAACGGTTTTCCTGGAGTCGGGTAGGTCAGCACTGGTGCATTACACAAGCGTTGCTTGAGCTCTTGAAAGCTGCGCTCGCACTCACCTGACCATTTAAACTGCTTTCCCTTTTCCGTTAGCTGATGTAGACTCTTGGCGATCTCAGCAAAATTCTTGACGAAGCGCCTATAGTAGGTGGCTAGACCCAGAAAGCTTCGGAGTTGATGTTTGTCCTGTGGTGTTGGCCAATTCTTCACGGTGTCAACCTTATCAGGATCCGTCTTAACTCCTTGGGATGAGATGATATGTCCCAGGTATTTCACTTCGGTTTTGAAGAGTGAACACTTTTCTGGATTGAGCTTGAGGTGGGCTTCTCGAAGTCTTTGAAACACGGCTCTCAGATTTGTACAATGTTCGTCAAATGTTTTGCCGTATACGATGACGTCATCCAAATAGACCAGGCAAGACTTCCATGTGAGTCCTTGCAGGACACATTCCATAAGGCGCTCAAAAGTAGCTGGAGCATTGCACAGTCCAAAAGGCATCACTTTGAACTGCCACAGTCCGTTTCCTGTCGAGAACGCTGTCTTCTCTTTGTCTTCAGGATGGATTTCTACTTGCCAGTATCCACTTTTCAGGTCCAACGTTGAGAACCATTGTGCTCCTACCATAGCGTCCAGAGTATCACTGATCCTAGGCAGAGGGTAGCTATCCTTCTTGGTCACATCATTCAACCTTCGATAGTCTACGCAAAAGCGGGTTGATCCGTCTTTCTTCTTTACCAGGACCACTGGAGACGCCCAAGGGCTTTTAGAGTTTTCGATCAGACCCTCTTCTTTCATGGTGGTTATCAGTTCTTCAACCTCACCTTGTTTGGCTAGTGGAAGGCGTCTTGCAGGTTGACGGATCGGCTTTGCATCCCCGGTGTTGATTCGATGTTGAACCAGTTGTGTTCTGCCATATTTCCCTTGCGATGACGAAAAGATGTCTGCAAATTCTTCGAGGAGACCTTCTGCAGTTCTTCGTTGTTGGTGGCCAAGATTAGAGGACTTGAGAATGTTCGTCTTTATGGAGTTCAGCTCTTTGGACTTCAATGTTTGCCTTGTCTCTTCTTCGCTGATCCTTGTTATAGCTGATACAGATTCGCATTGTCCGACAATCTCACCTTTTCTAAGCTTAACTTCGTACGGCTTGATGTTCAGTATTCGTACGGGAACCATGTTGTTTACAGGTCTAACAAGAGTCTTCCCAATGGTGACGTTTTGGGAGGACTTTACAGATGCTGGTTCGACCATGAGATATCGATGGCTTCCAGGCTTACCCTTCAATTTCGTCCACACGAATACTTCTGAAGAAGCAGGCAAAGTCAGATCTTCTTTGATGACGGTTTTCACAGATAGCGAGGTCTCATATGAGTGAATCCCATAGATCATCGGAATCTCGATGTTTCGATATTTCAGGACTTGGTTCCCGATGTCCAATATCAATCCGTGATCTTTCATGAAATCGACGCCGACAATGCACTCGTCGCATATATCTGCTACCAGGAACAGGTGGGAGAATTCCAGCTCTGCCATCCGGATCTTAAGACGTACCTCACCATAGACTTTTGCGGCTTCTCCAGTTGCAGTCCTTAGACGATAGCTATTGGTGTTGTGGAGCCATGTCTTATTAACGAGGTCCTGCCGTACAATGGACGCCGTGGCACCGGTGTCGATGGTAGCCACACATTTGTTGCCGTTTATACTTGCTTCCACGGTCAGGCTCTTGTTGTCACGTTTCGTTTGAGAAACCTGGATGGTGTTTCTGTAGCTATCGGTACTAGAAGCCAGCTTCTGTCCCTCGAAGTTGGTGGGATGGGAAACAACTTGGGAAGCAACATTGTTGTAGGTGTAACTTTGACATATTTCTGTGTTCACAGTGTTGGCATGCGGTTCCTCTTCGCGGTAATCTGCACTGTCGTTGAAGATGCCCGGTCTTGTTGCAGTTCCAGCATCGTGCTCGTCCATCTCGCTGACTCCTTTCCAGAGTAGCCTTCTGACAAGAGCATTCTTGGACTTCCAATTCTCTCACGCGATGCACGTTTTGGGCTGTTCTGCGGCTTCCATTGTTAGAGCGAAAGCCAATGCTTCTGGTAGTGTTTGCTTTCCGGCAGTGCGAATAGCCCTTTGGAGATTTATATCGCCCACAGCTCTCACAAAGGCTTCAACAGCAAGTTGATTTATAATCTCGTTGCCAGCTGTTGGGTATGCCAGGTGAACTAATCGCTCGATATCTGCCTGAAGCTGCTGCAGAGTTTCACCTCTTTTCTGTGCCCTGTTGTTTAGTTGTACTCGGAAGACTTCTGTCATGTGGCTATCCCCAAACCGCTGTTCGATTGCGTTTACCAGAACTTTGAAGTCACCGTTCTTCTCTGCTGGGATGGTTTGTAGCAGTTCAGCAGCTGCTCCTCTCAAGGCAAGCGTAAGAGCAATGTATTTTTCGTCATCGTCCCAGCCGTTTGTTAACGCTGCTGCTTCAAACTGTTTCTTGTAGATTGACCACGGTATCTGACCATCAAAGCTTGGAGGATTCACTTCTCTCTTCCTTGAGCACTCACCAGAAGGTTCTCGAGCTTTCATCTTTCGCACTTTTTCTAGTTCATTTGTGATGGTTTCGATTTGTTCGTCCATTTTCTCGAAACGTGCATTTTGTTTTTCGACGCGCTCGTCGAGAGTAGTGATTCTCTCTTCGAAGTCCGTAAACCTGCCCTCTAAAAGGTTTCTCTGTTCGTCAAACCGCTCTAGAATATTCTGCTGTTCTTGCTTTTGGTCATTTCTTTGAGCCTCTAGTTGCTCCAGAACATTCTTTTGATTCTCTTCAAATTTGGCTAGAAGAAGTGTCATCATGGTAGATAAGTCGGCAGTTGCATTTACCTCTTTCGATTTTGCTTCCACTTCGAAAGCAAACGTATCTGGGTCTTCATTTTGTTCTTCCAGATATTCCTGTAGCCGTTTTACGAGTTCGATTTTACATCCTGCCCCACTTAAGCCACGTTTGCTTAATTCGGCCTCTAGCTCAGAGACAGTTAAGTCTTTCAAAACTTTACTCATTTTTTTTATTTTTTTTTATTTTTAACTTCACTATTTCAAACAAAATAGTTTAATCACTGTTCACTGTTTTATTCTCAATAAGTTTTAATCCCACTTCTGACACCAATGTAATATTCGGCTTGGTCCGACAATTAAAACTTATTCACTTTTTAAATAAAACACAAATTCACTTTATTCAAATCACTCACAAACTTATTTATTCAACACTTTCAATTATAACTTTCAAACACAGTGTACTTTACTTATCGCAGTTCACAATCAACTATATCGTTTCGATTTCGAATCGGGTATATATAGTCCTGATAATGGTTCTAGAAACTACTAAACCGAATGTTCCAGAAGTTCTCTTTTTAACCACTAGATGTTGCCCCTCATTTTTAACTGTTATACACATAAGTGTTTACTACTACAATTAAACTTATTGCTACATACTTATTTCCTATAAAATGATATTAGAGTTATAGTGATAAGGAGTAAGTAAAGAGAGTAAGAGTAGTATGTACATTAAATATAAAAAGAGATACGGAGTAAGTAAAGAGAGTAAGAAAAGTGTATACATTAAACAGAGTGTAAGAGATAATAACGTATACACATTAGACATTGCAATAGAAGGAGATACAGAGCGTATGAGATAAAATAAAGTGTATACACATTACAGTATATTCATTGCATTTTAATTACTAAAATTTCTCGTAAAAACCTGTATAGTATAAAGCTCAGTTTCATGCTGGGAAATAATTCCACCAAAAAAATTGTGCAGTTATTTCCCACTTGCAGGGAGAATTTATTCCACTTTAAAAAGTGGAGAAAATTCCCACTTTGAGTGGAGTAAATTCCCATGTGGAGCAGATTCCCGTGGAGTAATTTCCCTGCACCGGAAGTAGTTGTGCGTGAGGGCACGAGTTGGTACGACCAACTTTTGACAGATGGCGCCACTGTTATTCAATAAACTTAATGTATTTCCTAAAATCATCAGTTTTATGGAAATTGACTTTGAACCAACGTGCGTGTACAACTACAACGTAAGGCATTGGCTGAAAATTTTGCAAAACAACTAATGTTTTTAAGTATTTTTCTACTCTGGGAAGTTAGTCGTGTGGACTCCATGGGTCGCACTCATATTTTTTCATAATGAAATTAGGCCCCAATGAAAATGAAAAAAAGGCCCTCAAAAAATTAGACAAAGCCTCAAAACTTGAGAAATTTCGTTGTTGTTGTTTTGTGTGTTTTTTTTTTTGGAGCCTCATTTCATTATTTTTTTGGGGGCCTTATTTCCTGGGGCCTAATTTCGCGCCCCCTAGGAACCGAGAGCCAAATAAGTAATTATGTAAGATGAAGAGATGCTATCCCAGCTGTTTAATGAAATAACTTGCTATGGTCTATGGACACCATATCCATCCATAAAATTTATAGGTTTGTTCGATGTGCGCTCTGGGTCGATTTGTGCCGCTCTGATTTCGCACTGAACTGTTCCATGTCGCTTTTTTTTCGCCCCCGTACATTTCCACCGTGTTTTTCAGTGCTCGCACCGGGAGCGCCCAAAGTTTTTTTCGGGGCGAGAATTTCGGAGCTGTTCGAATCAGCTGTTGCTAAAAGCAAGGAGAAGAAAAAACAGCGCTACAAATGAGTTCGAAGTGAAACCAAACCCAGAGAAATTTTTCAGTTTTTTGATAGCTACATTCAGGGTAATGACAAGCACCGTAGCGCTCCGGGGTTGGTTACATCGAACGAACCTCATGTGTTCATTACCTATTTTTGATTCAACACAAATTGAGAAGTAGATTTAATAGCGTTCAGCGAGTAAAGAAATAAAAAATAAAAAATAAAAAATACATGTCTTGGGCTCATTTAAAAAATAAATCCTGGTATAATGACACTGAACGCATCCCATAATATTTCTTGTAGCTAAACTACAAACCTCCCTAAAAATACAAGAAAATGCATCTGGTTGTTGTACCGGCTACATGAATACTCTCTTTACGTTTGTAATAATCTATTACAATTTTACAGATTTAAATTGAATTTTCGAAAAAATAAAAATAAGTACATACATATTACTATTTGAAAACTATTCAAATACAACGATTTTGAATATTCGCAAAAATTTATAAGAACAAAATATCAACAGTTTTGCATACAAGTTTTGTTCCAAATAAAAAAAAGATTATTATTTAATTCTTTAACCAAGAGAGAGAGAAAGGGCTAAGCCTTCAAAATGACACTCTTATGAGGAATTTGTTTGCCAAATTAATTTTATTGAAATAAGGAAGTTGTTAACGCCTATATATACTTATATGTAAATATGTATTAGAGTAGTATTAACCGAGCTGCGCACCAGTACGGTCGCATAATAAAATAGTTAAGTAATGAACTCCGCTTTTCTTTTTGTAATCATTAAAAGATTTTACGCGTTTACATGGTCCTCAATGCTGTCGAACGTACTGCAAAAGCAATATTTGTATTGCTTTAGCTTGGTACGTACTGCCGTACTGCACACTTTTTTTTTGTACTGCTTTTTCATTTTTGTATTGCCATTTGTATTGCTTTTTCGGGGCGAAATCACAGATGAGTTTAAAAGGGAGATGGAAAACCAAGCTGTCAAAATGACAATGCCAACAAGCTATGGTTCAAGTTTACTGCAAGAGTATACGTGTTTTCATTTTTGTTGCTGTTTTTTCCCATTTATTCACATACACGAGGTAACGAAAAAATTAAATTTGCGGTATCTAAAGGGTAAAACGTTAGTCAGTTTCCGATCTCCTTTTGTCTCTGGGCGAAATGTTGTGGTAGCAAGCAACTGGTTCCCACATCTCAACATCCATAAAGTTACATGGAGATCTCCTGATCAATCAACTGTCAACCAGATTGATCACATTGCGATCGACGGAAGGCTCTTGTCCAGCATTCTAGATATTCGAACTTTCTGAGGAGCCAACATCGACTCGGACCACTACCTTTTCGTAGCCAAGGCAATGCTACAAATATCACGACAAAGGCCAAAACAAGGAAATGCTGCAAGAAAATTCGACGTCGGAAGGCTACAATCGCCGTAGGAGTCCTATGCCGTCAACATCAAGTATCGAAGACCAGTGGCAACATTGCCAGAAAACAGTTAGAGATGCCACCTCTAATGTGCTCTGTTTCACACAGCCACCAAAACGAAACCATTGGTTTGACGAAGATTGCAGGCAGGCCCATGCAGCCAAATAGGAGGCATACAAAGTGACGCTGCTTAGAAGGACAAGAGCTGCTCCCGAGCTCTGTGAGCAAAAGAGGAGAGAGGAACGCCGCACCGGTTTCTCAGGAGAAAAAACAAGGGAGCATGAGAAGCGTCAGATCGAGGATGTTGAAAGTGCCCACAGCAGGAATGAAGTTCGGAGGTTTTATCGGAAGGTAAAACAGCTGGCTCAAGGTCATCGAGCAAGAACAAGGGAACATCATAGTAGAATCGCAGTCAATGCTGGGGATTTGTATATACCACTTCTGTAGACACGGCAACGACCAACAAACCCCCGGCGTCTGAAAGGAGCCTTTCATCGACCCGATTATAGCCAACAATTCCGTGAGCCCGACCTAGAAGAAAACGGCAATATAGCGGCTGAAATCTATCAAAGTCGCTGGAGCAGATGGTCTAGCTGCCGAGCTGTTCAAAGCAGCAGGCGACGATCTAGATAGGAGCATGCACCAAATCATCTGTAATATATGGTCGGAAGAATGTATGCCCGATGCCCGATGAATGGAACCTCAGCATTGTTTGCCCGATCCTGAAAAAGGGAGATCCTCTAAGGAAACTGCGCCAATTACAGAGGAATCAGCCTACTTAACATCGTCTACAAGATCCTCTCTGCTGTAATATGTGAACGTCTGAAGCCTTTCGCCAACAATCTGATTGGTCCTTATCAATGTGGCTTCAGACCAGGAAAGTCAACCATCGACCAAATTTTCACTTTGCGGCAGCTCCTGGAAAAAACCAATGAAATCCAAATCGATACCAACCAACTTTTCATCGATTTTAAGGCAGCGTATGGCATCAACAGAGACGAACTGTATAAAACTATGTCTAGTTTTGGCATCCCTGCCAAGCTCGTTCGCTTGTGCAAAATGACGATGGAGAACTTACCAGCGTAAAGGCCAAAACAGACGTGCAGTATTTCCATGCAGCACGCAAAAATTTACATAGGCTCTTATGGAAAGCAGTGCTGCATGCAGTGCTGTGCTGCACGACGTCTCTAATTCTAAATTTGCTGCACAGTTTAATTGCAGCCACAACGACAAAACTAAAAATAATAAGAAATGAGATTTTGGCATCACTTATTTTGACAAGAAAGAAAATGTACCATTTGTTTTAAATAACTGTTATTATTTTATTATTTGTCTCGGTCGCTGGCATTTTTATTCTTAACAAGTAGGAGTAGAAAGATGGAAGAGAAACTAATTGAATTTGTTCGCACAACTCCCTTTTTGTATGATAAAAAGCATTCGTCTTACAAAAACGTTCATTTACCGGATAAAAAATTCCAAGAGTTGTCAATATTGCTTGATGTTCCCGGTAAGTTATTTCAAATTTTTCGCTTTCGTTTCATTTTAAGCTGCTGATGGCTACTCTAAAAAGCAAACATTTTCAAGAGTTATTTATTAATTTCTTTTTCTTTGATTTTTGCAGCAGCGAAATTGAAAAAAGGTGGAGAAAACTGAAGGACAGTTTTTATAAGCATATAAAGAAATTGCCTTCAAGTGGAAGTGCTGGCTCTCCAAAAAAAATCATGGAAGTGGATGGACCATTTAATGTTTTTGAAGGACGTCGAATACACAAATAAAAGGTTTGTGAATTGAAAATTGTTTTTCCATAAAATGTTGTTTGTTATTAAATATTAATATATGTATCTAAATGCGTGCATACATATGTTCTTTAATGCAGTACATCAGGAAACTTTCAAACGTCTTCCAGTTCTGAGTGCAGCTATGGAGTGGAAGAATTTTATCTGCACGACATCGATAATGGCGTTCTTGAACCCGACGAAGACATTGTTGAAATGGATTTCAATGTGCCCTCAACATCCACACCAATTGAAAAGAAAACTAAAAAACGAAAAGTGGATGAAATGTTGGATGCAACAAAAGGGGACGTCGACGAAGCCATTAGTTTGGCAAAACAAGTTTTTTCGCAACCAACCATCGAGAAAACACCAGCTGACCACTTTTTTGAAGGTTTAGCGAAACAAACAAAGGGAGCAAATCTTTCACCAATTGATTTCGCTATCCTTCAAAACGCACTATTAAAATGTTTTAACAAATAAGTGTACAATATTGATACTTGATTGAATAAAAAAAATTCAATTATATATTATTGTGTTTTTTTTGTTTTTTTATTGGATTTGGGGCCGGTTTGTTGAATCCATCGATAATAAGATAAAAATATGTGAGAGTTGAAACATTTTTTTTTCCATTTGAAATTAAACACAACTTTATTTTGAAAAAGAAAAAAAAACAACAAGTGTCACTTCACAAAACAGTTATCGTGCAGCAAAATCATTTAAATTATGCACATGTGTTTTGAAAGCAGTGCTGCATGCAGAACTGCATGCAGTTTTGATGCACGTCTGTTTTGGGCATAAGGTTGGCAATGAGCTTACGGAATCTTTCCACGTCAAAAAAGGATTCAGACAAGGCGATGCACTGTCGTACGAATTCTTTAACACCGTTCTTGAGAAGATAGAACCAGAACCAGAGGCACTATCTTCCAAAAATCTGTTCAACTTCTCGCGTTCGCCGATGATATTGATATAATGGGAAGAACACAGCGTTATGTCAATGGCGCCTGTGAGAATTGAGACAGAAGCGGCAAAAATGGGTTTAGCCGGAAACGAGGGAAAAAGGAAGTATATGCTGTCTTCGGGGAAGGACACCCAACACCGACGGCTCAGAAAGAACGTCACAATAGAATCATACAGCTTCGAGGTAGTAGAAGAGTTTGTCTATACCTAGGCTCCGCTATTAACACGGCCAATAACACAAGCACGCCGAGATCAGACGAAAAATAACTCTTGCTAATCGCTGTTTCTTTGAGCTAAGAAAGCAACACCCTCATCATCCCAGTCCTGCTGTACCTATGGTGCTCTGCGAAGAGTGGGTGAGGGTTTGGAAAGGATTGCTTGCAATTCCAAGTACAGATTTCTTGCCGCTCATGTGCGGAAGGTTCAACCTCCAAGTGGTGCAGAGCGTCAACCTGACTTCGGTCAGGGCGAATGAACCTACGTTTTTATTGTACATGTATCATAATCACTTTTTACCCAAACGCCGTGATTAATGAGACTGTACTTGATATCATTGTGATAGAATAAGGCACTAATGAGTGTTTATAAAAAGTTGGTGGTGCATGGCAATATGTCATGCAGTCTTCCAGTTTGGTCGACCCGACTCCTCTCTGGTAAAATGGACTGCATGACAATGGACACCAGTGTTCCTGTGAGCCGTTAAGTCACGAAGCTGGAAAACTATCCTTTTGGTTTGTACGGATGTGTGATAATTTCACACATCCGATAGAATGTATGATGATAATGTCATACATTCACAGAGTACAAAATAACAAAAGAGACTACCATGTCTTCTGAAAAAACTGGTGCTCTGGGGTAGTTGTGCCCGGATTCTAATTGAATCTCAACTACAGTTGCGGTCGGCCCCCTTGTGGGAGTTTCAGAGTGGCTGTGGTTAACGAGAAATGCGTTCTCGGTAACTGAGTGATGGTGTTCCTTAAGCTCAGTTACATAGATAAAAACACATCTACCAGTATGGCTTTTTTTAACGGGAAAAGCAAACTGGTACTTGAGAAAAATGGAAATGACGGAAGGTAAAGTCTACGGCAATAGGACAGATGCAGAAGATTAATCTTGCTTTTTTTTCATATTCTACAAGGCAACATACACCATGTATATGCATGTAATTCATGCATATAAAAATGGAGTGGATTGGAATTCAATCCACCACGAAATTAGGGTCTTGAGCCTGGTGTTCGTGTGTATTTGTTTTCCTAATCTGTACCTATGGTGCAGAATCATGGACCTTGACAAAATCGGATGAATGTGCCTTAGGCTGTTTCGAGAGGAAAGTTCTTCGGATATCTTTGGCCACAAGTGCATTGAAGGGGAATGGCGAAGAAGATACATCAGCTTTATTGGTTGTACAACGACATGGACTTAGCCAGAAGGGTCAAGGTCCAGAGATTCAGATGGCTTGGTCATTTAGAGCAGATGGACACCAATGCTCCTGCCCGGAAAGCCATCGAGACTATTCCCGAGGGACGTAGAATGAGACTAAGACCGCGTCTCAGGTGGCGCACACAACTTTGAGTGCAAAACTGGAGACAGCTAGCTAGGGACCGAGCTGGCTGGCGTTGACTGTTGATTGAGGCCCAAGTCCACATCGGGCTGTAGTAATTGATCTAAAAGGCTTTATAAAGTAAATATGTATCTAAGTTTATTTTTTAAAAATAAAAATAATTATGAATTTAAAAAAAATTATATGCGTATTGCTTTTGTCCAAAAATTATGCAAAATTTTTTGGAATGTACTGCTTTGGACTTTTTGAAAACGACAGCACTGATGGTCCTTCGAACCGCATAGATAAATTTATTCGTAAATTTAAGTTAAGCTCGGTTAATAGTCAAAGCAAAACACGCATTTATCCGCAAAAATATGTTTTACAAAAAATATTATATGTGAATCCCTGCAAACTCCATACACTCGCATTTCTTATACACCGGGAGCCCTCAATCCTAAAAGTGCACTTACACGGATTTCAAAATTTCTTATATTAAAAGATAGTTTATAGAAATACCAACAAATTAAGCCCGGTATGACGAGGCCTATCCTGGCACCAGTATTTTTTGCATTTTTTTGCATTATTAATAATTTGCACTTATCGCGGATTTTAATTTTAAATAGCGCATATTATTGGAAATTTAATGTGCTTTCAGGAAAAAATGGTATGACAGCTGCCATCCTGGCACCAATGTCTGTCATACCTATTTTAAAAACATATGAGTGACAAAATTTTAAAAAAGGTATGACAGACATTGGTGCCAGGATGGCAGCTGTCATACCATTTTTTCCTGAAAGCACATTAAATTTCCAATAATATGCGCTATTTAAAATTAAAATCCGCGATATGTGCAAATTATCAATAATGCAAAAAAATGCAAAAAAAATGCAAAAAAAATACCGGTGCCAGGATAGGCCTCGTCATACCGGGCTTAATTTGTTGGTATTTCTTTAAACTATCTTTTAATATAAAAAATTTTGAAATCCGTGTAAGTGCACTTTCAGGATTAAGGGCTCCCCGCCTATTATGTACTCGCATTATGTCCCGTACTATTAATGAAAAAAAAAACGCTCTCAGTAACAGAAACACTGATATACACAAAGTATACCTGTCTCGCTCACCCTTCAACATCAGTTGACATCAACATTAACGAAACACAAAACGCAACAGTTATTTGCAGTTGCTATTATATGAGTTTGCTTTGCACAGTTATCCAAAATTTTCCATCGAATTCGTTTGCTTTTATATGAGTTTGCTTTGCACAGTTATCCAAAAAATTCCATTGAATTCGTGTGTGCATTTTTCATTCTAGAAAGTAATTTTTCGCAAAAGTGTGTGCATTTATCTATTCTAGAAAAAAGTATTTTTTTTTTGAAAACGTGTGTGCTCTCGTATAAAACATTATTTTCAAAATTGATCCATTAAAATAAACTTTGCTCGCGATATGGCTAATAGAAATAATGTAATAAAACGTGATACCGCGCGTAATGGTATAAAAAGGTGTTTAACGGCAAGCAAGAAGGCAGAATCGCTGGACGAAGCGGAGTTAAATGCCTACACCACGCTGCTGGCGGATCACTGGGGCTGTTCTTTGCTTGCCCAAGAAGCCGTGGAGCTCTCTTGCGGTGAGGAAACGCTCGACCAACAGCAAGCCGAAAGGGAGCAGGGTGAAAATTGGTATCGCGAAGCGCTCGCCAACTTTAACAGGGCTTTGTGTCAATTAAGGGCCGAAAACCATCAAATGTCAAGCGACCAAGCCTCCGCATCCATTCGACCCAACATAAAGCTACCAGCTCTCAGCCTACCGAAGTTTTCCGGCGAAGTCAAAGACTGGAAGCCTTTCCACGACGCTTTTGTTTCAGTGGTGCACGATGCAACCACGTTGTCAGGCTGTCAAAAGCTACAATACCTAAGATGCTCTTTAGAAAATTGTCCACGTGCAATGAAAATCGTAAATGGTTTACCAATAACAGACAACAATTACGAACAAACATGGACTCTTCTAAAAAAGCGTTACGATGTCCAACGTGTGCTCATTGACGCCCATTTCCAAGCCATTTTTTCTTTGAAAAAAATAAATATCGAATCCGCATCGGCTCTCAGGAATTTGATCGACGCCACGCAAGAACACTTTCAAAGCCTCAAAGCATTAGGCAGGCCCGTCACTAACTGGGATGACTGGCTAGTCCATCTTACCGTAAGTAAGCTAGACATGGAAACACATCGACAGTGGGAGCTATACCTCACAGAAGACACTGTTCCGAAATTTGAAGAACTGGTCTCTTTCTTGGAAAAAAGATGTCGTTCTCTAGATGCTATAGACTCGAAGCAAACGCAAGGCCCCTCCAAGGTGGTACAAACAAAAGGTAAGCCAAAACCATTATTTTCTTCAAATTTCGCTTCATCATCCTCGCAACAACAACAAAAGTCATCAATCACGTCATGCCCGGTGTGCTCCGGTGATCACAAGATCTACATCTGCGACAAGTTTCGATCACTCGATGTCAAAGCCAAAATTGCTTTTATTAAAAACAATAAATTATGCTCCAATTGTCTTAGCGCTGGACATTCCGATGACAAATGTCGGAGCTCAAACACCTGCCGCACATGTCGTAAGCGTCATCACACATTTTTGCACGATGTATTGACTCCAAGTCTCAATGAACCATCTTCGAGCCACTTTACGCAATCATACTCGGCACATTCTAGTCATCAAGTTCTTTTGGGCACCGCTCTTGTGAATGTCGCTGATAAAACAGGACGATACCAAACAGCTCGATTGCTCTTCGACAATGGATCTCATCTAACGTTCGTAAGCGAAAAATGTGTGCAAAGACTAGCGTTAAGGCGATCTCCACAAACAATCGCGATCAATGGCATTGGCGCCACAGCTGCTGGTAGCTCTAATGGCGAAGTTCAACTTAAGCTGTTATCATCGGACAATAGTTTTTCTACCACCATAGTTGCTCATATTTTGCCAAAGCTCACCAACATGCTTCCCTCAGTTCAGCTAACTCGACAAAACTGGCCGCACCTTAAATCGCTAAAACTTGCTGATCCGCATTTTCACAAACCCGCTGCCATCGACATCTTAATCGGAGCTGACGAACTTCCACAATTCCTACGCGCTGGTTTGATCAAAGGTCCTATTGGTACTCCCGTAGCACAACAATCCACTCTTGGATGGATTCTCTTTGGCAAAATACTCGATTCTTCTTCAAATGTTTCAACATCTTTACTTGATGCACATGCTGAACCCGCACCATCCGCTATCAACGCTCTACCCGCATCATCCGCTGTCGACGCTCTACCCGCATCATGCACTATCAACGCTCTACACGCATCATCCGCTGTCGATGCTCTACCCGCATCATCCACTACCAACGCTCTACCCGCATCGTTCGCTGTCAACGCTTTACCTGCATCAACCGCTTCAAAAGCTGCACCCGCTAAATTCACGCCGTCCGCACCACCCGCAAACGTCACAACAGCAGCAACCGCAACAAAGAGTACAATTGCAGCGTCTGCAAGAGCTAACCCAACCGCAGAAACCACATCAGCAATCGCACTCTCAACATCAACAACAACCATAAACGCTCCTTCTGCTATTTGCCTATTCAGTGACACTGCACTTGTTAAAGCTGTTTCGAAATTCTGGCATATTGAAGCCTTACCCAACACGAAGCATCTGACAATTGAAGAAAAAGCCTGTGAAGACATTTTTGACAACACTCATTACCGCCAAGACGACGGTCGGTACGTGGTAAGCCTTCCATTTAAACCTGAATGTCCTCTGGGCAACTCTCGCCATTCAGCAATTCAGGCACTTCATCGAATGGAAGCCCTTTTTCGAAAAGATGAATGTCTAAAAGAACAATATGCCAACTTTATCCAAGAATTCATCGACCTGGGCCATATGGAAAAAGTGACGCAATCACCTACTCTAGGTAAGCATTACTATATGCCTCACCGAGCCGTAATCAAGGACACAAGCACAACGACAAAGTTGAGAGTTGTCTTTAACGCCTCCTGTCGCACTACAACCGGATTTTCTCTCAATGATACGCAAATGATTGGCCCACAACTACAACCTGATCTTTACATGGCACTTATACGAATGCGAACTTATCGATTCGCTTTGACCGCTGACGTTGCCAAGATGTACAGGCAAGTGAGAATCAACCCTGATCAAGTCGACTATCAACGCATCGTTTGGCGCAATTCTCCCGAAGACGATATCGAAGATTATCGCATTCTGACTGTCACTTATGGAGTTGCGTCTTCGTCTCATCTTGCTATCAAAGCAATCCAACAAGCAGCCCTAGACGAAGGAAAAAACCATCCAGTGCCAAGTAACATCATCATGAACCACTTTTATATGGACGACCTCTTAACTGGCAGCTATTACGAAGAGGAGTTAAACCGCATCCAAACTGACGTATCCGCAATACTCATGAAAGGTGGTTTCTGTCTACGCAAGTGGTCTTCGAATTCGTTGCTCGTCATCAATTCCGTACCCGAAGATCAACGTGAAGTTCTCCAGCCATTGGATTTCTCGGACGCAGATGGCATTCGAACTCTGGGACTTCAGTGGGATCCGTCATCAGACCATTTATCATTTTCGGTCAAAGTTCCAGAGGTAAGAATAACGAAAATAACCAAACGCTTACTTCTTTCAGAATCATCGAAACTGTTCGACCCGTTGGGTCTCCTCGCTCCAATCACAATCATTCCCAAAATGCTTTTCCAACGCCTTTGGCAACCAAAGGTGGATTGGGATGAAGCACTTCCGGATGACGTCCATAAAAGCTGGCTTCACTATATGCAACACATAGTGAAGATCACAGCTATAAAAGTTCCACGCTGGGTCAACATCGCAATCCCGAACGCAGTATCCGACATTCATGGCTTCGCTGACGCATCACAAAACGCATACGCCGCTGTCGTATACATCCGCACTATTCATCCAAACGGCGAAATCACGACTCGTATCCTCACAGCCAAAACCAGGGTCGCACCGCTCAAAGTCGCAACATTGTCACTGCCCCGCCTCGAGTTGTGCGCAGCTGCTCTTTTAGCGCAAGTAATCAAGACTATCAAACCAATCCTAGAAACCAGCATACGTAACATTTTCGGTTGGACAGATTGAAGCATTGCCCTAGCATGGATTCGTCAATTCCCCGGTAAGTGGTGCACATTTGTAGCCAATAGGGTTTCACAAATACAAGAAATCATACCATCTGAAAACTGGTACCATGTGCCATCCGCCGACAACCCGGCCGATTGTGCCACGAGAGGTTTACTACCAGAAAACTTGGCCGAATATTCGCTTTGGTGGAATGGACCTCTTTGGTTGCAAATGCCACAGACTTCATGGCCTCCACAAGACATTTTTTCCACCAACTTGGATCAACGATCTGAAGCTGTTCATACTTCGACAGTTGCCTACAAGACACCTGTGTGGGATCTAATTGACCGCTACTCCTCGCTTATAAAACTGAAACGCATTACCGCACGCATTCTTCGCTACGCTTTCAACTTAAAACAAGCTGTTAAGCTCCGCAACAATCAAGAAGCTCAACCTTTTCGAAACAACCAACATCTTCAACTTTTCGAATTGGACGAAGCTTTAATCTTTTGGGTAAGACAAACTCAAAATTTCCACTTTCATGAAGACATCAACCGGCTTGCATCTCTCCAACCTGTCACTTCTCATAGTCGGTTACTCAAACTCCACCCCTTTTTGGACGAAAAAAGAGTGTTGCGAGTGGGAGGACGACTCAAAAACTCATCGCTTACGACTGACCAAAAGTATCCTATTCTACTGCCTAAAACATCAATGCTAACAAAACTAATATGTGACGACATTCACCGCATTACCTAGCACGCTGGCCCGCAACTTATGCAAGCAATGCTTCAAAGCCGCTTCTGGGTGATTGGTGCTCGTAGTGTCCTGCGAAAGATAACTCGATCGTGCCTTAAATGCCGCAAGCAGACTTATCACCTTCGCCAACAGCTCATGGGTGATTTGCCAAAACCCCGCGTTACATCCTGTCGACCTTTCCTGAGCAGTGCTGTTGACTTCGCTGGACCAGTTCAGTTACGCTTATCTAAAGGTAGAGGAACCAAGGCTGTAAAAGGATACATAGCTGTATTCATATGCATGGCAACGGGCGCAATGCATTTAGAGCTAGCAAGCGACCTTTCATCAGCTACGTTCATATTAGTCCGGGAGGCGACCGTAAGATTACCTACCTCATAAGCAGAGTGGAAAATTTAGCCACCATCTAATGGTAAATGACATGAAGTTTTCAAAACCATTGGTCGGACAGACTTTCCCTGGGCCTTTTGGCGGCTAAATGGCACTTCCGGTTGCGTTTTTTGGTGCCAGCTTATACCATAGGGTGAGTGGAAAAAGTAAGTAGAAGTCTATAGACATTTCGTCGTAGATACCAAATCATATGGTCGGACAAAAATAACGCGGGCCTTTCTCTTTGTCCGACCATTTTAAAAACGGTATTTTTGGTGACATTCTACCTCATCGGCTGAGTGGGCAAATGGGGTATCAAATGAAAGCTTAGAATGTCTACATTAAAAATCTACTGGTCGGACAAACTTTGCATGGGCCAATCACGAGACCGACCGCATTTTTCAAAAAAAGTCTGTTAATTACTTTAATGTTTTTTTCAACTCAGCATCAACATTTTTGGTGTTAAATCTGTATAAAAAAGGTAACTGATGAATGATATCATAGTTGGCTAATCCAAAATTATAGTTATGGGTTCAAAAAAACTACTTAAACTGGTTACCATAAGGTTTTGATAATTTTTTTCACAGAAAAATTATGTTTTTTTTTTTTTAACACCATTCACTTTGAGGTGCAGGGACATTGGTGGGTCACAAGTGCCAAATTAAATTTTGGGACTATTAACCCACTATGATGGATCAGTAGTCCTAAATTTATTTTGTCTTCTTTGGGACAAAAGTGCCAAATGATAAAAAATATGTTTCATGAGAATCACTTAATTTATTTTTGTACTCATTAATATTATGTGCAAAAAGAAATGTTTATGGAAAAAATAAAACAAAAAACTTTAATTCGTATTCCTATGTATGTATACACATATAACAACTACAAAAAAGTCATAAATAAATAGAACCATTTTTGTACTATTTTACTATTTGTCTAAAAAATGGACAGAGCAATCAATTTTTCAAAGCTGTTACCGTTTTCTTTAATTTTAAAAGCAACCATCACACATATATATTGTAACATGCTAGTGTCAGGAGAGAAAATGCTGCATTTCAATGATTCATTTTAAGAACATTTTTTTTCACTTTCGTCTGAGGATGATGACGATCCGCAATATTCAAGATCAATTTGGTTTGATTGGGACCGAAACAAGCGGAACAAATTTTGCCCAAAAGAGAATCAATTTGGGGTGTGAAAATAAAAAAATTCGCGCGAATTCTCTTTTAGGCACTGTAATACTCCTTGTGATCCGCTCGGTTCGGTTGTTGGAAGCTAAGTGTCGTAAGAATGACAGAAGAGGGAAGAATACTTACACGTGATAAAGATAGCGTACCTTTACGTAGATATTACGTATTACGTACGCGTTGTGGGTTGTGAGTAGGTCATTGCCAGCAGTCAAGTTTTAAGAACTTAACAGCCAAATTAATAAACACAGACTTGCGAAGGACTAACTCTTAGTCTGCAGACTAGTGGAAAATGCTATTAATAAAATAAAATTTCTCTTAAGTGACGTTTACCAACTTAGTCCACCTTGAAAGGTAGACTAGCAAAGGACTAAGCAAGAAATGTGTCAGTCGTGGAAAGATAAAAAAAAAATTAATGTCAGTGTCAAGAAGCGCTTGAAATATTTGTGCTTTTGACCTGTCATGCATTGTATACAAAAAATAAATAAGGACACAATAACAAGAACTTCACTCTATCGTTTCTTCATTAAAAAATGTTTTTTTTTTATTTTCACCATTTGTATGATCCTAACTTGAATCTACCTAATTATTCGCTTAATCTGTGGCCCTTGATTAATTAGGCCCTTAATTAATCCATCAGAAGTCTTTGCTTGAAGTAATGTTCCCTATTAAATTTGAAACTTTGCTTGTAAGGATTCGTTTGGTATGGATTCGCATAAGTCATTTTCAATGCTCTTTTTGCCGATATCGTCGGTCCATTTCTTGCTGGCCTTGGTAGCGACGACGGCATTCCTCAGACAAGTGCTGGGCCCAAACGTTAACCAATGCGCGAAGACCAAATGATGTCTCGATGTAGCCCACAGCTCCAGCAACGATCATTGGTGGAGTTTCCAAGACAGTGACGGCTTCAACATCTTCCTTCTGTTAATCTTGGATCCAGGACGCTCAGCTTCTCGAACAATGTGAGTCTTGTAGCCAACAAAGCATGTTAAATGTATGGGCTTTGAGGCATCATCTTTGGGGAAAGCCTTAACCTTACCACGAAGAAAGCCATGGAACCATGGTCAGGGGCCGAAAACTTACGATGAGACATTATTAAAAATTATTACAACGCGTTCTATTCGCTCAGACGACAATGATAGAAATTTTAAAATATTTTTTAATTTTCAAATTGGTTGTCAAATATGAACAAAAAATGAAAATTCCCAAATGGGAAGTTTTGGTAAACGTCACTTTACTATTCTGGGATCAAATTATTTTTATTAATGAGAAATTTTAGGCCATGGACTAACGCTTAGTCTATGGACCAGTTAGACTGTGGATTAAGAGTGGACTAGGCGTTTTTTATTGATATGGCTGTAAATGTTTTATTTCATAAATAATACAATAATAATATGATATAAATATATTTAATTAATGGTTCTCCACAGGCACACATAAGAACTAAAATCATTTCCAAAATGCTTACAGAAATAAAGATTGGACAATCAGATGATGTAAATCATGAGGTTGCTCGGTATAGAATTCAAAAGGACAAGAAAGCACTGTTTGAAATCATAAATATTTTTAAACAAAACATAAGTCCTAAACCTCGAAAAAGAATTTCTGTTTAAACTAGCATGCATTACAATATTTTGTGTGGTGGTTGCTTTTAAAATTAAAGAAAACGGTAACAGCTTTGAAAAATTGATTGCTCTGTCCATTTTTTAGACAAATAGTAAAATAGTACAAAAATGGTTCTATTTATTTATGACTTTTTTGTAGTTGTTATATGTGTATACATACATAGGAATACGAATTAAAGTTTTTTGTTTTATTTTTTCCATAAACATTTCTTTTTGCACATAATATTAATGAGTACAAAAATAAATTAAGTGATTCTCATGAAACATATTTTTTATCATTTGGCACTTTTGTCCCAAAGAAGACAAAATAAATTTAGGACTACTGACCCATCATAGTGGGTTAATAGTCCCAAAATTTAATTTGGCACTTGTGACCCACCAATGTCCCTGCACCTCAAAGTGAATGGTGTTAAAAAAAAAAAAAAACATAATTTTTCTGTGAAAAAAATTATCAAAACCTTATGGTAACCAGTTTAAGTAGTTTTTTTGAACCCATAACTATAATTTTGGATTAGCCAACTATGATATCATTCATCAGTTACCTTTTTTATACAGATTTAACACCAAAAATGTTGATGCTGAGTTGAAAAAAACATTAAAGTAATTAACAGACTTTTTTTGAAAAATGCGGTCGGTCTCGTGATTGGCCCATGCAAAGTTTGTCCGACCAGTAGATTTTTAATGTAGACATTCTAAGCTTTCATTTGATACCCCATTTGCCCACTCAGCCGATGAGGTAGAATGTCACCAAAAATACCGTTTTTAAAATGGTCGGACAAAGAGAAAGGCCCGCGTTATTTTTGTCCGACCATATGATTTGGTATCTACGACGAAATGTCTATAGACTTCTACTTACTTTTTCCACTCACCCTATGGTATAAGCTGGCACCAAAAAACGCAACCGGAAGTGCCATTTAGCCGCCAAAAGGCCCAGGGAAAGTCTGTCCGACCAATGGTTTTGGAAACTTCATGTCATTTACCATTAGATGGTGGCTAAATTTTCCACTCTGCTTATGAGGTAGGTAATCTTACGGTCGCCTCCCATACTATATCTGTCTTTAAACGCTTCGTGTCACGTCGTGGTCATTGCAAAGATATGTTCAGTGACAATGGCACCAATTTCATCGGCGCAGAAAGAGAACTCAAGACAATGCTGTCCGAAGCTTACAAGAACGAAGAGGTGTCTAGATATCTTTCGGATGATGGGACAACTTGGCACTTCAACCCTCCGGTAGCTCCTCACATGGGCGGCTATTGGGAAACTGCCGTCAAACGCACAAAATTTCATTTACGTCGCGCTATCGGTGACAATCTGTTAACTTTTGAAGAGTTCACAACACTGTTAACCGAAGTTGAAGCCTGCGTGAACTCAAGACCGCTCTGCGCTATGTCATCTGACGTCAACGATCTCTCGGTCCTCACGCTGGGCCATTTTCTTATCGGAGAGCCGCTCAAAACAATTCCTGAACCCGAAACAGAAAATTTCCAAGGCCCATTAATAAATCGATGGCATCGGATTTCGAATCTTCGACAACATTTTTGGCGACGCTGGAGTTCCGAGTATCTCGTCCAACTTCAACAACGCGCTAAGTGGACTCGGCCTCAACCTAATCTCGAAGTGGGAGATTTGGTCGCTATTCGTGATGAAATGCTGCCTCCAACCAAGTGGAAACTCGGCAGAATAATTAACGTTCATCCTGGGACTGACGGTCACGTTCGCGTCGGTACAATCCGGACATCAAATGGTATACTTTCACGACCGATTATAAAAATTTCACCGCTTTTATCTTTCAAAGACATTTAATAAACTTAAATTTCTGATTTTTGATTTTGACATGTAACTTCAAAAACTTGAATTATTTATTGATATTTATTCCGTCGCCTACTTTGATTTCAAAAAAAATATATTTGTTCAGTGAAATGTTTAAATCAATTAAGCTATTGTACATTGTATCTATCAATTTTCTCAATACTCATTCTCGATGTTCTATAAACTGGATAATATTTCTTATCATAATCTTTAAGCTTACTTTTTTGAACATAATTTTCAATTTGCTCAAGGCGGGCGGAATGTTAACGCCTATATATACTTATATGTAAATATGTATTAGAGTAGTATTAACCGAGCTGCGAACCAGTACGGTCGCATAATAAAATAGTTAAGTAATGAACTCCGCTTTTCTTTTTGTAATCATTAAAAGATTTTACGCGTTTACAGAAGTCTTACCAAAGAAACATTTATTTATTTATTTAATAATCATTTATTTATTTATTTATTTAGCTTAATCCAAGCTTTGACTTAACTTAAAATTAACACTAACTTAAAACTAAGTTTTTTTTTTTTGGTTATGTTATCGATTTCAAAAGTTAAATCGTGTGGGCCCTTAGGCCCACTTAAAAGTTCTTTATTGGACAAGAACCAAAACAATTTTTTTTTGTTTTTTATTTTTTTTCTTATAACTAACTAAAGTAAAGGAGGTTGAGGGGTAGGGTCTCAGGGAAGCGGGTAAAAGTAAAGGGTATTTTTTAGTTGGGATTTAGAGATGTTGAAATCAAACACAGAAGTTGCAGAATTACAGTGACGAAGAATTCTGGACATTGGTTCAAAGTACCCGTAGTTTGTGCGGTGATGAGGAATATAAAAAAGAGAGACAGATCGCACGTTCCGAGGGTTAGTGTTGAGTTGGATTTTACTCAGGAGTGTCGGAGAATCTATATTGCCCAATAACAATTGCTGATCAAACAATAAATCGGCGATTTTCCGTCTTGTACTTAGGGGTTGCAAGTCTATCAGCTTTAGTCGGTCGGTGTAAGAAGGCAAGTTGGAAGAATCTTCCCATTGGATGCCTCGAAGGGTAAATCGAATGAAACGTTTTTGAACGCTTTCAATTCGAAGTGAATGGAGTTCATAGAAAGGGGACCAAACTTGGCATGCGTATTCAAGATTAGGTCGGACTAAGGAAACGTAAAGGGATTTTGTGACATAGGGATTCGAAAATTCCTTAGACCATCGCTTAATAAAACCAAGAGACCTATTAGCTTTATTAATAATTTGGTCGAAGTGGGAATGGAAATTCAAGTCTTTATCAAACATTAAACCGAGATCTCTTACAGAATCGACTTTGTTAATGGCGTCATTAACCAAACAGTATATTCTATGAGTTGGGTTTTGCTTCCGCGAGAAGGTAATATGCTTACATTTATTTATATTTAATTCAAGGAAGTTATGAGAGCACCAAGCAGAGAAGATATTCAGGTCGTTTTGTAACAGTTATTTTTAATCACAGAAATTAATACAAGAATTTTAAAAGAAAATAGAAAATAGTTTGGATGAAAATTGACAAGTTCACTGTTCAAGTTTTAAAATGTTATTAACCACGCTTCAAACGAAAAATTGCCAAGTGAACTTGTAAATTTTCATCCAAACTATTTTCTATTTTCTTTTAATATTCTTGTATTAATTTCTGTGATTAAAAATATTCAATATAACACTTTTACATGAAAGAACTTGGCGTTCTTTTAGATCTCATTACTTTTGGTGGCTGACTTTTTACACAGTGTTGTTCGCGCATAAGAGAACTTGGCTCTTTTTTTTACATTTTATGTTTTTGTTCTGATTTCACATCTTTTTGCAAAGTTTTTTTTTATGGAAGCATGAACCTCGAAATAACTTAATAAGCTAGCAATTTGCAAACTTTAACAATATAATTGCTCTGCCAATTTATAAATAAATAATAGGTAGGTTAGGTTAGAGTGGCTGTCTAGATGTCACATTAAGACCCCAAGGGTCCATTGTGAAACAACTAAAAAAAGTTACTCATTAAGTTTTATGAAGTTAAAACAAACCAGAATTCTAAATTTCAACATCCTATGACCATTTTAAGAAAGTGGGTGGCAGCCACGCCCCTTTAATGAAACTGCATTTTTATACTTATATTTTCTCTTATACCCAACCGAAACCCTATCAGAATTTCGAATTTAAACGTTTTCGACCATTTTAACAAAGTGGGCGGATACCACGCCCCTAAACGGAAATTGATTTTTTTCATTTTTTCATGTTATTCAACCAAACCCTTAAAAGAATTCCAAATTTCAACATCTTACGACCATTTTAAGGTAGTGGGCGGAAACCACGCCCCTAAATGAAACCAAAATATTTTACTTATATTTTTCCTTATATTCAACCAAAACTCTATTAGAATTCCGAATTTCAAGATCCTACGATCAGTTTTAGAAAGTGGGCGGATACCACGCCCCCTGAATGAGCAAATTGAAATTTTAGATTTTTTCCTTTGTATATACCCGAAAACCTACCATTGTACCAAATTTCAAGATTCTGCTTTTGTTAGAAGTGCTTCATAATTTTGATGATCAGTCAGTGAGTCAGTCAGTCAATTACGGTTTTTGAAATTTTAACTGTTCAATATCTCAGGAAGTAGTGGTTCTACAAAATTATGTTTTTCACAGGGCCTTTATGCCTATGAAGTTAATACGTAATTCAAATTTGAAGCTTCTAACTCTATGGGTTCAAAAGTTATGGGGGTTAAATATGTGCTTGAGTTCGATCCTGTAAAAAGGGAGTAGTGCTAGAACTTGGCTGGGCACTTCCGTGCCCTTTGATGTCTAAAGTATTTTTTTTTAATGAAACGAATGAAAAATCACACCACCACTGAAATGACAGCCAGAGACGGAGATATTCAAAAGAAGATTACGCGATTGCGTATGGTGACATGGTGAATTCATTTCTCATTGGGGTGAGCTTTTACACCACATTTATTTATTTATTTAAACCGTTAATTGTCTAACGTTAATAGAAACTTATAGGTGCTATGACCTTTTGAGTATGCAAACAGCAAGAAAATAATACAATGGTTGTGGTATCGGCTGAATTATGTTTACTATAAAAATCTGTTACCATAATACTTCCCTCCCAGCAAACATTTTGGCGAAGGTTCAAATTTCCTTCACACAATGTGAAGAATATTTGTTCCAAAAACTTTCATTTATTTGAATAAATTCTGACGATAGACAAAATATCTACAATCTTTTACTTGCAAGACAAAACGAGTATGTTGACATTTTGTTTTCATTCATGTATGTGAGCTAAATATGAATTAACACAGGCAAATCTCAAAAAAGGATACTGGTATATAAATAAAGAAGAACGAACTTGCGTAATCTTAGTTTTCCTTATTTCTTTTTGCAAAGGGGTAATGATAACGGCACCTTGTCTCGAAAAGAGTGAAACATTGTTAATGTTAACATTCGTGACTTCATCAAAGATTTTGTTTAGAGCTGACGCGTTTAAGTAAGTACACATGTGCTAATATTTATAAATAATATAAAATGTTCAATTACTTTCAGAAAACAAATACGTATGTACATTATTCATTATTATTCCAGAAGCACAAAGGCGAAGAAACTTGAAAAAAAAATTAAAGTTATGATATTGTAATATTCCGCTTGGTCCGACAATTAAAACTTATTCACTTTTTAAATAAAACACAAATTCACTTTATTCAAATCACTCACAAACTTATTTATTCAACACTTTCAATTATAACTTTGCACACACAGTATCTTTACTTTATCTCAGTTCACAATCAATTAATTCGTGGAAAAGTGGATACTGGCAAGTAGAAATCCATCCTGAAGACAAAGAGAAGACAGCGTTCTCGACAGGAAACGGACTGTGGCAGTTCAAAGTGATGCCTTTTGGACTGTGCAATGCTCCAGCGACTTTTGAGCGCCTTATGGAATGTGTCCTGCAAGGACTCACATGGAAGTCTTGCCTGGTCTATTTGGATGACGTCATCGTATACGGGAAAACATTTGACGAACATTGCACAAATCTGAGAGCCGTGTTTCAAAGACTTCGAGAAGCCCACCTCAAGCTCAATCCAGAAAAGTGTTCACTCTTCAAAACAGAAGTGAAATACCTGGGACATATCATCTCATCCCAAGGAGTTAAGACGGATCCTGATAAGGTTGACACCGTGAAGAATTGGCCAACACCACAGGACAAACACCAACTCCGAAGCTTTCTGGGTCTAGCCACCTACTATAGGCGCTTTGTCAAAAACTTTGCTGAGATCGCCAAGAGTCTACATCAGCTAACGGAAAAGGGAAAGCAGTTTAAATGGTCAGGTGAGTGCGAGCGCAGCTTTCAAGAGCTCAAGCAACGCTTGTGTAATGCACCAGTGCTGACCTACCCGACTCCAGGAAAACCGTTCATCATTGATGCTGATGCCAGCAATGTCGGGATTGGTGCTGTATTGTCACAGGTACATGATGGCGAAGAAAAGGTGGTTGCCTATTACTCTCGAAGTCGGAAAGAAACTATTGTGTGACCAGAAGAGAACTTCTTGCACTGATTTTGGCAACAAAGCACTTCCATAAGTATCTCTATGGACAGAAGTTTCTTCTCCGAACCGACCATGGAGCATTAAACTGGCTTTTGAATTTCAAGAATCCAGAGGGTCAAGTGGCGAGATGGATTGAGAGGCTGCAGACGTACGATTATGAAATTCAACATCGGAAGGGGAAGCTTCACTCAAATGCTGATGCACTGTCTCGGAGACCATGTAAGCAAGACTGTAAGCATTGCAGACGCCAAGAAGAAAAAGAAGTGGTTACTGTCCAACGAACCAGAACCGATCCCATTTATGGCTGGAGCAACGACGAGATGAGGAAGGCTCAACAAGAGGACCCAGATATTGAACCCATCCTCGCATGCAAGGAACACCAGGAAAAACCAGAATGGGCTGATATCTCCGAAAGAAGTCCGGCTCTGAAGGCCTATTGGGCACAGTGGGACTCGTTGCATGTCCAAGAAGGTGTCCTTCGACGTAAGTGGGAATCAGCAGATGGAAAGTCCTATGTAATGCAGCTAGTCTTACCGAGATCGAAGATTATGGACGTTCTGCGAGAGATGCATGATGGAGTTTCGGGAGGCCATCTAGGAGTAAACAAGACGCTAGAAAAGGTTCGACAACTATTCTATTCGCTACATGCAAGGGAGGATGTCGAGAAGTGGTGCCGAAAATGTGATATCTGTGCTGCCACCAAAGGCCCAAACAAAAAGAATTACAGCCAAATGCAGCAGTATAATGTCGGATCACCCTTTGAAAGGATTGCAATAGACGTGGCGGGTCCATTTCCGGAAACAAATAATGGAAATCGTTATATTCTGGTCGTCATGGATTACTTCAGCAAGTGGCCTGAAGCATACGCCATACCGAATCAAGAAGCCAAAACAGTCGCAGACCAAATTGTGTTCAACTGGGTGAGCAGATTCGGTGTTCCATTAGAACTGCATTCCGACCAGGGAAGGAACTTTGAATCAAACATATTCCAGGAAGTTTGTGGGCTTCTTCACATCAAGAAGACAAGAACAACACCACTCCACCCACAATCTGATGGCATGGTCGAACGGTTCAACCGAACCCTTAAGGAACATCTTTGCAAAGTTGTGGACGACAACCAGCGAGATTGGGATCGACACATTCCACTGTTCTTGATGGCGTATCGAAGTGCAAGACATAGCTCAACTGGCCATACACCGTCTGAGATTTTGATGGGAAGGAACATCAGACTGCCGAGCGAAATAAAATTTGGATGTCCCACGTCGGAACCGCAAGCCGAAGATGACTACTTGGATGACCTCAGAGAAAGACTCATTCAGATCCACGACGATACCAGGTCAAAAATTAAGATGTTCAGTGACCGAATGAAGACACGCTACGATATACGAGCGACAACAACAGAGTTCTAAGCAGGAGATCGAGTGTGGCTTAACAATCCCCATCGACAAAAAGGGTTGTCACCGAAACTTCAACGGGACTGGGAAGGTCCATATACAGTGATTAGCAAAATCAACGACGTCGTGTACCGGATACAAAAAGGAGTCAGAGGTAAACTTAAAGTCGTACATCGCGACCGACTACATCGCTACAGTGGTGATGAAGATGATGGATTTGTTCGGGACGATCAATCCTAAGGAGGGGGCAATGTAATGTGTATACACTTTATTTTATCCCATACGCTCTGTATCTCCTTCTATTGTAATGTCTAATGTGTATACGTTATTATCTCTTACACTCTGTACCTCTTTCTATATTTAATGCATACACTTTTCTTACTCTCTTTACTTACTCCGTATCTCTTTTTATATTTAATGTACATACTACTCTTACTCTCTTTACTTACTCCTTATCACTATAACTCTAATATCATTTTATAGGAAATAAGTATGTAACAATAAGTTTAATTGTAGTAGTAAACACTTGTGTATAACAGTTAAAAATGAGGGGCAACATCTAGTTGTTAAAAAGAGAACTTCTGGAACATTTGGTTTAGTAGTTTCTAGAACCATTATCAGAACTATAAATAACCGATTCGGAAGCGAAGCGGGATAGTTGATTGTGAACTGAGATAAAGTAAAGGTACTGTGTTTGCAAAGTGATAATTGAAAGTGTTGAATAAATAAGTTTGTGAGTAATTGGAATAAAGTGAATTTGTGTTTTATTTAAAAAGTGAATAAGTTTTAATTGTCGGACCAAGCCGAATATTACACTATATTTAATGTACACACTTTTCTTACTCTCTTTATTTACTCTGTATCTCTTTAACTCTAATATCGTTCAACTGTAGTAGTAAACACTTGTGAGGGGCAATACCTAGTGATTAAGAGAAACTTTTTGTTTAGCATTAAGAACGTTAGCCCCTACAAACGTAATCCCAGTATTTTTATTTGTAAATGGAGAGCTTCTGGAACATTCAGCTTCTCCAAGAACCAATAGGAACCAATAGTAGTTTCTAGAACCCATCATTTTTGTTATATAAATAACCGTTTGGCGGCGAGGCAAATCAATTGATTGTGAACTGCGATAAAGTTAAGATACTGTGTTTGAAAAGTAATTGAAAGTGTTGAATAAATAAGTTTGTGAGTGATTTGAATAAAGTGAATTTGTGTTTTATTAAAAAAAAAGTGAATAAGTTTTAATTGTCGGACCAAGCCGAATATTACATTGGTGTCAGAATAAGGGATTAAAACTTATTGAGAACAGTGATTTGATAACATTATATTGTGTGAAGTAGTGAAGTTAAAAAAAAAAATGAGTAGAGTTGTGAAAGACTTAACTGTCCTTGAGCTAAAGGCCGAACTAAGCAAACGTGGCTTAAGTGGGGCAGGATATAAAAACGAACTCGTAAAACGGCTACAGGAATATCTGGAAGATCAAAATGAAGACCCAGATACGTTTGCTTTCGAAGTGGAAGCAAAATCGGAAGAGGTAAACGCAAATGCCGACTTATCTAACATGATGTCACTTCTTCTAGCCAAATTCGAGAAGAATGTTCCGGAGCAACTACAAACACAAAAGAATGATGTTCTGGAGCAACTACAAACTCAAAAGAATGATGTTCTGGAGCAACTACAAACTCAAAGAAGTGACCAAAAGCAAGAACAGCAGAATATTCTAGAGCGGTTTGACGAACAGAGAAACCTTTTAGAAGGCAGGTTTACGGACTTCGAAGAGAAAATCAATACTCTCGACGAGCGCGTCGAAAAACAAAATGCACGTTTCGAGAAAATGGACGAACAAATCGAAACCATCACAAATGAACTAGAAAAAGTGCGAAAGATTAAAGCTCGAGAACCTTCTGGTGAGTGCTCAAGAAAGAGAGAAGTGAATCCTCCAAGCTTTGATGGTCAGATACCGTAGTCAATCTGCAAGAAAGAGTTTGAAGCAGCAGCGTTAACAAACGCCTGGGACGATGACGAAAAATACATTGCTCTTACGGTTGCCTTGAGAGGAGCAGCTGCTGAACTGCTACAAACCATCCCAGCAGAGAAGAACGGTGACTTCAAAGTTCTGGTAAACGCAATCGAACAGCGGTTTGGAGATAGGCACATGAAAGAAGTCTTCCGAGTTCAGATTAACAATAGAGCACAGAAAAGAGGTGAAACTCTGCAGCAGCTTCAGGCAGATATCGAGCGACTGGTTCACCTGGCATATCCAACAGCTGGCAACGAGATAATTAATCAACTTGCTGTTGAAACCTTTGTGAGAGCTGTGGGCGATATAAATCTCCAAAGGGCTATTCGCACTGCCGGAAAGCAAACACTACCAGAAGCATTGGCTTTCGCGCTAACAATGGAAGCCGCAGAACAAGCTTCACAAAACGTGCATCGCGTGAGAGAATTGGAAGTCCAAGAATGCTCTTGTCAGAAGGCTACTCTGGAAAGGAGTCAGCGAGACGGACGAGCACGATGCTGGAACTGCAACAAGACCGGGCATCTTCAACGACAGTGCAGATTACCGCGAAGAGGAACCGCATGCCAACACTGTGAACACAGAAATATGTCAACTGGTCAAAGTTACACCTACAACAAGGTTGCTTCCCAAGTTGTTTCCCACCCCACCAACTTCGAGGGACAGAAGCTGGCTTCTAGTACCGATAGCTACAGAAACACCATCCAGGTCTCTCAAACGAAACGTGACAACAAGTGCCTGACCGTGGAAGCAAGTATAAACGGCAACAAATGTGTGGCTACCATCGACACCGGTGACACGGCGTCCATTGTACGGCAGGACCTCGTTAAGAAGACATGGCTCCTCAACACCAATAGCTATCGTATAAGGACTGCAACTGGAGAAGCCGCAAAAGTCTATGGTGAGGTACGTCTTAAGATCCGGATGGCAGAGCTGGAATTCTCTCACCTGTTCCTGGTAGCAGATATATGCGACGAGTGCATTGTCGGCGTCGATTTCATGAAAGATCACGGATTGATATTGGACATCGGGAACCAAGTCCTGAAATATCGAAACATCGAGATTCCGATCATGATCTATGGGATTCACTCATATGAGACCTCGCTATCTGTGAAAACCGTCATCAAAGAAGATCTGACTTTGCCTGCTTCTTCAGAAGTATTCGTGTGGACGAAATTGAAGGGTAAGCCTGGAAGCCATCGATACCTCATGGTCGAACCAGCATCTGTAAAGTCCTCCCAAAACGTCACCATTGGGAAGACTCTTGTTAGACCCGTAAAGAACATGGTTCCCGTACGAATACTGAACATCAAGCCGTACGAAGTTAAGCTTAGAAAAGATGAGATTGTCGGACAATGCGAATCTGTATCAGCGATAACAAGGATCAGCGAAGAAGAGCCAAGGCAAACATTGAAGTCCAAAGAGCTGAACTCCATAAAGACGAACATTCTCAAGTCCTCTAATCTTGGCCACCAGCAACGAAGAACTTCAGAAGGTCTCCTCGAAGAATTTGCAGACATCTTTTCGTCATCGCAAGGGAAATATGGCAGAACACAACTGGTTCAACATCGAATCAACACCGGGGATGCAAAGCCGATCCGTCAACCTGCAAGACGCCTTCCACTAGCCAAACAAGGTGAGGTTGAAGAACTGATAACCACCATGAAAGAAGAGGGTCTGATCGAAAACTCTAAAAGCCCTTGGGCGTCTCCAGTGGTCCTGGTAAAGAAGAAAGACGAATCAACCCGCTTTTGCGTAGACTATCGAAGGTTGAATGATGTGACCAAGAAGGATAGCTACCCTCTGCCTAGGATCAGTGATACTCTGGACGCAATGAAAGGAGCACAATGGTTCTCAACGTTGGACCTGAAAAGTGGATACTGGCAAGTAGAAATCCATCCTGAAGACAAAGAGAAGACAGCGTTCTCGACAGGAAATGGATTGTGGCAGTTCAAAGTGATGCCTTTTGGACTGTGCAATGCTCCAGCGACTTTTGAGCGCCTTATGGAATGCGTCCTGCAAGGACTCACTTGGAAATCTTGCCTGGTCTATTTGGATGACGTCATCGTATACGGGAAAACATTTGACGAACATTGTACAAATCTGAGAGCCGTGTTTCAAAGACTTCGAGAAGCCCACCTCAAGCTCAATCCAGAAAAGTGTTCACTCTTCAAAACCGAAGTGAAATACCTGGGACATATCATCTCATCCCAAGACGGATCCTGATAAGGTTGACACCGTGAAGAATTGGCCAACACCACAGGACAAACATCAATTCCGAAGCTTTCTGGGTCTAGCCACCTACTATAGGCGCTTTGTCAAGAATTTTGCTGAGATCGCCAAGAGTCTACATCAGCTAACGGAAAAGGGAAAGCAGTTTAAATGGTCAGGTGAGTGCGAGCGCAGCTCTCAAGAGCTCAAGCAACGCTTGTGTAATACACCAGTGCTGACCTATCCGACTCCCGGAAAACCGTTCATCATTGACGCTGATGCCAGCAATGTCGGGATTGGTGCCGTACTATCACAAGTACATAATGGTGAAGAAAAGGTAATTGCCTATTACAGCAAGGTACTCTCAAAGTCGGAAAGAAACTATTGTGTGACCAGAAGAGAACTTCTTGCACTGATCTTGGCAACAAAGCACTTCCATAAGTATCTCTATGGACAGAAGTTTCTTCTCCGAACCGACAATGGAGCACTAAACTGGCTTTTGAATTTCAAGAATCCAGAGGGTCAAGTGGCGAGATGGATTGAGAGGCTGCAGACGTACGATTATGAAATTCAACATCGAAAGGGGAAGCTTCACTCAAATGCTGATGCACTGTCTCGGGGACCATGTAAGAAAGACTGTAAGCATTGCAGACGCCAAGAAGAAAAAGAAGTGGTCACTGTCCAACAAACCAGAGCCGATCCCATTTATGGCTGGAGCAACGACGAGTTGAGGAAGGCTCAACAAGAGGACCTAGATATTGAACCCATCCTCGCATGCAAGGAGCACCAGGAAAAACCGGAATGGGCTGATATCTCCCACAGAAGTCCGGCTCTAAAGGCCTATTGGGCACAGTGGGACTCGTTGCATGTCCAAGAAGGTGTCCTTCGACGTAAGTGGGAATCAGCAGATGGAAAGTTCTATCTAATGCAGCTTGTCTTACCGAGATCGAAGATTATGGACGTTCTGCGAGAGATGCATGATGGAGTTTCGGAAGGCCATCTAGGAGTAAACAAGACGCTAGAAAAGGTTCGACAACGATTCTGTTGGCTACATGCAAGGGAAGATGTCGAGAAGTGGTGCCGAAAATGTGATACCTGTGCCAAAGGCCCGAACAAAAAGAATCACAGCCAAATGCAGCAGTATAATGTCGGATCACCCTTTGAAAGGATTGCAGTAGACGTGGCGGGTCCATTTCCGGAAACAAATAATGGAAATCGTTATATTCTGGTCGTCATGGATTACTTCAGCAAGTGGCCTGAAGCATACGCCATTCCGAATCAAGAAGCCAAAACAGTCGCAGACCAAATTGTGTGCAACTGGTTGAGCAGATTCGGTGTTCCATTAGAACTGCATTCCGACCAGGGAAGGAACTTTGAATCAAACATATTCCAGGAAGTTTGTGGGCTTCTTCACATCAAGAAGACAAGAACAACACCACTCCACCCACAATCTGATGGCATGGTCGAACGGTTCAACCGAACCCTTAAGGAACATCTTTGCAAAGTTGTGGACGACAACCAGCGAGATTGGGATCGACACATTCCACTGTTCTTGATGGCGTATCGAAGTGCAAGACATAGCTCAACTGGCCATACACCGTCTGAGATTTTGATGGGAAGGAACATCAGACTGCCGAGCGAAATAAAATTTGGATGTCCCACGTCGGAACCGCAAGCGGAGGATGACTACATGGATGACCTCAGAGAAAGACTCCTTCAGATCCACGACGATACCAGGTCAAAAATAAAGATGTTCAGTGACCGAATGAAGACACGCTACGATATACGAGCGACAACAACAGAGTTCCAAGCAGGAGATCGAGTGTGGCTTTACAATCCCCATCGACAAAAAGGGTTGTCACCGAAACTTCAACGGGACTGGGAAGGTCCATATACAGTGATTAGAAAAATCAACGACGTCGTGTACCGGATACAAAAAGGAGCCAGAGGAAAACTTAAAGTTGTACATCGCGACCGACTACATCGCTACAGTGGTGATGAGAATGATGGATTTGTTCGGGACGATCAATCCTAAGGAGGGGGCAATGTAATGTGTATACATTTTATTTATCTCATACGCTCTGTATCTCCTTCTATTGTAATGTTTAATGTGTATACTTTATTATCTCTTACGCTCTGTATCTCTTTCTATTGTAATGTGTATACTTTATTTCTCTTACGCTCTGTATCTCTTTTTATATTCCTTATCTCTATTACTCTAATATCGTTTTATAGTGAAATAAGTATGTAGCAATAAGTTTAATTGTAGTAGTAAACACTTGTGTAGGACAGTTAAAATGAGGGGCAACACATAGTGATTAAGAGAAAACTTTTGTTTAGCACTCAGATTCAGCTCTTATAAAAATCCCAGTATTCTTTTCTCGAACATTCAAGCTTCTCCAAGAACCAATATAGTAGTTTCTAGAACCAAGTATTTTTGTTATATAAATAGCCCGTTTGGCGGCGAAGCATCAATTGATTGTGAACTGCGATAAAGTAAAGATACTGTGTGTGCAAAGTTATAATTGAAAGTGTTGAATAAATAAGTTTGTGAGTGATTTGAATAAAGTGAATTTGTGTTTTATTTAAAAAGTGAATAAGTTTTAATTGTCGGACCAAGCCGAATATTACAATACATTGAAAAATATGGTAAGTTATAAAAAATAAAATTAAGAAGGAACACTTATGAAAATTAAGGGTAATTTAACAAAAAATAAGGGAAAGGGCTGGAACTATTCACCAGCGCTTTCTTCCGATGTATAAGGTTCTGGCAAGTAGTTTTTTGAATTAGATTGTGAGGGCAAGGACCTAAACCAAGAATGGAAAAATTGAGGTACAACTCCTTTGTCACACATCTCTATTAAGTTTTTTTTTTTTGCTGCACTTATTGTAAGAGGTTCTTGTTACAATTTAGGCCATTGTGTTAGAGGAAGATACTTTGGAACAGCGTTCCTTCCTCTTTTTAATGTTTTTAAAACGTTCATTGTTCTGCAATGAATATCTTCGAAATTGTATTTGAACTGCAGAAGTGCAGAATCCCTCGTTTACTTTTTTCATACCGAGCCATTTAACTTTTAGCCAGTTCATTTTTTGGCCATCGGTGTCCACTGTCTTATTTTTAATCAATTTTTCTGCTAACATTTTTAAATTAAAAAAATCATCAAATTTCATTTCAACAGCTTCATAAGGGGACTTATTCTGAACTCTAACTCTTGTAGCCCTGAATATATATTAAGCGGGTATGGTTTATTTCGCTTTTTTTATCTCGCTTTTGGTCGTTTCGCCACGGTCGTTTTGCATTTTGTTATTTCGCATTTCATTCGTTTGGTCTTTTAGTTGCTTCGCTTTCGATTGTTTCGCTAATTTTTTTCGCCTTTCAGTCTTTTCGTTTTTCGTTTATTTTGCATTCGTTTATTTTGCATTCGTTTATTTCGCTTTTTTATTATTTTGATGTTAATTGTTTCGCCTTTATCTGTTTTTTTTTTTTTTAATTTTAATTTTTGTGTACGTAAGGATCCTGAAGACTTTAAAATTCGCGCGAATTTTAAAGTCTTCAGGATCCTTACGTACACAAAAATTAAAATTAAAAAAAAAAAGCAGACGAATTATACATATGTACTTGAATTGACGTTTTTTTCAAAATAATAGGAAAATCCTGCACGACTTAGTTTATCCTTTCCTCAAATTGATTTAAAAGTTATTGCATATGATTTTACTTTCCATTTTTTAAATTTAAAGACAATATTAAAATACTTCACTGTATTCTAACCTTACGCGGGCGGTTTCAAAGACTAAAAGCCATCTAATGAAGACTAATTTGATAACAATTATTACATTCCCAAGAGAATTCAGAAAAAAATGCGAAATAACCGTTAGCGAGATAACCTGTGGCGAAACAATCGTATTGCAAATTAACAATTTTGCGAGAGAGTTAATGGCAAAACAAAAAAAGCGAAACAATTCTGGCGCGAAACAGGAAAAAACAAAATAAACAAAAAACAAAACAAGTTTTGCGAAATAGAAGAAAATCGAAGAAAGAAAAGCGAAATAACAAAATGCAAAACAAAATTGCCGAAACAATAGGTACCCAATTATTACATTCCCAAGAGAATTCAGAAAAAAATGCGAAATAACCGTTAGCGAGATAACCTGTGGCGAAACAATCGTATTGCAAATTAACAATTTTGCGAGAGAGTTAATGGCAAAACAAAAAAAGCGAAACAATTCTGGCGCGAAACAGGAAAAAACAAAATAAACAAAAAACAAAACAAGTTTTGCGAAATAGAAGAAAATCGAAGAAAGAAAAGCGAAATAACAAAATGCAAAACAAAATTGCCGAAACAATAGGTACCCATATTAAGCCAATCATTAACACAATAAATTGGAAAGAACTTCTTCTGTTTTTCGATTGCACTATGCATTGAGTCGACTTCCATGTATGTATGAGTGGCCACTTTCCAAAAATGTTTGATCAATTATTTCTAAATAAGTGGTCTGCACTATATTTAGAAAAAATTCCACAATGTTTGCATTTCGGTTCTGACCAGCGCAAGTATCCGAAAATATTGACAGCTATACGATATTTCCAGGTAATTGTTGTATATATTTCAAAATGCACGACCCTACCTCACAAATCCCCCCTTTACCACTTTTCTCTGTCCAGGGATAACAAAAAGATTCATTCGGTAGATCTGCCTCATAAATTGTGAAATTGTGAAGTATGAGCTTTCTTTTATAGTAAGTCAGAGAAACATCAGTTGATGGTATCTGAAGTACACTTTGCATGTCCATCGAAATTGATTTAAAATTTGCTTCCAAATTTGCTCTTTCTTTGTCTTTTTGTTTTTCTTTGAATGCTTCTTTTTTGCGAAGTAAGTGATTTTCATAATCAACTTGCAGATCAAGTTTTGCTTCAGGTGATGCGATTTTATATTTGTTACAAAAAAGGCATTGATCTTTTTTTGGCACAAAAAAATGATAAATTGTAGTCATTACAAAATATTCTTCTGTAGGTTATTTCAGGCACAGGACGAATATGCATTTCAGTACACTGTATTTTATACAGCTCGTACATTTTCCTTATGGAAAGCTTACTGTCTAAATACTTTCTCTGGCTGTCCTTGCGGCAGTTATGACTTTCCATGCACGGAAAACTTTCAATGCGTTTTTAACATGCAGAATAGCTTCAGGACTTGTTTTATTGGAAGGTGTATGTTTGCCCCTTTTATCTTCCGCTGAAAACGCATTAATTACACTTCGGTTGGAAATATTCAACGTATTTTTAAAAAAACTGTTGACAGCCTCTTGTTTTACTGTCATCCTGAGTAAAAAATATACTTTTTATAGTTTTGTTTTTGTGTTATTTAACACTGCAGTTAGGCTGCGTCCGTTATTTCCATTTATGTTGTTTGAGCAACGATAGCAACCTAGAGGTGCTTCCACCAATGGCTTTTTCCGTCAATTTTCTTTGTTTGGCTGGAGTTATAGCACCCGTGAAATAGCTATAACTCCAGCCAAACAAAGAAAATTGACGGAAAAAGCCATTGGTGGAAGCACCTCTAGGTTGCTATCGTTGCTCAAACAACATAATATACTTTTTAGCAGTTTGTTTTAGATTTGCATTTTCATTTCTTGGTATTCGATATTTTGGAGGGTTGCTTTCAACATTCTGAAGAATAAAGCTTTTCTGCTGTTTGTAATTCAAAGTCCAAAAATTTGTACATAATTTCAGTCGGCAGCTTTCGTTAACGGTCAAACATTGGATTTTGCATTTATGATTTATAATCTTCATAAGGGAGACACTTAGATTTCAGTTCCTTGTTGATATTTCGCTTCCATTTTTGAGGATATGATTTTTTCCATCTACGGCCAACACAAATTTCTGTAGCCTCATCATTATTTGTACTCGCTACGGGTTCTTCTTCAATACTTGTGCCAGACAGGCTTTCGTTGTCATAATAATAACTATATTTAATGTATACACTTTTCTTACTCTCTTTACTTACTCCGTATCTCTTTTTATATTTAATGTACATACCACCCTTGGAAAATTTGGTACAATTGTACCAAATTCGATACAATTGAGTTTGTTGAAGTACAAAAGTACAATTTGTCTCTATTTGGTACAATTTGCTAATGTGAAATTTGAATCGTTTTTTCAAAAAAAAGATTTGTTTAATAAAAACTATTTTTTTCTGTAACATTTACAGGCTTGTTAATAGGTTTTTCTGTTAGCTCTATATGAATTCATTAAAATATTAAAAGTCTCGGGTGTAAGCCCTTAAGAATCTTTCATCATTTTCAAAACTAGATAGCAGAAGCGTTGCCAAAAAATATAAGTTAAATTTTTTAGAAGAATGTATGGACAAAAGAATAAGCAATACACTCATTAACATATTATATATGGACTGTCAGAAGCCAACTTCACATGAAGATTCCAGTTGTAACGGACAAAACACTAGACCTTTAAATTGCAAGCTTCGACTAGATTAACTGATTCGTTGAAAGCATGCGTTCTATTTCGTTCTCTCATTTGCCTTCACATTGGCATTGTTTCATTTTTGATTGAGGTAAGCGACTTGAATAGACAAATCAATATTTCTGCCGTTTTCTGCTCATAAAACCGAAAATTACCTCAATAGCATTAATAAATGAATCTTTCTACTAAGCAACTTGAAGCTTATGTCGTAAATTATTCCTTCAGAGTTCAGACTTTCTTTGAAAATAAAAATATGTACAACAACCACACGCTTATTTCCCTAACAATATGAACACGCTCGACCAAAAAAGGAAGATCGGCGAGAAATAAATAAGTGAAATGAGTTATTACGCCCATGTATGGTAAGTAAAAGGTGTTCTTCACTGAAAGTTCTGTGGAAACCTTTCTTATTCTGTTTTTTTTTTTTGAATAAAATTTTTAAATTTGTCTATTTTCATCGGAAAATAGTTTTTGGTACAATTTGGTACAATTTGAAAAACAAATTCAATACAATTGAAAAACCTCGATTTCCATCCCTACATACTACTCTTACTCTCTTTACTTACTCCTTATCACTATAACTCTAATATCATTTTATAGGAAATAAGTATGTAGCAATAAGTTTAATTGTAGTAGTAAACACTTGTGTATGACAGTTAAAAATGAGGGGCAACATCTAGTGGTAAAAAAGAGAACTTCTGGAACATTCGGTTTAGTAGTTTCTAGAACCATTATCAAAACTATAAATAACCGATTCGGAAGCGAAGCGGGATAGTTGATTGTGAACTGAGATAAAGTCAAGGTACTGTGTTTGCAAAGTGATAATTGAAAGTGTTGAATAAATAAGTTTGTGAGTAATTGGAATAAAGTGAATTTGTGTTTTATTTAAAAAGTGAATAAGTTTTAATTGTCGGACCAAGCCGAATATTACATTGGTGTCAGAATAAGGGATTAAAACTTGTTAAGAATAAAACAGTGAACAGTGATTAAACTATTTTGTGTGAAATAGTGAAGTTAAAAATAATGAGTAAAGTTTTAAAAGACTTAACTGTCCCTGAGCTAAAGGCCGAATTAAGCAAACGTGGCTTAAGTGGGGCAGGAATTAAAAACGAACTCGTAAAACGGCTACAGGAATATCTGGAACAACAAAATGAAAATCCAGATACATTTGCTTTCGAAGTGGAAGCAAAATCGGAAGAGGTAAATGCAAATGCCGACTTATCTAACATGATGTCACTTCTTCTAGCCAAATTCGAGAAGAATGTTCTGGAGCAACTAGAAACTCAAAGAAACGAGCAGAAGACTGAGCAAGAGAATGTCCTCAAACAACTGGAAACACAAAAGAATGATGTTCTAGAGCGTTTTGATGAACAGAAAAATCTTCTAGAAGGCAGGATTGCGGACTTCGAAGAGAAAATCAATACTCTCGACGAGTGCGTTGGAAAACAAAATGCACGTATCGAGAAAATCGACGAACAAATCGATACCATCACAAAGGAACTGGAAAAAGTGCAAAAGATGAAAGCTCGAGAACCTTCTGGTGAGTGCTCAAGGAAGAGAGAAGTGAATCCTCCAAGCTTTGATGGTCAGATACCGTGGTCAATCTACAAGAAACAGTTTGAAGCAGCAGCGTTAACAAACGGCTGGGACGATGACGAAAAATACATTGCTCTTACGCTTGCCTTGAGAGGAGCAGCTGCTGAACTGCTACAAACCATCCCAGCAGAGAAGAACGGTGACTTCAAAGTTCTGGTAAACGCAATCGAACAGCGGTTTGGGGATAGCCACATGACAGAAGTCTTCCGAGTTCAGCTTAACAATAGAGCACAGAAAAGAGGTGAAACTCTGCAGCAGCTTCAGGCAGATATCGAGCGATTGGTTCACCTGGCATACCCAACAGCTGGCAACGAGATAATAAATCAACTTGCTGTTGAAGCCTTTGTGAGAGCTGTGGGCGATATAAATCTCCAAAGGGCTATTCGCACTGCCGGGAAGCAAACACTACCAGAAGCATTGGCTTTCGCTCTAACAATGGAAGCCGCAGAACAAGCTTCCCAAAACGTGCATCGTGTGAGAGAATTGGAAGTCCAAGAATGCTCTTGTCAGAAGACTACTCTGGAAAGGAGTCAGCGAGACGGACGAGCACGATGCTGGAACTGCAACAAGACCGGGCATCTTCAACGACAGTGCAGATTACCGCGAAGAGGAACCGCATGCCAACACTGTGAACACAGAAATATGTCAACTGGTCAAAGTAACACCTACAACAATGTTGCTTCCCAGTTGTTTCCCATCCCACCAACTTCGAGGGACAGAAGCTGGCTTCTAGTACCGATAGCTACAGAAACACCATCCAGGTTTCTCAAACGAAACGTGACAACAAGAGCCTGACCGTGGAAGCAAGTATAAACGGCAACAAATGTGTGGCTACCATCGACACCGGTGCCACGGCGTCCATTGTACGGCAGGACCTCGTTAAGAAGACATGGCTCCACAACACCAATAGCTATCGTCTAAGGACTGCAACTGGAGAAGCCGCAAAAGTCTATGGTGAGGTACGTCTTAAGATCCGGATGGCAGAGCTGGAATTCTCTCACCTGTTCCTGGTAGCAGATATATGCGACGAGTGCATTGTCGGCGTCGATTTCATGAAAGATCACGGATTGATATTGGACATCGGGAACCAAGTCCTGAAATATCGAAACATCGAGATTCCGATGATCTATGGGATTCACTCATATGAGACCTCGCTATCTGTGAAAACCGTCATCAAAGAAGATCTGACTTTGCCTGCTTCTTCAGAAGTATTCGTGTGGACGAAATTGAAGGGTAAGCCTGGAAGCCATCGATACCTCATGGTCGAACCAGCATCTGTAAAGTCCTCCCAAAACGTCACCATTGGGAAGACTCTTGTTAGACCCGTAAAGAACATGGTTCCCGTACGAATACTGAACATCAAGCCGTACGAAGTTAAGCTTAGAAAAGGTGAGATTGTCGGAAAATGCGAATCTGTATCAGCGATAACAAGGATCAGCGAAGAAGAGCCAAGGCAAACATTGAAGTCCAAAGAGCTGAACTCCATAAAGACGAACATTCTCAAGTCCTCTAATCTTGGCCACCAGCAACGAAGAACTTCAGAAGGTCTCCTCGAAGAATTTACAGACATCTTTTCGTCATCGCAAGGGAAATATGGCAGAACACAACTGGTTCAACATCGAATCAACACCGGGGATGCAAAGCCGATCCGTCAACCTGCAAGACGCCTTCCACTAGCCAAACAAGGTGAGGTTGAAGAACTGATAACCACCATGAAAGAAGAGGGTCTGATCGAAAACTCTAAAAGCCCTTGGGCGTCTCCAGTGGTCCTGGTAAAGAAGAAAGACGGATCAACCCGCTTTTGCGTAGACTATCGAAGGTTGAATGATGTGACCAAGAAGGATAGCTACCCTCTGCCTAGGATCAGTGATACTCTGGACGCAATGGAAGGAGCACAATGGTTCTCAACGTTGGACCTGAAAAGTGGATACTGGCAAGTAGAAATCCATCCTGAAGACAAAGAGAAGACAGCGTTCTCGACAGGAAACGGACTGTGGCAGTTCAAAGTGATGCCTTTTGGACTGTGCAATGCTCCAGCGACTTTTGAGCGCCTTATGGAATGTGTCCTGCAAGGACTCACATGGAAGTCTTGCCTGGTCTATTTGGATGACGTCATCGTATACGGGAAAACATTTGACGAACATTGCACAAATCTGAGAGCCGTGTTTCAAAGACTTCGAGAAGCCCACCTCAAGCTCAATCCAGAAAAGTGTACACTCTTCAAAACCGAAGTGAAATACCTGGGACATATCATCTCATCCCAAGGAGTTAAGACGGATACTGATAAGGTTGACACCGTGAAGAATTGGCCAACACCACAGGACAAACACCAACTCCGAAGCTTTCTGGGTCTAGCCACCTACTATAGGCGCTTTGTCAAAAACTTTGCTGAGATCGCCAAGAGTCTACATCAGCTAACGGAAAAGGGAAAGCAGTTTAAATGGTCAGGTGAGTGCGAGCGCAGCTTTCAAGAGCTCAAGCAACGCTTGTGTAATGCACCAGTGCTGACCTATCCGACTCCAGGAAAACCGTTCATCATTGATGCTGATGCCAGCAATGTCGGGATTGGTGCTGTATTGTCACAGGTACATGATGGCGAAGAAAAGGTGGTTGCCTATTACAGCAAGGTACTCTCGAAGTCGGAAAGAAACTATTGTGTGACCAGAAGAGAACTTCTTGCACTGATTTTGGCAACAAAGCACTTCCATAAGTATCTCTATGGACAGAAGTTTCTTCTCCGAACCGACCATGGAGCACTAAACTGGCTTTTGAATTTCAAGAATCCAGAGGGTCAAGTGGCGAGATGGATTGAGAGGCTGCAGACGTACGATTATGAAATTCAACATCGAAAGGGGAAGCTTCACTCAAATGCTGATGCACTGTCTCGGAGACCATGTAAGTAAGACTGTAAGCATTGCAGACGCCAAGAAGAAAAAGAAGTGGTTACTGTCCAACGAACCAGAACCGATCCCATTTATGGCTGGAGCAACGACGAGATGAGGAAGGCTCAACAAGAGGACCCAGATATTGAACCCATCCTCGCATGCAAGGAACACCAGGAAAAACCAGAATGGGCTGATATCTCCGACAGAAGTCCGGCTCTGAAGGCCTATTGGGCACAGTGGGATTCGTTGCATGTCCAAGAAGGTGTCCTTCGACGTAAGTGGGAATCAGCAGATGGAAAGTCCTATGTAATGCAGCTAGTCTTACCGAGATCGAAGATTATGGACGTTCTGCGAGAGATGCATGATGGAGTTTCGGGAGGCCATCTAGGAATAAACAAGACGCTAGAAAAGGTTCGACAACGATTCTATTGGCTACATGCAAGGGAGGATGTCGAGAAGTGGTGCCGAAAATGTGATACCTGTGCTGCCACCAAAGGCCCAAACAAAAAGAATCACAGCCAAATGCAGCAGTATAATGTCGGCAGTAGCGGCGTTAGGGTGGGGCGCGGTTGGGCGACCGCCCCAGGGCGCATGATATAAAGAGGCGCCACAGGCGCAGAAGCAGTAATCAGACGGTTCATGCTACGTTGCGATCCTGATGTTCGTCATCAAAGATTAAATAAGTAACAAGATGGAAAACAAAGCTGTCAAAATGACAATGCCTACAAGCTAAAATTTACGGATTGCAAAGTTGTGTGCGTGTTTTCGCTAAGATATTGGGCGCATTCACTAACCTAGTCACTACGTAGTCGAAAATCAACTAGCTTAGTGAAAGCAAAATTGCACTACAAATCTAGTCGAAAGCAAGCTGTCAAATAAAGATAGCTCAGACCTTTTGACCCTTATAACTTTTTTAGTCGACACGATATCAACGTCGATTTTTAACACCTTCATGACAAGACCGTATTTTAAAGGGTATCCAAAAATTCAGCTCGTTAGGAAATTTTCCCTACATTGTTTTTCAAAATGCCTTAAACGACTGGACTATGAACATATGAACCCAAGTAACAAAATCCAACCACCGGCACAAAATGACTGAGGTCATAAATTAACCGAAGTTAACTGTGGTCATAACAGGGTGTTAATTGAGTTACTTAAAAACTGTTGGTTAATTTACGGTATAAATAAAGCCAAATTATAATTAAGGTTTGACTTGGGGTAAAATGTTCTCTCATTCTAACTTTGAAGTTGATTTGCAGTAAGATTTTTTCTGAATTTGAACTGTTGTCTGAACTCCGGTTCAAAAAAACTCATTTACAACCTTGAGGTCAAATGTTCGATATTTGTTGACCATTTTCTAACACGTCCTTCATTTTTATGGTTTAAAAATAACTATTATATAACCTAGGTCAATTTAAGGTACTTTTCCCACTCATTCTTAATTTCAATAGTTTGAATTACGTTTTTTATTACCTATTTTTTAAACACCCATTGTCATATGTTGGTTGAGAACTAACCGAAACTAGTCTTCAGTTGTTTATAGGTTGCATATCAACCAAATCCAAATTAAAGTTTTGAATAAGTCAACAAAATACCTTAATTTAACACTGAGTATTATTTATTGGTTAAAGATCAACCAAATCTAAATGCACGTTTTGAATAAGTCCTTAAACTACGATTTTTCAACACAGAATATTTTTTATTGGTTAAAAATCAACCAAATGTAGACACAAGTCTGAATTAAGTCCTTAAATTACTATTTTTTTCAACCCCCGGTATTATTTATCGGTTGAAAGTAAACTAAATCCAGACACACGTTTGGAATAAGTTTCAAGATTACGCTTTTTCAACCTACAGCACACACATGTTTGAAATAAGTCCTAAAATAACTATTTTTTCAACCCACAGTATTATTTATCGGTTGAAAGTTAACTAAATCCAGACACACGTTTGGAATAAGTTTCAAGATTACGCTTTTTCAACCTACACCACACACATGTTTAAAATAAGTCCTAAAATAACTATTTTTCAAACCCACAGTATTAATTATCGGTTGAAACTAAACGAAATACAGACACACGTTTGGAATAAGTCATCAAATTACGCTTTTTCAACCCAAAACATTATTATAGTTGGAAATGGACCGCAAGTAAACCTGAGTTATAAATTTCTTTTATTTCAAGCAATTTACAACTCCGGTAATATAGGGTGTCCCAATAAGAGCGCACTTCTGTGCAAAAGTCATGGAAAATTTCATGAAAAGAGTAATGGCCTGTTATCGGAGCCGGAGGGGTCATTTGCCGGATGTTTTATTCCATATAGACTGCTATTACACGGTGACTCATGTTTCAAGAATCTTCTTCGAATTTTCTTTTGAAATTTTATCCTCTGAGTCGAACTGTATTACACTATGGCTGTCAGGACTCAAATTTCGGCAACACTCTTTCATTTCACATTTCCTTGAAATGAAATAAAAAACATTCTTTTTCACTTTTTCAAATAGCAAGGACATGTGAACTGAAAGCAAGACGAATTTAAATAAAACAGAATCAAAAAATATAGAATGAGAATAAAACAAAATTATTAAAAAACGAGTCGTACGAAAATTTGCCAGCGACTCACCGGGCAAATTATTTTGCTTTTCAGCTTTTCGAATTTTGTATTCCTTTATTTACACCAACGTAGATCGAAAAAAAGTCTGACTCATGAGTCACCGTGTAATAGCAGACATAATCGGAACATGTCTTTTCTTTACAATACAATAACACAGCGTCTCCACTGAGCATACAGCTGCCAAACATCACAACCGCAAATCCAATCCAAAAACAGAACATTTTTTTTTTCGCTGGGCAAATTATAATGTCATGTCGTCTCATTTTATCTTAAAACCCGGTGGCTGAAAGCACAAAATAAAACGTCACACAACAAAACAAAACACAACAAACGAAAATACACTGTTTACAACAACATTCAAATGAAAACCTGATTGGTGTAAGGTTTTCATTTGAAATGTAGATGTTCAAATGAAAACCTTACACGTACACGAAACGTCTAAATTCATGCCCATGATTGGTTTTATTTGCAAATTAAAAAGTGTACTCTGATTGGGACAGCCTATATTTCATTTTATTTCCAACGACTATTCAACTGAAAACAACCGTTCAGATATACCCATCTCGCTCTCGCATTGCAATGCAAAACTGAATTCGTCATGCGCATGTTGAATCAGAATCAGTTTATTGTTTTGCATCGTGTTAGTCGGTCGCGTCGGTTCAGTAATTCAGTTTTCTTGAAGTCGTTTTACTCTGTGAAATAAATAAATAAATAAGTGAAAGTTGTGAAATATAAACAATAAAAAAGTGCGTACGTGTTATAAATTCCAGATATTTGGGGCTATTCTGCCATTTCTGTTATTCTGTTATGAATTTTCTGTTATGAATCATAAAAGATTTAGAAATAACAGATCTTTTATAATTGGTATTCAGAACTTCGAACTTTTATAAAATTCTGTTATGAATTTTTCGAAAAAGAAATCTGTTATGAGACATCTGTCATTTATCAGCTGTTACCTAAATAAATTGTGTGATTTGTCAATCAATTCAGAATTGGTAAATGAATTTGTGAAAAATATGGATATCCAAGACTGATGGTAAGTTTAATTTCTATTCAATTCAGTTTTAATTTATCTATTTTATATATAGATGCCATTTTTCCAGAAACCAGCCCCTGCATTTTCCGGAACTGCTGTATGGCCAGTTTCCTGAAATCTCCTTGGCGAATTACAAGAACAAGAATGTTGTTTTGTTCTTCTATCAATTGGACTTCACAAGAACGAAATGTTGAAGGGTATGTAATGATTCGATTTTTTAAGAAAGCTTTCAAAACCTTTTCGTTTTCTTAGCAATGCAAACGTCGAACAAAATCCTGAAAAAGGATCGCAACAGTTTGGACATCAATGTTTTAGGCAAAAATGAAGACTCAAGAGCTGCATGAAGCTACTGAGTTAGAAGAAAAGGCAGATGCAGTTGGCAAAGAGCCAACAGAGGATCCACAGGTGCTTGAGCTGAAGGCCGAATTGCCTAAAATCAAAGAAGAACGCGACTATTTGCAGAGTCAGCTCAAATTTCAGGTGCAAGTGAATTCCGAGCTGAAGGGACTACTTGTGGCTTCGGTAGGTGAGGATCTCCAGACGAGGGTAAATGTCCTGACCGAAGATTAACTTCAACTGACACCGCAAACAATCTGAATACTCACACGGTAAGTCTTTTGGTGCTGGTTTAAATCTCGATTTCAATAAAAACTCGACTCTTTTAGGAACAAATTGAATTCCTCGCCAGCCAGTGCGAAGTGTGGGGCAGTAAATTCCTCGCCAGCAGTGTCATGGTTGAGGAACTTGCCCGCTGGAAGGCTGATTTAACGCAGGAAAACCAACTGCTCACTGAATCAACCAAACGTCTTCTCCGCCTAACCTCCGAAACTCGCAAAACTCAACTGGATATTCTGAAAAACCTCAAATTCATGGCCAAAATCAAATATCTCAATTTGCCAGCAACAGGCGTAACAAGTCTCGGTTCGGAGTGTTTGAATATTCTGCAACAAATGGCACTCCATTCGGGTGTCGGCATCCCGGATAATCTCTATTTAAGCAATGACAATCAGCAGACCACGCACGACGAACAATTAGCCATTCAGGTAAGTTGAAGGCATTTTTAGAGAGCCTTTCTATATCTTTGTCGTTTTGATCCTTACAGGCCCTAGAATTCATAAGTCAACCGCTGATAGCGACCGATGATCACACACAGCCACATCAGCGTCAAGTACGAGAATTCTCCAATTCGGTGCTCAGGCTTCCCACGGACTCGTACTCGCTGATGTCTTGGAAGCAGTTCTCAAAACAATTGCGAATAATTTCATAACCGAGCGTTATTCCAGCGATGTGATAGCCATTGCATAGAACGCCACACGCGAAATTTACACCAGATGTCCTCTTGCAATGGGTGAGGCGAGACTTGGCTATGTACAAGGCCTACAAGGAAAAATCAGTTATAATGGCTGCGAGGTCGCTGATCACACTATATCGAGAACAGTTGCCAGCGCTGTTGCAGAAGAAGACAGAAGCTCAAGCGTAGACAAAAATCAAAGAGTACGGAAAGATTCAGGCGCATGAGAGTGTTCCTGGAGTCAGCTCCAGTTGCTAAAGAAATCCAAGACTATCGATTTGGCGATGATGACGAAGATTCGGATTCTAACGATGGCCAGTGGGTGGATGTTTCTGATGCCGAGGAGGAGCCGAACTCGGAAGACGATATTGACGAAAGCGACGATGAAGATGAGGACGAGGAAGATGATGAGGATGATGATGAAAACGATGAGGAGGACGAAGAGGATTCTGGAGAAGATGAAGAAGAATCGGCGGATGAAGAAGTGAAATCTGAAAAGCCAACAGTCGAAACCAAACAAAAGAAACAAAAGCTTCCGAGGGAAGTAAGACTTCTAAATGAAAAACAAGCCGCACATGAACACTCGCCCTGACACAAATTTTCACCGATGAAGACTTCAAACGAATCGACATGGCCAACATCAAGAAATGCGTCGCTGCTTCTTGTTTTCAAAAGATTATTTTATGAAAAAAACGTTGGAAATAAAATACCAAAATAAAATAAAATGTTTTATTTACGATTTCATTTTGATACCGTTTTGGTGGTAGCCTTGACACGATACACTTCTCCGCTATAGCGTAGCCTTTGTATGGTCCGGATCGAGTTGCAGAGCACGTTCAAAATGCAAAATATCTTTTTCTAGATTGTCGCTGTAGTCGAGCCACAATTAACGAACATAAAAAGCATCGGCTGATGTGGTATCGTTCTTCCTGATATTGCCGAGGAAGGTGCAGCATTTGGCATTGCGAACGTATTCCTTTTCGAACTTGGATCGATTGGAATGAATGTGCGCGCATCGCCCAGTGCATAGTGATAGTTGCAGAGCATCATTTGGCATGCAACACGATTGCTTTAGTAGGCGGCCGAATCGGGGCATAGTAAAATTGCATCCGAGTATACTTTTAGTGCAGCCTGGTAGTTTTGTGATTTATTTTGGTAATTGCCCTGCTTCTCCACACACTCCATTGTGACAACGTCGCCTCTGAAAGTTAAAAGTGATATTTCCTGTGTAATGAATAAAACTTAAAAGACACGTTGGTCTTAAGTTGGCAGTAGTAACTTACCGGCAAATGCCCATCATCACTGGCTATCAAAACATTTTGAAACGACCATTCTGGCTAAAACCTCGAACCTTCTCAACTGTCGATACGTACACATTTATACTTTCACTTCACTGGAAATAATTAAAACCACTAAAAACATAAAACAATTGGATTAAACATAAAATATTACCATTTTATGTACTTATGAACGAGCTGTGTCTTCCGCGCTTCAAATTTAAGTATTAAAAAAAATTATTTTTAACTGAAATCGTAGTACTTATTGAAATCTTTTATCATAAAAGTCCCAAAAAGTTGTCTGTTATTCTGTTATGATTTGTAACAGATTTCTTAAAAGATTTTGGCTTGCTGAATACCAAATAGGCGATTTATAAAAGATTTTCAGTATGTTCGAATTTTTTGACAGTTCATAACAGATTTCTTAACAGATTTTATAACAGATTTGGCTTGCCGAATACCAAATCTGTTATTCAAAAAAGATTTATTGACAAATAAAACTTTTGTATGGGAATTCATAACAGAATAACAGAATAAAAGATTTTGCCGAATAGCCCCAATTGTTCATGTTAGTAGCTTATGATTTCAATAATAAAAATAAATTTGTGTAATTTTGTTGGTATCATCAAAAAAATTGAGACGCATTTTGTTACGTATTGGTTGAAAAATGACCAAGTCTGGTTCTGAGTGATAAAGTGCACATATTTTAACCAAACCAAAACTGTTTGGTTGTTTTCTCAACTTTTTTTTGACCAAATTGAGACGCATTTCGTTATTTATTGGTTGAAAATTGACCAAGTCTGGTTCTGAGTGATAAAGTGCACATATTTTAACCAAACCACAACTCATTTGTATATGTTTGGTTGTTTTCTCTACTTTTTTTGACCATTTTGTAATGGATTTTTTTCACGCCTGCGTATTTTGGTTATAATAACCAAAAAATGACTCCTTCTTAACGACAGTTAAACCTAGAGACGCCATAAACGCCGTTTTCTTTATTGTAGGGTGACGTGGTCATCAATGCACCAGTGGTGCAGAATGCACCACGGCTATACACGCCAAACCGGACGCTGGATTAGTGTATACCTCTTTCAAATGTAACCGTTGCTTTCAGAAACTCCGATAGACTTAAGTTTGAAAGTGTTTCTCTTTGGTGGCTCACTTGTGCGGAGTGTTTTATAAATTTACAGTGATAAAGTGAAAAAATAAGGTTAGCTTATTTTTTTAATATCTGAGTGAAATTAAAGAGTTTCTTTATAACAAATCAATTAAACAGTTTTTTGAACATTTGCTAACATTTTAAAATAAGGAGTGAATAGTTTTGTTCTTTTTGTTATAAACTATTTCAATTTGTTTAAAAAATGTCAGGGTGGTGCATAATGCACCACATAAGCATGGTGCTGAATGCACCGTGGTTTACTGTGTAAAAAGACAAAGATGAAATAAAGGAACGACTGCTGCAGCAGCTAAAATCTATCTGATCAAGAAGATACCGCAAATTCATCAGTTGCTTTGAATTCTAAACTTCTTGACCGTCCATTTGATGAACTTAAATCCTATAATAACTTTGCTTTAGTGGAGTTCCTCTATTTTTTTTTTTAAAGTTCCCTTAAATGATATGGTCTTTTGACCGATTTTTTTTATATTTAAGTTCTGGTATATTTTTGTTTGAGTAAATAAATCTGTCTATGACGTTAAAAAATTGTTTTAATTCTTTAAATAAATTTGTGGTGCATCGTGTACATACGACTGGTGCATTTAGTACATACCATGGTGCACCATGCACCATTTGGTTTTTTGGGAAAAAGTACTTTTTACACAAAGAATTCAGATCATATCGAAAATATAAGTTCGTACGTATTTTCATAACATATCTAAAGAATGAAATACAAAAATACATAACGAAAAGAGTTCATTGGAAAAAGTTATGGTCATTTGAAAATAGGGTGGTGCATCGATGACCACGTCACCCTATGCATTTTTCGTTTCGGGATTTTATTCCAGATTCTTCAGTAGCTTTTTTGTATTCGTGTTCGCAAGAGTATCTGATAGATTTTTGGTGCGCTGTTTCTTAACAAATCATTATGAATTCAATAATTAAAAATAAATTATGTAGTAGAACTACGAAGAGTCAAGAAAAAATCGTGAAAAGACATTACAAGTCGAAAATTCACATTAATATATTTTTATTCAACAGGAAATCAATCGTTCAACCCCATTGAAGCGACAATAACAGGAGAAGTCTTCAACGACTCTTGTGTGGGAACATCTGCATCCCAAATTATCAATGTAACAGAAAGTAAGCAAATTAATAATAATTGATCATGAAATAAGATTACTTATTTTTCGTGTATATTCAATCTTTTCAGTTCCCATTCCCACCTATAATGCTCTGAAGGACTTTGATGTAAAGCTGGAGCAGGTGCTCCAAAGCCACAACAAACTGGCAAGTGAGGTCGAAGGCCTAAAAACCTTGATTCACAAGTTTGCTGCAACAACTCAGGTTTCCCTCAATTGCCTTGTGAATAAAATGTGTGAAAATGTTGGCTGGGAAGTTGTGGCGGAGCACGTGTTCCAGGAATTCACAATTCTTGAAACACCGGAGCAGTTGGAAGACCTGGAGAGCAAAATTAGTGGGGACATCCACTATAAAAGAAAATTGGCAAGATAAAAACATATTTTCCACTATTTTTTGTATTATATTGACAGAATAATCGGTACCAGCAAAAAAGTGCCGATTAATTTAAAGACTTTCAAATATAAACTTTCATCCTGTTTTTTCTTCTTTTTACTATAGATCCAAAAGTTGTCGACATTAGGGGGGTTGAACGGAGTGAAAACCATGAGAACGGTTTGTAGGACAATGTTTTCCGACACTCTGCTCTCCCTTTATTCCTGGCATGGCACTTCCACGAAAAAAAGCTTCAACAAATTTCAGGCAACATTTTCTCCCATTATGGAGGCTTTGAGGGTACGGTACCCCAGCTTCACCGATGTCGAGGGGACGACATTTATAAAAGCTTATTTGAAGCACGCTCCTTTCAGAGCGGGAAAGTCAGTCCTGTAAGTATTTAATTTACTATTACTTAGTTTAGCCTAGTCAAAATTACTTCATTACTTTTAGATACAAACTAATACGCTTCATTTTTTTTTGTTTCTTTTTAACAGCAACCAATCTTCTTCGAAGCCACCGTCAGCTACACCACCACCAGTGACACCACCAGCGACACCACCACCAGCGACACCAACACCAGCGATACCAACACCAGCTATACCAACACCAGCGATACCAACACCAGCGACACCACCCACTTCAAGCTAAATCACCACTACAGCGACACCACCCCCAGTGACACCAACTTCAACGACACCAACACCAGCGACACCATCACCAGCGACACCAACACCAGCGACACCACCCACTTCAAGCTAAATCACCACTACAGCGACACCACCACCAGTGACACCATCTTCAGCGACACCAACACCAGCGACACCACCACCAGCGACACCAACACCAGCGACACCACCCACTTCAAGCTAAATCACCACTAAAGCGACACCACCACCAGTGACACCACCTTCAGCGACACCAACACCAGCGAGACCACCAGCGACACCAACACCAGCGACACCACCCACTTCAAGCTAAATCACCACTACAGCGACACCAACACCAGCGACACCACCTTCAGCGACACCACCATAAGCGATACCACCTTCAGCGACACCACCACCAGCGATACCAGTCCTGTAAGTATTTAATTTACTATAACTTAGTTTAGCCTAGTCAAAATTACTTCATATACTTTTAGATACAAACTAATACGCTTCATTTTTTTTTGTTTCTTTTTAACAGCAACCAATCTTCTTCGAAGCCACCGTCAGCGAGACCACATTCAGTGACACCACCACAAGCGATACCACCTTCAGCGACACCACCACAAGCGATACGACCTTCAGCGACACCACCACCAGCGATACCACCACAAGCGATACCACCACAAGCGATACCATCTTCAGCGACACCACCACAAGCGATACCACGACAACGATACCACCTTCAGCGACACCACCACAAGCGATACCACCACAAGTGACGCCACCGTCAGCGACACCACCACCAGCGATACCACCACAAGCGATACCACCACAAGTGACGCCATCACCAGCGATACCACCTTCAGCGACACCACCACCAGCGATACCATCACAAGTGACGCCACCTTCAGCGACACCACCACCAGCGATACCACCACAAGCGATACGATAACATTTTCTTAATTAATTTAATTTTAATTTTTTTAATAATTTTAATTTAATTTTTTTTTTTCAATAAACTAAAACTAATGTAAACTCAAATTTATTCTTATCATTTATAGAAGAGAAGGACTTCAGTTTCAGATGGGAAGAATTTCGAGCTACTGGACGATGGTAATTTTAAGATGTTATTTTCATAGCTTTTTTAATCATTTCTTTTCAGTGTTCAGAAAACTTGGCCCAAGATCACCCAGGTCTAATTGAAACGTGTAGTACTTTTGACAGTTGTTCTCTCTATCACATCTGGAAATATGAAAAGAGCAATTGTCAAAACTACTATCGTTCAATTTGGACGTGGGTGGCATTGCGCTAGGTATTTTGAATACTGTATGGAAACGGTTTATAAAAGCCGTTAAAATAACGTCTCAAAATAACCAACGGTTTTATAGGTTTTTTTGAGACTATTTCTGAACGGTCTCAAAATGACGTCAAAATACGGTTTAAAAGTAACCGTAACGTAACTATTTTGAAACGGTTGCAAACATACGTCATAATAACGTTTAAAAGTAACCGTAACGTAACTATTTTGAAACGGTTGCAAACATACGTCATAATAACGTTAAAAAGTAACCGTAACGTAACTATTTTGAAACGGTTGAAAAAATACGTTGTTATAACGTTTAAAATTACCGTAATTCAAGAAAGTAGGGTTTTTTAAAAACCCTATTTAGACGCTTGTGTAACGGTTGTAAAATGACGAAAACCCAACATTATACTGGTTTTTTTAAGACCATTTTCAAACGGTTACAAACTTACTCCGAAATAACGTTTAAAACAGATATTTACTGACTTCATTTTTACGTTAATTATAAACTTGTTTAAAACTCAGGTTAAATTTTACCTGACCATTTACGGTCACAGCAACGTTTCTGTAACGTTATTAAAACGTTACTGAAACCAATTTATGACCGTGACGGTTATTTTACCTCGGTTGACGTCCGGTTGTTCGACCGGCTTTTGACCACAAATTGTTACTTGGGAAGTAAGAAACGTTTGTGAATTTTGTGATTTGAGGTTAGAGATCTTTAATCAGAAGTGTTGTCTTGTTTTGCTTATTATACTATGAAAAAACACTACATAAATTTCGTTTTCAGACCCTATCAGATTATTAATATTGTCGTATTGTACGATTAATTTCATTTTAAATTTTATTAAAATTTAAAATTGAACTTTTGTTTCTTATTCAACAGCTGATTATGAAATGTCAAAATCTGTCAATCACTTTGAAGTCAAAATTTTTACACTACGTCGGAGGGGAAATTTCCACTCATTTCTTAGTTGTATTTGACCAATCAGAATGAGTTGACTCCGTAACGTAGTGACTACGTTAGTGAATGCGGCCATTATTTCAATCCGTCTATTCACCAAAAGAGAATAATTTTGGCAGTTAAATTGATATGTTCACAAACAGAGTAATATTTGGTAAGTGAAAAGCAACGAAATAAACAGGCGTAAAAATTGATTTGAACAGTTAAATGAGTTATGAGTACTCGGAATATTGGTCTTTTTTGTACAATATAAAACAGATTCCGGAAAAACCTGACCTTGTCGAACTCTGTGGTGATCTCCAATTGAAATTAACTGTAGACTCTAAATCAGATATAGATGGGTGTATGTTGTGAGATGAAGTCATAAGTCTGAAATCTTTTTTGCCTGAGCAGAATGTGGCTACCCATGTTTTTGTTTTAAATTTTATCAAAGATCGCAACTTACAAGAACTGTATCCATATGTATTAGTTGCTAGTGGGGAGAGGAGCTTTTCTAAGCTTAAGCTGGTAAAAATCTCTCTGCGATCGAAAATATCGCAATCCCGATTGACAAACTTGGCAACTTTGTCAATCGAGAATGAAATAGCTGAAAACCTCGATTTTGATAAAATAATAAAAGGGTTCGTCGACAGAAAGGCTAGAAAATGCAAATTTTATTGGTTTTTTATTTTTTTCATAAATGGTTATTTCTTTTAAAAAATGGTAATTTCATTATATCTTTTTCCTTTTTTCATATGGGTTTGAATTGCAGTTAGGGGGCGCCGTATAAATCTCGCCCAGGGCGCTCATAGTGCTAAAACCGGCACTGAATGTCGGATCACCCTTTGAAAGGATTGCAATAGACGTGGCGGGTCCATTTCCGGAAACAAATAATGGAAATCGTTATATTCTGGTCGTCATGGATTACTTCAGCAAGTGGCCTGAAGCATACGCCATACCGAATCAAGAAGCCAAAACAGTCGCAGACCAAATTGTGTTCAACTGGGTGAGCAGATTCGGTGTTCCATTAGAACTGCATTCCGACCAGGGAAGGAACTTTGAATCAAACATATTCCAGGAAGTTTGTGGGCTTCTTCACATCAAGAAGACAAGAACAACACCACTCCACCCACAATCTGATGGCATGGTCGAACGGTTCAACCGAACCCTTAAGGAACATCTTTGCAAAGTTGTGGACGACAACCAGCGAGATTGGGATCGACACATTCCACTGTTTTTGATGGCGTATCGAAGTGCAAGACATAGCTCAACTGGCCATACACCGTCTGAGATTTTGATGGGAAGGAACATCAGACTGCCGAGCGAAATCAAATTTGGATGTCCCACGTCGGAACCGCAAGCCGAGGATGTCTACTTGGATGACCTCAGAGAAAGACTCCTTCAGATCCACGACGATACCAGGTCAAAAATGAAGATGTTCAGTGACCGAATGAAGACACGCTACGATATACGAGCGACAACAACAGAGTTCCAAGCAGGAGATCGAGTGTGGCTTTACAATCCCCATCGACAAAAAGGGTTGTCACCGAAACTTCAACGGGACTGGGAAGGTCCATATACAGTGATTAGCAAAATCAACGACGTCGTGTACCGGATACAAAAAGGAGTCAGAGGTAAACTTAAAGTCGTACATCGCGACCGACTACATCGCTACAGTGGTGATGAAGATGATGGATTTGTTCGGGACGATCAATCCTAAGGAGGGGGCAATGTAATGTGTATACACTTTATTTTATCTCATACGCTCTGTATCTCCTTCTATTGTAATGTCTAATGTGTATACGTTATTATCTCTTACGCTCTGTACCTCTTTCTATGTATACACTTTTCTTACTCTCTTTACTTACTCCGTATCTCTTTATATTTAATGAACATACTACTCTTACTCTCTTTACTTACTCCTTATCACTATAACTCTAATATCATTTTATAGGAAATAAGTATGTAGCAATAAGTTTAATTGTAGTAGTAAACACTTATGTGTATGACAGTTAAAAATGAGGGGCAACATCTAGTGGTTAAAAAGAGAACTTCTGGAACATTCGGTTTAGTAGTTTCTAGAACCATTATCAGAACTATAAATACCCGATTCGAAAGCGAAGCGGGATAGTTGATTGTGAACTGCGATAAGTAAAGTACACTGTGTTTGAAAAGTTATAATTGAAAGTGTTGAATAAATAAGTTTGTGAGTGATTTGAATAAAGTGAATTTGTGTTTTATTTAAAAAGTGAATAAGTTTTAATTGTCGGACCAAGCCGAATATTACAATATTTTATATATATAAGACAAGATCAATTCCTCTGTTTCTTATTCAATGTATAACAATTTCCCACCCCAATAATTGGTTGTTGATTAGTTCAGCAGTCAGTCAAATTTCAAAAAGAATATACATATAGAACATATAGAAAAACGAAAGAGATATAGTTCGAATAGGCCAAATAGATTCGAATGTCAATATAAATGAAGTGAAGATGAAGACGGTCAACGGGGGAACCTGGTTCGACAAGAACCAAAATATTCCAAAAGTTATGTAAAACTCGAAGGAAGCTTTTCGAAAGCATCATCTGTCCACCCATGGTCAACAATATAGAAAACTATACTGTGTTAACACTTGAACAGTCTCTAGACTGTTTGAGGTCAATCGTAGGTAGGTAAATACTGACGCTCATGTCAAAAAATCATTAGCTCAAATTCAGACCTATTTTAAATGCTCCGACTATATGAAATATAGGCTTATGGGCTAACGATTTTGTTTTATCACTATGATGACGCTTTCTTATCTGGTTCTTTATTTTTATGGCTCCTACGGTGTTCATTCACTCATCAACTACAGCAAAACTTACTTTCTAATAAGATAAGATAAGCCCCATATCTTATAGTTCATTGCATGTCCCTACTTTTGAAATAACCAGAACTTTAGTTCATGTTTATCCGTAAGTGCAAAAGAACCACCATTAAAGTTCTTTTATCCAGAACAACAAAGAAATAAAGACTTCGGTTTGCAAAGCACAACAAAAGATATCACACAGCACACAAATACTACTGGGCATCTTGTGTGCTGACGACAATACACAACCGCAAAACCTCCAAACTGGTGATAGCAAAGCTTTCAAGCCCAGAACAACAAAAAACAGCGTGCTCTTATCAAATAATGTATCCAAATTCAGTCGAGAAACGCAACAAAACAATCATGAACTGTTTTCGCGATCGCAATGGAAGTCGCAAAGATCTCTACGATATGCAATATCTTAACGATCCAGAATCGCGAAAGACTCAACTAGTCTCACGTTCCGGTCAAAAAAGGCATCAAAATGTCTGTGACGGTAGTTGTGTGCAACAAATTGAAGAGCTCTCTAAGAAAATCAACTTCCTGGAGAGACAGCATTTGGATGATCGAACTTACAAAAGGGATTTGGAGGACAAAGTTATCGAATTGACCAAGAAACTCGATCGATCACAGCTGTCATCGTCGTCGTCGTTTCTGGTGAAATCAAAAAGGTCCGCAGCACGATCTGTACGAAAACGGAAAGAAAAAGATCCTACTACAAAAATGGGCCGAACAATGAGAAGATTGGCCAGTTGGTGCAACACCCGACCGTCTATTGAAACTCTTCGGCAACAGAACATTTTCCAAGGTAAAGAAACAAAGTTTGGAATCTCGGAGTGTTGATTAATTTAAGTGTGTGTGTTTATGTGATTTTTAAAGATGAACCCTGTTTTGACACTGAGCTTGAAATGACCCGAAAACATGAAGTCTTCACAACGATTCCGAAAATAGTCGTCGATTGTGTTGATCTTATCGAAAATCGATTTCGAAAATCTTCACAACCAATCGAAGGGCTATATCGCGTCTCTGGTGACTACACAAAAATCCAAGCACTTCGATTTAGTATTGACTCCAATGATTATGACGCATTGAAAACGGTGACCAATATTCACACTTTGACAGGAGTTCTGAAATTATTTTTGCGCGAGATCAAGAGCCCTCTGGTGAGAACAAACGAGATTAAGACTTTTATTGGACCATACAACAAATGGAGTAAGGATATTCCAATTTTGTTTTGTCTTTTTAATTTGGTTGCATTGACTTTTCATTTAAGTGCTCCAGCCCATGACGAAAAAAATTGAAATTCTACAAAATCTTATTCGAACTCTACCCGAATGCAACCGTGACACATTAAACTATCTATTCTCACATTTTCATCGGTTGACAAAAGTCCCATTGCAAAATGTGTCATCTGAAGTATTGGCAATTACAGTGACTCCATCAATTTTGCATACAGTGGCGCGTGAATTGAAAACAGAAGATCTTGCTGAGGTCTTGAAGGAGACTGAAGTCTTCGCACATTGTTTGGGTATGATGATTGATCACAGTACAAAGATTTTTGGGTGAGTTTTATGACTAAGCATCCGGTAACGTGGTAGTCAGTCATTTTTTGTTTTCTTAATGCAGATCAAGAATAGACGATCGCAGTCGCAGAAGAAGCGGGAAGTGTGCGAGTTTTCGACGAACCTTATCGCAACCTTGTTTGGTGGTGTCAAAAGTATTTTCATCAGTGTAGAGAGAAGATGAAAGCAAAAAAGGAGAGTTAAATGTACTGAATACTGATTTTTTATAATTTTTTTATTGTTATTGTGTTATTCAAAGATGTTAATTACGAAACACGATATTCAACTTAAGAATTGGAATTAATGAATATATTTTTCAAAATAAGGAAGTTTGTCCTTATTTTGTGTGAAGTTTAGAAATGTGGCAGTACTTTTAAGATTCAGAATCATAAAACGGAAATCTGACAACTTCTAGATTACAAATGTCGTTTTCCATTGGTCTTTTTTTGACGTTTCTTCTTCTACCTCCAATGGAACGGGTTATGATGTATGTGTCATTCTTCGGACGATTCTGTTTTCAAAACAGAAGAGTTCTGCTCTTCTCAGAAGCATTCCGTCTGTCAAAGTCAGTCCAATAGAATGGTTTCAGAAGACTTCTGCCTTCTGGACTCTTCCGAATGCTTCTGGACGACCAATGGAAAACGACATTTGTCGCTGGGCTTATCTGTTGTCATTGACAACTTGTCAATATCTGGTCACTTTGGTGTGCCAGTCACAATAAAAATGTCATAACTTTGTAATATTTCGTTATTCACATGATTCTCTCGCTTGAGTCATTGTCATATTCAATGAGTACCAAATATGCCAGCAGAGAAACAACCCAAGAAGGTGTACTCTCTCCTCTTTTTTGGCTTTTGGTCATGAACAGCATTCTTTTGAAACTCGAGAGTAGTGGAGTGAAAGCGGTTTCGTACGCCGATGATTTGGTGATTCTTGTTCTAGGAAAATTTCCAAGTGTGATCAGTGAAATCACTAAAATGGCTTTGAAGAAAGTAAGCACCTAGACTACGAGCTGTGGACTAGGAGTTAACAGCAACGAAACCAAGTTGATGCTTTTCACCACCAAAACCAAGGTACCACCTTTTACTCTACCTCGGTTAAACGGTCAAACGGTATCATTGTCTTCCAGTGCTAAAAAACTGGAAGCTTAGCATTAAAGAACGGATGAGAAAGGCATGCGTTTTCCTTCTACGCCTGCAACAAAACCTTCTGCAAAAAGTGGGGCCTCCAGTCAAAAATGATCAAGTGGACATACACGGCGGCGGCGGTTGTAAGACTGATACTTGTTTACGGATCCATTGTTTGGTGGCCAGCTCTCAACAAATCTTACATAGTAAACAAGCTTACAAATGTACAGAGAAATGCTTGTGTAGGGATATAAGGGACAATTTGGTCCTGTGCAATAGATGCACTGAACGTCATGGTCATCCTGGACCTTCTTCAGATTGAATAAATAAATAAATAAATAGAGTGGCAAAACGGCTCTTGATATGTCACATCGCATCCCGGCTTGAAATTTTGCTAGAATGTTTATCTCAAAGTTTGTAAACTAATGGCGTGAACTTGCCAGCGCTAATCTGTTGCAAATCTAAACTTGCCAGCATTCAAAGTTAGCGCGCGAATAACGAGACAAACGAAATAATAATCCAAGTAATTAAATTAAGTGTTTTTAAGCCACAATGAGGTGTGCACTAATACACACCTAGCACCAATACCCTTCTCTGTTCCATTATTCCCATTAAAGGTTGCAATGTTCACGACTTAATGAAAAAATCAGTTTGTTTTATTAACAACTAGCCGACCCTCGGGACGTCGTACCCGCTCCATATATGTTTTCCGCAAGACTAAGAAATTATGTAACTGTTTTTTTTTTTCTTGTTTTTAAAAGGAAACGTGCAAGAGATGACTCAAATCATGAGCTTTTGCAATCATATACGTTTTAGAGATGTTGCATTGGATTTTCATTTCCTAACATGTTTAAGGGAAATAAGTGCTGAATGAGCTGCTAGATAGAGGGCAACCGGACCTATCCAGACCTATACCAGTATTAATGTTTGTAAAACATGAAACTGAAACACCAGGTGCCCATAATCAGAAGAAGGTAGAGGGTCTTATTTTGTCACATTTGATTGACTTGGTAGCATCTGGAAAATTTATTTCTTGTGTCTTGTCCTTGCCACAAATAAAAAAATACATATAGGCCTCACTTCATTTGCAGCAGCAAATGTTTCGAATAGTAAGCATTTCCTTCCTTTAACCCTGCAGCCACAAGTTTCTCCTAACTTCCACGCTTAAATCTGTTATCATTCTTGATAATTATTGCTAATAAAATTGGATTTTGCTTTGTTTTTTTATCTCTTTGTATTTGCATGTTTTAACACCGACACCGAAATTCGCCCCAAAATTCATTGAACTTATCCTTCTTTTCAATTTTGAAATAATTTTAAAAATTCAACCAAACAAATCTGCCAATAAAAACAAAAAATATCCGATCTTTTAAAACGAATATTTTTTTTGCCAAATGAAATAGTGATTGTGGAATCGACTGATTTCAAATTGCAAAAAATGCTCCAAAATGTTGCCAAAACTTCTTGTATGTTTAGTTCAACAAATGTTTGTGAGATCACATTTACCCAGCCTCATACGACGCAGCTGCCCGTGGGTTAGTGGCTAGGTGCGTTGGCTGCTAAGCAGAACGTCGCCGTCGCGGTCGTGGGTTCGAGTAATATTCGTGCCCCTAAAGTTTTTATTTCATCTTTCACGGGTACTGCCTCTTGGGAAGAACTGACACCACTTCCAAGAGTATCAATCTTACATGAAAAAGTGCTTCTCAACTTAGCCGTTCGGAATCGTCGTTAAATTGTAGGTCCTCTCAATTCTTCACACGTACCCAGAGAATTGTTGATGAGAGTAAGGCACTTAGGCCTTGGTTCTTCAAAAAAAAACATTAAGAAGGTCATCCATCACATTAATGGGCGCGTTTACTTTGACGTGAATAGGCTCTCCAGATAGCTTTTTGTTTTTGTTTTCCACGTAAAAAAAAGCAGAGGTTCAAACCTGAACATACCTGTAGATACATACATATGTATGTGTTGTATTTAATTCGTTCGTTTGTAGGTACCTACGAACATAAATCTCATTTGCTTTCTTGTTTTCTTGAGTACGCCCGCCTCTGCTTTGCTTTCGTCGTTGTTTAGAAAACAACAAATTTTCAATTATGTATGTATAATTTTTTTTCGATTTGACATGATTTTCAAGCAAAATTAATTACTTAGCTTATATTTTTTTGTAGTGAGCAAATTATTATTTATTAACATTGACACTGTTTGTGATGTTTTCATTGTTTTTAAGATGTATTCTGCTATTCGGGGCAGAGACAAATCCAACGAATCAAAAACCATGAAAATTGGTCCAGCAGATCTCGAGTTCAAAGTGTTGTAACAAACACGACTTTCTTTTATATATAGGTATAAAAAAAGAAGATTAATAACTTTAATAAAAAAAATTGTTACTATCATCGCCTAATCAGTCTCAGAATCATTACTAGACGAAATAACAACGTCAGAGTCTTCATTATTTAAATTGTCATCATCTGCAATGCATAGGACATCTTCAACATCGAGAGGTGTTGACTCGCCGACAAACCAGCGTGGTTTAAAACCCCCGTTTTCAATCAACCAACCACAGTCTTCCGCAGAAAAGTTTACGCAGGATGCATCTGCCGCATTCAACCACATATTAAATTTACAAAAAATGTTCTCAAGATTTTTTGTTTGGGAGATTTCCAGCAAGGCGGGATTGTACTGGAATCGAAACTTTTCACATCCTTGATAAATTTTTCCTTCGTTCTACCGTATTTTTTCTGGAAAAGCTGAAATCGTGCCTTGTTGACACTGTTGCAACCTTCCACGCTATACATCAAACAAGTGAATTCTTGAATAGCATCAATATTGTCGTCGCGTCGTCAAAGATATCAGCTGGATGGGTCAGAGAAGCGAAAACCTCAACGGTTTCACTTTTCCTCGGTAAAAAAATACGCTGTAAAATCAGAAGCAGTGCAAGCATGAAATGCTGGAAGGGCTGAACACAACGTAGGTAGGGCCCAGGATGGATGCTAATTCCGTTCAAATTATGCATACTTGATCGTAACTACGACTCGTGGTTTTGGAGACGTCAACCAAACTGACATTCCAGGAACTTTACTTAAATTTCCCAGTAAAATGATAAGAATATCAGTGTCTATCCCCAAAAGTCTACCAAAGATATCTCTCTCCACTTTGAGCAAAGCTGTTTTGCATATACCACTTCTTCCAACTTTCTTCTTCACACACTGAGATGCAAAATTTGTGATCTTATTCCGTTTGATAGAGTTTTCGAAACTGGCAGGTTTTTCCATGAAAATTAATTTCCGATTTTTGCCAAAGAGACACAACAAGTAGTTAATAACAAGTACTTTACTTTTTAATTCAAGAGTTCCATACAACGAGACGGATTCAGTAAAGGACAGATGTTAAACTAATAAGGAAACGATTGACTTAAAAGTCTAAGAAATCTCGAGACGATCCTACTCACTTAATCCCTGATGAAGTTATATTTGAGGCAGATGATCGAAGAAAAAAGCTAGCTCCATAATTTATCAAACATGAGGTTTTTAAAAATAACAAGATTACAATCCATACAAAAAAAACGTAAGGTTCACAAGCAAAAATTGAAGAAAAAGCGTACACAATTTAAAAATCTATAAAAAAATACGTATACGCCCCAGTGTACATTTTATTGCATCTGAAATAATATATGAAAAATTTAACATAAAAGCAATGTTTTCAACAATAAGTTACGTTTATATTTAAACTTACCAACATAATTAATAACATACTTTTGCAATACCACTGGAATTCTATCTTGCTAGTAAACCTAAATAGACGATTTCTGTGTTTTTAAAAATAAATTTATAAAGGCCTAGATATGTTATTGCCAAGGGGTATCAATAGAGGTGCCAAATAAGTTGTTGGAAAACATGTGGTGATAAAACATATAATGAGAAGTCACCAACATGAGCTATGTGGATCTTAACTCATCATACATTATTTCGTTTGTCTCGTTATTCGCGCGCTAAATTTGAATGCTGGCAAGTTTAGATTTGCAACAGATTAGCGCTGGCAAGTTCACGAGATTAGTTTACAAACTTTGAGATAAACATTCTAGCAAAATTTCAAGCCGGGATGCGATGTGACATATTTTCCAATTTGTCAATTTGTGCATTTTCATTAGTTAAATACTATGATATGGCACCGCTTAAAATCAGGCAAGTCGCATGGTTTTTTTGCATGCGGAAAAATTGGGTACACCATATAACACTTTCTGCCGTACATGCAGGGAGCACCAGGATGAACTCTCTGAATTCAAGATCAAAGACATGATCTCATACCTCAATACTACAAAGTGGCTTTAGTGTAGGAGAATAATACTACATTATGAATAGGATCGTGCGTGCGAAACATACATCCTTCCCAACCCATTTTCAAACCTTTTTAGAATCTCATGAGGTATGGTATTAAAACGGCCCACTCAGCGCTAATTGTGTCCAACACGAAAGTAGGACATCCATTATTTCTACCTACCTACCTACCTGAGTCATTGTCAAACTAACTAAACTAGAGTGTTCAAAGTACAATGTAATTTAACTCAAAAACTAATAGTAGACTGGATTCTGTTCTGAAGTTCTTTCACTCAATTCACACGGTGAATTGTATTTCTTAGTTTTCGATTAGATTATCTGACACCGTTAAATTTTGGCCTTAAATTTTGTACAATTGTTATCAAGATTTTCAGGAAGATATTTTCCTGAAATAAACTTTGCAAAGACCACTATCTCGCCGAACTTTCTTGTCCATAAGAAAGAAAAACAATTATAAAATTGATTGCAAGGTAGGTGTTCAGGTACTCAAGAATTTTGAAATTGCTTGGAGACTACTCAATTTGCATATTCTTATCAAAATCGATAAAGAAGTTATTGAGATAGTATATCAAAAAATTTAAATGAAATGCACCGCCTCTTGTGGTTCGGTAGGGAATAGAAAACGGCAGAGCCATATTAAAATTATTTGCAAAGCAAATAAATAAACAAAATTTAACGAAACGGCAGCGCTCCATAAATGTCATTGATCTTCTTAAAAAGAAAAACGTCTTCTAGTTCGAAAGTTTACGGTCACTGAACTGTCACTTCTTATCAACACTAGAATTGCATGAACAATTATGCTCTGAAGCCATATATCTCCCTTAAAACTGCGAATTCATGAACGCTTAAGTTTAAGTTCTTATTTGAATGCCCCCGACCTTATCGATTGAAAATTTCTTATATTCTCCCCGTCAATAAACGTCATCGACTTAGCAGATTTCAATTCATATCCGATAGTCAGCGGTGGTATTAATAAAACTTAGCAGTATGTGTGAACATGTTGCAAAGTAATATCAGCAACGCCACTCAAGGTAGTCGACTTACGAGACTTTAGTTTTCAATTGAAACTTTAGTGTGCTTCTTGAATTCAAAGTCTAACGACTTTGTTCAGTGCGTCGCAGCAATAAAATGGGTCTTGTAATACTATTTTTCGCGCTCCTCTTTGTAATTCGTTTTGCCCAGAGATATTTTTATCTCACCCGAAGTGCATACAGGATTCCAGGGCCGTGGATTGTGCCGTTCATTGGAAATGTTCAATTTATTTGGAATCTCAAACCAAAGGGTGAGATCTGGACTTTGGAGTTTTTACTGGATTGAGAGATCTATCTCTCATTTTTTAACAAAAAGAACTTTTTAGTAAGATTGACGAATACCGACGAACATACCAGAAGACTTTTAGACTTCAATTGGGCAACCAACTGTGGGTGTTCTTGCATTCATCAGAAGAAACCCGTGCTGCACTCAATGAGGATTCATTGCTAAGGGCGGATACATTTAGAAAATTGGATGTGTTGCTGGGGAAGGGATTGCTGTTGAGTGAAGGTAGGTTGAATAGTCGAACTGTCAAACATTCTGTCAAATTGTATGCAAAATTTAGGGAAAATCTGGTACAATCATCGGAGGGCATTGGCTCCAGCGTTTCATCCGAATGTGCTGGCGAGTTTTACGGAGAAAATTTACTATCATTCCGATGTGTTTGTGGATAGAGTTTTGGCCCGGAAGGAATTGGAAATTTCAGAGTATGTGTTTCCGTGCATGTTGGATACGATTTGTGGTATGAGGTCAATGACCTTAATTTCGGCATCCTTCTTTTTAAATTGTTTTCTTTTTTTTGTTCAGAAACGTCAATGGGGAAAAATTTGCGGACACAAGAGGAAGACTGTTCACCGATTATACACGCTTTTCATGAGTGAGTATACAGTTCAAGCTACATACACTAGTCAAAACAATTAAAGGAACACTTGAAAAAACTCAAAAATTGAGTGGTTTTTTATAAAGCTGTATCTCAGTAGAAAAAAGTCGGATTGAAGTGAAATAAAAAGTTTTCAAAGGTTATTATTTTTCCTTTCAAATTATTTTGAGTTAAGAAAGTACCGTTAGTCGTTTTTGCTTGAGCGTAAAAAATGTTCACTCAATTTCAAAATCGAAAAAAAAATAAACTTTGATTTGTCATAAAATGAGCGGACATTTTTTTTTTCAATCCAACCAATCTAAGATTCAATTTTAGAATTTTGCTGGCTATAATTCACTGTTTGGTTCAGATCGCTGCGACTTTTTTTCAACTCAAAATATGGGTTTACATTCAAAATCACAATTTTGACTTTGGACCCTAATAACTCTGCTAAATATTGACTTACAAAATAAAAATGTCCGCTCATTTTATGACAAATCAAAGTTTATTTCTTTTTTCGATTTTGAAATAGAGTGAACATTTTTTACGCTCAAGCAAAAACGACTAACGGTACTTTTTTAACTCAAAATAATTTGAAAAGAAAAAATGATAACCTTTGAAAAACTTTTTATTTCACTACAATCCGACTTTTTTTCAACTGAGATACAGCTTTATAAAAAACCACTCAATTTTTGAGTTTTTTCAAGTGTTCCTTTAATTGTTTTGACTAGTGTAGTTTGATTGCAAGCCACAAGCCTTCAAACTTGAGTATCAATTTGCTTTCTGAGATTGAATTTAAATACGTTTCGGATATTGTTTCTATAAATAGAAACGCTTGCATTTACGATGCATTCACAGTGGGGAATCCGTCTTAAAATATTAAAAATTGTATTGCCTTGCCTTTAGTGGATAGAGATCGTTTTAATTTAAATCAATTAGTTTTCCCTTAAATTGGCTTAACAACGGCGAAAATTACTGACCTAAATATGTGCATATGTTATTTTTAATTAGTCTGAAACTTGATATGTCGTGTGGCACAGAAAATAGGAAAGTGCACACGTGCGTAACGTAATGTAAGAAATGTCATTTCGATGTCTCAAGTGTTTTATCACCTGTGTGTCAATTTGTCTACTATTATTTAATGGAATTTTTTACTTCCAGTAACAGTGAAATTCTTTTTGAAAGAATGTCAAATCCCTTTTATTTCATCGATTGGGTATTCAACCTTACAAAATCAAGTAAAATTCTCCGCAACTCAATCAATCTCATTCACAATATGACCGATGAACTTATCAAAGGAAAAGCAGGTGAAATCAAAACAAACGGTTCTGATGAGCCCACAGGCAAATTTAACCGGACACTGCTCCATATCCTGTTAACAACAGAAACCGATGGGAAGCCACTGACATTCCAAGAAATCAAAGATGAAGTCAACACATTTTTGTTTGCGGTATGTTTCTTTTCCACATTGACATATTTGGCAGCTCTCTTACAAATTGAACTATCTCTTTCAGGGAGTAGATACAACAGCAGCTGCCATGAATTTCATTTTCTACTCACTAGCAAAGTATCCCGAATGCCAAGAGAAGCTTTACAATGAAATCTCGTCTTATCCTTCTGACAGCTATCCAAACATCAGTGAAATGAAATATCTCGATATGTTCATCAAGGAATGTCTCCGACTTTATACGATTGTTCCTCTGACAGGTCGTCAAGTCACCAAAAATATCAAAATCGGTGAGAATGATCTTGTACCGGGAACAACACTTTGGATCAATATGTATGGGCTTGCTCACGATTCGAAATATTTTCCCGAGCCAGATAAATTCGATCCGGAACGATTTGGAAGTGAGTCATCGGATATTCCACCCTACGTGTTTCTGCCATTTTCTGGTGGACCACATTCGTGCATTGGCAAGAGGTATGCAATGCAAATAATGAAAATCTTAACTATAAGGGTATTGCAAAGGACGAGATTGCAGTTGAAAGACCCTAACGAGGTATTAGAGCTTAAGGCAGAAATGGTGTTGAAATCTACCAACGGAATTCATTTGATATTTGAGAAGAGATAGTTAATAAATAAAGCGAAAAATCCATTTTCTACTTAATTAAATTAAAGTTACTTTGAAAGCTGTTTTAATTTGTTCATTCGGGATTTGTTTCTATACAAATACAAATTGTTCACTAAACAACACAACATGGAAACAGGATGAAAAGTGATACATTCAAAATTGCGACATTTAGAGGCCAGTTATAGCTATCATTGGTTTTCATCATTGAAACACATCATTGGAATTTTTCTAATAGGTCGGTTATAGCAATCATTGAATATTTCTGTCAGGAATTTTTTTCCTGCCGTAATTTTATCATTGGAACTTTGAGAAGTTGAAACACAGATCATTGGAATTGTACAAAATTGAAACGCAAATCATTGGAACGATTTGTTTAATTTTTTGACATAATGCAATCAGCTGTCAGGAAACTGAATTTACAACCGGAAAGTTGAAAAACACTTTTTAATGGAAAAATAAGTGAGTAATTGAACTTTTTTATGTCAATAAAAATTCTTTGAGTGATTTCCGATCGATTGGTATATAATTTGCACTTCTATTCAAAAGAAAACATAGTTGGGCCGTGTGTGAATTGCGTTAAAACTTCTACCACGATTAAAATTTGACGTCTTGTTTGAGGTGGGATCAAATTTAGCCATTTGCTGTTTGAATTGCGTTAAAACAATTATTTTAACCAAGATTTCTGCGTAGGTTAAAAAAATTTCCCTCGATAATTTAAGAAATTTCCCTGAACAAAATTTGGTTTTCTTTTTCACGGAAAAATAATTTCTCTTACAAAACATATTTTAAAGAAAACAGGGTTAATAAAAAGTCTCTGAAACTAAAAAAAAATCGTTTTTATTTATTGTTCTCGATTCTAATGTCATATTTTAAAACAACAGTCAAAAATATTCAAACAAAATTCCCATTTTGATTAATTGATTTATTCGGTGTGGTAACACTGAAAAATTGTTATCACAGCTGATATCTGTCATACATTTCAAAAGAAACAAAACAATAAATTCGTATTTACTTTTTCGCAATTCGTTGCTTCAAAGTTTGATGCATAACATGTAGATCTTCCAAATAAATAAAAAAAACATAAATACCAAAATCAAAAAAAAACACTTTTTATTTCACTTTAAATTGTACATTTGTTACGTTTATCACACTTTTTGAACAATATTTAGCATTTTTTATTCCTCTTCTGATGAGCAACAGACAACCAGATTGTCTACATTAATATCTGGGTAATCTTATCATCCAGACTTATCCTAATTTCAATTAGTTTTATTTTTTCTTCGTGAGACCCTAGAAAGCAAAAGCATTGAATTTATTTATTTATTTATTTATTATTACATCTACAAGCAATTTTCAGCTATAATCCAGTCATTTAAGCTAAAATTTGGTAAGAATCTCGGAATTCGAGATACCCAGCTGTAAGTCTGTAAATACTTGTATATTGACACCCTTAAAGTTGTCTCAAAACCTACATATGGTAGGGTGTAAGCAACTGTATAATTTCAAGGTCCAAGGTCACAAAAATCGGTTTTTTGGAAATATCTCATTTCCTATGGGTTTTTTGCTATTTGTATATATTATCAATATTGTAGAATACAAAACTCTCTACAAATTTTGTTCAAAATTTTTTTTTATACGGTGAACCGTTTTCGAGATAGAGGGCGGAGAGCGCGCGGTCACAGCATCACTTCAGGTCAACCGGTGCCTCCGGTCGAAAACGCGCCGTATATAGTTGATGAACGTACCTGCCCATGTAATTGCAGAATTGTTAATGAAAATATAGGAATTATATTTGAATTTTAACCTAATTAATATTTTTAGCTTCTTACATGATGAAAAAAAAATAAATAAATTATGAATTAATGTTTTTATTAAAAAATATCACAGAATACATTATTGAAAGTAAAGAGGCAATGCGAAACGAACGAGCCTATCATGACAATTTTATCACCTGCTCCAGAAGATTTGCTAAATACAATATTCTGCAACTGCAAGAGTGGTTGTGGTTCGCGATGCGGATGCAGGAAAGCGGGCTTGCAATGGTCTTTAGCTTGTGGCCAATGTAATGGGCAAAACTTGTCTCAATGCTCTACCATATCAGAGCGACATTAACGAAGATGGAACCTTTGACCACGAAATCATGGAAGAACTTGAGACAAATGTCGTTGAAGACGATAATGAAGACCAGTTTGAAATTTACCAGCAGCCAGATGACGACGATGAAGAGGAAGAAGATGATTAAAATTATAAATTGTAGTTTTTGTACCCTTTATTCCATTTCTTTACTTTCAATAATGTATTCTGTGATATTTTTTAATAAAAACATTAATTCATAATTTATTTATTATTTTTTTTTCATCATGTAAGAAGCTAAAAATATTAATTAGGTTAAAATTCAAATATAATTCCTATATTTTCATTAACAATTCTGCAATTACATGGGCAGGTACGTTCATCAACTATATACGGCGCGTTTTCGACCGGAGGCACCGGTTGACCTGAAGTGATGCTGTGACCGCGCGCTCTCCGCCCTCTATCTCGAAAACGGTTCACCGTATTGTAATGTGTATACACTTTATTTATCTCATACGCTCTGTATCTCCTTCTATTGTAATGTCTAATACTAATGTGTATACTTTATTATCTCTTACTCTCTGTATCTCTTTCTATATTTAATGTACACACTTTTCTTACTCTCTTTACTTACTCTGTATCTCTTTCTATATTTAATGTACACACTTTTCATTACTCTCTTTACTTACTCTGTATCTCTTGTTTATTTAATGTACATACTCTCTTTACTTAATATCGTTTAATTGTAGTAGTAAACACTCGTGAGGGGCAATAATTAATTAAGATTAAGAGAAACTTTTTGTTTAGCATTAAGAACGTTAGCCCCTACAAAAATCCCAGTATTTTCTCTCGAACATTCAGCTTCCCCAAGAACTAATAGGAACCAATAGTAGTTTCTAGAACCCATCATTTTTGATATAAATAGCCGTTTGGTGGCGAGGCGAATTAATTGATTGTGAACTGCGATAAGTAAAGTACACTGTGTTTGAAAAGTTATAATTGAAAGTGTTGAATAAATAAGTTTGTGAGTGATTTGAATAAAGTGAATTTGTGTTTTATTTAAAAAGTGAATAAGTTTTAATTGTCGGACCAAGCCGAATATTACATTGGTGTCAGAAGTGGGATTAAAACTTATTGAGAATAAAACAGCGAACAGTGATTAAACTATTTTGTGTGAAATAGTGAAGTTAAAAAAAAAAAATGATAAGTAAAGTTTTGAAAGACTTAACTGTCGCTGAGCTAAAGGCCGAATTAAGCAAACGTGGCTTAAGTGCGGCAGGATATAAAATCGAACTCGTAAAACGGCTACAGGAATATCTGGAAGAACAAAATGAAGACCCAGATGCGTTTGCTTTCGAAGTGGAAGCAAAATCGGAAGAGGTAAATGCAACTGCCGACTTATCTACCATGATGACACTTCTTCTAGCCAAATTTGAAGAGAATCAAAAGAAGCAAGAAACTCAAAACAAGAATGTTCTGGAGCAACTAGAAACTCAAAGAAACGAGCAGAAGACCGAGCAAGAGAATGTCCTCAAACAACTGGAAGGAAATGTCCTCAAGCAACTAGAAACTCAAAAGAATGATGTTCTGGAACAACTACAAGCTCAAAGGGATGACGTTCGAGATCGGTTTGATGAACAGAAAAATCTGCTAGAAGGCAGGTTTGCGGACTTCGAAGACAAAATCAATACTCTCGATGAGCGTGTCGAAAAACAAAATTCAACGACTAATGCACGTTTCAAGAAAATAGACGACCAGATCGAAACCATTACAAGCGAACTAGAAAAAGTGCGAAAGATGAAATCTCGAGAACCTTCTGGTGAGTGCTCAAGAAAGAGAGAAGTGAATCCCCCAAGCTTTGATGGTCAGATACCGTGGTCAATCTACAAGAAACAGTTTGAAGCAGCAGCGTTAACAAACGGCTGGGACGATGACGAAAAATACATTGCTCTTACGCTTGCCTTGAGAGGAGCAGCTGCTGAACTGCTACAAACCATCCCAGCAGAGAAGAGCGGTGACTTCAAAGTTCTGGTAAACGCAATCGAACAGCGGTTTGGGAATAGCCACATGACAGAAGTCTTCCGAGTACAACTAAACAACAGGGCACAGAAAAGAGGTGAAACTCTGCAGCAGCTTCAGGCAGATATCGAGCGATTAGTCCACCTGGCATACCCAACAGCTGGCAACGAGATAATAAATCAACTTGCTGTTGAAGCCTTTGTGAGAGCTGTGGGCGATATAAATCTCCAAAGGGCTATTCGCACTGCCGGAAAGCAAACACTACCAGAAGCATTGGCTTTTGCTCTAACAATGGAAGCCGCAGAACAAGCTTCCCAAAACGTGCATCGTGTGAGAGAATTGGAAGCCCAAGAATGCTCTTGTCAGAAGACTACTCTGGAAAGAAGTCAGCGAGACGGACCAGCACGATGCTGGAACTGCAACAAGACCGGGCATCTTCAACGACAGTGCAGATTACCGCGAAGAGGAACCGCATGCCAACACTGTGAACACAGAAATATGTCAACTGGTCAAAGTTACACCTACAGAAACACCATCCAGGTTTCTCAAACGAAACGTGACAACAAGAGCCTGACCGTGGAAGCAAGTATAAACGGCAACAAATGTGTGGCTACCATCGACACCGGTGCCACGGCGTCCATTGTACGACAGGACCTCGTTAAGAAGACATGGCTCCACAACACCAACAGCTATCGTCTAAGGACTGCAACTGGAGAAGCCGCAAAAGTTTATGGTGAGGTACGTCTTAAGATCCGGATGGCAGAGCTGGAATTCTCTCACCTGTTCCTGGTAGCAGATATATGCGACGAGTGCATTGTCGGTGTCGATTTCATGAAAGATCACGGAGTGATATTGGACATCGGGAACCAAGTCCTGAAATATCGAAACATCGAGATTCCGATGATCTATGGGATCCACTCGTATGAGACCTCGTTATCTGTGAAAACCGTCATCAAAGAAGATCTGACTTTGCCTGCTTCTTCAGAAGTATTCGTGTGGACGAAATTGAAAGGTAAGCCTGGCAGCCATCGATACCTCATGGTCGAACCAGCATCTGTAAAGTCCTCCCAAAACGTCACCATTGGGAAGACTCTTGTTAGACCTGTAAAGAACATGGTTCCCGTACGAATACTCAACATCAAGCCGTACGAAGTTAAGCTTAGAAAAGGTGAGATTGTCGGACAATGCGAATCTGTATCAGCTATAACAAGGATCAGCGAAGAAGAGACAAGGCAAACATTGAAGTCCAAAGAGCTGAACTCCATAAAGACGAACATTCTCGAGTCCTCTAATCTTGGCCAACAACAACGAAGAACTGCAGAAGGTCTCCTCGAAGAATTTGCAGACATCTTTTCATCATCGCAAGGGAAATATGGCAGAACACAACTGGTTCAACATCGAATCAACACCGGGGATGCAAAGCCGATTCGTCAACCTGCAAGACGCCTTCCACTAGCCAAACAAGGTGAGGTTGAAGAACTGATAACCACCATGAAAGAAGAGGGTCTTATCGAAAACTCAAAAAGCCCTTGGGCGTCTCCAGTGGTCCTGGTAAAGAAGAAAGACGGATCAACCCGCTTTTGCGTGGACTATCGAAGGTTGAACGATGTGACCAAGAAAGATAGCTACCCTCTGCCTAGGATCAGCGATACTCTGGACGCAATGGAAGGAGCACAATGGTTCTCAACTTTGGACCTGAAAAGTGGATACTGGCAAGTAGAAATCCATCCTGAAGACAAAGAGAAGACAGCGTTCTCGACAGGAAACGGATTGTGGCAGTTCAAAGTGATGCCTTTTGGACTGTGCAATGCTCCAGCGACTTTTGAGCGCCTTATGGAATGCGTCCTGCAAGGACTCACTTGGAAATCTTGCCTGGTCTATTTGGATGACGTCATCGTATACGGGAAAACATTTGACGAACATTGTACAAATCTGAGAGCCGTGTTTCAAAGACTTCGAGAAGCCCACCTCAAACTCAATCCAGAAAAGTGTTCACTCTTCAAAACCGAAGTGAAATACCTGGGACATATCATCTCATCCCAAGGAGTTAAGACGGATCCTGATAAGGTTGACACCGTGAAGAATTGGCCAACACCACAGGACAAACATCAACTCCGAAGCTTTCTGGGTCTAGCCACCTACTATAGGCGCTTCGTCAAGAATTTTGCTGAGATCGCCAAGAGTCTACATCAGCTAACGGAAAAGGGAAAGCAGTTTAAATGGTCAGGTGAGTGCGAGCGCAGCTTTCAAGAGCTCAAGCAACGCTTGTGTAATGCACCAGTGCTGACCTACCCGACTCCAGGAAAACCGTTCATCATTGATGCTGATGCCAGCAATGTCGGGATTGGTGCTGTATTGTCACAGGTACATGATGGCGAAGAAAAGGTGGTTGCCTATTACAGCAAGGTACTCTCAAAGTCGGAAAGAAACTATTGTGTGACCAGAAGAGAACTTCTTGCACTGATTTTGGCAACAAAGCACTTCCATAAGTATCTCTATGGACAGAAGTTTCTTCTCCGAACCGACAATGGAGCACTAAACTGGCTTTTGAATTTCAAGAATCCAGAGGGTCAAGTGGCGAGATGGATTGAGAGGCTGCAGACGTACGATTATGAAATTCAACATCGGAAGGGGAAGCTTCACTCAAATGCTGATGCACTGTCTCGGAGACCATGTAAGCAAGACTGTAAGCATTGCAGACGCCAAGAAGAAAAAGAAGTGGTTACTGTTCAACGAACCAGAACCGATCCCATTTATGGCTGGAGCAACGACGAGTTGAGGAAGGCTCAACAAGAGGACCCAGATATTGAACCCATCCTCGCATGCAAGGAACACCAGGAAAAACCAGAATGGGCCGATATCTCCGACAGAAGTCCGGCTCTAAAGGCCTATTGGGCACAGTGGGACTCATTGCATGTCCAAGAGGGTGTCCTTCGACGTAAATGGGAATCAGCAGATGGAAAGTCCTATGTAATGCAGCTAGTCTTACCGAGATCGAAGATTGTGGACGTTCTGCGAGAGATGCATGATGGAGTTTCGGGAGGCCATCTAGGAGTAAACAAGACGCTAGAAAAGGTTCGACAACGATTCTATTGGCTACATGCAAGGGAAGATGTCGAGAGGTGGTGCCGAAAATGTGATACCTGTGCTGCCACCAAAGGCCCGAACAAAAAGAATCACAGCCAAATGCAGCAGTATAATGTCGGATCACCCTTTGAAAGGATTGCAATAGACGTGGCGGGTCCATTTCCGGAAACAAATAATGGAAATCGTTATATTCTGGTCGTCATGGATTACTTCAGCAAGTGGCCTGAAGCATACGCCATTCCGAATCAAGAAGCCAAAACAGTCGCAGACCAAATTGTGTTCAACTGGGTGAGCAGATTCGGTGTTCCATTAGAACTGCATTCCGACCAGGGAAGGAATTTTGAATCAAACATATTCCAGGAAGTTTGTGGGCTTCTTCACATCAAGAAGACAAGAACAACACCACTCCACCCACAATCTGATGGCATGGTCGAACGGTTCAACCGAACCCTTAAGGAACATCTTTGCAAAGTTGTGGACGACAACCAGCGAGATTGGGACCGACACATTCCACTGTTTTTGATGGCGTATCGAAGTGCAAGACATAGCTCAACTGGCCATACACCGTCTGAGATTTTGATGGGAAGGAACATCAGATTGCCGAGTGAAATTAAATTTGGATGTCCCACGTCGGAACCGCAAGCCGAGGATGACTACTTGGATGACCTCAGAGAAAGACTCCTTCAGATCCACGACGATACTAGGTCAAAAATAAAGATGTTCAGTGACCGAATGAAGACACGCTACGATATACGAGCGACAACAACAGAGTTCCAAGCAGGAGATCGAGTGTGGCTTTACAATCCCCATCGACAAAAAGGGTTGTCACCGAAACTTCAACGGGACTGGGAAGGTCCATATACAGTGATTAGCAAAATCAACGACGTCGTGTACCGGATACAAAAAGGAGTCAGAGGTAAACTTAAAGTCGTACATCGCGACCGACTACATCGCTACAGTGGTGATGAAGATGATGGATTTGTTCGGGACGATCAATCCTAAGGAGGGGGCAATGTAATGTGTATACACTTTATTTATCTCATACGCTCTGTATCTCCTTCTATTGTAATGTCTAATACTAATGTGTATACTTTATTATCTCTTACTCTCTGTATCTCTTTCTATATTTAATGTACACACTTTTCTTACTCTCTTTACTTACTCTGTATCTCTTTCTATATTTAATGTACACACTTTTCATTACTCTCTTTACTTACTCTGTATCTCTTGTTTATTTAATGTACATACTCTCTTTACTTAATATCGTTTAATTGTAGTAGTAAACACTCGTGAGGGGCAATAATTAATTAAGATTAAGAGAAACTTTTTGTTTAGCATTAAGAACGTTAGCCCCTACAAAAATCCCAGTATTTTCTCTCGAACATTCAGCTTCCCCAAGTACTAATAGGAACCAATAGTAGTTTCTAGAACCCATCATTTTTGATATAAATAGCCGTTTGGTGGCGAGGCGAATTAATTGATTGTGAACTGCGATAAGTAAAGTACACTGTGTTTGAAAAGTTATAATTGAAAGTGTTGAATAAATAAGTTTGTGAGTGATTTGAATAAAGTGAATTTGTGTTTTATTTAAAAAGTGAATAAGTTTTAATTGTCGGACCAAGCCGAATATTACAGTATAAAAAAAATTTTTGAACAAAATTTGTAGAGTTTTGTATTCTACAATATTGATAATATATACAAATAGCAAAAAACCCATAGGAAATGAGATATTTCCAAAAAACCGATTTTTGTGACCTTGACCTTGAAATTATATAGTTGCTTACACCCTACCATATGTAGGTTTTGAGACAACTTTTAGGGTGTCAATATGCAAGTATTTACAGACTTACAGCTGGGTATCTCGAATTCCGAGGTGAACTTCCTATAATGACTGGACTACTAACAGATAATGACAATGATTGTTGTTTTTTTTTCGATATGTACTCGTATATACATTATTAAAAAATAAATAAAAGCAAAACACTTTCCTTAAAACAATCTCTTGAACTACTTAAGTCAACATAATGGCAAACTTTATTGAAATTAATAATAGCTCTAGAGATCGGCTCATTACAACCATAGTTAGTCCTGTAAAACTGTTCGTTAAGCAAATCTACTGATCTAAAAGATCTTAGCGGCGCGTAGATAGGTATAATTGAAAGAAGGTGAGGGCATCTTACGTGGTAGCATAACACATCCCTCACAAGCATTACATCATGAATTTTTCGTCTTGATTCTAGAGACTTAATACCCAGCAAAAGACACCTTGCTCTGTAATCTGGTGAAAAATTCCAATTCATTTTATATAATATAAATTTTGTGAAACGCCTTTGGACTTTTTCAATTCGGTCAGAATAAGTGCTAAAAGATGGGTTCCATATAACATCTGCATATTCTAATACAGACCTAACAAGAGATGTATATAGCGATAGTAAAGCATAAGGGTCACTAAAATCAACGCAATTCCGCTTGATAAAGCCAACAAGTGAATTTGCTCTACTCACAATATAGTCAATATGACTTTTAAAAGAAAAATTTGAACTTAGAATTATGCCAAGGTCTTTGATTTTAACCACTCGAGAAAGTGTATTAGCCTCTATTAAATAATAAAGTGAATAGATGTTTTAGATTTGTAGAATGTGATCACATTACATTTTTTTTATGTTTAGATTTAAACTGTTAGCAGTACACCATTTCGCAATTAGGTTAGTATCAGATTGTAAGAGGTGGCAATCTTCAACACATTTGATCTTCAAAAATAATTTCAAGTCATCAGCATATAAAAGGCACTCAGAGTATTTTACAGTTGACGCAATGTCATTAATAAAAATATTAAAGAGCAGAGGACCCAAATGACTACCCTGAGGGATGCCAGAAGTGCATGAAATAGAACTTGAAAGAGAGCTATCAATGATAACTTTTTGCGACCTGCCCGTTAGGTAAGATGAAATCCAACTTAAAAACTTAGAATGGAAACCAAAGATTTACAGTTTTTGCACCAGAATGTTATGATTCACAGAATCAAAAGCTTTGCTAAAATCTGTATAAATCGCATCTACCTGATACTTATCTTCAATGGAATTTATAATATATCTTGAAAATAGTGCCATATTGGTGGTAGTGGATCGCCCAGATATAAAACCGTGTTGGAATTCAGATATAGATTCCTTGGTTAAGAATTCAATTTTGTTTTTAACAATACTTTCAAACAATTTAGGTATTGCTGAGAGCTTAGAGATACCTCTATAATTTTCTACCATGTTCTTAGAACCAGATTTATGAATTGGAACTAGGTAAGAAGTTTTCCATGTATTGAGAAAGACTCCTTCAGATAGGGACTTATTAAAAATACAAACAAGAGGAATGCAAAGTGTTGAAGCACAAAGTTTGAGAAATATAGCAGGTATTTCATCAGCTCCAGAATTAAATTTTGGTTTTAGTGCTTTAAGTCCTGATAGCACTTCAGAACTACTTAGCTTTAAATCACCTTACTTGGTATATTGGGAAAACAAGAATGGTTGATAATATCGGGAGTTGAGTATACCGATTGGAAGAAGTTTGCAAATAGTTCAAGAATAGAATCAATATTTGACCCTTCGGTATCCTTATAGGACATAATCTTGGGAAATCCGTTTGATTTTCTTTTCGTATTGACAAACGACCAGAATGAGTTACAATCGTTCTTAATATTATTCTCTATATTCATGATGTAACTCTTATGAAGGAACTTATTAAGTGTGAAAAAATCTTTACGTAGTTTACTAAAATAAGCATAATTGAACTCACTTTTTGATTGCTTGTATTTGTTAAAAGCTTTACGTTTAGCGTTTTTTAGGTTAGATAAATGCTTGTTGTACCACGGAAGCTTTGGATGTGTATTTAATTTTGATTTACGAGCACAAGGTATAAATTTAGAAAAACCTTCAAATATTATAGAAGAAAAACGGAGATACATATTTTCAAGATTTAAATTTAGGAATTCATTGGACCAATTAAATTCACCTAGAAAATTATTGAAATACAAATTTGCTCCAAATTAGATTGAGGCAAAGTGACTTCTTTACAAGTAAATGTAGAACGGACAGCAACAATTATTCCACCTCCACGCTCTGTTGCAGACTTACATCTGTCAAGTCTGTAGACGTTGAATAGACGAGAATCAAACAGCTCAGATGAAGATATATCGGAATGTAACCACGTTTCAACAATAATAATTATATCATAATCCATGTGACTGGAGTTATTAAACAGATTTGATACTTTTGTACGAATGCCACTAGCATTATGATAGTATACATTAAGTGATATTTTATTAAGTTTTGTGGGTTGAGCATTCAGGGTTGAGCATGATGGATGAAGAATAAGGCTTGAGGACTTCAGTGAGTCCTCAGATCTTGCTAGTTTTTTGGCTTGAACGAGAAAGGGCGAATCTTGACACCATTTGGCCAAAAAGTGTCGACATAGATTTTCTTAGATGCTTCAAAGGGAATACCAATCTTGAAATTAACAAAATTCAGCTTTCGTTCGTCGTTCAATTTGATTAATTTATTGCATAAAATCTCATTTTGTTCGATTTCAAGATTGTTGGATATATATTTAAAAATTCCTTCGGTGTTAGTTTTGGGATGAAAACTTCCAATATGGAACCATTTTAAATTTTTAGCAATCTTAAGATCATTACATTGCAATTTGGTCCCAACTATAACCTTATTAGCAACGACATTATAAGCTTTAGACGTACCTTGCTGGCTAACAGCATTCATACCATCAACATCAACTTGTGGGCGTTCGGAAACATCTGATTTTGTTCGAAGAACATTCTTCATCAACAGCAGCACCAACAGCAACATTTTTATTAGCAGGCAAATTACCTATATACACCCCGCTTCAACTGAATAAGCACACATTTTTGCAAAAGTTTGTTCTCAATTTTTTCCTCATTTTGAACGTTAATGCATCATTTGATGATGCTAACCGATAGCTTATGATGTTGAGAAAACAAGTCAAAAAGAATAATTTAAAAATACGAGTGCGACCCATGGAGTCCACACGACTAACTTCCCAGAGTAGAAAAATACGTAAAAACCTTCTTTTTTTGCAAAACAGTAATAGTAGTCGTACACGCACGTTGGTTCAAAGGCAAATTCCATAAAACTGATGATTTTAGAAAATACATTAAGTTTATTGAATAAGAGTAGCGCCATCTGTCAAAAGTTGGTCGTACCAACTCGTGGACTCATGCAAATATTGCAGTTTTCTATTAGTGAAGCAATTTTTTTTCTAATCGGATTAGTATTTGCGAAAATTAATATTTATATGGCAAAGCAGCGTTTGGTGGGTCAGCTAGTAATCAAATATAGTCTATGATACTCCTGAATATTGTTTTTTTTCACACTAACTATAAGATTTTTTGCATTATTGTTGAAATTATTGCAGAAATTATCATAATTTTCATTATATTAGGGTTGTCTTAGATATTTGATTGCCATTAAAAAACCGCTAAGCCGATTTCGCGATGAGTGGTTCGCGAGATAATTGAGCTGAAAAACGTAACGCACGTCCGTACATACGCACATACGCACATACGAACACACATACACACACACACAGACATCATCATAAAAAGGGTTGATTCGGATTCTAGTGACCTCAAAACATCGAGAAATGCGAAAATTGGAGATTCACAAAATCGGCCCCATTACAATAACTTCCTCTGGGAAGTTAAAAAGGACCACTACTTTTTCCCTCGCTCTCATGCAAAGCTTTCCAGATTGAAAAAACTCAGTTTTTTTTGCGTCAACAGAATAGACGCAACTTTTAAAAATGCAAATAAAATCAAACGGAAAGAAATGAAGAAGATTTTCGTTAAATATTTTTTTTATTGGTTATTTCTAGTATTCGGTACTACCACTTTTTTTCTTGATTACTTCATAAAATCGGGCTGGCATGGAATCGTGTAAGCTCTTTAAGTAGTCCAACGAAATTTCTCTCCATGGTAACTAAATGGCTGCAATAAGTGATTCTCTGTCTTCAAACTGACGGCCTGACTAATAAACTTTACGTACCAACCATACCCATTCATTTTCATTACGGTTGAGGTCAGGTAAATAGGGCGACAACTGAAGCAATTACATTTGCATTTACAGGGTCCAAGAATATCCGAAAATGAAGGAAACTTTCTTTCCAATATTCTTTTGTAGGTAATTGCAGTCCTTTTTGACGTTTAAAACTCAAGCTCAATAGTGCCATAGTAGCTAACTGCTCCCCATATCATAACTCCACCTTCTCGATCGTGAAAGTAATAATTGAAACCATCAGGGGCATCAAAATTGAAACTCTTCTCATCCGAAAAAAACAGCATTGTGCCACACATTTTTCCAACTCACATCGAGTTTAGAAAATCTTAAACGAATATCTTTTCATTGCTCGTTTAGTGGTGGTTTCTTTTGGAGTTGAAATCGTTTTACACGATCTGCGCTGTTTGCTACTCTGTGAACTGTTGAAACACCTGCAGTTACACCAACTTTTTGTTTAATTTTTACCGCGGAGGCACATGAACTGGAAGCACATCTCAAAATTGCTCGTCGATCAACTTCGAATGTTGCCATTTTTTTTACCACCTTTCATGTTTTTCTCGTACAAACTTTTGTTTCTGAGGTACGAATAGACAACACTAAGACTCCGATCAATGTTGGTAGCTACAGCACGCACGGTCAGTCTTTATTCTTTTAACGAATCAATCTTAGCTCGTCCGACACTATTAAAGCTTCTGATCTAACCATTTTTTTTTTAATTTTAATTAAATGGCTAAATGTCACTAAGAATACTTCAACTTTTGATTTGGTTTACCAATTAACTTAAAACTCCAACCAATGAACCAATGAAGATAATAATATCGGTTAGCATCATCAAATGATGCATTAACGTTTAAAGTTAGGAAAAAATGGACAACAAACTTCAGAAAAATTGTGTGCTTATTGAGTTGAAGCGAAGTGTAAATTAATTGATTTCAAACTTACATTCAGAGCTGTAAAAGAATGCAATCATTTTGGTATTGCAGTTAAATGGTTAAAAAGACTTATTTTTTGAGTATTTTAACTTCATGTCAGTACTTAACTTTAAAGGAAAATTCACAGTTAATTTTGAAGTCTTTTGAATAAAAATCATTTAGAGCAGTTAAAAGACTTGAAGTCAAAAGAGTGCATTACTTTTAACTGCTTGCATTCTTTGCATTCTTTTGCATTCTTTGCATTCTTTTGCATTCTTTTGCATTCTTTTGATTGCATTCAAAGTAATGCAGTTAAAAGTAGTGATATGCCGAACCGTAAATTTTGCAAACCGAGTTAACTGGAGTTGTTTGATATTTGATTACTTTATGAATTTTGCACCCATTCTTAAATTGTAAAACATAAGGCACAGATGATAAATTTATACCTATAGATCTCACCATTATGGCGAGAAATGATATATGAAACTGAAAGCTACCAAAAAAAAGCTTTTTCCAAAAGCTTTAACACATTCACTAAATACATTCAAAATCTATTTTCGCTTCCAAAAGCTCTTTGTCTGTTAAGGCTTTGTCTGTTAAGAGCAAAAATTGTTTCATTTTTTTCTGCAGGGATGAGGCATCTGTATAAATTTATTATCTGTGCTTAAGGGGTATTCGCAAATGGGTATTCATAAAAAAATAAGTACACGTATACTATACTGAGTAAGTACACTGAACACTTAGTACACCAAGTATTCGTTTTACCTATTTAATTTTTTTTCAAGCTAAAGACAGTATCTTAAATGATGGATTAGATAACTAATAGCCAGTTGAAAGCTTTGTTTCTTATTGATTTCGCAACAGAATTCACTGTTCTACAAACAAGACTTTGATGGACAGCAATGTCTTCACCAACACCAACTTGGAAGCCAGAATCTCCAACATACCTCAAAAAAATCTTCATCTTTTCTGGGTTAGTAGTCGCTCCTCCTCTCGTTTCAGTTTGATTTCCTAAATATAAAATTTTTACTGCACAATAAATTACCGTTTACACTTCAAAAAGCGTAGACTTTAAGAAACTCACCAATAAAGTATTCACTTAACCAATCCACATTTTCCTTCTCAAAACGGAAGAGTTGCTTAAAATTAATACGCTTAAATTCTGCCATTTCAATGAAAAAAAACCGCAACGAGGAAATATTAATAACTTGAATCTGATGTCAATGTTCTTTATACTTCAATTTAAAATGTAAGATTGAGGGAAAAAAGTATTTACTGTAATATTTTCAAGTTGCTATTTTGTAACTTTGAAAAAATTGAGTAAATGCTGAAGAAAAAAAGTAATTGCTTGTTTTTATGCATACGGAAAAAAGTATTTACTATGGAAGAAAGTAGTTACTATATTTTCGGCATTTTATTTGTTTATTTGTTTATATCGAAATAAGAAAATACTTAACAAAAATTCAGTAAAAGCATTTACCAGGTTTTATACTTTGGCCACCCATATTTTAGCTTCTGTATTGGAAATCAATCTGAAAAAGTGGATTTTGCCCTTCTTTCGCAGCCACAACAATATAAAATTAAATAAAAAGACATTTTTGTATATTGAAGTAACACATCGACTACGAAAATGTATATTTAATGTTTTTTTTTTTAATTATAATATATATTCTTTTATTTTTAATATTATTATTATCATTCGTTTTTTTCTCTTTTCATTTCTTTCATCTTTTTGTTTAATAATAATCAAATACAAAACATTGTTTATTCATTACATAGCTATTCTATAAATTGTATTGTAATAATTTCTTCTCTTACATCATTTTGGCGCACTGTTTACAAAAAATTATTTCAATAAAATGTGAAACAACTTATTTTTGAATTTCAAATTAAAACAAAAAAACTTTAAATAATTATAATACATTCCAAAGAATTTCTTTTTTAAAAACATTTTTTGTTTATTTTTTTTTTATAAATTCATATATGGCTATGTAAATAATTGTAGCAATCTTAATTTAGAAACAAAAACAACTAAAGTTATTTTTCCAACATTCAATTTTAAAATTTCGTTTTCTCTTTCTTTTTGTTTTGTTTATCAAAAATCACAATTGGTGCTGCTTATAAACTAATATTTTTACTTCTTTTTTTTGTTGATGATCAAATTTTAAACAATTTCTGTTGTTAAATACATAATTTATAATTAATTGGTAAATAGTTTAAATATTTTTTATATTTTTTGTAGTGTCCGACCGAAGCTGAGGCTTCGGCTTCGGTCGAATTCGGCCAACATTCAGCCAAACCTTCGGCTTCGGTATAAAATAGGCCGAAGTTTTGGCCGAAGCCGAAGAATTTGTTTCTTAATAAAGAGCATCGTAGTAGGCGCCGAAAAAATCAATTTTTGAATTTTTGAAATTGTTGGATACACAAGTTTGTGTTTGTTAGTATAAAATGGTAGTAGGCGCGGAAAAAATTTCCGTTTTTGAATTCTTTAAATTGCCATACACATTTTGTCACATCGTTTGTACTTTTATTTTATTCGAAATGAGAATTCTTCGCTTTTTTTAACCTTCGGCTTGGTTGCGGCCGAAGCTTTTCTGTTAGCCTAATATTCGGCTTCGGCTTCGGCGGAAAATCGACCTTCGGTCGGACACTAATTTTTTGTTTGTCACCATCGAAGCGACTTAGCAAAACTAAAAAAAAAATCAAAATGCCTACAAAATAATTGTTGAACAAAAATTAAACAAAATTCAAAATTTTGTTCGTTTGGTTTTTTTTTTTTTTGTAATTTCTAAGCACATTTAAAGCTACAAAAATGTTTATATGCATAATTTGTTTGTTTAAATTTAAAAAGCGTTTTTGTTTCTTATTTTGTTTTGAGTCATAACATAGCTTGATCTTTGTTTTACAGATTACGAAAGTTATGAGACTTCGAGTTTGAATGGCCTTTTTTTTGGAAGTTTAACAAACATCTAAGGCGTTATCGAGACATGCAGTTGGTGTCCAAAAATTGCTTTTGGATAACCATGAGATCGAATCATAAGAGAGATTATCTCAGTGCCAAATTCTAGTTTGTTTCGCTTCTTTCCCCGTTTCAATTTGCTTTTTTGATTAGAAAAAAGAACTGACATGGTGAGCAGCCACTAATTTCTCAGAGATTAACTGGCTTTTCTCTCTTTGTATTTTCTTTTGTTTTTTTTATATGGCAACATTGTGATAAGTTACATTACATCTTAAATCCTACGAGACATATCCTGTCCCAAGAAATCAACTTTGTATTTTTGTTTTCCTTACCTTGAAGTATTTTCTGAATACTCAAAAATCTAGGCTGTGAGATGTTTCTCAGATTCTGTTGTACTCTAAACAGGTTGCGCGCCTGCCCGTCATCGCGTACTCTACTTGAAAGTCATCTCAAATTTTATATTTTTTTTTTCTTTCTTTTTGCTGACAACGCACGACGTGGTTTTTGGAATTTTCAAATCCATTTTAAGGAGTACCGCCGCTTAAGTAAATACGAAAGATGCCCATTTTCTGTAATTATAATTGAAAAAATGGTATCATTCTCATTGTCTCTCTCTTGGCCATCAATCGAATGTGTATGTGGCTCATAAAATTGCGAATATAATGTTTAAATAAAGTTTCTTTGGAAGGAAGAAGACATGGCCACGAATGAAGAAATAAAAAATAAAAGAGGACCATAGCTAGAAATGACTCCGTGTTCATCAAATTCGAAATAGAGAACAGGCTTACTGGAAATGATTGACTATATGCAAGATCCGGCACCGTTAAAAAGCAAGAAATATACGGAATCGAACCTTTTACATGTCTACGTATTTTGTTTCCCGATGCAATAGTTCAATATTTTGCTGATAAGAGAAGAGGGATGAGATAGAATTTTTTAATTTAACACCTTTGGGACGGGAATTCTAGATGCACCAAGCTGTCTAGACTAGGCAGTCACATAATGAGCGGCGAATGACTAAGCGAAACACTAAATGGTAAAATCGTTGCGGAAACACACCCTTGAACGATAAGCGTGGTTCTTGAACTGGTTCTTGTAAACTTGGCCAACAAGACAATAGCGCCATCGACAGTGTGTTCCAGGAAGAACACGAAAATTCGAGCATTGCCTCTACTCCTTCTGCACGATAAGCGTGGTTCTTGAACTTGTTCTTGTAAACGTGGCCAACAAGACAATAGCGTCTTCGACAGTGTGTTCCAGGAAGAACACGAAAATTCGAGCACTTTGTGGCACCTACAACCACACTGGACTCACACTGACGTGTGAGTACTCACGTGATGTTAAATTTTGACGAATCGCCAAAAACAAGCGAGACACCACTTCAAGGTCAAGCTTCAACTACAGTTAGCCGAGTTTCTGTAAAAGTGCCACCTTTTTGGGATGAAAATCCACAAATTTGGTTCGCACAAGTGGAAGCGCAATTTGCCACTTCTGGAGTTACCTCTGACTCTTCAAAATTCAACACGGTTGTAGCTGCCATCGAGACAAAAATCTTAACTCAAGTCACAGATGCTGTTCTCAATCCACCAGATCATGACAAACAAATACGAGAACTTTTAAAAAAGTTTTGTTGGAAAGGTTTGGTGCATCGGAACAGCAGAAGATTAGACGTTTGCTATCGAGCTGGGAGACAAAAAGCCTACGCAACTTCTCAACGAAATGCGTCTGTTGGGTGGAATGCACTTGACAGATGAATTATAATACAGCTTATGGCTCAACCAGCTGTCATCGCAAGTGCGTACTATCCTTCAAGCCTCCACTGCCGGAAAAGCTACTCTGGCTGATAATATCCTCGAAGTGACAATCAACGAGTCGATATGACTCTTCTCCATGGTTGTTGTTGTTTGAAAGAATCGTTTCGCTTTCCGAGACCTCCAGAAAACTTTTACAAAGGTCTGTCTGCGGGAGAGAGAATTGAGTTCCCGTGGCGAGGTCTACTTAATTCTAGAGATGTCGCTTGGTTTCTATTGGCTACTTGACAGGGTGTCTCGGTTTCATTTTAACTTAACCTAAGATCTAAAAATAACTTGTCACAGCACAAACTCAATACTTCTTCATCTAAAACATTGATTTTTAGTTTTTTTTTCTGACTATTTAGACTCACAAAACGCTTTTTACAATTTACAGATTTTTTTGTTTGTTTAAATTTTAACCAACTCTAATTTATTTAAATACAATTATTACATTGTCCTTTTTGTTTTTGCATTTCTTCAATTTATTTATTTTTTTGATTTTCATTTTGCAGGTAATTCTACGTTACACTTATAACAGCCAAGTGGATTTTATCCCTATGGAGCGTATTCTATACAATTTATTGGTAAATTTTTATCTTAAATTAAATCTTAAAAACAAATAACGTAGGTGAGGGGGGTGCAGGGGGGTTTAGGTAGGTGTTTCATCAAGGGACGAAAAACAAACAAAAGAGTAAATGGTGCGTAAAAAGGACAGAAAATTTAAAAAAATAAGAAAACTGAGGAAGGTTGACAGGACATTCTATTTGTGAATCTTTAAAATTTGAACAAAAAAAAAATTGAATCTTTCTCCTTTGCTTTCTATGAGCGTTATAATTTTTTAAAAATTTAACTGTCATGTTTTACGCGGTGGTGTGGGAGGCGGTGGCCTCATGTCTTTGGGAATGTTTTCGTAGGCTGAAAAATGATTGGAGTGAGCAATTTGAGTAAGCCGGGCCTAGGGGACAGCTGCTTACCTGTTTGATGATGATGTTGTTGCTGCTGATTGCTATTTGCATTCGATGCTGCTGTTAAATTGCTATCGTTGTTGTGTTGATGTTGGTGGTGTTGTTGTTGTTTGTTGGCGAGTAAATTTGCCTCGGGATAACGCATTGGTTGTTTTGGTGGAAGATTTTGTTGTTGTTGTTTTGGCATCATATTGTCATTTTTACTGGCCAAACTAAGGCTAGATATTGCTGGTGGTAAAGGTGAACGCTGACAATCGCTGCCTATTTCACCTGTGTACCTAAAACAATGATTTGTTAGACAATTTGTTGGGAAATCGCTGTGGCGAGATGATTCATTACTTAATATTAGTGTATTCCCTGCCAACTTGTAAACTCTGTTCCTCGGCACGTTTCCTCTGAATCAAAGTTTGAATATAGTGCTGGACAGCATAGTAGACGAATTTGTATTGTGCTTCAGTTTGTACTAGACCAGAACGCTGCGAACGAACCATTTGGATTGTGCGTTGAATATCAATTTCTGTATCTAAACCTATTTTTAGAAGAATCATATTAGTCTCAATGGATTCTTCATCATTTTGCGAGTTGAAACAAACCTTCACGATCGATTTGATCTAGAATCATATCGATGACAATGAATGTTCCCGTTCGGCCAATACCAGCCGAGCAATGTACACAAATTGGACCCTAAAAATAGACAATGCATTTGATAAAAATTCCTTTCGATTTTCGAATGGTGAACTTACAGGCTTGTCACCAGCTTGAGTTAGCTGACTTTGCTTTGTATTGACATCTTGGAGGAAATTCAAAACACAACCTGGATCGGCGGGCACTCCATGATCGGGCCACACTTGAAAATGATAATGAAAGATGCGACGTTCAGGTTTGCCACGCCACGAAAAGAAGAACTCTCTCAGTGTGTAATCACTGGTTGAACTTTCCGAGAGACAGGTGATCTTGGCGTGTCCCCATTCCTTGGTGTTACCCTCACTTGGCCAGTATTTGGCACATTTGTTTTTGCCTCTTTCATACTCTTTGGTGGTCATAACGATAACTCGTGTATTCTCCTGCCAAATCATGTTCCAGAAATCCTGAATTGTATTCTGCAAACAACCCTGAGTAGCGATATAGGTTTTAAACATATCCCGTTCGTCTTTGCGTGCCGCTGCTGCTGCCGTTGATGTTAGCGATTCACTGCGCTTATGCTTGTGCATTGTATCGGATTTTTTGTTGCAGGTGGTACAGTTGTTGTACGGCAAGATGGCCGTTTTCATGGCACATTGAACGCATGTTTTGTTTAACATTTGACAATTTTGACAGTTCTTTTGGATGTAGGCGGCAGAGCAGGCCGGACACGATGAGACAGTGTTTAGGCTTTCCGATGACGAACTCATGTTGTTCATGTCACCGTCGGTGGGTAGGCGAATGTAGTTGGCGTTAATGTATTCGGCTCCAGCGATACTGCGGTCCACATCAGCCAGTTTAACACGAGTGTGATCATCTGAAAAAAAAAAATATTTAAATAATTCTTACTTTGGTTTTATTATAAGAAAAACTTACATGGAAGAATATTTTTGTAGCGATTTTTGTTTCGGTTTTCGTTTTTGTAGCCTTCGCGGCGCGAGAATGTATCTCTGCTATCTTGTTGCTGCAGCGACTCAAACTCTTCCCAGAAACCACCCTGAAATTGAGAATAAGAAAAGCATTAATTTCTGTTCAATAGAAAGTTCGGTTGGTGGCAAATTTTGTTGTTAGAAGCTAGCGAATTTTTAAAATTAGACGATTTTTGGTAGCTCCTGTAAGCTAAGCGTAGGTTAGGTTAGGTTAGGTTGAAGTGGCTGTCTAGTTGTTATTGACTCACTTAGACCTCAAGGGTCCGTTGTGATACCACTTAAGAAGTTACTCATGGGAGAGTAATGAACTTAAACAAACCATTTCGTACTTTTAATGAAGTTAGAGAGACATTTTATGTCGATCGCTGCCAGTTCACTGGTATTATCGAAGAAGGGATTACCGAGATAGTTATTCCTTCTATTGGAGAGTGCCGGACATGTACATAGAAGGTATTGGACTGTTTCCTCTTCATCCTCGTCCATGCAGCTTCTACAGAAGTCGTTTGCGTAGACCCCTAGCCTCAAAGCATGTCTATGTCAATTGTAGAGCTTATATTTGTCTGCTCAGGGAAATCAAGCCTTTTGACCGTTTCAGGTCTATGCTTGGCCATATTTGTTTGGTTGCTAGGCAGGCTAGCATTTGTTGATTCTAGAGCATATTTTTGGAGAAGATATTTGCATATAGCAAGCGGTGTTCCTATGTTATATCTTTGTCTAACAGTAGGCAGAAGCAATTTCCCTGGATGTCTCTGTGGCCCGGCACACAAATGAGGTGAATATTAAACTGTTCTGTCATCTCATTCAGAGATGATCGACAGTCGTGGACAATTTGAGTTTGTGGAGACAGACGCGAGAGATTTTAGAGCGGCTTGGATGTCCGAGAAGATTCGTATATCCTTGCAAGATATGACGTTTTCTTTGAGCCAGGATAGTGCCTCTTTAATCGCCATTACTTCTGCCTGGAACACGCCACATTGATTGGGAAGTCTATATGATAGACTGAGATTCAGTTGTTTCCAACGCGGTAATCGGTCTTTGAACCGTCTGTATAGAAGTTTACCGCATTGTCTTTCAGGGGTCTCTCTTCTTCCCAAGAAGATCTTGAAGGGATGGAAAAAGCTAAGCGTAAGAAAACAAACTTCTTCAAATGATGGCAGCTGACGGATTTTGCCACTTATTTTGAAAGGTTAACTGTCAGTTGCTTAATTTTGTCAGCGTAACTTGAGGAAAATGGGAAGACACAGATTTGTCAGATATTGATTGGCTTAATCAGCTTTGATGCATGCGCCATGGCCAGCTTAGACAGACAGTAGATGAAACTCAGTAAGCTGATATACAGGAATTGATTTAGATAGACCCAACTTCCAGCTTACGATCAAAACAAATATGTCAGCTGACAAATCGTTCAACGAATTTTCAATTTCTATTTGATAAGTCAAATCAGCAGTCTTAAAATCACCACCTGACAGCGATTGAGTCCATCAAAATTGTTTTACTCACCTTAACCAACTGATCCACTCTGGCATTGATGCCAGCCGCAGCTATCCGCGTTGCATTGAACGGCTGCCTCAAATGCACCACAGTGCCACACGTCTCGACCATTGGATTCCGCTTATAATGCTCGATTAGTTCACTCAATGTAGAAAAAGGTTCACCTCCTCCAACATCGTATTTCTTATCCTAAAAAAATAGAAAAAAAATGTGCTGATTGAACGAAAAATTTATTTTGATTCAAAATCTATCAATCAAATAGTTGTATTTAAAATGCGAGTCACAAACACTGTAACTAAAAAATAATTAAAATATTTTTGCCACCGTGCCTGTATGCAACATGGTGCTGTGCGGTGGTGGTGGGGTGGTATGTCTCTATTTTTTGTGTGTATGTCCGTTCCAAGGTCAAAACGAACGCGTCGTCGACGACAACAAACATCGACAGACGGCTCCAACAGGGACAGACACTCGTACCTACTAACAACTTTTCCACTTAAGGAAACACACATTGCTTGGAAGGTAACTTGGTTTGCGACTCGACACAAAAAAATTCACACACAAAAATGAAAAACACGACAAAAACTTCAGCTATAAATAAAATAGGTACTCACTTGCCATCGGATCATTACATGCGTTACTTTGTCATCTGTCCGCACTGAGAGTACAAAGTCACCAGGCTTACTTTGAGATTCTCTCACAAGAAACGAGCCGTTCTTTCCGCGTTCCAGAATTAGTTTTTCAGCTTCCTTGCCGGATAGATTCCCGTGAAACCACCTTTAAACACAAAAACAAATGAATGTTTATTATTTTGTTTTTCTCTTTACGTTAAGAATTAATTATAGTTTTTTTTTGTAAACGCAACAATCGTCGTGTACTAGTTTAAGCGGTGTCGATTGATCACTGTTGCACCAGATTGAAGGTGTTTTTCCGCTTACTTGTCGACTCGAATGGGGGTAAATTATATTGTATTAAAGGTAAGTCTCCATTAAAACCGTCGTCGTCGTCGCCATTGTCGTCGTAAGTCGTGTTTATTGTGGAGACTTGCTGGTTGACTTACATTTCTATTCTTAAAGTAGTCTAGAGAGAAGTGACTTAAGTTCGACTGAGTAAACAATAACAAAACAACGACTGCGACAACGATGAACGTGAGATGAGAACTCGTTTTTACCACAGGCAAATCGATACACTGCTGTGCAAAGTTTTGAATTACAGAAATCTGGTTTTGTTAACTACATTCAAATTACATGGAGGGTTCTTTTTTTTTTAAAGTTCGTCGATTCCTTTTGGACAATTTTCATTACTTTTAGTTTCGGAATACCAGACAAGTCTCTAAAAATTAAAAATCTATCTACGGTGATTGCTCTATTGAAATAGCCAGTTACATTCCTCCCCACAAACAATTCAACCGTGATACCCGCGCTTTCAGGAATGCCCATCAGTTCACCCTTGAGCCCGACTTCGGACGTTCTGTCATGTACAGAGAATCGTTCTTTAGCCGTACTACGCGAATGTGGAACTCGCTTTCACACTCTGTCTTTCCCAATCATTGCAATGTTGAGGAATTCAAGACCGACACCTCCTTTCCAACCCTTATCTTCTTTCCTAAAGCACCTACGGTGTCCCTGGCATAATAAGGATATACATACATAGGTATACAAATCTCTTGAGTGGGTGCAAATTATAAAAAAAACTATTAAATTGTTTAGAAAACATAGTTTTCAGCGAAATTGTGTTCTGAAAATTGTTCTTGGAGGGTTTTAAAATACCCAGAACTTCAATCTACATGTCTATAAGTGTAAGGGAGAAATAATTACGTATTGAACACAATAAAGCATGTAGTACCCTTAACTTAAGAAAAGCCCGTTGTTTTGAAATGTCTCCAAAAAATTGTCACGAATTGCATTGCAAGCAGTCGTTGGCGAAGTATTGTTGACGTATATAAGAAAAGTTTACAGAAATAATAAGTGGAGAGTTCCTGACGTCGATGTCAAGACTCTTGACACATTTTGATTCCTTAATTTTGAGATTTTTTGGAAATTCAATTTCTTGGAGAATTTTTAAAGCTCCATTTAGACGATCATTTCAGTCTCAGTTTCGGTTGAGCAATCAGTTAAGCTTTCAGTTGTGCTCGTTTAACTGAAACTGGAAACTGGATGAAATTCCCATCCATCAGTTTTCCTAAAGCCCCATTTAGTCGATCATTGTAGTTGAGTAATCAGTTAAGCTTTCAGTTTAACTGATGTGTAAATGCTCGTTTAACTGAAACTGAAACTGATGAAATTCCCATCAGTTCTCAGTTCAGTTTTCAGTCAAACTGGTGTGTAAATACATTTCATTTCAGTTTTCAGTTCAGTCTTCATTTAAGGAATAATTTCCGGTGAGTGAAGATTTCAAATTCTTGCGGACAATGTTTAAACAAACGGATAATATGGTTGAATTTCTGGAAATTTATCGCGCGTATCCATGTTTGTGGAAAAAACTGACTGACCACAATTCGGTTAAAAGAGAAGCAGCATATGATATGTTGCTTCGAAAATCAAAAGAGGTAGATGAAAAACCGATAAATGCAAAGGTCAGGTAGAAGATTTATAGCATTCGTTCTGCGAGGTGGAATGGCTTCTCTCATATTTGTGTCTTGTTTTTTTATAATTGGAGTGACAAGTTGCAGGAACTCCAAATATACGCCTTCACTCATACGTAAGTAGTTTAACCAATCACCATGTTCAAACCTTAATTCCATCATAAAATTGACGTGCGATAGGGTTCTCTATTAAGGAACCAATCTTTGTTCCATTTCTTTCTTCTCTTTCTCGGTTTATCAAGCGACAAAACTAGAGCTATTGCAATAAGGCTTTCATCATTACGCAAAAGTTTTTCTTCCGAATTTCGACTGCTCACAAGTAAAATGAAAGCTGAACTGAAGTGAAAACTGAACGGATAACTGATTGTCTAAAAGGGGCTTAATACAGTCATATTTTGATATCTCAACTTCTTACTAAAAATAAACAGCACTTTCCAAAATCATGAGCACCTCACTGTACCTTGTAAGTCACTCCAAGAAGAAAAAAAAACTATAAATTACATATTTTGCATACAGAATTTGTCGCCAGCAGTTCGCAGCTACTGTTCTACTGTCATTATAACGATCTCCATGAGGATGACAACTACAAGAGATTTGTGTATAATGGATGACTTAATCGTGTTAAGTTCTGGAAATCAGGCCCTTCTGTCATCATCATACCAGTCAGTCGTCACTTTTGAGTCATGTCTTGTTTCTCCTTAAAGGAAATACAATGTATTTGGAATTTCGATTTCGTGTGGAAAATTGGCAATAGGAAGTCATTGATGGGAACCAAAATTATTCTTCTGAATCATTTTTTAATTGATTTTCAGTAGTGACGCACGTAAATTCGCAAAGTGATTCTAAGGCCACCCCCATTCATGGGCACTGTGTAGTTTTGCTTTTTTTACTTTAAGGAATTCGCATTGAATTCCAATAAGTCTCTGAGTCCGCTTCAAGTCATCGCAATATTTATTGCCTGCCAATTTGAAATATTATTTATTACTAACGCCTTTTTTTTCATTGAAAAATATTTTGGTTGTTCGTATAAGCGTGTGTTAAAATAAAATTCCTATCAACCTACATTAAAGCTCTCAACCTTAATTTCATTCAAAAATTAGAATAGAGCAATTAGTTTTCCTAAAAATTGCGCATCCAATACTTCGAATGGGAGGCGGGAGCCTTTTGGCGGAATTTATGAGGAAGAATGATCAACAGAAAATGCGAAGTTTGTTTTACACTTGATTTGAACTTAAATTACCTTGAAAATGGGATAAAGTCGTGAGACACATGTTTATCACTTACTTGAGTATTCGTACAATTTAGAACACCAGCAATAATTATTGTAATGGTTGCTATGTTTTTGTTTTTTTGATTGAGATCAGATAATTGTTTTTGTTTTGTTTTGTTTGTGTTGCTGTTGTTATAAATATTCACTTGAAATTCCGGTTTCATCTCTACTTAACTTTTTGTCTAACTCTCAATTAAAATAATTAATTTCAGATGTTTTTCTAGAATTTGGATTAATTTTAGTAAACGAATCGAGTGCTTTACATCAATTAAAAATAATGTAGTGGGCATTAATAGGTCATTAAATGGTTAGTTTAATATTTATTCTATTGACAGAAACGTGATATTTTTTGGATTGAAAGTGTATCCATAATCAAAAATTGATTTATGTCCATAAAATCTTGAAAAAGGCGCCGACATGATCGAAATTTGAGATAGATTGACAACGTGATTTGTGATCCGATAAATTCTGATCTGGAACGAATGGATCATCATCCAATTAAAGTGTTGTTGATTTTTTAATAAAATCATTGTTGTCAATAAACATTATAATGTCAAAAATACTGCGCATATTTTCAATTTATTTCGTATCTTTGTATATGATTGTTTGCTTGTATTATCAAGATGGCAGTCGATTGTGGTGCCATCTTGAGATCTAGGTACAAATTTTTACCTCTGTCTTGTCATGTACAGTTTGAACAACTTTTACTATAGAGTTGACTATCTCAAGCTGTGTTTTATTGGGAACTTAGCTTAGCTTAGCAATAGGAATTCCAATAAAACGCTATAGTCAGTTTTGAACTAAGTTTCGTTCACCAGAATGTCAAAAATCGAAACATTCCAAACGCCACCTATCTGAAATCAATTTTTTTTTACATTGAGTTGCTATGGTGAAAAACCATTTTCTTCTAAAAGGTTTTGACATTTGATAAACGAAAAACACAACGCAAAACTCAAGTGTCGAATTGCTGAAACCTTATCTTCAGGAAATTCCTAACTAAAATTCCTAACTTATTTTTATTCAGCTTTCAGTTGTTGTTGTTTGACATGTAATACCTATTGCTAAGCTGAGCTAAGTTCCCAATAAAACACGGCTTCAGTCGAATTCGATTTAAATTAAATTCTGTCAGTCGAACTCTCTCTGAGTCGAATTCTCACTTGGCCCAAACTCTATGAAACTTTTCGCCAAATTGTAAGCACATGCTTTCTTTTCTTTTGGGTATGAGTTAGAATACACTCTGTTTTAGGTAGGTAGAATGTTGGTATACCAATCGCTACATGCAAACTTTTGCTACAACAAGATGCTAATAAGAGAACTAACATCAGATGGTATAACATAACCCCCTGTCAGGCGACGAAAAACATTTGTCCTAATCTGGACTTAAAGAGATCTAGGTGCCTGAAATCTCTAAGCAGATTGCATGTAAGCTCGTTAATTGGTGTCATTACTGGACACTGTCTAATAGGAAGAAACGCCGCGCGACTGGGCGTATTTTGTAATGATTTCTGCAGAAGCTGCATGGATCAGAGGAGGAGGAGAAAACAGTCCTTCACCTCCTCTGCAACTGTCCTGCTCTGGCTCATAAACGTATGATTCACTTAGGAGAATACTTTTTTTTTTTTGGCGCTAAAGCCACTTTGTAGTATTGAGGTATGAGATCATGTCTTTGATCTTGAATTCTGAGTTCCTTAATACCATTGAAGAATTCTCTTCCTAAGTGGAGTGCTCTTTTCCTACTGGGACTGTTTCTTTTTCCTCCTGGTCCTCACACAAAGTGTTATATGGTGTACCCAATTTTGCCGCAGGCCTCCCTATAGGCCAGTGCCCTATGCAAGTTGCAACAATCCTGGCTATGTCATGCCTTGGTTTGGAAATTAAGTTGATTGATTTGGGTTTGTTATAGGCGGGCCAGATTTTCATAGATATAACGCAACTGGTTAATCTATTCCACCTACAGTTTGCTTTTGATGTGCATTTTGTCAGTATATTGCCCTTCACAACTCCAAGAGGAGCATATGCTCTCACCACCAATGCGATGTGAAGGTCTAATCCTTGCCTAGCTAGCTCGTCTGCCTTCTCATTTATTTCATAGCCCCTATGGCCCGGTATTCAGATTAGAGTAACGCTTAGGTCTAGTTCCTTGAGGGCCTCTCTGCATTGCTGTACCAATTTAGAGGATGATAAAGCTGAATCAATGGCTTTAATAGCTGCCTGACTACCTGTTAGTCTTAGTATAGCTACATTTTGGTTCACAGAATACACCTGCACCAACACCGCATTCCATCTTCGAACCATCCGTGAAGATAGTTGTGTCGAAGTCTTTCGTCACATCGCCTTTCCCCCAGTCGGTTCTTGACGGGAGCAAGACTCTAGACTTCTTTGAGGTGTTTAGGGTATGGATGCAGTAATCGGTGGTTGTTGAAAGGATGTCTGATGGTATCAGGCTTGTTTGATTGCAGTGCCCATAGGATTCTGGCAGGACACCTGATATTTAATGAAGAGGTCAGTCAGAAGAAGGGCCAGGATGACGTTTAATGCATCTGTTGGACGGGATCTAATTGCCCCTGATATCCCTACGCAAGCATTTTTCAGCACCTTTGTAAGCTTGTTTACTGGGTAAAATTTGCTGTGAGTGGGTCACCAAATTATATCCGTAAACAAGTATCGTTCTTACAACCGCTGTGTTTGTTCACTTGACTGGAGGCCCTACTTTTTGCCGAAGGTTTTGTTGCAGGCGTAGAAGACAATCCACGCCTTTTTCACCCGTTCTTCAATGTTAAGCTTCCAGTCTAATTTGGTGTCAGTATTACGCCCAGATTTTTAGCACTGGAAGACAATGTAAGTGATTGACCGTTTAACCGAGGTAGGGTTAATGGTGGTATTTTGGTTTTTATGGTGAAAAACATAAGCATAGTCACAGTTCGCTGCCCAGGTGCTTACTTTTTTCAAAGCCATTTTAGTGATTTCACTGATCACGCTTGGAAATTTTCTATTTACTCGAACAGATTTTGGTAGCCCGCGAAAATTCGACTTATATTTTACGAAAATCTGATTTTTGTTGCTATATTTGCATTTTCTTGAGAACTGCATAAGCATATGTACATTGGAGTGCTCAAAGAATGGCATGAGGGTTTTAAACTGACAAAGAAAAAAAATTGATCACATGACAAGAAAAACAGAAAAAACGCGTGTACCAAAGCAAATTTTTCAAATGTGAACTGTGCAAACTGCAAATATGTACTTTCAAAACTCTACAGAGTCACTTTGTCTGTTGTCAAGTCTTTTTTTTTTAAAGATTTGCCAAACCAGAACATTCTTATTCACGCGTTTTACCTTCTGCATATTTTCATTCTTTAAGAAACCCGCTAAAACCCCCACATGCTTTCAGCTTATATTTGTTTTTCTATAGGGACATGGAATTTCACCAAAAAAACAAAAAAAAAAAACAACAATTGTGCAAAAATAAACCTTAAAACCAAATAAATGCTGATTAATCAAAAATTCATGATAAATATACCACCAAGTTATTTCGAGTGTCTATAAAAAATATTTATTTAATGACAGGTGACAGATGTCAGTGATCTTTTATTTTTGCACAACAAGGTCGGTGGGTTTTTGGTTTAATTTTAAAACAATGTGGTCTCGATTCTTATTTTTAAAATGTTAAAGCTATTTTTGTTCGAATGTTACCAGGGACTCCATCTTGTTTTTCCTTGCTTCTTTTTTGGTTAAGTTCAGAGATTTTTTCTATAAACGTACTCCACGAATGTTGTTGCTCTATTTGGCTTGATTTTTTCTAACATTTAAATGAACAAAAATATTTTAGGATTCTTGAGACATGCCATAGAATTAAAAACGTCATAAATCAAATTAATGTTTGTACTGTGTCAAATGATAGTCGTGGAAAGTTAAACACGCCAGAAAATTGGTCACCCTCCCTTGAAGCACATCAAATGACTTTTCATGCTTTAAGTGTCTCTACGAGCAATGACTGTTGAACACACTAAAAAGCAACGTGATCCCGGGGTTTTCAGATTTTTGTGTCACATAATCAAAATCTTAATTGCTATTCTGGGCATCAACGTGGTTAAGCTTACTTACACCTATATCTACGAAACGTGTCTATTTTCCCACCATTATAAAAAAAAAAAAACAATTTCAAATGTACCTAACCATATTGTGTGATTTTTTTGTTTCGTCCGAGCAAAACACACGTGAAGAATTACAAAAACTCACTCAGCCCCTATATGCCTCTACCCTTAATACTTTTTTTTATTTGTTTTTGTGTTTAATGTCATTGAAATCTGTCTGTCACAAGTTTATTGTGCTCGTTTATAGGTCTGAGAATACCTTCTTATTGTTATTTCCTGATATATTTTGTTTTATATAATTTTATAGAAAGCTTAGCTATTTGATGTTTCCGGATAAGAACAGTCAGCCTTTTGTCTGAAATCAATAATATTTTTACTTCTTTTGTCAGAAAGTGCACATGACTGACTATTGAGAGACAAATCAAACACAATTGTGTAAACACAGCCAAATGTGGAAAATTTTTATCAATTTTATTCTTGGAATAAAAAATAACAACAAACACATGCCTAGGCTTTATTTTTGTCTTTCTTCCTTTCTTTTGCTTTTCAAAAACAAGTTGTGAGATGTTATGCAAATTAGGGGAACTAAATGTTCCACAAAGAAGCTTTGTGTCAACAATACAAACAAATAAGAAAAAAAAGTTATCGCTATTTAATAATGCTAATCATTTCAGTCAGTTTGTGCCCTGACCATATCAAAATGCCTCTACCTGAAAGCGAAAAAATTGTTCTTCTAATTTGCATTAATGAGGAAACTTAACAATCCCTTTTATGTGAAGCTTTTTTTCCGATATAGGGTGTTGAAGATGGTAAGAGGCTTGCCTCATTTTAAATTCAATGACCTCTAATCGGTATAACCAGTTGTTGGTTTGAATATGCAATAAGTTGGGCGAAATTTGATAAGACGCAAAACTTTGCTTAACCGCACTTGGGCTCGTGGGACACTTGGAGGGCTTGGCTGAAGAAATATGTTTTCAATGTTTGACTGGTTTTCTTTTTTTTTCAACTCTGGTAGATTAGTAAAAGTGAAAAAGTGCGCCATTTTTAATGTCGGTACGTTAACATTGAATAGATGAGCCTTGGAAACGTCAATGCAGTACAACTCTAACCATGAATTCTTTTGAAATACCAAAAATTGATAACACCCCACTTATAATTTAGAAAAAGCAAGATACCTTGGAGTTATCTTGGACAAGAAACTCAACTGGGGTCTAAACATACAAGAAAGATACAAGAAAGCCATGATTGCACTCTACCCGTGTAATAGGATTCTGGGAAGAAATTGGGGGCCAAATCCTATGAATGTACACAGCCATTGTTAGACCCATTCTAACTTATGGCAGTTTGGTTGGTTTGGTTTGGTGGCAAGTTCTGGAGAAATTCACGAATTTAAAAACCCTTACCAAAGTACAAAGAATGGCATGCATTAGCACTACGGGGGTGATGAGGACTACCCCAACTGCGGGCCTCGAAGCGATCCTAAATCTCACCCCCATAGACTTATTCGTACAAGAATCAGCAGCAAATAGCGCTCTTCGACTTAGTCAGACCAATATTTGGAGATCTGATCAACACGGCCATACCACGATTCTTACAAAATACGTTGGCAACAATGTTTGTACAGATTACATGACCCCTTATTTAGACTTCAATAAAAACTTTACTACCAGCTTTCCCAATAGAGAAGATTGGGGAAACAGTGTACCCTACACTAACGAATCGAACTTTACCATCTTTACCGATGATTACTGGAATAGGGGCAGGTTTCTTAGCCTTGCCAGTTCATTCCGACTTCCCAACGATAGCAGTGTCTTCCAAGCTGAGATTTTGGCAGTGAAAAACGCTGCTAATCAAATATCCATGATGGCGATATCACACGCTGATATCACCTTTTTCATTGATACCCAAGCAGCAATAAAAGCGATCTCTGCCACGCAAATCAAGTCAAAGCTTATTTCTTGCTGTCGCGAAGAGCTAAGGGTTCTTGGTATGCAGCACAACGTAAGATTCTGCTGGGTTTCCGGTCACAGTGGTGTGCCGGGAAACGAAAAAGCGGATGAGCTTGCAAGAGAAGGCTCGGTACTTGATCCCTCTCTCATAGACCATAACATCAGAATCCCTTAATGCGAATTAAAAAGTAACATCAGTAAAAATATCACACAAAAAGCAAATGACAGATGGAACCTACTAGAAACCTGCGGTAACGCCAGGAAACTCTGGCCTCATTACGACAAGAAAAAATCCGATAAGATTTTCCTTCTCCAAAAACCGTCCCTTAGATCCCTCATAAGCGTGATAACGGGACATAACCTATTTGGCTACCACAAAAAGAAGATGGGGCTTAGTACAGACGATATATGTGGCGATGAGGAAGAGCACGAGAACACGGCTCACTTCCTATGCCACTGTCCAGCACTCTGCCGTACTAGATTAAAATGTTTAGGTATCTATCGCCTACTGAACTTTGTCAAGTTCATCAAATGGCTGCAGGGTATCACAAGGGATCTACATTGATCTAAGTGTGACGGTAAAAAAATCAACTGTCAGCCCATGTAACCTAAGCTAACCATGAACTGACATGCGCTCAAAGAACATAAAATGAATGAGTATAAATTTTATTCTGAGAGAAATTTATTGGTGTTTCAATTTTGTTAACAAAAGATGAACATTTTTATGGAGACTCCAATGATGCTCAACAGAATGCGAATTCCCGATCGATACAAGATCGGATGCTCCATTGCATTACCTAACATTGCTCCTGTCAAAATTGACAAACTCACTGAAGTTACAACATCAGTTAACCTATATGACCTCCAAAACCTTGAAAAATTTACCCCTTTTTGTCTACATTTTAACACATTACCAAATGGATACTTAAAAGGAAAAAAAAACCTATAAACTTAATGCTGTTGTGAATATGAGCTTTTTTAACGTTAATCGTTTTGCTTATTTTGAACTTGTTTACACGCCATTTAAGCTTCAAAATTCTTAACCAATTAGCACCATATTTGTTCGTTGTTGATCGTCCTATTTTTTATTTTCTTCTGTTTAACACAAAAATTGATAAAGAACTTATTGAGACTTTTGCGATTTTGCGCGACCGACATGTGACTGTTGTAAACAAACAAAATTAACGATACCGGAAGGTAGAGATTGTACACCCAATTTGGTCAGCTACAGCAGCAGTCAAAACAAAACAGAACAGAACAGAACACAAAATAAAAAAAAAATGCTTTTTTAAGTGTAACTTTTGTTGTTTGTTAAGAATGCCAGGCCATGATGATGACTAATAGGTCATTTAAAGAACAAAAAATATATAGAGAGGTATCTGTTTGCGGTGGTGTAGGTTGAATGAGTTGCTCCTTTATTAGTCACATGTTCTGAGTAAAACTGCTTAGTGGTTTATGTAAATTTTAGGATATTGTAAACATGTATCAAAGTTTAGTCTATTGCGCAATATTGTTATTTAGTGCAGAGCGTCTTGAAAGGCCAAATGACAAGCAGAGCGTTAAAACGATGTCTATACTTGGTAAAATCTATCAATCACATGGACTGCAACTTTATGAGCGTTTTGTTGTTTATGCTAAATTCTCTGAGATACTTGCATTATTCAAGAAGATCGACAGTAGCGTGTTTGTTTTACATGTTAATTAGTTTTTTTTATTGTATGGAAAACTTTTTAACTGAAATCTCTTAATAAATCAATAATTTCATTAAAAAGACAACAATTCATTATAGACTCATAAGTCATAAACAAGTTAACGCAAGGTCACAGATATAAATACTTTCCCCATAAACAACAACAAATATAATTATAGGGTTTTTCTCTGAATTGTTTATGCATCCCGACCTACGTTTCTATCATGAACAAATTGACACTATGCCCTACCATTGTTAACATTATTCTTCTTAAGAATTAAAGGCATTGATTATTTTGGTTAGTAAATCAAAGCATTCCTCGCCTTCAGATATTCAACCGTAATACCCGCGCCTCCAGGAATGCCCATCAGTTCACCCTTGAGCCCGACTTCGGACGTTCTGTCATGTACAGAGAATCGTTCTTTAGCCGTACTACGCGAATGTGGAACTCTCTTCCACACTCTATCTTCCCCATTCATTGGAATATTTAAGAATTCAAAACCGATGTTCACCGACACCTCCTTTTATATCCTCTATCCTTTCCTTAATACATACTCGCACTGTGCTCTTGGCAAGAAAGGGAAAAAGCCCTTGAGTGCGCGTTGATTAAGATTAAATAAGAAGAAGAAAAAAAAAACTTTTACAAAAAAAAACTAATGGGGATTATTCTTGTTTCCCAACTCTTCTCTACATAATTCCGAACAGGAATATTGTACTTTGAACATCTTCGCTCTCCGAATTATTTGGGGAAACCAAAGATGCAATGCTTGCCCTATCCGTCGACATGTACTCTTTGCAAAATTTCATGAAAATCGTTATAAAGATGTTCCTGATTTCATAGGAAGTTTTTTGTTTTGAATAAGCATGTTTTCCGTGAAAATTTAATCGACCAGGTAAAACTCCTCACTATACAGGTTTTATTTGGATATTGCGACAGTTAATGAAGAGAGTAGAGAATTGTACAAGATTTTGTACATGCACCAAGTTTCAAGTACATCGGTCAGGATGTACAGACGAACGCCTAAACGAACTAAGACCGACCGCAACCGTGACACGGACAGTATGATGAAAACCACTCCATTGACATTCTTTGAAATGTTCTTTCCTGGACCATGCCATGTTCGTTAAAATTATTGTGATCTCCACATTTACAGTGGTGGGAATCTAATTAGCACTTAAGTAAAAAATCCTTTTAAATCACATCTATTTTTACCAAAATGTTATTTACACAAATTTTTACTTTAGACATCTTTGTAAGATCCCAGTTAACATAACAGTAACTTCTTTCAGGTTTTAAATGTATTCAAACCGAATGCAAATTGTGGTGCTGTCGACAACAGGTGGAAAAATAACAAGCACTAACTAAACGTAAGTTTAGTAGTAATTAGTTTGTTTAGGCCAATTTCAATTGATTTTTACCAGACTTACAAATGGGAAGAGGTGAAAAAAAATCGTCTTTCAACATGCTTGAAAATGGAAAGCGTATTCTTGACATAGCGAAGGATTTGGGCAGAAAGGAGCAGAAAAACCACAAAAGCTATGGATGGACACAGCAATCGGAGCAGCAAGCAGGAGAGATTCCTTTAAGACCTCTAGAGAATTCAGCTCCAAATTGAAGACGAATACAACGTCAGAGTGTCGTCGACTAACTGAAGCTTGGCTAAATGGCTACCTCGCTGGAAGAAAGCCGCTGGTTTCACCGCGAGACATAAAAAAACGTTTACAGTTTGCCAAAAGCCATATGGAACAGCCATTACAATTCTGCTTTGGAGCGACGAATCGAAGTTTAACAGGTTCGGGTCCGATGGTAAGGTTCATGTTCGTCGTCCAAAAAATCAAGAATTAAATCCCAGTACACTTTGAAAACCATCAAACATGGCGACGGAAGTGTGAAGGCATGGGCATCATTTTCGTGGCACGGTTGGTCCTATAGTTCGGATTTGTGGTAAAATGGACCTTATATTGAATATACGGAAGGATTGGAAAATCATATGGAGCCTTTTGCCTTTGAAAATTTGCCGATAACTTGGAAGTTTGTCCAAGACAACGATCCAAAGCAAACTGCCAAATCAGTCCAAGCTTGGCTTCGAGATAACCAAATTCATGCATTGGACTGGCCACCGCAAAGCCCCGATCTGAATCTAATAGAAAACCTCTGGAACGATGTAGATAAGGCTATTGTGGGTAGAAGTTCAAGAGGCATGGTACTCTATACCAATAAATCGTTGCCAAAAACTTGAGGAAAGTTTGAAATTTTGTTCAAAGTTTTCAAAATAGATTAAGAAAAACGCCAAAAACAAGTTTTTGTTTCTGGGTTAAAGTAGAAATGAGAAAAAATGTCAGCAAAATAAAAATAAAAATATGAGTCTCTCGAAAGTCAATACATTTTTTTTTTTTTAACTAACTAAGGACAAACGTTTGTACTATTTGTTAAACAAATATGTTTAATAAAAGAAACAATGATTTACCTATTTTTGGACAGAGAGTTGTTTCCTTAAATCAATTAAGGCTTAACCCTCCATTCATTAATTTAAATTTCATATGCAAATTTGAAAAAGTCTTAAATAAAATAAAAATTTCTAATCCAAAGTAATACTAACTCGTAAAAAAAGAGTGTCCTCCTTAATTCCGCCAACGCCACAACAGTCGATATTAAATTCTGATGCGACATCATCAAATTATTTGGCAATTTATTGACTAGTGCACAAATTTCTTCATTCGCCATAAATTGGTTCATCTGATTGTGCTCCTCGTCCGAATCCACAGAACTTTCACTACAACTCTGACTAGGTCTCTTGTCTTTTCTTAAATTTATTTGTTGACACTCCATGTCGATTGATGGACGTGCACTCTTCAGTCGGCTACCGTTATGATGATGGTGATGTTTGAAATTCACCGAATGTATAGTGTTTGAAATTTTTTCAATGTACTTATTGAACATTTTTGTATTGTTTTTTGTTTTTGTCACAAAAAAGAATTTATTTCTTAATAATTGACTTGGTAATTGGTTTGGTAACGGTTTTCTCAACAATAACTACAACTTCTGTTAAATGCTCAAAAACAAATCCAGAAGACATGGTTTTTCACTTGTTTGATTATTCTTGCACACAAAAAAAAATGTTTAAAAATTGGACAAAATGGCACAAGCTTGTTTGGTTTAAATTGGCAAAAGGAACTTTGATATAGAACAACGCACTTTTATTGGTATATTTCCGTTTGGCGATATATCAAAATCAACTTCTTTCACTTGGATAAATATATTTTGAATAACACTTAACAGTGCTTTCTAGCGCCCGATCTTCCGTGTAAGTTGGACCGTATGAAACAATCGACTAAGCTTAAACCATCCAAAATGTTATTGTTTTATTGCTTCGTCAAGAGAATCGAGAATGAGAACGAGAACGAAAACAACAACAATTATTGAACTCACAAAAAAAGATACAAAAACAAATTAATTGTTTTTGTGTCTCGACTTGAGTCAGTCAGACAGCGACAACGACGGCGCAACGACCAAATCAAATGTGGGTACCTTACAACCTACACCGATTTCAATACACACTTAAAAAAAAGTGTTGTAGAAAAAAAAAATGACACCTGTCATCGTGTTTAACCTACACACACAACATTTATGAATAAAGAGATTTTGCTTTTTTTTCTGTTGAAAGCTTTTCTTAGAAGTACTGTCGCTGTCGCTGTCACTGTCGTTGTTTTCGTTGTCTCGATGAAATGCGCACATCATAAAAATATTGATATCTTAAGGATCTATCAAAACGCGGTGTGGCTATATTATGAGTTTTGCGAGATAAACGTGCTCTGCATTCGCAAACGGAGTTACTTGCGTAGGTTGGACTAATTGGTCAACATGTAAGAGAATCGACTTTCAAAGCCACAAACACAAAAGTTAAGACGCAACTTATCAGCAATCGTGTCGCTGGCCGGTGGAGTTGCCGACAAGCCGGCACTCTCGTACACCAATGGTCAAGTTCAAGTATTAATCATTGGAGTTTTGACTGGGTGAATAATTTAAGGGCAAGAGATGAGACGGGCTCGACTAGAGTAGAAGTTTGGATTCTCTATAGGCGTTAGTGTAATCATGCGTTAAATTGATTTTAGTGATAGAATCGTAATTGCTTACCCTTTTTGAAAGTTGTCTTAGAAGAACTTTCATTTTGCACTTTAAATATAAAGAACTGCTGGTTTTTCGGTATGCAAATGGCCTTCGAATATCAAAGAATAACTGAAGATGAAATAGGTTGGAAGCCGACAGTTTAGCTACCTGCTAAAATGGTTTGAGGAATAATTGGGTTCCGGACACTCTGCTGCAGTAAATCGACAGTCGAAAACTAGGTTGTTGGTATCAAATGAGTTATTGACTGTTTTAATTTTATGGTTGCCGACAGTTTTGATGAAGGTTGAAAACAGTTTCGACGTACTAAATATTTTTGATTTTTCTTTTTCCGGCAAGTCAGAAGTTAATGAGCACAAACTTATCACTCTCATTTTTGACAGAAATGTAGGAAAGATCTTCTACTAATAAGCCTATCATCTTAAGACCCTGGTAAGTTTGAATGAAATTCACCTCAAACATAACTTGAAACCATGTTTCATTTCCACAGCTCAACATGCGTACTCTAAGGGAAAATCAGTAGAAACAGCACTTCATTCGCTTGGAAGCAGAGGGTTTCAAGGTGATTGCCTATTCCGACGACGCGACGTTGCAATATCTGTATCTGGGAAACACCCTCAAGTTCTCTCGGAACTCCTACAAAACGCCTTAAACAGGCTAACCAACTGGGCAAAGCATTGTGGCTTGCACATCAATCCACATAAAACGGAACTAGTACTCTTTACGAGAAGGTACAAAATTCCTCAAATTAGCCCACCCACGATAAAAGGAATACCCCTTAGCTTTTCCGACCAAGCCAAAGATGTAGGCCTCATTTTAGACAAAAAAACTAAATAGGGGAGTCATTGAAGCATTTTAGGTCCGAATTTTTTTACTGTGAACCGATTTGCATGAAATTTTGGAATTAGGCTCATCTTACCCTTAACTTCAAACGTGAAAATGATTTGAACTCCGCCACCACCCTGGGGGTGGTTGCCACCCCTTCTCGGGGGTGATTTTTTTTTTTTCAAAATAACCTCGGATATCGATAGAAGGCCTAATTTTAAGCAAAAAATCATTTATAAAGTTTTTCAAAAAATCCAATACTTTTCAAGTTATTGGCAATTGAAAATTCGAAATTTTTTCACGTTTTTCATCGGTTTTTTTGCAAATATCTCCAAAAATATACGTTTTATCGAAAATTTTATTAAGTATTCTAAGTGCAATATTAAGCTAGATATTAAAGATCAAAGCCGTTTTTTACTTTGTCTGAAATTTAATCGATGTGGTCAATGCCATTTAGCGGCGAGCAGATGCATTTTATGCATTCTAATACAAAAGGGTTTTATAGTGCTTGAAATAAGCTTTAAGATGAGCACTATTAAAAGTCTTTTGCACGTAAGATAAGTGAGCTGTATTTCAAATAAGGGGAGCATCTAATGTTTTTTTCTTTTAAATCAATGGGTTTCTTAGTGCCATTTCCACCAAAATTAAAGTTAATTGTATTCCGCCTAGAATTAACTTTATTATGAAGACTTTGATAGATAGTATCAGTTTGGCTGCTTCAGGACACATATTTTTAAAAAAAATCACGATTAAAAAAAAGCAAAATTTCAAATTAAAAAATAAAAAAACACTTTTTTTCATATCTCAAAAATGACGACAGATACGTATAAAAGTGTAAAGATTAAAAATTTAGGTATTTTTCTGACAAACAATTTGGTTTTTTTTTCTGTCAAACAAAAATTGACGGAGATATGATTGTTTAAAGAGCGCGTTGCAGCGCAATCACAGCCTCTCTCAAGCCCTTTAACCCTTCACCGTTTTGAAATAAAGTTTTTTACTATATATTGCAATGAAGGATGTTGTAGCTCTCTTAATTACCTTTACAATGGTTTTTTATAAATTGTGATAGTATGAAAATTGAAGGAGTTATGGTCCCAAAATGTATCATATTTTTTTCTACTTAGTAACTGAAAAATGCGGAGTGTGAATATTGCGAATTTTCAATTGCCAATAACTTGAAAAGTATTGGATTTCTTGAAAAACTTAATAGATGATTTTTTGCTTAAAATTAGGCCTTCTGATATCTGAGGTTATTTAAAAAAAAAATTCACCCCCGAGAAGGGGTGGCAACCACCCCCAGGGTGGTGGCGGAGTTCAAATCATTTTCACTTTTGAAGTTAAGGGTAAGATGAGCCTAATTCCAAAATTTCATGCAAATCGGTTCACAGTAAAAAAATTCGGAGGTCAGGCCGTATTTTTCGCTTCAATGACTGCACTAAAATTGGAAGGCAAGTATTGAGTTAAAAAAAAGACTACTGTAGCACTCTTTACTTGTAAAAAGGCCATAGGCTCAAAAAACAGGCCAACACCTCCTATGTACATGTCCAGCACTCTCCAATAGAAGGAATAACTATCTCGGTAATCCCTTCTTCGATAATACCAGCTGGCAACGATCGAAACAAGATGTCTCTCTAATTTTATTAGAAGTACCAAAATGGTTTGTTTAAGTTCACTTCTCTCCCATAAGTAACTTCTTTAGTGGTATCAACAACATCTAGACAGCCACTCTTACCTAACCTAACCTGCGAAAATTTTCCATGTCCACTGTGAGTTGGATTTAACTTTTTTGAGTCATCGTAACTTTCTTTAATAAAAAAAGCGCACATACGCCACAGTATACTTAGTCTTTTCATGCCTAGTTGAAGTAACGATCATCTGAAAAATTCTTAAAATGCCAAAAGTAAGGTCCAGGCATTCAACATTTTATGACAAGTTATATAGCAAACAGCAAACACCTATTACCCGTGGCGTAATAGTTTTGCCCAGTAACATTGAAGTCGAAGATTCGAATCCTGCTCGCGTTCAAAATATTTTTATTTCATCTTTCATGGTAACTGCCTCTTGTGAAACACTGACAAAACATCAAACAGTATCAAACAGTATCATTAATCATGTTTTCGAAAAGCACCGATTACTGCACTCAGTCCGAAAAGAGTTTGAAGATGACGTAGTGATGAGAGAGTTCGAAGATGGAATATGGTGTTGGTTCATTTTTGCGAATCTTTAAATGTCTCTAGGTCTTTACGGCTTCCAGATTTTGCAGGTGTATTGCGGAATTATTGGCAATAAGGGGGAACCATGCAATATACTAAAATAAGAAAATAGAAAATTCTCTTTCTAAACTGAAGATTACAGTGACAAAGTGGCTCTGAGGGGAACCTCAAACGACTACTGGTAACAGTTTCTTCTTGACCCTGAGATAATCACCATGCGAACGGAAACGGAGATGAGATCAAAAACCTTATAAAATGCTTCTTGAAATTTAAGGTTAAACGAGTTTATCGTATCAAAACGGCAAAATCCACCTAACTGGGCCCCCGAACTAAACTGCTCGCGGTCGCCATTTTTACCTACCTTCACCTACATACCCATCATTTGTCATGGAACAGTGTTTCTCAAATCAACTATAGCCCCACTCAATTTCTTTAGCCCTCATAAAACGCAAAGAAGTTCGATGCATTTTTTTTTTCGTTTTGTGCCTCCAGATTAAATCTTTGCACCAAACGTGTAAACTACATTTTTTATGCCTTGACATTTTTGAATGCAATAAAAAGATCAACAAATTTGCAGAGCTCTTTGGTAATTAACCCATTTTTGGTATGAACAAAAATCTCAATAAAATGAAAGCAATAATAAAATTAAATGAATTAAATCCTCAACATTGTGAGGTCCGATATCATTTCAGCCAAAAAGTTTATGGATGTTAATTAATAAGTTAATTACCAGCCAACGCGTCATCAGACGTCATAAGACTTCTTTATCTCCAAGTAGATTAAAAGATCGTTACTCTCATTTATCATTGTTTAAAAACGAACAAACAGAAACATTTTACACTTCCTTTTTGAATAGAAGCTGGGCCAACTTGTTTTATGGTGGATCATAATTGGCCGATAAAAATTTAAAAATACAAAAAAAAGAACCCAATCCAAACCTCAGTGGAGCAATAATGTCAGCCGACCTCCACCTCTGTAATGATATTGTGAACGCAACCTTATTTGTGTAAGAACTGTCAGTAATTAAAAGGCTCAGTTGAGCTTCAATCGTATAAGCATTGAGAATTAAAAACTATTTGTTCAGACACGGCACATGTGTTTTATTTAATATTTATGCCTATTTATAAGCATATTACATGGTGTCAGAAGAAAAACAATAAATCTAATATTTCAACGGTGTAAATTCGCAGAATAATCTTTATTCTATTAAACTAAATATATAAATATTATCGAAAATTGACCGAAATGGCTGATACACGAAAAGCATTGCGTGAGCTGGATTGTTCAGATTTGGCATCGGAATGGAAAAATTGGAAGCGAGATTTTTCAGTCTACATGATAGCCAACGACAAGAACACACAGCCAGAAACAACAAAAATTGCAATTTTTTTGTGGTTGATTGGAACAAAAGGGGCCAATATTTACAACACACTGTTTCCAAACGATGGTTCACAGGATTCGTTGCTTGGTACAATTCATGCTGTGCGTATAATACCGGCTACGGCAACAGCAGCTGAACGTGTGGAGGATGTAACAACACAGCGAACATTGGCTCAAGTATTGGCAGCGTTCGATGCACATTGTTTACCACAGAAAAATGTGACGATGGAATCATACAAATTCAATAATTTGATTCAAAAGGAACGTCAGCCATTCACTGAATTTTTGACTGAACTTCGTGCACAAATCGAAAGATGTGAATTCAATTGCACATGCGGATTATCGTACGAAGATCGAATGTTGCGTGATCGAATAATAACAGGTGTTTACGACAAGAAACTTCAGTTAAAATTGCTTGATGGACGTGAGGAAACATTGAATCGCGTAGTTGACATGTGCAAAACGTTTGAATCGGCAAATGTCAACAAGGGCATTTTAGCATCAAAGCAATCAATCGCAACAATAAAATTGTCGGAAAACATAGACACCGACTCAGTTAATGCAATCAATCAATCAAACAACAAACGTTTTTGTTTCAACTGTGGTGGCGGTGATTGGAAACCAGAACACAGAAGCAAGTGTCCGGCCAAGGAATTTACGTGTTCATGCGGAAAAAAGGGTCATTTCCAACGAATGTGTCGCAACAAGTCGAAGAAATCACAACCAAGTACATCTGGTTTATCCGGGGCTAAGCCAAAGTCAAATGAAAAGCAACAAATTGACCATCTTCGTTGGAGCGATGTATCTTCAGGTAATTCAACAGATGAACAACAAAAATTGGGAACAAGTCTTAGTGTTAAAAATTATGTTTTTAGAGTAAATTCAATTGGAAAGAAAAGAAAACGATGGACTAAGGCATACCAAATAGGGAATAAGTTAGTTAGATTCAAAATCGATACAGGAGCTGACGTCAATTGCATTCCATTGAAAATCATCAAGAAATTGAAAATTAAAATGAGCAATGAAGTAAATGATTTTCCTGTATATGATTATAGTAACAATAAAATTAAAATTTTTGGTATTGCTGAAATTAAACTTTGGGATTCTAAATTTAATACCGAACGAATCGCTAAATTCATTGTTGTTGATGATAGGTTTGAACCGATACTTGGACTTGAGAGTTGTATCGAATTAGGATTAATAACGCCAATAAATATTGACTCGATTAAAAGCGTAAATGAGGTAGAGAGGTTTGTAGATGAAAACAGTGATGTTTTTACTGGGCTTGGGAAAATACCGGGCAAGATTACGATTCATTTGAAAGCCGATGCAAAACCGGTATTGCATTATAGAAAACGATTTCCAGACACGATAGTTAAAAGACTCAAACCAAAACTTGATGAAATGGTAGAAAATGGAATCATTTCACCAGTGTCGCATCCGACAGACTGGGTTAATAATTTACAGGTGGTGGAAAAATCGAATGGTGATTTGAGGATTTGTCTTGATCCAAAACCACTCAATAAGTGTCTTAGACGCGAACATTTTCTGATTCCCACCATTGATGAGTTGACTCTAGAACTGGTCAATAAAAAGATCTTTACTGTTTTGGATTGCTCAAACGGTTTTTGGCAACTGGAGCTAGATGAAAAGAGTTCTGAGTTAACGACATTTATGACTCCATTTGGGCGTTATAAATTTGAAAGACTAGCCTTTGGGTTGAACGTTTCGCCAGAAATTTTTCAAAGACGTATGGTTCAGATTTTTGCTGACATACCGGGTGTTTTTGTATATTTTGACGATATTGGAATAGTGGCCGCTAATGAAGAAGAACATGATACAATTTTGTCGACTGTTCTTGAGCGTGCGCGTCTGAATAATGTCAAATTTAATCCAGAAAAAATTCAGTACCGTAAATCGGAAGTAAAATTTATGGGTCACATTTTATCAGACGGTAAAATTAAACCGGCACAAAAACATATCGAAGCAATTCTTGGAATTCAAAAGCCAACCGACAAAAGGGGCGTAATGCGTTTGTTGGGTTTGTTCAAATATTTGGCAAAGTTCATGCCGAATCTGTCTAAAATGACGGCAGAATTACGATTTTTATCAGGAAAAAATGTTCCATTTGAGTGGAATGAGAAACATGAACGTGAACTTGAAAATCTGAAGAAAATTATAACTTCAGATCCAGTTCTAAAACCATATGACCCAGCTAAACCGATTGTCATTCAGACGGATGCGTCAAAAGATGGGCTTGGATCGGGTCTTTTACAAGAAGAGCATCCTGTGGCATTTGCCTCTAGGACTCTTTCTAAATCGGAACAAAGATGGGCACAAATAGAAAAAGAACTTATGGCTGTGGTTTTTGCATGCGAACGTTTTAGAAACTTCGTTTACGGACATAGATTCATTGTTGAGAGTGATCATAAGCCTCTCGAAGATTTGGATTTGCGTGATATTGACGGTGTCACACCGAGATTACAGAGAATGTTCATGAGATTATTAAAGTTTCCGGGAATGAAAATCGTTTACAAACCCGGAAAGCACATGCTTTTGGCTGATTGTCTTTCTCGTGCTCAATTGAACAATAGTTCTGAGGAGGAAGAAAGGGAAAATGAGTTAAGTGGAGTAATTCATTCTGTAACAAAATCTGTTTGTGTGTCACAAGGCAATTATGAATACTGCAAACGGCTACTTGATTCGGACGAAAACCTAAAACACGTATGTGAATACGTTAGTAATGGTTGGCCTGAGTATCGTTCTTTAAACGACGTTTGCCGAGTATTTCATAAACTCAAATCAGAGTTGCATTTTGAAAATGGATTATTGTTTAGAAATCACAAATTGGTGATTCCGGATAAATTGCAACGCAAATTAGCAAAGTGGTTACATGAGCCACATCTGGGAATCGAAAAGACTCTCGCCAGGGCAAGAATGTTGTACTTTTGGCCGGGAATGGGCAAACAAATCAAAGAAATGATTGCATCATGTAGCATTTGTGAGAAATTTAAACGCAATAATCAAAGGGAACCGTTGATGCAGGAAATCAACCCGAAATATCCATATCATATTATATCGATTGATTTATTTGAATATGCTGGACGTGATCTTATCTCAATTTTTGATGCTTATTCAAATTTTTTGGTTGCAACTAATGTTGACAACAAGACATCCAGGCACATTATTGATGTCCTCTGTTCTATATTCAATAAAATTGGATATCCATCTGTAATTAAAAGTGACAATGTGCCATTCAAGTCGGCGGAATTTGAAAAGTTCTCTAGAAATTTCAACGTCCAATTCAAATATTCGAGTCCAAGATATCCACAAAGCAATGGTCTTGCTGAAAAGGGAGTAGCAATTGCAAAAAATATTTTAAAGCGTTGCTATGAGGCCAATGAGGTGGATCAATTTCAGTACAGAATCTTGGAATATAATTCAACTCCAGTGGCCAGCTTGGGCCTAACTCCATCTGAGTTATTTTTTGGCAGACTAATAAAAACAAAACTGCCCGTATCGGAACAATTACTTGTCAGAAACAGCATAAATGAAGAAGCGATTCAGGAAAAGATTTCAAGGAAAAAAGAAAAGCAAAAATATTACTACGATCGAAGTGTAAGGTCGTTACCATCATTGAGTTTAGGTGATTTGGTGATTTTCAAAAAGAATGGCAAGGAATGGCATTATGGAAAGATTGTTGGAATTGTAAGCGATCGCTCGTACATTATTCAGGATACATTTCAAAACTATTTTAGACGTAATCGAAGGTTCATAGCGAAATCTAAAAATAGTGATTTTAATGCAAGTGATTTGCTATTCGAGGAAAATGTTAAATCGGGACATTTAGATAATGCGCCAGAAATTAGAATAATTGAACCGGTAATCGAAATTGTTGACCATGAAAAAACCGGCAGTAATCAGATAATAGAAGCCCCCATTGACAATGTAATTGCGGATGAATCTAAGCTTTCAGTGAACGTGGAGAACACCTCTTCATCGGAATATGACAGCGCTGAAAGTAATGATTCAGAAGTAAGCTCGGGAAGCGATAGTGAGGCAAATGCTCAACCAGAAGCGCAGGGTACTTATAAAACGCGTAGTGGTCGAACTGTTAGACCACCACAAAAATATGGCTGGTAGCCTTGTCCATCTTATTTTTGTTAATTATTTAAGATTTATTTTACATTGTTATTTAAAGAAAAAAGCGTGTAATGATATTGTGAACGCAACCTTATTTGTGTAAGAACTGTCAGTAATTAAAAGGCTCAGTTGAGCTTCAATCGTATAAGCATTGAGAATTAAAAACTATTTGTTCAGACACGGCACATGTGTTTTATTTAATATTTATGCCTATTTATAAGCATATTACAACCTCAACCAATTAGCGGTTTTTCGTATCCTTTCAGCAGACCGAAATATAACAACAAACGAGTTTTGTTAAAATTTAAAAAAATATATTACCGCTCGATTCTAATTTCGTCCAACTTTGGGCATATATTTAAACCCACAAGAAGCTTTATTCTTAGAAGCACGGCTTTGTAACATTGACGCACTGAAACGCGAGAGATCCGAGATTGCAATCGAACGCGGCTATATTGGCGCTGCTGACCGCTGCTGCCGATGATAATAATAATTATTATGAAGTCCCGCATTGGCAATCGCATCGAGATAAAAATAAAAATTTATCGTACGGAAAATGTCATTAAAAAAGGTCAGCGCTCTACAACAGGATTTTTTTTGTGTTTGTTTGGTTTTTTTTTCTTTCTTTTCGGACATTACTTATGTTGTTCAGTTGAGAGTTGAATTGATCTGCTTTCGAATGAATGTGAAATCCTTTACATGTCATTTCCGGTTTTTGGAGTATTTTTTTTGTCATTGTGTGTGGGGGTCACTCCATTGGTAGTGAGTCAGTTCTGATTTGAGACCAAAAATTTATTTTTTATTGTTTTCATGATTGAAAGTGTGACCAAATCAGTTACTTTGAATTTGTAAAATCAGAATTCTGAGGAAAACAGAACTCACATGGGTGGGAGGTCATTGTGCATGTGCTTTGCCAAACTTTGGATGACAATTACTGTCTCTTTTGAGAAGTAATATAAAAAGTAATGGCCAACTTGGTGGTTTACATTTTTAGAATCAGTACTGCGCTTCAAAATCAATCAATCATTTGAAAAGAGTTACTGCAACTGTAAACAATTTATTCAGTCTAGGGGACTTGACATTTTTAATATCGATGATCGGTTGTAAACTGTGAAATAAATAATTAGTGTTTAAAGTTTTTTTTCTATTTATAACCTAAGTCTTGTTAGTTGCAACAAAAAATGAAATCGGTTCACTGTGGCGTATGAGTACTTTTTTTTTCTTTATAGAAAGTCATTACCATACCAAGTCGTACTAACTTGGTCTCGAATACTAAGTTTCATAAGCGGTTCATATACAATTTTTGACACAAAACAATTTTGTTTAATACTTTCCAAAGCTTATCATGTACACTAAACCTATAGTAGTGTTTGAAATCAACTAACGTTATGCTGAGAGCTCGGACGAATTCTCTTGAGCGGTTGTACTCCGATATCTCTTCTTTCGACTTACACACATACTCAAACCTTAAGTTTTTATCAAACATGACACCAGGTGTCAATCTGTCAGCTTTCTTTGGATGGTTGCTGTGTGTCAACGACTCGACTTGGCTTCAAATGAAAAAGGTGTTATCATCGGCGGCGGAGAGAAGAGCCAACACTTGTTTCTCAGCTTTTGTCTTTATCAAAACCTCATCGAAGGCAATGCTGATGTTTTCAGAGCCGTAACCTTAACCTGTTTCAACAAAGGTAAAGGGAGATCCTCTAAACTGCGCCAACTACAGAGGAATCAGTCTACTTAACATCGCCTCTCTGCCGTAATATGTGAACATCTGAAGTCTTTCGTCAACAATCTGATTGGTCCTTATAAATGTGGCTTCAGGCCAGGAAAGTTAACCATCGACCAAATTTTCACGTTGCGGCAGATCCTGGAAAAAACTGTACAACACCCTCATCATCCCTGCCCTGCTGTGTGGTGCAGAAGCATGGGCCTTGACAAAATCAGATGAAAGTGCCTTACATTTTTTCGAGAGGAAAGTTCTTCGGGACATATTTGGCCCCGCGTGCACTGAGGCGGAATGGCGAAGAAGATACAACAGTGAACTTTACGGGTTGTACAATGACATTGATTTAGCCAGAAGGGTCAAGGTCCAGAGACACCAATGCTCCGGCCCGGAAAGCCTTCGACACTATTCGCGAGGGACGTAGAAGGAGAGGAAGACCGCGACTCAGGTGGCGCCACGAGTGGAAGAGGACCTCAATCAACTTTGAGTTTAAAAGGGATCGAGCTAGCTGGCGGAGACTGTTGATTTAGGCCCAAGTCCACAACGAACTGTAGCGCCACCTTAAGTAAGTAAGTAACCTGTTTCCACATTAGTGTCCATCTTTGAAACATCCTTCGAAATGATGAAATAATGGTGAGGTTTGGTGTTGAGTCTCTATTTACAAACGTTCCGGTTCCAGTGCAGGAGATACTCCCTATCATCAGTGACATTATCTGAACTATTTGCATAGACAAAAACTATGTATATGCCTCTTTTAGAATTTTGTCTTTCTTCAGGATATTGCTGTTTTAACAAACAGTTTTACTTGCAAAAAGATGGTGTAGCTATGGGTATGCCGTTGGCACCCTTAATTGCAGACCTGTGGATGGAAGATTTTGAGCAAAAAGCCCTAAAAAGCTCTATAGAAAACCCAAAAGTGTGGCTGAGATACGTTGATGATACTTTTTGTATTCTAAAGAATTCAAACATTTTGAATTTCCTGAACCACCTTAATTCACAGCATCCAAAAATTAAGTTTACAATGGAAACATAAAATGAAATTCGATGTGAAAGTGATGCGAAAACAAAATGGCAAATTAGCACACACAGTTTAACGAAAGACTACACATACAAACAGATATCTTCATGCTTCTTCCCACCATCATCCGGCGAATTTGAGATCTGTTGTCTCTACACTTGTTCAGCGAGGCCACAGGATATGTCACAACGACCATCTTGCTCGCGAACTTTCAACGTTAGACAACATTCTCAAGGCTAATGCTTATTCCAATAGGCAATAATATAGAGTAGGGAAAGTCTTAAAAAGATGTGGTGTAAAACTCATATTTCTACCACCTAAAAAGGTAATTAACTACATCCAGTATCAAAAAGACAAGTTCCCGCAACAGACACCAGGGTATATGCAGTACCCTGCAGCTGTGGAACACCACATGTAGGACAGACCCAGAGGAGCATTGCTGAACATACACTAGTCAAAACAATTAAAGGAACACTTGAAAAAACTCAAAAATGGAGTGGTTTTTTATAAGGCTGTATCTCAGTAGAAAAAAGTCGAAAAAACGAATTTTTCAACTTTTTCATAAAAACTACCGTTATTTTGTGGTTTTCAGTGGTACAACTAATCTAATCTAATTTTTTTTATTTTTTCCATTATCATTATGATTGTGTGAAATTCGGACGAATTTCCTTGATTTTTATGAAAATTCGTCCGAATTTCACATAATCATAATGATAATGGAAAAAATAAAAAAATAAAAAAAATAAACAAATTCAAAAGAACAGAAAAATAAGAAAAAACAACACTTTCCTTGAAATTGAAAAAAACGTGTTTCGTAAGTTTGATTGATCGAAGCAGAGAAACGGTTAATCGTATTGATATGAAATTTTCACCAAAATCAAGGAAATTTTATGAGCTTTAATAATTAAGCCTCAGATTAGTTATACCACTGAAAACCACAAAATAACGGTAGTTTTTATGAAAAAGTTGAAAAATGCGTTTTTTGGACCCTTTTTCAAATTGATATAAAAAATTGAAAAAAACAATATTTTTTTTTCAAAATGTTTTTGTGTAGAAAATTTAATAAATTTTTCAAATCTGCCTTTATTTTTTTTGTAAGTCAATATTTAGCAGAGTTATTAGGGTCCAAAGTCAAAATTGTGTTTTTGCATGTAAACCCATTTTTTGATTAGAAAAAAAAATCGTAGCGATCTGAATTAAACAATTAATTAAAGCCAACAAAATTCTCAAATTGAATCTTAGATTGGTTGGATTGAAAAAATATTTCCGCTCATTTTATGAACAGTCAAAGTTTATTTTTTTTCGATTTTGAAATTGAGTGAACATTTTTTACGCTCAAGTGAAAACGACTAACGGTACTTTCATAACTCAAAATAATTTGAAAAGAAAAAATGATAACCTTTGAAAAACTTTTTGTTTCACTTCAATCCGACTTTTTTCTACTGAGATACAGCCTTATAAAAAACCACTCCATTTTTGAGTTTTTTCAAGTGTTCCTTTAATTGTTTTGACTAGTGTACATATAAGCGCTGTAGCACAGAACCAAAAGAAAAAATCAGTCATATGCGAAAATGTACTTGACCATCCAGATGAACACTACTGGATTCATTAGTAATGCCCATATTCGTCGGACCAAATTTTTACATGACCAAAAATTAAGGCAAAAAATACTACAATGTCCCGAAGGCAGTAAGAATTTTTGGTCATTTGTAAAAAATATGAAGAATTCTTCTTCTTCCTCGGTCCCCACGCTCGTTGACAATGACACTCCAGTTGTTAGCTCGCTAGCGAAAGCTAACCTTTTTGCTAGGCAGTTCGCCGCCAACTCTTCGCTGCCAGAGAGTGTCATGACTCCGCATGTTCTTGAGCGCGTCAATGATTACATGGGACAAATCTTCTTTCGCACTCGTGCTGTGGCGAGAGTCCTAAAGGATCTCAACATACATAAATCCGCTGGTCCGGATGGTATCCCCGCTATTATTCTGATTACCCTTGCGTAAGCTTTTCCATCTATCCTATTCTTCTGGGCTCGTTTCGAGCAGTTGGAAAACAGCATTTGTCCAGCCAATCCCAAAAAAGGCGAAGCTTCTTCTCCCTCCAATTATTGTCCGATTGCACTTACGTCCCTTCTTTCTAAGGTCATGGATTGACTTTTTTTTATAATCAACGCGCACTCAAGGGATTCCCTTTATATGCCAAGAGCACAGTGCGAGTATTAGGAAAAGGATAGAGGATGTAAGAGGAGATGTCGGTGAACATTTGGTTCACATGGTTTTAAATTCTTGAATATTGCAATGACTGGGGAAGACAGAGTGTGGAAGAGAGTTCTACATTCGCGTAGTACGGCTAAAGAACGATTCTCTGTACTTGACAGTACGTCCGAAGTTGAGCTCAAGGGTGAACTGATGTGCATTCCTGGAGGCGCCGCGGGTATTACGGTTGAATGTCTTAAGGGGAGGAATGCAACTGACTATTTCACTAGAGCATATACCTTTGAAGTATCGGTAAAACAGGGTGAGACATGAGACATTACGCCGATGTTCTAGAGATGTAAATGACTCAACGATGGTATTGTCACCAATCATTTTGAATGCTCTTTTTTGGATACTGTCCAGAAGACTTAAGTACGTCACTGGAGCACCAGCCCAGACGTGAGAATTGTACTTAAGCTTAGGATTAGGACGTATGTAGGTTTGGTAGATGGTAGCTAGATCAGAAGGGGAAAAAATTTCTTGCATCGCCTTAAGAAACCTAAACATCTTGCGGCATTTTTGCGACATCGAATATGTGCTCGTTCCACAAGAGGTGGTCAGTGATGCACACACCGAGAATCTCGAGATGTTCGGTCTCATTGATGCAAGTGCCATTCATGGATAGTGGCAAGGGGGGTATATCTCGCTTCGACGATACAAGACAGCATTGAGTTTTCGAAGCATTAAACTCTACGCGATTTTGTATTCCCCATTGTACAATGCTGTTTAAGTCAGAGTTTAATGAGCTTATCATATTTTGCCGTTTCAGTTCCAAGACCCATCTCTGGGCTGGTGCTCCAGCTACTTACTTAAGCCTCTTGGATGGAATACAAAAAGAGCTGTAAGAATGATTGGTGATAGGGACATCACTGACTCATTCACTTCCTTAGACCACCCACCGTCGAAACGTAGCGTGTCTGTCCCTGTTCTATCGCTACTTCTACGGTAATTGCTCTAGTGAAATAGCCAGTTGCATTCCTGCCTTCAAACAATTCGTCGGTAATACTCGCGCTTCTAGGAATGCCCATCAGTTTACCCTCGAGCCCAACTTCGGACGTACTCTGAAGTATAGAGAATCATTTTTTTGCCGTACTACGCGAATGTGGAACTCTCTTCCACACTCTGTCTTTCCCAATCATTACAATGTTCAAGAATTCAAGACCAATATACACCGACACCTCCTTTCCAACCCCTTCCCTTCTTCCTAATGCACTCACTGTGTCTCTGGCATAAAAATGAATAAAAAAATCCCTTGAGTGGGTGCAAATTATATAAAAAAAAGGTTCTAGCTAACGAGCCTTATTACATTCCTCATCTAGAACCCGAACCGATTGAAATAAAACGTCACCATATATTTCAATCGAGACGACCGTTTCAACTTGTCGCGAACTTGGGATCCCATCCTTAACTTTTCACGGTCGGTCGGTCCAATTACCGTTGTTGGATGTAGTGAGCTCGGTTTGCTTGCGAAATGCGAACCAACAACAACAGCAAGAGACAGAACCAGCTACGCACCGCTACAACCTGCGCAGCCAAAATCGCTCCTAACACTTTCGTGGCAGTTTCCCGGTGACCACGCTCAATGCAATTTGAAGCGAAACGTTCGGGGTGAGTGCACTGAATAATTTAATTTTTTAACGCGGCTAATCCGAAAACAAATCATAATGTCATTATCCTCAGAAATAGTCGAAAATTACCAAAAGGTTGATTGGTGCCTTTTTTATTTTTTTTCAAATCTGTCACAGTTTGCACCTTCACCATAGAAACAAGTAAACGCGCCCGAACCTTACATTTTAGTTTTATGTAATTTCCTATTCGCTTCCCCAGAACCAATTTAACATTCCTCGGGCGCCATGCTTTCTTTTCCGCATAACAATTATTACACTGTAACAAAAGATTAAAAATCCCTCCAAAGAAAGTGAAAGGTTTGCGTTTTCCGCCATCACCATCCGGAACGAACTCACTTAACTTTGAAATCTCAATTAAAAGGCTTAAATGTCACACACAGCAACAGAATCGATTAACACCAAGCATTTCTAATGAACTCATAGAAAAAATAACAAACGAACGCAATTATGATTTAAATCACATAAAAGTGTTGTGACAATGTTTTAATCTGCTCGTTTGAAACATCACGTGCTCCATTAATTTGAGAACGTTCTGGTCCCCCAAAACACATAAAAAAATGTTGTGATCCAAAGGAAATGGTCACTACAACGCCAGGCCAGCGGGACGGCAACTACAAACTAGAAATTTCTTTAAATAAATTTTGTGCTTTGGTAATTGACGTCAGTCCAGAAAACGGCTTATTCGCAATGTGAATATAAATTGCCTACTTCTTAAAAAAAAAAGTCCCCCACAAGTCCTACACCACTCTGAGTGAGACGGACGTCTGTCAGGCTTTGAGGAAGCACTTCCAAGAGACCTCAATGTCACCTCAGAGCTCAGTAAACTCTTGGCTAAATTCGACCAACATACAGTTTAAATGTAAAAATAAGTCTTCATTTCAAAAGCTCCGCACTTGATTGTTTTTAAATTAAAAGTCAATTGCATTATGTGAACTGGCTACTAATTTTTTTGTTTCTGTTGATTGCGAGGGGGTTGCTGTAGCGTGACAACGTGACTCTGGTCACATTCTGATACTTTGTTAACGAGGAGGAGCTCCTCTTTTTTTCGGTCGTCGACGCAACAAAATTCTTTCCATACCTGGTTATGATTTTAAATTATTGTCGATTCCATAACAGATGTAAATCTAACTGAAACCGCAAACAACAAATCTCTGGGGAACTCCTTAAATCCGAGCTCAACCACAAAAAACTCACAGCTTGGTACTGTCAATGAGTTGGGTTTGATGTTCTGCCACTGTTGGCAAGGTGTGATTGAGTTATTTAGTCATTTTAATTTGATTTGCCTGTTTTCCAATTGTGCTAAGGTAGATAGATATTAAATGTAATGGGACAAGAGTGTTTTAGTATTCTGTAAGCGTTGCGACTATATTTTCAATCGATTTTTATTTCAATGCCAAGTAAAGTCGCTGCTCTGACATTTTTTAACTGAACAACAACACTGTCCGCCCATATTTGACACATAAAATCAGATTAGAATTATTTTGTTTTGGGTATAGACAGCTGTTGCTGCTAGAATTGACTGTAGATAGCAATGATTATGGAGGTGCTCTTGATTCCGACCTTAATTATAACTTTTTAACTTATTTCCCTCCATTCAATGAACCGGTAGTGGATACAAAAAATATAATTGCATTGTTTTGTTGCATTACAGTGCAACTGTACAATATTGATATTGATACTGACTGATTAATTGAATGGGGGTTTTGTTCGGGCGAACACGCAATTAAAGGCCTCGTATTGTACTTGTTTTAGTTTTCATGTAGGGAACGCGGGGGGTACCTACGTACAAAATGAGCAATGACGGAATCATAAATAGTTTTTTTGGGTAGTATTTTTTGTTGCTTTAAGTTAGTTAAAAGCTCGGAAATTGATACTGGTTATGTCAGGTTCTCGTTATCCATCAATCATTTTTATTATTGCCTTTTTGTAGGCTCTTGAAAATTTTTGTCAAATTTTCCGGAAATAGCTTTTGTTTTATACGAGTTTTAGCAATTCTAAGACAAGACGCAACACAGATTGACACACTTAGTATTGATTGATTATGTTGGCGCTACAGTCCAGGTCGGACCAGGGCCTCGTCAAACAAACGTTTCCAGCCAGCTCGGTCCCTAGCTAGCTGTCTCCAGTTTCGTTCAGGTCCTCTACCACCTATGTGCTCCACCTGAGTCGCGGTCTTCTTCTTCTGCGTCGTCCTTCCGGGTTGGATTCGAAGACTATACGAGCCGGAGCACTATTTTCCGTTCGCTCTACATGACCCAACCATCTAAGTCGTTTGACCTTAACTTTTTTGGCTAGGTCAGTGTCGCTGAACAGCTCACACAGTTCTTGATTGAATCTTCGTCTCCATTCTCCATTTATGCAGGCAGGACCAAAAATCACTCGAAGAATTTTTCTCTTGTCATGGTCCATGTCTCCGGGTTTTGTAGAGTGTCACTTTAGTTGCTCGGGAGAGGACTTTAAGTCCAAAGAAGCAGCGATTGGCAAGAGTGATTCTTCGTTTGATTTCAGCGCTGGTGTTGTTGTCTGAGTTGATAGCGGATCCTAGGTAGACGAAGTCCTTAACTACCTCGACGTGAAATCTGTCTATGCTGACGTTTTCTCCAAGACGTCGATGTTGGTTGTTCTTTTTTGTTGATAGCAATAACTTGGTCTTGTCCTCGTTAACCGCTAGAACCATCTTCATGGCCTCCGTCTCAAGACTCACAAACGCTCCACTGACATCACGCTGTGTTCTTCCAATTATGTCAATGTCGTCTGCGTATCCTAGTAGCTGGACGAACTTTAGAAAGATTGTGCCTCTGGTGTTGACGTTGGAGTTTTACACAATCTTTTCAAGAATGACAGCGCATCGCCTTGTCTAAAACCTTTTTTGACATCAAATGCGTCCGTTAGGTTTTTTCCGACCATGATGGAACAGCGTGAGTTTTCCATTGTCATCTTACACAAACGACGAGTTTTTCTGGGATGTAAATACTAGACATTGCTCTATATAATTGGTCTCTATAGACGCTGTCATACGCGGCCTTGAAATCAATGAAAAGGTGGTAGGCATCGATTTGATGTAGGGTGAATATTTGATCGATGGTGGACTTTCGGGGTCTGAGCCACACTGATAAGGACCTATCAGGTTTTTGACGAAAGGCTTCAGCAAGGCAGACAAAATCTTGTACGCGATGTTAAGGAGACTTATACCTCTGTAGTTGGTGCAGTTCAGGGGATCTCCTTTCTTGAGGATCAGGCATACGATACTGAGGTTCCATTCGTCGAGCATACTTTCCTCCGACCAAATTTTGCAGATGAGCTGGTGCATGCTGTTAACCAAATCATCTCCAGCTAATTTGTACATTTCGGCGGCTAGCCCGTCTGCTCCAGCGGCTTTGTTCGACAAGTTTAGATATCGCTATCTTCACTTCGTCTTAAAAGCTTAAGCGTTTACGTGAGATTTTGTAGTTCAATCCAATTTTACTTTGGCTGCAAGACTACCATGACCGTACAGCAACAGCAATTGTGATTGTAAGGTTTCTTTTTATTAAAAGGGCCTTAAGACGCTAAAGTAGTAGTGGGGAGCCGCCCGTGTATCTCTTCCATATTATTATCGGCTACTACCTCTGAACCAGAGGACCAGCGAGAAAAGGAAACTGTTCTTCACTTCTTATGCAAGTGTCCTGCCCTAGCCAAAACGAGAGCCAAAACATTGGAAAAGTCCTTCTTCAATGACCTCAATGAGCTCTCTGAACTGGACATCAGATATTTGATCTCCTTTCTAAACGCAACAAAATGGATTTGAGGCGTATTTTTTAACTAATTATTGTTTCAGTTCCATCTCGAACTTGAGATCGCCAGCTGGCGCACTCAAAACTCAGTATTATATATAATCCCTCTTTTAACTTTATAGGTCAAGCGAGTATTTTATGGTATCAAAACGGCGCAACTCAGCGCTAATTGTGTCACCGAGATAGACTGCTCGTGGCCACCATTTCAACTACTACTACTACCTCTTAACCAAAGTAAGGATTGCACTACTTCGAACTCATGCCCTTCTACCGGAGACAGAGTCATGTTGTATTCATTTTTTCCTTTTTTTTTTGGCTCAAACCCAATAAATGATGTTTGTACTACATACTTGCCAAGCTTTTGTAGTTGTTTCAGAGTCACAGATCTTTTTTCTCCAACCCTAGGGTCAAGAGGCAGGAAAATACATACAGGTCTGAAAAAAATTGTCCAATATGGTTTCCACGTATGAGGCTTTTCGATCTAGGAGGATAGAGAAGAAGATATTCTTCAGGATGTGCAATGCAATAAAATGAATCGATGTTAAACCACTAGAAACGCAGCACTTTGTGATATTTTCTTTGTTTCCCTGAATGCTATATTCCTATAGGTAGGCAGGTTAGAATGGCGGTTCTGGGCAGCCTCTGCCCAGGAACACAATTAGCGCTTTAATTACGCCCTTTTGATACCATAAACTCGTGTTACCTAAAATGAATAAATGATAAAAATTCGTTGTGGGGAATACCAAGTTTCAAGAATGGTGTCCGACTGGCCAGTGGCCTGTGAAAATGGCAACTATCCTGCCAATGTCTGACCTAGGTTTATTCAGAAGTTCCTTGGTACGTTTCTGGTCGTAAGTGAGCCATATCTATCTCGAGATATTGCTCATCTCATCTTACGTTGGATTAAAAAAAAAAAATGTTTTTGAATATCAGTTTTCATGACTAAGTTGAATCCTCTAACTTCCTCAGCTAGGGTCAATAAAGATTGCTACCTTTTTCATAATTTTGTCAAATTTGACTTCTTGTTTTATAATCCTACATGCTTGTCTAATCGCTAGAACTTCAGCTTGAAATACGCTACATCTATCGTAGTCTAAAGGATTTTTTAATACCCAGTTCTTCGGAGAAGACACCAGCCCCAACACCGAGTTCCATCTTGGAACCATCAGTGTATACTGATCTCCAAATCCTTTGTAGGGCTATTAATTTTCCAATTTTGCCTAATTGGAATTTCAACCTTAAATTGCTTACCAAAGCTTGGTAACGTGTGGTCAAAAGGTTCTAGTTTTATTTCTTTTGCTCTATTCCTATATGTACGGATCAGTTGCTGAAGTGATAGTCCTCCACGGTGGATCAGCTCAGCTAGCTGATATCACTAGTTTTTACGTTAAGAAAGGACGAAAATTTGCAAGCAAATTTGACAAGTACCATATTGTGGCGTAAGTTAACGTTTTGACAAAATTGAAATTGAAGAAGGGCAGACCAACGACGTGGATGATGATGGATATCGCGATGCACATGAACATTTAGTTTTGGGAAACTTGCACAAAAGAAAAAAAAAAGTTACTTTATTTAGTGACCGAGTTGGTAGATTTGAAAAAAATTAAAAGACGCCATCATTGGAATTATTTTTAGGTGCGAAAGTTTTTGACTGACTTTAATGTTCCGAAAAATGTATTTCGCTAAAAATGTTTTGTTAAATGCCATGCCATCAATTGCAATCAATTGCTGACACAATGTAACGTTTTCTGTTTAAAGTACCTTAACTTGACGACAAGTATTCTTCTTCTCTAAATAGGTATAGAGAAGTGGTCCATTTCTTATAATTTCTTAAGGTTTTGTCCACCGGTTGCCCAGGCGCCCGAAAAATTGTCTGCCTGTCCTCTATACCGATTTGGTTGATTGACTTAAAATTTAGATAAAAAATGAATTTCACAGTAAGAAATCGTCAGCTATAAAAATAAAAATTTGAAAATAGTATTTGTTCAAAATCCTTTTCCAATGGCTTCTCATTCCCTCAATTCAATGGCTCATTTTTCAGTTTCCAAGTTCTTTTACCTTGAACGTTTGAAGCCCTTCGTCAACAACCTGATAGGTCCTTATCAGTGTGGCTTCAGACCCGGAAAGTCCACCATCGATCAAATATTCACCCTACTGCAGATCTTGGAGAAGACCCAAGAACTTCAAATCGATACCTACCACCTTTTCATCGATTTCAGGGCCGCGTATGACAGAGACCAATTACATAGAGCAATGTCTAGTTTTGGCATCCCAGAAAAACTCGTCCGTCTGTGTAAAAGGTTTTAGACAAGGCGATGCGTTGTCATGCGATTTCTTCAACATCATTCTCGAAAAGATTGTGCAAAGCTCCAACGTCAACACCAGAGGCACAATCTTTCAAATAACTGGAAGAACACAGCGTGATGTCAGTGGAGCGTTTGTGAGTCTTGAGACGGAGGCCAGGAAGATGGGTCTAGCGGTCAACGAGGGCAAGACCAAGTTAATGCTGTCAACAAGAAAGGACTGCCAACATCGACGTCTCGGAGCAAACGTCAACATAAACAGATTTAACTTCGAGGTAGTTAAGGACTTTGTCTACCTGTGATCCGCTATCAACTCAGACAACAACACCAGCGCTGAAATCAAACGAAGAATTACTCTTGCCAATCGCTGCTTCTTTGGACTTAGAGGGCAATTGAAGATTAAAGTCCTCTCTCGAACAACTAAAGTGACACTCTACAAAACCCTTATCATCCCGGTCCTCGTGTATGGTGCAGAGACATGGACCATGACAACAGCTGATGAAAACGCTTTGGGCTGCTTTGAGAGAAAAATTCTTCGAGTGGTTTTTGGTCCTGTCTGCATTAATGGAGAATGGAGACGAAGACGAAGATTCAACCAAGGTAGATACGAGCTGTACAGCGACACTGACCTAGCCAGAAAAGTTAAGGTCCAACGACTTAGATGGTTGGGTCATGTTGAGCGAATGGAAACTAATGCTCCGGCTCGTAAAGCCGTCGAATCCAACCCGGAAGGACGTCGCAGAAGAGGAAGACTGCGACTCAGGTGGAGCACACAGGTGGTAGAGGACCTGAACAAGCTTGGCGTGCGAAACTAGAGACAGCTAGCTAGGGACCGAGCTGGCTGGAGACGTTTGTTGAGTGAGGCCCTGGTCCGACCTGGACTGTAGCGCCACCATAAGTAAATAAGTAAGTTCTTTTACCACAAAGAATTCGAATGACATTGAATACACCACAACCATGAATTAAAAGGTTTTCAGTAGATGAATGAAATTGTATTGTAAACCATTAACTGTGATCATCGACAAATAGGAGTAAATACTGACAGACTTTTAATTTTAAGTTTTCCATTCTATTCTGGTTTATACTTTAATGTTCCAACTTTGACACTTGAATGTAAATAGTTGCGGTTTTCAGATTCTATACTTTGAGCCTGCCCCCTTTAATGACCTTATTTTATTGATTTAGAATCAAGATAAATCATCGTTTCACTTAACTTACAAGCTGATAACCTTAAACGCAAACAAAACGATCATTACAACCACTCAGTGCCCCCCCCCCCCCCAGTGACGCAATCATTCGCCTTGTATCCATGCCAATTTGTCTGCTATCGAAAAAGCTTGGTGTCATAAGTAGCTCTGGTTATCGTCGTCCCCCCGAAATTCTTTGTTTGTTGTTCTTGCTTTTAGTTTTATCAACCGCCAGTAAGGCTGCCAGATTTGTTGCTTACTTTCAAGTTTATCGCGATAACGTTTAAAAAAAGACCCCATTCCCGCCCTGACTGTTGCGGGTTGTATTTCAAGATAAACAAACTCACCGCTCCGTTGTTGGTTCGGCGCATATCAAAGGTTGTTTCAGTTCAATCACTTGGCCATTCTTCTCTTTCAGTTCGCCATTCTCCATGTAGTATTGAACCAATTCCGGCAGGGTAGCAAATTTTTCACCTAAAATCAAAGGAATTCCGAATGAGTTCGTGGACTGAGTATTATGAAAAGCTGTACACTCACCTCCATAGAGATCAAAAAAATCTCCGTTATTCTGAATTTTGATATGGGTAACCTCTTGCCCACGCCTTACGGACAAAGTAAATGCTCCCGGATTGGAGGAAGACAGACGAGCCAAAAAAGAACCATCAAATCCTTGTTCCTGAAGCAGTTTTTCAGCTTCTATACCCGTTATTGTTGGATGGAACCATCTAATAAAAAAAAACGAGGTGTTGAATTTTATTTTGATTGACTGAGATGTGGGGGGAATTATGTGTGTATAGTGAGACAAGACATGTGGGAAAAAGTATGGCAGGCAGACAGGCCAGTCAATCAACCCAATAGCAAAAAGGGGATACAACATTTTTGGGGTGAAACGTCAAGCAGGCAACTAGCCAGCCAGCCATCTAAAGCATTGGAAGAATAAAGAAAAGAAAAAAGACTGACCTAATTCCTTGATCATGGAACAAAGGCCATACGATTTTTTTGGGGTTTTGGGGAATCGCGAGTGGGATTTTTTCTAGCTTGAGTTATGACTGGAAATTGGGAGAATAGTTTTGCACAATAACTTACCTTCTGGATGTCATTTTATTAATGGATTTGTTGGTTGTTAATATCGATAAATTTCTTCACCTGACACAACTTTTCCCACTTTTGACTTGTGAGCTTGAGAGTGGTGTTTAACAAGTCTGTGTTCTGTTTCTGTTTCTGTGTGCCTGTGCAGCAGGCCTGCTGAAATGGAGGTGTGCAGAAAAAAATTTGACATTTGCTGGTGTGTCGGAATGGTGTTCAGTGCGTAAATTGCAAAAAAATAAAAGCGTTCACGAAAAAATAAAAACATTTTGTTAAAATGAATTCAGTGCCGGAAGCCAGAGTTGAAAGTGTTTGTGATTCGTCCTGAGTCAGGGAGGAAGGAGGGATTAGGATGCATAGCAAGAAATACTGAGTCTTTGATTCGTTCGAGAAAAAAGACAAGTTTAATCTTTAACTCATGTGCCTTTTTTTGTCGGATTTTTCAAACAAAATAGGACAGTCCGTGAATGTCGAGATATCATTCATAATTTCCACTTTTTTCTCTATCATTTTGAGTGTTGCTTCGACTTGAGCCATCTCTAGGTCTAGAGCACCGACATTGCGAAAGCTGGAAAGTTTAAATAGTTGTAAATGTTGTAGGAACTTGTTAGAAGACCTCAAAAGCACCTCGCTGCCAAAATTATAAAAAAATGTGGTTGTGTCCAGACCGAAACCACTCACTGTGTAAACACCGACTTGCACAACCCATCCTGAACGATTTCTTTAATCATTGGACGCCTTCATAGTTCATCTGTCAAAATGACACAAATCAGCTGACATTTCACAAATTTCATTTCATCACAAAAATTAAATTCTAACCAAATAAAGCGGACGGGACGGTTATTTTATCCTTTCGTTTAGTAAAAAATCTAAAATGAAAAAGTCGCCAATTAATCGCACCACACTTCTCGACAAGCTCCACCGAGGCGCCGTTTATGCCTGCATCGGAGTGACACTCTATGGAACAATGTTGCTTGGCATTCGAGCCTACCGATTCTTCACAATCGTAAAACCGGAACGCCAGCGACAAGAATTGAAAGCGATTGAGCAAGGAACCACCGAAAACTTGGACAAAGCACCCGAATTAAAATACTAATGAAAAAATTGATAAAATTTGTTGGGGCGACTTTCCTTTACCAGATTCTATGGGTTTTTTTTTTGTTTAGGATGAAAATGGTCTCAAACGATAGATACGCGTTAATTAAGCATAAATCAACTGTTTTTTTGTCGGAAATTATTATTTATGTATTTAATCAATAAAATAAAAACACTATTTTTCCATACAAATATTTTTTTTTCACTATAAACTTGAACAGGTTTTTGTAGCAAACAGCGAGTATATGCGGCGGCTTCGCCGCTCAAGGGCTTTTAACCCTCGATGTGGAGTGCACGACTCTGGCTACGCGCTCGCCGTACCGGCTCGACAACGACTCGGTATATATGCGATTTAATTTAATTAATTAAAAATAGAAATATTAATTTCAGACAAAAAAAAACTGTTTATTTATGCTTTATTAACGTGTATCTATCGATTGAGACCATTTTCATCTTCAAATTCAGAATCTGGTAAAGGAAAGTAGAGCCAATTTGTTATTTATTTAGTTGTCTAGCAATAAAGTTTGATGTCAAAAATCTTATTTATAACATTTTCATAATCATATCTTCGAGATTCTTGCTGTTTATTTGTGACTTGAGATCGGCCGGTGGAGGTGTTGTACTCAGCCAGTACTCCGAAGCGGCTATGTAAATGGCGACAGCAGCTCCGACCATGTATGCTTTGGTTGTTGAGCTCTGGAATATCACACAAGTGGCTATACAGAGTCCCAGATAGGTCAGGAATCTGGTCATATTCACATATTGCTCACGTTTCTCTACCGAGTCGTCGGTGCATTTGCCTTCGATGAGGCTGAAGCCCTCGGCACAGGCCTTGCACATATCTGGGCCATCACCATCGCATCCTGCACACGATCTATCACATTCCAAGCAACTGTAGGAACCTTCGTTGTTCACACAGAATTGCTTCGTCGTGCAGATATTTCTTGTTACAAGACATTCGTTGATGTCTGTGCAGCCGTTGGTTTCGTCCATTCGCCAGCCAGGCTTGCACGACCGGCAGCTCTTGGGTCCAGCAGAGGAGCAGCCATCCTCACCACAGGCATCGTGGCAATGTGAACACAACAACTTTGAATCGTCCTTGAAGGCTACATAAAATGACTCAGCGCATTCTCGGCATTGTTCGCCTGTGTAGCCGGGATTACAAGAGCATTTGCCATTGCCCTTTCGAGTGCCGGCTCCTTTGCATTTGCCATTCTTGTGGCAATCCTGACATTTCTCACACTTGGGGCCGAAGTGATCAGGTGGACAACAGACTTTCAGCTTCTCTATGCAAATGAGAGTGAAAAAGTCGATTGAATCATCTCCCAATTGGTCGGTTATATCTGATTCTAGTTTATTTCGCAGTTCGACACATTGATTGTGTCCTCGTTCGACGTCTTCACATATGTTCTCTAAATTACCAGTTGTGTTTCCACTTGCAGCGCTGGTCACAGAATTAACGAAAACAGTGCAGGCTTTGCAAGGCGGAAGAACTATTGCTTTTAATGATTCCTGATTGGATGTGCTAAGAACACTCTTTGGCGAAAATATTAAACAAATGGCAATGAACAGCTTATCTACTATCATTTTTGTGCGAAAATCGATTTTCAAAATGTGAAAAATTTGACTTTTTTTTTGTTTGGATTAAAAACAAACGACAGGAAGTTGTGCGAAATTCAATCAAGTCAGAAAAAGTGGGGATGTGCAAAAATCAATGGCGTTCAGGCGTTGAGTTAGTTAATTTACGTGAGGAATGAAATGGGGAGGAGAATATTGTGTACAACAAAAGCTAAATGTAAATGTTTGTTTTTTGTTGGTTGTTTTTTTTTTTTTTAGTAAGGCCGTGTGCGAATTGGATGAATTGTGGTTAAGGCCGTGTGCGAATTCAGTTAAAAATGGGTTAAAACTTGACGTTTGGTTAAATTTTGACACTTCGCATTATTTGACTAGCTGCTGAGCAGGTTAAAAAATGACAGTAGTGGTTAAAAATTCATCCATTTTTATTTTTTAACCACAATTCATCCAATTCGCACACGGCCTAAAAAATAAAAATGGATGAATTTTTAACCACTACTGTCATATTTTAACCTGCTCAACAGCTAGTCAAATAATGCGAAGTGTCAAAATTTAACCAAACGTCAAGTTTTAACCCATTTTTAACTGAATTCGCACACGGTCTAAGGCCGTGTGCGAATTGGATGAATTGTGGTTAAAAAATAAAAATGGATGAATTTTTAACCACTACTGTCATTTTTTAACCTGCTCAGCAGCTAGTCAAATAATGCGAAGTGTCAAAATTTAACCAAACGTCAATTTTTAACGCATTTTTAACTGAATTCGCACACGGCCTAAGAATCAAAACATTAGAAAAGTTGATATAAGGCCGTGTGCGAATTCAGTTAAAAATGGGTTAAAACTTGACGTTTGGTTAAATTTTGACACTTCGCATTATTTGACTAGCTGCTGAGCAGGTTAAAATATGACAGTAGTGGTTAAAAATTCATCCATTTTTATTTTTTAACCACAATTCATCCAATTCGCACACGGCCTAAGTCTTAAAAATGGCAATTTTAAGTTAAACGTAAGATGAATAATCGTCTATTTAAATATTTACAGGCCTTTGAAAACTTACCAGCGTCAATGTAAATTCGTTAGTTTGACTCGTTGCTTCAATCTATCGGTGGATTACCTCCTCATCTCTAATGTCGTTTTCCATTGGTATTTTTTTGACGCTTCTTCTTCTACCTCCAATGGAACGGGTTATGATGTATCTGTCATTCTCCGGACGATTCTGTGCCCCGGTTCTGTAACATACGAATCGTTAAAATCAGTCGTTAAACGCTGCGAATTGAAACACATTGAAAATTAACGATGTGTTCTGTTTCTGTAACTTTGACAATCGTTAATTTTAACTACCGGAACAGATCTAAGAGAAACACTGGAAGGATTTCGTTAAATTGCGTTCTGTAACTGTTCAAATCGTTAATTTGACTGCTTTTAGCTGTCAGTTTATCTCACTGGCCTTTAGGAGGCGAGATAAGTTTGTTTGAAGATAAAAGTAAGTCGTAAATGATTTTTTTATCAGATTTAATTAATTTTTTTTAATTTTGTGACGAAAGCAATTTATTTGTCAAATTTCAAACTTTTTTCATTTAATTTTTTTCATTTTCAGAAAATGGCCAAACGACGACGAAAGCTCCGTTCTCTACCATCAAGCATTCAAGCTAAAGGACCATCGCAACAACGCATTGAACAACAGCGCCAAGCAGCACAATCGGCTAATCCAAACGATCCAGTTGATGCTGCTGCGTTTTTCCAAAACCTTCAACCATCACTTAGAAAAGGTGACAAAGTGAGTATCTTAAAAAGCAAATCCCTAAAAAGAAAAATAATGATAACTTCGTATTACAGATTCTTACGGACATGGAAGACTCGCAGATTGCAAGTTTGCCTCCAGATTTAGTTGCCGAAGCACAGAATATAAGGCGTGACTGGGAACATCGCAATCGTCAAACTCTCCATGAACGTTTAGTTACCCATTCGCAAGCCAATTCAACACGAGCTCTTGGCGGAACAGGTAAATTTTTTCTATTTCTCAAAGGTTCTTTTAACCGAGGTTAATTTTGTTCACAGCTTATCTTCCATCTCGAATTCCATCTTTCCAATACAATTCATCATCATTCAACGCCCCAGACGAAGGAAGCTTCCCTAAATTCCCGGGAAAACCGGTCGCCCTAGCTCTCAAGGAAACTGAGGGCAGCCTCCTCGACGTCGAAGTTCTATCATCACTTTTGCTAATGCTATTCATTGACGATGCCAAATTTAACATCCTCCGTTTGCATCGTGTAATTCGTCATCTATGTTATCACGCCGGCACCCGAGAATGGATAATTGACTCTTTGATTTCCATCATCAAAATGGTCGATAAAACCGACATTAACCGCACCGATGGTGTTGCCAAACCTGGCAGCACTAATTTCGATTGTCATCTGCAAAAGACTGACAGATCGTAAGCGCGCCTTTTTTTTATACAAAATGTCTGAATTCTAAAAATTCCGGCCTTTTCCATCTTGCCTTTGATCAAAACGCCTCGTGGCAAACTTAAGATTTAAGTAAAGTAAAATTTATCCTTTCCTTAAAAAAAAAGCAAACCAATTGTAAGTAACTAAATTGAACTCGAATTGTAATGAATAATGAATTAAATATGAATGTAAATATGTATGTATATTCCGTAGGAATAAAAGTTTTCCCTTAACAAAAAAGAAGAAAGCTGTTCAATTATTTGAGGAAGGATATCTCCATAACAAATCTTTTATTCAATTGTGACGCCCTGAGCAGTGCTTATCTCCGCCACCATCAAGCCCTCAGCGCTACCATTGAATCGATCCATCATCCATTAAATCGCCATTGGAGTCTATCTCCTCACCACTGAGTCCACCATCGCCAGCAACGAACGTGTTAGCATTAGCACTGAGTTCATCGCTACCACCGACGTCCCTGTTCCCAGTATATATTCCAGCATCGGCAGAACTGATCATATCACCGCTAGCATTGAATTATTCAACACTGGCACTGAGTTTATCATCGCCATCGCATTCTACATTTTCATCAGCTCACCACAGTGAGACCATAACCTTATCATCATCCGTTTCATCACGGCCAGCATAGATCTTATCACCGCCAGCATTGGATTATTCAACACTGGCACTGAGTTGATCATCGCCATCGGATTGTACATCCTCACCAGCTTACTACAGACATTAAAATCTTCAAACGCGCTCTCGCACCTCATTATCCGTTCCATCACGGCCAGCATCAAGCTATTCACCGCCAGCACCGAGCTCGTCAATATCGGCGTTATTTTCATCACCACCAGCATCGATTCACTCAACGCTCGTACAAAGCACAACATCCACATCAACATCTGCAATTACAACAGCGTCTCCACGTCATCGTCATCAACAAAACCTAAAGGACGTAAGGTAAGTCCAAGTAGAAACGTAGTTATTATTATTTTTCTCTACCTCTGCGTACTATTTATAAGAAAGCTCAATAAAGGTTAGAATTAAAATGGTATCTGATTTCGGGAACGAATTATTTAACTGTAAGTCCTGTACGAACGTCGACAATGACGAAATGGTACAATGTGATACCTGCAATGACTGGCACCACTTCAGTTGCGTAGGTGTGACCGCCGACATAGAAGATAAAGAGTGGAATTGTGCAAAATGCAAGCCACCGAACCCAGAAAATACCTCGAAAGACAAACCTCCCTCAGGGCCTCTCCACGATTCGAACGACAAACCTCCCTTAGGGCCTCTCCACGACTCGAACGACAAACCTCCCTTAGGGCCTCTCCACGATCATAACAATCCTGCCTTTGGCGCTAATAATCAAGGAAATACGGCTAGCTCTTTTAAACCTTCAACACAAGTACGTAAATCTTCACTTTTAAAAGAGCGCGCTCTTATCCTTGAACAATTAGAAGAGGAAAGACGCATGAAAGAGCAAAGGGATAAGGAGTACATAGACAAAAAATATGCAATGCTTCGACAGTTAGAACTTGAAACTTCCGACAGTGATGCTGGTGAGAACCAATTAGATGACCAGCATGAGAAAGCTCCTGTTACCACTCACGTTCGTGGTTCGACTCCAGTATCACGAAATGCTGAAGGCTACTCATCAATGACAAACCGTAGTAACCAGTCCACTCGAAAACCGATCAAAGAGTTTACCCACGACAACAACAGCTCGACTCTTTCCACTCAGACTGCTTCAAATAGTAAAGCCACATTCGTTACAGCGTTATCCGCCCCGCAAACTATATTCGCGCCTGCTCATGCATACAGTAGTCCAACGCACACTACGAACCCCTATCAGTCTTGTGGCCTTTCAATGCATTCGTCCAATCTTTGCAATCAGCCAGTACTCAACGCTTCCTCCTGCTCAAACAACATCGCCACGCAGGCTGTCAACACATCAGCCTCATTTAATAATGCATCTTCTTCTAATGCACCGGCATCTAACTATTTTATGCCTGCAGTATCTGCCGAAGACTTTATTCCTAGCAAGGCGCAAATGGCGGCGCGACAAGTGATAGTCAAGGAACAAGTCACCTTTAGTGGTCACCCAGAGGACTGGCCACTATTTATCAGTTGGTACACCAGTACAACACTTTCGTGTGGCTATACAAACTCGGACAATCTTCGTCGGCTGCAAACTTGCTTAAAGGGTGAAGCACTGGAGAACGTTAAGTATAGACTTTTCATTCCTGACCAAGTCCCTGGTGTTATCAACACACTTACTCGACTCTATGGGCGCTCCGAAGTCATCATTGACAACCTAATCGACAAAATGCGTAACGAGCCGTCACCACGCGAAGACAAATTACAATCTATTATAAAATTCTCTTTAACAATTGAGAACATATGTGGAGTTATGATGGCAACCGGCCTACACAAACATTTAGCCGATCCAAGTCTACTAAGAGAACTGGTGGATAAACTACCCCCGAGTCTTCGATTGGATTGGGGGCACTACTCTAGGAGTGTGAACGATGTAGACCTATCGGTTTACAATTCCTGGCTAGCCGACAAAGCATACTCCGCTTCTATGGTCACTCCACTTAATTCCAAAATATTAAACAGAACAGGAAGGAACTCTGCAAGAGCGGCATTGAACGTACATCAAAGCACGCCTAGCTCAATGGAACGAAAATGCCCCGTGTGTCAGCAGGAATGTAGAACGGTGGAGCTATGTGAAGAATTCGCAAAAATGAGCCTTAGAGAGAGATGGGACATTATAAAAAAATTTACGATCTGCAGAACATGTCTCCGCACTCATGGACGAAATAGATGTTACTTGGAGAAAGCATGTGGTTTTAACGGCTGCACCTACAAGCATCACAGATTGCTGCATAACGTTGCGAATGATCGTCAAGCCGAGACTGCATCAAATCAACAAATGAACTGCTTTCAAACAAGCAACAAAACAAGCGTTTTATTCAAAATAATTCCTGTCGTGTTACGTAATAGAGATAAAAAAATAGATACTTTCGCATTTCTCGACGATGGTTCATCAATATCGCTCATAGATGAAAGTCTTGCTTCTGAACTGAACGCTGAAGGAGATCTACAGCCACTATGCTTGAAGTGGACTTCGAATACCCATCGTACAGAAGACTCATCCCGGAAAGTAAGAGTAGAAATTTCGGCCCCCAATATCGATAAAAGACATTCAATACATCTTCGTACAGTCAATCATCTTGATCTTCCTGAACAATCGATCAATATAGCGGAACTATCGAAAGAATATCCATATCTTAACGGGCTTCCGGTGAACACATATTCTGAAGCAAAACCTCGTCTACTCATTGGACTTGACCAATGGAAGTTGTGCGTACCACTGCGCTCCAAAGAAGGAAGAGAAGGCCAGCCCATAGCATCAAAGACCCGCCTGGGTTGGACTATATACGGTCCATTAACACGAAAGTCTAAACATGTTGATCAACGACAAAGCTTCTCTAACTTCCACATGTGCGAATGCCAGATATCTGAGGATAAGAACTTGAACGCATTGTTTAAGGAATTCATTGCACTGGATGTAATAGGGCCCAACTCCCCTAAGGCCATACGCTCATGCGACGATGAAAAGGCACTTGCAATTTTGGAAAACAATATATCGAGAAAAGGAAAACGCTTCGTCGTTCCGCTTCTATGGAAGTTCGTCAACAAAGAGATGCCCGATAGCCGCTCGATGGCCGAGCGCCGACTGATATGCCTCGAAAAGAAAATGTTGAAAGATATGGAGCTTTCAAAGAAGCTTGATTTCCAAATCGAAGACTACGTGAAAAAACAATACGCCAGAAAATTAACGATAACCGAGCTACAAGCACATGTTTCACCAGTATGGTACCTTCCAGTCTTCCCAGTCATTAATCCCAATAAACCTGGGAAAGTAAGAATGGTGTGGGATGCTGCTGCACGTGTGGGAAATATTTCACTGAATTCAATGCTCCTTTCCGGTCCAGACATCGTCCCTTCTCTCTTCTCAGTGCTTTTTCGCTTCAGAGAGCGCAAGATTGCTATATGCGCCGATATTCAAGAGATGTTCCATCAGGTATGGATAAAGGCAACCGACCAACACGCGCAACGTTTCCTGTGGCGAAACAAGCTTACGATGGAAATTGAAGAATACGTCATGCAAGTTATGACCTTTGGCTCAACATGCTCGCCTTTCTGTGCACAATTCGTCAAGAACACTAACGCAAACAACTTCAAATCAAAATATCCACGAGCCGCACAGGCTATTATCGAAAGACACTACGTCGACGACTACTTAGACAGTGTGGACTCCGAGGAAGAAGCGGTGCAGCTGGTCAAAGACGTAATTTTTATACACGGCGAAGCTGGCTTTAACATAAGAAATTTTATGTCAAACTCGTCACAAGTCATTGAGACCGTCAAAGAAAGGGCAGCCACTTATAGCAAAGCAGAAAGCGGCCGACGAATTATTCTGGGCCCCGAAAAGGTACTCGGCATGTGGTGGTCTCCGTTCTCCGACTCATTCTCGTTTGCACTGAGTACTCCTTACTTAAAATCTAACTCTTTAAGCGAAAATATCTGGCCTACTAAAAGAGAGATGCTAAGAATTCTTATGTCAGTGTTCGACCCACTGGGACTGATCGCGAACTTTATGGTATTGCTAAAAATCCTCCTACAAGAAGTCTGGAGCTCGGCAGTTGAATGGGATGAAAAAATAAAACCCCAACATTACGAGAAGTGGTGTGCTTGGAAAAATCGTATACCATCAATCAAAGAAATTGTTATCAAGAGGCCATATCTTCCGAAAATATCTTTAAAAGAGAGCTATTCCTTGCAATTACACATATTCGTTGATGCAAGCGAGATGGCATATTCAGCCGTGGGATATTTCCGAGTCACTAACAACGAAGCTATAGAGTGCACTTTAGTCGGCGCCAAAACCAAAGTTGCACCACTGAAGATGATATCCATACCTCGACTTGAACTGGAGGCAGCTGTCCTGGGAACAAAACTAGCACGAATGATAACGGAAGGGCACTCCGTCGAGATAACAGAAAAGTTCTTCTGGTCGGACTCCCGAACTGTTCTGAGTTGGATTAACTCGGATCATCGTAAGTACAAGCAGTTCGTGGCCTTTAGAGTCGGAGGAATCCTCGAAGAAACAAAAGCAAGAAACTGGAGATGGCTACCTAGCAAAGAAAATGTGGCCGACGAGGCCACGAAGTGGAATTTGAAAAGCGAATTCCACTCAAACAGTCGTTGGTACCAGGGCCCACGATTCCTATACGAACCAAAGGAACAGTGGCCAGGAGAAGCTATAAAACCAGAAGAGACAGCAGAAGAGATGAGGCACCTTAATCTACATCATATTGAAAAAACTAACTTCACCATAGACTTGACGAGATTCAGTAACTGGAATAAACTAATGAGAACCATGGCACAAGCAATCCGATTCATTCGACAAAGAATGCTTAAGACGGAAAAGGTCAGCACAATGATACGGTCAACACACATGGAAGACGCAGAAAATTATCTTATAAAGATGTGCCAGAGCGAACAGTTTTCCGAAGAAATTGCGATTTTAAAGAGAGTTAAAACGGAAGAAAGAACCCTATGTAAATCGAGCCCCCTTTACAAGCTAAGTCCATATCTGGATGACAATGGATTGCTGCGAATTAAAGGGCGAATAGATACTGTGCCGGGAGTTCCACTGTGTACAAAACGTCCAATAATCCTACCAAGGCAACATATTGTAACTAACCTTATCGTCGGCGACTATCATCAACGATTTTGTCACAAAAACAACGAAACAGTAGTTAACGAAGTTAGGCAAAAGTTCTATATACCAAAACTTCGGATTGTCCTCAAATGTGTAGTGAAGAAATGCCAGCATTGCAAAAACAATCGATGTAATCCCGAGCCACCGTTGATGGGCGATCTTCCATCTGCTAGACTCCAACCCTTCACAAGACCATTTTCCTTTGTAGGAATAGATTATTTCGGCCCTCTTTTCGTCAAAGTTGGGAGACATTCTGAAAAACGATGGGGAGTTTTAATAACCTGCCTTACTATACGAGCAGTGCACATCGAGGTCGCCTTTAGCTTGTCTGCAGATTCTTGCATAATGGCTATCAAACGTTTCATTTCAAGAAGAGGATGGCCGTTGGAAATATTCAGTGACAATGGTACTAATTTCCGAGGTGCCAGTGTGGAGCTAAAAGAAGCAGTAAATAAGATAGAAATTGATAAATTAGCTTCCGAATTCGTAAGACCCAATCTTAAATGGAACTTCAACCCTCCTCTAGCACCACATATGGGGGGAAGTTGGGAGAGGCTAGTCCGCTCGGTAAAAATCACCTTAGGCCATATAACACCAACCAGAAACCCTACAGATGAGCTTCTAGGTACAATGATGACTGAGGTAGAGAGAATAATAAATACACGACCCCTTACTTATGTTCCTTTAGGTTGTGACGAGGATGAAGCGCTAACTCCAAACCACTTCCTGTTGGGAAGTTCCAACGGTGACAAACTTGCTGGAGAGGTCGAGGACGATGTAAGCCTATTAAGAAAAAACTGGCTATCAAGTGAACAGTTCGCTAACAGATTTTGGCGTCGTTGGGTAAACGAATATCTGCCTGATCTCACTCGAAGAACAAAATGGTTCTCTGCATCAAAACCAATCGACGTAGGAGACATTGTGATAATCGCCGACCCAACGCTTCCAAGAAACACTTGGCCAAAGGGACTGATTCTCCAAACTAACGTTGGAAAAGATGGCATAGCACGCAGTGCCGTTGTTAAAACTCAACATGGAATCTATACCAGACCCACGTCCAAGCTAGCCGTTTTAGATGTTGGCAGATTTGGCGAAGATGGAAAGCTGGTCCCAGGAACCAGCTTACCAGGGGGGAGTGTTGCCAAACCTGGCAGCACTAATTTCGATTGTCATCTGCAAAAGACTGACAGATCGTAAGCGCGCCTTTTTTTTATACAAAATGTCTGAATTCTAAAAATTCCGGCCTTTTCCATCTTGCCTTTGATCAAAACGCCTCGTGGCAAACTTAAGATTTAAGTAAAGTAAAATTTATCCTTTCCTTAAAAAAAAGCAAACCAATTGTAAGTAACTAAACTCGAATTGTAATGAATAATGAATTAAATATGAATGTAAATATGTATGTATATTCCGTAGGAATAAAAGTTTTCCCTTAACAAAAAAGAAGAAAGCTGTTCAATTATTTGAGGAAGGATATCTCCATAACAGATGGCAAACTTATTAGCAGACCACAATACCTTACTCGAGTCGATGCAGCGCTTGGCTATCGATCCAGTGTGTTTTTAATCAAACGCGGAATTGCATCCGAGGATTCGATGAAAGAAGATCCGTACTGCGGTGGTGAGGGAAATCCTAATCGAATTCATCCTCAAGCAATTAAAGAAGGTAACAAATTAAGTTTTATATTTATATGTATGTATGGAAGTAATGTTTTTCATTTTATGTATAAACAGAGGGGAACTCGAGTAAGCAAGACTCAAAAGGAAAGCATGATAATGTTTATGCTTGGAAATAAGGACTTCGCAAGGGGTCAAATTTCGACTGCCGAGGGGAGTCGGTGCGCCCAAGACTTATGGGCGATTTTGAGCAACCGGCATAACTCTCTTGGGCCCAACATCAAAACGATAGACCAATGGAAGAAGGTAAAAGTTAAAAGTTTTAAAGAAAAATATCTTACAAATGTCTTTTTAGTGTTGGACGGACATAAAATCGACAACAAAGGCCAAATTTTTATATGGGACCCCGAATCTCACCGAGATGGATGAAAAGGTTATGGAGATTATAACCACATTCGCTGTAGACGGAGATGGTTCTACTCCTGAAATTTAATTATACGAATGTCTTTTTGCTTTATATTATTGCAAATAAAAGTGAATGTTTGTTTGCATGTCCGGTATGGACTCCTAAACGGCCCAACATATGTTTGTTTTTTTCTGTAGAGAATTGAATGGAAAAATAGAAAGTTTTTGATGCAAAACTCGAAAAATGCATTGGCTTGCAAAATTAAAAATTGCATGGAATGGTAGGTGCACACGTTTTCAAATGCCTTAGGCTGTTTTGACAGGAAAGTTCTTCGGGTCATCTTTGGTCCCGTGTGCATTGATGGGGAATGGAGAAGAAGATACAACAGAGAACTTTACGGGTTGTTCAACGACGTGGACCTAGCCAGAAGGGTCAAGGTCCAGAGACTCAGATGGCTCAGTCATTTAGAGCCCATAGACACCAATGTTCCGGCCCGGAACGCCTTCGACACTATTCCCGAGGGACGTAGAAGGACAGAAAGACCGCCACTCAGGTAGCGCACACAAATGGAAGCGGACCTCAATCAAACTGGAGTGCAAAACTGGAGACAGCTAGCTAGGGACCGAGCTGGCTGGCGGAGACTGTTGATTGAGGCCCAAGTCCACAACGGACTGTAGAGCCACCTAAAGTAAGTAAGTATGGTAACTGGTCTGATTATGCTCAGAAAATCAACAAAAGTTTACAATTATCTTCGAACCATCTCTCTTTTATTTGCTTGCTTTCTCAAAATACAAAAACAAAATAATTCCAGTCCATTGCGTTGAACCTCTCAGACTGCTGTGTAACAGTCTCACAAATAGCTTCCTCAAAAAACGGATGCTTCAAAGCTTCTTGGGCTGATATCCTCTTGTGCGGATTCAATTCCAACAGTACAATAATCGTAGGCACTCGCTGTTAAAATATCTTTTTACAGAATTTCTTCTCCGTTGAATGAAGATTCTTTGCATAAGCAATCATAAAACAATTGCTCGCAGTTCTTGCACACCTCCATGTTGCTTCCTGTTCCCTGCATAATCGTCGTATATTTAGCCTCTAGTTCCGCGTCAAAACTTGTTCTTCTGTGATTTCGAAGGCGTACACAGAGCTTTCGCAGGTCGAAATTCTTGAATAATCATCTGAATAAGAACGCCAGTAGTGGTCCGGCCAAGTCGAGACGCTTGTTTCCGTAGTGATCACGATCGTCCAACTCCCGACGACCCAGTGAAGCCAGCAACAGCCTGTGAACTATGTACCCCAGGAAGTAGGCCTCCAAATTGAGGCAACATTTCCTTTTGTAGAATTTCCTTTGCGTACTTGATACGCTTGTCTTTGGACGAGCACCTCGAGCTCCAATAAAATTCAAGGCCACGTTCTGTTCCTGAACGACAAAAGCCTCATCCAGCGACGGCTTGACCATTTCCATCATCTCGGGATCATCGAAATCGTAGATTATGTGTTCGAGGATATCTCTGTCGGCGACGAATCCCAGAGCTCGGAAAACAATCATTATGGGAATTTCCTGCTTGATGTACGGCAGAATGGCGATGATCCTCTGACCGACTGCTGACATTTTGATGTTCTGCGAGCCTCGAGCCATCATATTGACCCACAGTGTCGATGTGGGATGTGAACTGTGCTCCAAACACGAACGGATCTCAGATTTAAAGTCATACTTGTCGTCTTTCATGCTGAACACGTAGACTGTGTTCGTGGCCATCTTTTCCTGGGCAATGAGGACCTTTTCGGAGACATTGATGATGAAATAGCCACCTGGATCCAAGGGACATTCGTTTAATTCTGTCACGATCGGACAGCTGACTGAGGAGACAGTAGGTCACCGAAGCATAATAGGGATTTTGCCGATAAAAGTCTTTCGATGTTGCGTCTCGACGGGATCTTGCCCTTCAATTATTTCAGTCTTGGTTATGTCAACGTACAGTGGCGCTGAGTAGGTGAGGTTACGAAGACGAGCTTCGTTGGGCATAATAGGACTTGGCGAACCGTCCTTTTCCCAATGTGTTGGCTTCGAAAGGTAAATTTGATCGAAGTTCAGCAAGAAACGAGGCTGCAAATAATTGACGATGTAAATGTAAAGTATTGAAAAAATAAGAGAAAATAATGCAAATTACCGGTGTTTCGATTTCTCCAGATGTGTGTTGAGCCTCGGCTTGGAGGTCAATGGCCGGTGAGTCTTCAACAATTCGCTTCACAGACATTTGAATGAATTCATCAAAACTGTCCAATTGCTGTCGCACCAGACCTTTCTCATCGAAATATGCGTTGATGACAATCCAGCAGGCTTCTTGCCAAAGTTCTTATCGGCATTGCAAAGCCATTGGAGAGCCGATATCGATATCGCTCCATCAAATGTGCCTGGTTTAAAGGGGACACCTTTGCCCATGTCTGTGAGTATCAAATCACCTTCGACTTCACGTTTCACGGCTATTTTTAACATCGCCAATCCACATATGATCGTTATCTTCGAGGACACTTCCGGATAACCCCGAATCGCAACCAATGTCCAGGACAAGACATGGTTCATCTTCGGGCAGCATTAAAAATTCAACAGCGCGTTCTGCCATTTCAACTTGAATCTCTATAAAACGAGAATTGCTTGAATATTTCTTCGCTTCGTAATAGATATCTCTGGAGGTGCTGAATGTTCTGGTCTTCTCGATACAGTTTTAGAATGCAAATTCACAGAATTAAATAGAAATGTTTTAAGAAAATATGAAATCAAAAAAATAATCCAATCGCTTTTGTGTTTTTTTTTAATAAATATTTTTATTTGAAAGAAATGTCAAAAATTTTAACGATTTCCACTGGAAATTCCAGTTCAATTAACGACGCAAATTTGAGTTAACGATTGTAGTTACAGAACACAAACTTTTCCAGGATCGTTAACGAGGGAACAATCTGTTCCATTTTTTAACGATTCGCTAAATTAACGACTGAGATACAGAACCGGGGCACTGTTTTCAAAACAGAAGAGTTCTGAGGTGCGTTTTTGCGCTGACTATAATCAACTATAATCAACAATGGTTGACTATTTCTCGTTTTTGCACGCCAATAGTTACGATTCGTAATTGTTGGAAATTAAGATTGAATGTGGCAGCACTGCTACAGTTTGTAATCTCTCAACCTTTATATTTGACACAATAAATTCACTTATTTTCATAGAACGACTTCGTTTTTACTAAAGCTCTGGAATTTTCTTTTTAATAAAATAAATTTCAACAGGTTATGGGCACCAGGCCACGTAAAAGTAATTCAAGCTTTCTGTTAAAGTAAAAAATCTTTGAAATCCGTAAAGTGAATAGTTTGGTTTGAGCACAGTTTAATTTTTTTTTGTTCAACTAATTTCGTCAATGATGGCCGGCATTCTCAGCACCATAGAAAAATTAAAAGGGCGGGAAAACTACGACGACTGGCAATTCGCTGTCCAGAATTATTTGGAACACCAGGAGTTATGGAATTGTGTTCTCGGAGTTGAGACAGACGCACTGAAAATTTCCAAAGCAAAATCCACAATTATTTTGCTCATCGAAGCAGTTAATTACGTTCACGTCAAGGACGCCAAAACTGCGAAGGAAGTTTGGGATCGATTGAGAGTAGCTTTCGACGATAGTGGGTTGACGAGAAGAGTAGGTTTGTTGCGATGCCTCATAACTACCAATTTGCAAAACAGTGGTGGTGTAGAGAGTTATGTTACCAAAATTATCTCAACCGCACATAAGCTCAATTCTATTGGGATGCCAGTCTCAGACGAGTGGGTCGGCACGTTGCTACTTGCTGGCTTACCAGAAGAGTATAAGCCCATGATTATGGGAATTGAAAGTTCTGGGGTGAAGATTTCGGCGGACTCAATTAAAACGAAACTGTTGCAAGACGTCAAAGATGATTGCATTTCGAATGAGCAGTCTGGCTCAGCTTTTTATGGTGAAAACAAGAATTTTAAGAAACGTTTTAATAAACCTGCAAAGAAGAATGGTCCTAGATGTTTTGTGTGCAATCAATATGGCCATATAGCAAAGAACTGTTCACAGAAGCAAAAAACAGAAACAGATGCTAGCCGTTCTAAGTTTCTTTATACAAGTTTTGCTGCACAACAAATTGGTGGTGAAGAATGGGTTGTCGACTCTGGCGCTTCTTCACATATGACGTTCAAACATGATTGGCTTGAGAATTCTACGGTTGTTTGCGATGACGTTATAGTTGCAGATAATAATAAATTGAAGGCAACGGCAAGAGGAGATGTGTCATTGAAGGTTTCATGTGGTGATGTCATAGCAAAAGATGTTTTGTTTGTCCCAAGCTTATGCGTAAATTTGTTGTCGGTGGTGCAGATGGTAAAAAATGGTAATCGTGTTGTGTTTGGCTCAGATGGTTGTTCTATTTTCAATAAAAACAACAAGCTGATTGCGACTGCAAGTTTGCACAACAATACATTCAAATTGGACAGACCTTCTCAAATAGTGAACATTGCGAAACTAAGTTCTGATTTGTGGCACCGACGTCTCGGCCACATCAATTATCAAACATTGAATAAGATGTCCAACGATGGTTTGGTGGATGGAATTTGTAGTGATGCAAGCGATAGATCTGATGGATGTGAAGTATGTCTCAGGGGCAAACAATTTCGGCAACCGTTTAAATTGTCCGAATCCACAACAAGTAGGCCACTTGAGTTGGTACACTCAGATGTATGCGGGCCTATGGAGCATACATCGATAGGAGGTTCACGATACTTTCTATTGTTTCTGGATGATTTCTCAGGAAAGATTTTTGTCTACTTTATCCATTCGAAGAGTCAGGTAATAGATAAGTTCGTCCAATTCAAAAATTTTGTTGAAAATCAAACATCATACAAAATTCAGAAATTCCGCTCGGATAATGGTACAGAATTTTGTAATCACAAATTCGCAAATGTACTACGTAGCAGTGGCATCAAGCATGAGACAACAAATGCATATACGCCGCAACAGAATGGCAAAGCGGAGCGAATGAACCGCACAATAGTCGAGAAAGCAAGATGCTTACTTATAGATGCGTGCATGCATAAGCGTTTTTGGGCAGAGGCTGTGTCGACAGCTGCATACTTAATTAATCGTACAGTGACAAGAACATCCGAATTATCAAAGTCCCCAGAAGAGATTTGGTCAGGAAGAAGAACAAACGTTGAACATCTTAGAGTTTTTGGATCGACAGCAATGGTTTACGTACCGAAACAAAAACGACAGAAATGGGACTCCAAATCTTCAAAGTGTATTATGGTTGGGTATAGTGAAGAAAAGAAAGGATACCGTTTATATCATCCTGAATCCAAGAAGATAATCTTCAGTCGAGATGTGAGTTTCTTCGAAGACGTAATGTACTTTCAGGATTCAGTGGGAGATACCATAAGAAATAATGTCTTGATAGAACTTGATAACAAGATAGATGTCAGCAACGAAATAGACGAATGGGAAGACGCAGAGGATCAGAATGGCACATATATTGAAGAAATTTTGCTAGATGCAAATGAGACTGATTGCCTTGCCAGCAGCGAAAATGATGGAAATTTCAACGTAGACTCTCCTTCAACTTCCGACTTGGTTCAAGACAATTCACCGAGAACATCAAAAAGGCAGCCTAGACGACCAGCAAATTTCGACGATTACATATGTTATCAAATGACTTCAGATGATTCCTATGATCCAGTTACATTTGACGAAGCGTGTTCAAGATTTGATAAGACTCACTGGAAGAAGGCGAAGTCTGCTTACGTCACATTGGAACAAACGAAATGATAGCAGACTCACTCACAAAAGCGTTGCCATCAGTCAAGTTCAACATATTCACATTTTCGATGGGAATTCAATCTAGTGGGAGTGTTGGAAATTAAGATTGAATGTGGCAGCACTGCTACAGTTTGTAATCTCTCAACCTTTATATTTGACACAATAAATTCACTTATTTTCATAGAACGACTTCGTTTTTACTAAAGCTCTGGAATTTTCTTTTTAATAAAATAAATTTCAACAGTAATCACAATTGTCGTTTTTGCGGTCTGTGTTGATGTGTCAAATCGTAACTATCTCTAACTATTTCCAATCCATCTCAGGAGGTGAGTTGAAAGTGGTTGGTGTGTCAAAGTGTGACACAAAAACTATAGTCAATTATCGTCAGCCCAAAAACGCACCTCTGCTCTTCTCAGAAGCATTCCGTCTGTCAAAGTCAGTCCAATGGAATGGTTTCAGAAGACTTCTGTGCCCCGGTTCTGTATCTCAGTCGTTAATTTAGCGAATCGTTAAAAAATGGAACAGATTGTTCCCTCGTTAACGATCCTGGAAAAGTTTGTGTTCTGTAACTACAATCGTTAACTCAAATTTGCGTCGTTAATTGAACTGGAATTTCCAGTGGAAATCGTTAAAATTTTTGACATTTCTTTCAAATAAAAATATTTATCAAAAATAAAAAAAAATTCATTATTCAAAAAATTCTCAACACAAAAGCGATTGGATGGCCGACCTTATAATGGTTAATAAAAAATCTGTATTAGATCGTATTTTGGATAGCATTCGGTGATGAAGATTGTTCAAAGAAAGGTATTTATCAAGTTGTCCTATAAATTTTAAAGTTCCCTTTCACATTTTCAAAGCCATTTTTTTTTTGTTAGCAAAAAAGTTCCCCAATCCAAAATCTCTGCTCATGCACGAAGACTATCAGCACGGTAACAAAGAAATCGCTGCTAAATGCGACAAATAATGTGGAAAGAAATTAAGAGCCCATAAGCAACTCCATGCAGAAAGAACAATCAATTGTCCTGAATGTGATGAGAAGTTTGCCCCCCAACGACTTGAGAGTTCATATGAGAATACATAGACATACTGGCGAATTGCCTTATCAGTGCGAGTTGTGTGACAAACGCTATAGAATCAAAGTGAGACCTAATTACCATTTATGCAAAAGCATTTGGGTATGAAACACGTTTGCGAGCTGTGTTCGAGTGAATTTAATAGCAAGCCAAAGCTGCGGTTGCATATGTTTGAGCATATAGGAATGCAGTATGTGTGCTACGAATGTATTTTGAGAAAGCAAGCAAATAAAAGAGAGATGGTTCGAAGATAATTGTAAACTTTTGTTGATTTTCTAAGCATAATCAGACCAGTTACCATACTTACTTACTTAAGTTGGCTCTACAGTCCGTTGTGGACTTGGGCCTCAATCAACAGTCTCCGCCAGCCAGCTCGGTCCCTAGCTAGCTGTCTCCAGTTTTGCACTCGAAGTTGATTGAGGTCCTCTTCCACTTATATGCGCTACCTGAGTCGCGGTCTTCCTCTCCTTCTGCGTCAATCGGGAATAGTATCGTAGGCTTTCCGGGGCAGAACATTGGTGTCTATGGGCTCTAAATGCATGGCCATCTGAGTCTCTGGATGGACCTTGACCCTTATGGCTAGGTCCACGTCGTTGTACAACCCGTAAAGTTCTCTGTTGTATCTTCTTCTCAATGCATACGGGGCCAAAGATGACCCGAAGAACTTTCCTCTCAAAACAGCCTAAGGCATTTGAAAACGTGTGCACCTACCATTCCATGCAATTTTTAATTTTGCAAGGCAATGCATTTTTCGAGTTTTGCATCAAAAACTTTCTATTTTTCCATTCAATTCTCTACAGAAAAAAACAACCATCTTTTGGGCCGTTTAGGAGTCCATACCGGACATGCAAACAAACATTCACTTTTATTTGCAATAATATAAAGCAATAAGACATTCGTATAATTAAATTTCAGGAGTAGAACCATCTCCGTCTACAGCGGATATGGTTATAATCTCCATAACCTTTTCATCCATCTCGGTGAGATTCGGGAACTGGTACTTGGACCGGTGGCTGGTGAAGAACGAACAATGCCAATATTGATGCTTGGAAGTTGTTGCTGGTTTATTGGATTGAACGATCGGCTGAGGACACTGGCATTAGTATTGCGTGGACGTGATTGGTGGACAATGACTAAATTCTCAAGATTGCCGCCACTAGCTGCACCAATAGTAGATGTTCCACTGCTGTTCCCTGATCCTGGATTCAAATTAGCTGCAAGAAGGTCGAGTTTATTAGAAATGTTCAAGGCTTTGTATGAATTATTCTAATTTACATTACGTGTAGCGAATAATCGGAACTCCGTCCAAACGACGGTCACTAGCTGTTGAGCGTGGCTGGTCGGGAGCATAAGCATGATCGAAGATTTCAATAAATTGACGAGTTTCTTCGTCAGCATCGGCTTCGCTGCGTTCTTCGCCATGTTCCTCGTTACCATCTGCAAATTGAAAAGTGGGTTTTGTTAGGGGCCGGTTATAGCTATCAGAAAAACGGATCAGAAAAAATATTCTTTTCCAAATTTGACTACTCTAGAACTTCATTTGAGAGAAATATTTATGCAATTCGACGAACATTTGCTTGAAATATATTTTTCAAAAAGAATTAAAACATTTATGACCGAATTTAATAGGAAAATTGAATTTAAATTTTTTTCTGATGAGATTTCATTTTTCTGAACAACTGATTGTAAAAACTTCAAAAATATTCCATTTCGTTTTTCTGATGTGTTTCGATTTTTTTCTGTTCCGACCACATCAGAAAAAATTTTTCTGATGAAAAAAAAATTCTGATGTCATAAAAAACAGCGCGAAGCTGAATTGACATTTAATTTCTGACACAAAATTTTTGGTTGCTATAAACACTCATCAGAAAAATGTTTCAAGTTTTCACTGTTTCAATTTTTTCTGATGGATTTTTCTGATAGCTATAACCGGCGCCTTAGCATTGATGAAATGAATCTCAATGAATTTTAATTCTACCCAAAAGCATTTAGAAATAACTGGATCGTTTGGGTTGGCCGATTGTGCTGCTTGGCGCTGTTGTTCAATGCGTTGTTGCGATGGTCCTTCAGCTTGAATGCTTGGCGGTAGAGAACGGAGTTTTCGTCGTCGTTTGGCCATTTTCTGAAAATAAAATGTTTTTATAAAGTTTGAAATTTGACAAATAAATTTTTTTAAATCAAAAATATTTGATTGCTTTCGTCACAAACCTAAAAAAATCAATTAAATCTGATAAAAAAAATCATTTGCGACTTACTTTTATCTTCGTACAAATTTTTATCGCCACCTAAAGTCCCGTGAGATAATTTGACAGCTAAAAGCCGTCAAATTAACGATTTGAACAGTTACAGAACGCAATTTAACGATATCCTTCCAGTGTTTCTTTTAGATCTGTTCCGGTAGTTAAAATTAACGATTGTCAAAGTTACAGAAAGAGAACACATCGTTAATTTTCAATGTGTTTCAATTCGCAGCGTTTAACGACTGATTTTAACGATTCGTAAGTTACAGAACCGGGGCACTGGACTCTTCCGAATGCTTCTGGACGACCAATGGAAAACGACATAACAGGCAATCCCATTTCGAATCGTTCCTCTTTGCAATTCTGAATCTCAACCAACTTCACTCACAACTGTCAAACGCGGAGAAACAACCTTCTTTCGTTTTTTCCAACAAAAAAAATTGACCACGCAAAAATGTCGGCTCTCAATTTAACCGTACACGTTCATCCAGTGGTTTTATTTCAAGTTGTTGATGCTTATGAGCGTCGAAATGCGGATTCCCATCGTGTAATTGGCACACTTTTAGGTAAGATATTCTCAGATTTCACCTGGAAACAAACAAATTTCTAAGAGCCATTCTCCACGTACCTAGGTTCGGTCGACAAGGGTGTCGTTGAAGTGACTAATTGCTTTTGCGTTCCCCACAAGGAGCACGACGATCAAGTCGAAGCTGAATTGAGCTACGCCATGGATTTGTACGATTTGAATCGCAAAGTAAACAGCAACGAGAATGTTGTAGGTGAGTAGTCCAACTTTCACATAACCTCAAAAAGGAGTACGTCTCTCAACACAATCAATTTGTTTCCATCACTTTGAAGGTTGGTGGGCCACTGGTAATGAAGTCACCAATCACAGTTCAGTCATCCATGAGTACTATGCTCGTGAGTGCAACAATCCAGTTCATTTGACTGTTGATACTTCCCTGACTGGCGGCCGTATGGGCTTGAAGGCTTACGTCTGCATTCAATTGGGAGTTCCCGGTGGCAAAACTGGCTGCATGTTCACCCCGATCAATGTTGAAGTACAATGCTATGAACCAGAAGTTTTCGGTTTGAAATTGCTGCAGAAGACAATCAGTGTGTCGAGCCCGAATCGCCCAAAGACAGTAGCTCCCATGTTGGACTTGGCTCAGATCTCTGAAGCCGCTACAAAGTTGCAGGGTCTTCTGGACCTCATTCTCAAGTATGTTGAGGATGTGATTGCTCGCAAACAGCCGCCAGACAATGCTGTTGGACGGTCGTTGTTGGATTTGATTCATTCCGTGCCTCACATGAGCCATGAGCAGTTTACTCAGATGTTCAATGCCAACATTCGGGACCTGTTGATGGTGGTAACTTTGTCGCAATTAATCAAGACCCAATTACAGCTTAACGAGAAGCTCACATTTTTGCCAACCAATTAGATTTAATTTGATTTTCTTGTGTAAGCAATAGAAAACGATCGACGGTAAGCTTTTAGTTGGGGAAATAAAAATTTGAGTTCTGTAATTTTGTTTGTTTTGAATCATTGAAACCTCCATTTCAGTAGGCTTTAAGGAAAGTCATTCTTTCTAGGGTTGCAACAATTGCGATTGGGAGGTTAAGAGGTCGTTTGTAAAATAAGTGATGAGTTTTCCTCCCCGTCTTGTCCACACTGATACTTTTCTTGCCCCTTGGTAATTGGATTTGAAACTACCTTTCGTTCATACAAGTTGAATTGACCCTAATTAAATTAATGCTATTGTGCCCTAGGGCTCAGTTTTTTTCTCCTCCCTCCGACTCAACTGCTATACTCTGTCCGATAAAAATTGGCAGTACAGGGAAGATAGGGATATCTGTATCTCGGTCGCACTCTTTTCCTACCCATAAGTACTTTTCTCAAAAAAGCTCTTACAGGGTTGTCGTAATGCGCTTTTTGAATTCGAAAAAGCTAAGGCTAGGCGCGCACATGCAACTTTTTTGAAACCAAATAGTTCGATCGTTAGTTGCCCAAACATCGCGCACATAAGCAACTCCAAAGTAATCAACGAAATAAACCAATACACAGAAAACTTTTATTGACTTTTTCAATCTCATATACACGAAACAAAATAGTTTCAAATTTGTCCTACTCTTTTGCTTATGAAAGAAAAGCGGAGATATATTGTTGGAATACAAAATATATTTTTGGTTTTTGAAAGAGATTTCATAAGTCAATACAATTTTCTGAATATGGATTTTTATGAATTGATATGCGCCTTTGAATTAAAAAGACGGAATAAACCTGTAAACAAAAGGCAATAGGTTCACCCGTTGAACTCACAACGCCTTGTGAAAGGGTTTCCTTTCGGTTGCCAAAACGCTTTTAAAGTCGATGAAAAGATGGTGGGTTTCGACTTGAAATTCGTTGGTCTTTTCCAGTATCTGCCTCAGTGTGAATATTTGGTCTATCGTTGTTCTGCCTGGCCTGAAGCCACACTGGTACGTGCCGATTATTGTGTTGCAGAAAGGTTTAAGACGCTCACACAGTTGGATAGGATTTTGTATGCAACATTAAGCAGGGATATGCCACGGTATCCATTGCATTTCTTGAAAGACTTCTACTATTTGTTGACGATTCATTTATTATTATGGCGTCTTGATTGACGCTGTTGCATGAAAGATGCCGCACCCCCAAATCCGATGTGCGGTGGCCACAGTTAAGGTATCTAGCTGCAGATCGAGAAGGATGAAGACGTTTTGTTGATGCCCTATGCCCCGAGCGGGGTTACAGGACCTGATGATGATGATGATGATGCCACGGTAGTTTTTGCATACCATCGGATCGCCTTTTTTGTAGATGGGGCATATGGAGCTTATCGACCAGTCAGTGGGCATGCATGCGATCTCCAGACGGTCGAACCAACAACCAAATCGACCATGTGCTAATCGGCGCAAGGCACGCATCCAACATCCTGAACGTGCGCACTTTCCGAGGAGCCAATGTCGACTCTGACCACAGCCCAAAGAAAGAAGTTCAACATCGATTGCCTTAGCACATTGGAGAATGCCAGAGACTACAGAAGCCGCCTGAGCGAGCAACTCTCCGCCGCCGTCCTCCCAAATACCACACACGTCAACACACTGTGGAACCAATATCGCGAAGTAATAAAAAATGTAGCCGAGACCACCATAGGTTACCCCCGAAAAAGAACCCGTGGTATGATGATGAGTGCGTGATATTGAAAAGAGAGATGGAAAATGCACGCCTGCAGATGCTGCAACGGAAAACACGAGCAGCAAGAAAAGAGTACCGAAAGAGAAATGAGAAAAAGACCCTGCGAACTTCCGAAGTTCCGAAGTTGCGAAGGAAGAAAAGAGCATCCGCAGTTTCTCAGCTCAAAGATCTTGAAGAGTCTAGGGCCAAGAACAACACCCGGCGTTTCTTTAATAGGTCGAAGCAATTAGATTCTGGTTTCAGAACCGGGACACAAACTCTTCCAAACAGCGAAGGAAACCTAGTCACCGAAGCACAGGGAATTGTAGATGTTTTCAAGCAGCACTTCCAGCAGCTTTCAGTAAATAAATACATTTGACGTTTAAAAAGTATCAAATTGAATTATGAAAACAAACTCATGAGTAGGATATATTATTCTAAGGTATCCTACTAATCCCGTCACACTTTAAAGAATCATTCAACTGAAATACACTAATACATGCATACCTAGGAAACTATTTAGTTGAATGTGGGCGCAGTTACGTGTATCATAGTAGGATACAGACATTTTTTATGGGTTTTAGGCCTATTTGCTGATTCGAAACATAAATTTATGTTCTACATAAAGTTTTCATTTTTATATGGGACGTTCCGGAATTCTTAAGTTCCACATAAAATCCCCATGGGAATTCCGGAACGTCCCATATAAAAATGAAAACTTTATGTAGAACATAAATTTATGTTTCGAATCAGCAAATGGGCCTTAGCAACTAATAAATTTTCGCAATCAATGTATGAAAGAGAAAACTAGTGAAATTGAGATGTTAGGTGGTTCTCTTCTCTCAGAATTTTTTGTGAAAGAAAAACATTGACTAATTTTTTTTCTCTCTTGCACTTAAAGAAAATTATTCAACGATTTAGTTGAATGTCCGCGCAGTTACCTATAATTCCTTGTGACACAAACTAAGGAATTGGTTTGAGGCGATGATTTAGTTTGTGTCAAAACACAAACTTAAAAGTTGCTCGAATGAGCGACAGAATGGTTTCTGTATGTGCGCGGACTCTCGTATAAGTCTATAGTGCTCAGTTTAGAAACCGAACAGTTTCGAAACTAAAAGTTGCATGTGCGCGCCTAGCCTAAATGAAATAACTGCAGGGTTGACATTCTTCTTTTTAACATGCGACCAGATTGGTTTTTCTTTTTTGGTGGTGAGTTGTGGCGTTTGATGCTATTTTCCCTTAGAGGTCTGTGCACTGTTCGTTCAGATACCTACAGAAAATATATCAACAACCTGCTTTACAGCCTCGGTTTTACTTTGCAGGTTCTTACAAATTGCTTTTGTCGCCTCAACTATCTCTTTTTTTTCGGCACTATAGTCCTTTGAGCATTTTGATGTTGAAGCCATTTTAAATTTGCACAACACAGCAAAAGCAAAAGCAACAGCAATAAAACACAAACAACACAACAAAATCACAAAGATAATATACAAACAACACAACAAAAGCACAACAAGAAAAAACAAACCACACAACAATAGAACAACAACAGCACAACAATGCACAAAAATAACTCGCAAAATCAACAAAGCTACCGCCCGGTACGAGAATCTACGCAAATAAATATTCTTCCTCAAATAAAATGGCTTTGATTTTTATACAGTACATAACGCTTATAAGAAACTCAAAATTTGCACAATATTTGTTTCTTTTAACCGAGTTTTTTTTATATCCTTACAACGGATATAAGAAACAAGTTTCTTATACGGATATAAGAAACAAGTTTCTAATACGGATATAAGAAACAAGTTTCTTATACGGATATAAGAAACAAGTTTCTTATACAGATATACCCTGGAGTGTCAAACATTTATCCTAGGCTAAATAATTGACTCAATTGAAACACGGTCTTAAAATTAATCAGTAAGGCCGTGTGCGAATTCAGTTAAAAATGGGTTAAAACTTGACGTTTGGTTAAATTTTGACATTTCGCATTAAATAAAATTTGACTAGCTGCGGAGCAAGTTAAATATGACAGTAGTAGTTAAAAATTCAATTCATTCATTTTTAACCACAGTTCATCCAATTCGCACACAGCCTAAACAAATAAATTTTATTTAACAAAAAAACACGAAAACAAAAAAATTTCAGCGCAGTTTTCTTAGTACTTTTGTACATTCTTATTTAAGTCTTTACCTAATTCTTCAAAATATCAATTGTTGTTTGAATCAAGTCTTTCTGCGCTTCTTGAAAAGAATATCTTCGATGTTATGCGTGATGTCATCATCACTATCTAAATAACTTTTCAAAACGAAAAAAGCACGCAGAACTTCATTTCTTGTTAGTTTTGGCAATGGTATTTGCTCCTTTTGTTGTTCGTCTTCGATTTGCTGGTCAATTCTTTCACCATCACCATCTCGTACTTCGTTCAAAATTTCGGTATCGTCCAACAAAAATAACAAATCTAATGTCAAAATGAACACTGCACTGAAATTCATTCAATCATTCATTCATTTATTCATTCAAATGTCAAATTACATCATGTGTACATAAATGGCATTTGCGTCGTTTGTTTTGAATTTTTCTTAAGGGTCTGTGCATGTTTTTTGAATTTCGTGATTTGTTTGCAAGTTTCTTATATCCAACCAACTTTACATGAAAAATAAAAGTTTGTGTTTGAGAAATGTTTCTTTTATCAGTGTATTTCTTATAAACGTGTTTCTTATAAACACACAATTCAACATTAAAATATATGGGAAAGTTCACGGTGCTTTTGTTCAAGTTTCTTCTAAGCGAGGTTTTCTTATAAGCGTGTTTCTTATAAGCGATAAATACTGTACCTGCATTTTAAGTTTTAAACTGATTTGCAAAACTTTAAAAGAAATGAAAAAGTCAAACACAACTCGATAACACTCATCGTTAAGAAAGCTCTCAAATCAAAAGCTCCTCAACAGAAATCCATTGAAAAAGTAAGAAAATATATACGAAGTAAGTTACAAAATAGAAAAAGGCAACTCTGAATATGTGTGATTTAATGAGGGTTGAAAAGCAGCAGAGAACGATCAGTGCATGCTCAAGTGTGTGCCAGACTGCCAGGCAGGTCGCTGTGGGTTCTACGTCGGATGCCATCAAAAATTCATGGGTGTTTTATAAAACTTTTTAAAGGAGTTTCCTTCAATTGGGTATGGTGTAGAGAACAGCGCGCCACTGATTTTTAAAAAGCTCTCCCATAAGGCCTGTACTGCCAATTTTTATCGGACAGAGTATACAAAGCAGACATTACCGCTATCCAGGAAATGCGATGGGATGGACCGGGCAAAAGGAGGATGAAAAACTGTGACATTTACTATGGTAATTGTTACCGGGAGCAACAACAGCAGCTCTTTGGATGTCTCAGGAAAAAAGTGTTGAGCTTCAAATGTGTAAGCGAACGCATCACGACGATCCGAATCAAGGCTAAATTCGGCAACATTAGCCTAATATGCGCGCATGCCCCCACAGAAGAGAGAAATGACGACACCAAAGACGAGTTCTACGAGCTCCTCGACAAAACATGAGCAATGTCCTAGCTATGACATGAAAATTGTCCGCGGCGATTTTAACGCAAAGCTGGGAAAAGAGGACATCTTTGGTGGAACAGTCGGAAAGCACAGCCTGCACGACACCACTTCCGATAACGGATTCGTCGTAGCCAAGGTAATGCTGCTAATATCCCGACAACGGCCAAAACAAAGAAATGCTGCAAGAAAATTCGACGTCGGTCGGCTATAATCGCAAGAAATCGCCAGATCCTTCTCTGATCGAGTGTCAAGAATCCTCTTAAGGAATCCTATGCCGCCAACATCATGCATCGAAGACCAGTGGCAACATTTCCAGAAAGCAGTTAGAGATGCCCGTAGCTTAGTTGGTAAGTGCGTTGGCTGCTAAGCAGAACGTCGTTGGTTCGAGTCCTACTCAGGCCAAGTTTTTATTTCATCTTTCACGGGTACTGCCTCTTGCGAAGACCTGACAAATCTTCCAGGAGTATCAATCTGTCATGAAAAAGTGCTTCTCAACTTTGTCGTTCGGAATCGGCGTTAAATTGTAGGTCCCCTCAATTCTTCACACGCATTCAGAGAATTGTTGATGAGAGTAAGCCACTTAGGCCTTGGCTCTTCAAGAGCTGTCGCGCTACTCTATTTATTTTTTTTTAGTTAGAGATGCCTCCTCTAATGTGCTGGGTTTCACACAGCCACCAAAACGAAACCCCTGGTTTGACGAAGAATGCAGACAGGCCAATGCAGCCAAGCAGGAGGCATACAAAGCGACGCTGCATAGAAGGACAAGAGCTGCTCGTGAGCTCTACAGGCAAAAGAGGTGAGAGGAACGCTGGCTTCTCAGGAGAAAAAAGAGGGAGTATGAGAAGCGTCAGATCAAGGATGTTGTGAGAGCCAACAGCAGGAATGAAGTTCGGAGGTTTTATCGGAAGGTAAAACACCTGGCTCAAGGTCATCGAGCAAGAAGCGATGCCTGCAGAGATAAACATGGGAACATCATAGTAGAATCGCAGTCAATACTGGGGATTTGGAAAGACCACTTCTGTAGACTGTATAACGGCGACGACGAACAAAACCCCGCCGTCAGACAGGAGCCTTCTATCATACACGATGACAGCCAACAATTCCGTCAACCCGACCTAGAAGAAGTGAAAACGGCAATATCACGGCTGAAATCCAACAAAGCCGCTGGAGCACATGGTCTAGCTGCCGAGCTGTTCAAAGCAGCAGGCGATGTTCTAGATAAGAGCATGCACCAAATCATCTGTAAGATATGGTCGGAGGAATGCATGCCCGATGAATGGAACCTCAGCATTGTTTGCCCGATCCTGAAAAAGGTAGATCCTGTAAACTGCGCCAACTACAGAGGAATCAGTCTAACTAATTAACATCGCCTACAAGATCCTCTCTGAACGTCTGAAGCCTTTCGTCAACAATCTGATTGGTCCCTGTGGCTTCCGCTTCAGACCAGGAAAGTCAACCATCGAAAAAAAACGTCGCTACATCAAGGTTGGCAACGAGCTTACGGAATCATTGGATGTCAAAAAACGATTCAGACGATGCACTGTCATGCGATTTCCTTAACATCGTTCTTGAGAAGTGTAAAACTCCACCGTCAACACCAGAGGCACTATCTTTCAAAAGTCTGTTCAACTTCTCGCGTACGCCAATGATATTGATATAATGGGAAGAACACAGCGTTATGCCAATGGTGCCTTTGTGAGAATCGAGACAGCAGCGGCAAAAATGTGTTTAGCGGTAAATTAGGCAAAAACGAAGTATATGCTGTCTTCGAGGAAGAGGAAGGATACCCAACATCGACGGCTCCCACAGAACGTCACAATAGACGCATACAACTTCGAGGTAGTAGAGAAGTTTGTCTACCTAGGCTCCGCTATTAAAAAGGGCAATAACACCAGCGCCGAGATCAGACGAAGAATAAGTTTTGCTACTCGCTGTTTCTTTGGGCTAAGAAAGGAGACTGTTGATTGAGGCCCAAGTCCACAACGGACTGTAGCGCCACCTTAAGTAAGTAAGTACCTTCTGAACTCTTAGCTTTCCATATGCGTTCTTGGATTCACACCACTTGGAATGTGGTGAAGGCATTATTTCATATCCAATATAGGGATTCGTCCAAAAGTGTTGTACTGCAAAGATCCCCTTTATGGTCTTTAATCACAGTACAAGGCTCAGAACTTCAAAGTATGGATGTATTACCTGCACTTTGTTGTGTTCATTGTCGTATGTATTCTCTAAGTTCACTATGGCGTATACGTTCTATTTTTAATCATGTTTAAGCTCCATAAATCTTAAATGTCACTCCAAAAACGACCTCTTTCCAAAAGTAGCAATACATCCTCCAATTATTTTTATGAAATGAGATCCATGATCACTTTCATTGTGGACTACTTTCAATTTCACCTAACAGACACACCAGACAGACATCGAAGTCACAATAGTTCGATGTATCATCACATTACACCATGTTGAACGAAAATACCATATTTCCTGAATTACGCAACGCAACAACTTCTGACTCCCATTCCACGATGGATAGAATTTCAACATTCACATCTTACCCATTTGAACTGCAATCAAAGGCATCATTGTTGTCGTCTTCGTCAGTTGTCTAGTTCATGTTTTCTTCCACTTTCTAGTTCTTCCGACGGAGCATCGGATTTCAGCAATACCAATCCATATAACCACTGACTCGACAATGACGACTTTGCAACTCTGCCAATTGTGAACTCAAATTGTCAAAAGACAGTCATTATTTATCGAATTGCTTGCACTTTTCGTGGGCTTCGTAGTTCGATGGGTCTTCGTTATGTTGGATGGGTGGTTGGCTCATTCAAGCTTCAATATCATTCTCGATGTGCAATCGTTTTGATAGATCCCCTCAATTTGTCGTCGTTTGAGGACAGAGGCCGAGACGACTGTAAATGAAAAGAATTCATGTTTGGTCATCTTTTTCAGTGATTGAGCACAGCACGGGGATGTCCAGGTACCTATTGCTTAATTTTCAATTCCACAGTTACTAGCATTGCAACCTTGACTCTATAAAGTCACCGGAACAATGATGCTTTGTTTGTTCCCTACGATCTACTATGGGATCTGGTGATCCGCGATGCTCGATGGATGGGAAAGACGATGTGCGCATTATGATGCCCATTGGCGGTCACGACTTGGCTTAGAATCGATAAATACAAATTAAAATTAAATTTAGATTTTGCATTAAGCTTAAGCAGCATACCGTTGAGTGTAATTGAGATTGATCAGCAGAACAATGAAAAAACAATAAAATTCATTCATAGCGAAAAATTCATAGATTCCGTTTGCGATTAGAAATGCATTAAAATTTATGGAATCGATAAGTACGGTTCTAAAGGGTGTTAGTGGTGGGTGGTTAACAGGCGCGGATCTAGAATTTTTTTCCGGAGGGGGTCACAGGATAGAAAAAAATCAAAAATAATAAGAATAACGAAATAAACAAAGAAGTACGCTATAAGATCCCATCTAGAAAAATTTCCTTGGCTAGAAGTTACCAAACAAATACTTCCCTGAAGCGACTAGTTCGAGAACCACTCAAAGCATTTGATGATTTGATGGGTGAAAAAGGAACGCTTTCAGTTTACCAACGCAACCAATATCACCAGAGGGCGGTAGAGACTGGAAGAATTTTCTCACGACTTTCCACAATCCAGAATCTGAAGTGATCAACCAGGTCCATGTACAACGAAGTACAAGAAAATCGAGAGCGGTTGAGACCTATCATCAAATCGATTACTTTTTGCAGTCAGCAGAATATTTCTTTACGTGGTCATAGGGATGTTGGACCGCTCTTGGATACGACCGACAACAAATATAGTCCGATGGCGAACGATGGAATCTTCAGGGCACTCCTTCGCTTTAGAATTGATTCTGGTGACTCAACTCTTCAGTATAATTTAGAAACTGCAAAATCAACTAGAAGCATGCAAAGAAGAAATGCAGCAAGTCATTCTGAATAGAGTAAGAGCGGCTAAATTATTGTATGTTATATTCGACGGGACTACTGACATTTCACACAAGGAACAACTCAGCATGTCACTTCGCTACAAGTGGAAGAGAGTTATCAGAGAACATTTCATCACATTTTGCGATGCATACTCTGACATTCGGCCTGAAGATGTAGAAGGAAACGAGAGACGTTTAACTGGAGTGGCAGTTGCACATATTGTCATAGATTTGTGTAACAAATTCGATTTGGACTTGCGATACTTGGTTGGGATTGGTACAGACAGTTGGTCGGTTATGGCGTCTGATATGAAAGGGGCATGTTACGAGTTGATGAAAGTGGCAATTCACTCTCGATGTTGTCCTTGCAATAATTATGTTTTGAACAACTCTGCTGGAATCTCCCTATGTCAGCCGCTGCCGAAATGCTACAGGAACAATGAGAACCATTGTAGCTTTTGCAAAAGCTTCGGCAAAAAAGGCACAGCGTCTTCAAAGAAGAGGAAAAGAGACACAATGGGTCGAAAATCACGAAGGAAACGCTGATGAAAATTTCTGATGCATTTGAGAAGATTTTTGCCTGGAAGGATGAGAAAACTGTATCTGCTGCCGCGAACATTCATCTCGCTCTTCTTAACTCAACGTTTCTGGTTTTTGTTTTTTGTTCAATCAATCAATACTTCAAAAAACTTAATTATTTTTGTTTTTGTAGAAGTAAATTTACCTTTGAGCCGAATACTGCGAACTATTTCATTAGATCTGAAGAAAGCAACCGGTTTGATCCCGACTGATTCTGTTTTTCAACAGCTATTCTCTGAAACTGAAAATCTCGCAAAACAGCTGGATATGGAGTTGAAAGTAGCACGCGTTGTTTCTCGCCAAAAACATCCAGATAACCACCAACAGAATCAAACCCCGAAGGAATATTTCAGGAGAGCAAAATACATTCCTCTGTTGGACAACATTGTGACGGACCTCAACGAAAGGCTCTCTCCAGACGTGATGAAGCTTTTAGGGTTGAGAGTGTTTCTGCCTCGGACTTCCTATACAGCGGAGGACATTGAAGAAGTTCAGCTTGTAGCAGAAATGTATCAGAAGCTTCTGAACTCTCCCCCTTCGAGTGTTCCTGCCGAATTTGAGTTGTGGGTAGGTAAATGGAACCGAATGGTTGAAGACGGCGGTAAATTCCCAGATTCGGTTCCTCTCACCCTTGATGCGTGTGATGAAGTAGTTTATCCGGCTATTAATATACTGCTTACGGTTTTGATTACTGGAGCAACTGCAGAAAGCAGTTTTTCAACTCTCCGTCGTCGCCTTAAAACTTGGTTGATATCAACTATAGCAGAAGAAAACCTCACTGGGCTTGCACTGCTACATATCCATCGTGATATCAATGCGATCATTAACAGATTTGCAGAAAAGTAAGTTAATTGTGGTGGTTTGGTCAGTTCCCGGTTCTTAAGTTTGCAAACATTAGGTTTTGTTCGTTTGTTTTTTTTTTGTTATTCGGTTTGTAAAATATTGGTTCAGCTCTATTTTTTTAAATGTGGCCTGTTTAGGGGGAGGGGGGGGGGAGTTCATGACCCCGTGACCCCCCTTAAATCCGCGCCTGGTGGTTAAGTTGGAAGAAGCGTGGCTGATTTTTATTCTTTTAACTGTTTGTTTTTTACTGACGATAATCATTTGGGTAACAGTTTCGGACTTCTCCAACCAAAATACACAGCTGGTGAAAATATTCAATCGGTGCTTGAAATGTAAAGGTTTCTGATCGATATCGTTGTGAATTTCACTAATGATCAGTGATTAAAAATAATTCTACGAACGCTCTTAGTCAGTTATCAGAATGGAACCTTAACAGTAGAAGCCATTTACCTACAATAAAACGGTTTTGACGTCAAAAAGTGGTACTTTTGATTTTTTTTTCGCACAGAAACACCCTTTTCTAGGTTTTTTACTTTGTACTATACTTCTGTACAACTGTTAATGGTGCTTTTGGTTGATGCACACAGATCTTTGACAATACCTATCATGTTGTGGCGGCACATGTACATAAATTTCCATATCAATCTTGGTGATCAGTTTTGTTCAATGCAACAACAAATCTTCTGTTTTATGAAAAGGAATTCAAGACATTATTTTTTCAGTAAAAAATTAAACTGGACAATTTTATTAAATTTTTAAACTGTACAACAAAATAAAACTTAAACTAAAACTTAAGCTAATTCGTCTTTAAATTCTGGTAAGGTTAATGGTGGAATCCAAATCCATGATGTGGGAAGCCCCCATAACCGTGACCATAGAACGATGGTCCATGGTAACCGTGATAGCCATGATATCCTCCATATCCATGACCATGTCCATAACCAAATCCATGACCGTGACCGTACCCATGTCCATAGCCTGGTCCGTAGCCATGTCCATATCCATAGCCGCCATGATAAGCTGGGTATCCATAACCACCGTATCCGAATCCATAAATTCCTCGTTTTTCTGTCACTTTAGTGTCGCCATCAGGAATCACAGATTCACACAAAGCCGAGGCGGCAAGCAAAATGACAAGAAAAATGCTCTGAAATAAATGTTCAAATAAATCGGGATATGTAATGTATCCTTGATCCTGAACTCTTACCAGGAATTTCATGATGCCACTGATTAGGTATTGGGTTTGGCTTTCAATGAAAGGTATTTAGATGAAGTGCAGAATTGTTTCTGATGTCTGTGGATGGGCTGCAAAAGATATTTATACCTTTCCTCTGAGGTCTATACATGATAGGAGGTACATAAGGGTGTTAAGTTTCCATCTTTTGCTCTTGTCCCCAGTGCAAATTCGAAAGCAATACATTATCTCGTAGATAAGTGATAAAAATGCATGAAAGGTATTGTAAAAAGAGAAGGTACAACGAATTGAGGAAGAGAAATCCAAACGAAAACATATGAAATGCAGTTGCTAGAAACACTTACAGCTGCTAGCCTTACATGAATGAGGAGTTCCTCTCGTCTATGCACAACAATCATATCAATCCCTTACGATACACTTACGGAAAAGTGCTTCTCGTCTTGGTTGTTCAGAATCGACATAACATTGAAGGCCAATTCAATTCCTTACATGCACTCAGGATCTGTTTAAGAGTAACGCACTTGGCTCTTCGGAGCTGGTCGTGCTTCTCTGCTTATATTTTTTTGTTAATTTGTTTTTTAATTATTTTTTAGGTTAATTCATCCTCTATTGTGCTGTTTTTAGAATCAAAATATTTCCGCGTAAGTTATAAGGAAAAATGAACTATTTTCTTTTTTTGAAAATTCGTCATTTTCAAACTGTTACAAACATTTACACGAACAACCGTGGAAAGAACTAGCTATAATGAACAGGCAAGCAAAACCTTATATTTGACAATTTTAAATGCTCTATTGTTGGCAGTTGAATGAGATAAGGGTTTAAGTACACAGCAACCTAAAGATCTATTGTGTCCTCTTAACATTAGCTCATAGTGCCTAGTCTGGCCATAAGTTCTGTTACATGTTAAAAGTTCAATAAAAAAATGTCTCGTAAATCTCTTATTACAAAATTTATTTCTCACATTAAGTTAACAATATAAGTTTGAAGAAAAAAAAGTTTCATTCAAAATGACCGCCTTTAGCTCTTACACAGGCTTTAAATAGTTGTGGCCACTGTTCCTTAGCGGCACCTACAGTTTCGATGGGAATCGGCGACGCATGTTACTCTTATCAAAACTGCCTTTAGGCTGTCAAAATTTCGGTGGAGAGTCCTGCAGGCCATGCGTTCTAGCCCTTACCACAAGCTGTAATCCAGCGGATTTTGTTCTGCACTTCCCGATGGCCAATCCTCAGCAGCAATAAAATCCGGAATATTGCACCTTAGCCACCCTTGTGTTTTTTTAGACTTCTGTGGCGGAGCAGAGTCTTGTTGGAAGACCAATCTTTCACCGTTGAATAGAGAATGTGTTAAACCTTTAACAAAACCCTCGAGAAGACTTTCTTGATAGAATTTTGCTCCTGTTTTAACACCTTTTTCATAAAAATACAGTGATGTGACACCTTGATGAGATACATCCCACCAAACCATTAAATAAGTAGGGTGATGAACTTTTTTGGACTTTTAAGATGATGTTGCACACACTTTATCATTTTGTTTGTTAAAAATCTTTTCTATCTAAAACATTTTCTCATCAATAAGCAAAAAATATTTTCGTGTCCATTTACCACGTGCAACAATATAGTAATGGCCAAGGTTTAAAAGCCTGTGTAAAAGCTAAAAGCGGTAATTTTGAATGAACATTTTTTTGTAAAAGATTTACTAGACATTTTTTTATTGAACTTTTAACATGTAACAGAACTTATGGCCAGACTAGGTAATTACCTCAAACTACAGCTCCTCCTCTAACCTCTCTATACTCTACTTATACAGATGGAACACCTTTCTCCTATTTCTGATAATAACTTAGGTGTTTTAATTTTTGGTGGATAAGTGCACCACAACTGTCTAGAATATGGTCCGGTGTTTCATCTGCTTCATTGCCGAATCTGCATGTTAGACTTTCGTCTAGTTTGGGAATGCTAAGGTGCCTTTGTGAATAATTTTCAATGACCCGAGAGAAAATCAGTAATTATCCTTAGTTTATTCTTGAACTTTTGGTTGTAGTTACGCAGAAACACCTACGCCTGTCTCAGTCCGGACAGTTGTGCCCAGTTGTTTCTTCTCCTGGTTTCCTCTTCTGTTTTGATTTTACTTCTGGTTCTGATGGTATTTTCAGTAGGGTTTCGACCGTAATAGCGGAGTTTAGTTACTTTGTTGTTCTTGCCTTGTTTATTTAATCTGTCTATGCACTCCATAACGAGTTTTGAATTAAACGTGTAGGAGTTAAACGATTTAAGGGCTGCTTGACTATCTGACATAATTGCAATATTTTTGTAACGTTGACTCATTTCGAGATTGAGTTCTACATATATGCTAATTGCGTTGACGCCTGTTGAAAGATACTGAGAGATTGACCCATTGGAATGGTCTCGGGCCCATATATTCTCGCAACAGTACCCTCAGTTGTTCGCAACCCGTCTGTGTACCATTTGATGGTGTTTTGACTGTTTGTACCAATTCGTCTATGCTTTTAGTGATCATGCAGAAGTTTGTGAAGATTCATCAATTTGCATTCGCTCATTTTATCCCATCATAGTTGCACAGACACGTTGGTTTTCAAAGTCAAACTCCATAAAACCAATAATTTGGGATATGCATTAAGTTCATTGGAATGGCAGTGACTCCATCTGTCGAAAATTAGTCGTACCAACCTAGATCCATGAACTTCAAATCGATACCTACCACCTGTTCATCGATTATAAGGCCGAGTATGACAGCGTCTATAGAGACCAACTATATATAGCAATGTCTAGTTTTGGCATGGTATGGCACCATGCCATGCCATTTGCCCACACTTTTGATATTTTTATATATGGCTATTTGTCGCTTTGGTAATGTGTCATTTGACCATATTTTCTTGTGTCATTCAGCCATATGGTCAAATGACGCTTTCTAAAAGTGACAAATGGCCATATATTAGAATATGGTCATTTGACACATTTTCAAAGCGTCATTTGACCATATTTGGCGCATATTAAACACAAAATTTGCAAAATGGTTCGAACAGGAACTATCTTTGAGATGGTACTTTCAGTACTTGCGACTACAAACAATCGTGCACTTCGCTCATGATAACCATGTTAGTAAAGATACATAAATTAATTTACATTTTGTTCATATTTAGATTTAGAAATCTTTAATAAGAATCATTGATGATGTTTATAATTTTGAAAACATATCAAAAATTGTTAAGTTAAAATTGCTGCTGTGAAATGAATGTATGTTGAGATTTTCTAAAACATTATCAGTTTTCGTAAGGGAAACTCTTCCCAATGCAAACGTTCTTCTGAACTTTGGTGTTCGGTGAGAGTAGGGCATTCTACAAGTTCACTGTACTTGAACCCAGTTTCATCTTATTGCATCTTTTTTTGCCCTAAAATAACTGAGCTATTACAATAACATTAACAGCTCCATCAGAAAGACATTTTTGTATTGAGGGATGTTCAGTTTTTTTGCATCATGAGAATGTAGACGTAAGTACTATTTTTGCAATACTAAGGCTGAGTTAAGGCCTCGCATGTTTTAAAATATTATTTCAATAAAGGATTTGGAGCTTCAACGAAAAAATAAAGCAGGTTCAATTATTGCTAGCGAGCTAAGCGAGCGGAAAAACTTTTGCCCAAAATAGAATCAATTATCAATTCGGGGTGTGAAAATAAAAAAAATCGCTATTTTCATCAACATTGCAAGCATTTTTTTTCTGTTTTTTTTCTGTTTTTTTTTCTGTTTTTTTTTCCTTTTTGGATGCCACAATAAGGTTGCCTACTAATAAATTGATGAAAAAAAGCTAGCCAAAAATATGTAGGTATTCCATGTTACTTTACAATCGGCTTTTTTCTCGGTTTTTACGAGTGTATTTCAGAAATGATCCTAGAATCTGAAAATCGGGTTAAGCTTTTCCTATGCTTTCAAATTAAAGATCATGTTTTATAAAAAAAAAATCTTTATTTTTGTTTTTCCAAATTCATATCAAAATATAAAATACTTTTTTTCCAAACTAAACAAAAATACAACTTAATATTTACAAACACAACTATTTCTCACTTTTGTACTTGAATTTCCTTTACTCTTCTCAGTGGAAATGATGGAATCCGCCATGGTAACCACCGAATCCGTGTGGGAAGCCTCCATATCCATGACCATAGTAAGGTCCATTGAAATGTCCATACGGATGATATCCATGATATCCATGACCATAGCCTCCGAATCCATGTCCGTATCCTCCAAATCCACCGTAGCCGAATCCTCCATAGATTCCACGTTTTTCTGTCTTTTTGGCTTCACCTCCCTCGACGGCAACGATGGATTCGGGATCAGAAGCACAGAGAGTGGCTCCAATCAAAAGGATGAACACACAAGCACTCTGAAAATGTTCGAAAATGTTTTGAAGTTGAAATTGAAGGATAATGTGTGTAAATAGTTCTTACAAGAAATTTCATGATGACAAGAATTGGCGGTATATTGGAGTTGCAGTTGCTGCTGCTTATGTGTTGCTAGTTTGAGTGCAGAATTGTTTCTGATGCATTTGAATTAATTTGCAAAGGTATTTATACATCCATGACCAAAAGAGCCAGGCACAAGAAATGCATTATGGCATTTCAATTTAACTTAATTTGTTGCAAATGGGTTGGTTGAAGAATGAGTAATTTCTCATTCAAGATTAAAAGAAAATTGATGTTTGGGGTAGTTGCTTTTGTTATTTTGTGAAGTGATGGAGATGCGAGAAGAGGTTCAAGAAACAAAGCAAAAAACGGATTATCAAGATGATAATATCACTCAATACGGAATTAAGGTTCTAAAGAGACTCTTTAATCGTACTTCAATGAAAATTTCGTAATAAAAAATACAATTAAGTTATCTTGGTCTCGGAGAAATCTATTTTTTCTCAAAACAAAACAAGGGAACTGTAGGGCTTAAATTTTTTACCTACTCTGTTCTAAAATACTTCTTGATCCCTTCTACACCAAAACAGAAGAAGCTTTAAACTTTAGTCTATCTACTTCCGTTTTATTTCTTATTTGTGCACTATGACGTATACCCATTTTTTTTATAGAAACTTATTCACACTGAAAGTTTCAGGTTTTTGTTCGACATTAAACACTTCTGAAATCAATTTAGCGATGCCAGACGTTCTTCCCTTGAGGGAATCTGGTATTGTGGTATACCAAATTGACCTCTATTTTTTGCTTGTAAGAATTAAAGTTTTCTTAATAATTTTCTGAAGGAAAATAATAATTTATCGGCTACTGTTTTTAAGTAATTATTATTTTTATTAATTTATGTAAACTTTTTGTAAGATGTTATGATTTTTGTGTTATATTGACATTGACATCACCAGCACTAGTGACTGAGGCCATCGGCTGGGACAGAACTAGACACAGATGGCCCCAGATAAACTGGTGATTTTTGAAGAAAACGAATTCTACCGAAAGTGGGGCTTGAACCCGATGCCTTCGGCTTAGCAGTCAACTAATTAGGCTACCTGCAGAATTTTGTGTAGTAAAAAATGGAAAAAAATGGCAACTCTAAACCATCTGTCACATATTGCCATGACCAATTTTACAAGTAGACTGTTAGTCAACTCTTTAGGGATAATGAAGTGTACCTCATCCACAATACCAATACCAACGCAAAAATCAACTTTTAGTCAACTCTTTAGGGATAATGAAGTGTACATCATCCACAATACCAATACCAACGCAAAAATCAACTTTTATAACAACACCAACACCAGTAACAACAACAACACAACCACCAACACTTATATAAGGATATTCCTCAACAACGATATTTAACCGCAACAGACGGCTCAACCGAGCCATTGATTCAAAATAAATGTTTTCTATGTTAAGCTCAATTATTAAACACTAGCCGACCACCGAGACGTTGTACCCACTCTAAGGATTTTGTAAATGGTAACTTGATGGTTGAGTGTGCAGTTTTCCCGTCATTTAACAGAGTTGCTGCAATCCCAGAAGAGGCAACGGATAGTGCAAATTTCAATCATTTTTTAAATTTTGCCAATATCAAATTTGCGGGCAATTTCTCAGTTACTCGTGGAGTATCCCAAAAAAGCATATTATTTTTTTTATTTGCCACACTGTCAATTATTTTATCGTCCTTGTGCTTTGTTCATAGTCATTGTCACACCAAGAACTGCAAACGTTTGAATTCGAATGACGTACCTACAGTACGCCTTCACATTTAAATTTTCCAGTTAATATTGTTGTTTCATTTTCATGACTGAGAGTCTGGTTGCAAGGTCGTGGACATGGAGGATTTATGTATGTTTCGAAGAAGAAGGATGAGTACCTTCTCCAATTTTCAACGTAAGAACGTTCGATGGCATGCCTGGAAAATCAGTTGAATTCAGATTTTCATTGGACAGACAACTTCGTCTTGCTTCACCACAGTATCAATGGACTTATATGTATGTTATCGTTTCGGTGTTTTTGGCAGCTAATATAGCTTAGTGGCTTAGTGGTAAGGTGCGTTGGCTGCTAAGCAGAACGTCACGTCGTGGGTTCGAGTCCTACTCGTGCCCATAAGGTTTTTATTTCATCTTTCACGGGTACTGCCTCTTGCGAAGAACTGACAAAACTTCCAAGAGTATCAATCTATCATGAAAAAGTGCTTCTCAACTTTACCTTTTGGAATTGGCGTTAAATTGTAGGTCCCTTCAATTCTTCATATGCACTCAGAGAATGATGAGAGTAAGCCACTTAGGCCTTGGCTCTTCAAGAGCAGGGTTACTGAGCCAATAATTATTTTTGTAGTTCTGTGCAATGTTTGTAAGCATTGTGATATTACAGAAATTTGCTGGCAATGTGGTATATTGGAAAGATTCATCAATTTGTACTCGCCCGTGTCCATCTTTTTGTTTTTATATAATTTACTTTGAAAAAGTGCTATTTTTGACGATTTTGGTGTTTTTGAGTCCCTGCTCCTAATTAATGGAGTACCTACTTAATTAAAATTGTGCTCCAATAGTACCCTAGAAACAGTTTTTTTCTATCCATTGACACCTTAATCATTTCGATAGGAAAACCCTTTGCTTCACAATACCATTTAAAAAAAAAACAGTTTTGGCCCGGAACACTCTTAAGTTCATTGAAATGACAGTAGCGCCATCTGTCGTAAATTGGTAGTGCCAACCTTCGTGGACTGATGCACATCCTACTTTGCACAATAATATACTACTGTATGAAGACAATTTTCTAATCGGATTAGTATTTCCGAAGATTAACATTTATTTAGCAAAACAGCTAGTAACAAAATATAGCCTAATTTACTCAAAGTGAATGTAGCTTCCTAATGGTAAAAAAAAAATCTTTAAAATCGGATCAGTTGTTTTTGAGTTTATTCAATACAAACATATATGAAAATACAAATCTTTCCGCTTTATAATATTAGTATATATGATATGTGAATCAAATTTTGTTCACACCCATGTATTTAAGTTATCTATACTATATTTAATCAATAATTGTTTATCTTAAGCTTTTTGAATAGAACAATTATTTAGTTATTAACTTAGTTACTAAGTTGCATACTTAATGCCTTATTGATCTTTGGAACAAACCAAGCTTCCCTAACACATTCTTGCAAGCGCTGCAGAGATTGTTGTTTCGAAATCACATTGAAAATGAAGAGATAATAGTTGTAGTCAAAGCTTACTCAAACGCCTTTCAGCCTTTTTCTCCATCCGTCATCGAATACCTTTTTCCGACTTAAAACCACAATACATCTACCCAACGAAACTCCGTCCGCAAGTACATCACAGTATTGGATTTCCTCATCTTCCTATTTGAATGCGATTGTGAATCCAAATCCGAAAAGAAAACAATGTAAACCGAAAAGATGGTTATGCCCCTATAAACTTGATAATTCTCTGTTCATGGCTATAAATACATTTTGCAATTCAGTTCAAAGCATCATACACAATTTTGCATTGGATCTACATACGCGAGCGCGTAAGCTGCGACCGAAACTGATTGACTAACTCATATATTCATCATGAATTTTCTTGTAAGCTTTTCGGAGGACGATAAAACGTGAATGGCATTTTAATAATTTTTGAATATTTTATTTTGCAAAATTTCAGAGCATTTTTGGATTTATCTTTGTTCTGATAAGTGTTGGTGTTGGTTCAAGTGTGAATCCTGCCAATGAGGACAAGAAAACACAAAAACGAGGACTACACGGTAGCTTTGGTTATGGCGGCGGCGGCGGCGCACAGTGTGGGAATTCGCACATCTAGCGTCATTTTATTCAAAAAATGATATGGTGCGATTGATGCCAAAACCGGTTTTTCTTAAAGCTTATATATCCACTTGAATTATTTCAGAAAATTATTTAAAAAAAAAATAGGTTAACACAAAAAAAATGAGCCATGAAGCTGCAGTTTGGCGAAATCTTTGAACAGAATTGTTCGTGGAGGCAACCTACAATTTTATTTTATTTTCTTATCTAAAGTGCAAGTTTTACTAAAAGTTTTATTTTTTGTTTATTGTATTAACATCAAGGAATATGAAAGTAAGTAAATATATATGTATTTTTTGTTCTTATATTTTTGTGTGGGTGGATAGAGTTAAAAAAGTGTGTTTTTTAAAGTTATTTTTAAGTTCATTGGATAAAAAAAAGCAAAGAGTCGCAGAGTTCCGCCCTAAAATTAAGTTCATTGCAAAGCCTGACGTCTTCCCTAATTGATACTGCAAAAAAATCTTGCGCGTTTCTGCGCGCCTTTGAAATTAAGCCATTTTTCGCCATAGCTAACGACCCAAAAAACGCTCCGGAACAAGCCAAATAAGAGAAAAAAAAATGTTTTTGTTGCAATATGATCTATACGTGAATATAGAGTTATAAACAAACGAGTATAGGCAAACATAGTATTGTAAGAACTTAATAATTTTTTTTGACAGGGCCGGATTCAGGGCGTCTTAGCTCTAAGGCCTGTCGTAAAATTGTATGAAAGTTCTTTATTTGTAATGCTGCAGTTTTAAAATTCGGATGGTAGATCATAGTTACAAGACGATATCCAACAAAATATTTTAACACAGGGCCGGATTTAAGTGGTCTTAGGCCTTTCGTAAGCTTGTATGGAAAATTTTAATTTCTTATGCTACAGACTTGAAATTCGGATGGGAGGTAGATCATAGTTACAAGACATTTAGACTGGACACAATGACAGACCTCATTCACTGCCTTATTACCTCAGACCCAAATATTACTGGAATTTCAAAAAAAAAAACAACATAGAACTTGAGGTTGTGGAACTTAAAGAGTTTCGTTTTTAAGATGTTTAAGGATTTTTTTTGTGTTTATGCAATTTACTTAAAATAGAAACAATTTCCGTGTAAGAAATCATGGCTAAGTTATCTTAATTATTAAATATGAAAAAAAAACAGTTTTTTGGTGTTTTTGCCACATACATTTTTTAAATTTTCCATCACTTTAAAAGGTTTCGACATGGAATTTTCAGTTATTGACTAAAAATTTATAAGACCATTAAACACAGAAAAAAAAAATTTCCAGTAAATGAGAAAAAAAGAATAAAAGTGCAATTAAGAAGGAAAATAAATTTTTTTTTACGAAAGTTTCGACTTTAAAATTGAATTTATAGAAGACTTCGCTGTTCAGACCCATGATTTATAATGAATAAGAAACAGTAGTATATTAGCTTCCAGAAAAACTATACCAAATTATCGTGTGCACTTACCATCGCTTTTTACAAACCATTTTTTTTATTTAACCAAGTTTTTCAAAAAATGCCCCTCCCGCTTGAACGGGGGGAGATAGACCCCCCTCCTAGAACAAGTTTTTGCTTGTTTTAATGCCAGTTATTAATTTCGAGCATTAATAAAAATTTTAAAAATAAATTTCAAAAATGTGAAAAAACGGCGGATTTGGGACTCATTTTTTAAGAACTTCGACCAAATAAGAAAAAAATAACTATTGCATTTCATTTCATGGGTATTTTGCATTTAACTTTGAAAAAAAAAATTATCAAAAACTTCAAATCACAAGCGTTATTAATTTAATACCGCTAGATGTGCGAATTCCCACACTGTGCGGCGGCGGCGGTTATGGAGGACCTGAGTATCATGGCGGTTTCGATCATGGCCATCATGGGCCTGAATATGGACATGGCGGCGGCTATGGCCATGACTTTGAACATGGACATGGACATGGATTTGGGTATCCAGTTTCTTATGCAAATTTCTATGGGCCAACGTTTCATCATGGCCATCATGGACATGGTGGTTATTCACATGGATTTGATGGTCATGGTGGAGGACATCACCATTACCATTAGAGGACTTTAAGTTACTAAAATTTAAGTCAGGTTTTGTACAGAATTAATGATAAGTTACTGATATAATTTAAGTTGATAATAATTCAAAATAGTATATCTGTGTTTTTACTTCCGCCATACACTGTAAAATTTGAAGATCGTAAAAAGTACTCCAGGCACAATGTCTGCGAAATCTACAATTTTTAAAAGGCATAAACCTCGATTTATTATTTTAAGAAATAAGTTGAAGACAAAACAAACAAAGAAACATAAATTATTCCAAGTCTGTTGCCTTGACATTTGCTCATTCGACCGGTAAAAAATGTATGGACGTAAGTAGTTTTTAAATAAGAACGTTTAGTTGGTAAACCTATATGAGCACAAACGATTGGGACCTAAATGATAAAAGATGAAGTTCGCGATTAATATTAATTTATATGTAGAGATATTACTACGGATGCAATGAAAATGTACACTCGGGCGTATACGTGTTTGTTTATTGATTTTTTTTTAATTTTAAACGCTTCTTTTTACTTTTTGTTTGAGAATGAGCCAATTACTGTTTAGCTTGGATTCATATCCAGTCCTCCTTGCGACGACCTTATATGATATTCTTGTATGAAACGATTCCAAAACGACCACCAAGGAGTCAGTCGGACGGTTCTTTGAGTCATTAACTCGGGTTACTTATCTTCGTCATTAACAAAAACTCTCCTCTTGAGGTTGTTAAAAAAAACAAGATAACATTGATACAAAAAACGTAAGGTTCTCCAACAAAAAGTAAATGGAAGCGTTTAAAATTAAAAAAAATAAATCTATAAAAACACGTATACGCCCGAGTGTACACATTCATTGCATCCGTAGTAATAAACGAAATCTCTCTATATATATATATATTAATGTTAATCGCGAACTTCACACATAACGAGCACATAATTATCGTAAAGGTCCCAATCGTTTGTGCTCATATTGGTTTGCCAACTTAATAGACGTCCAATAAGAGGTGTTAGATATTTTTAATTTTTTACATTTGATAAGAAGAAATTACGCCATTACTAAACGATACACTCTTTAACAACGCATTGAATTCCTTAAAATTCACAAGAAAAATGGTGAAAGTTAAGCAGTCACAGTTCGCAAAACTAAAGCATATTTGAGTCGTCGTCGTGAGGCACCTTGTCGGACAAGTTAGTGATGTGAAGAACAAAACCCGCGCACTTCACTCAAGAACAACTGAAAATATTGCTGCTGTAGCCCAAAGTGTTGAAGAAAACCCAGGTTTGTCCATTCTTTGGAATTGGGTGTTCCACAAACCGCATTATTACACCGTATTTTTCATAAAGACTTGGGTCTTAAGACTTGTAAAGGTCAGTTAACACAAGAAATCAAGAACTCATCTACAACGTCGTGTCTGTGCTAATTGTGCCCTTAAAATGCATGAAAATGATCCGAAAAATCATCTTGACTAATGAGGCTCACTTCCACCTCGGTGGCTACGGCAAAAAGCAAAATTGTCGCATCTGGGACTCGGAAAACCCTAAGAGAGATGATTTTTAATGATTTTTAATGGCCGGAGTTGGATCGTATCGATCTTACTTACTTGCTTACTTACTTACCAGAGTTTTAAGGACTGCAGTCATTTCGGTACTGTAGTTAAGTGACGAATAAGAATTTTGTTTTTAGTCTTTTAACTTACAAAAGTATTGTAACTGGAAAGGAGCAGTCACCAGTCAGTACTCATAAATAAAAGTCAATATAGAATAAAGTCAATTGTCTAAAATTAATTAACTGCAGTACTTTTTAACTGGATTTAGTCAGTTAAGTTACTAAAAGTTCATTTAAGTTAAGCGAGTTTGGTTTTACTCAATAAGTCTTTTGACTGCAGTCAATTAACTATGAGTCAATTGACTTTTTTTTAGTCTTTTTGACTAAAATGTATTGAATTGAGTTTGAGTCAATACTTTTGAGAAAAATCCCATTTGGTAAAAATGCTGTTTGGTCAAAATTCCTATTTAGTAAAAAAGCTGTTTGGTGAAAAGTGTTGTTTGGCAAAAAATGCTGTTTGGTGCTACTAGCGCCACCTAGGTGGCCAAAGGTGGAACTACAGATTTCGAATTAATAGATGAATTAATGACACTGGAGATAATTTTTGTATTCTTTTATGTTCAAACGATCTTGTATCATACTCATTCGCAATCTGTTTTTAATGATCTTCAATATCGAAAAAGATCTTTCCCCACTGCAGTTTTTTGCCATCAACGATAGGTACATTCGAAGGGCTATTTCTGTTTGCAAAATATAGACTACACATCATTTTGTAAAATAATACGAAACAGAAAAATTTCCATTGGTTCTCCTTCTTCCCTCTTATATTGTTTAGAAAAAGTTGCAAGATGCACCAATTCATTGGCCAAATTAATTTCTAGATTTTGAAGGTAAAAATCGACAAGTTTCTTAGCTTTAAGGCTGGGTTTCCCATTGAAAATTTCGTTGGTGTTTTGCGCAAAACTGTGTAGCTCCCAAAATATTCCGAATATTTAAATGAAATCAACGACTATAGATTATACATTTAATAAGCTAAGAAGTTAATAAGCTAAAAAAAATATGAAAAATGTATTTCATCCCAAAAGGGTCATGCATAACGAAAAATTATGAAATTTTTGGAGACGTTTGCGGTGGAACAGTTTTGTTGCCTTAAAAATTAATTTTTTATTCTTTTTATATTTTTATCTATTCTTTAAATGTCTCACGGTTCAGTGACGTGGCTTTTTTTTTTAATATTTTGTCCAGTTTCGTCAAAAAAAATTAACGAAAACACGAAAAATGGGCAAAATTTAGCAAAAGTAGGTGTGATTTATTTGGAATAATTTCTAAAGTAATAAAGATAAAAAATTGAAAATATGTTTTTTATACTGTCAAAATGTACATAATATCACATTAATTTTTTAATTTTTTTATAAATTATTTTACTAAATTTTTTTGAAGTGCAAAGTAAAAAATTGCATGTTGTTCTTAGAATATTCTGCGGTGAACAAGATTCCAGCCCCATTTATTTTTACTCAACAACAAAAGTATTTTTTTATGAAAATTGAATATCTTTTCGACTCAGTAACGTTTTTAGAAAAAAAAGAAAAAAATTAAAACATATTTAAAAATGCATTTAAAAAAGTCAATATTTGTGTATCAATTATGAGGAGAATGCAGCAAACAATATTTTCAAATATAATTTTTTAATTTTTTATCATATTTTTTATATAGAAATCAGAAACTAAAATAATTTTACGATTACCCGTTTATTTTATATTAATATTCGAAAATGGGTAATTTTTTACATTTTTACAAGGAATATCGCGTTTGCTCACACACACTAAGGTACTCAGTTCAAACGAATTGAACTAGGTGGCGTTCTTTTATATTTCATTCTCTTCTTCTTCGTTTTTTTTTCATAGGATAGAGAAAAAATTCCTCATACCAAACGTTCTCATAGAACTCGTTTGAGAATGAAAATTCATTTTTTATACTTCTGGAATGTTTATGATATGCAGACATATAGATAGGCAATAATTGTGATCACTTACTATGTACTTTGTAGGTATTTGATGAAAACGTTGTTTTGAGTACCTCCCTATATTTGTCATATTTGCATGCATTCATTTCGAATATGCGAATGCGAGTATTTTTTGTAAATGAGTCAAGTGCAATGGCTTGAGAAGTAAAATACCTGTTACGCAATGAGGAAACGATCTTTTTTTCGGGGTGGTTTGTGCCATTTCTTATTATTATGACGTAAAGGGTTTTGTTTCTTTTTTGTTTTGCTTCTGTTTTTTTGTAGCAATGACATTTTTTCCTCTCGTTTCTCTATGCTGGTGGGATCGTTATATCCTTTTAGAAGAAGAACAAACCTGTTACCTACGCAATGAAGAAACGATTGTTTTTCGTGGTGGTGTGTGCCATTTCTTAGGATTACGTAAAGGGTTTTGTTTTTGCCGATGATTTGAATTATGGTTCTTTCTTTGAGATCTTTGTTTTAGAATTATAAGAATTATAAAATTCAATCTAATGTCTAATCTTGACCTAATCTTGTTTTGTTTTTGTATAAACAAAGATTGATTTTATTTTGCTTTAGTACATAAAGGTAAAGGTACAAAAAAATAATTTTTGATTTTGGAATCATTTTTCTTCATAATATTATTACTTTCGTAGGTAGGTTTTGAAAAATAAATTTTATTATATTATATTATATTCCTTGAAACCTTGAAGAAATAAACCCCAATGCATTTGGGAAAAATAAAAAAAAATGTTATAGTTTGAGTAATTTTTTGCCTATTTAAAAAAAAGCCAAATAATCTCCCAACCGTCCGTAACCCAAATCGGCTAAAGAAACAAACTCAGTTGAAGACAATCGGGTAACTTTTGCCTAAATTCCCAAGGAAAGACAGAATTGAGGCAATTACTTTTTTGATTTTTCTATCATCGTATAATCATGTTTGATCAAAATGTCGTCTTAAACTTTTTTAATTTTTCATAGCTTGTCAAAAAGTACCTACGTCTCTTTATAGATAAATATAAAGATGAAACCAAAGAAAAATTAAAATCGTTCGTCAGGAACCCAAAAAAAGAAACAATTCCAAAACCATCATAATCCCGAATTACAAAATTTGCGAAGAAAAAAGAAAAACAAGAATTCATGAATGCTACTCCTACTCTAAGTGCACATAAGATAATACGTATGTAGAATGTAGATGCATTTTTGTGTATGTCCACACCACTGTTTACAATTTCACATAGTAAATAGATACATGCGAAAATACCTCTTTTTTCATCCCTATTTTGTGGACCTTCGTAAGCGAATCTCATTTCTTACACATCGCTAACTGAATTCTGAGTGAGCAGAGAAAAATACAAAAACTAGAAATAGAAAACTAGAAATTTCAATTCAAGTGGCTATATGAGACGGAAATAAAAAAAAAGAGAAAGGGAAATATTCACTAACACCAGTGCATGCTTTTACACGAGCTCGGAGTTCAAGAAAAAAGGAAACCCAGTCTTAAGTATCAACTGAGGAGGTTCCATCATGTTTATCTCAGGATCTCAGCAAAAAAACCGAATCGTTCGTTTACAACCTCATATGCAGAAATACGTTCCTTCAAAGATACAACGATCGATAAGACGATAACAGGGAGGAAAGATTCTGTCCGAAATTTTTCTTTTGGTGATAATTGTACAGCAGATATTTTCCCATAGTCGACGGGATTACGTCGTACATTAGGAGTTTGAACACGCTCTTTCTCATACTCTTGTTGATCAGACAATTCTTTTCCTATGACTTCATATGAATCAAATGCACCTCTTTTAGATTCAACAAAAAAAAAATTAAAGATTTTAGCAAATTTAAAGTTGTACTTACAATAATAGTAGAACTTTGCATCGAATCGAATATTTCGAGTACATCATGCCAAATTTGAGTGTAAATTCCGGTTTCTAATCGAGACATATTAACATTTCGTATTCTGTTTTTGTTCATCATCATTACAAATCTCTGTCAAGGCATTAAGAATGAATTTGTAGCCGTGAACAAGACCTTTGACAGCATCCGTGCGACATGACCATCGAGTATCACTTATTTTGTGGTGTATAAAAAACTTCCTAGGTATTCTCGGCCGATAGATGTTTTATTAAAATTTCGTATCGTGGTGTTGAAGCAGTGAAAAAAACGAAAAAGTTCTTTCACCAGCGGCTGATTGTCCAACTAAATTCAATGAGTAACCACAACAAAGGATAAAATATGGCAAAACTATTGTTTTCCAATATTACAGCCTGCATTCCTTTATATTTACCACTCATTTTGGTGCGACACTTATGCATATCAATTCCTTGTTTTTAAAGAAAATCAAGAAGAACTTCTGCCATTTAGTGCCTTTATGACCAAAATATAATCAGGGATGAAAGTTAAAAATCGTTCAATTGGAGTAAAATTTACCATATATTTATCTCAAAACCACAGTTATATGACTCACATCTGGTGTAGAATCTACAAACACAGAAAAGTATTTCGCTTTTTTATGTGATAAGTTATCTCAGTTAGTAATTTATCTGCCTTTGACGACAAATATTTTACGTGGCCACTTTTCTTATTTCCATGTTCTTTCATGTGACAAGCAAAAAAAGGATCAAACTGTACAATTATTTCATTATTAGGCGAACCAATTTTTTCATAAGCACCACAAAAAGACAATCCACGCTCCGCGAGAAAAACAGATGATTTAAACCAGTGATCACTTATACCAAGATTGGAAACCTTGCTGTCAAAGTGACATTTGCCTACAAGCTGAGGGTCCAGGTTAGCTGAAACAGTATGCGTGTAATACAAACTTAAGGGGCCAGGTTAGCTGTAAGAGTATGCGTGTTTTTGTAATAAAGATACAGTTGCCTACATAATAAAACGCAAATGAGCTGCAAGAGTATGTGTGCATGAAAAAAATAAAAAAAAAATAACTTTTGCGGTATTTGGAGGGTAAAACGTAGGTAGGTTTCCAATCTTGTTATAAAGTGATCACTGATTTAAACGTTCAGATGCATGTTTCCAATCACAAAAACCTTAACCAGCAAAATTGTTACTAAGGCAGATCGGACATGAGCTTACAATTGTGAGAAAAATGGAAGAATTCATACAAAAAAACTGAACGATGATAAAACTTGCACGATATATAACTGTGCATTTTATTGTTCTTCCAAATTCTTTTTTCTTTGTGCTACTGACACATGTAGCATTGGTGGGGGCCCCTAACTGGTGGGGGCCATGGGGCCATGGTATTGGACCTTCACTTTTCTGGCAAGTTCTTTGTCGCTGAACAGTTCGTACAGTTCTTGATTGAATCTTCGTCTCCATTCTCCATTTATGCAGACAGGACCAAAAATCACTCGACCAAAGCGTTTTCATCGGATGTTGTCATAGTCCATGCTTCCGTATGGTACATTAGGACCGGGATGATGAGAGTTTTATCATTTATTCCGTCCGTATCCGAGTCTTGTTGGTGGTTCGGAACTATCTCTTCTTTATGTGGCTGGGCAGTCACTCCGAAACACGACCCCCAATCTGGAGGGTTTAACTCCAAAGATAGGGAGCCGGCCAAACCGCTCCTTATAGACCTGGGCTGCGAATATTTCGTCGTAGCCCTTTAAGGTGTTCACTAAGTAGTTCATCCTGACTGGAACTGTAGACGCTATCGGGAGATCTTCCGCTGTCGCCTGTTGAAAAGGAGGCATGCCGTAGTGAACGCATACCCCCTCCCCCTCTTTGCTAGACAACGTTTATTTTCTACTTACAACACGAAAACACTGTTCTTTTGCGGGAAAAGTTTCCATACCGTGTTATCTCTCGAAGAGGTGATCACAATTGGCCACCCAGATCTTGTGGTTTAACACCTTGCGACTTCTTCCTTTCGGGCAACGTGAAATATAAGTTCTACGCCAAAAGCCCAGCGTCGATTCAAGGCCTCAAAGATGGAATTCATCAGGCTTTCGAGGACATAGTCACTTTGCGATTTTATTATGAAAAAGCGTGGTCGTGATTTCGTTTTGGTTGATTTTGTTTTTCATTATGAACGGCATACCTTCCTTTCTATTATGAAAACGTCCGCTCATTTATCTCAGAAAATGGCAATTTTCTTTGAATATCAAAATAACACCTCTCATTGGAAAACCCTTGACATCGCAATTTATTACCAAAATTCACTAAATCAAACGCAAACATTTTTTCACTGTTCTTACACGTAGGTGCACGTACAATCATAAAATTAAATAAATACTAAAATAAGTTTAAAATTCCTACAAGCTATTATCTCGTTTAGCACACTTGTTGACTCATGGAATTGGGCCAGTGTGTAGCCTTCTATTAATACTGGTAGCCATGATTGTTGTTGTTCTGGTGCAATTGTGCTTGGAAATTAGCCTGGGCAATGGCAGCTTGAATCTCGTCGTCAGTTAGACCGTCCAACAAGCTGGGTTGAAAGCTTTCGCCAATACCATAATGGTAACCTAGATATATAGAAAAACATTAAAGTCATTTCTTGAAACTATGAAGAGTACATTTTTAACCTTGAGATTGTGGATTGTTGTTGTTTGCTTGGTCAGACAAACTACCATCGCTGCCGCCTTGTGGTCTACTAGTGAAAGGTGGAAGGAGTGTTATGGAGGGCCTGTTTAGATCGGGGGATGGCGATAAACTTGTTGCAACAGTAGTTGGTGGTTGTTGCGGTTGTTGAGGGAATTGAGGCTGTTGAGGCTGTTGAGGAAATTGTGGTTGCTGTGGAAATTGAGGCTGTTGTGGAAATTGCGGTTGTTGAGGCTGCTGGGGGTTGGCCACAGGCCGCCAGGGCTGCTGAGTGGGAGCTGGTGGAAGTTGTGAAGAAACATCAGATTCGGCACTGCCTCCGGATGGTCGTTGTGGCCGAGATGGTTGGCCGGGTTGCAGTGGGAGAACTCCAATGTTGGGGAAAAACTGCGATGGAGGGACAGCGGGTCCGAGTGGAGCTGTCGATGTTGGCCTACCTGAATTCACCACGAAAAAGGGGAAATTCGGCTGTTGTGAAGGAAAAGATGGAATCACTGGTGTCTGCGCGGGTAATGCCGGAATCACCGGTGGTGCTGGTCGAGCTGTTGGAACTGGAAAAGCAGCTGCAACAGGAGTGATTGGAATTGCAGGGGCAGCAGGAGCGATCGGAATCGCTGGTGCAGGAGCTGGTGCAACAGGAATTGCTGCTGCAACTGGTGTGACTGGGATTGAAGCAATAGCTGGCACAGATGGGAAGGCTATGCCAGTTGGAATGTGCTGATGATGGTGGTGCTGTGGATAGTTCACATTGAAGGAGCTAACTACTGCACCGCCGGGCTTCAGAAGGAAGGGTGTTCCATGGCCGTGGTGCGATGGGATGTGGGATTTAAATTGATATGGATATTGAATCGATGGAACTCCTGCTTGCACTCCATGGCCAAGATGAACGCCATGAGCTGCTGCATGCGCTGCTTGAACGGTGTGAACTGAAGGAACTCCATGAACCGAGGGCACTGCATGGGATGCTACTCCGTGCGAATACGTCGGTATTCCATGAAATGGCTGTATCGCAGAATATCCATGAACTCCCTGCAAGGCGGGGTACCCATATCCAGTGGGTATTCCATGAGCAACTGGATATCCTTGTAGCGCAGTATGAGCGTGAACTCCAGAATGGAGTCCTCTAGCAGCTACATGTAATCCCTGTGGCGGAAGTTGAACATTATATCCAAAGACCGATGCGTACTGCTGACTAGGCCATCCTAACGCAGCTCCTGATCCATAAGTTCCGTAGTGAAATATTCCCCGCTTGTGTTTGTTATTTTGGGTTTTAAGAGATTCCTCAGTTTCACTGCGATTGGATTTCGCTACAAATGCCACCTTGACCAGTGAGTTATCACTGTCACTTTCTTTTGGTTCTCCTTTTGCGGAACAATCACTTTCACGCACCGTCAATGCCAATAAAGCCCAAATGGCTATGCAAACTTTAACTTTCATTTTTGTTAAGTTTTCGAATTACGATTTCGAATAATCCGTGCGCTTGACCACCAAACAGGCAAAATATCGCGACGACGTTTTCTCAATGAATGGAACACACTTCCTAAGTCGTTGGTGTATTTATAAAGCGGATGTGTCATGAATTCAATTTATTCAAGCACCTCCTCACCCTCCCTCAATCCTATAACTGAATAGCTGAATAGTCTACATATTTTGTTTGTATAAATGCTTCCAGCTCCCACTTCCAATTGAGAAGCTATGAGAAATTAAGACTAATCGAAGTACCTTTTTGCATGATGACAGCACAACATGCGTACTCAGTACCTGCTCGGCGGCGTTTAGTTAGAATTCTGACCACGTTTGGGGCAAGCAGCGGTTACTTATGCTTCTTGCAGACATCATGATGGTCGTCACTCGTCGGTCGGTTGTCCAAGATTGATCGATCTACCGTCGATACCGCTACTGCTGGACATTGTCCAGTGGCGTACTTAAACGGTGCAATTTATTAATCTCAAGATCAAAAAGCTTTGATAGATGTTAGAAAACTCAAGCGATAGGTTTAATGATTCAACTTGGAGAGCGAATCGTGACATATCGATGCCATTTATGATGACATTATGTATATGAAAATTAAATGAAAATAAATATGCAAATATGAAACATTACAAAGGATGTCATTGTTCAAAGTGCATTTAATTAGCAGTTATCATTTAATGGTAACAATTGTGACTAATAGGTATGAGCTAATGAATTGTGTTGTCAAACGTAGATCAGGTGGGACGAAACAGTAGATACACATCGTATGGCACCAAATATTTTTTATTTAACAAAAACAAAGAAAACTCGAAAATGAAGTAACTAGAGAACGATCTGTTTTTATGTTCTGCAAAAATTGCTTTCAGAAAAGAAATGTGCATGCATGAATATTCAGAGGTGACATGCTTGTTAAATCTTCTTCTTATGGCGGCGTTACAGTCCAGGTTGGACCAGGGCCTCATCCAACAATCGGCTCAGGCAGACGGCAGAATGACAAGCCTTAATTCTGTGAACTGTGAATATTTGTATACACTTTTTTGAAAAATAAAGAATAATAATAATAACCATGGGGTAAGCCTTGACGTGGCGGAGCGGCTTACGGTAACTATTACTAAGACGCTTAGAGCTATGCGATCGCGAAAATTGTTTTCGCAGTAGGGCCTCCCATGGTCGACAGGTCGAAGAGAAGTAGGCTGTTACTACTAAATACCCCACAACGAAGGAGTGTTCCCACCAAGGCACTCCCAATGAGGGACAGCAGCGGATGAATTTCTTTTTTGGAATCAGCGGTGGCGTCTTCAGTTCCAGTTAAGCCGACCTACTTTCTTTTTTTTTAATACTCTTTATTGTTTATAGTTCATTATTTGCAGTTGCCCGTAGCTTAGTTGGTAAGTGCGTTGGCTCCTAAGCAGAACGTCGTTGGTTCCAGTCCTACTCAGGCCAAGTTTTTATTTCATCTTTCACGGGTACTGCCTCTTGCGAAGACCTGACAAATCTTCCAAGAGTATCAATCTGTCATGAAAAAGTGCTTCTCAACTTTGCAGTTCGGAATCGGTATTAAATTGTAGGTCCCCTCAATTCTTCACACGCACTCAGAGAATTGTTGATGAGAGTAAGCCACTTAGGCCTTGGCTCTTCAAGAGCTGTCGCGCCACTCTCTATATATATATATATATATATATATATATATATATATATATATATACATACGATACATACGTATCTGTGAAGGCATGGCCTTGTCTGCAGAAGATTGAATTTCTGATTTATCAAATAATATAAATGTGAGTTTTGATCAATTTCATAATGGTAATAATAAAAATAATAGTAATTTTAATTTTCAATTATTAAAAGATTTCAAGAATTAAATTTATGTTTCAATATTTTATTCGCTTATTTTTCTTGTTTTGAAGTTTCGAATATTGGTGAACACCTTTACGGGTGACTTCGACTTATTTGAAGCCCAGGCCGTAAAAGGAGCGGTTTTTCCAGCTCTTGTACTTGGAGTCACATCAAGTGCCTGGTTAGGGGTTGTACGTCGGGGTAACTTCCCGACTACGTAGAAAAATATTTAGTTCCGAACGACCAACAAGCCTCGGATACGGACGGAATTAATGATGACGACCCACGCAAACGATTTAAGGACAACGAATTTCGGTTTTGCACTTGGAATGTTAGGTCCCTTAACAGACCACGTGCAGCCGAACAACTAGCGGGAGCCCTTGACTGCTATAAAGCAGATATAACTGCCATCCAATAAATGCGATGGGATGGTCCTCCGTAAAATGAACAACTGCGATATTTACTACGGCGACTGCTACCGGGAACAAAATCAGCGTGGATATGGATTTGTAGTCGGGACTCGACTCAGAAGAAAGGTCTTGAGTTTCAACTCAGTGGATGAGCGCATCACAACAATCCGCATCAAGGCCAAATTCACCAACATCAGCCTCATCTGCGCTCACGCCCCCACTGAGGAAAAGGATGAAGACACCAAAGACAGGTTCTACGAGCTCCTCGGCAAGACCTATGAGCAATGCCCTAGCTATGACATTAAAATCGTCCTTGGAGATTTTAATGCTAAGCTGGGTAGAGAAGAAATCTTTGGTGGAATTATCGGACGACATAGCCTATCGGAGATGGATAACGGATTTAGGCTAATCGACTTCGCTGCGAGGCGAGACGTAATGGTAGCAGGTACACGTTCCCCACATCTCCATATCAACAAGGGAAAATGGAAATCTCCTCACCAATGAACCGTCAACGAGATTGATCATATTGCGACCGACGCACGATACTTCTCTAGCAGGCAAGATGTCCGCACATTCCGAGGTGCCAACATTGACTCGGACCACTACCTTGTTGTAGCCAAGGTACGAATGCGGATATCCCGATCAAGACCAACACGTGAAAATGCAAGGAGGAAATTCGACGTCAAACGGCTACAATCGCAAGAGATTGCTAGATCCTTTTCCGATCGTGTCTCCAAAAATCTCCTCAGAAGTCTTTTAATGCCAGCACAAAATATAGAGAACCAGTGGCCATCAGAGATGCCGCCTCTGAAGTGCAAGGGTTTACACGGCCACCAAAACGAAACCCCTGGTTTGACGATGAGTGCCGGCGAGCACATGCAGCTAAACAAGAGGCATACAAAGTGGCGCTGCAAAGAAGGACACGAGAAGCTCGTGAGCTCTACGAGCAGAAAAAGAGAGAGGAGCATAAACTTCTCAGGAAAAAAAGGGAACATGAGAAGCGCGCGATCGAGGAGATAGAGGGATGTCACAACAGGAACGAGGGTCGAAAGTTCTACAAAAGGTAAAACAAACCTCCAGGGCGTATACACCGGCGAACCGAAGCCTGTAGAGACCATCATGGGAACATCGTAGTATTTCCATATTAAGGAGAAATATATCCCTTTTGACTTAAAAAAAATAAAATCGCCCCTTCTCCGACACTTCATTCTGTCTTCAGGTGCATCTTTTTAAAAACCAAGACTTTTAAAGAAGTAGCAATTAGACTTGTCAGTTGTCACACTGTATGTCCACTTTACTTTACTATTTGATCTCAATGAATTTGTTGAATGTATGTTCTTCTCAAGTAATTGCATGGGTGTAAAGTACCTATGTCCCCCTTTAAACCCGTCACTGGAATAATAACTCAAGCGAATACACAAAACTAAAACGATTTTAAATTCCACTGACGAAAGCAAAAATCCAAAGTAGCCATCTTTTATGTGAGGGTATTTCTAATCATTAATAATTATATTGTTTGTCTTCACAAAAAAAAAATGATATCAATATTATTTATTCCGTCTGCAGAATTTTCACTTTTCTCATCACCACACACATCTAGACAAAAACGTATCTAAACATTTGAATATATTAATTTTGCCTAGCCCCAAATGTTTGGTCTTAAAATGTTCGTTCACCCTGCCACAACCCAGCCCATTCCGAAAGTAAGAAATGTGTGATGTTTTCAAATGCCAATTCTTCTGCGGATCACCAATAAACCTACAAAAGCCTTCCAAGCCAAAAACAATTTTACCAATTTGACAATTTGACAATAAAAACTCAAATCACGTTTAAGGGTGAGAGATTTGTTTACATGAATTACATAGCAATTGTTGCAAATGTCGTTTCGCTTTATATTTTTGGTTTATTTATTCGCGTGTGATATAATTTTGATTATTTTCGTAAGAACATGAAGAAATTTGGTGTTTTTTTCCATCATCCTTCAGTTAATATTGGAGTGAGGGAGGAAGGGTCGAATTTGTATGCACTCATTCGGGAGCATGTAACAAGTCATAAAAATCGTTTTACTTAACGTGATGTTACATTTCTTACATTGTGACTTGTATTTTGACATTGTTGGGCTATTTTATTGGCTTCGTTTTATTGGAAAATAATTGAGATTCAAAATTTATTACAAATTTTGTCATCAAGGTGGGTGTGGCCAGGGTCTGGATATCATTTGAAATATTAATGCTTTCTCTACTATATCGGCCGTAGTCTGAATGTTGGCAAAATAGACTATCTGTCACCTAAAGAAGACAACAGGTCTGATTGTGATTTGGTTTAAATTTTTCAATGAGAATTTTTATTTACATAAATTATTTTGCAAGAAATCATGAAAGTATAAAAAGTATCAAAAAGTATCAAAAAGAATTAGGAATGATTTTTGTTGTTTTTTTTTTATATATTTCTTCAAATTTATTTCATTGGAAGAAATTCCCCTGGAACTGCGATGAAAAATCAAATTGTTGAGGTTGGCCTCTAAATGCAAAATCCAACCGTGGATCATTGCCAGATGAACTAAATTGTTGTTGTCCATTGGGTGATGCAAGAAGGCTATTCTGGAAGTTGTTTGAAAAGGATTGTTGCTGTGTTTGTTGTTGTTGCTGTTGCTGGTCTGGTTGTGAACCTTGAAAGATCAAAGGATACGTGAATACAGTAGTTTTAATTTTATACTTAAAGTGAACAAAAATATTTTTTTTTTTTTAGTTTAGAAATGCGAATTTGTCGTCTTTTGTTTCAGGTGTATATAGTATATATATATGTATAGGTTACAGTGGCGAGGCGTGACTTATTTCTAAAGGTAAGTCGGAGAAAAATGAGCGAATAGAAATAATCCAGTCATTTTAGTAATATAAAACCCGAATCTGCGGAAAAATTCCTAGTGGGCTAGATTTTTGTGTACACCTTTATTACGGCGCTATTATGAAGATGTGAAAAATCGACATTGATATCGTGCCGTTATGGTGGTCAAAAGGTCGCGAAATTCAGTTTTTCGTGAATATTTCGCGACCTATTACCCGGAGGGCGATAAAAGTCAAGGGCAAATTGTTCGTCTTGAGATTATCTAAAAACAATGCCACAGTCATATTTCTCTAAAATAACCGTTTTCGGAGTAGAGGGACTAGAACGCACTCACATTTGCTCTATTGTTTTTTTCTATTCCGCAGATGAAACCTTAACTGACTGGAATAAGATAAATAAAAGAATATCAGAAATTTACTTATTTTTGTATACGGACAAAGTGTTTTCTTTAAGTAATATTCTTTTTACAAGTAGCTGAGAGAAAAGAAAAAAAAAACAAGATAACGTGCTTTTTTGGTAATAACGCCTTAGAAGTTTGAACATTCAAGCCCATTTTGTTATACCTCAAGTTCAAGTCATTGCATATTTAAGTTTCACTGACCTTAACTTCGAAAGAAACCTTTCTGGATGATGCAAATGCAATGTTTTGAATAAATAAAAATGAATAAAAACACTTTTTATCTTCAATTAATAATTTTTTTATTCACACTTTTATTTATACACCTTGCACTGCAATCTGCTTTTAAACTGTTTTTTTAGAACAAAATGAAAATCTCATTTGCCTAGTTCATTTTTTAGTTGTGCATTGTGCCACTAAACTACAATTACAGTAACTTTGTGACAAAAAATTAGTCCACTACGCAATTTTCCTTAAGTGGCAACCACTACTTCTTAAATTTCATCCGCCGAGAATGAAGGAAAATGTCCAATAAGTCCATAAGAGACGGGTTACGTTTGTCTTTTTTCCTATACAGAATGAATGAATTTTTGTTTACAAAATGAATAACAAGTGTAGTGCTTCAACGTACTGCTTTGCTTTGCTTAGACTCAACGTCGACCTGACATGCGCAATGCGTATTTCTCCATTTCCAATACACTGGTTTGTTTTTTGCAAAAGCAAGTGAATTTTCAGATACATACAAATTCATCGATGAAAGTCGGTGAACATCGGGTTACTTCTATGCTTAAGAAAGCGTTGGTTGAATAAAGAGGCACACGCGTAGCGAAAAGTAGAAGCGAAAACGGGAAAGAAAACAAATTTGTTCTATTCAGCGAAAAAATAATAACCCGGCTTACTTTTAAAGAAGAAAATAAATGTTGATTGAATTTTAAAGTAATGTCGCAAGCGTTGCTGTTGTATGATTTGCTTGTATACATGTTGCATGAAGTTTGTTTGTTGATATTGAGATTTACAAAAGGTAAGTCGATAGGAATAGACTTATATGGTGCCTTCGCCACTGATAGGTTAACACATTTTCAAATTACGACGATAGATAGATAGATAGATTCTTTATTTCATATTAGGGATTTACAATATTACTTAAGACTAAGGACATGGCAATACTGCCGTCTGCCTGAGAGTACGTTTCATAATAAAAAATGAAAAGAAAAATATATAAAAAGATCAATGTAGAAATATTAACAAATGTGTAGGTTAATTAAATAATGAAAAAATAACATTAAATAATAAGCTGTAAAATTGATAATGAAACAATAAACCTTAACAATTTAAATTACGACGACAAAGTCGAATTTTTGAGCTGAATTCATTTGTATGTTCAGTTTAATTTCGTTTTGTGAGTCGCTAATTTTCAATTCGTTTGCTTCCATGGGGCCAGTTATAACATCGCTGTTTGTTTTTTTCGCATGTATTGATAATGAAATTAAAAACAATACGACCGCAGAGATCACAACAAATTTAAACAAAAATAAGTTTAGATTTTTTAATTTTTATTTAAATGCATTTCGACTCATCATTAGCAATACACTTGCGTCTGTTTCACAATATACAAGTAAAGTTCCAGTTAAGCTTCTTGGAAGCTAACTAGCAGTTAAAATTCGAAAAAGCGTTTCACAATATCTGAGTAGAGCTAACTATTAGTTAAAGTGTCAAGTAACTTATAGGGAGGATAAAGTGCCCTATAAAGTAGTTAACTGGCAGTTAACAGAATTAATAGTCTGAAAAAAGCAAGATTTGTCATTTGTTTAAATTAAAATAGAATTCAATTTCTGAAAAGCAAGGATTCGTAAATAATTTTCTTTTTTTTCCCAATAAAATGGATATTCTTCTCGACACGATAGATGACGAGTTTGATGAGTTTTTTTCGCGTTATGGAGCCACCACGAAACCGTGTCTTCCGAGTTAAAACAGATTTTATGGAATCCTTGGACGAGGTTGACTTTCGGGCGCGTTTTCGATTAAAGAAAGAAGCGGTGTGTTATGTACTTTCTTTAATAATACATGAAATTTCTACGCCAACTCAAAGGTAAGTTTAAAATAATTGAAAATTTGAAGAAGTAAAAGTCACATCCTCACTCCTTTATAGTAGAAATAACGCCATAAATCCGATGAACCGTCTGCTTCTAACCCTAAGGAATTACGCAACTGATTGCTTTCTCACTGTAGCGGGAGCCACCACGAAACAGAGCATTCCGAGTTAGAACGCATTTCATGGAATCCTTGGACATCATAGAATTGCCAAATTAGAAATGTTCGCAATATTTTCGGGTTTATTCAAAATAGTGCATGGTTCAATCGATTTCATTCCGCAATACCAAATATGAATCGATTGATAATCACCCTGTGTATTGATTGATAATAAGTATGGCCAACAATCACGAAAAATCAAACAAAGAATTGTAACTTTCAAAGGCTGGTATATATTCATTGAACGCTATTAGGTCGTAAACCTATTCATTGCCGTATATTAGTTCTGATTTGTGAGCGCCCACAAAAGTTAATAGTGGTTCTGACCTGTAATAAGTTGAGAGCAAAACCTATAGGAAATTATCCGAAGTAATTTACGAAACAACAACAAATATCCTTTTGATATTTGTTTATTTTTTTCTGGCTTTGTCGTTGTCATAGTAATTCCATACAAATTAATTTTTTCCACTAATATTTCCCATATTCGATTTAGTAAAGCCAAGAACCTACAGTTTTTTTTTTAATTTGTCAACATCTTTCCAAGTGGAAAATTGGAATAACTGGCAATTAGTTACCCAAAACATAAATTTATCAGAAGGATGAATGTGAAACGTAAAACTCACTAACAGGAGGATTTAACTGGCAGCTAATTTAAGTGCTGGTTAACTAATCAGAACTTTACTTGTATATTGTGAAACAGACGCTATGAAATAAACAAACAAATATCAACTATTTTTTTTTGTTAATTTTACTGAACAGCTTTCAGTATTTAATTTAATTTAAATTTTTTTTCTGCTATTTGCAATTCAATTTCTTTATCGGATTACGATAGCAACATTGCTACTAAATTTTAATGGCGGGTGTTATAGACATTTAGGCAGTCAAATATTTTCGATTTCCTCTCCCATTTTACAGATTATTTGCTGTAACTGGTCCCTAAGTAGCGAACCTTGTCTCTCCCCAATTTAACGCCTTCAGATAAAATGCAGAATGATTTTAAAACACAGATTTTTCAAAATTCCAATTATTCCAATTAGTACTTGAATATATTTGTTATATTTGCATCATACAAACAGTCTAAACATACCATTGTAAATTTCTATGTTCACCTAAAGCTAAATGCTAAGCCAATTATTTATGTATGTCGTATAAGTAGTTATTTCCTGTGGTCTATTTTTCTGCCTCTTAAGTTTTCGACTCTCAACCTAGATGGTTGACCGCATAGTCACACCTTTTCTTAATAAGTCCATTTAAATATTTACATTGAAATAGAATTAGAAATAAAGTTTATATTGAATTAGGTACAATTTGACTATCTTCCTTAACTTGACCCACAACAATATTCGAATTTAGAAGAAGTAAGAAGTAAGAAGTAAGAAGCTTATCAACGGTGCCGTGTAGTAACGCCAAGCGAAATAAGACCGACTTGAAGAAATTGGCCTTATTTTACTTTAAAGTTGGCCCTATTTCGTTTTCAGAAATTGAAATAAGGCCAACTTTTGTTGAGAAATAAACCCAATTCTTATTTCACTTTACGAAAGTGAAATTAGGCCACCTTATGTTTTTAGTCAAAAATGTTTTTTCAAGACTTCTAACATAACAGTTGACTTGCTCAAAACAACAAAACCTTACTTTGCACCGTACTTTGCAATCATTGGATTGCTGATGCCTGAGTTATAACGTCCAGGTATGATGGTTAAACGTTATACCGTTCAACGATCTTGGAAGTTGATTTTTCGTTAACAAATTTAAGTCCTTCAAAATTATTTCCTTAGTAAATCTGTTTCTGATTGACGGAATTTAAAGCGTAGTTCCCGCATGTAACTTCAAGCGATTTCTGATAATTATTGTTTCTTTTTCTATGAACAAGTAAGTAAAATTCGTTCAATACAATACAAGTACATGTTTTTTGTTTGTTTTTTGTTTTAGGTTGAAACAATACTGAAAACTCTTTTTCGGAGGACGATAGTGAAAAGTTAAAAATGTCGCGCAAAATATCCGCTTCCTTTAATTTGGAAAAGCAACCACTACACATATTGTAATGCATTAAAAGGTTTTGAAAGTAGATAGATGCTTAATTTCAATGATTCATTTTGAACATTTTTTTTTCACTCTCGTCTGAGGAGAGGACGATGCCGGTTTGGAACATTCAAGATCAATTTGGTTGATTGATTGCGAAGCGATCCGAAAAATTTTTGCCCAAACGAGAATCGCTCGCTAGCAATTTTTAACTTTTCACTATCTTTCTTCAAAAAAAGTTTGCATTATCAGGGCTTCTTTTTTTATTTTCTTCAAACATAAATTCGGAAAGTTGAATAAGCTTTTAACAAAATACTTCTTACATCCAAAAAGACAAATAAAACTTTAACTGACGAAATATGAAGAGCACGGTAGTGCCCAAGCCAAGTCGAGCGCGAAGCAAGCACTGCCTTATTATCCTTTACTGAAACCATTTCGCCATTAAAATCTGAAAGTCATTACTCATTAGGTCCGAAGTCAAGCAAAAACAAAGTTTCGCATTTATGACACTCAATCACTTACTCATGATCATCAAAATAGAAATAGTACTTCCCATAAATTCAGAGAGCTGAAATTTGAAAAATATAGAAACTAGGATAATCGAATATCTGGAGTACCTGGTGACACTGATACAAGCCTACGTGGCGCTTTCACAAGTAACCAATCTTCATGGGATGCACCTCATAAATGTTGACTTCAAGAGTATTTAAGCTCAAGATTCAGCGATCACCGAATACAACCGGCTTAGGCGAAAACACCGCGCCGATGTTTCAGAAATTAAACAGTCTAAAAGAATAAATAATGAACGCGAATGGGCAATACGAAAACCTATTGCAACTATCAGTGGCGTAACTTTAGATATGGGGGCCCAGTTGGAGTCTTAGCGGGGGCCCTTCCAAGGAAAATGTTTTTTTTTGTTAACATAAGTGCTATTATTCTATTCGTACAAATAATGTTGAAAATTCAAACAAGCGTTCATCACGGAACACACTTTATTTTTCAACAAAATTTTACAAAAATTGAACAAAATATTCAATTAACAAAAAAGAGTTTTAAGCTAAGCTTCTTAAGAAACCGATATAGCTTCTTTCTTCTTTTTCTTCGATTATTTCCAAAAATTGTTTTTCTTTTATACTTCCTCCATTTTAAGTTTTTCTACCTTACATTTTGCTAGAACCGACTCCTGCACTTAAACATGAACTAGCTTGAACACGCCAATGTGCAGCTTATATGAACTAAAACTTTAAGTCTTCTATACTCAGACTCAACTTTGTTTTGAGTTCTTGGTAAATTCCTCTTGTTTGGTCTGCACCAGACCATAATGGAAAATACATAGGTTTCTGTTTTTTGTACCTATATGCTTCGAAAGAGTCACGAATTTGACTCTGAGGTAGGCATTTGAGCATTCGCATATGTAGACTTAAGTTTTCATCTTTTTCGTACTGTTTATCAAAACCTTCCTTTTGTATTTTTCAAGAATTTATCATTCGCGATAAAATTTTTCCAAGATTTTTGTATTTCGAGAATTTTGTTTTCGAGATTGTTTTCGTTCGAGATTATTGTTTTCGAGATTTTTACTTTCGAGATTTTTGTTTTCGAGATATTTTCATTCGAGATTTTGTGGTAGACCCGAAAATTGACAATTGAGTTCAGAATTTAATACGCCTAACTTCTAAATCAGAAAACTTTTGAATAATTTTTCAATTTGTTTTTTTTTTAGGCATGATCGAATAGAAACCAATTGTTCAGGAAACTTGTCACTATAGTATAAGTATTTGCAAGTATTAAAGCTTCCGTGTACCTAGAGAGTTCTTGATCCGTTATATTTGTTAATTCCTTAGGTTGATGTACTCGAAAAGTTTTGATAACGTTCCTCAAACTTTCAAATCGATTTAATATTGGATTTCAAATAATATCAAGATATCCATGGAAACTATTGACCCGCAATAGTGCTTCTCCATCAGAAAGTATTTCGTCTTCACCAATTCATTTCTCTCGGTTCTCGAATAACCGATAAGAATGAGTTTGAAGGCACTTCAAAATATCTCAATACCTGAAGGAAACAGCTTGTAGAGAATCGTTCCGGTATGACCATTGAGTTGGAAATAGTCGGTTCGATTTCAACGAAGAATTTTCTTAGAGAAAAGTGTATAATAACACCCATATCTTAATATTGTTCGCAAAAAAAAAACGTAAATTTGTTCAATTGTTTCCCAGAACTTTTGGATATCAGGTATTGCACCATTGTCTAAAACCAAACAAAAAATGTGGTTTTTGATTTATGATTGTACTTTATCTCCAATATGTAATAAAAGAGAAAAACTGTCAAATAAGAAAATTTAATAAAATAAATCACGTTCTACAAAAAGAAGTGAAATTCTACCAAAAACATTCTTTAAAAAACTAGCCAAGTCTCGATGGAGTTTATTATTTATCTCTAAAAAGTAATGAAATCTAGACGAAGTCGTGCCAAGTCTATAGTTCCCTACTGCGGAAAGCGAAATAAGGCCAACTTTAAAAAGTGGGTCTTATTTCACTTTAAGGCCAATTTCTTCAAGTCGGCTTTAATTCGCTTGGCGTAATTACACGGCACTCTTAACAACAAATTTTCCTCTTTTATGTAACAGTGGCTCACAGCTTATTTGACCCACCCCCTATTTATAAATTCAATTGAGCATGGCTCTTAAACTATGACAGTTATTGAAAATATACAAAAGCAGATCTCTTTATTAAGATATAACCTTTAAAATTGCATTTTAATAAAATTATATTATTTAAGAATTTAATATCTTATAGCATTTTTTTCAATTGTCAGATAAACAAGCAGATAGTGCTTATTCGACAAATAACAAAATATTGGATTTTTCAATCGTCAGATAGACTTTATCTGACGAAAAACGATCTTATTTATTCGATCGATGAATACTCAGATAAGTTTATTTGCCAGTTTATTATTTTTAAATTTTTTCGATGATTGAAATATCGGCTCTTAATTAAAAAACACGAAATACAGTATTTTACGGATATAAGAAACACTCATATAAGAAAAACTCGCTTATAAGAAACGCAACCTAAAACACCATGTCTTTTTCTTAAATTTCTCTCTGAAATTGAACGTATATAAGAAACTCGCATATAAGAAAAACACGTTTATAAGAAATATATTTTAATGCACACTACAAATTTTCAAGAACAAAAAAGGACGCATATAAGAAACTAACTTCAGCTCTACTTTAAATGAATTTGATGTTGAATTCCGTTACCTTGAAAGCTTTGAAAATGCAGAATGTTTCGGAGAAATAAACGAAAGAGATCTCAGAAATGAAATGCAAATGATGACAGATGGATCAGATGGGTACGAGGAACCAGATTTAGTTGAACGAGAAGACGAAGGTTTACAGTTACTACCACCGCCAACTAGGACCGAAGCAATTGAAGCGTTCTTTCTCCTAAAGCGGTTTTTTTGATAGTGACGAAGAACAGAGTTTGGATTCTATTCAAGAACATCTTTTCAAAGACATTTCTAAGGATAACATTCAGAAAAAAATCGAAGACTATTTTTTTATATATTGCTGACATATAAACAGTTCCTATAAATATGAAGCTTGTATAATAATATTACTCTCCGAATTTAATTGTGCAGGTATGCAATATTTTGCTTATTGAAGAAAAGACTTATTTTTATTTATTTTTGCTAGGTATATTAAGCGTCTGTTTCACAGTGTATAAATAATGTTCTTATTAGTTACCTGCCACTTAAATAAACTGCCAGTTAAATCCTTCTGTTAGTGAGTTTTGTGTTTCACATCAAAAAATTTGTCCAGTTAAAAATGTTTTGACAAACATGAAATCAAAAAAGAAGTATTTGCTATATTTTTTCATCAGAGATTCAACCCTCAGGTACATTTTTTGAAGTGTCGAAAAGAATATCCATTTTATTGGAAGAAATGAAAAAATTTTGCCTTTCAAACTTACTAGGGACGAGGGACTTTACCTCGATATCGTTATGATAAATTAATATATTTTGCTTGAAAAAGATTTTTGTCTTTTTCTTTAAATTTAATAATTTTATTTTTATTAAAAACAAATGACAAATCCTTGCCTTTGCAGACTTTTAATTCTATATTTATTAAAAAAAAGGCAAATCCTTGCTTTTTCAGAATTTTTATTCTATTAACTGGCAGTTAACTACTTTATAGGGCACTTCATCCTCCCTATAAGTTACTTGACACTTTAACTACTAGTTAACTCTACTCAGATTTTATGAAACGCTATTTTGAATTTAAACTGCTAGTTATCTTCCAAGCTGCTTAACTCGGACTTTACCTGTTTATTGTGAAACAGACGCTAAATATTCTCACGTTTGAAAATAAAAACTTTTAGTTGTTTTTTTTTTTTTTTGAGGTCATAATTTTCAAAAACTTTATACATTGTTTTTTTTTATAAGACATTTCTTTTCTTATATCCGTGTTGCTTATGTAAGAAATTTTCTTTCTTATATCCGTTGTTTGCATATAAGAAAAACTCGGATATAAGAAAGAAATGTCCGGGATTTTCAGACTTTCTTATAAGCGTGTTGCACTGTATTTTGATTTTTCAATATCACAGCTTATGTGACCTACCGTGTTTAAAGAGCAGTTTTTCAAACAAAAATATGGCAATAACGGTGATTGTTGTGTCAATCTCTTTGTTGTTAGGTTACGAAATAAAACTTTTTAATTTTAGTTATTTTTCAAGAAGGCAGCACACGTTACGAAGATGGGAAAGCGAACAACAATCGAACAGCGTGAAACTGTCCTTTTTCATCACCGGAATGGGCTTTCGCGTAGGAAAGGCCAAGAACCGTGTCGAGAATAAGGGAAGAAATGCTCCAAACAAAATATTTAGTGCCTCGGAGGAGCGAGCACCAAAATTGGCGAGTGAGATGGAAAATACCCACGGGAAGTCATGTTCCCCCGAAACCATTCGTCGTATTTTAAGGAATAACGAATTAAATGGTCGAGTTGCACGAAAAAAGCATTTAATAAATAAGAAAAATCGAGATTGCCGTTTGAAGTTCGCGAAAGAGCGCATAAGAAAGGATTCAAGTTTCTGGGAACAGGTTATATTTGCAGATGAATCAAAATTCAACATATTCGGTTCCGACGGGCGATCTTATGTCTGGCGCAAACCAAATACGGAGCTCAAGGACAAAAACTTAAGGGCAATAGTTAAGCATGGTGGAGGTCATGTTATGGTTTGTGCCTGTATGTCAGCAGTGGGAGTCATAAAGCTCGAATTTATTGAAAGCACGATGGATAAAATGGTTAACGTCAATATTCTAAAAGAAAATTTGCTCCAAAGTGCTGATCAATTGGGCATAAGAGACTCGTTTCGATTTTATCAAGACAACGTCCGGAAGCACATATCCGGAATCGTTCAAACCTGACATATGTCCCTATGTCATAAAACCCCCGGCTCAGTCTCCTGATTTAAATGTAATTGAAAATCTATGGTCCATTTTGGACACAAATGTTCGAAAACGCCACATTTCCAACAGAAATGATCTGAAGACAGCGTTAGCTGAGGAATGGGCAAGAATACCTCCAGAAACAACAAAAAATTAGTGGATTCGTATCACAATCGGGTTAAAATAGTACTGGAGCAAATCGCACTAGTGTTACAATACTGTCGTAACTCAAAAAATGCCGTTTTTGAGATAAAAATGCAGTTCAACGTGAAATTAAATTCCTCACAGTTCAATAAAATCGGTGTTTTTAAAGTGCTAGAAATAAGGTAGTTATGACTAAAAGAATCATTGTTCTTGATTGGGTGACGATCTTTACCCTCAATTCAATATAGTGTCATTTTTAGTTGCAACTGAAACTTGCGGAGATATGAATTATTATGTTTGTTTTTAAAGCGTATTATTTTGAGTTGATACGTTTTTGATGAATCAAGCATTGCAAATTTCGTATATTATTTCGAGTTAAAACTCTTTAGTTGATTCAAAGGTAAACAAATTTTGGGATAATTCAAATTACTACACTATTGCTGATTTACAAAAAATACGATTGAAATTATTATTTTGAGTCATGATGTTCTTGTTGATTTATTTGAAAATTTTTGACTTATTTCAGTTTTGTTGACGAAATTTTACTTTCCAATTTTTTCTTATAATTTGTAATCATTTAAACAAATACTAAGTTGGTAATCATGGAATTAGAAATCGCGCATTCAATAATGTAAATGAATAAATATTCAAGCCGTTAATTTCTCTGTTTGAAAGAAATTTTGAGTTACAACGTTGTTGTTGACTTAATATTTAAGGTCTATAATTAAGAATGCATGGTGCTCAATTGCTGATAGAAATGGCAACAAAACCCGAAGCAAATTATTGCCAGAAGTAGGAAATGTCCAAAAACTTAACTTTCCCTCCCTAGTTCTTCAAATATTAAACAGTTACATTTTGACCAAATAACTCTTTCGAATAATTTTTTCTTGTAAAAAGACCTTAAAATTTCCAATCATTGAATAATATTCATATTCTAAATAGGTACAAAATAGAAATATATTCTAACATTAATCAGTGGACCAGATTTTGTTTTATATTTAAGCAAAATAAGACGTGTTAAAAATTCATTCCTTAAAATGCAGCCATTAAAAAAAAAACCGTCTGTCGAAATCTCATGTATAAAAACCCATGCTAACTTCCCACATCTAAACGGTGGCGAAAAAAAATTAAAATATGTATGGGATGACATGCTCCCTCCTAAAACTCCAATGCTAAGCCTTCCTTAGAATTTGGAGAAGGTGTGATGCTTTTAAAAGAGTCATTTGCACATTTGCCACAACGTCTTAAGTAAATATGGCCGCATGATGCTTAAAAGAGTACCAAATGACCATTATGTTTGAATATTGACACTTTCATAATGTGTCACATGGCTATATTTAAAAAAACAGCCATATCACACATGGCCACAATGGTCAAAGTGGATAAGGCACTTTTCAACGTTTGTCAACTATAACGACATAACTCAAAATAATACATCTTTCCGTTAAAGTAACTTAGTACAAGACAGTAGTAACTCAAAATTTTAAAAATTAATGACTAATAGAAAATAACTTCAATTTAAGACATCTAACACTAACACATAAGATACCATTTTTCTAATTATCTCTAACAGAAAGTTTATAATCAGTTTTTCGTCGATTCTGAAAAATGGCAAATTCTGAGTTACTACAGTATTGTAATACTAGTGCGAAATATTAATATTCAACGTCATTTTGTGTTATCTTTTTTTATTAGCTGTAAATTTTAAATATGGATTAAATAAGCTGTGGGCAAAGAATGTTTGATTTAGTTTTCTTGTGTAATTTTCGTGTTAACTAAATAAATTAAGTTATTTTGTTTAAATTAGAACCTATTTAACTTTGCATTTTTCATTTTTTTGATAACTTTCTTCACTTCACTTAGATACTATTCTCTTTTGAACTTATTATTGTAGGATGGGTCAAATAAGCTGTGAGCAACGTATGTACCTGTTCCAAAATAAAATTTTGTATGCAAGAAATAATATTGAATGTAACTACTGCCTTTTCCGAATTTTGCCTTTGGCAATTTGAATGGCAATTACGAAAACATTCCGGTATGAGACTATCAGCCTTGCCAAAAGCGGACAGGGATGTCAGATTATAGCAAAACTTTCAACAATTTCGTTTCGCAATGTTCACATAAGTTATAATTATTGTCACCCTGCACTGTAGTCGGTCTAAAAGAGTTATGGTGCACCTCTTTTCCTGTCTGTTTATCCACTCCTCTGTCTGCTTTATAAACCTATGAACCTACTAACTATAAACTTGTAAATTATTCGTTATTTATTTTGAGAACATACTTCTAACGAGCTACATAATGCTTTTGCTTGAGAGTTATGTAACCTAAAAAATGAGTTCTAAATGTGAAGAAACCGGAAAGTATGAGGCGTGAATTAAGACCAACTTGGTCTTCCTACACAATTCTCCGAATTCAATTCATTTTTTTAGGACTATACAGGAAACCACCACATTCCAACATCAAAAAAACACCAAATTATTATTGAAAAATCAGAGACAAGAAAAATACATGATATCTTAATTTCCAAGTAAAACCGTGTGGCAGCAGCACACGCTGCGCGCGTGCGTCGTCGGCCATCAGCAAGTGAACGCAGTTAATCATTAAATTACAAGGACTCTTACTAATTCCAATTTTTTAATCGCAGACAAGTTTTTATCGAAATCATAAACCAAATTTTTATATTATCGGTCTCTAAAGATTACATTTACCAAAACTCTGTGCTAAACCAGGCCATTAGCTTTGATATTTTCTGATTTATTTGATCACGATCGACAACGCTTCAGGCTTGAGACTACATGAACCAGTTTCAGTGGATATAAATGTTAGGTTGGATTACATGTTCGCTTTACGCTATGCGTCAATTAAAATTCATGAAGTGCATGTACCAAGAGAAATAGCAACTTACCACCTTGTTGAGGAAGAAAATCAAAGACACTATTGTCAGTTCCAGCAAACTGTCGCAAGTCGAAAAAGTTATTGTCTGGCTGTGCAGCTGGCTGTGGAGCGGGCTGTTGAGGTGATTGTGATGCAAAGTTTTGTTGAGGATCAGGGGTCAGACCGTTGCTGGATAGTTGCTGTTGCAGTTGCGTTTCGAGTTGTTGCTGTAAACTAGGATCGCTCTGCGGCGGTGGTGATGGAGCTTCTTGGGGACTGGGTGGACTTGCACCTTGTTGTTGATCGAACGAAAAATTTGGGAAGAATCTCTGTGAAGCATCTCCTACTGAGGGTTGAATTGTAGGTGATTGTGATGGCCCCGGACCGAATTGGAAGTTTTGTTGTAAATTGTCTCCTCCTGGAGGCAGTTGTGAAGGTTGGGATTCTGGTGGATTGGATGGTCCAGAAGTAGGTGGAACCTCAGGTGCTGTTGGTTCTGCACCGGATTCAGGAGGGGGTGATTGATTTTCTTGCGGTAGAGCTTGACCGGCATCACCTCCTGGTCCAGATGGGCCTGGCCCGGAAGGTCCTAAATCAGATGGCCCTGGGCCCGAAACACTTGGTCCTGATGGATCTGATGCAGATGCGTCTGGACCTGAAGTGCCTGGTGCTGAGGGTCCTGATGCTGAAGGAACTGGTCCTGACGGTTGTGCTTGCTCCTGTTGACCACCACCAGAGGGTGGAACCTGATCTAGTTGCGGTTGAGGTGTTGCAAACAGAAAGTTTCGAGCTGCTGCTTGAGGAGACTGCGGAGCTGGCAACAACGAAGGTCTTTGGGGTATACCTTGAAGGACTCCAGTTTGATAATTAAATCCAAAATTCGTTGGAAATCTTGGAAGGTTTTGAGGACCAGCCTGCGCTCCGAGTGGTGGTGCAGGGCCGAAAGGCAAGTGCTGGCGCAACCCCTGCACTCCGAAGGGATAATTTGCTTGGAAAAATAAGGACTGTTGAGGGGAGTAATATCCAGGATAAAATGGTGTGAATCCTTGAGGACCGAGACGTTGTTGTTGAAATTGTGGGAATACCTGAGGATGTGGAGGAGGTCCTTGGGGCTGGCTTGGAGGTGTTGGTATCCCTTGAGGCATAGACCTTGCTGGTGGGGGATTTTGTGGCGGTGGTGGTGGTTGAGTTGGCTGCTGTTGTTGAGGTGGTGGTGACGGTGGTGTTTGTTGTTGTACTGGACCTCGAGTAGGCTGCGGGGGCCTTGCCGTTGTGGCATTTGCCCTCATATTGTTTCTGGCAAGAGTCTGTTGCACCAAAAGGTTCTTTAAGAGCACTCCCAAAATCAAAGTTCGCTTTTCGCGATCTCCTTGAAGCTCCTCTGAATCCTCCTCGGGCGATGTTGATGAGTCAGCAAACCACACCGCCAAGGTTAAGACCAGGACTGTATACTTAATAAGATTCATTGCTTCAATTAAATCTCACAGTTTAGTTTACTTTAAAAAAATTCTTTAGCACATTGACTACGAACTCGGCAAGCGTTCCGTAAGGAGTCAGCGATTGAACTGTTACACTTTTGCACTTTACCAGATTGTGACAAAAAGTATTTGCGACCATGTTTCTTTTTTTTATATTTCGTTGACTGGTTTCAAATGTTCAACGAGTAGAGTAATGAGTGTATTGGGGATTGATTATATATCTTGTGGTCCATATACCAATGGCATGTGGTGCAGTAGCAGAATAATGGACGGGTGTAGCTTAAAAACGTTCCAAATGAATGGTGCACCATGAGTGTGCACTGTTACTGTGCAGTGCACATGGGCCTGCTGCTTGTTGAATGAATAGACTTTTCACTCTCACTTCTCAGATTTGCGGTGGCAGGCAAGTAACAACTGAATGTTGTGAAACAAAATTGACATTCGATAGCTTTCGGGGGATGAATTTGTTGGATAAATTGTTACGATATTATCGGTTATTACAGAATTACAAAACACATAAATGTGACAAGTGAAAGAAGTAGCAGATATTTGTACAAAATTTGATATTCAAAGGGAAACGAAACAATGTTATGGTTATGGCCAAGTTTTTCGCACATAAATCGTTTGAGCTCTTTAAGCTATGAAAAGATTATTGACCAATTTGTGATTTATGTTGAGCAGTAATTAGATTTTCCATCGGTCCTTCGCGGTTACCCACAAAAAGAAGAGCACAAATGGTTCATTTCGCAGTTTCGAAGCTTCCAACTTAAATTGACGGCTGATAGCACGTCCAAATCCATGGCCTCAGATAGTCCAAATCCATGGCCTATGATCGACGAGGGGATTTATCGATGCGACAGTTGCTGAAAATATTATTTTTCGCTTAAAACTGTTGTTGAAAATCGTTAAAGATTGTTGAAAATCGCTTTTTTGTGAATATAAACCTCGAAACAAAACAAATTTAGCTCTCTTTCAATGAGGACTTTTAGGCGGGGAGCCCTCAATCCTGAAAGTGCACTTACACGGATTTCAAAATTTTTTATATTAGACGATAGTTTATAGAAATACGAACAAAATAAGCCCGGTATGACGAGGTCTATCCTGGCACCAGTATTTTTTGCAATTTTTTGCATTATTAATAATTATTGATAATTTGCACTTATCGCGGATTTTAATTTTAACTAGCGCATATTATTGGAAATTTAATGTGCTTTCAAGAAAAAATGGTATGACAGCTGCCATCCTGGCACCAATGGTTGTCATACCTATTTTAAAAATATATATGAGTGCAAAGATTTACCCTCATCACGGAATAACTTTTTTTTTTGTAATATCTTCCTTTTTTTGTCTATTTTACAATTATTTCGGTATGGCAGCTCGCAACTTGACCAAAACATCTTTCATACCAGTTTGAAGTCGAGCTCTGACCCTATTAAATTATAAAAATGAAGCGTGTTCTTATTTTGGAGTAATTTTCTTTCTTTCGAAATAGGTTTGTCTTTATTTTCTACGATGGATATGGATAATTATCATTTATTATTATATTATTTATGTTAATAAATATCAAATACAATGCAGCAGTGGTGGACAAACTTAAATTCTACATGTTAGAATTTCGTTTATGATTTTCATCAAGTAAATCAGAGAGATTGAGAGTATATTGAGAACCCTGAATAACTATGTAAGTTTATAGCCATCTATCACACAAACTTTGTCACCATTATGACTACATTTACCACATTTCATACTTTGCTGAAAACACTTGCGAGCCTCAATAATGTGAATAAGGCCAGATTTGATCTTTTTTTGAATTATTGCGCTAGCACCACTAACAACGAGGCATTTTAATTCCAGCAAAATTCCTCCATGTTGGAAATCTTTAAAGCAAAAAATTCTACGTACAATATTTATAAATGCAATGTGGGATTTTCTTGCTCTTCTGGGGTTTTCCATTTTACCACTCATTTAACCACAACTAATGCATTTCATATGAAAGAGTGTTTTTGAGATTTTTGTATAGCCAATTTTTTTTTGCATTTCAAATTTTCCATTTTTCCAATTTTTTGTTTACTTTTTCTTGCTTTCCAGTTCCCCATCACAAATTTTCCAGTTTCCCTTTGTAAGCCAATGAGTTTTCCGAGTTCCTTTCGAAAACCCATTTTGAAATTTTACAGTTTTCCATTTGAAATTTTCCAGTTTTCCATTTGAAAACCAATGCATCTTCAACTACATGCAATTTTCCCTTGGAAAACCAATGAGTTTTCCGAGTTTCATTGGAAAACCCATTTTGAAATTTTCTAGTTTTCCATTTGAAATTTTCCAGTTTTCCATTTGAAAATCAATGCATCCACAATTTCATGCAATTTTCCATTTGAAAACCAATGAGTTTTCCGAGTTTTTCATCAAGAACTTTCTATTTTTCCATTCGAAAACCCATTTTGAACCAAAAAATTCCAAGCAAAAAATATCTAATTTCCGACCTTTGTTTGGTTTTTCCAGTTTTCCCACTCTTCCATGAGGTTTTTCCAATTTTTTCACAGAAATTATCACTGAATGTAACAGTATGAACCATGAAAATTTCACAAATATCTGTTGGGTCATTTCGGAGTCTATAAGAGACATACAAACAAACAAACAAACAAACACACTTCCATTTTTATATATATAGAGATAGGGTCAGAGCTCGACTTCAAACTGGTATGACAGATGTTTTGGTCAAGTTGCGAGCTGTCATACCGAAGTAATTGTAAAATAGACAAAAAAAGGAAGATATTACAAAAAAAAAAGTTATTCCGTGATGAGGGTAAATCTTTGCACTCATATATATTTTTAAAATAGGTATGACAACCATTGGTGCCAGGATGGCAGCTGTCATACCATTTTTTCTTGAAAGCACATTAAATTTCCAATAATATGCGCTAGTTAAAATTAAAATCCGCGATAAGTGCAAATTATCAATAATTATTAATAATGCAAAAAATTGCAAAAAATACTGGTGCCAGGATAGACCTCGTCATACCGGGCTTATTTTGTTCGTATTTCTATAAACTATCGTCTAATATAAAAAATTTTGAAATCCGTGTAAGTGCACTTTCGGGATTGAGGGCTCCCGCTTATAATAATTAGCTTTAAGTTTCAAAGAAACTATTATATTTTCTTATCTTGAGTTTAGGTTTTTTTTGCAAAATTATTCAAATTTTCTTTATATTTCTTTACAATTTGCTTAGGTTCTCTTTTACTATAAATGCTACGGTTGTGGTCCTTTGGGTTCTGAGATCAAAGTGAACGAGAGTTGATGATGAAACAAGATGTCTGCCATGTCCGGCAATACGACGTCTTTCAGCTGGCACCAAAAGAGTTAAGTGCTGCCAGATTTGGCAACACTCCCTCCTGCCAAGGCGGTTTCATGAATCGGCTTTCCACTTTCGCAGCGCTGGCCAATATCTAGCACGGCAAGTTTTACAGTGGCTCTGGTATAAGTTCCCGTCGTTGTCTTGACTGCTGCGCTTCTTACGTTTCCATCATTTCCGGGGTAAACTCCTTTAGGCCAAGTGTTCCTAGGGTTGTCTGGATCTACCACGACTACCACATCTCCAACTTCAAGTGCTTTGGTGTCCAAGTACCATTTTGTCCTCCTGGTTAGATCGGGAAGGTATTCCCTTACCCACCTTTTCCAATAACGGTTTGCGAATTGTTCGCTGGTTAACCAGTTTTTTCGGAGTAGAACTCCATCATCCGATAATTCTCCGGACGTTCGAAAGCCGTTTGAAGAACCTGATAAGAAGTGATTAGGTGTTAGGGCCTCTTCGTTCTCGTGGTCTAAAGGAACGTATGTGAGGGGCCTAGCATTTACAACTCTTTCTACCTCTGCCAACATAGCTAATAAAAGCTCATCTGTAGGGTTTCATGTAAATATTAAGCAACTAAGTGTTTTCTTCACAGACCTTACCAACCTCTCCCAACTCCCTGCCATGTGCGGGGACGCCGTTGGCGCGCGCCGGTGGAATGAAATTCCATTTGAGTTCAGCAGAAGTGAATTGTTCTGCCATATCGTTTACGTCAATCTGCCGTATGACTTCCTTCAGCTCCACGAAAATTCGTGACGTTGTCACTCAATATTTCAATTGGACGACCCCTTCGTGCTATGAAGCGATTTAATGCCATACAAGCGTCTGTTAAGAGTGAATGCGTGACTTCAACGTGAATCGCTCTAACTGTCATATAGGTTATTAGTACGACTCATATCTCTTTTCGGAACGCCCCCCTACCGTCACAAGAAGTGGTCTGAAATAGTCAATACCGATATAAGAAAAAGGTCGGGTAAACATTTGTAGTCTTGCCGCGGGTAGTTCTCCCATGATTGGCGGACGAGGAAAGCTTCTATTAATTTTACACGTTTGACACTCCTGCTTGATTCTCTTCAGTCGTAATCTTAGTTTTGGTATGAAATATCGTTGGCGCAATTCGTTTATAACGATTTCGTCATTTTGGTGAAGAATGCGGGTGTGGCAATCAGTAATGATTAGCGTAGTGACATAGTGCTCGGAATCTAAAATAATTGGCCGTTTGGAGTCAAGTGATACACCATAAGCAGCACAAGTAGATTTTCACAGTCACACAGTCGATGTTCATTGGCAGGGGAACGATTCGATCGGTTAACGCTCAGAAAAGCAAGTTGAGTGGAGATAAACTCAGACGTCGCCGTCGTGCGGTGTGCTGCCAGATTTGGCAACAGCTGTGGTCCAGTCTAAGGGGCTTTTACACTCGAACATTTGGCAGGTTTACAGCTTGTAATCGAATTATCTCAGATCCTTTCATTCAGGCTTGCACTTTGTAATGTTAAAAGTTGAATTTGATGATTGAGGTAAACATTGTCGGTTGCATCATGTACGTTCTCACTGTGTGCACGTCTCCACGACAACGGCCATGAATGTTGTCCTTCTTTTTTGCCCAAACTTACATACAGACAGCATTGTGCGTCATATTAGAAGTCAAAATCAACAAATTGAAGCTCAAACTGCCAGGACAGACAGACATGACAGACAGAGTTTAGGAACGGAATTGCCGGACCGCTCTTTTTCACTATCGTCGTTAAGCCACTTTAAAAACCTTCCTATGTGCACATTATGTCGGTTGTAAAAGTGGAATTGAACCCAACAAACTTATTAGTTTTTTTTTTAATTTATTTTTCAATGTAAAACAGTTCAAGAACAAAGTTCGGCCATTAGCTTGATCTCCTAAACTGGAATAAGTCCGAAATGAAAACTAATAAAATAACAATCTGCATACTGCCGAACAGCCCGCATTTACTTTCAATTTCTTGTATTACCTTGAGGTCCAACTATAATCCAATTCAAATAGCCAAACAAATAGTCAGCCAGTCGATATCATAAAAAAATATACATATAATTCGATGGTTAAATTTAACAAACTTTTATTTTTATATAATTTCAGTCTAAGCATAGTTGTGTTGCAAAAACTCATAAGTATACTCGAAAACTAATAACAGTATCGCCCCACCCGGACCCAGTCGCATAATCTTTGGCACAATACCCTTATACAAGGCTTTAAATCCCTCCTCACGATACACCGTCGCTATCGATCCGAATGCCGACTTGTATTTTATGACACCCTCTTGTGGTTGCGGACCTTGGATTCGACTCTTGGCCACATCAAATGGTATATTAACAAAACAAGCTATCGTTCCGGAAGTGAAACCAATTGCAACTTTCCTCAGGAATTCTTTGGTTTGATCTTCAAAAGCGGGAATATAGTTTCGAACACTGTGGTAGAATCCGAAATAGACCATGTTGAAAGTGCCATTGCGACCCATGGTGGCGGTGACGCCTTTATTAAGGCCACGTGTGCCGAAGCCGTCTTTTTTGATGATTTCTCTGGTGACGGCCCATGTGCTGGGGGCTTCTTTTACTCGTGATCGGTTGGCTTGTTGGGCGACTTTGACAACTTCGAAGGGATTGACAGCAATTGATTCGATAAGACCAGCTGTGAGGCCTGCTAATGAAAATGTCTACAAACGAAATTATTGTCTTCTGTTGTAGTTTAGGTAGGTACATTGTTATCTTACCAGTGGTGTTGGTGTCGGAGATCCAAACATAAAAAGTGGTTTGAATTGCTCGAAGCAAACAAATTTGATGGCTCTTTTTGGGGTTTCGGCTAGGACAGGTGGCAGAATTCCCTTCCAGAATGAGAACAGGCCCTCGTTTCTATACATTTTTGCAAAGCAGTCGAAAACGCCATTATACTGGTTCTAAAATAACAAAGTAAATGATTCGATTAAAGAACAAAAAAGGAAAAGGTTGCCTACATTAGGGAGGCATTTCCAGTTGTTTTAATATTTTATCAAAAATGCTACAATCTGAACACTTAAGCCACACTACTCAGCTTTGACTCTTTCAAAACACGAGTGTCACGTTACGAGCTCCCAGGCTATCATTAAATTCTTCGTTTAGCACTTTTGTTTCAAACCATAAAGGCCCTTCTATTTTTTGTAAATCTGTGCGTGCGGTTATGTGACTGATGTCCTCCTCAAGGGCTGGACCGATAAATAAATGGAGTGGCGTGACAGCTCTTGAAGAGTCAAGGCCTAAGCTTACTCTCATCAACAATTCTCTGGGTGCGTGTGAAGAATTGAGGGGACCTACAATATGCCGAATAAAATGCATTTTTTATGATTTCGTTATATATACTTTCTATATTGTTCTGACTGTTTTTTTTTTTAATATCATAAATGTTATTGTTTTTAAATATGCATGTGTTGCAATAATGGGTATTCTTCCAAAATATGATTTAGGTCAAATCTTGTATTGCATGTAGTGCATTGTGGGGGCGAGGTTTTGATGAGTAGATGCTGGTGAATTGTTGTGGTATGTCCAAGACAAAGGCGTACGAAGTTGGATATGTCTATTTTAGAGACATTTGTGGGGTTTATGACGGTGTTTTTTTCGGGGTTGACTTTTTTGTAGTGGTGGTGATATAGGTTCCAGCTGTGGGTTGTAATAAGTTTTGAATATTTTTGGATAGCTTTCAGTAGATCTGTTTTGGTGAAGACATTAAAGTTGTATACCGGTGAGTTTATGGCTGAGTTAGCAGCAGTGTCCGCATATTAATTGCCAATGATTCCGACGTGTCCAGGAGTCCACATCAGTTTCATATTTTTTTAGGATCACATAAGTTCATATCTTATTTCGGATATGATATCGGAGTTGTTTTTAGGGTTGGTTATATATAGTGTTTAATACTGAGATGCTACCGGAGCAAGAGCAAATTATGTATTTAATTTGTTTTGTTGGTTGTGGTTTTAAGGGCTTGAAGAATAGCGTAAGCTTCTGCTATTAAAACTGAGGCAAAACCTTGTAAGTTACCGATGGAGCTTATAGAACCGTTTTTAAATACAACAGCAAATGATGTATTGATGTCTGTTTTGGATCCGTCGATGAATATGAAATTCCATCCGTCAGCTTTAAGATCAAATGGTATGGCTGCGAGGAGTTGTTGGTTCTTTGCGCTGGGCCAATGTACATATATGTATATCATTGATTCCTGACTGAGGGACTGTAGGCAAATTAAATTGGATTGCTTTAGAGTTAAGAGAGTATGGTGGTTATGGTAGACGGTTTTTTTTTTTTTTGGAGTTTGAGGTCGAGTGCATTTTTTTATCACTGTCGATAATCGAATTTTTGGTGAAGACTAGTTTGGCCAGAAGCTTGTTTGTGATTAAGTCTCTTCGTTCCTCAATGGTGAGTATTGAGTAACCCACCGTCTGCTAATATATTGAGAATAGGGGTGGTACACTTCTCTTTGCTGCGACGTTGGTTGTATATGTTTTAATACGTTTAGCGTTGATTTAGGACAATGTCCATAATATGTACAACCCATAGTCTATTTTACTTAAAACTTAACATTTTAGTCGTATAAGCTAACGAATTTATATGTTTAAGTAAGTGAATTCTAGAAAATATTATGGCATAGTTTAAAGAAGATTAGTACAGGGGAGAACAGCGCAAGTAAATGAAAACTGTCAGCACAAGTTGGAACACCACCTACTTTATCTTTTTGACAGTTTCCAATCAGCTGTTAAATAAATAGCGCTCTCGTATTTATTTATTAAACTGTCAATGCGGATTTTACTTCAAGGTAAAATACATATTCTTTGTTAATACGTTTTATTCTGTTTTTTTCTTTTTTAATCACGAGTTTATGTTTGATTATAAAAAAATAACAATGAATTGGCATTTGAAACTTTGACATTTGATTTTTTTCACAGAGCTGCTCCACCAAAAAAGGGAAAGGCAGAAAAAATTGAACCAAACTGAGCTGGACAACTTCATGGAACACAAAATGACAGATTTTGGAACAGTTTGTGGCAAGGTTTTACCACATGGAAGATGGAACACATAAACCCATACCTATTTGGATCTTTTCTATCCTTTTATTTTCATTAAACAAACCTAACCTATAGTCACAATTCAAGACAAGAGACCTGATTAACCACTTACATAATCTTGATCAGCTATCTTAAATCCAAAAATGTTACGTAAGAAGACCTCCTAATGCTGCACATAGCCCAAAATACACCTTTAAGACCGTTAAACCGGTTGGCCGATTTTCTTAATTTTTGTCTTAAACTAAAGAGGATTAAGGGTAGGAGCACAGATAATAAATTTATACAGATGTCCCTGCAGAAAAAAAATGAAACACTTTTTGCTCTTAACAGACAAAGCCTTAACAGACAAGGAGCTTTCAGAAGCTTTTTTCCTTGCCTAAGTATTCATTTATAGGCAATGAGGTGAGCGAAAATACATTTTGAATGCATTTAGTGAATGTGTTAAGGCGTTTTGGAAAAAGCTTTTTTTTGTAGCTTTCAGTTTCATATATCATTTCTCGCCATAAGGGTGTCTGTATAAATTTATTATCTGTGGTAGAAGGCTTAATTATACTTTTTATACTTTTCAAATCACAAACGGTGCAAATTTTAAATAATAATGCTTTTCTACGAAAGGACTAAGCTCTGCAGAGAACATAATGTCATTGAAGAAACAAATGGACAGTGGCCAATACAAGAACTCATTACAAAAGTTGACTCCACCCAATTTGCAAGCTTCCGACCAAATCCAAGATAGCCAAATAAGATTGACGTATAAGCATCTCCAACATGATCTAGGACCTAACAATTACTTCCATGACGATCTTAGTGTAGATAAGATATCGACAATCTGTAAGACCAGAAGTGAACTCCTGCCGTTAAACTATAAACCATACATAACTGAATCGGAATCAACATGCACGCTATGCAACCTCATAGAAGATACGCAACGTTTCATCGCAATATGCCCAGTGCTGAAAACAATTAGAATACGGGTCTGGGGGAAATATATGCTACAAACGAATGAACTTATGGAAATTCTAAACGGAGAAAACTGGAACCTGCTCTGCAATAACGTCAAAAAGGCACTCAAGTACAGACAACAAATAATAAACGAATATATATATTAGAAAACTTTTTTACAATAAGATATATTATCAAATTAAAAAAAAAAAAAAAACTCTTTTCCGGCTGACGGCACAAAGACAATTGCACTATTGTGAAATATGTAATATTTATAAGAAATAAAAAAAACGAACAATTAAATTCACATCTACTACTACTACTAATGCTTTTCGCACTACAACAAAATATATCAATATACCTACGATTAATCAATTTCGTTAAAAATTTCGTTAAATATTTTCATTTTCATCAACAAAAAAAAAATGTCAGTGAAGAAAATAAATGTTCGTCAAAAATTGTTTTTCATCGAAAAAAACGTACACTTTACATTTTTTTGCTGTCGATATTTTTCCTTTTTAAGATTTGTTGCTTTTGAGATATGGCCTTGGAAGCGGGAAGTGGAGTAGCGGGGTAGTGGGGTAGCGAGGAGCGGGTAAGGAGGTAGCGGGTAGCAGATAGAAGTAGCGGGTAGTGGGAAGCAGGTAGCTATGGAGGGTAGGAGGGTAGTGGGTAGTGTGCTAGCAGGGTACAAAAGTTAAGGTCTTTTTTTTAACATTTTTTTTTTTTTTTTGAATGAAAAACTCGGAAAACTCATTGGTCTTCAAAGGGAAAATTGCATGTTATTGTAGGTGCAGTGGTTTTCAAATGGAAAACTGGAACATTTGTGATGGGGAACTAGAATGCCAGAAAAAGTAAAAAAAATGGAAAATTTGAAATGCAAACAAAAATTTGATTAAACAAAAATCTCAAAAACACTCTTTCAAATGAAATGCATTGCTTTTGAAATGGTAAAATGGAAAGTTCGTGCTGGGAACTGGGAGAAGTCCTGGAAAGCAAGTATAATTTAAAAAAAAAAGAAACGCGTTGCAAAAACATAACAAATCCGCAATGGAAAACTCCTGAAGAGCAAGAAAACCTCAAGTCATATTTTGCATGGATTTAAAAAAAATGGGAAAATACTCGATTAGAACCCAACCGGTCGTACTTTCAACTACAGTTATATGTTTATAAGCACTCTGCTTTTCCACTTCATTTCAATATTAAGGAATTCAATACTAAATGTAAACCGAAACCTCTTCCTATAATAGGGGAGCGGGTATCAGGGTTACGGGTAACGGGAGTGGATTGTGGGTAACGAGGAAACGGTAAGCGTGTAGAAGTAGTGGGTAGTGGACAGAGGGGCAGCGGGTTGTGGGGTAGCTGATAACGTGTTACCAGGGTAGCTTGTAGAGAATAGTAGGGTAGCTTTGGGTTGTGGACAGCAGGTAAAATTAGTGTGGTCTGTTATTTATCGATTGAGGCAGTACGCAGTCTGCCAGGTCAGCTAGTCTTATATATAAAAATGGAATACTAAATGTGTTGCTAAGCACAAAACTCGAGAACGATTAGGCTTTGGGCCGTTTGTCATCAAATTTTGACAACATGTTCGAGTATTAGTATAGAGTAGGATTTTTAAGAAAATTGTACAAAATCCGCCAAGCCATTCTTGAGATATAGCAAAAAATGTGGAACCACAATTTTCCTATAGAACGTTAGCATTTGACCATATCCTTAACAAAGTTGTTGTGCATGAGGCAACGAAGGTTTCTGAATTGTCACGACCTTACTAGCTGACCCAGTAAACGTTGTTTTCTTAGATATTGTAATGTGTATACACTTTATTTATCTCTTACGCTCTGTATCTCTTTCTATATTTAATGTACACACTTTTCTTACTCTCTTTACTTACTCTGTATCTCTTGTTTATTTAATGTACATACTCTCTTTACTTAATATCGTTAATTGTAGTAGTAAACACTTGTAAGGGGCAATACCTAGTGACTAAGAGAAACTTTTTGTTTAGCATTAAGAACGTTAGCCCCTACAGAAAATCCCAGTATTTTTTATTTGTAAATAGAGAGCTTCTCGAACTTTCAACTTCTCCAAGAACCAATAGGAACCAATAGTGGTTTCTAGAACCCATCATTTTTGATATAAATAGCCGTTTGGTGGCGAGGCGAATGAATTGATTGTGAACTGCGATAAAGTAAAGATACTGTGTTTGCAAAGTTACAATTGAAAGTGTTGAATAAATAAGTTTGTGAGTGATTCGAATAAAGTGAATTTGTGTTTTATTTAAAAAGTGAATAAGTTTTAATTGTCGGACCAAGCCGAATATTATCTACAATATATAAAAATCTCATACAAATTCGTTGAGGACTCACTGCTCTTATACCAGTGGAGTGTTTAATGTGGAGGGAATGTTCGGTTAGTGGCGTAGATGGGTTCTTAGTATTTTGTACAAAATCGACCAAGCCGTTCATGAGACATAGCCAGGGTAGTTGTGATAGCTGGGTAGTGGGAAGCGGGTATCGGCATGACGGATAGCGAGTAGTTAGTAGCGGGGTAAGGGGGAAGCGGGATAACAGGTAACGGGTAGAAATAGTGGGTAGCCGGTAGTGTGTATTGGGTTAACGGGTAGCGGGGTAACTTGGTAACAGAGTAATGGGGTAGCAGGGTAGCGGGTTGTGTAGTGGGCTACAAAAGTTTAGATTTTTTATTTATCGATTTAGACAGTGCGAAGTCTGCGGGTCAGCTAGTAAATGATAAAATTCCTTTTAAAATCTTTTGTACTGCTTTTGATTTGAATTATTTGGAACTTTGTTTTGTTTTGAAGCAGCTTATTAACATTTAACAAATCAAAGAAAATGTAATATTCCCTTGGTGCAATTTTCTTTACCGCAGCTGTACTAGCCACTAATTTCCTAAACATCTCATTAAAATTAAAATACTTCAATGAGGGCTCTAAACCTGAGGATAGATATATGTACAGAGCAGAGGCAAACACAAAATCAGACGGAACTGCCAAACTCGTTTTGCCATGAAATCTACATTTATGCTACATCTCGTAAGTCCTAACCCTAAGTTCAAACCTGAATCTAAACATAAGAGAATCTGTTAGTTTTACTCTTCCTCTCTTTTTCATAATCTGATTCTGATGAAATAATAACCAAATTAAATTCTCGCGAAAGTCGAAGATAAGATTAAATTCGCTCTCGTATAAAAAAAATACCCTCTCCAACTTTTGACGTATCATTAAATGATATCAGTCAAATGAAGCCATCAATTTTATAATAACTTTCAAACTTCTGATAAAAGTTTTACCAGATTTGAACGTTATATCTGTATTCACAAAGTAAATACAAAGACTAAGATAAACTCGAATTTTCAAGGTTATTTTGGACACATGTCATTTTTCATAGTGTTTTTTAGTTTTGTTTTCTTTTCACTTTCCACAACAAATTAATTTATAAATAGACCACGAACAAGTGAGGCCAAAGTTCTCACACCTCCTCTACGCCCACTGTTATTCCAGGAGCGTTGTGCTTGCTTAAATATCGTGTTTACACTTTTATCAATTCATTTGACACAGTTTCGAAGCAAAAATAGAAGAAAAAGAATGCTCATCGAAATATGCAAAAGTTAAAATGTCGGTTGATTGACCGTTGGGCGCTTCGATTCTACTCACCTTCGATTTGGTGTTTTGTAATTGCATTCGTGTTTTAACCACGTCCAATGGTTGCATGATACACACTTCAACAAAACCCGCTGATCCACCGGCTACCACTTGTAGTGCAGCCCTTTTCAAGGGCGGGATTTCCTTGTCTGTCATTTTGCGTCTAAAATTTATTAAAAAAAAAAAACAAACAAACGTTTAGAACAAAAAAAAACTTTGAGTCTGAGAAACAAACACTTGCCGTTTGTTTTATGGTTCAATTAAATTGCTATGATTGTATCTGTGATTGAAAACCAGACTGATACCTTCTTCTTTAGAACTCAATCGTTCGAAGACTGTTCTTATGGAATTTGTTTGCAATTGAGTCGAGGGTGGAATTTAGTTATTTGGTTGTGTGAGTCGTTAAAAATTAAAAAGATTCTCTCTTGATGCCTATTCGCATATGCCCGCTCTCACATCGGAAATATTTTAATTTTTTGAAATGCGAACAATAAACAGATACACTTAACCGGTGACTTCGTATTGAATTAATACCATTACCATACAATACAAATATTAATCGATCTTGCTGAGTGGCAATAGGGATCATGATAAAGCACATTTTGAATATGTATTTCGAAAAGTGATCGTAATCGTGGATAACTAATATAATAGATGAAGTAAAATATAGGTACTAACTAATACGAGTATTAGTGAAATCTAATAAATAAGGCTGATAGTGTTATACTCTTTTTCCTAATTTTATTTTAACTTTAATTGGGTTTGGGGGGTTAATAAATTGAAGGAAAGCTTTATGCAAGACAATGATATGAAAATAAGCCTGGAATCAATCTTTTTTCAGATATCAGACTATAAAAAGCAAAATCTAAAGGCTGAACTATAATGCAATTTTGCTCACACAAACACGCTTAAGTGAACCAGCGAATACACACGAAACCTTAACAACGTTAGTTAACTTTTCGTTCAAATTTTACTAGTGCGGTTTGATTTGACAATTGATTTGACAATTTGAAGAAGAGAATAGGTATGTTCAGCGACACTGTTCTGCACACTTTGGAACAGTTTGGAACAGAAAAGTACAGCTTTTTAGTGTTCATGGACACATTTGCTGTTCCAAACTGTTCTGATTTGGTGTTCATTGAGTCTGTCTAGAACAGTTTGGAACAGTTTAGGACAGGATTTTCTGTTCCATCTTTTTAGGTAGAACACATTTTGTGTTCTAAACTGTTCCAAACTGTTCTGACATTTCTCATGAAGCTGTGCTGTGCTGTGCTGTACTGTGCTGTCTTTTTTCTCGCTGAACAAAGCTAATGTCAAGCCAAATTTTATTGCTTAGTTTAAGCTAGGCATACACGGTGAACATGTTGGTGTGATTTGTTGGGCAGCGGTACGCCATACACGGCCCAACATGTTTATAAACTTCATTATTTGTGTGAGTAGTGTGACTGTCGTGAACAGTGTTACCGCATGGAAAAATATTTTCGAGTCCAAGAAGCTTGAAAATCGAGTCATTTACAAAAAAACGAGTCCACTTAAAAAAAAAAATTAAATTCTTTCAGAAATCATTATTTTTGAATTTTTAACATACATGAAATTTATTTTATGGTTTGAATGTTCGAAATACAAGTGTTTAGGATAAGAAATAACGATTCAAACATGTTTTTTTTTTCAAAATATTAAACTCTTAGTAATTGTACCAACAGTGCCTTGCATAAGTATAACCGCATCTGAAAAAATGCGTTTTATAGAAAACCTACAATAGGAGTGACTCCTTACAATTTTTTATTGAGTTGCATCACTGATCAAGCAAATTGAGAAGAAGTTATTACCGTTATTCAAGTATGCTATTTGGAATAATGAGATTTTAGTGTAGATTAAAAGAAAGTCACTTACGGTTTTCCCATCCCGATTCATGTTTTGGCGGACAAATTCCAATCTTGTTTGTTAGATTTGGAGCTGGCACCATTTTGCCCCGAACAATCACTCCATTGCTTTTTAAAGCACGAGAAACGGTTAAAACCGAAACTCCTAAACCCAATTCGTCACGAATTTAAATGCACCGGATTGGATGCAGCATTGATTAAACGCCTCTTGTCGCGACGTGTCAGCTTCTGCGGACGCCCGGGTCTTATTTTTGTCCCATAAGATTCTGGATCTTGTAAAAAATTTCGAACGACACGATCCGATCGTGAAATTCGTCTTCCAATAGCCCTAAGACTTAGGCCGCTTGACCGAAAAGCCAAGATTTTGCGTTTTTCAATTTCGCTTACATACGTACCACGTGGAATTGTTGTTTTTATTTGAAAACACTTGACTGAATGCAGCTTCAAAGAGATTTGCATTGTGCGGTTATATTTTTGCAATACATCAAAATTTATTTTTAATTTTTAAACACCAGGAGAGGAAATAACGGTACTTTATTTTCTTCTAAATTTACTTGATCAGTGATGCAACTCAATCGAAAAATAGTAAGGAGTCACTCCTATTGTAGGTTTCCTATAAAACGCATTTTTTCAGGTGCGGTTATACTTATGCAAGGCAATGTATTTGTGTTCTGCAAAAAAACGAGTCAAACGTGATAAAAACGAGTCCCCGAGTCAAGGAAGAAAAAACGAGTCCATTTTGACTCTAAAGAGTCCATGTGGTAACACTGGTCGTGAAGGCAAGATGTGCGATACAAGTGCGGATGATGCATAAATAGTTTGCATTGCGACATGTTAACTCAATGAAAATAACTACACAAATGACGAATTGTTGTCACACAACGCCATACACGACGAACATGTTGATAAACTTCAAAATTTGTTCTAAACTTGTCCATACACAGCCAACATGTTAGCCGCAAGTTCACGGTTTATAAAATATTTCATAAACCGTGGATTTGCTGGCCAACATGCCCATACACGAATAATTTTCAGCCCAACACCAACAAATCACACCAACATGTTCACCGTGTATGCCTAGCTTTAGGCTGAAAACAGACCGACGCCGACAAAACGTCTTTTTATCTATCGACAAATAATATTATATTAATATTAATATTCGTGTCGGCTTCCAACCCACACCGAGGCCGACAAAGACAAAATAGGCCAGTTCCACCTAACAACATCTCACTGAGATCTCAATGTCACTTTGACTGAGGCAAAATCATTTGGTGGAACAAAATTCTCAGTTCTCATTGAGATAAAATGGTTACCTTACAAATTGTTTTTGTGCATAATATGTCAGTCACGTCAAAATAGCTGAGTGAGAAATCGAATCCAAAAATTTTCATCTCAGAGATCTCAGAAAAAAATCTCAATCCTCAGCTGAGATTTTTTGTTCCACCTAAAAAATCTCTGAGATCAGTGAGATGTGTCGTGTCGTGTCGGTTTCGGTGTGTGTTGCCTCATAAGAGCAATGGACTTGTGTCCGGGGAATACAGAACAAAAGTTTTGTCTGATTTGGTGTGTTTTTAACCTTATGGAAATTTTCGTCCGGTTTTTTTGACATAAGCTAAAGTACATCCATTGTATTTCTATCTAGCTAGTACCCGCGACCTGGCAATTGATTGTAGTGCCATCTTGAGTTCTGGCGCAGCGCTAACTCTTTTTACATAGGTTTTGTATTGGGATTTTTTTTTCTTTGGTTTCGATCTGGCGCAAAAAATCGAAAAACCCATTCTTGATTGTACTAGGTGGTTCATATACAATGAGTACATCTAAGCAATTATAGTTTGGGCTTAAGGAAGGTTTCTGTTTCGAAGAGGCTACGTACAAGTGATGGCATGAGTGTGGCCCCTTTACATTCAATACTGCCTATTCTTTTCTATCTTTCATTTTGACATTATATGATATTGCGCATGCTGTCAGGTGGCAAGATCAAGGTCGCACTCGTGCTGTGGCGAGGGTCCTAAAAGATCTCAACATACACAAATCCGCTGGCCCGGATCAGAGATTATAATATATGGTAAGGAGATGGGAAACAAAGCTGACAGATGCCTACAAGCGTTTTTACCAATACTATCACATTTTGGACCATAGTTTCTTTGAAAGTATGCGTTTTTTACCAATACTATCACAGTTTGGACCATAAATTTTGTGAAAGTATGCGTGTTTTTACACAGTAAATATTGTCCTGCCATATTGATTTTGTTTGTATATTTTTCATGTACAAGGAAAGAAAATAAAATGAAAGAAAATGAAAATTAAGGGATCTAGGGAGTGAAACGTAAGTCAGTTTCCCATCTTGTTACTTATTTAATCTTTGGCCCGGATGGTATCCCCGCTATTGTTCTGAAGACGTGTTCTTTAACGCTGGCAAAACCATTGCATAAGCTTTTTCATCTATTTTATTGTTCTGGGCTCGTTCGTCGTTCCGAGTAATTGGAAAAACACATTTGTCCAGCATATACCCAAAAAGGCGAACCCTCCTCTCCCTCCAATTATCGCCCGATTGCACTAACGTCCCTTCTTTCCAAGGTCATGGAAACGCTAAAAAACTATCAATATAAGAAATACATAATATCTTGAAGAACGAAAGCTTCTCAATGACCGGAAGGGTTTCGCAGCAACGGGTCGACTGGTGATCTGATGGCTTATCTCACCGAACAGTGGAACAAATCTTTCCATTATTTTGGAGAAAGCAAAATTGTTGCACTTGATATTTCAAAGGCATTTGATTGAGTTTGGCACCAGACTCTTATCGAAAATGCGTGCTTTCGGTATTGATGAGTCTCTCTTTCATTGGATTGTAAACTTTCTTTCGAACCGTTCTATCAGGCCCGGATTTAGAAATTTGCCGCCCCTAGGCAGTTGCGAAAATTGCCGCCCCCCGCCCTACGAAACTTTTTCAATGGTGTAATAAGTTTGGTTCGGAAAGTTTTTCAATAAATTAAATGCACCTTTCTGAGAGCAGATTTTTCATTTAATTATAGTCAGTTTATTATAATCATTTAACAATTAGTTTTTGCATGCGAATCGGAGACAGAGCCAGAGTCATTTTCACGCTGACAGTTGGGACCTGCACAAATAAAGAAAAACGGCATCTTTAGCGAAAAGTGAAAAATTTAATTAGATTCTCGAACATTTCATCTCTGAGTTTGTACGAATTGAGAAAAATTTTTATTCGGTGAATTAACCGAATAAATGAATGACAACAATACCTTCTAGATCATTTCGAGCTCTCGAAGTTTCTTTTTCAACTGATCCGGAATCCGTTTTTTTTGAAGAATGTAGTCAACCTTGGGACTTCTTCATTTTTCTTCGATTTTTCTGCCGCCCGCTTACGGTACTCGGCCCCGCTGGATCTTTTACGGTTGTCACTCATGACAAAATGTATCGTTGAATAAAGTCGTCAAACAAAACGGTTAGGAATAAAAGAAATTGTCAATTTTGGTTGAAAAGTAAATCGTACTATGACGATAAATATGCAGTTCAGCAAATTTTCAAAATACGAAAGTAGGCGGTGAAAAATACAACAAAATGTCGCAAGTGGGCTTAGAAATTAAAAAAAAAAAACATAGTGCACTCTGTCGAGACTGCTATTTTTTATTGTTCAAAACATTGAAAAAGTGAAGATCAATAGGTATCTATTCAACAGCTGAAGTCGAACGTTGTTTACTTGTTACCTAACCTCACTTGTTATACAATTTTTTTTAGCCATTTTTGTTATAAGCGTATTTTACGAGCGATGAACAATAAATTGTTAATAATGCGCCTTTCTTACATTCAATTTTGCAGCTTTCTCCAACACTATAATTTTTACGCAATTTGAACTTTCTATTTTTGGTTCTCATAATCGATTGAACTGCATATTGACCATACAATATTTCGTAGAATTTTTCGTCATTTCGTAGTAATAAGCATGTAAGAAAAATATTTGTAAAGATAACAAACCTGAAATTGGTGCCGTTGAAACTTGTGACACGTACTGTTGACATAAACAATGACGTTGATGATCGTTCACCAATTTTCAGTAATAACGACAGACAAAAGGTTATGTTTATCAGAATACTGTAGGATGGATATAGAACAAGTCTGAACAAGATGATTTTCGATACAGAAACTTATCGAATATTCGATATTAGGCCAATATCGAGAATTGTCCGAATCGATTTTTTTCGATTCGAGCATTTTACATTCATAATGTTGGTACGCGTGCTGACGAAATAGGCGGGAAATTCAATTCCCACGAATATAACAAGTTTTGAAATTTTCTCTCAAAATTTGCCGCCCTCCAATTCTTGCCGCCCGAGGCAACTGCCTACTGTGCCTGCATGGTAAATCCGGGCCTGCGTTCTATAGAAGTTTTTATTGGGCAGGTTCAAGTCTGAAAACCCTGGTGTACCCCAGTCCTCCGTTTTGTCTCCAACCCTCTTTCTAATTTTCATTAATGACCTATTGTCTGTAACTTCTTATCCAATTCATTGTTTCGCTGACAATAGTTCCCTAAACTTTTCATACTCGCAACGGCTAAATATGATAAGCTCATTAATATTTGACTTAAACAGTATTGAACAATGGGGAATACAAAATGGCGTAGAGTTTAATGCTTCAAAAACCCTGTCTTGTATCGTTGAAGTGAGATATATCTCCCCTGCCACTGTCCATGAATGGCACTTGCATCAATGAGACCGAATATCTCGAGATTCTCGGTATGCGCATCACTGACCACCTCTTGTGAAACGAGCACATATGCGGTGTCGCAAAAAATGCCGCAAGATGATTAGGTTTTTTTAAGATGATCCCCTTCTGATGTGGCTATACCATCTATAAAACATATATACGTCCAAAGCTTGAGTACAACTCCGACGTTTGCGCTGGTGCTCCAGAAACGTACTTAAGTCTTTTGGCCTGTATACAGAGCTGAGCATTTAAGATGATTGGTGACCATAACATCGTTGAGACATTTACGTTACTCGAACACCGACATAATGTCTCATGCCTCACCCTCTTCTTCCGGTATATGTTCTATAGTCTAGAGAAATAGTCAATTGCATTCCTCCCCTTAAGATATTTAACCGTAATACCACGTCTCGAATGCCCATCAGTTCACCCTCGAGCCCATCTTCGGTCGTACGATCATGATCAGAGAATCGTTCTTTAGCCGTACTACGCGAATGTGGAACTCTAAAATAGAAATAGATGCCAATAAGAAACTTGTAGGAAGGAAAGGGAAACAACATAAGCTTTTTTGTCAAATAATTTTATATGTTAATTTATGACAATCAAGTCAGACCGCCTTTGAAAGTCTATAAGGGAAAAAAGGGAATGAAGCTAGTGATGAATGTGTAGTCATTTCTTCTTGCACAGGCAGTTTCCCACAACGAATTGATTTTTATTTGAAAGAAACAAAAAAATATGTTCAAGTCGGACCGCCTTTGAAAGTCTATTAGGGAAAAAGGGAAAAAGCAAGTGATGAACGTGTAGTCATTTCTTCTTGCTAAAGCAGTTTTACATAAGGAATTGATTAGACTATTTTCACTTATTTCATTTTTATTGTTTTTTTTTCGAAAATTTGTGGTTGTAGTAGTGCCTACTACATTTTCAAAAGAGTTTCCCTACTCATTATTAGATATACTCTGGTAAACACTATCGAAAAAGAAAATCTCAATAAAGTCCCGTCTTGGCGCTGTCAGTTTTTCTATATACAAAATTTTAGTTCTGTATCGCGTTCCGGACGTCGCTGTCGTCGATTCCCGACGCTGCAAATACTATAAGATAGATATACAATGCTACTACTACTAAATCGATTTTGCGTTGATCAACGGTTCAGATCACTGATCAGTTATAACAAGATTGGAAACCTACCTACGTTTTACCCTCCAAATACCTCAAATTTTATTTTTCTCATACACACATACTCTTGCAGCAAACTTGCTTTTTTATGTAGGCAATTGTATCATTATAACAATTATGGTGGATTTACATGTAATTTTCGACGTCTGCATCTGCAAATTCGCAGAAAAGTAAAGCGGGGGAGCTATACGACATAACACGAAAGAGTGAAAGAGTACACATATACCTACCCATTTTTACTTGCTATAATTTTTAAAGCTCGGTCTTTGTATATCTATATTATAGTAGTTTCAGCCTAGAGAAACGACGACAGCGACGCGTGTTTTACCAACCAGAACTATTTATGTCGGTACTATAGTTCCCATGAATAACTGCCAGCGCCATCGACGAGTAAAGTTTCCAACTTAAAATTCTCGATGCTGAAAATACTATAAGGTGTATATACAAAGGCTCAACTCGGTGACAACCGAGCTTTAAAAATTATAGCAAGTAAAAATGGGTAGGCATATGTGTACTCTTTCACTCTTTCGTGTTATGTCGTATAGCTCCCCCGCTTTACTTTTCTGCGAATTTGCAGATGCAGACGTCGAAGATTAGGTACATGTAAATCCACCATTACACGCATACTCTTGCAGCTAACCCTCTTTTGTTAGTTTGTATTACACGCATACTCTTCCAGCTAACCTGCTTTTTAGTTCGTAGGCAAATGTCATTTTGACAGCAAGCTTTCCCATCTTGTTATAAACTGATCAGTGGTTCAGATTCGGTCCTCAACTTTGTATATGGAACTACCAGGTACTATCAAGATTGGTTTTCTGCTTGGTTTGACAGTTCTTTGACAGGAGCAAGCAGGGAACACACAATACAAACTTATGTAAAAAAAAATGGCTTTCTTGGCTTGAAACCAGTTGGCGCTACAGTCGAATACCATTTCGATCATACCTGTTAAGTTTATATAGTACAAAGGTCCTCAATTATACAGCCGAATTTATAGGGTAACGTAGTTATCTGCAACACGTTCAGTCGGCAACGCAGTGTCTTGCACTAAAAAAATTCTTAACCCGGAACGCAGCCGATTTTGTTTTTCACTTTGTTGACATTTCTAATTTTTGACATTTCATTTTGCCACTGTCGTTCATCTATCCGCAAAAATAAAATAAAATAGCGCTCTCACTTCAACTGTAAATTCCTGTCAAAACTCTTACAAAAAAAAAAGAAAGAAAATTCAGTCCAAAGAAAAGAACTCAACGACGACATTGGATCCCATTTTTTTGCATAAAGAAAATAAAATTCAATAAAATCAACATAAAGTGTAACACCACAGTTCGATTCAATAAAATACCCATTGAGTTAAATATTCAAAAGTTCGTCCATAGACAGTGTATCCCAGTCCAATTAGACTCACGTTAATTGCATCCCAATTGACCTCGCGCTCTCGTCACAGACCTCATTGCAAAACTTTAGAAAAAAAACGAAGAAAGGCAATTGGTACCCGCAGCAGCACTGCCACCAGCAGCACAAATCAGCGCCCCACAACCCAGGAGAGAAAAATTTCTAAAGAAAAAGTGATTCACACAAAAGAAATATGATTAGAAAATTCTTTTCTAAATAATTTTTTTTTGTTCGCTTTTAACTTAACCAAAGATGATGTAAACTTTTGTGTAAAACAAAAATAAGAACAGAAAAAAAACAAATAACAAAAACAAGTGATCAAAAACAAAACGAGCCACAAAGATTTTTCCCAATCTCATCGTGAGGTGCCCGCTTCCGTGCGGGGGGAAATGAAGTGTTTGCAATGGGGTCACAAACCTTGGAGATACTTCGCCAGGGCGTGTGGGCCTCTTTAACCGGAGGCTGGTTCTACGATCCGCACCAGGATATCTTTTGCAATACTGTGCATTTGTATTTATGGTTGTTTTTGCTTTGCGCCCCTTTTGTTGCATATGTGGTAAGTTATTCTTACCAGACCGTTCGTCGACATTATTCGTGATGTTTTGTTTGTTGCAGTATTTCCCAAAAACCCTCTTAACATGGGGTACGTATTGCTTTTCAACCACCCTTATCATTACTTCGATAAAACTCGTCAACTTGGCTCTGCATCGGTTGTACGACCAGGCTCAGGCCATGTCCGAATCGAATTTGAAGAATCCATTTTTCAAGGGCTCCAAAGATATTGAAAGGTAAGCAAAAATTCTCAAGTCAAAACCCTGTTCTGACTCAATGGAATTAATTTTTAGAGAGGAAGAATGTGGAATTGAGATGCAGGTGCTGGGAAACGATCTCCCGTCGAGGACGTCCGTTGACCAGGCTATTGCAGCCAGCGATGAGAATAGTATTCTATCGATGGAGAACATCAACAGCACTATTGGTAAGCTTCTTGGGTAAAAAAAAACACGTGAAACTATCTACCTAACCGCTAATTTCAACAGATTTGAAAGTCGATGTTCATCGAAAAAACAGCTCCGAGTCCATTGAGAGCATATCCTTCTACACGTCCTCCGTAATGCCAGTAACCTCGAACGCAGCCTCCTCGACATCCCATTCAATCACCATCCAACCGCATCAATACACATCTCGCTGCGGCCGGGCTGGTGGTGGCGGTGCAGTGGCCAAGAGCAAATCCGAGTTAAACACCAAATACCTCGCAGTGTATCCAGAACACGACGATCAACCGAAAGCACAAGACTCATGTTCCTCACTAGGTCATCATCATCATCGCAATAAAAACGACGATCTGAAGATCACATCAGCCGACGACCACGACGGTGGCAGTTGTGCCTTTGGCCATTTATGTGCGAGTGGTGGAAGCAGTCGGAGGCGACGAACACGACTCCGTTTGGAGCGGCAAAATAGCCTGGATGCAGCTGCCGAATCTTCGATTCTGTCGCGCATCGAACGAATACCCCGCGGCGATTCGACATCCTCAAAGTTAAACACAAATTCCTGTAGTCACCATCACAACGCCGCCACAACGCTCAGTAAATCAACGAGACTCCAACGACATCGCAGCTCAGAAACGCACGACGAACGGCAGAAGCACAACAGCCGGCATTTGTTCCTTCCCATTCACCATGAGCAGCCACAGTCGTCATGGATATTGGGTTCATCGTCGGATATGTATCTGGAGGACAATTGCTACACAAAGTCTGATCTGGGCATTGAGAAAATCGACGCCACCACAAATCGCAACAAAGTAGGCTATCTTATGCTCCAAGATCCTCACCACCATCAGGTCACGCCAATGCGAAAAGATTCGAATAGCACAATGTCAGCTCTACAGTTGCCAGTGACGGCGGGCGTATCAATGAATCCCAAACAAAGCAGTATGAAAAAACGAAGACATTCCAATGCCACGTCCTTGTACAGGGTGCCACAGCAAGGTGGAGCCGGCGCATCCACATCCGCGAGTGGATCAACAGTTCGGCGGATAAAGAGTGCCGCTCTGGAAATATCCTGCCCTCATCCGTCGGTGTCAAATTTGACACCACATCCAAATAGCGTAGAGGCAATATCAGGACAACAGATTAAGAATCCGCTGTCGGCCTTGCTGCCTCCGCCGAGTAAGTGCCTTGTTAGGAATCCCCATCTTAATTTATGTCCGAAATTCGGCAGTTTCACCAATTCCAATATGGCGATAATGGAGCCGGTCTATCCGATCGTCGAACAGGCCGATGAAAAAACATCTCTGGACCTGGACAGTTTGGAAAAAGTGACTGTTGACGTGGAGCAGGGTGGAGCCAGCGGGAGCCTTCGTGACGATGCCAACGAAGGTGATGGCGAAGAAGAAGACGACGATGAAGATGGTGGGAAAGGCATCCAAATCCGTAGAGAAGAAGAAATGGAGAACGGAGAACCAGGAGCGATGTCTCTACCTCCACCACAACGACAACGTTGTTCCACAACCGAATCCGAATCCGAAGTGGAACGCCCCCGAACCCATTCAACAGACTCGGAGACCGACAACAACGGTTCCCGTTCACCCCTGCTTACCAAATCAATGACCAATAGTATCCAGAAACAACCAAAACCTCTTGTCAGTATTCGACAGCACATCATCGACATAAACCGCCAACAACACCAACAACAACAACATGATCACAATGGCAACGGAGAAGGCGGTGATTCGGGCTGTCCATCGAGTGATTGTGAGCAAGTGAGTGCCAGTTCCAAAGACATGCTGCTTGCGATCGATGTAATAAATCCTGCTCCAATGGAGCAAATTCCAATTCAGGTAAATAACGAGTGTCAAATTGCAGCTGCAACGCAATACGACGATGACAAGCCGTCGACGTCGAAGACGATAAAAACGTCGTCTTCGGGAGTGACAGGGGCGATAAGCGATGCGACTTCTGCCAAGAATCTTGGTGCTATTCCAAAGGTCGTCAAGTACAGAGAGATCAACGAGACCGATGGAACTACAATCGACTTGGATGACTCCAACGACCAGCAAGTGCACAAACGAAAGACTGCTAGTAGAACTTCGTCGTCTACGTCGTCACGGAGTTTGAGTGAGGAGAGCTTTTCCAATGACATCTATAAGACGCTTTACAAAGATCATTGGGTACTGTACAGTCGCAATAGCGGTGGCGCTGGCGTGAGCGGCCTGGGCAGTAGCAGTGGCGCCGGCCATATAAGCAACACCGCTTCCTCGGCGGTCTCGCATCATCACCAATATCATAATCATTATTCGTGCTCGTCGAACGATCCGCAATCGGGAATCGGCATGGCTGGTAGCTACACATTCGATGCTGACTACATATTGCCTCTGTCTGATCGCGTCATGTACATGCGCGAAAAACTGCGACGGTCTTCCAAACAAATTTCTGATCCCGGCGGCAATTCGTCCATCCTCGAAGAGGAATTCCCGCCAGTTACCCTGATTCCTCCGAATCGAACAGCAGCGGCCGCACTCTCCATCCAAGGCCTCATAAGTGACTTTGAAGACTCCTCGGCTGCCGGCGCCACAGCCGATCAGAATCGTCCGCGATGTGCCAACGCTGCAATGTTGAACGTGGAACCGCATTACTGTGATTATTGGCGACCGGCGTGTAGCCTAGCCACTGCTGTGGCTGTCGAGAAGGCCACACAACCCAAACGCTTCTACAAATACGAATTGAATGTGCTCGGAGTCAACCACGAGATCAAGATCGAAATGGATCGTCTCCAGCTGTTGGCGCTGTTCGATCGCGATCTGCATTGGTTTCATGTTCTGCTTGCCATTTTGCTATCGACGGCAGTGTCCTTCTTTGGAGCAACCATTCTGCAGCTGGAATACTATCACGATCTGTGTGCATTTCTCTTTTGCGCTGTGATGGCCGGCAGTCAGTATTCGCTGGTGAAGAGTGTACAACCGGATGCGGCGTCGCCAATTCATGGATTTAACAAGACTGTTGCCTACTCAAGAGCCATATATTTCACAGTGTGTTCGGCGCTGTTTCTGCTGCTCCACCATGCATTGCAATGCGATGCGGACACGTCGACAGCCTCATTGATTCATCAAAAATTCAAATTCTTCGGTATTGTGTTTGTTCCGGAGGTGGTTTTGGGCACGTCACTGGATGTTTTGTGCATCGTTCTGCTGAGTTTTCCATTCATCTTTAGCCTAGGGCTACTGCCCCAGATCAACACGTTCGCCATGTATTTCCTAGAACAGGTGGACATGCATATATTTGGCGGAAACGCCGACAGCAGCTTGCTCGGAGCCTTTCTCTGTGTGATACGGTCAATGCTGGGCGTGGTCATTCTCTACGGACCGTTGTACGCCGCCTTGCTTGAGGGAAAAGGCACTCAGTTCATTGTGTTCTCGATATTTTGTGGAATGTTAATTTCGTTGGGATATCACCTGTCCCGATCCGCCAGTGATTTCAGCCATTTGTGGGCTCTCGTCAAATCTAGCATCATGAGCACATACCGCGACGACGATGACGAATCAAGCGGCAACAGCAAAACAGCCGACAAACCAAGTGCAGCGACTAGTGGCGAACAAATTGAAATGTCCTCACTCCAAAAGAAATCATCAGAAGTTGAAGAAGCAACTTCGGAAAAGAACGATGTCGAGAGACCAGCGGCGACTTTGGCTGATGACGACAAAATGTCCACCGGCACCACAACTCAACCAGATGTCTCAACGCTCACAGTGTCTGCCACCGATTCGGAATCTCCCGATCCGTTGCCAAAGAAACTACAACAAACAGTTAATACCCGCCTGAAGAACGATCTGGTCGTGACTACTCTGCTTGCCACTATTATGTTTGGTTTGCATTGCAGCACAGTCTTTACGGTCCTGCAACCTGATTTGAATATTGTTTTGTATACGTTTGCCGGTGTTTTTGGATTGCTTCTGCACTATGTGATTCCACAGATGCGGAAGCATATGCCTTGGCTGTGCTTTGCTAGACCAATTTTGCGACAAGATGAGTTTAGTCTGTTTGAAGTGTCGAATGCGGCAAAGGTGATGTGGTTCGAAAAGTTGTACATTTATTTGTGTATGCTGGAGAGAAATGTGCTGTTTCCGCTGATTGCAATATCGGCGTTGACCGCGGATTCCAAGTCTGTTTCGGAGAAGTTTGGTGTGGAGTGGGGAACACTGATAATTGTTGTATGCTCATTGAAATGTAAGTAGAAAAACATCATTAACTGAATTTAATTCTGCTACTCAAGTACCATTTAATTCCTTGACGTATGCTTGTATTCTACGACCTTAGCCCGTAGTTGTTGGTTTTCAGTAACTGATAGAGGGCGTTAGCTCTGTTCTCGTTCATCATTTGATATAGGCTACCTATTGCCATCCGAGTCAACTTGCTTAGTGGCCATAATGATTTGATATCAAGGACAATGTCCCATCAGCACTTACTTAATCCCATTTACTTACTTACTTATTTAAGGTGGCGCTACAGTCCGGGGTCGACTTGGGCCTCAACCAACAGTCTCCGCCAGCCAGCTCAGTCCCTAGCTAGCTGTCTCCAGTTTTACACTCCAAGTTGATTGAGGTCCTCTTCCACTATCGCTCGGGAATAGTGTCGAAGGCTTTCCGGGCCGGAGCATTGGTGTCCATGCGCTCTAAATGACCGAGCCATCTGAGTCTCTGGACCTTGACCCTTCTGGCTAGGTCCACGTCGTTGTACAACCCGTAAAGTTCGCTGTTGTATCTTCTTCTCCATTCCCCATCAATGCACACGGGGCCAAAGATGACCCAAAGAACTTTCCTCTCGAAACAGCCTAAGGCACATTCATCCGATTTTGTCACGGTCCATGCTTCTGCACTATACAGCAGGACAGGGATGATGAGGGTGTTGTACAGTTTTACCTTAGTTGCTCGAGAGAGGGCTTTTCCACTCAATTGCTTTCTTGGCCCAAAGAAACAGCGATTAGCAAGAGTAATTCTTCGTCTTATTTCGGCGCTGGTGTTATTGCCCGTGTTAATAGCGGAGTCTAGGTAGACAAACTCCTTTACTACCTCGAAGTTGTATGCGTCTATTGTGACGTTCTGTCCGAGCCGTCGGTGTTGGGTGTCCTTACTCGAAGACAGCATGTACTTCGTTTTTCCCTCATTTACCGCTAAACCCATTTTTGCCGCTTCTGTCTCAATTATCACAAAGGCGCCATTGACATAACGCTGTGTTCTTCCCATTATATCAATATCGTCGGCATACGCGAGAAGTTGAACAGATTTATAGAAGATAGTGCCTCTGGTGTTGACGGTGGAGTTTTGGACTATCTTCTCAAGAACGATGTTAAAGAAATCGCACGACAGTGCATCGCCTTGTCTGAATCCTTTTTTGACGTCGAATGATTCCGTAAGCTCATTGCCAACCTTGATAGAGCAGCTTGAGTTCTCCATCGTCATTTTGCACAAGCGAACGAGCTTGGCAGGGATGCCAAAACTAGACATAGCTTTATACAGTTCGTCTCTGTAGATGCTGTCATACGCGGCCTTAAAATCAATGAGGTGGTGGGTATCGATTTGGAGTTCATAGGTTTTTTCCTGGATCTGCCGCAACGTGAAAATTTGGTCGATGGTAGACTTTCCTGGCCTGAAGCCACATTGATAAGGACCAATCAGATTGTTGACGAAAGGCTTCAGACGTTCACATATTACGGCAGAGAGGATCTTGTAGGCGATGTTAAGCAGACTGATTCCTCTGTAGTTGGCGCAGTTTAGAGGATCTCCCTTTTTCAGGATCGGGCAACAATGCTGAGGTTCCATTCATCGGGCATGCATTCCTCCGACCATATCTTACAGATGATTTGGGGCATGCTCCTATCTAGCTCGTCGCCTGCGGCTTTGAACAGCTCGGCAGCTAGACCATCTGCTCCAGCGGCTTTGTTGGATTTCAGCCGTGATATTGCTGTTTTCACTTCTTCAAGGTCGGGTTCACGGAATTGTTGGCTGTCATCGTGTATGATAAAAGGCTCCTGTCTGACGGACGGCGGGGTTCTGTTCGTCGTCGCCGTTATACAGTCTACAGAAGTGGTCTTTCCAAATCCCCAGCACTGACTGCGGTTCTACTATGATGTTCCCAGGTTTATCTCTGCAGGCATCGGTTCTTGCTCGATGACCTTGAGCTAGCTGTTTAACCTTCCGATAAAACCTCCGAACTTCATTCCTGCTGTTGGCTCTCTCAACATCTTCGATCTGACGCTTCTCATGCTCTCTCTTTTTTCTCCTGAGAAGCCGGCATTCCGCTCTCCTCTTTTGCTCGTAGAGCTCACGAGCAGCTCTTGTCCTTCTATGCACACCACTTTGTATGCCTCCTGCTTGGCTGCATGGGCCTGCCTGCATTCTTCGTCAAACCAGGGGTTTCGTTTTGGTGGCTGTGTGAAACCCAGCACATTAGAGGCGGCATCTCTAACTGCATTCTGGCAATGTTACCGCTGGTCTTCGATACTTGATGTTGGCGGCATAGGACTCCTTAAGAGGTTACTTGACACTCGATCAGAGAAAGATCTGGCGATCTCTTGCGATTGTAGCCGTCCGACGTCGAATTTTCTTGCAGCATTTCTTTGTTTTGGCCGTCGTCGGGATATTCGTTGCACTACCTTGGCTACGACGAGGTAGTGGTCCGAGTCGATGTTGGCTCCTCGGAAAGTTCGAACATCTAGAATGCTGGACAAGTGCCTCCCGTCGATGGCAATGTGATCAATCTGGTTGACGGTTGATTGATCAGGAGATCTCCTGTACCTGTACCTTTATGGATGTTGAGATGTGGGAACCAGGTGCTTGCTACCACAACATTTCGCCCCGCAGCAAAATCGATCAGCCTGAATCCGTTGTCGGAAGTGGTGTCGTGCAGGCTGTGCTTTCCGACTGTTCTTCCAAAGATGCCTTCTTTTCCGAGCTTTGCGTTAAAATCGCCGAGGACAATTTTCATGTCATAGCTAGGACATTGCTCATATGTTTTGTCGAGGAGCTCGTAGAATTCGTCTTTGGTGTCGTCCTTTTTCTCTTCTGTGGGGGCATGCGCGCATATTAAGCTAATGTTGCCGAAATTAGCCTTGATTCGGATCGTCGTGATGCGTTCGCTTACGCATTTGAAGCTCAAGACTTTTTGCCTGAGTCTGCTTCCCACGACGAATCTGCATCCAAAGAGTCGCTGTTTTTGCTCCCGGTAGCAATCCCCATAGTAGATGTCGCAGTTTTTCATCTTCTTTTCGCCCGGTCCATCCCATCGCATTTCCTGGATAGCGGTAATATCTGATTTGTAGCAGTTGAGGGTCTCCGCTAGTTGTTCGGCAGCACGCGGTCCATTAAGGGACCTAACATTCCACGTGCATATCTGAAATTCGTTGTTCTTTATACGTTTGCTTGGGTCGTCATCAGTGTATCCGTCCGTTTCCGAGGCCTGTTGTTGCTTCGCAACTAGATTTTTTCTATGTAGTCGGGAAGTCACCCCGACGTACAACCCCCAACCTGGAGTACCAGGTACTTGATGTGACTCCAAGTACAAAAGCCGGAAAACCGCTCCTTTTACGACCTGAGCTTCAAATATGTCGAAGTAGCCCGTAAAGGTGTTCACCAAGTAGTTCGACCTAACTGGAACTGAGGACGCCACCGTTGATTCCAAAAAGAAATTCATCCGCTGCCGTCCCTCGTGGGAAGTGCCTTGGTGGGAACACTCCTTCCTTGTGGGGTAATTAGTAGTAACAGCCTACTCCGCTTCGACCTGTCGACCATGGGATCGCATAGCTCTAAGCATCGCAGTAGTAGTTACCGTAAGCCGCTCCGCCACGTCAAGGCTTACCCCATGGTGTGCTTCTAGTAACTGTTTTCTCAATAGTGCTTACTCTAAGTACCTACCTTAATTCCTTGTCGTATGCTTGTATTCTACGACCTTAGCCCGTAGTTGTTGGTTTTCAGTCACTGAAAGGGGCGAACATCATTTGATATAGGCTACCTATTGCCATCAGAGTCAACTTGCTTAGTGGCCATAATAATTTGATATCAAGGACAATTTCCCATCAGCACTTACTTAATCCCATTGCAAAACCTTACAATATTGTCCCTTAACGATGTTTTGCTTTTTTTAGTTATTCGCAATGCCTATTCGGATGCAACAAATCAGTACCTGATCATAATATTCACGGTGCTTTTTTTCAAAGTCGATTTTGCGTTCGCCAGCGAGACATTTCTCATCGATTATTTCTTCGTCTCATTGGTCTTTCGAAAATGCTGTGATTTTTTGCTTAAGGTAAGTTTCTACTTTTTCTTTCCATTTTCAAGCCTTTTCAATCAGCATTCAAATTAATTCGCTTAGCTTCAATTTATTGTGACTTACATCGCTCCATGGCAAATAACATGGGGTTCGGCATTTCATGCATTCGCCCAACCATTTAGTGTTCCTCATTCGGCGATGCTGTTTCTCCAGGCCGGCATAAGTGCCCTGCTCTCGACACCACTTAATCCCTTTCTGGGCAGTGCAATTTTCCTAACCTCCTATGTCCGGCCGATAAAATTTTGGGAACGTGACTACAATACTCGCCGCATCGACCACTCGAATACTCGATTAAGTTCACAGTTGGAACGAGATCTCGGAGCCGATGACAACAATCTGAATAGCATTTTCTATGAACATCTTACCAGATCGCTGCAGCATTCATTATGTGGGGATTTGCTGATGGGACGGTGGGGCAATGTTAATCAAGGAGACTGCTTTGGTATGAAGCATTAAATTTGTTTCTTTGAGAATCACTTAAATTTTGTCTTGTCCAGTTCTAGCATCGGACTATCTCAATTGTTTGGTTCACATCATCGAGCTGGGCAATGGGCTGTGTACATTCCAAATGCGCGGCCTTGAATTTCGAGGAACTTACTGCCAACAGCGTGAAGTCGAAGCTATTACCGAGGGTGTGGAAGACAACGACGGCTGTTGCTGCTGTGATCCTGGCCATTTGCCTCGAATGCTAAGTGCTAATGCTATGTTTTCGACTCGATGGTTAGCCTGGCAAGTGGTGGCGGCTCAGTACGTCCTCGAGGGCTATTCCATATCGGATAATCTAGCCAGTGCGACCCTGCAAGTGTTTGAGTACCGAAAAGTCCTCATAACTTATTATATTAAGGTAAGTCTGATTGCACTTCACTGTTCGATTCACATATTTAATTCCATTTTAGAGCATCATCTACTACGTGGTCAAGAATCCGAAGGTCGAGCGGTGGCTGTCGGCCAGCGGACCAATTCAAGATTCCCTCGCCGACACCCTCAATCGCCAGTTTGTAGACTTGGATCCGATTTTCAATTACAATCTGGACGAGGATTTCGATCTGCGAGCTTTAGGAATCACCCGATCGAGTTTCTGTTCAGTGTACCTCAGTTGGATTCAGTTCTGTTGCGATAGAAAGAGAGATCCAGTCATTAATCAGCAGCAGCCACAACAACAACAACAACAACCACCACAACAACAACCAGCCAGGGAGCAGCCCCAACAACCAGCCACATCAGCTGCCAACCAAGAAACCACCACAATTCAAAGCGAACCAAAACTTCGCCGAGCCGTGCCCATGGATCATTCATCATCGAAACTACTGCCAAATAGATCGCCGACAATAGCTCGCGACTCGTCCATTGTTTCGTTATGTCTCGCCTTGGGCCTACTCGCTCGCCGTTCACTTGCAACAGCCAGTCATAGCTCCCTTACCGGAGTCGAGTTCTTCTTGCACGGCCTGCATGCCCTGTTCAAAGGTGACTTTCGAATAACATCACCTCGCGACGAGTGGGTCTTCGCCGACATGGATCTGCTGCATGCTGTGGTCGCTCCCGCCGTAAAAATGGCATTAAAACTTCAACAGGATCACATCTCAAATCCCGATGAGTATTTGGATCCATCCGCTTTACACGAGGCAATCACATCGTATTCGAAAGATTTGGTAATATCCCATGAAGCCGATCCGGTTTGGCGCAGTGCAGTGCTGAGAGGAGCACCGAATCTTCTCGCCCTGCGACATGTGATGGAAGACGGCTCCGATGAGTATCGAATCATTCGACTAACGAAGCGATTTCTAAGTTTTCGTGTGATCAAACTGAATCGGGAGTGTGTGCGAGGTCTATGGGCCGGCCAGCAGCAGGAATTGATCTATCTGCGGAATCGTAATCCCGAGCGGGGGAGTATACAGAATGCCAAACAAGCACTTCGGAATATAATAAACTCGTCATGTGATCAGCCAATTGGTTACCCGATTTATGTGTCGCCGCTGACGACGTCGTATGCGGACACCAACGACCAGTTGTGCAGTGTTATTGGAGGTCCCATCACTCTGGAATCCATCAAAACCAATGCCGTCGCCTGGTGGCATCGAGTTCGTGAGAGATGCCGCGAGGGCTGCAGCAGTGGCAGTGCAACTGTCGAATCAACTTTAGCCGATACCATTCCTGATGTGCCATCGGTGTATTTCTCACCGGCGACAGCAACCAATCCGATCAACATAACCTATGGTAGTCAGAGTTTGGCTACTCCAGCGACGAGGAGTGGTCTCGTCGGAATGCACAAACCGACCAGTTCGACTTTGCTAGCTGGCCTGCTGAATCGCGAGCGTGAGGCCCAGGAGAACGCACCCAACGTTCGAGAACATCGGGTGCGCAAGGGGCCACCGTATATACCGCGAGCCGACCGGGAACGTCGTGCGACGCTACCAATAACCAGTGGAATTAGTACAAATGGTGGGGACTCGTCGAGGGAGCTGAACGAGTCGATGGGGGGAAGCAGTACAACGTCGGAACTGAGACGTACAGACTTCTCCGAGAGCAGTCAGTATACGAAGATGTCAACGTCATCGGGGAATCTCGGCATTGGCAATATTATTACTACTCCAGGTGATTATCCGCGTAAGTCCAAAGGTCCAATTAACTTGACACGAACGGAGATCCGCTCGGAGGATAGTATCACCTCGCCCATAGAGCTCAACAAGAAAGTCATCATAGTCGATGGAATGGAGGTAAGTCGTTTCTTCTCGAATAGCTTTGATTTTACATTCTGTTTTTTGTAGATTTATGACTGCCTCGACATGGGTCGTCGCATTGATGTCGTCTGGCCGAGTGAGAAAATGCGAGCTAATGGGGGCCGACTGTCCTGGAACGACTGGTCACCTCAGGAAGGCATGGTCGGCTATGTCGTCCACTGTTGGTCACCGAATCATGCCGATCAACGCTTCCGATCGCATGTCAATCGAACGTTGTATCTGATTGAAATCGGCGAACACTACGTGCCAGTGGGAGAGCGTGGCATCAAAGAGTACAACCAAATCGTCGACAATCGCGACAGTCTTAGCCGATCGTCAACAATAACTAATGCCATCGATATAGGCTCGACAACTGCCGCTTGCGACGAACCTACTACCTCCACCTCCGCCGTCGAAGAGGAGACAACCACGACTACGACGACTACGCCGATAGTCACTAGTTCAGAACCAGTGGCTGTTGTATCAACCATCGATCAGGAGACCACCATGAGCGAATCAATGACTGAATTAACAACGAGCGAAGTATGACAACAGGTACCTTCTTGAAATTATCCTCCAACGTCAGTCTCGGTTCTTTATTCTTCTACCCGCTCCAGCCAATGGATGCATTTTTATTAATTCCTCAAAAAGCATTTCTCTATTCTCTTTTTCTCTCCTCTCTCACTCTCTCTCTCTCAAATCGTAGATGATTCCTTCCCTTTTTGTAAATATTTAAAAATGCAAAGCATACAAATTTGTAAAGTTATAACCACCCAAAATAATATATATATATTTACAAGTACTCAGTAAAAGAAAAAGAAAAAAGTTATAGTTTTGTAGAAGGATAACAGACACTCACACACAACTATGCAAAAATATCAATTGATTATTATTATTAAAGGTTAAATGAAATATATAAAAATATATTAATTATTATATGGATAAGCTCTCATGTTGCCTTAAACGATTAGACTGATTTTCTATATTTTAACGGATTCATTGTCATTTTAGAAAATACAAAAAAAAAACATTAAAAAAAACACGTGTAGCCTAGACAAATAAATTTAAACAAAGAAAAGATAAGAAAGGTTGCAGATAGAAGGACGCATCATCATTCTTCTTCTCTTCTTCTTATTCACAAGGAAATAACAAATTTTAAATTTAAGAAAAAAATTGTAAATAGGTTTTTGTTTACGTAATTTATAAGTTTTATTTTTTTTTTTCAAAAGAAACATCCCAAAATTACAAATTCCTAACCTTACTTCGTCAAGTTGCTGCTTAAGTTTTGACTTTGCCAACGAAAATGTTTTTTGATCCTTTAATTATTTTGTCACTAGCTAACCCCCGGAACGTTGTACCCGCTCTTAAGAATTTTTTAGTGTTAACTTAAAGGTTGAGTGCGTAGCTTTCCCGTTTCTCTTAACACTTAAGTCGTAGTACAATTTCCACAAATGAATATTTTCCCAGTTACTTTTGGAACAACCAAAAGGAAAAATATTTTAGGTACCTTTGTTATCCACGACACTGTCATCGGTAGATAAATACTTTTATGTCAAAACTCGCGTTACTGGGTCAGTTTGAAGGATAAAACGTATCCTATAGCAAATTCTTGATTCTAACTTCCTCTGCACCAATTTTGAGCCAAAGAAGAAGAAAAATGGTTCCGGGTAACCGGTTACCAGACTTCGCAAATAGTGTGACAGATAGATCTGAAATGCGCTGTATCAGCATGTATTTTTATTTAAAATTTCACTGAATTACCAGCAGTTAAGTTGCTTAGTGTTTAGCAGAAAAATGTTTATTAAACCATTTCTACGGAGAGGGTCTAATTTTTTTCATATTTTTTCGTTGTTAATTGACCCTTCACGTCAATAATAACTTCTTGGATTAAATACAACACTATGGGCTAAGCTTGTACTGTCATGTTCAAAGAAGAAACCCTAAAAACCAATGTTGCCAGAAGTGCAGATTTGTCTAAATATTGCAGATTTTCCTTCCACTCATGGCTTAAGAAAAAATTAAATTTGTATGTTACTTTTTTGTTCATCTTTAAGGATTTTTCAAAAAAATCAAACGCATCCTATTGCATTTAGTTCAATTTTCACCAACAAATATTTGAACTGAGTGAATGCTGTCATCTAGTCAGCAAAACACACAATGGATTATGTGTTCCGATGCCGATGGGATAAGTTCCAACAAAAACTTATGAAGAAAACAAATGCAACGACAACTGCATTCAGTTGACCTATGACATGGAACAATTCAAGACCGGGAGGCTTGCCGACGTTTCCAGAGGTCAACCCGGCGAATCCTAGATCATGACTGTCGTCGAAAATGGAGAAGAAAAGAAAAAGGATATTAACCCTTCAAACAGTTATAGTTATGATGTACTCCGTATAAATGTATTCCGGTTAAATTCTAATATTTAAAAAAAAAAAACGATGATTTCTTGCCTTCACTTCTTCTTGGTTGTCGCCTTCGTCAATACTACTCCACTACGCTACTCCACCACCCGCTACCCTGGTCATATCTCATATGTCATAAACGACTTGGTCGATTTTGTACAAAATACTTTCCCGCTTCCCGGCCATATCTCGAAAGCAACAAATCTAGAAAAAGAAAAATATCGACGATAAAAAAATGTCAAGTGTACGTTTTTTCGATGAAAAACAATTTTTGACAAATATTTTCTTCACTGACATTTTTGAAAATAAAAATATTTGACGAAATTTTGAACGAAATTGAGTAATCGTAATCGTAGGTATATTGATATATTTTGTTGTAGTGAGAAAAGCATTATTTTTTAACATTTGCACCGTTTGTGATTTGAAAAGTATAATTTTTTTTTGTCATAAACCTTCTACCCTTATTCCTCTTTAGTTTAAAACAAAAATTAAGAAAATCGGTCAACCGGTTATCAACTGAAAAGATAACAGGAATTTAACGAATTAGTCTTTTATAAATAAAGATTAGAGAATAAAGTGGAAAACACAAAGCTGCTTTGCTTAAAGGCTGAATCACAAACACGCTTCAGCTTCGGCTTCGCCTGACGTTTGCGAGTTCAGCCATAGAAATTCAATGCTATACAATGAAGCGGAAAACACAAAGCTGCATTGCTGTTAGCGTTGAGTGACGTATAAAGTTCAAGCATAGGAATTGCTTACAACCTAACACAAAGCAGCTTTGTTACTCAACCTTATGGAGTAAACGAACGGACCTAAAGCTGCATTGCTGTTAGCGTTGAGTGACGTATAAAGTTCAAGCATAGGAATTGCTTACAACCTAACACAAAGCAGCTTTGTTACTCAACCTTTAATTTGACATATTGCGACAACCCCGTAACATAAACGTAACGTGGCAAAAGTAGAAATATTTTCTATTTTTCTATATGGATTTGTGTTCAGCGACATGTTTTCTGTTTTGTTTGTATGGAAATTTAGAATTTGACTCCCTTTTCACTTTCTGCTCGGTTTGTTTTCAAAAAAAATTTAAAATTTTCGAAAATAAAAAATGTCGTTCGAAGAAAAATTTATTAATTTAGTCAAAGAGAACGACGCATCAGGTACGTCTTTAATGGAAATGCGGAATCACCAACAATATAGTGAGGGCAAAGGTAGTCAGAGTTCGGAAGCAGTTAAGGCGATGGAAAATTAAAATCTCCGGCTATAATCTTCCTTCAAAAAGATGATTCTTTAAAAATTCCACCGTCACTCTGGCTTCCGTATGCTCCGATGTCCATCGAAGTGAAGGTGTAATTTGCATCACAAGAAGCAAGAAGCACAATTGAATTATGTCCCTCGTAGTTCCAGTATTCCGAACCAGCTCCAGGAGGGCATTGAATGTTAATGTGTTTGCCGTCTATTGCAGCAACACAGTTAGGCAAATTCCAGAGAACTTCGAAATGGGATGCGATTCTTCTAATCGTGCTGGCTGGATTTGGTCAAATAAAAGGGCATAATATGATCCCACAGCAAATCGCTTGTTTCATAGATGAAGCTTGCTACCGTGGAGTACCCTATCCGGAACATCCAAGCAAGCACTAGTTTTGGAAATCCTTGTTAAAGGTACTTAACAAATATTTGAATGAAATGAAATGAATGGAATATTATTATGAAAAGAAGCCTACATCAACACCAGAAACAGTCGAGCACTGGGTTCAATTGGCTTCCTCCAGCATGTTTTTTTCCAAATAAGGTTCAATCAAAACTCGGAGGATCTCAAAAGTTTCCTGAGACATTCCTATGATTTTATTAAAATGTTCTGGATCCTTTTCCTTCATAAGAACAAATTTTTGGGCGTAGAAACCTGCCTCATCTCGGGCTAGGTTTAGTTCGCGAACCCACCAACGTCTTTTTGAGTGTTGTTGTCCTTCTTCTTCCTCTTCTTCTAAAAACGTCTCGTATGCCAAATAGGCTGCACTTGCTAGTCTACCAATTAATTCAAACTTCAGAATTTTTGTCATCATGTCCATTTTTATTATTGGTTTTTATTATTGATACTTACTTACTTAAGGTGGCGCTACAGTCCGGTGTGGACTTGGGCCTCAACCAACAGGCTCCGCCAGTCAGCTCGGTCCCTAGCTAGCTGTCTCCAGTTTTGCACTCCAAGTTGATTGAGGTCCTCTTCCACTTGTGTGCGCCACCTGAGTCGCGGTCTTCCTCTCCTTCTACGTCCCTCGGGAATAGTGTCGGAGGCTTTGCGGGCCGGAGCATTGGTGTCCATCCGCTCTAAATGACCGAGCTATCTGAGTTTCTGGACCTTGACCCTTCTGGCTAGGTCCATCTCGTTTTACAACCCGTAAAGGTCGCTGTTGTATCTTCTTCGCCATTCCCCTTGAATGCACACGGGGCTAAAGATGACCCGAAGAACTTTCCTCTCGAAACAGCCTTAGGCACATTCATCCGAGTTCATCGCAGGCAGTTTCACAAGCTTGACGCTTAACATATCGCATTCTTGTCGTGGCTCTAAACACAGGTTCAATTTCCAGTTCTTCAGCCAATTTCTTCGCCGCCGCACAGTGGCCCGTTTCGGCTTTTTTGGTTCCAAAAATCATAGCTCCTAAACGAGTTGAGATATTTCCACAATTTTTTTTTTTTATTTTGAAGGTTACACCCAACGCTATGAAATTGGTGAATTTCAAAATAAAAACATTACAGGGTGTTTCGGAAATAGCTGTCAAAAAGCTTAGTTATATTAAGTGAGATAAAAATGATTAAATGTGAATTAAACAAACAAGAAAACTCATTTTCTGGCGTAAAACAAAAGGAATTGACGTTTAACAGTACCGCAAAAAGTAAAACACCGATTTTAGAGGAACAGTGGCGAAAAAAGTTTTTCTAATTTTTTTTTTTTTTTTGTAAATTGACATTAGAATAACAATAAATAATAAATTGAACAGCAAATTATACAATAAAAACAGTTGAAATGTACGTATAAACATTAGATTTCTTGAAAACTATCATCTTGGTCCGTGGTAATATTCAATAAACTCAACATTTCCGGAGAATAAAGTGCTTTCATATCGTTTTGGGTCCTTACGTGCCTCAGAGAAGAAATAAACGGATCAGATGAGGCTGCAAGCATGTTATATAAGTCTTCATTCTGCCTTATTCTCGAAACTTTGCAGGTATTTTGATATCTATACCTTTTGTAGTCCTTATTTTTGGACTCCTGGGCCCCTCAGAATTTTATATTTTTCCTTTGATAGTCCCAGGTCCATAAACAAAGCTAATGCACTGTCATTGGTATATTTTATAGGATCCTGTTGTGGAGTTGGAAAGCTTTCTCTGACTCTTTTGATCCGAACTGGGCTTGCATTTGATAATGCCTTGACTATTTCTCCTTTCTTCTTTTCGTGGTCACTATTTAATCTAATGAATAGCGCTTCAGTTAGGTTTTCAGTGCTTAAGCCCTCAGTCATATGGCAAATTTTTTTTTTTTGTAGATGTTGCGCACTCTTCTAATGTTTTTTTTGGCCTCCCTCTTGATGAACTAGATGTAGATGGCAGATCAGTAATTTCTTCCGTTTCTATGGTATTTAAATGAAGGGACAAGGAAAGCCAATCCTCATGTTTGCTCACGAATTTCACTCTCGACCTACCCATTGCATTCCATTTTGCCTTAGCGTTTATGAAAAAGGTACTCAATTTTCTTTCAAAATCAAGAAACCTTTCATCGGATATTTCGTATTCAGTCATAACCGCGGATATAAACTTATTGACATCTTTCAGATTGGCACTAAAAATGTCGAACAAACTGCTATATGGTATATCCATTTTCTATAACGTTTCCTTATTACTGTTTCTATGCTCAGTCAAACTAGAAATGATAACTTCATTGTGCTAAGTTATCCTTTTATACCTTATATTATTACCTCTACCATTAATTATAAATTCTACCTGTCTACCTAGTCTTTGAAATTGGAATTGTTTAATCCTTAAAAAAAACCTTTTTTTACCTAAAATTTTATGACATCGAGCAATAAAAAATAAACATTTAATCCGATTAAAAATTAATACCTACGTAAATAATCACTGAACATTTAATCTCCTTAAGTCAAAAGTAACTGCTAATATTTTATTATGGATATAATATAAACCCTTCAATTTAATTTTTTTATTGCCTCCGATTTATGTAATATTTATGACATATCGTATTTTAAAATATTTCCGTCATCAAAAACAAAATTGTGGTGAATTCATTCCCCATTTCAGATAATTTTTTGAATTTGAAAAAAAAAAAAATTTTGTTCGAAAATTCTGGAACACCCTGCAAATGTAATAAATTTAAAACTCATCATATTATTAGCCGTGAACATTTTCTTCGAAATAAAAAAAAAAATTGTGGTGATATCACAACTAGTTCAAAAGTTACAGTATTAAACATTTTATTAATTTGCCATTGAAAAACCAGAAAATTGAAAAAAGTGCCTGCCATCGATTAATAAAATCGCTCTAGCTCAGTTGGGCGCAAGTTGGCGCAAATTATTTCTTCAGGATTATATTAAGAAATACTTCAGCTTTCATTATGCGTTGAGTTTTGCTTAATGCTTTTTGAAGCTTTTTTTTCCATGCAATGTAAAGTCAGAAAAAGGTACAAAAAGTGGTGTCCAAAAAAAAAAAAAAATATATAGACATTTTTTTTTTTGTAATATTTTTTCCAAACATATATTTTACCGTATTTGTTAATTTCAGAAAGAAAAAACAAAAATTCTTTCCCCACGTTCGTAATATAGCTTCTCAAAGTCAAGAAAAAGAAAAAAAAATTGTTTGTTATTAAAACTGAAAAAAAAGTTCAACTTCCCCTCTCAAAACCAAACCGTTGGGAAAATTCAAAAAAAACTTCGGTTTCAAGAACTTCAAATATTTGTTAATTCAGCGAAACAACAAATTTTGAATTCTGGAACAACGAAAAAAATTAATTTTGGAATGACTAGCCTAAACGGGCCACTGTGCGCCGTTAAAATGGCGTTTTTTTTTGGCGCTTCCAAGAAAGTGCAGCATTTTGTGTCTGTTGCAGAGATTTAGTAGCGATATTCATTTGAAAAAGTATGTCATACCAAACGAACAATGACACTATGAAGCTAAAACCTTCTAGCTGTTCGGCTAGAGTAGTAGCCTCATGAGAGACTTGAACATCAGTTTTCTGAGTTTCAATAGCTAAAGTAATTAAAGCTTCATGGATGGCACTAATTTGATAACGGACTGCTTTAACGCAGCTTATTCTTGCTTCCTAACGTGTGTCACTGAGCTTTTTTATAGTATATAATCCCACGTGATCGGTTAGAATTTTCCATCGATGAACAGAAGCTGAAAACAATGTGAACAACCTCTGAAGCACCCCAAACAAAGTGACTGATTTTACGGACTTAGCCGCATCGCAGAGTACGAGATTTTAGCTGTGACAGCCACACGGTACGTAGACAGCTAAGAGATTTATATCTCCTTTGAACCCCAATATTTTTTCCTTTCATGTTAGCCCCGTTGTCATAACCCTGACCACTACAATTGTTCAATTCCATTCCATATTTATTTAAAACATCAATGATAACTTCAGTCAGTCTTTCACCAGTCGACTCATTGACAGGTATAAATTGTATGAAATGCTCTTTTACTGATATTTTATCGTCATCTGATGATAAATCAACAAATCGTATTGTCAGTGAAAATTGTTCTGCATGACTAATGTCTGGAGTACAATCAGGTATAATGGAATAATATGTATTTTGATTTCTTTGCGTGTGGTATGATTTCTGACTTCACTTTTTCACCCATCAGCTCTATTAATTCATTTTGAAGGTCTTTTCCGCAGTAGGGAATTTACGAGTAAAGGGGCGCCTGCGGTGCTACGGATCATTATCCTGTTGGAAATAAAAGTCGTTAGCAATGCCCAGCATCTCTGCACTGCATTTTAAATTTCTTTTAAAAATATCAATATAAACATATTGATTCATAACCCCTTCGATTATTTCTAACTTACCTACCCGGGATGCCGCCATACATCCCCATATCATAACACCCCCACCCAGTGGCGTAGCGTGGGTTTTTGCCGCCCGGGGCAGATCAAATTTTGCCGCCCCAATTTTTTTTTGTCAAAGTTGGTGAACACTACCATTTCTTCCATAATGAACCATACTTACAGAGTATCCATTTATTTGTAGGTGATGTATATCGATTATAACCATATTGAAAGTAACAACATTTTAAATAACCTAACATTCAAATTTGGTTAATGTTTTTAATTGCATACTCACTATAAAATAAAGCTCAAAAAATAAATTAAGATTAAGAAATTATATTTAATTTTTTAAATCACTTCATTTTGGTTATTACTAGTACATATAAAGCAAAAATTTAATTATTGTTTTCATTTTAATAAGGAAAGTTTCGTATATTTTTATTTTTAATGAATATTGGTTTCGATTTTTAAATAAAGCAAATTTGATTTTTTTAATTACATTGTGGCAAGCAACTCAACTGATATTGACTTATGTACCTACGTTACCCATATTTAACAATTTATTAAAGGTAGAAAATGTTTAAATTATTCGTCTTCTTTGTTTTTTACACACAAATTCTTTTATTATAGTTTCGGTGTCAATCGCATCAGTTTTTTTGCATTTCTATGGCTAGAATTCCTGGGTTACTTAACATTAGAGTACTCATTGTTGACCTGAGATAGTTGTTTATTAGTTTTAGTTTTGAAAAACTCCTCTCACATCCGGCATTGCTTATTGTTATTGTTAAAAAAATACGCAGCATAATGAAGGTTTTGGCAACCATGTTTCTAGCTTCGACTGTACTATGAAATTTAATATTTCAAGCGGGTTTGTTGTTTCAAGATCGTTAAGTCTTTCCAAGGAAGATGCAAAGGCTCTTAATCGACCAATTTTCAGTCAGTAGCTTGGAAGCTGAAAGAAAGTCGATTTTTTTGGCCAAACTTTGCAATTGGTTAAATCTCTCCTTGATTTCGACGATGATTTTATCTAAGGAAGAAAACAATTTTCTTCTCAACTCTTCGTCATGAGACAGACCAACATCTGTGCTTTTATCACCAAAGATGTGCTTCCTTTTTTTCCTTCTGGGAGGATCCAAGGAAATGCCTAAGCTCTCACACAAATTCTTTGCGTAAACAAGAGCATCATTGACTAATTTTTCTCTTGTATCTTTAAGAAAACTCAGTAGAGCACTGATTTTAGCTGCACACTGATAAAGGTCAAGACCTTCGGTTTATAAGTAAATTTGACAATCATTTATTTCATGGAGAACAGGTTTCTAAAAGCCCAAAAAGCAGAGAAAAGATAAGGATTGCATTGCTATAAGCAAAGTTGCTGCATCTGTTCTCGTATTTAAGCTTTCGCCTGTAGTAAGAGTATGTGGTCTCCACAGAATCCGCTCTTGCACTCCAACTTGTTTCTTGAATCCTTTTCAACGATTTACTAGTAGTCGCAATCAGGACGTCCCAACGATGAGTTGACATTGCAAAAAACACATAGCATCGTTCTAATGTTCCGAAAAAAGTAACTGAGTCGGACTCAGTTGCAGCAGCGTGCAGGCAAACAAGATTTGAAGAGTGATTTGAGCATGGAACGAACTGGCCTTTCGGGTTTATGTCTTGAATTCTTTTTTGGACTCCTGTGTTTTTTCCGGCCATAACAGCGGCATTGTCGTAAGCTTGACCCCTACAATCCATTATATCGAGGCCGTCTGTTTTTAGTTTACAAAGGATCATCTCGGCAATGCCCTCAGCAGTTTTATCTTTCGTTTCAATGAAATCAACAAAGGATTCCACCACTTTTATATGATGATCTTCAATTTTTATATACTGCAACACTTGACTGGTCTGGTCTTTGTGCGAAATATCAGGAGTGCTATCAAAAATTATTGAATAGTATTTCGCTTTTTTCACCTCAGAAATAATTTGATGTCGCACTTCTTCTCCTAAAATGTTTATAAATTCATTTTGAATTTGTGGCGACATATAACTTGTTGATATTTTTTCATTCATTTTTATTCTTACAAGATGCTCACGAAGGTCTGGGTCATACTTTGAGATGAGATGTACTAGCTCTAAGATGTTGCCTCTGTTAGAGCTTGTAGGGTCTTCTCTATGGCCACGAAAAGCTAAAGCTTGTTTTGCTAGGAATTTAATGAAGGCAACCATTCTAACAAGAATTTCTTGCCATTTTTTTGATTTATTCGCCAAGAGTTTTTCCTCAGTTTAATACAGGTACAGGTCGATTGGATGCCACCCCATATTTCACGGTTCTTTTGTTTTGGTTACCTTTTTTTTTGCCGCCCCTCAAACAAGTGCAAGGTTTTTTGTTTCGGTAACCATTTTTTTGCCGCCTCTCAAACAAGTGCCGCCCGGGGCATTTGCCCCCTCTGCCCCCGCCACGCTACGCTACTGCCCCCACCTCCATGCTTGATGGTCTTAAGCACTATTCACATGAGCACGAACAACGATCAACGAATGAACGTAAATTCGTCGATTTTAGCATATCTTTCATATGAAAATTTTTAATTCGTCGCGAATGAACAACCAAAACATAAAGCAAGAGGTTATACACGCGCGAACATTTTGTTCGTTGGGAGTGTGGATGATGTGGAACGCGAATAGAGTTTGGCAGTTCGTATCAACTAGAATTCTTTTCGCGACGAATTAATTTGTTTTCTCAAATTTATTAATAATTGAGATTAAAAAGTTCAATCAAACATAAACTTTACTTCTATCGTTTTGTTGAGAATTTGTAAGGAAATACGGCTCCAAACGTATTTAAAATCACTTTTCTTCATTCATTCGTCGTTCGTTGGTCGTGTTCATGTGAATAGTGCTTTAATCTTAATTGAACATCTTGGCTTCATTTGCTTTTTCCACACTTGGAAGCGACCGTGCGTCGCGTCGGTTGGATCCAAAAACATTGTACTTATATTCGTCGGAAAAAATTACTTTATATGCTGTTTCCACTGAGCGATAATCTGAGATTAACTCAAATCTACTTGAAATCTCTTCGAAATCACTAGATTTACCATACAAAAGTTAATCATCTCGATTCGAGATTTCAAATTATTCAATTTGATTTGGACTTTGCTGAACGGATTCACTTTCCCATTTCCAATGAAAAGGTGGAAGAAAGAGAGAAAATAAAAACGTTTTTTGTCAGACTGAACAAAAATAAAATAAAAACTAAAACAACAAACAACAAAAACAAATAACAAAATGGTTGTTCCATCTGTTAAGGAAAATGAATTTACAACCGAAAAGTGGAAAAACACAATTTAATGAAAAAAAAGTGTGCAATTGAGTTTTTTTATGTTAAAAAAAAATCTTGGATTGATTTCCGATCGATTGGTATATAATTTGCCTTTCTGTTCAAAGGAAAACATAGTTAAATATCCATTCAAACATTTTTCCGGATCCATTTCAATGGCCGCCATCAAAAAATTCTTCATTTAAATAATTTAAAACCAACATTTTAATTTTATTGGAGGTCATCCTTGTATTTTTATGAGAAAAGAACTTACAATTGTGACAGTTTTTGTAACCAAGATTTTGAATGTAAGAATTAATCTAACAAAATCCAGTGGAAACACTTCTAGATTATTTTTAATCAAACTGGAAGATAATCTAGATTATCGTTCAGTGGAAACGTAATATTACGCCAGAACTCTGGTAGCTTGTTAATGCTCTTTTGCAAAATCGAGTCTCTTCTTCCTATTGATTTTATTGACAAGTGGTTTTTTCCGAGGTTGGCGTGCTATATACAATGGCTCTTCTGACGGTTTCCTGATGTAAGTACATTGATGTCGTTCGTGATGCGTTTCAAGCTCCGACGCGACGTGATCAGCCTAGCTGTTGTAAAGTTGTCCACCATACGCTTGATAAGTCGTTTGTCCCTTGTCGAAAGTTTCTTTGGTCGGCCTGATCTAGCTTTGGATTCGAGCTGCCCTTCATTAATAAATCGATGGATTGTTCTCTGGATCGTTGACTAGGACCTTGATGTTTGTTTCGCGATTTCCCCGTAAGACATTCTTTGTTTTACATACAGCTTTATTATTTATTGCCTTTCACACTCACTTGGTTCTTTTTTTGACATTTGTTTTTGACATGTGTTAAATTTTCGCGAAATTAAAAAAAATTTATGTTTTTATCTAGCTCTCAAACTCAAAGAAGCAAAGAAAGATGTTCAAAAACAAAAATCATTATTTTTAGAGTGTCTAATGCAGAAGTGTTTTTGACTGTACGCAAACTTTTGTATATAGAATTTAAGGCTTTTTTTTGCTTTTTAGACAATGGTTCCAATAATAATTAAGAGTAAGACATTGCACTCATTGTTTGTAAAATTGAATTTTCGAAAGTGGATTCGTTGAAATACTTTCAACGGGAAAATTTATAACTTATCATTTGTGAGTTATGTCTTTTTATCGAAATTAATTAAAGAACGCAAACTTTTGTCACTGTCCCTGTATTTAATTTATGTTATGATTGTGATCCTTTAATTATATTTTGTCATTCGAGAATTATTGCTTGTGGTGTTCTACGTCACTCGAAAAGTTCATTCAATTTGGCTCCAAATCTACATAATGTAGGATTTCATCCTACGGCACTGCAGTCTTTCCGATCCTCCGCTTACATCCTTTAGTTGTCAGAACTGTGTAGTTATTTAGTGTTTGTGTTGCAGTTTCGAAGGGTGACACAGATTTTCATATGCATATCCATGCGCTGGTGCAGCTGCCCGTGGCGTAGTGACATGTGCGTTGGCTGCTACGCAGAACGCTTGGGTTCGAATCCTACTCGTGTTTATATTTCATCTTTCACGGGTACCTCTTGCGAAGAACTGACACCACTTCCAAGAGTATCATCTGTTATGAAAAAGTGCTTCTCAACTTTGCCGTTCGGAATCGGCGTTAAATTGTAGGTCCCCTAAATTCTTCACACGCACTCAGAAAATTGTTGATGAGTGTAAGCCACTTAGGCCTTGGCTTTTCAAGAGCTGTCGCGCCACTCTTGAGATATCTGGATAAATCTGCCCAAGTCCTCGCGTTGTGGCTTTCTGGATCTGGACTTAAAGAATTCCCTATTCGGTCGCCGTTCCAAAGAGCTTGTTCTTCGGTTATCTGGGTAGCTGAGGTACATTCTCATTTTCCTACGCGGGGTCTTTGTCTCCAAATTTCTGTTTGTTCGATGCTCTTATTTTACGATGGAGCATCAATACAGCATTAATGTTCTTGGGAAATGTGGTTAAAGGTATTCAATACATTTTCATTCCTAAATCTTTATTTTTTTGTCAAAGACTTAGGCAGCAGCATGTACGTAGTTTTGCTATCTTTTTTCAGAAATGCTCATTCCCATTTTATTCGTCTTCTTACTTTTTTTAAGAAACAAAATATATAAAAAATTAAATATTTTACTTCTATCTCTTCTTAAAAAATAAATTAAAAAAAAACAAAACAAATACCAAAATGCAAAGCAAATACAATGATACTTATATAAATAATAAATTAAATTGAATTAATTAAGTTTCCGCAGTTGAGTAAACAAAATTTTAAAGTATTCATTAAACAATTGAAAATTAAGTAGATAACAGAAATTATGCCTGAACTTATTCACAAACAAAAACAAAACAAAAGGGAAGACAACAGAGTTATTATGCTGAATTATTAAATTAGAAAAAAAAAACAAAACAAATCCAATACAAAATTATAAACAAAATTATTGCATTCTAGTGTATTTATTTTAATTACATATTAAACAAGAAAGAAACAAAAAATAGCAAAAATAATAAATAAACTTAATTAAACATAACGAAATAGAGAGTTATATAGACAAAAAATACAAAATATTATTAATCGAAAACAAAAACAAAATTCAAGTGTGGTAAAATATGTAAATAGAAAAATTATTACAAAAGAAAACAAAACTTCAGTAAACAAAAAGAAAAAAACAAGGACGTTTATTTAAATACAAATTCTCGTAAATGAATTCAATAATAAAAACAAAATCATTAATTCAAAATACTTTATTTATTTTCTGTAATTGATATTTGTATTTAAGCTTAGGGATGCTGTCTCTGATGTGCTGGATTTCACACGGCCATCACGACGAAACCCCTGGTTTGATGAAGAATGCAAGCTGCACAGGAGGACGAAATAAGCTCGGGTGCTCTACGAGCAGAAGAGGAGAGAAAAACACAAGCTTTTTAGAAAGAAAAAGAGAGAGCCTGGAAACAGTGATCACTTATACCAAGATTGGAAACCTTGCTGTCAAAGTGACATTTGCCTACAAGCTGAGGGAGCAGGTTAGCTGAAACAGTATGCGTGTAATACAAAATAAAGGAGCAGGTTAGCTGTAATAGTATGCGTGTTTTTGTAATAAAGATACAGTTGCCTACATAATAAAAAGCAAGTTAGCTGCAAGAGTATGTGTGCATGAAAAAAATAACTTTTGCGGTATTTGGAGGGTAAAACGTAGGTAGGTTTCCAATCTTGTTATAAAGTGATCACTGCCTGGAAACCTATCGATTGAGGATATTGAGAGACTAAAAAACAGGAATGAGGTTCGGATGTTTTACCAAGAGGTAAAACGAATGACTCAAGGTTACCGAGCACGAACTGAAGCCTGTAAAGACCAACAGAGAAATATTGTAGTAGAGTCCAGACAATGCTGAGAATATGGAAGGACTACTTCTGCAGACTGTACAACAGCGATGACGAATCAAATTCCGCTGTCAGGTAGAATGAACCATTCAATGAAGACGAAGCAAGCCAAGATTTCCGTCTACCCGACCTTGAAGAAGTGAATTTGAATTTGAATTTATTGATACTTAATACAAGCATTTCTTTAAAAAATATGTTTTGTATAGTCCAGGCAAATTAACTCATTTACAAAGATAAAACAAGAAAAATGTTATCCAGAATTTTACGTTTGCAAATGTTTAAAAGGGTTAAAGTCAACATAAGGAAAATGAGTTTTGCGTCCAAGAAGGTAAGGGGATGATTTTAGGGGATGAAAAGGGGGGAAAATCGATTTATCTCGTGTTTTTTGCAATTTCACGCAAAATTTGATGTCCTACTGAAAAATGTTGTATGCAAAAGTTGTAGATCTTAAAAAAATCTACAACTTTTGTGTGGGTCATTTTTTAATATAACCTCAAAATTTTAGAAAAAAATGCAAAAAATAAAAAAAAAATTTTTTTTTGTTTTTTACTTGTCAATTTCTCAAAAATAAATATTTTTTAACCAAACTTGCTGATAATACTCCTTTTTATGTCCTAAACAACAGAAAAAAAATTTATACTGAAATATTAAAAACTGTTTGAAATATTCATTTTTTTCGGTCCGAAGCAAGTTGTTTTCAAGGTTACATTTTACTACATACAATTATCGTAGAGAGGTCATACAGGGCTCATTTTATTCGTTTTGACGTCTTCTTTTCAATGAAATAATAAAACAATACAGCTTCCATTTAAAAACATGTCTAAAAATTGAAAAATATAAAAAAGTTAATTTTGCAAAAACAATTTTTTTGGTTATTGTTAATAATTTGCTATAAATATTTTTTTTTTTTTAATCTAATTAGACCATTGAAATGTACGGGAAAAAACACGAAGAAACATATGTTTTCCTATTTAAATACATTTTTTATTTTTGTACAATACTGCTTTAAACATTGTAATAGCATATTCCGTGTAGTTGAAAGATGTCAGGTAAGTACATACAATGCCATCGACTTTTACTTTAATAAGAAAAGTTCCTCATTTCTCGCGATAAAATTAATTAATTCAATTATTTTCTTCATATTTTGATAAATAAATCGTCTTATAATTAACTTTTGTATACAATTATTTAAAACATGCTTTTAAATAATTGAATGATTTTTTAAAAATGAATTCACTGTGAATCTACACACTTTGCTTTATTACTTGTTCCATTAGTTCTTTGCATAAATGTCAGTTTGTAACTATTGAAAACACGGTTTTGTAATAAACAACCGAAAATGTTTTTCTTCAACGTAATTATCTAACTTCCGAATTCTGTTGTACATCACTTATTGCTGTTGGTATCTGTTAATGTATATTAAAAACGACTGTTCTGATGATTCGATTCTTGCGTAAGCTTATAATTAACCGCATCATAACCAAACTTTTTTAACTATATAATTTATATAATTACTTTCAAAGATTATCAGTATGTTTCAAGAGATTTAAGTGATTTTGATGAAATTTCTGATAATCCTGAACAACCAAGTATTATCTTCAACTCAGAAAATCATACTATGGAAAAGTTTACAGAGGAATTTGATGAAGAAACGATTGAAGATAATGAGGAAGTCACACATTTCGATGATGATCAGCCAAACTTACAATTATTAGCGAAGAGACAAAAATTGGTTTAGTGTGCATATTCATTCATTATTAAATATTGTAATAAATTCCATAGTAAATGTATAGTTCATATTTGTGTATATAAATTGTAAATGCTTGATATTTATCAGTACTTTCATTAAAATATCAACTTGATTAAAATTGAGTTTTTCATTATTGTCAGTTACCTCCATTATTTTTTATTATTTTTAGTAGTTGTTTACCAGTCCCAATTCCATAACTTTTTGTATTACTAAATTTAATAACTCATTTTGCTTTTCCTCTAATAACTCATTGTGTTACTTACTTTAATTACTTATTGTGTTACCTACTTAATCATTTGTCACCTATTGTCAATTTTACTTTACGTCATTCTTTACTCTTTCTTCGTTAAGTTGAGTTGAATTTTTTGTAAAGTCCCGTCGTGGCTATCACGACACAATAAAAGAGAATTCAAGCCAAGAAGGTCGAAAATTTAAAACGGTGTTTTATCATTTCAAAAAAAAGGAAACTTTAAAACTTTAAAAACTCTAAAAATACAGTCCACTATTTCGAACGTTTACAGTAGTAGTAGTGGCATTGTTAACAATCTATTTTGTTGATATAAATTTCAATTATAAATTCGGGGCAAGTTAAATTAGATTCAGAATTCATTTTAAGACAATCATGTTTTAAATAATTGTATACAAAAGTTAATTATAAGACGATTTATTTATAAAAATATGAAGAAAATAATTGAATTAATTAATTTTATCGCGAGAAATGAGGAACTTTTCTTATTAAAGTAAAAGTCGATGGCATTGTATGTACTTACCTGACATCTTTCAACTACACGGAATATGCTATTACAATGTTTAAAGCAGTATTGTACAAAAATAAAAAATGTATTTAAATAGGAAAACATATGTTTCTTCGTGTTTTTTCCCGTACATTTCAATGGTCTAATTAGATTAAAAAAAAAAATATATTTATAGCAAATTATTAACAATAACCAAAAAAATTGTTTTTGCAAAATTAACTTTTTTATATTTTTCAATTTTTAGACATGTTTTTAAATGGAAGCTGTATTGTTTTATTATTTCATTGAAAAGAAGACGTCAAAACGAATAAAATGAGCCCTGTATGACCTCTCTACGATAATTGTAAGTAGTAAAATGTAACCTTGAAAACAACTTGCTTCGGACCGAAAAAAATGAATATTTCAAACAGTTTTTAATATTTCAGTATAAATTTTTTTTCTGTTGTTTAGGACATAAAAAGGAGTATTTTCAGCAAGTTTGGTTAAAAAATATTTATTTTTGAGAAATTGACAAGTAAAAAACAAAAAAAAAAAATTTTTTTTGATTTTATGCATTTTTTTCTAAAATTTTGAGGTTATATTAAAAAATGACCCACACAAAAGTTGTAGATTTTTTTAAGATCTACAACTTTTGTATACAACATCTTTCAGTAGGACATCAAATTTTGCGTGAAATTGCAAAAAACACGAGATAAATCGATTTTCCTCCTTTTTCATCCCCTAAAATCATCCCCTTACCTTCTTGGACGCAAAACTCATTTTCCTTATGTTGACCTTAACCCTTTTAACCATTTGAAAACGTAAAATTCTGGATAACATTTTTTTGTCCTCTATATTTAATTTGCCTGGACTAGTATAGCTTAAACAATCTATTCTTATACACTATCTTAAAACTAAATTGAACTAGGAAAAGAGGCGATAAAGTTCAATGCGGAGGCGAGAAGGGTTGGTATGAAAATCAGAAACATCTTGGACATTATTTGCTGAACGTAACATGCGGGTGACAGGATTAAAATGGTCATAGTTGGTTCAGTGAGATGGAAGATGAAAAAAAGGAACAGATCGTAGATTGCGAGAATTAGTATTCAGGGAAAGCATATGGAGAAGGGAAGCACAGTCAATAGCTCCGTCTATTATTTTGAATACGAAAATTATGTCAGCGTTTTCTCGACGTTTTTTACGCGAGAGAAGATTGATAATGTGAAGACGATCCTCATAAGGGGGTAAAATAAGAGGGTTATTCCAAGGCAGAAGACGTAGATAAAACCGAAGAAATCGTTTTTGGACTGACTCAATTCTTTGAGAGTGTGTTACTTGGAATGGAGACCAAACAGGACTAGTATATTCAAGGATGGGACGAACATAAGTAGTGGAAAGTGTTTTGGTGACGTATGGATCAGAAAATTCTTTCGACCAACGTTTAATAAAGCCAAGACCTGAGTTGGCTCTCGAAATTATATGGTCAAAATGAGATCTAAAGTTTAATTCCTTATCACAAATCACACCAAGATCGCGAATAAAAGAAACCACTGGAATAGGTTGATTCAAAAAGTAATACAGACGAGGCAAGGAAGGCAGACGCTTACGAGAAAAGGACATAGACTGACATTTACTAATATTCAGGTCAAGGAAGTTTTTATTGCACCAAGTAATGAAAGAATCAAGGTCTTTCTGGAGAAGAGAGATGTCAAAAGGAGAAGAGATTAGGTACTTTTATAATTTTGATATCGTCAGCATAGATTAGTAAGTCAGAATGTGAAATTATTTTATCAACGTCGCGTCGTTTATGGCAATAAGGAAAAAGAGCGGACCAAGATGGCTGCCCTAAGGGACACGGATGTAGCAAAAAAAAAGGATCGGAAGTATAGTTTCTAAATAGCACCCGGTAGAGACGGGTTTCAAGATGATAGGATTTTACCCATGTTATAAGCGATGGAGGGAAACCGAAAGAATTAAGCTTGATATAAATAATTTGGTGGCTAATTTTATCACAAGCTTTAAGTCGGTGATGATAACATCCACTTCATTTCCTTTTTCTAGATCACTAAGAGCATTAGAAACAAATAAAGTAAGTTTGGTTGTAGTTGATCAATCTTTTAGAAAGCCATGTTGGAAAGGACTCAAGAAAGATTTACAATAAAAATAGAGGTGGTCATAGATTAGAGATTCAAAAAGTTTGGGAATATAGGACAATTTTGCTATTGGACGGTAGTTAGAAACATCGTTTTTGAAGATAGATATATCTAAGCTTAAAAACAACAAAGCCGCGGGAGCTGACGGCATCACTGCGGAACTCTTCAAAGCAGCCGGCTATGACTTGGTAGGGAGCAGTAGCAGAATATGGTCGGAAGAGAGCATGCCCGATGAATGGAACCTCAGCATTGTTAGCCCGATCTTGAAGAAAGGAGACCCTCTAAACTGCACCAACTATAGAGGCATCAACCTCCTTAACATTGTAAGACGGGTTATTTTTTATCAAGGGCTGAGGTAGAACTCAGCGGCTTCCAGGGTCTCACTAAAGAAAACACGAAACTTTAGCACTTTGAGAGTTCATACTTACTTACTTATCCGGCTCACAATCCATGAAGGGTCTCAGCCTGAGATACTGCAGTCTTCCATCGTGAACGATCCCCCGCATGCACTCTCCAGTCACCAAGACCAAGCGCTCTGGCATCCGCAGTCACTTGGTCCTTGTACCGTAGGTTCGGTCTTCCTTGTCGTCTTGAGCCTGGGGGCTGGGATGAGAAGACTTTCTTGGCTGGAGCGTTGTCGTCCATTCGCTCGATGTGGCTGAGCCAATGTAGTCGTCTTTTCTTGGCCTTCTGGACTACATCCACATCTTGGTACAGCTCATACAGTTCTCGGTTGTATCTTCTTCTCCATTCGCCACCGTCGCATACGGGACCAAAAATCCGTCGAAGAATTTTTCTTTCGAAAGTGCCCAGTATCAATTCCCCTTTTTTACTTATCGTCCAGCTCTCGGCGCCGTAGAGTAGGACTGGTAAAATCAAAGTTTTGTATAGCAGACACTTTGTCTTTCGAGTGAGGAGTTTTGAACCCAGTTGTTTGGCCAAACCGAAGCAGCAGCGGTTCGCTAGGGTAATTCTTCTTCGGATCTCCACTAAGGTGTCGTTCGTGGGATTGATATTTGTTCCAAGGTAGGTGAACTCCTTAACTACCTCAAAATTGCTGCTACCAACAGTGACGTTTTGTCCTAGGCGGTGGACAGATGTTGCTTTGTTTGTTGATAACATGTACTTTGTTTTGTCCTCATTCACTTCAAGACCAACTAGTTTCGCCTGTTCTTCAATCGCTGTGAAGGCCTCAAGCACAGCTCTCTTGGATCGACCGATGATGTCTATGTCGTCCGCATAGCCTAGGAGCTGGGTGGATTTGTTGAAGATAGTGCCCTCCGTGCTCACACCTGCCTTGCGCACTATCTGCTCCAGGACTATGTTGAAGAAGTCACATGACAACGCATCTCCTTGTCTAAACCCTGCGCAAGTTTGGAATAACTCGGATGAGCTGTTACCCATTTGCACACTGCACTGCGTATTGTTTAGCGTCATGCGGCACAGCTGGATCAGTTTGTTCGGGATCCCGAATTCAGACATCGCAATCATAAGCTCTTGGCGGTGGATGCTATCATAAGCAGCTTTAAAGTCGATGAAAAGATGGTGGGTTTCGACTTGAAATTCGTTGGTCTTTTCCAGGATCTGCCTCAGTGTGAATATTTGGTCTATCGTTGTTCTGACTGGCCTAAAGCCACACTGGTACGTGCCGATTATTGTGCTGCAGAAAGGTTTAAGACGCTCACACAGTACGTTGGATAGGATTTTGTATGCAACATTAAGCAGGGATATGCCACGGTAGTTTTTGCATAACATCGGATCGCCTTTTTTGTAGATGGGGCATATGGAGCTTATCGACCAGTCAGTGGGCATGCATTCTTCCTCCCACACTTTGGTGATGACCTGGTGCATGCGGTTCATCAAAACACCTCCTCCATGTTTAAAGAGTTCCGCGGGTATGCCATCCGACCCGACGGACTTGTTATTTTTTAGCTTTTGGATGGCTCTTTCTACCTCTTCTCTACTGGGGGCTAGGACTGGGTCTTCATTGACTGGTATTGCTTCTCTTTCGTCATTATCTTGCTCGACATTTTGCGCATTCAGCAGCTGTTGGAAGTGCTGCTTGAAAACATCTACAATTCCCTGTGCTTCGGTGACTAGGTTTCCTTCACTGTTCCGAAGAGCTTGTGTCCCGGTTCTGAAACCAGAAGCTAATTGCTTCGACCTTTTAAAGAAACGTCGGGTGTTGTTCTTGGCCCGAGACTCCTCTAGATCTTTGAGCTGAGAAACTGCGGATGCTCTTTTCTTCCTTCGCAGGGTCTTTTTCTCATTTCTCCTTTTCGCGCGGTACTCTTCCCTTGCTGCTCTTGTTTTCCGTTGCAGAATCTGCACACGTGCATTTTCCGTCTCTCTTTTCAATATCACGCACTCATCATCATACCACGGGTTCTTTTTCGGGGGTGGCTGGTTACCTATGGTGGTCTCGGCTACATTTTTTATTATTTCGCGATATTGGTTCCACAATGTGTTGACGTCTGTAGTATTTGGGAGGACGGCGGCGGAGAGTCGCTCGCTCAGGCGCTCACTGTAGTCTCTGGCATTCTCCAATGTGCTAAGGCAACCGATGTTGAACTTCTTTCTTTGGGCCGCACGTGTTTTTTTGTCGTTTGATATTCGAGCTCTAAACTTAGCCACTACCAGAAAGTGGTCAGAGTCGACATTTGCTCCTCGGAAAGTGCGCACGTTCAGGATGTTGGATGCGTGCCTTGCGCCGATTAGCACATGGTCGATTTGGTTGGTGGTTCGACCATCCGGAGATCGCCAGGTTGCTGTGTAGATCTTCCGTCTTGGAAACCTAGTGCTACTTATCACCGTATTACGAGCTGCAGCAAAGTCGATTAGTCGGAAGCCGTTATCTGTTGTTTCTTCGTGGAGGCTGTGCTTTCTAACTAATCCGCCAAAGATGTCTTCCTTCCCGATTTTTGCATTGAAGTCTCCGAGTACGATTTTGACGTCGTACTCTGGACAGGCTCAGTAGGCTCTATCCAGGAGGTCGTAGAAATCCTCCTTGCTAGACTCCTCAGCATCATCGGTAGGGGCGTGTGCACATATTATACTGATGTTCTGTAATGTGGCCTTGATGCGGATCACAGCCAGGCGATCACTTATTGGCTTGAAATCCATGACTTTCGATCTAAGCCGATTTCCCACGACGAATCCGCATCCAAATAAATGCAATCTTTGATGACAGCTATAATAAATGTCGCAATTTTTCTCTTCATTGTCCCTGATCCTATCCATCGTATTTCCTGGATCGCAGTAATATCTGCCTTATGCTGCGAGAGGAGAGATTCAAGTTTCTGAGTTGCACCTGGAGTGTAGAGGGTTCTTACATTCCAGGTACAAACTCTCAATGCGAAGTCCGTTGTCGTTCCGGGTCTGGTTACCATAAGAGGGGGTTCATTATCCGAGGCTGGTATCTCTCTCATAACTTTCAAGTTTTTCACTGTGGTGGGGTTGTTAGCCCCTCGCACTAACATCCAAATTTGTTGGGCCGTAGATAATGTGCTTTTTTCCCGATTTGCACCCGCGCTTACAAGTTTCGCAATCTACACAGCGTATTTGGCTGTCGTCTATGTTGGAGTGGGGTAGTTATTATTTGTAATGAATGTGTAGGATTCATATACGTTATTTCAAAATTCAAAAAAATAATAGAATAAATAATAGTGAGCTTCGCAGATTGGCCGCAAGAGTGCGACTCTGCAAACAAGACATTTGCATATGAACTTCTTTCTTTCATTCTTTGATTTTGTCATTCCATATTTGTACGTCGAGCGGCAAAGTTGTTATCTAATAAATCAATTATAAATAAATAGTTTTTAAAGAACATTGTAATTTATTTTCTCAATGCGACACGCATTACAACATCGCCTATAAGATCTTTTCTGCAGTACCTACTATGTGAACGCCTGAAGCCGTTTGTCAACAAACTGAAAGGTCCATATCAGTGTGAGACCAGGAAAGTCCACCATCGATCAAATATTCACATTACGGCAGATCCTGGAAAAAACTCAAGAACTCAAATCGACACCCACCATCTTTTTATCGATTTTAAGGCCGCGTACGACAGCATCTATAGAGAAGAACTGTATAAAGCCATGTTCAGTTTTGGCATCCCTACAAAACTCATTCGACTGAGCAGGATGACAATGGAGAACTCACGCTACGAAAAAATGAGTTTAGTGGTCAATGAGTGCAAAACAAAGTATATGCTGTCAAGAAAGGACACCCAACACCGACGGCTTGGACAAAACGTCACGATAGACGCATATGATTTCGAGGTAGTTAGGGACTTTGTATACCTTGGCTCCGCTATCAACACGGACAATGGGCTCAGCGCCGAGATCAGAAGGAGAATAACTCTTGCTAATCGCTGTTTCGTCTCTTCGGGCTAAGAAAACAATTGAGCAGTAAAGCCCTCTCCCGAGCAACTAAGGTGATGCTCTATAAGACCCTCATCATCCCCGTCCTGCTATATGGTGCAGAAGCAGGATCCAAAAGGGATGAGAGCAGTCTGGGCCGGTTCGAGAGAAAAGATCTACGGAAGACCAACTCGGCGTGCGTAACTGGAGACAGCTAGCTAGGGACCGAGCTGGCTGGAGAGGTTTGTTGGTTGAGGCCAAAGTCCACCCCGGACTATAGCTTAAATAAATAAGCAAATCTATTTTACTGTTCCGTATTTTTTTTTTTTTTTGCAAGATTGAAAAGTCTTCTACAACCTTTCCTAAGTGTTTCTAGTTCAGCAGGCCAGTAGTATGGTTTCCTCTTTCCTCGCACTGTAGTAAGGGGGCAGGCAGTTTCCATGGTTTTTTCTTTTTGGTCGAGTTCAAGAGTGCACAACGGAGGATCAGAAAGTTCTGATTTAATAAGACTTTTTAGGGTTTTCCTATATTTTGGCCAATCTGTTTTCCGATGATTCTGGAATTGGATTGGTTTTGAGGATTCTTCGAATTAGATGTATCTATGGTCAGCGAACGAGTGCTCCTTTGATACTCTCCAATTCAATATTTTATTCGAAAGATGTATCGAGACAAGACTGATATCGAGGACTGCTTGTAGATTTTTAATTAGGAAGGTAGGTAGGTTCATTACCTACGTCACTTACTACTAGATTCGTTTTTAAAATGTAATCAAAAAGAGACTCACCTCTGTCATTGATGTCGGTACTACCCCATGTAGTATGGTGCACATTAGCGTCACAACCGATAATGATGCTGGTTTTGCGTCTTGAGGATACAGCAATGGTCATATCCAAAGTGGTACCAGGAAGTGGGCCCTGGTGGTCGTGGATCAAATACGCTGATACAAGCCAGTAGGTATTGTTGTTATGGTTAGTCGTTTTCACTTCTTTCACGTTTAGAATCTACTTAGTTCCGCGCAAGTTGATGCAGAGAGCACCTCTCTCTTATTGAATAAAACACACTTTAACCCGTGCTTGGATCAATTGGCAGATAGACAAGAACGATAGTGAAATGAAGGCAACATTTTTTTCTTTAATAAAACGTTTACATTAAATAAAAACTTGTTTTCCTAAAATCTTATTTACATTAGGTTTTATTTCATGTTACATATGTTCTTATAATTTAGCCAGCTATTCAATTGGCGGCCATATATGAGCCAGGTCCGATTGTGTCACCTCAAACAGAAGATCGCAGTACTGTTGCAGTAAATCTGTGGAAAGAAAGAAAATTTGTATTGGCGGTCAGGGGCAATTGACATTTTTCATGATTTCACTAGCGCCATCTAGCGCATACTGTGAGAAACACTAGTTGCGATTTTTCCGCGACACTAGCGCCATCTACCAGGTACAAATAACTAAAAACCCATTAGTGTGCAACTGGTTCTCTAGTTGTCGCCTAGATGGCGTGGAAAAAAAATCAAAAACTGTTTCTTTCACTATCGACTAGATGGCGCTAATAATTTAAAAACAAATAATTTCGGTCCCCAGCTACCATAAATGACAAATCAATTTCTCGCGACACAAACGCCATCTTGGCGTGAAGAAGCGAACTAATTGCACACTAGTGGTTTTGTTATTCTCCCCTTATCTACTAGATGGCGCTGGTAAAAAAAAAAATTGAACAGCGTCCTTCCTTCAATTAAAAACCACTAGTTTCCCCTGCGAGCACAAATAAACTTACAATTAGGATCCTTTTTCCACTCGTCCAACAGCGCTTGTCTACAATTTATCTCTTTCAGTACCAGTGCCCTCTTGAATTTAGTCACGTTCTCGTTCAAACTGGACCAACTCTTAGTGATCGACGATGGTGTGACCTTTAGCTTTGACTTGAACTCCAGCAGTTTGGTGAAGACGTCGCCGTTCAGTAGGAACATTCCAAAATAGCTGTCAAACGGGAAAAGAAATTAACAAAAATATCAAACAATAAATTAGAAACACTTACCAGCAAGCTTTTTCGCTCAATGGCATTTCCACCTCAGCCAGTGGAATCTCCCAAGCGGATTTGCCATAAGTCGCATCCACAAAGCAGTACACCTTACCCTCGTCTGAGTTGTACCTGGGCAGGGGGTCCTCCTTTATCGATCGAATATTGCACAGACGTGGAACATAGAGCAACAGCCATTCCGGTTCGATGGCGGTGACTCCTCGAATGAACAGTTTCGTCGTGTCGCCGTTTCGAGTCTCATACGCCTCCTGGTAGATAACCCAAGTGGGTTGTTTTTTCTTGAGAATCGAAGAAGAATGCATGAAGACCGGTTCCTCCATGTTAAGGCAGTTGTAGGCGTACTTCATTTTCCGCTTCTGGTCCTTGTCGCTGATTTCGTCGAGAGGAACCTTGCGGGCCACTCGATCACCCATTCCGGCGAGGAGAATTTGACGAAGGAACTTCGCCTGCTTATCAGTGGGTGGAACCATTTCGGGGTCCACACATAGGTCGACGTTGGCCATGTTGAGGTTTATCTCGTTCGTCAGTTGGACGCGAATCTTGCGAACTTCTGTAATAGCCTTTAGTCGTAGGCCGTTGTCGGAGCAGAATTGCTGCAGCTCACCCTTAGATCCTGCGTACTCTGCCGCTCCAACAGCTCGTAGAAGCACCATTGGGTCGCCGAGGAGTTCAAAATTACCAGTAGACGCCCACGACTGACGCCTTCGCTGATATTTGTTTAAGGCGCCTCCACTCTCCGAGCCACCAACTTCCATAAGAAGCTCCTGCACTGACAGAGCTGCCACCAAACAAACCGTGTACGGCAGCATGTTCTGCTGATGACTTAGAGCCAGCATCTTGCCGAATCGAGGAGCCACAGGGAATCGCGATATAACATGGCCCAGTTTCGTCACTGGCGGGACACTTTTCGGATCGTCGGGATCGGCTTTTGGCCCCAGAGCTCCGAGCACTATCAATCGATCCTCGGCTGCTTGAAGCTGTTCCGCGTCTGGCGGTGATGGGAATGGGAAGTTCACCACCCTATCGATTCCCATGCATCTCATCTGCATCATCAGATCGTCGACTGGCTTCTTCTGGATGTCAGGCGTGCTGAAAGACTCAAACTCGTTATTGAACACGGCACTCGAGTACAGGCGATAGCAGTGGCCGGCACTTGTTCGACCAGCTCGACCGGCTCTCTGATTAGCGGACGCTTTGCTGGTGAAAGTCACAATGAACGCACTTACTCCTGTTATCTTGTCGTAGAGACGCGTCTTCTGACGACCGGAATCCACTACGTATTTGATGTTCGGAATGGTGAGGGACGTTTCGGCGACATTTGTGCTCACGATGCAGAGTCGACACCCCTCCGGAGGCGGCTGAAAGATTCTGCTTTGCTTCTCTGATGACAGGAGAGAATATAGAGGGAGCACCCACAATGGTTGGGTGGTTCTGACATCATCGTCATCATCGTTATCTTCTTCCTCTTCAGAGTCGTCGATTCCCCCGTCATCGACGTCTTCCTCTGGTTCGTCTGTGTTCTCGAGTAGGTCAGCCTCCGTATCGTCGCCGGGAAGCTTGTAGTCGTCCAGATTGATTTTGGGCAGACACATCTGGGCGACGAACTTTTTTTTAGACTTTTTGGCATTCTTGATGGCCTTCTTCATATCGAATTCATCGTCGTCGTACTCCTGATCCTGCTCCTCCTCCTCTCCTTTCTCAGTTTCCTCCTTTGCTTGGGTCTGATTAGTGATGGCTGCTGGTTTGTAGGGAAACGCTTTCCGCAGCTTCCTAACCAAATGGTTGACCTCCTGTTGGCCAGTGACAAAGATGAGAATACCCCCTTCAGGCAGCTTCGAATGGATCTTAATGGTCTTCTTGAAAGCCTCTTCAACATAGTTCTCGGCCGTTGTTTTCTGGAAGTGAATGGTCACCGGAAACTGGCGCGCTTCGACTTTCAATAGCGGCGGAGGCACTCGGAAGAGTTTGGCGTTCTCCAAGAAGTCTTCAACTTTCAGTGTGGCTGACATTACTATCAGCTTCAAGGAATTCCCACGCTTCACCCGGAGAGGAACGATTCGAGAGAGAAGACCAATCAGGATGTCAGTGTAGGCACTGCGTTCGTGAGCTTCGTCGAGAATGATGACCGAATACTTCTGGAGCATGAAATCGGATTCGATTTCCTTCAAGAGCACACCATCAGTCATGAATTTGATTCTTGTCTGATCGGTGACGTTGCCCTCGAAACGAATCAGGTAGGAGACTTCCTTTTCACTGAGGTTCATCTCGTGAGCGACACGTTTCGACATGGATATCGCGGCAACACGTCGAGGTTCTGTGATGCCGATCATTTTGTGCTGCGCGTAGCCGGATTCGTAGAGGAACTGAGGGATTTGTGTGGTCTTACCGGAACCTGTTTCACCGGCAACAATGACAATCGAGTTCTCATTTATCACTTCCATAATCGACTGTTCCTCTGCGAGGATGGGTAGCCGAAGGCGGGCAGCTTGAATAGTGGCACTTCGATGAACCGGGATGTACACTGCAGGCTTCGAAGAGATTTTTTGTTTTTCGGCTGCGGGTTTCTCTTCCTTAATGGCGGGTTTCGCTTTTATTTCGGGGACAGTTTGCTCTTCCTGTGTGACTTCCTTTTCAAGTTCTTCGTCCTTTTCAAGTTCTCCTTCCTTTTCATCTTCAGACGATGACGATGAAGATTCATCATCGTCCTCCAATCCAATTACATTCGGATTTTTCTTCTTCGCTTGGGTCTCTCCATCGCTATTGCTCTCTTCGCCATCGTTGTAGCCTTTCAGAAGTTCCATTCGCTTTCGTTTGTTAATTCCAGCTATGCTACTCACTCTTCCAGCGCCTTCCGCTTGCTGTTTTTGTTCCTTTTTACGTTTCTGTTTCTCCTGAATGGCTTCAAAATTGCCAAAGTTTTTGAGACCAATCGTCTGGACTTGACTGATGGATTGATACAAACTGAGTTCATCGGGACTTATTTTGACCTTTTCCAGACCTTCGAGGATGGAGGCTCTCTAAAATTCTAGAATTTTAACTACTGTGTGAAACTCAACACCACCGAATGACTTACCTCTTCCTTTTTGCGTTTTTTGTCAACGATTGTTTGCAAACGTTTCCTTTGCTTTCTGGACAAGATTTTAGTGTGCTGGACAACTTCAATTTTTGTCTTGGTTTTTCGCTTTTTCGATGGGAGCACCAGAGGATTTGCATCATCGTAGCCAGCATCAGTTTTAATTGCATCGCCTAACTCGAGTTTGATCTGAATAAAAGGAAAATGTTTATGATGAATTTTCTTGCTGTTTGGGGATTAACTTACCTTTTTAACTTCGGAATTATCGATGGTGGTCTTGTGTGATTGTCGAGCTTTGGCATTGAATAATTTTTTACCCATTTTTATCTTTAAAAATTAAACTATATTAGAAAATGAAATTATAGTTTGTTTTCTTTCTGCATTTTGCTTGCACGTGTAGTGAAGTGACAGGCAACGCAGGTTGGTTAATTGACAGATGACATGCGATGTTTTTGCGGGCGAGTTCAAAAATGTAACATTTGAACTACATTACCGGCAAAGTATTCATAGGACTTGGATTTTTCTTCTCAAATGAAATTTGAAAATGAATTTTTCTATATTCTATAACAAGGTATAACTTTTGTTAAATCTTTTTAAGTATTTTATTTATGTAATATTTTTTCTTCATTCAAAGAAAATTAAACAAAATATTTGTCTAAAAATAGATAAGAGAAATTGTTTATCCCTCTTTGAAAAAGGCAAGAATTTTGCAATTGTATTTGGGTGTTGTAGTTGAGCTAAACAGTGTTAAATCAATCAAAGTTCAACTCTGAAGAGCTGAACAAAATTTAATTTTAAAACCGCAATTTTGACACCTGTCATTCTACTCGTCGGGCGATTGGCTACTCATTTTGTTCATTTTGTTCAGCTCCTTAACAACGGATCAACCAAAGAACAGTTTAATGCAACTTTAACTTCTACAAGTTAATAATAACGTAGTTGTTTTTATTATGTTCAATGTTGATCGCCTATGGTGCAACTCGTCCCTAAAGGTTTATTTCACAGTCAACAATTGAACACTATTCAATTGATGATTTCGTTGGGTAAACGGGAATACAGCTCAGCCGAACTTCACACAAGCGTTGATAAACCCTTAATCATACAACTGACCCCTAAAGAATAACTCTCGCTTGAACTTCAACTAACCCGGTTAAAGACACGGACACATCTGCCCTAAGAGAGAGAACCCAACGCCCGGAGCTGTAAAAGAATGCAATCATTTTTGAAATATTGAAAAGACTTATTTTTTGAGTATTTTGACTTCATGTCAGTACTTAACTTTAAAGGAAAATTCGCAGTTAATTTTGAAGTCTTTTGTATAAAAATCATTTAGAGCAGTTAAAAGACTTGAAGTCAAAAGAATGCATTACTTTTTTACTGCTTGCATTCTTTCAAATCTTTTAAAAATCTTTTACATTCTTTGCAGTCATTAAGTATTTTGATTGCATTCAATGTAATGTAGTCATTTGACTGCTATTGCAGCCTTTTAACTGCTTGAAGTCTTTTAACTGCTTTGAAGTCTTTTAAATGCTTGAAGTCTTTTAATTGCTTTGAAGTCTTTTATTATTTTATCAAAGTCAAAATTCATTTCATTAAAAACATTAACTGAACTTTTGAATCACTTATAAACACTTATAACATTACTGTATTTAACCGCCTGGCAGATAAGCACTTTGCTTTGCGGGTAAACTATTGTAAAACCAAGAAATTTTGAAATTGAAAAAAATTGAAAATTGAAGTCTTTTAACTGCTTGTAGTCTTTTTAACTGCTTGAAGTCTTTTAACTGCTTGTAGTCTAAAGACTACTAAAGGGGTATGCTCATTTTCGGCCCGGAGTGTACACCAATGAGTTTGGTATCAAATTAAAGGTTGTTCTAAGCCGGATATATCTGCAAAAATATTTTGTCGTTGACTCATGGGAGATCCGAGATATTTGAGATTGAAAATCAGCACTTTTTCGACATAAATGCTTATATCTTTGCATTTAGGTAGATAGGTAGAAATGGCTGTCCTGCTTCGCGCAGGACAAAATTAGCGCTGAGTGCGCCGTTTTGATACCATACCTCGTGAGATTCTAAATGGATTTGAAAATGGGTTATGGATTATGCATGTTCCGCACGCACAGTCCTATATATAAAGTTGTATTATTCTCCTACCCTACGGCCTATTATCTCATAGTGCCATTTAATGAGGGAGAAATGAAGAGGGGCGGGAGGCGCTAAAGCCACTTTGTATTATTGAGGTATGAGATCAAATCTTTGATCTTGAAATCTGCGAGTTCCTCAATGCCGTTGAAGAATTCTTTACCTAAATGGAGTGCTCTTTTCCTAGCCAGGGCCGGACAATGGCATAGAAAGTGTGGGACCGTTTCTTTTTCTTCCTGGTTCTCACAGCTACGGCAGAAAGAGTTATGTGGTATACCCAATTTTGCCGCATGCTCCCCTACAGGCCAATGCCGTGTGCAGGTAGCGACAATCCTGGCTATGTCATGCCTTGGTTTGGAAATTAAATTGATTGATTTTGGTTTGTTATAGGCGGGCCAGATTTTCCTAGATATAACGCAACTCGTTAAACTACTCCACCTATGATTTGCTTCTGATGTGTATTTGGTCAGGATATTGCCCTTCACAACTCCAAGAGGAGCATATACTCTCACTGCCAATGAGTTGTGAAGGGCTGATCCTTGCCTAGCTAGCTCATCTGCCATCTCATTTCCCTCATAGCCCCTATGGCCCGGTATCCTGATTAGAGTGACGCTCATATCAAGTTCCTTGAGAGCCTCTTTGCATTGCTGGACCAGTTTAGAGGATGATAAAGCAGAATCTATGGCTTTAATAGCTGCCTGACTGTCTGTTAGTATAGCTACATTTTGGTTCTGTCGGATGTTTTTAAGGGCTTTACAAGCTTCCCTTATCGCTAACAATTCTGCCTGGAATACGCTGGCAAAATCGGGAAGTCTATAGGATTTTGAAATCTCAAGAGATTCACAGAAAACACCTGCACCAACACCGCATTCCATCTTTGAACCATCCGTGAAGATAGTTGTGTCGAAGTCTTTCGTCACATCACCTTCCTCCCAGTCGATTCTTGACGGGAGCAAGACTCTAAACTTCTTTGAGGTGTCTAGGGTAGGGATGCAATAATCGGTGGTTGTGGATAGGATGTCTGATGGTATAAGGCTTGTTTGGTTGCAGTGCCCATAGGATCTAGATTTCCAGCAGCCTATTTCTTTGAGTCTCAAGATACTGCAGGACACCTGATATTTAATAAACAGGTCGATCGGAAGAAGGTCCAGGATGACGTTAAGTGCATCTGTTGGGCAGGACCTGATTGCCCCTGATATCCCTACGCAAGCATTTCTCTGCACTTTTGTAAGGTTGTTTACTATGTAAGCTTTGCTGAGAGCGGGCCACCATACAACGGAACCATAAACAAGTATCGGTCTTACAACCGCTGTGTATGTCCATTTTATCATTTTTGACTGGAGGCCCCACTTTTTGCCGAATGTTTTGTTGCAGGCGTAGAAGGCAACACACGCCTTCTTCACCCGTTCTTCAATGTTAAGCTTCCAGTTCAATTTGGTGTCTAGTATTACGCCCAGATATTTAGCACTGGAAGACAATGATAGTGTTTGTCCGTTTAAACGAGGTAGAATGAAGGGTGGTACCTTGGTTTTGGTGGTGAAAAGCATCAACTCGGTTTTGTTACTGTTAACACCTAGTCCGCAGCTCGCAGCCCAGGTGCTTACTTTCTTCAAAGCCATATTAGTGATTTTACTGATCACGCTTGGAAATTTTCCTGAAACTAGAATGACCAAATCATCGGCGTACGCAACCGCTTTCACTCCACTACTCTAGAATTTCACAAGAATGCTGTTCATGACCAAGAGCCATAAAAGAGGAGACAGTACACCTCCTTGGGGTGTTCCTCTGCTGGCATATTTGGCGCACGTTGAATATCCTAACTTTGATTGAATCCTCCTATTACTTAGCATGGATATTATCCACCTTCTAATGTAGTTCTCTACACCGAAGTCTGCAAGTGATTCTGCGATGGATTCAGTTAGGACATTGTTGGAAGCTCCTTCTACGTCTAAGAAGGTAGCTAGGGTATATTCCTTGAAATGAATCGTGTTTTCTATCGTTCTCACTACCTCATGAAGAGCAGTCTCTGTAGATCTACCCCTCATGTAGGCATGTTGCGAGTTAGATAGGGGACAACTACTCAGAATACTCCTTATGTGAGATTCTACGATTCTCTCCAGGGTTTTAAGAAGAAAGGAAGTAAGGCTTATAGGTCGGTAATCTTTGGCAGATTCATGCCCTCTTTTACCAATTTTTGGCAAGAAAACCACTCTTACCTGTCTCCAAGACAAAGGGACATGGTTTAGCAAGAGGCAACCTTTAAAGATACTCTCAAGCCGTGGAACCACTAATTCAAGCTGATTTTGCAGCATTATAGGCAGTATTCCATCAGGGCCTGGAGATTTGTATGGCGAGAAAGTTTTAATAGCCCAGACTATATTTTCTCTGGTTATAAGGGCGTTGACATGCTCTATGTAGGTTGGCATGTTGAGAGTCAGATTAGATTCGGGTGGTTCTTCTGCACAACCTGGGAAGTGTACATTCATTAGTAGCTCTAATGTCTCCATTGGAGATGCTGTCCAGCTTCCATCTGTTTTTTTAAGAAATGAGGGGTTCGAATGTTCTTTCGATAAAACCCTACTAAGCCTAGCCGAATCTTTGATATCTTCGATGGACTGACAGTACTCTTGCCATCCTTGTTTTTTGGCTTGAGCTATAGAACGCTTGTATATTCTCAAGCAGTCCTTATAAGGCTGATAAAATTTATGCTTATAGCGGATGTTAAAAATGGTTCTTGTAATTTTCCTCAGATTAGATAAGTCATCATTCCACCAAGGTGGAAAGGTTTTCTTACTATATCTTATCGGGCAAGAGACCTTGAAGGCAGTGTTTATAGAGTCCTCGAAGTTTGAAATCTCTAACTCAAGATCTGTAACCGCCTCGTAACTCGAGTTCGTTATATTACGTAGCTTTGAGCTAAAGGTTTGACTAAATTTCTTCCAGTCAATTCTTCTCGGATTTCTATAATGGGAAGGAGTTTCCATTTCAAATTTAAGATCAAATAAGATATATCTATGATCAAAAAAGGAATTAAGAAGAGATACTCTCCAATTATCGATGGGGAGTTTACCGTGATTATTGACAAAAGTAACATCTAAAACATCTTCCCACCCTTCTGTGTTATCCGTACTCGGAAAGACAAAAGTAGGAGTGTTACCCCTGTTACAAATAGTCATGTTGCTTTCAATAATGTAATTAAAGAGAGACTCACCTCGGTCATTAATTTCAGAACTGCTCCAGATTGAGTGCCTGGCATTGGCATCGCTTCCTACGAGCAGGCTTGCTTTCCTAGCTTTTGCCTCTGCCGCTAGCAATCGCACTTCCTCAGGCGGTGACTCCCTGTCATGCGCCATGTACGAAGAGGCTAGAATCAAGCCCTCCGCTTGCCTACCCTCTAACCTAACCACTGTTAAATCAGAGGTGCTAAAATTTGGACACAGAAAAGCTTTTAAGTGTTTTTTTTAGCTAAAATACAAGTTCTAGGCTTACCTTGATTCTGGTTATCGGGCTTGTAAAAAAGGTCGTATTGGTTAACCTTGAGGCCTCTTACCGCGAGGCCGTTAACCCATGGCTCTTGGATCAGCGCAACATCTATGTTTTCCTCTCTGAGGAAAACCTTCAGGTTATCCGTGGCACATTTTGAGTGCTTCAGGTTAACCTGGATGGCGCATAGCGGATCGTTTTTAATTCGGCGGAACTGCAGGGCCAGGATCCAAAACAGACGACGGAAAATCCAATTTCAATTCACCAATAAAAAAATAATATAATATAATATTTTTTGAAACCCCCTCCGAAATTTTTTCTGCGTTCGCCCCTGCATACGTTCATATACCACACTGGGGTAAATTATTGGACAAATTCATACCCAGGATTCTGTACAGGGTGAATTCAAACGAAAAAATCGCTGTGTACTTTAATACTTCAATAGTATTGACTCAAACTCAATTCAATACATTTTAGTCAAAAAGACTAAAAAAAAGTTAATTGACTTATTGTTAATAAACTGCAGTCAAAAGATTTATTGACTTAAACCAAACTCGCTTAAGTTAAATGACTTTTTAGTAACTTAACTGACTAAAACCAGTTAAAAAGTACTGCAGTTAATTCACTTTTAGTCAATTGACGTTATTCAATTGACTGCAAATGAAAAATAAGTTCTGACTGGTGAAGGTGACTGCTCCTTTCTAGTTAAAGTACTAGTTAAAAGACTAACCCTGAGACTCTACAAGAGTAAAATTCAATCCAACTTCTCTTCCGCAATCTCATCCTCAATTCAGTACTTTTTTTGACTGGGCATATTATGTCTTGCCATCAGCAACCTCAAATTGTCACATTTCACGTCTGTCACAAATATGTAGGTACAATATGACCGCACTCGACGACAAATTAAACGAAATGAAATTCGAAAGTCAAAAAGGCTGTGGAGAATGGACGCTCACCACTACATACAACACAAATGTCGAATTTGATGACAGGATTTTGATCCACTCGAAAAATCCAGACTGCGATGACCGGATCATGGACTGGATCGGCCTGTCATGGAAATGTTCAATGGAAAAAAAGCCGAATATTTAACCAAGCCGTACGGGCAGTACATTATTGACACCTTCTTCGAATCAAACCACGAAGGACAATACAGTTTTTTTTTATAATTTGCACACACTAAAGGGGCTTTTTATACCCTTATTATGCCAGAGACACAGTGAGCGCATTAAGAATTAAGAAAAGGGTTTGAAAGTAAGTGTCGGTGTACATTGGTTTTGATTTCATCAACATTGCAATGACTGGGAAAGACAGAGTGTGGAAGGGAGTTCCACATTCGCGTAGTACAGCTAAAGAACGATTCTCTATACTTAAGAGTACGTCCGAATTTGGGATCGAGGAAGCGCGGGTATTACGGTTGAATTGTTTAAAGTGAGGAATGCAACTGGCTATTTCACTAGAGCAATTACCGTAGAAGTAACGGTAGAACAAAGAGAGACATGAGACGTTACGACGGTGTTCCAATGAAGTGAATGAATTACTGATGTCTCCCTCACCAATAATTCTTATAGCTCTTTTTCGTATACCATCCAAGAGGCTTAAGTATGTAACTGGAGCACCAGCCCAGAGATGGGAATTATACTCAAGCTTTGGACGGATATATGTTTTATAGATAATAGCCAGATCAGATGGGGAGACAAATTTCTTGCACCGTCTTAAGAAACCCAAACATCTTGCGGCATTTTTGTCGATATCGCATATGTGCTCGTTCCACAAGAAGTGGTCTGTAATGCACATACCGAGAATCTCGAGATGTTCGGTCTCATTGATGCAAGTGCCACTCATGGACAGTGGCAAGGGGGGTAGGTATATCATGCTTCGACGATACAAGACAGCATTGGGTTTTCGAAGCATTAAACTCTACGCGGTTTCTTATTCCCCATTTTACAATGCTGTTTAAATTAATTATTCCCACGCCTCTTTCCCCCCCAGATACCGCACGCGCTGGGGTCCATTTTCACCGAGTACGATTGCAATTACGGTTGCTAATCGTATCGGCACTTAATTAGAAATTATTTGTAATAAATAAAATAAAAAAAGTCATGGCGATACGAATATCAGGAAGATAAGAGTTAGGGACTGCTTAATGCAAGCAGGTACAAAAAGGAAAAACAAAATAAATTTAAATTTAAAATTAAAATTTTACAAAAAGTAAAAAAAGAGTCAAGGAGGGTGGAAGATTCTGTAGCACCAAATAGAATTTGGTGTACGAAGATAATATCGGCAACTTCACGACGTTTTTCTAGAGATTGTAAGTTTATAAGCCGTAACCGTTCTTGATACGGAGGTAAGTTAAAGTTGTCAACCCATGGAAGTCCTCTTAAGGCGAAACGGAGGAATCTACGTTGTATTGCTTCAATCCTCTTTATATGGACTTGGTGATAAGGGGACCATACTTGGCTGGCGTATTCCAGTAGAGGCCTTACAAACGTGGTGTAAAGAGATTTCGTAACGTAAGGATCCGAAAATTCCTTAGACCAACGCCAACGTTTGTTGTCTAAGAGTTTAATGAGCTTATCATATTTTGCCGCTGCAGTTCCATTAAAGACCGATCCGACCGAAAACGTGAGGCCCTCTTAATTTATTAAATTAAAGAGCTTTTTTTTAAAACAATTTGATATTTCAACTTTCAATATTTTAAGGTGGCCATGGCTCAGAGGATAGAGTAGTCGATTGCTTAGCCGAACGCTAACCCTGAGGCTCCACAAGAGTAAAATCCAATCCAACTTCTCTTCTGCAATCTCATCCGCAATGCAGAGTTTTTTTTTGACTGGGCATATTATGTCCTGCCATCAGCAAGTAAATGTGTCAAAAAGTCTGTGGAAAATGGACGCTCAACACTACATACAACACAAACGTCAAATTGATGACAAGATTTTGATCCGCTCAAAAAATCCAGACTGCGATGACCGGATCATGGACTGGATGTTGGATTGTTGGTCTCTATTGGATTACCTGATGACAGGCCGATAATCCTGTCATCGGAAATGTTCAATGGAGACCCCAAGTAAGGGTTCAAGTCCCAGCTTCGACAGCATTCTTTTTTACGAACATCGCCAGCTTATCTGAGGCCACCTGTGCGATAATATGAGACAAGAAATATTCCTCTCCTCTGAGCCACGTAGGTTTATGTTATGTGTGCTTTCTTTCTATGTATCTATCTGTCTCTCTTTGTTGTATTAATGTCTTGTTCTGTCCCAGCCGATTGCCTCAGTCGACAGTGCTGCTATGTGTCTGCAGTTCGTTACATTCATGTGTGAAGTACTGTGAAATGTCAATGTCGACTTTCAATACTTTTTAAAATTCCTGAAAGACAAAAGGAATGGAAATAGATTTTTAACATTTCATATCATTACCGCAACCGCACTTCACTTCTCAAAGCACTTCTGTCAAAGCAGTGTCATTTGAACCATGTCTTGGCAGTTTTTACTACATGGACCTACTGTAACAATCTTGTCAGCTTTAAAACAAATAAAAGAAACATGCATACAGTCTAAGCAAATTTCAAGCTTAAGAATGCAAAATATCTAATACAAATTGTTAAGTCATTTTTGTCGTCCAGAAGTTTTGTTGTCTGTGTTAATACCTATTCTTCACAAACATTTGTCTGCACTGCCGGTGTACCCCAAGGGTCAGTCCTAGGTCCAGTGCTATACACACTTTTTACTTCAGACCTACCCAACTTACAAAACTGTCATAGAGCTATATTTGCTGATGATACATGTATTTATTGTTCGGATTCTCTTGGTTCCACTATTGTAACCAACTTGCAATCCGCTTTAAATACACTTCATCGTTATTTTACGGATTGGAAGATTAAGGTAAATGCTTTGAAGACACAGGCTATCTTTTTTACTCGAAAAAGAAAAGCCTGTTATCTGCCTAGCAATTCCATCCTAATCAATGGCGTAGCTACCGATTGGAAATCAAGTGCTAAATACCTTGGTGTTCACCTAGACAGTAAATTAACTTTTGGAATTCACGTCCAGGAAACCATCAAAAAAATAAATACAACAATTAAAATATTGTATCCTTTTATAAATAGAAAATCTAAGCTTAGCCAAGAAAACAAACTTATAATTTTTAAAGTCATTTTTCAAGCCATCATGTTCAATGTCCCCTGCGTGGGGAGATTGTGCCAAAAGTCATATTCGAAAGTTACAAATCTCGCAAAATAAGCTTTTAAAAATGATGTTAAACCTTCCTTGGTGCTTTTCAACAAACGAATTGCACGCGTTAGTTAATGTCGAACAAGTTTCAGCTAGAATCCTTAAATTAAAAGATACTTATAGAGTTGCTTGCTCAACATCCGACAATGATTTAATCTTAAACCTTATCTCTTAAAATGTACATATTTTCGCTAAAATTCATTTTTGTTTATGAATCAATGTATATCTTTTTATTATTGTTTATTTATTTGTTTACTTGTTTATGTATGTAGTAATTATTCCCTAAAAATGTATTTCTTCTGATAATTTAACCATTTCTGTATTTATTTATTTATTTATTTATTTATTTATTTATTTATTTATTTATTTATATATTTATTTATCTTTTTATTCTATTTATTCATTTATTTATATTTATCTACCTATCTATTTATTTATTAATTATTTATTTATTTACTAATTTATTATTTGCTTATTTATTCATTATTATTTATTTATTCTTTGGTTGTATAATTCTGTGATAGTTCATTGTTGGATCATTAACCACCCCTTCTCCCTTGCTCGAGAGTAAATATATTTATTTATCTATTTTTTTTTTCTGTTTAATGAAGGTTTTTTGTGTGTAGCTTTTCCTTCAAGTCTAAATTTTGTCATTAATCACTTATAAAATTATTATATACTTGGCAGTAGTAAGGTAGTTTATATACCAATCTCTGTAAATTGTGCAATATAGATTTAAGAAAAAATGTGATATTTTGCTACAATAAATATATCTATATCTAAGAATGCAAAATTATCAAGAAATTTAGATTTCTAAAAAATCAACATTTCACTACTTTCGAAAAACAGTACCAAGAAATCCCACTGATGAAATATCCCTTCTATCCTTCGAAACCCACAAATGTCCTTTTTACAATTCGAATTCATTCTCTCGGCGCTGCTTCTCGCCACCCCCGCTTAATCCCTGCACCATTGCAATTTCCATTCAAGCTCATTACAACGCATACGCAAAACAACTTTCTCAACAACAACAACAAAATAACCCTCTACGAAATTCTCGAACTAACTCGAAAAGCAAATTTCGAAGATTCGAATTAAATATCGGTCGGCTAGAGTTTTTATTTAGATTTTAAGGTAGACATCAATCGGAACGTTTTAGTGTATCGCAGTATCGTGTACAGTTCAAGAACTATTAAGCAGTGCAAAAAATAAAACGAATTAAATATACAAAAACCAGAAAAAGCAAATAAGGATTCCTTATTGGAATTTAAGCTTAGCATTTGGAGAATATCTCAAATTTCGTCTCGTGCAAAGTGTTTGAAAATAAAAATTCAAAGTTACTCAACACAATTCATAGGATTTTCCACGAAAATTTCTCGTCGTGGATTCAATTTGGAATTAATTTTTTTTTCTGCTGCCATTTCCTTTCTTTCATTCGTGTACGTACACTCATCCGCAGTTGGGTATATTTTTTTTCGAACGAAACATTATAGAGAACGACGACAAACGACAAGAACGTACTCTAACAAAAACCAGCCATCGCACAGCAAAGATACTTTATTTTAGGGGTGTGCCTGGTAGTTTCGATTTTTTTCTCTCGACTCGAAGAACACACAAAAATCTTCTCAATCGGGGTCGTCGTCGGGAGTTTTTCAAATTAAAAAAATAATAATAAAAATTTACATATTTTCTATTACATTCAAATGGCTTCAAGTGGGTTTTTGAAATATTAAAATCGAATATTCGAAAATTGTTTAAATTGTGTTTCAACTGAAAAAAGCAGAAGAAGAAGAGAAAGTGGTACAAAGTACAATTTTGAGTAAAGTGAAAAAAATAGCCTGCATAAGCAAAATGTCGTTACATTTTGTTACATGTTTGTTTGCATTAGCCCTGATAAGCAGTTCTGAGGTAAGTTCCAAAAAATGTTTCTTAAAAGCTTTTCATTTTTGAAAAATTGAAGAAAAGTCGGAATTGTGTCTTTTATTGGAATTCTAACAAGTCGGGGAAATCGTTTTTCCGCAAGGGTTGCATTTATTCCAATTCTGCAGTACGCATGTACTTACTAGATTTTTTTTTTAAATTTAACAAATTTCAACAAAAAAAAAATTGTAATGAAAAAAAAATTAATTTATCTTTAAATTCAAACGAAAAATTGGAAGAAAGAAAGAAATTCCTGTACAAGGATATCGATCTCTGGCTACAGCAAAAAAAAAAAACAACAACAACAAGAAATCGACACTTAAAGGAATTCCCCATATCTATACACAAAGCAAGCACACAATAACAGTTCACCAACACATGCATTTAGTGATTCACCGCACTCACTCACTGTTTATTGTGTACGCCACCGCTCGCTCTGTTAAACATTAAACAGCACTACTATACCTACGGTGACCATATTTCTGAGAGCAAAACCCGGGACAAAAAATAAACAAATTGAAAACGTAGAAAAAACAACGTATTGTTGGAGTTTACTCCTTTTGAATCGATTCATATATAGAACTAGAGCCCTGTATGAAAAATGTACCTATGGGAGTAAAATAAAATGTTGAGAAAAAGCGTTACCAAAAAAGTGAGGGGTAAGGCATATTTTAACTCTTTATAATTTAATTTTTATTTTTTAAAAAGATAGTCTGGAGGCTTAGAAAGGTTATTTTTTAACGCAGTAAAAGGGGTTGAGAGGGTTGCAAGGAGTTGAAATACTAGGTCAAAGTTTGTATAATTCTTGTTAAGGCTAGAAGTTTGAAAGTTATGTTAATGGATTTTGATTAAACATAAATAAATACGACATTCAAAGTTTTAAAAAATTTTACGTTGAAGGGGGTTAAAATAGAGGATGGAAGTTTTTGTGCGATGTCGTCGCTATTTTATAAACAGCAAATCGCACAAAGATTTCAACCTAGAACTGTGAAATTTTCGCACATGGTAAAGAATTTCATGCTCTTCAATTTATGTTACTTTTATTATAATGGTTACTAATACTTATAATATTTGTATGTTCAAATACGGGACTAATAACTTAACCCGGGACACTTGTAGGTCCCGGGTTTCCTTAAAAAGAAGCCGGGACGGGCTATTGAAATACGGGACAGTCCCGGGAAAAACGGGACGGATGGTCAGCGTAACTATACCCACAATCAGGCAGCCCGTAGTAATAGGAGCAGGCAGGCAGGCTTTTTTCCATATCGAAAAAGGGTAACCCTAAGCTCTAAACTCCTATTTTGTAACCAACAGTCAAGCACGAGCCCGATTTCAAACTCGATCCCATTCCAACCCCATTCAAACTCTCGTCAAGTTATGGCAAAAACACAAAAAGGACGACCTCACAACCACACCGACACACAGGTGGAAGGCACCTTGCGCTCGCTGGGCAAACAACAAGAACAAAGAAAAAAAACAGCCTGCCAGCTATTTATTTTTCAATTCTATAGATACTAGATACCCTGCTAGGATTCGAGATGCCAGTTTCAGTATTCAGAGAGTTCGAAGGACCTCTTTTTTTTGTCAAATAGAAAGAAATTCCATTTAAAATTTCAACACACTGCGATGAATGTGTCGGTATGGTGGTGCGGCGTGGCGGTTTGGAGGCTGTGGTATTGCTGCTACTCCTGTGAAGTCCTCTCCATCTTCATATCCTTGATTTATCGAGAAGAGGAAACACCATCAAGAGCAGAGAGCACCAAACCTTCAACAAACAAAATAAAAGGATGAATAGGAGAGCTTATAGATATCTTAACTGTAGGTACCGCAACCAACCTCCTCGTAACTTTACCTAGAGGAGTTGATGTTGCACACACGAGCGACGACGAGGAGTATATTTTTTTTAAAAGGATTTGATCCTGGTTCTATATGATGATGATTCAGATGTGCTCTCTCTCATCGGGCGTATAGATACTCAATTAGTCGAGATAATTGAATTTTAAAGATTTTTAATGGGATGTATGCTAATGACTGCAAAATTCCATTATACTCGTTTGTAATGAAATTAACTGCAATACAGTGCCTCGATGTGCTTGTGTGTTTCTATCGAATTTCGAGAATCCTTGTGCAGAATAGAGAGAAATGGATTTTTTATTCTTCTATAAATGATTTAAGGATACAACAAAGCTGATGATGGCTTTAATGTTAGCGGCAACAACGACGAAACTTTCGAGTACAAAATTCTCTCATATTGTTTGTATGAGTGTGTGTGTGTGTGTATTTTTAAAGTGTGTTTGTGTGTGTGGTATTTTTTCGCTGGAGGATGGAGTAGGGGAAAGGACACCCCATATTAATTGGTAAGGATATTGCTCGTAGCCAATGTGCTTGCGCACTCTTGCATAACTTCGTTTTGGTGAGTCACCCAAAAGTCCTTTTACGTACGTACGAACGTTTCTACGTACGTAAGTACTGACTAAACCGACTGAACAGAGCTATGCCAGGATATTTCATTAGTCATACAAATTTTTGCAAAAAGGATGAAATGACAATTTTCTTTTTTGCTTTTTTAAGTGTGTACTTTTTTTTCTTCGGTGTCCTCGTCGACGACAGCGGTCGTCGCTCGTCGTCCACTCCAAGCTCCAACGCCTAAACGAGCGACTCTTGGGAGAAATTTTTTGTTTGTCGAAAAGTCCTTTGTGTTCAAGAAAAGAGGATTTCAGGATAGAGAGCGGATATGCGATATGGGAACTAAGAACGTTTAGACACGACAGGCGGCGCATTTTTTTCTATCGTCTTTGAATCGAAAAGTAAATGTTAAAAAGATGTCAAAGACTTTTTGGGGTTAAATCGGGTTGAGATTTTTTGCTGGTATGGCTCCATTGTTCGATGTGCGAATACTAAAGACGGATTTGGAAAGACCAACGACCTTAGTCACGAAGTCCGTTTGTAGCGTCCTCGTTACCATAACCACCTTGAAAGACCAAACACTAAGCAAAAAAAGCACCAATACGCCCCTTCGCCCCTTAATTTTGCTGTAATTTTCCACTATAAACAAAACGACAAATTTACTTGTAATCGGGGTTTTTATCGATCGATTTGTTTCTTTCTTCATTCAAACGACACGACTGACGACCGAGACCGACAAGAACAACAAGACAATCAAAAACATTAGTCAGGTGTAATGCTTGCGGGAGTTGGGGCTTTATCTCTCTCAAGGAGTCGCAATTAGACTTTTTTTTCGTTGTTTTGCTTATTGGGTGCGATTTGCTGTGACATTATCGGTTTCGAAGGATTTCTAGATAGATTTGTTTTTATGGTAATTTGAGCAATTATTCACCCACCTGATGGGCAAGGATGATTCTCTTCCAGTTCCATGGGTTTTCCGTTCGTTTGGAGATTAGGCACCTTTAAGCACAGCACAACAAACTCGTGGAGAAAATTATTATGCTGGTGATTACTATATATGCTGATATCTAAAAATATTTGTCGTCGTTGTTCTCTTCTAGCTCTTCGTCGTCGTTGTCCTTTTTCCCATTGTGTACCAGTTACAATCCTAACTGCGACACGCAGGAAAAAAATTAATGTGGTACCACACCCAGTCTCACGTGGGCTATTTAGTATTGAAAAGTTTTTTGTTTGTCTTCTCCTTTATTTTTTTTTAAGTAAAACGAATTTGAATGCCTAAAAACGCCATTTAGTACTTTTTTAGACTCTAGAACTTTTAGGTTGTTTTGACTTGAAAAATAAGTTTGTTCCTTTTTCTGGCTGAATGGCAACGATGATGTAGGTTGTGTATGTGATAGTAGATGATAGATTGTTTAAGTTTGTATATTTTTTTTCTTTGTTTTGGTTTGATTATGCGGAAGGGGCTATTTGACTGCTGCCTTCGGCTAGACGTAATTTCATTCACGACATATCGTCTAGAAGAGTTTTCCCCTAACCTTTGTCGGGTCTTTTTTTTCATATTCTGCTTTACGTAACACGGTTTTGTTGGGGTTGGATTTTGTTCATTGGGGTAGTCGTTTTACGAGAAGGGGTAAGAAAATAAATACAAAAAAAGCAAAATAGGTAAATCCGATACGAATCGATTAGACTCATTTAAACGACGGTTTTTGCAAAAGTTGAAATTAGTTTATCTGTTTGCTGTTTTGGTGACAGGCGCAGTAATTTTCTTAAAAAAAAAAGAATTCGTGGGGTTTCATTGCAAGTAAATTGTGAAATTGTAGCCAATGAAGTTTTGACTTTAGATAAATTGAGCTATGATTTCGCTTTTGACTTTTAGTGGTTTTCAGTGCTCTTAAACAGGTCTTAATTTTGATCTACATGTGTATCATTTGACATGGATAAGCTCTTTGCTCAAAAAATTGAGATTTGAAACAATGTTAACATGGCCGAGTTCGTAACTGCAGGCTTTGTTGCCCATGCTTTGCCTTAAATATGCTCAAAGATGTTTATGAACAAAATTACAACAGCATGTGTGCAGTCATCATACTTTATTCAAATAGAGTTCTTATTTTTGATTTGATCTTAAGTTCATGCTACATAAATTTTTTTTTAACTGTGGCAGAAAAAAATGGGACCAAAATTTAAGGAAATAAGCTCTTGACTATTTATGTACCAAATTTCATCTAAATCGAGTTAGTAGTTTAGTAGTAGACGTTATTGAGACAGATAGATCTACTTATGTATTTTACATTCCCTGGTAATAAGCATGTCGCAATTTAAGCGACCCAAAATCATTATAGGTACACTACCCCCTATGCTAAAGTGCCAATCCCGTCTAATAAAGTTTACACTTCAATAATAGGTCTGTTCTTTTACTCCCTAAAACTCCTGAAAACTCCCAAATTCTTACACTTTTCTGTTCTTTTACTCAAGTTTCTCGTAAGTTCTGTCACTTTAAAAAAGAAAATATTTCCCCTATCTCCCGACTTACATCAACAATTTTTTTGCGGGAGTTTTGTGAGTTCTGTCAAAATTGAACATACAAATATTGTTGTTGTACAAAGTAATTGTGTGCAATTGTGAGATTTTCGCTGTCAAGTGTTCTTTTACTTTTTAGGAGAATCACAAAATTTCATCCCCACTCCTCCATTTGACAGTTTCTGACCCCTAAACCACCGCTACCTATGCAGAAAATCATGCCAATCCTTTGTTCTATGCAAACTTAATCTTTCTCATGGGAACCATTCATACATCATCATCATTATCAAAGTCGATCTGGCCGATATAGCGCTTGTCTTCTATCGACAAGTGGGAACGGTTCAAGTTTCCTGAAGAAAGTTCTTCCGCACACCATCCAGGTTTACACTTCAAGCTTTGAGACTTGTAGGTCTACACTAAGAAGCTCACTTAAGTCTAAATCTGTTTCGATATAATCATACATCCTCACATAGGTGGCAAACTTTTCTCCAGATCACTCTTAACTAACCACACAGAGCCTTGACAAACGAAAGAACATTTTGTTGGATTTGAACAGCCACCCGCGTTGGGGTTAAATATCTTAGACATATTTAATATATTCAAAGCAAGCCTTTGGTTGGAGATACTTAAAATTGTTTAAGGTATTTGGTTAATCCAATTGGGTTGTTAGCCCAGAGAGTTGTAAATAAGGCTCCTGAAGTAGATGAACACACTGGCTCATAGTAGCACTTTAACGAACTAACTTAATTTTATCAGTTTATATCATAAACGAACATATATAACCAATTTGTTTGAATTTTGCCGCGGTGGGTACTAACTCCAATATCAGCCTATGAATTAAGTCTTATTGAACCTCTAGAAAGGCTCATTTGAGGAACTTCAACCTCTCTTGGGAAGAGATCCAGTTCTAATTTATGGGTATTAACGTTATATTGATATGGGCAAACAGTAGCTAGGTGGTTAAGTGCGTTGGCTGCTAAGCAGAACGTGGTGGGTTCGAGTCCTACTCGGGCCCATAAAAGTTTTTATTTCATCTTTCACGGGTACTGCCTCTTGCGAAGAATTGACAAAACTTCCAAGAGTATCAATCTGTCATGAAAAAGTGCTTCTCAACTTTGCCGTTCCGAATGTTTATTTGATATGGGCAAACCCTTTTGAATAACCAGTTTTAGGCGGTTCGTTGCTGGCTACATTGGTGGTAGGGGAGATTGGGTACGAAAGTAACACGGGACGGTTGTTACATTGAATTTCAACAAAACCGTGGGACTGTATACGTTCATTTATAAATGTAGAAATCTTCGATCATGAATGCCCCCAAAAAAGGTATCATGATTAAAACAGCTGACGAAGTCTTGAAAAGGCAAATCAATTCGACGTGTTTCTAAGGCATATAATGTCTGTCAAAACTAAAACTGAAATGATAGTCTAAATGGAGCTTACGTCGTTTTGTTCGTAGAACTCAATTTTCTCGATACTTCCCTGAGAGCACCTTCCGGAATTTGCCATTTAATCAAGTTATTTTCGGGGATGATGAGTTTTTACCTAGCGCTGTTAGTGCTAAATCAAATCCGTATTAAGTCCCAAACCATTTATTGCCTTCAACATCTTCTCAAGCTGCTCTTACAGTCGGGGAGGCGACCGTAAGATTACCTACCTCATCAGCAGAGTGGAAAATTTAGCCACCATCTAATGCTAAATGACATGAAATTTTCAAAACCAGTGGTCGGACAGACTTTTCCTGGGCCTTCTGGTGGCTAAATTGAACTTCCGGTTGCGTTTTTTGGTGTGACTTATACCATGGGTAAATTGGAAAAAGTAAGTATAGAGGTCGATAGACATTTCGTCGAAGATACCAAATCATATAGTAGGACAGAAATAACCCGGGCCTTTCCCTTTGTCCGACCATTTAAAAAGCGGTATTTTTGGTGTCATCCTACCTCATCGGCTGAGTGGGCAAATGGGATATCAAATGAAAGCTAAGAACATCTACATTAAGAATCTACTGGTCGGACAAACTTTACATGGTCCAATCATGCGACCGAACGCATTTTTCAAAAAAAATCTGTTAATTTCTTTAATGCTTTCTCAACTCAGCATCAAAGTTTCCATATCCAAAATCGGAAGAAAAGTCGGATTGACTATACAATAACTAAAAGGTTTTCCAATAAGAGGTGTTATTTTGATATTCAAAGAAAAATGGCATTTTTGAGGTAAATGATCGGATGTTTATTTCATTATAAAGAGGAGGGTATGCCGTTAATGGACATCAGCCAAATGGCCGCCACGACCACGCTTACAGGACCATATCCTTTTCATGAAATTTTCCATAACCAAATCGCAAAGTGGCTGCCCTATGTCCTCGATAGCCTCACGAATTCCATCTTTGGTGCTTGAATCGACCGACGCTGGGCCGTTGGCCCAAAAGAAGAAGTCGCAAAGTGTTAAATCACAAGATCTCGGTGGCCAATTGTGATCACCTCTTCGAGAGATAACACGGTCCGGAAACTTTTCCTGTAAAAGATCGATGGTTTCATTGCTTGTGTGGCACGTAACGCCGTCTTGTTGAATGTAAATGTTGTCCAGATCAATACCATCCAATTCCGCCCATAAAAAATCATTAATCATCTCACGATAGCGCAATCCATTGACCGTAACTGTTGCTCCAGCCTCATTTTCGAAAAAGTAAGGTCCAATGACCCCGCCGGACCATAAACCGCACCAAACAGTCGCGCGTTGAGGATGAAGAGGCTTTTCACCAATAACTCTTGGGATCTCCGAGCCCCAGATGCGACAGTTTTGCTTGTTGACGTAGCCTCCGAGGTGGAAATGGGCCTCATCAGTCAAGATGATTTTTCGATGAAATTCCGGATCATTTTTATGCATTTCAAGGACCCAATCAGCAAAGACACGACGTTGTTGATGATCTGTCTGCTTGAGTTCTTGTGTTAACTGAACTTTATAAGCCTTAAGACCCAAGTCTTTATGCAAAATACCAAGTAATGACGTTTGTGGAATCCCTAATTCCAAAGAACGACTAGGAATGGACAAACCTGGGTTTTCCTCAACACTTTGGGCTACATCAGCAGTATTCTCAGTTGTTCTTGAGCGATGTGCACGGGTTTTATTCTTCACATCACTAACTTGTCCCAACAGCTCGAATTTGTCCACCAATTTCTGTATTGCGGTCCGACAAGGTGCTTCACGAACGACCCAAAAATGTTTTAGTTTTACGAACCGTATCTGCCAAATTTTCACCATTTTTATAGTGAATTTTAATAATTTTAATGCGTTGTTGAAGCGTTTATTGATGGCGTAGTTTCTACTTGTCTAATGTCAAAAAATGACAGCTACCGAAATAGCGGGCTATTCACATTACATTGAATTACACCTCTTATTGGAAAATCCTTTACATTAGAAGTTAAAACAATATTTTATCATTTTTTATGTACTGTTACAATCATCCTTTCATCGTGTTACAATCGGTACGACAAGAAGGACGGTTTTAACATACGACTTTCATCTCTTTTTCCAGCAATAAGGATAAAGTTGGATGGCAAATCAGTTTTAAATGGTAGCCAAATGTCTACTCATTAATGTATGTCTGTCCTGTGTGTTTTGTTATATATTTTGTTTTCAAAGTTATGGTACAAAATGTACAAATTGTTACTTTCATACTATCTGTCCCCACTTGATCCATTTCTTGAAACATTATCAGAAGAGCGTTGACAGTCATGTTTTAAAGAAGAAGGCGCCTTTGTTTACTGATTAAGATAGAGTGAAACTCTACATTTTGGAGTTTATGATTTCATTTCTCCTAGATTGTCCAGTAAACTTGTAATTTTGGCTCACTCAAGCTGATGAAAGATTTGTTATGTCCCGACAAATATTCTGTTAAAAAACAACATGCCAACAGAAGTTTAACAAATATAAAATATATATACACGTTTAAATGGTGTAACATACATAAACCCCTTGAGACCAACAAAGACATGATTCATCTAAAGTTCGTTGAATCATCACAACTTCCTCAAATACTTTCAAACTAACCCCTACTACCACTTGAAAAATCCAAAATCACACTGCAAAGGCGAATAACCTTCTCGCCACCAACATGCCCTCAGTTATCAAATGCACTTTTTTTTTTTTGGCCAAGTTGTCTTCGTCGTCTGTTCCCAGGACAACTCATCTGTTTTATCTATCACGCACATAAAAAATTATGACTCAACACGATTCCAATTCGGAATGAAAAATATCCTTGCTTGCCCCATGCTGCAGCATTTTATGATTAATTTTTACGACTTGCTATAAAAATGACGCAAACAAGTCAAAATAAAGTCTGGCAGTAATAAATATTCGACTTATAAAATATAATAGCTTGACATAAAAGCTTGGATGCACTGCACATATTCGTAAGCAAATTAATTGTATTCTCGTATGTGCTTTTCCAATATGCCATGAAAATAGGCCAAACTGCATAGTATGTATGAGTATATTCCACCTGGTAGGATGCCAGGAGATTGTACATTCACCCTATCACAGAGAAAATAAGCGCTCCTTCGTTACCCTGTAGGGACTTTTTTGTCGACTTTGTTTTTAATATTCATGTCTCGCATTCTTATTTATATGTATCAAATATGACCCAGACATGCATTTTGTCATATTTCATAATGTTGTCACTAACGTCTTGAATTTCAATGTATTCCTTATATCATTGCTCTCGGAAAGTTAGAGAGAAAAATAAAACTTAAAATATTCACATTGAGAATTTATTAGCTTTTCGTGGTAATGAGAGTGGAGGGTTGTGGGTAATTTAATACGCAAATGAATCATTTAGTCACATACACGTGCGTGACACATGATGTATGTCATTCCCAGATGGCCTTTAAAGCCTTTAATGAAGAGGCTAGGACTTCCCAAGGTGTCGTCTTGGAAATCTTTGAAAATAGATATCACCGGAACGGAACTTGGAAATGTCAACACTGTGCGTATGTACGATCGCCAGAAGGACATTAGATACCAGAAGGACATTAGCTAAGAGATTTGAATGAAGGCATGAAATTACATTGCTTCTGAAATTTTGCACATGTGCTGAAGAAACTGTTTTTACTTGATTTAATCTTTAAAATTTAAAAGAACAACTATTGATTGCTTGCATTTCCTGAAATCAAGTTAAAGTAACAATTGAGTAGGAATATAAGCAATTGATAGCCACAATTTAGTTTTCAAAGTGAAGTTAAATTCACTACGGCGAATACGTACTTTTTTTCGTTAAGCTGCAACACAAAATTGACTTTCAGTGCTCATAATATTTCTTATAAACTATTCATGCGAACCACTTCATTATGAAACTATGGAAAAGCCTTCTAAAATACCATCCAGAAGGCCATCTCTCACCACAGCGCATTTCAACTTCGGATCTCTTCGACGACCTCACCGACGCCTTCGATGTAAAAAAGGCTTTAGACAAGCGACTCCTTCAAATTCAAACTGGAACGAATAGTGCAGAACTCCAGCGTCAACACTAGAGGCACTATCTTTCAGAAGTCTGTGCAACTACTCCCGTACGCTGATGATATTGATATTATTGGGAGAACTCAGCGTGATGTCAATATTGCACTTGCGATCATACAGACAGAAACTACGAAAATGGGTTAAGCGGTAAATGAGGGTAAAACAAAGCATATTCTATCATCAAGAAAGGACACTCAACACTGACCTCTTGGACAAAACGACATGATAGACGCATATAACTTCGAGTTAGTTAAGGACTTTGTCTACCTTGGCTCTGCTATCAACATGGAAAATGACATCAGCGCCGAGATCAGAAAGGATAACTCTTGCTAATCGCTGTTTCTTCGGGCTAAGAAAGCAATTGAGTAGTAAAGCCCTCTCTCAAACAACTAAGATGACGCTCTAAAAGAACCTCATCATCCACATCCTGCTATATGGTGTAGAAGCATGGACCCTGTCAAAAACGGATGAGAGCACCCTAGGCCGATTCGAGGGAAAAGTTATACGGACGATCTATGGTCCTATGGTCCGTTTACGCAATGAATGGAGGACAAGATTTAACCACGAACTGTACGGGCTGTATAGTAACACTGACATAGCTAAAAGAGTCAAGGTCCAAAGACTCAGATGGCTTGATCACGTGGAGAGAGTGGACACCAATGCTCCAGCTCTAAAGTTTTCGAATCCACCCCAGAGGGACGACGCAGTAGAAGAAGACCAAGGCTGAGGTGGTGCGAATAAGTTGTAGATGACCTCAACCAACTCGGCGAGCGAAACTAGAGAGAACTAGCTAGGGACCGAGCTGACTGTAGAGGTTTGTTGGTTAAGGCCCAAGTCTAACCCGGACTGTAGAGCCACCTTAAGTAAGTAAGTAAGTAAGTAAGTAAGTTATAAACTAAAAACGGAACGCCAGTCAAGGCAAGTGATACATAAGCTCCTCAACTGAGGCACATCCAAAAAGATGTCAAACAAATTCTTCAGAATCTGTATGGATGTGGAAGAAGAAAAAATTCAATATCCTCAATGTGCCTGCAGGGCACTTATGGTACAAGTGAACTGACAAAAACTGATAATCGATGTCTCTCCCGTTTCATGAGAAGTGATTGATGGTTCAGTTCATAGCATCACTCTAACGAGCTTAAAGAACGAAAAAGCGGATGAGCTTGCAAGAGAAGGCTCGGTACTTGATCCTTCTCCCGCAAAGCGAAATAAAAAGAAACATCAGTAAAAATATCATTCAAAAAGCAAATGATAGATGGAACCTACTAGAAACCTGCGGTAACACCAGGAAACTCTGGCCTCAGTATGACAAGAAAAAATCCGATAAGATTTTATTTTAAAAAAAACCGTCCCTAAGATCCCTCATAAGCGTGATAACGGGACATAACCTCCTTGGCTACCACAAAAAGAAGATGGGGCTTAGTACAAACGACATATGTAGAGGCTGCGGCGATGAGAAAGAGCACGAGAACACGGCTCACTTCCTATGCCACATGGTCAGCACTCTGCCGTACTAGATTCAAATTTTTAGGCAACTATTTCTTTAATGAAACTAGAAGAACTATCTGAACTCCCAGGCAATCGCCTGCTGAACTTTGTCAAGTCCACCAAATGCTTCGCCTCGACCAACCATAGAATTCATAGGTTAAATTACTTTTTCAGAAGTTGCAATACTTCAGGGTATCACAAGGGATCTACATTGATCTAAGTGTGACGGTAACAAAATCAACTGCCAGCCCATAAAACCTAACCTAACCATCACTCTAACGAGTTCAGCCCCCACAGCTGACCTACCAAAAAAATCCTTAGCTCTCAAAGTTCTGCGATAATTCCTGAGAGCCGCTCTGACCGTACCTTGAAAAATATCAGTTATTCTAAACGCATTGTCAGTCACTGTAAGTGCCTATATTTATAGAGGAATTGAGTGATGAAATTCTAAAAGAGCCGACTCAAAAAGGTTCACGGTATTTTGCAGTACTGTCAGATGTTTATCACTCTGGAAGAAAACTTTTACACAAATGTCATAAATTCAGCTTTATAGAGTGATATTTTATCGAAAACTTACAAGTTAACTATTCACTTGGCTTATTTAGTCTCTAATTCAAAGTTAAATTCACTACGGCGTATACGTACTTTTGTTCAATGTTTATATTTTTCATCATAATTTTCATTTATCTTCCTAAAGCTGCAACAGAAAATTGACTTTCAGTGTTCATAAACTATTCAAGCGAACCAATTCATTTTAAAATAATGAAAAAGCCTTCTAAAATACCATTCTAGAAGGCCATCTCTCACCACAACGCATTTCAAATTCGGATCTCTTCAAAACATTGTTCAGCACCATTGCCAAACCTTGGGCACGACAACAAAACAAAAGAACTTAACCGCAAGAAAAAAAAAGATTTATATTATAAACACACCCAATGAGGGTCATTCTATTGTGCATCTCCCCAATTTCACATAGGATTCATAACCAACTAGCCCCCGAGCCCCCTACCCATTTAAATGAAAAACCATCACCATTAGCAGTTAGCACAGGGTATTAAAATAGTTTGTAATATGAGTCTATTTGAGTTTAAATAAAATGAAATGAAAAGAAAAAAATGAACAAAAATGAATGCCAAAAAGAACTAAAAACTTAACATAATTAAAAAAAAAACTTCGCATTGTTCATCTCTGACATAAAAAAAATATAAGCTGAAACACATTCAACAAAGAGCCAGAGCCAGAATCATAAGCAAATACACATCTACATAATGGGACTGTTCTGTTCTATTTTCTCCATAATTACACATTCTTTGTGTGATATGCTGGAAAGAAGAATATGTTATTATGAGAAATGAGAGAAACAAACTGGAACTCGAACTGGCTGACTGCTGGCTGGCTGGAGCACTAAAGATAAGAAACATCCAAGAGAGACAAAAAAAGGACACGCATACACAATAATGTATCCACCACCGCCGCCGTCGCCACTCGCCCCCTGCAGGCAGGAAAATCTTATATGGAAATGTAGGGCATAGTTGCAGTTGAATGGTGTAGAGAGCTTGTTGTGTTGTGAGTCTTTTGCAGTTTATGCATTTCTGTGATAGTTCCTATCATTCCCACACACTCCAAACCAAAAACCCACTCAAGGAGTCCTAATAGCAAAAAAATAATAAAACCCTCAACACCATAAAATATAGCCACCTATATATGTCATTGTTAAATTAAAATTTATATGCAAATGGCCAGAAATGGGTTTGCCTTTATTTTTTTTGTATTTCAATTCCCAACAATAGGCCGCAGCACAGATACTTCCTACACAGAAGCACCCGCCGCGCCGCCATCAGCATCAGAAGATGGAGGAGGTTGTGGGTGCTGCTTGGCTCTTCTTCTTCGAGCTGCATAGACACATTATTATTAAAGATCCTTGAGATGGTCGCTCGCTCTCACTCATTCCCTCTCTAGTGGGAAGTGCATGTTAAAAGTTATTATCCTTAGGGAATATTAAGATTTCTTATTGCTTGTTCTTTTTTTTTGTTTTAGTTACAAGAATGTATGGAGGTTTGAGGGGCGGATTGACATTAAGAAGCTTTTTGGAACTCATATACTCAGGAAGATAATTGAAATTAAATTGTTGCTTCATGTTCGGAATAATGAAGTTTTTGGTTCGCTGGATTGCTTTTAATTTTTTTCGTTTCATTGCAAAATGCTGAAAAGGACTTGATTAATAGGTCAGAGTGTGCGATGTTCTGATTATTTTTTTTCTTAATTTTCTTTGAAGTGCTTTCAAAAGAAATCAAAGTTTCTACCACTCGAACATGTTTCTCCATTGAGAATTAGTTCTCAAAAGATGTGTCAAGTTGCTTCAAGGGAACATTCTTATTTTTTTTTCTGCGTTTTGAATAAGTTTCAAGGCTCTTAGTAGCATTTGAGGAAGTTAGTTTTTTCCGAAGAAGTACGTTTATTTTGAAAGAAGGCATTCGTTGGATAAATCAAGCCTATTCATCGAGTAGTTAAACAAGAATTTGTCAATGGAGATTCTGGAAAAAAATCTTGATGAATGAAGGGGAGATTATTTGAGCACATTATTCATTAATTTATTATGTATTTGCAATTAGGCTATTAGAAGGGTTTGCACCGCAAACATTTAAAATACTTATTTTTCGAGAAGCAGTGAATAACAAATCTTATAAAGGGTTTTTCAATTGGCGCGGGTAGATTTTGGTGCCCATTTTGTTTTGGTGACGTCTGTCAAATCTTTTGTTTATTATTCAGTTGCTTATGCCAAATCATCATGGCAAGTTACACGATTGAACATCACGTTCAAATGATAAAACTTCATTATCCAAATGAGTGTTCGTTAACGCAAACGTTGCGCGCATTGCGTCCATTTTACGCGTGGTGGCCCTTCACAGTCGACTCTTCAGCGTTTAAATTTGAGACGACCGGCTCAGTAAACAATCAGCCAACACCCGTACGTTCAAGGAACGCAAGATCAGCCGAGAACATCGCCGCGGTCCGTGAAAGCAGAACCCAAGGCAGTCTATTCCTCGCCGTGTACAAGAACTCGGCCTTTCGCAGACTCCAACTTGGCGAATTTTGCGTCGGGACTTGGGCCTACAAGATCCAACTGACCCAGGAGCTCAAAGTTCATGACCCTAGACAACGCCGTTTGTTCGTTGACTGGGCTTCGAATCACATCTACCCGCCCTTGTTGAAAACCCCTTATATAAAAATGGAACGCTAAATATGTCGCTAAGCGCAAAACGCGAGAACCGGTGGACCTTTTGATATCAAATTTTTACGGAATGTTTGGGTATTGCTGTAGATGACTTTTAAGAAGTTTGTACAAAATTGGCCAAGCCGTTCATGAGATTTAGCAAACAACGTTTACTATGCATTTTACCATTTATGATTGTCCTTAACAAAGTTGTTGTGTATGAGCCTGAGCCAGCGAAGGTTTCTGAGTTGCCACGACCTTATAAGCTGACACAGCAATTCTGTATTCTTTACAAAATCGACCAAGCCGTTCATGAGATATGGCCAGGGTATTGATTGGTTGGGTAGCGTTAAAGCGTGGTAGTGGGAAGCGGATAGCGGGGGGTTAATAGCGGGTAGCGTGGCAACGGGTTAGTGGGGTAGCGGGGTAGCGGGTTAGGTTAGGTTAAGTTGAGAGGATGACAGTTGATTTCGTTACCGTCACACTTAGATGAATACATATCCATTGTGATACCCGTGAGTATTGCTACTCAAGCTAATAATAAAAACTTATGTGTTCAGTTAATCAAGCCATTTAGAGGCATTGATGAAGTTGAAAATGTTAGTAACTGGAGTACTAGAGAGTTCTTCTAAGTCACCGAAGATATAATTGCCGAGCAATTTCTTCCATGGAAGGGAGTGTGCGGGGCAGTGACATAGACAGTTTGAAGTGTCTTCATGCACCTCCTTGTCACCGCATCCTCTGCATAGATCATCTAAACTGATTCTCATATTTTTCTTATGATATCCTAACAGATTATGTCCAATTATAGTTACAATAGATCGAAGTGATCTCTTGTTTAATTGTATAATTTTTTCCGTTCAACAAACAAGTTAAAACAGGGCCAGATCATTCTTGTAGTGCCGCAGGTGTCAAGAAGATTCCCCCTTTCATCGGCCATAATAGTTATTCTATTTGAAGTTTCCTGCTTTAAGTGACAGGGTGGAGTGCTTTCTCGTTGGCTGGTATACCGCTGTGGCCTTGGACAAAGCAGAGTATAATGTTATGCTGTGCACCAAAAACCTTAAGCTCTTCGCGGCAGCATGAAACTTTGATTTTACCTCAGTTGTAGTAATCGCTTTTATTGGCGCATGGCTATCAATGTAAAAGGTGATATCAGCCCGTGGTATCGCCATAATAAATACCTCTTTAGCAGTTGTCACTTCCAGGACCTCCGCTTGGAAGACACTACTGTAGTTGGGAAGCGAGATTCAGTATAGAAGCCTGCACCTACACCAGTATCCATCTTAGAGCCATTTGTATAGATAGCTATTGATGACTCACTGGACTATGGCAGCTTGGAATGGTTTGTGAATGAAGGATCTGAGCATGTCCTATGGAAGTGATTTTCCAGACTTTAGTCTGACTAACAAAGAGATCTAGGGGTTTAAAATTGAGGATAACTTCCAATCCCGCAGTTGGAGTGGATCTCATTGCCCCTGTAATGCTTGTGTACTCAAGTCTTTGTACTTTTGTTAAAGTTTTGAGATTCGTACTTTTAGCGTATTAGTGGGAATCGGATAGAAGTACCGCGTAGTAGTATTGGGTAGGTGGTAGTGGGTAGTGGGGTAGCAGCTAGTGGGGTAATTGAGTAATGTAGTAGCGGATTGGTGAGAAGAGGGTAGAAGTAGCGGATAGAGGGTAGTGCGGTAGTGCGTAGTGTGGTAGCGGGTTATATTATAAAAGCTAAGGCCTTTTAGTTATCCATTGAAGCAGTGCAAAGTCTGTTTTCAATAAAAACAGAGTCACAGTTCATCATTAACCGATTAAAAAATGGAAAAATAGCTCCCCTTCAGCGTGGTACCAATCTAGGAAAGGAGGCTCTTAGAAATTATCTACTACGGCGAGTATGATCACACTTTAAGTAACGTACGCAAACCAACGTAACATTCCAACAGACGAATATAATAGTTTGGCTTTTAGACCAATAAAAGATGCTTAACGAATTAATTCAAATCGTTCATAAGCCATCTAGTAATACTTAAAATAATCTTAACAGTCAAGAAATTGAGAAACACTTATTTTGAAAGACAAATCCAAGCAACCAAGAAGAAGTTCTGCAAGGCAGTTTGATAGTACCTACATAATTAACTAATAGGAATGGAGAAACTTCTTCTTCTTGAGCGGTGGGTGTGAAGAAATGAAGGAACCTACAAAAAAAAAATTCGTGAAGTTTTGTCAGCTTTTTGAAGGAGACAGTATCCATGAAAAATGAAATGAAAAAAGTCTCCCAGGAGAATTAAATGTGCAACTGAACAGCAGTCGAAGCTTTCGACGATGTAAGTTGGATCAGAAGGGCAAAAATATTTCTTGCAGCGTCTCCAAAAACTTTTGGGGCATTTTTACCAACATTGCATAAAATGTGATAGTTCGATAAGAAGTAGTTGATGATGCATGCCACTCATGGGGTTTTTTCAAGCTTCAGAGGAAACGTCCGTTGCCCGTAGCTAAGTGGTTAGGTGCGTTGGCTGCTAAGCAGAACGTCGTCGTGGGTTCGAGTCCTACTCGGGCCCGTAAAAGTTTTTATTTTATCTTTTACGTATACTGCCTCTTGCGAAGAATTGACAAAACTTCCAAGAGTATCATCTGTCATGAAAAAGTGCTTCTCAACTTTGCCGTTCGGAATCGGCGTTAAATTGTAGGTCGCCTCAATTCTTCACACGCACTCAGAGAATTGTTGATGAGAGTAAGCCACTTAGGCCTTGGCTCTTCAAGAGCTGTCGCGGCACTATATTTATTTTTTTTTCTTCAAAGGAAACGTGGTGCGGAAACGTAAAAATCCTTCGTCCCAAATCTGATGATGATCTCCTCCGGCTATAGCAGCTCCTAAAGCTTGACTGTCAGTGCTTGAACCCGCGAGGATTCCATAAGTCTTTTAATCGCAGAACTATTTGAAACACATAATGCTCACAACACTGTAGATTAACCTCAAAAACTGTTAGCATTTAAAAAAATACTCTTTCACCTCTAACTGTTTAAAAACGCTTACACGAGGCTGAAGCCCGAATCATGCAAAGTTTGTAACTACATATCTGAACTTAGTCGTTTTCCACGTTTGTAGTTTTTCTTTTTGTTTTCACCCATTTTTATTTTAATCAATGTCACTTTGTGAACAGATTTTGTTTTGTTTGTTTTTTTCTCATTCCATCGTTTTCGCCCCCTTACTACCCCCTATTCGCTCTTTATAAGGATAATCTGTCAATGATTACAAAAGTAGTTTTTTCCTAAACTTGCGTGATAGAATCACCGGTAACCTACTGTAACCATTGTTCTTGTTATTTTTGTGATATTATGAACAAAACCTTCGTTTCAAAGTTCGCGCAAACTAATACAAGTTGTTTGCCATTTTCATATTTTTTTTTTTCAAATTTTTTGTTCGTTCTTTAATTCTCTGGTAGAGAGAGTTTTGAAGAAAACTTTTGACTCTATGACTTTTTGATTAGAAAGTTTCTTTTTGACTATACACACATATTTTATAGGAGTGTTAGCAATTTTGAAAATTTCAAAGATGTGGCATGTCGTTTAGTGACAATTTCCGTTGTGGGTTTTCAGTTCTATGGCACTGAGCTTTGAGGATTTAATTAAAATCGAGAGCACAAAAGAGTTGGAGGAATTTATTTATAGATTTTTGAGAAAAAAAACTTACTTAACGTTGTCGTGAAATTGCGATTAACGTGTTTCTTTGAATTTTTAATTAATATTTTCTGTCAAGGAAAGGTGTTTTGGTGTTTTTATTTTACAGTAACAAAATATGTAGTTTGTTAACGATATTCTTGAAAATGAAAACAAGCTAGCTAAAGTCTAAGTGACTGCTTTGGTAAAGAGAAGGCTTGGAACTCATTTAAAAATCATGTGCTATAAACTTATTTTCTTGGTCTTTGTGTACAAATCTTAAAATCATTTTCAATGCAAATATTTAAGCAAATAGAATTTGGATACAGAAAAGAACAAGTAAACATCTTCAATTGGAGATCAATGCAATTTTACACGCGATTAATTTATTTCCAGTTCGGTTGACATACATACGTGTATAATTCTTAAACCGTTTTTTCAGTTATGCCACAGAATTAATTGCACGTCTTGTTTCCGATCTCTGGGAATGAAATGCGATCTTTGAGTTCGAACTTTAATCGTTGTCTGAGTCATTTTCTAGTAGTAGTAGTATTTTTCGGAACACTTTTGGTAAACAAATCAGAATTGCTCGTTGAACGATGCTTTAGTTGTAAATTGACGACATGTCTATTCCATTTTTTGTGTTTAATTTTAAAATGCAATAAAATTAACAATAATACATTTGATTGAACATTGAAATTGGAGTACTTCGCACATGAATGTGACGAACTACAGACACATAGCAGCACTGGCGACTGAGACCATCGGCTGGGACAGAACAAGACATTAGGTTCGTTCGATGTTACCAGCCCCGGGGCGCTCCGGTGCTTGTCACTACCCTGAACGGAGCTGTCAAAAACCTGAAAAATTTATCTAGGTTTGGAATCACATCGAACGCATTAGTAGTGCTCTGTTTTTTTTTCTCTTTGTTGTATAGCAACAGCTGATTCCAACAGCTCCGGATTTCTCGCACCGAAAAAAACTTGGGACGATTGAGAGCGCTCCCGGTGCGAGCACTGAATACACATCGAACACGGTGGAAGTGCACCGGGGCAAAAAAAGCGACATCGAACAGCTCAGTGCGAAATCGGAGTGCCACAGAGCGACCCAGAGCGCACATCGAATAAACCTATTAATACAACAGAGAGAGACAGATAGATACATATGGATAAAACACATACGTAGCTCAGAGGAGGAGTCATAGATGTTATATTGTCTCATGTTATCGCACAGGTGGCCTCTGATAAGCTGGCGATTTTCGCAGAAAAAGAATGCTGTTAAAGCTGGGGCTTGAACCCGTAGCGTTCGGCTTAGCAATCGACTACTCTATCCTCTGAGCCATGGCCACCTGCAATAATACAATTGTCTATGTATTATGGCTTAGCCAGTAAGAGAAAGCATTCCATGGCTTAACCAGTAAGAGAAAGCATTCCCAATGACACAACACGTCGTCGCTTGCCTAACCATCTCAAAAATCGACGTTCTTATGGCGAAAAGATCAATTAAATGAGGAATACCCATCACAATTACATACATATTTTCAACAAAACACAAAATTTGGGTTCAGCTTGTTCACAAGGAAATATAAAATCCCACAAATCACCAATCCTTCCTTTAACATTATTGATGAAGCGAAATATTTACGACTATAAATTTTAAATAAAAGACTAAGTTAGGTTAGGGTAAGTTATTAAGGCTGACAGTTGGTTTTGTTACCACCGATGCCCGATGACTCTTTGCATAGTGAATATACATAAACTCCCCATTTAAGGTTAGCCAAATAGGTATCAAACAAATTCTCCAGAAGCTGTATGGATGCGAAGGAAGAAGAAACATTTCAGTATACTCAACGCGCCTGCAGGGCACTAATGATACAAGTGAACTGACAAAAACTGATAATCGGTGCTAATAGCATCACTGTAACGAGTTCGGCCCCTACAGCAGACCTACCAACAAATTAGTTTAGTTTTCAATGTTCTAGGATAATTTCCCAGTTATTCTTAACGAATTCTTTCAGTCACTACAAATGCCTCAACGATCATATTGAACATTTGAGAAGTAATTTATTGAAGAATTGAGTGAGGAAGTTCAAGAAGAACCGACTCAAAAAGGTTCACGGCAGGGGCGATTCCTCATAGTTGGCTAGTTTAGCGGCGCTAAACCAATAATTTCAGAATACAAATTAATTTTTTTTTCTAATATATAAACATTATTCTTATGTAAAAGTCAATAAACGACAACGAATACGTTACAATATTGTAGGGACTTAATAGCAACAAAACAGAATTTCCTACCAATATGTATTTTTCATTGCATATAAACAAAACTCTCATGCAAATATCTATCATGAAACTATATTTAGCTCCAAAGTTTGCGCTAACAGATTTCATACAATCTTCATAAACAGAAAATGAACACATTTGAATAAATTCCTTCAAAAATGAACAGGAGGGTTAGCGCAAAAATCACAGCTAACTATGAAACGAGAACACAACAACGACAGATACGAATACGAGTCGTTTCGTTATTTCGTACACGAAACACGAACACGATTCGATTACACGAGTAACGATAACGACACGAGTCTGCTTCTGCTGTTTGCTGTGCTGTTGCTGTGCTGTTGCTGTGCGCTGTGGGCTTTCGCTGTCGGCTGTATGCCTATGCTTTTTTTTACTGAACTTCATATGAAAAATGAACCTTGTTTCTTATTATGTTAATGTTAATTTTTATATTATTTATTTTTTACTTGCGACATATTAGAATATATGGCAAAAATTGAATTCGTAAAAAAAAACTTGAGATTCCAATCAAAAATAAACGATGATAGAGAAGACGAAAAAACTGCTCCGACGATTCCGTCCGTCCGTCTGTCTGTCTGTAATTGCACCTATAGCTTTAACCACTGCTTCCGTTGACTTCAAATTAATTTTAAATATGCATAGTAGTTTGAGAGAATTTGGATGGGTCGCTTTTTTTATTTTATTTTTAAAATCAAAATTTAGGGTAACCACCATACAATTTTTTCGGCCAAAAGCTTCAATTTTCTCAAAAACAGCTCCTCCGATTTTTCTTAAACATCCTCGTAAATTTTTTTCGGAACACTGGTGTTTTTTGTGAAAAAAATTATGTTTGTATTGCTCCAAAACGGTACCTCTCATAGAACCGTTTTTTTGTTTTTTTTTGTCAAAAGATTTCCTCTAAAAATAATAGTCCGATGAAAAATATAAAAATTAAATAGAGTGGCACGACAGCTCTTGAAGAGCCAAGGCCTAAGTGACTTACTCTCATCAACAATTCTCTGGGCGCGTGTGAAGAATTGAGGGGACTTACAATTTAACGCCGATTCCTAACGGCAAAGTTGAGAACCACTGTTTCTTGACAGATTGATACTCTTTGAAGTTTTGTCAGTTCTTCGCAAGAGGTAGTACCCGTGAAAGATGAACTAAAAACTTTATGGGCACTAGTAGGACTCGAACTCACGACGTTCTGCTTGGCAACCTAACCGTTAAGCCACGGGCAGCTGCACTCCAATTAACGTCTTTTTTTTAAGAGTATATATATATATATATATTGCACAAATAATATTTTGTTTTCAAAGAACATTTAAAATTTTTTTGATTTAAAAAAAATTGTTTTGAAACTTTTTTTTACAATTCCAATATAAGACGTACGAGTATATTAACATTTTTTTTCAATACTGGATACCCAGATTAATTTTAGGACATTCTAGAAAAATTGTAGATATGCATACAAAAATAATTTAAGGAAAACCTCTCCATGGAATTAAAAAAAATTAAATAAACAACTTTTAAAGAAATCTTATGGCATAATTTTTTTCAAATAAAATGTGTTTTTTATGTACCTTTAAGTTTTTATTTATGAATTTTAAATACTTGTTTTTATTTTAAATGTTTTTTTATGTGTTAAGTTTGGAGTACTGGAGCAAAGTGCGTTCGACTCAGTCGTGCAAATTTTATTAGTTGTATTTTAAACTTTCCCGAAGAACGCTGATATAGCTAACCCACAAAACTTGACCAGGAATCGCCACTGGTTCACGGTATTTTGCAGTACTGTCAATGTCTCTCAACCTCGAAGAAAACTTTAACACAATCAAATGTCATAAATTCAACTTTCTAGCTTGATATTTTATCGAAAAATTCCAAGTAAACTATTCACATGGCTAATTTAATCTTTAATTCAAAGTAAAATTCACTACGGCGTATACTTACTTTTTTTCAATAATTATATTTCTCATCATAATTTTCATTCATCTTTGTTAAGCTGCAACACGAAATTGACTTTCAGTGTTCACAATATTTCTCATAAGCTATTTATGCGAACCAATTCATTTTGAAACCTAGATCAATGTAGAGCCCCTGTGATAAATAAAAAAAATAAATAGAGTCGCGCGACGCGACAGCTCTTGAAGAGCCAAGGCCTAAGTTGCTAACTCTCATCAACAATTCTCTGAGTGCGTGTGAAGAACTGAGGGGACCTACAGTTTAACGCCGATTCCGAACGGCAAAGTTGAGAATCACTTTTTCATGACAAATTGATACTCTTGGAAGTTTTGTCAATTCTTCACAAGAGGCAGTACCCGTGAAAGATGAAATAAAAACTGGCACGAGTAGAACTCGAACCCACGATGTTCGGCTTAGCAGCCAACGCACTTAACCACTAAGCTACGGGCAACTGCAGAGCCCCTGTTGTACCCCGAGGTATTGTAACTCCTGAAAAAGTTTTTATTTATGAATTCTATGGTTGATCCATCCATTTTGAGGACTTGAGAAAGTTCAGTAGGTGATTTCCTGGGAGTTCAGATAACTCTTCTAGTTCATGAAAGAAGTAGTTGCCGAAAAATATTTTCCTAATATGGCAGAGTGCTGGACAGCGGCTGAGGAAGTGAGCAGTATCTTCATGCTCGTCTTGGTTACTTCAGCCTTTACTTGGATCATCGGTACTAAGCTACATTTTCTTTTTATGGTAGCCAAGTAGGCAATGCCTCGTTATTATGCTAATAACGGATCTTAAACAAGGTTTTTATCGTATCTAGGCCATAGTTTCCTCTTATTAACACAGGTTTCTAGGAGATTCCATCTATCTTTGAATTTTTGAAGAATATGGTTACCGAGCGACGTTTTGTTTCAGTTCACATAATGAAATTCCTACATGATGGTCTATGAGAGAGGTGTTAAATGCTGAGCCTTCCTTTGCAAGCTTTACCTAGCACACCACTGTGGCCAGGAACCCAGGAGGGTCTTATGTTTTCCAAGAACCTTTAGCTCTTCGCGACATCGCTTTTATTGCTGCTTGGCTATCAATGAAAAAGTGATGTCTGCGCGTTTTATCGCGGATATGGATATATGTTTAGCAGCGTTTTTCACTGCCAAGCTTGGAAGACGCTATGGTGGGGAGCCTGACTGAACTGGCAAGATTGAGGCTTTTCGAATAACATTGATACCAATATTTCGTTTTCATTCGAATTGAGGGATTCTGATGTCTTTTGCAAGCTCATCCGCTTTTTCGTTGCATGACACACCACTGTGACCCAGCTGAATCTTAAATTATGCTGCATACCATACAAAAAACAAGCTTTGACTTGATTTGAGTGAAATTAAGCTGGAAGCCTAACATAAAATAATCAAGACAGCTACAAGTGGTTCTGTCTGAAGAAATTTTTTTAAGACAAGTGAAGTCTCAGATTAAAGTCGCTACAACCGTTCTGGAGGAGGTTTGTTGCAGGTTCATGGGCAGATATACGAGATAGCCAGACCCGCTATTTCGAATTCGCTTTAATTGTAATATCATGTTTGATCCAAATCTTAAGTCATAAGTAGTTAACGAGCATAAAACTTGCCGTATAGAATCCATAAGTCTCAAAACAAAAGAGAAAATTTAAGGTTAGAATCGAAATAAGGAAAGGAATAAGAGACACACAAAAACTGCATTCAGCACATATCTATTGACATTGTTTTCCTACAAAAAACCAATTACACAAAAAGTAACAAATCAAAAAGCAATACTTTGCAGCGCTATAAAAATGTCTCTATAATTCATACACTAGCCCAAAATCCAAACTTAAACAATAAAAAACAAATCATCTAAAATTTACTCTTCCATGAATACATGTATGAAAACCCAATTTTTCGTAGTCAATATTTGATTTCAATTCTATAACTCGCAATCAATCATTTGCACAACTATTTCAGAGTTTTTTTTTCATTCAAAGTTCTATTTCTACGAATGATGATTTTTTATAAATTTCAATTTGGAAGGGCGCTTGAGGGTGTTCTGTTAAAGCTTCGAAATGCAAATCGTCGACTGATAAAAAAAAAATTCATTGAAAAGCCATCATTATATTGATGGTACTCTATCTCTCTCTCTACTCTATCCCTATCAGTATTTAGTCTTAATGAAAAAACGAAAATAAAATAAAAGACCTTCTCCATTTTGTATGAACTAAAATTGCTTTGCCATCTAACCCAGTTTAGTTTGATTCCAATAAAAAAAAACGCAAAAAATAGAAAAAGCGAGAGCTCTTTTTTTTAGCATTTTATTTTGATCCCTTAAGCAGCTTCCCTGCTATTGACATGCTGGATATATTCAATTTCAAGTAATTTCGTTCAATCGGTTCCACAGCCAGTCACACACAACGAAACTACTCGCATTCGACATATCGACTACGACACAAATAATAAAAACTAATCAAGGATTCAAATCCGCTTTTCTCTATTTTTTCTATTTCGGTTTTTCTTTTTTTACTTTTATGTGCTCCAATACAATAAATTCTTTATTACCTATGTGTGTGCATAAAATATCCACACACGGAGCAACCTATATGATGGGGTTAGATATACTCATTCTATGGTTTTAACCATTTTAAATTTTCTTCTATCTAATGTTTTTTTCGTTTTTATTAAACAGGCTGCCTCACCCCGATGGGAACCACAAATTGCAGTTCTATGCGAAGCTGGACAAGTTTTTCAACCACAATTTCTATCGGAAGAAGGTCGATGGGTAACGGACTTGAGTAAGAAGACCCCAAGCTCAACATGTCTCCGGGACAAAATGGATCTTTTAGATTACTGCAAAAAGGTTAGTATCCAAGTACTTGGTTGGATTGCGGTACATGCATACATATAGCAATATTAAGGATACGGAACGGATACGGATACGGATACATAATAAAATATACATATTAGATACACAAATAAAGTATCTCTACGCTACGCTCGAATGCGAACTCGAGCTCAAGCTCGGTCCCGAGAACAAGTTGAATGTAAATATTGCCTCACTCTCTCACATGTTGACTCCTAATGATGCGCGCTGCTATCCCAATATAGAATTTTAAATTAGCTCGCAGTTCAAGGCTGCTGTTTTGCTTTCAGTCAGCTAGCTCAGCGTTTCGCTCGTGTGTTTCATCATGACGTGACGATGATGATGATGTACCTAATATGCACATTTTATTTTATTCTCAGTTTGTGTTTTTAAGTTTTTTTTTTGCTCATCTTATTTGTTGTCCTTTAATGACGATGACGAGAATCCTGATGATGATGATGATGATGCTATAGGAAAAAGGATATACGATGATGTTGGTTCCTCCGCTCCGGAAAATAGACCCTAGAATTATCGTTTTTTCTGTTGTTGTTGCCTTTTCCATAATTTTCTTCATTTTATAATGTAAAGAGAAACAAACGGAAGGAGAAGAAGAAATTTATGTTCAAAAGGACATTATAAGTATGGATTGCCTGGCGGCGCGGCAGCTCTTTGAACGAGCTAGAAAAAAAAACACAAACGGAACTAAATAAAACCCCTGTGTGGGTGGATGACGGAGGTTGAAAATCAATATTCTGTTTTTTTTTCCTCTCTCTTTCTCTTTGGTGCTCATCACGCATGAAGAATTTAATAAACTTTTGTAAGTTGTTTATAAGTTTAACCTAGGAATACCTACAAGCTAGCTACGACGACTATGTGTATTTTTGGTATCCTTCCGATAATTTCTCTTCAGATTTTAATGACAAATAACTATTATTTGCCTATTGTATTTGTATTTTTTTTGTTTTAAGGTCTATCCAAATCGCGACATAACCAATATTGTTGAATCATCACACTATCAAAAAATCGGAGGATGGTGCCGTCAAGGGGCAATGAATTCAGCCAAATGCAAGGGCGTACACAGATGGATTAAGCCATTTAGATGTTTGGGTAAGTATTTTACGGCATCGGGAAATGTCTTTCGGGACAATGACGATGATGAATAAAATGCAATTTTGTGTATACAAGTTGTCATTTATATTGACGAAAAGCTTGCTTGGATGAGACTATGTAGGCGAAAGGAAGGAACCTTGGGAATAATAAGGTCATTTTGATTGTTCAGAAAGGATGTTTGACTTTGCTGTTGTCATTGTAATTATTTACTTTTATTTGAGTTTTGTCGTTGTTCTTTATTTGTATGTGAAAGAGGAATAATTACCTTTGGATAGTATCGTTTCCTAAGCTCAAATAGGTTTTGTAATCGTTTTGACCTTGACTCTCCTCTTTTATGGTCTAAGGTTAATTTAAAAAAGATCGTTTCATTGCCAATCTAAGCAAAGAAATCGATATGGAAAATCTTTGAGGAATTAAAAGTGGTTGGGGAGGTTGCTCCTTTTTGAGAACCATTTCAAGTCGAAAACAATTTCCGCAAGCTGCTAACCGAAAAGAATAAAATTCTTGTGCATATCGGATGGGGTAAGATTTCACCATAACACGAGGCAACCGGTGACAACGAATCAAGATGATCTGGCTAGTAAAATGAGGTAAGGTAAGACTTGATGTTGAAAACCGCAAACTACGAACCAGTAAACACGCATACCAACAATATTATACATGGAATATAAGATCGCTTTGATCCAGTCCTTGGACAACGTTCATTTTTAAAGCTGACATAGTAACATTGCAAGAATAACATTACTTAGAGCTGTAAGGCAATGGAAATGGTAGGAAAAAACCACCCCTGTGGACCACTGAAATAGGCAACCTAGAAAAAAAAAACTAAAAGACTTTTCAATGACAGCACAAATGAATCTGCCAGGCTTAGAAAAATCTTGACCAAAGAGGCAAAGATTCAGTCACTCTTGGATTTCTCAAATAACCTACAGGCAGCTGGACTGAATCCTGTAGCGAATCCCTTGAGCTCCTTGTGAATACTCATTTTTCTGGCTGCGTAGCTGATATCCGTAGTCAAGAAACAGAATCTCATAAAGAAGCCATAGTACCATCGGATATTAAAACGGAAGAAAGGATAAAATGGGCTATTCACTCCTTTTCCCCGTATTAATCCCCTGGTCCAAACGGAATCTTCCCTATGATACTTTAGAAGAGCATAAACCTTATCATCCCACACCTAACTAGCATTTTCTATAATAGCCTTAAATGCGGGGTATGTTCCCTTATCGTAAAGGTAGTTTTCATCCCTAAGGATGGTAAACCTAGCCACACGGAGGCCAAAGACTTTAGACCCATTAGTCTAACATCGTTCATTTTGAAAACTTTTGAGAGACTGATTGAAATGCTTATCCGAAGCACCCTTGAAACCGGACTGTATATCGGAAGCTCAACATGCCTACATAAAAGGAAAGAGCGTTGCAACAGCATTGCACGGTGTTGTCAGCGTCATAGAAAAATCACTGAACGACAAGGAATACACCCTTGCAACGTTTTTGGATATTGAAGGAGCCTTTAATAACGTGAAGAACGAAACAGTGAAGCAAGCCTTAGGAAGAGACAAATCAACTCTGAGCTAGCAGAGTGGAGTTCTCTCACCGCTACTCTGGGTTCTTGTCATTAACGGCATACTCTCTAAATTGAAATCAAGTGGAGTAGAAATAATAGCTTACGCTGATGATCTTGCATTACTAGCGACTGGCAAGTGCCTACCCACTATCAATCCAGCTAAAACAGAACTAGTGCTATTTACTATCAAACGCAAAATACCCATTTTTAAAATTCCTTCAATTGAGGGCTGCCCTCTCAAAATCTCTGATCATGCAAAGTATCTCGGTATTATCTTAGATAAAAAAAGACTGAACTGGGGTCTGAACACCAAAGATCGATACAAAAAGGCGTCGATCGCCTTTTACTCCTGCAATAGAATTTTCGGGAAAACCTGGGGACCAAACCCTTAAATTATCAGATGGATGTATTCGGCAATAATTAGACCAATACTAACCCATGATAATTTGGTTTGGTGGAAAGCTTTAGAAAAGAGCACGAACCTGAAAACTTTGACAAAAGTTCAAAGACTTGCGTGCACAGGCATTACAGAGGCAATGAAATTCACTCCAACTCCGGGACTGGAAGTTATTCACCTAGACCTCTTTGTTCAAGAATCTGCGGCTAGGACATGCTCAGAACCTTCATAAAGTTATGTGTCATAGTACTACGACAGACTAAAAAATACCCAAACTCGATTTTCACAAACCATTCCAGGCTGCCATTCCAAGCAGAGAAGAATGGAGAGATAAAAATCCATACTCCAGTGAGTCATCAATAACTATCTATAGGTATACTGATTGCTCTAAAATGGTAACTGGTATAGTTGCATGCGTCTATTCTGAATCTCTCAAGTAAACCGACTCGCTTAGGCTTCCAGACTACAGTAGTGTCTTCCAAGCGGGTCCTGGCAGTGACAACAGCTGCCAAGCAGGAATTAATGATGGCGATACCACGGGCTGATATCACCTTTTACATTGATAGCCAACTGAGGTAAAAGCAAAGCGAAGAGCTTATGGTTCTTGGCTGCTGGGTCCCAGTCCACAGCAATATACCAGGCAACGAGAAAGCCGATGAATTAGCAAAATTAGGATCAACGCTTGATGTAAGCCAAGCTCAGCTAGTCAGTACCCCACCCTGTCACTGAAAGCAGGAAATGTCAAATAGAATAACTGTTAAGGCCGATGAAAGATGGAATCTTCTTGACACCTGTGGCCCTACAAGAACGATCTGGCCCTGTTTTAACAAACAAAGAACGGAAAGATATGTATATACAATTACACAAGAGATCACTTCGATCTATTGTTAGCATGATCACTGGACATAAGCTGTAAGGATATCACAAGAAAAAGATGAGAGTTAGTTCAGATGATCTATGCAGAGACTGCGGTGACGAAGAGGTGCATGAAGACACTTCGCACTTTCTATGTCACTGCCCCGCACTTTCCCACCAAAGGAAGAAAGTGCTCGGCAATTATTTCTTCAGGGACTTAGAAGAACTCTCTAGTAATCCAGGTACCTACTAACGTTCTGAACTTTTTCAATGCTTCCAAATGGCTTGATTAACAGAAAACATGGGGTTTTATTAGCTTGAGTAGCAATACTCACGGGTATCACAATGGATCTGTATTGATCTAAGTGTGACGGTTAGCGACATCAACTGTCAGCCCCTTAACCTTACCTAAGGCAAAGTACCAAAAAAAAAAAAAACAACGAATGCACATCTTTGGCTTCAATGCAGTAAATTAAAAGACCCTATATACCTGTCATCTGTCAAAGATATCCGACGTTAAAAACATCTGTGGTGGAGCTTGTTGTCAAGCAGTGCACTAGATCCTATGGTTTTTATGCTAACCGGTACGCAAATTAACTATTATTCATAGAAACGTTAGCACTTGAGTAGTATCTGGTGGAGTCAATCGTAACCACGAGTTGGCAGAACGCCGCCACTCCTTGAGCTTCAGCGCGATACGCTCGTATTTTTTTCCTCGATGAAGAGGAAGAAATGAATCCCGTAACAAGTGTACTGCCACCACCAAAAACGAAGGGAATGGTTTGCTGGATAAATGCAAGTAAGTCGCCGATTTCCGAGGCCAAGATTGACGTCAACGGCTTATAAAAAGTTAGAAGATTTTGTGTTAGAAAAACAAAGGCATTTAGGTATGCAAAGCAAAATAGAATTGGTCCAAAATAATTACCCTGAGGGACACCAAAATTAACAAGAAAAAAACTCTTTTTCCACGACATATTACACTTGGGAGTTTTTTAAAAGTTGAAGCCTTTGTGACTCGTAACCATTCTGATTATAAACTCCTTAGCAAATCAAATTTGTTTCAATATTAAGCTTACAATCAGCTATTTTCTATTTTAAAATTTAAGTTCCTGAACCCATATAATCCAACAAAACATCTTTTCTCATTATCTCCACTCATAGACCCAGCCACAAACAATTTAAATACAGATTTCGAAAATTAGAGACAAAAAAAGTCTCGAGGAAAAAAATCCCGTCTATAACACCCTGAGTACCTATCCAAGCCTAAAGAGGCAAAGAAAATTGTTCAGCTGACAAAAAATAACCCATCCATGATGAATGAATCAAAATGATCACTCCACGAATCAAAAGCCCAATCCAAATGAAGTAGAACTAAGAATAGAAAAAGAAAAAAAAAACATATTTCTTAAAAACTACTTTCTTCGCAGAAAAAAAAGTCTCCACTAATTGCTGGCACTTAAAAAAAACGGCCACTTTTTTCTATGCCACTTTTGTTGAAAGATTCATTATTTTTTTTATAGTCGTCAGATTTTCAAGAAGGAAAAGGTTCCTCTCTTCTGGAATGAATAAAATTATGGCAATCAATGTCGCCATTGAGTCTTCATTTTTCGTGTGCTGAAATATTTTGCAAATTGCAATCAGACGGAAAAGTGTTTCCAGTTTTTTTCTCTGTGTTGCTCTAAAAGCTGTCATCCGTCAAGTGGGCAGTCGATAGTTTTTGCTTTTCTTTTATCCCTTCGTTTATTTCTAAGCAACTATGTCACGCTTGTTGAAAATGAGGGTTTTATTCATTGTTTGGTGAACTATTTTGAATACGTGTATTGAATTTTTTAGGGCTTGAATTGTAACCAGGGACGGATTTCCCTTGTCTAAAGTCCAAGATCACGAGTAGTAGAAAGAGTTTCAAGAGTTATTAAAGCTTCATTTTGATGTGTCATTTGACATGGGTTGTTTGGAAAAATTGTACTTAATAATGTTTTGAAGTTGATGCAATTTGCTTGAGGGCCGTTTTCATAAAGAGTCTCAACCAAGCATTTCCAAAATTTACATTCGAATTCAACCAACAAAGCTTAGCAAGCATTTAATGCAAAACCTTTTACCCTTTTGTCACAGAAGGCCCCTTCCAATCCGATGCGCTTTTAGTGCCCGAAGGCTGTCTTTTCGATCACATTCACAATGCATCACGATGCTGGCCATTCGTTAGGTGGAACCAGACCGGAGCTGCAGCATGCCAAGAACGTGGAATGCAAATGCGAAGCTTTGCCATGCTTCTGCCATGCGGAATCTCTCTTTTCTCCGGAGTTGAATTTGTTTGCTGTCCAAAACACTTCAAGGGTAATGAAATCACTTGACCAAAAGCTTCAACATCTCAAACAAATATTCCTTGCAGAAGAAATTCGCGTGAAAAAAACCGACTTGCCAGTTGTGGTGCCTGAGGAAATAGTCTCAGCCGATGACGATGACTCGAACTACTCCAAGGACTCCGCCGACGATGACGACGACGAGATCATGAACGACGACGAAGATGACGAAATGGTTGCCGATGAAGCCGCTGAAACAGATGGTGCCACCGACGAAGGCAACGCCGAATACGACTCGAACGAAGAACTCGAAAACTATGAGGATCTGGACGACCAAAACGATGATGCCACCTCATGGGATTCCGTTTCAGCTGCAGCTGCCGCTGCCAATGCAAAACCCAAAGCGACTGAAACTTCAAAAGTAGCCTCTTCGTCGGAGACCTCTGCTCAAGTTGTCATCACAAAGCCAGCCTCGGCCGATGCCATACCCCTGCCACCACAGCAGCCACCATCGACCAGTCAGCCAACTGCCGATCCCTACTTCACCCATTTCGATCCACACTATGAGCATCAGAGCTACAAAGTAAGTCAGAAAGTAAGTGATCCTTTTTCCATTTCAATTTCACGATATGACATATTCTAAAACAAGGAAGCCCAACAGCGCCTTGAAGAGAACCACCGCGAGAAAGTGACCCGAGTCATGAAAGACTGGTCTGATTTGGAGGAGAAGTACCAGGACATGCGATTGGCTGACCCAAAGGCAGCTCAAAGCTTCAAGCAGCGCATGACAGCTCGCTTCCAGGTTTGTAATATTGTCCTTGTCAAGTTGTTGGTCAGTTTTCCGTTCGGTTTTTGTTCTTTTTTTTCGTTATGTAATCGGACTCCTGGTAGGTAGGGTCCAAGTGTGTGTTACGTTATGTTGTCATTTTTGATATCTTGGTGTTCATGTGGACTCTATGGGAATGTAATTTTAGACTTCTGTTCAGGCACTCGAGGAAGAAGGTAACGCCGAGAAGCATCAGCTCGCCGCCATGCACCAACAGAGGGTTCTGGCCCATATCAATCAGCGCAAACGTGAAGCCATGACTTGCTACACTCAGGCCCTTACCGAGCAACCACCAAACGTAAGACCATTCTCCGATTTAAGTCTTGAGGATGCTGAACCATCGTACTTTCGTTCCCAGGCTCATCATGTCGAGAAGTGTCTGCAAAAGTTGCTGCGAGCTTTGCACAAGGATCGTGCCCATGCTCTAGCCCACTATCGTCATCTCTTGAATTCCGGTGGTCCAGGAGGCTTGGAAGCGGCCGCGTCGGAGAGGCCACGTACTTTGGAGCGCTTGATTGACATTGACCGTGCTGTCAACCAGTCAATGACAATGTTGAAGCGTTATCCCGATCTATCGTCGAAGATCTCCCAGTTGATGAACGATTACATTTTGGCCTTGAGAAGCAAGGATGATATTCCCGGATCGGCTTTGGGCATGAGCGAGGAGGCCGAAGCCGCTATTTTGGACAAGTACCGCATTGAAGTGGAGCGCAAGGTCTCCGAGAAGGAGCGACAGCGTCTGGCCGAGAAACAGCGAAAGGAACAACGTGCCGCCGAAAGGGAGAAGTTGCGAGAGGAGAAACTACGAATGGAGGCAAAGAAGATCGATGAACTCGTGAAGACACAAGCCGACCAAGAGTTACAGGCCAAAGAAGCTAAGGAAGCCAAAGACGCAATCACTGTTGTTGACCCAACAAAGATGTCGCATAGTGAGAAGGAGACAACACCAGAGGAGTACAGTGATGCAACAGCAAGGTAAGTAAAACGGGCGTATTTCTGGAGATTGTTCAATATAGTGTGACTTCTTCCATTTAGCACCAAAACTCAAACTGTATTACCAACAGTCGATGATGAAGCTTTGCAGCGTGCTGTCGAAGATGTGGCAGCTGCTGTTGCCCATCAAGAAGCCGAGCCACAAATGCAACACTTCATGACACACGATTTGGGTCACAGGGAATCGGTAAGAAACAACAAAATTGATTGTGTGAAAGAGGGTTGTTTGTAATTTGTGTTTTATTGACTTTGTGATTTTTTTCTTTCTTGCTTGCAGAGCTTCTCTCTACGCAGAGAATTCCATACGCATTCCCCAAGGGAAGGTAGAAATGTTTACTTTACACTATCCTTTGCTGGTATTGCATTGATGGCAGCCGTATTTGTTGGTGTTGCAGTGGCCAAATGGAGAACATCTCGTTCACCACATGCGCAGGGATTTATCGAAGTTGATCAGGTAAGTGTGAATTGAAGTTTTTTTTTACCAGTTTACTAGGAATCAAGGGATAAGAATAAGTGTCAAGCTTTTGGGTTTGAAGTGAGCTGTCCTAAAAAGCAAAGTGTATACGGTAACTCAGAAGTTTACAACGGCACTAATGAGAGGTTTTTTTTAAGCATTCAAAATTACGTAGGTACTCGCAAATGCGACACATTTTGTAAATCCAAAGGATGAATGAGTAAATGGAACGGGCTGAATAACTTAATTTCTATAGGCCGACCTAAAGAAAGATTGCCAAAGGTATAGGTCCCCACCAGAATAAGTTTTATTAATTCGACATGAATCTTGGGTATTTGGCAACTTTAATATGGTTTACAAGAAATGGGAGGCCAGGACAGCGTTTCGAGTATTAAATTCACAACAAAATATCTTTTTTTCTTAATGATCTAAGAAAGGGTTTTGTTCAAACTTGGAAGGATAAAACGCTAGATTAAATACAATAAAATGACACTCACTTTTTATAAGGAGTTGTTCTTACTTTTGTGATGATAGAGAGGCTAGTCTCTCTCTACACCCTGTATATGTACTTTTGTAATAGTCGCGAGGAAAAATGAGGGTAGGTTTAAATTTTCAAAAAATACAAGAACATTGATGGAATAAAATTCAAAATTATTTTTTTTGAATGCACTATATCAGAACTTACCTTAATTAATTCTCCAGTTGGACGAAATTTGCAGTTTGTAAACCGTTCAAAGTTCAAAGTGTTTTATCAGGATTTTTCAATTATATCTGAAAGAAAAAAAGTTAATATTTGTAATAAAACCTTACATTGAAAAGATATTGAAAATAACGTTTTTTTCTCAAACATGACAAATGCAATAAAAATCTTATTCCCTCCTGTCAAATTATTAATAACTAGCTGACCCGGAAGACTTCGAACTACCTCAATTAATTAAAAATACCTAAACGCTTGTAACCCGCTACTACACTACTCGCTCCCGCTACCTTATACCTGTTACCTCTTTTTTCCCTACCCGCTTCCCGCTACCCCGTTACCCAGCTACCCCGTTGCACCGCTACCAGCTACCCCACAACCTGCTACCCACAACCCACTACCCAATACTAATCGCGCCACCCACTAGTAGCTACCCCCGTAACCCCGCTTCTTGCTACCCGCTATCAGCTACCCTATTACCCCACAACCCATTTCCCCGGCCATATGTCATGAACGGCTTGTTCGATTTTGTTGAAAATACTTCAAACCTATCTAAACCACAAAATTTGGTGCTTAACCAACATCTTTTTGGAAATTTATAAATGCTAAACGCAATAGTTCGGGATTTCCAGCAACTATGTGTTTTGAAAACAATAATACTAGTGATCCGAATTTGATTGTGGATTATTTTGGACAGTTTTTTGAAAGTATTTATAATTCTTCTACATCATCAACAATAAACTATCAATATATTAATTCGTTGCCATCTGTGCTTGATTGTTCAAGCATTTTCTTTGATTTAAGTGAGGTTGAAGATGCTTTAGCAAAACTGAAACCAAAAAGAACTGCAGATATCTTGGGTTTCTTCCGCATCGTTTTTCGTCATTGTGCCAGTTCTCTTGCTCTTCCACTGCAACATCTTTTTAATGAATCTATGTCTCCTGGTAGGTATCTTGATGAGTGGAAAGTTTCCATCATTGATCCGATTTTTAAATCTGGTTCGAAAAATTTGGTATCGAACTATAGACCCATAACTAAACTATCAGTTATTCCAAAGCTTTTAGATAGTCTTGTTCAAGATAAATTTAAAGGTGTTATAAAACAGTATGTAAGTAAATATCAACACGGATTTTGGAAAGGAAGGTCTACTAATTCTAATCTAATTTGCATATTCTTTTAGAAAAACTTCGAGCCTATGGGATCCGCGGATCGCTTTTATAATGGTTTTCATCATATTTATTTGGACGGAAACAATATGTAAGGATTGGTAACTTTTTCTCGAAGGAAATTAAAGTAACATCTGGGGTTCCAGAGGGAAGTCACCTAGGCCCGTTACTGTTCTTACTTTTTGTTAATGAACTTCCTAGTGTTCTGAAAAATTCCCATTGATTAATGTATGCTGATGATATTAAATTCTTTTCTCGAATTTCAAATCTAAACCATTGTATTATGCTTCAAAATGATGTAATTATTTTGTCGAATAGTGCAATTTAAATGATTTGTTATTAAATGTTGGAAAGTGTGCGTGTATGTCGTTCAACAGAACTTTGTTGCAAATTTCTCCATGTTATTCATTAAATAATATACAGTTAAAAGTAGTTGAAGAACTCAAGGATCTGGGTGTTATATTCGATTCGAAATTAAAATTTAATTTACATATTAATTCAATTGTATCCAAAGCAAACTCTTTGCTTGGATTCATAAAAAGAAATTCATTAGACTTCAAAGATCCATATATAATTAAATCCGTATATTGCAGTAGTGTGCGTCCTGTTCTTGAATATAATTGTGTTATTTGGAGCTCTACAACTGAGTTTAATAAAAAGAGAATTGAGATTGTCCAGAAAAAATTTCTTAGGTATGCTCTTCGAAATGTAGAAATGACGTAGAAGGGTCTCATCATTCTTGATATGAGAAGAAAAATGTATAGTGTTATGTTTGTTCGAGATATTTTGACATCAACTATTGATTGTGATCCTCATCATTCGCTTTATGGACAGCGTGAACCGATTACTGCATGCTGTAATTTATTTAGCCAGCTTTATTCATGTTTGGATATATTTGTTGTGATAATTTTGTATTAAGTGTTTCACTCAGCTGTTTCACTCAGCTACTAATATATAATCATAGTATGCATAGTATTTATTTCTAATATACAGGGTGATTCACGAGCGTTGTGCCAAAAAGCTTGAGCGTGTAGGTTGAGTTGAGACAAGAAAAAAATCGTATGAGAGGGGGGGGTCTATTCCCCCCCGTTTAGCCGGGAGGGGCAATTTTCTGAAAAATTGACTTATTTTGTTTAAAAAAATATTAAAAATCAACGGCTTCGTTTACAACGCCGTGCTATACCTTTCTGAAAAGCCAAAAACTTCTTCTTTCACTTTGTTTTTAAATTAAATTGTTTTAACGAATAGTTTTAAGAAAATAAATTTTCAAACTCAAAATTTTCAAAAAAAAAGCAAAAAAAAAATTTTTGAACTCATTTTTTTCAAAATTTTATGTAATTAAGTACTAATTTTGTTTTAAAAATTCAACATGTTTTTTTAATTTTTAGTCGAAAACAGAAAACCGGATGCAAAAATGTCTTTTCGTTTTTGAGAAATTAAGAAAAAACCGAAACCACTTTTTTCTAAAAAAATGTTTGTTTTTATTTTTACCTATCTGGACTTTTAGTTTAATTTATTAATTTAATTTATAAATTTAATTTTTTGTAATTGGAGTTTTATGAGGACTCAATAAAGTAGAAAAGTATTACATTATCTCTGGATTAACCATTTTGTTCATTGATATCGTCTGAAAACTGAACTGTAATTTTTTCTTACTTACCTGGGGCCGCGGCCACTCGCCGGCGAAGAGTTCTACCTGCTAGGGGCTTAAGATAATTAAACCGCATTTTTTCTTGAATGAAAAAACAATTAACAACCTAAAGGTTAATAAAAGGCATCGCATATTTACTAAACCACCATTTACAATTAAAATATTGACTCATCAACACATAACAATAACAAACTCATACGCTTGAGAATAGTTAGCGGACAGGACCTTCTGCTACGGTTTAACTTGTTGTCGAGATCGAGAAGCCGAAAGACTCTACGCTGAAAGATATCCCAATAGATGGCGCCCAAGTCGTAGCATGTTTTCAAGAATCCGCCGACGAGAGCGCTGAGAGCTAGAAGTGAAAGGTCAATGGCAGACGTTATCAATGAAAAAAATGATTAATCCAGGGAAAATCCAATACTTTTCTACTTTATTGAGTCCTCATAAAACTCCAATCACAAAAAATTAAATTTATAAATTAAATTAATAAATTAAACTAAAAGTCCAGATAGGTAAAAATAAAAACAAAATTTTTTTAGAAAAAAGTGGTTTCGGTTTTTTCTTAATTTCTCAAAAACGAAAAGACATTTTTGCATCCGGTTTTCTGTTTTCGACTAAAAATTAAAAAAACATGTTGAATTTTTAAAACAAAATTAGTACTTAATTACATAAAATTTTGAAAAAAATGAGTTCAAAAATTTTTTTTTTGCTTTTTTTTTGTAAATTTTGAGTTTGAAAATTCATTTTTTTTAAACTATTTGTTAAAACAATTTAATTTAAAAACAAAGTGAAAGAAGAAGTTTTTGGCTTTTCAGAAAGGTATAGCACGGTGTTGTAAACGAAGCCGTTGATTTTTAATATTTTTTTAAACAAAATAAGTCAATTTTTCAGAAAATTGCCCCTCCCGGCTAAACGGGGGGGAATAGACCCCCCCCTCTCATACGATTTTTTTCTTGTCTCAACTCAACCTACACGCTCTAGCTTTTTGGCACAACGCTCGTGAATCACCCTGTATAAATAGAAATTTTTATAATAATAAATTCATTCTGTAATCAGCAATCGAATAAGGAGTTTCATTCCAACAATTGGGTAATCTGCGCAATATAAATAATCTTATTTATATTTCAATAATATTTATGTCTAGAAACTTATTCAAAAGTCGATTATTAACCTTACTTAAATAGTTTATATTAATTATTTGTTTTTAAATGTATTAAAGATGTGTATCTATGTATAAATATATTTTCATTAACTTTTTAATTTATAATCTGTTGAATATATATTCGTAGATTAATTACAAATAAACAAATAAACCCTCCACCGGTATAAAAGTAATGAGTCCTCAACAGATTTGCATATGTATTGTGTATATATAAGAAAACAACGTTTGTTGGGTCAGTTAGTAAGGTCGTGACAGCTCAGAAATCTTCGCTGGCTCATGCATTACAACTTTGACCATCAGATTGTCAAATGCATAGTTAACGTTCTATGGGGATAATGGGGTTTCTACATTTTTGACCATATCTCATGAACGGCTTGGCAGATTCTGTACAAACTTCTTAAAAACCATCTAAACTACTACCCAAACATGCCCTTTGGATCAAAACGGTTCAACCGTTCTCGAGTTTTGCGCTTAGTAACAGATTTAGCGTTCCATATTTATATATAAGATGTGTTAAGATATTTTCCAACTTTTGAAAGCCACAATCCACAGAAAAGTTGACATAGGCTTCAGACTTGAGTTCATAGTTTCGATGGGGTTACGTATTGAAAGAAATGGAACCCTTATAATTTTGTCATATTAATATTAATCTGTTCATCATTAAAGTCAGAATTCAAAAAGTTTTTGAAACATTTTAATACCTTAATCAGATACAAAGACAGAATGGACGTCATAACTCCATATTCGCCGAGTACAACTCGATGATTTAGAATACGCTTGAAATAAAATTACTGGGTTTTGTTCGACTTGGTCTTTTCTATCATAAAACAAGTTTCTTGACAATTTCACCAGCTTTCATGATGCTGTGTATCCGATTTTGGTGTGTGTTCAGCTAGAGGCTTCTGGCTTAAAATATTGTTTTTTTTTTTACTTTTATATATCTGCATTTCGTCAGATGTTTCTCTTTAAAGGATTCAGAAAAGAAGCAATACGCATTTCCTTCTATGTTTAAAACTCTGCCACATGCTTTTAAACCTAACTTTAGTTAGAGATGAGTTTAAATGCTTCTCCAAGCCCAACAGAAATTTAACATAATTTTTGGCATTTCGTTTGTGACGGCCGCGCCGCGCCGGCCAGTACCTAATTAAGTTTCGAAATCGGCATTTAACTATTTGATGAGTTTGAAAAATGGCCAAACGAAATTATATAGGAAATAGAGTTATCATGCGCTGTTTGACCAAATTTTAAACTCGAAACGAATGATATAATAAAACGTCGAGCACTATTTTTGTGGTAGGTACACTGTCAAAAATGTCTTTATAATTAGTGGGTTCACTAGTTTAATGAATTCAATCCACTTTCTAAGTTGAACCACCGTTGAACCAGTGGTTAAAATATTAAAACACAAAGACAGGATTTTTAGTTTTTTTTTTTTTTTAACTGTAATGTGTTCAACATGTTATGTATAGTGTAGACTGTAGAGAACCAAGTTGGTTTTTTAAAGAGTCCAATATTCTTTGAAATCTTAACAATTTAATACTTTAACTTGCGACATATAGAATACTAGCCGACCACCGGGACGTTGTACCCGCTCTAATGAAATTGTAAGTGGTAACTTAAAGATTGAGTGTGCAGCTGTCTTGTCACTTCACAGAGTTACCATATTAATTGTTTTGAAAATTCCCCCCCCCCCCCCCAACACGAAATCTCACTACCCTTGATACCCCTCACCCCCGCTACCAAATACCCCTGTAATCGTTACGCCGTTACCCTGTCTTGATTAACAACAGTATCGGTGGACTTATTATGTTGTTCTTTCGCCGTGCATTTCCATTCTGAGTAGTGATGTGATTAGAATTTCCGAAGATTATCATTAATATGGCAAGGCAGCGTTTGCTGGGTGAGCTAGAAATACAATATGACCTATGTTACTCATCGTGAATGAAGCTTTCTAATGGTGAAAAAAAAAACTATGAAATCGGATCAGTAGTTTTTGAGTTTAGTCGTAACAAACAGACAAAAATACAAATCTTTCCTCTTCATAATAGTGTATGATATAGGAAGTATTGTATATTCGTAAAAACAACTTTATATTTTATATAACTTTTAAGGTTTTCGCGGTTGTTTACATATGACATAATGATTTATTTTCGGATTAGCCCCGTTAACGCGATTCCGTCCGTCTGTCTGTGCGTGTTCGATTGACTACAAATTTGGATAATAGTGGTTTTAGCGAATTTGAGTGGGTTATTTTTTTTTAAGATAAAAATTAAGGGTAGCCACCATACAAAAACCAAAAACCAAATGTTTCAATTTTCTCAACATTTTGGTACATTTTTTTATTCGAAACACTGGTGTTTTTAATGTAAGAAAAATGTGTTTGTATTGCTCCAAAACGGTACCTCTCATAGAACCGTGTTTTTGTTTTAAGATTTTCTTAAAAAAAAAATCCGATCAGCGTACTTTTTTTTCGAAAGTATCTACGTATGTATATTATTCCCAAATTTTGGATTAAAAAAAATATATATTTTTTCAAAATTGTGTAGGTATCTCTAAAACGGATCAATATTAAAAATTGAAATGTCAATATATGACAACATTTTCTAAATTAAATATCCAGATTAATCTTTTTGAAAATTTTATATATAAGAAATTAATTAATTAAAAAAAAAACCGCTTCATGGAATAAAAAAAAAATTATAAAATTAACATTTTCTTAAGAAATTGTATGGCATACATTTTTTCCAGTTAATTTTTTTGATTCAAATAAAAAAATTAAAACATTTCTTTTTTTTTTACTGCTTAATGCAAGCAGGTACAAAAAGGAAAAACAAAATAAATTAAAAGTTTAAATTAAAATTTTACAAAAAGTAAAAAAAAAGAAAAAATGCAAAATTTTAAAATTTTAAAGTCAAAAATTATAAAAACACGAAAAAAAACAAAGAAAACAGTAAATAAGCGTGTAGAAGACACTTATGTCAGGTTCGTAAAAAAGAAATTAAAAAAAATGAATAAGGAACCCATGTTGCTTGGCCGAAAATAATGATTTGCAATGAAAAAAAGTACATAATGTCGAAGATAAAACTTTCGAATAGTTTTGGAATGTACGATAATTTGGCAATCGGCCTGTAGTTAGAAATATCTGATTTACAACTTTTCTTATGAATAGGTATTATGAAAGAATCTTTCATTCTTTGGTAAAGAGATTTTTGGAAAAGGGTATTAAGAGGCTGTGCAAAATTAGCTGCACACTTCTTTAATACAATCGCAGGTAAGCCATCAGGTCCCGAAGAGAAATCATCTTTAAGTTTATTTATTTTGTTAACCACATCGTCAACAGTGATTGTTATGACCATTATTCAGTATTTTATAAACTTAATGTTAATTAAATACCTTGCCTATTTTTACTTGTTAATATCTAGATACTTTTCACTTCCTTATCGATTAATTCTGTTTTGATTTATATGTAAGAAAAATATTAATAAATTAGATTTGAGTTTCATAGTACGAAGTCGACTATTATTTTTCAATCTAGAAAGTTCTATTTTTCGATACAAGTCACAACAAATTGGCGACGAGGTGAACTCAAGATTCAATTAATTCGATAAATTCCAATCATATTCAAAATGGATCCAAGTCAATTTGCAGACTTTATGTCTGCGCAACGAAAAATGATGGAACATCTAATTTCACTGACCACCAACAATACTTCCGAAAGCACCAGACTCCAGAATTCAACGCCAACGTCCTTAATTCCAAATTTCGAACAATTCGATGCATCGAAGGAAAGTTTCAAAATCTACATTCAACGTTTCAAGAATTATTTGGAAATGAAGGACATAACTTCTAATCCAGTATATTGCAAAAAGCTTCTTTTAAATTCAATTGGTTCGAAGCACTTCAAGACAGTGATGGCATTGTCCGCTCCAAGACCACCAACAGAACTAAGCTATGAAGAATTGCTTCAAATGCTCGAATATCATCTAGCTCCAAAAAGGAATGTTTTGGTAGGACAACATCGATTCCTCAATAAATTTCAAACAGAAACCCAATCTATATCCGAATTTGATGCCTCTACGGATGGACCTAGCCGAATGTGAATTCATTTGCGAATGCAAAAAATCTGTTGCAGATGTTTTTCTCAGGGCTCAGTTCATTCGCGGAGTTCGTGATACTACCACGCGAGAGCAGTTGCTACAATCAAGCAGTTGTAAATTTGATGAAATTGTTTCAATGGCACTATCACTCGAAGCAGCAAAAATACATGCTAAAGAAATTTCAAATTCTGACAAAACAAAGGAGAGCATTGTTCCGGATATTAACAAAATTTCAAGTAATAAGAAAATGAAAACTTACAACAAACCAAATCGAACCGTACAGCGACCAAAATCAAGAATTAACTACCAAGAGTTGGGAATTGCTGGGTTGTGCCTGCGATGTTGCAGAAACAACCATAACGCCAAAGATTGCTATACGGATTCTTCGAAACTCAAATGCGCCGGATGCAAAAGAATGGGGCACGTAGTTAAAGTTTGTATTTCAACACTTTTGAGAAATCGTTCGAAACTCAACTCATCGACGAATCATGTTCAACCAGTTCTGGATGAGGCTTCGTATGGTACTTACCAAATAATCGACATTTACAAAAATGATTTTTCTCCAGCTGACAATTTCGAGCGTTACTATGCTAACATAAATATTCAAGGACAAACAATAAAATTCGAAGTGGATTCAGGTTCAGCATATACATTTTTGCCTCGACATCAATTCAATTCTCTTAATGCAACGACACAATTAACTCCAACAAATATTGTTTTTCGATCTTACACTCAAGATACTTTTGTTCCGGATGGTAAGGCCAGCGCCAACATTCAATACAGGGGTACGCAAATAACAGATGAACTATTCGTAGTCCAAGATGGTTGTGCAGCTTTAGTGGGTAGATCGTGGATCAGACGACTCAATATCAACTTGAATGATCTGGATAAAATAAATTCAGTTTATTGGAAAGAACGTCCAATTACACCACTCAAGAACGGGAAGTCACCATCAGAACAATATCTGGGCCGACAAATCAGAATTCGCTTAGACGCACTGAAACCTACTAAATTCAAAAGTACTGCCAATGTTGACATTCCCTCAAGACAACTCAGCGTGGGAGAAAGTGTTCAAGCCCGATATTACACTGCGAATAAAATGCTATGGAGACCAGGTGTTATTACCAAGAAAATGGGACGACTTCATTACATTGTTAAGCTGAACAATGGGTATACTTTCAAAAGACGCATAAATCAACTACGTTCAACCAGTGTCCCAAATACAAGTTCAACACATGACACATCAATCGAATCTTTCCCATTGCTTAAAGAAGCAAGTACTAATAATTCAATTCCAGATAATCAACAATTATTATCAGATGAACAAATAATTTTCCATCAATATTTTGCCAATAATCCTACAATCACCGAAAACCATCCCAGCACATCAACAGTTCCAATTCAACAGCATGAAAATAAAACTGATCTTCAACAATCATCAACCACAATAAACCAACAACCATTACGTCGGTCATCACGTCAACGTAAACCACCAGATTACTTAGGAATTAGAAACTGAACTCTTAACTCTTAATCTTTAAGTATTCATCAAGCGTGGGAGAATTGTTATGACCATTATTCAGTATTTTATAAACTTAATGTTAATTAAATACCTTGCCTATTTTTACTTGTTAATATCTAGATACTTTTCACTTCCTTATCGATTAATTCTGTTTTGATTTATATGTAAGAACAATATTAATAAATTAGATTTGAGTTTCATAGTACGAAGTCGACTATTATTTTTCAATCTAGAAAGTTCTATTTTTCGATACAAGTCACAACAGTGATGTTGATCGATACCAATGATGTTTGGTTACAATTGTTCAAATAAGTGAAATAGTCAGCATCAGGTACAAAATTACTGTCGGAAAAGCAAGACTAAAGAAATTAGCAAATAAATTAGTTATAATTTTTGAGTCATTAGAAGAGTGACCTAAATAATTAAGGGTATTAGGATATCCATCCAACTTTTTTGTTAATGAATTGCCAAAATGCTGGAAATAAAGTTTCAAGACATTCAACTAAGCTAGATAAACAAAATCTTGTTTGATCTTTTATTTCTATTTATCAAATAATAAAAAAGCAAAAATAAATCATTAACAATTTTGACTAGCAGTTGAATATAAAACAAATCTATCTCATTTTCAGACCGCTGCATTACCCGTGACACCAGAGGAGAAACACGTTGCAAACATGCAAATCAATGGCTACGAGAATCCAACCTACAAGTATTTTGAAGTCAAAGAATAAACCACATAAATTGTGAAAAAAATACTAATATTACAAAAAAGAAAAATCAACATCATCACTTCTTATTTTTCATAAGAAACAAAAATTGAAAAAAAAACAAAAGTTCTATTTTTATTGTTTGTTGTTCTTGTTTAGAATTATGTGTATCAAAAAAACAAAACAAAATATATATTAACTAAGAATAAAAACAAAAAGAAATACAAACTCAAAACACACTCAATATACTCATTACCGTTTTTTTTTCTAGTTTTAATTTTAAGTTTAAACAGACAAAAAATAAAATAACAATTCTCATCATATATAAGTTAAAGCAACTACCTAAGAGAAAATAACAATAATAGTATAATAATTTATTTAATTAATAAACAAACAAAACATACTTTAAAAAAGGTCCTTGCTGTGAATTTGAAAAATTAAACAACAAACAAAAATCATTTACCAAAAAAAAAAAGAAAAACAATTCATGCTAGTCATACTAGATTTAATTTACTTATTACTGAATGTGTTTTAATTTTATTTATTCATTTATTTTATTTTATTAAGTGTGATAGATTATGATCTCAAACATTTTTGAAATTTATTATTTCTCAAAAAAAACTCAACTATCTAAAAAAAAAATCTCCGAAATTTGAAAGTACACAAAATAGAAGAAAATTGTTTCAAAAAGCATGGAGAGAAGGCAAAAACAGAAATCAAGGATAATAAGTTTAATATTTAAATATAGATATTATAATTATGTAATAAAGAAAAGAAATGCTAGGATATAGGCTAAAAATACATTAAAATGAAATAAACAACAAAATTATAAAAGTAAATTGGTTTTTACATGTAAGATAATAATATGAAACACTCAGAATGTAACTAAATTAAAATTTGATTTAATTTTTCGTCAAATCAATTAAAATCGCCAAAAGGAAAAATGCAAAAAATAAAAAAACACATTCCAGTGTGCGTTGACCCGATCAAATAAAAATAATGTGTGTGAATATTTGTATGTGTTTATTCCCTGTGTTGTTTCTGTCCTCCTCCATCCCGTACACAGCAACTGCAACATTTCAAATACACAATCGACATTTTTTTAGTAGGAAATAAGAAAATCAATTTCCATAAATGCAATTTTTTTAAATACACATTTCTTATTAAAATGTAAAAGAAGAAATAAGAAAACAACCGATTCAACATTTAAGAACACATTTTTACTTAAAATCACACGTTTTCAATATAAACAAAGAGTATCACACATAAAAAACAAATACTTTTCATTTGAATAAAATGAAAATTGAAGTTTCATTGTTTTCATAATTGGCAGTGCATATTTTATCCAACCATAAATGGATGAATTGTGTGTTTCGATGGGACCGTTGCAAAGTGATTTTCGGACAAGTACCTAAAAGCTAGTATGTACTTGAGAACGGGAGGACAAGATTTGAACTCCTAGGTACTTTGAAAGTATGAAGTAGTATAATGTTAAGTCTGAAGTACATCTGGTACTGAAATATGAAGTAGAGAATTATGAAGTGCCAAAGAATGAAGAACTAAGGAAGTGAAGTATGAACTACAGAAGTATAAAGTACTGAAGTACGAAGTTCTGCGCATGAACAACCACTGAAGTACGAAGTACAAGGGTTCTGAAGCACTGAAGTCCTAAGTAATGAAGTATACGGAAGCATGGAAGTATGAAGTACTGAAGTCTTATCTACTCACAAGAATAATTGAAGACTGAAGTACTTATACTCGAATACTGCTTAAGATGAAATATGTTACACTTCTATTTTGGCATTTGAAAAACCAAGTATCAAGTACTGTCTGAAGTATAAAATATCGAAACACGAGGCACGCACAGCGGTACTCAAAGTTTGGTTAAGTGTTTTTTCTTTCAAATATGACCAACTTTAAGAGGACACTTTTAATGAAACAAAATCGCTTTCAATCAGTCGAAAAAAATCGTTCAACGTCCAGAAACAATGCACTCAACATATTGTGCTGTGAAAAGCAAGAAAAATCCAGAAAACAAATAAAATAACAACAGCTATCAAAACAACTATCTATAATAATTTTTACTAAGCAACAACATCAACAACAAATAAGTAAAACGAAATATAATTCTTATACCTTATATGCTTTTTTCAAAAACTACACAAATAACAAAATAAAAATAATACCAACAATAACATGTAATATTATCTTATTCAACATTATTTTTGTATAACAAAATTAAAAAAAAAATATATAGAAATAAATTAACAACAAAAAATAAAATAAAATAATAATAAACACTAAAAACATATTTACAATGCTGCCCTCCAAGTTTTTTCAAAAAAAAAAAAAAAATAAAAGAACAATTAAAAAACAAAAAAAAACCTTTAAAATTTCTCAACATATATTTATATATATTTTATTTATGAATAAAAATATATATAGATATTATATTACCTTGCCTAAGCCCCGAGCTGCTGAAACACAACAAAAACGTTAAACGAAACAAAACAAAAATACATAACTGTATTTTTATCACCTCTTAGTTGCACCACAAACATCTTATTCAAACTTAAACATTTGTGGCTATAATATCGTACTCCCTATCAGAAAAAAAATATATAATTGCTCGTTAACAATACCCCCGCCGCCGCTAGAAATCCTCATACTAATCCCTGATAGGAACCAAATCTAACAACAACAACAACAAAATACTTACATACTTAATTTTTCATTTTACTTTTTTCCCTTAATTTAAATTTGTTTTTAGTGGATAATTTTTAAAACAAAAGAAAACGTAATAATTATTCAAAATTAAATAAATAAATAAAATAACAATAAAAAAAAAATATCAATGATTATATGATTAAATAAAATAATCATTGAAAAATCAATTCGTCCTCTTTTATGAAAATAAGCTTAAATAAAATAATGAAAAAAAACAAACGTTAAGAGTATAAGAGCGTTTATCATATAGTTTAGCACAATATATTTTATAAAGAGAAAACAAAACAAAAGTAAACAAAAAATAAAATTAACAAAACCAAAAAAAAAACAAAATTGCAATGTAAATGTATTCATATGTTCTTTTTTATATATATTATTATGTATAATGAATAATATGTGTATGAAAATTATATATTTATCTGCTCGATCTATAGTACGGTAATGCATTTTTCGTTTTGTATATTAACTCTATGCAAGAATGCATATAACTTCAATAAACAAAGTAAAAATGTCTATTCGTTTTCATATATATACAACAATATATATATACATATATATATACTTCTTTACAGAAAATAAATTGGGTTTTTAACATTGACATAATTATATATATTTAAAATATATATAAACAAAATAAAAGAAAAACCTAATATGTAAGTAATTTCATTATATTTTGCAATTTATATTGAGAAGTTTAAAAATAATAACAAAAAAATCATTATTATTAATAAATAAAATACAAAATAGAAAACTCAACTAAAACTCAAAAACAAACAAAAAATATTAACACAGTGGATGCGCATTGCTTTCTTATATAAAAAAAAGAAAAAAACATTATAACAACAAAAAATAGAATATTAACAAATTTTAAATCGAGATTTAAAAACAAAAATAATTTTTGAAGAAAAAAAAACCAAAACATTCATTATTTGTTTGTCAATATTATGATTATTATTCTTATTATTTTATATTCTCAAACACTCATAAACAATATTTGTGTATGTACATTCAAATAAATAAGTAAGCAAACCTGTGCTGATTAAAGAAAAATAAACAATAAAAACATCATTGTTGAGTTTTTTTTTCTGTGTAGAACATAAGGGAATAAGGTAAACTAAAACAGGTACCTACCACTTGAAGTTGTATAGGAATCATCAGCCTTTTTCAGACAGCTAGGCATCACTGGATTTGTTGAAAGAATTTTTCGCAACCTAGAGGCTTCAGAAGTTTCTTCTCGTCTCAGGACGATCAGTCAGATCTTCACAGTTCCTTTTTGTACCTATTTTGGTATTTTTTGTATGAATCCCATTCAGAAACCAACCTTGTGTCTTTAGCTCTGTTAAAGAGTTTTCTGCACTCTTTCTGAGCGAGTCGAGACCCGAGGTCTATAAATGTCGTTTGCTTTTCCCTGAGGCTGAAAACCCCACCCCGACTACTCATTGTCAAGTGGTCACTGAAGCCTCCAGAACTGGTTCTCCTGCTTCAACCCATCGATTTGGTCCCGTTCGGACACAGCTCTACTGAGCCGAAGGAGTTCTGTTCCGTCTTGTGCGAGGACGTCTCGACTGTAAAGGAGCCGCCGCCAATCGACGGTTCTTCGCCTGACATGGTATGCCATTTTAAATTCCGAAGGTTTTGGTAGAAGTTACACTGCCACTTTTTATTGAAACAGGTTATTTTATTTTATAAATAGATATTTATTTGATGAGATTAATTTTATGAATGAAGAAAAAATAATTTAGAAAAACATAATTGATATTCAAAGCTACATTAATTTCATATTGAACATAAAGTATAAAGTGTTTTAATAACAAGTAATATTAAACAAAATACATAGAATGTCTTTCAACACCCCTTCTCATTCTATGTTGCTCATAAGTCCCATTTTCATTCGAAATAAGACGGTCTTCTTTGCTGATAAGGGTTTAGTTAACAAATCTGCGATCATGTTATCCGTTGGTCAATATTCACATTTAATAATTTTCTTTTCGACGTAATCTCGAACGAAATGATACTTGATGTCTATATGTTTAGACCTGTTATTAAACTTGTCGCCTTGAATCATCTTGATGCAGCTTTGGGTGTCCTCATAAATTATAATTGGTTGATCAACACATTCTTGAAAGTCTTGAAGTAAGCGTTTCAACCATGCTGCTTCTTTTGCTGCTTCTGAAAGGGCTATAAATTCGGCTTCGGTTGACGATAATGCCACGCATGTTTGTTTTGGTGCGGGGAAATAACTCCACGGGAACTAACTCCACTGAGGGATTTACTTCCCACCAAGTGACAACTTACTCCACTTTTGTAAAGTGTAGTTAGTTCCCATGTACAGTGGGAATTAAATTCTTCAAAAAATTAGTGAATCTAGTTCCCTTCAAATTTGAAATATTTTGTCACTTTAATTGAGAAAAATTTAAAATAAGAATTCAAGTATATTGAGCAATTTAATTTGTGAAATTAAAATAAATGTCTTAGAAACGAAGTCATTCCGAAATTCAGTTTTTAAGACTGAAAATAATTTAAAAAAATCGCATGTACAAAAATATTGAGAAACTTAGTCATTCGGAAACCCATTTTTAAGAATCTGACCCCCTATATGGTGATTCATTAATTTTAAACATTTTCTAAAACGGTATATAACGATTGAAATATACCGCATGCTGTAAGTTTATGTGACATAAAGAAAACTTTTTCCAATGCAAACATTCTTCTGAAGTTTGGTGTTCTGTGAGAGTAGGGCATTCTACAAGCACACTGTACTTGAACCCAGTTTCATCTTGTTGCATCTTTTTGTCCCCTTAAATAACTGAGCTATTTCAATAACATTAAAAGTTCCATCAGAAAGACATTTTTTACTGACTCTATTAACTCTACAATCCCTCTCAAATGGTTTACAAAATTGTATTATTAAGGATTTGGAGCTTGAACCAAAAATTGCAAGCGAGCGAAGCGAGCGGAAAAAATTTTGCCCAAAAGAGAATCAATTTGGGGTGTGAAAATAAAAAAAACCCAAATTGATTCTCTTTTGGGCAAAAATTTTTCCGCTCGCTTCGCTCCCAATCAAACCAAATTGATTTGAGTGTTACAGATAGTCATCATCCTCAGACCAAGGTGAAAAAAGATACTCAAAATGAATCATTGCAGTGCAGAAGTGCTTTCCAGACACTAGCATGCTTCCCCAAATTAAAGGAAACGCCAACAGCTTTGAAAATGAATTGCTCTATCCATTTTGTCGACAAATAGGTAGTAAATTAAAATGATCTTATTTATTTATAAGACATTTTGGGGTTGTAGTTATGTATGTATACACGAATGACCCACCATAGTGGTCACATTTTCGGGACTTCTGACTTCCGGACCAGTTTCCCTGCGCCATGTATAAATGTGTGAACTTAATTCCCATTAGAAAGTGAACTAAGTTCTCACCGTACATGGGAACTAACTACACTTTACAAAAGTGGAGTAAGTTCTCACTTAGTGGGAAGTAAATCCCTCAGTGGAGTTAGTTCCCGTGGAGTTATTTCCCCGCACCGTTTGATTTCTGCAGCTCCAATAGATGGAACAACCAAAAAGTGAAAATATGTAACCACTGTTTGACTTACGATTGTTTGTATCTTCACCCCAATTCGCATCTGAGTATCCAAGAAGTTGTTGATTGTTATTTTCCTTATATGACAGCTTTAATCTTGATGTTCCCTTCAGATAACGAATAAGTCTTTTAAGTTCTATGTTCTATCCAATCTTCTTCATTAGGCTGGCATGTCTTTTGACTAAGAATACAAACGGCTGCTGATATGTCTGGTCTTGTGTTGAGAGCTATGTATAGTAAGCTTCCAATAATCTTTTTAAAATTTTTTGTTGTTGCTGAGTGGTTTCCGTTGGTCATTTGATTTTCCATACGAAACTTCAATTGGTATGTTTGAACCTTTTGCTTTGGAAAGTCCGGTTTCTTCTATAAGTCTTTCGATGTATGCTGTTTGAGAAATTGAGATTGGTCCTCTCTCTACTCTTTCGATTTGAAATCCAAGATAGTTCTTGACTGGTCCCAAATCTCTGATATCGAAATACTCTTGAATAAGTTAATATCTTCTTCATTTTCTGCTGCAATGAGTCATCATCGACATATATTAAAATAAAAGATATTTTCTTTTCTTCAACCAAAGTATAAAAACATGAATCCGTTTGGCTTTGATTAAATCCTAATCTGAGTAGTACACCATGAATATTTTTGTTCCATGAACGAGCAGACTGCTTTAAGCCATATATTGCTTTGTTAAGTAAACAAACTTTCTTTTCTCCATTTAACTTCTTAAATCCCTTTGGTTGATCCATATAAAAAATCTCCTTCAAGTCACTGTGCAGAAATGCAGTTTTGCAGTCAATGCGATAGCCAAAAACATTCTTAGCGTAGTATGGGATACGACTGGTGCAAACACTTCATTGTAATCAATGCCAAAACGTTGCGTAAATCCTTGAGCTACAAGTCGTGCCTTATACCTTGTTCCGTTCTCATCTTGTTTTCGTTTGAAGACCCATTTGCAACCAACAGGCTTTCTATCTTCAGGCATATCTACAAGAGTCCAAGTGTTATTCTCTTCTAAGGACTTCATTTCATTTTGCATAGCCTTGAACCATAGTTCGACATTCTATGTATTTTGTAGTAATATTTATCAAAATACATAGAATGTCTTTCAACACTTTTGACAACAAACTTTTTACCGTTGAGCATATCATAAAGCATGTACATGTACAATAATGGTTTACGGATGCCTTGTCTGGTGAGTTTTAGGTACAACCCTTCTAACCATACGGTGTCGAAGGCCTTCTCTAAATCAACCAGAACAGCACCCGTGCATTGTTTCTTGGACTTATTCCAACGCACATAACTATTATGCCACGGACACTACTAGTCTACTAATACCTTAATTGTTCGAAGAATATTATGAAGATACCAAAGTTTTAAGCTTTACAATTTATTTTGTGAAATCTTGTCAATCAAGCTGATATTGGTCAGTTTAGTCTAGAGCCGTTTAGAAAGAGATAACTTTTAAACAATAAAAAAAAACGCAAATTATCGCTCATCAAAAGACGGCATTAATCACATCAATCAGCTTATTCAAAAAGCCCATGACTCGTTTTATAGCCAATTGCCTATTTTATTGGTTGGCTTACCCAGCTCAGCTAACTAATTTCCTCCTACCTCCCTACGTTTCCTCAATGAAGAAGCCGTGTTGGTCGATGTCGGTGACTAAAATTGCGATTATTATTGATTTGAACTTAAGCATTCTATTGTATTCAATAAATTAAAACAAAAAAGAACAAACAATTTCCAATGATTATAACAGCACTCGTGGGTGAGCTGATAAGAAAAAAAAACCAAAAAAAAAAAAAGACTTTCGAGACTTTGCTTAACACAAACCAAACACAAAATTTAACAAAATAAATACAAATCACATAAATCACAACCATCGCTGTCCAATTACGAAGTGCTTCAAATAAAATAACACTCTCAAGAACATACTCGAGTTTTGAAGAGTATATGGAATAGGCAGTTGTCGTTGTCGTGTCGCTGTTACTGTCGTTCTTGTTGTTTTGTTTCCAAAACTTAAGACCAAAGTATAATGAACGACCTCTTGAAAATCGAGTTCATAAGAGGGGGCCGTAAAATCCACAGATATACACAATTTGTTAACATGGATCGATATAAATCTTCTTATTTAGTTGAAAATGTTGACAAAAAATTTAAGTGTTTGACAAGTCAAAAGATAAATCGCTTGCCGATAGCTCAAAAACTCGCCGAGATATGAGTTAGAGGCTCGCGTATTTTTTTTTTTTTTTTTTTTTTTTTTTTTTTTTTTTTTTTTTTTTTTTTTTTTTTTTTTTTTTTTTTTTTTTTTTTTTTTTTTTTTTTTTTTTTTTTTTTTTTTTTTTTTTTTTTTTTTTTTTTTTTTTTTTTTTTTTTTTTTTTTTTTTTTTTTTATAATAACTTTACACAGTAAGATAGAATCTTTTTAGTTAGTGTAAGTTTCAAGGTTTACAATTAGATGCATAGTAATCCATAGCATAATTTTAATAAAAACAACATAATTAAGGTGTACAACTCCAAGCTTAAATATAGTAAAAAAAATATAGTTCAGTAACATTAATTAAATTTTAATTTTAATTACAAATAATAGTTAAGAAAGAAAAGCAAATTCTAAGAGAAAATAATATACAATTAATCAAGTCATCATCATCATGAAAAAGTCTCTAAATACTGCCTCAGCTTTACCCTGAACAGAGTCCTGGAACTAGTATTCTAATTTGATTTTGAAAGTCCTCGACGGGTTTCCACTTTGACATAAAATTAGCTTAGGGACATAGGAAAAGTGAAAGAAGTAACGTTACATCAAAATAGTTTATTAAAACTGCTGCTGACATAATTGTTATTTGCTGGATGTTTTTAACTCTGTTAAGAAAGAAGAAATGAGTCACTAATGAAGACAACCATAATTCTTGTATCCAATTCTTTTTGAAGAACAGACAAACTGGAATCCATTTCGTTATTCTTAGCCTATTTATTCGATGGTATTTGATAGAGCTGATTAATCTATCAAGTGATGGCGATTTGAAGGCAGAAATCGATTGGAATTCGATTTTGGATTTCGACACAGAAATCACTGCGACTAAAGTGTAAATGTAAATAATATAACATGTTATTAGTGGTCAATGACATCAACATGAATTGCTTTCTAATCTAAATTGAACAAGATTCAAACTGTCACGTAAGATGTTTGCTTCTAGCACAGGCATTTTTATGTTTTGAATGTACAGGTGTAAGGTAAATGGAACAGTAGATACGATGCTTTGTAGTTGTAGTCATTTATTCCATTTTCCACCCCTAAAATTTGTATTTGTATTTGTCGATTTCACTCCCTGCTTTTGATGTCACTTCATTATTCATTCAGTTGTGAAGTGTCAATCAAAAAGTGAGTGTTTTTCATTAAAAAGTTTTTCAAATAAAAAAAAAAAGAAAATAAAAGAAAAAAATACTGGAAAAAAAGAACAATTGATAAAGGGGGTGAGTTTTACTCGCTGAATTTATTTAGTAGAAATTATATCTAAGTTTTTATCTAAACAATGGTGTAAGATCCAACACGCAACGTTCGTGAAAGATTCACGACCGTCTGCGTGTTGGCCTCCTGCTTTATCCTTTTCTTATATTTTATTTAAGAGCATTGGTGTAAATCCATCGGTTTAAATGTAGGATGGTCGCTTGGCTCTGTATTGGTTGATGTATATCTCATTGGTGTAACATCCACCGGTTCCCCTGCGAGTGAGAGGCTCAATGGTGTGTGAGGTGGTCTCCTGGAGAATCGTCGACAATACTTAATTTTATTTATTTTATTTGAGCATTGGTGTAAATCCATCATTTAAAATGTAGGATGGTCGCTTGGCTCTGTATTGTTTGATGTGTATCTCATTGGTGTAACATCCACCAGTTCCCCTGCGAGTGAGAGACTCAATGGTGTGTGAGGTGGTCTCCTGGAGAATCGTCGACAATACTTAATTTTATTTATTTTATTTGAGCATTGGTGTAAATCCATCATTTAAAATGTAGGATGGTCGCTTGGCTCTGTATTGTTGATGTGTATCTCATTGGTGTAACATCCACCGGTTCCCCTGCGAGTGAGAGGCTCAATGGTGTGTGAGGTGGTCTCCTGGAGAACCGTCAACAATGCATTCACTTTTGTTATTGTCGTAGCCGTAGTTCGAATAAGAAGAAAATAATATTTCTAGTGTATTGTTCTCTGCTTGTGAATTCATAGGGCTTTGTTTATTTATTTTCAGTAGTCATTGCCAGTGAGGAGTGTGCCAATATATCTTGCCCATTACCCAGAAGACTCTATAAATTAATTTATTTAAAATAAAAGAGCGTGTTTAACAAGAATATATAAAAAAAAAAACTGGTGTTTACATTTTAATTTCTTCTTATAATTCAGAAGTGGGATAAGGACGGCACGTGGCAAATACTTCGATGGCAATGGCAACTCTTAAATTGTATTGTTAATATTTTGTATCCTACTTGCTTTTGAGGTTTTTTTTTGTTTATTTTATTATTTATTTCTAACATTATTATTTGTCGAATATCATTTACCTGTTAAAACTCTTTCACTTTATTATATTCTTTTTCTTTGTTGTGTTCACTTTTTCTTGGGCTTGCAAAGGAAAGTTTACTGTTGAAATGGAAAGAAACAAGCATAAAAGGCGTAGAGAACGAAGTTCTAGCGCAAGTTCTAATGAAAGAGAACATAATAGATCAAAACGCAAAAGAAGTGGAAGGCATAGGGAAGATTCTTCGAGGTCATCAGGGACAATAGATCCTATAGACAGGCTTACAGATGCTCTTACCACTGTAATGGAACGAACGGGTACCAGAAATCAGGCACCTTATTTTAAAGGCGATACGGTACCCGAGTTTAACCCTGAGGACAGAAATCAGTCAGCGTCTCAATGGTGTCAAAAGGTCGATGAATTGAAGGAAATATTTGAGTGGTCGGATGGAGCAACGGCTTATTTTGCGTTAGGAAAACTTAGAGGCATCGCACAACTTTGGTATAAAGGTTTGACAAGTTTGAACTTCTCATGGAATGAATGGAAATCAAAGATCCAATTAGCTTTTCCATCGAATCGAGATTTTTGCGAACAACTTACAGAAATGCTCAAGAGAAAAAAACAGTATGATGAAACGTACATTAAATATTTTCACGAGAAGCTGGCCATGTTAAACGCTTGCCAATTAGAGGGGGAAAAAGCTGTTTCCTGTATTCTCGGTGGAATCGAGGACCGAATTGTAAAGACGGGTGCGAGGTCGGGGAGTTTTAAAACACCTGAAAAACTCTATGAGTATTTGAGCCAAGTAAATGGAAGTGAATCCTTTATGCGACAGGCAGCAAGTTCTTCAAATAGTAAAGGTAAAAATCAGCAATGGACCAAGCGTGAACCCGAACGACCAAAACAAATAAATATAACAACTGTTTGCTTCAAATGTGGTAAACAGGGTCATTTTGCAAATGTATGCCAAGCGAATGCATTGCCAGAAGAAAAACGTTGTACTTTATGTAGGGGAAAATACCATGACGACAAATCCTGTCCACGAAAAGAAAAAGTAAAAGCCTTAACTGCCTTACCTTCAGCTCGTATCGACGCGACGATGGAAATAAAAAGTATTTCAAGCAAATTAAAGTAAACGATTTTGAAATGACAGGATATGTAGACTTTGGAAGCTCATGTACACTAATAACAATGAAAAAGGCAAACGAGTTAGGTTTGGAAATAAACGACAAAAGTTCCGTACCTTTACAGGGATATGGAAATGGATTAGTATTTGGTTTGGGATCCACAACTGCAAAAATTGAAATTGATGGCATCGAAGCTGAAATCAAAGTAGTGTTAGTCAACAACGAGGTTCAGACGATCCCGATATTGGTCGGACGAACGTTTACTGAGCTGCCGCACATATGTGTTCTAAAACGCCAAATTCGTTGAAGTTTTTTCTCGAAGACCCGTCAAATCTACAAACTGCAACAGCCAAACAAAACTCTGAAAAAGTTAATTTGGTCTCGAAAGAAAGAACTGTGATACCGTCAAACCATATAAAACTGGTGGAAACACAAACGGACCAGGTTAATCGTGATGTTTTCCTAGACATCAGCTTACGTCAAAAAGAAGGAGAGGAATCTTGCATACCAAGAGCTATTCTGCATATAAACGAGCTTGGAATTACACATGTGCCTTTAATAAATTTATCCGACCGTGACATTACTATCAAAGACAACAAGATTTTAGCTAGAGGATGGACATGTTTCGAAAGTAGTGATTATATAGAACAAGTATTGCAAACAGGAAACCTGGAGTACGAACCAATAAAACTATCGGACTTAAAAATAGGACCAGTTGGGGAAGAGTTGCAAGGAGAGTTAGTTAAGCTTTTGAAGGAATTTCGGGAATGTATCTCGCTTAATATAAACGAACTTGGCTGTGCGAAGAGTGTACAAATGAAAATCCATCTAAATGACGACAAACCATTTTCATTCCGCCCTTATCGAATGGCTGTGAATGAACAACAGGCAGTAAGAGACATTGTACAAGAATTACTTAGAAATAATATAGTCCGCGAGTCAAGCTCTGAATTTGCATCTCCAGTATTGTTAGTCAGGAAGAAAAATGGAGAACAAAGACTATGTATCGATTTTAGAAAGCTTAATTCAGTGACTATCAAGGACAGTCACCCTCTTCCTAGAATAGATGACCAAATCGACAAACTAAGAGGTAGTAAATGGTTTATTAGTCTTGATCTAAAATCAGGTTACTACCAGATCCCAATGGAAGAGAATTCAAAACGGTTAACATCGTTTGTTACAACGTATGGACAATTTGAATTTCAGCGGATGCCTTTCGGGCTTTGTAATGCCCCTAGGGTTTTTCAAAGATTGATGAACAACATCCTAGCTGGACAACTAGATACGGCCGCGGTATATCTGGATGATATATTGTTACACGCAAAATCACCTGAAGAATTGATGAAGATGTTTCGGACTACACTCGCTATCTTCAAACGAGAAGGACTCACCCTGAATATAAAAAAATGCACATTTTTTATGAAAAGTGTTAGTTTTCTAGGGTTTGAAGTAGAGAACGGAATGGTTCGACCAGGTACTGACAAAACCAAAGCAATCGAACATTTTCCTCAACCTAAAACCGTCCAACATATTCGGCAAGTCCTCGGACTTACAGGCTATTTTCGGCACTTCGTCAAACACTACGCTCAAATAGTTAAGCCCCTTACAAATTTACTACGAAAATCTACGGACTGGAAATGGACTGAAGAAGAAGAAAAAGCTTTTAGTACTCTAAAGCAAGTTTTATGTGAGAAACCAGTGCTGGCAATTTTTCAACCAGATGCTCCTACAGAAGTGCACACAGATGCCAGCTCTATGGGATTAGCTGGCATTCTCCTACAAAAGCAACATGACGGACGACTCCACCCAGTTCTTTACTTCAGTAGACAAACCAGGCAACCGGAAGATAAGTACCATTCGTATGAGCTGGAGACACTTGCTGTGGTTGAGTCCTTAAAAAAATTTCGATGTTACCTATTAGGACTGAAATTTACTGTTGTCACCGATTGTAATGCACTTAAAACTTCAAACGAAAAGAAACACCTCCTTCCCAGAATAGCTAGATGGTGGTTACAGTTGATGGAATTTACATTTGATATAAAGTACAGACCCGGTAATAGGATGTTACACGCTGATGCTCTCAGCAGGAATCCTTGTCTAGAAGAGCCCATAATGCAAATCAAACAAGCTGATTGGGTACTTTCAGCACAACTTACAGACGATAAAATCAAAGAAATCCGCGAAATCTTAATAAGAAAACCCCAAACAGCAAACGAACAGAAAATATGCCAAGATTATTCATTGCGTGATGGACGGGTCTATCGCAAAACAGAAAATGGTTTTCAATGGGTTGTACCAAAGGGTATGAGACAACAAGTTGTCCACGCAGCCCATGATGAGTTGGGACATTTTGCCATAGAAAAGACACTGCAAAGGCTTTGCGAACACTATTGGTTTCCAAATATGCGAAGATATGTTGAGAGATATTTAACATGCTGCATCAGATGTTTATTCAATAAACGAAATGGTGGTAAAGGAGAGGGATACCTTCATCCGATTCCTAAAATAAACGAACCAATGGGTATGTTACACGTTGACCATTTAGGTCCTTTCCCGAAATCGAAGTTTGGAAATTTGTATATAATCGCTATGATTGATGGATTTACCAAATTTTCACTTATTAAGGCCGTGAAATCAACCAAGACCAAGTTAGTGATCGATTTTTTTAAAGACGTATTCGCCGTTTATGGAACGCCCAAAGTTATAATATCGGACCGAGGCAGTGCATTTACGGCAAAGGAGTTTAAAAACTTTTGCTTACAAAATAATGTAAAACATATTTTAAACGCAGTCGCCACTCCAAGAGCAAACGGCCAAGTTGAGCGCCTTAACAGATCAATTTTGAGTGCACTTATGACTTCAACGCTCGAAGAAGAACGTTGGGATGTCAACGTGCGTCAGGTACAATTTGCACTTAATAACATTGTCAACAAAAGTACGGGTAAGACACCAAGCCAATTAATATTTGGAATGCAACCAAGATCAGGATCTGATATGGTTTTGAAAGATGAAATTCTCCAGACGACGGCAGACTTGATTGATGATCTCTGCCACCTTCGAAAACAAGCTACAGAACACATAATACAAGAACAGGAAAAGCAAAAACTTCAGTATGATAAACGTCGGAAGAGTCCCAAACAATACAAAGAAGGAGACCTAGTGCTAATAAAGAAGCAGGAGAGTACAGTGGGTACAAGCAAAAAGTTAGTCCCGCCTTTTAAAGGACCGTTTATAGTCAAAGCAGTACTACCAAATGATCGTTACGTTGTGAGGGATATCGAGGGTTCCAATCGAAGGACTCGTCAAACAAGTTATGAGGGAGTACTTGCGGCAGACAGTATCCGACCCTGGGTACCAACCGGAGGCGTTTCGGATACTGAGGATGATATGGACGGAAATGATAGTGAAACTACTGAAGATGAAGAACTCGAGGCGAGTTCAGTTCAGGATGGACGACTGTAAGGTAAATGGAACAGTAGATACGATGCTTTGTAGTTGTAGTCATTTATTCCATTTTCCACCCCTAAAATTTGTATTTGTATTTGTCGATTTCACTCCCTGCTTTTGATGTCACTTCATTATTCATTCAGTTGTGAAGTGTCAATCAAAAAGTGAGTGTTTTTCATTAAAAAGTTTTTCAAATAAAAAAAAAAGAAAATAAAAGAAAAAAATACTGGAAAAAAAGAACAATTGATAAAGGGGGTGAGTTTTACTCGCTGAATTTATTTAGTAGAAATTATATCTAAGTTTTTATCTAAACAATGGTGTAAGATCCAACACGCAACGTTCGTGAAAGATTCACGACCGTCTGCGTGTTGGCCTCCTGCTTTATCCTTTTCTTATATTTTATTTAAGAGCATTGGTGTAAATCCATCGGTTTAAATGTAGGATGGTCGCTTGGCTCTGTATTGGTTGATGTATATCTCATTGGTGTAACATCCACCGGTTCCCCTGCGAGTGAGAGGCTCAATGGTGTGTGAGGTGGTCTCCTGGAGAATCGTCGACAATACTTAATTTTATTTATTTTATTTGAGCATTGGTGTAAATCCATCATTTAAAATGTAGGATGGTCGCTTGGCTCTGTATTGTTTGATGTGTATCTCATTGGTGTAACATCCACCAGTTCCCCTGCGAGTGAGAGACTCAATGGTGTGTGAGGTGGTCTCCTGGAGAATCGTCGACAATACTTAATTTTATTTATTTTATTTGAGCATTGGTGTAAATCCATCATTTAAAATGTAGGATGGTCGCTTGGCTCTGTATTGTTGATGTGTATCTCATTGGTGTAACATCCACCGGTTCCCCTGCGAGTGAGAGGCTCAATGGTGTGTGAGGTGGTCTCCTGGAGAACCGTCAACAATGCATTCACTTTTGTTATTGTTGTAGCCGTAGTTCGAATAAGAAGAAAATAATATTTCTAGTGTATTGTTCTCTGCTTGTGAATTCATAGGGCTTTGTTTATTTATTTTCAGTAGTCATTGCCAGTGAGGAGTGTGCCAATATATCTTGCCCATTACCCAGAAGACTCTATAAATTAATTTATTTAAAATAAAAGAGCGTGTTTAACAAGAATATATAAAAAAAAAAAACTGGTGTTTACATTTTAATTTCTTCTTATACAGGTGACCATAGGGCTCAGAGGAATGACTGTTGACTGCTAAGCCAAACGCTACGAGTTCAAACCCCAGCTTCGAAAGCATTTTGTTTTCTACAAAAATCGCCAGCTTATCTAAGTCCATCTGTGCGACAATAGAAATCTATATCTCTTCCTCTGTGCCATGTAGCTTAATGTTATGTGTTCTTTCCTTCTATGTGTTTATAGTCTCTATTTGTTGTGTTAATGTCTTGTTCTGTCCCAGCCGATGGACACACATTTATATGCGAAGTAGGTACTGTGATATCAATGCTTTGGATGCTAACGAGTTCAGGCCAAAATAAGTTTATATCTTTAGTTACTGAGCTTAACCAAAGTCGTATTCAAAAAACGTTTGAACAATGACACCAATCACCGCAACCCAAATCCAAACTAAACAGAAACGGCATTGGCTGTTAACCCAAATGCGGGCTAAGTTCTCTGATCCTGATACTCATTGTGATAAAACAAATGTTTTAAAATGTTCAGCTGTTAAACGCGGGAGCGCTGCGGTGGGTCGAAATGATGTATTTTAAAATACAGTATAAACATAATCCTGTATGGTTAAAATTAGAGATGCCGCGAATAGTCATTCGGCCGAATACCGAATACCGAATGTTCGGCCAGACTAATCAGCCGAATACCGAATATTCGGCCGCCGAACATTCGGCCAACGAACAATGTGTTTCTCTATCTCTATCTCCTACTAGACTTTTGACATTTAACTATCTATCTTATTGGATTGCATTGCATTTGTCAACGATTTGTGTGTAGTTGTAGAAATGAAGAAAGGAAGTTGCTAAATACAACATGAAAATGGACAAAGATTTTGAAAAAAAAACTTCTGATGAAAGCAAAAGCGAACTTTATTTAAGATCTATTTACCAAGATTGGATTGTAGAACAATTCGTGGTCAGCAAACACAATCAGTATTGCCATTTGACATCAGTTGCCAAAATCTACCTTTTGGTACTAGTGTACACTGTAAATAGTGAAAGATTTTTTTCAGAAGCTGGAATTGCTTAAACCACAATTTACCATTGGTAGAATCTCAATACTACATTTATTTTCAATAAAAAGTAGACATTTTTGTAAATAAATTAATCTTTGTTTCTCCATTTTTGATATTCAACCGAATATTCGGCCGGCCGAATATTTGGTGTACTATTCGGCCGAATACCGAATATCAAAAAAATTGGCCGAATAGGCCGAATACCGAATAGTTGCCGAATATTCGCGGCATCTCTAGTTAAAATTCTATATCTAAATATACTGTATCTCAAGATATTGTATTGCAAAATACTGCATCTAAGAATTATCTAACTAAAAATACTGTATTTTATGCAATTGTTGGTCATGATCAAAACATTTAATGCTAAGATGTGAAAGGTACAATTTGCAGTGTGGCATGGCCCTCAGGTTCTTAAACCACCTACTTGTGAAGTCATGAATCATCTCTTGGCTTCAAGTATCATCCCTGAATTGATTATGACATATACTCACATGTTCATTCTTTAACCTCACTTGCGAAGTACATTACTCATCAATTACTGAATTATAACTAGAATAAAGTATTTTGAATTAAAAGTAAAACTGACTATTATTTACATGGTGCCGAAACCAAATTTATTTTTCAGTAAAAATATTTAATTTTAACTAGTTGGTTAATTTAAAATGACTGTGCCACCAGCACAAGCCGCGGCAGACAGTAGTCTTTGCCAATTTCTTAGACCGCCAAAACCAATAGTCATCGAACATGATAAAGATGGGTGGCGTAGGTACGAATGGTCGAAAAAAAAATGTCGACTGGCCAACTGAAAACTTTACAGACTGTTAAAATGTCGACTGAAGTTTGATCGACAAAAAAAAAGTTGCCAATTTAAATGTCGACTATAAAAATGTCGACTGAAAAGTTGTCGGTTAAAATGTCGACTGTTGTAAAGAAAAAAACAAGAAACTCTCTCTTTAATGTGGAAGCTCAATTTTATTTTTAATTCAATGATATACATCGGTTCATAAAAAAATACAAATTCATGTGTAGGGATTTACATAAGCTTTCATATGACTCCTCAATGCCATTCAAATGTCATTCGGTTCTCTGGGAAAACGCATTTTTGTAAAAATTTCGACATTTCGATGACTGAAATATACTGAAGATTACAGCAGGTTGATAAAACGAATGATGAATGTAAACTTTAACAGTTACCTGGGATTTCACATGCATGCGGCGAATGTAAACATTAACAGTTAACCGAGAATCACTGTCGACCTTTTACGAGTCGATATTTTCAAAATCGACATTATAAGAGTCGACATTTTGTTCAGTCGGTATTTTTATCAATCGACTTTTCGACAGTCGACATTATAATGGTCGACTTTGTTAAATCGTTATTTTAAAAATCGGCAAATCGTACCCAACCCGATAAAGATATGGCTAATGAGTGGAAAATTTGGAAGCAGCAATATGAATTCTTTGAGATAGCTACTGGTATGGACACCAAACCTCAAAAAGTTCAGGTAGCGACCTTTATGTCCGCAATCGGATACTCTGTTCTCCAAATATACAACTCACACCCACAACCGACCTCCCAAAGGACACTCGCCGAGGTAAAGAATCTTTTTCAAAAATTAACACTACCTTCGAGAGGTAGATACAAATTTAATAAAATTACTCAAAAGGATGGCGAAACTAAGACCAACTCATACTTGGAATCCAAAGCGATGACCTTCGTACAAAACTATTATCTCAAGACATCGACCTCTGTCAGCCTACAGATCTGGCTCAAAAACAATCAGCTCAAATCGTCAACGAAGGCGACAAGACAGTAAACCACTACTGTGGGAATGGAAAACCGTTCAAGAAGAAGCATTTACGAAATTAAAAACAGCCATAAGCACAACTCCGGTATTAAAACTTTATGATGTCAATGTTGACGTCAAGTTACAAGTCGATGCCAGTTCAACTGCACTAGGTGCAGTTCTCTTGCAAAAAGACCAACCGAACCGAAAAAATATTCCCAATTGGAAAAAGAGGCTCTGGCGATTAAATTTGGTTGCGAAAAATTCCACCAGTACGTTTAGGGGAAAAATTAGTCATCAAGTCTGACCACAAACCGCTTAAAACAATTTTCCGAAAACCTCTTCACTAGTCACCATCCCGCCTTCAACGTATTCATTTAAGTCTTCTAACATATGATCTCGAAGTCATATATAAAGAAGGTAGACAAATGTTTATCGCCGATCCGCTAAGCCGAGATTGTATAAACAAACAACAACCAGATGACAATGACTTAGATTTACAGGTTCAACTCGTTCTTTCCATCTCTGAACAAGAACTCGAAAAACTTATTCAGCTAACCAAATCTGATGAAACTTGTATAAGCAACTGAGCGCATTAATAACTTAAACGGGTGGACGAGAAATGTTGATTCCCTTCCAAAAAAATTGAAATGTTATTGGAATTTCAGAGAAGAGCTTTCGATCTACGACGAAATCATATACAAAGCTCACAAGACCCTCATTTCTTCGGCAATGAGAGCTGAAGTATTAAAATGTATACACAACGGACATGCGAAATGTGTACGAAGAGCAAAAAATGTTGTGTTTTGGCCGCAAATGAATCGAGACATAAAAGATTATGTGCAAAAGTGCCCCGCTTGTCAAGTCTTTCAACGAAGCAACAACAAACTACGTTTAGGTGAAAAAAAATATACCTAATTATCCCTTCGTATAGTCGTCGCACCCGATTTGTTCTACTTTAAAGGTAATGACTATGTCTTGTTTGCTGACAGTTACTCAGGTTTCATTAAGTTGGAAAAACTAAAAGAACCAACTTCAAAAAATGTAATAACATTCTTAAAAAAATTTTTCGCGTCGAATGGAATTCCTAAAATCTTAGAGACTGACAATGGGCCACAGACCCACAGTATTCTTGTACAGAATTTAAGATATTTTCATCGGACTGGAAATTCAACCACGTTACTAGCTCCCCGTATCATCCTAGAGGAAATGGGTTAGCCGAGAAGGCAGTACAAACATCCAAAAGTATATTGAAAAAATGCAACTACGACAACTCCGATTACCAACTGGGTATTATTAATTTCATGAACACCCCGAGAGGAAATTTAGGAAGTCCTGCACAACGTTTATATTCAAGAAATTTGAGAGCACTTGAAACAACTACCATATCATCACTTAAAACTATATAAACTCTCAGAATGATATCTGCAAAGAGTTACAAGCCGTCAAAGACAAGCGCAGTACTCCAACAGCCAATTTTTCGAGAATTAATGCGAAAGCTTTTGATGAACTCTTACTTCAAATAACTCCGTTCATCAAAAGAGAAGACACATTTATGAGGGACGCAATATCGCCAGAAACGCAACTCTCCATAACCCTCTGATACCATGAAAGGGTAACGATTTCGAAGATCTTAAGTTTTTGTATGCAGTTTCGCCACAAGCAATATTAAAATTTGTTATTGAAGCATCGTTTTAATGGCCATCGTTAATACTAAAAGTGAATTTTTGATGGTGGATGTTGGAAAAAATGGCCGAAACTCCAATGCTGGAGTTTTTAGGCACACAACATTTTCCAAAATGTTAGAAAGCGGTTCGCTCCATTTGCCAGATGCTGAAGAACTTATCACGGATGAAGAGAAGTTGCCTTATATATTCGTGGCAGACGATGCTTTTCCACTAAAAGAGCATATAATGAAGCCGTATTCAGGTACACAATTATCTCCGCAAGAGCTGCATTGTAACAAATACCTTAGCTCATCAAGAGTTCGTGTAGAAAATGCTTTTGGTATTCTTGCTCACCGTTTCCAAGTTTTGCTAAAGCCCATTAACTTGCGACCCGAAAAAGCGACAAAGATAGTCTTGGCTTGTTGTTTTCTCCACAACTTTTTGAAAGAAAGAATGGACCAACGAAGACGTTTTAATAGGTCTGGAACTTACCACATCAAGACTATTGCCAAAAACATCCGCAACAAATTATGCACATACATAAACTCAAATATATCAAACATTTAATTCAGTTTATTAATTTCTTAATAATAAAAAAAAAAAAGTGTAAAAAAAAGTCATTAACAAAATTCTCTGTCTTCAAAAAGTTCCGATATGCTGGAATATTTGTCTGCTTTGTTTTGGGTTAATGAATCCTGAATATTGTTTTCTTTTCGTTCTTGAGTTCTCGAGGAATTTTGATCTAAAATCAAAATTTTTCTGGGAGCAACTTTTTGACTTCCTTGTTGGGTCAAAAGACATATTTTTTTGGTATTGGTGATGAACTGGACATAGGAGATATGGAAATGGGTGGTGATGGTGAAAAATGTTTGTAGCTATTTTGTTCTTGATGATGATGGCATTGATGGTGATATAATAGAATGCAATGTTAGTTGTTTAAGTTCACCAAGAATGAGAATTTCTTTAATGCTTTTTTTTGCATAAAGCCGTTGCTCAGTTTCCTGAAGGAACATGCCCAGGACTTCGCATGGATGGTTGCATCATCTTCATCGTCATTTTTGTTCATCGACTTAAGTTGGGCGCAGGCTTGTTGCAGAAAATCTTGTTTTGCTCTCGCTCCGTTTAGGCCGGATTTCCTAAAACAAATTTGAATTTGAATTTGAAAAAAAATCTTAATTTACAAATATTTACCTTTAACGCCTCAACATCGAAATCTACTGTTGAGACGCTTTCGGAAGCCTCTTCTTGATCTCGAAGAAAATCCAACTCGTAAAAATACCATAACGAGGTATAAACATCTTCTCCCCCAGCTCCAGATTTTAGGGAATCGGCTACTTTTTTCAGCTCCCCTCCCGACGACGCACAGTGGGACGAATGTATGGGAAAATTGGCATTTCTCATATCTTGTTTTTAAGTGATAGAAACCTGGTGAAATTGCATTAAGACGTCTATTTACACCTAAATCTATGAATTAAACATGAAAACCAGATAAATGGAAAAGTTTTAGCAAGGAAATTCATTAAAATTTAGTTAAAAGAGTTGAGCAACGAACTTTTTTTTAAGGATTTTCATTTTATTATTATTTTTTTCTCAACTTTTACTTAATTTTAGTTTATGAAAAATACATTTAACAATGTCAGTGATACATAAATATTATTATTTGAATAAACAAACAATAAAGAAAATGACAAAATAAAGACACAACACTTTTTATTCGTTGTCGATTTCGGAAGTATAATTTAAGTCGTCCGGGTTAAATTCTACGGGAAAACTAAGATCTGCATCATTCAATAATAAATATTGGCATAAATCTCGATCATAATTTGATACATGTGTACTTTTTGATCGGGAATGTGACAACTGCGGATCAGATGATAATTTCAAACCAATCATTTTGGATTAAATCGATTAAATGTTATAATAATCTTGGTTTAAGGATTAAACGCGACGGTAGCACGTTCTAATCTCTGATGTTGGTTATTTTGTTTTTAATTGTGGCCATGGTACCGTCAGGGTCAATTTCTTTGTACTTCTCTTAATAATTAAATCCTATGCCTGGGTTTTCTTCATTTTATTCCGATATTCGGCGCTTTTTATTTTCCAAATAGCTGGATTATTTTGAACTATTTGGAAAATTTCTTTCCAAATATTCGTGTTCGCGTTGAGAGTCATTTTTAGCAATAGATCAACTTGTTTTAAATTAAAAAATTCGACTGATGCTGTTTTGACCAGAGAGAGAGAGGATACCGCAAATTTTATTTTACTGTTACTTCGTGTTTGTGAATAAATGAGAAAAAACAGCAACAAAAATGAGGTGATAGTATTGGTAAAAACACGTATACTATGCAGTTACTATGGTCCATAGCTTGTAGGCATTGTCATTTTGACAGCTCGGTTTCCCATCTCCCTTTTAAACTCATGTGTGGTTTTGACAGCAAATCAACCAACTTGTCCGCATGCAGTTCAATTCAGTTAAAGGACTTTATATTCAACTTCAAAAAAATCAAAATCTTTTGATTTTTCTTCAACCAACCATTCAACTGTCAAATCGATGACATGACAAGGCCACACACAGGTTGATTTACATTTGATTTGATTCAGTTGACGGTTGAGTTGAACTGTGTATGGTGCACTTTAAGAAGGGAGATGCAATGTGGTCTGGCCCTCAGGTTCTTAAACCACCTACTTGTGAAGTCATGAATCATCTCTTGGCTTCAAGTATCATCCCTGAATTGATTATGACACATACTCACATGCTCATTCTTTAACCTCACTTGCTAAGTACATTACTCATCTCTGCCAATTACTGAATTATAACTAGAATAAAGTATTTTGAATTAATAGTAAAACTGACTATTATTTACAGATGTGAACTAAAACTTACGCAATATCAAATTAATTGATTGAAAAAAAACACGTACTATTTGTATGAACATCAAATAACAAACAAAAATGTTAAGTGCAAAACAAAATTAATTAAATTTGCAAAAATTGATAAAATATCTCTTTTATTTTTCTTTCTAATCTTACTTATATGTGTGTAAAGCGAATTTTTCCATTTTCTTAGACAAACAATAGGTGCATTTTTGCCAACCTCATTTTTATCAATCACAACAATTCGTATTTAATTTTGTCCCCATTTCGTTTTTCTTGCAAATAAAAATCAGTTCAGTCATATTCCCACTTATACACTTGTCTTCGAAAAGTGCCTACATAATATGTGATATCGATAAGCCTGCTCTGACCGCTGCGCTCTCGGAAAATAGAGCGAATTTTTTCTTAAAAAAAAGGAAACTAACAGACAAACCTTATTCAAACAATACCGTTATCGTGCGATATTATTTTTCTTATTTAAACAAGAAGTAGGAACAAAAAATATTGTTTATCGTCAAACTGATAAGGATAACAGAAATTTTCGCTGCACAAATTCACATTGCACAGCAGCAGTCCACATGACATTTGACGTGTGTATTGGTTTATTTTTTAGTTTCCTTGTAATAAATATATTGGCCACGTATCGATTTCTACTGAGCAAATATTGACAGATGACAGTTCGAAAATATATAGAAAGTCAGTTCAAGCAGGGAACGGATTGGCTAAATATTCGGAACAAAAGGCTCACACATCCGTCGAGTGAATCATTATTGAAAAAGGGGGGCTATTTCCAAGTAACGGTATTCTCAACTTTTTTCAGGCACCTGAATGTATATGACTTTAGAAAAAAGGGCTTGAAAAAAATTATGTGAATGAGGAAATGCATCCCAATCCTCAATTAAATGCTAATCCACTCCCGATTTATAATCAAAAATTAAGTAGACCTCAATTTTGTGTCATTTCTTACAACAAACAAGAGACAACCAACAATCATGCCCTTCCACCCGTTCCACCCCCAGTCAACAACAATGCTCCAACTTCATATTGAGTTTTGTTCATAAATAAAAAAAGTATTATTTATAAAATACAAAAAATTGACTACGACGGACGTTTGTTAAAGATAAGACAAAGTTTTTTTTTATAACCTGATGTGTCTGATAACTTACTGCGCATACTGTTAAGTCGTTCTTTTTTGTGTATGCTGATAAAAAACGTATTACGTTTATTATCAACTTTGCGTCGTTCCTTCCGTCCGTCCCGCCCGTATAGTCGACGTCTTCGTCGTCGTCCTTCCAATCACAGGTATCAATCAATCGTTTTTAATACTTTATGACTTCGATACTCCAACTGTTAGGATCAGTTTGGTTAAACTTGTGATAGAAGTTCGATAGCTTACGCGCGTTCATCGACTTTTGTTTCTTTAATTGTTTTTTTTTATTATTATTTTTATTTTTTGCTAATATCTTTGAAAAAGAGCAAAATAAAATTATTAACGATATTCACGCGTTCGTTTTCTATGAGTGCTTTTGGATGTCAATTTGACAAGAAAAAATAGGAAATATTTTGTGCCAAACTGTCAAAATAGTTTTATTGTTGTTGAAATGGCACATTTTAATCCATCAAGTTGTGGATATTATGATGAATATAGTGCTTACAATAATTATACCAATGTTTACCCGCAGGAGTATCATATTCAAGCGGATTATGAATATAAATATGAGTAAGTTTGAAAAAATCGAAAACAATTAGTATTTAAGAAACCACCTTTCCAAAAACGCTGAATTTCAATGTGAGTTTTCGTTTAAAATTCCCGACGGAAAAGGGTAAAAAATGCCATTATTTTATTAGCCTACTAACCTAGGGACTGAAAGGCGAAGAGTTTGTGTCCACTCACTGTGATGTTGATATCGTTGTTTTGGCTTTCTGGACTGTACCTTAAGGCAACCATCTATTCCAATTCGCCTTCTTAGCATACGAGTCCAAATGACCGTCAAAGCATTTTTCTTTCGAAGGTTTCCAGTATCGATTCCCCTTTTCTGTTCATTAGTCCAAGCAATCTGCGGCGTAAGGTAGAACTCCCTACACTTTAGTTAAAGAATTCAACCACGGAAAGACCGTCATGAGGATGCTTTGAACTTAGTTGGCGGGGGAGTTCTTATCGCTGTGAGAAATAGTCTCTCATCTTCCGTAGTTGTTTTCCCATTTAAAGTTAATATGGAACTTATCTGTGTTAAAATAACTTTACTGCAAAAATCAATTTTTGTATTAAAGTCCAATGTCAGTGTTCAGTGAACTTTCCTTAATCTGATAGACTTTGTTTTCAGTACTGCTGATCTTGACAGCTGTATTCTTTTGATAGGTGATTTTAATCTTCCTTTTATTGATTGGGTTCCCTCTGAATACAATTCCTATTTTGAAGCTACTACAGTTTCTACTCAGCTTCAATTGTTGGATAACTTTTTTTCTTCCGATTTACAAGCAAGTAAGCTGTATCAAAAAAAAAAAATGAATCGAATACTAGACTGTTCTCATCTGACGCAATAAATACTGGAGTTGTAGAATCTACAACTGCTTTATCAATAGATAATTACCACCCTCTCTTAGATATTTTTTTTTTGACTTGGGTGGTCATTTACTTGAGAATAGTAGGTAATCCCCATGATTGCTCATATACATTTGACTTCCGAAAAGCTGATTTTTTGCAGCTTTCAAATCGCTTACAAATTTCCGGTATCCAAGAATTACCGCCCAGCAATGATATTGACGCAATTATTGCAAAAATACAGAATAGAGTATTTATGAGTTGCATTGAAGAGGCAGTTCCTAAAAAGAAATCAACTCACTCTAACACTTTTAGTCATCCTTGGTATACTAAAGAGCTCAAAACACTTCGTAATAAGAGATATAAGGCTTGGAAAAAATACTTCGAATCCATGACCTTAGAAAACCAAGTAGTTATATTTCATTTTTTGAAGAATTTAAGAAACTGTTTTATGAACTTTAAAGTGAATATTTACTAACTATAGGTTGCTCTCTGTCGTCTGACCCGAATAGTTTTTGGAATTACCTTAATTCGAATAGGAAATGTGATGTTTATCCGTTGAACTTTACTAGCAATAATATAGCCCTCAACTTAACTTCTGAAATATGTGAAGAAGAAGAATTCGCAAATAATTTCAGCAAATCTTTCATCGATTCTCCGGTTGTTGTGGGTAAAGATTTTTTTCAATATTTACGTGGCTGTCCACAAGTACTATTTAACAACATATCAGTAGATAGAGACTGACAACATTATTAACATTCTTCTCTCCTAAAAGAAGATTTTTCGATTGGTCAGGATGGTATTCCACCTGTTGTCTTAAAAAACTGTAAGTCTGTGTTAACACCTCCCGTCCGTAAAATTTTCGAATTGTCTTTGAAATTAGGAAAATGTCCATCAATTTGAAAAAAACGTTTATATTATACCAATCTATAAGAGAGGAGATCAGACCAATATCGCAAATTATAGACCAATATCTAAGCTTTCCTGCATTCCTAAGTTGTTTGAAGAAGTTACATGTGACAGTTTGGCATTTCATTGCAGGAACATCATCTGTCACCAACAGCATGGTTTCATGCAGAAACGTTCCAGTGTCACAAATCTTCTTGTTTTTATATGTATATATACATATATATGTGTTCGCGGTCAGGAAATCGGTTGTGTCTACCTATACAGGTTTTTCGAAAGCTTTAGACCAACTTTCTCATTTTTCATTACTTGGATTTCCTTATAACTTGAGAATATGTCTTATCAAGTAAAATTCATGCATTTTATCTCTAATTAATTTTTTGCTAATTCGGGAGTTCCTCAGAGTAGCCATCAAGGACCTCTACTTTTTAATTTAGCTATGAACGATGCTCCGTTATGTGTTCGTAATAGCAACATTCTCATCTTCGCAGATGATTTGAGGATTTACAAAACATCTCTTCTAGTAACGATCATATTCTGCTACATGATGACATTAATAGATTTGCATTATGGTGTGAGAAAAATAGTTCAAATCTAAATCCAATTAAATGTCAAACAATGACCTTTTCAAGGAAGCGTGCACCGTCTTGGAGTTTTTTTTAGTCCTAACCTAGATTTTTCTGTGCACATTAACAACATTGTGAATAAAGCCAATTCAATGCTTGGATTTATAAAGCGTTGGTCAAAGGAGATCCGCGATCCAAATATCACCCGCGCTCTATATAATTGCTATGTTCGTCCTCACTGAGAATACGCTTCAAAAGGTTTGGTCACCTCATTACTATATTCATATTCATATTGTGAGGATAGAATCTGTTCAAACGAAATTTTTCTAGGTATCCTATGGAGTGATCCTTTTAATACCCCTCTTATGAAAGCCGTTTATTAACTCTCCAGAGGGAAACATTGTCAAATAGACGAAACAACAATGACATGGTATTCTTCCATCAAGTTATAATAGATGCACCGGACTTACTTGGCTCTTTATCTTTCAACCATCGGGGTGGCGGTTATAATCTTCGCAGGAAGGACATGGTTCAAGAACCTAAACATCGTACCAACCATGGATTTTATGAGCCCTTGACACGTATAAGTAGGCTTTCAAACTGCAACTCAGACTTATTTGATTTAAATCTAAGCAAGAATAAACTTAGATTACGGGCAGTTGCCCGTAGCTTAGTTGGTAAGTGCGTTGGCTGCTAAGCAGAACGTCGTTGGTTCGAGTCCTACTCAGGCCAAGTTTTTATTTCATCTTTCACGGGTACTGCCTCTTGCGAAGACCTGACATATCTTCCAAGAGTATCAATCTGTCATGAAAAAGTGCTTCCCAACTTTGCCGTTCGGAATCGGCGTTAAATTGTAGGTCCCCTCAATTCTTCACACGCACTCAGAGAATTGTTGATGAGAGTAAGCCACTTAGGCCTTGGCTCTTCAAGAGCTGTCGCGCCACTCTATTTATTTTTTTTTTTTTAAGAATAAACTAAAATCTTTACTCAAGACCAGTGTTCTACATTTAAAAAATTGTTTTTTTGTTAAATTAATTTTTGTAACTATAAGTTATGTATTAACACTGCACTAAGTGATGAGCCGGAGGTATAACATAAGGCGTGTTTTTTTTGGCATCGCTATCTGCTGCCAAATTCAATTTCCCAAAAAAACGTATCCACAGTTGCCCATCCGCAGCTGTTTTATTTTATTTTTAAGTTGGTATTTGGTTTTGCTTTCGGATAAGTTTTTGACATTGCGTCGCTTGGATAAATGTTTGTCGTATGTGAAAAATTAGGGTTTTGAGGTTTGAATGCAGTTTTGGTAATAGATTTTTTGCCTACAATTCTGTAAATTCCGTTTTTTATATTTGGCTTAGTTCCCGAGATATTCAGTGTTCTTTTTGTCGTATCTCCAAGGTCACTAACGATTTGAGTCATTTTTTGTCGTATGTGTAAGAAAAAGCTACACATACGACAAATTTTAAACATACGACAATTTTTCCCATACAAAACCGGTTTTTCGTCGATTCGGAAAATGATTGTCGTATCTCGTATGTGCCTTTTCTTTGAACACATACGACAATAATTTACTGAAGTCTACGTGTGCGTTTGTCGTATGTCCCATAACAATTAACACAGTCGTGTGTTATTTTTGGTCTCAGTTGCAATCATGATGTCAAAGGAGTCGGACGCCCGAGTCTTCTGCTCCGAGTTTGTCGGTAGAAATTTGTGCGTAATGACTATGATATTGTATGCAATAAATTTATGTTTTAATAACTTTTAATTGGTTTTTTAATTTTTTGGCATAAGTGGCGAAATATTAGGTGAGGACTTTTCAACTGACGATGAAGACAATGATCCGTCGTACCAACCTTCAACAGCAGACAAAACGAATTCCTTAAAAAAATTGTATGAGCATGCAAATTAATTGATTTTGCCAACTCCAGATTCGAATGAAATCCAAATTCGAAATGTGCCATCCGTTTATAGCAGTTCATGTAAGTTTCTGAATTTTCGTTAGTATCAAATCAAAGGTAGCAATTATTTCATCTTTCACGGGTACTGCCTCTTGCGAAGACCTGACAAATCTTCCAAGAGTAGCAATCTGTCACGAAAAAGTGCTTCTCAACTTTGCCGTTCGGAATCGGCGTTAAATTGTAGGTCCCCTCAATTCTTCACACGCACTTAGAGAATTGTTGATGAGAGTAAGCCACATAGGCCTTGGATCTTCAAGATTCTATGCAGTGTAACACCAACAACTTGCATAAAAAGAAAGAGGAACCCATCGTTATGGAAACAAAATTTAAGAAAGAGTCTTCGTGAGCAGGGTCTTCCTTATAATGGAAAAAATGTCATAAAAAGACCTGCTAGAGCGCCTTTTTTCAACTTCATTAATGTCGTTTTGTCGTATGTACAAGACTATTCCATTCAAACATTTGATAAATTTTTGTCGCATGGTTAAAAATTTTGTCGTATGTGTTTGGGAAACTAGCAGACTTGGTGAAATAGTCACATACGACAAGAGCATTCTGAGCAAAGTTGGCTCTAAATTGTTCCTTAACAACTATTTCGATTTTATTTTAACGTTATTGAACTAAAAACTTTTTTTTACATAAGTCATACAATTTTCAAGAATATCTGACGTAGGGTTTTTGAGAAAAAAAATTCTGAACTTTGAAGTCGTTTTCCCAAAAGTAGCCAAATGTAATATACGACAAACATTTATCCAAGCGACGATTGGGGTATGTTCGTAGATTGGCTCCGTCGGCTTTCAATAAACAATTTTGATAAAAATCGAGATTCAGGTTTTTGAATCTCGAATCCATTTTTTGGAATCTCAAGTCTCAAATAGATCATGAAATCTGAGATTTTTCTACTTTTTCCTCACTTCACCAACTCGTTTAGCTGCCAGATTCACAAATTTTACTCGACTCTAAAGATATGACTACAACGAGCACTTCTTGTAAAAAGACAAAAAGTGAAAATTTTCAAGCTCATTTTTTGACAGTTTGACAAAATTAAAAGTAAAGGGGCCGACCCAAAGAATCTGTCAATCCCGCAGCGTCGACGTATACGTTGTTGCCAACGTATTTGCCGGAGAGAACCGTCCCATAGAATACGTTCTATACTTTGACAGTTTCATTTGCTTGGTGTAAAACTTATCAGAACAAAAACATAAAATGTAAAAAAAGAGCCAAGTTCTCTTATGTGCGAACAGCACTATGTAAAAAGTTAGCCACCAAAAGTAATGAGATCTAAAAGAACGCCAAGTTCTTACATGTAAAAGTGTTATATTGAATATTTTAAATCATAGAAGATAATACAACAATATTAAAAGAAAATAGAAAATAGTTTGGATGAAAATTTACAAGTTCACTGTTCAAGTTTTAAAATATTATTAATTACGCTTCAAAAGAAAACTTGCCAAGTGAACTTGTAAATTTTCATCCCAACTATTTTCTATTTTCTTTTAATATTGTTGTATTATCTTCTATGATTTAAAATATTCAATATAACACTTTTACATGTAAGAACTTGGCGTTCTTTTAGATCTCATTACTTTTGGTGGCTAACTTTTTACATAGTGCTGTTCGCACATAAGAGAACTTGGCTCTTTTTTTACATTTTATGTTTTTGTTCTGATCTCACATCTTTTTGCAAAGTTTTTTTTTCGTTATGAAAGCATGAACTTCGAAATAACTTAATAAGCTAGCAATTTGCAAACTAACAATATAATTTCTCTGATAATTTATAAATAAATAATAGGTAGGTTAGGTTAGAGTGGCTGTCTAGATGTCACATTTATGTAGATATCAAGTATCCATTGTGAAACCACTAAGGAAAGTTACTCATGGAGTTTTATGAAGTTAAACAAATCAGAATTCTATATTTCAACCTATGACCATTTAAAGAAAGTGGGTGGCAGCCACGCCCCTGTTATGAAACTCCAATTTTGTACATATACCTATTTTCTCTTTTACTCAACCGAAACCCTATCAGAATTTCGAATTTAAACGTTTTCGAACATTTTAACAAAGTGGGCGGATACCACACCCCTAAATGGAAATAGATTTTTTCTCCTCATTTTTTTCATGTTATTGAACCAAAACCTTACAAGAATTCTAAATTTCCACATCCAACGACCGTTTTAAGATAGTGGGCGGAAACCACGCCCCTAAATGAAACTAAAATATTTTACTTATATTTTTCCATATATTCAACCAAAACCCTATTAAACTTCCGAATTTCAAGATCCTACGACCAGTTTTAGAAAGTGGGCGGATACCACGCCCCCTGAATGAGAAAATTGAAATTTTCGATTTTTTCCTTTGTATACAGCTGAAAACCTACCATTGTACCAAATTTCAAGATTCTGCTATTGTTAGAAGTGCTTCATAATTTTGATGATCAGTCAGTCAGTGAGCCAGTCAGTGAGTCAGTCAGTCAGTCAATTACGGTTTTTGAAATTTTTACTGGCCAATATCTCAGGAACTAGTGGTTCTACAAAATTATTTTTTTTACAGGGCCTTTGTGCCCATGAAGTTAATACGTAATTCAAATTTAAAGCTTCTAACTCCATGGGTTCAAAAGTTATGGAGGGTAAAAAATGTGTTTGAGTTCGATCCTGTAAAAAGGGAGTAGTGCTAGAACTTGGCTGGGCACTACCGTGCCCTTTGATTCACAAAACCTCAAAATTGTGTCAAAATGATACTTTTGCAAAAAGTTTTGATCATTCATTGCTTTTCCTTGCTGCTGTGGAAACATATTGGGTTGACTGTTCGTTAAATTTATTTGTCAACGGATCAACGGACGCAAAAAGTAGACAGTAAACCAACTCTATCCGTGCGTCGTATCCGTCACATGCGTTGCATATGGGACGAGTTCCATAAGAACATTTATATTTTATTGTGCTGTCAGTTGAAAACGTCAACGCTAACGGACGGACGGATTCTATGGGTCGGCCTCTTAATGATACAGAAACATTGTTTTTTGATGTCAAAAACAATTTTTGTAGTTTTTTTTCCAAATTCAAATGGTGCTACAAAGAAACAAAAATTTTACTTTAGTAAATTTCCCACTTTTCGCAAAAAGTGGCCGTTGTAGTTATACCTTAAATCTCGCAAATAGAAAACGACATTACAGAAAAAAATATTAAACACCGTAGAGCAACTATGTGTGACTCGTTCGTCGTTCTTCGATTTGTGCGTTTCAATTTTAATTCAAAATAAACTTAAATAAAAGAACGCACTTAAAGTGCGTTGCACTCTGCGAACACAGCCTTCGAGACTCTTTGAGTTATCCGATTATCCGAGTTACCAACCTAAGAAATTCAATTTTTCTCCGATCGAGTATCGATACTCGAAAAAATGTCAATTTTTTATCCGCAGCCAGATTTAAGTTTAAGTTTTATCCGCAGCTGCGTGTTGTATGTGTAATAAATGGAAGCTCCCACTGCAGATACGGATAGCTATGCCAAAAAAACACGCCTATAGTCTACTATGTTAGTAAACCATTGGTCGTAAGACTGTGCTTTTTATAAGCTCTCTTCGACCAATTCTGATAGTGTAAAAAAAAAATACTAAAATGCAAACAAAAAAGCCTGCGGCAGGTACGTTATGGACGCTCGCGACTAAATATGAGGTTAATCGATGACAGATAGTTAGAACTCAATGTTTCTTACAAACTTACAAACAGAAGAAAAAGTTGAATTATTTCAAAGGCGGCAGGCTGATACTCCCCTGATTCTAATATTCTCCAACAATGCACAAATGGATATATTCATTGCACAAACAAGCATTGAGCAGATGCTCATTCAAGTATGACCAGGTGATGACTCCAAGTGCAATCCATGTAAGTCCTCAAATACAACACGACAAAAATTCATGTATGCCTTTTTACTCTCAAGAAAAGGTGAAAAATCTGTTCCAAGTACAATATTATTCAATTGTCATTGCATGTTTATTAACTAGAAAACAATTAGACATTTCCGTAGGAACCGGAACAAAGTCACGCCGCCGGCTCATTATCAAGTTCCACTTTTCTCGCTCTCCATATAGCTATCGCTCTCTACAATACGCAATGCGAATCGAATGCGTTTTCTACCAACAAGCGTTTACAAAAGCTGTTCATACATTCGACTCGTATATCGTATTCTACAGACCCTCAATCAATCTTGTTGTTTTTTTTTTGTACGCCTTTACCTTACCTGCACTTACTCGTTGTAAGGATATTTCCTTCCAATAAGTACGCTCGCTAGCAGTGCTGGAAATACTCATAAAGAACAAACTAAATTCCATTGTGGTATTGTATCACTGTGTCTACTCGCCCAGTCACAGTCAGTCGGTCTCAAAAGGTCACAAGGCTTCAGCTAGAAAGGAAGAGAGACAGAAAGGCGACCTTTGTGTTTGCATTATTTCCTGTGACCGGATGTTACTTCCTAACAATCCTCAAAAATGAATGAAGACCAGACAATAAGAAAAAATCGCTTCAATACCATTTACCGGACAGCAATACCAATTGAATCTTGACAAATGGGTTTTTGGTGTTTTAGAAAATTTGTCTGTTTTTCAATTCTCCTTTTTTTCAATTTTGTTGTTTAATACGTTTCGATTGCAATTTGTTTCGAATACGAGATGAGAATTCACAAAAAAAAGAGGAAGCTGCGTAGGGAGAGGGATTGAGTTTTGAACCCAAAAACCTAAATGCTAACCGATGCGATGTGTGATTTGTCAGAAAGCCATTAAGCACCGCAGTGAGTAATTGCCTATTTTTCCTTTAATTTCTTTATATTACCCTTGACACCTTTTATGATATTGTTTACCGATGCTGTGTCCTTGTCGTGCAGGCAGTTCCAGGGGAATAGAAGAAGAGCGATTGCAGTGGGATGGATGAATTTTTTGGTGGTGGGAATTAGCTTGGCAAATAAAAAACTAAAAATTTCAAACCAGCTACTATCCATAAATTCATTAAACAGGTTTAAGGGGATTTAGAAATGCAAACAAACTGGAGAAAAATAACACTCAACGGAGGTTTTATTCACTCAAGGAGTTACTGCACATAACATAGTATTGAAAGGGGGGGGGTGTTTTTTTATTGCTGCCATATGTCCGCTTTAGAATGAGAATTAAAAGTGGTTGAAGGATGCTACTGTGGCGGAAATTTCAAAAAGTTGAGTTATTATGATTTTCAGTAAATAATCCTTTTCGGGTTTTTAAGATGGTTACGATTATGGCTAGATGTATTCAAATTCGAGACATATTGCATTTATTTTTGAAAAAATGCAACACCCACTTTCCCGCCTAGTTTAAGTTTAGTGCTTTTTCGAGTTTAAATAAATGAAAGCATAAGGTATAAAGGACAGATTTTGAGCACTACAGAGATCTTCCAAGTTATTTACTTATTTCTGAGACCTTTTCATTACTCGAGTCGAGTAAAGCTGACGTTTCACCTGGCCGTAAAATTATTTTTGTTTTATACTCACATTCTTAGGTTCATAATTTATTAAGCCTAAATTTAGCATATTTTTCTACGTACAGGGTCATTCATTTCATGGATTCAAGATGTAAGCGTTGGCATTTGACACCTGTCATTTGAAATGTCATAATATTAGTTAACGAGTCGCTTAAAAATCGATCGACTGTGACTGAAAGGTAGCCAATTTTCACGCATATAATCGACCGATGACAGAAGCAATCGGTAAATTTGTGAAGAAATTTGAAGAGAGTGGAAGAGTAACTGGTGACGTAAGTGATGTAAGGCCTTTGCATCATTGATATACACGTGTAGTAGACAATATAAAGGTAGCACAAGTTTTGCTGATGAACCGAAGTTATTCCTTCTCTTTGATGGCCAATTTAAGTGTCGAACATACTAATTTCATAAAGGTGGCGCTCACAATCCAGGATCGATCGGCCTCAACCAACAAGCCTCTCCAGCCAGCTCGGTTCCTCGCTAGCTGCCTCCAGTTGCGAACATCAAGTTGGTTGATGATATTCTCCAATTGAGCGCACCACCTCTTCCACGTTGTCCATCGCGGTCTTAACGGGCTGGTGCGTCGGTGTGCATACGCTCCACATGACCCAGCCATCTTAACCGCTGAATTCTTAGCTTTCTGACTAGGTCCATGTCGCTGTAAAACCCGTATAGCTCGTAGTTGTATCTCCTTCACCACTCTCCACCGTTGCACACTGGACCAAACATAACTCGAAGAATCTTTCTCTCAAAGCAACTCAAAAGGTTCTCATCCGCTCTTGTCAATGTCCATGCCTCCACCATACAGCAGGACTGGGATGATTAAGGTCTTGTACAGCGCTTTCTTAGTTCTTTGAGAGAGGGCTTTACTACTCAGATGCCTTCTAAGCCTTCAAAGAAACAGCGATTGGCAAGAGTGAATCTTCGCTTTATCTCCGCACTGATGACATTGCGCGAGGTTATATTGAAACCCAGATATACAGTCTCTGACTACTTCAAAATTTGACGGGGTTTTGTCTTTCTTCTCGAGAACAAATTTTGTTTAATTGATGGAATGGCCTCTCTTGGCTTAAGTCAGCTCAATGGAATCAGAAATGATAATGAAAGAGTGCTGGATCTGGTCTTTTTCTCAGACATGATGAATTCGGATGCAGCCGTCATTCCAAGTGACTCGAAACTTGTTTATGAAGATCGTCACCACCCGGCTTTAACCGTTTCTTTGAATTTATGTTTTATGTATATCTAATGTACTAAATTCTTGTAACAATCATCTTAAATTTGACTTTAAAAAATTAATTTCTCACATCTTTTTGATTTGTTACTTAACCAAGATTGGGATACAATATTTTTAAATTTATGTTTGGATGAAATGACCGTGAAATTTTATGAAATTTTATTTGACTGTACAGTACCACTTAAGAAAAAAGAATTTACGTGTTATGAAGTGCCATGGTTTGATTCAAATTTAAAATCATTAAAAAATAAACGCAATAAGGCATGGTCAAAATTTAATCTACATAGGGATGAAGAGACGCTTAGAACCTATCAATTTCTTCACTATGAGTTTGTGAATTGTTCAAACTATCTCTACGGTGAATTTATTTCTAAAACGGAACATGAAATCAAATCGAATCCCAATCTATTCTGGAATTATGTGAAAAAGAAGAGAAAATTCGACGGTTACCCAGCGTCAATGAAGTTTGAAAATTCATCCAGTCACTCTCCAGAGACTATTTCGAATATGTTTGCTGCTTATTTCAAAAGTGCCTTTGAAGACTTTCTTCCAACAGACACTTCTTCCTCGTTTTCGCCTCTTATTGACGAATATTCACATCTGAATTCAATTAACTTCTCAATTTCTGAAGAGTCTATTAAAAGTAACATCTTGAAACTTGACGATTGCCTTAATTCTGGACCGGATGGTATACCATCTTTCATGTTGAAAAAGTGTGTGTCCTACTTATCCTACCCGTTATTTATTCTTTTCAACGAGTCATTAAAGTGTTGTTCATTCCCAGATCTTTGGAAATATTCTCATCTTACGGCAATTTATAAAAAGGGACCTAGGGACTTAGTAACAAATTATCGTCCTATTGCCAAGCTTTCCGCTATTCCTAAATTGTTTGAGTCAATTGTTTGTGAAATACTGTCTTTTAACTGTTCTTCTGTTACATGTGACAATCAACATGGTTTTGTTAAAAAGAAGCCTACAATCACTAATTTATTGCATTTTTCTACTTATTGTTTAGATGTATTCGAAAAGCGATCGCAAGTTGACTGTGTGTTCACTGACTTCAGCAAAGCGTTTGATAAGCTTAATCACGCAATTCTTTTAAAAAAACTTAATAAATTAGGACTCAGCAATCGTTTTGTATTGTGGATATCGTCATATCTTAGAAATAGAGTCTATAGTGTATTGTTTAAAAATAAATGTTCTCATCAATTTATAATCAATTCTGGAGTACCACAAGGTAGTCATCTCGGTCCCCTGCTTTTCATATTGTTTATTAATGACCTTCCTTCTATATTTCAAAACTCGATGACATTAATCTACGCTGACGACGTCAAAATTTTTCGATCAATTAATAGTATCACAGATTGTGAACTTCATCAAGACGATCTACAGAGATTCTGGGAATGGTGCAATAATAATCATTTGACTTTAAATATTGACAAGTGTAAGACAATGAGTTTTACACGCAAACGGAACTTATTTATTTTTGACTATGCGTTGAATTCGTCACTTTTGTGCAGGATATCTAGTTTTTCAGATCTTGGAATCTTGTTAGATCCAAAACTAACATTCACTGGCCATTATGATTATATTATAAAAAAAGCAAATAAAACACTTGGTTTTGTCAAAAGGTTCTCTCGTGAATTTCGTGATCCATATGTTATTAAAATTCTTTTTATATCTTTTGTAAGGCCGATTCTTGAATATGGTTGTGTCGTATGGGCGCCTTACCACTCTATACATATGAATAGAATTGAAAGTATTCAGCGTCGATTTTTAAGATTTTGTCTCCGATTCTTATTCCCATGGACTGAAAATGTTACCTTACCTCCATATACTGACAGACTTAAATTGATAAACCTTCCATCTCTTTCTGGTCACAGAGAATATTTGAAATTTTGTTTTATTAATGGACTCATAAATGGATCTATTTTGTCTCCAGATATGTTTTGCAGATTGAATTTTAACACTAGCCGAACTAGTCTGAGAAGACATATAAATGTTTGTCCCATTTTTAGCAGAACAAACTATGGCACTAACAGCCCTCTAAATCAGTTAGTAAGAAATTATAATAAATTCTCAGTTCTGTTTACTACTACAAATGATAACATTCGATCTTCAAATTTTAAATTTAACTTTTATATCTTAAGTGGTTAAAATTGTTTAAAATATTAAAATAATTAAATTGTAATGATAAAATTCCTAGATTTAAGAAAAATTGTAATTGTTATTTTATTGTAATTGTAATGCTAACGTTAGTATTTAACGTATTTAATAAATAATAAATAATAATAACATATTATATGGAGTATTTTGCATTTGGATTTATCCTTATAAAGTTCAAAATACGTAACAATTAGAAGCTTGTTGTCTTCACGTGTGTGTATTCCATTAAATACATATACTCATTTCGGGTATTGCAGTGCCCCTACAATAGTTCGGTAGGTAACTTTTGGACTCGTTGTATTTTGATTTAAATTTTCATGTTTGCGTTTTCTTAAAAGTGGAATGAGAATAAAAACGACAGAAAAAGTGGTTGACAGTTTAAATTATCTAAAAGATTCAACTTATTCAACCAAGATTAAAGTCAGGACTCAGGAGATTGTAAACATTCAAAGCCTTTAAAGTCGACAGCAAAATGCTGTTGTACTGTTTGACAGGGAGTTAATGGCAACCGAGTTGGAGACAGCAGTAGTTTGATGACAAGATGGTCAGCTCGAGTATTACTGTAAAGACAAGCGACATGCCGCGCCGCCCGCGCGCCACACAGATAAGAATCTATATGTCCTAGAAGATTGGACGGAGGTTAACAGGAGCAGAGCTTTTATCACTGAAGCGCAGATATGATTTAGATCACTGTCTGGAAAGAATGAAACTTCAGATAGATAAGGGTAGGGGCTAAAAAGTCGAACATCCAAGCAGAATTGATAATAAATCGTTACACAGAGCGTCAGCAACATGTATGAATAGTGGTCGCCAGCCCTACTCCTGAGTCGCACTTATTTGATAACTACATCACCCTTAAGCCTTAACCAGTAACTAACAAATAAAAAACGCTCCTTGCAAGTGTTTAGCTGTAGCATGCCACCAAGTGCCACCACTTGAACCGGATACAATACCATTTCGAATCAAAACACTGTTCCTGATGAGTGAACCCTCATTGCCATATCTACCAACTCGACTACGACTACTATATTTTGGTTCGGTTATATTATTGAACAAATATCAATTTTCGCTGCTTATGATTTTTATGCGCCAATGTCACGAAAACCACTTTAAAAAAATTTACTTTATAAGACCCCAAAATTGTCCTGTCACGAGTGCTATTGCCAAAGCTGTCTTCTATGGCATGTTTGCATGTTTGCATGTTTGTGGCGCATCCTAGCACTCGTTAAGTAAGAATCAAAAACCATAAATAAAAAATCGTGTGGTGAATCCTTTCCTTTTTTTTGTTTTTTTTTTTTTTCTGGGGTGCTAGTGGCAGTAACATTTGTAAAAGTTCCCACCATTTGAAGTATTAGACTGCGCCACTATTTTGGGATTATAAAAGCCACTTTTTTCTGACTTTTTTCAAGTTTATTCTCGCAACTAACAAATGATATATGAAGAGTAGGAACGAGTATGAAGACCCCTTAATGATAGTAATAATTGGGCGGGTGAAAGAGTCACTAGTAGAACAATAATAATAACGGCACGATACACTGCTTCTACTCGTGCAACATACTTGTAAACGGCAATAAAAATAATAAACATAAAGTAAGAATAAGGAAAGAAATTAGTTGTGTGAGCATATACCTGCTGCGGTCTCCCAGGTTCTTCCCGGTTAAGTCTGTTCTTCTGCCGCTGCCGCCGCGCCGCACTGTCTCAACCGTACCACCAGGAGTTAAACACGGAAATTCCCTTCAACCAAACAAAAACTAAAAAAAACATATGTGAGCTCAATCCTCAGCCATTATTGTGTTACTGCCATCAATCGTCCTTTTTTCATCCTCGTCGTCGTCATTCAGTCGGTGGCAAAACAAAAACACAGCTTAAGAGTATTTCTATAATTGACATCCTATTTTTGCAAAACAGCTCAGCAGCAGCGGGCTCAGGTCTTTTTGCACCTTGTCGGGAATTTTTCGTCCTCATATTGTCTCAGTCTCAGCAACCAACTGACTGACTACTGAAGAAAGTGGGAAAACATTTTCGTAAATTCCATTATGGAAACAGCATTAGGTGAGGATTATCCGAGGGTATGATTTGAAACCAATTACAAGCGATCGATTCGTTTTGTGTGGATGATCCGATCCGCCTTTATTTTATTTTTATTTCTTTGGATGTTTTTTGCTTGTTTGATGCAGCAACTGATCCTTAAGCAAATTGAAAAGCCAAAGGTGACAGAGTGGAAATAATTTTGTTTCTTTGATAAAAGTGAGTTTTTTTCATCAATGGGAGCATTGACATAGCGAGCGGTATCGTTTAGCAGTATTGAACGCAACAAAATGATTTTCACAATGGTGGACTTGTATAACAGTTTTGACAGTTCTTCAAAGTTGGTGATGTTCATTCAGGATTTGTAATTAAGGATTATTGTGAGATTTTGCAAGTGAAAAAATGGGATTTGTTGTGGAAACATTGCGAAGAAAAATATATTGAATGAAAGAAGCCGAAAACAACCTGCACAAACAGAAACTAATTTTTTGTGAATGTACAAATGTAATTTTCAAGAATATGGATGAGCTCAATAATTTCACAATAGTTTCTTTTATGAAAAATTCTTGAGATTATTCCTGCCAAAGGACGGTTTGGTCCTCAATCGTGAGAGCAATACGAATTATTTACCAGAATATAGAACAATAAATTTAAGATACATAGGTAGGGAGGGGAGTGCACAGCACGAAGCTGTTGCGTACACGGGGGCTATTGGTTCATTGTGATCCCCTATTCAAAGATGGTAGCAATGATGCTCCTTAACTTGCTGGTTAACTGGTTTGTTTACGAACCAGCCAATGAATTTCCTCCTATTTGCCCTTGATACTTCCTGATCTTCCAGTTCCCCAACAAACCCGTTTCCGAGGTATTGGAGTCGCTTTGTGTGGAGGTTTTGGCATCCACAGAGCAGGTTTCCTCTTCACCCTAACAGCTTCTACAGAAATTGAGTGCGAAGGAGAAGGACACCATTTTATTGCCCGTTGCAACGATGGGACAGTGACCTGTTAGTACACGTATCAAGATTCTAATGGTCTTTTAATTCTAGGCAATAAACTTCTAGGGATAACGCAATCGTTCCTGAATTTCCTAGCGCTACTACTTGCTTCTGATCCTCATAGATCCCAGATAAAATCCAGTGTATTATTACTACGAGAAATCAGATGATTTGGGTAGGTCTCAGACTCAAAGAAAAAAAGAGTTGACATGAATGATGGAGCAGTCAACAAAATAGCATTTCGTTGGTGCAACCAGGAAAGTGTGTTTCTCCATATTAGACAGTTTAACAGGAGCACAAACACAAAAATGTTCTCTCATAGCCAGCTCGGTCCCTAGCTAGCTTTCTCCAGTTTTGCACTGGAACTTGATTGAGGTCCTCTTCCATTTGTGTGCCCTACCTGAGAAGGGTCTTCTTCTCCTTCTACGTCCCTCGAGAATAGTGTTGAAGGCCAGAGCATTGGTGTCCCGCCGCTCTAAATGACTAAGCCATCTGAGTCTCTGGACCTAGACCCTCCTGGCTAGGTCCACGTCGTTGTACAACCCATAAAGTTCGCTGTTGTATCTTCTTCTCCATTTCCCATCAATGCACACGGAGCCGAAGATGACCCGAAGAACTTTCCTCTCGAAACAGCCAAAGGCACATTCATCCGATTTTGTCCAGGTCCATACTTCTGCACCACACAGGAGGACTGGAATGATGAGGTGTTATATAGTTTTACCTTAGTTGATCGAGAGATCAATTTAGCCCAAAGAAACAGCGTTATTGTTCGTCTCCTCATATACTACCTCGAAGTTATATGCGTCTATTGTGACGTTCTGTCCGAGCCGTTCGGTGTTGGGTCTTGGGTGTCCTTCCTCGAAGACAGCATATACTTCGTTTTGCCCTCATTTACCGCTAAACCCATTTTTGCCACATCTGTCTCAATTCTCACAAAGGCGCCATTGACATCACGCAGTGTTCTTCCCATTATATCAATAGCATCGGCGGCGGCGGCGTACGCGAGAAGTTGAACAGACTTTTGGAAGATAGTGCCTCTAGTGTTGACGGTGGAGTTTTCACTATCTTCTCAAGAACGATGGTAAAGAAATCGCATGACAGTACATCGCCTTGTCCGAATTCTTTTTTAACATCGAAAGACTCCGTAAGCTCGTTGCCAACCTTAATGGCGCAGCGTGAGTTCTCCATCGTCATTTTGCACAAGCGAACGAGCTTGGCAGGGATGCCAAAACTAGAACTAAGCTTTATACAGTTCGTCTCTGTAGATGCTGTCATACGCGGACTTAAAATCGATGAAAAGGTGGTGGGTATCGATTTGGAGTTCATATGTTATTTCCAGGATGATAAATACGTAGCTATAGTCTTAAAAATACAATTGCAACTCGAAAAAAGTGGGCCATAAAACTCTTGGTACAAGCAAATACAAAACACGAACATTCGGTTGGAAAGGTCAAGAAGAAGAAGTAAAACGCAGGAAACAATAACAAAACCAGGTTTGGGATAGTTCAATATGTATCTTCGGCAATCTTGAAAAGACCGACCAACTTTCTGCTGCCTTCTTGGTTTTTATCATCTGTTAATGTTTTGGACGGTGGATTATGAGTATGAAAATATGCGTCGTGGCCTATCGAAATTTTGTTTATCAAATTCCCTTATTGACGAAATTGACAATAGCAATCTGGCCGTCCCGGATTTTGAACATTTTTATCTTCTTTTCTGTGTGGGAAATTGAAAGGAGGACCAATGTTATGCCGACAATGCGCAAATGATTGAAGTACTCAATGAAAATTAACAAACCATGAGGTACAGCTTGACGAAATCAACAATGTCTCGGCAAAACGGAGTTACAGAACCAACCGAGGTAACCACTTGGAGGCCGTTGTGTTCCATCAAAGAACATTTCGGAATTTAGGTAAATTCGACCGTTCTTTCTGTTCTAGTATCACTGTCGGAAAAAACTTCACGAATGTATTCGATGTCAAAAAAGATTTAAGGCAAGGCGATGCGCTGCTGTCAAGCGACTTTTTTTACATTATTCGTGAAAAAAAATTGTGCAAAATCACAAGCCAACATCAAGTGCACCATCTTTCAAAAGCCCGTCCAACAAATAGGACTGACTGACGACATTGACTTTATAAAATGTACTCAAACGTGATATAGTGCGTTTGTGAGTCTTAAAACGAAAGCCAGGATACCCAACTTTAACGCCTTGCAAAAATCGTCACCAAAGACGGATTTAACACCTGAAATCAAAGGAAGAATCATGCCAATCTGAAGAAAACGCTTTCTTTAGATGATTATTGGTCTGTATGTACATGAACGGAGAATGGATTCAAAGATTTCATCACAAAACGCACGAGCTGCAGAGCGACACAGATCTTCTCAGAAATGTTAAGGTCCAACGACTCAGACGGCTTGGTCACCAGAGGAAATTTTAAGTAACGTCTTCAAAACAAATACCGACTCAGGTGGAGCACAAAAGTGGTGGAGGTGGAAGAGTTTAACCAACTTGGCTTGTGAGTCTAGGTAAAGCTAGCTTGGGACTAGGGAGGTTGGAGAAGCCCTTTTCAACCAACAAAAGTGTCAGATGTCAGAAACATTTTTAAAACATATCAAAATTCATAATTTTCTAATTTTTGTAAAGTGAATTCGGATAGAGGGTAGTAGTAATTTTATGCTCAAAGATAAATAGTAAGCACACACTTCTTTTAAATCACTGAGTACTCAACATCTAAGAAAAAGGACTTAACATGTCTTTAAAATGCATGGGAATAAAAAAATTAAAGAAAATTAACGCAAGGTTAAGAGGTTATCATATATATTTATGAAATATGAGGCGTTCGATTTTTTCAATCTTAAATCAGTATCATAGAGTACGAGATTCCTAAAATGTATCAATCATCACGAAAATATCTCAAATGCTTCTCAGCCAGTAAAAAAAAAGAAGATTAAAATCCTAATCCAAACCCCACCGCACACATGGATATATTGATATTGAATAACTAATCTCAGGCAAAATACGAAAATACCTGTTTAGATAAACACTCATTCAAACCAAAAGCTTTTGTCAACTTAAGTGAATATTCTTGAATGATATTTTTTCAATTAATATTCCAAAGAAAAGTTTTTTTGATTAACGATAAACACAAAAAACCTTAACAATAATAATTAAAAAAACTTGAAGCTCTATTTTAAATATTTATCAAAACATTTTAACAACTTATGGTGTAATTTAATATTTTTCTTTTTTAATTTTGACTGTTATCAAAACACAAAACAAAATAAATACAAAACAAACAAAAACGGATGTCAGAAAATAATAAATTGATATGAAAACTACGTACAGTCAGACGTACACAATGTCCAGTCTTGATGATTTCGTAAGAGGGTTTTCAGTGGTTATCAGGGTATCAGTGAGGTTTTGATCTAAATCGATAAGTTTATTTGGTTTAATATTTTATTGTTGACTTGGTTGTTCAAAGGGGTGAAAAAGAATTATTGTTATTTTAATTCTTTTCATGGTTTTGTGTTTTGTTTACGTACGATTTATTGTTGGTATATCTTTTTTTTTTATAGAATATGATAAAAAAGGTCTTGTTTTAAACTTTGAACCTATCGAGGAATTAGTAATGGCAAGAATTGTTTGATTGGATACATAAATTTGAGGTGTCTGGATTTGTTTATTTCTCAGCTAGGAAAACACGACTTGGTGCACTAAAAACGGCTTTGTTTAACTACCTTCATCAATTGATGTCTCTATTCTTTAAATTAACGGCAAGGGTATTGGGAATATCCAAACTGTTTCATCAATTCAATTTCTATCCTACGATCAACAATCACTGAGTAATCGGGTGGCAATGTAGTAGAAGTCTGGTAACCTGATGAAGCAAACAGAATGGTTTCTGAAAATTCGACAATACTTATCAGTTGACACCTATCAGAAATACCCCAAAACCCAATGGCAATTGATAAAATGACTACCATCTTACGCACAAGAAATACCCCTCTTTATCCGAGGCATTCATGAACAAAATCGTCAAAAAAAACAACAAAGCACAGCAACGAAAGAGATCAGTTGAAGAAATAAGGTCGTGAATAATAGCACTTATCAGATTGCTCTTGGCGCAATCTTATCATGAAACAAAACATAAACATAACCAGGGACCAGATTACGTTTGATTTAAGAAATTCGGCAAACAAAAAAAAAACAACAAAAACTTGTGAAAATTAACAATTCCTCAAATCAATATTTTTGATTTTCAAATGTTCAGGATAAGAATATTAAAAATATTTTAGTATCAACCTGAAAAAGCGATAAGTTACTAATCGTATGCAAAATTTAATTATTTTTTTCCTTAATCGCAACGATAACCCATTTATTTTTAAATTAGTTTGGATTTTAAATCTAGATAAGCAATAAAGTTGGGTTCTTAGAAACCATATCGGTTGAAATACGCACAGTGGTGACGAAAAGTGAAGCCGGTAATCGCCTCAGATGTAATTTGCTTTCGAAATATTGAATAGTCTAAATTCTGTCTAAAGGGTTACTGGTAGTAAAAATGAATTACTTCAAAACGATTCCAAATAGAATGGTTTTCATTTGGAATCGTTTTGTCTGGATGCCTGATATTTTATTAATGAATACAAACATACAAAAAGTTGTAAGCAAATAGCAAAAGAACTGTACCGTTTAACCGATCTTAAACCGATTCCAACAAATTTTATGAAATAAGACTTTTAAATCCGTCAAAAAGAAAACATGTATAAGGCTTGTTGGAGAGCTATACTCGTGTGTTCCAATTAACAAACTGTTAAGACTCGAGCATTGCCTTAGATCACGTGTAAAATAAATAAATAGAGTGGCACGACAGCTCTTGAAGAGCCAAGGCCTAAAGTGGCTTACTCTCATCAACAATTCTCTGAATGCGTGTGAAGAATTGAGGGGACCTACAATTTAACTCCGATTCCGAACGGCAAAGTTGAGAAGCACTTTTTTCATGACAGATTGATACTCCTAGAAGTTTTGTCAGTTCTTCGCAAGAGGCAGTGCCCGTGAAAGCTGAAATAAAAACTATGGGCACGAGTAGGACTCGAACCCACAATGTTCTGCTTAGCATCCAACGGCAACGCACCTAACCACTAAGCTACGGGCAACTGTTAGATCACGTGTGCTGTATGCTGTATGCTCTGCAAACATTTAAAAGCAATCTTATGGCTTGGCCATACCTCTGCACAATGAATTAGAACGGGAATGACAATTGTCACGTAAAACTCTTTTAAATGGCTCAAGAGAGAACCTTATCATGCTAACCCATTACTTTCTAAAGCGCAATGAGCAGTAAAACGATTGGAAAAAGTAACGAAAGAAAAAACTGAGGTTATTTTAAGTAACGTCACATAAAATTGGCATTCAGACAATCTGATGCTAACTAAGGTCTATGAAGATAAATTGAGATATGCTAAAGAAGAAATCAATTTAAAGCTTAAAAAAAACGTAGAGGCTGCAGACCCATAGCCGTAGCTAGGATTTTGTTTCAGGGGGGTTAAGATAAATGATAATTTTTTCAACATTCTTGAAGTACGGCTAAAGAACGATTTTCTATGCTTGAGAGTACGTCCAAAGTTGGACTCGATAATGGCCATTCCTAGAAGCGCGAGTATTACGGGCGAATTGTTTAAGGGGAGGAATGCAACTGGCTATTTGACTTGAGCACTTATCGTAAAAGTAACGATAGAACCGAAAGAGACACGACACGTTACGACGCACGGTGGTCTAACAAGGTTAATGAGTTGGTTATGTCTCTGTCACCAATCAGTCTTAGGGCTCTTTTTTGTATCCCGTCCAAGAGGCTTAAGTATGTTACTGGACCACCAGCCCAAAGATGGGAATTGTATTCAAGCTTTGGACGGATATAAGTCTTAAAGATAAGGGTCAGATCAGACGGGGAGCAAAATTTCTTGCACTGTCTTCAGAAACCCAAACATTTTGCGGCATTTTTGGCGACATCGCATAATATGTGATCGTTCCACAAAAGGTGGTCAGTGATGCACATGCCGAGAATCTCGAGAAGTTCAGTCTCTTTGATGCAAGTGCCACTCATGGACAGTGGCAGGGGAGATATATCTCGCTTTAACGATACAAGACAGCATTGAGTTTTCGAAGCATTAAATTCTACGCGATTTTGTATTCCCCATTGTACAATGCTGTTGAAGTCAGTGTTTGATGAGCTTATCATATTTTGCCGTTGCAGTTCCACATCCGAAGAGGAGGGATGTGAGTCTGGAAATGAATAAGAAAAGCTAAGGGTACTATCGTCAGCGAAACAATTGATTGGATTGGAAGTTACAGACAAGAGACCATTTATAAAAATGAGAAAGAGGGTCGGAGACAAACCGGAGCCCTGGGGTATACCAGCATTTATATTGTGGGTTTCAGACTTGAATCCGTTCAATACAACTTGTAGTGAACGGTTCGAAAGAAAGTTTCTAATCCAACAAAGAAGGGATTCAACGATATCGAAAGATTTGTTCCACTGTTTGGTGAGATAAACCATCAGATCACCTGTTACTGTACTGCCGGTCATTAAGAATTTTTCGGTCTTTGAGATATTTCTTGACTTGATACAGTGGCGTAGATAGCTTTTCGCTATGGGGGGGGATAGATCTAGTTCGCTCATTTTTACTTCCGACATCTATACTAATATATAAAGCTGAAAAGTTTGTTTGTTTGTTTGTTTGTTTTAATACGCTTATCTCAGAAACTACTGGTTCGAATTGTAATTGAGTTGGATAGCAGTGGCGATTCCTGGTCCTCATCCTTGGTTTACCTACGACCCTCGGAAAAGTTAAGACAATAATAAAAAAAAACTCAAAACTGTTGTTGTTCAAAAGTTATTTTTTTAATTTATGATAAAATTTTTAGTAAGGAAAAATGTTAATTTTATATATTTCAAAAAAAAATTAAATAAAATAACAACACATAATGTCCGACAGTTATGATTTAAAACAAATATTAAAATACAAAAATCAAAATAATTAAGAAACTCGAAAAATATATTTAGTGAAAATTTAAATATAGGTAAAGTAAAAACTGCTTTCACAATTATTGAAATTACAATTTATATTCAGTTTTAAATATTAAATTGAAGTTATAAAAAGAAAAAGATTTGTAAAATCCTTAGAGCTATTTTTTCGTAAAGAATTTTTTTCTTCTTCTAAATAAAATGTTTAAACAATTCTTAAAAGAAGAAGTTAGTGTTTTTAGCGAATTCATGACGGATGTTTTTTTTATTATTTTTTTTAAAGTCAAAATTAACCTTAGTAGCCATTCAATTTTGTTGAGCAAAAATCGACAATGTTTGTTTTTTGTTCTCTATGTTCTTCTTGATTGATCAACGAAAAAAATTTTTTTTTTTCATTTTACAATATTAAAAATTTTTGTTTGCTTTTTTTTCAAAATTCCAGATTTCACATGTATCTTTATAAAACCTAAAAACTGACATGCCAAATTTATTTTTCAAGAATTTTCAAAAAATTTGATTAATACAAAATTATTAAAAAAAAAACAAAATCGCTCTAACGATTTTCAAAACAAAAATTTTTCATAAATTTAAATTTTATACTAGAAAACTCTTTTTCAATTGAAATTTTCAGTTTAAGAACAAAACCTTTTTTGAGTTTCTTAATATTTTATATTAATACCCCGCTGTTGAAGACATGGGCAAGTACGTGCGACCCGAATAAGAATATCTAATTAGAATGTACATAATCCGCCTTATTTATTATCAAATCTTAAAGGTATCTTTAATATTTGGTTTGTTTACCGCTTTGTTTTGACGGTAAGTTTTCATTTTATGACTATTCTTAAGTATACTTAAAATACATATTTCAAGGTCTTAAAAATCTTAAACATAAAAAACGTCAAAAACTGAAAATTTGTCATCTAAATAAAGCCGTAAACAATCGGCTTTAATATAGGGGGAGAAGGTGGGAATATGGAACCCCATTTTGTTTTTTAGCTTTTTTTCCATACCCGTTAGCTGAAGACATTAAATAGTATTCAATAATAATAAGTATATATTTTTCCAATATATATAAGAAAAAAAACATGTTCTGAGTACTTTTTGTAATTAATATTTTACTTTATTCAAAAAAAGGACTTATAACATTTTTGAATTTTATGCTCCTTTTATGGAACCCTGGGTTCCATATTAAATGTATGTTAAAATAACATTTTACCTCTGAGTACAAAAATTGTATACATAATAGTGATGATCGCATCCTGCGCAATCATTAAGTCCCCCAAGATTGCAGCATTGGCACAGCACCCAAACCTCACCACGATGATCATGATCAAGGCTATTCGGCCTTGGGGGCAGAACATGCCACTTACATCATTTTCTGCTTCTATTGGGGTGCGTCCGTTGCCGCTTTCCGAAAGAACAGAATCACCAGAAGATATTGCAGTATGGGATTCTGATGTTGTTTCCAATTGATCAAGACTTCTGTGTCAGGTGTTCACACCACTCCTACCACGTCCACCGTTGATAAAAAGACGTAAGGGTAATATGGAACCCGGTTCCATATTAGATTCCTCTACGGGTTCCATATTACAAGACTTCATATTTTAATAAAAAACATTGTTTTTCGGGACTTTTTCAAGAAAATTAAAAAAATCTTACCTTAGAAATTGTAAATCCGAACACTTAAAAATATTTATAAATTTTAAACCAGACGAAAACACGAACCGTTATGAACTTTCGAGACAAACAAAAATAATGAAAAAAAGTTTTCCTTTTTGCTCGGTTTTTCGAAACAGCTTTGCGGCGAAATGATCAAGGCAAAAGTTGTGTATCTAGGCAATATGAGTATTTGCTATGAGACTTCACGAAATGTTGCTATTTGCTAAAAGATGGCACTATCTGTTTTGGTTTTAGAGGGGGGTTCCTAATTAACAACAGGTTCCATATTCCCACCTTTTCCTCTATTATTTAAAATTTGAGTATAGGTACATAAATAAGAGGAATTATGTACTAAATACTCAAAATGAAGAAATTGATTTACCTAAATCAAAACAGCGACTATGAGCATAATCGTTTCGTGTTGGCGAACACGTGCGTCATCGTACGTCGTCGTGCTAATTGATATAGAAACATTAGAAACACTACAACTACGACCACGAAAGTTGCTTAAGAGTTAAAAATGTGTATCTGTGTGCCTTCTCAGTCGAAGGGAATCGCTTTTTTTTGCGCTCAACCTTCTCTTTATTTTTACAGGCGTTTAGTAGAATGTATGCGTCTATCTCTCTCTGAAGATTGTATGCAAATAGTGACCGCAAATTTTTACGGTATCAGAGATTTTTTGTGTATGCCAAATTCTCATCAAAGGGAAGGGAATCGCTTTTTTTTGCGCTTAACCTTCTCTTTATTTTTACATGCGTTTATTGGAATGTTTGTGTCTACTGTTTTTGAAGATTGTATGAAAATAGTAACCGCAATTGTTTACGGTAGCAAAGCGGTGTATCAAATAGATTTTCTGCACAAGTTATTTCTTGTGTATGCCACGTTCAGGTTCAAAAGGAATCGCTTTTTTTTGCGCTAAACTTTTTTTTTTGTGTTCAGGCATTTATTAAAGTGTTTGAAACTATAAATTTTTGAACTGTTGATTTGCGGAAGAATATTAAATATCTGAAAATACATTTATTTTTTGAAATTCTTGGTTTACCGCCGATATACTTGGTTACTATGAGGAATCGCCCCTGTTGGATAGTCCATTAATTGAGAAAAGTTTTAGGCTACATAGCATTAAGCTACGACCAATAGGAGCGAAGAATCAGTGGAAAATGTGAAACGCGTGTTTGTGTGAAAGCGCTGATCTAAGGAACTGCTAAATGAAATTGAAAAATTCTTTTTGTGTTGAATAGTCCATTTATCGAGGAAGCCTTTAAGCTATACAAAGATACGCTGCAAATAATAAGAGCAGAGCTTCAGTGAAAAGTCTTACTAAAACGGGGAAAATAAATCATATTTGAACGCTTCGAGTTAAGAAGAATTTTGACTTAGGGAGAGTCGACTAATATACAATTTTAAAATAACTTCGCAACCGAATTCACGCGCATGAGTCACAAGTCAAGACGCACTTCTGGCCGGAGCGTGAGGGAGAGGCGGGCGAATTCGCGGGCAACTGCTAGTATAGAATATATGAAAAGTTTTGAGTGTTTGTCTGTCTTTCTGTAAACGCACCTGCAGCCTTAACCACTGGTCCGATTGACTTAAAACTTGAAAACTAGAGGTTCGTTGGTCATTTTTTTATTTATTTTTTTTGAAGATCAGAACTTAGGGAAGCCACCATACAATTTGTTTTGGCCAAAAATTAAAAGTTTCAATTTTCTCAAAAACGATTTTCTTAAACTTCCTCCAAAACGTTACCTCTCATAGAATCGTTTTTTTCTCATAAGATTTTTTCGAAAAACAAAACCCTGATCAGCTACTAATTTTTTTTTCTGAAAGTACGTATAAATTGCCCAAATAATATTTTATTTCCAAACAAATTTTAAAAATTTGTTTGTATTTTTAAAAACATTTATAAACTTTTTTTCAAAATTCTATACCTCAAAATCGGATCAATATTTAAAATCGAAATTCACTAATAAAATGTAAATTTACATATTCTTGAATACTGCATACCCAAATTAATTTTAGGAAATTTTCGTAATATTTTATATACAGGGTGATTCACGAGCGTTGTGCCAAAAAGCTGGAGCGTGTAGGTTGAGTTGAGACAAGAAAAAAATCGTATGGGAGGGGGAGGTCTATTCCCCCCCGTTTAGCCGGGAGGGGCAATTTTCTGAAAAATTGACTTATTTTGTAAAAAAAAATATTAAAAATCAACGGCTTAGTTTACAACACCGTGCTATACCTTTCTGAAAAGCTAAAAACTTCTTCTTTCACTTTGTTTTTAAAATAAATTGTTTTAACGAATAGTTTAAAAAAATAAATTTTCAAACTCAAAATTTTCAAAAAAAAATCCAAAAAAAAATTTTTGAACTAATTTTTTTCAAAATTTTATGTAATTAAATACTAATTTTGTTTTAAAATTTCAATGTCTTTGTTAATTTTTAGTCGAAAACAGAAAACCGGATGCAAAAATAACTTTTCGTTTTTGAGAAATTAAAAAAAAAAAAAACCACTTTTTTCTAAGAAAATCTTTGTTTTTATTTTTACCTATCTGGACTTTTAGTTTAATTTATTAGTTTAATTTATAAATTTAATTTTTTGTGATTGGAGTTTTATGAGGACTCAATAAAGTAGAAAAGTATTGGATTTTCCCTGGATTAATCATTTTGTTCATTGATAACATCTGCCATTGACCTTTCACTTCTAGCTCTCCGTGCTCTCGTCGGCGGATTCTTGAAAACATGCTGCTACTTGGGCGCCATCTATTGGGATATCTGTCAGCGTAGAGTCTTTCGGCTTCCCGATCTCGACAACGAGTTAAACCGTAGCAGAAGTTCCTGTCCGCTAACTCTTCTCGAGCGTATGTGTTTGTTATTGTTATGTGTTGATGAGTTAATATTTTAATTGTAAATGGTTGTTTAGTAAATATGCGATGCCTTTTATTTACCTATGGGTTGTTAAGTGTTTTTTCATTCAAGAAAAATTGCGGTTTAATTATCTTCAGCCCCTAGCAGAACCCTTCGCCGGCGAGTGGCCAAGGCCCCAGTAAGAAAAAATTGCAGGTCAGTTTTCAGACGTTATCAATGAGCAAAATGGTTAATCCAGGGAAAATCCAATACTTTTCTACTTTATTGAGTCCTCATAAAACTCCAATCACAAAAAATTAAATTTATAAATTAAACTAATAAATTAAACTAAAAGTCCAGATAAGTAAAAATAAAAACAAAGATTTTCTTAGGAAAAAGTGGTTATGTTTTTTTTTTTCAATTTCTCAAAAACGAAAAGACATTTTTGCATCCGGTTTTCTGTTTTCAACTAAAAATTAACAAAGACATTGAATTTTGAAAACAAAATTAGTACTTAATTACATAAAATTTTGAAAAAAATTAGTTCAAAAATATTTTTTTTACTTTTTTTTTGAAAATTTTGAGTTTGAAAATTAATTTTTTTTAAACTATTCGTTAAAACAATTTAATTTAAAAACAAAGTGAAAGAAGAAGTTTTTGGCTTTTCAGAAAGGTATAGCACGGTGTTGTAAACTAAGCCGTTGATTTTTAATATTTTTTTTTACAAAATAAGTCAATTTTTCAGAACATTGCCCCTCCCGGCTAAACGGGGGGGAATAGACCCCCCCTCCCATACGATTTTTTTCTTGTCTCAACTCAACCTACACGCTCTAGCTTTTTGGCACAACGCTCGTGAATCACCCTGTATATAAAATTAATTTAAAAAAAAAGCCACTCAAAATAATTCGCACAAATAACTCGCAAAATTACGACGAATGATTGTCAATCTGCCGCTTGTGTAAGGCATGCTTTATGTAATGGGTAATAGCGCATTTTGCTTTCTGGTTAAAATGAACTAGTGTGAGTTATCGTTACCGTTAGGATTCGCGTTAACTTCACCACAGTTGTGCGAACATTTGTGTTCGTATGGATGAGTGTGTTGCGTGTTTGGGGCAGTTTCTTACACCAAATTAACAATGTGACACACGGTGAGAAGAAATCTAAATATCTTTCAATTTTTGTTACGGTGTGGGCTTTTGTGGAAAGCTGGAGTTAAGCTCTTTTTCTTGCACGTTTACCTATTATTATCAATTAGGGAGAGACGTTAAAAAATACTTTTTAAAAATCGATATAAAATAGAAATTCAAAATATTTTGTGATTTTCCGAAGTAATAATTTTTTTCAGATGAAGTTGACTTTGTGTTTTCCCCGTAGACTGTAGGTATAGAATGTACAATTTACAATGCCTCTAGGAAACCTGTGAGTACTAATAAGACTTTATTCACGTACGAAGTAGGTACTAAATTTCAGAGTGCGTTTCTTTAACTTATTTGGCATGACTTGGTTATGTTGAACAATTATGAATCCCAATGGGGGGGGATATATCCCCCTGACCCCCCCCCCTATCTACGCCACTGACTTGATAGTTTATCAGCGTTTCCATGACCTTACAAGGAAGGGACGTGAGTGCAATCGGACGATAATTAGAGGGAGAAGAAGATTCGTTTTTTTTTGGAATTGGCCGGACAAATCCTGTTTTCCAACTACTCGGAACGATAGATGGAGAAGCTTACGCAAGGGTTTTGCCAGCGTGGAAGAACACCTCTTAAGATTAATAGCAGGGATACCATCCGAACCAGCAGATTAATTTATGTTGAGAACTTCTAAGACTCTCGCCACAGCACGAGTGCGGAAGATGATTTTTCCCATGGAATCATTGACGCGGTCAAGAACTGAGGGAATCATGACACTCTCTAGCAGCTTTCGCGATAGAGCTAACAACTGGAGTTTTTGTATTGTCAACGAGCGTAGCGACCGAAGAAGAAGAAAAATTCTTCATATTTTTTACAAAAGACCAAAAATTCTTACTGCCTTTGGGACATTGCAGTATTTTTTGCCTTAATTTTTTATCATGTAACGACTTATGTCTCAACCAAATCTCAAACGGCCCTCGATTGCCGATCGTCTCTGATGGAGATGGCGCAGCAATTTAACATTCACCTCTGTTGGGTGCCGGGTCACAGAGACATCAAAGGAAATTGTAGAGCCGATGAACTCGCTAAAAATGGAACCGTCATACCTATTTCACCTGAAAGGGAGAAGATAGGTATACCGATAGCTACATGTAAACTTTTGCTAAAAGAAGCAGCTTTAACGATAACAAACTATAGGTGGCACAATTTACCAACGTGCGCAGCTACGAAACTCATATGGCCTTCACTGGACTTAAAGCGCTCTAAAGACTTGTTATCTCAAAGCAGACTTCATATTAGCTCCCTGATAGGTGTCCTTATGGGACACTGTCTTATAGGCAGACACGCAATACGACTTGGTGTAGCCTCAAATGACTTCTGCAGGAGCTGTATGGATGAGGAAGAAGAGGAAACAATCTCTCACCTTCTCTACACTTGCCCTGCTCTTTCACTAAGACGCAAACTTCATCTGGGAGAATACTTTTATGATAACCCCAGTGAACTAGCTAATGAGGATATCGAATATCTTCTTCGCTTTATAAAAAGCTCAAAATGGTTCGACTAGTAAGAAGTAATTCTCTAGATTCATGTGGTATCACAATGGGCCTTTTCTTTTGGCCTAAATGTGTGGATTCTGAATCCGCAGCCACTGTAACCTAACCTAACCTAACCTAACGACTTATGTAAAAGAAATATGGTTATCTCTGCTTTTAAGGTAACTAGATGGCGAGAGTAGTAAATGATATCTTGATTATACAAAACCAAATAAATGTACAGAGGTTTCTGGAAGAAAATAGAAAAATACCCTTAAGCTTCAATGGAAAAGTTATAAATTCCCCCGTAATACGGCTATAGCAGACCTTACTCGGAAAAAAAATCTATCAGAACAGCTTTGACTGAAGTACCTACGTAGGCAGTGTATAGGGTCATCCATTCCATATTTTTAATTTGGTAGCGCTGTCATTCAATACCTGTCACACTTTACTCTCTTCTGAAGTATCATAATCTTAGTTGAAGTTTCCTATTTACGATAATGGATCGCTAAACAATCGAACAGTTATTCGCTTCTTGGGTGTTAGAACAACAGACAATAAACCGTTTTATTTCGAACAACATTTTCTTTAGCAATGAGGCACATTTCTCACTCGACGGGTTTGTAATCAAACAAAAGTACCGTGTATGGGGTATCACAAGTGATCGAAGAGATGACATTGCATCCAGAGAAACTGTGCTCTATCAATTGGCCACCATGATCTTGGTTTGAAGATCTGACACCGTAAGATTTTCTTCTTAGGAACTACGCAAAAGCCCGTGTTTACGCGAATAGTCCCCAAACTCTAGACGCATTAAGAACCAAAATAACTCAAGTTATGGACAAGATACCGCACGATATATGCGAAAAAGTGGTTAAAAAATCTTTGAAAAAAACACATGCTGCGAAAACTCACGAAAGTGAGTTCAAACTTTATAGTGGAATACAGTTTTCATTGTAAGTGTGTTTTATTTAGCTTTACTTTCGAAACCGAAAAATGAACGCAGCATGTTCGATCAAAACAAATATTCAGGATCGGAGACAATTCCAAAAACATGTACTTATGTGTTATTGAAACAGCCACGTGGTGACCTTATCTGATTGCGAATAACCTAATCTTATAATAAATCTTTTAAACAAAAGTTATAAATATATTCAACGAATGTTTTAAATAATGCAGCACATTCGGATTTTGTGTAAGATAACAGAAAATGTTGATAAGTGCGAATTTTTAAAAAAAAAAGTGTGGTGAGGACACATTGCGTCTTAAACATTTAAGTGAAATTGAAAGTCTGATTCCAGAAATCAGGAATTTGAAATGTCATTTTTCTATTCATTTCGAAATGAATACCAAGCTTTTTGTCTTCAAAATTTCGATCCGAGCCAATGTATTCGTCTTTTCTTGGCTCTCTGGACTACTTCCACATCTTGGTGCATCGCGTACAGTTCGCAGTTGAACCTCTTCTTCTCCATTCGAAGAATTTTTCTTTCGAAAATGCTCGCAATATCAATTCCTTTTTTTAATTATCGTCCAACACTCGGCGCTTCGCCGTAGAGCAGGACTGGTAAAATCAAATTTGTGTATAGCAGACACTTTGTCTTTCGAGCGAAGAGTTTTGAACCCAGTTGTTTTACCAAACAGAAGTATAAAAGCGGTTCACTAGGGTAATTCTTCGTCGGATCTCCACTAAGGTGTCGATTGTGGGATTGATGTTTGTTCCAAGATAGGTGAACTCCTTATAACTGCCTCGAAATTCCTGCTACCAACAGTGACGTTTTGTCACGTTCTGTCCACCGCAGATGTTGTTTTGTTTGTTGATAGCATGTGTTTTGTTTTGTCCTCAGAGCAACGAGTTTCGCCTGTTCTTCAATCGCTGTGAAGGCCTCAAGCACAGCTCTCTTGGATCGATCGATGATGCATCAGTTTGTTCGGGATCCCGAATTCAGACATCGCCATCATTAGCTCTTGGCGGTGGATGCTATCATTAGCAGCTTTGAAGGCGATGGGTTTCGACTTGAAATTCGTTGGAATATCGTTGTTCTGCAGATTATTGTGTCGCAAAACGGTTTAAGACGCTCACACAGTACGTTGGATAGGATTTTATACGCAACATTAAGCAGTGATATGCCTCTGTAGTTTTTGCATAACATAGGATCGCCTTTTTTGTAGATGAGGCATATCGCATTTGGAGCTTATCGACCAGTCAGTGGGCATGCATTCTTCTTTCCACACTTTGTTGATGACCTGGTGCATGCCGTTCATCAAAACACCTCCTCCATATTTAAAGAGTTCCGCAGGTATGCCATCCAACCCGGTGGACTTGTTATTTTTTAGCTTTTGGATGGCTCTTTCTACCTCTTCTGTGATGGGGGCTAGCGCTAGGACTGGGTCTTCATTGACTGGTCTCGCTTCTCTTTCGTCATTGGCTCGCTCGACATTATGCGCAATCAGCAGCTGTTCGAAGTGCGAAGTGAGAACACCCCTTAAAGTTGCATACAAAATTTTTAATCAGCGTTTTCTTAGCCTCTAAATGATCGCATGTGCCTTTAGGCTAGGGAGTTCAACTACAGACTCAATATTCTGCATTATCTAAATTGACATGACAGTATTCATAGCTAAAAGCTTTTTATGGCGATGTATGAGGTTGCGATTCCCAAAACTTGACTTATTCTGGTAGGTTTCCGACAAGCATAAGTGAGTTCATGTGATTTTTTAAAGGTAGCTAAGGCATGTGTCAATACAGAAATTACTTCCCTGATATCAACAAATATAAAGCACTATCTGTCCACCACCTACTTTGGAACAATTAAAGATCCCGAAATCGACGAAGCCGAAAAAGGAGTTAGTCAATTGAAACGCTGTTGCTGCTTCCTTAAAACTTGTCACTCTAAAGACAATCTCTCGACGGAAACTAAGATTCAATAGGGAATTATATGACTTGTTCCAGGATGTGGATGTATTCCAACAAGCATAAAACGACGACAAAGCTCCAGAAAAGAAAACCTTCGCCTCTTTATCCCCAAGTTAAAGACGAGCAAGATGACCGAATCTTCACAACAATGATCAGGTAACTGCAGATGCCAAAGCGTTTGATTCATAGTGACTATGCACGCAGACACCACCGTGTTCGTTAGGACACTGAGATTCAACAAAGATACAATTCTTTATCAAACGCTCGTTGCCATAGCTAATTGCTTTCCTAACATACCTATTAAGAGTAGGTACATTTTTGGAAAGAAGGAAAAAAACTTGGTATGACATGGAAAGTAAGTATCATAGGTAACCTATTTTCACGTGTTCTCATATGAACACATCTATACAGGAAAAATCAGGAACTAGGTTATGTGTTAGTTAATATCAACGTCACCCAGCACTTTAATGTCAAATTGGCCTGTTTTTCAGTTCAAAAACAAACTCTTTCGAAAAAAATTCAAGATATCGTGTCAGAACTACAATCTTCCAATCTCCAAACAGGTAATCACTTCGCTACACACATCCAATATCCTCTCAACGAAAAAAGAAATGCATGCATTACACGCAAATTACTGTTTATTAGCTATTCTATTCGCTCTCTACCAACAATTCAATTCAGATCCTCGAATAAAAAAAATCCTGCTTGAGTGTAAAAAAAACTAACTAATTCCCCCTTCACCATCATGAAACTTACTATACAGTTTCTGTACTTCTTCTAACTTGAAGGATTAAATTCGTTCTTCCTATTGAAAGGACATATCCAACAACTACATCTGCTCATTCGATAGATATCCCTCCTTAATAACAATGAAAACGTCCTTTTACACGGTAGCAACTATACAAAATACAAAAAGGATTCGCTCTCCAAAAGCAATAATAATAATAAAGCTGGAGCCTATAATGCCAACTATATAGATAAAAAGTATAAGCGAACAAAAAAATAAATAAATCAGGATACAGGACTCACGAACAAGGGGCGTGTCCAGGGTTCTGGGTCTCCTCTCTGAAGTGCCGAAAGTACCTTCTTATGTAACAATAGTCTTTCTCACTCTTTCTGACGACAAACAACTCGAAACCCCCTCGAACGTCGAGACCGACGACCGACGACAGCCTGGACTCTCACTCAACTTTTCGCGTGTAAATATATCGTCTATCTTTACTATACACGAAACACTAAGCACCGCAACACAAGGCAAAGGAAAGGACGAAAAGGACTCTTCAGAAAAAAGTACGAGCACTCAAGTTCATTTATGCGCTTGCCTACGAATACACTCAAACGAGAAAACCTCTTCACACACCACTTCAGAACGGACCGCTGTGATTGGCTCATCTTCCCTTGTAATCCCTGGAGTACCTAAACAGGCCTTCATCATCAAAAATAAAACCCGAGCCAGTTAAACAAAAAAAATGAATACAATGGCCGGGGGTTATGTTGTGTTCCGTTTGCCGTTGCCGTTGGTTGGCTGAATGTATGAGTCTATTGTCAGTCGCTGTGTACACTATACCATCATCATCATCGTCAACATCAAGCATATATCCATATCGTCCTTGTTTCGTCGGTCGCGTCGATATTTGGAGAGGCTATCCACCATCTTCTTTAAGTGGCTTGCTGCCCCGTGTCCGTAGCTGTAGCTTCAGCTTGAGGGTTGAGTCGAACTAACAAACAAACGAACGAACGAGAAACGAGTCGAGTCGAATTGAGAACGATGATTATAGTGACGGCGTATTGTACTTGTGCTCAGACAAAAAAAAAAAAAATAATATGGTTTTTCTTTTGTGTGTGAGTGTGTGCGTGTTAAGGAGGAGGACATTCGAGAGGCCGCCAAGAGGACATGAGAAGCAGCCACTTAACGTTGGCTGTTTTAGTTCTTGATGACACTTCAGATCGTTTGAAAGCGGAAAATATTTATCTTCTTGGATATTTTTTTCATCGGTCGGGATCGTTCTTATCGTTCGTGCGTGGTGCGTGAATATTCGTTACGCAATAAATTTTATCAAGCCTACAATTGCGATTAACTGCTCTTTGGATACATTTTGTTTGCGAAATTTTATCCTTATTGGGATTTGGCTTTTGGAAAAGCAGAAGTGAATGAAGTGATAATTTGTTTTTCATTTTTAAAATTGCATTGTTGTCTTCAAAGTGGCTGAGAAACGGAAACGGTCTCCGTCGACTTCACGGTCGCCGATTGAGACAACATCAGTTGGCGTAAAAGAAGAACTTAGAATACCGTCGTTCGGACACGCAATGGGAAGTTTGATGCACCATCATCCGGCAGCGGCAGCTGCTGCAGCAGTTCCATTTTTGACGTGGTCACCGATGTTGTTGCCTCCGTGGGGACATGCACAGTTGCCAGCGGCTTTTTATCCAGCAGCGCTGAGGAATGCTTTACCTGGGTAAGGCGAATTTACATACATCTATGTTTTGGAACTCTATATCCTTCCAATAGGGCACTTGATGACTGAACATTATCATGACGGCAGATTACAGAAGAAAAGTTCTCATTATATTCTAAGAAATAGTAATGTTCTTTCCCTTTTGGAGTTTAAGAAAAAATTTGTTTAGAAACAAGGATTACATGATTTTCGCTTTAGCGGACACCATAGGTATTTGTCATAACATGACCAAAAATTGTCAACTGAATCAAATATTCGAAAATAGTGCCAGAAAGAGTAAAAACAAAAGTTGCAGCTAAAAGCTTTTCGGGTCAGCTAACTGAATATTCTAATTCGATTTTCAATACAATTCTTGTAAGCCGACCGTCGGCAATGCAAAACTATATGAAATCAAAAACAGTCGAGCAAATATCTAACGCTGTTTCACTTTTTGCCATTTTGGCCAAATTTGAATAGCTTCAAAAATGAAAAATGTAAGAAAGAAGTTTGGTTCTTTATTTTAAAAAACTGAGTTTTGAAAAACCGAAAAATACAAAGTTAATTTGCTTGTGGTCGATATTGTCCTAAGCTTCTGACTCTGTTTCTTATTGTTGGACGTAAAACTATATAATTTTCACTATTTATTTCTTTTAACTGTTCGAAATAAAATCCGTTGAACCTATATGATGGACTTTTGATGAGTTTTCGAAATCAACTCGAATTCACTTAAGCATGTTTTCAATTTCTTATACGAATGACAATTTCTGCGCAAAAAAAAGAGGACGGAAGTGATTAAGTGGCTTTCTTCGCCAGCATGGACTACGTATACAAACATACCGGAAGCAACTAACATCTTGAATTGAAGAAAATCAACTGCTCCAGAGTACAAAAGACTCAACTTCTCAAAAAGAAGTGTTAATGTTTTAATGGTACCTATAGGTATACAGGGCAGCAACTCCTGTCGAAAAGTTGGTAGCATAGATCGTTGTTTCTTATCAACCCACCAAAAAGCCCAGAGAAAGAATCAAGTTGAATCAACTTTTTATTAAGTTTTCATAGAGTAGGAGGGAGAAGGGATATCGGGGATAGTAGATTCAAAACTCACTTATGTTTTTTTCTTTAAAAAAAACTGAAAAGGACATTAACACGAATTAACCATTTTTTGTGATTTAACAAACAAAATTTGTTATCTGAAATTAGTTAATTTTAAGACTTTTTTTCCTAAATTTAAAAATGACCTCAGGTTGGTCAACTAACCCCAAGCCCGGGGTAAGGTGACTATAATTATGGGGTCAGTTGACTATACCCTTTTTCCAGCTTTATGATTCTTAAACTATAAGAAAATAGCACTCAAATTAGTTTTATTTGAAACAAAAATTAATATTCAAAAGACAGCCTGGCAATAGGAATAGAAGACTGCTCCAAGTTCTTCTGCTTAAATGTTTGCCATTTTGCGCTTATCTTTGCATCTTTTTGTAGGGAACCCATTGTCATACTAATCATAAGCAACAGAACAGATTGTATGCTTTTTCCTTTATCAAGAATAATATTTGGACATAAGCTCCAAAACTAACTTTTCAGTCGTTGTTGTTTTTCTACTGGAAGTTACCAAAAACAAGTGAGTCGATTTACCCCAAACACTAAAAAAAATAAAAGAAAGCAAAAAAATTACTCACGAAAGCAAAAAAGTGTTTTTTCGCGATAACTCTCGAACGCCTCTAGACTTTATCAAAAGTCAACATGTTGCTGTGCTAATATAATAACAAGAAACTAGAAGGAAGTTCTTCTCTTTTGAAGTTATTGGCAGTTAGTCTACTTGTCCCTGAGGCCAACTATCCCCGGTTACCCCTACATACCTAAAAATGTGATTTCACAGTTTTGTTAAGATAAATTCTGCATTAGGTGAGTTTTTTTTTTGGCAAATCTATCCAGAGTTAAGCCGGATTTTTCGAAAAAAAAAAACGCATCCTATCCAAAGTTGTGCAATTTTTCAATTTTAAGTTGGTACTACTTACCTGAGATTAAAGAAACAAGCGTCGTCTGAAGTCTACCTGACCTAAGATAATTTCAGATATAATATTCCACATCTTTTTAGCGCCATGGATGACGAATACCAATAAAACAACAAAATGGCACACAATGCGAGTACCTACTATTTCTTCATTTACATACAAGAAGCATTAAAATATTCAATTTATGGAATTTGGAGGGTAAAATGTAAGTTAGTTTCCGATTTCTCTTTCTTTGATCTGTGTTCGAGGCACACAAGAGCTTTCAATTGTACCAACATAATATTCGAGAGTCGAGCAAATACAGAAATTTTATCAGGAGTAGGATCCTACTTCTCCTTTTATTCAAAGTAAGAAGTTTTGTTTTTGTATAATACGTGTAAAATCTTACTTTACTTTGGATAGGTTTGCCAAAAAAAAAACACCTATTTTCTTTTTTGTTAAAAATCTTCAAACTTTCTCAGGTATATGAAGCTGACTTGCGTCTTGATTATTCATCAATGAACAGAAGTGTAAAATAAGGCCCTAAAATCATATTTAATACACAGCTAACATCATTCCAAGCTTGTTGACAAATCCATTTAGACAGCTTTGTTTCTCACCTTTTCGTTTTTTAATCCGTTACATTTCAAGCTCAATTTAGTCAATTTAGCAAATTGTCTATCCCCTCATTAGAAAAAAACGTTTTGAATTGACTTAGGTATTGACTTTTAAGGTCCGTTCAAATGAGCTGCGACCTGCGTCTGCGAATAATTCTTTTCTAAATTAATTTTTTCTACAGACCATGTTAAAATATTTGTATATAGAAACCTAACTGCCTAAAACTAGTTAAAAAAGCGCCAAAAACAAATTTTAATATTTTCTACGCGACCGAAAACTGCAAACTGCGAATCTTCAAATGAGAATTCGCAATCCACAAATACAAAACGCATTCCACAAAGCTACGAATAAATAATTCGCTAGGATTTAAAAAAACCAAAAATCAAACATCAAATAAATAAATATTTTCAGGAAAACGATTTTAAAATTGCCTGATCTGGTGGCACGGCATGCAGTGCCCCGCCAAGTCGAGAGCGAAGCAAACACTGCCGTACCATCCTTTACAGGAACCATTTCGCCACAATTTCAGACCCCTATTTGAGCCTTATCCAAAGGCCAGAACGCTGAAATTTTCTCCATCCAGTACCTAAGTGAACTTAAAATACTTAAAATCTTAAAATTTCAAGTCTGTTGGTCATTTATTTCCTAAAGTTAAGCGAAAGCAAAATTTCGCACTAATGATCATCAAAATAGAACTAGTACTTCCCATAAACTCAGAGAGCTGAAATTTGGTATAGAAGGGTACACATACACTAGGGTACAAAACCAGATGCTCCATGACACCATTGCACCAATTTGTCGCCAGAACTGCTACCTATTGACGATGAAAAACTGCTTGTAGGCTTGATAAAGCTGCGTATTTCAATAATACTTATATATTGGCGAGCCTCAAACAAACAGTATAAAAAACTACTTCCAGTACAGACGGACTTCTAATCGGCCAAGTCACACAATGTTAATTATAATAATAAAGAAATCGCAGTATGGAAGTTTAAACTTGGCACGACTTTGTCTAGATTTCATTACTTTTTAGAGATAAACAAGCAGCTCTATCGAGACTTGGCTAATTTTTTACAGAATGTTTTTGGTGGGATAGGTTTTTCAACGATCAATCGGTTGAATATTGGAATTTGTAATAATGTACTTAACGTTTCTCTTTTTACAAACTAGTTTCGTCTATTTATGAGATCCAAACGATTTTCCACAATCCACACAATATAAATGTATGTGGGAGGTATACCCATTGCTTTGGGTTGTAAAATAAAAGCTGAAAAATGATTTGAGGGAATGCAGGACAAAATTGACGAAAATGTAAAACTAAAAAAAGATAAGATTAAGGTTTCATCAATATTTTAAAAGGAACTGTATTTTGGTAATGCATTTAAGAGAAAAAACAATAGGTTTTCAAAGGACTCAAGATTTTAATTGAAGCAAACATTACGTTAGTGGGAACGTCAGAACTTGATGCGCGTGACTGTTTTCCTGCGCCAATTGTAGTTTAAACTAAAACACTAAAAGATAAACCAATAAGCTTGCCTTGTTTTTTAATTGTCTCAATTTTTGAGTGAAACTCAAACCTAACCTATTCAGTTGTTACGGTCTCAAAAACGACTTAAACAAATTTGATTAAATAAGAAAAAATTCCCTTTGCAGACATTACTTCTTAATTTTGAAATGATTAAAAAAGAATTGAATCCATTTAAGAACAGTTCTGTTTTTTGGAGTTTACTCCTTTAGAATCGATTCATATATAGACCCCGGTATGAAAAAATTATGGATAGTAAAATCAATCATTGAAAAAAGCGTTACGAAAATTGACTACCAACGCTTTTTTTTAACTCTTAATAACTTTCAACCTACTTGATCGATTTAGATGAAATTTGGTAGTAAGATAGACTAGAACCTGTGGAAGGCATACGGTATTTTTTAACGCAATAAAAGGGGTTGAAAAGGTCACAAAAGGTTGAAATGTTTGGTCAAAGTTTGTATGGAGGTCGGTTAGGTTAGAAGTTTAAAACTTATTTGTATGGCTTTTGACTAAACATAAATAAGTAAGACATTCAAAGTTTAAAAAAAATTAACCGAGGGGGGGGTGAAAAGAGGGGGTAAAAGTTTTAGTGCCATTTCGAATCTATTTTATTGAACAGAGATTTCAACGTAGAACGGTGAAATTTTCACACATGATACAGAATTTCATGCTCTTCAATTTATTATACTTTAATTATAACGGTAACTCATTAATATAGCCAATTAAGACATTTTCACATAAATTGGTATAAAAGTTTTAATCCTATAGACTGGATGTTGAAATTTCCATATGTCTAATCTACATGAAATAACGGTGATTTTGATACCTCATTTGTAAGGATACGTCTAGTACAAGCCTCACAATCTCGATTTTAAAATAAATTTTATTGCACACAAACGACCTGCTTGGTTCGTACAAAATGACACATCACCTGTGGGAGAATCCCGCTATGGCCAAAATTCGATCGTTGTTTTTCGATTAAAAGCTTCCTAGCGTGCGTTCTAATAATCGGATTTTCAAGATTAAGATCTCTTAAGAAGCAAAAGGCTTCAGGCTTTAATTCAATGTAGAATTTATCAACATTCAATTCCATTTTGTATGCAATAATGCACGATAAATGTGGACCAATTTGAATTTTCATCATTAATTAATTTAATTATAATTAATTTAAGTATAATATATTTTATCAAATTATTATGAATAGATGTACGAATATATGAATTCAATCCTTTGCGTATTATATAATTTTAAGGTAATCAAATCATTCTTATTGAGTGAACTCCAGTCGCGCGTCGGAGCTGACACGCACAATTTTTTTTATTTTTGTTCAAGTTCTGTAAACGAAAATTGTACATTTATTTGAGGCCGAAATGCCAATGAAGGCCCCAAGGCAAAAAAAAAATTGAATTCCATTTTGACTTTTTGTCTTTTTTCGATCCGGTCTTTGGTGCATGAACATGAATTGGGTCTGAGAAAGAAGACAAATAAAACTGCAATTTTAATTGTTGTTGAACAATTCTGTAAACGGTTTTTTCACTACTTTCCGAAACAAACTTTAACTTTCGATTTGGTTGGCATAAAGATATTTTAAATGCATTTTCTTACGAAAGTTCTAACCGCTCTTAAAAGTCAATAAGGTTGATTAATGTCGATAGATAGAGTGTCCGTGACAGGTGGGAAGTGTTTGAAGAAAATTCTCGACAAAATTGAAAAAAAATCTGTACCTAAGCCTCATTCTTTGAAAAAACAACCATTCGAATGTTAAAAACTGTTCATGCAAAAATTATTTGAAAACTGTTGTACCTACAAAATTTTGTTTCATCTTTTCTTTTAGAACGAGTGCCTATAAATATTTGTTTTCCTAATCCTTAAGGGAGTAATTTATGAAGGAATTACAATAGTTCATCACCTTTTTTCGAACATCCTGTTCAAAAATATTTCCCAACACGATTTCCGGAAGCATTTAATGAGTTTCTCCATTCGATCCGATTAAAATTGATAACTTAGGTCGGATAGACAAGAAAAAAAAAACACAACACATTGCTAAAAACCTGTGAAAATCCTTGCCACAAAATTATTTGCACAAAAATTAACTTCTCTCGGTTGCTTCGTTTGTTTATGCAAATCATAAGATCATCTCAAATGTTTGTAGTTTGAGGATAACGAGAAAAAAAATCCACAATTTTTAGGCAAGTGCCAAACGGAACATGTAGTAATCCCCTTAAAATCTGACCTCAAACCTTTAAACATACAAAAATTTTAATTAAAGAAGAAGAAGATGCAAGAGGAAACAACAACAAAAAGATCTTTGATCTTTGGGAAAATCCTCAAAAATCAGGATGTTGCCTTATTCCCATCACGCATAGATACACACACATTTAGTTACCTGTGATCATTGACACCTATTGAATTACGACGATCAAACAGAAGAAGAAAAAAGCGTGAAATACAAAACACATGTTTTAGATTGTTGCGGGTTTTTCAGTCAATTTTCCAACGTCCGATACCGATGTGTCTGTTGGAAATTCTAGAATTCCCCAGTTGTGAGTTGGCCAGGTTGAGGATAAAAACGCGCGAAAAATCCCATAAATACTCTTCACAAAATCTAGTCATAAGAAGCAGAGAATGAAATTGATCTCGAAATATTGATAGTTAGGGCTTCTTGGAACATGCAAACTCAGTTTAGTTTCTGTTTATTATGAAATTTTGTATGAGATTTGATGGATGGGAATTCCCCTTCCGAAACACCATCTGGGCTATATGAACATTTTATGTCCCACTTGAATGCTGGAATACTTTAATAACGTTTTCAATTGTGTTTTGTATTTACAGCCTCTTCGATGCCAAAGTCCCACCTTCGCAACGTTCGTCCGGATTTCACATATCGGATATTTTGAATTTAGACGGTGCCGACCTTAAGGTAAACGGTGCAGGAGGAGCAGGAGCCGATGTTGCTGCAGCAACAGCGGCAGCAACGCCAACCGACTCAGCAACCGCTGTAATTGTAAATAACAATAATAACAACAACACCAGCAATAACAATAATAGTAGTTTGAATCAAAATTCGGCGGATGGCAGTGATTCGGCTGATGTGCAAAGCAATAATAACAACAACAATAATAATGACAAATCAAATGCCGACGGCAGTCCTGATGTGAGTAGTCATCATCAGATGCATGGGGCGGCAGTTGCGGCGGCTGCTGCACATTTGATTGGAGCTAGTGGACACAATGGCGGGCAATATTTGACAGGGGGTAGTGGGAGTTTTGCTGAGGATATGGCGGCATATCCACTGACGCATCCGATGTTGCATCCTGGCAGGCCGTGGATGAAGGAGAATGATCTATATGGTGAGTTTAGACTGAAGTTGTATTGAATTTAAACGTTTTCTAGGTATTTAGAACATGATTATTTGGATTTTCTTTAGTTAGGAGTTTTTCATTTTAAGAATGTATATCGACTGCACATCTGTTCATAGTTTTTGATTGTTTAAGTTACGTAAGGTAACGTTTTTATGCTTTAAAATCAAATTCTTCAAATTCTTTGTGATTGATTCGAGAATTTTTAATGAAATCGATAGCAAGATTATCACAAAATCACTGAAAACAATAAAGTCGAAAGTTATCAAAGTTAAAACAAAAACAATGTTGCGACTGGACGTTTTTATAGACTTTTCCAACATAGGTAAATAATAATAGTCAGTTGGCTTTTTTGTTGATAACACAATAAATTTAAAACATGAGGTTTTATAAGAAAGTTTGGTTGTTTAAACTTTCAAGTTTAACCATCTAATCTTTTAACTTGAAAGTAGTTGAACATTTGCAAAAGAAGTTAGTATTTTTTATAAGAGTCCTTGGGGAAAAAATGCTTTCACATTATTCGGTCATGGTTCTCTTTTACAGTCTGGAGATGGAGATGATATACCAATTTCACATATCTACAAGATCTTCAATGCAGTCCCTGAAGATAATAATTTAAAATCTCAATTCATCAAAGAAATAGAAATCAGAATTAAAACAACTTGTTTTTTATTTCACTAATTTTAGGATTATTGTTGACAAGGTAAAGAACTTGAAATCAACAAACTTAAATGTTAAGAAAAGTCTTAATAGTGAAGTTTCGTAAGATTTATACCTACTTCGGAATCCAGGGAAAGTCAATGAAATCTGTTCGTTAGTCCCCCTTAAACTCGAGAACGGCTGGACTGATTTATTTTACTAATTGTTTTTGAATTAAGGCCCCGACCCATAGAATCCGTTTCATCCGTTGCGTCGACGTATTGTACTGACAGCTGGATTAAACACACACGTTGTTATGGGATGCTGCCCAAAAGCAACGCATGCGATGAACGCAATGGACAAAGTAACCGAACTTTTAACTTTTCCCCTCTGGCAGATGCGATGAAAGTGATAGATTGAAAACAAAATATAATAAACATTTTTTTCTTTTTTTTATTAAGTTGCAAATCAAACACAAGAATAAAAGTACTTTTACCTCACAAAATTATAAGAATGTGTCCACTCAACTTAATAATTCACAAATCTGCAACTTGTTTTGACAACAACTGTTAAAAACGTCAACGCAGTCATTGGGTCACCTCAAATTCATCGCATCCGGCAACGTACACGGATGCGTTGCCGGAACGGATGAAACGGATTCTATGGGTCGGGGCCTTTACATATTTGTTGAAGTTCAGGGATCAGGTTGAAACGGTTAGAAACTTTTGAAAAATGCACTATACTATAACACACGTGATATGAGTAAAATTCATTTTCGCATACTTTTTGAAGAATAAAAACAAAGTATATTAATAACTCGGGGTTATAAATATTACATTTTGTTTAATTAATTTAAGACGTACAATTCTTGCAGAGACAAAAATAGAGGATGATTAAGGTTCACTTTTTTGACGAAATACAACGTTTGTCGGGTTGGCTAGTATTTAGATATATAAACGTTGGAAATTTGTTCTTAATAGTATATAGAAAAATGTAAAAACAAAAATGTATACGATCTCAGTTATTTCAATCATTATTAATTATGATTAATTTTTTATATTAGTGGAGTCAATGATGCTTTTTTTCAGAAAATTCCTCAAAAACAGCTCGGATTTGGATGATTTTTTTCCAAATTTTAATTTTGTACCTATACTGTTTAAAAACAGAAATATTTCATTTTGGGGAAATAATTATTTATATTGTTTAAACAATTTTTATATCTATATTCTATATATATATATTCTATATTATTATTATTTATTATTAACATATAAAGCTGAAGAGTTTGTTCGTTTGAACGCGGTATAATCTCAGGTTTTTAGTTCATCTTTCACGGGAACTGCCTCTTGCGAAGACCTGACAAATCTTCCAAGAGTATCAATCTGTCATGAAAAAGTGCTTCTCAATTTGACCGTTCGGAATCGGCGCGCGTTAATTTGTAGGTCCCCTCAATTCTTCACACGCACTCAGAGAATTGTTGATGAGACTAAGCCACTTAGGCCTTGGCTCTTGAAGAAGCTGTCGCGCCAGCCTATTTATTTATTTATTTAATCTCAGGAACTACTGGTTCGAATGGTATAATTATGTTGGATCGTCCATTAATCGAGGAAGGCTTTAGGCTACTTAACATTAAGCTGTGACCAATAGCAGCGAATATGTGGAATATTGCGAATATTGAAAAAAAAAGTGTTTTGTAAGTTTGATTGATCGAAACAAAGAAACGGTTAATCGTATTGATGTGAAATTTTCACCAAAATCAAGGAAATTTTATGAGCTTTAATAATTAAGCCTCAGATTAGTTGTATCACTGATAACCACAAAATAACGGTAGTTTTTATGAAAATTTTGAAAAATGCGTATTTTTGACCTTTTTTTAAATTGATAGAAAAGATTGAAAAAAGCAATATTTTTATTTTTTTTTAAATGTTTTTGTGTAATTGTTTAATAAATTTTTCAAATCTACCTTTATTTTTTTTGTAAGTCAATATTTAGCAGAGCTATTAGGGTCCAAAGTCAAAATTGTGTTTTTGCATGCAAACCCATTTTTTGATTAGAAAAAAATCGTAACGATCTGAACCAAACAGTGAATTATAGCCAGCAAAATTTTCAAATTGAATCTTAGATTGGTTGGATTGGAAAAAAATTTCCGCTCATTGACAAATCAAAGTTTATTTTTTTTCGATTTTAGAATTGAGTGAACATTTTTTACGCTCAAGCGAAAACGACTAACGGTACTTTCTTAACTCAAAATAATTTGAAAAGGAAAAATAATATTCTTTGAAAAACTTTTTATTTCACTTCAATCCGACTTTTTTCTACTGAGATACAGCCTTATTATAAAAAAACACTCAATTTTTGAGTTTTTTCAAGTGTTCCTTTAATTGTTTTGACTAGTGTATATGGAATATAAGTATCAAGTTTTCAAGCTACGGTGCAGATAGAGATAGTAACAGCATGAGTGAAAAGCGCTGCTAAAACGTGGAAAATTATACATTTGTAGGCTTCGAGTTAAGTAGAATTTCGACTTAGGAAGAGTCGACTGTTATACACTTTTAAAAATTCCGACGGGCGTATGATGCATAAGTCAAGACGCACATCTAGCCGGTGGGCGAGGGACAGGCGGACGAAGTCGCGGGCAACTGCTAGTTGTTTATAAAGGGTGATCAACGAGCGGTGTGCTAAATAGTTGGAGTGTGTAGGAAGTTTTAATTTCATCTTTCACGGGTACTGAGAATTGACAAAACTTCCAAGAGTATCAATCTGTCATGAAGAAGTGCTTCTCAACTTTTTCGCTCGGAATCGGCGTTAAATTGTAGGTCCCCTCAATTCTTCACACGCACTCAGAGAATTGTTGATGAGAGTAAGCCACTTAGGCCTTGGCTCTTCAAGAGCTGTTGCGCCACTCTATTTATTTTATTTATTTATTTTATGGGGGCGAATCACCTCACCGCATCTGTTTTCGAATAATGCGTCACTGAATTGTGTGTGATTGTGTGTATTTGGCATTATCCCTCACGTTATCGAGTTCTGTATCGAGCTGCTAGTACACAAATTTTAAATTCTCTCCCCAGTTATCGAACTGTATTTCATTCCACACATAAACAGCTCACAGATGGCAGGAAATTTTTAAAAAAATTTAAATTTTACTATGTAAGTTATTTCATTACGAAATTTTTTGCCAATAATCTATTTAGCTCAAGATTTTCCGCTCCAAATCTTTATCAATCTCATCTTATGTTAACAGTCTAACTATGTTTTTTCATAAAATAAAAAATTAATATTTCTGCTTTCGCTATTTCACTCAAGTATTGTTTTTTTATTCGTCAAACCTCTCAAAAGTCGTTCAAAAGAAATAGAGACTCGATGTAGTAGAGTAAAACTACTACATTCTATAACTCTCAAACGATACGTGACCTAACGAATGTCCTCATTTGAAAGTATTAATATACTCCTTCGTTCGATCACTGATAGAACTCACCCACTCATTCACTAGAGCGGTAGTTCGGCCCCTATTTTCAAGAACAGCTTTCGAAAATTTCATGTCCAATTAAGTCAAAATATTGAAATTTTTAATTTTTTTTTTTCAACTTCGAACTAATTTTTTTCGAAATTTCACGTAAATAAGTATACACCGGGAGCCCTCAATCCTAAAAGTGCACTTTCAGGATTGAGGGCTCCCCGCCTAGTAGGTATGTACTTGTTTTTTACAATTTAATGCTGTCACTAATTCTCGATCAGATCGAGAAAACCGCACTCAAAAATGTCTTTTTGTTTTCGAAAAATGAAGAAAAACAAACATAAAAATAAAGAAAACATCATCCTACAAGGATGCTGCCACACGCAACATGCATTCTTGAAGAAGTTTCAGTTTATGCCGCCGGAATGTCCTTTTTGTACAAGCAAACTGCAGCGTCTGTAGGAAAATTTAGGTTTGCATGATTCAAACTCAATTTATCAACAACCGGCTTGCACAGTTAAAATCCGTGTCCAAAATTTCCTTACAGGCGCTACAAAATAAGATTATTCATGCATATGCTTGTCAAACTTGCTGTTATGCGTGCATGGCGACCTTGCCTCAGTTTTCCAAAACAAAATTTACCTTGGAATATTATTCCAAAAACGCGTCAATTCTCCCAATTTCTTCTTCAAGAGGCAAATACAGGACACTTTTGTCCTTATTTCATTATTCTTAAAAGCTTTCATGTGCTCTCTTTTGAAATTTTTTCAAAAAGACTTCTTCACATCACTGATACGTTTAACGAACTTGAAATTATTTTTTTGTAGGAAAAAACTAGGTAGGTCAATGAAGGAAGATTAGTAAAAAAAAAACTTTGAAAATAATCTTCATCATTGTCGAAAGACAAAAAGACGTCTTGTCTGATTTGGTGTGTTTTTAGCCTTAAGCTCGTTATGATACATAGTTAAATCTGATATTATGATACAACCCTTCAAAAACCTTTAACTATGAAGTTGACGCAGCAAATGATGTTTTCAAGAACTTTTGTGTTTTTTTCAAAACCCTACTTTTTTATTGACGATTAAAGCACGAAACTATCGGACAGATAGGCCTCAATTTTCTTCTTCGACGTAAGTTTTGAGTTCCTCTTCCCTTTGAGTTGACGTTTCAAGAACACTCGTCTCCATAAACCTTAATATCAATTAATCAACATATGTAAGCCAATTGTGTATCGTTTATCCCATAAATATCCTTAAAAATATCAAAATTTTCGATTCATGCTGTTTATTTTATTGACATTATCACAACAACAAAACAAAAAGAGGGTTGATTCAATTTGCCGTTATATTTCGTTAAACGATGTCAATATTGCTTGTCAGTCCGATAGACCAAGCAAAACTAGCTAGATCTATACTCCCTTCAAAAAAAGTTACAACAACAAAAAATCAGTGAACGACTTTGCCTTTTATGTTGGTATGTATGTCAAAAAACACAACTCGTCTTTGAAAAGACAACAATTTTCAGACTCAGACCGGAAGGATGGCATATTAGATCACACCTCTATTTGAGGTTGACACCACCAGCAGGGGTTCTTTCCATTTGGCATTTTCATAGATATTCCTTGCAACCATTATGCTATTGTTGTACAATTTTTTTGTTTTTATCATCATCGTGTGTCCTTGGCTGTTCTCCCATCGCATCGACGGACTGACATCGACACACAGACAGAGGGTTGCCATTGCAAAGCTGTACAAATTTCAAAGGTAAACGAAAGTGACAAATCAGAATATAAACGACACGCAACGGGTTCCATTCATTCATCAAATAATGTGTACAATCGAATTGGAACTTCGGGGATTGTATTAAGCATTTAAAATGACAAGGACATTTATAGGTGTAAACGGAAACATCCCAGAATACATTAAAATGTGCGTTTGGCCTCATATTGTGTTCAAGAACAAAACACATGAAGAAAAAGAACTAAATTGACTCTATATCATGTTTGATTGAGGAATTAGGCAGGAGGGATGTGAATGAACCACCGCATACTGTTCGGAACAAAACCCCAAAACAATTTTCCGTGTTAACCTAAATAATAAATGTGTGTGTAGTCAGATGAGCCTTTTGCCCATTCATCTCATTAATTGTAACTTAAAAAGTTATTCGAATGTAGCAGTGAGTTGATTTGTTTGGTTTTCGGTATCGATTTGAGTTGCTTCGAAATAGGGTATGATGGGCAGATGTTCTGAAAGAGGCTTGTATTTTAGTTGTTCTGTTTAGGGTGACAAATCAAAATTGAACTGGATAATGTTTTTCTGAAACTGAAATTCGAATTTTCTTCTTTTATTTTAGGAATACAACAAACAGCCAGTCCGGACAGCACATCGCCCGTTACCTCTGAAGTATCCTACACCTACATCGGTTCCAACTCCAACTGCCAAACATCCCCGGCCCTCTCGTCCGACTACAAGGCTTACAGTCGATCTGCCGACGAGTCCGCCGATCAATTGCAAAACCTCTCCAATCCCAATGCCACCATCAACAAGACCGCCAACAGTGACGACAGCATCATCGAAGACGGCATCGATGAGGAAATCATCGACGACGAAAACGACCAGGATTCATCGGGCGGCGGAGCCGGCCAAGACCCCTCGGTGCCACACAAAAAGCGGAAACGTCGCGTTCTCTTCACCAAATCACAAACCTACGAGCTAGAACGACGATTCCGCCAACAGAAGTACCTCACAGCCCCGGAACGCGAACACCTAGCCAGTTTGATACGACTAACACCAACCCAAGTGAAAATCTGGTTCCAAAATCATCGGTACAAGACGAAACGTGCCCAGAACGAAAAAGGCGTCTACGACATGAACGGTTCGATGCACCCTCATCCGCATCATCCGTCGGCATTGCCATCACCACGACGAGTCGCCGTTCCGGTGCTCGTGAGGAATGGCAAATCCTGTCTAGATGGCAAGCCACAAGATTGTTTGACCTCATCGATGCAGTCACATCATCACTTGGTTATGACGGCTAATGGCGCCTACCAGCATGGTCTATTGCCGCCGCCGGGACATCCAAACCGCGGATGGTGGCCTTAATGGTTCTAGAAACGAATCGCATTTGACGATTTATGGATAAACCAGGATCTTATGGAAGAAGTAGTGCGACTCGAATATTGGACAATAAAACAACAAAAAAAATCAGAGATCAAACAAAAATATGGAGGATTTGTGAATTTGGTGCAATAAAGTAGATTAAAGTTTTTCCAAAAAATCATAATTGACTCCGATGCACTGCAAACATGGCCGCCGCTGGCGAGGCGCAACTAAAATTTATTTAAAACAAAAATCAAAACTAATAAACATTTAACAACATAATATTACTATTTAAAAACTATTGTAAATATTTTTACCAAAAATTTTAATTCAAAAATTGATTTTTTCTGTACATAGTTGAATTTGTCTATAAATATAAAAATTGTGTATAGGTTAGTTTGTATAAATTAAAAACAGAGAAGGGCCTAGTGGCTTTGCTTATAATTTTTCTTTTTTAGTTTTTATTTATAATTGTACAAAAAATATGTAAACATTTTATTTTCAAAGACAAAAACCACCAATTTCTATTTTATATTAGGTTTTAGTGAATTAAATAATTCTATTAACGATAAACTAGTTATTGAAAATTATGTACAATTTTAATGAAAAATTTTAATTAATAAATTGAATTATAGATAATTTATTTTAAAAACAATATGGATTTATTTTTATTTTCACGTAGGTACTGAAAGAAAGAAGATTCGGATGTAGTCCGATCTGGATGTCGAATTTTCGATGACTTTTTCCAACATTTGTGACCGTTTATGGGCAATAACACGGCGAATGTTGTCCTCCAAATGGTCAAGCGTTTGTATCCGTATAGACCAATGACTTTACATAACCCCACAGAAAATAGTCTAGCGGTGTTAAATCACAAGATCTTGAAGGCCAATTCACAGGTCCGAAACGTGAAACTAGGCGGTCACCAAAAGTGTCTTTCAATAAATCGATTGTGGCACCAGCTGTGTGACATGTTGCACCGTCTTGTTGGAACTACAGCTCCTGGACAACATGATTGTTCAATTTAGGAATGAAAAAGTTAGTAATCATGGCTCTATACCGATCACCATTGACTGTAACGTTGTGGCCATCATCGTTTTTGAAGAAATACGGACCAATGATTCCATCAGCCCATAAAGCGCACCAAACAGTCAGTTTTGGATGAAACCGTGTTTCGACATACACTTGAGGATAAGCTTAACTCCAAATGGGGCAGTTTTGTTTGTTGACGTAGCCATTCAACCAGAAGTGCGCTTCATCGCTATACAAAATTCGCTTATGAAAATCGGGAACAACGGCCATCTCGTTTTGGGCTCATTCGACGAATCTACGCCTTGCTTGATTATCGTTTGGCTTCAATTCTTGCACGAGTTGGATTTTGTAAGCACGCCAACCGAGATCCTTCCGCAAAATCTTCCATAAAGCGGATCAAACTCCTGTGCTAAATGGCGGATGGACTCATTCGGGTCTTCCTCAATGCTACGCTCTACAGTAGCAATAGCTTCTTCTGTACGCACCGTACGGGCGTGTCTGGCGATGCGAGTTATCAATTAGAGTAAACATAGTGCGAAAACGTTCCATGGTTAATCGAATTAACTGCTCTGATGGACGATTTTGTCGACGATGAAATAGACGTAGTGCACGATACGTATTCCGCACAGAACCATTATTTTCGAAATAAAATTGCACAATTTGCAAGCGTTGTTCAGGCGTAAGTCTATTCATGATGAATTGCCAAACCAAACTGAGAATAAATCACTTGACAGCTGTTAAATCGGTCGCCGCCCGTCTTGAAAAGTAATGCCAACTTAAAGTTCTATGCCTCGAAAAAAAACACCCTTTATAAAGAAACTCATTCTCAAACTGTTCAAAATGAGGTCAGAGCTAAGCACCAACAGTTTTGGAATATTTTTGTTCACCAAAGGCTAGGCAAATTAATTCTCTCTAAAATAAAACAACAAAAATGCCGTTATCTCCAATTTCGTTTGCAAGAGAGGCTGATTATTCATTCATTCTAAGAAAAGAACTGTGAAAAATGAGAAATAAGTATAAGGACATTCAATATTTTATTCATTTAAACATCGATTTTTTCTTTTTTATCACTTCCAATCCGTAAGTCAGTACTTTGTACTACTTCTTTTTGTTTTTCAATTACATACACTTAAAAAATCCTGTTCGGCATTGAATTAATTAAATTTTGAAGGACTTGTTCGTTTATATCCAACCATAACCAAACTTCATTAATTCCTCTTTTTAGGCCTGCAGGCCCGTAGCCAGGGGGGGGGGGGGGGGCATTGAGGGGCAATTCCCTACCTTAAATCTGAAATGCCCTACCTTAAAAATGCCCAACCTTCAAAAATGCCCCACCTTTAAAAATGCCCTTCTTATAAAAATGCTGATCTTAAAAAATGTTCCAGCTTTAAATATTTCCTGTCTTAAAAGTGCCCTACCTTAAAAAATGCTTTAAAAACTCCCTGCATTAAAAATGCCCTACCTTCAAAAATGTCCTACGTATGATAACGTCCGACTTCTAAAAATGCCCTTACCTTCAAAAATGCCTTGCGTATGATAACGTCTGACTCTTAAAAATGCCCTACACTCAAAAATGTCCTACGTATAATAACGTCTGACTTTTAAAAATGCCCCACTTTAAAAAATTCTCCAGCTTTGAAAACTCCCTGCATTAAAAATGCCCTATACCTTCAAAATATCCTACCTATGAAAATGTCCGACTTTAAAAAATTCCTAGCTTTAAAATTGCCCTACCTTCAAAAATGTCCTTCGTATGATAACGTTCGACTTTTAAAAATACCCAAATTTAACGATGCTCCAACTTTATTTACTATCTGCATCAAAAATGCCCTACCTTCAAAAATATCCTACTTTGCCACAGAAAAACAAGAGATATAACAAAACGTTTTCAATTATTTTTTTTTTTTTTGATTCTACTAACATCTTAAACATCAAAAAATTTAACGGTGATGATGTTGCAAAAAGTGTAGGCATAAAAAATGTTATGATGAATTTGGAGTTTAGAATGGCTATGGTAATAGCAAAAAAAATTTAACCATGCTTCAACCTGCAGATGCAGCCTTACAAGCTAGAAGTGCAGGATTGAAAGACGCCATTGGAATAATTAAAAGTGTACAAAATGAAATAACAAATCTAAGGTCTGAAAAAATCTACCGTACCATTTTAGAAGAAGCTAAATCAGTGGCCCTCGGCGACGAATTAGAAAATAGAACGCAGACTCAAAAAAGACAAATTAAAAAATCAAATAGGATGGATGACTATTTCATGTACGGCCCTTCTTGTTCAACCGTGAAAAGAAGTGCCGAAAACCAGGACACCCAGCCATTTAAGTCCGAGTATTACGAAACCTTGGACATTGTGTTATCAAAGCTTAAAAGAAGATTTTTAGAAAATGACGAATTAATAAACTCAATTGCGAGTATCGACGAGTTATACTTATAAAACTATATTATGGCTTTTTGAAAAAAAATTCGGGTTGTTATAAAACTGAACTTTTTAAAAAAGTGAGGTTTTATGATTTCATGCTATTCTTCGTGCGCTGCATAACCTTTTTTAACGCGCATGCAATTTATATTGATGTCTTAAACATAATTACGAAAATATACAAACAATCTGATTCGCTTCTAAACTAAAATTATTAAAGAGTTCTCTTAAAACTATTCAATTTTTTATAAAAGTAATTTGTTGCAATTTAACGTTAATATTTCATTTAAAGCTGAAATTGCAGCGCGTAGGTATACTTATAGATGGATCCTTTTTATTTTAACAAAAAATACGTATCTACTCGTAAAATTTTTAATTTTGAAAAAAAAAACTGTTTCCACATTTTTGATAAATGAATAATATCGTCGGCTAAGAGTGCAAACCTGTTAACTTCCACCTCCTAACTCCACATAAAAATGATTTACATAATTGATTGAAATTACAAAAAGCTTTGAAATCTTATCAAATTCTTTTTCATTTAATAGTATGGATTCTAAAAAATAACTTTATGTTGTCTTGGATTTATTAACACATTTAGAAATATTTTCTTTTTCAACCGACTTCCAAAAAAGAGGATGTTATCAACTCGTCTGTTTTTTTTTTTTTATGTTTGCTACCTCATCTTTGGACTGAGTGAACCAATTTTTTTTATTCGAAAGCTGGTTCCTGCAGTGTGGTCCCATTTGTGTAAGGAGTGTAAAAGTGGAGTTAGCTGTTTTTCACTCCAAGCCATATATCAATTTTTTCGTCTGCATAAACTGTAATCTTTAACACATTATTCTTGAAGTTAAGATTCAACAAAGGCATTTCAGTTATTTCAATTGATTTTTCAGGTATAACAATTCCATCAAAAGAAGAGGCTACTGTTGTCAAAAATTATTAAAGTAGGCTCGAAGACAAAACCGAAAACCTAATGCAGATTTTGTACAGGCAGCGAGAGGCATTTAAAGATAGGTACATACGAACTTTTTTCGTCGGTAGCGACTATAGGATGTAGCACAGCAGTATGTGAATCCACTTTTTCAACTTTAACTGCCATCAATAGGCCCAGAGGATGTCAATGGGACATGAAAGAATGGCTGGCCTTGTATTTCTCGCGTTTGAAAAAAAAAGAACTAAATCAGTAGACCTCATTGAACACTAAACAGTAAAATATTTAAACTTGAATACCTTAACGCTTTGCACTTTATTATTTTGAATCTTTCTTACATCAAATCAAATCAGCCATACCAAGGTAACGGAGAAGGCATTTTTACGGTTGTTTATCTCTTATAAGAATCGATCTATTTTCTCGAAACTTGGTGAAACTAAAGGGCTTATCATAAAGCCAAATTATACCCAGATAAAGACGGTAACTGTGCATAATTTAGCTATTTTAATTAGTTTTTTTGTGAAACTTCTAGAACATCAACTTTATCAGGAGCCCTTAAGACTCACCAAGTTTCAAGAAAAAAGATTGCTTCTTTAACGGATAAACTGGATAACATGCGTCAAAATGTCCTCAAAGTTATAATGGAATGACCGAAATACAAAATTTACCAATGCCCTACCTTATATGACCGTTGCCCTACCTTAAATTCAACTCTGGCTACGGGCCTGTAGGCCTGCTACATTTTTGTACCTTCAACACTTGCTGCACTCTTCTAACACCAACGGGGAGGTTTAACATACGCTTAATCTGTCTAGCGTTAAGCTAATTCCGCCTTGCTTCGTGAGAAATCATAGTTTCTCTTCGGGAGGTCAATAGGCTGGGTCGTCGATCAAATCTTGAAGCAGTATTGTAATTTTCGCCAAAATCCAGAAAATTACATTAAACGCGACAGAAACAGAGCGTCCAATTTTCATGGCAATCAATCGATTCGATAGTTCCTTGTTCCTTATGTGTTGCTATAATTGCCCTTTCTTCCTTCGGAAAATGAGTTCCCCAAGCCCAAGGCATGGTCAATAACGAATTATTTAACAATATTTTGCAACCCAAATAGTGAAAGTTACCCAGGGAGAGATCTGTAAAAATCCATTTCAAACTGAAAAGTCTGTTCTCCAAGCGTAAGCGATAGGGTTTAACTATGTGGGTTGCGGGCAACAAAATACCAAGCCTATATAATATTCATTCCGTGGAGTAAAGTTGGTAGCGTTGGCATTTGATGCGTGTCGATTTTATGCGTCACATCTGACGGATATTAGTTGAATGTTTTCTATTTACTATAATGGATCGCTGAACAATTGAAAGACGGGTGTTAAAACAACAGACAATAAACACTGATTTTTCGAACATTTTCTTTAGCGATGACGCATATTTCTCACACGGTGGGTATGTAAACAAACAAAATTGCCGTATCCAGAGATGACATTGCATCCAGAGAAAGTAACTGTTTGGTTTTGCTATATGGTCGAAAGGTGTTACTGGTCCAAGATCATGCCACCAAAACCATGCGATCTAACACAAGACTGTTTTTTACGCGAATATTCCCCGAACTCTAGGCGCATTAAAAACTAACATAACTCAAGTTTTGGTTGAGATACCGCCAGATATGTGCGAAATAGTGGTTATAAATTAGGTACCTCAAAAGAATCGCATGCTGCGAAAACTTCCGTGGAAATAGCCTTTCAATGATATTGTTTTTCACACTTAACGTCAAAGTCCATCCTTTATACCTAATGAAATAAAATTTTCAATGAAAATGTATCGTTGTTTGTGATTTATTTAGCTTTACTTTCGAAACCGAAAAATGAACGACCCTATAATTCCAGAAAATCAGTTGGCTCTCAAGAGAGGAAAATGAGATTGAATAGTGCCGATTTAAGCTCGTTTCTCAAATCCAATGGTGCAACTTAAGAAAAATCAATGTTTTGCTTGATAAAAAAAAGGTTTTCTTATGTTAAAGGGTCAATAGCTAAAGCTTTTAAGATCTCTCCAATTTGACAACTTAATAAAATTTCTTAATATCTTGGACTAATCCCTGATTAAAAACTAATATGAATGGAAACGGAATACAGAGGAAAGAATGAAAAGGTCGAAGACTACTGAAAAGCACTTTTGGCCTTTGGTCTTGTGTCTTTCACTCTTTCCTAATGTACAAAATGACATAGTGGCCGGACTTGATGTGGCAACTGACAACATACAACCGAAAATTGTCTTTGGAACTTAACTAGCTTATCAGTAAAACGTATCCGCTCCACACCGATGATGGATTGAAAAATTGAAACAGGAACAGGAGTTCAGGTTGCAAGTGATATTCCTAGATGAAAGAAGTGTCTTTCAGGCCGAGGTTCATGCTATTTAAAAAGCGGCAAGAATGGTACACAAGAAAAAAAAAACTGAGTTCTTCGAAGAACAGAGTTTTACATCACTCTGCTGAGGCTCTTTATATACCAGAAGGGAATGAAGGAGTGGACGAACTGTAGCAAGGAAACGGCAAAAGTTAAATAGTGGCAATAGAAGCCAAAAAATCCTTTTCGGCGAGTGAGTTAGCTCAAGCAGTTTGTGGCCTAGCATTAATGTCTGAGTCGATTCCGTGCTCGGCAAATTTCCAAACCTCTAAGCAAATTACCTATGTACATTCTTCGGAAAAACGGTTCAAACTATAGCACACGTTGCAAATTGACCACTCTATGAGGTGATCGCGATGGTAAAACTTAAGAATTAGGTACGGTATAGTAGTGGTAACCTACGCTGATGACTTAGCGCTTTTGGCGACGGGTAAATACCTTACCACTATTATAGCGAACAATTAGAAAGCGCATTATCAAGGGTCAGAAACTGGACAAAAAAATGCGGCCTTAAGGTAAACCCTGTTAAAACAGAACTGGTTCTCTCCTTCTGGTTCAGAAGGAAATTACCTCCGTTTGAAATACCAAAAATAGATAACACCACATTAAAAATTTCCGAACGAGCAAGATACCTCGGAGTCATATTGGACAAAAAACTTAACTGGGGTCCGAATATCCAAGAAAGATATAAGAAAGCAATGATCTGACTCTACTCATGCAACAAGATTCTGGGTAGAAATTGGGGACCAAACCCCAAAATAGTCATGTGGATGTACACTACCATTGTCAGACCGATTCTAACATATGGCAGTTTGGTTTGGTGGAAAGCTCTCGAGAAATCCACGAATCTACAAATCCTTACCAAAGTACAAACAATGGCTTGCATCAGTCCTAGTGGTATGATGAGAACTACCGCAACTGCGGGTTTAGAAACGATCCTCAATCTCCCCCCCATAGATCTATTCGCCAAGAATCAGTAGCAAACAGCGCCCTTAGGCTCAGTCATACCAACATCTGGAAAACTAGCCAGACAGGCCACGCAGCTATTCTTCCGAAATACTTAGATAAAAATATCTGACCCCTTACCTAGATTTCAACAAATCTTTTAGTACCTACTAGCTTTCCCAATAGACTAGACTGGGAAAATAGTGCGCTCTACACTAATGACTCAACAATCACCATCTACACCGATGTTTCTAAAATGAATACTGGAGTAGCCAGTTGCCAATTCATTCAGGCTCCCCGACCATAGCAGCGTCTTCCAAGCCGAGATCTTGGCAGTGAAAAACGCTGATAAATATATATCCATGATGGCGATATCACACGCGGACATCACTTTTTTCATTGATAGCCAAGCAGCAATAAAATCTATTTCTGCCACCCAAATCAAGTCAAAGGTTGTTTCTTGCTGTCGCGAAGAGCTAAAGGTTATTGGTACACAGCATAACGTAAGACTCTGGTGGGTTCCTGGCCACAGTGATGTGCCAGCCAGTAACGAAAAAGCTAATGAACTTGCAAGGACCCCTCTCTCATAGACCATCATTTAAGAATCCCGTTATGTGAATTGAAACATAATGTCAGTAAAATCATCCTCCAAAAATCCAACAACAGATGGAATCTCCTAGAAACCTGTGTTAACACCAGGAAACTATGACCTAGATAGGATAAGAAAAGATCCGACTGGATTTGAACTCTTAATAAACCTTCCCTTAGATCCCTTATCGGCTTTTTACAGGCCACAACCTACTTGGCTACCATAAGAAGAAGATGGGGCTTAGTACTGATGACCTTTGTAGTGGCTGTGGTGATGAGAACGAGCATGAAGACACTGCTCATTTTCTCTGCCCCTGTCCATCGCTCTGTCTTACTAGGAAGAAAACTCTAGGCAACTTCTTCTTCAATGAACTAGAGGAACTATGAGAACTGCCAGGCAAAAGCTTACTAAGCTTTGTCAGGACCTCTAAATAGTTTAACGAACAACATGATTCATAGGTTATTTATTTTTCAGGAAGTTACAACACTTCCGGGTACCACAACGGATCTACATTGATCTTAGTGTGATGGTTACAACCTCAACTATCAGCCCGCTTAACCTAACCTAACCTAGGTACACGGTTAAAAATTTTGGGTTAGATTTTAATATTTTGAGGGTTACATATATGACAACACCAGAAAAATATTAAAATCTTATAAACTGCAAATATTAAAAGCAGAGAAGTAATAAAGCAAATATTAAAAGTTAATACTGATGAGATATTAAAAATTAATACTTTTTGTATTAAAAAGTAATACGCCTTTTATTAAAATTTAAATAAAGGTTGTATTAGATTTTAATAAAAGTTTATTAGAATTGTTAATATTAGAGTATTAAAAGTTAATCAAAGCGGTATTTAATATTAATACAATTTTGTATTAAAAATTAATAGAATTTTGTATTAAAAATTAATACAATTTTGTATTAAAAATTAATACAATTTTGTATTAAAAATTAATACAATTTTGTATTAAAAATTAATGCAATTTTATATTAAAAATTAATACAATTTATTATTAAATATTAATAAAATTCTGTTGTAAAATTTAATACAATTTTATGGATTTGTATTATCAGCTGAAAAATATGGAAATTCAGATGAATTCGAAAAATATCGAAAAGAAATACTTTCTGTATTACTTTTTGTTTTGGAATACAAAATGTAAGATACTTATGAATACATCAAATTAAAAGCTGTACAAACCATTTTCATCGACCCACCAATAGATAAGGAAATGGTTGGCCATACTCTAAGAAGCTGTGAAACAAACGATGTACATAATAAAACTCACAATTTTTATTTTTTTCAAATATTTATTATATGTATCCTTTATTAATTTTAAATTAATTTACATAATGCAAATAATATCTCAATACGAATAGATTTCGAGAAAACACTATTAACAAACTATTCTTTTAATGCATTTATGATGACAAACCTGGAATGTATGAGTCGCTTTTGATTGTGATTACTGTTATATAGGTACTAAGAGTACTAAAGTACTAATCACTACACCTCTGCCTTTGAGGTTCCTTCTTATTATCTTATCTTTGGTATGTTCTCTCTCTTCACATTCATTCTGTCATTGTCATTCAACCGAACCACATGTACAAAAAAACCTAACCTGAATTACTTAAATAAAATTGTCTGAACTAAAATAAAGTCTTTGGTTAATTATTCCGAATTGGAAAATATAATATTGGCGACGAGGATAATCGTGAGTCAAGTCATCATCAAGCAATCGTCTTATGTCAGAGTCAGAGGAAGATAATATCGAGTCTAAGCCATTTATTTCAAAGTCAGATCAATTCGCGTCACAGCCAGTCAAAAAGATGAGTCAACTGCTTGGGTCTATGGAAACTTTTGCTCCGGGAGACGACTTCGAGGAATACATCGACCGGTTAGGAGAGTACTTAAAGTGCAATGAAGTTGCCGAAGCTAAAAAGACCTCTGTTTTTATAACCCTAATTGGTTCGGAAGCCTACAAAACGCTGAAAACAGTTTTGGCACCAGTCAATCCAAATACAAAGTCCTATGACGAGCTTGTGTCGGTGCTTCGCAAATTGTATGCACCTAAAAAATTTGCAATCGCGGAAAGATTTAAATTTTATCAGCGCAGTCAAAAGGCAGGTGAGCCCATTAAAGACTTTATTGTCGCGCTTAAACTTCTATCACGTGACTGTAAATTCGGTGAGTTCCTGGATCAAGCAATGAGAGACAAATTTATATTTGGTCTGTGTAACCCCAAAATTCAAGAAAAATTGCTCGATGATGATGACGCAAAGTTCGAAAGCGTTTCGGACAAAGCATTAAAACTTGAACTCATAGCAGAGGATCAACAAATTATAAGGCCTAACAATGTGAACATCGTCAAGAGCAGAATTAGTCGACATGAGCAAACATCTAATTATAATCAAAAGCCGCAGTCCGCACATGGTTCATTAAACACGTCTCGTTATGGGGGCAGGCCAAACACGTGTAGTCAGTCAAACGTCAAGTGTCAGCAATGTGGAAACCATCATAGGTACAAGTGTCCAGCAAAAGATGTCACATGCTACCTGTGCAAGTCTCGGGGTCACTTTGCTAAATTTTGCAAGAGTTCTTGTGCAGGAAGGCAAATTAGAAGCATATACGAAGAGTCCGATGGTGAAGACAGCCCTTCAAGAGTCAACAACATCTTCAATTTGTCTGAGAGCAAAGGTACACGTCTGATCACTTCTATCATAATTGAAGGCCGCGAGGTGCAAATGGAAGTGGACACGGGAGCATGCCAATCTATCATAAGTTATGTAGATTATTCTAAGTTTTTAAGTCATTTACTTCTTAAAAATTGTGTAATTAATTTACAGGCAGTCACAGGTCATAAGTTGGAGTGTGTAGGAGTTTGTGAAGTCAAAGTGGAGTGGCCGAATGTTGGAGTGTCAGAAGAAAAACGTCTAGAGTTGTCAGTAGTCATATGTCAAGAAAACTTCATTCCCATTTTGGGTCGTCCTTGGTTGGATAAGCTTTCTCCAAATTGGAGAAACTATTTTTTGGGTGGTAATCGGTCTGTTCCACAGAATTGTCAAGTAAGTCATTTAAATTCAAATTTAGAGTCAAAAGATTTTTTGGAGGGTAGCGGTTGTCCATTAGCCATGTCACGTCAAATCGAGTCTCACAATAATCACAACAATATTGTTTCTAATGTCGAGTCAGAAAGTGTAAGAATCCTTTCAGATTTAAGAGTAAAATTCCCGCGAGTGTTTGAAAATAATTCCACAAAGCCCATCGAAGGTTTCCATGCGGACATTCGTGTTAATTCACAGTATACGCCAATTTTTCACAAGGCCTACACGGTTCCTTTCCTGTTAAGGCCAAAAGTGGAAGAAGAATTAGACAGATTATGTCAGCTAGATATTATTTCACCGATAAAGTATGCCGAAAACGCCAGTCCTATAGTCGTGGTACCAAAACCGGACGGATCCATAAGAATTTGTGTGGATTTCAAGAGAACCATAAATAAGTATGTTCAGATGGAACATTATCCTCTAACTGTTTGTGAAGATATTTTTGCACAATTGGCTAATGCTAAATTCTTTTGCGTCTTAGACCTTACAGGTGCGTTTCAACAGTTGGAGGTTACAACGGGTTCAAAGAAGTATTTGGTAATAAATACTATAAAAGGTCTTTATGTATTTAATCGGTTACCTTTAGGTGTTTCTGCTGCACCAGCTATTTTTCAGAGTGTCATTGACCGCGTAATTAAAAATATAAAGAATGCTTTTGGGTACATCGACGATATCATCGTCACTGGTACTTCAAAAGAAGATTGTAAAAATAATTTATATCAAGTTTTAAGTCGTTTAAATGATCACAATATTAAAGTCAACCTTAAAAAGTGCGTGTTTTTTGCAGAAGAGGTTGAATATTTAGGTCATTGTATTTCATGCAATCGTATAAGTCCTAGCAAACGTAAAATAGAAGCCGTAGTCAACGCACCCAGTCCAAAGAATTTGTCTGAACTCCAGTCTTATCTGGGTCTCTTAAATTACTATGGGAAATTTATCCCTAATCTATCAACTAAATTAGAAAAGCTTTACAACCTTTTGAGAAAAGATACAAAATTTGTTTGGTCGTCTGAATGCGACCAAATATTTCAGGACAGTAAACAATGGTTGTTAAAAAATAGTATTCTTGAATTGTACGACCCAGATAAAATAATCATTATTTCTGCAGATGCATCTCCATACGGGCTCGGAGCTGTTATGTCGCATCTTGTTAATGGAGTAGAACGGCCAATCATGTTTGCATCTTGTACTTTAAGTCCCGCCGAATGTAATTACTCGCAATTGCACCGCGAAGCTCTCGCTATTATTTTTGCAGTGCGTAAGTTCCACAAGTATATTTATGGCAACAAATTTATTATTCACAGCGATCATCAGCCCCTTCGGGAAATTTTCAACCCGAACAAAAGCACACCCGCAGTAGCTGCAGCTAGGCTACAGCGTTGGGCTGTCATTTTGTCAATGTATGACTACAAGATAGTCTACAAAAAAGCTCAACAAATGTGCCACGCTGATGCCTTGTCGAGATTACCTCTCCAAGAACCATCAAATATTGAGGACACTTTAATTAATTCCTTTAACATGTCTGAAAATGACCTTCTAAATATAAATCGAATTCGATGTCAGACTCTTAATTGCCCAGTTCTGAAACGAGTCATGACTTATGTGTCTGAAGGTTGGCCTTCGAAGTCAAAAATCAAGTGTCCGGATGTGTCTTGTTTTTATGATAAGCAGAATTGTCTTTCAGTAGAAGACCAATGCATTTATTTTGGCAATAAGTTGGTTATTCCAAGTTCTTGTCAACAAGAAGTTCTTCAATTGATCCACGGGGACCATGTAGGAATGACACGCATGAAACAAGTAGCGCGTAGTCAATTTTATTTCAAAAACCTGGATAAGGAAATTGAAAATTTTGTGAATAAGTGTGTGATCTGTCAGCAAACTCGTAAAGCAAATACCTCGGATACAATATCTTGGCCTAAAACAACTTTTATGTTTGAACGAATTCACATCGATTTGTTTTACTTCAGTAAATTTGAATACCTGATTCTGGTTGATTCTTTCAGTAAATGGATGGATGTTTATTTACTGACAAAATCAACTGCTGAAGTTGTCATTGAAAAACTAAAAACAAGTTTTTCTTATTTTGGGTTTCCAAAAGAGATTTGTAGTGACAATGGACCACCGTTTTCATCCAGCAAGTTTTTGGAGTTTTGTAAACAAAATGGAATTTTAGCTAGCAAATCACCGCCGTACCACCCTCAAAGCAACGGCTTAGCTGAAAGAGGCGTGGCAGAAGTAAAAAAAGTTTTCAAAAAGTTTTTGTTGGACTATAAATATAAAAAATTATCACCAAATGAAAAATTGCTACAGTTTTTGACATCTTATCGACACACTCCAACAACGGTAACAAAGCTATCGCCTTCTGAAGCTATTTTTAATTTTAAACCCCGAAGTATTTTTAGTACTTTGACCGATCAAAAGCCCTGTTGTTACAAACAAAATATACAATCGAATGAATCAAAAAATGATGTACATAAAAAACCAAAAAATTATGTAAAATTTCAAACCTTTTCAAAGGGCGAGAAAATTATGTATTGTAATTCAAATATGTTAACAGCAAAATGGATTCCTGCTGTTGTATCAAAAATAATTAGCCCTTGTATTTATGAAATTACTTATAATAACAATTGCAGACGTATAGTCCAATTTTCAGAACTAAGAAGGTCTTGTTTAGAAGATAAATTTCATCCCTCTATAACTTTAACATCGGAATCTCTGGAGAATAAAGGAATTGACAAATTCAATGAGAATAACAAAGCGTTTGTACAAGAAAAAAGACATTCTAGCAATTCTGAAAATTTAACTAAACGTTCGGGGAAAGTTTATAAGAAATCAAGGAGTTCAGCAAGATTAGCTAGTAAGCAATATAAATATAAATGAAATTTATTAAAAAAAATCTAAAAAAGGGAGAAATGTTATATAGGTACTAAGAGTACTAAAGTACTAATCACTACACCTCTGCCTTTGAGGTTCCTTCTTATTATCTTATCTTTGGTATGTTCTCTCTCTTCACATTCATTCTGTCATTGTCATTCAACCGAACCACATGTACAAAAAAACCTAACCTGAATTACTTAAATAAAATTGTCTGAACTAAAATAAAGTCTTTGGTTAATTATTCCGAATTGGAAAAATTAGGGGGCCTAAATTCCGCAGATGTTTAAAAACAAATATCCCTTCCCTAGGATCGAATAAAATCTAAAAAAAAAAATGTTTTCTTTAAAATGAATGGTTTTTTTATTTAAATATTACTTACCAAATCTGTATGACCCGAACTTTTCACAAGCGTTCTACATAGTGACTTTTTTGGAATGACGCTACGCTACAGGCAGATGCCAAACACCAAAATGTATAGCAAGTGATTTTTTTAATAAAATTTTCTTAAATTGCAATACGAAGGTATTAAAATGTAATACAAGAGGGTTTGTTTTTAATAAAATGGGATTACTTTTTAATACATAGGTATAAGAATATAATACAAACGAGTATTACATCTTAATACGAATGAAATGTAATACAAACGGGTATTACATTTTAATGCAAGGATATTAAAATGTAATACAAACCGTTATTATATTTCAATGCTAGCGTACTAACCTGTAATACAAAAGGGTTTGTTTTTAATAAAAATGTATTACTTTTTAATACATGGTTATAAGAATGTAATACATCTTAATACAGTTGAAATGTAATACAAACGGGTATTACATATAAATGCAAGGATATTAAAATTTAATACAAACGGGTATTACATTTTAATGCAATGTAATACACGAGGGTTTGTTTTTAATAAAATTGTATTGTTTTTCAATAGATACCCTTATTAAAATGTAGCGCCAACGGGTATTAAATTTTGGTTTTAATTCCAAATGTATTAAATTCAAATCTTTTTGTATTATAAATAGTAACTTTAAGAGAAAAATATTAAAATTTAATACAAAATAAATGAAAAATGAAAAAATTAATACCAAAATGTTAAAATATAATACAAAATATATTAAAATTAAATTTAATAATTTGAGAATATTAAAAAGTAATATTTTGTGTATTGTATACAGTTGTAATACAAGAGCTGTATTAAAAAATATCCCAAAATTTTTAACCGTGATATAGCCGGAATGCTGAAAATATTGTTTAAGTACAATTTCATATGCAATGTGTATATTGCTCGTAAGGCATTGAATCACAATCGAAAGTTAAACTTAAAGTTTTTAGTTGGATTCCGAAAAAAAATTCATCTGCAAGTGAAGGACCGTATTTTACTTATTATGATAAGACAATTCTACAACCTCGAAAGAATAGTTTATAATAAAAAGCTAATTAAGTAAGCTTGTAGAAAATGTTGTTTCGCTGCATTATCATCGAAAAAAAACACAAGAATCACCAAATTGATAAAATCAATTCCCATTTAGATATCCTGTTCACATTTCGTATTTGGTATCAAAATGTTTCCAGCAGCAAGCTATAAATAAATAATTCCAGCTGAAACAAGCCAAATATTATGTTCTTCTGACACCCTCTGAATTTGAGTAAATATATCCAAACGTAATTATGCTGTTTTTCTTCTAATCTAAACTATTACATTTCCTCATTATTCCAGTTGATACGAACACAGACAGAATTGTTATCCAACTGATTTGGTTCTGTATTTTTTATCTATCAGCAGGTTGATGGGTTCGATAATATGCATTTCTAGTTTCTGTGTACATAAAAATGTTTTCATTTATTTTTGTTTTCATCAACCCACTTGAGTTTTGGATTGGTACTATAGAATTTTTGTTTTGTTATCAACTGAAGAAGATATCATATGAAAGGGAAGGGCATTCAATTTAAATGGGAGGAGTCTGTACATTTGATTTGTAGAAAAGGAAAATGAGAAAAGAATTGAAAATATTTTTAATCTGCTTTTAAATTATTTTTGGGAAAGAAAAATGGAGAACTTCATATTAAAGAATTAGATCGTGGTGAGGGAAAAATTCTGACTGTCAAGACAAAGTGAAAAAATTGTACGGGAAGTAAATGTTTTCAGCAATGAAACGTATTGAGAAGAGGATATTTTATCAAAGGATATTATAATGGGATTCTACTCGGAAAAAATGTAAATTCGCAACCCTTACGCTAATGTTTTCTTCAGTCGATAACATGTTTGCGAATTTAAATTTATATTCCAATTCAAATTCAAAAATTCATTTATTTATATTCTTATATATCGTCGGCCTCATAAGCAGACCTCGTAACTCCACCTTTGACCGAAAATGACTTTTGAATGCCAGTTTATAAAAAATTTGTCTCCGCAGCAACCTAGAAAATTTCGAATCATTCTAAAAGTCATAAATTAACTTAAATTCAAATTTTGAACAGAAAGAATACTCAGAAAACCTCGTATCTTTTATTCGTGGTTAGCAAAACTCGTAACTCCTTTAAAAATATTTAAATCAAGTGTGCCATGACTAGAAAAACCTGTTGAATTTTGCAGAAAACCTCGTAAATCCTCGTAACAGAAGATGAAACTAGTGGAAATACCTCGTAACTCCAATAAAATAAAAAGTATTGTAATTTTCTCTTTCACATTGTTTTTTTATTAAACACACTATTTTTTTAAATATATTCGGAAAAAAAAAACATAACAATACTATATAAATAAGGTTTGTGAGACATTTTCGTCGCTCCTGTAAAATTTGAAATTTGTGAGTTACGAGGTTTGCTTATGAGGCCGACAATATGCAGATTTATAATTTTATGAATTTATAAGCTATGGCTTAGCCGTCAGCCTGGTTGGCAAATTTTATAAATAAATTACGTTTTGTTAATTCACATTTTTCAATCTTAAATTGGTATAAAAATCAAACATATTCTGTCATTAGTAAGAATCTATACTTACATATGGCTCTTAAAAAGTTGCTTAAGGTCTTCCAATCACATCCGTTCAAAATTTGGAGTGTTTCTTGCATGGTTAATGTATTTTTACCAAAAAACATTAGGTTTTCAAAGGGAAAATTGCATGTAGTTGTAGGTGCATTGGTTTTCAAATGGAAAACTGGAAAATTTCAAAACGAGTTTTCGAATGGAAAACAGAAAGTTCTTGATGAAAAACTCGGAAAACGCATTGGTTTTCAAAGGGAATATTGCATTTAATTGTAGGTGCATTGGTTTACAAATAGAAAACTGGAAAATTTCAAAACGGGCTTTCGAATGGAAAATAGAAAGTTTTAGATTAAAAACTAGGAAACTTCATTGGTTTTCAAAGGGAAAATTGCATGTTATTGTAGGTGCAAAGGTTTCCAAATGGAAAACTGGAAAATTTCAAAATGGGTTTTCGAATGGAAAATAGAAAGTTCTTGATGAAAAGCTCGGAAAATTCATTGCTTTCCAAATGGAAAACTGGAAAATTTCAAAATGAGTTTTCGAATGGAAAATAGAAAGTTTTTGATTAAAAACTTGGATACTTTATTGGTTTTCAAAGGGAAAATTGAATGTTATTGTAGGTGCCTTAGTTTTCAAATGGCAAACAGGAAAACTTCAAAATTTTCTGATGAAAAACTCGGAAAATTTATTGGTTTCCAAAGGGAAAATTGTATGTAATTGTAGGTGCACTGATTTTTAAATTGAAAAATGGAAAATTTTGGATAGGGAACTCGGAAAACTCTGCGAGAGCACGAAGAACTTCAACACCTAATATCAAGCTTTTGCATAGAATTTAAAATGCATGGGTGTGTTTGTATGTCCGGTAGGGACTCTTAATCCGCTCAATCCTCAATGCTTTTATATAAATTTTCACTGTAGGTATAGGCTAAGTAAAAAAAATTTTGGGACAAACTTACTGCAAAGTCAGGAAATAAGGGGGCAATCGAAAGCTGTATTTAATTATGATTTTTGTGAAATAGTCAAAACACACCGGAAAATCGAGAATTTGTTGAATTTTTCAACGAAATTTGATTTTACTGCATGCTTAAATGAGAGTAGAAATTTAGTTTTAAAGCTTGGAAAAATTCAGATATGTAATTTTCTATTTAAATTGGATTCAAGCAAATTGCATTTTAACAATACCTGGTGGCGAGACGAAGTTCGCAGGGTCGGCTAGTATTTTATATTTGGCTGAAAGGATTATTCTGTCGTTTGAAAAAAAACATTTTTCCATGATAAATTCAACAAGTTTTGAGAGGTGCTGGCTTTTTCCATAAGGTGTTTGTCGAAATTTAGGGTTGAATTTAGCTTTTCTTTGGATATTTCTAAAAGTTTTCCATTAAAGTACCATCTATTTCCGCTAAGGTTTTGTGAGAATCGTGAGAAGATCATTATTTTTTACTTGTCTGTATTAATAGATAATCCCCACCTATCACAGTAATTTGCTAAGCGATTTATCATCAACTGTAGGTTTTCTGGAGATTCCGACAACAGGACAAGGTCATCAGCGTACAGTAGCACATTTATAACAGAATCAGATATTCGTATTCCTCCAGGTAAGGCTTCCTCTATGTCATTTATGAACAGCGAAAACAACAAGGCACTGAGTGGACAACCTTGTTTTACTCCGGTACATGTTTCGAACCATTCTGAAAATATCTTCCCATCCCAGACTGCTGCATTAGTTCCAGTATACATCGCTTTAATTATTTTCAAATCCTCGAAGATAGACCCAATTGTGAGAGCTTATAGAAGAGCGCGCTTCTGTTTACAAGGTCAAAAGCCGCTTTGAAGTCCACAAAGAAAGAATAAACTTTTTTGTTCCCTTGAAAAGCTTTTATGATTGATGAAAGAGTGAAGATCTGGTCTTTTGTTGAAAAGTTTTTTCTAAATCCAGCTTGGAGATCCGACAGAATGTTTTTCCTTTCGACCCATTTTTCAAGTCTCTCTACTAGTATATCGCAGAATATTTTTGTTAACACATTCAAAAACGATATACCTCGGTAATTTTCAGCGATGTCTAAGGGACCCTTTTTGTGTATTGGACAAATTACCGTCTTCTTGAAAGAGGAGGGGATGTCAGCATTTGAAAAGATTTTGTTGAAGAGCTCCCTTATTTTATTAATGCATGTGTGAGGAGAATTTTTATTAAACTCATACGGAATCCCATCTTCACCTTTTTATTTTTTCTATTGTTATCTCACCATCTAACGTTTCATCAAGAACATAAAGTTTTGGCGCGCTTTCCAACATTCCTTATCTAAATATTTTTGTTTAAATTTTGGACAAGTGCTGTTTAAAATTTTATTCGATGTCGAGCATCTAATATAACCTATTAGTTGGTTTGATAGTTCTTCTGTAGATTCTATTAGCATACCGTTGTTTGTAATTAAACTATCTAGATTGTGTTGAAATAGAACAGCTTCTTCATTTTTGTATTGTACTTCAAACTTTTTTATTCGATCAATCCATTCATTGTTTACGGCACAGTAGTCGATGATAGATTTCCCCTGTCCTCCTATGAAAGTGTAGTCTCCTTCATTGTCGCCAATCTCGCCATCAGTACAACCATTTAAAATAATAGAATCATACATCTGCAGCATCTCAAGCATATCAGATCCATTTTTATTGCAAATATTGTCTCTTGATTTACGATTGGAATGAGAGACCGACGAATTTGTTATATCTTGAACTGAAGTAATTTGTGAGCCACTGACCCAAATTTATATTAACATTCATTTTTCATTTTTCATATAATGAGGACCTAAATTCCCCCTTTCTTTTCTTCTGATTTCCCATCGACTCGACACCAACAAATTGCACAAAAATGGTATCCTCATTTGAGTCGTTTGTACTGGCGATTCAGCACTCCTCCGGAAATCAGCGATAGAAGATGTTGAGCTCGTAGGAGATCCAAGTCTAGATGCAACAAGAGGTCGCCAACGCCTGTTCAATAGCTCTTTTTCGGCTATGCATAGTTGCTCGGCTATTTCAATGTTTGAAGTCAATTAAACGAAGATGAAAGTCATTTTGATGACAAATTTGCGCTAGTACCATTTCTTCGATCGTAATTATTGTATGCGACATAAGCCCAGCATCGAATCAAGAAGGTCAACTCCACCCATACACTTGTTGTACACATCAATAGCTTGAAGAGCAGGATTACTTTTATATTGCTTAGATATATATATTTTTTCTTGAGTACCTACATTTCTCTGTAACAGGATTCATTCCAACATATGGAGACGTCAGAGTAACCATTTTGTTATCAATCCATGATACCAAACTCAGTTGAAAGCCATCTATTGTTACCACTTTGCTCATGATTTCACGTCCTTCCAAGCTGCTGAACTTTGGTACTCGGTTGAGTCTTACCGTTCCCACTGGTAAAAGTCCGATTTTGTACAAATAAACTTGTAAATTCGAGCTATTATGCCAGTTATCGAAGAAAATCTTATGATAAAAACGTCTGTCAATAGTTGACGTTAATCTGGCGATGACGCTTTTTTTTTTTGAATAGCTTTATTAGTAGCTAAAGCCTGAAATCCCACTTAGAACTTGGTTTTTATATCCCCATTAATGTAGCTTACCTGGCTTTTACTGCTTCAATTTATGGCGGCATTTTGTGGGTATAATTCCTTCGTCTACGGCGAGAAACTCTTCTTTATGGCATCAACACCAAAAGCTCTCTTATTTTCTCCAAAAGCGACCGTACCTTGAACAATTTATCATGCCCTTCTACTCCAAGTGCGATGAAATTATTGTTGTCATTGAACTGAATACAAATACAAGTCTTATTTTTTTCGAATTCGTTCCACGTCATTGCCTTATAAACAACCGCTTGTCCTACAGTCTTGTTCCAGTAATGCCTTGACGATGGGAGTTGGCAACTAGATATAAATGTCACCATTCCAATGAATTGTTCCATTTTTTGTAATGTAGACTGGGTTGTTTATGTTATCCTGCAGAACTTTTTTTATTTGACTCGTCTATTATGAGTCGCAGCAAATCGTCAGTTAACAGGAATTTAATAAATTCCGATGGGATCCTCAGGACTTTAACTGATTCTGGAAGATCAGCTGATTCTGAAAATATAAAAAGCTGAAATGTGTCCCTTCTGCCAAGAAACTTGTTCCTTCTTTATTTTTGATGGTTTCGCTTTCTTCGTATTGGGTTCATCATCAGAATCTATATCGTTTTTTTCTACCGTAAAGTCTATCTCCGCGATCGTGAAACATGGAGAAATTAAAAAACTGGAGATTCACAAAATCGCCCCCATTTCAATCACTTCCTCTGGGAAGTTAAAAATCCATGGGGTTGCCAACATGTTTAGCATTGGGCGCATTCACAAACACAAACAAACAAATCCAAAGATATCCATCAATTTCTTGTTTAGGTGGCATTGAAACAGCTGCAGTTTTCACAACTATCCAAATTTAACTATCGAAGTCGTTCATGAAAAACGAGTTGGATAGACTGTCCAAGACCAAACTGAACGTCCATTTCTTTTAATTTTTGAAAAAAACAAACTTTTGTCATCAAGTTAAAAAGAAAGTTGCGAAATCCGCCATAGCTAAAAAATGATTTGCCCAGCAGTTCCGGATATCATTGTTTCAGTCAAAAATGGTTATTATACTTATTTCTATTTCAAATATCAAAATATTTAAATGAAAAAAAAAAATACATATTCTTGTCTTCCTCCGGATACAATTTGACTACAGATTCAATCAAATGTCTAAGCCTTCTCTTACTGTTCCTGTTACTCATTTCCCAACAGATTAAATGCTTTGTCTGCCTTTCACCAAGTAATATCAAAATGTCAAGTCAAGCCCCAAAAAAGAAAACACTATGAATTACGTCCAAACTTCATCCTCTCGTGCACACTTTTTGACATCGACTGTCTCCGCAATTAGAACTAAGAAGGAACGGCATCGGCTATACAAATACGAACGTAACGTACAGGAATTGATTTTTTATCAATTTTTTGTCCTAATACATGAAGAAAATTTATTTACTACTTCCGGATCTAGCTGACCGACAAATATAACAACTCCAAAAAAAAACCATTCGTATATTGTTTGATGATTTTCCGGTAACAGAATTTTGACAATAAACCAAAACGAGATAAAAAAAAAATAAATATACAAAATTGACAATGGAATAAAGGAAGTGGAAATAAAAAACAGAAAATCCTAACAAATGTAACTTCTTCGATGAGAGTTTTACTTTTATCGTTTGCCTCTCTGTTTTTCCACACTCTGGCCTGCGGCTATGGCTACTCCTTGGCCTGACACTGTCCTCAGTCCAACTCCTAACACAATGACGAAGGATATAATAGAAATCGAACATCATGTAGGCTAAAAGTCAATCAATGACATCCCTTTTCTTCTATTGAATCTAATGGCATTACTACAATAAAGCAGCTCTTACTTGAATGGGACGAGAGAAGATGCAATGAGAGAATTGGTGGGGAGGATTGAGATTGAGAACTGAGACAGGAAGAGAAGTAAAGACGATTAGCCTTGTTGTGCTTGTTTTTGAATGGAGGATATGGTCATCATCGCACGAAATAGCCCTAAAGGGTGTAATAAATCTTTGGAAATCAATTTTTTGTCTTTGTCCAAATAGGCTGGTGGTGTGGGTCTTGCCTATGGACTTTAGTCAGTTTAAGATTGTTTAATGTTGTGTTTGATCAAATAAATAAATAAAAAAAGGATGATCAGAGTTGTGTGCGCTGGGAACAGCGATAATGAAAATGAATGGGATAGTGAACGTTAGAAACTCAAAAGTCAATCAAGCTAAGCTTGCTTAAGTAAGTTAAGTGACTTTGATCATTGGCGGACCATGAATCATTGAGAAGCAACTGTATGCTTTACGGTTTATTATTCAGCATTTAAAGATACCTTTCTCCTGACCATCGCCTGTATAAGATCTTTTCAGTCATTGTATGTATGTATGCACACAATAAACCCATTCCGACCTCGTGTATTCTTCCAGTAGCCAGAATCGGCGAACAGAATAATATATGCTTTTATCAAACGGGGACAACCTTTACAATAAGGTAGGTGACCCAAATAAGGCCCGGACCCTTATAAGGCCCAGTGCATAAAAAAACACATAGCCAACAAGTAACGGGACTTTTTGTTCTTTGTGTTCGTACAGCCGTTACATTCGAACTCATACAAAAGAAAGCAACCAGTTACTTCGATCGGTTTAAAATTGGCAGACAATTGAAAATTTCTTAGTGACGTGCACGTGCTTTTTATAAAAAAAAAAGTTTATAAAATTTTACTGTTTCCACGTATTTTATCAAGTAAGTACAATTGTTAATTTTTTTCGTAGAATATATTAACTGTAGCCTTATTTATTGCAATTTTTTTTATATATATTTGCTAGATTTTTGTTTATAATTTTATAAACAAAAGTCTTTCGTGTTCCTAACAAGGCCCATTAAAAATATGACTGGGCCTTATTAAGTATATGAAAAATTTCATTTTTTATTTCGGTGGATTTCAGTCAATATGCCAAGACAGACCGTTACTGAGAAAAAAAGAGCTTCTTGGACTGAAGAACGAATGGACCAGGCCTTGAAATCAGTTCAAAGAGGCTTATTATGCCAGCATGAGATTTTAAGATTTTTAAGTCAGAAAGACTTTTTTCTGTTATTTTTTTTTATGAATAAAATCAATTTAAATTTATTATAATTACAGATTTTGCCTTTTTCTTTCATTTTACTTTATTAAATATTTGATTTCAGCAAAAACTACAGTGAAATTTAAAAGAAAAATGTATGGGCCTTATTAGGAACCCGTGTTCCTAATAAGGCCCAACGTAAGGTTTTTCAAAATGATCGAAAAATATATTTCAGTTTCAGAATCTTAAAGATAAAAGTCTGCTTTCCTCTGCATAATATAACTATTGTTTATAATATATTAAGTTTGAGTTCATTTTTATCAAGGTGTGAAAGTTGTTAAGGATAAACCATAAGGTGGGCCTTATTTGGGTCACCTACCTTACGTCAGAACTTGCAACAAGAAGGTAGTTAAGGTTTGAGTCAGACAACAACACAAATACTTTGTTCAAGCGAGTAATCACTATTGCTTGTAACCGCTGTTTCTTTGGGCTTAGGAGGCAATTGAGCCGCAAAGCTCACATTCGAACAAACAAACAGCCCCTTCGCAAGACTGTCATCAGATGTGGATCTTGCAAAAAAAGGATGAAGATACGAAAGTTAAGCCCTTCCGATGATCTTTTACAAAAAAGGGTTTTTGCTTACTTTGTGAGCTGATTGAGAAGACCTGAACATTAAAGTTAAGGGCCAACGACTGCCCACCTATACTTCTTGGAGAAATATCGAATTGGCGTCCGATCACCGGAAGTTTTTTTTACTTTTGTCTCTTGGTGAGAATATAAGGTTCTAATAGCTTACTTAAAAGCTAAAATAAATTTTTAGAGAACGATTATCGCTTCTTAAGATACGCACACGACATCATATCGGATGCGTGTAGTCTGTGTTGACTGGGTCCTATGAATCGACCTGTTGGACTCGAGGGTGAACTGATGGGCATTCCTGGATGCGCGGGTATTACGGTTGAATTTCTTAAGGGGAGGAATGCAACTGGCTATTTAACTAGAGCATATACCGTTGAAATATCGGTAAAAGAGGGTGAGGCATGAGACATTACGTCAATGTTCAAGTGACGTAAATGTCTCAACGATGGTATTGTCACCGATCATGAACTGGATACTGTCCAAAAGACTTAAATATGTCACTAGAGCACCAACCAAAACGTTGGAGTTGTACTCAAGCTTTGATCGTATTCGTATATGTATATGTTTTGTAGATGGTAGCCAGATCAGAAGGGGAAACAAAATTCTTGCATCGTTTTAAAAAGCCTTAAAACCTTGCGGCATTTTTGGCGACATCGAATTTGTGATCATTCCACAAGAGGTGGTCGGTGATGCACATACCGAGAATTTCGAGGTGTTCGGTTTCACTGATGCAAGTGCCACTCATGAATAGTGACAAGGGGAGTATATCTCGCTTCAACGATATTTATTATCATATTTAGCCGTTGCAGTTCCACATCCGAAGAGGAAGGATGTGAGTCTGAGAACGAATATGAAAAGCTAACGGTTCTATCGTCAGCGAAACAATGCATTGGATTAGAAGTTACAGACAAGAGATCATTTAGGAAAATGAGAAAGAGGGTCGGAGACAAAACGGAGCCCTGGAGCACACCAGCATTTATTTTGTGGGTTTCGGACTTGAACCCGTCAAATACAACTTGTATAGAACTGTTCGAAAGAACGTTTCTATTCTAGTCCAACGAAGGATGTGTCCAATACCGTAAGCTCGCATTTTCGATAAGAGAGCCTCAGCCTGGTGCCAAACTCTCTCCACTGCCTTTGAAATAACAATTGCAACAATCTCACTTTCTCCAAAACGATGTAAATATTTTGTCCACTATTCGGTGAGATAAGCCATCAGATCAACCAGTGAACCTGTTGCTACGAAAGCCGTACTGCCGGTCATTAAGAAGCTTTCATTCTGGCAAGATATTTCTTAAGATGACAATTTATCAGCGCTGCCATGACCTTAGAAAGAAGGGAAGTTAGTGCAATCGGACGATAATTGGAGGGAGAGGAGGATTTGCCTGTTTTGGGTAAAGGCTTGACAAATGCTGTTTTCCAACTGCTCGCAACGAGCCCAGAAGAAGAGGATAGATGGAAAAGCTAACGCAAGGGTTGAAGAACAACTCTTCAGAACAATAGCGGGGATACCATTTGGGCCAGCGGATTTGTGTATGTCGAGATCTTTTAAAACCCTCGCCACAGCACTAGTGCGAAAGAAGATTTATCCTATGGAATCATTGACACGCTCAAGAACTGGGGGAGTCATGATACTCTCTGGCTGCGAAGAGTTGGAGGCGAACTGCCTTGCAAAAGGGTTAGGTTTCGAGAGAGGGCTAACGACTGGACACTTCATGTTTTTCACAAATAACCAACAATTTTTACTGCCTTTGGGACATTACAGTGTTTTTTGCTTTACTTTTTTGTCATGTAAACATTTGGTCTCTCAATCAATTTGGACTGTTACTTAAGAACCAAATTACGCAATTGAAGAAATTCGCAGTTGCTTTATTTTTTTATTTGTTTTCTTGTTTCAATAAATCACCAAACTAGGTACACAAGCAATTTGCAAACTGAATTTGTCGACAGCAAAACCCTTTGGTGCGGAACAATAAACTCTCCAAAGACGATAAAACGTCTGCATCCCCTCCTTCCAATCGAATCGAAGTCAAAATCAATTGACAAGAAGAAAAAAACTGTCTGCATGATAAAAAAAATAACATCCCTCCCCCACAACCATCACTTTACTTAATGAAAAATATCCTCAGAAGAGAAAATGAAAAAGGATTCAAGAGGCCATCGGAAGTCACAATCCTCACACGCAAAAATTTAAAATCAACGATTTTAAATTGCCCATCATCCGATTTTCGAGTTCCGGTGGAATTAAACATTTTGAAAATTGTCGACAAATTTCTATTACAGGGGTGGGAGTATAAGGGGTTGTATGAAATGACAAACGGAAGTCAAGGAAATTAGTGCGCACTTCAAAATAAACCCCAGATTGACTGTGGGTGGGATAAGCGTATTTTAAAGTTGACAAATGTAAAACTGAAAAAAAGAAGAGAAAAACGAACGATAATAACAGTTTGTTAAAAATTGTTAATTTATTGGGCGGAAGGGTTGCGATGTTGATGTTTTTGATGCTGATGACGATGGGCTATGGCACTCAAGCTGTTGCCCTCTTTTTTTTTGGTATTTGTTATTTAAGCAAAGGACCATGTCATTGCTCTCTTATGACAGTTTTGTTATTTGTGTACATTATGCTCAATGGACATTATACAACCGAAAAGGAACTCTGAAGTTTCTCTAGACACTTCCGGAATTTAATGGCCTGAATCCTTCTTCATGTAAATAATCTATGGGAAAGGCAAAGTAGTCTACTTTCAGTTGCATGGTAATGTGGTTAGAAAGAATATTTTGGAATGGTTTCTTTGTTTGCAATTGTCTGATGGGTTTTGCAGGGTTTAAGGAAACAGTTTACTTTTTTAATCTCGTTAGCTGAATTGGTGAAATATGCTTGCAAATATTTTTATGTTTTGTTAATCTTAATTGCTCTTGTTTGCCATCGACGACGACGACACGGTGCCACGGTGCTATATGTTAGGGATTTAAGTTGAATTTTTGGTCTAAGAAATTGAAGACAGACTTGCCGCACTTTTTCATGACAGATTTATACTCTTGGAAGTTTTGTCAGTTCTTCGCAAGAGGCAGTACCCGTGAAAGATGAAATAAAAACTCTATGGGCACGAGTAGGACTCGAACCCACGACCGACGTTCTGCTTAGCACCAAACGCACCTAACCACTAAGCCACGGGCAGCTGCTGAAAAAGTGCTTCCCAACTTTGCCGTTCGGAATCGCCGTTAATTCTTCACAAGCATACCCAGAAAATTGTTGATGAGAGTAAGTCACTTAGGCCTTCAACAGCTGTCGCGCCACTTTATTTATTTTTTTTTAGTTGATTTGCCACAGTGACACATCGAAACGGCCTTACGACCTACATAAATGTACAAACATATATAACTCAGTCAATACTAAATAGGTTGCCAGTGTTGCTGGTTTCGATCCTGTTAAAATTGTCGTTTGACTTTGAAAATGTCTTTAGTTTTCATACTTTTTACTTGCGACATATAGAATATATGGCAAGTATTGAATTCGTACAAAAAAAAATTTTGAAATGATGATGAGATATGACATTACGATGGTAGAGAAGTCGAAAAAAGTGAGTCCGGCGATTCCGTCTGTCTGTCTGTCGGGAAGTTTACAGGCACCTACAGCCTTAACCACTGGTCCGATTGACTTCAAACTTGAAAATAAGAGGTTTGAGCAAAAACTCATATCCCAGTTTTTTTCATTTTTTTTCTAAGATCAAAATTTAGGGTAGCCACCATACGATTTTTATGGCAAAAAACCAAAACTTTAAATTTTCTCCAAAACGGTTCCTACGATTTTTTTTAAACTTCCTCGAATTTAATTTTTTTAAACACTCATGTATTTTATGTAAAAAAAAAAATTTGTATTGCTCCAAAACGGTACCTCCCATAGAACCGTTTTTTTGTTATTAGATTTTCTCAAAAAATAAAAGTCCGATCAGCGTAATTTTTTTTTTGAAAGTACGTATATATTGCCCAAATAATTTGTTGTATTCAAAAAAAAAATTTTAAACTTTTTTTTCAAAATTGTGTATCTTAAAAACGGATCAATATTAAAAATCCAAATACAGTGAAACTTCCATTAACGGACACTTCCCTTGAACGGACACTTCTCTTAGGCGGACACTTTTTTTTGAACGGAATTCGCTCCATATAAGTTACATATAAAACTGTTTCTCTTGGCCGGACACTCTCTTAGACGGACACGGACAGCGAAAACAAGCAAATTTGAAAAATTTGTTTCTCTTGGCCGGACAGAAAGAGTGAGAAATGTTTGTAACGGGATCCATTTCCAAATAGAAACTACATTTAAGGGATGTTTCGCATACATAACTTGATAAAACAAGTTTATATGAATGTATTGGTGAGAACCAGCTGTATTAAACGAATAAGAACAGAACCACAAAACACAATAGCGCAAAATTATAGTCCGCTAATGAACGATTTTAGTGTGATACTAGCTTAAAATGACGTTTCAGACATGACTCAAACGTCATTTTAAGCTAGTATCACACTAAAATTGTTCATTAGCGGACTATAATTTTGCGCCAATGCGTTTGCGTAATTTATTGTTTTTTCCTCATTCGTTTGGTGCAACCGGCTTCGGTACGTTATGAAAAATGTCTTGCTAGTTTTTGTTTTGTTTAATTAAAAAAGGTTTGTATTTTCTTTATTGCGGTTTTGTTTGTTTAATTTGCTTACAAAAACCATTTTTCATAGGATGCCACCAAAAAGAAAAACATATAAAAAACGTTTACTTTTAATAATTACAAATATCTTCTCTTGGACGGACACTTCTCTTGGGCGGACAAAAATTTTTGCACCGTGGGTGTCCGGCCAAGAGAAGTTTCACTGTATACTCATAAAATGTATATTTACATATTCTTGAATACTGCATACCCAAATTAATTTTAAGACATTTTTGAAAAATTTTATATATAAAAAATTAATTTAAAAAAAACGGCTCCGACGATTTTCAAAAAAAAAATTCAATAAATCAAAAATAAGGTTTAAATTTGTTTGGCATTTAAATTTTTGGAATAAAATGTATTAACTAGGTATATTTTCAAATTTTAATTGTTTTTTTTAATAAATTAAAAAAATTGAAAAACCAACATTTTCTTAAGAAATCATATGACATAAATTTTTTTCCGATTGAATCCATTTTTAAGGTATTGAAATATGTTCAATTTAAATTTTTATTTATGAGTTTTTTTTTTAATTTTTTTTATGATTTATAATTGTGAATACAGGAGCAAGTTCGTACGACCGAGTCGTGCACATTTTTTTGTCTAAATATTTACGACGTAAGACACAATTAGCGCCGTTTTGATAGCATACCTCATGAGACTCTAAAAAGATTTGAAAATGGGTTAGTTAGGAAGGATGCATGTTTCACACGTACACAATGTAGAATTATTCTCCTACACTACGGCCAATTTTCTCATAGTGCCATTTAGCCACTTGTAGTATTGAGGTATGAGATCATGTCTTTGATCTTGAATTCTTAGAGTTCCTCAATGCCATTGAAGAACTCTCTACCTAAGTGGAATGCTCTTTTTCTAGCCAAGGACGGACAATGGCAGAGAAAGTGTGGGACCGTTTCTTTTTCGTCTTGATGGTCCTCACAGCTACGGTAGAAAGTTTTTTTTTCACACTATCAGATAATGCCGAAGAAGCAAGCTAAATCTTACGACAAATGTCTCATCACTTAGTGCAGTGTAAGTTGTTAGTAGACTAATCTAAAACAAACACGTACACAATAACAAACATAACAAAAATAAAATAACAATGAGACAAAAAATACAAAAAAAACACAAAAAAACATTTAAGAACGTGGAACATTGGTTTTAAGAATAGGTTTTAGCTTGTTTTTATTGATACTAAAGTCAAATAAGTCTTCATACGCATTCAATAGCTTACTCATTCTTGTCAGTGGCTCATGCATTCCGTAGTTAGTTCTATGTTGGGGGACTTTAATCAAATTATGAGAACGCAAAATATAATCTCCACCTCTGTAATTACAGAGGATAGAACTCAAAATATCTGGAGCATCAGTGACACCAGTAATAATTTGATGAAGGAAAACTATATCATTATTTATTCTCCTTTGACACAGTTTTTGCATCTGGAAAAATGCAAGTCGCTTTTTGGAAGTTGTCATTGTCTGACATTTTCTTGGGTTAAGATTCAAATTATTCTTTTCACACCATACAACAAATTTATTTATATCATCTTGCAGTTGAACGCGATCTTTATTGCATGAAATATTTTGATGATCTTCATATCATCTGCAAAGATAAGAATTTTACTACTTCGAACAATTAACGGAGCATCGTTAATAGCTTAAATAAATAAAAGGGGTCCTAAGTGACTACCTTGTGGTACACCCGGTTTGGCGATGAAAGATTTTGAGTAAGAGTTTCTGAATTTAACTTGGTAAGATCTATTATCAAGACAAGAAGAAATCCATTTGACGAATCCTGGAGGAAATCCATATGAATTCAATTTAAACTTGATAATAGTATGCGAAAGTTGATCAAACGCTTTGGAAAATCTGTGTAAACACAATCAACTTCCTGTCCACTTTCTACAGAATTCAGACATTTATGCAAAAATGCTAGAAGGTTTGTCACCGTAGAACGTTTCTGCATAAAGCCATGTTGTTCAAAGCATATAATATTTTTACTGTAGAAGGTTAAATTCTCACAAACAACTTGCTCAAAAATCTTAGGAATGCAAGACAGTTAAGATATGGCCCTATAATTAGTAATATCTGATCTGACTTGTCATCTTTTTTGGAAACAGGTGTTATGTATGCGTTTTTCCACATGCTAGGGAATTTTCCTAGCTTTAACGACAATTCAAAAATATTATGTAAAAAATAGCCAAGACCGTCCTACATTTTTTTAAAACAATGGGCGGAATACCATCGAGTCCAAAAGAAGTCTTCCTTAAGAAGGCACATACAATTCACAAGTTTATCAAAGTCGATAAGAACGTTGTTAACGCTTACTTGGCGATAGTTTCAAAGATAGGCAAAGAAGTCATTATAGACAGAAATAGGAGTATCGATGAAAGACTGACTAAAATTGCTTGCGAAAGCATCACAGATTTCTGAATTACAGTTCAAGACAATATAGATAGATATAGATAGATAGCAGTGGCGAAGGCACCATATAAGTCTATTCCTATCGACTTACCTTTTGTAAATCTCAATATCAACAAACAAACTTCATGCAACATGTATATAAGCAAATCATACAACAGTTGCTGTTGTTGTATGCTTGCGACATTACTTTACAATTCCTCAACATGTATTTTCTGCTAAAAGTAAGCCGGGTTATTATTTTTTCGCTGAGTAGAACAAATTTGTTTTCTATCCCGTTTCCGCTTCTACTTCTCGCTACGCGTGTGCCTCTTTATTCAACCAACGCTTTCTTAAGCATAGAAGTAACCCGATGTTCATCGACTTTCATCGATGAATTTGTATGTATCTGAAAATTCACTTGCCTGTGCAAAAAACAAAAAAGTGTGTTGCAATTTGCAAATGGAGAAATACGCATTGCGCATGTCAGGTCGACGTTGAGTCTAAGCAAAGCAAAGCAGTACGTTGACGCACTACACTTGTTATTCATTTTGTAAACAAAAATTCATTCATTCTGTATAGGAAAAAAAGCAAACGTAATACGTAACCCGTCTCTTATGGACTTATTGAACATTTTCCTTCATTCTCGGCGGATGAAGTTTAAGAAGTAGGGGTTGCCACTTAAAGAAAATTGCGTAGTGGACTAATTTTTTGTCACAAAGTTACTGTAATTGCAGTTTAGTGGCACAACTAGCCAAAATGAACTAGGCAAATGAGATTTTCATTTTGTTCTAAAAAACAGTTTACAAGCAGATTGCAAGGTGCATTAAGAAAAGTGTGAATAAAAAAATTATTAATTGAAGATAAAAAGTGTTTTTATTAATTTTTCTTTATTCAAAACATTGCATCTGCATCATCCAGATAGGTTTCTCTCGAAGTTAAGGTCAGTGAAACTTAAATATGAAATGACTTGAGGTATAACAAAATGGGATTGAATGTTCAAACTTTTAAGGTGTTATTACCAAAAATGCACTTTATCTTGTTTTTTTTTTCTCAGCTACTTGTTAAAAGAATATTACTTAAAGAAAACACTTTGTCCGTAAAAAAAATTAAGTAAATTTCTGATATTCTTTTATTTATCTTATTCCAGTCAGTTAAGGTTTCATCTGCGGAATAGAAAAAACAATTGTGCAAATGTGAGTACGTTCTAGTCCCTCTACTCCAATAACGGTTAATTTTAGAGAAATATGACTGAGCCATTGTTTTCAGATAATCTCAAGATGAACAATTTGTCCTTGACTTTTAACGCCCTCCGGGCAATAGGTCGCGAAATATTCACGAAAAACTGAATTTCGCGACCTTTTGACCACCATAATGGCACGATAACAATGTCGATTTTTCACATCTTCAAATTAGCGCCGTAATACGCCGTACACAAAAATCTAGCCCACTAGGAATTTTTCCGCAGATTCGGGTTTTATATTACTAAAATGACTGGATTATTTCTAGTCGCTCATTTTTGTCCGACCTTTAGAAATTAGTCACGCCTCGCCACTGATAGATAGATATATATTTATTCAAATTTCAAAACGTATAAACATTGTTTCTTACAAAATAACATTATATGCATGACATGGATAGTTGTCGTCTGCCAGGACAATATTGTTGTAATTGAATTTAAGAGGATAAACATCACATTTTCTTTTAGAATTGACAAAATTCCAAAAAGTTTTTGGGTACTGTTTCAGTGAATTTCCCATGTTTATGAGATATTCAATGTAAAGATCAAAAGAGATTCTTTTAAACTCTTCGAAAAGAGAGATGTAAACAACTTGGCTCTCCAATGTCATGGAACTGATGTTTTTCAGTTCTTTAGTATACCAAGGGTGACTGGAGTTATTATACGGTAAAAGCTTGTTATATGGTATACCCAATGTTGTCGCATGCTCCCCAATAGGCCAGTGCCCTGTGCAAGATGCACAGCTATGTCATGCCTTGGTTTGGAAATTAAATTGATTGATTTGGGTTTGTTATAGGCGGGCCAGATTTTCCTAGATATAACGTAACTGGTTAAGCTATTCCATCAATAGTTTGCTTCTGATGTGTATTTTTTCAGGATAATGCCCTTCACAACTCCAAGAGGATCATTGGTGAGAATATCGCCAATAAGTTGTGAAGGGCTGATCCTTGCCTAGCTAGCACGTCTGCCTTCTCATTTCCCTCATAGCACCTACGGCCTGGTATCCACATTAGAGTAACGCTCAGTTCTAGTTCCTTGAGGGCCTCTCTGCATTGCTGGACCAATTTAGAGGATGATAAAGCTGAATCAATGGCCTTAACAGCTGCCTGACTGTCTGTTAGAATAGACTATCTGTCACAGAAGACCCCTGCACCAACACCGCATTCCATTTTCGAACCATCCGTGAAGATAGTTGTGGCGAAGTCTTTCGTCATATCGCCTTCCTTCCAGTCGGTTCTTGACGGGACCAAGACTCTTAACTTCTTTGAGGTGTTTAGGTAGGTAGGGATGTAGTAATCGGTGGTTGTAGAAGAATGTCTGATGGTATCAGGTTTGTTTGATTTCAGTGCCCGTAGGATTTGGTTATCCAGCAGCCTATTTGCTTGAGTCTCAAGAGACTGCAGGACATCTGATATTTAATGAAGAGGTCAATCGGAAAAAGGTCCAGGATGACGTAAGTGCATCCGTTGGACAGGACCTAACTGCCCTTATATCCCTATACGCAGGCATTTAGATTAGTAATGTGAAACACAACCTTCTTCTTTGCTAGGCACACACTTTATTCGTCTTCTTCTTAATTGATATTTGACATTTGTACATAGATATATTACAAACTAGACTAGAGAGAGTGCGTTCAGTGATAGTAAGATAATAATAGGGATATAACAGTCACCCCTCTTTAACAAATTTCAATTCTTACAACTAATACAAAAACTCTTAAAGTAAATATTATATTCAGATTAGTTTGTTTACAAATTAATTTAAAACTTTAATGTAATTATATTTTCAAATAACTTTCAAGTAATACAATACTTTTAATTAATACAAGTTATTTAAAAAATTACTAGGTACTATTATTACTTTTGTTTCAAAATAATTCAAGATAATAAAATAATTAAATAATTGTTATATTCTTTTAATTACTAATTTGCAAATAAGTTTTAATCGTTTTTTTTTTAATTCATCGTGATTTAGATTTTTTTTTCAATTTATAAATTCATTTTGATTTAGTTTGATCGAATGTTGAATTATACGTTAAACGATCTGGTTTTTTTCTTTGTCTTATTGGTCTATTTGGTTTCAAATTGGCATTGGTTCTGTAGCTTTTGGTTCTAAATTCGTGTCTTTATTTAAATTCGGTTGAGTTATGTTTTCAAAATGTTCTGTTGGGTTTTCAGAAGGTTTTGTTGAGTTTTCAAAATGTTTTGGTTCTTCAATTATTGTGTCGTTCTGTTTTGGTTCTTTAATTTCAAATAGTTTAGGATTTTGACTTATATCATAATGGTATGGAATTTTATCTTCTTGAGGCGCTTCAATGCCTGAGCCTATTCGGTGTATTTGGTCGATATGACGTTTCCAAATCCGTCCATCATCTAACTTGACAGTATAATGAAGCGCACCAAGGACCTCCATTATGATTCCAAATTGATATTTCGAGTTACAACTATAATCGCGAACCGAAACCCGATCGTTGACAAACAGTTTTCTAACATTATCTCTTATTTCTTTTGTATTTTGAAGGCAAGGTTCCTTAGGAACGATTAAATCCAGACGCGAACGTATTTGTCTTCCAAACATTAAAAATGATGGTGATTCCCCTGTAGTAGCATGGGGAGTGCGTCGATAATTTAATAAAATGTTACAAAGTTCTTTTTCAATTTCTGAGGGCTTGCAATTTATAGTTTTAAGTTTGTTTTTGAACGTTTGAACGTTTCGTTCTGCCTGCCCGTTCGTAGCAGGATGATAAGGGGCACTTCTTTTATGTATGATACCATTCATTTTTAAAAATGTTTGGAATTTTTCAGAAGTAAATTGTACCCCATTATCACTAACCAGAACTTCCGGAATACCGAATTTAGAAAAAATTTGACGACACTTATCGATTGTTACCTCAGTGGTAATATTTGGCACAATGTGTACTTCTGGCCATTTTGTGTATGCATCGATTAGTATGAAAAATTGCTTTCCCATAAAAGGACCTGCGTAATCGATATGAACGCGTTCAAATGGAGTTTTGGCTGCTTCCCAGATGTGCGTTGGAACTTTCTTTGGGTTTGGCCTTGTTGACTGGCATTTTATGCAGTCTTTCGAAATATTTTCGATGTCCAAATCAATTTTCGGCCACCAGCAAAAACTTCGTGCCAACGCTTTCATCCGGGTAATGCCAAAATGAGCCGTGTGAAGCTCTTAAAGAACGCGTTTTCTTAAAGGTTTTGGAACGTATACTCTCAGACCTCGAAGCAAGCAGTTTTGTTGTAGGGTGAATTCAGTTTGTTCAATGCCAAATCTTTTATCTGGGCTTATAAATTTACCAAACCTAAGACCTTCAATTAATTCCCCTACCTCTTCATCTTTTTCAGTAGCAGCTTGTAGCTCGGCTACCGACACAGGCAACGTTTCGATGGCATTCATTTCGATTACCTCAACTTCATCTTTTTTAGAACTGAGCTCAGACAGCGGTAGTCGAGATAAAGCATCGGCGTTTGAATTTTCAGAAGATTTTTTATAGCGTATATCATATTCAAAAGATTGTAAAAAAATTGCATAGTGTTGCATCCTGGTTGCTGATAGTGTTGGCAATCCTTTTCCAGGTGCCAGAATTTGAGTGAGAGGCTTATTGTCTGTAAACAATATAAATTTTCTCGCATAAACATATTGGTAGAATTTTTTAATGCCAAAAATGATGGCATAGGCTTCCCTATCTATCTGCGTATAACGTTGTTGAATTGGCGAAAGTGTTTGAGAAGCAAATTGTATTGGTCTTTCACTACCATCTGGAAAAATATGGCTCAATACAGCCCCAACGCCCACTGGACTTGCATCGGTTGCCAGCACTAACGGCAACCTTGGATCGTAATGCACTAAATATGTTTCCATTTGAATTTTTGAACGTACGGTTTCAAAAGCTTTGTCGCAACTACTATTCCAGGAAAATGGAACATTATTTTTGAGTAAGTTGTTAAGTGGATACAAGATCGTACTGAGGTTTTCAAAAAATCTGCCATAATAATTTACTAAACCGATGTATGCTCGAACTTCATCTTTATTTTTCGGTTTCAGTTATTGCATCGATCTTTTTCTTTACTTTATGGATACCATCGCGGTCGATCTTGTATCCACAATACTCAATTTCACTAGCCAAGAACTCACATTTTTCAAAATTAACTCTCATATTATACTTGCTTAATCGTGACAAGACTTCTTCGAGACGCTGAAGATGAATAACATCGTTTGGCGCAGTTATCTTGATATCATCTAAGAAAACCGAAACGCCCTCGATATCCTTGAGGATTTCCTCGATTATGTTTTGCCACTTTGCAGGACCGGACGCGACTCCATACATAAATCTAGTTGGCCTGTATAAACCCCTGAGAGTACTCAACGTAAGAGGCTCACGATCATCGGGATGAACTTCTAATTGTAAGTATGCCTTACTAAGATCTATTTTGGAAAATTTTTTACCGCCTGCCATGGACGCAAACAATTCTTCTATTGTTGGCAAGGGGTGTTCTTGAACAAAAATTTGCGGATTTAAAGAGATTTTATAATCTCCGCATATCCGAACTTTACCACCCTGTTTTCGAACGGGGACAATGGGAGTAGCCCATCTTGATGTTTCAACCTTTTCAATTATGCCATTTTTTTCTAATTCGTACAATTCTTTTTCGACTGCATCTCGCAAAGCGAAAGGAATTTTTCTTGCCTTTATAAAGACAGGTTTTGCATCAGCACGTAAAGGAATGCGAGCTTGAACATTATTTATCTTGCCCATTGAGTTTTCAAAAACTGAAAAATACTTTTGTTTGAGCTTTTCGATTTGAACAGACATAGTGTCATTAATAGATGAAACCTCTTGAGGTTTTTCACAAGAAAATAATTTATTCCAATCTAATTTAATGCTACGTAACCATTCGCGACCTAACAACGGCTTTCGGTTCGACTCGACAACGTATAGCTTAAGTTCACAATTGTTTTCATCGGACTTTTCATTAAACTTTGACATGTCTTTAATAGAACGAACACGCACAAAGAAGAACCCCAACACTTTAATTATTGTACCACAATAACTTACCAGTTTTGTGTCTGGTGTATTTAATTTCTCACATGGAAAATATTTTTGTTTATCATCGCTGCTAATTATTGTTACCGGAGAACCACTGTCAATTTCGAAACCTAGGATAGAAGAATTTACATTTAGTTCAATAAAAAGTTTATTTCTTAAATTAAATGATTCTAAATTAAAAATTTCTTCTACTGACTCTTCTCTTGTTTGCTCATCTATGTCTATATAATTTGTGTTGTTCGATGCTTTAAAGCAAACTGCGCGTAAATGCCCTTTTATTTTGCAAAAAGAACACATCGCATTGCGATGGCGACACTTGTTGGCTTTGTGGTCTTTGCTTCCACAGCGATAGCAATACGATTTCTTTTTGTTATCAGCGGCTTTCACATCAGCCTTCGATTGGGAACCATAATTTTTTTTCCAATTTATTTGTTGTTTGTTTTACCTTGGACTTATTTTTTTGTTGAATGTAGCTTACAGGTTGTCCCTCTCTTTGTTGTTGGATCTCTGCTCCCCCTTGTGCTGATAGCTCCATAGTTTTTGCAGTGGCTAAAGCTTTGGATAATGTAAGCTTTGGTGTCTCCAATAACCGGTTTTGTATTCTGGGACTTCGTATTCCAAATACGAATTGATTTCGGAGAGCTGTCTCCAAATAATTGCCGAAATTGCAGTGTAGTGCTAATTTCCGTAAAGCGATGCAAAACTCTTCCACGGTCTCTGCGTCTTTTTGCTTACGCAAGTGAAAACGATAGTTTTCCATTATTTCTAATGGAACTGGATCGAAGATCTCTGAGAGGATTGCGGTGACGTCGGCGTAGGCTTTGTCCTTGGGTTTTTCAGGTGCTATTTTGTCGGAGAGAACATCGAAAGTTTCTTGGCCTATGTAGTGTAGGAGCAGGTGTATTTTTTTTTCTTGGGCTGTTCCAACTATCTCCATTGCTCCCTCGAACCTTTCAACCCATCTGGACCATTGTGTTTTATTTTTATCGAATTTCTCGAAAACTGAATAATCCGACATGCTTTTCTTTTTATTAGTTTCTTAACAAATTGTAATTTGTTTGCAATCACGTGTAAGCATGTAATGCACTTTAAATTGAAGGTTATGTCAAACAGTTTGTAGGTTAGTTCGTGTGAAGATTGAACGTTCTTCTTGTATGTATACGCGTAAATTATTAATTTATTTTTTTGTACTTTTTTTGTTATGCGTTTTTTAAAAAACTATTTATGAAAATTACTGTAGTAATATATAAATACAAAATTTTAATAATTTAAAAGATTCTAAACATCCTCGTCGCCACTAATGTGAAACACAACCTTCTTCTTTGCTAGGCACACACTTTATTCGTCTTCTTCTTAATTGATATTTGACATTTGTACATAGATATATTACAAACTAGACTAGAGAGAGTGCGTTCAGTGATAGTAAGATAATAATAGGGATATAACAATTAGATAAATAGATTAGATAGATATGTTTGCGTAAACAAATATCGGTCTTACAACCGCTGTGTATGTCCACTTGATCATTTTTGACTGGAGATCCCACTTTTTGCCAAAGGTTTTGTTGCAGGCGTAGAAGGCAACGCACACCTTTCTGACCCCTTCTTCCAGGCGCGGATTCAGAGGGGGGGTCACGGGGGTCATGACCCCCCCCCCCCCAAACAGGCTGTATTTAAAAAAAAGAGCTGAACCAATATCTTGCAAACTGAATAACAAAAAAAAAACAAGCGAACAAAACCTAGTATTTGCAAACTTAAGAACCGGGAACTAACCAAACGATCACAATTAAGTTACTCACTTGCCCTCTGAAAAAATAGAATCAACAATTTTTTTTACACAATACTGACATTTTTTATTATTTTTTCTATATTTGGATTGTAGCTATAATTTATATGCTAGCATCTGTTTACAAGTACCAACCAAAAGCATAATTTATAACACAAAATGCAATCTTCTATTTTGTTTCGCAAATCTGTTAAGACTGGGTTTCCTTTTTTCTTGAACTCCGAGCTCGTGTAAAAGCATGCACTGGTGTTAGTGAATATTTCCCTTTCTTTTTTTTTATTTCCGTCTCATATAGCCACTTGAATTGAAATTTCTAGTTTTCTATTTCTAGTTTTTGTATTTTTCTCTGCTCACTCAGAATTCAGTTAGCGATGTGTAAGAAATGAGATTCGCTTACGAAGGTCCACAAAATAGGGATGAAAAAAGAGGTATTTTCGCATGTATGTATCTATTTACTATGTGAAATTGTAAACAGTGGTGTGGACATACACAAAAATGCATCTACATTCTACATTCGCAAATTTTGTAATTTGGGATTATGATGGTTTTGAGGTTTGATGACATTTGTGTTCGAATTGTTTCTTTTTTTGGGTTCCTGACGAACGATTTTAATTTTTCTTTGGTTTCATCTTTATATTTATCTATAAAGAGACGTAGGTACTTTTTGACAAGCTATGAAAAATTAAAAAAGTTTAAGATGACATTTTGATCAAACATGATTATACTATGATAGAAAAATCAAAAAAGTAATTGCCTCAATTCTGTCTTTCCTTGGGAATTTAGGCAAAAGTTACCCGATTGTCTTCAACTGAGTTTGTTTCTTTAGCCGATTTGGGTTACGGACGGTTGGGAGATTATTTGGCTTTTTTTTAAATAGGCAAAAATTTACTCAAACTATAACATTTTTTTTTTATTATTCCCAAATGCATTGGGGTTTATTTCTTCAAGGTTTCAAGGAATATAATATAATATAATAAAATTTATTTTTCAAAACCTACCTACGAAAGTAATAATATTATGAAGAAAAATGATTCCAAAATCAAAAATTATTTTTTTGTACCTTTACCTTTATGTACTAAAGCAAAATAAAATCAATCTTTTGTTATACAAAAACAAAACAAGATTAGGTCAAGATTAGACATTAGATTGAATTTTATAATTCTTATAATTCTAAAACAAAGATCTCAAAGAAAGAACCATAATTCAAATCATCGGCAAAAACAAAACCCTTTACATAATCCTAAGAAAAGGCACACACCACCACGAAAAACAATCGTTTCTTCATTGCGTAGGTAACAGGTTTGTTCTTCTTCTAAAAGGATATTACGATCCCACCAGCATAGAGAATCGAGAGGAAAAAATGTCATTGCTACAAAAAAACAGAAGCAAAACAAAAAAGAAAAAAGAAACAAAACCCTTTACGTCATAATAATAAGAAATGGCACAAACCACCCCGAAAAAAAGATCGTTTCCTCATTGCGTAACAGGTATTTTACTTCTCAAGCCATTGCACTTGACTCATTTACAAAAAATACGCGCATTCACATATTCGAAATGAATGCATGCAAATATGACAAATATAGAGAGGTACTCAAAACAACGTTTTCATCAAATACCTACAAAGTACATAGTAAGTGATCACAATTATTGCCTATCTATATGTCTGCATATCATAAACATTCCAGAAGTATAAAAAATGAATTTTCATTCTCAAACGAGTTCTATGAGAACGTTTGGTATGAGGAATTTTTTCTCTATCCTATGAAAAAAAACAAAAAAAAACGAAGAAGAAGAGAATGAAATATAAAAGAACGCCACCTAGTTCAATTCGTTTGAACTGAGTACCTTAGTGTGTGTGAGCAAACGCAATATTCCTTGTAAAAATGTAAAAAAATTACCCATTTTCGAATATTAATATAAAATAAACGGGTAATCGTAAAATTATTTTAGTTTCTGATTTCTATATAAAAAATATGAAAAAAAATTAAAAAAATATATTTGAAAATATTGTTTGCTGCATTCTCCTCATAATTGATACACAAATACTGACATTTTTAAATGCATTTTTAAATATGTTTTAATTTTTTTCTTTTTTTTCTAAAAACGTTACTGAGTCGAAGAGATATTCAATTTACATAAAAAAATACTTTTGTTGTTGAGTAAAAATAAATGGGGCTGGAATCTTGTTCACCGCAGAATATTCTAAGAAAAACATGCAATTTTTTACTTTGCACTTCAAAAAAATTTAGTAAAATAATTTATAAAAAAATTAAAAAATTAATGTGATATTATGTACATTTCGACAGTATAAAAAACATATTTTCAATTTTTTATCTTTATTACTTTAGAAATTATTCCAAATAAATCACACCTACTTTTGCTAAATTTTGCCCATTTTTCGTGTTTTCGTTAATTTTTTTTGACGAAACTGGACAAAATATTAAAAAAAAAGCCACGTCACTGAATCGTGAGACATTTAAAGAATAGATAAAAAACATAAAAAGAATAAAAAATTAATTTTTAAGGCAACAAAACTGTTCCACCGCAAACGTCTCCAAAAATTTCATAATTTTCCGTTATGCATGACCCTTTTGGGATGAAATACATTTTTCATATTTTTTTTAGCTTATTAACTTCTTAGCTTATTAAATGTATAATCTATAGTCGTTGATTTCATTTAAATATTCGGAATATTTTGGGAGCTACACAGTTTTGCGCAAAACACCAACGAAATTTTCAATGGGAAACCCAGCCTTAATGATCGCATCATTGTCTAATTCGATGTCACGATTGATGTGTAGCAATGCAAGCCAGGTGAGTCTGTCTCAACCAAGTTTTGAGGCAATAGAGAGTTGAAAAACTCCTTTCTGCAGTGGCTCCATTAACAGAGAGCGTTTCCAGAAATCGTAAGCAGTGTATTAATAGCCGGATAAATTACCATCACATGCATCAAGGGCGAGAGGAACCGAATCTGGGAGGTCACCGCTGCCGTTTTCAACAATTCGGTTCCTTTTAGCTACCCACAACCCAAATTCGGCAATAACGCTCGAAGGGAGAGAGTTCAGAAGCTTCTGGTACGTTTCTGTTTCAAGCTGAACTTCTTCAATGATCTCCGCTGTATAGGAAGTCTGAGGCAGAAACACTCTCAACCCAAAAAGCCTTATCACGTCTGGAGAGAACCTTTCGATGAGGTCCGTCACAATGTTGTCCAACAGAGGAATGTAAATTGCTCTCCTGAAATATTCCTCCGGGGTTTGATTCTGTTGGTGGTTATCTCGACGTTTTTGACGAGAAATAACGCGTGGTACTTCCAACTCCACATCCAACTGTGTTGCGAAATTTTCAGATTTTCAGTTTCAGAAAATAGCTTATTTCGTCGTGCGTTATTTCACGTCACCGCTATTGATACTTCCTTTAATTGTTTTAAATTTTTTATTTCTCACTAACTACTTGTTTAATTATTGCACAAAAACATTTAATTTAATACCACAATCAAAAGCTTTTTTTAATCGACTTTAAACCTTATGACGAACTGGCTCTGAAAAAATATTTATTTGGGTGTTTAAAACCAAGAAACCCGAACCCGGGAAGCTAGTTTATTTTTTTCTGTCAAATTTGATTTTTTATTCATTCGAAAGTATGTATATTGAATAAAAGCAAACACATTACTTTGTTTTTACTTCTTCGAAAACGTATGGAAAAATTAATTTTGCTCATATAACTTCTGAATAGGTGAATTTATGAAAAATGTCTAACCGTTTAAACCTTCCCTGCTTTATTCATTTGGTTATTCTTGTTGTTTTTGATTTTTTCCATCCTGTGACCCCCTCCGGAATAAAATTCTAGATCCGCGCCTGCCTTCTTCAATGTAAGTGTCTAGTATAACGCCCAAATATTTAGCACTGAAAGACAATGCCCACATTCCGAAACCTAGTGACTAAGTAGTGAACTCATTCTGATTGGTTGAAAACAGCTAATTAGCCAATCAGAACGCGTTGACTACGTAGTCACTAGATTTCGGAATGCGGGCAATGTTAGTGATTGACCGTTTAACCGAGGTAGAATGAAGGGAGGTATGTATTTTAGTTTTGGTCCACAGCTCATGGCCCAGGTGCTTACTTTCTTCAAACCATATTAGTGATTTCAGTGATAACGCTTGGAAATTTTCCTGAAACTAAGCGTGATCAGTGAAATCACTACGACTTTGACGTACGTTCTATCAAGTTTTTTCGGAAGCATATACGTCACCAGACTGAACTTTAAGGAATACAGCTACCCTGGTTCAACGAAAGACAAAAACCAAGGACTCTAAATTTAAGTGTCTTAGAAAGAGGTTTATTCTAGTGATGGGCATAATCGAATGATTTCAATAATCGAGAAAATAGTATTCGAATGATTTGAATAATCGAATGATCATTCGAATTACGAAATCCAATGAAAATGGTGAAAAATTTAAAGTTTACAGTGTACAATGAGCTAATTTACAGGTATAATAATATTGACGGTCATTCGTCAATAGACCTGCCTTAGAAAATACCCGCTCAGATGGTAGGTACCGACCTGGGTTTATTGTTCAATTTCATTTTAGAAACATTTTTAAAAATAGCCTGTTATTCTTCTTAGCTATAAACAATGTTCCGTATTCATTTTTTAAACACTAATTCACAAAAATTTCTACCAATCATGTACATATATCAAAAAAAAGCAAAGAATCTCCAAATACAAATTTTTGTTTGCCTTTCAAAAAGTAACCAAAAATCATAAACAAAATTCCATTGCAAAGATTTGCAAATTTAACTAGAAATAAAATCGTCATTCGAATTAAAACTTAAAAAAGTCATCATTCGATTTGTTTTTATGCGAATACTAATAATCGATTCTTTTCATTCGAGTACTATTTTCATTCTATTACTATTTTCATTCAATTACTATTTTCATTAGAGTACTATTTTCACTCAATTACTATTTTCATTCGAGTACTATTTTCATTCGAGTACTATTTTCATTCGAATACTATTTTCATTCAATTACTATTTTCATTCGAGTACTATTTTCATTCGAGTACTATTTTCATTCGAGTACTATTTTAATTCAATTACTATTTTCATTCGAGTACTATTTTCATTCGAATGATTTTTCATTCGAATGATTTTTCATTCGATTATTAATAATCGATTATTCATTCGAATGATTTATCATTCGAATACTAATAAAATGGATTATTTGTATTCGAATGATAATAATGGTCATTCGAATACTAATAATCGTCATTCGATTTTTTTTTTCATTTCAGATTTTAATTTTGAAGAGTAGTAGTTGTAGCAGGGTTTGAGAAATCATTCGAATGATTTCAATAATCGAATGATCTCGAATGATTGCCATAATCGATTATAATCGATTATATCATTCGAATGATCCCATCACTAGTTTATTCCTTGAAAACATGACAATGCACTTATAGAACCATCTCAATTTTCACAGTTTAGATAAAGCAAATGACTTATCACATTAAATTAACTTGACCACTGACATGGACCTAATGGCTTTGGTGTCCGTCCACGTTCTTAACCTATTTTCGCTGACACATTGTTTTTAATTCTATACAAGAGTGTAGAGTATATGATGCGTTCAATAATAGCAAAACGTTTATTTCTATAAATCATCTCAGTTATTACAGGTCTTCCTTCTCTTTCTCTCGCAGAAGATATCTTTATATTTTTATCTATACTTTCCACTTAGATGGGCACACACTTATAACCTTCCTTTGTGTGAGGGAATATAGTGGTCATAAAATCGAGATACAAAAATGTCAACATAAACATGCTATGCTTTGTCTAGTGCATTGATATTTTTTGTTCATCCTTTGACGAGCGACAAGCTACTTAATCCAATCCGGAAGTATAATGTTGAACCCCAGGCTATGGTCCTTTAAATGCAACCAATAGAGCATGAATTCATAAATCATAAATCGAAAGAGATTTTTGGATTAAAGGATGATTTCTTTCTTGTTTGTTTGGAAAATGTGGACATTAGCATCTTGACCAAATGATGTGTTAACTTTTAGCACAGATTTCGATGAGGATTGAATAAAAGAAGATAAGAATGTATCTATTTCGGCCTTGCACCATCGGAATCGGTATAAGGTAATGTCATGATAGGAGAAATGCCTTTTGAAGAATGATGAACCAAGAAAAATTCATATTTTCTGGAAAAAGGGCTTTTAGTTAAAATGGAAACTGGCTAAAAATTAAGAGGGTCGCCAAGAAAGTCAATTTAAAAGACATTTGACACTCAATGTAGAACAGACGTTTTAATACTCGAACGGTAACAGTTTTTGTCGATTAGCGTTAATTGACAATTCTTCTTACGTGAGAAAAGAATTCAGCTTCCGAACGAAAGAAATGTCAAAAGGTTGTGAATTGCTTTAAGCTTCTGAAGAGAGGATCAAGCTGTTCAAATCTTTTGTGTGGAGCTTAGGCTAGGTGCAGAATACCGCGATATGCAATCAGACCGGTTCGAAATGACCAAAAGAATGGGGTGGAAAGAAAATACTGGCTTGTTCAAATTGTTCTAAAATTCCTTGACTTTCAATATAATGCTTTAATGTGTGTTAAGCACAGTTGCATGTTTGTGAATTAAAAAATCATTAAATCCTAAGCTAGTAATTGACTTATGAATTAAAAACCATTTAATTCATAAGCTAAAAAATGAATAATGAATTAGAATTTATTTAATTCACAAGCTAAAAAGTGAATTATGAATTAAAGTTTCCTTAATTCACAAGCTTAAAAGTGAGTTATGAATTAAAGTTTCTTTAATTCACAAGCTAAAAATTGAATTATGAATTAAAGTTTCTTCAATTCACAAGCTAAAAAGTGAATTATGAATTAAAAACAAGTGACTTATGATTTATAAATACAAAAAATTCAATGCAGAAACAGGGTGGAATTAAAATTTCACAAATTTGAATTCATAAAGCGAATTAGCGAATTATCAGGTATCAGCAAAGCTGTAAATGAATAATATCATTTAAAACTGCACATTATCATTTTTTTCATCACTTAAGAAAAAATGAAGGAAAAAAGACATTGTGTAGCTCTGTAAATGATAAATGATGAGGAAAATGATGAATATCAAAAGTTTTTGTCTGTATGACTGAAATAATGAAATGAAATGATAGTGTGTGAGAAACATATCATTTTTGTGTGTAGTTTTTCGCTTGAAATAAGCATTTGCATGAATTACGAGCCTTGATCAAGAGAAATAAACGAAAAAACCCAAAAATTCAGTTTTTAGCTTGTGAATTAAATGAATTCTAATTCATAAGTCAATTACTGACTTGGGAATTAAAGTGAGAGTTAAGCTAATAAATGATTTAAGCTTTTGCGGAGTTTTTATTTTTTATCTATTACCGGCTACTATGAAGAGTTCGGCAGTGATGCCGTAAGCTCCCGTGGCTTTGTTGTTTTTATGCTCAGATATTGCCATCTTCACTTCTTCAAGCTCGGGTAGACGGAAATCTTGGCTTGCTTCGTCTTCATTGAATGGTTCATTCTGCCTGACAGTGGAATTTGATTCGTCATCGCCGTTGTACATTCCTCAGCATTGACTGTGACTTTAATACAATATTTCCCTGTTGGTCTTTACAGGCTTCAGTTAGTGATCGGTAACCTTAAGTCGTTCGTTTTACCTCTTGGTAAAACTTCCGAACCTCATTCCTGTTTTTTGTCTCTCAACATCCTCGATCGGTCGCTTTTCATGATCTCTCTTTTTCTTTCTGAAAAGCTTGTGTTCTTCTCTCCTCTTCTGCTCGTAGAGCTCTCGTTATCCTATGCAGCGCTTCTTGCTTGGCTGCATGTACTTGCCGCATGGTGGCCGCGTAATACGATACCCAGCAAATCAGAGGCGGCAGCCATTAGGGCTTTCTGGAAACTCTGCCACAGGTTCTTAATACTCGATGCTGGATGTAGCGGACTTCTCATGAGGTTACTTGACACTGGATCGGAAAAGGTTCTGGCGATCTCTTGCGATTGTAGCCGTCCAACGTCATACTCTCTTCTAGTACATCCTGTTTTTGGCCTTGGTCGAGATATCCGCTGCACTACCTTGGCTACAACGAGGTAGTCGAGTCGATGTTGGCCCCTCGGAAGGTTCGGACATCAATAATGCTTGAAGAGTGTCTTGCGTCAATCGCAATATGACCAATCTGGTTGACAGTTGATTGGTCTGGAGACCTCAATTCAATTCAATTCAATACAATTTATTATTATAAGTAAACAATACAGTAAGACAGAGTCTTTTATAGTCCAGGTCCCCTTGTGGATGTTGAGCGCATATTAGGCTTAGGTTGCCGAATTTAGCATTGATGCGGATTGTCGTGAGGCGCTCGTTGACAGTTCTGAAGATTGGACTGCCAAAGCCTGCCTCCAACGACAAAGCCACATCCAAACAGACGCTGTTGTTGTTCTCTGTAGCAGTTGCCGTAGTAGATATCTCACTTTCATCCTCCTTTTGCCCAGCCCATCACATCGCATTTCCTGGAGAGCCAGGTCCTTATTTCTTCTTCTTCAAGGGCAAAGAGCCGGATAAACAGCTTCTTATCGGCCTGAGCTCCAAATATGTCGAAGTAGCCCATATAAGGTGTTCACTGAGTAGAGTAGTTCAACTGGAACTGTAGACGCCACTGTTAACTCCATCCTGGGGATTCATCCGTTGCCGCCTGGAAAAAGGATTAGTGCCTCAGTGAAAAACACTCTCCCCGCCCTCTCTCGTTAGCTGTCGCCAACAGCTTTCCAAAGGAGTTTTCACCCTATCTCCAGCTGAGGTACAAGACACCTGGTGGTCACCACTTGGAGGTGAGAGTAGGACTTGGTAGATAGAGGTGGTTGAGGACACTTGGGTCCTGATGAGTGCAGATAATAGATCTACTATTTGATTCACCGAGCTATTCACAATGCCAATTTAAATGACAAATGTGTGTATTTTTGGAATTAATGTGTGAAGCTGTGAATAGGACTGGATTTTGTTTGTAACAAACAAACATTAGTTTATGAATTAGTTTTTTATTGACATAAAGTCTAAATATTTCTGCTTCTTAATTGTTAAGCTTCCAGACTGATACAAGATATAAACTGATACATCACGAGAGATTAACATAAAAGACAGAGGAAGATAGAAAGAGATAAATAGGTTTGAGGGAGAGAATTTTGAATTTGCAGACTCGCATTTAGTTGAACTCCCCCGTTCAGCGAGCGGCTTGCCAAGCGACAACATTACAAAAATTATCTAGCGCTAAATAGCTGTTTTAATATGTTAAACCATTAAACAACCCTGATTCTAATTAAGATTGAAAGCTGTTTTATTAAATTTTTAATACCAAAATCCACGAGTAACGAAACAATCGGAAACGCATAGACCCCGAAAAATCCGACACTAGCTTAGTAAAAACCCAAATTGGACTTAAAATTCTTCAATCAACACACTAAACCGCACAAATTGAAAAAAAAAGAAATTATAATAAACAACCACATCCCTTTCGTATAATTTCCAAACCTGATGCTTTCCATCAACCTCAGTTAAATAAATCCCCTCATGAATAAAAATCTCTAATAAAGTAAGAGATTTTGTTTTTTTTTAAATTAATCGCAACTTGATTGATGACGCTCGACAATTGGTTCTTGACGATGAATAAAATTTAGAATGAACCCCAAAATAAAAATTGTGTGTGTTAATGAATTTGGTGGTTGTCGAATTTTATTACCGCATTTTAATATACCTATAAAGGCAGCAAGAAAATACACCCTCAATCTATTCTTTTCCGGGGGCTGCCACTGCCTGTGTGAATGCAAACGTATGCCTTTTCTGCGTTTCGCCAGGGTTGTCATCGTCGTGTTTATCTTCCAAAGGCTGGCCCTTCGCAGTTGGTGGTAAAATACATTTATATCTGTGCAGAGCATGACAATCTTCTAACGAGATCTGAATTGGCCAGAGAGAACATATTGGCTTGTTACATTGCAGACAAGCTTATTAAGGCGATATAGAGATACTAACAAGAAGGGGATAAATTGGTCGACTGAATGAAAGCAAACATTCTACCCCCATAAATATAATCGATGTCATCACCCTGAGAGTGGATTTAAGCAGAGACAATATTGTTTTTCAGGCTCTTTGAATCGCTAAGGAAGATGAGTATAAAAAAGGACATTCAATTGTGAGTGTTTAAATAAGTTGGGTGATGGAGATGAACGTAATTTCATTACAGAAATGCTTTCACAATTTGTAATATGTAACTCATTCTAAGACTTTGCTGCAGCTCGTAATACGGTGATAAGTAGCACAAGGTTTCCATGACGAAAGATCTACACAGATCTGGCGATCTCCGGATGGTCGTACCACCAACCGAATCGACCATATGTTAATCGGCGCAATGCACGCGTCCAACATCTTGAACGTTCGCACTTTCCGAGAAGCGAATGTCGATCCTGACCACTTTCTGGTAGTGGCTAAGTTTAGAGCTCGAATATCAAACGACAAAAAAACACGTGCGGCCCAAAGAAAGAAGTTCAATATCGGTTGCCTTAGCACCTCGGAGAATGCCAGAGACTACAGTGTGCGCCTGAGTGAGCGACTCTCCGCCGTCCTTCCAAATACCACAGACGTCAACACCTTGTGGAAAAAAATGTAGCCGAGACCACCATAGGTTACCAGCCACCTCCGAAAAAGAACCCGTGGTATGTTGACGAGTGCGTGATATTGAAAAGTGAGACGGAAAATGCACGTTTGCAAATTCTGCAACGGAAAACAAGAGCACCAAGAGAAGAGTACCGCACAAAAAGGAGAAATGAGAAAAAGACCCTGCGAAGGAAGAAAAGAGCATCCGCAGTTTCTCAGCTCAAAGATCTAGAAGAGTCCCGGGCCAAAAATAACACCCGGCGTTTCTTTAAAAGGTCGAAACAATTAGATTCTGGTTTTAGAACTGGGGCACAGGCTCTTCGAAACAGTGAAGTAAACCTAGTCACCGAAGCACAGCGAATTGTAGATGTTTTCAAGCAGCACTTCCAACAGCTGCTGAATGCGCAAAATGTCGAGCAAGATAATGAGGAAAGAGAAGCAAGACCAGTTAATGAAGACCCAGTCCCAGCCCCCAGCAGAGAAGAGGTAGAAAGAGCCATCCAAAAGCTAAAAAATAACAAGTCCGCTGGGTCGGATGGCATACCCGCGGAACTCTTTAAACATGGAGGAGGTATTTTGATGAACCGCATGCACCAGGTCATCACCAAAGTGTGGGAGGAAGAATGCATGCCCACTGACTGGTCGATAAGCTCCATATGCCCCATCTACAAAAAAGGCGATCCGATGTCATGCAAAAACTACCGTGGCATATCCCTGCTTAATGTTGCATACAAAATCCTATCCAAAACGTACTGTGTGAGCGTCTTAAATCTTTCTGCAACACAATAATCGGCACGTACCAGTGTGGCTTTAGGCCAGGCAGAACAACGATAGACCAAATATTCACACTGAGGCATAGATCCTGGAAAAGACCAACGAATTTCAAGTCGAAACCCACCATCTTTTCATCGACTTTAAAACTGCTTATGATAGCATCCACCGCCAAGAGCTTATGATGGCGATGTCTGAATTCGGGATCCCGAACAAACTGATCCAGCTGTGCCGCATGACGCTAAACAATACGCAGTGCACTGTGTAAATGGGTAACAGCTCATCCGAGTTATTCCAAACATGCGCAGGGTTTAGACAAGGAGATGCGTTGCCATGTGACTTCTTCAACATAGTCCTGGAGCAGATAGTGCGCAAGGCAGGTGTGAGCACGGAAAACACTATCTTCAACAAGTCCATCCAGCTCCTAGGCTAAGCGGACGACATAGACATCATCGGTCGATCTAAGAAAGCTGCGCTTGAGGCCTTCACAGCGAACAGAACAGGCAAAACTCGTTGGTCTTGAAATGAATGAGGACAAAACAAAGTACATGCTATCAACAAACAAAGCAACATCTGTCCACCGCCAAGGACAAAACGTCACTGTTGGTAGCAGCAATTTCGAGGTAGTTAAGGTAAGGAGTTCACCTACCTTGGAACAAAAATCAATCCCACAAACGACACCTTAATGGAGATTCGAAGAAGAATTACCCTAGCGAACCGCTGCTGCTTCGGTTTGGCCAAACAACTGGGTTCAAAACTCCTCACTCGAAAGATAAAGTGTCTGCTATACAAAACTTTGATTTTACCAGTCCTACTCTATGCGCGGCGCCGAGTGCTGGACGATAAGTAAAAAAGGGGAATTGATGATACTGGGCACTTTCGAAAGAAAAATACTTCGAATGGAGAAGAAGGTTCAACCGAGGGCGAGAACTGTATGAGCTGTACCAAGATGTGGATGTAGTCCAGAAGGCCAAGAAAATACAACTACATTGGCTCGGCCACATCAAGCGAATGAAAGACAACGCTCCAGCCAAGAAAATCTTCTCATCCCAGCCCCGAGGTTCGGAACGACAAGGAAGACCGAACCTACGGTACAAAGACCAAGTGACTTCGGATGCCAGAGCGCTTGGTTTCGGCGACTAGAGAGTGCATGCGAGGGACCGTTCACGATGGAAGGCCGCAGTATCTCAGGCTGAGATCCTTTATGAATTGTGAGCCGGATAAGTAAGTACGTAAGTAACTCATTCTAAGAACTCGAAATATCTTAACGGTATAGATTTTATGCCATTAAACGATTCCAGAAGACGGAGAGAAAGGCAGAATGAGAGTCAAAAAGTTCCTGATGAATTCACGGAATCTGACACTACAGTTTACGTTTCACGTTAGCGTCAATTATGTGCGTAGGTATATGGACTTGTCACTTGAACACATTGTGGTAATATGTCAGTGGTTTAAATTATAACTCTACAATGCATAGTAAAGCAGTTAGTTAATTTCTAAAAAGAAAGTAATAAGCTTTTGAAATAGTTAGAGATAGCTAAGCAATCGTGTCTATTCACTTCCGTTTCCTGCACGTTCCATCAAATTCTAATAAAGCCATCAAATCACTTCACACACCGCCGCCGCCGCCGCACCCTCTCAAATTGTATACCTTATGAATAACCAAAAACTGCACCCAAAAAATCATAACACACGCAGTCATCAATGTTCACTTCTCACTCAAAAAAGAAAAGGAAAAATCGTTGTATCCTTTTATTGATGTATAACTTCCAAGTCAATTAAGTCAATCACACGCCCTTTTAGACGAATTAAGTGCTACCGCACCAAACAATAGCCTCAAAGCATTTGCTTGACACGAGGAACAAAAATAAAAGACCATCAGAATAACACCACCCGCGCTCGATCGGATTCGGTATCAAAACAAAAAACAGGACACCAAGCCAGGAGAAGGATTTCAAACCGAAAGTGAACAACAAAACACAATTATTGCATTTGGTGATTTGTGTTTTGTGAGTTTCGGAGGGGATGTTTGGAGGCGCAGACACGTGCCGGCTGAATTGAAAATTGAATTTCTCTTGTTGCATTTTGGGTTGCATGATGACTTTTGTTTGCCTTAAAAGGCAGTGTCTGACTATTGTAGGTTTTTAAATGGGGGAGACAAAAGCCTTAGATTCTTAGCGGTCACCGTGAATGCGAACGCGAACGGAACGCATCTAAATGACTTCTTCATATTATTAGAAGTGAGCTAGCTCATTTACATACATGTGAAAACGAATACTCGCGAAATGAATCTGGCTGTGCGTGTGGCGGAAGGTTTATTATGGAAATTATGTCAGCGATGAGGTTATTTGTTTGTTGTTTTACACCTTCTCTTTATGGTTTTTGTGGCAAGGGAGTGAGGGATTCTTGCTTTTGGTAATGGGTATTGCCATTAGGAGTCATCAATTCAGAATTTTTTAAAAAATTGATTCAGATTTCTGATATGAAAGTTAAAAGCGTTGGGCGTGGGGCGTTTTATGAGAACAAACTATTGCCGGACGCGTGAGAAACGATTGTAAAATTAGGAATGCAATTGGATGGATGAACTTTGATTCGGGAAATGAAGGTCGTGGGATAGTGATTTGTCTTGCGATATTAAATAACAGTTGGTTTAAAGTAGTTTGTGGTCATGATATGAGAATCACAAGGAGTCTTTATTTGGTGAAACTATAAAAAACAAGCTGCTTTAAATGTCAATTATTGGAGTTTGCTTTAATCCTTTATAAACGTCAGAACGGTCAAAACTGGATCACTAAGAACGATCATACAACTTTGATAGAAAAATTAAACATTGATGTAGAATTCGGAGAAAAAGAAATGTTCGTATTTATTTATTTTGAACAACGATAGCAACTTAGAGGTGCTTCCACCAATGTCTTTTTTCCGTCAATTCCTTTGTTTGGCTGGAGTTATAGCTATTTCACGCGTGCCAAGCCGATCATCAGACTCCTTTATTAGTGGTGCTGTCTAGTTATTTTTCATTTTAATCGAAAAACTTTATGAGTTCACTTTCAGATTTGAACCTAGACCAGCTAGTTGGGAAGCAAATGCACTACGCATTGCGCTAACAACTCCACTGATTTTTGGTTTCCTATTGCAGACTTTTTATTGTTTATCAATTGCTTTGAATAGACACGCATTTTTACAAAAAAAAATTTTTTTGCAAAATTTTAAGTTTGAAAATTAATTTTTCTAAAACTATTTTTTAAAACAATTAAATTTAAATACAAAATGAAAGCCTAAGTTTTTGGCTTTGCAGAAAGGTATAACACCTTGTTGTAGATGAAGCCGTTGATTTTTAATACATATTAAAAAAAAAATAAGTCAATTTTTCAGAAAACTGCCCCTCCTGGCTAAACGGGGGGATTAGGCCCCCCACCCCTCTCCGATACAATTTTTTTCTTGTTTCAAGCCTACTTACACATATGGCTATTTGGCACAACCTTTTATTTTAACATATGGGTGAAGGAGGAGTTAGTTATTGATTAAAATAAAATTAAATTTAATATAGCCTTGTGATGCTTTTTTATCGAGGCCGGGGTAAGCTCGTGGATGTCCAGGGTAGATCCCAAAGAAAGCAAAAACTTAGGATTGATTGGGTTCAAACGATTTTTATTTATTCAAAACGTTTCAGGTTTTACAGAGTTTACATTTTTATTGCTTAGGCCGTGTGCGAATTGGATGAATTGTGGTTAAAAAATAAAAATGGATGAATTTTTAACCACTACTGTCATTTTTTAACCTGCTCAGCAGCTAGTCAAATAATGCGAAGTGTCAAAATTTAACCAAACGTCAAGTTTTAACCCATTTTTAACTGAATTCGCACACGGCCTTAATATAAATAACATAATACTTCATATAACTTATGTAGGCTATGCTTCTATCGGCTAGATAGAAGAATAAACGGAAATTTTGCCCGTGTAAGTGCGGGAATAAGCGGTTGGAGCGATTTCTCCTGTCACTAGAACAACTCTAGTAAAACAAACAATGAGCCGCCCACAAAGGGTCGCCTCGGCCCAAGTTGCACTTAGAAGTTAAACGGGGGAAAAAGCAGCAGAAAACCAATAAAATCTACTTTTGTCTTTAGAAAGTCTAAAGAAATAATCGGTGAGCGGCTCGCGGTAGCTAACTCTTCTCATGCACACTTTGGAGAATTTTATGCAAGAGAATAATCTGTTTTGATACGACAATTGCCTCTATCGAGGAATAAACGGCAAATAGCCCGCGATGGCTAACTCTTTGCCCACGTCCGAAGTGTAACGTGAGAATAAGCAGGTTTATGCGACTGGTGCGTCTAGCTTAAGGCTAGAAGACAAAAAGGGGAAGTAAGTTGTAATACCCTTTGGAAGAAAGGGGATTACAAAAATAACCTTTTAGGACAAAATTTTCTAGAAACTTCTTTATGGTTACAATAAGTGACCTTTAAGATTGCTTCAGGAATTCTCCTATACCCAAGATTGGTATTACGACTGGGAAAGGCAGAAGACAAATTCTCATCTCAATTTGGCTTCCCCATATGGAGTCTACTGCCAAACGTAGTGTGAACTGTATGTATGGTGAATGAAAATGTTTCATATTGTTTTGATGGAGCTTGGGTATTGTTTATTGTTTGGTATTTATGTGTTCCAGGCTTTGGGGGGGGGGGACGGTTAGAGTTAATGAAAATAGAATTAATATTAGGTTCGGTTTCGGTCGGTCGGAATAATAATTTGTAACGCTTCGTTACAGCCTGGCACACTTTTCCTTAGGTAAGCTATCATATTCATATATGTTAACAAACTAAATTTCATAAAAAAAAGTTTCAGCCGGTTAACAGATCGGTGTAGGTCGGTCTTCAGCGGCTCTCCTACTACATATATTGAAATTTTTTGACACAAGTCAGTTTTTTTGCTATGGTTTGTTTTTGTGTTATTTTAACACTGCAGTTAGGCTGCGTCCGTCAATTCCATTTATGTATTTAGAATCGACGGAAATAAATGGAATTGACGGACGCAGCGTAACTGCAGTGTTAAAATAACAGAAGAACAAACTATAGATATGTTGTTATGTTATGTTGTTAACGCAATGAATCTTTGACTTTGTATTTGTGATTCGAATTAAGCACAGAAGGAATGTTAGGTTTAAGCAAAATGCATGTGGAATGGGTTCAGGGCCTCATCTAATAAGTGTCTCCAACCAGCTCGGTCACTCGAAGAAAGCAACCCAAAGCGTTTTCATCCGATGTTGTCATGGTCCATGCCTCTGCACTATACATTGGGACCGGGATAATGAGGTTTTATGGCCCTCGTTAACCGCTAGACCCATCTTCCTGGCCTCCGTCTCAAGACTCACGAACGCTCCACTGACATCACGCTGTGTTCTTCCAACAATGTCAATGTCGCCTGCATATCCTAGTAGCTGGACGGACTTTTGAAAGATTGTGCCTCTAGTGTTGACGTTGGAGTTTTGCACAATCTTTTCAAAAATTATGTTGAAGAAATCGCATGACAGCGAACCACCTTGTGTAATACCTTTTTTGATATCAAATGCGTCCGTTAGGTTTTTTCCGACCATGAGGAAATAGCGTGAATTTTCTATTGTCATCTTACACAGACTGACGAGTAATTCTGGGATGCCAAAACTAGACATTGCTCTATTAGTTGGTATCTCTAGACGCTGTCCTACGCGGCCTTGAAATCGATGAAGAGGTGGTAGGTACCGATTTGAAATTCCTGGGTCTCCTCCAAGATCTGTGGTAGAGTGAATATTTGATCGATGGTGGACTTTCCAGGTCTGAAGCTATACTGATAACGACCTATCAGGTTGTTGACGAAAGGCTTCAAACGTTCACACATCACGGTTCTACTACGATGTTCCCATGCTGGTCTCTACAGGCTTCGGTTCGGGGTGTAAAACCCCTGTGTCGGTTTGTTTTCCTTTTCTGTAAGACTTTCGAACCTCATTCCTGTTGTGACATCCCTATATCGCCTCGATCGAGCGCTTGAGCACGAGCTCCCTTTCTTGCTTTCTAGTCCAGACAAAATAAACATTCGACCCAGAAAAAATTCGCATAGAGCTGAAAATTGGTACAGAGCATTAGAACACCGATTAAAGTAAAATGTCAAAAGTCCCCAAAAATCCCAAGTGTGCATAAAAAATTATTCAAGGTCAAATGTCGAAAATGTTGGTTTTTCATACATATCTTTGAAACGGGGGAAGCTATCAAAAAAAGTGTATGAAAGACTTGTACGCCTTGTAATTCTCTAAAAAAAATATTATGACACTTTTTTTCCTACGAGCAAGCGTTTAGAAAATATTGCGATTTTAAAATGTACCAAATGTCGAAAGTAATGGTTTTTTGCGTATTACTCTTAAACGGTGAGTCCGATTGAAAAAGTTTCTATGAAAAACTTGTAGATTATGTGGTTTTCTATATAAAAACATTTTTTTTTTGTTTTTAAGCTGTCAGAAAAAAAAACATAATTTGGTCAAAACTCAAAATTTCGATTTTTTTATAATTAGCTCCTAAACCCTGTACAAAATTTCGATTTTTTTATAATTAGCTCCTAAACCCTGTACAAAATTCGCATAGGGATGAAAATTGGTACAGAGCATAAGGACATCTCTCTACATAAGATGTCAAAATTCCCCAAAAATCCCACGGGTGCAAAAAAAAAATATTCAAGGTTAAATGTCGAATAATGTTGTTTTTTCATATTTAACTCTGTAGATTTGATTTTGTTAAATATGAAAAAACAACATATTCGACATTTAACCTTGAATATTTTTTTTTGCAGCAGTGTGATTTTTGGGGAATTTTGACATCTTATATAGAGAGATGTCCTTATGCTCTGTACCAATTTTCAGCTCTATGCGAATTTTGTACAGGGCTTAGGAGCTAATTATAAAAAAATCGAAATTTTGAGTTTTGACCAAATTACGTTTTTTTTTCTGACAGCTTAAAAAAAAAATGTTTTCATATAGAAAACCACATAATCTACAAGTTTTTCATAGAAACTTTTTCAACCGGACTCACCGTTTAAGAGAAATACGCAAAGATATGTATGAAAAACCAACATTTTCGACATTTGACCTTGAATAATTTTTTATGCGCACATGGGATTTTTGGGGACTTTTGACATTTTACTTTAATCGGTGTTCTAATGCTCTGTACCAATTTTCAGCTATATGCGAATTATTTCGGGGTTTGGGCTTTTTTATGTCTAATTTGTCTGGACTATTCTTTCTAAGAAGTTTGTGCTCCTCTCTCATTTTCTGCTCGTAGAGCTCGTGTCCTTATTTGCAGCGCCCTTTTGTATGACTCTTCTTTAGCATGTGCTCGCCGGCCCTCATCATCAAACCAGGGGTTTCGTTGTGGTGGCCGTGTAAACCCTAACGCTTCAGAGGCGGCATCTCTGATGGCTGCTTGGCAGTGTTGCCATTGGTTCTCTATATTTTGTGCTGGCAGCAAAGGACTTCTAAGGAGGTTTTCGGAGATACGATGGGAAAAGGATCTAGCAATCTCTTGCGATTTTAGCCGTTTGACGTCTAATTTTCTCGTAGCATTTTCACGTGTTGGTCTTGATCGGGATATCCAAGGCTACAACAAGGTAGTGGTCCGAGTCGATATTGTCACCTCGGAATGTGCGGACTTCTTGAATGCTAGAGAAGTGTCGTGCGTGGATCACAATGTGATCAATCTGGTTGACGGTTGATTGATCAATGATCAGGAGATTTCCATGTCCCCTTGTGGATATCGATGTGGAAATGGTGAACTTGCTACTTGCAGCGAGTCGATTAGCCTAAATCCGTTATGGGAGGTTGTGCCGTGTAGGCTATGTCGTCCGATTATTCCACCAAAAATTTCTTCTTTGCCTGGTGAACTTAGCCTTGATGCGGATTGTCGTGATGCGCCCATTCACTGAGTTGAAACTCATGCCCATCTTCTGAGTCGAGTCCCTACTACGAATCCACATCCAAATAGACGCTGATTTTGTTCCCGGTAGCATTCGCCATAGTAGATATCACAGCTGTTCATTTTACGAAGTCCCGGACCATCCCATCGCATTTCTTGGATGGCGGTTATATCGGCTTTATAGCAGTCAAGGTCTTCCGCTAGTTGTTCGGCTGCACGTGGTCTGCAAAGGAAACTAACATTCCGGGTGCAAAATTCGAAATTCGTTGTCCTTAAATCGTTTGAATGGGTCTTCATCATTAATTCCGTATCCAAGGCTTGTTGGAGCTTCGGAACTATCTCTTCTTTATTTGGCAGAGCAGTCACACCGACGAACGATCACCAACCTGGAGGGTCAGGTCTTTAGTTTAACTCCAAAGACAGGGAGCCGGCCAAACCGCTCCTGGGCCTGGGCTGCGAATATGTCGTAGTAGGCCTATAACGTATTCACTAAGTAGTTCATCCAGAACTGTAGACGCCACAGTTGGTTCCATCTTGGGAGTTCTTCCGTTGCCGCCTGTTGAAAAGGAGGCATGCCTTAGTGGACGCATACCTCCTCCCCCCTCCCTCTCTTTGCTGACGCCAACAACTTCCCACTGGGGTTGGAACCCAATCTTCGGTTGAGGTACTGGGCACCCGTTGTTCACCACGGAGAGGTGGAGAGTAGAAGTTGATAGACAGAGGTTGTGGACGCTTGTGTCCTCTTGAATGCACTGTGTCTACCCTTCGAACATCTAAATCGAAATAAACTAACATAAAAAAAATATATCTAATTTCCAAGAATTGCACATCCATCTAAAAAGTTCACGAGACGCAACTGCTGTCACCTACAAATGTCCCAGCTTAGTGTGGACTTGGTTAGCAAGCCCCGTTTCTTTATTAAAAAACCAAAAATCACATCCCTAATCCTAAACCCGAAGAACAAGATTATCTCATCTCATTAGCATCCTGCGAAAAAGCGAACATCAGGAAATCTCTCATCATTTTTATTCAATCATCCTCCACAATCCTGTGTTCGCACATAAGATACGGGCTCGTCAAGGATTATATCTGACGAGCCTCGGCGATACCCCGTTTTTTGTTTCTCTCCCACCTATCCTTCCGAGCAACAAGAAGAATCTTAATTAGAAAAAAAGGTTCATAAATCTGAGCCCATCACGGTTTCAACATCACCCACAAACCAACCAGCATAGAAAAAGTGTTAAGAAAAAAAACACAAAACCCAAAAGGCGTTAAAGAAGAAATTAATAAAGTCATAACCTGCCAACGCCCTAATACCCTGGCAACAAAAATACAAATTTAATGAAAACAAATTATCACCCTCCTGCATCCTTAGGTTGATCCTGATTTTGATGTTGTTGTTGCTCGCTATAGCTCCATCCTTGTGGTGTTGCTTTTATTCTTTTGAAAAGGAGGTAGAGTAAACGGTATATATTTACTCTTGCCGCTTCTGCTGAACTGCGCTGTTTGGCGCTTTCGGTTCGAGTATGAGAAATGGATGCCTTATTTAGTGAGAAAACAACCCTCTTGTTGGTCCTTGTTACACTCACTTTTTTTCTTTAACCCAAAAACAACATATTTATCTATTTTTGTGAAAAAAAGGAAACACAAACCAGAGGGTTGGCTTACCACCCCATCCACCCCCTCTATTGTTTTCTTCTCTAAACAAACTTTTCGCAGTGATGGTGTGCTTTGTGCATCGTTTTAAGTGTATTAGGCATGTAATTTGTGTATTCTACGGTGTAAACAACGTTAACTGATTTTTCATTTCGACAACATCGAGCACAGAACAGGGGATGATGATGCAATAGTATAAGCAAATACCTTGATATCGAGTCACTATGAGATGTCTAATGAAATTACACACGTGTTTATTATTATTCATGGCCATTGGCAAACGACCCATCAAGTTATAACCATTAACCGAGCGTGTTAGACGGATTCAATGGCACAAGAACAGCGAATCTGGTGTGGGAGAACTCGAAATTAAATCTTCGGCCGAAAAAAGGAAGAGGGAACGGTTTTCGCACCCGCAAATCAAATTTGTAACTGAAAGATTTAGAAGTAACACGTAATCGGCCAAATTCAGTTGAAAAATATGATGTGGTCAACTGTATGAAAAAGTGATTAAAAAATGAAACCTGAATGAATTTTGGCGCCAAAAGTGACATCAACTCGTATTGAACCTCAGCATTTTTTGCTGATTTATTGAAGAAAGAAGAACCTTTAAACTGCAGAATTGTGTGGATGCCTAAAACCTACTTCATAAGCCCAATAGGTCCATGTAATGTAGTATGGTCATGTGCCTTCGAATTTTGTTTGCTAATTTTTTTAAAACTGCGTATGAAGATTCTTTTTCAACAAATAACAACTCTATAGATTTTACAAATACTTATCAGCTAAATACCTTTCATACCCATTGTGTGTTCTGTTTAACCAGTCATTTAATTGTTCCCATTTTCCACTCATATGGAAATATGCTTTTCTCAAACCAACTCATAAAAAGGGTCTTACATCTTATATGCAACTATCGTCCTATAGCTAAGCTGTCTGTTATACCAAAATTGTTTGAATCCATTATTTGTGATGTTCTTTCCTTTAACTGTTCTTCTGTTTTCTGTGACAATCAACATGGTTTTGTGAAGAAAAAATCGACCGTTACCAATCTACTCGAATTTACAACATATTGTATTGAAACTTTCGAAAATAAACAACAAGTTGACTGTGTATTTACAGACTTTAGCAATAGTAGAGTCAATGAAGCTCAAAAAAGGGCGTTTTCAGAAAGTCCTCAGAAACAGCTCGGATTTTGAAAAAAAAAATTTCTAAATTTTTTTTTTTTTATATTCTTTAAAGTCTGAAACAAATCATTTGGGGGAAATTATTGCTTATATTGTTTAAACAATTTTTATATTGTTTATAAAGAGAGATCCAAAATTAATGTTTTTGATAATTGGAGTGTTTAGGTTGCATTAAGACAAGAAAAAAATTATATGGAACGGGGGGTCTATTGTCCCCCGTTTAGCCGGGAGGGGCAATCTTATAACAAAAAAAGTCTATTTTTCAAAAAAAAATTAAAAATCAACGGCTTGTCCCTCAATGCCGTGTTATACCTTCTTGCAAAGCTAAAAAATGCTTCTTTCATTTTGCATTTAAATAAAGTTGTTTTCAGGAATAGTGTTCGAAAAAATCATTTTCAAAGTCAAAATATCGAAATTTTCAACCTTTTTTTTTAACTTCGAACTAATTTTTTTCGAAATTGTATGTAGTTAAGTACTATTTTTTTTCCAGGATTAAATGCGGTCTTAAGTTCTCAGTGCGATCCAGAAACAGCATGCCTTAATGTCTTCTTGTTTTTGAGAAACTAAGAAAAAACCAAAAAAACTCAGAAAATTTTGATCATATTTTGTTTTTTAATAATTCGAAGAAAATAGCCGTTAACAAGTAATTTTATGATTTTATTTACATTTTCAAGAAAACATTTAATTTTGAACGTTCATTTGTGTATTTAAACCATCATCTTCATCAAGTGGTGGGTGATTATCGCAGTCACTTCCACTGCATACAATGCAAGCAGCTGAGCAATGCAAACCACTTTTCCTGCAGCCACACGCTAAACCGCATCCTGTTTTGCAGGAGCAAAATATAATTTTCAAAATCGTCTTTGGCGCCGCGGGTTGTGTCATTGTGATTGGTTTTAAATAATTATCCATCTGCCAACCCCAATCTTCGGGAGGTATAGTTACATCATGTTTCCACTGTTGAACTTGTAGATACACTCTTTTTATATGTTGTTTTGCGGCATCCACTGTTGGAGGCAACGAGCTAAGCTGTACACTTTTGTTTTTAGAAGCTAATGCTATAAAACTCTTGTATCGCAGTTCATTCAAGCATTTAGCTGTTTTAGCACCATACATGGAGAGAATGCAGTATAAACCTCCAATAAGAAGTATTTCTTCATGTTGTTTTTCAACCATGAACGTTTCAGCTATTTCATGTAGTTTCGGATCGCTTTTGAAAATTTTAATAAAATTGTTTTTACCTTTATTATAAAAAGAAGAAGTTTTGTCACATGCAGTGAATGATAAAATAAAATAAAATTATTTTTACCTTTATTATAAAAAGAAGAAGTTGTGTCACATCCAGTGAATGCATGAATGAATAAAATGTGATTTTTAGTAATATTTGGATACTTTTTTAGCATTGTTTTTGTCGAATAAACTCGTTGCACAACATTATATTTCGCTGGTTTCAAGAAAAATATTTCTCTTTGATCAGGTGCTAAGGCCATCAATATCACAAGCACATCAATGTCCTCTGCTACAATAGCTACATTAAGGGAGGAATAACAAGCGAAGATTTAGATAAGAACCAAATCATCCATAAGATGTGATGCAGTGACTGCGATAATCACCCACCACTTGATGAAGATGATGGTTTAAATACACAAATGAACGTTCAAAATTAAATGTTTTCTTGAAAATGTAAATAAAATCATAAAATTACTTGTTAACGGCTATTTTCTTCGAATAAAAAACAAAATATGATCAAAATTTTCTGAGTTTTTTTGGTTTTTTCTTAGTTTCTCAAAAACAAGAAGACATTAAGGCATGCTGTTTCTGGATCGCACTGAGAACTTAAGACCGCATTTAATCCTGGAAAAAAAATAGTACTTAACTACATACAATTTCGAAAAAAATTAGTTCGAAGTTAAAAAAAAAGGTTGAAAATTTCGATATTTTGACTTTGAAAATGATTTTTTCGAACACTATTCCTGAAAACAACTTTATTTAAATGCAAAATGAAAGAAGCATTTTTTAGCTTTGCAAGAAGGTATAACACGGCATTGAGGGAAAAGCCGTTGATTTTTAATTTTTTTTTGAAAAATAGACTTTTTTTGTTATAAGATTGCCCCTCCCGGCTAAACGGGGGACAATAGACCCCCCGTTCCATATAATTTTTTTCTTGTCTTAATGCAACCTAAACACTCCAATTATCAAAAACATTAATTTTGGATCTCTCTTTATAAACAATATAAAAATTGTTTAAACAATATAAGCAATAATTTCCCCCAAATGATTTGTTTCAGACTTTAAAGAATATAAAAAACAAAAAATTTAGAAATTTTTTTTTTCAAAATCCGAGCTGTTTCTGAGGACTTTCTGAAAAAAAGCTTCATTGACTCTACTACAAAGCATTTGACAAACTTAGCCATAAAGTACTTTTAGGGAAAATAGAAAAAATTGGACTTAATGATAAACTAAGAGCACAGATAATAAATTTATACAGATGTCTCATCCCTGCAGAAAAAAATGAAACATATTTTGCTCTTAACAGACAACGCCTTAACAGACAAGGAGCTTTTTAAAGCTTTTTTCCTTGCCTTAGTATTCATTTATGGGCAATGAGGCGAGCGAAAATAGATTTTTAATGCATTAAGTGAATGCGTTAAAGCTTTTGGAAAAAGCTTTTTTTTGGTAGCTTTCAGTTTCATATATCATTTCTCGCCATAAGGGTGAGACATCTGTATAAATTTACTATCTGTGCTAAGAGCATGGATATCTTCTTACCTAACAAACAGATATTATTGTGTTGCGTTCAAAAATGACTATTCCAATCCGTTTATTGTCAATTCTGGTGTACCTCAGGGTAGCCATCTTGGTCCATTGTTATTTGTTCTGTTTATAAATGATCTCCCATCTGTCTTAAGAAATTCTATGACTTTAATATACGCCGATGACGTGAAAATATTTCGAAAAATTAATTCCCTAACGGACTGCGAATTGTTACAAGATGACTTACTTCGTCTATGGGAATGGTGCAATACTAATCGTTTATTGTTAAACATTGACAAGTGTAAAACTGTGAGTTTTACACGAAAACACAATATTCTTGACTATAACTACACTTTAAACTCTTCAAACCTGGAAAAATTGACTAACTTCTCAGACTTAGGTATCATTTTGGACTCAAAACTATCTTTTACTGACCATTTTAACCACATTGTGAAAAAAGCTAATAAGACACTAGGCTTTATAAAAAGATTTGGCAGGGAATTCCGAGATCCTTATGTCCTTAAAACTCTATATGTATCGTTTGTCAGATCAGTCCTTGAATACGGTTTTGTAGTTTGGGCCCCTTACTACTCGAATCATATTCATAGACTTGAAGGTGTCCAAAGATGATTTCTTAGATTTATTCTACGTTTTTTCCCATGGTCTCATGATTCAGCTTTGCCTTCCTATTCCCTTAGGCAACAACGTATAGGTCTTCCATCACTAACTAGTCACCGTAAGTATTTGCAACTATGCTTCATTGTTGGAATTTTGAATGGATCCATTTCGTCCCCATCAGTATTGCGTCGTTTCTACTTTAACATATCGAGTGCCAATTCGAGCAAATCTTAGCCGATCAAACTATGGTTCCAACAGTCCAATTAACCAATTAATAAAAATATATAATGACAATAATTTTCTTTTAAACTCTGTTAATCAAAATATAAAATCTGACAACTTCAAGATACATTTTTACGTTCATTATTTAAATTATTAACTTTATGTTTGATGTTATTACTAGTAATGTTTAATATATTTATGACTATTTAATTATATTACTTTGTATTATAATACATATATTTTTTTTTTAGAAATAAGTTTTTCTTAGTTTTTTGTTAACCTAGCGTTAGTATTTAACGTAATGAAATAAATAAATGTTAAATAAAAGGCAAGATCACTGTAAAAAGAGGGATTGATTTCTCGTCTGCGTTTGATAGCAGCATTTATGCTATGTATGTTGTTGTTTCTGTACGCAAGTTCGTTAGCCTGGAATCTTAGCGGACAAAACTCATGGTCCCCGTCTTCGTACTGTGCGCACAGAATTCAGGGCTCAACCAATAAATAATACTTATCAATAACTCAACATTGCACGCTTTAGCCTGTGGAGCACAGGCTTAAATGCTCCAATTGGAGGCACACCGGCATCCCATTCATCATCGTGCATCAATTTACCAAAATTTTGCTAACAGTGAGTTGAAATCTTTAAACTTTTAATTGTGGGGAACCGTACAATGTTATGCCAACATCTAGACGGAATTGGCCAAGGTGGGTCCAATAGTTAATATGCCGTAGTACAAGGTGTTCACTAAGTAATTCATCCTGACTTGAATAACTGTAGACGCCACCGTTGATTCCATTTGGGGTATTGTTCTGCTGCCACCTGTTGAAGAAAGGTGAACGCATACCTCCTCCACCCCCTCCTCGCTCTTCCACCAGCTTCCCACGATGTTCACCGCGGGGGAGGTAGAGAGTAGGAGTTGATAGACAGAGGTTGATGTAGCCGCTTGTGTCAACTTGAATGCACCGTGGCTATATCTACCCTGCGAACATCCAAATAGTCAGAGGCAATAGCAAAGAACATAATCAACTATCAAAAACGGACAAGAAATTCTATCTTGAATTGGAGCTTTTGTTGGGCTAACAGCACAACTAAAAAGTGTCTTTTAGGCTACTCGTACGCTTTACTGTGCAACAGTATAAGTAGTAGTAGAACATTCGACCATAGGTAGGTTAGGTTAGGTTATATGGGCTGACAGTTGATTTTGTTACCGTCACACTTAGATCAATGTAGATCCCTTGTGATACCCTGAAGTATTGTTACTTCTGAAAAAGCAATTTAACCTATGAATTCTATGGTTGGTCGAGCCATTTGGTGGACTTGACAAAGTTCCTAAAAACTTAAATCTACTTCGGTAGTGCTGGACAGTGGCAAAGGGAGTGAGCCGTGTTCTCATGCTCTTCCTAATCGCCGCCGAAGCCTCTACATATGTCGTCTGTACTAAGCCCCATCTTCTTTTTGTGGTAGCCAAGTATGAAGTAGGTTATGTCTCGTTATCACGCTTATGAGGGATCTTAGGGACGGTTTTTTGAGAAGTAAAATCTTACCGGATTTTTTCTTGTCGTAATAAGGCCAGAGTTTCCTGGTGTTACCGCAGGTTTCTAGTAGGTTCCATCTATCATTTGCTTTTTGAATGATACACCCTTATTGCGAAGATCAACTTTCAACCGATTGACGATTGATAGAATTTATCAATTGAATTAAAAATCGGTATTGTGAAAATGAATTGATAAAATATTATGCTTTTGTGAATGCCTTACAGATATTTCTATTATTGTGAATGGGAATGTGCATCTGACATTTATGTTTTTTTTCTGAGGAGCGTGCAACGAAAATTATCAGATTCAACAACATCATAAACAAATACAAAAGAAATAAATAAAAAACAAATCGGCACAAATGACTTCAACAGAAATTATTTTTTAAGATTATCTACGAGGATTTGGATGATCCTGCTTTGGTTGAAATCGCAAGAATTCGAAGAAGTTTGAGGGATGCATCCAATCCTTTCAACTGTTCAACTGTTTTTTGTTGCTAACTACTTTAAAAATAAAAGTCACAATGGATCAACAAAATTGACAGTTGACAGTCACAATACCATTTAACAAAATTGATTGATAAATGTCAATTATTAATATTCGATAGTTGATCTTCGCAATAAGGGTGATATTTTAACTAATGTTAAAATGGGATCAAGTACCAAGCCTTCTCTTGCTAGCTCATCCGCTTTTTCGTTTCCCGGCACACCACTGTGACCGGGAACCCAGCAAAGTCTTAGGTTATGCTGTATACCAAGAACCCTTAGCTCTTCGCGACAGAAAGAAACAAGCTTTGACTTGATTTGCGTGGCAGAGATCGCTTTTATTGCTGCTTGGCTATAAATGAAAAAGGCGATATCAGCGTGTGATATCGCCATTATGGATATTTCATTAGCAGCGTTTTTCACTCCCAAGATCTCGTTTGGAAGACACTGCTATGGTCGGGAAGTCTGAATGAACTGGCAAGTCTAAGAATTTAAGAATAGAAACCTGCCCCTACTCCAGTAATCATTTTCGAACCATCAGTAAAGATGGTAAAGTTCCATTCATTTGTACACTGTTTTCCCAATCTTCTCTATTGGGGAAGCTGGTAATAAAGTTTTTGTTGAAGTCTAAATAAGGGGTCATGTAATCTGTACAAACGTTGTTGCCAACGTATTTTGTAAGAATCGTGGTATGGCCGTGTTGACTAGTTCTCCAAATATTGGTTTGACTGTGTTGAAGAGCGCTGTTTGCTGCCGATTCTTTGACAAATAAGTCTATGGGGGTGAGATTTAGGATCGCTTCGAGACACGCAGTTGGGGTAGTCCTCATCACCCCCGTAGTGCTAATGCATGCCATTCTTTGTACTTTGGTAAGGGTTTTTAAGTTCGTTGATTTCTCCAGAGCTTGCCACTAAACCAAACTGCCATAAGTTAGAATGGGTCTAACAATGGCTGTATACATCCACACGATTATCTTAGGATTTGGCCCCCAATTTCTTCCCAGAATCCTATTACATGAGTAGAGTGCAATCATGACCTTCTTGTATCTTTCTTGTATGTTTAGACCCCAGTTGAGTTTCCTATCCAAGATAACTCCAAGGTATCTCGCTTTTTCTGAGAGTTTAAGTGGGGTGTTATCAATTTTTGGTAATTCGAAAGAACGTATTTTCCTTCTATTTGTGAAAAGCACCAGTTCTGTTTTCAAAGGGTTTACTTTAAGACCGCATTTCTTGGCCCAGTTACTGACCGTAGTTATAATGCGTTTTCTAATATTTCGCTTACGGTGGTTAGGTATTTACCTGCCACCAGAAGCGCTAAATCGTCGGCATATGGTATAAGTCTAACACCACTGTTCTTAAGTTTGATGAGAATTTCATTCATCACCAAAGTCCAGAGGAGAGGTGAGAGGATTCCGCCTTGTGGAGTCCCTCTAGATGTGTACATCTTTATGTCAGAGTTACCTAGTTCACAATGGATTTGTCTGTTTTTCAACATACACGTGATCCATTTCATAAGTGTGGGTTCTATTTAAAGGGCCTATTATGGATCACAACTCAACTTAGTTGAGTTGTAATCAAGACAACTCAATTTGAAGACAACTGCAAAAAAAAGTTCGTAGTATGGAAGGCGAAGGAAGTGTTCCCACCAAGGCACTTCCCACGAGGGACGGCAGCGGATGAATTTCTTTTTGGAATGAACGGTGACGTCCTCAGTTCCAGTTAGGTCGAACTACTTGGTGAACACCTTTACGGGCTACTTCGACATATTTGAAGCTCAGGTCGTAAAAGGAGCGGTTTTCCGGCTTTTGTACTTGGAGTCACATCAAGTACCTGGTACTCCAGGTTGGGGGTTGTACGTCGGGGTGACTTCCCGGCTACATAGAAAAAATCTAGTTACGAAGCGTCACCAGGCCTCGGAATCGGATGGATACACTGATGACGACCCAAGCAAACGTATAAAGGACAACGAATTTCGGATATGCACGTGGAATGTTAGGTCCCTTAATGGACTGCGTGCTGCCGAACAACTAGCGGAGAGCCTCAACTGCTACAAAGCAGATATTACCGCTATCCAGGAAATGCGATTGGATGGACCGGGCGAAAAGAAGATGAAAAACTGCGACATCTACTATGGGGATTGCTACCGGGAGCAAAAACAGCGACTCTTTGGGTGCGGATTCGTCGTGGGAAGCAGACTCAGGCAAAAAGTCTTGAGCTTCAAATGCGTAAGCGAACGCATCACGACGATCCGAATCAAGGCTAAATTCGGCAACATTAGCTTAATATGCGCGCATGCCCCCACAGAAGAGAAAAAGGACGACACCAAAGATGAATTCTACGAGCTCTTCGACAAAACATATGAGCAATGTCCTAGCTATGACATGAAAATTGTCCTCGGCGATTTTAACGCAAAGCTGGGAAAAGAAGGCATCTTTGGAAGAACAGTCGGAAAGCACAGCCTGCACGACACCACTTCCGACAACGGATTCAGGCTGATCGATTTTGCTGCAGGGCGAAATGTTGTGGTAGCAAGCACCTGGTTCCCACATCTCAACATCCATAAAGGTACATGGAGATCTCCTGATCAATCAACCGACAACCAGATTGATCACATTGCGATCGACGGGAGGCACTTTTCCAGCATTCAAGATGTTCGAACTTTCCGAGGAGCCAACATCGACTCGGACCACTACCTCGTCGTAGCCAAGGTAGTGCTACGAATATCCCGACAACGGCCAAAACAAAGAAATGCTGCAAGAAAATTCGACGTCGGACGGCTACAATCGCAAGAGATCGCCAGATCCTTCTCTGATCGAGTGACAAGTAACCTCTTAAGGAGTCCTATGCCGCCAACATCAAGTATCGAAGACCAGTGGCAACATTGCCAGAATGCAGTTAGAGATGCCGCCTCTAATGTGCTGGGTTTCACACAGCCACCAAAACGAAACCCTTGGTTTGACGAAGAATGCAGGCAGGCCCATGCAGCCAAGCAGCAGGCATACAAAGCGGCGCTGCAAAGAAGGACAAGAGCTGCTCGTGAGCTCTACGAGCAAAAGAGGAGAGAAGAACGCCGGCTTCTCAGGAGAAAAGAGAGAGAGCATGAGAAGCGTCAGATCGAAGATGTTGAGAGAGCTAACAGCAGGAATGAAGTTCGGAGGTTTTATCGGAAGGTAAAACAGCTGGCTCAAGGTCATCGAGCAAGAACAGAAGCCTGCAGAGATCAACAAGGGAACATCATAGTAGAACCACAGTCAGTGCTGGGGATTTGGAAAGACCACTTCTGTAGACTGTATAACGGCGACGACGAACAAAACCCCGCCGTCAGACAGGAGCCTTTTATCATACACGATGATAGTCAACAATTCCGTGAACCCGACCTAGAAGAAGTGAAAACAGCAATATCACGGCTGAAATCCAACAAAGCCGCTGGAGCAGATGGTCTAGCTGCCGAGCTGTTCAAAGCCGCAGGCGACGAGCTAGATAGGAGCATGCACCAAATCATCTGTAAGATATGGTCGGAGGAATGCATGCCCGATGAATGGAACCTCAGCATTGTTTGCCCGATCCTGAAAAAGGGAGATCCTATAAACTGCACCAACTACAGAGGAATAAGTCTGCTTAACATCGCCTACAAGATCCTCTCTGCCATAATATGTGAACGTCTGAAGCCTTTCGTCAACAATCTGATTGGTCCTTATCAATGTGGCTTCAGGCCAGGAAAGTCTACCATCGACCAAATTTTCACTTTGCGGCAGATCCTGGTAAAAACCTATGAACTCCAAATCGATACAAACCACCTCTTCATTGATTTTAAGGCCGCGTATGACAGCATCTACAGAGACGAACTGTATAAAGCCATGTCTAGTTTTGGCATCCCTGCCAAGCTCGTTCGCTTGTGCAAAATGACGATGGAGAACTCACGCTGCTCTATCAAGGTTGGCAATGAGCTTACGGAATCATTCGACGTCAAAAAAGGATTCAGACAAGGCGATGCACTCATGCACTGTCGTGTGATTTCTTTAACATCGTTCTTGAGAAGATAGTCCAAAACTCCACCTCTTTCGAGCAACTAAGGTTAAACTGTACAACACCCTCATCATCCCTGTCCTGCTGTATGGTGCAGAAGCATGGACCCTAACAAAATCGGATGAATGTGCCTTAGGCTGTTTCGAGAGGAAAATTCTTCGGGTCATCTTTGGCCCCGTGTGCATTGATGGGGAATGGAGAAGGAGATACAACAGCGAACTTTACGGGTTGTACAACGACGTGAACTTAGCCAGAAGGGTCAAGGTCCAGAGACTCAGATGGCTCGGTCATTTAGAGCGCATGGACACCAATGCTCCGGCCCGGAAAGTCTTCGACACTATTCCCGAGGGACGCAGAAGGAGAGGAAGACCGCGACTCAGGTGGCGCACACAAGTGGAAGAGGACCTCAATCAACTTGGAGTGCAAAACTGGAGACAGCTAGCTAGGGACCGAGCTGACTGGCGGAGACTGTTGATTGAGGCCCAAGTCCACAACGGACTGTAGCGCCACCTTAAGTAAGTAAGTATGGAAGGCAACTTTTTTTAGTTGAGTACCTAGACCAAATACGTTGCCTACTTTTCTGTGCTTGTTTTGTGTCAAAATCGGCTGTGTAAAGTAAAAAACGTATTTCAAAGTTTTGAATTCAGTGCAAAACTTTATTAAAAAGACAAATTAATACGAAGTAGAGCGTTCTATTAATTTGTTTTTTGTAAATTCAGAAGAGAAAATCCCCTCAATGTTGCGCTGATGAGAAAAAATATTCGAGATCACTCCAATCCATTAGAATTTCGAAACAAAAAGTAGGTATTATTTTTAAACAAATTCTTAGATGAGAAGTGTTGATTTAATGTCTCCGTTTTGTTGCAGATTTATAATTTTTTTTTTGTGAGCAGCGTTGCCGCGAAGAAAGAAGCAAAGCGGGCCACTTCGAAATATTTTGAGGGCCATTTGACAAAACAGCGGGCCAAATGTTTAAAATTAAAATCGATCCTTAAAAAATTAAAATAATTTTTTTAAGTATGGCTATTTATTTTTTAAATTAAGTAATTCATTAAATTTCTTCAATAATTGTAACATAAATAAAATAAATAATAAAAAAAAATCATTGATGTACCTATCACATTTTTTTCATAATTCATTGAGATTGGTCAATGCAAATGTATTGGTGCCTTCTGCCTTCCCATTTGAAATGCATTGAGAAACCTACCCATTCACATTGATATGGAAATTCTATCAAATTTAATTTTTTAGGTCGAAAGGCCTTGTTCACACGTGAAGAAAATCGAAATTTTTCTTTGGTTAGTGATGGCGAGCTGGGTTGCTTGCAGAAGACGTAAGGGGGAGGAAAAAATCAAAAAATTTAAAAAGATTGAGTGTAGAAATTTAATGTTTTTCTTTATGTTCTTCTCTTATCGTCCCGCATATGCCAAAATATTTTCATTTCATGTTTGTTGAACAGAAGTAAACTGTTAATATTACTTCATTATTCTTTTTTTTCTGTTTTCTGCGCTTAAAGAAAATAAAAAACATAAACTCCTTGTGATCGGTAATACCGATTTCCGGATTACAACTCAACTTTCTTCTTAGTTGTCTTACATAATAGGGCCTTGAAGATCTGTGAGTGCTTTTTCTATGGCACTCTTGTGAACATTGTTGAATGCTCCTTCGATATCAAGAAAAGATGCAAGGGTATATTCTTTTACCGCAAGCGACTTCTCTATTTTGGTACATGTGCGGCTTTTGAAATATATAATACAAGATCAAATAAAATAAAAACATTTTTTTAGTATATTTTTCATTTTTTTTTTATTTACGATTCCATAATTTTTTATCACATCAACTTAATTAAAACTTAAATGTTAAAAAATCATATTTTTCTTGTTCTAATATAATTCTTGTATCTACAAACCTTTATCTTATTACTATAACTAATATTAATATTATTTTTGTTTTATTTTAAATATATACCTTTTTTTAATAATGTTCTTTTTATTATTATTATTTTTCGACGACTTTATAAAATTTATTTTTTGTATTATTAATATTAAAAATGGTACTCATGTTTTTAATTTTTTTGTTAAATATTATATATAAAAACTTAATTTATTATTTAAAAATAAGAGTGACAAAAAAAAGATTATTCCACATAAAAACGTACATTATGGTAACTTAGTCTAAAGACATGATAGATTTCTGTTGTGTTTTTTTCTGCCTTAAATTGCCAATACAATTGCTCTAGAAAATAGTTAAAATGTATTTTATATGTACACAATTATGTTTATGATGTTTTCTTTTACGCATTTCTTATTCGTTTCTTATTGTATTTATTTTTTTATAAAACTTTTAATCTTACAACTAATAATAATTATTACTACTTGCATTCGAATTTGTTTAAAACTAAAACGTAAATGATAAAAACTTTAGAGCTGCACTGCACAAGTCATTTATTCTTGTTTTTCTTATTTATATGTTTGTTTTAAGTTTTGTTTAATATTAAGTTTTAATTTTTTAAGATAACCATAAATTGTTGAAAACCAAAACAAAAACAAAATTATAAGGAAGACTCTTTTTCTTTTTGTTATTAAATATTAAAAGAGAAAAATTTAAAGAACATGATTTGATTGCGGAGGTATTTTTTTTTTCCTTTCGGATCATTGCCATGAGGTGTGGAGTTTTTTCTTGGGTTTATAAATTTAGAAAAATTTTTTAGGAACAATATTGCTTGTTTTTTAAACTGTTTATCATCTTTCTTGAATTTCTTTTATGCTTCTTCTTGATCCAAATGGAACCTCTTCTTGAATTTTTTTTCATTTTTGCTTGATTTGACTGATTTTTTTATTCTTTTAAATTCTTTAACGTAAATAGTTCACTTTTTGTGCACTAAATAAACTGTAATAACTTTTTAAGTCTATTTGGTTGATTTTTTGTTTCAAAAACAGAATCGTGAATATTTTATCAAGTGCCAGTTCAAGAAGTTTTTTTTTCAGAAAAGTGCGAAGTGCGATCGATGAATAATGTGTAGTAATCAGGCCCAGTGGCAACACTGTATCAGTGCAATAATATAATAATATAATCGTTAACGTATCTTAACTTATCCAAACAACTGTTCAAATCATTGTCACACATCAACATATTATGTTAATCGTTGTTACTAATACATAAGTATATATTCCCTAGTTAAATTTCCCTCTTGCACAAATTCCCCTAGCAAGTGAGTATACGAAAGAATAAAGAAGAGTCAGTCTTGAAACGAACTCGAAACGACTAAGTTGTGCGTGTTATTATTCCTTGAAGACATTAAACATAATAATTATCGGCTAACGGATATTAATACTTTAAATGTATAAAAAAAATATATAAAATAGAAGAAAAAAAACTATTGTGTATCGGGGCTTAAAGAGTTGCAATATTTCCTGTCCATACTAGTAGGGCTAACACATTTTAAAAAGCTACTGGACGCTTCGGGAAGTACTATTTCAATTCAGAATTTAACAAATATAGAACTCAGGATCTTATTAATAATCTTGTTACAATCTTCAATAAGATAATGGAAGATGGGTGTATTTCCCGAAAATTTACAGAATCCTTGATCTTTCCAATCTACAAAAAAGGTAGTACAACAGATCCGGCATTTTTTGAATGCTTCGTATAAGATTTTTACAACTGTCCTGCAGCATATTCTCAATGTATGGATCAGGAACAATAACCAAATTGGGGAGTGTCGTTGTTTGATCTCTTTATCGAAGACCTTGTCCAATGCCTACCTTGTGGTATAGAGTACGCCGGAAAAGCTATCAAAGCACTGATAATCGACGACGACGATATTGTTATTCTCGCTTACTAGCCAGAATCTCTCCAATAAATGATAAACCGATTGAGTGACTATTGCAAAATATGGAACTTGACTGTGAATTTAGAGAAGCCAAGAGTCATGATATTCAGGAAAGGGGGCGGGCGTAACCGTAACAGTGAGAAGTGGTGGTATAATGGAGCGACAATCGAAGTTGTCAACGAATACAAGTACCTAGGGATAGGGATACTTATGACTAAGAACCTGGATATGGAGAACCACCTTAAGGATAAACTTGCAAAGCCTAAGACCGCAATCGCTGCCACGTGGAACAGTTGTTTTTCGAACAAAAATATTAGTCATAGTGCCAAATTTCGAGTCTTTGAAGCAGTACGAGGGTCGTACAAAGTACATAAATGTACTGGAAACTGCACTTTTTCCCCTCATTTTCCAAACTTTCTGGTGAAACAAATCTTGACGGAGTTAAATTCCAGCAAGATAACGCACCTTGTCACAAAGCTGCAAAAACAATGGCTTGGTTAAGCGAAAATTGCGTTGAGCTTCTTGATTGGCCTGCCCAGTCCCGGGGATTTTAACCCAATTGAACATCCTTGGGGTTTATTAAAGCGCAAGAAAAGGCAGCATAAAATTTCAAGCAAAGAACACCTAAAGCACCATCTACGGAACGAATGGAAAGGCTTTATCTGCAGAGGAGTGTAATCATCTTGTGCGTTCTTTACCGAAAAGAATTGCTGCCGTCATTAAGGCGAAGCTTAATTTAATAAAAACCATTATTCTTCCATACAAAATACTAAAAGTTTGTTTTAATCAAGTGGTTTAAGAAAAAAGAAGATTTCAAGGGTGCTCAATACTTCTGGCCAAAATGTATGTTTGGTGCAGAAGACTAGATCGTAAAAATTAATTTGAAACTCATTCAGATAAAAATTCTTCACTTGATGTTCACTTGGGTTCTGTCTGCTCTGACAAAGAACTTAATGAGTTGTACAGGCATACAAATCTAGCTAGAAAGTTGTTGATGTTAGATGACTGGGTCCAAACTTTGAATATAAACCACCCAGTATAATCAAGAATGGGTTTTTCGATTTTTTGTGCTACATCAAAACCAAAAAATATAAAATCCCAATACCAAACTTATGTAAAAAAAAAAAAAAATAGCACTGTGCTTGAACTCAAGATGTCACTACAATCGATTGCCAGGTCGCGGGTACTAGCTAAGTAGAAATACAATGGGTCCAAAAAGACTATTGTCAGCAGAGTTGTTGGGACCAGTGCTGCCGTTTTTCCTCCTGAGTCTCCTGTTATTTCGATCGAAAAAAGCCCAATCTACTGTTTCCACAACATTTTAAATCCATTTCTCCTGTTATTTTCCATTTTTCTTAATAATCATTTTTAGGATGAAATATTCCGTTTTTTTTTTTGGTTTTCTAAAGTTTTGTTACCACAAAGCAAAAACGCCCCCTCTGATTTCAACTGTACAACTTTTCTAAGTTTTAATCACATCCCTGTTTTATTTTGACATTTACAGTTTCCAGCCCACTAGAAATTAACAGTTATCAACATTCTTTTTAATCTGTTTTGGTTTCTATTTGTATCATCTGGTCTCTGGTGTCGTCTCGTGAATTTTGAACTTATTATTCAATTACAATTGTTAATTTATTTTACAATAATTAAAATGTAATAATGTTATTTTGATCTCTTTTCTGATTTGTAGTATAACTTATTTCTTGTAAATAGGGAAAACCATAAAAAAAAATGCGATCAGAAATGTAAGAAGGAATGGCTGCAAGAATCACAGTTTAAAAATTGGGACTTGACTTTCTCATTTTTGCCCCCGAATTTGGACACGAAAATGGTCTCAATCGATAGATATAGATTATTTAAGCACAAATCTACTTTATTTTTTGTCCGCAAATAAATATTTCTATTAGAAATTTATAAAATAAAATTACACTTTCTGACAACTAAACTTGAAGTTTTATTTTAAAATTACACTGGATTCGCTCATTTTATGATAAACGTCAAAGTCAGCTGTTAGTTAAATGGATTTACGAGACAATGTCACTCGTAGTGCTAGTAGACTGCACACTTTATTGGGATTTTTTTTTTGGGATATTCTCCGAAATATCCTTGGTTTTTGGGATTTTTTAAATAACTCTTTAGGCATTTTTTACTTGTGGACGAACTTAAGGACACACGTTTCAGTAACGGTAAAAATGTGTTCCGACTTTAAGAATTTGCATTTTCTGTGCATTCATTTCGTAAAAACCAAAAGAAACGGACCATTGCAGAAGGCAAAAAAAACTTAACCAAAATATTTAAACCATTAAATTTAACAATGAGTGACAACGAGCAGCAAGAACAACAACCTACCACGAGCAAGCGTGAATTGCCTTGTCCCTACAGAAATGGTAAGTTAAAAATTATATTTAAATATTTCATGACTATAACTCAAATTTCTAGGAATTTGTACCACTTGATTAAACTTATTGACGGCGAATCCAACAGCGTGAAATTCTCTGAAGACAATGGATTGCTGCCCACCTCGAAGATTTGTCCAACCCACAAGACCCAAATGTCAATCAACTCGGACGGCGGCCTAGGATACTTCCGCTGCCGACGCGGGATTTGTAAAGGGAAAAACCGGGCGAGCAAGGCGAAGGGAACTTGGTTCGAAAACAGTAAGTTGTCGATCCAACAGATGATCTACCTCACCTACTGCTTCGCCAAGAGATCCCCCTACGAAGAAGTCCAGCATCAAGACTTTTCTGGGTCCGGCACCATTCTTTCAACGAGGACCATCGCGGATTGGTACAGTTACTGCCGCGAGGTCATCGTGGCCGATTTTTCCAATCATAGGGAAAATGGGCCAATGATTGGTGGTGTCGGACGCATCGTCCAGATAGACGAATCTAAGTTTGGGAAGCGGAAATACAATACAGGTATTATATGAACTTAAATTTATTTAATAATATATATTCAATTAACTTCTTTTCATAATATCAGGCCGCCGAGTTGATGGACATTGGGTCTTAGGCATGATCGAGGATGGATCCGAGGACCTCCGCCTTGAGATCTGCGATGATAATGTCCGAAGCGCTGAGGTGAGTTAAAAAAAAATTTCTAAGTAAAAAGATTTCTTTTTAGATTCTAATTCCGCTGATTAAGAAGCATGTGCCCCCAGGAACCACGATACATACGGATTCCTGGAAAGCATATGATTGCCTTCCGACACATGGATACATACACCGGAAGGTTAATCATAGCGATCCGGATAATCCGTTTGTAGCGGAGGATGGGACACATACACAGAGAATAGAATCCCAGTGGCGGGTTGTTAAGAGGTGTTTCTACAACTCTAACAGCTCGCATAACTTCGGGGATTGGATCGTAGAATACCAATGGCGGAGGAACATTAAGAAAAACGGGCAGCATCCATTCGAAGAGCTACTCAAAGTGATTCGCCGTCAATATGGCGACTTTAGACGTTAAGTTAGTTTTAAGGTATTTAAGTTTAATTTTAATATTTTGTTATTTTTAGTATGTAAGTTTATTTTCAACAGAAAACTGTGATTAGTACGTAAGAATTAGTTTTAAGGAAAATTTGAAAAAAAAACTTTCAATACAACATAATTTAAAAAACTAACTTTTGTCCTTGTTTTTTTTAGAAGGCTCTATTAAAATGTATTTTCTCCTTATAAATTTCGCACGACATTTTGTTTAGGATTTCCTTAAACTGTTGTAAAAGTTTTCCAGAATTTCGTTACTTTTATGTAATCAAAAGGAATTTTAAGTAATAAATACAAATTTTAAGTGAAATTGGCTTGACTTTCATATATTTGCCCCCGAATTTGGACACGAAAATGGTCTCAATCGATGGATATAGATTATTTAAGCACAAATCAAGTTTTATTTTTGTCCGCAAATAAATATTTCTATTCGAAATTAATGAAATAAAATTGCACTTTTCGCACAGAATTCACGATTACTTAAATTCATTTCAAAATGCATTTCCTCATGATAAAATAATTGTTTTAAAACATCACTAAAAATTTTATTTATTCTTTCCAATTCTTAAAGAAGGTAAAACATTTCCCACTCTGACAACACTAAAATTCTTCAACCTGAAGTTGCTTCGTACCAATTTGACAGAAGCAAAACAAAACAAAACAAGAAATCGATTTGGTAAGAAATTTTTTTTTCAAATTTATTCAATATTTCACCTATAGTAGAGTCAATGAAGCTTTTTTTCAGAAAGTCCTCAGAAACAGCTCGGATTTTGAAAAAAAAAATTTCTAATTTTTTTGTTTTTTATATTCTTTAAAGTCTGAAACAAATCATTTGGGGGAAATTATTGCTTATATTGTTTAAACAATTTGTATATTGTTTATAAAGAGAGATCCAAAAACAATGTTTTTGATAATTGGAATGTTTAGGTTGCATTAAGACAAGAAAAAAATCATATGGAAAGGGGGGTCTATTGTCCCCCGTTTAGCCAGGAGGGGCGATCTTATAACAAAAAAAGCCTATTTTTCAAAAAAATATTAAAAATCAACGGCTTTTTCCCCTATGCCGTGTTATACCTTCTTGCAAAGCTAAATAACGTTTCTTTTATTTTGCATTTAAATAAAACTGTTTTCAAGCATAGTTTTCGAAAAAATCATCTTCAAAGTCAAAATATCGAATTTTTCAACTTTTTTTTTCAACTTCGAACTAATTTTTTTGGAAATTGTATGTAGTTAAGTACTATTTTTTTTCCACAATTAAATGCGGTTACAAGTTCTCAGTGCGATCCAGAAACCGCATGCCTTAATGTCTTCTTGTTTTTGAGCAATTAAGAAAAAACTAAAAACACTCAGAAAAAAATTCACAAAATTACTTGTAAGTATTATTTTTTGGAATAAATAGAACAAAATATCATCCAAATTTTCTGAGTTTTTTTGGTTTTTTCTTAATTGCTCAAAAACAAGAAGACATTAAGGCATGCGGTTTCTGGATCGCACTGAGAACTTGTAACCGCATTTAATTGTGGAAAAAATAGTACTTAACTACATACAATTTCGAAAAAAATTAGTTTGAAGTTGAAAAAAAAAGTTGAAAAATTCGATATTTTGACTTTGAAGATGATTTTTTCGAAAACTATGCCTGAAATTAGTTTTATTTAAATGCAAAATAAAAGAAACGTTATTTAGCTTTGCAAGAAGGTATAACACGGCATAGGGGAAAAAGCCGTTGATTTTTAATATTTTTTTGAAAAATAGGCTTTTTTTGTTATAAGATCGCCCCTCCCGGCTAAACGGGGGACAATAGACCCCCCTTTCCATATGATTTTTTTCTTGTCTTAATGCAACCTTAACATTCCAATTATCAAAAACATTGTTTTTGGATCTCTCTTTATAAACAATATACAAATTGTTTAAACAATATAAGCAATAATTTCCCCCAAATGATTTGTTTCAGACTTTAAAGAATATAAAAAACAAAAAATTTAGAATTTTTTTTTTTCAAAATCCGAGCTGTTTCTGAGGACTTTCTGAAAACGCCCTTTTTTGAGCTTCATTGACTCTACTACTATTTTAAAATATTTGTAATCGAATTTACGGGGTTTTCAGACTGGCCGCAATTGATACTGCTCTATAGAGAAGCCTTCCTCGACCTTAAAAAAAAAAAATTAACTTCAATGGGCTGGCTTGGGAAAGTTGCCCCAAAATTGGCTGCAAGCAATTCCAGGCGACTGCTTCAAGTGCAAATGTGTTCCCTGCAATGTTTTTTTGAGAAAGCGGACAAATCAGCGGTGGAAAGACATGGTTAAGGGCAAATGCATATTCAAAAATATGAAAACAACTTGCAGCAAAAAAGTGTACAAGAACTTTTCAAATGCTGAATGTGAAAGAATTTTCAGCATAGCTACTGATGTGAAAACAAAAAAACGGAACTGTTTGGGAAATAAAACATTAAATGCTATCGCTGTAATAAGATCCCATTTGCGGGACGATGATATTGATTGTACAACCTTTAAGGTTACAGAGATTTATTTGCAAGCAATAAAAAACTAACTTTAACTATAAGAAAACCAAAGAATGTACATAACATATATAAATTTATATGTGTAAGCTTGAAGAAAAAATGTTTGGCTCGACTTTCCTTATAGTAAGAAGTTTTTTTACATGAAACTAGTTTTATTTAAGAGATTTATTTATGAATGATCGACAGTGTTAATTTTATTTTTTTAATATTAATTTTTAAATCTTTCAATTTTCATACAAATTGCACTGCAAAAACTATGATAACAAAAATTGTTGTCTTGCTTTTGACAGTTCGCACTAATACTAACACACAGGTAGGTATAAAATTCCCTTTCGTAAGTGTTTGCAGGGGTGTTTTTGCGTTTTAAGTTCTGGGATTTTTTGTTCTTTTGCTAAATTACACTCTCTCCTGTTTTTCTTAAATTCTAAAACGGCAGCACTGGTTGGGACCCTTTTTTCATAGGGGATTCAAGGACACATATAGTTTTTAAACATGATTTTTTTCACAATTAATTATTTTCATTATTTATTTTCAAACATCAATTGCCTTGGACCCACATGGAAGTGTATTTTCTATTACTACAAATTTCCGGAGGGTTAAAATTCTATACAGCATTTTAAAAAGTAAGATACATTCATTGAATAAGAAGTACAGGAAGCGGTGTAAGCTACACGTACAGTGTACGTGAGTGAAGCAACAAAAATTTCTGATGATGTCAAATTTTTGGGCCTGTGCTGTCATTTTGCCGAGCTGTAACTGGTCAAATGTTGTTTTGTAGTTTCATCTGTCAAAAAAAAACAAAAACTCGAGTTCAGGGGCGCATTTATTTTTGTTGATGGTCGTTAGGCGCTACACAATTTCTTGTGCTATTTAACACTTGATCAAGTTGTTCATATAAAATGCGCTTTCGAATACGACCCGAAAAAGGACAAAAAATGAAGAAAATGTAACGAAAAATAAAAAAAAATAATAAAAATTGTGTATTGTGTGTGTACACCTTGAACGTTAAAACACCATGTAGTCCAAAAAAAGAATTAAAATTGAAAAATAAAATTGATGCACAATCGATATAATCTTGATTCAACCATATTTCGCTTGGCGCCCCTGAGATAATAGGCTTGGTACCTTAAGATTTGAAATATTTTTTTTTTAACATAGTAGGCTTGGTGAATAATGTTTTTGTGGTTTTGAAGGGAATATCCCTTTTATTGTTATTTCTTCTATCACTTCGGATTGAAACTTCGAGTAGTTGAATATTCCCGTGGAATTTATTTAATTTTGTGAAAAAAAAATGTTAAAACAAAAGTGTGTTATGGAAAGTTCAAATGTTGCAATTCTTGTCAGTGATGGTAAAACCAGAAAAAGACCAAGGAGGTGACAAGTTTTCGAGGAAAGCAGTTATTGAATTTATTCACAAATTTCAACCTCTTGAGCTGCATTACTGCAGAAGTACGGTAGCTTAGCGGCAGTATTTACCAAGTGAACTGTCAATTGCCAAGATGTACAAAAGTTTTACTGCTCGAGTCACTGAGAACTCACTAAAAGTAAAACCCAGTTATTTTCGTACCATTTTTAATACAAAATTCAACACGGGTTTTAAAGCTCCATCATCCGATTTGTCAAAAAAAAAACATGGTTTTGCCTTAGGTCCTTGACCAAGCTGCATACCTACTACTCACGTCAGTTTTATATTTATAAATTTTGCGTTGTTGTGGGCAGCTCTAAGGCCTCATTAAACAAAGAAAATGTGTATTTTTACACATGGACCGGATTAACAGATTGTGTAGCCTTAATGTGAGTCATAATATTCAAACAGTACGCTTGGTCTGCGATGGGTGTGTTGGTCAGAATAAAAACTCCACCATGATTGCCATGACATCGTATTGGCTTTTTTTAAAAGCTCAAAAAAATGTAACGACCTTAGAAATTATATTTCCCGTACCTGGACAGCAGCAGTTATTCACCTGAGAGATGAAAGCTGTCCGGTGTTTGGCTGGAAAAATTCAACGACGGTGTATATTCGGCCAACTGATACCTGGCATTTTAAATTCAACGAATCAAAAAGATTCATTTTAACGAGAGATATCGAAGCTCCTACATCAGTTTACAAAAAAAAAAAAAAAACTTTTCTGCATGGAGCCAGTGAACATAGAAATTTATCGGAACTCCAAGATGAAAAACTTAAAGATGTCTTCAACTTGTTGTTGAAGCCCTATGAAGAAGAACACGGAAGAACAATAAAATTGAAGAAGATAATCAGAGTAGGTGAAGACACATTCTGGACAATGATCCAATCTGTCAAATTCAACCTGAGGACAAGTAGCTCCGTTTTTTGTATGGTTATTGTAAATTTCATAACAATTTTTTTCTTTTTTCTTTTCAAATATTTTCAAAAGGACAATTTTTAAAATAAAGGAACTCTCTTTTTCGATTCGAACTTTTTGACTCTTTTAAAAATTGTGGTCATGACAGCGCTGAGTGTAGGGATCGATAAACATCGATAGTCTATCGAAAATATCGGTAGTAAGAAACTATCGAATGTATTGATAGTTTTGAAAATACTATAACTAGTTTGCATTTCCAGTAAAAAAAAAAGTATTCTTTCTCTACTTCACAATACATGAGCAATATCATTGTATTTGTATTTCCTTTTCCATAGTATTCTTACCGAAGAGTTTTCTTATTCGAAATGAGCTGTTAATAGGTAGCCTTAAGCGAATGTGTGAAGCATTGTATATAAAACCACCTAGTATAATCAAGAATGGGTTTTTCGATTTTTGGTGCTACATCAAACCAAAAAAAAAAATCCCTATACCAAACTTATGTAAAAAAAAATATCACTGTGCTTGAACTCAAGATGGCACTACAATCGATTGCCAGGTCGCCGGTACTAGCTAAATAGAAATACAATGGTGTGAAGGCCCCACCTTTCTTAACTGTTGAAGAAGTGAACATAATTGAGGAAGTACTTTCGATTTTCGAACCTTTTGAAACAGCTACAAACACAATATCTGGTGAAATGTATGTCACCTCTCTTATTATACCGTTGCTAAGAGGAATCTGCAAAACTTCGGAATTTGGATTCAAATATAACGACAAATGTAGCACGGCAAGTTTTCTGTTCAATAACTGAAAGCGTTAATACAAGGTTAAAACCATATTTCACAAGAACACCTCTTATTCTTTCGATGTTACTGGACCCAAATTAAAAAAAAAAAAAAAAAAGGTTTTAGAACTCCACAAGAAGGCGAAAATGGTGTGCAAGTTCTGCAAAGAGAGCTTGCTTTGCATCTAGGAACAAACGATAATCGTAGTCCCCATCAGCAACAAGCCTATGCGAATAACAATTATAGTCCATCCCCACAGCCGTCTACATCAGCGCAAGCAAAAATAGATGAACTACTTTTCATGTCGCAAAGGCCTTGTCCAAACATATCGACACCCACCAGCGATTCCATTATTGAAATACTGCAATATTTCGAAAAGCCTATCCTGCCAAGAAACGAAAATACATTAGCTTACTGGGAAAAATCCAACAATATGCTCAAAAAGTTATCAAATAAATATTTGTGTATACCAGGGAGTTCCGTTCCATGCGAAAGAATTTTTTCTAAGGCTGGACAAGTCACGACAAATATAAGAAACAAATTAAAAGTTAAGCGTCTGCATAGAATCCTCTTTATTAAACAAAACTGTGATATGTTCGCACGGAATAATAGTATTTAATATTTATTTATTTTTTTAAGTTAAAGTTTTTATTGTATTAAGAAATGTGAGAATTATCGTGGCAAGTTTGTGCGTCAAATCGTGCATTTCCCCATTTTTAGTGATCTTGAAGACCCATATAATTTTTTAACCTTTTTTTTGTGGTTCCAATGGCTAAAAGTTGTTTCAAAGGAAACTATCGATAGTATATCGAGCTTTTTTTTGACTATCGATACTATCGAAGTCCCTGGCTATCGATGTTTAACGATCACTAACTGAATGTCAGACAGAACCGACTGTGGTAGAGAACCTCACCCAATGTTGCGTGAGCAACTGGTCAAGGTCAGAAAAGAAAAGAAATGTAGCTAAAGAGCCAGCTAGAAAACAAAAAACGGTAATCGATTCGCACTTCAAAATACTTTTCTAGTAATATATGTAGTTAGGAAAAAAGTTGAGGTAATTGGACATAAGAAGCAACTGGTTGAAAAAGAGGAACACATAACTCGATCATTTGTGAGTTGAAATCATGTCGACGGACGATTCCCAGAAGAAAGAAAAAAAATCAAACAAATATACAGTGGATGATCAAATTATTACGGCCACTATATAAAAAAAAAAATATTTTCAAGATTTGGTTCGACGAAATGGCCTTAATGGCTTACTATATTAAAAAAGAATTATTTCTAAACTATATTTTAACAAATAATCTTTAAAAATTATAAAAGTCGATGATTCAAATGTTTCCGATTTGTTTGGTAGCCCCCTTTCTTATTGGACATCTCATTTCTAGTAGGTTGTGCTTTTTTGCTTTTTCAAATGTTTAAATTTCTTTTTTGGGAAAAATCAAAGCCTACTTATTTGAAATTGGTATAATTTGATAAATATATGTTCTGTGTTTATTTTAAAATTTCAATTTGTGTGTGTGCATTAAGTTTGAGATTTTAGTTGTGTTGTGATTTTTTGTGAAATTTTGTGGAACGACGTGTTTTAAGCAATGGGTGGACGAAAAGATCTTTCGCCGGCAAAAATGTCTGAAATTAAGACTCTGCTATTCCACACAGAGCTTTTGCAGAGGAAAATTGCAACTGCTGCACGGGTAGCAAAGTCGTCGGAGAACAAAATAAAAAGAAAAATTCGTGAAAAAGTCGCTCTTTCCCCAAAGAGTACCGGTAAATCTGGGAGAAAAAAAAAACCACAGCACCACGGGACGAGCGCAAAATTAAAGAAATATGCGTCCAAAATCGGAAAAAGTCACGAAAAATTCTTACTCATTTGATTCGCGAATCAGGAATCAAAATATCAGACTTGACAGTCCGGCGACGCATTAAAGACATGGGTTTTACTTGTTGCCGCCCAGCAAAAAAGCCACATATCACAAAAAAGATGATGGAAAAACGGCTTAAATGGGCAAAACTACACAAGGAATGGATCAGATGATTGGCTAAAGGTAATAACGCGTTCAGTTACTTATTAGTTGGCTTTCTTCGATTTATCTGGCAAATTTGTTTTCCTGTTGGTTTGTTTTTCTGACGAGTCGACAGAGCAGATTTTGTCGGATAAGGCCCAGTTTGTGAGAAGAAGACCAAACGAAAAATATAAAAAAGAATGCGTAGTGGAACGCGTTAAGCATCCACTAAGCATTATGGTCTGGTCAGTAATCTGCGCAAAAGGTACTGGGCGGCTTTATATCGTTGAAGGAACCATGCGACAGGACCAGTATACTGAAGTACTAAGGACGAAAATGTTGCCACAAACACGTGAATGGTTTCCAAATGGCAAATATGTGTTCATGCACGACTCTGCACCTTGTCACAAGGCCAAAAAAGTGACTGCCTTTTTGGAGGAAAAGGGTGTCGAGGTTCTAGAATGGCCGGGGAACTCTCCAGATTTGAATCCCATTGAAAATCTTTGGGAGCTCATGAAGAGGGAGTTAGGCAGAGAAAAAATCACTAATAAATCGGGAATTAATCGAAAAACTTATTGAAGTGTGGCACAGAAGCGATAACATACAAAATAATTGCTTCCAATGCATTGAAAGCATTCCAAAACGGGTTCTGGCGGTTATAGCCGCCAAGGGTGGTTTTACAAAATATTGATTTTTTTAAAATTATTTTTAAACTTTATTTGTTAAAAAAAGTTCTGTTCAATAGTTTTCTATCATTTTTTTTCTAGTGGCCGTAATAATTTGATCACCCACTGTATGTATTTAGAATATCAACCTTGTTGGGTGTTCCTTAAAAAACATATTTAAATTAATTCTATTATAATTTTTTTTTTGTTCTAATGTAAGCTACCCCTCAATGTTCGAAACGTCAAACATCATCGACTCATGTTCGAAGAGTAAAACGTCATCGATGCTGTTTGACGTTTGCGCGTTGCGCCAGAGAGTTCTTTCCTTTTTTTTCGAAATATAAATTAGTCTTATTCTTTCTTTTGAGCCAGCAAGAACCGGCAAGAACCATTGTCAAAATAAAACTTAGACTTTAATAAAATAAAACTAAAGAAAATTAGACTTTAATAATTCATTGATTTTAAAAATGACTTCAATTAAATTTCATTCAATTCTCAATAAGTATAACTTTTTAATGACTGCAGCCTTAGGGCTGTTAAATATATATTTTTTTATTATTCCATTTGTTAATTTACAATAACAAACAAACAATCCTCAAAGTACAACATTTAGGAAGGTACATCAGCTTTTGCTCTATTGGGAAAGATTTTTTTTGTTAAAATCCCTTTGCGTTTAAAATTCGGTAAAAAAGTTAAGAATCCAAGAGAACGATAGGTTTTTTGTTTCAAACATTTTCTTGTGCATAGAAAAAAACATTTTTTTATATTCGCCTTAAAACTTATACAATTATTTAAAAAAAAAATATTTGTAATAAAATCACACACACAAAATAAAATGAAAAAAAAAGAAATATTTTGCTTTTTTTTATAAAATATTAATTTTGTTCAGTATTCGGATTTAGAAGAATTTACTATTAGTTGTCCGTGAAACTTGGCTGTATGACGTACTAAGGCTAAATGACTTTTAAATACATTGCAGCACAGATTGCATAGGTAAGTTTGTTGAGGTTGCATTCTCATAAGATATCTGTTCTCTTCTAAAATAGCCTGAAATAATACACGTTCATTGTTTTGTTGTTTAAACTTTCGACTTAAGGAATAGATGAATTTGGAGGATTAAAATGCAGTGGGAAGGCTTATGAAGCATAATTTAAGTGAATACATTTGGATGCAAGGCGAAAAGATGGGATAAGACTTGAAAATTAATTGTTACATAGCCAAGAATCTGGGGGTGTTGAGTTCTTTTAACAAATTTAAGTACTTATATATGGATGTGTGATAAAGTGTGTGTACCTGTCAAGTGTGTGATTCTATTATAAGTTTGTATTTGTGTTCTGTTGGTTGAATTTTAACAAAGATCTCTTAAAACTTAACTATTGGGATTTTCATTCTCTTCCTCTCTCTCACACACACACTCCTCCCTGAAGATCCTAGACAACAATCATTTATACTGCGAACGCTTTATGGCAATCTTAGCAATTAGGGTAGAAATTTGGAATTCCAAAAAAAGTTCTGGATTACTAATTATACCTGTAATTGTACACGAACGAGGTTCGAAAGTTTTATAAAAAGGTGAAACAAACCTCCAGGGCTTTTACACCCCGAACCCAAGCCTGTAGAGACCATCATGGGAACATCGTAGTGGAACCACAGTCAGTGCTGAGGATATGGAAAGAACACTTTTCCAAGCTGTATAATGGCGATGACGAGCAAAACTCCGCCAGCAATACAGAACCATTCAATTTGGGTGCAGAAGGCCAACAATCCCACCCACCCGACATGGATGAAGTGAAGATAGCGATATCTAAACTTAAGTCGAACAAAGCCGCTGGAGCAGACGGGCTAGCCGCCGAACTGTACAAAGCAGCTGGAGATGATTAGGTTAGGAGCATGCACCAGCTCATCTGCAAGATTTGGTAGGAGGAAAGCATGCCCGAGGAATGGAACCTCAGCATCGTATGCCCGATCCTCAAGAAAGGAGATCCCCTGAACTGCACCAACTACAGAGTTATAAGTCTCCTTAACATCGCCTACAAAATCTTGTCTGCCGTGCTGTGTGAACGTTTGAAGCCTTTCATCAACAACCTGATAGGAAAGTCCACCATCGATCAAATATTCACCCTACGGCAGATCTTGGAGAAGACCCAGGAACTTCAAATCGATTCCTACCACCTTTTCATTGAGCAATGTCTAGTTTTGACATCCCAGAAAAACTCGTCCGTCTGTGTAAGATGACAATGGAAAACTCACGCTATTCCATCATGGTCGGAAAAAACCTAACGGACGCTTTTGATGTCAAAAAAGGTTTAGACAAGGCGATGCGTTGTCATGCGACATCATTCTTGAAAAGATTTTGCAAAGCTCCAACGTCAACACCAGAGGCCCAATCTTTCAAAAGTCCGTCCAGCTACTAGGATACGCAGAAGACATTGACATAATTGGAAGAACACAGCGTGATATCAGTGGAGCGTTTGTGAGTCTTGAGACGGAGGCCAGGAAGATGGGTCTAGCGGTCAATGAGGGCAAGACCAAGTTAATGCTGTCAACAAGAAAGGGCAAAGTCTTGGAGCAAACGTCAACCATAGACAGATTTAACTTCGAGGTAGTTAAGGACTTTGTCTACCTGGGATCCGCTATAGACTCAGACAACTACACCAGCGCTGTAATCAAACAAAGAATCACTCTTGCCAATCGCTGTTTCTTTGGACTTAGAAGGCAATTGAGTAGTAAAGTCCTCTCCCGAGGAACTAAAGTGACACTCACACTCTACAAAACCCTCATCATCCCGGTCCTCATTTATGGTGCAGAGACATGGACCATGACAACATGCGATGAAAACGCTTTGGGCTGCTTCGAGAGAAAAATTCTTCGAGTGATTTTTGGTCCAATCTGCATAAATGGAGAATTGAGACGAATACTCAATCAGGAACTGTACGAGCTGTTAAACGACACTGACACTGACCTAGCCAGAAAAGTTAGGGTCCAACAACTTAGATGGTTGGGTCATGTTGAGCGAATGTAAAATAATGCTCCGGCTCGTAGTCTTCGAATCCAACCCGAATGGACGTCGCAGAAGAGGAAGACTCACCGCGACTCAGTTGGAGAACACAGGTGGTAGAGAACCTGAACCAACTTGACGTGCGAATCTGGAGACAGCTAGCTAGGGGCCGAGCTGGCTGGAGACGTTTGTTGGATGAGGCCCTGGTCCGACCTGGACTGTAGCGCCACCATAAGTAGATGAAAAAGTCAAAAGATTACCAAAGAAACCACGAGCATCAAAGGGCCAATTGTCATTCAATTTCCAAGCAATGAAACCTATGAATGGCGTAGATACGAGGAACTCTCAATAGATCAGAGTGATCAAATTAGAAAACTGAAATGGAACAGAGTAAGAAATATTGTGGCAATGGAACGATGTATTGGTGTGTATTGCCCGAGTAATTACTCTCCTTAAAGGAGATCTGTAAGAGGCTTAGAGTTTCGGGATGCCCTCCGAGGTTTATTCTGCGTTCGTACAACAGGAACACGCACTGTGTTTATAGCAGCATTTTTCTGTTTTCATGGAAAACTGCTCCGATAACATTGAAAAGAGTTTTGAACTCCCACACAGCTAAACATTTCAAGTTGAAAAATTCTTGTACAGCGAAGCAGATCTAAATAGAAAAGCTCATGTCCAAGGACTTAGATGGCTGGGTAATATATCGCGAATGGCTAATAGTGCTCCAGCAGTCTTCGAGTCTAACCCCGAAAGGCGGGGCAGAATCACTACTCAGATGGAGGATACAGATGACTGAGTATCCAACCAACCGGAGACAGCGAGCTAGTGGCCGAATTAGCTAGTTGCAAACGCTTGTCCTGAAAAAACGGAGATCCTCTAAACACCCTCATCATCCCTGTCCTGCTGTATGGTGCAAAAGCATGGACCTTGACAAAATCGGATGAATGTGCCTTAGGCTGTTTCGAGAGGAAAGTTCTTCGGGTCATCTTAGGCCCCGTGTGCATTGATGGGGAATGGAGAAGAAGATACAACAGCGAACTTTACGGGTTGTAAAACGACGTGGATTTAGCCAGAAGAGTCAAGGTCCAGAGACTCAGATGGCTCGGTCATTTAGAGCGCATGGACATCAATGCTCCGGCCCGGAAAGCCTTCAAGGTCTAGAGACTCAGATGGCTCGGTCATTTAGAGCGCATGGACACCAATGCTCCGGCCCGGAAAGCCTTCGACACTATTCCCGAGGGACGCAGAAGGAGAGGAAGACCGCGACTCAGGTGGCGCACACAAGTGGAAGATCAACTTGTAGTGCAAAACTGGAAACAGCTAGCTAGGGACGAGCTGGCTGGCGGAGATTGTTGATTGAGGCCCAAGTCCACACCGCACTGTAGCGCCACCTAAAGTAAGTAAGTAAGTAAACGCTTGTTGGATGAGGCCCTGATCAAATCGGACTGGTGTCCTTATAAATAACTTAGTAAGCCAATTTTGAGTATAAAAGAGGATTGCATAAACCTGGCTACAATTTTGTATCAAGATTAAATCGTCGAAAAAGAATGAAAATACTTTTTATTTTTGAAACTCTTCAAGAAGACGTAGTCGAACAAATGTCTTAGCAGATATCCTGTAAAGCGGGTTTCAGTCATCCAATTTGTAAAATGGGGTGTTAAAGCTTCTACTTTACAGCTTAGTTAGCTTAATTGAGTCTAGCGAGAGTTATTGAGCATTAAAGAAAGAATCCGCCTACAATAATAACCATTCATGCACAGGCACACAAACATATTCACTCACTCACACAACGCAGCCCCTATTGATATTTAAATATTAGCAAATTCTTAGCATCAGACGAGGTGTGTCGTCCGTTTGCTTGTTGTAATAGTACCTGCATGAATCTGCGTTCGGGATGTTTGTAGAAAATATGCTCCCTCAGTTCGTTTTCATTTGTAAATATTACACCGCAATCTTGGCATTTAAGATCATCGCCGCCGCTTTCAATTTGTTGTTGTGATTCTTGTTGTTGTTGAGAAGAATTGTTGTTGTTTTGGTTGTTGATCATGGAAGCAGCTGCCTGTTGGACGACTGTTGTCTGTATATTGGAATTTTTATTTTTTAATGATTTTTTGTTTGGCTTGTTATTTATTTTGCAAATAACGAACTTTGACTTGGCTACCGCCAACAGCTACTTGTTGCTGTTGCTGTTGAGGTTGCATATGATTAAATTGTATTGTTGTGCCTCCACCGCCTCCGCCGCCGCCGCCACCACCGCCAACGTGGTCCTGCAACTGGCTTGGCAATTCGATTTTAATTGTTTGCACATTTGAATGATTTAATTGCTGTTGTTGTTTGTTCTTTCTTGGACGACCACCTGGAATAGAAAGAGAGAACAATTCAATAGATTACATTTGTAATTGAGAGTAAAAGAAACACTTACGCTGGCCAGGTGTGTGGTGTTGTTGTATCGACAGTGGCTGCCCAATCATTTGCACCGACTGATGGAGCGAAAGGTTCAGCTTTTTAGACCGCTTAGGTGGCGGCAGTTCACTGTGAGAATGGCGAGTAAGAAGATGTTTCGATAAGTGTTGTTTAACGGCGAATGCTTGGTTACAATTAGCTACCGGACATGTAATGTACCTTTCAAAGTAGAGTACATTGCAAAAATTATGTTTCAAACCATTTTTTACACAATTTGCGGTTTTTTATACAAAAATATTTACATAGAAAAAAAGAAGCACACAAAAACACAGAGAAAGAACAGAAAACAAGATCGAGAGAGTTAGAAAACACTTACCGCCCTTCGATGTGTCGCTGGACATGCTTTTTGAGCAGCACCTCCTGATTGAAGGAGCTCGGACACATGTCACATTTGAATTTGAATTCGTCATGCATTTTATTGTGTTGGTCGAGGTGTGCTTGTTGCAAGAATTTCTCATCGCATTTTTGGCATTCGTAGGGGAAGGCCAGACCGTGCGATTTCATGTGCGTATGCAGTTGGGATTGTTGTTTGAAGGTTTTCTCCGGACATCGGGGACAGTAGTAGCCGGTGATGCCGGCATGGGCTTGCAGATGTTGATTGAGCGACGTTACTTGCGTGAACTTCTTCGAACATTGATTGCAGCAGTATTGCTGGACTTTATGATGGGTTTTCATGTGGTTGTTGAGATTTGTGACCTGAAAATGGACGTTGTTAATGCTATTGCTTTGGGTTTCAAATAATAGGTTCAGTGGAAAGTATATATTGAATAGACTGGAGACTGTCTTCGGTTTGCTATGTTTTGTCGAATTAAACGATATCCCGCATTATCGCAGGGTTACAGGGCCCCCGAGTTCTATTCGCTGATGATGTAGAAAAACCATGGTTTTTCTATCCCAGGCACCTCCATAGAAAGTTAACCTGACACCTTAGTAGTCAAGAGCTGAATTCACAGCCAAGTGCCCTTATGTCAAAAATTATACCTTGTCTTGTGTATTGAAAAATACAAAGAGCTAAGAGCTTTTGAAAACGTCACTGTTGGTAGCAGCAATTTCGAGGTAGTTAAGGAGTTCACCTACCTTGAAACAAACATCAATTCCACAAAGGACACCTTAGTGGAGATCCGAAGAAGAATTACCCTAGCGAACCGCTGCTGCTTCGGTTTGGCAAAACAACTGGGTTCAAAACTCCTCACTCGAAAGACAAAGTGTCTGCTATACAAAACTTTGATTTTACCAGTCCTACTCTACGGCGCCGAGTGCTGGACGATAAGTCAAAATTCGGCTGATTTTCGGTCCCGTATGCGACGATGGCGAATGGAGAAGAAGGTTCAACCGAGAACTGTACGAGCTGTACCAAGATGTGGATGTAGTCCAGAAGGCGAAGAAAAGACGATTACATCCCCATAAAACTCATTTGTCTGAGCAGGATGACAATGGAGAACTCACCCTGCTTTATTAAAGTCGGTAACGACCTGACCAAAAAAGGCTTAAGACAAGGTGATGAACTGTCATGCGACTTCTTTAACATCATATTGGAACGAATAGTGCAGAACTCCCACGTCAACACTAGAGGCACTATCTTTCAGAAGTCTGTGCAACCACTCGCGTACGCTGATGACATTGATATCATTGGGAGAACGCAGCGTGATGTCAACAGTGCTTTTAGGAGTAAACAGACAGAGGCTGATAAAATTGGTTTAGCGGTCAATGAGGACAAAACAAAGTTTATGCTATCATCATTAAAGGACAAGCAACACCGACGTCTTGGACAAAACGTCACGATAGACGCATATAATTTTGAGGTAGTTAGGGACTTTGTATACCTTGGCTCCGCTATCAACACGGACAATGACATCAGCGCCGAAATCAGAAGTAGAATAACTCTTGCCAATCCCTGTTTCTTCGGGCTAAGACAGCAATTGAGTAGTAAAGCCCTCTCCCGAACAACTAAGGTGACGCTCTATAAGACCCTCATCATCCCCGTTCTGCTATATGGTGCAGAACCATGGACCTTGTCAAAAACGGATGAGAGCACCCTAGGCCGGTTCGAGAGAAAAGTTCTACGGAAGATCTATGGTCCTGTCTGCATAAACGCTGAATGGAGGAGAAGATTTAACCACGAACTGTATGGGCTGTACAGTGACACTGACCTAGCTAAAAGAGTGAAGGTCCAAGGACTTAGATGACTTGGTCATGTGGAGAGGATGGACACCAATACTCCGGCCCGTAATGTTTTCGAATCCACCCTAGAGGGACGGCGCAGTAGAGGAAGACCAGGGCTCAGTTGGCGCGCGCAAGTTGAACATGACATCAAGCACCAACTCGGCGCACAGTTGTCCAAAAAGGGAAAAGTCGTGGCAAAAATACAAAATCTGATGTTTTATTTTTATTGTTTTGTTTTTTATTTCTAAGAGAAATATAGACAGAGCTTCAAAAACAGCAAACAAAATAATTTTTTGATCACTAGTTTAATTTATAGGGCTCTTCAAAGTTAGTTAATTTTTTTCTAGAGAAAAAAAAAAGAAAAAAAACAAAATTCCTTATTTTCATTTTTGCGATTATGGCATATTGAATGAAAAATCTTATTTTTTGTTAATAGTTCCTGGTTTAATTACCGATAAGTTAATTTAAATTTGAAATTGAAAAAAAAAATAATACATAATTTTTAAGGTTTTAAAAAAAACACAATTTTTTTTACAATTTATCGAGTTTGAATAGAGCTACAAAAAAATCCATCCAAGTCCATGCATTAAGCCGAATAGGGTATGTGTATCAACCAATTGTTGAGCCAAAAGAAAAATATTTAGCTGCGCATACTTGCGCACTGCCGAGATTTTGAACTTTGAAAAAAAAATAAAGGCTTGAGAAAACGCTTACTTTGGCATACCTTGACCCACGTAAACGCTTCGTTCTCTGTTAATATTAATGCTAGCAACGATGTTAAGGTTTTAGTTTTAAGAAGAAATATTAGCCATTGTAACTGCATTTACAAATTTTTTTATCTTTTTTTTATTGGTCAGATATTATTTTTTGAAGGATGTTCCGTTGTTCTTGTCCGTGATAATTTTTGACTTTGATGTCAATTTTTTTCGAAAAATGCGTCGTAAACATAACACTTTCTTACTTTATTTTAATAATGATAATAATAGTTAATAAAAAAGTCATTCATAAGGTTGTCGAAAAACCCACAAGTATCATAAAATGTATGGTACTTGTAAAAACCAGCAACGGATGAAACTCTAATTTTTTTTTTGCTTTAGAATAAAAAAAAATATTATTTTGGATTTTATTACGAATATAAATTGATATAGGTTTTGCAAAATGTTTTACCATATCTACCAATTTTTATAATCTGCCTACTTTAATTTTCCTATTAGATTCCTGCAATTACTAGGCCAAAATGATCTAAGGTTGAAGGATATTTTTAATAATAGATCCTTATTTTATGGTCCAATAAAACAGGTAGAGAGAAATATTATTATAAAATTTTTATTGATTAAAATTAAAAATTTTATTAATTTATATTAAATATTATATTAATAAAGATAAATTTAACGAGTATACAAAAAACACTTCGGATCTTTTAAAATCGAAATATAGTCACAAACTCTTGACCCCAACACTTCACAAGATTCTGGACCACGGTGGAGAACTAATGAGCCATCAAATTTTACCAATAGGGGAACTTTCAGAGGAAGCACAGGAAGCAAGGAATAAAGATTACAAGCAATATCGATTATCCAATACTCTCAAGGTTTCAAGGAAACGACAAAATGAAGATTTATTTAATATGCTATCCATATCATCAGATCCACTTGTTTCATCTTTAAGACACGTTAGATCCCAAAAAGAGCTCAAAAAAAGCTACTGTCCAAAGCTGATTAATCTATTAAATATTAAAAGTGATGATGATGGCAGTGAACTTTTTACTGAAAATTTATAATTATTGTTTAAGATAGTTTATGTATATTTTTTTATTTAATATATGCATACCTATCCTATATGTTTTTAATTATACTTGATTTTTTTTTTAATTTTTTTTTTGGTCCGTTTATTTTTTCCCTTTACTGTTTCATATAAAATATGTCACTTAAAAAGGTATAAACCATTATTATTGACCGCTTAAAGCAAAAAAAAAAAAGTTTCTTTGCCAAATTTTCGCATCCACTGTTGTGATGAATTTTATTTTAGAACACCCTATAAACACTAAGGGGGCCATCATTTTGTTTTTATCAACATTTGCAAAACTAAAGACAATTTTTAAAGTTTTACTTCAATTCTTTTTTCTATAAATTTCGTTTTTTGAGAAAATCTGTTTTCGGCCGATGATTCCAAAACACCCTGTGAAATAATTTTTTTGAAATTCATTGGTGTAACAGCCCTGGAAATTTCCTTCAAATTAAAAAAAAATTATACCGCTGCCTCAATCCGTTCAAAAGTTATGATTTTTGCAACGAGATAAGTCATTTTGGACAACCGTGCGGGCGTGCGAAACTGGAGACAGCGAGGGACCGAATACACATAAGCTTGCAATTTTGTACCGGAAAGGACAACCAGGGCCACTTGCATCTCTCACAATTTAGCAAAGAAACTGGATCTCTCCTCTTGTCTGTTAACTCATCTTGTGTCGATCGTTGCCAGTTAACTGGTATTATCGAAGGAGGGAGATAGTTATTCCTCCTATTGGAGAGTGCTGGACATGTATATAGAAGGTGTTGGACTGTTTCTTCTTCCTCCACGTCCAAGCAGCTTCTACAGGGGCCTGATTATGGGATTCGCGGCGAATCGTTTTGCTAGCGAGTTTGACATTTTTCAATTATTGCGTCCGCTTTCGTCTTCTTCAAAATTCGACCAATTAACGAATTCGAAGGCGTATTTGAAATTTCATAATGTTTGCTGGCGAGTTGAAATACGACAGTTTTTTATTGGCGGATTCACAGACGAAAGAGTGGGCAGGTTCAGCTGCGGAAGGCACTTGAAGTTAAGGCAAAATGCACGTACCTGATTGGTCAGGTTTCAAAATAAATCTTTCCATTTTAGTCAATTTCATTGGAAAGTAGACTGGGAAATAAGACAAAATTATTTTCCTTACAATCAAGAAACAGCTGTTTGTTTGCTGTCATTTGTTTATGACAAAAAAAAATTCACATCGCACGTGAACTTTATTCGGTAAATACGATTCGATCTTCATTAATTTAAAGTTTTATAAAAAAACGAAATGTTATATTTGGCAAAATGACCAAACGAATGAGTTTGAAGACCCCGAAGAGATTTTCAAACGCCTTTACACATTTATTTTCTTAGGCTTTGCACTTTTCGTTTTTTTATTTACAATAAAATTTAGAAGTGAATTTTAAAATTTGAAACTTAAGACATTTGTATAAAATAGACTTTGCCTTAAGTTAAATAGGCGTTCAGGGAAACTAACTTGCCTTAACTTCAAGTGCCTTACGCAGCTGAACCTGCCCAGTGTTTATTCAGAGTTACCACCACTCAGCATTTTCTGATAGAGTGATTTTTGATAAGCTGGCTCAGGGACTCATATTATTAAATTTGACTCATGTTTTTAAGTATTCTACAGTTAGGCCGTGTGTGAATTGCGTTAAAATGTGTATTAAAACTTGATGTTTGGTTAAAACTTGACACTAGCGTGGTGAATAAAATGGATTAAAATTTACCCAGCTGTGGAGCAGGATAAATGGGTTAAAATTTTGACGTTCCCTATTTTCCTCATGAATGATAGAGAAGTTTGCTTTTGTTTTGTTGTTTTGTTCTGTACTTCTCCATTTTATTAAGTTCCTTGTTTTAATGCATTGATATTTTAAAAGATTAGAATAAAATAGTTTTAAAAACTGAAAAACGAAAAAAAAATTTCTCTTTTGAGTATGATAACAGATATCAGCTGTGAAAAAAAGCTTTGCAGTGCTACTACAGGGAAAAAAACAATCATCCAAAACCAATCGAGCAAAATAAATAAAACATAGTTTATTCATTGCTTCTGGTGACTTTTTATTAACTTTGTTGTTCTAAATTTTGGTTTCGTACGCGAAATTATTTTACTTGGAAAAAGTAAAACAATTTTTGTTGAGGGAAAATTCTAAGATCATGAGGGAAATTTCTTAGTTCTACGCAGAAATATTGGTTAAAAAAAATCCCTTTTAACGCAATTCACACAACAAATGGCTAAATTTGATCCCATTTTTAACCAAGCGTCAAGTTTTAACCAAACGTCAAGTTTTAATACTCATTTTAACGCAATTCACACACGGCCTTAGTGCATGAAAAAAGAGTTTATTTTCATTTCTGCATGTTTATTAACATTCTTCTTCTCATGCAAATTATAACATGTAAACAATACTCTTACAAAACAGACTGAATTAATGATAATGAATTAATGATAACCAACAGATGTAGCTTCAAAAAAGGCCGCTATCAACTGCCAAAGTTCAGAATCTTCTATTAGAAGAACCTTTGTTTGAAAAATAAAATTTATTTTCAAAATTACTAATTTTTTCAGCAGCGGGGACTCATTTATATTTTAACATGCGGCAACACTGTTATCACTATTAACTGGAATATTAAGTGTCAAATCACTGGAATATTGGAAGACGTTTTCTCGCTTCGCCGCGAGTTCGGTAATAAGGAAATAACCACGTCAGTCAAGGGGTTAGTTTAACCATCAAATCAAACAGAAGCAAACCAATCAGGCGATTCGCTTTACTGTTTCTATTGAAGTCCCATTTGTTTTACGGGAATCTAGTACTTACTTGGGCAAAAGAACGTCCGCATTCTAGTTCGATGCACACAAAAGGCCGTTCGCCCGTGTGCAATCGACGATGATTATTCAAATTAGTTATCTGCAAAAGATTTCAACATTATTACCATTCCACTATCTCAAATGAAACAAGACTCACCTGTGTAAAAGTCTTGCCACAATCAATGCAGACATAAGGTCTGTCGTTTGTGTGGATGCGTTCATGGTTTCGCAAATTAGCAGCTTGTGTGAAGCCTATTTGAAATGAAAATTAGAATCCTTAGATGTCAGTTGTAACCAGCCCTTACCCTTATGACAAAATGTGCAAACATATTTCCTCTCAGCCGAATGATTTCGTATATGCGTTAGCAGTGAGGATTTGCGAGAAAACGTTTTCGAACATAACGGACATGTTCCTTCCTCATTGAAGATCAGATCAACCTGAGTTTTAAGAAGACAAAAAACTATTTTAAAGACTGCATTGGAAAAGCAAACAAAATTTCAAAAAGTAAAAAAAAAAAAACAGAAAAAAAATTGCAATAAATACGTCTATGGTCTGAATGGTCTTCTCCAAATCAAATGACATTGTTTCGGTTTTTTTCACGCCGCCGTTTTGATTGGACATAGAACCACTTAGCTGTTGGCTATTCATCTAAATTGTCAAAAAAATAAAACAATAAAAAAGAGAGAGAGAGAAGAGAGAATAAAAGTCTCATTAGGATTCTTCTCTCTGCTACAAAACTAGTTCTACAATGAAAATTGTAAACAATATTGCGGCTAATTGGAACTTACATCGTCGTCGGGCGGTGAACTTCCGGCTGTGTTAGACGTTTGTTGTTGCTGTTGCTGCTGTTGTTGTTGTTGAGTTATTTGTTGAACTTGAATTGTGGTCCCGCCACCACCACCGTTTGTCGTTGCTGATGTATTATTGTTGGCAACTGTTGTTGTAGCTGTTGTTGGTAGGTCTTGTCGAATTGTTTGATAGAAATTGGCGGTTATGCCGGTCAGACCGTTTGTGGTTAGGTGTTCAGAACATTTGGCACAAGTTGGAAGATTATAGCCAGGAACCTGAAACAACTGCCAAAGAGAATAAATAAATTAATAAGAGTGTTGTGTTCATAATAAGATCAACAATTAAGGACAATGAACAATAAGAGACAAGCAACATTTACAAAAGATAAAGCCGAATGTGCGCAGATCAATCAAGAATCGGTCTTCAAACTTGAAGTTGCTTCTGTTTTCCTGTCCGGAAATGAACAAGAATCGGTGAATAGGTCCATAAAAAATTGCTGGTTTTGGATTTAATATAGCGAGAGGCGTCAAAGTCTCAGTCAACGTAAAAGTGTCGTCTCCAGTTAACAACTTGCAAGGGATCAATAACCAAACATAGGAGAAAGCAGTATACCGGATTACAGTGCATTTTTCAAAATGGGCCAAATTGGCTAGAAGGCTTCGTAAATCATATCGAGGGTGGAAAATTTAGTTTTATATCGAGGGTGGAAAATTTAGTTTTCCGTCGGCTATTTGGTCACTTTGTTTTTAGTAAAGAAAACAAATTCTTTAACTTGTCCCGACGTTTCGGCAAGGATTGTTGCCTTCTTCAGGGGAAATTTAAGTTTGAAGTTATGACATTAAACAAAAACTCTGATATGAATACAATTATTATAAAACGTAAGCAACTTCTTCGTAAATCTACCACATATCAAATAATCACCCTACGATGGAAACCAATAAATTTCAAACCAATGAACCAAAACCCTCATCATCAGAGACATGGACCATGACAACATCCTATGAAAACGCTTTGGGCTGCTTTGAGAGAAAAATTCTTCGAGTGATTTTTGATCTTTATCTGCATTAATGGAGAATGGAGACGAAGATTCAACCAACAACTGTACGAGGTGTACAGCGACACTGACCTAGCCAGAAAAGTTAAGGTCCAACGACTTAGATGGTTGGGTCATGTTGAGCGAATGGAAAATAATGCTCCGGCTCGTAGAGTCTTCGAATCCAACCCGGAAGGACGTCGCAGAAAAGGAAGACCGCGACTCAGGTGGAGCACACAGGTGGTAGAGGACCTGAACCAACTTGGCGTGCGAAACTGGAGACAGCTAGCTAGGGACAGAGCTGGCTGGAGATGTTTGTTGGGTGAGGTCCTGGTCCGACCGGGACTGTAGCGCCACCTTAAGAACCTTATTTTGTCGGAGAATGCAGGCAAAATCATTTTCTTAAAGAATATAGAACAATAATCTCCAGCAAACTCACACAGCTCCTGCAGGCTATGGGGACGATATTGAATTTATCAGAATCTCCAAAAGAGCTGTGCTTGTCAGCGATTGAAGAAGAAACGAAAAGCTGGGTTTTAGTAGAATTTGGATAAAACAAAACGTCTAAGGCGAGAAAGTAAAGCAACTCGCCCAAAGGACACTTTAGTCAAAATCCGGCAGGAATAATCAATGACTCCTGTGATGAACAAAATGCCTCTTTAACATGACCGGTTCTACCTAACGGCACGGAATGCTTGGCGATAGGTAAAAGATGGAGCTTGACCCTCCGCATTTATTAACTGATATCCCGAAATTATTCTTTGTGTGCAAGCTGTGATCCTGTGGATTTCGGGATCCCGAACAAACTGATGCAGATGTGCCGCATGACGCTTAACAATACGCAGTGCAGTCTGCAATTTGGTAACGGCTCATCCGAGTTGTTTCAAACATGCGCAGGGTTTAGACAAGGAGCTACGCTGTCATGTGATTTCTTCAACAGTCCTGGAGCAGATAGTACGCAAGGCAGGTATGAGCACGGAAACACTATCTTTAACACATCCACCCGGCACCTAGGCTATGCGGACGACATAGACATCATCGGTCGATCCAAGAGAGCTGTGCTTGATGTCTTCGCAGCGATTGAAGATCAGGCGAAACACGTTGGTCTTGAAGTGAATGAGGACAAAACAAAGTACATGCTATCAACAAACAAAGCAACATCTGTCCACCGCCTAGGACAAAACGTCACTGTTGGTAGCAGCAATTTCGAGGTGGTTAAGGAGTTCACCTACCTTGGAACAAACATCAATCCCACAAACGACCGATCCGATGAAGAATTACCCCTGAGAACCGCTGCTACTTCGGTTGGGCAAAATAACTGAGTTTAAAACTCCTCACTCGAAAGACAAAGTGACTGCTATACAAAACTTTGATTTTACCAGTCCTAATCTATGGCGCGGCGTCGAGTGTTGGTCGATAAGTAAAAAAGGGGAATTGATACCGGGCACTTTCGAAAGAAAAATTCTTCGACGGATTTTCAGTCCCGTATGCGACGATGGCGAATGGAGAAGAAGGTTCAACCGAGAACTGTACGAGATGTACCAAGATGTGGATGTAGTCCAGAAGGCCAAGAAAAGACGACTACATTGGCACGGCCACATCGAGCGAATGGACGACAACGCTCCAGCCAAGAAAGTCTTCTCATCCCAGCCCCCAGGTTCGAGATGACAAGGAAGACCGAACCTACGGTACAAGGACCAAGTGACTGCGGATGCCAGAGCGCTTGGTTTCGGCGACTGGAGAGTGCATGTAAGGAAGCCTGCAATATCTGAGATCCTTCATGGATTGTGAGCCGGACAAGTAGTAAGTAGTGCAAGCTTTGATAAATCTGCAACTATGCATACATATATGCTGTATTGGCGTGTCTCTCGTTTCAGCATAGTCTCAGTTCCCAAATCCGCGACAACCAGGAAAATTGAACCTCCGCTGCAAAGAGACAGAGCGTTTGGTTTCGACAACTTGTCGTTTTATTTTGAACAATTGAATTTTACATTTTTTTTACATCAAGGTCTCGAAGCGTGAAAGTCAACCAATACGGGAATCGTTAATACTTTTGTTTGATTTTTATCGGTTATGAGCTCAATATGGAATGTGCTCCTTCTTTGGGAGTGGCGGAGTTTTTACTTCTGTGTGTTGCCAAGCGCACTAGCCAATATGACGAAATTAAGATGTCCAAGTCAATGTAGAGACTGGTAAGCTCTTCCACTAACTAGGTTAGGTAAGGTTATATGGGCTGACAGTTGGTTTTGTTACCGTCACACTTAGATCAATGTAGATCCCTTGTGATACCCTGAAGCAATGTAACTTCTGAAAACAGTCTTTGAACATATAAATTCAATGGTTGGCCATTTGGTGGACTTGACTATCAGTAGGCGATTGCCTGGAAGTTCAGATAGTTCTTTTAGTTCATTAAAGAAATAGTTGCCTAAAACTTTATATCTAGAACGGCAGAGTGCTGGACAGTGGCATAGGAAGGAGTCGTGTTTTCGTGCTCTTCTTCATTGCCGCAGCCTCTACATAATGTTGCGTATGCTAAGCCCCATCTTTTTTTTGTGGTAGCCAAGTGGAGGTGAAATCATGGACCTGGCAATTTAGAAAGGAAACATGTTTCCGAGTACATATTCGCCAGTAAGTGAACGTGCTGACCTACACCTTCTAGCGGTGCCTCCGAGAGGTTCTTGTCAATTTATTGGCATGAACCTGCGGACGTAGGCAGCTTTAGTCTAATGGAATTGTCAGATTGAAGCAGGACGTATGATGAAGATCAATGCGATCCTAAACAGATACTATAGCCTATCATATAGTAAAGGAGGAAATTACGATTAACGAGTACCGACTGTGGATAAACGTTAAGGAAATTAGACAAACTGTTGGGTGTGTCCCTTGATTGCCTGGTTATCCTGGTGTTATCGCAGGTTTCTAGTAGGTTCCATTTATCATTTGCTTTTTGAATGATATTTTTACTGATGTTTCATTTTAATTCGCATTGAAGGATTCTGATGTTATGGTCTATGAGAGTGGGATCAAGTACCGTGCCTTCTCTTGCAAGCTCATCCGCTTTTTCGTTTCCCGGCACACCACTGTGACCGTCTTACGTTATGCTGCATACCAAGAACCCTTAGCTCTTCGCGACAGCAAGAAACAAGCTTTGACTTGATTTGCGTGCCAGAGATCGCTTTTATTGCTGCTTGGCTATCAATGAAAAAGGTGATATCTGCGTGTGATATCGTCATCATGGATATTTGATTAGCAGAGTTTTTCACTGCCAAGATCTCGGCGTGAAAGACACTGCTATGGTCGGGAAGTCTGAATGAACTGGAAAGGCTCAGATTTTCTGAGTAGAAACCTGCCTCTACTCCAGTAATAATTTTCGAACCATCAGTAAAATAAATAGAGTGGCGCGACAGCTCTTGAAGAGCCAAGGCCTAAGTGGCTTACTCTCATCAACAATTCTCTGAGTGCGTGTGGGGAATTGAGGGGACCTACAATTTAACGCCGATTCCGAACGGCAAAGTTGAGAAGCACTTTTTCATGACAGGTTGATACTCTTGGAAGCTTTGTCAGGTCTTCGCAAGAGGCAGTACCCGTGAAAGATTAAATAAAAACTTGGCCTGAGTAGGACTCGAACTAACGACGTTCTGCTTAGCAGCCATAGCACTTACCAATTAAGCTACGGGCGAACCATCAGTAAAGATGGTAAAGTTCGATTCATTAGTGTAGGCGTAGGGAACACTGTTTTCCCAATCTTCTCTATTGGGGAAGCTGGTAATAAAGTCTAAATAAGGGGTCATGTAGTCTGTACAAACGTTGTTGCCAACTTATTTTGTAAAAATCGTGGTATGGCTGTGTTGACTAGATCTCCAGATGTTGGTTTGACTAGGTCGAAGAGCTGCCTTCCACTAAGCCACGCCTCAATTTCTAAAATAATCGTCGTTAGTAAAATTGGGGTAAGCCTTGACGTAGCGGAGCGGCTTACGGTAACTACTTCTAAGAAGCTTAGAGCTATGCGATCGCGAAACTTGTTTTTGCGAAGGGCCTCCCATGGTCGACAGGTCGAAGCGGAGTAGGCTGTTACTACTAATTACCCCACAATGAAGGAGTGTTTCCACCAAGGAACACCCAATGAGGGACGGCAGCGGATGAATTTCTTTTTTGAAATCAACTGTGGCGTCTTCAGTTCCAGTTAGGGCGAACTACTTGGTGAACACCTTTACGGGCCTGGAAGCCCAGGCCGTAAAAGGAGCAGTTTTTTCGGCTCTTGTACTTGGAGTCACATCAAGTGCCTGGTACTCCAGGTTGGGGGTTGTACGTCGGGGTAACTTCCCGACTACGTAGAAAAAGATTTAGTTGCGAAGCAACAACAGGCCTCGGAAACGGACGGATACACTGATGACGACCCAAGAAAATGAGATAAACTAGGGAACATCATAGTAGAATCGCAGTCATTGCTGGGGATATGGAAAGACCACTTCTGTAGACTGTATAACGGCGACGACGAATAAAACCCCGCCGTCATCGTACACGATGATAACCAACAATTCCGTGAACCCGACCTAGAAGTGAAAACGGCAATATCACGGCTGAAATCCAACAAAACCGCTGGAGCAGATGGTCTAGCTGCCGAGCTGTTCAAATCAGCAGGCGACGCACGATCTAGATAGGAGCATGCACCAAATCATCTGTAAGATATGGTCGGAGGAATGCATGCCCGATGAATGGGACCTCAGCATTGTTGCCCGATCCTGGAAAAGGGAGATCCTCTAAACTGCGCCAACTACAGAGGAATCAGTCTGCTTAACATCGCCTACAAGATCCTCTCTGCCGTAATATGTGAACGTCTGAAGCCTTTCGTCAACAATCTGATTGGTCCTTATATCAATGTGGTTTCAGGCCAAGAAAGTCAACACCATCGACCAAATTTTCACGTTGCGGCAGATCCTGGAAAAAACCTATGAACTCCAAATCGATACCCATCACCTCTTCATCGAACTATATAAAGCTATGTCTAGTTTTGGAATCTCTGCCAAGATCGTTCGCTTGTGCAAAATGACGATGGAGAACTCACGCTGCTCTATCAAGGTTGCCAATGAGCTTACGGAATCATTCGACGTCAAAAAAGGATTCAGACAAGGCGATGCACTGTCGTGCAATTTCTTTAACATCGTTCTTGTGAAGATAGTCCAAAACTCCACCGTCAACACTAGAGGCACAATCTTCTATAAATCTGTTCAACTTCTCGCGTACGACGACGATATTGATATAATGGGAAGAACACAGGGTGATGTCAATGGCGCCTTTGTGAGAATTGAGAAAGAAGCGGCAAAAATGGGTTTAGTGGTAAATGAGGGAAAAACGAAGTACATGCTGTCTTCGAGTAAGGACACCCAACACCGACGAGTCGGACAGAACGTCACAATAGACGCATACATACAGGTAGTAAAGGAGTTTGTCTACCTAGGCTCCGCTATTAACACGGGCAATAACACCAGTGCCGAGATCACACGAAGAATTACTCTTGCTAATCGCTGTTTCCTTGGGCTAAGAAAGCAATTGAGTGGAAAAGCCCTCTCTCGAGCAACTAAGGTAAAACTGTACAACACCCTCATCATCCCTGTCCTGCTGTATGGTGCAGAAGCATGGACCTTGACAAAATCGGATGAATGTGTCTTAGGCTGTTTCGAGAGGAAAGTTCTTCGGGTCATTGTGGCCCCGTGTGCATTGATGGGGAATGGAGAAGACAAAACAGCGAACTTTACGGGTTTTTACAACGGCGTGGGTCAAGCCTTCGACACTATTCCCGAGGGACGCAGAAGGAGAGGAAGACCGCGACTCAAGTGGCGCACACAACTTGAAGAGGACCTCAATCAACTTGGAGTGCAACACTGGAGGCAGCTAGCTAGGGACCGAGCTGGCTGGCGGAGACTGTTGATTGAGGCCCAAGTCCACACCGGACTGTAGCGCCACCTTAAGTAAGTAAGTAAGTATTATCACCTGAAAATTAAGACTGATCTACGCACAATAATCGCATGAAACATCAACATCAACAAAGCGCAAGAGGTCTATTTGAGTAAATCATCTTTCAGTAAACCGAATTCAAACATTTACACCAATGCAAAGAGGAGTAACACAGAATCGGGTATAAATAGTTTTTGTTTGTGAAATTTGTACACAACAACAATTAGAAATAAATAAGAAATTTGGCGCTGCTTAGCTTACCGGTAAGCCGGATTCTTACAACTAGCATACACCCTAAGAAAAAAGTTGATTTATTATTCAGTGTTTCGGTTGCTCAAAGCTAAATAATTGTTGTGTCCACACTCCACACAGCCAGCCACTCAACTTGGCGCGCTATTTTCTATTTTTTGGCCGTCGTCTATTTGTTTTATTTATTGTTTCTTTTTAATTAATTTCTTTCAATTTAAAACTAACACTCTTCGAAGAAAATTACAAAAAACAAAAGGCAAGTCGACAGTCGACAGAAGAATTCAAAAACGGAAAAAAACACAAGAAAAGAAAACAACAAAGCAAAACAATGGAGAGATGGAGAACGAATTCAAATTGCCGCCCGATGGCTTGCTGCTGGATGTCGGATTTGGTTTGGACTGACTCTAGTGAGTACCATACATTGGGCGGGCTCACGGATGGTGCACAGGCACACAATAATAATTCAATGCGCTACCTCTGCCGCACGGCCCCCGCTTCACACCGCACTTGCCCAGCCCTAAAACTTGTATGCTTGCTTTTTTTCTTTGCTTTGATTGGAAAAATCGATAAAATAAACATTCAAGAAGATTTTCTTTTTGCCTTTGCCTTTTGCTTGCTGATGGCTTTGCAAGAATTTTTTTTTTCTAAGATTGATTTTTTTTCTACTGAAGAAGATTTTGATGAATGTATTTTCGTACCGCTGCTGGTTGAAAACATAATCTGCAGATACTCTCCATGGCCTCGGTGACCAAAATAATAATACCACATCGAGGCTCTCCGCGGTGGGAGTTTCTTTAGTTTTTTTTTTTTAAGTTCAGTTGTTATTTGTCTTCCTGTGCCTCCAAAATGTATTTTTTTTTTATTTGATTTTTTTTAGTTTTGACAAATTCGACAAAACAAAAACGGAAACACTCGGCTCGTTTCGACACGTTCGGATAGGAAAGCCTTTCTTCCTTTTTTCTAATTTTTTTTTTTTTTGTTCTTGAATTAATTTACGTGCAAATGGTTGGCGTTCATTTGCGGCACTTCGCGGATTTTTTTTTTCCAAGAACTCTATTAAACGGTAAATAGTTTATTGTTTGTCTATTTTTGTTGAACTTTATTCTTATGCAAATTGCGAGACAAAGATTATTTGAAAAAAAAAAAGTTTAATGTTTGTAAATTGAGGAAAATGTTGAAATTTTTTTTTAGTTCGCGAGTCCGCCTCGATGAGGGAATTCTGAATTCTAATCAAAAAGACATTTTGTGTTTCTTTTCAACGCATTTGTGTTTGAGTAGTTAGTGTGAGAGGGGACTTTATTTTGTTTGGGATAGAGGGAGATGGATATACATAGTAGTGGGTAAATGCTCAGGGATTCATTAGAGATGAGAGTAATCGGTGCATAAATATGCAACTCGTTACTTTGTTGAAATCTTAGGCTGAGTATATACTAACCAAAATCCAGACCGAATATTTTTCCTGATGAAAAATTTCACTGGAAATGACATGGAAACAAATCTGCAGCTATTACTGGCTATAAGGAATATAAACAACTTAACTGGCTATGACAAATAATAACCGGTGTAGGTGTAAGGGAAAAGGTTTCTTCTACTACAAGTAATTGTTCAATCGCTGATTTGTGGTTCAGAGTTGATCCTATATTGTACAATTTAGACTAAGGCCGTGTGCGAATTGGATGAATTGTGGTTAAAAAGTAAAAATGGATGAATTTTTAACCACTACTGTCATTTTTTAACCTGCTCAGCAGCTAGTCAAATAATGCGAAGTGTCAAAATTTAACCAAACGTCAATTTTTAACCCATTTTTAACTGAATTCGCACACGGCCTAATTCTAAAAATGTGTGAAGGGTAGACACAGCGCATTCAAGAGGACACAAGCGTCCACAGCAACCTCTGTCTATCAACTCCTACTCTCCACCTCTCCGCGGTGAATATCGGGTGCACAGTACCTTTAACCGAAGATTGGGTTCCAACCCCAGTGGGAAGTTGTTGGCGGCAGCAAACAAAGAGTGGAGGAGGAGGTATGTGTCCACTAAGGTATGCCTCCTTTCAACAGGTGGCAGCCGAAGAACTCTACAGTTCCAGTTCACTATGTACTTAGTGAACACCTTATAGGGCTACTACGACATATTCGCAGTCCCAGGCCTATAAGGAGCGGTTTGCCTAAGTCTTCGCCTTAGAGTTAAACTAAAAGACTGGCCCTCGAGGTTGGGGGTCATGTGTTGGGGTGACTGCCCGGCCACATAAAGAAATTAAAGTTCCGAATCACCAACAAGCCTCGGATACGGACAGAATTAATGATGACCCACGCAAACGATTTAGGGACAACGAATTTCGGTTCTGCACTTGGAATGCAGCCAATTAACTAACGGAAGCCCTTGACTGATATAAAGCAGATATAACCGCCATCCAAGAAATGCGATGGGATGGTCCGGGCCTACGTAAAATGAACAACTGTGATATCTATTACCTACTACGGCGACTGCTACCGTAAACAAAATCAGCGTCTATTTGGATGTGGATTTGTAGTTGGGACTCGACTCAGGAGGTAGGTCTTGAGTTTCAACTCAGTGAATGAGCGCATCAAGGCTAAATTCAAAAACATAAGCCTCATCGTCATCTGCGCTCATGACCCACTAAGGAATAGGATGAAGACACCAAAGACAGGTTCTACGAGCTCCTCGACAAGACCTATGAGCAATGCCCTAGCTATGATATGAAAATTGTCCTTGGTGATTTTAATGCTAAGGGGTAGAGAAGAAATCTTCGGTGGGCACACGACACCACCTCCGATAACGGATTTAGCTTAATCGACTTCGCTCGCCGAGCCGTAATGGTAGTAAGTACGTGATTCCCACATCTCGATATCCACAAGGGGACATGGAAATCTCCTGATCAATCAACCGTCAACCAAATTGATCACATTGCGATCGACGCGCGACAAGGTCCTTTCAAAGTCATGTTTAAACAAAAAATTACTTCAGGACAGCATGACACGCCTACATCGATTTAAGTTATTACCAATGAAAAGTATTCACGCAAAGGTTTCACCGAGGTATAAAATTATAAACACAAATCAGTTTAACTCATTTAAAACTACTTCAAAATTTACTCGTTAGTTTCATACCAACGATTTTTCGCTAGTTCCATTCTCATTGACTTATTATTTTATAAGTCAATGTCCATTCTGTTTTCTAGCATATTTTCTTGAATTTTAAATTTTTCTCCGTTCGCATAATGTTCCGCAACTTTTTTCATTCATTTTCATTCCGCATGTTTTCATCTGTTTTCATTGTATATGTGCCTGGGTCCATGTTCTGTAACTCTCACATCGAATAAGTTTTCGCATAAACAGTGCGAATCAGAACAAAACTACGACGGAATGGGTCGAAAATCTCTTTTTCGCATTCAACTGTTTCTGTAACTTGTTTTCACTCGATCAGGAATATAATGAAATGAAATTATTGGAAATCCTGGAAAAATGTGAGTAAAACTGTGTCTATAACTCTGAAGTCGAAATAATTATTCGACTTAGGGGCCAGTTATAGCGATCATTGGTTTTCATCAGGAAAAATTGGAACAGGAGGAATCTGAAATTTTTTCCTGATGAGCGTTTATAGCAATCATTGAAAATTTCTGTCAGGAATTTTTTTCCTGCCGTAATTCCATCATTGGAACTGTGAGAAGTTGAAACACAGATCATTGGAATTGTACAAAATTGAAACGCAAATCATTGGAACGATTTGTTTCATTTTTTGACAAAAATCCATCAGCTGTTCAGGAAAACGATTTTCCGTACGGAAAATAGAAAAATACATTTTAAACGAAAAATAAGTTTTTTGAACTTATATTTTTTTCTCAAAAAAAATTCTTTAAGTATTTTCCGGTCGATTGGTATATAAATTGCATTAGTAATCAAAAGAAAACTTAGTTCAATATCCATTCAAACATTTTTCCTGATGGATTTCAATGATCGCTATAACTGGCCCCTTATCAGTCAAAATAACTCGACCACTCTCAAGCAAGTGAGATAATATTTTGAAGCTGAATTCAAGCTCGTTTATTGTTTTTACTCGAGCTATAAATTCTTTATTTATTTTTTGAGGAGGAAATAAACTTTTTAAGAATTATAATTGCATTTTTTTTACTTTCCCGTCTTGTTTGCATAAATTTTTGTTGCCTGTGTGTTTTGAGGATAATTTTATAATCATCAATTTTGATTTTTTTAGGGCGGTTTAGTTCACTCAAAGTTGAAGTCAACTTTGGGACTTTTGAATTTCTTTTTATTCAGTCAAAGGTTAGTTTTCGACTTTTAATTGTGAACTCTTGAGTTAATCAACTTTACATTTATTCAATTTTCAAAAATAGAAGAAGCTGAGAGAGAAAAACAAAGATTGTCTCTATTTTTTCAAAAGTTAAAAATAAAAGTCACAAAATTGAATTCAAATTTGAGTGAACAAAATCGCCCTTTAACTGTCACTGTGACTGGAAAACTGGAAATTGTAATTTTCACACAGGCTGTTTTCGCATCAAGTTATAGACACTGTTTATTTTCCAAAATAGAGAAACGTTGGAATATTGTGTTCCACCTTGAATCGAATGGGAAACTTTTCGACCAAGTTACAGAACATGGATACTGGTTACACGAGCGCAAAAAAGAATTACTTTTGTGGATACACACAGAAAAAAAATTGATTGGGCATGCAAGAAAATTTGACAATAGAGGAACAGTCGGAAATTAAAACACAAAATACTTCGTTGGACTCAGCCGCAGGTACTTTCTTTTCGAATGAACTATTGTAAGTTATTGGGCCCTATCGGGAATGAGATTTCCCTGGAAATATTTCCCACATTCGGAAAACTTGTATCGTGAATAAGAGATCTCTGGAAATATTTCCCACGTTCGGAAAATTCGTTTCGAGAACGATGTTCGAATTTTCCCTAGAAATTTATTGCGATCATGAACACTTTTCGAATGGAAAGGAGATATTTGCAGACCTAAAAAGAGAGTTTGGATTTATTTTGAGGAGTAGGTAAAACGATTTTATTATTATTTTGCTTGAATAGACCACAAAGCACAAACCTTTGGGAGCATTTTTTACGGCCTTCTTCAAAACCAACTGCTAGGAATGAAAAATGAGTTCTTCAGTTACAGTCCTTTAAAAATTGTCGATCGGCTGGAATGGTAATATAGCATTTTCTTTTTCCAAGACTATGCAATATTCAGGATGCAGACTCTCCCCGTGTGCTTACGATGAGTGAGAGGGTGAATGAAAACGCCAATGACAGAAAGATGATTGGACAGCTAGTACTAAACATAAGTTATTTCCATTTCGATTTGAACTGTGCAATTATTGGGAAACATTTTAATTCGTGGTTCGAGACTTGTCAACACCGAGCACCGGCACAAAGGTCATCCAAGAAAAATAGAAATGGATAGAGAAGTCGAATCATTCATGAAACTGTGTTGAGATTTACTTTAAGTTTCAAGGCCGCACCTACCAGTTCCAATGATTTTTCGGGCCGGCCCCTGGCAATATTTTGCAATGGATTTCAGAAGATTGAGATGTCTTAAATCTAGAAATGCAGATAATGGTCGGCAGTTTGTGAGTGTTGAATTTAAGGGCTATTGCAGTATTAACAACATTGATCTGATAAAATCACCTTCATACTGGTCACAGGCCAATTGTGAAGTTGAGAATATGAATCGATCAATTTTAAAGCGACTACAAAATCACTTTGATGTACAATGTGACACCACATTCTACAACGAGGAAGTCATCTTGAGAGTAACTATTTAATAGATCAACTAAGTCATAAAAATAAAAACCCTTCTATACAAGACAATATTTTACACTCTGAGGCAAGAGACTTGAACAGGATTAACAATCGAAAAGGGCATTCGTAGTGCGAAGAAAGCGGATGTTTCCATTGGCGGTTAGGAATTACTTCGTAATTATACTCTCCAGAACAAGTTTGTATCCAAGCATCGATCCTACTGATTGAATTTGTTTGTGTTTACTCTTTCATCTGGAATAATAGAAATCCTTTGCGTTTTAATTATCAATGGAAGCTGTACAAATATCAAGATAGACGATTGGACTGCTAGTACTAAAAATCAGTTATTTTCATTTCGGTTTGAACTTTGCACCTTGGGGAACTTTCCTCTTTGTGGTTCCATCAACACATTTACGAATGATAGTATTAAAGTTAGGACCGGACGGCCGGCACTGAGGCAAGAGACTTCTACATTGTACAAGTTTAACAAACTAAACGCGAAAGAGAGAGTTCGTTGCTGTGAAGGAATCGAATGTTTTCTTATCAATAAAGTCGGAATTCAACTCCGCAGAAAAAGTAAACAACAATCTTCGATCCAACTGATTTTATTTATTTGTATTTCTTCCTCATTTAGAGATCCTTTGCTATGCAATTTAATGAACCATCACACTAAAATTGTCAAACAAAACAAAAATTATTCCAAGCAAAAAGAAATAAATAAAAATATTTCTGTCAAAATTGATTTTCGAAAATAATTTTGTTTTTTAAAGTTGGTAGTTTTTTCCCTGGGAAAAAATCATTTCGAAGGAGTTTCACGATAACTAGAAATGTTTCTTGGGAATTAAATTTTTCTTGGGAGATTCCCGATAGGGCCCATTATTTATTGTTTTTTTTTTCTAGAGCTTATTTGGATTACGGTGTGGTGATAATTTTTTAAATAAAACATACATTAATGGAGGAAGATTTGTTGGCAGCAGCAGGAGATATATGACGTGTGTTGCAGCTGCTTTGTCATTTTATGCGGCTGCAAAAGAAAAGCAAGAAACATCAAATTCTAAAAAAAAGAGAATGGGTTAAGACATGGAGACTAAAAAGGATTGAAAACAGCTCATTGTATGATGAACTTCGTCTGAATGACAAAGATAGTTATCGTCGTTATTTAAGAATGGACTAACAATGTTTCAATGAAATTTTAAAACTTGTGAAACCCTTGATTCTCAAAGAGACGACTCAAATGAGAGATCCGATTGATCCTCGAGAAAGTTTGGCCATGTTACTACGTTTTCTTGCTACTGGGGAATCTTACAGGAGCTTGGACTTTCAAACCCGGCTATCGCACTCATTCATTAGTAAATTTATACCCAGATGTTGCTCTGCCATTTATTAGATAATCTTTAAAAGGAAGATATTTAAAAGTTTGTTATGCGATTACGATGATTTTACTTTGAATTTATGCATTTTTGCTTTTAGTTTCCGAGGAGCTTTATGGAGTGGGAGGATGTGGCTGAAGAGTATTCACGTCGATGGAGTTTCCCATTGTGTTTAGGTGCCATGAACGGCAAGCACATTGGTTTTAGAGCGTCCAAGACGGATGGTGCTCTATATTATAACTATAAAGGTTAAAAAAATAAAATATGAACAATGAGCAATACCTACCACAGTTTTTTTTTTCTTTAATATAGAGGGTTCAATAGTATTATCTTACTAGCAATGTGTGATGCGAGATATAAATTCACATTTATTGACGTAGGTTGTAATGAAAGGGTAAGTGATGAAGGAGTCCTCAACCGAAGTGATCTTCGCACTATTTTGAGCAACCCGAGCCGATATTTTCCACCAGATGCAGTTATCGGGCGCGAAAGAAAATTGCCATATAGCATAATTGGAGACGACGCTTTTCCTCTGCAAAAGCATATTTTAAATCCGTATCCATATACATTATACATCAACGGAAAAACAAAAAAAAACTTTTAATTTTGGACTTAGCCATGCGAGACAATGCATTGAGCATAGCTATGGAATGTTGGCGAACAGATTTCTTCAGACAACCATACACTTGCGCCCAGAAAAAGTTAAGCTTGTAGTTCAAGCTTGCTGTGTTCTTCATAATTTTTTAATAGAAAATTGTGGAAGCTACGAAGTTCCACAACGCCCACCAAGGGGATACACACCTACGGAAGATAACGCAATAAGTGACCAGAGGAGGCCTACGCAAGTTGCTTCGGACATAAGAGACGAATTTGCGAAATACTTTACCGAAGAAGGCCAACTTCCATGGCAGGATCTTTATATATAAGTTTTCAATAAAAGTAAAAGTATTAAGATTGTTATTAAACTATATCATTCATTTATTAATAAAATAATATTGCATACATTTCATTTTGTTTAAACTAAAAAACAAAACACAAAAAAGACTTAATTATTTATAAAAAATCTTCATCATCAAAAACATCTTCCATTGCACTTTCAATTAAGTTTCTGCTTGATGAACTTGTAGAATTGGAATTTTCTGCATCGGTGACTTCAGACAACAACCTTACTCTGGAATAATTGGTAAATCCTGATGGAGTTGAAGACCTTCACGGTGGTACGCTGACATTACGTTGTTTGACTTGGAATTGTTTAACGATGTCATATATCTTCCACTTCATCTCCCGCATCAGATCTTCATCCTTTACCACCATCATTTCCTCTTCTAAATTGCCTAAGAAATGTCGAAGAACTGAGGATGGTTTGTTTGTTATTGCATTAGCTATTTTATCAGCCGCTGAAAGCGCTTTGAGTTCCAGGTTTGATACACTGGCTTTCCTTTTCTATTGAAAAAAAAAATAGTTTAAACACTCATTCGGGAAATAAATACATAGGCGCAAAATTATAGTCCGGTAATGAACAACTTAAGTGTGTCATTCATGTCATTCATTCATTTCTTTTTATTGAGTCTTTCTTTTTCATTTACAGTGTATGATTCTTACTTTTCTAACATTAAGATATATAGAGAACTGTCAAGTATGGTTCTCTTTGTTTTTCAAGTATAGTTTTACATATTTTGTTGTTTTTTTTGTTTTTGTATATATTCAGCTCTTGCTCACGAAGCTATTTCATTTTTATTTTTGACGTTAAAGTCTTGGTACTTAACTTATACTTAATCTAAACTAATGCTAGAGGAGATACACTGATGTATCCCTAGGAACGTCATGTAGCTGAAAATCATCAAAACGTTTTATGTCACATTGTTGTTTGTTTTTGTTTACATTTAGTTTTCAGTCTTTTCATTTTTAGACATATTTTTTTAATTTCTTTATTGGTTCTAGTTTGTTTTAGGAATATAATTTTATTAAATCTTTGTCAGCTATTCCAAGATTTAGATTAATATTGATTTTGTTTTGTATTTGAGTCATTTATGTGTATAGTCCATCATGTTTTGTTACTTTTCTTATATATTTTTTAATATTTTTCCATAGTGTGATATTCGAATTGTGTATGTTTTAGCTGAAAATAAATAATTTTGTTTGCATTTCAACTACCCACGATTCTGTCCTTGGACAGATCGTTGGTAGAATGATGGCAAGGCACACCCCAAACCAATTTCTTCATTTTCGCATACTATCCCTATTGGGGACAGGTATGTCGAGCTATCCCAAGAGACATCTTTTTGTTGCTCATAGATTTCTTTGATAAGTTCATTCTCAGACCAGCTCATTCTTTCAACGAATTTTTTCATAAGCAAAAATGCGTAAGACATCAGTGGTGTTACTTTGGCTTCATTATAGATATAATGGTTCGAATATTTTTTATTTCTTGTTTTATAGTTTTTGCTTATACAATATCTTAATATTTTTCTTTCTAGAATTTCGAGTTCTTTGGCTACTGTTGGCGAAATTGAAAACCAGCTTGGAAATGCGTAAAGCATAATGGGTCTTATAAGCGTTTTATAAAACAGAAGCTTGGTGCTTTTTTGTAAACTTGAATGACGTAGGTAGGGTGTTAGCATGTTTGTAACTTTTATTGCTTTTTCTTTTGTTTTCCTTGCATGGTTGTTAAATTTTAATAAATTTGAGAGTTCAACTCCTAAATATTTTATTTTAGTTTTAAAAGGGACTTCTACATTATTAACTTTCAAGTGGATGTTTTTGCTTTCTAGTACTATCCCGGCTTTACCCTTTGAGGATGAGTTCCTAAAACAAATTGCTTCGGATTTTGAAATATTGATCTTTATCCCCCATTTGAGATAGAATTTAACAATAACGTCTATATGGTTAGAGAGTTTTCGGGCCGCATCATGTGGATAGTCTGCGTGAGCTAAAACTATTGTGTCATCTGCGAAAAGAATTCCTTTCGTAGGTGATGAGTTTCGGTATGTATTTAAGTGCGGAAAATCGTACATGAAAATATTGAAAAGTCTTGGGCCCAGAACTGAGCCCTGCGGGACCCCTCTGCTTAACTGAGTCATATCCGATTTTATGTTTTGAAGCATAATATAGAATGATCTATCTGAAAGGAAGCTGAGTAAAATTTTGAAGATCTCAATTGGAAAACCAATTTCCAATAACTTAAAAAGTAGTCCCTCGACCCAGACACTATCGAACGCCTTTTCGACGTCTAGGCAGCATGCTACTGTACATTTCTTGTTTCTCAAATTATTAGTGATATCGTTATGTACTTTCACCAATGCATGTGTTGTAGAGTGATGTTTCTTAAACCCGAATTGGTATTCCGAGATGAATTCAAAAGAATTATCTATATGATTATCCATTTTATTGCAAATTACTCTTTCTAATATTTTGCCTAAGTTTGAGAGCATTGAAATGGGTCGAAAATTGTTTAATTCGAAACATTTAGGTTTTTTTTGAATCGGAAACAATCTGGCAGTTTTCCAATCTAATGGAAAATACCCATTGTTCAAACAGTTGTTTATAATAATTGTAAGTACTTCGATAGCTAATTTCGAAATTTTTTTAATCAAAAAATTTGAAATATCGTCTGGTCCAGTTGATTTTTTACAATTCAAATTCTTAATTATTGTTGAGACCTCCTGAACGGATGAAAACATCAATGGTGCTATGGGGTTCATGGCTGAGTTGACATTGTCAAACTGGAAGATTACATCAGGCATATTCGTTCTAGCCTCATTGATTCTGCTTTTAACTGTTTCGATCAGTTCTCTGTTAATATTTGGATAGGAATTATAGACGTCAGCATAATACTTTCTAAAAACTTCAACCTTCTCTCTCTCATCGGTTATGATATTGTTATCTATTATTACTTTTGGACAATTCATCTTCCGTTTCTTGCCAATTAATCTGTTTATGTTTTTGTATGCTTGTGGACCTGGTTTCATTTTCGAAAGTTTCTTCTTTAATTGATCATTGATCCAATTTGCAACTTTTTCTTTAAGTATTTGTTTTAGTAACGAAATTCTGCTGGCCAGTTCTTTATATTCCGCCGAGGTTCTATTATAATTATTATGATATATTTTTTTAAGCCGATTTTGCCATTTGTTTTTATGTGCAAAGAGGATTTTAATGCTTTCAGGTAAGAAGGCATATTTTTTGAAACCAGGGATAATGTTAGTAGAATTAGATTCAACGGCCGAGAGAAGAGCATGATTGAATTTTCTAATTTGTTCGTCTATTTCAGTATTTGACAGATTAGCATTTGGAGAAATTTGATTCATCATAAGATAATCATCTAATGATCTCCTAAAATGATTCCAATTTGTTTTAGAGAATGATCTGGTCATGACAGGTTGACTCAATGGGATATCCACGTCAGCTAGTTTAATATTGAGGAGAATAGGTAAATGGTCGGAAAACGAAGCTAGAGCCTCAATGCTACAATTTGAGTTTATAGAATCAATCATGTTGTTGGACATTAAGAACTGATCCAAATATGCTGATGTTCTTGGATATGTGGGACAATCTGTTGTGATATTGACAAAGTCGCAACTTGGGTCACAGAGCCATTTTTCTAAACCGATGCCATTTACGTTCTTTACACTATCTCCCCATAAAGGATTTCTTCCATTGAGGTCCCCACCCAGGATGCAGCCATCATAAGTGCTTGCAAGTTGGTTTATTTTATTTAGCTCACTAATTAAGTACAAGGATGAAACCGCTGAAGGAATATATAAAGATCCTAGTAAAAGACTCTTTCTGATATTATTGCATAAATATTCAATAGAAATCAGTTGGCACGCTAAATTTATATTTTTTGTTTCGACTATTTTGAAGGGAATATTATTTTTAATAGCTATTGCTACGCCTTGTTTATTATCATTTCTAATTAAGGCATAGGTGTCAAGAAAAACTTTGTGTCTTTCATTCAAGTGGGTTTCTTGTAAAAAAGCTATTGCTACATTGTTATTTAAAAGAATCGAAAGGCATTCGATTCTTCTACTATGTTCGATTAAGGACGCAACGTTGTGGCTTAGAATTTTCATGGCCATTATTTCGAATTTGAAATGAGGACTTCATTAAGAAGTCCAAGATAGGCTAACCTTTTTTCTTCGATTGAGCCAGATTTTTTGACGTTTTGCATAAAATTTCCGATTTTTGTTAAAAGATCTGTTATACTTGTTCCAAATAATTCCTTAGAAAGTTCGAAAAACTCACTAATTATGTTTTGACCACCAGTTGCTGAAGTGGTGCTTGTTTGTGACTGCGCAATTGGCGGGTTTTTTTTTTGAAGAGATCCGTGAATAACGTTGAGTCATCCACAAATTTGGGATTATTAACTGCATGTTGGACAACATTTCTCGTATTTTGTTTTCTTTCCATCGCACTTTTAATTAACGTTTTCCTTCTGTTCATATAGCCTTCATAAAAAGGGCATCCTCTATAATTAGCAGGGTGGTCATACTTTTTACAGTTGATGCAGTATGGGATTGAATCCTTGGTTCTTTCAAGTTTACATTCACCAGGCAAATGGTTACCTTCGCATTTCACACAATTGTAATTGCGTGCACAATTTTTGGCAAGGTGACCATATGCCTGGCATCTCCTACACTGCATCACCCCTCTGTTTCCTTTTGGCCTTTCCCATTTAATTTTGGAATAGCAGATATATCTAATGCCAAGTACATCTTGTGCTTGTTTATTAGGCAAAAGTTTTACTAAAAACAAATTAAAGTCTAGCTGTTCTTCTTTAGACCGTATGGTTTCGAATTTTGAAACGCTTTCTACAACATTTGGAGCGAGTGATTCAATTTCGGCTTTAATCTCATCTGTTTTGTATTCGGAGGTTAGTCCCCTCAAAATAAGGTTGACTCTTTTGAGCTCCTTAGGAGTATAAGAATGTGCTTCCACATCCTTAACCTCCCTTAGTTTATTCATTAATTTGGAGTGTGCCTCGACACTATTTACAAAAAGTTTGCTCTTGGAGCGATTGACATTTATAACTTTAATTTGTAGTTCGGGTACTGACATTTTTAAATCATCTACTAGCTTTTTGATGTTTGCTTTATATAAAATAATTGGAGGGCAAAATTTATTTTCGTTTTTATTGGTATCTACATTTACATGTTGATTCTGATTACAAAGAATAACATTCGGATTAGTCTCTGACTTACCCTTATTGCTTAAGATGACTAAATCGTCTAAGATTTGGAATCTGTTCTCATTTGTTCTTTTTAAAGATGGATCTCTGCTGGCCGTTTTTGACGATGGTCCTTGTCTTGATGTTTTTCTTTTCTTTGAAGTATTTACTGTCCACGTTTCTTCGTCTTCTACATCCTGTTCCATGTTCATGCTTGCAAGCCCCAATAGGCTTTCTGCTGCCTCTCTAGTTTTCGGTGTGGACGGAGTCACATTTGCATTATTTGTGCTCTGGCACTGGAAAGTCCGGTTGGTTTGAACGTCTGGTAGATTTAGTACTGGCTGGTTTTTATTTGTCATGTCCGATTGATAATTTTTTAAGTCCGAGTTACTTTTAGCTTTTGTTAGCGGAGGAAAATAATAGTTTTTATTTGAGATTTGTAAAAAATCGTTTTCTGTTGCTTGCGACGCCACAATTTGTAACGGCACTTTTTGTAACGGCACTTTTTGTAACGGCACTTTTGATTTACCGTTTGCCGAATGGCTTGGAAAATTTTGTTCATTACCCTCCATGAGGGATATTAGATTGTTTGATATTTTTCCTTTTTTAATAGATTTTAACACTTCACACTTATTTCTTTGCTTTATTTTACGTTTATAGTTTTGTCTTATTTTATTCACTTTGAGTTTTTTCTTTTTTTTTTTCTTTTCAACAATCACCAGGCACGTCTGCATTCGACGAAGTCTCGCAAGTTTTTTTCCAACTTAAGTGTGATACTAGCTTAAAATGACGTTTGAGTCATGTCTGAAACGTCATTTTAAGCTAGTATCACACTAAAGTTGTTCATTAGCGGTCTATAATTTTGCGCCATATACTCTTAACCTACCGGAACTGTTGTATGTAAGGAACTGGATGTGTTTGGTAAGCTGTGTACCTCTGGCTCAGCAATGATTTCCGATGATGTGGGATCCAAATGCTCCTACAAACATAAATGTTCATGTATGTATTAACATAAAATATTTATTTAATTTTCAATTCTAATTTGACTTACCGACAAAAATGAAATATATGACTCTCCAACAACCTCATCACCGGTGTCATCCCAGAAATTGAGCCTGTCGTAGCACCACAATATAGGCACATACACCTCATTCGCACCCGCACCACTTCTTTTTGAACGGATAATGTTATTTTTTTCTTTTAAATATTGTGTTTTAAGCGTTCTAAGCTTAAGAATCACATCTTTTACAGACGTCTCCGGCCGACAACATTTTGTTTTCTCCGCGATTTCGTTTAAACTTTGCGATTTTTTAACCCGGTTTTTATATCCAGGGTGACAAATTTGAAATACATTTGGATAGTCTTGTAGCACTTCTATTAATTTAAGCGTTTGAACTCGAGTCCAACTTTTCCTCATTTTTAGATATGAGTTTTGCCTGGTTACACGAGCGCAAAAAAGAATTACTTTTGTGGATACACACAGAAAAAAAAATTAAGTGGGCATGCAAGAAAATTTGACAATAGAGGAGCAGTCGGAGATTAAAACACAAAAGAAAGAAAGAGAAGAAACATGATGATGAGAAAAAAACATGGGCGCAAATTTTAAGTCAGCCCTCGTTTAAGAAATAAAGTCTACTCTACTTAAAGCACTTCTAACTTTTCTTATTTTTAAACACTTTAAACGAGTCTTCTAACTAGATTGGACTTTAAACATAACGTTGTGTGAACTCGCCTAAATGTGACACATCAATAAATTGAATAAGTGAACTGTCATTTTACGCTTGCAGTTTTTATCGGTTTTTACTACATTTATCTCCCCAAAACAGGAAAAAATGTGATTATTTAGTGTTTGTATATTTAGTTCTAATAAATGTTATGTTTTTCTTTGTGAAAATGTGTTTCAATAAATATCCAAATGATGTTCCAAATTGTTTTGTTTTTATTTGTCATAGTGAAGGTGGAATAGTGTGCTCTGAAATGGGTATAAAATATTCCTTTAGAACAGGAATAAATTTCCCTACAAGTGTAAGTTGTTTATTAGAACTCTCAAAAAAGGCAAATAGGTAATAAAATTAAAATCAAACAACGTACACACACAACTGCAAGAAGTGTCAAAAAACAAGCAGCAAATCCAGCTTGGTAGTCCCATGGTTCATATTTTTTTTTTTTACAAAAATGATAAATGAATATTTGAATTTAAATAAGAGGATGCACGAATTTGACAAACTCTTAGCTATCTTTTAACTTCAAAATCTTCGAAAATCTCAAAATCTTCTCGTTCAAAACTATACTTTAAAGAGTTAAACGAACGCTTTCTCCGTTTTAAAGTTAGACGACCACTTTAACGATAAAGTATACTTTAAGTCGTTTAAAAATAAGATAAAGTCGACCTTGAATCTAAAATTTGTTTTTAGAGTCGACTCCTACTTTAAAGTGGATTTAAAGTATACTTTAAATGTCTTAAAATTTGCGCCATGATTTTTAACGCAAAACTCATATCTGAAAATGAGGAAAAAGACGAAACTTGGCATTTTTTCCATCCCTTTCCTTCTTTCTAAAAATCATCCGCTCTCTTTCGTGAATTAATTCTTTTTTGATATAAGGTAAGGAGATGGGAAACAAAGCTGTCGAAATGACAGATGCCTACAAGCGTTTTTACCAATACTATCACAGTTTGGACCATAGTTTTTGTGAAAGTATGCGTGTTTTTACACAGTAAATATGGTCCTACTCCTACCATATTGTTTTTGTTTGTATACTATTCATAATTCATGTACAAGGAAAGAAAATAAAATGCAAGAAAATGAAAATTGCGGGATCTAGGGAGTGAAACGTAAGTCAGTTTCCCTTCTTGTTACTTATTTAATCTTTGAACCAGGCACTATGTTTCTCTTTTGCACCTTTTTTAAGAAATCGCTCTTTCTGTACCAATGTTCCAAATATCATGACATTCCCACGTCTATTTATGTTTTATTTTAATGACGTTCTTTGGCAACAATTTTTGGCTTTGGCATAGAAAATGGAATGGATACGGATGAAATATGAAACTCAAATTGGAGTCGATTTGCTTTGGTTCGTTCAGCTTCAGCGTTCAGCAGTTAATCGTTGTTGTGCGGAGAGACGAGTGTTGTTTATTTAAATTCGTTCGTGGTGTGAAATGCAACTGTGAAAAAACTCCTTTCAAATTGATTAAAACTTGAATTCGATTGCAATAGTAAAACCAAACAAAAATAACGAAACAAACTAACCTGATACCAAAGAAACGAAACCCAGTGCAGTGTTGAAAATTTTAATTGAATTATAAACGGTGTTCGTCGATTTGTGCTCGATAAAACTAATGCAGAAGTGAAAAAGCTTGAAAAATAAATCAAAAAGAATTAAATTCGCATTTATCTATGTAGATAGTTTTCTTTCGTATTGAAATAGACAACAACAACAAAAAATTAATAATTGTACGGTTCGTGAGGCAAACACACAGGTTCCGTTATGCTCTGTGGCTGTGAAAACTACTGCAAATCATGCCAATAGTAGACGAAGGCAAGAAGAGCAAAACGAAGAAGTAGGAGCTGCTGCTGCGGCTGGAACTGCGACTGCCAAGGCAGCCTCAACTTGCCTAGAGAAGTGACTACATCTACGTACAGGTACACTCAAAGCTGGTTACGCGTTTGTGGTTCGACTAGAAAAAAAAAAAAACTGCAAACGGCGCGGCACTGCGGAAGAGAAACATGAAAATAGGAAACAGTTATAATAACCCATTTGGAAGTAGAAAAGCAAAATAAAGGAAAGGTGAGTCGTTTTCTGTGCCATAATCATTCATAGTAAAGATTCACCATCAATTCTTTCTTTGCATTCCCATTCTCCACCCTCGCAATTGCATTATTTTTGTTGTTGGTCACTTTATTGGATTTAAATTGATTCTCTTAATTGGAGAGAATTGCAATTAATTAGTCTCGATGGCGATGAGTTCGTTTGGTTGGTCGCAGCAGAGCCAATTCATCTCGTCTTGAAGCGAAATTCTATTCTAAATACCTATTGTGTTGCGACTTGCGAGTATTATGGACGACAATTATTATTGTCGCCTGCTTTTCGGTCGACAACAACAACAAGAACACTACACCATGTACGTCTCGAAATCCAACCAAAATGATGGCAAGCAAGATAGAGAAGGGAACATGGGCCGCTCGGTCATTGTCGTTTGTGTCGGGCTCTTGGGGTGCCTCCTCATTTGGAAAGAAAGCCTTTTGCATTTCGCTGCCGGCTGTTTTATCTACGAAATTTATTTCTGTTGTGCCTATATGCCTTGCCAAGTGCCGAAAATGAGAATACCGCATAAGGAATGTATCGAAAGCGAGCGTGAAATTAGAAACAAAATAGATTTTTCCAATTGAGGAAAGCAAAAGAAGGAAAGAGAAATAGAAAAGAAAGAACTATAAATCAAGAAGACAACATAACTTACTACTTGCATACACAATTAGATATTTTGGAAGACGAGAAGACTGGTTGTTGTTTCGGTTGGTTGGCATTATTTGGCATGGGATGGCAGTCTTGTTCTTGCCGTTTTGTTGTTGATTTTAACAGTGTTGGCAAAAGTCATAGCATAGACAAAGGGGAGGAGAGTATGGGATTGAAGATTTGTATTCAGCCGCTTGCTGCTCCGCTGGTTTTGGTTTGTTGTTTCTTTTTTTTTTTTTTGTGATTCTACGATGGTGGATGCGATGGTTCGTTCCCTTTGCTAGGAATGCGTTGGAATTGAAAACATGCTGCATTCTGATCTGAGTGAGTTTAAATGTTGAGTTTATAAACAAAAACATGAAATGAGTGGGAAAACGTGGATTTTTTTTTTGAGATAATCGACACACTTGAGTAATTAAATTCTGTCCTCGTACCCGCGGCAGCCTGTGGTATCTAAATTTTGTGTCATGTGAATGAGAAAAGCCATATAATTGTTATTATTTTTTTTTTTTGTATTTGAAGTCTTTCTTTCTATTGCTGTGCTATCATCATCATCATCATCATCATCCAAAGCAACCATCCATCCACCCATCAGGCGGTTTTTTATATTTGATTTGTTGGGTTGTGGCGGGTGATGCGATGAGGGAAAAAGTAAGCAAAAGAACACAAACAAAAAATGGAAAGTACAATTTAGCTTAAATGGAGAAAACACATTTTCAAACATTTGTTCACAATAACAAAAAAAAAAGAGAAAGAATCTGTAAATTGAATAGAAAAAAAGCGACAACTTAGAAAGAATGAGGGAAAGAAAAAAGAAAGGGGCATTTTAATGAGCAGCTGCGATAAAGAGGCTTTTCCATTTTTAAATGATGACATAATTTTTAGTCCTAAGGATTGGCATAGGTCAAGGCTGTGGGCACTTTGGGTATTTGAAGCTATAAAATGTCTCCCTGGGTGAAAGGTATAATTTTAATTAAAATGGTGTAGTGGTACCTTCTTGTTCAGTATTGAGGGACACATTTTTTAAACCCTTTTCAAGTGAATAGAACGCTAATATTGGATTGACTTAATGGAATGAGTTGAAATGTTTGAGTCGGTTAACAAACCATGAAGGATCTCAGCCTGAGATATTGCAGCCTTCCATCGTGAACGGCCCCTCGCTTGCACTCTCCAGTCACCGAAACCAAGCGCTCTGGCATCCGCAGTCATTTGGTCCTTGTACCGTAGGTTCGGTCTTCCTTGACGTCTCGAACCTGGGGGCTGCGATGAGAAGACTTTCTTGGCTGGAGCGTTGTCGTCCATTCGCTCGATGTGGCCGAGCCATTGTAGTCGCCTTTTCTTGGCCTTCTGGACTACATCCACATCTTGGTACAGCTCGTACAGTTCTCGGTTGAACCTTCTTCTCCATTCGCCGTGTATGGGACCGAAAATCCGCCGAAGAACTTTTCTTTCGAAAGTGCCCAGTATCAATTCCCCTTTTTTACTTATCGTCCAGCACTAGGCGCCGTAGAGTAGGACTGGTAAAATCAAAGTTTTGTATAGCAGACACTTTGTCTTTCGAGTGAGGAGTTTTGAACCCAGTTGTTTGGCCAAACCGAAGCAGCAGGGGTTCGCTAGGGTAATTCTTCTTCGGATCTCCACTAAGGTGTCATTTTTGGGATTGATGTTTGTTTCAAGGTATGTGAACTCCTTAACTACCTCAAAATTGCTGCTACCAACAGTGACGTTTTGTCCTGAGTGTGGACAGATGTTGATTTGTTTGTTGATAGTTTTGTCCTCATTCACTTCAAGACCAACGAGTCTCGCCTATTCTTCAATCGCTGTGAAGGCCTGAAGCACAGCTCTCTTGGATCGACCGATGATGTCTATGTCATCCGCATAGCCTAGGAGCTGGGTGGATTTGTTGAATATAGTGTTTTCCGTGCTCACACCTGCCTTGCGCACTATCTGCTTCAGGACTATGTTGAATAAGTCACATGACAACGCATCTCCTTGTCTAAACCCTGTGCATGTTTGAAACAACTCGGATGAGCTGTTACCCATTTGCACACTGCACTGCGTATTGTTTAGCGTCATGCGGCACATCTGGATTAGTTTGTTTGGGATCCCGAATTCAGACATCGTCATCATAAGCTCTTGGCGGTGGATGCTATCATAAGCAGCTTTAAAGTCGATGAAAAGATGGTGGGTTTCGACTCGAAATTCGTTGGTCTTTTCCAGGATTTGCCTCAGTGTGAATATTTGGTCTATCGTTGTTCTGCTTGGCCTAAAGCCACACTGGTAACATGCCGATTATTGTGTTGCAGAACGGTTAAAGACGCTCACACAGTACGTTGGATAGGATTTTGAATGCAACATTAAGCAGGGATATGCCACGGTAGTTTTTGCATGACATAGGATCGCCTTTTTTGTAGATGGGGCATATGGAGCTTATCGACCAGTCAGTGGGCATGCATTCTTCCTCCCACACTTTGGTGATGACCTGGTGCATGCGGTTCATCGAAACACGTGCTCCATATTTAAAGAGTTTCGCAGGTATGCCATCCAACCCGGCGGACTTGTTATTTTTTAGCTTTTGGATGGCTTTTTCTACCTCTTCTGAGGTGTGCTGGGGACTGGGACTGGGTCTTCTTTGACTGGTCTTGCTTCTCTTTCGTCTTTAGCTTGCTCGACATTTTGCGCATTCAGCAGCTTTTAGAAGTGCTGCTTAAAAACATCTTCAATTTCCTGTGCTTCGGTGAATAGGTTTCCTTCGCTGTTTCGAAGAATCTGTGTCCCGGTTCTGAAACCAAAAGCTAGCTAGAGATACCTTCAAGCAGCTATATATTTTAGTCTGAAATGCAACGAAGAGCCTTAATAACTTTCATCAGTTTTTAAGATACCTCTTGGTCATGACAGTGGGCTTTTGTCTTGTACTTCTTCTTTCCGAGTACATCTTGTTCCAAGAACAAGGCAAATCATCCTAGTGTCCTGCTCCTGCATAAGTTCAGGCATAATAGCATTGTTCATGTATACAAAATCAATGATAGTATGGCCAAGTACTGGAGAATGGAAAAAGTAGTCTTCATCCCAAAAGCAGGTAAAACCTCTCACGTTAACCCTCAAGATCTACGACCAGTTAGACTATCACCCTGCTTCCTTAAAACCCTGGAAAGGTTGATTGAAATTCACCTCAGACATAACTTGAAATCATGTCTCATTTTCACAGCTCAAAATGCGTGCAAAAATCAGTAGAAACAACACTTCATTCGCTGGTGCGTATTTCCTCAAATACAAAGAAGAAGCTTTCCTAGATATCGAAGGAGTATTCAACAACGTTAGCTACCAGGCAATCACAACAGCAATGGTTAATGGTTAAGCTGCAATTAGAGAAATCATTGTTCTAATAAGTTTCATGCTTAATGGCAGGACAATAGCCCCCAACATGGAACATGGTAGTAAACGACCCCCTAACATCAATGGAAGCAGAGTGTTTCAAGGTGAGACGGCGTAGCAACACCTGTATCTGGGAAACACCCTCAAGTTCTCTCGGAACTCCTTCAAAATGCCTAAAACACACTTACCAATTGGGCAAAGCATTGTGGCTTGGACGTTAATCCACACAAAACGGAACTAGTACTCTTTACGAGAAGGTACAAAATTCCTTAAGCTTTTCCGACCAAGTCAAATATTTAGGCTAAAAACACACCAAATCAGACAAGACGTCTTTTTGTCTTTCGAAAAAAAATCGTGGACACAAGTTCATTGCTCTTACGAGACAACACACAGCGAAAAAGACACGACACGATAAAAAGTCTTGTCCGCTCGTCGGTTGCAGTAAATACATGGGGTTGTATAGGAGCAAAACACACCAAAGGAGACAAAGACAAGAAATTTTGTCGGTGTGTGTTGGAATCCGACACGATTTGGTGTGTTTTTAGCCTTAATCCTCATTTTAGACAAAAAACTAAATTGGAAGGCAAATATTGGTGAAAGAGAAAAGAAGGCTACTGTAGCACTGTACAAGATGGTACACTTGAATGAACTCATTAAATTCCAGCGGTCAGCAGGTATGTGCATCATAGGAACACTTCGCTCAACACCAACAGCAGCTTTGGAGGTGCTTCTAAACCTCTTGACATCTTCTCCAAATTTGTGGCAGCCAACTCATGCGTGAGGCTTAGAGCCACCTCTCAATGGATCAGTAACAATACTGGTCATACTAGATACTATTTTAGATAATTTCAGATCTATCTAAGATCGCTTAGACTATGCTCCCGAAAATAGTATATTTCCATCCCTTCAAGATCCTTTTAGGAAGAAGGAGGACCTATGGATGACACGGTACCCTTCTATGCAGACGGTTCAAAGACTGACTACGGCGGTGGAAGTGAAATCTACTCGAAACAACAACAATTTCAGTGTAATGGCAAAGAGGCACTATCCTGGCTCTGAGACAACGTTATATTTTGTAACCAAGCCGCTCTCAAATCTCTCACGTCTGTCTCCACAAACTCTCTTATAGTCCATGACTTTCGATCATCTTTGAATGAGATGACAGAACAGTTTAACTTTCACCTCATTTGGGTGCCGGGCCATAGAGATATTCCGGGAAATTGCAAAGCTGATGAGCTTGTGAAAAACGGAACACTTCTGCCCACATCTTCTCAAAGAATATGCTCTAGAGTCAAAAAATGCTAGATGGTCACGTGGTACCACCTGCCTAGCACCCAAACAAATATGGCCAAGCATAGATCTGAAGCGGTCAAAAGGCTTGATTTCCCTGAGCACTGAGCAGACAAAGTATAAGCTCCACAATTGGAGTCATAACAGGACACTGCCTCATAGGTAGACATGCTTTGAGGCTAAGGGTCTACACAAATGACTTTTGTAGAAGCTGCTTGGACGAGGAGGAAGAGGAAACAGTCAAACACCTTCTATGTACATGTCCGGCACTCTACTCTCCAATAGAAGAAAACCCTATCTCGTTAATCCCTTCTTCGAAAATACCGGCGAACTGGCAACGATCGACACAAGATAAGTGGTATTACAATGGACCATAGACAGCCACTCTAACCTAACCTAACCTAACCTAAGGCCCAGGACTCGGTCATGTTCCCGACACTTACACTTTTTTGTTTTTTATTATCTTCTGCATGTAATCCACTTACCTTTCATACAGGGTTGATTGATTTAAATCAATTGATTTAAATCATGATTTAAATCAATGATTTAAATCAAATGATTTTTTTGAAAAAATCATGATTTAAATCAAAATTGATTTTTTTAAACAAAATTAAGACAGAAGCACTAAAGAGAAAAACTTTTTTTTTTAACGCAGCTTAAAATTATCAAATTTGTTTAATTAGGAACTTTAATAAATTTAAAAAAAAACTGAAAACTCGCACTTCAAAGCAATTAATTTCTTCATTGTTAAAATCTTTAAAAGGAAACACCAGTTTTGCTGCTTTTTCATTCCACATCTTGTTTCGTAGCTAAGACTGAACCAAGCCAAATGTAGGAAATATCCTTTCCACAGACGCAGATGACGTTACAGCTGAAAGCAACATCAAAGTCAAAGTAAGGCATAAACTGGCCAAGCTCATCATTTGTTTTTGTACCCAACTGAGACTGATTTTTGAATATAAGACTTTTTTAAAAGGTTGAGTCTTGGATTTGAATTTATTATCAGAGGCTCCTCTCCGCGTTTTTGCTTTGGGCATACTCGAGGGCTGTGTTTTCCTCTTCAGCTCTCAATCTATACATATGAATGCCGTCTTCAATAAGAAAAGTCATATTTTTAGTACGAGGCAGTAAGTTAAAACAAAACTATCATTTACGAAGAAAAATAAGACAGATATCTTGCGAATACAGAAAAAAAAAATCAAAAAAATCAAATAAATCAAAAAAATCATGATTTTTTTGAAAAAATCAAAAAAATCTGTCAGAAACAAAAAAATCATGATTTTTATCAACCCTGCCTTTCAAACACTTTAATGTTTAAAGTCTACCAAAAACTCCATTTACTCAAACGAAAAAAAGAGATAATCCCTTTCGTGGTGGCTCCAGTTAAGGTTTTTTTATTCATAAAAGATTTCACAGGCTTTTCTTTACGGTAAAAGCAATCAGGTTTGGACTCCAGTCTATTTCGACTATCGCAATCGACGCTTTTATGATCTCAATATCGAGGGTATAATAGGCTAGTGTTGGCTGCAGATGGTGCGTGAAGCACTGTTTTCGCTAGGTCTGCGGACTGGCATGCTTGTGATTGCTCGGCTCGAGCTCGCCGGAGTCGGTGTACTCCATGGAGTAGCTAAGGTTCGTCTGCCGGGAAGCTGAAGCTGTGTTTGGGATTGTTAGAGATAATACGAAGCTACTCCGACCCACTGGTCGTTATCCGACGATGAGACACCCGAAGTAGAGTATGTGGCGGCCTATCAACACCAAAATCTTAGATTCAATAACGGTAACCGAGAGGCTAGAGAAGGGAAAATCTCGTCTTGTTGGAACTAATCCTGGCCACTGTCCGCCAACTCCGAAATATCCGTCCTGTAGTTCGGGAAACCGCAGGAGGAATATGACTTTCTCGGGGGAGATACGTTCAACCCAAACGCCTCAAGAGAACCCGGATCCGAAGAAATACTGCAAAGAAAATAAAGGAAGCCAAGAGCCAACCCAAACTAACGTCGTTGAAACCTTTTCACGTTAGGGTTTGGGAGTATAATTTAGCGAGAATTTAAAATATTTAATGATCGTAGAATAGGGAACATTTCGAAAAGGATATTAAAAACGCGAGAACGTTTTAAAGCAAGAAGAGATGTGAGGAGAAGAATTGTGTCTTCAGTTATAGATGTAAGCACCGATCCGAGACCGTAAAAATAAGTATCGAGGGAATAGAAAAGTTAGGGTTGCTGGTCAGTGGGGCCAGTATTAGCATACTAGGGGAAGTCTTAATTTCGTAGGCCAAACTTCTACGGATATGGCCATGTCGAACAACATCTCGGCACCCTCTAGCGGCAACGCCCGTCTGCTGCTTTAGTTTTCTTTTTGTGTTCTTCTTCGTTTAACTTAGGATCAATCTATGCCTTTATGGCATGATTAAAATGTAAAAGGTTGGTTTCCTGGATTTGCGGACAAGATCCCACGACATCCGGCGAGCTCGAGCCGAGCAACGACAAGCATGCCAGTCCGCAGACTCAGCGAAAACAGTGCTGTACGCACCATCTTAGCCAACACTAGCCTATTACAAGGGAATCATTACCCTCGCTCTTCTCCACTTCACATTAGCGATGCGCCTGTGGGGCTAAAGTCCCGGCTTTGTTTAGGCAGAAAGTAACTTTATCTACAACCACTGCATCCATACAAATGTAAGAATTCTACGCTAAAGTGCAACTGTTCTATCCGGCAAAACATTCAAAACTTCGCTTTTCTGATATGATAGGAAGTCTAGTAAGGTTCTACATTCTGGAGATCCCATGAAATTGAAAACTTCTTCTTGATTGTAAGACCTAACCCTTCTTCTTGATTGTAAGACCTAACCCTGCAAGAAAAAACAGACAGATTTTATGAAAAGTCAAACAAAGTAGGTAAAATTTGTCACACCACCTTTTCCCTTCCTTAAAATAAAAATACAAACAAATTCAATGGAAACAAAGAACATCATCTGGCAACAACCTACCCTACGGAAACTGATCTTTGCATCATCTCTCGCTTCTCTCAATCTCAACTTTGATTCAATTCCAAATGTATTCCAATTTCCAACTTGTTCATAATCTCTTCTTTTCCTAATGAATCGTCATTATTGGTGTGGCTGTGGATTGTGATGATGAGAATTCAGAATCAGATACATGAGATCGTCCAACATGGTCACTCGTCATCAGTTTGATTGTATACTCTAGTAAAGACGGCATCAACATAATCCATCGAAGAACTTGATCGTTGTTGTTTTCCATTCCATACGTTGTTGTTTGCCGTGTGCCAGTGCCAGTTCCACAAGAGAGTAATCTCAATCGCAGCTCAGTAAAAAACTCCGATCTACCGCTATTGTTGGCCTTTTCTTACCCGTTTACCTGTTCAAATTGGTCGACCGAGCAACACTCCGACAGTAGTCTCTGAGTAGCAAGCAACTTTTCTTCAGTATTCAGTTCAGTTCGATGGAGATGATCACTCAGTTTTAGACCGTCGTCGCTCGTCGGACCGATTTTTATTTTCTGTTGTTTTTTCTTCTTTTTTTTTGTTGGCGTGTATATTCGTTTATTGGCTTTGAAATAAGAAAAATATTTCGCTATCGCGCGTGTATTCTATATACTTTTTCGCTGTTTACGCACTTAAATCGTATCCCACACACTCTAAAGTCTGAATGCACAAAGCTCCAAAGCCAAGCGACGACGAAGGTCACGCAAAAGATAAAAAATAAAATGACACAAAGAACTTAAAATCCCCCTAATAAACAACATTTAATGTGAATTATTTAATTTTCGTTGCTTTTAATATTTATTCAGTGATTCATTCCAAGAAAAGCAAAAAAGATAAACCGACGACATTTTGAAGAAAAAATTAAAACAAGTAAAACGAATAGAATAAATACAGACTTGAGCACTGCATCTGGAATTGCTGAATATCTAGAAAGAGGCTTGAATTCTTCTTGCGCTTCAGTTTCAACGGAAGACGGAGAAAAAGAAAGAGTTACCCTTAAAAAGGAAGAAAACAAAAACTAAAGACGAGAACGAAAAAAAAAGAAAAAAAGAGTTAATTTTTTGTCTTGTAATTTTCTTACTTTACCTACTTGTTGCACATTTTGTTGTTGTTTTTATTCTTTTGGTTACAACGCATATATGTATATGTATCTAAACACAAGAGTTTTTGTTGTTGTTTTCCCTTGCACACACATGATGCATGCAACATCATCGAGACTTGGCGACATATTTTCACTTTTTAATCTCTTGACACACTAAAAAAAACATAAACGGGGGAAAATCATACGTTGTCGGATCGCCAGAAACACGACAGACGTGCGTCGAAAGCGAGAAAAATTGAGAAACAACTTATTTACCGGACGAAAAAGCGAAGCGAAACAAGAAAATCAACAAAATTTCCCTTTTTTAGAAGATAAATAACACAAATTTATTTCAAGGGGGTGTGGCAGCACTTGTTACACTTTTTCTTTTTGTTTTCTCTTCATTAAAAAAAATCCCGCACTTGAAAAATCATCACAGAATTAAGCCTGACTTAAAAAAAAAATAAAAAGCAAAAATGATAAAATTAAAATCCCTGTTTCGCAGAGGACAGGGTCCTTCTGGATCAAAACGAAGTGGAGGCGGTGGAGTTGCGTCATCGTCGTCCAGTCTAGACCAAGATAGTTTGCCACCCGTACCGACATCCCAACAACAGACAAGTAGTCGAAAGCATAAACACACCAACGAATTGGTTGATTATGCTGGCAAGCCTGATAACGCCGCATACAATTACAATTACAAGGATAATCAGAATAATTACCGAGGAGCTGGAGGGGGCGGCGGCGGAGGTGGTGGCAGTGCAGGAGGAGGCGGCGGAGGTGGTGGACGAAAGAAGCATAACAATAACAACGCCCAGGTGTCGAATGTAATGCCTCCAGTTGGTGCAGCGACAGCAGCAGGAATACCAACGACAGTGCAACAGCAATTGCAATCAGCTCCAACAACAACAGGAACAACAGTGGTAGCTAATAACAATTTAAATAATGCAGACGCAAACGAGTGGAACAAGGACTACAAGTTAAATAATTATTTGGCAACTGGAACCGATCATTTAGAGGTTTGTTGTCTTTGTTTTTTGTTCTTTAAAAATGTAAATTGATTCAGTTCTTGTTTTTTCCATATTTTAGGCTAACATGATGCAAGAACTTCAGACACAGCTTGAGAGGCTGGGAAGAGAGAATCTATTGTTGGAAGCTAAAATTAATGAGCTTATGCCGTATCAGGGTGAAGTTGTAAAGTTACGGAATGAGTTACTTAGAATGCAGGTAATTAAAAATGTTAATTTATCAATTCTCTCTAGCTCTGTGCTGAATACGAAAGTAACTTGTGCTTCGAGTAGCATTTGCGTAAAAACTTAAAGTTTAGTATGTGCATTGGGTACTGTCAGCTGGGAGATTATTATTTCAAACAGGACGTGGTCGCCACAATTGCCGGAAGGTTTTTGACATTTGTCATCTCGTCTTGCCTTTATTCGATAGAAGATAGACAGTTTAATATTTGACTCTCATTGATCCTCTAAATGTTTCTTTACAACCCGAATGCTTGAATCGTTAGGACCTGTCACCAATAAAACAAATACTGGACCTTGCGTCTTGCAGTTACTGAAACCAAGCACTCTAGTATTTGCAATGGCTTTGTCTTGAACCTGAAGACTTCATCTACATCTTGGAACAGCTCTTACAATCCCCGATATCAATTCGGTATTTGAATTTATCGTCGTAGAGTTGAACTCCCGCGCGAAGAGTCTTAAACCCATTTTTTTTAGCAAACTGATTATGGGTTTCGATTTGAAATTTGTTTCATATTTTCAAGATCTTTGATCCTGTCTTAAGGACACACAGGTTCTAGCCTGTGATCATGATTTCAAATCTTAAATTGGTCACATTAAAACCATCTTATTGATGACAGAAGACAACTAGAAGACGTAGTTCCCTCTTTCATCAGTCTCAATGTCTCAATTGTTTTTCTAGGTTAAAGATTTACTTCGCTACTTTCTTCTTTAGATACAGGATCCATACACTTAGGCCAGAGGAAAAGGCTCATTGTGATACCACATGAATCTAGAGAATTACTTCTGACTAGTCGAACCACTTTGAGCTTTTTATAAAGCGAAGAAGATGTTTAATATCCTTGTTAGCTAGTTCACTGGGATTATCGTAAAAATATTCTCCTTCATCTGAAGTTTGCGGAGCAGGGCATGTGCAGAGAAGGTGAGAGATTTTTTCCTTTTCTTCTTCGTCCATGCAGTTGCCCGTAGCTTAGTTGGTAAGTGCGTTGGCTGCTAAGCAGAACGTCGTTGGTTCGAGTCCTACTCAGGCCAAGTTTTTATTTCATCTTTCATGGGCACTGCCTCTTACGAAGACCTGACAAATCTTCCAAGAGTATCAATCTGTCATGAAAAAGTGCTTCTCAACTCTGCCGTTCGGAATCGGCGTTAAATTGTAGGTCCCCTCAATTCTTCACACGCACTCAGAGAATTGTTGATGAGAGTAAGCCACTTAGGCCTTGGCTCTTCAAGAGCTGTTGCGCCACTCTATTTTTTTTTTCTTCGTCCATACGCTCCTGCAGAAGTCATTTGAGGCTACACCAAGTCGTATTGTGTGTCTGCCTATAAGACAGTGTCCCTTGAGGACACCTATTAGGGGAGCTAATATGAAATCTGCTTGAGATAACAAGTCTTTGGAGCGCTTTAAGTCAAGTGACGGCCAAACGAGTTTTGTGGCTGCGCATGTTTGTAAAAATACAACCTACAGCTTGTTATCTATCGTTAAGGCTGTTTATTATGGCATATAAGCATGACCCTGAACTTTGCAGACAATTTAACTGCTGGTCTTTGGACTTCTGCCACTGCCGTAAAACTCAACTGATTTTAAAAAACTTAACGGCAATCGCTTCGTCTCAATAAATACTCGATACTCCATTTTTTAGTTTTTTTTTTATTTACCGTTTTTACGAAGTTTCGGCCAAAAGAGTCAGAAATGGTAAAAAAAATGTGGTCGTTGAGTTTTACGGCAGTGGCAGAGGTCTGAAGTTGTCTGTCTTTCAGGAATTTTTTGTCTTCCCATTCGTCTCTGGATGGAATGGAGACCTGGAAGTTTTTCCCAAATTGGGGTTTTGGAATGGTGTAGTCTATGTACTTTGGTATACAACCGAAGAAGTTCAAAAATGATAAAGGCGTTGAGTCTTCTTCTTGAAGAGCTATAAGGTTTTAAAATTGTTGGACTATCATTCAAATTCAAGTCTAAATTTAATTCTCAAATGTCTTAAAAGTTAAAACTTACTTTCTCTTGTTTAGGCAAACTAATGACGATGATGTGCAATTGTAGTCTCAAGTTCTCAATTACTTGGTTGAAGTGTAAGAATTATTGTTTTTCGATTGTTGACAATACTCAAAGTCACACTCCTTATATGTAGTAACCGACATTTTTCTCTAACAAACAGTTGATGTACCAATCAAATGTCGACACAATTCATTAAAAAAAATACCCCGAAAAATCTATTTCAGTGTTTCTAACATTAGCTTCAAACATATTGAAGTATGGAAGGTGAACACATATCTTATTTGGAATTCCTTGAGGATTGCGACCTTGAACTTCGTGGCTACTTTTTCAATTTTCTAAGAAACTACGAGCAGCAAGTCAATTTCACCAAACCCTAGTTTACTAGTAGTTTACCCTTTATTTTCGGTTTTAATTTTTTTTTTTTTTAAATACAATTATGTTAATTTTAATTTTGATATCCTTGAAAAGATATTGCAAAAACAACAGTCTCTCTCATGGCTATCCACTGTTGGAACTGGAAGTTTTTTCTCCAGATCACTTTTGTTCACCTGTGCAACATCTTCTCTTCCTGGATATATAGAGCTCTGCCCAAGACCTCTTCGTAAGAACAAAACTGTTAACTCATCGTTGTTATTCCTATCTGAGTCATCCAAAGATAAGGACATCATTGAATTTAAGGTGGTATTATTAGTTAAGGATTCTGATGAAACGATGACCTGTTAATACACATAGGTATACCCAGTTAATTTACCCTTACGGTAAGACGCCGCAAGGTCTTGGCTTCTGGTTGCGACATATTTTTGATGAAACAAGTTCATCAGTATACATAATCTTCAGTGAAGTCTTCATTTGCTTGCATACTGGAAGACTGTGTTAAGACGTTCGGTGATGTTGTGAAGTCTGCCATGTTGATACTAGCGCCAGGTTTTCTTTCTTGGCTTTCTAGTTGAGGTATCTGGGGTCCGAAGGCTCTTCATATAATCCAAAACTGACTCACATAGGGTGATCATATTTTCTACATGGGTTTGGATCAGTTTTTTCCAATTTAGATGTAATTTTTTGCCAATCGCATGGATAAATTCCAGTTGCACGGTAGCCAGATATTAAATCCTCATGTTAGCTATCCCAGAATTTTCCAAAAGTCTAGGAAATACTTCTTTGGACACTGTTTTGTTTTTTCGGGTTTGCCAACTTGTAGTTTATTAAGTTTTTCTACCATAATGCCTTCAAACGTCCAAAGAAGGCTACATAATATAGTGGGTATGCTCATTTTCGGCCCGGAGTGTACACCAATGAGTTTGGTATCAAATTAAAGGTTGTTCTAAGCCGGATATATCTGCAAAAATATTTTGTCGATAACTCATGGGAGATCCGAGATATTTGAGATTGAAGTTCGAAAAGTGCAAACATTAAAAATCGGCACTTTTTCGACATAAATGGCAATATCTTTGGATTTAAATGAGCTAGGAAAATCACAGTGGTACTAAATTAAAGGTGTCAAACATATCTTTCAAGTGAAACAATAATTATATTTATATGATTTATATATTTTGAGATATTTTGAATTAAAGCTTCGAAAAACAGTAGTTTTTAGGCAAACTTTTATGCGATAATATTTTTTAAGATTCAATGACGACTTTTATTTCTTTTGGCACCTTTAAGTAGCCTAGTTCACAACCTTTATTTTCATATACAATTTATCGGGATTTCCTCAATAATCTTTCATTATAAGCAACAAATCTTTCAAAATATGCCTCAAACGTAAACATTATGAAGTTTCTCTTTTTGTTATTCTTATATATTAAGTTATGTAAACATGCATTTTTGAAAAGGTACTTAAAACATCCTGAGCAGTGCCATGAAATAGTTCCTGAAAAGAAGCTGAGTTGATTTTGATAACCTTCATCTCTTCAATATTAAAAGAGTACCATATGAGTGGCATAAGCCTATCATACTAGATAGTTTTAACCACTTTGCAGCACTCACGCTATTATCTATACATGAATTTTGAATTATATTCTAGCAGATTTTTGTATAGAAAACAATTTGAGGAGACGAATTTATTTTACGATTATAATAGTTTCTTTAACTCGCTTTAGTTATAATAACCAAATTTTATTCAGTTGTGCAACTTATCAATTAAAAAAAGCACTTTCTTATTACGAGGAGTGTATCCGAAGTTATGGCTCTTATAATAAACAAGGACCCAACCAACAATCTCCCAGCAGGTTTACCCCTAACAATATATTCTTAATTATTATTTGGTAGGATTCCAAGCATACGTTTAAGCCGGAAAATGTAATTTATATAAATTTTATGAATTAACTAGCTGCCCCGACAAACTTTGTTTTGTCAACGATAAACATTTTTTTTGTGTGAATCTTAATTCTCTTCTATTTTTGTCTGTGCAAGAAATGTATATCGTTTAGGTCATTTGAATAGTTAAAAATTTTTATTTAATTTCTCGGGGTTCTGACTAAACAAAGATATGACGTGTGACCTTATTGAAACAAAACTTTTTCCTAAAAAAATTATGACATCGCTTCCATTTTTCTTTTGTAACCCAAGACATATAAGACTTTTATATATTTTAAGTTCATGACCGCCCACAGCATCGTAATTTGTAATGGCCTTAAAGAATTTGCATATCCTTATAAGCTATAACACACACTTAATAGGCTTTCAAAATTAGTTTTTGAACTTGCAAGCGCTATGGATCTGGATATCTATTTTAAATAATCAAAACTAAAAAAGATTTCATATTTCATATTTCGATTCATAGTTCATATTTCGAAGCGTTTTGAGTCTTTTAGGAAAGATATTTTGAAAAAAAGTCGGAGAAGCTTTTTTTAGTTTGTTGATGTCAGATTAATTTTATTAAGTATTTGAATGAAAGAAACAATTTATTGTGCTTTCATCCTTCAAAAAGTATGGAAAAATGAATTTAACGCATAACACGTGTGTTATGATGTTGATCAACAGGATATAGAAGCGGTTGTTCAATGTTACTGCAATTGTCTAGTAGGTCGAAGAACGGTTGGACGCGGAGCTAATATTATGACTATAATTTGGTTTTTAAGTTGGGCAAGATATGAAAGTAGTTTATAAGACTCCCTTCCCAATTCATAATAAACTTTTAATAACTAATGATTCGGTTTAGAATAACCTATGTTTTTCCAAGCTCATTACCATTAGATTTATTTATTTTTCTTTCAACTTTCATACCATTCGCAAAAAAATTATTTACTTATTGTTTTAATTTTCCACCATTACTATACTAATTTTTTTTATATTTTATTTTAGTGTCATGAGATTTGACAGCATATTTCTTATCTATTATTGTCCAAATGAAGAAATTGTTAAAGAAATCCCGATAAATTGTATATGAAAATAAAGGTTGTGAACTAGGCTACTTAACGGTGCCAAAAGAAATAAAAGTCGTCATTGAATCTTAAAAGATATTATCGCATAAAAGTTTGCCTAAAAACTACTGTTTTTCAAAGCTTTAATTCAAAATATCTCAAAATATATAAATTATATAAATATAATTGTTGTTTCACTTGAAAGATATGTTTGACACCTTTAATTTAGTACCACTGTGATTATCCTAGCTCATTTAAATCCAAAGATATTGCCATTTATGTCGAAAAAGTGCCGATTTTTAATGTTTGCACTTTTCGAACTTAAATCTCAAATAACTCGGATCTCCCATGAGTTGTCGACAAAATATTTTTGCAGATATATCCGGCTTAGAACAACCTTTAATTTGATACCAAACTTATTGGTGTACACTCCGGGCCGGATGTCCCTTATAAAATGAGCAATCCCCTTTTATATCATTTTCTTCAGCTAGATAACATCGTCTGAGAAATGGCTCGCAAAATTGTCACCAAATTACCAAATGTCACCAGATTACCAAATTGTTGAAATTGATATTGCTGCTCTTGGTGGAGTTATATTTTGACACACTCGCGATTTTATTTGGTTTTTGTGCCTTCCTAAAAATGAACTTGCCAAATCCTTCCCTGTTGGTGAACTTGGCGACATATTTGTGTTTTTTGTTCAGAATAGCCTTGGTGATGTGACGAAGATCAAGTTTTTTTTTTTGGAGCCTGGATCTTGATATTTCAAACACTTTTGAAGCCTTGTTCAATGACATGTTGCCTTCTCGAATTTGCAATAAAGCGCCTTCTGAGGTTTTAGAGTTATAGATTTTATAAGACTTTTCATATCTTAAATGTTTTCTAAAAATGAATAATACACCAACACACACACATGGAAATACAGGCCAAAATCACCCTACCATTTGGCATCTTCTTCTATCTTCTATCTTCTATATATATAAAAATGAATGTTTGTATGTATATTACCTATAGACTCATAAACTACACATTTGATCATGTAATAATCTTTGGAAAAGTTGTTGTGCATAAACCCGGGATGGTTCGTGAGTTGGAAAAACTAATTTTTATTGAATTACGTGCGAGAAAAACGCAAATAAAAATTGGGTACCTGTAAATTGTTATCGATAATTTCGTTGATTTATCGATATTTTCATTCGATATATTGACCACAGAGCAGATACAGAGAGAAAACCTCCCAAGGTATTTTGCCGCGAAGCTAGGCAAATTGACGGGCCACGGCCACGCTTTAAATGTACACTTACGTACATGTGTGCATACATATACGCAGCTGATTCTGATTACATGAGAATGCATGCGTAATTACACGAACAAAAATACCACAAAAACAGATTACACAAGCCACAGACTAGATAAAGAGGGGAAACCCATGATACAAGTACCAAAGGTAATATACTCCCGAAGATTGTCAAGTTCGAATTGTCCAATAAAATCCAAGATGGCGGATATAGAGCGAATTCTGGTGCGAAAGTGATGCCACTTTAAAAATATTTTATGTTCACAAATTGATGAACAAAAATTCAAAACAACGAAATGGAAATATTGTTCAATAAATTCATTTTTGCATTTAAAACTTGATTGCATCTTAATTCAGTGGAATTTGATTTGTTTTGTTTATAGCGTCATACCGGTGGCCAGAGGTGACCCTAGCTCTTACAGAGAATATAAGTTTAATATATAGCTCATTTGACAGATGAGTACTGTGGCGCACCAATCGGCCTATGGAAGCATTAACTTGCTAAGGGAATTTTGACTCATGTCAACTAGCGCCTATCGGTGGCCAGAGGCGACTCTAACTCTTACAGAAAATATAAGTTTAATATGTAGCTCATTTGACAGATGAGTCCTGTGGCGCACTAGCTGACCCGGCAGACGTCGTCCTGCCTTGATTTGAAGAATTAAATGAAACTCCGTCAAGGAGTTTTTGAAATTCATTGGAATGACTATGGAGCCAACAGCTGAAAACTCATTGTACCATCCCAGAAACCTTCGGGAGTTTCATTTAATTCTTCAAATCAAGGCAGGACGACGTCTGCCGGGTCAGCTAGTTTATTATAAAAAAAAATAAAATTTATTGTTTATAAAATAGTTACAAGGGTAAAATTAGGAGGATTCAATTTGAAAAACAATACATATATCGGTGTCAAAGTCATTTTGCAATCATGTTTCTGCAACATGTTGAAAATATCCAACATTTTCAGGTGATTTTTTTGTGAACATTTTTAAGAAAAATAAACATTGGTATACAGTGCCTTGCATAAGTATAACCGCACCTGAAAAAATGCGTTTTATAGAAAATCTGCAATAGGAGTGACTCCTTACTATTTTTTATTGAGTTGCATCACTGATCAAGCAAATTGAGAAGAAAATAAAGTACCGTTATTTCCTCTCCTGGTGTTTAAAAATTAAAAACAAAACAGATTTTGATATATTGCAAAAATATAACCGCACAATGCAAATCTCTTTGAAGCTGCATTCATTCAAGTGCTTTCAAACAAAAAAGCAACAATGCCACGTGGTACGCATTTAAGCGAAATTGAAAAAGGCAAAATCTTGGCTTTTCGGTCAAGCGGCCTAAGTCTTAGGGCTATTGGAAGACGAATTTCACGATCGGATCGTGTCGTTCGAAATTTTTTAAAAGATCCAGAATCTTATGGGAAAAAATAAGACCCGGGCGTCCGCAGAAGCTGACACGTCGCGACAAGAGGGGTTCAATCAATGCTGCATCCAATTCGGTGCAATCTTTGCCGAAATTTCGTGACGGTTTCGGTTTCAACCGTTTCTCGTGCTTTAAAAAGCAGTGGAGTGATTGTTCGGGGTAAAATGGTGCAGCTCCAAATCTAACAGCAGTCCACAAACAAGAAAGATTAGAATTTGCGCGCCAAAACATGAATCGGGATTGGCAAACCGTAAGTGACTTTCTATTAATCTACACTAAAATCTCCTTATTTCAAATGGCATACTCGAATAACGGTAAGAACGGTACCTTATTTTCTTCTCAATTTGCTTGATTAGTGATGCAACTCAATAAAAAAAAATAGTAAGGAGTCACTTTATAGTTCCATTTGAGGTTTTGATATCTGCAGTTCGAATTACTCTATCTGGCCCAGGGTAAACTTTTGTGACTCTCCCAAGCTGCCATGCGTTACGTATTTCATTAGGCTCGATTAAAAGAACAATATTACCAACTTCTATTGGTTTTGTTACTTGATGCCATTTTGTTCGCCTTGTTATGACCGGCAGGTACTCAGTATACCATCTTTTTCTGATTTCACTCATGAAATGCTGTGATTGACGGCTGTATAATTTACTGCAAGCATCTCTCTCCGAAAAAACTCCTGGGGCTGTTATATTTCGGTCTTCATCTCCAAAAAGCATCGAATTTGGTGTGAGAGGCTTGGGATCATCTGGATTTACAGGAATATGTGTGAGTGGACGACGATTTATCTGAGCTTGAGCTTCCAATAATGCGTTGCGTAGTACATCTTCGTGTGGAGTTATGCCTTTAAGAACAAAATCTACAGATTTTTTCATGGATTGTATTAGTCGTTCCCACGCTCCACCCATCCAAGGCGAATAAGCGGGAATAAAACGCCAACAGATACCTTCATATTTCGCTGCAAACTCACTTAAGTTTCTTCCCATATCCTTAATGTCCTTTTCTAGTTGGTTTTTTATTCCTAGAAAATTAAGTCTATTGTCACTGTAAATGAAACGTGTGACCACACGATTAATGATAAAACGACGTAAAGCCATTGTACAATGGTCAAGACTCATGTTATTTAACAATTCAGTATGGACAGCTCTAAAGGTGAGACAGGTAAATATCATACCGTAACGCTTCACCGTTCCTCTTCCAAACTTAACCTAACGGACCAAAACAGTCAACTCCAACATGTGTGAACGGTTTCAAATTAAAGGCCACTCGACATTCGGGCAATTGTCCCGTTATAGGCATTATTGGTTTTGCTTTTAGCCGTTTGCACATAAAACATCTTGATGTTTATAACCCAAGCATGTTCTCGAATATCTGGAATTGTTAATGCTGTTCCCAAGTGATTGTTTTTGTCGTGGTAATGGTAAATGAACAGGTCTACCAATGGGTACTCTTTGGTAAAATAGCTGGGTTTTGCGCTGCATAAGACTGTGACGCCTTCTGGGCTCTAGATCTCATGCGAATAGAACCTTCATCATCCAGAGAAGGAGTTAAACTCAATATAGAGCTTGACGTTAATACTGAATCCTTTTGAAAACGTTTGTTTGTGTCAATATTGTTATTTATTTAAACAATTCAATTTTTTTGTTGCGCAATCAAACCACTTCTTCATATTTTAACAATTTTTCTCAAAAGTATCCATTCAGTGGCCAAAGTCACCCGCTCTGACGGTTATGTATCAAAAACTATACTGAAGTATCCCTGGAACTGTTTGGCTTAAAATCAAATCATAGAGTGGGATTTGTTTCGGGAAGTATTTTAAGGAATGATACGTGCTTTTATAATTCAAACTGTAGTTAAAAAAATTTGTGACAAATTCGGCTCAAAAACAAATGTTCAAAAGTAAGCAACGTTTAAAACTGAATTGGAGTTGCCTCCTGATATAAATATCAGATTATGGCATGTTTTGTCTAGTTTTTGTAAACATTAACCCTTGAAATCCGCTAAACCGTTAAAAACCTCGTAAATTTAAATTACTATTCAGATTTAGGAAATAGAATGTTTCTTTTGTATTTGGTAATCCGAGAAGAGTGTTGAGTTGTATGTTTTATTGCCGTTAAAGAGCTTTAAATTTTGAATGTAAATAGTTAAGGAATTAATTAAAGCAAAAACACGAATAAGAAAGTTGTTTTTTACCTGTGGCTTCTTTAATGATCGATCAAATTATGCAAATTTGTGTGTTAATAACTGATTGATGGCTAGTAAGCAGTGGCAATAGAAACTGACAAATAATGGGCTGCGCACTTTGCAATAAGCTTAAATATTCAAATCTTGGATTTAGTTTGATTAATAGCCAGTTTTTGTAAGTTATGTCCATATGTATGTATTTAACTTGACCTTAACCGTGATAAGCCAAAAATGCTTGTATGTAACATTAAAATCATAACGCTTGATTTAACTGAGCAGACAAAGTATAAGCTCCGCAATTGGAGTCATAATAGGATACTGCCTCATAGGTAGACATGCTATGAGGCTAATCACTTCTGTAGAACCTGCTTGGACGAGGAGGAAACAGTCCAACACCTTCAATGTACATGTCCGCCACTCTCCAATAGAAGGAATACCTATATCAGTAATCACTTCTTCGATAATACCAATAATACAAGATATCTCTCTAATTTCTTCAAAATGGTTTGTTTAAGTTCATTACTCTCCCATGAGTAACGTTTTTAGTGGTATCACAATACACCCTTGAGGTCTTAGTGCGTCGACAGCATCTAGATCTAGACAGCCACTCTAACCTAACCTAACAAACTCAAAGCTAAGTGCTACCAGAGTCCATCAAAAACACTGACCTTCAAAGGGAATTCCGATTTCACTTATTTCATTTCATTTACGGGTGCACAGCTTAGACTTTCTTGTTAACCTTGAAGCCCCAGTAAATCATGAATTTAACCATTTCTACTTACTTACTACAGTCCGGTGTGGACTTGGGCCTCAATCAACAGTCTCCGTCAGCCAGCTCGGTCCCTAGCTAGCTGTCTCCAGTTTTGCACTCCAAGTTGATTGAGCTCCTCTTCCACTTGTGTGCGCCACCTGAGTCGCGGTCTTCCTCTCCTTCTGCGTCCCTCGGGAATAGTGTCGAAGGCTTTCCGGGCTGGAGCATTGGTGTCCATGCGCTCTAAATGACCGAGCCATCTGAGTCTCTGGACCTTGACCCTTCTGGCTAAGTCCACGTCGTTGTACAACCCGTAAAGTTCGCTGTTGTTTCTTCTTCTCCATTCCCCATCAATGCACACGGGGCCAAAGATGACCCGAAGAACTTTCCTCTCGAAACAGCCTAAGGCACATTCATCCGATTTTGTCAAGGTCCATGCTTCTGCACCATTCAGCAGGACAGGGATGATGAGGTTGTTGCACAGTTTAACCTTAGATGCTCGAGAGAGGGCTTTTCCACTCAATTGCTTTCTTAGCCCAAAGAAACAGCGATTAGCAAGAGTAATTCTTTGTCTGATCTCGGAGCTGGTGTTATTGCCCGTATTAATAGCGGAGCCTAGGTAGACAAACTCCTCTACTACCTGGAGGTTGTATGCGTCTATTGTGACGTTCTGTGCCGTCGGTGTTCGGTGTCCTTCCTTGAAGGCAGCTTATACTTCGTTTTTCCCTCATTTACCGCTAAACCCATTTTTGCCGCTTCTGTCTCAATTATCACAAAGGCGCCATTGACATAACGCTGTGTTCTTCCCATTATATCAATATCATGGGCGTACGCGAGAAGCAGAACAGATTTTTGGAAGATAGTGCCTCTGGTGTTGACGGTGGAGTTTTGCACTATCTTCTCAAGAACGATGTTAAAGAAATCGCACGACAGTGCATCGCCTTGTCTGAATTCTTTTTTGACGTCGAAAGATTCCGTAAGCTCATTGCCAACCTTGATGGAGTAGCGTGAGTTCTCCATCGTCATTTTGCACAAGCGAACGAGCTTGGCAGGGATGCCAAAACTATAGACATAGCTTTATACAGTTCGTCTCTGTAGATGCTGTCATACGCGGCCTTAAAATCGATGAAGAGATGGTGGGTATCGATTTGGAGTTCATAGGTCTTTTTTCCAGGATCTGCCGCAAAGTGAAAATTTGGTCGATGCTTGACTTTCTTGGCCTGAAGCCACATTGATATAAAGACCAATCAGATTGTTGACGAAAGGCTTCAGACGTTCACATATTACGGCAGAGAGGATCTTGTAGGCGATGTTAAGTAGACTGATTCCTCTGTAGTTGACGCAGTTTAGAGGATCTCCCTTTTTCAGGATCGGGCAAACAATGCTGAGGTTCCATTCATCGGGCATGCATTCCTCCGACCATATCTTACAGATGATTTGGTGCATCTTCCTATCTAGATTGTCGCCTGCTGCTTTTAACAGCTCGGCAGCTAGACCATCTGCTCCAGCTGCTTTGTTAGATTTCAGCCGTTTTCACTTCTTCTAGGTCGGGTTCAGGGATTTGTTGGCTGTCATCGTGTACGATAAAAGGCTCCTCTGACGGCGGGGTTTTGTTCGTCGTCGCCGTTATACAGTCTACAGAAGTGGTCTTTCCAAGTCCCCAGAATTGATTGCAATTCTACTATGATGTTCCCTTAAGAGGTTAATTGACACTCGATCAGAGAAGAATCTGCCTTATTTCTATGACAATTATTTTGGTACTTGAAAGACCAATAAATCTCATAAAAACAATTCTTAATTACATCTAACATTTTTTCGCACTTGGTGCGTACATAAATATTTTTATCCAACACTTCAAATCGCACTCGTATTCTTGAAAAGATTTTTGGCCAACAGCCAATTTTTTGGCTTTTCAATGTCTGTCAGCCTATTTTTTGTTTGATTAAATGAGAGATGGGGTTTTCTGTTTTCTTTGAGCTTCGTGGAAAAATCTTTTCCTCTTTTTTTAATTTCTTTACGTCATTAGCTGTGGGATGTTTTCTTAGTTTTTTTTTTCAAATTAAATGAAAAAGTGTAATTAATTTATTAAAGTGCCATCGAGGCAATAAACGTCTATATGATAATTTGATGGTTATTTGGTTCACCGATCAGACGGAAAGATTAAACTAGTTCAGTAGATTAAAGAAGATAATTTATTTGAAACACTTGGAGGTCATTAAACTAGACAAGTTGTGTCAGCGGCACACGATGACGCCACTATCTGCTTTCAGTTTTTTAAATTGAACATATTCAACGAAGGTGTCATGAAATTAGTTTAATCATACAGAGAGAAGCTTCTGTGGACGCAATCGTCATTATTCAAAAGTCAATTCTCGCTAAACAGTGTAGAGTGACATCTTATGAACTTGCAAGGCAATTTTTGCGGTCTCGTTTCTAATGTTTGATTTTGAGTACTTTTAGGTTTTAAATGACTGACAAACGCGCCACATGTCAGCTAACAAAACTAGAAGAAAATAAATGCTCTATCCCTTCCTCAATTCGTTTGTCGAAGTCTGTAGCTTTACTGCATTTTGCAACTAGATTCTACGTCGCATTCGTTTTCCATCACTATTTCATGACGCCTCCCTCCAACTGAACCACCTGTCTTTGTTTAGAGACTTGTGGTTAATATGGTCCAGATTCAGGGTCTCTTACTCTCTGTCTATGAATCTGTGGTTGTATGAGACTCCCCACACGTCCTCGCTTGCACTTCCAATGTAACTTCAACCCCTTTTAGGCTTCAAAATGTAATCAATCGTAAAACCGCAGTGAACGAAGCGAACACAATAAATAAATAATTGCGGCACTTGTTTCAACCTAACCTAAACAGCATTGAACAACAACAACAAACTGTTATTAATTCATTTGTTTTTTTTTCTGTTTCCTATTTTTTACAAAAAAAAGAACCTGCACGAGAAGAGCAACATGGAAATCCAAAAGCTGAAATATGAAAATGAATCTTTACGTAATCGATTGCGGGACGTCGTCAACTCACCCCTGTCCGATGCTGAGAAACATCAGATAATTCAAGATTCTCAGCGGTTGCACAGTTCTGCACCAGCATCTATAGCGTTGCCCAACGTAAGTTTGTTTTTATTTTTTCTTACGATCTTCATGTTCCTCACTAAAAACGCAATAACAACAGGCAAATGAAAATGATGGAACGCCGTGCGTTACACCAGATTGGGATAAGAATTCATCGTCCAGTGAAATATCAGTAGCCTGTTTGCAGGATAAAATTATTCAGGTGAGTTTCGTTTTCCCTTCAATTTGACGTAAAATAAAAATAAATTCCGAACCCGAAAATAGATGGAAGAGACTCATTACTCGACAAATGAGGAGTTGCAAGCAACCATTCAAGAGCTTGCCGATCTGCAAACGCAACTAACCGAACTCCAATCGGATAATGAGCGTCTGGCCGATGAGAAAGATGTTCTCTTCCAATCGCTTTGTCGACAAACCGAAAAACTCAAAGATTCCCGCACACAAATCACTACTTTGCAAGAACTGCTGTTAAGAGAATCGACCCAGGTTGAAGTCGGCACAAGCGAAAGAGAAAAGAAGCTCCTGGAATTGATCAAAAACTCTCAAGAAGAACGAGAAACAATTTTATTGAAACAAGAAGAAATGAATTCGGAGCTAAATGAACTTCGTCAATCGGTGGAGAGTGCTAGCAACGACAATAGTCGCTTCCGAGAACGCATCTGTTTGCTCGATTCGACTGTGGATGCGGCCAATGCCGAACGCAAACAAACCGAAAGTGAATTACAACAAGCCAAAGAGGAATCTTCACAGAAGAGCATAGAAATAAGCCGACTTACAACATTGCTGGAGAATGCCCGGGCCAAAATCGAAGAACTCGAACAAGATTTGGCCCGTGGTGAGAAGACTGATTTGACTGATCTGCTCGATGCGGCTCGCAAGGAGAAAGATCAGCTGGAGGTTAAGGTTGCGTCGTTGCAGGAGCAATTATCCCGCAGTCAGAATGAGATACGAAAGCTGAAAGATCAATTGCTTGGGCTGACTGAAGAGTGCAAAGTAGCGAAGAACAATGCAAAATGTGCGCTGTCCCATTTGGAGTATCGTTATGAGACACTGCAACAGGAAAAGGACAAATTGTATTCGGATTATCAGCAGTTGCAGGACACAACGGCCGAGTTACAGGTGCAGTGCAAGTGTCATCTGGAGGACAAGACGCAATTGCAGAATCTGCTCGGTGAAACACAGAAGCATTTGGACGACGCTGAGCGGAAACTCAGTGAGAAAGATGAGCAATTGCAGAAAGAGACTAAATTGAGAAAACAAGAGGTTTGTTAAATGAATGAACTTTCTGACTTAGTTCTGACAAATTTTGTTTTCCCCATAGGCTGAAGAATGGCAGCAGTTCCAATCGGATTTGTTAATGACTGTTCGAGTGGCAAATGATTTTAAGACTGAAGCGTTATGTGCGCGCGAACAATTGGTATTGGACAACAAGACCCAGCGTGAAAAAATCAGAATGCTGGAGCAGCAAATTGAGAAACTAAACAAACGTGAGTTCTTTCGATGCCATCAGGTCTCGCTTTTATGACTATTTTTGTTTGCCTTCTAGAAATTGCGTCGGCAGACACAACTCAACAGTCACTCCTGTCGACCGTTCAACAGGAAATGGCTTCGCGGCGCAGTAAAATCTCGCTATCGAAGCAGGATTCCAGGTTGTCGGTGAAGACACTGATTGAAACAATTGAGAATAACAAACAAGTATGGAAAATGCAAAATGGACCCATTGACGCTTTGCTTTGAATAATTTATATCTTTTTTCAGACCAAATCTGAAGAATCTGAATCTCGGTACAGCTCGACGTCGAGCCTCAACAGTGGGACATCGGAGCTTACCCACGGGACAAACACTAACATTCCATCTGACTGGTCAGAAAATGTAAGTTTCCCTAAAGTCCCTTTGTTTCCACGAAGTAATCAATTTGATTTTAGGTCCGAATTCCACCAACAACTGGCCTTAGTGGTGCACAAACCACATCAAACACCCCAGCTCCGCCCACAACAAACAACAACACAACAATAACAACAACCAGCAGCAGTGCCAAAGGTCCACTCCGCGAACAACAACAACCAACCATTGTGCCGAGCAGTATGCATTTCCATCATAGTATTAACAATATCTCAAAGTCATCACTGCAAAGTGCTGGTGGAATTTCTTCAATTGGCGGAGGAGTTGGCAATGGTAGTGCTAATAGCATTGAAAAGAAAGACCCGTTCATAATTTCACGTACCGAAAGTAGTAGTCGATTTTTAACAGCTGGCGAACGTAAGGACCCGTTGAATATGTTGGTAAAGAATGGCGGTTCGAAGAGGAATGCGCTGTTGAAATGGTGTCAAAATAAGACAGTTGGCTATCGGAATATTGATATAACGAATTTTAGTTCGTCATGGAATGATGGATTGGCATTTTGTGCAATTTTACATTCCTATTTGCCCGATAAGATTCCGTATGATACACTGAGTCCGGCTAATAAGAGGAGGAATTTTTCGTTGGCTTTTGGTGCTGCGGAATCGGTTGGAATTCCTACAACTTTGGTAAGTAATTTTTCAATTCATCCAAAACAGGTCATTACAAGATACTTGTGCAAATGCTTAGCTTAGGTTCATACATAAATTGAACCATTACTTACAATTTCTGTGGGGAAAAGACTTACTTCCTTACTTATGGTGGCGCTACAGTCCAGGTCGAACCAGGGCCTCACCCAACAAACATCTCCAGCCAGCTCGGTCCCTAGCTAGCTGTCTCCAGATTCGCACGTCAAGTTGGTTCAGGTCCTCTACCACCGTGTGCTCCACCTGAGTCGCGATCTTCCTCTTCTGCGACGTCCTTCCGGGTTGGATTCGAAGACTCTACGAGCCGGAGCATTATTTTCCATTCGCTCTACATGATCCAACCATCTAAGTCGTTGGACCTTAACTTTTCTGGCTAGGTCAGTGTCGCTGTACAGCTCGTACAGTTCTTGGTTGAATCTTTGTCTCCATTCTCCATTTATGCAGACAGGACCAAAAATCAATCGAAGAATTTTTCTCTCAAAGCAGCCCAAAGCGTTTTTATCGGATGTTGTCATGGTCCATGTCTCTGCACCATACATGAGGACCGGGATGATCAGGGTTTTGTAGAGTGTCACTTTAGTTGCTCGGGAGAGGACTTTACTACTCAATTGCCTTCTAAGTCCAAAGACGCAGCGATTGGCAAGAGTGATTCTTCGTTTGATTTCATCGCTGGTGTTGTTGTCTAAGTTGATAGCGGATCCCAGGTAGACAAAGTCCTTAACTATTTCGAAGTTAAATCTGTCTATGTTGACGTTTGCTCCAAGACGTCGATGTTGGTAGTCCTTTCTTGTTGACAGCATTAACTTGGTCTTGCCCTCGTTAACCGCTAGGCCTATCTTCCTTACCTCCGTCTTAAGGCTCACGAACGCTCCACTGACATCACGCTGTGTTCTTCCAATTATGTCAATGTCGTCTGCGTATCCTAGTAGCTGGACGGACTTTTGAAAGATTGTGCCTCTGGTGTTGGCCTTGGAGCTTTGCACAATCTTTTCAAGAATGATGTTGAAGAAATCGCATGATAACGCATCGCCTTGTCTAAAACCTTTTTTGACATCAAAAGCGCCTGTTAGGTTTTTTCCGACCATGATGGAACAGCGTGAGTTTTTCATTGTCATCTTACACAGACGGACGAGTTTTTCTGGGATGGTCTCTATAGACGCTGTCATACGCGGCCTTGAAATCGATGAAAAGGTGGTAGGTATCGATTTGAAGTTCCTGGGTCTTCTCCAAGATCTGCCGTAGAGTGAATATTTCATCGATGGTGGACTTTCCGGTTCTGAACCCACACTGATAAGGACCTATCAGGTTGTTGACGAAGGGCTTCAAACGTTCACACGGCAGACAAGATCTTAGTTGTAGTTGGTGCAGATCAGGGAATACGATGCTAAGGTCCCATGCATGCTCCTAACCAAATCATCTCCAGCTGCTTTGTACAGTTCGGCTTCTAGCCCGTCTGCTCCAGCGGCTTTGTTCGACTTGAGTTTAGATATCGCTATCTTCACTTCGTCCATGTCGGAAGGGTGGAATTGTTGGCCTTCTGCACCCAAATTGAATGGTTCTGTATTGCTGGCGGAGTTTCGCTCGTCATCGCCATTATACAGCTTGGAAAAGTGGTCTTTCCATATCCCCAGCACTAACTGCGGTTCCAATACGATGTTCCCATGATGGTCCCTACAGGCTTCGGTTCGGGGTGTATAAGCCCTAGCGGTTTGTTTCACCTTTTTGAAAAACTTTCGAACCTCGTTCCTGTTGAGCGCGCTTCTCATGCTCCCTTTTCTTCTTTCTGAGAAGTTTATGCTCCTCTCTCCTTTTCTGCTCGTAGAGCTCACGAGCTGCTCGTGTCCTTCTTTGCAACGCCGCTTTGTATGCCTCTTGTTTAGCTGCATGTGCTCGCCGGCACTCATCGTCAAAGCAGGGGTTTTGTTGTGGTGGCCGTGTAAACCCTAGCACTTCAGAGGCGGTATCTCTGATGGCTGTTTGGCAGTGTTGCCACTGGTTCTCTATATTTTGTGCTGGCAGCAAAGGACTTCTGAGGAGATTTTCGGACACACGATCGGAAAGGATCTGGCAATCTCTTGCGATTGTAGCCGTTTGACGTCGAATTTCCTCCTAGCATTTTCGCGTGTTGGCCTTGATCGGGATATCGGCATTCGTACCTTGGCTACAACAAGGTAGTGGTTCGAGTCGATGTTGGCACCTCGGAATGTGCGGACATCTTGCATGCTAGAGAAGTGTCGTGCGTCGATCGCAATGTGATCAATCTGGTTGATTGGTCAGGAGATATCCATGTTCCCTTGTGAATATCGAGATGTGGGAAACGCATACTTGCTACCATTACGTCTCGCCCCGCAGCGAAGTCGATTAGCCTAAATCCGTTATCGGAAGTGGTGTCGTGTAGGCTATGTCGTCCGATTATTCCACCAAAGATTTCTTCTCTACCCAGCTTAGCATTAAGATCTCCAAGGACGATTTTAATGTCATATCTAGGGCATTGCTCATAGGTCTTGTCGAGGAGCTCGTAGAACCTGTCTTTGGTGTCTTTTCCTCAGTGGGGGCGTGAGCGCATTTGAGGCTGATGTTGGTGAATTTAGCCTTGATGCGGATTGTCGTCATGCGCTCATTCACGAGTTGAAATTCAAGACCTTCCTCCTGAGTCGAGTCCCAACTACAAATCCACATCCAAATAGACGCTGATTTTTTTCCCGGTGGCAGTCGCCGTAGTAAATATCGCAGTTGTTGATTTTACTTAGGCCCGGACCATCCCATCGCATTTCTTGGATGGCAGTTACAGTCATACGCTGCCTTTAAATCGATAACAAGGTGGTAGGTGTCGATTTGAAGTTCTTGAGTTTTTTCCAGGATCTGCCGTAATGTGAATATTTGATCGATTGTGGAATTTCCTGGTCTAAGGCCACACTGATATGCACAGTACACAGAATATTTTTCTTATTCTGTGTACTGTGCTGATATGGACCTATCAGTTTGTTGACAAACGGCTTCAGGCGTTCACATAGTACTGCAGAAAAGATCTTATAGGCGATGTTTAGGAGGCTGATGCCTCGCCGGCTGCTTTGAAGAGTTCGGCATTGATGCCGTCAGCTGCCGCTGCTTTGTTGTTTTAAAGCTTAAATATTGCTATCTTCACTTCGCCAAGGTCGGGTAGACGGAAATCTTGGCTTGCGTCGTCTTCGTTCAATGGTTCATTCTGCCTGACAGCGGAAAAGAATGTCACCTATTTGAATTTCTTGTTTCTTATGTTAGGTTAGGTTGGAGTGGCTGTCCAGATGTCATTGACTCACTTAGACCTCAAGGGTCCATTGTGATACCACTAATGAGGTTACTCATGGGAGAGTAATGAACTTAAACAAACCATTTTGTACTTTTAATGAAGTTAGAGAGACATTTTGTGTCAATCGTTGCCAGTTCACTGGTATTATCGAAGAAGGGATTACCGAGATAGTTATTCCTTCTATTGGAGAGCGCCGGACATGTACACAGAAGGTGTTGGATTGTCTTCTCCTCCTCCTCGTCCATGCAGCTTCTACAGAAGTCGTTTGCGTAGACCCCAAGCCTCAAAGCATGTCTGCCTATGAGGCAGTGTCCTGTTATGACTCCAATTGTAGAGCTTATAATTTGTCTGCTCAGGGAAATCAGGCCTTTTGACCGTTTCAGGTCTATGCTTGGCCATATTTGTTTGGTTGCTAGGCAGGTGGTACCCTGTGACCATCTAGCATTTGCTGATTCTAGAGCATATTGTTTGAGAAGATATTTGCATGTAGCAAGTGGTGTTCCTATGGTTCCACTTGTGGTGTTACATCGACTTCCATTTTTGGGAGTAGTGAAGCGTTTCCTTCCGCTGAAGGGGCTTCTGTGGGGGGCGTGAATCTTCGTCTTTTTTGTAGATACGAATCACGATTTCATCGAAACCATACCTAATCACGCCTTTGGTCGCGGCCAGTGGAGCCAGGGAATCCCTATTGATCACCAAGAGAGCTGATCTATAGTGACCCACTGTCTCCTTCTCAACCTTTCCAGTCGTGCGTAGGCAGGTTTGGATTACTTGCTTTGATCAATTTCATGATCATACCTGGGCAGTTGTGTAACGCCGGGACCATTATACGTGCTCTTGGCCGGCAAGGAATATTCTCCCTTGCAACAACCTCGAGCTTGGCACCCGGCCAGACATCTGGCAAGCCATTGACAGCAGCCCTGTACAGATCGAAAGATCTCTGATCACCACAGGCGATGAGTTTGATACGATTTTGGTACCATCCTGCATCGGCTGTGTCTGGGAGAGGCCCCGGATTCTCCTCGATGACAGATAAAAATCTGAAACCGAAGTGAGCCTTATCGTCTGCCCATTGATCATGAGAGATGTTACCATCCACATGACTCCTGTCAATGACTGCGGCTATGATCTTGCCTTTGAGCGCGTTATTGAAGGCTGTTGTGCTGCTGGAATGCACTTTCTGCATTTTCGGTTCAGGCTTATCGCCCTCGAGAGACCTATTGCGCTTTGACGTTGAGTCGCTGCCGGTCGGTTTGATATTTCTGCTAAGAAAGCCACTAGCCCACTCGATTTTTCGCGCTTGCACCGGGGTTCTTTCCGCCGCCGGTATGACACTGACTGCGGCTAGAATCCTCTCAGCATTGCGTTGGTCTCGATTGGCCTGTGACTTCTTCGACTTCTTGTTGGCCGGCCCAGAGCTATGTCCGTGTGACACAGATGTGGGTCCACCTCCAGAATTAGTCGCTACCGATACCAATCGGGGTGTGCCCTCAGCCCTCGAGTCAATTCCACATGTCGCAGATTTTGTCTCACCGGATGGGGTGTCCCTTCTTGGGGTCGCTTGCAACGTCCTAGCAGGAGCGGGGAAGGGGTGGGGAGTGGAATTGCCGCCCTTGGGACTGCCGAGCGTCACAGCTGTTCCACTGACGGGTAATTCCTTTAAGTAAAGGTTGCGGCTAGTAGAGGGAGAAAGACTCCAGCTACTAGTGGCAACCACAGGGTTGACAACCCGTTCAACCTCTGAGTTGGCTCGACAGCCTTTTCAGGAGATGTGACCGCATTGGCAGCCCTGGCGCGATTTATTTGTTTGATTGTTTTTCTGTTTGATTTTTTCATTTGGTTCCCACGAGTAATGATGAAAGACGGTCGGCCCCGGCAGAGCCGCTTGCAGGGGTAAGGCAGAAATATGACGGACCTTGCCACAGCGTCCGAAAGAGCTCGTTAGTGGCTGGTTTATCCCCCAGCCTTTCATTCTTCGGCACGGTTTTCGTACAAAGTACGCTCACACCACCACTGAAATTAGGAACCTCTAAACTATGATTGAATTGGGTAACCGGACGTTGCACTATTGAGGAGTTACAACAATTCGGCGACCCAACTCAACCTTAGCTAATCACCATCCTGCCAAAAACGCACAGGACTACTGTGGTGATCATTGCCCGCCTGGCACCCACTTGGAGGGTTTGAATGAGGATTTTTGCCGGGCTTCTTGTTTCTTAAGTTTGCAATAAAAAGTGCAGTGTGGATGCTTTAAGTTTAATAATCTTTTCATCTGTTTGTTTTATTTTTCAATTACAGAACATCAACGACATGTGTCAAATAGAACGACCCGACTGGACACAAGTGATGAGCTACGTAACGGCGATCTACAAGCATTTCGAGACCTAGAATTTAATATCTGAATAAAATCAAATTTTAACAATCCAGTCAAAATGCGGTTTTAAATAATATTTGCAAAGAAAAACAAATTTTATTAGATAACCATTACCTTTAAGAATTATTCTTTTTTGTATATAGACTCTTATGACTGTGTCTTATTTATTTGCTAAGGAAACAAATTTTATATATAATATATACACAAGATATAGATTGAAGAACAAGAATAGTTTATAAAAAAACAAACAACTTCGCTTTCCATATAACTACGAATACTGTTAAGACAACAATTTCACACAGTAACATTACACGCGATACATGCATGATTATAGAAATTTTAATACATTTTGTAACAGCAGATTCCCCTAAAGCTTCATTTCGAAGTGGAAGCTTTTCTTTAAACAAAAATTAATAATGTGATTTAGGCCAAAATTTCTATTAAAAAAAGCAGTGCGTACACTTTTTGGGCTTGGTTAGAGAGTGGAAGCGAAAATGAGGGGAAAAGAGAAATATTTAAATATAATTAAATTACAAGTTGAAAATATTGTGTTGTTGTCATTTTTATTTCGCACTACGCATTGCATCCAATTCATTTTGAATTCCCTCAAACTGATTGTACAAATTGAGCAACTCGTCATGATTCATTTCCCAATTGATGTCCTCCCCGGCAGCCGTTTTCAATTGGAGCACCGCCAAAGCCGTCTTTTCCTTCTGCTGACAATGTGATGAGATTTGAACATTGAGCTTCCATGCGACATCTTCGATTTCATTCGATTCGTATTTGCCTTCTTGGAGATTATCCAAAATTGGTTTGGTATTCTTAATCCAGAGCTTGATGATGGCATCGACCTTGTCTTCGTTGAGTTTGAGTTTATCGCGTAGTTCCATTTGGAGTTTTGTTGGTTTGATGATGAATGTTGATGTGCGTTTGAGAATGTATGAGAATGTTTTGATTAAAAGGAGGAAATCGGCACGGGGTACTCCGACGAGTTTCTCCAATTGTTCAAGGGCATTTTCAGGTTCGTTATGATCTTCATTTGGACTCATGTTGCGATGGACGTAATCGAGGACAGTGCAGAAGACATCGTAGTTTAGCGAATTGATGATTTTGATGCCCTCACGAGCTCTTAAACACGAAAATCAACAATGAAGATTTTGTTTGTTGTTTGTTGGACGAAAACATACCTTTCAGTGATTTTAATCCAATTGATACTCATTTTTGGTTTTGTTTTTCTACTTTTTTTGGACGATTTCAACTTAGTGGAATGTATTAAGGGCAGGAATTTATCGATTTTAATCGATATTTTGCTAGATATTTCCTATAAGCTATAAAGAAATGCAACGACAGAAATAAATTTCTGGTTCGACTTTGTTTTTTGTTTTTATCTTTACGTCAACGTCAAGCAGTCCCTTCAAAATTTTCATGTTGTCAAAAATAGCCTAGTTCCAAAGATGGCGAAAAAGGAAATGTGCGCGTTCAAGACCAGAGCAAAATAATTGATAAACAAATCTTCTTCCTGCATCTCACATGTTTGGCATTTTTGTTTAGGTTTTCTCACAGCACTCGGTCTCTTTTTTCCGCGCGCGTTACTTTGGTCGTACCATTCTGAACACTCAGAATTAGTGCTCTGAACGAAAAAAGTAACACAACTTTGGTGGTCTGAATGAACTATAACAGAAACACAATTTTGATGGTGACAGTTCCTGTATATGACATGAATAGTATTATCAAGATTCGTTCTCTGCTTAATTTGACAGAAGATCTATCAAACCAAGCAGGCAGCTTCAATATAAACGTTTGTAAAAAAACAGCTTCTTTGATGGCGATGGTGGCGCCATCTTGAGGCTACCACCCAAATGGCAGTTCAGGCTCTGTTCAGATGCGAAAAAGAAAAACACCTAATTTGAACGCGCCGTATGAATTAGGAAAGCAAGTTGAACACACCACTTAAATGACGTTACGTCAATGTCAAACCCAAGCGCCCAAACTAACGGCACTCGTGCGAAAAACAAACCGAAGGTTTTTCATCTTGGGTCATTCGTTTGCTTGCTTGCCGGTTAAATGGTTAAATTGAACTAATCTATCAAACAAAAATGGAAGATGAAAGTGTAAATAGCTCAATAGAACTAGACCAATTAATTGCATCGAGTAAAGACCGCTTACAAAGTATTCTTGATAAACTTGGTTGGACAATTGAAAACACGCTTAAGGTAAGTGGATCATTTTTTTTTTTTTGAAGCGATGTTTATTCCAACATCCAAGGGCAAGCACGAACCTGCTCATTTTTTACCGTTGTTTTGAAAACATTCATGACTTCTTGACCTATCTCAATTTCAGTTTTGTTAATTATCTATTCTTGGAATTCCTTTCGTAGGAAAGACCTTCTGCAAAGTTCAAAGAAGATGAAGGATATTCTTTTGATAAAAATGATCCACCGTTGCCAGAAAGTTTCGATTGCAAGAATTCTATTGTTATTGGTAAGATATGCTTATTCTTATGGCCTGACGGTTGCTAGTTGTGACTATATAGGGTTTTCATACGCAAAGAAAACATTCAACCTTCAATCGGCTTTGAGCTTTGTATCCTAAAAATTCCATTCCCATTCATTACAGATGAAACACAATTACAATCAATTTTCTTCAAACCAAACATTTCAATACCTCAAAAGTTTTCCGATATTCAGTTGAATTTCTCAAGAGAACAGAAGTGTAAACTCTACGAGTATGTAATTGCAAACACTGAAAAGACTTCTGAACCTGAACTTAAAGTCTCGTAAGTACATGACCAATCAGTTTTCAGATCTTTCCAATTGAATGAGTCAATCTCGTCTTCTAGGTTTCCCTGTGATGACGCCGATAATTCCATGACATTTGCTGAAATCGTAGCCAAGGCCAAGAAAAAAGACAAAAAAGTACAAAGAAAGTACCGAACTAGCAAACCGACACATATTGAAGAAGTTCGCAATTTAGTTTCTTTACAAATGAAGGCGTTAGATGAGTATTTTAATTCTCATAAAACGAAAGTCCATAGTGATAGAAGAAAGTCGCGAAGTCGCAGTCGGAATCGACACCGAAATAGAAATACAGACAAACGAGATGACACTTCGACAATGAGACGTCGAAGTAGGGATCGAGAGCGAGATTCTAGAAGTTCTCTTAGTAACGACGGACGAAGCTCTTTGAGAAAAAGTAGAAGCAGAGACAAACCTTCAAAAGACCACAAAAGGAAAAAAGCCCACAAAAGCGAAATTCCAAAAAGCCACAAGAAACACAAACACAAAGAACATAAGCATCATCGAAGTCGTTAGCACCTCTTGTTTTTATTTTTGATATTTATTCATCTACAAGCAAACAATTGTATCCTACAACTAACTCCGAAAACTTCGCGTCGTGTCTAATTAAGCGCTAACATTAAAGGAAAACACGTTAAACGACGAGTCATAAATAGAGATTTAGTTTCGTTTTATATATTTTCACTATTTAAAGTTAAATTCATTAAATACTAAAAGATTCGCCACAGCCGCATGTTCCTTTGATGTTCGGGTTGTTGAAGACGAACTCACTCGAAAGCTTGCTTTCAACGTAATCCATTTCAGTTCCTAAAATGAACAAAAAAGTGAAACAAAGTTCATAAATAAAATTCAATTTTTCAAGATTCAAGAAAACTACAATCAAAAGAAATAGAACAGAATAATGAAACAAATTTCTTGAATGTAGTAAGTGGCTTTTTTGGTTTATTATTTTTAAGGTTTTGACTATAGAAATCCCAAAGCAAGTTCAATTCAGTCTTTTAAATCTTTGGAAAATTCACCCACTGGCTATGAAGCTATTCAAGGCATTCAGTGCGCAATGAACTTCAACTTCGCTGAATGGGCAAAATGCCTCGGCGGTCGGTAGGTTAGATTAGGTGATAAGGGGTGTGCACAGACTGTTGCATACACGGGGGCCTACGTTAGTACACCTATCAGGATTTTAATGTTCTTTTTACTCAGCGATAGAATATACCGAGTTTCCTTTTCATTAGTGTTAGGCCATAAACTTCTAGAGATTACACAATCGTCCCTGGATTTCCAGGAGTTATTGATTTTCTCTTTTTATTTAAGGTCTATCTTCCTGTTGAGTACCCCGATCGGGACGAGTGGTCCTCTATCTGAATGCTCGCTACTATTTGTATCTGCTTCTGACCCTTTCCTGGCTAGTTCATTTACTATTTCGTTCCGTTCTATATTACTATGTCCAGGAACCCAGCAGAGCTTAACCTGGTTAGTGTGGCAATTCTATTTAATTCCTCCCTACAGTTTTACTGCGTTTGATCTTACGGTCTCACTGGCTTAGGCTTTGATAGCAGCCTGGCTGTGCACGAAAAAAGTAATCTCCGAGGAGTTTAGCTTTTCATGATATGCCAATTCAGCTGCTTTTTCAATGGCATAGATCTCGGCCTGAAAGACACTACAGTCAGCTGGGAGTTTATACGGCGGTCTGATGTTGAGAGATTGGCAAAACACTCCATTCCATTCCATTTTTGAATCGTCAGTGTAGAAAGGGATACCCTGTTTAGTTATAAGTGAATTAGGATCCCAACCCTGTCTTTCTGGTATGCAAATAGAAAAGTTCCTATCGAAATCTAGTAAAGGGGGAATGTAACCGGTGGTCTCCATCAGTCCTGGAATCGTGTCATATCTTTGTAAGATTGACCCGTGTCCATAAGTGCTGTGCCTCCAAAAACTCAGTTCTTCTAAACGAATTGCAGTTTTGGCTGCCGTGCACCTTATGAACTCATCCAGAGCCGGGAGATCCAAGATCATTTCCAACCCAGCTTGTGGTGTGGATCTCTGAGCCCCTGTTATTCCTATACAGGCTAGTCTCTGTACCTTATTCAGGTTCTTGAGATAGCATGATTTTTCCACTGCTTTCCACCATACAATAGGGCCATAGGTAAGAATGGGTCTGACAATCGCTGTGTACATCCATTGGATGACTTGCGGTCGCATACCCCAACGTGCACCGAAGGTCTTTTTGCATGTGTAGAATGCTTTTTTTTATTCTTTCCTCAGAATTACGCTTCCATGTAAGCTTGGAGTCAACGATTACTCCTAGAAATTTAGCTTCCTTAGAAAGTTTTAAAGGGATACCATTTAGTTTAGGAGGGTTGAAGCCCTCCAGTTTCCGTTTTTTCGTGAACAAAACTAGTTCTGTCTTGGTGGGGTTGACCCCGAGACCGTTCTTAGTTGCCCAAGAAGATAAATCCTTTAATGCGTTTTCCATAATGTTTCCGATGGTGATAATGATAAGGAACTTGCCTAATACCAAAACCACTATATCTGCATATGCTACAATTTTTATGCCTTGATCTCTAAACTTTGTGAGAATTTTGTTGACTACGAGCATCCAGAGCAGGGGTGAGATGACCCCTCCCTGTGGTGTGCCTCTAGTAACTGTTTTCTCAATAGTGCTAACTCCTATTTGAGAGTTGATAATTCTGCCATTTAACATGGTGAAGATCCAATCGACAATGATAGATTCAATTCCAACTTCAACTAAGGCAGTTTTGATTGATTCCGTTTTTACGTTATTAAACGCACCCTCGATATCAAGAAATGCTGCCAGGGTATAGCAGTCTTCACTGATTTACACTTAAGGTGGGCGTGTTGGTAGTTGCACAAATTGTTTTCGTTGAGAAGTTCTCTTACGTGAAGATCAATTATTCTCTCTAGTGTCTTAAGAAGAAAAGAAGAGAGACTTATTGGTCTATAATCCTGAGCGGTCGAGTGAGTCGGTTTCCCGGCTTTTGGGATAAAGACTACCTTGACCTTTTTCCAGCTATTAGGGACGTATCTAAGTTTGATACAACTTATGAAGATTACCCTAAGCCACGGAGTTATTACTTTGAGAGCATTTTGAAGAAGGGCCCCCAGCACAGAAGAGGTAGGAAAAGCCATCCATGCCGCATGACGCTAAACAATACGCAGTGCAGTTTGCAAATGGGAAACAGCTCATCCGAGTTGTTTCAAACATGCGCAGGGCTTAGACAAGGAGATGCGCTGTCATGTAATTTCTTCAACATAGTCCTGGAGCAGATAGTGCGCTAGGCAGGTGTGAGCACGGAAAACACTATCTTCAACAAATCCACCCAGATCCTAGACTATGCGGATGACATAGACATCATCGGTCGATGCAAGAGAGCAGTACTTGAGGCCTTCACAGGGATTGAAGAACAGGCGAAACTGAGAACGATGGGAGAGCGCTCTGCCGGTCTGGTTCCACTTCAACTTGTGAGATTATACATCTACAGGAACGACAATCGGCATGAAGTTGACACAATCACAATCTTTGGAATAAATCATCAACCTGATTTATGAGGTCTAGGGCTACATACAAAACTGAGGACTGAATTCCTTTGCAGGACCTTTGGCAAAAGGGAGAGCAGACATGCATCCTTCAACTTCCTTAAGTAACTAATTACAGCTGTTACTTGAAGCTCAAAAGAGCAGTAATTCTGATCCACGGATTGGCTTGGCTGGCGCGTTAAACTAGAGAGAAACGTTGATATCTGTTATCCTAATTTCCTGAATGAATTAACCGCTTGAGGTTTTCATGAAGCGTTTTTTGATTGATCATAATCAAAAAATGTTGAAGAGGTCTTGTACACCTGTCTTCCCTTTTTATGAATATTGTTGGCCATTAATTAAAAACCCACTCGAGACCTTGATTGCCATCAGTAATTTGTAGTCAAATTTGAATTATCTCACCTAGCAATGATAATTGTGCCTTTTTATCAATAAAGATCTTGACTCCATCCTGAGCAACTTCTTCGTCCAACTTATCTACAAAGTAAAAAATCTTAGTGATGAAACATCAAAGCTTTTGAGGCTTCCCGGCTTACCTTTCTCTTTGGCATAATCTAAGGTGTACGACAATCCATTGCATCCACGTTGTCTAACTCCAACTTTGAGACCAGTCTGGAATAGAGACATTATTTTTCATTCATGCGATTTCAAACGAAAATTATAAACGGTATCTTACGTATTCGGGTTGCTGCGCGAGGAGTTCCTTAATACGTTGTACTGCCGAAGGTGTCTATAAATAAAAAGAAGGAAAAGAATAAAATACAATGTCTGTATGAGATGCGGAGATGTTGTATCTTGTGATCTTTAGAATGTTCTCTTTTTTTGCTTTAATTTTACCAGCGTTAGTGCTGCTCGTGTTGGAAGCAATTTTCTACCCTTTAAGGCGCGAACTGTTGCAGTGGCGACTACTTTTGTTGCCATTTGTTAATTTAAAAGTTAATAATTTTTATTGTATAATTGTTTTTCTTTTTCACTGATAAATTTCACTTGTAATGATGAGTTTCACAACAAAAATCGATCAGCTGATGGTTTGACAGATGACAGTTGCGAAAAGTAAGTGATGACAAGTGGCGCACGTTGTTCTCTGTTGTGTGATGTATTTCATAGTATTCATACTGTTAAAAAAAGAAGGGGAGTGGAATTTTAATAGGGTTCGGCCAAGGTATATAGAATAAAATGGTATGATATTCAGCTTTCTCTATTCCTATCTTGCTCACACAAAACACGATACACGTGACGAATTGTAGGGAAAACAACAAATTTTACGCACAGTTAAGTGAGATTTTTTTGTATAAAAAATTGAAACTTTAGGTCTGTTCTTTTACTCCCTAAAACTGCCGAAAATTCCCAAATTCTCCCACTTTTCTGTTCTTTTCTCCCGATTTTTGTGAGTTCTGTCACTTTTGAAGGAGAAAAATGGTTCCCCTATCACCCAATTTTAGCCGCAAAAATTTCTTGACGGAGTTTTTGTAAGTGCTGTCAAATCATTAGAAGTACATTACATTTTGTTTACGTTTCCCGGCGGCCACACGAGCAAGTTCTGGCCAGCAAGTTGGTATACAATCAAATGTTTTACTCACACATTCAAACTTTTAGTACTGGCTTTAGTACTGGCCAGTCAACTGGATTGCGAATTTTCGAGCCAGTAAACGAGTAAGTAAAACAGGCAAGTAATTTGACAGGTTTTGCCAAATTTATCAAAATGAACAAAATTAAATTAGAAGCGAGGATTTTAATTTACTTTTTTTGTTGGCGACATGTTCGAAATTAAAAATTGGATGTTAAAAGTAAGTTTGTAAAAAAGTTGAAATGGAAAAAAAAATTGAACTTGCTGGCAAGTTGACTAGCAAGTTTTTTGCCACCTACGTCACACCGAGTACACCGATAAAGATTTGACAAATAATATATGTAGGCTACTGGCAAGTCAGAACTTGCTCGTGTGGCCGCAGGGTTTGATATTCACCCTTATCACAGGCCCCGACGTAGTAGAAACGTACTACGAATCCCGAAAGAAAGTATCATAGGTCCCGTCATAATAAAATTATTTGCTACGAAATTCGGAGTTCGTAAAATCGACATCACAAGCCCCGAACGAATAGGAAGTTTGATAATTTTTTCTACGAACATTTTTTTGATCGGAGCTGTGCTTCATATAAATTGTTTTGAAGACTACCGGCCTCCAAATGCTTCTCACCTTCCCGATATCTTCTTTAGAATAAGGACAACACATGAGAATATTTTTTTTTTCATTCCTATTAAAAAATCGCTAAATAATTTCAGTATCATTAGTGGTTCGCGAGATAATCGAGCAGAAAAAATCTGAACCCACATGCATACACAATACACATGCAGAGACATCGTGATAAAAAGGGTTGATTCGAATTCACTGGGAATTCACAAAATCGGCCCCATTACAATAAATCCCTCGTGGAAGCTACAAAAAGTCCTGAAATTGCCCAAGAATTAACAAAAGCATCAAATGGTGGAAGTGAACGCTTATTGGGACCAAGTGAGACAAGAGCTAAGTAGTATGGGTCCACCCGCATCGGATGCAAGTAGTTGGAGAAGATGCATATTTTTTCAACTGAAACCGTCTAAAAGTATTCCTATTTTTTAAAGGTTTTGGCGTTTGGCTAGATTGAAAGGCGTGTATTTTAAGAAAACTACTATATATTAGAGATTTAAAAGACTGCAGTACTTTGGTAATGCAGTCAGTAAAGTCGCAGTTAATTAACTTAAAAAAAGACTTACAGTTAATTAACTTACAAAAGTACTTTAACTGGAAAGGATCAGTCACCAGTTAGTACTTATTTTTTAACTTGCAGTCAATTATATAAAGTCAATTGACTAAAAGTTAATTAACTGCAGTACTTTTAACTGGCTTTAGTCAGTTAAGTCACTAAAAAGTCTTTTAACTTAAGCGAGTTTGGTTTTAGTCAGTAAGTCTTTTGACTGCAGTCAATTAACTTTAAGTCAATTGACTTTTTCTTAGTCTTTTTGACTAAAAAGTAATAAATTGAGTTTGAGTAAGTATTATTGAGTCAATAATATTGTAGTCCCAAAGAAAACAGGGATTTTTTTGTTTGAATTCACATTGTGAAGAATTCTGTCTATGGATTCTTCCAATAATTTACCCCAGTGTGGGATATGAACGTACGCATATACTGTCCAACTTTCCGAGGCCAGGGCCGTATACTTCAGGAAATACATGCAGGTCAAAGGGGCGAAATGATACACGAGGTATAAAAACAAGCCATTAAGTCGTAGAAAAGACAGTATTTTGAAATTTATAAAAAAACATACATAATGTTCAATTGAGCATTCGTGTAAAACTCAAACTCATGATTAGTGATGGGTTAACTCGGTTCGCTAACTCGAATCAACTCGAGTTACCCCTAACTCGAGTCAACTCGGTTTGTTTTTTTTTTAACTCGAGTTAGCTAACTCGGTTTGCCAACTCGAGTTGAACGGTCCAACACGGTTTACCTATTCGGTTCGCCAACTCGGTTTGCCAACTCGGTTTGCCAACTCGGTTTGCAACTCGGTTTGCCAACTCGGTTTGCCAACTCGGTTCGCCAACTCGGCAATCGATAAAAAAAAACGAGTTAACATTTCTTTTCTAGACCGATTTTCGGGGCGATCTGGTAACATTTAGAACGAAATATCCTTCTACTGACCTAAATTCGTACCTTATCTCTCTATTGAGCCATTAACATTAACGGCAGAGATTTTGACGGATTGAAAACCTCATTTTTTCCGCTTTTTAAGTGTCTTCTACATCGATTTTCAGGGCAATCTGAGTTGGAAAACCAAGTTGGCAAACCGAGTTGGCGAACCGAGTCGGCAAACCGAGTTAGCGAACCGAGTTGGCAAACCGAGTTGGCGAACCGAGTTGGCAAACCGAGTTGGCAAACCGAGTTGGAAAACCGAGTTGGTGAACCGAGTTGGCAAACCGAGTTGGCAAACCGAGTTGGCAAACCGAGTTGGCAAACCGAGTTGACTCGTTCAACTCGAGTTGGGCAAACCGAGTTGCAACTCGGTTTGCAAAAAAACCAACTCGAGTTAACTCAGTTTGCAAAATTTACGATTCGGCACATCACTACTCATAATCTCGTTGATATGCGTTTTCGTATTTTAAGAGGATTCAGTGCTGACATTTCTATTGATATTAAACCACTTGATCTTTTTAACATTCAAGTGCTATAGTAAACTTGGACTCTTTTCGATTTTAGTTATTAATTCTTAACTTTGAAATTTCTTCTGTTTTTTCCAAGATAGTGGTCTTAACATCCCTTTTAAAATTCTCTTATTCAAATTTAAAATTTTAAATTAATTTAAATTTTCTTTTCTAATCTTTCGAAATACAGAATTTTCTTAATTTTCTTGGTTCGGAATTTTGTTGGCTTGTTTTACAACCTCGTGTATCATTTCGCCCCTTTGACCTGTATGTATCTCCTGAAGTATACGGCCCTGGCCTCTGAAAGTTGAACATATGCGTACGTTCATATCCTACACTGGGGTAAATTATTGGAAGAATCCATAGGCAGAATTCTTCACAATGTGAATTCAAACAAAAAAATCCCTGTTTTCTTTGGGACTACAATATTATTGACTCAATAATACTTACTCAAACTCAATTTATTACTTTTTAGTCAAAAAGACTAAGAAAAAGTCAATTGACTTAAAGTTAATTGACTGCAGTCAAAAGACTTATTGACTAAAACCAAACTCGCTTAAATTAAAAGACTTTTTAGTGACTTAACTGACTAAAGCCAGTTAAAAGTACTGCAGTTAATTAACTTTTAGTCAATTGACTTTATATAATTGACTGCAAGTTAAAAAAATAAGTACTAACTGGTGACTGATCCTTTCCAGTTAAAGTACTTTTGTAAGTTAAAAGACTAAATAAAAACAGTCTTATTCGTGACTTAGCTAAAGTACCGAAATGACTGCAGTCTTTAAATTTTAATATTTAATTTAATATTTAATGAAAAAGAAATTTAATCTACAGGTGGTCAAAATATAATGCACACTTTTTCAGACCTAGAAAAAACTGTAATTAAATTTACTGTCCTCGAAACGTCACCAAATGGCATCCAATTCACCCGTTTGAAGAAAACAGTTGGATCTTGTAAATCTGCAAATCAGGGAAATGATGATGTTGGAAATGGTAAAGAAACAAATTGCGCCGAATCAATAAAGGAATAAAAAAAATTGCGAAAGAAAACTTGAAGAATCAAATGGATTAAATACATCTTTTAACATTTTCCTTTATATTTTTAATGCACATTTTCGATGTCGATTTCTTCAATTACTAAAAAAAACTGCAACTGCTATTGAATCCATTTTTATTTCAAACAACAACTTCAAATCCGCTTTGCAAAAACTTCGTAGATATTTAGTTTGTTTTAAATTTCATATTTTGAAATATGTTAACTGTTTCCGAAAACCGGAATGATTGATTTGTTTGTGGCAATGCCTTTTTTGTTTTTGTTCGGGCCTTATGATTTTAATTTTTTCGTATTCGTAGCGTAGCTTTACGTTCGGAACTAAGCTACGAGGAACTCTGTGATAGGGGTGGTTATTTTGTTCATTTGGGAGATTTTTCCTGTCAAGTGTTCTTTTACTTTTTGGGAGAATAACAACCTTTCATCCCCACTCCTCGATTTTTGACAGTTTTTACAAAAACTCCCGAAAAAGTAAAGGAAATGACCTATTGAATTTGAATTTATTTATTTACTAGTTATTTTAAATCAAATTTGACACTTTTCACAAATGAGCCCAAGGACATTTCTTGGGCTAAAATTAGTAGGTTGGGGAAATATTTTACTCTCTCGTGAGCACCCTCTTTTACGAAAAATTGCAAAATTTTTGAGTACGCGACTTAGTTTGGTTTGATTTGGTAAAATTTCGTAATTTTTCGTAAAATTGCACTGTTTTAGGAGGTTGCGCGAACAGACCTAATAAAACGCTTCCAACATTCCAAAATTAATTCTTTGTTCCCAATTTCTGAATAAGTTCCATGACTTAAAAATTTTGTATGTTGTCTTGACTGTAATATCTGTAATATATTTAGAAGCCTTCTACCCTATCTGAGCTCACTGAAGAGAATATTACTTTTTTAAACATGCAAGTAAAACGTTGGTAATGCCTTGCAAAGGAACGACTGTAGTTGTTACATTGTATGGAGAGCATTTTAATTAAAAATGTTTCTATGAATTTTACATTTATCCGTTTTTCGCTCTATTTCGGGACCATAAGCTTTGTGTATATATTATTATAGTAATGGCGGCCCAGCGAAACGACTGCAGCGCCCTATCGAACAAAAGTAAGAATTATTTTTAGGCGAATTTGAGATTTGAGAAAGAGAACAACAGAGAAGAATGAAAATTGAAAAAATATTCTCTGTTTATTTTTTCTGTTGTAAGAGAAATATGAGAAGAGATCTCTTTTATTTTCTCAGTTGAAACTTGAAAGCCATAAAATGAGAAAAAAGGGGAAGATTTCTTGTTGCACGCACACCCATTATACGTGTGAGGTGTGAATAGTAGAAAATTTTTTGGGTGGAGGATTAATGATTGCCGCATGCCATAAAAGTTTTAGCCCGTTTTATACTATCATTATAAATTATTATTTTAATTTGGTATCACGAATATTAAAGGTACCATCTTTGTATATATATATTCTTATAAATGTTTCAACTGAATTTATTTAGTACAATATTACTATGTTAGTAGTTTGTGAAATAAGTAAATTAAGAATTACTTGAACTTTTTATTTTGTTAACCTTTAAATTGAATAAATAGCTTTTCATTTAAGTGTATTAATTGCGTTTTATTGTTTAAATAAAAAAAACTGGTCAATTTTATTTTCCAATAAAAAAACAAGAATATTTTTTTTCGTCAAAGGGTAACCATGTCGTTACTACTGCGTTTTTGCTTAGACATGGTAACTGTTCTTCCTGCAAAAATATGAGAATTGGGGAAAACTAATGATATCCCACAGAATGACAGAATTTTTGCGCCCTTTTATCAAGTTTGTTCATCATTCTTATTCGATTTTTTTGAAGTAAGTTCATAACATGCAAAACTTAATTTAAATTCGGTATTGTGATTGTTTGCTTGTTTTGCTTTAAAGATAGAGGCAGTGTTGTGTTTTAAAGTGCAAGTGCATGTTTTGCTTTAAAGATAGAGTCAGTGTTTTGATATAAAGTGCAAGTGCATGAAGATTTAGGAAATCCAAGGATTATCGGCTGATTTTGGGTGAAATTTAAGTATTTGTCATTGTCACCTACATATTTAACTTTTTTTCAGTTTTTTTTTTTTTTTTGACGCGTATACTAGTTTCGGGCATGTAAAGACTCGGTAAATGTGTAAAACGTTACTAAAAATTATTAAATTTTTTTGTCGTTTTTTTTTATATTTCGTAACTAACGCCGGTGTATTTATCGTTTTGTGCAAACGCTTAGTTATTTCTATTTGCTATCGGTCCGTTAACAAATATAAGTTGTTTCAGTAACAACATAGATTTAAAGCCGTTTGTGTTCGGATTGTAAATTTAGAGTTGTTTTTGCGTTTTTTTTTTAATTCGTTCAGCATTTTAACTTTTTCGCGTTAGTTAAGTTTTTGTTTGTCACTTTGTTTTTTGTCGAATTTTTGTTTTGTTTTTAATAATTGAATTGATTATCGTTTTCATTTGTTTTTATATTTATATTTTTATTTATTTATTTTATATATATTTATATTAGGTATTACATTGTATATATATATATATATATTTTTTTTTATAATTTTTTTTGTCAATAAAAAAAATGTCCATTTGTGCATATTATAAGTGTTTCGAGCAAAAGCGTCTCTTGAGCTCAGTTTCCTTTTTTCAAATGCCCAATGATCAACGACGGGCTATTTGGATGAAACATGGAAGTGTTTCACAGGGTCAAAATATCCATCGCAAATATTTTTTCTGTGAGAAACACTTCTATAAGAAGGATTTGGTTGTAAGAGGCTTGGGAAAAGTGCTCAAAAGATTTTCTTTGCCAGCATCTTCTCCCAAAATCTGCAGTTGCACCGAAAGGTCTGTAGATACTTCTTGCAGCCTAATTATGTCATCTTTTATTGCTTATAAGCCACGTACCACCCAACAGCAACCTCAGCCTGCAGCCACATCACTACCTGGACAACACCAAAGGGAGCGATCGGTAACTTTCATGGACACTACACCTGAATCAACATCTCCGCCACAGCAGCACACCACCACCGGGTTTCAGCAGCAACATCATGAGGGTGAACTGGAATATCCTCAAGGGCAACAAGAACATTTGTTCTTAACTCCGCGGCAGCCCCAAATACACCTTGAACCGGAAAGCCCAGCATTGTCATTAATTGACATGCCCATAACGGGGTCAAGGACGTATTTGAAGGATTATTCCCTCGGTTCGCCCAAATTGGACGCAGCAATTTCCCCATCGCAGTTCCCGTCACCAGGTTATTGGACCTATAAAGCTCCAGAGCGACCTCAGAGGAAGAGACCGTTCATCCCACGAAAAATTTTCGACACGCCAAAAAGGGTTAAAAAAGACCCAAAGTACGCTGTCCGAAAATTTTTGGATGATAACTTGGACACTTTCAGCGAAGATGTGAAGATCTTCTTAACATCTCAATTTCTTCATGTGCCAAATGCGCCTTGGAGCCAACAAGAAAGAGGATTTGCCCAGAAGCTGTTCTACAAGAGCCCGTCGTCCTACACCTTCTTACTCGACATAGGATTCAAATTGCCAGCAGTTTCCACCATGTATAGATGGCATTCAGAGATACGTCTCCCCACTGGTGTTAGTAACATCATAGTCCAGGTGTTAACCAACAAGGCAAAAGTGATGGACTCACTGAATAAGAAGTGTGTTTTGCTATTCGATGAAATGGCTATAAAGAGAGAATTGCAATTGAACATCAAAGACGATATTATATATGGGCTAACTGACTTCGGAAAATTTGGAAGGGATAATATTACAGCCTCTAAGGTGATGGTTTTCACACTTAGAGGACTAAATGAAAACTGGAAGCAGACAATTGCTTACGTCGTCGGATCACCAAAAGGCGACATACTTGCGAAGCTGATTGTTGACATTGTTCAAGAAGTCAACAATTGTGGCATGGAAATTGTCGCCACTTGCTGCGACCAAGGACAACCCAACGTAAGCGCCTACAGAATGCTAATGAAAGATAAAACAGATCCTTGGGTAGAAGTCGGAAATCGTAAGATATTTCTCCTGTACGATTATCCACATATGTTCAAAAGTGTGCGAAACATCTTGCTCAAGTACCAGATCTCCTTCGGCAATGAAGTGGTAGATTGGAAGGTACTGGAGAAGGTATTTGAAATGGATTCACAAAACCCATCCTTCCGACTTTTGCCCAAGATAAGCAAGGAGCACGTTCACCCCGACCAATTCCAGAAGCTTTCTGTTAAAAAAGCTACGCAAGTTTTTAGCGAGTCAGTTAGCACAGGAATAAAATGTGCAATTCTCTCAGGGCTATTCAATTCGCCTGAAGAAAAAGAAACGGCCCAGTCAACAGCGAATTTCTTCGGCAAATTGAATATTTTATTCGACAAGTTAAATACAGGACAGCTTTATTCACGCAACCCAAACAAGAAAGTCCTGTCCGACTCAACATCAACACTGAGTGATCTTATAGAAGCCAGACACTGGATAGAAACATGGAGGACAAGTGCCCAAAGAAGCAGACCACCATGCTTCGTGGGATTATGCCATACTCTTTTGGCTATTGAACAAATGTGGGAGCACTATAAAGGAAACGGACAAAATTATTTCCTTCTCTCGCATTTGAATACGGACGCCGCTGAAAATGTTTTTTCAATGCTCCGTAACAATAGAGGTTCTTACGAAAAAAACCCATCAGCCTGGAGGCTGGTGAGGAACCTGAAACAGATTATGTTCCATAGTCTCACAACTTCTAATACCAGTGGGTATCATGATGCCAAAGCAAAATGCTTGGTTGAGTTTGAAGAACTTAAGGAAACAATCGACGACGATCAGGCCAAAGAAGAGCAAGAGTTCATTACTGCGATAAAAGCTGGTGACATGATGAACTTTACTTTCAACATCGCGGCGGAAAAGGAAACACGTGTGAGTGAAGAGGCCGAAATGGATGATGACAGGGATGAGCATGATATCCATGAACAAATAGAACCGGATGACGATCTGCTGCAAATAACAAACCAAATATACTTGGAGCACGACTACTGTGCGAGGTATAATCCTTCCGAGAAAATACAGAACGCAGCAGCTGTGTATTACGCTGGTAATGCAGCAACCAAACTACGGAAGATACTAAAGTGCGAACAATGTAATCGTTTCTTGTTTGATGAAAAAGTCATAGATCGAGAGCAAACCGTTCTGGTTGAGCTCCGGGCGTACAAGACAGTCGCTACAACTTCTAAGTACGGAAATCTGACTGTTCCCTCTTTAAGATTCGAAAAGACCGTTAGAGAGGTAGAGAAACATTTCAAAGAAAGGTTCACAGAGTATACAAAGAAGCCCGAAATGGAGAAAACATGGGCTCTTGACATCAAGCGGCAAATGGATGGCTTCTTGGTTGAATGCTGCTCGGAAGAACATAAAGAAAAAATCACCCGGTTCATTTTGACAGGACTTACCATCTTCACCCTTAAAAATACCAACAATAGTCAGGAGAAAAGCTTGTAAATATATATTTATTATTATTACTATTATTATTTACTATGTTTCTAATTGTAAATATGAAATTTTTTAATACATATTTATTTGAAAAAATTCTATATAATTGTATATAAAACAAACATACATAAATTTGTAAATTTAAATTCAAATATATTTTTTGCTATGTAATTGTATATAAAAAACTAAATAAATAAAATTGTATATAAACTTTGTAAATAAATTGTAAATAAAATGAACATACACATGTATGTTCGGATTATGCCTACCGGGGAAATCCTTAAAATAACGCATTTTGTATTCTACCCCTTGGGTGATGTGGAAAAGAATACCCTATAATCTATATCGAGACTAACATTTTTTTTCTTTTCCTCTAGTTTTTCTTAATTTCAACATTTCAGAAGGAAGTTCAGAATACCATACCGTACATATCAAATGGAATGGCAATATAAAATTACTTCAATCAGTAAGTTCACACTTCACTATAATTTCCACGATTAATTCTTTTTTTATTTCATATTTTTCTCAACGGTGCATGTAACGAGAGACAGCAGGACGATCAAGATTCTTCAGACATTTCTGCATGAGACGGCGGCGAACTCCGAAAACTTATTAAGAAATTTGTTGTTTTAAAAATAAATTATTACTGTTCACCATTGAAATAGATAAATCTGTATGTATTATAAAATAATTCGTTAATTTGAAAAGATATTGAGTTTTTATCCTGTTAATTATGCAAGGTTTCTCAGTCAATAAAAATCCAAACAAAATTTAAATCATTTTTTCCTTATACTTGACATTTTCAAACTCATCGTCGCTTTCCGCTCCAGAGGTTTGTAATTTCCTCATATTTGCAAAAAAAAAATTACTGGTGCTGGTGGTCTTTCGAAACAGATACGCTCCTGAACATGAAGAAAAAGTATTTGTTTAATTAATAAAATATATTCAACCTTAGTTATTAGATACACAGCATTACTAAAATTAAAAAAATTATCTTATTGAAACAAAAAAACTAGCAAAAGTAGTTATGAATAAATTTTATTATTAATATCAGTTGATCATGCTTCACCTTCAAAGAAAAAAAAAACATTCAATCATTCCTTATGAGCAATCACACGAATTCCTAAAAAAAAATACAAACAAAAAACAACTCAATAACTGACCTAACACACATTTCCAACCAGATCAACAACCCTTAAATCTTAAAAAGTTCAATGCCTTCTTTCAAATATAGGTCATTCGATCATTTGCCACAAAAAGGCAAAATTCTTACAAAAGTGTTCAAGAAATCTATCCTCTAGACCTTTGCTTGTGTGAGAAAATAAGGTTGTATAGGTTTTTAGACACATTTTATATGAAAAATTGAAAAATGACAACATCGCAAATCTGGCATAAACTCTGCAGTTCTCAAATAAATTTTATTTCTAAAGCAGAAGCTAAGCTCTCCTCTAAGTTTTCTCTTTATTTTATTACAAAAAGCAAAGAACAAATAACAAAATACAAAAATAACATACGCTCCTCCTCCTCACTCATTTTTTCTTCTGCATTCTCATTCTCTTTCCTGTCATGCTCTCTTTGAAATATCAAATACAAGCGAATAACTACCAGCGCCAAGACGGGAAAAGTTACCAAAACACAATTCTCGATGGCGCAATTACTATAATCGTTCTTCAAGGCTCTTTATATTCCATACGGTCTGACTCAAAGAAAAGTTTGACGAGCGGTTGCTGGCGGTTGGAACTCGCAACGGAAACCATTGGGAATCTGTCGTTCTTTTTCGGGACTTATGGCTTTGTATATATATATTATAGTAATTGCGCCATCGAGAATTGTGTTTTGGTAACTTTTCCCGTCTTGGCGCTGGTAGTTATTCGCTTGTATTTGATATTTCAAAGAGAGCATGACAGGAAAGAGAATGAGAATGCAGAAGAAAAAATGAGTGAGGAGGAGGAGCGTATGTTATTTTTGTATTTTGTTATTTGTTCTTTGCTTTTTGTAATAAAATAAAGAGAAAACTTAGAGGAGAGCTTAGCTTCTGCTTTAGAAATAAAATTTATTTGAGAACTGCAGAGTTTATGCCAGATTTGCGATGTTGTCATTTTTCAATTTTTCATATAAAATGTGTCTAAAAACCTATACAACCTTATTTTCTCACACAAGCAAAGGTCTAGAGGATAGATTTCTTGAACACTTTTGTAAGAATTTTGCCTTTTTGTGGCAAATGATCGAATGACCTATATTTGAAAGAAGACATTGAACTTTTTAAGATTTAAGGGTTGTTGATCTGGTTGGAAATGTGTGTTAGGTCAGTTATTGAGTTGTTTTTTGTTTGTATTTTTTTTTTAGGAATTCGTGTGATTGCTCATAAGGAATGATTGAATGTTTTTTTTTTCTTTGAAGGTGAAGCATGATCAACTGATATTAATAATAAAATTTATTCATAACTACTTTTGCTAGTTTTTTTGTTTCAATAAGATAATTTTTTTAATTTTAGTAATGCTGTGTATCTAATAACTAAGGTTGAATATATTTTATTAATTAAACAAATACTTACTTTTTCTTCATGTTCAGGAGCGTATCTGTTTCGAAAGACCACCAGCACCAGTAATTTTTTTTTTGCAAATATGAGGAAATTACAAACCTCTGGAGCGGAAAGCGACGATGAGTTTGAAAATGTCAAGTATAAGGAAAAAATGATTATGATTATGATTATGATTATTATTATGAACTTACTTCAAAAAAATCGAATAAGAATGATGAACAAACTTGATAAAAGGGCGCAAAAATTCTGTCATTCTGTGGGATATCATTAGTTTTCCCCAATTCTCATATTTTTGCAGGAAGAACAGTTACCATGTCTTAGCAAAAACGCAGTAGTAACGACATGGTTACCCTTTGACGAAAAAAAATATTCTTGTTTTTTTATTGGAAAATAAAATTGACCAGTTTTTTTTATTTAAACAATAAAACGCAATTAATACACTTAAATGAAAAGCTATTTATTCAATTTAAAGGTTAACAAAATAAAAAGTTCAAGTAATTCTTAATTTACTTATTTCACAAACTACTAACATAGTAATATTGTACTAAATAAATTCAGTTGAAACATTTATAAGAATATATACCTATATACAAAGATGGTACCTTTAATATTCGTGATACCAAATTAAAATAATAATTTATAATGATAGTATAAAACGGGCTAAAACTTTTATGGCATGCGGCAATCATTAATCCTCCACCCAAAAAATTTTCTACTATTCACACCTCACACGTATAATGGGTGTGCGTGCAACAAGAAATCTTCCCCTTTTTTCTCATTTTATGGCTTTCAAGTTTCAACTGAGAAAATAAAAGAGATCTCTTCTCATATTTCTCTTACAACAGAAAAAATAAACAGAGAATATTTTTTCAATTTTCATTCTTCTCTGTTGTTCTCTTTCTCAAATCTCAAATTCGCCTAAAAATAATTCTTACTTTTGTTCGATAGGGCGCTGCAGTCGTTTCGCTGGGCCGCCATTACTATAATAATATATACACAAAGCTTATGGTCCCGAAATAGAGCGAAAAACGGATAAATGTAAAATTCATAGAAACATTTTTAATTAAAATGCTCTCCATACAATGTAACAACTACAGTCGTTCCTTTGCAAGGCATTACCAACGTTTTACTTGCATGTTTAAAAAAGTAATATTCTCTTCAGTGAGCTCAGATAGGGTAGAAGGCTTCTAAATATATTACAGATATTACAGTCAAGACAACATACAAAATTTTTAAGTCATGGAACTTATTCAGAAATTGGGAACAAAGAATTAATTTTGGAATGTTGGAAGCGTTTTATTAGGTCTGTTCGCGCAACCTCCTAAAACAGTGCAATTTTACGAAAAATTACGAAATTTTACCAAATCAAACCAAACTAAGTCGCGTACTCAAAAATTTTGCAATTTTTAATAATAATAATTTTTAATAATATATATACAAAGCTTTTCCTTTCATCAGTTGTGTTCACTGAGGTTTTTCCTAGATCAGAACAGCACAGGACAGCACAGTTTCATGAGAAACGTCAGATCAAGTTAGAACAGTCAGTTAAACGTCAGTTGTCAAAAAAAAAAAAACAAAACAAAACAAATTGCAAATTGCGTGAATTTTTCGTTTCTCGCTTATTTTTTTCATTTTTTGTGTTTTTACTGTGAAAAATATTATTAAAAATTATTGAAATGGAAAATCAAGTGATTGCTAAGATAATACTGAATGAAAATGTTAGTGGTTTAGACACCGATAGTGATTTTTCGTCGGATTCCTCTTCAGATGATTGGAATGAAACTGTGACGAATGTTATTACCTTTTCTTTGATGAAATGTAAAAGAAATTTATTTTATAATTATTTAATTAAACAAATTAAACAAATTGACAAAATAACTTTGTTTTAATTTTTTTAAATCACGAGAAAAAAATACACAAAGCACAGCCAAATCAAAACGTAAACAAAAAAAAAAATGACAACTTCGTTTTTGACATTTCTCACAAGTCTGTTCTAACCTGATCTGACTCAAAAGCAAGAACAGAAAATCCTGTTCTAAACTGTTCTAGGTTTGTCAATGAACAGGAAAGTAGAGCAGCTCAGCACAGAAAAAACCTCAATGAACAGCAAAAAGCTGTACTTTTCTGTCTAGAACAGTCCAGCACAGCGTCAGTGAACACAATTATCAAGTTCAAACAGAAAAAAAGCAGAGAAGAGCTAATTTTTCAATTTTGTTTTATTTTCTTCTTTCACCAAAGACGGTATTATCTGTTCCAGTGAACAAGTTTATTTTATTCTGTTTTTAACGGATTTAAATAAAAAGAATTCACAAATTAATATTATTTATAATCGTTTACATCAACTCTGCACCTCAGCCAAAGACCGAGAATCACCACCACCGCCCAAAACAATGTCGAAGAATCTAAGCGCCTAAAGACACGTCCCATTCCGGACGCAAAACATCAATTAAAAAAAAACCCAAAAAACCTCCAAGGTCTTAATTGCAAATAAAGAAAACCCCGACAATTAGGCCATCAACAAAGCAAAGAGAAATGGACAACGACAACGAAAATGAAGTTTTGTGCGAAAAAATCATCAACGAAATTAATGCAGTGTTTGTCAAGGACCCCGATTTGTGAGTTTCGTCTCGTCAATTGTTTTTTATTAGAATGTCGCTGAAGCTTTCCATAGCTAATTGATTGCTGTGTGTCGTATGATTGATTGTGATTGTTTCTTCCTTCCTCTTGGTCCCTCTGTACCATTTTTTATTTAATATAATCTATTTGGGTAATTATCATCTCTACTCTTATATTTCCGCTGAAGCTTGTTTGGAGCTCTGACCTTCGTCGCTATGGAAGCACAACCCCATTCCATTCCATCCCCTGATACAATTCTCTTTTTGACAGTGATGTTTGAATTTTTCTTTAAAAAAAACGCTTGAGGGATCTCTGTATGTACAAGAAAAAGAAAGGGAATCGACTGCATAAGAGGGCGGGAGTGAGGCAAGTGTTGTGCTGTTACGAAAACAATGCTCAATTGAAGGTTCAAATTTATGGCATCAAGGCAAAGATTAATGTCGGTCAAGGCCATACGCGATGGATTCCGCTTCTGTTTTTGTGTTTTCGTTTTAATCGATAAAATTGTGACGTGGAATTATGTTTTGTTCATAAGTAGCATCTTTGCATGAGGACGTGGGTTTAATGCCGGGTTATTAATGAGAGTGAAGGTTGTTTGTTTCGGAAAAGAGATTTACAACAAGAAAACTTCAGTAAAACGTTCGTTTGAATTCATGAAATCTTCTATGTTATTAGCATAGGGCTGATTTTCTTATAGTTTACGCAATATTCAATTTTGCACCTATCCTTAAGATCGAGATTGACATCGGTACCAAATATTCTTCAGTTATAGATCTGGCTGAAATCTGTCGTTGGTAGTTCAAGGCTTGAAATCCCCCAAAACCAGCATCACTGTAGCATTTAAGTATAGAAGACTTGCTTGCTTAAGGTGGCGCTACAGTCCGGGGTGGACTTGGGCCTCAACCAACAGTCTCCGCCAGCCAGCTCGGTCCCTAGCTAGCTGTCTCTAGTTTTGCACTCCAAGTTGATTGCGGTCCTCTTCCACTTGTGAGCGCCACCTGAGTCGCGGTCTTCCTCTACTTCTGCGTCCCTCGGGAATGATGTCGAAGGCTTTCCGGGCCGGAGCGTTGGTGTCCATGCGCTCCAAATGACCGAGTTATCTGAGTCTCTGGAACTTGACCCTTCTGGCTAAGTTCACGTCGTTGTACAACCCGTAAAGTTCGCTGTTGTATCTCCTTCTCCATTCCCCATCAATGCACACGGGGCCAAAGATGACCCGAAGAACTTTCCTCTCGAAACAGCCTAAGGCACATTCATCCGATTTTGTCAAGGTCCATGCTTCTGCACCATACAGCAGTACTGGGATGATGAGGGTGTTGTACAGTTTAACCTTAGTTGCTCGAGAGAGGGCTTTTCCACTCAATTGCTTTCTTAGCCCAAAGGAACAGCGATTAGCAAGAGTAATTCTTCGTATTATCTCGGCGCTGGTGTTATTGCCCGTGTTAATAGCGGAGCCTAGGTAGACAAACTCCTTAACTACCTCGAAGTTGTATGCGTCTATTGTGAAAAGGTGGTGGGTATCGATTTGAGTTCATAGGTTTTTTCCAGGATCTGCCGCAACGTGAAAATTTGGTCGACTTTCCTGGCCTGGAGCCACATTGATAAGGACTAATCAGATTGTTGACGATTGTCAGACGTTCACATATTACGGCAGTGAGGATCTTGTAGGTGATGTTCAGCAGACTGATTCCTCTGTAGTTGGCGCAGTTTAGAGGATCTCCCTTTTTCAGGATCGGGCAAACAATGCTGAGGTTCCATTCATCGGGCATGCATTCCTCCGACCATATCTTACGGATGATTTGGTGCATGCTTCTATCTAGATCGTCGCCTGCGGCTTTGAACAGCTCGGCAGCTAGACCATCTGCTCAAGCGGCTTTGTTGGATTTCAGCCGTGATATTGCCGTTTTCACTTCCTCTAGGTCGGGTTCACGGAATTGTTGGCTGTCATCGTGTATGATAAAAGGCTCCTGTCTGACGGCGGGGTTCTGTTCGTCGTCGCCGTTATACAGTCTACAGAAGTGGTCTTTCCAAATCCCCAGCACTGACTGCGGTTCTACTATGATGTTCCCTTGTTGGTCTCTGCAGGTATCGGTTCTTGCTCGATGACCTTGAGCCAGCTGTTTTACCTTCCGATAAAACCTCCGAACTTCATTCCTGCTGTTAGCTCTCTCCACATCTTCGATCTGACACTTCTCATGCTCTTTCTTTTTTCTCCTGAGAAGCCGGCGTTCCTCTCTCCTCTTTTGCTCGTAGAGTTCACGAGCAGCTCTTGTCCTTCTTTGCAGCGCCGCTTTGTATGCCTCCTGCTTGGCTGCATGGGCCTGCCTGCATTCTTCGTCAAACCAGGGGTTTCGTTTTGGTGGCTGTGTGAAACCCAGCACATTAGAGGCGGCGTCTGTAACTACATTCTGGCAATGTTGCCACTGGTCTTCGATACTTGATGTTGGCGGCATAGGACTCCTTAAGAGGTTACTTGACACTCGATCAGAGAAGGATCTGGCGATCTCTTGCGACTGTAGGCGTCCGACGTCGAATTTTCTTGCAGCATTCCCTTGTTTTGGCCGTTGTCGGGATATTCGTGGCACTACCTTGGCTACGACGAGGTAGTGATCCGAGTCGATGTTGGCCTTTCGGAAAGTTCGAACATCTAGAATGCTGGACAAGTGCCTTCCGTCGATCGCAATTTGATCAATCTGGTTGACGGTTGATTGATCAGGAGATCTCCATGTACCTTTATGGATGTTGAGATGTGGGAACCAGGTGCTTGCTACCACAACATTTCGCCCCGCAGCAAAATCGATCAGCCTGAATCCGTTGTCGGAAGTGGTGTCGTGCTGGCTGTGCTTTCCGACTGTTCTGCCAAAGATGCCTTCTTTTCCCAGCTTTGCGTTAAAATCGCCTAGGACAATTTTCATGTCATAGCTAGGACATTGCTCATATGTTTTGTCGAGGAGCTCGTAGAATTCGTCTTTGGTGTCGTCCTTTTTCTCTTCTGTGGGGGCATGCGCGCATATTAAGCTAAGGTTGCCGAATTAAGCCTTGATTCGGATCGTCGTTATGCGTTCCCTTACGCATTTGAAGTCTGCTTCTCACGACGAATCCGCATCCAAAGAGTCGCTTTTGTTGCTCCCGGTAACAATCACCATAGTAGATGTCGCAGTTTTTCATCCTCCTTTTGCCCGGTCCGTCCCACCCCATTTCCTGGATAGCGGTAATATCTGCTTTGTAGCTGTTGAGGGTCTCCGCTAGTTGTTCGGCAGCACGCGGTCTATTAAGGGACCTAACATTCCACGTGCATACCCGAAATTCGTTGTCCTTTATACATTTGCTTGAGTCGTCATCAGTGTATCCGTCCGTTTCCGAGGCCTGTTGTTGCTTCGCAACTAATGCTTTTTCTACGTAGCCGGGAAGTCACCCCGACGTGCAACCCCCAACCTGGAGTACCAGGTACTTGATGTGACTCCAAGTACAGAGCCGGCAAAACCGCTCCTTTTACGGCCTGGGCATCAAATATGTCGAAGTAGCGAAGTAGAAGTAGTAGTAAAGGTGTTCACCAAGTAGTTCGATCTAACTGGAACTGAGGACGCCACCGTTGATTCCAAAAAAAAGAAATTCATCCGCTGCCGTCCCTCGTGGGAAGTGCCTTATTGGGAACACTCCTTCGTTGTGGGGTAATTAGTAGTAACAGCCTACTCCGCTTCGACCTGTCGAACATGGGAGGCCCTTCTGCGAAAACAAGTTTCGCGATCGCATAGCTCTAAGCATCGTGGTAATACCGTACCGTAAGCCGCTCCGCCACGTCAAGGCTTACACCATGGACGGTAACCTCAACCTCCTACAATAAGTTTGATCGTCCATTGGTTGTACCCCAAACTTCGAATTTCCTTCCACTGTAAATTTGGTCTACTGTATTTTCTACTTCGCTGGGGGGCACGATGGCCGACTCTACACAGCTTTTTTCTTGTAGTTATATCTGCTTCGCGGTAGGTTTGATATAGCTCAGATTATACCGTCTCTGGAATCGTCTTTGGAGACCCAACTTTTCTTTGGAATGCGGCTAAGAGTTCAGAGTAATTGAGGATTGGTAAGACTGCTAAGCAGCAGCTTCAAAATAATTCGGCCCAATCGAGGTAACCGCCGGAGCAGATTTGCTCCCATTGCCTCCGAATTACGCTTCGAGGTAGTTCTCTGAAAGGCAATATGTCTCCGATTCGGAGGAAATCGGCGAAAATTCCGCTGCGGCGAGCGACGGTTACCTCCATTGGGCTGAGTGAGATTTTTCGATTTAAAGAGCCTTGAGATACTGCAACGTGCTCTGTTCAGCCCCAGTATTTCTCCGTCTCCTTGATCTGGTTAATTGAGACTCGTTCAGTTTGTGGGTTAATTCAAAAAGTATCAATTTGGATTCTTCTAAATGATGGCTTGAATCTCTTCTTCAGTTTTGGCATCATGGTCTCTCCTTTCCTCGATTTCCATTCCCTGTCGTGTTTGAGCGTGTGCTTGTGTCAATTCTTAAAAAAAGAACAAAATCTCAACCACATCAAAATCAAAATCTTCTTTTTTTGTGGTTCCAGATGCTCTTTCGAAATAATTCCGACAATCCTGCAGCAAAACAAATCGCCAGTCATCCATGTCGACCACAATCTTGGTCTTGAATCGTGGTGTGCCAAGCACGTCTACGACTACGCGCACAAAGCAATCATTACCCTCAAACTCGCCAATCGCTATCTCTATAACGATTCTATCATCAAATATGTCAACATCGCTCTGCTAATCAATCCCGATGTGACATCGTTTTGGCACATTCGACGTCAACTTATCCAAAAGAACAAACTGAAAGTGCACAAAGAATTTCAGTATTCGGCTTTGGTTCTTAGTAAAAAACCGAAATCGAGCGAAGCATTCGCATATCGTCGATGGTTGTTTTCATTTCAAAGTGAGTTATATTGACGGTCCTTCATTAAAAATCATTTGTGTAAAAGTTTTAACGTCTTCTAGGCGTCGAATCGATTGATTGGTCCATGGAAATTGGCATCTGTGATCGCTGTGCTGACAAGAGTTCGAGCAACTACCACGCATGGTCCCATCGGCAATGGGTACTGCAAAAAGAGCCGCAACTCCTCAAAACCGAAATCATGCTGACGGAGAAATTCATGCGCAAGCACATAAGTGACTACAGCTGCTACCACTATCGACAATCGGTGCTCTACAAGCTTTTCGAACTGAGCTACTACGACACTGACGAAGTCACTAACAATCTTAACTACATACGGGACCTTATTAACTTCTATCTTATTGACGGAGTACAATCAACGGAGGACATTATCAGCACATTACTGCCCGGCAGCGACTTGCAGGCCATGGGTGAGGACAAGCTAAAATCCTTCCTATTCTGCTGTAATCTGGCTGCCTACGACATCAAGTTCTGTGATGACCAGAAGAATATGTTTGGTCAGCGCGAGTCGTTCGAGAACCATCGTCGAGCGATGTTGAAATTCATTGTCGACCACTGCGTGAAGTTGAACAGCACGAGTGACTTCTATCAGCAGCCCGTGTCGAAAGTCCCCAAATACGACTATTCGTCGCATGCATTTTTGTTGGCCCTCAAAAAGTCCGAAGGCCTGATGGGCGAACGGCATCGTCGATGGTGTAATCTATTTCTAGGATTCGACTATATGAATTGATCCTTTCTACTTGTCTACTTGAGGGCCTTATTGATATGTAGTCTGCCCCGCATGTTAATTCTTAAATTTATTAAGTTGTCAGTTCTGTGATGAACGACTTCTTCCTCTTCTTCCAGTCTTGTTCTTAAGAGCAACAAACATTTGAAATAATTAGGTACGCTTTAGAGCTCTTAAATACGCCTTTGTGAGATTTATAAATGTCTCTCCCTTTCTCTATCTATCTATCTTTATTATTCTTATGTTAAACAATAAACACAACTTTTCATTGCCAATTTCTTAAAGAAAAAAAAAACATTAATTTAGAAATACTAGAATATTGTTTAAGTAGACGAATTTTGTAGCTTATATTTTTTAATTATTATAAAAAGCATCAAAGAGAAACAAATTAAATTTGCACGTTATTTTAAATGACGGATATTACCTCGTATATTATAAACAAAATATAAAGAAGATTTAAACAAAAAACTTATATTGTTATTTTAAAGTTACAAGCAAACAAATTAAAAACTACAAATAAAAGTTATGTTATCAAATCGAATTCCTTTTTCATTTTTTCAATGACGACCTACGCTGCACAACTTCCTTCAATATATGGACTACCTAAAATACATAAGACAAATATGCCTATGCGACCAATAGTAAAAGGTTTTCCAATGGGTGGGTACAATCACGTAACCAAAAGGTATCGGATAGCTTTTTGTTATTGTAATCCATAGTAAAAATAGCAAATACATGAACCATTTTCTGTCAAAAAAAAAAATCCAAAGGTATCTGAGAATTTTTGGTTACCTCGGATATCCGAGTGATCAGCTGATCAACACATGATTTTTTGTCTTGTATTATTTGGCGCGCTATTTTATCAGCTTCCAATTTAGAAGAGAATTTAAAGAAATATAAACAAAATGACTATCGATGTTATTTTTAACAATATTTTTTTATAATTTAGATGACTCGGAAGATGTTTGCCGACGAATTCACAGGCATAAACAATTCCCTGTTCTCAAGCGTTTGATTTGTTGTTTTTTTTATAGATGTTTTGACAGCTATCTGGATACAGGTATCTGTGTCGTCCAAAAAGATATTTTATGGCGTTTTTCTTTTTTACCTCCGAGCAGATTAGATCAGATTACGGTTGTTGTCTTCGCTTAGCTATCTGCTCTATTTGCTCGGTCGATTTATCCTGAGCAAATAGATTTAGCTCAGAGCATGAAAATTTTTAGCTCCGATTTAATCGGAGCTAAAAAAGAAACACAGATTTTTTTTTTGACACATCCATGATCTGATCTAATCTGCTCGGAGGTAAAAAAGAAAAACGCCATTAGATACGGGTATCTCAGATAGCCTATCCGATACATGACTGAACGTAGCCAATAAGAGGTTTTATTTTGAATAGCCCGCTATTTCGGTAGCTGTCACTTTTGAAGCTGTCATTTTTTGACATTTGACAAGTAGAAACTACGCCATTAATAAAAATGGAACGATACACGCTTCAACAACGCATTGAAATTATTAAAATTCACTATAAAACATTATTGGGTCGTCGTGAAGCACCTTGTCGGACCGCAATACAGAAATTGTTGGATTGTGATTTAACACCTTGCGACTTCTTCCTTTGGGGCCACGTGAAAAATAAGGTCTACGCCAACAGCCCAGCGTCGTCGATTCAAGACCTCAAAGATAGAATTCGTGAGGCTATCGAGGACATAGGGCAGCCACTTTGCGATTTGGTTATGGAAAATTTCAAATATGGTCCTGTAAGCGTGGTCGTGGTGGCCATTTGGCTGATGTTGTGTTCCATTATTAACGGCATACCTTCCTCTTTATATTGAAATAAACATCCGATCATTTATCTCAAAAAATGCAATTTTTCTTTGAATATCAAAATAACACCTCTTATTGGAAAACCCTTTATCATCTATGATGATGCCTTGCTACGAACTTTCCAAATTTATTGGCAAAATATTACAAAGTATCACAAACAATTCACAATACACTAGGTGTGTTTTTTTGGCAAAGCTATCCGTATCCGCAGTAGTAGACTACATGTATTACAAATACAACACGATACTGCCGATAAAAGTAGAAGTAGAATCATACTGCGGATAGAATATAGAAAAATTCAATAATCGTCTTTAAAATGATAGCAGCGACCAACTTCTAAATACAAAAATTTAACAACTGCGGATGCGTTTTTTTGGTAAATCCTACTGCACTGCGGATAGATTTACCAAAAAAACACACCTACTAGGCGTGTTTTTTTGGCACAGCTATCCGTATCTGCAGTGGGAGCATCCATGTATTACACATACAACACGCAGCTGCGGATAAAACTTAAACTTAAATCTGGCTGCGGATAAAAAATTGACATTTTTTCGAGTATCGATACTCGATCGGAGAAAAATTGAATTTCTTAGGTTGGTAACTCGGATAATCGGATAACTCAAAGAGTCGCGAAGGCTGTGTTCGCAGTGTGCAACGCACTTTAAGTGCGTGCTTTTATTTAAGTTTATTTTGAATTAAAATTGGAACGCACAAATCAAGGAACGAGTCACACATAGTTGCTTTATGGTGTTTAATATTTTTCTTCTGTAATGTAGTTTTCTATTTGCGAGATTTAAGGTATAACTACAACGGCCACTTTTTGCAAAAAGTGGGAAAATTACAAAGTAAAATTTTTGTTTCTTTGTAGCACCATTTGAATTTGAAAAAAAAAAAAAACTACAAAAATTGTTTTTGACTTTTAACTTTGGGGTGGATAAATTGTCACAAAATGAGTTTGAAAATTTTCACTTTTTGATTTTTTGCAAAAAGTGCTCTTTGTAGTCATACCTTTAAAGTAAGTCAAATTTGTGAATCTGACAGCTTAAAGAGTTGGTGAAGTGAGGAAAAAGTGGAAAAATGTCAGATTTCCTGATCTATTTGAGACTTGAGATTCAAAAAAATGGATTCGAGAATCAAAAATCTGAATCTCGATTTTTATCAAAATTCACACATATGTAGGTACAAGCACACGCACTTTCAAACACACTTCTCTGTTTGACATTTGTCTGAACATTTGTTTTCGCAGCAGGGCCTCCCATGGTCGATAGGTCGAAGCGGAGTAGGCTGTTACTACTAATTACCCCACAACGAAGGAGTGTTCCCACCAAGGCACTTCCCACGAGGGATGGCAGCGGATGAATTTCTTTTTGGAATCAACGGTGGCGTCCTCAGTTCCAGTTAGGTCGAACTACTTGGTGAACACCTTTACGGGCTTTACGGGCTTATTTGAAGCTCAGGCCGTAAAAGGAGCGGTTTTCCGGCTTTTGTACTTGGAGTCACATCAAGTACCTGGTACTCCAGGTTGGGGGTTGTACGTCGGGGTGACTTCCCGACTACATAGAAAAAATCTAGTTGCGAAGCGACAACAGGCCTCGGAAACGGACGGATACACTGATGACGACCCAAGCAAACGTAAAAAGGACAACGAATTTCGGATATGTACGTGGAATGTTAGGTCCCTTAATGGACTGCGTGCTGCCGAACAACTAGCGGAGACCCTCAACAGCTACAAAGCAGATATTACCGCTATCCAGGAAATGCGATGGGATGGACCGGGCGAAAAGAAGATGAAAAACTGCGACATCTACTATGGGGATTGCTACCGGGAGCAAAAACAGCGACTCTTTGGATGCGGATTCATCGTGGGAAGCAGACTCAGGCAAAAAGTCTTGAGCTTCAAATGCGTAAGCGAACGCATCACGACGATCCGAATCAAGGCTAAATTCGGCAACATTAGTTTAATATGCGCGCATGCCCCCACAGAAGAGAAAAAGGACGACACCAAAGACGAATTCTACGAGCTCCTCGACAAAACATATGAGCAATGTCCTAGCTATGTCATGAAAATTGTCCTCGGCGATTTTAACGCAAAGCTGGGAAAAGAAGGCATCTTTGGCAGAACAGTTGGAAAGCACAGCCTGCACGACACCACTTCCGACAACGGATTCAGGCTGATCGATTTTGCTGCGGGGCGAAATGTTGTGGTAGCAAGCACCTGGTTCCCACATCTCAACATCCATAAAGGCACATGGAGATCTCCTGATCAATCAACCGTCAACCAGATTGATCACATTGCGATCGACGGGAGGCACTTGTCCAGCATTCTAGATGTTCGAACTTTCCGAGGAGCCAACATCGACTCGGACCACTACCTCGTCGTAGCCAAGGTAGTGCTACGAATATCCCGACAACGGCCAAAACAAAGAAATGCTGCAAGAAAATTCGACGTCGGACGGCTACAATCGCAAGAGATCGCCAGATCCTTCTCTGATCGAGTGTCAAGTAACCTCTTAAGGAGTCCTATGCCGCCAAAATCAAGTATCGAAGACCAGTGGCAACATTGCCAGAATGCAGTTAGAGATGCCGCCTCTAATGTGCTGGGTTTCACACAGCCACCAAAAAGAAACCCCTGGTTTGACGAAGAATGCAGGCAGGCCCATGCAGCCAAGCAGGATGCATACAAAGCGGCGCTGCAAAGAAGGACAAGAGCTGCTCGTGAGCTCTACGAGCAAAAGAGGAGAGAAGAACGCCGGCTTCTCAGGAGAAAAAAGAGAGAGCATGAGAAGCGTCAGATCGATGATGTTGAGAGAGCCAACAGCAGGAATGAAGTTCGGAGGGTTTATCGGAAGGTAAAACAGCTGGCTCAAGGTCATCGAGCAAGAACCGATACCTGCAGAGACCAACAAGGGAACATCATAGTAGAACCGCAGTCAGTGCTGGGGATTTGGAAAGACCACTTCTGTAGACTGTATAACGGCGACGACGAACAGAACCCCGCCGTCAGACAGGAGCCTTTTATCATACACGATGACAGCCAACAATTCCGTGAACCCGACGTAGAAGAAGAACAGCTATATCACGGCTGAAAACCAACAAAGCCGCTGGAGCAGATGGTCTAGCTGCCGAGCTGTTCAAAGCCACAGGCGACGAGCTAGATAGGAGCATGCTGTTGTGAATGGTACCTTATTCAGAACAAACATCTTCAAAACACCTAAAGGAAAACACTTGTTACTACTTGGAATTTCAATACTGTGAAAAACTAAAGAAAATAAAATCAAGTATACCTAGGTTTTTCAATGAAAATTTTTCAGTATTGAAAATTTTTATTCTAGTTAGTTTTTCAAGACTTGCAGAAGTGCTCAAAAAAAAATAAAGAAAAAAAAAATCAAAATTTGTATCTTCAGAGAAGAAGATACTTTTGGAATCTTCTGAAAAAAAGATTATAGGTATACAAGTTTTGAATAATATAGATTAAAGAAAATATACTTCTACATATAATTATTAAATTACAGATCCCTGAATTTGAATTGAGGTAGACCCGGAAATTCCAAGGACAGATTTGGACATTCAGTCCCTCAAATCTTTAACATAAGGATTATGCATGAAGCATCGATCAAAATCCTTAATTTACACAAATCAGTGCAAAGTCTAATAATCTTTAAAGTTCCAAGGCCTTAATATATCCTAGTCGAAAATTCAATTATATCGATTTCAAAGGAAAATTTAATTGCTGCGACAGTCGACACTCTCCAAGAGACATTTTTTTTCAAACAAAAAAATATTCAATCAAAGACTTCAAGAATACTGCATTTAATCCTGATAGTGGCGGTGAATCAGGAAGCAGTTGCGTTCCATTCCTGAACAATTCCAGACATTTTTTTTTTGTTAAAAAGATTAAATGCCATCTTTTTTCTTGTAGATAATTAGCTTAAATAATTTGTTCTCTTTTCATCTTAATTTCTTAACATCTTAATCTAACTATTTAACTTAAATTATCTAACCATTATCTAATAACAATCTCGTGGTTGTAAAATATTTATTGTGAATGAATTAAATAACAAACATAAATTTTTCCAAGTCAATCACAACAGGATCAAGAACGGGTGCGCACATCGTCCAGGATCCATGTAAGTTTGCATTGATTTTTTCCTAAAGTATTTTCAATTCACGATATATGTATATTACCATTATTTAAATACCTTATAATAACTTTCTTTATTTACTACAATAGTTTATTCATTTAATTTACTTCGATAAATAGCTTTGTTTATAATTAGTATTTTTATAACCAATGGTAGTTTTCTTTAAATCAACATTTATTATTTCTTTCATTTGTTTCAAATATTTCATACCGATAATACGCGTTATTCTTTAGTATAAACAAAACATGTCAAAAATGTCTTGGACTATTTAAATATATAGTAGAATTTTAACATGACAAAGTAAATCATTTTATTTGGGGATTGTTGGGGTGTCGTACTGGTCAAGTGAGGTAAGATGAAGAAATTATTTCTAGGGGTAACACAAAAAAATATGAGTATGAGTGTTACCAAAGGTATATAGTAGAGGGTGGGATCAATGTACTCAGGTTATAGAACATCCAATAACCCGTTGCCAATGTCTAACAATGTCCGTCCGAGAAGAGTGTCTGATTAGTCAGAATTTTAAGAATATCTATATATTCAGTCCTGGCATGATGATTTTTAGTTTGTTATTCTTGAGTTTTACTGACTTGCAAGAATCCTCCCCACCGACGAGCTAGACCCTTCAAGCATGCCGACGTAAGTCAGTGGCTCTGATAAGAACATTATACCCATGTTCATTTGTATGAATAAAAATGGAATAACAATGCACCAAATCATCTGTAAGATATGGTCGGAGGAATGCATGCCCGATGAATGGAACCTCAGCATTGTTTGCCCGATCCTGAAAAAGGGAGATCCTCTAAACTGCGCCAACTACAGAGGAATCAGTCTGCTTAACATCGCCTACAAGATCCTCTCTGCCGTAATATGTGAACGTCTGAAGCCTTTCGTCAACAATCTGATTGGTCCTTATCAATGTGGCTTCAGGCCAGGAAAGTCTACCATCGACCAAATTTTCACGGTGCGGCAGATCCTGGAAAAAACCTATGAAATGCAAATCGATACCCACCACCTCTTCATTGATTTTAAGGCCGCGTATGACAGCATCTACAGAGACGAACTGTATAAAGCTATGTCTAGCTTTGGCATCCCTGCCAAGCTCGTTCGCTTGTGCAAAATGACGATGGAGAACTCACGCTGCTCTATCAAGGTTGGCAATGAGCTTACGGAATCATTCGACGTCAAAAAAGGATTCAGACAAGGCGATGCACTATCGTGCGATTTCTTTAACATCGTTCTTGAGAAGATAGTCCAAAACTCCACCGTCAACACCAGAGGCACTATCTTCTATAAATCTGTTCAACTTCTCGCGTACGCCGACGATATTGATATAATGGGAAGAACACAGCGTGATGTCAATGGCGCCTTTGTGAGAATTGAGACAGAAGCGGCAAAAATGGGTTTAGGGGTAAATGAGGGAAAAACGAAGTACATGCTGTCTTCGAGTAAGGACACCCAACATCGACGGCTCGGACAGAACGTCACAATAGACGCATACAACTTCGAGGTAGTTAAGGAGTTTGTCTACCTAGGCTCCGCTATCAACACGGACAATAACACCAGCGCTGAGATAAGACGAAGAATTACTCTTGCTAATCGCTGTTTCTTTGGGCTAAGAAAGCAACTGAGTGGAAAAGCCCTCTCTCGAGCAACTAAGGTTAAACTGTACAACACCCTCATCATCCCTGTCCTGCTGTATGGTGCAGAAGCATGGACCCTAACAAAATCGGATGAATGTGCCTTAGGCTGTTTCGAGAGGAAAATTCTTCGGGTCATCTTTGGCCCCGTGTGCATTGATGGGGAATGGAGAAGGAGATACAACAGCGAACTTTACGGGTTGTACAACGACGTGAACCTAGCCAGAAGGGTCAAGGTCCAGAGACTCAGATGGCTCGGTCATTTAGAGCGCATGGACACCAATGCTCCGGCCCGGAAAGCCTTCGACACTATTCCCGAGGGACGCAGAAGGAGAGGAAGACCGCGACTCAGGTGGCGCACACAAGTGGAAGAGGACCTCAATCAACTTGGAGTGCACGGACGAATTTTCATCAAAATCAAGGAAATTCGTCCGAATTTCACAAAGTCATAATGATAATGAAAAAAATAAAAAAAATAAAAAAAAAATAAACAAATTCAAAAGAACAGAAAAATAAGACAAAAAAAAACTTTCCTTAAAATTGAAAAAAAGTGTGTAAGTTTGATTGATCGAAACAGAGAAACGGTTAATCGTATTGATGTGAAATTTTCACCAAAATCAAGGAACTTTTATGAGCTTTAATAATCAAGCCTCAGATTAGTTGTATCACTGAAAAGCACAAAATAACGGTAGTTTTTATGAAAAAGTTGAAAAATGCGTATTTTGGACCTTTTTTGAAAGTGATATAAAAGATTTAAAAAAGCAAGTTTTTGTGTAGAAAATTTAATGAGCTTTTCAAATCTGCCTTTAGTTTTTTTGTAAGTCAATATTTAGCAAAGTTATTAGGGTCCAAAGTCAAAATTGTGTTTTTGCATGTAAACCCATTTTTTGATTAGAAAAAAAGTCGTAGCGATCTGAACCAAACAGTGAATTATAGCCAGCAAAATTCTCAAATTGAATCTTAGATTGGTTGGATTGAAAAAAAAACTTCCGCTCATTTTATGACAACTCAAAGTTTATTTTTATTTTCGATTTTGAAATTGAGTGAACATTTTTTACGCTCAAGCAAAAACGACTAACGGTACTTTTTAAAGTCAAAAAAATTTGAAAAGAAAAAATGATAACCTTTGAAAAACTTTTTATTTCAATTCAATACGACTTTTTTCTACTGAGATACAGCCTTATAAAAGTCCACTCCATTTTTGAGTTTTTTCAAGTGTTCCTTTAATTGTTTTGACTAGTGTATTTGCAATAATTGACAAGCATAAAATTGAAGAAGTTTTATAGATCTTGAACAGATTTCATCCCAAAATACAGTTTACTATTGAAAAAGAACACAACTGCTCGATATCATTTCTAGATGTCAAAAGGTACAAAGGTACAGCCTTAACTGCTTATGCCATTGCATTTGGACATAATCCTTACTTCCACCAAATTCTTCAAACCGAAACACACTGCTCTTAACGATATACGCTTGAAACGCTTCACATTCTAAGCAACAAGAACAACATGAATCGGAAACAGGAACAGGACACCCAAAATATCTCATCTGAATACTGTTCTCTTGTTTCTTCCTAATTTTATCTTCTTTTTCACAAATTCAATAGTTGACAATAACTCGTCTTCGCTTAACGAAGTGCAATTCGCATTTTATATTAAACTAGCTGACCCTGCGAACTTCGTCTCGCCACCCTTCGATTAAAATAGAGAACTTCATATCTGAATTTTTGCAAGCTCTGCAACTAATAGTCTTCTTTTATTAAAGCATGAAATAAAATGCAAATTTCTTTGAAAAATTCAAAAACTTCTCTGTTTTGACTATTTCACAAAAATCAGAATTCCAAACAGCTTATCCACCTTATTTGCTGACTTTCCCCTTAATTATGTGGTACCTATGTGTCCCAGAATAGCGAACTCAGATTTCATGTTAATGAATTTATATATGTTAGTGGCCTCTACTCTTCACCGATTCCTTTTTTTTTATCTCAGACGAGAATTTGCAAGAACCAGTTTCCACGATCACGATCAGGCACATGAAGGAGAAAAAAAGGCATTATACGCAGACGACGCACGTCTAGGTAGAAAAGGAAGCAAATTCATATACATACATGCAATGCAATAAAAAAGACCCAAAAAAATAGGTATCAATATCAAGTGAAGAAATGTGCACTTTTTTTTCCTTTTTTTCTTTGAGCTAGGAATATATATTATGAAAACAATGCATGTAAGTAGGTACAAGAAAAGTGGTATCATAGATATTGTTGTTGCAGCACGAGACATCGCGATGTGATAAACGGTTAGGTTTTTATTTCTTTTTGTGTTTGTCTAGTTGAAGAAATATAAAAAAGATGAACCTTTATGAGAAGATTATTTATTTGTTTCCTCTTGCGAGGTGTAAATAAATAATTTTTGAAGAGGCAGGATAACTATTTTATATGAAATGGAAATTCTTTTATTGGGCGATGATTGCGTTTGTAACAGGCAGGTACCTTTCATCTTTTAGACAGATGAACAGTTTATTCAAAAGAGTCATGAACCTATTATTGAAATTTTTGACCTACGCAATAAAACGATGCAAGTAGAGGGTGTCTCAGTTAGAGTGCTCTTTTTAAAATTGGATTTTTATGCAAGTGTCAACTCTGAAATTTGACAGCTGCTACCTCTGTTTATTCTGATTATTTAAAATGGAGTGCTTTTCGAAAGAACAACGCGTTATATTTGTGAATATCTACTCTCGCAAACTTCGCAAAATTTTCTGCCGAGAAAATTTAAAAAAAACATATTTTATTCCATACTTAATCGGAATATATCTTCTTTAGAGGCCAGTTACAGCTTTAATTGGTTTTCATCATTGAAACACATCATTGAAATTTTTCTGATAGGTCGGTTATTATAGCAATCATTGAAAATTTCTGTCAGGAATTTTTTTCCTGACGTAATTCAATCATTGGAACTGTGAGAAGTTGAACATTTATGTAGATCATTAAAATTGTACAAAATTGAAACGAAAATCATTGGAATGATTTGTTTAATTTTTGACATAATACAATCAGCTGTTCAGGAAAATGATTTTACAACCGCAAAATAGAAAAACACATTTTAATGAAAAAATAAGTGTGTAATTGAACTTTTTCATGTCAATAAAAATTCTTGGAGTGATTTCCGATCGATTGGTATATACTTTCTTTTCAAAAGAAAACATATGTCGATTTCCATTGAACCACATGAAATGGACGGCCCGTCGCTACTAAAAATCAATATTTTTTGGTTTCAATGGAAAGGAAAAACGTAGCAATATCTTTTTGTAAGTGTATCTTCGTCCTCGGATGAGGAATGCTTGTAATGATGTCAATGTTATGTGTACCTATTCTTGAGAACACAACGATAAACCTTATTTACTTTCATTATTATTCTTTATTTTCATTATTATTATTTATAATATTCACTATTCTATTATTTATCGTTATTATAACATAACAAAAACGCACTCTCTTCTATTTTCTTTTTCAACACATAATTATTCCATTTGCAAAAACTGTCAAGTTTTTAGGATGTGTTCAAATCAGTGTGAAAATCTGTGTAGATTCGTCTCAAAAGACGAATTCAAAACGAATCAATTCGTCGGGAAAAAACATCAATACTTTTCCCATTGGAAAACGTTTATGAACAAAATATTGCCGGCCCGTCGACGGTACATCAATGTTTTGGTTCAATGGAAAACCACAATAGTTAAATATCCATTCAAAGATTTTCCGGATCCATTTCAATGATAGCTATAACTGGCCTCTTACAATACAATAAAAATATCACAACTCTATCATAAAATACTTGTCTTTATTTTTAAATGAAAAAGTGCACTCTTACTGAGGCACCCTATACTTATTTGTTCCAAACGAATTAAAAAATTAATTGGGTTCTCCCATTTATTTGTAGTACCTACGACCTTACTTCTTACTACCTACCTACCTACACAACATTTTTGAGCTATACAAGGTGTCGCAAAAAAATAATACATATTGCACTTGTACTTGTCATATATTCTAATAAATCGCAAATCTCCCTCGCAACCACCAAAACAAAAAGATATGATAAGAAATTATCGCACATGTGCGATATGCTTTGTACCTCATTCATTTTCTTATTTTGTCATCTCCAACAACAAAAAACAAAAAGAAGCCACTTACTTACCGCATTCTTTTTATGCGCTTTCTCTATCTCCCGCTCTAACCCTTCTTCTATAATTATGTCATCTGCACATATCTATTTTCTCATCTTGCATCTTTCTTCTACTTCTATGTAAAGCAATATCGAGTTTTCTTCACACTTCCATGAATTGAAGAACAAAAAGTACATTTTCTGTTGAGGAGAAAAAACAACATCTTTTGTAAGAAAGAGAAGAGAAAGCAAAACAAATTGCAGCACCACCTAGTGGCATTCCTTTGAACCCTGCTTCTTTGTGTGTGTAATCGACCATTCTTTTTTGACAAAAAACGCAAAAAAGACGATTTTTCAAAAATAAAAATAAAAAAGACCATTAGCAAACAAATTATTTTGTTATTTGAAATAAATAAAAAAAATAACAGAAAAAAATAAAAAAAATATGTGCTAGTTTTATTGCCTATATTTCACTGACAATAACCTTACAAATATTGACCTTTTGAAGTTTATTTTTAAATATGTTACAGGTGAAAAATGAAAAAAAAAAAAAAAACACTGACGTTAAGTAAGACATATATTAATCTTTCATAAAAAAATATTTCAAAAAATTCAAAAATATATTAATCAATTTCCCGGGCAAACGCGCAAAATGCTAGACAAAAAATATGTATTTTTTATGTTTGTGTTAACAAAAACATTTGACAAACATAAAAAAAAAATAAAAAAAATTATTCCGTTGAAATTACATATTTAAAGCTTTGAAAAAAGTTAATTTGACTTCACTACCTTTTATATTTTAGAAGTTATACTAAAAAATGCATTCATACTTTTTACGTAATTTGCTGTATTTTTAATTGTTTTTCGAATTTTGTGTGGAAAAAATTATAACGATAATCGAAAAAAAAAACAGCGACGTTAAGTAACAGGATATATTGTCATTATAAAAAAATATAAAATAAATAAAAATGTAATATTTAACCCATTTCCCATTAGTTAGCGCAAGCGTCTTTCAAAATTTTATAGTTTTTCCGTTTTCTTGTCGGTTTTGAGGTACATCGAATTTTTATTTATTTTTTTAATTATACAAACATTTGACCCTATTTAACAGCAATCGAAAACCGTTTGTTTTATTAAAATATTTGAAAAATTGCGTACGCTACACAGTTTCGCGCAAAAGTCCAACCAATTTTTACATGGGAAACCTCCCCTTAAGATTTTCTCAAAAATTTATTTTTATACAATGAAAATTTTATAAAAATGCATTGAGGATTGAGCAGATTAAGAGTCCAAACCGGACATACCAATGCAACTTAAATTCAATAAAAAAAAACTTGATTTAAGATGTTGAAGTTCTTCGTGCTCTCTCAGAGTTTTCCGAGTTCCCAATAAAGAAGAAGTAATTCTATATACAAAAATTTAAAAAAAAAACTACATAATGTAAATGTAATGTAAACAGCTGACAAGGATATTGCGTTATCGAAGTAGAGTGTTAGATTTTCCATTTTGATTTACTCGATTGGAGGCAGCAAAACCTGGAAGCAGAGCTTGAAACGAAAGTAAAACGTCCTCGTTGACCATAAATCTGTCAGTACGATTTTGTATAAAAGAATCTAGACAGGGAATAAGTATAGAAACTCTAAAATAGTCTTCTGGACATGATGTTTCTGGATTAGAGCGCGTTGTTTGTTTCAAAGAAAGCCTTGGAATTGTTATGCTGACTTCAAATAAATCCCTGGCAAGTTGTGATGCGGATTGAAAAGCGTCTCTGGCAGTTTCTCTTATGTTCTTAAGAGAACTTAAGACTTCTTTCGTGTGATTTATTGCAGACACGAAATTTAAAGATTCATTTTGAAGGAAAATTGATAAGGGTAGCGTTAAACTAAAAACTTTTTCGCATACCATGAGGCTTACCAGAAAATCACTTCTTTGAATTGCTGCTAACAGAGTTGATGCTTTTGAAGACATTGCCCACGTCTTGGTGGATATTTCTTCAAGACTAATAGCAATACATTTGAAGAGCTCTACAAATGAAAGAATGCTGTCATGTCTTTCAATAAACCTTGATTTCAGAACAATATACATAAGTAGTGAGGAACTAATAAGAGAATATACAAACTTTTGTTCAAATATTTTTTTAAAAAATCATTTCGGGAGGGGCCATGAAAATTTCACAAATATCTGTTGGGCCATTTCGGAGTCTATAAGAGACATACAAACAAACAAACAAACAAACAAACAAACACACATCCATTTTTATCAGCCTTATTTATTAGATTTCACTAATACTCGTTTGATACCCGGAATAGTTATAACGAGTTTAAGCACGTACATCAACCTATTCCTATTCCTTATTTATAAAATACTAGCGAACCCGCGGGACGTTGTACCCGCTTTAAAGGAATGGTTAATAGTAACTTAAAGGTTGAGTTTTCAGTTTCCCGTCCCAGGTTCAGCCATTCTTGAGTTATAAATGAGCCGCCTCCAAATATTTTTTGAATTCCTTGCGAGAATCCTTCAGATCGGATAAGTGCTAATGAAAGCATCTAAAAATTTCAAACCACCTCTCTGATTGATCACACTTTGCATGCACATGCGCATACTTCTGTTGATCGTTTAATTTCGGTGCATTAAATTGTACAAATGTTCTAAACACAAAGCATTTGTTTTTTTAGCGTAGTATTTCTTGTTCAAGAATATCTAGCGCAGCACGATTATGGAACAACCAATCCTTACTGTACAGCTTTGCCTGTTCGCAATCCGGTGTGAAAGTATATTACTTCCACGAATCCCTATTGCACCCAATATTGTGCTACTTCAAAATAAAAGCATTCAGTTCCCCATTACATTGGCATTTGCAATGACTTTTGACTCAAGCCCAAACAATGTCTCTTTGTGGCTTAGATTTGAGCACACCATGTTTTTCAGATGGACAGTTATACGTCGCAAGCTCTCAAATGGGCAAACCTCCAGTTTGTTTGTATTAATTAAACATAAATACACACAAAACATAAATACGATTTTTGTTCATACTCTAGAAATTGATATATGGCAAAACAACGTTTACCGGTTCAGCTAGTTTTTCTCTGGAACGCATACGGGTTGCGTAGGAGCCCTACTTCATTTTTAAGACGGCTGTATTTTATATAATTAAGGAAAAAGTCATAGTTTGCCCTGATTTTTTTTTAATGTTTCTTTATAAGCAAATGCAAATCAATTTGTTTTCTTTCTCCATTGATAGTCAATATCGAGGTCAATAGGGTGTAAAAGTACCTACCTCAAATAGATTGAAGTACATGTGCTGGTGCCCGCGGCATTGCTCGCGTTGGTTGAAAGAAAATCAACGATGAGCTATGCGGGTACCTACAATAAAAAGAAACAGAGGGGCACCAAAAGTAACGCTGTCTGGTGTTTAGGTGGTGGTTTTGATACACCCTAAATGTTAATATGTATATATAAGAAAAAATCATGAAATTAAATGTTTATTAAGGTTAAGTAATTATTTTAATATAGTGTTGATTAGGTGAAAGAATGAAAAGATTCTGCGCATTGGACACCCCTCAACACGCAACATACACAGCTGTCTATAGGAGAAGCACGACTTTTGTAGGTTCACGCCCGCTACCTTAAGTGATTACTCTTGAGCTTTATTCACATTCCTACGCCTGTTAAGATTGTAGTATACCAATAATATTCCACCCAAGTTGTGTGGCACGAAATATTGTACTGTAACATAATCTAGGACCATCTAAATTTGGAATAAGCATTTCTGAGATGCCTAGTCTCAATTGTAGCTTATGTGCTGGCCTCATCCTACCTCCTGACCCCTTCTCACTTTTACCTTCTTTTGCCCAATAACCCCTTGTTCCTTCCATTCTGCCTTCCCCCTCACACTAACCAAATAAAAGCAAAAGCGCCTAATGATACACAGCCAATAAATCAATGCAAAGGAGTGTCATCTGCTCGAATGAACTTAAGATCAGAAATTTCATCACAGTAAAAAGTAGCTAAGACAACTTTCCAGCGTCCTAGCTACCTCCACACAAAAAATAATGTCATAGTATTGCTCCGTGAAATAGCAACAAACAAACAAACAAACAAACTGACTTTCCAATTTATGATATTAGTACCTATAGGAAGTTTAGAATATACAATATTTATCTGCAGCAAACCTAGTTTCACCACAATAAAACGCCTTCAAAAAACTGATTATAAAACATAGATACATACTTCCTATTTCAATGATTTGAAGTTTTTCTTGCTATCAAGTAATTATCCGCCTTTTCAAAGCCAAACATCGTAGTTGTTATGAAAAATCAAATATTTCGCTCATTTCCGAAAGTTTCTGAGTTTTCCGCCAAGAATTTTTAAATATTAAGGGTATTCACGTAACGAGATATTTTTCTACTTTGCGGAAAAATAGAAAATTCCGCAAAAGATTTAAATGAACACCCCAGCAGAAAATAGTTGCGTAAACAAGGGAAACAAACAGCTGTTTGTTAAACGTCAAAGTGAATTTGTTCAATTCACGTCATTCGATAATTTATGTTAAAGTGATTCTTTTTTTTATTCTAATTACATTTTAATTTTTGCTCTTCAAGATGCCAAGAAGTAGTTTTAAAACAAAATTCATTCAATTGTATGAACATATCACTTTAAATGATTTGTGGATGTTGGAGTTATTTGGTGAAAACGATGGTACCTTACACCACCGGGCCCATTTTTCGCTGTTACATTCTTCTTGAGGTTGATTCAATAGAACTTTGGAAACGTGCTATCTTAACTATTTTTTTGTGCAACGCACTCAACAAATAGTTAACACTCAACAAATAGTCCAATCAATGATTGTTTATCTTGTTGCCCAAAAATGTGTTAAAATGTAAACAAAAACTGAAAGTTATCAAGTCATGTCAACCCAGAAACAGGCCTCTTTATTAAATTATTTATTATGATTGTGGTCAAATGATTTCGTCAGCAAATTGAATTTAAATGAAAAACAGTTCTATTAATAATAACAAAACAACGATGCCCCAAGGCAGTTTTTTCTTATCAAAACAACCGACCGTCATCTCCATGATCTTCAACAACAACTTAGAATGACGTCCAAGTTGGTCTCAAAAGCCAAAACAACAACAAGGAGTAATCAATGCCGATGGACGGTTGGCGATTGCACCAATCTTGTTTTTGAAAGCCCTATTTTGTATTTGCATCGACTGGGTTTCCATTTGCGTCCAACGATGTGATGGTTGGTACGGCCGTGTGCGTTTTTTGTTTTCTTCATTTTGATTCTGCATTAAAAGAAATCATATTTAATAAAATTTACTCAAATATTTGTTCTTCTTACCTTCGGCATTTTGTGTTTGTTTGTTGATTCAGAATTTTTTTTTCTTTATTTAATCTGACGAGAACTTCCCGCTTATTTCAGTTGGAGAAAAGATGAAATGAGTGCTCATTGTATATGAAACTACCTAGTACGATCAACGATTTTTTGTGCCAGATCAAAACCAAACAAAAAAAAAATCCCAATACAAAACTTATGTAAAACAAATTAGTACTGCGCCAGAACTCAAGATGGCACTACAATCGATTGCCAGGTCGCGGGTACTAGCTACATAAGGCGTGTTTTTTTGGCATAGTTATCCGTATCTGCAGTGGGAGCTTCCATGTATTACAAACACAACACGCAGCTGCGGATAAAACTTAAACTTAAATCTGGCTGCGGATAAAAAATTGACATTTTTTCGAGTATCGATACTCGATCGGAGAAAAATTGAATGTCTTAGGTTGGTAACTCGGATAATCGGATAACTCAAAGAGTCTCGAAGGATGTGTTCGCAGAGTGCAACGCACTTTAAGTGCGTGCTTTTATTTAAGTTTATTTTGAATTAAAATTGGAACGCACAAATCAAGGAACGAGTCACACATAGTTGCTCTATGGTGTTTAATATTTTTCTTCTGTAATGTAGTTTTCTTTTTGCGAGCTTTAAGATATAACTACAACGGCCACTTATTGCAAAAAGTGGGAAATTTGCAAAAGTAAATTTTTGTTTCTTTGTAGCACCATTTGAATTTGAAAAATAAAACTAAAAAAATTGTTTTTGACTTTTAATTTTGGGGTGGATAAATTGTCACAAAATGAGTTTGAAAATTTTCACTTTTTGATTTTTTGCAAAAAGTGCTCTTTGTAGTCATACCTTTAGAGTAAGTCAAATTTGTGAATCTGACAGCTAAAAGAGTTGGTGAACTGAGGAAAAAGTGGAAAAATCTCAGATTTCCTGATCTATTTGAGACTTGAGATTCAAAAAAATGGATTCGAGAATCAAAAATCTGAATCTCGATTTTTATCAAAATTCACACATAGGTACAAGCACACGCACTTTAAAACACACTTCTGTTTGACATTTGTCTGAACATTTATTATTGTTTTATTTATTTGTTTATTGAACGACGACGGAACCAATCTACGAACATACCCCCAAAATTTCAAAAACTTATCCGAAAGCAAAACCAAATACCAACTTAAAAATAAAATAAAACAGCTGCGGATGGGCAACTGCGGATACGTTTTTTGGGAAATCGAATTTGGCTGCAGATAGCGATGCCAAAAAAACACGCCTATAGAAATACAATGTGAGTGCCAAATTAAACGTCAAAATAAACGTCATAAATTTTATCAGGTTTTTTTCTGCAGTTTCTGCTACAAATTTGTGAGATAAAATTCTACGATTTGCAGAAAATTTTTCCCATACAAATTTTGACAGCTCATTTCTACCGATAGAAAATTCTACGGTTTCTACGGTTTCTATGGGTTTTCCGCGTTTACGTGAATACCCTTATTACAAATTTTGTATTCGAAACCAATTCGCCTACAAATCTGCGCAATGAAAACCATTTGAAAACCATTGAGTTTTTCATACTGGAAAAACAAAATCCACGAAAAAAAAGGATAGAAATACTATTTCTTCTAATTCAGAATAAACCATTTAACCAATAGTTTTTATTTTGTGAAATTTAGGTATAACAGGTACATACATTCTTTTCCTCAGACCGTTTATAAGATTCCGCGTCTCTGAGGGCATTAAGAGGATCTCGTTTTCTTGAACTGTTGAAAATGCGATCAGCCCAATCCAATGCTGGACTTCTTTCGAAATTCACGCATTTTTCCAAGCTTTCTAACGAAATTTATTTATTGACAATGGCTCCGAACATCATGCGATTAACTGAAAAACCTACTGCATGCTTCCAAACTTTTACACCACGAAAAAAAGGCATCTGGCCGTTTGCATGGTTTCCCTTGCTATTGCAATGCACTATTAAGGGATCAGGCAGGACATATGAACGTCTAAAAAAGAATAAGACTTAAATTTGAGTGTTCCTCGCGAACCATGAGTTTCTACTTACCAATACAACTAAAACTGAAATTATAAACAATTTCATTACGGATTTTGTTCTTGAAGATTGAAATAATGATTTTTTTCTATGTGTGTATGAAGTTTAGATTTAGGAATATTTAAAACTTGACAAAATTTTCAATCGAATCGACAATATTTTGTTGGAGTGAAAAAATTATGTTTTTTTAACATTGGTACCGTTTGTAATTTGATTACATATGAAAAATATACATTTTATTTCTTCTAAACCTTCTACCCTAAAACGTCTTGCATTTAGAGAAAAAATTAGGAAAATCGGTCAACCAGTGTGCCCGGTTAGCGAACGAACACAAAAATTAGGCTGTTCTTTTATATATATAGATTTTATTACTCGTTTTAGTTAAGCCTGGCTTATGTCAAATTTAGCTATTAAAAATTGACCAATCTAAAACTCCTGTAAACAAATTTGACACCTTTGTATATTTATTCGTCAAATAAATATACAAACCTGACACTGCCTTTCATTTTTTCAGAAAATAATTAATTGAAGAGCAAAATATTGATTTTTGGGACTGCAAAAGTACCAGCAAAAGTAAGTATGAAGAAGAGGAACGGTTCCAAATAATTTTAAGAACCATGTACGGTCCGAAGATTTAAATTAAATAGCCTTTTTGGACGAAAATTCTCCTGCAACATAATAGCAAATTTGACAAAACAATTGTTTGACACATTTTGATATTTATATTATGTCAATGTTTATACCGATTTATTCCAGCTTTAAACCTACTATAAATCAGTTTAGCTTATTCCGACTCTAAAACTTGTTTATTTTTTTTATAAATAAGCTTTTCAGTATTAAAGGAGTATTAAGGTCGGAATAACTTTATTCTGCTTCTAATACTCGTTTATAAATAAGGCTGATAGAGATTTTTTTTTTTTTTACTCTGTAAAAGTAAGTATGGATCAAAATAAATAGGGCTTGGAGCTACGAAGCTCAGAATGACTATATTGCTCACAGAGACGAATTCATTAATTACACGAATCTTCTATACTCTGACGTTAACGTTAACTGTAAGAGAAAATCTGACGGGTATCCTACTAATTTGAACTATCTTAATTCGGTCAGCCATATACCAGGTGAAATTGCAAGCATGTTTGCCAACTATTTTCAAAATTCATTTGATAATGACTCCTCGCATGACACTTACAATAATTTTGACATTAATGGTTTCTCACATTTAAATTCAATTGATTTTTCTATTTCTGAGGCGACTGTACTCAAGTACATTCAAAATGTAGATGATTGCTTAAGTCCGGGTCCTGATGGTTTGCCTTCTTTTTATGTTAAAAAAATGTGTAATATATATATGTCTTATCCCTTATTTATTCTTTTTAACCAGTCTCTTAACTGTTCCGTATTCCCAACTCTTTGGAAGAATTCTTTTTTAATTCCTATTCATAAGAAAGGTATGAAAAATCAAGTGTCAAACTATAGGCCAATTGCTAAACTCTCAACTATACCAAAACTTTTTGAATCAATTATCTGTGATACGCTGACTTTTCACTGTTCGTCAATTTTATGTGAAAATCAACATGGTTTTACTAAAAAAAAGTCTACTGTGACGAATCTACTTCAGTTTACGACATATTGTATTGACGCATTCGAAAAAAAGAACAAGTTGACTGTATATTTACCGACTTTACTAAAGCATTTGACAAACTAAACCATAAAGTTCTGTTGAGAAAATTAAGTGAAATTGGTCTGAATGAGAGATTTATCAAATGGCTTTCTTCCTACCTTCATGATAGATTGTATAGTGTAGTCTTTAAAAATGAACGCTCAAAATATTTCAAAGTAAACTCTGGTGTACCTCAAGGTAGCCATCTTGGTCCTCTATTGTTTGTATTGTTTATCAATGACTTACCTTCTGTCTTAGTTAACTCTATGTCTCTAATTTATGCTGACGACGTGAAATTTTTTTTCGAAAAATCGACTCAATAAATGACTCTGATCTTCTTCAAGAAGATCTCAATAGATTTTGTAATTGGTGCAATAATAATGGTCTTGTCCTTAACATTGATAAATGTAAAATTATGTGTCTTACACGTAAGAAAAATACTCTTGACTATTCTTATTTATTAAATTCGTCTGCTCTTTGTAAAGTCTCTAGTATTACTGACCTGGGTGTAGTGTTAGACTCAAAACTTTCTTTTATTAACCACTTTGACTACATAATTAATAAAGCTAATATGACTCTCAGTTTTATTAAAAGATTTGCACGTGAATTTCCTGACCCATATGTTCTCAAATCCCTTTATGTCTCGTTTGTAAGATCTATTTTAGAATACGGATGTGTTGTTTGGGCGCCGCGCCGTACTATGCAGTTCACATTAATAGATTGGAGTCAGTTCAAAGAAGATTCTTAAGATTTTGTTTTCGGTTTTTCAACTGGCCGGATAGGTTTAATTTACCACCTTACATTGATCGACTCAAACTAATAGACCTTCCAACTTTATCATGTCATAGAGCGTATTTACAATTTTGCTTTATTGTCAATATTTTAAATGGAACGATTTCATCTCCAACGATTCTTTGTCGTTTTAATTATAATGTCAGTAACTATGCATTAAGTCGTCAATAGCTATTTACACTGATGGCTCCAAGATGGACACTGGTGTAGAGGCAGGCTTCTATTCTGAATCTCTCAAGTTAACCGCCTCGCTTAGGCTTCCAGACCACAGTAGCGTCTTCCAAGCGGAGGTCCTGGCAGTGACAACAGCTGCTAAAAAGGTATCAATGATGGCGATACCACGAGCTGATATCACCTTTTACATTGATAGCCAAGCGGCAATAAAAGCGATTACTGCAACTGAGGTAAAATCAAAGCTTGTCTCGAAGAGCTTAAGGTTCTTGGCGCACAGCACAACATTAGACTCTGCTGGGTCCCAGGCCACAGCGATATACTAGGTAACGAGAAAGCCGATGAATTAGCAAGATTAGGGTCAATGCTTGACGTAAGCCAAGCTCAGCTAGTTAGCACCCCTACATGTTATTTAAAACAGGAAATCTCAAAGGTAATAACTGTCAAGGCAGATGAAAGTGGAACCTTCTTGACACCTGCGGCACTACAAGAAAGATCTGGCCCTGTTTTAACAAACAGAGAACGGAAAGAATTATGCAGCTACACAAGGGATCACTTCGATCTCTTGTAGGCATAATCACCGGACACAATCTGTTAGGCTATCATATGAAAAAGATGAAAATCAGCCCAGATGATCTATGCAGGGGTTGCGGTGACGAGGAGGTGCATGAGGACACTTCGCACTTCCTGTGTCACTGTCCCACACTCTCCCATCAAAGGAAGAAACTGCTTGGCAACTATTTCTTCGGGGATCTAGAAGAACTTTCTAGTACGTCAGGTACTAGCATTCTGAACTTCGTCAAAGCCTCTAAATGGCTTGACTGACTGAACACATAGGTTTTTCTGATTAGCTTGAGTAGCAATACTCGCGGGTATCACAATGGATCTGTATTGATCTAAGTGTGACAGTAACGACATCAACTGTCAGCCCCTTAACCTAACCTAACCTAACTATGCACTAAGAAGGCAATTACCACTTAGCAATAATTTCAGCAGGTCAAACTACGGTATGAACAGTCCTTTAAATCTTTTAATTAATATCTTCTTCTTCTTCTATCTTTCTATATATATAAAAATGAATGTTTGTTTGTATATTACCTATAGACTCATAAACTACACATTTGATCATGTAATAATCTTTGGAAAAGTTGTTGTGCATAAACCCGGGATGGTTCCTGAGTTGGAAAAACTAATTTTTATTGAATTACGTGCGAGAAAAACGCAAATAAAAATTGGGTACCTGTAAATTGTTATCGATAATTTCGTTGATTTATCGATATTTTCGCAAATAAAAATTGGGACTAGAAAATTTCAAAATGGGTTTTCGAATGGAAAATATAAAGTTCTTGATGAAAAACTCGGACAACTCATTGGTTTTCAAAGGGAAAATTGCATATTATTGCAGGTGCATTGGTTTTCAAATGGAAAACTGGGAAATTTCAAAATGGGGTTTCGAATGAAAAACTCGGAAAACTCATTGGTTTTCCAAGGGAAAATTATTATTGGAAAAGTTTTTTCGCGGCGAAATATGTTTTTCGGGGAGGTTTCCGCTCTGTATGTACTCTGTGCTATAGAACTTATATATGGGATGAGTGTACAATGTCTCACAAGAAAGCCTTGGAAGCGCTTGATCGTACACTTCGAGATTTGAGAGGAAACACGAGGATCTTCGGTGGCGCACTTATTTTATTGTCTGGTGATTTTCGACAGATACTCCCAGTGATACCACGATCAACACCCGCTGATGAACTAAATACATGTCTTAAATCATCAGTTTTATGGCGTTATTTGGAAAAATTGACATTAAAAACCAACATGCGCATCAGCTGAAAATTTTGCAAAACAATTGATGGATATTGGAAATGGGCGAATGCATATTGATGAATCTACGCAATGCATCACTTTTCCAGCAAATTTTTGTTACATTATAGAAAGTATTGAGGATTTGGTACAAAAAGTTTTGCCCAACATTGCACAGAACATCCAAAATCACCACTGGCTCAGTGAGCGTGCTATATTAGCGGCGAAAAACATCGATGTTTATAACATTAATTTCATCATTCGAAACAGAATACCCGGCGAAAGTGAAACTTATAAATCCATCGACACTGTGATGAATCAAGATGAAGTTGTGAACTATCCAACTGAATTTTTGAATTCGCTTGATTTGGCAGGTTTGCCGCCGCACAGTCTTACATTGAAAATTGGCGTTCCAATTATTCTGCTGAGAAATATCAATCCACCACGCTTATGCAACGGGACCAGACTCTCGGTAAAAAAAATGCTGACAAATATAATCGAGGCAACAATTTTAACTGGAAAATTCAAAGGTGAAGACGTACTATTGCCACGTATCCCAATGATCCCGACAGATATGCCATTTGAATTTAAACTTTTGCAATTCCCGGTACGACTCGCTTTCGCAATGACCATCAACAAGGCGCAAGGACAATCGTTGGGAGTATGTGGATTGAATTTGGAGAATCCATGCTTCTCACATGGGCAGCTCTATGTGGCCTGTTCAGTTCACGCGTCGGAAAATCTTCCGATTTATTCATTTACGCACCAGGTGGAAAAACAGGTAATATTATGAATCCTACACCTACAGCACTTCAATGAATATTTATTTTAGTTGGTGGACTAGCAACGCGCACACATAGTAGTTAATTATGTATTATATCATGTGATGATTCTTAGCAAAGTTGTTTGAAATAGGCTCCCGAAGGTTTCTGGGATGGTACAATGAATTTTCAGCTGTTGGCTCCATAGTCATTCCAATGAATTTCAAAAACTCCTTGACGGAGTTTCATTTAATTCTTCAAATCAAGGCAGGACGACGTCTGCCGGGTCAGCTAGTTTTTAATAAGAATTATGATTTAATCAATTCAGTAAATGAAAATTTAAAATCCTTTCATTTTAGATTCATTTTTTGTATTCAAAATCAATAACTAATTACATTCTTCAACTTAAATTATTATTGTTATGTATTTTTAGTTTTTAAGCTTATCTGTAAGTTTTGTAATCGTTAGTATTTAACGAAATTTAATAAATAAATAAATAAATAAATAAATAAGTAAGTCATTAGTTTAACAAATGGTTGTTTACATTTGTATTATCTTTTTATATTTTTTATGTAATACTAATAAAAGTTCCCCTGAGGAAGGCAAAAACCCTTGCCGAAACGTCGGGAAATACCAAAGGTTCAACTTTTTGTTTCTTTCAAAAAAACTACAGTGACCAAAACAGCCGACGGAAAACCCAATTTCCATTCAACAATAACTTCAAATTGGTCAATAATCTTTCAATAACGAATTCCTTTTATCAATAATCAATTTCAATTGTTAGGACAGAATGACGCAATGTCAGCTTGCCTGAACTATTCCTAATTCGGGTTAAAAGCTTTCAATTTAACTGAAGCAGCTTCATTTGTATAATGCTTTGTAATGATAATTGTTAACGTTCGTTACAATTTCGTGGAAGAAACACCTTCCGAAATTCTTAATTTTGCCACCGCTTTCCGCAGACGGAGCATCCACGTTTTGTTCACATTGTTTGAAGCAGTAGGTTTTTCGTCGCCCCCCCGACGACACGTCCGAACTCGAGAAGGTGTAAATCACGTAATTTTGGTGGCGCTAGGTACTTAAGGTGGCGCTAGAGTCCGTTGTGGACTTTGGCTTCAATTAACAGTCTCCGCCAGCCATCTCGATCCCTGGCTAGCTGTCTCCAGTTTTGCACTCCAAGTTGATTGAGATCTTCAACTTGTGGGCGCCACCTGAGTCGCGGTCTTCCTCTCCTTCTACGTCTCTCGGGAATAGTGTCGAAGGCTTTCCAGGCCGGAGCATTTGTGTCCATCCGCTCTAAATGACCGAGCCATCTGAGTTTCTAGACCTTGACCCTTCTGGCTTGGTCTATGTCGTTTTACAACCCGTAAAGTTCGCTGTTGTATCTTCTTCTTTATTCCCCATCAATGCACACGGGCCCAAAGATGACGCGAAGAACTTTCCTCTCGAAACAGCCTAAGGCACATTCATCCGGTTTTGTCAAGGTCCATGCTTCTGCACCATACAGCAGGACAGGGATGATGAGGATGTTGTACAGTTTTACGTTAGTTGCTCGAGAGAGGGCTTTTCCACTCAATTTCTTTCTTAGCCCAAAGAAACAGCGATTAGCAAGAGTTATTCTTCGTCTTATTTCGTCGCTGCTGTTATTACCCGTGTTAATAGCGGAGCCTAGATAGACAAATGCCTCTACTACCTCGAAATTGTATGCGTCTATTGTGACGTTCTGTCCGAGCCGTCGGTGTTGGGTGTCCTTCCTAGAATACAGCATGTACTTCGTTTTTCCCTCATTTACCGCCAAACCCATTTTTGCCACTTCTGTCACAATTCTCACAAAGACGCCATTGACATCGCGCTGTGTTCTTCCCATTATATTAATATAATCGGCGTACGCTAGAAGTTGAACAGGCTTTTGGAAGATAGTGCCTCTGGTGTTAACGGTGGAGTTTTGCACTATCTTCTCAAGAACGATGTTAAAGAAATCGCATGACAGTGCATCGATTTGAAAGCCTTCAGACGTTCACATATTACAGCAGAGAGGATCTTGAAGGCGATGTTAAGTAGGCTGATTCCTCTGTAGTTGGCACAATTTAGAGGATATCCCTTTTTCTGGATCGGGCAAAAAATGCTGACGTTCCATTCATCGGGCATGCATTCTTCCGACTTAAGTCTAGCGATTAATAAAAGTGCACTTTCCATCGCTCCAGAATGCTTTTGGGATCGGTGATCAGAATGCCCTCTCCGTCCTTACAGTCGATACTGCGCCATGTTTCGGATGGATTGATAGAACTTCCGCGCTTTGTGCATCCCTGGCTCTCTATTTCTTTCTAAAGGGTTTTCCAATAATGTTATTTTGATATTCAAAGAAAAATGGCATTTTTTGAGATAAATGATCGGATGTTTATTTCATTATAAAGAGCAACACATCAGCCAAATGGCCGCCACGACAGGACCATATCCTTTTCATGAAATTTTCCATAACCAAATCGCAAAGTGGCTGCCCTATGTCCTCGATAGCCTCACGAATTCCATCTTTGAGGTCTTGAATCGACGCTGGGCTGTTGGCGTAGACCTTATCTTTCACGTGGCCCCAAAGGAAGAAGTCGCAAGGTGTTAAATCACAATCCACCAATTTCTGTATTGCGGTCCGACAAGGTGCTTCACGACGACCCAAAAATTGTTTTAGTTTTACGAACCGTCTCTGCCAAATTTTCACCATTTGTATAGTGAATTTTAATAATTTCAATGCGTTGTTGAAGCGTCATTTTCGTTAATGGCGTAGTTTCTACTTGTCAAATGTCAAAATGACAGCTTCAAAAGTGACAGCTTCCGAAACAGCGGGCTATTCAAAATAACACCTCTTATTGGAAAAACCTTTATTTCACAGACATTGTTGTCTCCTAGGTTGATTTCTTTTCTCTGTGAAAATTTTGTTCTTCTTTTCTGAGCCGTTGAGTTCTATAAAATTGCGTCACGGCTCAGTATCTATGCAGCACTTTTACGTTCAGACGCTAGCTTGCATTCACCATTTGAATGCTCCGATCTACTAATTCCAAAAGTACTAATAACATTGGCGCAAAATTATAGTCCGCTAATGAACAACTTTAGTGTGATACTAGCTTAAAATGACGTTTGAGTCATGTCTGAAACGTCATTTTAAGCTAGTATCACACTAAAGTTGTTCATTAGCGGACTATAATTTTGCGCCATTATTTTTTAGACGTGTCCACTTCTCTCCATACTCTGGTTTTAGTTGTTTACTCTTCATAGAGCTCTTTGATGGCTTGTCCAAGCGCAACTATAAGTCTTTTCACTGCTTTTAGTAATCTGCACTCAGACGTTATAAGATCGTATTTCGATCAGCCTGGAGTCACTCCATCGGGCAGTGATCAGTTTTTCGAACTTTTATAAAAGGGCTATTCCCATTGAGGCTGATGGTAGGAATTACTCTTTTGGTGACTTGAGACCTACCCCGAGCACCATTCCTTCGCCATCTCACCTCTCTAAGTGTTATGCAGCTCTTGTCCTTGCATAGCCGTCGTCGGTTTATACGGTTGTATCCTGCCGGGTCGGATGGCATACCTGCGTAACTCTTTAAATATGGAGGAGGTTTTTTGATGAACCGCATGCACCAGGTGATCACTAAAGTGTGGGAGGAAGAATGCATGCCCACTGACTGGTCGATAAGCTCCATATACCCCATCTACAAAAAAGGCGATCCGATGTTATGCAAAAACTACCGTGGCATATCCCTGCTTAATGTTGCATAGAAAATCCTATCCAACGTACTGTGTGAGCGTCTAAACCTTTCTGCAACACAATAATCGGCACGTACCAGTGTGGCTTTAGGCCAGGCAGAACAACGATAGACCAAATATTCACACTGAGGCAGATCCTGGAAAAGACCCACGAATTTCAAGTCGAAACCCACCATATTTTCATTGACTTTAAAGCTGCTTATGATAGCATCCACCGCCACGAGCTTATGATGGAATTCGGGATCCCGAACAAACTGATCCAGCTGTGCCGCATGACGCTAAACAATACTCAGTGCAGTGTGCAAATGGGTAACAGCTCATCCGAGTTATTCCAAACATGCGCAGGGTTTAGACAAGAAGATGCGTTGTCATGTGACTTCTTCAACATAGTCCTGGAGCAGATAGTGCGCAAGGCAGGTGTGAGCACGGAAAACACTATCTTCAACAAATCCACCAAGCTCCTAGGCTTTGCGGACGACATAGACATCATCGATCGATCCAAGAGAGCTGTGCTTGAGGCACAGATATTGAAGAACAGGAAAAACTCGTTGGTCTTGAAGTGAATGAAGACAAAACAAAGTTCATGCTATCAACAAACAAAGCAACATCTGTCCACCGCCTAGGACAAAACGTCACTGTTGGTAGCAGCAATTTCGAGGAGTCAAGGAGTTCACCTACCTTGGAACAAACATCAGTCCCACAAACGACACCTTAGTGGAGATCCGAAGAAGAATTAACCTAGCGAACCGCTGCTGCTTCGGTTTGGCCAAACAACTGGGTTCAAAACTCTTCACTCGAAAGACAAAGTGTCTGCCATAGAAAACTTTGATTTTACCAGTCCTACTCTACAGCGCCGAGTGCTGGACGATGAGTAAAAAAGGGGAATTGATACTGGGCACTTTGGAAAGAAAAATTCTTCGACGGATTTTTGGTCCCGTATGCGACGATGGCGAATGGAGAAGAAGATACAACCGAGAACTGTATGAGCTGTACCAAGATGTGGATGTAGTCCAGAAGGCCAAGAAAAGACGACTACAATGGCTCGGCCACATCGAGCGAATGGACGACAACGCTCCAGCCAAGAAAGTCTTCTCATCCCAGCCCCCAGGTTCGAGATGACAAGGAAGATCGAACCTACCTACGGTACAAAGACCAAGTTACTGCGGATGCAGGAGTGCTTGGTTTCGGCGACTGGAGAGCGCATGCGAGGGACCGTTCACAATGGAAGGCTGCAGTATCTCAGGCTGATACCCTTCATGGATTGTGAGCCGGATAAGTATCCTGCTTATTGACGGCTTTGCGTCGTCGCGTCGGCTTAGGGTTGCTACCCTCAAGTCGACTGTGATTATTAAGCTATCCGTACTACAAGAATAATGTCTTCTCATCTCATTGTAGTATCAACGAACTTTTAGAATCTTAAAAGCCTTGTCTTCTTTTCTAAAATTTTCCACCATCATTTGAGTAAAAAATTAAGGTTTCTCTTCAAGATACAGTCGTTTAACCAAATAATAACATAAGCAAGATAATCAGACTCATGTAAAGACCTTAATTTGTTTTTATTTCTAATTTTCTAATACCTAAACATTGCCGGCCGGGTACGAATTAGTTGTTGTATGTTTTGCACTCTGTGACACCCCTTCCCTACAAACCAAATAATGTAGAGTAGAGCGTTTTGTACACATCTGAGAGTACGGTACAAATTCCCATGTAGTGCTTAAGAGAATTACAATAAAAACAAAATTGTATCGTGTGCTGAGACAGTGTCGATTACGTTGCAACCAACAGTGTAATGTAATCATTCAAAAATCGACAAAAATTGCCTGTCTCTCTAAAATGTCAACGTCCTTACACTAAACAGATTCAGAGAGTCAGTGTTCAGAAGCGAAACTCGATGAGAAACACTCAATGTCCAATTTGCATATTATGGTGTATGAGTATGGACGTCATGTTTTTACTTTCCGAAAATAAATAAAATGTCTTGTTTTTTTGACCAGGTTCACCCTGAAAACAGTTCCACTATATGGTAAACGACAACGTTGTCAGTATTAGAGCATTGGGATTAGAGAGGATAAAAAAACAGATGGCAATTTTTTCCTGTACTCTTTGTTGTTGTCAGTTTCAATTGTTAAATAACACAAAATACAGTAAAATTGATTTTCTATTCCGCTGATATGCCAAAACCGTTCACACCTCAATCGAAGCCAAAACCCTAATATACTTAAAATCGCGTGAGCCCTCGCCTCTCTTTCAGTATAGTCAACTTTAGAAGTGCTAGTGTCTTGTCAGTTGTTCAAGTGACATAGAAGGATATCAATGAATTATTTAAAAGTTTCCTCCGACATTCCCGAACTTTCAAAATCCCGTGGGTCCAGTAATATTTTTAGATCCAACTCTGAAAACCTCTGGATTAAAGGTTAAACCCTTCCTATGCAAAGTAGATAGATCGCTAGACATAAATATAATAATTTAAATGTTGTGTTTTTGTGTAGTGTCGTGTGTGTGTATGTTTGCTTGCATCTATTAATCTTAAGATGTTTCCACGTGCAGATGGCAACGCCAGCACCGGCATTGCGGGCTATCGCCCTCGTCCTCGATGCAACACAGACCCGGGATGGAGCGGTGGCAGCCGACCACCATCAATGCTACTGCATCAAAGTACCGGAAGAGGAGCACTCAATATGCTGGTGCGACAGAGCCTGAACGTTACGTCAGCTTCAATAGGGATTACTGCAAAGAAGAGGAGGTGAGTTTTTTTTTGCCGTGTCTTTTTAATTTGGTTTGATAAAAATGAATGTGACATCATGCAAAGTTGTCGGGAGAGTTCTTTTGGTTTGGCGGAACACCCTTAAGGCTCCTCAAACCAAAGATTTTGTCTTTATTTTTCTTTGTATGCTTTGTAAAAACTCCAAGGACATTATTTGTATTTTTTTACTTATTTATTGTTTTTTTGAGTGCGCACCTCATTTGGAGTATTGTTTTTTTGTTTGATTATATTGTTGTGACCTTGAGGAGCTTTTGTCACCTGGCTGTTTTGTTTGTTGTTTTTTTTCTTCATAATTTATAATGTACATAGGTTATAGGTTGATGTGTTTTATTTTTGGGAAAATTTGTTTTCTTTTTTTGGGTGCAAATACCTTGCCATGTGTCGTTGTCTGTCAAATATAAATTGAAATACTGTTTTGCTTCTTTATAAATGAGGTAATAGTGACACTTCATATTTTATTTAAATATACATTTTGATGGAAATGGAAACTCAGGGGAGTCAGTCATAAAGCTTACTCATCATAACCTTCTACAGCAGTTGGAAAGAACAATTTAAAAAAAAAGTAAAGACTCCATTTTATATAAGCTTAAAGTGCGTATGTGCGTAGGGCACAGTTTTTAAGTGTTCAAATAAGAAGAGATACAAAAAAAAAATACTCATACGCCGCAGTGCACATTGGTGGAAAATAATTTACTTGGACGTCAAAACAGTGTTTTTTCTTGTATCAATAAAATTTAGAAAAAAAGATTCCTTACTTACTTCACATTCGATTGGGCGTTTCAAAACTAAAAGTTCATCTTAAATTTCGTTTTTTGATCTTTCATAGCAATTGGCGTTTTTCTTTTTTACCTCTGAGTAGATTAGATCAGATTATGGATGTGTCAAAGCAAAGCTCTGAGCAGATCATATTCAATGTCCGCCGATTTAATAAAGAAACAAACCTGAGCACTGAAATGTAATTATTTACTTCCTTACTTACTTACTTAAGGTGGCGCTACAGTCCGGGGTGGACTTGGGCCTCAACCAACAAACCTCTCGAGCCAGTTCGGTTCTTAGCTAGTTGTCTCCATCTCCAGTTTCGCAAGCCAAGTTGGTTCAGGTCCTCTACCACCTGTGTGCGCCACCTGGGCCTTGGTCTTCCTCTACTGCGCCTTCCCTCTGGGGTGGATTCGAAGATTTTACGGGCCGGAATATTGGTGTCCATCCTCTCCACGTGACCAAGCCATCTGAGTCTTTGGACCTTCACTCTTTTAGCTAGGTCAGTGTCGCTGTACAGCCCATACAGTTCATCGTTAAATCTTCTCCTCCATTCACCGTTTATGCAGACAGGACCATAGATCTTCCGTAGAACCTTTCTCTCAAACCGGCTTAGAGCGCTCTCATCGGTTTTTGACAGGGTCCATGCTTCTGCACCATATAGCAGGACGGGGATGATGAGGGTCTTATAGAGCGTCACCTTAGTTGTTCGGGAGAGGGCTTTACTACTCAATTGCTTTCTTAGCCCGAAGAAACAAGGATTAGCAAGAGTTATTCTTCTTCTGATCTCGGCGCTGATGTCATTGTCCGTGTTGAAAGCGCAGCCAAGGTATACAAAGTCCCTAACTACCTCGAAATTATATGCGTCTATCGTGACGTTTTGTCCAAGACGTCGGTGTTGGGTCTCCTTTCTAGATGACAGCATATACTTTGTTTTGCCCTCATTGACCGCTAAACCCATTTTTTCAGCCTCTGTCTGTATACTCGCAAAAGCACTGTTAACATCACGCTGCGTTCTCCCAAATTATATTAATGTCATCAGCGTACGCAACGCAAGTAGTTGCACAGACTTCTGGAAGATAGTGCCTCTAGTGTTAACGTGGGAGTTCTGCACTATTCGTTCCAATATGATGTTAAAGAAGTCGCATGACGGTGCATCACCTTGTCTAAAGCCTTTTTTGACATCGAAGGCGTCGGTGAAGTCGTTAACGACTTTCTCTATAGATGCTGTCATACGCGGCATTAAAATCTTTATAAACATGGTAGGTGTCGATTTGAAGTTCTTGAGTTTTTTCCAGGAGCTGCCGTAATGTGAAAATTTGATCGGTGGTGGACTTTCCTGGTCTAAAGCCACACTGATATGGACCTATCAGTTTGTTGACAAACGGCTTCAGGCGTTCACATAGTACTGCAGAAAAGATCTTATAGAAGATGTTTAGGAGGCTGTCGGCTCTGTAGTTGGTGCAGCTTACAGGGTTTCCTTTCTTCAGGATCGGACAAACAATGCTGAAATTCCATTTATCGGGCATGCTCTCTTCCGACCATATTCTGCAGATGAGTTGGTGCATGCTCCTAACCAAGTCATCGCCGGCTGCTTTGAAGAGTTCGGCAGTGATGCCGTCAGCTCCCGCCGCTTTGTTGTTCTTAAGCTTGATATTGCTATCTTCACTTCTACAAGGTCGGGTAGACGGAAATCTTGGCTTGCGTCGTCTTCAATGGTAATTTTTTACTCATTATTATTTAAACAATTTTTTGTTTACCTACAATAGACGCGCGACTGTCTTGGGAATCCATTTTTAATTTTATGTTTGGTTTTGTGTTTAAAATCCAAAAAAACAAGTGAAGTTGTCTTCGCTCAGCTATCTGCTCTATTTGCTCGGTCGTTTTATCCCGATATATCTGATCCAAAAAAGAAATACAGATTTTTTTTTGACAGCTCTGTAATCTGATCTGATCTGCTCAGAGGTAAAAAAGAAAAACGCCAAATATCAACTTAAAAAGAGTGAAAATGAACGTTAGAAAGTCCTGATGAGTATAATATTAAGAATATGAAATACATTTTTAAGCAAGTAACACTGTGGCGTATCAAACTTCTCTGTTGCCACAAACCATAACTGCCTTAGTCGAGCTATGATGATACCCAAAATACGTTCGAAAATTGGGTATTACTCCTTTAAATTGGAAATTAAATCGACTTAAGCGATTACGCGATTGTTGGGAACATAGACGCAATATCTCATATCTCATTCATTTTGAACCGCTTTTTCAACGGAATATAAGCTCTTATGGAATAGACGGTGACGTGAAATAACGCCAGACGAAATTAGGCGCATAGGGCTTTATTTCCATTTCTTATGGAACAAGGGTTGCGGTCTTATTTCCATTGCAACTTAGAAATAATGCCCGTGGGGCCTTATTTCGGTATTTCTGTTTTGATTAGAGAAACTTAGCGCAGGGAAACTCGTCTCGACCCGAAGTCAGAAGTCCTGAAAATGGTTTTCGGAACTTTTGACCCGCTATATGGAGGATCATAAGAGCCGATTTCGATTTAGGGATTATTAACCCACTATGGTGGGTCAATAGTCCCAATTAGATTTTACTTTTTATGGGACAAAAGTCCAAATACAAAAAAAGTGAAACAACGAATGTTCATGCTAAAAAAATAAACAAAATCCGTAAATTCCTGTATGTAAACTACAAGTAAATAAAAGAGACACTATCAAGTTTAATACAATGATTTATTTAAATAATTAAACTGAGGCGAACACTACAAATCAATAGGTACGCTACACCGAAAAGTAGAGCTAGCCGATGACTATAAAGAAGTGACTTTTGTCGATGCACACCGTTCCTCATCAACCACTTGTTTTTTGCTTTCCAACGATTAGAGAACGTTAATCTTCCTCATTGCGAACGTGAATTTTTTGTAATACCGATTAGAGAGCTTAACTCTTGTCCATCGTGAACGGTAACTTGTTTTTTATATTTTTGTTGTTGATGAGAATTAATCTACAACGGTATGTTGTTAACCAAATTGAATGCATTTGTTGAATCATTTTTTTGTGTGTGCAAATTTCGCAACATATGTACAGCGTGTTAACTTACACTACAAAAGAATCTTATAAATAGATAGGACCACGTTTCTTTATTAGCCGTCGACAAAATAGTCAGAGCAATAAAATTTTCAAAGCTGTTGAGGTTTCCTTTTAGTTGGGAAAGCAACAACTACACATCCTATAATGCAATGAAGGATTTTTGCAAGCATTTCAATGATTCATTTTCAGCATCTTTATGAATTTCAACTGAGGATTAGGCCGATACGAAAAATTGAAGATCGATTTGATTTGATTGCGAGCGAAGCGAGCGGAAAAAAAGTTGCCCAAAAGAAATTCGCACGAATTTTTTTCATTTTCACACCCCAAATTGACTCTCTTTTGGGCAAAATTTTTTCCGCTTGTGTCCATCGATCTTTCTGATGCAGCTTTTCATGTAATTGAAACAGCTTGGTTATTTTATGTGACAGATAGATGCAATAAGATGAAATTAGCTTCAAGTATAGTGTGCTTGTAGATTGCCATACCCTCACATAACTTTGAGTTCTATAGAATGCAGAAGAACGTTTGCATTGGAAAATGTTTTCTTAACGTCACAAAGACTTAAAGCATGCGGTACCTTGAAAACCTTGAAAATATAAAAACTGTCCACTTATTTTATTGTTTTACAAAATGTTTAAAATTAATCGCGAAGATCGGAAACCCTGAATCAGATTTCTGGACTAATGACCCATCATAGTAGGTCAGTAGTCGCAAAATGAAATTCGGCACTTATCGCCCACAATAGTGGGCCATTATTTTTTTCTTCTGTAAATGCGGCCTTATTTCCATGTAAAATGCGGCCTTATTTCCATGTAAAATGCGGCCTTATTTCCATGTAAAATGCGGCCTTATTACCACAATCCAATTGAAATAAGGCCTGTCGGGTGTTATTTCGATTTTTTTTATAGAAATAAAGCCGCATATAAGGTGGGGTCTTATTTCGTATGGCGTTATTTCACGTGACCGGAATAAACAGTTGCATTACTCAAGGTATTAAATCGAGTATATGCCTCAGGAATGCCCATCAATGTACTCTCGAGCCGAACATGGACCGTTTGTCAAGTTTTGTTCTTAGCCACAAATGAGGAACTGTTTATCCAGGTCTATCTTCTCTATTTATTCCAATATTCTGAAATTCAAGACCAATGTATACCGGCATTTCCTTTCTATCCCGTACCGTTCCTTCCTAATGCTCGTGCTGTGTCTTGCCATGAAAAGAGTAGCAAACCCCACAAGCGCTTCAGCATCTGAAATTGCTCAGTATTTGTAGCAAAGGTTCGGTCTTCCTGGTTATCGTGAAGCTGGGGTTGGAAGACAGTAACGGCTGTGGCGTTATTGTCCTGTAGCGAACGACTGCCTTCATCCACATCCTGAATCTTTGAGATTTACTCAACAAACACTAATACCTTAGTCTTATCCTTTGTGTATCGGACTTAACGTTTCAGTAGTGTTATAGCAAAGACCACAGAACTTGTTTTATGGTCTTTGGTTATAGGCTTCAATGTTGTTCGACCACCATATCAAACCTGACGAAAATATAATATCGAGTTTGAAGGCCCATAACTTCCTCCCTCTTTCATCATTTGAGTACGAATCAGACTTGAATTGTTGAAAACATTTTTGCATAAGCTGTAGGTGGTATAATTTACAAACAAGCGCAGCCAAAAAACTCGTTTGGCCGTCACTTGACTTAAAGCGCTCCAAAGACTTGTTATCTTAAAGCAGATCTCATGTTAGCTCCCTAATAGGTGTCCTCACGGGACACTGTCTTATAGGCAGACACGCAATACGACTTGGTGTGGCCTCAAATGACTTCTGCAGGAGCTGTATGGACGAAGAAGAAGAGGAAACAATCTCTCTGCACAAGCCCTGCTCTTTCCCTAAGACGCAAACTTCATCTAGGAATATATTTTACGATAATCCCAGTGAACTAGCTAACAATGATATTAAATATCATCTTCGCCTTATAAAAAGCTCAAAATGGTTCGACTAGTAAGAAGTAATTCTTTGGATTATATGGTATCACAATGGGCCTTTTCTTCTGGCCTAAGTGTGTGGATCCTGTATCCGCATCCCCTTTAACCTAACCTAACCTAATGTGCTTTTCCAAAGGACCTTAAAGACGATAACAAGAAGAATCCAAGACCAAACAATAAAACGTCCCTACAAGGATCTTATTTAAAAACCCTACAGTTTGATTCTTCCTTAACATCCTTTCATCATGCTCGTGCAAATGATCTTTAAGCTAACGATACTTCTCATTTAAATCCTACACAAAATAAATGAGATCAACGTCATTCATGTACCTATTTGTTTTTTTAAAGAACGTACATTTAGCTACTCATTGTTTACAATAAGGATTGAAGGCTTAGCAAGGATTTGTCACTGCTGACAATTACTGTTAAAATCTTAATCCAAGTCATTTCTTTTCTTCACTTGTTTTTCATTGGGTTCCGTCGACGTACGAGTATAATTGAATAGAAAGGTGCACTGTCTAAAAATACAAATGACGTTTAGTTTGAACTTTCCGATGAAGGAAAACAGCAATTAATCTTGCAAGCAAAATAGATTACTCTTTTTTTTCTATATGCCCTTTAGATTGCGAAGAGAGCTTTTATGTCTTCAATAATTGCGGTCTCGAAAAAAAAAACAACACCAATGGAATTATAGAAAAAGGAGTTCAAATGACGTACGAAAATCCACACAGCCTGGCACTTGCATAGCTTGATGTTCGAATACAACAAAACCAAGCAAACTAAATTGAAAACATCTTCCCACATCGTTCAAACGAGCCCATTGAAATACCAAAGAAATCACCTTTTTTCGGTTAACCTTGCGTAATTACTTGTTGTATAATCTTCGAAATTTCGAAAAATAACGAAAACAATAATTTCGAAAAATTCTTATACATTTTCTGCGCAGGTCACAATAATGGACTTTTTGTAATGGATTTCCCGAGTTGTTTTTCTTTTGTTTTGATAATAATTTTTGCCCCAACAAGACGTCAAACAGACAACTGTCGACAGTTCAAAACAAAAGTCAAGACAAACATCCGATATGCTCGTAAACACTATCGTACCTGTATGAGCCTTGTTCTTAAGTCGTTTATTAGCATGTTCAACAACGAGGGGTTGCTTTTGCAAGTTAATATGCGAGATACCCCTCGATGACGACACGCCGAGTGGCACGAGAGCGCATAGCCAAAGTTTCTTTTGCCAATTTCAATCCCGGCATACAATATGTACGCCTGCCATTGCCAGTTAAAACACGACGAACTTTCGAAAATACTAGTTTACTACGGTCTCTCTTAGCTTAGGTTTTTGTTCCCACAAATTTGTCTGTATAAATATTTCAATTTTTGCGTGTCGCATTTTTTATTCTGTTTGCAAAAAAGGACTCTCTAAAAATGTGAAAAAGAAAACTTCGTTTTATCTCCCGAAAGGAACTTAACTGAACTGAAAGTTCGCAAATTAAGAAAATATTTGTCTTCCTCAAGTGTGAAAAATAAACTCAACTTATTGCATTTCCAACGATTGAAGAAAAAAAAGTTTTTTTTTTTTTTTTTAGTTATAAAATCTCATTTGCATTTAACATGAGTGCGTGTGATTAAATTCAAGGATATTTGTTTTAATCAAACTATGTGAGTATTTGATTCTCGTTAGAAGGACGAAAAGTTATTTCCAAATATTTGACATTCCAGCGTGAACTGATGCATTAGTTTTTTTTTTTGTTCGTTCGTGAAAAATTTGCGTATATTCTTTTGTGGATATCCTTCTCCACGTCCTTCGGTGTTGCTATTGATTTTGTACCCTGAGATGCTGTGATTTTTATTTTTATTTAACAAATCAACTAACGAAAGTAAAAATTTAATGTGGGCATATTTAAGGAACGTCAATTCTCATTTTAGTCCTTCTTAGTCCTTAAAAACTCTTTAATGGTTTTGTCGACTTCAAGGAACACACCCATGATTGTTTTTCTTTGTTTGATATTGACACATGTGCAATATGCAGTCCTACATTATTAAGGTAGATCCTTAAAGAAAACGGAAGTTTTTCTTCTCGAAGTATTTATTACGTCATGATTAAAAGTGCTCGGGAATAATTGCATACATCCTTGAAATAGTGTAGTTATATTTGACATCCAATCATCATTGTGAAGGTTCAAGTAAAGAACCCAATTATTATAATTGAAGTGTTGGATATAGGCTCAAAAAACAACATGCTGGAATAACTCTGAAACTAAGCTCAAAATACTGTTTGTGAATCTGCACTGTTTTAATAACAGAACAAGTTATTTAATTTCTATTAAAAACGATTTATCAAACAGAAAACAGAAAAAATATAGGGAAGATCTTTAAACACACACACATTCTTCTGTTGGGCTGTCCACTACCGTTTTGTTGGTAGTAGGTTAGGTGTTGTTACCATCACACTTTAGATCAATGTAGATCCATTGTGGTACCCCTTAGTGTTGTAACTTCCTGAAAAATAAATAACCTATGAATCATGTGGCTCTTTTAACCATTTAGAGGTCTTGACAAAGCTAAGTAAGTTTTTGCCTGGCAGTTCGGATAGTTCCTCTAGTTCATTGAAGAAGAAGTTGCCTAGAGTTTTCTTCCTAGTAAGACAGAGTGAAGGGCAGTGGCAGAGAAAATGAGCAGTGTCTTCATGCTCGTTCTCATCACCACAGCCTCTACAAAGGTAATCAGTAGTAAGCCCCATCTTCTTCTTATGGTAGCCAAGTAGATTGTGTCCTGTAATAATGCCGATAAGGGATCTTAGGGAAGATTTATTAAGAGTTAAAATCCAGTCGGATCTTTTCTTATCGTATCTAGGCCATAGTTTCCTCGTGTTAACACAGGTTTCTAGGAGATTCCATCTGTTGTTGGATTTTTGGAGGATGATTTTACTGACATTATGATTCAGTTCACATAACGGGATTCCAATGGTCTATGAGAGAGGGGTCCAGTGTAGAGCCTGCCCTCGCAAGTTCATCCGCTTTTTCGTTGCCTGGCAGAACACTGTGGCCAGGAACCCAGCAGAATCTTACGTTATGCTGTGTACCAATAACCTTTAGCTCTTCGCAACAGCAAGAAACAAGCTTTGACTTGATTTGGGTGGCAGAGATAGCTTTTATTGCTGCTTGGCTATCAATGAAAAAAGTGATGTCCGCGTTTGATATCGCCATCATAGATATATGTTTAGCAGCGTTTTTCACTGCCAAGATCTCGGCTTGGAAGACGCTGCTATGGTCGGGGAGCCTGAATGAATTGGCAAGGTTGAGGCTTTTCGAGTAGAAACCTGCACCTACTCCAGTATTCATTTTAAAACCATCGGTGTAGATGGTGATTGTTGAGTCATAAGTGTAGGGCACACTATTTTCCCAATCTAATCTATTGGAAGCTAGTACTAAAATATTTGTTGAAATCTAAGTAAAGGGTCAAATAATCTGTGCAGATATTGTTATCTAAGTATTTCGTAAGAATAGCGCGTGCCTATCTGGCTAGTTTTCTGGACCCGCAGTTGGGGTAGTCCTCGTAGTAAAGATGCAAGCCATTCTTTGTACTTTGGTAAGGGTTTTTAGATTCGTGGGTTTCTCCAGAGCTTTCCACTAAACCAAACTGCCATAGGTTAGAATCAGTCTGACAATGGCAGTGTACATAGTACATCCACATGACTATATAGGGGTTTGTTCCCCAATTTATACCCAGAATTTTGTTGGTAGTAGGTGCTTCAAGAAAATTCGTCCAGGTTTTCGGAGCCTAATGTACTATCTGTTCAATTTTAGAAGTTCCTGCGCCGAAATGATTGGTGTTTTTCTTTTTTACCTCTGAACAGATCACATGCCAAATGTCAAAGAAAAAATCTGTGTTTCTCTTTCAGCTCAGATGTATCAGAGTATTTGTATGCTCGGAGGTAAATCTATTTGCTCAGCATAAAATGACCCAGCAAATAGAGCGAAGGCTATTTCACTTGTTCTTTATTCTGATTTTATAAAAAGAAAGTAAAAAATTACATTTCTGTGCTCGGGATTGTTTGTTTTTTGTATATCGAAGGACTTTGAATATGATCTGCTCAGAGCTTTGCCATATGTGAAGTCTAGAAGCCTGACAATTCATAACTTTGTCGAAATCAAATTTGGTATTTAGTGGTTTTAGAAAATTCGTGTTTCGAATTTTTGGTATTCAATTTTCTCGCCAAAGTCTATACAGCGAACCCAAACTTACTGACGGATATTTATTTTTTCCGATAAAAAATAAAAACAATTCCCAAACAATACAAAGAAAATGAAAAAAACTAAATAAATAGATGGCGCGACAGCTCTTGAAGAACCAAAGCCTTAATGGCTTACTCTTATCAACATTTCTCTGGGTGCGTGTGAAGGATTGAAGGGACCTACAATTTAACGCCGATTCCGAACGGCAAAGTTGAGACGCACTTTTTCAAGAGAGATTGATACTCTTGGAAGTTTTGTCAGTTCTTCGCAAGAGGCAGTGCCCGTGAGAGATGAAATAAAAACTATGGGCACGAGAAGGACTCGAACCCTCGACGGCGTTCTGCTTAGCAGCCAACGCACCTAAGCCACGGACACAAACAATTTAGGTATTTGGAAAAAAAACGGCCGTGCCGTTTATGAACTCTCAAATCTATCGTTTTGATCGTAACATACTTTAGTCAGAAACGATCAATCAGAAAATAAAAAAAGATATTTGTACAAAATTTTACTTAAACCATCGTTTTTATTCAAGTGTTCTTACAAGCTAAGTTTCTAGATCCTATATAGTTTGTTGAAAAGAAGGTACCTATGTGATATGGCTTAGACTTTTCGTTCATAATATCAAAAACCTCTTAGCTCATCAAGCTGAACGCCATGCCACATCGAAACGAGGGTCCAGGTCTTTGCAACTTGTGTAACCTACAAGCACGGGAAGATGTGTATCACTTCATCGGAATCTGTCCAATTCTAAAGGAAATAAGGCGAGTCTACTTCGGAAAAAATGTTTTAGAGGAGGAAGAGGTGCATGATTTTCTGAATGGTGGTGATTGGAAGCTACTTTTTGATTATTATACTGACGCCAGCACATACAGATCCAAAGTAATTAATGAAGCCTTTTAAAATATATAAGAAAGAATCAATTTGAAATCAATCAAACCGTTACAAATCTCAAGATGCGTATTAAGTATCTCTCAATTTTGTTTTAACTAAACTAAAAGTCCTATTAACTATTTAAAAAAATTGTTCATAAAAAAAAATCTCATGATGTGTAAAAAGTATCTCTAGATTTTGTTTTAACTAAACTAAAAGTCCTATTAACTATTTAAAAAAAAAAATATATATACTGTAAGAGATTCAAGCAATTTTGCCACTCGGGCAGACGACAGATATGTCATGCCCTTAAATATTCAAGATTTTCTCAATGACTTTATGTACTAATTATTATATTGAATAAAGATCTATCTATCTATCTATCTATCTATCTATCTATCTATCAAAAACCTCTTAAAATTGCTGTTTTTAAAATCATAATTTTCCAAGAGCAGTAGGTTATGTTTCAAAAGAAAAAAAAATGCTGGTTCTCTTAATTTGAAGACATTAACCTCTGCTGCTTTTAGAAAAAACTGCCATTGGAATCTCTAAATAAGTTGCAACGATTTTAACAATTTTTTGACGTTTAAGTTTAACAGGAATTCTTTAAGTCATTGAAACTGCATTCTTTTTTCAACACTTGGTTATACATTATGCTCTTTTTCAGCATTTTCAAATCGCAACCACAATATAAAACTCTGAACGTCTTCGTTCAGACACTGAAACCAGGCCTAGTTAACGAGTTATGACCTCAAAACTATTTTTCTTGGTTTTCGTTCTAAAGAAATGAATACGCACATTTTTGTTAAAAAAAAAATAGTAATGATAAAATGGGCCTTTATACATCTACATACATAAATGTACATACATGTCCGGCTTTATTTTTAACACCAGTCAAAATCTGTGTTTGATTTTAAAAAGCTCACATCACTGTTGTTTAGCAAGCACCCCCTTTTCAGGGTCGAGGCAAAGCAACAACAAAGAATGTTTTTGAACGTTTTCACTTATTCCTTATGCTTGTGCTTACATTGAAATGTTCATGAAATTGTTGATTCAATGTTGGTTGTGACGTATTCGTACTTGAACTTTAGTAAGATCTTGTTCGTTTTGTAGTGCATCTATCATGTCATGGTTGTTTGGAATGCCTTATAGCCAACTTTGTTTTTTTTTTAATTTTGATTCTTTAATTTTCGAAGTACAAGTACAAACCATCTTACAAATCTTAAGAAAAGGGACTAACATTTGTCAGAAACTCAATAAGCATGCACATCAAATTCAAGGAATTTTCATTGATATTCATAAGTTCAAAATTTGTCATTCATCGTTACTCGTACGTTAAATATTACCAAAATAATATTAACAGCGATTTAAATCCAAATTTCAGATCTCCGCTTCGAAATTCTGCAAGATTTGTCAATGATGCTAAATTCAAAAACGCTATGTAAGTACTGAAATATGTAACTCTTTTCTATTTTGATGTACACATAGAAATATCAACTACATGCATAATGCACATGCATATGTACCTACCTAACAAATTGTGTTTTTGAAGTTTCGGTTTTCGAGGCATAAAAATAATGACAAATAATTTCTTATGCACCTATGGAATCGCCCTTTAACACCAATTTCGAAAATATTTAAGAACTAGGCTTTCATTTGTTTCAAACAAAAAAATCTGCCTTTTAACTTTATACGAGTTTTTCAAGTACTTTATGTATGTATGTTTTTTCAGTTTGCGTTCACGAAGGAGTTGGTTTTGATTGGATTAAATGGGCTGACTTTTAATCCGGTATGTTGAACCGTTGTGATACACTGCAATATGAAACATTTATACTCTATGACCTCAATGTTCGTCATCGATTTGGTGCCCCACTGGGTTGGCCTAGCCATTGATAAGTCTTGACACAATTCATATAAGGCTGCTGCCTGTTAATTCAGATAGATTTTCTAGTTAATTGAAAATGTAGTTACTGGACAATGACAGAGGAAGTGTAGTCGTCACTCGTCACCACAGTCTCTGCAAAGATCGCTGCGCCGCGCCGTTACTGTGCCGCATTTTTTAACTTCCCAGAGGAAGTTATGGTAATGTGGCCGATTTTGTAAATCTCCATGTTTCGAGGTCACTAGAATCCGAATTAACCCTTTTTATATTGATGTGTGTGTGTGTGTATGTGCGTATGTATGTACATACGCACATGTACGTATGTGCGTTACCTTTTTTCGGCTCGATTATCTCGCGAACCACTCCATCGTATTGTCATGAAATTGGCGTTGGCGTCGTTCGACGCGGTATTGTCTTGTTAAGAGCTGATTATAGTAGGAGAGCTAGTGAACTTTTGAGTAACGGTCGTCCTGTAAGGTTGGAAATTTGTACACTTATGATTCATAGCATGCTAAGAGCAATAACCATGACCTGGCAGGTGTCACCCCTGCACATCACCCCCCAATATATTTTTCAAATTATCAAATAATTTAAAAAAATAAACTTGTTTCTGTAAGCACCAAAATTTAATAGCATGTAGTTTTTTCATTGTAAACCCTAAAAAAAAATTGACAGGCGATTACGATGAGCAGAAACATGCGACAGGTGTATTCAAAGTAGCACAGTTGATGAGGAAAAATAAACTTTCTCCTGTAAAGTTGAAATTTGGGTATGTTTTTCCGTAAACATTTTAGAACACATTTGTAAAATGACAGGCGATTTTGAACAGCCGAAGACCTTGACAGGCGAGGGGAAAGCTGATAAAGGGCATGCTGATAAATACATGAACGCCTATGGTGCAACTGACATAAAACAAAAATAAAAATGATAAATACAATAAATTTTATTAATTTTTATTTAATCCACATAAAATAATAATAAATAAATAAAAAATGATAAATACAATAAATTTAATAAGTTTTTATTTAATCCACATTTCATAAATAAAAAATTATAAATACAATAAATTTTATCAATTTTTATTTAATCCACATTTTAGTTATCCGACACTTCACTTCTGCTGTTTTCATCATCATCTGACTCTTCTATAATGTTTTCTTCTTCTAAAGTAGAATAAAATATACACTAGTCAAAACAATTAAAGGAACACTTGAAAAAACTCAAAAATGGAGTGGATTTTTATAAGGCTGTATCTCAGTAGAAAAAAGTCGGATTGAAGTGAAATAAAAAGTTTTTCAAAGTTTATCATTTTTTCCTTTCAAATTATTTTGAGTTAAAAAAGTACCGTTAGTCGTTTTTGCTTGAGCGTAAAAAATGTCCACTCAATTTCAAAATCGAAAAAAAATAAACTTTGAGTTGTCATAAAATGAGCGGAATTTTTTTTTCAATCCAACCAATCTAAGATTCAATTTGAGAATTTTGCTGGCTATAATTCACTGTTTGGTTCAGATCGCTACGATTTTTTTTGTAATAAAAAAATGGGATTACATGCAAAAACACAATTTTGACTTTGGACCTCTGCTAAATATTGACTTACAAAAAAACTAAAGACAGATTTGAAAAATTCATTAAATTTTCTACACAAAAACATTTTTAATTTCTTTTATTTTTTTCATTATCATTATGACTTTGTGAAATTCGGACGAATTCCACAAAGTCATAATGATATTGAAAAAAATAAAAAAAATTAAAAAATAAACAAATTCAAAAGAACAGAAAAATAAGACAAAAAAAAACTTTCCTTAAAATTAAAAAAAAGTGTTTTGTAAGTTTGATTGATCGAAACAGAGAAACGGTTAATCGTATTGATGTGAAATTTTCACCAAAATCAAGAAAATTTTATGAGCTTTAATAATTAAGCCCCAGATTAGTTGTATCACTGAAAAGCACAAAATAACGGTAGTTTTTATGAAAAAGTTGAAAAATGCGTATTTTGGACCTTTTTTTTTAAAGTGATAGAAAAAATTGAAATTTTCTTTTTCAAAATGTTTTTGTGTAGAAAATGAATTTTTCAAATCTGTGAACCAAACAGTGAATTATAGCCAGCAAAATTCTCAAATTGAATCTTAGATTGGTTGGATTGAAAAAAAAATTCCGCTCATTTTATGACAACTCAAAGTTTATTTTTTTTTCGATTTTGAAATTGAGTGGACATTTTTTACGCTCAAGCAAAAACGACTAACGGTACTTTTTTAACTCAAAATAATTTGAAAGGAAAAAATGATAAACTTTGAAAAACTTTTTATTTCACTTCAATCCGACTTTTTTCTACTGAGATACAGCCTTATAAAAATCCACTCAATTTTTGAGTTTTTTCAAGTGTTCCTTTAATTGTTTTGACTAGTGTATATTTTATTCTACTTTAGAAGAAGAAAACATTATAGAAGAGTCAGATGATGATGAAAACAGCAGAAGTGAAGTGTCGGATAACTAAAATGTGGATTAAATAAAAATTGATAAAATTTATTGTATTTATCATTTTTTTTTAATGAAATGTGGATTAAATAAAAACTTATTAAATTTATTGTATTTATCATTTTTTATTTATTTATTATTATTTTATGTGGATTAAATAAAAATTAATAAAATTTATTGTATTTATCATTTTTATTTTTGTTTTATGTCAGTTGCACCATAGGCGTTCATGTATTTATCAGCATGCCCTTTATCAGCTTTCCCCTCGCCTGTCAAGGTCTTCGGCTGTTCAAAATCGCCTGTCATTTTACAAATGTGTTCTAAAATGTTTACGGAAAAACATACCCAAATTTCAACTTTACAGGAGAAAGTTTATTTTTCCTCATCAACTGTGCTACTTTGAATACACCTGTCGCATGTTTCTGCTCATCGTAATCGCCTGTCAATTTTTTTTTAGGGTTTACAATGAAAAAAACTACATGCTATTAAATTTTGGTGCTTACAGAAACAAGTTTATTTTTTTAAATTATTTGATAATTTGAAAAATATATTGGGGGGTGATGTGCAGGGGTGACACCTGCCAGGTCATGGTTATTGCTTTTAGCATGCTATGAATCATAAGTGCACAAATTTCCAACCTTACAGGACGACCGTTACTCAAAGGGTTCACTAGCTCTTAGACTATTAGATTTTGAGCTTGAGACAACCCTAATATAATTAAAATAATGATAAATTTCTGCAAAAATTTCAACAATAGTTCAAAAAATCTTATTTATCAATGTAATAAAATATATGTATACAGTGCCTTGCATAAGTATAACCGCACCTGAAAAAATGCGTTTTAAAGAAAACCTACAATAGGACTGACTCCTTACTATTTTTTATTGAGTTGCATCACTGGATCAAGCAAATTGAGAAGAAATAAGAAATAAAGTACCGTTATTACCGTTATTCGAGTATGCCATTTGGAGTAACGAGATTTTAGTGTAGATTAATAGAAAGTCATTTACGGTTTTCCAATCCCGATTCATGTTTTGGCGTGGGCTGCTGTTAGATTTGGAGCTGGCACCATTTTGCCCCAAACAATCACTCCACTGCTTTTTAAAGCACGAGAAACGGTTGAAACCGAAACTCCTAAACCCAATTTGTTAGGAAATTCCGGCAAAGAATGCACCGATTTGGATGCAGCATTGATTAAAAGCCTCTTTACGCGATGTGTCAGCTTCTGCGGACGCCCGGGTCTTATTTTTGTCCCATAAGATTCTGGATCTTTTAAAAAATTTCGAACGACACGATCCGATCGTGAAATTCGTCTTCCAATAGCTCTAAGACTTAGGCCGCTTGACCGAAAAGCCAAGATTTTGCGTTTTTCAATTTCGCCTTAATGTGGCATTGTTATTTTTTTTTTTTTTAAAGCCCTTGACTGAATGCAGCTTCAAAGAGATTTGCATTGTTCGGTTATATTTTTGCAATATATCAAAATCTGTTTTTAATTTTTAAACACCAGGAGATGAAATAACGGTATGTACTTTATTTTCTTCTCAATTTACTTGATCAGTTATGCAACTCAATAAAAAAATAGTAAGGAGTCACTCCTATTGTAGGTTTTTTATAAAACGCATTCTTTCAGGTGAGGTTATACTTCTGCAAGGCACTGCATATTTGTTAATAATTTGTTATAAACAATTGAAAATTAGTTTTAGAGGATTCATTTTCGTGGTTATAAAGAAAAATAGTCCATATAAGTGCAGGAATTAAATATTTATGATTTTAATCGGTAAAAACTCATTAGCAAAATTGAAAACAGTTTGATTTGTTATAGGTGGGGAGCCCACATACAAGAAATTCCCGTCATAGCGCCCACTAAAATTTTTAATGAGGGATAAAATATAAGGCCAAGACGAATAAGATTCGCTTGGTGGGCGTGAATTTAGTTAGCCGGAAAGGCCGCGCATACCTGTTACAATGTGGTGAATGACGGTGAAATGTATCCATCATCACGGATTCTATTTCTGTTTCTTTCATTTCACGCGTCCTTATGTTAGATGTAGAAATACCTCGGTTTGCTTGCTATCAAGCTGCCGCAAGTATTGCGCAAACCCGGTTTTATTATGACCTAAAGTACTGTATTTTTATTACAAACTAAGTTTCATTTATAAAAAATCTGGTTTGCGCAATACTTTCGGCAGCTTGAAAGCAAGCAAACCAAGGTATTTCTACATCTAACATAAGGACGCGTGCAATGAAAGAAACAAAAATAGAATCCGTGATGATGGAGACATTTCACCACGTTGCAACAGGTATGCGCGGACTTTCCGGCTTACTCAATTCACGTCGACCAAGCGAATCTTATTTGTCTTGGCTTTATCTTTCATTCCTCATTAAAAATTTTATTGGGCGTGATGACGGGAATTTCTTGTATGGGGGCTCCTGGGCTATTATGAACAGTTCAAAATATTAGTCTTGAGTTTGAATCTCTCTTTTTGTTTGTTTGTTTGTATGTCCCCGGTATGGACTCCTGAACGGCCCAACAGATATTAATGAAATGTTCATGGTTAATACAGTTGTATTAAGGGATAGTTTGTCAGTCGATCTTCGACTCTCGAGCAAGAAAGACGTTGGCAGTGGTATATTTTCAATTGTTGTGCAAAGTAGACAAGTTTCAAGTAGTTATTTAGATACTGTATTTTCAACTAGTTCGATAGCGCAAAGTTAGCGTGTCGGCTTACAAATCAGGAGGTCGTGGGATCGAAACCAGGTCGGAACATAAAAGTTTTTTATTTCCGTTTATGTTTCGGTTTCACCGAATGGTGAAGGAGAAGGCGGCAGCGGCTTCGAAAGATGCTGCTGCAACTGCTAAACAAAAATCGGATGATGGAACAGCGGGAAAAACAACCGCAACTGAAATTGCAACGAAGAGGAGGCGGAGTATGAAACCTACGCCGAATTTGGATTGTAAAAGGCCAGCCACCGCCTCAGCCCAGCTGCAAGCTGGGGTGGTTGACACCAAAGCAGCGAAAACAACAGCAAACCAAAATATAAAACGGCAAATGACTACGGACTCGTCATCAGATGAGGAAAACATGGAATATGTGTCCGAAGAAGGAGAGGGTCTATACAGGTCCGGAGGCAGCAATAGGTTCGCTGGGCTGTCGTCTGACCTCTCGGACGAAGAAGTTGAAGAGGCCCTCCAAGAAAAACAAACAAAAATCAGCGAGTGTGAGGAGCTGCTGAAGAAGCTTAGGGCGGACATGAAGCCCCTGATAAACATCCTCAAACAAAAACAGGAGGCGCGCCGGCAAACGGAGGCAGCCGATAAGCTGAAATTGCAACAACAAAAACAACAGCAACAAAAGCAGCAGCAGGCGAAACAACAACAACAAGTACAACCTCAAGCCCAAAGGAAGAACCAACATCACAATCCAAATTCGGTGCAGGTTTCAAAGACCCAGCAACAACAACCACAGCAGCAAAAAATCATGGAAAAACAAAGTACAGGAGCGGTGCAATCAGAAAAATCTGCAGCGGCGGGAGCAGGTCCTTATGCAGAGGGCCCAACTACGTCGGCTGCACCAATGAAGCAGCAACAACAACAACAACAGCAACAACAGCAACAAGAGCAACAACAGCAACAACAGCAACAACAACAGCAACAACAACAGCAACAACAACAGCAACACCAGAAGCAGTCACAGCCTAAGAAAGACAAGAATGTGCCACCAATAAGGACCCATAAAGTAGACCTGGACGACATAAAACAGGTATGCAAGTCGGCCACTAATGGTAATTTCTATATTAAAATCGTTAACGATAAAGAAAAAAGGTATTCGGTGCAATGCTTCACATTGCTCGAATACAACTTGGTAAAAGAGTTCTTGAGGGAGGCCACAGCTGAGTTCTTCAGCTTCACGCCTCGAAACGAAAAATTGAAGACGGTCCTTCTAAAGGGCATCAGTTCCTGCACGGAACCTGAGGCGCTCTTAGATGAGCTCCGTCAAAAAGCAAGTGACGATCTCGAGTTTATCGGGGTCAAGCCGTTTTCCACGGTCAAGTCTAGGCGTGGGGGTTACAAGCTCCCAATGTTCCTAGTAACGGTGCGGGGAAATAACTCCACGGGAACTAACTCCACTGAGGGATTTACTTCCCACCAAGTGAGAACTTACTCCACTTTTGTAAAGTGTAGTTAGTTCCCATGTACAGTGGGAATTAAATTCTTCATAAAATTAGTGGATCAAGTTCCCTTCCAATTTGAAATAATTTGCCACTTTAATTGAGAAAAAATTAAAATAAGAACTCAAGTACACTGAGCAATTTCGTTTGTTAAATTTAAATAAATGCCTTTTAGAAACGATGTCATTCCGAAATTCAGTTTTTAAGACTGAAAATAATTTTAAAGAATCGCATGTACAAAAATATTGAGAAACTTAGTCATTCGGAAACCCATTTTTAAGAATCTGACCCCCTTTATGGTGATTCATTAGTCCAGAAATCAAATTCGGGGTTTCTGACCTTTGCTATTAATTTTAAACATTTTCTAAAACGGTATATAACGATTGAAATATACCGCATGCTGTAAGTTTATGTGACATAAAGAAAAAAATTTCCAATGCAAACATTCTTCTGAAGTTTGGTGTTCGGTGAGAGTAGGGCATTCTAAAAGCACACTGTATTTGAACCCAGTTTCATCTTGTTGCATCTTTTTGTCCCCTTAAACAACTGAGCTATTTCAATAACATTAAAAGTTCCATCAGAAAGACATTTTTTTATTGACTCTATTAACTCTACAATCCCTCTCAAATGGTTAAGAAAATTGTATTATTAAGTATTTGGAGCTTGAACCAAAAATTGCAAGCGAGCGAAGCGAGCTGAAAAAATTTTGCCCAAAAGAGAATCAATTTGGGGTGTGAAAATAAAAAAATTCGCGCGAATTTTTTTATTTTCACACCCCAAATTGATTCTCTTTTGGGCAAAATTTTTTCCGCTCGCTTCGCTCCCAATCAAACCAAATTGATTTTGAGTGTTACAGATAGTCATCATCCTCAGACCAAGGTAAAATATTGCAGTGCAGCACCTGCTTTCCAGACACTAATATGCTTTTTCAAATTAAAGGAAACGGCAACAGCTTTGAAAATTAATTGCTCTATCCATTTTGTCGACAAATAGGTAGTAAATAAAAATGATCTTATTTATTTATAAGACATTTTGGGGTTGTAGTTATGTATGTATACACGAATGACCCACCATAGTGGGTCATTAGCCCCGAAACCCATTTTCGGGACTTCTGACTTCCGGACCAGTTTCCCTGCGCCATGTATTAATGTGTGTACTTAGTTCCCATTAGAAAGTGAACTAAGTTCTCACCGTACATGGGAACTAACTACACTTTACAAAAGTGGGGTAAGTTCTCACTTGGTGGGAAGTAAATCCCTCAGTGGAGTTAGTTCCCGTGGAGTTATTTCCCCGCACCCCTAGTAACATTATCGCCCCAAAGTAAATTGGACAGTCTAAGGAGTATTTCCGTCCTTGACTTCCAAGTAATAAGATGGGAAAAATTAATGAGGCATGACGACATGCTACAATGCATGCGCTGCCAGAGGTTCGGCCATGCCGCAGCCAACTGCCAAATGCAGGAGCGCTGCGTCAAGTGCGCAGAAACCCACATAAGAGGGGAATGCAGGCTAGGAACGGAGCGGGTTGAAGACTTAACCCAGCTCAAGTGCATTATCTGTGGAAAAGAGGGGCACCCTGCCAGTTATAGGGGCTGCCCTAAGGTCCAACAAATGAAAGAAAAACAGGCCAGTCAGAAGGCCGTAGAGGCGTAGAAAGTCGACCAATACGACAAGCTCCAACAGCAAAATCGTTCGTAACTCCCGACGTTTCTTACGCTAATTCTGCGAAAGGAATGGGAAAGCGAGACAGGCTCCACCACCGGTCGCCCCACAGGCCCAAGAGCCTAAGGCACCGGTGGGGCAGCCAGACATTGTGGCCTTGTTGGTTGCCATTCAAGGCCAACTAGCAGGACTACAAAGTCAGATCTGGGAGCAAGCCGCAAGAGTGGATAAACTCCATTCTTTAGTGACTGGCCAAGCGCAACGTCATGGTTAAGGGCGCGCTGCCGGAGACGCGCCTGAGGATCCTAGCTGTGAATGTAAATTCACTGATTAGGATTGAACGCCGAGCTAATTTGTTCCAATTGTTGAAAGACCACAGTCCCGATGTGTTCATGGCTAGCGAAACCAAGCTAAACCAGAAACATAAACTGACTAACAAAAATTACAATATCGTAAGAAGGGATCGACCCGGCTCTACTCAAGGAGGCGGTGTTGCAATCTTCATACGTAAGGGCATTAGTTATAAAGTCATATACAATAATGATTTGCGAAAGCTAAGGACGCTAGAAGTTTGCGTCGTATGCATCTCTCTCACTCAAGGGAAGCGGATGTATATGATTGCGGCTTATGCGGCTGAAGCTCCGCAGGCTAATATCTTTATTTCAGAGCTCGAGATTCTTTTCAGAGTACTAAAACTGAGCTCGGAAGAAAACTATTTCGTTATGGCCGGAGATTTGAACGCAAGACATGGAGATTGGGGAAATCAAACAAAAAATCCAAGAGGTAATCATCTTTTTAATTTGATGAATCTTTGCAGTGTTGAATATGGTGTCGACCTGCTGGCTACTGAAAGGCCATCGTTCCCAAGGAGCGGTTCCTTCCTGGACCTTTTGCTGTACGATACCAGACTGACAATAACGGACAAAGTGGGTAATCACCCTCGAAACTGCTTACATACAGTCGAGTACGACAGTGATCACTGTGGCTTGGCTGCTGTAATTCAGATTCCGAACGAGCGCGTGGAGTTGGATGAATACGTTACAACGCATTCTTACAATTACAGTAAGATGCACTGGCCTCGTTTCACCAACGCCCTAGCGAGAGAACTCCGTTCGAGTGACATAGCCCCACCAAATAACAGGAACCTAAAAAACAACGAAATCGACCAACATCTACAACAGATGGACGAAACGATAAAACGAACGATGGAACGGACAATACCGAAATACAAGGAACGCGACCAAAACGACGTCTACAGAAACGCGACTATAGACGCACTTCACAGACATAAAAGTGGACTACTGACAAGACTGAAAAACTTGTACAGACGCTTCACAGACCCACACGACCTGGAGATTAGGGCGCTGAAGTCGTCGATCAAAAACATAAACCAACTGATTAAAGAAAACTATAGACTTTCTATCAATTTGTTTTGGGACAACAAAATTCGGGCCGTTAATTCTAGCGACCCGAGTATGTTTCCCCAAATCAATAAGATATTTAGAAAAAACAATCAGAACGACCTTCCGTGCCTTAAACTCCAGAGAACTATAGAGAACAGAGACGTACTCCTGACAGCGCAAATTGATCCTGGGGAAGCCATCTTGGACGATGACTACTTTGTGATTGAAGATCCGCAGGAGAAAGTGGAGACAGTTTGTGCTGCTTTCCAGCAAGTGTATAAGGTGAATGCTTGCACTCGCCCGAACCACGACCTGGAGAACAGAGCTCTACTTCACCACTTCTACCTGAGGAATGATATTTCGCAATGGCGATCCGAGAACCGTGGTTTTACACGGTTTGATGACGACTTTTTAGCAAACGCTATAATCGCCGAGCGAACGGGCCCAAGTCCCCTGCTCATCACGAAGGTAGAACTCCAGCTCATCTTCGATTCAATAAAGAATAAGAAGTCAGCAGGTATCGACGGTATATCCAACATTGTACTAAGCCACTTACCGATTGAAGCCATCGACATTTATACCACACTCTTCAATAACGCGCGTTGGAAAGACAGCTGTGGTTCATCCTCTCCCGAAAAAGGGAAAGTACAGCTCCAATCTTTCAAATCTCCGGTCAATAAGTCTTCTTCCAAGCATCAGCAAGGTATTCGAAAAGGTAATCAATAGGGCTCTGGCTGAGTGGGCTGCGGACAACAGTATAATTCCGGATAACCAGTTCGGGTTCAAGGCGGGACATGATACCATTCATGCCGCGTCTAAGCTCGTTTCTGATATCCAATGGAACAAGTCCAAGAAACAATGCACGGGTGCTGTTCTGGTGGATTTGGAGAAGGCCTTCGACACCGTATGGTTAGAAGGTTTGTACCTAAAACTCACCAGACTAGGCATCAGTAAACCATTATTGTATATTCTTTATGATATGCTCAACGGTAGAAAGTTTGTTGTCAAAAGTGGCAATGTAACTTCTACCACCACCTTTGAAATTAAAAACGGTCTTCAACAGGGATCGGTGAACTCGCCGATCCTCTTCAGCATTTACACCAGTGATCTGATAGGTAGCCTTTTCCAGGCAATTGCGTATGCCGACGACCTGATTGCGTACAGAACTGCCCCAAAGATCGAAGTCATTAGAATTCTCTTGCAACGTGACTTCGAGAAGATTCAGCGATATTGCGATGACTGGAAACTGAAAATAAATGTCCAGAAATGCGAAACAATTCTGTTCCGGACCTCGTTGGCTGGGGCCACGAGGGATACGCGCAAGAATTGGCGCAAGATGGTCATCGTTGGGCCTCACGGACAGCGATTAACGAGCAAAAGTGAAGTGAATTACCTCGATATCTGGTTGGACCAGTATCTGTATTTCGACAGACATATAGATGCTGCCCTGACTTAGGCCAGAGGAGCCTTCGCTCTGACGAAACGGCTGTTTTACAGCAGTCGGCTTGACCCCAGAGTGAAGGTAATTTGCTACATGGCCCTCATACGGCCGATGATCGTTTATGGCTGTCCAGTGTGGTTCAACGTTGCACCATCTCAAATGGAGAAGATTCGGGTGTTCGAGAGGCAGTGTCTTCGGCGCTGTCTCGGTTTGTATCGGACACCGGAATCTTCTTATGTACATTACTATTCTAACGAGGTTCTGTACAACGAGGCTCGGATCAACAGAATTGACAATTTCGTGATAAAACTTGTTCGGGGTCACATTGCGAGAGCTATGACTTCGACGAATAATTTGATCTTTGGGGCGTTCTATCCAAACGACGAATATTTTGATAGTGTACGCTCGAGCGGCTTCATTCCACCAGAGGCATTCCTCCATTTAGATAAATGCGGTCTGATACAGGACAGATTGGCGATCCCGCTAATCTACCACGTCAGGCGGAGAACCGTCGATCGGCGGCTCCTTTACCATCGCGACGTCCTCGCACAGCACGGAGCAGAGCTCCTTCGGTTCAGTAGGGCTGTGTCCGAACGGGACCGAATTGATAGGGTGAAGCAGGAGCACCAGTTCTGGTGGCTTCAGTCAGCACTTGATAATGGGTAGTCGGGGTGGGGTTTTAAGCCTTGGCCGGCTTGTATACTTGTTTTAGTCTAAGGGTTTTGGGTTTAGGTTTAAGTAGAGTAGGCATGGTGGCACATTAATTGACATGGACAACAAATAAAAAATGCAGAAAAATAAAGACAAAAAATAAATAAAAATAAAAAGTTAAAAAAAAATAAATAAAAAAAAACAAAAAAAAACAAGTGAAATGAAAAAAAAGAGTTAGATTTGCATCTGTGGCTGTTCTAGTTTGTAAGTAGTTGTTAGGTAGAATAGGTAGTTTTAGTTAATTTTAAGTTTTATATTTTTAAGGACCTAATTTTAAGTAGCTTGTAAGAAACAAATAAACAAGACATTGTGTTAGTTTTTTAAATTTTCTAACAAGAAAAAACATATGAAGTTAAAAAAAAAAATAGTTCATAGGCTGAAAGGCATATTAATTTTAAGTAAACCATGAATTTCTTAGAGCGCCCGGTTGGGGCCAGTAAGTTTAATATAAGATTTTAGATAATAAGCTAGTTTGAATTCATTGTCTAGTATTAAGTAGTCATAAGTGAATTGAATAAAATGAATTTTGAAAAAAGGGATAGTTTTTGTATGAAACAAAAAACAATATTCAAGAGTATCATAGACCATATTTTATTATTAGCCGACCCACCAAACGTTGTTTCTGTTAATCTTCAGAAATACTAATCAGATTAGGCAAATTCTGTCACTAATAAAAAACTACAATATTCATGTGTAATATAGGCTGTATTTTACTGTGCTAAGTAGTTGTGCATGAGTCCACGAGTTTGTACGGCCAACTTTTGACAGATGGCGCCACTGGTATTCAATAAGCTTCATGTATGTCCTCAAATCATCAGTTTTATGGAATTTGACTGTAAAAACCAACGTGCGTGTACAACTAACGGGATGCATCGGCTGGAAATGTAGCAAAACAACTAATGTTCTTACGTATTTTTCTACTCTGGGAAGTTAGTCGTGTGGACTACATGGATAGCACTCATATTTTTTGTTTGTGGTTAGGGTTTTTCTTTACCTCTTACCAATCAACTTGCACATCAAATATTTAGTATCTTGCAGCGCCTTGAGACTTAGGGAATTTAATAATTGGTATTCAAAACGATTGGCTCGTCCACATCATTCTTCATATTAGTTCAACAATGCCGAAGTGATCTCGAGAGCATGAACATTGACTCAGGGTCACTCTTTTCTGGGTTCCGGGTCACAGTGGCTCTGTGGGTTGACGAACTGGCTAGGCAAGAACTAGCCCTTCATAGCATTCTTATTGGTGCTATGAAGGGCAAGATCTTCTCAATTTTTCTCGCTGAATCAAACCACAGGTGGAGAAGCCTTTCCAACTCTACTATATCTAGAAAGATATGACCCACCTACAACAATTCCCGTACTAAACCTTATTTACAGACCCAGGCAGGACATAGCAAGGGTCGTTGCAACATGCACCGGACACTGGCCTGTTGGGGAACACGCATCTCAGCTGTGTATTCCCCACAATACTATCTGTCGTAATTGAGGGGACCAGCAAGAAAAGGCAATTGTTCTTCACTTCCTGTGTAAATGTCCTACGCTGGCCAAAATGAGGGCAAAATCATTGGGAAAGACCTTCTTCAATGACCTAAATGAGCTTTCCGAACTGGTATTAACCAATGGTTCTTAGGAGGCTCTTTTATTGGATTATTGTAGTATTCTGTTTCCAATGTTTTCTGTTTTTTTAGTTCACTTGGAACTCTGAACCCTCTTTTCTTCGCCCGTACCACCAGAGTGAAAGAGACTATAGGAGAAAAACATTATGCTTCATGCCGAGAATACTGATTGTCAATATCCCGCTTGGAAGACGCTTTTCTGTTTTTTTTTTTTTTTAGACACAAGTAGGATTTTAACACACGCTTTCAATGTTATTAAGTTCTGAGATTTTTCCAGAACTCAGAGAATAAGTTCTGAATACTGCGATATACATCGACAATTGAGTTTGAATCTCTCAATTAAGCTTATTGATTTTTGTAACTCCTACGGGCTAAGAATACAAAATGGTACAAGCTTGTCGGATATGGAGGGTGAACTTACCTTTGTTGGAGGCCAGGGTAGCTCTGTGATAGACTTTGGTCTAATAGGAAACGAATGGGCTGAGCACATTGTTGATATGAAAGTTGAAAATGTACCGTATTCGGACCACCTACCAATTGTTTTGACTTTTGGACATTCATCTATGGAGTCGGAGGAAGCAAGGGTTATGATTTATGAATCTCTTACCTAAACTGAAATGGAAGCAGGCAAAGGCGATAGAATACCAAGCAAGACTTGATAACTCACTGCATAGGCAAAGAAACTGCAATCTTGGTCAGCTGGATGAAATCATCAAAACATCATACCCGACAATGATATCCAACAACAACTCTCGGAAGAACTATATCGCGCCGTGGTTTGATGGGGACTGTATAAAAGCTAGGGAATTATCTTTTGGTTAGTTGAGAGCTTATAGATCTTCAAGTGACGGATATTTCAAGAATCAATACTTACAAGCTAACAGTGCTTATAAAACAATCTGTAAACAAAATAAGGAACCGGAATCGGAATCTAGGCAACTGACACTGTGTAGGAGCTCAAAAGATTTTTGGAACTTCGCAAAGAGTCTGAACGGCAAAAAAATTACCATCCACTGTAGTTTAAGTCCAAATCTTCTTGCATCTTACTTCGAAAACTTGTTAAATCCTATCCAAGAGAAATTAAACTTTCAGTATGCGATGCCGAGCTTTAACAATGAAACTCTGGATGCTTAAATAAGTCAACAAGAAGTTATTTTAGCTATTACAAAGCTAAAGGACGGAAAAGCATCTGGTTAAAATGGCATACCAGCTGACCATATATTCGTTCTTAAAAGTATTGCGGAATCATTTCTTCACAAGTTCTTCGTAGACTTTAAATCGGCGTTTGATATAGTCGATCGGCAAGCGCTAATTTACAAGCTTTATAATCTCGATATGTCATGGAAGTTTGGAAGAATAATTCAAAACCTTTATAGAGACACATTGGCTAAGGTCTGGAATGGTGAAGAGTTGTCAGAAGAGTCTAAAACGGAATCGGGAGTCAGACTGTAATGAAGACCTAATTACTGAAGGATCGTCTACCTCTCCTACAAAGCTGTGGGGGATATTGGAAGGCTTCCCCAAGCCGAATATGTATGCTGGCTAAAAAGCCTATCTGTTAGAATAAAAACAAGGCTGAAGAGCCAAAGTGTTATGTTCTACTTTCAAACGGAAAGTGAATTTATTCAGTTAAACTTAAGCTATTTATACAAAATAATCAACTTACACACTAACATCTTAAGCCTATACGAGATATATTATTAATATTTTAGTGCATGAGGTTGATACCCATGACCATGAATGAAATACGAGTGCACTATTCGAAATGGGAAATAAATGCGAGTGCATTAAAATAGAGGTTGGCTATTGTGAAGCATAATGTGGATCAATGACCGGAATAAAATGTATTATGAAGTGGTCGCTAGTGTGATCCCTTCACAAGACAAGGTTGCACATTGAGTCCAAGCTAATTTGCTCTGTTTATTGAAGACCTAGTGGATCTTTTACCCTGTGGCATTGAATACGCAGGACATGTGATAAAAGCGCTGCTATTCGCGGATGATATCGTACTTCTGGCATCATCTCCTGAATCATTGCAGCTTATGATAAATCGACTTTCACAGTACTGCAAGCTTTGGAGTTTGATTGTGAATTTGGATAAGTCCAAAATTTTGATTTTTAAAGCTGGAGGAGGTCGTAACTGTGAAAACGAAAAATGGCGCTACAATGGTGAGGCCATAGAAATTGTCAATGAATTTAAATACTTAGGAGTTTTGCTTACGAGAAACTTGTATGGAAAGACATCTTAAAGAGAAACTGATGAAGGCTAAAGGCGCTATCAGCGCAACCTGGAATAGATGTTTTTATAACAAAAATATCGCAGATAGCAGCAAGTTTAAGATATTTGAGGCAATATCAGAATCAATTTTGTTTTACGCAGCACAAACTTGGGGAGCGAAGCAGTATGAAACGGTGGAGAAACTTCTTCGATATTACATCAAGCGAATTTTTCAGCTGCCACCCAATGCACCCAACTACATCATTATCCTTGAAACCTCTCCCTCTCTTCACACGAACCCTGAAGTTGCAAATAGATAAGATTACATCCTGAAAATATTGAAAATGGGAAAGCACCGGCTCCCAAAGATAGCAGCTCTACAAGTTATGCAAACGAAAACAAGTTGGTGTAACGATTGGATGGATTTAGCTAGGGAATGTGGCATGGAACTGAATCTCAGCGATCCAAATCATGATGCCTTGAAAAGTTCTCTATACGATCTCATTTCCGCAATAGACATAAAGCAGCGAGATAAATATTGGATTGACGCAACAGGATCTCTTTACAGACAAGTCTACAGTCAATTGAATCACAACTTGGAAGAAAAGAATTATTTCAGAGATGAAAACAGCATTGCTGAAATATCAATGATGTTGAAGTTGCGAGGAGAGCTATTACAGCTTAATTTCTAACCACATAGAGAGGATTTACCCATAATATGCTCTTTGTGTAACTTAAACGAAAGGGAAGATGTTTTCCACTTTATGGGAAGATGCCCAATTCTTAAAGAAATAAGAAGGAATACCTTCGGAAGCGATATCCTAACGCAAAACCAAATTATACTCTTGCTTAACAATATGGAAGTTAAACAATTATATAAATACTGCAGACTAGCTCTTCTCTATAGAAATCTATATATATATATTATATATATGTATATAAAAGAAAGTTACAACACTTGTACTCGAGATCTGCTGGACCAATTTTATAGTTTTTGATTCGTTGGATTTGTCTCCGCCCCGAATAGCAGAATACATCTTAAAAACAATGAAAACATCACAAACGGTGCCAATGTTAAAAAATAATAATTTGCTCACTACAAAAAAAATATAAGCTAAGTAATAATTTTCCTTGAAAATCATGTCAAATCGAAAAAAAAATTATAATTTGTTGTTTTCTAAACAACGACGAAAACAAAGCAGAGGCGGGCGTACTCAAGAAAGCAAGAAAGCAAATGAGATTTACATATATTCATATGTAGGTACCTATGTATGTATGTAACTGGAATAAAATAAGTGCATGAAGGGTAAGTTTAAAAAAAAATCCTCAACAACGGAACGAAATACATACAACACACATGTATGTACATACATACATACATATGTATGGATCTTCTGTGAGGCTGTCCAAATTATTATTCTCCTAGGCCAAGATATTGGCCACGCTTGAGATGCTGGCCATATTTTCAAGATTCGAAAAAACCCAAATTATACAATGTTCAGTAATTAATTTAGTCATTGGGCACTTTCAGTTTGGTCTTGGAAAGGCTATATCATTGAAAGATACAAACATGAGTACAAAAATTAGCTGTTTACGAATTTCAATGGCTGTTCCACCTACGCCAAAAATTGTTGGATAGTTTTGTATTTGTTTGGTTTGAACCTCTGCTATTTTTTTTTTACATGGAAAGCAAAAACAAAAAGGTATCCGGATAGCCCATTAATGAGATGGATGACTTTCTTAATTTTTTTTTTTTGAAAAAACAAAGTAATAATTCTCTGGGTAGGTGTGAAGAATTGAGAGGACCTATACAATTTTACGCCGATTCCGAACGGCTAAGTTGAGAAGCACTTTTTCATGACAGATTGATGCTCTTGCAAGTGTTGTCAGTTCTTCGCAAGAGGCAGTACCCATGAAAGATGAAATAAAAACTTTATGGGCACGAGTAGGACTCGAACCCACGACGTTCTGCTTAGCAGCCAACGTACCTAGCCACTAATCCACGGGCAGCTGCGTGCGTCGTATGAGGCTGGTAAATGTGATCTCACAAACATTTGTTGAACAAAACATACAAGAAGTCTTGGCAACATTTTGGAGCACTTTTTGCAATTTGAAATCATTCGATTCCTCCGGTTGCCCTCTATCTAACAGCTCATTTAGCACTTATTTCCCTTAAACATGTTAGGAAATGAAAATCCAATGCAATATCTCTAAAACGTATATGATTGCAAAAGTTCAGGATTTGAGAAGAGATACCAATGACCAACAAGAAATCATTGAAAGTATTAATTAATTGATAGAATGGTGTTTTGACAGAAGATTTCAGACAAACTCTACATGTTACACATGCGTATAACGAGATATTGAATAAACATTCGACTATGTGCTCATCTCTTGCACATTTCCTTTTAAAGACAAGAAAAATAAAATAAAAACAGTCACATAATTTCTTAGTCCTGCGGAAAACATATTTGGAATGCGGGTACGACGTCCCGTGGGTCGGCTAGTAGAATTATAAATGAAAGTTTTTAAATATTTCAAATCGATAACTTTATTATTTTGAATGTTATTATTATAGGGTGTCCCAATGAGAGCGCACTTTTTAAAATTGGAATAATTTCTTTGTCATGCAAGTAGGAACTCTGAAATTTGGCAGATGTCACCTCTGTTTGTTCCGATTACTAAAAATGGAGCGCTTTTTGAAAGAACAACACGTTATAATGGTAAAAACTCGTTACAAAAATGGGGAAAGTTACGCTTCGCAAACTTCACCAAATTTTCAGTCGAGAGAGTGTACCTAATATGTCAACCATTCGAAGAGTGGTCAAAAAATTTGAAGAAACTGGGTCAATTATGGATGATAAGAATCCTTTGCGTCAACGTACTGGTCGGTCTCTTGAAAACATTGCTGCTGTAAACGAGAGTGTTGTCGAGAACCCGAAAACATCAATTCGACAGTGAGTGTGAACGGCATTCGTTACAGGTATGTGATAACGGACTTCTTGTGGCCTCAACTGGACGACATGAATCTGGACAACATGTGGTTTCAGCAGGACGGCGCAAATGGCCATACTGCGCATGAAACAATCGACTTATTGCAGCAACGATTTTCAGAACACATTATTTCACGAAATTCTGATGTGAACTGGCCACCAAGATCGTGCGATTTAACGCCGTGCGATTTTTTCCTTTGGGGTTTTGTGAAATTTCGGCTTTATGCGAATAAACCCGAAACAATTCCTGAGCTCAAATCGGAAATCCAACGTGTTGTCGGTGAGATACAGCCACATCTCTGTGCAAAAGTCATGGAAAATTTCATGAGAAGATTAATGGCCTGTCATCGGAGCCGGGGGGGTCATTTGCCGGATATTTTATTCCATACCTAATCGGAACATGTCTTCTTTACAATACAATAAAAATATCACACCTCTGTCATAAAATACTTGGTTTTATTTGCAAATTAAAAAGTGCACTCTTATTGGGACACCCTATATTAAAATTCGTTTGATTAAGAATATATTTTCAATGTAATAATATTTATGTTTTGTCAACTAGGCAGACGGCAATAAAGCCATGCTTTTTGTTTCTTGTAAATTTTGTAATCATTTGAAACCAACGTTAGGTAAATAAAAACGTTCTAATCTACATCGACAATCGACATGATCATTTTAGGATTCGGTTTCAATTTTCTTCGAAGAACCCGATTACAGTGTAACCTTGTAAATTGGGACGTAATCAAATTTAATTCCTATTATAATTAGCGTTCCATTAGTTTTTGGTATTTCAAAAGTTGGTAATTCCAGTTCTGTCTAAGGGCGAATAATTGATTATACCATACTGACTTCGCCTGTTAAATTAATAAACGTTCATACAAAATAATATCACTTTAACTTCAAGTTTTATCGTTGAGGGGGACAAAATAATTACTATACAATAATTGCCAGCTCTTCGTATTTTCTTTTCATATCCTTGTCGTTCCTTCCTTTACACGATAGGGAATTAAGAAAGTATTTTAACTTTTTAACTTCATTAAAAAAAATAGTTGATGGTTTTAATTGAAAAAGTTGGTTAAAGTCTGCTATACGACTGCTTTCACACTGAAATGATCGACGTCTACCAAATTCAAATTTATATCATCAAATAGTAAGTAAGTTCTGGTGGTTTCCCACTCAAACTGTCATACACTGTCCCGTTTTATTTGTTTAAAATTATTAATCATAACTCGCTTCATTGTGGAAATGGGTATACCATACCAGCGAAAGTAAAAAGTAAAAAGTGTTAATTACAGTCTTATACCGCTCCATACTGGGTTAATGCACGTAAAGTATTCGACATCAATCTAACTTTCTTTCACCAAAAAAAAAATTGTCATTCTTGTTTTGTGACATCAAAAATTCTCTCATAACAACTTTCAAATGAAAAAAAGAATTAATACTTTGAATTTTGAAATAAATACTAGCTGTGAGTCAATTTGCGAATAATTTCGTATATTCTTTTAATCGGATACGAAAGACATTAAAAAACAGTGCTGTGCGAAAATAAAATCATCGCAACCATAAAATAAATTGAATAATCCGCTCGCACTCAAAAGATCTAGAGGTGCGTTGTCATTTGAGAGTGAAAACACTGAGAGTCGCTCTCAGGCCAATCTCGAGAGCAACTTTCAAATGGACACAGCCTTGAGAGTAAACTAGTTGAGACTTCCTACCAGATAAGTGAATTATAAGTTTGTTGGCTCATTCCAATTGCATACGTTCTTTAACAGCATGTGCTTCGCAAAAGTGACTATTATCAAGGCAAATAAAATTCTTAAAAAAAACAGTCCATTTTGAAATTATCACAATGGAAACTTGTGTTGTTATTGACGACACTGAAATTGTGGTTGGTATTCTTGAAACAAATTACATTATAATCTTTGTATATGAAACCTTCTTTTATTATCAAGATTGACGTTTTTCGTTTTTTTCGGCTTCATCAAAAAATTTTTTTTGCTCAATACAAACTGATGCAAAAAAATGGCTTTCTTGGCTTGTAACCAGTTGGCGCTGCAGTCGAATGCCATTTCGATTATAGCTGTTAAATTTATATACAAATATTATAAAAACGTTTAAGCGGATCATATAAATTTACGTAGGTACTTTCTATTTTATTTTTGTTTCTTGTGTTAAGAAAAAAAAAGTATTTGGGAGTGTAATTGTGAATCATGGCTAGGCAGTGGATGTTACAAGAAACAAAATGAACTTTGTAATAAAAAAAAAAAACTGACTGTAACTAGCAATGCCCTAGGTGGTACCCGCGATAGCTTGGATAAAAAGAACTACCAGGCAGTACAAAAAATCCCGTCAATCTTTTGCTTTATGCAAAATTAAAATAAATACATATATCCCACCGTAAATTTTACCGAGATAAAAAGTCTGCGCTATTCCACATAATGTATACCTAAGCCATTTGGAAAATTTCATCCAGATTCCTTCAGTCGTTCTGAAGTTGTACTAAATGTGACTTAATGAAAAACAAATGCAGAAGACCGGAGACGTTACTTTATGACGGAAATAAAAAAAACCAATAACAACGGAATTTTACGAATAAACGGAAAATGAAATAAAATTTGTGTATTGTTCTTGTTGAATTTATTTTATTAGTAAATTGCTGAACATCTTCGATTTGATACTAGATGTTAAGGACAGACCCCGAATAAGCGACGACGCGGTCAATCCATGGTTTGAGCCAGCATTTTCTTGTAATTCTTTTTCTTTTTCCGAAACGATGCAATGACCAATAAAGCGTCAACCTTTCGCTTGAAAGAATTTATGTTTTCCTACCACTTTCAATATCCGACTAGCAGAAAAAATAATATCAAGTGGACAGGGTTATGAAAGAACTCTCAGAAATTCTTCTCTCTTCTCAACTATCAATAGTAAATTCTCAAAAATTTACCTCTCGAATAGACAGTCACCTGAGAGTTACTCTCGATAGCAAATCTTTTGGAGAAAGTAAGATTGTTGCACTTGATATTTCAAAGGCAAATCTTTTGGATAAAGTTTGGCACCAGGCTCTCTTATCGAAAATGCGTGCTTTCGGTATTGATGAATTCCTTCTTCGTTGTATTAGAAACTTTCTTTCGAACCGTTCTATACAAGTTGTATTGGACGGGTTCAAGTCTGAAACCCACAAAATAAATGCTGGTGTGCCCCAAGGCTCCGTTTTGTCTCCGACCGTCTTTCTCATTTTTATAAATGATCTCTTGTCTGTTACTTCTAATCCAATTCATTGTTTCGCTGACGATAGTACCCTTATAGCTTTTCATATTCGTTCCCCGACTCACATCCCTCCTCTTCGGGTGTGAAACTGCAAGGACTTAATATGATAAGCTCATTAAACTCTGACTTAAACAGCATTGTACAATGCGGAATAAAAAACCGCGTAGAGTTTAATGCTTCGAAAACTCAATGCTGTCTTGTATCGTTGAAGCGAGATATAACCCCCTTGCCACTGTCCATGAGTGGCACTTGCATCATTGAAACCGAACATTTCCAGATTCTCGGTATGTGTATCACCGACCACCTCTTGTGGAATGATCACATATGCGATGTCGCCAAAAATGCCGCAAGATGTTTAGGTTTTTTAAGACGATGCAAGAAATTTGTTTGCCCTTCTGATCTGGCTACCATCTACAAAATTTACATACGTCCAAAGCTTGAGTACAACTCCCACGTTTGGGTTTGTGTTCCAGTAACGTACTTAAGTCTTTTGGACAGTATCCAGAGCAGAGCATTTAAGATGGTTGGTGACCATACCATCGTTGAGTCATTTACGTCGCTTGAACATCAATGTCTCATGCCTCACCCTCTTTTACCGTTACTTCAATGGTTTATGCTCTAGTGAAATAGCCAGTTGCATTCCTCCCCTTAAGATATTCAACCGTAATACCCGCGCCTCCAGGAATGCCCATCAGTTCAGCCTCGAGCCCAACTTCGGACGTACGGTTATGTTCAGAGAATCGTTCTTTAGCCGTACTACGCGAATGTGGAACTCTCTTCCACACTGTCTTCCCCAGTCACCCAGTCTTCCCAGTGTTCAGGAATTCAAGACCAATGTTAACCGACACCTCATCCTAAACCCTCTCCATCTACACCACGTTCGCACTGTGCTTTGGCATAAAAAGGGAACAAAAACCCCTTGAGTGCGTGCTTATTATAAAAAAAAAAATTGTCAAATTTGTTGTTTCTTGTTTACTTAAGATGGTCTGTTAAATCAAAAACGGGGAAATAATATCTTTACTTCCTAAATGCTTTGATTAAAACTTCTACTTTTACACAGCAGTGTCCGAAATGTTTGGTCAGTTGTGCGAATACATACTTCCCCAGAAATTCACTATACTCCCTCAGCCTCAGTTCCTTTATTTTTTAAGGCAAGGGTCTCGTGTGTTGAAAGTTGAATAGCAGAATTGGTCCCTGCAATCTTTTCGCGTGTTCTCCATCATCATTTTGTACTCTTTTCTGCACACAATAATATTATTCTTTACTTGATTCGTGTTAACTTTTTTTTTTACATTTCTTTCTTCTTGGACTTGTGTTGCTGTGAATAAATCTTGTTTGACATTCGCTTGCCTTGCCAGGGCCAGCAGTGCCAACAGCCGCGCACCATACCTAAAAGCGAACGATAGTAAGAAAAATTGTATTCAAGTTTAGTCGCAAAGACGCCGCTGTCAATACAGAACGTGAATTTGCGAAAGCACGCGCAATTTGAAATGTTCGTTCCTTTGTTATTGTTTATAATAAGTCTGCCGGTACTTGAGACAATCAAGACCTAACAACTGTAGTAAAAAATAAGTAATTACGGTTTTCAATAACATCGTTACGCTATCGCTTTCTTATTTCGATACTTCATTCGTGAAGTGTGGCAATTTTCATTTGTCAAACGCGAGTCGAATGAAACAACTCCAAAAGTAAAAAAAAAAGAAAACCAAAGAGTGTGCTAAAATTTGCAAAATTTACCTCCATGTTGGTGTAAGGTGTCTCTGTTTGAAGGTTGGTTTTCTAAATGTTGACATCATGCTCTCTTAAAAAAACAAAGATTAAACAATGACAACAGTAGGTTTAAAAGTATACAGCAAAATTATTAATCTTTTGGATATCGTACAACCTATTGTTTATATGCACTTCGCATACCTAAATAAACTTTATTGTGATTTACAACAGAGATTTTGCTTACAAGATAAACGGCGACTTGTTTCCACTGCGACTGTCCGGAATATAGTTTGTAAAAGTTGGAGTAATTAAATGAAATTATCAATCAGTAAGACAACATTGCTTTTTAATGATAGCAGCGCGAAAACAAATTATGTACTTTTTTAACATTTTCTAGAAGTATCTACATTTTGTATTTTAGATAAAATTACTTGAATGGAATACGTGTTTTTTTTTCATTTGGTTTGTGTTTACATTTGAAAAGTTCTTCAAATCTAGAGGTGTTAATAAATCTGAGTTTTTTAGAACAGGGAAGGAAATTTGTTCAATTGAGTGAGATGAAAAATATTCATAGCTTTGATATGAATATATCTACAGCAGATGTTTTGACAGGATAGCGAAAAGTTTGTTTGGCTAAGGGGCAATTACTTTGGTTTGTAGATTATGTGTTTGTTCGCTTATAGTGACAAATTATGCACTCATCATCGACGAGGAATCATTTGCAGTTTTTTTTTTTTTTTATTGAATGTACATATTTCAATTTTACGGCTTTTAATTTATTTGTTTTTCGTATACCTATCAGCTGATTGGTGAATGACAGAAAAAGAACGAAATCGTTCCAGTTTCACTTTTTCTAATTTTTAGTACTGCATAACAACAATTTAATTGCTTGGGAAGAAAAAGTGAGTTAAAAAAATATCATAGCTGTGCTGGCGATAATACAATCATTTGGTTTTATTTTGCTTTTGCAAACTTTACTTCTTCTTCATGTTGTGACATCACATTTTGACATTTATGAAATAGACAACAATATTGCAATATCAATTAAAATCTACATATGAAATGAGTTAGGCCGTTATAATATAATATTATTTAGACTTGATTCTACGCCAGCTATACAACAATGAATAAAACACGACTTTTCGAACGATTTTTAACCATACAAATTTCACTAAAAATCCGGTCTTATTATTCCTGATCGTGTCGCTGAGGTGTCGCCCTTATTTGGACAAATTTTTTTATTATTATTTATTTCCATATTTCAAGGTCATCAGAATTTGGAATCAATGGTACCTACATATGTTCGAATGTACGTTCGGTTTTGTTCGCCTCGATATTGACATGAGACTAGTCTCATTCGACGCTAAATCGCTTCATTGAGAACTGAATAAATTTTCAGCGAAATCGGTCAAGTGGTTTTTTAATAGGAATGAAAAAACTAAAAAAAAAAAAACTAACACAATCTAAAAGTGGGTAAAATTCTTCCTTTATGAAAAAAAAAAATTATAATCGTTTCGGTATGGATTAAAACAATAAAACAAAAAATCTTATTCATCAATATAAGAAATATATTATTTGTAAATAATTTGTTATTTTATTAACAATTGAAAATGAGGTTTAGCAGATACATTTTAATTTTATTTTCTGGAAAGTTATTCATGTGGACCACACAAGTCGAACTCAAAATAAAATTGTCAAGAGCGCCCTTTGAAATATTTCGCGAACACACACACAGCTGTTTGACGCAATTGTGATTTGACATTTCCAATTGTTTTTGTAATGTGGTGTAATGTAGACGCCACTGAAAAATCCACCTGAATTCTTAACAACATAACTGATATTCCTTCGCGAACACCCTGCACACAAATAACCTCACTTTTATTTTTATTTTTTATTTTTATTTATTGTTGTAAACAATGTCGGTACAAAATATTTAAATAATATAGTCACTGCACCAAAACCCTTTGATATACATAAACCTTATGTCCCTTCGGCTTTTGTAGGCCGCGTTAAGTGTAGCACAACAACACTGCTTGCCGTTACACGGAAGACGATCCTTTTATTTATTCTTCTTTCATTTGCTCATAACAATATATTTTCTTAATAAAATTATAGTTATATATATAAATAACTCCTTCATTGCATCAATTCCCCAACCATCTTTAAACTCCATTCAAAGCTTTTCAGCGGAAGAGTTCTCGACAATGTACAATGGAGCTGCTTTTGGGATTTTTTGTGTTAACTTTTTTTTTGTCGAGTGCTTTTTTCATTAAAATCCAATGCTGTTCGTTTTTACAGTTTTTTTACTTCAAATTCACCTTTTTACAAATCAAATTCACCCTTTTACAAATCAAATTCACCTTTATACAAATCAAATTCACCCTTTTACAAATCAAATTCACCCTATACTTATAATGAACATTATGGTTAATAATATTACAAATCTTCTCCTGCAGCTGCAGCGGGTAACTTTGCATACATGTTCATGTAATAATTGTGACGATTTTCGGAAGTTACCGTCTCGACAGAAGTGTCATTATGTCAACCAAACTTTGGTTATTTGTTGGATCGGCTCATAAGTTTCTTGCATGAAGCTTAATTTTCGAGAAAACTTCTTCTATTGGATTTAGCATTGGGGAGTACTGTGGTAAAAAATGAAGCGTATGAGTTGTTTGATCAACAAGGTTTTGAACTTCTTCCGTTTTGTGAATACTTGCAGTATCAAGTATTAACCACACATGGCTTAAATGTTGTGTCTGTAGCTCTTCAAATGATCCACACAAAAAATTACAAATACTGGGCGAATTTGATTTGTAAAAGGGTGAATTTGATTTGTAAAAGGGTGAATTTGACTTGTAAAAGGGTGAATTTGATTTGTAAAAGGGTGAATTTGATTTGTAAAAGGGTGAATTTGAAGTAAAAAAACTGAATAACCTCCATCCCACCTTTCTAAAAGCCATGCTCCCATTAATATTGCCACATCTCACGTACGTCTATAATACTATTCTTATACAAAGGCAATCTTTCCCTCAAAATGGAAAGACTCTAAAATTGTACCCAACCCCAAAAATAGTCCTAAAACGGCTCACTGCAGTACTTCCTTTCCTATGCAAAGTTTTGGAAAAAATAATGCAGAAACCACAAAACGGTCTTCTTGTTTCAAAACAATCAGGGTTTCGCCCTGACCACAGCAGTACATCAGCACTCTCGGAAGTTGTTGAACGGGTGCGTAAAGCGTTGGATGCCAACAATGAGTTTCATTTTTGGTTCTCCTAGATTACTCCAAGGCGTTTGACACTATTAACCATCCCATCCTGTGTCAAAAACTTTTAAAAATTTACAATTTTTTTCTGACGCACCTTAACTTATATCCTCTTATATAATAAAACTTCCAATTTTTTGCTTATATCTAGCGGAGTTCCACAGTGTTCAAGCTTGGGTCCATCACTTTTTTCGATTTACGAACGAATGAACGAAGTACCAAAACTTTTACGCCATTGTGATGAACAACTCTTTTCTGATAACCTTCAGCTAATGAAAAGTTGCCCAGTTGGGACCCCTTATCGATTTTAAATCCACTCAAAAGCAATTTCCTCGTCATTTCTCAAAATCCAGTGGACCTAGCTGGTTTTCTAGATATTCTTCTTGGAGACTCAAAAATAGAATTCGTGGATACCGCTAAAAATCTTGGAATTTGCTTTAATAGAACACTAAGCTGGAACGACCATATCAATCAAATTTTTGGGGCTCTTCGGTTATTGTGGCCAACTAGAAAGTTCATCCCATTTGACCCTCGAAAAATGCTTGCAAAAACACTTGTAATCCCCATTCTTACATACGGCTGTGAAATTTTTTGTAAGCTTGATAGTGTCAGTCAGAGGAAGATGAATATTGCGTTCAATAACATTGCATGTATATGTTCCAGTTCCCACTTTCAAGACAATAAAACCAAATCATTAATCTCCGGTGTTTATTAATGCAGCTCGTTTGTGGAATTCCCTATCACATCATGTTAGAAGTGCAGACTTTGTAAGGACATTTAAGAAAAATGTCTTTTTGTACTATTACTTGTCTTAGTTGGTTTTCTTTTGCCTGATTGATGTTGGTTTTGCTGCTTTTTGTTCACTTGTTTTATTTAGTTTTGCTCAGAATTTAATTTGTCTTCTTTTCTATTGTAATGCTTATTATTGACTTAATTACACTTAGATGTGTATATTTTTTTTTGTTACTCATAATTATTTAATGAATGACCTTGTCTTTTGAACATGCATATATCCTTAAATTAAACTTAATTATAAATAAGATGTAAATCTTAATACTAATCGGCCATTAATAAATAAATACTAAAATACTAAATACTAAATTATGTCTCCAAGTGTATAAGGTTTTCTATCAAAAAAGATCAAGAAAAGCGTATGTCTTAGTAGCTTCCGTATTTTAGTTTGAATGGTTTTGTACTAAGATAAATGTATTTGGAATGATAGTTCCTATCTGACTCGATACAGTCTTAACCGTTTATTTGCCAAACTTGGATGTAAGCGCTCCAAAACAGTTCTCATTTTTTACTTCAATAGTTTTCAAAAAAAAAAATGTTTCCAAGATATTAATATGTCTAATGAAATACCAATTAATAAATTTGTATTAACTTGACAAATAATGTAAGTGTATTTAGATTTTTGAAAATAAGCTAAGAATAATGCTTATGTCTCTTGAATGGGTTTTTGAATTATTCTTCTAAAATAGTATTTTCATGAAATGTTAAAGATATTTTTTTATAATCTAGAAGTGAAAAATATTTCTAGTTTATGTTTGATGTTTGAAAATTTTCGAAATGGTTATTTCTTGTTTATCAATCTGGTAGTTGCATTTTCAATGTCAGAATAGGATAGACAAAAAAGCGGACATACGGCGAAACCCTTTACTCAAACATTTTCTTTGTAGTTAAAAGATGTTGACAAACTTAGTACTTTTTTTTATGAAAACGGTCTTTAAACTATATTTTTGTTTGTGGTTTTGTTCCTTGGCTGATATATGTTAATGAAAACGTATTTTAATTCTTATTTCAAGAAATTTAATTATTTCAACTATGAGTTCGCTTAAACCAGAAGCCAATCTTCAACAAAACAGTTGGCACATCTCTTAAATAAATTCCCAGTTAATCCAAATACTTACAAAAAATGTTTTTAAACATTAATATCCAATGGATTATTTTGTGTGCTGCATATTTGTCACAAAAACCTCTGCTTCCACGCCTACAATATTTTTATGTGCGTCATCATATCAAAATATTTACATGCTTCAACACATAGAAAATAGAATTTTTCGCATGAACAGATGAGATGACGCTTTTCGTAGCATTGACCTTCTTTTTCACATTTTGCGTCACTGTTTTGAAAATAAAAATAAATACAAAAATTAAAAATATTACATTTCCTCGCGGTTCTTTCTATGTAACTAGAACAAAAAAGATCCTTGAAGATCACAACGGATGATGATGCCAAATTTGAAAATGCGTATTTCTAAAACTTTTCAGAATTTGTGAAATTAAAGAAATTTCTGAAAATAGAATTCCAAGAATTTTACCTCCAAGAAAAAATAATTGGAAGTTTTGATTAGATTGAAAGAGATTGTTTCTCTTCTCATTGCACCAGTGCATAGAGTGCAAATTTATTTAAAAAATCAGGCCTTTCACTGCTTTGGACCACGTCGTCGGTCGGCGATGTGTGATGAGGTGATTGTCTCACCCAATTATTTAATTTTTGTTTTTATTATTTTATTAGCTCATTCAATCTGCATACATCAGGTTTGGGTCAGGAGTACATTTACATGCTTCAATTACTTTACTATGTCAAATTTTCAAACACGAGCACGACCAGTGCTAGTTTAACATTTTGCATGGTGTTGAAAGGAATGGGTTTTGTGACTCCGTTTGTGTGATTTTTTTTTTACATATTCAAGAGACAAAAAATAAGTTCTTTTTGAATTAAGAACTTTCTTTATTGCATGTTCCTTCAGCAAAAGTATAGCAAAAGACGATTATGACTTGAAGGCATCGTGGTCTTTACTCCTGGTGATCTAGGTACTTAGGCTGGAGGCAGACTCACACCCTATTTTTAAAAATCTTGTCAAATCCCGCAATTAACCACCTGCAACTGAAAAAACTTAATCACGAGGGTATACTTATTGTTTTCGAAATTTCAAAGTGTCCAATTTTAAGCATACTCACCTTCACCGTCGTTAAAGCTTTATAATTATAACAATATTGTCACATGCAATGCTAAAATTTGTTCCGATAATTTCCATGCATATTTGTTGAATAATTGATATATGTATTTATGAAAAATTGCATAATATAGGGTGTTCAAGCTTGATTAGGAATTGACTGAATAATATCAAATTGAGTTCTTAAAAACTCACAGATTATAGCCTTTTCACATCAGACGCAAAACGCGGTTTTGCAAAACTTTTCAAAAACTTGAAGGAAATCAAGTGTTTTCCCATACAAATTTGTTGACAGCCCTGTTTTGCAAAACAACAAGTTTTTGTGAAAACCAGTCAAAACCAAAAAAGTGAAAGCATTCAGCAGTCTATAATTCATTATATCGTATATATCGTATGTATCTATCGTATATATTTTCTCCCTCCCTCCAATAGCAAGAGTAGATTGACAGTCTGCTTGTAAAATTGTTGACGACTAAACGTGTCAGTTGATATAGGGTTGCCATTTGAGAACATATAAAAATACAAATGAAAAAATTCTTAGCAGCCACAAACAAATATTTTTTTCTTTTGAAAAATCGATGAGAAAAACTTTTTCATCCAGTGGTTTTCAATTTTTAACATCTTACACTAACGTGAATCAAACTTGCAACGAAACACAAAGAGCGAATGTGAATGTGAATCTTCTAAAAAGAGAACATATGGCATCCCTTACTTGACATCAAAGATTTTTAATGTCAAACAAAAACCTGAAATTTAGGTGTGAACAGATTTCGAGTTTTTGAAAACTGACAGCTGAAAACAGCGTTTTGCGTCTGGTGTGAAAAGGCTATTAGATATTATACAAATTTAATATTCACAAATTAGTGTTTTCATCGAAAAAAAATTCAACAGACGCCCCCTTTTTTAAAATTCATTTTTTTCTTATGATGGTCACTGGGAACTTTACTTATTACTTAAGCCGGCGCTACAGTCCGTTGTGGTCTTGGGCCTCAACCAACAGTCTCCGCCAGTCAGCTCCTTCCCTAACTAGCTGTCTCCAGTTTTGTACTCCAAGTTGATTGAGGTCCTCTTCCATTTGTGTGCGCCACCTGAGTCACGGTCTTCCTCTCCTTCTACGTACCTCGAGAGTAGTTTCTTAGGCTTTCCGAGCCGCAGCGTTGGTGTTCATCCGCTCTAAATGACCGATCCATCTGAGTCTCTGGACCTTGACCCTTCTGGCTAAGGCCGAGTCGTTGTACAACCCGTAAAGTTCAATGTTGTATCTTCTTCGCCATTCCCCATCAATGCACACGGGGCCAAAGATGACCCGAAGAACTTTCCTCTCGTAACAGCCTAAGGCACATTCATCCGGTTTTGTCAAGGTCCATGCTTCTGCACCATACAGACTGAGATGATGAGGGTGTTGTACAGTTTTGTCTTAGTTGCTCGTGAGAGAGCTTTTCCACTCAGTTGCGTTCTTAGCCGAAAAAACAGCGATTAGCAAGACCAAGAGTTATTTTTCGTCTGATCTCGGTGCTGGTGTTATTGCCCGTGATAATAGCGGAGCCTAGGTAGACAAACTACTACCTCGATGTTAAATGCGCCTATTGTGACGTTCTGAACGAGCCGTCGGTTTTGGGTGTCCTTCCTAGAAGGCAGCATATACTTCGTTTTTCCCTCATTTACCGCTGAACCCATTTTAGCCGCTTCTGTCTCAATTCTCACAAAGGTGCCATTGACATCACGCAGTTCCATTCCATTATATCAATATCATCGGCGTACGCGAGAAGTTGATCAGACTTTTGGAAGATAGTGCCTCTGGTGTTGACGGTGGAGTTTTGGACTATCTTCTCAAGAACGATGTTAAAGAAACTGTATGACAGTGCATCGCCTTGTCTGAATCCTTTTTTGACATCGAAAGACTCCGTAAGCTCGTTGTCAACCTTGATGACGCAACTTGAGTTCTCCATCGTCATTTTGCAATGAAGCGAACGAGCTTGGCAGGGATGCCAAAACTAGTCATACAGCTTTATTCAGTTCGTCTCTGTAGATGCTGTCATACGCGACCTTAAAATCGATGAAAAGTTGGTGGTTATCGATTTGGAGTTCATAGGTTCAAGGCAAACGAGGTATCTCTTTTATTTTTTAACTGTTTACATGCCTATTTACTATAGGTACAATTTTGTTTTTCAATTTCCTTTTTACGATTAAACTTTTCTTTATTTTTTATAATACCTACCCTTCCAAAGATTCCACTTGGAAATCCGAGGTTTTCGTGTTTTCAAAGACTTAACTAAGAGCCGGTCATCATTCCTTATCACGTTGGAAATTGCTGTAAACAATCCGCATTGTGAAATTTTTCATTTAGGCAATTTGACTTTCATATTTTTTTGCAGGTTTTTCCATTACCTATTACTTTTTTGTCATAATGGCGTTATGCCTATGCACTTGATAATAATTCCGAATTTTATTAAAGACGATCAAATGACCACCATCCTAAAGTGAAATTGTAGCCGTGTTTTATTGAGAACTTAGCTCAGCTCAGCAATAGGAATTACATGTCAAACAACAACAACAACCGAAAGCTAAGTAAAAATAAGTTAGGAATTTTAGTTAGGAATTTCCTGAAGATAAGGTTTCAGCAATTCGACACTTGAGTTTTTCGTTGTGTTTTTCGTTTATCAAATGTCAAAACCTTTTGGAGGAAAATAGTTTTTCACCATAGCAACTCAATGTAAAAAAAATTGCTTTCAGATAAGTCTCAAGATGGCGTTTGAAAGCTTTCGATATTTGAAAATAGTTTTTCACCATAGAAACTCATTAAAAAAAAAATTGCTTTCAGATAGGTGTAAAGATGGCGTTTGGAATATTTCGATATTTGACATTCTGGTGAACGAAACTCTGTTCAAAACTGACTATAGCGTTTTATTCGAATTCCTATTACTGAGCTAAGCTAAGTTCCCAATAAATCACGGCTTGTATATTTTTTAATGTAATTAAAAAAAAAAAAACATATTTTTCAAGTCGAACGTGTAATTAGTTTTTTTTTTTTTGTAAGCTCAACCGAATGAGTACGTGTTGTGCTACTCAGAAACAATTACACGTTTAAAAGAAACACCCTATTAACACACCACGAAAATCTTTTTTTTTTTTTTTGACAATAGGAAAAAGAATTAGTACAAGTGTTCTTTTGCCCAAATCAAACAAAAAATCCCCTGTGCTTTTCTTTTTAGATAACACTATAAAAGTGCTAACTGAGCAAAGCGCCGATAGATAAGAAAAACGATATGATAGACCTACCTTATTGTTTTTATTAATTTATTTGGTTAGAACAAAATTATAAATCAAAGAGCAGCCGTTCAAGTTCTTTTAGTTTAAATTGTTTGCTTACAACAAACTTTTTTCGCGTGTTTTTAAACCAACAAAAACCACAATTACCTTCTTCTAATTTCATGCGTCCCCAATAAGATCGCCAACGGTGAAAATCGAAATTAAGAAGCAAATACAAACAATGCAAACGAACCATAACCTTTGTCCGTCATGAAATAAATGTGCGGCCTATGTATTTTGATATTTTTATAATTACCGATAAATAGCGCCCTAAAGCCCCCAAACTAATAGCTCAGCAGCTCGGTTAAAAACGAATACGAAAATTAATGAAGAGGAAAGATGCACGAAAAAAATATAACTGACAAAACTATTACGTAACGAAATTATTAACAACAACAAAAAAAAATTGTGAAATGAGAAAACCGCCAAGATACACATTCAGTTAACAACGCGATTCGATCGGCGGACGACACTTTCGAGAGAAGCGAGAGTTTCGCAAAAATTAAAAACAAAAAAATTCGTCTCGCGACCAGTTGACGGTATCTGTTGACGCGTATCTTTCAGATGATATTCGTTTTTATGACGATTGTAATTTTTAATAGTAGACATTAGAAAAGTAGAAACACGATGAGACGACAACGCGCGTGTAATTAAATAATAATGTCAACAAAATGCTCGTAAAATGTCACAAACAAAAGTTGATGACGACAAACTAAACGACAACGGTTCTCTAGCTCCACCGAGTCCGAATCCGAACCAATTACCACCGGAACCCGGTCCGAGTGCGAAGCCAACAGCTCCCGTGTCCAAGTGTCAAAGTGAATTGGATCTTCTGCGAAAGAATCGCAGTAGTTTGTTTCTCATCAAGTCCTACAGTTTCATTGATAGGTCATCAAAGTTTGTCAAAAGATCCAAAAGTGAAATATCGAAAATGAAATCGCAATCGGTTGATTCGGAAGTCGATTCGAATTCGGACGACTTAATGTTATTGCGTCGCCGCCCAAATGTTAATAGTGATAATGATTGTGGCGAAAAATTAGAACGGCCTAGGTCACTGCCAGCGACATCGCAGACGGGTAATGCCACCAAACGTGAGTCATTTTTAAGACAGAGTTTCCGAAGTATTCGAAGGAGTTTTATCAATAAGAAACCATCGACTTCGGCATCATCGATAGGAGTGGCCGCGGAGGCGGATGGTGGTGTCGGTGGGGCACCAGCAGCGAGTAGTGTTATTTTAAGTTCTTCATCAAGTGGCGGTAGTGAACGGACTAATTGCGAAAGTGATTTCGAAGTTGTCGAGGTGGTGAACGGCGGGAATGTGCGTACAACGACGCGTAGTAATCTGGGTGATTTGAAAGAGGAAGAAGATGAGAATCGGATAGCAAAGCCGTCCAATGGGCGAGCGGGAGCAAATGTAGCTGTTAATCGGTGAGTGGTAGAGATTTATTGATGCCAATATTATGTTAGGTCTTTTAAAGATCTTTTTGTATCTTTGTTAGTTTTTCAGTTTTTTTCGGTATATGGACGTATGTTTGAAATGTTATGTTTTTTGTGTCTTAATGGCTTGAGTAATGCCAGATAGGTTATTTTCTTTCTTGTTACAGTTGTTTAAAAAATCGAAGGTTTCTGTCACAACTCTTGCCTCTTGAGTATAGAAGTTCAGATTCGTTATGAAAAAGTAGCGTTCACCTTGATTAAAATTAATCATTGAATGACTTATTTGAGGGCAGAGTACACGCCTCCAAAAAAAAGTGATTGACGTTATCTCGTTTGTTATAAAATTTGTTCAACAACTCTTAAGGTTCCTAAAACGGTTTTTTATTGGCGCCTTTGAATGAAAGAAAAATATAAAAAAATATTGCTAGTCGAGGTTGCACAGGGTGTTTTAAATGAAATGTTTCATTGTACAATAAGTATTTTTCTCACAAACAGCACACGAAATAATATTTTCCTATTTTCAACTAATCGGGTCACATCTTCATTCTTCAATGAATTTCGAAAGATATCTGTACCGATAAAGCCAGTGAATTCAAGGATGTAATGCTGATAAGATAATTGATAAGTTAAGCTTGAAAATTGTATCCACTGTTTTGCTTACTACAAGCCATAAAACCAAATTTCTTTTCTTTTCAAAGTAAATTGAAATATGTACATATGTATGTATCAACACACTCTCATCTGTCAAACTATAGACACAAACCATCGCCTTCTTATACAGCTAAAAAATACCCTTTATATAAATTTTGTATTGACCGAAAGATACCGAGGAGTTTGGAGAGCTTCTTAAGCTGACTATTTTCCGATGCGTATAGAGTCCTTTAGTTGGGGCCAAACGTCTTCACACCTGTGAAGGTTGGGTTTAGGAAAGACAAAATTGTGTCAAACAAAAATTGTAAGAAAATTGGTTTACATCTGTTCTTTTAGGAAAAACAGAATGCTATGCTTGGAAATTTGTCAAGGCTTCAAATTGTTGTTACAAATTACTTTTCAATAAATCAACCTCATTTTGAGTTTCGCCGGGAAAATCGGCGCAGGGACATAAGTCCCAAATTTTTTTTTTGGGCCTTATGTCCCACCCAAGTGGGACATAACACCCAAATTAGTTTGGGATTTAAGTCCCACCCAAGTGGGTCATAAGTCCCAATTTTTTTTCTTGAAAGTGGGACATAAGACCCAAATAAAAAAAAAATATAGTTTGAATAAAAAAATAGTAAATAAGAAAATTAATAATTTTATTTTTGTTTTATGTATTTAAAAATTAAAAACAAAACACAACTGGAAATAAGATAATTCAAGAAGGTTTTCTTATTATAAATGATTGAAGTATTTTGAAGTATCTGTCTGCAAAACGGACATAATAATTCATTTTTTCGAGCTATTGCCTCTTCCTTTAACGTTTTTAAACATTTATTACATATTTTTTAAAATGGTTGCAAGGGCCCTATATTTCTTGGATTTTCTAAACAAATGGTGGAGAAAAGAAAGTTATAAGATTTTAGACAAGTATACAAATTTTGATAACACAAATATATATGTATGCATCAAACTTATTTTTTGAAAATATGAGAACAGAGACTTGCATATAAAATTTAAGTTTTAGAGACTTTATAAAATTTGTATACTTGTCTAAAATCTTATAACTTTGATTTATGTTATTAAAAGGTTTGAATATATGCAAATTTTTTCTCAAAATTTGATGTAACAGTGCCATTAATTTCGAACACAAAGGGTGCTTTAGAAGATATTAAAAAACTGGTTTGAACCAAGTGCAGATTTTCCTAAGTATTTAAGTTTCTTTTCTGGTATTGAAATACTACTAGTTTTATCGTTAAGCAATACATACCTGTACATTATGTGTGGGACATAAGGCCCAACTTTTTTTTGGGGCCTTATGACCCACTTGGGTGGGACTTAAATCCCAAACTCAATTTGGGTGTTATGTCCCACTTGGGTGGGACATAAGGCCCAAAAAAAAAATTTGGGACTTATGTCCCTGGGACTTATGTCCCTGCGCCGAATAAAACAAGCAGTGATAGAATACTTGCACAAAAAACACAAGTCGTGTTTTTTTCACTACTCAGTAGCCAGCAAAGTAATCAAGTGCGAATAAAACGCTCTCCAACTGTCTGTCAAATTCAATTTGTATGGCAAAATGGACCTGAAGGTTGCGTCTCGGATTACAAAAATTAGCAAATACTTCAATCTAAGTGAGTTCAGAGAAGCAAAATAATTCTTTTCAACGCTATCAGCGATATCTTCAATTCAATAATTGAAAGTTTTATCGCCGGCACAACTGTCATTTTTTTACTGGCCTTTTTATCGACTGTAATCTAAATTGTTTTTGTTTGCCAAGGGAAATTTTGCTGTGCTGGCTACTGGGTAGTGAAAAAAACACGGCTACAGTTTTCACGGAGATGAAAATATACCATACATTTTGCCTTTTCAAATAATTGAACACTTCTATATTAGGAAATGTTTGCTCAGTGTGTAAGCACTGTATTGAAAACGTCGACGTCAAGGTGAAGTCTATAGCCGCGTTTTATTATCCACACTAACCCATATGGGTTACCCCGTTATAATAAAACGATCTGGGTTAAAAAGGTAGAAGTTTAAGCTATGTTTTTATTCGAGACGCAACCCTCAGCTAAATTTTATTTTGCTTTTCCGCAAACAACTTGTTTTTATTAATTAACTAGCTGTACCCTGCCACGCTTCGCAGTGCCTGGTCCTAGATCTTTTCAGCAATTAAAAATAGTTGACGGCGTCACACAATCCACTTTCCGCGCTGCATGTCAAGCCCTGAACTTATTAGAAAATGACCAACAGTGGAACATATGCATCAATGACGCGTGCTACACTGCAGTCTTATACCCTCCTACCCTCCAGAGCTACCTACTATCCGCTAAAACTGTACCCCGTTACCCGCTACCCGCTTCCCGCTACCTTCTACTTCAACACACTAACCACTACCCCTTTACCACGCTAACCGCTACTAACTCCCACTACCCGTCACCACGCTATGCGCTACCCGCTACCTACTTTTCCGCTACTTCACTACCTGTTTCCCACGCCATATCCCAAAAGCAACAAATCAACAAACAAAAAAGGAAGAAATATCGACGGAAAGTGTACGTTTTTTATGGGAAAACAATATTTGACAAATATACATTTGTATATTTTCTTCACTGACATTTTTTTTTTATTTTTTAGATGAATATAAAAATATTTGACGAAATATTCAAAGGTCGTTTTGATATATTTTTCTGTTGTGATTTGAAAAGTATAAATTTTGTTTGTCGTTTATGACCGCTACCGTGGATATGTATTCATTGTTTTTAAGATGTATTCTGCTATTCGGGGCGGAGACAAATCGAACGAATCTTAAACCATGAAAATTGGTCCAGCAGATCTCGAGTTATAAGTGTTGTAACAAACACGAATTTCTTTTATATATATAGATTGGATTGATTCTTATCCTTTGGCTTTATAAAACTGTGGCTAAGAGTGGAATACGCGTTATTTTTTATTAATACGGCTGATATTACTAAATCTTTCTACAATAACTTCTTTTTTGTCTCACACTCGCCATCTATCCGCCATATTTAGAACATAGTTTTTGAGTTACAAAATAAACCCCGATAGCTATCGGGGTCCCAGGTTGTTGTTGGTTTGTGTACAAACAATAAACCCATATGGGTTAGTGAGGATAATAAAACGCGGCTTATGTCAGTTTAAATAAATTCATTTTGATTTTGATTAGTATTTTTTGTTTCTGTTTGGGAGTTGAAAAATAAAATCGAAAATTGGCGTTGAAAGAATGAAATTCGTTAGGTATTTATCTCTTTTTAGTGCAGTGTTGATATAATGGAAAGTATTGCACTCTTAAAAATCAAACCGAGAATTACGAAAAGATGTTTCGACCAAGTGATATCCTTAGATTCACCCGTCCGTCCGCTAGTTTGCTTGTAAGTGCACTCAGTCTATTGGAGTCAATGAATCTCACAAAAGGGCGTTTTCAGAAAGTCCTCAGAAACAGCTCGGATTTGGAAACACAGTAAAACAAAAGAAGAAGCATTTTTAAGCTTTGCAAAAAGGTATAACACGGCTTTGTGGACAAAGCCCTTAATTTTCAATATTTATTTGAAAAATAGGCTTTTTTTGTTATAAAATCGCCTCTGGTGGCTAAACGGGGGGCAATATGATTTTTTTCTTGTCTTAATGCAACCAACACACTCCAATTACCAAAAACATCGTTCGTGGATCAACCCGAGTGAAATGTTTCTGATTTTAAACAATATAAAAAACAAAAAATTTGAAAAAAAAATTCCAAATCTGAGCTGTTTCTGAGGACTTTCTGAAAACGCACTTTTTTGAGCTTCATTGAGTCCACTAATGGGTTGGGTCAAAATTCTACCGGGGTCAAAATTATTTTGTCAAAATTCTGATTTCAAAATTCTGCTTCTAAAATTCTGCTTTCCAAAATTCTGCTTATCGAAATTCTGCGAATAATATACATAGATAAGAAAAGCGCGCGCTTTTTAATATTTTGAAACCTTTCTTTTCTATATTATTCGCAGAATACCTTCTCTCATTACAGATTAGAAGAAGATTATTTTTTGTTTGCATACATGTTACATCAGTATGTATAGTATGTAGCTACTTTATCTCCTATAAGCTTAAAGAATAGTCTAATTTGTTATGTTATTCGATTAAAAAGCAGAATTTTAAAAAGCAGAATTTTGAAACCAGAATTATGACCCGCTCCCGCACAACATTGTTCACACAGCTTGTTAATTTTTGAAGTGTGTAAGCCAGTTATTGGAGTCCGTGGTGCCATTCCTACTATTTTTTTTTTGGGGATTATATATGCAATTCGATAAAAAAAAAATCATTTTTAAATTTTCTCAAAAGAAGAAAAACAAAAGTTTTTTGTTCTAAAAAGATGACATACATCAAATTTTTACTTTAGCGCCTCTGCCTATTCAATTAAACGTCGTCATACATGACCTACAGCACGTTTAAACACCCTCTAAGCTATATTATCGTGTGTATCAACTGTGTTGTCAAAACACAATTTTCAAAGCTTCCAAATATGAAAGCCTACAAAATGCACTTAGCTGTACAAACACAGCTTGACGGGAGTTAAAAAAAAACAGCATTAAAACTGGATGTTTTGCTGTTGATGTTTTATAATCTCAATTACGTTCTCATAATCAGCTACTCAAATGTCGACTACCCCATTCCATATGAGTCTCCGTCTCAGTTGAACTTATACATTCGAAATGTTGAGAGAGTTCCGTTGAACTACATTAATACTCGTTCATCAGCATCAAACATCAACGCATTGAGATCATTTTGATTGCAATTGGAATCCTATTCACGCCACAAGTTCTCGAAAGGTGTCTTCAATTGTGCAATTTTTTTTCTCCACAAAAAAAAAAATGAATAAAATAATTTTTTTACGAACTCTAACATTTGATCTTTTTGATTTTCTATAAAAATTCTTATTCTTGTTAAATTAAATTATAAAACAAAGCAAACAACAACAAAAAAATAAGCTGCAATGTGAATAATTTTTTTAAGTGAATCTGAGAGCTTGATGAAATTAGTAGATGTTTAGATGTAGTTTTTCAAATTAAATTTGTTCTAGTTACGCTTGAATTGAGTCCGCAGTCGGCAATCGGTTCAGTTGATTTAGTGTCAGGTATCTGATGATTTGTTTTATTCTCGGATAAGGTGGATAAACGTGACGAATAGTGATATTAATTCTGTTTTCTTTAATCCTAATCTAGAAAATTTGTGTTAAGTGGTTTTATTTTGATTTTAATACGAAATAAACTGAGTATGGCGAATAAACAAGATATTTGCGAGGAACTAAAAAGGGGGTAAGATATTTTTTTTTTTTTACATTTTTATCGTTAAAAAACGGTCGAAAGAACATTTCGTTACTGATTTTAATCTAAGAGAAATTTGTTTCTTTTCATGAGACTCCTATTTTTAGTTTTGTGTGATAAGATTTTAATTAAAAGAACAAAAAATAATCACATTTTTAAGATTTTATAACCTTTATTAGAGAATAGGGGTGTGAGTTTAATTGGTTGTGTTCTGTTTGAACTTATAATAATATGTATTAATTAGCAACGGCAGCATGTTGTTGATAAACAATCTTGTTTTTGATTAAACGCGCCGGGAAATTATTTCATGGTGTTATGGGCAAAAACATTGATGTTAAGTATTCACTAATATAGGTACCGTCAGAGCCGGTGATTTTGGCCACTGAATGGATACTTTTGAGAAAAATTGTTAAAATATAAAGGAGTGGTTTGATTTTTTCCAAACTTCTTTATAAATTCGTATAACTAAATGGATTAAAAAATGATCATACTAGTCTTAATTAATTAACATTAGGTAAAAATATATACCAATTTTTTTTTATTAAAAATTTTCACAAAAAAATCACCTGAAAATGTTGCATATTTTCAACATGTTGTAGAAACATGATTGCAAAATGACTTTGACTCCAATACATAAATGTATTATTTTTCAAATTGAATCTTCCTAATTTTATCCTTGTAACTATTTTATAAACAATAAATTAATTTTTTTTTTATAATAAATGCCAAATGGTAGGGTGACTTTGGCCTGTATTTCGGGCGGGTGGTCAAAGTCACCCTCTTGAATTTTGCACTACGTTTTGTTTGATAAAGTGTAAGCAATATTGTTTATTACTCTGCCAGTATGTGTGTTGGTATATTATTCATTTTTAGAAAACAATTAAGATGCCCCAAGCATATAAAAAAACCGGGCTCGAAAAGCCTTATAAAATCTATAACTCTTAAACCTCAGAAGGCCCTCTATTGCAAGTTCGAGAAGGCAATATGTCGTTGAACAAGGCTTCAAAGTGTTTGAAATATCAAGATCCACGCTTCAAAAAAAAAAAAAAAACGTGCACACTAAATCTGTTGGTGGCCAAACTGCACTTTCGGAGGAAGAAGAAGCCTGCATAGTCAAAATGTTACTAACAACTAGTATCTGAGTTTTTATACTTGATCTTCTTCACATCACCAAAGCTTTTCTGAACAAAAAACACAAATATGTCGCCAAGTTTACCAAAAATTTGCCATGGAAGGATTTGGCAAGTTCATTTTTAGAAAGGCACAAAGACCAAATAAAATCGCGAGTGTGCCAAAATATATGTAACTCCATCAAGAACAGCAATATCAATTTCAACAATATCCTACTTTTTCAACAATTTGGTATTCTGGTGACATTTGGTAATTTGGTGACAATTAAGCGAGCCATTTCTCAAAAGATGTTATCTAGCTGAAAAAAATGATATTAAATTTATTTGTCTTCCATCCGATTGCACTCACATAGCACCACTATATGTAACCTTCTTTCGACGTTTGAAGACATTATGGTAGAAAAACTTAACAAACTACAAGTTGGCAAACCCGAAAAACAAAGCAATACCCAAAGAAGTGTTTCCTAGACTTTTGGAAAATCCTGGGATAGGTAACATGAGGATTTAATACCTGGCATGGAATTTATCCATGCGATAGGCAAACAATTATATTTAAATTGGAATAAACTGATCCAAAGCAATGTAGAAAATATGATCAATTGATCACTATATGTGGACCAAAATAGCCGAAGGAAAGCTTAATTTTTCCAAAACACACGTATATGTGAGTCAGTTTTGGATTATATGAAGAGCCTTTGGACCCCAGATACCTCAACCAGAAAGCCAAGAAAGAACATCTGGCGCTAGTATCTCCATGGCAGACTTCACAACATCACCGAACGTCTTAACATAATCTTCCAATATACAAGCAAATGAAGACTTCACTGGGTGGAATTCGAACTCGACAAACTGGTTAGCTTAAGTATATTAGAGCCGGTAGAATATTAAGCGTGGGGCACTCCGATTGTGCCAATATTAAAAAAGTATGGTGATGTGAGGATCTGTGGTGATTTCAAAGTCACGCTTAATTCTCAGCTGAGTGTTGATCAATATTGCCTGCCAACTATAGAGGAAGTATTTGCGGATGTTCATGGTGCTAAAGTGTTTTCTAAAATTGATCTCTCCGTGGCATACCAACAGATATAGTTAGAAGATGAATCAAAGGATCTCACGACAATTTCAACCACCAAAGGCTTATTTCGCTATACCAGGTTAGTTTTTTGTTCAGTTCCTGCACCCGCCCTGTTTCAAAAACTTATAGCGCAGTTAGTTTCTGGCATGAAAGGCGTTTAAGCATTTGTAGATGACTTGCCACCAATGAAAATGAGCACGTAAAAATACTTTCAGCGGTATTAAATAGACTGGAGAGCGCTGGATTAAACGTTTCGAAATCGAAATGTGAGTTTATGGTAAAGTCAGTTAAATATTTGGGTCACGTCATAGATGGTGACGGAATCCATATGGACGAAGATCGTGTGAAAGTCATTTTGAAGCTTTCCAGACCATATTCTTTAGTGGAACTGCAATCTTTTTTGGGAATAATAAATTTCTATAAAAAAATCGTGCCCAATATGGCATTTTCCCTTACATTGAACCTCTTGGCATTGGCTATTCCATATTCTAGTCTGTTTATACGAGCAACATTTAAGCACGTTTTAACGCTGCTTCTTCCGCCTGCCAGACCAATCAATATTATATACAAGAATCAATAAAATTAATCGTCTTACGTTGCTGCTTGTCAGAGATGTTCAAAATTGTAAAAAAAGCTCTAGCACCACAGGATTCGCACAGAAGTTCTTTTTTTTTTTTATTGTTACCAAAAAATCCTCATTTATCTGCACTTCCGTAGTCCAAAATCACTGTCGAGCTTTTTTCAAGTTCTACTGTCACCTGGATCAGCGGGCAATGTTCCTTGACCGAATTTGTACGATTCACTATAATGTTCCCTGTGCAAATTCGCATCTGGAGATTTGCGATTTTTCGAAATTTTCACAACAAATTCTAAACTAGTTATCTGCTAAGCTCTTAACAAGAAACTGTTTAAAATTTCGCGCCATTGGGTTTGCTGATTTTTTTCATAATTTTTCTATCGATAGGCGTGTTTTTGTGCTTACTAATGTCGCCTCCAATTTTCATCACATTGACATTCACTCAAGTCTGTCCCTGTGATAAATTTTCACCTTGAGAGCATTTGCAGACCTGATTTTTAATTTTGATTGGGAAACAGCAAAAAATAAAGCAAATAAATTCAAAACAAAAACGCACAGCAATACAAAACAATTGCAATATGTTTCTTTATTTTTGGATTTTTGATTACATACGAGTAGCTAGCATTGTGACCTCGAAAATGTTTCTAACAAAAAAAATGAAAGAAAAATACCTTTCAGGCACTTTTGAGCAAGCAAATTGGTCTATTCATTTTGATTGTTTGAAATTGAAAGTTGGCTCTTTTTCGGGGTCAATTCTTTCCCTACAAATGTTTTTTCATTAAATTTGTGTGAACCCATCAAAACATAAATATAAATTAATCCCAAATCGATTGCACTGTCCAAATTAATGGTAAAATCAAATTCCACACCGATTTGTCTACCGTTGAGATTCTGAAATAATAAAAAAAAAAACGAAAATACTCAAAATATTTGATCAGATAAACACGCGGGAATGTTTCCGAAAATAAAATTGTTTGTTTTGCCATGCCATGGTTTATGTCAACATTTACAGTGAGACCCATGTTCTTGTTTGCATTTGTTTATTTTTCCAGAAAAAAAAAATACAAATTCAAGATAAAACTAAGTTTTTATCGAAAAACAAATTTTAAATATCAACAATGAAATGATGTATTTTTAAATGTAAACAAATCGGGGGTTGCAGATATTTGTATATGCAATTCGCTTGCGTGAGTTCTTACCTCTCTAAGATACACAATTATATTGGAATTGGTTAAAATATTTTAATTATAACATTTTTCTCTTGCACCACGTCATGTTCGGAAGCCTGTACAATGCACACACATATTTTGTATAATTATGCGAAATTCTACCATCACGAAAGCACTTTTCCAAAGAATGACGCCATCCATGGCCATCATGCTTGCATTTTAAGGTTACTCAACTTTATATAAACTGAAATGTATGCAGTTTAAAGAAAAAACTTGATGGAAAAGTTCCGCTTTTTAATATGGAGGGAGAGCCCTTTTTTAGGATAAAGATTATAAGCTTTGTTGCAATTTATAGGTATTAAAGCAGACAAGCGCATTTATTCTGTAAATTTATTTATTTTATTTTATTTTTTGAAATAATTCATAAAATCAATTTATAAATTATTTTGTAAAAGGCATCGGGGTAGCCAGACCATATGATGCCGTCTCTTAGGTAAATTACAATTTTTTATACATACATACATTTGATTAAGAATAAGATATAAATGAGAAAAAAAGTATAGGAAGAGACAAAAAATCATATTTCGTTAAATTTTTGGTGAACGGACGCTGCATCTTTGATGTGTTTGATTGATCGTACATCTGGAGGGTTCAAAATGTCAGCTAGTTTTTCAGTTAGGTTGTCAGCTTGTATATTAACTTGTCTAGAAATAGGACATTCGACAAGCATATGCCATATTGAAAGTGTTGTTTGACAGTTTGTACACTGTTCTGGATCGCCAGGATTGTAATAATGTTTAGTGTTGAATAAAGTTTTGCCAACTCGAATCCGGAAAAGTTTTATGCTGTCTTCTCGGCTTAGACACTGGTTGTACGGGATACGTGCATATGCTGGTTGATGTTTTTGTAAAAAAGTTTCACAGTTTGTCCAATTTTCTAAAAGCTCTTTTTTAAGGTCCTGAATGAATGTTGTTCACAGGAGTTGGTAAAATTTGGGGTACTCTATAATGAGCGGATAGTTTATAGCATTTTTTGCTGTAAGATCTGCAGCCTCACTCCCATTGATTCCGGAATGCCCAGGAATTCAAGCAAGTGTAACTTGTTGATTGTGATAAAGTTGTCTTCTTATAACATGAAGAGAAGGGCATTTATTTGTCTCACTTTTGAGACCCATCAAAATGCCAAGATTATCGGTAAATATCAACGATCGGTGAGAGAATTTTGGAGCAATGGATATAGCCTTATAAATTGCTGTTAGCTCTGCGATGTAGCTGCCTGCTGATTCTGGTAAAAGGCCTTGATGAATGATGGATGTTTGAGAGTTTTGCTGTTGAAGTATTACTGCGTAAGAACACCAGTTTTCTTCTTTGTGTGAACCGTCCGTGTAAAATATACTATCAGCATTTAAGGATGCGACCATTTCGTTGTGAAACCTTCGAAATGTATCGTTGGTAGTATTTTCCTTTTTCAGATTGGCATGTCTTCTAATTCATCTTCAGTGGTGATGGCAAAATTACTAATATTAGGAACTAAAGAAATTAGTTTTTTAAGTGCTGATGTAGAATATTTCTTATTCTTTTTTGAATCGCATCACTTCTTCAGAAGACTTGTAGAGAGGATGATCTGTAAGCGTTTTGCTTATAAGGTTAACTGCCCTTTTATTCCCAAAATTTTCGAAAGCATCAAAGCCTGTTTCAAGTATTAGAGCTTCTATTTTTGTGGCTCTTAAGGCTCGGAGAATGTTCGAAAACAATCATTTATAGCGGTATTAATTTTGCTTATATTTTTTGATGAAGTCCACATAAAAATAGTAACACTATGTTGCAGGGTACCAAAAACGAGGGTTTTTGCAATTTAAAGCGCAGTTTCTAGGTGTGCCCCTTTTCTCTTAGAACAAATCATTTTAAGGGCATTGTTACGTCGTTTTAACTGGTCAACTAGGTTCCTTACATGTGTATCCCATTTCAGATTTCCAGAAAACGTTACTCCTAGTATTTTTATTTCTTTTTTGAGATGTATGGTTGTTTCTCGTAAGATAAGGGGGTTAGGCGAATATTAAAAGATTCTTTTCTTACAAGGAAACTTTGATTCTATGCTTCTTCCATTGTCTTGATAGTTTGTCATCTTTCTACAAGTTCGAAAATAGTTTATTGGTTCATCATAGACAGAGCAATATAAAATCTTCCTATTCTTATTAATAGTAGGTACATGAAAGTACGAGGGTCCACATCAATTTCTAAACATTGATAAACCTTTATTATTTATTACAATTATTTTTAATGTTTAGAAAAGATATAGACATCTATAGTCAATACCCCTGCTTTTTGTTCAGGCCATGTAAATATTTGTAAGCAGAGGCTAAACAGAAATAGAAAAATAAACAATAAAAGTAGAAGTTTAAATTCATGAATGTTTGTTAGGTTATGCTATAATGAAAATGATATTCCTTAGATTTCAGCATAAGCCTAAATTTGTAATTTCTGGAATCGTTCTTCCTCACAATTGGGGCCAACTATTCTACAAAGGACTTTTCTTCCGAACGCGGGTAATAGCGGATATGTTAGCGAATAGAGTACTGGTAAGACCTTAGTTTTACACAGCAGCAGTTTCGGTAATCGTAATTGTACGATTTCAATTTAATGGTATTTAAAAGCCTTGAAAGATTAAAGTAAATTTTGTTTCACCTCCCATATTTTTATCGGCTGCTCGATGTCCTCGATATTTATTTTTTTTTTCTCCCTAATTGGTTGAACTTCGTGGCGGGCACGCCAGTCCGTCTTTTGCAAGTTCAAGAGGCACGGATAGATTACCCCAACGGCCCAACGGCAGGTTGAAGATGAGGTCTAGTCCATCCCTCTCTCAAAGTCCATTGAACGTGTTGATGAGTCTCAGTATATTAATCCTAATACCTTTAATTAGAGTGCCTTGATCAGTTTATTTTGAGATGCTCATTGCTCATTGAGAAATTTTACCATCGCCTGCATTAGGACCTGCTCTGAAACCAGATTGATAATAATTGCCGATTATTGTTTCCGGGCTATCCGATCTTATAGAGGACAATATCATATAGAATGCACTGAACTAAGGTTTACTCCTTTAATTGGTGCACTCTGGGACAGCTCCTTTCATATATTTACTTATTTACGTATGGTGGCGGCTCTGCCCCTAGCTAGCTGTCTCCGATTTCGCACGCCAAGTTACGTCCTCTTCCACCTGTGTACTACACCTGCTTCGCGGTCTTCCGCTTCTGCGACGTCCTTCCGGGTTTGATTCGAAGACTCTACGAGCCGGAGCATTATTTTCCATTCGCTCAACATGACCCGACCATATAAGTCATTGGACCTTGACTTTTCTGGCTAGGTCAGTGTCGCTGTACAGCTCGTACAGTTCTTGGTTGAATATTCGGCTCCTTTCTCCATTTATGCAGATTGGACCGAAAATCATTCGAAGAATTTTTCTCTCGAAGTAGTCCAAAGCGTTTTCATCGTATGTTGTCATAGTCCATGTCTTTGCACCATACATTAGGACCGGGATGATGAGGGTTTCGTACAGTGACACTTAAGTTGCTCGAGAGAAGACTTTACTACTCAATTGCCTCCTAAGTCCAAATAAGTAGCGATTTGCGATCTTGCCGATCGTTTGATTTCAGCGCTGGTGTTGTTGTTTATAGCGGATCCTAAATAGACAAAGTCCTTTACTACCTCGAAGTTTAATCTGTCTATGCTGACGTTGGCTCTAAGACGTCGATGTTGGTTGTCCTCTCTTGTTGACAGCAATAACTTGGTCTTGTCCTCGTTAACCGCTAGACCCGTCTTCCTGACCTCCGTCTCAAGACTCACGAATGCTTCACTGACATCACGCTGTGTTCTTCAAATTATGTCAATGTCGTCTGCGTATCCTATTAGCTGGACAGACTTTCGAAAGATTGTGCTACTGGTGTTGACGTTGGAGTTTTGCACAATCTTTTCAAGAATGATGTTTAAAAAATCGCATGACAGCCCATCGCCTCGTCTAAAACCTTTTTTGACATCAAAAGCGTCCGTTAGGTTTTTTCCGACCTCAATGGAACAGCGTGAGTTTACTATCGTCATCTTACACAGACGGACGAGTTTTTCTAGGATGTCAAAACTAGACATTGCTCTTTATAGTTGGACTCTATAGACTTTTGACTTTCTTCGTGCTTGCAGCATGAGATTGTCATTTTGAAATGGTGGACCCATCATTTCTTCAGTTGAGCGTTGAGCAATAGGTGTACTTCCATCTATCCAGATTCAGAATGCTTTTGGGATCGGTGATCAGATTTCCCCTACTAGTCCTTACAGTAGGTGCGCAAAAATGCAAAAACTTCTGTCAACATTTGCATTCCCCCAAAAACGTGTCAACCTTTTAAAATGGCATGTTACACGTAAAGGTATATATATTTTAAAGTTTCAAAATTAGTATATAAAAAAACCGTTAAAACCGATAAAAAATTCAAACGATTTGACTTTGACGATTAGAAACATGGTGAAGGATTCAAAATGTATCGGCGAAGTACTGCGATAAAGCTACCTAAACCGTGACCAGACCTACAATTCTGTTGTTTGATATGGTCAATGCCTCTTTAACAAATTCCCGGGCAAACGATAAAATAAAACTCATTCAACTACTCGAATAAATTAAATGTTTTAAGTGATTAACGATATTTGCTTTTCTCTTCAATTTATGTTTTATTCTCTCTTTACCCTTTTGTCAAACTACAGATTTCAGAAGGATTAAACTCTGAAACACTGGTGAACGTGTTAAGAATACTCTTTCTTATGTCTCATTTTTTATTCTTCAACATTTTTTACCAAATAGTTTCGAGCATTTTTCTTTTTTTAACTCACATCTTTGGACCTCTTTGATTTCAATTTAGAATAACGATATACGAGCTGTATATCCAATTCGTCTTGGACTCCTTCGAAATCATCAAGATGTATAGAGTATATGACATGCTTAGAATAACTAATTTTCTAACCTCAAGTCCCATCGCATGGCATAAAGAATTGAAATACATTAGTTTCGATTTCAGTGAGGTAATGATATTACATACAAATCCAAACTTTGTAGGCATTTTTAATTACGCTTAGTGGCTAGGTGCGTTTTTTTTTTTTATTCCCACGCCTCTTTCCCCCCAGATACCGCACGCGCTGGGTTCCATTTTCACCGAGTACGATTACAATTACGGTTGCTAGGAAGACAAGCGTTTGGGACTGCTTAATACAAGCAGGTACAACAGGAAAAACAAAATAAATTAAAATTTTAAATTAAAATATTACAAAAAGTAAAAAAAAAAGAAAAAAATGCAAAATTTTAAAATCAAAAATTTTAAAATTTTTAAGTCCAGAATTTTAAAAACATAAAAAAAAGAAAAAAGCAAATACCCGTGTAGAAGACACTTTGACAAGTGTTCGTAAAAAATAAAATAAACAAAATAAAAAAGAGTCAGTTTCTTATTTTTTTTTTAAAATAATAAAAAAAACATGAATAGACAACAAAAAAACATTTAAGAGCGTGCCACACTGGTTTTTAGCATAATCTTATCTTATTAATAAGAAAGTCAAATATTATTATTATTATTATTATTATAAGCTTTATTTGCCAATAGTTTTAAATACAACATAACAGTTAGTTTAAATTATTTGTTTACATTCATGGATAGTAGCATTTCTGTCATGATAATTACTAATTATAGGAATTTTTAAGATACAATAATTATAGTTAAAATCAAAGTTTTTACATACATAGATAAAAATGTTAATTATTAATTTATAAAAGATTTTTAGGTTCCAGCATAAGCCTCCCCCAAAGCTGCCCATATATCTCTATTTTTTGCATCGCTGTACCAATGTTGATTGAATTGTCTTAGATCATCGGTCCATCTTCGCTTTGGTCGTCCTCTTGGTCGTTTTGTGTTCGAAGGCATCCATTTTGTTACCAACTTCGTCCACCTTCGATCTTCTATTCTTGATATGTGTCCAGCCCAGTTCCATTTTAATCGTTTTGTTCTTTGGATAACGTCAATAATATTTGTAGTTTTTCGGATATCTTCGTTTGTAATTCTTTGGACTTGTCTGATATTAAGTAGTTTTCGTTCAATTTTTGTCTGGCAGATTCTCAGCATTTCATGGAAGTTTGTTGTCAGCCCGAGTGTTTCTAATCCATATGTCATTGTTGGTAGGATCGTTGAGTCAAGAATGTATTTTTTCATGTCGTTGCTAAGGTTTGAGTCCAGTATTTGTTTAACATTCCAAAATTGCTTCCAGCTGTTTTCTATTCTTCGTTTGATTTCCTTTTCTTCTTGATTTATAAACGATTTAAGTTGACCAAGATATATCAGATCGTCAACGTATTCAATTTTTTTGTCCAAAAGTAAAACATCCTTTTTTACGTGGTTTGTCATTAATTTTGTTTTTGTAAGATTAAGTGATAGTCCATATTTTGCGAATGTGATCGAGAGATCGTTGGTCATAGATTGGATTTCGTCTGGTGAATGGGATAGAAGAACCACATCGTCTGCAAATCTTAAGTTGTTAAGTTTTTCACCCCAGATATCGAGTCCATATTTTTTCCACTTAAGCTGTCTGAAAATGTCTTCAAGTACTGCCGAGAACAATGGTGGTGATAGTGGGTCTCCTTGACGAACACCTCTCTTGATGTCGAAGTATCTTCCAGTCTTATCTGTCTTCACCTTGGTTTTGTTATCACAGTAGATGCTTCTCATAGTCCTTATAAAGTCAGGATGTATATTTTGGTTTTTCAGTGCAGTCCAGATGCAATTGTGTTCCACTGTGTCAAACGCTTTGGTAAAGTCAATGAAAAGCAGATATAGAGGTTCTTTAAATTCGTTATGTTTTTCGATAAGTTGGTTTATAGTTTGCAGATGATCTGACGTCGAATATTCTTCTCTGAAGCCAGCTTGTTCCCGAGGTTGATTATCGTTTAAACTTTTTTTCACTAATTTATAAAGTGCTTTTGAGAAAAGTTTATAAATTGTCGATATCAGGCTAATAGGTCGATAATTGTTAATGTCACTATTACTGCCTTTTTTGTGCAAAAGAATGATGGTGCTCTCTCGCCATTGCTTTGGAATTTGTTGTGTTTTAATAATTTCGTTGAATAGCTTCGTCAATATTGGTGTTAGAGCAGATTTTCCGTATTTAAGCATCTCCGCTGCTATTCCATCATTTCCTGAACTTTTTTCATCTTTCATGCTGTCAATAGCTGTTTCGATGTCAGTTTGGGTAAAACTTAAGGATTCAGTTGATGTTAGAATGTTGATTTGTTCGTCTGATTCTTTGTAACTTGAGTCGAAAAGATCTTCAAAAAATTTTGTCGCCGTTTCATTTATATCTACTCGTTTAGTTTTTGTTTTTGCCTTGTTTTTCATCGAGATAATCCACTCCTTCTCTTTGCTCAAGAATGCTTTTGTCTTTCTTATGGATTTAGTGTTTTGTAGTATGTTTTTTATTTTTGCTTCGTTAAAGTTTTTGATGTCTTCTCTTGTTTTTGTTTTAATTGTGTTACAAAGGTTTCGGAGTAGTATTTTATCAAATTCTGTTTGGTTTCTTTCATTTTTTAATTTTTGTCTTAAACATATGAGTTGTTTTGTTTCATCAGATAATTTGTCAGATTTTTGGTCTGTTGGCTTCATTATTGTGCTTTTAGCCGTAGATCTTATTATGTTTTCGAGCGTGTCATATATTGTTTGAATATTGTCGGGTATGTTGTTACAATCAATGTGCTGGAGTATGTGGTTGGAGAGCATTTCATTATATCTTTGCAATCGTTCAGTTTCTACAGTTTTGGGTAGAGTTATTTTTTGTTGACTTCGTCTGAGTGTTTGATGGTCAATTTGTATTTTCGCTCTAACTATTCTATGATCGCTGTCAAATTTGAAGTTGTTTAAAACCGAGACATCCGTTAATGTGGATAACTTGTTGGTCAGTATTAAATCAATTTCATTTTTGGTTCTACCATCTGGTGATCTCCATGTCCATTTATTTTTCTCTTTTTTCTTAAAGAATGAATTTCCGAAAACCATGTTCGTCTCGTGGAGCCAAGATAAGAGCCGTTCTCCTCTTCCATTCCTTTGTCCATATCCGAAATTTCCCATTGTTTTGTCTTCATCATCTTTCCTCCTTCCAAGTTTGGCATTAAAGTCACCTATGACAAACATTACCTCTGACTTTGTCTCTTGGTAGGCGTAGTCAAGTTTATCGTAAAGTTGTCGATCTCTTCGTCCGAGGCTTTTTCTGTAGGAGCATAAATTTGTACGATTGTAATTTTTGTCTGTTGGATTTTTAGTGTAATCGAGCAGATTCTCTCGTTGAAAAATCGTATGATTTCAATGTCTTTTTTGAGGTGTTTTTTTATAATTAAACCAACTCCATAAATGTCCTTAGTCTCTAGTCTTATGAAAGTCAATAAGATCCGTATTATAATTCAAAAGCCTACTCATCCTTGTCAAGGGCTCATGCATTCCGTAATTGGTCCTATGTCTTGGGACTCTAATTAGATCGGTGTTACGAAGGTGATAACCTCCTTCGAAAACATGTCTCTGAATTTAACTTGATAAGTTCTATCCTCAAGGTAAGAAGAAATCCATGAAACAAGCCCAGGGGGAAAACCTAATCACTGTAATTTCAACTTGATAACTGAGTGAGACAGTTGATCAAAAGCTTTTGAAAAGTCAGTGTATACACAATCAGTTTCCAGTCCATCTTCTAAACTGTTCAGACAATTATGCGTAAAGGCAAGAAGGTTTGTGACAGTTGATCTCCTTTGCACAAAGCCATGTTGCTCACTGCATATGATGTTTTTACAGTAAAAGGATAAACTGTCACATACTATTTGTTCAAACAGTTTAGGAATACAAGAAACTTTAGAAATAGGCCTATAATTAACAATATGCGATTTATCTCCCTTTTTAAAAACAGGCGTGATGTAAGCAATCTTCCAGGCGCAAGGAAATTTTCCAAGTCGCAAAGATAGTTGGAATATTTTACTAAGTGGTTTAGCTAAAACTGAATAGCATTTTTTCAATAATATGGGAGGAATACCGTCAGGACCAGAAGAATAGTCTTCTTTCAGAGGGGACAAAAATCTTAGGACTTGATCAATCTCGATCGGGACATTATTAAACGTGATTTGTTTGCTATTTTTCAAGTAATTGAAAAAATCAAAGTCTACATCAACGCGAGTATCTATGAAAGATTGACTGAAATTATTGGCAAATGCATCGCAGATCTCAGAAGTAGAACTCAAAATTACATTATTGTAAGTGAGGTTAACTGGGTAAACATCACATTTTCTCTTAGAGTTTACGAAATTCCAAAAAAGTTTAGGGTCTTGCTTCAAGGAATCACCCATATTAACAATATACTCATTGTAAAGATCATAAGACAAGACACTTGGTTCTCTAAAGACATAGATCTTATATAATTTTTCCATGCCCTATTCCTCTTATTACGAAGGCTTTTTAACTCTTTTGTGTATCAAGGATGACAAGAGGTGTTGGTTTGACTGATTTTTTTCTTAGGTACAGTTTCGTTTATACATCTCATGAGTACAGCATAGAAACTCGAGACAGTTTCGTCAATTTTATTGGAAAATGGTAAGTTTTCAATACCACAATTTAATAAACTATCCGAAAGCTGTTGAAAATTGGCTCTGCGAAAGTCGTATTTGAATGAGCAGTCATGAGAATTACTATTTTCTAGTAAATTACCACTCAAGTCAAGAATAATATCTAAAGGAGGGTGATAACTATCAATGATTTTGGCTTTTTCTTAATTTCTCGAAAACAGGAAGACATTTACGCATGCGGTTTTCTGGATCTCACTAAAAACTTAAAAACAGAATTTAATTGCGAAAAAAATAAGTACTCAAGTACATACAATTTCGAAAAAAAATGAGTTCGAAGTTAAAAAAAAAGTTGAAAATTTCGATATTTTGACTTTGAAGATGAATTTTTTGAAAACTGTTTTATTTAAATGCGAAATGAAAGAGGCATTGCAAGAAGGTATAACACGGAATTGTGGACAAAGGCGTTGATTTTTAATATTTTTTTTGAAAAATAGGTTTTTTTTTGTTATAAGATTGCTCCTCCCGGCTAAACGGGGGACAATAGACCCCCCTTCCATATAATTTTTTTCTTGTCTTAATGCAACCTATACACTCCAATAACCAAAAACATCGTTCGTGGATCACCCTTTATAAACAATATAAAAATTGTTTAAACAATATAAGCAATTATTTCCCCCAAATGAAATATTACTGATTTTAAACAATAGGAAAAACAAAAAAAAGAATTTGGACTTTCTGAAAAAAAGCTTCATTGACTTCACTAATAAGATTGAATAGGTTTCCAACGTCTTAGTATTCCAATATCAATAATTGGCTAACATACCTACATAGATGTTACAGTCGAGCTTGACCCTAAAATCAGCTACTCTATCAATAGTGGCGATGGCGACAGTCAGGCGATTATCTTCCCTTTTTCCTTTGATTCAATCAAATTGCATGAAGCCACTACTTGGGGTGGCTTTTAATTACAAACATTAGATAGGTACATACCGGCCGGTGCGGCTCGGTACTGATAAAAAAAAAAAATAATAATATTAATTGAAGGGGTTCCGCTAAAATATTTTTAAGGACCATATCGAAATGTTGAAATATTTTTATCATGATGGCTTCGGCAAGTCTGGCTCGACATGAAGCCATGAAGACTACTACCGCGATCTTATATTAAATTACGTGCCGAAGCCGAACATCAACATGGACAAACAAAAGTCATTCACCGTTCAGTAATTAAAAATGTATATGAGCATAACAAACGATGACGTGTGTGAAGCAAGCAAAATATTGCATGCTAAATTACAGTGCGGTGTAAAATTGCGGTTAAAAATTGTTTTTCAGAGAATGGTATCCAGGAAACGAAATAGCAGTCGTTTACTTACGTTTATTTAGTTTTTTAACATCACTGTATGTTTTTTTTCCTTTCAAAATGCCATGCTGTCATTCAATAAAACAAAAATTCTTCAGTCAGCGAATGTCATAGTGCTTCACTTATTTTTAATTTCCTCAATGTTTACCCTTTCCCACAGGGACAGACTTGATCTATTAAATTGTAGTTTTCTTAATCAATAGTTTAATACTGCAACTTTTTTCCGGCCACTCATTTTTCCGATAGCGTCGGAGCTCGGAGCACTTTATTATATTGAAAGTGTGTGCATATGCACTTTGTATAGGTATAGGATTTTTTTCGACCTTTAAAAATGTTTGACTCGACTTTCTCTAGAAATTCCAAATTCGCTCCTGAAGAAAAGCATTTACCTCGCAGTGTGTTCGGTACCGTGGAGTCGTCTGATTGACTGGCTGGTCTGCTATCTGCTTGCATACACCATACCCATACACATCAACATTAAAACAGAACCGACTCGACTAATTTATTCGATTCTATATTGGAACACTTCGACTGTGAACCTCCAAGTTCTTCATTACCAATTTACCATTTACCCAGTGCCATCCTTCAATTTTCCGGTATGGGGATCTTTTTTTTTCAAATTTAATATGTTGTTGAATCCATAGAGTCAGTCAGTCCGTCGCCGCACCGCAATCGTGCAACTACAGCTGTTGCGACTGACAACGACAACGTGTTGTTTTGTTTTCTTTTTTTTTCGCTCTTCACCACAAAAATAGTCATCAAATTATTATTGTTATGTCTTGGGTTTGGCCGGGTAGTTTTAGTCGGTTTGACTAATGATCGATAAACAAATAAATGCAACAGACATTTTGCCAATTGTTGTAACGGAAAAAAAGATGTAGTTGAGTTGAATTGTGTTCTCGGTCGGTAGTAGACGCCTCAACCGCTCTGTTGTTAAAAAGTTTCCAGTTTGAACACTTAACGTTGTGAAATCAATTTCTACAAATGCATAGCAACAGTATGTTGTGTTTTGTTCAAGGGATTGCCGGAATGAATCCTGACGGAAGAAAACTTAGCATCGATAAGGAGAAATCACCGCGAAAAAGGCACATGATTAAAGCAAGGTAAATTAAGGGCCACTGGGAAGACTTTTGATATGGAAAGAAGAACTTCAAGTGCCATTATAAATGGCAATGAAATGAAGGGACATATGTACTTGCGAAATGTTAAAATTTGTCCATTTGGTGATTAGTTGTATCTTTTATCGAAACGAATGCTGTTTTAGCGCAAAAATCTAATGTTCTGTACAATGGAGCTCAGTATCCTATGAGTTACGGCCTTTTACTTCACCCAAACCAATTGCAGTATTTTGGTCTTTGATTTTCGCCAAAAAATCTACTTCAGCTACACTGTGCCCCTCCATTAATTTTTCATACTTAAGAAATAACTAAACAATCGATTAATCGATTAATCGGTCTGCTTGGAAATTAATTACTTTCATGCAGGAAATGATAGAACATTCACCATTAATGTCTGTTTGAAATTTCATTCTTTTAATCATTGATTTTTCCTCAAACACATGTCAAAAAGTGCTGTTAACGTAGTAGGTACGCAATGTTCAAGCTGCTTATAGAAGAAATATGAGCTAACTATTTCAGTTATTCAGACGATTCAAAAAGGAGAGTTCACTCATGGATTACACTGATACATTTTTTGGACAGAAAATAAGGAGCAAATAGAAGTGTCATCACTGGTCTGTAACGATAGCTGTCAAATTGAACAATTTCCATTGTTTTTCATACTTGCAGTCTAGCACTTTATTTATTTTATAAGCTTAAATGTTAAAAGGTTACATTTTTGTTATAGTTCCAAATAGTTGATGATATATATAGGTATAGGTATCACTGACTGTACTTGCTACTGTGAACATGCCATATTGCTTAACAGACAGTCAGAGCTGTCAAATGTGATTCAAAGTACTCATACAATGAATGAGTTATTTTATTTATTTTATTTTGTGTAAGAATTGGTTTCTAAAAGCCTAAGAAATGTTCTTATCTTAGACGCAAAAAGCAATTAACTAAAGTAGGTAATTCTCTTTCCCATTAAGAACACCTATGACAAATGACACGCGTCGTCGAGGGAGGTTGTTATAGATATTTTGTAGAGGTGATGTTAGACAATTAAGTCATGTAATGCTGTCGGCAGTTAAAATCAATAAAGGGTGGAACTAAGCTTTTTGCAATTTATTTTGTTTGCTTGTTTTCTTCATAAGGAAAAAGAATTGAATAAATAGAAGAAAGAATGCTAAGTGACTGGTCTGTCTGTGTCCTAGAGACAAGGCTTATTTGTTTTGTTTATTTTTTCGTTCGAACAGGAAAAACAAAATAAAACACGCGCCGACTTATAATCTGTGTTCAATTGTTGTTCTCAGAAATAAGCCATTACGATGTTTGAAAAGACGAACGTATTGCCAATTTTGGGGGCTTAAATGCCATAAGTTAATTGAATCAGTACAGAAACGTTATTTTTTCTTTTAGATGAAAGTGTCAGATTTTTAGAAAAAGTTTACAAAGCACCTTCAACTACGATAGCTTCCTAATTACCGGTGGTTCTGGTGACCTTATGTGTGCTTTCGGTATCGACGACTCTCTTCGTCGTTACATAAGAAACTTTGCTTTGATTTAAACTTGAAACTAACACAATAAATGCTAGTGTGCCCCAGTCCAGGGGCCTGATTATGATCTTGTGACATTGATCATTTTTCGGAACAACTTTCTCTCAAGAATTTCAAGAGTTTCAGACAATCGTTCGATACTGTTGGTTGTGCCATTCCAAGAAGGACGTCTTGTCCAACTCCTTTTTGGTACGATCCTTCAGCAAGAAATCTCAGAGTAGCGGCAAGCTTTAAAATTTCAAGAATGCCATTGCTGTTCTGATGCTTGAATTCCTCATTAATCTCTTGCAAAACAAAGACAAAAGCTTCCTTCGTAAAACTTTCGTAAACCTATTAAGACAAAGTATGTAGATGAATTAACCCATTTGTTTTAAACTTAAAAGATAAAATACTTTGTCAGTTGAAGTGATATCGAGAGGAAAAGATTTGCTTCTCAATAGTCTCCTGGACATCCGTAAGCTTCTATTGAATAGATCACAGAAAATTTCACAAATTCAGCTGTCAAACCAAAAGTGTCAAATCACTGGAATATTGGAAGAAATATTTTCGCTCCGCTGAGAAATTGAAAGGTCGAATTGAAAACGATCCGCCACGAATCCTATAATTTGGCCCCAGGGCTCCGTTTTGTCGCCGAACTTCATCAAAGCCGCCCCTCAAATACGAGATCCTTTCAACTAGTTAAAGAAGCCACATCGAAGCACAATAAACATAAAGAAATATGAACATTAATAATTTATCCATATCTCTGTCTCTCAGCGGCATCTAATGGTCATTCTACCCGGATGGCTTCTTCTTAAATAATTTATAAATTTATTGCGTAAGTTAATTTTGATAAATAAATACAAAAATCGGCCTATTCGTCATCTTTTGATGAATTGACAACTAGCTGTCTCGTTGTAAACTCTTGTTTCTACGATTCTTTTATAGAGATGCGTTCAGACGTCTTCGTTTCAAAGTCTAACAGATTGAAGGGAGTTTTTCGTTTTGCTTCATCCAAACAAACGTCGAAATCTTCTTCTTTATTGAGTTCCTGTTGTGAACCCTCCAAAGTTGTGTCGCAAGTACAAATTCTCCACAGATTTCACTTCCCCATTAAATTTTGATGAGATTAAGAAATCTTTACAAGTGTAATATATGAGACCCTCATAAAACTGACCTTTAACAATAATAAAATTAATTTATTCATAACGGAACTACCAATTAATTCACAATTCACAAATTAATGTTCCTTTGATGTCATGAGATTTATTTTTTCCTGCTGTTACATTTTTTCTGATGGCATTATTGCGTTGAATTTATAGCAACAAACGTCTGCTACCATGCACAAATTGAGATATTTTACGTGCCCTTCGTGTAATAGAGCATCATCCCCTTTAGAGTGTTGATTCAACATGCCATACGTAACCTAGTTTTAATAAAATAAAAAAATCATATTCAACTCATTGCTGATCTATGCGTAAATTCACATACGCAAAAACAATCTACCTGCATAAGAAAAATTGAAAAGTGAATGGACAGCAATGTTTTCTTTTTTTTTTTAATATTAAAAATTTAAAATTCAAAGCAAAAAAAGTAGAACACTTAAGTACAAAATGCAATAAGGCAGATATTTGTTTCTGTAAAAAATATTTGCCTGAAAACAATAATTTTAAACGAGAAGCACGTTGTGGCATCGCGGAATTAAACAAATTTTGGTTCCGTAAATCTGAGGGTTTTTATTTGATTTCAACACACAAATGACCATTTTTTACAGGCGCATTACCCATTTGTTGGCATCAAATATTCAGTACTTCATATTCATAATATTGTTGGTTCTATTCCCAGAGAATTTTTGTTTCAATTAAGCACTCTTACCCATCCAGTTCAATAATTTATGCAGGTAAAAATCTTACCGTTATAATTTCCCACGCAATTTATATTATGATGTTGCCATTATTCTTTCGTTTACCTTAACTTGCTTAACCTTGGCCTTTGCTCAAACAGAAACCAGCTGTCTGAATCTCCATATTTTTTTTTGTCAATTTCACTGACTCATGCATGTGAGAAACGAGAGTATACATTTCAATTTTATAAACCTGTACTTGTACCTGAATTGAATAAGATGCGGTTTTTATTAGTTGCCTTGCCACTTGGTAGACAAGTTGCTCAAATTACAGTACAGATATAAATTTTTGTACAGATATAACAGAAGCGCCGCTAAAAAAGTACCTACATAAGTTCTATTAATATAACACTAGAATTGGAGTTAAGCTTGTAGATCTATCCAGAGGTGCGGGTGCATAACTTCACAGGTCATAACTTCACATGGGTCATAATTTCACCTCTAGTGGGTTGGTTATAATTTAATTTTTTTCGGACGAAATTGTTTCCCACCTTAGTTGAGCAATAATTTCACCTGAAATGTTGGTGAAATTATTTCCCACCTCTTTAGTCATTTCACGGCGCAAGGAATATGGTCCCGAAGTCAGAAGTCCCGAAAATGCTTTTCGGGACTAATGACCCACTATGGTGGGTTATAAGTGCCGAATTTTATTTTGGGACTATTAAACCACTATGATGGGTCATAAGTTCAGAAATTAAATTTGTGGTTTCTGACATTCGCGATTAGTTTTAAACATTTTGTAAAACAATAAGTTGAGTGAACAGTTTTTACATATTTTCAATGTTTTTTTCAGTGCATAACATTTGAAATATACCGCATGCTCTAATTCTATGTGACGTAAAGATAACTTTTTCCAATGCAAACGTTCTTCTGAACTTTGATGTTCGGTGAGAGTACGGCAAGCAAGCTATACTTGAACCCAGTTTCATCTGATTGTACCTTTTTGTCATCTACACTAACTGAGCTGTTTCAATGACATTAATAGCTCAGTCTGCATCATGTGAATGCAGACGAAAGTACCTAGGTACTATTTTTTCAATACTATCAGTTGGCAATTCCTATCAAGAAAACGTATTCATCATTGATTTTTTCAATACTAAACCTTAACTCTACAATCAGTCTTAAAAGTTTTAGAAAATTTTATTACGAATTTGGAGCTTGAATCAACAAATGTCGCAGGTACAATTGCTAGCGAGCGAAGCGAGTGAAAAAAAAATTTGCCCAAAAGAGAATCAATTTGGAGTGTGAAAATAAAAAAAAATCTCGAATTTTTTTCCGCTCGCTTCACTCCCAATCAAACCAAATCGAATTTGAATGTTACAGATAGTCATCATACTCGAAATGAATCATTGCACTGCAGCACCTGCTTGCCAAACACTAGCATGCTTTACAAGATGTGAGGTGGTTGCTTTTCCAAATTAAAGAAAATGGCAACAGCTTTGAAAAATGAATTTCTTTCTCTATTTTGTCGATAAAAAGTAAATAAAAATGGTTACCTATTAATTAGACTTTTTTGTAGTTGTAGTTATGTTTTTACACGAAATTAATGTGGTTTTCCATTGTACCAAAACATTGATGTGCCGTCGACGGGCCGGCAATATTTTTTTCTTAAACGTTTTCCAATGGGAAAAGTATTGATGTTTTTTCCCGACGAATTGATTCGTTTTGAATTCGTCTTTTGAATCTATACAGATTTTTACACTGATTTTAACACATACTAAAAACTTGACAGTTTTTGCAAATGGAATAATTATGTGTTGAAAAGAAAATAGAAGAGAGTGCGTTTTGGTTGTGTTATAATTACTATAAATAATAGAAAAGTGAATATTATAGATAATAACAATGGAAATAAAGAATAATAATGAAAATAAATAAGGTTTATCATTGTGTTCTCAAGAATAGGTTTAATAACATCGACATCATTACAAGCATTCCTCATCCGAGGACGAAGATATGCTGAACATTTTCAATTGGATCATTGGATGAATTCGACGATTGTTGAATAATGCATTGCTATCCAAGAACGAAAAAAATTCAATTTAAAATTTCGAAAATGTTGTACAAAATTATAGGACGAAGAATGGATAATTATTGTTTCTCTTGTTTGTTTATGCTAACGGCTGGAACACTAAAAAAAGATATTGCTACGTTTTTCCTTTCCATTGAAACCAAAAAATATTGATTTGTAGTAGCGACGTCCATTTCATGTGATTTTTGTTTTATTTTTACGATCAACATTTTTGTTTTCACATAATATTGACGAGTAGGTACAAATAGGTTTAGTGATTCTCATAAAACAAATTTTTTACTTTGTGACTTTTGTCCGATAGAAGATAAAAAAAAATTGGGACTACTGACCCACCATAGTGGGTTATTTTCAGAGTCTTGAAAACTTAATTTCCGAATAAAGCATGTTACAAAATGTTAAGAAACTTAGTCGTTCGGAAATTCAGTTTTCAAGACTCTGAAAATAATAAAAAACCGCGCCAGTGTAATGCAGTTTTTGGTATACAAATTATGTATAAGTACAATAGTACAAAATAATAATTTCTTGCAACTGTAGTAAAAAGTGAAATTATATCCCAATTAGAGTGGGACATAAATTCACACAGAAGTGAAATTCTGGACCACAAAAAAGTGAAGCTACCACCTTAGGTGGAAACACAACTTCACCCGAAGAAAGTGAATTTATAACTCACTAGAGGTGAAATTATGACCCATGTGAAGTTATGACCCGTGAAAATATGCACCCGCACCATATCCAGAATTGGTGACTCTCAGTTCACTTTTTTTCTTTGTATTCGGTTTATCTACAATGAGTAGCTCTACTTAAAGGCGAATGTATCTAACCAACCGTTGCGTACTGTTCATCATGTGAATGGTGGTTCTGTGTTGAACCGGCGAAGTGGTTTTAAACTTGTTTGTGAAGTTTGTTGACCCGATCTTCACTTAATTTCCGCAATACGTTTTCGCGAATTGCACGGAATCAAGCACCTCATCTGTCTTGTAGTTATATTTTACGTGTTGGTTGTTTTATTATTTTGAAAAAAAAAAATTCCTTTCCTGCACTTTGTCTAATTGGCTTTTTGCTTTCATTAACACAGGTTTTTCAACATCACTCTCGTTGAAAACAGGAAGATTGATGCTACATCCTTCAGAAAATATTTTATGTTAAAAATTGTTATAAATCTTTAAGGCGTGATTCCAATCCAGGAAGTTCGCTAATTCGATCTGTCTGTCCGTTCCGTGTAATCGAAACCTTTGAATTGAAATTTTAGTAGTTAGAATTGTAAGAATCTTAGCTTATCGTGTTTTCCAATATTTTCATTTGTGAATACAATTTCTTCTCCTATTACCCGAGCCTGTTATATCGGATGGAAATGTTTCTACTTTCTACTTTATCGATGAATTTGTTGCTTAAAAAGAGGGTTAATAAATTATTTTACTTTTCTAGATTCTTTAAAACAAAATTTGAAGTTCAACTTAGGCGACCTTTATTCAACTTTACACACTTATTGCGAGATTCATGTGAACAGCATTCCACTCGAAAAAAAATCTCTTTTTTCGTTTCGCCTATTGTGAGTTTCGGGCGAAAAACGTTCATGTTCGAAAGATTTCCCTTATTGCCAGCTTTCAGTTCAAGCGGAATTAAATGTGATTCAGGGCTAAAATTTTCTCTTTTATTAAGGAGGCGAACAGAAGACCACTTAGAAAAAAAGTAAGTATACGCCACAGTGACTTGTATTAAAAAAGGTTTGAATTTTGTCTGTGTGCCAACATCAATAAAAGAAATGCCAATTTTCTTTTAAATGGATTAGATACACTCGTTTGAACTTAAAATAAATCTGAAAACGGCAAAGAAATCTATTCAAAGTGTAGGTTTTGTCAAGTTTGTGCCCTCAGTACAAACTTGCGGACAGCGGACGGATGGGTGAATCTGCCAAATTCCTTTAGCCGAAACATCTATTCGTAAGGCCGTTGATCAAATTGTCGATTTGATTTTTCAAGAAGGCAATACTTTGTACTATATTAAAACTGCCCATCAACATCAATTTTCAATAATTACAAACAGAACCAAAAAATATAAATCAAAAATCAATTTATTTAGACTTCACCTTACGTCGACTTTTTCAATACTGTGATAACACACTGAGCAAACATTTCCTATATTATATTTTTGGAATTTAAGAAAAAATATATGTAAATGTAATTTCGTATTTCATATTTTATTTTTGTATTCTTATTTTTAATTTTATTTTTACAACTTATTTGTTTGAAAAAGTTATATATGCGACTCGTTTTGGAGGTGTTTCTCCATCATAGGGCGGAATACTTTTCCTATGATGATGATGAAGAAGCACCGCCGAAACGCGTCGCATTATTATTAAAAATAACACAAAAGAACATCGCGAGTTTTAGCCTTTCTCTTAGCTTGGTTTTTACAGAAAAGTCGGTATTGTCTGTGGTTAAGGCTTTCCCATCTGTAAGCTATTTGTTGTTCAGCAAAATCTAACAAAATATCATCAGGCGCTTTAAAAGCTTATCTCCTAAAAACACCAAAAACAATGGAACAATGGAAATGACAATCGAACTTTAAAAATTGTTATTGCGTTGCTTTATTTTCGATTCTATTTACTAAAAAATAAGAAAACTGACTGTATTGGCTCGACACGTCATCAGTATATGAATCAGGGGCGTAGATAGCTTTACGCTACGGGAGGGGGATGGATCTGGTTCGCTTATTTTTACTTGGGACACATAGAATATATGACAAGTTTTTGATGTCTGTATGTCTTTCTGTAAAGGCGCCTGCAGTATTAACCACTGCACTGGTCCGATTGACTTAAAACTTGAAAATTGCAAATTTGGGGGTTTGAGCGAATTCGAGTGGGTGGTTTTTTTTTTTTTTTTTTTGAAGATCAAAATATAGGGTAGCCAACATTAAAAATTGTTGGCCAAAAATCAAAAGTTTAAATTTTCTCAAAAATGGTTCCTACGTTTTTTTTTTAAACTTCCTCCAAAACTGAACCTCTCATAGAACCGTTTTTTATGTTATAAGATTTTCTCGAAAAACAAAAGTCTGATCAACGAACTTTTTTCTGAAAGTACGTATATATTGCCCAAATCATATTTTGTTTTTTTGTTTTGTATTTAAAAAAATAAATAATTTTAAACTTTTTTTTCAAAATTCTGTATCTCGAAAACGGATCAATAGTTAAAATCGAAATTTACTAATAAATGTAAATTTACATATTCTGCATTACTGCATACATTTTCGAAAATTGTATACATAAAAAATTAATTAAAAAAACAAAACAAAAAAAAACCTCCAAACAAATCGCAAAATTACGACGAATGACTGTCAATTTGCCGCTTGTGTAAGGCATGTTTTATGTAATGGGTAATAGCGCATTTTGCTTTCTTATGATTCGCGTTAACTACACCGCAGTTGTTTGAACATGTGTGTGATGAGTGTCCTGTGTGTTTGGGGTGGTTTCTTACACAGCTTAAAAATTTTCCACACGGTGCGAAGAAATCTACATAATTTTTATTTTTTGTGTCGGTGTGGGCTTCTGTGCTATTTGATGGAAAGCTGGATGGAAGCTCTTTTTCTTGCACGGGGGATACGTCCCCCCTATCTACGCCACTGATATGAATCATACATACATATGTTCCTCGAATTTGAATTTCTTTAAAAAAAAAATCGTTTTTGAAAATCCAAAAAACAAGTAGGTACATACGTACATATTTTGTTTTTACGTTTTCGAAAAGTAAATAAGATACAAAAAATACTACTAGAAGTTCCGTGAGAAAGATGTTTTTTTTTCAAAATTCATTGTCATTGTTATCATGTTTATTGTTTTCGTTTTCACTAAAATTTTGAAATAAACAATACTTCCAAAGAAAAACTAGGTGACAAATATTTTTGTTTATTTATTTTTTGTTTTTATTTTGTTTTTGTAATCAGTTCCTTATTTTGCTGACTGTGTACAATTAAATATGTAATCAAACTAACATCAAAGTTATATTTACGTCCATTATTATTTTTATTCACCAAAAACAACAATTTATAGTATTCAATCCCCCCAAATTGAGTTAGTTTTGTTTGAAAAAGTTTTATTTTTAGATTCTATCAGCCGTTTTTGAAAAAAAAATCAAATTTTTAGCCAATAGTGTGAACTACCATTAGTTTTAATATTATATGAATTCTCCCAACCCAATAATGTTTTAAAAAAAACCTATCGTCATTGTTACATAATCAAAGTCTTGATATGATTTTTTTCTTTAGAATAAAAAACTTGCCACACTAATTCCCAAGTGTATCAATTAAAAAATAAATATTGTTATCCTAAAAGTATACCTCACTGTCGAAAAAAATAAACTCAGAACAAATTAGAAAAGAAAACTTAACCCTAAGTTTGTTTTGTTATAGCTTAAAGCTCCACCCAATAAAATATTCCCCTCTACAAATTCTTCACTTTCCACAAAATTCCTAAAGCCTTTACCGACAGCAAGTCTCACATGGTGTCTTATTATTGAAGCAATTACAATTGCCCAAGTCAAGATAAGATTAAGTAGCCACTTTGTAATAATGAGGAGTGTAGTGGACTGTTAACGAAATATTGACGCTTGTCCTCATTACCCTCCCCCTAAGTACGAGCTAATCTCTGGAACAATACGAACGATTATAATTATTTAATTGTTGTCGGAAATCGCTCGTGATTCTTGGGATTGATAAATATATATTTGTGTTGTTTTGTTTGGACTTTGTTATCACTATGGCTTTGATAATGCATTTACGAAATAGTTTTTAGTTTAGAGTCTTGTGAAAATTGAAAACTTGTCGTCAGTCACAAGTTATTTAGTTCAGAAGTGGGATAATTCGACTATTCTTTGTTTGAAGAATTTTAATAATTCAAAATGGATGAGGACAATATGCTCAATATTCTGTGAGTATTTTTGTATGTCTTTAATCAAATAACCAAAACAGCGTGTTGTAATACTCAAATCTTGACATCATTTGTTTTGACAGACAGACAGACGCAACTCACTTAAAAAAACATGTTTTCATTCAAATTCTCATTAAGTTTGGCCACTTGCCAAATTTTCCCCAACTCTCGTGTACAATTTTATGACGAAAGGTTAAGATCTCGATAATTCTTAAAATAAAACTTTATCCAATTAATAAAAAAACGTCATAAAATCGTCATTGCATTTGCTTGGGGGGCAAATTTTGTTTTTAATAAATTTGACAGTTTAGTGTTGAAACAAAAGGCTTTCGAATGCGAAGGTGAATAGTTTGTGTACTTGAAATACAATTTCGAAATAGAAGAATTTTTGTTCGGTATTTATTATTTTATTATAATTTTGTTTATTTCTTTTCAGATCGACTAGCAGCGTTAGCACACTTTCACATTCAGCACCTGGATCTCCTATGGCACCATTGCAAGGATACACAGAAACTCAAAGTGTAAATTGTCTAAGCGACATTGGGAAAACTAACAAAAGTAATTCTAGTCCTTACGGTATAACTCAATCGAATAGCACAATTCCGTTCACAATTGCATCCAAAGGGGATAACAAGTGAGTATAGTTCTTAAGTTTTTTGACTTTTTCACTACTTTCAACATTTTCATCAAAACGAGCTCAAATAATAGATCAAAAGAAAGGCTTTATTTCTTTCAAACCCTTGAAGATCTTTTGAAATTTTGTGGAAAAACCAAAGTCGGTTCAGTACAATACCCAAAGCCAAAGCCCATATCTATCAATTATTAACTTCCCAGAGGAAGTTATTGTAATGGGGCCGATTTTGTGAATCTCCAATTTTTGCATATCTCCATGTTTCAAGGTCACTAGAATCCGAATCAACCGTTGTTATGATGATGTCTGTGAGTTCGTATGTGCGTATGTGCGTTACGTTTTTTCAGCTCAATTATCTCGAGAACCACTCATCGTGTTGTCATAAAATTGGTCTCATTCGACGCGTTATTGTGTTGTTAAGAGCTGATTAGGTTAGGTTAGTGTAGGTTGTAGTGGCTGTCTAGCTGTTGTTGACTCACTTAGACCTCAAGGATCCGTTGTGATACCAAAAAAAATACTCATGGGTGAGTAATGAACTTAAACAAACCAATTCGTGCTTTTAATGAAGTTAGAGAGACATTTTGTGTCGATCGTTGCCAGTTCACTGGTATTCAATGGGGAGTGCTGGACATGTACATAGAAGGTGTTGGACTGTTTCCTCTTCCTCCTCGTCCATGCAGCTTCTACAGAAGTCATTTGTGTAGACCCCTAGCCTCAGAGCATGTCTATTTGTGAGGCAGTGTCCTGTTATTACTCCAATTGTAGAGCTTATATTTTGTCTGCTCAGGGATATCAAGCCTTTTGACCGTTTTAAGTCTATGCTTGGCCATATTTGCTTGGCAGGGGTACCCTGTGACCATCTAGCATTGGTTGATTCTAGAGCATATTGTTTGAGAAGATATTTGCATGTAGCAAGTGGTGTTCCTATGTTATGTTTTTGTCTAACATGAGGCAGAAGTGTTCCGTTTTTGGCGAGCTCATCGGCTTTGCAATTTCCCGGAATGTCTCTGTGGCCCGGCACCCAAATTAGGTGAATATTAAACTGTTCCGTCATCTCATTCAGAGATGATCGACAATCGTGGACTATTTGAGAGTTTGTGGAGACAGACGCGAGAGATTTGAGAGCGGCTTGGCTGTCCGAAAAGATTCTAATATATCCTTGCAAGATATAACGTTTTCTTTGAGCCAGGATAGTGCCTCTTTAATCGCCATTACTTCTGCCTGGAATACACTACATTGATTGGGAAGTCTGTATGATAGACTGAGATTCAGTTGTTCCGAATAGATGATACCACTTCCAACTCCGCAGTCGGTCTTTGAACCGTCGAACTGTACCGCATTAAGAGCTGATTAGTTTTTGAGCGAAATCCGCAAATCGGCAATCGAAAATCTAAGACAACCCTAATATGATGAAAATTATGATAATTTCAACAATAGTGCAAAAAATCTTATAGTTTGTGTGAAAAAAAAACAATATTCAGGAGTATCATAGACTATACTAGCTGACCCACCAAACGCTGCTTTGCCGTATAAATATTAATTTTCGGAAATACTAATCCGATTAGAAAAATTGCTTCAATAATAGAAAACTACAATATTCTGGAGCAAAATAGGCTGTATTTTACTGTGCAAAGTAGTTGTGAATGAGTCCACCAGTTGGTACGATCTACTTTTGACAGATGGCGCCACTGTTTTTCATAAAATCATCAGGGGCCGAATTACGGCATCCGTTATCGAATAATACGTTACTGAATTGTGTGTGTTTATGTGCTTTCGGCATTACCTCTCACGTTATCGAGTTCAGTATCGAGCTTCTAGTACAAAAATTTTCAATTCTCTCCTCAGCTATCGAGCTTAATTTCATTCGACACACAAACAGCTCACTGATGGGAGGATATTTATAAGAAAAAAATTAAATGTTACTTATTTTGAGAACTTGAATAATTTATTATAAAATTCTTTGCCAATCACTAGTTTACAACATTTTTGGCCCAAGGATGAGACACATCATTTCTAGTTAATTTTATGATGCTGAAACTAAATCCGGACACAGAATTTTTCTAGCACGTCACGTTTTCGAGATATGGTTATCTCAATGTGCTCGAAACACGGTTTTTGGCGATGTTTGAAGAAAATTTTTGAGGACAGAAATTTTTTACAGACAATTGTAGATACAGCATTCTTTAGAACTACTCTTTATCTTTCAAAACCATTTTAGTTTGTTTCGCTACGAGTCTTTTTCCTCAAGAAATTTAATTTTAGCTACGGCACTTCGATATTACCTATGTTATATTTTGCAGTTTTGTACTAGCCAACTGCGTTATGAAAATAAAATGAAAAAAAAATCATAACGAAACAAACTAAAATGGGTTTGAAAGATAAAAAGTAGTTCTAAAGAATGCTGTAGTTACAATTGTCTGTAAAAATTTTCTGTCCTCAAAAAATTACTTCAAACATCGCCAAAAACCGTGTTTCGAGCACATTGAGATAACCATATCTCGAAAACGTGACGTGCTAGAACAATTCTGTGTCCGGATTTAGTTTCAGCATCATAAAATTAACTAGAAATGATGTGTCTCATCCTTGGGGCGATCAGAAAATCAAATTTTGTAAACTAGTGTAATCTATTTAGGTCAAGTTATTCTGCTCCAAACATTCATAAATCTCGTCTTCTTTAACAGTCCAACTATATTTTTTCATAAAATAAAAAAAATAATATTTCTGCCTTCAATTCTTCACTCTAGTTTTGTTTTTTATTTGTCAAACCTCTCAAAATTCCTTCAAAATAATCGAGTCTCGATAAAAACTACTATAATTTTTTATTCTCAAACGATACGTGACCTAACGAGTGCCATAATCCCAATGGGGTTACTCGTTCGTTCGATAACGGATGAGACTCACTCACTCGATAGCGGAAGCGGTAATTCGGCCCCAGTTTTATGGAATTTGGCTTTGAACCAACGTGTGTGTACAACCACAACGGGATGCATCGGCTGAATAATTTGCAAAACAAATAATGTTTTTACGTATTTTTCTACTCTGGGAAGTTAGTCGTGTGGACTCCATGGGTCGCACTCATATTTTTTCATAGAAATTGTTTTCTGGCGAAAATCCTGGCGGCTGCAAGCCGTTAAATGCAAGTTCTTTGCTAAGTTACTGTAAGCTGTAAGCGAGCTTTTTTTTGTCACACGTATCAATTCTGTACGTTTAGTTTTTGAGCTCTAGTTAAAGCAGTCAAATCAAAGTATGGGAATGAAATCTTGGCCTTGACGACGAAAATCAGAAGATTTTGTAACTTCGAGTCGCCGCGTCGACAGCAAATTGACTTTTATTCAAAAAAAACAAAAATTTAATTAAGGCACATGGAGAAATAAATTGTCAAACCAACATTCAGCTGAATAGGAAGTGAAATTCTGTATTTCGAATTTTGACTGAGCTCACAAAGCTCTCAAAACTGTTTGGCTTAAAACTGACATAAATAACGAAACACTTGAGTGAACAAACAACATTTAGCATATGTGCAAATTAAGGAGTTTTGGCTTCCCAAACGAGTAAATAAGGCACTTAACAGAATAAAAAACTGAGTTTTGATTTGAGTAATATAGCTGCTCTTCTAAATGTTTCACTATTGAACTTGTGTCTGTGTTTAGGTATACAGGTTCATAGATAAAACTGAACTATATTATATCTTGAACATTTACTCCATACCATCTTAAAAACTTCTGTTCCAAAAATCTGCTTGAAACTATCTATTATGGTTAAGTTCTATCAAAATTGCAATTTGGGCTTATATGCTGGGGAGGTACTTAATGCAATAACTTACAACCTTTATTGGTTGCTGGAAAGCATATTCCTAGAATCATATGGAAAAAAAGATGATGTGAACATAGCTAGCAGTCTATTCCTAAGTTAAAAAAATCTTCAACTTAAATCTCTACATTTATAAAGGTTTAAAAATATTTTATATAAGAATCGGCAACTTTCTCCATTAAAACTTAACTTCTTAGTGTCTTCGTAGCAATGAAAGCTACTTGGGTTTAGTTTCATCTCAAGGTAATCATAGATTAATAATTCGCAGTCAAACAAAAAATTTAATAAAAAGAAAAATGTTAAGTAAAAATTGACCCCGCGAACCTAAATTAATAGATGACAAACTGTGGCATATGAGTACTTTTTTTTATTTGTTTTTCTGATCATTGGTATTGTGAGTTTTTAAGTTTCATATTCTACGTTTGGCTTGGATAAATGTTTGATTTATTTAATGATTTTCAGTTTCATTTCATACACTCACTATCGTATAAGTGGTCCTCAACTTCTAAGGGCTTTACTTTGATTTTAAAAATAGGTCGGTAACATTGTCGATCGATTTAGAAGACATATCTTTTCCACGCAATGACTGTTGAATTTTGAAGTTTATAGCGTGGAAATCGATATTTTTTTTCAGTTAAAAAAGCTCGTCGAAAATGATAAAACAATGTTTACTGGGTCAGCTAGTAGGATAAGAAAGTATTGCATAGCCATCTCCTGCTTCGATTACTGGGGTAGCTAGTACAGATTTAAAAGACTGCAGAACTTTGGTAATGCAGTCAGTAAAGTCGCAGTTAATTAACTTAAAAAAAGGCTTACAGTTAATTAACTTACAAAAGTACTTTAACTGGAAAGGATCAGTCACCAGTTAGTACTTATTTTTTAACTTGCAGTCAATTATATAAAGTCAATTGACTAAAAGTTAATTAACTGCAGTACTTTTAACTGGCTTTAGTCAGTTAAGTCACTAAAAAGTCTTTTAACTTAAGCGAGTTTGGTTTTAGTCAAGAAGTCTTTTGACTGCAGTCAATTAACTTTAAGTCAATTGACTTTTTCTTAGTCTTTTTGACTAAAAAGTAATAAATTGAGTTTGAGTCAGTATTATTGAGTCAATAATATTGTAGTACCAAAGAAAACAGGGATTTTTTTGTTTGAATTCACATTGTGAAGAACCCTGTCTATGGATTCTTCCAATAATTTACCCCAGTGTGGGATATGAACGTACGCATATGCTGTCCAACTTTCAGAGGCCAGGAAAGTATACTTCAGGAAACACATGCAGGTCAAAGGGGTGAAATGATACACGAGGTATAAAAACAAGCCATTAAGTCGTAGAAAAGACATTATTTTGAAATTTATAAAAAAAACATGCATAATGTTCAATTGAGCATTCGTGTTAAACTCAAACTCATATCATAATCTCGTTGATATGCGTTTTCGTATTTTAAGGGGATTCAGTGCTGACATTTTTATCGATATTAAACCACTTGATCTTTTTAACATTCAAGTGCTATAGTAAACTTGGACTCTTTTCGATTTTAGTTATTAATTCTTAACTTTGAAATTTCTTCTGTTTTTTCCAAGATAGTGGTCTTAACATCCCTTTTTAAAATTCTTTTATTCAAATTTAAACTTTTACTTTTCTAATCTTTCGAAATACAGATTTTTCTTAATTTTCTTGGTTCGGAATTTTGTTGGCTTGTTTTACAACCTCGTGTATCATTTCGCCCCTTTGACCTGTATGTGTCTCCTGAAGTATACGGCCCTGGCCTCTGAAAGTTGGACAGCAGATGCGTACGCTCATATCCCACACTGGGGTAAATTATTGGACGAATCCATAAACAGGATTCTTCACAATGTGAATTCAACCGAAAAAACCATCATGTCGCCTCTTTGACCGTCTGTTTCTCTTGAAGTATACGGCCCTGGCCTCTGAAAGTTGGACAGCATATGCGTACGTTCATATCCCACACTGGGGTAAATTATTGGAAGAATCCATAGACAGGGTTCTTCACAATGTGAATTCAAACAAAAAAATCCCTGTTTTCTTTGGTACTACAATATTATTGACTCAATAATACTGACTCAAACTCAATTTATTACTTTTTAGTCAAAAAGACTAAGAAAAAGTCAATTGACTTAAAGTTAATTGACTGCAGTCAAAAGACTTCTTGACTAAAACCAAACTCGCTTAAGTTAAAAGACTTTTTAGTGACTTAACTGACTAAAGCCAGTTAAAAGTACTGCAGTTAATTAACTTTTAGTCAATTGACTTTATATGTATAATTGACTGCAAGTTAAAAAATAAGTACTAACTGGAGACTGCTCCTTTCCAGTTAAAGTACTTTTGCAAGTTAAAAGACTAAAAAAAACAGTCTTATTCGTGACTTAACTAAAGTACCGAAATGACTGCAGTCTTTAAAACTCTGGTAGCTAGTATGGCTGGTTTGTGGTTTCTTAAGTTTAGAATCTAAACCATCTAGGGCACCACCTGAACGCAAACAAAGAGAATTACTGAAATCGGGCCAGTCGTTAAGGAGGAGTTCAGTGACATACACGTACAGCAGAATTATATCTATAAAGATATATGTACTTTTTTGAGACAAATAAATCAATGTAAATCTAGAAAAAAGAAACCTAACAGTTTTGGTCGAAAATGGCATCTTGTGTGCCAGCGCTTTCATTGATAAAATTCGAAAGGATCTTTTTAAAAAATAAATAAATAAATAAATAGAGTGGCGCGACAGCTCTTGAAGAGCCAAGGCTTAAGTGACTTACTCATCAAAAATTCTCTGGGTGCGTGTGAAGAATCGAGGGGACCTACAATTTAACGTCGATTCTGAACGGCAAAGTTGAGAAGTACTTTTCCATGACAGATTGATATTCTTGGAAGTTTTGTCAGTTCTTCGCAAAAGGCAGTGCCGTGAAAGATGAAATAAAAACTTTATGGGCACGAGTAGGACTCGAACCCACGACGTTCTGCTTAGCAGCCAACGCACCTAACCACTAAGCCACGGGCAGCTACGAAAGGATCTATTTCGTAAATGTATTAATCAGTGTCGCTCGCTAAAGGTGTAAAAATATTTCTTCGGGAAAAGTCACGAGTCAATTTTGTCAGTACATAGCACAAGAGTGAGAGGGGGTATTTTAATAACCATTCTCCGAGTGTTTTCTACTTGTGACACCCAATGGAATTTTTATGGAAGCATAACTTCGTGCATCATTTTGAAATATATTTAAAATCTAGCCACCAGTGAAAATAAAAACAATTACTCACGTCTTTGAATATTCGAACTTAAAAGCCTTGGTGGAAGATTGTCTTTATGTTAACTTCTGACCAAAAAGGAGTAAGAGATGAATATCTTACGGGTAGTTTTGTTCTGGTCATGGTATGCGACAAATTTTGCATCGGAATTTTAGTTTTAGCGCATTGCCGTATGTCGCTTTACCCTCCAAAATCCAATTTTTGTTTTATTAAAAAAAAGAGAAAAACAAACCAACTGGGCAGCGTTGCCACTTCAAAATTAGGATTGCGCAGTGAAACAGTCGAAGAAATGCAGTAAATCAACATTTTTCTTATTTCATAAAAAAGAAAAACTTAAATATTAATAAATAAAATTTACATGAACTATTTTTTAGAGCCGATTTTTCAATCATCGAACAAAAATAAAAATAACAAACTGGCAAATAAATAAGAACGTTATTCGTCAGATAAGACTTTATCTGACGATTGAAAAATCCAATATTTTGTTATTTGTCGAATAAACACTATCTGCTTGTTTATCTGACGATTGAAAAATCGACTTTTAGAAAATTCCATGTTTGTAAAATAAAAATTATGAAAATGTTCGCTTAATCCAGGGTAACCTAATGGTTTCTAGCAACCAACTGTTATATTTGTAATCATTTTCTTGCATAAAATTATGTTTTCAACTGAAGCAAGATTTATTTTATTTCTTGTTTTTGTTTTCATACTGGTAACAAATGAAGATTTTCTCTCCGCAGCAGCACTACTTTGCGAAAGTGAGCATAACAATATTTACATAATGCTGTAAATAGGTATTTTCTCTTCAGAAAATTGTTTTCATCTAATTTAAAATTTTAAGCAATCTAAAAAATCATAATATTTCCATAAAAGATCTTGTTTTCTTAATAATGCCCTCCAATGACAATATTTATCCTTTCATCACTGCAATTTGTGCAAGGGAAGCAATCAATGATCGGTAATATAGAAGGCATAGAACCTTCAACCACAAGTTTCACATCTTAGAGAGACCATGTGCGAATTGCGTTAAAACGTTGGCAAAACTTAATCACTAGTGTCAATTTATAGCCTGCTCCGCAGCTAAGTAAATTTTAACACATTTTATTCAACACGCAGTGTCAAAATTTAAGCGAACGTCAAGTTTAAGTACACATTTAATTGCAATTCGCACATGGCCTAAATATTTTTGTACAGAGAGGAACAAAACAAAAAGCATTGGTATCCATACAAAAAAGAAAGAGACGTGCATGAAAAGTAAACTGAATTATTTGGGAAAAATCAAGTTAAAAAAGGAATCTCTATTACAGAAGGAAAAGAAATTATAATAACTAAAGAAGAAAAAGTGCAGTAGATTGGATTTAGTGGCAGTAGATTTGGTTTTAGTGAAGAACGCAGTAGATCTCCTGCAATTGCAGTAAACTGGTATCGCTGCAACCGGGACAGAATTCAGTGAAATATTCCTTCAAGGTCCATCATTTTTTACGGCGATTCAAATGCATGATAATCAAAACGAACACGAATGTGTTCCTATTTTGTATAGTAGTAGTGTTTTTTTTTTAGTTTACTCCTTTAGAATCGATTCATATAGACCCCGGTATGAAAAAAATAAGGATAGGAAAATCAAACATTGAAAAGAGCGTTATAAAAATTGTCTACTATCGCCTATTTTAACTCTTAATAACTTTTAACCCACTGGATCAATTTAGATGAAATTTGGTAGTAAAATAGACTAGAACCTGTGAAAGGGCATACGCAATAAAAAGGGTTGAAAAGGTCACAAGGGGTTGAAATGTTAGGTCAAAGTTTTTATGGAGGTCGATTAGGTTAGAAGTTTAAAACTTATGTTTATGGCTTTTGACTAAACATAAATTAGTTCGACATTCAAAGTAAAACAAAAAAAAATAACAGAGGGGGAGAGGGGGTGAAAATAGGGGGTGAAAGTTTTAGTGCCACGTCGAATCTATTTTATTGAACAGAGATTTCAACATAGAACAGTGAAATTTTCATACATGATACAGAATTTCATGATCTTCAATTTATTTTACTTTTATTATAACTCATTAATATGGTCAATGAAGACATTTTCACATAAATTTGTATATAAGTTTTAATTTGTTAAAATTTCCATATGTCTAATACTAATCTACATGAAATAACGGTGATTTTGATACCTCACTTGTTGGGCTGCGTCTCGTACTAGCATCACAATCTTGATTTCAAAATAAGTATAATTGCAGACAAACAACACCTGCTTGGTTCGTTTGAAATGACGCATCCTGTGGGAGAAGCCCGCTATGGCCAAATTTCGATCGATGTTTTCGATTAAAAGCGTCCTAGCGTGCTTTCTAATAATCGGAATTGGAACTTCAAGATTAAGATTTCTTAAGAAGCACAAGGCTTCAGGCTTTAGTTAAATGTACAATTCAATTACATTCAATTCCATTTTATATGCAATGATATGCATGATAAATGTGGGCCCAATTGAATTTTCATCAATAAATAATGAAAAGTTGATAAGAAATGTCACTGTTCTGAAAATGTAATGATGCAGTTTTGTAGTATTTTTCATTCTTTACAAAAATAATTGTAGAAGTAACTACATTGATTCACTCAAAAATACGAAAAAAACGTTTTAAACAAAGTTGTTGACATTCATATTGCTTACCATAAGTATTTAAGTAATATATTTTATCAAATTATTATGAATAGATGTATGAGTATATGAATTCAATCCTTTGCGATTTATATGTATATATTTTAAGCCGTGTGCGAATTGGATGAATTGTAATTAAAAATTGATGAATTTTTAACCACTACTTTCATATTTTAGCCTGCTCCACAGCTGGTATAATTTTAGAGTTCCCGCAGACTGCAGACTTTTTATTGGCCGATAGTTTAGTCGGGTTGGGCTGAAAGTGCGCACACCGAGCCAACTAAACAGTTTGGTTGGTGAACAGGGCGCAGACTATCCAACAGCCGGCCGACTATTCTCGAACTAGTTTGTAACTGTTGAAGAGGTCGCACAATGAAAATATTGTCCAGAAAAATTATTGCTCTCATCATACTCCGGAGGAGGAAAATCAAGAAGAGATTCCGAGAGTATTGGGTGCATCCCATTCTCAGTGATAGATTAGTTAGTGGAAAATTTTACACTATGCATTCCAAATTACTTGATTACCCGAAAAAAATTTTCGCCTATTATCGAATGAGCATTACCAGCTTCAGTGAACTTGTCAAGCTAATTGGACCAGCAATAGCGAAGGAGGATACAAATTTAAGACTTTCTATACCTGAGGAGGAGAGATTGAGCGTTATACGATTCTAGACGCTAAGCCAATTCCAATCAAGAATAACTGCTTCGCAAACTTCCTCCCACAGTTTTTTCTTCACATTCGCGTCGGAGTCGGTACTCTTTTAAACTTTTTTTATAAAGCGCAGGTCTTTTCTCGACTTCTTCAATCAACTTTTCGACGAAACTTTCTACAATCAACAATTGTGATTTGGGCGACGCCATATTCAAAATACACGCACACGACACCAAATCACAGAGCGAACTGAGCTATCGGCCTACTAAACAATCGTCATGTATGCGCAGGCGTGTATGCGCCAATACTGATTAAATAGTCGGCCGATACTGATAGTTGGCCGACAGATTAGTTTGAATGTAATCGTGTAGCCCATCAAAATTTTTTATCGGCCGATACTGAATCGCTGCAGTGTGCCATATGCATTCCTCTCCATACTGATTAACTAGCCGACCAAACTATCGGCCGATAAAAAGTCTGCAGTCTGCGGTTGTCCTTAACAGAATTTTATTTAATGCGAAGTGTCAAAATTAAACCAGCCGTCAAGTTTTAACCGTTTTTTAACTGAACGGCCTTAAGATAATCATTCTTATTGAGTGAACTCCAGTCGCTCGTTGGAGCTGACACGTACAATTTCTTTTTTTTTTTACAGTCCGTGGTAGGCTCGAACGTGAAGATTACCTTTACGAACTTTGGTTTGAGACAATTGATTAGTATAGAATAATTGATTTGCTTCTAACCTTTGTTCCTCGTGTTTTTCACCATTGCAAATACCAGAGTTGAAAGGAAAAGGTAGCTGAAAACTTGCTTTCCTTCAAACAAAACAGATTTGTTCTCCTTAATTCTCATAGTTTTGAGTGTCTGAAACAGCACCATATCTGGTCAATAGAAGACCATTTTTTTTTTTTTTGGAAAAGTGTAACGTAATGTCTCCAGCTTGTTGTAAAAATTATTAACAATTTCAGTTTCAAACTGTGATGTCTAATAGTTCAAAACCAAAGATGCATTTGAGCGTTTTTGAATATGCTACTCTTCGCCTTAGAAAATTGATGAAAAGGCACTGTCTCACTTTTTGTTTGACTTTTTGTAATAGTATCTAGAAAATAGTATCTTTTTTGGGCCGTAAACACGTAGCGCTACAGCCATGCAGAATGCGATAACTGAAAGAAATGCAGGACGCAAATCCGTTAAAGACTCACTACTTTTGTATCAGTAAATGTTTGGCTTTAAATTTTGAGGGAATGTTTGGGAAGTGGCGTAGATGGGTTTTAAGTATTTTGTACAAAGCTGTTCCTCAGATAGGCCAGGGTAGTGGGCTATCGTCGTCGTAGGCAAAAAAAACTTATTTTTGTGTGTATTGTCATTCAATTTTGAAGCAATTTATAGTCAAAATGTTTATCTTGCAGTTTGCAGCACCGTTTATATAATAGTTCTTCTGCAAGCATCTGGCCCCTGTGTCATTCATTTATTCCGTTTGTTTATGTTATCCTCTGCCATTCTGGCAGAGATATAAGAAATATCTGTTTCGACCGATGTCCAAATTCATGTATCTAGCAAAATCTCGGTATCAATTCCAAAAGTAATCTTGATCTTATCTTCAAATTGATAGACCAATTCATAAAATATTTCCCCATCAACCAGTTGTGAGTTAAATCCTCCGAAATTCCTGTTCCTTTCGATAATCATTACTTGCACCTTGAATAAATTAAAATTTCCAAATATGCAATGCGTCACCTCAATAATTAATCGTCCATCAAAACCTAATCTATCTATTTCTTATGCTCGTCCACCTTACTATTAGGCGCTCTCATCCGCATACCCTTAACATTATGAATCATTGATGGAGTCTCCTTGACTCATTTTATTATTGTTATTATGATAACACCATTTGAATGAATAAGAGTCTGGTTGTTCCATCTGATATCAAAGGGATATGCGTACGTTCATATCCCACACTGGGGTAAATTATTGGAAGAATCCATAGACAGGGTTCTTCACAATGTGAATTCAAACAAAAAAATCCCTGTTTTCTTTGGTACTACAATATTATTGACTCAATAATACTGACTCAAACTCAATTTATTACTTTTTAGTCAAAAAGACTAAGAAAAAGTCAATTGACTTAAAGTTAATTGACTGCAGTCAAAAGACTTATTGACTAAAACCAAACTCGCTTAAGTTAAAAGACTTTTTAGTGACTTAACTGACTAAAGCCAGTTAAAAGTACTGCAGTTAATTAACTTTTAGTCAATTGACTTTATATGTATAATTGACTGCAAGTTAAAAAATAAGTACTAACTGGAGACTGCTCCTTTCCAGTTAAAGTACTTTTGCAAGTTAAAAGACTAAAAAAAAACAGTCTTATTCGTGACTTAACTAAAGTACCGAAATGACTGCAGTCTTTAAAACTCTGGTAGCTAGTATGGCTGGTTTGTGGTTTCTTAAGTTTAGAATCTAAACCATCTAGGGCACCACCTGAACGCAAACAAAGAGAATTACTGAAATCGGGCCAGTCGTTAAGGAGGAGTTCAGTGACATACACGTACAGCAGAATTATATCTATAAAGATATATGTACTTTTTTGAGACAAATAAATCAATGTAAATCTAGAAAAAAGAAACCTAACAGTTTTGGTCGAAAATGGCATCTTGTGTGCCAGCGCTTTCATTGATAAAAGTCGAAAGGATCTTTTTAAAAAATAAATAAATAAATAGAGTGGCGCGACAGCTCTTGAAGAGCCAAGGCTTAAGTGACTTACTCATCAACAATTCTCTGGGTGCGTGTGAAGAATCGAGGGGACCTACAATTTAACGTCGATTCTGAACGGCAAAGTTGAGAAGTACTTTTCCATGACAGATTGATATTCTTGGAAGTTTTGTCAGTTCTTCGCAAAAGGCAGTGCCGTGAAAGATGAAATAAAAACTTTATGGGCACGAGTAGGACTCGAACCCACGACGTTCTGCTTAGCAGCCAACGCACCTAACCACTAAGCCACGGGCAGCTACGAAAGGATCTATTTCGTAAATGTATTAATCAGTGTCGCTCGCTAAAGGTGTAAAAATATTTCTTCGGGAAAAGTCACGAGTCAATTTTGTCAGTACATAGCACAAGAGTGAGAGGGGGTATTTTAATAACCATTCTCCGAGTGTTTTCTACTTGTGACACCCAATGGAATTTTTATGGAAGCATAACTTCGTGCATCATTTTGAAATATATTTAAAATCTAGCCACCAGTGAAAATAAAAACAATTACTCACGTCTTTGAATATTCGAACTTAAAAGCCTTGGTGGAAGATTGTCTTTATGTTAACTTCTGACCAAAAAGGAGTAAGAGATGAATATCTTACGGGTAGTTTTGTTCTGGTCATGGTATGCGACAAATTTTGCATCGGAATTTTAGTTTTAGCGCATTGCCGTATGTCGCTTTACCCTCCAAAATCCAATTTTTGTTTTATTAAAAAAAAGAGAAAAACAAACCAACTGGGCAGCGTTGCCACTTCAAAATTAGGATTGCGCAGTGAAACAGTCGAAGAAATGCAGTAAATCAACATTTTTCTTATTTCATAAAAAAGAAAAACTTAAATATTAATAAATAAAATTTACATGAACTATTTTTTAGAGCCGATTTTTCAATCATCGAACAAAAATAAAAATAACAAACTGGCAAATAAATAAGAACGTTATTCGTCAGATAAGACTTTATCTGACGATTGAAAAATCCAATATTTTGTTATTTGTCGAATAAACACTATCTGCTTGTTTATCTGACGATTGAAAAATCGACTTTTAGAAAATTCCATGTTTGTAAAATAAAAATTATGAAAATGTTCGCTTAATCCAGGGTAACCTAATGGTTTCTAGCAACCAACTGTTATATTTGTAATCATTTTCTTGCATAAAATTATGTTTTCAACTGAAGCAAGATTTATTTTATTTCTTGTTTTTGTTTTCATACTGGTAACAAATGAAGATTTTCTCTCCGCAGCAGCACTACTTTGCGAAAGTGAGCATAACAATATTTACATAATGCTGTAAATAGGTATTTTCTCTTCAGAAAATTGTTTTCATCTAATTTAAAATTTTAAGCAATCTAAAAAATCATAATATTTCCATAAAAGATCTTGTTTTCTTAATAATGCCCTCCAATGACAATATTTATCCTTTCATCACTGCAATTTGTGCAAGGGAAGCAATCAATGATCGGTAATATAGAAGGCATAGAACCTTCAACCACAAGTTTCACATCTTAGAGAGACCATGTGCGAATTGCGTTAAAACGTTGGCAAAACTTAATCACTAGTGTCAATTTATAGCCTGCTCCGCAGCTAAGTAAATTTTAACACATTTTATTCAACACGCAGTGTCAAAATTTAAGCGAACGTCAAGTTTAAGTACACATTTAATTGCAATTCGCACATGGCCTAAATATTTTTGTACAGAGAGGAACAAAACAAAAAGCATTGGTATCCATACAAAAAAGAAAGAGACGTGCATGAAAAGTAAACTGAATTATTTGGGAAAAATCAAGTTAAAAAAGGAATCTCTATTACAGAAGGAAAAGAAATTATAATAACTAAAGAAGAAAAAGTGCAGTAGATTGGATTTAGTGGCAGTAGATTTGGTTTTAGTGAAGAACGCAGTAGATCTCCTGCAATTGCAGTAAACTGGTATCGCTGCAACCGGGACAGAATTCAGTGAAATATTCCTTCAAGGTCCATCATTTTTTACGGCGATTCAAATGCATGATAATCAAAACGAACACGAATGTGTTCCTATTTTGTATAGTAGTAGTGTTTTTTTTTTTAGTTTACTCCTTTAGAATCGATTCATATAGACCCCGGTATGAAAAAAATAAGGATAGGAAAATCAAACATTGAAAAGAGCGTTATAAAAATTGTCTACTATCGCCTATTTTAACTCTTAATAACTTTTAACCCACTGGATCAATTTAGATGAAATTTGGTAGTAAAATAGACTAGAACCTGTGAAAGGGCATACGCAATAAAAAGGGTTGAAAAGGTCACAAGGGGTTGAAATGTTAGGTCAAAGTTTTTATGGAGGTCGATTAGGTTAGAAGTTTAAAACTTATGTTTATGGCTTTTGACTAAACATAAATTAGTTCGACATTCAAAGTAAAACAAAAAAAAATAACAGAGGGGGAGAGGGGGTGAAAATAGGGGGTGAAAGTTTTAGTGCCACGTCGAATCTATTTTATTGAACAGAGATTTCAACATAGAACAGTGAAATTTTCATACATGATACAGAATTTCATGATCTTCAATTTATTTTACTTTTATTATAACTCATTAATATGGTCAATGAAGACATTTTCACATAAATTTGTATATAAGTTTTAATTTGTTAAAATTTCCATATGTCTAATACTAATCTACATGAAATAACGGTGATTTTGATACCTCACTTGTTGGGCTGCGTCTCGTACTAGCATCACAATCTTGATTTCAAAATAAGTATAATTGCAGACAAACAACACCTGCTTGGTTCGTTTGAAATGACGCATCCTGTGGGAGAAGCCCGCTATGGCCAAATTTCGATCGATGTTTTCGATTAAAAGCGTCCTAGCGTGCTTTCTAATAATCGGAATTGGAACTTCAAGATTAAGATTTCTTAAGAAGCACAAGGCTTCAGGCTTTAGTTAAATGTACAATTCAATTACATTCAATTCCATTTTATATGCAATGATATGCATGATAAATGTGGGCCCAATTGAATTTTCATCAATAAATAATGAAAAGTTGATAAGAAATGTCACTGTTCTGAAAATGTAATGATGCAGTTTTGTAGTATTTTTCATTCTTTACAAAAATAATTGTAGAAGTAACTACATTGATTCACTCAAAAATACGAAAAAACGTTTTAAACAAAGTTGTTGACATTCATATTGCTTACCATAAGTATTTAAGTAATATATTTTATCAAATTATTATGAATAGATGTATGAGTATATGAATTCAATCCTTTGCGATTTATATGTATATATTTTAAGCCGTGTGCGAATTGGATGAATTGTAATTAAAAATTGATGAATTTTTAACCACTACTTTCATATTTTAGCCTGCTCCACAGCTGGTATAATTTTAGAGTTCCCGCAGACTGCAGACTTTTTATTGGCCGATAGTTTAGTCGGGTTGGGCTGAAAGTGCGCACACCGAGCCAACTAAACAGTTTGGTTGGTGAACAGGGCGCAGACTATCCAACAGCCGGCCGACTATTCTCGAACTAGTTTGTAACTGTTGAAGAGGTCGCACAATGAAAATATTGTCCAGAAAAATTATTGCTCTCATCATACTCCGGAGGAGGAAAATCAAGAAGAGATTCCGAGAGTATTGGGTGCATCCCATTCTCAGTGATAGATTAGTTAGTGGAAAATTTTACACTATGCATTCCAAATTACTTGATTACCCGAAAAAAATTTTCGCCTATTATCGAATGAGCATTACCAGCTTCAGTGAACTTGTCAAGCTAATTGGACCAGCAATAGCGAAGGAGGATACAAATTTAAGACTTTCTATACCTGAGGAGGAGAGATTGAGCGTTATACGATTCTAGACGCTAAGCCAATTCCAATCAAGAATAACTGCTTCGCAAACTTCCTCCCACAGTTTTTTCTTCACATTCGCGTCGGAGTCGGTACTCTTTTAAACTTTTTTTATAAAGCGCAGGTCTTTTCTCGACTTCTTCAATCAACTTTTCGACGAAACTTTCTACAATCAACAATTGTGATTTGGGCGACGCCATATTCAAAATACACGCACACGACACCAAATCACAGAGCGAACTGAGCTATCGGCCTACTAAACAATCGTCATGTATGCGCAGGCGTGTATGCGCCAATACTGATTAAATAGTCGGCCGATACTGATAGTTGGCCGACAGATTAGTTTGAATGTAATCGTGTAGCCCATCAAAATTTTTTATCGGCCGATACTGAATCGCTGCAGTGTGCCATATGCATTCCTCTCCATACTGATTAACTAGCCGACCAAACTATCGGCCGATAAAAAGTCTGCAGTCTGCGGTTGTCCTTAACAGAATTTTATTTAATGCGAAGTGTCAAAATTAAACCAGCCGTCAAGTTTTAACCGTTTTTTAACTGAACGGCCTTAAGATAATCATTCTTATTGAGTGAACTCCAGTCGCTCGTTGGAGCTGACACGTACAATTTCTTTTTTTTACAGTCCGTGGTAGGCTCGAACGTGAAGATTACCTTTACGAACTTTGGTTTGAGACAATTGATTAGTATAGAATAATTGATTTGCTTCTAACCTTTGTTCCTCGTGTTTTTCACCATTGCAAATACCAGAGTTGAAAGGAAAAGGTAGCTGAAAACTTGCTTTCCTTCAAACAAAACAGATTTGTTCTCCTTAATTCTCATAGTTTTGAGTGTCTGAAACAGCACCATATCTGGTCAATAGAAGACCATTTTTTTTTTTTTTTTTGGAAAAGTGTAACGTAATGTCTCCAGCTTGTTGTAAAAATTATTAACAATTTCAGTTTCAAACTGTGATGTCTAATAGTTCAAAACCAAAGATGCATTTGAGCGTTTTTGAATATGCTACTCTTCGCCTTAGAAAATTGATGAAAAGGCACTGTCTCACTTTTTGTTTGACTTTTTGTAATAGTATCTAGAAAATAGTATCTTTTTTGGGCCGTAAACACGTAGCGCTACAGCCATGCAGAATGCGATAACTGAAAGAAATGCAGGACGCAAATCCGTTAAAGACTCACTACTTTTGTATCAGTAAATGTTTGGCTTTAAATTTTGAGGGAATGTTTGGGAAGTGGCGTAGATGGGTTTTAAGTATTTTGTACAAAGCTGTTCCTCAGATAGGCCAGGGTAGTGGGCTATCGTCGTCGTAGGCAAAAAAAACTTATTTTTGTGTGTATTGTCATTCAATTTTGAAGCAATTTATAGTCAAAATGTTTATCTTGCAGTTTGCAGCACCTTTTATATAATAGTTCTTCTGCAAGCATCTGGCCCCTGTGTCATTCATTTATTCCGTTTGTTTATGTTATCCTCTGCCATTCTGGCAGAGATATAAGAAATATCTGTTTCGACCGATGTCCAAATTCATGTATCTATCAAAATCTCGGTATCAATTCCAAAAGTAATCTTGATCTTATCTTCAAATTGATAGACCAATTCATAAAATATTTCCCCATCAACCAGTTGTGAGTTAAATCCTCCGAAATTCCTGTTCCTTTCGATAACCATTACTTGCACCTTGAATAAATTAAAATTTCCAAATATGCAATGCGTCACCTCAATAATTAATCGTCCATCAAAACCTAATCTATCTATTTCTTATGCTCGTCCACCTTACTATTAGGCGCTCTCATCCGCATACCCTTAACATTATGAATCATTGATGGAGTCTCCTTGACTCATTTTATTATTGTTATTATGATAACACCATTTGAATGAATAAGAGTCTGGTTGTTCCATCTGATATCAAAGGGATATATGATAAGTAAGTGCAAAATTTGGGGCTGGATTTTGAATGATTTTCTTCCAGGGCCCATAAAAAAAGACCGCCATCCAGTACGAAATGAACTGCAAAAATATATTAACCATCGCAAAATCGTAAACATTCGTTCCAGTGACCCAAAATTTAAGCTTCAAAGACTTTTGTGTTTTGTAAGCATAAGAAGCAATACTGGTTTCATAATACAGCCTTGAGGTACCCCAATAAAAATTACCTTTAAAAAAGTGTCTGGTCTTGCATTTCAACGACAATACAAAGCCTGGTAAAAAAAGCTCTTAACAATACACCAGAAGGCCCCCTCTATTCCATTTCGCACATGGTTCGTTTGCAAAATTATACTTTTTATCGTTATCACTTCAATTGTTGCGATAAAAAAAAATCGCGTTCATAAAGACTCTCTCTCTTGTAATATTTCGGACAGTTATAAACTTGCTCACGTATGCGAAAAGTCTTGTGTTCAATTTTATTCAAAGTTCCTCTTAAGTTAGAATGGGCCGCGACTCGTTTTCGGGCTTTGTCGAAAATGCAAAAAGTGCTTTCCGTCGGTCCTCCGACATGAATATGGTTTTATTTGAAAAGAAAGCTTACGACTATTATTTAACAGAAAACGGCGAAAATAATACAAATACAATCCAAACATTGCGACGCTATCATTCGACAGAGTGAGTGAATTTTAACTCCGAACAAAGACTGACTTGCTCTCTCAAAAGTGAATATGCCTCTTTTACTCATGTGTTTTTGTTTATCTTTGGTTTCTAGAGCATTGAGACAAACGAGTTCAACACCGTTCTCGTTGGTGTCATCCTCGGCGAATCTGCAAGGCGTAAATCCACAACCCAAGGTCACCATAGTGTCAAAGAACGATGTTCCTGAAAAAGAAAAAAAGAGAAAAGAAGTCTCCAGTTCGAGATTGAAGAAATTCCATCGACATTTCACGCAAGTATCAAAGGACGAAAGAGTTATCAATTGTAAGCAAAATAGATCCCCAAAATGACGCCTCTCCTTTCACACCTTTTGTTTGTTTTTTCGTAGACTTCTCATGTGCACTAGTGAGTGATATACTTCTTCAAGGACATCTTTACATTACGGATCATCATTTTGCGTTCTATTCAAATGTCTTCGGTTATGTTACAAAGGTAGGACACTATTTTGTCTACCGAGTGAAGATTTTCTATAGAAGGTTTGTGCTTTTTAGGTTGTCATTCCAACATCCTCTGTAACGAGAATTTCAAAAGAAAAAGTGGCCAAAATCATCCCCAATGCCGTTGGAGTGGCCACTGCCGATGAGCGCCACGTCTTCGGAAGCTTCCTAAGTCGCGAATCAGCTTTCCGACTAATGTGCAGTGTCTGTCCCACGGAAACACCCGCACCACTTCTCCCCAAAGCCCTCCCCGACGTCGAAATATCCGAAGAGTATTCAATCGAAGACGACAGCAGTTGTTCCATCAGCGGCAATGAAAGTCCACCACAAGCTGGTGGACGACCAGTAGTCTCGGATCAAAGTCACTCGTTAATTCGTCGAACAAATGCCGGCAAAGCTGGCAATCGTTCCGATTCCCCAAATGCCAAGAACTCAACCGATTCAGCAAAGAAACTTCGAACAGCGCCAGCAGTCCCAAGCACAAACAACAATGCCAACACCAATCCCACCGCATCAAGTAAAATCCAACAACAAGCATTGTCTTCTTCGTCCGCTGCATCTTGTGCATCAATACCGACAGCGCTAGTTGGTGTCGGTGTCACAGTACCATTGTCATCGGCCACAATCATAACGTCGACATCGTCGACCTCATCAGCATCATCATCATCTGTTGGTAATGGTCAAGCGTCATCCTCATCATCATCACCGAATACTGTGGTGTACTCTCCATCGACTGCATTTAAAGCATTCTCCCAGAGCGCAATTGTACGTTTGAAATTTCCCACAGAATTCAACGTAGTTTACTGTGGTGTGGTGTTGTCGCTGATATTGGCCATGTTTTCGGGATTCCTGCTTTACAGGATAATGGATATCGAAGCCAAAACTAGCTTGTATCGCTCGACTGTGGAATTCAATTGGGTGAGTTTAAACATTTTACTTGTAGAAGAGAAACCATTATTGGATTGTTTGTTCCAACAGGGTTCTGGGAATGATGCTAATGTGTTTGCTGAGGCTCTTCGATGGCAAAAGGAACTGCAGTCAAAAAGCACAGAAGAAGCTCAGAATATATTGCATTCGAATTTGCAACAGATTGCCAAGGTATGTTTGATTTTGGTTTCCTCTTTTTATACATTTTTGGTTTTATAAGGGGCTTTCAGGGTTTGAAGTTTTGTACTATTACGAGTTAGACTTAGTTATACAGGAAATCCCTGGAGCAGAGCCCTTAGAAGTAGGTAGAATTCATGGGTGTTGAAGTCTTATTCGATTCAGCCAAATCTAGGATTTTGAAGCCTTCACGAACTACTAGTTTCTAGAAATTTTAGAAAGGATTCAAGATGCATCATACCGTTAGCCAGTTTTAATTTACTTGACAACAAACTAATATACATAGAAACCACGTACAATGGAGATCATAAGAGTAGGGGTTGATAGGTTCTAACGTGAAGATATCCACAAAGTCCTAACTCTGATCTTGTCTTGTAGTCGTTTGTTCGCACCGAAGTGGGAACAATAACTCAGATCACTACCTGCCTTTTAAAGTGTTTCGAGAGTTAGTTGTCTACACATTTAACTGTCAATTTAGCCTCAATCAACACGAATGCAATGGTCTACACATTTTAGTGTCATTTTAGTCGAGGTATAGAGAGACTATAAGACCTACAATTGTATGTGGATTCCGAAGTTGAGAAGCATTTTTCCGTGGCACATGATTTTTTTGGAAGTTTTGTCAATATCTACTTCGCAAGAGACAATACCCATGAAAGATGAAATAAATACTTTTTAGACACGAGAACAATTCGAAACCCCGCCCTCTAATTTACTGGTCAACGCATACAATCACGAGTATTCTTAGAGCGGACGACAAACAACCTGTGTTCTGCATGAATAACCACTGAGGATCACAAGTTCGAAATAATGCAGTCCATCCACTACCTCGGGTTAGTAACAACATCCGATTTTTGCTCCATTAAAACTAATGTAATGCTAATGTAATGACTAATGGCCAAGGCTCCAGCCTAATTGTCATATTAATTGTCTTGCTTGATCTACCGCCAAATAACTTTTTTTTTTTTTTTGAAAATGCTATAAAAAAAACTACTGAATATTTTCTTAAATTTCTTTTTTTATTTGAAAGTACAATCCTTCCGGTTAATAATGGAAAATAATTTCATTCAAATGGCTGCCTCGGCTGGCCATGCAGTAGCCTACACGATCGGTCCGGTTTTTAAGTACATTATCGATTGTGTGCAGCTATATTGCACCAATGGCTTCACGAATATTGTCCTTTAAAGCGTCGATTGTCTCTGGCTTGTCGGCGCGCCGCGGTGTAACACTTATCTTTTACGGCACCCCACAAATAATAGTCCAACGGTGTGAAATCGCAGCTCCGAAATGGCCAAACGACATCAGCTCTGCGGCTGATAATGCGATCTTCAAAAACAGGGCGAAAAACATCGAGTGTTGCTTCGGCTGTGTGGCACGTAGCGCGCGCCGTCCTGTTTAAACAAATGTTGCCAATATCCTCCTCTTCAATTTTTGTGAACAAAAATTCGTTCAACATGGCCCGATTACGATCGCCATTGACTGTAACGGCCACTCCTTGCTCATTTTCGAAGAAAAATGGCCCAATTATGCCTGTGAACCAAAATCCGCACCACACAGTGACTCGTTTTGGGTGTATCGCTCTTTTCAATGTATGCGTGCGGGTTTTCTGTGCCCCAAATGCGACAATTTTGCTTGTTTACATACCCGCCAAGATCAAAATGAGCTTCATCTGAAAAGATGATTTTTTTGGCAAAATCGGCATCTTCTCTAAGTCGCAGGCGGCAGGCCCACTTAGCGAAACGAAAACGCACCTGGATGCTCAGTTGCCTTCAACTCTTGAACCAATCGGACTTTGTATGGCGTCATTCCAAGGTCTTTATGCAAAATTCGTCTCAACGATGTCTCCGAAACGTTCAATTGTTGAGAACGACCGACGGCGACGGTGAATTGATGTAATTGGCGCTTCAGGCACATTTTCCGCCAAAGCAGCAATATTCTCTGGTGCACGCACTGTTTTTGGTTTTTCACGCTTTGGTTTATCGATGAAGATTGAAGATGCCAGTTTCTTTCACTTTTTTCACAAGATAACGAACAAACGGAGCTGACGGTGCTTCTCTTCTTCCAAAATCCGTACGCAATTTTCGCACACATTCTGCAACATTTTCATTACCATTATTTTCAAAGTAATGTCGCAATATTTTCCAGCGTTGTTCAAGCGTATACACAACCATATTCGTCCAGGGGAAGGATTAAACTAATTATCTGTCAAATCAGACATGAGCTAAATGTTACCATTCACGAAATAAGCACTAGTTGAAAAAAAACGTTAGATGGCGGACCCTTTACTTGCCGAAGTAGTCTCCTTACTTTTTGACAATATCTGATATGTTGAGGAACGTAGCAGTTGATGTAGAAATGCAAAAACCAATGGAAATGCAAAACTTGCTTCTCTTCGCTGCGGCGCGCGTTAACCCAAAGTCAGAAGTCTCCATCTTTGAGGGCGAGGTCCTTTAATGATTCGAAGATAAGAGATCAGTATGAGAAAGTCCTCGAAATACGTTTTAGAAACCTATACATAATGTGTTCACCAAGCCCTTCCTTCTAACTAATGCTGGTGTCAGCATCGTTTATCTCACCTTGAAGATTCTTCCATTCTTCTTCACAAAACCCTTAATTTCGCTTGACCAATCACTTTCATCGATATGCTAATTGGTGTACCTACATAGTCGCATTAAAAAGCTCTATTAACATGAGCTGGTTGGTGAAATTTTTTAAATAATATTCCTGATCGCTTCCCATGATTTGTTTTTTGGAAGTTCATCTTTTAAGTTATTTATTTTAAGGAAACTTAAGTTTTATGATATTAAAACGGCGCAATAAAGCGCTGATTGTGCTTCTGGGCAGAGGCTGAATCGGTATCGATGAATCCCTCCTTCTTTGGATTAGAAATTTTCTTTCGAACCGTTCAATACAAGTTGTTTTGGATGGATTCAAGTCTGAAACCCATAACATAAATGCTGGTGTGCCCCAGGGCTCCGTTTTGTCTCCGACCCTCTTTCTCATTTCCATAAATGATCTCCTGTCTGTAACTTCTAATCCAATTAATTGTTTTGCTGACGATAGTACCCTTAGCTTTTCATATTCATTTCCAGACTCTCATCCCTCCTCTTCGGATGTGGAACTGCAACGGCAAAATATGATAAGCTCATTAAACTCTGACTTAAACAGCATTGTACAATGGGGAACACAAAATCGCGTACAGTTTAATGCTTCGAAAACACAATGCTGTCTTGTATCGTCTAAGTGAGACATACCCCCCTTGCCACTGTCCATGAGTGGAGACCGACGAGACCGAACATCTAGAGATTCTCGGTATGTGCATCACAGACCACCTCTTGTGGAACGAGCACATATGCGATGTCGCCAAAAATGCCGCAAGATGTTTAGGTTTCTTAAGGCGATGCAAGAAATTTTTCTCCCCGTCTGATCTGGCTATTATTTACGAGACTTATATCCGTCCAAAGCTTGAGTACAATTCCCATCTCCGGGCTGGTGCTCCAGTAATATACTTAAGCCTCTTGGACGGTATACAAAAAAGAGCCCTACGAATGATCGGTGACAGAGACATCACCGCGTCATTCCAATCATTAGATCACCGTGCGTCGTAACGTTTCATGTCTCTCTTTATTCAAAGATGGCCTACTGTTTATTAAAGAAAATAACGCATGAGGCATAGTATTGTTCAAACGTTGTCATTGAATTATTTGTTCAGAAGCATCCAAGAGTATAAGTATCTTTCCATTGCGATAAAAAAAAATCGATTTTGGACTCAGTCACAATCAAGATTTAATTTTCGACGTCAATTATTGAAAAACAGCTGCATATTTTTATCCCACTCTTCCATAAGCTCCCATTCGCATTTAAGTAGGTTAAAAAGTCTAACTATTTATTTTTTCTTTAACTTATCAGATCAACTTCCATTTTAATTTGTTTATTTTTGTCCACCACCCGTCTGGCATTAAACACTTGACAAAAAACACTCGTTGCATATTTTTGTTTTATTGTTTAAATGTAAACAATTATTATTGCCGGCCCAGGCACACCTGTGCAACACCTGGCATCAGTCTCTATTGACTTGTTTTATCTAATCATCTGTGCTCATATTTTCAAAGATAACATTCAATTGTTCTGCTCTGAAGAATACTGAACTATGATTTCACTCTAACTGAAGTTTTCCAGACTATGCAAACGAAGTTGTCAATTAATTTTTTAAGTATCTGTTTCGAAACTCTAGCTGAGTTTGTCCAACTACAATATGACTCACCACGATTTTGTTAAAAATTTGACGCTGCCAGCAATTTTCTTGACTAATCCTAGGGTATCCCTTTATGCTTGAGGGCCCTCAAGTATTTCAATCTCAATACTAAGTACAGTGACCTTGTTTATTTCTTTTTACATGTCTTAAATAGTCGAACACTGTAAAAATGTTGAAATTGTTTATCTAGGTCCTCGATCTTATCAAAGCAATAAATCATACTTTAAGACATTAATTAATTTATTTCTAATCAATTCATAGGCTAAGAAATAAGTTGTCCTATACGATTTCATATCAAGTACAATTTTTTTGATATGTTAAAAAAAGATAATCAAAATTTATTCAAGGGTGTATACGAGTGTTTCTGTGATTTGTCGTAACACTGATTTTTTTTCGGTAAGCACAAAATAACGGTAGTTTTTATGAAAAAGTTGAAAAATGCGTATTTTATACAATATTTAGCAGAGTTATTAGGGTCCAAAGTCAAAATTTTGTTTTTGTATGTAAACCCATTTTTTGATTAGAAAAAAAATCGTGGCGATCTGAATTATAGCCAGCAAAATTCTCAAATTGAATCTTAGATTAGTTGGATTGAAAAAAAATGTCCGCTCATTTTATGGCAACTACTCAAAGTTTATTTTTTTTTCGATTTTGAAATTGAGTGAACATTTTTTACGCTCAAGCAAAAATTTGAAAAGAAAAAATGATAACCTTTGAAAAACTTTTTATTTCACTTCAATCCGCCTTTTTTCTACTGAGATACAGCCTTAAAAAAAACCACTCCATTTTTGAGTTTTTTCAAGTGTTCCTTTAATTGTTTTGACTACTAGTTTACGTTTACATTAGTTTACAAGTTTCTGGCTGATTTGTTAGGCAGAATTTTTGTACGGGAGAACCGGAGAACTTGGCTCTTTTTTTACATTTATATTTTTGGTGTGATATCATTACTTTTTGCAAAGATTTTTTTTTTTTTTTGATAAGGTGAAAATATCGAAAGACAGGCTGGCAGAATTAATAGTTTGCCAAATTACAATATTCTACGATGATCATAGGTGCCCCATATATTTTATAAATTTATTTTCAAATGGGTGGGTACCACGCCCCTCAGTTGAAAATCATAAATTTCATATTTTATTTGTTCTATTGCACGTTGTACTTGTATGCCAAATTTCATGATTCTACTGTACTTCAAAGTGCTCCATATAATTTATACTAATAATGTAAAAGTAGGCGACTACCACGCCCCCTGAATGAAAAATTTCAAATTTTCGATTTTTTCCTTTGTATGTACTTCATGACCTATCACTGTGCCAAATTTTCTAGGGCAACGGGAAGTGCTTCATAATTTTGATGATCTGTCAGTGAGTCAGTCAGTTACGGTTTTCGTGATTTATGGAACATTGTATCTTAGAAACTAATTATGCTAAATATCTGAAATTTACTGAGGTGCTTCTTCTTGACCAGCTTAACAAATAATGTGAGTTTGAAACTTTTGCCTTCTTTGGTATAGAAGTTAGAGGGGTGTGGAAAATGCCCTGAGTTGTTTCCTGTAAATAAGGGTGCAGTGTCAAAGTTGCTAGAAAACTTGGCTGATCTACCCTATCTTGGGATGATGAGGGTGTTGTAAAGTTTAACCTTAGTTGCTCGAGACAGGGCTTTTCCACTTAATTGCTTTCTTAGCCCAAAGAAACAGCGTTTAGCAAGAGTTATTCTTTGTCTGAACTCGGCGCTGGTGTTATTGCCCGTGTTAATAGCGGAGCCTAGGTAGACAAACTTCTCTTCTACCTCGAAGTTATATGCGTCTATTGTTATGTTCTGTCTGAGCCGTCGGTGTTGGGTGTCCTTCCTCGAAGACAGCATATACTTAGTTTTGCCCTCATTTACCGCTAAACCCATTTTTGCCGCTTCTGTCTCAATTCTCACAAAGGCGCCATTGACATCACGCTGTGTTCTTCCATTATATCAATACCATCGGGGTACGCGAGAAGTTTAACATGACTTTTGAAAGATAGTACCTCTGGTGTTGACCGTGGAGTTTTGCACTATCTTCTAACGAACGATGTTAAAGAAATCGCACGGCAGTGCATCACCTTGTCTGAATCCTTTTTTGACATCAAAAGATTCCATAAGCTCGTTGCCAACCTTGATCGAGCAGCGTGAGTTCTCCATCGTCATTTAGCACAAGCGAACGAGCTTGGCAGGGATGCCAAAACTAGACATAGCTTTATACAGTTCGTCTCTTCAGATGCTGTCATACGCGGCGTTAAAATCGATGAAAAGGTGGTGGGTATCGATTTGAAGCTCATAGGTTTTTTCGAGGATCTGCCGCAAAGTGAAAATTTGGTCGATGACTTTCCTGGTCCGAAGCCATATTGATAAGGACCAATCAGATTGCTGACGAAAGGCTTCAGACGTTCACATATTACGGCAGAGAGGATTTTGTAGGCGATGTTAAGTAGGCTGATTCCTCTGTAGTTGGCGCAGCTTAGGTAGGTAGGTAGGTAGAAATGGCTGTCCTGCTTCGCGCAGGACACAATTAGCGCTGAGTGCGCCGTTTTGATACCATACCTCGTGAGATTCTAAATGGCTTTGAAAATGGGTTATGGATTATGTATGTTCCGCACATACAATCCTATATAATAGTGTTGTATTATTTTCCTACCCTACAGCCTATTATCTCATAGTGCCATTTAATGAGGGAGAAATAAAGGGGGGGGGGGCGTTAAAGCCACTTTGTGCTATTGAGGTATGAGATCAAATCTTTGATCTTGAAATCTGCGAGTTCCTCAATACCGTTGAAGAATTCTTTACCTAAATGGAGTGCTCTTTTCCTAGCCAGGGCCGGACAATGGCATAGAAAGTGTGGGACCGTTTCTTTTTCTTCCTGGTTCTCACAGCTACGGCAGAAAGAGTTATGTGGTATACCCAATTTTGCCGCATGCTCCCCTACAGGCCAATGCCCTGTGCAGGTAGCGACAATCCTGGCTATGTCATGCCTTGGTTTGGAAATTAAATTGGTTGATTTTGGTTTGTTATAGGCGGGCCAGATTTTCCTAGATATAACGCAACTCGTTAAACTACTCCACCTATGATTTGCTTCTGATGTGTATTTGGTCAGGATATTGCCCTTCACAACTCCAAGAGGAGCATATACTCTCACTGCCAATGAGTTGTGAAGGGCTGATCCTTGCCTAGCTAGCTCATCTGCCTTCTCATTTCCCTCATAGCCCCTATGGCCCGGTATCCAGATTAGAGTGACGCTCAAATCAAGTTCCTTGAGAGCCTCTTTGCATTGCTGGACCAGTTTAGAGGATGATAAAGCAGAATCTATGGCTTTAATAGCTGCCTGACTGTCTGTTAGTATAGCTACATTTTGGTTCTGACGGATATTTTTAAGGGCTTTACAAGCTTCCCTTATCGCTAACAATTCTGCCTGGAATAAGCTGGCAAAATCGGGAAGTCTATAGGATTTTGAAATCTCAAGAGATTCACAGAAGACACCTGCACCAACACCGCATTCCATCTTTGAACCATCCGTGAAGATAGTTGTGTCGAAGTCTTTCGTCACATCACCTTCCTCCCAGTCGATTCTTGACGGGAGCAAGACTCTAAACTTCTTTGAGGTGTCTAGGGTGGGGATGCAGTAATCGGTGGTAGTGGATAGGATGTCTGATGGTATAAGGCTTGTTTGATTGCAGTGCCCATAGGATCTAGATTTCCAGCAGCCTATTTCTTTGAGTCTCAAGATACTGCAGGACACCTGATATTTAATAAACAGGTCGATCGGAAGAAGGTCCAGGATGACGTTAAGTGCATCTGTTGGGCAGGACCTGATTGCCCCTGATATCCCTACGCAAGCATTTCTCTGCACCTTTGTTAGGTTGTTTACTATGTAAGCTTTGCTGAGAGCAGGCCACCATACAACGGAACCATAAACAAGTATCGGTCTTACAACCGCTGTGTATGTCCATTTTATCATTTTTGACTGGAGGCCCCACTTTTTGCCGAATGTTTTGTTGCAGGCGTAGAAGGCAACACACGCCTTCTTCACCCGTTCTTCAATGTTAAGCTTCCAGTTCAATTTGGTGTCTAGTATTACGCCCAGATATTTAGCACTGGAGGACAATGATAGTGTTTGTCCGTTTAAACGAGGTAGAGTGAAGGGTGGTACCTTGGTTTTGGTGGTGAAAAGCATCAACTCGGTTTTGTTACTGTTAACACCTAGTCCGCAGCTCGCAGCCCAGGTGCTTACTTTCTTCAAAGCCATATTAGTGATTTCACTGATCACGCTTGGAAATTTTCCTGAAACTAGAATGACCAAATCATCGGCGTACGCAACCGCTTTCACTCCACTACTCTCGAATTTCACAAGAATGCTGTTCATGACCAAGAGCCATAAAAGAGGAGACAGTACCCCTCCTTGGGGTGTTCCTCTGCTGGCATATTTGGTGCACGTTGAATATCCTAACTTTGATTGAATCCTCCTATTACTTAGCATGGATATTATCCACCTTCTGATGTAGTTCTCTACACCGAAGTCTGCAAGTGATTCTGCGATGGATTCAGTTAGGACATTGTTGAAAGCTCCTTCTACGTCTAAGAAGGTAGCTAGGGTATATTCCTTGAAATGAATCGTGTTTTCTATCGTTCTCACTACCTCATGAAGAGCAGTCTCTGTAGATCTACCCCTCATGTAGGCATGTTGCGAGTTAGATAGGGGACAACTACTCAGAATACTCCTTATGTGAGATTCTACGATTCTCTCCAGGGTTTTAAGAAGAAAGGAAGTAAGGCTTATAGGTCGGTAATCTTTGGCAGATTCATGCCCTCTTTTACCAATTTTTGGCAAGAAAACCACTCTTACCTGTCTCCAAGACAAAGGGACATGGTTAAGCAAGAGGCAACCTTTAAAGATACTCTCAAGCCGTGGAACCACTAATTCAAGCTGATTTTGCAGCATTATAGGCAGTATTCCATCAGGGCCTGGAGATTTGTATGGCGAGAAAGTTTTAATAGCCCAGACTATATTTTCTCTAGTTATAAGGGCGTTGACATGCTCTATGGAGGTTGGCATGTCGAGAGTCAGATTAGATTCGGGTGGTTCTTCTGCGCAACCTGGGAAGTGTACATTCATTAGTAGCTCTAATGTCTCCATTGGAGATGCTGTCCAGCTTCCATCTGTTTTTTTAAGAAATGAGGGGTTCGAATGTTCTTTCGATAAAACCCTACTAAGCCTAGCCGAATCTTTGATATCTTCGATGGACTGACAGTACTCTTGCCATCCTTGTTTTTTGGCTTGAGCTATAGAACGCTTGTATATTCTCAAGCAGTCCTTATAAGGCTGATAAAATTTATGCTTATAGCAGATGTTAAAAATGGTTCTTGTAATTTTCCTCAGATTAGATAAGTCATCATTCCACCAAGGTGGAAAGGTTTTCTTACTATATCTTATCGGGCAAGAGACCTTGAAGGCAGTGTTTATAGAGTCCTCGAAGTTTGAAATCTCTAACTCAAGATCTGTAACCGACTCGTAACTCGTGTTCGTTATATTACGTGGCTTTGAGCTAAAGGTTTGACTAAATTTCTTCCAGTCAATTCTTCTTGGATTTCTATAATGGGAAGGAGTTTCCATTTCAAATTTAAGATCAAATAAAATATATCTATGGTCAGAAAAGGAATTAAGAAGAGATACTCTCCAATTTTCGATGGAGAGTTTACCGTGATTATTGACAAAAGTAACATCTAAAACATCTTCCCACCCTTCTGTGTTATCCGTACTCGGAAAGACAAAAGGAGGAGTGTTACCCCTGTTACAAATAGTCATGTTGCTTTCAATAATGTAATTAAAGAGAGACTCACCTCGGTCATTAATTTCAGAACTGCTCCAGATTGAGTGCCTGGCATTGGCATCGCTTCCTACGAGCAGGCTTACTTTCCTAGCTTTTGCCTCTGCCGCTAGCAATCGCACTTCCTCAGGCGGTGACTCCCTGTCATGCGCCATGTACGAAGAGGCTAGAATCAAGCCCTCCGCTTGCCTACCCTCTAACCTAACCACTGTTAAATCAGGGGTGCTAAAATTTGGACATAGAAAAGCTTTTAAGTGTTTTTTAGCTAAAATACAAGTTCTAGGCTTACCTTGATTCTGGTTATCGGGCTTGTAAAAAAGGTCGTATTGGTTAACCTTGAGGCCTCTTACCGCGAGGCCGTTAACCCATGGCTCTTGGATCAGCGCAACATCTATGTTTTCCTCTCTGAGGAAAACCTTCAGGTTATCCGTGGCACATTTTGAGTGCTTCAGGTTAACCTGGATGGCGCATAGCGGATCGTTTTTAATTCGGCGGAACTGCAGGGCCAGGATCCAGCGCCTCGCTGGGGGCTCCAACCCGCATGGTGACGTCGTCTACCTCGACGATGTCATCACTCAGGGTGGGGCCAACTTCCTGACTCTGCAGAATCTTGATAGAGACACTTTTGATGCCGAATCTCAGCTTATATTGTGCCTCTTCCAGGGCTTTGCGGCTTGCCTCGCAGATCCTAAGAAGGTAGACCGCGCTATTCTTGCGCGGTTCCTCCGTTTTGATGACCACCCAGTCATTCATCGGAATCTGCGGATTCAGTCGTTGAAGGCTCCTAATTAGCTCCACTCCTGTTGGCTTAACACTCATGAGCGGCAACAAGATGCGAGCCAATGGTTTCCTAGGAACATCCCTGGCTGGAATAAGCTTGAGCTTCAAGCCCTTAAAGTCGTTGCTAATCTTAGCAACTCCTTTGCCAAGGAAATCCCTCGAAAAATCGTCAGCGCACCTTATCACCTTGTAACCCCTGAGCATTTCGCCGGAGTCAAAGCTCGGATAGGGACCTTCTTTTGCTGATATGGTGTATTGGAATACTATTTCCGAAAGTTTAGCCTCGATTGAGTTCCACGCTGACATCAGAGCTCTGTTGTCTGTGGAGAGCTCATCTACAATCGCCACCTGGAGGTTGTCTCTGACGACCTCGCTCAAGGCGCGCGGTTGCGCTATCACCCTCGGAGTCTCTTTTTTGGCATTGCCACCAAGTTTGGTTCTCTTTTGAGGTGGCTTCTCCTCCTCCAGAGACCTGTTCCTCTTGGTGGACTTTTCTTTTTTGCTGGGTGGCGCACTCTTCTCCCGACTGTTGAATTCTTCAACAATTTTTTGATATTTGATTTTGTCGGCAGCATCACGCTCATGTACCTTTCCGGCTTTTTCGCAGCTTAGAGAATCTCCCTTTTTCAGGATCGGGCAAACAATGCTGAGGTTCCATTCATCGGGCATGCATTCTTCCGACCATATCCTACAGATGATTTGGTGCATGCTCCTAACTAGATCGTCGCCTGCTGCTTTGAATAGCTCGGCAGCAAGACCATATCTGCTCAAGCGGCTTTGTTGCAAATTAGAATCGACAAAAATTGAAGTTTGACTTGCAAGAGCACGGAAACCATGAACGAGGTAGATCGTAGACAAGGAAGGTAAAAGATAGAATGCTTAGTTTAGGGTATGCCGGCTGCTTTCGATGAACGGCGTTAGTTTGTTGGACGACGAAACTTATTCTCATCTGCAAACAAAAGGTGCGGGGAAATAACTCCCGGGAACTAACTCCACTGAGGGATTTACTTCCCACCAAGTGAGAACTTACTCCACTTTTGTAAAGTGTAGTTAGTTCCCATGTACGGTGAGAACTTTGTTCACTTTCTAATGGGAACTAAGTTCACACATTTATACATGGTGCAGGGAAACTGGTCCGGAAGTCAGAAGTCCCGACAATGGGTTTCGGGGCTAATGACCCACTATGGTGGTTCATTCGTGTATACATACATAACTACAACCCCAAAATGTCTTATAAATAAATAAGATCATTTTTATTTACTACCTGTTTGTCGACAAAATGGATAGAGCAACTCATTTTCAAAGCTGTTGCCGTTTCCTTTAATTTGGAAAAGCATGCTAGTATCTGGAAAGCAGGTGCTGAACTGCAATGATTCATTTTGAGCATCTTTTTTCACTGGGTCTGAGGATGATGACTATCTGTAACACTCAAAATCAGTTTGGTTTGATTGGGAGCGAAGCGAGCCGAAAAAATTTTGCCCAAAAGAGAATCAATTTGGGGTGTGAAAATCAAAAAATTCGCGCGAATTTTTTTATTTTCACACCCCAAATTGATTCTCTTTTGGGCAAAATTTTTTCCGCTCGCTTCGCTCGCTTGCAATTTTCGGTTCAAGCTCCAAATCCTTAATAATACAATTTTTTTTAAATGTTTTTCTGATGGAACATTTAATGTTATTGAAATAGCACAGTTATTTTAGGGGACAAAAGGATGAAACAAGATGAAACTGGGTTCAAGTACAGTGTGTTTGTAGAATGCCCTACTCTCACCGCACACCAAACTTCAGAAGAACGTTTGCATTGGAAAAAGTTTTCTTTATGTCACATGAACTTACAGCATGCTATATTTCAATCATTATATACCGTTTTAGAAAATGTTTAAAATTAATAACAAAGGTCAGAAACCCCGAATTTGATTACTGGACTAATGAACCACGATATGGGGAGTCAGATTCTTAAAAATGGGTTTCCGAATGAGTAAGTTTCTCAATATTTTTGTACATGCGATTTTTAAAAATTATTTTCAGTCTTAAAAACTGAATTTCGGAATGACTTCGTTTCTAAAAGACATTTATTTTAATTTCACAAACAAAATTGCTCAGTGAACTTGAATTTTAATTTTTTCTCAATTAAAGTTGCAAATTATTTCAAATTCGAAGGGAACTAGATCCACTAATTTTTTGAGGAATTTAATTCCCACTGTACAAGGGAACTAACTACACTTTACGAAAGTGGAGTAAGTTCTCACTTGGTGGGAAGTAAATCCCTCAGTGGAGTTAGTTCCCGTGGAGTTATTTCCCTGCACCCAAACAAAACATGAATCACTTCTAAAAGAAAAAATGGAAAAAGCGGACAACTTATTGAAGAAAGGACTACCACGCCAAGGGTTCTCCTGATGTTAAGCTATTTCCCATCATACCATTAAGTCAGATTTGAGATCCTTTGGCCATATTTAGGCATGCTCTTCTTCCCATACGAATATTTTGACATGAATTTAAAAGACATATGTACATAAGAACATTGAGATTTAATTTTCCAAATTTTGTGTGCATTTCAGGTCCGGCGGAGCTTAGAGACCCTTTCCATGTTGATCCATGACAGAAGTTCATCAACATCCTCTTTCGCTGGCAAGTCTCAAGGAGATGTGACCCGAGATGACACTGACTGACTGAAAAAGCTTAAAGCTTATTTAATTTAAATTTAAATTTAAGATAAAAATACTACAACCAACTTAGTTATTAAATTTAAGACAGTATAATTAGTTAAACTAAAAAAAGTATCCATCAATACAATATCCCTATTATTAAGGTAAACAATTCTTGCAGCATTTTTCGCTAAAATAAGAAAAAGCAATCAATATTTATCCCGAAATATGCTTAATCTCTGCATACAAACAATTAATTACATTAATATTCGTATAAGAATACATAAATCTTCAAAAGAGTTAAAACCTTTAAACCTTGTACACGAGGAGATAAACAAAGGCTTTCTTTTAAAAAATGTTAGCCTGAAATTTGAAAACCTTTTTGCTTGCTTTAAAATGCAAGAGATGCATTGCAAGAGTAATACAAATAGTAGCTAATTGTGAATCTTTCAATTTTGTGTGTAAAAATTGTGTTTATGATTCTTTATGTTATTTTTTAACTTTTCATTTAATATTTCATTTTATTTTCTTTAAAGAAAATAAGAAATAATAGAATCGCTGGGACATTGTGCAATGTCAAATTTAACCAATTGTTTAAGGTTTTTTAGTCGTATTTTTTGAAACAAGATGTATTGTGAAAGAATGAAAAAAAAAAATCTTTTGATATAAAAAAAACGCTGCCCCGTGTTTATATTGTGATACTAAGAAATAATAAAAAAATAATACTTTTGTTCTCGTTTCTTTAAGAATAATGAAATTTGTTTTACTATTTTTTTGAAAACTTCGTGGAATGCCATTGGCTTTTCTCTTGGTGTTCGGTGTCTATAGCAAGTGATATACGAACACTTTAAAACATCGAGTGGTAGGTATATGTTATGGTGAATTGTCTATTTGAACTCTCTTAATCAATAGGTTGGTATAAAACTAGGAAGCAGTCATTGTGAAGGCTTGGTATTTGAAATATTTTCAAAAATATTCCTTAAAGCCAAATATTTCTCCACACTCTCAAATCAGCCAGATAAGTGTGGAGAGCAGGGTTAGAACCTCTGTTATAAAATTTCGGAGCGAATTTGAAAAAAAAGTGGAGCAAATGCAAAATTTTCGGAGTAGATTTCAAACAAGAAGAAAATATTTACTTTTCAGTGAAATTCCTTCAGTAAAAGTTTATTCAGCTATATTCCTCTTTATGACTTCTTCTTTAGAATGCAAGTTGCTGAGCTGAACAATACTCTCGACCCAGGTCGCTGAAGACCGACCTTCACCGAACTGTTAACCGGCTGAAACTTTTTTTTATGAAATTGGGTTTGAAAACATATACGAATATGATAGCTTGCCTAACGAAAAGTGTGCCAGGCTATATTAAATTTAACTTTATTTTAATCAATAACTAACTCCTCTTTCACCCATATGTTAAAATAAAACGTTGTGCCACATAGCCATAAATGTAAGTAGGCTTGAGACAAGAAAAAAATTGTATGGGAGAGGGGGTCCTATTCCTCCCGTTTAGCCAGGAGGGGCAGTTTTCTGAAAAATTGGCTTATTTTTTAAAAAAAATATTAAAAATCAACGGCTTCATCTACAACAACGTGTTATACCTTTCTGCAAAGCCAAAAACTTAGGCTTTTATTTTGTATTTAAATTTAGTTGTTTTAAATAATAGTTTTAGAAAAAATAATTTTCAAACTCAAAATTTTGCACAAAAAAAAATTTATTAAATTTTTAGTTAATTTTTTTCAAAATTTTATGTGATTAAGAAATTATTTTGCATTCAACATTCAATTCTGTTAATAATTTTGAATATAAAAAACAGTAACGTAAAAATAAAATAGTTTTTTTTTTCAAAATTTTAAGTTTGAAAATTAATTTTTCTAAAACAATTATTTAAAACAATCAAATTTAAATACAAAATGAAACCCTAAGTTTTTGGCTTTGCAGAAAGGTATAATACGTTGTTGTAGATGAAGCCGTTGATTTTTAATATTTTTTTTTAAATAAGCCAATTTTTCAAAAAATGCCCCTCCTGACTAAACGGGGGGAATAGGACCCCCTCTCCCATACAATTTTTTTCTTGTCTCAAGCCTACTTACACATATGGCTATGTGGCACAACGTTTTATTGTAACATATGGGTGAAGGAGGAGTTAGTTATTGATTAAAATATAAAGTCAAATTTAATATAGCCTGGCACACTTTTCGTTAGGCAAGCTATCATATTCGTATATGTTTTCAAACCCAATTTCATAAAAAAAAGTTTCAGCCGGTTAACAGTTCGGTGAAGGTCGGTCTTCAGCGGCTCTTAGACTAATATTAGTAGATCAAAACGTTGAATAATAGTACGTTTAGTATAATACTACCATACTACGTTTTCATCTACCCAAAATCCAAGAAAAACTGAGATTTATTCTAAATTTACTTCGCTAAATCTCGAGATAAGTGCAGTGGAAACAAGCATATACTTAGTTGAGGATAAACAACAACCATAAACGGAACGTTAAGCTATACAGCTATACATTATTTATAAATTATGCAGTTAAGGTAAACAAAATTATCCTTGTGGATAAAGTGGAGTAAATCTCAAAAAATCGGAGCGTCGGAGTAGATTTTTATTTTTTCTTAAAAGTGGAGCAAATTTGCTCCGATCGGAGCAAGGTTCTAACGCTGGTGGAGAGTAGAGATCCCAGCAAACATTTTGGTGAATGTTCACATTTCCTTCACACAATGTGAAGAATATTTGTTCAAAAAACCTTCATTTATGTGATTAAAATCTGACGATAGACAAAAAATCTACAATCTTTTACTTGCAAGACAAAACGAGTATGTTGACATTTTGTTTTCATTCATGTATGTGAGCTAAATATGAATGTACACAGGCAAATCTCAAAAAAGGATGGTGGTATAAAATGAAGAAGAACGAACTTGCGTAATCTTTGTTTTCCTTATTTCTTTTTGCAAAGCGGTAATGATAACGGCACCTTGTCTCGAAAAGAGTGAAACATTGTTTATTCTAACATTCCTGACTTCATCAAAGATTTCGTTAAGAGCTGACGCGTTTGAGTAAGTACTTATATTTATAAGAGCCGATTTTTCAATCGTCAGATAAACAAGCAGATAGTGTTTATTCGACAAATAACAAAATATTGGATTTTTCAATCGTCAGATAGACTTTATCTGAAGAAAATAGCTCTTATTTATTCGACCGATGAATACTCAGATAAGTTTATTTTCCAGTTTGTTATTTTTATTTTTGTTCGATGATTGAAAAATCGGCTCTAAATAATATAAAATGTTCAATTATTTTCAGAAAACAAATAGGTACGTACATTATTCATTATTAATCCTTTTCTTTTGCAGAAGCACAAAGGCGAAGAAACTTGAAAAAAAAATTAAAATTATGAATGGAATTGAACTGAAAACCTTCACTCAAACGAATCATATTGTATTCATTTAAATGATTCAGACAAGATTCATGAAGTAATCATTTAAATGAATATATAGAACATTATATACGTTCATTTAAATGAAGAATTTTAAAATCCTAAATGATTCCCTTTAATGATTCAAATCGGTGTCTAAGAGCCCAGGTAAAAGAATTCAAAATGATTCTTTTCTGCATTCTTTTTCGGTCGAGTTGTTCACTTTTTTGATTTTATTATGATTCATTTCTGAATGAAAATGTTTGCTGGGATTTCGTTGAAAATTTCACTGAAATACCAGGCGCCCATAATTTTTTTTATAATTAACGCGCACTCAAGGGATTTTTTTCATTACCCTTTATATGCCAGGAGCACAGTGCGAGCATTAGGGAAAGGATAGAGGATGTAAAAGGAGGTGTCGGTGAACATTGGTTTTGAATTCTTCAATATTGCAATGACTAGGGAAGACAGAGTGTGGAAGAGAGTTCCACATTCGCGTAGTACGGCTAAAGAACGATTCTCTATACTTGGCAGTACGTCCGAAGTTGGGCTCCAGGGTGAACTGATGGGCATTCCTGGAGGCGCGGGTATTACGGTTGAATGTCTCAAGGGGAGGAATGCAACTGGCTATTTCACTAGAGCATATACCGTTGAAGTATCGGTAAAACAGGGTGAGACATGAGACATTACGCCGATGTTCTAGAGATGTAAATGACTCAACAATGGTATTGTCATCAATCATTTTGAATGCTCTTTTTTGGATACTGTCCAGAAGACTTAAGTACGTCACTGGAGCACCAGCCCAGACGTGAGAATTGTACTCAAGCTTAGGACGTATGAAGGTTTTGTAGATGGTAGCCAGATCAGAAGGGGAAAAAAATTTCTTGCATCGCCTTAAGAACCCTAAACATCTTGCGGCATTTTTGGCGACATCGCATATGTGCTCGTTCCACAAGAGGTGGTCTGTGATGCACACACCAAGATGTTCGGATGCAAGTGCATGGACAGTGGCAAGGGGGGTATGTCTCGCTTAGACGATACAAGACAGCATTGTGTTTTCGAAGCATTAAACTCTATGCGATTTTGTGTTCCCCATTGTACAATGCTGTTTAAGTCAGAGTTTAATGAGCTTATCATATTTTGCCGCTCCAGTTCCACATCCGAAGAGGAAGGATGTGAGTCTGGAAATGAATATGAAAAGCTAAGGGTACTATAGTAGGGGAGCCCGAGATGCTAAATTTGCAGTTACTCGAGCGTCATCGGGACATACCGCGTTTTGAAGATTGTGGTCTAAGATAAAAATGTGCGTTGAAATTTTTTCATAACGGTGTTGCGATTAGCGTGCAAACACGTTTGAAAATGCAAAAAAAAACCGTTACATGGAAATACTCGAGCGCGTCAGATATTTATAGTATATATTCACTTTGGCTTTCTGATAACGAGTATATAAAAATCTGACGGAAAGAATGTTGCATTTAGCTGTAAAGGGCTGTTAACTTGGTAAAAAAACAAAAACAAAATTGCAGTTATTCGAGCGTGGCAGATTTTCGGAGGGGACATAAATTGAATTCAAATAAGTGTCCTATTTTAATGACTGACGATTTGAATGAGACCGACACTTTTTACAGATTTTTGAAAATGTAAAAAAAAACGTGACCTTGAAATATTCGAGCGCGTCAGATTTTTATACAGTGTGTTGTACTTGATGTTTTATTCAACCAAAATGATAATCTGACAAATATACCGTTGCATTTTCTTAATCTGACAATTTAAAAAATAAGCGATGTGAATATTCTTTAATAAAACAAATAAAATGATTTTATTTTCTTTCTTTTTTTGTATTAATAAAATAAAAAAATTTAAAAAATATATTTATTATCAGAAAATTCAAATTTTATTATAAGAAAAAAATAATCTTCATCATCGCTTGACTCGTCATCCAAGTGTGTTTCAATTTGGTCAATTTCCTCATCGTCTCGTGTCTCTGTTAACAAGGAAACTGAACAATAATTCATTTTATTTTATTATAATTTTAAGAAAACATACCTGACTCAAAAGTATCATCAACAATTTCAGGTGTCATGACGATATCTTCATATGCTGTTGGAAGTTGGTTTCCAACGAACCAATTCGGCTCTAATTTTCCATCGACGATTTTCCATCCGCAATTTGTTGGTGACATGTGAGTAACAATACGTCTGTGTGAATTTCTCTACAAGCAAGTATTTCGTCCTCATTAAATGTTGTTGGAGCTCCGATCGACAAGGTGGCAAATTGCAGGCGTCATAATTCTTCGCATTTAACGAAAAGGGTTGTGATGTATCTGACACTCTGTACGTTTTATTGAAAATCTCCATACGAGCATTATTTACGTTATCTAGCTTCTTAACTCCATATAGATGGCAAATAAAAGATTCCATTATGTGAGATAATTCTTCAATATCATAAGCTTCACATCCTAAATTAGCAAATGCGTTTTGAAAAGTTTCGGATCTCATTAAAACTTGTAAAGGTCTTTTTTGCCTCGTCTGTAAAATGCTGTAAATGAGAGAAACCACTGATCTCAGCATCTAACCTCTAAAATGCTTTAATGACTATTTACGCTACATCGCAACACGGAAATTGTCAGATTATATGTTTTTCGTAATCCTCATAAAATTTCCATTAAGATGGAGTATTTCGAGCTAACGTTTTTTTTTGCAGATTTGGAACGCTGCCATTTGTTTTTGCAAAACTGAATTTGTCAGATTATTGAAATACTCACTTTTTGCGTTATACTTAACTTATATTCTAAAAATCTGACGCGCTCGAGTACTTCCGACCATCGATTTTTTTTTACTAATCTGACGGGCTGCTCTGATCGAACGCAACAAATTTAACCGTTCATATCTGGTAGGTTCACATAACAAAGTACAAGGTTTCTCCCCATATAATAATCTGACGCGCTCGAGTAACGCGCGAAATCCCTTCCTGCGCTCCCCTACTACTATCGTCAGCGAAACAATTTATTTGATTAGAAGTAACAGACAAGAGATCTTTAATGAAAATGAGGAAGAGGGTCGGAGACAAAACGGAGCCCTGGGGCACACCAGCATTTATATTGTGGGTTTCAGACTTGAAAACGTCCAATACAACTTGTATTGAACGGTTCGAAAGAAAGTTTCTAATCCAACAAAGGTGGAATTCATCAAAACCGAAAGCACGCATTTTCGATAAAAGAGCAAGATGCCAGACTTTATCAAATGCCTTTGAAATATCAAGTGCAACAATCTTACTTTCTCCAAAACGATGTAAAGATTTGTTCCACTGTTCGGTGAGATAAACCATCAGATCACCAGTGGACCTGTTGCTGCGAAAGCCGTACTGCCGGTCATTAAGAAGCTTTCGGTCTTCGAGATATTTCTTAAGCTGATAATTTATCAGCGTTTCCATGACCTTAGAAAGAAGGGACGTAAGTGCAATCGGACGATTATTGGAGGGAGAAGAAGATTCGCCTTTTTTAGGGATTGGCTGGACAAATGCTGTTTTCCAACTGCTCGTAACCAGCCCAGAAGAATAGGATAGATGGAAAAGCTTACGCAGCGTGGAGGAACACCTCTTCAGAATAATAGCGGGGATACCATCCCCATCCGGACCAGCGGATTTATGTATGTTGAGATCTTTTAGGACTCTCGCCACAGCACGAGTGCGGAAGAAGATTTGTCCCATTGAATCATTGACGCACTCAAGAGCTGGAGGAGTCATGACACTCTCTGACAGCTTAGAATTGGACGCGAACTGCCTAGCAAAAAGGTTAGCTTTCGCGAGAGAGCTAACAACTGGAGTGTCACTGTCAACGAGCGTATGGACCGAGGAAGAAGAAGAATTCGTCATATTTTTCACAAATGACCAAAAATTCTTACTGCCTTTGGGACATTGCAGCATTTTCTGCCTTAATTTTTGGTCATGTAAAAATTTGATCCGTCGAATATGGGCATTGCAGGCCTTCCTGGCTTGTTTAAACTTGTTCCGGTTTTCCTCAGTTGGGTTAGCTCTAAAACACCGGAACTTTACTTCTGTTTTCCCTGATAACCTCTTTACAGCTTGAGTCAAACCATGATTTTTCCTTGGGTTTGATGCTTTTAACCCTATTCGGGATAAAAGTTTTCATTCCCAAAATAATCATGTTAGTAATCATATCTGCGCTGGAGTCTACGTCACTACGAGGAAGCATAGTGACCAGTTAAAGATCCGGAAGAAGTTATTGAGACCGTCCCAGTTGGCTTTCTCGTATTGCCATACGGTTCTCTTATGCCTTTTTTTTGCCAAAACTTCAATAAATCAAACTGAATTTTCGTTCAAAATTTCACTGAAATACCAGGCGCCCATAATCAGCAGCGGTCTCTTATGCCGTTTTTTGCCAAAACTTAAATAAATCAAACCGAATTTTCGTTGAAAATTTATTATGAGCCTTATTACCGTACCCGATCGGAGAAAATGTCCGATCGGAAGTTTTATTTCCTTCACCGTACCCGATTCGTACATAAATTAGTGATGCGTACCGACGCACTTCTTTATTGTTTTGTGAGTTAAAAAATATTTTTGGTTCCGACACTTTTTTGTTTCGGAGACAATCGGACGAAAACAGAGAGTAACAAATCGCGTTGCATCGCTTGAACTCGCGAAACGTCGCTCTCAATTTGAAATTCCGACGCAGATTTCAAATTTTTTCGTAGATGTCTACGATTGACCTGTCCGAAAGTATATGGTGGTAGAAAATTCGTAGAAATTGTACGAATCGGAGAGAATTTTTCTCCGATAGGGTACGGTAATAAGGCCGTATATCTCTAGTTTTCGGTATCAACTCTATTAAACATTTAAGAGCCGATTTTCGGCGACCGTCAGATAAACAAGCAGATAGGGTTTATTCGACAAATAACAAAATATTGGATTTTTCAATCGTCAGATAGACTTTATCCGACGAAAAACGCTCTAATTTATTCGACCGATGAATACTCAGATAAGTTTGTTTGCCAATTTGTTATTTTTATATTTTTTCGATGATTGAAAAATCGGCTCTAAGACTTTTAGGCGTCGTAATTCGCCAGAATAATTTTGAAATATTGTTTATAGCTGCCAGGGTTTCTGGTTGATAATAAATAGTGATGGGCGCATTCGAATGATATAATCGATTAAGGTAGTCATTATTGAAATCATTCGAATGATTTCTCAAACCGTCTACATCTGCAACAACTGCTACTCTTCAAAGTTCAAATCTCAAATAAAAAAACAAATCAAATGACGATTATTAACATGTATTATAATTAGAATGCAAATAAACTATTATTAGTATTCGAATGGAAAAAATCGAATGACGATTTTATTTCAGCATGAATTTGCAAATCTTTGGAATGGAATTTTGTATTTGGCTTTTGGTTACATTTTTTTAAAGGCGAACAAAATTTTGTATTTTGAGTTATTTTTTATTCATTTTTTGTTGTTTAACAGCACATTGTGCACTGTAAACATTAAATTTTTCACCATTTTCATTCGATTTCGTAATTCGAATGATCATTCGATTATTCAAATCATTCGATTATGCCCATCACTAATAATAACGTTATCACTTAGAATTACAGCCGATGACCTCAGTCCCCAATGCGCTATGTCTTATGGCCAGTGTTTTCACAAATATACACTGACAATCGGTGACGTGAAATAACGCCCAACGAAATAAAACCGAATTTGAAATTCGCCCTTATTTCCATTTCAAAAATGAAACTACCCCAATTTGGCTTAAATTAGGTCAGTTGAAAATTGCGCCAAAAAAAATTTGGAAATAAGGCCAATATTTTCAAAACAAGTTTTTCAGCTTTTTTGCAATCTTAAAATAGAATTCAAGCCGAATAATACTTTGAAAAAACAGCTGAATTCTTTGTAAAAATTTTTTGTACACCCAAGGACAATGACACATTCAAATCATTTTTTTTCCTAAAAAAAAGAACTTCAAATATTCTTTTTTAAGTGAAAAAAGATTCCTATATAACGAAGAAATGATAATTAAAAAAAGAATTTAAACTAAACAAACGTTCATGTAATCAACATTAATGAAGTAAATATAAGTACATTAACATGTATTTCAACTCTAAACACATTTGATGTTTTATAGAATTCCTCTGCAAATTTTGCAGAGAATTGCGTTGTTATTTTTGCATGAGTTTATCTATATTTTACTATTTACTTGATATAAAATTTAAATTAAGAGAAAAATAATCGTCAGTCGCGCAGCGGAAAAATTTTTTTGCCCCAGAGAGAATCAATTTGGGGTGTGAAAATAAAAAATTCGCGCGAATTTTCGCGATTTTCGCTCTTTATGCCTGCTGGAAATTTCTTACCCATAAAAATTTACTACATTTGAGTAGGTAGATATTTTCTTAAAAGAAAGTCATACAATTAGGGGGTTAATTAGAAAAGACCGTTGGAATTCAAAGAGCTTCATTAAAAAGAGTATGAAAAAGTTTGTCACTTGGATGAGGCCACATGAAAAATCTTATAAAATATCAAAAAAATTAAAGAAATGTTTACAGTTTTTGGTTTTTGAACATTTATTTATTAAGTTTTTCTCCATTAATAATGAGTATGCCCCCATTTTTTGATATGACCTATTATACGGTTTGGAATGGAATCCGAAAGTTTTTTTAAATAGTCAAGCGAAATCTCGTCCCAGGCATCACGGATAGCTTCAATTAAGGTGTCCTTGTCTTCAAATTGTCTACCGCCTTCATAAACTTTTCGAGATAGCCATGACCATACGACATACGTTTTCGATTATGTTCAAGTCCGGTGAATAGGGCGGCCATGGCAAAAGCTCTACGTCTTCTGATAAAATCCAGCTTTTGACAACCTTGGAAGTGTTTGGAAATGATCGTTCCAACAAGCATTTGTAGCTGTGTCCGTTCATTGTTGTAGAAAGAAACTCCAACTCGATTTTGCCATAGTAGGTGATAGCTCCCCACACCATGACATCGGATATACGGCTGTGATGTCTTCCCAAAATTAGTTCCTCTTATCTTAAATCATCAAAATAAAAGTTGTAACCATCGGGGCCGCAAAGGTTAAACTTTTTTTTATCCGAAAAGACAACGCGTTTCTATTAACTGCTCCAAGCGGCATGTTCTTAAATATTGCAACCAAAATTTTGAAAAAAAATCGGTGATGTGAACTCCTACAACGAAATATTCGCAATGGCCTCATCCTAGTGAAGCACTTTTTTATATCATTTTCAAGTATGTAGTTCATTTATTAATGTAGGGAAATTCCATTGGTCTTTTCTAATTAACCCTGTAATTTTATGATTTTATTTTAAGAAAATATGTACCTACTCTCATGTAGTAAAATTTTCCGGGTTAGACTAATTCTAACAGGTATACAGAACGAAAATCGGTTGAAAAAAATGTGGCCTCATCCTAGTGATTGGCAGTGTATGTCTTTCGACAAAGACATTTGCTTACCTTATTTTAACTGTAAATGACTCAGATTTAAAAAGTGAAGCAAACAAAAATCATTTCTAAATAACACTGAAATGGTTGACAAAAAACAAAAAAAATCGTATAGTAAGTACAGGATCCCACCGCTCGATTCTGCATGCATCTGATTTTTTTTATTAAACTAATTTTAAATGAATTTTTAGAAAGTATGCAATGAATTTTCGTAGGGTTGCCTATAAACACTTGGCCGCTACTATTTTTAATAAATTTTTAAAATGTCAATTTTCGGACCCAAAATGCATATACATGATTTTTTAATAAATCCAACGCTATTTAAAAGATAATGATGTAAATAATAAAAAATATCATGGTTGCCAGGTCTTAGTCTGCCGCAACTCTAGGGTTGCCACGTTTAAGGAGGTACATGTCTGTTGTTTTTTTTTTTTAATTTTAATGCAAAATTAAAGTTTTTTGTTCACTGATTACGAAAATCCATGGGTGCCAGTTTTAAAATGGCCAGGTTGCCATGACTTTAATAAGTGGAGTACATTTAAAAAACTAATAATTACTTATTTAAAAAAAATAAAATATTATAAATCAACGCCTACACATACAATATCGTGCTATACCGTTTTGTAAAGCCAAAAAGTACTTCTTTCATTTTATATTTAAATAAAACTGTGCTAAGGAATAGTTTTTGAAAAATTAATGTTTAAACTCAAAATGTTGATAAACTATTTTTTTTTACTATTTTTTTCAAAATCTTATGTAATTGATTACTAATTTTTTTTTCAAAATTCAATGTTCATCAAATCCAGAAAACGGGATGCAAGACTGTCTGTCGTTTTCGAGATATTAGGTTAGGTTAGGTTAGGTTATGAGGGGTGTGCACAGCGTGAGCTGTTGCATACACGGGGGCCTATTGGTCCATTGTGATCCCCTATAAAAAATAAAAGTTAGCATCGATGCTTCTCAAAGTCGATTAACGTAGACTGGCTCGTTAACGAACCAGCCTGTGCTATCTATAAATTTCCTCATGTTTGCCATTGAGACCTGTGCTAGATCATCCTAGGTGGGGAGCCCCCATACAAGAAATTCCCGTCATCGCGCCCACTAAAATTTTAAATGAGGAATAAAAGATAAAGCCAAGACGAATAAGATTCGCTTGGTCGGCGTAAATTTAGTTAGCCGGAAAGGCCGCGCAATACTTTCGGCAGCTTGAAAGCAAACAAACCAAGGTATTTCTACATCTAACACTAGGACGCATGCAATGAAAGAAACAAAAATAGAATCCGTCATAATGGAGACATTTCACCACATTGCAACAGGTATGCGCGGCCTTTCCGGCTAACTCAATTCACGCCGACCAAGCGAATCTTATTCGTCTTGGCCTTAACTTTAATTCCTCATTAAAAATTTTAGTGGGCGCGATGACGGGAATTTCTTGTATGGGGGCTCCTGGGCTATCCAGTTCTCCAACAAACCTGTTTCCGAAATGACGGAGTCGGCTGGTTTGGAGGTTCGGACAGTCACAGAGCAGGTGTTTAATGGTTTCTATTTCCTCCTCATCCTGACAGCTCCTACAAAAATCGGGTGCAAATGCCCCTATCTTGTTGGCCATTGTGCCAATGGCACAGTGACCCGTTAGTACACCTATCAAGATCTTAATGTTCTTTTTACTCAGCGATAGAATATACCGAGTTTCCTTTTCATTTGTGCTAGGCCATAAACTTCTCGAGATTACGCAATCGTCCCTGGATTTCCAAGAGTTATTGGTTTTCTCTTTTGATTTAAGGTCTATCTTCCTCTTGAGTACCCCAATTGGGACAAGTGGTCCCCTAACTGAGTGGTCGCTACTACTTGCGTCTGCTTCTGACCCTTTCCTGGCTAGTTCATCTACTATTTCGTTCCCTTTTATATTGCTATGTCCAGGAACCCAGCAGAGCTTTACCTGGTTAGTGTGGCAGATTTTATTTAATTCCTTCTTACAGTTTAAAACTGCTTTTGATCTTATGGTCTCACTGGCTAAAGCTTTGATAGCGGCCTGGCTGTCCACGAAAAAAGTTATCTCCGAAGAGCTTAGCTTTTCGTGATGTGCCAATTCAGCTGCTTTTTCAATGGCAAAGATCTCGGCCTGAAAGACACTACAGTCAGCTTGGAGTTTATACGATGCTCTGATGTTGAGAGATTGGCAAAACACTCCAGCACCTGTTTCTGATTCCATTTTTGACCCGTCAGTGTAGAAAGGGATACCCTGTTTACTTATAAGTGAATTAGGGTCCCAGCCCTGTCTTTCTGGTATGAAAATAGAAAATTTCCTATCGAAATCTAGTAAAGGGGGAATGTAATCGGTTGTCTCCAACAGTCCTGGAATCGTGTCATATCTCTTTAGGATTGACCCGTGCCCATAAGTGCTGTGCCTCCAAAAACTCAGTTCTTTTAAACGAATTGCGGTTTTGGCTGCCGTGCACCTTATGAACTCATCCAGGGCCGGGAGGTCCAAAATCATTTCCAACCCAGCTTGTGGTGTGGATCTTTGAGCCCCTGTTATTCCTATACAGGCTAGTCTCTGTACCTTATTCAGGTTCTTGAGATAGCTTTATTTTTCCACCGCTTTCCACCATACAATAGAGCCATAGGTAAGAATGGGTCTGACAATCGCTGTGTACATCCATTGGATGACTTGCGGTGGCATGCCCCATCGTGCACCGAAGGTTCTTTTGCATGTGTAGAATGCGCATAGTGCTTTTTTCATTCTTTCCTCAGTATTACGCTTCCATGTAAGCTTGGAGTCAAGGATTACTCCTAGAAATTTAGCTTCCTTAGAAAGTTTTAGAGGAATACCATTTAGTTTGGGAGGGTTGAAACCCTCCAGTTTCCGTTTCTTCGTGAACAAAACTAACTCCGTCTTGGTGGGGTTGACCCCGAGACCGTTCTTAGTTGCCCAAGAAGATAAATCCTTTAATGCGTTTTCCATAATGTTTTCGATGATGGTAAGAAACTTGCCTGATACTAAAACCACTATGTCGTCTGCATATGCCACGATTTTAATGCCCTGATTTTTGAACTTTGTGAGAATTTTGTTGACTACGAGGATCCAGAGCAGGGGTGAGATGACTCCTCCCTGTGGTGTGCCTCTAGCAACTGTTTTCTCAATAGTGCTAACTCCTATTTGAGAGTTGATAATTCTGCCATTTAACATGGTGAAGATCCAATCGACAATGACAGATTCAACTCCAACTTCAACTAAGGCAGTTTTGTTTGATTCTGTTTTAACGTTGTTGAACGCACCCTCGATATCAAGAAATGCTGCCAGAGTATATTCTTTATGTTCAAGACTTTTCTCAATATGTGAAACCACTTCATGCAGAGCAGTCTCCACTGATTTACCTTTAAGGTTAGCGTGTTGGTAGTTGCATAAATTGTTTTCGTTGAGAAGTTCTCTAACATGTAGATCAATTATCCTCTCCAGTGTCTTAAGGAGAAACGAGGAGAGACTTATTGGTCTATAATCCTGAGCGGTCGAGTGAGTCAGTTTCCCGGCTTTTGGGATAAAGACTACCTTGACCTTTTTCCAGCTATTAGGGACGTATCTAAGTTTGATACAACTTATGAAGATTACCCTAAGCCATGGAGTTATTACTTTGAGAGCATTTTGAAGAACAGCTAGAAAAATCTCGTCTGGTCCCGCTGATTTGTAGAGTTTGAACGAGTTTATTGCCCAGATAATTTTCTGCTCAGTAATAACTTGTTTTAGTTCTAAATTTGATTCTGTATAAGTAAAATCCAGCGTGTTCGATTGCAAGTAATCAGAACTTTCTGGGTTTTTACAACCGGGGAAATGAGTTTCCATGAAGAGTTCAAGCGTTTCTAGGCTTGAGTTCGCCCATGAACCATCAGGGTGTTTTATATACCCCGGGACCGTGGGATTGAGGGCGAGCCTCGCCGCCTCGCTTGTTTTTTCAATGGATTCACAATGTTTAGCCCACGAATCTTTTTTGGCCTTCCTTAACTCTTTGGTGTAAGTGTTAAGTGCGGCTCTATAAGACTTTAAGTCCTCTTCTAATTTACTCAGTTTAGCTTTATTGAAAAGTTTTCTAACCTCTGTTCTACGTTCCTTTAGTACACCATTCCACCAGGGTGGGTTAGTGGAGTTTTTGGAACGAGATAAAGGGCAGTGCTTTTCAAAAGACGTTCTCATTTTACTCTACAAGTTTTGGACAACAGTGTCAATGGTTGAAATGTTTAGACTTGTATTGTCCCCTGGTGGATCAATACAGTTTTTCAGCCATCTTTCGTACTCTGTCCAATTCGTTCTAGTTGGGTTCCTGTAAGGTTTCTTTTGAGTAAAGTTCCTGTCTATGGAGAAGATATTAAGAAAAAACTAAAACCAATTGTTTATAGGCAACCCATTGCATACTTTCTAAAATTCATTTAAATTGGTTTCATCAAAAAAATAAATGCATACAGAATCGAGCGGTGGGATCTTAGGCTATTACGTAAAATTTGTTATGATGGCTCATACTTACTTTGAAACGACGAATCCCACATTTCCGAATAAAAACAAACAATTTATTTTTTTCTACACAATTTTTCTGCTAAATATTGTAAATAGTATATATTATTGTAATAATATTCAATACATTGCTGTTTTCTTATTTTTCATGTTTTTTTTTTCAATAAGTATAAACCATACATTTTAGTAACTAGCATTTTATATAAAAAAAATTACAATTACGACTTTGAATTCAATTGTTTGTTTTCTTTGTTGTTTCGTTTTCATAAAATATGTTTACGTACAAGTTTTTTTTTTTACTGTTTTTTTTGTATATATTAATAATAATGTTCATTCATATTTGAGTTATATAATATAATCTAGTATTTTATTATTCGAAAAGAAAAATTACGAAGCAACTTATTTGTTTTGTTATATACTTTATGAATTAATTATAATTTATATTTTGAGTACGAGAGAAAATATTTGTATGTTTAAGTAGAATAATATTATATTTATGGTGCCTTGTGTTAAGCTGAAAAATTAATATTTATATTTTTGTATTGTTATTTTGACGGAATACTCAATGAAGAGGAAGTGAAGATACGATAAAATGAGGGTTAAATACTTTTATGTTGTCATTTTGTCAAAAAGTCGTCTAGCATGGAGTTAACCTAATTGACAAGTTCTACTTTTTAGTTTAATTCTTGTAAGTTTAGTTTATACGTAAATCTAGGTCTCTATTTGTTGTGTTTTGTTAAGGATAAAACAAGAAGAGGTTTAAAATTGATTTGGTGTTCATTGGGTGGTGAGCAGTTCCTCACCCGAGAATTGTTTTATCGTAAGCGCCAAAATTGGTTTTATAAACTGGATATGCAGTTGTATGTTTTCAAAGATGCTCTTTTCATTTCTGTTGTCAGATATTGCCTATCTCTTACCGTTGCTGAGATGATTAGAATGAGTTTTGTCGTATATCCACAAAATAATCAGCCCTTGAGTTTTGTTTTGTCGTAAGCGCCAGGTTTTGACGTATACGACAAAAATTTCATGTCTTCCTTCCTTCTTAATACAGTACATTCTCGATTAACGCAACTCTCGATTCACGCAACTCCTCGATTTTCGCAACAGCTGAATTTTTAACATTGTTGACGCAGTAATCGCAACTCTTCCTCCAAAATTGACTCGATAAGTGCAACTTTTGTTCTCATTCTCATATCTTTATTTTCTCAGATTCTTGACTATGTTTGTTTTTGTCTTTGGCGTTATATTTTGTCACGGCAGTTATTTTACCGCTATTTTTGATCATTATGTATCTTTTCATTGCAAGATTTTCTTGTTAGTTAAATAAAATTTGTGCAGTGATCGGTCGGTTGTTTCAAAAAAATGGGTGTAACTAAAAAAATTGTGAAACTGTCCATCAAAAACAAAAGTGAAATCTTAGAAAAAATTAATAAAGGTGCTTCAATCAAATCATTGTGCCGCGAGTATAATGTCCATAAATCTACAATCACCAGACTAAAACAAAAAGAGGGTACAATAAGGAAGTTTGTGTCAAATGCTGAATCTGGACCTGGAAAGAGGATTACATTGAAAGGTGTAGAATACCCAAAGATGGAAAAGTCTTTGTATAAGTGGTTCATAAGCCAACGAAAGCTCAATGTGCCAATTTCAAGCGAGGTGCTGAAAACAAAGGCGTGCTTATTGCATAAAAAAATAAGAGAGAGGCCAGGATCTTTTAATGCGAGCAATGGTTGGGTAACAAATTTTAAGAAAAGACACGGAATACGTTTGTTGAAAATTTGTGGCGAAAAACTATCGAACAAGCCACAGCTTGTAGATCCATTTTTAATTAAATTTAAGGAAAAAGTCAGAGAGCTAGATTTGTCTCCTAATCAAATCTACAATGCTGATGAGTCCGGCTTGTTTTACAGACTTTTGCCTAACAAAACACTTGTAAGATTTAAGGAATCGTCAGCTCCTGGCCGAAAACCAGCAAGGAAAGGATTACATTTCTCGCCTGCACCAATGCAACTGGATTACATAAAGTTAAGTTATTCGTCATCGGTAAAAGTGTAAACCCAAGATCTTTTAAAAATTTAGACCCCATACCCGTTGTATATAAGGCAAATACAAATTCATGGATGACATTGGCGTTCTTTGAACAATGGTTTCACTCCACATTTGCGCCAGAGGTAAAAAAATTAACCGGCCATAGACAGGTCTTTTTTTTCATACGTTTTTTGTCTTTTAGGTACGACTCTTTTTAAATTCGAAAGGACTTCCAACAAAAGCGCTCTTACTGCAATACAGGCTGTTAATACAGCAATCCAATGGGCCGAACAGAATTCAGCTCTCATTGAACAAATGTTGACTCTCCATAACCTGCGAGAAATGGCGATTTTGATCTTAGCAACAAAAAAACTCAAACAAAAATGTCCAACTTTTTCCAAAGAATATAATAATTATAGCTATGTAATAGAACTAAACATATGTATTTATGACCTTATATCTTATTGAATTAACTTATTTTTGTTTTGTTTTTTATTATTTATAAGTTTTTGAATAAACTCGGTCAGTGCAACCACCCTTGTTTTATTTAGTTGCGATAGTCGAGAACGAACTGTATATTGTTTTGTCGTAAGTGTATAGGCTTAAAACATACACATAGCACTTTTTACTTGTAAAAAGACCATAGGCTCAAAACGGGGCTTATCCCCAAAAATAACCCACTGGCTATACACTTCGGTAATCAGACCGATACTCATTTATGGAGTTGTCGAATGGTGGACCGCATTGGACAAGATGGTCAATTCGAATAAACTCTTTAAAGTCCAGCGGTCAGCAGGTATGTGCATCACAGGAGCACTTTACTCAACACCAACAGCAGCCTTACAGTTGCTTCTAAACCTAACACCTCTTCTCCAAAATCGTGGCAGCGAACTCTTGCTTGAGACTGGTCATACTACTATCCTAGACAATTTCAGATCTATCCCAGGCCGCTTAGACTATACCACCCCAAAAATGGTATTCGCGGTTCAAAGACCGATTACGGCGTTGGAAGTGGTGTCTACTCGAAAGAACTGAATCTCAGTCTATCATATAGACTGCTCAATAAATGTAGTGTGTTCCAGGCAGAAGTTAGGGCGATAAAAGAGGCACTATGCTGGCTCAAAGAAAACGTTATATCTTGCAAGGATATACGTATTTTCTCGGACAGCCAAGCCGCTCTCAAATCTTTCACGTCTGTCCCAACAAACTCTCTAAAAGTGCACGACTGTCGATCATCTCTGAATGAGATGGCGGAACAGTTTAACATTCACCTCATTTGGGCCACAGAGACATTCCGGGAAATTACAAAGCCGATGAGCTCGCCAAAAACGGAACACTTCTGCCCACTGTTAGACAAAAATATAACATATAGGAACACCACTTGCTATGCACATGCAAACATCTTCTCAAACAATATGCTCTAGAATCAACAAATGCTAGATGGTCAGAGGGTACCACCTGCCTAGCAACCAAACAAATATGGCCAAGCATGGACCCGAAACGGTTAAAGGGCTCGATTTCTCTGAGCAGACAAAGTATAAGCTCCACAATTGGAGTCATAACATTACACTGCCTCGTAGGTAGACATGCTTTGAGGCTAGGGGTCTACGCAAACGACTTCTGTAGAATCTGCCTGGATGAGAAGGAAGAGGAAACAGTCCAACAGTACTTCTATGTACATGTCCGGCACTCTCCAATAGAAGGAATAACTATCTCGGTAATCCCTTCTTTGATGAGTAACTTCTTAAGTGGAATCACAATGGACCCTTGAGGTCTAAGTTAGTCTATACCATCTAGACAGGCACTCCAACCTAACCTACCATTTGTATAGGATATAAACAAAACCCTTGAATATTGAAATGTTATATGCAGTGGCGTAGCAAGTGGGGGCGGGAGGGGCAGACCGCCCCGGGTGTCACCCATTTGGGTAGAGACAACTTTTACATTTGTTTCTGTTTCCACTCATCGCTGGGAAGTGCTTCTTAAGCACAGCAAATCAACCGTGGTTTTTCGGCGACACATATAGATGAGGAAACTGATGAAAGTTCGGTTTCCAATTTAGCTCAAGATTCTGATTCGGATTTAAGTTTTCAAGGTAATGAAACTTGAAATGGGGAAGATGCAACTTGCATTTTTTGCGACATAAAGTTTTCTGAAGATCAGGGAGGGGAAACTTGGATAATGTGTGAGATGTGCAGAAAATGGGCACATTATGATTGTGCTGGTGCTGAAGGAGACCAATACACATTTGATTTTTGTCGCTGAAGCAATTTGTTTTTAATATGGCCCCCAGGGGCCATTTTACCTACAGTTTTCAGAAAACACTGTTTTTTCCTTTTTAATAAAATTAATTTTTTTACCAAAAAAAAAGTTTTCTTTTTTTTTCTTTATTAAACAAATTTTGTTTAAAAAAAGTTAAAGCTGCTTCTAAAAAATGTAAACTTGAAACACGGGTACGACTTTGTGAATTATTTCAAAAAAACAAAGGGGGGGCCATATTCGCAGCACTTCCTCTACAACACAAAAGAGCGAGCACCGACTGGTTATTCATTCAGATTCATTGAGCCAGAGATAGAAGACATGGCTTCAATAGCCAACGAAGATATAGAACTGGTGCTGCCAACGCCAACTCCATGTGGTCACACAAGTCGCAAAAAGCATCTCTAATTTTTGACATTGACTTCCAGGTCTATGGAAACCGCCTTAAATGATGATAACCTCATATGTGATTTTTTTCAATGGTTTCAATTTTATTTTTGTTATGTGTTTTTACTTTTATGAATTATTTTTGTTTTTTGTTATTTGTTTGAAGAAATTATTTTATGTTATGCTTGAATGAATAAATTATTTTCAATTATTTTCTTATTGAAAGTTTTTTTATTATCCTTGTGTTGTCTCACTGATCGCACTGCTGGCGAACAGTGAGACAGTTTGGCTTTTTTTACGTTTCAGTGTATTGGGATGTTCTCACGAATAGGTGAAATATGCCTTAAAATATGTTCAAAGTTTCGATTGGCTGGCTAGGATAAATTCAGAGATATACGAATTTAAAAAAAAGGTGTCTCACTGATCGCACCTTTCCCCTATGTACATTATTAATTTTTGTTCTCCTTTTTTAAATTTTTTATTTGAATTTAAATAAAGAAATCGCATGGAATAGAGGAATTTCATTTATTTTAGTGTTTTTCATTCTGGGGGTGACACCATCATTGCCGCCCCGGGTGCCACCCATGCTAGCTACGCTACTGGTCGTACGTGCATTCACTTTGTCGGACGTGTATGGGATGGAAACAAAAGCTTATTCTGGTGGGCTATACGACAAACTCATTTTGGGTTAAAAACTTTATAATTTGAAAACCAAAACAGCTAGAACAGTTTTGAATACATAAATCAAAAGAAGACACTCCACACTATACATTCTAATATATTCGTTTTTTTTTGGTATAGTAACGCAAATCTTTAAATGCGATTTCTCAAAATCATGTTTTTGGGACATAAAACAAAACAATAATCGGGCGACGAGTTGTTTTCATCTTTCATCTTAACATACCTGAACATTTATTATGTTTTGCTTGTCTTTTAATTTACAAAATTTGTATATACTTTTTTTCTTTATTAATATTTAGTTATTTAAATTATATTTGGAACAAAGTAGCATCTTAACTACTTGGAATTGTGTTGATGGGTGAGCAAAATTAAAACAACCATACATGTAACCATGGAAAATGCATTTGATTAAGAAAATTGATATTCGAGACATTAACTTAACTTTACTATTTGATCGTAGCTTCACACAGCTTATGAAATGAGATGCAAGAAAAGACATAACAAAAAACCACTGTCTGCATGTGGACTTTACTTAAATCTTTAGTCACAGTCCCAGGCTCATCTATATTTCAAACTTAAAAAAAAAATAACTTAAACAATTCTAAGATGTCGGGAATGGTGTGGGGAAAGCAATCAAACAGAATACGGAAATAAAATTTGTAGCTGGCATTTGTGGAAGCTCATTTTCCCGTCAAGGAGATGGACAATTGTCAGGTTGACATTGAAATTGATTTTACAGTACTTCGCACATGAATGTAACGAACTAAGGACACATGTGTAGGTATAGCAGCACTGGCGACTGAGGCCATCGACTGGAACAGAACAAGACATCAATACATCAGAGAGAGAGAGAGAGATAGATAGACATATAGAAAGAAAACACACATAACAGAAACCTACGCGGCTCCGAGGAGGAGACTTACAGCCTGATTCTCCCTCTTGTGAGGAATCACAAGTCTAAGCCCTTGTGACTATTTCTTGTGCGGATTGTTGTGATTCCATAACATTTCTCGGATTCTCCCATAGTCCTCACAAGAAAAGTCACAACGAAACTCACCACAGCCAATGTGAATATGGAAATGTCATCAGCTTATCAGCTCATGGCCAATAAAAATGACCCAACCGATCCGGAAAGGGTACAAAAATTATGGGGTCAGCTGGGAGAAGCGTTGAATGCCATGAATGCATAGCCATTGGGTCATTGGTGTCTCTCAGGGTTCCTAAAAGCCGTCTTCGCTGCAATCTTATCAATTTTATTAGTTTGTTTCAAATGATGTGCTGTTGTAAAATCGTTACTTTTCATTTACGGAGGAAACTTCGTCATAATCATTTCAACTTCCATTTTTTTCACTACTCAAAAATCATAATGTCAAATCTCAAATAATTTGCTAGTTATGACCTGCTCTGAAGGAGATCACAATTTCGATTGTTTTTGTGACTCTCACAAGTTGTGACTTTGGGGGAGAATACGAAAAAGTCACAAAATCAATTTCACCTCTTCTTATGACTTGTGAGGTATCAGTGATGATGTGAAGAGTCGGGCTGTTAGATTTGTAATGTTTCATGTTATCGCACAGGTGGCATCAGATAAGCTGGCGATTTTTTTAGTAAAAGAATGTTGCCGAAGCGTTCGGATTAACAATCAACTAGTCTATCCATGGCCACCTACAAGTTAGTGGTCGGATGAATGCAATGCAGAAATGTACGAAGACATTTTGCCGTTAAACAGGCCTGAAAATAACGGCGACCCAATCAGCGCTGAAACGCCGTTTTGATACCATAAAAAACTCGCTTGACCTATAAAATTAAAAGACGGATTATACATAAATTCTGAGATTTTGTTTTGAGTTCGCTAGCTGGCGATCTCAAGTTCGAAGAGGAACTGAAACAATAAGTTAAAAATACGCCTCAAATCCACTTTCTTGCGTTTAGAAAGGAGATCAAATTATTGATCTTTAGTTCGTTAAGTTCATTAAGGTCATTGAAAAAGGACTTTCCCAATGTTTTGGCTCTCGTTTTGGCTAGGGCAGGACACTTACATAAGAAGTGAAGAACAGTTTCCTTTTCTCGCTGGTCCCCACAACTACGACAGAAAGTATTGTGGAGGATGCCCAGCTTAGGTGCGTGTTCCCCAACAGGCCAGTATCCGGTGCATGTAGCATCGGCCCTGGCTATGTTTTGCCTGGGTCTGCAAATAAGGTTATTATTATTAGTATGGGATTTATTGGTAGGTGGATATGATACAGTTGGTTAGGCTACTCCACCTGTGGTGTGATTCAGCGAGGAAAATTGAGAAGATCTTGCCCTTCATAGCACTAAGAGGAATGTTGACTCTTTCCGCGAGTGAGCTATGAAGGCTTGATCCTTGCCTAGCCAGCTCGTCAGCTCGTTCATTGCCCTAAAAGCCACTATGACCCGGAATCCAGATAAGAGTAACCTTGAGTCTTATGTTCATGCCCGCTAACTCACTTCGACATTGTTGAACTCATTTGGAGGATGATTTGGACGAGCCAATCGCTTGAATAGCCGCCTGACTGTCCGAAAAGATAGCTGTGTTGCGGTTTTGATTTGGATCTAGTTTTAGTAATTTGCATGCTTCCTTAATCGCGAGTAGTTCAGCCTGAAAGATACTAGCAAAGCCAGGAAGCCGAAAAGACCTGGAGACATTTAAAGACTCGGAGAAAATTCCTGCACCAACCGCACACTCCATCCTTGAGCCGTCAGTGAAAATAATTGTGTCGAGCCTCTCGTCACTAAGTCATTATCTCATTCTTTTCGAGATGGAATGATAACTTTAAAATCCGTCCGAGGTTCACAGTGGGAGTGCAGTAGTCGGTTTTTGTAGAAAAGATATCCACTGGTCATAGTAATATGATCATAGGGTTTAGAATACCTACTATTCGATTCCCTAAGTCTCAACGCGCTGCAAGCTACTAAATATTTGACGTGCAAGTCTATTGGTAAGAAAAACGCTCAGGAAGTCCGAGGGACATGAGCGCAAAGCTCCAGTGGAGCCAACACTAGCTGTTCTCTGAACCTTTTTTTAATTTCGTTATATTGTAGGCTTTGCTAAGTGCGGGCCACCAAACAATCGAACCATAGGTTAAGATTAGACGGATACGTCCACAAAATTATCTTCGATTGCAAACCCCACTTTTTGCTAAAGTTTTACTGCAGGCATAGACAGCTATGCTGGCTTTCTTGACCCTTTTTTTCGATATTAAGTTTCCAGTTTAACTTTGGGTCAAGTATTACTCCCAAATATCTAGCGCTGAAGACAAGGAAAGAGTTTCACCGTTGAGGCGAGGAAGGGTGAAGGGGGGTACTTTTGTTTTGGTAATAAAGAGAATCAGTTCAGTTTTGCTTTGATGGACACCCAGGCCACAGCTTGCCATCTCCATAACCTCACTAATCACGGAAGTGAACTTTCCTGATACCAGTATCACCAAATCATCTTCGTCAGTGCAAATTAATGTCGTTTTCCATTGGTCTTCCAGAAGCATTCGGAAGAGTCCAGAAGTCTTCTATAATCATTCCATTGGGCTGACTTTGACAGGCGGAATGCTTCTGAGAAGAGCAGAACTCTTCTGTTTTGAAAACAGAATCATCCGAAGAATGACACATACATCATAACCCGTTCCATTGGAGGTAGAAGAACAAACGTCAAAAAAAGACCAATGGAAAACGACATAACAATAATGACAACCTATTTCTATGTATATCGCTCGAATACCATGCAACAGGGTTAAATAATAAAATCGAAAATCTGTATGAATATTTCGATAAAACGATTGGTTATTGTGCGTGTTAACGAATAAAAACTAAAATAACATTCCAACACTCTACACTCATTAAAAAAGTAAGATTCACCTCCTTTGACTAGGTCGCGCTGTTTTAGTCAGATTTGTTTTTTATGCATAAAACACAGAGCGAGAAGGAGTATTACTTACTACAGCAATACCCAAAGTATAAATAAAGAGACATAGAGAGACAGAGCGAGTGTGATGGAACAAGGACTATCATTTCAAAGAAATCCTCTTTTACGAATAAAAACAAAAACAAAAAATGCAGCATAATTATCATGTTGTGTTTTGTAATCAACTTACTCTAAAATAGAAAATGTTTGTTTATGTTTCTCGATAATGTACCTACTGGTTGTTAGCTTAACTTATCATTTCGCGGTATTTGAGTTTGTGCTTCGTCAGCATATCGGTGACAGTGACGAGTTTTTTTATCGACATAATGCTTGAGAGTTCTTGCAATTGTGGCAGATAGGAAACGCAGATGTGATGAAGCGTTGCCAATTCGCGGCCTTTAAAACAAAATCATAAGTTGACATTTAGGTGGGCTAGAAAAAGATTCTTACCAGTGTCAGAGCAGAGATTATTGCTATTTTGTTCGATGAACATTCCTGGTGGTGGATTTGGATCGGTTACCGATGACAATTGGTCCAAAAAGACAATCATGCGTTCCTTGTTCTTCAGGATAAATGGATTCACAACCTCCATGTAGGGTTCCTTCAAGAAACGAAAAATAAATTCAATCGTCATCGTCAAAATACAAAATTTGTGTTGTTACCTTTCCACCAAATTCAATGAGATTAGCCAAATTTTGCAAACACTTGGCGACCATTATGAGCGAACGAGTGGCCGCCGTTGCCGGTGTTTCATTGACCAAACCAAATTGGCGCGGATTAAGCAGCGATGGACACAACAGCCGCAGGAATATGAACCCAGACACAACCCTGGTGCGTACCAATCGCTCGGTTGGCCATTTCGCAACCACTGCCTTTTGTAGACAATTGCAAATATATCGAACAGTGCGGGGGCATGCGTCAGGCGATGTGAAAATCGACTGTGTAACGAGATCCAAAATCTGCAGCAGGAACTCGGCATTCGAACAGGCGTCATCGTTGACGTCCATTTTTGTCGGATTTAGCTCGGCCGATTGTTTGCTCTCTAATATTCGCTGGACCGTCTCGGAGACGGCCGATTGTAAGAAGCCATGGCATTCGGTTCGCATGTAGAGATCCATCAGTGTGGTGGCCAGAGATGCACCTCGAAACAGGGTTGTTGTTTCGTTCTCTCTAGCGATCTCCGCTTGGCACAGGACTCGTATCAGTTCGGTTTCGCGCTTCTCGTGGCGAAAGACGCGTAGAAGAGAGGTTGCCAGTGGAACACGGTCGTTGTGGCAGCGTTCGGCAAGTGCCTTGACTGCATAGAGCTCCGGTTCGAGCAGCAATTGCTGCAGGGGACTGTATTCCTCGCATGGCATTATCAAGTCGTCGAGATATCGCATTCGCAGGCGTAGCGATCCCCACTCGCCCATGGGTGTCATGCCAGTAAGCTGGTACCATTCCTCGGTCTCTTGGCCATTCTTCAGACTTGCCAGATCGATTGTCAGTTCGGCGACTTCAGAGTCTTTGCCACGCTTGCCACGACTCAAAAGGGTTATTGTCAGAGTGACTACATCTGGCGGAACATCGTCGAGTACGAATTCCTCCTCCCAAACTGGATCGGGAGCAATCTTAACACGGGTCTTGCCGACTTTCACTTGATTCAGCGAAATCGTACAGTAAGGATGTGGCACAAGTTTAAATGGCAGCCGATGTGCTTCTAGCACATGCAGATTCAGACAACGCAACTCCCTCAATCGCGGCACCTTCTTCTGGGCTCGACTCAGTTGCGAACCACATTGTGCCTTGAGAGCGTTGATCCATTCAACGTAGCTTTCTTGACTAGGAGAACACAAATAAGTGACCGTGGCCAGACATGGCAGGGCTCGCTCGACAATCTGGAAGCAATACGGACGCTCCCACAGCGAATCATGGCACTGATACAAATAAGCGCAAGACAAATCAATCAATCCCTTGGGCTTGGTCTTTTTGGGGTTGTCATAGAAGCAGAGATGGGTTTCGGAACCTTCGATAATGAGAGCGAAGTACAGTTGTTTCCATTTGGCAGTCTTGTCGGATTTCTTATTCAAATGGCCGTGTTGCTTGATGCCTTTGATCTTCTTGAGGCCAATCTGGTCACGGCACTCACGCAGAGTGGCATAGATTTTTTCAGCAGCCTTTTCCACAACAAATTGCTGATTGAATTCCGGTTGACTTCCATTGACCACCTATAATAAGGCAAATAAAAATTATGGACTTAGGATGGTCTAGTGGCACTTACTGGATGATTCAACGTATGTCCCTCGACAATTTGCTCTTTGCGATAGCGATTGATGACTGCATCGAGACACTCAAAAGTCCGTCCACCCATCAAGTAACGGACGCCCTTCTTTTCAATTCTGAACCTCTGAATCTGGTTGTTGATGTGAAAGAAGAGGGAATAGTCACCGGGCGAATTATCACTCGGACGGACTAGGAAACTTCCAGGACCAGCTGTAAGGCAAAGATTTTAGACAATTCTCCAGATGCCGTCAAATTCAAGCTCACCTTTGACTAACATATCAACCGCCTCGTTCTTGGTACAGTTCGGATGAAACCATGGGAACACTGTATTCGGGTCTATAGAAGCATCCAAATCGTCGACCAATTCTCTAAAAATCATTCCCTGTTCACCGGTGCGGTGTGCAGTTACCCACAACCAGCCATCGCCCATATCATTGTGCAGGAAGAAGATGTCACCCTTTTGGAAACTCAATTCATCTGTATCCGGCATTTTAGTATACGGAAGAATGGCAACAACGCGCTTCTTGTCGTTGACTGGTTCTGGTGGAGCAACGGGAATGACGAGGCGTTCGCGTTTCAGTAGATCACTGCATGATGTATAATAGCCTACCAAATCGCTCAGCGAGATGAATTGTCTACCGCCGATGTAAAAGTCACCACAAACGGCTGTAATTCTGGAAAAACAAAGAAATTATCATTGAGTTTAGTAAAACAGTGAGAATTTATTATTTAAATTGTCTTAAAAAAGACAAAGACATCGAGTGATGAAAATGCAGGTTGTTTGGGAGTTGTATTCGAACAATAGGTAAGGTTAGGTTAGTGTGGCTGTCTAGATGTTATAGACCTCAAGGGTCCATTGTGATACCACTAAAGAAGTTACTCATGGGAGAGTAATGAACTTAAACAAACCATTTTGTACTTTTAATGAAGTAAGAGAAATATTTTGTGTCGATCGTTGCCAGTTCACTGTTATTATCGAAGAAGGGATTGCGGAGATAGTTATTCCTTCTATTGGAGAGTGCCGGACATGTACATAGAAGGCGTTGGACTGTTTCCTCTTCCTCCTCGTCCAGGTAGCTTCTACAGGAGTCCCCTAGCCTACCTATGAGGTAGTGTCCTGTTATGACTCCAATTGTGAAGCTTATACTTTGTCTGCTCAGGGAAATCAACCCTTTTGACCGCTTCAGGTCTATGATTGACCATATTTGTTTGGTTGCTAGGCAGGTGGTACCCTGTGACCATTTTGTTAAACTTAGATTTCGAACAACCTACTTGTTTACATTTACTGTTACTTTAATTGTAATCCTGTATTCATTTCTTCTCATGTTTTATATTTCAACTTTTCTTATTATTATTATTAAAACTGTTCTTGTTGTCGGCCTTTTAATTATTCTCACAGGTTATGGGCCCAGGAAACGCCCTCTATCTAAATCTTTTTTCATTCTTTTCAAATAATTTAAAATAGCTTCTGAAAAATTGGACGTAATGCATATCAATAAATTTGATGGAAAGAATTTTCACCAATGGAAATTTCAACTCAAATGTGCGTTGCGAGCTAAAGGAATCTACGAATACGTGACCGGAGCATCGACATGTCCAGCTCCTGATGCAGATGGGAAAAATGCTTCATACATCAAATTATGGAAGAAAGAAGATGCTCATGCTATGTTTCTTCTAACATCCGCTATGGATTTCTCACAAATTATCCTTGTAGAGAACTGCGAGAGTTCAAGAGAGATGATGGAGAAATTAAACTCAATATATGAACAGAAGACTGAGACAAACAAGATGTTGGTACACGAACAGTTTCACCAGTATACAAGGAGTAGAAATGATTCAATCGTTCAACACATTGCAAAAGTTGAAAATCTTGCACGTCAGATTCGAGAGTCAGGAGACAACGTGAGTGATACAGCTATTATCACCAAAATAATTGGTTCTCTCCCATCCAAGTACAGAAGCTTTAGGCAAGCCTGGTTATCAATGGAGAAATCTAAGCAATCGATTTCGAACCTTACTGCACGTCTCATCGATGAAGAATCAAATCTTACTTCGATTGAAGAAAAAGACATCGCATTAGTAACGGCTTCTTCCTCGTCTAACAACCAAAGACAAAAGGCAGTGGTAAGTCCAGGCCAACATGTTATAATTGTAACAAGAAAGGCCATTTTGCTTCTGATTGTTATGCTAAAGCTAAAGGTAATCCGAAGCAGTCACGGAACAAAGAAAATAATGCATCCCAAAGCAACTTCTCGGCATTTATGACTGAAGAATATGAGCATTCCTTAATTTCGAACTTGGAACCAGAAAAAGTCTGGACTCTAGATAGTGGTGCATCTGGACATATGACCTTCAACAAAGAGTTATTTTCTAGTTTCCAACGGCTTGATAAGAATCAAACAAAGGTAGTCAAAATAGGAGACGGAAGAACTCTCCCAGTAGAAGGTATCGGATCAGTCAACATTAAGAAGAAGATTAACAACAACTGGTATGACTCAATCATAACCGATGTCTGGTTCGTACCTCAACTTTGTAAGAATTTGTTCGCTGAAGGACCTCTCACCAACAAGGGTTACAAGGTTGTGAAAGAGGCTAAAGTAGCAAAAATTTTCGACCAGGATGGCATATTGATAGCCACTGGAGTAACGGAACCTAACAACATATGCAGAATGAATTTCATATCGATCATTCCCAACAATGTCAAAGAAGCTTACGCTAACACAGCATCGACTCCAACACTCAAGACATGGCATGAGCGATTAGGGCATTTAAATAATCAAACCCTGAAAGAAATGGTTAAACAAGAACTGGTTAATGGAGTCAACTTGAAGAACATCGATAATTTCTTCTGTGAAGCTTGCAAGTTTGGAAAGCAACATAAATTAGTTTTCAAGCCATCAACTTTCAAAGCCAAGAAACCAGGAGAAATTATCCATAGCGATGTGTGGGGACCTGTAGCAGAACCATCTGTTCAAGGAGCAAGATTTTTCGTTTCTTTAAAGGATGATTTCACAGGATACCGAATGGCGTTTTTCATAAAACACAAATCCGATGTACTTGATTGTTTCAAACAGCTGACACAGATGATATGGACGAAGTATGGATATAAAGTAAAAGTTCTTCATACTGATAACGGAACAGAGTACTGCAGCAATGAGATGAAGAATTTTACATCCAAGCATGGCATCATTTATGAAACAACAGCTCCATACACCCCTCAACAAAATGGTCGAGTTGAAAGAGATATGCGTACCATTGTTGAATCTGCTCGGTGTATGCTACACTCGACAAATGTTCCTCGTTATCTATGGGCAGAAGCAGTTAACACCGCCATATACATATTAAATAGAACTTCAACAAACCAAACTCAACTCCATTTGAGATGTGGCCGGGAAAAAGGTAGATCTTTCACATCTCAAGAAATTTGGTTGTGATGCCTACATGTTAATTCCAAATGAACTTCGGACCAAACTTGACAGCAAAAGTAAGAAGTATGTTTTGGTAGGTTATGATGGAAATTCAACAAACTATCCTCTTTTTGATTTACAAACAAGAAAAATCAAAGTGGCGAAACATGTCGAATTCAATGAAGAGGCTACAACAAACCCTAACAAGGAAAATCCAGTGATAGACCACCAGCAAGACAATCTATTTCCAGATGTTGAGGATCCAATTTCCAGAACCTTAGAGGATGAACATCCCACGTGCAGCGAAGAAGACTCATCACCACTTGAAAGTCCACCAACTTCTGAAACAACTGAAACATCAGCTATGGGCTACGTCCAAGAGAAGGGTTAAAGAAACCTGATCGTTATGAAGTGAATCTAGCTGAGATCGATGTTCCGCAAACCTATATCGAGGCAATGCAAAGTCACGAAGCTAAATTTTGGAAGGATGCCATAAAAGAAGAACTTGAATCTCTACAGAAAAACCAAACCTGGACTTTGACAAATCTTCCTGCTGGAAAGAGAAAGATTGGATCGAAATGGGTATTTAAAGTTAAAAGAACCCCGAGTGGAGAAGTAAGTCGATACAAAGCTAGACTTTGTGCTAAGGGTTTTTCTCAGAAGGAAGGCATAGATTTCAATTAAACTTTTTCCCCAACAACAAGATACGATTCAATAAGGGTGCTGTTAGCTATTGCAGTCCAACGTGATTACAAGATAAAGCAGTTTGACGTCAAAACAGCGTTCTTACACGGAATACTTCAAGAAGAAATATTCATGTCACCACCTGAAGGCATTGATATTGTTGATAAGGACCTGGTTTGTAAATTAAACAAATCACTTTATGGACTCAAACAGGCACCGCGATGATGGAACGAAAGAATTGCCACTGCTTTTAAATCTATTCACTTCTCTCAAAGCAACGCAGATAAATGCATTTATAGAAGAAAATTAAATCATTTAGAAATCCTTCTTGCCATATTCGTGGATGATGGATTAATAATGGGTGATTCAGAGGACGATATCGATCAAGTGCTTGAGGATTTAATGAAACAATTTGAAATCACGACGAGCAACGCTGAATTCTTCATTGGTCTTGAAATTATTCACGATATTAAAGCACAATCGATTTTTCTTCATCAGACCAGTTACATCCAAGAAATACTAAAGCGTTTCGATTTTGTCAATACAAAACCAGTCTCAATACCGGCCGATCCACATGCTGCACTTAAACAGTGTTCCAAAGAAATATCCGAAGTAGAAAAGTATCCATACCGAGAGGCTGTCGGTTCACTCATATTTGCTGCCATATTAAGTCTACCAGACATAATGTACGCCGTTGGTAATGTCAGTCAATACTTGGATTCTTATGACAGCAGCCACTGGAATGCAGTCAAGAAAATTTGTCAATATCTCAAGAAAACTTTTAACTATGGAATCCACTTTAAGAAGAAAACTACATCAACACCACGACTTATTGGATATTCAGACGCAGATTATGCCAGTGATCTTCCTACGTCATTCAACTACTGGATATGTTTTCACCATGTGTGGTGGGCCAGTTTCAATGAATAGCAAGCGACAATCCGTCGCATTGTCCACAACTGAAGCGGAATACATGGCAACCTCTGATGCAACAAAAGAAGCAGTTTGGTTGAGACATTTATTGAAAGATCTTCAATTTCTGGGCCGAAATCCAACAACAATTCAAATCGACAACCAGAATGCAATTCGTTTAGTTAGAAATCCCGAATTTCACAAGCGAACTAAGCATATCGACATAAGGATCCATTTTATTCGTGAAAAATACGATTGCAAGGATATTGATGTGGAATATGTTTGTTCATCAGAGCAGTTAGCAGACATTCTTACTAAGGCTCTTCCCAAACCAAGATTTACAGAGTTATGTGAACGAATGGGTTGCTCACCAATCCTTAACATTAACAATTGGAAGTCAATTTTAAATTCTAATATTCCTTAAAATTTTGAAAGAAACTTAATTGAAAATGTTTTTGAAAGTCTGTTCTCATCTAGGGGGAATGTTAAACTAAGATTTTGAACAACCTACTTGTTTACTTTTACTCAATTCTGTTACTTTAATTATAATCCTGTATTCATTTCTTCATATGTTTTATATTTCAACTTTTCTTATTATTATTATTAAAACTGTTCTTGAACTATAAACGTTTTCTGTCTTTGATTATTCTCACAGATAAGTTGTTTCGAGCCTGAGTTGGGATCGCATTTTGTTTGTTTTTAGCAATCTATTCTCGCACCAAAATTCCACAAGATAGTAGCCTGAGTCAATCAGAACACTTCGAGTATATTGCGTTCCCGCTTAATCACTGATGCGATGCATACCACAGTTGCGTCTCGACCTCTATTTTCCTTGCCCAGTGTTGGACCTCGGTTGGACATCTCTTTCACTACTCTTTATTCGTTACCACTCTAAACTTTTAAAACCATTCTAAGTTACGACATAAAATTCAAAAAAGAACGAATGTTTACCGTTCTAAATAAACTCAACTCAACTGCCTCAATTTTAAATTCGAGATAACAGAACAAATCAAAATAATAGAGCAAAGACTCACCTAAAATGATTGATACCCGTGCGGCCAAGATAGCTCAGGACATAGGAACCAGGTTTTCTGTCACTCTCGCGAACTATTTATTTATTGAAAAAAAAATCAAGTTAAATAAATTCAATAAACAGACAACAACAATGAAAACTCACCCAAATAGCTTCCCAACTTGCCAGTTCCCCTCAATCGGGATTCGGCCGAATACCTATCCAAACGACCATGATACCATTCGCTTTCCGGTGGTGCAATAATAGCCGGTCTTTCACCTGCAAAAAAAAAGAAAAATAACAATAAATTAGAAATAGAATCTCAAAAGGAATAGAATTTCATTTAACAACTATTGCATCACCATTCCATTTGGAATTGCCTGCTTCGACACTGCTATTGCTTCGAAGAGACATTTCGGAGTTTGACAAATTATCCAAAACGATCGTCGTCGAATGATTGAAAAAAAAACTATTATCTATTTTTTTATTTGGACAAGATAAACAGCGATTCGAATTTCTTTGCACTTCCAACAATACTTCTGTTTCTGTTTTGTTCAGAAGTGGAGTTGAGACGAGAGTGACCCGCTTCAATATTTTGCTATTTCGCTGACTTGATTATTATTGGCATTCGGTTTCGATGGAAATCAGTCGGTTTGTCGGTATGTTTTGTTGGTAATCGATTCGGTCGGGGACACATGCGAACGAAGGAGCCTTACAGCACTCTCGAATTCCACACAAGGTTGTTGCTAGCGCTTGACGTCGTCGTCGTTTTCTCGTTATTGTTTTTCTTCAGCTTCTATGACACAGACAACGACGATAGTAAGTAAGTAGTAATGAAATCGGCCACTAGCCTCACCAAGTGAATTATATTTCGTTGTCGCATTCGTTTTGTTGTTTTATTCATTCAGCTTTTATTTTTGTATATTTTAGTGATTCGATTTGTGTTTTGTGCTCAACGATGTGTGTAGCAATAATAATTAACAAAGAAACTTTTAAAATAACGCACATCGACATTAGTCAATATGAGTACGCCAAGAGAGAGAGAGAGAGAGAGAGAGAGAGAGAGAGAGAGAGAGAGAGCGAAAGAGGTCAGAAACTATGTAAACGCTCGTTCGGTATTCTGTTCCTGAGATTGAGAAGATTTCGAGATTTATACTCACAACTCAAACTCACATGACTCACGATATGGAAATTAAGAACTTGTGTGTTGCTTCTGTTGTGATATCAGCGCACACACCGATGAGGCGCGGCGCGGCCAGTGGGGGTTCGTTGAGTAATTTGATTGGAATAAAGTAATACCCTATGGACGAGGCATGGATGACTAAGAGAATTTGAACAACTCCAAGGAGATTCTTATACACTCAACGACTCAGTGTGCGAAGAAAGTAAAAGTTAAAAGTATTTGATACAGCAGCGACGAAGGACTGATTCAGTTTTTTAAATTAAAAACTGCCGCTCTACGGATTCATTGTTTGTCTCGGATCTTGTGAGTTAAGAACAGAACAATGTGCTCTGACATTTTTGTTGTGGTTAGGGGGAAGATGGTGACGAATTTAAATATAATTGTGTCAACGTTTTTACTTGCATTTCTGTCAGTCTTGAGCACCGGAATCCCTTTCGATTGATGTAATACTTGTATTAACGGAATGAAAGATGCTCATCAACTGAACCTTGGCGTCACATCGTAGTGCTCAAAGTATGTGCTCGAGGTATGTATTTTAAAATACACAAGTAAGTAATAATTGTATGTACGAAGTCAATTTACTCTACAGGAAAGGTGTCAGAGAGCGCTAAATTCGTGAGGCACAAGATTGAATTCAAAAGTTCTAGTCAAATGCTTATTTTTGCTTTCGGAACCTGGGCCAGCAAATGCTTAAGAAGCTCTGGAATAGAATATTGGAATTTGAATCAGGAAAGAAAAAAACATCGCTGATCGAAGTCTTGAGTGCCTCGCTAAATGTGCAGTGCCGCCAGAAGCAGGATCATCTTCGTTATAAACCAGCAAAAGACAGCAGTACATAGATTTAAACAACACCTGGTTATAGGTGAGTAGACGGCAGTCTAATAGGAACCGCATCGGATAGTTTTCGAATCTGACTGGGAAGCTGATGATTTTAGTGGACTATGGAATACTCTCAAATTTATATTTCTTCCCAACTGATTACTTACTTACTTAAGGTGGCGCTACAGTCGGCTATGTGAACCTGGCACCCGACTTTTGAAACCAAAAAAATTCTTTATTTATTTTGATAGGTTAGGGTAGGTAGTTGATTGTAGTGAATTTAATTTTTTTTGTAGTTGTACAGAAAAAAAAATTTTGACCATCAAAAAAATGTCAGCCCCCGAAAATAAAATTTCGAACTTTTTTTGCTTGTTTTCCATAGATATACGCTTGTAGATGATTGTAGTGAAGTTTTTTTTTTTAAGTGAGACAGAAAAATTAAAAAAAAAAAAAATCGACCAAATTGTTCGACCACTACCTTTTTCATACTTTTCTCATACAAAAAAAGTACTGAAATTAATTAACTTTAAAATAGGAAATACTTACTCTACAATAGAAACAAACCCTCATAGAGGTTTGTAGTGAAAAAAGAATTTTACTACAAACGATAAAAATGTCATTTTAAGCCATATAGAGGTTCGTAGTGCAAAATACTCCTACTACGAAACTTTAAAATCCGTTAACAAGCTAATGGACGTTTGTAGTGAAAAAATTACTTCACTACAAACGAAAGCAACCCTCATAGAGGTTTTTAGTGAAAAAAGAATCTTACTACAAACGATAAAAATGTCATTTTAAGCCATATAGAGGTTCGTAGTGCAAAATACTCCTACTACGAAACTTTAAAATCCGTTAACAAGCTAATGGACGTTTGTAGTGAAAAAATTACTTCACTACAAACGAAAGCAACCCTCATAGAGGTTTGTAGTGAAAAAAGAATCTTACTACAAACGATAAAAATGTCATTCTAAGCCATATAAAGGTTCGTAGTGCAAAATACTCCTACTACGAAAGGACTATTTTGCACTACGAACCTTTATATGGCTTAAAATGACATTTTTATCGTTTGTAGTAAAATCTTTTTTCACTACAAACCTCTTTGAGGGTTGCTTTCGTTTGTAGTGAAGTAATTTTTTCACTACAAACGTCCATTAGCTTGTTAACGGATTTTAAAGTTTCGTAGTAGGAGTATTTTGCACTACGAACCTCTATATGGCTTAAAATGACATTTTTATCGTTTGTAGTAAAATTCTTTTTTCACTACAAACCTCTATGAGGGTTGCTTTCGTTTGTAGTGAAGTAATTTTTTCACTACAAACGTCCATTAGCTTGTTAACGGATTTTAAAGTTTCGTAGTAGGAGTATTTTGCACTACGAACCTCTATATGGCTTAAAATGACATTTTTATCGTTTGTAGTAAGATTCTTTTTTCACTAAAAACCTCTATGAGGGTTGCTTTCGTTTGTAGTGAAGTAATTTTTTCACTACAAACGTCCATTAGCTTGTTAACGGATTTTAAAGTTTCGTAGTAGGAGTATTTTGCACTACGAACCTCTATATGGCTTAAAATGACATTTTTATCGTTTGTAGTAAAATTCTTTTTTCACTACAAACCTCTATGAGGGTTGCTTTCGTTTGTAGTGAAGTAATTTTTTCACTACAAACGTCCATTAGCTTGTTAACGGATTTTAAAGTTTCGTAGTAGGAGTATTTTGCACTACGAACCTCTATATGGCTTAAAATGACATTTTTATCGTTTGTAGTAAAATTCTTTTTTCACTACAAACCTCTATGAGGGTTGCTTTCGTTTGTAGTGAAGTAATTTTTTCACTACAAACGTCCATTAGCTTGTTAACGGATTTTAAAGTTTCGTAGTAGGAGTATTTTGCACTACGAACCTCTATATGGCTTTAAATGACATTTTTATCGTTTGTAGTAAAATTCTTTTTTCACTACAAACCTCTATGAGGGTTGCTTTCGTTTGTAGTGAAGTAATTTTTTCACTACAAACGTCCATTAGCTTGTTAACGGATTTTAAAGTTTCGTAGTAGGAGTATTTTGCACTACGAACCTCTATATGGCTTAAAATGACATTTTTATCGTTTGTAGTAAGATTCTTTTTTCACTAAAAACCTCTATGAGGGTTGCTTTCGTTTGTAGTGAAGTAATTTTTTCACTACAAACGTCCATTAGCTTGTTAACGGATTTTAAAGTTTCGTAGTAGGAGTATTTTGCACTACGAACCTCTATATGGCTTAAAATGACATTTTTATCGTTTGTAGTAAAATTCTTTTTTCACTACAAACCTCTATGAGGGTTGCTTTCGTTTGTAGTGAAGTAATTTTTTCACTACAAACGTCCATTAGCTTGTTAACGGATTTTAAAGTTTCGTAGTAGGAGTATTTTGCACTACGAACCTCTATATGGCTTAAAATGACATTTTTATCGTTTGTAGTAAGATTCTTTTTTCACTACAAACCTCTATTAGGGTTGCTTTCGTTTGTAGTGAAGTAATTTTTTCACTACAAACGTCCATTAGCTTGTTAACGGATTTTAAAGTTTCGTAGTAGGAGTATTTTGCACTACGAACCTCTATATGGCTTAAAATGACATTTTTATCGTTTGTAGTAAAATTCTTTTTTCACTACAAACCTCTATGAGGGTTGCTTTCGTTTGTAGTGAAGTAATTTTTTCACTACAAACGTCCATTAGCTTGTTAACGGATTTTAAAGTTTCGTAGTAGGAGTATTTTGCACTACGAACCTCTATATGGCTTAAAATGACATTTTTATCGTTTGTAGTAAGATTCTTTTTTCACTAAAAACCTCTATGAGGGTTGCTTTCGTTTGTAGTGAAGTAATTTTTTCACTACAAACGTCCATTAGCTTGTTAACGGATTTTAAAGTTTCGTAGTAGGAGTATTTTGCACTACGAACCTCTATATGGCTTAAAATGACATTTTTATCGTTTGTAGTAAGATTCTTTTTTCACTAAAAACCTCTATGAGGGTTGCTTTCGTTTGTAGTGAAGTAATTTTTTCACTACAAACGTCCATTAGCTTGTTAACGGATTTTAAAGTTTCGTAGTAGGAGTATTTTGCACTACGAACCTCTATATGGCTTAAAATGACATTTTTATCGTTTGTAGTAAAATTCTTTTTTCACTACAAACCTCTATGAGGGTTGCTTTCGTTTGTAGTGAAGTAATTTTTTCACTACAAACGTCCATTAGCTTGTTAACGGATTTTAAAGTTTCGTAGTAGGAGTATTTTGCACTACGAACCTCTATATGGCTTAAAATGACATTTTTATCGTTTGTAGTAAGATTCTTTTTTCACTAAAAACCTCTATGAGGGTTGCTTTCGTTTGTAGTGAAGTAATTTTTTCACTACAAACGTCCATTAGCTTGTTAACAGATTTTAAAGTTTCGCAGTAGGAGTATTTTGCACTACGAACCTCTATATGGCTTAAAATGACATTTTTATCGTTTGTAGTAAAATTCTTTTTTCACTACAAACCTCTATGAGGGTTGCTTTCGTTTGTAGTGAAGTAATTTTTTCACTACAAACGTCCATTAGCTTGTTAACGGATTTTAAAGTTTCGTAGTAGGAGTATTTTGCACTACGAACCTCTATATGGCTTAAAATGACATTTTTATCGTTTGTAGTAAAATTCTTTTTTCACTACAAACCTCTATGAGGGTTTGTTTCTATTGTAGAGTAAGTAATTCCTATTTTAAAGTTAATTAATTTCAGTACTTTTTTTGTATGAGAAAAGTATGAAAAAGGTAGTGGTCGAACAATTTGGTCGATTTTTTTTTTTTAATTTTTCTGTCTCACTTAAAAAAAAAAAAACTTCACTACAATCATCTACAAGCGTATATCTATGGAAAACAAGCAAAAAAAGTTCGAAATTTTATTTTCGGGGGCTGACATTTTTTTGATGGTCAAATTTTTTTTTTCTGTACAACTACAAAAAAAATTAAATTCACTACAATCAACTACAAAGAAAATTTTTTTTTTTCAAAAGTCGGGTGCCAGGTTCACAAAGCCGCTACAGTCCGGTGTGGACTTGGACCTCAACCAACAGTCTCCGCCAGTCAGCTCGGTCCCTAGCTAGCTGTCTCCAATTTGCACTCCAAGTTGATTGAGGTCCTCTTCCACTTGTGTGCGTCACCTGAGTCGCGGTCTTCCTCTCCTTCTGCGTCCCTCGGGTATAGTGTCGAAGACTTTCCGGCCCGGAGCATTGGTGTCCATTCGCTCTAAATGACAGAGAATCTGAGTCTCTGGACCTTGACCCTTCTGGCTAGGTTCGCGTCGTTGTACAACCCGTAAAGTTCGCTGTTGTATCTCCTTCTCCATTCCCCATCAATGCACACGGGGCCAAAGATGACCCGAAGAACTTTCCTCTCGAAACAGCCTAAGGCACATTCGTCCGAATTTGTCAAGGTCCATGCTTCTGCACCATAAAGCAGGACAGGGATGATGAGGGTGTTGTACAGCTTTACCTTAGTTGCTCGAGAGAGGGCTTTTCCACTCAGTTGCTTTCTTAGCCCAAAGAAACAGCGATTAGCATGAGTAATTCTTCGTCTTATCTCGGCGCTGGTGTTATTGCCCGTGTTAATAGCGGAGCCTAGGTAGACAAACTCCTTTACTACCTGTATGTATGCGTCTATTGTGACGTTCTGTCCGACTCGTCGGTGTTGGGTGTCCTTACTCGAAGACAGCATGTACTTCGTTTTTCCCTCATTTACCACTAAACCCATTTTTGCCGCTTCTTTCTCAATTCTCACAAAGGCGCCATTGACATCACGCTGTGTTCTTCCTATTATTACAATATCGTCGGCGTACGCGAGAAGTTGAACAGATTTATAGAAGATAGTGCCTCTGGTGTTGACGGTGGAGTTTTGAACTATTTTCTCGAGAACGATGTTAAAGAGATCGCACGAAAATGCATCGCCTTGTCTGAATCCTTTTTTGACGTCGAATGATTCCGTAAGCTCATTGCCAACCTTGATAGAGCAGCGTGAGTTCTCCATCGTCATTTAGCACAAACGAACGAGCTTGGCAGGGATGCCAAAACTAGACATGGCTTTATACAGTTCGTCTCTGTAGATGCTGTCATACGCGGCCTTAAAATCGATGACGAGATGGTGGGTATCGATTTGGAGTTCATAGGTTTTTTCCAGGATCTGCCGCAACGTGAAAATTTGGTCGATGGTAGACTTTCCTGGCCTGAAGCCACATTGATAAGGACCAATCAGATTGTTGACGAAAGGCTTCAGACGTTCACATATTACGGCAGAGAGGATCTTGTAGGCGATGTTAAGCAGACTGATCCCTCTGTCATTGGCGCAGTTTAGAGGATCTCCCTTTTTCAGGATCGGGCAAACAATGCTGAGGTTCCATTCATCGGGCATGCATTCCTCCGACCATATCTTACATATGATTTGGTGCATGCTCCTATCTAGATCGTCGCCTGTGGCTTTGAACAGCTCGGCAGCTAGAACATCTGCTCCAGCGGCTTTGTTGGATTTCAGCCGTGATGTTGCTGTTTTCACTTCTTCTATGGTTCACGGAATTGTTGGCTTTCATCGTGTATGATAAAAGGCTCCTGTCTGACGGCGGGGTTCTGTTCGTCGTCGCCGTTATACAGTCTACAGAAGTGGTCTTTCCAAATTCCCAGCATTGACTGCGATTCTACTATAATGTTCCCTTGTTTACCTACGCAGGCATCGGTTCTTGCTCGATGACCCTGAGCCAGCTGTTTTACCTTCCGATAAAATCTCCGAACTTCATTCCTGCTGTTAGCTCTCTCAACATCTTCGATCTGACGCTTCTCATGCTCTCTCTTTTTTCTCCTGAGAAGCCGACGTTCTTCTCTACTCTTCTGCTCGTAGAGCTCACGAGCAGCTCTTGTCCTTCTTTGCAGCGCCGCTTTGTATGCTTCCTGCTTGGCTGCATGGGCCTGCCTGCATTCTTCGTCAAACCAGGGGTTTCGTTTTGGTGGCTGTGTGAAACCCAGCACATTAGAGGCGGCATCTCTAACTGCATTCTGGCAATGTTGCCACTGGTCTTCGATACTTGATGTTGGCGGCATGGGACTCCTTAAGAGGTTACTTGACACTCGATCAGAGAAGGATCTGGCGATCTCTTGCGATTGTAGCCGTCCGTCGTCGAATTTTCTTGCAGCATTTCTTTGTTTTGGCCGTTGTCGGGATATTCGTAGCAGTACCTTGGCTATGACGAGGTAGTGGTCCGAGTCGATGTTGGCTCCTCGGAAAGTTCGAACATCTAGAATGCTGGAAAAGTGCCTCCCGTCGATCGCAATGTGATCAATCTGGTTGACGGTTGATTGATCAGGAGATCTCCATGTACCTTTATGGATGTTGAGATGTGGGAACCAGGTGCTTGCTACCACAACATTTCGCCCCGCAGGAAAATCGATCAGCCTGAATCCGTTGTCGGAATGGGTGTCGTGCAGGCTGTGCTTTCCGACTGTTCTTCCAAAGATGCCTTCTTTTCCCAGCTTTGCGTTAAAATCGCCGAGGACAATTTTCGTGTCATAGCTAAAGCTAGGACATTGCTCATACGTTTTGTCGAGGAGCTCGTAGAATTCGTCTTTGGTGTCGTCCTTTTTCTCTTCTGTGGGGGCATGCGCGCATATTAAGCTAATGTTGCCGAATTTAGCCTTCGTGATGCGTTCGCTTACGCATTTGAAGCTCAAAACTTTTTGCCTGAGTCTGCTTCCCGCGACGAATCCGTTCCTTTACGACCTGGGCTTCAAATATGTCGACAAATATGTGTTCACCAAGTAGTTCGACCTAACTGGAACTGAGGACGCCACCGTTCTTTCCAAAAAGAAATTCATCTGCTGCCGTCCCTCGTGGGAAGTGCCTTGGTGGGAACACTCCTTCGTTGTGGGGTAACTAGTAGTAACAGCCTACTCCGCTTCGACCTGTCGACCATGGGAGGCCCTGCTGCGAAAAAAAGTTTCGCGATCGCATAGCTCTAAGCATCGCAGCAGTAGTTACCGTAAGCCGCTCCGCCACGTCAAGGCTTACCCCATGGACGCTGTATCGTTAAAAAAAGGACCAATAATCTTCTCAGGCTGAGTTTTAAGCGACGACCGACGCTCAACTTGCAAATATACTTCAGATGTTGCTAGAATGAAGTTTTTCCTAATTTTTTCATGTTTGCAGCGCCGCCTCTGTGTATGCCTCGCGCTTCGAGATGCGGACATGTAGTTTAGTTAGAAAAGTTTCGTCCGTCGACTCTATTGCAGATACCGAGGTGAAGGAATCAGGTAGACAACGCTTCTGTTTCCCGTAGAGATCGACGTATTCTTTGTCTTGAGCAATAAACGGATCTCTTTAAATCAATACCTCGACAAACGAGCCTTTAAATGGCATCTAAACCAGGGATGAGAATGCTAAGCCCGAAAAGTGAAGCGTATTGCCCAAAAAAACGAAGTAGATTTGTAAAATATGTAGCAGATAATTGAATTGAATTCTTTATTGAGACATTAATATAAATTTACAAAAGTTATTGCATAACAATATATATGATATATCTGCGGCTGTAGTGTATTGCCTGCTTTAACAATTGCGAATAATGAGAAGCCTCATGGCTGATTAATTAAATGAAATGACTCTCATGCTCTTTAAGAGTATATATAAACTGTTACATTGACGGAAGGTCACTATAACTTTTACCTAATATACCTAAAACTAAAGAAACTTACAAACTAAGTAACAAAACAAAAAACACCAGTAAAATTCATGAATGGAATAACGTTAAGAGTTAGAGAATTAAAATGAGATGGCAAATACATTAGGTGAATGGAATCATTTTTAAGACGAAAAATTGAAGAATTACTTATTCTTAAATCACAGTTTAGTTACCAATTATCACATTGTCTAAAATAAAATACATTTTCTGGCAAAAGATAGTGATATTGACAAGTATACTTAAGATATGATAAAATTAAGTTAATAATATTAGTCAGGAAAGTACTGTCCACTTGAAATAATAAAATGGAACATTGACGTTAAGTTAGTTATATTTTTTTTTAAGTTGATGATATTAATATGTCAACATAGATAGTGAAAAGTGAACGGTGCAGATTTAAAAAGGAAACTTAAATGTTAGCCACGGTTTTGGCCTGGGGTGGCACAATCATAAAATGAGGGAGTCGATGAATCCACTGAGTCGGTATCAAAGGAAAGAATCCCAAGAGGAGATAAGTAAACTTCACTGATCCAGGACGCCCCGGTCTGAGAAATAATGACGTCACTTATGAGATCATTTTCTGAAAGGTCTAAGTTGGAGATATATACAAAGAAAACAAATTTATTTTCATTTTATTTGATACTAGCTGGTACCCGCGCCTTTGCCCGCGTTTAGTTAAAGTTAACTTATTATTTTAATATGGTGTTGTACAGGATATAAGGCGAAACAATGAAAAGATTCTGGGCATTAGACACCTGCGAACACGCATCGCATATAGCTGTCCATGGGAGAAGCACAGCTTTTCTAGATTAGAGAACTACATACCTGAATTTTTCCAAGCTTTGCAACTTACTTTCTACTTTCATTAAAGCATGCAGTAAAATGCAAATTTCGTCGAAAAATTCATTGAGGATACATTAAGTAAACATAAGCGTCCTTAATTCGGAGTTAAGACTTTCTGTGTGGAAGAATTGTCGTATATTTTTCAGTTTGTATTACTTTTGGATCCAAAAATTCTAACAATTCCAACTTTTTGTCGGTCAAATCAAACCGAAGTTTCAGTTGATCGCACAAGACCACGAGCACACGTTTCCGCAAAATGTGTATGTGTCTTGTGATTGAAGTAGCAAATTTTTGAGTACATTCAGATCTTGAAAATGACTTTTTCGATTAACAAAAAATGAATCAATACAATATACAACACATCTTAAATGAATTTAGTGAGTTTGAAAAAATGTAGTAGAAATAGGTTGCTACGTAGCAGATGCATAAAAATAAATTAATGAAGTAGATCTGCTACATATGAAGTAAATACTCATCTCTGATCTAAACCCTATTCGTTTTACGTATTGCCGAAAATAAAAACGGAAATTCTTAAATCTAATTGAAATCTTGAACATTTTCTTTTCAGAAGCAGAGGGAATTACATTCAATATTCCAGCACCTATAATTGTATTTTTGCTACAGATTATTAAAAATAGTAATGAGGACTTACCATTAGACATATTGGGTCCATCAAATTCATCCTGATCCAATTCATGCGCCAAATCGGCCAAATCAAGCCCACCGACAGCAACGGCACCCACCCCAACGCCCAATGCGCCTAAACCACCCAATCCACCAAGACCTCCCATTCCACCGTCTTCTGAACCCGTCGATGGAGATCCCAGTTTATCCTTTTGAATCACATCAATATTCCCCAGACGCAAGAGATCTGCCATTATAAGTGACTAGAACAAGATCCCCAACACTTTGCTTCTTTCACGAAATCCAATCAATGGGAAGCAAAAGCAACAACTCTTTTTTTCTGTTCTTTTTCTTAAGAATTTTAAGTTTTTCTACAGGAATCCGAGGACAATAAAGAGAAATACACAATAATTAAAGAAGCCCAAGGAGAAGAAGGAAACGTTTTTTATGAGCACCGGAAACACTGAAATGGTGGCACTGGCAGCACCCTAAATGACGAATAGACGGCAACGACGACGACGTCTACGAGTCAATCGAACGAAAAATGTCTTCACTTTGCTTTGCAATGTGATGTGATGATGACTCAAAGCATAAAATCCAGATATATTTTTCAAAGAACTGCACCCGCTGATAACCTTTTACAGCTAGGAAACAATAAAAATCCGTACAATAAAATATCAAACACACAGGAAGCGTAGACGACACTTTTTATGAGAATTTTTACAATTTACATTTATGAAGATTTTTTTTTTGTTTTCTTTTAGTTTAGATTTTCCTTTCAATATGATTTTCTTTACACATCGAAAAGGGAACTATACCGAACGAATATGAAAACAAAAAAGAGATAGAACCGAAGAAAAACAGGCGACAAGATTTTTTTTAATTGCTTTGTTTTTATGCCAAGCTCTGAATTTATTTATTTTGTCTATCGTTTTATCGGTTTTCCACTTTCACTACACCAATTGCGATTGGAGTCCATTTTTATGCGAATTGAATTGGAAAAGTGTATAAATTAGAATTTTTATCAAAGAAAATTTTCCCTATCCAATAGACCGACGAGACGAGCACGAAAACGACGAAGCGAAGTGAAATTTTCTTGTATTTGGAAGAATAATTATTTCTACAATCCACACTGTTAGAGAGAGGAGCACAGATGTATGAAATTACACCAGGAAAGGGATCTTGATTCGAAGTGTACGGAAAACTGTATTACCTACGTAAAATCGGCTGGGTAGTTTTCGTTTACACAGCACTCAAACAGCATTTACATTTCACAATTTTTTGTTTCAGTAGAGGAGCAATAACAGAAACTAGCAGCCGTATTCATAAGGCGTTTTTCTTTTTTACATCTGAACAGAGCTTGAAGTGTCAAACGAAAAATTGTGTTTCTTTTTTAGTTCAGAGTGTTCAGAGCATAAAATTTGTGTTACTTTTTTCGTTCAGAGCACTGATTCTGAGTGTTCAGAGTTCGACGACGCGCTCAGAAAAAAGAGACCGAGCGTAATGAACGAAATGCTGAGCGCAAGCGTGTTTTTCTCAAAACAATTGAAATGGCGGAGGAAACAAGTCGCTCAGGCAAAGATGATTAGTTTTATTTTGAATAATTAATTAATTATTTTATTCATTAATGAAAAAATGTTGATTTCAGCTTTCAAAAATACGAAGGGTCGATGTCTGAGCTAAAAATGCTCAATTGCATTTCAAAATGAAATCTTAGCGTTCAGAAAATGTTCACAGCTTCATTTGTTCAGAGCGTGTTGAGCGAGCTCTGGGGGTCAATTCTGTAACTGTGAAGTTGTGAAGTGATAAAAATAATATCATTTCATTTTTCACAGGAGGTTTTCATTTTATCAGTTCACAATATCACAAAATGCGATTCTGTATCCCTTTGTGAAAAAATGTGTACTAAAGTGTTCTAAAAGGTGCTAAATGATAAATGCTGTCAGTTTTTTACATTATTTTTGTCTGGCAGTCGAAGCGAAGTTGTATTAAATTCAATGTCAGGAATAATTTATTAAATTAATTATAAATAATAATAACCCGTACTCAGCAGAGGTATTTATTTTTCAATTATCATAATATATTTTGTTACATTTTTTCGTTTACCTAGGAATGTTGGAAGGATCTTGCAGCATTCGCTCCGATACTAGAGGAATCTGTTAGAGGTAATGACTGATGAGCATTTCATGTTTCGCTGCCCAAAAGATCTTTGTTTGTGTCTTATAAACGAGAGCTGACATTATAACTACTATAAGCCAGGCAGACAGTGGGCTCCCATGCCATGTACAATTACTGAGCGCGTTGCTTTTGTCGGAACCGGCCTTTGTAAGGTGGTGTTGTTCAGGAATTATTGTATTCCTTATCACAGACGTCTGTGAGTCACTGTGTAGGTATCAAACAAACAAAATGAAAAATAGGTTTTTACATAATTCTGTCTTTAAATATAGCAAGATATGTTTTTAAATAAAAGGTTTTGTGTGTCCACAAAAAAATAACTAATTTACCTATTTTAATTAAGCACTATAATTTGTCAAACGAATCCCAATCATTACATAGGTCGTATTTTGCTTCAAAGAACTCTAACAGAGTTTTTGGGCTTCTGACCACTTGAGCGTGTGTGAATTGCGTTGAAATGTGGATTAAAACTTGTATTGAAAAACAACTCGTTCGTTGGTCTTATTAACGTGAATAGTAGTGCTTTAGCTCTTCTTTTCACTTGTCCATTTCATATTTTCACAAATAAATTTGACTGTGATAAAAATATAGCGTTGTGAAAAAATTAGACAGAGTTTTTTTCATTTTTTCACACATACAGAATCGGAAATAGTGTGAAGCTGTGATAAAATTTATCACTTCACAACTTCATAGTTACAGAATTGACCCCCTGGACACTCAGAGTTCGGCTCTGAACTAAAAAAGAAAAACGCCTATAATGGGCGCATTCACTAACCTAGTCACTACGTAGTCGATTTTTAACTAGCTTTGTGAATGCAAAATTACACTACAAAGCTAGTCGAAAGCAAACTGTCAAATAATAATAGTTCAGTATTTTTAGGTTTTATTTGCGGAAAAATTCCTAATTTTTGTATACACCTTTATTACGGCCAGCGTTGTAGATAATTTCACAACTAATTTTTATGTGTGCATAGGTCGCGAGATATTTGCGAAAAAGTTAATTTCGTGACTTTTTGACCCTTAACTTTTTTAGTTGGCACGATATCAACGTCAATTTTTAACATCTTCATGACAACACCGTAATTACTTATACTAATGGCCAGTTGCACCAAACGCTTTTAAATATTTATCGCCTCGTTAAATTTTAAAATGCTATTTATCGGTTGCTCCAACCAATTTTAGTTTTAAAAGGCCGATAAACAGGCTGATAAACTAAAATGCCATTTTCCTCCAGATAAATTTTAAAACCGAGTTTTAATGAAAATATCTACAAAAAAAAACAAACATTTCACTTTTGACAGGACATTTGAAAGTTACAAATTACAATTCAAAAACATATTTGAATTAAATACATAGATCGCTGGATATGAACGGCTGGAGTCACTCCATCCGTGGCTCGGTTTTCAATAATTCGGCGAAATTTTAGTGCAATGTCGATATGTGCATTTTTCTCCTCCTCCGCATAATAGGTCCGTTCTTTTAATTTTTCGGCAGTTTTTGTAAAAACTGTCAAAATCGAGGATTGGGGATGAAATTTTGTGATTCTCCCAAAAAGTAAAAGAACGCTTAACAGCAAAATTCTGCAAAATGCACAAAATTACATCAAACGTCAGCAAAATTCAATGTACTTCAATGTACAGAACTTACAAAAATCGGGAGTAAAAGAACGGAAAAGTTGGAGAATTTGGTAGTTTTTGGCAGTTTAAGGGAGTAAAAGAACAGACCTAATTTTTGCCTCTTTCCCTTTTTTCTTGGCATCCATTTTTTTTTTTTGAAATTCATATTATTTAAATTGCTGGGCGAAACACGAATTCAAAAATAGGAACGTAACAAACAAAATAAAACGACGGTTCTGACATCTCTTTTTCGTTCAGTTTAAAAAAAAAAGCAGGGATGTTTCGCAAACAGCATTTTAGTTAAAAAATAGTGAAAGACATTGGTGCAACCCAGTAAATTTATCAGGCCGATAAATTTTATAAGCATTTTAACAAAAACTGGTTTTTGTGGATTTTGGTGCAACTGGCCATAAGTTTTCACCTACCCTAAATCCGAGATTTAGCGAAGAAGATTTAAAATAAATCTCGAAGTGTTTTCACTGGCCCAATAAGATTTAGCTTGTCTTTTGCAAGATTTATTTTACCGTTATATGTATGACATTTCACAATTCACAAAAGGAAAAAAGGATTTTAATAAAATAAAAACTTATTGGCGCAAATTTTAAAACATTTAGGCGCACATTTTGAAACAATTAAACTCTACTTTAAATCCAATTTAAAATAGGAGTCGACTCTAAAAACAAATTTTAGATTCAGGGTCGACTTTATCTCATTTTTGAACGACTTAAAGTATACTTTATCGTTAAAGTGGTCGTCTAACTTTAAAACGGAGAGAGCGTTCGTTTAACTCCTTAAAGTATAGTTTTGAACGAGCAGATTTTGAGATTTTCGAAGATTTTGAAGTTGAAAGAGAGCAAAGAGTTTGTCAAATTCGTGTATCCTCTTATTTAAATTAAAATATTCATTTATCTTTTTTGTAAAAAAAAAAAATTTATGAACCACGGGACTACCAAGCTGGATTTGCTGCTTGTTTTTTGACACTTCTTGCAGTTGTGTGTGTACGTTGTTTGCTTTTAATTTTATTTCCTATTTGCCCTTTTTGAGAGTTCATATAAACAAATTACACTTGTAGGGAAATTTATTCCTGTTTTAAAGGAATATTTTATACCCATTTCAGAGCACACTATTCCACCTTCACTATGACAAATAAAAACAAAACAAATTGGAACATCAATTGGATATTTATTTAAACACATTGGCGCAAATTTTAAGACATTTAAAGTATACTTTAAATCCACTTTAAAGTAGGAGTCGACTCTAAAAACAAATTTTAGATTCAAGGTCGACTTTATCTTATTTTTAAACGACTTAAAGTATACTTTATCGTTAAAGTGGTCGTCTAACTTTAAAACGGAGGAAGCGTTCGTTTAACTCTTTAAAGTATAGTTTTGAACGAGAAGATTTTGAGATTTTCGAAGATTTTGAAGTTAAAAGATAGCTAAGAGTTTGTCAAATTCGTGCATCCTCTTATTTAAATTCAAATATTCATTTATCATTTTTGTAAAAAAAAAAATATGAACCATGGGACTACCAAGCTGGATTTGCTGCTTGTTTTTTGACACTTCTTGCAGTTGTGTGTGAACGTTGTTTGATTTTAATTTTATTACCTATTTGCCTTTTTTGAGAGTTCTAATAAACAACTTACACTTGTAGGGAAATTTATTCCTGTTCTAAAGGAATATTTTATACCCATTTCAGAGCACACTATTCCACCTTCACTATGACAAATAAAAACAAAACAATTTGGAACATCATTTGGATATTTATTGAAACACATTTTCACAAAGAAAAACATAACATTTATTAGAACTAAATATACAAACACTAAATAATCACATTTTTTCCTGTTTTGGGGAGATAAATGTAGTAAAAACCGATAAAAACTGCAAGCGTAAAATGACAGTTCACTTATTCAATTTATTGATGTGTCACATTTAGGCGAGTTCACACAACGTTATGTTTAAAGTCCAATCTAGTTAGAAGACTCGTTTAAAGTGTTTAAAAATAAGAAAAGTTAGAAGTGCTTTAAGTAGAGTAGACTTTATTTCTTAAACGAGGGCTGACTTAAAATTTGCGCCATTTTCACAAAGAAAAATATAACATTTACAAGAACTAAATATACAAACACTAAATAATCACATTTTTTCCTGTTTTGGGGAGATAAATGCACTAAAAACTGTTAAAAACTGCAAGCGTTAAATGACAGTTATTTATCAATTTGTCACATTTAGGCGAGTTCACACAACATTTTGTTTAAAGTCCAATCTAATTAGAAGACTCGTTTAAAGTGTTTAAAAATTAGAAAAAGTTAGAGTGCTTTAAGTAGAGTAGACTTTATTGCTTAAACGAGGGCTGACTTAAAATTTGCGCCATTTTCTTTTTCATTTTTTTGCAAATTTCAATTTTGAAATTTCAAAATTCAATGAAACATAACAATAAAATAAAACAATTGTTTTGCCTACCTCCAACGCTTTCTTCCACCAAATCTGAAACGTTATGGATAGGAAGGCTTCCTAGAATGGCATGTATTTTTGTAAAAAAAAATCCACTCTGACGGGGAACCACCGGGTGGACCCATTAATTTTTTTAAATTGAATTTCGATTGTCAAGAAAAAAAAGACATTCAACTAAATAAGTTCCCGAAATTAGGTATGTTTGATTCGTTATTACAGCATGGAATCATTCAGCCTGGAATCATCGAGGAGATTTATAGAAGATTTATTTTAAATCTCCTCGTAAGGAGATTTAAAATTTGTATGGTAAATCTCGAGATTTAGAAGAAGATTTAGCTCTGAATCTCGAAAAAGGTGATTTAGGTGTAGGTGAAAACGTAGTATTACTAGGAAATTTTTCCCAGATTGTTTTTTAAAATGTCTAAAATGACTGGACTATGAACATATGAAGTAAGAAACGTGCTCCCTTTTTTTGCTTATTATCCTATGAAAAAACACTACCTGTGCCCCGGTTCTGTAATGGGCCAATGCTCAAAATATCAAACTATTTGGAAATGCTTCACTCATTGGCTTCACTACTCTCTCGCATTTATCAACACCTGAACGCGATCCAAATGTTAAAAAACACTTCCTTCCCTTTCTAAAAAGCACGCAAGCACAAGCAAAAAGCAGTAAACAAAATTTATCTGTCATCCGGCTGCTTGTTTACAAAGTGACAGCAAATTGTAAATTTTGTTTTTCAATAAATTTAAAAATATATTGGCTATTTCTGCTTTAATTTTGTTAAACTAAACTAGCCAACTCAAGCACCAACAATGACCGGCTCCATCAACATCGAAGACTGCCGCAAACTAGTCAAATTCTTCATAGACATGCGACGTTACAACACGGCTCTATTTTGGGCCGAAAAAGTCTCCCTCATGAGCGAGAATGATCCCCGAGACATCTACATGCAAGCCAATTGCATGTTCCTTCTCAAGGAATACCAGCGTGCCGTTTACACAATTAAAATCCATGGGCTTGAGAAGACAAACATCATGTGCTTCTATTTGGTCCTTGAGTGCCTATACGAGTCGAAGGAATACAACGAGGCCATCACTCTTATGAATTCCACAGATTTTGAGTTCTTATCGACGTCATTTGTGAGCAAGTCGTGCATTGTTGGCGACAACAGCAGCATTTGGATGGATGAGAGCAACAAAAACAACGTCCTGGCTTCGATCATCTTCTTTAAAGGGAAGATCTACGAAGCAATGGATAATCGCGGCTTGGCAGTGGATTACTATGTCCAGGCGTTGCACAAGTCGGTGTTTTGTTTCGAAGCGCTGGACGCTCTGACACAGCACGACATGCTGATGGCGAGTGAAGAAAACGAACTGCTGCAACATTTGCCATTCTATCAACAGTGCACCGAAGCTGAGACAAAGCTCGTGTCTGCGCTGTACTCTAGCAAATTGAAGAAGTATTACGAAACCGACGGGTCGGACATGAATGCTGAAAGCCTGGCCAATAGTCGCTTTAGTAAGTTCAAATCCATCAAAGACCTGACGGGAAAAATTATGAAAACCCTGCCGCATGAGGTGCAACTCAACAAGACAAAGATCTCGAATCTAGTAGCACCTGGAGTTGTATCTGCAAACATTCTCTCACCAGCCAACAAACTACTCGAAGATCTGAAGAATGTCCAGACTTCTTTTTTCAACAACAGCCTCTCGAAAGTGTTTCCCAACGAAGGCGACTCGAACCGTATGAACTTCAGTACACTCAACACCACCAAGGACACTGACGAGGCCAACATGATTCCTCTAGCAACCTGTCTGAGCAGGATCGAACACAGTACTGACTTGCTGGCCGGAAAGGCCCTCAAGCTCTTCTACAATTGCGAATACAAACACTGCCTGCAGGTGTTGAATGAGTTGCTGAAAATCGATCCCCACCACCGTGACGGATTGACAGTCCAAATTGGCTGTCTAGTCGAATTGAAGGACTGCAGCAAGTTGTTCTATCTGGCCCACAAGCTGGTCGATAATTATCCGGAAAAAGCAATTTCCTGGTACGCCGTCGGTTGCTACTATGACCTCATCGGAAAGAGTGACCCGGCGAGACGGTATCTACTCAAGGCTACCTCCCTGGATCGTCTCTATGGACCGGCATGGCTCGCCTACGGCCATTCATTTGCCAAAGAAAACGAACACGATCAAGCGATGGCGGCCTACTTCAAGGCCACCCAACTGATGAGAGGCTGCCACCTGCCACTGTTGTACATCGGCGTCGAATGCGGCATGACCAAGAACCTCGAGCTGGCTGAACAATTCTTCTACAAGGCCCTGTTTGTAGCCCCCCTTGATGTGTTTATTCTACACGAGCTGGGCATCATCAAATATGAATACCAGTGCTACGACAGTGCCGAGGACATTTTCCGGGCAACCGTCGAAATCGTTACGGCCCGGTCGAACAAGAACATGGAAGACATCTCGCCTAAGTGGGAATCCTTATTCAACAATCTCGGACACTGCTGCCGGAAGAACAAGAAGTACGAAGAAGCCCTGAAACACCACCAATTCGCTTTGCTTCTGAAGCCACAATCGGCACCGACTTACACCGCCATTGGGTATATTTATGCTTTGATGGGAAATTTCGAAGAGGCCATTATCAATTGCCACAAGAGTCTGGCATTAAATCGAGATTGTGTAGTGACATCGACGATTTTGAAGAATTGCATCGAGGACCATATGGAGAGTCAGTGTGAGTCGGATGACGGAATACTGTTGGATAGTTCGAAACAGAAAATTGTTTGAAAATGTACACCCCTCTTTGTTAAGATTTACTGTTAATTTCATAATGTTTGTAAAATAATAAAATAAATCTCCATACACGAAATCTGTCTTTCCAACAGATGGATTTGATTTGTTCTGCAGCGTATTAGTTAAATACATTGATCAGCAAAGCTTGTAACAATCGGCATTTGACTGGAGATTTCTTTTTTTACACACTATCAGAATTGGTCGTATGGGCTTATAGCAAGCACATTTTACGACCAATGGTTTGCCAACACAGGAACTGTGTTATACCACCGGCTCATCACTTAGTGTGGTGTTAGTTGTTAGTAGGAAAATAACGAAACTATAACAAATAACACAGCACACATAAATAATTAACATAAAATAAACAAAAAACATGACAAAATTAACATAAAACATTTAAAAGAGTGGAACACTGGTTTTTAAAATTATTTTAACCCATTAACACCCAAGGGTATAGAAAAATAGAAATATTATATTTTTGTGATGTTTTCTGTTTATTAAGTTTAAATTTAAGATAATTGCAAAAAAAAAAGTTTTCAAAAAATAGTGGTCAGCAGTTACGAGGGTGTACTTTTATTTAGTACAATGGTATCATACATACTATTTTAATTTTTGATTATTATGAAAATTTTTAAAGCAATCTTTATGTATGAAAAGGGTCACATTGCTCATTTCACAACACCATTTCGATCGCTGATGGCACTGGCGACACCTTAACTGATTTGGTAACTTCTTCCTGGGCTTTCTGTTATGCTCCTTTTGACTGCGAGTTTCGATTGTCCTTGATTCAAAATGTGAAATCTGAAATAATGCAGCGTAACAGCTCTTGTTAACTCCAGTAAATCACCTTTGTAGTTGTTGGTCAATTTGTGAAGCTTCCAGGCATTAGAGACAGTAGATAATATCATCGATGTGAAAATGTTCCACCACCACTTCTTCCCCCTTATTTCTATAGAATAAGAGTTGATGAACTGATCATGAAGATCAACACCGCCCGTATTTTTATTATAGTTTTTGAAGAGAAGCGGCTGAGGAATATTAATTTTTTTCTGTTGTTCTTTGTCCCATCTTTTTACATTCTCGCAAGGTTCGATTTTGTCGTAGTTAGTGGCTAAAGTGACGATGCTGTTGTCTTTACATTTAACGAAAAGCAACTCATTGGTGTCGTCGAATTGGTGGTCAAAAGTACCCACTGGTGGAGCAACCATGACGATATCAGCATTGACTATATCGTCATTGCTGAATAATTCGTCCAGGGCAGATTCAAGATTTTGAAAGCGTTTTCCATAAAAGCTTTTCGATGGGATGCTTTTGAAATTCATTTTAGAAACTAAAAAAAAATGTGCATGCATAAACCCATTGTACTTTTTAAAGTACATCAAACTTTGACAAAACTTACCTCCTTATATATACAACAAAATATATATGAAATTACAATTTTCGAAACGTTATCTTTATTTCTTTTGATTATTTGGAAGGAAATCGAAATATTTGTATTTTTACGAGTTTTATGAGCACTTATGTTTTTGTGACTAACAACACGAGTAGAAATATAATATGTCATGCACAAAAAGATAATTTCAAATAAGCCTACTTCGTTTTTTGTAAAAAAAAAAACTATATGGAAAAATTCAAATTTATTGAATAAAGAAGGATAAATGTCAAACGTTTCATTTTTCAGTATTGCCATAAATTTATGAGTCCATCAACTTAGTTCAATTTACTGTACTTAAAAAAGTACAATGGGAGAGAATGGGTTAAGTTGAGTTTTACTTAAATTAAAATCAAAAAGTTGTGAGTTCCAGTTTATAAGTTTACCCATGCGTGTCAAAGGCTCATGCATTCCATAATTTGTTCGGTGCATAGAGATCCTAATCAAATCCTGACTACGGAGATTATAACCTCCCCCTCGATAGCAAAACAGAATTTTACAGAGAAGGTCAGGAGCATCCGTGACTCCAGTAATAATTTGATGGAAAAAGACAATGTCATTATTATTTCTTCTCTGTTGAAGTGTTTGCATCTTAAGGATTGACAAACGGTTTTCGTACGGAGGGACATTTAGGGGATCAATCCACTGAAACCCTTTTAACAAAAAACGAGTGAAATTCCGTTGCACAGATTCCAATCTTTCAATATAAATATTATAGAAAGGAGACCATACCTGCGATGCATACTCCAGATGGGGACGAACCAAGCTGTTGTATAAAACACTGGTAACATTGGGATCGCGGAATTCTTTTGACCACCGTTTGATAAAACCTAACATGGAATAAGCTTTGTTAACGATGCCGTTAATGTGCTCAGAAAAATCTAAATTAGGTGTAAAAAGAACTCCAAGGTCCTTAACAGTTAAAACGCGCGTTAAAATGTGTTGTGAAATGACATAGTCATGAGATGAAGGTGAACGTTTTTTTGAGAAAGTCATCGTTTGACACTTTGTCGGGTTTAGATTTAAAATGTTCTTTTCACACCATACTGTGAAACGGTTAATATCATTTTGTAGTAAAATACGATCATTTCAAAGTTATATTTTTATATATCTTCATATCATCCGCGAAGATGAGAATTTCACTATTATTTAGGGTGACGTGGTCATCGATGCACCACCCTATTTTCAAATGACCATAACTTTTTCCAATGAACTCTTTTTGTTATGTGTTTTTGTATTTCATTCTTTAGATATGTTATGAAAATACGTACGAACTTATATTTTCGATATGATCTGAATTCTTTGCGTAAAAAGTACCTTTTCCCAAAAAACCAAATGGTGCATGGTGCACCATGGTATGTACTGAATGCACCAGTCGTATGTACACGATGCACCACAAGTTTATTTAAGGAATTAAAACAATTTTTTAACGTCATAGACAGATTTATTTATTCAAACAAAAATATACGAGAACTTAAATATAAAAAAAATCGATCAAAAGACCATATCACTTAAGGGAACTTTAAAATAAAAATAAATAGAGGAGCTCCACTAAAGCAAAGTTATTATAGGATTTAAGTTCATCAAATGGACGGTCAAGAAGTTAAGAATTCAAAGCAACTGATGAATTTTCGGTATTTTCTTGATCAGATAAGATTTTAGCTGCTGCAGTCGTTCCTTTATTTCATCTTTGTCTTTTTACACAGTAAACCATGGTGCATTCAGCACCATGCTTATGTGGTGCATTATGCTATTATGCACCACCCAGACATTTTTTAAACAAATTGAAATAGTTTATAACAAAAGGAACAAAACTATTCACTCCTAATTTTAAAATGTTAGCAAATGTTCAAAAAACTGTTTAATTGATTTGTTATAAAGAAACTCTTTAATTCCACTCAGATATTAAAAAAATAAGCCAACCTTATTTTTTCACTTTATCACTGTAAATTTATAAAACACTCCGCGCAAGTGAGCCACCAAAGAGAAGCACTTTCAAACTTAAGTCTATCGGAGTTTCTGAAAGTAACGGTTACATTTGAAAGAGGTATACACTAATCCAGATTCCGGTTTGGCGTATATAGCCGTGGTGCATTCTGCACCACTGGTGCATTGATGACCACGTCATCCTACACATAACGGTGCATCATTGATAGCTAATATAAAGAGAAGGGGTCCCAGATGGCTACCCTGTGGAACACCTGATTTAGCAAAGTATGATTTAGAGTAACTATGTATTTCTAAATTTAACCTGATAAGACCTATTTTCAAGGTAAGACACAATCCACGTTATAAAAAAAGGTGGGAAGCCGTAAGAAATTAATTTAAACTTTATAATCTCATGAGATAGTTGATCAAAAGCCTTTGAGAAGTCCGTGTAAACACAATCGACTTCATGGCCATATTCCAAAGCCTGTAAACATTTATTCAAAAAAATAACCAGATTTGTGACAGTAGATCGTTTTTGCATAAAGTCATGCTGTTGATTGCAGATAACATTTCTACAGTTGAATGCCAAAGTGTCACATACTACATGCTCAAACAACTTTGGAATACATGAGAGCTTAGAAATCGGTCTATAATTACAGATATTCTTATCACCTTTTTTATATACGGGAGTTATAAAGGCACTCTTCCATAGTGCGGGAAATTTGCCTGATTTCAAAGATAAATTAAAAATGTTTCGCAAGGGAAGAGCTAAGCATGACCTACATTTTTTTAGGACTACGGGTGGAATTCCATCAGGTCCAACAGACAAATCTTCTTTAAGAAGTGACAGAAATTGTAAGATTTTATCATATTCTATTGTGATATTATTAAAAGACACTTGCGGACAGTTTTGCAAATAATTAAAGTAATTTTCGTCCACAAAAACTGGCGAATCAATGAAGGATTGTTTAAAATTGTTTGCAAAACCGTCACAGATGTCAGAAGTCTTGGTCAGGGTAACATTATTGTAATAGCGTTTTTTTTTTTTTTGGTAATCCGGAATTGTACACAGAACTGTCCGATTCCGGATTCCAAACGAACAGGCAAACACATTTTTTCGCTTCTAAGGGTTGAATGGTTGTGTATTTGTGAAACCTCATATGCAGAATTGCAGATGACATGACATTGTTTTTAATTTCTTTATTTGTAAACATGGCAGCGAGTACGTATATGCGAGTGCGTGCATGTATGCGTGATTCTGACTTCAAATTCGGAATCGTTTTTCTGTTCTATTCAGAACAAGAACTGTCATCTTGTGCCAAGTGAACGAGTACAGAACTGTTCGGAACAGTTCCGGACGACCAAAAAAAACGCTATAAGTGAAGTTAACAGGGTAGCCATCACACTTTTTTTAGAGTTAATGAATTTCCAAAAGTTACTGGGATCTGATATTACAGAAGCCCCCATCGACTCTAGATATTCATTATATAATTCGTAAAAGAGTTTCTTGAACTCTTCAAACAAAGATATATAAATTACTTGATTTTCCACCGTCATACACTTAATGTATTTCTTCCAGGCTTTATTTCTTTTGTTGCGAAGGTATTTAAGGTCCTTTGTATACCAGGGATGCATATTAGTATTGGAGGGAATTGTCCTTCTAATTGGTACTGCTTCTTTTAAGCAATTCGTCAAAGCTGAATAAAAACTCGAAATTGTTTCGTCAATATCGTTAGAGATCGGTAAGTGTTCTATACCGGATTTGTTTAAACAATCCAAAAGCTTTTGAAAATCAGTTCTCCGAAAATCAAATGCATGTGAGCAGTCATGAGGATTACTGTTGTCTAGTAAGTGACCGCTCGTGTCAAGAAAAATGTCAAGGGGTGGATGGTAGTTGTCTATGTTACATAAAGCAGAGGAAGATTCTACCACAACAGTATTAACGGCGTCGGATGAGAACACTAGATCTAGCAGTCTATTTCTATAATTTCTTATGAAACTCACTTGGTGTAAATCTGTAGAGATTATGTTATCTAATAACTGTAGCTCTAACTGGGATGAATTAGTTGAAGCTATAAAATATGAATCATCGTCAGAAGGAGTCCAGTCAATGTTGGGAAGATTAGAATCACCCAATAGTAAAATATAACTGTCAAGGCTTGCTGAGCTGATAATAAAATCAATTGCTAGAGAAAGCTCAGAGAACGTAGACATCGGACTTTTCGGTGGAATGTAAACATTTAATACATAAAGGACAAAAGATGGTTTTGATATTTTTACACATACAAGTTCGATAGTCAGTTTTATTGGAAAAATTATTTGGGTTGAACAAAAACTATTTCTAACAGCAATGAGGACTCCCCCACCAACCGAATTTATATCATCGCCATGACGATCTTTACGGAAAACTAAGAACTCATTATCGAAGAGTTCGGTGTCTAAAATTGTGGCATTAAGCCAAGTTTCGGTAAGCGCGAAAAGATCGTATGGCAAAGATTGTGAATTTTGAAAAATTGTTGTAGTTTTACTACGAAGTTCTCTTACATTTTGGTAGTAGAGGGAGAACCTTTGCAGTTTTTTGAGTTCAGACTAGAAGGAGAAGTGACGTGACGTGAATTTCTTCTCATAGGAGCAGAAAATTCTTTAACCAATGTATTGGGAGGCCAAGTGCAACTTAAAATCGGTACAAATAGGGAATTGGGAACAGTTATTTTGAACGACGCTACGAAACTATTTTGCTTACTTATTTTAGAACATTTGATACTCGATGAATCTTTTATTACTTTCGAGGCAATCAAATGTTCTGTTACGTCCTTGGTTTCTGTTTCAGGTGAAAGACGAGAGATAAAAATAGATTTTGGCCTAGGAACAGAGGTAAGAATATTTTGGGGGGGTGGGGGTGGGGGGGGGGGAATGCTAGTATCAGGAGTGTGAAGTGGAATCGAATTGACCTTATCGGTCGAAGTGTCAGAGGAATTTGGTTCAGAAGGCCTTACATGTGTATCAACATCCATAATGTTGATTTCATTATTCGGCGGAGGTACCGGTTCGGAAATTGTATCCGTACTACCACCACTTTCATTGCTTCTCGAAGCAGATTTTTTTGGAGCCGGACTTACGTTGGCTGAGGAAAAGTTGTTGTCCCTTCCTCTTTTTTTACTTTTTGTAGGGTTGGTAGATACAGATATATTATTCGTTGAAAGATCATCCGTTGAACAGGATTTGTCTGAAAACAATACCGGAAAAGGAATTTCGTTAGCAACGGAGGCTAATTTAATGACATTGGTACTTAAATCTTCAAACCCATAGGAAATTTTACCAAGCTCGTTCTTTAAAAAAAAAAAATTTATTTGAAAAATTAGCCAGGGAAATCTTTTTGCAGTCAGCCCAATACCAAAAAGCTAAATTCGATGAATTTATTTTATCTAACCAATTATTATTATTATTATTCGAACCAACGCATTTTGAGTGGAATAATTTTCCACACGGACCATAACATTCAAAAAGCGGGGCCGAGCCAGACCGATCGAGACAGTTGGTAAGGTTCTTCGATTCCTTACACGCACTTGGCATTTCAGAAGACGGTAAGCCACGAAGGCTTTGGTTCATTGGAGCTATAACACCACCCTTGGAAACAGAGGACCGAAAAGTATACTGCAAGCCCTTTTTAACGACTACCACTTTGTAGACCTTTCGAAATTACGAACTCGCATAAAACTGCTGCTAGTTTTGAGATTTTCGTTTCCATAAGATCAGCCTAAAACGTTGTTTTCACTTTGTAACGAATAACGGTTTTATGCTATTGTAATATTCGGCTTGGTCCGACAATTAAAACTTATTTACTTTCAAATAAAACACAAATTCACTTTGTTCAAATCACTCACAAACTTATTTATTCAACACTTTCAATTACTTTTCGAACACAGTATCTTTACTTTATCGCAGTTCACAATCAATTAATTCATCTCGCCACTAAACGGCTATTTATATAACAAAAATGATGGATTCTAGAAACTACTATTGATTCCTATTGGTTCTTGGAGAAGCTGAAAGTTCGAGAAGCTCTCTATTTACAAATAAAAAATACTGGGATTTTTGTAGGGGCTAACGTTCTTAATGCTAAACAAAAAGTTTCTCTTAATCTTAATTAATTATTGCCCCTCACGAGTGTTTACTACTACAATTAAACGATATTAAGTAAAGAGAGTATGTACATTAAATAAACAAGAGATACAGAGTAAGTAAAGAGAGTATGTACATTAAATAAACAAGAGATACAGAGTAAGTAAAGAGAGTATGTACATTAAATAAACAAGAGATACAGAGTAAGTAAAGAGAGTAAGAAAAGTGTGTACATTAAATATAGAAAGAGATGCAGAGCGTAAGAGATAATAAAGTATACACATTAGACATTACAATAGAAGGAGAAACAGAGCGTATGAGATAAATAAAGTGTATACACATTACACTATTTTAATCTACCTCTAAGCTCAAAGAGCCGCTTATTTGTTAGAGTACACTACTCTCGAACGAACACTAAATCGAACGATTTTGCACTACCGACAATCGGCCCTATCGAGGTAACCGTCGGCGTCGGAGCGAATCGGAGACATTTTGCTTCGGGGTTTCTCCGACAAAATTCAACCCAAGCCGTTTGAAAGCGATGCTCTGCTATGTAAGGTAAGGAGATGGGAAACAAAGCTGTCAAAATGACAATGCCCACAAGCTTTGGACCGTAGTTACTGTGAAAGTATGCGTGTTTTTACCAATACTATCACAGTAAATATGGTCCAATCACCTCATGATACAACTAATAAAGATAGCGCATTGCGCATGTTAGGTTTTTCCTGTCAAACTATCGTGACGTCACGAGCACTCAATCAACTGAGGAGAATAAGTATTGTAATGTGTATACACTTTATTATCTCGTACGCTCTGTTTCTCCTTCTATTGTAAAGTCTAATGTGTATACTTTATTATCTCGTACGCTCTGTACCTCTTTCTATATTTAATGTACACACTTTTCTTACTCTCTTTACTTACTCTGTATCTCTTGTTTATTTAATGTACATACTCTCTTTACTTAATATCGTTTAATTGTAGTAGTAAGCACTTGTGAGGGGCAATACCTAATAATTAAGAGAAACTTTTTGTTTAGCATTAAGAACGTTAGCCCCTACAAAAAGTAATCTAAGTATTTTATTTGTAAATAGAAAGCTTCTCGAACTTTCAAAAGCTTCTCGAACTTTCAGCTTCTCCAAGAACCAATAGGAACCAATAGTAGTTTCTAGAATCCATCATTTTGTATATAAATAGCCGTTGGATGGCGATGCAAATCAATTGATTGTGAACTGCGATAAAGTAACGATACTGTGTTTGCAAAGTTATAATTGAAAGTGTTGAATAAATAAGTTTGTGAGTGATTTGAATAAAGTGAATTTGCGTTTTATTTAAAAAGTGAATAAGTTTTAATTGTCGGACCAAGCCGAATATTACATTGGTGTCAGAATAAGGGATTAAAACTTATTGAGAATAAAACAGTGAACAGTGATTAAACTATTTTGTGTGAAATAGTGAAGTTAAAAATGATAAGTAAAGTTTTGAAAGACTTAACTGTCGCTGAGCTAAAGGCCGAATTAAGCAAACGTGGCTTAAGTGCGGCAGGATATAAAATCGAACTCGTAAAACGGCTACAGGAACATCTGGAAGAACAAAATGAAGACCCAGATACGTTTGCTTTCGAAGTGGAAGCAAAATCGGAAGAGGTAAATGCAACTGCCGACTTATCTAACATGATGTCACTTCTTCTAGCCAAATTCGAGAAGAATGTTCTGGAGCAACTACAAACACAAAAGAATGATGTTGTCGAGCAACTAGATACTCAAAACAAGAATGTTCTGGAGCAACTAGAAGCTCAAAGAAACGAGCAGAAGAACGAACAAGAGAATGTTCTCAAACAACTAGAAGGAAATGTCCTCAAGCAACTACAAGCTCAAAGGGATGACGTTCGAGATCGGTTTGATGAACAGAAAAATCTGCTAGAAGGCAGGTTTGCGGACTTCGAAGACAAAATCAATACTCTCGATGAGCGTGTCGAAAAACAAAATTCAACGACTAATGCACGTTTCAAGAAAATAGACGACCAGATCGAAACCATTGCAAGCGAACTAGAAAAAGTGCGAAAGATGAAAGCTCGAGAACCTTCTGGTGAGTGCTCAAGGAAGAGAGAAGTGAATCCTCCAAGCTTTGATGGTCAGATACCGTGGTCAATCTACAAGAAACAGTTTGAAGCAGCAGCGTTAACAAATGGCTGGGACGATGACGAAAAATACATTGCTCTTACGCTTGCCTTGAGAGGAGCAGCTGCTGAACTGCTACAAACCATCCCAGCAGAGAAGAACGGTGACTTCAAAGTTCTGGTAAACGCAATCGAACAGCGGTTTGGGGATAGCCACATGACAGAAGTCTTCCGAGTACAACTAAACAACAGGGCACAGAAAAGAGGTGAAACTCTGCAGCAGCTTCAGGCAGATATCGAGCGATTAGTCCACCTGGCATACCCAACAGCTGGCAACGAGATAATAAATCAACTTGCTGTTGAAGCCTTTGTGAGAGCTGTGGGCGATATAAATCTCCAAAGGGCTATTCGCACTGCCGGAAAGCAAACACTACCAGAAGCATTGGCTTTCGCTCTAACAATGGAAGCCGCAGAACAAGCATCCCAAAACGTGCATCGCGTGAGAGAATTGGAAGTCCAAGAATGCTCTTGTCAGAAGGCTACTCTGGAAAGGAGTCAGCGAGACGGACCAGCACGATGCTGGAACTGCAACAAGACTGGGCATCTTCAACGACAGTGCAGATTACCGCGAAGACGAACCTCATGCCAACACTGTGGAAACAGAACTTACTCAACAAGTCAAAGTAACTCCAACAACGTTGCTTCCGAAGCTGTTTCCCACCCGGGAAACGAATAAGAACCAACTTCGAGGGGCAGAAGCTGGTTTCTGGTATCGATGGCCCCAGAAACGACATCCAGGTTTCTCAAACGAAACGTGACAACAAGAGCCTGACCGTGGAAGCAAGTATAAACGGCAACAAGTGTGTGGCTACCATCGACACCGGTGCCACGGCGTCCATTGTACGGCAGGACCTCGTTAAGAAGACATGGCTCCACAACACCAACAGCTATCGTCTAAGGACTGCAACTGGAGAAGCCGCAAAAGTTTATGGTGAGGTACGTCTTAAGATCCGGATGGCAGAGCTGGAATTCTCTCACCTGTTCCTGGTAGCAGATATATGTGACGAGTGCATGGTCGGCGTCGATTTCATGAAAGATCACGGAGTGATATTGGACATCGGGAACCAAGTCCTGAAATATCGAAACATCGAGATTCCGATGATCTATGGGATCCACTCGTATGAGACCTCGTTATCTGTGAAAACCGTCATCAAAGAAGATCTGACTTTGCCTGCTTCTTCAGAAGTATTCGTGTGGACGAAATTGAAAGGTAAGCCTGGCAGCCATCGATACCTCATGGTCGAACCAGCATCTGTAAAGTCCTCCCAAAACGTCACCATTGGGAAGACTCTTGTTAGACCTGTAAAGAACATGGTTCCCGTACGAATACTCAACATCAAGCCGTACGAAGTTAAGCTTAGAAAAGGTGAGATTGTCGGACAATGCGAATCTGTATCAGCGATAACAAGGATCAGCGAAGAAGACCCAAGGCAAACATTGAAGTCCAAAGAGCTGAACTCCATAAAGACGAACATTCTCAAGTCCTCTAATCTTGGCCACCAACAACGAAGAACTGCAGAAGGTCTCCTCGAAGAATTTGCAGACATCTTTTCGTCATCGCAAGGGAAATATGGCAGAACACAACTGGTTCAACATCGAATCAACACCGGGGATGCAAAGCCGATTCGTCAACCTGCAAGACGCCTTCCACTAGCCAAACAAGGTGAGGTTGAAGAGCTAATAACCACCATGAAAGAAGAGGGTCTTATCGAAAACTCAAAAAGCCCTTGGGCGTCTCCAGTGGTCCTGGTAAAGAAGAAAGACGGATCAACCCGCTTTTGCGTGGACTATCGAAGGTTGAACGATGTGACCAAGAAAGATAGCTACCCTCTGCCTAGGATCAGCGATACTCTGGACGCAATGGAAGGAGCACAATGGTTCTCAACTTTGGACCTGAAAAGTGGATACTGGCAAGTAGAAATCCATCCTGAAGACAAAGAGAAGACAGCTTTCTCGACAGGAAACGGATTGTGGCAGTTCAAAGTGATGCCTTTTGGACTGTGCCAATGCTCCAGCGACTTTTGAGCGCCTTATGGAATGCGTCCTGCAAGGACTCACTTGGAAATCTTGCCTGGTCTATTTGGATGACGTCATCGTATACGGGAAAACATTTGACGAACATTGTACAAATCTGAGAGCCGTGTTTCAAAGACTTCGAGAAGCCCACCTCAAGCTCAAACCAGAAAAGTGTTCACTCTTCAAAACCGAAGTGAAATACCTGGGACATATCATCTCATCCCAAGGAGTTAAGACGGATCCTGATAAGGTTGACACCGTGAAGAATTGGCCAACACCACAGGACAAACATCAACTCCGAAGCTTTCTGGGTCTAGCCACCTACTATAGGCGCTTTGTAAAGAACTTTGCTGAGATCGCCAAGAGTCTACATCAGCTAACGGAAAAGGGAAAGCAGTTTAAGTGGTCAGGTGAGTGCGAGCGCAGCTTTCAAGAGCTCAAGCAACGCTTGTGTAATGCACCAGTGCTGACCTACCCGACTCCAGGAAAACCGTTCATCATTGATGCTGATGCCAGCAATGTCGGGATTGGTGCTGTATTGTCACAGGTACATGATGGCGAAGAAAAGGTGGTTGCCTATTACAGCAAGGTACTCTCAAAGTCGGAAAGAAACTATTGTGTGACCAGAAGAGAACTTCTTGCACTGATTTTGGCAACAAAGCACTTCCATAAGTATCTCTATGGACAGAAGTTTCTTCTCCGAACCGACCATGGAGCACTAAACTGGCTTTTGAATTTCAAGAATGCAGAGGGTCAAGTGGCGAGATGGATTGAGAGGCTGCAGACGTACGATTATGAAATTCAACATCGGAAGGGGAAGCTTCACTCAAATGCTGATGCACTGTCTCGGAGACCATGTAAGCAAGACTGTAAACATTGCAGACGCCAAGAAGAAAAGGAAGTGGTAACTGTCCTACGAACCAGAACCGATCCCATTTATGGCTGGAGCAACGACGAGTTGAGGAAGGCTCAACAAGAGGACCCAGATATTGAACCCATCCTCGCATGCAAGGAACACCAGGAAAAACCAGAATGGGCTGATATCTCCGACAGAAGTCCGGCTCTAAAGGCCTATTGGGCACAGTGGGACTCATTGCATGTCCAAGAGGGTGTCCTTCGACGTAAATGGGAATCAGCAGATGGAAAGTCCTATGTAATGCAGCTAGTCTTACCGAGATCAAAGATTGTGGACGTTCTGCGAGAGATGCATGATGGAGTTTCGGGAGGCCATCTAGGAGTAAACAAGACGCTAGAAAAGGTTCGACAACGATTCTATTGGCTACATGCAAGGGAAGATGTCGAGAAGTGGTGCCGAAAATGTGATATCTGTGCTGCCACCAATGGCCCGAACAAAAAGAATCACAGCCAAATGCAGCAGTATAATGTCGGATCACCCTTTGAAAGGATTGCAATAGACGTGGCGGGTCCATTTCCGGAAACAAATAATGGAAATCGTTATATTCTGGTCGTCATGGATTACTTCAGCAAGTGGCCTGAAGCATACGCCATACCGAACCAAGAAGCCAAAACAGTCGCAGACCAAATTGTGTTCAACTGGGTGAGCAGATTCGGTGTTCCATTAGAACTGCATTCCGACCAGGGAAGGAACTTTGAATCAAACATATTCCAGGAAGTTTGTGGGCTTCTTCACATTAAGAAGACAAGAACAACACCACTCCACCCACAATCTGATGGCATGGTCGAACCGTTCAACCGAACCCTTAAGGAACATCTTTGCAAAGTTGTGGACGACAACTAGCGAGATTGGGATCGACACATTCCACTGTTTTTGATGGCGTATCGAAGTGCAAGACATAGCTCAACTGGCCATACACCGTCTGAGATTTTAATGGGAAGGAACATCAGACTGCCGAGCAAAATCAAATTTGGATGTCCCACGTCGGAACCGCAAGCCGAGGATGTCTACTTGGATGACCTGAGAGAAAGACTCCTTCAGATCCACGACGATACCAGGTCAAAAATGAAGATGTTCAGTGACCGAATGAAGACACGCTACGATATACGAGCGACAACAACAGAGTTCCAAGCAGGAGATCGAGTGTGTCTTTACAATCCCCATCGACAAAAAGGGTTGTCACCGAAACTTCAACGGGACTGGGAAGGTCCATATACAGTGATTAACAAAATCAACGATGTCGTATACCGCATACAAAAAGGAGTCAGAGGTAAACTTAAAGTCGTACATCGCGACCGACTACATCGCTACAGTGGTGATGAGAATTATGGATTTGTTCGGGACGATCAATCCTAAGGAGGGGGCAATGTAATGTGTATACACTTTATTATCTCGTACGCTCTGTTTCTCCTTCTATTGTAAAGTCTAATGTGTATACTTTATTATCTCGTACGCTCTGTACCTCTTTCTATATTTAATGTACACACTTTTCTTACTCTCTTTACTTACTCTGTATCTCTTGTTTATTTAATGTACATACTCTCTTTACTTAATATCGTTTAATTGTAGTAGTAAACACTTGTGAGGGGCAATACCTAATAATTAAGAGAAACTTTTTGTTTAGCATTAAGAACGTTAGCCCCTACAAAAAGTAATCTAAGTATTTTATTTGTAAATAGAAAGCTTCTCGAACTTTCAAAAGCTTCTCGAACTTTCAGCTTCTCCAAGAACCAATAGGAACCAATAGTAGTTTCTAGAATCCATCATTTTGTATATAAATAGCCGTTGGATGGCGATGCAAATCAATTGATTGTGAACTGCGATAAAGTAACGATACTGTGTTTGCAAAGTTATAATTGAAAGTGTTGAATAAATAAGTTTGTGAGTGATTTGAATAAAGTGAATTTGTGTTTTATTTAAAAAGTGAATAAGTTTTAATTGTCGGACCAAGCCGAATATTACAGTATTTTTGGCGCAATTTCACTTTGTTTTCTGTTGTGAATTGGAAAGGAAGTGAAATTTGAAAGTGTTGAGTAAAAATATTAAAAGTGGTATAATTTAAAATTAAAACTAAATAAAAATAAACATTTGATAATAAACATGGTTGTTTGTTCAGTTTTTGACTGCAACAACAGTGAAAGAAAGAAGATCACGAGAGATTCCAGCTTTCATACATTTCCTAAAGGAAATTTAAATCTCTCTATCTAACCCTTGTCGTTGTCAAAGTGGACAATAGCATGCCTATTGCCCCTGAGCCAGAAGAAAATCTCCCATTTGCTTACGACGGTTTGGAAAACTTGGCTGGCTACATTTGCCATCGTTTTAAAAACACCATACCAAATCTGGAACAAATTGAACCAGACGAAAGCTCTTGGGTCAATCATTTGGACGAAGGAGGCTTGTCTAAAGCAAATCCCACAATGATGGCTCACTTTGCTGCATTAGAAAATGTTTTTAATGCAGTAAATGGAGAAGGTGAAGGCATTTACATAAGTCCAAACTACACCCAGCATTTAGTTGAAGTTGCTGAGAAAGCAAAGATCGAATGCGATGAGAAGGTAATGAAGCTTTTCTTTCGCTGTCGTATGTTCTTCCGAATGCGTAAATTGAACAGACAAATCACGGAAAAAAAGCTATCAAGGAAAAGAAAATACAAAAAAATAATAAATTAAATAAAAAGTTGACAAACCACTGTTTTCAAAAGACCGTCATTTCTTTTATTTAATCATTTATTACTGATAAAACAATCTGCCAGGAAATTCTATGGAGCAAATGCATCCGAATGAAAATGAAAAAAAAATGCACCAATTCTTCATTCACTTCGATTTTTTATTAATTTCCTTCACTCAAACACACAAATTTTCTTTAACTTAAGGATAAACACAAATATCAACTATTGAAAACCATTTACCTAAATGAAAAACATTAGAAATATCAACATTTTACTAAATAAACAAAATATCTTAACAAATAAGTTCCATTGTTTTGGTTTGATTTCACATACTAAATAATAAACGTCAAACTCGTTGAGTGCTCGTGACGTAGATGCGCAAAACGAAACAAAAATAGAAACGCGAATGCGCTATCTGTTTTAGTTGTATCATGCAATCACCTCTTTTTTGTTGCTGTTTTTTCTCATTTATTCACAGATACGAAGTAACAGTTAAATAAAATTTGCGGTATCCGGAGGGTAAAACGTAAGTCAGTTTCCGATCTTGTTACTTATGGCCTTTTCCAAAATAGAAAAGGAGTGCTTACCCATCACTCCAGGGAGTGAAATCGTCACTCCCTACTTTTTCTTGGAGTGAAGGAGTGATTAACACAATACATGAAACTAAACGTCAAAACACTCCCTTTCCCAAAATGAATTCCAAATTCGTTGACAGGGAGTACACTCCCAAAAGTAGTTTTGGAAAAGGCCATTATTTATGGCGTTTTCAATTGGCAGTCCGGAATTGTTCTTCGATTCGGAATCCCAATTGAACAGTTTTTTTTTATTCCGAAGAATCTGAAGTTTGGTGAGAATGTATTGATTGAGTATGACATGTGTGTATTCGCGCCAACCGCCAAATGTCATTTTGTGTTTGTGCTGCAAACATTTATGAATGTGTGAGTGATTCTGCTTCTGATTCTGTTTTCAAATCGAGAAGGGTAATTCTCTTCTTTTCAGAATCAGAACTGTCAGTTTTGCCCAATTGAACGCATTCAGAATGCTTTTTTTCACTTCCAGATTGCCAATTGAAAACGACATTAATCTTTATTGTAGGCAGACACGCAATACGACTTGGTGTAGCCTCAAATGACTTCTGCAGGAGCTGTATGGACGAAGAAGAAGAAGAAACAGTCTCCCACCTTCTCTGCACATTCCCTACTCTTTCCCTAAGATGCAAACTTCAGCTCAAAATGGTTCGACTAGTAAGAGGTAATTCTCTAGGTCTAGATTCATGTGGTATCACAATGGGCCTTTTCCTTTGGCCTAGGTGTGTGGATCCTATATCCCCAGCCCCTTTAACCTAACCTAACCTATGGGCGTCCCACTGTGCATCCGAGCGGAATTTTCTCTTTCTGGAAGCAAAATTCGGAGGAAATCGGAGTAAATTCCATGTGTTAAGCTAAGTACACACGATTGGAAGATCTTCCAATATTGGCCGAAATGTCAAATGTCTTCCAACAGCAACTAATGAGCTTTCAATTGCCAATTTTCTATCAAATAAAAATTTTCTGTTTATACGGTTGGACAATTTCATGCAAAAATTAATCAATTTATTGGAAGAAAATTGGCTGGCAATTGTCGACAATTTTTTTTTTCATCCAATTAAAAATTGCCTGTTTAATTTCTTTGGAATTGCATTTAACTCGGATGCAACATACTCTTCAAAAATTCAATTTGGTGTTGTCGGTGCATATTTTTTCCATCAAATCTACCGATATTTCTCTTATATAATGTTTAAGGTGTTCAAATTGCAACACTTTTGGGTCGTTTTCTCCCTGTTGTCTTTGTTGGAAAACTTGTTGTGTCTTGTTCCCCCAATTCTTTAAGAAAAGACCGATCTTACACGACTTTAAAAATTAATAAAAAGCCAAACCAACAAACTTAACAGTTCTAAAGATGATGTTGATTCGGTCGACTGCAGAACTAAGCGTTTTTTCTAAGAACAACATAGCCCTGAAAAACTTCCAAGAGATCAAGACATTTGTCGATTGTTCCCTGGCCCATTTGGCCTTACATTCGTTGACGTCTCCAACCAACTTCAAGCCAAACTGTGTTTTTGGAAAGATTATACTCTGCACAACCTGCATCTAAAAACATCAACCAGTCTCGATCTCCCGAAAAAACTGTAATAACCTCATGCGTCCAATCCTTCTCAACTTCTATCCTATTTTCAGCAACTCCTTACCCATTTCATCCATTCTCGTTGTTTAAAAAAATAAATACTTTTTCAATTCTTCTGAACTATAGGGTGTCTCAATAAGAGCGCACAACTGAAAAACAGTCTTCCAAGTTCCAATTAAAAATTGGACGATATCGTTGGCAAGCACTTCATCCAATATCCAATTTGTCGACAACCGTCCAATGGTTTGAAAATTAGAAAAATTGTGTGTTTAGACGCGTTCACACGATTGGAAGAAGTCGGCAAATTTTTTGATAGAAAATTGGAAGAAAATTAGCTGACAATTTTTTTTTCTGTCACTTTTGAGGACAAACATTGGGTGTTTACATGATTGAAAGAAAATTGGATAAAATTTGTATCGGAAAATTGACCAATATTGGAAGATCTTCCAATCGTGTATACTTAGCTTTAGTCTAAAATCTAAATTGATTACTTTTTGTATTTATGTTAAAACAAGAAAACACTTTTTCTGCATTATTTCACCTTTATTTTTTACTCTAAAAAATAATTTACTGACTAGGAAAAATCCATATGTAATTATAGTAAATTTTGTTAATTTTCTTTTCCATTTTTTTGGTAACATTGTTTTGCTTTATTTTCTTTTGTTTGGTTAAATGCATTTGGCATGCAAATTAGTTTTACTTTACACAATTTTCATCATTACTCTATTAAGTGTTTTACTTTTTTTTTAAATCATCTAAAAATTTAATTTTAGTGTGAAAAAAGGTTTTTTTTTATGAACTGAATAAATACTTAACTATAAAGTATGACGAGGAGACGAGGACATACACAAAAAAGTACTAAAATCTAAATCAAGTTGCACCGGTTGAACATAGCTTCAGTTTCTTAAAATAACAGATTTATGGCAAACATAGGGCTTGAAGAAAATAAAATACAATAAAACTAGCCACCGGGTATTTTGGTTTCGATTTCACTTTTTTTGGTATCGTAACTGAGTCTTAGTTAAAAACAATAAAAATAAACACAGACACAAAACACTAGACTAGATTAGGAACGACATTTGTACAAAATAACATTTCTATAAAATAAAACGAAAAATATAAAATTACTTCAACATTGACACGAGAATTGAACGAACAAAAAATTAACGAAATCTTACACGAAATTTGTGATTCTTGTTAGGGGTTTTTTGTTTTTTAACATAAGTCTGACTAGCTTTGGCCAGGGTGATGGCCATTCATCTTTGGTATGTGGCAGGGACAGCCGCTGTTGCCGGTGACTTCCAACTTGCGGGTTAGAGTCTTCCAGTACTCTATTTGTGCATTCAACAGGTCGATTTTGCGCTTTCGCTCTTCGATGGCCAGATTGAGGAGGAACTCGTTTTTGTTGTTCGGCGACGATGCAGATGCTGGTGTGGACGCCGTCGCTGCTGCTTGCATGCGATTCATTGTCATAGTCGTCGTCGTAGGACTCGGCGGACCGTTTGTATTCAATCCTGCACCACCACCTCCACGGTGGTTGTAGTTGTTGGTTAATGCCTGTCGTAAACTATTCCGCATAACGAGGTCCGGTGTTGATTGTGCGGGTGGTCGATTACTGAACAGCTCTTCGTCTTCCTCCTCCAGACATACCTCGGGTATGTCCTTGTTGCTAAGGCAATCGTCGTCGTCATCATCGTCCATATCGCCATTGTGCACCGAAGATGACTGATCGTTGTCACTGATATCTTCAGCCTTTATGACAATCACATCGTTATCGAATGTGCCGGCCATCATCTATTAAAGATAAGTTTGTAACTCTCAAGATTGAAATTCGAAAAAAAATTAGTATTTACCTTTGTATCGGCGTCGAACTCCATTTTAGTTGGCTGGCGTCCATTGAATCCACTCGGCGATCCTGTCGACGAGAGATAATGATTGATTGAATCCTGCTGCGACAGTGCTTCCAGAATGTCCATGAATGACTTTGAGTTCTTGCTGTCGTTGCAGAGGTCTTTCTTGAGGAGGAGTTTCATGTTTTTGTAGAGTTGTCGTAGTTGTTTGGCCGAACGCTGATGATACACACGACAATTGAACTCTTTGGCTATCACACGCCAGACTTCGTCTTTTTTGCGATTCGATTCGGCATCGGTGCGCTTGTTTTCAATGACGTCCTTGTACTGGGCGGCATAGCCCAGTACCATGTTGCGCTCGCGTTGCGTATAGCGTGGAGTTTTCTCCATGTTGAGTCTTCTTATATGCGTCGCCGTTTTGAATCTTCAATTGAGACAAAGAAATAAATACAATTTAATTGATTTGGAGTCGCTGATGATGTTTCGTGCGTAGCGTCGTCGTAGGTCTGGGGTTAAAATTGAAACCTGAACTGAAACTGAGTGTGTCTCAATCTAAAATATGAGCTGATAAGGACAAAAGCCAAACAGCAAGTTTACTTGAAACAAAAAAACGTAAGTACTAACTAGATAAGCGGTTGTACGAGACAGTAAGCGCGCGTTTACCTTTCCCTGCGCGTCGCATGGCTTCTCGTCGTTGCCCATCCGGGTACCTGTGCTCTGATCGAATATCTTATCTTAAAATTGCAGATTACAAAAGCACACACACACACACACTCGGGCACTCATGTTGTTTGTCCTTTACTTGAAAAAAAAGTGCAGTCTCACACTCGCAGATCGATAAAAAATGAAAGCTTAAGTCGAGTTTGAGGCACACTCTCACTACAGCTAGCTTGTGAGTGTGGCTAAGCAAACAAAACACCGATCTACTCGAACGATTGGGTTGAATTTATTTTTCTGAGCTGATAAGGTGTGTTGATTTCTGTTATCGGAAATAGCTTTCAAGACTCATATACAAAATAGTGATGAATCTATTGGCGGAGGAAAGCCTACAGTTGAGATTACGATAAAGCTATGATTAGTTTGGCTTCTTTTTTTGGTGCTTTTTTGGTTTGCGGACTAATGAATATTTATTAGCTTGTTCTAGGAACTAAGGTGTGGTTGGGTATTGTTTCAATTTTGTTTTCTATTGCTTCAAAGACACAGCTGGTTTGAAGCAGACTTATCAAGTGATTGGATAATACCTTCGATTGTTAAGTTATCTTTATTTTAAAAGCTCAAATTTGGAATGTTGGAATGAATCGAGGCTTTAGAAATGATAGCTGCCAGTATCTTAAAGCTTGCCAACCAAGCAAAGATTATTGGGAAAAAAATGTGTATTCTTATTTTTGTAAAAGCTCGTGATGTGATAAAATAGGAGTCTTATTATTTTTTTCTTTCAAGATTAGTTAATTTATATCAAAATGATTTCAATTCTAACCCTTTATTTTACAAGACCGATAGAGACCATTTTTCAAAAATTCGGCGGTTAGCAGTTATTAAATAACTGGCTCTACCCTGCCACGCTTCGCAGTGGCACACTGTGATTGAATGGTTGGGAAATGAGAAACAAAACAAAGAATACATTTCATATATCGTCGGCTTAGAGTGAAAACCTGCTAACTCCACTTTTTGTCAATTTTGAGATAAGTATACAGTTCGATACGTAATGCCAGCGGCGACGCGTGCCTGTAAAGTGTAGTCGTTCAAACCCAAAATCAACGCAAATACACATTTTAAAATTCAAAAACTATGCTGGGCTAGTCCCATTTCTTTCATTCCGTTGTTCAAACAGGAAAAAAATCTTTCCTCTTTCCAAACTGATTTGAACACAATCATGAACATAGAGGACATATATTACCTAGAGGCCCGACTTCGGTGGTTCGCTCTCTTTCGGCCTACAAGCTGAAATTTTCACATTTATACCTTAAAAGTGCATAAGTGTTAGTTTCCCAATGCATTTCTTATGGGAACTCTCACTAATACCTATGCAATTTTAAGGCATGTGTGCCCATTACAGTCGTGGTGTAAAACCTCTAGCTCAAATTTCAAAAAAGTAGATTCCGTTGAGCTCAAATTTTTCAAAAAAACCTGAACATGCAAAAAAATTCATGTAATATGAAAAATAAATATATTACGTTGTTTCTTTGCCCTTTTAGCATATAATTACTTTATTATTTACCAGTATTTGAATCAAAAATATTAAAAATCTTAAAAAGAACGCAAGAAAAATCGAAATAGTATGCGACACCCTTAGGAACAAACAACATAAATACTACAATCGGGCCTTTAGTTTTTTATTTGCTGTGGTGAAAGTTTTGACAGCTAATGTCAAAAATATTTGACATATTATTATTATTTTCCATTGTATTTCTATCATTGACTTACTATATATGGACTGCTAGTCGTCTGAATTCTCCATACAAAATTCGAAAAAAAATGGTTCCACTTTACACTAGCGTAAAAATACCAAGTGGCAAAAAAAGAAAATAAAATTCTTAGCGACATCTCTTTCTTTAAGTTGCGATAAGCTTTGATCGCATAGAAAGTACTGACATCTAGTTTAATTTGTTGAGATAAACGATGCATGCCATGTTTTTTTTTATGTAATTATGAAAATTTTGACATTTCTGGAAAAGCAAGCAGGCAGTAGCAGTAAGTTCTTTGTAAATTATTTTTTTTAAATAATTTCTTACTTTTTTCAGCCAATTTTTTTACTTTTATAGGATTTTCAATCAAGTGTGAGGTTGCAACTTCCACTGAACTGCCCCAAGAGTGTTCCAGTTGCCTGCCAGGGCATTTCGAAGGCAATGAAAAAGCTATATCCCGTCCCTAGTTGGAAGCAAGAACAAGAACTCAAAACTGAGGTACTCCTCTTCGAAAACAATGGTACGAAGAAGAAATGCATTATATTGGTAACTGGCGTGAAGATCCGAGTTGTCTGGCTTCCTTCATGGTGCCGGGCTTTTATTTTTTGCACATGTATTTCAATTCGAGTACAATTTCGCTCTTCCAATTCAATGACTGGAAGAGCACTTTTATCCATTCTCTGAGTTTTGGTAAGAAGAAACTAAAAACCCAAAAACTGTAATTTCATTGAATTCCTTTCACAGATTTATTTGGCCTTGGGGAAAAGAGCTGTTTCCATTTAAATTGGCCCGGCGTTCAGAACGGAGTTATCAATGCCCTGAAATAGCAAGAATCCTTATCCTTATTGGATCCGAATCCAATTTTCATCGAAGTCTTAAATGCACGTCTGCTGCCGCAAATTTCTGGACTAAATTACAAAGCAACTTTTCCATTGGTGAGTATTTTCTCTTTCGGTAAATGATTAATTTTTTCCGTGTCCCTACGAGGTTTTACATAGTTTCTATGAGAAGTGACGATTGGAATCACGACAGCAAATTCGCCAAGGGTTATGCCCAGGTAAGCAAAATTATATTCTTCTTACTACGAACAAAACTAATCATCCAACTTTAGGGAGTTCACAAGACCAAGTACTGGGAATGTGTCAACGAGGATACCATGGATTTGATTGCAAAACTGCCAGTTGTTGCCGCAACTATCTACTGCAACACATACAGAGGAGGCAAAGGCTCCAAGTCAATTGACCCTTGTTTGGATTGGTCTGCTAACTTCGTGAAGATGTTGGGTTATGATAATCCCGAATTCACAGAACTCATGCGTCTCTACCTGACCATTCACAGGTTTGACATTTATTTTTTGAAAAGAAAAACAAAAATGACTTTTTCCTAAAAATTAGTGATCATGAAGGTGGTAATGTTTCTGCCCACACCGTGCACTTGGTTGGATCGGCTCTGAGCGATTACTACCTTTCGTTCGCTGCTGGTATGAATGGTTTGGCTGGTCCACTCCAGGGTTTGGCCAATCAGGAAGTACTCGTTTGGCTGATGAAACTCCAACAACAAGTTGGCAAGAAGAACCCAACTGAACAAGAACTTAAAGATTTCATCTGGAAGACACTCAAGTCAGGACAGGTAAAACTATTTCTTAGTATTTGCTTGTATTTTGTATTTTTAATGGAATTTGTTTTTTCCTTTCGCATGTAGGTTGTTCCGGGTCATGCTGTCCTCCGTAAAACAGATCCACGTTACACCTGCCAGCGCGAGTTCGCCCTCAAACATCTGCCCAATGATGAACTCTTCCAATTGGTTTCAAATATCTACAAGGTTGTTCCACCAATTCTAACTGAACTTGGCAAGGTCAAGAACCCATGGCCAAATGTAGATGCTCACTCTGGTGTTCTCCTTCAATACTACGGCATGAAGGAAATGAACTACTACACCGTACTATTCGGTGTTTCCCGAGCTCTTGGTGTATTAGCTGGACTTATATGGGATCGTGCCCTTGGCTTGCCAATTGAACGACCAAAATCACTCTCCACCGACCTTATGAAGATGGTTAAGAAGTAAACCAACAACAAAACGACCCAACAAACCTCACGCTCATCATCCCCCTCCTAGTTCAATCTAAACTATATTTAAATAGGTATACATAGTTCAACATCCTAGTATGTATAGCAGACGTGAATCAAAACAAAAATTTCAAAAGCAGTGTTGCCTCCTTAAGTATTTAGCTCCGTAGTGTTTGCATTTTATCCAAACATATTGTATTGACTTGATGTTATCTTTGTATGAATACTGCTCTAGTATTGGCATGGAACTCGCTCTTCGATGATGCCAGTATTAGAGTAGTACCTATACAAAGGTCCTATGCAATTATAACATAACATCCCGAGCGCAAACCAAACATTGTAAACAAACTATGAAATACAAAGTTAAGAGTCTACAATCTACATCTACATTCTGTTGCTGCTATAATTATTTTCTTCAAGATCTACTTTTGTGTTTTTTTTGGCTACGCAAAATAAATTGTATTCAGTCTAAAATGAGGTGATTATGATCACATTGCAAACCTATTTTCATGGAGTATGATTTCTTGTGGATCATCGAAGCTTTAATAAATTTTACTTAATTAATATTTAATTTATTTTAGAGAGGATTTAAATGTAAACGGAAACAAATGCGAAGCCAGCATACATACATAAGCAATGTTGTGAGTGTAATTGAACATCAGGAACATAAATTCAATAAGTCAGTAAAAGTTGTATTAGACTATTATTTAAATTAAATAAAAACAGTCAAAAGTTATCGGTCTCTTTTTCTTTTTGAATGATCATATAGTTACAAAATTTTCCGCAGGTTTTTTTACTTATCCTTCATATTTTGATAAATTGCAAAGCCGATGAGCTCGCCAAAACGGAACACTTCTGTCTAATGTTAGACAAAAACATGACATAGGAACACCACTTGCTACATGAAAATATCTTGTCAAACAATATCATCAGCAAATGCTAGATGGTCACAGGGTACCATCTGCCTAGCAACCAAACAAATATGGCCAAGCATAGACCTGAAACGGTCAAAAGGCCTGATTTCCCTGAGCAGACAAAATATAAGCTCTACAATTGGAGTCATAACAGGACACTGCCTCATATGCAGACATGCTTTGAGGCTTGGGGTCTACGCAAACGACTTCTGTAGAAGCTGCATGGACGAGGAGGAGGAGGAAACAGTCCAACACCTTCTGTGTGCACTCTCCAATAGAAGGAATAACTATCTCGGTAATCCCTTCTTCGATAATACCAGTGAACTGGCAACGATCGACACAAAATGTCTCTCTAACTTCATTAAAATTACGAAATGGTTTGTTTAAGTTCATTATACTCTTCCATGAGTAACTTTTTTAGTGGTATTACAATGGACGCTTGAGGTCTAAGTGAGTCCATAACATCTAGACAGCCACTCCATCCTAACCTTGGGTGTATGGTTTTGTTTCGCTTTCGCGGAATGTGATAGCCTAGCCCTCGGTCCTGGGTGCTTCGTCAAAGGACTGGAATACACACCTTCAGTTAATGCAATTCTCATTGGCGAGCCAAATCGTTTAGTTTTTGAAAGCGCAATACCAAAGGGCCTCAAAGCTGATGAGTGTGTTATGGTTGGTGATGTAAGAGGTGTAAGGATGTTACGTTGCAAAGGCTCCCTGGCGGAAGGACTAGGAATGAAGAGCAATCACGTTCAAACTGGAGAGTATACTACAACGTCGTTGCCAAACCGCCGCCAAAGAAAACTTCGCGTAAGCCCGTAAGCTGTGCAATGGATAGAAGAAAACAAAAACCAATAAAACCCAGAATTAAAATATAAATAGAAAAAGCCTTAATGATCTTTATTGATTACAGCTTGCTCTAAGCCGGATAATGTATACATTTTGAGAAAAATAAAATGCCACATAAATTGTAATTTCTTATATCTATGAATTAAGAGCCCAATTTAGCTTTAGCGATACCGATGGCAAATGGAACACTCCATCGACTCGGTCGTGTCTGGTCCAGAAGCTTGAGCAGATTCAGCTTTACCATCTCTTTTGCCACCCAGAGTCGCAGAGATATGCTGGACCTACTTGTTAGCCTTCAGACCCTTTGACAGCGCGTATCTTTTCATCCAGGGTCTTTAAGAGATTCCGCACAACATCCTCCATAACGTGGCCGATTGGTATTTGAAGGAATCATTTGTTGGTGGAATTGATTTTCCCTGTAGCTTTGTATTCCATGGACGTCGATGTTGATTTCATCAAATTTGCCGGTTCTTTGCCTTGCGACAGAATGTAGGAGTTCTTTATCGCTGGTGGGAAGTCCAAAGAGATCACAACCTAGATACGCCTGATAGACAACAGAAGCATCTTGTATAGGAGTGATTACGATGAGGAGTAGATGAGAAGACTATACTGGTACTCTCAATATCGCCGCCCGTCCTTAAAATTTGAAATGGATAAAATAAATTTTCGTCATTCATGTAAAAAGCTTACCAATATGCCCGATGAGTGAGGCTGCTTTGATGCTTCCAGTCTCGTTTGCTTGATCCCGTCGTCGGAGTTTATCTTCGGCAGCACGTTGAGCGCGCTCAGAGAAGAGCCTGCGAGATCTCTGGTAGACTCTCCAAGGGACGTTGTATTGGGAATTTGAGCATTTGCAATGTCGTTCCCGGCCATGGACATGTTGCTTTCTTAACGAGGTCTGTTGCTTCAAGCTAAGGGAGAAAACATAAATCACAACTCTCTCTAGAAGGAGTCAGAGGCTAACCTTGCAGTAATCAGAGTTCAATAGAATATTGAACAATGATCTTTTGCCAACGTTTGTGCAGCCAACAAGGTACACATCTCCTTTATGGGCCCCAAATCTTTTGCAATTGAGTTATTAGCTCTTCGATTCCATAGCCAGTCTTTGCCGAGATGTGGCTTACATTCTTAACATTCATGGCATCCAAACCTGCAAGAAAAGTACACAGATAAAACCAAGAAGCAATGTTTTCCTTAGAAACAAACCAGTCTTGACGATTTCTTCTTTAACACAACGTTTTATATGATTCAAATCAAATATCCAGCTGAATCTCTTGGCAAGAAGTTTTTTTTTTTTAACTTTTGTGTAGCTGTGATGTAACAAACAGAATAAACATGAAAAAAAAATTAAGAAACGCCATTTTCAATTGTCAAAAATGTTACACGATTTTTCCGCTGGATCTCTTTGTCGTCCGCAAAAAGTGGAATCATCGTGAAGTTGGCCACTGGCAGTCCATGTATAATAAGTCAATGATTTCTATCTAGCTAGTACCCGCGACCTGGCAATCGATTGTAGTGCCATCTTGAGTTCTGGCGCAGCGCCAACTCTTTTTACATAGGTTTTGTATTGGGATTTTTTTTTCTTTGGTTTCGATCTGGCGCAAAAAATCGAAAAACCCATTCTTGATTGTACTAGGTGGTTCATATACAATGTTATTTTCAATTCAAATGTGCGGTTTGAGAAATTCGCGAAAAAATATTTTGCTTCTACGTTTTTGCTTTTAAAAATAGTAATTTAAGCTTTTGCGATTTTAAATGTTATTAAAAACAACTTAGCTAAACTTTTATCAAATTTAATCTAGTGCTTTGAGCAATATAGAAAATTCAAAACCATAAACGAACATGTTTTTCTCGTCCCCCTTCTAAGCATGATTTTTGTTCGATTTATTTTGTTGGAAATTATAGTTTTTCCTGTTTCATGTTAACAAATTAAAAGTTTATTGCTTTTCAATAAAATGGACACCGAAGAAGTGTGTGTTGCGCATCTATCCGACAAAGATATTGCGGAAAAAATGCGTCGACGTAATTATGAAAAGTTTAAAACCCTTGTCCGGATGCATCTGTCCTTTCAACTGGATCTAAATACGGATGAGTGAGTTACACGGAAAGACCTAATATTTGTCGTTTCCTAAATGTGAAATCTTTCTATTATGTAGATTTGATCTTCCCTGTCATGAAGTGGTCTACTATGAGAAAGGAAAACTGAAGAAATGGAATCGTTTATCAAAGAAAATGAAAAGTTGCACATCGGGGAAAGCCAATGCCAGTCCCCCGGAATGAAATCGTTCGTCATTAGACTTTAACTTTATTAACCAGCTTAGGCAACTGAAAATGTTCATTCAAATGGAAGAGAGTAAGTGTTCTCATGTTCATACACTCTTGATTGTTGATTCATTCGTTGTTCCCTTGCAGATGTTATTCAAGAAGGAATATTCCCTAAAACCGGCTCACCTTCCCGGCAAAACGAACTGCGAGCGTTCATTCAAAGTGACAAGCCCTTCGAATTGACCGAAGGCTCAGCAGTCCACGACTGTGCAACTGTATTCAAGAGCTTCCTAGCCGAACTGCACGAGCCTGTCCTAACAGACGCCCACTACCCTGCTCATTCTCAAATTGGCCCCCTGGCCCCTGTGCAATTCCATGCCCACCGACAATGCCTCAGAAGTACAAGTCGCTGCGAGCAGTTTCGGCTTACCCGCGATACCTGCGCGAGGGATTCCTTCGTTGTTTGGATTTGTGTCTCTGTCCGAGGGCCAAGCGTATCAAAGAAAACCAAAAAGTCGAAGTAAAAGATGAAATCAACGGCGGTGAAGAGGTAAGTTCATGGTTTTCACTTGGAAAGTTGGAACTCGATATAAGAACTAAACTAAATTCTTTCAGGTGGATTTAATGAAAAATATTGGTATTTAGGACGACGCCGACAGCACAGACGACGAAGGAATCGATGAGGCTTTCAATTCGGGCGAAAGTTATGAGCTGGAATTCGAGTGATGAGGAAGGAAACTGTGTGAAGAAACAAGCAGACGACGACGAAAAAGAAGAAGAAGATGATGACAGCGAAGGGAATGATGATAAAGGTGAAGAAGAACTTGATATTGAAGATGTTTCCAGCTGTGATGATGAAGTAGAAGAGGACGATGAAGACGATAGTGTAATTGAAGAAGAACTACCAGAAACACCAGTTCCATCGACGTCAAAATCCGTCGAAAAACCGAAAAAGGCGACAACAAAAGCACCAGAGCCAGAGAAACCTCAGCCAGTTCCTGCTAAAGAACCAGTTGCTCCCAAAGCAACTCCAGTCGAAATTCCTCGAGTCGAGGGAGAATTCAAAGTGTCAATGAAGAAGAAGTCAGCCCTCTCAAAGATGTAAATACAACTCAACAAGGAGAACAAAAGAATCAATCCAGCCAGGAATACGAGAATTCGGACACTTCCGACGAGGAAGACATACGAAACACAGTCGGCAACATCCCGATGCACTGGTACGACGAATACAAGCACATTGGTTACGACTGGGATGCCAAGAAGATCATCAAACGAGCCATCAAACGATCGACTGATCGTTCCATTGAAGAAACTTCAGACGCATGAGAAACATGATGACTTCGGCGTTCTGGATGTTTGTTGGCATCCGGCGCAGTTGTGGGTGTTCTCCACTGGAGCTGATGCAACGATTAGATTGTAGTTTAGGTTTTATTTTAACGAATAAATTTGAATTACGTAAATGTTAAAATACGTGGCCTCACTTTTTGTTTGTTTAGTTTCAAATTTTTAAATTGTTTACGCAGTGCCTAATTAAGGCCAAGAGAAAGTCTGCGCTTCCTTCAACATCAAAAGCAAATAAAAAATCATCGAATGCAGTTTTTTCAAAAACAAAGCCCTTGCACCTCGGTTTAACAACATTCAATGAAAAGCTATCCGCCTTACACCATTGAACAACCCCTGGAAGCAATTTCTAGGGCGAATCCCAAGGTCACTACATACCCATTCACAACCTTAAAAACTCACATCGGAATGATCCAGTACGATGACTACGAACAAGTAGCAGTCGCACATTTTTGCCAATACTCATTCCAGATTCAAATAAAAACAAGGGTTTGGGTATTTACGCTGAGAGGTGTTCGGTATTGATGTTCGTGCTAGACGCTTCTAGCGAAGAGCCCTTTAAGCATTACGAGATTCTTGACAATGAAATCAATCAATTTAGCCAACAGTTGAGAATAATTGTTGCAAATAAGGTCGACGAGCAAGAAGGCAAACTTAATGGAACTGAAAGGAACTCGAACAGCGACCTAACCAACCAGTAATCGGAATCAATGCGAAGATGGGTACAAATCTGACAAAGCTCTTGGTGGTCATCCGCGAGTACTAAGATGCACAGATACAAACATCTGAGATTATAAATAAAATTGTTGGTCTGAAATTGTTGTTGGCATTAGAACTTCTTTTATTGTAATAAAATTAATAATACAAAATTGTCGTTTTCTCGTCCCGCCTTTACAATCCTTCTTTAGATGTGGGCAACATGTGTTGTTAACATGGGTAAAGTGTATCAAATCGACTCCGTACTTTTTGGAATTGACTTTTCGAGATTGAGTGCCTTTCTCGCAGTCGTAGTGGTAAATTTGGTACATAGAAGCATAAAGTCATCAAGCGATTGGACTTCGCTTCTGAAATGTTTGCGAGTTTCTTTCTTTATTTTGTTATGATGAACTTTGTTCAGTGTGTGAAGAGATTTGACGAGCGTTGCGAAGGTAGCAAATCCCTTATCCGAGTTCTTGGTCACCCAAAGGCTCCAAAACATTTGTTATTGTAAAACCAATACTGATTGCTGTGGGAGATTCTGCAAAAATTTCTCATGATGCGTTGGCACCTCGGCAACGTAACGATGGAGAGTTGGAAACAGCCCTTTTGAACGCCTTTGGACACGACGTACACTTAAACGTTCTCTCACTCAGGTGCACATAACGTTTGTGTTTCAGAATCGCATTCCGTGATGGTCCAGTCTTGCCACAGATATCACACTCGTGAACTGTACCTTCGTCTTCGTGAAGGCGCCGATGTGCCCGCATCGTATGCTCGTTCCTCATCTAGGTCTTGCATATTTGGCACTGAATTTTGGGAAACGACTGTCCAATGTGTTCTAGTTGATGTTTCTCGAAGAACCCTCGACTTTTGAAGACTTTCGAACATATTTCACAAACATGCGCATAGGATTTCAGATGAACTACTCGAACATGGACACGCAGCAGCGATTCAGTGGCATATCTGAAAAACTAAAAATTAGAGTTTGATAACTTTGGGATTGAGATCGTACGGCTTTCCACAGTATTTCTTTTCCTCAGGGCTAAGATGTGTTAGGCAATGTTGTTGATTTGTGTTGGACCTCGTAATGGGCGAAGAGATTTGTACAGTTGTTGTCGAAATTTTCGCTGCATAAATCGCAGGTGAGTTCGAAAAAAGAATTAACAAGGTTGGTTTTCATGGACATCGGCTTGGTCTGTCGATTTGTTTTGAGCTTTTTTCGTCCTGGAATTTGGCTTGCAGTGTACCGTTTGGTTTTAGTCTACGGCAGCACTTTCCTCGTCCTCGCTATTCAAGACTGTGACCTCTTCAGCGACGACACTTTCCTCTTCCGCAACACCAGAGACTTTGAGGTTGATTGATATTTCTTTGAGTTCCTTGATGCATTGCTGGAGGTCTTCATTTGCTTCTTAAATAGCTTTTTGAGTGCTTCCTTCGATGTTTTGTACGAGATATTCGACCTGCAAATATGGCGATTGTGAAAACGAGGAACACACAGCGTAAACTCGAAAATCTTCAGGACTTTTATATTTACCTTATTGAAGAAATAAACTTTTCTCTTTTATGAGCGTTTCACCCTCTTCCAAATACAATTCGTTGCTTGATAAATCCACAAGAAATTGGAAATGATTTGTTTCGACATAAGTTTTGAATTTATCTTGATCAAATAAACAAATGATTTTTTTTTCTTCTTCTTCTTTTTTTGGCTTCTGTCACTTTGGGCCCAGGAAAAAAATTTGCCCACGGTTGAGGTGAAGTTTTGTTTTTTTTTTCTTTCTAAAATTTTCACGTACACGAAATTAAGAGAGGATCGTGAGAGTTCACCTCAGAGGAGAATTGCGGGTGTTTTCGGAAAGGGACGAGGAAAGTCGGGACTCTAGGTAATATATGTCCTCTATGATCATGAACATGATCGTCCTTCTGTTTCATTTATCATATTCAAAAACTACCCACTTTTCTCATTTCCAAAATTCTGTGTATTCATTCAAAAAAAGCTCTACCTACTCGTCCGCAACTGCACTGCACGACAAGATCCCTTCTACGAGCGATTTGTTTTTTTTTTTTTTCTTACATGCTCTCTATGGGTTCAAGTCGTTGCCAGATCGATCAAACGACTTTGGTAGATACTACACATTGTTCGTTTTGTTTTATTTATGTGGTTTACTAAAGGTATGCAACTGGAAGTGGATATATTATATGTAGGACGCAGGCACATTAGATATGTATGTATGTTTATCGTATTTGGAATAAAAAAACAAAAAATGTGTGAGATGTGAGTACGGTGCGTGGAAGGTGGAAATGCTAGTCGTTCATGCACGACTTGAACAATATGACGCCTCGCCACTGCGTAATGCCAATACGCATCGACTGATATTATTATTTACGTTTAATTCGTCTTTTAAGTTGATCAAAACGAGTGATGAGCAAAACTGCTAACTCCATTGAAGCCGAATTCAACTGCTAACTCCACCTAACTAACTATTCGCACCCAATCCGAAGGACAGTTTATAAAAGCTTATGGTAGGTTAAGTACTACGTTGTACGTACTTAAGCTATAAGCGAGAAAACTGAGAGTGGAAATTAACACCAGGGTTACCATTGTGACTCAATTAAGTCTAATTAGACTATTTTTCTCTATGCAGTTCAATCATTACTAAACAGATTTTTTATTTTTGTTCATGTATTTTATAATATTGTATGTATTATTTTAAATTTGGTATGCTCATACATTTTTTTCTATAAAATTCGTTTTTGAATGAATTTGCCCGACCTCCCCCCCTGATCAAAATCCTGCGTATGCCCTTGGTTGAAACTTGAAAGTTCAAGCTCGCTTCAAACCTGCATGTTATCTTGGTAGGAGATCTGATAAGCCTTCGGAATGTACCATGTAAGATAAGGCTACCCAAAAAACAACCGCTATCACAGTAGTTGCAATTGATTGTGTGCTGTGACACGTGTTTCATGCCTATCCATTGAATTATTAAATATTTTTTTTTGTATCGAATTCGAAAATTTTCAATATTTCACAGGTTTGTGGAAATTTAAGTATTCAATAAAGTCCTTATTATTAAATATTTAAGTATACATTCAAAATAGGATAGAATATACTTTTGTAATGCAAAATGTATAATCTGCGATCCCGCGTTAATGTCAATTTCGAAGGAGAAACCGTGATTTCGAATCAACTAATTGATAATGATCTGGATGCGTTTCACGGTACCTACTTAAAGCAATAATGGCAATAAAAGTAAACTCATTCTGTTCTATTTTGTTGATTTCTTTAGAAAGCGAGATAACAGATGAAAGTGATTGTTGTGGTTTAGTGCCATACAGCTTCCACTCGGATTCTGATTTATCAGTATATCCACAAAAAAGTAGCAAAAGAAAAAAACGGACCCAAACACAAAAGGAAACTTGGTTTGCAGAAAAAAATAGAAAACTTAGAGAAAGTGGCAAAAGAAAAGATATCTTGGGAAAAAGAAAGAAGAAACCTGGAATTATAGAATACAAACAAAATTACCGAAAAAGGGAAAATTTTGTGTTCAAAAATAACTGAAAACGATAGACTTAGGATATTCAAAGATTTTTGGAACATGAGTTGGCCTGAAAAAAAAAGTATACGTTAATAGTCTAGTGAGTTCTCTGCCTATTAAACGACCAAGAGGAAGACAAAATGTGGAGGTGTCTTAAAAAATTCAGTCTTTTACATACTATTTAAAAAAACAGGACAAGAGAATAAGAGACTGCAAAACTATGTTTCTAAATACACTCGGAATAAACACCTAGAAAAAAAAATCCTAAGCCCAGTGGTAAGAAAGAACCTAAAACCTCAAAGCCTTATACCAAAGAACGTGAAGAGCTTGGAAATTTTCTGGATTCCTTACCAGTCATGGAATCCCATTTTAGCCGGGCTTCAACGGAAAAGAAATACCTTTTGCCGGAATGGACCTCTAAACGAGCTATTTACGATTTTTATGTTACTGATTGGTGTCCAAAAAATAATGTGAAACCTCTCTCCATTGCTGTTTTTTCTGCGGCGGCGCGTTCCAATTCCAAACCAGAAACTTTGGATTATACTTCTCAAAAAAAGACCAATATGAGGAATGCTCTTTGTTTAAAGTTGGGAATTTATCTCAAGAAGAACATATAGAGCATCAAACAAAAAAGGAAGAAGCAAGATTAGAAAAGAAAAAGGATAAAAATACGGAAACTATTGTTATTACAGTTGATCTTCAGGCAGTTTAATGGCACCTAAGTCAAAAATCAGCAGCCTATGCTACCGCACCAAGCTTCAGGTGCACAATCTCACATTCTATAATATTATCAATAAAGATGGGTTTTGCTACTTGTGCAGTAAAACTGGAGGAGGCGTTAATGCTGAGGAATTCGCAAGTGTGTAGGTCAATTTTTTCGAGACAAATGTGGTTTTGCAAAGGAAAAAAACGGATCAAATAAAAGTTACCTATATTTTACAGTGATGGCTGCACATATCAAAATAGAAAGTGTGTTATGTCAAACGCCCTGTTGTGTTGCGCAATCAACCACAACATAATTATAGAACAAAAGTTCCTTGAAGTCGGACACACTCAAATGGAAGCCGATTGTGTCCATTCTACTGTTGAACGAGCCCTCAGGCACAAGGATATTAATGTACCTGCAGACTACATAGCTATATGCAAATCCTCCCGGAAAAAACCTAAACAGTATCATGTTTCATACTTGAACTATGATTCTTTCAAAAAATTCAGTGAAGTTCAATTTTTCAAAAGCATTCGTCCTGGCCGAGGTAAAGGTGATGCTAAAGTTACAGACATAAGAGCTATGCGTTATACTCCAAATGGTGACGTTTTTTACAAATTGAGATTCTCACATGAGTGGAAGATCTTACTCCAAAGGAAATCACCAGCGGTAACTCATTTGAGGTTTGCTAGCCTTCAAAATTTAAACGAAAACAGAAGGAAAATCACTGCTAGAAAATTTGAAGACCTACAATATCTTAAAAATACATTACCTGAGGATTACCGACAATATTACGACAATCTTCCCCATGAGTGACAAGACATATAATTGAAAGTTTTGTGTAGGTATAAGTATTTAACTATGTACCTACATACAGTGCCGGTAAAAAAATAGTACCACTAATACTATTTTCGTCATAAGAGAAATGGCGGAATTTTTAAGGACGGACGAAAGCAAAATTGTTTTGCTTGGAGGCAAATGATCACGCTCCTCCGTTAGAAGACATTTTAAAGCGGAGAACTACCCAAATTTCAACTTCAAAATGGTAGGTATAGCATGGAGGATCAAGCACAATGGTTTGAGCTTGCTTTTCCTACTATGGTTTTGAACCAATTTTTTTCATCAAAACCATATTGGATCAATAGGTTTATGTTGACATTCTCAAAAACATTATGCCATACTATGAAGATGAAGAAATGCCGCTACCCTACCCACTACCCTCTACCTGCTACCCGCTATCCGCTACTTCTACATGCTACCCGCTACCCCCGTTACCCAACTGCCCCGTTACACCCCTACTCGCTACTAACCCCCGCTACCCCACACCAACTACCCGTCACCCGCTATTCACTTATCCGCTATTCACCAACCCGCGGCTTGTTCAAAATAAAGGGTTTTCCAATAAGAGATGTTATTTTGATATTCAAAGAAAAATGCAATTTTTTGAGATAAATGATCGGACGTGGTCCCAAACGAAGAAGTCGCAAGGTGGGCCAACAGCCCAGCGTCGATTCAAGACCTCAAAGATGGAATTCGTGAGGCTATCGAGGACATAGGGCAGCCACTTTGCGATTTGGTTATGGAAAATTTCATGAAAAGGATATGGTCCTGCAAGCGGGGTCGTGGCGGCCATTTGGCTGATGTTGTATCCATTATTAACGGCATACCTCTTTATAATGAAATAAATATACGATCATTTATCTCAAAAAATGCCATTTTTCTTTGAATATCAAAATAAAACCTCTTATTGGAAAATCCTATACTTAAAACCCATGTACGCCGCTACCCGAACATTCCATATTGTTTTAACGAATAGTTTAAAAAAAATTAATTTTCAAACTCAAAATTTTCAAAAAAAAAGCAAACAAAATATTTTTGAACTAATTTTTTTCAAAATTGTATGTAGGTAATTGCCGTTTTTAATTTTTAGTCGAAAACAGAAAACCGGATGCAAAAATAATTTTTCGTTTTTGAGAAATTAAAAAAAAACCAAAACCACTTTTTTCTAAAAAAATCTTTGTTTTTATTTTTACCTATCTGGACTTTTTGTTAAATTTATTTATGAAACATTTACCTTTCTTTTACTATTTGTTTTGTGGAGTTTTATGAGGACTGAATAAAGTAGAAAAGTATTGGATTTTCCCTGGATTAATTATTTTGTTCATTGATAACGTCTGCCATTGACCTTTGCGGATTCTTGAAAACATGCTACGACTAGGCCGCCTTCTATTGGGATATCTTTCAGTATAGAGTCTTTCGGCTTCCCGATCTCGACAACTAGCTAAACCGTAGCAGAAGTGCATGTACGCTAAATCTTCTCGAGAGTGTGAGTTTGTTATTGTTATGTGTTGATGAAATTGAGTATTTCTTTTATTTCATTTGAAGTAAGTGTAAGTACCCACGCAACATACACAACAGTGGCGACGAGGAGGAGCAAATAATAAGTACAATGGATGCTGATCAACTCCAGGCGCTTTTAACTGCGATCCAAACTGCGATTAGGGGTAACAATCCCGGTCAATCATCACAGCAAGAAAGTATCCAAATTGAGACTTTCAATAAAGACTAAGAAACTTGGGAAATCTTCGTTAAGAGACTGAAATATTTCTTCAATTTGAAGAAATTAACTGGATCTACGGAAGAAGTAAAAAAAAGCAAAAAGGATTGGCTCATACATGCAATCGGCGCAAAAACATTACAACTTCTTTGTAATTTGACGAGTCCCAATGATCCCTAAATGAAAGATTACGATGAGTTGGTAAAATTAGTATAGGATCGCTTACATCCAGCACCCAGTGTAATCGCTGAACAGAATCGGTTTTTGTTATATAGTAATTGTGAATAAGCCTTATAAATGAATTGCAAATGAATTACTTTCACTGTCACTTATCTAGTTTTCTCTTCAACGCTCATTTTTCTATTTTGCAAAGCATAATACTTGATATGTACATTTATACCATTTACCAAATTTAGTCTCTAATAAACCTCTGAATTGAAAACATCGTTTACTGTATTACTTAGTTCCTTATCAGTTTTCCAAGCGCATCCAACACGAGGGTGAAAGCCGACTTTAAATGCGCATCTTGCCAAGCATCAACAGCCGATGCACACTTGAGGCAACAATTTATTAGTGGTCTCCAAAATGTTCACTGGTTGGAGAAACTAATTCAGCTAAAAGAACCTAACAACAAATTCGTAGACTGCGTCACGGCTACACTGGCAATGGAGTCAGCACAGAAAGACTCAAAAGAAATACAAAATCTACAAGCCACGACCACAGTGGCCCGTTTAGGCTAAAGTCATTCCAAAATTCATTTTTTTCGTTGTTCCAGAATTCAAAATATGTTGTTTCGCTGAAGTAACAAATATTTGAAGTTCTTGAAACCGATTTTTTTTTGAATTTTCCCAAAGGTTTGGTTTTGAGAGGGAGTCAAAGTTGAACTTTTTTTTCAGTTTTAATAACAAAACTTTTTCTTGACTTTGAGAAGCTATATAACGAACGTGGGGAAAGAATTTTTGTTTTTTCTTTCTGAAATTAACAAATACGGTAAAATATATGTTTGGAAAAAATATTACAAAAAAAAAAAAATTGTCTATATATATACATTTTTTTTTTTGGGACACCACTTTTTGTACCTTTTTCTGACTTTACATTGCATGGAAAAAAAGCTTCAAAAAGCATTAAGCAAAGCTCAACGCATAATGAAAGCTGAAATATTTCTTAATATAATCCCGAAGGAATAATTTGCGCCAACTTGCGCCCTTCTGAGCTAGAGCGATTTTATTAATCGATGGCAGGCACTTTTTTCAATTTTCTGGTTTTTCAATGGCAAATTAATAAAATGTTTAATACTGTAACTTTTGAACTAGTTGAGATATCACCACAATTTTTTTTTTATTTCGAAGAAAATGTTCACGGCTAACAATATGATGAGTTTTAAATTTATTACATTTGCAGGGTGTTCCAGAATTTTCGAACAAAATTTTTTTTTTTTAAATTCAAAAAAATATCTGAAATGGGGAATGAATTCACCACAATTTTGTTTTTGATGACGGAAATATTTTAAAATACGATATGTCATAAATATATAAATCGGAGGCAATAAAAAAATCAAATTGAAGGGTTTATATAATATCCATAATAAAATATTAGCAGTTACTTTTGACTTAAGGAGATTAAATGTTCAGTGAATATATGTAGGTATTAATTTTTAATCGGATTAAATGTTTATTTTTTATTGCTCGATATCATAAAATTTTAGGTAAAAAAGGTTTTTTCGATTGGGATCAAAGAAGCACACAAAAGAAGAAAGGAAAGGATACAAACGTGTTTCCGTGATCAGCTTGGACTCGATGTAGACAAACCAAAGCAGCGATTCGGAAATACTAATGATGGGAACACTTCGAGAAGATTTTTCGAGCAATCGGGGATAACAGCTCAAATAACTGGAGTAAACATAGAGGTTATTTCCAGGCTGAAAATAATTACTTGATGTTTTGAACTGCAGGGAAGTTGTGAAAGCAGTTAAATTTGGGGAGTATACTAAAGCAACAGCAGCTCTGTTGACTCAAAAGTATCCTGAAAAACAACTAACACCTACTCTTCACAAAATTTTGGCTCACAGTCAAGATATTATAGAGTATCAATCACTTCCCCTAGGAGAAATATCTGAAGAAGCCCAGGAGTCCAAAAATAAGGACTACAAAAGGTATAGATATCAGAATACATGCAAAGTTTCGAGAATAAGGCAGAATGAAGACTTACACAACATGCTTGCAGCCTCTTCTGATCCGCTTATTTCTTCTCTGAGGCACGTAAGGACCCAAAAAGATATGAAAGCACTTTATTCTCCGGAAATGTTGAGTTTATTTAATATTACCACGGACCAAGATGATAGTTTTCAAGAAATCTAATGTTTATACGTACATTTAAACTGTTTTTATTTTATAATTTGCGGTTCAATTTGTTATTTATTGTTATTCTAATGTCAATTTACAAAAAAAAAAAATTAAAAAAAACTTTTTTCGCCACTGTTCCTCTCAAATCGGTGTTTTACTTTTTGCGCTACTGTTAAACGTCAATTCCTTTTGTTTTACGCCAGAAAATGAGTTTTCTTGTTTGTTTAATTCATATTTAATCATTTTTATCTCACTTAATACAACTAAGCTTTTTGACAGCTATTTCCGAAACACCCTGTAATGTTTTTATTTTGAAATTCACCAACTTCATAGCGTTGGATGTAACCTTCAAAATAAAAAAAAAATTGTGGAAATATCTCAACTCGTTTAGGAGCTATGATTTTTGGAACCAAAAAAGCCGAAACGTGCCACTATGCGACGTCATCGAATCACCAAAATCAAGTAGCAAAATATAATCGCGCATCGATTTGGATATTGAGAAACTGGCTCAAGAATGCTTTGCATGCAGACGTACCTTGAAGCGGTCTACAAAAAAGATACAGCATCCATGAGAGTATCCAATTAGTGCCTGGCAGAGAGTCCACATTGATTTCGCTGGACCATTTATAGACAAATATTTTGTGATCGTGGTCGATACGCATTCGAAGTGGCCGGAGATAATTCCGATGACGTGTATGACTGCATCGAAAACAATAGCAGTGCTACGAGAGATTTTTGCTCGTTTTGGTTTGCCTGTCACATTAGTTAGCGATAACGGGTCGACTTTTACGTCGGGGGAGTTCAAGGAATTTATCAGAGCAAACGGGATTTTTCACAAGTTCTCAGCACCATATCATCCGGCTGCTAATGGACAGGCGGAAAGATTCGTACAGAACATGAAAGTGGCACTTCGCAAGATGGTTATGGACTCTGGAGATTTGAATCTTAAACTCTCCAACTACATACCTCATGCCATACCGAAAAACTCCAAATTCTACAACTGGGATAGCTCCATGTGTCTTGTTCCTGCAGAGAGAGATCCGTGTACGTCTGGATCTAGTCCGTTCCGGAACAAAGGAAACTGTTCAGCAGAAACTAGAGCGCACGCCATACGTAAGCGGAACACAGTACTACCCTGGCGATTTGGTACAGGTGAGAAATTATACATCCAAGGACAAGAAGTGGGAATTCGGTAAGATAACACGCAGAGATGGTATGCTTCACTACTTTATAAACCTGGCGCGACAGCTCTTGAAAAGCCAAGGCCTAAGTGGCTTACTCTCATCAACAATTCTCTGAGTGCGTGTGAAGAACTGAGGGGACCTACAATTTAACGCCGATTCCGAACGGCAGAGTTGAGAAGCACTTTTTCATGACAGATTGATACTCTTGGAAGATTTGTCAAGTCCTCGCAAGAGGCAGTGCCCGTGAAAGATGAAATAAAAACTTGGCCTGAGTAGGACTCGAACCAACGACGTTCTGCTTAGCAGTCAACGCACTTACCAACTAAGCTACGGGCAACTGCAACATAGATCCATCAAATATAACGAACGATTCTGATTTCGAGATAACATCTTTGTTTCCTCTAACTAAAACTCCATCTTCTTTCACAGATAATAACCCTGAAGCAACTCATAAGAACTCAGAAAGAGATGAGCCGACTATAGAACCATCAGACAATTTAAATGCAGATGTTGAAGTAAGAAGGAGTGAACATAACCCGAGTTTGGATAGTCAGCCAACACTTAGACGGAGCACCCGGACCAGGAGACCTGTGGAACGTCTAGAATTTACTCAATGTTAGTGGTGAGGATTGTTACGTATTTCCAAACGCGCCCCACTGTTTGAAGAGAAGTTAGCTGTGAGCCTGTCGGAAATAATGCGAGACGTCAAAATCTTAACTTGTGTCAAATAGCCATCTTTCTTCTGCTGCTGACTTCCAACCCATCTGGTCATAAACTTATCAGTTTCCTAACACTTAATAAAACCTGAATTCTTTTATATTGAATTGAGTATTTCTTTTATTTCATTTGAAGTAAGTGTAAGTACCCACGCAACATACACAACAGCAAGGAAGGATACAAAAGGATATTGATCCGTTGAAAAAGAGGATCAATATTCAAATACCTTTATTTACGTTACATTTGTTTTTTTGTTGAGTTAGAAAAGATTGCTATGCCACCCATTTCCATTTCTATTGTTTTTGATCAAAGTTGTAAGCTTCAAAAATGTTCTCCATTATAATTTTCGTTATTTTAGGAAAGCAGTGCCGGAAATTGTCAACACTCATATCAAAGTAATGCACATGTCAAATAATATGACTCAAAAACTACATTTATTCCAAATCTTATAACGCATTCAGTAGAAAATGCTGAAAACCACATGCATAAGTTCGAAATGTCACATCATTTCTTTTTTCTTTCAAAAATTCACAAAAACTCAAAATTTCCAATCACTAAGTTCGTGTTGCAGTCCAAGTTGTAGATACACATTGGCTGACTGGTGAGCAATCGAAATGGACTTTTTTGAATTGTGTTTCTAAAAATAACCACAATTTTTCACAATTCAATCATTCGACATTTTTTTTTTTTGTTAGAAAACAAAGGGAAAGTCATAATTTTTCAAAAACAATACAAAGGTAAGAAAATAATTTATCCTTCGAGACAGGCACAATCCTTGATCCTTGATTAAGAAGAAAAAAAAAACTCACGTTTGAAAATTAACTGCGATGTGTGGAAATACAAAAAAATCAGGCTCTCTCGATTTTCAAAATCGGAAAACAAAAAAATCTTCTTCACGACGAGAAACAAGATCAATTCAGAGATACAGCGTCGAGCAACTGATGAGAGTAGATCTAGCCAACAAGCGTGGATGGTTGATTTGGCTAGCTGGCTGGCTTTCAGTTTGCTCTGCTACTTGGCGTTTCCTCATCTCGCTTCGAAAACTAAAATTAAATCAGATTGGCGTCGTAAACACAGAAACGAACTTTTCAGCAACACCCGTGTGTCGATCGGTCGTCGTGAGTTCTTCGTTCTTGCGCATCGTAATTCTGTGCCAGAAAACAAATCCTCAAATCGAACTCCTGCCTGCCTGCCGGCCTAACCGCACGCTCCTCTTCCTCCGCCATCGCGTCGCCACCCACCAAAACCGCTCAGTTTCAAGGTACAAAATTTTTTACAAGCATCACAATCGGATTCAAATCTAAACATTTCATAAATTTTGGTGTATAAATAAACTTAGAAAATAGATTCGCGGCGGTGGATTGCTTTTGAGTGTTCAGTTGGGTTCGGTTTGTTGGTTGCGCTGTGCTTTCTCGAAACACTCGTTTCGTCGTCATAGACGCTATATTCGAGTACAGCTTGTTGTCGAATGTACCTATACTTTGGTTGGTTGTTCTTTTCTTAAGATCAGATACAACGGATGTGGGGAGGGAGAGCGAGAGAGGCGGAGTATTTGTATACATAACATGACTAAGAATATCGTCATTTAGAAAATTCATGGCTGAGTTTTCCGTGAAGGCTTTCAATATTATGTTTTATTTTCGGCTTCGAGGTTTGGTTTGAAGTGTGCAAGAATTTTTTTTTCTCTCAAACCTAAATAAAGACTAAATTAGATCATCCATCGTTTAGAGAGACGCCAGGGATTTTGAAAGAGCTGAGGCTTAAGATAGGAGTCTGAATAATGGGGAGTTCAACAAACTTGGAGAAGGAAATTTTATTCTTTTTGAATCAAGGAAGGTATACGACTAAGAAAGCAGGTATACTAATCTTATTTTCTCAGAGAGAGAAAAACGGGTTTTTTTTGCATCCGAAAATGTAATCAAATCTTAAACAATTCACTCAACTTATGGAAATTATATTTGTCTTATAACACTTTCCAATTAAATGGAAGTGTGTAAAGCATTTCATATCCGCATTATTATTATTATTATTATAAGCTTTATTATCATGGTTAAAATTCAATGTAACATTTTACATTTAACATTAACATAAACATTTAACATTATCATTAACATTTAACAAAACAAGATTATATTTGGATATAAGCCTCCCCCAAGGTTTTCCAAGCAGCCTTGGCTTTGGCAGTTCTTTCCCAATTATGATTTTGTCGGGTAATATCCATGCCTATCACGAGCTACGTCGTAATAGAAAAAAGACTACGAATCCCGAAAAATGTATAACAAGTTCCCTTCGTAGTGGAAAATCTGATACGAAATTCAAAATTCGTAGAATTTGGTATCACCAGCCTCGAAAAAACTTGAAATATGTTGTCCTTTTCTACGACAGGTTTTTTGTTTCGTAGACTTACAAAATTTGAAAAAATATGAGTTCTTTCAACTTGGTATAGTTATTTTTTGTTTATAATTTGATTTATTTACGATTTGAAAGGTCGAAAACAACAAATAAACACCAGACATTGCCAAAGGATACACAAAAAGAACAAAAGAAGAAGTGAATTTGTTTTGGGAAGAATTCAGCTCAGCTTCAAGTTCTTCCAACACGTATTTAAAGGCTTCTTTGTTAAGCCTGAAGTTCTTTCTAAATCCGCATCCAAATCAAAGGGATTGCATGAGCATGAGTCCCTAATTCGCCTTCTGCGTATTTGCAATTTAAATAACAACTTTAAAAATTCAGAATTCAAATTTAGCTTAACAAACAAAACACAATTATGAAATTGACTAAATGAATCTGACAGAAAGGACAGTGCCGCCATACCATTAATAAAAGTACTCATTTGGGAATTTTTCATTTGAAGACGAAAATGTTTGAGTTTTATTCTGTAGTAAAATTGGTAATTTCATATACATAATATTTTCGATCAAATCACAATTACAAGTTAATAAGATTCTATTCTAGTCGCAAAATTCATTTTTTTCCCAAAATAAAAAAAGGTAAAAAATGTTTTTGGGGAAAAATAAGGGATTTTTTTAACTTTAGGCATTCTCGTTTTTGGTGTGTTGATTACTGTCGGAAAAGTAAGGGCTGAATACAGCCACTAGTTTGCCTGTTCTGACTGCCATCTATCTCTCCATAATTGTTTGACACTTTTTTGCTTTACCTGAACGCGCAAAGAAAGATAAGAAAGAAGAATAAAAGAAGCGCGAATTTAGATCATTCTGGAATTAGGCGTCGATCCAAAAGGCAAAGCGCAAGACAAAATTTAAGCCCTCTCAAAATTTTTTGCATAATTGTTATACTTTAAAACTGATAAATTTGTCAAAATTAAAAAGGTTTGAGCTAGAAATTTTTGCGTAATAATTTTCTTTACAAAATCTTAAATTTTTTGCTAATAAAGTAATTAAAATGCCTATGGATCGAACACCATCGTCAAAAAAGCCTGGTCAGCAGCAGCAACACCATGTTCAGCAACAGAAACAGCATGGCCAGCAGCAGAAACAACTTGGTCAACGGCATGAGCAAGAGCATGGTCTGCAGCAAGCGAACAAGCAGCATGCTCAGGAGCAAAAACAGCATGGTCAGAAGCAATCGCAGGTGCAGCAAAGACAGCATGGTCAGCAGCATGGGCAACAGCTTGGTCTGGAGCAAGCGCTTGAGCAGCATGGTCAGCAAATGCATTTGCAACAGCAGCAGCATGAGCAGCAGCATGCTCAGAAACAATCGCAGGTGCAGCAAAAACAGCATGGGCAACAGCTTGGTCTGGAGCAAGTGCATGAGCAGCATGGTCAGCAAATGCATTTGCAACAGCAGCAGCATGCTCAGAAGCAATCGCAGGTGCAGCAAAAACAGCATGGTCAGCAGCATGGGCAACAGCTTGGTCTGGAGCAAGTGCATGAGCAGCATGGTCAGCAAATGCATTTGCAACAGCAGCAGCATGAGCAGCAGCATGCTCAGAAGCAATCGCAAGTGCAGCAGGAACAGCATGATACGCATGAGCAGGATGGTCAGCAGCAATCGCATTTGCAGCAACAATCGCATATGCAACAGCAGGATGGTCAGCAGCAATCGCATGTGCAGCAGCAATTGCATGTACAACAGCAACAGCAGGGTCCGAAGCAAGTGCATGAGCAGCATGGTCAGCAAATGCATTTGCAACAGCAGCAGCATGGTCAGAAGCAATCGCAGGTGCAGCAGGAACAGCATGGTACGCAGCAGCAACAGTATGGTCAGCAAAAGCCAACGCATGAACAGCAGCTACATCACTCAACCAAATCAAGACGGCATCCCGATTCCCAGAAGTGTCGAATATGTGAAGAAGAATACAACGAAGAGATGGTGATGTGTGATGGTAAGTGCAAAAAATGGTTTCATTATAGTTGTGTAGATTTAGATGGTAGTCAGGCAGGTAGGCTATACAGTTGGTTTTGCGATGAGTGTACCGTGGTCCATTTGAGAAAATTAGATGCCTTGCACGAAAAATTGACAACACAATTGAAGGCTGTAGAAAAGAATGTTAAAGAAAACAAACGACAGACGGTTATAGACGCGTCGTACACTAAATGGCTTAAACTAAAATCCGAATATGTTAAATTGAAAGGCTCTCACACAGACATTGAAGGCAACCAGCTTCCAGTGCCCAGGTTACGTGAAAGTGAATACCAAGATAGGGTTGTAGAGGGTGATAGGCTTTCCATTTATTCTAAGAGTAGTTCGTCCAGTCGCCAGAGCATGCGTTTACGTCTCATTCAGCAACAGAGATATATCTTGAAAGAACAACGAGACAATCTGAAAAGGGATGAAGAGCTTCTACGTCAGCAGGAAGAAATAATCAACGAGTTGTCATCAGAAAGTGAAGAGGAGGTCAACGAATTCTGCGACGGAACGAGGTTCGATCGTTGGAACGAGAAACCAACGGATGTCAACGAAGTCTCGGGCGGAACGAGGTTCGATCGTTGGAACGAGAAACCAACGGATGTCAACAAAGTCTCGAACGGAGCGAGGTTCGATCGTTGGAATCAGAAACCAATGGATGTCAACGAAGTCTTTAACGGAACAAGGTTCAATCGTTTGAACCAGAAACCAATGGATCCATTAGCGCCTGAATTCACTCCAGTTGCCACACTTCAGATGCCACAAGCATGTTTCGAAATTCCACCGCCACTCACACAGAGAGAGATCTCAGCAAGAAAAATATATCGTGATCTACCAATTTTTACTGGACAGCCTGAAGAATGGCCACTATTCAAACGAATGTTCGAGAAGTCTACGCAAGCATGTGGATATACTATCGATGAGAATTCGATGCGGCTGCAACAAGCGCTTAAAGGTAAGGCTCGAAATTTAGTTGCCAGTCAGTTAGTAGAACCTTCATGCGTTCCCCAGATAATGGAATGTCTCAGTTTTGCTTTCGGCCAGCCAAATATTATCTTGGAAAGTCAGTTAGAAAAAATAAATAAAATTCCTATGGTAAAGGGAGATAAATTAGAATCTATTTTAGAATTATCAACGGCTGTCACAAACCTTAATGCTATTATGAAGGCTTCCGGACTTGAAGGTCAATACGACAATCCGCTACTTCTCAAAGAGTTGTTGAAAAAACTAAACAACGATATGAAGATGAGATGGGCTACTTATTCTTTAGACAAAGACGCTAAAGGTGTGCTAGCTTTCGGTTCCTGGCTTCAAACAGAGTCGAGAAAAGTCTATGAAGTTCTTTCTAGTTCAGAGTTAGGAAGTAGTAGAAGGGAAGTCGGTCGTAATGAAAAACCTAGTCAAAGTAGAGTTAACGTTCACGTCGAAGGTAATAGCATTCCAAAATGTCTAGTATGTAGTGAACAATGCAAGAGCCTAGAAGTTTGCGAAGCGTTCAACAACATGACGCCATCATCAAGATGGGAGAAATTGAAGGAGTTGAAGCTTTGTCGCCAATGCCTTACTGCCCACTCAATGAAATATCCATTCGTTTGCAGAAAGGCAGTTAAGTGTGACTTCGTTGGTTGTACAAGAAAGCATCATCCATTGATGCATCTAGACGACAACATCGTTACAGGTCCACCAATAGTTGTCACATCTCAGAATAGCCACACGGGAATGGGTGATCTATTTCAATTTCAGTACATCCCAGTAACGCTTCGCCATGGAGATAAGAGTGTAGATGTGTTGGCATTTCTTGATGGAGGTTCAAGCGGAACAAGAATTGAAGAAGAAGTTGCAGCACATCTGGGATTAACTGATCCAAAGGTCATTTTACATCTCAAGTGGACAGCGAATGTCCGTCGCCAAGAAGAATCGATGAAAGTTACTTTAATGATCTCAGGTGCATACAAAGGTGCAAAAGAATATGAAATTCCAGTTGCTCACACAATAAAGGAACTGAACCTACCAAAGCAAACATTAAATTATGAAGAACTTGCTAAAGAATATGCTCATTTGCGTGGGCTTCCTGTCGTATCCTATTTTGATAAGCAGCCAAGAATAATGATCGGTTTAAGTGACTGGCATGTTGCGGTCCCAAGTAAGACTCGATTAGCAGGTCGAGAAGACCCAGTAGCAACAAAATGTAAACTTGGTTGGTCAGTCTTTGGAACTGGAAGCTCATCAAAATATCAAAGTGTCAATTATCACATCCAAGAGTTCTCAGAGCCAGAAAATGAAAATCTCGATGATTTAATGAAGCACTTCTATTCAGTTGATAGTCTGGGAATCAAGATACCCGCTTATGACTTGGCGTCCAAAGAAGAGCGACAAGCAAATGATATCCTAGAGAAGACTTCCGTATTTGATGGGGAACGTTTTGAAATAGGATTGCTGTGGAGGTACAATGAACTCGTGCTGCCAGACAGTTTGCCTATGGCTAAGAACAGATTAGCGACGTTACAACGTAGAATGCAGAAGGATTCAAAGTTGAAAATCATTATGAACGACCAAATTGAAAACTACGTTAGAAAAGGTTATGTGCGTAAGCTCTCGGCGGATGAACTAAAAGAAGAATACAAACGAGTTTGGTACCTCCCCTTGTTTCCCGTGATCAACCCAAACAAGCCAGAGAAAATAAGAGTGGTTTGGGATGCAGCGGCCAAAGTTGATGGAATATCGCTTAATTCATGTTTGTTGAAGGGCCCTGATCAACTCTCTTCACTTCTCGGAATCCTCTTAAGATTCAGAGAAAATGCAGTTGCTATTACTGGTGACATTTCTGAAATGTTTCATCAGATCAGAATAGCAAGCGAAGACCAACACGCATGTAGATTTATATGGGATGACGGAAGTGGCGAAGCGATTTATGCAACTCAAGTAATGACGTTCGGGGCAACTTGCTCACCTAGCTGCGCTCAATACATAAAAAATAAAAATGCGAAAAGATTCGAAAAAGACTTTCCAAGAGCCGTGGAAGCAATAGTTAAGAACCACTATGTGGACGACCTTCTTGAGAGCGTAAGCACAGCGAAAGAGGCTATTACCTTAGCCGAAGAAGTGAGAAAGATCCACGCAGCTGGAGGCTTCCACATAACCAAGTGGAAATCCAACTCAAAAGAAGTGATGGCAGCTTTGGAAATTGATCATTCGAATGTCAACGATTGTTTCGACCTTGACAAAGAATCCGTATTGACCATTGAGAAAGTACTAGGTATGTGGTGGGATACTAGAACTGATTCACTGACATATTCATTAAGGTTCAACAAAGGCAACAAGGAGGTTCTAAGTGGCCAACAAAAACCAACGAAACGAGAGCTACTCAAAGTGCTGATGTCGATTTTCGACCGTCTCGGTCTTATAGGCCATTTCACTAGCTACCTAAAAGTACTCATGCAAGAGGTGTGGCGTTCTGGAGTGAATTGGGACGATGAGATCAACAATGATCATCACGAAAAGTGGCTCAAATGGTCACAAGAGTTATCAAAGGTTGAAAGCGTTTTAATTCCAAGATGTTACTCAATCGAACCAACATGGTCCGCAACCGAGACTGAACTACACATCTTTGTCGACGCTAGCAAGGATTGTAGTGCCGCTACTGCCTATCTACGTATGCAAACGAACGACCATATAAGGTGTTCATTGGTGGGATCAAGAACTAAGGTGGCTCCAATAAAACTTTTATCGATTCCAAGATTAGAACTTGTGGCAGCGCTAATCGGAGCTAGATTTGCTAGTAGCCTTCGACAGTCCTTATCCATTCGTATTTATCGTACAGTTATTTGGACGGATTCAGTTACAGTCTTGGGTTGGTTGAAGTCAGATGCGAGAAGAATGAAAGGACAGTTTATAGCCTTCAGGGTAGCTGAAATCCAAGAGATTACGAACATTCTCGATTGGCGTTACGTACCATCAGCAATGAATCCAGCAGATGACGCCACAAAATGGAAACGAGGTCCTTCTTTGAACATGGAAGATCGTTGGATGCGAGGACCATCATTTCTTCTCTTGCCAGAGAAAGATTGGCCTGAAGACATAACTCTAACACAAGCAATCGAGAACTTCAGCTGCGAAACGAATCATCGAGTATTAGCATCAGTGATTCCGTTAAACAGATTTGAGAAATGGGACAAACTGGTAAGGGTTACAGGGTACGTGTTCAGATACTTATACTCTCTACTTGGACACAAGAAATCAGATCGTAACTTATCATCACAAGAACATGAGCGAGCAGAGCGCTTGATATACAAACAAATACAAGCTGAAGGCTTTCCGTCCGAAATAAAGTATCTAAAAGAGCATGGAAACTTGTCCATAACAAATCAGAAAGCATCTCACTTCGATAGTAATCTACTTTCTTTGAAGCCCTATCTAGATGAACATGGACTCATGAGATCACAAAGCCGTATAGACAATGCAATATTTCTGAACGTAGAGACCAGACGTCCTATAATACTGCCATCCACGCATCATGGCACGAAGCTACTCGTTCAAAAATATCATGAAAAGTTCCGTCACATCAACCACGAGACAGTCGTGAATGAATTAAGAAAAAAGTATCATATTTCAAAACTTCGCCAGTTGTTGAGACGAGTAAGAAACACCTGCAACAGATGTAAGGTCATGAATGCAACATCTAGACCCCCAGAAATGGCACCCCTCCCAGAGGCCCGCGTCGCAGCATTTTTACCTCCCTTCACGTACACTTCTGTTGACTACGCTGGACCTTTCGAAGTTGCTCACGGTCGCAAGGTGGAAAAGAGATGGATATGTCTTTTTACATGTCTCGTAACTAGAGCCATTCATTTAGAAATAGCCTATAACTGCAGTGCCGACTCATTTATCCTCTGCTACAGTAATTTCTTATGTCGAAGAGGTAAGGTTAAAAAGATATTCAGCGATCGCGGTACAAACTTTATCGGAGCCGAAAAACTCCTAAAAAACAACTTGAAATCGATCGATCATCAAACAATAGCAGGTCAATTTGTAAACTCAGACCTTGAATGGCACTTCAACCCCCCAGGATCACCTCATATGAACGGTTGTTGTGAAAGACTTGTGAAGTCTGTCAAGATTGCCCTTTACGCTATCAGCAACGTGACAACATACAGACCCAATGACGAATTATTTCGTAGCTTCCTGATGGAAGTTGAAGACATGATTAATTCTCGACCGTTGACGTACTTACCGTTGGATAATGAGCAGTCCGAAGCACTAACTCCAAACCACTTCATTCGTCAATCATATGGAGGGCTTGCACCACTTGGTGACTTCAATGATGAGGCCAAGCTATTGAAAACAAATGCTCTTATGTCACAGTTGTACGCAAGGCATTTTTGGAAGCGCTGGGTAGCCGAGTACCTGCCAACACTAGCTAGAAGAGAAAAATGGAATTTGCCAGCTCAACCTCTATCAGTTGGCGACATTGTCATTGTAATCGACGAAAGAAATCCCCGCAACCAGTGGCAAAAGGGAAGGATAATTCACGTTAAACAAGCAAAAGATGGACAAGTTCGAAGCGCAACGGTCCAAACTGATACCGGAATATATGAGAGACCTGCGGTACGATTGGCTAAGCTAGATATAGGGAAAAAGGAGGTAGATTTGGACCTAGTCCGGCCAAATATACCGAGGGGGAGAATGTCGGAAAAGTAAGGGCTGAACACAGCCACTAGTTTGCCTGTTCTGACTGCCATCTATCTCTCCATAATTGTTTGACACTTTTTTGCTTTACCTGAACGCGCAAAGAAAGATAAGAAAGAAGAATAAAAGAAGCGCGAATTTAGATCATTCTGGAATTAGGCGTCGATCCAAAAGGCAAAGCGCAAGACAAAATTTAAGCCCTCTCAAAATTTTTTGCATAATTGTTATACTTTAAAATTGATAAATTTGTCAAAATTAAAAAGGTTTGAGCTAGAAATTTTTGCGTAATAATTTTCTTTACAATTACTTATTTCGACATACAACAGCTGATTTCAAAAATGGACGCTAATTTTCTTGAATGGCAATGCTTTTTTCAAAACCCTTCGGATCTTGTGACTGTTTTGTTTCGTGATTCGTAGCGGAATTGTTCATTCGGGGATTTCTCTGAAGGGATCTTGTGATAGGCATGATCATCTCTCCAACGTTTGGGTTGTCTTCCTACTCTGCGTAAGCCATCCCTAGGGATCCATTGCGTACTTCTGAGAGTCCATCGGTTATCAGTTATCCTGGCTACATGACCTGTGGCCTATTGCACCACCTTACAAATTTGTGAATTACAAACATTTTTACCACAAATTTGTAAAAAAATCAAGTTATGTGTTTTGTAAAATTTTGTAGGCTACAAAATTGTAGTTGTGATTCACAAATTACAAAATTGATTTTCAATTTTGAAAAATCTACTTTATTGTGAATTTATGTTGCACAATATGAATGAGGTTCACAAATTTGTGTCAGTTTGTGAAAAAATTCTACAGGCGAAAGACCGTGTGTAATTTTGTCTACAAATTTGTATTTCATATTAAATTGAGTGGCAGCAGTAATTCTGAAGCGGATTTCGTTATATATAATTATAATTCGCGTTAATATTATAGTTTTGAAAATTATTTTATTTTCATATTATTATCTGTTATTTATCTATATATATTTATATTCTGACTATTCACATGCGAACAACCGACGAATGTCGGATGAATGATACAAAAGTGATTTAAGATAGTTTCGAACCCTATTTCCTCACAAATTCACAACAAAACCATGGAAATTTAGTTTTTATCTGATTTCTGATACAAACATTTACTTTTTAAGTATCAAATATTAATAAATTGGAGAAAACAAATTTATTCGTCGCGAAAAGAAATGTAGTTGATACGTGCCAAACTCTATCCGCGTTCCACATCATCCCATAAGTCCCAAATCGCTGTGTGGAAAAAGTTATTGCACAATAAAGTCATTCACAAGTAATAAGTGATTTCTTGTTTTCACCTTGACCTTTGACCCAATAACGACATGATGTATATCAATTGAAAGGTTTTTTTGTGGACTTTAACTTTTGTCTTGGCAAGAAGTCCCAAATCACTGTGGGGAAAAAGTTATTGCACAATTAAGAGATTCAAGGATAAAAATAAGTTATGTTTTGTTTTCTTTTGTAAAGCTTTTCTATTATGATGAAAGCAAGAAAACACTTTTTTTTTTCTATGACTTAATTGTGCAATAACTTTTTCCCCTCAGTGATTTGGGACTTCTTGCCAAGACAAAAGTTAAAGTCCACAAAAAAACCTTTCAATTGATATACATCATGTCGTTATTGGGTCAAAGGTCAAGGTGAAAACAAGAAATCACTTATTACTTGTGAATGACTTTATTGTGCAATAACTTTTTCCACACAGCGATTTGGGACTTACTGCCATAGAAAAAGTTAAAGAAGACAGAAAAACCTTTCCATTGATATATAGCATGTTGTTATTGGTTCGTAGGCCAGCTTCCATACATTTTTGCCCATTCTCCTTTGTAACTTACAAGTTTCAAACATACATGGTGCAACAGTAGATTGTAAATTTATTTTACAATTTGTAATTCTCATCACAAATATGTGATCCCACTTATTTGTAGTTGGTGCAAAGCAAATTCATATACAAAATTTGTAGTTGTGAATTACAAGTACAAAATTGTGGTTGTAATTTGTAAACTGGTGCAATAGGGCACTGCCCAGTTCCACTTCTGTTGTTTTGCCTTCACTGCTGCGTCTTCAAAATCCGTCATACTCCTTATAATTTCGCTTCTTATTCGTTGTCTTTTCGATACTTTCAAAACTGATCTTTCCATTGCTCTTTGTGTAGTTAAAAGTTCCATGTTTGACATTCGTACGTCATGACAGGTAAGATTGATCCATCAAACAGATATTTTCTGGACTTTTGGTTGAGATTTGAAACGAAGATGTGTTTGTGATTCCAAAATTGTTTCCAGCTATTGGATATCCTCCTATCTATCTCTTTTTCCTCTCTATTTTCCATAGAAATCGTTTGCCCAAGATAGATATAGTTGTCAATATATTCTATTTGTTTTCCGTCTATGATAACTTCTCTCTGTTCTACATTACTTATCGTCATCAATTTTGTTGTTTCGGCATTAATCTCAAGCCAAGCGGTTTGGCAATGACTTTTGAGCTCTAACACCATTTTTTCCAAATCTTGACATTATCACGTCAGGATGACAATATCGTCAGCGAATCTGAAGTTATTGAGAAACTCACTATCTATTTTTAAACCTAAAGACTCCCAATTCATTTTACGAAATATGTCCTCAAGTACTGCGCAAAAGAATGCTGGTGACAATGGGTCTCCCTATCTCACTCCTCTACTAAGTTCGAACGGTTTACCTTTATTTTCAAGAGAGATTCTGGATGTTGAATTCGTATATATACAGTGCCTTGCATAAGTATAACCGCACCCGAAAAAATGCATTTAAAAGAAAACCTACAATAGGAGTGACTCCTTACTATTTTTTTATTGAGTTGCATCACTGATCAAGCAAATTGAGAAGAAAATAAAGTACCATTATTTCCTCTTCTGGTGTTTAAAAATTAAAAACAGATTTTGATGTGTTGCAAAAATATAACCGCACAATGCAAATCTCTTTGAAGCTGCATTCAGTCAAGTGCTTTCAAATAAAAAACAACAATGCCACGTGGTACGCACGCATTTAAGCGAAATTGAAAAATGCAAAATCTTGGCTTTTCGGTCAAGGGGCCTAAGTCTTAGGGCTATTGGAAGACGAATTTCATGATCGGATCGGATCGTTCGGAATTTTTTAAAAGATCCAGAATCTTATGCGTTTAATCAATGCTGCGTCCTATTCGGTGCATTCTTTGCCTGAATTTCGTGACCAATTTTATTTAGGAGTTTCGGTTTCAACCGTTTCTCGTGCTTTAAAAAGCTGTGGAGTGATTTTTCGGGGCAAAATGGTGCCAGCTCCAAATCTAACAGCAGCCCACGCCAAAACATGAATCGGGATTGGAAAACCGTAAATGACTTTCTATTAATCTACACTAAAATCTCGTTACTCCAAATGGCATACTCGAATAATTTATTTATTTATTTATTTATTTATATAGGTTTTTTGGAAAAATGGTAAAATAAGGAAATTACAACCATTTTCCTCAAAAGTGTTCGGTAACTGGGGATGTTCGGGAACAAGCCACTAACCAAACTTACAAAATGGCTGTAACATTTCATTAAATCGTTTAAAATTTTGCGCCTTTGCTTTTAATTTTCTCTAGCAAAAACTTAAATGTCGGTGGAATGTTCCAATTAAACTTTTCTTCTTGATGGTTACTTTTTTATTAAGCTGTAAAGAGGTTATCAGGGAAAAGGAAGTAAGGTTCCGGTGTTTTAGAGCCAACCCAACTGAGGAAAACCGGAACAAGTTTAAACAAGCCAGGGAAGAAGTAAGGTTCCGGTGTTTTAGAGCCAACCCAACTGAGGAAAACCGGAACAAGTTTAAAAAAGCCAGGAAGGCCTGCAATGCCCATATTCGTCGGACCAAATTTTTACATGACCAAAAATTAAGGCAAAAAATACTGCAATGTCCCAAAGGCAGTAAGAATTTTTGGCCATTTGTAAAAAAACATGAAGAATTCTTCCTCTTCCTCAGTCCCTACGCTCGTTGACAATGACACTCCAGTTGTTAGCTCGCTCGCGAAAGCTAACCTTTTTGCTAAGCAGTTCGCCGCCAACTCTTCGCTGTCAGAGAGTGTCATGACTCCGCCTGTTCTTAAGCGCGTCAATGATTCCATGGGACAAATCTTCTTCCGCACTCGTGCTGTGGCGAGAGTCCTAAAGGATCTCAACATACATAAATCCGCTTGTCCGGATGGTGTTCCCGCTATTATTCTAAAGAGGTGTTCTTCCACGCTGGCAAAACCCTTGCGTAAGCTTTTCCATCTATCCTATTTCTCTGGGCTCGTTCCGAGCAGTTGGAAAAACAGCATTTGTCCAGCCAATCTCAAAAAAAGGCGAATCTTCTTCTCCCTCCAATTATCGACCGATTGCACTTACGTCCCTTCTTTCTAAGGTCATGGAAACGCTGATAAACTATCAGCTCAAGAAATATCTCGAAGACTGAAAGCTTCTTAATGACCGATAGTACGGCTTTCGCAGCAACAGGTCCACTGGTGATCTGATGGTTTATCTCACCAAACAGTCGAACAAATCTTTACATCGTTTTGGAGAAAGTAAGATTGTTGCACTTGATATTTCAAAGGCATTTGATAGAGTTTGGCACCAGGCTCTCTTATCGAAAATGCGTGCTTTAGGTATTGATGAGTCCCTCATTCGTTGGATTAGAAACTTTCTTTCGAACCGCTCAATACAAATTGTATTGGACGGTTTCAAGTTTGAAACCCACAATATGAATGCTGGTGTGCCCCCGGGCTCCGTTTTCTCCGACCCTCTTCCTCATTTTTATTAATGATCTCTTGTCTGTAACTTCTAATCCAATAAATTGTTTAGCTTTTCTTATTTGTTCCCAGACTCACATCCCTCCTCTTCGGATGTGGAACTGCAACGGCAAAATATGATAAGCTCATTAAACTCTGACTTAAACAGCATTGTACAATGAGAAACTCAAAATCGCATAGAGTTTAATGCTTCGAAAACACAATGCTGTCTTTTATCGTCAAGGCGAGACATACCCCCCTTGCCACTGTCCATGAGTGGCACTTGCACCAATGAGACCGAAAATCTCGAGATTCTCGGTATGTGCATCACAGACCACCTCTTGTGGAGCGAGAACATTATGCGATGTCGCCAAAAATGCCGCAAGATGTTTAGGTTTCTTAAGGCGATGCTAGAAATTTCTCTCCCCGTCTGATCTGGCTATTATCTATAAAACATTATATTCGTCCAATAGCTTGAGTACATTTTCCATCTCTTGGGTGGTGCTCCAGCTACTCACTTAAGCCTCCGTCGTAACGTAGCGTGTCTGTCCCTGTTCTACCGTTACTTCTACGGTAAGTGCTCTAGAGAAATAGCCAGTTGCATTCCTCCCCTCAAACAATTCGCCCGTAATACTCGCGCTTCTAGGAATGCCCATCAGTTTACCCTCGAGCCCAACTTCGGACGTACTCTCAAGTATAGAGAATCATTTTCTAGCCGTACTACGCGAATGTGGAACTCTCTTCCACACTCTGTCTTTCCCGATCATTGCAATGCTCAAGAATTCAAGTCCAATGTACACCGACACCTCCTTTCTAACCACTTCCCTTCTTCCTAATGCACTCATTGTGTCTCTGGCATAAAAAGGGTAAAAAAATCCCTTGAGTGGGTGCAAAAACGTTAAAAACACATTTTTCAAATTAAAAATTGATTGATATCATTCGGACAGACTCCGATACTCAGGTTGGAATCTCATGTGAAGCGATCTTAACTTTTTTTAAGACTAATATTAATTTTTGTAAAATACTACAACACAATTAAAAATACAAAATTGGATACAATACAATTTTTTAGTTTGAGGTGTTGAATCAGCAACACTCAATGTATGTAATTCGACTCTCTTCTTCTAACATCTTGTAAGCTTCGAAAAAATAAGTTCTTAATACCTACCACAACTACAACAAAAATCAAATCCTTACAACCTCTCTTTGATGTCTCTGTGCCTTCATCAACCCCTTAAACCTAGGATAATCCTACTTTTCGCAAACCATAAACCACTCCTTTTTCCAGATGTTGTTATAAAAGTAATACGGAATTGAATTGCAAGCCAAAGGCAAAGAGCAGACAGGCTACAAAGAAGTAGTTATAAACTTTCGGATTCTTAAGCCTTCTCCATTATTTTCTTTTAGTTTTGTTTTTTAAGATGCAAATCTTCCACGTTTATCATCTTTTATATACCACACAGAACGAAGCAATTGAACTCAAGTACCTATGAAGGTAGAGAATGCACCGAGCAGAGCAAAGCACACCAGAGCTTAGCTATAGAACGAACACGGCATAGACAGAACACATTCGAGCATTAATCTCAGCCTATTTATAGAAACGTTAATGTTCCTCCTCGTTTAATGACCGAGTATATAATTCTGTCCGACCCCCTCGCCTCGTCTTCGTCTCCACCAGCTCCATACCGATAGCATACGTTAGTCATAGCCATCCTCGTCCCCAGTCGTAAGTCGCATTAATTCTCCTCGCCATGGTCTCCCGCTTGGCTTTTAAACACAGCCAAAGCCTTTTTGCTCAAAACTAATCGATATCGAGTCAGAGACAAGCCCTGGGATTAGTGTGCGACTTAAAAATAGGGCTGACACTAGGGTTGAAACTAACAACAAGACGACGAAACCGAATCGAACCTCTCTGAAGTTGACACAATCTTTTCCTTCAAGGGGGTTCATCCAACGAGACGGTTGACGGGGCGAAGATGAAAGGAAATGGGAAAATATTTAAAACACAACAACAAATGCAACTCAGCTTTTGCCTTGGAACAGAAAGAGCCAAACAATCTCTATTCAAAGCGAGACAAACTTCAAATCCGACCAAAAAATCACACAAGCAGGAAAATTCTTCTTAACAATAATTTTTCACAGGAAAAACATTTCAAGATTTTGGTTTATTTGCTACAATTGAATACGAAAAGTCATTTGTTTACCTGTTGCAACGATATTTAAATCTTTTCGGCATCAAAATATTAGCAATCACTCCCGCACAATTAATTTAAAAAACAACACTGTCGAATTTTCTTGCCCTGATTACTCTATTTTTCCACTTCAAATCATTGCTAAGGAAAAGTTGCGCTTTGTGCTTGAGACACGACCGACAGCGGAGTAAAACTCTATTACTAGCTCAAGATGTGCTTTTCCGATAGATAAATGTGAGACGGGAAAAGAAAACTCGGATTCGAATCAATTTACAGAATTCATCCCTTGTTTTTCTTCGTTTCAAGTTTTTTCTTGTATTTTGTTCTTTGACAGTTTCTTGGCTGGTTTTGACAAGAGAAAAGGATAGTTATATCAGAGAGTGAGAAGGAATATGACTTTTCTTGCATTGCATATGAGTTGCAGGATGGCGCTGCAGTCGACAGACAGAAATCTTTCTGGTTCGGCCATGTTTTTGGTTTGATTGTCAAACTTCCTTATCGACAGGTACAGATGTCAAAAAAGTTCTTTTCCGGTTTAATTCACTAAGAAGAAGGTATGAAAAAATCGCTTAGAAAATTTAATTTCATTGCATCAGTGTGAAAAATAAAGAAAATCAACAATTTCATTCGAAATATTGTTTAATAATGTTTAAATTGCATTGTGTATTTGTTATTTTCGCAAGTTTCATTCGAATTTCATCTCAATATTCAATTGTTATTTTTGGTGTCGTTCAAGAGATGGAGACTGATTTTTCGTTTTTTTTCTAAATTCCAGAAATTAAACACAAATAATGGGACGTTACTCTCGTGAGCCAGAGAATGCAACAAAGTCTTGCAAATCGCGTGGACCAAATCTACGAGTTCATTTCAAGGTAAATAGCTTCTGCAAGCGACGTCTTTATGTTTGTCAATTTTTTGTGTGTTGGTCATGGAAGCACCAGTTGAGGAGAAATTTGAGTTCGGAAAAGTGGTACAGTGGCTAACAGTCACTTGTTTTTTTCCCGGTGTTATTTGCTCTTTAAATTTATCAAGTGTCAAAACTATTTTGAGACGGAAAATAAGTTGGAACTTTGATCGAAAGAAGTGGATCTAAAAATGAGTGAACTTGAGGGAGGCGAAGTAGTGCAAGTTAAAATTTTGTTCGAAGTTAAGCGCTAAACTCGTTTGTTTATCGAGTTAAATTGTATCCCACGTGGTGAAAGACCCTTGAATATATTGAACCAATGCCCTATGTATGATATTCGCTTTAAAAACAAATCAGGTTCTTGCGTGCAACGCTAAAGGTAGCCTTAAACGACAAACACGTTTGCCCAACATGCTCGTTTGCGTTATTCCCTACACGGCAAACACATAATGCGCGAACATCATTTCGTGTTGATTCTTGAAAGTGTGAAGATGTGTCAAAAGGAGAAGCAAGTCATTGCGCTTATGGTTATCTCATAGAAAAAATGAGAATTGTTCGCGAACATCTCCCTACATGGCAAACAACGAAACGGACGAACACAAGAAAATCGAAAATTTTTGCCAACAGCGAACAGTTCGCAGACCATCCCCTACACGACGAATTTATAGCGCGCACAAGCATGTTCTGCAAATATGTTTGTCGTTTAGGGCTAGCTTAACCAACAGGCAAAGATACCATTTTGTAATATTGAAATGGAATTACTCGGTTCTCAGTGGCCGGCGTCCTATCTGACTTCATATAGACAATCATGTCGCCCTGCAGCGTGCAGTTCACTGTAAGGCCTTGACCTCATATAATTTGGAAAGTCGTTTAACCTTCAGACTTTCCTAACAACGTGTTTGTCCACACAGACGGCTTCTCTCTGTAAAAAGATATTTGCCCCTTAAGAGGAAAGCAGAATCGCGAAGAACGAAAGGGAATGAAAGCGGTCGACCAAGAAACAGCTTACCCGAGTGTCATTTGAAGAGTTTTGCTCTTCCATTTTGTGGAACTTTTTACATACGAAAACGAGAGCAAGACCCTCCTTCTCAATTTGACTATAACGCTTCTCTAAAGGTGTGAGACATGGTATATTACTTTTTCTGTTCCATGAGGCATTTTGTGGAAGATTTGAGCACCGATGCCTACCATTGAAGCGCCTGCTGCTACAAAGATTGGAATTGTTGGATCGTAGTGTGTAAGCAGTAGGTCGGAAAGTAAAATTTCCTTAAATTTCTTGAAGGCACTTTCACATTCGTCGGTCCATTCCCAGTTAGTGTCTGCTTTCAGCATTTCATCGAGCGGATGTCGAAGCTGTCTCATGCTAGAAATGAATTTTCCATAATAATTTACTGCACCCGGGAAAGAACGTAGTTCGGAAATGTTAGTTGGTCTTGGCATACGTTGGATAGAATCGATTTTTGCTGGATCTGGACGAATTCCACTGGCATCGATTATGTGTCCAAGATATTTGATGGATGTCTTGAATAATTCACTTTTTGACCAGTTGATGGTAAGGCCATGATCATTAAGACGTTTTATGACTTCCATAACAACGTTGTAGTTCTCGTGCAATGTTTTTGTTGCGATGTAGATGTCGTCAAGGTATGCAGTGACTCCATCAATGCCTTGCAAAATTATTTCAATTGATCTTTGAAACAGTCCGGATGCTGGCTTCGATCCAGGAGCTAAACGATTCATCAAGAAGAGTCCCTTGTGTGTGTTCATGGTGAGAAGTTTCTTTGAGTCATCATCTACCTCAAATTGCATGTATGCATCGGAAAGGTCCCGACATTTCGTCGGGAGTAGGAATTGGATGAGCATTTGGTTCCAAGCAGTTGTTTAAACCTGTGGAGTAGTCTGGACGGATACGAATTTTATTGTTAGGTTTACGTACCACGACAATAGGTGCTGCCCAATCTGAGTGTGTGATTGGTGTTATAATACCAGAGTTTTCTAGTCTCTTCAATTCAGCTTCGACTAGATCTGCAACTCCATATGGAACATTTCTTTTTGGAATGCAAACGGGCTTGGAATCAGGTTTTAGCTCTAACCGCAATTGAAATTTGGTACAGTGGCCTGTCTTTGAAGAAACCACATCCGGAAACTTTTTCTGGACCTCTTTGGGAACTAAATCCTTACTCATATCTGCTGTGATTGCGTTGCAAATAGAGTTTATGGGTAAGTTCCAGTAGCCAAATTTTTCAATTAGGTCAATTCCGAAAATATTTAAACTGGGAAGACTTGTGACATAAATTGTAGCTATTTTTACTTCGTTCTTGTGCCGGATTTGTGTAGTGAACATGCCGATGAGTGGAAGTATATTTCGTGATGCATCTGATGCGCTGCGCTTACATGGCTGTAGATTAGGACGACCCAATTTAATCCAGTTTGTTTTCGAAATAATAGAGATGTCTGCTACTGTATCGAATTGAAGTTTAATTTGCTTCGCAGATATTTCGACTGTGCCAAATTTTCGGTCCGAAGTGTAGTTACCAACACAATTTATGGTGCTATGCGGATTTGATTTTATAACATTTTGCCTGAAGGCTTGCTTTTTGTTGCTCTTGAATTTGTTGTTAGCGTTTTTGGGCTTTGCTGTCTTGGGCCTTGATGTGTTAGGTGAATCCCCTTGTGATTGTTTCTGGAAACATGCACAATAGCCATCCTTATGCCCTTGCTTCTTACAAATGTTGCACTTGTGTTGTGTATATGTGCAATCTTTGACAAAATGCATGGCACCACTTTTTGATGATCACTTTGACTAATGCTGTTGCTTCAGAATTGATTGCGAGTGTTTTTTTTTTTAGAAGAAACAGCATTGATGGTTGTTTCTTTTGCTTCTAAAAGGTGCGAATCACTTTTCACTATCAAAATTCGTTGAGTCTCTGTGATTAATTTTTCTAGTGTTATTTCGGCATCTGTATCAAGCATTATAAGTAACTTGCTATGAATGTGGATGAATTTAACCCAATTATAAAGATCAAACACTTAAATGGATTGGTCGACATGGCTGCATGCTTAAAATGTTCACATTGCTTATTTACTTTGCCTGCATAGGCAATAAAATCTTCAGCATCATTTTTTCATAAACTTGTTGACTAAGTCTACGTAACAACAACCGTACTTTGGAATCATCTGGAAGCGTTTTTGCATCCTCTTTGAAATGTACTTCGTAGCGTCCGTACCAATGTGGAAAAGTGAGGTTATTTTCAGGCTCATATCTAAACTCGTGTATGCTTTTTCCAATTACATCCATCAATGCTTCTTGTTGTCCAGCTTGAAGTTGTTGCTGTGTTGCCTGTGAAGCTTGAAGTTGTTGTTGTGTTGCCTGTGAAGCTTGGCTGGTGGAGTTTTCCATTAGTTTGGTGAGCCTTTCAATTAGCTGTTGTTGGCGCTCAGCGGCCTCTTGCTGCTGCACTAAAATCTTTCCAACCACTGAATCAAGTGATATCGACATGATTTTTTTGTTTTGTGTTACGCGTGTAATTACTTTAAATCCTCGTCGTAATGTTTTAAAGACAACATTAAATGTTCAAATATGTTTTATTATCAAAATTACAGTATAAGTATCAAAATTAAATTATTTTAAGATGGCTGACAATTCATGACCTTCTTCGTTTAAATCAAAATGCCGACTGTTCTTCTTTCTTCCATTTTCTTCGTATTCGTAAGTCATGTAAAGCTATGTATACACGATTGGAAGATCTTCCAATATTGGCCGAAATGCCAAATGTCTTCCAACAGCAACCAATGAGCTTTCAATCGCCAATTTTCTATCAAATCAAAATTTTCTGTTTATACGGTTGGAAATGGCGATTGTACTGTTGCATGCTCATTAGATCTCAGAAAAGCTTTTGATTCCGTTTGGCATAAGGGCCTGATCTTCAAACTTATTTCACTTCAATTTCCAACTAACATTATATTAACATTGAACAGCTTCCTTTCTAACAGAAAGACTAGAGTTTGTATGAATTCGGCATTTTCAAGAGTTATAAACGTTGCTTCGGGAGTCCCACAGGGATCTATTCTCGGCCCCATGCTTTTTAACATATACATGCATGACTTCCCAACTATAGTAGCAAACACTTCCATGTCAATACAGTATGCTGATGACACGTTGATTATGGCCAATGATGAGAGACCGTTCGAAGCATTGTCAAAAGTTAAGACACATTTAGAGCTTGTCATGAATTATTTTAAGAACTGGGCAATAGATATCAATACTAGTAAATGTGAGATGATTTTTTTTTTTTACATTTTATCTTTATTTGAACTAATATTTATATACATATTTACAATTTATTGAATAATTACTTAAGGTAATATTTGATTTTAAACTTGTTGGCACAGAAGGGGCCTAACTATATACAATGTTTGTTTTCTAAATTTAAGATTAACAAAAATATGAATGAGTAAAAGATGAAATACAAAATCTCGGGATGTTCAGTCCTGGTTGTCCATTGGTGAGGCTCTTAGCCGCGGTTAAAAGCTGACCCCGTGTCAGCGTAAAATTGAAGATCTCCTTCGTCGTTGGTTTGCTCGAGCTCCTCCCTTAGTACGTCCAGCGTGCATAGGTATCTCGGTTCGGGGTGTCTTTGTTGTGTGGTTATTCCGTTGATGAGGTTGTTGGGGTGATTGCTCAGTGATCCTGCGATCCTTTTAGCTGACTGAATTAGGTACTTGTCCAGTGGTGTAATTTTCGCTTCTTCGTAGAGTCTTTTGTTGCTGAAATGCCTCCTTCTCTGATGATTGAAATAAAGTCCTGTGCAGCTCCGCAGGACTTTTCGTTCAAACACTTGGAGTTCCTTCATTGCTGTCTTTGAAATGGTATACCATACTGGGAAGCTGTAGGTGATGACGGGCCGAATTAGCTGCTTGTATATTAGTAGCTTCGTTGGTTTGCTGAGTCCTGTTCTCCTCCTTAGAAGCGGATTCAGTCGGTGTAGGGCGTGGTTGGCCTTCTTTAGTACAGCTCTCGAGTGAGGGTTGAACTTCATCATCTCATTGAAGTGGACTCCAAGGTATTTGGTGTTTTTCTTCGCTGCCAACGTTGATCCATCGGGTAGAGAAATTGAGATGCTTCGGCATCTTCCAGCTCTTCTACCTCTGCTATTGGTGGGCCTTCGGAAGCAAATCAGCTCTGATTTTCCTGTGTTGATGTGTATTCCCCATTTCTTGTAAAAGTCATGAAGCTTTCGTACATGGGATTCCACCTTCCTGGCTGCGATGATAGGCGATGGTGAAGAGCAGTATGTGATTGAGTCATCTGCATACAGAAGACTCTCACAAATGTGAGATGATATGCTTCAGAAACGCCTCACCAAGAGGTCACTATTTAGCAGTCAAGGAAAGCAGGCAACTCACCTTAGCAATAGAAGGAATTAACATTCCTCTGAAAACTGATATAAAATATCTAGGCGTTTCTTTGAACGAAAAGTTAAGAGCTAACATACAAGCAAGACAAGCAATCCGAAAGGGCAAAGCCGCATCTGCCATTCTCAAACGTTTACTGAACTCCCCGGAACTAAATAGCAAGACAAAACTCCTGATGTACAAAACGCTTATTAGACCTGTATTGTCTTACGGATTTACTTCCTGGTTTTACTGCTCGCCAACAGTGGCGGAAGAAATGCAAAGATTCGAAAGAGTTATCATCAGAAAATGTATATCGCAACATAGGCGACCGTCGGGAAAGTGGTTTCATAATGAAACACTGTATAGAAACTCAAATGTAACACCCTATTTTATTATCTATCCAACCTAACGACCAAAAGATTAAAGAGACTAGAATCACACGAAAATCCGTGCATAAAAAACATTTATGACGAAAACGTTTCAATTCCATTTCATAGTAGGTATTATAACTCCCCAATAAGCCTATTCAAAGAAGATTCAGTGGACTTATCGATTGAGGATGGCCACCCCTCTCACCTCCCGTCGTTCTACATCCGAGCGAGTTCAGCAGGTCTACGTAGATAACCCTTGTTCTCATATCAGACTATAATAAACAAATAAGACTGAAGAATTAATTATAAATTTTGTTTCCTCTAAGACATAAGTTACTATAAATAAACAATATCATCTAAATTATATTGTACAAAAATTTAAGTAGTTAAGTACTAATTGACTGTTTATAAATAGCACCTTATTCGATGTAATATAAAAATATTTTGGCAGCACTTGGTGCTTAAGAGTAGTAGTAGACTCAAGTCTAATACTTTCTCCCTCTAATTTTGTTATTGTTTTTTGTTCTAGTTTTAAGTATATACTCCATGTACTTTATGTCATCGTGTGTTATTGAGCAAACACGAATTCATAAATTTATAACCTAGAATTTACTTTCTCTAAAATGTATTTCATTAAACTTTGTTTTTCTATCTTAATTTAAACCAGACCAATTCTAAGTCGGTTATTCTAAATCTAAATGTAAAAAATAATGAAACCCAGATGTAAACCTTTTTAAGTCTCAATAAAGTTCCATTCCATTCCATTCCATTATACGGTTGGAAAATTTTATCCAAAAATTAATCAATTTATCGGAAGAAAATTGGCTGTTAGCTGTCGACAATTTTTTGTCATCCGATTAAATATTGCCTGTTTAGACGATTGGAAGGCTTAAGAGAACAAAAAATTGGTAGACTCATTGGAAGACAATTTTTTTTGACAAATGATAGAAAATATGAAACACAATTTGAGGGCAACGATATGCAAGGAACATTGAAATCATACTTTTTCGATTGAGTTGCAAAAAATAAAGATATTTAAATGAATAATGAAGATGAAATCTCTAAGTCCAGACCTAACTAATTGCTTTGGAATTGCAAATAACTCAGATGCAACATATCTACTCTTCAAAAATTCAGTCGGTGCATATTTTGTCCATCAATTCTACCGATATTTCTCTTATAACATGTTTTTCCTTCAATGAAGATTAAGGTGTTCAAAATGCAACACTTCTGGGTCATTTTCTCCCTTTGTTGAAAAATATGTTGTGTCTTGTCCGCCCAATTTTTTAAGAAAAGACCGATCTTACACGACTTTAAAAATTAGTAAAAAGCCAAACAAACAAAGTTAACAGTTTGTTGATTCGGTCGACTGCAGAAGCTAGCTGTTTTTTCTAAGAACAACATAAGCTTGGAAAACTTGCAAGAGATCAAAACATTGTCGATTGTTCCGTGGCCCATTTGGCCTTACATTCGTTGATGACGTCACCAACCTACGTCAAGCCAAACTGTGTTTTTATACTCTGCACAACCTGCATCTTAAAAACATCACTCAGTCTTGATCTCCCGAAAAAGCTGTAAAATAACTATATGCGCCCAATCCTTCTCATCTTCTTTCCTATTTTGAGCAATTCTTTACCATTTCATCCATTCTTGTTGTTAAAAAACTTAATACTTTTTTCAATTCCTCTGAAGAACAACTGAAAAATTGTCTTCCAATTAAAAATTGAACGAAGTTTTTGGATAGAATTTTATCCAATGCCCAATTAGTCGACAAACGTCCAATTTTTTGAAAATTCGCAAAATTGTTTGTTTACAAACGTTCACACGATTGGAAGAAGTATGCCAATTTTTTGATAGAAAATTGGAAGAAAATTGGCTTTCAATTTTTTTTCTGTCAGTTTTGAGACAAAAAATTGGGTGTTTATATGATTGAAAGAAAATTGTTGAAAATTTGTTTTGAAAAATCTGCCAATATTGGAAGATCTTCCAATCGTGTATACTTAGCTCAAAAGTAGTTGGTTTGGCGTTGCCAACATATAGATAACCTTCGAACTAAGTGCTATACCGTCGGACGGTTGAATCAGTATTTAAATCTGTAAAGAAAGGATACAATTTATTAGTATCCTCTGCACTAAATCGGTGTCCTGAATGGATTTTAAATTCTTGACATTCTTGCAACAGTGCTAGATTAAAAAATGGAAAAGTATCAGCAGGAAACAGAACATATTATTTTGTTTTCCTTCTAGAACTTAAACCACATCCTAAAATCCTTTGAAAAAGTGTTATTTGCGTATGTTATATTCAGAATCTTAGTTATGATGGTGCTACCGACAAACTGGTGACAGCCGTTTTTTTTGATCCGGACGATGGCGTTTCTGCCTTCATATGGCCTGAAACGCCACTTGGAATTAGTTTTTTCTCTCTCTATCATTAGCGTGCGCCCTGCAGTCTATTGCGAATTCGATCTAATGGGCTGCGCGAAAAGAGTGAAAACTTTATCTTAAGTTTTTGATCCCCTATTAGGTGTTCAACAGTAGTGTCCGTGGCTTAGTGGTTAGGTGCGTTTGCTGCTAAGCAGAACGTCGTGGGTTCGAGACTCACCGTTGCCATTTGGCCCTTAGGTTTTTATTTTGGCCCGTGGCTAGGGGCCAACATGAAATGGCCCGCATATCATTTTTTTTTCTTTCTTCTATAACAAAATATTCTACAAAATTGCAATTTGTCCAATTATGAAAGAGTTCAGAGTGAGATATTTCGGAAAAGAAAGTTTAAATGAAGACGAGCTAATTGCTATTCTAAATGGAAATGTCGGTTGGAATGTCCTATACAACTATATTGTTGCTGCTCTTCGTTACAGAAATTGTATTATAAACGAAGATTTTTAAGATGAAAATTGAGATATTTAGATTATTTGCCATATGTATATATATTAACTCAAAAAAATGTCAGTCTGGTAGACGGCCATAGGCCAAACCATATAGACTTAAGAAAATTGAATATTTATAATTATATTAATTTTATATTGAAATAAAAAGTCAATCTAAACTAAACTAAACTAAACTATTCTACAAAACACAATCTTTTTATTCCATTAACAAAATTATCAATGTGCTCCATAAACAAGTTCCCATATTGAAAATGACACTGAACTCATTCATTCAGACTGAAGATTGCTTTTCATTTGTTTTCAATTTTGAGACCCATGACTCCTAGTTTGAGGACGATATCCTCTCTGGTTTTATGCAGCCGGAGTCAAAGGTTTGTAGAGGCAATGATGGCATGATAAAGATTAATCTGAACTAATCGCAACACTGCTACTTTTAGCCACATCAAGCTCCACCACTGTCTTATAGGTGTTTTCATCGTCTGAGAAGGAATGAAGTAGGACTTCCTCACTAAGAGTGATGCCTAGAGTAGAGTCTTCAGTTTCCATGTCAAAATTACTGTCGACTGCGAGATCAGCTTTCATGTCAGATGGCTTGTTAGAGGCTGAAGAGGTCGATGGTTCCACGCGTGGACCTCCATATTGGTGTTCTTCCGCTGAAGGGGCCTCTGCAGGGGTTGCATTTAGCTAGTCTTCGTCTTTCTTGTAAATATGGACCATGATTTCGTCAAAACCGTACTTAATCACGCCTTCGGTCGTGGAACCAGTGATTCCCTATTGATCACCAAGAGAGCTGATCTATAGCGACCCAATGTCTCCTTCTCAACCTTTGGGACTTTCCAGTCGTGAGTAGGCTGGTTTGGATTATATAGGTACTCATTTTAATCAGTTTCATGATAATATTTTGGCAGTTGTGTAGAGCCGGGACCATTATGCGTGCTCTTGGTCGGCAAGAAATATTCTCCCTTGTAACAACCTCGAGCTTGACAACCGGCCAGACTTCTGGCAAGCCATTGACAGCAGCCCTGTACAGATTGAAAGATCTCTTATCTCCACAGGCGATGAGTTTGATACGATTTTGGTACCATCCTGCATCAACTGTGTCTGGGAGAAGTCCCGGATTCTCCTCGATGTCAGATAAAAATCTGAAACCAAGATGAGCCTTGACGTCTGCCCATTGATCATGAGAGATGTTACAATCCACATGACCCCTATCAATGACCGTGGCTATGATCTTGCCTTTGAGCGCGCCGCTAAAGGAAGGCTGTTGTGCTGCTGGAATGCACCTTCTGATGCCCTTTGGCTTCAGGCTTGTCGCCCTCAAGAGACCTATTACGCTTGACGTTGAGTCGCTGCAGGTTGGTTTGGTGGTTTTTGCTAAGGAAGCCACTGACCCACTGGAGTTTTCGCATTTGCTCTGGGGTTCTTTCCGCCGCTGGTAAGATACCAACTGCGGCCAGAATTCGCTTAGCATTACGCTGATCTCGATCGCCTGTACCTTCGTGGACCTCTTTCTGGCCGTCCGTGTCCGTATGACACAGTTGTGGATCCATCTCCAGAGTTAATCGCTACCGATACCAATTGGAGAGCGCCCACACCTGGCGAGTCATTTTCACATGTCGTATATTTTGCCTCCGGATGGAGTGTCCTTTCTTGGGATCGCTTGCAACGTCCTAGCAGGAGCTAGGATGAGATGGGATGTTTATTTAGTTTATTCAGAAAAGACAAATTGTTTTATTTTTTTTTTAACAATTTTTCTCTATGGTAGTGGACTAGTGGCCCGCACATTTTAAAAATGGCCCTTAAATTTTTTTTCTTCGCGGCAACGCTGCGAGTCCTACTTGTCCCCATAGTTTTTATTTCATCTTTCACGGGCACTGCCTTTAGCGAAGAACTGACAAAACTTCCAAGAGTATCAGTCTGTCATGAAAAAGTGTTTCTCAACTTTGCCGATCGGAATCGGCGTTGAATTGTAGTCTTCACATGCACCCAAAGAATTGTTGATGAGAGTCTTGCCTTGGCTCTTCAAGAGCTGTCGCGCCACTCTATTTATTTTTATTTTATTCGGTGTTCAATAGCATAGATGATGCTGATACCTACATGACTAAGTTTGAAATTATTTTTTGCACTAAAATCAGTGTCCTGAAGAGAATTCATATTCTTGACATTTTTGCAACAGTGCTAGATTAAAAATTCAATGGCGAGGCATCAGCAGGAAGCAATGAAACATTTACATGTTTTCCTTCTAGAACTTTAGCCACATTTTTTTAAACTTTTCTTTAAGTCTTATTTTTGCTTATAAAGGTCGATTGTGTGCAACTGTATTTCACCAATGGCTTCACGAATATTGTGCTTTAAAGCGTCAATTGTCTCTGGCTTGTCGGCGTAACACGTATCATTTACGGCACCCCACAAATAATAGCCCAACGGTGTCAAACCGCAGCTCCGAGGTGGCCAAACGACATCAGCTCTGCGGCTGATAATGCGATCTTCAAAAACAGGGCGCAAAACATCGAGTGTAGCTTCGGCTGTGTGGCACATAGCGCCGTCCTGTTGAAACCAAATGTTGCCAATATCCTCCTCTTCAATTTTTGTGAACAAAAATTCGTTTAACATGGCCCGATAACGATCGCCAATGACTGTAGCGGCACTCCCATTTCTTCTTCGAAGAAAAATGGCCCAATTATGCCTCTGTTGTTGAGAAAAACGGTGAATTGATGTTGATGGCGCTTCACGCACACTTTCTGCCACAGCAGCAATATTCTCGGGTGTACGCACTGTTTTTGGCTTTTCACGCTTTGGTTTATCGATGAGGAAGCCAGTTTCTTTCACTTTTTTCACAAAATAACGAACATACGGAGCTGACGGCGCTTCTCTACTTCCAAAATTCGTACGCAATTTTCGCACACATTCTGCAACATTACCATAGGTTAGGTGATAAGGGGTGTGCATAGCATGAAGCTGTTGCGTACACGGGGGCCTACTGGTCCATAGTGATCCCCTATAAAAAAGTAAAAGCATCGATGGTCCTCAAATTTGCCGATTGACGTAGACCGGCTCGTTAACGAACCAGCCTGTGCTATCTATAAATTTCCTCATGTTTGCCATTGAGACCTGCGCTAGATCATCCAGTTCCTCAACAAACCTGTTCCCGAAATGACGGATTCGGTTGGTTTGGAGGTTCGGACAGTCACAGAGCAGGTGTTTAATGGTTTCTATTTCCTCCTCATCCTGACAGCTCCTACAGAAATAGGGTGCAAATGCCCCTATCTTGTTGGCCATTGTGCCCGTTAGTACACCTATCAAGATTTTGATGTTCTTTTTACTCAGTGAAAGAATATACCGAGTTTCCTTTTCTTTTGTGATAGGCCATAAACTTCTAGAGATTACGCAATCGTCCCTGGATTTCCAGGTGTTATTGATTTTCTACTTTGATTTAAGATCTATCTTCCTTTTGAGTACCCCAATCGGGACGAGTGGTCCCCTAACTGAATGGCCGCTACTACTTGTGTCTGCTTCTGACCCTTTCCTGGCTAGTTCATCTAATATTTCGTACCCTTCTATATTGCTATGTCCAGGAACCCAGCAGAGCTTAACCTGGTTAGTGTGGCAGATTTTTTTAAATTCCTTCCTACAGTTTAAAACTGCTTTTGATCTTATAGTCTCACTGGCTAAGGCTTTGATAGCAGCCTGGCTGTCCACGAAAAAAGTAATCTCCGAAGAGCTTAGCTTTTCATGATGTGTCAGTTCAGCTGCTTTCCCAATGGCAAAGATCTCGGCCTGAAAGACACTACAGTCAGCTGGGAGTTTATAGTTACGACGCTCTGATGTTGAGAGATTGGCAAAACACTCCAGCACCTGTTCCTGTTTCCATTTTTGAACCGTCAGTGTAGAAAGGTATACCCTGTTTACTTATAAGTGAATTAGGATCCCAACCCTGTCCATAAGTGCTGTGCCTCCAAAAACTGAGTTCTTTTAAACGAATTGCAGTTTTGGCTGCCGTGCACCTTATAAACTAATCCAGAGCCGGGAGATCCAGGATCATTTCCAACCTAGCTTGTGGTGTGGATCTCTGAGCCCCTGTTATTGCTATACAGGCTAGTCTCTGTACCTTATTCAGGTTCTTGAGATAGCTTGATTTTTCCACCGCCTCCACCATACAATAGAGCCATAGGTAAGAATGGGTCTGACAATCGCTGTGTACATCCATTGGATGACTTGCGGTCGCATACCCCACCGTACACCGAAGGTCTTTTTGTTTGTGTAGAATGCACATTAGTGCTTTTTCATTCTTTCCTCAATATTACGCTTCCATGTAAGCTTGGAGTCAAGGATTACTCCTAGAAATTTAGCTTTCTTAGAAAGTTTTAGAGGAATACCATTTAGCTTCCGTTTCCGTTTCTTCGTAAACAAAACTAGCTCTGTCTTGGTGGGGTTGCCCCCGAGACCGTTCTTAGTTGCCCAAGAAGATAAATCCTTTAATGCGTTTTCCATAATGTTTTCGATGATGGTAAGGAAATTACCTGATACCAAAACCACTATGTCATCTGCATATGCTACAATTTTTATGCCGTGATCTTTAAACTTTGTGAGAATTTTGTTGACTACGAGGATCCAGAGCAGGGGTGAGATGACCCCTCCCTGTGGTGTGCCTCTAGTAACTGTTTTCTCAATAGTGCTAACTCCTATTTGAGAGTTGATAATTCTGCCATTTAACATGGTGAAGATCCAATCGACAGTGACAGATTCAACTCCAACATCAACTAAGGCAGTTTTGATTAATTCCGTTTTTACGTTATTAAACGCACCCTCGATATCAAGAAATGCTGCCAGGGTATATTCTTTTTGTTCGAGTTTTTTCTCAATATGCGAAACATTACCATGGTTTTCAAAGTAATGTCGCAATATTTCCCAGAGTTGTCCAAACGTATACACAACCATATTCGTTCAGCGGAAGGATAAAACTAATTTTATCTGCCAAATCAGACACAGTTCGGTGTGGGCTTGGGCCTCAACCAACAGTCTCCGCCAGTCAGCTCGGTCCCTAGCTAGCTGTCTCCAGTTTTGCACTCCAAGTTGATTGAGGTCCTCTTCCACTTGCGTGCGCCACCTGAGTCGCGGTCTTCCTCTCCTTCTGCGTCCCTCGGGAATAGTGTCGAAGACTTTCCGGGCCGGAGCATTGATGTCCATGCGCTCTAAATGACCAAGCCATCTAAGTCTCTGGACCTTGACCCTTCTCCATTCCCCATTAATGCACACGGGGCCAAAGATGACCCGAAGAACTTTCCTCTCGAAACAGCCTAAGGCACATTCATCCGATTTTGTCACAGTCCATGCTTCTGCACCATATAGCAGGTCAGGGATGATGAGGGTGTTGTACAGTTTTACCTTAGTTGCTCGGGATAGGGCTTTTCCACTCAGTTGCTTTCTTAGCCCAAAGAAACAGCGATTAGCATGAGTAATTCTTCGTCTTATCTCGGCGCTGGTGTTATTGCCCGTGTTAATAGCGGAGCCTAGGTAGACAAACTCCTTTACTACCTCGAAGTTGTATGCGTCTATTGTGACGTTCTGTCCGAGCCGTCGGTGTTGGGTGTCCTTACTCGAAGACAGCATGTACTTCGTTTTTCCCTCATTTACCGCTAAACCCATTTTTGCCGCTTCTGTCTCAATTCTCAAAAAGGCGCCATTGTCATCACGCTGCGTTCTTCCCATTATATTATATCGTCGGCGTACGCGAGAAGTTGAACAGATTTATAGAAGATAGTGCCTCTGGTGTTGACGGTGGAGTTTTGGACTATCTTCTCAAGAACGATGTTAAAGAAATCGCACGACAGTGCATCGCCTTGTCTGAATCCTTTTTTGACGTCGAAAGATTCCGTAAGCTCATTGCCAACCTTGATAGAGCAGCGTGAATTCTCCATCGTAATTTTGCACAAGCGAACGAGCTTGGCAAGGATGCCAAAACTAGACATGGCTTTATACAATTCGTCTCTGTAGATGCTGTCATACGCGGCCTTAAAATCGATGAAGAGATGGTGGGTATCGATTTGGAGTTCATAGGTTTTTCCCAGGATCTGCCGCAACGTGAAAATTTGGTCGATGGTAGACTTTCCTGGCCTGAAGCCACATTGATAAGGACCAATCAGATTGTTGACGAAAGGCTTCAGACGTTCACATATTACGGCAGAGAGGACCTTGTAGGCGATGTTAAAGAGCTAAGTGTTGCCATTCACGAAATAACCACTAGTTGAAAAAAAACCTTGGGTGGCGGACCCTTTAGAATAATTAAAAGCAAAAAAAAATTTCTGAGTCAGTGTAGGCAAAAAAACAACAATCTTATTTCCTGCAGAAGCAACCGCCCGAATCGGGTTCCGGAAGTTGTTTTTAGTCTCAAAAGACTGGATTGTGTTGACAATCTCAAACCCAAATAAGACTCAGTTTATCACTTAAAAGTCAGTTCAAACTTTTATGTCGTTATCCATTGGTCTTTTTTTGACGTTTCTTCTTCTACCTCCAATGGAACGGGTTATGATGTATGTGTACGGTGACCATATTTCTGGGAGCAAAACCCGGGACAAAAAATAAACAAATTGAAAACGTAAAAAAAAACAATGTATTTTTGGAGTTTACTCCTTTAGGATCGATTCATATATAGAACTAGACCCCGGTATGAAAAATTTACCTATGGTAGTAAAATAAAATGTTGAGAAAAAGCGGTACCAAAAAAGTGAGATGTCAGGCATATTTTAACTCTTTATAATTTTTAATTTTTAAAAAGATAGTCTGGGGGCTTAGAAAGGTTATTTTTTAACGCAGTAAAAGGGGTTGAGAGGGTTGCAAGGAGTTGAAATACTAGGTCAAAGTTTGTATAATTCTTGGTAAGGCTAGAAGTTTGAAAGTTATGTTAATGGATTTTGATTAAACATAAATAAATACGACATTCAAAGTTTTAAAAAAATTTACGATGAAGGGGGTGAAATAAGAGGATGAAAGTTTTTGTGCGATGTCGTCGCTATTTTATAAACAGCAACAACAACAGATCGCACAAAGATTTCAACCTAGAACTGTGAAATTTTCGCACATGGTAAAGAATTTCATGCTCTTCAATTTATGTTACTTTTATTATAACGGTTACTAATACTTATTTTATTTGTAGGTTCAAATACGGGACTAATAACTTAATCCGGGACACTTGTAGGTCCCGGGTTTCCTTAAAAAAAATCCGGGACGGGCTATTGAAATACGGGACAGTCCCGGGAAAACCGGGACGGATGGTCAGCGTATGTATGTGTCATTCTTCGGACGATTCTGTTTTCAATATAGAAGAGTTCTGCTCTTCGCAGAAGCATTCCGTCTGCCAAAGTCAGTCCAATGGAATGGTTTCAGAAGACTTTTGGACTTCCGAATGCTTCTGGAAAAGGACATTAGAAGCAATAACACCTTGTGCAATTTGCACTAATGAATGGTATGACAATAAAGTAATGAGACTGATTATATTGCCGCGATTGTAGTAACACTGCGACCTTGAAATTCACCTTCCCTTCTCCCGGCATCCTTCCCCTCTCCATTGATATATTTGCCATCGCTCTAGCTTGGTTAGTTCGCCTGATCTGTCGTGTTGAGTAAACGTGTGTTCGTGGTGCTCGTCACGAAAATGGAAAAACGAAATCAAGAGCACACGTCGCGATACAATTTTGCGTCAAATTGGGCGAAACAGCTTCGGAAACGTACGCTAAAATTGTAAAAGTGCATGGTGATAGTGCTCTTAGTCGTGCCCAGGTGTTTCGATGGCATACAGAGTTTAAGGAGGGGCGTAAAAGCGTGGAAGACGAGACGCGGAGCGGGAGACCAGTCGAGGTTGCGGATTGACACGAATGCGCAGCGTGTGCGCACCCTGATCCGTGAAGATCGGCGTTTAACAGTTCGAATGTTGGCGTCGGAACTGGGTATGAACCGTGAAACAGTCAGACAAATTTTAACCGACGATTTTTGGATGAGAAAGTTGTGCGCGAAGATGGTTCCAAGGAACCTTTCCGAGGAGCCCTCAGCGTGTCCCAGTATTTGGCCTCTAAAGGGATCGCCGTGTTGCAACAACCGCCTTATTGCCCGATATGTCACCCTGTGACTTTTTTTCCCTAGAACAAAATCGGTGGTCAAAGGAACCCATTTTGAGTCGCTTGAGGACATCCAGGCGGCTGTGACGGTACTCGCGGGCATCCCAGTCGAAGCGTTCCAGAAATGTTACGAAGCATGGAAAACGCGCTGGAATCGTTGTATGCTGCCCAAGGGGACTACTTTGAAGGGGATGGCAGAGTTGTAGAATAATTTTGAAATATACGGTTTTTATGGAATCAGTCTCATTACTTAATTGCCACACCTCGTATTCATATGCCAAATCAGTAAATCCATGTTAGAGACAATTTGCTCCAGTGCTAAAACAAGTGAACAAAAACCGTCTTTCGTTTATTTTGCAGCCTTTACACTACATTTTTGTGAACTTCTTTTGCTTCAAACCGACTCCGACTTGCATGTTAATCAAATTAAGAAAACGACTGCATCTAATCAGTGTTCTGGATACAAATTGATCCAATGACATTATTGCAAAGGTGCTATATTAAATTTGGCAGAGCATCAGCTAGCGAATAGAGTACGCCTTCCATTTGCTATCTAGAACTCAAGATACAAATCAAATTTCCTCTCAAAGTAAGTTTAAATAATAATTGTGAACATGTTGTTGACTGATGCACCCAAGTGCGCGGGCTTTATTGCTTTAAACACAAACGGTGTTGCTTCGTCTTGCTAAGACAAAAGCGAAACTGTTTGTGCTTTGTAATAAGGCTCTTGTGTCCTGGATTAACAATTTACCTGTCCAGGGCACGAGTGCCACGGTGGTGATAGATAAAAACCGAGTAGAGAACTACGAACAGAGTTCATCTTTCGTTAGCGTATATCTCGGTTACAATATATAAATATTCCTTTTTGTCATGTTTTTAGACCACTTATCAGCTACATTTGCTATCTACAACTCAAATTTCCCCTCAAAGTGAGGTTAAGTAATAATTGTAAACACTATCGATCTTACTACCGTACCCGATTGGAGAACAATTCTCTCCGATTCGTACAATTTCTACGAATTTTCTACAACCGTATACTTTCGGAGAGGTCAATCGTAGACATCTACGAAAAAATTTGAAATCTGCGACGGAATTTCAAATTGAGAGCAACGTTTCGCGATTTCATGCGATGCATCGCGATTTGTTACTTACTTGGCGTTTTACTTTTTTAGCTCTAAGCAGGGTGCGGAGTAGAGCCTAAGCTCATCGAGCTCGGTCTGAGCAGAGTAAGCTCGGACCTTTCCGAGTTAATAAAGAAAAATACCACGGAACTGTCACAAATAAAAAAAATAGATAAGCTGACAAAAATAATTTTTTATTTACCTTCATTCGGAGAACAACTTGCTTCGCCCGCCATTTCCACCGTTTTAATTTTTTTTCGCGTCATCTCACTCATGATATGAACAAAAAAATGAAGTTGGCCGCGCGTAACTTTTTACTCCATCTACTCCATCAATCTTAACCGAGCTCGTAGATCGCGCTCGGACCACGGTCTGATCGAAAAAAAAACAAACAAAAGTTGAGCACTCAGATACGTCTGAGCTAAAAAAGAAATACGGTTTTTTTTTTTGACAGCTCCGTACCCTGCTCAGAGCTAAAAAAGAAAAACGCCTACTGTTTTCGTCCGAATAGCGGGGTTTACATGATCCAACATGGTTGTATGTTGCATACAAAATCCTATCCAACGTACTGTGTGAGCGTCTTAAACCTTTCTGTAACACAATAATCGGCACGTGGCAGTGTGGCAACGATAGACCAAATATTCACACTGAGGCAGATCCTGGAAAAAACCACCGAATTTCAAGTCGAAACCCACCATCTTTTCATCGACTTTAAAGCTGCTTCTGACAGCATCCACCGCCAAGAGCTTATGATGGCGATGTCTGAATTCGGGATCCCGAACTAAATGATCCAGCTGTGCCGCATGACGCTAAACAATACGCAGTGCAGTGTGCAAAGGGTAACAGCTCATCCGAGTTATTCCAAATATGCGCAGGGTTTAGACAAGGAGATGCGTTGTCATGTGACTCCTTCAACATAGTCCTGGAACAGAGTGCACAAGGCAGGTGTGAGCACGGAAAACACTATCTTCAACAAGTCCACCCAGCTCCTAGGCTATGCGGACGACATAGACATCATCGGTCGATCCAAGAGAGCTGGGGCCCTACTATGTAATTCGATTCTACTTTTGATTCTATTCGAAACTCATTTGCGATTCTACTTTTAAATCGTACTATGTATGAAATTAGAATAGAACGCTAGTAATGCCAAGCTTCTTGCTAGAAAATTTGCGATTTTCGAACGAGTCTCGGATTTTTTGACACAATAAACAAAAATAAAAAAAATTAGCTGTGGAAAAAATCGTTCAAAATTAAAATTAAAATATGTATGAACATGTACAAGTACACACATAAATGGACAGTGCGCAAATTGTGGAGTGATGTGCTTGTGTTTTTTTTATTGTGTCATTCGCGCCTGTACAATGTGCAAGTTAAGTGTTACAACCACGGTTTTGCTAAAAAAAATATACATATTTATTTGGAATATCTTTTTACAAACGACCGTTGTGGTTGGTGCTGCAAATCAGACTGAACACTGAAGTTATTATTTTGGGATTAGCTTAGCTTGGGAAGCATGAGATATAGGTACAGATAAGTGACCACCGAAGAATACACAAATGCTGGATTGCATTTGGTGTTGAATTGCATTTGCAATGAAATTATCGAAAAATACAACTGCTGAATTGCATTTGGTGTTGAATAGCATTTGCAACGAAATTTATCTGAACGTACAAATGCTGGATGCATTAGGAAATACATTTGCCGTGGGTAGCATAACTTGCATGGGAAAATTTGTTTATCAACGTACTAAGTACATCATACGAACCTTTTTTGTGTCGGCAATCACGGCAAGATTTATGTACTCTTAACAAAGAACATGCGCTCGTCGCATATTTCATTATTACCTATGCGTCGGACAGATTATTGACGAGCCAAACCTCATTTCGTGTTCATTTTTTGAAGTGTGAAGATGTTTTAAGACGAAGCGCAAGTCGCTGTGCTCATGGTCATTTTCATTTCAGAGAAAAAATAAGATTTGCTCGCGATCCTGTCCCTACTCCTTGCATGGGGAACAACAAAACCCGCGGCGGGGAACATCATGGTGTTGGCATACAGCGAACAGTGCGCGAAGCCACGTACCATCCCGTACACGATGAATTTATACCAAGCACGAACCGAATATGTTCATTATTTAGGGCTACCTAAAGACAACTGCATCGGAAGAAAATGAAACCATGACAATGTCCATACAACATACCTAAAACATCTATTGAGGGAGGTATTGATGGCTTCGGTTAGGTACAATAGCTCATTGACCTTTTAACCAACATTTTGGCCAACAAACTGCTCAAGCCGATCGCACAGTGCGTCGACCAGTGGACAAAAATCAAAAAACTAAATATGCGTTTGAGATCTACAATGCTGTGGAGTCTATCAAAAACATGTTTAGCAACTGTAATTTATTATTTTCAACTGTTGTTTTTTTCTTCTGCATTGATTAGCGGGATTTTTATATGCAGAAAAAGAACTTTTATTTTTTTTCTTAGTTTTGATTTCGATTTTCGCATGCAACTATTGATCTCGTTCAAGAAAGTGTTTCTAGTTATAAATTTTTTTTCTCTTGAATATTAATTATGGATATATTAAGAGGTGATACAAACGTTTTTTGGTTTATTTTTATGTGATATTACTTTTATAATTAATTTAATTAAAAGTGCTATTTTTTGAGGCACATAAATTTAAATAAGTTGAGTTAAAAAAAAATATATCAAAGTATATCTGAATTTTAAGTCTTTTTGTTATCCCCTGCTATTATTTTATTTAAAAACAAAGAGTTCCATTGCTAATTTTTGCAATTTTTCGAAATATTTCATTTTTTGTAGGACAAGTGCAAGTCATAAAAAATGAAGTTATTTATGAAAAATGGTTTCTTTCGATAAAAAATCGATAATTAAGGATGTCTTAATTTTTGTTATAGCTTATTAAAATATAAATAACTGTCCATTTAAAATAAAAAGTGATTTTGAATCGAAAATTAAATATTTGACTTAAGCTTAGAACGACAATGTTCAAAGACCCATAGTCTTTCAGATAAGCCCTACGAGGGTTGACTTAAAAATAATTTTAAACTTCCCGATAGCATTTAACATAATTTTCTTACTGTACAGCCTTTTTATGGACCAGAAACTTCATTTTTAGACGCGCCAAAAAAGACGGAAAAAGAAGAGTTGCGAATCTTTCAACCCCAAACTGAAGAAATGAGGTTTCCTTTTTCATTTTTGGCGTCAATTTTTTTGTTTTTTAAAGATGTTACCAAAAATATCTCAAATCTGTCTGTATCCCATATCCCTGTTTCCAAAATATTCATATTAACATCCAAGCGGTTCATAACAAAATAAACAATTTTAAAGTGGGCGTGGCAGTGGGCGGATTGAGTCCATATTTTTTTGTATTAATAACCTTATCTAGAAAGTTAAACTCCTTAAATTTCATTCAATTCCTGCCAGTCGTTCTCAAGATATCAAATGATATTCAAAAATGGGCGTGGCAGGGGGCGTAAATATTACCTGAAATTTCGTAAAACTTATTATTTAATTAATTAGCAACAATTATTTTGGCGAAATTTAACAAAGTTTTGTAAAATTGAATTTTGTCCACCATCTCCATACAATCGACGCACTGTGGATCGGCTCGATAACACATTTGATGTAGAGTGATTATTTGCGATTTTGCCTTGTTTTGAATTCTACTTTCGAATTAGAGAGTTCCTGTTTTTTTGCGAAAGCATACAAAAATATACTTGGCACTACTAGAACTGTTCGACTATCGCATATTAAAACAATCTTATAGAATTACAGAGTACGGAATTTGCGAATTCGAATAATTTTTTTGTAGAATCGAATTACATAGTTAGGCCCCTGGGCTTGAGGACTGAACTGAATACTGAAGAACAGGCGAAACTCGTTGGTCTTGAAGTGAATGAGGACAAAACAAAGTACATGCTATCAACAAACAAAGCAACATCTGTCCACAGCATAGGACAAAACGTCACTGTTGGTAGCAGCAATTTCGAGGTAGTTAAGGAGTTCACCTACCATGGAACAAACATCAATCCCACAACCGACACCTTAGTGGAGATCCGAAGAAGAATTACCCTAGCGAACCGCTGCTGCTTCGGTTTGGCCTCCTCACTCAAAAGTGTCTGCTATACAAAACTTTGATTTTACCAGTGCTACTCTACGGCGCCGAGTGCTGCACGATAAGTCAAAATGGAATTCATATTGGGCACTTTCGAAAGAAAAATTCTTCGACGGATTTTCGGTCCCGTATGCGACGATGGCGAATGGAGAAGAAGGTTCAACCGAGAACTATATGAGCTGTACCACGATGTGGATTTAGTCCAGAAGGCTCGGCAACATCGAGCGAATGGAAGACAACGCTCCAGACAAGAAAGTCTTCTTATCCCAGCCCCCAGGTTCGAGACGACAAGGAAGACCGAACCTTAGGTACAAGGACCAAGTGACTGCGGATGCCAGAGCGCTTGGTTTCGGCAACTGGAGAGTGCATGCGAGGGACCGTTCACGATGGAAGCCTGCAATATCTCAGGCTGAGATCCTTCATGGATTGTGTGCCAACAACCTGGTATGACAACAGCAATGTTGGTTCATCTAAACGCTAATACAACCGCTTGACAAGCCATGTTGGCTGGTTTTTAAACAATTTCAAAAACTTGCCCATTTGTCATCCAACCATGTTGGACCATGTAAACCCCCCTTTTGTGTCCGTAACAAAAAACTGTCGGAACTAAAAATATTTTTTAACTCATAAAACAACAAAGAAGTGCGACGGTGAAGGAAATAAAACTTCCGATCGGACATTCCCTCCGATCGGGTACGGTAATAAGGCTGTATGTATGTTAGTGATGCACCCAAGTGCGCGGGCTTTATTGCTTGAAACACGAACGGTGTTGCTTCAAATTGTGGGCGAATGACAATGCAAAAGCGAAACCGTTTGTGCTTTGTAATAAGGCTCTTGTGTTCTGGATTAACAATTTACCTGTCCAGAGCACGAGTGCCACGGTGGTGCTAGATAAAAACCGAGTCATGTAGAGTACGAACAGAGTTCATCTTTCGTTCTCTTCTCCGTTATCTCGGTTACAATGTATAAATATTCCTTTTTGTCATCAGCTACATTTGCTATCAAGGAACTCAAATTTCCCCCTAAACACTATCGGCTTTACTACCGTACCCGATCGGAGAAAAATTCTCTCCGATTCGTACAATTTCTACGAATTTATTACAACCGTATACTTTCGGTCAGGTCAATCGTAAACATCTACGAAAAAATTTCAAATCTGCGACAGAATTTCAAATTGAGAGCGACGATTCCCGATTTCATGCGATGCATCGCGATTTGTTTCTTACTGTTTTCGTCCGAATAGCGGGGTTTACATGATTGGACAACATGGTATGACAACAGCAATGTTGGATCATCTAAACGCTAATAAAGGGTGTTTTTTCGAGGCATAGAACTTTAAGTTGGCATAACTTTTCAAGACGGCGAGCGATTTAACAGCTGTCAAGTGATTCTCAGTTTGGTTTGGTAATTCATCATGAAAAGACTCACGCCTGAACAACGCTTGCGAATTGTGCAATTTTATTTCGAAAATAATGGTTCTGTGCGGAATACATATCGCGCACTACGATTAACCATGGAACGTTTTCGCACCACGTTTACTCTAATTGATAACTCGCATCCCCAGAGACGCCGCCGTACGGTGCGTAAAGAAGAAGCTATTGCTACTGTAGAGCGTAACATTGAGGAAGAGCCGAATGAGTCCATCCGCCATCGAGCACAGGAATTGGATCTATGTCCAACGACTTTATGGAAGATTTTGCGGAAGGATCTTGGCTTGCGTGCTTACAAAATCCAACTCGTGCAAGAATTGAAGCCAAACGATTATCAAGCAAGGCGTAGATTCGTCGAATGGGCCCAACACGAGATACCCGTTGTTCCTTTTTTTGTTTAGTGATGAAGCGCATGTCTGGTTGAATGGCTACGTCAACAAACAAAACTGACGCATTTGGAGTGAAGTTAATCCTCAAGTGTATGTCGAAACACCATTACATCCAGAAAACTGACTGTTTGGTGCGCTTTATGGGCTGGTGGAATCATTGGTCCGTACTTCTTCAAAATCGATGATGGCCACAACGTTACAGTCAATGTTGATCGGTATAGAGCCATGTTTACTAACTTTTTCATTCCTGAATTGAACAATCATGATGTCCAGTAGCTGTGGTTCCAACAAGACGGCGCAACATGTCACACAGCTCGTGCCACAATCGACACGTTTGGTGACCGCCTAATTTCACGTTTTGGGCCTGTGAATTGGCCTCCAAGATCTTGTGATTTAACACCGCTAGACTATTTTCTGTGGGGTTATGTAAAGTCATTGGTCTATGCGGATAAGCCACAAACACTTGACCATTTGGAAGACAACATTCACCGTGTTATTGCCGATATATGGCCACAAATGTTGGAAAAAGTCATCGAAGATTGGACATCCAGATTGGACTACATCCGAGCCAGGTCATATGCCAGAAATCATATTTAAAATGTAATGCCGGAAGATTATCTTTCAAATAAAAAATCATGTCAATCGAATATTCCAGCGACATTTTCTCCGATCGGGTACGGTAATAAGGCTGTATGAATGTTAGTGATGCACCCAAGTGCGCGGGCTTTATTGCTTGAAACACAAACGGTGTTGCTTCAAATTGTGGGTGACAATGCAAAAGCGAAACCGTTTGTGCTTTGTAATAAGGCTCTTGTGTCCTGGATTAACAATTTACCTGTCCAGGGCACGAGTGCCACTGTGGTGCTAGATCAAAACCGAGTCGTGAAGAGTACGAACAGAGTTCATCTTTCGTTCTCTTTTCAGCACCGTAAACCTCGGTTACAATATAAATTTTCGTTTTTTATGAATTTTGTGCACTTAAAATCAGTGTCATTGAGCATTTTAACCTGTTGATGACATTTTTGCAAATGTGCTAGAAAACAGAGCTAAGCATCAGCTAGTGGACGATATACGCCATTCGTTTGCTTTCTAGAACTTGGCTACATTTTGTACTATTTCAAGTCCTCAAAGAAATATTTGAACAATTCAATAAAATAAAATATTTTTATTTTTTGCAGAACACTCACGAGGCGGCCCAAGCCATCAAACGCATGCCCTTGCGTCGTGCTCAGCGTTTCCTGAAGGCTGTCATTGAAAAGAAAGAATGCGTACCATTCCGTAGGTTCAACGGTGGTGTCGGTCGTTGTGCCCAAGCCAAACAATGGAATACAACCCAAGGTCGTTGGCCTAAAAAATCCGCCGAATTCCTATTGCAATTGCTGCGCAATGCCGAAGCTAACGCTGATTACAAGGGACTCGACGTTGATCGTTTGGTTGTTGATCACATTCAAGTGAATCGTGCCCAATGTTTACGTCGTCGCACATACCGTGCTCATGGTCGTATCAATCCCTACATGTCGTCACCCTGCCACGTCGAAGTGATCTTAACCGAAAAGGAAGAGGTCGTCGCCAAGGCACCTGAAGATGAGCCAGCCAAGAAGAAGCTCTCCAAAAAGAAGATGCAACGACAGAAGGAGAAGATGATGAGGAGCGAATAGAAATATTGATTGTTTGAATGGAGAGAGTTCAATAAAGCTTTTTATGAGTCGTTGGACTTTTTTTTTAAGAAAAAAATATTTTTTGTTCAGTTTTCTGCTTGGAAGATAAGTTTAGCGCTGGATTCTTAAAAAGGAGACCTGTTTACCCAGAAACCTAGTACTCCATTGTGATGATTGTTGGCAAAAATTCACGCTTATGTAGATTCTCAAGAATCTCTCTCTTGAGAAATTATTCGAAAATCACAGTGCGAGAAAATAGCATGTCGTCGTCGGTTAGAATTAAGTGCTCACAATGAATCAAGATGATGGCGCGTCACCTCAAATCTAATAAAAATCTTAAAAGGCATTGAATTGGTGTTTGCTTGGGTGTCTTGCTTTTTTTTCAACCTTATATATACCGTTATGCGAACAAGCACGTATATCTATACAGTTCTGATTTGTTGTCGTCACTGCGAATTGTATAAATTAGTTTAAGTGTAGTCAGTGGAAAAAGCATTGTGCTAAGATTAAAGTACACAAAACTAGAGAACAAAAATGCTGACAGCGTAATCGTATGTGATGGGTGCCGCCGCGACAACGAATGCGACGAACAAACGCGGATGCTTTCGAGAATAATGGATTGAATGTCTCTTTTAACAATCGAGTTATGAAATTAGATTAAGATTTTTTCATTCTTTTAGTTTACAAAGCTTAATTTTATTACTGCATTCAAATCGACACCTACATCTACGTTCTACAACCGCTATATCGATTTTAATATCGCCTAACGAGTGAATCTTGTCTGGGTGTCAAATTATAATTCCATCATGATCAAGGAAATCTCATGGAACCTTAACCCACTTAGAGGGGACAACATGTCCTTCCAACTGCTCGGAGTTGACGACATCGAAAAATTTGAGAGAGCACAATGAGGCCGACGTTGTTTTCCATCGATTTTTTTACGCTTCTTCTCTCTCCAATGGAACGGGTTAAATTTCATGCGGACATTTCGCACGATTCTGTTTTCAAAAGGGAAGAGTTCTTCTATTCTCAGAGGCATCCCGTTTGAGAAGAGAATGGAAAACGACAAGAGTCTTCCTATTGACCCTCCTGCTTTGAAAAAGATTTACACACTCAGTTTCATGAAAATTTCAATATCTCTTCATCTTCTGTGCTAAATGATCTTGCCACTTATGCTTCCCATCCTAACTCCAAGAGATTTCCTTTCTCTAAGGACAAAATCAATTCTCGTCTTTAACTCAAATTTAAATGCTCACCCCTTCTCTCCTTTCCTTCTACAAATCTTTCACTCTACTACCAAAATGTTAGGAGCCTTCGCACCAAAACCTCTGCCGTTTACTTCAACTCGCAGAAACTTCCTTATGACATTTACGCCTTAACCGAAACTAATCTCTCTCCGGATATTCTTGATAGCGAAGTATTCTCCTCTGATGAGTTTAATGTTTTTCGTGCTGACGGTACCTCACACGATTCTTCCCCGTCTGGTCGAGGAGTGCTACTGGCTATTATTAATTGCTACAATGCATCTTTTTTGCAGCGTCTCAATCCCATCTTTTTCAATTCGTCTGTGTTAGTTTGGCTTTGCCAAAGCGTTGCCTCTTTTTAATGTGCTGTTATATTCGTCCCTCCCAACCCTGTCACGTCTATCAGCTATTTATCGACTCTATCAATACACTTTGTGACCGCTTCTCTTGTAACGATGACTTCGTTATCCTAGGCGACTTTAACTTACACGACTTAAATTGTAGCGACTCTTGTAGCGCTTCAAATCGACCCCTCTTTAGTTCTTGACAAATTGCTGTCTCTGAAAGATGACTTCAACCCTGGACCCGATGGCATCCCTGCTATTTTCCTAAAAAAGTGTTCTGTTTCAATGTATAAACCTCTCTCTAAACTCTTCCAACTCTCGCTTACACAAGGTGTTTTTCCCTCAATCTGGAAAAACTCGTTCATTTTTCCCATTTTTAAAAAAGGTACCTACTAAAAATCAAATTTCCAACTATCGACCAATTGCCAAGCTATCTGCAATCCCTAAGATCTTTGAAAGTATCATTTATGACTGCATTTACTTTCACTGTAAGTCTATCATTTCCCCTTCACAGCATGGTTTCTTGAAGGGTAGATCGACAACAACAAATTTGATTGAATTCGCTTTACATTGACTCTTTCACAGCTTGAAAAAGGTAGTGACGCACGTGGATGTGATTACCACAGATTTCTCCAAGGCTTTTGACAAGATTAGTAACAAAATAATTTTAATGAAATTTCAAATGTACGGTTTTCCTTCAATATTTATCCAATGGATAAAGTCATACCTTGAAAACCGTACCTATCGGGTTGTTTTCAGACAGTCGGTATCTGAATCTATCCATCCTCAATCTGGCGTTCCTCAAGGCAGCCACCTGGGTCCTCTTCTCTTTATTTTGGCAATCAACGACGTAGTTAATATTTCTTTATCCTCCAAGGTTTTAATTTATGCCGATGACATAAAATTCATCAAAGTCATCTCATCAAATGATGACCACTTTCTCCTTCAATCTGACCTCAATAACTTCTTGACTTGGTGTGACAAAAATCACTGATCTTAATTTTACTAAATGTCAATTCATGTCCTTCTCACGTAAACTTCAACCCCCTCAAATATTAGAACCTTTTTCTTCCATCACACACCAGTTCCCACTGTAACTTTTATCCACGGCCTTGGTGTTATATGTGACAAAGAGCTTAACTTCCGTGCTCACTTCGACCACATTATTGCTAAAGCCAACTCGTCCCTCGGTTTTATCAAACGCTGGTCGAAAGAATTCTCTGATCCCTATGTCACGAAAAGCCTTTACACGACTTATGTCAGACCCACTCTTGAATACGCCAACCAGGTGTGGTCTCCATTTCAAATTTCTCACTCCAACCGTATTGAAGCAGTTCAAAGAAGGTTCTTAAGATTTGCTTTACGTGGTCGGAACTGGACCGATCCGTTTAATCTCCCCCCATACGAAAATCGTCTCAAGCTCATTGGTATGAATACTCTCGCTCAACGCTCATCGTCACGCCATTGCTGATGTCATCTTCATTCATCAACTGATAACTAACATTAAGTCTGTTCAATGAGTCTGTGCTGGACTGTATTGGACAGAAAAGTACAACATTTTCCTGTTCAATGACACTTTTTCTGTGCTAGAGTGTTCTAGAACAGTCTAGTTTGCTGTTCAATGACTTTTTCTAGAACAGTTTAGCGTAGGTAAGCGTAAAAAAGAACACGATTTTCTGTACTTGCTTTTGAGGAAGAGTAACCTAGAACAGAATCATGACAACTGTCAAAGTGTTGTTGTTTCTTTTTGTCTTTGTTATTGTTTTGTGTTTTGAGGTTAAGTGAATTAATTCACTGAAGGCAATAATGGAAGATTTTTTGATTTTGCTCATAAAATAGTTAATATTTATTTGCTTGATTTTTTAAAGATCTAATTCCTTAAATAAATTACATTTTCAAACATGTGTTGAAGAAAACAATGCAGGAAGTTTTTTTTTCTGATTTTAGTTTTCACAGCTGACGTTTCGATGACTGTTCTAACTTGTCTGACATTTCTGTGCTGATCTGTTCTGTTCTACACTTTTCTGTGCTGTTCTAACCTCCACTTTTTCTTATTGAACAGTCTTATTATTGATTCCCCAGCTCTCCTAGAACTCATTCTGTTTAATGTTAACTCGCATAATCTAAGATCTGTTCCCTTCTTCCGCCACCCTTGTCATTGAACCAACTATAACGCGTTCAATCCACTGAACCGTATGCTTCGTCATTACAACTCTGCGCAAGATATTGCTGATTTCTGCCTCAGTGTTTCTTCCCTCCGAACTACCCTTTCATCTACTTTCCCTTTCTCGTAATATCCTCCCTTATTCTTTAATTTTTTTTCTTTACTCCTACTTATTTGCATTTTTTTCTCTCTTCCTCTTTTTATCTTTTTTTTATTAATTATTATAACTTTTGTTTATTACGCATTGTTAGTATCTATTAATTTCTTTCTCTGAAAAGCCATTTATCACGTTATTGTTATTATTTATTGTAATTTGTTAACTTATTTTTCTTTCTTTTTCCTCGGATGCTTGTATTAAGCAAAATAAATAAATAAATAAATATTATGTCGAAGAAAATGGGTATACCGCTAATGTTGCTTAAACCAATTAAAAGCTGCCAACAAGAAAGGACACTGAACAAACAACATCGTAAAAAGTACTTGTTCTACAGATGCATTCCTATATTCAATTCAGTATTTCTTTAGATACCGTCTGTTTTGGTCTTTTTAATTCTTTAACGTGTAATGATAGATAATTCCAGAGTTGATTTATTGTACTATTCCTGGGCTTGGAATTAATTTTCTTGCTGCGTATATCCACACTGTTTCGAACAGGCCAGCTGTATTGCCCCTGCACTGAGTGAAACCCAAGTAGGTGAGAATTCCGACCCTAGTGAATTTCTTATTCATGGGTTTTGCCTAGTGCCTTTATTCTTCCCCCACCATGGTCTACATTAGGAATGATGTTGCTTATCAATTCTTACCACAATATGGACGCGCTGCTCCAACCCTTTTTTCAATTTTATGTGCTTCAAGTTCTCCGTAAATAAGCACATCATTCACCACTGTTTTCTTTATCGAAGCCCAAATTTGGACAGGGCTTCAAGCTTCAACTTCTCGCGAATTTGATGCTCTGTCTGACTCCATTCAAAGAATTGCATTCCTGTTCCTCATACTGAAGTCGTTATTACGGGCGATTTCAATGTACACAATTCTTCGTGGCTTCTCCATTCGGGCCCGACAACAGCCGAAGGAATGTGTGCTGAAATCTTTGCTGAGTTTAACCACCTTACTCAGCTTGTCCGGCTAAGCGGAAAATACTCTTGACTTGTTCCGTACGTCTGACCCTCTAGGCCAGCCATACTCAACCTTTTTTTAATGATTGATAATTTTGTAACGCTACCTCGGGCCGCAAGAATTTTTTTTTATCGTAAATAATAATACTCATTTCAATGTGCATGCATAGTAGTAGTAGTAGAAATGGCGGCCACGAACAGTCTAGCTCGGTCTAGGTGACCCAATTAGCGCTGAGTTGCGCCGTTTTGATATCATAAAAACTCGTTTGACCTATAAAATTGCAAGAGGGATTAGGTATATAAACTTCTGAGTTTTTGTTTTGACTTCGCTAGCTCAAGTTCAAAGAGGAGCTGAAACAATTAGTTTTAAATACGCCTCAAATCCACTTTGTTGCGTTTAGAAAGGAGATAAAATCTTTGATCTTCAGTTCGGAAAGCTCATTAAGGTCATTGAAGCTGGACTTTCCCAAAGATTTGGCTCTCGTTTTGGCAAGGGCAGGACACTTACTTCAAACACTTACAAAAACAGTTTCCTTTTCTCCTGGCTACCACAACTACGACAAAAATAATTGTGGGGAATGCCCAGCTTAGATGCGTGTTCCCCAACAGGCCAGTGTCCGGTGCGTTTTGCAACGACCCTGGCTGTGTCTTGCCTGGGTCTGCAAATAAGGCTATTAGTACGGGATTTATTGAAGGTGGGCCATATCCTTCTAGATATGATACAGTTGGTTAGGCTACTCCACCTGTGGTTTGATTCAGCGAGAAAAATTGAGAATATCTTGCCCTTCATAGCCCCAGCAGGAATGTTGACTGGCTGATCCTTGCCTTGCCAGACCGTCAGCCCGTTCATTGCCCTCAAAGCCACTATGACCCGGAATCCAGACAAGAACTAATTTGGAGGATGATATGGACGAACCAATCGCTTGAATAGCTGCCTGACTGTGCGAAAAGATAGCGATTTGAATCTAGTTCTAGTAATTTGCATGCTTCCTTAATCGCGAGTAGTTCAGCCTGAAAGACACTTGCAAAGTCAGGAAGCCGAAAAGACCTGGAGACATTTAAAGACTCAGAGAAAATTCCTGCACCAACCCCACATTCCATCTTTGAGCCGTCAGTGAAAATAGTTGTGTCGTAGCCTCTCGTCACTAAGTCATCATCCCACTCTTTTCGAGATGGAATGATAACTTTAAAATCCGCACTGAGGTCCACAGTAGAAGTGCAGTAGTCGGTATTTGTCGAAAAGATGTCCATTCAAAATTTGAATAAAATGATTCCAATTCAATTTCGCAATGGCATAAGAAAAGTAAGGAATACTCAGCGACATCTGTTTTTCATTTAGTTGTTCAAACCTTTCCTGGCGTAGAAAGGAGTGACTTCTAGAAAAAAATTTTGAAGACGCACGATGTCCACTTTTCCACTGCTGTACGTTCTAGTGTTGCTTCCATTTTGAAAACTCAAAAGGATATATTTTTCTCACATTTTTCTGCAGTCACTCGATTTTTTAAGAATTTATTAAACCACGCCGCGGGCCGCAGGTTGAGTATAGCTGCTCTAGGCAGTTGAGACCGAAGAGGTAGACCATATTTCTCGTGTCACACTAATCCAGTTGAAGAAAGAGCTCCGAAGAGAACCGTATGGCAATACGAGAAAGCCTACTGGGACGGATCCTTAACTGGCCACTATGCTTCCTCGATAGTGACGTAGACTCCAGCGCAGATATGATTATTTTAAGAATGAAGACCCAAGCTGTAAAGACTAAAGAGGTTATCAGGGGGAAAAAATAGAAGTAAAGTTCCGGTGTTTAAAAGCAAATCCAACTGAGGAAAACCGGAACAAGTTTAAACAAGCCAGGAAGGCCTGCAATGCCCATATTCGACGGACCAAATTTTTACACGACCAAAAATTAAGGCAAAAAATACTGCAATGTCCCAAAGGCAGTAAGAATTTTTAGTCAATTGTAAGAAATATGAAGAATTCTTCGGTGCAGTGCATTAACGCCCATGGAATTAACGCCCGCGGGTATTAATTCCAAAAACAAAAGGAATTTACCCCCGCGGGTGTTAAATCCTTTTTGAATTGGCAATAAGGCCCATCATAAAAAAGAACTAACGCCCGCGGGTGTTAATGCCATTTGAAATTGGCACTAACACCCGCGAGGGTTATTTTCTTTTGGAAGAGATCTTTTCAACCTCGGATGTGAACACTTGCGCTGGCATCCTAGACACCTTGGCCACGTGAGTAGAAACAAATTAAACATCACAAATGAAGTTTACAAATTTTACATTTATAACTTCGTACGATTATACTTTTGGTCATTCAAGACTTATTCGGTTTGTGAATAAATTTTTTTTTTTTTATTCAAAAACCGAATAAATCTTTGGGATGTCAAAGTTCGGTGAGGATACGGCATTCTACAAGCACACTATACTTGAAGCCAATTTCATCGTATATTTCTATCTGTCACTTAAAATAACCAAGCTATTTCATTTACATTGAAAGATGGATGGACACAAGCGGAAAAATTTTGGCCAAAAGAGAATCAATTTGGGGTGTGAAAATAAAAAAATTCGCGCGAAAATGAAAGATGGATTTGATTTGATCGCGAGCGAAGCGAGCGGAAAAAAATTTGGCCAAAAGAGAATCAATTTGGGGTGTGAAAATAAAAAAATTCGCGCGAATTTTTTTATTTTCACACCCCAAATTGATTCTCTTTTGGCCACAATTTTTTCCGCTCGCTTCGCTCGCGATCAAATCAAATCCATCTTTCATTTTTTGTATCGGCTTCAACCTCAGTCGAAATGATGCTGAAAATGAATCATTGAAATGCTTGCAAAAATGTAGAACCACTACTTTTTCAAATAAAAGGAAACCTAAAAAGCTAGAACAATTTTGTCGACAGCTAATAAAGAAACGTGGTCCTATTTATTTCAATGTATAGGTACATACATACAAGAATTTAAGTTTTTTGTTTATTTGTTTAGCATGAACGTTCGTTGTTTCACTTTTTTTTCATTTGGGACTTTTTTTTCCATAAAAAGTAAAATTTAATTGGGACTACTGATTGGCCATAGTGGGTTAATAATCCCTAAAACTATTTCGGTACTTTTGAGAGTCCAGAGTTCCGAAAACCATTTTCGGGACTTCTGACTTCGAGACGAGTTTCCCTGCGCCAAGTTTCTAATCAAAACAGAAAAAAAAAAACAAAATAAGGCGCCACGGGCATTGTTTCTAGGTTTCAATGGACATAAGACCGCAACCCTTGTAAAGGTCTTATTTCCATAAGAAATTGATATAAGGCTTCATGCCGCTGTATTTCGTCGGACGTTATTTCACGTCACCATTTGTTTCACGTGTGGGTTTTATTTCCAATTAAAATTGGAATTAAAGCCCACCAAAAAAAGGAATTAACCCCCGCGGGTGTTAATTCCAAATCAAAAAAGGAATTAACACCCACGGGGGTAAATTCCTTTTGTTATTGGAATTAACACCCGCGGGCGTTAATTCCATGGGCGTTAATGCACTGCACCGAATTCTTCTTCTTCCTCGGTCCCTACGCTCGTTGACAATGACACTCCAGTCGTTGTAGCTCTCTCGCGAAAGCTAACTTTTTTGCTAGGCAGTTCGCCTCCAACTCTTCGCTGCCAGAGAGTAGTCATGACTCTACCAGTTCTTGAGCGCGTCAATGATTTCTTCATGGGACAAATCTTCTTTCGCACTCGTGTTTTAGCGAGGGTCATTAAAGATCTCAACATACACAAATCCTCTGACCCGGATGGTATATACCCGCTATTATTCTGAAGAGGTGTTCTTCAACGCTGGCAAAATCCTTGCGTAAGCTTTTCCATCTATACTATTCTTCTGGGCTCGTTCCGAGAAGTTGGAAAACAGCATTTCTCCAGCCTATACCCAAAACAGACGAATCCTCCTCTCCCTCCAATTATCGTGCGATTGCACTAACGTCCCTTCTTTCTAAGGTCATGGAAACGCTGATAAGCTATCAGCTCAAGAAATATCTCGAAGACCGAAAGCTTCTTATAATGACCGATAGCACGGCTTTCGCAGCAACAGGTCCACTGGTGATCTGATGGTTTATCTCACCAAACAGTCGAACAAATCTTTACATCGTTTTGGAGAAAGTAAGATTGTTGCACTTGATATTTCAAAGGCATTTGATAAAGTCTGGCATCTTGCTCTTTTATCGAAAATGCGTGCCTTCGGTATCGACGAATCCCTCCTTCCTACTTGGATTAGAAATTTTCTTTCGAACCGTTCAATACAAGTTGTATTGGACGGATTCAAGTCTGAAACCCATCACAACATAAATGCTGGTGTGCCCCAGGGCTCCGTTTTGACTCCGACCCTCTTTCTCATTTTCATAAATGATCTCTTGTCTTTGTCTGTAACTTCTAATCCAATAAAATGTTTCGCTGACGATAGTACCCTTAGCTTTTCTTATTCGTTTCCAGACTCTGATTTAAACAGCATTGTACAATGGGGAATAAAAAATCGCGTAGAGTTTAATGCTTCGAAAACTCAATGCTGTCTTGTATCGTCAAAGCGAGATATATGTACCCCCCTGCCACTTGCATCAATGAGACCGAACATCTCGAGATTCTCGGTATGTGCATCACTGACCACCTCTTGTGGAACGAGCACATATGCGATGTCGCCAAAATTGCCGCACGATGTTTAGGTTTCTTAAGGCGATGCTAAAAATTTTTCTCCACGTCTGATCTGGCTATTATCTACAAGACTTATATCCGTCCAAATCTTGAGAACAATTCCCATCTCTGGGCTGGTGCTCCAGCTACATACTTAAGCCTCTTGGACGGAATACAAAAAAGAGTCCTAAGAATGATTGGTGACAGAGACATAACCAACTATTCATCTCGTTAGACCACCGTCGCACAGTGGGACGACCCATAGTAAAAAATAAAAAATACAACTATTTTAGCGGTACTTTATATTAATTGGTAAGTCATCCCCAATATATAGAAGCTCGAAATGCAATAAATTTTTTTGCTTTTATATATTGGTCCGCAAGTTATAGCCACGTGAACATTACCTTTTTTCCGAATCTTATATAAAGAGTTTTAAGGTGATTTTTTGTGACATATTCAATTGCTGTGCAAATATATTCCGCGTGTGAAAATTAAATTAATAATGGAGAATATTAATAGTGAAGGTATTTAAATTTAAGAAACTTTTGTAAGAAATAGATTTTTTTCGTGTTTCTTTTTGTAGGAACGATTTTTGCTGTGTTAGTGTGGTACAAGAAAAAAAAACCAATGTCAAATTTCAAGTAGAGTTTTCAAAAAATGGTCAAAAACGGGTCTTGAGATCTTTTTCATTTCATAATAAGCAATGTGTCAACTAACTAAATCACGAAAAAAATCTTGCGCAAGTTTGCGCTTTTTAAAGAAATTGACATTTTTAGGTTCGACCGTATTCATCAAGCATGGTGACTTATTAGCAACATGGATGGATAGTGCACATTCCAGGAAAGTTTTCAGCGTTGCTAACAAAATTCAGCAGTTACTTGGCTTGGAAGAGTTGAATGAAGGAGAAAACGAAGTTTTACAAGAAATTTCGAGGCTTTTTTGTGTTAATTTAAAGCAAAAATGGCAGTGTTGCCAAAGAAACAAATTCAGGTTTATGGAGGTTCGCCAACGGCGGCTGAGCCTTAATTTGTCCTTACCAGACATGTTTATAAATTCCGTAAGTAATAATACTAACTTTTATGCGAAATTCTTAAAATAATTAAGTAAAGTCCCTCCTAATAAACCTTTGCTGTTTCCGAGTTCACTTGAAAAATCGTTCAAAATTCTAAAACAAACCCTTTTTTCTGTTTCATGGGACAATTCACCTAGTACAAGCAAAGAAAGACCTCTTAAACGTTTTAAAGACAGTCAACAAACCAAAAGTTATCGAAAAGTGACCCAAATATAGATCACTATTTGGTAAACAATAACGAAGATCCAGGATTTCTAAGTAATATGAATTACTCATCGGAAAGTGAAATTGATTAATTTTTCTTAGTCTTTATTATTAGAATTATCTATTTTGATATCAAAATCATGTAATGTATACAAAAAACATAAACAGAAAATCATAAATAAAAAAATATAAAATAAAAACAAGTTCGCTGCTCAACTCTTTTGAATAAAAAATCCTGAAATCATAAGTTTTAGTGAATCAATTTTCTTGTTTTTAGGTTACAATCATAGATATGAGTACCAAAATACTATTTAAGGCATGTTTGGTTGATAACTTTATTTTATTCTCAAGATATGAATTTTGAAGTGTTTTCTCATACATTCGTCCCACTGTGCGTCGCGTCGTAACGTTTTGTGTCTCTCTCTGTTCTATCGTTACTTTTACAGTAAGTGCTCTGATGGTGAAATAGCCAGTTGCATTCCTCCCATTAAGCAATTCACCCGCTTCTATAGAAATGCCCATCAGTTTACTGTGGAGCCCAACTTCGGACGTACTCTCAAGCATAGAGAATCGTTTTTTAGCCGAACTATACGAATGTGGAACTCCCTTCCACACTCTGTTTTTCCAAATCATTGCAATGTTCAAGAATTTAAGACCAATTTACACCGGCACCTCCTTTCCAACCCCTTTGCAACGTCCTAAAGCACTCACTGTGTCTCTGGCATAGATAATAAGGGTATACAAAATCCATTGAGTGGACAACGACAACGACGAAATTGCTGAAGCTTACTTACGATCACTCTTGACAATCTCTGTAGCCGACGATTTAGCGCTTCTGGCGACGGGTAAATACCTGACCACTGTAAGCGAACAACTAGAAAACGCATTAACTATGGTCAGTAACTGGACTAAGAAATGCGGTCTTAAGGTTAACCCCCTGAAAACGGAACTGGTACTTTTCACTAATAGAAGGAAAATACCTTCTTTTGAAATACCAAAAATTGATAATACCCCACTTATAATTTCAGAAAAAGAAAGGAGTTATCTTGGACAAGAAACTCAACTGGGGTCTAAACATTCAAGAAAGATACAAGAAAGCCATGATTGCACTCTACTCGTGTAATAGGATTCTGGGAAGAAATTGGGGACCAAATCCTAAGATAATCATGTGGATGTACACAGCCACTGTTAGACCCATTCTAACTTATGGCAATTTGGTTTGGTGGCAAGCTCTGGAGAAATCCACGAACTTAAAAACCCTTACCAAAGTACAAAGAATGGCATGCATTAGCACTACGAGGGTGATGAGGACTACCCCAACTGCGGGCCTCGAAGCGATCCTAAATCTCACCCCCATAGACTTATTCGTACAAGAATCAGCAGCAAATAGCGCTCTTCGACTTAGTCAGACCAATATTTAGAGATCTAATCAACACGGCCATACCACGATTCTTACAAAATAAGCTGGCAACAATGTTTGTACAGATTACATGACCCCTTAATTAGACTTCAATCAAAACTTTACTACCATCAGCTTCCCTAATAGAGAAGATTGGGAAAACAGTGTACCCTACACTAACGAATCGAACTTTACCATCTTTACCGATGGTTCGAAAATGATTACTGGAATAGGGGCAGGTTTCTTAGCCTTGCCAGTTCATTCAGACTTCCCGACCATAGCAGTGTCTTCCAAGCTGAGATCTTGGCAGTGAAAAACGCTGCTAATCAAATATTCATGATGGCGATATCACACGCTGATATCACCTTTTTCATTGATAGCCAAGCAGCAATAAAAGCGATCTCTGGCACACAAATCAAGTCAAAGCTTGTTTCTTGCTGTTGCAAAGAGCTAAGGGTTCTTGGTATGCACCACAACGTAAGACTCTGCTGGGTTCCCGGTCACAGTGGTGTGCCGGGAAACGAAAAAGCGGATGAGCTTGCAAGAGAAGGCTCGGTACTTGATCCCACTCTCATAGACCATAACATCAGAATCCCTCAATGCGAATTAAAAAGAAACATTAGTAAAAATATCATTCAAAAAGCAAATGATAGATGGAACCTACTAGAAACCTGCGGTTACACCAGGAAACTCTGGCCTCATTATGACAAGGAAAAATCCAAGAAGATTTTACTTCTCAAAAAACCGTCCCTAAGATCCCTCATAAGTGTGATAACGGGACATAGCCTACTTGGCTACCACAAAAAAAAAAGATGGGGCTTATAGTACAGACGACATATGCAGAGGCTGCGGCGATGAGGAAGAGCAAGAAAACACAGCTCAATTCCTATATGCCACTGTCCAGCACTCTGCCGTACTAGATTAAAATTTTTAGGCAACTATTTCTTTAATGAACTAGAAGAACTATCTGAACTCCCAGGCAACCGCCTATTGAACTTTGTCAAGTCCACCAAATGGCTCGACCAACCATAGAATTCATAGGTTAAATTACTTTTTCAGAAGTTACAACACTTCAGGGTATCACAAGGGATCTACATTGATCTAAGTGTGACGGTAACAATATCAACTGTCAGCCCATAAAACCTAACCTAACCTAACCATGTACCTACACAATATAAAATGAAAACGTCTTACTATGGAGGCTAAGATTTAATCAAAAATTATATACATAGTTAAGCTCAGTAGGATATTGTCAAATGATTTGCAAGGTGTCAAGGTGTACATCCAATACGGATTTTCCTTTGCAGAACACGGCATCGGCATTCCTTCTATAACATACAGCAAATTATAAGATGAATTGTTTGAGCATTAGAAAAAAGTTTCTTGAAGCCAAGGGGCCGTCCATAAACTACGTCACGCTGAATTTAGCTGTTTTGACCCCCTCCCTCCCCCGGTGTCACGCTTTGTCACACTTGCTGTAACCCCCCTCAAATATTACGTCACAAAACAAAGACCCCCCCCCCCCCCTTAACAAAGAAAAAAAATTTAATTGATAGAACACAAATTTCCAAACATAAAATAGGTATGTTTTTTATTTTTTGTTTTAATTCCATTTTTAATAAAAAGATCAAATAAAGTGGCGATAATCTTAGGTTTTTTAGTCTAACTTTTGCGAACGTCACGTTGCTGTAGACCCCCCCCTCCCCCCTTGTCACATCTTGTCACGCTCAACGTGACCCCTCCCTCCCCCCCTAAGTGCGAACGTATTTTATGGACGGCCCCCAATGAGTGTTACAACAAGAGTCTGATTATTATGTATTCCCTAATAGCCCAGGAGCCAGGAGCCCCCATACAAGAAATTCCCGTCATCGCGCCCACTAAAATTTTTAATGAGGAATAAAAGTTAAGGCCAATACGAATAAGATTCGCTTGGTCGACGTGAATTGAGTTAGCCGGAAAGGCCGCGCATACCTGGTGCAATGTGGTAAAATGTCTCCATCATGACGGATTCTATTTTTTTTTTCATTGGACGCGTCCTAGTGTTAGATGTATAAATACCTTGGTTTGTTTGCTTTCAAGCTGCCGAAAGTATTGCGCAAACCAGATTTTTTATAAACGAAACTACTGTAGTTTGTAATAAAAATACAGTACTTTAGGTCATAATAAAACCTTGTTTGCGCGATACTTCCGGCAGCTTGAAAGCAAGCAAACCAAGGTATTTCTACATCTAACATAAGGACGCGTGTAATGAAAGAAACAGAAATAGAATCCGTGATGATGGAGACATTTCACAGTCATTCACCAAATTGCAACAGGTATGCGCGGCCTTTCCGGCTAACTAAATTTACGCCGACCAAGCAAATCTTATTCGTTTTAACTTTATCTTTTATTCCTTATTAAAAAATTTAGTGGACGCGATGACGGGAATTTCTTGTATGGGGGCTCCCCACCTATGTTTTGTTTGCTGTTGTTTTGTTTGTTTGTTTCCCATAGAAGTTAAAAAAAAAATAAATAATAATAATTCAGAAAAAAAAATGAATACTAGTTCCTTATAAACGAAAAAGAATATTATTCCGATTTTCTCACAAGGTAGACTCTAAGCTCTGACTAGACTAGAGATGGCCTCGCTAAACGCAAAATTCATTCACAGTAATCATCATCTTATTTAAAACTGTAAGTGGATGTTGATTCTCAGCATCAACTGTTTTGGTCGAATCAATTGAAGTATATAAACGACTAAAATGTGATTTTTTTTTCAACTCGTGTTTGCCGTAGTATCAATCCCGAACAGAGGGCACAAGGCACATACTAGTAGTCACTGTGGCTTAACTAGTAGCATCAGATTCAAGAGTCGACGAATTAAATATATTTTTTCGTACATGTTCCAGCCTAAACAGTTTCTGTATACTACTCTCAGTTTCGTCAAGATCGTCGAGAGATTCACTTTATCAAATGCTACAACTAAGCTCGAACCCGCTTTAAAAAATCAATTTTAAACGAAATTCTTATTCCTGGAATCAATGTTCTTTAAAAAAGAATCTACCTTTTGCATCAGTGTTTAATAAAATAAATGCATATTATCTAATCTAATTAGAAAGGAGTGAAGAAAGAATTCTTCCAAAAAGTTCAAAAAATATTCCGGAACATCCTTAAATCTCAAGTTTTGTGTTTGACCATCGACCAACAGCCTTGAGGCTTTAAGTAGTGAATGTGTCTTATGTGTGATGTTGCTAATAATTCAATTTATACCATTTTGATTAATTCTTTTTTATTTATTTGATTAAACAAGAGTGAAAAATATTAAGTTCATTGATCGAGTGTGTTTTATTTTTGTGTGACTATTATTGTCCGTTATACAAGTGTCGTCCAGTCTTTTTTGGAAGATTTGAAATTACAATTTGAATGGAAAATATTTGCTGCATATTCAACTGTCACCATTGTTGTCGGGATAATATATCTGGCATTTTGAAATTGGATAATTTAGAAGGTAAGCGAGACAGTAAGAGATCATATTCAAATTTAAATTAGCCAATAATGAATATTGTATATTTAAATTTAAACTTGATTAACTTGAAAACCAACAAAAACATAGGTAAGTAAGGATAGTGTAGACTGGATTGCAGAGTGTTGATTGAATGTCATTAATCCGGCTTAGAAAGAAGGAAAAAAACAAAAACAAAAAACCAGATAAGAAATATTTTTGGAGGCAACGACTATAAGCAATCACTTAATTAATTGCAAGACACTGATTGAGAATAACATGTTTATAGAATGTCGACAAATCAACAAAGTAAATAGCCGATGCTTTGGCTTTGATTCCGTCAGAATGGGCAGTTGTTATCATAGATATTTACAGAAAACAACCAAAAAACAACCATTTCTTTTTCAGTGCAAATCGACATCCCGAGAAAAATTTGGCCGTCAGAAACGATGACCAGTTCAAGGGCTCTCCCAAGAATTTTGGTTTCCAAATAAGAACATTTCAAGCCAAGAAACATATTTTTCTTTTATTTAATAACAAAACATTATTCTGAGATCTAATTAAAAATTGTTATTAAAAATATTTATAGGTATGTAGTAGCTGACTAAGGCCCATTTGCTCATTCGGAACATAAATTTAAAGTTCTCCTTTTGTACGGGGATTTCATGTGGAACTTAAGAATTCCGGAACGTCCCATATAATAATGAAAACTTTACGTAGAACATAAATTTATGTTTGGAATGAGCAAATGGGTCTAAGACTTTTCAGCACTTAGAATAACGGCTAGAACAAAACTATTCGATATTGCCAGAAATATTGTTTATTGTTTATTGTTAGATTAGAAACATGATTTCACATTAAGAGATATCTTATAGATAGTGAATGCTTTACAAAGTAATACAATATTTATATGTTCGGAGCTTGAATTAAGTATTGTTATGTTAAAGTTTACATTATTATGAAGTTAAATTAAATCTTAAGCTAGATAAATAAATAAGTCCTAAATATGTATTTATGTATCACTGGCCAAGTGAATGAAAAGGTTATTTTTAAAGTTATTCATGTTTGTGTTTCTCCTAAGTGAAATGGGTAATGAGTTCCATAAAGAGACGGCATGTACAAAGAATGAGCGCTCCGATTGCAAACAATAAAATCGAGGTAGAATAAATGTGGATGATCTTTGGGAACTTGCAAAATCTAATCTGCTGTACAAGTAGTCAGGTTGCTTAGTGTGCTTTATATTAAAAAAAAGTATTAGAGTTCTGAACTTTATGAGGTTGTCGAAACTAATGCCCATGATCTGCATGGAAAAGGTTGATATATGATCAAACACGCGTTTTTTGAATATATATCTGGCCAGATTGTTGTAGACAACGTTCAATTTCCTTCTAGTAATGGAGTCGACCCAGCAAAAGATCTCACATCCGTATAACAAGATTGGCAATAATAGAGACTTTACAAGTAACATTTTGGTATTGATTGGCAAGCAACTTTGCGTGGACCATCAGAGTCAAATCATTAAAAAAAAAGTTTTATAAATTTACGATATAACTAGATGGTTTCGCCTCAAAAACGAGCCAACTGAAGCGGTGATTTGAATTAAACCAGAAAATAACTATTTTTGTGATATAATGTGGAGAGCGTTTTTTTTATGGCTCTTACGTATAGGTGTTGTACCCAGAGATGGCAAAGTAGTTTACGTCAGGTCATTTTCTGCGTTAACTACACGTAGTGGTGTAGTTAGTCGGATAAACTACATGCCAGGCCGTGTGTGAATTGCGTTAAAATTTGCGTTAAAACTTCTACCACGATTAAAATTTGACGTCTTGTTTGAGGTGGGATCAAATTTAGCCATTTGCTGTGTGAATTGCGTTAAAACAATTATTTTAACCAAGATTTCTGCGTAGATTAAAACAATTTCCCTCGATAATTTAAGAAATTTCCCTGAACAAAAATTGGTTTTCTTTTTCATGGCAAGATAATTTCTCTTACAAAACATATTTTTAAGAAAACAGGGTTAATAAAAAGTCTCTGAAACTAAAAAAAAAATCTTTTTTATTTATTGTTCTCGATTCTAATGTCATATTTTAAAACAACAGTCAAAAATATTCAAACAAAATTCCCATTTTGATTAATTGATTTATTCGGTGTGGTAACACTGAAAATTTGTTTCCACAGCTGATGTCTGTCATACATTTCAAAAGAAACAAAACAAATTCGTATTTGGTTTAGAAAAATGACAAATTTAAAGTATTTTGTATTAATTCTCTTATATCTTTTAATGGTAGTATCGTAGGTATCGTTTTTAAGGTAGAGGTGATTCAGAAGAATTAATTCATTCCAATGACAACGCTGGGGAAAATCTAGGAGTTGCTGAGAGTGACACATCTGAAGCATTACTTTTTCGCAATTCGTTGCTTCAAAGATTGATGCATAATATACCTGTGTGCAAAATAATAGCAGTGGTTCAACTATCTTTCCTTTAATGAAAAAAACAAGTTTCCCTTTGACTTATTAATTAATTTATTGGTTTTGAATTATTCCATACTTTATGTTTTAATATATACAAAAAATTAAAACAATATTTCAAAAGCTTAGTTGATAAATATTACAAAATTAAGAAAATAAATTAAAAACGGCTGTGCATTAAAATAGCAGTGCTCCAGATAATGTCTTATAAGAACTTAAAAAAAACAATAATTCACTTAAATTTTCATTACGATTTAATATTTTTTGTGTGACCTTTATTTGCGAGGTCAGAAGCACAACGACGACAACGAAAAATTAACCAAGCACATGCATCTTTCTTGTGGAATGCTTTCCCATGTTCTTTTCACTGCGCTCCACAATTCAGCAACATTTCTTGGTTTTTCCTTCGCAACACCTTCCTTAACATTCGCCCACAAGTTTTCGATGGGGTTTAGGTCCGGCGATTGCACAGGCTACTCAAGCACATCAATTTTGTTAGTCGCAAACCAATTTTTTGCTAACCTGCCGGTGTATTTGGGGACATTATCCTGCTGAAACGTACAAGTTATTGGCATGTGCCATTCGGCATAAGGAAGGATGATACGTTCTGCAGGATATCAACATAAATTTTGGCGTCCATGATATCCTTTATCCAAAAGATAGGCCTTGTTTCGTAGTAGGAAAAACAACCTCAAACAATTATTTTAGCTCACAGGTCATTTCGTTCATTGTGATTTTGAGTAACGGTTTTTTCAATGAAAACCAACGCCAATTAATCTGCAAGCTTTATGAATCTAATGACAATGACTAGTTAGACAAAGACTGTAATTTAAATTTTGTACAGGCAACGCACAAGAACGAGACGATTACGATTACCTATTACATATTTCTCAACTTTGGGAAGCACTGCTATTTTTTTGCACACAGGTGTATATAGATCTTCCAAATAAATAAAAAACATCAATACCAAAATAAAAAAAAAAATCACTTTTTATTTCACTTTAAATTGTACATTTGTTACGTTTATCACACTTTTTGAACAATGTTTAGCATTTTTTATTCATCTTCTGATGAGGAATAGACAACCAGATTGTCTACATTAATATCTGGGTAATCTTTTGCAACCATTTGCCAGACTTATCCTAATATCAATTTGTTTTATTTTTTCTTCGTGAGACTCTAGAAAACAAAAGCATTGAATTTATATAAATTAATTGATTTCAAACTTACATTTATTGTATGGTTTTCCAGCCTGCCTTCGTTTTTTTTCTTGATCCATATTTCGTTGTTTGAATTGAATGCAAAAGCAAGAGCACATTTCTCTATCACAAGAAACGTCAAATTTTAACACACTTTAACCTGCTCCACAGCTCAATAAATTTTAACCCATTTTATTCACCTCATTAGTGTCAAATTTAACGCGGGTTAACACACATTTTATCGCAATTCACACACGGCCTTACTACCTACATTTGTTACGTATGTTACCTACATAAAAAAACGTTAAATTTCAAAAATATATGAAAGAAGAATATTAACAAGTGAATAACATTGGACTACTGTATGTTTCATAGTTCCTTCTTCTTAAACTCAACTCAGTTTCACTAGAACAAGAAATGTAAGTCGTTTTTTTTTCAAAAAGTTTTTGTTATTGGGCTGACCCTGTCAGGTAGATTTTTGCTGACGGAATAAGCAATTGAAGTGTTTGGAAGAAGAAGGGGGTAAGTGATGTTACAAATTTTAATGGTTTTAACTCCTTTTTCCACGTTTAATTCAGTGTGTGAATTAATATTTTGTGTATTAAAACTTGACGTTTGGTTAAAACTTGACACTAGTGTGGTGAATAAAATGGGTTAAAACCATTGAATAAGAAGTACAGGAAGGGGTCTTATGAAAAAGAAGTGAAGCATTTTTCTAAGTAGTGTGAGTTTCACAAATACAAACGCATTACAACAGGGCTGGTTGGCAGTTGAATGGTTAATCTCAGGGGCGCCAAGCGAAATATGATTGAGTCAAGATTATATCGATTGTGCATCAATTTTATTTTTCAATTTCAATTCTTTTTTTGGACTACAAGGTGTTTTAACATTCAAGGTGTACATGCACGAGTTTTATTATTTTTCGTTACATTTTCTTCATTTTTCACTCTTAATTCGTCATATTTATTGTCCTTCATTCTATGAACAAACTGATCAAGTGTTAAAAAGGACAAGAAATTGTGTATCGCCTTACGATCACCAACAAAAATAAATGCGCCCCTGAACTCGAGTTTTTGTTTTTTTGACAGATGAAAATACAAAACAACATTTGACCAATTACAGCTCAGCAAAATGACAGCACATGCTCAGTTTGACAGATGAGTTCCCCGTTTTTTGACAGATGAGTTCCCCCTATTTTACATCATCAGAAATTTTTGTTGCTTCACTTCACTCACGTACACTGTGCGCGTAGCTTACACATTGAATAAGAAGTACAGGAAGAGGTCTTATGAAAAAGAAGTGAAGCATTTTTCTAAGTAGTGTGAGTTTCACAAACACAAACGCATTACAACAGGGCTGGGCTGGTCTGCAGTTGAATGGTTAATCTCAGGGGCGCCAAGTGAAATATGATTGAATCAAGATTATATCGATTGTGCATCAATTTTATTTTTCAATTTCAATTCTTTTTTTTAGACTACGTGGTGTTTTAACGTTCAGGTGTACATGCACGATTTGTATTTTTTTTATTTTTACATTTACATTTACATTTTCTTCATTTTTCATCATATTTATTGTCCTTTTTCGGGTCGTTTTAGAAAGCGCATTCTATGAAGTATGAACAACTTGATCATGTGTTAAAAAGCACAAGAAATTGTGTAGCGCCTAACGATCACCAACAAAAATAAATGCGCCCCTGAACTCGAGTTTTTGTTTTTTTGACAGATGAAACTACAAAACAACATTTGACCAATCACAGCTCAGCAAAATGACAGCACATGCCCAGTTTGACAGATGGTGTCCCAGTATTTTGACAGAGGATGTCCCAGTATTTTACATCATCAGAAATTTTTGTTGCTTCACTCACGTACACTCTACGTGTAGCTTACACCGCTTCCTGTACTTCTTATTCATTGAGCTTACACCGCTTCCTGTACTTATTATTCAATGGTTAAAACTTATCCTGCTGTGGAGCAGGATAAATGCGGGTTAAAATTTTGACGTGTCTTTTTTTTCTCATGAATGATAGCGAACATTGCTTCTGTTTTGTTTTTTCTGTTCTTTTTCGTTTTATTTTGTTCCTTGTTATGATTAATTAACTATTGCATTGATATTTCAAAAGATTGAAACAAAATACCTGCTTTAAGAGCCGATTTTTCAATCATCGAACAAAAATAAAAATAATAAAACTGGCATAATAAACTTATCTGAGTATTCATCGGTCGAATAAAGAAGGAGCGTTTTTCTTCAGATAAAGTCTATCTGACGATTGAAAAATCCAATATTTTGTTATTTGTCGAATAGACACTATTTGCTTGTTTATCTGACGATTGAAAAATCGGCTCTAAAATTTATTTTTCATTAAGCCTCTTCATTGTGGAAAAAAAGAGAAAAACCCAAAAATGTCACTTAACCCTTTCTTCATCCAAACGCTTCAATTATGGAATTCGACATTTAATTAAAAGTGATTTGCATTTGACCGAAAAAGCGACAACACGAGGTGAAGACTTTCACAGTTACCTATTCCGATTAGAATTTGAATTGGACGTTAGGTACTACGTTTGCTACATTAAACTACGTTAACTACGTTTAACTACATTAAACTACATTTTACTACGTTAACTAGTGTAGCAGACGTAACAAATGTAGCAAATAAAAAAAATCCAATTTCTATCATCTCTGCGTACCTATGGCTTACTAGTTATGTGTAACATAAACATATAGGCCCGGTGTACACCACACACCCGATTTTTTGACGCTGCAACCTGCGATATCGCTTTGGCGTCATCGGTACTCACAAACAAATAGAGTGGTGCACACAAACTTGCGGTGACAGACGCTGCGATAACACAGCGTCATTACTGCGGTCGTAAAATGTCGCGAGAATTACTGCGAGCTCGCAGTGATATTGCATGCAGCGTCAAAAAATCGCAATGGCGTCTTGTAGTAAATTGTTCTATTTTGAGCAGTGCACACATGCGTCATTTTAACGCAAGTTCCATTCTCATTTAAAATGAAAAATATTCAAGAATTTGTTGTTGGAGTAGGGAGTCGCTAGTGCCCGGCCCCCTAAGGATTTTTCCTCATAAAATATAGCACAGTAACAAAAAATATTAACTTTCTTGAGTAATTCTTGAAATAAATTATTATTGTTTATTGATCTCTGCATCGATGAAATAAAAAAAAAAGATAAATACTTGTACCTTAAAATTATTTATTTAGGTTTTTATAAGAAAAACAATTTTTTCCTGTGGCAGGCCCCCTTGTTTCCTATTTCCGGCCAGCTGGCGTCCTATCTTTGGCATCTAAAAAATAAAAATTACAAAGAAAAAAATAAATTTGATATTTCATTTTTGAGGCTTAAAAATTAAAAAACACAAAATCAAAAATCTTTTAATTTAATTTAGTTAGGAACATTTTCTTTTAAAACTAATAAGAATTTATAAAAATAAAATAATACATAATTATTATTTTTTAATACATTTTAAAGAATGTATAAATAACAAAATGCTTAGTTGAAAAAATTCATTAATTTTTTCCTATCACATTTTGGGTAGCAAAATATCAAATTTTGGACAGGTAAATTCTTAAAGCTCAGCATCTAAAAGTGGCATGGTTGACAAATTGGTACATTTTAGATGAAACCAGTCTGCACATACATCACGTCCTGAATTTTTGAGCCCTCATCTTCTACGCCCGTGAGGACATCTTCATTGCATGAAGGACATTTTGGAACATCTTTTATTCCTTTTTTTGTTGATTTTTTCTTGGCTTCTCTTTTTTTCCTGATCAAGCTTACTTTGTTCTACCTCAGCAGCTTTAAGTTTTTTCTCGTCTTCTTGTTTCGTTTGAAAGTTTTCCAGGCCTGATTTGATATTGACATTGGTTGTTTGGGCTTGTTAAAATATCGTCACACAGAATTGCTTATTAGCTTCGGGTATTTTAAATACTTCTCAAAAACTGGACGTTTAACATCATTGTTGGAAATCCATACGTTAAGACCTTCTTTCACATATTGAAGAAAAGTTCCTCCCGGCATCCATCCACTCTCTGTCTTCCAAAAACCCAGTCAGGTTTCTTATTTTGGACTGCTTTCAGCCAGTTAGGCGATCTTTTGTAAGGCAAAACAACAATAGGAGGAAGTGTTCAAAAAGTGCTGAAAAAGTCATCAGCACAGTTAAGTCCTCTTTTTCATTTGCTTTCTTGATTTCACAAAGATTTTTTATTTCTTTTTGGGCAATTATATTTCCAGTTTTTGGAGTCATACTGAATCCTGTTTCATCAGCGTTAAAAATTCTAGAAGAATCCTCAAGAACGTCTAAGGCATCTTCTTGTGTAAGGTATTCTTTGAGCTCTTCTAACCATTTTCTTATTCCTTCCTCTGTTATTTGACCCCGGCTGTTAGAGACAGTTTCCACGGTTCGTAAGCTTAAATCTCAATGGCGTAGCATAAAACCATAACTGTCTTTGAAAGGAGTTTTGCGGCCTTCTTCTTGGAGAATAGATTGCACCGTTTTCGAGAGGTTTTCAGAGGTTTGTGGAAAACCACATTTTGCTAGAATATTAAGCCAGTTTCTAAGCTTATTTTCTTCTTCTACAGAGAGTACAGGGCAGGAGCCAAATCTTTCAAGGTTATCTGCGGTTCTTTTGTGAACTCGGTCCTGAAGAGTCGTACTTGGAATATTAAACCTTCTTGCCGCTGCTCTGATTGGCAGTTTATTTTATCGAATTTCAAATAAGGCTTGTTCTTAATCTGTGCCTTTATATGGAATGACACGCTTTTTCTTATCCTCAGCGATATTCTCATTTGTCCGGGTTATATTTAAGTCACTGAAGAGAAGAATTTTAATTTTTACATATTTAAGAATCAAAAATTGGGAACCTTGTACGTTAACATTTGTTTTAAACCTAATATAAAACAAGTGGCCGGAGTAAGAACACGCTTGTCCTATAGCCGGCCACCACTGGAAACCTTTGAATCTTAACGATTTTTTGTTGCTGCAAAAAGAAGAGACTATAGGTTTATCATTTTGCGTACTCACTTCAAACAAAAAAATCGAGTTGACGAAACTTCCATGAGTAGGTATCAATCTGTCATGAAAAAGTGCTTCTCAACTTTGCCGTTTGGAATCGGCGTTAAATTGTAGGTCCCTCAATTCTTCACACACACCCAGAGAATTCTTCATGAGAGTAAGTCACTTAGGTCTTGGCTGTTCAAGAGCCACATTTGATAACACTTACCCACAAAATTTGCACTCTAAACATTAATTCTAACAGCAATATCACTAACGATTTTGACAGTAAACTCACTCGAAAGCATTGAGCACACGCAACAAAAATTTTGACAGATTAAAAGAACAATTTAAAACCAAAAACTCAGAGCTATAATACAAATTCACTAGTTATATCGACTTTTCTTATAATTGGCCAGCCACTGGGGAGGGCCGCAATTAGGCTACTCTACCTACCTTTATTGATGATTTCATGTCAACAAAATATTTAACACTCATTTGAAAATAGTTAAAAAATTGTTCAGGATTTTCTCTCATATTTTGAAACGATGAATAAAATAGTCCTTTTGTTAGCCGATGGTCATTAAAAGAATTCAAAAACGTTGTTTTTTTTATTAGGAACATAATTCTTACGCCTATGTACGCGAAAATAATCCTTTTCTTCTTGTAAACCTGAAAGACAAACTCAAACTACAGATTGAAACCTGCAGGAAAATCCCCCATGTGTGCACTGATTCAGTCACTGAATAGTTGCGTCACCGTGTTTGTGCACCGAGCCATAGGATTCAAATCCTTTTAAAGTCTAAAATGTTTTTATTTCATCTTTCATGGGTACTGTTTGTCTATGCTCTATGCATATATCAATCTTACCATGTTTCATAGATCGGATTAGTCTGCTCAGGGAAGTGTCTATGTCTAATGCCTGATCGTCATCACACCTCTATTATGACCATCTGGTTATGGTGATCCAAGCCAAGTCTGCACTATATTCTGGCACTAAATACTAACGCTCATGCTTTGCAAAAATCCAAGGCACTCGAACTGCTGTTCTTGCTATAAAATTGGTTTGTTCTAATCGCCTCCAACCCGTCAGATATGTATTTATCAGCTCACAATTGTTTAGTCGTGTATCGTGTTTAATCTTTGAATAACTATTCCGATGATTGCATGTAGTCTTCAATGGAAATGCTACCATTTTCAACTTACGATAGTACCCTGGCAACATCATTTGTCACTAGTCAAGCAACCTTATTAAAAAAGTAGTATTTATTAATATTTCAAAAATAGTACCAAAAACGACAACGCAAACAACGAAATACCAAACCGATTTGCACCTGTTTTCACTTGTTTATACTCCAGTTGGCGTTTATAATTTCTTGTAGTTCGGGATTCCAGCAACAGAGCTCTCCAGCCAACTTCATTAGCTGGCTAAGTTTGTTCTGATCCTCATCTCTAGTCTCACGATGTGATGTGAGTGATTTGCACCTGCAGGCCGTCCTTCAAGGTTGAAAGATTTTATTGACCTGGAACTGGAACATACTTGCATACATACATACTTGCCTACTTGCCATGTCCCAGCCATACAAGTCCTTGAACTTTAATTTTTCTTGCCCAATAGTTGCCCTTCTTGGCAACGAATTTACTTATAGCGTTTTTTTTTTTTTGGTAATCCGGGATTGGTACACATCAGGACTGTCCGATTCCGGATACCAAACGAACATGCAAAAACTTTTTTTTGCTTCTAGTGGTTGAATGTCTATGTATTTGGGAAACCTCATATGCAGAATTGCAGATGACATGACATTATTGTTTTTATTTTCTTTATTTGTAAACATGGCTGCACGCATGTATGCGTGATTCTGTTTTCGATTCCGACTTCAAATTCCGAATCGTTTTTCTGTTCTATTCAGAACAAGAACTGTCATCTTGTGCCAAGTAAACGAATTCCGAATCGTTCCTTCCATCGGGAACGGTCCCTCCCATGCACTCCCCAGTCAGTCGTGGAAACCAAGTGCTCTGGCATCCGCAGTCACTTGATCCTTGTGCCAGAGGTTCGGTCTTCATTGTCGTCTCGAACCTGGCGGCTGCGAGGAGAAAACTTCCTAGGCTGGAGCCAATGTAGTCGTCTTTTCTTAGCTTTCTCGACTACATCCTGATCTTGGTACACTACTTACAGTTCACAGTTGAACCCTCTTCTCCATTCGGCATCTTCGCATATAGGACCGAACATTTGTCGAAGAATTTTTTTCCCTTTGTTTCTTATCATCCAGCACTCGGCGCGTAGAGTAGGATTAATAAAATCAAAGTTTTGTACAGTAGACACTTTTTCTTTCGAGTGAGGAGTTTTGAACTGTTTGGGCAAACCGAAGAATCAGCTGTTCGCTAGGGTGATTTTTCGTCGGATCGATGTTTGTTCCCTTCCGGTAGGTGAACTCCTTAACTACCTCGAAGTTACTGCTACCAACAGTGATGTTTGTTCTAAGGCGGTTCACAGAAGTTTCTTTGTTTGTTGATAGCATGTATACATACTATGTTTTGTCCTCATTCACTTCAAGACCTGCTGTTCGTAATAGCTTTTACTCGTCCCTAGTTATTATTCCTTTCGTTTTCAGCTTTAAACTTATATGCATTAAATTAAATTTTCAAACAAAGGAAGTTTTTATTATTAACGTTTATATTCCACCTAAAAGTCCTAATTCTGTCTTCATTAAACTATCTTCTGTTCTTGATTACATCATTAGCTGCACAGGCATTGAAAGTGAGATAATCTTGTTGGGTGATTTTAATCTTCCTAACATTAACTGGGTTCCTTCTGAGGATGATTCTCATTTTGATGCTTCCCCAAATTCTTCTCAAATGGAGCTCCAAATATTAGTTTAGTTTATTTAGTTTATAGTTTTATTATTAATTTACTCAGTAAGATACAATATCTTATAAGCTAGAGTAACTATCAGTATCGCAATACTATTAGTATAAAAATGTATGCTATAGTGACATATTACTTACAGTTAGCTAATCTGTTAGACTATATAAGCATTGATAATACAGTGCTTTGCAAAAGTATAATCGCACCATATAAAATAACAGGCAGTTTGGTAGTGTTTCTGAGCTCGAAGAGACAAAACTGCACGAATGGAACTCGTTGGACAGTTCCTAATTAAAAAAACTGGTCGAGAGTAATCCAAATCGAGTATTTTAACTTGATTGAAAATCGGCGTAGTAAGAATCCACACTAATCTTTCAAAAAATAAAAAAAAAATAAAAAAAAAATAAAAAAAAATGTTGAAAAAATAAGAGAATGCGATTATACTTATGCAACAAAGAAAAAAACTTGTTTTCTTTTCTAAACATTAGAGGCGAAAGTAACGGTAATTTTTTTTTCTCTCAATTTTCTTATCTAATGAGGGTCTTTAAAAAAAAATAGTTTAGTATTGCTGCAGTCCTCGTTTTTACACAAAACCATTTTTACATGGTGCGATTATACTTTTGCAAAGCACTGTATTAGATAATATAATCTCAGCGGATTTACAACAAGTAAACTCTGTTCTAAATTCATTGAATAGGTTACTTGACTTGGTTTTCTCATCTAATGCGGCCTGAACAGTGGTGGTTGAATCGGCTTCTTCAATAACTAATATTGATAATTATCACCCTGCTTTAGATAATATTCTTGACTTGAGTGGTCATTTACTAGAAAATAGTAATTCTCATGACTGCTCATACAAATACGACTTTCGCAGAGCCAATTTTCAACAGCTTGCGGACAGTTTATTAAATTGTGGTATTGAAAACTTACCATTTTCCAATAACATTGACGAAACTGTCTCGAGTTTCTATGCTGTACTCATGAGATGTATAAACGAAACTGTACATAAGAAAAAAATCAGTCTAACTAACACCTCTTGTCATCCTTGGTACACAAAAGAGTTAAAAAGCCTCCGTAATAGGAGAAATAGGGCATGGAAAAATTATATAACATCTATGTCTTTAGAGAACCAAGTGGTTTATATATCTCTTTTTGAAGAGTTTAAAAAAATGTCTTATGATCTTTACAATGAGTATATTGTTACTATGGGTGATTCTTTGAAGCAAGACCCTAATTTTTTTTGGAATTTCGTAAACTCTAAGAGAAAATGTGATGTTTACCCAGTTAACCTCACTTACAATAATGTAATTTTGAGTTCTACTTCTGAGATCTGCGATGCTTTTGCCAATAATTTCAGTCAATCTTTCATAGATACTCCCGTTGATGTAGACGATGATTTTTTCAATTACTTGAAAAATAGCAAACAAGTCACGTTTAATAATGTTCCGATCGAGATTGATCAAGTCCTTAGATTTTTGTCCCTTCTGAAAGAAGACTATTCTTCTGGTTCTGACGGTATTCCTCCCATATTATTGAATAAATGCTTTTCGGTTTTAGCTAAACCTCTTAGTAAAATATTCCAACTATCCTTGCGACTTGGAAAATTTCCTTGCGCCTGGAAGATTGCTTACATCACGCCTGTTTTTAAAAAGGGAGATAAGTCGCATATTGTTAATTATAGGCCTATTTCTAAACTTTCTTGTATTCCTAAACTATTTGAACAAATAGTATGTGACAGTTTATCCTTTTACTGTAAAAACATCATATGCAGTGAGCAACATGGCTTTATGCAAAGGAGATCAACTGTCACAAACCTTCTTGCCTTTACGCATAATTGTCTGAACAGTTTAGAACATGGGCTGGAAACTGATTGTGTATACACTGACTTTTCAAAAGCTTTTGATCAACTGTCTCACTCAGTTATCAAGTTGAAATTACAGTTATTAGGTTTTCCCCCTGGGCTTATTTCATGGATTTCTTCTTACCTTGAGGATAGAACTTATCAAGTTAAATTCAGAGATATGTTTTCGAATACTTTTACTGCAAAATCTGGTGTTCCACAGGGTAGTCATTTAGGACCTCTTCTATTTATTTTATCAATAAATGATGCACCGTCATGTGTTCTAAACAGTGAAATTCTTATTTTTGCAGATGATATGAAGATCTTTAAGAAAATTACATCTAACAATGATCGCATTCTTCTGCAAAATGATATTAATAGGTTTTCTGTATGGTGTAATAAGAATAGTTTAAATCTTAATCCGTCGAAATGTCAGACAATGACATTCTCAAAGAAACGAACAACTTCGACTTATGAGTATTGTATATCTCAGCAAATTCTTTCTCGTGTTTTTAAAGTAAGGGACTTAGGGGTTCTTTTTACACCGAATTTAGATTTTACAGAGCACATTAACAATATTGTTAATAAAGCTTTTTCTATGCTAGGTTTCCTTTAACGTTGGTCAAAAGAATTTCTTGATCCTAATGTCACCCTTTCTCTTTATAATTGCCTTGTTCGTCCCCACCTTGAATATGCTTCACAGATTTGGAGTCCTTATTATGACGATCATATTGACAGGTTAGAATCGGTGCAACGTAATTTTACTCGTTTCGCATTAAAAGGTATTCAATGGCATGATCCTCGAAATATTCTATCTTATGAGGATCGAGTATCACTTCTTCAAATGCAAACGCTGTCTCAAAGAAGGACCAACAATGATATAGTTTTCCTTCATCAACTTATTACAGGCGTCACTGATGCACCAGACCTTCTTAGTGCTATACTTTTTCACTATCGGGGAGGAGGTTATCACCTTCGTAGCACCGATCTAATTAAAGTCCCAAGACATAGGACCAATTACGGAATGCATGAGCCCTTGACAAGGATGAGTAGGCTTTTGAATTATAATAAGGATCTTATTGACTTTCATATTAATAAGAATAAATTAAAGATTATGCTGAAAACCAGTGTGGCACGCTCTTAAATGTTTTTTGTTGTCTATTCATGTATTTTTTTTTATTTGTTTAAAAAAATAAATAAAAAACTGACTCTTTTTTATTTTTTTTATTGTATTTTTTACGAACTTGACAAGTGTCTTCTACACGCGTATTTACTTTTTTCTTTGTTTTTTTTTTAATATTTTTATATTTTTGACTTAAAATTTTTTAAAATTTTTGATTTTAAAATTTTGCATTTTTACTTTTTTTTATTTTGTAATATTTAAATTTAAATTTAAATTTATTTATTTCCTGTTGTACCTGCTTGTATTAAGCAGTCCCAAACTCTTGTCTTCCTAGTACCTATTCGTGCCGCCATCACTTTTTTTTATTATTTTATTTATTTCTGATAATTTCAAATAAAGTGCCGATACGACTAGCAACCGTAATTGTAATCGTACTCGGTGAAAATGGACCCAGCGCGTGCGGTATCTGGGGGGGAAAGAGGCGTGGGATTAAAAAATAAAAAATGATAAAATAAGACCAACGAGCTTCGCCTGTTCTTCAATCACTGTGAAGGTTCCAAGCAAAGCTCTTGGGGGCGACCGATGATGTCTATGTCATCCGCATAATTTTTCATTGTTGAAGATAGTGTTTTCCGTGCTCATACCTGCCTTGCGCACTAACAAGGTCAAAGTAAATTCCCAGAAAATTTCACTTTCTGCACTAGGAGGACCTAGTTGATAAAGGTCTTGTTACAGAGGCACTTTGGTTGGGTAGCAATACAGAGGTACTTTTCAATGCATTCATAACCTTAAGATCGGCAAAAGCAATGCTTCCCAAACTATCGTGACATGTTGTTGACTTTGAAGCCTCTAGATACATTATAGTTGTTGGGGTTTATTGTGACGTCATGTCAAAATCACCGGTGTTGGTTTCGGCTGTCCTTTTTCGATAACAGCATACACCCACTTAACTTAGTTTAGTTTAGTTTTATTAGTATATAGTAATAAATTTCATGCCGGTGTGTCCTTTTTCCGACACTTTTATGACATTCCAGCAGAATTATCATATAAAAAAAAAATACTGGTTACCAACATCAAACCTTCTGTCACTTCTTCCTAGGAACTTATAAGACGGTTCCCATATCATCAAATACCTTTAAATTATCACTAATCTTATAATCTCCAATTCAACAACTGCTCGAACTTAATTCTTAAAATTAACCTATCTTCCAGACGTCCGTCGTGTCGTCGTCGTGCGTCGTATGGGCATATCACGAACACCACATAAATGAAGATTGATTGATAGCGCTTTCTTTCTGGTTCCTATAGCGCGAGGAATGAAAATTAGAATGAGACTGTTCTGTGACTGAAACTGAGCTGAGATGTTGACTTCATTTGTAAATTCTCAAGTGTCAGAGTGAATAACAGATGCAGTTGTTTTCGATCAATGCACAGGCACACTCTTAATCTTGACTCTAGCTGAAAGTCTTGGTAGAAATGAGGAGATATCCTGCTGCGTCCTACAACGAAAACTATTAATCTTTTTCGCAATACAAATCACGCACTATATAAATTGTCTCGAGCCAAAAAAACAAAACGACAGTTTTCATTTTGCATAGGTCACGCCAACAATTTAAAACAATTTAACGACTATCAGATTTTGCCTACCCCATTGTCATTGTTGTTTTGAAGTAATGCGGTTTTTTTCCCTAGCACATAGTGTGTACGATTTTTCACTCAGTCAGTTCGTTTTGGTCAATTAAAAAGTCTAAGTCATTGCATCAAGCGTTCATTAAAGATTTTTCCACTTGAGGTCGATTCAAGAAGTACAGCGACTGGGTTCTGTTGTTTTGACTTCATTTTTTTAATACGTACATTGTACAAAACATATGCTAGTCAGCGCTTAGTAAACTAGCATCTGATTTTGTGATGATTTCAAATGTTACATACAGAGCGACGAAAAGTTGAAAATACATTTTGAGTACAAGCGTTGGTGACATAATGAATCTTCATAAAGGAACAACTTCGAAATATGCTTTGAAAAGTTTAAACAAAATTTACAAAAGCATTTGTTAAAGAAGAAGAAACTAGATCGATTTTGAAGACTTTTCTTCAGTTACACGGTACCTACAAACCTTTTTAAAGATTACTATTTGCAGTGGTTAATTTTGTTTCATTTTCTTGTGGTTCTTAGAGCTCAGTATCCACTCAAGATCGATTCTCTATACTTGAGAGTACCGCGGCGTCCGAAGTTGGGCTCGAGGGTAAACTGATGGGCATTGCTAAAAGTGCCAGTATTATGGGCAAATTGTTTAAGGGGAGCAATGCAACTGACTATTTCACAAGAGCACACCGTGAAACTAACGATAGAACAAAGAGAGACACGAAACGTTACGACCGTGACGGTGTGGTCTAACGATGTGAATGAGTTGGTTATGTCTCTATCACCAATCATTCTTAGTGCTCTTTTTTGTATACCGTCCAAGAGGATTCAGTATATGTCAAGCTTTGGACGGATAGAAGTCTTATAGATAATAGCCAGATCAGACGGGGAGAAAAATTTCTTGCGCCGTCTTAGGAAAGCCAAACATCTTGCGGCTTTTTGGCACGTCTATTAAGCTGGCAAACCAATATGGGCACAAACGATTGGGACCTTCACCATAATAATGTGTTCTTTATGTGTTAATTATGTGTGCAGTTCGCGATTTTTGTGCTGATCAATTTTTGTATATATATAAAATTATGCCACCTTAATGTTATCCTAGCACAACTTCCTCATTTTCCAGCAGAATTCAATGAAACCTAGACCATAATTATGTGTAATTTATGTGTTAATTATGTGTGCAGTTCGCGATTTTGGGGCTGATCAATTTTTGTATATATATAAAATTATGCCATCTTCATATTAAGCTAGCACAACTTCCTCATTTTCCAGCAGAATTCAATGAAACCTAGACCAATATTATCTTCTATTTATATGTTAATTATGTGTGCAATTCGCGACTTTTGTGCTGATCAATTTGTATGCATATATAAAATTATGTCAGCTTCATATGTACACTCAGGCGTATACGTGTTTTTTTTTTTTACGCTTCTTTTAACTTTTTGTTTGAGAACCTTAGGCTTTTTTTGTATCAATTGTTATTGTTATTTTTAACAACCCTAAAAGTACAGTTTTTGTTACTTACGACGATTAGTAAGCCGAGTTCGACTGACTCCTCGGTAATCGTTTTGGAATCAATTAATTCAAGAGTAGTTGAATACTTGAGTTAATGTTACGTTAAGGTCAACACCATACAACATAAATACTTGAGTTAATAATATAATAACTGTCAATCTAACATCAACGACTAAATTAGTGCAAAATTTTTATTCGTACTGTGTTAGGTATACTTGCACAATCATATATTTAATTCAGTACACGCACAAAGAAAGCGTTAATCTTATTCGAATTGATCGAACGATCCAACCGCAAGTTAGAATCCAGGATTTACTTAAGAAATGTATGCAGTAGGCTTTGTATGAAGACATTCATTAAAGATACATGAAACCAATCAAAGTCGTTGATGTTGTTGATTTACTTGAATATGGCTCTACATTAGAAAATTGTAGCTACATAATTGCAACGAAAGAGACTTTCTTACAAATACATATTTTCATTGCATACAAACAAAACTCTATCGCAAAAGTTTGCGCTAACAGATTGAATACGATCTTCATAAACAGATATAATGAATATGATGAACAAAATTGAATGCCTTAAAGAATGAACAGAAGGGTTTGTGGAAGAAACAAAACTAACTATAAAACGAGAACACGATACGACAGGCAGACAGAGATATGTAACACGAGCGCGATACGACATACGTGATACGCAAACGAAATGACACCAGAACAAGATGCAGTACACAGACCATTATATGATTTGTCTCGTATACGAATACGACTATACAAATACGACTACACAAATACGAGTCTGCTGTCTGCTCTCTGCTCTCCTTTGAATGAACTTTATTATTTATGCAAAATGAACCATAAGGCAAGTTACTTCATACTTACCTCCTAGGTTTGCGCAGAATATTGCGCATTTTCTGTATCTCATTTTTCATACGTTCATAAGTCATCACAAAAAATGAATTTAGTTTCAATAAATGATGAAACATGGAATATAAAGGGCTAAGAACTAAGAAGAATGATGACCGATGAAGTTTAAGGGATAAATTGGATAACTGATTTTTCTGTGTTTGTATGGGGGGAAAAATTAGCTTGTATTAGAATGTATTTAAACTTTTTCGAAGAACGTGACCAGGAATCGCTACTGATCTTAACCTCAGTTGGCGAAAATCTCTGAAGTGTAAAGTTTATGTGCATTAATAATAATATTTTTGTATCATGCCTCCTAAACGTGGCAGACCCATCGTTATCGATCGATTTTCAATAAAAGAAACAATATTAAATTACAGTCAGGATGTAATTGGGCCCGATGGAAAAGTTGCTTCGGTTAAAGCGGAAATTTGGCAAACAATTTCTGATCAATTACCCAACAAACCAAAAGTGTCAGCTCTGCATACTTTCGTTTGTTGTAATAGATACAATATCAGAGCGGAGATAATGATGAAAAATGGACTATCTACTACAGAAAGTGACTCAACTCTCGGCAGTTCAAAAAATGACAATTCTCTTGACGATTATTCTTTTACAAGTGATAGTGAAGATACAAAGTTTATGATATTGGTTCCTAAAGAAGAATGGTTAAAATTAATTACGGTACAAAGATATAAACACGAAGGGTAAAAAAAATTAAATAAAAAAAAAACACGTATACGCCCGAGTGTACATATGAAGCTGACATAATTTGATATATACATACAAATTGATCAGCACAAAAGTCGCGAATTGCACACATAATTAACACATAAATAGAAGATAATGATGGTCTAGGTTTCTATGAATTCTGCTGGAAAATGAGGAAGTTGTGCTAGCTTAATATGAAGATGGCATAATTTTATATATATACAAAAATTGATCAGCCCCAAAATCGCGAACTGCACACATAATTAACACATAAATTACACATAATTATGGTCTAGGTTTCATTGAATTCTGTTGGAAAATGTAGAAGTTGTGCTAGCTTAATATTAAGGTGGCATAATTTTATATATATACGAAAAGTGATCAGCACAAAAATCGCGAACTGCACACATAATTAACACATAAAGAACACATTATTATGGTAAAGGTCCCAATCGTTTGTGCCCATATTGGTTTGCCAGCTTAATAGACGTATTTTTGGCGTCATCGCACATGTGCTCGTTCCACAAGAGGTGGTCAGTGATGCACATACCGAGAATCTCGAAATGTTCGGTCTCATTGATGCAAGTGCCACTCATGAACAGTGGCAAGGGGGGTATATATCCCTTTAACGATACAAGACAGACAGCATTGAATTTTTTGAAGCATTAAACTCTACGCGATTTTTTATTCTCCATTGTACAATGCTGTTTAAGTCAGAGTTTAATTTATGGACAAGAGATCATTTATGGAAATGAGAAAGAGGGTCGGAGACAAAACGGAGCCCTGGGACACCGGCTTGAATCCGTCGTTGAATAACTTGTATTGAACTGTTCGAAAGAAAGTTTTAATCCAACGATACCGAAAGCACGCATTTTCGATAAGAGAGCAAGATGCCAGATTATCAAATGCCTTTGAAATATCAAGTGTAACAATCTTACTTTCTCCAAAACGATGGAAAGATTTGATCCACTGTTCGGTGAGATAAACTATTAGATCACTCTCGGGATAGAGAGGGATTTAACTGTATCGAGAAAATACACACATGAAAAGACATTTGCAGAAGAAAACAAAACATTTATATTCATATTGTAATATTCGGCTTGGTCCGACAATTAAAACTTATTCACACTTTTCAAATAAAACACAAATTCACTTTGTTCAAATCACTCACAAACTTATTTATTCAACACTTTCAACTTTCACTTTTCAAACACAGTATATCTTTGCTTTATCGCAGTTTACAATCAATTGAATTGCTTCGCTGTTCGAGAAACTACTAGGTTCTTGTAGAAGCTGAATGTTCTCGATAATCGCTTGTATCGCTTGCCGAGCCATGTATATTATTCACGCTATTTGGTTTACTAGGCTACATCAACATCCTGGCACGAGATGTACAGTTACCGGTTGAATGTTCATCTCTATTTGTCTTCATCTTAGGATTCAGTGAATTTTACTCCCTGAAGCGCCCAGTAACAGTTCCCCGTTTTAAATATTTCAGTCTGCGTTAACTGTTCAAAAATTTCTTGAGTGCGTGTAAGAAAGAGGGGCTCTTAAATTGTACGCCGATTCCGAATGGCTAAGTTCTAGACATTTTTCCGCGACAAATAACTTTTTTAAGAACTTCTCAAGAGGCAGATCCCCAGGAAAGGCCAATCCTTGAATTCGTGAACGCACATAACCATTGCACCACGGGCAAGCATGTTCATTGTTTTGTTCAAATTAACTTAAAAAACACTTTTTACCCGATCAAGGAAAGAAGTGCATAAGAGAACGACAAGGAGTCTTAGGATGAGGAATTTTTCAATCACACATTACACTACGTGTTGTGTAACGTCCGGGGTCACAATTTGATCAGCGTTTTCGGAACAAATAATTCAGACATTGCCATCAAAAGCTCTTGATAATGAGTGTTGTCATTTATGCGGCCTTGAACTCGACGATAAATTGATTCAATGTGATATTGTCGTAGGTCTTTTTCAGATTTTACCTAATCGTCCATTTGAGGCTTTTGGACTTTGGACCTGTGTTCTGAGTCTTCTCTCCCGTATTGAATGTTGATCGGTGCATGCGATCTAACTCTACACTGAATTAAAATTATTTTACGGACATGACCCCCTTACCGCCATCCACCGTTCGCTTAAACATCAATGCTGTACCTACTATTTGTTCAATAATAAGGATAGCACATCCTCAGTCTACCTTGTATGAAGCTGTCCATATGTTCAGACCCCTTCCAGTCTGTGTCTAAATGGGTATAACTTTCTTTTTACTTTAAAACACAGTGTCATTATTTTCGTAAATCGGGAATGACGACGAAAATAAGCCAAAAAATGTTAGAAAATAAAAATAAATAAATAAAGTGGCGCGACAGCTCTTGAAGAGCCAAGGCCTAAGTGACTTACTCTCATCAACAATTCTCTGGGTGCGTGAGAAGAATTGAGGGGAACTACAATTTAACGCCGATTCCGAACGGCAAAGTTGAGAAGCACTTTTTCATGACAGATTGATACTCTTGGAAGATTTGTCAGGTCTTCGCAAGAGGCAGTACCCGTGAAAGATGAAATAAAAACAATATGGGCGCGAGTAGGACTCGAACCCAAGACGTTCTGCTTAGCAGCCAACGCACACCTAACCACTTAGCCATGGGCAGCTGCAAGAAATGTCAGAGCTGTTCAAAAACACTAAAAGTTAATGTCCAATTTTAAGATATCGCTGGTCATGGCGAGTGAATGGACGAGAGTCCTCCGGCACTAAGTCTTGGTACTTGGTCGCCTGACTAGGGACAGCTGGCTAAAGGCGCTTGCTAAATGAGGCCTTTTTCCCATCCGAGCTGAATTGCCACTTTTAACAAATAATTTTAATCTTAACTGACAAAAGTTTCAGAACATATAAAATTTCATTTTTAAAAATAATACGCAATTGGTTCTTGGTTTAAAGAAAGGAAATAGAAGTGCGGAAAACTTAGTTTCACCTTGATCTAAATCCCTCTGTATAGACCCAAGATATTCATATTTCTACAGATAAGCGATGATCTTGAATGTCGCGCCATTCTCTACTTAACTAGACATAAAAATAATTTTCTTATTTTTTTCCAAATTGATTAAATTATAGCGACAACATCCACAACAACACCCTAACAAACCAAAAAAAAAAAAAACACTACACAAAGAAACACACCCTCGCGCTGTTGGCGCTGTTTTCTGTCCAAGCAAATACGTACGCAACTTGTTTATATAATAAAATGAATGCATTAGAAATTAGAATTAAGATAAACAAATTAGAACAAGTTCATTAGCCCAGATTTATAAATTAATTTGCTTATTGCATTTGGCATGCGTCAAAGTTAGAACGCGCTTAGACTCCCATACTAGGCAATCAAAATGCACATTTTTCGTTTTTTATCTAACGCTCGCCCATTAATTTAGTTACTAGAGCGCAAAACACCCACCCACAATACTATACATTTCACTACCGGGGCGACTGACACACGAGCGGACTGACGGACAAACGATGTGACTCTCAATTTTAATTTATCGAATCTGACAGCTAGTCAGCATAGCTCGGATTCCGTATCTGAGACTTTTTTGTATTCCCTTTGGAACTATTTAAGATTTAAATTCAATCTAACAAGTAAGAACCGCTCGTAACTGGTGCATGGCGGTTAATCAATACAACGACCGATCGACATCGACACCACGACGAATGGCCGGCGAGGCGGTGTGGTGGTGGCGGCTACGCGACGCAAAGCTCGGCTTGCTCGAGAGTGGCGACCGGCAGTGCGTAGTTTTAACAGCAAATGTGGTCTAATGATTATTTTTCTCTTAATTCTGCTGCGACAGAATAATGAAAAGAAACCCAACAACAGCAACAAAATCAAATTGCATGTTCTCTTGCGATTCAACAAGCAACTTGTTGAAATTAATGCATGGGAAGGTAACAATTAAATCCGCTAAATCAATCATAAAAATTAATAACAATTTGCATTTGTATAAATTACTTTATTTGAATAAAATTTAACTTTCTTGTAAATAAATAACAAAAAATGAGGAGCGGGTGTATTGTTTATTAATTTAATATTAAATTTGTTTTCCTCAAACATGCAAATAGACAAATTAATTTACAAGTGAAAAGCTTTCGAAAAACGCGCAACAAAATGAAAACAACAATAGACGAAGAATTAATTTGCGTTCTAGAATGAAAAAACGTTTAAATGTTTGTTATTCTACGACCAAGCGTTAAAACAAGGGCAATTATTGCCACTGTGGTTAATTTTTAATAAGCCATTGGGCGTTATAGAGGTTCAAAAAACACAAAATTGTTCGGTGAACATTTTTGTTCACAATACCTATCTGTCGTTGGAGATTTTTGGACAATTTGTAAGACCTGCTGCAATTATAGTGGCTTGTATCTGCAAAATTGAAAAATGTCTGCTTCCCTCAATTTTATCAGCCAAAAATGATTTTTGTAGTCTGGATGTATATCGCATTTTTAACCCAAATGAAATCACAACCGATGCTGGGGATTAGGAAAGACCACTTCTGTAGACTGTATAACAAAATCCCACCGCCAAGCAGGAGCCATTCATCGGCCACGATGAAAGCCTACAATTCCCTAAACCCGACTTGAAGATGTATCAATGAATGTATGAATATCACGGTTGAAATCCAACAAAGCCGCTGGAGCAGATGGTCTTCCTGCCGAGCTGTTCAAAGCAGCAGATGGCGATCAAGCATCTAGATAGGAGCATGCACCAAATCATCTGTAAGATATGGTCGGAAGAATGCATGCCCGATGAATGGACCTCAGCATTGTATGCCTGATCCTTAATAAGGGATATCTTCTTATCCAACTACAGAGGAATCAGCCTACTTAACATCACTTACAAGATTCTCTCTGCCGTAATATTTTAACGTCTGAAGCCTTTCGCCAAAAATCTTATTGGTCCTTATGAATGTGGCTTCAGACCAGGATAGTTAACTTTCGACCAAATTTTCACTTTGCGGCAGATCCTGGAAAAACCTGTGAACCCACCACCTTTTCATCGATTTTAAGGCCGCGTATGACAGCATCTACAGAGACGAACTGTATAAAGCTATGTCTAGTTCTGGTATCACTGTCGGGCTCGTTCGCTTGTGCAAAATGACGATGGAGAACTCACAATGTGCCATCAAGGTTGGCAATGAGCTTACGGAGTCTTTCGATGACAAAATAGAATTCAGACAAGGCGATGCACTGTCATGCGATTTTTTTAACATCGTTCTTCGTAAGAACGATGTTAAAAAACCATCAACACCAAAGGCACTATCTTCCAAGTCTGTTCAAGAACACAGAAGTGGCAAAAATGGGTTTAGCGGTAAATGAGGGGAAAACGAAGTATATGCTGTCTTCATGCAAGGACACCAAATAACGACGACGGCTCGGACAGAACGTCACAATAGACGCATACAACTTCGAGGTAGTAGAGGAGTTTGTCTACCTAAACTCCTAACACGGGCAATAACACCAGTGCCGAGATCAGACGAAGAAATACTCTTGCTAATCGCTTTTTCTTTGGGCTAAGAAAGCCCTCTCTCGAGCAACTAAGGTAAAACTGTACAACACCCTCATCATCCCAGTCCTGCTGTATGGTGCAGAAGCATGGACCTTGACAAAATCGGATGAATGTGCCTTAGGCTGTTTCGAGAGGAAAGTTCTTCGGGTCATCTTCCACATAACAGATCAGAATCGAGATCTCAGTTAAGTCTACTCCCAAAATATGAAACTACCAGCCGACCAGCGAATCTCGTCTCGCCACCCTACAGAGCAAAGTTCCTTTTCTTTGCGAGATTTTATTCCTTTATTTTTGGAAAAATCGTTGTACGACAATTTTTTCAAAAGAAACACCAGAAGAAAAGTATTATCAAAGTTAAAATAGATCTTTTCAACGAAACCGGCAACCATACATCTGAGCCACAATAAATCCATCTTTCCTTGCGATAAACACTAATATTTATCCCCTTGAAAAATAACTGGACGTCTTGCGAGAGACAGGACAAACAGAGAGAAATAGTCAACAATATCGTAACTCGGGCTGCCATAAATCTACAAAATCAAGACAACCCCGCCATCATCATGTTAAAATTAAGATAAAATCTCGGATGAAACTCCCACGTGCTCATTATTACTGGTTATTGTTACAATTTAATAATTTAAAATTGTTTTTTTGACCTTCTCAATGGCACAAAACAGACAAAAAAAAACAAAACAAAAGCGCATCAAAATCGCAAAGATCGTGTGGAAATTCATCAGGAGGCTTTGATTGATGTTGAGTCTTGAGTAAGCACGCAATGATGATGAGAGGATGCCTTTGACATTGTCTCTGAACTCTTGCCGACTCAAGATTGACAGAGAGGTTGATGGGTCACGCTTACCGCAATCATTCAATATATAAAACACACCATAGTGCGCTTAAATTGAGAGCTACGATCAACATGGTGGGCGGAAGTGACAAAGAGAAGCACTTTCAGTTTTTTCTTTTTTTTTTATTCTATCCTCGAACCGCAGTGTTTTTGTTTAATTCTTTGTTTTGTTTGTCATTTTATTATTGAACTCGTAACAATTAACGGTAATTAGGTGTATGTGGCTTTGATACAGCTGGTTCCATGAATTAATGAACATATAGAACATTAAACAAAAGCAGGGTACCGTACATTATTCGTATACTAGAAGTGATGTTTTCATGAATGGGAAAGAGTGCGATCGGCATGGCGCATCGTTGAGCTTTCATGTTTTTGTTTATTAATTGGCATTGAAGCCAATAATTGCTGTTTACGAGCACATATGAACAGAGCTGAAATTTGTTATAAAGCGAAGCTAGTATCCACTGGTTGAAGCTAGATGAATAGAATTTATGATTGGGACAAGGATTGTATTTTAAGCCCTTGCTTAGCTCTGAATTCAATTCTATTTTCGTTGATTTTTTTTGGTGTGATCGCGCTCTTAAGGAAATCGATACAAGTTTAATAAAGGGTGATGCTAAGAGATTCAATAAAATATTTTTATAATCATCGTCATCATCGGTGGCTTGGCTGGTGAAATTTTAACGCTCATCTGCGATACAGCCAGAATCACGCCGACACCAATGTTTCGGGTTTTCGGGTCTAATGTTCTTCAACGGATGTTCATACAAGTAAGTTCTCCGGCCCAACGTAGTCCATACCAAGCTTAATTTTTTGTCATAAAATCTGCTATCGGTAGATTTGATATAGCCCTTAATTATTTCGTCTCCGGATTCGTACTTTCTCAAAATGGGACCAACACTATTCTCGTTGATGATGAGGATGACACTTTAGTCGTTAGCTCTCTCGCGATAGCTAACTTTTTTGCTAGGCAGTTCGCCTCCAACTCCTCGTTCCCAGAGAGCGTCATGAGTCATGACTCTCCCGCGTCAATGATTTCATGGGACAAATCTTCTTTCGCACTCGTGCTGTAGCGAGGGTCCTAAAAGATCTAACATACGCAAATCCCCTAGCCCGGATGGTATCCCCGCTATTGTTCTGAAGAGGTGTTCTTTAACGCTGGCAAAATCCTTGCGTAAGCTTTTCCATCTATCATATTCTTCTGGGCTCGTTCCGAGTAGTTGGAAAACAGCATTTGTCCAGCCTATACCCAAAAAAGGCGAATCCTCCTCTCCCTCAAATTTATCTTCCGATTGAACTTATTTCTAAGGTCATGGAAACGATGATAAATTATCAGCTTAAGAAATATCTCGAAGACCGAAAGCTTCTTAATGACCGGCAGTACGGCTTTCGCAGCAACAGGTCCACTAGTGATCTGATGGTTTATCTCACCGAATAGTGGAACCAATCTTTACATCGTTTTGGAAAAGTAAGAATTCAAGAATTCAAACCAATGTTAACCAACACCTCATCCTAAACCCTCTCCATCTATCACATTTTCCCTAACGCTCGCACTGTGCTTTGGAATAAAAAGGGAGTGCGTACTCATTATAAAAATAAAAAAATGTTGTATGTGATAAGAATACACACAACACCCAGGTGACCATGTGGAACCACTACATTGATATTAAGAAGTATCTACATAGTAGGAGTAGTATACACGTTGTAAGAAAACGTTCTTCCGTAGAAAAAAAATGGACAGACTTTTTCGGCAATGCCGTGCATTGTAACAATAGGAAACGTAAATATACATTACATATATTCAAATATCGGTGGATAAATACGCTACTTCTAAGAAAACGTTCATCACCAAGCACTCCTGGTTCGAGACAAACGGAACGACTGAACCTTCGAAACTATCCAATTGCAGATGTATCCAAAGGACTGTGCTCGATGGTAGATTGTAATGCCTCAAGCTTAGTATAAATATAAGTAAAAAGTATTTTTTGACTAAATGCAGCGGTCTTTTTGGTATTAAAAAAAAAATCAATAGAGTGGCGCGACAGCTCTTGAAGAGCCAAGGCCTAAGTGGCTTACTCTCATCAACAATTCTCTGAGTCGCGTGTGAAGAATTGAGGGGACCTACAATTTAACGCCGATTCCAAACGGCAAAGTTGACAGATTGATACTCTTGGAATTTTTGTCAATTCTTCGCAAGAGGCAGTACCAAACTTTTATGGGCACGAGTAGGACTCGAACCCACGACGTTCTGCTTAGCAGCCAACGCAAGTAACCACTAAGCTACGGGCAACTGTAAAAATAATAGTGGAAATTATAACAAAAAAAGCATATATTAACAACTTTAAAATCAATTGATCTATCTACTAAACTACAGAAAAACCAACCTGCAAATGGACGACTGGACATCTCTACAGTAATGTTTGTGCATGAATGGAATACGGTATGTGTACAACTAACAACGGATCTTTTGCAAATTTTAAAAACAAACAAGTACGCCAATACAAAAACAAAAATATATAAATCACCCTATATTTGCCCATCCAATAAAAAGAACAATAAAAATTAATCAACGTGAATGTTTTTTTTTTTTCTCAACATCGACATGAACAACAGTTTTTGTGTATACAGGGTGTCCCAAAATTCAACGATAAGCCAAAACCAGGGGGTGGCCCTATTCATGACTGCATGGAAAAAAAATATAAAAAAAATCAAACGCCATTTTGTTTCAAATTACAACAAAAAAAGTAAATTCTCAAAATAAAAAAATCTCTCTTGACATTTTTTGCTACTGTGACCACAAATTTTCATTAATTTTTGATTTTATATTTTTATCAGAATCTTAAAACATATAGCATCCTTTCTTAGTTTCCTAAAATTCCAAATTTTTAGCGGTTTTTCCACGAAAATTAAACAAAAAAGTTTTTTTCCATAAAATTTTAATTTTTTTTTAGTTTCAGTCCACTTTCAGTCATCGTGGTTATAAAAAAATATATGGACACTACCATGGCATCTTTTTTAAAAAATTGCCGCAGGTTATCAAGATTCTAAAATGGTATAACACTTTGGCTAAACTTGCCAGAAAAAGAAGTATTGAATACTTTTTCATAACAACAACCGATTTTCAAACAAAAAATTTGTTCAGAGAAATCACTTCACTTTATGGAAAAAATTGGTTTTCTGATGCGCTTTCTTCAAAATTTAGTACGATCTGTATCCACTGTTTGTTTTATTCCATTAATGTGTTAATTTCAAGTGTGATTTCGAAATTGTGTACTAGTTTTTGAAAAATCCTTGAACTTTCATCATTTTTATCATGCCATTGCCGTATGCCCTCTCGGATACGTAAACATGCACATAGTGTACGGAGAATGCCGGTGCAATGCTAATTCTGCTACTCGAATATACCGAAAAAGGTTCAAAAATTTTGGAAGATATCCAGATTATCGGGTTTTTATAAATGTGCACCAAGAGTTTTTGGAAGGGCGTTTAGAATGAAAGAAGTGCTAGAAGACCAAGAGCAGATGGTATTGACAATTCATGGAAACTGAAAACAACTCAACAACATCGTATATTGATGCAGGTGGCAAACAATTCGAACATTTACTGTAAACAATAAATAAAATATGTTTGTACTCCTAAATGGCACTTATGCATTTTTTCTTATTTAGAATTTTTGTATTTTAATTAAATGAACATTATGACGATTTAAATTAAACAAACAGAAAATATTTGGGCCTAAATAAAACGTGCTTCATTCTGAAGACTCATAGGGAAGTGATTTATTTGATTTATTTGAAAATCGGTTGTTGTTATGAAAAAGTATGCATTACTTCTTTTTCTGGCAAGTTTAGCCAAAGTGTTATACCAATTTAGAATCTTGATAACCTGCGCCAATTTTTTAAAAAAAGACGCCATGGTAGTGTCCATACATTTTTTTATAACCACGATGACTGAAAGTGGACTGAAACTAAAAAAAAAAAAAAAATTTTATGGAAAAAAAACTTTTTTGATTAATTTTCATGGAAAAACCGCTAAAAATTTGGAATTTTTGGAAACTAAGAAAGGATGCTATATGTTTTAAGATTCTGATAAAAATATAAAATCAAAAATTAATGAAAAATTGTGGTCACAGTAGCAAAAAATGTCAAGAGAGATTTTTTTATTTTGAGAATTTACTTTTTTTGTTGTAATTTGAAACAAAATGGCGTTTGATTTTTTTTATATTTTTTTTCCATGCAGTCATGAATAGGGCCACCCCCTGGTTTTGGCTTATCGTTGAATTTTGGGACACCCTGTATATGAACAAAAACATTGAACATAAACAACATCTATGACCTACGCAAAAATGTATAAGGTACACAAAAAAAAAAGTACAAGCACACATGAGTAAATGACAGACTCATTGTACATTATTAAGGTCTAGTCTATATTTGTAAAATTAAAATATTATTCCATTGATTCAATTTGACGAATATAAATCTGTGGCAACAGATAAACAAAACAATTTTCTTTGTTGTGGTTTTGTTTTGTTTCGTTTTATCGACTTATTAAAAAACGAATATGTGGCTACCAGAACTCATAAAACGCCCCACAATTCAAATCAGAATTTTTAAGAACTTGATGAGTAATTAAAGTTTCTTTCAACTTTAAACAGTAAATCAACAACTAAATAAACTATGTGAACAAAATTATGTTTGATTACAAATGAAATACCTTTTATCTCGTTTTGATGTGCAGGTTGAAATTTGTAGTTGGAAAAAATTTCCTTAATTTGTTTTGTGTTGTTTACCGAAGAAACAAAACAATTCTATTTTTTTATTCTTCTTTTTCTACTACAAAAAACTGTGACTCACATAAATAAATTCAATAAATTACTTAAACATTATAAACACATTTTTTAAGATGGTTATTTCTTACCAGCGTAAACATGAGACAAAAACATGACGTTTTGATAAATTTTGGGATAAGATTTCTATAAAATTGTGTCAAAAGCGTATGCGTGTCCTAACTTTAGGTCAACTTGCCAAACTGTCTGTATATCTTACGTAAAAATTTGCTAAATTCCGGTTAGTTAAATTTCTTGTATTTTTCAACAAAACAATTTAAGGTCAAGCTATTTTTAAAATATATGCCTCCTGCTAATCTATATTTAGAAAAGAAATCAATATTGACTTTAACTTCTCAAAACTGTTCAAACATATTTTTGAGTAAAGGAAGCTGTTTTGCTTATATTTTTTTCGTAGGCTCATGTTTTTATTTCAAAAATAGAATTTTTGTAAGTCAACAACTTTAAATGGAACACATTTTGGTCTCGTGATATTGACGACTCCTCAGATTAATTATTTTCCCTCTTATTGTCTTTGTTGATATATTTTTTTTTTTTTAAGAAGAAAATCCAACTTCTGTTTTTTTGTAAGCGAGAATTGGGGTATACAGTAAATAATGCGCGTGTCGAGAACGTTCAAGCCATTGAAACAGTGCAAAATAAAACAAACCAAATTAGGAAGTTGTTTGCAAAGCAAATTGTTATTGTACTTTGTTGCAATGTATTTTTTTTGTATTCTCTTTTGGAGAATTTTCGCTGCTAAGCAAGAAAGCACAAAACATGGCAAATGTTAGAATAACACACGTTCTTTTCACAAAAATGAGTGTAAACAGCTGAATAGCGAAACTAGTTCATTCATTTTAAGAAGTTAAACAAATAAAACAACACGTATACGCCGTAGTGTACCACAGTCGTGAAATATGTCTTAAGACTATTACGTTTTGCGTTTAAATATTCTTTTCTGTTATTTTGGTTTTAAATGATTGGATTTGGTATTTACTAATTTTAGTATAAGGAGGATATAAGTATTCTTGGTCAAAAAGTACTTGCAAGAAAACAAACAGATTAAAATGTTTTTTCTTTCTATGTGACACGTTGACGTCTTCTCATTTTGGAAGCCGAGCAAAATTCCATAAATTATATTGTAAATAAAAGCTGTCGCTCTTTTGATAAAATTTTTAAACACAAAATAAATATAAAAATATGATGCCTGTGCAACATGAGATAAAATACTTGGACGTAAACAAAAACAATCCGCGTCGTTTGTTCGCACACAATCATGAGTCATGCTTCTTAATTGTTAGAAATACGTACGTATGTACATGTTTAATTTTGAGGTTCTTGGAAATGTTTACCTTTTTTTTACTCCTTTAAAAGAAAAAAAAAGAACACATTTGTGTTTTCTAACTACAACAGAATGGATTGCGGACATATTTTGTAAAGCTTAATATAGGGTTTTCCAATAAGAGGTGTTATTTTGAATAGCCCGCTATTTCGGTAGCTGTCACTTTTGAAGCTGTCATTTTTTGACATTTAACAAGTAGAAACTACGCCATTAATAAAAATGGAACGGTACACGCATTAAAATTATTAAAATTTACTATAAAAATGGTGAAAATTTGGCAGAGACGGTTCGTAAAACTAAAACATTTTTGGGTCGTCGTGAAGCACCTTGTCGGACCGCAATACAGAAATTGGTGATCTTGTGATTTAACACCTTGCGACTTCTTCCTTTGGGGCCACGTGAAATATAAGGTCTACGCCAACAGCCCAGCGTCGATTCAATACCTCAAAGATGGAATTCGTGAGGCTATCGAGGACATAGGGCAGACATTGCGATTTGGTTATGGAAAATTTCATGAAAAGGATGTGGTCCTGTAAGCGTGGTCGTGGCAGCCATTTGGCTGATGTTGTGTTTCATTATTAACGGCATACCTTCCTTTTTATAATAAAATAAACATCCGATCATTTATCTCAAAAAATGCCATTTTTCTTTGAATATCAAAATAACACCTCTTATTGGAGAACCATTTATATCAAATTGGCTGCCATACTTTCTATCTTGTTCATAGAATACAGCTCGCCGAAATGCATAGGAATAAAAAGTCTTAACATTTTGTACTTTCTGCATGATGTTTCTGCAAAGCTTGTTAATAAGGTCGAAAAAAAAAGACCAACATTGAAAAAATCCAACAGTCATTGAAATTGCCATTTTTACATTTAGGGAGATTTACAGTAGCGGATTAAACGTTGAGGGCGCGCCGCCGTAGGCAAGCATCTCATCAGCGCCCCTATAATTATAAATAATTTGTGTTATAGTTTGACCGAAACCGCTGTACCGCGCCTTAGGAAAATGCGTAGAAATGGGGGATAAGGAAAAAGAGAATATGTTTACATGAGATAGGTATCGGTACACATTGTCCGACAGATCAGTTTGAAGCGTTAATTTTATTACCCAAGTTAACTCGAGTTTCAACTCGGATTGCTCCGATTTTTAATCCGTCAAAATCTTTGGCATCCGCTAATGACATTCGACCATTAGGTACATAAGATTCAAAAACACTTTGAATAAGAGGGAAGCTTAATCGATCGCCGAGTTGACAAACCGAGTAGCCAAATCGAATTGGCGAACCAAGTTGGCAGACTGAGGTTGGCAAACAATAGGCAAACCGAGTTAACTATTTAAGTGGAATTGTTCAAGTTCGATTTTTATTTTAACAAAAGTGTCAAGTGCGGTTCGAGCTCGTAAGTTTGCTACTTTAACAACGACGTTTGAATTCACATCATTTGCCACTTGTAAAAATCACTGCGACCGCGCGCCCCTTTGTTCCCACGCGCCCCTAGGCACATGCCTTGTTTGCCTTTAGGATAATACGCCACTGGATTTATGAGGTGCCTCACCCTCTAAAACTATTTTGAGTAAAATCTTACCAAAGGAAAACAAAATTATAAGTTTCACGTCATTAAAATTTTGGCTGGTTTCGCAGATCTTGCGTGGCAAACATACACATTTTCCACGGTAAGCGAGAAATGATTTGAAGCGACGAATGAGCTGCATTTAGCAAAGGTATTCAAGTCACAATAGAAAGAGAATATTTCACAAACCTTGATAGTGGTAGCAATTGAAACAATATGGGCGAACATTTACGGGCGGTGTGCTCAAATCAACCCAAAACCTATACTTTAACTGTAGGGGCCCTTAATCCAAGTTTTAAAGTCAAAAATCAAAAAAAAAAAAAAAACATAAAAAAGTAAAGAAAAAAAAGTGAATAAGAATGTATAAGGCACTTTTTTACACTATCAGAATTGGTCGAAGAGAGCTTATAGCAAGCACAGTATTACGACCAATGGTTTGCCAACATAGTAGACTATGTTATACCACCGGCTCATCAGTTAGTGCAGTGTTAGTTGTTTGTAAGCAAACAAAACATAACAAACACTCACAAGGATGAAACAAAAACAAGACAGTTAACAAAACAAGATTAATACATAACTAATAATTACAGACATTAAGTAAACAGAAAAACATTTAAATGTGTAGAACACTAGTCTTGAGCAAAGACTTTAATTTATTCTTGCTTATATTTAATCAAATAAGTCTGAGTTGCAGTTTGAAAGCCTACTCATACGTGTCAAGGGCTCATAAAATCCATAGTTGGTACGATTTTTTGGTTCTTGTACCAAGTCCTTCCTACGAAAATTATAACCGCCACCCCGATGCATGGTTGAAAGATATAGCGCCAAGTAGTTCCGGTGCATCTGTTACACCAGTTATAAATTGATGGAAGAATACCATGTCATTGTTGTTTTGTCTATTTGACAATGTTTCCATCTAGAGAGTTAATAAACGGCTTTTATAAGAGGGGACATTTAAAGGATCACTTCATAGGATTCCTTTGAGGGCAAAACGAGTAAAATTTCGTTGGACAGATTCTATCCTCTCAATATGAATATCGTAATGAGGTGACCAAACCTGGGAAGCGTATTCTAAGTGAGGACGAACATAGCAATTATATAGAGCGCGGAACTCCTTTGACCAACGCTTTATAAATCCAAGCATTGAATTGGCTTTATTCACAATGTTATTAAAGTGCACAGAAAAATCTGACTTAGGAGTAAAAAAACTTCAAGATCTCTAACGGAAGTTACACGGGTTAGAATGTGCTGTGAGATAGCGTAGTCATATGAAGACGGTGCACGCTTCCTTGAAAAGGTCATTGTTTGACATTTTATTGGATTTAGATTTAAACTATATTTCTCACACCACAATACAAAACTATTAATGTCATCTTGTAGAAGAATGTGGTCATTACTAGAATAGATGTTTTTGTAAATATTCATATCATCTTCGAAGATGAGAATTTTGCTATTACGTACACTTAACTGGGCATCGTTTATAGCTAAATTAAAAAGTAGAGGTCCTAGATGGCTACCCTGAGGAACTCCCGAATTAGCAAAAAATGACTTAGAGATAAAATGCCTGAATTTTACTTGGTAAGACCTATTCTCCAGATATGAGGATATCCAAAATCCAAGTGATGAAAAATGGAGGGAAGCCATATGCATTTAGTTTGCACTTGTCAAGTTCGTAGGAAAAAAAAAACAAAAAAGATTCAGTTTCTCTCTACTACATACACGTATTTATTTTTTTAGCTGTCTAACTAAGGAAGTACTGCATAAAAGCTTCCTTTGTGTGATCTTGCTATGGTTGAAATAAAAAATATTAGTTTTCGTTCACCTTTCGTAAGAGTCTGGTTATTGGTTAATTACTTCAATAATCAGTTCTGTAATGAGCTCGATTAAATTGGGGAACTGATCTTAGAGAATGCGAGTTAACGTTAATATACTCATTGTGTCAAGGGGGCGGAGGTAAATTTAAATTGTAAACCCATGAGAGTCCTCTTAAGGTGAAACAGCGGAATCTACGTTGTATTGCTTCAATTCTCTTTATATGGATCACCAAGTCCATCCTTGCCATACTTGGCTGGCGTATTCCAGTAGAGGCCTTAAAAACGTGGAATAAAGAGATTTCGTAACCCTTATGTTACGTCCGAAAATTTCTTAGACCAACGTTTGACGAAACCTTAAGCAGAATTAACTCTGGCTATAATATTGTCATAGTGAGACCTAAAGTTAAGGTCACTATCGAAAATAATACCTAAATCTCGGATAGATGTTACTCTATAAACAATACATTCGGTGATATAATAGTCCCGTGTTGGTGAACGGAAACGTTTACGGCAATAGATGATTGTTTGGCATTTGGAAACATGAAGGCCCATTCGCTCATTCGGAACATAAATTTATGTTCTACATAAAGTTCATCTTTACTTCTTTAGTATATGGGGATTTTATGTAGAACTTATCGAATTCCGGAACGTCCCATATAAAAATGAAAACTTAAAGTTGAACATAAATTTATGTTCCGAATGAGCAAACGGGTATAAGTTCTAAAATGTCTTTTGACACCAAACAAAGAAATTAAAGGGGTAAAGCATCATCAGGGGAAGAAATCATTCCAAAGATTTTCATGTCATCTGCGTACATTGAAACTCACAGATTTTACATCATTAAAAGTCAAAATAAAAATAATAGGACTAGATGACTACCTTGAGAGACCCCCGACTTCGCAGTAAATGGTTCTGATATTGAAGATCTAAACAAAACGCGATAATTACGGTTGGATAGATACGAAAACAATTCACGTGCTCAAGGCCCTAATTTCAGGGTGGATTGGATATAATTAATATGCATGAATTACATACATATTTGATAGTGTTCTTGCCTTGTGTAAACAGAAGCTGCACAAGATCAATTTTGAAGCATATGCCCCAATTAGCCAAAAAAAATTCCCTTCCGTCAATTTCCATTTAACACAAGTAGGTACCAGTTTGCTGAACCATAACTGAAAGCCATACTGGTAGATGTGTTTCTATCTATATTACTGAGCTTAGAGCAGTACCACTCAGTTACCGAGAACGAATCTCTCGTCAACCACAGCCACTCTGAAACTCCCACAAGGGGGCCTACCGCAACTGTAGTTGACATTCAACGGTCATAAAGACTCAATGAATGGGGCTAACAACTACCCCAGAGCACCAATTTATTTCTGAAGACTTGGTAGTCTCTTTTGTTTTATTGTACTCTTTGAATGTATGAAATTATCATACATTCTTTCGAATGTGTGAAATTATCACACATTCGTACAAACCAAAAGGATATGTTCTAGCTTCTAGCTTCGTTGGCTCAACAGGAACACACTGGTGTCCTCAGTCATGCAGTCTCTAGCCAGTTTTAGTTACGGTGAACCAAGCTGGATGACTCCATGACTCATTGCCATGCACCACGCACTTTTTATAGGACACTCATTAGTGCCTTTTCTATCATATTGATTTCAAGTATAGTCTCATTAATCACGGCGTTCGGGTAAAAAGTGATAATGATACATGTACAATGAAAACGTAGGCCCATTCGCCCAGACCGAAGTCTGGTTACCGCTCTGCACCAGCTTGGAGGTTGGACCTTCCGCACATGAGCGGCAAGAAATCTGTACTCGAAATTGCAAGCAACCCTTTCCAAATTCCTCACCCACTCTTCGCAGAGCACGGTCGGATAGGTATGTTTCCATCCATTCAATGAAACCAGGAGAGAATCTGAGAGCTTTTAGCTTGAAAGATATAATATTGTGGATTTTATCAAACGCCTTGCTAAAGTCCTTATCAATAACATCAATCTCTTTTTTACCTTCTATTGAGTTTAATGCAAAAGAAACAAATTCAGTTAAATTTGTGGATGTGGATGTTGTTTGGCCGATCTACCAATGGGACAAGTTAAGCGAACATAACGATTGTGGAGAAGATAAAAAAAAGTGATTTTCATTATGCCCTCTATCAGCTTGTTCCTTCTCAGTACAACTTTTTGCTCTTTTTCTACCCAAACGGTTTAAATTTATTTTTTTATATATATTTGCAATCCTCAATTTTCTTGGGACTAGACCTCATTTATGATTTTTTATCTCGAAACAAGTTTCTTTTCAATAAAATAATAAAAATAAAAATAAGATAAATAATAAAAAACGTATAATGTTTTAATTATGTGATGACTTTTATTTAGGTTGCTAATTGTTTTTTCATTCAAAAAAATAGCGGTTTAATTATCTTTAGCCCCCAGCACGTAGAACCCTTTACCGGCGGGTGGCCGCTGACCGCAGGTATAATAAGAAAAAATTGCAGGTCAGTTTTCAGACGTTATCAATGAACAAAATGACTATCCAATATTTTTCTACTGTTTTGAGTCACCATAAAACTCCAATTACAAAACTAATAGTAAGAGAAAGGTTATGTTTTATAAATGAATTAAACTAAAAGTCCAGATAGGTTAAAATAAAAACAAAGATTTTCTTAGAAAAAAGTCGTTTTGGTTTTTATTTAATTTCTCAAAAACGAAAAGACATCTTTGCATCTAAATAAAACTAAAAATTAACAATGACATTCAATTTTTAAAACAAAATTAGTACTCAATCACATAAAAAAAAAATAGTTCAAAATGTTTTTTTTTTTTAATTTTGAGTTTGAGTTGGGGGGGGGGGGGTGAATAGACCCCTCTTTTACGATTTTTTTTTTCTCAACTCAACATATCACTCTAGCTTTTTGGCACAACGCTCGTGAATCACCCTGTATAATATCCCAACATTTCCAATTTTTATCAATCAAATACTAATTGCTCTACTCAACCGGTTGCACGAGAAACAAAACAAAACAAAACAAAAGGAGACCAAAATATAAAAAAGACAATAGAAGCAATAAAATTATGATTTCAAAAGAAGCCAAAAATGAATCATTAAAAAGTCATGAAAACAAAATGCGTCAGAATTTTTCCATTGCTATTGATACCCAGCCGGCAAGCTGTCCCAAAAACTTGTTGATCGTTGATGACGACTGGTCGAGACGACAACGTCAACAGAGCAGATGATGAAAAACGTCATTCATTAATGAAATTAATTGATCTGAAAATGAATTTTCGAATGAAAGCTAAAAAAAAACTTGTTTTGTGTCTTGTGTGCGGTTGCGAAAGAACGAGAACAAACTTTGTTAGAATTATTTGTTCTTCATTAATAAAGTGTAAGACGTAATCGATTCTGCAACTTCATTTAGGACCTTAACCCTTATACATCCCTAAAACATAAACAATACAAAATAATAAAAAAAAAATAAACTGTTGTAATTTCAAGTCACTTGTAGAAGGCAGAGTGACAGTTTTTTACAACTATATTTTTGTTTTCCTCTGGACTTACTTTTTTAATATAAAAAGAAATAAAAACATTGACTTACGTAAATTGCGGCAAGTAAGATAGTATGTGGTTTTCTTTTTTTCCCTTTCTATGTTTTACCATGACAACAAATTTGTTTTCTTAGACTTTTTAAGTAAACAAAGGAGATTAATAATTGAAATATAAATAGAAAGAAGCACTCACTCCGGGAAAGAGAAAAGAAGAATAATAGTATGGACTTCATGATGGATGAATACAGGGTGCTCTCATAAAAGCCTTGTCATATTTTGATCAGGAGAGATTAAAATCAGTCAAAATATTTTACCGGAACTGTGTGTTGACAAGATAAACCTTATCGGTTAACTGTCGTCGAAAGTCAGTGGAAACTTCGTTGAGAAACAAGGGCCTGAGCCTGAGCCCTGTTCAGTTAGAATACCCGTAGGACCCGGAAGAACCAAACTATTTCAAAGATCGAAGAATTTCAAAGGAATTTCAAAAGAAAGCTTATCATCTTAGAGAACAACTTCTGACCTGCTGTTCCAATCATTACAAAAATCGGACAAAAATATCAGACAAAAATTGCAACTTTACGTGAAACTATCATTATAAAATAAATAAATAGGGTGGCGCGACAGCTCTTGAAGAGCCAAGGCCTAAGTGGCTTACTCTCATCAACAATTCTCTGAGTGCGTGTGAAGAATTGAGGGGACCTACAATTTAACGCCGATTCCGAACGGAAAAGTTGAGAAGCACTTTTTTTCATGACAGATTGATACTCTTGGAAGATTTGTCAGGTCGTCGCAAGAGGCAGTACCCGTGAAAGATGAAATAAAAACTTGGCCTCAGTAGGACTCGAACCAACGACGTTCTGCTTAGCAGCCAACGCACTTACCAACTAAAGGCCCCGACCCATAGAATCCGTTTCATCCGTTGCGTCGACGTATTGCACTGACAGCTGGATTAAACACACACGTTGTTATGGGATGCTGCCCATAAGCAACGCATGCGGTGAACGCAACGGACAAAGTAGCCTAACTTTTAACTTTCCCCTCCGGCAGATGCGATGAAAGTGACAGATTGAAAACAAAATGTAATAAAAAAATATAATAAACATTTTTTGCTTTTTTTTTATTAAGTTGCAAATCAAACACAAGAACAAAAGTACTTTTACTTCACAAAATTATAAGAATGTGTCCACTCAACTTGATAATTCACAAATCTGCAACTTGTTTTCACAACAACTGTCAAAAACGTCAACGCATTCATTGGGTCACCTCAAATTCATCGCATCCGGCAACGTACACGGATGCGTTGCCGGAACGGATGAAACGGATTCTATGGGTCGGGGCCTTGAGCTACGGACAACTGCGAAACTATCATTGCCAGACATTAATTTTTTTTTTTTTTAATCAAGGGCTTCCCCAGACTTCAATATTCAAAATAAGGAACATCACAATCAGATCAGCAGCATATCTCTTCGGTCTACATTGCTTCCTTACATAACCCGTTCTATGTCATAACATAATCAAAATCATCATAGTCAAAAGTCAATACATGCATTTGGGATCGGATTGTTTTTAGCATAACTTGTACTATGATATGGAATATATAAGAAATCACCAATTCTGGGTCGTAACCTACGACAAGGCACATAAATATAGAACATTGATAGCAAGGACAAACAATTTATTTTACAATTTAAGACAATCATTTCCTAGCAAAAAGCACCGAATACAATTTTCTTCTTGATACGAGAGATTTCAGATCAATAAGAATAAATTTGTTACCATAACATGGGACTGGTGCATTACGGTAATTTTTCAGCACCGCAAATTTTGTAAACTTTTTTGTACTCTTTCAATTCTCTGTGTACTAATGTACTTGATAGAGTGTAGGGATTCCAAATTATGCATCCATATTCCAAAACTGGTCTTACCAAACTCCCATAGAGGGATTTAAGTGTATACGGATCTTCAAAACGTTTTGAATTTCTAATGACGAATCCTATCATAGAGTATGCTTTTGAAATTCATGGTCTATGTGAAGAGAAAAATTTAATTTATAGTCGAAAATAACTCCAATGTCTTTCTGGTTTTCACATCTTTGTAAGGTTTCGGTACAAATTTATATTCAAAACATAATGAATTTTTCAATCTTGAATATGACACAACGCTACATTTTTTATTGTTTAAATATAGCGATAGCCCGTTTAACCTACTCCATTGAAGAACTTTATTCAAGTCCTCTTGAAGGGAAATAGCATCCGATAGGCATTTTATGCTATTGAAATGTTTCTAGTCACACGCATACAATACAAACACTTTAATCTAACATAGTTTGATACGTCATTTATAATGGCCCAAGATAACTGCCTTGAGGAACTCCTGAGAGTCGTTAGATAATGTATTACCAATCTGAACAAATTGTTTCCGTCCAGTTAAGTAACTCTTTATCCAATTTAGAAGAGAAGAGTGAAAACCGAAGGACTCAAGTTTTTTTCAAAGAATATTGTGCTAAACTCGATCAAAAGACTTAGAACAATCAGAGCTGCGTTTTTGTGCTGACGATAGTTGACTATAGTTTTAATGTCAAAAAAACATGGTTGAAATAGTTAGAAATCAGGGGCGAACGCAGAAAAAAATTTCGGGGGGGGGGGGGGTTTCAAAAAATATATAGGTATTAAAGGGTTATGGCACTGGTAGTCAGCCCTTTAACTTAATTTTTGTGTTTGCGTGGTCTTTAAAAATTAGTTGTTTAATTGTTGGTCTGTTGGACGTGAAACTTATTTTTTCCGATTTGTTGATATTTGCAGATAAGGAAAAAATATTGCTATTTGTTACCTAAAACAAATTTATTAACTATAATTCAAATAGAAGTTGGATTCTCTTATAGTCGACCCCTTAAATTCCAGTAGTCGGGCACGGAAGTTGTCAGTAGTCAGCTCCCTTTAGTAAATTAATTATTTGTAATTTATAAGCCGTTGTTAAATCTTAAATGTATTAACAAATCTTTTTTTAAAAAAATTATTTATTTCTAAATAAATAAAACACAACATACAAATACAACAAATAATTAATTAAAAACAATCTTGTTTTTCAGTCAAATATGTATATTATTCAAAAAAATTCAAGACCATTTCCAACACTTAAAAAAAGTACTTCTTCGAAACTTTTACGACAATTGTGGTTACGAATCGTAACTATTGGCGTGCAAAAACGAGAAATAGTCAACCATAGTTTTATTATAGTCAACTATAGTCAGCGCTAAAACGCAGCTCAGTATAAATATGTAGTGTTCTGATTCTTCATTGCGGCCATCTTGTTGAAGCCACATTTGTCGGATTGGCAATCAGTTATTCATTCTGGTGTTGACAAATGTCATTCTACCGGGTATACTATAAACTTACTGAACAAAATTACCCTTCTATTGCCTCTTTAAAAAAATAAAATAAAATTGTATTCATTCAATGCAGTCGTTAATATTTACCAAAAAAATAGACACCCTATAAAATATCTTGGCTAGTCAAAACACTGCGATATGCGATCAAAACGATGATGAGCAAGTTGTTGATGATGATGACAAGATAACGCTGAGACAATATGAATTTAGGGCTTAGATGTCATTGATTATTATAAATAAGCCCAATTATCTCAAGTCAAACACACCCCCTGTAAATCCATCAAATCTGACGGACGTCCCTGCGCACACAACCCAATGAAATCTAAGATTAGCCAAGCTAAAGGATCCTCATTTTTTCACATTCTTTGATTTGTCAATTTAATGATAAATCATCATGATCATCGTCTTTATATTATTATCAGTCGCATAGCGTATAACAAATACAAATACAAATATTAAAAAAAAGCTGCTACTGGCGCTGCTCCATAAAATATATAAAAAGAGAGTCCAATTGGAAGAGACTCCCATTCCCCAGTGGTTTTTTGAGCTGTTAGCTCTCAAAACTATTTTTCTGTATTTCGTTTGAAAAAAAAAAAAATAATTTGTTTTATTTTCGCGCTTTTTTTCATTTGTTTTGTGTGTTTGAATAAAAAACATTTATCAGGTTAGTGATCATTTAAGATTTTAATTCAGTGCGTTATCCCTTTTGTTCGAGGGACATTAAAAGATCAAAACGTCAAAAATATAACTGCCAACTACTTAGCGAAATGACGTCGAAAAGAAGGTTATTTTCCGTTGAAACGGAAGTGTTCTTGGTGTTTCAAAAATAAGTTTTACTTTCTTAATATAGGAAGTTGATGTTCTCTTTCAATTACTTGTTTCTTCGGTGATGTCGGTAACGTGATCTAAATTTAAGAATCAAATTAAAATTAAAAAATCAATGAACTGTGATCAAATCAAGTCTAAAAACAAAACCTGAATATTTTACGAAAGCGAAACGATCCTTTTTTTAGTGTCGACAATTTTCAATACTTTAATTGAATTACATCACAAAAAAGTAATTGAAACTGGATAAAGATTGTTTAATGGATTTTTATGTAATTTCAAAAACACGCCAAATTTACATAATATTCATTTGAAATCAATTAAAAATCGTCTCATCTAAAAAAAAGATCTTTGAAGTTCAGAGGATAATAAATTAATAGAACTTCAAGCAGAAAAGGAGTCAAGACCAAGAGAGATAGAACGATTTAGCTATCGCAAGAGAGAATGAGATCAGTGAGACACCCGTGTTTCATGTTGGTTACTTTTTCTTTAAAATTCAACAAGTAACAGTCAATAAACGCGCTTTTAATTTTTTTGCAGACAATTGGGTCATGCACATGACGATAAAAGTAAGAGAGTCAATAAAGATGAAAAATGTATGTGTATGTTTTGAAAACAATGCAGAGCAGCGCTGCCACCCTTCGAACGATTGAGCGCAGTATATTCGACAAAAAAGCGCAGTAGATTGAAATAAAGCGCAGTAGATTTTAAAATATGCAATACCTATGGAAACGACTGTAATACCTTGGCGTGGCAGACCTAGTTACAAATTTGTCCATTTCCAAAAAAAAGCACAACAAATCAAAAACAAGAAACAATTCGATAAAAACAAACACAATGTACGACATCTATGTCAGCCAGCTTTCAGTTTGATGTTTTTGAGCCGATAGCCAATAGCGAATGTAGTTTGAATTTTTCCATGGGTGCATTCAGAGTTTAGAGTTTATTTTGAACTAGCAGTTGCCCGCGACTTCGTCCGCCTGTACCTCGTCCACCGGCCAGATGTGCGTCTTGAGTTGTGCATCATGCGCCCGTCGGAATTTTGTTTTGAAGTAACATATTTTAAAATTGTATAACAGTCGACTATTCCTAAGTCGAAATTCTCCTTAACTCAAAGCCTACAAATTTATAATTTTCCACGTTCTAGCAACGCTTTTCACTCATGCTTTGCTCTTATTATTGCACCGTACCGTTGTATAGCTTAAAAATTGATACATTTCAACACAAAAAGAATTTTTCAATTTGATTTAGCAGTTCCTGAGAACAGCGCGTTCAAGCAAACAATAGAAGCCTTCAAAAATGAATATTTTTTGCCATTTTGCAATATTTTTCTCTGACGCTTCGCTTCTAGCGGTCGCAGCGTACTATTGTATAGCTTCAAACCTTCCTCGATAAATGCATCATTCAACACAGAAAAAATTGTTCAATTTGACTTAGCACTTCCTGAGATAAGCGCGTTAAAACGCAGAAAAATGAATATTTGTTGCCGTTTTTTTCACATTTTCCACAGATTCTTCGCTCCTATTGGTCGCAGCTCGCAGCCTATTGTTAAGTAGCCTAAAACCTTCCTCGATTAATGAACTATCCAACACATAAAGAATTTTACAATTCGAACCAGTATGTAGTTCTTGAGATTACCGCGTTCAAACGAACAAACTCTTCAGTTTTATTATATTAGTATAGATGAAAGATTCGTAAAGTTGTGTTGAAAATATACTCTTTTTCAAAATTCTAAAAAAGGAGTAGATTGGTTTTGCTGCGCAGTATATTTTCGTTTGGGCCAAATCGCAGTAGATCTACTGCTATAGGAGTAAAGTGGCAGCGCTGATGCAGAGATCGTTCAAAAGAGATACTAAAAGCTATTTGTGACTCTATTTATTGTTCTATTTGCGACTGTAGAATGTAGATAGAAGTGTGCTTGCTCTGTTTGAACTATGGAGGCAGATTTATGATTAATGTACAATTTCAAGTTCGTTTTAACGGTTATTGCTTTTACTTTTGAAATGGATGAAGCAATTATAATTTTTAAAATATTGAAAATGATTTAAGAACGGGTAAAGTCTACAAAGTAAAAAGCAATTACTTATTTCATTTCTATTTTTTTGTTTTTGAATGTCTAAAGAACGAATGAGTTAATTGACTTATGGTTTCTTGTTTTCCTAAGGAAAAAACATGTAATGGGCCCTATCGGGAATATCCCAAGAAATTCTATTTCAAACGGAAAATTTCATTCCCAAGAAATCATTCTAGTTATCGTGAATTTCCTTCGAAATGAATTTTCCCCAGGGAAAAAACTGCCAGCTTTAAAAAAATAAAATTATTTTTGGAAATCATTTTTGAACTGTTTTGACAGAAATATTTCTTTTTGCTTGGAATAATTTTTGTTATTGTTTGACAGACGACTAAGGATTTGTGGACCGTTCTAGTTCCTGCAAGGTAATAATAACGACGTCCTACTCCCAAAACTGAAGCCAAAATCTCTTTTTCAGTCCGTGAGTGTGTTAATTCCACCGCAGAAAGGCTTTAGCTGGCAATTTCTCCATCAAAATAAATGGGAAAAAACTCCAGAGAAATCACGAGAATTTTCTCATGGGAAAAGTGTTCATGATCCTAATAAATTTCTAGGGAAATTTCGAACATTATTCACTATACGAATTTTCCGAACGTATGAAATATTTCCAAGGAAACCTTATTCCCGATAGAGCCAAATATTTTTAGAAACTATTCCTACTGGCATAAGAAAATCATTACAGCACCATTTGACATGACTAAAGTTTTCTGTAAAACTGTACAGTGACTTAAGAATTTTTCGGCCCAGCACATTTCACTTTGTTGGGAGTTCTTAACTGCTTAAACGAAAACAATTGTATCCGTGTTATAATTGTTTGCTTAGCAAGTTTCTCCGAAATCTCCCAAAATATCGATTCGGTTTTTATTTATTCAAAAATTCAGAATGTTCCATCAGAAATAAGGAAATCACTTCTTTGCAAGAAGAAAAATAAAAGTTATTGACTGTGATGAACTACCTATGATCGATTCAGCCGATAACAGATTCGATGGAATCAAAAATGTTCTTAATGCTATTCAAGTTTTTGCAGCAACAGCGAATTAGAATTAAGACTAAAATTTATAAAAAAAGTTATTTTGGTGCACAATGCATCAGGATCGGCTAAAGCATTTATCATTGGGCTGTACTTATGTCCTAGATAACTTCACTTCGATTGTGCAGAGTTAGACTTGACCCTTCTTTCAAAGTGCACTCTCTATGTCGAAAAAATCTTTATTACAAATAAATAAAATAAATCAACATCAGCTCTTTCAGACAGAAGATCTGGGTAGCTCACACTTATCAACATTTGCCTAAGCGTACTTGAAGAATGTCGATCAAGAACGGCTATGTTACTAAGCTTGAGCAACAAACTTACTTACTTACTTATGGTGGCGCTACAGTCCAGGTCGGACGAGGGCATCATCCAACAAACGTCTCCAGCCAGCTCGGTCCCTAGCTAGCTGACTCCAGTTTCGCACGCCAAGTTGGTTCAGGTCCTCTACCACCTATGTGCTCCACCTGAGTCGCGGTCTTTATCTTCTGCGACGTCCTTCCGGGTTGGATTCGAAGACTCTACGAGCATTATTTTGCATTCGCTCCACATGACCCAACCATCTAAGTTATTGGACCTTAACTTTTCTAGCTAGGTCAGTGTCGTTGAACAGCTTGTACAGTTCTTGATGGAAGCGTCGTCTCTATTCTCCATTTATGTTGACAGGACCAAAAATTACTCCAAGAATTTGTCTTTAGAATCAGCCCAAAGCGTTTTCATCGGATGTTGTCATGGTTCATGCCTCTGCACCATACATTAGGACCGGGATGATGAGAGTTTTGTACAGTTCTATATACTTTAGTTGCCCGAGAGAGGGCTCTACTACTCAATAGCCTTCTAAGTCCAAAGAAGCAGCAATTGACAAGAGTGATTCTTCGTTTGATTTCAGCGCTGTGTGATGGAACAGTGGGAGTTTTTCATTGTCATCTTACATAGACGGACGAGTTTTTCTCGGATGCCAAAACTAGACATTGCTGTACATCCGCGGTCTTGAAATCGATGAAAAGGTGGGAGGTTCTATTCGTCGGGCATTTTTTTCCTTCGACCAAATCATCTCCAGCTGCTTTGTACAGTTCGGGGGCTAGCCCATCTGCTCCAGCGGCTTTTTTCGACTTAAGTTTAGATATCGCTATCTTCACTTTGTCAATGTCGGGTGGGTGGAACTGCAGCCAAATTGAATGGTTCTGTATTAGAAAACTCAGCACTGACTGTGGTTCCACTACGATGTTCCCATGATGGTCTCTACAGGCGCCGGTTCTGGGTGTATAAGCCCTGGAGGTTTGTTTTACCTTTTTGTAAAACATTCGAACCTCGTTCCTGTTGTGACATCCTTCTATCTCCTCGACAAACAATCATTATTTTTAACACCTCGTCTATCACACATCATTAAATGCAGCTTATACAACCAAGACAACAGTTAAACACAATTATTTCACCTTAAACATAATTATTTTCACTAGGCTAAGTGGTAATTTTTGATTTTTTTTTTTGTACCTAACTCATCACACCTGCTAATAAAAAAGCCTTACACAAAATAAAACAGAATAAAATAAAAGCTTATTTCAAATTCTATAAATCTATATTGACCATATCAACGACAAACAATAAATATAAGTTCAAAATATTTTGAACCACCCAAACACACAAAAACGTTACAAAAACAGATGTGTAGGGAAAACAACGAACATTTGAATTGCAAGAATAAAAAAAATTAGTTCAACAAAAATGATTCATTCTTAAATGTGTTAATTAACTACAGAAAACGACAGAAATAAAATCACTTTTGCAAATGTATGTACCTACCTTCTATTCAATTATCACTTTTTTTTCCCAGTTGCTGGTAGTAATCAACAAAATGAGAGACCAAATTTAGCTCAACAAATTGAAAACAATTAAAGCACGTTCCACAACATCGACCATCAGTGAGTGTGCAGTGACCATCGACCAATATCAATATTAATCAAACCAAACAAAAGTTCATTGAGCTGTGCAGCAGCAAATGTATGCTGCTTTGCAGATTCTTTTTGAATCATAGCAAATGCATTCTATTGAATGTATAGCTACATATCTTGTGAACCGAACAGATAGATGAAGTGGGATAGATATACATATACCGTAGAAACCAATTCAAATTTGTCACTTTTGTTGAAAAGTTGACAGTGACGTAGACAGTTATTTGGTCATTCAAGATCTAAGACCGAGGAAAACTATCGAGCATTGTTAAGTTTGAATGTTTTTTCTAATATCATGGTGACAGAAAATATAGACAAAGTTATTTTGTAAGTATTTTCAAGGCAATCATCACACTCTTTATTTTATATAGAATTCCTTTGATAAATTCTTCACTCTACGTCACTGTCTTCCAATCAACAGTCGCCTTACCCGCAACCAACTGTTTACTAACATCATAAAGTAACGATCTCCCAAAATAAAACCATACTTAATCTCGTAAAACCCAAAATAAAATGCAAACAAACCATAATCTCCATTCATGATCCATATCGATCCCTTAAACTCTATAACTCTGCTACTCAATACACACAGCCTAACACGCACACTTTACTTTGTTTGTGTATCTGTTTGTCACTGCTACTCCTACTGCTACCTGCTTTGCTTGCAGTATAAACTCTGCCCTGCTCTTATTTTATTCACTAAAAACCGAGTATCGATTTCGAACGATAATATTCTGCGGCGATCAGACAAAGCTCAGTTTCTGCGAAGCTTTTCCCGCGTTTGGACCGATCATAATTCGACACCCGACTCAAAATCAACACAATCGTATTTTCGTATTGCATAAAGAGTTTATATCCACCAAGAGAAGTTGTATCTGCAAATATTTTGTCGTCAGTGTTCTGATTTTACTCTCGATTATTTTTTGAAGAATTTAAATTCTTGTACAAAAAAAGAAAGAAAAAATACATCGTTTTAAAACGAGAAACTAGTTGTTGTCAGACCAAAAAGATAAAATAAAAATTAAAGTAAAGTTTACTGGTTTCTTGTGTTGCTGAGATCGCAAATTAAGTGCAAATATTTTGGTTTGTTTATTTTTTTTTCGTTTTGCCTATGTTGGAATTTAAACAACCGAAATAGTGTGTTAATTGAAAAATTCCATTCAAGTCGAATGTAATAGGTTTTTTTTGCTCTGTTTACGTACATGTTTACCAAAAGTCAAGCGACAGTTCGAGGTTTAAAAATTTACAAGTGCAAGCGCGGGACGAAAAAGGACGAAATAAGCTTTATTTTATAGCAGTGACTTTTTGTTGTAAAGAAAAATACAGAATACGTAAAGTGAAATCGCTGCAATCAAGATAATAATATCATAAGCGATCTTAAAAGGAGTCAAAAAGGTATGTGTATAGTTGGGAATCATTTTTTTAAATCTATTTATGAATAGCAAGTCCTTCATTTTGTGCCGGCAACGGAACATCAAAGTTCCTTAAACTAATTCGAGCGTCTTAAAACTCAAGCTAGGTGTACACGATTGCCAGATCTGCATATATTGACAGATCTGTCAGTGAAAAATTTGTCTGAAATGGCTGACAATCGTGTACACACCAAATTAATTTGCAGGCAAATTGTTTTGCTCCTAATTCGTAGAAAAATATCTGCAAATTAATTTGTAGAAATCTGCCAATCGTGTACACACACGCTGATCACCGTATAGACACCAAATTAGTTTGCAGAAAAATTTGTTCATCAATCATTTCAAATAATTTTGCAGATCTGGCAATCTTGTGACACAAAATTTATTTGGAGATTAGCAATTTTCTTAAATTTTCTGACTTTTCTGCAAATGTCTGCCAATGAATAAATTTGTAGATGTACGCCGATTTTTCATTCATCGAAAAAATCTACAAATAACAAACTGGCAAATAAACTTATCTGAGTATTCATCGGTCGAATAAATAAGAGCGTTATTCGTCAGATAACGTCTGTCTGACGATTAAAAAATCCAATATTTTGTTATCTGCCGAATAAACACTATCTGCAAGTTTATCTGACTATTTAAAAATCGGCTTTAAAAAAAAAAAAGTTCATGCTGAAGTGGAATAACAAAATGTATTCTTTTATATCTTAGTATGTCGGTGCAGTTTTGGCGGCACACGTCACTAATTTAAGCCATACCTATTCATATAGCTCGACCAATCAACAATTCTTATATTATCAAACACAACACAACAAAACAAAAACAAACACTTTTCACGATCATAAACTTCAATGTGAAATGTACTCCTAATCTAACCTATATGTACACTATTTTGGTGCTCAGACATTTCAGAGGGAAAAAATTCGTGATTTTCAGGCGCACGAACAGAACCTCTAAGTTTTTTTTTTTACTTAGTTATGACCTCTATAATGCCTAAGAAGTATTACTTCAAAAAAGATGTGTCTTCCCTAATTTTTGTATTTTTGTATCGATAATGGGAAGAGTCCTTATCTCAAGGTTCATTTTGATTTACCGAAAAATTCTCTTATTGTCAGCTTTTGACAATTTTTTTAAGTACTTAAAAACCTTAAAAAACTACCATAAAACCCAAAAGATCATAAGGAAGCTATGAAACCACGTATTTTTTGAAGTTTTTTCAAAATGTTTCTCCGACACACCCTTCGCTATTTTTGAGAATAACCCAAGAGCCAAGATCCCAATGCCTTTGAGGGCTAGTCAAGTCATTAAAAAATGTATAAAACCTTGAAAATCGCTCATCTCGTGTTTCATTGATGAATTTTATTTCATTCATTGAACTCATTTTGTTTTTTTGTCTGAATCCTTCCTGTCAATAATAAATCGATATCACGATTAAGTACCAAGAAGCACATTCTTTTGTTGCTAAACAAACTTCCTCTCGAGATTAAAAACTCTTAAATGCTGTAGTAGTAAACGACTGATGGATGGTTTGAATGCCTATGCGTAAAGCAAAAATTCTTCTCTTTATAAATTTTGTCATAAACACAAAAAAAAAATAAACAAAAGAAGACGAACAAAAAAAAGCCAAGTTCGAAAATTGTCATGTAAACAAAAATGTGTACTACGACAATAGTGAATGCCATGGGAACAGAACAGCTGCAATAGCAAGCACAAGCACATGATGCAGAGTTAGCAGCCATGGGACACAAAGTGCTCACTTACATTATATGGAAGAAGATATTTTGTTTCTATCTAAAGTTGATGTTTGAGAATTTGTTTAATTTCCTGTTATGATTAGATTTTAAACACTTCGGTTATTGATTTGTTGTTGACTTAGGTCCATGACACTTTATGGGCAGCGGATGGCATTGTTTTGTAAGAAACTTGAATGTTTGCTGATAGTGTAACTTTGTTCTGAGATATTTGATTTTTTTTCTGACACAAGCAAAAATGAATTCGAGAAGTGATAAGACTTAAGTTTGTTTTGTTGTGGAAGGCAGAAAGTTCGTTTTAAAAGAAAAAGAACAGAGCAACAGAAGATTGATATAGATTGTTAGAATGTGAATCATGGAACAATGAGATTTGTCAGATTCGAAATAGACACGTTTAGTTATATTTATCGACAAAATGATGTGATGTTTCATTCCATCACATCTACATCTAATTTTCGTTTCCAAGCTTAACGTTTTGATTTCTGGTTAATGTCGGAAAATAATTGCTCTTGATTTTGAAGAAACAAATAGGTCAAAAAATGATCCAAAAGGAGAACTGAAAAAATACAACATTGAAAGCTTACTTCAGAAGGAGAGTCACTCGTTTGCGTTTTGTTTGTTAAATTTAAAAATCTCATGCATTGAATGTAGTACGAATTTGACTTGGTGCTCAATCATTTTTCACTTTCAAAGTTTTAGAATTCCTCAAGAAGCGAAAAAACAAGAGAAAGTGTACACAAAAATAATGACCACTATGTTCAAATCGAACCACAATAACCGCTCGTATCTGGTTGTCATTGGTGTGTTGTAAAATCTACTAAAATCGAATATTGAAAGACACACCATATTAAAGTCCAACATCAATTAGGTCAAATACTGGGGGTTACTTTCATGACGCATTGCAAGCAAACAAAAAGGCAATGCATGAAACAGATCAGTTAATAAGAATTGTGTATCAGGACCAATGAATAGAACTGACGTAATGGAAGATTGCGTTGCTCAAAGTACGACAATTATGTAGCTCTCATTAATTGACAGTGAAAAAGAAAAGAATATTGACAACTCAAATCTCTAAGTTTCACTCAAGAAAATTGGCAGAAAGTTCAGGAGGGTTAACTAATAGTTAATTTATGGAATATTTTCCAATTCCAGATTTGTTCATAAAATAAGCCAATGGCTGAGTTATTGACGGCAACATGCCCAATTTGACATATTTTTGTGAGGTTTCACACCAATGTCCATCGAAGTAGACGCTAAGTCTGCAAAGCTTTTACCTGCTCTCGTTCACACAGGCTGGCAAAAAAAACCTTAATTATCACCATCACTTAGCATATCGCACTACCTTATCATCATTTGTGAACCAAATAAGCTTCTGAAAGAAATTTGTATGATTTCGGAAAAAAATGTTTTATGCATGAATTTATAAGTTTTGTTTAGCGTGATATTTTTTTTTTCTTTGCAATAACAGTAATCTCCAAATAAATTTGTTTGCTTTGGATTGTTTGTTTTGGCTGTCTATTTTTGTCTAAATAAAAAAGTAAAAGTGGTAGCTAAATTTGTAGAAAATACAATAATCCAATAAATTCTCTCAAAGTATGAACGAACGAAACTTGACGAGTATAAGCATGCGAAGCTTCAATATCGCCTTCAAATTATATTTAGAAAGTGTGAAACGTAGGTACTGTAACTTTTCAATTTTCCATTTTTTCAGAAGAGCAAAGACAAGTCTATTTAAGGTTGATTTTGATCATTTAGCCATTTGTTCTAATAATAATTTAAAAACAAAATTTCGATTACGGCTTCCTTGCAATGAATAAAAATCTATCAAATTCTATCTGAGTCATTTTCTCCAAACAGTAGGTACTTGAAATGACAAATGCATAACGCAATATTCGTCATGTTGTGAAAATTATAACAACAAACAAGCAAAAAAACAGCTGCTATTAAGGCACATTTTCTCTAACTCGAAGATATTGACTTGTAATTTAGCTCAACAACAGACAGAAACGATCTTTTTTCGTTACACGTGTATGAGATTTTCGAATTAAAAAAATAAAATAAAAATAACCAATAGAAAAAAATATATAATTTTTCCTAGTTTTTTCATAAACATGTCAAAATATAGTTTCGAACAAAACATAACAAAAAAAGTTTTTCTGCCAGAAAACAAATTAATAAAGAATTTCCTCAAATTGAAAATACGTCATAATTACGTTTTTTTAATCTGAAAATCATCAATTGAGGAATTCGGAGTGTTTAAAATAAAAATACATTAAAGCATTCTTTTGGGTCTATAAAATTTAATAACGATAGTAAATTTAATTATTTTCTCGTTTGTTGTATTAGTTTCATTTTACGAACAATAAGAGTAAAAAAATATAGAAGGTATAGGGTAGGTCAGTTTTAATAAATTTTCAAAGGTTAACGCCTTTAAAAAAAAAAGAGAAAAAAATATCATTCAATCTCCGAAAAGCTCATGGGGAAAATTTTGTATTATAAATATAACTTTTAAACAAAGGTGTTTAGGTCGAAAACGGGTCAAAACACACCCAACATTGTTTCATACTCCAGAAAACTCCAGAAGTAGTTTGAAATCAACACCACATTATATTCTACTATTATACTTATAGGCGGGGAGCCCCCATACAAGAAATTCCCGTCATCGCGCCCACTAAAATTTTAAATGAGGAATAAAAGATAAAGCCAAGACGAATAAGATTCGCTTGGTCGACGTGAATTTAGTTAGCCGGAAAGGCCGCACATACCTGTTGCAATGTGGTGAATGACGGTGAAATGTCTCCATCACCACGGATTCTATTTGTGTTGCTTTCATTACACGCGTCCTTATGTTAGATGTAGAAACACCTTGGTCTGCTTGCTTTCAAGCTGCCGAAAGTATCGCGCAAACCAGGTTTTATTATGACCTGTACTGTATTATTATTTAGAACTACAGTAGTTTCGTTCATACAAAATCTGATTTGCGCGATACTTTCGGCAGCTTGAAATCAAGCAACCCAAGTTATTTATACATCTAACACTAGGACGCGTGAATTGAAAGAAACAGAAACAGAATCCGTGATGATGGAGACATTTCACCACATTGCAACAGGTATGCGCGGCCTTTCCGGCTTACTTAATTCACGCCGAGTCGCCGACCAAGCGAATCTTATTCGTCTTTATCTTTTATTCCTCATTTAAAATTTTAGTGGGCGCGATGACGGGAATTTCTTGTATGGGGGCTCCTGGGCTATTATTCTTCTTTATTGAATAATGAGATATACTCTATATCATGAATTGTAAACCCTGTTACTTTAAAGCAAAACTAAAATAATTCAATGAAACTGTTGCGATACCTAGGCATGAATACAATACTGCGATAATGACTCCCAACTGAAAATATACCATTTAAGAAATCTTTGGTTTCCTGAAGTGTGAAAAGCTTTTGGAGAAAAAGTCTTCTAATTTCAAGTAAGTTTGGACATTCAGCAAAGAAGTAGAAAATGCCTTTCGGTACATTAAGATTAAAGACACTACAAGTCACTGTTAAATCATGTCTGTGAGGAATGTAATTGAGGTAAAGAGTTTCAGTCCTCATTTTAAATATAGTGCTGTTTTCATAGTTTGTCAAGGTGTTACTGAAATAATTATTTGGACCAAGACAGTGATTTAAATTCCTATATAAGCTTCTTGATTCAGATAAACGCGCGTGGTTTAGACAGCTTTTATAAAAACGTTCATTTATCTGGGCAATGCAATCGTAAAATTTGTTTGACAGCCATTTATGTTTTAAAGAGTTAAATTAAGTACCACATCTTGTTCCGCAGCCAGATCCAACCACTCTTTGAATGGCGTCTAAGCGCGTACGTAAGTAACTGCTTCTAAAGATCTGTGCTTGGGCGCTTCATTGTTTTAATAATGAAATCCGCATTTGCTTGGAGGTTCTTACAGTAGATTTAAGTTATTCCCGCTTCTACATGAATAGCATAGGTGGGAACTGAGTTAGTTTAAAGAAAAAGCATTGTAGTCACTCAAATTCTTCAACTTTTGTATAGCCAAAAACTTGATTTGCATAGCAAAGACGAGTTGATGGTCATGCTTGCACTGAACACCTTAAATTTAGATGCCGTATCCACATTTTGAGTACAATAGAATTTAGGTCACATAAGATTGATTGCATTTTTTGCCTTACTGACTTTTTCTTCTATATGTTGTCGCCCTGACAAAACTTCCAAGAGTAACAATCTGTCATGAAAAAGACGTTCTCAACTTAAATTGTAGGTCCCCTCAATTCTTCACACGCACTCAGAGAATTGTTGATGAGAGTAAGCCACTTAGGCCTTGGCTCTTCAAGAGCCGTCTCGCCACTCTTTTTATTTATTTATTTTAAAACCTAAATATTTAAATTCCTTAACAACCTCTGTAGGTTGGCCTGCCAGTTGCCACTTTTCTCTCGGATGTCTTCTGTCTGTTGTGTGCTGAAAAATCATGATTTTAGAGTTTTGAGGTCTTAATATTTAAGTCCCAAGTCTCACAATAACTCTTAAGCTTATTAATTTGAAGCTGTAATGTAAGGGGGTTGTCCGTTAAAATCACTAAATCATCTATTAGGAGTGTTTTAATATGTGTATCTCCTACTACGACACCGCCCGGCAAGTTTTCAGATATATCGTCAATGAATAGGGCGAACAAAATAGGACTAAGGACGCAACCTTGTGGAAATCCAGTTTCAGAAACAAAAAAGTCTGACATATTACAAGTATCTGCCGTTCCAAACTGCAGCTGAAGTGTTCGCAATTATTTTTTTGTAAACGTTGAGGAATTTCGTACAAACAGCTTGTATGTAATAATAATATGAGTTTCTGTTGACAGTGTCGAAGGCAGCCATAAAACCCACAAAGAAGGCATAAGGCTTTTGTTTTCTTGTTATAAATTTTCTAGCTATAGTCTTCAGGGCAAAAATTTGGTCGACTGTTGAATTGTTTATATTCTACTATGCACTTACGAGTAGGTAAGATTATATAGCTGTCAGGTTTAAACTGACACCCTTAGACCCTTTAAGATCTACGCTGATAGCAAAAGGTTTTCTCGTGTCGAAAAAAGCAACTCAAATCACCCACCTAAATGGATCTCCAAGTGAAAACATTTCTGAGAACACAGAAACCTGATTCAAGCATTAAAAAACCTATTTGAAAGTCAATTGCAAAGTTTCGTCAGAAAAAACAATAAAAAAGCCCATCCCAGAAAAACATCACTTTTTTGCCAAGTGCAGGTGTCAATTACACTTCATCTCATTAAAAGCAAAACAAAATCTGACGCACTGCTTGGTGACATTTTCAAGAATAAAATGACCATAACAAAGTTTATCTGTTCAGACAAGAAATCAAGGTGAAGCAATTGACAACAACATGTGGCCAGTTTGTTGTAATCTGCAACGCGCCATTATCTTCTTTGCATAAATTCTTGAGAATGATTTATGAAGCGACATAATCATTTTTAAATTCTTGGAACAGGTCTCACTTTGATCAAGAAACAACACAACACAAACTTGTATCACACTGTCGCAACAAGTTAGTGTTTCCTTTTTTGATATGAAAAAAAAAAAAAACATTATGTCTGAACTTCCGTTTTACCTTGCACTTGAGAGTTTGGCGGCGACGATGCACTGCATTGCAACAGTTGACTCAAGGAAAACGGGAAATCTGTGTCAGTAGAGTTTAGCAACATGTTGTTTCTTGCTGAACAAAAAAAAACTGTTCTCGTCCGTGCAATGGAACATTCCAGCAAGCGAACGCAATTGACTGGAACCAGCTTTAAGCTGAACACAACTTGTATTATCTTGTGCGGGAGGATGTATTTAAATAAATTATTTATTTGAGCGTGTCGACAGCAGCTGGGGTAGGCGCTGGACGCTGTTGCTGGCTGTTGATTACAATACTTGAGTTCAACACGTGGACAGTGGCTATTAATTTGTTCGTATTTCAAATAATTTAATAACATATTTCCATAAATGACTTCATTTGGCGCACTTGGCGGTGTAGGGTGATTTCGATGAATGACGGTCGATGTGAAAGATACCGCGCGAGTTTGATTACATTATTGGGATAATTAGCTGATGGGAGGGAAAAAATGACAAATTATTAAATGAAGTATTATTTATCTTGTTGTTCGATTGTTAATTGAAATGTTCACTTGATTTGATTAGTGAATTAAAAAAGACATGTAAGGTTCCATTGCGAAACAAAAAAGTTTAAGAAAAAGATCATTTATTTAAGAAGTTGAAACTTGGAGTAAAAGGCTTGACATAATGACAGACAAACAGACTGAAGATAATCCTTAAGGCCCAACTGTAATTGCTTAAGTGAACTGAAGCTAGTGTCAAAAAACCGGACGAAAATTTCCTAACGTAAGCAAAAACAGTAGGCTTGGCCTTCTCTTTTTTAAATTGTCAAATTCCCTTATGCAATGAGCGAATGAAGCCGCACTAGTAGAATTTGAACGAAAAGTTAATAGACGTTACTTAAGTACATTATGGTTTGCTCATAACTTACTTACTAATTCGGCTCACAATCCATGAAGGATCTCAGCCTGAGATATTGCAGCCTTCCATCGTGAACGGTCCCTCGCATGCACTCTCCAGTCGCCGAAACCAAGCGCTCTGGCGTCCGCAGTCACTTGGTTCTTGTACCGTAGGTTCGGTCTTCCTTGTCGTCTCGAACCTGGGGGCTGGGATGAGAAGACTTTCTTGGTTGTAGTCCATTCGCTGATGTGGCCGAGCCAATGTAGTCGTCTTTCCTTGGCTTTCTGGACTACATCCACATCTTGGTACAGCTCATACAGTTCTCGGTTGTACCTTCTTCTCCATTCGCCATCGTCGCATACGGGACCGAAAATCCGTCGAAGAATTTTTCTTTCGAAAGTGCCCAGTATCAATTCCCCTTTTTTGCTTATCGTCCAACACTCGGCGCCGTAAAGTAGGACTGGTAAAATAAAAGTTTTGTATAGCAGACACTTTGTCTTTCGAGTGAGGAGTTTTGAACCCAGTTGTTTGGCAACCGAAGCAGCAGCGGTTCGCTAGGGTAATTCTTCTTCGGATCTCCACTAAGGTGTCGTTTGTGGGATTGATGTTTGTTCTAAGGTAGGTGAACTCCTTAACTACCTCGAAATTGCTGCAACCAACAGTGACGTTTTGTCCTAGGCGGTGGACAGATGTTGCTTTGTTTGTTGATAGCATGTACTTTGTATTGTCCTCAACCAACGAGTTTTGCCTGTTCTTCAATCGCTGTGAAGGCCTCAAACACAGCTCTCTTGGATCGACCGATGATGTCTATGTCGTCCGCATAGCCTAGGAGCTGGGTGGATTTGTTGAAGATAGTGCCCTCCGTGCTGACACCTGCCTTGCGCACTATCTGCTCCAGGACTATGTTGAAGAAGTCACATGACAACGCATCTCCTTGTCTAAACCCTGCTCAGGTTTGGAATAACTCGGATGAGCTGTTACCCATTTGCACACTGCACTGCGTATTGTTTAGCGTCATGCGGCACAGCTGGATCAGTTTGTTCGGGATCCCGAATTCAGACATCGCCATCATAAGCTCTTGGCGGTGGATGCTATCAGAAGCAGCTTTAAAGTCGATGTAAAGATGGTGGGTTTCGACTTGAAATTCGTTGGTCTTTTCCAGGATCTGCCTTAGTGTGAATATTTGGTCTATCGTTGTTCTGCCTGGCCTAAAGCCACACTGATACGTGCCGATTATTGTGTTGCAGAAAGGTTTCAGACGCTCACGCAGTACGTTGGATAGGATTTTGTATGCAACATTAAGCAGGGGGCATATGGAGCTTATCGACCAGTCAGTGGGTATGCATTCTTCCGCCGACACTTTGGTGATGACCTGGTGCATGCGGTTCATCAAAACACCTCCTCCATGTTTAAAGAGTTCCGCGGGTATGCCATCCGACCCGGCGGACTTCTTATTTTTTAGCTTTTGGATGGCTTTTTCTACCTCTTCTATGCTGGGGGCTGGGACTGGGTCTTCATTGACTGGTCGAGCTAATGATGAAAGAGAAGCAAGACCAATTTTGCTCATAAGGTTTGTCTGTATTCCCTGGTTCACTTAAGCATGCTTGCGTGAGCGAAATCGCATTATAGTTCAGCCTTTAGCCTCAATATCTCGAATCACCCTTTTTCTTTAAAAAATTTCAATACAATTTGGATAAATAACACCTGGTTAAACATAGAGTTTGAAAATCTATAATTAAGCGAACTTGTTTTGAACACGAGAAGAAGCTATACATATACATATGTAGCTTTTTTCTATAGAAAAAATGTTAAATAAAACAATAACAAAAAATCGGTTGAAACGACCAAAATTTTACAAAATCACAAACAAAGTTGACAGTCAAAATTATATCCCACATCGTTTCGCGATGAATAGTAAATTTTTAAAATAAAAATTGACGGGCCAAAGCTATCTACTGTCAACCAAAGAAAAATCTTTCTTTAAATCAAAATTGATATCTCCTCTTCTTCATTCAAATCCACTGCATAATTAAAAATAAACAACAACATCGGACATTATCCAGGCTAGCAGGAAAAAAAAAACATTTTAATTGAAAAGCTTCCATCAATCTAACCTTCAAGACGGTTAATATTAATTTTGCTCTCTCCTCGTTATGGTTGTTTTTGTCCATTGACTGTGTCTTAAAATAGATCGTTAATCTTTCATTCTGGCGAGAGGGAGAGTGCGTGAAAAATAACAATTATAACAAAAAATATTTCCACAAAGTAATATATATTAGTTAAAGAAAGATCACCAGTTAGCACATCAGTTTGCTGCTAAAACATTCATGTAAACAATAAACATGGCAAACAGCACAAAGCAAATTAATGTTTTACCCAATTAATATAACCCCACTATTTTTAGTATCAATTGACAGATGTTTATATCTTTTTTGTTGAGAGAAAATAAACATGTTGTCAAATAAAGAGATCACGGGACGGTTTTTATCAGTGTTTATCCGAAAAACATTAAAATTGTCAAATCGTTAATTATTTTTAGGGTGATCGGTAGAATACAAATTTAAGTATGAATAAGCTTATTCTTTTATCAGAATTTCTAGGTTAGGTTCGGTTAGGTTAAAGTGGCTGCGGATACAGGATCCACATACTTAGGCCGAAGGAAAAGGCCCATTGTGATACCACATGAATCTAGAGAATTACTTCTTACTCGTCGAACCATTTTGAGCTTTTTATAAAGCGAAGAAGATATTTGATATCCTTTTAGCTAGTTCACTGGGATTAAAATAAAAATATTCTCCCAGACGAAGTTTGCGTCTTAGGGTGAGAGATTGTTTCCTCTTCTTCTTCGTCAATACAGCTCCTGCAGAAGTCTTTAGAGGCTACACCAAGTCGTATTGCGTGTCTGCCTATAAGACAGTGACCCGTGAGGACACCTATTAGGGAGCTAATATGAAATCTGCTTTGAGATAACAAGTCCTTGGAGCGCTTTCGGTCAAGTGACGGCCATAAGAGTATTGTGACTGAGCACGTTGGTAAATTATACCACCTAGTAGTCATATCTACTTTGGTATAGAACCGAAGAAGTTCAAAATGATGGAATGACCCACATTATTGTTGGTCCATTGAGAGAAGGCGTTGAGTTTTATAGCTGTACTCGCTGCCACTTGTTTGCTGAAGATGTCAAGGGGTGTCAGATGGAGGAGAGTGTCTAGCGCCGCTGAGGGTGTTGTTCTCAATGTCCCGCGCTTATGCAAAGACATACAGTCCGTTGGACTCAGCTGAGTTTGTCGCAGTAAGTGACTTTCTCCAGTGCAGTCCACCATACTGCAACCCTGTACATGAGTATTGGTCGGATGACCGATGTGTATAGCCAATAGGTTATGCGAGGTTGAAAACCCCATTTGCTACCTATGGCTTTCTTGCAAGAGAAAAGAGCTACTGTAGCTTTCTTAACTCTTTCCTGAATATTCGGTTTCCAACTTAATTTTTTGTCTAATATCAGACCAAGATATTTGGCTTCATTGGTAAAAATTATTAGTGGTACGCCTTTTATTGAAGAAGGGACAATTTCTGGATTTTTGTATTTCCGTGTAAAAAGGATGAGGTCTGTTTTTTGAGGATTAATATTAAGTCCACAGTGATCAGCCCATCTAGTGAGCAGATTAAATACGTTTGGAGGAGTTCTCTCAGGGTATTAGGATGTTTTCCCGTGACGGCGATAGCAACATCATCGCCATACGCAATCACTCTGTAGCACAGGGGACAGAACACCACCTTGCGGGGTGCCTCCGCTGACAGACCTTCTCGTACAAAAATCTCCCATCTTAGAGTTGATGATCCTGCTTTTTAACTCACAGAGTGAGTATTGGGGTCTTCATAGCAGAAGTGATAGCAGATGTGTGAACATTGTTGAAAGCGCCCTCAATGTCCAGGAAGGCAACCATAGTGTATTCTTTTTGCTCTAGGGAGTATTCGATAGTTATTACCAGAGTATGTAAAGCTGCTTTGCAGTAAGCGTGCTGAGACAGAGAATTTCAGAATTTCATATATTTAATTCATTTTAACTATTTGAAAACTAGCGTTACCTCCTCCCTTCCCCCCCTTCCTGGGTACAAAAAATCAAACTTAACTTTTTTCATTTCATTTGTTGAACTTCTAAATTGATTCTTTTTGTTGCCGGTCGACAAAAATCAGACAAACTATCTACTTCGTGCAATGCATTATGTCGCCGCTGCAGAGGTACAGAAACGAAAAAAAATTGATAGCATTTCATCTGTCATTATTGTTTTGGATTGGCTTATTTCAGAAGAATATCCTTTGGGGCTCTCTATTACCACCTCTTTTGTTTTTTCCGAAGCTGTTATGACGTCGATGCCGAGACGCCGAGAGGAGTGGTTCACACTAGTTATCCGCCCGTGGAGATCACCGGATGTACGACAAGCATCCCTGTTTTTTATTGCTCCATTTCTGACGCAAATGCTTCGGATTTTGGTTTTGCATGGTACAAGCCAACCTTTCTTCTTAGTTAGCGGTAGTACGAAATTTTGTTTGTATTGTATTGTATTTGACGAGGTTTTCAGGGTCTTTGTTTTGATCATGGCGGTTTTCTAGTTTTTGAGAGACGGTATTTTTATTGTATAAGTTATTTAATCTTATACCTACTTTCTTTACATTTTCTAAGATTGTGAACCGGTTGAGTCTTTCTTTCAGCGTGCGGGCTACCTATTTTTCGGTCACGGACGTTAGCAGAATTTTCCTTTCCTTGAAGAAAATCAGATAGTCCTAAGGCTTAGCATTTTCATTGCAAGATAAAAACAAAAAAAAAAGCAAAAAAAACAGAGCGTAGAAGAAAACAGCTACTTTTCATTAATAAGACGACAGATACTCCTTCAAACCCATATTTTTTAATGTGATTGCTCCTACTGCTAAACCTTGGTCGTGACTATAATAATTGTTCCATGTTTCAAACTAAAGTTTAATGCGAACTCTTCACTTACAATTTCTGGAATTCATAATTGAAAAAAAAAACGAAAAATTGTTAACATGAGTTTTAAATTCTCATAATTCTTTGTGTGCTTTCTTTGAATAAAAGAACATTAATTTATGCAAAAAAAAACATTGAACGAATTGTAAAACAATAAGCAATTAACACGAAGCACTTTATAAGATTTTAAGTGTGCAACAAACATTTATAAATAATTCAAATTTAAAACATTGCAATTTTCTTTCCTCAAACTAAAATTCTAATAAAAAATGTATTGTTTTTCTTTGCAGACCGGTAAAAGTTACCAAAACAAATCTTCGCTGACAGATTTTACTCGCCAAAGTCTAAATTGAATTGATTTTCAAGTGCAAGACTTTATTTTCAAAACAAATTTGAATTTAACATCTCGATTGGATCAAGCGAGAAGAGAAACAATAACCCGTACTCATAGAATGGTAGAAGGTGATTCTGGTAGAAAAACAACTGAAAGTAAGTTTAATCTATATGAAACTCCTCCTTTTGAATAAAAATTCGCAATTTTGAGACAGATTAAATTCCAACTAAGAAGTTGTAAAATAATAAAAAATAATAAAAGCCTCATTTGCCATCATTTGAACTAAAATCTTCCCGGTAGTTCATTCGGAAATCAATTATAAACAATTTTGGATCACTGTGGCGTATGCGTACTATTTTTGTTAGTTTTATTCTTTTTCAACAAAAATTTATTGTAACGACATAAATGAACATTGAGAACTTGTCCGAACCCCCTGTAACGCACAAAATAAAGCTAATTCACATCATTTCACAGAGAGTTGTATAGTTATTTTCCGAACCAAAAGTGATTGGCATTTATGACATTAAGTATGTCAACTTTTGCCTTATGACATGCGCATGGACGCGACATGTCAAAAACATTATTCATCTGTCACAATTGTTTGTTTATGACACAATTGTTTGCGAACTGTCAAAATAGTCAAGATATGATAAGTGTTAGCCAAGCGTGAAAATATTTCCATTCTCAATAGAATTGCCAGATCATACAAAATTAACCATAATTTATATTTTTTTTACTTTTTTTTCTAGACTGTAATGTAAAGGACGACCTACAGCCGCAAGCCCTTGCAAACACAGGCAATAACAATCATTCAATACTTGCACCCTATTCAATAACATTGGGCATCAAGGACAAGGAATACCAAATAACAACTTCCCCCAATACCAAAGATGGTTACGACTTGTCCACAACACCGCCGCCACTCTACAAGCATGATTTAGAACGTGGCAATGGTGTCACTACCATCAGTGCTATCTCTGGTGGTGGTGGAAATGGTGGTGCACCAGCTGGGGGCGGTGCAGGCGGTGGTGGTGAAATCGGCATTCGTGCCGATTTCGAACAAGCCATCGAGCTAACCGGCTATGGCAAATTCCACTATCTCCTACTGGCGATATGTGGTCTCGTTAGTACGAGCGAAGAAATGGACGTTATATCAATGTCCTTTATCCTGCCATCGGCACAGTGTGATCTCGATCTGAACACTCAAACCAAAGGATGGCTAAATTCGATTATTTTCATTGGTATGATGGTAGGAGCGTATTTCTGGGGCAGTATAGCCGATTCGATGGGTCGTAAAAAGGTGCTGATTGTGATCTCGTTCATGAATGGATTATGCATAGTGGCATCGTCCTTTTCGCAAAATTATGAATGGTTCATGCTGTTTCGATTTCTAAATGGTGCTGCGTAAGTATTATTATTGTATTTTTTTTTTTTTTTGAATCATATTTATCACGAGTTGTTCATAAACATAGCGACGGCCTTTGAATGTGTTAATCGACGACAACAGCAGTTAGCATGGTAGAATTTTAAAAATATACAAAAAGAAAAAAAGACAACAACTTTACACTGCGGATGGGGGTGTTAATTGGGTGATTAATGTTTTAGGTCGGGGATCTTCTATTGACAGAGCTTTTTGGTGTTTAACGAATGGCTGAACTATAAATGATTTTTAAGTACATCAGAAGTGCAAAAAAAATATTGGGTGCAGAATAAAAGAAAACATGCTTCTCAAAGTGGGTCGCACTAAAATGTGTACTTAGCCTCACATGAATTGCTAATATTTGTCACAGTCGTTATTAACACTTCAGAAACATTCATATTTTTTAAAAGATCTTTCTCGATCCTCCTTTTGCTTGCAGTTAATTTTATATCAATCCTTTATTTTCATTACAGCCTTGGTGGCAGCGGTCCCGTCATCTGGTCTTACTTCGCCGAATTCCAACCGAAAGCCAGACGTGGCTCCATGTTGAGTTTCATGGCGGCCTTCTGGACTTTTGGTAATCTCTTCGTAGCCGGGCTGGCCTGGCTAATCATTCCGACAAGCATCGGCTTCGTAACACCCTACTTCAAATACAATTCCTGGCGTATTTTCCTCGTCGTTTGTTCGATACCATCGTTCATCGTGGCCTGTCTACTTTTCTATCTGCCCGAATCGCCCAAGTTCCTTCTATCCAAAGGCAAACACGATCGTGCACTGGCCATCTTCCGTGGAATCTTCGTCACAAATACGAAAAAACCTCAAGAACTCTATCCCGTCAAGGAACTGGTCATCGATGAGAAACTTCAGCAAGAAATAGCCGCCAATAAGGCTTCGCTCAAGGGCAAATACGAGAAAATGTTAACCGGAATGGTTGAACACAGCAAACAGCTGTTCCGTTCGCCAATTCTCAAATTCACAATTGTGTCAATTGTCATAAACTTCACATTCCACATTGGTTACTATGGACTGATGATGTGGTTCCCAGAGTTGTTCAATCGTTTCGACGAGTATGGTCAGGCGCATCCGGGCGAAACGGCCGGAGTTTGTGCGGTCACCGAGTATGTTGTAAATTTGGGAACTCATGCAACAGAGGGTGTTTGCTCGTCGCATATACCAAGTGCGGTTTTCATGGAATCACTGATATCGCTGGCCTCGGCATTGCCTGCTAATTTAATTGCTATTTTGGGAATGGATCGTCTGGGACGGAAGTTTTTCTTGATTTTCGGCACAATGACGTCTGGCGTGTGTTCGGCAGCGATGTACTTCGTATTCAGTAAAACGCAGAATCTCATTGTGACGGCGATATTCAGTGGTGCCATTTCGGCAGCAAATGCTGCTCTCGATTGTCTGATTACCGAAGTTTTCCCAACGAATTTGAGGTAAGTTTTAATTGACAAACTGTGTGAAAAGGTCTCAAAATTAAAAAAAAATGTCTTTTATTTCTTAGAGCAACTGGTGTAGCAATATCAATGGTTGCAGCCCGTTTGGGTGGTATCGTCGGCAACGTGGTCATAGCCACACTCCTCGATACCTACTGCCCGGCCCCAACATTTATCGTTGCGGCTCTTCTTATCGGCGGCGGACTGATGTGCCTGCTATTACCCAATACCACGCGGACATCACTCAATTAAGAAAAGTTTTGCACATAGAAAGCAACCAAAATCTGTGCCAAAATCAGATCAGAGAATTTATAAATTTTTACAATTTTACACACAAACAAACACAAACTACAAAAGAAAACACAAAAAAAGAGATAACAAAAACAAAACAAGCTTTTTTGCGCAACCTTTACCGAAAAAGGTATTAATTTATTGAAATTATTGTGTATTACCTCTATTGTAAAATTTAACATAATATTATTACTGTATTGTACCTAAATGTATAAGTTTATTTGTTTTTTGTTTGTCATTTAGTATTTTTCTTTTAATATTATTTTGTTGTAGTTTATTCTGTGTTTTGTTTATCATTTTAAAATTTTATATTTTTAGAAGTCGTCGACGTCGATTGATTTAGCTTGTAAGTTTTATGATTTTTTTTTTTTTATTTCTATTAGTTCAGAATAATGTATATAATTTTTAAGTGCAAAAGTTTAATATAAAAGTATTTTTCGTTTAGACTTTATGGTTAAAAAATAAAATGATACACAATAAAAATAAAAAAAAAAACCATGGAAACCAGTTTTTGTTTGTAAATGTCTTGGATATGGACATATGGTATTGAAGGATAGATTTGAGGCTGCCGGCAAGCCAGAGACAGAAAAAATACAGTGGTAGACATGAAAATAGCAGTGACATAAAAAAAATAAAAAAAAATACGCGATAACTTTGATTTGTTTGAGTTTGTTCATTCCAATGAAAGAACCCAAAAAAAATTAAGTCTTAGCAGCGTGCGAATAAATAATTTTTTCAGTCAAAAATCTCGTTTTAAATCTAATTGAAATAGCATTTCGCCGTGGTAATTTTCGTTAATGTGTGTCTTTTTTTCAAATAAAAGTGGTTTGTGGTAAACATTGCGATTGCACTGAAGAGAAACGAAAGTTTAAATTATCATTGAGAATATTCGTATCAATTCGTTCCTTTAAGCTATTAAATTTGTCAAAAAATGTGAAAACAGCAGTGGAAAGGTTGTAAACTTGTAAGGCTTGTCGAACAAGATACACAAAAAACCTACTTTGTATGGAGGGCCTGTATCTAGAGAGAACGTGAGGCGTCTCCCTAATACCAAGTATAAGACCCAATAATAATATATATATACATTTGAGGGGTGGGAAGCACAGTGGCATAGATAGCTTTTCGCTATGGGGGGGATGGATCTAGTTCACTCATTTTTACTTGCGACATATCGTCGATGAAACCCGAAAAGTGTGTAACTCCAAATTTTCTGAAAATGAAATTTTGATGCCATCTGTTAGACTGAGGCGAATACTACAATCCCTCACCCAATCAACAATTTTTGGTTTAAAAGCCGTTTAAAAACCTGATTTTAACTGGGGTTGAGAAACCTAACAAGTTTGAAATTGATTCAAAAGACGTCTTAAAGACCTTTCAGGAGCATCTTCATGACCGAAAATGGTCAGTTACTTTGTAACCCCAGTCATGAAAAGGTAATAAAGAAACTGGTTATTAAACGGTCAGCCTACAACTTCTAATTGAAGTTAAAAATAAACCCTGTATTTATGACCCGTTCCAGGTTATTTTGCTACCAATTTTTTTAGCTTTTCTGAAACCGTTTGTTGACGGTTTACGCAAACCTATTTTTGAGATTATTTCTCTACCTCTTGCTAACGTTTTTTCGAAACGTCGTTGAGACGTATTTTAGAACCGTTCCAGTTAGGTTATTTTGCTACTAATTTTTTTAGCTTTTTTATAACCGTTTGTTGACGGTTTATGCAGAACTATTTTGTGGAGGTTATTTGTTAACCTTTTGGAAACGTTTGAATACATCGTTTTGTGAACGTTTCAAAATGTACAACGCTTTGTATATGCAACGCAAAGAAAAGTATTAATGTTGCCATTGTGAATAAAATCCTACTGCTTATCCTATCCTAATCCTAATCCTTATGCTGAAAAAGAAGTCTTTTTTCAAAACTAAACAGATATTTCCTTATTGACATTTATTGATAAAATAATTTAATTATAATATCAATATATTAATTAATTAAAACAATAAAAAAAAGTAAACAAATAACAAAATAAAAATACTTTAAGTTCTCCAAATCTGTAGATTAATAATCGTAGATAATAAATAAATAAATAAATAAATAAATAAATAAATAAATAAATAAATAAATAAATAAATAAATAAAAATAAATAAATTTATGTTCACTGGAATGTGGAAGGTTGTACTTTCCCTGAAAATGAAATAAAAAAAGAAAAAAAGAATATGATTTACCATTAGAAATTTATGAAAATCTGAAGATGTATTAATTTTTCCTTACATGCATAGGTATTCCGAGTCTGAAGCGTGCGCCTTTAAAAAGGCGGTTTAATTATGGTGAGGTTATTGCACCTTCTTCCTTTCAAAACAGCGGTTTAATTAGGTTGAACTAGTTGTACTTTCATCCCTGAAAATAAAATTAAAAAAAAAGGAATGAGATTAACTATAAATAATTAAGAAAAAAGTAATTAATTAATTAAGGCTACTTATAATCATATTGTAATGTGTATATGCTCATATGCTCTGTTTCTCCTTCTATTGTAATGTCTAATGTGTATAGTGTATACTTTATTATCTCTTACTCTCTGTATCTCTTTCTATATTTAATGTACACACTTTTCTTACTCTCTTTACTTACTCTGTATCTCTTGTTTATTTAATGTACATACTCTCTTTACTTACTCTGTATCTCTTGTTTATTTAATGTACATACTCTCTTTACTTAATATCGTTTAATTGTAGTAGTAAACACTCGTGAGGGGCAATAATTAATTAAGATTAAGAGAAACTTTTTGTTTAGCATTAAGAACGTTAGCCCCTACAAAAATCCCAGTATTTTTTATTTGTAAATAGAGAGCTTCTCGAACTTTCAGCTTCTCCAAGAACCAATAGGAATCAATAGTAGTTTCTAGAATCCATCATTTTTGTTATATAAATAGCCGTTTAGTGGCGAGATGAAGTTAATTGATTGTGAACTGCGATAAAGTAAAGATACTGTGTTTGAAAAGTAATTGAAAGTGTTGAATAAATAAGTTTGTGAGTGATTTGAATAAAGTGAACTTGTGTTTTATTTAAAAAGTGAAAGTTTTAATTGTCGGACCAAGCCGAATATTACATTGGTGTCAGAAGTGGGATTAAAACTTATTGAGAATAAAACAGTGAACAGTGATTAAATTTTTTTTGTTTGAAATAGTGAAGTTAAAAAAAAAAAAAAAATGAGTAAAGTTTTGAAAGACTTAACTGTCTCTGAGCTAAAGGCCGAATTAAGCAAACGTGGCTTAAGTGGGGCAGGATGTAAAATCGAACTCGTAAAACGGCTACAGGAATATCTAGAAGAACAAAATGAAGACCCAGATACGTTTGCTTTCGAAGTGGAAGCAAAATCGAAAGAGGTAAATGCAACTGCCGACTTATCTACCATGATGACACTTCTTCTAGCCAAATTTGAAGAGAATCAAAAGAATGTTCGGGAGCAACTAGAAACTCAAAACAAGAATGTTCTGGAGCAACTAGAAACTCAAAGAAATGACCAAAAGCAAGAACAGCAGAATATTCTAGAGCGGTTTGACGAACAGAGAAACCTTTTAGAGGGCAGGTTTACGGACTTCGAAGAGAGAATCACTACTCTCGACGAGCGCGTCGAAAAACAAAATGCACGTTTCGAGAAAATGGACGAACAAATCGAAACCATCACAAATGAACTAGAAAAAGTGCGAAAGATGAAAGCTCGAGAACCTTCTGGTAAATGCTCAAGAAAGAGAGAAGTGAATCCTCCAAGCTTTGATGGTCAGATTCGTGGTCAATCTACAAGAAACAGTTTGAAGCAGCAGCGTTAACAAACGGCTGGGACGATGACGAAAAATACATTGCTCTTACACTTGCCTTGAGAGGAGCAGCTGCCAAACTGCTACAAACCATCCCAGCAGAGAAGAGTGGTGACTTCAAAGTTCTGGTAAACGCCATTGAACAGCGGTTTGGGGATAGCCACATGGCAGAAGCCTTCCGAGTTCAACTAAACAACAGGGCACAGAAAAGAGGTGAAACTCTGCAGCAGCTTCAGGCAGATATCGAGCGATTGGTTCACCTGGCATACCCAACAGCTGGCAACGAGATAATAAATCAACTTGCTGTTGAAGCCTTTGTGAGAGCTGTCGGCGATATAAATCTCCAAAGGGCTATTCGCACTGCCGGAAAGCAAACACTACCAGAAGCATTGGCTTTCGCTCTAACAATGGAAGCCGCAGAACAAGCTTCCCAAAACGTGCATCGCGTGAGAGAATTAGAAGTTCAAGAATGCTCTTGTCAGAAGGCTACTCTGGAAAGGAGTCAGCGAGATGGACGAGCACGATGCTGGAACTGCAACAAGACCGGGCATCTTCAACGACAGTGCAGATTACCGCGAAGAGGAACCGCATGCCAACACTGTGAACACAGAAATATGTCAACTGGTCAAAGTTACACCTACAACAATGTTGCTTCCCAAGTTGTTTCCCATCCCACCAACTTCGAGGGACAGAAGCTGGCTTCTAGTACCGATAGCTACAGAAACACCATCCAGGTTTCTCAAACGAAACGTGACAACAAGAGCCTGACCGTGGAAGCAAGTATAAACGGCAACAAATGTGTGGCTACCATCGACACCGGTGCCACGGCGTCCATTGTACGGCAGGACCTCGTTAAGAAGACATGGCTCCACAACACCAATAGCTATCGTCTAAGGACTGCAACTGGAGAAGCCGCAAAAGTCTATGGTGAGGTACGTCTTAAGATCCGGATGGCAGAGCTGGAATTCTCTCACCTGTTCCTGGTAGCAGATATATGCGACGAGTGCATTGTCGGCGTCGATTTCATGAAAGATCATGGATTGATATTGGACATCGGGAACCAAGTCCTGAAATATCCAAACATCGAGATTCCGATGATCTATGGGATTCACTCATATGAGACCTCGCTATCTGTGAAAACCGTCATCAAAGAAGATCTGACTTTGCCTGCTTCTTCAGAAGTATTCGTGTGGACGAAATTGAAGGGTAAGCCTGGAAGCCATCGATATCTCATGGTCGAACCAGCATCTGTAAAGTCCTCCCAAAACGTCACCATTGGGAAGACTCTTGTTAGACCTGTAAAAAACATGGTTCCCGTACGAATACTGAAAATCAAGCCGTACGAAGTTAAGCTTAGAAAAGGTGAGATTGTCGGACAATGCGAATCTGTATCAGCGATAACAAGGATCAGCGAAGAAGAGACAAGGCAAACATTGAAGTCCAAAGAGCTGAACTCCATAAAGACGAACATTCTCAAGTCCTCTAATCTTGGCCACCAACAACGAAGAACTGCAGAAGGTCTCCTCGAAGAATTTGCAGACATCTTTTCGTCATCGCAAGGGAAATATGACAGAACACAACTAGTTCAACATCGAATCAACACCGGGGATGCAAAGCCGATCCGTCAACCTGCAAGACGCCTTCCACTAGCCAAACAAGGTGAGGTTGGAGAACTGATAACCACCATGAAAGAAGAGGGTCTGATCGAAAACTCTAAAAGCCCTTGGGCGTCTCCAGTGGTCCTGGTAAAGAAGAAAGACGGATCAACCCGCTTTTGCGTAGACTATCGAAGGTTGAATGATGTGACCAAGAAGGATAGCTACCCTCTGCCTAGGATCAGTGATACTCTGGACGCTATGGAAGGAGCACAATGGTTCTCAACGTTGGACCTGAAAAGTGGATACTGGCAAGTAGAAATCCATCCTGAAGATAAAGAGAAGACAGCGTTCTCGACAGGAAACGGACTGTGGCAGTTCAAAGTGATGCCTTTTGGACTGTGCAATGCTCCAGCGACTTTTGAGCGCCTTATGGAATGTGTCCTGCAAGGACTCACATGGAAGTCTTGCCTGGTCTATTTGGATGACGTCATCGTATACGGGAAAACATTTGACGAACATTGCACAAATCTGAGAGCCGTGTTTCAAAGACTTCGAGAAGCCCACCTCAAGCTCAATCCAGAAAAGTGTTCACTCTTCAAAACCGAAGTGAAATACCTGGGACATATCATCTCATCCCAAGGAGTTAAGACGGATCCTGATAAGGTTGACACCGTGAAGAATTGGCCAACACCACAGGACAAACACCAACTCCGAAGCTTTCTGGGTCTAGCCACCTACTATAGGCGCTTTGTCAAAAACTTTGCTGAGATCGCCAAGAGTCTACATCAGCTAACGGAAAAGGGAAAGCAGTTTAAATGGTCAGGTGAGTGCGAGCGCAGCTTTCAAGAGCTCAAGCAACGCTTGTGTAATGCATCAGTGCTGACCTATCCGACTCCCGGAAAACCGTTCATCATTGACGCTGATGCCAGCAATGTCAGGATTGGTGCCGTACTATCACAAGTACATAATGGTGAAGAAAAGGTAATTGCCTATTACAGCAAGGTACTCTCAAAGTCAGAAAGAAACTATTGTGTGACCAGAAGAGAACTTCTTGCACTGATCTTGGCAACAAAGCACTTCCATAAGTATCTCTATGGACAGAAGTTTCTTCTCCGAACCGACCATGGAGCACTAAACTGGCTTTTGAATTTCAAGAATCCAGAGGGTCAAGTGGCGAGATGGATTGAGAGGCTGCAGACGTACGATTATGAAATTCAACATCGGAAGGGGAAGCTTCACTCAAATGCTGATGCACTGTCTCGGAGACCATGTAAGCAAGACTGTAAGCATTGCAGACGCCAAGAAGAAAAAGAAGTGGTTACTGTCCAACGAACCAGAACCGATCCCATTTATGGCTGGAGCAACGACGAGTTGAGGAAGGCTCAACAAGAGGACCCAGATATTGAACCCATCCTCGCATGCAAGAAACACCAGGAAAAACCAGAATGGGCTGATATCTCCGACAGAAGTCCAGCTCTGAAGGCCTATTGGGCACAGTGGGACTCGTTGCATGTCCAAGAAGGTGTCCTTCGACGTAAGTGGGAATCAGCAGATGGAAAGTCCTATGTAATGCAGCTAGTCTTACCGAGATCGAAGATTATGGACGTTCTGCGAGAGATGCATGATGGAGTTTCGGGAGGCCATCTAGGAGTAAACAAGACGCTAGAAAAGGTTCGACAACGATTCTATTGGCTACATGCAAGGGAAGATGTCGAGAAGTGGTGCCGAAAATGTGATACCTGTGCTGCCACCAAAGGCCCAAACAAAAAGAATCACAGCCAAATGCAGCAGTATAATGTCGGATCACCCTTTGAAAGGATTGCAATAGACGTGGCGGGTCCATTTCCGGAAACAAATAATGGAAATCGTTATATTCTGGTCGTCATGGATTATTTCAGCAAGTGGCCTGAAGCATACGCCATACCGAATCAAGAAGCCAAAACAGTCGCAGACCAAATTGTGTTCAACTGGGTGAGCAGATTCGGTGTTCCATTAGAACTGCATTCCGACCAGGGAAGGAACTTTGAATCAAACATATTCCAGGAAGTTTGTGGGCTTCTTCACATCAAGAAGACAAGAACAACACCACTCCACCCACAATCTGATGGCATGGTCGAACGGTTCAACCGAACCCTTAAGGAACATCTTTGCAAAGTTGTGGACGACAACCAGCGAGATTGGGATCGACACATTCCACTGTTCTTGATGGCGTATCGAAGTGCAAGACATAGCTCAACTGGCCATACACCGTCTGAGATTTTGATGGGAAGGAACATCAGATTGCCGAGTGAAATTAAATTTGGATGTCCCACGTCGGAACCGCAAGCCGAGGATGACTACTTGGATGACCTCAGAGAAAGACTCCTTCAGATCCACGACGATACTAGGTCAAAAATAAAGATGTTCAGTGACCGAATGAAGACACGCTACGATATACGAGCGACAACAACAGAGTTCCAAGCAGGAGATCGAGTGTGGCTTTACAATCCCCATCGACAAAAAGGGTTGTCACCGAAACTTCAACGGGACTGGGAAGGTCCATATACAGTGATTAGCAAAATCAACGACGTCGTATACCGGATACAAAAAGGAGTCAGAGGTAAACTTAAAGTCGTACATCGCGACCGACTACATCGCTACAGTGGTGATGAGAAAGATGGATTTGTTCGGGACGATCAATCCTAAGGAGGGGGCAATGTAATGTGTAAACACTTTATTTATCTCATACGCTCTGTATCTCCTTCTATTGTAATGTCTAATACTAATGTGTATACTTTATTATCTCTTACTCTCTGTATCTCTTTCTATATTTAATGTACACACTTTTCTTACTCTCTTTACTTACTCTGTATCTCTTGTTTATTTAATGTACATACTCTCTTTACTTACTCTGTATCTCTTGTTTATTTAATGTACATACTCTCTTTACTTAATATCGTTTAATTGTAGTAGTAAAAACTCGTGAGGGGCAATAATTAATTAAGATTAAGAGAAACTTTTTGTTTAGCATTAAGAACGTTAGCCCCTACAAAAATCCCAGTATTTTTTATTTGTAAATAGAGAGCTTCTCGAACTTTCAGCTTCTCCAAGAACCAATAGGAATCAATAGTAGTTTCTAGAATCCATCATTTTTGTTATATAAATAGCCGTTTAGTGGCGAGATGAAGTTAATTGATTGTGAACTGCGATAAAGTAAAGATACTGTGTTTGAAAAGTAATTGAAAGTGTTGAATAAATAAGTTTGTGAGTGATTTGAATAAAGTGAACTTGTGTTTTATTTAAAAAGTGAAAGTTTTAATTGTCGGACCAAGCCGAATATTACAATATTAACAATTTCGAGTCAGAATTACATACATGCAAAACATAATTAAGTGTGTGTATCAGAATTTATAAATAAAAAGAACGTTGCTTAAAAGAATTTACAATTCAACTTACTGTTTTTATTTTACTTGCAAGCATTTTCCAAGTCTGAAACGGGCTTGCTTGAGATTCGCCTTGAAAAAGGCGGTTGGATCTGCATCATCGCTGAAGGTTGGAAATCTTTCCCTCACGGCTTCCAGAATGATGTCGAATGTATGTTTGTAGTGCTCGAAACTCTTCTTAGTCGCAGTTCCCAACCAGGAAAATTGCATTTTCAATTCGTCGCAAAACATAAATTTGGCTATGGTGCGAAAATTTGTTAATCACCCCTCAGATCGTACATAAGAAGTAAAAATACGTATATATATAGATGTATATAGTTAAGAGGGAGCCTGATATCGATAGTCTTCAAATAAAAGAAACGCTTCACGTTTTGTAATTAAGATTAGCTTTATTCTTTTTAAACTGAAGCTACGAACACGAACTTAGACTTAGACTACGCTATCAGAACTAAACTTACTTGACTGACATTACGTTATGTGAGAATGACCATCTCTCCATCTTTCTTCGTTAGAAGAACAAATGTTGGAGAGAGAGTAAACTCTCCAAAGCTTGAGTCGGCTCACACTTGATGTTTGCTTAGCAAATATCGAGTGTGTGCTGAGATCGTATAATCTACCTTAGTGGGTTTGGGTAAAGGAGTTAGGGTTATACTTAGGTCACATTCTACTATATAACAATATGCATGCAATTGTGATCGTTGAATTGAATTCACCAGTCCGTTTTGTATGTAGTTAGAAAATATAAACACACATTGCGCTGTTAGAGTTGGTTCAAAAAAACTTGTTTGAATTGATTCTAACTATGTATTGGATATGTGTTCACAAAAATTATAAAAACAAAACAAAAAAGGACTGCGTTAATGAGAACGGCATATTAGTTGTGAAATAACTTTTTTACGGTTAAAATATAACCTTTTACACATAGGAACACAGCTGCTTTGCACAAACAGTTACAGTTAAAACGTAACTTATCACAAGCAGCTATGTACTTCGTAATTAAATTCGCCCGAATTTTTTTATTTTCACACCCCAAATTGATTCTCTTTTGGGCAAAATTTTTTCCGCTCGTTTCACTCCCAATCAAACCAAATTGCTTTTGAAAGTTGTTAGTCATCATCCACCAAGGTAAAAAAATATGCTCAAAATGAATTATTGCAGTGCAGCACCTGCTATCCAGACACTAGCATGCTTTTCCAAATTAAAGGAAACAGTAAACAGATTTGAAAATGAATGGCTCTATCCATTTCGTCGACAAATAGCTAGGTAGTAGATAAATAAAAATGATCTTATTTATTTATAGGACATTTTGGGGCTGTTGTTATGACCCAGTGGGTCATTAGCCTCGAAACCCATTTTCGGGACTTCTGACTTCCGGACCAGTTTCCCTGTGCCATGTATAAATGTGTGAACTTAGTTCCCATTAGAAAGTGAACTAAGTTCTCACCGTACATGGGAACTAACTACACTTTACAAAAGTGGAGTAAGTTCTCACTTGGTGGGAAGTAAATCCCTCAGTGGAGTTAGTTCCCGTGGAGTTATTTCCCCACCGTCAAATATAGGTTTGGAATAAACCCAATATTTGACCGTGGTTGCGACATAACTTTTTTCTAGCTCATTTGTGACCAAGGTTTTAAGAAGTTATATTAAAACTGATGTTATTCTACAACCAAGGTTACAAATTGTTGATTGGGAAACCGGTAATCCACATTTTATTCATATTAACCGTTGAATTGGCCTTTTAGAACAAAAGTTTTACTCTATGACCTATGGAGAAAATATTTGTTTTTGTGCTCTCCTGTAAAATTTGCTATATGGAGATACACACTTTTCGAGTTTCACCGACCGACGGTATAGAATATATGTATATGACAAGTTTTGGATGTCTGTCTGTCTTTCTTTCATCTATCTCTTAATTGAACAATGTGTTCGTCACGATTTTGAGTGGCTCGTAGCTGAAGATCAATTCTATCAACATCAATTACTGAAACAAAGAATTTAATGAATCTTCAGTTGAAATCCGAAAATATCGACTTAGAGTATCAACGTGAATCAGTGAACCATTTCTATGTTTAATAATGTGCTCGTAAATATGAAAACAGTCCAAGGCATTTTTGTAGTTAAGAAATATTAGAAGGTAATGGAAGGTGCTTAATGGCATTTAAATGTTGATTGTAAGGGCGATTGCCTCTTTTATTTACACTGATTCCCAAATATTCTATATTTGGTATAACAAAACTGACATTTTTTAATTTTAAGCTCCAGCCGAAATCCAGCTATTCTTTTATATTAGCTCTTCAATTATATTAGAAGCCAAGGTTATATCATCTAAATAGACGACTATTGATCCTTCGTTTAAAAATGGCCGCAATACATAGGTTATGAAACTTTGGAATATCGGAGGGCCATGACTAAATACTCATACTTTCCATCTGCTGTTACAAAAGCAGTATACTTAATCGAATCTTCTACCACGCGGATTTGATGAAACCCTTTTTGAAATCTAGAGTAGTAAAATATTTTTTTCCACTAAATTTCTCCAAACATTCATCAATAATAGTTGGAGAGCCGGCTGCTCAACTACATTTCCATTCTACATGTCGTCCCGAAACGAAATGTTGAAAAACCATTTTTTGGTGTCTGGGATAACTCTACGCCGCCGACTTGCCTGATTTTATGTGGTGCAATATCATAGTATTTAACTAATGAAAATGCAAAAATCGACAAAAATATGTTGCATAACGTCCCGGGATAGAATTTACAGTTTTGGAAAGCTTTTTAGCTGCCCATTCCAAAAACATGGACTTGCCACCCCGTATTTGGTGCAAAGACCGTGGCAAGTCGCTTTGAATGACGCGATATTCGTGGAAAATATGTCACATCGTGTCCCGACTTGAAATTTTGCTAGAATGTTTACCTCAATGTTTTTAAGCTAATGGCGTGAACTTGCCAGCGCTAATCTGGTGCTAATCTAAACTTGCCAGCATTCAAAGTTAGAATAACGAGAAAAACGAAATAATGTGTGATGAGTTAAGATCCACATAGCTTATGTTGGTGACTCCTTATTATATGTTTTATGACCACATTTTTTCCAACAACTTATTTGGTTACTCTAGGCCAGCTATACTCAACCTGCGGCCCGCGGCGTGGTTTAATAAATTCTTAAAATATCGAGTGACTGCAGAAAAACGTGAGAAAAATATATCCTTTTGAGTTTTCAAAATGGAAGCAATACTAGAACGTACAGCAATGGAAAAGTAGAAATCGTGTGGCTTCAAAAAATTATTCTAGATGTCACTCCTTTCTACGCCAGGAAAGGTTTGAACAACTAAATGAAAAACAGATGTCGCTGAGTATTCCTTACTTTTCTTGCCATTGCGAAATTGAATTGGATAATTGGAATCATTTTATTCAAATTTTGAATGGACATCTTTTCGACGAAAACCGACTACTGGGGCCTGATTATGGGGTTCGCGGCGGATCGTTTTCAATTCGACCTTTCAAATTCGACTCGCTTCGTATTTCCTTATTAACGAACTCGCGGCGAAGCGAGAAAACGCCTTCCAATATTCCAGTGATTTGACACTTAATATTCCAGTTAATAATGTGAACAGTGTTGCCGCATGTTAAAATTTAAATGAGTCTCCGCTGCTGAAAAAAATAGTCATATAATAAAAATAAATTTTATTTTTCACACAAAGGTTCTTCTAATGGAAGATTCTGAACTTTGGCAGTTAATAGCGGCCTTTTTTGAAGCTACATCTTTTGGTTATCATTAATCCAGTCTGTTTTGCAAGAGTATTGATTACATTTTATAATTTGCATGAGAAGAAGAATGTTAATAAACATGCAGAAATGAAAATAAACTCTTTTTTCATGCACTAACTGTAGAATACTGAAAAAGATAAATCAAATTTAATAACATGAGACCCTGAGCCAGCTTATCAAAAATCACTCTATCAGAAAATGCCGAATGGTGGTAACTCTGAATAAACACTCTTTCGTCTGTGAATCCGCCAATGAAAAGCTGTCGTATTTCAACTCGCCAGCAAACATTATGACATTTCAAATACGCCTTCGAATTCGTTAATTGGTCGAATTCAAAACGAAGAAGACGAAAGCGAACGCAATAATTGAAAAATATCAAACTCGCTAGCAAAACGATTCGCCGCGAATCCCATAATCAGGCCCCTGCACTCCTACTGTGGACCCCAGTGCGGATTTTAAAGTTATCATTCCATCTCGAAAAGAGTGGGATGATGACTTAGTGACGAGAGGCTTCGGCATATCTATTTTCACTGACGGCTCAAAAATGGAGTGTGGGGTTGGTGCAGCAATTTTCTCTGAGTCTTTAAATTTCTCCAGGTCATCTTGCCTTCCTGACTTTGCTAGTGTCTTTCAGGCTGAACTACTCGCTATTAAGGAAGCATGCAAATTACTAAAACTAGATCCAAATCAAAACCGCAATACAGCTATCTTTTCGGACAGTTAGGCGACTATTCAAGCGATTTGCTCGTCCACATCATCCTCCAAATTAGTTCAACAATGCCGAAGTGAGCTAGCGGGCATGAACATTGGACTCAGGGTTACTCTTGTCTGGATTCCGAATAAAAGTGGCTTTGAGGCCAATGAACGGGCTGACGAGCTGGCAAGGCAAGGATCAGCCCTTCATAGCTCACTCGCGGAAAGAGTCAACATTCCTCTTGGTGCTATGAAGGGCAAGATCTTCTCAATTTTTATCGCTGAATCATATATAGAAATATATGGCCCACCTACAATAAATCCTGCACTAATAACCTTATTTGCAGACCCAGGCAAGACATATAGCCAGGGTCGTTACAACATGCACCGGACACTGGCCTGTTGGTTAACACGCATCTTAGCTGGGCATTCCTCACAATATTTTCTGTCGTAGTTGTGGGGGCCAGCAAGAAAAGGAAACTGTTCTTCACTTCCTGTGTAAGTGTCCTGCCCTAGCCAAAACGAGAACCAAATCATTGGGAAAGTCCTTCTTCAATAACCTTAATGAGCTTTCCGAACTAAAGATCAGAGATTTGATCTCCTTTCTAAACGCAACGAAGTGGATTTGAGGCGTATTTTAAACTATTTATTTCAGTTCCTCTTCGAGCTTGAGATCGCCAGCTAGCGAACTAAAAACAAAAACTCAGAATTTTAAATAATCCCTCTTTAATGAGTTTTTATGGTATCAAAACGGTGCAAGCCAGTGCTAATTGGGTCACCGAGCTAGACTGCTCGTTTCCGCCATTTCTACTACAACTACAATGCACATTAAAATGAGTATTATTATTTACGATAAAAAAAAATGCTTGTGGCCCGGGGTAGCGTTACAAAATTATCAATGTGGCCCATTAAAATAAAAGGTTGAGTATGGCTGCTCTAGGCCTTTATAATTTTATTTTTAAAAACACAGAAATCGTCTATTTAAGTTTACTAGCAAGAAAGAATTCCAGAGGTCTTGCAAAAGTAAGTTGGTAAAGTTACGTGCATATTTACGTAACTTATTGTTGAAAACATTGCTTTTATGTTCAATTTTTCATTTTTTATTTCAGATGCAATAAAATATACACTGGGGCGTATACGTGTTTTTCATAGAATTTTTAATTGTATACCTACGCTTTTTCTTTACTTTTTGCTTGTGAACTTTACGTTTTTTGTATGGATTGTAATCTTGTTATTTTTAAAACCTCATGTATCAGCTTGGAACCACCCTTCCTCAAACATTCGGAAAAGTAGCTGAGTCCATTTTGCAAAAAATTTGCAGCACTTCTTCAAAAGAAATACATCTTATTTTCGATCGGTACTTCCAGCCTTCAATAAAAGATGTTGAAAGACAGAGTCGCAATGAAGTTGACGTTCAATTTGCCATACAAGGTCCGCTTCAACCTCGTCCAAATAACTTTAAAGATTATTTGAAAAATGTTCGCTTCAAAGAGTCTTTAGTACATTTTGTAGCTACTCACTGGGCGAATTATGAAATGGCTCCAATTTTAGGTGATAAGAAAGTGTTCACAACAGTTGATGAACAATGTTTTTCGTTCTCCGTTTCAAATAACCGTGTAATTAAACAGAAAGAGAGTAACTACGAATGCCAGCATGAAGATGCAGATACTTTACTTTACTGGTAAATTTAAGTAAAGTGCCTGGTAGGGTTGCTTAAACATCGGTTTTTGGCCCTATCGATAGTATCGATAGTTTTCGAAAAAAACTATCGATAGTATCGATACTATCGATTGTTTTCTTTTTAATCAAAATAATCCTTACAAAAGTAATTTTATAAGAAAAGTTGTTCATTGAATTTCTACACATGGACTGCCAGTCGTGCAAAATCTCATATTAAATTTAGAAACAAATGATTTCATCGATTTTAGTCCTTGAAATTGCAATTGAAGAGTAGAATCCCTAACAATAGAACTAATTTTAAATATTTCTCGCCGTTCGTGTTCTTTGGGCGCGTTCACGTTCAAAAAGCAGTAAAGCGTGTAGTTGTTTTTGTAATTTTATTTTCAATGAAAGTCTGACGCAAAAAATTACGACATTAACTTCAAGTTGTCTAGAAGGAAAACTTCTTTCATTAAAGCTGAGGTAATTTTCGGTTATTGACCGACTTATTCAAGTCGTTTACTTCAATCTGAAATTGAACAAGACCTCAGAGAAAGCAAACTAGAAAACAAAATAGAACGCATACTTTAATACAGTGTGATCTACTACCCGACGCTTGCAATATCAAGGACTAATGTCATGTAAAGCAGTCAATGTATAGTAAGTCAATTTAGTTGAAGAACATTGCTACATTTATTGAAAATGTGAATTTTTTATATATTTATGTTATTATGACTCTTTCGAATTCTCCTTTAAAATTCTATCCCCTGAGACGAACACTATTACACCATGACTCTTAAGACACGACCCAAATTTGACAATACTCTTTAATTAAAATTTCTTGAAATGAAATGAAAAACATTATTTTCCACTTTTTCAAATAGCGAGGTATACATGTGACCTCCAAGCAAGACGAATTTAAATATAAAATAATAAGAAAACATTGAATGAAAAGTTAAGCAGAGTTTATCTAATAATGAGTAGGGAGACTCTTTTGAAAATGTAGTAGGCACTACTAAAACTACAAATTTTCGAAATAAACACAACAAAAATGCCATACTAAGTGAAAACAGTCAAAGGAAAATTCCTTATATAAAACTGCCTGCGCATGAAGAAATGACTACACGTTTATCACGTGCTTCTTTCCTTTTTTCCCCTAATAGACTTTCAAAGGCGGTCTGACTTGATTGTCATGAATTATGAAAAAATAAATTTCGATAAAATAGCTTATGTTGTTTCCCTTTCCTTCCTACAAGTTTCTCATTGGCATCTATTTCCAATATCTGTGTGAAAATATGGGTGAATCAACAGGTGAATTTTCCTGAGTTTCCCTACTCATTATAAGATATGCTCTGAAGTTAAGAACGTCAAAAATTGAGTCGTATAAAAATTTTCCTGCGACTCATCGGGTAAATTATTTTCTATTTCCTTTTCGAGCCTTGTATCCCTTTTGCACCAATGTAGTTCGAAAAGAGTCACGACTGATGCGTTGTCGTTTAATAGCAGTCTTAAGGAGCATAACGTTTTAAGCTAATTTACGTTAATACGTTTTTCAATTCATTAAAAAATACCAAAAAGAGAAAAATAAGAGTTTCATAAACGTTGAATGAATAGAAGATGTTTTATCTTAAATTTGTTTCGCAAATAAGTCAATTCTTGCCTGCCTTTGAAAAATATTGCTCAAAATAAACAATCGATAGTATTTTAACACCATCGAATATACGCGATAGTATTTTACTATCGATACTATCGATAGACTATCGATGTTTAAGCAACCCTAGTGCCTGGAATGCCAGTTAGAATGACGTCTCCAAAAACACGGAAAGTGAGTCGTAGTTACGACGAAGTATGCATAAATTGCACGGAATTAGCACCCATCCTCGGACCTACGTTGTGTTCAGCCCTTCCAGCATTTCATGCGTTCACTGGGTCAAATTTTAAAGCGTCTTTTTTTAATCGAGGAAAAGTTAAACCGTTCAAGATTTTAGAAGACAACGTTTTCTTTCAAGAGGTTTTCGCTTCTCTGACCCATCCAGCTGATATCTTTGACGACGACAAAATTGATGCTATTCAAGAATTCACTTGTTTGATGTATAAAGTAAAAGCACAGATAATAAATTTATACAGATGTCTCATCCCTGCAGAAAAAAATGAAATATATTTTGCTCTTAACAGACAACGCCGTAACAGACAAGGAGCTTTTGGAAGCTTTTTTCCTTGCCTAAGTATTCATTTATGGGCAATGAGGCGAGCGAAAATAGATTTTTAATGCATTAAGTGAATGCGTTAAAGCTTTTGGAAAAAGCTTTTTTATGGAAGCTTTCAGTTTCATATATCATTTCTCGCCATAAGGGTGAGACATCTGTATAAATTTATTATCTGTGCTGAAAGCTACCAAAAAAAAAGCTTTTTCCAAAAGCTTTAACGCATTCACTTAATGCATTAAAAATCTATTTTCACTCGCCTCATTGCCCATAAATGAATACTTAGGCAAGGAAAAAAGCTTCAAAAAGCTCCTTGTCTGTTACGGCGTTGTCTGTTAAGAGCAAAATATGTTACATTTTTTTCTGCAGGGATGAGACATCTGTATAAATTTATTATCTGTGGTAAAAGGTTGCAATAGTGTCAACAGTGCACGATTTCAGCTTTTTCAGAAAAAATACGGCAGAACGAAGGAGAATGAAAAATTTTTGAAGGAAGTGAAAGGTTTCGATTCCAGTACAATCCCGCCATGCTCGAAATCTTTGAAACAAAAAATGTTGAGGACAGTATATGTAAATTCCATGTGGTTGAATTCGACAGTTGCATCCTGCGTAAACTTTTCTGCAGAAGACTGTGGTTGGTTCATTGAAAACGGGGTTTTTAAACCACGCTGGTTTGTCGGCGAGTCAACACCTCTCGATGTTGAAGATGTCATATGCATTGCAGAAGATGACTATTTAAATAATGATGACTCTGATGTTGTTATTTCGTCTAGTGATAATTCTGACACGGATAAGACGATGATAGTTACAAATGTTTTTTATTGAAGTTAATTATTGTTAATAAAACGAACTGATTTATTCATTGAGGCGTGAAATTTTCACTTTTTTCTAAATTTGCAATGAGGGGAATAATGAAAATAATGGAACAGAGAAGGGTTTTGGTGCTAGGTTTGTATGAGTGTACACCTCATTGTGGCTTAAAAACAATTAATTAAATTATTTGGATTATTATTTCGTTTTTCTCGTTATTCGCGCCAGATTAGCGCTGGCAAGTTCACGCCATTAGCTTAAAAACATTGAGGTAAACATTCTAGCAAAATTTCAAGTCGGGACGCGATGTGACATATTTTCCACGAATATCGCGTCATTCAAAGCGACTTGCCACGGTCTTTGCACCAAATACGGGGTGGCAAGTCCATGTTTTTGGAATGGGCAGCTAAAAAGCTTTCCAAAACTGTAAATTCTATCCCGGGACGTTATGCAACATATTTTTGTCGATTTTTGCATTTTCATTAGTTAAATACTATGATATTGCACCACATAAAATCAGGCAAGTCGGCGGCGTAGAGTTATCCCAGACACCAAAAAATGGTTTTTCAACATTTCGTTTCGGGACGACATGTAGAGTGGGATTGAGCAGCCGTCTCTTGGACTATAATGGGTATTGGAAAACTATCACGAACGGTTATCTTATTCAATGGTCTATAGTCAACACATTGGCGTTTTTCGCCACATTTTTTTGGAACCAACACCAAAGGAAAAGCGTATGGTGATTCACTTGGACGTATGAATTTCTTTCTTAATAAATCTTATACATTTTCTTCAAAAATCTTTTTATCTGCATATGAAGTTCTTCTAGGACCATAACTAATAGGATTATCAGAAGAAAGATGTATTCTCATCTTATAATCATGTTCAATAAGTGGAATATTTTTAACGTCTAAATAATCGGAACAAATAATTTCTTCAACCTTTTCTCAAATAAACTTACATTCGGATTAATATCATTCTATTCGGAATTTGTTTTAATTAAATCAATAGCATAAATCTTTGACGTTGGGTAGTAAGGTCTTAAGTCAAAAAATCGCATTTTGGGGTTTTTATGGGGTTTAACTAAGTTTTTTTTTCTCTTTCGTTTGGTACAAAGGACTTGAGTCTGGCACAACTGCTTCCTATTGGAAACAACTTGGTCTTAAGGCAATATGTTAGAAAAATGCATACTTGGTTTGGTATTAAGGTCTTAAGTTGACTTAAGTCCTTGTGACCGATGTTTTTGAAAAATTTAAAATTCTCTCAAAGACTTAAGTCAACTTAAGTCTTTTGTACCGACACGATACCAAATAAGCGAATGGCGTATGTCAAGTTATATAAAGGTATTTTTTCACCAATGACAAAAACAAAGAAAACACGGGTTTTCACAAAACTCAAGAATTTCTTTTTCAGTTTTACAACTCAAAACAACGATACCTAAGTGAGGATATGATGAATGTGGCGATACAATTTTTATTAGGGACATCCGGTATTCAAATACTTAACCCTTTGCTTCTCTGGAATTATAGGCACCTAACAATAGGTAGCCTTGTTTTTTTTTTTAAATATTAACCCTTTCTCATATTATTTGAGTGACGGTGGTCTGGTCACGTATGCCACTTTTCTAGGAATATTGATTGATATACCTATTAAAAAGTACATTTTTGTGATTTTATGTATGTTATTTTTTAATTTAGGCCTATTTTATTTGCAAGTACTAGGTATGTATGCTAGATCTGCATGTAACTTTACCTATGTTAGCTTTTATAACCTTCATGAGTTATATAAATAAGCCAAGTCAAATAATAAGGACATTTATTAAAGTGCGTTCAGTTGTGCAACAATGAGTGAAAGGAGTAAATATATATTAAATTTAGCCTTAGCAAATTCTGGAAATCAGTGGTAATATTCAAAATACAATAACATTTTATCAGAAAATGCAGGAATTGCTACTGCTTATGGAAGATCAGCTGCACCTGGGTCGTCACCTGCTCCATCATTACTTGCTAATATGTCAAACATATTATTTGATTCTGATGATAGCGTTATGGATGTGGATTTTGTACAAGAAGATTTATCAACTGATAGGAGAATGAAGGAAGTTGCAAGTAGTTCACCTCAAGCAAATGAAGGGACAACAGTTGAGAATATGGAAAGTAATAAATAAGTATATGTGGCATGAAGCTCTAGCTGATAGAGGGGGAAGTGAAATAGCTTCCTGCCTATACTCTCATATAAAAAACTGCCTGACGATGTTTCTGAAGTGACATTTTACTCGGACACATGCGGAGGACAAAATAAAAACAGTCATGTGGCGGCAATGTTTTTATTCGCTCAACACCATTATCCGCTTTTAACGATTAACCACAAGTTCCTTGTACCGGGTCATACTCACATGGAATGTGACGTGGACCATTCCATGATAGAAAAACAGAAGAAGAAAACAAAAACACCTGTTTATCACCCCCACGATTGGTACCAGCTTGTACGAACCACGGGCCTTAAGAATTCAGGTTCAAGAAATGCAGCAGGAGGAATTTTTTGATTTTGCCGCATTGTTAAAGACCCTTTTTGTATGCCGAAAGAAAAACACACAGAATGAACAGTTTTCTTGGCACAGCGCGCAATGGCTCCAATGCCAGGAAAATGGCTTATTGAAATATAAATACAATTTAAGCCATTCCGACGAATTTAAAAACCTGAGTTTTCTTAGAAGGGGAAAAGAGAAAAACGTCACAAACTATCCTCTTCAAGCGAAACACAAGACTAGTCCCAATATCCGACGAGAAGAAAAAAGATTTATTATCTCTGTTAAGTCTGGTGCCACCTGTCTTTCACGGCTTTTATGAGAATCTACCAACTTCATCCTCCGCAACAAATGATGACCCCGATTTGGTAGATGAAGAAAACGAAGCAGAAACAACTTAAACAAATTATTTTATAAAAATAAATTTTTGGGGAGTGGTACGAAATCCCCAAAAGACAAAATCACCATGGGGACAAAGTCTCAAAAAAAAATCCAACTTGCCAATATCTCCACGCCAACATCCCCACAGAAAAAATCCCCAAAGAAAAAATACTTTTTGCCAAAATCTCCTTGAAATCTCCAAATCTCCAATATTCAAGTACGTCTACTTACACCGTTCCTCTCACGACATGTTTTGTTTTATATTCATTCTTTATTTGTTAAAACATTAAACAAAGTTCTTTTGAATTATTTTTTTTTATTTATTTTGAATAAAATGAATTACATTTAAAATGAATTAAACTTTTATTTCTTAAACAACCTTAACTGAATACAATAATATCTCCAAAACAAATATGTTCAAGTAGTGAATCATGCGATTAAATCGCGCGATTTAATCGCATGATTCACTACTTGAACATATTTGTTTTGGAGATTTTGGCATGGAGATTTTGTCCATGGGGATTCTCTCTTTGGAGATTTCGCTGCTGGAGATTTCAGTTTGGGGATTTTGGGTTTGGGGGTTTTCGTTTGGGGATTTTGGCTTGGGGAAAACGTCACCAACCCAAATTTTTGTTGTTAATTTTGTTTGTACACTAATAAATCACTTATTTTATTTTGTCCTTTGCCCTTAAAACATTTATTTTTTTGTTATTAAGTTTTATTTTGTAGAGTTTTTATTAATTAAACAACATCCTATTTCAAAAATTGATGGCAATGTTTCGTTTTCTAACATAAGTCTTTTGAGGAAACACAAATTCAACAAATAGTACCAAATGAGATGGTCCAAAAGACTTAAGTCATCGAAAAAACCTTAAATACTTATAAATTTGGAAAAATGTATTTACTATTATGTAGATCTTCATTTCAAAGTATATTTGCCATACTTTTTTGTTAATGAATATTTAACCCTGATTTACAAATAATTTTACAACTTTCATTTTCGTTTTATGAAAAACTGCATTTTCTGACTTAAGCCCTTACTACCCAACGTCAAAGAAATATCAGGAACCAAATGACAATCTATGTTCTCAGGCTTATAACAAATACGTACGGGCAAATCAACTGCTGATAGCTTATTATAACATACGGAACAAACGAAAGTAATCTTAATACTTTAAAACAACTGTTACATTGCACTTGATTATCAATCTTAATTTCATTAATATTGGAATCAATATTGAGTTCAACGTTTGGTTTCGGAAACAGATTGGAAATAAAAAATAAGCCAATTTTAAAAGATCGCAAGAAATTGCGACCTAAAATCAATGAATGTTTTATTAAATAATCGGGAATTACATAAATTTTAATTGATTCGGTAACTCCACGGAATGTAATATAAATTTCAATTTCACCATAGGTACACTCATTCCCCTTTGGTTTAGAAACCAATATATAGATTACAGTAGTTTCGTATTCTGCTGATTGCCTCAGAAAGGCTATCCGAGCAGATGACAATGTTATTCGGTATTGTATTTGCGATTTCAATGGCTTTCAGGTATCGCGTATGCCTCAGTAGAGAAAATTGAAGAGTAGTTTGGTAGACTTGTACTGTATAGAATATTACGTAAATATATATGAAATAAAAAACACAACCCATCAATTTTCAAAATATTTTTATTTCTTTTTTTTCCGAAAAATATGATTTTTTTTATATATTTATTATTTTTTTAAGATTTTTAAATATAGTCTTCAAATTAATAATATTTTTGTTTAATAATATATATATTATTTAATATAATAAACTAAAGAAATAGGGAGCAAACACAACAAGTCAATTAATAATAATAATTATGTTAAAGTTAAGTTAAAAAAAAAATATTAAAACAAATCTAGTCCAATGCAATTATTGTTTTGCTTAAGATTTTGAAGAGACAAAAATTAAATTTTGATTTAAAACATTCCAACTACTCTTTTTATGAATAATGTCAAATTATTAACTTATTTATAATAAAATCTGAGTTTAAAAGCTTTTGGATTATTACTTTGGGGCGAATCAAGAAAGGAAGGACGTTTTTTTTTATTTTTGTTTTTAAAATGTACTTCGTTAAGTTAAATTTGTTTTTCTTCCCTCGAATTGAATTGATGTGAAGAGACTTATTCGGTTTTAGGTTAGGTTTATTTTTGTAGAGTTTATTTCCACACGAGAACAATTACATACTTTTTTTGTTTCTCTCTAAATTCATAGAACAACTACATTTATGTATATCCTAGCGGTTTTTTGTTGTTCTAAATTCTAACTATTTAATTATTTTATTTTATAATAATTTTCTGAGTTACCGTTGCTGTCAATAGTTTATGAACGAAATACGCATTGTTTCTTCTTACAGTTAAAATTGTTTTCTTCTAGAATTTGTTTGTTTTTATTTACAAGGATTACACACGATTACGCCGCTCCTCCATTTTATGGGGTCGGGTGGGGTTTTTGTTTTGGTTTACTAATTTTTTTTTAATCATTTTTGTAGTTTTTTTAATTTGTTCTCTTTCTACATTACAACAAGAACAGAAAAATCAAAATACAATCTTCACACAAAAAAGGAAGAGATTGTAAACTAGTGAATTACAAATCGAAACTATTTTTTTGTTTGTTTTATTGTTTTTTTTTTTACACATGCACACACCTGATTTGCTTTTCTATTTATTTGTTGTTGTTGTTTCTATAAACTGCGAATTATTTTGATTGGTGTTTCAGTTTTTATTGATCTGTTTTTAGCTAAAACGAATTTGTTTGTTTTGTTGCTTTTTTTTCAAAGTATTCCGTGCTGTGTTGGTGACAAAATTATTTGTAATTGGCGCTGTTATTTGCTGGTTTATCAATCTGTATAGTCCCACCATTCTTTTTCGTAGCCTTCGTGAACATGGTCCAAGAGAACTTTTCTGCGCTTCTCGCAGTACCTAGAAAAATTAAAGAAAAGTAAAATCCAGTTAGTCACACTTCGAGAATTTCTCACTTAGCACTTTGAAAAATGGGAGGGAGGAGGCGTAGAGTCAACAAGGTCTAAGGTAGCTTACTTGAAGTATGTTTTAAGTTATTATGGGGAGCTTGGTGTGTCAAATGGTAGATATAAAAGCACTCATTAGGACTCAAACTCACATCATACCCAATGGGGTAGTACCGACATCAACCACAGAGGTGAGTCTCTTTTTGAATTTATACTAGACCATAATATTTTAATAGCAAACAGGGGCAAAGAACCCACGTTTGTAACTAAAAATAGAAAAGAAGTGCTTGACGCTACCCTAACCAACAACTCAAGCACAATAGTAATAGATCAATGGAATGACCTTAAAGAGGAATCATTCTCAGACCATAAACTGATAGGCTTCTTGATACAAAATGAAGTAGCAACTCCAAAACCCTTTAGGAACTTCAGGAAAACAAACTGGAATGTATTATGTAGGGAAGTAGGACAGGGGATTCAAAACCCGGACACACTTCTATTTCAAGAACCCTCCGACATAGATATTGCGTCAGAAAAACTCAGAGTTGTTCTGAATCACGCTTTAGAAAAAAGCTGTCCCATCAATCATATGGGAAAAGGTAGGAAAAAACCACCCTGGTGGACCACTGAAATAGGCAACTTAAGAAAAGAAACAAGAAGACTTTTCAACGTCGCCAAAAGAACTAGAAAAGAAACTGATTGGGAACATTATAAGACCAGTCAACGTACATATTGGCGCAAATTTTAAGTCAGCCCTCGTTTAAGCAATAAAGTCTACTCTACTTAAGCACTTCTAACTTTTTCTTATTTTTAAACACTTTAAACGAGTCTTCTAATTAGATTGGACTTTAAACATAACGTTGTGTGAACTCGCCTAAATGTGACACATCGATAAATTGAATAAGTAAACTGTCATTTTACGCTTGCAGTTTTTATCGGTTTTTATTACATTTATCTCCCCAAAACAGGAAAAAATGTGATTATTTAGTGTTTGTATATTTAGTTCTAATAAATGTTATGTTTTTCTTTGAAAAAATGTGTTTAAATAAATATCCAAATGATGTTCCAATTTGTTTTGTTTTTATTTGTCATAGTGAAGGTGGAATAGTGTCCTCTGAAATGGGTATAAAATATTCCTTTAAAACAGGAATAAATTTCCCTTCAAGTGCAATTTGTTTATGAGAACTCTCAAAAAAGGCACATTGGTAATAAAATTAAAAGCAAACAACGTACACACACAACTGCAAGAAGTGTCAAAAAAACAAGCAGCAAATTTAGCTTGGTAGTTTTAACTCTTTGCTTTCTTATATATTCAAAATCTTCGAAAATCTCAAAATCTGCTTCCTCAAAACTACACTTTAAAGAGTTAAACGAATGATTTCTCCCTTTTAAAGTTAGACGACTACTTTAACGATAAAGTATACTTTAAGTCGTTCAAAAATGAGATAAAGTCGACCCTGAATCTAAAATTTGTTTTTAGAGTCGACTCCTAGTTTAAAGTGGATTAAAAGTAGACTTTAAATGTTTCAAAATTTGCGCCATTATGTTTAAGGTCGAAACACAACGAGCAAAACGTAGCTCGTGGAGGGCCTTCTGCGACGAAATAGAAAGAACAAATGAATCGGCAAGACTCAGGAAAATTCTGACCAAGGATTCAGTCACTCTAGGATCCCTCAAAAAACCTACAGGCAGCTGGACTGAATCCGGTGGCGAAACGCTTGAGCTCCTTGTGAATACTCATTTTCCTGGCTGCGTAGCTGATATCCGTAGTCCAGAAACAGAGTCTCATACAGAAACCCTAGTACCATTGGATATTATAACGGAAGAAAGGATAAAATGGGCCATTCACTCCTTTTCCCCGTACAAATCCCCTGGTCTAGACGGAATCTTCCCTATGATGCTTCAGAAGAGCATAAACCTTATCATCCCAAACCTTGCTAGCATTTTCAATAGTAGCCTTAAATGGGGGTATGTTCCCTTATCGTGGCGTGAGTTAAAGGTAGTTTTCATCCCTAAGGCTGGTAAACCTAGCCATACAGAGGCCAAAGACTTTAGACCCATAAGTCTAACATCGTTTATTTTGAAAACTTTTGAAAGGCTAATTGATATACACATCCGAAGCACACTGAAACCGGACTGTATATCGGAATTTCAACATGCCTACATTAAAGGAAAAAGCGTTGAAACCGCATTGCACAGTGTTGTCAGCGTCTGAACGACAAGGAATACACCCTTGCAACGTTCTTGGATATTGAGGGAGCCTTCAATAACGTGAAGAACGAAACAGTGAAGCAAGCCTTGGACGACCCCATAGTCGAAAAGGCAATATCGCAGTGGATAATGTGTATGCTCAGAAAGAGACAAATTAACTCTGAACTAGCGGACGAAAGGGTGAGAGTAAACACATCCAGGGGCACCCCTCAGGGTTGAGTTCTCTCACCACTACTCTGGGTTCTTGTCATGAACGGCATACTCTCTAAATTGAAATCAAGTGGAGTAAGGATAGTAGCCTACGCTGATGATCTTGCATTACTAGCGACTGGCAGGTTCCTGCCCACTATCAGTGAACAAACAGAATACGCCCTCTCGTTGGTAAGCAAATGGACTAAGAACTGTGGGCTGACAGTCAATCCAGCTAAAACAGAACTAGTGCTATTTACTAACAAACACAAAATACCCGATTTTAAAATACCTTCAATTGAAGGCTGGCCTCTCAAAATCTCTGATCACGCAAAGTATCTCGGTGTGATCTTAGATAAAAAACTAAACTGGGGCCTGAACACCAAAGATAGATTCAAAAAGGCATCGACTGCCTTTTACTCCTGCAATAGAATTTTCGGGAAAACCATGGGGACCAAACCCTAAAATTATCAGATGAATGTATTCGGCAATAATTAGACCAATACTAACCTACTGTAATTTGGTATGGTGGAAAACTTTAGAAAAGAGCACGAACCTGAAAACTTTGACAAAAGTTCAAAAACTTTCGTGCACTGGCATTACGGGGGCAATGAGATCCACTCCAACTGCGGGACTGGAAGTTACACTCTATCTTATTCCCCTAGACCTCTTTGTTCAAGAATCTGCGGCTAAAAGTGCCCTGAGACTTAGTCAAACTACAGTCTGGAAAAACAGTTCCATAGGACATGCCCAGATCCTTCATAAAGTTATGGGTCATAGTACTACAACAGACTATAAAATACCCGAACTTGATTTTCACAAACCATTCCAGGCTGCCATCCCAAGCAGAGTGGAATGGATAGATAATATACCATACTCCAGTGAGTCGTCAATAGCTATCTATACTGATGGCTCTAAAATGGACACTGGTGTAGGAGCAGGCTTCTATTCCGAATCTCTCAAGTTAACCGCCTCGCTTAGGCTTCCAGACTACAGTATCGTCTTCCAAGCGGAGGTCCTGGCAGTGACAACAGCTGCTAAAAAGGTATCAACGATGGCGATACCACGAGCTGATATCACCTTTTACATTGATAGCCAAGCCGCAATAAAAGCGATTACTGCAACTGAGGTAAAATTAAAGCTTGTTTCATGCTGCCGCGAAGAGCTTAAGGTTCTTGGCGCACAGCACAACATTAGACTCTGCTGGGTCCCAGGCCACAGCGATATACTAGGCAATGAGAAAGCCAATGAATTAGCGAGATTAGGGTCAATGCTTGACGTAAGCCAAGCTCAGCTATAGTTAGCACCCCTACCTGTTATTTAAAACAGGAAATCTCAAAAAGAATAACTATCAAGGCCGATGAAAGGTGGAATCTTCTTGACACCTGCGGCACAACAAGAAAGATCTGGCCCTGTTTTAACAAACAAAGAACGGAAAAAATTATGCAGCTACACAAGGGATCACTTCGATCTCTTGTAAGCATAATCACCGGACATAATCTGTTAGGTTATCATATGAAAAAGATGAGAATCAGTTCAGATGATCTATGCAGAGGATGCGGTGACGAGGAGGTGCATGAAGACACTTCGCACTTTCTGTGTCACTGTCCCGCACTCTCCCATCAAAGGAAGACACTGCTTGGCAACTATTCCTTCGGGGATTTAGAAGAACTCTCTAGTACGCCAGGTACTAACATTCTGAACTTCGTCAAAGCCTCTAAATGGCTTGACTAACTGAACACATAGGTTTTTCTTATAAGCTTGAGTAGCAATACTCTCGGGTATCACAATGGATCTGTATTGATCTAAGTGTGACGGTAAAGACATCAACTGTCAGCCCCTAAACCTAACCTAACCTACCTAAGCCAGTCCTTGTAGATTTAAAATAAACCTTAACGACCACATTCCATTTACCTGTATTTATCTTGAACTTTTTGTTTGATGTCAGCCAAATTTTCCGATGTAATATCACGTTCCAAATATTCAGAGAGTTTTTCTGTAGCACTTTCCAAATCCTTCTGGTTATCCTCAAATATCATCGATTGATTGTTCTTTTTTAAATAATACGCAAAAACGTATGTGTACATAAGAGTCTGACGGCATTGGCATAAAATATCCACAGCTTTCTTAAGAAATTGGACCTGCAAAAACCAGTCAACTTAGAATCACCTCCGATTGCACCAAAAACAAAACCGAAACTAACCTCAATCCATGACATGTTGTGTTGTTGCATCTCCTCCATTTTGTGCTTAACAGAAGCATACAATTTATTTTCAAACCTCAGCGATTGCATGTGATTAATATAGCGATTGTAATAATGCAGATACCTGTAAAACGTGGATTTTAGAGAAATTCGAAATAAAACAGAATTCAAAACCCTACCTCGCCAATGAAGACCTTAATTTCTCCTGAGCATCACGAGCCGCCTTCGCCTCGTCCTCATCGAATCGATTGCAATTGTACCAGGACGATCCGTGCGGCTCCCATGATCCCAAGCACACCCAACAAAATTCATGCTTGCAATTTTGATTCTTACAAACCATATGATTGCAGCCGCCATCCTTTTCAATTGTCACATTGCACTTGGGACACTCCTTTGTATTGGCCGCAATCCAATTGGATGTCTCCGAATCGTCATCACATTTTTTAATCCATTTCTTTAATAGCCGACACTGCACCGGATCGTGCCAATTTTCACCGCAATCGAAGCAGAATAAATGACCGCACTTGCATCGCACCGGGCGTGCATCGACGTATGTGACTTTGATGGCGTAAGTGCAATTGACGGACGGACACCAGCGCAATAGGCGATTGCACAGCACAAAATTATTTGTAATGAGATGCTGGTATTTGACTTTGACTCGACGATCGGTAACTAATTTGGTGACGGTCACGTCATCGACGAGAATATCACAGCCATGGGCTGCACATGCAATCGATTGGCCGTTGCCTTCGGTGACGATTTTCGTTGTGAGATATTCGCCCCAGCAGGCCTTGCAGAAGCGATGGCCGCATTCTAAGCCTGTCATTGCCTGCAAAAAGAATTTCGAAACTCGTTAAGTTTGTGTACAAAAAGAGAGAAACGAAACAACTTACATTCGGAGGCAGCAATGTAAAGCAGATTTCACATTCTTCAGCTAGAGAAGACGACGATACCTGTTGCTAGAACGAAATTTGGGAACATTTTCAGTTATGGGATTTCGGTTTGTTGCAGGAAACACTTACCTTTGGTTTGTTCACTAAATTTGATTTAATAAACGGATTGATGACATGCGCTTCTCGGAAGAAGTCTTCTTGATTGCCATCGAAGTACCGTTCCATGAGCCTCTCTTTGTCCCATTTGTAGTGGTTTAATAGAATTCTAGTTATGGTCCTTGGCAACTGCAAATGAAAATGAAGGATCCAGGTTAATAACATTAAGTTAGAATTTAAGACTACTTCTTTAAACGGCCAGAATATGGTTGGAACAATCTTCGGGCCAAAACTTAAATAAATAAATAGAGTGGCGCGACATCTCTTGAAGAGCCAAGGCCTAAGTGGCTTACTCTCATCAACAATTCTCTGAGTGCGTGTGAAGAATTGAGGGGACCTACAATTTAACGCCGATTCCGAACGGCAGAGTTGAGAAGCACTTTTTCATGACAGATTGATACTCTTGGAAGATTTTTCAGGTCTTCGCAAGGGGCAGTACCCGTGAAAGATGAAATAAAAACTTGGGCTGGGTAGGACTCGAATCAACGACGTTCTGCTTCGCAGCCAACGCACTTACCAACTAAGCTACGGGCCAAAACTTACCTCTAACATATTCCTCAATAATGAAAGCAAGGACGGTGGTGTAAAGCATGCGAAATGCTTTGAAATAAGGTCCAATAAACAAAAAGAGCTTTTTGAGCCATTAACAAAACTTAATAGACCAAGTACAAGTTAGCCACTACAAAAAAAAAAAAACAAACCTCCCTCATGCCCTATGCACCGACTTGGTCGTATTACCTGGACAAGTCTTACAACCAACAACCAACGATTACTGCATCCCTACCCTAAACACCTCAAAGAAGTTTAGAGTCATGCTCCCGTCAAGAATCGACTGGGGGAAGGCGATGTGACGAAAGACTTCGACACTAGTATCTTCACGGATGGTTCGAAGATGGAATGCGGTGTTGGTGCAGGTGTCTTCTGTGAATCTCTTGAGATTTCAAAATCCTATAGACTTCTAGACTTTGCCAGTGTATTCCAGGCACAATTGTAAGCGATAAGGGTAGCTTGTATAGCCCTTAAAAATATCGGACAGAACCAAAATGTTGCTATACTAACAGATAGTCAAGCAGCTATCCATTGTTTCAGCTTTATCGTCCTCTAAATTGGTCCAGCAATGCAGAGTGGCCCTCAAGGAACTTGACATGAGCGTCAGTCTAATCTGGATACCGGGCCATAGGGGCTATGAGGGAAATGAGAAGGCAGAGGAGCTAGCTAGGCAAGGATCAGCCCTTCACAACTCATTGGCAGTGAGAGTATATACTCCTCTTAGAGCTGTGAAGGGCAATATCCTGACCAAATACACATCAGAAGCAAACCTTAGGTGGAATAGTTTAACGAGTTGTGTTATATCTACGAAAATCTGGCCCGCCTATAACAAACCAAAATGAATCAATTTAATTTCGAAACGAAGACATGAAATAGCCAGGATTGTTGCTACCTGCACAGGGCATTGGCCTATAGGGGAGCATGCGGCAAAATTGGGTATACCGCATAACTCTTTCTGCCGTAGCTGTGAGGATCAGGATGAAAAAGAAACAGTCCCACACTTTCTCTGCCATTGCACTCCACTTAGGTAGAGAGTTCTTCAAAGGTATTGAGGAACTTTCAGAATTCAAGATCAAAGACATGATCTCTTACCTTAATACTACAAAGTGGCTCTAGCCAAAACCAGAGGAGCGTTGATGACAGTGCGTCCGATTCAGCAACAATTTTGAAGAAGTTAAGGACTGCGTCTACATTGAGACCGCTAATAACTCAGCACTAGCCGGGAAACGAAAAAGCGGATGAGCTTGCAAGAGAAGGCTCAGTACTTGGTCCCTCTCTCATAGACCATAACATCAGATTCCCTCAATGCGAATTAAAACGAAACATTAGTAAAAATATCATTGAAAAAGCAAATGATAGATGGAACCTACTAGAAACCTGCGGAACCAGGAACTCTGGCCGTATTACGACAAGAAAAAATTCGATAGGATCTTACTTCTTAAAAAACCTTCCCTAAGATCCCTCATAAGCGTGATAACGGGACATTACCTACTTGGGTCCCAAAAAAAGAAGATGGGGCTTAGCATAGACGACATATGTATAGGCTGCGGCAACGAAGAAGATCACGAAAACACGACTCACTTCCTATGCCACTGTCCAGGACTCTGCTAAACTAGAAATACATTTTTAGACAACTATTTTTTTTAATGAACTCAAGAACTCCAATTCGACACCTACCATCTTTTTATCGTTTTGAAGGCCGCGTATGACAGCATCTATAGAGAAGAACTGTATAAAGCCATGTCCAGTTTTGGCATCCCTACAAAACTCGCGTACGCTGACGACATTGATATCATTGGGAGAACACAGCGTGATGTCAACAGTGCTTTTGCGTGTATACAGAGGCTGAAAAAATGGGTTTAGCGGTCAACGAGGGCAAAACAAAGTATATGCTGTCATCTAGAAAGGACACCCAACACCGACGTCTTGGACAAAACGTCACGATAGACGCATATAATTTCGAGGTAGTTAGGGACTTTGTATACCTTGGCTCCGCTATCAACACGGACAACGACATCAGCGCCGAGATCAGACGAAGAATAACTCTTGCTAATCGCTGTTTCTTTGGGCTAAGAAAGCAATTGAGTAGTAAAGCCCACTCCCGAACAACTAAGGTGACGCTCTATAAGACCCTCATCATCCCCGTCCTGCTATGTGGTTTTGGACCCTGTCAAAAACGGATGAGAGCGCCCTAGTCCGGTTCGAGAGAAAGGTTCTACGGAAGATCTATGGTCCTGTCTGCATAAACGGTGAATGGAGGAGAAGATTTAACGACGAACTGTACGGGCTGTACACTGACCTAGCTAACAGAATGAATGTAAGACTCAGATGTCTTGGTCAGGTGGAGAGGATGGACACCAATACTCCGGCCCGTAAAGTCTTCGAATCCACCGCAGAGGGAAGGCGCAGTATAGGAAGACCAAGGCTCAGGTAGCGCGCGCTAGTTGAAGACGACCTCAACCAACTCGGCGTGCGAAACTAGAGACAGCTAGCTAGGGACCGGGCTTGCTGGAGAGGTTTGTTGGTTGGCACTGAGATCATTGAAGATTCGTCTGAGCTAAGCGATTGAATAGCAAAGCTTTTTCTTTAGTAAGTACCTAACTGAATGTTCCTATACTGACCTTTCATCAACATCATCGTTGGCCTAACCATTTTATTACACCACAACATAATTGCACACGCCATGGCTTCGGGCGACCTAGTCTACGCCATTCTTCCAGCCCAATTCTGGTATGCTGTCTCCTGTCATGAGTTGTTTTGAAAAAAAGACTTTCTGGGTCGGTTTCGCTTTGCTTATAGGAGCTAGATGCCCATCCTAATGATGTTTACAACGAACCTACGAACAGTCTCGAAAAGAATGGGATGATGACTTAGTGATTAGAGGCTTCAACACAACTATTTTCACTGACGGCTCAAAGATGGAGTGTGGGGTTGGTGCAGGAATTTTCTCCGAGTCTTTAAATGTCTCCAGGTCTTTTCGGCTTCCTGACTATGCTAGTGTCTTTCAGGCTACTCGCGATTAAGGAAGCATGCAAATTACTAAAACTATATCCAAATCAAAACCGTAATACAGCTATTTTTGCGGACAGTCAGGCGGCTATTCAAGCGATTGGCTCGTCCACATCATCCTCCAAATTAGTTCAACAATGCCGAAGTGAGTTAGCGGGCATGAACATTGGACTCAAGGTCACTCTTATCTGGATTCCGGGTCGTAGTGGCTTTGAGGGCAATGAACGAGCTGACGAGCTGGCTAGGCAAGGATCATCCCTTCATAGCTCACTCGCGGAAAGAGTCAACATTTCTCTTGGTGCTATGAAGGGCAAGATCTTCTCAGTTTTCTTCGCTGAATCAAATCACAGGTGGAGTAGCCTAACCAACTGTATCATATTTAGAAGGATATGGCCCACCTACAATAAATCCCGTACTAATAACCTTATTTGCAGACCCAGGCAAGACATAGCCAGGGTCGTTGCTACATGCACCGGACACTGGCCTATTGGAGAACACGCATCTAAGCTGCGCATCCCCCACAATACTTTCTGTCGTAGTTGTGGGGACCAGCGGCGAGAAAAGGAAACTGTTCTTCACTTCTTGTTCTTATGTAAGTGTCCTGCCCTAACCAAAACGAGAGCCAAAACATTGGGAAAGTCCTTCTTCAATGACCTCAATAAGCTTTCCGAACTGAAGATCAAAGATTTGATCTCCTTTCTAAACGCAACAAAGTGGATTTGAGACGTATTTTGAACTAATTGTTTCAGTTCCTCTTCGAACTTGAGATCGCCAGCTAGCGAACTCAAAACAAAAACGCAGAATTATTTATAATCCCTCGCGAGTTTTTTATGGTATCAAAACGGCGCAACTTAGCGCTAATTGGGTCACCAAGCTAGACTGCTCGTGGCCGCCATTTCAACTACTACTACTACTACTACGAATACTACAACAATACTCCGCTAATTACAGCTTTATGTGCACCGACAAGGTACTAGCAAAGAATTCGATTGTTTTGAAAGGAAATTCGTTTAGATATTCTTTGGACTGTTTATTTAAGCGACGCCCGTTTCTTAGACGTCAAGACAAAACAATACAAGATGTTCTACTACGGAACAGAGCAAGGTAGAAACGGAATCGGTGTCATCCTTGCGGAAAAGCTTCTTGGAAACGTTTTGGCTATTTCGAATTCCAGTGACCGATTGATGTCTCTTAAACTGGTGATGGAAGGAAAGGTGTGGAATATAGTCAGTGCATAATGCTCCCCAAATTGGAAATGAGCAGGTGGAAAAAGATGCATTCTGGCTAGACTTCCACAACCTCATTAAAGACATTCCACAGGAAGAGCTTTTGTTTGTGGGTGGAGATTTAAATGGACATGTAGGGAACGGCAATGCAGACTATGAGGACTGCCATGGTGGCCTTGGATTCGGAGCTAGAAACCCTCCTGGTGAAGAAATTCTAAGCATGTGCAGGTCACATGGTCTTATAGTGTTCCATAGCAGACTTCAGAACGAAGAGTGCAGAGTACAAAATATGTGGGACTCTCTGCAACGAACTTGCTTGATTAAGGCTAGGTCACTGCTAGCAACATCCAAAGGAAACTACCAACGCGAAAAGGAGACATGGTGGTGGAGCGATGAAGTCAAAGCAGTGATATCAAGGAAAAAGACCGCTTTCCAAGCTTTTGGACCAAGCTCTCATAATAGAGATGAAAAAGCACGACTCGAAGTGGACTACAAACGCTACAAGAAGGAAGCAAAGAAGAAATGCGCCCAGCATAAAGCAGAGAGTACGGAAAGTATGTATCGCGAGCTTGGGGAAATATCTGATCCAGCTGCTGATGCACACCAGGCTCTCCAGGAACTGCGACATGCCAAGATGAACAAGGGTGCAGCTATCTTCAAAATTGCCGCTCAAAGGAGAAGGAATGCTCAGGAAATACGTTCACCAAAGTTCATTAACGATGCTCAAGGCCTACTGCTTGTGAATGTCGACAAAATTCTTCACAGGTGGCGACAGTATTGTGATGAACTCCTAAATGACCAATTTCCCAGGATATACTTTCCAACAGCCGAACCTAATTTAGAAGAAGTACCCGACCTTACAGTCGAAGAAGTTAGCGTGGCGGTGAAAAACTCCAAGAAAGGAAAAGCGATTGGTCCAGACGAAATACCCTCTGAGTTCTGGAAGAAGGTGGGAGACATTGGGTGTAAATGGCTCAGGATTCTCATCTCCAAACTTATTAGCGCCTTAGCGGTGACCAAATGCCAAATCAGTGGAGAGAAAGTTACCTTCTCCCAATCTACAAAGGAAAGGGGGACACACGAAACTGCGACAACTACCGATCGATTAAGCTGATGTCACACACCATGAAGATCGTTGAACGGATTTTGGATGGCCGACTGCGAAAAATAATACGGCTGTCTGATGACCAGTGCGGGTTTGTCTCGGATAAATCAACCACAGATGCCATACGGAGTTTAAGAATCCGAATGGAAAAACACCGTGATTCCTCAAGGGATTTGCATATTGTGCTGGTTGATTTTGAAAAGGCATTCGATAGACAACCACGAGATCTAATATGGGTGTCCCTGAGACAGCAAGGGGTTCCGGAAATCTACGTGCGGATGATCAAGGACATGTACGAGGAAGTAAAAACGAAGGTAAAATGCCCCGCAGGAGTCACCGAAGAGTTCCCAATCAAAGTCGGTGTGCACCAGGGAAACGTCCTGAGTGCTTTGCTCTTTATCACAGTCCTTGATCCGAAAGTGAATCAGTTATTCTTTGCTGATGATGGAGCCATCATAAGTGAGGATCCAACAACCTTGCAACGAGCACTTGATGTATGGGTGGACGTTCTGGAGGGAAGTGGGTACCGGATAAGCGCGAAAAAGACAGAATATCTCTGCTGTCCATTTTCTGACCCAGACGGCCCTATTCCGGACATTTACCTGAATGGAACAATACTTCCCAAGTGCGAAAAGTTCAAATACCTTGGATCTATGATCAACAACCAAGCTTCTTGTGATGACGACATCAACCACCAAATAAGTGTAGGGTGGATGAAGTGTCGCGAAAACTCTGCCATCTTCTGTGACCGAAAAATGCCCCCTAAACTGAAAGGAAAGCTCTATACTGCAGTTGTTCGCCCAGCACTCACATACGGTTCACAATGTTGGACAATGTACAAAACGTATGAGAGTAAACTGGCAGCAGCTGAGATGAAGATGCTTCGTATGACAGCAGGAGTAACAAAGCTTGATCGAATCAGAAGCAAGAAAATCCGAGGAAGTCTTCACGTCAAAAACACCGTCTTGGATAAAATACAGCATGCCCGTTTAAGCTGGTGCTGTCATGTACAAAGAAGAAACCCTGAGAACCCAGTTCAAAAGGCGATCGATTACGACGTTCCAACGCAATCGCGAAGAAGAGGCAGGCCTAAGAACTCATGGAGAAGACAAATGCAACGACAACTGCATTCAGTTGGCCTTAGACATGGAACAATTCAAAATCGAGAAGCCTGCCGACGTTTCCTGAGGTCAACCCGGCGAACCTCACATGCGGAGCCGTAGGGTGAAGCAGAAGTGGGAGAGTTGTGACCCCATCCGAGATCATGACTATCGTCGATAATGGAGAAGAAGAGATTTAAGCGACGCATGTTATATGTGCTTAAGAATAAAACTAAGAGCAGATAAGTCAGAAACTAATGCACTTCGAGATTTGTAATCAAATGACTATCTAGTCTAGCGCTTGTCAGGGTACAATTATTTTTAAAGAGAAAAAAACAAACAAAAACACAAGCCACGAGTATCAGTCAGACAAAGGAGTCTCCCAACTACGCCTTCCGAAAGATAAAATATAATCGCATATAAGCTACATGCTATATATGCATAATTCCAATCAAGAAGATAAAATTAATCAATGAAAAATAATAATTCCAAGTATGAGTCAGCCTCTCTGAGTTCATTGGTGCTTAAGCATTCACGTCACTTTAACTACTACGCTATTTCATAACAAAATGATATGCACTATTTCACAATAAGACTGTAAGACATACGTTACGTGAGTTAATGACTTTAAATAGCATTCCCGGTAATGGATACACCTATGAGACCAAAGAAGATTCAGATTGGAATTTCCAAATTGATGGGAGATTTAAATTTTTCTGTGGCACTTCTCTGGCACGGAGGGATGAAGGCCCGCAGCGAATGTTTTTTTTTTTTTTTTTAACCATGACACTCAACTCTGTTTTGACCGAACAATGGATCTTAATCCTCGAGGCGCATTTCTGCCCCGAAAAGCCAAAGCCTAAATTGTAGACAATTTTAAGTCAAGAAGCACCTTGTCTGAAAAATTAATACTCTGGTTCTGTACAAGAAAAGTGTGATCCGTACCCATACATTGTTGTTACTAGACACGCAGATAGTCATTACTGCACGGGTCCTACCAATAACGTCGTTTGTGCACAGTCTTTGAAGCTGTCCTCGTACTGCAGGAGCAGTACCCGACTGAGAGTTTTGCTTCCCTATAATAGGATAGGTTAGGTTAGTGTTAGGCCATAAACTTCTAGAGATTACACAATCGTCCCTGGATTTCCAGAAGTTATTGATTTTCTCCTTTGATTTAAGGTCTAATAATAATTGGATAGCCGGCTATTTCACAAGAGCACATACCATTAAAGTTACGATAGAACATAGAGTTCGTAGTGGTGTGTACTCAGAAAAGCTTAATCTAAGCCTCTCATTTCGCCTCCAAACGGAAATTTTAGCGATCAAATTTTAGGTTCTCTCCTGGCTAGGTTAGGTTAGGTTTAGGGGCTGACAGTTGATGTTTTTACCGTCACACTTAGATCAATACAGATCCATTGTGATACCCGCGAGTATTGCTACTCAAGCTTATAAGAAAAACCTATGTGTTCAGTTAGTCAAGCCATTTAGAGGCTTTGACGAAGTTCAGAATGTTAGTACCTGGCGTACTAGAGAGTTCTTCTAAATCCCCGAAGAAATAGTTGCCAAGCAGTTTCTTTCTTTGATGGGAAAGTGCGGGACAGTGACACAGAAAGTGCGAAGTGTCCTCATGCACCTCCTCGTCACCGCATCCTCTGCATAGATCATCTGAACTGATTCTCATCTTTTTCATATGATAACCTAACAGATTATGTCCGGTGATTATGCTTACAAGAGATCGAAGTGATCCCTCGTGTAGCTGCATAATTTTTTCCGTTCTTTGTTTGTTAAAACAGGGCCAGATCTTTCTTGTTGTGCCGCAGGTGTCAAGAAGATTCCACCTTTCATCGGCCTTGATAGTTATTCTTTTTGAGATTTCCTGTTTTAATAACAGGTAGGGGTGCTAACTAGCTGAGTTTGGCTTACGTCAAGCATTGACCCTAATCTTGCTAATTCATCGGCTTTCTCATTGCCTAGTATATCGCTGTGGCCTGGGACCCAGCAGAGTCTAATGATGTGCTGTGCGCCAAGAACCTTAAGCTCTTCGCGGCAGAATGAAACAAGCTTTGATTTTACCTCAGTTGCAGTAATCGCTTTTATTGCCGCTTGGCTATCAATGTAAAAGGTGATATCAGCCCGTGGTATCGCCATCATTGATACCTTTTTAGCAGCTGTTGTCACTGTCTCCTGGCTAAGAGAAAACGTGATATCAACTTCTGGTATCCGCATCTTCTCTGACAGTCAGGCTGCTATTAAATGTCTCAACCAACTCTCAAACGGCCCTCGACTGTCGATCATCTCTTATGGAGATGGCGCAGGAATTTAATATTCACCTCTGCTGGGTGCCGGGCCACAGAGACATCACAGGAAATTGTAGAGCAGATGAACTCGCTTAAAATGGAACCGTCATACCTATCTCACCTGAAAGGGAAAAGATAGGCATACCGATAGCTACATGCAAACTTTTGCTAAAAGAAACAGCCTTAACGATAACAATTTCTAGGTGGTACAATTTACCTACGTGCGCAGGCACAAAGCTCATATGGCCGTCACTTGACCGAAAGCGCTCCAAGGACTTGTTATCTCAAAGCAGATTTCATATTAGCTAGGTGTCTCACGGGTCACTGTCTTATAGGCAGACACGCAATACGTCTTGGTGTAGCCCCTAATGACTTCTGCAGGAGCTGTGTGGACGTAGAAGAAGAGGAAACAATCTCTCACCCTAAAGACGAAAACTACGTCTGGGAGAATATTTTTATTATAATCCCAGTGAACAAGCTAACAAGGATTTCAAACATCTTCTTCGCTTTATAAAAAGCTCAAAATGGTTCGACTAGTAAGAAGTAATTCTCTAGATTCATGTGGTATCACAATGGGCATTTTCTTTTGGCCTAAGTGTGCGGATTCTGTATCCGCAGCCACTTTAACCTAGCATAACCTAATGATAGAACAGGGAGAGACACGAAACGTAACAACGGTGGTCTAACGATGTGAATCAGTTGGTTATGTCTCCGTCACGAATCATTCTAGTCGAAGAGGCTTAAGTATGTAGCTGGAGCACCAGTCCAGAGATGGGAATTGTCTCAAGTTTTGGACGGATATAAGCCTTGTAGATAATAGCCAGATCAGACGGGGAGAAAAATGTCTTGCATCGCCTTACAAACCTAAACATCTTACGGCATTTTTGGCGACATGGCATATGTGCTCGTTCCACAAGAGGTGGTCAGTGATGCACATACCGAGAATCTCGATATGTTCGGTCTCATTGATGCAAGTGCCACTCATGGACAGTGGCAGGGGAGAGATATCTCGCTTTAACGATACAAGACAGCATTGAGTTTTTGAAGCATTAAACTCTACACAATCTTGTATTCCCCATTGTGCAATGCTGTGTAAATCAGAGTTTGATGAAAATGAGAGATGGTCGGGGACAAAACGGACCTCTAGGGCACACCAGTATTTATTTTCTGGGTTTCAGACTTGATTCCGTCCAATACAACTTCTATTGAAAGGTTCGAAAGAAACTTTCTAATCCAACGAAGAAGGGATTCATCGTTTCATTCCTGGCTCCATTTTTCCTGTTAACCAAAGATGATATAACAAAGAGAACCTTGTCCAAAACTCTGTAGACACAAACATTGATACAGCTTAAAATACATATGACTTTTTCTTCCAATTTCGTCGGAATACTGGAGAAAAGTTTGGGTCGCTTTGGGTATTCGTCATACTTTCCAGCAAGGACGCTCTATTAGAAGGAAAACCACTAAGCAAATGATGTTGTTTTGATTTTTGATGCTGTTAGGAGAAGGCCTTGATACAATTTTGCCACCAAAGCCACCTAAACTGTGATTACGAGGTCACTTGAATTAAAGACGACTTGTCAATCACCAAAAAACTAGTTTCCCTACTCAGAGGGCAGAACACAATCTATAATCTTCAACAAACATCTCTAAAGCCCTTGAGAAAATTCAAAATAGCATTGGTATGCATTAGATATGTCAATATAGAGACAATCCAAACCAAATAAAAACAAAGAAGACAGAAAGAAAAATATGAGGAAGGTAGGTAAGGTTAGGGCACCTCAACTTTTGCTGTTGTAATAATCGCAATCGAAACAACGCAGAAGAAAAAAAAGGAAAGGAAAGTAAATATAATTTCTAAAAATACAGAAAATGAAATTAAAATCGATTTACCAAATGAAACAACAACCAACAACAATAAAGACTACACAAAGTTGCGAACCCAAAATAAAAATAAAAACAAAAGAAATCATCCAACCAAACACAAAAATAAAAGAGCAGAAGCAAAAAAACTCTTTTTTTGCTCGTCAAGGCGAACAACAGAGCACACATGAGTTCCCACAATGAATCGAGCGCCGGAGCACCCCCAAAACCAAATTGACATTGTTCATAAGGAAAAGGTACTTACGTCGACAACGACATTCACGTCATTGATGCAATCGATCATATGCTGAACGATCTGGTCTGTGGTCAGCACCTCGTACTGGTATTCTTCGGGCTCCTGTTGACGTTCCTTCGAATTGGGAACGTCCACCTCCATGGCAAAGTCGTCGTCTTCATCGTCCCCGCTCGATACATTGCCAGAGTCGACATTGTCATTGTCGAAGACATCATCATCTGAATCCATAGCTGTTGGTGCTTCGACTGCGCTTCTGCTTGTGTTGTGTGCCTTTTGGTCGATTTCAAGGGCTTCTTTCGTTTCTCTTTGAATTTGAAATGAGATGAGGCGAGCGAGTGAACGAATGAATATTTTATATTCACAGCAGCGCCCTAATTGGTGCTCGTCTTGAACAATTAATTAATATTTTTTTTTTTTTCTAAAATCGTTGCTTGTTTTTTTATTTTTTTGTTGCTTCAAATGCACTTGACTTGTTGTCTTCCTTTTATTATTTTTTTCTTCTGTACAACAGAAAAATAGGGAAAAATACAAGAAGAATTTCGTCACTTGACCTTGTTTGGAAGTATATTATTTTGCTTGACTCACCGTCACCAATTATTTCGTCGACATTCGACACTCTTTAGCTCAATTACGACGAACTCAAAACTAAACCAAAATCACTCTTCGAATTACCACTTTTCAGAGGAAAACTCGACAGCGACAATTGGGCGCAGTAATTTTCCACTTGTTTATATATTTTTACTATTCTTCGGGTTGCTGCTTTGTTGGCCTCACTTCAAATAATGTACAGAAAAAGTTAAAAATTTATCAAATTTAATGGCTTCCGATACTTTTTTTATATTTTCATCACCATCACCAATTCACGCACCAATAAGACAAATTATTTTTTGTGTGTTCGAATTCGAAGAAGAAGAAAATAAAACAAAACAATTTGTTTTATTTGTTTTTCAACTCAACGAATTATTCGGTTTTCTCTTTTTGATCTCATGGGTTTGAGCGACACGGATAGATGAAAATGAATTTGAATTGTCAAAAACAATAAAGTTCTTTCTCTTTCGCACTCACTAGATCACGGTTAATTGAAAGTTGCATGCACTAAGGTTGGTTGTCTTTTTGTTTTGTTTTTCGCAATTGAATTTTGTTTCAACTGTAATAAAAATAATGGAGAGTTTTCACTGAATCTTCGCAGCAGGAAAAAAAAACACAAAAGCAAAATTTATATTGGGGCCGAGGACGATGAAAAATTACTTCTTTTCAGTTCGAAATGCGATTTTCTTTGCAGATGCGATTTATTATTTATATTTTAAAATTGAAAGATTCCACTTATTGCTCGATGAACGATGTCAAAGAGAAGAAAGAAAAACAAAGAAGACTTCAGGGGTTTCGAGCTTCGACGTAGTTGCTGACCTCCGAAATTTTTCTTGGTATTTTTCTCACTGTCACTTGAATTTTTCACTAATTTTCTATTTCAATTGATTGAATTTTAAGGAATGAATTATGTTAGCAAAATTTTAAATTACGATTTAATTTTGCTGCGATGTATTTTTATGTTGAATTTTCTTTGCTCTTTAGCCAAGTTTTTTTTTCCTTCACATCGAATTCACAAACCAATGGCGCATATGAAAACGAATACGAAATAATAAAGTCGAACAAGACGTATATTCGAAACAGCTTAGAGTATTATAGCTGCCCTTTTCTGTAGTTCAAGAAATTCCAGTAGGAGGAATGAGATGGAATTATTTCGAAAAGAGGAGAAGTGTGGGATGTGTTCAGAATGATGTTGTAGAGAGCTTTTTCGAAACCAAGGCCATGTTGGCATTTTTTGCTTTCTGAAAGTGCCATCTGTTGACAATTTTGTTAACGGAATGAAAGTATCGGTTTTCGACGATATTTTTTTCGATTCGATTGCGATCTACACGCAGAAATAATAGGAAGCAGTGCTATGATCTATGAAAGGAAACTTTCATCTCATTTCGGCAAAAGAAAAAGACGGGTTGAATGGAAATCAATTCGATGAATGCCTGACACTAGGGCCTGATTATGGGATTCGCGGCGGATCGTTTTGCTAGCGAGTTTGAATTTTTTTCAATTATTGCTTTCACTTTCGCCTTCTTCGATTTGAAATTAACGAATTCGAAGGCGAATTTGAAATGTCATGTTTACTGGCAAGTTGAAATCCGACAGCTTTTTTTTGGCGGATTCACAGGCGAAAGAGCGTTTATTCAAATCAATGGAATATTGGAAGAAATAGTCAAACCAAAAATGTGAAATCACAGGAATATTGGAAGAAATATTTTCGCTCCGCCGCAAATTCGTTAATAAGGAAAAACGACGCGAGTCGAATTGAAAACGATCCACCGCGAATCCCATAATCAGGCCCCTGTTCTCTGAGGACCAGTTGTACAATCGAGGGTTAACTCTAAGCCAGGGATCAACGAAAGAAAAATTTAATAAAAAAATGATTTGAAAACCTTTTTTGGAAAATATGCTTTTGCTTCTGGTGTGAAAAGGTACAAACCGAGAAACGAACCTGAGAATGTCCTTGAAATTGTAATTTTTTGTTTGTTTATAATTAGCACACACTCAAGGGGTTTTTCATACCCTTATTATGCCAGAGACACAGTGAGTGCTTTAGGAAGTAGGAAAGGGGTTGGAAAGGAGGTGCCGGTGTACATTGGTCTTAAATTCCTGAACATTGCAATGATTTGGAAAGACAGAGTGTGGAAGGGAGTTCCACATTCGTGTAGTTCGGCTAAAGAACGATTCTCTATACTTGAGCGTACGACCTAAGTTGGGCTCGAGGGTAAACTGATGGGTATTCCTAGAAGCGCGAGTATTACGGGTGAATTTTTTAAGGGGAGGAATGCAACTGGCTATTTCACTAGAGCAATTACAGTAGAAGTAACGGTAAAACAAGGAGAGACACGCAACGTTACGACGCACAGTGTGACAATTCACTAATCTAGCGGAATTTAATTACAAAAATCACTTTTAAGAATCAATGCAAAAACCGGTTTTATGTGCAGCTAATATCTTCTAATAAATAATAATATATACATTTTTGGGTTATGGTTAAGCAAAAAAACAAAAATTGATCTTAAAGTCAGATTTTGTGATCATTTTAAATAAAATCGAGGTTTAAAGGCGCTTTGGTTAATATGAATTTATACGTGTTTTTTGATTTGTTATTGAGGACTTTGTTTTATTTTCTTTAAATATAATATAAGAGAATGTAAAAACAAGTAAAACCTTATTTCATATGCTGCTCAATATTTTGTTATTGTGCTCAAAAGTTGAAAAATTGAGTTTTTTGTGTCAATTTTTACATTAAGTGGAGAAAATTTAGTAATATTCCGCATTATTCCGATGGGAAACTATATGTTTTTTAAAGCTCAATATATAAGCTTTCATTCTACGTTTTAAGTTGCTGCGCATAGGTGCGACACCCATACATATTTTTTAAATTTTCGAAGTTGCTTCCAAAATAATTTCTTACAAAATGATAAAGATATTATATTTAAAAATAAAACCAAGACCACAAAACAAGAAAAACTATAAAATAAATGCATAAACATATTTAATTACATAAATAAATGCATTAATACACATATATATGCTTCTATATAAATACAAATCTGAGAAATTATGTGTTTTATGCAATATATATGTGTCGTTGCTGTCCTAGCAAAACTCAAGTCGATTCAAAAGGAATTTTATGTTATAAGTTTATATATATATAATGCAACAACAAAGAGATGAAAAACTTACTGTTTGGTATTTAAATAACATTTTTTTCATAGGGTAAATAAGCAATGTTTTTCAAAATTTACCAAAAAAAAAAATGATTTTGCCAAAATATGAATTAAATTGAATTTGAACTAATTTTATAAAATTTGTGGTTAATTTATCTAATAATCAATAATTTTTAGGAGTCAATAACAGATTTTCAATTGCATCAGATCCATTTTTAGTAAGTAAAAGTTATATTCTTGTCCTGGAACTTTTAAATGTAACAATATAAGAAATCTAAGCTGCTTGAGGAATTCGGAGTAAATTTTTGTTATAAACGTTATTAAGTGTTGTCTATTATTATGTTTTTATATGTAATTATTTTTTAAAAATCTAAACAAAAAAGAAACAGCAGGATTTTTGGTCAGATTTTTTTATCTGTACAGAATGGGCATTTGTATGTGCACTAAACAGGCGCTTTCACAGGGCCGTTTGTTCCAAAATTTGGTAACTATACAAATATTTGTACAGTTACATTTTAATACATATTCATTGTGAAATCTAAAGAAAAAAACTGTTTGGGGAGAAAAATTTAATTTTTAGTAAAGGTCTGCCAAAGTGCAAAAAACACGTGACTTTAAAGCTCTTTAAGTCAAAAACGTGTGTCGATATGTACAAAAATTGCAGTTTAACTTATTTTTGTACATATTTGTTATGAATCGGATACATAAAATTTAAAAGAAGCAAAAAAAATACAACCTTAATTCACTCTTTAGTATTTGTCTAACACAGGCAAAAAACATGTACATTCCGATCTCTGCAAATTAAAAATTTGGCTATTTTAATAAATAGTTCTAGTTAAATGTCATTCTCTGAATATATTTGTTGAATCTTGCGAAGGAATCACTAAAAAAAATTAATTTGTAAGCGCTATTAATTTTATTCCGCTAGATGAGCGAAATGTCACACTGTGCGACGGTGGTCTTAAGGAGTGAATGAGTCAGTGATCTCTCTGTCACCAATCATTTTTACAGCTCTTTTTTGTATTCCATCCAAGAGGCTTAATTAAGTAACTGGAGCACCAGCCCACAGATGAGAATTGTACTCAAGCTTTGGACGGATCCAGATCAGAAGGGAGAAAAATTTCTTGCATCGCCTTAAGAAACCTAAACATCTTGCGGCATTTTTGGCGACATTGCATATGTGCTCGTTCCACAAGTGGTGGCCAGTGATGCACATACCGAGAATCTCGAGATGTTCAGTCTCCTTGATGCAAGTGCCACTCATTGCAAGGGGGGGGGGGGGGGGGGTATATCTCGCTTCGACGATACAAGACAGCATTGAGTTTTCGAAGCATTAAACTCTACGCGGTTTCTTATTCCCCATTGTACAATGCTGTTTAAGTCAGAGTTTAATGAGCTTATCATATAATTTTGCCGTTGAAGTTCCACATCCGAAGAAGAGGGATGAAACGAATAAGAAAAGCTAAGGGTACTATCGTCAGCGTTGCCCGTAGCTTAGTTGGTAAGTGCGTTGGCTGCTAAGCAGAACGTCGTTGGTTCGAGTCCTACCCGGGCCAAGTTTTTATTTCATCTTTCACGGGTACTGCCTCTTGCGAAGACCTGACAAATCTTCCAAGAGTATCAATCTGTCATGAAAAAGTGCTTCTCAACTTTGCCGTTCGGAATCGGCGTTAAACTGTAGTTCCCCTTAATTCTCCACACGCACTCAGAGAATTGTTGATGAGAGTAAGCCACTTAGGCCTTGGCTCTTCATGAGCTGTCGCGCCACTCTATTGATTTTATTTTTACTATCGTCAGCGAAACAATTTATTGGATTAGAAGTTACAAAACAAGAGATCATTGATGAAAATAGGGAAGAGGGTCGGAGACAAAACGGAGCCCTGGGGCACACCAGCAGTAATGTTGTGGGTTTCAGACTTGAATCCGTCCAATACAACTTGTATTGAACGGTTCGAAAGAAAATTTCTAATCCAACGAAGGAGGGATTCGTCGATACCGAAAGCACGCATTTTCGATAAAAGAGCAAGATGCCAGACTTTATCAAATGCCTTTGAAATATCAAGTGTAACAATCTTACTTTCTCCAAAACGATGTAAAGATTTGTTCCACTGTTCGGTGAGATAAACCATCAGATCACCAGTGGACCTGTTTCTGCGAAAGCCGTACTGCCGGTCATTAAGAAGCTTTCGGTCTTCGAGATATTTCTTGAGCTGATAGTTTATCAGCGTTTCCATGATCTTAGAAAGAAGGGACGTAAGTGCAATCGGTCGATAATTGGAGGGAGAAGAAGGTTCGCCTTTTTTTGGGATTGGCTGGACAAATGCTGTTTTCCAACTGCTCGGAACGAGCCCAGAAGAATAGGATAGATGGAAAAGCTTACGGAAGGGTTTTGGCAGCGTGGAAGAACACCTCTTCAGAATAATAGTGGGGATACCATCCCGACCAGCGGATTTATGTATGTTGAGATCCTTTAGGACTCTCGCCACAGCCCGAGTGCGGAAGAAGATTTGTCTCATGGAATCATTGACGCGCTCAAGTACTGGCGGAGTCATGACACTCTCTGGCAGCGAAAAATTGGAGGCGAACTGCCTAGCAAAAAGGTTAGCTTTCGCGAGAGAGCTAATGACTGGAGTGTCATTGTCAACGAGCGTTGGGACCGAGGAAGAAGAAGAATTTTTCATATTTTTAACAAATGACCAAAAATTCTTACTGCCTTTGGGACATTGCAGTATTTTTTGCCTTAATTTTTGGTCATGCAAAAATTTGATCCGTCGAATATGGGCATTACAGGCCTTCTTGACTTGTTCCAGTGGGCGCGTGGTCTACGGTCGTAGACCAGTCTTTTTTAAAACGCCGCCGTTCGCAGAAAAACAATTTTTTTCCGCCATCGTTCACAATAGCTGTAGATAATTAGTTGCTCTACCTAATAAATATGCTATTTTTCTTCGGAGGGGGCATACGAAAGCTTAAAAGGTATTCAAAGTCTCTTGGTCTACCATCGTAGACCACGCGACTTCTCGTGTAACAAAAAAAGTTGTCTTCAATTGTATTATTATAGGTAAGGGATTGTACATTTTTAGCTACTTTTATTAAAAAATTAATTATTTAGTGAAGAAAATTGCTTCTACTATCTCAGGGACCTATTTTTGGGTCCGTGAGCTGACCTCTAGGGTGAGGTGCGAAAAAAGTGTTAAATTTGCTTGTAGGTACCACTTGAAATTTATATGCATTTATTGTGATTTGTAGTGCACGTTTTAATTTTTTTTTTTTAAAACTTATTAATGAATTTGTGTTCTATGTTTTTTGAGTAGTTTTTTATGTTTGCAGTTGCCCGTAGCTTAGTTGGTAAGTGCGTTGACTGCTAAGCAGAACGTCGTTGGTTCGAGTCCTACTCAGGCCAAGTTTTTCTTTCATCTTTCACGGGCACTGCCTCTTGCGAAGACCTGACAAATCTTCCAAGAGTATCAATCTGTCATGAAAAGGTGCATATCAACTCTGCCGTTCGGAATCGGCGTTAAATTGTAGGTCCCCTCAATTCTTCACACGCACTCAGAGAATTGTTGATGAGAGTAAGCCACTTAGGCCTTGGCTCTTCAAGAGCTGTCGCGCCACTCTATTTATTTATTTATACTGTTTTGTTTGATTTTTTGTGAAAAAAGACAAAAAACGTGAACACGAAAAACTAAATTTTTCAAGTCTTATATTTCTTTTGTTTTGTGTACAATTTTCCTTTTTTCTTATTCATTACTTCATTTGGTTAATCATTTATTGAAAAAATATGGTTTTTTTGTTATTAACTTTTTTAAAGTATTAATTTATTTTTTATAAAAAATGATTACGAAAAATCGTAAAATTGGGATTGTTTTTTTATTCCGATTATTTTTTTCAGTGTATCAATTACTTTTTATCTTTGAGTGATGAATATGAAAGAAAATATGTTCCTCTATGATTTGACCACGATTTGAATACTTAAAACGCTATAGTATATATATTTTTTGGCAAACCAAAATGGTCTACAGTCGTAGACCACGCGACCACTCGTGTCTCTTTTAACCACGCGCCCACTGGAGGGTTAAACTTGTTCCGGTTTTCCTCAGTTGGGTTGGCTCTAAAACACCGGAACTTTACTTCCTTTTCCCTGATAACCTCTTTACAGCTTGAATCAAACCATGACTTTTCCTTAGGTTTGATGCTTTTAACTCTATTCGGGATAAAAGTTTTCATTCCTAAGATAATCATATTAGTAATCATATCTGCGCTGGAGTCTACGTCACTATCGAGGAAGCATAGTGACCAGTTAAAGATCCGGAAGAAGTTATTGAGACCGTCCCAGTTGGCTTTCTCGTATTGCCATACGGTTCTCTTAGGGGCACTTTCTTTAACTGGATTAGTTTGACACGAGAAATTTGAAGATATGATACTATGGTCAGATCTGCCTAGAGGCGTTAATACATTGATAGTGTATTTATCAGGGTCAGACAGACGTAAGGAACAAGTTAAGAGTATTTTCCGCTTGGCCATCAATATCCGATATTCGAGTGGGCTCGGTGACAAGCTGAGTACGGTGGTTAAACTCAGCAAAGATGTCAGCACACATTCCTTCGGGTGTTGTCGGGCCCGAATGGAGAAGCCAAGAAGAATTGTGTACATTGAAAGGGTCGGAGCAGTTCCCATATTGTGGAAGAAATTGAATTACTAAGTATAATTTTTTCAGAGGGTGGATTTTGCAAAGAAGAATGAAAAAATTATTACTTCTTTTCCCAGTCATTTAAAATTTATGAATTAAAGGAGATTGAATGTAATTATTTCTACTTTGTTTGAGCAACAAGAAAAAGAGATTGAACGATTCTGCAAGAGCTCAAATCAAGGAACCAACGACTTTGTTCAATTGGACGTGCCCAAACTCAAAATAGTTGGCCTAGTGTTTTTTTTTCATACAAAAATTAAACTACAAGATTGACATCATAAATAAAAAAAAGTAGCCCAAAATATATTTCAATATTTCGATACAGTTTTTCAACACAATGTGCACAATGTTAATAAAAACACAAAAAATTATTTACCGGATAAAATTTAGAAAGTAGATTCACTCTTTTGACGCAAAAAAGTTGGCTCACATTTATTTTAACGCAAAAAAGGAGGCCCTGTCTTTGGGGAGTAGTCTCAACTCTCAAGATGACAAACAATGGTGGCGCCATCTCGAGACCTTTCACAGAAAACGTTTTTTTAACATAAGTTTGTTTTGTAGCTGTTTACTTGGTTTGACAGATCTTATGTCAAACCAAGCAGAGAACCAATCTTGAAAGTTAAGGTCATTCCATATACAAAGGGCCCAGTTCTATAAGAACTTGCATTTAATATTGAGTTGCATCGCCATTTAGTTTGATGAGATTATTGCAAATCTTAGGGGTTCTTCCATCCCAAACTTTTTGGATTTTCGTTCTCAAGTCTTTAAGATCCTTAACTGGATTTGCGCTCAATTCTTTTTTTCATTTTTTCCCCACAAAGTCTCTATGGGAGAAAGGTCCGAGCTGTTTGCAGGCCAGGATAGAACGGGTATGTCGTGTTCTCGAAGCCAGCTCATGTTAATCCTAGCTGTGTGACACGATGCACCATCTCGTTGAAAAATAAAATTACCATCTTCTGTTTGCAATATCTGTATTGAGGGTAAGAGTTGATGTTCCAAGATGTCTTGCTCTTGATAACTACTGGCGTTCCCAGTACCGTCGATGAAACAAAGGTTTCTCACTCCTCGAGCTGACATACATAGATCTTCCTTTCTCTCGAACCGGCCTAGGGCAGTCGGTTGTCCTTTCTAGATGACAGCATATACTTTGTTGTGCCGTCGTTGACCGCTAAACCATTTTTTCAGCCTCTGTCTGTATACTCGCAAAAGCACTGTTGACATCACGCTGCATTCTCCCAATGATATTGTAATATTCGGCTTGGTCCGACAATTAAAACTTATTCACTTTTTAAATAAAACACAAATTCACTTTATTCAAATCACTCACAAACTTATTTATTCAACACTTTCAATTATAACTTTGCAAACACAGTATCTTTACTTTATCTCAGTTCACAATCAACTAACTAACTTCGCCGCCAAACGGCTATTTATATAACAAAAATGATGGGTTCTAGAAACTACTATGGTTCTTGGAGAAGCTGAATGTTCCAGAAGCTCTCCACTTACAAATAAAAATACTGGGATTACTTTTTGTAGGGGCTAACGTTCTTAATGCTAAACAAAAAGTTTCTCTTAATCACTAGGTATTGCCCCTCACAAGTGTTTACTACTACAATTAAACGATATTAGAGTTAAAGAGATACAGAGTAAGAAAAGTGTATACACATTAGCATTACAATATAGAAAGAGATACAGGGCGTAAGAGATAATAAAGTATACACATTAGACATTACAATAGAAGGAGATACAGAGCGTATGAGATAAATAAAGTGTATACACATTACAATATCAATGTCATCAGCGTACGCGAGAGTTGCACAGACTTCTGGAAGATAGTGCCTTTAGTGTTGACGTGGGAGTTCTGCACCATTCGTTCCAATATGATGTTAAAGAAGTCGCATGACAGTGCATCACCTTGTCTAAAGGTCGTTGAGGTCGTTACCGATTTTAATGGAGCAGAGCGAGTTCTTCATTGTCATCCTGCTCAGGCGAATGACTTTTGTAGGGATACCAAAACTGGACATGGCTTTATACAATTCTTCTCTATAGATGCTGTCATACGCGGCCTAAAAATCGATAAAAAGGTTGTAGGTGTCGATTTGGATCTGCCGTAATGTGAATATTTGATCGATGGTGGACTTTCCTGGTCTAAAGCCACACTGATATGGACCTATCAGTTTGTTGACAAACGGCTTCAGATGTTCACATACATAGTACTGCAGGAAAGATCTTATAGGCGATGTTTAGGAGGCTGATGCCTCTGTAGTTGGTGCAGTAAAGAGGGTCTTCTTTCTTCAGGATCGGGCAAACAATGCTGAGGTTTCATTCATCGGGCATGCTTTCTTCCGACAATATTCTGCAGATGAGTTGGTTCTCCTAACCAAGTCATCGCCGGCTGCTTTGAAGAGTTCGGTAGTGATGCCGTCAGCTCCCTTGACTTTGTTGTTCTTAAGCTTAGTGTAATAAATAGTCGAACACGATTTATTCTTAATTTATTTATTCGCAATTCAATATTTATTAACAGTAAATTTAGGTAGAAAATTATGTGTTGCCAACGGTGGTTGTGATCCAACTAACCGGTTGATGATGACATGCGATTATATTAAATAACGCTGCTTTGTATAGTACATGGATCATTCGATAATTTATATACGTGGCAAATAATCCAAAAGAGAGTGAAGAATTTATGGTGTAGATCATCAACAGTGGTGCTTAAAAAACTTCGGTCATACACTTAGATATTGCTATCTTCACTTCTTCAAGGTCGGTTCATTGAATGGTTCATTCTGCCTGACAGCGGAATTTCATTCGTCATCGCCGTTGAACAGTCTGCAGAAGTGGTCCTTCCATATCCTCAGCATTGACTGTGACTCTACTACGATATTTCCCAGTTGGTCTTTACTCAGTTCGTGCTCGGTAACCTTGAGTCATTCGTTTTACCTCTTGGTAAAACTTCATTCCTGTTTCTTAGTTGCGCAACATCCTCGATCGATCGCTTTTCATGCTCTCTCTTTCTCTTTCTGAAAAGCTTGTGTTCTTCTCTCCAATTCTGCTCATAGAGCTCCCGAGCTGATCTCGTCCTCCTGTGCAGCGCTGCTTTGTATGCTTCTTGCTTGGCTGCATGTACCTGCTTGCATTCTTCATCAAACCAGGGATTTCGTTTTGGTGGCCGCGTGAAACCCAGCACATCAGAGGCAGCATCCCTAATGGCTTTCTGGAAATTCTGCTACTGGTTCTCAATACTCGATGCTGGCTGTAGCGGACTTCTCCTGAGGTTACTTGACACTCGGTCGGAAAAGGATCTGGCGATCTCTTGCGATAGTAGCCGTCCAACGTTGTACTTTCTTCTAGCACTTCCTGTTTTTGGCTTTGGTCGAGATATCCGCTGCACTACCTTGGCTACAATGAGGAAGTGGTCCGAGTCGATGTTGGCCCCTCGGAAGGTTCAGACATCAATAATGCTTGAAGAGTGTCTTGCGTCGATGGCAATATGATCAATCTGGTCTGGAGACCTCCAGGTCCCCTTGTGGATGTTGAGATATGGGAACCGTGTACTTGCTACTAGTATATTTCGTCAAGCTGCAAAATCGATAAGCCTGAATCCGTTATCGGAGGTTTTTTCGTGCAGGCTGTGTTTTCCGACTGTTCCACCAAAGATGTCCTCTCTTCCTAGTTTGGCATTAAAACCTCCTAAGACTATTTTTACGTTGAAGCTAGGGCATTGCTCGTATGTCTTGTCGAGGAGCTCGTAGAACTTGTCTTTGGTGTCGTCATCTTTCTCGTCATCTAGCCTCCGATAGTTGTTCGGCTGCACGTGGTCTGTTAAGGGACCTAATATTCCACGTGCAGATCCGAATCTCGTTGTCCTTATTTCGTTGCATGGTTCGTCATCAGTAAATCCGTCCGTATCCGAGGCTTGTTGTTGCTTGCGACTAGCTTGTCTTTATGTGATTGGGAAGTCACCCCAAAACACGACCCCCACCCTGGAGGGCCAGGTCCTGATTTAAACTCCAAGGGCAAAGAGCCGGATAAACCGCTCCTTATCGGCCTGAGCTCCAAATATGTAGAAGTAGCCCGTATAAGGTGTTCACTGAGTAGTTCAACCGAACTGGAACTGTAGACGCCACCGCTGACGATGGAGTAGTGCCTCAGTGGAAAACACTCTCCCCGCCCTCTCCCGTTAGCTGTCGCCAAAGCCTTCCATAGGGGTTTCACCCTATCTCCAGCCAAGGTACTAGACACCCTGTGGTCACCATCGTGGAGGTGAGAGTAGGACTTGGTAAACAGAGGTTGTTGAGGACTCTTGGGTCCTCATGAGTGCACTGCTATCTACCATTTGACGCACAAATTCAGAATACTACACTGAAAAACAGTAACCGTCATCATATTTATGAATGGCGTTCATCAACTGTAAATCATCACATGGATGAACTTTTCATCTTGCTGATGAAGAAATTGGATCACAAACAAAATTTGCCTTATGAACCGTTCTTCAATATGAAGAATCTTGTTTCATCAATTTTTTAACCTGTTATTCCATACAAATGTTTGAAGGGGAAATTTCATCAGTTCATCAAAATTTTTCATGTATACATGATGAACCAAGATTCTGATGATTTTTCATCATTATGATGAATACAATTATCGTATTGATGAATGATTTCTTCACATACATGAAATTCGTCATAGTGAAGAAGTCTATCATAATATTAATGGTTCATATTTAGTTCGTCATATTGACAACTGATTTCTTCACATTTAGGAAATTTAAGGGTAATCAACATAATCGGGAATCATTTTATCACACAAGGATTTAACAAATTGATGACACCATTCGTCAGTTTTATGATTTTGTTTAACATTCATTATATTGATGAAAGCAATAATCATATTTATAAACGCTTTATTCATCTTATTGACGAACGCTTTCCTCATATACATGAATGATTTCTTAACAACTAAATCATCATACCGATGAATATATTCATTATACTTATGAAAAACTTCTTTACATAATTATAGAAGAACATAATATTGGCGTATTAATCATATTTATGAACGATTTTATCATTTAGTCCATCATATTGCCATAGCTGGGCACCGTTAATCAAAAAGTTAACTTCGTTAATCGCTAATCCGTTAATTAAAAATTTAACTTCGTTAACAGTTAAAACGTTAAATTTTAGACGAATTAACGCAAGTTAACGTTAATCGTTAATCCGTTAACACGCCACAAAAATTTTATTTTCTAATAAAAATTGGAATCGGAATAATAGTGGCATTTCAAATTTTACTAGGGATAATTTATATACGTGGCAAATAATCCAAAAGAGAGTGAAGAATTTATGGTGTAGATCATCAACAGTGGTGCTTAAAAAACTTCGGTCATACACTTAGATATTGCTATCTTCACTTCTTCAAGGTCGGTTCATTGAATGGTTCATTCTGCCTGACAGCGGAATTTCATTCGTCATCGCCGTTGAACAGTCTGCAGAAGTGGTCCTTCCATATCCTCAGCATTGACTGTGACTCTACTACGATATTTCCCAGTTGGTCTTTACTCAGTTCGTGCTCGGTAACCTTGAGTCATTCGTTTTACCTCTTGGTAAAACTTCATTCCTGTTTCTTAGTTGCGCAACATCCTCGATCGATCGCTTTTCATGCTCTCTCTTTCTCTTTCTGAAAAGCTTGTGTTCTTCTCTCCAATTCTGCTCATAGAGCTCCCGAGCTGATCTCGTCCTCCTGTGCAGCGCTGCTTTGTATGCTTCTTGCTTGGCTGCATGTACCTGCTTGCATTCTTCATCAAACCAGGGATTTCGTTTTGGTGGCCGCGTGAAACCCAGCACATCAGAGGCAGCATCCCTAATGGCTTTCTGGCAATTCTGCTACTGGTTCTCAATACTCGATGCTGGCTGTAGCGGACTTCTCCTGAGGTTACTTGACACTCGGTCGGAAAAGGATCTGGCGATCTCTTGCGATAGTAGCCGTCCAACGTTGTACTTTCTTCTAGCACTTCCTGTTTTTGGCTTTGGTCGAGATATCCGCTGCACTACCTTGGCTACAATGAGGAAGTGGTCCGAGTCGATGTTGGCCCCTCGGAAGGTTCAGACATCAATAATGCTTGAAGAGTGTCTTGCGTCGATGGCAATATGATCAATCTGGTCTGGAGACCTCCAGGTCCCCTTGTGGATGTTGAGATATGGGAACCGTGTACTTGCTACTAGTATATTTCGTCAAGCTGCAAAATCGATAAGCCTGAATCCGTTATCGGAGGTTTTTTCGTGCAGGCTGTGTTTTCCGACTGTTCCACCAAAGATGTCCTCTCTTCCTAGTTTGGCATTAAAACCTCCTAAGACTATTTTTACGTTGAAGCTAGGGCATTGCTCGTATGTCTTGTCGAGGAGCTCGTAGAACTTGTCTTTGGTGTCGTCATCTTTCTCGTCATCTAGCCTCCGATAGTTGTTCGGCTGCACGTGGTCTGTTAAGGGACCTAATATTCCACGTGCAGATCCGAATCTCGTTGTCCTTATTTCGTTGCATGTCATAGTGAAGAAGTCTATCATAATATTAATGGTTCATATTTAGTTCGTCATATTGACAACTGATTTCTTCACATTTAGGAAATTTAAGGGTAATCAACATAATCGGGAATCATTTTATCACACAAGGATTTAACAAATTGATGACACCATTCGTCAGTTTTATGATTTTGTTTAACATTCATTATATTGATGAAAGCAATAATCATATTTATAAACGCTTTATTCATCTTATTGACGAACGCTTTCCTCATATACATGAATGATTTCTTAACAACTAAATCATCATACCGATGAATATATTCATTATACTTATGAAAAACTTCTTTACATAATTATAGAAGAACATAATATTGGCGTATTAATCATATTTATGAACGATTTTATCATTTAGTCCATCATATTGCCATAGCTGGGCACCGTTAATCAAAAAGTTAACTTCGTTAATCGCTAATCCGTTAATTAAAAATTTAACTTCGTTAACAGTTAAAACGTTAAATTTTAGACGAATTAACGCAAGTTAACGTTAATCGTTAATCCGTTAACACGCCACAAAAATTTTATTTTCTAATAAAAATTGGAATCGGAATAATAGTGGCATTTCAAATTTTACTAGGGACCAAACCTTGCAGGCTCGGCGCCTCACATTTCGACTAGCTCATGATTCGTATAAGAATTATTGTTTTTTCGCGAAGCCGCGGCGGCGGCGCACAGTGGTCCGATTCATACATGTTAGACGTAAAAAAGTCAAGTGCGACTCACTGTTGTCTGTGCAGTGGTAAACAATAACATTGCCCAACTGAACTTATAACTGCAATTCACATGATGTTTGGTTGACTATATACAAAAATCTGTCACTTCAAAGTCACATTTTTAATTTTTAATCTTTTTTGAACAAATACTTGCAATGAAAACAATATACAGTTTTCGTTTAATTTTTTAAATGAAAGAAAATAAAATTTAAACAAATTTCAGGTGTATTAGTCGGTATCTGATCTTATATTTCTCCGTATATGATGTCTTGTGTCCCGTTTAATTGTCTTGGAAATATACTTTCAATGAACCCCTTATATTATCGTCAAAAATATTAAAATGATCGTATGTTTTAGACAATCTAAATATGAGTATATTAAAGTGTCGAAATGAATTATATGTTATTGTAAAGTGTGTTGTTTCTAGTTAAAGAATATATGTTTATTTTACTTCGCACTCAATTGCAAGGCATGTTTTTTTCTTACATTGAATCGATAGAATTTGCAATTCCGCGTACGGAGTTTTATGGCGTTGGGCGTTCGAATGCAAAGATGAATCGGAATGATAATATGTTTGAATATGTTCGGGATAAATTTTAGTATTCCCAGAGAAAATATAGAGATCCCCCATGCAGATTAAAAACAAAATTTACATTTTAGCTGCAAATTTTGGCAAAAAGTGGAAAACAGCTGGTTCGAGAGATGACAGGTTTCGTTTTAAAATTTAATAAAATATCAGAAAATTGTTTTTAACAAAGGAATGCGATTAAATTACATTTTGTGTCAAATAAAATTATTAAGACAAGCGAAAGAATTTTTTACGTCTAACATGTATGAATCGGTCCACTGTGCGGCGCGGCGGTGCGCACGGTGAACCTTTCACCAACAACCCAATAAAAAAAATCTCATCCTGCATAACTTAGGTAGCGCAAAAAAAAATTTTCATTGGCAACCAACAACAGTTTTTTTTTTTGCTGGGAATAAAGAAGCCAGTAAAAAACGCTCGGCAATGTATTGAATTTGCGATATTATATTCTGTATACCTATAGCACCAAAAAAATTAACACAGACTGGCAGCGAAATAGAAAATATTTATGAGTGCGACTCATGTAGTCCACACGACTAACTTCCCAGAGTAGAAAAATACGTAAAAACATTAGTTGTTTTGCAAAATATTCAGCCAATGCATCCCGTTGTATAGTTGTACACGCACGTTGTTTCAAAGTCAAATTCCATAAAACTGATAATTTAATGAAAAACATTAACAGCCGTATTCATAACCAAAACTTAAAGGCTTAGAGCTCGCTCTAAGCAGTACTTAAGCAGACAATCCTTATTCATAAACAATTTTTTGATTTAAGCAAGGTTGACTAAAGGTCGCTTAAGTTAAACGCAAATTTGTGCGTTTAAAGGCTGATTAAATCCTACTTAGATATTGAAATTTCAATTAGATTGAAACTTTTAGATCTGGTTGCTTTCAATTCAGTTTTATTATTATCTATGCAAATATTTATCGCCAAAACAATAATAATAATAATGAAACATCAACAAATTCTTCGAGACTTAAAAGTTTTAAGGATATTACGGCTGAGGACTAGAAGGGCAATTAAAATACAATACAAGATCAGAATTAATCCAATGGAGCTGGACGACAAAATTTTTAAGTAGAGATACTGATTCTCAAAATTGGATATGACAAAAATTATTGCCCTAGTTCGAGCCGATCTAGGGAGGCCATATACCTCCCGGTCATAGAGAGATAATATTCTTATATATTCTCTATGCTCCCCTTTGTACATGGATTTATCAAGGATATCAAGAATGGTTTTCTGCTTGGTTTGACAGTTTTTTGACAGTTTTTTACATAAGTTTGTAATGTGTGTTCTCTTCTCTGCTTGCTTGCTTAAAAACCATTCTTGATAGTACTTGGTAAATCCATATACAAAGATGCTCCCGGTCTTCAAGTTATGGTTGCCTTATCTGGGGAGTCCCAGTTCTGTGACCAAATTGCACTGAGATGGGATGATTTTTTTTGTATTAATTTCAGTTTGACTAAAACGTAATAGCATCCAGTAATAGATTTTCAGTTTCTATTATATTTTTAACAGGGACGTTACTTAGTTAAGTAAGGGTCGCAAATCACTTATGAATAAGAATTTTTAGTACAGCTGCTTAAAGGTCGCCTAAATATTTAAACCTGCTTAGCTAAGTAACCTTTAAGAGCCTGATTAAGAAATCATTATGAATACGGCTGTAAGTTTATTGAACAACAGTGGCGCCATCTGTCAAAAGTTTATCGTACCAACTCGTGGACTCATTCACAACTACTTTGCACAGTAAAATACCGCCTATATTGCTCCTGAATATTGTAGTTTTCTATTATTGAAGCAATTTTTGTAATCGGATAAGTATTTCCGAAAATTAATATTTATACGGCAAAGCAGCGTTTGGTGGGTCAGCTAGTAATCAAATATAGTCTATGATACTCCTGAATTTGGTTTTTTTCACACTAATAAGATTCTTTGAACTATTGTTGAAATTATTGCAGAAATTATCATAATTTTCATTATATTAGGGTTGCCTTAGATATTTGATTGCCATTAAAAAACCGCTAAGCGGATTTTGCTCAAAACCTAATCAGCTCTTAACAACACAATACCGCGTCGAATGAGACGCGAGATAATCGAGCCGAAAAAACGTAACGCACATACGCACATACATACATACACACTCACAGACATCATCATTAAAACTTTTGATTCAGATTCTAGTGATCTCGAAACATGCAGAAATGCAAAAATTGGAGATTCACAAAATCCTTCGTATTTGTATTCGATTAACGATTAACGGACTTTGGAAAATTTAACGATCGTTAACATTTTTTTGAAGTTAACTGAAAAGTTAATCCGTTAATGGGAAAGTTAACTTCGTTAATTAACGATTAACGGATTAACGAAAAAATGCCCGTTAATGCCCAGCTATGCATATTGCCAAGTTGTTTTCATCTTATTTTGTCACATTTAATATGTAGGTACATCAAATTGTTGAATGCGCTCATTATATTAAGGAATGATGTTTACTTATCTATCCGTCATATTGATGAAAGCAATTATAATAATTAATGGTATTTAGGATGGATTTAGCAGGTGGCCATGGTTCAGAGGATAGAGTAGTTGATTCCTTCGAATCTCCGGTCGATAAGTCTTCTTCCAAGCATCAGCAAGGTATTCGAAAAGGTAATCAATAGGGCTCTGGCTGAGTGGGCTGCGGACAACAAAATAATTCCGGATAACCAGTTCGGGTTCAAGGCGGGACATGACACCATTCATGCCGCGTCTAAGCTCGTTTCTGATATCCAATGGAACAAGTCCAAGAAACAATGCACGGGTGCTGTTCTGGTTGATTTAGAGAAGGCCTTCGACACCGTATGGTTAGAAGGTTTGTACCTAAAGCTCACCAGACTAGGCATCAGTAAACCATTATTGTATATGCTTCATGATATGCTCAACGGTAGAAAGTTTGTTGTCAAAAGTGGCAATGTAAATTCTACCACCACCTTTGAAATTAAAAACGGCCTTCAACAGGGAGCGGTGAACTCGCCGATCCTCTTCAGCATTTACACCAGCGATCTGAAAGGTAGCTTAACTAACGCAATTGCGTATGCCGACGACCTGATTGCGTACAGAACGGCTCGAAAGGTTGAAGTTATTAGAATTCTCTTGCAGCGTGACTTCGAGAAGATTCAGCGATACTGCGACGATTGGAAACTGAAAATAAATGTCCAAAAGTCGGAGACAATTTTGTTCCGGACTCCGTTGGCTAAAGCCTCGCGAGATACGTGTAAGAATTGGCGCAAGATGGTCATTGTTGATCCTCACGGACAGGCATTGACGAGCAAAAGTGTAGTGAAGTACCTCGGTATCTGGTTGGACCAGTATCTGTATTTCGACAGACATATAGATGCTGCTCTGACTAAGGCCAGAGGAGCCTTCGCTCTGACGAAACGGCTGTTTTACAGCAGTCGGCTTGACCCCAGAGTGAAGGTAATTTGCTACATGGCCCTCATACGGCCAATGATTGTTTATGGTTGTCCTGTGTGGTTCAACATTGCCCCTTCTCAAATGGAGAAGTTTCGGGTGTTCGAGAGGCAGTGTCTTCGGCGCTGTCTCGGTTGGTATCGGACACCGGAATCTTCTTATCTGCATTATTATTCAAACGAGGTTCTATACAACGGGGCTCGAATCGATAGAATTGACAATTTCGTGATAAAACTTGTTCGGGGCCACATTGCGAGAGCTATGACTTCGACCAACAATTTGATTTTCGGGCCGTTCTATCCGAACGACAATTACTTCGACAATGCACGCTTGAGCGGCTTCATCCCACCAGAGGCATTCCTCTATCTAGACCAGTGCGGCATGATACAAGATAGATTGGCAGTACCGCTTATCTACCACGTCAGGCGAAGAACCGTAGACCGGCGGCTCCTGTATGAACGAGGCATCCTCGCTCGTGATGGAGCGGAGCTGCTTCGGTTCAGTAGGGCTGTGTCCGAAAAGGACCGTTTTGATAGGGTGAAGCAGGAGAACCAGTTTTGGTGGCTTCAAACTGCATCTGACAATGGGTAATCCGGGGTGGGGTATTTTTGCCTTGGCCGGCTTACATACTTGTTTTAGTCTTAGGTTTTAGGTTTAAGTAGAGTAGGTGGTATGGTGGCATTTTATAAAATACATAAAAAACAAAAACAAAGAAAAACACGAAAAAAAGACAAAAAAAAGAAGAACAAATAATTTTATAAAGAACAAAAAAACAAGATACTGAAAATATGAAAAAAATGACTATTACAAACTCCATGAGGAGAGGATATAAATGGACATAGTTGTTTTGCCGCTGTGGTTGTTCTAGTTTTAAGTAGTTTGTAGGTAGATTAGGTAATTTTAAGTTTTATTTTAAGGACATTAGTTTGTAAGAAAAAACCCGAAACAAGATAACGCCTTTAGTTTTTAAACTTTTCTAAAAAAAAAAAAAACATAAATTGAAAAAAAAAAATAAAACAAACTTAGTTCGTAGGCCGAAAGGCATTAATTTTAAGAATCATGAATTTCTTAGAGCGCCCGATTAGGGCCAGTAAGTTATATATAAGTAGAATTAATTAGGCTAGTTTCCCATTTTGTCTAGCATGTAAGTAGAGTTAAGATCAATTGAATAAAAAAATGAATTTGAAAAAAAAAGAGTAGTTGATTGCTAAGCCGAACGCTACGGGTTCAAGTCCCAGCTTCGGCAGCATTCTTTTTCTACGAAAATCGCCAGCTTATCTGAGGCCACCTGTGCGATAACATAAGACAATACAAACCTAAGGCCTGGTGCACACAAGCGATTTTTGTCGCGGCGATATCGCTTTTACGACATAAGGTACTCACAATCAAATGGAGTGGTGCACACACACTTGCGATATCGCAGCGACACTTCTGCGACATTTCTGCGGTAAAATGTGGCAAAAGTTTCTGCGATATCGCTGCGATATCGCGGCGACAAAAAATCGCATTTGTGTCTTGTAATACATTGTTTTCTATTGTGCAGTGCACACATGCGACTTTTACCGCGAGTTTTGATCAAATTTAAAGGGAAAATATGAATGATTTTGATACTGGTTTCTTTATATTTGGTTTTTATTTCGATTTTTGGTGAAACTTTGACCGCCAACTCATCAAAAGATCTTACACTTATTCGAAAATAGTGTTTAAAAAAATGTTCAGGATTTTGTCTCATATTTTGAAACGATGAATAAAATAGTCCTTTTGTTAGCCGATGGGCATTAACATCAGTGACGTCGTTTCTTTTTACTAAGAAAATAATTTTAATGCACGAGGTACGCGAAAATAATTATTTTTTTCCTTTTTTCCATTGTTGAAAGACATACTCAATTTAAAGATTGAAACCTGCGGTAAAATGTCGCATGTGTGCACTGAATAGTTGCGATATCGCCGCGACAAAAAATCGCGTGTGTGCACCGGGCCTTATGTGTGCTTTCTTTCTATCTGTGTCTCTCTGTTGTATTAATGTCTTGTTCTGTCCCAGCCGATGGCCCCACTCGCCAGTGCTGCTATGTCTGTAGTTCGTTACATTCATGTGCGAAGTACTGTGAAATGTCAATGTCAATGTCAGGATGGATTTATTTATTATAACGACGAATGAATTCAAGATACTGAAAAATGAATATTTCTTTAATTAACATAACATTTTTAACATATGTAATATGTTAAAAAAAGCATTTCAAAAACACTTGTAACGAATTAACAAATGAAACGACACTACGGCGTATACGTAACATGAATTATGAGGAAGGGATTTGCTTTCTTCAACTTCTCTTGACCATACTTGCCTATTTTGCGTTTGGATTGTACCTTTATGTGGCTTTTTGATATTAAATGCGACAGAAGGTACTCAAACAACAAAACCTTATATCCTTAATCTAAAGAGAACTCTTATGAACACTTTTACTTCACCTAATCATCTCTGGGGCCATCCAATGTGAATGTAGATATACACTTGAAACTGTTGTTTTTCAAGGTAGTGATAATAAAAGTTCATCAGAGTACCATGAAGTTCTAAGTCTTCCTTAAAGAAAATATAAAAGACATTTTTATGGCCTCCCCTTTTTTATGGGTGATACGGATATTTTTTTATCGTCCCCTATACACAGCCTCAAACAAGGACGATTGATTTTGGTTTGTGGGTACGATGCGTAGGTATCAATGAGATATCTTCAACATCTACATATTTTATGAATGACGATAATCCAGGGTAAGCCTTCAAAAGGGATTTGTGTAAGCAACCAATAGTCCTCAATTTAATGGAGCTAAATCGCAGGTTTACGGATGAATATTTGAATTCATGCAGCCACTTAAAAAATGGCAAGAAGAAAATTATGCCAATTTTTTTTAACGAGCACTTGTGGATTTCCAGATGTTGGGAAGTGGCTTATGGTAACAGAAGAAATCATAGTTCAAACAACAAATTTTTAAGAGAAGAAAATAACAGCTTCTCTAGGCCACAAAGCAACGCAACGGTCTATTTTACAAAATTAAACAACCAATACAGCAAAAAGCATTTCCATGTCAAAACCACAAACAAAAATCTATTGTTTATAAACATTCATGAACTTCTTTTCTCTGATCAGGCCATCAAGATCGGTCAAAGACCTCTGAAGCTGGAATTGGAATTTGGAATGTCTTGCATAAGCAATATTCTGAAATTGAGTAAATTTGTTAACACTACGATTGTTTACTTACTGGATGCAAGGGTGAAGGCTATTAAAACTGCAGTGAATGATGAATAATTAGAAGTAAATTCTGTTATTCACACTATGAGGCTGCCATAGGGAATGGATTTTTGTTTTCTGTTTGGGAAAATACTAGAGGCGAATTTTATTGAACATAGTTACGATAGGAACGTTCAAAGAATTCGATATTAAAATGTTTCTGAATGTATTCGGTTGAGAGAATTCATTTTTTAATTTATAAATTGCTCCGGATAGTGGGATGAATATAGTTGTCAAAATCCTCGCTTACTTTACAAGAAGTCTTGTGCTTCTGACCAAAACGGCCCGGAACAAATGCATTTGAATAATTATACGGGCTTGTGTGGCACAACATACTTCACCATCAACCATCAGTGGATGTGGAATAAAGAGATTTTATACAAAATCAATAAACAAACAAATGGATGGCAATAAACAAACCCTTATTAAAAACCAGTGGCGTAGCTACCGCTGTATCAGCTGTATCCATGTAACAGGGCCCCCGAAATATAGGGGCCCCCAAAGATACAGAGCACAAGACGTGTGTAAAAAAATCCACTTAAATATTTAATAAAGTTTTATTACAAAATAATGTTCCGATGATCATTTTTACATGCGTCAAATATTTTTTTTTCCTCTGTATCTTTTTCTTTTTTTAATGTCCTACCAACCAACAATATTTACTTACTACAACTTCAACCTGCAAACACTTTTTTATTCGAGCTTTCAAAATATATCGTCCTGCCTGACACAGCCACCAACTCCAACATCACACAGAAATACAAACCAGGGACCAGCGGTAGATTAAAAAATACTAAGGTACTTGCATGAACTAACACCTAAAAAATTCGAATACTCCATTCCGAACCCTGTATGTATCTGCAACCAAAAAAAGTCCCGTTAATTGTCTGAGTGAAAACCTTACACCAAATCAATTTGACCGCAACAAAAAAAGACGACAGTAAAAATGTTATAAACATTTTAGAGACCTACGACTTTATAGTGTTGATGTCATTTTTTTCTTCGCTGTTTGATATTATAAGTCCAGTTTCCAAAGCCCTTCAAGATGAGGAAAATGACTTACAAAAATCAAGTATTTTGCTTCAAAATCTTTCAGACGGTCTAGAAAAAAAAGAAATCAAAAGAAATTCAGTGATTTACTTAAAAAGTCCAAGGATTTAGCCAACGATTGGGGAGTGACGCCTGTCTTCAAAAATAAAAGGAGGAAAATAACGAAGCGCTTTTTTGATGAGTTGGCAGAAGATCATAGAATGTCTGATCCGGAAATTTATTTCAAAGTCAATATTTACTATTCCGGCTTGGATATTTTGATTGGACAAACTCAGCAAAGATTTCAAAGCCTTCATAGTCTTAGTAGTATGTTTGAAGTGTTGGAACCGGATAAGCTTTTATCGTTCTCAAATGATGAGATAAATCAAGGATCAAAAAAGCTGGTGGAAAAGTACAATACAGACATTTCTGCAATCAACTAATTGCTCTAAAAACATGCCTTAAATCCGAAATCCTCAAAATTCAAAATAATAAAAAATTATCTTAGATCTTCAATGGGACAGAAGAGGTTGTCAGATTTATCACTTTTATCAATAAAAGCAGATAATCTTGAAAAACTGAAATCTTCTTCATGTATGGAAGATTTAATAAATAAATTTACAGAAAAAAAGGCAAGGAAAGTAGTACTTTGAGAAGAAGTGCAAATATTATTTTTTTTAAGCTTTATAAAACATATATCTATGTATAATATATTATGTAGTATGCATTTATGTTAAAGTTCCTAGTCGTTATACATTGAATTAAATTTATCTTATTAATTGACGTTAGTGTTTTAATTTAAAAAAAGGTTATAAGGTTATGGCCCAGTTTTAGAAAGAGGTGGGGGGGCCCCAAAACAATTGGATACAGGGCCCCCAAAGGTCTAGCTACGCCACTGTTAAAAACACATTCAATCGATGCAATCAATTGGAGAAGGGGATTCATATAGTTTTTAAAAGAATTTATCGAATTTGTTCATCAGAAAGGCGTTGTTGCTGGGCCACTATTTAAAACAATTATTTGGAAAATGAAAATTTCAATAAAAAGTTTCATTATTTGCCATTTTCCAAATTTTGTAACAAAAATGTTGTATATTTTTTTTTCCATTCTTAAAAAAGTTTTGTAATCCGTATTTGTAAAGACATAAACTTGTGCACAAACATAATAATTCATTTTCTGAATTGAAGGAAACTATTAAAGGAGAAAAATGTGTCGTAATGTTTCATAAGAAAAGAAGTAGCCGTTTTAGAGAAAAAACTAACTTTTGTTTTCATCATCATCGTCGGCCTGGCCGATGAAATTTCTATTTCATGTGCCCCACAATCGGGATCCGCTTCCGACTTCCTGCAGCAAGTTCTTCAATCAATTCCGATTGTTGGCCAACGCCTTCCAATTTCGCGTCTCAATTGGGTCGTCTTTGATGTCCACCACCCAGTGCAAAGTTGGTCTGCCGCGCTACCTCCTACCGCAAAGGAATTCCCGGTACCCTCCCGGTTACCCTTCGTTCATGACTCATACGAGCTAGATGTCCAGTCCAATGGAGTCCACCAGGCTTCATTTAATTTAATTGTTAGTATCTCGTTTCGTGGTGAATTTGATAAAAGATAATGGAACCAAGATCTTCAACCTTCTGTATTCAATGAAACTTGGCACACGAATGCTCAGTAGGTTCCTCACTCGAAAAAACCGTTAGTTCTACAAAAAAAACAAAATCCATGTAAACAAAAACAGCAGAGGCTAAAAAAAAACCAAAGCTATCCAACAATTTCCGGTAGGGTCGTGGCACCAGTTACCGAACATTTTACGGACTATGAGAAAGAACGTGCTGCAAAAAAAGCTTTAACTGCGTTAAGTATTGTAATTTTAATTTTTTCTGAAATATTATCTCAAATATTTTCATGTTTTATACTCTTTTTTTCCATAAACATTATCAGTAAACATTAAAAAAAGATTATATTGAAAATAAACATTTTTCCTATGTTCGATGTTCGAGACATCTTATTTTGATTGTTTCCTAAACCCCAACACGGAGTTTCCTATTTTCAAACACTGTAACCAAAAAGTCATTAGTGGTTAGAAAACTATTTTAAAACCAACATTTTCGTTCTTATTGCATATTTTTCATTATATAAAAATGTAAATAATTGTAGGATCCATTGGCAAAAATAAAATAAATAAAAATTACATTTGACATATTTTATAGGTAGGTAATTAGTTTCATCTTAAAAATAAATATATGTACTTAAGTTCTATTTTGATATGAAGTGCGATTTATAAATTAGAAACCATTTTGAAAATCTTCATTATATGTAGTAGTTGTCACATCAAGTTTCAAGGAAAAAAAATTGTTTAAATAATAGTTAGGGGGTAAATTTGTTAATTTAATAGTTTTTTTTCAACGTTTCCTGTTTTTTTTTTTATACATAAGCTCCCCACCCCAATAGATCCATAGCTGTTTCCTTCTCCATAAATTCTCCTGTCTTTGATATCCCAAAGATTCTGTATCTATAAGATTGACATCAGGCAGTTGCATTAAGTGCATTGTATTAAGCTCCATCTAATGAATTGTTTCCCCATTTGTGTGAATTTTGGTATTGTCCTGCTGAAAAATCACAGTGATCTGCCAGAATAGGTAGGGTAAAGGCACCAGTCTCTGGTCATATAACTTTTTTTTTACTTTCAATGTAAATATCTTTATTTCTATTAATGTTTCATTCAAATCTTAATATTTTGCTAAGACTATAGATATTTCTCAGTAGTTCGGTGTACGAATGAATTGAAAGTAACTTTAAACATTGAATTAATAGAACGATTTCTTAAAGAGGGTGATATTCTGGAGTCTCCTCACGATTGTTCTAGTCTCCGGACGATCTTAAATGGAGTCTCCGGACAGTTCTACTTAAAAACTCAAAATCTTTTTTCTCTTAAGTGTTGAGTTTATAGCAATTCATTGTCTACATTGATAATTATTTCCTGATTTTTTGGCATCTAATTAATTTAAAAAATATTGCCTAGTTATTGTTATTTCAGACGAAATGAAAAGAAACCAAAATCTACCAGTCTCCGGACGATCAAAGCAGAGTCTCCGGACGACTTTGAACCTTCAAAAAAAAAAATATATATGTATATATATAAGACTATTTCTTTGACGTTGGGTAGTAAGGTCTTAAGTCAAAAAATCGCATTTTGGGTTTTTGATTGGGTTTAACTTATTTTTTTTTCTCTTTCGTTTGGTCTTAAGGCAATAAGTTAGAAAAATGCATACTTGGTTTGAAATTAAGGTTTTAAGTTGACTAAAGTCCTTGTGACCGAAGTCTTTGAAAAATTTAAGATTCTGTCAAGGACTTAAGTCAACTTAAGTCTTCTGTGCCGACACGATAACCAAATAAGCGAATGGCGTATGTATTTTGTCTTTTTTCCCTGTTCCCTATTTCCGACCACACTTGTTTTAAAAATCATAATATAATTTTATTATATTTTTTTATTTTTTTTTCATTAAAACCGTCATATCAAATTCTAAGAATACCAATGTGCTATGTGCTCCCTATGCAGGCACATCTTCTTCAAAAAACAAACCGATCAATAAAATAAAAAATTCAATACAATTCCATTCCAATATAGCATGGGGACGCTTAAAAAACTAGCATAAGCAATTTTTCTGAGAAAAACCTCCTACGTCCAAAACAGAAAACTTCATTCCAAACACCCTTTTTGTTTTTAAAGGTATCGTTGTTATTTTATATTCAATCAATGAACTTCAAATCTTCCGCAGCCACAGCCCACACCCACCATAAGATTATTATTATGCTGATGTCCAGCTATCATGCCTCGCCATATCGGCCCTGTCATATGATATAATTGCGATTAAAAATGTATTCCTGAATTCCTGATCTACCGCATCAACATAACATGACTCACCCTCGACTCAGCTCTCAGCCCAAGCGGAATGAGAATGAGAATGGGAATCCACATGAATCTCTTAAACAGCACAAACAAAAATTTTTAGGCACAAACAAATAAATAATCTATTTTTAATTAGTTTATATTTCACACATTTCGACTTTGTCTCTTTGAAGAGAACAGAGAAGAATTCCAGATTCCACTCACAAATGATTCCATGATCCATCGTTCCACCATCATTATCGTTATACGATTCGATTCGGTTCGTTTCGTTCCGTCTCGATTTTGCCTTTGCCTCTAATAAAATGCTCTGATGATGGGGAGCAAGAGCAACCGGCTTCGGAAAGAGATACCATAACCATTAACCATACCAGCTACCACTACCACGCACGCACCCGGCACCAGTCATTGGTTTCAGTAATATGTACATGTTTCATGCGGTTAGATTGAGATCGCGGACGTCGACGTGGAATTCTCGGTAATACGAAACGCGCCTTCGGAATATTATTGTTTATCTTGGCCACTGGTGCCTTGCGATCACTCCTAAAAAATTGCTCTGTTTTGAGTTAACGAAGAAGAACATTACTTCCTGGATCCTATCTAAAAAAAAAACCAAAACAAGAAAGATAAAATCGCATTCCTGATCGTGCACAAGACCGCAAGCCATCAAAATCGATTTGGTCATGCGAGGAGCAAGTGCAATTTGTTCGTGCAAGAAGGGAATACGAAGAAAAGTAAACAACAAAAATGCAAGCAGACTTTTCTTGCTTCTCTGAATGAAAGTTATAACATTGTTGTTAAAATACTCTTGAAAGAAATGTAAATAAATAAAAAAAATTGCGAGCTCGAGTTTTAAATTGTTTTCATTGAAATACCTGAGAAAATTTAGTGCGAATTGTGAGTTTTTTTTTAAATTCCTATTTATGGAATTCAATGGTGTTTGTTGTGATGTTTAATGTTGACGAGTCTACAGAGCTCGAATGAATAAATAACACGCTTGTTAAAAATATTTACTTGTCTTATCTCCCTGTATGAAGTCGAAGTGTGTGACAAAAATACTGTGTTCAATAGAAATACTGTCGGGATGGAGTGGAATATATCGTATCTGTAGACAGCAAGGAGATATTTCAGCCTAAATCACAACCTACAGTGTATGAAAGTGGGACAAGCATAAAAATTCTACAGGATGCAATTTTGCGATTTAAGTAGCTTAAGAGAAAGAAAGTCTACATACTTCACTTAATTAAAAAAAAAGGCTCCAAAAGAAGTTTTCTAGAGGAAGAATTCACAGGCTTTGTCGCTTACGACTTAAGTATGTAGTAACTAAACTAACTTAATGTAGTGCCACATTCCAGTTCGGATCAGATCCTAATCCAAGAAGCTTTTGTAGTGTGTTCAATGTTCAGACTTCAAGACCCTAGCTAATTGTCACCTTTTTCTGATGACAAGAGTGCTTCTCATAGAGTGTATGAGAAGACACTCTAACTACTGTGTCCTCTTTCATGTTCTTCCTTCACTGAATCGTTCTTTGGAATTGAATTAGAATGTTTTCTGGTCCCTAATATACTGTTGCACCGCTGTAGCCTTATATTCCTTCTGAAACACCCTATAACATTCGCAAATGCGACACAAGTTTCTTGAGACTGAACATTTCTACTCAATTGCCTTATGTTAGTCCTTTTCAACGTTGACTATGTAGGTAAAAAACGATGGAAGAGAGAACGACATGAAATTTTTCGTTGATGTGCCGATGTCGTAAACTTTTCAATAACTACTTTACTTATTTAAGGTGGCGCTACAGTCCGTTGTGAACTTGGGCCTCAACCAACAGTCTCCGCCAACCAGCTCAATAAGAAGCCCACAAACTTCCTGGAATATGTTTGATTCAAAGTTCCTTCCCTGGTCGGAATGCAGTTCTAATGGAACGCCCAGTTGAACACAATTTGGTCTGCGACTGTTTTGGCTTCTTGATTCGGAATGGCGTATGCTTCAGGCCATTTGCTGAAGTAATCCATGACGACCAGAATGTAACGATTTCCATTATTTGTTTCCGGAAATGGACCCGCCACGTCTATTGCAATCCTTTCAAAGGGTGATCCGACATTATACTGCTGCATTTGGCGGTGATTCTTTTTGTTCGGGCCTTTGGTGGCAGCACAGGTATCACATTTTTGGCACCACTTCTCGACATCCTCCCTTGCATGTAGCCAGTAGAATCGTTGTCGAACCTTTTCTAGCGTCTTGTTTACTCCTAAATGGCCTCCCGAAACTCCATCATGCATCTCTCACAGAACGTCCATAATCTTCGAACTCGGTAAGACTAGCTGCATTACATAGGACTTTCCATCTGCTGATTCCCACATACATCGGAGGACACCCTTTTGGACACGTAACGAGTCCCACTGTGCCCAAAAGGCCTTCAGAGTCGGACTTCTGCCGGAGATATCAGCCCTTTCTGGTTTTTCCTGGTGTTCCTTCCAAGCGAAGATCGGTTCGATGTCTGGGTCTTCTTGTTGAGCCTCCATCAACTCGTCGTTGCTCCAGCCATAAATGGGATCGGTTCTAGTTCGTTGGACAGTACACTTCTTTTTCTTCTTGGCGTCTGCAATGCTTACAGTCTTGTTTCCATGCTCTCCGAGACAGCGTGTCAGCATTCCAGTGAGGCTACCCCTTCCGATGTTGAATTTCAATCCATCTCGCCACTTGCCCCTCTGGATTCTTGAAATGCAAAAGCCAGTTCAGTGCTCCATGGTCGGTTCGGAGAAGAAACTTCTGTCCATAGAGATACTTATGGAAGTGCTTTGTTAACAAAATCAATGCAAGAAGTTCTCTTCTGGTCACACAATAGTTTCTTTCTGACTTCGAGAGAACCTTGCTGTAACGCCATGGATCCAAAGATGACCCGAAGAACTTTCCTATCGAAACAGCCTAAGATCCGATTTTGTCCAGGTCCATGCTTCTGCAACATACAGCAGGACTGGCATAGAGAACCTATTTACCTAGAGTCGCAACTCGTTCTCTTTTTTAACCCTACAACCCATACCTTATTTTTTGTTACACTAAACCATATGGGGTTCCTCCACACCCCACCACTTTTACATCGATATTTTTCCAAATAAAAACAACTATTAATATTTTTTCATCTCTCAGTTCATAAGTATAATACATTTTCAATGAAAATAACTTAAAATGAATATTAAAAATCGCAGTCTTATTAAAAAAAAAAAAAAACTATTTCATAGATTTAATTGTTGGACCGTTGAAGGAGCTTCACAAGAAAATTCTTTTTTTTTCTAACTCAATTTTGTTCAACAAAATTTATTTGGCACATGAAAGAAGATGTACAAATGCATGTATTCACATATAAAACACAAATATTTTTTGAATATTATTATGATATTTTTAGACTTTCAATCTCAATACTTTTGTCCTCAAAATCGCTCTCAACTTCACTTTTAAAAAGCAGCCGATGTAGTTTCACTTCCCTTCGAGACATTTTTTTTTCAATTCTATCACTCACCGACAAAGCAACAATTATTTTTCGTACCAAAATGTAAAAACAGCACTTTGAAACTTATGAAAACTGATACGGAAAAGCTTCAATCTGATAAAAAAAAACTAACGCAAACCTATACGGGGTGCATGGGAACCCCACTCACAAGGATATATCTGATTTGGAGTGATAAATCAAACTAAACTCTTTTGCCTCGTAAAGAGCAAATAAAAAAAAATAAAAGTCATTGCAGTCTAAGATTTCAAAATCATTTGAAATTTGAAATGCAACGGTTTTAAATTTGCAGTGGGGTTCCAAAGCACCCCGTATGGGTTCTAGGGTTAAAAAATCACTGTCCAAAAATTTTGTGGTGAGTACTCTCATTTTTCGTGTCCGTGTGAATCTGTGAAAGAGGTGAAAAAAAATCAATATGGCGTCTGTGCTCAGTTTTTTTATTGTTGTTTTGTTCTGAAAAGTGACAGATTTATAAATAAAAAAAAAACTGAGTAGGCTAGACGTAAATTGACATGGGAAAAATGAAAAGTGTTTATCAAATTTTCTTAGTTTTATTATTTAAAATACTATTTGTGACCAATTTAATAATGCCACTGAAGTTCCCAATCCCAGCTGTGATGTATTCATTAAAAGTCATACAGACATTGATTTCTCCAAAATTGAAATCAAATTGTGAATCAAATTTGAATTCGCTTGTTGTTTCTGGTTCGTGATGGAATTGCTAAGACATTGAACGATTTCGGTGGAACTGTCTTGGCTAACGCTTGTGGGCCATGCATTGGTCAGTGGGATCGTAAGGACGTAAAGAATGGTGAGAAAAACACCATTGTCACTTCCTACAACCGTCACTTCACCGGACGTAACGATGCTAATCCCGCAACTCACTGCTTTGTAACAAGGTAAGAAGAGTTTATCGAATTAAGAGAGAAATTCTATTTTTACTTCATTTCAGCCCCGAATTGGTGACAGCCCCCTCCATTGCCGGCCGTCTCGATTTCAACCCATTGACCGACAACTTGAAAGGATCCGATGGCAAGGAATTCAAATTGGACGCTCCATTTGGCGATGAGTTGCCCTCAAAGGGATTTGACCCCGGTATGGACACGTACACTGCTCCACCACCCGTAAGTATTCTTGGTACAAGGCAATCCAAAATCGAACTAGTTCTTATTCTGTTAATGTTTAAAGAGTGGCGACAACCTTAAAGTCAACGTCGACCCCAAGAGCCAGCGTCTGCAGCTGATCGAACCCTTCGACGTATGGAATGGCGAAGACTTGAAAGACATGACCATTCTCATCAAAGTCAAAGGAAAGTGCACAACCGATCACATCTCCGCCGCTGGAACTTGGTTGAAATACCGTGGCCATTTGGACAACATCTCCAACAACATGTTCATTGGTGCTACCAACTCTGAAAACAACGAAATGAAAAAAATCAAGAACCAGCGTTCAGGAAAATGGGATGGTGTCCCAGAAGTCGCCAGGGATTATAAGGCCAACGGAATCAAATGGGTTGCTGTTGGTTTGCTGTTGGTGACGAGAACTACGGTGAGGGTTCGTCTCGCGAGCATGCCGCTTTGGAACCACGTCATTTGGTTGGCCGTGCCATCATTGTCAAATCGTTTGCCCGTATCCACGAGACCAACTTGAAGAAGCAAGGTCTCCTTCCTCTCACATTCGCAAACCCCACCGATTATGATAAGGTATGAATCCTTCTCCCTCAGGAAAGCAACATTACTAAATTAACAAAAACAATTTAATTCCAGATCCAACCAACAGGCAAAATCTCTCTGCTTGGATTGAAGGGTTTGGCCCCTGGCAAACAAGTTGACTGTGAAATCAAACACGCTGATGGCAAGGTCGACAAGATCAAGCTCAACCACTCACTCAACGGCCAACAAATCGAATGATTCAGGGCAGGCGGTGCCTTCAACCGCATGAAGCAAATATCCGGCAACTAAGTGGCCTTCCTCCCAATAATTTCCCCAGATCTTCCTTGAAATCAATACAATTCGCGTGCCTATTTCTCAAAGAAATACTTAATTATGAGTAGCTGATAATTTTTTGTCACATTATACGATTTACCCAGAACGACCCTACCCGGCTATCGATACCGACTAATACAATGTATTGTTCATGAATTAAAATAAAACTCATTAGAATTAAAACAGCATTTTTATTGACAGAACAAAAAACACAGCACTTTCTTATTTCTACTTCTTTTTCTTGCCGCCACCGCCTCTCTGATTCTTCCTCATACTTGTCTTCCTATTCCCGGTCTTCTTTGCTGTATTTATTTGCAGTTTCTTCTTGATCGCATTCGATTCTTGACAATCTGTTCTGTGTTCTTCAGTTCCTTACCCATGCTACCCATTCGCTTCTTGTCCTCCATCTTGTCATTGTGCCGAGCATGTCTGCTCACCGAATACCTCTTTCTTGCGTCAACGGAGCCAGTGCATCATCATCACTTACAGCCTCACGTTACATCTGCATCTGCTCTTCGATCTTTCATTTTTGTTTCCATTCGTCATAGAGTCCAGTTTTGAAACTAGCCGGAATCCATGCACCCGATTCGGTTTTGATTTTGTTGTTGCAAAGATCCTGAACGGAGACCATTTTCTTCTTCATAAAATCCCATTTTTTAAGACTGGTTCGGTGTTTGATCTCGGGAACTGATGAACGTTCAACGACACTGAACTCGGCATTAATCGCCTGATGTTCGAAGGAATTGATGGCTTGACCGACTTCGGTGGCTTTGTCTGCAGATTGGTAGGGTATGAAGTTTTCAGTGTCCTTGACGTGGGTCTTCTTCTGCTTGGTTTTCGTCCATGTTTTTGCATTTTTCGGGAGCAACAAATTTGCGAAATGCTTTTCTTTCATGATCGTTTATTGAATGGCTTCGGTTGAGTTCGAAAATTGTCTGAAAACATATAAAACGCAATTAGGGATAACTTCCATGTGGTCAAGAAGTCAAACTCACTTCTGGAGGACTGGAATTCTTGATTTGCTTAGCTTCCTGCAGTCTTCCTTGCTCCTCCTCGGCATCTTCCTAGAGGCGGGTTTTGATTTCTTACTAGTGCCGGAAGCTGTTTGCAGAACAGCAGGCAATTTCAAAAAGTCATGGAGAGGCTTGAGACTGTAGAACTTGAAGGTTTTCACACGTTTATTGGTGTCGGCCGATGAACATGAATTCATGTAGTTTGGCACAATCATTCCGAGCTACTTCCAGAATAGTTTGTTGATTGCTGGCGTCCTCTTCGCATTGCCTGTGCTTCGAAACATTTTTAAATGTAAATGGGACCAGAAGAATTTGCATTTTCGGTAAAATGAATTTTCTTGAGACGCATTATCTCATTGACCACTGAGGACAAATCATTTTGCGAAGATTCGGATAGACTTCTAGGGAAACTGGAAACGAAAAATAATCAAATTAATTGCATTATTTATTTATAATGTCTTGGAAATAAGTTCAACTTACTTTTCTTAAATCTTTTGTGTTTGGGATATAGGAATAATTTTCACAAAATTTTCAATTGTCATTTTTGACGTTTTTTCGAGTTTGCTGTCAAAAATACTCACCTCATCGTGGGCAAATTGCAAATTACAATAAGGACATGACCGCACTTTTTAAGGGTGTAAAAGACTATGTGAACATGTTTAAATGTTTTTTTTAGTTATTTATTCGTAAATAATAGTTTAATTCCATTCAAATAGCTAAAAACCACTATGCACTGCACTTTTTACTGTTATTTAAATACTTGAAAATTGAATTTCATACAAATATTTTTTATTTTTACATATTTGAAATTAACTGACTCTTATTTTTGAATTTTGAGCTCAGGTTTTTAAATTTGGGCTCCGGCTTTTCACCTTTTTGAGCCCAGCCCAATGTCCATTAAAATGCGAATGTATTGGTTCGGCTTCCCATTTGAAATGCATTGAGAAACCTACACATTCGCATTGGTATGGATATTTTATCAAATTTAATTTTTTTAGTCGAAAGAGAGTAAAATGCCTTGAGTTGCGACTCTAGGTATACCTCCTCTGTGAGGACTGGGATGATGAGGGTGTTATATAGTTTTACCACAGATAATACATTTATACAGAATTCTCACCCTTATGTATGGCGAGCAATGAAGCTGAAAGCTACCAAGAAAAAAGTTTAAACACATTCACTAAATGCATACAAAATCTATTCTCGTTCATTTCATTTCATGTAAATGAATACTTGGCGAAGAAAAAAGCTCCCAAAAGCTCCTTGTCTGTGAAGGCTTGTCGCTTATCGGACAAAAAGTTTCATTTTTTTCTGCAGGGATGAGACATCTGTATAAGTTCATTATTTGTGGTTTTACCTTAGTTGATCGAGAGAGGGCTTTTCCACTCAATTGCTTTCTTAGAAGTTATATGCATCTATTTTGACATAGCCACTTCACCTCCTCGCCTTTGAATATCCTGCAAAAGACTCATGTGAATTTTAGAATTTCTTGTTCATTACTATACTTGTTCCATAAAAAGCGGTAAATAACAGGCAACTAGTGCAAGAAAATTGACATATTCAGCTTGGACGAGCACAGAACGTAGCCCTGAGGTATACCAACATTTGTTTAATTGGTATCAGATTTGCACCCATTCAATATTTATATGAAATCGTCCAAAAGGTTTTTTTCAAATCCAACGAATAAGGGATTCATTTAAGCCAGACTAGAGGAGAGCCTCATGTCAAATCCTATCCTTTAATATTAATTTCACCAAAGCGATGAATGAAATGAAATGAAATGAAATCACCAGTGAATCAATTCCTATCGAGTGAAATCGAGAAGTAGGTAGCGAGCCTCTTCTCCTTCTCACCTTTTTTATATGGGCCAAACAGAATAAGTTTTTAATCTACTCAGAACAAGCCCGGAAGGGTCTAGGATAGATAGATGAAAAGCTTAAAGGCTGAATCACAAACACGCTTTCCCTTCGGCACCGTCTGCGTTACGATGCACCCGTTTCGAATTTTCTTTAAATGATAGTCCTTCCTCCATCTTCCTCCATCATCTTCATCCCTCCAAAAACAATAGAATTTTGTTATTGTACTTTTTTATGGCAGCTGTTGAGCTGTCAGACAAAGCAAATGTTCAGTTTATTTGAACTTGAGCTTTCGTTTAAACTGGAGTCACTTTACGTAATATTACGTACGAAACGTGAGGTAGAAGCTTCATTGTGATAGCATATAAATATATAAGGTGTATATACAAAGATCATACCTCCAAAAACAGCTTTGCCACTTTACTCCTTTCGAAGTAGATTGATTTTCGATTTTTGAAAAACTTTGAAAATCTACTTCACTCAGAAAAAACTTTTCGATTTAACTTGATATTTATAAAATCTGTAATTTTATGCCTACAGTTTATAGTGAAAAATGACATGCCTTCATTATTTTCATCAGGAAAATAGATAAGCGACATCTGCAATTAAGTTTCTATCCTTATACATACATGAACACGTACACGAAATGTCAACCTATACAAATACGCAAGGTATGAGTTACTTGCTTCAGTGCTTGTATTAAAGTGTTTAATATTTTACGCCGAGTGCAACTTGGGTTAAAATGTTGGTTAAACTTAAACACTAGTGTCATATAACTAGCCAACACATCATATCTGCCATCTAGTGTCAAATTTAAATCGAAAGTCAAGTTTGTATACACATTTTAACACAATTCATACACGGCTCTAATTGTAGATCTGTCTATGTATTCATGGTCAATATAAAATACACTATTTTAAAATCTTCCTCACTTTTTCTCAATCTACTTCGCTTCATTCCCAAATCTACTTCGCTTCCTTTTTTTTCAAGTAACGCTGCTCCAAACAACAAATGAACAAACAGCTGTTGAGCTGTCAGACAAAGCAAAAGTTCAGCATATTTGAACTAGAGCTTCAGTTTGGAGTCACGTTACGTACGAAAACGTGAGGTCGAAGCGTCATTGTGATAGCAAGCATTGAATTCCTATAGCTGAACTCGTAAACGTCAGGCGAAACCGAAGCTGAAGCGAGTTTGTGATTCAGCCTTAAAGAATGGCATAAAATATAAGAACATATCTTCAATAATAACAATCTTTAAGTACCTACTTATGTGACAGCACGGCTACGTGCCATAACGTAACAAAACTCTCAGCTTTGGATTGTTTGAACTTTGCTCGGTTTTCCTAAGTTCTAAGATACCGTTCTGGTTCTCATCCTGATAAACTCTTTGCAGTCCAAATCAAAATCAAATACATAAATATATCTTAGGAGTTAGGACTTAGAAATTAAAAAGTGAACTACAAAATCAATTTTCAAACCACAATTTTAAGCATATTTAAAAAAAAAGAAAAAAAACATCGCAAACTAGTTATATCTACGAACTCTTCCATTAAATGAACTTCATAATTGAATTTTTTTTTCTTCCTGGTTCGCAAAATTGCACACTGTGCATCCTACCGTGAATATTATAGTGCAGATATTTTTGCTCTTTTACCGGTGTTTATTTTAAAACGAGTGCAAAACAAAAATATCCCATTCCAAGAAGTGCAAGTGAAATTGAATTATGTTTCTTTATTTTTCAGTTTCCTATTAAACAGAAAAAAACTACAAGAAAGAAAGAAGAATGAAATTATAATTAAAGCGAGTAATAAAGTGGTTTCCGTTATTTATTTGAAAAGAAAAAGGTATTACTATTCACAAATAAAGTGAGTGTGTTCTGTGTTCTTCAAAACTAGCTGTATCTAAGTTAATCCCACATCTGCGTTTCTTCTATTCTTTAGGAGAACAAAAAAAATGTAATAAAATATTTTCATCTTAATTTCTCCATTCCCACTGTTTCGCGTTCTTTAGTTTTGTGTACCTGGATCCTGGAGTAGTAATCAACTCCAATTGGAAAATAAAAAAAATAAAATAATAATCATCGTACTTGAGAAGAGAAGTATAACAATAATCAAGGAGGAAGTACCATGCAAAAACGAATGCACCAACGATGTAATCATTGTTCAGTCTGCACGTAATGAAATAAATAATAATAAAAAAAAATAAAGCAATAATATATCTGTAACAAGATTCTTGATAATGAGCTTAACTGTGAATTATATAAAATCCATAAAGTGATAAAAAAATCAACAGCTTCGTCATTTTCTGTTTTTCTTTCTTTTTAAATGTTCCAGTTTTGTCAAGGTTAAAAAACGATGATGACTATTAGCTGATTGTGTATTTAAAGTTTTGGGTCGATGCCAATTTATTTATTTGTTGTGTGTAATCATTTCTAAATGTAAAAGTTTGTAAATAAAATTCTATAGTAAATATTTGAATTGTTAAACTGAATAAGTTGTCTAGAAGTGGTGCGAGCAAGTGGAATACGTTGGATAATAAATTGAACGCAAGTGGATACATGTTCCAGACACATTTTTGGTAAGTATCCATTTTTACTAGCAACACTTAGAATACTTATTAACCCTAACTTATTACACCTTTCCATCCCTGGTATACTAAGGACCTTAAACATCTTCGCAACATTTATATCTCTTTGTTTGAAGAGTCTAAGAAACTTTCTTACGAACTTTATAATGAATACATAGGGCGCGTTCAGCTTGGTTTTGGATAGCCTATCTTAGATAGCCTATCCAACTCGTTTTTCATGAACGAGTTCGATAGCTAAACTTAGATAGCTGTGAAAACATGTGTAAAAAATCAGCTGTTTACGAATTTCAATGGCTGTTCTGTCAGATAGCCACCTATACCAGAAATTGTTGGATAGCTTTGGGTTAGTTTGGTTTGAGCCTCTGCTATTTTGTTTTGCATGGAAAACAAAAACAAAAAGCTATCCGGATAGCCTATCCAAGTCGAAGTGAACGCGCCCATAGAGTCGATGGGGGCTTCTTTAAAATCGGACCCGTAGAACTTTTGGAAATTTATTAACTCCAAGAAAAAGTGTGACGGTTATCCTATTAACTTCACTTATTATAATGTAACGTTGACCACTACTTCTGACATCTGTGACGGTTTTGCAAACAGTTTTAGTCAATCTTTCATTGATTCTACTGTTATTGTGGACGAAACCTATTTCCATTATTTGCAAAACTGTCCCGAAGTGTCTTTTAATAGTATTACAACAGAATATAATAAAATTTTAGAATGTATGTCTCATCTTAAAGAAGGCTTTTCTGTTGGACCAGATGGAATACCATCCGTAGTTCTTAAAATGTGTAGGTCAGTCTTAGCTCTTCCCTTGCGAAACATTTTTGATCTTTCATTGAAATCAAGTAAATTTCCTGCAGTATGGAAGAGTGCCTTTTATAACTCCCGTTTATAAAAAAGGGGACAAAAACAATATCTGTAATTACAGGCCGATTTCTTAACTTTCATGTTTTCCAAAGTTGTTTGAGCAAGTAGTGTGTGACAATTTGGCATTCAACTGTAGAAATATTATTTGCAATCAAAAGCATGGCTTTATGCAAAAGCCAAGAAGTAGATTGTGTTTACACGAACTTCTCGAAGGCTTTTGATCAACTATCTCATGAGATTATCAAGTTTAAATTAAACTCTTACGGCTTCCCACTTTTTCTGATTACGTGGATTGTCTCTTACCTTGAGAATAGATCTTATCAAGTTAAATTCAGAAATAGTTACTCTAAAATCTAAATCATACTTGGCCAAATCAGGTGTTCCGCAGGGGAGCCATCTGAGGCCCCTTCTCTTTATATTAGCTATCAATGATGCACCGTAATGTGTTAATAATAGTAAAATTCTCATCTTCGCGAATGATATGAAGATATATAAAAATATAACTTCTTCAAATGATCGTATTTACTTCAAAATGATATTAACCGTCTGAAAGACTTTAATCTGTGCAACGGAATTTCTCCCGTCTTTTGTTAAAAGGATTTCAGTGTATTGATCCCTTAAGTATCCCTCCTACGAAAATGTATGTCAATCCTTAATATGCAAATACTACAACAGAGAAGAAATAATAATTATATTGTATATATCAAATTATAACTAGAGTCACTGATGCACCTGGCCTTCTCTGTAAAATTTTGTTTTGCTATCGAGGGGGAGGTTATAATCTCCGTAGTCAGGATCTGTTTAAGATCGATATTCATCGAACTAACTATGGAATGCATGAGCCTTGGACAGGCATGGGTAAACTTATAAACTGGAACTCAAAACTTTTTGATTTTAATTTAAGTGAAATTCAATTAAAAATAATTTTGAAAACCTTACTTACTTACTTATCCGGCTCACAATCCATGAAGGGTCTCAGCCTGAGATACTGCAGTCTTCCATCGTGAACGATCCCTCGCATGCACTCTCGCGCTCTGGCATCCGCAGTCACTTGGTCCTTGTACCGTAGGTTCGGTTTTCCTTGTCGTCTTGAACCTGGGGGCTGGGATGAGAAGACTTTCTTGGCTCGAGCGTTGTCGTCTATTCGCTCGATGTGGCCGAGCCAATGTAGTCGTCTTTTCTTGGCCTTCTGGACTACATCCACATCTTGGTACAGCTCATACAGTTCTCGGTTGTATCTTCTTCTCCATTCGCCATCGTCGCATACGGGACCAAAAATCCGTCGAAGAATTTTTCTTTCGAAAGTGCCCAGTATCAATTCCCCTTTTTTACTTATCGTCCAGCACTCGGCGCCGCCGTAGAGTAAGACTGGTAAAATCAATGTTTTGTATAGCAGACACTTTGTCTTTCGAGTGAGGAGTTTCGAACCCAGTTGTTTGGCCAAACCGAAGCAGCAGCGGTTCGCTAGGGTAATTCTTCTTCGGATCTCCACTAAGGTGTCGTTCGTGGGATTGATGTTTGTTCCAAGGTAGGTGAACTCCTTAACTACCTCGAAATTGCTGCTACCAACAGTGACGTTTTGTCCTAGGCGGTGGACAAATGTTGCTTTGTTTGTTGATAACATGTACTTTGTTGTCCTCATTCACTTCAAGACCAATTAGTTTCGCCTGTTCTTCAATCGCTGTGAAGGCCTCAAGCACAGCTCTCTTGGATCGACCGATAATGTCTATGTCGTCCGCATAGCCTAGGAGCTGGGTGGATTTGTTGAAGATAGTGCCCTCCGTGCTCACACCTGCCTTGCGCACTATCTGCTCCAGGACTATGTTGAAGAAGTCACATGACAACGCATCTCCTTGTCTAAACCCTGCGCAAGTTTGGAATAACTCGGATGAGCTGTTACCCATTTGCACACTGCACTGCGTATTGTTTAGCGTCATGCGGCACAGCTGGATCAGTTTGTTCGGGATCCCGAATTCAGACATCACCATCATAAGCTCTTGGCGGTGGATGCTATCATAAGCAGCTTTAAAGTCGATAAAAAGATGGTGGATCTGCCTCAGTGTGAATATTTGGTCTATCGTTGTTCTGCCTGGCCTAAAGCCATACTGTTACGTGCCGATTATTGTGTTGCAGAAAGGTTTAAGACGCTCACACAGTACGTTGGATAGGATTTTGTATGCAACATTAAGCAGGGATATGCCACGGTAGTTTTTGCATAACATCGGATCGCCTTTTTTGTAGATGGGGCATATGGAGCTTATCGACCAGTCAGTGGGCATGCATTCTTCCTCCCACACTTTGGTGATGACCTGGTGCATGCGGTTCTTCAAAACACCTCCTCCATGTTTAAAGAGTTCCGCGGGTATGCCACCCGATCCGGCGGACTTGTTATTTTTTAGCTTTTGGATGGCTCTTTCTACCTCTTCTCTGCTGGGGGCTGGGACTGGGTCTTCATTGACTGGTCTTGCTTCTCTTTCGCCATTATCTTGCTCGACATTTTGCGCATTCAGCAGCTGCTGGAAGTGCTGCTTGAAAACATCTACAATTCCCTGTGCTTCGGTGACTAGGTTTCCTTCACTGTTTCGAAGAGCTTGTGTCCTGGTTCTGAAACCAGAAGCTAATTGCTTCGACCTTTTAAAGAAAAATTTTGAAAACCAGTGTTCCACTTTCTTAAATGTTTTATGTTAATGTCATGTTTTTTTGTTTATTTTATGTTATTATTTATGTGTGCTGTGTTATTTGTTATAGTTTCGTTATTTTTCTACTAACAACTAACACCACACTATGTGATGAGTCGGTGGTATAACACAATTTCTGTGTTGGCAAACCATTGGTCGTAAAATGGTGCTTGCAATAAGCCCATACGACCAATTCTGATTGTGTGTAAAAAAAACAAAAAACATCGAGATTTTGATAGAATTTGACATTACGATGATAAAGAAGTCGAATGAAATGGATAAAGGATAGTGCACGTTATTGGTCTGGCAGTGGCGGTTTAAACGTTGAGGGTGCTTTAGGCAAGCATCTTATCGGCGCCCCTATATAAAAAAATATCTTGTACATATTATAATTTGACCGAGACCGATGCACCGCGCCTGAAGAAAGTTAAGAAACGCGTTGAAATGGAGGCCAAGGAAAAAGAGACAAAGTTTTCATGAGAGCGACTAGTATTCTCCGAAAGATGTTACGAGTTCGATTTGAAATATTTTAATTAATGATGTGCCGAACCGTTAATTTTGTAGACCAAGTTAACTTGAGTTGATTTTTATGTAAACCGAGTTGAAACTCGGTTCACCAAATCGGATTGCCCCGAAAATCAATCTGGAAAATACTTCAAAGCAAGAAAACTGAGATTTTTCTCTGTCCAATACCAGTGAACTGGCAACGATCGACACAAAATGTCTCTCTAACTTCATTAAAAGTATACAAAATGGTTTGTTTAAGTTCATTACTCTCCCATGAGTAACCTCATTAGTGGTATCACAATGGACCCTTGAGGTCTAAGTGAGTCAATAACATCTGGAAAGCCACTCCAACCTAACCTAACCTTCTCTGTCCAAATTTAAAACTCTTTAAAAGTCTGATGTTGGATGAGACATGAATTATTTGAGACTCCACTAGGCATTTCATGTCTTGTCTAGATAAAACGTCATGGCTCATGGCGTGTGGAGACTCACTGTTACAATAAGTTAAATCAAAAACACTTACAAAATTAGAAGGAAGCTAAGTCGATTGTCGAGTTGGCAAACCGAACAGGCAGACCGAGTTGATTCTAGGTGTGTTTTTTTGGCAAATCTATCCGCAGTGCAGTATGATTTAAAAAAACGCATCCGCAGTTGTTAAATTTTTATATTTAGAAGTTGGTCGCTGCTATCATTATAAAGACGATTATTGAATTTTTCTAAATTCTATCCGCAGTAAGATTCTACTTCTACTTTTATCGGCAGTATCGTGTTGTATTTGTAATACATGTAGTCTACTACTGCGGATACGGATAGCTTTCCCAAAAAAACACACCTTCTGTACTGTTTATTTATTCAATACGTTAAATTCTAACGGTTACATAGAAAACTTACAAACTATTTTTAAAATTATAAGAGAAAAAAAGAAAAAAAAATTGTACGTGTCAGCTCCGACGCGCGACTGGAGTTCACTCAATAAGAATGATTTGATTACCTTAAAATATATAATACGCAAAGGATTGAATTCATATATTCATACATCTATTCATAATAATTTGATAAAATATATTACTTAAATACTTATGGTAAGCAATATGAATGTCAACAACTTTGTTTAAAACGTTCTTACGTATTTTTTAATGAATCAATGTAGTTACTTCTACAAACATTTTTGTAAATAATGAAAAAATCTACAAAACTGCATCATTACATTTTCAGAACAGTTACATTTCTTATCAACTTTTCATTAATTAATGATGAAAATTCAAATGGGTCCACATTTATCGTGCATTATTGCATACAAAATGGAATTGAATGTTGATAAATTCTACATTGAATTAAAGCCTGAAGCCTTGTGCTTCTTAAGAGATCTTAATCTTGATTCTTGAAGATCCGATTATTAGAACGCACGCTAGGATGCTTTTAATCGAAAAACAACGATCGAATTTTGGTCATAGCGGGATTCTCCCACAGGTGATGTGTCATTTTGTACGAACCAAGCAGGTCGTTTGTGTGCAATTATATTTATTTTAAAATCGAGATTGTGAGGCTTGTAATAGACGTATCCTTACAAATAAGGTATAAAATCACCGTTATTTCATTTAGGTTAGACATATGGAAATTTCAACAACCAGTCTATAGGATTAAAACTTATATACCAATTTATGTGAAAATGTCTTAATTGGCCATATTAATGAGTTACCGTTATAATTAAAGTATAATAAATTGAAGAGCATTAAATTTTGTATCATGTGTGAAAATTTCACCGTTCTACGTTGAAATCTCTGTTCAATAAAATAGATTCGACGTGGCACTAAAACTTTCACCCCCTATTTTCACCCCCCCGGTTATTTTTTTTAAACTTTGAATGTCATACTTATTTATGTTTAGTCAAAAGCCATAAAAATGAGTTTTAAACTTCTAACCTAATCGACCTCCATACAAACTTTGACCTAACATTTCAACCCCTTGTGACCTTTTCGACCCCTTTTATTGCGTTAAAAAACACCGTGTGCCCTTCTCCAGATTCTAGTCTGTCTTACTACCAAATTTCATATAAATCGATCCAGTAGGTTAAAAGTTATTAAGAGTTAAAAAAAACGTTAGTAGACAATTTTTTATAACGCTTTTTTCAATGATTGATTTTCCTATCCATATTTTTTCCATACCGGGGTCTATATATGAATCGATTCTAAAGGAGTAAACTCAAAAAAAAAACAAAAACAAGTTTAAATTAAGTTATCGACATAAACATCATGAATTAAGAATATAAAATCTTGATTTGAAATTGAACGTTCTTACATTATCATCGTTTGAATCAATTAAGTTATAATTTTTATTATAAACATTAATAAGAAGATTAGCAGGACAATTCATGCCGTCAGGGCCGGCCTTAGCTATATTGGCGCCCCAGGCGAGTCAAATATTTGGCGCCCGCCCTTTTATTAATTACAAATTATATTACCTCCTCCTCCAGAATTAAGAAAGATGAAACTTGTATCTCACTTAAAAAATTGCAAGTTGGTGAAAAAGTAGAATTTATGCTTAACCCTGCGGCCACACGAGCAAGTTCTGGCTTACCAGTAGCATACATATATTATTTGTCAAATCTCTATCGATGTGCTTGATGTGACGTAGGTGGCAAGCCACTTGCTAGTCAACTTGCTAGCAAGTTCACATTTTTTTTCCATTTCAACGATTTTTTACAAGCTTACCTGCTTTTAACATCCAATTTTGAATTTCGAAGATTTCGCCAACAAAAGAAATTAAAATCCTAGCTTCAACTAGTATTCTAATTTAATTTTGTTCATTTTGATGAATTTGGCAAAACCTGTCAAATTACTTGCCTTTTTAATTGCTCGTTTACTGCCTTCAAAATTCTCAAGCCAGTTGACTGGCCAGTACTAAAGCAAGTCCTAAAAGTTTGAATGTGTGAGTAAAATATTTGATTGTATGTCAACTTGCTTGCCAGAACTTGCTCGTGTGGTCGCCGGGTTAAAGAATAATTATTGTGTATACATAATTCTCCTATACGCAAATATTATAAACATTTCAAGTCACTATGTTACACACTAGCTATTCATATTTACTTGCATTTTTCATAAATTTTTCTTAATAATTTAGTAATAATAATTAATTTTATCCTGTTTGATGTCTTTTAAATTTGAAAATGTCAAACACAAATACACTTATGCCTAGTTTCTTGACAAAGTTCTAGCTTCTAGCCCTTAAAACTCGTTTAAGTGAAATTTTAGAACTTATTTGAGTTCGATTTAGAACTTTTTTTATAGCTAAAACTTCGATAAAATTACGCCCAATTTCCTCACCAAGCTCTAAATTCCCTTTAAAACTCGACCTAGTGAATATCGGTCTAACGTTAGAACTTAGTTTTTAGAATATTTGGAACTCGACATTTCTTCACTTCTCAAGAACTCGATCTAAAATCATCATTGAGTTCTAAGCGCTTAGAACTTGTTATTTTTGAAACCTAGTTCAAGCATGTTTTTGAAACTTTTAAGTCACCCGGCATTTTTGTTTGACAAATATTTCCTTCAATTCAATTCGAAACAAAATACAAATAATTTTTGACTTTGCACTCATTTTTGTTTTTTTCTTGTACATATGTGGTGTGGTGCTGATGTGCAATGGCTGTTACGTAGAATGTGGTATTCGAAAAACTGCTAAGAAAAAAAAGTGCATAGTAAATTCATTCCAATTTTTACTGTGGTTGTGTAACTTGAAGGTCTTCTGCCACCAGTTAAAGGACTGCTAAAAACGTTTGCTTTGCTAAACGGAATCGTCGAAAAAAATCAGTGTCGTCCCATGCATTAATAGTGGCAAGTATTGGCATTCGATAAATACGCCGCACCGCGCCGTTCTTCCAGGACAACGTTTGCATCGTACTCAAATCAACGTCCATAAATAGAAAGTCATCGAAAATTTGATCCATTTTCAATATCTCCCTCCACCTATTATTGTCTGTTATTTTTAACGTTGAAAAAACGAAATTATAAATAAACCGACGTTCAAGGCACTACACCCCCGAATGCGAGGGTCTAATTTTATTGAAGTTCGAATTATGACAAAGTTCTAAATCGAAGTTTTAACGTGTAAGAACTTGGAGAAGAATTGAGTAAAAACTCAAATGAGCTCTAAATTTCACTAAAACTAGTTTTAGGGGTTAGAACTTCTAACGGTATTTAAGCTGTTCCTATTTAACTATTGCAATCGTATGCTAAAACACCATTATATCGTGATCCACAATATCTCAAAGATTTTGATCTATTTTGAGTAGGTTGTCCTTGGGGTGAGTTGCCGACGGGCACGCTAGTATGGCCAATTGGGCTTGCTCGTCGGAGGGGTGGGATTTTGCGGCTTCCCTTGGACTACCGTGGATATAACGAAAAATCGCCATACCACAAACTAATCTTCTAAATTTATTGTTCCATAACTTCTAATTCACCTCATGCTAACGGCAACATTAGCTTTTTCATCGGGGCTCATAAGTTCTTAGCCCTGAAGTGTTCCCTTAAGTCGCTACATATACAGTGACTCCGTGGTCATTGCGCCTCTCCTACGAGTTTTCGTATTACCATATTGAATGTATTTCTAAAGATGTTATGATATCTGATTCTTCATCATTCCGCAAATTTACAAGAAAAAACATCAAAATGCCAAGAACAGAGGAAAATGACAATAAAATTAGCTGTATGATAGCAAAAACAATAATAAAAAAAATAGTTGAAAGTAATAATTGTAAAATACCTAATTTGCAATCTCTTCTCTAATAATAATAATTGTATAATTTGATATGCATATCCATTGTATTTCTAATCTCTATAAAAGTTTTTGTTGATTTTGACTGGTTGTGCTTTAAACGGAAAGATGCCTTAATAAAATATAATAATACAAACGCAATAACGCCAACTGGTGAGAAGCTATAGCGAATAAAAATACAATGCCATAGCAAAACTCAATTTTTTTTTTTATCAAACACTACCTCAATTCACTCTTCTGTTTTCTTTGTGTAGTGTATGGTGAAAATAAAAACAAAATGACATTTGGAAACAGTCTGCTATAACAAAACAAGATGAAAGCCATGAAACATGAAACGGCGCCCCTGGATCGTGGCGCCCCAGGCGACCGCCTGGGTCGCCATACCCTAAAGCCGGCACTGCATGCCGTAGTTTGACCTACTAAATGAGTTACAAAGTGGTAACTGTCTTCTTATAGAATAGTTACTAACATTGAAATTTAAGCGAGAAAGAATCGTCGAAGCCGAAATTGAACCATTTATAACACCAACAGTAAAACAAAATTGCAAATAAGCTCTATGACTAGATAAAGTCGGAAGGTTAATAAGTTTAAGACGATCAGTATATGGTGGTAAGTTATATCTATCGGGCCAATAAAAAAACCGAAGACAAAATCTCAGGAACCTTCTTTGGACAGACTCCAATCTATTAATATGAACTGTATAGTAAGGGGCCCAAACAACACATGCGTATTCTAAAATAGACCTTACAAACGAGACATATAGGGATTTTAGAACATATGGGTCATGAAATGCACGTCAAAATCTTTTTATGAAGCCAAGAGTCATGTTAGCCTTATTAATTACATAGTCAAAATGATAGTTGAAAGAAAGTTTAGAGTCTAATACAACGCCTAGATCAGAAATACAAGAAACTTTACAAAGAGTAGACAAATTTAATAAATAAGAATAGTCAATAATATTTTTCTTACGAGTAAGACACATAGCTTTACATTTATCAATATTTAAGACAAGACCATTTTTATTGCACCATTCCCCAAATCTATTGAGATCTTCTTGTAGAAGATCAGAGTCATTTATTGAAGTAATTCTTCGAAAAATTTTCACGTCATCAGCATAAATAAGAGACATAGAATTTACCAACACAGAAGGAAGATCATTAATAAATAACACAAATAATAGAGGACCAAGATGGCTACCTTGCGGAACACCAGAGTTAACTATAAAAGTTTTAGAGCGTTCATTTTTAAAGATAACACTATAACTGTAAGTGGAATTGCTCAGGACCGATTTTTATTTTAACAAAAGTGGCAATTGTGCGGTTCGAATTCATAAGTTTGTTACTTTAAAAACCGCGTATGAACTCGCATTATTTGCCACTTGTAAAAATCACTCCGCTCCCGCTCCCCTTTGTTGCATCGCAGCCCTAGGTTAGGTACATATCTCCCTAGTTCGCCTTAAGGATAATACGGCACTGTGGTCTTACTTACTCTACAAGCTTCAAAAAATTAATATGAAACAGACCTTTCTCATCATTTTCCACTATTCGTTTGCCTTCCAAATACAAATTCACACAAAATGTCGATGAACCAGCGGCGTTCGGCCACAGACAACAACCCTCAATATGTTTCCTTTTCGACACGGCACGCGAGAAAACGCTAATCAAAAATCCATTTTGATTAATTTAACTGTTGTACACACTTATATCGTCGGCTAAAGGTGCAAACCTCGTAAATCCACTTTTTTCAAAAATGAGATTTTTGTAAAAATATCAAATAGGCATTGAAAACTACGTTTGAATTTAAGAAAAAGTTCATTATTGTTGTAATTTGTGTCAAAAAACACAAAAAAGAAAACCTCTTAAATCCACGTTGCTATTTTACAATAGGAAAACCCCGTAAATCCACAATTTAAGCAGAACGAGTGGAGTGTATAAGAAGTGTCTAACAAAAATCTATTTTATTTGTGGAAAAAACACTTTTTATTGAAAATCGCTTGTTTAAATTGAAAAAGATACATATCTGAAATTATTTGAAATCATTAAAATTTCTGAAAATAAAGAGTTATTCTTAGACTAGGGACGTTTTTTATAAGTACGTGGACATACTTGGTTTTCCTTTTTATGCAATTCATTATCAAACATGGATTTACAGGTTTTTCTTATTTTATAATGTACAATAATCTTAATTTGTTAATGTTTTTAATCTTCAACTACCACTGACGATGAAGTTGTCGATAAAATATGGTAGTTGAAAACAAATACAACAATTTTTGTTATCAGGATAACTGAAAGTGGCAAGCTAAGCTTGGCTAGAGTAGGAAAATTGTAAATGAGTTCAACGTTTGAAATCCATATTTATTGCAATAATGCACTATTTGATGATTTATATTATCATGAGTACATGTTTCAGGTCGATTTTTATATTTTATTCTTTAAAAATATATAAAAAGACACAAATTCATGACGATAAATCTATAGTTTTGGATAATGTAGGAGGCAATAGTATGATGTTCCTTTATTATTTTTAATTTCCTACTTTCTTTCAACTTCTAAGTCAAGAATAATGATGTCACGTGGATTGAAAAAGCTTGAGCTTTCCTTGCAAAATGACATTGTATTATCCGAAGAATTTCCAAATAATGTCATTGAGTTTCAAAACCGAATATGAAGCAGAGAATAATGTCATCGATATACCAGAAGATTCGCGTGAAATAACGTCTTCCGATTTTTTTTCAAAATATTGAAAGTAACTCAACCTTGAGCACTCTAGTTGACTTTGAAAGCATTGTTTAAATTGAACCGTTTTAATCTGAAGAAGCAACGGTCGTAATTTTTTCAGAAAACGTTATTCAGAGTGATCCTGGAACTCAATAAAACGAGCATATTGAAAGTTCGGACACGATTCTCCCACGAAAATGGATCGAAAAAAATAAAGTCGATAAAAAACAGTGGTTTTCTATGAAACAAAAACTTGCAAGGGAAAAGGGACAGTCATATTTTGGGAAAAAAAATCGGGTTTGGAGTGGGAATATAAGGTGGAAAAAAGGCCCAAATGTATAAAAAAAAGATGCACCTGTAAAGGAAAGAACTCTTCTTTAATTAGATGTCACGAGCTTAGCGATGACGAAAGAAAACCTACATATTTTTAATGATTTTTGGAAAAAGACTTGGGAGGAAAAAAGCGTTTACGTCGAATGTACGACTAAAATGGAACCGGTAAAAAGAAGGCGTGTTGATTTGCAGGAAACAAGAAAGCGAAATAGTTCAATGTATTATTTTCTGCAACACAAATATGAAGCAAAACGCGTTTCGGAAAACTCATTGGTTTTCAAAGGTAAAACTGGAAAATTTCAAAATGGGTTTTCGAATGGAAAACAGAAAATTTTTGATGAAAAACTCGGAAAACTCATTGGTTTTCAAAGGGAAAATTGTTATTGGAGTTGCTCTGAAGGGTGGCGAGACGAATTTCGCGGGGTCAGCTAGTTTGATATGAAAAATCCCCTAAATTTTGCCAAGTAATAAACTACCTAACAAAAATTGATTAGCATTTACTTGTAAGAAAACCTCTTAAATCCTTCTTATATTTCGTTTTTTGAGGACGAAAACCTCGTAAGTACCTAAAAGATGGTAAGTACTCAAATTTCTAATGTCTTATTACAATAGGTCTAAAGAACAGAAAAAAATAATTAAATGGTATAATAAACAATATTAGATATGTGTAATGTATAAAATTGGTCGCCAATTTAATATTTGAAATCGCTCTCCTGAACAATTTACAAAAATGGACTTACGAGGTTTGCATCTTTAGCCGACGATATTCAATAGGAGATTCCCTGTTTTCCAATATACCCATGCATAACTTCGATAGACTACGGTTTCCCCCTTAAAAATTCAAAACCCGCATTTCGTCATCCCTGTCGCGCATACATAATAAATAGGTTTCTTCAACTTTAACCCCCGCCGGAATGACATGTTGCCTGGCGGTGTGAGGGGCTAGAGTGTTGATGAAACCAAAGACAACGTCTTCCTCGATGACGACATAAAACCAAACGACGACGTGTGCCGTTACATCTGCCATCATTGTCTGAAGGCTTCACACTGGCAATCGCGCAAAGACCATACTCGAAGAATAAGCTAAAGAATTCTTAGTTCAGCCGTTTGATGGCGGTAATCCCGTCCCCGTCCCGCTGGCTGATGAATGGCAATCGAAATCCGTGTTTCGATTTCATTTTTCACTGGAACCAGCCCGCAAAAATATTTATTAAAAAAGTACACAACACCCGCTGCATAACAATTTATTGTCTCAGCTCATATCCCTTCGCTATGTACACTCCATCGAACTCGACTCAATATGTTTTGTTTTTATTACATTTCTGGTATTACAACGGGTGCGTTTTTCAGTCTAGAGTATGTTTTTATGATTTTGCAGGCTCGCCGCTAGAAGAAATTAGCATTCAATTGATTTCAATTGCGAAAAACGTTGCATGAGGTTGCGTTTGCAGGAGGGCGGAAAAGTCATGATATGGTGGCACATAAAATTCATAACACATGTGACATGAGATACGCACTGTCAACCAATTTTGAGTCGTTTGCATTTTCGCATATCTTCGCTTTACAAATAAATTACAAAGAAAATAATTAAATTCCAATTAAGTGTGAGATGGACGTGATGTATCATTTTGTATGCTTTTGGCTTATGGCTGAGCTCACGGTTCACTTTTGGATGGATGGATGGAGTCTAAGTGAGCCAAAAGACATAATTAGACATAATTACGGAAGAGGTATATTAGTATGTCGTTCTCGTTTGGATGTTGATTAGATAATGGGATTTGTTTTTGCATAAAAGCGTACTAATCGTGACTCGTTCTGAAGTGGATAATTGCTCTTGTGACATAGGGATTTTATTAGATTTAACAGAATCTTCAGGAGCTACGTTTCTGCAGCCAATTCTCCCAATAGATACTTTCGTGCCTTGACAGTAAGTTGATAATGAGCATCCTATCTGTCAAATTAGATGTCACATATTCAATATGTTTTTTTTCAAATCATAATGGGCGGATATTCATCAACAAATAAAATAGAAGAATTGGGTTCATTCGATGTAGCCAGCCCTAGGGCGCTCCGGTACTTATCACTGCCCTGAACGGAGCTGTCAAAAAACTGAAAAAAATCTCTGAGTTTTTTTTTTCACGTAGAACGCATTAGTAGTGCTCTGATTTGAACTATTCCAAAACTCTTGTCCAGCAAAAAAAAATAAATCGAAAGAAGAGCGGAATCGACCAGCTCAGTGCGAAATCAGAGATCAACAGAGCGACCCAGAGCGCACATCGAACAAAGCAATTTTTTTATGAAATTGGGAGGTCTGCTGTTTGGGCAAAGTCCCGCTCGCTTCACATCATCACGAGTCCCATTTCTTGATTTGGGACGATACCAATCTCTATGAGATCCAGGAGCATTCCCATTAAGTAAGTCACTTTTTGATGTCAGTTTTGATTTGAATTGGACAAGAGATTTGTCAAGACGGAAATACTATATAAATTGAACAGGCCCGCGTTACAAAATAAGGAGTAAATGGCTTGACGGAAAGACAAGGAAGCAATCTATATCGCCATGGTAATACTTCATTTCTTAAAAGTCAACTGATCACCCGACAAATCACTTTTAAAAAACTGAAAGCATTCGTTGTTCGACTGATCCTTTACTTACTACTAGGTGGCGCTACAGTCTGTTGTGGATTTGGGCCTCAATCAACAGTCTCCGCCAGCCAGCTTGGTACCTAGCTCGCTGTCTCCAGTTTTGCACTCCAAATTGATTGAGGTCCTTGTTAGCTGGACATTGTCCAATGTCTTGTGTAAATATGTGAACACCATAATGTAATTTCACTCTAAAGATCAACTGTAAGAAAACTTCTTTACCAACTTTCGATATCGAAAAACTGACGCTTGTGTAACTAAGCTTTCATGCTAAAAACCTATATATATATCGCACATTTTCTTTAAATTGCTCTTTTCTGCTAAAAACGTCCTTCACACTTAAACTTAAACTTAACTTAAACTTAACCTTAAAATCTTAACCTAATAATTGATTGACAAACTTTGATAGATACTTAAAAATTACTGAATTGCCTAAAGGAAACTAATGTAAGCTAAATAAAAATGAATTCTTTAAAAATGAAGTCTTTGTAAACTATAAAACTATTATTTTTTAATAAAGGAATTTTGTAACTCATATCAACTTTAAAAAACCGTGTTTGAGTTCAGAAAAAGTTTCTGCTGCCGCCAAACTGCGACACTTCCACTTCCACTTGTTTGCGCCACCTCAGTCGCGGTCTTCGTCTCCTTCTATGTCCTTCGGGAATAGTGTCTGGGATGATATGGGTGTTATATAGTTTTACCTTATTTGATCGAGAGACTGCTTTCTTCTCAAGAATGATGTTAAAGAAATCGCATGACAGTGCATCGCCTTGTCTGAATCCTTTTTTGACATCGAAAGATTCCGTAGGCTCGTTGCCAACCTTGATGGTGCAGCGTGTTCTCCATCGTCATTTTGTACAAGCAAACGAGCTTGGCAGGGATGCCAAAACTAGATATAGCTTTATACAGTTCGTGTCTGTAGATGCTGGCATACGCGGCCTTAAAATCGATGAAAAAGTGGTGGGTATCGATTTGAAGTTCATAAGTTTTTTCCAGGATCTGCCCCAAAGTGAAAATTTGGTCGATGGTTGACATTCCTGGTCTGAAGCCACATTGATAAGGACTAATCAGATTGTTGACGAAATGCTTCCGACGTTCACATATTACGTTAGAGAGGCGATGTTATGTAGGCTGATTCCTCTGTAGTTGGCGCAGTTTAGAGGATCTGCTTTTTTCAGGATCGGGCAAACAACGCTGAGGTTCCATTCATCGGGCATGCATTCCTCCGACGTCCGACCATATCATACAGATGATTTGGTGCTTGCTCCTATCTAGATCGTCGCCTGCTGCTTTGAACAGCTCGGCAGTTAGACCATCTACTCCAGCGGCTTTGTTGGATTTCAGCCGTAACTGACCCTTTACCGCAAATAAAACACTCATTTCATATTGTGACACTTTAAATGGTAGCTGATTTTAACAGGTGCTCAATGCCAGAGCTGCCGACTTGAAACTTGCAACCGGACTTGGGTAATTTGTTTTTATAATTTGTATTTTCTGCTGGGAAAAATTAACAGCCATGAGAACCTTCATTCAAAGGTAAATCGGCGACGAAATAAAAGTTTCGACACCAAAGTGACAACACTCAAGTAAGCCCTCAACATAATGAGTGAATTCTCACCACGTTTTAATAATAACTTTGTCGTCGAATACAAATTCTTATTTAAAAGAAATTAGATAAAATCTATAAAATCTAAATTCCACAAGAAATAATATTTCAGACAGGTTTTCGCTTATGCGACAAAGTAATCATGCATTTGTGCACATAGTCTATAATGACACTTAACCATTATCTGTCGTTTCATCTAAGTCCAAATAAAAAGAAAAACTCAATTGAGTAACTGACCACCAGCGTTGTTCTCAGAAAAAAAATTCTTGGGGCCATTTTTGGGCCATTTACACATTTTTGGGGCCACTTATTTTTACTTACAACATCTAGAATATATTACATTACGTTGATATAGAAGTCGAAAAAAGTGGGTGCGGCGATTCCGTCCGTCTGTCTGTTTGTCTGTAAACGCTTCTACAGCCTTAACCACTGGTCCGATTGACTTCAAACTTGAAAATTGAAGGTTTGAGCGAATTTATGGTAGCCACCACACAGACTCAATTTTTTTTGGTCAAAAACCAAAAGTTTCAATTTTCTATAGAACGGCTTCTACGATTTTTTTATAACTTCCTCGAATTTTTTTTAAACATTCATGTATTTTATGTATAAAAAATATTTTTGTATTGCTCCGAAACGGTCTCCCATAGGACCGTTTTTTAGTTCTAAGATTTTTTCGAAAAATGAAAGCCCGATCAGCGTAATTCTTTTTTTGAAAGTACATATATATTGCCCAAATAATATTTTGCGTTCAAACAAATTTCAAAATTTTTGTTTGATTCTTAAAATTGATTTTTAAACTTTTTTCTGAAAATTCTGTATCTCGAAAATGGAACGGTATTGAAAATAGAAATTCAAAGAAAATATGTATAATTACGTGTTCTTGAATACTGCATACCCAGATTAATTTAAAGACATCTTTTGAACATTTTATATATAATGCGAAGGCCGTATGCGAATTCAGTTTAAAAGTGGTTAAAACTTGACGTTTGGTTAAATTTTGACACTCCGCATAGAATAAATTGTGTTAAAATTAGACTAGCTACGGAGAAGGTTAAAATATGACAGTAGTGGTTAAAAATTCATTCATTTTTAACCACAATGCATCCAATTCGCACACGGCCTAAAAAATTAATTGAAAAAAAACGTACAAAAGAATTTTTTCAAAAAAATTTAAAAAATCAACAAATTTTTAAGAAATTATATGCCATAAAATTTTTTATGATGAAATATGTTTTTGAGGTAGGTACATATTTCAATTTAAATTTTTATTAATAAATTTTTAATTACATGTTTTCATTTTTAAATATTTCTTGTGAACTCACAAACAATACAGGAAGCAAGTTCAGTCGTGCTCATTTCTTTTGTTTTTAAATAAGAACAATTTTTTCATTAATTCAAAAAAATCAAAATATCTAGTTTTAATTATAAACTAAAATACAGGTACTTAAACATAGTAGGAAAAATTTATAAGTAAGTTGTTGAATTTGCTACTAATAAACAATAAGAAACTAGTCTTGGCTGCGAGAGATTGGGATTTGTACATTATTAAAGATTTTATTTTTTTACTTTCAAAACATGTTCAATGCTTAGTTGTGTTGTTGACAACAAAAATGGATGGTTTGCTAGCGGTAAAGCATAACAGTAGTTGAATTGCTTGAAAACGATTTCAAACCAGAAAAAGAGATATAGCTCACATCTTGGATTTGAACCTAGACCAGATAGTTGGGAAGCCAATGCACTACGCATTGCGCTAACAACTCCACTGATTTTTGGTTTCCCATTGCAGACTTTTTATTGTTTATCAATTGCTATGAATAGACATGCATTTTTACAAGCACCTCTAAGTTGTTATCGTTGTTCAAATACATAAATACAATCTTAATGGCATGTTCAATTTTTGATTGAGGTAAGCGGCTTGAACAAATATCTGCTCCTAAAACCGAAAATTACGTCAACAGCATTAATAAATGAAGCTTTTCTATTAAGCAACTTGGAGTTATTGTCGTAAATAGCTGCTTCAGAGTTTCTTTAAAAAGAAACTACAACAACCACATACATGCTTAGCGTTTAAATGAACTCGCCCAATCAAAAATGAAGGTCGACCAGAAGTCAATAAAATTAGTTCTGTAGGTACGGATTCTACTCTTCGCTTGCAATTTCGAGGGCTAGCATCGGCGGAACCATTTATTTTCAAATTTCAATCAATCAATCAAAAATCAATCGTACAAAAATCAATTATTAATATTTTTTTTACCCTACCCAATACTTGAATTTCACAAAATTGGGGCCATTTCCCGTTGGCCCGGGGCATGGGGCCAAACAGCAAATTTTAGGGCCAAATGGCCCAATTGGGCACTTTTGCACAACGCTGCTGACCACTTGAATAGAGGACAGACGAGACAAGTAGACAAGCAGAAAGAAACCAGCAGCAGAGGCAGACATTCAGACGAAACGGATGCGTCCAAGAAACCACTTGCCAGCTAAGTCGGTCGACGTCAAGTTGAGAATGTGTGTTTCGTTCCATTCGATTGATAACGCATTTTTATTGTTATTATGAGAGTGTTTGTCTGTCAGTCAGTCGTTGGACGTCTTCGGGCGGCTGTTTCTCAATTTGCACTATTCTTCTATTCTAGGGCTTGTAGCTAGCTGGGGGACAGGGGCTTGTCTTCACAAAAAAAAAAAAACTCTTTAGAGGGCAAATTTGTGAAACATAACGATAATATCCCACGTATTTAATTTATCCGATGGTGAATTTGTTTATTTGCCTTTTGTTTTTTGTGTTCTTATATTCACTTGTGGGGCTTCCCATAGGCAAGCAAACGAGGCAGAGGGAGTTGATATAGCAATGATGATGATGGTGGTGGCCAGTGGAGCGAGTACTCTGGGTCGTTGGTTTTTTTTTCAACACAAGTGTCTTGTTGTGGGGAGCAATGGACTCCAAAGAGCTGACTCAATTGATGGGAACAAAACATCGAGTTGAAGTGTTTAAGTTGAAAGTTTGATTTTTCTGTAATTAAATCAAATAAAGAAAAATATCCATTTTCCCGAAAAAAACGATTATCTCTCCAACACTGAACTGACTCAATGGATTTTAAAATTTATTGCAAAAATTTACATCGCAGCAGATTTGCCTGTGATTCATGTTGACACTCAAGTGTCAGCAATTCTGTTTGTTGTTCTTTCTTCTCTTTTCTTTTGTTATTTTTGTATAAAGTCAAGTCCGACAGCATAAATGACAAGGTTATTGCAACAACAACATCCTAAAACACTTAGCAGCGATTTTTGATATGTTTTGTTTTTATCTTTTTAAGTTGAGTACACACACGAATAGAAGTTGGAAGATAAATTATTCAAATTGAAGTTTAGAGTTTTCATCAAAAATTCTTTTCATGGTTAACACTGAGTCATGTTACCAGCATATTTACTGGAAAAAAACTGAGTTTCAACCACCATCGCATTTTAAAACGGGCGGCATCAGAGGAATCCCCCAAATGGAGTCGATTCAAGCATGGATTTGTAGATGGGACTCAAAAAGGAAGGAAGTCTTGAGTACAAACTCTGTGAATGAGCGCCTCAAGGCCGATTTTCCCAACATATGCAATGTCAGGACTTTATGTATGTTCTCCCAGATTTAATTGTAAAAATGCACAATGAAGAAGTCTTTGTTAGAATAAACGGACAACATAGCTTGCACCTCACACTCACCTACTTCGACGGAAGATTCAAGTGGTAAACTTGGTCAACCGCAAGGGGACATGAAATTCTTCTGACCAATACTCAACCAGATTGAAAACATTGCGATCCACTCACCGCACTTCTCTAGCACACAAAATGTCCGAAAGTTCTGAGGTGCCAAGGCTGACTCGGATAACTACCTCATTGTTTTTGCTGTAGTATGGAAAAATGCTTGCAGGAAATTTGACGTCAAGCGGTAACAATCGTATGAAATAGCTTGGTACTTTTTCCATTGTGTCTCCAAAAATCTCCGAAGAAAACGCAAAGCTTTTAACAACTTTAAGCGAACTAACGATAGTTTGGACTACGCTAATTTTAGCCGTGTCCGTGATTAAGTGGTTAGGTGCGTTGGCTGCTAAGCAGAACGTCGTGGGTTCGAGTTCTACTCGTGCCCATAGTTTTTATTTCATATTTCATGGGCACTGCCACTTGCAAAGAACTAACAAAACTTCCAAGAGCATCAATCTGTCATGAAAAAAATGCTTCTCAACTTTGCCGTTCACGCACTCAGAGAATTGTTGATGAGAGTAAGCCACTTAGGCCTTAGCTCTTCAAAAGCTGTCACGCCACTCTATTTATTTATTTATAACTAGCTGACCCGACAGACTTCGAACTGCTTCAATCGATATAAAAAAGACCTAGACTTTTGTAGCCCGCTACCATACCACCCGCTACCCTCTACCCGCTTCTCCACTACTGCTACCCTCTACCCCTCTATTACCCGCTACCCCAATACCCGTTATGCAATACTTCTAAACGCTACCCGCCACACTGAACCAAAAAGGTACGTAAATACAAACAAAAAGTTTATTGGGACAATTAATTTAGTGATGGAATTTGTCCAATAAACAGGTTTATTGTGACAATAAATGGCCGTTTATATTTTTTCATTTCTGCAGAAACCATGGTTGGAAACTTTGCTAACCCTTAATAATTTTCGTTTATAACCACAATAAACAGAGTTAATTGATTTTAATAAATCCGTTTTTTAATACAAACAAACGTTTATTATTTTCGTTTATTATATTAATTAATCCGTTTATAGCATCAATAAACAGAATTAATTGATTCTCAAAAAAAAAAAAAACCAGAGAATTCTGTATCTATTTACTTCTCTGGTTCTTATTCTTATTTATTGATGTTTGTTTTGGTTTTTCTGCAAGTGTCACTGTGTGTGTTTTCTCGATATACACAGTCCCTTTCTCTCCCATACTGCACCGCTGCGCGCCTTAACTTTTGCTTGATTACTTAAATTCCTTGCACTACTAGCACCTTGAATTGTTATTTAATCAAGCAAATCCATTCGTATTTATACAAGCACAGTAACGAAAAAAAATCTGTGAACTCTAAGAATAACAAGAAAATGAATAGTTTTGTTTATTACCACAGTAAACGGTTTATTATTTTTTAATAAACAACGTTTATTGTTTCAGTGAATATAATTATTAAAAATAATAAACGACTTGTAAATTTTAGATTTGGTTGTGGTATTGGATAAAGGTTGGGATAAAACCATGGGAGAAACCATCTTAAAAATCTTGTTTATTATCGCAATAAACGATTAATTATTTTTAATAACTGAAATGTTTGCGGCAATTAATAAAGTTACTTATTTTAAAAAAACGGTGATTAAGTGCTTTATTTTTCATTTAATAAATGGTCATTAATAGTATTAACAAACGATTATCAAACGCTGACATATTTTTTAATAAACTGTTTATTGTGACAAGAAAAACTTTATTGTGACAATAAATAACAAGTCAATAAACGCCGTTTTTTATATTAACGAACGTTTGTTTTTACAGTGTACACCAGTAATTGCTACCCACTACCCGCTACCGACTACCCCGCTTCCCCAATACCCGGTACCCTGGCCCTAAGCATTTGTTACCACTGGTAGAAAAGTAGTGAGTCCTCAACGGATTCGCATAGGGTTGAAAAATATAAAATGCTATCAAAAACATAGGGGTCGGGTACAACTAACATGATTCATGGCCCAAGCGGTAATTTCAATCATTTATCGCTGTGTATGGCAGATGGAAAATGTACCAAAGGATTTCCTAAAGATTTTACTAACGATACGATCACAAATGTTGACGGATATCCAATATATCGTCGAAGGGATTCCAATAATGGCGGACAATCATTTACGAAAAGTATCAAAAACATCGATATTGACATTGATCACCGGTCAACAACATTTTTGCTGCAAGGATGAGACACATCGTTTCCAGTAGATTTTATGGTGCTGAAACTATATCCGGACACAGAAATGTTCTAGCACGTCAGGTTTTCGAGATATGCTTATCTCAATGTGCTCAAAACACGGTTTTTGGCGATGTTTGAAGTAATTTTTTGAGGACTAAATTTTTTTATAGACATTTGTAACTACTGCATTCTTTAGAAGGACTCTTTATCTTTCAAACCCATTTTAGTTTGTTTCGTTACGATTTTTTTTTCTCAAGTTATACCATTTTGTTTTCATAACACCGTTGGCTAGTACAAAATTGCAAAATATAACATAGGTAAAATCGAAGTACCGTAGGTAAAATTTAATTTCTTGAGGAAAAAGACTCGTAGCGAAACAAACTAAAATGGGTTTGAAAGATAAAGAGTAGTTCTAAAGAATGAAGTAGTTACAAATGTCTATAAAAAATTTTTGTCCTCAAAAAATTACTTCAAACATCGCCAAAAACCCTGTTTTGAGCACATTGAGATAAGCATATCTCGAAAACCTGACGTGCTAGAACATTTCCGTGTCCGGATTTAGTTTCAGCATCCAAAAATCTACTAGAAATGATGTGTCTCATCCATGCCGCAATCAGAAAATGAAATTTTGTAAACCAGTGAATTGTTAGGCGGTGCCTTATTCACCTATATTGAGCCAAACATTCCAACATAGCTGGGCACCGTTAATCAAAAAGTTAACTTCGTTAATCGCTAATCCGTTAATTAAAAATTTAACTTCGTTAACAGTTAAAACGTTAAATTTTAGAAAAATTAACGCAAGTTAACGTTAATCGTTAATCCGTTAACACGCCATAAAAAAATTATTTTGTAATAAAAATTGGAATCGGAATAATAATGGCATTTCAAATTTTACTAGGGACCGAACCTCGCCGGCACGGGCACGGCGGCGGCAGGCGCCGCACATTTCGACTAGCTCATGATTCGTATAAGAATTGTTTATTTCGCGAAGCCGCGGCCGGCTGGCAGTGCGCACGGTTAACCTTTCACCAACAACCCCAAAAAAAAATCCCACCCTGGTAGCGCAAAAAAAAATTTCCATTGGCAACCAACAACAGTTTTTTTTGCTGGCAATAAAGAAGCCAGTAAAAAACGCTCGGCAATGAATTGAATTTGCGATATTAGCCGCGTTTTATTATCCTCACTAACCCATATGGGTTAATTTTTTGTACACAAAACAACAACAACCTGGAACCCCGATAGCTATCGGGGTTTATTTTGCAACTCAAAAACTATGTTCTAAATATGGCGGATAGATGGCGAGTGTGAGACAAAAAAGAAGTTATTGTAGAAAGATTTAGTAATATCAGCCGTATTAATAAAAAATAACGCGTATTCCACTCTTAGCCACAGTTTTATAATGCCATAGGATAAGAATCAATCCAATTAATTAATTAAAATGAGTTGTTTTTGGAAAAGCAAAATAAAATTTTATTGAGGGTTGCGTCTCGGATAAAAACATAGCTTAAACTTCAACCTTTTTAACCCAGATCGTTTTATTATCACGGGGTAACCCATATGGGTTAGTGAGGATAATAAAACGCGGCTATTATATTCTGTATACCTATAGCACCAAAAAAAAAACACAGACAGGCAGCGAAATAGAAAATATGAGTGCGACCCATGGAGTCCACACGACTAACTTCCCAGAGTAGAAAAATACGTAAAAACATTAGTTGTTTTGCAAAATATTCAGCCGATGGATCCCGTTGTAGTTGTATTGTACGCACGTTGTTTCAAAGTCAAATTCCGTAAAACTGATGATTTTATGAAAAACATTAAGTTTATTGAATAATAGTGGCGCCATCTGTCAAAAGTTGATCGTACCAACTCGTGAACTCATTCACAACTACTTTGCACAGCCTTTATTGCTCCTGAATATTGTAGTTTTCTATTATTGAGCAATTTTTTAATCGGATAAGTATTTCCGAAAATTAATATTTATACCGCAAAGCAGCGTTTGGTGAGTCAGCTAGTAATCAAATATAGTCTATGATACTCCTGAATATTGTTTTTTTCACACTAACTATAAGATTCTTTGCACTATTGTTGAAATTATTGCAGAAATTATCATAATTTTCATTATATTAGGGTTGTCTTAGATTTTTGATTGCCATTAAAAAACCGCTAAGCGGATTTTGCTCAAAACCTAATCAGCTCTTAACAACACAATACCGCGCTGTATAAGACGCAAGATAATCGAGCCGAAAAAACGTAACGCACATACGCAAATACGAACACACATACACACACACAGACATCATCATAAAAACGCTTGATTCGTATTCTAGTGACCTCGAAACATGGAGATATGCAAAAATTGGAGATTCACAAAATCGGCTCCATTACAATAACTTCCTCTGGGAAGTTAACAAGTCGCGTGCCGTTGTGTTTCCTGAAGGGTGTTGACTAATTTTTTATAAGTAATATAAATTATTACCAATAATCTAATTTGAATGTGTATCTGTATGGTATTTGTGTTCGATTAACGATTAACGGACTTTGGAAAATTTAACGATCGTTAACATTTTTTTGAGGTTAACTGAAAAGTTAATCCGTTAATGGGAATGTTAACTTCGTTAATTAACGATTAACGGATTAACGAAAAAATGCCCGTTAATGCCCAGCTATGCATTCCAAGCTCATATTAATGTATAGTTTTGTAGTTCAGCGAAGAGCATCAAATATATTTGCAAGTATGTGATTAAAGGCAGTGATATGGCATTGTTTGCTGTTTTAATGATGACAAACAGTAGTGTATGAACATGTTTATTTATCTTTTATAATTTATCCTACCTTTCACAATAATAAGCTTTAACGTCATTATCACTACTGCGATCAATGTACAAACAATAATAATAATCGAAGAAATTTTCATGAAAACTGAGTAAGAAGTGGCTCTTCAAAAATAGGGGTAAATGGTAGGAAGTTGAAAATTAAGGATTGAATGTATTTCTTAATGCCGCACCACCATAGTTGTTCGACCGCAATCGTGCAAATTTTTGATGAAATAAGAAGTGATTTTGTAGTTTTTTTGTAGTTGCCCCTAGCTTAGTTGATAGGTGCGTTGGGCTGCTAAGCTGATCGTCGTTGGTTCGAGTCCTCATCAGGCCAAGTTTTTATTTCATCTTTCACGGGCACTGCCTCTTGCGAAGACCTGACAAATCTTCCAAGAGTATCACTCTGTCATGAAAAAAGTGCTTCTCAACTTTGCCGTTCGGAATCGGCGTTAAATTGTAGGTCCCCTCAATTCTTCACACGCACTCAGAGAATTGTTGATGAGAGTAAGCCACTTAGGCCTTGGCTCTTCAAGAGCTGTCGCGCCACTCTATTTATTTATTTATTTTTAAGAAGTGATTTTGACAGAGGATGTATTACCTTACTCTGTCTTTTAGACTTTTCAAAGACTTTTGATAAAGTCAATCTTTCCATACTCTCTTGGAAGCTCCGGAGTTATTTTGGCTTTGGAAATAAAGATTTAAAATTTTGTTTAAGCTTCTTGAGCAATAGGGTTCAAAGAGTGGTAGTAGGAAATAATGTTCTGAATTTATGTCACTTGTACAAATGGGAGCACTCAATTCTGGACCCTTTTCTTCTTTGCCTTAATATTAATGACTTACCTACAGTATGCCATCATTCATCTATACACTTACATACATATACGCTGATGATGTTCAACTTTATGCTCTAAGCCATTTAGAAACTTGAATGACCATGTCTCTAACTTAAACGAAGATTTACATATGTATCTGCCATATCTATAGATGGGCTCTGCTTAATGGCTTAGTCTTAAATCCGACAAAATGTCAAGTAATCCCTATTCCTAAAACGACCTTTGAACTTTCTTTTGTACTCGATACTTTTTTATCGGATACGAAGATGAAGCTTGTACATAATAATGAATTTTCAGTTAAAAAATTTTTCGATTTGACAAATAATAATTTCAATATTTGAAATTGATCAGTTTTGTTTTTATTTTGTTGTAGTGAGAAAAGCGTTATTTATTTTTTACATTTGCGCCGTTTGTGATTTCAAATGGTTTTCATTGTTTTTAAGATGTATTCTGCTATTCGGGGCGGAGACAAATCCAACGAATCAAAAACCATGAAAATTGGTCCAGCAGATCTCGAGTTATAAGTGTTGTAACAAACACGACTTTCTTTTATATATATAGATTTTAGCAAATTACTTAAAGACTTTTTTAGTCTTAATAATTTCCTCCACAGGTGTTATAAATGAATATATTTTTTATTTTTATTATAAATTCTTTATTTAAAATTCTCGATATTTTACAAGATTTTATATTTTTCTAAGAATAATTGCATGGCAAAATTTGCCGTCTGCCTAGATTGACTTATTTCGAGATTTGTTACAAAATGGAAAAAGTTAAACTTAAAGAAAACATAATTTTAGAAAAATTAGAATAAAAAATAGATTGTTGCGTGAATTCATTTAAACAATAAAAATATATAAAATTAATAAATTGAATTTCATAATATACAGAGCCTACACTTTCGATTTGATTAATCAGTCTGAAAAACTGCTACGATACCCTAAGGCATGATTAATATAAAAACAAGGAATTTTCCAACCAAAATCCCCGTTCAAAATCTGTTTTGTATCTTCAAGTGTAAGAAAGCTCTTCGAAAAATAAAGCCTGTGGATTTCTTGTAATATAGGGCATCGCATACAGCTATAAAGTGGTACGTATTTTCAATTTCATTAAGGTTACACAAACTACATAACGGGTGAAGGTCACTTCTGTGAGGTTTATAATTTAGATAGAGCATCTCAGTTCTTTCTTTAAAAATGATACTTATTTGGTTAAATGAGAGCTTATCACTAAAATAATTATTTTGGTACAGTACGTGGTTTAAATCTTTGTAAATTAATCTTGTTGTAGATGTTTGAGCTCTATTCAAACATTTAAGATAGAATGCGTCTTGCCAATCGGTTAGTATTCACGAGATCGAGATTCAGGCAGTGGCGATTAGCCAACTCTTGCCATTCTTTGAAAGGTGATAACTGTTTCCGGAGAGCACATTGCATAATTTGTTTGTGAAGGTTTGTGTCGTGTCTATTCATTACTCTTATTAAATAATCCGCATTTGATTTTAAATTCTTTAAGAATATTTGAGGTATACCGGATTAAACGTATAGATAGCATAGTTGGGTGTAGTACTGTAGCACCTATATAATGAATATTGAGACTAGCATTAAGTCAAGTTCTTCTTCTTTTTGGACATATATAAATGCTAAAAGAAAAACACCAGGTTATCCAAAGCAAATGACATTTTAGGACACTGAAGCTTCAGACCTATCATCAATACCAAGTCTAATTGGAGACTTCTTTCAATCTGTTTATTCACCTGCAAGAAAGAAAGTCCACTGTGTAAAGTCTCTATGTTATCCTTTATATTGCATATTCAATCAATCCCTATCTGATGATATATTTTTATGTGAATGGAAAATGTCTTATCTTGTGCCTATTCATATATCTGGATCTAAAAATCAAATTGCGAATTATAGTGGCATGTACAAGTTATCTACCATTCCTAAACTATTTAATTTCATTACTAAATCCTTTCTTTAATTAATGTGAAAAATAATGTTTCAAATGGTGCAGGGAACTAACTTCACTGGGAATTAACTTCACATGGGAATTAACTTCACCTCAAGTGGGAACAATCTTCACTTTTTTTTGGTGAAGTTATATCCCAACTATGGTGGGAAATTACTTCATCAGAAATTTGTGTGAAGTTATTTCCCACCCGTTGTTCATAGATTTTAAGAGAAAAATCAGCCGAATGAAAAAAAAATTATGAACATACGAATTCAAAAATGCCATGTTTCTTTTAATAAGTAGCCAGAGCAGACAAAGGCCTTAAGTTTATAATTTGAACTTCAGCTTTTAATAAACCGAGCGCTTTTTGTATATTATTTGGACTAAATAATGGTTAGGTAAACAAGGAGCTTTATATGGGGACTGGTATTGGTGCTCCGCTTTGGTATAGTATCGTGAATCTTGCTGCGGATAGCCCGCGTATAATGGAACACACATCCTTTGAGGTCTACTTCGGGAAATACAATGTACAAAGCGAGTCGAAATTTTTTTTGCCAAACAGAGAAACAATTTGGGGTGTGAAAATAAAAAAATTCGCGCGAATTGTGCAAGAAAAATTAATTCATACTGTAGCGCTGCAGTATGAATTAATTTTTCTTGCACAATTTGCACTTGCATGTTTTTTGATACGATGATAGTTTGAAAAAATATTTGACATAATTTTCAAACAAAATAGGTAATTTATATTTGAATTGATCAGCTTAATTCATATTTTGTTGTAGTAGGAAGTTAATAATTTTTGTACATTTGCACCATTTGTGATTTGAAAAGTATACATTTTCTTTATCCTAAATCTACATTATTCTTCTATAGTTAAAAAAAAAAATCTAGAAAATCGGTCAACCGGTTTAGCTAATTGGTAAGCGTACAGAAAAAAGCTATTCATTTATATAGATTCTTAAAAAATCATGACCAACTTCCAATGCTAAGCAAATATTTCAATGCAAACATTAAAACAGAAAAACATTGGGGACTCCACGAAATTTTCTTTCACCCCACTACTGGAAATAAATTTGTCATTGATTTTGATGCGAAAGTAAAGTACACAACATGATAATAATGTGTAACTTTTATAAAGATAAGTGAAATTAATTCCCACCTTCTGTGGGAAATAGCCTCACATCAAAGTGAAGTTATTACCCACAGAAAAGTGAAGTAAGGGTTGCAATCGAACGAGTATGAACAAGCACACCAGAAAAAGTTGGATGTGTTCGAACTGTTCAAACATACTCATTTTAATCTCTGTTCTACGGATATGTTTAAGGCCAATTTATTTTTATTGCTTAATTTTTAATTTATATTGTAATATTTAAATTTTAAGATCAAATCTGTTAGCTTTATGCTTGCAGATAAATAAACAAATAAATAAATAAATAAAACCTTTGCATTGCAACATTGTCAAGCAGCTAAACAAGAGGTATACAAAGCTGCAAACATTGACGAATCAGAAATGACAACCGACTTCTCAGAAGAAAGAACTGCTCGCTGCACTAAAAACTCACTCGTTTTCTATGACCTTCATTTTACAAAACCCTAAAATGAGATTTTATTTAAAGATTGTCTCATTGTATTCAGATTCCCATACATAGATGTGAGTTTTTTCAAAACAAGGGCACCAAAACCAATAGTATGAATTGCTCTTTTACATTTTTTAAACAACGTTTGAGTCCATGAACTGGCTTTTGAACTGTCTAGCATAATTTAATTAAAATTAATGAATAACACGATACACGACCTCTGCTCATTCAAGTCTCATCGAGCAAGTCTCCAACTTCCCATAGCATCGCCATTCGTGCAATGTAGAATGCAATGACGAATCAGCTTAATCAATTAAGCACAGCTCCATCCATTCTGCTTATTCTATCTCTATTAACTCTAAGATAAACATGATGAGGGAAGATCAAAGAAACAAAAAATTCTGACATTGAAATCCAAAAGAACATGGATGACACACCCTTCTCTTTCGGGTTGATGTTGATGATGTTGTGAGCAAATATTTGCCATAAATATAATTCGGTTGAAAATCATTTTCAAACCGCTTCGAATACAATTTGATCTCTAGTTCCTAGAAATGTAGGTATATGCAGCACCGTTAAAAATACGATCGAAGTATTTGCTTCATTCAGAAAAAAAAGAATAGAAACATAATTTCTAAAGAGAACGATTCGTTGTAAGTTTACGCCTCTTGAGGGAACTTATGGAGATCTTAAAGTGAAAGCAAAGCAATTATTCCATGTCGATTCATTGAGATCAAAGCCTCATTGTCCTCAATTGGTCTTTTATAGCCTAATATAATCATAATTGTATAGGTATCGCCATTCGCCTACCTACTCGGCCTCTATCTTGTAATTGAATTCAACATATTATTTTGAAGTTAAACGCCTCAGTTGAATCAAAATCGAATGAGTCTAGTGTGGTTAAATCCAATGGAAGCCGAAAGCTTGGTAGCAAGTGCTTTACATATTTTATGTATAGTTTAATAAATTATAAAGTATTTATATTAATATTATATTATTGTTACATATATCCAATGTTCGAGTTTCGCGTAACGCGTTCTAAAACCGAGTCGTAGACGTAGCAAAGAAGAGTGGTGAGCGCTGTGGTGAAAAGAAATTTCCCAGATCGTCCACTTCCGTTTGTATATAGGTAGTATATTCTTGGGTAGTAAAGGCAAGACGGCAATCGATTGTGTTGCCATCTTGAGAACTAGCAACGAAGCAGTTTTTTTTACATAAGTTGGGATTTTTTTGTATGTATCATAGACGCCTATCTTGATAGTGCTAGTATTTTAAATACACAGCGACAGCCCACTTCCTGCTTAAACGTCAAGTGAAGCAGTTAAGCTCTGTTCACATGAACACAACCAACGCATGCGAATGAATGAAAAAAAGTGATTTTATACCATTTTAAGCCCTATTTCCTAGCAATAAAACAAAAGAAATAAACTTTATATTTGACTAGCCAACCCCGCGAACTTCGTCTCGCCACCCTTCAGAGCAACCCCAGAATAATCATTATGATTAACACAGACATTGTTCAAATGCAATGTGATTTGCTTGAATCCAATTGAAATAGAGAACCACATGTCTGAATTTTTCCAAGCTCTACAACTAACATTCTACTTTCATTAAAGCATGAATTAAAATGCAAATTTCTTTGAAAAATTGAAAAAGTTCTCTGTTTTGACTATTTCACAAAAATTAGAATTCCAAACATCTTACGGTTGTCCCCCTTATTTGCTGACTTTCCCGTAAGACTGTCCCAAAAATTTATTTTTTTAACGAAAATTTTATAAAAATGCATTGAGGATTGAGCGGATCAAGAGTCCAAACCGGACATACAAACAAACCAATGTACTTTAAATTCCATAAAAAAAACTTGATATAAGGTGTTGAAGTTCTTCGTGCTCTTACAGAGTTTTCCGAGTTCCCAATCAAAAAGTTTCCATTTTTCTATATGAGAATCAGTGCACTTTTTATTTGCGATTGGAAAACCCATTCTGAAATTTTCCAGTTTTCCATTTGAAAACCAATACACCTGCAATAATATGCAATTTTCACTTTGAAAACCAAAGAGTTTTCCGAGTTTTTCATCAGAACTTTCTATTTTCCATTGGAAAATCCATTTTGAAATTTTAAAGTTTTCAATTTGAAAACCAATGCACCTGCAATAATATGCAATTTTCCCAATGAGTTTTCCGAGTTTTTCATCAAGAACTTTCTGTTTTTCCATTCGAAACCCATTTTGATTTTGAAATCATCACAGAATGCAACAGTATGAACCATGAAAATTTCACAAATATCTGTTGGGTCATTTCGGAGTCTATAAGAGACATACAAACAAACAAACAAACAAACACACATCCATTTTTATATATATGTATATATATATAAGAGAAGAGATAAGAGATAAGAGATAAGAGATAAGAGATAAGAGATAGAGATAGAGATAGAGATAGAGATAGAGATAGAGATAGAGATAGAGATAGAGATAGAGATAGAGATTTATGATGCATAAATGTACTTTTTAATCTCAAATTTGAGAAAACAATTTTATTCGCTGCGAAAAGAATTCTAGTTGATGCCAACTGCCAAACTCTATTCGTATTCCACACCATCCACACTCCCGACGAACAAATGTTTTCGCGCATATAACCTAAAAAATCATTCTTGCTTCGAGTTTTGGTTATTCATTCGCGACGAATTAAAAACTCTCATATGAAAGAAATGTCAAAATCGACGAATATTCGTTCATGTTTTCTATTTCAATTGAATTTAATACAACGGTATAATTTGAATCCGTAGCCAGAGATAAAAGGGATATAGGAAACTAAGCTGCCAAACGCTCAAATTGACGAACGGTTAAACCATGCGTGTTTTTCTTAAATACATTCTTTTCCGTCTTCGATTCACTAAAATTGAATTATTTGGAAACTGGGCCACTTAACAACTAGTCATCGGCCCGTCGAAAAAAGCCAAGCAAATTTTGGCTGGACAACTGGACTGACTATTGAAACCTTCTAGTCACTGGATTAATAAAATGAACCGTATATGTAAATTCAGCATCTATTAATTTGTCTCGAAGCTGTCATTCCTTCTGAAAAAGTAACGTCTCTCCAACGTCATTTCAAATGAAAACGCTTTACAACTTACAAGAGTAAAGGTAAGTTTACATGGGCGTTTGACGATATGCGTAAAAGAGAAAGAAGAAATATCAAAAATGGAAATCGACAACGTTTTTCACCACACCACTATATATTTTTGTAAGTAAGGCCGTGTGTGAATTGCGTTACAATTAGCGTTAAACCTTCTACCACGATTAAAATTTGACGTCTTGTTTGAGGTGGGATGAAATTTAGCCATTTGCTGTGTGAATTGCGTTAAAACAATTATTTTAACCAAGATTTCTGCGTAGTTTAAAAAATTTCCCTCGATAATTTCAGAAATTTCCCTGAACAAAAATTGGTTTTCTTTTTCACGGAAAAATAATTTCTCTTACAAAACATATTTTTTAGAAAACAGGGTTAATAAATAGTCTCTAAAACTAAAAAAAAAATCTTTTTTATTAATTGTTCTCGATTCTAATGTCATATTTTAAAACAACAGTCAAAAATATTCAAACAAAATTCCCATTTTGATTAATTGATTTATTCGGTGTTGTAACACTGAAAAATTGTTTTCACAGCTGATATCTGTCATACATTTCAAAAGAAACAAAACAATAAATTCGTATTTGGTTTAGAAAAATGACAAATTTTAAGTTTTTTTGTGTTAATTCTTTTATATCTTTTAAATCAACGCATTATAACAAGAAATTCAATTAAACAGAGAAGAGAGCGTGGGGTAAGTTATTAGTTGACGTTCAAGTTTAAACTTTTCCAATAATAAATGCTATCGGCAGATTACCCGTGTAAGCTATGGAAGACTTCGAGTGTTTTCAGAAGACATCAATGCAATTCTCAACAACGATGAGATCAAATAATGTCGTGAACATTTTCCATCCATGATTAATGTTTGCATTTTTAGATGTAAACATATCATCCAGACTTATCCTAACTTCAATTAGTTTTATTTTTTCTTCGTGAGACCCTAGAAACCGAAAGCATTGAATTGATATAAATTAATTGATTTCAAACTTACATTATTATTGTATGGTTTTCCTTTTCCAGCCTGCCTTCGTTTTTTTCTTGATCCATATTTCGTTGTTTGAATTGAATGCAAAAGCAAGAGCAAATTTCTCTATCACTAGAAACGTCAAATTTGAACACACTTTAACCACAGATAATAAATTTATACAGATGTCTCATCCCTGCAGAAAAAAATGAAACATATTTTGCTCTTAACAGACAACGCCTTAACAGACAAGGAGCTTTTTGAAGCTTTTTTCCTTGTCTAAGTATTCATTTATGGGCAATGAGGCGAGCGAAAATAGATTTTCAATGCATTAAGTGAATGCGTTAAAGCTTTTGGAAAAAGCTTTTTTTTGGTAGCTTTCAGTTTCATATATCATTTCTCGCCATAAGGGTGAGACATCTGTATAAATTAATTATCTGTGCTTTAACCTGCTCCACAGCTCAATAAATTTTAACACATTTTATTCACCTCATTAGTGTCAAATTTTAAAGCGGGTTAAATTTTAACACATATTTTAACGCAATTCACACACGGCCTAAGTTTTTAAGTAAAGTGAAGTGGAAGATTTAAGTAATTTCGATGAATAAATGTAAGAAGAATTGCAATTGTCCAAATATGCATGAAAATGTAAGTTATTCAAGGTTAATAATAAAGTTGGAAATTGCATTTGGTCAGGCAGGAATTCATGGGAATCCATTTTGATTTTCCTACTACTTTGCTTTCAATAACGCAAACGAATGCAAAAAATGTGAATGTTGGAAATTTTTAGAATAGGTCCGCCTCTTTTTGACCTCTTAGACTAATTTTTTGACAACGATAAAAACGCATCCCATGGATCTTTTCTTTGCTCATATGGTTATTGAACCTTACCGTTATTCAACATCAAACAACTTTTTCATTTTTTTAAAATAATTTTCATTTTTTCCTTATCTTTTCAGAAGTATGCATTGAAATTCGGGACTCTTCAACTCCCAAGAGTATACAACAAATATAGAAGAATAACCGATGGTCTCAGTCACCAGTGCTGCTATGTGTCTGTAGTTCGTCACATTTATGTGCGAAGTACTGTGAAATGTAATGTAATGTAAGGTACAGGATCTTTTTTTAGAAGAATAACTCGACCAACCGCAGACATGACATCAGACGAAGTGATTTTGCGGTAAGTTAATTTAATTTCGAAAATTTGAACTGAAAACAAATTTTTGAAATCTTAACGACACCTTTTTCCATTCTATTAAATTTATTTTGAATCAAACAAAAACTAAATGAGAAAAAAAGAGACAGATGAACATTGAACAAAGTCTCAATTAATTTCTCTTATTCAAAGGCTAAGGGCTAAGCTCTTGATCGTCCCTACCTGTTTTCGGGCGGCATTAGAAGTAGATTACTGACCAAGTCCATTGCGATTGCCTTAGAGATTAAGCTCTTGGCTAGCGGCTTCTTGTCCTTGTTGTTATAGTGTATTTTATTTGATTGTCCTGAAACAAAGGAAACATCGAACGCTGCTTGACCAGAATTAACTGAAAGTACAGGTAGTATTTCCATCGACAAATTCCTTCACGTCTTCTTCCGCAAATTCCACTGGCGACTGGTGTTCGTTGGGAGTACAAACGATATAGAAACGAACGCCGAAACTACAATGACTTTCCACTACTCCGTAGGAGGAAATTATGGTCACAAATTCCTGCTCCACCTTAGCTCACCTAAACCTTTTTGGGTGCTTGCCTTGAGCATTCATTTTGACCAACTCGCACTCCCACTGCGACTGTCTTCTCTGCAACCATAATTCTCTTGTGGGAATGCAACTAGTCTGGTCTCTGGGCGAAATGAATTCTCCGCATTGGAGCATCCAATAACTACAAGAGGATGATTGCAGGCCCCTAAAAATGTAATCATTGTGGGATTATTTCAAAATTATCCTTACATCGTTCGCTGGATTTTGATTACAATCCGAAAGGCATTGAAAAAAGGACCAAGTGCTCCTTCTATTAGGAAAAAAGGATTATATCATTCCCAGAAGGAGATAAAAAAAACATAAATTGATAAAACCCGTACATGGATTCGCAAATATTTTTACTGCCACCTCATCATCATTGGATTTTTTTTGCGTTCCTGACTTTTGTGGGCAAATTGCATGATTGTGTTGCTCATATAATAAAATTCGTTATGTGGGTTTTTTGTGTTGGCCCTTTCTGGCTGCGCCGTGCGTCGTTGTCGTTGCAGGACCTTCATCCCCATTCTTGGTGTTGGTCCGTGTGTGTGAACGAATGTGTTCTCGACTCACCACCCAACTTAATGGGTATTAAGGTGAATTTGTTCTTTGGATTATAAGGACGTTTTTCTTTTTCATTTTTGTTTTTTTTTTGGTCGTTGTCGTCTTGTTGTATGTTGATGTTGATGTTGATGTCCTTCCGAATGGATATTCCTTTGCTTAAAATGGTCATTTTTCTTTTAGCTTTCATGGTGGTCTTTGGTGTCCTCTTTTTTTGTTCTTGGGAGACGACAATTTTTTTGGATTATTTGTCATGTGGAATGGAATGTAAATTGATGTGAGGATAAGTGTGGGTTTTTGTGACTTCTATTATACTGTTATTATGGTTGTGTAATAGAAGTAAAGAGAAAAGGGAGAATGGGTTTTAGTGTCATGAATTAAGATTTCGTTGTTTGGGGGATTAAGTATTTTCCTGTGTTTGGGTAATTTTCTGGATTGGATCTGGATTTAGTTCTGGCTGAAAGAGACCGTTTTTGTTTTTATTAGAATTGGAAATCAAGATGGGTAGGTACTGCATAAGTGCAAAAGGATTTTTTTTTTAAACAAAAAAAAAACGTACTTTATGCTGACTTTTGCGCTGGGCAGTCACATAGAAAGTTTTGGTTCGAACCCGACTCGTGCTTATAATGTTTTGATTTCATCTTTTTACGAGTGACGAAAATTTTGAGGAGCTGATAGAGCTTCTAAATTTTTTCTATAGTGTAAAAGTGTATCTCAACTCAGCTCTTCGGAATTTTGAAATTGTGTTTTATATCAAGTATCAAGTAGTATTTTATATTTTACATATGGAATCTACTCTTGTCAGTGTATCTGTGCCTCTTACCCTTACTGACAATTCCTCCTCAACGGATGATCTTGATACACACTTAATAAACTCCGAGGCTACAACAACCCGTAATATTATCGATCCATTAAATTCCAATAAACATAGAAAGAGAGGGAGGGACGCTGCCCATGTAAATATTGGCCCAGCACCAAAAAAAAATCAAATCACAAACTGATACAATTCAAGGAGAAACTTAAAAAAAACCTTTTGTCAATTCCTAAGCCAAAATCCATATTTGTTTCTCGCTTACTTCCCGAAACGGATTCTGATGATTTAATTAACCATCTTATCGAGTGTAAGGCTATATACAGGGTGATTCACGAGCGTTGTGCCAAAAAGCTAGAGCGTGTAGGTTAAGTTGAGACAAGACAAAAATCGTATGGGAGGGGGGGGGGGTCTATTCCATCCCGTTTAGCCAGGAGGGGCAATTTTCTGAAAAATTGACTTATTTTGTAAAAAAAAATATTAAAAATCAACGGCTTAGTTTACAACACCGTGTTATACCTTTCTGAAAATTTAAAAACTTCTTCTTTCACTTTGTTTTTAAAATAAATTGTTTTAACGAATAGTTTAAAAAAAATAAATTTTCAAACTCAAAATTTTCAAAAAAAAAGCCAAAAAAAATTTTTTGAACTAATTTTTTTCAACATTTTATGTAATTAAGTACTAATTTTGTTTTGAAATTTCAATGTCTTTGTTAATTTTTAGTCGAAAACAGAAAACCGGATGTAAAAATGTCTTTTCGTTTTTGAGAAATTAAAAAAAACCAAAACCACTTTTTTCTAAGAAAATCTTTGTTTTTATTTTTACCTATCTGGACTTTTAGTTTAATTTATTAGTTTAATTTATAAATTTAATATTTTGTGATTGGAGTTTTATGACGACTCAATAAAGAAGAAAAGTATTGGATTTTCAATGGATTAACCATTTTATTCATTGATATCGTCTGAAAACTGACCAGCAATTTTTTCTTACTATACCTGGGGCCGCGGCCACTCGCCGGCGAAGGGTTCTACCTGCTGGGGGCTTAAAATAATTAAACCGTAATTTTTCTTGAATGAAAAAACAATTAACAACCTAAAGGTTAATAAAAGGCATCGCATATTTACTTAACAACCATTTACAATTAAAATATTAATTCATCAACACATAACAATAACAAACTCATATGATCGGGAAGAGTTAGCGGACAGGAACTTCTGCTACGGTTTAACTTGTTGTCGAGATAGGGAAGCCGAAAGACTCTACGCTGAAAGATATCCCAATAGATGGCGCCCAAGTCGTAGCATGTTTTCAAGAATCCGCCGACGAGAGCACGGAGAGCTAGAGAAGTGAAAGGTAAATGGCAGACGTTTTCAATGAACAAAATGATTAATCCAGGGAAAATCCAATACTTTTCTTCTTTATTGAGTCGTCATAAAACTCCAATCACAAAATATTAAATTTATAAATTAAACTAATAAATTAAACTAAAAGTCCAGATAGGTAAAAATAAAAACAAAGATTTTCTTAGAAAAAAGTGGTTTTGGTTTTTTTTAATTTCTCAAAAACGAAAAGACATTTTTGCATCCGGTTTTCTGTTTTCGACTAAAAATTAACAAAGACATTGAAATTTCAAAACAAAATTAGTACTTAATTACATAAAATTTTGAAAAAAATTAGTTCAAAAAATTTTTTTTGGCTTTTTTTTTGAAAATTTTGAGTTTGAAAATTTATTTTTTTTAAACTATTCGTTAAAACAATTTATTTTAAAAACAAAGTGAAAGAAGAAGTTTTTAGCTTTTCAGAAAGGTATAACACGGTGTTGTAAACTAAGCCGTTGATTTTTAATATTTTTTTTTACAAAACAAGTCAATTTTTCAGAAAATTGCCCCTCTTGGCTAAACGGGGGGGAATAGACCCCCCCTCCCATACGATTTTTTTCTTGTCTCAACTCAACGTACACGCTCTAGCTTTTTGGCACAACGCTCGTGAATCACCCTGTATAACTCATTCTTCTCAAGCCAGATGCATTAAAATAAGCAGGCCTAACAGTTTCGTGTCTTCTTTTAAAATTACAGTCTCAAGTAACATTTTTGATCCGATTATAAATTGTTCTTGGCCTGCACACACTCTTGTTAAGGAATTCGTCAACCCTGGTCGAAAGAACTCAGTCCGTAATTCTAATATTCCAAAAAACAGCACAGGCTCTCCTTCTACTACCAAAACGTAAGAGGACTTCGTAGTAAGACAACTACAATTTTTAAAAATTCTCAAACATTTTCTTATGATCTTTTTGCGTTTACTGAAACGTGGCTGAACGCCACAATATTGGACGCTGAACTCTTTGATAAAGATTTCATAGTTTATCGAAGAGAAACTGTATTGAGTACAGTTGGAGGGGGAGTCCTTATTGCTGTTCGAAATAGTTTCTGCTCTTCCAAAATTATTATTCCTGGCGTTGATAACTTAGAATTAATATGCATCAAATTAAATTTGCAAATTAAAGATGTCTTTATTTTGAATGTGTATATTCCACCTATTTCCGTCTTTATTGAACTTAGAAATATGACTTTCGCAGAGCTAATTTTCAACAGCTTTCGGATAATTTAACATCTTACGGTAATGATAACTTACCACTTTCCATTTTTCCAATAACATCGACGAAATTATCTCTAGCTTCTATTCTGTACTGATGAGATGCATAAACGAAACTGTACCAAGGAAAAGAATCATCCAAACTAACACCTCTTGTCATCCTTGGTACACAAACGAATTAAAAAACCTCCGTAATAAAAGAAATAGGGCGTGGGACACTAGCGAACCACGTGGTTTATATATCTCTTTTCGAAGAGTTCAAAAGACTTTCTTACATTCTTTATAATGATTATATCGTTACTATGGGTGATTCCTTGAAGCAAGACGTTAACGTTTCTGGAATTTTGTAAACTCCAAAAGAAAATGCGATGTTTACCCAGTTAATTTTACTCACAACAATTTAATTTTGAGCTCTACTACTGAGATCTGTGATGCATTTGTCAATAATTTCAGTCAATCCTTCATAGATTCTCCCATAGATGTGGATGTTTTAATAATGTTCCGATTGAGGTTGACCAAGTCCTAAATTTTTTGTCCCTTCTCAAAGAAGATTATTCTTCTGGTCCTGACGGTATTCCACCTATTTTATTGAAAAAATGCAAAACAGTTCTAGCTAAGCCTCTTAGTAAAATATTCGAACTATCATTGCAACTCGGAAAATTTCCATGCCTTTGGAAGATTGCTTACATCACGCCTGTCTTTAAAAAAGGAGATAAGTCGCATATTGTCAACTATAGACCAATTTCTAAGCTCTCTTATATTCCTAAGCTGTTCGAACAAATTGTATGTGACAGCACCCAAAAAAATCTTTGCTTTAAATATTACAAAATGTGGCAGTCAATTTTACAATAAATGCCAAGTTTGTGTAATACACTGCAATTGCGGTAAAAATTACAAATAATTGTTTATCGTACTGCAATTGCTTTCCTTTTTACACCAAAGATGTAAAAATCACTGAATACATTTGGTGTAAAAACGACAGCGCGTTGTCAAAATTATTTGTCAAAAGTAAGTAAATAAATTTGTTATATTTGCATCAAGAAATTGTTGAAACTACAAACAATGCACATATAAGAAAGTAGAACTCACAATGTGTTGTAGATTTCACAACTAATTTACTATGATTCTACCACCACCTCAGTAAAGGCTACAACAAATTATAGTTTCGATATAAAATGTGGAATTCACAACAAATGTATTCAAACCTGCTACTAATTCTTGTTGAAACGACAAAAAGTTGTGAACCATTTACCGTTTTTGAGTTACCCTGACGCCAGATGCCAAACATTTTTTGTATCTCCTTCACATTTGCCTCTCGCGTCAGTGCAAGCTAGTTAAAAATAATATCTGTGCTGTCACTGTGTGGAAACAAAATGAATACTGAATTTTTAAACGAGGAGAATAGTGTGCTTCAATTGTTGGACGCAGAAGTTTTTGAAATTGTAAGCATTGCTCCATTTTTAGCAGGTAAGTTTTTTTTTCATTGTGCTTAAGATATTTTTATCAAATGGATTTGTGTTCTGGATAGGTCGAGGATTGACAAAAATAAGCCTATAACTCATCAAGTCAGAGTACCTACTTGTCAAAAATTTTTCCAGATTTAGAACCAGGTCTTCAATAAGAGTTTTAAGATGAATTTAATAAGTGGAAAGCAAAAGAAGTAAGTAGTATACTAACCCTATTTTCCTTGCGTGTATAAAAGTATAAGTTCATGCATTCATGAAGTTAAATAATTTTCATGTTTAGTTTACGCAGTGCTGCACGGTTTCAAGCGAAATTAGCACCAAGAATTGGATTGACTGTTTGTCACAAGATTGCACTGCAACACTTAAATCTACAACGAGCTCCCTTCTATCTTATTCTTCCACTGATTTATTGGTTTGTTTACACAAAATATATAGAAGATACCTCATTTGAAAAATATGAAACCTCACCATTTTTTGAGTTTTAAGTGATGTAGCAAACTTGAACATTAAGAAAATCACTTATAGTAAATTGATTCTGTATAAAAGCGCTCGATACAAGGTAGCAAATAACTTATGTATTATTAAAAAAAATGAAAAACGTTTTTTTGAGATCTTGATGAGAATGAAAAATATATGCTGTGAATATAAAATATTGTATTTAAGTCATCATTATTGATGTTATGTTGTAAATCTGTCAAAAATTGTTGAAAACTATATCATTTTACCTTTAGCTATAAGGAAATTCAAAAGTCCACCCATCCACCTTAACACACTAACTGTACAAAAGTTTTTAAAAATAAGTTAATTTAATATTATATGATGTATGTATATGTACCTATATGTTATTTATGTTTTGTTTACTTTCTGAAATGAATAAAAATTTTAATTAAATATTAAATGTATTTTTATTTCTTCAAATTAAATACCTATACATTTCACCGCAAAGAGGTATCAAAATAAAAGAGAATTGCTTGTTGTTTCTACAATTTCAAATGTAGATTTAACAAAAGAAATGCTTTTTCTATCGCACAATGCTATGAAAGTTACATCTACAACTTGTTATATTTGCAAATAAAATAAGTACATTTCACAAGTTTTGCTGTGTATTTCACAATTAAGAGTATTTTTTTAAGCTGTAAAAAGAACAAATATGCTTGTGATTTTCACAATTAATTTTTTAATTTCTACAACTATGGCCTTGTTAAAATGAAAGCAGTGGATGTGGGGTCACTTCTGACAATTAATGCAGTAGAATTAATAGCGTTTTTGAACGTTTTTACAGCACTTTTCTTTGGGTGAGTTTATCCTTTTACTGCAAAAACATCATATGCAGTGAGCAACATGGCTTTATGCAAGGAAGATCAACTGTCACAAACCTTCTTTCGTTTACGCATAAATGTTTGAACAGCTTGGAAAATGGACAGGAAATTGACTGTGTATACACTGATTTCCCAAAAGCTTTTGATCAACTATCTCATTCAATTATCAAGTTAAAATTAAATTCATTAGGCTTTCCTCCTGGGCTTGTTTCATGGATTTCTTCTTACCTTGAAAATAGAACTTATCAAGTTAAGTTTAGAGAAATGTTTTCGAAGACTTTTGTTGCGAAATTGGGTGTTCCACAGGGTAGTCATTTAGGACCTCTTCTATTAATTTTATCTATTAATGATGCTCCTTTTTGTGTAAGAAGTAGTGAAATTCTTATTTTTGCAGATGACATGAAGATCTTCAAGAAAATTACAACTAACAATGATCGCATTCTTCTGCAAAATGATATAAATAATTTTTCTGTATGGTGTAATAAGAACAGTTTAAATCTTAACCCGTCTAAATGCCAAACAATGACATTCTCTAAGAAACGAGCAACTTCGACTTATGAGTATTTTATATCTCAGCAAATTCTATCTCGTTTTTTTAAAGTATGGGACCTTCTTGGAGTTCTTTTTACACCAAATCTTGATTTTACTGAGCACCTTAACAACATTGTTAATAAAGCTTATCCTATGCTTGGGTTCATTAAGCGTTGGTCCAAAGAATTTCTTGATCCTAATGTGATTCGTCCTCACCTTGAATATGCTTCACAGACTTGGACTCCATTTTATGAGGTTCATATTGACAGGTTAGAATCGGTGCAGCGTAATTTTACTCGTTTCGCATTAAAAGGTATTCAATGGCATGAAATTCTAAATATTCCATCTTATGAGGATCGAGTATCGCTCCTCGAAATGCAAACGTTGTCTCAAAGAAGGACTAACAATGATATTTTCCTTCATCAACTTATTACTGGCGTTACAGATGCACCAGACCTTCTCAGTGCTATTGCTATACTTTTTAACTATCGGGGAGGAGGCTATCACCTTCGTAGCATTGATCTTCTCAATGTCCCAAGACATAGGACCAATCATGGAATGCACGAACCCTTAACACGGATGAGTAGGCTTTTGAATTGTAATTCAGATCTCATTGACCTGCACTTTAATAAAAATAAACTTAAGACTATGCTTAAAACCAGTGTGGTACGCCAATAAATGTTTGCTGTTTGTCTAATTTTGTATTAGTTTCATTTATTTGTGTCAGTCAGTATATGTAATGTTTTTTGCGAACTTGACAAGTGTTTTCCACACACTTATTTACTTATTTTTCTCAAATTTTTGACTTTAAAATTTTTGTTTTCTAAAATTTTGTACTTTTTTTCTTTTTGTACTTTTTGTAAAATTTTAATTTAAAATTTTATTTTTTTTCCTTTTTGACCCTGCTTGCATTAAGCAGTCCCTAACTCTTTTCATCCTAATATTCGTATCGCCATAACTTTATTTATTCTTTAATATTAAAAAATTTCTTGCCGATACGTCTAGCAACCGTAATTGCCGTCGTACTCGGTGAAAATGGACCCTAGCGCGTGCGGTATCTGGGGGGGGGGGGGGGAAAGAGGCGTGTCAATAAAAAAAAAAAATCTGCCGTGTGGTGGCACTCTGGATATAATCCTATAATGCTGTTGACAAACTGCATCAGACGTTAGCTTCTGTATTTAGTGGAGTCCAGGCGGTTCCATTTTTGAGGATCGGAAAACGATACTGAGGTTTCATTACGATGTGCTTACGTAATCTTCAACTCGTCAATTTTATGTGATCGAATAGTATGTACTGTATTACAAGCGGAAAATATTTCGCCATCGGCGCTATAAAGTTTGGAAAACTGCTCTTCCATATCCTTAAGGTTGGGGTTCTACAAACCTATTTCTTTGATGTTCTGTCTTTATACAGCCTTCGGTTTGGATCATAAACAATGTTCTGGAATGTTTAACCTTTTCTTTTCTTTTTTGCACCTAATTCTCCTTAAAACTCATTTTTGTCGAAAAAGAACATAAGTGTTTAAGAGTCTAGATTCTAGAATCGTGGCTAGTTTTCAAATGCTTTTGTGTTCATGCAAGCAATAAAATTGGGCATACGAGTATAATTCATTCTTTCAAAAAAATTGGAGAAAAAGCCATTTGTTCTGGTATAGGGTGAATCGTCATTACTAAAAAAAAATCATCGCAAAAGCAAAAGAAAAACGGCAACCATCATTATAATGGTGCTTTCGAAGAATGTGCGATTGCCTCTCATCTCAAATGAAAGAATTTTCATTCAATTTCCTTGAATAATTGCCAAGCAATTTGCAGAAGACTTCATTTTTTGCCTGCTTCCATCAAAACTACATAAATGCGTCAGATAATTCTGAGACGATAGCAAAACGGACATAAACGCCCCGTTGTACATCCTCATCTGAGTGCTAAACGGAGTGATTATCTCGCATGTATCATGAATCGGGATCATCATACTCCCTCCCAACCACATATGAATACAGGGAGAAACTAATCAATTGATTTCGTCTTCTCCATTGGTTTTTTTTGTTTGTGTTCCTTGTCAAATAAATGCTCAGCCCATATACATTCTTGGAGCAAAAGGATTCAGATTCATCCTCTTCCTGTCGGGATTTCTTTTGTTCTTTTAAATCGCTCACCGCCAACCATCACCACTGCCGATATTTTATTGATTACCTTCATCATTGAAGGAGTTCAGGCAGCTACTTGTGTTTGCACATCACGATGAAACAAATCGAAGCAAATTTACCACCAAAGCCGCACGAACAATCGCAAAGCAGGAAGGAAGGATCTATAATGCCGTCTATCGTAATTCGAATGTTTTGTGTGCGGATTGCTGGATTGCGGGTGGAAGGACAATGAACATCTTTGAATTCCAGAATCCCTGCTGCAGGATTTGTTACTGCATTTGCGTTTCAGCTGGATTTTGTAGTGTGTGTTGGTTTTTTCTTTGTTTCTTTTATTGTAGTTTTCACTATCTTCAAGGACTTTGATTCTTATCGTTGATGTTCGGGACATAGGATTTGCAAATTGCTGCAATTTGTATGGCTGATGACAATGCGGTAAGCAATGTGCGCGTTTGTTCTTTATATTGAGCAGAGTATGGGGTGTGGTTGTTGGGTAAGGATTGTTTTCAATTATAGTTGTTTTATTGGATTCGAACAAGAGGACACCATTGATATAATGGTGACAGTTTGATGTATGAGGGATATAAATTTTACTCAACTTGTATCCAGTCCCCTCTTTACCACTGGGCCCACTGGGCCCAGGCCCAGGGCCCCGCAATCACCAGGGGCCCCCGAATTGCTGAAACATCACTTTACCTCTATTGGTCTATTTTCAAGAAAAAAAAATATTTCGATACAATTTTAGATGCATAAAGAATGATCAGAATTCGTACTTTCCTTGCTGAACAATATCAAAATGAAGTAAGTTACTGGAAAAATGTTTTGAAGCGGATTGTAATTGTTGCAAAGTTTTTAGCTTCGATAACGGGAATTATTTGGGATGCATTGAGTTGCTTAGCGAGTTTGACCCGTTTCTCGCAGATCATTTAAGCAAATTTGGAAATCCAAGAAGTGGTCATTCGTGTTATCTTTCAGCAAATATCTGTAATGAATTTATTCATGTCATGGGAAGACAGGTTTTGAAAACTATTGTAAAAGAAGTCAAAATGGCAAATATTTTCAATTAGCGTTGATAATACACCCGATCTGTCTCATGTTGATCAACTAACATTTATTATTCGTTACGTAAAAGATCACGAGCCTGTTGAAAGGTTTTTGGACTTAATTCCAATTATCAAACATAGATCTGATTATTTAGCGGAAACCATACTGAAGTTTTTGGAGGATCATGACATTTCGATAACAGATTGCAGAGGCCAAAGCTACGACAACGCGGCAAATATGTCAGGAAGATTTTCTGGTCGGCAGGCAAGAATAAAAGAAAAATGTAAATTTGCCACTTTTGTACCATGTGCAGGACACTCATTAAACTTGGTAGGAGTGCATGCCGCTGGGTGTGTCTTAGAAGCAACCAAATTCTTTGACATTATTCAAAAATTGTATAACTTTTTTTCAGTATCTTTTCATCGATGGAGTGTGTTGACTGCTCATTTAGGTCCAAAAAAAGTTTTAAAAAGTCTTTCTCAAACAAGATGGTCGGCGCGAGCTGATGCACTAAGCGCCTTATATAAAGGTCATCAAGAAATTGAAGAAGCTTTGATGTCTATCGCGAACGATTTAGGACAGGCACGAGAGGTCAGAGAGGAAGCATTTAGTCTTTGCAAAAAAATGTCCAAGCTTGAATTTACCATACTTACAGAACTTTGGAACTCTGTATTGCAAAGAATTAATAAAACAAGTACTTTACTTCAAAAATTAAATATTACCCTGGATGTTGCAATAAATTTGCTGAGTGCAATAGATGAATTAATAATTGGGCTCAGTTACAATTTTGATAACTTTGATTCATCAGCCAGACAAAAAAAATCCCGGATTCCGAATATAAGGACCTTTCTGAAAGGATGAGGTGTAGAAGCTCACGCCAAACTTATTTGACGGCTCTGGACCCTCAGTAATTCTGACTGGGAAAGAAAGATTTAAAATTGAAACCTTTCTTCCCATTGTCGACACACTAAGCGTTCATTTGAAACAGCGACTAGGTTCGTATACGAAGATCGGCCAACGTTTTGATTTTTTTTTTCGATTAAAAAATCTGAATTGAGAACACATAAAAGAGAACTGCAAATCCTTTGTTAAATTTTACACCGAAGATGTGAACGGAGATGAACTACATGCTGAATGCCTGAATTTAAAAGACTACTTGAAAATTAGTCAACACGAAAATGAAAAAACTGACAACTAGAGCTTTATAATTTTTTAAAAACTAATAAAATTGGAGATGAATTTTCAAAATGTTGAAATTGCACTAAGAATTTTCTTAAGTATGATGGTGAGCAATTGTAGTGGGGAACGTTCCTTCTTTCAGTTAAAAAGAGTCAAAAACGAACTCAGAACTAAAATGATTCAAGAAACATGTCGCTGATGTCAATCGAAAGCGACATCCTCAGAGGCATCGATTTTGAAGATGTGATCAATGATTTTGCTAATCTCAAATCAAGAAAAAGACCCTTTCAATAAATATTCCTTTCTTCTACCTGAAAAAATATAGTCTGCGTCACTATATTGTTCTTAAAATTACATTCTCAATAACTTATTTAATTGTCTGTTATTTAAATTTTGTTTATTTTTGAATTTTTATATGAAATATTATTTTTTGTTTTTATTTTTACATTGTTTATGTTTATGTTTTAAATGCTGCAATAACTATTTATCTTTTTAATGAATTTAAAAAAAAATTATTTATTTACAAAATTAAAAGAATAAATATCAATTCAAAGTTATGTGATTTTTTCTGTATACCTTTATTACACAACATAACAATTTTATATAATCATACAGGGGCCCCATTTTCGAAAAGTGCCCAGGGCCCCCAAAAGGGTAAAGACGGCCCTGCTTGTATCATTGAATGCAATTATTTATGGGTATGATGTATTTTTGAAGGAATTAAAGAGCTACTTAGAAGAAACAAAAAGTCATAACAAAGGAAGGATAATATTCAAATTGAAAACTGAAATATTAAAAAAATCTGTATTTTCGATGTTCCCGAATTTGCAACTACATAACATCACTCTTATCCAATGTAGTGTCCGTGGCTTAGTGGTAAGGTGCGTTGGCTGCTAAGCAGAACGTCGGTTGTGGGTTCGAGTCCTACTCATGCCTTAAAGTGAAGTGAAGTTTTAGATTTAAAAAATGTTGATGAATAAAGTTAACGCAGAATTGAAATATATCAAAATTTGCATGAAAATGTAAGTTATGTAGATTAGATTAGATTTATTTATCTTCTATACATATTATAAAAATCTAGCACCGTTGGTTTGCTTTATACAGGGTGATTCACGAGCGTTGTGCCAAAAAGCTTGAGCGTGTAGGTTGAGTTGAGACAAGAAAAAAATCGTATGAGAGGGGGGTCTATTCCCCCCCGTTTAGCCGGGAGGGGCAATTTTCTGAAAAATTGACTTATTTTGTTTAAAAAAATATTAAAAATCAACGGCTTCGTTTACAACGCCGTGCTATACCTTTCTGAAAAGCCAAAAACTTCTTCTTTCACTTTGTTTTTAAATTAAATTGTTTTAACGAATAGTTTTAAGAAAATAAATTTTCAAACTCAAAATTTTCAAAAAAAAAGCAAAAAAAAAATTTTTGAACTCATTTTTTTCAAAATTTTATGTAATTAAGTACTAATTTTGTTTTAAAAATTCAACGTGTTTGTTAATTTTTAGTCGAAAACAGAAAACTGGATGCAAAAATGTCTTTTCGTTTTTGAGAAATTAAGAAAAAACCGAAACCACTTTTTTCTAAAAAAATTTTTGTTTTTATTTTTACCTATCTGGACTTTTAGTTTAATTTATTAATTTAATTTATAAATTTAATTTTTTGTAATTGGAGTTTTATGAGGACTCAATAAAGTAGAAAAGTATTACATTATCTCTGGATTAACCATTTTGTTCATTGATATCGTCTGAAAACTGAACTGTAATTTTTTCTTACTTACCTGGGGCCGCGGCCACTCGCCGGCGAAGAGTTCTACCTGCTAGGGGCTTAAGATAATTAAACCGCATTTTTTCTTGAATGAAAAAACAATTAACAACCTAAAGGTTAATAAAAGGCATCGCATATTTACTAAACCACCATTTACAATTAAAATATTGACTCATCAACACATAACAATAACAAACTCATACGCTTGAGAATAGTTAGCGGACAGGACCTTCTGCTATGGTTTAACTTGTTGTCGAGATCGAGAAGCCGAAAGACTCTACGCTGAAAGATATCCCAATAGATGGCGCCCAAGTCGTAGCATGTTTTCAAGAATCCGCCGACGAGAGCGCTGAGAGCTAGAAGTGAAAGGTCAATGGCAGACGTTATCAATGAAAAAAATGATTAATCCAGGGAAAATCCAATACTTTTCTACTTTATTGAGTCCTCATAAAACTCCAATCACAAAAAATTAAATTTATAAATTAAATTAATAAATTAAACTAAAAGTCCAGATAGGTAAAAATAAAAACAAAATTTTTTTTAGAAATTCGGTTTTTTCTTAATTTCTCAAAAATGAAAAGACATTTTTGCATCCGGTTTTCTGTTTTCGACTAAAAATTAAAAAACATGTTGAATTTTTAAAACAAAATTAGTACTTAATTACATAAAATTTTGAAAAAAATGAGTTCAAAAATTTTTTTTTTGCTTTTTTTTTTTGTAAATTTTGAGTTTGAAAATTCATTTTTTTTAAACTATTTGTTAAAACAATTTAATTTAAAAACAAAGTGAAAGAAGAAGTTTTTGGCTTTTCAGAAAGGTATAGCACGGTGTTGTAAACGAAGCCGTTGATTTTTAATATTTTTTTAAACAAAATAAGTCAATTTTTCAGAAAATTGCCCCTCCCGGCTAAACGGGGGGGAATAGACCCCCCCTCCCATACGATTTTTTTCTTGTCTCAACTCAACGTACACGCTCTAGCTTTTTGGCACAACGCTCGTGAATCACCCTGTATAGGCATAAAAACCGGTTGGCCGATTTTCTTAAGTTTTGTCTTAAACTAAAGAGGATTAAGGGTAGAAGGCTTAAGACAAACAAAATGTATACTTTTCAAATCACAAACGGTGCAAATGTTAAATAATAATGCTTTTCTCACTACAGCAAAATAAATATCAATATATATGTACCTACGATTAATCAATTTCATTTAAAATTTCGTCAAATATTTTTATTTTCATCAACACAAAAAAAAAAAATGTTAGTGAAGAAAATAAATGTATGTAGGAGGGTAGTGGGTAGTGTGCTAGCAGGGTACAAAAGTTAAGGTCTTTTTGTTGAAATATGTTAAAATATGTTTACTGTATTCGTTCACACTCTATTTTTGATTTTGTAATCTAATACTTTTTATGTTTCTTATCAGAAAATATTTTCAATAAATTTAGTATTCATTAATATTGTTTCAACAAAATAAGGCGTATATTTTATTTTCTTGCTTTTGTTTGCGCTGAAGATATTTTAAATTCTACAGATTATGAGACTTATTGTGGAACAAAAGCAGAAATAGAATATAGATTTGTTTAATTTAAACAATATTAATTGCTAAGGTCTAGATTATAACAGAGAAACGAAGCAGAATTTTGCACAATAGCTAGAAATGGTAGAAGTTACATCCAAATTTGAAAAACTCAATAATAGAAATTATGCAAATTGGAAATTCAAAACTGAACTTTTGTTGCTAAAGCAAAATTTGTGGAAGAAGGTAATCATTAGAAAAAGATCTGAAGAAAGAAAAGGGGCAACTGGTATTGTCGAGAACCAAAAAGATATCGATGAATGGGATCAGTTGGACGATGAGGCAAGGGGAACGATTGGATTGTCGGTTGAAGACGATCAACTACCACATATTCGTTCGAAAAGAACAGCCAAAGAATCATGAGATGCATTAAAAGAATATCACGAGAAGAATACTCTGTCAAATATAGTATTTTTAATGCGATCCATATGTTCTCTGAAACTTGAAGACGGTGGTGATGTAAAAGCTCATATTAACAAAATGCAAGAGCTGTTTGCAAAACTTCGTGACATTGGGGAAGAGACATTGTCTGATAAATGGAGTGCTGCAATGCTTTTAAGCAGTCTTCCAAACAGCTATGATGCACTTATCACAACACTTTAAGCACGTAAAGAAGAAGAGGTTACTTATGCGTTGGTTCAACAACGAATAATAGCTGAATATGAACGACATTCCGAAGGGATAAATGAATCAGTTCTGAAAGTTGTTGGAAAAGTAAGCATTTGTTTTTTCTGTAAAAGGCAAGATCATTTCAAGAAAAACTGTCCAAAGTATAAAGAATGGTTAAAGAAGAATTTCAAGGGCAAAATGAAGGCTTCAACTGATAAAGTCAATATCATTGAAGAAAAATCTTCATCAGGTAATTCATATAAGGTCAATGAGCAAGATTTTCTCTTCACAGTTGGTCATATCGCATGAATGGATAATTGACTCAAGTGCGACCAGACATGCTGTGAATCATAAGAACATATTTACAAACATCGATAAATCCTACCAAAGTACAATCAAATTGGCGAATGGTGAAATAGCCCGAGTCGAAGGTATTCGTACTAGATTTCTAGAATTTTGTAACGAACGTAATGAGGTTTATAAAACGAAAATAACTGAAATTCTATTTGTTCCCAATTTGGTCGGCAATGTTTTGTCAGTTAAACGTCTTACAAGCAATGGGGTTGCAGACGCTATTGGTGATTTGTATGTGTTACGTCAATCAAATGCAATTTGTGCTTTAAAACACAATGACAAATGCATACATACATGGCATCGAAAGATGGGTCACCGATATCCAGAAGCTATTCGTTCTATGGAGTCAAAAGGCATGATTCAGATAATTGACTGTGGTGTAAAAGAAACTTGTGACACATGCATGAAAGGGAAATTAAATAAAGTACCTTTTCCAAAGAAATCAAGAACAGAATCTTCAGCAACACTAGATTTGGCCCATACGGATGTTTGTGGACCCATGCAAACAATGACACCAAGTGGCAAACGATATATCGTCACATTTATTGACGATTTTTCAAGTTTTACCGTTATTTGTTTGGTGGCTCACAAATCAGAAGTTGAACAGAAGATGAAAGAGTTTATTGCATTATGTGAAACGAAGTTTTTGAAGAAACCTAAAGTCATCTGTTCAGACAGAGGTGGTGAATACACGTCGAAGAGTTTGATTGAATACATGAAGTCAAAAGGTATTCAGACTCAATTGACTGCAGCGTACTGCCCGCAACAAAATGGTAAAGCGGAAAGAAAAAATCGTACATTGATTGAGATGGCACGTTGCATGCTTATAGATCAGCGTTGCCAGACGTCCCACTTTTGGCGGGACGTCCCGATTTTTAAATCAAAAATTCAGTGTCCCGCGCGGGACAAGCTCAGTCCCGCTTTTCGGGGAAAACTAGACCTGAATCTTCAGACCATGCTGAACACGCTCTGAACAAAATTAGCTTTGCAAATTTTCTGAACTCTGATTTAATTTTGAAATGCAATTGAGCACTTAATATTCAGGAATTTGATATTTGTATATTTGTTTTATCTTACTAGAAATTAAAATTCTCTGCCATATCAACTTGCTTCTTTCGCTTTGAAGCTACTTTGATAAGCGCGAACCATCTGCGAAAGCCATTCAAAAAATTTTTTGCTCTGAAGCAGAAGAAACTTAAACTTTAGCCTACTTGCATTTCGTTTATAATGTGGTGAGTGCTTTTGGTGCATTAAACAAAAAGTCTCAGGGAACCGATGGTGCGATAATAGAAATGCATGAGTCATTCTGCCTTTTCCGCTCAAAGTTGACTCAAAGGCTTAAGGATGGGTTTTTCGACTACCAGGCCAAACTGATTTTAAATAAATTGGTTGAATCTGAGCGGACCAAAGTCATCAACATTTTCTTACGAATTGACAACTATTTTTAGACAAACGTTATGATTTTTCACATGAAAATATTTTTTCTAGACTTAAATTTTTAAACCTGGAAAATGAAGCTAGTTTTGACATGATTGAAACGCTGTATCTTTAGTAAAATTGAAGAGCGATATTTCGGTAGATACTAGATAACTTGTATGAAGAATTAAACTTGTTCAAATTATCTTTGGACGTACTAGTGAGAAACTGCAAAGACACCACTGCTACTACCGCACAGAAATGGCACCAGCTTTTTCAACAGTATCCAAAAAATGATACCAGGCATAATGTTTAGACTATTGTCTTTCATATTAAGTATCCCAACATCGAACTGCTTTCCTAAACGCGTTTTTTCCCAGATGAATTTAAAATGGTCGGATGCCAGAAATAAATGCTCCGTATATTTAATGAAGTCAGAATTATCCTGTGAAGGGTTCTTCACCTCTATTAAAAAGAAAAAGCTAATTTTAAAAGAAGTAAAATCTTCGCTGAAATATAACGAATAAGTTACTTCTTGTAAATAAATTATTTGCAATTTGTAACATTCACTCTTATGAAAAAGACTTTTTTTGATTTTGATTTGTATTTTTTTTTCTGAAGACGAATAAGGCTCAACTATTTATATGATTTTAAATATTTTACTTTAGTTAAAATACATTTACATTTATGGCTATTCTTGCTATGTTTTTTTCACGAAAACCTAATTTTAATTATGTACGTTGGTTTTAATTTGTCCCGCTTTCGACGAAAGAATCCCGCCGTTTTCACTCAAAAAGATCCAAAATCCCGACTTGGTACAAAAAAATCTGGCAACGCTGTTATAGATGCTAATCTTCCATTCAATTTCTGGGGTGAAGTAGTAGCAAGCTAGCAACCGCCAATTTCATTCAAAACCGTTTAATTACAAGAACAACAGATAAGACACCATATGAACGATGGAACGGAACAAAACCAAGTACAGATGTTTTTCAAATATTTGGTTCAAAATTCTTTGTCCATATACCAGCAGAGAGAAGACATAAACTTGACAGTGTTGGAATAGAGATGATATTTTTAGGATACGATGAGCAGTCAAAAGCTTATAGATGCTATAATCCAATAACGAAACAGATCACAATTAGTCGAGACGTCAAATTTAGTTCTTCGAGAATTACAAAAATTAATAACAAAAATGAAGAATTTATCGAATTGAACGCTATTCATAGATCAAGAAACTGTCAAGAGAAAACTTCAGATGATGGGCAAATACTACAGGATCCGGAACCAGATATTCAAAACAACAATCAAATAAGTTCAACTAGATATTCAAAATACCAATCAAGACATTCAAGAACAGCCAAAAGATAATGAGAGACCTGTTTTACAAGACTTACATCAATCAAGACGAGTTTCAGAGCGAATAAATAAGGGAATTCCGCCAAAACGTTTTCAAAATGAAGCTGAAGCAGAAAAACGGACATGCGAAATATTTATGGCAAAAGAACTGATTGAACCAAAGACCTACACTGAAGCTATAGAGAGTGATGAAAAGGAGTATTGGCTCATTGCAATGCAGGAGGAGATTGAGTTTCACGAATCAAATGGGACATGGGAACTGGACGATCTACCAAAAGGATCCGGAACCAGATATTCAAAACACCAATCAAGACGTTCAACTAGATATTCAAAACACCAATCAAGACATTCAAGAATCTACGAAGACAATCAAGGATGTATTGAGCTAGTACGTGATAGCAAGTTTTGGTACAAAACCAAGCATATTGATACAAAATATAAGATGATCCGTGACCTTGCAAAGAAAAATATATCATTCAATGTGAGTATTGTCAAACCATTAAATGCAACAAAACATAAATATTTTCGAAATAAATGTAATATAGTATGAACGAGGAGGAGTGTTGAAATATGTTAAAATTTGTTTACTGTATTCGTTCACACTCTATTTTTGATTTTATAATCTAATACTTTTTATGTTTCTTATCAGAAAATATTTTCAATAAATTTAGTAGGTATTCATTAATATTGTTTCAACAAAATAAGGCGTATATTTTATTTTCTTGCTTTTGATTGCGCTGAAGATATTTTAAATTCTACACTTTTTTTTATCAGATTTTTTTTGATGAAAAACTCGGAAAACTCATTGGTTTTCAAAGGGAAAATTGCATTTATTTGTAGGTGCATTGGTTTTAAAATGGAAAATTGCATATTATTGCAGGTGCAATGGTTTTCAAATGGAAAATTTCAAAGTGGGTATTCGACTAGAAAATAGAAAATAGAAAACTTGAAATGCAAAAAAAAAATTGATTGAACTAAAATCTCAAAAACACTCTTTCAAATGAAATGCATTACTTTTGAAATGGTAAAATGGAAAGTTCGTGCTGGGGAACTGGGAAAAGTCCTGGAAAGCAAGTATATAATAAAAAAAAAAAAAACGCATTGCAAAAACATAATAAATTCGCAATGGAAAACTCCTGAAGAGCAAGAAAAAACCAAGTCATATATTGCATGGATTTTAAAAAATGGGAAAATAGAGAATTAGTGATGGGAAAATCTCCTTAAGAGATTAGACCGAAGTACTCGGGCCTCCACGAATGCTTACGAACCCAACTTCGGTCGTCCTGTCAAGTACAACATATATTTATTAGCCTAACCACACGAATATGAATCTGAATCTGCCTTTCCACTCCATTTCAATATTACAGAATTCTATACTAAATGTAAACCGAAACCTCCTCCTTAGCTCTTTCCATATTTTCCACCTTTCCTTATGCTCGCACTTTGTTCAACATAGCAAGTAATGTGTTTGCTTTATTCTTATATATAATAATGGAACGCTAAATGTGTTGCTAAGCATAAAACTCGATAACGGTTGGGCAGTTTGTCATCAAATTTTGACAAAATGTTCGAGTATAAGTTCGAGAAAATTGTAGACAATCGGCCAGGTCGTTCATGACATATAGCAAAAAATGTGGAAACACAATTTTCGCTATAGAACGTTAACCATGCATTTTACCATATCCTTAACAAAGTTGTTGTGCATGAGGTAACGAAGGTTTCTGAGTTGTCACGACCTTACTAGCTGACCCAGTAAACGTTGTTTTCTTAGATATATAAAAATCTCATACAAATTCGTTGAGGACTCACTGCTTTTATACCAGTGGAGTGTTTAGCACCAAATGTTGAGGGAATATTCGGTTAGTGGCGCAGATGAGTTCTTACTGTTTTGTACAAATTCGACCAAGCCGTTCAAGAGATATGGTTGATGGGGTAGCGGGGTAGTCGGAAGCGTGTAGCGGGTTGACGGATAGCGAGTAGTTAGTAGCGGGGTAAGGGGAAGCGGGATAACAGGTAACGGTTTAGCGTGTAGCGCATAGAAATAGTGAGTAGCCGGTAGTGTGTAGTGGGTTGTGTAGTGGGCTACAAAAGTGTAGATTTTTTATTTATCGATGTAGGCAGTGCGAAGTCTTCCGGGTCAGCTAGTTCATATATATTTTTCTTTTATTAAGTTAACCGTTTTAAAATTTGGTTTCTTTTAAGCGTACCATGTTTCCATTCATTCTTATTTTAGTTTTGATAACGCAAACTCAAAGACAAATCCAAACGCCATGTTATACGCTAACCCTTACATTAAAAGTTAAAGTCTGGACCAAAATTTTTCTACGCAAGAAATCATCGAGGTAATACGTAAGATGCAAATACAACAGGGCATCAGGAACTGTTGAGGTTTCCTTTTATTTGGAAAAGCAACCACTACACATCCTGTTAGGTAAAGAAGGATTTTTGCAGGCATTTCAATGATTCATTTTCAGCATCCTTTTGAATTTCGACTGAGGATGAGGCCGATGCGATACATTCAAGATCGATTTGATTTGATTGCGAGCGAAGCGAGCGGAAAAATGTTTGCCCAATAGAGAATCAATTTGGGCAAACACTTTTCCACTTGTGTTTATCAATCTTTCTGATGCAGCTTTAAACGTAATTGAAACAGCACGGCTATTTAAGGTGACAGATAGATGCAATAAGATGAAATTGGCTCTAAGTATAATGTGCTTGTAGAATGCCGTACCCTCACCGAACTTTGACATTACAGAGCGCAGAAAAGCGTTTGCATTTGTAATGTTACCTTAACGTCACATAGACTTTTAGAGCATGCGGTATGTTTCAGCCGTTGTGGTTGTGTACAGAAAAAAACCCTGAAAATATGGAAAAACTTTCTGCTTATTTTATTGTTTTACAATATGTTTAAAATAATCGCGAAGGTCGGAAACCCTGAATTTGATTCCTGGACTAATGACCCATCATAGTGGGTCAGTAGTCCCAGAATGAAATTCGGCACTTATCAATAAGGCCTGTCGGGTATTATTTCGATTTCTTCATGGAAATAAAGCCGCATTTAAGGTGGGGCCTTATTTCGTAGGGCGTTATTTCACGTCAACGACTTGCACAATACAAATTTTGAGAAAAATCATATTTTACCTTTTCTGAAGCCTTTTTGACATCCAAGGTATTTTTAAGGTCTGTATCGATTCTGATGATGCAGTGCAAGTTTTCAATCGTGTGCTCTGAACACGTTATAGAGTCCGTGGTAGCCTTGAAATCAATGACAATCTAAACGTAGTCCAGCCAGCAAATTCCGATGGTGGAATTTATTGGCTTAAAGCAACTCTGAAAGGATAAGTCAGGTTGTTGAAGAATAATTCATAGACGTCCACGCAGAATGGCAAGAAAGGCGATGTAATACCTGCAGTGTACCTACTTACCGTAGTTCAGAGGATTTTCTTTTTTCAGTGATGGTCTGAAACACTGAAAGACATTAAATTCACGACCGAATTTAATTCAAGAAATCTAGATTGTATTTTCTGCATGAGAAGCTCCAAGTCTAAAACAAAAGAAACTTCAAATTCATGACAATGATTTTTATTAATAAAAGCTTCCACAAATATTTTCGAACTATTATAGTCCAGGCACGTTGAATATGGAGAACAAAAAAATGTTATCCAGAATTTTACGTTTTCAAATGGTTAAAAGGGTTAAAGTCAACATATGGAAAATGAGTTTTGCACCCAAGAAGGTAAGGGGATGATTTTAGGGGGGAAAGGGGGGGGGAATCGATTTATCTCGTGTTTTTTGCGATTTTACGCGAAATTTGATGTCCTACTGAAAAATGTTATAAGCAAAAGTTGTAGATCTTGGAAAAATCTACAGCTTTTGTATGGGTCATTTTTTAATATAACCTCAAAATTTTAGAAAAAAATCAAAAAAAAATGTTTTTTTGTTTTTTACTTGTTTCTCAAAAAAAAATATTTTTTAACCAAACTTGCTGAAAGTACTCTTTTTTGTGTCCCAAACAACAGAAAAAAAATTTTAGATTGAAATATTAAAAACTGTGTGAAATATTTATTTTTTTCTGTCCGAAACACGTTGTTTTCAAAGTTACATTTTACTACATATAATTATCGTAGAGAGGTCATACTGGACTCATTTTTTTCGTTTTGACGTCTACTTTTCAATGAAATAATAAAACATTACAGCTTCCATTTAAAAACATGTCTAAAAATTGAAATATATAAGAAAGTTAATTTTGCAAAAACAAATTTTTTGGTTATTGTTAATAATTTGCTATAAATAATTTTTTTTTCTTAAATCTAATTAGACCATTGCATTGTACGGGAAAAAACACGAAGAAACATATGTTTTCCTATTTAAATACATTTTTTATTTTTGTACAATACTGCTATAAACATTGTAATAGCATATTCCGTGTAGTTGAAAGATGTCAGGTAAGTACATACAATGCCATCGACTGTTACTTTAATAAGAAAAGTTCCTCATTTCTCCCGATGAAATTAATTAATTCAATTATTATCTACATATTTTGATAAATAAATCGTCTTATAATTAACTTTTGTATACAATTAAATAAAATTGCTTTTAAATAATTGAATGATTGTTTTTAAAATGAATTCTGAATCTAATTTAACTTGCACCGAACTTATAATTGAAATTTATATCAACAAAATAGATTGTTAACAATACCACTACTACTAATATTAATAATAAAAAATAATGGAGGTAAATAACAATAATGAAAAACTCAATTTTAATCAAGTTGATTTTTTAATGAAAGTACTGATAAATATCAAGCATTTACACTTTATATACACAAATATGTATTATACATTTACTATGGGATTTATTACATATTTAATAATGAATGAATATGTACACTAAACCAATTTTTGTCTTTTCGCTAATTGTAAATTTGGCTGATCATCATCGATTGTTCGTCGAAATGTGTGACTTCCTCATTATCTTCAATCGTTTCTTCATTAAATTCCTCTGTAAGCTTTTCCATAGCTAGATTTTCTGAGTTGAAGATAATACTTGGTTGTTCAGGATTATCAGAAATTTCATCAAAATCACTTATATCTTTTGAAACTTTTTCAACGTTTGAACAACTTTCAGAACCATGGCATTTTGTGCATAACTCTGCGCATCGCAACCCATGCTTTCTGCAACCGCATCTATTGCCCTCACATCCAGTCTCACAACTGCAACAAATTATCTTAAGTAACTCATTTGTAGGGCAACCAAAAATATGCTCGAGCATGTTTTTTTTGGAACGTCGAATTTGCTAATTGACAAGATAGAAATACGTTTCATGAGAAAACAAACATTTTGGACCCTATTCGTTAGAGCATATTTTAACATATTTTGTTATAAATGCATATTTTTGCATATTTTGCTTTAAAATGCATATTTTGGCATATTTCATCATTATTGTAATTTTTGTTGCAAAGGTTAGAGTAAATACTTTTTTTAAACTTTTTTTTTCGAAAAATTCGCGATGCTATTCAAGTATTTTATCCAAAAGTAACACATGTCACTTGTGAGGCCCACAGGCTCCATAGAACTTGTGAAACACTTCGAGGTTAATTTCCAGAAGTTGATATTTTCATCGCAAACGTGAAAAAAGTGTTTAAAAGCTCCGTCAAAAATAAGAGTATTCAAGGATATTGCACCGGAAACACCACTTCCTCTGCAAATGATTACGACTCGTTGGGTATCTTGGAGGGAAGGAGTTTACTGTGTAGAATTTTTTTAAAAAAAGTGGAAAGCCTTTTCGAAACACTACATGAAGAGGAATCAGCTGCAATACGAGTTATTAAAAAATTGTTTTAATGAATTGGCATTAAACGTGACTTGATATTTCTATCATCCAATTACCTATTCATTTTTATTGAAATGTATTGCACAGCTGGAAACAAGCGGCCTTCAGCTAGCATAAAATTATTGATCGATGCCCAAGTTAAAATTAATACCATCGACTCCAATATCGAATAAATAAAAAAAAATATCGATATTTCGGAAAAATTAGAGGGCTCAAATTGTTTATTATGGCAGAATTTATTCGTAGAAAAAAAAACTGAATCTGAAATAATGGCATTAAAGCTTGCACGTATAACTGGCGGATGATGTACCTACAAAAATGTTTTCAAAATGTTTTCAGAGAAAAAATTTTAAGTAAAACTGTTTTCCTTTATTGCAACAAAAATTTTAACAATTTTTTTTTCTTTAATTATTCTGGTTTATATTTTCATTTTTGATTTTTGGTATTTATTTAGCTTTTTATGTTTTTGTTTTTTGTTCTTTTATTTGTGTCTAAGGATATTTTGACCTCTGTTTTTTTTTTTTGAAAACTCAATAAACTTAAAAAAAACACGAAATTAAAGATTTTTGGCTATTTCAAAATTTTTTAGGGCATATTTTTAGAGCATATAATTGGCTTTTTAGAGCATATTTAAAGCGCTATAAATGGTTTTTATAGAGCATATTTTTGGTTGCCCTACTCATTTGGAATAAGTATTATTTACAATCACTTGTTTCCAGCCCCATTTCGTTGCATTTAATGTATGTCCAAGCCACATTTGTAGTTGGAAGCACAGATAAGAATATATTGGAAGTATACGAGTGTTGACATTTATGCAAAGAACTAATGGAACAAGTAATGTAGCAAGGTGTTTAGATTCACAGTGAATTCATTTTTAAAAAATCATTCAATTATTTAAAAGCAATTTTAATTAATTGTATACAAAAGTTAATTATAAGAAGATTTATTTATCGAAATATGTAGATAATAATTGAATTAATTAATTTCATCGGGAGAAATGAGAAACTTTTCTTATTAAAGTAACAGTCGTTGGCATTGTGTGTACTTACCTGACATCTTTCAACTACACGGAATATGCTATTGCAATGTTTATAGCAGTATTGTACAAAAATAAAAAATGTATTTAAATAGGAAAACATATGTTTCTTCGTGTTTTTTCCCGTACAATGCAATGGTCTAATTAGATTTAAGAAAAAAAATTATTTATAGCAAATTATTAACAATAACCAAAAAATTTGTTTTTGCAAAATTAACTTTTTTATATATTTCAATTTTTAGACATGTTTTTAAATGGAAGCTGTAATGTTTTATTATTTCATTGAAAAGTAGACGTCAAAACGAAAAAAATGAGTCCAGTATGACCTCTCTACAATAATTATATGTAGTAAAATGTAACTTTGAAAACAACGTGTTTCGGACCGAAAAAAATGAATATTTCACACAGTTTTTAATATTTCAATCTTAAATTTTTTTCTGTTGTTTGGGACACAAAAAAGAGTACTTTGAGCAAGTTTGGTTAAAAAATATTTTTTTTTGAGAAATTGACAAGTAAAAAACAAAAAAAAATTTTTTTGGATTTTTTGCATTTCTTTCTAAAATTTTGAGGTTATATTAAAAAATGACCCATACAAAAGCTGTAGATTTTTCCAAGATCTACAACTTTTGCTTATAACATTTTTCAGTAGGACATCAAATTTCGCGTGAAATCGCAAAAAACACGAGATAAATCGATTTCCCCTCCCCCCTTTTCCCCCCTAAAATCATCCCCTTACCTTCTTGGGTGCAAAACTCATATTCCTTATGTTGACTTTAACCCTTTTAACCATTTGAAAACGTTAAATTCTGGATAACATTTTTCTTTTTTTATCTTTGTAAATGAGTTAATTTGCCTGGACTATTATTTGAATGTCTTCTTAAGCCTCATATCAAAGGTCTTAAAAAATCTTAAGTATAGGAATATTATGCTGAACAGACAAATGATATCTCTTCTCACTGAAAACGTTTTTTTTCTGCTTTTTTTGAAAAAAGGCATAGTTGAAAAATGTCAAGAAACTTTTAAGTTTTCTCCACAAATATTCAAGTAGAACTTTTCAAAAGATAAAACATGTTCTCGACAAGACAACTACGACAACATCTGACATTGGGTCCATCATCCAACCTCGTCCTCTCGTTCATAAGAAACAAGAAAACACCAACAATCCTTAATTAACTTTTATTTCCTCAAGTTTGCGGTAAAGCAATAAATCCTTCCTTGCTATACTTTCATACCCTGGAAAACTCCCATCCTCGAAATTTCAAAAATGCTCACTAAAGCCAAAAACTATATCTTGACAATTGCCATCGACATCACAAACAAGAACAACAACAACGACAACTCTAATTCGACCCCCGGAACTCATAAAGAATTTTAACGAGGCTAAAAAGCTCTTTGTGTGCTTCCTCCTTCCTTGTTTTAGTTTTCGGATTGTTTTTATCTTCCAGTAGCCACCGAAAAACTCATTATGGTCACATTTATCTTCAGACTATCAAAATGTGTAGCATTTAATATGGGAATCACTTTTGACCAAAGAAAATTACAAAAACAACCAGAAACGAGGACATCTTCTACAAATCAAAGATTTTTTTTAAATTAAAAAGGACGAACAACGGACATTGTTTATATCGTCCTGTCTTCATCGTCGTTGTTTGAAAGAGTATTGGGGGCAATTCAACTTCTCCTGGAATTATGATATACTGAAGATTCCTGTCATCGGACGTTTCAGCCCTGAGGACATACAACGGGAATGAGGACATTCTTTTCTCTCATTGCAATTGTTCTCGTTTTATTTTTATTTTCATCCTCATCTCATGGTTCTTCTTTTTTTATATTGGTAATCCTTAATCTTTATTGTGTGAGAGAAGGAAGGGGTGAATGTGATTTGAGTTTATAAGTCCATTCTGTCGGTTGCTCAAAGCAACCTCTGTGAAAGTGATTGGATTTCCGTTTCCTTTATTTGAAATCGGTTTACGGACTAATATAATATTTTTAGTGATTTTTAGTTTGTTTTGTTTCTTTTCAGTCGCCAAAGGTCAATCGATGAAAATGGCTGTGAAACAATTGAGCCACCACCGCCGCCGAGATTACGTGGTCAGAGCACCTACTTAGCGGTAAGTCTAGACAAAAAATATCTTCTTTAAATTTTTTTTTTAAGGATGCGTTTTAATTTTTGTGTTTTTATCCCTCACTGTTCATGCGATGGATATAGTTAAAAGCAATTTTTAGATCGTCGTCGGTACCATCTAAATCCTGTGGATGGGTGATAAGTGGTCGCTTTTCCTTTACCTTGTCATTTGCATTGTTCTTCCTGTGAGAAAAAATGGTCAAAGGGTATTTAATGAATATTCCACCTGTGTAGCAATTTTACAAGCGTTAAGCTAGCACCATAAATGACAGTTTTATTGTTCGCGAGTATAATGTCCCGTTTTGAGAAGATGCGATGGTTTTTTGTATGCAAATTTGAATTTATCCTGGCAGCACAATGAAAGGGTTAAAAGTAGAATTTGCATTGTAATTTGTTTTTTTTTTGTTAAGTATAAAACAAAATTCTCAATAAAAATGGAAATTCTAACCTTTGCTAGTATAATGATTGCTTAATATTATTTTCCTTAATAGAGTTGGAATAGTTTACAGTGTTCAAAACAAAAACGGGAAAGGTTAGAACTTGAAATTTTCAAAAGTTCATCGAAGTTTTCAACCTGGATGATCTCCAACTCAACAAGTTCACGAGTGCTAGTTTGCGAGTTTAAATCGGCTCCTCCTGCTGACCCTTAATATTTGAAGAACTGATTTACTTGAATATTAAATGTTTTTCTATAAATATACCTGGAGTTGAATTCGATGGAAAGACAACTTTGTCATAGTCCTTAGAAAAAGACGAGTTTCTTTAGCATTCCGGCAACCTCAATTTGAATTTATTGTGATGATTTTTTGACTTTCGACTATCACAGGACCGAATATAGATAGTCTGTAGCAATACTAAGTTTAATCTCATCTGAAACTACCATAAAAAGGAGTGCAATTTATATAACTAAAAATCTGCAGATTCGGGACACCATGTCGTTTGCGTACATTTTCTTGATCATTTTTCTTAATAATTCAATATTCTGAGTGAGAACTTCTCTTACACGAAGGCGATTCTGTACATCAATGTTTGCAACCGGAAACAGTTGACTTTTCGCTGCTAACCTACTCCTTCGCAGGTATGGATAGCTGATCTCGCCAGATTTTTGTCTTATTTCACCTACCCCACAATTGGTGTGGGGTAAAAGCCTCCCAAAATAAGAGTATGCTAAGAACAAATTCAAGAGAACAATTTCTTTAAACGACATTGTCTCATTGTGTTTTCAACTCGCACTTTGTTTCAATTTACCCTCAAGCGAACTCATATCCTTTTTATTGCTCTACAAAAAACTCCCATCATACTTCTGCTAATTTCCCATCTCCCACTCATTGCCCCATAATCTTTATTGTCACCACCAGACTCCACACAACAAGAAAACATTTTATCCAGCAGACACTGAATATGCCACTTAAAAAACGACCCTCCTTTCATGCTGCACTGCTTTTAGGGCTTTTAAAAATTTAATTCGCAGCCATTTTAAGTGTAATAAGGACATAAAACGCGTCATTTGCCCCCTTTGCGTCGCCATTGCTGCCTCAAGCAAGAAAATCGTTTTAAAGCGATGTTCTTCTTGTTTCTAAAACCTCCGCCCCTAGCAGGATAACTAATCCTGCGGAAACATCATTGAAAGCACCTGCTTAATCGCAACTAATCGTCTGGCATACGCACATTAAGTATGAACTCATCAAACTCCGTACATCGACGTAATCGTAATAATGATGTTGCATTTGCCGTTTTTCTTCTTGTTCTGTGGTGTGGGGAGGAGAGGGGTGAAGCGGAATGAATTTATATAAAGCTCCACTCAACTTCATCACAGTTTATGATAATCCATTGAAATGGACTTTCGTCTGGTTTAGCGAGCATTATTTAAGACAACTACCAACCCTCGCCACATCAAAAATGATGATTGCCTCACACTCTTTGTTGTAAATGCTTTGTTTCAATCCGCATTTACCTGTGCAAAAGGAGGACTTTAGGATCCAAAACATCATAACCACCTGTGCTCTTCTTCTCCTTGTCGTCGTTTTTGTTCTGGCATAGGATGTGATGTACTATTTTCAAGCTCTTGTGGGAAAGTCTTCTGTTCTCCATAGAAAAAATAATTCATAGAAAAATGAATAAAAGCCATCACAAGTATACAAAAAAAGAACACACATTATTTGGAAAGAGTGGAGTCTTTTAAGAGAAAACGCATTAAGACTTTCCTGTCGGAGTGTAGAGGGAGAAATTAAGCTGCAAAAAAATAATTCGCCCTTGTGAACCAAAACACAAGCTCTATGTTGTGGAAATAATTACCGGAAAAAAAGTGATGGTGTTTTGTCTGTGTTAATAATTTTCTTTACTGGGGAATTAAAAGAATGTGGTTTGGTTTTTCTTTGAGGGAGCTACATAACCATTAACCATGTAGATTAAAATTTTTGGAGTGAAGTTAAATTTACAATTTTATTCACTAAGGCCCTCCGCACACGAAGCAACTGTTTTGCAATTAGAGTCGAAAATCAGTTGCTCAAGCAACTGTTTTACAACTAGTTTGCGATCGATTTGTGACTTCTCTCCGCACACGAGTACGACCGAATTTTGATTTTTTAATTTTTTGTTCACAATTTTTATAAGAAACTATTCAACATGTCAAACAGTTGTACTGATGAAGACGATTTAATTGACTATTACCAGTACTTTTCATCCCAATTAAGCTTCTTCAGATAAACTCCTTGATTGATTAAACACCACGTATCTTATCAATATCGTTTACCTTTACGTAATCAGAATCCTAAATGTTATCAACCATCAAATGATTCACTCTTTTTTTTAATTTTCCGAGTTTTCCACCAACAATTTTCTATATTTCTATTTGAAAACGAATGCACCTAAAATTCGCGGTCTTATATCAACAATATTTCATTTGAAAACCAAAGCACCTACAACTCTAATGAGTTTTGCGGGTTTTCCATCAAGAACTTTCTATTTTTCTATTCGATAAGCGATTCTTTAACAAAAAAAACATGCAAGAAACCAAATTCACGTCTATGTATCATATCACATTTCATATTTCCAGTTTTCCGACTCTTCGGTATGGTTTTTCCAATGCCAAAAAAATTCCAAAAATACAACATGCAAAATCCATAAATATCTTTTGGGCCGTTTAAAAAGTCCATACCAGACATAGAAACAAACAAACACATCTGTTTTTATAAATAATATTATAATTTTAATAACAAAAACAAAAAAAGTTGCTTAAGCAACTCAAATTCGACCTACAAAATCAGTTGCGTGCGACTAGTTGGAAACCGATTGCAAACCGGTTGCAAACCGGTTTCATTTCAGTCGAGCGTGTGAGCTCTCCTATAGAGCTTCATATTCAAAGTTGCTTGAGCAACTGATTTGCGATTCTAGTCGCAAAACAGTTGCTTCGTGTGCGGAGGGCCTAATAGTGTAAACTTCACAATTTTCTAGCCCAGTTAAATATTGAGTTTTCTAATCATTACAAGAGTGCCTCGGATGACCGCAAAGAAAGACTGCATAAGAAATCTGTACTTAAATTTATGTAAAGTTGAATTAAGTTGGGTCCTTTTAATTAGTCTGATCGGCCATCTGCAAAGTTCCACAGAAGTCATCTATCAAAAAGTGAAAACAAATTTTAGAATATTTTTGCTTGTGATTAGAAAATACCTTTTTAGTATTAAGCTAGATAGCCTTTCAATTTTATAATGGCTTCAAGTCTGTTTTTTATTGAATTGATTAAGTTTTCAGTGCAAGTTTGTTCAATATTCTGTTTTTCTTTGATTGTCTACGTTTTTTTCCGAATGACACTCGTTCGAATCTTTTTTCCAGAACATCACATACCTACATTCTCAATCAGGTTCAAGTCCGGGCTTTGGGGAGAGATTACTAATTGGTGGGGAGTGTTGTAAATTAGCCAAATACGTTCTTTTTGGGCAGTATGTTTGGGATCGTTATCTTGCTGAAAGTAGTAATTATTTAAAAGACCCAGTTCTCTCGCACTACCCTTAAAATTCTCTTTGAGAAATGTAAATTATGTTTTTCCATGGTATTTTCTATAAAAAACAAGATTTCCGACCCCAGATGCAGCCATACAGCCCCATACCATTACACCTTCAGTGGAGGTGGAGGAGGTGCTCCACCACCGTGTTTTATTGTATTTTTCGGATTTAAAGCATCCCCTCACTTTCGAAATACTTTAGCGCGACCATTTGAGGCTAACACATTGTACTTCGATTCGTCTGTTATCTTGCACCAGAAGTCAGAAATCTCATTTACGTACTGTTTCGCGAACGCCGTCCTCCTTTTTCTATTAACCTCTTTGATTAACAGCTTCCTTATTGGTTAACAGAGACGTACACCGAGCTTCATCGATGGCATGGCGGACAGTTTTAGGATGAATCTATATTTTCATTGTATTTTTGAAGCTCTCGACTTATCTTGATCGCATTTATAAATGGATCTTGGGCCACAAAGTGCTTGTTTTTTGTTTTATCTCGAGAAGTAAGCTATTAATGGCCACTACTCGGCTTTTTTACGACCCGTGTTTGTTTTTGAAGCGCTTGATAACGTTTTGAATGGTGCAAGGGCTTCTAAAAATAATCTATCATATTTAGGAGTAAAGTTTATTCTGATGAAGATCAATGATCAAGCGCCTTTCTTCTAGAGTAAATCCGTTTTTTCGTATTTTCATGACTTCTTTTCACAAAAAATTACACAGAAAATTTTGTAATTTAACACCTTGCGACTTCTTCCTTTGGGGCCACGTGAAAGATAAGGTCTACGCCAACAGCCCAAGACCTCAAAGATGGAATTCGTGAGGCTATCGAGGACATAGGGCAGCCACTTTGCGATTTGGTTATGGAAAATTTCAAAAAAAGGATATGGTCCTGTAAGCGTGGTCGTGGCGGCCATTTGGCTGATGTTGTGTTCCATTATTAACGGCATACGTTCCTCTTTATAATGAAATAAACATCCGATAATTTATCTCTTTTTCTTTGAACATCAAAATAACACCTCTTATTGGAAAACCCTTTATTTCAAACAACTTTTTCGCGTAAATGACAAGGCTTACTGACAAAAGAAAACGAATCAAACTATTACCCGCTGTACAGTTGCTTGAAAACCCAAAGGAATTGTCAAGTGTTGACTTTTGTTTAAGAGAATTCATGTGTTTAACGTATATTTTTTTCTTTTTAATTTATGTATGGCAAAAATGGTTTTTTCTTGTTATTGAAATACGGAAAAATTGTGATTCTGCTAAAGAGTTTTTTTTTTTTAATAAGCGCACCGTGTCAAAAAATCGCTCTGTTGATTTTATTTAACGTCACATCCGGGAGGCTGTTTTTTAAATTACCACATTTCCGAATTAGCACACTTTTCATATCATTTGACTGACCATAATATATTTATTCCTTTATTCCTATCCCTGCCATTCGGTAATCACGGCATTTTCAAGGAGTGCAAAAGATTAAACCGAGTCACAACGTCTTTGAGCGCATTTGAATTTCAAACAAAACCCTTATCATAACGAAATTGAAATACAAAAACAAAAAATCTCGTTGAACCCATAGGCGGGTCCTCCTAAAATGTTTGGGCAATGAATGTTTGCCAAGTCCCCTCCCATTCAATATGCTCCTGTCAATCCATATCCATCAACGGGTAAATCGAAAAACCACGAACAAAAAACCAACAAATTTTCACTTCAATCGCATATTCAAATCGACTCCTAAAAGTATGCTTCAAAATTTCTATTTCTCTCCACCACTAAATCTCCCCCTTGTCAGGGTTGGTATGGTACAGGTCGGTCGGACACGGACCGGCTGCTTTCAGCAAATTACTTACACACCAAAAACTATGCAGAATAATTTGAAAGCGTTGCTTTCGTCGTCGTTGCGTTCCTTGGTATTTTTTTTGTTGAAGGGTGATTTTAGGAGGCAACGCATGGAATTTGTAAAAAGTTCTCGGGGATTAAAAATATGTAGTAGCCGCCTGGCTAAAACTACACCCATTTCTCAATTCATGCATGCATAAAACAAAACAGAACAAAAAACCATTGACGTGTGTCTTGTGTGTGTGCGTGTGTAAGTTGCTCTTCCTGTTCATTCACCGGAAGGCGTTAGGAAATGAAAATTCAAACAAATAGCGATGGCGATAGCGACTACGACCGACGACGACGACGATGAGCGAAGTCATCATGTCATTGCCTCATGTTGGTTTTAGTTCAAAAGGGTTTTCGGCTTCAGATTGAAATAGAATTGTGGTTCAGCATCAGCAGCATTGAGGAATACGGAAGAATGTCAGGATAATGTGAATTTTCCAAGTTCCTGCTGTTTTGGGATTTTACCTTTTTTTCACGATGTAATCTAAATGCACAATAGACGTTGATTTTGGCTTTCTCTATACCAACCATCCACTAACCACATTTGAGAGTCGTGATGTTGCGGGGCGTGTTTAAATCCCTTTTTTCTCTGGGGAAGATTTTATAAGCTCAGAAAAAGGTTAAAAACCTCAAACCATAGACATCCGTTTCCGGATGTGCAACGGTTCTGACTTTTCGATTTTTTTTTCACTTGCTCACTTCATGAGTGAGGTTTTTCAGCAGAATTTCTAATTAATGATCACTTCAATGGATAAGGAACAGCAGAAGGATGAATTTACAAGCAGCAGTACCTAGTACTGAAAGCAAATGGACCTTTTGTTCTTTAAACAATGAATAATGATGAATGGTGTTAGAGCCTGGAATTAGAAACTAGCAACCAATGGTGCTTTTTGGGAGTTTTGTTTTTTTCTAATGTCGGTTGTCGACGAGGCTCCCCATGTTTTAGATAATTGGTGTTGAGATTGCGTACACATCAGTAGGAAATTGGTGACACATTTCTTCTTTAAATCTCGCTCGTTGTCAGTATCGCTTCTCAGACTGAGGTGGATGTGGATGGTAGTGCACCTTATGTTGCTGAGACAATTAGACTTGTGGATGAATACGAATACGAGTTCTTTGTGCTGAACGTTGATTGGATCCTGTGCAAATTTAGCATATTTCGCAATACTGCGTACGATACTTGCCTTGCACTGTGTGCTTCTTCGATAGCACGGTTTTTATTCTTGTTTAGGCAGAACAATGCTATAGATCACTTAGTTTGCATCACAGAAATGAATTGTGTCCTTATCTAAATTAAACGTTTCGCATTTAAAGGGTTTATAAGGATCGACTTGCATTTTTCCAGATGTAAAAACATTGGCATAGGAGAAAAAATAAAATGATATTGTTTTCCTTCATCAAATTATTACTGGTGTCACTGATGCTCCAGATATTCTGAGTTCTATACTCATTAATTATTGAAATGGAGATTATATTTTGCGTTCCCATAATTTGATTAAAGTCCCCAGACATAGAATAAACAACGGAATGCATTAGGCACTGACAAGAATGTAAGCTTTTGAATACGAATTGTGTGGAACGGTACTAAACAACATTACACAACACAACACATTATAAAACTTACCATTACATATAATCCATCATAATATTTAACAATACTTACCCTACACCAATTTATTAAGGACAAAATTAGTATACTTACTATGTACCCATAATACTTTCCATAACATACTATAGCCAGGGGTGGCCAACTTACTTGAACCCAAGATCTACTGTTTACTTACGAAACCCATTTCGATCTACCTTTTTATAACTCCTGAAATCTTAAATGAAACATCATATAATTCAATTTACAAATAGATTATTTTTTTATTTTAATAACAAGGAAATAAAAACTAATGTCAAATACTTATTAAAACAAGTGACTAGTGTGAGCATTGCGTCGGAGCATTTTCCGCTAGGTTCGCAAACTCAGGTTTGTAGTTGGAAATTGCCTACCTTAAAGAATCCAATGTATGGCCTTCTGTCAAGCGAACGGTGGTTTTATTTTACTGTTTTAGATAGGAAAAAGCTGACTCACATAAATATGTAGAGCCGAAACACGAATGCAGCTGTTCAACACATTTCTTCAAATTTTGATATTTCTCGTTGCAAACCAATGTCCAGAAATCAAGACTTGAAGATGACCTTGCTTTTAAAAATATGTCACAGCGCAGAGTAATAATTTCGTTTTGAAATGTCATTTGGTCAATTTGAAATTTATCTGCCTTCGGAAAAATTTCCTTCTTCAGTTGCGTTTTCATTTTTTTAATATCGAATGTTTGATGAAGCATTTAATTCTTCTGACAAAAAAAACTGTTAAATTCTAGTAGGCTGGAAACTGTAAACTTCAAAATAACACAGGGATGTGTTTGAAACCTGGAAAGTTGTACAACTGAAATCAGGAGGGCGTTTTTGCTAAGGTTTTCGTAACAAAATTTGAGAAAAAAAATTACACTTGCGGTCGTTTTCCTTTATTTTGTAATTATTGCAAATCATATTTGCAAGGCATTTAAACTCAATTCTTGTTTTATGTGGTATTTGGAAAAAAAGAAGATACGGGTTTGGTGATTGTAGTACAATCAACTGAATTAATGGTCGCGATCAACCGGTTGGCCACCCTTGCATACACTAAAAAAAAAAAAAACACTGTACACTAAACTACAGTAAAATAAAAACAAGCTTCTTTTTTTCCGATCTAGTATGTAGGAAAAACATAAAAAAAACAAACTCAAAAAGAAAAAAATTAGAAATGTTTGAGTTTCAGTTGATAACTATGACTTTTTTGTCGTAGCTCGTAGCTTGTACATATCTTGAACAGTGATTTTCGGATAGCGTCGTGGATTTTTTTTTTGTTCTGGAAAGAAAAAATAAAACCAAAAAGTTATGTAAAATTGAATCTAGAAACTTTTGCCGATGAAAAATAAAATGTAATAAAAAAAACAAACCAAAAAAAAGGAAAAGGAAAAGTAAAAAACTGAAATTGAAACTGAAAAATTGAAATTGAAAAAAAAAACTGAAAAGTGAAAAGAACTGAAAATTATACTTGCCTACCTGTGTTCCTATGTGTTCCTGTGTACTGAAAAAAGAAAAAAACTTTCTATGTGGTCCTGTGTGAATCCCAGTCCCTGAAAAAAAAGATAAACTTCAATAATTCAATAATTAATAAACAAAAAAAAGTGATATTTACCGTGTTCTTGAATAACAAAAAAACTTGCTTTTGAATCTCAGTCCCTGCAAAAACTTTCATTCCTGGAATCAACGTTATTTTGATAATTATGTGTATAAAATAAAATTAAATGTGTTGAATTTGTTTTGAGTTTGCAGTGTTAATAAAAAAAAGGAAAATATATATAAGTGCATACATATGAATGTGATTTGGGGTATAACTGTAAATACATTAAGATAGATTCCTAATAATATTCTTGTACCATTTTACTTTTTTTTTAAATAATGATTTTTTTCCAAAAAAAAATGTGCACGACTCGGTCATACGAACTTGCTCCTGTATTCCAAATACTCATACAAAAAATTTAGTTCGTAAATAAAAATTGAAATTGAAATATCTACCTCAAAAAAAGATTCAATCTGAAAAAAAAATTATGTCATATGATTTCTTAAGAAATTGATGATTTTTCAAATTTTTTTTTTTAAATCGTCGGAGCGGTTTTTTTAAATTAATTTTTTATGTAAGCATAAAATTTTTCGAAAATGTCTAAAAATTAATTTGGGTATGCAGTATTCAAGAATGTAAAACTACATTTTATAAGTAAATTTCAATTTTTAATATTGATCCGTTTTTGAGATACAGAATTTTTTTTTAAAAGTTTAAGAATATTTTTAAAAAATCCAAAAAAAATTTTGACATTTTTTTGAATACAAAATATTATTTGAGCAATATAAACGTACTTTCAGAAAAAAATTACCCTGATCTGATAACAAAAAAACGGTTCTATGGGCGGTACCGTTTTGGAGCAATACAAATTTTTTTTTTCACATAAAATACATCAGAGCTTTAAACAAACATTTTCGAGGAAGTTTAAAAAAAAATCGTAGGAGCCGTTTTTGAGATAATTGAAACTTTTGGTTTTTTGGCCAAAAAAATCGTATGGTGGCTACCCTAAATTTTGATCTTAAAAAAAAAATCAAAAAAAAGACCCACACGAATTCGCTCAAACCCTTAATTTTCAAGTTTCAAGTCAATCGGACCAGAGGTTAAGGCTGTAGATGCGTTTACAGACAGACAGACAAGCAGACTGACAGACGGACGGAATCGCCGGACCCACTTTTTCGACTTCTCTATCATCGTAATGTCACATCTCATCATTACCTCAATTTTTTTTTTTACGAATTCAATACTTGCCATATATTCTACATATTATATGTCGCAAGTAAAAACAGCAAGAATAATCAAAATAATCAACGAGGTGCACCTTGGCAGATTATAAGGTAATGTTTTCTTGTGTTATTTCTTACATTATTTGCACATATGTAATGGGAAATGGGAGATTGTTCTTTTGGGAGGCTTAAAGAAAAAAAAAAACATCTTTTCTTGAAAATGTCATTTTTCTTTATTTTATTGATGACTTTATAATTGTCACGATGGTATTGGTCAAAGGTGGATGTGGCCCAATCATATTGATGATGCTGTAGATAGGGGTAGCCGTTGAATTGTATCCGGTTTGGGGCTGCTGCATGAATAGGAGGAAGCAGCAGCCATGGTGGTATCATTACGATACATAGGGTGGGAAATCCTCTGAGGGTCTCTAACATCTTCTCTTCAGTTACATGCCCTTCCCCTCTTCAGGACTTCGGGTCCCAGGATCTTGTTTTTTGAACCCCGAACATTCAATTCATCAGGCATGAAAAGGCAACAACGTCCAGTGCAGGCTGCAAGAACCCCGCCTTTCTGACGAGCATAGCCTTAGGCAAACGCAAGCATGCCGAGCAGCCGTAGCCTAGACACCCTCTCCTTCCTGCCGTCTGGTTTGGCCTTAGTTGCCTGTAGAGCTAAGGGTGTAAGGTTGGTATAGGTTTGAGAGAGGGAACACCGGTTCCGTTACACAATGAAAACTTATTTGACTTTTATATCAATAAAACAAGTTTAAGAAAAATGTTTTTTGTATTAATTGTGATTAGTCTACTAACAACTAACACTGCACTTAGTGATAAGACATTTTTCGTAAGAAACAGCTTGCTATAAGCTTTGTTTGGCATTATCTGATAGTTTGGAAAAAAAAATACCGTACTCCTACTTACTGAGATCCTCAGGTCCTTACGTTTATGACGACAAAGCCTTCACGTTCGGATATGAGTCGCAACTCACTCCAACTCTTGCCTACACTGAACCAAAAACAGTAGTCTAATTGATCATTTTTTACATTCAACTGAAAATTTTGTTGTCAATTTACAACCAATGACCGCAGTAGTTAATATGACAATTTAAAATTTTCAATTAATGATAAATTCAAGATTCGAAACCGGGGTTATCACATTGATAATTTGCGTTGGCAAATCGAAAATCATGGTTGTCATATTCAAATCTATGGCAGTCGTATTAAACACTGCAATAGTCATTTGGAAAACCCAAATTATCAAATTGAAAAGCGAAGAGTCTTATTGAAAACCATGACTTTAAAATTGAAATCCACGGTAGTCAATTTGACAATCGTAGTAGTCATATTGATAACCACAGTGAACCACGGTAGTTAGTATGAAAACTATGGTTCTCCAATTGAAAACAATGGTTGGTAGATTGAAAATCATTATTGTCAGTTTTAAGATCGTGGTTTTCAAATTGAAAACCACAGTAATCTTATTGAAAAACACAGTTGACCAATTTAAAACCACGGGAGTTAATATGAAAACTACGGTGGTCCAATTGAAAACAGTGGTTGGTAGATTGAAAATCATTATTGTCAATTTGAAGATCGTGGTTTTCAAATTGACAACTCCAGTAATCATATTGAAAAACACAGTTAACGTATTTAAAACCACGGTAGTTAATATGCAAACTACGGTTGTCAAATTGAAAACAATGGTTGGTAGACTGAAAATCATTATTTTCAATTTGAAGATCGTAGTTTTTAAATTGACAACCGCAGTAATCATATTGATAAACACAGTTAACGTATTTAAAACTACGGTAGTTAATACGAAAACTACGGTAGTCAAATTGAAAACAGTAATTGGTAGATTGAAAATTATTATTGTCAATTTGAAGATCGTGGTTTTCAAATTGATAACTGCAGTAATCATATTGAAAAACACAGTTAACGTATTTAAAACCACGGTAGTAAATATGAAAACTACGGTTGTCAAATTGAAAACAATGGTTGGTAGACTGAAAATCATTATTTTCAATTTGAAGATCGTAGTTTTTAAATTGACAACCGCAGTAATCATATTGAAAAACACAGTTAACGTATTTAAAACTACGGTAGTTAATATGAAAACTACAGTAGTCAAATTGAAAACAGTGGTTGGTAGATTGAAAATTATTATTGTCAATTTGAAGATCGTGGTTTTCAAATTGATAACTGCGGTAATCATATTGAAAAACACAGTTAACGTATTTAAAACCACGGTAGTAAATATGAAAACTACGGTAGTCAAATTGAAAACAGTGGTTGGTAGATTGAAAATTATTATTGTCAATTTGAAGATCGTAGTTTGCAAATTGACAACCGCAGTAATTATATTGAAAAACACAGTTAACCAATTTAAAATCACGGGAGTTAATATTGAAAACAGTGTTAGCTAATTTGAAAATTTCAAATTTGTTTGGTTTTCAATACTACAAACATTATGATACACTTTAAAATTTCGATTTTAAATCAGATTACCGTGTTTTTCAATACTATAATAGCTCCTGCGAATGCGAAACTTCAATACAAAGGATGCTTTCCAGTCTTCGACACCCCTTTTTCCTGAAAAATAAGTTGGAAGGATTGTTAAAAATATAAGGCAGATTTAATTTTTTGTAACATGTTTAATTTTTTATTATTGTCTTCAACTAAGTCAACGTTAATATACATACATATTAATCTTATGCAAATAGGTTGGTGTTGGTGCTGGTCTTTAGGTTGGTGTTGGAGTTGGTGCAGGTGTTGGTGTTTTTATTGGATTTGATGTTGGTATTGGTATAATAATTGGTGATGGTGTTGGTATAAGAGTAGTTGTTGGTATTGGTGTTGCTGTTTGTGTTGGCGATGGTCTTCATGTTAGTGTTGTTGTTGGTGGTAGTGTTGGTGTTGGTATTGAGCTTTGTTTTTTCGATGGTATTAGTACTGATGTGTTGGAGTTGGTGCTGATGTTGGTGTTGGTGTTGATTTGGTGGTTTTGTGTTGGTGCTCTTGGTGTTGGTGTTGATTTTGGTGTTGGAGCTGGTGTTGGTGTTGGTGTTGATTTTGGTGTTGGTGTTGGTTTTTGTGTTGGTATTGGCGTTGGTATTGGAGTTGGTTTTGGTTTTTGTGTTGGTGTTGGTGTTGTTGTTGGTAATGCTTTTGTTGCTGGTGTTGGTGTTGCTGGTGGTTCTGGTGTTGCTTTTGGTGTTGCTGTTGGTAATGATTTTGTTGTTGTTGGTGCTGTTGGTGTTGCTGTTGATGTTGGTGATGGTGTTGCTGTTGGTGTTGGTTTTGGTGTTGGTATTGGAGTTGGTGTTGGTGTTGGTTTTTGTGTTGGTGTTAGTGTTGGTGTAGAAGTTGGTATTGGTGATGGTGTTGCTGTTGGTGTTGCTATTGCTGTTTCTTTGTGTGTTGGTATTGGAGTTGGTTTTGGTGTTGGTGTTGGTAATGGTTTTGGTGTTGGTGTTGCTGTTTGTTTTATTGTTGCGTTTGGTGTTGCTGTTGGTAATGGTTTTGGTTTTGTGGTTACTGTTGGTTTTGTTGTTGATGTTGGTGATGGTGGTGCTGTTGGTGTTGGTTTTGGTGTTGTTATTGTTGTTAGAAACATAAATGCTTATAATTGCTTATTAATTAATGAGGTCAACGTATAATATAGAAGGAACGATTTAATTATTTAATATAATAATAAGGTCGACGTATTATTTTTATGGAAACATGTTTGTGTATTGGTATTGTGGTGTTGGTGTTGGATATAGTGCTGTTGTTGGTGTATTTATTAAGTTTGATGTTGGGATTGGTGTTGTAGTTGGTGTTGGTGTTGGTGTTGCTGTTTGTTTTGCTTTTCGTTTTGGTGTTGGTGTTGTTTTTGGATTTGTTTCAAATGTTGTATTAATATTAATATAACAATTGCTTACACATATAAATTTAATATACAATTGGAAACTTGTTTTTATTTTTTTAACTCGAAAAGCATAGAACAAAGTTTGGAGCTCGTTTTTGGTGATTTTATGGAACAATCTTTTATGTAATAAAATTTTTCTATAAAATGCCAAAAAAGTTCGCAGGCTGGCGGGTATTTAATATTAAATAAAAAAAAGCTTTTAAAACAAATATCTAGAGCTCTTAAAATATTTGTTGTCTTAAGTTTAAATTCGTCCAAGAAAACGAAGTAGTCATTTGTGGCGCAGAGTTTTAAAATGAACGGTTGAATTGTTTCACCTCGCAATTTCAAAAAGCTTATGTGATCCTCGATTGCCTGTGTGCTTTCGCCTTCGAAAACAAAAGCGATTTGAGAATCTTTTATAGTGTATTTAGAGGAACACTTGTCCCCACTATTCGTTTTCCTTACGTGGTATTTCATTGGGAAAAGATAATTGTGCACACTTTTGAGGACTCGCAAAATAACTTCATCTATTATAAATTTAAAAGAAACGATTAGAATAATTACTTCTGTTAAGCATCAAAAAGTAGTTTACCTTTATCAAAATCCTCGTCTTTCGTGTTTTTGAGTGTGTCCACTACGTTTTTATCCTTTATGTTCTTGATCAAGAACTCCTTTAAGTTTTTGAAGGTTGGCTCCCACAATGAAAGGATGGAAGAACTTTCGGGGTACATGAAGTGAAAGTCCTTGTCAATCTACAACATAGAAAATACCAAGAAATTTAGTAAGTAATATTGTATTGGTGTTGGTGCTGATGTTGGTGTTGCTGTTACTTTTGGTATGCATTTTGGTGTGCATTGATGGGGAATAGAGAAGGAGATACAACAGCGAACTTTACGGGTTGTACAACGACGTGAACTTAGCCAGAAGGGTCAAGGTCCAGATACTCAGATGGCTCGGTCATTTAGAGCGCATGGACACCAATGCTCCGGCCCGGAAAGTCTCCGACACTATTCCCGAGGGACGCAGAAGGAGAGGAAGACCGCGACTCAGGTGGCGCACACAAGTGGAAGAGGACCTCAATCAACTTGGAGTGCAAAACTGGAGACAGCTAGCTAGGGACCGAGCTAACTGGCGGAGACTGTTGATTGAGGCCCAAGTCCACAACGGACTGTAGCGCCACCTTAAGTAAGTAAGTAAGTCGATGAGATGAACCATCAGATCACCAGTGGACCTGTTGCTGCGAAAGCCATACTGCCGGTCATTAAGACGCTTTCGGTCTTCAAGATATTTCTTAAGCTGATAGTTTATCAGCGTTTCCATGACCTTAGAAAGAAGGGACGTAAGTGCAATCGGACGATAATTGGAGGGAGAAGAAGATTCGCCTTTTTTGGGATTGGCTGGACAAATGCTGTTTTCCAACTGCTCGGAACGAGCCCAGAAGAATAGGATAGATGGAAAAGCTTACGCAAGGGTTTTACCAGCGGCGACGACGAACAAAACCCCGCCGTCAAACAGGAGCTTTTCATCGAACACGATGATAGCCAACAATTCCGTGAACCCGACCTAGAAGAAGTGAAAACAGCAATATCACGGCTGAAATCCAACAAAGCCGCTGGAGCAGATGGTCTAGCTGCCGAGCTGTTCAAAGCCGCAGGCGACGAGCTAGATAGGAGCATGCACCAAATCATCTGTAAGATATGGTCGGAGGTATGCATGCCTGATGAATGGAACCTCAGCACTGTTTACCCGATCCTGAAAAAGGGAGATCCTCTAAACTGCGCCAACTACAGAGGAATGAGCCTACTGAACATCGCCTACAACATCCTCTCTGCCGTAATATGTGAACGTCTGAAGCCTTTCGTCAACAATCCGAATTACATAAGTAATAAAAAATTGAGTAAGCGGAAAAAAATGTGAGCCTCGTGTAAGTCAGTGTTAAAGAGGAACGTTTTAATGTTACATTTTAAATATTTCAGAGGAAGAGATAGAAAGTTTGAACTTCTTCAATACCAATTTATTTTTATTAAAATTAAAAATTTGTTTTATTAAAATTAATTTACCTGTCTAAGAATTGCGCCTGCAGAAGAATCTTGTTGGTTGAAACGCAGGTCCACATCTGACAGTAACGCCATCCAAAGTTAAATAAGAGACTAATATGACGGTCAATTTTTTGAGGTTGAAAATGGTTTGAATTGTTTGACGCTTGTCTGAAAAACATACAATAAAATGTTAAAAAAGTGAAAAAAGAAGAAGAGAATCATTTAACAAGATAATCAAATATGTTTTGAAATAAGAGGCAACCTGAAAAAATGTCCTTCCAATGTTTCTTGAAAATATAATGAAATCACATCTCAAAAATTTGAAAACGAGCTTAACACTCCAGATTTAACTCACAGGGATCTTATCTGCTTTGACACCGTAGTCAAGCAACGGTAAAACTGCTGAATACAAACGGAAACTAGTCTGCCAATCGCCAATTCAAAAGATCTTTGCTTACTTTGCTTTGTATATGCATTGGGAAAAATTAATTGAAATTTTATAAATCGAAGTTTTGTTTCACTATCAAAGTGTTTTATATTTAGTTTGTTTCTAGTCCTAAAGAGTCTCTTGAATGCAATGTAATTTCATTATTGGTTATGCTATAATGTTAACCATCCTTATTTTATTGTTCTGAGGTAATGGGCCCAGGATGGTTAGGTTATATTAGGTTGGATCAAAGTGGCTGTCATGGTTGTTAAAAGACACACTTAGGCCGATTGAAAGCCCATTGTGATACCACATGAATCTAAGAGGCTTTCCTCGAAAGCTCAATGAAACCAATTAGAGTTCCTTACGAAACGTAGAAGATTAATTATAATAATGTGTTCGAGATCGTTTAGATCATTATAAAAGTATTCTCCTAAGTGAATCATACGTTCATGAGTCAGGGCAGGACAGGTGCAGAGGAAAAGAAGGACTGTTTCCTTCTCCTCACCATCTGCAGAAATCATTAGAAAATACGCGCAGTCGCGCAGCGTGTCTTCCAATTAGACAGTGTCCAGTAACGACACCAATTAACGAGCTTATATGCAATCTGCTTAGAGATATCAGGCACCTAGATCTCTTTAAGTCCAGATTAGGCCAAATGTTTTTCGGCGCCTGACAGGTGGTTATGTTATTCCACCTGATGTTAGTTCTCTTAATAGCATCTTGTTGTAGCAAAAGTTTGCATGTAGCGATTGGTATACCAATATTAGGCATTTGTGGTTTAATGGGTAATATTGTACCATATTTGGCGAGTTCATCGGCTTTGCAGTTTCCTGGAATGTCTCTATGGCCCGGCACCCAGTGATGGTGAATGTTAAACTGTTGCGCCATCTCCATTAGAGGCGATCGACAGTTTTGTACCGTAAATGAGTGCCGTATCTCTACAGCTTCGACAAAATTCGTTTTGGGGAGTACCAAGTTTCGAGGCATGTTGACCGACAGGCCACTGGCCTGTACAAATGGCAACTATCCTGCCAATGTCTGCGTGTTTTATTTCTGCGTAGGCTTTCGGTCATGTGGCGTTTTACATGACGCCTCAAAGAGCTTAAAAGTGTAAAATTCTTATGACATTTACCTTCATACGTACATTCATATGTATGTCTTTCAGGTAACTCATGCATTAGTTTGAAATGATGAGTCAAAAACCGCATCGAATCTAAATGCAAACCACAAAGAAAGCAATCCATACCTACTCCAAATGAATGATGGACACACAACTTAGGTATGAGTACAAATATATATGTATAAGTATAGCAAAATTAAAATTGTTAAGCCGTTAGTATATAAATAAAAGCTGAAAATTTGTTAAGCAAAGATGTGATAATATATTAACATAGGTAACATAACGTAGCAAAATGGCAAATTTTCACATTTTTACATTTTATTACCAGATTTATCTCGGGTATAAAAAATAAATTCTTTAAATACAACTTACTTTCTATCATAAAAAAATTAGCACTCTTAGCTAGCACGCACGCTTTTTGTTATTTTAATTAATTGTATTTCTTTTTCTAAAAATTCACGACACAAGCCAAACTATACTTGATCAAAATCACAATCCAAATGAATCAATGCCTGCCATGTTTTAAACAAAAAGAATGATGCAATCCGATTCGAGTAGCGGCGAAGGTTCGCAGACAACACATACATACATACCGAATATGAAAATGGCAGATGTTCCATGTGCGAAGCATAAGTAGAATGGAATGCTGCAGCTGCTGGTAAATGTAAATGCATTTGTAAAATAACGAAGGAATTAGTAGGGAAGGGAATGTGTGTTTATTATATTACACTCAGACGTTTTTAGGAAGACGCAAATAAGTGAGAAAAAGAGAGAGAGTAGGTGAAATAAAAATACTATAAAAAGTCTAAAGAGCTGAACACAATGCATCGCCAGTCGCCCGGCGACTTGTTTCAGCTTAGTCGCGCGACGAGTTTGACGTTTTTTTTTTTTTATATCGTGCTGTGGTTTTTTTTGTATGTATTCTTAGCAATTTATTTGTTGATTAAGCGGAAAACACAAAGTTGCTTTTCTGTTAGCGCTGACTCCGTTACGCTTCTATACTTTGGATTGAACTTTGATTGACTTTTGTCATTTTACTATTTTTATTTTATGTTCTTCAAACATATTTTCTCAAAAATTTAATTTTTTTCGTTTTTAAAAACAAAACCGACAGTTGAAGCGAAGAGGAAGTCAAAATCAAATAAAATGTTCATACAAACAAACAAGAAACATGTCGGTGAGCAAATACATATCAAAAAGTAGAAAAAATGTCTACTTTTGCTACAGCTTTTGCGACGTAACGTTTATGTTACGGGGTTCTTACAGTATGTCAAATAAAAGTTTGAGCAACAAAGCTGCTTTGTGATAGGTTGTTAGCAATTCCTATGCTTGAACTTTTTACGTCACTCAACGCTAACAGCAAAGCAGCTTTGTGTTTTCCGCTTTAAACTCAAGGAATTTTTACTGATATTAATTTTTTGTGAGGTTAAAAAAAAATACAGGAGTTTTCATGGAATTAATTAGAAGTGACGAATTTTTATGGAATATATCCGATCCTCAAATTCATTGCATACCCATGCACAAACACAAAATATGTTCTTCATCTTCATTCATCTCTTAATTTGAATGAATACAAAAATGAAAATGTTAATCTTTTGTTTTGTTTTCATGCGCATATTTGATAGCCCGTCGCGCGACAATTGTGTTCACAAATTTCTCAGCGATTTGGAAGGCGAATTTTTGACAGCTGCCACTTTCGTCGCCGGGCGACTGCATTCTGTTCAGCTCTTAAAGCTAAACCTGCAGAGTTGTGGGTTCAGGACTGTCGGGATGAGTGTTCAAAAGAAAATCTACAAAACACGCAGCGTACAGAAAACAATAATTGTCAGTTTGAAGACCATAGTTTTCAATATGATAACCTTGTGTGGTCGATCATCATATTGACAACCGCAATTGTAAATGTGATTTTTAAAAACGGTTAGACCATCACATTGACTACTGCCGTTTTCAACTTGACAATTATGGTTTTCCATACAATAATTTTGGTAACGGCATAAGCAATTTATCGTTTGTGCTTGTTTGTTCTTGTTCAATTCAAGACAAACTAGATTTTCATATTGAAAACAATAATTGTCAGTTTGATGACCATAGTTTTCAATATGATAACCTTGTGTGGTCGATCATCATATTGACAACCGCAATTGTAAATGTGATTTTTAAAAATGGTTAGACCATCACATTGACTACTGCGGTTTTCAACTTGACAATTATGGTTTTCCATACAATAATTTTGGTAACGGCATACGCAATTTATCGTTTGTGCTTGTTTGTTCTTGTTCAATTCAAGACAAACTAGATTTTCATATTGAAAACAATAATTGTCAGTTTGATGACCATAGTTTTCAATATGATAACCTTGTGTGGTCGATCATCATATTGACAACCGCAATTGTAAATGTGATTTTTAAAAATGGTTAGACCATCACATTGACTACTGCGGTTTTCAACTTGACAATTATGGTTTTCCATACAATAATTTTGGTAACGGCATACGCAATTTATCGTTTGTGCTTGTTTGTTCTTGTTCAATTCAAGACAAACTAGATTTTCATATTGAAAACAATAATTGTCAGTTTGATGACCATAGTTTTCAATATGATAACCTTGTGTGGTCGATCATCATATTGACAACCGCAATTGTAAATGTGATTTTTAAAAATGGTTAGACCATCACATTGACTACTGCGGTTTTCAACTTGACAATTATGGTTTTCCATACAATAATTTTGGTAACGGCATACGCAATTTATCGTTTGTGCTTGTTTGTTCTTGTTCAATTCAAGACAAACTAGATTTTCATATTGAAAACAATAATTGTCAGTTTGATGACCATAGTTTTCAATATGATAACCTTATGTTATCGATCATTGTATTGAAAACCGCAATTGTAAATATGATTGATTTAATTGAATATTCAAGTTTTTCAAAACTCGACTAGGAAGGCTTTGCAAGTATTGAAAAAATAACAGCTGTTTTTGAATTTGAATTTTTGCAAGGCCTTCTTAGTCGGGTTTTGAAAAACTGAATTAAAAAAAAATAACTGGAAATAGTATAAATTCATCATTTATGCGTTAAAACTATGATCATTATAATAATCATAAGCAACAATAGTTCGAAAAATCCTATTTATCAATGTTAGTTTCAATTTTCTTAAAAACGACTCCTACAATTTGCTTAAAACATCCTTGTACATTTTTTTTCGGAACACTGATGTTCATATAAACAAATTATTTTTGTATTGCTCCAAAACAATACCTCTCATAGAACCGTTTTTACTTGCGACATATTATAGACTATATGGCAAGTATTGAATTCGTTAAAAAAAAAGTTGAGATTTTGATGATATATGACATTACGATGATAGAGAAGTCGAAAAAAGTGGGTCCGGCGATTGCGTCCGTCTGTGTGTCTGTCTGTGAACGCACCTACAGCGCCTTAACCACTGCTGGTACGATTGACTTGAAAATTGAAACCATGTCTGGTTTTTTTTTAAAGATCAAAATTTAAGGTGGCCACCATACAATTTCCTTTGTCAAAAACCAAAAGTTACAATTTTCTCAAGAAAGGCTCCTACGATTTTTTTAAAACTTCCTCGAAAATTTTTGTTTGAAACACTGACATTTTTTATAATATTTGTGTATTGCTCCAAAATGGTACCTTATAGAGGTTTCGAAAAAATAAAGTCCGATCAGCGTACTTATTTTTTTCTGAAAGTACGTATGTATTGCCCAAATAATATTTTGTTTTCAAAAAAGTTTCAAAAATTTGTTTGTGTTTAAAAAAAAAATATTTTAGAACTTTTTTTGTAATGGGGCCGATTTTGTAAATATCCAGTTATTGTTATGTTTCGAGTTCACTAGAATCCGAATCAACCCTTTTTATCATGCCTGTGTGTGTATGTACGTATGTTCGTACGTGCGTACATGCGTTACGTTTTTCCATACCGGACATCCAAACAAACAAACAAGAACCAATTTTTATATAAAGTGGGATTTAAACTCACAAACTCAATAGTTTTATTTTAAAGACATAAATATTCTATTCTTGCACTCATATGGACTGTTTTTCCTTATAAACACGAAAATATATCCGCTTAAACTAATTTCCAATTATTTATAACAAATTATTAACAATAAATATATTTTATTACATTAATATCTAAATAAGACTTAGTTTTTTTATTACCCCCCCCCCCCCCCCCAAAAAAAAAAAACGGTAAGCGGATTTCCCTCAAAACCTAGTAACAAGACAATACCGCGTCCAATGAGATCATTTTCATGACAATACTGGTTCGCGAGATAATCGCAGAAAAAACGTAACGCACATACGCATATACGAACATACATACTCAGTCGTGCAAATTTTTTTAAATATAAATTTGCCAAAAATCGACTCCACCCGACGGTTTAGCAAATAATCAAAAAAATTGCGGACCTGTTGAGAATAAATCTCTGTTTCTTCATCAAATTGGGTCTTTTTTCCATGTTGACGTGAAAACTAGGCCACATGTCAATTTTCTTTTTTAATTGTAAATGTGGACTTATTTTCAAGTAAGATGCGACTTTATTTCCATAAATAAAATTATTTCAAATTCGTCTTGGAAATAAAGCCGCATTTTATATGGGCCTTATTGCGTAGGGCGTTATTTCACTCCATCATCATTATCGACAACTTTGTCAACGAAAAGTCTTCGCTTAAGAACTTATTTATTTTTTGTTTACTTCTATTTATTTTGATTTACGTTCTTACAATCGCAATTATCAGTATAGCAACTCTAGTTTTCAATTTTATGCCGGTAAAATTCAGTCATCACATTAATAACTGCAACTGTCAATTTGATGTTTTTATTTTCAATGACCTTGTTGAATTAAGGTAGTAATCATGTTGACAATCATTGTTATTCATATGATGATTGTAGTTCTTAATTGACTGACGGACAAACTTAGGTTTTCATATTGACAACCATTATATTCTATTTGATCATCTCAGTTGTTAAAACGACAACTTTGATTTTCAAACTAACAACAATATATTGAAAATTTCAAATTACCCCATTTACTATCAAGTTGTAAGATTTTGAGACGACTTTTAAAAATTTACATCACATTGAAATTTTTTTTCATCGATATGACTATTTTCGGTTAACAACCATCAATTTTCAATATGACAACGGTTATTTTTTTCAGTGTAGTTGGGCTCGAATGTCCTTTTCGCCTTTTCGAAGCGTGTGTCGATTGGACCAATCCACTGCCACTTTCGACATCGTATAACAGAGTCAATAGGTCCCTGTCCCCTTTTCCTGAACAGATCTTCGATTTACAGTTGGATCAGAAAATCCTAAGTGTGTTTCGAAGTTATCTATTAATGAACATTTACATCTTCTTATTGACACCTACTGTTACTTTCCGAGTTCTGCAACCGTAAACGTAAAGTCAAGCGGATTCGACTTTGGACCGGAAAGAATCAGAATGTTAATCCTCCATTTCTAAGCATACCGAAAGCAGCTGTTGTCTACTCAATTCCGCTGGGGATTCATAAGAGCAGAAGGATTTTCGAGGGCCTCATTACTTTCTTCCTTACATTTTCTCACTGTACTTACTCCAAATACTTTTGATGTCTTTGTGGAAAGTAGTTTCCTTGTCTTGGCTAGCATCAAGAAAAACTTCTGCATGTCGACATGGCTTTCTGTGACTCAAACTCGCCCGATCGCAACCATCGCACTTCGCTTTGAAATGTTTAACTTATCTTCCACATGATTATGAATACTTTCGCAAGTCGCTTCATTCCTCAATTCAATTTTGGTCGCGTTCAGCAGTTGTCTAAGATCAATAAGTGGGATTTTGCATTTCTGGCCTAAACCAAGCTATCCGATTTAAACCTCAACGAAGACTATCTCCATAGCCGTTCGCTTTTAATTTAGATACTTGCAATATGTCCGGTTTATTTCCAAAAACCATGACCTCAAATCTGCATCTGGAATATTTCACAAAAGCCTCGTTTAAATGCAAATTATATTAAATTTTCCACTTAACTCTTACATGCGCTACTGCTTGGCCAGTTATTTCAGCTACTACACATTAATCCTTTTCTTAAAATTCAAGATATTTCGCATTTAAAGGTGAAGAGCAAAAGGATTTTTTCAAATTAACATAATTCTCCATTACTTGAGGTTGATTTACATAATTAATGTTATCGTGCGAAGGATCCTACCACTTGAACTCGATCGCCAACGCAAATGTACACTCAAAAACGCCAATAAATTACGTCAAGAGTGTCCGAAAACATCTCACGACAACGTGTCTTCTTGCTCCAATTTTGTATGTTAAACAAATCCATAGCTTGTCCTCTTGTCCAATGCCAACTTTTGTTTTGAAGACAAAAACACAATTCGCAGCATATCGCAACGAACGATAACGAACAAACAAACGAACAATATTAAGACACCACGCCCGTCTCAGTATTCCAATATCATTTGGTTACGAAGAATCCAAAACCTTTCGCTTTTGGCGATATCGGCTCTTTAAAGAGCTGCCTCTGCTGCCGCAATATTCACCATTACTCCACTATGCCATCGTTTACTGGACGATCTTTATAGATAGACCGCTCCGTTGCCTTTCATTTCGAAGAAAACAAAAAAATTGTAGGTAAGGTTAGACTCTGTGATCATAGTGATTTTTGGTTTTTTAGACGGGGAATAGATAGCTCGCGATGATTGTTGGGCCAGGGAGTGTAATGGAACGATTTGTTTACTAGAAAGATACCTAACTCTTAGATGAGGTAATCATTTTGAAATATCACACGCCTTGAGCGATAGGAGAGTTAGATTTGAGGTCTTTTAAAGATTAACGCTGCCGGTCGTTGCCGCCACAACCGCCGCGCCGCCGTCTATCGGTCTATGCAATTGTTAGTCAATTGAGGCAGCAGTCATATCGTTACTAATGGCATATCTGATGTCTGCTTTGAGCGCGATGTAGGATCGATCACGGGGACTCTTGTGTGCCTTCGTCGATGGGCTATTTTCTGTATTTAGATGTCAGAAATAAAATTGTTATTCAAATAGCCTCTGGCAAGGATCTAAATTAGTTGGCAAATTAGTGTAGGGGAGCGAAGTGCCATGGGGTCATGGTCATTTAGAAGGTTTTCTTATTAACTGATCGATGTTATTGCAAATTGAACTCAGTTAAGATTGCTTTTCTTTCAGAATTTTAGCTTATTCGTTACCGCAAAGAACTCCTTAAATGTTAACTTTTTTTAAATAATTAGGTAATATTTATTAACGGAGCGGCTATCTATATGTATATAGTCTCAAAATTTATTTAGAAGTCCTCCTATGCCTTCCTTATTCTTTTTCGGAAAAAGAAGGTATACCTACAGTGCGTGTGGCAGAATAACTTTTTTTTTTTTTTATAATTAACGCGCACTCAAGGGATTTTTTTCATTACCCTTTATATGCCAAGAGCACAGTGCGAGCATTAGGGAAAGGATAGAGGATGTAAAAGGAGGTGTCGGTGAACATTGGTTTTGAATTCTTCAATATTACAATGACTGGGGAAGACAGAGTGTGGAAGAGAGTTCCACATTCGCGTAGTACGGCTAAAGAACGATTCTCTGTACTTGACAGTACGTCCGAAGTTGGGCTCAAGGGTGAACTGATGGACATTCCTGGAGGCACGGGTATTACGGTTGAATGTCTTAAGGGGAGGAATGCAACTGGCTATTTCACTAGAGCAAAAACCGTTGAAGTATCGGTAAAACAGGGTGAGACATGAGACATTACGCCGATGTTCTAGAGATGTAAATGACTCAACGATGGTATTGTCACCAATCATTTTGAATGCTCTTTTTTGGATACTGTCCAGAAGATTTAAGTACGTCACTGGAGCACCAGCCCAGACGTGAGAATTGTACTCAAGCTTAGGACGTATGTAGGTTTTGTAGATGGTAGCCAGATCAGAAGGGGAAAAAAATTTCGTGCATCGCCTTAAGAAACCTAAACATTTTGCGGCATTTTTGGCGACATCGCATATGTGCTCGTTCCACAAGAGGTGGTCAGTGATGCACATACCGAGAATCTCGAGATGTTCGGTCTCTTTGATGCAAGTGCCACTCATGGATAGTGGCAAGGGGGGTATATCTCGCTTCGACGATACAAGACAGCATTGAGTTTTCGAAGCATTAAACTCTACGCGATTTTGTATTCCCCATTGTACAATGCTGTTTAAGTCAGAGTTTAATGAGCTTATCATATTTTGCCGTTGCAGTTCCACATCCGAAGAGGAAGGATGTGAGTCTGGAAACGAATATGAAAAGCTAAGAGTACTATCGTCAGCGAAACAATTTATTGGATTAGACGTAACAGACAAGAGATCATTAATGAAAATGAGGAAGAGGGTCGGGGACAAAACGGAGCCCTGAGGCACACCAGCATTTATGTTGTGGGTTTCAGACTTGAATCCGTCCAGTACAACTTGTATTGAACGGTTCGAAAGAAAATTTCTAATCCAACGAAGGAGGGATTCATCGATACCGAATGCACGCATTTTCGATAAAAGAGCAAGATGCCAGACTTTATCAAATGCCTTTGAAATATCAAGTGCAACAATCTTACTTTCTCCAAAACGATGTAAAGATTTGTTCCACTGTTCGGTGAGATAAACCATCAGATCACCAGTGGACCTGTTGCTGCGAAAGCCGTACTGCCGGTCATTAAGAAGCTTTCGGTCTTCGAGATATTTCTTGAGCTGATAGTTTATCAGCGTTTCCATGACCTTAGAAAGAAGGGACGTAAGTGCAATCGGACGATAATTGGAGGGAGAAGAAGATTCGCCTTTTTTGGGATTGGCTGGACAAATGCTGTTTTCCAACTGCTCGGAACGAGTCCAGAAGAATAGGATAGATGGAAAAGCTTACGCAAGGGTTTTGCCAGCGTGGAAGAACACCTTTTCAGAATAATAGCGGGGATACCATCCGGACCAGCGGATTTATGTATGTTGAGATCTTTTAAGACTCTCGCCACAGCACGAGTGCGGAAGAAGATTTGTCCCATGGAATCATTGACGCGCTCAAGAGCTGGAGGAGTCATGACACTCTCTGGCAGCGTAGAATTGGAGGCGAACTGCCTAGCGAAAAGGTTAGCTTTCTCGAGAGAGCTAACAACAGGAGTGTCACTGTCAACGAGCGTAGGGACCGAGGAAGAAGAAGAATTCTTCATATTTTTTACAAATGACCAAAAATTTTTACTGCCTTTGGGACATTGCAGAATTTTTTGCCTTAATTTTTGGTCATGCAAAAACTTGGTCCGTCGAATATGGGCATTGCAGGCCTTCCTGGCTTGTTTAAACTTGTTCCGGTTTTCCTCAGTTGGGTTGGCTCTATAACACCGGAACTTTACTTCTTTTTCCCTGATAACCTCTTTACAGCTTGAATCAAACCATGACTTTTCTTTGGGTTTGATGCTTTTAACCCTATTCGGGATAAAAGTTTTCATTCCCAAAATAATCATATTAGTAATCATATTAGCGCTGGAATCTATGTCACTATCGAGGAAGCATAGTGACCAGTTAAAGATCCGGAAAAAAATTATTGAGACCGTCCCAGTTGGCTTTCTCATATTGCCATACGGTTCTCTTCGGAGGTCTTTCTCTAACTGGATTAGTTTGACACGAGAAATTTGCAGATATAATACTATGGTCTGATCTGCCTAGAGGCGTTAATACACTGATAGTGTATTTATCAGGGTCGGACGTAAGGAACAAGTCAAGAGTATTTTCCGCTTGGCCATCAATGTCCGATATTCGAGTAGGCTCAGTGACAAGCTGAGTAAGGTGGTTAAACTCAGCAAAGATCTCGGCACACATTCCTTCGGGTGTTGTCGGGCCCGAATGGAGAAGCCAAGAAGAATTGTGTACATTGAAATCGCCCGTAATAACGATTTCAGTGTGAGGATACAAGGATACAATTCTTTGTATGGAGTCAGACAGAGCGTCAAATTCACGAGAAGTTGAAGCTCTGTCCAGGTTTGGGCTTCGATAGAGAAAACAGTAGTGAATGATGTGCTTATTGACGGAGAATTTAAACCATATAAAATTAAAAAAAGAGTTGGAGCAACGTCCATATTGAGGCAAGAACTGGTAAGCTACATCACTCCTAATGTAAACGGCGAGACCATGGTGGGGAAAGAATAATGGCACTAAGCTATACCCATGAATGAGAAATTCAGTAGGATCGGAATTCTCACCTACTTGGGTTTCACTTAGCGCCAAAACAGCTGGCCTGTTGGATACAGTGTGGATGTATGCAGCCAGAAAATTTATTCGAAGCCCGCGAATATTACAATAATCGACTCTGAAGTCTTCAGTCATTGCAATTCAAAAAAATAAAAACCAAAACAGACGAAAATCTAAGAAAAATTACCCTATGAACAAAAGGTATCTTTTCGAAACAGCGCCCCCGTTAGTGTTATGCCTTAACGGCGACGTGAGTCGATCCGACCCTGGAATTCAAATTGTAATTTCTCTATTCATCCGTTATTGCCGACTCACCATATACATACATTGCGTGAGCAAAAAAAAACTCATTGCAATGCGATGCATATGGGCAGTCAAGCAACTGTTAAGATCAAGAGGAAGAAAGAAGAAAGGAAGGTACTCACTTGTGCTGTGTTTGGCTATTTTTGTTTTTGTTTTTATGTAATTTAGAATTGAGTGCTGCGTTGTTTTTTTTTTATTGCAATTTTTCTTTTTCTATTGTTGTTTGTGGGTGATTTATTGTGTGTTGCTTTTTTATGTATATTATCACTGTTATTTTGTTGATTTTTTTGTGGCTATTTCTTTTTGTGTGGTGTTTTTTTTTTTATATTGTTGGATATGGGTTTTTTTTATGCTTGTTATTTCTATTGTTTCTATGTTTATTGATTGTTTATTTTTGTTGAGTTTTAATGTTTTTAATTTGGAACAGACAACGACGCGACGAACTATAAGACAACGACGCGACGAGATAAAAAAAAACGTTGACGGATTAAAGGACGACACACAGCACAGGGGGACCTTCCCCATCGAGATCACACTGACAACTGAACTTTGACGTAAAGTATTCATGTTGCCAGAGTTTATCAAAGAGAGTTGAGTGTTCCCGAACATATTGTTGATGTCTTATCTGCATACTAAGTTAATTGTGTTTTGTGCATTTTATAAGTAAGTTTGTGTATAAGACGCCACTCTTATACGATTGCGGTGTCAAGAATTCAACAAAGCATTTGTAGAACGCAACCATTTAGCAGTTTCATGTCTGAAAATACTATTGCAAGATCATTGCCACTTGACTTGTTGGCACTCTCACTCTGAAGTTCCATTTTTGCTATATCAATATTAATAAGTCTCTCCCCCACTTGGAAATCTTTGTCCAATTAATTGAAAGGAATGTTTGCAATCTTCCCATGTCATAATATTTTTCTTCTGAGTCTATTATTAGGTTTTATTAAATTGCTTCAGATGACGTCATAATCAATTGGAGCTATGCGACAGAACGCATTTTGCTCATCACTGCCGATTGCATTTGAAGAAATGTGTCTCCCGGAAAATCCCACTTAATGATAGCAGTGAAGGCGACGGCGACACTTGGTGATAGTGAATGGTCAACTTGCAGAACATGATGCTAAAAAAGGGTTGCCATTTTGTTTCTTTCTTCGAGTTAGCAGATCCGTTTAGGATTTCACGCTGAGACGTCGCCGCCGGGATAAACCTCTATTTATGCAAGGATGACTCAAACCTTACTTATTTACTTATTTAATGTGGCGCTACAGTCCGTTGTGGACTTGGGTTCCAACCAATAGTCTCCGCCAGCCAGTCTCCAGTTTTGCACTCCAAGTTGATTGAGGTCCTCTTCCACTTGTGTGCACCACCTGAGTCGCGGTCTTCCTCTACTTACTTCTACGTTCCTCGGGAATAGTGTCGAAGGCTTTCATGGCCGGAACATTGGTGTCCATCCGCTCTAAATGACCGAACCTTCAGAGTCTCTGGAACTTGACCCTTCTTGCTGGGTCCGTGCCGTTGTACAACCCGTAAAGCTCGCTGTTGAATCTTCTTCTCCATTCCCCATCAATGCAGCCGGGGCAAAAGATGACCCGAAGAACTTTCGAAACAGCCTAAGGCACATTCATCCGATTTTGTCAAGGTACATGCTTCTGCACCACACAGCAGAACTGGGATGATGAGGGTGTTATACAGTCTTACCTTAGTTGATCGAGAGAGGGCTTTTCCACTCAATTGCTTTCTTAGCCCAAAGAAACAGCGATTAGCAAGAGTTATTCTTCATCTGTGTCAGTGTTGGGTGTCCTTCCATATATTTCGTTTTGCCCACATTAACCCCTAAACCCATTTTTGCCGCTTCTGTCTCAATTCTCACATTTGCCATTGACATCACGCTGTGTGCTACCCATTATATCAGTTTCATCGGCGTAGGCGAGAAGTTGAACAGCCTTTGAAAGATAGTGCCTGTGGTGCTGACGGTGGAGTTTTTTTCTTCTCAAAAACGATGTTAAATAAATCGCATGACAGTGCATCGCCTTGTCTGAACCCTTTCTTAACATCGAAAGATTCCGTTAGCTCGTTGATGGCGTAGCGTGAGCTCTCCATCGTCATGTTGCACATGAGTTTGGCAGGGACGCCAAAACAAGACATAGCTTTAGACAGTTCGTCTCTGTAGATTCTGCCATACGCGGCCTTAAAATCGATGAAAAGGTTGTGGGTATCGATTTTGGAGTTCATAGGTTTTTTCCAGGATCTGCCGCAAAGTGAAAATTTGTTCGATGGCTGACTTTCCTGATCTGAAGCCACACTGATAAGGACCAATCAGATTGTTGACAAAAGGCTTCAGCGTTCACATAATACGGCAGAGAGGATCTTGTTAGCGATGTTAAATAGGCTGATTCCCCTGTACTTTGCGCAATTTAAGGATATCCCTTCTTCAGGATTGGGCAAAAAACGTTTGCTTGGGTCGTCATCAGTATAATTATATGTATACCTATGTCAAAGTAGCCCGTATAGGTGTTCACCAAGTAGTTCGGCCTAACTGGAACTCAAGACGCCACTGTCTTCCGTGGGAGGCCCTTCTGCGAAAACAAGTTTCACAATCGCATAGCTTTAAGCATCATAAGTAGTAACCGTAAGCCCCTCCACCACGTCAAGGCTTACCCCATCGACGAAATGAAGTGAAGTGTTGAAGTGATATGGCTATAACAGTCCATTGCAATCCTGTTTCTTGAACTTTGGAGAAATTAAACAGTACCATTCTTCACTGGTCTAGAAATATTAATTTATTAGCTACTTGGTCTTTCTGATTCCTTATTTCTTCATTTTAAAGGTCATAGGCACTCTGATTAACGTATAATGATCCGCCAAAGTTAAGCAGATAAAGAGATGACACAACCACCCTCTCAGAATAACGGCATAAATTACACTTTAAAGAAAAGTCTTAATCCAACAACCAACATGGCTTCTCACTCACTGAACTGAAACCATATAAAAGTCGCTTTTTCCAACTTTTTTTCAACACTTAGCATTGCAGTTGAAATTTACATTCGAAACAAAAAACTAAATTCATTGGAATCGTGGTTTTAATCCTTTTGCAAATGAACGTCGTCGACGTAATTAAACTCATTCAAGTTCGCTTTGCATCGTCATCGTTGCATCGTGTGCCAGCCATTGTAGGAAGAAGACATAAGAACGGTTATTTCAACTTTAATTTGGCTTTAAGCTGTCAGTGTCAAACAAAAAAAAGAAAACATCCAGGTTGGGTTAAATCCGTTTTTGGTGCTTGCTGCGATGTCACATGTTGCATGATCTGCCGCCTTGACACAAGAATACTATTTCGAGTGGAACTCATTTGGTGAGTTGCTCGTTCGACGCTGGAGCTGGACACAATTATCATCATCAACCGCAGTAATTAGGGTTTTCAAATTGAATTCTCTTTCTCTCTTTATGCTTCTAAAAGCTTTTAAACAACTTCTATCCATTCCAATTCATTGCAAAACTCATGGACATGAGAATATTTTGCATAAAACATAATTTCCATATTAACCTCTGAACAACAGCTACATGCTGTGTGGTTGAAGGCAGAGTCTATTGGGCCAGGCAGCAATCGGCCATTCGAGGCATGAATGAGTTCTACAGTCAGCGCAATATAATTGCACTTTGCAAGTTACTAGTCAAAGATTGGCGCAATCCATACTGTGGGAAAACAGTTAATGGAGTTTCTGTCTATGGATTTTTACAAATGCTTCCATCCATTTGCGTGTGGCGGCGCATTGTTGTCGAATATCTCAGAACAAAGCCAGAAGGTACAAGTGAACTTTTGAAAAATATCTGTTACTCTGTTAGACGAATTGTTTATTTATTGGCGTGGCAGTTGGAGAGGGAGGGGAGAGGAAGGAGGTATAAAGTATCTAAATTGAGGAATGTTGTGTTCTTTGTGTTGTTCATTCCTAAAATCTCGCCAAGGTTGGGCGGAGTCTGAGAAGTCGTGCTGAAAAAGATTGAGTCATTCTCGAGAGTGTTGATTGAAGTGCATTGGCTCTTGATTGTCAAATGAGATCCAGAAAAAAAGCGACCTACTTCCTTCCTCTAAATGCAAAAGAACCACATGAATCGTGTATAAAACTATAACAAGGTATTTAGGTCCATTTTGCTTCCAGTTTGATGCAAATACGACTTCCCATCATACCAACGCGTAATTTAGAACCACGATCAATTATTCTCAAGACGAGAAAATCTAGTTTCAAAAGTCTTCAGTCTCTCAACGTCCATCCAATTCAAAAGTAGGTAGGCTTAAACGACGTCATTCTGCATCTAAAGTAGAGTACGTACTAGAAAATCTCGTCAAACCCTCAAAGTGGGTAATTTAACTAGGCGATGGCGCTTTCCTGTCAGCCAGGCGGGATCATGCGTTAACCTCTTTTTAGCACAAGACATGATTGTGCAGCAGTGTGAGATGAGAAGAGATCATCGTCAAGATTCAGATAAAAACTGTATGCATAATGTATTACACCTCTTGCTGTTTGTGGTTTTATTTTTTTTGTGTGTGAAATAATAAAGCAACAGCCCACGTTTACGCAGAAATTCTCATTTCGTATGCATTTCATTAATCAGCCATCGAACCTTATGTTGTACGCGCTTCAGCCGTCGACATCACTTTAAGCATATAAAAACGCCCGCCACCACATGCAATACCTGAACCCTGAGTCGACATCGCCTTCCATCAACTGTGCGAATGCGCAGCGCCGAGAACTTATTGCATTCAACTTTTTGGAAGTTGCGATCAAGCATTGCACTGTGTGACAGGGGTGTAGTGTTAATATTCTGGGTTCTTCAATTTTTCAAAAACACGTTTCTCCTTTCGAAACTTTTTGTCTTTCAATGTTTAAGAAACTTAGTCCGGCCCTCTTCTGCCATCCCACCTTATTCGACGAGAAGGAGATGTTGTTGAATTCGTCTTCTCTTATTTAATCCTCCACATGTGAAACACAAGAAAAAAGGAACTCCTCCATCCAGTTCACCCACGTGCACTCTTTTATTGAAAACGATCTGAATCTGCAGTCAACGCGCCACACATCGCAAAATCTCACATCCGACTGTATGCAACTTTTTACGATTATTATCTTGCATCTGCATCGAACTGAAAAAATCAATCTGATTTTCACCTTTTGGCCAGTAAAAGATTTTGATCATCATGACGGGTTTTCTTTTAGCTGCTGTTGTAGCTGTCGCTTTTGCGCTCCACTGAGTATTTAAGTCGAACTAGTTGCGTTCAATTTTTGTTTTTGTTGGTTTTTGCAGACAGTGAATGGAGATGACATTTAACGATGTTTTTTCCGGGAATCGCGAGGATTAAATTTTTAATGTTTACGATCAATTAAAGCGTCATAATTGGATTGCGATTAGAATGGGTGGTGAATGTTTATTGAAGAGGAGAAAATTAAGAGAGGGGAGCAAACTGGGTACACCGGAAAATCGTGGTCGTTTGCATATATTAATGTCCAAACTAAAATGAGACTAATGAGTAGTCAAGAAAAATTGACGGCGACGACGCACGTCTGCAGAGATTGACAAAGAGTGGTTCTTGAAGTCTCAGAAAGTATGGATCAAATTTTAAGTTACGCAGGTGGCCATGGTTCAGAGGATAGAGTAGTGGATTGCTAAGCCGAACGCTACGGGTTCAAACCCCAGCTTCAGCAGCATTCTTTTTCTACAAAAATCGCCAGCTTATCTGAGGCCACCTGTGCGATAACATGAGACAATACAAATCTAAGTCTCCTCCTCTGAGCCACGTAGGTTTCTGTTATGTGTGTTTTCTTTCTATGTGTCTATCTGTCTCTCTCTGTTGTATGTCTTGTTCTGTCCCAGCCGATGGTCTCAGTCACCAGTGCTGCTATGTGTCTGTAGTTCGTTACATTTATGTGCGAAGTACTGTGAAATGTAATGTAATGTAATGTCATTTTAAGTTACTGCCAATGATTTCAAAAAGACGGTGATATGCCATTTGTTTGTCAGGTTTAGTCTAAAATTCTAGGCGTTAAAAGTTGGCGAATTTAACTTCAAGAACAATTGTTCGTGTAAGTTTTGAAATGTAGTTCAATTCCTTGTTATTTGTTTTGTCATCATCTTCAGCATAGCTGACCTGGTTGATGAAGTGCTTTTCTGCATCTGTATCTAAACTACTGAAGGGACTTCGCGGCTCGCGGCCTGTTTCTTCTCCACTCATACATCTTGTTGTCGATGTTCTACATCTACACTCTTGCTATGCTGTTGTTGGAGTCTTTAAAGTCTATAAACAGGTAGTATGTTTGGATGTTAAAGTCTAGACATCGAATGTCGAATTGTCTGGTTACAACAAAGTTACTCTCCTATATCTCCCTTACGTTGGGAACTGATGATTCGAACAAATAAGTTAAACCAGAAGCCGTGTTAATCTTGAGTATAGTTTTTATTCAACTGAGCTTTATAAAGAACAATGTAGAGTGACAAGTGTATAGCAGAAGGTTAAGAAGTATAAAGAAGAATGTTATACAAAGCAAAATGATAATTTGATTAGGGTTGCCACTATTATATTTTTCTAACAAACTCCATCTCAACCAAAATTCAAATTAGTTTTTAAATAGTTTCATTTTAAATTTCATGTGTTTTATCTTATTTAAACATTTTGTGAAAATATCAGCTACGTTTTCATTGGTTGGAACATAATTAATTAATATTTCATTACGTGAACATTTGTCTTTTAAGTAGTGATATTTTATATCAATATGTTTACTTCGTTTGTGGAAACAACCTTGAGCTACCAAGCGTGCTTTATATTTTTCAACATCTCCATCTGGATTTCGCTTTGTTGCAAATACCCATTTGCATCCGATAATATTTTTGTTGCTAAGCATACAGACGAGATCCCAGGTTTTGTTTGCGATCAGCGAATTATATTCGTTTCGCATAGCTTCTTCCCATTTCACAGCATGGTCACCATGTAGAGCTTCTTGGACAGTAACGGGATCACGGAAAACTGAAGTAAGCTTGTTCACAACTTCTCGAGAGCTTGACGAGGCTGGGACTTTTTTCGGTCTACCGGGCTTGCCAGTTCGCAGAATTCTAGGTCTTCCTCCCTTCGCCTTCATCTTTGTATTCGGGTTTTCTTCATTATTGGATTCTTCTTCAACAACGTCTTCGACATAATCGTTCTCGTTCTCGTTCTCGACACCAACCTCGGCAGTACCCAAAGGAGCATCAGTAGTTTTAGCAATATCAGCAGCAGCAGCATCATCGACAACGGCAGTATAATTTTCTGGAATCATGTTCGAATCTATATTTTCAAGAAGGGTACAAAAGAAATCTGTGTTTGGGAGGCTATCAGCTTTATTATCCTGGTCGATTCCAGAAAATTTATTTTCAAAAAATATAACATCTCTAGATATTATTATTGATTTTTGTTGCTTATCGTAGAGCCTGTATCCCTTCGTGTGATTTGCATAACCTACAAACGACAACATTCTACCTTTGGGTTGTAATTTGGACTTACCGGGTTTTTTATCTAAGGCAATGACATCACATCCAAACGTCCTCATATGATGTACAGATGGTTTTATATGAAACCAACATTCATATGGAGTTTTCTCCTTCAACACTTTAGTAGGTGAACGATTTCTAATATAGGTCGCTGTTGCCTGTTTGGTTCTCGGAGTTAAGCACAAACTCCTTAAATACCTTAAGAGCATCGGACTTTTGCTTCAGGAAAAACGTAGTGGTGAATCTTGTGAAATCATCTATGAAGGTGATGAAATAGACTGATCGACTTTGAGACGAAACCCTCATGGGACCACATATGTCTGTGTGTATCACCTCAAGCACACTGGAAGTAAATAATGCATTATAGTTATTGAATGGCTTAGTACATATTTTACATAATCCACATGTGACACATGCAAAATCATTTGTCTTGCAAACGTTCATACCCCGAACCATTTCTGTTTGGATAAAGTATGTAAGTCACTGATATTGAGGTGGCCGAACCGCTTATGCCAGGTTATTGAAACAGCGTCTTGAGATGCAGTTAAAACCGTTTGTTTACCAGCTCTAACCTTAGCAATGTATATGCCGTCCTGCAAATAAGCGTTAAAAATAGTATTATTACTTTTATTGTTGACACAGGCCTTATCATCGATGAACTGAACACCATTTCCATTTTGTATTATTTTGCTCACTGATAAAATATTAGAATTTAGTTGGGGTACATATAAGACATTTGTCAAAGTAATATTGGAAAAATCTGAGACCAAAGTCACATCTCCTATTACCTATTCCACTTGCTTTAATGTTATCACCTGAAGCCAAAAAAAAACGTTTTGTACATGCTTGTGTATTGACGTAAAAAATTCTCTTTCTGAACACATGTGTGAAGATGCACCGCTATCAAGAATCCACTGATTATACTTCGTCCAAAACAAATCTGCAGTACAGGGAAGATAGGACATTCATCTCTCACTCTTTCTGTAGAGGAATTCCATTAAGTTGTGTGAAAGAAAAAATTGGCAAGGGCTACCGTAGGTTATATACTAAAACTGTAAAAAGCTCTCAGAAAAATCGAAAGAGTTGCCTTCTATATTTTATTAGCATTGTCTTTAACAAAGATTTTCATTCAGAAAAAATATTTAATACGAACATGAAATAAATTTGAATTTCTGGCAATGATTAGACCTAAGAAAAAGCTACTATTCTTGAAAGCTCCCTTACAGAATCGAAATAAAAGTAAGCATTATTATTTCCTGGCAGCGCTGATTTATATGTTTGTTTTGTCAAACAGAAAGAGCTTTGCAAAAAACGAGCACAAAATCAGTATGGCGTTAGCCGTGCGAATAGCAGGTCATAGGGGGATGTAGGCTTGCTTTTCAAAATAAATCAAAACAAATTGTATGAGGAAACAGTGTTGTAGTATATTTTTTTTAAGGGGATTTTAGATTTTTTTCCTGGACAGGCACCCTTTGGAGTAAAAAAGCTCTCCCATAAGGCCTGTACTGCAGATTTGTTTTGGACGAAGTATAGTATTCTCATTCCGAAAATGTGCACTGAGAACTACTGCATGCGTTTGACTGGAGCTTTTATATTAGACCTGTGTCAATCGTTCATTTTCAAAGATTCAATCGTTCACATCTCGTTCATTTCAAAGATTCAATCTTTCCAATCGTTCATTTTTCCAATCATTTCTCTTTTTCAGATGCTCATTTTTCGGATCGTTCCCTTTTTCAATCAATAATTATTTTGCAATTCGCTCTCCTTTTCTATGGTTCTTTTTACAATTGTTCCATGTTTTTGCTAGGTTTGTTTGTCGATTTTCTTGTTTTCTTTTCAATCAGGACAAGGTTACCAGTCTATCGGATTAAAAATATCCATATTCTATTGCTTCGAAAATAGCATTAATTTTTCTCAAAGAAAACTAAATTGTATGATCGTACCATAAGGAATTCTTTCCAATATTCAAATTCGCTCTCATCTCTGAATAAAGAACAAGAAGTGTTCTACTTCAAAATGTGACAGATTACTGAATGGAATGAACGAGACATTTCTTTTTAATGTGTTTCGTTCGTTTTTGATTGAACGAACGAAACGACATGGAAAAAGACCGATTCTACCTTGTATTGAACGATTGATTGATTCGATCTTTGAACGAACGAGATGGAAAAAAGATGGATTCGATCTTTGATTGAACGGATCTTTATTGAACGGGTGATTGCAATCAATCGTTCTTTTAAGTGAACGAATCAAAATGAACGAATCAATCACGAACGACACAGGGCTGCTTTTATTTCGGCATTCAGATTTAACATGCCCTCTCATGCCACAACCATAGCATTTGACATTTCTTCTGCCTCGCTTTTCGTTGATGTCCGAAGCTCGTTGTTCATATTTAAGATTTCTTCTCTTCTGTTCTTTTTGATTGACTGTGAACACCTTTTCATGAGCATCATTTTTATCCCCGCGACGGTATTCCTCCTCCATGATCTTCATCTTAAGTTGACTCACTGACGGCAGATCGTCACGACTCTCTATTGCAACAACGAAACTCTCCATCTCGTCCGGCAACTGCACAGTAATAAAATGCTCAAGAGATCATTAGGAATGTGAATCTCAATTTCATTTAAGTGATCTATTATGGAACAAAACTCATTTAATTGATCCGAGAATTTTTGCCCTATTTTAAATTGGTATCGTACTAATTGCTTAACAAGCTTTACCTTTCGCGCTGGACCATTACCATTGTATGTTAAATTTAATTTTTCCCATGCGTCCTTGGAAGTCTTACATGATTTTATATGTATCAATTCCGAAGGTTACAAGCACAATGTTATCATCGCCAACGCCTTAGCATCAGTCCTTTCCCATTTTGCTTTATTTGCAGCTGACAGACCTTCAGCAATGGGTTTCTCAACTACGCTCCAATAATCTTGGGTGATCAGCAAACTTCTCATCTGTACAGACCAAGATATAAAATTGTCACCATCGAGCTTATCGATTTGCATCAGCGATCCAGACATCTTATTCGTTTTCAATTAAATTAATTTTCCGTCCTAACGTACTTGTTAAAATATTGAACAGTTTATTTTATGTAAATGCTTTCGCTTTAACTTAGAAATTTAAACAAATTTGAGTTGCAAAATTTTATACTTTAAAACGGCGTGGACTGGGCCCATAACCTATGATGATTCGAACAAATAAGTTAAACCAGAAGCCGTGTTAATCTTGAGTATAGTTTTTAGTGACAAGTGTATAGCAGAAGGTTAAGTATAAAGAAGAATGTTATACAAAGCAAAATGATAATTTGATTAGGGTTGCCACTATTATATTTTTCTAACAGGAACATATACCTACAATCTTCTGGCCGGTCGGTATCACTTCTATAGTTCAAAAACGTTGGTTAAGTAATTGTTGATCAGCTCAGCCGCTATGCTATCAGCGCTTTTGGTTTTTGTTCTTAAACCCCGACTCTTCTCTTTCCTCAATGTTTGATGCTTTCGCACTAGATTATCATTTCAACGTGGTTGAGCAGGTACTTTTTCAGTACCTAAGTTAACCGTTAAGCTCCAGAATGAATGTCCCCTTCGTCATTCAGTAGTTGAAGTTCTATCGATCGTATTACTGTTGAATACGAATTCAAAATTAAAGCCATCTTCATCTTCTTTTGAGGGTATAAAACATTCTCCCATAAATTAAAGCCAAAATTATTCATAAGTGGATGTAGTTAAAAAAATAACAGTCAACCATGGATTGCAAAAAAAAAAATAATACAAAAAGGAAAAATGTGGGAAGGATAATTAAAGGAAAATTTACGCCCATCTTTACAAAGGATAATCAACTCAGTAAACGAGCTGTCTTAAAATGTTTAGCACTGAACATGAACTATCTCTCGTGTGCTCCAACCAGACATACTGATACTACCCTCTTTTATCTAATATCCAACTCATCCATTTTGTACTTGGTGCTAAGTACTTCTGACTTCTGAGCCCTGAACAATAGTCGGAAAAGTAAAGTTACATAATGGAGAAGTGAGGTTAAAAAAAAAACAGAGTGACGCGACAGCTCTTAAAGAGCTAAGGCCTAAGGCTTAATCTCATCAACAGTTGAATCGCTAGCTAATTGGTTTTATTTGATTCTCTCCTACTGTATTGATGAATCAGTACCTTTTTCACGTAAAAAAGATTTCACCTCTTCACCGCCTTGGTATAACAGAGAGCTCCGTAGTTTAAAGAACAAACGTAATAAGCTTTGGGAGATGTTTCTACAGTCTAAATCTGACGCCGACTACAATAATTATCTTCGGGCTTATAATGCTTTCTCCGAATTGAATGAATATCTTTATAAGCTCTACCTTAACCAAATGGAAAACAACGTTCTCTCTGATGCGAGGAGTTTCTTCAAATTCATAAATGCTAAACGGAAATCCGATGGGTTTCCACCGTCTTTAAGTTTCCGAAATATTTCTTCTTCAGATCCGACGACAATAACTAATCTTTTTGCCGAATACTTCAGCCAATCTTATACCGAACACCATCATGACCCCGATCCTTGCTACTTTCGTTATTTAGAAGGTTGCACTCAGACCTCTCTTTCATCATTTACAATAACTGAGGAAATGGTTCTGGCCAAAATTGAAAGCCTTAAAGAAAACTTTAGTCCCGGGCCCGATGGCATCCCATCTGTTGTTCTAAAAAAATGTATGCTTGCTTTATCAAAGCCCCTAGCTACTCTGTTTAGACTTTCTCTTTCTAAAGGTATATTTCCCCAGATATGGAAAGATTCTTATATATTTCCGATCCATAAACAAGGCAATAAAACCGAAGTTAATAATTATAGACCAATTGCTAAACTTTCTTGTATCCCTAAACTTTTTGAAAGCTTAGTTTACGATTCAGTTTATTTTCATTGTAAACCAATATTCTCTCCCGATCAACATGGATTTCTTAAAGGAAGATCCACCACGACCAACTTAATTGAATTTGTATCAAATGTTTTATCAGCCCTCGAAAATGGCCATGAAGTTGATGTTGTATACACTGACTACAGCAAAGCCTTTGATAAAATATCTCACAAGATAATCTATCTCAAACTCAAAGCTCTTGGTTTTCCACCAATTTTTATAAACTGGATAAGCTCCTACCTTGAGAATAGAACTTATAGAGTCATCTTCCGTAATTCTGTCTCCAGTCCAATTCATGCTACTTCTGGGGTTCCACAAGGTAGTCACCTAGGTCCCCTTCTCTTTGTCTTATCTGTAAATGATGTTTGTTTTATATTAAAACATTCAGATATCCTAATGTTCGCCGATGACAAGAAATTTTTTAAAATTATCTCAACTCCAGCGGATTCCTCATTGTTACAAAACGACCTGAATATCTTCTCTGCTTGGTGCTCTCATAACTTCCTTGAATTAAATATAAATACGTTTACGTTTCCTTAGTCCGACCTCATCTTGAATACGCATGCCAAGTTTGGTCCCCTTTCTATGAACTCCATTCACTTCGAATTGAAAGCGTTCAAAAACGTTTCATTCGATTTGCCCTTCGAGGCATCCAATGGGAAGATCCTTCCAACTTGCCTTCTTACACCGACCGACTAAAGCTGATAGGCTTGCAAACCCTAAGTACAAGACGGAAAATCGCCGATTTATTGTTTGCTCAGCAATTGTTATTGGGCAATATAGATTCTCCGACACTCCTGAGTAAAATCCAACTCAACACTAACCCTCGGAACGTGCGTTCTGTCTCTCTTTTTTATATTCCTCATCACCGCACAAACTACGGGTACTTTGAACCAATGTCCAGAATTCTTCGTCACTGTAATGCTGCAACTTCTGTATTTGATTTCAACATCTCTAAATCCCAACTAAAAAATAACCTTTACTTTTACCCGCTTCCTTGAGACCCTACCCCTCGACCTCCTTAACTTTAGTTAGTTATAAGAAGAAAAATAAAAAAGAAAAAATTAAATTGTTTTGGTTCTTGTCCAATAAAGAACTTTTAAGTGGGCCTAAGGGCCCACACGATTTAACTTTTGAAATCGATAACAAGAACCAAAAAAAAAAAAACATACTTTTAAGTTAGTGTTAATTTTAAGTTAAGTCAAAGCTTGGATTAAGCTAAATAAAATAAAAAAATAAAATCAACAATTCTCTGAGTGCGTGTGAAGAATTGAGGGGACCTACAATTTAATGCCGATTCCGAACGGCAAAGTCGAGAAGCACTTTTTCATGACAGATTGATACTCTTGGTTTTCGCAAGAGGAAGTAGGTACCCGTGAAAGGTGAAATAAAAACTTTATGGGCACGACTTAGGACTCGAACCCACTTTGGTTACATGAAATGTTTTATCGCTCGTAAGCTCTAGAGTCTCCGGAGCACACACGGCAAAATGACTACTTTAAGAGGACAAAAATCATAGATATGGAAAACTGTTTTCATTTCTGCTTTTTATAGTGTTCCTGACCGATACGTTATTAAAACTAAAATAAGAATGAATGGGCACATGGTACGCTTAAAAGAAAACAAAACTTAAAACAGTTAAATTAAGGTGCCGTGAACGAAGGCCATATGAACTAACGCCATAATGGCCTTAATTCTTATTCAAATGTGAATTAACGCCATAATCCGATTATGGCTTAAATTCACATTGGAATGAGAACTAAAGTAATATGGCGTTAGTTCATTTTAAGAAGTGGCCCAAGTAGGTACTCATTTCAATGTGAATTAAAGCCACTCGCAGCAGTCCAAATAATTTTTATATGATATAAGGAACATAATGCAAGTTAATAAATATATGGTTTAACGAAAAAAGGATGAACGCCCTATTAGTTAAGCGGGCGTTGAACACAAATATTTTAAACACAATTTACTATAAATCAAATTGAAAAAAAAAAACAATAGTCACACATTTGCCTTATTCTTAACTTTATTCATCACGCTTATAACTTGCAAATTTTTGAAAAATTTCTTTGTTATTTTATGCTTTCGTGGTCCCCTCTTTTTTGGCTCCAGAATCGAAAATCATCCGATTTCGATGATATTTTTTTAACTCTTCGTTTTTACGGCGGAGTTATAAACAAATTTACAAGGATGGAAAAAAATGAAAACGTGTAATTGTTGATAATGTTTTGCAAAGGAATCGAATGAAGTTGCTTTATAAATAAATAAAAAATCAGTAAAAAAATATTGATTTTTCATATTTCTACTGAATTCTAGAATGAGTAAATTTCTCAATATTTTCGTAGATGCTTAGTTTTCCAGACTTTAAAAGAAATCAAAAAATCGCGTGCGTATTGCAGTACTGGAAAGCGAGCGAAGCGAGCCGAAATTTTTTTTGGCAAACAGAGAAACAATTTGGGGTGTGAAAATAAAAAAATTCGCGCGAATTTTTTTATTTTCACACCCCAAATTGTTTCTCTGTTTGCCAAAAAAAATTTCGGATCTTCGTACGTGATTTTTTAATTACTTCAGAGTCTAGAAAACTAGTTTTCCGAATGAAACATCTACGCCATTATGGCGTTAGTTCATATGGCCTTCGTTCACGGCACCTAAATTAATAGGTATACAAAAAAATATGAATTTAGGAAAAGACAAAAAGTAAGCATATTTCACTAAACAAAATACAATAATTTACTAGTGATACTTATGAAGGTAAAAATAATTTAAAATAATTAATATATTTGGACGCTTCACCATCTTCATGTTGATGGTCTTCATCTTCGCCATCCTTCTCATCATTTCTATTGATGTCGTTTTCTATTGAAGGATTTTCCAGCATTTCTAAAACCTCCTTAGCGATTGGTTTCCTTCTTTTATTGTGACGTAATTATAGGATCGGAAGCTGTAAGCATTCAGTGGGTAATGACAGTGTTGGTGTGGATCCTGGAAGTCTTTCTGGCATGGAAAAGCCGTACACTTTTAAACTCCTTTTGGCTGGTCTCCAGCACATCTTAAAAGAGTAAACCCACAGGGAGTGGCAGCTCCGTATATCAGGAGTTTCTGGACAGACGCACTCATTTTATAGCAACTAAACTTCTTAATACACATTTTTGCAGTTTCAAGACGGTAATTTTTGAAACTGTCGTGGTTTACCTCGAATCCGCATGATAAAACGCTCAGGATGTTGGCGAATCTTTTTATGATTTCCATATCTATCACTGTGATATCTGACGAATTTGAAGGCTCCGCAAAAAATTTCCTGGCCGTATTTCCAACATTTGAATTTCCCCCTCCTTGTTTCAATTGATCCACCGCCAATCCCATTTCTTTATAAAACTTTATAAAAACGGCGTTTTATGCAATATTCTAATTTTTTTCTTTGTAATTAATGAAACTCTCTCTAAATATTTCATGGTACTGCCTCTTGCGAAGTACTGACAAAGCTGTAGCTGTCGCTGAAAAGTGCTTTTCAATTCAACTAAGCCGTTCGGAATCGGCAGAAAATTATAGGTCCCATCAATTCCGTGAACGCACGCAAGGAGTTATTGAAGATTGTAAACCACTTAGGCCTTGGTTCTCCTGAGCTTTCATATTATTATTATTATTAATAATAATGAAATTCTTCACTACTTTTTAATTAATTTTTCATGAACATTTTGTTTTTCAAACACAACCTTCTTTCTCGTATTATAATACTCACACTACTGAAAAAAAAATGCTGCAGTTCGTTGGAAAGTCTCTCCTCTCTCGTCATTAAAATAAAGTTGCATAATTTTAAATGGATGTTTGAGCAGTTCGTTGATGGACGATGGAGACATATACGTACAAATTCTTTTTTTTACTTAACCAATGGTACTTCTTTTTGTAGTGACACTTTTTGCGTTGATAAAATATTTGTAGAAAAAAAAATCCAACTATGATGAGGATAAGGAATCACTATAACTATGATGTTCATGGTACATTATGTTGATGAATCAAAAAAGGAGAGAGCAAAGAATTTTTATGCATTCTGTTACGCACCGGTTATAAAAGAGTTTTAAAGTTTGCTGAAGTGTGGGAATGAGATAACAACCTACTAAAGATTTTTGCATATGGAAGAATGTTTTTTTCTACCAGCTATCGTTGAGAGGGTGATATGATTATTTTCAATCTAGGAAGAACGATTTTTTTGTGGTTTGTAGCTTATCATTTCAAAACGTTTAAACTTAAAGCGGAACGCGGAACCGCTGTAGATCACTTCCTCCAATAGACGTTTGAGAAATATGTTTAAAGGTTTTGAATACGGCGGCAGGGAGGCTAGTTACGTACATGTTTGGAGCGCTTTCAAATGCGATCGGACTTATTTTTGCTCCTAAAATTTTTAGCCACAAAAGCTCTAATTCGACCAGGGTCGAGTAAGCTTCTGAGGTTATTGCCTTCATACATTTGCTAAATACTCTTGAAGTTTGTCAGAAACACCAGGTTTCTTTGGCAAGGGCAGGAAGAAGTTCTAAAGAAATGCTTTCCAATTATTCTTGGAAATAAGAATGCAGCTTTTTGAACCTTCCCGGGGAAAGTCTTTCAGAGACACCTCAAGGCTAGATAGATCTTTTCCAACAGATAAAAATGAATGGAAATTTTTATAACCGAAAACTGTGTGGCTCACGTGGTGTATCAAGTTCAAGTTGTGACTGAAAGTCTCCAGGTATCCTTATTGATATCCTTACAACTTAAATTCTTTATCACTTCGAAAAGGCCCTTGTAACCTTTCCCAATCAGCAACACCCTTCCAGCAAGGATCACAATTGTAATTTTATTCCCTACATCACTTTCAATATTTCCCTAAAGACTTATACAGACTTCTAACAGATGAACAACACCTCTCGGTCAAGTTTCCAGTTCCGCTCAGCACCTCTTAAGAAACACATAAATGGGTGGTTCGTTATCGCATTGTTAAGCAGTTTTGTGCATATTAACATGAAATACTTTACGATCCATGATACTGATGATCACAATTTATTCAATTTGCAACCACGCTAATGCGCACACAAATTGTCAGACCTCCTCTGCATAGCTCTGGCTTCAGCTTCAGTTCAGCTCCAGCTTCACGTGTCTGCCTGGTGATCTTCATAACCAAGCTAATTATCCTGATGTCACGACATTCTGCATTCAACCACGACAACTTTGGTCGTCGTAGTCTACCACTTGAGGCGGGTAGGGTACGGCAAGAACCATGGCCGGCAAAAAATATAAACATTGACAAAAGAAACCAAAAGAACGTGTGCAAGAACCATGCACCATTATTGTCTCTGCTACAGACTAGGCCTCCTTGTGTCCCTGTCGGTGTCGGAATTGGAACCATCTTTTTTGTCCAAACAAAACCAAGAAGACATCTCTGGTTTTACGATATGATCTTTTTGCATGAAATATTTTTTTCGCTTGGGGTTCCATCGAAAAGAAAAATGTTGCATGTACCTAGTCCTCACTCCTCGGTCCTTTATAAGCAACAATGACGACAACGACGATGATGATGCACCATGTGCTAATTTTTAGTGCAGCCAAGCTTGTTCTTTTGGTTTTCACCTTCTTTGGAACGGAAAGTAAAAGGCATCCTATGTCTGCTCGTTGTGGTAGTGGATCCTTTTGATGATCCATCGCAGTCCAATTTGGGTTTTTTGTTTATTTTAGCGCCGACTTTTTTATCTGGTATATGGAGTTCCAGTGCACGTTCTATGAAGGGACAGACAAACGCTATGGTTTAGCTAGACCAAGTCGTTATCTGTACAAAAAACTGTTTACTTTATTCTTCCCTGAAAAATGCTAAACTAGGGTTGCCATTTTTCTTATTTTTGTTGATGATGACTTGGAAATCAAATTTTTGAAATGTTGAACAAAAATAAAAAAAATGATGACTTGATTTCGATATCTCCTAAGTTTTTAATTCTTCAGCGCTGGGATTGTAATAAATTGTAAATTACTTTGAAATCCAAAAATTATAATAAATCGATATCAATAGTCGATATCGATAATCGATTGCACTTCCTTAATTCGATTACATTACATTACATACATAATCAGTTGCATATGAGTAAGATACTTGAGTAATGATACTTGGAAAACTTCTTGCTTTTATGAGTATTTTCATAATTTCGTAAAATGTTCCCAAAACATTTCAAAAGCCCCGGAAACACTATTTCAACACGCAACATCTCTGTGAATCCTTAGTTGCACAAAATTTCGCTTTCCTATTCCATTTTTGGGGTGTGCACGACAATGAATGACAGACTAACCTACGCGACTTGGTTCTCAGAGATTCTTTGTGTGCCACAAACGAGACTACTGAATTTTTTGTTCTCCTTACGAGGAGAATGACAGAAGGCCAAATACCGGACTAAGCGCGATGTACGCCGCCGAGCCGATGCCACATTGCTGATTAAGGAAACTCCAGGCCAAGTTCGCCTAGAGGATAGCTCAACCAATAGCAATAACTCGAACTACCTAAAGAACCTTAAACGAAGCAAGGTGAAGGCTATTTTTAGAAGCTGAATGTTTTTATGACTCTAGAATCTCTATAGAACCGATGTAACGACTTGCTGCAATCGAGAGTAACAAAGGAGTTTAGTTGCTAGAAGCACGACAAAAACCACAATAAGATCTCGAGAGGCACCTCCAAAGATGAGGTTCAGGTTGATTGGCGATATAAGGAAGGCAGAAGCGATGATGATGAAGATGGCGGCAGCGATGACGATATGCTGCTAAAGTCGATTGTTTCCTAGCCTTTGCACGCTGCTGCATAGTCATCGTCATCTTCTTCGTTGGGAGTTTGACAGTTTTGCTATCATTTGTGTGACAAAAGAGTAGATTGTCGTCGATCTCCGTGTTATTCCAGAGGTGCAGCTCTGACTCGTTGATATAATATGTCGCGCCAAAAATACAAAAACATCAACCAGTCTATTTATATCCCACAGGAACAGGAACATCCACCTATAGAGCACCAGCATTTATGAAGGCGACACGAAACGAGTCAGAGAGCACCAGCGAGGTGATGTCGCTGACGAGGCGTCGCGGCAAAATTACACCGGCTATTAATTTAACTCGTAATGACAGTTTTTGGCATTATGTGTGTCGGTGCGCAACATTTTTCGTGTGAAGGCAGGTCGGGAAACACATCTTATAACATGGCATTGGTTGGTTGAGTCAGAAAGAGATGTTCTCCTTCTTGAGAAATGAGGATGATTACTATTTAAAAGGGCAAAATTATATTTTTTGGTGCTGGTGCGGCACAGAATGTCTGAAAAAAGATTTGCCCTTTTGAAGTCGTTTCCAACTTAAATGGGACGTGAAGTTCACGCAGTCAGAAAAGATGCAGTAATTTTACTGACGGTTTAGTTAAAGGAACAAGCTTTAAGGGGATATTTTTTTTTTAATTATCTCAAATGAAATATGAAAATCGTGCAAAGACCATTCCGAACTTTTTAAGAGCTCAGAAAAACTGACTTAGGGAAGATTAGGTTAGGTTTGAATGGCTGTCTTGTCTAGATGTTGTTGACTCACTTAGACCCTAAGTTACAGTTACTCATGGAAGAGTTATGAACTAAAACAAACCATTTTGAGCTATTAATAACGGTCGTTGCCAGTTCTTTGGTATTATTGAATAAGGGGTAACCGAGGTAGATGTCACTTCCATAGACATTGAAGGTGTTGGACTGTTGCCTCTCCCTCCTCGTTCATGCAGCTTCAACAGAAGTCATTTGTGTAAACCCCCAGCCTTATGGCATGTCTTCCCATGAGGCTGTATCCAAGAGATCCAACTTTTTCCCTTTCTCAGAACGTTGAAGCAATGGAAAACTTTTTAAAGAATTTGCCGTGAAAAGAGTGAGTGGCACCATATTAAAGTGTTAAAGTCATCAAGTCTTAGTCTATGCTCTATGCAAAAGACAACCCGAGTGGCAGCCCAATAGAAAAAGTCTTGAGATCCCGGAACATGAACTGAAGTTCCTTTAGACTTCAGTACACACCCGGAAGAAATCCATGAGTTATATTAATTTATATGGGAATGGCCAAATGATTTTGCACTCTTGTTAAAAACGTCAAAACTATAAAATTTCACAAACAAATTACTCAAACGACTCCACCACTTCACACGATAACCTTCGCATATAAAAAAAAAACCCAGACGATCACAAGTGATCAAGCACATCATTGAAATGAGAACAAGCCATTGACAAATGGCCATAACCTCATAATAAAATATTTTCATAGGCACCTATTCCTCTTCCCGTATAGTAAGCGATTTGATGGTCGTTTCTCTACTGTGGAGACGTGGAGACAGAAAAGCAAAAGGGACCATTAGACATTCAACCAAAAAATACAACGCGAGCACAGTATGAATCATCTTGAAAACACCGGGCCAAAAGAAAAGCCAATTCATGTCTGATGTCGGAACACGACGACCATCTGTCAAATGGTGCTAATGCGATCGTTTGTTCCACCTCTTAGTTTTGTGGTTTTTTATCTTCTTCCTCAAGAGACGACTTCACGACGCGACGCGACGTTGCAAAGAACCACGCAGGAACGTGCACTTGCCTAAAGGCTCGATCTTGTCCAAACCCCATAAAGCTGGGCACTCTCTCTCATCGCTTAATTGTGACGGAGTGAAGGCATTTGCATTGCCATATTTATTAGAACAACCATGTTGCCAGTGGACCGCTAGGCGATGCGGTCTGATTTCTTTTGGATCGCGAGCTCGTTCGATCGTGTGGCAACGACGATAAGCTTCTTAGCAGACACAAGTGCAACTGGCAATGGAAATGGATACGACTATTAAGATGGGACAACAAATGGCCATTGGACAAAACGGTGTACAACATGCGTGAAGAGATTATGCAAATTAATTGTTGCAAGGCTGCCAATTTCTGGTTTTCTAGCTTAACTCATGGCATAGAACATGATAGGTGTTGCAAAAGAGGATCACTAGTGATCTCCATGTGTTCGAGGATTATCGACTGTCGGCTGTTAGCACTGGCTCGCTGTGATCAATCATTTGCTTGTTTGGAGTCCTCTTTATTGAATGACATCGCCAGGTGGCCTTTTTTCTGCGGTCACTGATAGAGAGATCTTTCTCTGTGGCATAAAACCGCTTGAGGTCATATTTGGCGGAAGATCTGACTTGTGAACATACTCGACCACATCGAAAACTACGATACCGCGACGGACTGGTACATTATTGCAATGGACAAAGATTTGAATTATGAAGTTGTTTGAGGCATCATTGGTTAGAGTATTGACTAGATATAGACTCTGGCACACTTCTCTATGCCACGTCTTTACGTCTAAACCAGAACGGTGTGAATATCACTTGAGTTCATCTGTGCACGTCGCCACTCCGCCGCTTGACCTGAACATCAGCAAATGAAAAAAAGTGGTAATTTATGAAGTATGAAACGGATTTATGGCTTGTGGTGTTTTATTGTTTTTTCGCAGTTAGTTTGGCTATCGAAATTTTTCGATCACATTTTTTTGCTGTTATTGTTGACCAGGTTAAGAGTGTTATGGCCTGAGTTTCAAACAACTGAAATTCGAAAGGAGGAAACCAACACCTCGCTTGGTCTACGACCGACGATCGATTGGAATCGTACGTTCAATATATGAGTGGCGGGGTCGCTGCCGACACTATCCGACTCTAAGTTGGGTTTCGGGTAATGTAGCCTCCTCTCTAAACAGATATTTTGGTAGTTCGTATATGTATTTCGGGCTTTTTGGCTTGAGAAATATGAGGTCTTTCTACAGGTGAGAGATGTCGCATAATAAATCAAATTGTGTCATATTAGACTCCAAAATGGAGCCTTTAATGGGTTGTTAATGGGTTGGCTCGGTAGTTGGAAGAGTTGTTGAAATATGTTTACCACCACTTTTAGAAGGGGATTAGTGTCGAGCTTATAACAAGTGCAACTGGCTCTGTCGAATAGGTTGTAGAAGCTATTGTTTTTGTTCTTTCTTCTGAACTAGGTACCCGTAAAATAATTTATGGGGAAAATAACTTCAAGAATTTATTATCAGCTCAAAGCGATGTGTCACATCTGAGTTGAGAAGGAATATAAAATAACACGTTGCTATAAGATTGCATCAAGTTGAGCTGTTTACTATCATACCAGTCTCGTGCACATTTTGCACAAACTTTCAGACAGCAGGTGCGGTTCATTTCAACAAAACTTCTTTTTTTAAAATACTGTTCAACACTGCAATTTCGAAATAAGGTTCCAAGATCTTTCAAGCCTCAATTTTTCATTTCGTTTGAAGGAGATCCGATTCTGACTTTCTGTCTCTACCGAGCTTCTACTGTAGGCTGTTCTTTATGCTTGACTCAAAGCTCTCGTTGTCCCTCCATTTGATAATTTCTCCTAAACGAGAGTAAGCATATCTCAACCTCAAGGCTCGGTAGGTACCTACAATTTTTATCACCAGCAAAAGCAATACTGGTTTAAGAATCCAACCCTCTGTCACTCCATTTTTGACCCCAAGCTTGTCGTACAACCATCTAGCAATCAAACAAGTTGTGTCTTTGGTCCATCGGCATCATCATTTAATTCTACATGGAATTTGATTAGAAAAATAGAAATAGCTTGCAAAGTTGGAACTCGGAGCTCTTGAAATCAGTGATTTCAGTTTTTCTCTCCCATTCCGCTTACCTAATTACAACCCTTTCAAACTTATCACCAACCACTTCGTTATAGGTACTGGCATTAAGGAAATTCAAATTAAATTCATAATCTCTTGTTATGAACCTACTTCCATACAACTTCGTCGATAAAACTTTTGTTTAAATTCAAATGATTGCAATTTTAATCTTAGCCCACATGGTGAAATATGCCGCCAGCCTACAAGCCAACCAGCCAGCCTGCCTACATCTGTATCCTATGCAAGTGCATGTGCATTGAAATTGAACCGTAAAAGTAAATAACCCAAAATTGTAATATAATAAAAAATAAAAACCAACAAAAGTCTACCTTTAAAGTGTAGTTCTGATTCTGAGCAACTACACATAAGACATAACACAAGCAACTCCAACAGCAACCCACCCATCAAAATTAAAACTCTCCACTTCCAACACAATCTGGAAATCCAACTCCCATCCCAACAAAAACTGATTAACAAATATTGCATGCAGAATTGCAGAAGCATAAGCAGAACACTGTGCAGTGCAGTTTTGCATTCAACAAAAATATCACCCCCCACTTTAATCACACTCACCACTCACGACACGATGAAAATATGTACATTTAAAAAAGTCTACACTCCCCAGTCTGACTCCACGTAAGTTCTCATCTCACTTCTCAATCTAAGCCGAACGAAGCCCACAACAACGGCCACAACACAAGCACAAGCACAACCAGAATCAGCTAGCAGCGTTGCCACTTCCAAAGCAAGATTGCGCAGTGAAACAGTTGAGAAAATGCAGTAAATCAACATTTTTCGCAGTAGATTTCTTATTTCACAAAAAAAAGAAAAACTTAAACATAAAAATATTCATACAAAATATATTAAACTAGCCGACCCCGCGAACCTCGTCTCGCCTGCCTTCAAATCAAATCTAAATGAAATAAAAAAAAAAATTCGTTTTCCGGAATTTTCGAATTTTTCACTAAAATAATTGTTCCGTTAGAAAAGCAATTTCTAAAAAAGTATAATTTTCGACTACCATTTTATTGTTTCCATTTGTCCACTTTCAAGTAAGATTTTCCCATTATATTCACACAAACCATGACTCGGCTAAGCTATGCGTACTGTAAATTTTTTTTTTAAGTTGGGTGGCTTAAGAAACTATACCGATCATACAAGCAAAACAGCATGCATCCATTTCATTGCTTATATCTACTTATCTTTAGCTAATCACGTTTTACCATAATGAAGCGCGTTCAGATAAGACACAGATATTTTCAATTTCAAAGATATGAAGTTTTTCTAACTTGGCAACAAATTTTCCACCGAACTTGGTCTCCCCACCCTTCAGAGCAACCGCAGAATAATAATGGTTAACACAGATATTGTTTAAATGCAATGCGATTTGCTAGAATTCAATTGAAATAGAAAACTACATATCTGAATTTCCAAGCTTTGCAACTAACTTTCTACTTTCATTTAAGCATGCAGTAAAATGCAAATTTCGATGAAAAATTCATTGAGGATTGAGCGGATAAAGAGTCCCGGCCGGACATACAAACATACCAATGCACCTTAAATTCTATGCAAAAACTTGATTTTAGGTCTTGAAGTTCTTCGTGCTCTCGCAGAGTTTTATGAGTTCCCAATCCAAAATTTTCCATTTTTCCATTTGTAAATAAGTGCACCTACAATTTCACGCAGTTTTCCCTTTAAAAACCAATAAGTTTTCCGAGTTTTTCAAATTTGGAAAATGTTCGCTTAATCCAGGGTAATCTGATGGTTTCTAGCAACCAACTGTTCTGTTTTCTTGCATAAAATTATGTTTTCAACTGAAGTAAGATTTATCTTATTTCTTGTTTTTTGTTTTTATGCTGGTAACTAGTGAAGATTTTCTCTCCGCAGCAGCATTATTTTGCGGGAGTGAGCATAACAATATTCACAAAATGCTGCAAAAATTGTTTTCATATAATTTAAAATTTTAAGCAATCTTAACAATCATAATATTTCCATAAAAGATCTTGTTTTCTAAATAATGCCCTCCACTGACAATATTTATCTTATCTTTACTGCAAGCGATGCAAGGGAAGCAATCAATAATCGGTAAAATTGAAGGTATAGAACCATCGACCACAAGTTTCACATCTTAGGCCGTGTGCGAATTGCGTTAAAACGTTGGAAAATTTTATCACTAGTGTTATGTTTTAGCCTGCTCCGCAGCCAATTAAATTTTAACACATTTTATTCACCACGCCGCACTGTCAAAATTTAAGCGAACGTCAAGTTTTAATACACATTTCATTGCAATTCCCGCACACGGCCTAAATATTTCTGTACAGAGAGGAACAAAACAAAATAGAACATGCTATATAGTATCCATATCCATACACAAAAGAAGGAGACGTCGACGTGCATGAAAAGCATGCTGAATCATTGAATGATGTGAGAACAATCAAGTTAAAAAAGGAATCTCTGTCACAGAAGCAAAAGAAATTATAATAACTAAAGCTAAGTATAACCGATTGGAAGATCTTCCAATATTGGCAGATTTTTCAAAACAAATTTTCACCAATTTTCTTTCAATCATATAAACACCCAATTTTTTGTCTCAAAACTGACAGAAAAAAAATTGAAAGCCAATTTTCTATTAAAAAAATTGGCGTACTTCTTCCAATCGTGTGAACGTTTGTAAACAAACAATTTTTCAAATTTTCAAAAAATTGGACGTTTGTCGACTAATTGGTCATTGGATAAAATTCTATCCAACAATTTCTTTCAATTTTTAATTGGAAGACAATTTTTCAGTTGTAGTTTAGAGGAATTGAAAAAAGTATTAAGTTTTTTAATAACAAGAATGGATGAAATGGTAAGGAGTTGCTCAAAATAGGAAAAAAGATGAGTAGGATTGGGTGCATGACGTTATTTTACAGCTTTTTCGGGAGATCGAGACCGAGTGATGTTTTTTAGATGCAGGTTGTGCAGAGTATAAAAACACAGTTTGGCTTGACGTTGGTTGGGGACGTCATCAACGAATGTAAGGCCACGGAACAATCGACAATGTCTTCATCTCTTGCAAGTTTTCCAAGCCTATGTTGTTCTTAGCTAGCTTCTGCAGTCGACTGAATCAACGAATTGCTAAGTTTGTTGGTTTGGATTTTTACTAATTTTTAAAGTCGTGTAAGATCTTAAAAAATTGGGCGGACAAGACACAACATGCTCTTCAACAAAGGGAGAAAACGACCGAGAAGTGTTGCATTTTGAACACCTTAATCTTCATTGGAGGAAAAACATGTTATAAGAGAAATATCGATAGATTTGATGGACAAAATATGCACCGACACCACCAAATTGAATTTTTGAAGAGCATGTTGCATCTGAGTTAAATGCAATTCCAAAGCAATTAGATAGGTCTGGACTTAGAGATTTCAACTTCACTATTTATTTAAATATTTTTTATTTTTTGCAACTCAATCACCTTTTTCGAAAAAGTATGATTTCAATTCTCCTTGCATATCCTTGCCCTCAAATTGTGTTTCATATTTTCTATCATTTGTCAAAAAAATTGTCTTCCAATGAGTCTTCCATTTCTTTGTTCTCTTAAGCCTTCCAATCGTTTAAACAGGCAATATTTAATTGGATGACAAAAAATTGTCGACAATTGACAGCCAATTTTCTTCCAATAAATTGATTAATTTTTGGATAAAATTTTCCAACCGTATAAACAGAAAATTTTCATTTGATAGAAAATTGGCAATTGAAAGCTCATTGGTTGCTGTTGGAAGACATTTGACATTTCGGCCAATATTGGAAGATCTTCCAATCGTGTATACTTAGCTTAAAAGGAAGAAAAAGTGCAGTAGATTGGATTTAGTGGCAGTAGATTTGGTTTTAGCGAAAAACGCAGTAGATCTACTGCAATTGCAGTAAAGTGGTATCGCGGTCAGCTAGAAAAAAAAGTGCACCCAACGAACATCTCTCTCGCTATTGGTTTGGTTGGTATTGGTTTTTAATTTCTATGACGAATATGAGAAGAACGAGACCATAATTATGATGATAAGAAAAATGAATAAAAAAAGTGGTAAGTAGCAAACAAAAACAGTCAGACGGTGAGAAAGGGGAAGAAGAAAAAAGAAAAAAAAACAAACACCGGCTTTTAATGTTTGCCTTTGCAGATTGTTGAGTGTGGTTGTGGATGATGGAGCGCGATTATGAAGTCGGATTTGAACGGACAGAGTTTCGACTTTCGAGTGTTGCCTTTGCCTTTCCTTTAATTTCATTCCGTTTTCCGTTTGTTTTGTCAGTTCAGTTTCAGTCTTCTAGTTTAGCTTTGGTTCGGCTCTGCTCAAAGTCTGTCTGAGTCTCTGAGTCTGCTGCACGCTAGAGTTCGATGCAACAACAGCGATTGCGACTGCAACTGTATGAAGGCTCAGTCCGTCTGCTTGAGCTTGCTTTTATTTGATTGACTCGATCGTAAGCAACAAAAACACCACAAACAGGAAAAAAGTCTACAACTCGTTGTTGTTGCTGTTTGCTCGCTCCATTCCATCATTTTTCGTTTGTTCCATGGCGATGGCGACCACACGAACACGGCAAATGCGTTATTACGAATTTTATGTTGCGGCAGTCTTAAAGTTGTATTTCAACCGATTTGTTGTTTATGTCGTACCATCGAGCGCGCGCAAATTTGCGAAATTTTGAAATTGTGATTTGCGATGAGGATTGTTTTTTGCAAAATTCAGCAACAACTATGACTGCGTCGTGAAGTCTTTTTGTGTCTTGTTCTCTTGTCGGTTGATTTCGATTTAATTTTAGTTCTTTTAATTTTGTTTTTGTTTTACATTTTTGTTTTGTTTTGTTGCTGCAGATACGCGAATTGAATTTCCTTATTGGTTTCAGTTTCGGTATATATTGTGCTTTGCTTGTGCTGCTAGGCTGCTACGGCACAAAATTCTGCAAGTTCTGAAGTTAAGATATTCCTTTCGAGTTTTTTTTTTAATTCTCTTGGTACTGTGCTCTGTGCTGTCGTTGTCGTCTTCGTTTCGTTGTCGCGGCGATCTTGGCAACTAGAATTATCCACTGCGCCTGCGCTGCGCTGCGCGGTCTAGCGAAGATAAAGAATTCACAAATTCTTGGTGCTTTTTGCCGGTTCGTTGTGTCGTTCGATTGTTTGTTTGTTTTTCAAAAATAATTCTCTTCGAACCCAAACTAACAAATTTTTATTGTGAATTGTGAAGTTCAAGGTGTCTTATTTCCTTGGCTTGAGAGTGCATTCGAAATGAAATAAATTTGTCGTCTACCTGTGAAACGAATCACGAGATAAAAGATAAAAGTGTGTTTTATGTCTTTTTTAAAAACAAAGTGATCTCTTTTTTCTCTAGACACCGATCAAGATAAATTATTGTGTTTCTCGATTTCGGGTAGTTTGAGAGAGTTACGTCATAATCAGTTTTTTGGATACCAGTTAACTACCTACGTTTTTTGAGTGGTGTTCTGTTTAACCAGAAGCAGAAGCAACAAATTGACTAGACAAAGGATTAAGTCAAAGCGAGCGCATGGATACATTTTCCTAATGGATACTCGTCTTCTTTTTGGACATTTTGGTTTGTTTGTCTTATGGTTTGATAAATAAGTAGATAGAACTATAGAACACGGAACAAAGTTCGATGTGAATATGACCTGAGTTGTCATGTCAGCAGTTTTGAGTGTTTCGGGACATAATCGATTTTTTTTTAATTGATTAATGGATGGAATAATAATTATTGGATTGGTCCTCGAATTCAAGAGATTCTTTTGTTGAACGTTTCTTTTTACTTTGTTGTGATTCGAGTTCTTAGTATGCAATTACTAATTAACGCAATTAGGCATTCAATTGTTTTTGTTATCCTGTTACACTTTTTTAAGGCGCGTTCCTTTGATTTGAAGTCATACCTGTCAACAAGAGTGATAAGAAAGAAAGTATGGTCCAACACGGGTATAACACTATTTCGAATCGGATATCTAGTTTGTTGTTTCCTTGTTTACTATTTTTGCGGTCTTTGATACGAAAGCATATACCTACGCATCCCGCATCCCGAATCTTCTTCTCCCTCCTTACGTCCCTTCCAGAGTTGGGCATTATTCGAATAAATTGTTATTCGAATAATTATTCGAATAAAAAATTATTCGCCACTAATTTATTCACAAATAATGATTTTATTCGTTATTCGTAATTTATTCGTGATTTTATTCGTTATTCTGAATAACGAATAAAATCAACTATGGACCTTCTTTCATTTGTCTGTTTATCTTTAATTTTTTTATTTACGTTTCCTTTGGAATTAGACGCTCGAATCCCTTCATTTATTCTTTATTGCTGACAAAAATTCTTTCAACGAATTCTTGGTAAATATATTGAAAAAAAGAAAACAAAATACACATCCGCGGTTGATAAATTCTTGGAAATTATTAATAATTGGTTCTTTTTTGTTATCAACATGATACACAGGTACACAGGTTAGGATCGTAATAAAATTCATTCACCAATTCTAGTTATTGCAAAACCCCTTTAACCCATCCCCTGAAGTATCCTCGAAAGTGATTAAATTTTAAAAAATCTAAAATAAATATAAAAGTTGTGCTTTGTTGTTGAAGCTTGAACCAATGTAAATAACTTTTAATAAAAAAAAATTAAAATATCTACTAATTGTTCTACCAAATTTCTTGTGTTTATTTTATTCGTTATTCGTTTATTCGTTATTCGAATAACGAATAAAAATATTTATTCGTCATTCGAATAAATTTTCTTCGAATAAATGAAATTATTCATTATTCGTGAATAACGAATAAAATGGTTATTTGTTATTCGAATGATTATTCGAATAAATTTTGCCCAACTCTGGTCCCTTCTTTCTAAGATCATGGAAAGCTGATAAACTATCAGTTCAAGAAATATCTCGAAGAACGAAAGCTTCTTAATGACCGACAGTAAAGCTTTCGCAGCAACATGTCCACTGTTGATCTAATGGTTTATCTCACCGAACAGTGGAACAAGTCTATATCGTTTTGGAGAAAGTAAAATTGTTGCACTTGATATTTCAAAGTCATTTGATGAAGTTTCGATGAATCTCCTTCGTTGGATTAGCAGCTTTCTTTCGAACCGTTCAATACAAGTTGTATTGGACAGCTTCAAGTCTGAAACCCACAATATAAATGCTAGTGTGCTCCAGGGCTCAGTTTTTTCACCGACCCTCTTATTTTTATAAATGGTCTCTTGTCTGTAACTTCTAATCCAATAAATTGTTTCGCTGACGATAGTACCCTTAGCTTTTCTTATTCGTTCCCAGACTAACATACCTCCTCTTCGGATGTGGAACGGCAACGGCAAAATATGAAATATTAAACTCTGACTTAAACAGCATTGTACAATGGGGAATAAAAAAGGGTGTAGTTTTTAATGCTTCGAAAACCAAATGCTGTCTTGAATCGTTAAAGCGTGATATACCCCCGTTGCCTCTGTCCATTAGTGGCACAAGCATCAATGAGAAAGAACATCTCGAGATTCTCGGTATGTGCATCACTGACCACCTTTTGTGGAATGAGCACATATGCGATGTCGATAGACGTTGCAAGAAATTCTTCTTCCCGTCTGATCTGGCGTAACGTTTCGTATCTCTCTTTCTCTGTTCTATCGTTACTTTTACAGTAAGTGCTCTAATGAAATATCCAGTTGAATTCCTCCCCTTGAATAAATACTCGCGCTTATAGGAATGCCCATCAGTTTACCCTCGAGCCCAACTCTCAAGTATAGAGAATCGTTCTTTAGCCGTACTACGCAAATGTGGAACTCCCTTCCACACTGTCTTTCCAAATCATTGCAATGTTCAGGAGCTTAAGACCAATGTACACCGGCACCTCCTTTCCCACCCCTTTCCTTGTTTAGATAGAATTTAATTTGGTCAAGGTCCAGTCATCTGAAAAACGTGTTTCCATTCTTAAGCCAAATATGTAAATGTACCTATGTATGTACTACAATAGAGAAGTCGAAAAAGTGGGTCTGCCTGCCGGGCCTTCGGTAGATGATTCGATACTCGTTAGACTTATAACTAGGGTTCGGATTTTCATGCACTAAAAATCTCAAAATATGCGCTTAAAATATGCGCTCAAAAATACAAAATATGCATTCAAAATATGCACTTAAAATGAATTTAACTTCGTTTTAATACCTTTACAGACAAACAAATACCTACGGTTGCCTGTTGTACATGTAAATATGTAGCTATGCCTGCACACAATGGCTGAGTTCCACCTTACAATAGGTCCGTTCTTTTGCTTTTTCGGCAGTTTTTGTAAAAACTGTCAAAAATCGAGGAGTGGAGATTAAATTTCGTGATTCTCCCAAAAAGTAAAAGAACGGTTGACAGCCAAAATCTCCCAAATGCACAAAATTATATCAAACGTCAACAGAATTCAATGTACCTACTTCTTATGGTTTGACAGAACTTACAAAAACTGCCACAAGAAAGTTTTGTGGCTAAAATAGGGCTTTTTCCCTTTTGACAGCGTATAAATTTCGGCCAATTTCAACTGTCAATTATTAGGTCGTGGAGGGCAAACAATGGCGGGATTTCATACAATTTGAATTTTGTTGTTGTTATTTTTCTAAATATTTCAATAATTAGTGCATCTAAAAAAGATTTTTTATTCAGGAAATGAAGTATACGCAAGGAATTGGATGCAAAAAGAAGGAAATTGGACACCAAAAACCAAAAACACAGCACCAAGGAGGCATTTTTTTACATTTTAACACAAACAACAAACAAAGAAGATAAAAAAAAATAACTATTAACTTTAATTTATATCAATTTTTCATTTATTTGACGGGAAAAGGTATGTTTTATATTTCTTGTTTGATCAATTTATACCAAAAGTGAAGTTGTTTGCCCTCCACGAAGACATGACGTCAGCACGTTTGACGTTTCCCGCCGGTGGTCTATTGGCAGATAGGGAAATATTTTTCTCCTTCAAAAGTGGCAGAACTTACAAAAATCGGGAGTAAAAGAACAGAAAAGTGGGAGATTTCGGAGATACAAATATTTTCGATTCGATTTCTGACTTGTCGATATTGTTGACATTAGTATGTACAAGAACAATTTGTGAGGTCACCGTAACTATCTCACTGAGAATCAGGATTATTTTCCACAAAATGATTTTGTCAAAGTCACATTGAGATCTTAGTGAAATGTTGTTAGTTGTAACTGGCGTAGTTATGTAAGTGCAGTAGGAGTACCAAGCGCTGTCAAAATATCGATATTGATTTTATTCATAGATTTTCATGCAAATACTCTAGAGTTTTTTTTTCAATGTGTTGCCGGCACATCCAAGTCAAGTGAATACATGCGGCCGTGTTTATAAGGTGCATTATAAAGTTGGGGTATGAATATCGTTCAAGATTGTGAAATGAATAAATGAAAAAGACATTAGTTTTTTGCTTAAGGATAATGTTTTTGATGTGTAATTGAATTTGTATGACAAAAAATTAAAAAAAAATATGTAAAATATGCATTTATAGTAAAATATGCAAAAATATGCATTTAAAGGAAAATATGCAAAAATATGCACTAACGATTAAATGCCATTTTAAAGGAAATGTCATGATTCGTATACATAATTAGTCGCCCTGCTTCTAAGATGTTCATAAAAAAACATGCATTTGCATGGAAATCCGATCCCTACTTATAACAAAGGCATTTTTTGGGTGTCTTTAAGAGCCGGGTGTAGAAAAGTTAGGTTCGATTTCTAATCGTGCCCCTTGAAAAGAACTTGACTTCTGAGTCACTGAAAAGTGTTCCTTAAATCAGCAGTTTGGAATCTGCATTCAATTGGGGTGCTTTTACTTTTGGATGAGTTTAAGGCGAAGTTGTAGCGTCATCCCAACTAACAGAAATAACGACTTTTTTTTTAGTCATACCGAATCTCAAGATTCATTTGAATTTTGAATATTCACAGCTAGGTAATCTTTGACCTTGCTTAATCATTTCTACCTGTTCTGTGAGTCAGTTCCTACAGCCTTTCGATACAATTTTCGCAAGCGTTAGAGGTAGACCAAATTTTCCTTGTACTGTTTTCAAAAGATGTCTAAACGGTTTGAAAAAGTTGCATTTTGTTAAGTTGATAGCAAAGTTTTAGAGTTTGCTTTGTTCTGAAGAAAGGACAACCGAATTTTGGGCAAAGGTAAACTAACTTTCATAGACTCCTTAACTATGTTCGTCACAGTGATAGTTGCAGCAGCAGCTTTGGCAGTTCTATTTAACCTAAATCTCTCTGTGTTATATAATATTACTGTTCTGAATTCATCAGTGATATTTGTGTCTCTTACTTAATTACTTAACGGGGACGGGGTGCTACAGTCCGTTGTGGACTTGGGCCTCAACCTCAACCAACAGTCTTCGCCAGCCATCTCGGTCCCTATACCTATCTGTCTCCAATTTTGCACTCCAAGTTGATTGAGGTACTCTTCCACTTGTGTTCGCCACCTGAGTCGCGGTTTTCATCTGCTACTACGTCCCTTGGGAATAGTGTTGAAGGCCTTCCGGGCCGGAGCATTGGTCCATCCGCCCTCATCTGGGTCTCTTGACATCGACCCTTCTGGCTAGGTCCACGTCATTTTACAGCCCGTTAAGCTCGCTGTTGTATCTTCTTCTCCATTCCCCATCAATGAACACGAAACAGCCTAAGGCACATTCATGCGATTTTGTCAAGGTCCATGCTTCTACACCATACAGCAGGACTGGGATGATGAGGGTGTTATATAGTTTTACCTTAGTTGCTCGAGAGGGCTTTTCCACTCAATTGCTTTCTAAGCCCAAAGAAACAGCGATTAGCAAGAGTTATTCTTCGTCTGATCTCGGCGCTGCAGCTGCGCTGGAGTTATTGCTCGTGTTAGTAGCGGAGCCTAGGTAGACAAACTCCTCTACTACCTCGAGATTATATGCGTCTATTGTGACGTTCTGTCCGAGCCGTCCTCGGTGCTTGGTCTCCTTCCTCGAAGACTTCGTTTTTCCCTCATTTACCGTTAAACCAATTTTTGACGCTTCTGTCTCAATTTTCACAAAGGCGCCATTGACATCACGCTGTGTTCGGCCTACGCGAGAAGTGATGACGGTAGAAATCTGCACTATCTTCTCAAGAACGATGTTAAAGAAATCGCATGACAGTGCATCGCCTTGCCTGAATCCTTTTTTGACATCGAAAGATCCCGTAAACTCGTTGCCAACCTTGAATGCGCAGTGCGAGGTCTCCATCGTCATTTTGCACAAGCGAACGAGCTTGGTAGGGATGCCAAAACTGGACATAGCCTTATACAGTTTGTCAGTTCGATTAAAAGGTGGTGGGTATCTATTTGGAGTTCATAGGTATTTTTTGTGTCTCTACTTTATTAATGAGTTTTCAAAAAGTGCTTATCAACTTCTTGGGAACTAGAAAGAAAATAATATGGAGCTGAAGTAAAGATACAATTTTTCTTGAGACAGCTTGCTTCAGAAACCCATTAAACTAAGTAATACAATGTATTTCGACATTCAAGCTGAGCCTTCTATGCATAGATAAACAGAGTACCTACATTAGTTAATGACCATACTTTAAAAATACCATGCCATTAAGAATCAGAAAAATATTCAAAACATGTTTCAAAATTATTAACGACTTAAATTGAATGTCTTAGGTAATGATTATGACCTCATAATTCACTCTTAATCCCCCAGCAAAAAAGTTAAAATGAAACAAGATTAAGGTCCTCCAATTACAATCAATTAATCACTTTCCTGTTTCAACACTGCACGCTCTACCATGTCCAGCGCCACACTTTACTGTTGTCACAAAATTATTCTGGGCGTGTCGATAACTTAAAAAAAAATAATTAAAATACAAATAAGAAAATACTAAAAAACCTTGCGCCTCATTAAGATTCCATTCAACCTTGTTGGCAATGGTTTAATTCCTTGTTGCACCGCTGCTGCTGGCGGAGCTATGACTTGTTATAAACGTCCGTCGTCGTTGGCGGCATTAAAGTCCACTTTTATGTCCACTGTCACCACGAACAAAAAAGTCATTAAAACAACATTTTTCATTTAATTTATCACCTGAACTCCGTTACCACTTGCGACCATTGATCGCTGGGGTGCAATTAACTTGCCAAATAATTTGCAAAAAGGTGCAACTTGCTCCCTAAAGCAGGTCATCATCGTTTTCGATCTTTTAACTTTGTCGTGATCGGTAATAGTGTGGCCGGCCTGATGTTTTAATTGGACCGACCGAAAGGGAGAAATTGAACTTTGATGAGAATGGAGATAAACAAACGATCCTATTAACCCGCTTCATGATGACAGGTGGGAGTGTTTGCACATAAGAAGAAAAAAAAAAGTTTTGATCAAAAAGAGTAGATCACCTTCTCCGAAAACAAAAAAAACAAATATAAATTCTCAAATTCGAAGTAACAAAGCGTTAAGTGATCGACAAACATCAACCAGCGCTCGCTCAATTTGAAACCAATTCCAAGAAATCCCAGCCAGTCTCAACATGAGTCTGTAGATAGAGGATAGACCCCATAATAAATATGACTGATCATTTGGAACCCGTCGCGACTTGCTGTCGATCGATCGTTTATGCAAATTTCTTTTGTATTTTCGATGATTTGATCATTGGCTTTTTTTCGACTGCAAGAAGGAAGACAAGATCATTAGGTCTTTTGTAAGTCTTAGGGGAGGGGGAGACTGCTTCTATTAAAATATAATGTAGGCGTTTATTGCCCTCTTGCTCATTTAACTATCCCATCCGACTAACGATCTTGTTACTCTGAATAAATTTACACGAATTGTGAGAAATTTGACATGCAACGCTGGTTTTCTGGCGCGATCGAGTTGTCATTGATCTGCTATTTCAGGGTTTCTATTTTTTTTAGATTTCAGTTAAGCATACAAAGGTCTATTCTGTATCCATTTTAAAAGCTTTTAACGTACGACAAACAGTTATGAACGAAATTCCGTGATTTGTTCCGCATCATGACCGACAAGTGTAATGTTGTGATTGTGACATAATCTGTGTGCCTATTGATCGTGGCAGAGTTTGTTTTGTTAAACAAAACAAAAAAAATCACAGAAAAACTATGCAAATCTTGTTTTCTACTTCTTCCATTTATGGGTCGAATTAACAATATTGTAAGGCAACCAAAATGGAAATTAAAAGTGTTTATTGTGTTTTGGAAATAACAGTCAGCTCGTGTTGAATCTAGCATATCTAATGGGGTATGTGTCATTGTGAATTTTTTTTTATTGAAATTTTTGAAATTCGAGATTTTTGGGTTTTGTTTTTTTGTTAGTATTCGGAAGATAAACGTCACTATTGTTGTCGGTTAGATTTAATCAGATTTATGAGGCATTTTAGGCAAGTTGAAAAAATAGAATTGAATAAAAGAAATATAAAGTGTTTTTTGTGAATGCCACCCACGAAAAACAAGCGTTTTCAATGGGAAGGTTAGGCAATGGAGAATCAAACTAATTTGGCATGGACAGAAAATATTGCAAAATTTGGAAGCTTACTGCCCCTCGCTGCTTAAACGTCCTGCGACATTGAGTACTACTCAAACTCGTGTTTCCCATCTCGCTCCTTAAAACGACCCGCTTACTGCAAGGCGTTCCCTTGAATTGACCGATTTTCGAAACAACCTGAACAATTTTCGAAAAATAAAAAATTATTTGGTTACTCAATGCAATTTAATAGTAGGTACTTCAAAATTTCACTATCGAATGAGTAGGTAGTCAATCCTACCTTCACGGCAGCATGCGTCACCATCAAGCATCAACCATAAACCTAAACTTCTGATTGTGATAAGGAAGAATGCAAAGAAAATTCACAAACACCACATGCTTGCTTGTGGCTTGTGCGGGTGCTGTGTGTGCATTTCTGAAATCCTTCTTTCTCCATTGTTTCTTATCTTACTCGTCTCGTCGTTGTTTGTCTTGTTTACTTAAGACCAACATTTATCATCTTTGCTTGAATTTTTTTTTCAAGGCGTTTCCATCCATAACCCAGCTCACTGTCTGTGTACACAAAAAAACAAAACAAAAAATGTTATCAGTGCATCAGAAGGCCCTAGAGTAAATAATTTTTAAATTGAGGTAGGTTTATTGAGCGAACAAAAAAATAACCCAGTGATAACAAAAAGGTAAGACACAATGTTATCAAGAAGTGAGGTTACAGTCGAGTGGTATTTTTTTTTTGTGTTCATGGAAAACAATGAATAATATTGAATTTGATGGCGCAGGAAGGTTGACGTTAAATTAAGTAGAAAGTGGACAGATATTTTTATTTATACTCAGAAAATGATTGATTTGTAATTTTCTACTTAAAATTTATTATTTTCATTATCAACAGCACTTGACATTGTCAAGTTTGTGTTTTATTACATACTTGGCTTCACATTCTTCATGACAGGGACGAAATTGGTCTTATGAGCCAACAAAAACTAGATTCGATAAGACGTTTGCAACACTTTTAGCTACTTGGCTTACCATGTGCATATGCCAATATAAAATGGACTCATAAAGTTCGGTCTGTGAGCAGATATCAGGAGTCCAAAGCAGCTTAAGTATAGGAAACCACTGCTGCAAATTTGTTGGGATTGGATCAATATTAATATTTATCTCTACAAAGATAAAACATTATTCAGTACGTTTTCTTACATTTTCATCTGCTTTGGTCTTTTTTCGTTTGTTATTGCAATTATTCTAAACTTTAGACTTTGAATAGGAATCATAGAGTTTTTGGGCTGCATGATGTATATGTACACTTCTTTTAACAGGCTTACAGTTAAGAAATTAAGAAATCTATGAAAAACCCGAAAAAGTTGAAATAAGCCAAAAAAGCCCGTAGTTCTGCTACTAAAAAAGGCAATAAGTTTGTCAATGACACCTCAGTTGTTAGTTCCCTTGAGAAAGCAGTTCAGCTGTTCAGGGACAATTCAAGGCTGCCAGAGTGTTTGTCATGACTCCCTTAGCTGTTGAGGGTGTTCACGAATATTTCCGACGAATATTTTTTCCTGCTCCTGCTGTGGAAATAGTCCTAAAACAGTTCAACATTTTTAACAAACGCGAAGAGGTGTTCTTAACAGTGAGTAACCCTTCCATCTATGTATCCCACTCTTCTGATATATTCAAAAATAAGCTAATAACAATAAGTTATTAAAAAAAAACTTTCTTCAGCCACTAATTATCACCTATCGTCTTTGCAGCACGAAAGCTTCGAAATGGCGTTCGATGCTACGGGTCCAAATTTATCAAATGGCTGGTTGAAATGGAACAACTCTTGTTTTTCATGTAAACATCGGAAAAAATCGGAACTTCGTTATTCTGAAGTCTGAATTCCAGAATTCAATATGGACAGAAATAAATCCGAACCCTTATAGAAATCATTTTGACACTCCTCTTTGGTTTAATCATATTCAAATCCTCTCAGCTTGTAAGCGTTGAAGAGTCATTATGACACACATCAATAGGTACTTAAGGCCGCAATGGTCTACAAATGTTGACTTTTTTAGCTTTCTTTTTCTGAGAATTAACTCTTTGACTCAACGCTTTAAAACCTGAAATATATTGCTTTTTTTTTGATAGACCCTGTTACAAAATCATATTTCGATCGCTTAAAATATGGGCACTTAGAGACAATTTGTTGTTACATAAAAGCTGCATAATTATTAAAGTCACACTCCCAATGCTCCTTTACAATCGTTTATGTCTCGCTGTCACTTTATATATTCCTTTTTCTAGTTCTCGAATAACTCGTTAAAAATCTTTTGCTAATTCACAAAATGTCAAACTCCATTCTTTCATTCCTAATCTCAACTCACCTCACAATACTCGCGAAACTTTGAACCATGGCTGCAAAAAAAAAGAAAAACACGTAATAAGATTGTCATTTCCTTTCACAAACTCGATATCGAAGAGCCAGTTAAACAATTCTATTCTCAAGCTTCAATCTGTAGTCCAAGCTATTTTTATCTCTCAACGTTTTTCAAGAATGGCACTGGCAGTGGCAGAAAATAAATAAAACCAACAACAAAACTCACACAAGAAATAAATTGTAAAAAAGAAGGCAGGCAGAATCCTCCTATCCCGTGGCTTAAGCCATGCGTTCGTCGGTCGTCGTCGTCGTCATCCGATAGAGAAATAGAAGAAGCAAAGAGGCTCTCGCAAAACCAGTAGCCTTTGATGGAAATGTTTTATCAAAAAGTGAAACCCTTTTATTTTTTGTTTGCTTGTTTTGTACTGGTTCTGTGCTTTGTTAGAGGTCCACTTTTGTGCTGCAAAATATATACCTAAATAACCCTTGATCATCATCGTTGCTGGTTGCTGTGCTCCAGCTTCGATGGAGAGCAAGAAAATTGATGATTGTTTGATAAGAGTTTGAAAGAAAGAGCGAGAGTCAGATTGTAGAGGGGGATAACGCAGTGGTAGTCAAGGTTCTTCTTGCGGCAAATTTAATTAAGTAAAAAAATGATTAGATAACTTCAAGTGGTTACGAAATAGGGTAAACGTCGGTCGTTGTTTGTTTTTGCAGAATACTTCCTTGACTTTTATTTAATAGTTTTGTTTTTAATTTCAATGCCGACTTGTGGTCAGGGTTCAGCGGACATAAAACTTATGCTAAAAACGTAAATTTCATTGTTGAGTCAGAAACATGCGTCCCGATCTCCGGTGAGTATGCATCTTAGCCTCTCGATTAGGGCGACCTATTTTTTTTAGTTTTCAAATCACGACAACGATGATAGATGACTTAAGGAGCGGGAGACAACAGCCAGACTATGCGACAACACAATCAGAATCAGCAGTGTCACATTATGTGGAAACTAGTTTTTTTTTTTTATAAAATCAGAGAATTGATGCTTGTGCTGTGGTGTCACGCTGATTAATGTATGCGATGTTTTACTTTGTTACTCGTTTGATTTAATTAAGTTCATTGCTTTTCAATTAGTCAATAATGTTGCAGAAATTGATGGAATGTGGGATAGTTTGTTTTAATTTAAACAAATTGATTTGCATGAATTGGAATTCAGTTGTTCCGCTCGGTACTAAAAATTCCTTGAAGTTTTTTTGAATGCGTTGAGAAACGTGTTTTTTTATTCGAATTCGAACAAGATGACGTGAAATAAAGCCAAATTCTCAATTCGCTAAGTCAATTGGAAATTCGGGCCGCAATGAGGAACGGCGCGGCGTTATCAGAAAGGGTTTGGATGGTCTTATTCGAAAGAAGTTTCAAGTTTTGTTAGCCTTCAAGCCAGATGTATTTTTCCAACCGTTGTTCAGTAGTCGTCAATTGACGTGCCTATGCCTTGGCATCAATGTTCTTCCCCGTTTTCCTGTTCCTGAATGACTATCGATTGTTTCTTGGGAAGACACATTCAGGGAAACTGGTAGTGTCGGAAAAAAGGACCAGGTAGTCATCAAGCTTCCATGACTCCCCAGCGTTTGGAGCGCACTATTACTGTTGATTCACCGCGAAGTGATTGACACATTGGTATAGTTCCAGCGAAAATCTAACCGGAGAGAGTTTCAATGGAGCTTTTGATGGACACTTTCACGGACACCTACACTTCTTGAGGCTTTTACCTCCGTAATTAGCATTTCTTAAAACCTCCTTTTCAGTAGGTACCTATCGGGAAAATTGGAGTTACAGAGCAAGCCAGATAACCACTTAAACGACGTTGAGTTCAAAACGTCTTAATGGATTCTTTAAAAGTACTCGTTCTATGCCAACGATACAATGGAGAATTAGCGCTTGAGGAGATGGTTTGTGAGGCAGTGTTGGCTTACAATCTTACATTGGTCTTGAATGGCGCACAAACGGAATTTCGAAAGGTTCAATTCAAATTTTTATGATTACATATTAATTATTCGAATCTGAATACCTAAAAGGCTTTAGGATTTTGACTTTTAACTTGTGTATGCAGTTTCATGGCATTGAAGTCTGAAAAGTCTTCATTTTAAAATACGTTGAGAAATAATTTATATTCCCATGTTCCTCGGAATTAAAGTTATCATCCTTCGGCATCAGATTCCTCAAAATTTCGAGGTAAACATGTCTGTCTACCATGAGGTGCAAAGAACAATACAAAAAATCTCAAAATATTTGCTACTGACCATCAGTGTCTGTTTAATGACACAAGGCACAGCACAACCATCACTCGTTTTCGTTTATTTATTTCTACTTACTTATGCAGTCCGCATAAATAAATCGCAGACTTCCCTTTTGCGTCAGATCTCAGTCATTTTTTTTTGTTTAGTTAATTTTGGTCAAAACACAATGTTTGCGGCGATGAGACCGATGATAGAACCAAAAACAACAACAGCAAAAGTGATAAGGATAAAATAAAATCCTCTTTGCTAAAGTAAACTATTTTTCCCTTGTAAGAAGTAATCATTACGAGAAATATTTACTTAAGCCACTGTAGATAGCGCTAGACTGTATGTACTATATCCCAAACAATTAAGATTACACGCCGCGCTTGGCGGTCGTCGTCGTTGCTCGGTTACTGGTCGCAGTTGCTTAGCAGCACCACCGCATGGCAGATTAATCGCGCAGAGGTCCCGAATAAGGGCAACACGAATTAAAATTCATAAAAAAGGAAATAAATAAAAAGGAAGAATATGGGAAAAAACAAACACAAACGAAGCGATAACGTTGTCAGCCGTTCAACGGGGATATTGCATATCGGTGGCGAAGCCCAGCTCAGACCTTATAACTCACCATCGACAAAGCGAAGCGTCGAAATGCAAACGTCCCCATAGGATTGTTTGCTGTCTGTCGACAACTCCGTTGTCTTCGTAGCTGTCTTGTTATCCCTCGGCGCGGTGTATGTAATGGTTTTTTTTGGGACAAATTTGGCATTCTCGACACATATAATTTTTTTTTTTTTTTGGATTCAATCGATTTCCGGGGATTTCCTTCCTTGATCGTGAACGCGTGGTCCTCTTCGCATCGTTCATCGAGCCGAACTCACAAATCTTGAATGATATCCCGCCTGTACCGCGTTGGTTCGACTGTTTCTTGTCGAACCAATTCAATTCAATTAGATACGCATTCAATGACATACACATTGAGCGAAAGAATTCGCATGTCGACAGTTCCTTGACCTGTCTTTTCTCCTTTGGTCATGGTTTTGACTTTTGCGGAGGAGGGATCGATGGTCGATCGAATTTGAATTTTGGTATGGTTGCCAAAATGTCAGGGTGGATATTTATGTTTGTCGAAATTGTTTGATTTTTTTTTTTATATTTAATGGACAATGGACATTTGAATGGAACACACAATTACGTTTGACATCATTTAAGGGTAACGAAATTTGCATAACGTAACATGAAGCTACTGAAATTTTGTAACTATCAAAAACATTTTTTCTTGTTTTCCTCTTCAAGAAGAGTTCGAGACAGTGGAACGGTTCGTTTCCACTATTTGAGCTCACGGCTTCTTAGACTCTCTATAGTGTTAAAAAAAGTACAAAATTGTCATCATCGCCTTCACAAGAACAGCATCACTCTGTGTCTTTACACTCCGACAGTTCCATAAAAAAGGATGAATGCACTCAAAATATAGGAACGAATCTACAACACAAGTACATTATCTTTTAGCCACAATGGAAAATCTGTGTGATATGAAAAGTTGTTGTTTTTTTCTCCTGCGATTGTGTTCACAGAAAAAAAAGTGGAGTAGTTCTTTGAGTTGTTTTTGTTGTTTTACCAACAGGAGGACAACAAAAGCGGAAATTCATTATTTTGTGTATGCTTTGTTTGTCTGTTTGTTTTCTGAAAATGGGAAGAAACAATAATATCTTTCTTAAGTAATGAACGAGTGTTGCATATTGTTTCCCTTTGTTTTTTGTTTTGCTTTTCTCTTCAGTTCATTGACCAAAGGAATTATAATTATTCTTTTCCATTAAAAAGTTATGAAAGACCAGAAATCAAAATCGATTATGTCCCGATAGGAAAAAAAAAAATTAAAATCACGTTTTTTTCTTAAAAGGGTGAAAATATCAAAGCAAAGCAAAAGCTTGTGAATAAATGTCGAGAGTGAAAAGAATATTTTATTTTAGTGAATTTAAAAATAGTTACCATAGAAAACCAGTGAGTGAAAATAATTAAAAAAAAAAAAACATCAACAAAAGCTGAAACAATATAAACGGATTACAACAAAATGGTCAACGCTGTTATGGATGCCATTGCGGTAAGATTCATTTTAAAACCAAATCATATGTGCAATTTTTTCACATTTAAGATTTCTGGAACAAACGTGGTCAGTAAGATCTATTTAATATTTCATGGAACCAAACCCGTGCTAATTATATTCGTGAACTCTTAGGGAAACAGCACTAGTCTCCGGACAAATAACTTTTTTTTTCACATTCAATGTTAATATATTTTTTTTTATATTAGTGTTTCATGCAAATCTTAATATTTTTCTAAAACTATGAATATTTCCCAGGAGTTGGGTGTATAAATCAAATGAAAGTAACTTACCTATAACATTAGGTGTGTTTTTTTGGCAAATCTATCCGCAGTGCAGTAGGATTTACCAAAAAAACGCATCCGCAGTTGTTTAATGTTTGTACATATTTAGAAGTTGGTCGCTGCTATCATTCTAAACACGATTATTGAATTTTTCTAAATTCTATCCGCAGCATGATTCTACTTCTACTTTTATCGGCAGTATCGTGTTGTATTTGTAATACATGTAGTCTACTACTGCGGATACGGATAGCTTTGCCAAAAAAATACACCTATTAATTTAAAATGATGAATTCTAAAAAAAAGGGCGGTTTTCCGGAGTCTCCGGACGACTGAAAATTGAGTGTCCGGACATTTCCAATTAAAAACTTCATATCTTTTTTGCTATGAAGTGTTGAGTTTTCTGCATCGGTAGTTATTCCTTGATTAGTTGGCATCCAAATAATAAAAGAAACAATTCCTAGTTGTTGTTTATTTAGACGAAATATAAAAAAAAAAACAAAATCGAAACCTGTCTCCGGACGATTTTGAACCTACTTCACCCCTCGTCTCTTAAATGGCGCATAACTCTTCTGTTTCCTTTCTGAATTTGTATTTCTAATATTAACATGTTCCAAGGTCGACTTGTTTTTGTTTCTTGTTTCCAAAATCTATCTGAAAAGGAACGAAGCCATCAACACTTAACTGATGTATACTGCTTTTTGTGCACATAACCCTTTGATAGGGGTGAAACGTAAAAAGTCATGCTGATCGTCTATTAAGTTTCTTTTTGTGTTTTTTTGTATGCATGACAATATAGAATAACGTTATTTTCAAATAAATAAAAAAGTGGAATAAAGAAACTGGTTCTATTATTCACATGTTGAGGTTTCTGTAAAAAGAAAAATATTTCCTTAAATTGTTGATATTTCTCCATGGATTGACACCCAAATGATTTTAAATGATGATTGATGATAAAGAATAAAAAATGGTACATGGTAACATTTTAATATCCGAACAAAAGTTCTACCCAGTCTACGATTGAAATCTAGTCTCCGGACGGTCGAAGACAACATTGTTGTTTTTCATTTTACTTCCATTAGAGGGATGATAAGTGGTAAATTATATTCTGGATACAAAAAGAACTTTGGCCAGGGAAATTAAACGTTGAAAAAAGAATTTGAACATAGAAAAACTAAATAAATAGAAACTTGGAGCTGTCTGGAGACTAGATTTTCGCTTTATTTGGGACCAGTGCCCCGGAAAGTGAAAAAATTGATTAAAAAAAAGCAAAATTTAATTTTTCTCTTTAGTTTTTAGAAGTTCATTATATTTTCATTCAAACAATCTCCACTGATTACAAGATCGCGCAAAATAAACTATTGCCAGTATATTTTTACAAAATCTGCCACAATTTTTTTAATGTACCTATACCTACTTTGTTGTTTGCAAATTCTGTGTTTAGTTTTTCTTTTATTCCCTATTAAGTGCAAAATCGTCCGGTTACCGGGGTGTGTCGGGAGATTGGTGCCGTTACCCTATATCTCTTAGAATTCGGAATTCTAAATGACTCAAAATCCAGTTGCTTCAATATAAAAATAGGAAGAATATGGGAAAAAACAAACACAAACACAGACCAAGCGATTACGTTGTCAGAAGTTCAGCGGCGATAGCTTAAATATATCAAGGCCAAAAGTGAGTTTTGTGTCCTTGCTTCGTACAATAATGCACAAATTAGAGTGATGTCAAAATTAAAATGCAAAATGTTGTTTGACACATTCTGTCACTCCAATTTTCAAGAACTTGAATCAAGGTGTATTGCATTCATTGCCTTAGTTTCTTAAAAAAGTCTTATAACACGATTTGGGAATTTGGTGTGCTAAATATTATGATTGTGACTGATACTACAGGATTGTGTGAAATTCCTGTATGTATTAGTGGTAGTTCAAATCAATATCATCAAAATCAGAAATATCAGTTACTACTTACTACAACTGTTTAACGAGCACCGTTAACAGAAATTATGTTGCCACGAGTCCACTGTCCACTCAATGAGGGTGCATTGAATTCTCAACTATGTCGCGTAGTTCTGCCTAATTTTTGTTTGGTACCGTCAAAAAAGGGTTTTTCTCGACCAAAAACGTGATCTATTTCAAGCCGATATAAAATTGCAAGCCGATACGGAAGTGCGAGGAATTTTGAGATAATGAGCTCAGAGTGCTTGGCTACAGCAGTCACATTCTCGTCAAATCGCGGCGTGAGTGAAGTCCAATGAGATTCCAGTCTTACGAAAGTTTGTGTACAAAGCTTGCATACACCAGGCGCCATTGAAAAGTTCTTTTCAAAAATCGCATTTTTGGCTTCCCTTTTTGGAAATAAATTTTCGATATTTCCGAAGCACTTCAACCACTTAACCAATTCAAGGCAAACAGGTCTCGGTGTCAAAATAACCTTTTTTAGATTTACAAAATTTGTATTCTAGGTTTATCAAACATTTCCTCTACACTATCGCCTATACCAATACTCTTTCAAGCAATTTTTCATCAATAAAATCATTTGATTCATGTCATTATTTTTATTGACAAATTGATTGGAAAACATGTTTGAGGTTTTTTTTCTGACAGCTAAATGAAAGGAGCATCACTTCATCCTCTACAAACTGATGGCAGTAAGATAATCTCTAACTTCTGACACTCTAGCTCAAACTGAAAAAAGATGTTACTACCATGCTCATTTGTTTTATACCACTTCTTTTGTGTGTTACAAATATTGAAGCAAAAATAACAAAACAAAACAAAAACCATAAAACCACTGATATGAATGACATTGAAATGTCACTGTCAGCTGAACTATTACAAGAAACACGAGACGATATTGATGCATGCCATGCTGCTGATGGCATGCTGTGCCACTGATTATAATTATGGCAGTTTTCCCATCATCATCATCAGCGTGTCGGTCGTGTCTATAACCGAGAACGAACTTGTAAGATATCCATGAATCGATTAATTGTGTTTTGTTGTGAGGAATGAATAAAAATAAAATAAAAATTATAAACTAATTGCATGTTGCCATGGAAAGTGTTAGCAAAGCAAGCGATAGACAGGCAGAGACAGAAAGAGGTTAGATAATGTGAGTGAACTTTTAGATAAAACTTTTGAATGCCGAGGAAGAAGTCGTGGGATAGGATATTGGTGTTGTATTTCTGTCAATTTTTTTGTCCTCCTTATACAAATTTAGAAACTTCATCGATGAATTCCCAAGGCTCTTCAACCTAATGTTAAAATATTGAAAATCAATATGTTTACGCCATTGTCCGTATTGTCAAGTTGACGCGCCCAGTAAATTTCTATCAATTATCACGTCGAATCCAAATCCAACTCGAGACAAGACTATGTCAGACATGCATCAACTTTTTGTCGGTGTGCCTGGCCCGAGGAATCAAGTGGCACAAGTGGCAATCAAATTAAAATTCGGCTACAAAGAAAAAACGATAACACACATAATGAGCTACAACTCTGCAACTTTTGCCTTCGGGTGGTGTCTTGAACGAAATGAAGTTGTAAATCTTTCGGATTATTCGAATTAAGCTGAATATCAATATTTTTAAGTGATCATAGGTGAAGTTGAAATTCATGGGAAAATTTAAATTTCCAGTGAATGTGTATCCAAAAAATATATTGGGTGTGTTGAGATATAAAACAAGTCGTAATCATTAATCAAGATAATATAGTCCGCGGTGTGGTTTTGCCAATACGTCGTGCATGGTGCATTGTATGGTTTGATAGATATAACTTGATAAAGGTCACACCAGTCATTGCCGTTGTAAATACACAACTGACAGTGAACAAATGAAGTTTATGAAGTTTGAAATCTGTTTTGAAAGCGTGAAGTCCAATCAGGCTTAATGGATAAATTTTGTTTCTTTGATATTTTGTTGATTGTGATTGAGAGGAACAACAGACAAGTTTGGAATGTTAGAAGCTTGAATACCTTGTAACTGGTGAAAAGGTGTTTTAAAGCTAAAATCTTAAATTATTTTGAAATTTTACGTTCTTATCAAATCATCGATCTTATAACAATCAAAGAACTGTACGTGTTCCTGAATAATTCGAAAATCTTTTTTCTCTGTTACAGGAAGATTACAACCTTGTATGTAATCTCGAAGGTCTTCGTAGTAAGTTCAAAGGTAACAAATTTAATTGCTTGAAACACGACAAAACATTGCGAAATTGTTTGGTCTTCCATGGCGTATGCGTGCTCTTCTTTGGTATGTAACTTTGGAAGATTAAATTGAAAGGGTGGTGGCATCATTGGACATTTTTGGAAATTCAGAATTGGAACAACGTTTCGGTCGACGTGGCAGAGCCATTTTAACCGCCTTTGTTTGCTGAAATTAAAAATATGGATTTAAAAGACCTCTAGTTATTGCAGGATTGATTGTATATCATCCTACGCCATAATCTATCTTTTGCTGACCGAGTTCCTAAATCTTGAAAAGATTCATCAAGACGATGCCAATTGGCTTCCTCAGAGCTGATATTTGATCTTTTTAGACTCTTCTTTTGGGAATTGTGAAGAGTCGATGTTGTTTTTGTATTCAAATCCTGCCATCAGGTAGTTGCTTACGTATATGTTATCGCAATTCGCAAGCAAAAAAAGTAATCATACGCCATAGGGGCCGATGTTCGTTTATTTTTGAATAGTGAATTTCCAACTTTTCGGAAGTTTTGAAATATTTTAATTTTTATAAAGCATGTGAATGTGAAATCAGTAACCTTCATGGCACATTACAACACAACTAATTGAGTTGTTGCTTCAATTTCACCAAACAATCGACACATAAAAGCAGAGGTCAAACATCTAAATCTTCGACATTCTACAATCATGTTCACCACCTGAACAAGATATTCACTTGTGGTGTTACGTCGTTGGTCTTCGAACTAAAGACTTAAGACTTAATGCATTTTTTCTGCAAAGCAATGTAAGAACAGCATTTTTGCATTCCAGTTGACAAGTTTTAATCCTCTCCACAAACCACACCACGGGCCAGTGAGTTTCAAACCACGAAATTGCTTGCCACTTCTTTTAATGAAAAATTCCACCAACCAGATCGTAACTGAGGGTGTAGTTTTTGTGGTGCGTACAAACGATGATGTACGCGCTGCGCTGTCAAAAAATTCACCAGACCGTATCACTCAAGTTCCGATCAACCAAATCAATCACATCAATTTTCATCCAGTCGTGAATGAATGACATGAATGTCAAGAAAAGAGGGTGTGTTTTTGCATCGAATCGGATGTTCGATAACTTATTCTGGATTTTTGTATGATTTAGTTTTGGATCGGCTGAAAGACAAGCATACTTTCATTCCACTTCCAATAAAAACTTCAAAAACACGCTTTGATCATTCAAAATTCGAGCTACATGCAACGTTTTGTTTAAAACAATGAAAGACCCAATTGCCCAGGAATTTTCCCACCGACACCCAATCCTAGTCCAATTAAAAAAATATAGCTGCCTCCTCATTAGAATATTTTGTTTGAGCTTCACAACAAAATGCGCAAAATATTTTGAAATCCGCACTCATTTCCGATGACATTCGCAAAAATATTTCCACTGCCGTCCGTCTATCATACTCGTCGCCGTATCTATTTCATGAAATCCGATAAATTTGTATTTCGAACAAAATGCAAAACAACGAATAAGAAAAAAACATCTCTAAAGAGCAATAAAAAATGTAAATAAATAACTTCAAACAAATGAAAAAATATGCAAATGACGGTGAAATTAATTAACCCAAGACTTGCACATGCAGTCAGCCAGCGAGCGGTTGGTCTGTCGGTCTAGTCCGATGCTACCGAAGCATGAAATTCGATAACTTGGGAGTTATATTTGACTGTTGGTGCTGCAGCAGAAGCGCCTTTACAACTTACATGACAGCAAGAGACATAGACGAGTACGATGAAATGGAAAACGGTTTTTTTTCCTTTTTGCCTTCCCTTTGCCTCTGGGGCTGGGTGCTATCGCACACTTACTTGCACTGCACAGGCCAACTGATGGCGTGTCATTAAAAATCTTGCGGTATTATGTTTTGCTAGCGGTAGGCAAATTACATGAACTTCAACGTCAATTCCCGCTGTGCGTTGTTGCCATTCCCTTTGGCAGTCTCTTGTCAGTTTGACGAGGTTTTCAATTGCGTATATGCCGTTGGATTTGCTGCAAACGAAGTTGATGACCACAAACGACAAAACCGCAAAACTGATTTTACTGTGTCTGTTGATTGATTGGAAATCAGGTTCTACCACATAAATGTTTTGACAGATGCGGGTAGGTCTTCACGAGACAAGTCAGCGCAGTGCTTTACTCGTATGTCAAAATCAGGCGGGTTAACGAGGCATATTGGATTTTTGTTGTTGTTTTTTTTTTTATAGGTAGGTGGTTTCCTTATTGCGCTTGGTTTGGGTTGTGCTGATTTCAAGTTCGGACTTCGGGGAATGAAAGTGAAAGTATATTGCAATTTTCAAATGTCAAAATATAAACATAAATATTAACCGGAGAGGTTGGTTCTTGATTAATTATGAATCGTCTTAAGCTTATGAAATATTGCTTTAAGAAGTAGGTACTTACAAGTATCGAAAATCGCGTATTTATCTTCCGAAGTACTTGCGTGATAAAAATGTAGGTAATCAAATTAATTTTTCAAGAATAATGTGCTTGAGTACTTAAGTGCTAATTTGTTGAGTGTTCTGAATACCTATGAAGAATCCTAGTACTTTGAGCAGGATTCAAGTTATACAAATAAAATAACACCCAAACTTTGCTCCTTTACACAAAGTCCAAAAAATGTTTGCAACCTTGCAAACAATTTGATTAGGAACAGTAAATTATTATTACAGATTTGCTTCTTCTTCACAATACTAGAGTTAAAATGCGTCTTTTTGCTTTTTTTTTTTCTTAAGTGCAGAGTTATCATATTGTTACCTGCGCTTAATATTTGTACTTGAATTACTTAGGTAAGCACTTTAAGGTCTTAAAACAAAATCTCAGGAACTCCTAATGAAAGCAAAAAAACAAAAATCAAATAAATCTACCGGTGTTGGAGAATTCCTTTATACTTTATCGGATTCCAACTCAAACAATAAATTCTACAAACTTCTTCAAAGTATTGCATGAGATACCCTTAACAAAAGATATTCAACTAATAATTCTAAAGCAGATTTAATTTCTCCTTAGAAACTAAATTGATGACGGTTCTCAACTTGTCGGGGGGACGTTGAAAGTTTTCAATCCGACAACCCAAGTGCGTTTCTCTCCCACAATAAATAACCGTATCCTTTCTCCGTGAAAGAATCTCTCTCTGTTTTTGTCTAAAAGGACGTGGAAATGCCACTGAGACGAACTATACTTCTACCTTCGTCTAAGGGTATATCAAAAACCCCCAAAAGAGCAAATACATTCATGCTATTCGCATTATGACTCGCGTTGCATAGCGTAACAAAACATCTCTCATCCAATAAACGCGATCATAACTCACGTAATAATATCTTGAATAAATGTTATTGTGGTTTTCGGCTGCCGTTGCCGTGGAAAAAGAGAATTTCAAGTATCCTTTTAGAGTTCTGTTCCTTTTAGTTCTATTCAAAATTCTCCAGACCCAGCCATCCACCAGGGGAATGCTCTGAGTAGACGAAAAAAAACTTCGTCTATAATCCTCAAAAGTGTTTTGGAATCCTATGGACCACACTACGACAGCGACGACGACTGCAGGCGAACCGCATATCATTCCTCATTCTTCAAGTTGAATAGAAACCTTGTTGCTTAGGAACTAAAACTTTGCCTTTCTTTTGATTTTCTTTTTTTTTCTTCCTTGCTTCCCTTTATTTTAAATTATTACTTCTTGAGACATGATTCAAGGAGCAACTACATCATACAACCCTTCTCCACAGGGAGCAAGGATATTCTATTTTCCTTATTTCTTTTTTGTTTCTATTATGTAACGTCTTCCTTTGGTCGTCGTCATATCGTCTTGTTGGGTTGTCCCTTCGGAACCATTTTAAGATGGGAACTTTAAAGTGCAGTCAAAACTGAACCTCAATTTCGTTACTATTAACAAGAAAAGGAAAAAACAAAAGTGCAAAAAAAAGGAAAAAAAAAGTTTGTAATTTGGTTTATTTATTTCTTCATTTGAATTCTGATTGTTTCTTTATTTCTTTTTCTTTCTTTTGGTCCGCTTGTTTGGTGATTCGCGCTTGGGCATTGCAGAAATACAAAGAAATCGCTGTTGATGTGGCAAATGAGAAAAGTTAAATTAAGTTTGCAGTTTCTTTGACGTTCGAAAGGCGAGAATGAGAGTTTTCCTTTGTCAAAATAATTTGACAATTTCTGAATCGTTTCAGCTACCACTTCTCCCAATACTTACCTTTACATTTAAGATACTAGCCGTTGAAAATATTTCTGTTGCACCTTCTTAGAACAACAACAGACATTTTTTACTTATTTCAGTCCATGCAAAGTGCTGATCTTCAAGCTGGTGAATGCTATTGCAATAGCAACTGGGATTGCTAATAGCATAAACCAACTTAGATGTCAAACGTTTAGCTGCGAAAAATAAATAAAACGTGTTTGTGGGTGTTTCGGTTTACCACCCAATTTCCTTCACCTAAATGCAGTTTTAACAGTACTGTGCAAAAAATGTGTAAACATAACTCTACAATTAATACTAGAGGCAACTTGAAGACTGTAAAATTACTGAAATCATCTGGTTTCAACTTTTCTTACATTTTAAGATGTCAAGAGCTTTATCATCCTCTAAATTGGTCCAGCAATGCAAAGAGGCCCTCAAGGAACTAGACCTGAGCTTTTCTCTAATCTACCAGGCCATAGGAGCTACGATCGAAATAAGAAGGCAGACGAGCTAGCTAGGCAAGGATCAGCCCTTCACAACTCATTGGCGGTGAGAAAATATGCTCCTTTTGGAGTTGTAAAGGGAAATATCCTCACAAAATACACACCAGAAGCAAACCATAGGTGGAATATATGTATTTGAACAACGATAGCAACTTAGAGGTGCTTTCACCAATGTCTTTTTCCGTCAATTCCTTTGTTTGGCCGGAGTTATAGCTATTTCAGTCAAATAATATCGTTGTTCAAATACATAAATAGAATTGACGGACGCAGCCTAACTGCTGCGGTGTTAAAATAACAAAAAACAAAAAACAAAATAATAGGAATAGCTTAACCAGTCGCACACCTATAAAACCAAATCAATAAATTTAATTTCCAAACCAAGGCATGACATAGCCAAGATTGTTGCACTGGGCACTGGTCTATAGGGGAGCATACAGCAAAATTGGGTATACCATATAACACTTTCTGCCGCAGCTGCAAGGACCAGGATGAAAAAGAAACGGTCACACACTTTCTCTGCCATTGAGCGGCCTTGGCTAGGAAAAGAGCACTCCATTTAGGTATTGAGGAACTCTCAGAATTCAAGATCAAAAACATTATCTCCAATACACAAAGTGGCTTTAGCGCACCCGAACGCACATTTTCTTGTTAATTTTTCGTCAATAGTATTTCAGAAGAAGATGGGCCTTAGATTCAACTTGGTTCAACAAAATTGCAGCATCAATTCAGTCTAAGTGCAACCAAGTCTGTGTGGTAAATTCGAGTTGGATATAGATGACTTGCTGAAAAATACCTGATCCACCAATTGCATTTTCTCAAGAGCATAAAATAGTTTGTAAATGATTACATCACTGATGACGACATTGAATTTTCAAGATTCGAAATTTTTCAAGTCTATGCTTAATAACATGTAGTGTCCTTGGCTTAGTGGTTTGGTCATTTGGTGCGTTGGCTGCTAAGTAGAACGTCATGGATTCGAGTCCTACTCGTGCCCATAGTTTTTTTTTCATCTTTCACGGGCACTGCCTCTTGCGAAGAACTGACAAGACTTCAAAGAGTATCAATCTGTCATGAAAAAGTGCTTTTAAACTTTGCCGTTCGGAATCTGCGGTTAAATTGTAGGTTCCCTCAATTCTTTTTATTTATTTCACTACGTTAAATACTAACGCTAGGTTTACAAAAAAACTTATATCTAACAAAAAACTTACATATAAAAAAAATATGTATTATATAATATGTACAAAGTAATATATTTAAATAGGTACTTATTCACAAATACAAACATTACTAGTAATAACATCAAACACTAAGTTAAGAATTTAAATAATGAAAGTAAAAATGTATTTTGAAGTTATCTGATTTTATAATTTGATTGTCAGAATTTAAAAGAAAATTATTTTCATTATAAATTTTTATTAACTGATTAATTGGATTGGAACCATAGTTTGATCGGCTAAGATTTGCTCGAATTGGCACTCGATTTCTTAAGTAAATTCGGCTTATATTAAAGTGAAAACGACACAAAATTGATGGAGACGAAATGGATCCATTCAAAATTCCAACAATAAAGCAGAGTTGCAAGTACTTTCGGTGACTAGTTAGTGATGGAAAACCTATACCTAAGTTGTTGCCTAAGGGAATAGGAAGGCAAAGCTGATTCATGAGACCATGGGAAAAAACGTAGAATAAATTTAAGGAATCTTCTTTGGACACCTTCAAGTCTATGAATATGATTCGAGTAGTAGGGGGCCCAAACTATACAACCGTATTCAAGGACTGATCTGACAAACGATACAAATAGAGTTTTAAAGACATAAGGATCTCGGAATTCCCTACCAAATCTTTTTATAAATCCAAGCGTCTTATTAGCTTTTTTTACAATAATATGGTTATAATGGTCAGTAAAAGATAATTTTGAGTCCAAAATGATGCCTAAGTCTGAGAAGTGATTCAATTTTTCCAGGTTTGAAGAGTTAAACGTGTAGTTATAGTCAATAATATTGTGTTTTCGTGTAAAACTCATAGTTTTACACTTGTCAATGCTTAACAATAAACGATTAGTATTGCACCATTCCCATAGACGAAGTAAGTCATCTTATAACAATCTTCAGTCCGTTAGGGAATTAATTTTTCGAAATATTTTCACGTCATCAGCGTATATTAAAGACATAGAATTTCTTAAGACAGATGGGAGATCATTTATAAACAGAACAAATAACAATGGACCAAGATGGCTACCCTGAGGTACACCAGAATTGACAATAAACGGGTTGGAATAGTCATTTTTGAACACAACACAATAATATCTGTTTGTAAGGTAGGAAGATATCCATGTTATTAATTTATCATTTAGTCCAATTTTTTCTAATTTCCCTAAAAGTACTTTATGGATTAGTTTGTCAAATGCTTTGCTAAAGTCTGGGGGGTAATTCCCTAATTTTTAAAACGATTATCGTCGAGACGATAATTGAAAACGATAACGTTTTCAATTTGCTTTCTGTAACTCAGCGAAAGTAGTGTCGTGTATCGTTTTGCTGAGAGAGAGTTTTGAAATATTATTATATGTCAAAACTCAAAATAATTATTTAAAATCGAATTTGAAATTGACGTTGGTGCACCAAAAATATAAAATAAACCCGTGGAAAATGTAAGTTTTAAAATAAAACATTGCAAAATACTGCATATTGTTTAATTAAACAAAAAATTATTTTTTTAAAGGGCTGTGACTTCAAACCAAATGAAGATTATCGTCGAATTCATGGATGAAAATCCCAATTCATGGACGAATTGGTCATAATTTTAAACGCAAACGGGCCGCCAATAAAAGACAATAAGGCTTGGAGAAAAGTACGTACCTACATACATATACATACATATCCAAGTTTTTTTTTTATAAATTCAAAATAATCCAAATTTTCACAGGTTTGGACTGACTTTAAGTACAGGACCAAAAATAAAGTCAGTGCAAATATGCAATCTATGAAGAAAACAGGTGGAGGACCCTACGACCAAAAGACTTTGACAGAAGAAGAAGAGAAAATTGTCCAATTAACTTCTCTAAGGAAAGCGGTTTCAGGAAGCAACGCCAAAATCTTTGGTGCCCCGGAACAAAACCAAGTAACAAATCAATCCACCGAAGATTTGGAAAACGACGTGGAAAATTTGCTGGACAATGTGCTGGAAAGCCCAAAAAAACATTCCGAAGCTGACATATTATCAACTGGTCGGAAAAGGTAAGAAGTAAAGATGAAAAATATTGTTTTTTCTTAACAATATTTTTGATTGTAGATTTTCAACTTTGTTTAACAAAGGAATTACTTCTCCAAAAAAGAAAAAAGAGGAATCAACACTTTAAGATCTTTTAAAGATCCAAATTGAAAACGACAAGAAGTACCAGGAGGGTGTTTTGTGCCTGCTTAGAGAAAAAAATACGCAGGATGCTATTTTTCAAGACAAATTACTGGCACTTTTAGAAAAACGCAATCAAATTGCAGAAAACCAACTAAAACCCAATTAATTTTTGTTATTGAACACCAATATCAAGTTTTAATTAAATAAAATATTTAAATTTACAATGAGTTTTTAATGTTATCTCTTATACGAACTGCTAAACGCCTCATTTCATTGCTTGCAGGATTTGATTCTTCAGATTCGTTCAAGACGTTTGGAATATTGTCATTGCTCAATATAATATCATGTTCTACTACATTATATTGAATACAAATGTTGTGTAAGGCAGCGCATACATTTGCGAAAACAGCTATTTTGTCGGGGCTGTAGCTACTTTTCCTTTCCTCCAAAAGAATTCTCCATCGACCTAATTTTGTATATATATATATATATATATATATATATATATATATACAGGGTGATTCACGAGCGTTGTGCCAAAAAGCTAGAGCGTGTAGGTTGAGTTGAGACAAGAAAAAAATCGTATGAGAGGGGGGGGTCTATTCCCCCCCGTTTAGCCGGGAGGGGCAATTTTCTGAAAAATTGACTTATTTTGTTTAAAAAAATATTAAAAATCAACGGCTTCGTTTACAACACCGTGCTATACCTTTCTGAAAAGCCAAAAACTTCTTCTTTCACTTTGTTTTTAAATTAAATTGTTTTAACAAATAGTTTTAAGAAAATAAATTTTCAAACTCAAAATTTTCAAAAAAAAAGCAAAAAAAAAAATTTTTGAACTCATTTTTTTCAAAATTTTATGTTATTAAGTACTAATTTTGTTTTAAAAATTCAACATGTTTGTTAATTTTTAGTCGAAAACAGAAAACTGGATGCAAAAATGTCTTTTCGTTTTTGAGAAATTAAGAAAAAACCGAAACCACTTTTTTCTAAAAAAATGTTTGTTTTTATTTTTACCTATCTGGACTTTTAGTTTAATTTATTAATTTAATTTATAAATTTAATTTTTTGTAATTGGAGTTTTATGAGGACTCAATAAAGTAGAAAAGTATTACATTATCTCTGGATTAACCATTTTGTTCATTGATATCGTCTGAAAACTGAACTGTAATTTTTTCTTACTTACCTGGGGCCGCGGCCACTCGCCGGCGAAGAGTTCTACCTGCTAGGGGCTTAAGATAATTAAACCGCATTTTTTCTTGAATGAAAAAACAATTAACAACCTAAAGGTTAATAAAAGGCATCGCATATTTACTAAACCACCATTTACAATTAAAATATTGACTCATCAACACATAACAATAACAAACTCATACGCTTGAGAATAGTTAGCGGACAGGACCTTCTGCTACGGTTTAACTTGTTGTCGAGATCGAGAAGCCGAAAGACTCTTCGCTGAAAGATATCCCAATAGATGGCGCCCAAGTCGTAGCATGTTTTCAAGAATCCGCCGACGAGAGCGCTGAGAGCTAGAAGTGAAAGGTCAATGGCAGACGTTATCAATGAAAAAAATGATTAATCCAGGGAAAATCCAATACTTTTCTACTTTATTGAGTCCTCATAAAACTCCAATCACAAAAAATTAAATTTATAAATTAAATTAATAAATTAAACTAAAAGTCCAGATAGGTAAAAATAAAAACAAAAATTTTTTTAGAAAAAAGTGGTTTCGGTTTTTTCTTAATTTCTCAAAAACGAAAAGACATTTTTGCATCCAGTTTTCTGTTTTCGACTAAAAATTAACAAACATGTTGAATTTTTAAAACAAAATTAGTACTTAATAACATAAAATTTTGAAAAAAATGAGTTCAAAAATTTTTTTTTTGCTTTTTTTTTTGAAAATTTTGAGTTTGAAAATTTATTTTCTTAAAACTATTTGTTAAAACAATTTAATTTAAAAACAAAGTGAAAGAAGAAGTTTTTGGCTTTTCAGAAAGGTATAGCACGGTGTTGTAAACGAAGCCGTTGATTTTTAATATTTTTTTAAACAAAATAAGTCAATTTTTCAGAAAATTGCCCCTCCCGGCTAAACGGGGGGGAATAGACCCCCCCCTCTCATACGATTTTTTTCTTGTCTCAACTCAACCTACACGCTCAAGCTTTTTGGCACAACGCTCGTGAATCACCCTGTATATGATATACATTATATATTATATTTAAAAAAAGCAATAAAATTAACCTTTGTATACACCAATACATCTCTCTACTATGTTTCTTGCTTTAGCATGTATACTATTGAAATGTGTTTTCGTTGCGTCATCCGAGGATCTATAGGGAGCAAGCAACCAAGGTTCTAAAGGGTATCCACTATCACCTTTAAAATTTAACAATTAATTACGACTTTTTTGATTGTTTTTTCGCACATACCTAGAAGCCAATAGTTATGGTTTTGGTGTTTGAATGCGTTTTCAAAAAAAAAACGTTCATTGGAATGTTTCCACACAAGAGAGTCGTGAGCAGATCCACCGTATCTAGCATTAACAGCCATAATCCTCATATTATTATCACAGATCTACATACATATATAGGTTTATTAATATAAATGCATGTTTTTTTTCTTTTAGTTTACTTACAATCATTGCATTTAAACTATGTTTCCCTTTCCGATTAAAAAAAATGTGTTCGTCTTCCTTGGGTCTTTGAAAAAAAAGATGTGTACCGTCTATACATCCAACGACTAAATATAAATTATGATTGTCTTTTATTTTTCATTTTACAAACTTAATTTAAACTTACTCCCAGGCAATGAATATTTTTGGTAAAACCATTGTTTTATTTTGGTCTTTTCAACCTCGTTGGAAATGCTCCATTTTATCCACACGGGACATAATATGGATTCCAGACAGATAGCTGTTTTGGTCACAATTTTGGAAAGTGTGCTTTGTGCTAAGGCAATTCCAAAACCATCACCAGTTAACCACTGATACCCACCACTTCCCAAAGTTTCAAGGGTTGCACACAGTCGAAGAATTGGTGGTATTCGAGTGGATCGGCAACCATCATCTAAATTGACCGTTTGGAGTATCATCAGAAATGCTTCTTTATTAATTCGAAATCGTTGAATAAAACTTGAAAAGTTGAATTTATTCAAAACCGTAAGAAACTTACAAAATGATTGTTTGTATTTAGACACTTACATATGGTTTGGAAGAGACAACGGATTTGACTTGTCTCTTAATTGTTTTCGCATTCTTACTATTTTTAGTTTATTTTCTCGTCGATCGTTTTCGTCGTTTTGGTTTTGAATTATCAAATAATTAATACGACGGAACATGATTCGAGGAGATTTCCAAACGGTTAAAAAGTATATGTCATATTTACGTTGAAGGAAAACAAACTATTTTTCGATTTATTTGTTATTTATTTGATAAAGTTAAATAAGTAATCAAAAAATGTATGAAAACGATAGCTACTTAGCTATCGTCTCAATGTTAACGTTTCGACGAGAACGTTTTGTCGATAATCGTCTTAGGGAAAGCAAAAAAAATTGAGCGAAAACGATATCGTCTAAATGATTATCGTTTTCATTGTAACGTGAAGCAAAACAATCGTTCAAATGATATCGTCTGACGATAATCGACTTAGGGAATTACCCCCCTGTAAATACACAATCGACTTTGTTGTTTATTTTCAAAAGTTTCAATGCAATAAATGTTGTAAATTCAAGTAGATTTGTAACGGTCGATTTTTTTTCACAAAACCATGTTGATTGTCACAGAAAACAGAAGAACAGTTAAAGGAAAGAACATCACAAACAATGGATTCAAACAATTTTGGTATAACAGATAGCTTAGCTATAGGACGATAGTTGCATATAAGATGCTTAGGACTCTTGTTATGAGTTGGTTTGAGAAATTAATATTTCCATATGAGTGGAAAATGGGTACTAAATCTTGCAAAGAACTGACAAAACTTCCAGAATTCCAAAATCTGTCATGAAGAAAGTGCTTCTCAACTTTGCTCCTCGGAATTGGCGCTGTAGGTCCGCTTCATTACGCACTCAGAGAACTGTTGATGAGTGTAAGCCACTTAAGCCTTGTCTCTTCAAGAGATGTCGTGCCACTATATTTATTTATTTATTTTTATAGAATTCGAAGTCGACTGTGAAAAGTGAAAGTTATGAAAAGTAAAATTTACCACAAACAAGAGAATAAATCATATTCCAATGTGTTTGTAATACCTCTCAACAGAATTAGAATAACGCATAACCTAACTTTGAAACATTTCATAGGTTAATTGATTGATATAAAGAAAGATTCTTTGTCTGTCAGACTTTTGAAGCCATATAGGGGCATAAGACCTCTTCTACGACCTTGGCAAAAAGTTTCGCTAAAGACTTTTTTCCACTAGTTTAAGAAGTTTATGGGAATGTTCTTAGTCTCTTTATTGAGGAAAGTTAGGTCTTGATAAGAAAAAAGAACCCTGTAAATCGGTTTTCTATACACTTATGTGTGTAGCCAATGCATAGCAAGAGATGGGATTGCATAAGCTACCTAAAACGAATGGTTTTATGGCTTATATACTTTGGAGCAATTCTCCGCTTCACGTCAAGCCTGTGCCCAAAAACCAGTCCTTTGTTGTTGTTTTTTCAGCTAACTCAATTCATTTCACTTTACTCGGAGTGCCTTTTGACTTATTTAAAACTGCAACCTTAAAATTTTTTAAGCGATTGAATTTTGCGACTTGCAAAAATGTCCGCAGAATGATATCCTCACAAAAAATTTAATTTTTATCGCTAGTTCGGCTGTTCTTACCTCCAGCTCTCCCAAAACTATCTTTTATTGTTACCTATTTGTCTTCTACAGGGATCCATCATTCCTAATTGCCAACTTCTCTCAACCCTTTCATATAAAATCAAATTCAGAAAAAATCTTGAACACAGCACTCTAAACTTAATATAAATAGTTTCCAAACCCCTTGCCAGCCTCACAGCTATCTTAATTCAACAACAACTGTCAGAACAAGGAGGGACAACTTCCTTAATTAACATCAGAATCAGAAAGCAATTAACAGAAACTACAAAATATTAAGACAAATCGCAACAGGAGCATTTTAAAAATTAAATCAAGCCCTCAAGGCTTACCTATGTTTCTTGTCAAATTGAATTGTACCTGTTTTGCTTATTCTTTACAATCACTTATCTTACTCAACGCTGCCGATTGGAATACTATTAACAGAAAACGATTAACTCTGTTAAAAAAATTAATAAATTTCATTGAGTCGTTAGCTTTTTTTGCTGTTCCTTAGCTCAAATCTTGATTCCAGCACCATGTTGCGACCTCCATTATAGAAAACAAATTATGATTACTCTCGATCTTGATGAGAGTAGTAGAGTGAAAATCGTGCCTCTGCTGGAGACCATGGGCTCGCAATTTTCTCGTGACTATGGCAGTGTGACATTAGATGACAAAAAATCTGGTTTTCAATGCTTTAGATTTGATGCGAATGTGCATGTTTCTGGGATCTTTTCAGTAAGCTGCTGAAAGGCCCACCGATGACACGACACTGCTGTGTTGTGGCCGGCAACGACTGCAAAATGCATGCGATAATGCTAATGCTTATCTTTTGTACACGGAGTAATAGCCACTCGGGACGTGGTGCAACATGTAATTTGTATTGTTCGTCCTCCTACCCCTGAAATCAATTTTGTAGGCAAAAAATTATAGTTAAAAGTGCATTGAATGGGAAAAAATTCTGCGGAACTCTGCGGACAGACAGAAACACTTGTTAAACAACAATGAAGTCTGCAGAGGGTACGATGATGTCGCAGTCAAACAATGGATTACGTCAAAATAGTGATTGTTGATAGAGTAACTTCTGTGGCGGCGGCAACTCTTACAATGAGGGCATGGTTGTTGAATTTTGTTTATATAATGTACGGTTTCGGATGTGCAGAGAGAGTTTTTTAAAAACAAATTTTAAAATTGATATGATCTTTGCTGACCACGTCCACTTTTTGGAATGATAAAATTGGATAAAACAAAAACTTTCAAGGTTTAGTCTATACAAATTTTTAGGATCTTAATATATTAATGAAGAAAGCTAAAATTTCTGATTTTCCAACATCAATTCCCGAACTATTAGGAATCACTCCTTCCACCTTTGTCTTTTATGTCTGTCATTAGTGTTGTTCAAAAGCATTCAAAAATCCATTGTTTGGTCCGATGAGTGTCCCAGTGTCCAATGTATCTGTCGACAAACAATAATGTTGCTTTGTATGGGCAACAATGTTTCTCTAGATAACAAAGGCTTTGAATTGTATCCTTTATTTCAATAGTCCAAAACTTTGAATTTGTTGCTCATCAACTTTTGTTTTTCGTTTTCCTTATAGCTCCTCAGCTCACTGGCCACGGACCTGGATATAATGCTAAATGACCTCCGGTCATCTCCGAATTCTCGCCTATTGTCACCAGCGTCACGTTCACCAAACTTATCGTCGCCAGCCACAGTTAGTGGTGGAGGCGTGGGCGGGGGTGTGCACATCCTCCGAAGCAATCAGTCTGTACAAATAATTCCATCGCAATCGCTATCGACAACTACATCGACGACAGCAGCAGCGACAACTGTGGTTACTAGAGGCGCGTCTCCTGTCGCCGAACACCGCTACCACCATTACTACTATCAGCAGCAGCAATATTCAACTCACAATTTGCAGCAACAGCATCGTCTCAATCAAGACTTGTGCTATCATCGTTTCCATCAGAACTCAAACCACCACCACCAGCATCAACAACATCTTCGTTCGAATGGATTGCGGTCAGGTGGTAATGCACATGCAACCTCGTCATCTTCATCCTCCAATACCTGCCAAAACACTAGCCGAGCATCATCAGCATTCCAATCAATAGTGACTACCATTTCCACTGCATCAGCAACCACAGGGGGCTCTGTCAGCCCCCAACGACATCAGACAGCAGCTGTGGTGGCACCGACAGCGACAACACTACTAGGGTGAGTCTTTTTTCAAACATATCTTTGTATGCAATATTTATCGTCTATAGTTCATTCTCCTCTGACCAAATACAGTATATAACGTCTACCTTGGCAGGCGACCCCTTTTGAATCTTTTATACATTTTATATGAACATGAACAGGCGAACACTGTTTGTGGTCAGCAATTACTTTTAAGCGAAACCATCAGCCAGTCATTGCTGGCGATGTGGCAGTGCTGGTAGCGAAGTTAAGGATTAACCTTAATATCCTGGACATTCTTAGACTTAAAGTTTTATTGGATTTCTATTGGTTTGAGTCGTGTGGCGTTTTTAAGGGAGTCCGATGGGCAAACTAATAGACAAGAACTGAACTGGACAGTGGACTGGACATGGACAATGAAACGATTTAATTTCGATTTCGAATCTCGTGCATTATTGATAGCAAATAGAGCTTTTTTTTCTTCTGCTTGTGTCTTTTAATAGAACCGTTCTTTGGATTTTTCAGGACGTGTTGAATGGTTGGGACACATTTTGGGATTGTGTATTGCTCAGTTTTGGAGAGATAAAATTTTACAAATTGTTTTTTATGTCTTCCGATTGTCTGATGCAGTTGTTTCCGTTTATTTAAATGTATGTTTTGGTGAAAATAAAAATGAAATGGAGAACTGAATTTCGATAAAAAGCATCGTACTTTCGTTGGTTTTCAATTTTTTTTTAGGAAACGCTCGGGTAATAATAGGTTCTCTTTTTTATTTGCCTAAGAATTAAAAAAAAATCAAGTTCCAAGCTGATATCCTTTGATTTTGGTGCCATCTAATGGTTATAAGCTGAATTTCGAATGAGAAATATTTAATGACATAAATGCCATTTAGTGAGCACTAGCCAAAACTTGATGATTGATATTTTGATATATTGGCGCAGCAAGAAAGAGCTAAACAAAAACTTTCAGCTTAGATATTAACACCATCTAGCGCTTATGGGCTGAACAAATCCTAACCAAATATTAGCATCGCGGAAAAAATTGGAATTCAATTCGGTAAAACATGTGCTGATGCTGATATATAAAAAGATCTTTTGACCCTATTATGTTTTATTTCTGCTAGTTCTAAAAAGCGGCCACTAGATGGCGCTAGTTTTTTTGTTTTGTTTTTAGTTTTAGAAATAATACTCTGATGAGACCAAAACTATTAGTTTTTCCGATATAAAATTGATTACTTTTTTCCATTATGAGCAAAAAAGATCATCATTGTACAGAAAGAAACCCACTTCAGATCCTTTTATGGTAGTATTTTGAGCAGAAATGACATTATTTGTGGAAACAAATTTTACTATATAACTGCTTCTCAAATTCCAAAGTAACATTAATTAGAAGCATTTGCTGTCAAACTGTCAAAGTTTCTCTCGCCTAAAAAAGTCTATCTCGTTAGATGTGCTCACCACATTTTTGCATAGAGAACATGATCATTTATTACCCGACACTGAAACGTCAAATACTAAATCTCAAACACTGATAATCTTATCGCCCCAAGTGCCCACCACAATCTCATCAAAACATAATTAAGCGGTAAACCACAATTATACAACTCTAATCCATAAAAATGTGTCAAACAAATTAAGCGAACCGTTAAAAATTCGCTTGCTAATGGCCGCAGCCCCGCTTACGCAAAGATCCTTCAAAGAGCAATTGGCTTGACAGATAACGTACATAACAATTTTTGACTAGATCACATCACGTAAACCAATGCTTTCTGCTCTCAGTGTTTAAAAAGGTCAGAGAGCCAAAACAAAATCTCTCATCCATCGGCGTGAAACGTGTAGCAGCTGCGGCGCACGAATCCGTAAGTCACCAGCAGTGCCATAACAATTTTTGTTTGTTTTTTTTACGTCTCGCAAGCAGCTGAGTCAAGTGTTATATCAGGCACACGTCAAAAACATTTGTCAATTACTCTCCACCTCGCCCCCTGGCATCTCATCCTCACTCGCTGAATGCCAATTAAATTCAAATGAAAACAATTATACGATCCGTGACTGAGCTTTAATCAAAATCTACTTAAAAATCGCACATCGAATGTGTGTCGAGAAAAAAAAAAAAATAAAAAATCGAAAGTGCCTCTAGACTTATTCCAGACCAGGTCGCTCACATACTTTGATTTTATCTTGGATCTCAGTACCTCAACGAAGCGAGAACTTAACATGGTAATGCTTCAAGTGTTCAAGCGAGTGTCCAACGAACAATATTGACGGGAAACATACTAGCGACGATGAACGAGCAAAGTCCCGGCGACTACGACGACGCTTAAGTCGTCGCGGTCGAACTACTACGGCCGCCACGGTCGGCGACTACTGTGTCGGCTACTCACAGTGCCTCTATAACGAATGCCAATCTGTCAATTAGTGTCAAATGTGGTAGAAATTTGTTTTCCCCACAGGTACTCGATACTCACTTGAATAGTTCGGATAGTAGAGTGGAATGAGTAACTTAAGCAGGTAAAAACAGCCAGTGGCAGTGACTGTTTCGTTCGCACGGCGACAAACTATGACTATGTCCGCGACACTTTGCCTTACATATAAGCGAGACGAGCGACGAGCCTCAAAGTGGCGCATGCAACATTTTCGATTACACCGTTCCGATATCGATGGAATTCGATCTTTTTTCTGATTGTTGACTTATGCAAATTAGGTTTTTATGAGAAGCTTGTTTTCAGCGTGTTGTGTTGATCTCGTCAGTTGGTTGTAATTTTAAATTGTTTTTGAGATCATTCCTTTTATAGATTGTTTTTATTTTAGGTCGGGTTTTGGTGGATTGTTTTGGGGGGCTGTTACAGTTTGGACTGCGATAGCGAGCGATTATAAGAAAATTATTGTTTGCAGACAGAGAAATTATTTATTGAATGAGGGGTTTTGTTATCTTTTGCAATAGCCTGGGATGTGAATTTACGATTGCTGGGAAATCGAAAGAGAGACAGGCATATTTATGTAAGATGTAGGAAGGCTTAAAGAAACTGAACGGATTTGAAAACTGATTTGAAAATATTAAAAGAGAGGCTTAAACGTTTACGTATAGATCTCTTGAATAAAGGGGGAATTCAGTTTACTCTGAGAAATTCGTAATTTCTTCTGAGAAAAAAAGAATACGTATACGCCCGAGTAGCTTACGCTAATCTATATATATAAAAGAACAGCTTATTTTTTGTGTTCGTTCGCTAACCAGCCAAACCGGTTGACCGATTTTCCTAATTTCTTATCCAAATGAAAGAGGTTTTATGGTAGAAGGTTTAGGAAAAACAAAACTAATACTTTTTAAATCACAAATGGTTGAAATGTTAAAAATGTTAAAAAATAATGCTTTTCTCACTTTATCAAGCTAATCAATTTCAATAATTGAAATTTGTGTATGTCAAATCTCAAATTATTTAAATTCAAAATTTATTATTTTATGGATGGAGGCGACATAATAAATAACAAGGACAAGGGCATAACAAATATAAGGATCAGCATTCTAGCAGAGCTCCATAAAGTTCGACATGGCGTTGCAAATGTATACAACCTTTTCGAATAAAAAAGTTAATCTGTCCATGGCGAAGTAAGATTTCCTAAAAATCCGCAGTTGTTGGTAGGTACAAATGTCAAAACAAAAGTCAAGAGTTCTGTATCCAGGGTTTAAGTTAGAATTTGAATTTTTCAACATTGTTTTTAATAGGAACATAGTCGTTACAAATGCTGTCGACAGCGTTTATAACTTTTTTGTTTGACGTTTAGTTGAGTTGCATTCTGTTAACGTTATAGGCTTAAACTCTTAGTGAAAATAAATACTACCTGAACAAAAAACTATATACCGATTTCTACGCTTAATTTTTATCCTCAAGTCTGCTTCGCGGTAGTCTGTGGTTTAATCTTCTCCGAAATTGTCCTTTCTCACAAACGGGGCAACTACTATCGAAAGCGGCTGAATTCTGAATGCCTTTGGCTAAGCACCCAGGTCTCGGATCCGTAATTGAGTACAGGTAAGCCTGTCGTCTTATGCAGCAGCAGTTTCGAAGTATGTAATATATAATGGGATTTTTGGATTTAAATGCTAAAGTAGGTTCTGTTGGATTGCCTTTTTTTCTTCCATATTGTTAGCGGCTGCTATTACTGACGCAAGGTAATTGAAGGACCACACTACTTTGATTTCGTGCTCCTCCACCTTAAGTTGTTCTTCTATTATGGCAGGCAGCGGGGCCACCATGTACTAAGTTTTTCACAAGTTTTTTTGCCACCTACTCGATCGGCATATAAATGAGGAACTAAGCTGTACGTTCCAAAGATGTTAATGTCGTTTGCGTTAACAATAATTGGTCGGATTTGGTGACGATAGTCCCCTTGAAGATGAGAAAGACCATTCCATCCCGTCATCGGAGTCCATTGAAAATTTGGCAGTCGATATTGTTTTTCAAAAGGTTTATTTTTTATTCGTAGGTTTGGAGAATTGACTTGACAGATTTTTTAAAAAGAAATAGTATCTAATTTTGTTATGGGCAGATTTGTTGCTTTGTTTGAATTTTGAAGATTATTTGCAGCAAGTTCAAAGGTCAAAGTTACGATTGGGGTAATTTCAATGAATTTGTTGTCAAATTTTGCTGTCGGTGTATACTACAAATAGATTAGAAAAAACTAAGCAAAAAACATTTTTTTTGAACGATTAATAAGAATGATACATAACAGACTTGTGTAGCTATTAGGACATACTGGTGGCTGCTGACATACATAAGCCTATGTAGGAGAGTTAAAAGTAAGGAAATAATCACTATTCAAACAATTTGCCACTACTGTTAATGATAAAACTGGCGGACTACCATTCATAAATACAGATCATATAGGAAGTTCAAATTTTGAAATTTTGTGGGAAGGAAAAGGCAAAACAAATAAATTTACCAAATGATATCAAGGCACTCAGGAGGTTGAGAACAAAAATACCACTAACTACCATAAATATTTAGGAGTTATATAGGCTGTATTTTATTGAGTTAAAACAAATCATGTAAATCAAATCGGGCGACAATAAGACACCAAACAAAATAATTGTAAATGAGCAGAAAAAGAAGGACTTTATGCTTATCTCAATTACAAAAACTAAACAAATCGATTCAAAAAAAATTATAAGTCATAACACTCAAATAAATTTTACTTAGAACGATGTGAACAGAAATGATACGAGAGCTTTCATTTTCTTAAGTTTTGATCTCTTCTAAAGTTTTGATGACTTTCAACGACTATTAGCCTGAACTAGCATAGGTTAAATTATGGGAAAACCTTTAAGTTACCACTTAGAATTTCTTGAGTGCGGGTACAACGTCCCGCGGGTCGGCTAGTCTATATATAAAGAACAGCTTAATTTTTGTGTTCGTTCGCTAACCGGGCACACTGGTTGACCGATTTTCCTTATTTTTTCTCTAAATGCAAGAGGCATTAGGGTAGAAGGTTTAGAAAAAAAATGTAGGTATATTTTTCAAATGCAATGAAATGAAAAACGGTGCCAATGTTAAAAAAATATATTTTTTCACTACAAAAAAAAAACAAATCTGATTGATTTAATTTTTCGAAAATTGTCAAATCAAAAAAATTTTAAATGAACATTTACAGCCCTATTAATAAACACAAAATAACCCTAACACAAGACTAACTCGTGTCGTAAATCAAAATTCCTATTAATAAACGTGTGTTAGCCTTATATGACATTTGTTAGCAAACGGATAACTTATTTTGTCGATTTTTACGTATAAGGACCGAATATCTTTTATTTGAAAATATTTGAAAACAAGGTTCTGAAGGTAATTTACTAATAAAGAAAATTTGATTTTGCGGTACCTAAGTCATATGGCTGGAATAAGACATTGGGAGCGTAAATAGGTAAGAAAAGGACGTATGGTTTAATTTTTTCCATAAATTTGATTTTTGTTCTAGATTCGGGACTCAGTTGTATTTTTGTTTGCGTGAATCGCACTCGGTAGTTACTACGATACCAATTAAGCTGATCCCATACATCCAGAAAATTGTTAATACAATTTGGTGGAGAAATAAAATAAAAGAAGACAAATAAATTGAATTTTTTATGCCATTGGCATTTTATTACATTGAAAAGTTAAGATTTCGTTCAGATATAGGTAGATAAGAATATTATAAGAGCTGAACAGAATGCAGTTGCTAGTCGACCGACGACAAAAATGACAGCTGAAATTTGTATGGAAATGTCAAACCCGTCGTCCGAAGATCAGCTCTTTATTGTTTACGCCCTCCACTTAATCAGATTATGCTCCCAATTGCGCGTAGAGGCGTGGAACACAACTACCATATTCGACTTAATAGAAATTGTCAGCAATTGGATCGTCCAAATGGTAGGTACTTCTCGGAAAATTTCTGAACTTTGGAGTTTTTTTTTTTTGTAAACCAAAAACACTTATCGAATGTAATCCAATATCTTTTGGTGGTCCAGATCGAATATAAGCTGACACATTTTTCATCCTTGGATGTCTTTGTTGATGACAATTAAGCAGAATCGTAGTAATGAACGTTTTTGGGCCAAAAACTGTTTTGAACACTGATATTTCTTTTTAATTCGCATATTTTTAATAATAAATAATCAAAAAAACAGTCAACAGGTGACAACCAATCTTCAAAATCGAAAAAAATACTAGATTTAGAGCCGATTTTTCAATCGTCAGATAAACAAGCAAATAGTGTTTATTCGACAAATAGCAATATATTGGATTTTTCAATCGTCAGATAGACTTTATCTGACAAATAACGCTCTTAAATGTGGAATAAAATTATCTGCCTCTTTGAGGGCCGAATAAACGTTTATTCCATAGATACGTCAAGTTGTATTGATATTCAGATTGAACATAGATGATTGCTAGTTGTTCTCAATCACTGTAATGGGGTTATCACAAAATTAAAACAAAACAAACAAACAAATGAACTGTCATATCGTAATTATTCACATACACGAAGTAAAGGAAAAATAAAATTAGCGGTATCTGGGTCGTAAAACGTAAGTCAGTCTGCTTTTGTTCTGAGTTTGAGGCTGATTCTGATGATTTTATTAACTTGTATGGAATTTTTCGAAACCATTGATGGCTTGGCTATTGAAGAAGAGGCTATTTTCTTCTGCTTGTCAACTAGACTGACAAGCAATTGCACTTCTGCATTTTGGAAATTAACAGCGCGTTCTCTTTTTTTAAACTCCATGGCACGAAATCAAAACAAAATCACACACAATTGAAAACAAACACGAAATTCAAATCACCAAATAATTATTTATTTTAACTGTCACTTGTAACGATGTCAAAATATTTACTGTCTTCTTTTAACAAACACAACAACGTATGCTTATTTCTCGATCTGACAATATAAGAGTGAAGGAAGCAAATAAAAACAACAGATAGTTATCAGCTTACTATCTGCCTATTGAAAAATTCAATCTTATTTATTCGACCGATGAATACTCAGATAAGTTTATTTGCCAGTTTGTTATTTTTATTTTTGTTCGATGATTGAAAAATCGGCTCTTAATAGTACATTTTGGAGCTATTCAATGAATATCTAACACGAGGAAAAAATATGTTTATTAATAAAAAATTTTATCAAATGAATAATTACACTATCCGTGTGTTATCCAGTGGATAGGTAATTTTTATTAATAGGGCTGTTAGTATTTGCTATACAAACATGTGTACATACATATGTAGGTACACACATGGTTAAAGAAGAGAAGAAATACAAAAAAGTTGCATCATCATTGTCGCCACAACCGTGATCAGTAAGTTCTTCTATGTATTCCGGCCAGATCCAGTTTAGCACCCACAGGCTTTGAGCGTCGGCGTCGTGGTGTACGCTATCCTTCCAGACATACATAACAAGATTTTCGGTATATTCAACGCTTATATTATTCCATTCGTGTAATAAGGCGTCTTTTAATTGCTCTTTATTGTGGATATCATGGTTTCTGATTTTTTTTTTCAAGTGCATCCCAGACATGCTGAATGGGGTTGATGTCTGGGCTTTGTGGTGGAGTTTTAAGGAGGTGAGGTGTGGTATACAAGAGCCACAATACCAGTGTTATGTTCGGTCTACTAAGGATCATTATCCTGTTGGAAACAAAAACGTTAGCAATGCCCAGATGTACCGCATCTTAAATTTTTTTTAAGAATAGCATTAAGCCTTCGATTATTTCTAGTTTTGTTACCCCGGATGCCGCCATATATCTCCATACCATATCACCTCCACCGCCATGCTTGACGGTCTTAATTGTACATTTTGAATTTAAGGCTTCATTTGGGTTTTTCCACACTTGCAACCGCCCGCGTATTTCTACCTCCATATTGTTATCGGCTGCTAATATACTGGCCCAATGTATCTAATTGAAGGATCGCACTACTTCGAACTCTTACTCCTCCTTATAGTTGTTCTGCAGACAGGACCAACGAGAATTTAGTTTTTTTTTTGTCCTATTAATTTAGATGGCTATTAGGGCATATTGGTTGCTGACAGGGTTAAAAGTGGGACCAGAAATTGAAATACAATTAGTTAAAGAAAGGAAAATGAAAAGTAATTATAACTCTGTCCGATAAAAATTGGCAGTACAGGGAAGATAGGGATATCTGCATCTCGTTCGCACTCTTTTCCTACCCATAAGTACTTTTCTAAAAAAAGCTCTTACAGGGTTGCCGTAATGCACATTTTGAATTCGAAAAAGCTAAATGAAATAGCTGCAGGGTTGTCATTCTTCTTTTTTACATTGATTTTCATTTCGTTTTTTATTACTATATATGAAAATGAAATAAAATTTATCTTTTTCCACACCACCAAGAGGTAAGATAAAAGGCGCGTTTTTGAAGGGTTTTACTTTGCAGGTTCTTACAAATTGCTGTTGTCGCCTCAACTTTCTCTTTTTTTTCTGCACTCAAGTCCTTTGAGCATTTTGATGTTGAAGTTGTAAATTTGCACAACACAACAAAAGCAAAAGCAACAGCAATAAAACACAAACAACACAACAAAATCACAAAGATAATATACAAACAACACAACAAAAGCACAACAAGAAAAAACAAACCACACAACAATAGAACAACAACAGCACAATAATATTATCACAATAATGCACAAAAATAACTCGCAAAATCAACAAAGCTACCGCCCGGTACGAGAATCTACGCAAATAATATTCTTCCTTAAATAAAATGGCTTTGATTTTATATAACTGCATTTTAACTGATTTGCAAAACTTTAAAAGAAATGCAAAAGTCAAAAACAACTCGATAATACTCATCGTTAAGAAAGCTTTCAAAGCAAAAGCTCCTCAACAGCAATCCATTGAAAAAGTAAGAAAAAAATACGAAGTGAGTTACGAAATAGAAAAAGGCAACTCTGAATATGTGTGATTTAATGAGGGTTGAAAAGCAGCAGAGATCAGAGAACGATCAGTGCATACTCAAGTGTGTGCCAGGCAGGTCGTTGTGGTTTCTACGTCGGATGCCATCAAAAATTCATGGGTGTTTTATAAAACTTTTTAAAGGAGTTCCCTTCAATTGGGTTTGGTGTAGACAACAGCGCGCCACTGATTTTTAAAAAGCTCTTCCATAAGGCCTGTACTGCCAATTTTTATCGGACAGGGTATAGTAACTTTTATTTCTTTTGTTACAACATTGAGTAATACTTCACTAATATCCTAACGGCATATAATTTTGCTATCAGAGGTATCTTATGAAAAACAATAACAATTAATCATACTACTATTCCCAATTATATAATTTCTGAGTCCTGCAAACAAGTAAAAATGGAAAACAGCTTTGAAAGCTCTGAACACTAAAAAAAACAAAAAATACGCAGTTTTCGGTTTGCATTAGACAATTGAATTTCTGACAATGATGACATCTACAACCAGGAGTAATTTGGAAAACATTCTTCGGAAATTTTATATTGGCAAAAGTAGGAGATTCTGGTAAAATTTTATTACACGTTGCTTCGTCCAAAACTGATGCAACTCTGTTAAGTTATGGGAAAACTGCAAACTCAACCTTAAATATAACACTAACAATTTCTTAAGAGCGGGTACAACTCTCATGGAGGAAAAACCTCATGGAAGAGTCGGAAAACTGAAAAAATCAAAATAGAGTCGGGAATAAGATTTTTTGCTTGGAATTTTTTTGTTTTAAAATGGGTTTTCAAATGGAAACATGCAAGTTCTTGATGATAACCTCGGAAAACTCATTGGTTTTCAAAGGGGAAATTGTTATTGTAGGTGCACTGATTTTCAAATGGCAAATTGGAATTTTTTTTATTGGGAATTTGGCAAACTCTGCCAGAGCACGAAGAACTTCAAGACCTAAAATCAAGTTTTTGCATGGAATTTAAGGTGCATTGGTTTGTTTGTATGTCCGGTAGGGATTCTTAATCCGCTCAATCCTTAACGCATTTTTATAAAATTTTCATTGTAGGTATAGCCTGAGTAAACTCAAATTTTTGGGAAAATCTTACGGGAAATTCAGCAAATAAAGAGGACAATCGTAAGCTTTTTGGAATTCTGATTTTTGTGAAATAGTCCAAACACACCGGAAGAACGAAAATTTGTTCAATTTCACAACGAAATTTTCATTTTACTGCATGCTTTAATGAAAGTAGTTGTCGTCGAGTGTTAAGATGACTTATTCCGGAGAGGTTCGCATTTTTGAAAGTCATTTTTTTTTTTTTAATGTAGACATTGACATTGACATTACAGTACTTCGCACATGAATGATACGAACTACAGACACATAGCAGCACTGGCGACTGAGGCCATCGGCTGGGACTGAAACAAGACATACGACAGAGAGAGAGACAGATAGACACATAGAAGGAAAGAACGCATAACATAAACCTACGTGGCACAGAGGAGGAGACATAGATTTATATTGTCTCATGTTATCGCACAGGTGGCCTCAGATAAGCTGGCGATTATTGTAGAAAAAGACTGCTGCCGAAGCTGGGGCTTGAACCCGCAACGTTTGGCTTAGCAGTCAACTACACTATCCTCTGTGCCATGGCCACCTGCTAGCCCTTAGCTTTCTTTTTCAACATTAGGTGATTGCTTTGAAGTATAATTTTGCGAAATGAAAGCTCCAGAGGAAGCCCTGTAATTTTTTCATTTATATCTGCAAGAATCATGAGCAGTCAAACCCGACATTTTAATATGTTTAGATCTCTTTCTGTGAAAGAACCTAAGCTTCAATGTAAATCGGAATGGAACAAGTAAATGCTCAAGCACTACCCCATCAATCAGTCACAGATCGACTAAAATGGAATTGCTTTCCGAGGGCCACAAATCAACAACAATTAATCAAACTTATCTTTTACCTGACGAGTTCTGACTCCTTATTTTAATTTTCAAAAATCCCTTACTTCCTTAGTTCCCTTGAAAACATTTCAACACTCCTTTTTATATCAAGAATTCAAGATCAGCTCCACAAAAAGATTGATTGTTCCGGTTTTTGAAAATGTCTTTCTCCCAAAGCCCGGCTCAGTATTCAAATTTCCTGTCGATTCTGCTTTTTGGCGCATTTAATGACTTAAAAAAAAAAAAACATTTTTAGCAAGACAACATCATCAATTCACATTAAAGCAATTTACACTACGTGAATCGTAATACCCGAGACTCGACGGCTGGTGTCTGTTTCAACTCTCAAATGATTTCCATAACAAACTGCTAACGTTACTTGATCCATCATTATTCACTTACAAGTGATTTTCTTACTGTTGTTTTATTTTTCGTCCACATAAACGTCAAAGAAAATTATACTTTAAATCGACATTAATTCTCCACTACCAGTTTGGTCAACCGGATGTCAATCTTTAATCATCCTATGGCGGCTACTCCGCATCGGTTTACGGAGCGACTCACCCAGTTTAATGGAAGTAGGTTGTTCGTTTGTAAGTCGTTAACGATAACGAGAGTAAAAATGTGTCTTTTTTATTTCTCTTGATGATGTGACATAATTGAAGTTGTTTAATGTCAAAGTTGTATTCAAAACTTAAAATGTCAAATAGTAGAAATGCACAGCTGTCATTGATCTTAATCAAAGAATTTGTAAGGAGATTAATTAATCGACGACGACGATGTCTGTTATCCTGTGATTTTTGAAATGGAAATCAACCAAAGTGACATGGACTTAACGAGCTTGATGCAATTTATGACTTGGGCATTAAAACTCGACTGTAAAATGGTTATTGATCGTTATGATAATTAGTGTTTGGCGATATCAATTACGGTAATCAGGAAAATAGGTGGTGTTAAATAATGATTTTACGTTAGTTCCCTCTCCTGAAAAATGTCATGTCATCTCATCCTTGACAAAAGAGCATACCTCTGCCAACAAGCAAATATCAAATTATTAGCTATTCTTATTGAAATAAATTTGATCCCCTGAGTGGAACTGTCAAAATCTCAATTAATCCATTCAACAAATTTTCTAATCACCGTCACAAAACTCACCCCCAAAGACGACACCCAGGACAAAGCTTATGCTAATGTTGCAAAAAGATGATTTCATTAATTGCCTCACGTAGAACACTTGTAAGAGGGCCATCAATGACAAAAGAGGATGACAATGATGCGACAAGAGATGACGTTAAACATTAGGTTTCATTGTTTTACCACGCTTCTACAAATCATTCCTAACTCCTCCTCCACCCGACTTTGAGATTACAACGGGTGAAATGTGTAACGTAAAGTACCTTTTCGGTTTCAGCTAGTTTTGTGAGTGTTATTTGATCTGGTTTAAGGGAAACAGAGAAAGGGCTTACCAGTCCTTTGGAAAATAGCTCAAAACTTCGCGCCTTCCTAGACTTAAGTCCATCCCTGATACACTCTGTTTAGCCATCTAAATTTCTTCCTCCCTTTTCAAACAGTTGGACCTTGGAGCAGTCGCGCATAACACATTTTTAAATGTTCTTGTTGACAATGTTCACTCTTACGATACGACCAATGCCGCCGGCCGACATGCGTTGTCACCAACACAACCACCTCTCCCTATTTGTGTCATCAGGATATTACTTCGTAGATTGTTCGTACTCTCCTAAAGTGTAGTGTAATAAATTGTTCCACAAGTTGAGAGAAAAAAAAAACCTTTTTTGGGGGAAATCGTGCATTATGCTTTTGTCCTTGCCCCAGGAGGAGGCGCCCTGTAGCTAGGTTTCAAAAAGGAGGATATCCATGAAGTGGAAATTAAACTTGTCGCGCCAAAAACTAGAAAGACATCAACTGAAAACCATGAAACGGAAAGAACCGTGTGTTTCCTTCAATTCCCAAGAACCAAGGTTGGAAGGGTGTTTACCCAACTCATTCGATCATTACAGAATTACAACAGTATATATGGCGAAGCACTTTATGGAAAACTTATACTTTTATTTGTCCTGTTTGTTGGCATGAACAAACAAAAGGAAACTGTGAACATGGGGTATGGGGAAATGTGAGAAAGACATAAGGTCTGAGTTTTTGGTCTTTGACATGGGATGTGTGTATAATTGTGGAACAGGAAAATCTTGAAAAAGTTTTTAAGGACGATACCCTCGAGGTTTGAAGATGTGCTTTTTTGTTTCAATTTGGTGTTGAAGGGTTGGGAAATTATATCGTTGTAAGAGGATATTATTAGATTTTAGATATCAAACAAAATATCCGATACTGCGAGGATGGGGAGAGAGTGTGAGAACGATGTAGATTTAATTTTCTGATTAGGTTAAAGGAAGCTTACGCTGTTATGGTTTTATTACTTTACATCGAGTTTCATAATTATTTGGAAGAGTTCGGTTCGGAGGACTATGAATGAGCAATAATTGGGTTACGCAAACTTTATATTAGACTCATTTCGATGTTGTGTTATTCACTTTGGAAAACTATGAGGTTGCGTTAGTTAAAGTTCTGAAATATGGTGAAGTTACATCACATTTATCATACTCCGGCGCTTGATTTCCCTTTGATTATACCATTTTTGCAAATATCTCGGAGTCAAAATCATTTTACGTTACTTAGGATCAGGCTTCCCAGGCTCACATCCCTCCTCTGTGGAATTTCAACGGCGAAATATGATGAACTCATTTAACTCTGACTTAAACAGCATTGTGCAACAAAAAACTGCTTCTAACCCAATTTTGCCACTGTCCATGAGGGCTATTGCATCAATAAGATCGAATATCTTGAAATTCTCTGTATGTGAATAACTAACCATCTCTTGTGGATCGAGCACATAAGCGATCTCGTTAAAAATGCCGCAAGATGTTTAGGTTTTTTTGAGATGACGAAATTCTATTTCCCTTCTGATCTGGTTACAACCTACATTTCGTACATCCGTCCACAGCTTGAGTACCTATAATTCCCACCCCTGAGCTGGTATTCCAGTTACCTACTTGATGCTCTTGGATGGAATAAAAACAAGAGAATCGACCTTGGAACATCGTTATGGTAATGTATTGTTTTTTGACCTTGCTTTTACGATCAACGCTGCAGTGGAATACCTAGTTGCACTCCTCTCCTTAAGCAATTCAGCTGTGATACTCTCGTTTCCAGGAATGCTCATGAGTTTGCCCTCGAGCCTAACTTCTGAAGCAGTGTTGGTCAAATCACACTTCCTGTAATGCTACGCTTTACCCTTTCCAAACATCCAAAGCTTAATTTAAGTTTTATTCCCAGTTATCTTCAATTATAACATGCAGTACCCACTCGGAATTTCTATGTAATACTTGAAAATACTTTATCTGTCAAAACACCATTAATTCCCCTCCTAATCGCAAAATCTAATCCCAAAATCCTTAAACATTATCCCCAACGACAAATTCCTGCATTTTTGGCATTTCTCAAACTTCTTGGTCAACCAAACCACTGAGGACTCGACCGTACCCTCTGCTAATTATTTGTTTGTCCGCTGGACCTATAAATTTATATACATTTCAAAAAGCTTAATACGAATGAGCAACCGCACAAAATACATCAACTATTTTCTTCGGCTGAACGGGGTCTACCGTAAACCTACTTAAAATGTCAACTCAAAAGCCATGAGCTTCATTCCAGAATTCCTTCATAGTAACACAATCCACACACATTCTTCTCCTCATTCTCATATGTCTCCTGGATGAAAACATTTAATGAAACCAATATAAATCATAAAAGTCACACCAAAAACAAAAGCCCCCCGAAACTGAAACTTACAAAAACACGCACACGTTTGGAGAAAACTGTCATCGAAGCCATTTTATACCGTTTTGCCACCCACAAGGCTGTCAAATAATAAAAGAACAAAAAAGGACACTCTCGAAAAATCTACAAAGGCCTCCACAGCAGAGTTCTACTGCTGTGTCTTGTCGGCTGTATTCGTCGTCGTCGACGACGCTACCGTTGTCCTGAAAATTAATTGCTGGCCATAAATCAAAACAGATTTTTTTTTGTTCTTTGGTCTACAATCTGTGTTCCTTTCCATCCACAAATCCTTATTCTATTAATGTTTGGAATTGTTGATGGTTTGTTTTTGTTTTGTGTTTGTGTCCATCCACGACTTTTGGAGAGAATTTGTTGTTTCAATTTAAGGTAAATTTAACAAATCACTGTAAATTAAATTTCGGACATGAGAGGGCGACCATTGACTGCGTTTTTGAAGTTCAAGTGTAAATAAACAGAAAATGTACGCACCGATGGCCATGATGAGTTTTTAGCAGGGAAATGTGTGTTTTAATTTGGTGACAGGAACTAGGGAGTCATTACGACGGAAGTAGACATGTTATTTATGTTGTGTTGGGATTTTTGCAAGCTGAAGGACTAGGATTTGAAGTGCACGTCAGTGATCACACAATGTTCGGTTGAAAGCAGGGGTTGAACGCTCTTCAGAAGGCTTCATACATTTCGGACGCAATTTAAGCTCTGGTTAAGTGAGGCAGAAGTCCTAAAAGAGCTCAACTGTTTCAAATTATTACAGTGACAAGTTGTAAAAAAGCTCTTGAATAAATCTTTGAAAAGTTTATGAAAAACAGAAACCCTTCACGTTTTGGTAAATTATTTTCCCAACAAACTCAATTTTAGCAGTTTTTTAGAAGCAAGGAAAAAAGTACGTATACGCCCCGAATGCCTCGAGTTAAAGCCTTTTTGATTTCGGACCTACATTCTAATTAGACAAATACATACAGCTCATATAGTTACCAAATTGAATATTTGACTCTCACAGCATCCACCCCCCTGTGAAGGCGGTGGCGTAGAGAAGGACTTATACAATCAGGGACTTTTATCGAGCGCACCTTGTCTTTTGGGTGTATAGTTTTGAACCCATTCGCTTGACCCAGCCGGCCGTTTTTACGATTGGGTATCGCTAGTGTATCTCACGAGTTTCCCCCGTTCTTAAATCGCTGTTAAGACCCCAAGTACAAGGCCATGAAGTTGTGATTAAGTGATACCTGCCTTAACTATCAGATCCAGAACTGTGTGAAATGATAGAATAACTTGGATGAGCTCTTTCCTCTTTCGAATGGTATATCTGGTTGGGGTTGCGTCTGCGTTTTGCGGATAGGTTTCAGGAGCTTATATGAAGCTTAGATACAACTTATCGGGCGTGCGTTCTTTCTCCCAAGCTAGTTTTCATATTTGCCATCCTCGTTGGCAGATTTTTTATTTTTCAGCTTTTAGATGGCTCTTTCATCCTAATCTTTATTGGAATGAACCTAGGTTTTCAATGATTCTGCCTTATCCATATCATCATAAAACGGTTCATAGGTACTTCTTAAGCTACAATAGCTTCCGCTTCCTACTTTATTTTGCCGCGTTACTCACGCGAGGACTAAAGTCTGACGCACTAACCTTAAATGTTGCACTTTCAGCATTCCTGCTAACATGATAATGATAAGCCATTACTTTTCTCAGGAACAAGACCAGTATTGGAGGTTTAAGCAGTGTTGGGATATTCACATCCATAAGTCAATACACCCAACCACATTAAATCCTCTAATACTTCGTGCATACACCTCGTTTTCAAATATTTTTTTAAGTGTTTAAAATCAAAATCTGCATGAAGCGGTCTCTCTTATATTTAACGAGTCTCCTTTGACCCCCGACGAGAAAAAAAATCAAAGCTAAAAAAACATCAATGGACGTTGATTAATCTAACTGACAGCTTGACGTATGCCCTATTCACACCAACCAGACAAAACATGCGGAACTAAAATTTTCAACACAACCATCAAACCCTTGCAACACTTCTAATCAATTTCTTACAAAGTCTTAAAAATCAATCAAAAACGAACATAAATCCAACTTGTTTTGATTGATTTCTGATAGAAACAAGGTGAGGGTTGTGATCTCGTCATTGACACGAGATAAAGAAACTGATGCTTGAGTTGCTGCATCAATCTCCATACACGACATTCTTATCACACTTTTATTTTATTTTTTTAAGAAAACGAGTTTGACTGGGTCCGGCTATTACAGTCTCTGTAGTGAATGTTGTAGATTGGCGGCTGAAAAATCTTAATCTTGCCAAAAAATGTTGCTAGTGCAAAAGTGTCCCATATTTTCGGCACTCATATGCAACCATTTTGTCGGCCTACACTCGCGTGATCGCAAACCGCCCATGTATAATGTTGTCTGCTGTGTGTTGAAAAGAGTTTTTGGTATCTAGCTCGCCCTATCATGTCGACACATCTCAGCTAGCAAATGTCCCACGTGATTTCGGAATTGGTTGCACACTTCCCAACTCGTCGTCATCGTGTATTCGAAAAGCATGCATGTTGCAAATGAACCTGCTGCACCTTGTCTCTCGGTCTCGGTGTCACTTTCATCCTAGAGAAAGTTCTAAAATAATTTCGTGAAGCTAAGCGCACCAAACAAGCCAAACTGGTGCCTGCAGAGTTACATAAGTTTAATGGAGTGACCCTCAGGGCTGACTTTTGGTTGCTTTCAACAACCAGCAACGAACTTGCAGAAATATAAAACTACAAAGACTAGACCAACCCATTGCACAAGTAAGTGACTTAACTGATTGTTTCCGGTTGCCTGGCTGCCAACAACCAGCGGAGACGGTGAGTTAGCTGCCAGCAAAGCTAGTGGCGCGGTAGCACAAACAAGGTTCAACAAAACAACTTGAGTCTGGAACTGAAATCCGTTCGTTTGAGTGTGCGGGGCACTCTTCCCAAATGGGTACCAATTTGACACGAAAGTTGCCTAGTTGTTTGAAGTAATCTACACTCCCGAATACGAGTTTATTAGACCAGAGTCGACCCGTGATTCAGGGAGCGGGAGGTGAGGATAATGGACAACTATGTGAAATGTGAGACAGATAGACAGACAGACAGTCGAACATGGTTCCAACACAACTGGTATAGTGAGACCTATCGAGGATTCGAGGATTTCTGTGCGGATTTGAATCAGACTCTGACTGATTCGTGTTGGTATGGAGATCACGTTGAGATCTTGCACCGATTTGCGTGTGTGGCTTCAACACTCTGCAGTGGGCTGAAAATTGCCGTACGGGGCACTGACAAGGACAACCACATCAAAAACGACAACGACCAACACGAAAACGATGGCGTTGTGGTTGACTAATAAAAATGTCTAATTCACACGAACGACCGACGACGAGCATGTTTGAATGAACCTGGCGCAGAGTGTGGAGCTACAAATTTCCAACGTAATTTGAATATGGTTTGTGGGTAATTGCCGAGAAGCACATACAAACACTGTAAAGCGTTCTGAGTGTGACGAATGTCAAGAGTTTTTTTTTCTTCCTTATGTGCGATGCATAGTCGCAGTCGGGTCACACCGTGAAGTGACATTTAACGCAGCTGATTAGCATCTAATGTGGGCATAATAAGAGTGTGATGGTGCAAAACGACGAAGTCAATGTACGAATTAAGGCTAAATCACAAAGGCGCTTCAGCTTCGGCTTCGCCTGACGTTTACGAGTTCAGCTATAGGAATTCAATGCTTGCTATCACAATGACGCTTCGACCTCACGTTTCGTACGTAACGTGACTCCAAACGGAAGCTCTAGTTCAAATATGCTGAACTTTTGCTTTGTCTGACAGCTCAACAGCTGTTTGTTCATTTGTTTTTTGGAACAGCGTTACCACTCGAAAAAAAAGGAATCGAAGTAGATTTGGGAATAAAGCGAAGTAAATTGAGAAAAAGTGAAGTGGATTTCAAAATAGCGTATTTTATATTGTCCATGGATACATTGATGCAAAGAGGGACATACAGTTATTATCAAAAGTTCATATACATAGACAGAATTACAATTAGGGCCGTGTGCGAATTGTGTTTATAATGTGTATAAAAACTTGACGTTCGATTTAATTTTGACACTACATGGTCGATAAAATGTGTTAAAATTTAACTAGCAGACGAAAATATGACACTAGTGGTTAAATTTAACCAACATTTTAACGCAAGTCGCACACATGGCCTAAAATATTAAACACTTCAATACAATCACGTAACTCATACTTTGCGTATATGTATGGGTTGACATTTCGTGTTTGTAAAGTGTGTCCGCTTATTGTGCGTGTATAAGGATAGAAACTGCAGATGCAGATGTCGATTATCTATTTTCCTGATGAAAATAAGAGAACTGTAGGCATAAATTACTCAATGAGTTAATCGAAGCAGATTTTGGAAGTATCAAATAAAATCGATGTAATTTTTTTCTGAGTGAAGTAGATTTCAAAACATTCTTGATGGTGCGAAGTGGGAATAGATTTTCAAAGTTTTTCAAAAATCGAAGCATAGACTACTTCGAAAGGAGTAAAGTGGCAAATCTGTTTGATGATGATGGAGGGAGAACTGTCATTCAAAGCAAACGTGAAGCGGGTGCATCGTAACGCAGACGAAGCCGAAGCTGAAGCGTGTTTGTGGTTTAGCCTTTATGGTGTTGAATGGAAACGAAGAGGAATGCGGATGTATGGCGGTGATGAGACAAATCGCAAAATTTCACAAGTGACAGTGTTGACGGCGTGCGAGATCGCATCTTGATTAATGGGGTTGGCGGAAGATTAAGTGAGATTTTTTCGGCAATTTGTCGGTGCAATCTGCTCGCTGAATGTTTCTACTAAGTTTAAAACAAAAGGAAAAGGAAAAATATTGTTTGCGAAGTGATCTAATCCCATCTTTGGATTTGCAGTGAATTTTAAAATGTGAATTCGCCGCTTCGATTGCAATAGAATGTTTAAGTGTTTTCGCACAACTGCTTTGATGTTTATCGAGCTGTAAAAACTTCAATTGATTTGGCCGATCGTTGCCGCGATAGCTCCTATGGCTCTTAAAAAATTTGAAAGAAAGCGAAACTTTTATCTGCTTCGATCTTTGACGAAATAATTGTGTCATTCAAAGCTTCGCATTGAATTTATAAGTTTCGCAAGTCGTTTCTAATGCCTTTGAACATCTCAAAATGGTTTGCAGTAGTAATTTGGTTTTGATCAGACTCGACAACTGTGAACGTGTTGAATGCGAATTCCGAAAAGACAAAAAAAAATAAAACTAGAACTACGTTTCGAGCATCGCAAAATTTTGCAAAGTTGGAGATGCGAATATTTGCATCCAAAAACATGGGGAAATTGTTCATCGAAAAGGCAATAGGTGAATGTTAGTCGTTCCCAAATTGATTTACTGTTTTCTAAGCTTGCAAAACGAGCAAAACTACATTGCGAAAACTTGCAAAAGCTGCAGATGCAAACTTTTCAATGAAAGATTGCAATTATTTTTACAGTATTTCGCAGAACTTTCTTTTGCATATTTAAAAGAAAGTTATAGTAAAAAAACATTTTTTGCACTTTTTTATAAGTGAAAATATGTTATTCAAAAATACCCCTTTTCAATGTGGACATCAACTTGCCTTAAATGACGTAATTGGCAGTTTAATTTTCTCCTTACAAGTTTCCTTTTCGTTATTAGTCATCTTCATAAAGTGTAATTTTGAATGTGTGAAAATCCATTTACGTAACAAACTCAAAATTCGCGGAAATACTATTGAATGCCGAAAACCAAAACTAAACACAACTCATATGTCAAATTGTCACCCAATGTCATGCCAACTAAGTGTAATTTATTTCACCCTGAACAGGCGGAGCAGTTTCGGTGTCGACGCACGACGATATACGACGACGCAGACGCACGCAGAGCAACACAAACCCTCAGGCCTTAGGCCAAGTGTACAAAAAAAAGTTTCTTGTAGTGTCTGTTTCAACAACAAACCCGTTAATATGAATTTATCTCTCTCAATCATTGTCGAACAAATAACTCACCCAGATAAATGATGTGGAGGCAAATTGATCACCTCTTCTCGTCTTACGAAATATGATCGCTCCATTTAAAGTAAATAAATATGGTCCATGTTGACCAAACAAAAATTGTATATATGCCACCACATTCGAGGCAGTGCCACGATCGTTCGAGGCAGTGTGCCCGAGATAAAGGATAATAAATTAACGGTTATCATGCGACAGTCCACATAAACACTAATTTATCAATTTCCATTGGCTGGACGACGTGCCAAGACTCTAAATCATAAATACTCGAACAAAAGCGCTCTCAACTGAAACATGCGGAACCTGTGCGGTTGTATAGACTATAGAGCCCCGAAAATCGATCAATCTTTGAATTGGCAAAATTGACCGAACCATTCGAAATCTCTCTGAAAATTTGTATTTGCCACTTAATTTGATTAAGCCGCATCGATCAATTGTGTGTTTAGAGCTCATTGTACATTCAGTGAGCAAGTCCCATAAACTCTCCGACTTTTCGACCTAATAACAGTCTCATAAAACTCATTTTAATAAATTTTCCTACCGTTTTGATGGCGTTTTGCTTAAGCCTAACCTGACTGCAATTTGCACAAGCGCAGCTACTCGTAAATATTTCTTGCTACACAAAGGATATGGCACGGGTTGTGGTCTGTAATAAGTCTGTGTAGAGTGCATGCTGGTGCTGTGTGGTTAAGGTGGCCAGAAAGTGCACATTGCGCAATGAATTCTGTGTACGCTGCCAGGTTCAATTAAGTTTGATTGAACGCACTGCAGGCAAGGCAAATGTTGCTGAAATGATTGTGTTGAGTGCAGACGAAAAAATTGAGAGCTAACCAACAATCATTGGTCACAAACTTCATTTTGTTATCGATTTTTTGCAAGATCAAATTTCATATTGATTGTTTGAAAAGTTAGGAAACAAGTCTATTGGAACTGTTCGTTTACTACTCGTGCAAGAAGTGATAAAATATTGAGTTTATCTTAGTGAGGTTAGGTCACTTGACTGTGGGAAAATTTGCCATAAAAATTGAATAGACAATTCTGAGACTTTACACCTATCAAAAGTTTGTTGATGCCTATTGTAAACACTTCCGGTACTTTATTTGCGTGAAAACGAGCTATTAACATAACGAGTGGTAACTTCTTGAAAATTTGTTTAAGCGAAAGCTCAAAAAAAGCTTCTGCTGTTTCCTTAGCTGTCACGTTTTGAGGTTTATTCTCACTTGATTTGAAATCAATGAACCTTATTTTCTAAGCGATTTTGTATAACAGCTTAAATAAATCCAAGAGGGAATAGAGACAGAATTGAGGTCGATAGTATAGAGAACGGTAGAAAAGAGAGAACTAAGACACCTTTAAGGTATGTTCTACTCTTGAGTTTGAAAGACGCAAATAAACACAATTTTTGTAAATTCCTTTAACTAAATAACTTCCAGTCAAGAACACATGATCTTGATCATTCAGAATATAAATTAAGAAATTAGCAATTTTCTCGATCTTTGCTATCTTTACAGGCTGGTTCAGTTAAGTTTTTATACCCATGTTGCTACAAGCTATGTTTCGCCAGCTTCTGTAACACGCGCTGTTCGATCGTATGGAATTAATCGTTGCTGTTGCATCGATTATTCGAATACAAACAAACAAGAAAATCTATGCATCACTTATCTCTCACTTGTGTTCAACAAAAAGTGATAAAGTAACATGAAATCCCGGAGGCGTGAATCGACTCAGAGAGTCAGAATCAATTCATCTTGACACTTTTATGGGTAATTTCTGTGTAAATAAATTGTAATTAATCGATCGATAAAATTTGCATCTGTGGCTCTGTTTTTTCGCTGGACAGAAAGGAGTTCATAGATTATAATTGTTTACGACATTGCGACGACGGACGGACGCGACACGGTCAACACACAGACTGACGCGCGTTCTATAGACTTTCATTTGAGAGAATTTATCATCAGACTTGCCACCCAACTTCTTGATATCGTCGACGACACCGACACCGGCTGGAATGTGAATGTGTCGTGCCATGACAAACTAAATTGCAATTAGGAATAATTTATGAAGACCATATATTAATTTTGGCTATTAATTTAAATGGCCATCCGGCGACAAAAGGACATAAACCGAGCCAACCGAGTATGTGTGTTGCACTTCAATTGGCGACAACCAGTGGTTTGGTGGCTGGAGCGGTGCCCTTTTTTCAATATAAGGTGCTATCTACTTGCTTCGAACATCCTATCCCCACTCCCACTCAGGACGTTGGCCTGTTAAAAAACGGACACAAATGTGTCTTTGCATGAGAGCAGGTTGTTGTTTGCAAGACTTGTGTGGCAATGAAACATTTGTGGGTGGAGGTCGGTCGGTCGGGTGGTATTTGGGGATTTATATTTTTATATTCTGTAAGCATTATTTTGAGTTGTAAAATAAAATTTTAATGGCCAAAATTCTTACAATGGATTTCATGTTGTAAGCTCGTTGGCGAGTACTTTTATCTTTTTTCTTCTTAGGTTCCTAATTTTATAGCCCCAAGGGCAAGCGAAATTATGCGGTTTATGGATTTTTTCTAAAAAAAAAAAATAATAAAACATGCGTAGAAAATTAAATTTTATGTTTAAAAGGAAATGGATTTTACATTTTATGGAGTTGTTTGACAAATTTTAACCAAAATTAATTTCTGTAAGATAGTCTCATCTTCGAAAGGAATATGCTGCCGTTGATAGGTTTTGTGTGTGTTTTACATTGTAGGCACTGGTCAACGTAGTTAAAGACTGTTTAAATCAGGGTCTTGTAAAACACCCATTTGTTAGACCAAGGATAGTTCATTGCCAGATATCCAGGGGCGTACCTATCGTTTTTCCTATATGTATACGACGTACGTGAACTACTTAATTTCCACGTAAGTTTTTACCAGCAGGTAAATATCCTATATCAAACATCCTATATCCCCCCTTCCCTTCAGAATAAACCCAACAAAAAACCATCAGTTGATTAGAAAACTTGCCAGTTTTATATAAACAAGCCCAAAAGTTGGTCCATTGACAATTTCCCTAAAGTTATCACTTAAACTCTTCACCTCGTCTAAAATTTATCTATACCTTTCCCTGGCATCAGGTGTCCTCTCCTTTCTCAAAAGATGACGACGACTTCCACGAAGAACAAGAATTCATAATAAGTATCATATTTGACGATGGATATACTTTGGATCACTTTGTTGTAAAATTTATCTCCAAAGTCAAAGTCTGGTTAAACGCATTTCATATTCATTACTCTTAAAATCTACCAGTTTGAAATTTCTTCAAACTGAATAACATCAACACTGGGACTGGAAAAAAGAACAAAATTAACAAAAGCGGCTTCCTTCGCTTAATGTCTTTTTATAAAGAAGAAAAACCCAAAACTCGTCGTAAATTTCCCTCGAGGAGCATAAACTATGAAAACAAAAAGTTTTTCTGTTGCTCTGCGCTCCTCAAAATGTTGAACTTTCAACTTGACTCCGTGGCAAATGGAAGAAGTTTGTTTTTTGTATCATTCGTTTCGACTTCCTAAATAACCAAATGGAATGAGATTTCAATTTGCTTTAAGTTAATTTTTGTTTTTTTGAACCTTTTCGTTCTGTATAGACTTATTGTGCCAAAATATCATACTTTAGTACCTTTGTTTGGGGAAAAGGAATTCAAAAAAAGGTTTGGGACCTTCGATTGTCAATTTGCATAAAAATGTGTTTGTATGTTTTTTGTACAAACAAAATCAAAAAAATCGGAAAATTCACTTGTTTTCATTCGTTTTGATTGTTTTTATATCTCTTTTTGCCCTGAAGGAACAAATTGACTTTATTCTTCTGGCATGAACCGGAAATACAACTCGATTTTCTGTTTACGTTCAATGAATGCAACGTGAAAAATGACATGAAATGATTTCATTTGAACCTCTTTATATTTTTCTTAAACTTAACGAAACTTTGAAAAACAGAACCAAATGGTATTGTGAAGCGATTGGATGTCGTAGGGGAGGTTTCCCATGTAAAAATTGGTTGGACTTTTGCGCGAAACTGTGTAGCGTTCGCAATTTTTCAAATATTTTAATAAAACAAACGGTTTTCGATTGATGTTAAATAGGGTCAAATGTTTGTGTAATTAAAAAAAAATAAATAAAAATTCGATGTACCTCAAAACCGACAAGAAAACGGAAAAACTATAAAATTTTGAAAGACGCTTGCGCTAACTAATGGGAAATGGGTTAAATATTACATTTTTATTTATTTTATATTTTTTTTATAATGACAATATATCCTGTTACTTAACGTCGCTGTTTTTTTTCGATTATCGTTATAATTTTTTCCACACAAAATTCGAAAAACAATGAAAAATACAGCAAATAACGTAAAAAGTATGAATGCATTTTTTAGTATAACTTCTAAAATATAAAAGGTAGTGAAGTCAAATTTACTTTTTTCAAAGCTTTAAATATGTAATTTCAACGGAATAATTTTTTTTATTTTTTTTTTTATGATTGTCAAATGTTTTTGTTAACGCAAACATAAAAAATACATATTTTTTGTCTACCATTTTGCGCGTTTGCCCGGGAAATTGATTAATATATTTTTGAATTTTTTGAAATATTTTTTTTATGAAAGATTAATATATGTCTTACTTAACGTCGGTGTTTTTTTTTCATTTTTCACCTGTAACATATTTAAAAATAAACTTCAAAAGGTCAATATTTGTAAGGTTATTGTCAGTGACATATAGGTAATAAAACTAGCACATATTTTTTTTATTTTTTTCTGTTATTTTTTTTATTTAATTCAAATAACAAAATAATTTGTTTGCTAATGGTCTTTTTTATTTTAATTTTTGAAAAATCGTCTTTTTTGCGTTTTTTGTCAAAAAAGAATGGTCGATTACACACACAAAGAAGCAGGGTTCAAAGGAATGCCACTAGGTGGTGCTGCAATTTGTTTTGCTTTCTCTTCTCTTTCTTACAAAAGATGTTGTTTTTTCTCCTCAACAGAAAATGTACTTTTTGTTCTTCAATTCATAGAAGTGTGAAGAAAACTCGATATTGCTTTACATAGAAGTAGAAGAAAGATGCAAGATGAGAAAATAGATATGTGCAGATGACATAATTATAGAAGAAGGGTTAGAGCGGGAGATAGAGAAAGCGCATGAAAAGAATGCGGTAAGTAAGTGGTTTATAATTTCTTATCAATACTTTTTGTTTTGGTGGTTGCGAGGGAGATTTGCGATTTATTAGAATATATGACAAGTACAAGTGCAATATGTATTATTTTTTTTGCGACACTTTGTATACCTCAAAAATGTTGTGTAGGTAGGTAGGTGGTAAGAAGTAAGGTCGTAGGTACTACAAATAAATGGGAGAACCCAATTCATTTTTTAATTCGTTTGGAACAAATAAGTATAGGGTGCCTCAGTAAGAGTGCACTTTTTCATTTAAAAATAAAGACAAGTATTTTATGACAGAGTTGTGATATTTTTATTGTATTGTAAGAGGCCAGTTATAGCTATCATTGAAATGGATCCAGAAAATCTTTGAATGGATATTTAATTATTGTGGTTTTCCATTGAACCAAAACATTGATGTACCGTCGACGGGCCGGCAATATTTTTTTCATAAACGTTTTCCAATGGGAAAAGTATTGATGTTTTTTCCCGACGAATTGATTCGTTTTGAATTCGTCTTTTGAGACGAATCTACACAGATTTTCACACTGATTTTAACACATCATAAAAACTTGACAGTTTTTGTAAATGGAATAATTATGTGTTGAAAAAGAAAATAGAAGAGAGTGCGTTTTTGTTATGTTATATTTACGATAAATAATAGAATAGTGAATATTATAAATAATAATAATGAAAATAAAGAATAATAATGAAAATAAATAAGGTTTATCGCTGTGTTCTCAAGAATAGGTACACATAACATTGACATCATTACAAGCATTCCTCATCCGAGGACGAAGATGCACTTACAAAAAGATATTGCTACGTTTTTCCTTTCCATTGAAACCAAAAAATATTGATTTTTAGTAGCGACGGGCCGTCCATTTCATGTGGTTCAATGGAAATCGACATATGTTTTCTTTTGAAAAGAAATTATATACCAATCGATCGGAAATCACTCCAAGAATTTTTATTGACATGAAAAAGTTCAATTACACACTTATTTTTTCATTAAAATGTGTTTTTCTATTTTGCGGTTGTAAAATCATTTTCCTGAACAGCTGATTGCATTATGTCAAAAAATTAAATAAATCATTCCAATGATTTTCGTTTAAATTTTGTACAATTTTAATGATCTACATAAATGTTCAACTTCTCACAGTTCCAATGATTGAATTACGTCAGGAAAAAAATTCCTGACAGAAATTTTCAATGATTGCTACAATAATCGACCTATCAGAAAAATTTCAATGATGTGTTTCAATGATGAAAACCAATTAAAGCTGTAACTGGCCTCTAAAGAAGATATATTCCGATTAAGTATGGAATAAAATATGTTTTTTTTAATTTTCTCGGCAGAAAATTTTGCGAAGTTTGCGAGAGTAGATATTCACAAATATAACGCGTTGTTCTTTCGAAAAAGAACTCCATTTTAAATAATCAGAATAAACAGAGGTAGCAGCTGTCAAATTTCAGAGTTGACACTTGCATAAAAATCCAATTTTAAAAAGAGCACTCTAACTGAGACACCCTCTACTTGCATCGTTTTATTGCGTAAGGTCAAAAATTTCAATAATAGGTTCATGACTCTTTTGAATAAACTGTTCATCTGTCTAAAAGATGAAAGGTACTTGCCTGTTACAAACGCAATCATCGCCCAATAAAAGAATTTCCATTTCATATAAAATAGTTATCCTGCCTCTTCAAAAATTATTTATTTACACCTCGCAAGAGGAAACAAATAAATAATCTTCTCATAAAGGTTCATCTTTTTTATATTTCTTCAACTAGACAAACACAAAAAGAAATAAAAACCTAACCGTTTATCACATCGCGATGTCTCATGCTGCAACAACAATATCTATGATACCACTTTTCTTGTACCTACTTACATGCATTGTTTTCATAATACATATTCCTAGCTCAAAGAAAAAAAAGGAAAAAATGTACACATTTCTTCACTTGACACATATTTTTTTGGGTATTTTTTTATTGCATTGCATGTATGTATATGAATTTGCTTCCTTTTCTACCTAGACGTGCGTCGTCTGCGTATATTGCCTTTTTTTCTCCTTCATGTGCCTGATCGTGATCGTGGAAACTGGTTCTTGCAAATTCTCGTCTGAGATAAAAAAAAAGGAATCGGTGAAGAGTAGAGGCCACTAACACATATAAATTCATTTACATGAAATCTGAGTTCGCTATTCTGGGACACATACCCTTAAGGTGTCATTGTGTAGACAAAAACTGTTTCTAGGGCACTATTAGAGCACAATTTCAATTAAGTACTTCGTGTCTTAATAGTAAAGGCTTAAAAACGCCAAAATGGCCAAAAATCGTACTTTTTCAAAGAGAATTCCATCAAAATAAAAACATTTTTCGCTAACATTTCTTAATGAGCAAAATAAAATTTGTATTATTGATAAACAATTTTTCTTATGATGCGATATTAATTTTTTTAAATCTCTTCATTTATTTAGCACGTACTTGTTCTCAACACATAACAATCAATACATTTTGAAAAAACTTTGATCAAACACATTTTATATCGAAATTAAGAGATAGCCTAATCTGCCTAAATTTGAAAATTCAAATCAGTAACGGCCTTATTAGTTTGGCGGAAGTCATGTTTCTCATAGGAAGGAGGTGATTCTCTCTCTCTTAGCAGGATGCATTTAGTTTGAAATTTTTCCTCTGCAGTTGGGTGGCGCTTCAAGCAGTAAGAATTTTTAGTTTCAGTCCGGAACACCCTTAACAGTGTTCTCGAATCTCGAACAAAAAAATTCCATAATAACACTTTTCGAATTTTTAATCTAAAACTCTCAACCACTTATCGGATCTGTGAACCTGGCACCCGAATGTTTCTTTATTTATTTTGATAGGCGAGGGAAGGTTATTGATTGTGGTGATAGTGAATTTAAATTTTTTTGTAGTTGTCCAGAAAAAAAAAATATTGAACATCAAAAAAATGTCAGCCCTCCAAAATTTCCAACTTTTCACTAAAAACCTCTATTAGGGTTGCTTCGTTTATCGTCAAGTAACTTTTTCAGATTAGAAGTTTTTCTCGCTTAGTACATTTGCGTGGTCAAGATACAATGCTTGATGGCGCTTAAAACACTGTAATGCTCACAAAATATAAAGGTTTTAAATAAATTGTGTTACTCAATTCTCGTTAAACTTTTTTCTAACTAACAAAAAATATAAATAAAAAAACTACATTTATACAAAACCAGCTGACCCGCGAAACTCATCTCGCCTCTCTTCAGATGATGATGACACACTGTGGCGTATGAGCACTTTCTTTTTATATGTTTTTTCATTGATAATGTGAGTTTTTACATTTCATATTCTACGTTTGGATAAATGTTTACTTTCTTCAATCATTTTCAGTTGTCCTCAACTTCTAAGGGCTTAAATGTGATTGTGAAAATAGCTTGGGAACAGTGTCAATCGATTTAGACCATATCTCTTTTCCGCGCAATTACTGTTGTATTATTAAGTTTAACATCGATATTTTTTGCAGCGAAATTGTAGAAATTATTTATGTGATAAAACAAGGTTTAGTGGGTCAGCTAGTATGATAAAAAAGTATTGTATAGCCATCTCTTGCTCCTAACTACCTACTCACCAATTTTGAACCAAATCGGTACACCCGTTCTTAGAATTTATTTACATGGTAAAAACGTTCAGCGGTGCAGCTTAGCCGTTCTAAGAAATTATTTATATGGCAAAACAACGTTTACGGGGTCAGCAAGTGAATAAAAAGTATCATACATACCTACACAAAGTGATTGGAATGAATGGATGAATGAATGCATAAATAAAAAATTCGTTTAAGTCGATCCAGTCTTGTAATTGCATTATAGATACCGACTGCAGCGCCACATGCCCGGTTGATTTGGAAATCTAAACCATCCAAGGCGCCACCTCAACGCAAACAAAAAATCATTCAAATGGGTCCAGCTGTTTAAGAGGAATTCAGTGACATACACACGATGACAGCAATAAAAAAACAGACAAAATGAAAAATAATTATTTAAATTCATTGACAACGATATCTGGAGTGTAATTCATAAGCCACACAAATGGATCAAGTTCAAGTGCTCAGTCACATTTTGGGTAAAACTATTCGACATCTAACAAACATTTTTTGTGGAAGTCTGGTTTCTTTAGACAAAGTAGATGGATACAATCTGAGACGTTTTTCTAATATGTGGCCAATAGTTTCAACGAACGGATTATATAAAGTAATATAAAAAACTCAGGACTGCTTTAAGTCGATGGCCACAAATCCCACCTTTCAAAGGAATCAAACCTCTTCTGCGTAGTAACGGAATCATCTTGTATGCCCTTTTTTCCAATACAGCACATATAAAACCCCGTGAGCGCATTTAAAGGGTTGAAAATCGATTACAAAAAAAAAAATCACAAATTTAAAAAAAAACTGTTACGAAGACGAAGTTTTTTAAAGTGTTGGAAATGGTCTTGGATTATCTTGAATAATACATATTTGACTGAAATACAAGATTGTTTTAAGTAATTATTTGTTGTATTTTATAAAAAAAGGTTTGTTAATACATTTATAAATTACAAATAATTAATTTACCAAAGGGGGCTGACTATTGACAACACTATAGTGGCCGACTACTACGCCGACTATACAAGAATCAGACTTCTATTTGAATTATAGTTAATAATAATTTTTTTAATGTAGTGGGTATAGCAAATAGCAATATTGAGCCATATGCATAAACGGTAGTAAATGCTTTTACTAGCCAATTTTGATAGTATTTACTTTTTTTCGTATGCATAAACTTCAAGTAAATACTTGAATAAAAGCTTTTACTAGAAGTATAAGTATTTACTAGGTATGGATGAATTTTGGTAGTAAATACTTAAAGTGATATGCATAAAAACCTTTTACTACTAGTATTTACTTCAATTTTTACAAGTTGCTAAAGAGTAACTTGAAAATTTGCTAGTAAATACTTTTGGGTGTTTGAAACGAACATTTTCATTTGCAAATCAACATTTAAGGGGATCGGTTCAATATTCTTGTCAAATGGCCGCGTTTTTGCACATTAATACTGAACAAGTTTACAAGGAACGAAGATCACCAGCAACAAATAATTTCAAAATGCTTTACCGCTTTGAAAAAGTAAATGTTGGTTGGCTTTCTAAATACAGCTTTCCTTCTTGTATTGGAGCCTTGGATTGCACACATGTGGAGACACCTGTGATGTAAAACAATGTTTTACAAGTGTTTTTTGTGAATGGTCAGGTTCATGACTCCAGGATTTGGAAAAACAGTTTTCTTGAACCAATTTTAAGAAATTCAGTTAAAACAGTTCTTTAGGCAGATGAGGGATATGGAATCGCCACTTGGTTAATTACACCATTTATAGAAACCCTATCATGAGCAAGGTGAAATCTTACAACAAATTACATACAAAAGAGAGGGTCATCATAGAACGATGTTTTGGTCAGCTTAAAAGTCGATTCTCAATATCTCAATGTGACAAAATTGTATACGGGTGCAATTAAAAAACGTGGCAACTCTAATAATGTTTTGTTTTGCATAATGTTGCAAAGTATTTAAATGAAACCCGACGACAATTATTTTCGTTTTTTGTCAAGACTATGAAACAACCACGCACCGTATGAAAATGTATAATTAAAAAATCAACAACAAATACTTCAGATCAAAGTGATGAAATCTAAATACCTAATTAAAGCAAAGTTAAGGTTTTTCTTGTTACTCAAGTCTATAGTATTCCATTTTACTTTATTTTTCAATTGCTGTAAGTAAATGCCTGAGTCTTCCGATGAATATGTAGTTTTTACTTGGATGAATCTAGTATTTACTACTAGTAAATGCTTGCTAGCATTTACTTTTATTTATGCATACCAAATGAAGTAAATACTACGAATCTGAGCTTTTACTTGTTGATCTAGTATTTACTTCAAGTATTTACTACTAGTAATTACTTGATTTTTATGCATATGCCCCAATAAGATTTTTAAAAATGTCGCTTTGCATAGTTTTACTTGAGGATAATACAAAAGGGAGCAACGTTATTCCAGTGAGAACACTAACTTGGCGGTTGTATACAATTTTATTTTCTCTCTAGTTTCTTTTGTATACTCAGGCCAAAGTAGTTCCACATCAAAAAGTTATTTTCGAAAAAAGTGTTGCTTAATACATTCTTACGGGAAGGTTTCGGTATATATGAAGGTATGAGGTTATTCCAGACATGAAACAAAAACCTTTCTTCTCAACATAACTTGGCGTCGACAAAACAAGTTTTAAATGTCCACTGCGTTGTCTCGACAACCATTTAAAATTAAATACGGCAGAATTTCATGAACACATTCGGCCATGAAAGGAAACACGTTTTGAAAGCATACTATCTTGTTGACCAATTCAAATCATATGAGAGATGACCAGACAATGCGTTCTAGTCGTTCCTATGTCAGACCTAATGCCTACAGGTCGCTGGTGGCCAGACCATAATATCATTCAAGTTCTATATCAACAAACTTTGGTCTCTGAGAAAGATAACCGGGCCAAACTGATAGTAAAAAAAAAGTAAAGAGTCCTTGGATGTTTGATTCGAAACTGCTCGATCCAAGGCGCTGCTATCCAATAGACATGCCAGCCGTTGGGCTTTTCCTCTGCAAACTAGATCAGTGTCCAAAGTCCTTACAAAACTCATGGACGTTACGTATACCAAAAGTGACAAACTTTTCTCGCACAAAAGAGCCACTCTTCTTAAGAATAGATTATTGGGGATTTTTGAATTTTGAAGAGAATCCTTTCAAACGACTTAAATTATTATTTAAAGTGAAGACCCACAGGCAGACTGATAATCAGTAGTAGCTTCAATCTGACACTAACCCTTTCGCAGTAAGAACAATTTTTTCATTAAATCAACACTAAATACATGATCTGCTAACGCACAACTTACTCACCCACTCCTATTCGATTCCCAATTACATTTATTCTGTAGGCTGCAGTGACTAACCGCTGACAAACGCCCCAAGAATTACAAAAGACCGATCTGTTTCTGTGTTGCTTTTACAACAAATTATATATATATATATATATCGTCGAGACGATTGGCGTCGAAACATCAATAAAACTGTCATCTCTCTGTTTCTCTCTTTAAAACTAAGAGTCGAGGCAGCAGGCCTATAAATATCAATGTTTATGGAATTTTCTGTAATTTATTGTGAATAAAAATAGAATTTCGCAAATTCACTGTTAAAATTTAATGACTTACAGGAATGTATTCGAATGAATTTCCAAATAACCAAGCAGTTTTGATTTTTCCTGTAAGATACACTATTTCAACGAAGGATGAAAAGTGTCACTATCCTCTTTTATTTAAATTTCTCTACAGTTCAAAAAATATCACTCAACAAAAGTTTCTTTTATTTTTTTCATTCCAGCTCCACCAACCGAACAGCAGCGGCCCACAATGAACGAGACGCTTTCTGGTAAGTCAATTCAGACATAAAGACATCCTTTTACTCCCATATCCTTGAAATTAAATTATTCACACAACAGACAAAGAAAAAAATATAATTTTTTCAATTTAACTTTCCCCCCCAATGAATTCTGACTCGATGTTCGTCGTCATCCTTGTCCGTCTATTTCTATCTTGGTCTCGAGGACAAATAAAGAAGGAACAAAAATGTCCAAGTGTATTACAATTTAATTTTTCACTTCCATTGAATGACTTTTGGTCTTTTGGGCAGATAAAAATCAAGAATTTCTTGTCATTCATTCCTAGCTGTAATCCTGTCTGGTTGAGAGATATACAAGCCCTAAATGTATGTTACTCGAAGAAAGGATTCAATGAATTAGAAGAACAGGTAACTCCGAGAAACCCCTCCAGAAAGAAGGATAATTGAACTAAATCAATTTGTTCGTATCTACACGGCCTAAATTGATTTTTACGGCATTGTTCTCGTTCCTTTTATCTCCTTGAAGGATAAGAAAAATATCCGCCTCGTGCTTTGGCAATTTGTTTTTCTTTCCGGTTCATGAAGTTCTTTATCTCCCTTCTCCCATTTTTCTCGGTCCGTATCGGATACTTGTGGATTGTATCTGGAGGTAAATTATGGGTTTTCGATAATCCTTTTCCATCCTTGCGTGTGGTTGAGGTTGAAGTGAGCTGAGGGCAAACACGCCGAAATGTCTTACCTGTTGGTTGTTCCTGGTTATTGGGTTTGTTGTAAACATGACTTTTTTATATATGGGTCTCTTGTGGCCCAATAAAAACGTATCGGTCGGGCATGTTTTGGTCGTAAAATTTTATTTTTTTCTTCGTAACCTTAAAGTTAAAAATTTGTTTCTTCGCCTTCGCGCCGTTTAAGCGATAAAAAACAATGAAACCAAACTTCCAACAATTTGGTTTAAGTGAGCTCCTTTACTTTTAACTTTTACGATCTCTGGTAGGTCGGACGAGAGAGTGAATAAAATTTCACAACACTCCAAACTGCTATGTTGTCAAAAATTCAGGATGAGACCTAAACGAATACGACGACGTTAACATCAACATTTTGAGTCATAAATTATATTTTTTTTATTCCTCGCTTTCAAAGACACGTTGGTTGTCGAGGAGGAGGCTGTGATGGAAATTCATAATAATATGAAGCGAAAGTGTGAAAAATAAAAAAAATAAAAGAAAACCGGAAGAGTAAAATTGCGTGGAAAAAGGCGAGCAGCTTTTCTTTTGGTCGTCTATTCGTTTGGGTTGATTTTTTCTTCTCTGAAGTGCCAGAAATATAAATGGTTCATTCATATAATATATTTTTGTTTTGTTGATGGTGACGAGGATGATGTTAGACTATGAGGGGCCAGCAACTGTTTTTGAAGCAGCCAGAGTGCTCTGGCTTGAACTGTCTTATTATTTAACTTTGATAAAGTTTGGCAAAGCACTTCTTTTGGTAGGTTTTCTTGTAATTTATGTTGGTGTTTATATTCTTGCGTCAAGAAAGACAAACTCGTGAAATTGAAAGATTTTGAAGATGGTTTATTTTTTGTTGAGTTGTTTTGGCTTGTGACTTGTGAGTGTGTGCTTTTCGGTTGGAAATGATTTATCTGATGAGTTTAAAAGGGTTCGTAAGTTGTAGTTGAGGACTCATATTTGACATATCTGAATAACTTTTCCCCTCTGTCAGCAAGGCAATTAAATAACCCGCAACTTTATTAAAGAATGTTCGATTATTTTTGTCCCAATTTTTGATCAATGTAAAATTTTTTTGGCAACAAATTTTCTTGCAAAATAATTTTTCCACAACAAAGCGTTGCCTTTTTATCGACACAAAATCTGTATTAATTATCTTTATCACAACCGGGTCGAGCCTCTTGCAACAAGTTCTTCCACTTATCCCCTTGGTTGGCAAACTCATCTCAGAAGGCTTCAGACTTCTGGGTTCTGGTGTTCTACATTGCATCCCACGCAAAGGACCTTCCAAGCCAGGTTTTGCTTGTAACAGCTAGATGCAGGCCATCAGAGTCTACCATGCATTGAACAATGGCGAGAACAAGACATTAATACAACAGAGAGAGACAGATAGATACATAGAAAGAAAGCACGCATAACAGAAACCTACATGGCACTGAGGAGAAGACATAGAGTTTACAAGTATTTGACCTGTGCGGTTGTGTTTTTTCTTTGGCTCTCATCATGTCTAACAAATCCAATAAATCAAAGTGCGCTAAATGTCTGAATTCGTTGCTTGACGATGGTATTAAGTGCGGTTTGTTTTGTGGAAAATCGTTTCATAAAATTTGCACTGGAATTTCTGATGATTCAATTAAAGAAATTTACAAAAATGACTCAAGTCTCTATTTTCATTGTTCTGATTGCGCCAAATTTCCGATAAGAGAACTATTTACAAAAGTAAATGATTTAATTTCGGTTGTTGATGTGCATACAAAAAAAATGAGTGATTTCGACTCTCTTCAACTCAAATTAAATGAATTTTTGAATGAAGAACCGACATTGCCCAACAACAAAATGAGTTCGAGTGAAAGTGCATCTTCATCTAATAACACCCCTCCACCCGGTGATTTAAATACAATAAACAATGTTGATTCTTTAGTAAACAAAAACATTTTGAATGCACTAAATATGCCTAAAATCGGAACTCACCCTGCTGTACTTGTTGGTGTTGATAAATTGCCTGACGATATGACTGTTTTATCTCCAACTAAATGGTTACATGTTTCAAAATTTTCAACAACTACTTCTGAACAAACTATTAAAAACTATGTTTCAAAGAAACTAAATATTCCATTTGAAGAAGTTCAGTGTTATAAACTTTTGAAAAAAGATGTGGACATATCTAACTTAAAGTTCATCAATTTTAAAGTCGGTATACCGGCTGCAAAATTTATTGATGCAATCAATGCAAATAATTGGCCTGTCAACGTATATGTGAAAAGCTTTGAGTTTTTTACAAAAAACTACAACAACTTCTTAACATCTACAATACCAACAATTAATAATTCTCCATTAAATCATCTGCCTTCACAACAACAATGCAATGTAAACTCAACTATATGTATATATTATCAAAACATGAACGGTTATTCATCTAAATTGAGAGAACTGTCTTTTGCGATTGATTCTTGCCGCTGTCAATAGTCGTTTTTCTTTTTTAGTTCAGAGCTCCGAACTCTGACTGTTCAGAGCTCGCTCTACATGCTCTGAACAAATGAAGCTCTAAACATTTTCTGAACGCTCGGATTTCATTTTGAAATGCAATTGAGCATTTTTAGTTCAGACATCGACACTTCGTATTTTTGAAAGCTGAAATTAACTTTTTTTTATTAATAAATAAAATATTTAATTAATTATTCAAAATAAAACTAACCATCTTTGCTTGAGCGACTTGTTTCCTCCTCCATTTCAATTGTTTTGAGAAGAACACAATTGCGCATTTCGTTCATTATGCTCGGTCTCTTTTATCTGAGCGCTTCGGTCGAACTCTGAACACTCAGAATCAGTGCTCTGAACGAAAAAAGTAACACAACTTTGATGCTCTGAACACCCTGAACTAAAAAGAAACACAAATTTTTGTTTGATAGTTCAAGCTCTGTTCAGATGTAAAAAAAAAAACGCCTAATAACATTTTTTATTCACTGAGACATGGCTTTTTGATGGGATACATAATGAAGAGTTTTTTGATACTTCTCTGTTTTCTGTTTTCCGCCACGATCGTGTGGATAAAAACAAATCAAGAGGTGGAGGTGTTGGTGTTTTGGTTGCTGTAAAGCACATTCTTGGTGCTGTTGCAATTGATATTGATGTTGTTGTTGCTGATATGTTACATATTGATCAGCTTTGTGTACGTGTGGATGCTGTTGGCTGTGGTGTGTGGTCTAATAATTTTATTGAGTTATGTTTCACCTAAAAGCTCTTTATCTGTATATGAAAAGCACTTGTTAAATATTGATAGGGTTGCCTCCATGCCAGAATATGTAAATCATAAAATTTGTGTAATTGGTGATTTTTATTGTGGTGATATTATATGGACACCAACAAATAATAATCGCTTAATTCCATTTTCTCTTTCCTCGGATATCGATTTTTTTTTTTTTTTTTTATAATTTGCACACACTAAAGGGGCTTCTTATACCCTTATTATGCCAGAGACACAGTGAGTGCATTAAGAATTTAGAAAGGGGTTTGAGAGTAAGTGTCGGTGTACATTGGTTTTGAATTCATCAACATTGCAATGACTGGGAAAGACAGAGTGTGGAAGGGAGTTCCACATTCGCGTAGTACGGCTAAAGAACGATTCTCTATACTTAACAGTACGTCCGAAGTTGGGCTCAAGGGTAAACTGATGGGCATTCCTGGAAGCGCGGGTATTACGGTTGAATGTCTTAAGGGGAGGAATGCAACTGGCTATTTCACTAGAGCAATTACCGTAGAAGTAACGGTAGAACAAAGAGAGACATGAGACGTTACGACGGTGTTCCAAAGAAGTGAATGAATTAGTGATGCCTCTATCACCAATCATTCTTATAGCTCTTTTTTGTATACCATCCAAGAGGCTTAAGTATGTAACTGGAGCACCAGCCCAGAGATGGGAATTGTACTCAAGCTTTGGACGAATATAAGTCTTATAGATAATAGCCAGATCAGACGGGGAGAAAAATTTCTTGCACCGTCTTAAGAAACCCAAACATCTTGCGGCATTTTTGGCGACATCGCATATGTGCTCGTTCCACAAAAGGTGGTCAGTGATGCACATACCGAGAATCTCGAGATGTTCGGTCTCATTGATGCAAGTGCCACTCATGGATAGTGGCAGGGGGGGTATATCTCGCTTTGACGATACAAGACAGCATTGAGTTTTCGAAGCATTAAACTCTACTCGGTTTCGTATTCCCCATTGTACAATGCTGTTTAAGTCAGAGTTTAATGAGCTCATCATATTTTGCCGTTGCAGTTCCACATCCGAAGAGGAGGGATGCGAGTCTGGAAACGAATATGAAAAGCTAAGGGTGCTATCGTCAGCAAAACAATGAATTGGATTAGAAGTTACAGACAGGAGATCATTTATGAAAATGAGAAAGAGGGTCGGAGACAAAACGGAGCCCTGGGGCACACCAGCATTTATGTTGTGGGTTTCAGACTTGAATCCATCCAAAACAACTTGTATTGAACGGTTCGAGAGAAAATTTCTAATCCAACGAAGAAGGGATTCATCGATACCGAAAGCACGCATTTTCGATAAAAGAGCAAGATGCCAGGCTTTATCAAATGCCTTTGAAATATCAAGTGCAACAATCTTATTTTCTCCAAAACGATGTAAAGATTTGTTCCACTGTTCGGTGAGATAAACCATCAGATCACCAGTGGACCTGTTGCTGCGAAAGCCGTACTGCCGGTCATTAAGAAGCTTTCGGTCTTCAAGATATTTCTTGAGCTGATAGTTTATCAGCGTTTCCATGACCTTGGAAAGAAGGGACGTTAGTGCAATCGGTCGATAATTGGAGGGAGAAGAAGATTTGCCTTTTTTTGGGATAGGCTGGACAAATGCTGTTTTCCAACTGCTCGGAACGAGCCCAGAAGAATAGGATAGATGGAAAAGCTTACGCAAGGGTTTTGCCAGCGTGGAAGAACACCTCTTCAGAACAATAGCGGGGATACCATCCGGACCAGCGGATTTATGTATGTTGAGATCCTTTAGGACTTTAGCCACAGCACGAGTGCGGAAGAAGATTTGTCCCATTGAATCATTGACGCGCTCAAGAACAGGCGGAGTCATGGCACTCTCTGGCAGCGAAGAGTTGGCGGCGAACTGCCTAGCAAAAAGGTCAGCTTTCGCGAGAGAGCTAACAACTGGAGTGTCATTGTCAACGAGCGTTGGGACCGAGGAAGACGAAGAATTCTTCATATTTTTAACAAATGACCAAAAATTTTTACTGCCTTTGGGACATTGCAGTATTTTTTGCCTTAATTTTTGGTCATGCAAAAACTTTGTCCGTCGAATATAGGCATTGCAGGCCTTCCTGGCTTGTTTAAACTTGTTCCGGTTTTCCTCAGTTGGGTTGGCTCTATGACACCGGAACTTTACTTCTTTTACCCTGATAACCTCTTTACAGCTTGAATCAAACCATGACTTTTCCTTGGGTTTGATGCTTTTAACCCTGTTCGGGATAAAAATTTTCATTCCCAAAATAATCATGTTAGTAATCATATCTGCGCTGGAGTCTACGTCACCATCGAGGAAGCATAGTGACCAGTTAAAGATCCGGAAGAAGTTATTGAGACCGTCCCAGTTGGCTTTCTCGTATTGCCATACGGTTCTCTTCGGAGCTCTTTCCTTAACTGGATTAGTTTGACACGAGAAATTTGCAGATATGATACTATGGTCAGATCTGCCTAGAGGCGTTAATACATTGATAGTGTATTTATCAGGGTCAGACGTAAGGAACAAGTCAAGAGTGTTTTCAGCTTGGCCATCAATGTCCGATATACGGGTAGGCTCGGTGACCAGCTGAGTAAGGTGGTTGAACTCAGCAAAGATCTCAGCACACATACCTTCGGGTGTTGTCGGGCCCGAATGGAGAAGCCACGAAGAATTGTGGACATTGAAATCGCCCGTAATAACGATTTCAGTGTGAGGGTACAAGGAAACAATTCTTTGGATGGAGTCGGACAGAGTATCGAATTCGAGGGAGGTTGAAACTCTGTCCAGGTTAGGGCTTCGATAAAGAAAGCAATAGTGAATGATGTGCTTGTTTACGGAAAACTTAAACCACATAAAATTGAAAAAGGAGTTGGAGCAACGTCCATACTGTGGTAAGAATTGATACGCAACATCACTCCTGATGTAAACGGCGAGACCATGGTGGGAAAGGAATAATGGCACTAAGCTATACCCATGAATGAGAAATTCAGTAGGATCGGAATTCTCACCTACTTGGGTTTCGCTCAGCGCCAAAACAGCTGGCCTGTTAGACACAGTGTGGATGTACGTAGAAAGAAAATTCGTACGTAGCCCACGAACATTACAGTAATCTACCCTGAAATTGTCAGTCATTGCAAGTAAAAGAATAAAAAAAAACCAAAACAGACGAGATCTAAGAGTTGCTGAATTAAATTGAAGGAATTCTTTACGATTCAGCGCTACTGTTAGTGTTATGCCTTAACAGCAGCGTGAATCGATCCGACCCTGGAATTTAATCAGCAGATCTCTATTCGTCTGTTGTTGACGGCATATCATATGCATACACTGTATGAGCACGAACAAAAAAACTCAATACAATGTATTGCCTATGGTAAGCTATGCAACTGTAAAACGATTACAAAGAGTATGGGATGCTAACTTACTGTGCTCGTGCGGCCATGGGTATTTTTTTTTTGCCTTTTCTTGTGTGTGCTTATTTTTTGCTATTGCAATTGATTTTATATTTTGTATTTTCCTTATTGGTTTCTGGTGTTTTATTTGGTTGGTAATGTTGTTTGTTGTTTTTTTGTGTTTTGGGTGTAATTTATTGAATGTAGTTTAATGTAAAAGTTGATCGTTTATTTCAGGTTCTATTTATTCGAAATGTTCTTAATGTTGCGGTTCTTTATCACGCGCGCGGTGGGGTCTAGGGGCAAACACGGGACACAGAAAAAACAGATGACCGAACAATAGCACAGCACGGACACAACCACTCTCATTGCACGTTAAACTGACACTGATGTTTCGTTAATTGATTTTTGTTTTCAAATAATCTTATTCAAATATATAATGTTGCGAATTCACTTGGAAGATATTTAGACCTATACTTCGTCCAAAACAAATCTGCAGTACAGGCCTTATGGGAGAGATTTTTTACTCCAAAGGGTGCCTGTCCAGGAAAAAAATCTAAAATCCCCTTAAAAAAATATACTACAACACTGTTTCCTCATACAATTTGTTTTAATTTATTTTGAAAAGCAAGCGTACATCCCCCTATGACCTATTCGCACGGCTAACGCCATACTGATTTTGTGCTCGTTTTTTGCAAAGCTCTTTCTGTTTGACAAAACAAACATATAAATCAGCGCTGCCAGGAAATAATAATGCTTACTTTTATTTCGATTCTGTAAGGGAGCTTTCAAGAATAGTAGCTTTTTCTTAGGTAATCATTGCCAGAAATTCAAATTTATTTCATGTTCGTATTAAATATTTTTTCTGAATGAAAATCTTTGTTAAAGACAATGCTAATAAAATATAGAAGGCAACTCTTTCGATTTTTCGGAGAGCTTTTTACAGTTTTAGTATATAACCTACGGTAGCCCTTGCCAATTTTTTCTTTCACACAACGTAATGGAATTCCTCTACAGAAAGAGTGAGAGATGAATGTCCTATCTTCCCTGTACTGCAGATTTGTTTTGGACGAAGTATAGCATTTGTTTCTGAAGATTTACAATATTCGGTCATGGAGAATTTTCCATTGTTATCTAATTCTGTTCATCATCAATCTGTTGAAATTTCTATAAAAATTATAATTTTGATAATTATTCTAGATTTAATTATTTTAATACAATCTATAAATTTGATACACAAAATTTGTCATTAATGAACAATTTTTTTAGCAATATCAATTGGCCTAATGAGTTTTTGGGTAAAAATATATCTGACAAGTTCAAATGTTTTAAGTCAATCTTTTTAAAAGCTTTAGATGATTGTATACCAATGTATTGCAGAAAAGTAAGCTCTCACCCAAATTGAAAAATGCTAAGAATATAGCTTTCAAAAATATAAGACATCGCCTTCAAACGATTCTTATGCATATTTCTCTCGTCTCAGAAAAGAGTTCGTTTTTCTTTCCAAATTCTTGTATGCTAATTATGTCAATTCGGTTGAAAGTGATTTAAAACATAATCCAACATCATTTTGGAAATTCATTAATACGAAACGCAATAGTTCTGGTTTTCCAACAACTATGGTTTTCGAAAATAATTCATCGAGAGATCCTAAAGTAATCGTCGATTTTTTTGCTCAATTTTTTGAAAATGTTTACGGTTCTTCTTCATCGTCAACAATTAATAATCATTACATTAACACAATCCAATCTGTGTTTGATTGTTCAAGCATATGTTTTGAATTAAATGATATTGAAAGCGCTTTATTGAATTTGAAGCCGAAGAAGACTGCAGACATCTTGGGTTTTTATCCTATTGTTCTTCGTTATTGTGCACGATCGCTTTGTATTCCTTTACTGGAATTGTGTAATGATTCAATTTCCAAAGGTATTTTCCTTGATGATTGGAAGATTTCCGTAATTGATCCAATTTTCAAATCAGGTTCAAAAAATTTAGTATCGAATTACAGAGTGATATCAAAATTATCAGTTGTTCCTAAACTTTTGGATAGTCTTGTTCAAAATAAGTTTAACTCTATTATAAAGCAACAAGTAAGTATTCACCAACATGGCTTCTGGAAAGGTAGGTCCACCAATTCCAATTTAGTTGATTTTACTAACTTCTGTATCAAAGCTATGGATAGTAGAAAACAAGTGCATGTTGTATACACTGACTTTGTTAAAGCTTTTAGTAAAGTTAATCTGGAGATTCTTTTGGCAAAACTTAAAGCATATGGTTTTCATGGACCACTTCTTCAATGGTTTTCTTCATATATATCTGGACGAAAGCAATATGTGAGAATTGGAGACTTTTATTCTAAAGAAATTAAAGTGATTTCTGGAGTTCCGGAAGGCAGTCATTTAGGTCCTTCTTTATTTTTACTCTTCATTAATGATCTTCCAAGTTCTATTAAAAATTCTCACTGCCTCTTGTATGCAGATGATATCAAATTTTTTTCTACAGTAACATCTATAAATGATTCCCAACTTTTTCAAAAGGATCTTGATAGTTTTGTTGGCTGGTGTAAATTAAATGATTTATTGGTCAATGTTGAAAAGTGTGCTTGTATGGCCTATAACAGAACACTGTTTAATATTACTCCCAACTACTCATTAATTAATGTGCCCTTGAAAATTGTAGAGCAATTTAAGGACTTAGGAGTCATTTTTGATTCGAAACTAAAATTTAATTTGCACATCAATTATATTGTTTCCAAAGCAAATTCACTTCTGGGTTTCATTAAGAGAAATTTTGTTGAATTTAAGGACCCGTATACGATAAAATCTTTGTTCTGTAGCATTGTTCAACCGGTTCTTGAATACAATTGCGTCGTTTGGAGCTCTATACCTGACTATAATGTAAGAAGAATTGAAAATGTCCAAAAGAAATTTCTTAGATTTGCTCTTCGGGGTGTTTTGGAAAACAATAATTGTAGTAATCTTTCCTACAAATCTAAATGCTTATTTCTTGGCATTCAATCCTTAGAAGCGAGAAGGAAAATGTAAAGCATCATGTTTGTTCGTGACATTTTGTCAGGTACTATAGATTCTGAGAGTTTACTTCGTTGTGTACACTTGGATGCTCCATCAACTTCTTTAAGAACTAGACCACTGCTGGCAATTGAGGCACATCGCACTTTGCGATGGCAGCAGGAACCTATTTCCGCAAGTTGCAATTTACTAAATGCTTACTATGAAAATCTAGATATATCTTTACCCAGAACTATGTTTAAAAATATATTAATTTCTTTATTGAATTGAAAAGCTCTTTAAATTAATTTTAGTATTAGTTTTAATTTATAATTGAACATGTATCTAAATTTAAAAATCTGTTGAATGTAAATTCGTAGATTGGAAAATAAATAAATAAATAAATATTGTCTCATTTAATCGCACAGGTGGCCTCAGACAAGCTGGAGATTTTCGTGAAAAAAGAATGCTGCCGAAGCTGGGACTTGAACCCGCAGCGTTAGCCACCTGCGTCTACCACACTACCGATCCAACTTAGTTGAATGATCGCACTTTTTCAAATTCGTTCTCTTCTACCTTGATAGTTGTTGGTGTTCTGCGAACCTTTCCAACCGTTGCTAGGTTGCTGCTGATGTAGCAACAGGTCTATCTATCTATTGCTCCAGTCTTTTGCCAATATCTTAATACTTTTAAAACAAGAATCTGCTATGTAGCAAGCCCAAACAACTGCACTGTTCTATCGGGGACTGTTCTTCACCCAACCGTGGAAACCAAACAGCTTGGGATCTGTAGCTATCTAATCTCTCTAACAATAAAGTTTCAGTGTTACTGATCGTTTTGAAACTAGGGTTAGAAGAAAATTTCCCGTTGCCCATCTGCTCTATGTTACCAAGCCAAAGTAGTCCTCGCATTTTGGATTTCTGAACTGTAACTAAATCCATCTATAGCTTGTTAAGAATCCGATTAAATCTTACTTTTAGATGGGACCTACAACAATTCCTGAGTGGGTGCAAGGAGTTGAGTATCGTCAACCTGCTAAAAAACCTGATATGCAGACTATGGTAAAATATTTCTATTTATTATTATTATTATATAAGCTTTTATTGCCTTATCATTTAACGTAAACAATTTTAAATAATTTTTAATTCGAATTTTACAAATTATTTGAATAGATTAATACAAATTAAAAAGTACAGAATAATTAATTAAAATAAATAAGTAAAGTAGGATAATTAATATTTAATAGTTTAATTATTTATTTCTCTATTTCTATCATTAGTTTTTGGCGTAAGCCTCCCCCAAGGCGGTCCATAGGTCTCGATCTTTAGCTTCATTGTACCAATTTTCGTTTATTTGGCAAAGATCGTCACTCCATCTCTTGTTCGGTCGGCCTTTTGGTCTCTTGCTTTGCGGTCTCCATTTTGTTGCCAACTTTGTCCATCTTTGATCCTGAAGTCTTGAAATATGTCCTGCCCAACTCCATTTTTGTCTTTTGGTTCTATCTATTACGTCAATTATTCGAGTACTGTTTCGGATGTCTTTATTTCTTATCCTTTCGCTGGGTCTTATTCCGAGGATTTTTCTTTCCATTTTGGATTGACAGATCCTAAGTTGGTCCAGAGATTTTGTAGTCAAGCTCAGGGTTTGAAGTCCATAAGTATGCACCGGTAAAATAGCAGAGTCGAAGATATATTTTCGTGTTTCTACACTTTGGTCCAGTTCTAAAATCTGTTTGAGGCTCCAGAATTGTTTCCAGCTGTTTGTGATGCGTCTGTTGATTTCTTTTTTCTCTTGGTCCTTAAAAGATTTTAGTTGTCCCAAGTAAATGTATTCTTCTATGTATTCAATTTTTTCTTGGTCTAGAATTATATTCTCTCTGATGTGGTTTGTCATTATTTTTGTTTTTGACTTGTTGATTTGTAGTCCATACACAGAGAAAAAAGTACCACATAAAATAGAAGAAAAGTAATAAGATTTCTCTATGGTTTTCATCCAAGAAGAACGTCTTATTAAAACCATAGAGAAAATCTTATTAAAATCTAGATGCCCATTTTATTGGATATCCACATACTTTTAAGAAGATATCTTATTGCGTTCTAAAATGACAGCTTTTTAAAACAATAAGAAAACGTATTAAAAAGTATAAGCCAATCTCTTCGAAACAATAAGAAGACATTATTGATAATATGAGAAGATCTTTTAGTAACAATAAGAAGAACTGATTGGAAGAAAATGGAAAACGTTTTGAATACATGTGAAGAACGTATTAAAAGCATGTGAAAATCTTGTTGAAAGAATAAGAAAGTCTTATTAAAAAAAAGTGAAACTCTCTTAGAAATGATGCGACGAACTTTTTAAAAGTTCATTTGTCTGTGGCTGAAAAATATAAAAATAAGTAAAATTTTTTTGCTATATTCATTCAAATAAAAGACGAAATTAATATCTTTTTTCAAACAATTTATTGTTTTTTTTTTTCAACGAAAGGTAACAAAGTAGGAGTAATGATAATAAATAATTGGTTTAGAAAAAAATTCTATATTCGTTAAAAAAAAAAAAACATGTTTTCTCATAAAAGTAAATTAATTCAAAGTAATAATAAGCATAACTATGACAAAAAATAAACAAATTAATTTATTTCCAGTATTTTTTCGGGCGAACTACCCTAAGTCCATTGTTTAAATCATACAAATGGATAGGAGGTCCATCTAGTAAACTGAATTCAACAGTCGTGTAGGATTGACTTTTATTTCCAATCAAATATGACTGGAAATGTTCTGAAAAACACAAACAATCCCACTGTCTAACAATAATTTTAACGATATCATCTTTAACGAGAAAATCAATTATTTCATAAATATTACATTTGTTGTCTTTCGATATAGTAATTATATTTTCCTTTTTAAAACAAGTTCCTCTAAATATGACATTATTTGCTCGTTTAAATTCTTTTAAATTATTTATTTCTGTATTTAAAGAAGAAAAATATAACTCATTTTCAAAATTAACTTCCAAGGCGATATACTTATACTCAGGTTGAAAAAAATTATTGACTTGGGCACAATAAGAAAATCTTAATGATGCTTTTATTGATAAAGTTAATGGAATATTAATTCTAGACGTAATGGCGTGAGCATACAGCTTATGGATATGATGCTCAGATTCGTACCTAAAGCACCATAAGAATCTTAACGGACCTAATTGCCTAATAATAGTAGGATAATGTACGAGGTTGTGATATTTTGGTTTCAAAGATTCATTGAATAATTTTTGGTAAAGTTCGTTATGTTTTCTTATAATTAATTCAAGATCGCTCAAAAGATTTTCATCAAAATCGGGTAACAGCAACGTATCCACTAATTTAATGAAAAGAGTCAGAAACGTATAAACATCATCGTTTGCATTTACTAAATCACCTATCATGAGTAGCACGAGATGGACAAATGTTTTCATTTGTTTGGCACTCATTTTAAAAGAGCAATTTTGAATATGAGACTTTTCAATCGGAGGGCTTATGTTTTCTATTTCAGTATTACCATAGCGAAACATTTGCTTTCTATAGTTGAAGTCTTCTAAAGAAAATAATTTTTTTTCATATATAAAATTATGTAATATTTTGGACAAATTGTATCTACAAACACCATGGAATAAGTCATGCATTATGTCGCATGCTAAATTTTTAGTTACGTGGTAATCAGACAACGTATTCAAAATAGATATTTCCCTAATTCCAGTTGTTTGTGCATCATTCAATTCTAAGTCGTTTTGATAATTAAGTTCATTTCTCATCGAATCACGTATTTCAACACAATCAGTCCTAGTTTGAAACTTAGTACGTTTACAAATTCTACAAAACGCATTCGCAGAAAATGATTTAACGTAGCCTAGAACGGTATTTAGCCCTAAATTGTCACCTAAGATTTGACCTAGTTTTATATAAAGGTGATAAATACCATCTTCAGTATGTAGTTCCAGACCATCATTTTCTAAATTCTTAAAAATTTCCACCAAAGGTCTTAATGAAACATTCATGCCATATTCGTTCATGTCTTTTGATTTTATAAAACCAGCAACAAAAATATTTGTAAGTTTTCCGGATTGATAACCTGGTATAACAGGGAAACTATAATATATGCCACAAATTTTTTGTTGACCTGATTTTGAGCCCAAGGGGTCGTTGATTTCGAAATCATCTAAGTATATGAACACTGGTAGGGTAATTTTATTTTTGTTGATGAGAATGCTTTTCCAAAATTTACCGTTAATAAAATGTTGATAAGAATTTGAATTCGAAAGCTGAGCCATGTTATCTAAAGTTAATTGCAAAACATTTTTACTCTGAAAATACTTCTTTATTTGAAATGGTATATCTAAAAGACAAATTTCGACGTTGTTTGATGCTATTGTAGGATTACTGTTAATGATAATTTCTGAAAGATCGTTGCTCAAAATATAATTTTGGGGATACTTAAAAATATTTGTCGCACCTAATTCCTTAAAAAATTTGTATTCAGTATTAACTTCACTAAAAGGCTGCGAAATTATTTTTAAGACCTCTTCCAATTTTCTATTTTCATAACTTTTGGAAAGCAGTTGCTGAATAATTTTTGATATGGGATAAGTTATCGATTCTGTTATCAATTGCTGTATTTCTACAATATTCTTACGGGAAAAGGCGGTATTTGAGTGCAATTTAAGAAGAAGTGATAGTGATAAGTTTTTAAAATTTGAAAGTAGATTATCTAAAGACCCGTCATCGGTTTCAGAAGATTGGATATCGGATTTGACAGCTATAGGATTATTGCTATAATATGGATTAATGTTGGTGGTAACAGATTGCTCACTTTTGTTTGAAATTTCATGCTTTGCCATATGTTTTTTGAATGCATGCAAATTTTGAAAGTTTTGTTTGCATCTATATTGTTTACATTTGAATCGATAAATTGATGGCACACCGTGATAAGCCTTTAAGTGATCAATAAGTGTCTTTGCTAATATAAAGGTTTTATCACACAAGAAACAGAATAGATTTGACATTTTTTATATTGTATATATTTTGTACGTCTTTGAAATTTATGTTTTAAGTTTACTTATCAAATTTGATACTGATGAAAATTGTTCATACTGTATTTCAAAAAAATATTGTTCTAAAAATGTCCATACTAACTTGCTTCTTTGGGAGTATTCAATTTTATAAACGGAACATAATTTAACAATTATATCCAAACACTTAGCATATGTGCAACATTTGTATTTGATACCATCACAAAAAACGTAAAACTCATTAACATCGTGTAGTTCCGGTCCAACGACGACTATTCTTGGTTGTAAGTTTTCTTTCCTCTCAAAAAATGAGTTTCTTATTTTGAGCAGCGTTGGTTCAAGATTGTTGATTGTTTTTACATGAACGACAAAATCGTTTTGCGCATCAGCTATGGTTGGTTTACAGGATTTGCTGAATCGAATGGGCTGAAGTAAAGAATGCAACAAGAGGGAAGTAATGCAGTCCTTAGAATCTAAGAAGAAGTTAAAATAAGCAATATTTTTATACAATTCAGATTAATAGTATTCAAAAGACAACCTTTTGAGACTTCGTCTTTATATAAGAACTTAAGCATTTCCTTGGATGACTTATCTTTTATTTCCTCTTTAAAGAGCATTAAAATTTTGGTGTTAAAACTATCATACTTTGTAAATAGATAATTTCCTTTTCCAGGGTGTAGTGTTTCAAAGTCTATGTCGATCTAGTGTAGTTTGAAATATATTGTACATGTTATAATTTAATACGAATAAAGAAATTATTATTATACTTGCCAGTTCAAAACCATTTGCGTCGTTAAACCTCGGCCAGTGTAGCAACAGTGTTGTCAACGACAGCTGTTCCTCCGTTTGGAATTGCAAAGTTCTTAGTTTTGTCGTTTTTTTCCAGTAATCTCTTACAGTTTCCCACGGGGAACAATTATATTGGAGCCAGCACTTTTTTTCAGAAAATTCCTCTGAAATATTTTATTAAAAAAAATATAATAATGAAAAGAACTATTGTATAATGTTACAGACATAAAAAAAAATTAACAAAAATTTTAAGACAACAAATAATTCGGTTTTTGTATTTACCTTCCGAAATAAAATCTTGTTCTTCTTCAGCTTCAACAATTTTTTTGTCCGTATTTTTATGTTCAACATTAACCCAACGTGAAAACAATTTGCCTGTTGGATTTTTTTTCCCCAACTTTCGACCTAAAAAGTAAGTTTCCTAGAAATGTAAAAGAAGTTTATAATAATTTTAAAGAAAACTAAACAAAAACCAATGTTATTATTTGTAAACTAGATTATGCATTAATAGAAGTACATCGATTGGATTCGGAAATATTGCAGGCCTTTCCCACTAAGTCATAAACTTGGTTTTTGCCTAAAGCCTCAAAACCTATGTCAAAACTCCGAGGTTTCTATACATTTTCAAATTTTCAACTTCAACTTATGACAAACTCCTCAATCCAAATGTCCAATAACTGTGCATGATATGAAGATATTTACGACTCAGTGGGAAAGTCCTATAAAATTCAGTGTAAAATTCAGTTCTTTTAAATTTAAATTGTTGAATACGTACTTTATTTTCTGTGGGAAAGATTCCTGTTATGGCTTGAGCCCACTGATCCATGTCTCTATATGTCATTTTTGTAGCGTTTCCAATAAATCTTTCCACAATACAATGAGTTAAGTCTTTCTGTCTTTTGCTGTCTAAATGGCCGTTTTTTTTCATAAAATGCCAAAAGAAGTTGGCCTCTAACAGATGACTTTAGAAGACCAGTTAGATCTACTGCTGTTAACTCAGAAATATGGGAATTGGTTGACGCTCTTGACGATGGGGCTGAATTTAAATTGTTGGAAATCTTTTCGAGCCATTCCAGAACCTTTCGGGTCGACGGTGGTGAAAGCGTACCCTGATCACACAATAATGGTGTATTCTAAAAATAAAATAAGAGCATTTGGTTGCAAAATTAACAAGAATTTGATTATCAAGTTGTGTTCACACCCAGAACAACATAGCTGCTAAAGGAAATCCGAGGACAGCTTGAAAAACAACAAATAACAATTCCTTCATTTGGAATTGGTTTGTGTGAACACAGCTCATTGCATGTATTGTACACCATTAACTTATCTTTGCCGCCTGTGTAACATAGTTATGGTGTTTTCAATTCGGAATCTGGAATCTAAAAAGAAGCATTCTGATTTTGAAATCAGAAGGGAAATTCTCTTCTTTTCAGAATCAGAACTGTCACTTTTGCCCAATTGAACGCTTTCAGAATGCTTTTTCTTACTTCCAGATTGCCAATAAAAAACGCTATTAAACAACTTTGTGGCACAGGTGGTCCACTTACTAAGATTTTATTGAATATCGAAACAACTTACCCTCTCCTTCCTCCACTTTCGTAGTCCAGCTTGGAATTTTATTCGATCGCCAAAGTAGCCGGAACTGTCGTAGCTGCTAAAAAATTTGTCGACGTCTTCCATCTCCATTTTTTCGAGAACGTCAACGGAGTTTACTCCATAAATTTTAAGCAACGCGGATACCGAACCACTAAGGCCCCAGGAGTTAAAAATTTGCTGGGTCTCCTCCACTTCGTCATTATTCCATATTAAACATGGAACACTAATTGCTTCACTCACAATTTCACCTTTACTTCCACTCGCGATTTCATTTTCAATAATTTCATCCATTTTTTTCAATTTAATACACTTACTTTTACTTTTTTTCTTAAAATTCACCGGCACGCAGACGTCTCTTGACTTGAAAACAAAACTAAATAATGTTTGGCAAAGCAAGGTACCGTTTCGTGTATAAAATATGTGAGAACTTATAATTTTCAAAAGGAATTCTTTTTGAATTGGAATCGACAGCCCTTTTAATAAGTTTATCTTTTTAGGACACCAAACTAATAAGATTTTCTTATTACCTCTAAGGTCTTTTTGATTGAAAAAGATTTTCTTATTAGCGAAAATAGACACATTTCATAAGTTAATCTTATTAGAACGGAAAAGAGATAAGGTTTTCTTATTGTTTGTCATTCCTCCAGACGCGCCATGAGAAAATAACGGGATGTATGCATTTTTATAGGAAAATACTTATGGATTTAAGAAGATTTCCTTTTAAGCATTTATAAAAAAGAAACAAGTTGTCAAGATTGACTTCTTAAAAGTTATAGGTAATAAGGTATTCATATGGTTTTATTATTAAATAAGAATTTTCTTATTAAAAAGATTTTCTTCATAAAATTAATAAGTTTTCTCTATAGAAATATCATATTATTCATTACTTTTAAAAAGATTTCTAAGCAAAATATCACAATAAGGCAATCTTATTGATTTTATGCAGTCCTTTTTTTCTCTGTGTAGTTCTTGCACAAGTTAGTAAGTTCTGTTGTCATTTCATGTATATGTTTAGCTCTTGTAGATATGAGTACTATATCGTCCGCAAATCTAAGGTTGTTAAGAAGTTGTCCACATATCCTTATACCATATTTAGTCTTCCAGTTCATCTTTTGAAAAATATCCTCTAAAACTGCACTAAATAGCGGTGGTGAGAGCGGGTCTCCTTGTCTGACGCCTCTTGTTATCTTAAATTTACGTCCTGTACTCTCTGTTTTTATTTGTGCTACATTATTTTTGTATATGTTTTTGATAGTCCTTGTAACGTTTGGGTCCATATTTTGATTTTCTAGGGATGTCCATATTGTATCGTGTTCAACGCTGTCAAATGCTTTACTGAAGTCTATGAATAAAAAGTATATTGGTTGTTGAAATTCATTGCATGTTCTTTTATGGCGGCTGGCAAACTTCAAACTTTGCAAATATGTTCTTATATGGCGGCTGGCAAATCTCAAACTTTGCTTATAATGAATAAAACACATTCGCGTTTACTTTTATTTGTGAACAATTTTATTTAAATTTGTTGAAAGGAGTTTAAAAATTTGTTTCTTTTTATGACCATATCGGCTTGACTTTTTACGAACGAATGCAACAACTCTGCCTTGCTTTTTGTCGAGAATATTAAAATTTAAAATAGAACGCTAATTCTGATTGGCCGGCCAATCTCTAATCAGTTTTCATTACCACAAGTGCGCCCTCTGAATGTGAAGAACACTAGTGTAAATCTTAAGCGCCGATGACACTACGCCGACATCCCACCCTCCGTGAAGCCTCGTAGAGGTTCACTATCCACCTGTAGTACGGCGAGTTTCGATGCAGGTCTGCGAAGAGTTCCATGAGACGTCTTCACTTCCGCGCTCCTTACTTGACCGTCAGCTGCCGGGTACACGTTCACGATTCTTCCTCTTTGCCATTTGCTTCTAGGTTGAGTAGCGTCGCATATGAGGACAAGGTCACCGACACGTAAGGGTGGTACCGTTGCATGCCACTTGCTTCTTTTGGTAAGTATTCCAACACCCACCTCTTCCAAAAACGGTTCTTCAATTGTTGCGAGATCTTCCACTGCTTGCGACAGCAAATTGGCGCATCGTCTAGGTTGGGAGTTTGCGTTGAGTTCGGACATCCAAGCAGAAAGTGGTTTGGTGTTAATGGTTCCTCCTCTTCACAGCTAACTGGTAGCTCCGTCAGCGGTCTAGAGTTAATTATGTTTTCAGCTTCTATAAGCAAACTTTGCAGTGTCTCGACTCGTGGCGCTTCGTTGCTTAAAGTGACGTTTAAATTTTTTTTGACGGATTGGACCATGCGCTCCCACGCACCACCTTCGCTTGGATTTAACGGGCAATTAAACTTCCAGTCAATTCTATTGGTTGCCATTTCTGTCCGAATAGCGTCAAAGTCGAAGATCTGCGATTCTCGATTCAGCTCCCGATGCGCACCGATGAAGTTCGTCCCATTGTCGCTCCGAATGCGAATTGGGACACCTCTCCTGTTGATGAAATTCCTTAGGCACAGTATGAAGGCGTCAGTAGAGAGGTCAGCTGCTAGTTCTAGATGGATTGCTCTGATTGTAAGGCAGGTGAAAAGAGCCACCCATCTCTTTTCCCTCCTTCGGCCTATGGCGACAGATATAGGACCGAAATAATCAAGGCCTGTATAAGTAAAGGGTCTGATGAACGGGGTCAGGCGATCAATCGGCAACTGCCCCATAAGCGGCTGTGCTGGCTTCGCTCTAGCGATTTTACATATTTCACATTGCCCTTTTACGTTCTTAAGACCTGATTTCAAACGGGGTATCCAATAGCGTCTTCTTATCTCATTGATCGTGAGTGCATCGTTTTGGTGGTGCAGTTTATGGTGATAGTGTTGTATTATCAAGCGTGTTAATGGATGACCAGGCGGCAGAATTATAGGACGTCTAGTCTCGAGAGGCAGGAAGTATGCAGCATCGATGCGTCCGTTCACTCGTAAGAGCCCTTCATCGTCCAAATATGGTGTCAGTCCATTTATAGTACTACACTTTGATATGGCTTGCCCTTCTTTTAATGATGATATCTCCTCGAGGTATTCTTCTTTTTGTGCTTGACGACATAAAAAATGTTCGGCCGATTTTATCTCCGCTGCTTCCAATTCTTCTCTGTGACACCGGTCGCGACGATTTGGTACTGACTTGATTTGTTTGTCTTTGTCTCTAGTGGTCTTTCCCTCTCTAACACGACTTAGGTGCCTGCGGATGCAGAGAATCCAGGCTATGATTCGGCTTACTTTGGAAAATGAAGAGTAATTGTTTATATTGATTATTGAGTCGTTGGTCTGCCTCATGTGGAGGATTTTTTGCTTACGTAATTCTTCATGTAGTGTGTCCGGGACTTGGATCGTAGGTTCTTCTGGCCACTGCTCTTCGGGATAACGGAGAAATTCTGGTCCGGTTACCCAGTTGTTGTTTGGGACGAATCTTGGCGGGCTAATAGCTCTAGTGGCAGCATCTGCTACATTTAGTTCCGTTGGGACCCACTTCCAATCTGATGCGTTCGATGTCTCCAGTATCTCGGCAACCCTATGTGCTACAAAGGGTTTAAAGCGGCGATGTGGGGATCTAATCCACCAAAGTGCTGTTCTGGAGTCGCTCCAAAAGACGACCCGGGCAATTTCGAGATTGTGCGATGCTTCGATTGTTGTTCGTAATCGGCTTCCCAGCACGGCGGCTTGCAGCTCTAACCTAGGGATGGACAAGAGTTTCTTGGGAGCACATCTTGTTTTACCAAAGGCGAAGGATATGTCGACGGATCTTTCATGCTGAATACGGAAGTAGCCTACGGCGGCGAATGCACTCTCACTGGCATCGGTGAATATGTGTAGTTCGATCGATGTGGCTTGATGAATGTTCGGCGAATAGCAGCGTTTTAATTGAAATTGTTTGATATTTTCGACTTCTTTCCACCACAGTTTCCATTGACAGTGGAGATCTTGTGGTAATGGATCGTCCCATCCCATGCCGGTTTTCCAAGTGTTTTGCAGTAAAATCTTTGAGAAAATGAGAAATCCGCCAAGAAACCGTATGGATCAAATACGGCCATGAAAATACTCAGAGTTTCTCTTTTGGTGGGTGGTCTGGCTGCTTCTAGTACCTTTTTGTCAATTTTAGTGAATTTGAGTTGAAATCGGAAGGTATCATCTTCGGTGTCCCAGTACATGCCTAGTACCTTTCCACACCTTTATCTGACTCCAGATTTACCGATGACTGAAGTGGGCAGGCTGACTGATTTAAGTTCTTTTGAATGTTCTTGTTGTTGCTTAGAAAGCTACGAAGCCGAAAGCCACCCTCCGCATGGATACGTTGTACCTAAATACTGATTCTTTCCGCCTCTATATCACTATCAAAGCTGCATACGAAATCGTCGACATAATGGTTTTCTATAATTGTCTTAACTGCTTCCGGACACTCATTCTCGAATTCTTTGGCATTCTTGTTTTTGATATACTCTGCAGAGCAAGGCGAGCAAGCAGCTCCGAATATCATCGAAGTCATTACGTATGCTTTCACAGGTTTGTCTGTTTTGCCGTCTCTCCATAGGAATCTTTGTGACGATTGGTCAGCTGGTTGAATCTTTATTTGCGAAAACATTTCTTGTATGTCTGCCACCACACCGACGTTACCCTGCCGAAACTGGAGCAACACGGTTAAAAGTGACTTAGCCTGCTCTGGTCCTTTGATTAGCATTGAGTTGAGTGATACTCCCTTTACTTCCGCGGCTGCGTCAAAAACTATTCTTAGTTTCCCTGGCTTGTGTTGGCTGGTCACACCAAAATGAGGCAAGTACCATGTACGGCTGGTGTAGGTTTCGATTTCTTCAGGTTCTAATTCTCTTGCATAGTTTTGGTCTAGATAATATTTCATTCTTTCTTTGTATTGGGACGCAAACTCCGGATTTCTCTTCATCTTGTTCTCTATGCTATGTAGACGTTTCATGGCCATATCGAAACTGTCTGGCAGGATAACCTCGTCCTTGCACCACAGTAAACCGGTTTCAAACTGTTTTCCTATACGCTTCGTTGTATCTGTACTTTCCTAGCTCTTGTGTCTTCTTCGGATTCTACTACGGTATCCGACCTATGAGCGCCAAGACTTTCCAGTGTGAAGTATTCTTCTACCAATTTGTCAAGTCTTTTGAGTGTATTTACTTCGCGTATATGCATTACTACGGGCAGTTGGATGTTACTAAAGTGTTGGGGTCCATAAACTACCCAGCCCAATCTGGTATGCGCGGCAATTGTTTTGTTCTCCTTTAAGTCTTCTTTAACTTCTCTGGCTACTCCGAGATGGCAATTATCCAGACCAATCAGTAGTACTGGCTTGGCCTCTTGGTAGTTCTGGACTGGTATGTCCTTCAAGTGGTTAAATTCTGTCTTGTTGAATGATTGGCTGGGCAGACTCAACTCCTTAATTGTTCTGACGTCTCTCAGAGAGAAATACTTGTACCCCTCACCGACACCTCTTACTTCCACTGCGACTCTGCGTGACGGTTCGGTCACTACCTTGGATCCATACCACTGAAGCGTTAGTGGTTGCATTGGACCTTTAAGTCCCAGTTGGTCTGCCACGGATTCTTCCAAAACGGTAATAGATGAACCTTCGTCGAACATGGCATAAGTTTGCATATCTCCTGTTGGACCAGATAACGTTACCGGCAAAATTCTAAATAACAATCCGTCACTGTCGTGCATTTGGCATGTATGCATTCGAATCGATGAAGTAGATGTTGTTCGAGCTGTTTGTGGTTGTTGAGATGTCGTTGCTGTTGCGTCGTTGCCTGGCATACGTGTAGGTGGGGAGATAGTGTTCGCGTGTAGTAGTTTGTTATGAAATTTCCCACAGCCTCTTACGTTACAGCGTCTTTTGGTGCGGCATACCGATGTTCCATGACCGACTTTCAAGCATGCGAAACATAAGTGTTTGTTCTTGACAAGTTCCCATCTCTCGTTTATAGGCAGGTTTCGAAAAGATTCACAGTCTATTAGCTGGTGCCTGTCTCCACAACGTACGCATCGTCCTCCTGTGACCACGTCTGACGATGTTTCCTGGTTCTCGTTGGCATGTAGTATTCTTCTCGTACTTGTGGTTTGACCTCTTGTGTTGACTGGAGGATTCAACTGTGGCACAAATTGAATGACCTTTGCCAGCTCGGTTGTCCATTTAGCGAAATCTCTTACCGTAGTGTAAGGTGTAATCGTTGATGCATATCTTGCCCACTCATATCTCTTAGACACTGGTAATTTCATCACCAGATCTTCTAGAAGTATCGGATTTGCTAGGTGTTGTTCGCATTTAGCCGCAGATAAGAATGCCACGACATTTTCTACCATCGTTGCAAAGGGGATGATGTTGTCAATACGACCTTCGTTTATAGTTGGGAAATTCTGTACCTTATGCAGCTGGGCCTTAACCATTAAGTCTGGTCGACCAAAACGAAAACCCAGTGTGGTTATCACTTGTTCCACGTTACTATGGTGTATGATCAAAGATTTAACGGCTTCCTTCGCTTCCCCTTGTAGGCCCTTTGCAGGCGTATGGTGTTCTCGATGGCAGAGTATCCAAAATTGGCTGTCGTTTCTTGGTAGCTGGCTAGGAATAGTGGCCAGTCTTCTGGATAACCCGAGAATTGTGGAAGATCGTAGAGCTTTTTGTGGTTGTGGGCTACTATGGCTCCATTGTTAGAGGTATATTGCGATGAACTTTCATTCCCATCCATTAGGGTTGACACTCTCACTGCACCTTCATACTGGCTTGCTCTAACGCTATTCATTCCTGTCTGTTGGTCGATGACTACTCTCAGGCGTTGTGTTTCGGCCTGGTTCAAACTTGCCTCGGTGCGCAAATTCTCCACCGACTCTTTAAGCGCTTCTATCTGCGCTACCAGAGCCGCTACATGATGATTTTGTTGTTGTTGCGCTAGTAGAGCCGCTGCATGTTGATTATGTTCTTGTTGCGCTGGCTGTTGATTTTCTTCTTGTTGCGCTGGGGGTTGCTGCATTTGCTGTCGCTGCTGTTGACGTAATTGCTGTTGTTGTTCATTCGGTGACCCTTCCATTGTATACGACGAGTAACGTATTGGTACCTTACCCTTGTTGATTCTTGTGCTGATACGAGGAGGCGGCGGTGTCATCGACGGCGGCGCTCAAGACAAGATGTCGGCGCAGATGCAATCGGCGCTTAAGACTCACTTACGGGAGCTTATTTGTTTTATTCAAATATTCAAAAATATTATTATAAAAAAGGCAGAGGTGATGCATTTGATCTTACATATGAATATATAATAATACTTAAGTTTGATTACACTTAGACTAACATATACAATTGTATTTTGTTATGTGCCCCGGCAAATGGCGACAAAAATTTATTTTATTATGTGCAACGGGCAGATGGCGACAAAATTTATATATATTATGACTATACGAATTTATTTGTAATTTGCAAAGGACAAATGGCGACAAAATTATTTTTTTTTTTTGATTTTATACAAATTTACTTGATATATGCCAAGGATAAATGACTATAAATTGTTTTGTTGTTATGTGCACAGGGCAAATGGCGACAAATTATTTTATTATGTGCACAAGGCAAATGGCAAAGGGCAAAGCAAATGGCGACAAAATTTACTTTATTATGACTTTATACAAATTTATTTGTGCGCAAAAGGCAACTGGCGACGAAATATATTTTGTTATGTGCACAGGGCAAATGGCGACAAGTTTTACTTTGTTCTGTGCACAGGGCAAATGGCGACAAATTTTATTTTTTTTTTATTGTGTGCACAGGGCAAATGGCGACGAATTTTATTTTATGTGCACAGGGCAAATCAATATGTCTTATAAATATGATACCTTGAATTCTGACAATACAACGGCGATACAAATTTATTTTGACTTGATTGTAGATGGCTTGATTTGCAAAGAAACTGGCGTTGTTGGATGGCTGGAATCTGTGAATGTGGCGGGATTCTGGCGTCCTCGTGATCGTCTGGTGCTATTAAGCGATGGCGGCATATGCTTCTTGCTGATGGTCTTGCAATTTTCGAACAAACAAGTTTTTAAAAATGTTCTTTTATGGCGGCTGGCAAACTTCAAACTTTGCAAATATCGTTGGTATGCAGCCAAAACGCACTAAGTCATATTTTTAGGATTTTTAGATTTAAATGCAAAACGGTTAAGAATAATGATATCGATGTAGTGAAATAACACACGGAGAAATATTTGACGTACTTTTTGAAATATTTGAGGTATCTTTTTGCACGCAGTCAGAAAAAACAACTTTTATACTGGCACAACGCACTAAGTTGACTTAGTGCTATTTGCCTGTAACGCAAGAAAAATGATATCACTACTAGTTTTCAGGAAAAAAGCATTAATGAGACTTAATGCCTTTTTCCTGTATTCAAAACAACATTTTTAAATTTGAAAAAATGACTTAAGAAGTATGCCATGAGGTAAATGTAAAAAAAAGCAGTCGAATGCAAATAAATCAATACAAATTGTAAGTTTCTCAGTGAGTAAAAATCAACTAAATTCTGTGTGTCTTAATTAGCTTTAAAAAATGAATAAGAATTCTCGTTCTTGGGCAATACTCCAATTGGCTAAAAAGAATACAAATACTTTTGGTAAGTTGTTGTCTATTTTTGTAAGGTAATCATAGTTCCATTCAAAACTGGGGCCGAATTACCGCTTCCGCTATCGAGTGAGTGAGTCTCATCCGTTATCGAACGAACGAGTAACCCCATTGGGATTATGGCACTCGTTAGGTCACGTATCGTTTGAGAATAAAAAATTGTAGTAGTTTTTATCGAGTCTCGATTATTTTGAAGGAATTTTGAGAGGTTTGACAAATAAAAAACAAAACTTGAGTGAAGTATTGAAGGCAGAAATAATATTTTTTTTATTTTATGAAAAAAATATAGTTGGACTGTTAAAGAAGACGAGATTTATGAAGGTTTGGAGCAGAATAACTTGACCTAAATAGATTATTGGCAAAGAATTTTATAATAAAATAATTCAATTTCTCAAAATAAGTAACATTTAATATTTTTCCTATAAATATCCTCCCATCAGTGAGCTGTTTGTGTGTCGAATGAAATTAAGCTCGATAACTGAGGAGAGAATTGAAAATTTTTGTACTAGAAGCTCGATACTGAACTCGATAACGTGAGAGGTAATGCCGAAAGCACACAAACACACACAATTCAGTAACGTATTATTCGATAACGGATGCCGTAATTCGGCCCCTGATGTTTTACTTTAAAATAGTTGAAAAAAAAATGTCGTTCGCAAGAAGAAATAAAATAAACCGAAAAAAATAAACCGGGAATACTTCAATTCAAATATGAATTTGGCTAAAATTTTCGAAGCTTGAACGTTTTTTAGAGCTGTCGTAGAGGAAGAAACCCTGTTCTTAAATATAATATGCCGGTTAAAGAATGGCCAAAACTATACACCGAACCACTTAAAATAAGCTCAGCTAAGAAAAAAGACCTCATCGAAATGTGTAATAAAGGCGTTATTCCTGAAATTTTTCATTCTTGGTTTTCATCATTACCGTCACAATGTAACATAAAAGATTAACTGCCAGAACCAGATGCATTAGATGAAAGTGATATTGAATAATTTATTATTTTAAATTCCAACTTTTTAAAACCTTCAAATATTTAAAACCTTCTTTCATTACTTAGTTTTTAATTGTTTTGTATTGTAAAATTACTTATTAACCTATAATAAAGCTCTTGTCTTTACTTTTGGACTAAAATCATGTTGTTTCCTTTAACTTTATATGTCAGAAAAGTATTGATTACAAACAAATAATTGGAAATCACTACAGGTAAAAGGCACTAAGTCAAGACTTTTTTCATTTGCGTTCACATAATTAGCATATTGGTTTTTCAAAAACGAAATAAATTTTTGGAAACAAATGTCAAAATGTTGAGTTTGTGTTTAATGGGATTATTTTACAAATAACAGTTAATATTGAATTTTCACAAGAGAAATAATCTTAAAAATCGATTTACTCAAAACTACGTTTTTTGACTTAGTGCATTTTGGCTGCATAGCGACGATATGTTCTTATATGGCGGCTGGCAAATCTCAAACTTTGCTTATAATGAATAAAACACATTCGCGTTTACTTTTACTTGTGAACAATTTTATTTAAATTTGTTGAAAGGAGTTTAAAAATTTGTTTCTTTTTATGACCATATCGGCTTGACTTTTTACGAACGAATGCAACAACTCTGCCTTGCTTTTTGTCGAGAATATTCTATATAATTCTGATTGGCCGGCCAATCTCTAATCAGTTTTCATTACCACAAGTGCGCCCTCTGAATGTGAAGAACACTAGTGTAAATCTTAAGCGCCGATGACACTACGCCGACATTGCACTTTTCTATTAGTTGATTCATCGTCTGTAGGTGGTCTGTTGTTGAGAAACCTTCTCTGAATCCAGCTTGTTCTCTAGGTTGTTTATTGTTAAAATCTTGTTTGATGTTCCTGTAGATTGTTTTTGAAAACAGCTTATAAATTGTCGAAATGTTACTTATAGGTCTATAATTGTTCAAATCGTCTTTTTTTCCTTTTTTATGTACAAGTGTAATCGTTGTTTCTCTCCATTGCTTAGGGATTTGCTGAGTTCTGATGATTTCATTAAACATAAAAGTTAAGATTTCGGAAAGCGATTCTTTCCCGTATATCAGCATTTCTGCAGAGATTCCATCATTTCCAGTGCATTTGTCCTTTTTCAAATCGTCTATGGTCCTTTCAATATTTTCTTTGCTAAACATGGGAGTTTGTGTTGCAAGGAGATTGATATCTATGTTTTCAATATTTTCTTCTTCAATTATATGCTTGGTCGAGGAGAATAGTTTTTCGAAGAACTTAGTAGCATTTTCATTTAACTCTTTCCTATTTGTTATGATGTTTGCATTTTGGCTTTTTAAGCTAATAATCCATTCCTGTTGATTGTTAAGTAATGATTTTGTTTTCCTTATTGATTTAGTTTGTCTGATCGTATCTCTAGCTATTGTTTCGTTGAACTTGTTGATATCTTTCCTTATTTCTTGTTTGATAGTTTTTCTTAATTCTTTTAGTTCAGTTTTTTCTTGGTCAAGTAATTGTTGCTTGGTTCGTAGAGTATGTATCTCTTCTTGAGATTAAGATTTTTGTGTCGTTGGATAATTTATCTTTTGATGTTTTAGTGTCCATAATTGACAGTTTTGCAGAGTTTTTTATGATCCTTTCTAATTCGTCATATATGTTTTGTATGTCACGATTTGATGTTGATAATTGATTTATCTTTACTGTCAATGTTTGGTTATAATCTACTATTTTTTGGTCGGGTATCATTTTTGGAATGAAATGGACTTGTCGATTTCTTTTTAGTGTTTTATGGCTTATAATGATCTCTGTTCTTACTAATCTGTGGTCACTGTCGAACAAAATATTTCTATACCTAAACAAAATCAAAAATATATCACTCCTACGCCCCATCCCCAGCCAATTCTAATACCCAAATAAATATCAGAACAAACTACACAACCCATCCCCATATATCTGTCTCGTTGGAACTCCGTTCTCCATTATTTCTGTGTTCCGACTTCCAAGGCACTCCACAGAGAAACAATAGGTATCTTTTCTCTCCACCTCTTCTCTTACTAAATCCAATATCCTAAAAGTGTCTGTAATACCATTTCCCATATCTCCAGTTTTTTTTTCTAAAAGAGAGTTTTTAGTAAATGAAATTTTGAATTTTCCCGTCACGTACTGGCCATGTCCAATTTTAACAATAAATATAAACTGAAACCCCTGCGAAAAGTTGTGTTTATTTATTTTATAAATTTAACATATTTAACACGAATCGGTGCTTGGTTCAAGAACCATCTGCTCGATCTGAGAATTGCATTTGTTTGATATTTGACGCCTGCGAGAGAAAATCAATTTTCACTCTTTCCCTTTGCCCCTTTAGTTGAGGTTTTTTCTTTGCACAAAATATGGTTCTTGTTACGGACACGTTTTGGGGATATTTTAAATTCGTCGTATCGTGTGGCACCAACCCTTAAGGATCCCCTTTTTCATGAATTATTCAAAAATATCCTTCTAGCTGCAATAATTCTTTCTTCTTGTTCCTTTTCTTTTTTTGCATAAATTTAAGGACGATTACCTAAATCATTTAGCTAGCAGAGCAAAATTTGGGGAATATTATATTTGAGGTCCTAGAAGGAGTATTTTATCCGCAAATGAATCATTCGTTTGGTGGTGGTGCAGTTGAGTTTAATCCTTACCACAAGAATATGCGTCTTCGTCTGTTCGTCTCTATTGTGAATGCGTGTGTTTCCTGTTTCCCATCGAAGTTCTTGTGAAATTCCACATTCCCTTATATGTGCTGGGAAACGCACATTCTTTAGTTATTTGTTGGACGGGGGCATTGTGGAGGTATGTGCGCGAGGATTATGTTAACAGCATGCTTGTCGTCCTTAAAAGTTTCAAATGGATTGCGGTTTGGTGGTTTTTGCGAGTTTCAGAAAAGATTCCATGTGGATGGATTCTATGAAGTGAATGCTAAAGTGGCTTGGTGGACTTCATGTGGTAATCTAGTTTATAGGGAAGAGAATATGTTAAATTGTCCTTGGTTGAGTCTCAAACTAAATTCCTCTTGTTGAATTTTTACCAATTTCAGCCTAAGAGCAAGCAACATTATTATAAAGCGATCTCAAGTATTTTTTGCTCGAACAAAAGGTCGGCACCTGAATTATTCCTTACAAAACATTGAACTTCTGCTAAGAGCAACCATCTTTTCACATTTTCCATAAAGCCTCAACACTGTCATCAAGTTCTGTAACACCTTCAATCATCTGTAATGTTCCATTAAACTCACAAAAAAAAACGCTGCCACTCGAACGGAATAAAAGCTATTTGGAGCCTTTTGTTGACTTTCAGCCACCTGCCGAGCGATGTTTTATTAAAAATAATATTTTTTGACGTATCGTCATCGTCCTAGGGTTTGTCTACGTCTCGTCGTGCGTCGCATCGGATAGCGATAGAACAAAAAAAATATGAACAACTTTTTCTTGTTACTTTGCATATTCGTTGGCGCACTTGACAACTTTTAAGTTCTTCCACGTCTTCTTCATCATCGAATATGAACTTTTCTTTTTACTTGTTTCCGTTTTCCGAATCTCTGTCTTAGACAGGCAGAGTGGATTTTTTTTGTTACTCATGCATCTCAGGTGTACTGTGCGTCTTTTTATGGGGGGTTGAATTACCCCGCGTTATTTGGTTTGAGTCGTTTGTTTAACGAAACAAAAAATATTTATGACAAACTCCCTTCCTAACGGAAGCTAGATCCATTGTTTATACAAAGTCGGATTGAATTTTCGAGTGGATGAGAGGGTGAGGTGATGCCTATTTACTCTCTAAGATCAGGACGATGTTTTTTTTTTTTATGCATGCCATTCAGTTGGCTTAACACCGCGCGCCACCGTTTTGTTCGCAGGGAGCGTTACTTGCACCTGTGAGTTTCCGAACGACCGACGCGACGCTGTGCAAGAACGATGACTCTGACGAGGGGGTGAGATGTTTCGTGCTCTATATGAATGTCGAAACAGGACTTGAATATTTTAACCGCACACACAATGGTTGCGGTTAAGGTTAATACATGCGATGACGAAGGTTTTTGTGGAGCAACCACAACGCGATGATTTAGAGCGTTCCAGACTTTTGAAACACGCTATGTGGTTTTTTATTTGCTTGGAATATGTTTTAGGCACATGTCCAAAAAAGACTTGAGGTTGGCTGCGAAAGTGGTTTGGATGCCGGCCGGTTTTCAAATGCCTTTCCATGAATGAATGACTTAAATGAATCAGAAATTCATTGAAAGAGAATGGATGTTTTGTTTATTAAAGAGATTGGGGAAGTATTTCATGAAATTGAGAAAAGAAGTTGCTTTGTATTCAAATAGTGTAAACAGGTGAACATGGCTCTTTTTTTAACATCATTTTACCTTGAATCAATTTGTAGTTGAAGCTTGTTTGACATATCTTTACTGTGTGTTCAATTCCCATACCTATTTGGAAATTAGATCATCAATGCTCAGTACATCTGTTATCTTTCCTTACGCAGAAAGTTGTCCTATAGAATGCTAATCCCTAAAATAGCTTGACCAAACAGAAGATTTAAATAGATAACATTTATACTTTTCATTTATTTGATTCCATTGATAAAAATGTAATGGGTTTCGTGAAAAATTACATAAAAGTTTACCCAAGCAACAAACTTGAACTAACCGCACTATAACCAACTTTCGTCAACCAATAGTGACAAAAAAAAGGAGCTGACAGCCAAAATTCTCTTCCTGAATCAAATATTACTTTCGTTACCAGTAACAGCTGCATTGGTAAGTAAGTAAGTGTACACGAAACCCTCATCCAAGGTTTGTTCTTTATTTTGAACTAAGTGAACTCTATGTACGCTGTCTGCGGCGGACGTAGCACGATCTACAACATTGAGGCCGATCTTAACATAGGCTCAAAGGAAGGTCTATATAGGGTCTTTCTTAGTTGCTCAGGGTTGATCCTTTTGCAGACACAGACCTCCCCCTGTGTTTCTTTGCTTTCACCAACAATTTCCCTCTGAAGTTGACACCTTATCTATAGTTATATACGGATTCTGTTAAAGGCATACCATTTTCGCTGAAGCCATCTTGAAAGCTTGAGAATTTTCCTTATAAACACAACCAATCTTCATAACAGCAGTAAATAAACCCTTCACTAAGAATTTTATCTGCTAAGTTTTGCCTAATCATATTTGATTTCGTTTAAATAGCTTCCTATAAAACAAGAATTCCCTTCCATAAATTCATTTTGATTTTCACGTTCTTACAATTTTTCCTTAAAATAAATTAAAAAACAAAACACATTTGTAGCTTATAGTCCAGACAAATTAGACATAAAAAAGCCCAAACCCAGAAATAATTCGCATAGAGCTGCAAATTGGTACAGAGCCTTAGAACATCGATTAAAGTAAAATGTCAAAAGTCCCCAAAAATCCCATGTGTGCATTAAAAGTTATCAAGGTTAAATGTCGAAAATGTTGGTTTTTCATATTTAACTCTGTAGATTTTTTTAATCCCTGCAAAAACGAAAGTAGCGGTTTTCAAACTTTGATTCCTATCGAAAAGTTGTCTCTTGTCCACACTCTTTTCCACAACACCCATGAGGCGCAATTTTTTTTAACGTGGTTTCCCCTGTAGGTATAATCCACAATCCATCATAATCTTAATCAATACAGATAGTCGTCTTCGGTGTCCTTCTCTTCATATTCCTCTCCTTCATCTTCTTCGTTGTCTTCATCTTCTTAGTTTTCTTCGTCTTCTTCTGTAGTCTGTTCCAAAAAACAAGATGCATCAAAAGTCTTTTCGTTGGTATCGAAAGTATCGTCATCAATTACTTCAACATTGGAGCACGACTGACCTTGACAATTACTACATATCGAGGAACAGAACAATCCAACTTTTTTACAACCACAGTTATAGTTGCAACCCTTTTTGCAATTACAAAAAATTTATAGTTTTTCTGGAGCAGGTGGGATTAATGTTTGAATTGGTTCTAGGACGTTATCTTTACATACCCATCCCCAGACTTTAGGGTCCAGTTCATTACCTAACCATATTTGAACTTGGTAATACACTCGGCATAAGTGTTGGCAGGCAGCAGCATATATAGGTGGCAGACAAGACAGTTGAACACTTTTATTTTTTCGGGTGTGTTTTACAAACATCGAATGTCTGTACTTGTCTATAGAATCAAATTTCTTAGGACCATCATACATTGCAAGAAGGAACCTTATTCCATTAGTTAAAATGGTGTCTCGAGAAGAGTCTGCCCTTGTAAATGCACTTGCACAGCTAACCAAATCATCACGTTTTTCAAATAATAATAATTTGAGTGCACATAATTTTTTAGGTAAAACTTTTTTTCGCAAAATCTCACTCTCTACAAGTTAGTTAAAAATTATACTTAAATAACTAATATTTTACGAGCTAAATACAAAAAAATCGCAATTTTTGAGTTTTGACAAAATTAATTTTTTTTTTGTTTTTTTTTCTTGCAATTTTAAGAAAAAAAAATGTTTTTATATAGAAAAGCACATAATCTACAAGTTTTTCATACAAAATTTTTCAATTGGACTCACCGTTTAAGAGTAATACGCAAAAAACCATTATTTTCGACATTTGACAAATTTTAAAATCGCAATATTTTCTAAACGCTTGCTCGTAGAAAAAAATTGCCACAAGAAAAAAAAACATAATTTGGTCAAAACTCAAAATTTCGAATTTTTATAATTAGCTCCTAAGCCCTGTGCAAAATTCGCATAGAGCTGAAAATTGGTACAGAGCATAAGGACATCTCTCTATATAAGACGTCAAAATTCCCCAAAAATCCCATATGTGCAAAAAAAAAATATTCTCTGTCTCTGGTCCACACTCTTTTCCACACCACCCATGAGGTAGAGTCCTTGGCGCAATTTTTTTTAACGTGGTTTCCCCTATAGGTATAATCCACAATCCATCATAATCTTAATCAATACAGATAGTCGTCTTCGATGTCCTCCTCTTCATATTCCTCTCCTTCATCTTCTTCGTTATCTTCATCGTCTTCGTTTTCTTCGTCTTCTTCTGTAGTCTGTCCCAAAAAACAAGATGCATCAAAAGTCTTTTCGTTGGTATCGAAAGTATCGTCATCAATTACTTCAACATTGGAGCACGACTGACCTTGACAATTACTACATATCGAGGAACAGAACAATCCAACTTTTTTGCAACCACAGTTATAGTTGCAACCCTTTTTGCAATTACAAAAAATTTATAGTTTTTCTGGAGCAGGTGGGATTAATGTTTGAATTGGTTCTAGGACGTTATCTTTACATACCCATCCCCAGACTTTAGGGTCCAGTTCATTACCTAACCATATTTGAACTTGGTAATACACTCGGCATAAGTGTTGGCAGGCAGCAGCATATATAGGTGGTAGACAAGACAGTTGAACACTTTTATTTTTTCGGGTGTGTTTTACAAACATCGAATGTCTGTACTTGTCTATAGAATCAAATTTCTTAGGACCATCATACATTGCAAGAAGGAACCTTATTCCATTGGTTAAAATGGTGTCTCGAGAAGAGTCTGCCCTTGTAAATGCACTTGCACAGCTAACCAAATCATCACGTTTTTCAAATAATAATAATTTGAGTGCACATCATTTTTTAGGTAAAACTTTGCGATAAAGCTTTTTTTCGCAAAATCTCACTCTCTACAAGTTAGTTAAAAATTATACTTAAATAACTAATATTTTACGAGCTAAATACAAAAAAATCGCAATTTTTGAGTTTTGACAAAATTTAATTTTTTTTTGTTTTTTTTTCTTGCAGCTTTAACAAAAAAAAAATGTTTTTATATAGAAAAGCACATAATCTACAAGTTTTTCATAGAAATTTTTCAATTGTTTTCACCGTTTAAGAGTAATACGCAAAAAACATTATTTTCGGCATTTGACAAATTTTAAAATCGCAATATTTTCTAAACGCTTGCTCGTAGAAAAAAAGTGCCACAATGTTTTTTTTAGGGAATTTCAAGGCGTACAAGTCTTTCATACCCTTTTTTTTAATAGCTTCCCCCATTTCAAAGATATATATGAAAAACAAAATTTTCGACATTTGACCTTGAATAATTTCTTATTATTTTCTTACATGGGATTTTTGGGGACTTTTGACGTTTTACTTTAATCGATGTTCTAATGCTATGTACCAATTTTCAGCTCTATGCGAATTTTTTCTGGGTCGAATGTTTATTTTGTCTGGACTATTAAGTAAAATTCCCTTTAAAATAAAATAAAAGAATATTTTCAAAAATCTCTCAATTCTCACTAAATTTATTCATAACCGCTTCACTAAAAAAAAGAAACATCTTCACAAACACCATCATTCGTGCTCCATTTGCATTTCAGAGATTTGAATCGCAACCATAATCTCGAATCCGAATCAAAATCATATTTTTTGTTAGTCCTTTTGTGTGATAAATGAATAACATAAAAAAGAGAAATATTTATAAAAAAAAATATGCTAAACGGATTCAATCTCACATAAGAATTCCGCCCTGCATAAAAAATAACAATGCCATTTACTGAAAACAGATTCGCTTCATGATTTTTTGTCAAAGCTGTTTAGCTGGAATATTGGTCGTTTTGAATTTTGCCAAACAAAGCGAAAACAAACAAACGAATGACACGATACGAAAAAAGGACGAATTTAATTCAACCAAAGTACTGTCATTATCATTTACATAATATTGCATTCTTTTTGGCTTTGATTCTGGCAAAATTGTATTCTCCTCACACTTGGAAACACCAGTCAAGAGCAAGACCAAAAGTCTCCAAGGGAGACATGACAACAAAAAAACTGGCAAGTGGTAGGTTACCCCTCCCTGAAGAGGCATTTGTTAATAAGCCAAAAAGTATGCAAAATATTGAGTGTCGAAAGCTGCAATAACTCGCACCCATGAATGTCATTGTCGTCTTTTAGGAGCTTTTTATTTTCTTTCTTCGTTTTGAAATTATTCTCCCTTTTTTGCAAGTAGTATTTCGGTTCGAGTGGTATTGTCGACGTCCGTCGAAGTCATGTTGACTCTTCATCCTTCGAGAATATGGTCATCATCTTGGATTATGAATGTCGACTATTTCCATTGAGTGTGTATATTTTGTAAAGGAATCTTGACCTCCATCCATTCGACCGACACGCTTTGATCCTTTTAATAAATATTTAAATAGCATAGTTCCCCTCCTTCTGTTCCTTGAAAAAAGGACGAAGATGAAATGACTTCTTTCTTGTCTTTTCGAACTTTGCGTCAACTTAATTAAGTAATTGCCAGAATGGTCATCTTTTCTTTTCAAAGAAAAAAATAAATTTTTGTCCTACTTTCGTTCTTGTCGTGTAGTTCGTAGTAGTTATAGGAGCCTGTGATTCATTAATAGAAGTTCAGTTTTTATAGGTGATGTGTGCTCCGTGGCGTCGCCGCCGTCGATGCTTTCAGCAAAAGTAAATCATGTTAATTGGAAACTTTTCCAATTCCACTTGATTCGATCTAATTAAAGACGAAAGGAAAAAGTTTGGGGTTTTCTCTTTGCCGCTTGATGGAACACTCATAAAAATGTGTAGGCTCGAGTTTCAAAAGTTTTTCTTCTAGTTTGTATGTCCCTATGCGGACATGTGGTATTGGGATCGAGATGAGGAATTGGTTTGCTTAAAGCAACGGATCTAATGGTAATGGAGCGTGTATCATCGACTATGGGACCTACATAGAGGCTATAAAACTTACTTGAGGATTCATTGAAGAAAATGAGGCGAATAAACGGCAATGAATGTTTTAAATTGATATCAGTGATTTAATTAAGAGAGCGGATAGTGGTTGTTTTGTTTAATTATAAAAGGAAATAAAAAGGATTAAGGTAATTGCCCATGAAAGGGGTAATGATGCAATAAAGGAGAATTTTTTTACTGTTGTAAAGCACAAGAGTGGTTCACTTTCTTTCAAAGATTGGATGTAATGGCCAGAGATTCTTTTCCCATCCGTACTGCAGGAATATGGTACGTATTTGGAAGCTTCGCATCTCAGTATTTTATTCGAACGAATTAAATTTGTAATAATCTTTTCTTCTTTTAAAAACTGCAATGTGTGTGGTGTCTAAAAAGGGTGTTCGCATCCCCCTTTAGTGTTTTTAACAAGTAGAAAGGAGTAAACATTCCATAACTTCAGTCTTTATTTCATAATTAAAATTCGAACGTAAGAATACGTCAAAAACTCCGCTTAATTGACATCCAATTCAACACTCATGTTTGCTTCCTTTTTAATTTTCCTCCCACTGAAGTCTTTCAGTTCAAATAGTATTGGCCCCCTCTAGAACGCTCATTTGTTTGTTTGAATGTGTTTTTGAGGACTGCCCTGAAGCCTTGAAAAGCTGCTGTGCAATAAGTGCTCTGATATGTCCAGACTCCCAATTTCCCTCTCCCTAAGCAAACCTCAGCACACAAAATTCAAAACGCAGCAACTTAAATACATTTTAATCGGAAACTTGTTGGGTGCGAGTCCAAGCTGCCATTACAAAGGCTCCTCGTTGTTGTTAATCTAAGATTGATGTGAACGAGCCCCATCTGTGTCCAATAAAATCGAAATGCCCGCTAGCTGTTTGCCAAGCTCGGAGAGTCCAACCGATAAAAAAGGACTCCTTCACAAACGACAAAACAGAGAGTACAAGAAGAGCAAATAGAAAAGGAAATTCCAATAGGTAGTAGGCTGCGTTTCATTTTGTCTGGTTGTTACTTGCGCTGCCCTTCCCTTTCGCTCAGTTCTGTTTGTGCAAAATTTTAATATTGAAAACCATAAATATCGAAAAACAGCGAGTGGAGGAAGGACATGCTGCAATATTGCTACACTTGCTGAAGCAATTATTATTGTCCCAGCTATGCAGACTGCTGTGGCATGGGGAGGTCTATAAATATAAATTGAACATGGGTCCATGGTCCGTTAAGTAGTTTGGGATATTTTCAGCGACGGGCGATGCAAATCAAAGAAGGAATCCCAAAGCCTTCAGGCGGGTGTCTTTATTTATATTTGAGGATTAACCTCTAGATACAAAAAAAGACTCATTTATCATTGAAAATATTTTGAAATTTTTGATGCAAGTACAGCCGGAGGGCTTTCAAACTATTCACAAAAAAAAAAAAATCCATTTCACCCATCACTTAAAGTCTCCTTACCTCCTTACGAACTTAACATTTCTATTTAACTTTTCTAACATCATCAACCTCCATTCAATGCGCAGTTACCTGTCACCTCACATGGCTCGAACCCAAACGTTACCAAGATCAAATTATTATCTCTATTCGAGATCACTTCTTGAGCTGCTTGCACATTCCTTCGAAGCAGAAACGACACCTCGGCCACGATGAAGTACATCGAGATACATGTTCCGCAACACTTCCAACTAATAAACAACAATAACAACAAAATTCTGGATCAAATATCAAAACGTCATCGTAAGTAGTGAATGCCTGTCTGCAGTCGGTCGTCACACTGAATTAAAACGGAAACATAAAATCTTCTAACGTAACCCACGAATCGATTTGATGCATTCATTCATCCGTAGAAGCAGTGAGAGACTTTGAGAGAGCACGACTACGACGCGACGACTCGTTGCTAAACTGCATTTCATACAAAAAAGCTGAAGAAGAAGGAAACAAAATCCCGCATCAGTTATTTTCTACTTAGCACCATAACCACGAGACGCGAGAGTAAGTAAGTGCCTAGTCCAGTTCTTACACTGCTGTTAAATGATCATGCTTTCTCGAGAGCTTCTTGAGGGAGATCACCCATTCGGTTCCGTTCGTGTGCTGTGCTTGCTGGTTGGTTTGCTAGTTAATTCGTTCGTGTGATCTGATCTCGTCTCGTTAATCACGTTGACCCAATTCCTGGAGCAGTAGTCCGATAAATCGCTTAACTGGGTTTTTAAGGCACGCTGCTGCTGCCATGGTATGCTGCTGTTTTTTTCTTCCTTGTTCGTTATCTCTTTGTTCGTAGTGCAAACGCATTTGAAGAAAAGGAAATGGAAGCTATCTATTAGGTGATTATCTTTATCAGTCAGTGTAGCTGCTGTTCGATCGAGTAGGTCTGCGGTTGATGGTATTCAAGGTGAAAATTGACGTAAGTTATTTCGGGTGGTGTATGGTAGGGATGAACAGATTAAAATGATGAGAAGAATTGAGTTGTTTGGCTTTCAACTCTTGAAAGGAAGAAGGTCCTTCTCGTCGTAAATACATAACAAGGAAGGTAGGTTATTGCTAGGATAAACATCAAAGTTGGGCCACTTATTTTGAAGCTAGAAAGGAGACTCCCTCTTTAAACTTTTGAAAACCACACCCATTATAATCGGGACTGAGGCTAAATATCGGTCTGTGGCAGGTAACTCAACAGCTTGTGGTCTGTCAAAATACTCACAAGAAAACGTAAGGATTTTAGGTAGGTGCATGATTGTATATGGAATCAAGTCTTGTCGAATTTGGACCAGTTTAAATGCGTCATAATTCCACTTCGTGGCCGTGGCACATATTTTTAGACATTTCCAACTTTCATTTGGTTTGTTGTAGTTTTTTTTTTAATACAATCTATGCAGGTTTGGTTGAGTGCCAAATTGCCAGATACTTTGTTCCCAGGCAAATTACTGTAGCCGGGCAGTCTGATGCTATGTTGTGAGCCTGGATCCTAAAAAACCCATAAGCTCTTGGGGACAACAATTTACACTTTTGATTGATGTACTTGTAATAGTAGAAACTGATTTATTGGGTTGGGTTGTTCCATCTTTGCTTGAGATTATAGAGTCTAGGATTTTCCTCCCTTTTGTGAGAAGCTCTAAGTCTGTTTTCAACCGCCAGGCCACAGCTTGGATAAGGCCGTACTGGGGGCATTAGTAAGTGGAGCATTAGTTCCGTAAATCGATTTTGGATTAGTCCCATACCTAAATGCGTCATAATTCTAAAAAAATTGGACGTAAGTCGGTTATTTTTCTTTTTATAAACACTATTTTTATAAACAAAGTAATTAATTTTAAACTTAAAGCTTTCTTCATTATCAATTCGGCCGAATTTTTAACTTTTATTTTCACGAATTTAGATTATACAATCTTTTTAAACTAGTCATCCATTTTTCAAAAATTTAAACAAATATCTGACCCAATTTAATTTTCAGTTTAAATGAAACAGACGATAAGTCAAGATCCGCAACCTGACCAGCCGGACTACTTTGTTACGACGACAACCAATCTGCGTTTATTTTGACTGCCCTATATTTCAGTTCGGTAAGGCACACACCAAATCAGACAAAACGTTTGTTCTGTCTTCCCCGGACACAAGTCCATTGCTCCTCAGAAGAGCAAACACACACCGAAAAAGACACGACACGATAAAAAGTCTTGTCCGCTCGTCGCGTCGGTTGCAGTAAATACATGGGGTTGTATAGGAGCAAAACACACCAAAGAAGACAAAAAGGCCGAGACAAAATGTCAACGCCTAAAATTACACATCGTTTTATGAAGTAACACACACCATGGTGAACAAGCCAAACAAACAGAAATCGACAAAAAAACGTGTCAGTTGTATGGGTTGTGTAGGAGCAACACACAGAGAAGCGGACAAAGACAAAGACAAGACATTTTTTCCTTGTCGGCCTCGGTGTGGGTTGAAATCCGAAACGTTTTTTGTCGAAAGAAAAAACGACGTCTTGTCTTATTTGGTGTGTTTTTAGCTTAAGGTTCAGTGTACGAACAAAATTTATAGAAGTGAAGAAGTAGGTGGTATTTTTAAACCCTATTATACCTTGACCTTTGTTGATCTGTCTAGTTCTCAACATACTGTAGTAAAATACTAACTAGTATTAACTTGTGTAACGATACCTATGGCAACACTGCTTGCGAACGGTCGGTGAGACTAGCACCGCACAATACGAGAGCATAAAAAGATTACACCTGATAGAAAGAAGAACTCTAAATAAATAAGCCTAGAGAATTGAATTTATAAAGTATTTTAACAAGTAAACTTAAAACTAGATAACAATTAAAATCATAAAACAACTACATATATTTTCCTATTTCATACCAAATAAGAATATTTGTGAAATAAAGAATTATATATAAAACATTGATTTTATGTACTCTTGTACTTCTACAATGTACACCACAATACACATTACCTTTTTTGCAATTGAGTGTTTAATTTTGAGATCAGTAAGGACATTTACGACCAGCGTTGTTCTTAGAAAATAAAATCTTGGGGCCATTTTTGGGCCATTTACACATTTTTGGGGCCACTTATTTTTACTTGCAACATCTAGAATATATTACATTACGTTGATAGAGAAGTCGAAAGAAGTGGGTGCGGCGATTCCGTCCGTCTGCCTGTTTGTCTGTAAACGCACCTACAGCCTTAACCACTGGTCCGATTTACTTCAAACTTGAAAATTAGAGGTTTGAACGAATTTATGGTAGCCACCAAACAGACAATTTTTTTGGTCAAAAACCAAAAGTTTCAATTTTCTCTAAAACGGCTTCTACGATTTTTTTAAAGCCCAATTTCTTCACAAAGTTCTAAGTTGCCTTTAAAACTCGATCTAGTGAATCTCGGTCTAACTTTAGAACTTAGTTTTTAGAATACAGTCGACTCCGCTTAACTGAAACACAATTTTTGCAGACAATTTGTTTCAGTTAAGCGGAGTTTTCAGTTAACCGAACTTCGGATAACTGAAACTTGTTTCAAATAAGCGGAGTTTTGTCAAAATTAAATAATGCCATGTTTTAAAAACAAAAATAAATAAAAACAAACAAAAGATTAAGTAAGAGCCGATTTTTCAATCGTCAGATAAACAAGCAGATATTGTTTATTCGACAAATAACAAAATATTGGATTTTTCAATCGTCAGATAGTTTTTATCTGACGAAAAATGCTCTTATTTATTCGACCGATGAATACTCAGATAAGTTTATTTGCCAGTTTGTTATTTTTATTTTTGTTCGATGATTGAAAAATCGGCTCTAAGTAACTTAGAGCCATTCTCTACACTATTGCTCAACTTGTTGGAAACCCTCAAGTTGGTCAATTCTAGAGTTGAGAAAAACTTGAGCGTTAAGGGAGAAGTTTAAAATCGTTTTTCTTCACTTCTGTAAACCTCAACTCGAGAGTTGAAATTCAAAAGCTGGATTCTCTCATTTTTTCAAAATTTCCCTGGAATATTTTGGAGTTTGTTTCAACTTAAGATTTGAATTTATGTCAAATAAAATGTTTACGTACCGTTGGAAATTGTCATTTTGTTAACGTCCTTGCTACGTGCAAAAACTTATCAGTCCGCACACTTTTTCCAATTGGAACGGTTCGGTCTGAATTCCATATTCTGTAAATTCATTCTCAACCAAAAAGTACCAGCATTCGACCAATTTGTCCCGCATAAGCTCAAAGGGCCAGAAAAGAACTAAACGGTTTCGAAATAAGCATACCCCAAGGCGTTGCTTCTCTTCGAGAATGTATCGAAAAACAACTTCACACGAAAGCACAAACCGACGACGATCAATAATTGAAATTATTTCTGCTTGAAAAGGCTAAACAAAAGATCGACTATTTCTACGTCTGCAGAAACCTCTCGCAAGACTTATTCCTCAATATACAGATTGTCATGGCCGAAAAAAAAGAAGTTGCCAAAAGTGAGACGAAGACTGGCTAGTGGCAAAGGCGAAGACTGGCTAGTGGCAAATGATACTAGTTTTCCTGAAATATTTTCAGTCTCAAACAATTATTTTAATTCATATGAAAATTTGAATTTGAGAGAAAACTCTCAAGTTTGTCTTTCAACTTCTAATTTTTTCGGAAGTTGAGAAAATCGGAAGTTGAATTACTTGAGAGTTGAGAATCAAAAATTGAAATTATTGTCAAATGTGATTAAGGAAAACCAAAATCACAAGTTGAGAATAAAAATCCGCAAGTTGAGTTCAACTTGTTCAACAGCTCATGTTAAGTTCAAAAATTAAAAATTATTTAAAAAAAAAAACAAATCAATTTTTGTGTGTTTGCTGTTTTGCAAATTATAAAAAGACATCTTACACTAGTCAAAACAATTAAAGGGACACTTGAAAAAGCTCAAAAATGGAGTGGTTTTTTATAAGGCTGTATCTCAGTAGAAAAAAGTCGGTTTGAAGTGAAACAAAGAGTTTTTCAAAGGTTATCATTTTTTCTTTTCAAATTATTTTGAGTTAAGAAAGTACCGTTAGTCGTTTTCACTTGAGCGTAAAAAATGTTCACTCAATTTCAAAATCGAAAAAAAAATAAACTTTGATTGTTCATAAAATGAGCGGAAATATTTTTTCAATGCAACCAATCTAAGATTCAATTTGAAAATTTCGTTGGCTTTAATTAACTGTTTAATTCAGATCGCTACGATTTTTTTTCTAATCAAAAAATGGGTTTACATGCAAAAACACAATTTTGACTTTGGACCCTAATAACTCTGCTAAATATTGACTTACAAAAAAATAAAAGCAGATTTGAAAAATTTATTAAATTTTCTACACAAAAACATTTTGAAAAAATAAAAATATTGTTTTTTTTCAATTTTTTCTATCAATTTGAAAAAGGGTCCAAGAAACGCATTTTTCAACTTTTTCATAAAAACTACCGTTATTTTGTGGTTTTCAGTGGTATAGAAAATTTAATACATTTTTCAAATCTGCCTTTATTTTTTTTGTAAGTCAATATTTAGCAGAGTTATTAGGGTCCAAAGTCAAAATTGTATTTTTGCATGTAAACCCATTTGATTAGAAAAAAAAATCGTAGCGATCTGAATTAAACAGTTAATTAAAGTCAACAAAATTCTCAAATTGAATCTTAGATTGGTTGGATTGAAAAAATATTTCCGCTCATTTTATGAACAATCAAAGTTTATTTTTTTTTCGATTTTGAAATTGAGTGAACATTTTTTACGCTCAAGTGAAAACGACTAACGGTACTTTCTTAACTCAAAATAATTTGAAAAGAAAAAAATGATAACCTTTGAAAAACTTTTTGTTTCACTTCAATCCGACTTTTTTCTACTGAGATACAGCCTTATAAAAAACCACTCCATTTTTGAGTTTTTTCAAGTGTTCCTTTAATTGTTTTGACTAGTGTATATTCAAGATCAACTTTTGTATTGGAAACTTTGGAGTTTTCAGCAAACATTTTTTTTAATGTGAAGAGAATCATACGCTTCCTTAATTGGGCTTCTAGGGCTCTACGATCTCTATTTCATTAGAGCAGTTTTCAACAAACAAACGACTGACACATTACATCGCATCATTGCAGTGTAAATTATAATAGGTACACGCACAGTCAGATATTCTGTTATTCCATTGCTACGTAGATTTGAAAGTAGCTTACGTAGATGAAGCTAATGTACTTCTTGCGCGTACCATAACTTTGACATACAAAGACCATATAAATCAGGTGCAGTGCATTAACGCCCATGGAATTAACGCCCGCGGGTGTTAATTCCAATAACAAAAGGAATATACCCCCGCGGGTGTTAATTCCTTTTTTGATTTGGAATTAACACCCGCGGGGGTTAATTCCTTTTTTTGGTGGGCTTTAATTCCAATTTGAATTGGAAATAAAACCCACACGTGAAAAAAATGGTGACGTGAAATAACGTCTGACGAAATAAAGCCTTATTTTAATTTCTTATGGAAATTAGACCCTTACAAGGGTTGCGGTCTAGAAATAATGCCCGTGGGGCCTTATTTTGTTTTTTTCGGTTTTGATTAGAAACTTGGCGCAGGGAAACTCGTCTCGAAGTCAGAAGTCCCGAAAATGGTTTTCGGAACTTCTGATCTGAGCCACTCTGAAGACTCAAAAGTACCGAAATAGTTTTAGGGATTATTAACCCACTATAGCCAGTTAGTAGTCCCAATTAAATTTTACTTTTTATGGGACAAAAGTCCCAAATGAAAAAAAAGTGAAACAACGAACGTTCATGCTAAACAAATAAAAAAAAAACTTAAATTCTTGTGTGTATGTATTGTTTAAGTACACATTGAAATAAATAGGACCACGTTTCTTTATTAGCTGTCGACAAAATTGTCAGAGCTGTAAAGGTTTCCTTTTATTTGGAAAAGTAGTGGTTTTACATTTTTCCAAGCATTTCAATGATTCATTTTCAGAATCATTTCGACTGAGGTTGAAGCCGATACAAAAAATTCAAGATCGATTTGATTTGATCGCGAGCGTAGCGAGCCGAAAATTTTTTGGCCAAAAGAGAATCAATTTGGGGTGTGAAAATAAAAAAATTCGCGCGAATTTTTTTATTTTCACACCCCAAATTGATTCTCTTTTGGCCAAAAAATTTTCCGCTTGTGTCCATCCATCTTTCAATGTAAATGAAATAGCTTGGTTATTTTAGGTGACAGATAGATACAATAAGATGAAATTGGCTTCAAGTATAGTGTGCTTGTAGAATGCCATATCCTCACCGAACTTTGACATCCCAAAGATTTAATTCACAAACCGAATAAGTCTTGAATGACCAAAAGTATAATCGTACGTTAGAAATGTAAAATTTGTAAACTTCATTTGTGATGTTTAATTTGTTTCTACTCACGTGGCCAAGGTGTCTAGGATGTCAGCGCAAGTGTTCACATCCGAGGTTGAAAAGATCTCTTCCAAAAGAAAATAACACTCGCGGGTGTTAGTGCCAATTTCAAATGGCATTAACACCCGCGGTCGTTAGTTCTTTTTTATGGTGGGCCTTATTGCCAATTCAAAAAGGATTTAACACCTGCGGGGGCAAATTCCTTTTGTTATTGGAATTAACACCCGCGGGCGTTAATTCCATGGGCGTTAATGCACTGCACCTATAAATCACACCTTTGTGATATATATTTCATAATTCATATATACAAAGTATCACACCAAGAGAGGATGACAAGATATGTGTTGCGTTCTTTTTTAAACAATAATCAACGATTGTGGCTTCGTTCAACTGTTTCACTTATGCGGAGTTGAATGAGTGAGAAATGTTAATTTAAGGCAAACAATTTTGTTTCAGTTATACGGAGTTTGCAATTAAGCGGAGTTCAGCTAAGCGAAGGAGTTTTAGTGGAAAATGTTCAAAATGGCTCGGTCATAAATTTATTGTTTCAGATAACCGAAGTTTTCAGTTAAACGGAGTTCAGTTAAGCGGAGTTGACTGTAGTTGGAACTCGGGCATTTCTTCACTTCCCTAGAACTCGATCTAAAATCATAACTGAGTTCTAAGCGCTTAGAACTTGTCATTTTTAGAACCTAGTTCTAGCATGTTTTTAAAATTTTTGAGTCACCCGGCAGTAATTTTTGACATATATTTCCTTCATTTCAAAACAAAATAAATATAATTTTTGAAGTTGCGCTAATTTTTTGTTTGTTTTTGTACATATGTATGTATGTGTGTACGGTGTAGCTATGTATGTTAATTTTGGTTATGTTCGTGGCGTGTTATGGCGTTTTTAATTGGCAATCTGGAAGTGAAAAAAAGCATTCTGAATGCTCTTAATTTGGCAAAAGTGACAGTTCTGATTTTAAAACCAGAATGCTTTTTTTTCAGATTCCAGATTGCCAATTGAAATCGCCATTAGTTTGTGTGTTGGCTGTTAGCTGTTACGCAGAATCGAATCCTACTCGTGCCCATATCCCATAAACTGTCAAGAAAAAAGTACTTCGCCGTTCAGGATCGGCCTTTAGGTTAGGTTAGGTTAGGTTAGGTGATAAGGGGTGTGCACAGCGTGAGACTGTTGAGTACACGGGGGCCTACTGGTCCATTGTGATCCCCTATAAAAGAATTAAAAGTTAGCATCGATGCTCCTCAATTTTGCCGATTAACGTAGACTGGCTCGTTAACGAACCAGCCTGTGCTATCTATAAATTTCCTCATGTTTGCCATTGAGACCTGTGCTAGATCATCCAGTTCTCCAACAAACCTGTTTTTTCGAAATGACGGAGTCGGCTAGTTTGGAGGTTCGGACAGTCACAGAGCAGGTGTTTAATGGTTTCTTTTTCCTCCTCATCCTGACAGCTCCTACAAAAATCGGGTGCCAATGGTGCAATGACCTGTTAGTATACCTATCAAGATTTTAATGTTCTTTTTACTCAGCGATAGAATATACCGAGTTTCCTTTTCATTTGTGTTAGGCCATAAACTTCTAGAGATTACGCAATCGTCCCTGGGTTTCCAGGAGTTATTGATTTTCTCTATTTAAGGTCTATCTTCCTCTTGAGTACCCCAATCGGGACGAGTGGTCTCCTAACTGAATATAGGATCGGCCTTTAATTGTGCATCACATGCATTCAGAGAATTGTTAATGATAAATGGCTTACACTTAGGCTTTGGCTTTCGTTAAGCTGTCGCCATCGCCGAAGTATACTTCACTGACCATTTGCTAACAAGATTAGCATCATTTGATTCTGATGCAATGCCACCAGATTCCGACGTATTAAATATGACTCCTGCAGACGATTCCCATATCCCATGCTCTCTGGTTGAAAAAAACCCTAATGACGCCGTCTCAAACCGTCAATTTTCCACCGACAGCTCATGTGTCTACAGCTTTGTCCACCGAAACAAAGGTGCCACGGTCGTCTGACAACACTAACCATAATTCATTACCGACAAATGCTACAAAGTAAATACCAATTTTTCCCAACGAACGGTCGACGCTGTGTCCAATATGAAAATCAGCAAATTCGTTGAAAAAAAACAAAATTCTAATAAATCGAAGTTCTAAGGCACTAGACCCCCGAATTCGAGGGTCTAATTTTATCGAAGTTCTAACTATAACAAAGTCCTAAATCGAAGTTCTAACGCGTTAGAACTTGGTGAAGAAATGACTTAGAACTCAAATGAGTTCTAAAATTTCACTAAACCGAGTTTTAAGGGCTAGAACTTTGTCAAGAAATCGGGCGTAAGACTTCCTCGAATTTTTTTTAAACATTCATGTATTTTATGTACAAAAAATATTTTTGTATTGCTCCAAAACGGTAGCTCCCATAGGACCGTTTTTTTGTTATAAGATTTTTTCGAAAAATGATGGCCCGATCAGCGTAACTCTTTTTTTGAAAGTACATATACATATATTGCCAAAATAATCTTTTGTGTTCAAACAAATTTCAAAATTTTTGTTTGATTCTTATAAAATTGATTTTCAAACTTTTTTTGAAAATTCTGTATCTCGAAAATGGAACGGTATTGAAAATAGAAATTCAAAGAAAATATGTATATTTACATATCTTGTATACTGCATACCCAGATTAATTTAAAGACATCTTTGGAAAATTTTATATATAAGGCGAAGGCCGTGTGCGAATTCTGTTTAAGAGTTTTTAAAACTTGACGTTTGGTTAAATTTTGACACTCCGCATATAATAAAATGTGTTAAAATTAGTCTAGCTACGGAGCAGGTTAAAATATGACAGTAGTGGTTAAAAATTCATTCATTTTTAACCACAATGCATCCAATTCGCACACGGCCTAAAAAATTAATTTAAAACAAAAAAACTTACAACAGAATTTTTTCAAAAACTATTATATGGCATTAAACTTTTTATGATAAAATGTGTTTTTGAGGTACATAATTATTTCAATTTAAATTTTTATTTATAAATTTTTAATTACATGTTTTTATTTTTAAATATTTCTTGTGAGTTCAGTTTTGGAATACAGGAGCAAGTTCGTATGACTCAGTCGTGCACATTTGTTTTTTTTTTTTTTAAATAAGAACAATTTTTTCATTAATTCAAAAAAATCAAAATATCTAGTTTTAATAATAATAAGATTTTATTTTATTTACTTTCAAAACATGTTCAATGCTTAGTTGTGTTGTTGACAACAAAAATGGATGGTTTGCTAGCGGTAAAGCATAATAGTAGTTGAATTGCTTGAAAAAGAATTCAAATCAGAAAAAGAGATATAGCCATAGCACTTATTTGTTGATTGTTATTTGTGGTACTCATTGATATAGGTACTATTCATGGACTGCTACTGCCAGTAGCCAACTCAGTAGTGGAATCACGATGATTCCACTTTTAACGGACAACAAACCAGCTCTCGAAATTTGGAAGCTTCGGCTAGAAACTATAGAACCTAACTTGTCAAAACTTTCCCAGTTTGTAATATTAATAATAAATAGAGTGACGCGACAGCTCTTGAAGGCCTAAGTGGCTTACTCTTATCAACAATTCTCTGGGTGCGAGTGAAGAATTGAGGAGACCCACAATTTAACGCCGATTACGAACGGCAAAGTTGAGAAGAACTTTTTCTTGACAGATTGATACTCTTGGAAGTTTTGTCAGATCTTCGCAAAAAGCAGTGCCCGTGAAAGATGAAATAAAAACTATGCGCACGAGTAGGACTCGAACCACCGACGTTCTGCTTAGCAGCCTACGCACCTAACCACTTAGGCACGGACACTACAATCTTAATGTTATAATTTGTTTTTGTGTTATTTAACACTGCAGTAAGGCTGCGTCCGTCAATTCCATTTACGATAACAACTTAGAGGTGCTTCCACCAATGTCTTTTTTCCGTCAATTCCTTTGTTTGGCTGGAGTTATAGCTATTTCACGGGTGCCAAGCCGATCATTAGACTCCTTATTAGTGGTGCTTGTCTAGTTATTTTTCATTTTAATCGAAAATCTTTTAAGTTCACATCATGGGATTTGAACCTAGACCAGCTAGTTGGGAAGCCAATGCACTACGCATTGTGCTAACAACTCCACTGATTTTTGGTTTCCCATTGCAGACTTTTTATTGTTTATAAATTGTTATGAATAGACATGCATTTTTACAAGCTCCTCAAAGGAATTGACGGAAAAAAGACATTGGTGGAAGCACCTCTAAGTTGTTATCGCTGTTCAAATACATAAATACAAACTTAATGGCATGTTCAATTTTTGATTGAGGTAAGCGGCTTGAACAAATATCTGCTCCTAAAACCGAAAATTACCTCAACAGCGTTAATAAATGAAGCTTTTCTATAAAGCAACTTGGAGTTATTGTCGTAAATAGCTGCTTCAGAGTTTCTTTTAAAAGAAAAATACAACAACCACATGCTTAGCGTTTTAATGAACTCGCCCAATAAAAAATGAAGGTCAACCAGAAGTTAATAACATGAGTTCTGTTGGTACGGATTCTACTCTCCGCTTGCAATTTCGAGGGCTAGCATCGGCGGAACCATTTATTTTCAAATTTCAATCAATCAATCAAAAATCAATCGTATAAAAATCAATTATTAATATTTTTTTTACCTTACCCAATACTTGAATTTCACAAAATTGGGGCCATTTCCCGTTGGCCCGGGGCATGGGGCCAAACAGCAAATTTTTGGGCCAAATGGCCCAATTGGGCACTTTTGCACAACGCTGTTTACGACTTCACTGTTTTGCACATTGTTGAAAGCCCCTTCAATGTTCAAAGAAGCAGAGTGAAGTGTTTTTTGTTTTTATTGAGCTCACCACTTTTGCTTCTAGACTGCGTGGGGCATAAAACCTCTGGCATCAGACTGCTTCAATTGTAGGTGACTTAAAGTCCTTAGAATAGACCTCACTGTTGATTTATGGACGCCTGGTATTTTAGTGAATTTAACACAGAAAAATCAGGCTGTTCGATACAATCTTAATCAAAAGAAAAATATGCGTCAGCCTGATCTTGGGTCTTGGGGCTTAATACATTTTGATATCAATATAAAGCATTTTGTTTTTTGGTCGTCCGGAACCGTTCCGAACGATTCTGAAGATGACAGTTCTTGTTTTAAAAGGCGTTTTTCTTTTTTACATCTGAACAGAGCTTGAACTGTCAAACGAAAAGTTGTGTTTCTTTTTTAGTTCAGAGTGTTCAGAGCATCAAAGTTGTGTTACTTTTTTCGTTCAGAGCACTGATTCTGAGTGTTCAGAGTTCGACGGCGCGCTCAGAAAAAAGAGATCGAGCGTAATGAACGAAATGCTGAGCGCAAGCGTGTTTTTCTCAAAACAATTGAAATGGTGGTGGAAACAAGTGGCTCAGGCAAAGATGATTAGTTTTATTTTGAATAATTATTTAATTATTTTATTTATTAATGAAAAAATGTTAATTTCAGCTTTCAAAAATACGAAGGGTCGATGTCTGAACTAAAAATGCTCAATTGCATTTCAAAATGAAATCCGAGCGTTCAGAAAATGTTCAGAGCTTCATTTGTTCAGAGCATGTAGAGCGAGCTCTGAACACTCAGAGTTCGGAGCTCTGAACTAAAAAAGAAAAACGCCTAAAGAGAACAGAAAAACGATTCCGAATTTGGAGTCGGAATCAAAAACAAAATCACGCATACATGGACACACTCGCACATATTTACGTACTCGCCGCAATGTTTACAAATAAAGAAAATAAAAACAATGTCATGTCATCTGCAATTCTGCATATGAGGTTTCACAAATACATAGACATTCAACCATTACCCAGTGGCAAATTTCCCAATTTTCACCAAGGAATCACCATGCGATTCACCTAGGAATGGAAGCTTCACTCATGAATTTGAAGGTGAATCATTTGGTGAATTTTACATAGGGCTGTCATTGGAGTTCACCAAGTAAATTTCTTGGTGAATATGCATCAGTGAAATCATTGAATAAAAGTATTCTGTGTTTTCATTTGTTCTCTAACTCCTATGAAATGTTAAATGAAAGCTCTGCTACTTTTTTTTAATATTTTTGACGCTAAACGACTCCTTTAAGGTTGCTCCACATTCCAGAATACCTTTAAAAAATGTTAAGAAACTTAGTTGAATTTCTTTTCTATACAAGTGGAAAATAAATATTTATATTTGAGTACCTGGTAAATATTTTCTATACAAGTGGAAAATAAATATTTATATTTGAGTACCTGGTAAATATTTCCGATTTCCCTCGTGTTTTCTCCTGTGCTGTTTATTATTATTAATTCACTTTTAAAAATAGCTTACATATTCTTCACATCAACCGTCTTTAACTAAGATTTCGATTGCACTGATTTTACATAGAACAAAACCTGTTTTTACCGATCGCACACAAAAATAGACAGTGGAAAAAAACCAAAACCGTTGCGTCGTCACCGGTCGTCGCGTCGTCCTCGATCAACAAAAGCAGAAAATAGGTACATAATGTTTATATACACGGATTCTTGCAGGTCATTTCCACCCCTAAAAGAAAATATAAAAAAAAATGTTCAGCTGCGCTAGTAGCTAGAAAATATTTGTGTTTCTTTTTTGTTCGTTTATTCTTCTTTTGTGAAAACAACACACAGCGCTCAGTGCCAATTACGAACTCGTGAAGCTGTGCAGGACTTTTCCTTGCTGAAATCACAACGTTTTGGTATGCGAAGAAACGAAAGCGTTAATAAAATAGAGAAAATCTACAGAGGAAAAAGGGCATTACTTTGTTCCTATGAAATCATTTCCTTATTTTTCCTCTACAAAGTGTAGAATGAATTCCTTGCTCTTTTCACCAAAATTTTTCATTGAGGATGAAATTTGCCACTGGGTACATTAGAAGCAAAAAAATGTGTTTGCATGTTCGTTTGGTATCCGGAATTGGACAGTTCTGCTACCAATCCCGTATTACCAAAAAAAAGCGCGATAAGTCTGACACATTGGCACATTTTATCCTATGTTATATCAGTAGGGATAACGTTGTCATTGTAGAATGAAAGCCCTGGCCTATTCGCGTTATCTTATTTGCAACCCAGGAAGCTAGTTTCGATCATGAGTTCTAAACTTTCGTCGTAGGATCCTGTCCAACGACCATCGGGCTCCCTAAATTACACAATTGGTATAATGTATAGAAAAATATTTGTTGCAACCTTATGGTTTTGTGTATATTGTGGTTAAGGAATACCATGTTATTACAATTGGCGTTTTTCGTTTTTACCTCTGAGCAGATCAGATCAGATTAGAAGCTGTAAAAAAATCTGTGTTTCTTTTTTACCTCAGAGATATCGGAGCTAAAAATTTTCATGCTCTGAGCTAAATCTATTTCCTCAGGATAAAACGACCGAGCAAATAGAGCAGATAGCTGAGCGAAGACAACTTCACTTGTTTTTTCGGATTTTGCAGACAAAAGCAAACATAAAATTAAAAATGGATTCCCAAGACAGTCGCGCGTCTATTGTAGGTAAACAAAAAATTGTTAAAATAATAATAAGTAAAAAATTACATTTCAGTGTTCAGGTTTGTTTCTTTATTAAATCGGAGTACATTGAATATGAACTGCTCAGAGCTTCGCTTTGACACATCCGTGATCTGATCTAATCTGCTCAGAGGTAAAAAAAGAAAAACGCCAAATGTAAATTGAACTAACACTTTTTTTTTATTTAAAGAATACTAGGTTATGTTATGAATAAGCGCTATGCACTATGTAGGTAGGTACTCCCAACTTTCGGTATCCGCAATAAAACATTCCCAGTATACTAAAACAAATGTACATTATTTTTTGCCGTTAAAACAAACAAAATACACTCCAACTTTTCAGCGACACAAATATGAATTGCAAATGAGCTGTACAAAATTAACAGACAGACTAACTTTTTTAAAATTTTATTCGTCCATAAAGTTTTTAAAGTTTTTTAAGAAGTATGCAATTTGCATTCATAACCAAAAATTGTAACACAAAATTCTGAATATTTTATTCAATAAAACTCCATAATAAAACTTCATTCAACACACCTATCACTCCTTAAACTAGCTATGTACTTTAATATTCATATTTCGACGTTAAAGTAGTTTTTAAGTACTTGGTCGCGTTTTATTGTCAGGTTGTAAAAGTGCCCTTAAAAAACTTTAAACATAGGAGATTGTTGTCACTGGTTTTATAGAGCCAAATAGAATTTCTTGTAATTATATTTTGAAGTGCTCTTCCAGTACTAAGAAAAAACAAAAACACTTATAGCGTTTTTTTTTTTGGTAATCCGGAATTGTACACAGAACTGTCCGATTCCGGATTCCAAGCGAACAGGCAAACACATTTTTTTGCTTCTAAGGGTTGAATGGTTGTGTATTTGTGAAACCTCATATGAAGAATTGCAGATGACATGACATTGTTTTTAATTTCTTTATTTGTAAACATGGCAGCGAGTACGTATATGCGAGTGTGTGCATGTATGCGTGATTCTGTTTTTGATTCTGACTTCAAATTCGGAATCGTTTTTCTGTTCTATTCAGAACAAGAACTGTCATCTTGTGCCAAGTGAACGAGTACAGAACTGTTCGGAACAGTTCCGGACGACCAAAAAAAAAACGCTATTAGCGAAATAATTATGACGTTTTCCAGGTCACTTGAGTCAGAGAAATTATTTTTATAATTATTTGCTTGTGTGTGTATGCTAGGTTTGCCTTTGACGGATGAATGTCACTTCACTTGTGATAACTTTGAAGTGGAAAAGTTTTCAAGTTAAGAAAGAAAGCAAAATATTGACGGGAAGCATTGTTCTTGGGGAGTTCAAGGATTTCGAAAAAGTTAAGGAAGACAGAAATGTTTGGATCGAGAGCATAGCACTGAGCTGAGGAAGATATTGATTCAAAAGTTGTACTAGGTAGTTTGAGGTTAAACATGGTGTCAAGTTATTCAATGCCTCCAGAATGACAAACCCTTGCAATCTTGCTTTAAAATTTATGAGAGGGAAGCCAAAGTATACCGAGTTATGCACAAAATGTAATTATTTTAGGGATAGGGACAGCCCTTAACTTGCCGAATAATCATCATATTCGTCATCGTCACCTGTCCACCATCCTTGCAGCTAAACTACAGCCCCATGCGTCATTCAAACACGTCATCGGACACAATCACAGCTGCCGAACGGAATCATTTTCAAACACCAGAGCTCAAAGAGAAAAAAAAATGGAACTTGCTTCTTGCTTCTAATTAAACTTCGCTCATCCACTTTTCTGTTTATATACGTTCCATACGGAAATTAAATTCCAGTCACATATTAGAATGTCCTTTTTTCCACTCTTTTGCACCCTCACAGTGTCGCCGTCTTCAATCCCTTCAAATATTCGCTTAGGCGATTAATTTTTTCCGGAAGGACATGCTTCTATCCAATCAAACCCATGCACGTTCGAAACACAAAAAATGCCTAGATGGAACATATGTCAAATACGACACCATTCGGTGATTCGGCTTTGAATCAAACCCAGACGAGAGCACAAATATCCGTTCCATGTCCGAGCATTAAATCAAGCAAACATTGAGTTAAATTCCATTGCAGTATTTAACCAGAAAGAACCAACAAAAAAATAAAAGGTACCTACTTTGCGGGCTCAATGGAATGTCCTTTCCTCGACAAGAACAAAAATGACAAATCAGGGTCGACTGTAGTAGCCCAGCCACAATGCAGACAAAAAGTGTTAAATTTAATTAGATTCATACTCGAGAGTGTACGTCTCCAAAAAGAGGGCAACGAAAAAAAGGTTTTATTTACCAAAACGAATTTTTGCGGTTCATTGAGAGCGAGAAAGTGTTGCAAGGATTAGTTGGCTGTTTTACTTTTCTGTATTTTTGTCAAGAGGACATGAAGCAAGTGTAATTTACTTTTTGTCAAATGGGGGTGTCTGTACTCCTTGAAGGGAATACAAAAATGTTGTTTTTTAATCTTTCAAAAGGATTCTGCTGTCTCATCGGGGTCTGAGGGCGAAACAGAAGGAGTGTTGTATTTTTTTAAGAAACCGAACATTTTTGTTTGTAATGTCTGCTCCAAGGATATAAATTTTGTATTTTTTTTACGAAGGGACAAACTTACAACTTGAAACACTTGTCACGGTTTACCTTTAAAGTGGGGGAGAACAAGAATACCCACTAGGGTTTGGAAAAAATGATAAGTATATCATAAATTTAAAGAACGCTTAAGCGACATTAATTTATAATGATCCTGTTAATGACGTAGAGCCAGGCCCGTAGCCAGGATTTCGGTTCGGGGGGGGGGGGGGGCTTGTTCAATTTCGAAGAAGTAATTCTTTATACAAAAATTAAAAAAAAAACTACATAATGTAAATGTTTTATTTTTGTTTGTATTTTTTTTTTTTATTTAGTTAAATAAATAGTTTGGATTTTTACAGCAATAAACGCCTTGTCTTTTTTTTAGACATAATGTCGATCACTTCATCTGGATCCACATCAATACCTGAGTGAACAGACAGCATTGCAAGTGCGCTTAGTCTTGGATGGCCCATAACGCTTCGGGATACTGTTTTGATCCTTTTCATCGTTGATAAGGTTCTTTCAACGATAGCTGTTGTAACTGGTAGTGTGGCCGAAATTGTAAGCAAGTAGCTTATGCTCCTGAAGTAGGTCTTGTCACATATATCTAGCAGTTTCAGAACATCGGAAGAGGGATCCTTACTTACTTTACTTACTTACTTAAGGTGGCGCTACAGTCCGGGGTGGACTTGGGCCTCAACCAACAAACCTCTCCAGCCAGCTCGGTCCCTAGCTCGCTGTCTCCAGTTTCGCACACCGAGTTGGTTGAGGTCGTGTTCAACTTGCGCGCGCCACCTGAGCCTTGGTCTTCCTCTACTGCGTCTTCCCTCTGGGGTGGATTCGAAGACTTTACGGGCCGCAGTATTGGTGTCCATCCTCTCCACGTGACCGAGCCATCTGAGTCTTTGGACCTTCACTCTTTTAGCTAAGTCAGGGTCGCTGTACAGCCCGTACAGTTCGTCGTTAAATCTTCTCCTCCATTCACCGTTTATGCAGACAGGACCATCGATCTTACGTAGAATCTTTCTCTCAAAACGGCCAAGTGCGTTCTCATCCGTTTTTGACAAGGTCCATGCACCATATAGCAGGACGGGGATGATGAGGGTCTTATAGAGCGTCACCTTAGTTTTTCGGGAGAGGGCTTTACTACTCAATTGCTTTCTTAGCCCGAAGAAACAGCGATTAGCAAGAGTTATTCTTCGTCTGATCTCGGCGCTGGCTGATGTCGTTGTCCGTATTGATAGCGGAGCCAAGGTATACAAAGTCCCTAACTACCTCGAAATTATATGCGTCTATCGTGACGTTTTGTCCAAGACGTCGGAATAAAACCTACAAAATTTTCCCGAAGCATACTTTTCGTGGGCTCTGTACAGCAGTCAACATATCGGACACATATTGAAAGTTGCTCAGTGCCAGAAACATCCATTGTTTCATCAGCCAGAATGCTAAAACAACTCGATCTTATAACCCGGTTAGATATTTTTCTGGTGACAATATCAGAGCATATATCCAAGATTTCGTTTTGGATATCTGGGCTTATATAGGTTGCATTTTTTGAACTGGTTACGATGTGGTTACATAAGTAGTGAGGAACTAATAAGAGAATATACAAACTTTTGTTCAAATATTTTTTTTTAAATCATTTCGGGAGGGGCTTGAGCCCCTCTAGCCCCCCCTCTGGCTACGTGCCTGCGTAGAGCATGAATTTTGTGGCAGGTAGAATGAAAAATGGACTTGTTTAAGTTTTCAAACATATTCTGCTACAGAAAAAAAAGGACTGACTAGTCCTTGCTACATTTTGTGTCAATCTTAACAGACTTTATCCCTCACATTTATCCACAACTTCAATTTATATGTAGAAATTACAACGAAGTTCCCGGGAATCAAACCTTGCAACTCCATTGGTAGCTGAAGCACTATATAGTAGCTGCGCTTAGCGTGATTCATAACCTGTAACTTCTTGTTAAGCCAGCTCTTCCCTGGAATGGATTAAGACTCATAGGAGAAAGTAGGTACTATCCAAGTGATATGGTAATTCAAAGATTCTGAAATGAAAATAGGAGCAAACCACTGAGAACCGTAAAGTCACTAGAACCCAATTGTTATTCGTGATTTCGTTCCTGCTTCTGTTAATTTTGTTGCAATTTAAAAAAAGTAAATTGTATATGACCCAGCCTTATGTTAATGTCAATATTTTTTCCATGTAATCAGCGTGCTGAAATTATAAAACACAAATAATTATTCGAAAAGCCGCAACTTCTAGTTTAAAGGCCACCCTAATATTACTCCATCAGTAAAGACACTCCAACAAGCAAGTAAAACCAAGAAGAACTTAAAAAATCTCGATTCAATTGGATTCAACACCTAATTGCCCCAAATTGCAATCTATTATCTCTCTTCACTCTCTAAGAAAGCTTCAAAGACGCCAATGGCCTCGCAATCCTCCCTCACCAAATTCCCGCATTCCCTCCTTAGTCAATGTCAAGCATCTTGACTTCTGTCAGAAAAAAAGAAAGGCCCAATTTTCCCATTCACCCAAACAAAAATTCCCTTGCCATTTCTCTATTCTCCCCCTTGTCTGTTGATTCTCCAAAGATCTAATCTTCCAATTTTTTTTGAGAGTCTCCCTCTCGGTCTCCAACTATAGATAGACACCAAACCTACCACTTAAAACCGTTTACCGGCACGATGACGATCACTAAATTGTTGTTGCTTGCATTGCATTCTTCTTCGAAGCGACTTGTCGTTGTCATGTTCAGCGTGCTCGATCAAAAAACAAAAACACAAAAAAAATACACCAACTTAATTCCCCCACTAGTGCGCCTCAGTCGGTTTTTAGCATTCGGTGCTAACACGTCTCGCGGAATGTGTTCAAACATAAACTGTTCTCTTGGATGAATAATTTGCGAAATAAATTTTTTTATCATATTTTGCGATATCAACACATTGAATCGCATTCTTTCTGTTTGTTAGTTTTTGCGTTGCCCTCGAAATTGATAAGTGGTTTTGCGAAGTTGCTTGTTTATCTAATCGGGACGCTTCATAAACCCCCTCGCCCTTTCTTTAATATTTTGTTTAATTGCCACCCCAATGAATTTAGAGAAGCAGCTGTTTCTCAAGTTTCGCTGAGTTCGTCTTGAAAGTCGTCACCGTCACCGTCGTCGTTGTCGTTTTTTCCTGCGAACGATTTGCGAATTCATAAAAGTGTCACGCAAGAAATGTTGGTGCATATTTGGTGCAAATTGTATTCGCAATTCGGTTTTAAAATGCATCGAGTGTGATATTTAGTTCTTGAATTTTGATTGGAGTGGATTTCTATTAAAAAAAAAAACCGGCGGCGCTCGTTAAAAAAAATAAAACATGCCTTACAGAAGACGCAGCTAGATGGTGGCGTGGTTAAAATTTTCAAAGCGTGTCTAGCTATTTTTAGCGATCGCCAATTTTTGTTTTCTCAAAAACCATTTGTCCAATCGGAGACTTGCCATATTCGGTTGGAGACTTTATGGATTTTCAGCTTCGCGACTGTCTCATCTGTGCGAGGAAAAACAATGACCACCACCTCGACCATCACGTCCTCCTCCAACTTCGGACGGAGTCTCTTTGAAAAGTTCTTAAATTTGGCCAACTTGAGGTGAGTCTTGCTATTTTTCTTTTCTTCTGTCTTATAAATTGGTTGGGTTGGTTGACTTCATAAAAACAAAACTACAGTTTCTTTGTTTTCACATAAGGCCGGACTAACAGCTAACTGTTATGTTTTGGGAGAGTGCTTTTGTGATGAATCATCATCGTCATCAAGCAGTGGCGTAGATAGGGGGGGGATCAGGGGGATATATCCCCCCCCATTGGGATTCATAATTGTTCAACATAGCCAGTCAAGCCAAATAAGTTAAAGAAACGCACTTTGAAATAAAGTACCTACTTCCTACGTGAATCAAGTCTTATTAGTACTCACAGGATTCCTAGAGGCATTGTAAATTGTACATTCTATTTCTATACCTACTACGGGGAAAACACAAAGTCAACTTCATCTGAAAGAAATTATTACTTCGGCTATTATATCGATTTTTAAAAAGTATTTTTTCTCTCACCAACTGATAATAGGTAAACGCGCAAGAAAAAGAGCTTAAATCCAGCTTTCCACAAAAACCCACACTGACACAAAAATTGAAAGTTATTTAGATTTCTTCTCGCCGTGTGTCACATTGTTAATTTGGTGTAAGAAACCGCTCCAAACACGCAACACACACATCCACACGAACACAAATGTTCGCACAACTTCGATGAAGTTAACGCGAATCCTAACGGTAACGATAACTCACACTAATTCATTTTTACCAGGAAGCGAAATGCGCTATTACCCATTACATAAAGCATGTCTAACACAAGCGGCAGATTGACAATCATTCGTCGTAATTTTGCGAGTTATTTGGAGTGGTTTTTTTTTTTAAATTAATTTTTTATATATAAAATTTTTCGAAAATTTCCTAAAATTAATTTGAGTATGCAGCGTGAATTTGCATTTTGTTAGTGAATTTCGATTTTAAATATTGATCCGATTTCGAGATATAGAATTTTTAAATAAGTTTAAAAAGGTTTTTAAAAAATACAAAAAACAAATTTTAATTTTTTTTTGTATTTTGGAGGAAGTTAAAAAGAAATCGTTTTTGAAAAAATTGAATCTTTTGGTTTTTGGCCAAAAAAAAATTGTATGGTGGCTTCCCTTAATTTTGATCTTAAAAAATAAAAAATAAAAAAAAGACCACAGCGAACTCGCTCAAACCTCAAATTTTCAAGTTTTAAGTCAATCGGACCAGTGGTTCAAGTTGCAGGTGCGTTTACAGCATGACAGACAAAAATCCAAAACTTTTCATATATTCTATACTAGCAGTTGCCCGCGACTTCGTCCGTCTCTCCCTCGTGCCCCGGCCAGAGGTGCGTCTTGTGCATCATGCGCGTGAATTTGATTGCAAAGTTATTTTAAAATTGTGTATTAGTCGACTCGCCCTAATTCAAAATTCTTCTTAACTCGAAGCCTTCAAATATGCATTACTTTCCCCGTTTTAGTAGGTAAGACTTTTAACTGAAGCTTTGCGATTATTATTCGCAGCTAAACTTTGTATAGCTTAAAGCCTTCCTGGATAATTGGACTATTCAACACAAAAAGAATTTTTTAATTTGATTTAGCAGTTCCTGAGATCAGCGCGTTCAAAAAAAAAAATACTTTCTTGCCGTTTTTTTCCACATTTTACACTGATTCTTCGCTCCTATTGGTCGTAGCTTAATGTTATGTAGCCTAAAACCTTCCTCGACTATCCAACTCAATTACAATTCGAACCAGTAGTTTCTGAGATGAGCGTGTTCGAACAGACAAACAAACTCTTCAGCTTTATATATTAAATATTAGTATAGATGTCGGAAGTAAAAATGAGCGAACTAGATCCATCCCCCCCCATAGCGAAAAGCTATCTACGCCACTGTCATCAAGTTCACTGGACTATGAGATGGTGCATTTTTCTCAGGAAATTAAGAAATTGTCATCAGACAGATATTTCCTCTTGGAATTGGAAAAGTTCTTAATTTTTTAAATTCTCTTCATCGTCTAGTCTGGGTGTGGGAAGTGTAGAATTGGAAAATTCTTCGTTGTTGTTGTTTTGGGTTTCGATGAATAGACAGACAATAAGTGAACTAATTTATTGTTTTGAGTGTTTACTTTTGTTTAATGTGGAAAATGTGGGATTTTGTAATGTTATTTTTTATTTCCTTAATTGTTTGTTTGAAGCTTGGAATAAAGTGTAGTAATTGAAAAAAACGGCGATATTTACTGGGAGTGGTAGTTGAACTTGGAAATTTAGTAAATAAAAATATTCTTGCGGTAGCAGATGGCTTACGCCAAATGTTAATGAATCCACTTAAATTTCTTCCAATGATAAATATATGTATACCTGAATGCTTTTTCTTTCATGTACCTACAGTTTTGTAAGTGAAACTGGTCAGTGAATTTGAAGAACTCATTAAAAAAATTCAAAAAAATGTGAGTTCCCAAAAAAAAGTCCACTGAAATATTGCAGCAATTGTACAAAGCTGACATTTTTGGGAACAAATATAGGTATTGTGGTTCCTTAGGTTAGGTAAGGTTAGAGTATAGGAATAAGCAATCTAACAAACTTAGACCCATAGGATGGTGATACCACTGAAAAGTTTTTCTCCTGAGATTGTGACGACATTTTTAGCAGATCATTTTTAACTTCCCAGAGGAAGTTATTTTAATGGAGCCGATTTTGTGAATCTCCAGTTTTTGCATGTCGCCATGTTTCGAGGTCACTAGAATCCGAATCAACCCTTTTTATCATGATGTCTGTTTGTGAGTATGTACGTGTGTGCGTGTATGCGTATATGCTTATGTGCGTGTGTGCGTATGTGCACATGTACGTATGTGCGTTACATTTTTTTCTGTTCGCATATCTCTCGAACCACTCATCGTATTGCCATGATATTGGTCTCATTCGACGCTACGTTGCATAGTTAAGAACTGATAAGGTTTCGAGCGAAATCGGCTTTGCGGTACTTTGATGGGGGTCAAAAAACTAAGGCAACTGTAATATAATTAAAACTATGATCATTTAAGTAAAAATTCCAACAATAGTTAAAAAAATCTTATTTATCAAGAAATAGAATATATTATATGTCAATTTATTAACAATTTAAAATTAGCTTAAGCGTGTTTATTTTCAAGGTTATACGAAAAAACAGTACACATGAGTACAGGAAAAGAATATTTATGACCTTAAATTGGTAAACCCTCATTAGTATAATTTGGGAGCATGTCTTAATATCGAAGGATAAAAATCTCGAATGACAAAAATCTAGAATACAATTGCTTATTATCTGGAATGCAAAAATCTCGAACGCACAAAAATCTCGAATGAATTATAGATAATCTCGAAAGAGAAAATCTCGAATAAATTGTAGATTCGAGATTTTGTATTAAGAGTTAATACTCAAGTTAAACACAGTTCTTTAGGTAGTAAAACAATTATTTATTTTCTGAACTTAAAATGAAGAAAAAATTCAATATAAAATAGCAAAAAACACAAGAATATTATTCAGTTTTATATAAATATCTATAGCCAACAAAACTATAAATGAGAGTTGTATGCAAGACTTTATAAATATCCCACATGACTTCTCTCTTCTTTTTCGTTCAAAACCTTCAATATTTGTTTTTATTTTTTTATGACCTCCCGCCTGACTCTGGTTTCTTCTCCTTTGTGCATCTTTTCAACTTGGCAAAGGACGTGCACTGATTCCTTGCCCAAAATCTCGATTACTTTATAGAGGCCAATGTGTGACCTTCCCACCAAGACTTTCAGCCTTCTGTGCCACGACTCAACTTTGTTTTGTGTCCTGGGTAAGTTCTGTTTTATTTGGTCAGCACAAGACCAAAATGAAAGGGAATATCAGGGCCTACATCTTGTCGATCCAATATAGTTCTTATCAAACCATTTTCCAATTTTTCGACTATTTACGCAAAATTGATAGTTCAACGAATTGAAGTAGTCAGGAATTTCGTGTGCTGGAACAAACGCCAAACATTTTAACATTTGCATTTGTAAACTGAAGTTCTCATCTCTTCCGTATTTGTTGGCAAACCCTTCTTTCTGAATTTTTCTATAGAGGATTTGTCCTAAATGAAAAAAAACAGCCTTTAGGCCGGAAAAAAAGATTGTGCCAATTTGTAGCTTGCTTTTTCGGAAAAAAAGATTGTGCCGATTTGTAGCTTGCTTTTTCGAAGTCTGAAATTATCATTGATGGATTAAGGATTATGTTGTTTTCGGTAGACAATTTAATTATATCAGAAAAGAAAACGTCGTATGAAGCCCGTGATTTTGAACTCATGATACAAAATATTACTGGGACAATATCATCCTTCACCATGCAGTGTAGGGAAAATAGTTGCCTCATAATCGATGGCACTACTTCAAACGTCCCATCCATCAACCAAACTCTTGAAGCGCCGAGAAGGTTTAGACTCTCTGTTGTTCCTAAAATTATGAGTTTGTTTCCCTCGTAATCTTTTTCAGAAAGGACCAAAAGCTTCCGTACCTTGAACGTACCTTGAAGACACAAATAATAAGAATCATTTCATAGCAGATTAAAATATATATATTTTTTTAATTTGGGATTATATTAAAAAAAATGTACCTATTAGACATAAACAATAGTGACGAACAGTTTCTACAGACGAAGACAAGATTTGTTTTTATAATTTGTATTTAATTTTCGTTGGGAATTACCGTAGGCGCTGCGGTATATTGATTTCGCTTAGATCAGTAGGCTCTCTCTCATTTTGACTTCTAATACGAGCGATTTTTCATTTCTGAGCGACATCAGGAGGTAAATAGACCCTACATTCTGATGGGGTTTCTACTTTCGTGTAGAACTATTTGAGATGGTGCATCACAAGTTGACTTTCCTTTATATTTGACAGATGAATTACATTTCAACACGTGTTTTTTATATGCAGCTGGGGTATGGGAAAGTTTAACAACACTGTGTGTACCAATATTTTTCACCGTAATCACTCTTCCCCGACATTTGTGAGTTTTATTAAGCTCGCAGATCCAATAGACTTTTTTTTTAAACATTTATCTGAGTGATAAATAAATCCATCGATTTCAATTTTTGTAAACCCTTTGTTCGATGTTATTTCGTTCACCTTCATTTTAATTTTTGTTCTTATTTTTTTTTTTATTATTTTTATGTTCTTCAAGTAACGAACGATGTAAAACACAGCACGATAAATAGTTTAACTAATCTCTGCAGAGAGGTCGTTTTTTTATCGCAAAGAGAGTAATAATTTACTACCATGAGTTAATATATTAATTTTTGAGATAATGTTTCTATTCGCGTCGAAAGTCGAGTCGTAGTGCCTGAATGTGATTGTGAAAATAAAAGCGATCGTTTTGAAAGCAGCTTGGCAAGGTCTAAGAAGGTTTACAAGAAACCTGGGAGCTTCTACTACTACTTCCCAGGAAGATCTTGTGCTAATTGCGATCTATAGGGTGTTTATCTTGGAAATGGAATACACCAAAGATGATTTTTATTTTGTTAATTGACATGAAATTAACTTTATCTGGCTGGCTCGGAAGTAGTCTAATCAATGTTTGATGATCTTATAAACATTTGTAGCCGTATATCAATAATGTGACGAATTTTGTAATCCAAGTTGTCAATCGTTTATTAGCGACTTCACACATCCTCACAGAAGATAGTCAGGTGACGTTGAATTTTGGAAGTCAATCCACGGGTCCATAACGTGGAACTATGCAGTATGCAGTTATCAAACGATCAATATCTAAATCAATTGTGTTGTGGCACGAGCTGTATGACATGTTGTGCACCGTCTTTTTTGCCGTGCGACTGTTACGTTCTCTATACAATGCACACGAAAAATACTGTTTTTGTGGATCGAACTGTATTTCGAAGTACAATTGCGAATTAGGTATCATAAATTCAAACACGGTTTTGTTTATTGACGTATCCATTCTACCAAAAGTGAATCGCTGAACGAAATACGCTTATGAAATTTGGGATTAATGACAAGCTTCTTTTCGGCGCATTCACCGAATCCTGCAGCTTCATTTCTTGAAATGTCAACCATATTAAAATTAAATCACTTGACGGCTGAAAAAATTGCCGCCAGTTCAAATGGTGTTGCCAACTCAAACTTCTATACTTCTCAAGAAAAACAAAAGCACCCTATATACAGCTTTTGCAAGGCAGTGGCAGAACCCTAAGTTTCTCAAAAAAAAAATTTAATTTCCCACGCCTCTTCCCCCCCCCCCCCAGATACCGCACGCGCTGGGGTCCATTTTCACCGAGTACGATTGCAATTACGGTTGCTAGTCGTATCGGCACTTAATAAGAAATTATTTGAAATAAATAAAATAAAAAAAGCGATGGCGATACGAACTTTAAGAAGGCAAGAGTTAGGGACTGCTTAATGCAAGCAGGTACAAAAGGGAAAAACAAAATAAATCAAAGTTTTAAATTAAAATCTTACAAAAAGCAAAAAAAAAAGTAAAAATGCAAAATTTAAAATCCAAAAAATTTTAAATTTAAAGTCAAAAAATTATACATATATACAAATAAGCGTGTAGAAGACACTTGTCAAGAAAGTAAGTAATTAAGAAAGTAAAATTTCAATGAGACAAACAATACAAAAAATACAAAAAAAAAACATTTAAGAACGTGGAACACTGGTTTTAAGAATTACTTTTAGCTTGTTTTTATTGATATTAAAGTCAAATAAGTCTTCATACGCATTCAATAGCTTACTCATTCTTGTCAGTGGCTCATGCATTCCGTAGTTAGTTGTATGTTGGGGGACTTTAATCAAATTATGAGAACGCAAAATATGATCTCCACCTCTGTAATTAAAGAAGATAGAACTCAAAATATCTGGAGCATCAGTGACACCAGTAATAATTTGATGAAGGAAAACTATATCATTATTTGTTCTCCTTTGACACAGTTTTTGCATCTGGAAAAATGCAAGTCGATCATCGTAAGAAGGGATATTATTGGGGTCAAACCATTGAAGCCCTTTAAAGGTAAAACGTGTAAAATTGTAAGGGTCAAGGAATTCCTTGGACCAACGCTTAATAAACCCTAACATTGAATTAGCTTTATTGACGATGTTATTAATGTGTTCTGAAAAATCTAAATTAGATGTGAAAAGAACTCCTAAGTCCCTAACTTTAAAGACACGGGATAATATGTGTTGGGATATAACATAATCATAAGATGTAGGATTACGCTTCTTGGAAATTGTCATTGTCTGACATTTTCTTAGGTTAAGATTCAAATAATTCTTTTCACACCATACAACAAACCTATTTATATCATCTTGCAATTGAACGCGATCTTCATTAGATGAAATGTTTTTGAAGATCTTCATATCATCTGCAAAGATAAGAATTTTACTACTTCGAACACTTAACGAAACATCGTTAATAGCTAAAATAAATAAAAGGGGTCCTAAGTGACTACCTTGTGGTACACCCGATTTAGCGATGAAAGGTTTTGAGTAAGAGTTTCTGAATTTAACTTGGTAAGATCTATTATCAAGATAAGAAGAAATCCATTTGACGAATCCTGGAGGAAATCCATATGAATTCAATTTAAACTTGATAATAGTATGCGAAAGTTGATCAAACGCTTTGGAAAAATCTGTGTAAACACAATCAACTTCCTGTCCACTTTCTACAGAATTCAGACATTTATGCAAAACGCTAGAAGGTTTGTCACCGTAGAACGTTTCTGCATAAAGCCATGTTGTTCAAAGCAAATAATATTTTTACTGTCGAAGGCTAAATTCTCACAAACAACCAGCTCAAAAATCTTAGGAATGCAAGACAGTTTAGATATGGGCCTATAATTAGTAATATCTGACTTGTCACCTTTTTTGAAAACAGGTGTTATGTATGCGTTTTTCCACATGCTAGAGAATTTTCCTAGCTTTAACGACAATTCAAAAATAGTATGTAAAGGAATAGCCAAGACCGTCCTACATTTTTTTAAAACAATGGGTGGAATACCATCGGGTCCAAAAGAATAGTCTTCCTTAAGAAGGCACATACAATTTATAAGTTTATCAAAGTCGATAAGAACGTTGTTAAAGGTTACTTGGGGACAGTTTCGCAGATAGGCAAAGAAGTCAGTATCCAAGGAAATAGGAGCATCGATGAAAGACTGACTAAAATTACTTGCGAAAGCATCACAGATTTCTGAGTTACAGTTCAAGACAATATTGTTGTAATTGAAGTTAATAGGATAAACATCACATTTTCTTTTAGAATTGACAAAATTCCAAAAACTTCTTGGGTCCTGTTTCAGTGAATTTCCCATGTTTATGAGATATTCACTGTAAAGATCAAAAGAGAGTCTTTTAAACTCTTCGAAAAGAGAGATATAAACAACTTGGTTCTCCAATGACATGGAACCGATATACTTTTTCCAAGCTTTGTTCCTTCTATTTCGAAGGTTTTTCAGTTCTTTAGTATACCAAGGGTGACTGGAGTTATTAGAGTTAAAGCTTTTTCTTTTGGGTACTATTTCATTAATGGATCTCATTAAAACACAGTAAAAACTTGAGATAGTTGCGTCGATATCATTTAAAAGCGGTATATTTTCAATACCGGAATTTCTTAAACTATCCGAAAGCTGTTGAAAATTAGCTCTGCGGAAGTCGTATTTGTACGAACAGTCGTGAGAATTACTATTTTCTAGTAAATGACCGCTCAAGTCAAAATAAATGTCAAGTGGTGGGTGATATTTGTCTATATTAGTTATGGCAGAGGAAGATTCAACAACTACTGTACTAACAGCATTTGATGAGAATACCAAATCAAGTAAGCGATTCATGGAGTTCTTTATACAGCTAACTTGTTTATACATCGTCATGTTAATCTTAACGAGTAAGACTTTTTTATGAAGGCATCCTTAATATCCCATTTAGACAACTGATGTAATTCCCATCAGTTTTCAGTTCAGTTCTCAGTTTTCCTTATAAATTTCGATTTCTCGCACGTAAAATGAAAGCTCAACTAAACAACGAAGACGAACTGACGTCTAAATAAAATTATTTTTAACTGAAGTGGAAACTGAACTGAAAACTGAACTGAGAACTGAACTGATAACTGATCGTCTAAAAGGAACTTTATGGAAACGAATCTTGTAATATAAAACAAAACTTGATAAAGAATTTTGTGCTCGATTTAATCATTACTCCATATAAGAAAAGATTGCTAACAATAAAAAAACATGATTCCAGACATCTTGTTTGGTTCATGCTAGCGTATTTATCGTTTTAATAAAAAAAAAATGTTGACGTTGATAAAAAATTCCGATTGACCTTGGCAACGAAGCTGAATTCTTTTCAAAACGCAATTTCTTCTCAAATACAAAAGAAAACTTTATCAGAACTTCCCTATTTCACTAATACAACAATATCTCTCGATCATTTGTTCGCATTATTCTCAACTTAATCAATTTACATAACAATTTATTTTGTTCTGTTGAGTCATCTTAACCGTGATCTTAATTTCTTTGTGTGCCAAGACCGAACTCATTCTTACTATTACTGCCTCCTGCCTCTCCTTCGACGACAAATCCTATCTTTCTCGATTAAAACTAATGTACAATTTTCTATTCTAATGGAACACTATACAAACCGCTGCTGCCTGAACATTCCAAATGCCTCTCGATCCCATTTCTCTCTAGTCTAAATAATGCCTTGATTCATGGAATCATCATCATTATCAACACATAAACCATTGCATAGACCTAGACTGTGTGCTTGGCATGTGCTCCTCTCGTTAATGCATGCAACAAGCTGCAGCTCGACTAATAGCTCTTTTGTAAAACCAAAAAAAAAAAAAAACAAACAGCAGCCCCCCAAGATCTTCTTAGATTTGCCACACAAAGAAAACCCCAACAAATGACCGCCATTGTTAAAATTTGAATGCAATGTGCAATCCAGGACTTCAAACTACTATAATTACGTTTTTTGTTGTTTATTCTTTTTTCCAGCTCTCTCCCTCTCTCGGGAAGCACTTAAATTCCACTATAGAGCTTAGTGTGCTTTGTTGGACAATATCGTGGAAAATGGGTTTATGTTTCTTTTTTTTAAGTTTGAATGAATTGACATAATTACAGAAACACGAAAGTAATTATGGTTGCATTATTTGTTTGGTGTTTTTCCTCACTTTATTTGAATGAAGTAAATCAACACGAACAACATGTTTTTTTGAGTATTGAAAAATCGCCCCATCGATCAGCATTGGAGTGGATCAAACAGGCCTGTCGAAATGCCTCACATAGAAAATAAACAGTCGACGTCGAAGTCAACCTAAAATGCAACACTTGGAAAATGACTTCCTTGAAGAAACAAGCAACACATCCCACAGCAAAGAAAACTTGGAATACAGTGGGGTGTTTGAAAGAAATACTTTGACTTTTTGTATTGAATTTTGGTAAAAAACAGGCGCAAAGAACGCACTAAGTCGATAAAGACTGTCTCCATTGTATCACCTTACGGTTACGGTTATATTGCCAATCAACTCGCAGCTGACTATGCTTTTGCAATACAATTTCGATGAAAATGCCACAGAATCAAATATCGGCTGTTTTAAAAAGGTGGTAATTCTGTGTATCATTGCTACCGTAACAGTAAAGTCTATGACGTGTTTTTGCTTTTCCACCAGCTGACAAGAATATTTCATATTTCTTGGCAGAGATAACTTTGGTCCACTATTTTTCTAGCGAAAACTCTAATGTCTCTTAGACGACCAACAAAACGACTCCACATTAAAATGTAGATACTACAAGAATTCAAAACGCTCGCTATTAATAATTCAACTTACAAACTGAGCTGCTCCCTGCTCGGCAAAGATCACAATTTTTCTCTTTTAATTTCGCATGATGGAAGGAAGCAAGAAAACTGAAAAATGCTTGGATCTTAGAGCAAAATTCCAAACGTGCGACGTCGTCGTAGGTCGTATTCTCGTTTGGCAGACCCTCATTTTTCCTGGTTTCTGCTGTGACATAATGAGTGTAGTGTTGGCTAGCATCAACAGCAACCTCAACTCATAGGTAATTTAGAGCTCTCCAAAGTGGATGGATATTTGTCTGATCGAGTACGTCGCGTAGTCGTTCTTCAGTAATTTTTGCATATAAATGATCTTTTTCGACGTTAAGTGCGTTGACCAGAAAAATAAATTAGGTTGGCACATGTGCCAGAATAAATTTCAAGTCTCGCATAGATCTTCCCACAAGCACCATCCAGCCCGAACCCCAGTCAGTCTGGTAAGTAAGATCGATTGATCCTTATCGATCTTTTTCTAAATTTTTACCGACACGCGACAGATTTTCTTTTAGTTCTGTGGGATTGAGATCGAGTCGAATGCAGAGGAGATGACTCAACCTCTCAGGAAATGTTGTATTTACTTTATTTTAAATATTATTTTTGAAATATTTGGAAATTGGTTTTGGCAGGTGAGGGACAACAGTGATGACATTTTTCGAGAGTTGACTTGTTGGTTAGAGTGTTAACCAGAAAGCAACAAGACAAAAAGATATAAGAACGAGTGGGCAGCCGCATTAAAGCGATGTGTTAGCAGATTTCTTGCATAAGCCTTAATAGATGTAAATGGAAATGAAGGAGTCGCTTCATATGGCTTAAATAGCTATATGATTAAGTAAGCTACAGATCTTCTTCGAAGTTGTTCAATTCCCCCTAACATGTTTTCTAAGTTCGAAATGATAAAATAAGGTATAAGAGAAGGTGGATCAAACAACCATCATCCAGCTTTTCAATTTCCTAAACTATCTTTACCTTCAAGGATGAACGACTTCCAGCAACTCATTTTCCAAAAGTCACGTCAAATAGATATATTCCGAAAATTACCACCAGTCCTAAGTTATATCTAGTTTTCCGCTCTAAACCCCTCCTCTTTCTTCCTTAAGCTATTATCCCCCAAGCCAGAAATCATCATAACCATCAGTCGCCATAGCCCAGTCATCATTAGGCCCTCCGTGTCAGAAGGAGTGCGTTGAATAACTTTTATCTCTTCATAGTCCAAGGGCATAAAAACAAAAACTTTTTAATCTTCTTCTCAAATGAATATAAGGCACTCTTGGCTACTGTTTCGCAGATGAAATGAAATGAAGCAAGATGAGATGAAAAACAAGAGCTCACCAAAACAATATAATGATGATAATAATAATAATTGTATTTATGAGTTTTGAGTAATTTGCAAAAATCCCATAAAACTAAGCACCATACCATCATCCCTTGTATTCCAAGGATCTGTCGAATTATCCTTAAAGCAATGAGCGAGTAGCGGATAATTAGTAGCAAGTTCTATTTGGGTCTAGTGCAAGTTGAAAAAAACCACAGGAGAAAGAAAAACGGATGTTTTTCAGCTCGTTAGACCGTTTTGCATGAACAAAAGGTCCCGGTCCCGGCCCGAGCTCGACCTAACATGACTGACATGCACAGCACATAGCTGTAAATGAAAGCTAGCGTAATAACCCTGATGTTCTTGGCTTAATGAAATAAATCTCAAATGGTGGCGTTCGGGGGGGATGAGAGTTTGCAAGCCCTTGGGCTTGTTTTTGAAGAGAACAATCCGAAATAATAAACATTATACAATGTACAGACGGATAAGTGCTTTGTAAAGGTGGTCCCATCAGGACGGGCGTTGCCTTTGTTTGGCTGGCTGTGTTTTTTGTTAATGCTCCATCATCTCTATCCTCATCCTGAGCTCTTCCGGTTTTGTGTAATTAAATATATTTTGAAGTTAATCGAGTTGAGAATTGGAGTAATAGTCGGTCGTCACAGTCAAGTTGGATGTTTGTATTTGTCGGCTGGTTTTGTACCTAGCTTTTTATAGCTCCCGGAGGTGAAATTACTAAATTTATTTGAATTTTCTTTCATTGTTTATGATGTCGGTTAAAATAAAAAAAATAATAAACCTTCAATTGAAAGACGACAGGAGTTTTGGTCTTCCATAAACTAAATCCACAAGTTTAGAGTTTCTAAAGATGAAACCCCAGTCAGACAATTTAAAATTAATTTAAGTATCACTGGCTTATGTGGGCTGAGTTTCAGTTTTGACCACTCAGTAATTTTGACAGATGATGCTCCTACAACTTTTTGTTTTGCTTTGTTCATTATGTTATGTACTGAAAATTATTTAAAGAAATTCTTATTTCGATTTAAATTACCCTCTGGAAAATAAAAACAATTCACATTACTCCCATTCAATACATAACTAACATCCCTGCGCTGTTACGTTGAGAAACTAAGCTCAAACATCAAACGTGCGTTGCCATCTTGATTCGATACATTCATGTTAATCAGCTCAATAGTGTTGTCTGTGGTCGTGTCCATCATGTCATGGTCATTTATTTGTTTGAAGTTCTGATTTTTCCCCGCGTTCAATCAGTGAAATGAATTGAAATTGTTTTAAATGAATTATTGTTTATTTTTTTGTAAATTATGTTCAAAAAATTGTGTAAAACATTTGATTCGTAAAGAAATGTTAGTTATTGAGGTGCGCATTTTAGAGATTTATATTCCGTAATATTTAACCAAAGACCATAATAACAAGCAAAGATGTCGCACGTAGAACTTGTTATAACTATTATGATCTTTGATTTAACTTTGTTTTTGAAAACCTTTGGTTTTCTTGTCCAATCTTGCAAAATAACTACTTTCAACAAAGTGAATAAGTGTTTCTCAAATATTTATTTATTTATTTGGAAATCGTTAAATTCTAACGTTACATAAAAAAACTTAATCTATATATATAAAAATGTAATGTTGGTTTGTGTACGCTCGAAAAACTCAAAAAGTTCTGCGCCGATTGAGCTGAAATTTTAACATAATATAAAATCCGTATCAAGGATTGTTTTTATGTATTTTTTGCATCAGTCACTAATCACAAACAGTTCCAATGTTAAAAAATAATGCTTTTCCCACTACAACAAAATTAAAACAAAACAGATCAATTTACAAATACCCAATTTCAATTGAAATTGTCAAACATATTGTTTTCATTGTGAGAACAAATTCGTGTCAAATAAGCACACACAATAAGACATCGAAGCTGTCGGTGTAGTCGTAACCGACTTTAATGGAGCAGCGTGAGTTCTCCATTGTCATTCTGCTCAGACGAATGAGTTATGTAGGGATGCCAAAACTGGACATGGCATTATACAGTTCTTCTCTACAGATGCTTTCATACGCGACCTTTAAATCAATAAATTGATGGTATGTACAATAATTGTACATATGTGTCGATTTGTTTTTTCCAGGACCTGCCGTAATGTGAATATTTCATCGATGGTGGACTTTCCTGGTCTAAAGCCACACTGATATGGACCTATCAGTTTGTTGACAAACGGCTTCAGGCGTTCACATGGCACTGCAGAAAAGATCTTATAGGCCTGTATAGTTGGTGCAGTTTAGCGGGTCTCCTTTCTTCAGGATCAGGCAAACAGTGCTGAGGTTCCAATCATCGGGCATGCTCTCTTCCGACCATATTCTGCAGATGAGTTAGTGCATGCTCCTTTCCAAGTCATCGCCGGCTGCTTTGAAGAGTTCGGCAGTGATGCCGTCAGCTCCCACTGTTTTGGGTTCGGTACATCATTACTCAAAATATTTCAATCCGATATCGTACAATCTGTTGGACAATATTAATCGATCTCATGTAAACTTAGGCTCTTTTTCCTTGGCCCCCATTTCACGCGTTTTCGTAAGGTGCGGTACAGGAGTTTCGGTTAAACTATAGTTCGAGATATTTTTAATATCTACGCATTGTGTAAGACCTTTGATTATGTAGGTATTAAGTTCCACTCACTACTTTTGTATCAGTGGAGTGTTTGGCACCGAATTTTGAGAGAATATTCGGGTTAAGGCGTACATGAGTTTTAAAGCAGAAACACAATCACGCTTTGCCGTCGATTTTGACAACTGCGAAAAGTTCAACTATAGGAAATCTGTGTAACCTCACACAATGACGCTTTTCCTACGTACGCTTTTTTTGACAAACGTAAGGAAACGTAAGAAAACGTAAAGAAGCCACCATCTGTCAAAAAAAAGTTCAACTTGGTTGAACTTTTGCTTTGTCTGACAGCTCAACAGCTGTTTGTTCATTTGTTGTTTGGAGCAGCGTTACCACTTGAAAAAAAAGGAAGCGAAGTAAATTTGGGAATAAAGCGAAGTAGATTGAGAAAAAGCGAAAAAGATTTTAAAATAGTATATTTTATACTGACCATGAATACATAGACAGATCTACAATTAGAGCCGTGTGTGAATTGTGTTAAAATGTGTATACAAACTTGACTTTCGATTTAATTTTGACACTACATGGCGGGTATAATGTTAAAATTTAACTAGCAAGCTAAAATATGACACTAGTGCTTAAATTTAACCAATATTCTAACCCAAGTTGCACACGGCGTAAAATATTAAACACTTTAATACAATCACGTAACTCATACTTTGCGTATATGTATGGGTTGACATTTCGTGTTTGTAAAGTGTGTCCGCTTATTGTTCGTGTATAAGGATAGAAACTTATCGATTATATATTTTCCTGATGAAAATAAGAGAACTGTAGGCATAAAATTACTCAATGAGTTAATCGAAGCAGATTTTGGAAATATCAAGTAAAATCGAGTGAAGTAGATTTCAAAACATTCTTGATGGTGCGAAGTGAGAATAGTTATTCAAAGTTTTTCAAAAATCGAAGGAAAGGAGTAAAGTGGCAAATCTGTTTGATGATGATGGAGGGAGAACTGTCATTCAAAGCAAACGTGAAGCGGGTGCATCGTACGCAGACGAAGCCGAAGCTGAAGCGTGTATGTGTTTTAGCCTTTAAGTATTTTGAACAAGCCGTTTATGTTATATAGCCAGGGTAGCGGGTAGTAGAGTAGCGGAGTAGTGGATAGCGGGTGACGGGAAGTTGGTGTGGGGTAGCAGGTAGAGGGTAGTGGGGTAGCGGATAGGGGGTAGTGGTAAGCGTGTAGAAGTAGTGGGTAGCGGTTAGCGGGGTAGCTTGGTAACTTGGTACCAGGGTAATGGGTAGCAGGTAGAAATAGTGAGTAGTGGTGGGTAGCAGGTAGAGAGTAGTGGGGTAGTGGATAGAGGGTAGCGGGGAGTGTGGTTGCGGTGTATACAAAAGTGTAGGTCTTTTATTTATCGATTGAGGCATTTGCAATCACAAGCAATAAAGCTCAAGGTCAATCTTTAGAATTGTGTGCTTTAGATTTAGATGCGGATTGCTTTTCCCGAATAAGCAAACCAAATAGTCTTTATACCTACGCAGACAGCGGAAAAACAAAAACTATTGTATATCCACAAGTATTGCAAAATTATGAAATGTTTTCTTTGTTTTATTTCTCATTTCTCAACCATTCAATCACTGGCAGGTTACAGCTATAGACATATACTTTAGATAGATAGATAATTTGGATTTTATTGAATTGACATTTGAATTAAACAATAGTAACGTATTAACATATACAAAAATCATTATGACATGGCATTTGCCGTCTGCCAGATTGACAACTATAATATATTTAATCTTCAGACAAAATTTATACTTTTCAAATCACATCAGCAAAATATATCACACCGACGCAACGTTTGAAAATTTCGTCAAATATTTTTATTTTCATAAAAAAAAAAATCAGATTTCGGTTTTGAGATATGACGTGTGAAGCGGGTAGTGGAGCAGCGGGGAAGTGGGTAGCGGGTAGCGGGAGTGAGTAGCTGGTAGGGTAGCGGGTGACGGGAAGCGGGAGTATGTGGAGGGTAACGGGGTAGCAGTTAGCGTGTAGGGTAGGGTAGCGAGTAACGGGGTACCGGGGAAGCGGGTAACGGAGAGCAGCTTAGGTCTTTTATTTATCGATTCAGGCAGAACGATGATGAAATTACATATAAGTCGATAGACACCGTTGTGGAAGCAGATGGAGTAGTTAATTATCCAACAGAATTTTAAACTCCCTTGATCTGCCAGGGAAACCACCGCACATATTAAAATTGAATAACGTAGTAGAAGAAACGGTTTTAATGGGGCCACTGCAAAGCGTGGCAGGGTACAGCTAGTTTATTATAAATTGAGATCATTTGGTTTAAAGGACTATTTGCACCAAATTCAGTCGACAAAGAAGTGAAGTCGATATTTTACCATTTATAACACCAGCGATGAAACACAATTGGATACATTTTCGATGATTTTCGAGTGGATGATTTATCAAAAGAAGTCTTTGTGAGTACATTAGAAGAGCAGATCCCTGTGACCAGGAGAGAAAACGGAGACAGAATCGTATAAACCTTCGCTGAATTGCTTCTATCCTATATATATGAACAGAGTAATATTAATTTACATTCTGTCGAATTTCGTTCAAAGCGACAGGTCTTAATTCATCTTTGCGGTTACCTACTTAGCTGTTCTTTCACCCTCCTCTTAGGGAAGCTACATACCTTTAAGTGGTTGTTTCAAGCATTATTCCGGCTTGGGCGGAGGCGGCTTCTCTTCTATTTTGTATACAGGAGATAGGAAGTTGAAGTCAAAGTGATCAATAGGTTCTGACCTTTTCACTCACGTGTCCCAAAGCCAAAATATAATATCCTCGCGGTACTTTATCGACTGTCTAAACATTTTCTGTACTTTTATTATTCCATTTTCCACATTAAAAAAACCGATGTTTGCACATAATTCTTTCCTCTTAAAAGGTCGTTTACAATCTTAGATGAATGCAATAGTAAAGAAAAAAGAACAAACCTTTCAGCTGTTTAGAGCCCGATCCGAATTTTCTCACGCGTTGGTCTTTTCCCAATGTCACCCGAATGGCTTTCTCTGTCTACCATTTGAACACTGGCTTAGGTCCCTATTTCCTTTCACAGTTGAGCTTTTGTCATGCCCCGGCTGGCTGGCGGGGCGGTTACGCAACGCTTTCGACACCATGTAAATCTATAATCAAGCAAAACAAAAATTGAAACTTATTTTTGAAGTGTAGACAAAAGTAACATCACGAAAAATGATATACATATAACATCTTAAATCTTACTTTTAAGAAACGACATGTTAGATGTAAGTTATCCTCAATTAAAATCACATTTCAAAACCAGTCTCAACCTCATCCAAAGGTGCAAAATATTGCACTTCACAACCAAATCAGGGTAAGATCCGAATTTTTCCAAAAGAAATTTTTTTGCCATCCATCATCTTTTCTCCTCGTTATCCATATGTTAACAACTGATGTTGTGTGTTTCTATGTTCAATGTTAAATCTACCATTCTGCATCCCATTAAGCATTATTTTCTAAAACCACCTAAATCCATTTAAATCAGTTGCGCCAATTAAGTCAAACACTTAATGTAGGTACAAGGTACAACATTCTCGACTAATAGATCGAAAAGAAAACGCATTTGATCAATCTTTGGCAGTGGCTGTGGCACTCGCGGTTGGCGGCAGCGGCAGCAGAAAATTAAAACAAATTCACGCAAACCACTTTTAGACTGACACCTTTAGGTGGTTGCCTTCTAGTTGTGGTTGTGGTTTATATGTTGAGAATTTAGACTTTGTTGTGCTGCCATCACGTATAGTTGGAGAGTGAATGACATTAAATTGATTTAATAACGTCAGACTCGCGCCTGGCACTTTTCGAGCGCGTTCTTCAACTTCAACAAAATAACAATTGAAAAAAATTTGATTCAAATTTGATTGGAAAATTAAACGAGAGCCAATTAAGTTGTTGCAGGTTGCGACAGGCATCGTTTTTCGGATCGATGTGAAAAATAATTGAAAAGCAGTAAGGTCACTTTTGTGTCGATATCGTAAAAATAAATCTTTCAAGGATTGAGGCCAACTTTTTTGTCTTCCATTGTTATTTGTCATTTAATTTGATTACTTCCACATTCCAAATATTGCACAAATATGCTCTCTATTTTTTTCTCTATTTAGTATTTGGCAAAAAAAACTTCAGAAGAGCAACTGACGATTTTGTGAAATTTTCCTGAAAATTTCAAAATATGTAATTGCATAAATTTGTGCAAAATTCCATCACAATAGCTAGATATCGATAGTAGGTATAATTTTTTTGCATTCCGAAAAAGTCTCTCATAATACACGAAATTTATTCTCTGCCGTGATATTGAATGGGGAAAACATCCAAAAGTGCATGTTGCTGGTTAAAGAAACACCACACATTCCGCCGCTGCTAATTAATGAAATATTCCTGGATGATGATATTTTGCCCGCTAAAATAACAGTTGGTATTACCTGTCAAAATAATAATTCTTCGAGCTTCGACATTACCATGCAAGTGCAAGGCAACCATATTATGAAAAATATCGAAAACTGCACCATAAAGGCAATGCATCTCCGCAACCCGCTATCCCGGGGTTATGTTGACGACAACCGATAACAACAAATTCGAACGACAATACAGTCCATTCGACACAATGCTTTCGGTGCGATAAACATTGCGCATTTTGCATACACAAATGATACAAAGGCAGACAGAGCACCATCTGTTGTCAACGAATTTTAAACAAAGTATCCTTTAGGTAATGGGTGGCAGTCAGGTTTATTGGTGATTTTCGAGGCTGACCATATCAATTGAATGCCGAAAATATCTGTTTTTCTGTCTGTAATATCGTATCATGGAATAATTTATTTTTGACAAATTGAGTTTGAAGGCTTGAAAATTTGTTTTTTGTTAAAAAAAAATGTCTAAAAGGCCGGAATAAGTCTTCCCAAAAAACAGTGAACGCAAACTTTATTCAGCTTTAGGAAGATGATTTTTTTTTATTTGCTTGATTCAAAAAATATTGGTTCTTCTTTTTTACTCAGGATATACCTAAAATATATGGCAAGTATTGCATTCTTAAAAAAAAACCTTGAAATTTTGATCGAATTTGACATTACGATGATAGAGAAGTCGAAAAAAATGGGTCGGTCGATTCCATACGTGTCTGTCTGCCTGTCTCCCTGTAAACGCACCTACAGCCTTAACCGCTGGTTCGATTGACTTCAACTTTGGAATTTAGTGTTTTGAGCGAATTAGGGTGGGTTATTTTTTCTTATTTTATTTTTAAGATCAAAATTTTAGGGTAGGCCGCCATACAATTTTTTCGGCCAAAAGCAAAAGTTTCAATTTTCTCAAAACCGGCTATTTATACATCCTCGATATTTTTTTCGAAACACTAGTATTTTTTAATGTAAAAATTATTTTTATATTGCTCCAAAAGCCAAAACGGTACCTCTCATAGAACCTGTTTTGTTTTTTGTTGTAAGATTTTAATAGTCCGATAATCGTCCTTTTTTTCAGGAGTACATATACAGGGTGATTCACGAGCGTTGTGCCAAAAAGCTAGAGCGTGTAGGTTGAGTTGAGACAAGAAAAAAATCGTATGGGAGGGGGGGTCTATTCCCCCCCGTTTAGCCGGGAGGGGCAATTTTCTGAAAAATTGACTTATTTTGTAAAAAAAATATTAAAAATCAACGGCTTAGTTTACAACACCGTGCTATACCTCTCTGAAAAGCTAAAAACTTCTTCTTTCACTTTGTTTTTAAAATAAATTGTTTTAACGAATAGTTTTAAAAAAATAAATTTTCAAACTCAAAATTTTCAAAAAAAAAAGCCAAAAAAAAATTTTTGAACTAATTTTTTTCAAAATTTTATGTAATTAAGTACTAATTTTGTTTTAATATTTCATTGTCTTTGTTAATTTTTAGTCGAAAACAGAAAACCGGATGCAAAAATGTCTTTTCGTTTTTGAGAAATTAAAAACAAACCAAAACCACTTTTTTCTAAGAAAATCTTTGTTTTTATTTTTACCTATCTGGACTTTTAGTTTAATTTATTAGTTTAATTTACAAATTTAATTTTTTGTAATTGGAGTTTTATGAGGACTCAATAAAGAAGAAAAGTATTGGATTTTCCCTGGATTAATCATTTTGTTCATTGAAAACGTCTGCCATTGACCTTTCACTTCTAGCTCTCCGTGCTCTCGTCGGCGGATTCTTGAAAACATGCTACGACTTGGGCGCCATCTATTGGGATATCTTTCAGCGTAGAATCTTTCGGCTTCCCGATCTCGACAACAAGTTAAACCGTAGCAGAAGTTCCTGTCCGCTAACTCTTCTCGAACATATGAGTTTGTTATTGTTATGTGTTGATAAATTAATATATTAATTGTAAATGGTTGTTAAGTAAATATGCGATGCCTTTTATTAACCTTTAGGTTGTTAATTGTTTTTTCATTCAAGAAAAATTGCGGTTTAATTATCTCAAGCCCCCAACAGGTAGAACCCTTCGCCGGCGAGTGGCCGCGGCCGCAGGTATAGCAAGAAAAAATTGCAGGTCAGTTTTCAGACGTTTTCAATGAATAAAATGGTTAATCCATTGAAAATCCAATACTTTTCTACTTCATTGAGTCGTTATAAAACTCCAATTACAAAAAATTAAATTTGTAAATTAAACTAATAAATTAAACTAAAAGTCCAGATAGGTAAAAATAAAAACAAAGATTTTCTTAGAAAAAAGTGGTTTTGGTTTTTTTTTAATTTCTCAAAAACGAAAAGACATTTTTGCATCCGGTTTTCTGTTTTCGACTAAAAATTAACAAAGACATTGAAATTTTAAAACAAAATTAGTACTTAATTACATAAAATTTTGAAAAAAATTAGTTCAAAAAATTTTTTTTGGCTTTTTTTTGAAAATTTTGAGTTTGAAAATTTATTTTTTTAAAACTATTCGTTAAAACAATTTTTTTTAAAAACAAAGTGAAAGAAGAAGTTTTTAGCTTTTCAGAAAGGTATAGCACGGTGTTGTAAACTAAGCCGTTGATTTTTAATATTTTTTTTTTACAAAATAAGTCAATTTTTCAGAAAATTGCCCCTCCTGGCTAAACGGGGGGGAATAGACCCCCCCCTCCCATACGATTTTTTTCTTGTCTCAACTCAACCTACACGCTCTAGCTTTTTGGCACAACGCTCGTGAATCACCCTGTATATTGTCCAAATAATATTTTGTTTAAAAAAAAAATATTTTTACATTTTTTTTTTCAAAATTCTGTATCTCTGTATGGATCAATATTAAAAATTTCAATATTGAAATTCAAATTAATAAAAAATCAAAAATTTAAATTTTTATTTATGAATTTTAATTAGGTAGGTACATGTTTTTATTCCCCTACAGGAGCTAGTACATGCGACACAGTCGTGCACATTTTTTACAAATCCTGTATTTAAAGATCTGTTGGTCTGTATTTCCTTTTTTTTCTACCAAAACAAAACCTATCTAAACACATCTCCTTATTCTACTATATCTACGGAAATAAGCTTCCGTTATAACACTATCCATGACTGATTTCTTGATAAAAATCTGCAAACACATGTTACCACATGTTAATGTGCCGTTATGTCTTCAAGGTTAGAACTTTTATCCGACGGAAACTACATAGTATCGACAATATGCTTTTGAGATTATTCATTCGAAAAAAAAAAAACGAAAATCCAGTTATTATTTTTTTATAGCCCCCACGATCAAAGTTTGTTCTTTGTTGTACAGAATTTAATCCTTCTATCCTAACCTCAAGCATATTGTCGAATCTATTTTTGATATCGAAACCTAGTCAATCAAATTTTCAGCCTTTGTCGGGCTTATCTCTTTTCCATTGAAAAAATTCTGCATACAAAATTTAGGTACTTTTCTGTTATCGTTGAAACATTGTGATCGTCTGTTCCAATCTTTTACTTGAGGAATTATAAATAAATGCTTTAGGAAATGTAATTAAAACTTCAAAAAAAAAAATACAAATAAAATAAAAGCACATAAATTGCACAAACAGATCTCCCGCACAAATACCGATAATTATCAGTTGCCCTTGCTACTTGTGTCCCTACTATGTACTTTTATCTACAATCAATCGTTTATTGGCCTCGAAGGAAACTGAAAAAAACAGCAAACCTAACAGAGGGTGGAGCTTTTTTTATGTCAAAATGAATGCATGTACTTTCCATCTAAGAAACAGAAAATTTTTCACGGCCAGATATTTCCAATGTTTTGAGTTTTTTGACATAAGGAAATACTTCACTGAAAAACTGCTTCAAAAGATAACTTTGGTTAAAAAAAAAATATGTATTTGGTAATTGAAGACGCTTTCACTGAACGGAAAAATTACTTTTTAGCTGACTTAACTTTTTCATTTTCGTTGGCCTTCATTTTGAACTTTTTTTCCTGCATGGTGTCAGAGAACTTGGCTCCAATTAAAACTTCCAAGAAGTAATGGAAGTGAAACAGCATCACCACACAAACAAAAATTATATCTATCTCGTCATGAAGAAAATTGCGCCAAATTAAAGTTTTTCGCGCATCATTTTACTTTGCCTTCTTTCTTTTTCAATCAATCGGCCGAACTAAGAAGTACTAATTAAATCAAATCAAGCCTAAGAATTGTAAATTAAATTGCATTATATAAAAACTAAACGAAAGTCATGTGAAATAACAATGAAAAAATGAATTTTAATAAATGTTCGTTAATAGGAAAATTAAAGAGCTTGTTAAAGCATCTCTACAATTTCGGAAATTTTACTTTTTTATTCCAATTTGGATGCAATACGGATTCAATCCACACTTGGCTAATAAATAAGTTCGACGCAGCCCAGTTTCTTATATTTAACAGTTAAAATAGTCAAACCAGATAAACTCTTGCATAAAAATGAATTGTAAAATGGTGAAACTATAGTTTTATCAACAATTAAATAAAACAACAATCTCCTGTAAAACATTGTCTAAATGCAAGATCTTGCGACTTAGCTGTATAATTCATTCGTTTTTCTATATCTCCCCCCAAAACCACAAATACAAAATTAAGTAAAATAAAAGAAATGAATTGAAAGAAACTTGATAAATGCTTTTGCTGTTCGAAAGAATTTGCTAAAAAAAAAAAAACAAAACAAACACGAAAAACTTAAATACCGGAAATGATTCAGTTCAACGAACGAAGAACATTTCGCTCTTTTACCCCACATTCTCATTCAAGACAGTACAAGATAGCTAACTTATTTGCGTGTCCAAATGGAATTTTATGTGAGTAACTCCTCAGCCTTCGCATTTGCTCCCTGACCACCAGACAGACTAGGAATTGACTGAATCCCTACTCCAAACCAACTGATACAATTGGGGGTACTTATCTGATAAGGATCTAACCAGTTAATTTACAGCTCAGGGTGTCCTAATTTCAAAGATAAGAGCGAAATATAAAAACGATAAAAAATTTGTGTTTCTTTTTTTTTAACATGGAAAATTCATTTAACGACTTGAAGGCATGCTGCCATTGTACTTTTATTTCGCTATATTCTGTTGGGTTGATTATTATCGGGCGATAAAGTGTTTCGAGTAATATTATCAAGCTGTGATAATTTTGGGTTGTCTCTTTGTTTATTTTTGATTTTTTTTTCTCATTGAATAGATTATGAATATTGATTGATTTTTGTTCTATTTTTTTTTCGTTTCAGGTGAGTGAAGATAAATTTTTTAAGCTACATTCTTAATTTAAAAACTTCTAAGAGGTGAGTTTTTTACGACACAAATTTACTACCTACTTGTAGTACCAAATAAACTGCCTGAAACTTGTTTCTTTAGCTTGTTATCCAAAATAAACTGTTAAACAAAGTACACTGACAATTTAAATTCAAGGAAGAGAACGGCATAATTTTGCTTACTGGTCATTCAGACAGACTGTTATTATTCTTGACATAGAAGGCTAGTTTAATATATTATCAAGACTTTAGTAACATTTTCCATAATTCTATAAGAAGTATACCTACTTATATTAAGTTTATATATTAGATCAGTTGGATCATTGACTGCTAACTAGCACTAAATGAGGAAGATATATTATTTTCTCTTCATCTACAACTAATCATATAGCATGTGCGCCTATGAAACACTATGAGGTAAGGAAACCTATTACCGAACTGATATGCATGAGATATTAAACTTGTTGAGCTTTTCAGTCGTTTTAAAGCCCTTCTTTAAGGGCTGAAAACTGAATAAACGAGGAATAGTGTCGATGGGAATGTCAATATCTGGTCTGTGTAAAGTGTAATGTTGGTGGGTTCATCAAGTTAACATAAAACTGAAATGTTTTTGTGTTCTCAATTCAACACCTTTAATTTTGATCTGTTGGCCATTTCCGTTAAAAAAAAAGCTTACGATTTGACTCTAAGGGTCTGAGAGCCCCTGGATATCTATCGTTTTCTCTTGGTCAATGTTCAACTTCTGATATACATTCTTTGTTCAAAACAAAAAACTTCAAAAATATTCAAGCTACCCACCGTCTTAAGCTTTTCGGCCATAAAGCAACAAATCTTTTTCTGACAATTTTCTATCAAATTATGGTTATGGTTAAGTGACGTCAACGAATAACTGGATCCGCTTCTCAGGCGGGGCTTGATGGACTTTACTGAACTCCAAATCATTAATTTATAAGTAACCAAGATAACGAACACCAACTTTTAAATGACCCTAATAGAATCCGGCGTATTGAATTAACAGGGAATTCAATATTGCTTTTTATCATTCTATTTCTGGTACTAAAAGTAGTAGGGGAGACCGGGGATAGTAGACTCAAAATTTACTTATCTTTTTTTAAAAAAATAACTAAAGAAGATATCAACACGAATTAAATGCCTTTTAACTAAACATTTTTTTGTGCTTTATAAAAAAAAATATGTCTTCTGAAATTGGTGAATTTTAAGACCTTTTTTTCCTAAATTTATAAAACGATCTCAGGTGGGTCAACTTACCCCAAACCCGGGGTAAGTAGACTATGATTATGGGGTTAGTTGACTATATCCTTTTTTCACCTTTCTGGTATCAAAACTATATAAGAAAATAGCACTTAAATTATTTTTATTATGAAACAAAAATTAATGTTCAAAAAACAGCACGACAATAAGGGTAGAAGGATGCCCGAACTTCTTCTGCTTAAATTTTTGCCGTTTTGTGCATATCTTTGCATCGTTTTGAAGGGAACCGATACTCATGAGCAACAGAACGTATGGTTTTTCCATTTTCAAGAATAATTTTTGGACATAAGCTCCAAAACTGATTTTCAGTCACCTCCTTGTTGTGTTTCATACTGGAAATTACCAAAAACAAGTGAGTCAATTTACCCCGAACAAAAAAAGTCAACTTACCCCGAGCGGTCTCTCAGCACTTAATGATTATTTTTCGGTACTCAGAAATCAAATAAATATATAACCGGTGTTGTTAATACAAACACTCACTTGCTCTTATTCTTTAAAAAAAACTGACGTTAAAAGCAAACACCTTTACGAAAGAAAAAAAATAAAAGGAAGCAAAAAAATTACTCATGAAAGCAAAAAAGTGTTTTTTCGCGATAACTCTTGAACGGCTCTAGACTTTATCAAAAGACAGCATGGAACTAACCGGGCTGCTGTGCTCAATGTAATAACAAGGACAAACTTGAAAGAAATTGTTTTGTTTTTAAGTTATTGGCAGTTAGTCTACTTACCCCTGAGGCCAACTATCCCCGGTTACCCCTACCTACATTCTTGAGTACATACAAAGATTCATTTGTACTGATTTCTTTCCTTGATTTCTTAATACTAATTCTATACGGAAAGATTTAGGGTGAACGATTACGTCATACTCATACCATCGCTTCTAGCTCTTCTCCCAAGTCTTGCTGCAATGAAGCAAGTAAACGAAATATAAAAGAGAGGATTAGGCTTTGACTTTGACAAGCCGTAAAAGCTTAAATATCGCTAGTCAATATTCCTTCTTACAATATTTTAAAATTTCTTAAGAGTTATAACGTTTTTTTTTTTGACCACGCTTCCAGTCACTACATGTGGTGTTGAAAGAAACATCTTAACTTTGCAAAGAAAGTCCAAAAAAGTCGAAGGTCAACAAATTCCCTTTTGGAAAGGGGTGATGTTTTTAAAGATAACCCAATACATCTACAACAGATGGAGGTGATACATCTAGCAAGATCCGCTCTTAAAAGGGAGTAAAAAGGGGCACAAACGACCTGTTCAAAAGTCAAGTTCTCATAATGGCATGACAATGGGTCCTCTCCTAAGTTTCTCTTTGTGTGGGGATAACTCCTGACAGTTATACATATTAACTTAATGCAAGGATAACCTCATTTGCTATTATATCTGGGCAATTGGTTGTTAACGTATATTAGAGCTAGGACTATTCATCTCATGTCAAACAATTAAGACACCTTCTGTTATGAAAACACTTTTTGTCAAAACATTTACTATCATTTCCGTCAGTAAAAAGACATACAGGTTGTGAGTTGATTTAAAACGGGTAAGATAACGATTTTCGGTTGTGATTTAGTAGGAAGCATCTTGTTATCGTTTCAATTATTCTTATGGCAACATTTCTTCTATGAACAAAAATCCCCAACTTTTTGTGTCGAATGCATATTTGAATAAACAATTTGAAAAACCATTCCATTTTATAAATGCCTTAAGACCCGATGCACAAAACAAATACTCCAGTTTCTTTTTTTCCACCCTCTTCCTCCTATCAAATGCTTAAATCTGCATTTTAAATTGCCACGTTCCATGTGATTTTATCCAAGTGTTGTTTTCCCGAAAAAACAAACAAACAAAAACATACACCCTGTCACCATTTGGATTAAATATGCATCACATAGCTTTTGGAACTAAGGCCACCCTTAAACCCCATAATAAATACTCGAATACAGCATAAAATAACAAAATCCCAATGTCGACGTTTGGTCGTTTGTATCGACATCGATTTTAGAAGCATCTAACTACAAACGGGCACCATCGTCATAAACATAATCAACCAGACCAAACCGCAAATTTAATTAATTTTTGCACTAAATATTCCCTTTCTCTCGCTTAATGGCTGCAAATTCGAAAACAGACCGTCAAAGGGCAACAGGAGTCTAATTCCATTTAGAATGATAAACTGTCTACGAAATTATGTACCTACCTAAAACTATTAATACCTAGTAGCTACCACACATGAAATATCTCCCTCCACCTTCCTCAATGCCTCTTTTGTGTGTGTTCCTTTGTGTGTCGCCTATTAATATCTCGTAATGATCATTCCATTGAATTGTGCGAAAAAGTCAAAATCGCATTGAATGGCAGTTTGTGTGCTGCGAACAATAAAAATAATAACAATCAATAAATTATCCTTATTTTTAATCAAAATGTCCTTTTCTAAGCATTATTCTCTTCCTCTATGGGCTTAATAAATATTGTGACAGTTTTGTTAGCTTTTTTTCTCATCGTCATCGTCTTCGGGGAAGCACACAATAATCAATGACCTTTAGGCAATTTTAAGCTAATTTGATGGGAAATTATAGTTCTTCTTTATCGATGGATAGCATGTCCGGTGAGCATAACATAGCTTTGAAGCTTGTAGTCTGTAGGTAAGGCAATAAACATTTGCTTAAAATTAACCATCGAACGATGGACGACACGACCGACGAACGACGAGCATAGACAACTCACTTGAGGAGATTGTTGAACGCACAAAAAATTAAAGACAACAGTTGAGGCTATTTTGTTTTTGGAAGATTCGCTTCAGGAGGACTGAAAATTTCCTTAAGTGATTCTTTGGAAGAAGAAAGAAAATAATGCTTCATTGACATGGAATCAATTATGTCGTGGAATTGTGGATTTTCGATGTTTCAGTAGCAATTATCCGTGTACTGGTTATCGGTCTTGCTATAGGGAATTGAATTGAAAGGTTTGAATTATTTTGAAACTTACCCAATGACAGATGTTGGGTATGAGGTTGAAGGGTTTCACAAATGTGTGAATTCTGCAATTTTTGCGTTACAGAAGTGTTTTACGTAAGGTCTTTTTCCTCATTGTAGGGTTGTAACCTAATATGGTTGTTCCAGTTTAAATGTAAAAATATATCCTATCTGATTCCGGGAACCTCTTCTCTTTATCAAAATGCAATGGGATTTATTTGAATCCAATTGCTGATTGTGATGAACTGATGGTGATGGCACACTGTGGCGTATGAGTACTTTCTTTTTATTTGTTTTTGAGCTTAAATTATTATTTTTTATTATAATTAAATTAAATTTCATATTCCACATTTGTATTGGAAAAATATTTAATTTATTTAATGATTTCAGTTTCATATCATACACTCGCTTTTGTATAAGTTGTCCTCATTTTCTGGGTTAATGCCTTTAATAAAGGCTTTACTTTGATTGTACAAATGGCTCGGTAACAGGATCGATCGATTAAAGCAATGGGTCATATTCTAAAAGATGAGCAAGAGCTCAGAGTCTGAACTGACGAGCTTGAACTCATCTGTGAGATCGATCGAGCAGGGAGGAACTCAGACTCAGTTTTGTATGCAAAAAAGTGAGTTCAAGCTCAACAGCTCTTACTCGTTGTAATTGAGATCGATCTCAAAGCTCTTTCGTGGCTTATGGCGTTTTTAATTGGCAATCTGGAATCTGAAAAAAAAGCATTCTGGTTTTAAAATCAGAACTTCTTCTTTTCAGAATCAGGGGCCGAATTACGGCATCCGTTATCGAATAATACGATACTGAATTGTGAGTGTTTGTGTGCTTTTGGCATTACCTCTCACGTTATCGAGTTCAGTATCGAGCTTCTAGTACAAAAATTTTAAATTCTCTGCTCAGCTATCGAGCTTAATTTCATTCGACACACAAACAGCTCACTGATGGGAGGAAATTTCTAAGAAAAAAATTAAATTTTACTTATTTAGAGAACTTGAGTTATTTTATTATAACATTCTTTGCCAATAATCTATTTAGGTCGAGTTATTCTGCTCCAAACCTTCATCAATCTCATCTTCTTAACATTCATACTTTGTTTTTTTTCAAAAAATAAAATTCATGAAACAAAATTAATATTTTTGCCTTCACTTTTCACTCAAGTTTTGTTTTTTATTTGTCAAACCTCTCAAAATTCCTTCAAAATAATCGAGACTCGATAAAAACTACTACAATTTTATATTCTCAAACGATACGTGACCTATCGAGTGCCATAATCCCAATGGGGTTACTCGTTCGTTCGATAACGGATGAAACTCACTCACTCGATAGCGGAAGCGATAATTCGGCCCCAGAACTGAACAGAATAGAACAGGGGCCGAATTATCGCTTCCGCTATCGAGTGAGTGAGTTTCATCCGATATCGAACGAACGAGTAACCCCATTGGGATTATGGCACTCGATAGGTCACGTATCGTTTGAGAATATAAAATTGTAGTAGTTTTTATCGAGTCTCGATTATTTTGAAGGAATTTTGAGAGGTTTGACAAATAAAAAACAAATCTTGAGTGAAAACGTGAAGGCAAAAATATTAATTTTGTTTCATGAAATTTATTTTTTGAAAAAAACAAAGTTTGAATGTTAAGAAGATGAGATTGATGAAGGTTTTGAGCAGAATAACTCGACCTAAATAGATTATTGGCAAAGAATGTTATAATAAAATAACTCAAGTTCTCTAAATAAGTAAACATTAATTTTTTTCTTAGAAATTTCCTCCCATCAGTGAGCTGTTTGTGTGTCGAATGAAATTAAGCTCGATAGCTGAGCAGAGAATTTAAAATTTTTGTACTAGAAGCTCGATACTGAACTCGATAACGTGAGAGGTAATGCCAAAAGCACACAAACACTCACAATTCAGTATCGTATTATTCGATAACGGATGCCGTAATTCGGCCCCAGAATTTAGACTGATACTAAATTATCTTAAAATTGTGCATAAACGGACTACAATTTTGCGCTAATAAAATTTTGTTAGAAAAATCGCAGTTGCCTATTTATAAGGCGAAGAAGAGTGATGCTGTGCTCAAAATAATTAGAGCCTTTAAAAGCCAATTTAGAATTGACATCACCAACAATCAAATAACTAGCCAGCAGTAAGCAAACTTCAACATTTGTAAGCCTTTCTTCCGCATTGCATGAAGCTTGAACATGAATGGAGTAGTAGCCTTTACGATTAATGTACTCCTCATGATAAGGTTTCCTTATACAGACATGAGTGCAATCTAGAGCACCAGTTGCATAAGGAAACTCGTACTTCCTGCTGCTTCCTGCGGTTCTTTTTCTTGTATTTCTTTCACAGTATGTGGGAATAAAATCCAATTCCATGCAGGCTTCCTATTTCTGCAGAAACTTGCTGCTCCACTCAAGAGACTGTTGATTGATGAACTCCAACGTCTTCACCAACTCCAAATTTGGAACCCGGGGTCTCCTATGTATCGCAGAAAGATTCCTATTTTTTCTTGGTTTGTGAGAGGACAACTATACGTGCTTGGCCCCAAATATTCTTCCGTCAACAATCGCACCGATACAACCGACGAAAATCATTACCAATTGGACACCTTGTTTTTTATAAATGCATTGTCCAACATTATTTACAATAAACTCGCCGATGCTAACGGTTTTATGTGAACTGAGTCCGAGAAATGCCATGCTTAACAATTTGTGAGATCGATCTCATGTAACCAAGTGTTTTCTCATCTTTTTGCATATGAAAACGAGTTCAATCTCATGGTGAGCTTTCATTGTGAGATCGATCTCATCCCTCTGAGACTGGACTCACAGATTGACATCTAACTCGGTCAGTTATTATTTTTTTGCATACAACCTTAAGAAAGTTCTCAAAAAAGTGAGTAAAGAGTTTGATCTCATCTTTTTGCATACGACCCAATATCTCTCTGCCGCGCAATGACTGTTGAAGTTTAAAGCGTCGTATTTATATGATAAAACAAAGTTTACCGTTCTGCTTCTAAGCTACCTGCGTATTTAATTTGAGACAATACGGTTCTGACGTTCTTATAAATTATTTATATGGCAAAATAATGTTTACCGGGTCAGGTAGCAGGATAAAAAAATATCATATAGCCATCTCCTGGCAATCGTCTATGGAACTATTACACCTCCTTTGTTACGGCTCTTAGCTCTTCATCTTTTGCTTTTAGTAAACATAGTGTCCGTTGAGTTTGTAGAATGAATGCAACTACGTAGAATACTAACCTTGGCATTATAATAAAAAATACATTTCGCCTTTTCTTTTCCTTAACTTGTTGTCACTACTCCATTCGACTAGAAACTGTTACTTTTATACCGTCAACTTTTATCATGAAATCCTATTTAACAAGCAAAACAATATATTGGATTGTGTTAAATACTTCTCCAAAAACACTCAAGCAACATGTTTAATTGTAAAATGAAGCTTTTGAGTGAAATTTAAGAGCTTTTGTGGAATCTATCTCTGTTTTTAATATCACTTCGCTCTTCTTTTTCTGAGTTAATGTGTAACACGAGGAGAACACGACTCGCTGCTTTAGCAAAAAAAAATGAAATCCCAGTTCTCAGACCGGCAAATCAAAACGAAATAAAAAACCAAAACAAACAAAAAGAAATATCCACAAAAAAAAAAAATAAAGAATTACAAATTCGCTCTGAATGGAATTGCTCGCTTTTTGAAACGATAACGAACGACCATGATGACGACTGACTACCGTACCACGAAAAAATAAGTGTTTGCTGATATTTGCTTTGAGTCGTTGTGATTTTTTGATTGGAATTTTATATTAGGACACACAACCGGAAGTTCGCTTTTTGATTTGATTCTATTGTTCCACCCGTCAGTCTTCTGACTGCCTGGTTCTGCCTGCCTACCTCAACTTTTATTATTGTTCTGGATAAGTGTATCGTGAAAATGAGAATGTAATGAATAATTTATTAATTTTCCAGATATGTTTTGCGAATATCAACTCCTACATGGATCGAATGGGGCAGTTTCGGTTCAAAAGGAGGTACCATGTTTAGTAAATAGACCTTTTGTTCATCCTGCAGCAGCAGCTGCAGAGTGCTGATGACAATGACCCGACAACCACATTCTGTTAATTAAAAGTTTAATGGTTGAAGATGATGATAGAGCATCAACACGCCCACGCAGTCTCTGAGTTTATATTTTATTAATTGGGAAATTAGTTCAGAGGAACACATTCAAAAATGGTAGTTTTTCGTTTGATACAGCGAAGGCCACCTTTTTTGAGTTTTATTATGAAGCATCGCTTTGTTTTTTTTTCATCAAATTACTCTCAGAGTGAATGACTAATAATAGGTATCTATCTCCTCTGAAATTTGAATAACAGCGATAGCTATAATATGGCTCAACATTTCCTTGAACTAATGACGAATATATCAATCAACAAGGTTAGTTTTGGACTTGGCTAACCCATAAAAAATAAGCCTGCAAGTCTGAAAATAGCCACTTCTCAAAATGCAGTACAAATCGTTTATGCACAGCTTTTTTAACTTTACGTTTACATCCTCTAAAATTTACATTGTTTTTGTTTGTGAAATGTGAAGTGAGTTTGTTCTCTTTCGCTACCCAAAATGAATCTTGTACCGTTTTTTAATGAATGTAGATGAAAGACTATGACGATGACGAATGTAGTCCATTAATTTGCTGATAAATTTCATGCTATGCTACCCGGCTTTCAAGTTTCAACTTTCAACAGAGCTTGCTTTTGTTTTCTGTTATTTTCAATTATATTGAAGAATGACGTTTGAATGAATTGAATGAACTGTGGAAAAAGCTTCCATCTACCGGATGAACAGTTGTTTGAGAGTTCAATTAATGAATATGTTTATTTGACGATGATAGTGTTTTTTTAAGTCCCATGAGTGTTTTCTATCACAGCCGGTTATTTCAGATGAGTTCATTTAAAACTTTTTTTATAATCTATTAATGTCCATCAGCTAGAAGAGTGTTATGGAAGTTGGAAGGAATGATGGAGGTGAGAGGTCCATAGGGATATGTTTGATATGGAGGAAATTATGTCAGTTTGGCTTTTGATGATGCAATCTTCATTGGGTATTTTTTCTTGAGGATGATTTGTCTAGGGATTAGGAGGACAGTGTGAAAAATTGAGTAATTTTCTAACAAGACAGTGTGACATACTTAAGGGAATTTCTTTTCTTCGTGGTATCATACTCTAGCAAAAAGGATTGAGTCATGTTTCGAATAGCTTTAAGTTTGTGTGATACTTACCTCCAGAGAACCATTTTTAATAATTTTTGTTAATAATTTAACATTGGGCTATGATATGTTTTGTGTGAACTAGTTGATTACGGTCATCTTCCACCTGTGGAAGGCCTGGACTGTTCTGGTTCGATCGCTTTCGCTTACTGCTCGTACATTAATAGATCGCTCCCTCCCTCTATACAAACTTCAATATCGCTCTCCTGACTTCCTTTAAGCTGGGAAGACTATTGTTTTTTGTTTGCTTCTACTGTGGTTTAACTACAATATTAACCCTTTATGGTATCTTTCGAGCTCAAAATGCCTTGGTTGGTTATTAAAGTCGAAAGTTGTTTTTAATTTCTCCTCTTAGAGCTCGCCACCAGTTTTCGTTTTTGTCCTTGTTCTTAAGCCGCACATGGTCCAGCCCGTTTGAATCACTTCAGACGTGGCTGGTGGCTCCTTGTTAATGGTGCCACTTGATGCAGACGTAAATGACTAAGCGGATTAAACTATCGACAAAAACCTATTTAGCTAATATGATTATATGCGTTTGGCATCAAATGTTTCTATGCATCGATCAGGATAACCAGAGGCATAAATTGAGTAATAATTTCGAAATTTGCGGACAGTGTTGTGTAGCCATGGTATTCTGGTCAATTTGGTTGCAGGTTGATTGATAAAGAGATTTTCGAGATTCGTCCGCAATCCCCAAAATCGCCCTTGAAAATAATTTGTTTTTGGAGATTTTCACATTAGCATTTTCACCGTGGGGGTCCTCTCTTTCGAGTTAACGCTGCCGGAGATTTCAGTTTTGGGATGTTGGGCTTGGGGATTTTAGTTTGAGGATTTTTTCTTAGAAATAACGTTAACAACCCGAGATTTTATGTCCTTTTGTAGACCCCGTGATATAGACATTGTCAAAAAGACGTTGATTTTATACGCCGTAAAAAATATCTAAGATCTAAGTTTTCGGCCCTCCTGTTGCAGAACCAGATCGTATAGAGACTGCGTAGGTCTTCACCAGAAAATCAGTCTCTACCTATATGTATAAGGCTTGACGTGCCTTGGCCAGATTGTAAGTTAGAAAATAAGACGACTTGTAGACCTGAATAGACAGGCTGCGAACGTGTCGTAGTGGCTCTATAAGGTCATCACTAGTAGTTCATCCTGACTGGAAATCTAGACTCCTGTTTCAACCCGGGAATTTTTTCGCTGCTACCTGTAGATTAAAAGAGGAGGTTTTGCAAGCAACCAACAACATCTCAATGGGGTTGAGACTTGGGACCCAATCTTCAATTGAGTTACTACGCACCCATTATTCAACGCGGAAGAGTAAGTAATGGCTCTTAAATGCTCTTGTCTACCTTATGAACATCGGAGAGCCGAAATATTGTTTACTGAAAAATAACCCAAAACTTAAAAAGATATTCAAGTACGACATTGATAAAAAACCAAAATAAAAATGTTCGTACTCATGTGAGCACTGTTTTTGTGATCCTTTAACCCATTCTTACTTGGCTCCAATTCTGTAATGGAATCCTATAATTAACAAGATAATTAATGTTTTAAACCGCAACACCTGCTTCTTTCCAAAAGCTTACATCATTTCCTCTCACTTTCCACCAATCCTGTTTGCTCCCAGAAAATAAAAACAAACATCCTTGGTAGACTCATTTCATATTGTCTATCATGCTACTTCTCTATCAAGACACTTTTATACCATCCACTTTTTCCCATTCGTAAAAAACCGGCGCAACCTCTCTGTTCACTGAATTCTTCATTTCTCAGTTGAACTTTAGATTCCACAGAGTTTGGTCGTGTCTTCGGAAAGGTACCCTACTTTAACACGTTGCACGAGAATTGCGTTTTTCCTCTGGTGTGTTTCCTCCCCATTAAAAAGAAAAATCATATGTGAGAGAAGGGATTTCCCAATCGAAACGATTTTTTTCTTTCTTATTTCTGTCTGTCACAATTGTAAAATATATAATTACTGTCGTGTGTGTGTGCATACATGTGACAGATGGTGCGTATTATTCATATCGTGTCGCGTTGAATGCAATAAATTTTGTTCCGGTTAGTTGCATTCAATGTTTGAAATTGTAAAAAAGTTTTTTTTTTTTTGTAAAATCTTAAATATCTGTTTAGGTGTGCCGTCTCGTTCGTGTGACTGTGCGTTTGTGTGCGACTCGGTGAAGCTGGATGGACCACTTTCGATTATAAATATTTGTTTTTTTTTTTCAATTCAAATTCAAAATTGATGCTGCGGTTTTCATTTTCCAATGTGTTTCTTGATTTTCTAGTTTTTCCTTTAAATAAAAAAGAAGAAGAGGAAAAAAATAAAACAAATTCATGTCGTCGGGCGTTTCGGTCCAAGTGGCACTGCTCTGGCTCTCGATATACAAGTACAACTACTGTTTATGCATTAATAAATAGTCGGGGATTCTGATTCGGATTGTGGATGGCACTGCTGCACAGAGTTGCTGTAAGAGATACTTTTTTTTGCTTTTGGTTTGTTTGAAACGAACACTGACCTCATCATCACAGCACACAACTATCTGCGGACTTTGTTGCCAATTGTATCTTTTTTCATTAATGTTTTCATTTTTATCTTTTATCTCCTCGGGCTTCGCTCCGTTGATGGTTGTCAGTGTATGGATTGGTCATAATGTTTATTCATGTAAAATTATAGAAAAATGTGAAAATCAAGATACTTTCATCAAATTGGATACACCAATCGAGCAGCGTAATAAAAAGAAATAATAAAAGAAAAGAAATGTTGTGAAACCAGAAAATAAACTCCTTCGATTTAAGCGGTTTTTGTTTTATTATATTGCCAAAGTTCGAATAAACCTTGAAACTAATTTCGTGTACACAAAACAAAATCGTTTTGGTCAATGTTTAGAGCTGATAGGAAATAATTAATCTGTTGAGTCTTAAGAAAACAGTTTGTTTATTATTTAAAGGCATATTTTCTACCTTGAACCTTCAATTACGTTTTTTCATTAAAGCTGATTGAACATAAAATCGTTGAAAGTTGAACAACTTTTTTACAATAATTGTATTTATTTTTTGTTTGTTTGTTTTTTCATGATTTTGCTGTTTTTTTTCTACATTTTGAATGTTATAGGGTGATGGGGCACTAGTAGTCAGCCCATTAACTTACTTTTTGTGTATATGTGGTCTTTAAAAATCCGTTATTGAATTGTTGAACGTGAAACTTAATTTTTCCGATTCGTTGAAATTTGCAGATTAGAAAATAATGGGGCATATGCATAAAAATCAAGTATTTACTAGTAGTAAATACTTCAAGTAAATACTAGATCAACAAGTAAAAGGTCAGATTTGTAGTATTTACTTCATTTGGTATGCATAAAATAAAGTAAATGCTAACCAGCATTTACTAGTAGTAAATACTAGATATTCATTGGAAAACTCAGGCATTTACTAACAGCAATTGAAAATAACATAAAATGGAGCAATTTTGTATGCAATTTGTTGTAAAATTTATCCCTGTTTGAGATTGGGTTTAGTGTCATTAACCAAAGAGCGATTCCATATCCCTCATCTGCCAAAAGAACTATGTTGACTGAATTTCTTAAAATTGGTTCAAGAAAACTGTTTTTCCAAATCCTGGAGTCATGAAGTGAACCCGGCCATTCACAAACAACACCAGTAAAACGTTCTTTTGCATCACAGGTGGCTTCAGCTTTATAATATTAGAATAGAATAGCAGCGTTGGCTCCTAAGCAGAACATTATGGGTTCGAATCCTACTCGTGTCCATAAAAGTTTTTATTTCATCTTTATTTGATCTACCTCCTGCGAAGAACTGACAAAACTTCGAAGAGTATCAATCTGTCATGAAAAAATTGCTTCTAAACTTTGCCGTTCGGAATGGGCGTTAACTTGTGGGTCGCCTCAATTCTTCACACGCACTCAAAGAATTGTTAATGAGAGTAGATAAGCCACTTAGGCCTTGACTCTTCAAGAGCTGTCGTGCCACTCTATTTATTTATTAAAGCATTTTGAAATTATTTGTACCTGGAAATACTTTTTCTGTGTTAATATGAAAGAATGCGGCCATTTCACAAGAATATTGAACCCATCGCCTTGAAAGTTGATTTGCAAATGAAAATGTTCGTTTCAAACACCTAAAAGTATTTACTAGTAAATAGGCGTGTTTTTTTGGCATCGCTATCTGCAGCCAAATTCGATTTCCCAAAAAAACGTATCCGCAGTTGCCCATCCGCAGCTGTTTTATTTTATTTTTAAGTTGGTATTTGGTTTTGCTTTCGGATAAGTTTTTGACATTTTGGGGGTATGTTCGTAGATTGGCTCCGTCGTCGTTCAATAAAAAAATAAATAAAACAAATAAATGTTCAGACAAATGTCAAACAGAGAAGTGTGTTTGAACGTGTGTGTGCTTGTAGGTACCTATGTCTGAATTTTGATAAAAATCGAGATTCAGATTTTTGAATATCGAATCCATGTTTTTGAATCTCAAGTCTCAAATAGATCATGAAATCTGAGATTTTTCTACTTTTTCCTCACTTCACCAACTCGTTTAGCTGTCAGATTCACAAATTTTACTCGACTCTAAAGATATGAATGCAACGAGCACTTCTAGTAAAAAGACAAAAAATGAAAATTTTCAAACTCATTTTTTGACGGTTTGACAAAATTAAAAGTAAAGGGGCCGACCCATAGAATCCGTCAATCCCGCAGCGTCGACGTATACGTTGTTGCCAACGTATTTGCCGGAGAGAACCGTCCCATAGAATACGTTGTATACTTTGACAGTTTCATTTGCTTGGTGTAAAACTTATTCATAAAACCTCAAAATTGTGTCAAAATGATACTTTAGCACAAAGTTTTGATCATTCATTGCTTTTCCTTGCTGCTGTGGAAACATATTGAGTTGACTGTTCGTTAAATTTATTTGTCAACGGATCAACGGACGCAAAAAGTAGACAGTTAACCAACTCTATCCGTCGTATCCGTCACATGCGTTGCTTATGGGACGAGTTCCATAAGAACATGTATATTCTATTGTGCTGTCAGTTGAAAACGTCAACGCTAACGGACTGACCGATTCTATGGGTCGGCCCCTTAATGATGCAGAAACATTGTTTTTTGATGTCAAAAACAATTTTTGTAGTTTTTTTTCCAAATTCAAATGGTGCTACAAAGAAACAAAAATTTTACTTCTGTAAATTTCCCACTTTTTGCAAAAAGTGGCCGTTGTAGTCATACCTTAAACATTACAGAAGAAAAATATTGAACACCATAGAGCAACTATGTGTGACTCGTTCCTTGATTTGTGCGTTCAAATTTTAATTCAAAATAAACTTAAATAAAAGAACGCACTTAAGGCTGGGTTTCCCATTGAAAATTTCGTTGGTGTTTTGCGCAAAACTGTGTAGCTCCCAAAATATTCCGAATATTTAAATGAAATCAACGACTATAGATTATACATTTAATAAGCTAAGAAGTTAATAAGCTAAAAAAAATATGAAAAATGTATTTCATCCCAAAAGGGTCATGAATAACGAAAAATTATGAAATTTTTGGAGACGTTTGCGGTGGAACAGTTTTGTTGCCTTAAAAATTAATTTTTTATTCTTTTTATATTTTTTATCTATTCTTTAAATGTCTCACGGTTCAGTGACGTGGCTTTTTTTTAATATTTTGTCCAGTTTCGTCAAACAAAAATTAACGAAAACACGAAAAATGGGCAAAATTTAGCAAAAGTAGGTGTGATTTATTTGGAATAATTTCTAAAGTAATAAAGATAAAAAATTGAAAATATGTTTTTTATACTGTCAAAATGTACATAATATCACATTAATTTTTTAATTTTTTTATAAATTATTTTACTAAATTTTTTTGAAGTGCAAAGTAAAAAATTGCATGTTTTTCTTAGAATATTCTGCGGTGAACAAGATTCCAGCCCCATTTATTTTTACTCAACAACAAAAGTATTTTTTTATGAAAATTGAATATATTTTCGACTCAGTAACGTTTTTAGAAAAAAAAGAAAAAAATTAAAACATATTTAAAAATGCATTTAAAAAAGTCAATATTTGTGTATCAATTATGAGGAGAATGCAGCAAACAATATTTTCAAATATATTTTTTTAATTTTTTATCATATTTTTTATATAGAAATCAGAAACTAAAATAATTTTACGATTACCCGTTTATTTTATATTAATATTCGAAAATGGGTAATTTTTTTACATTTTTACAAGGAATATCGCGTTTGCTCACACACACTAAGGTACTCAGTTCAAACGAATTGAACTAGGTGGCGTTCTTTTATATTTCATTCTCTTCTTCTTCGTTTTTTTTCATAGGATAGAGAAAAAATTCCTCATACCAAACGTTCTCATAGAACTCGTTTGAGAATGAAAATTCATTTTTTATACTTCTGGAATGTTTATGATATGCAGACATATAGATAGGCAATAATTGTGATCACTTACTATGTACTTTGTAGGTATTTGATGAAAACGTTGTTTTGAGTACCTCCCTATATTTGTCATATTTGCATGCATTCATTTCGAATATGCGAATGCGAGTATTTTTTGTAAATGAGTCAAGTGCAATGGCTTGAGAAGTAAAATACCTGTTACGCAATGAGGAAACGATCTTTTTTTTCGGGGTGGTTTGTGCCATTTCTTATTATTATGACGTAAAGGGTTTTGTTCCTTTTTTGTTTTTTGTTTTGCTTCTGTTTTTTTGTAGCAATGACATTTTTTCTCTCGTTTCTATATGCTGGTGGGATCGTAATATCCTTTTAGAAGAAGAACAAACCTGTTACCTACGAAATGAAGAAACGATTGTTTTTCGTGGTGGTGTGTGCCATTTCTTAGGATTATGTAAAGGGCTTTGTTTTTGCCGATGATTTGAATTATGGTTCTTTCTTTGAGATCTTTGTTTTAGAATTATAAGAATTATAAAATTCAATCTAATGTCTAATCTTGACCTAATCTTGTTTTGTTTTTGTATAAAAAAAGGTTGATTTTATTTTGCTTTAGTACATAAAGGTAAAGGTACAAAAAAATAATTTTTGATTTTGGAATCATTTTTCTTCATAATATTATTACTTTCGTAGGTAGGTTTTGAAAAATAAATTTTATTATATTATATTATATTCCTTGAAACCTTGAAGAAATTAACCCCAATGCATTTGGGAAAAATAAAAAAAAAATGTTATAGTTTGAGTAATTTTTTGCCTATTTAAAAAAAAGCCAAATAATCTCCCAACCGTCCGTAACCCAAATCGGCTAAAGAAACAAACTCAGTTGAAGACAATCGGGTAACTTTTGCCTAAATTCCCAAGGAAAGACAGAATTGAGGCAATTACTCTTTTGATTTTTCTATCATCGTACCTATAATCATGTTTGATCAAAATGTCGTCTTAAACTTTTTTAATTTTTCATAGCTTGTCAAAAAGTACCTACGTCTCTTTATAGATAAATATAAAGATGAAACCAAAGAAAAATTAAAATCGTTCGTCAGGAACCCAAAAAAAGAAACAATTCCAAAACCATCATAATCCCGAATTACAAAATTTGCGAAGAAAAAAGAAAAACAAGAATTCGTGAATGCTACTCCTACTCTAAGTGCACATAAGATAATACGTATGTAGAATGTAGATGCATTTTTGTGTATGTCCACACCACTGTTTACAATTTCACATAGTAAATAGATACATGCGAAAATACCTCTTTTTTCATCCCTATTTTGTGGACCTTCGTAAGCGAATCTCATTTCTTACACATCGCTAACTGAATTCTGAGTGAGCAGAGAAAAATACAAAAACTAGAAATAGAAAACTAGAAATTTCAATTCAAGTGGCTATATGAGACGGAAATAAAAAAAAAGAGAAAGGGAAATATTCACTAACACCAGTGCATGCTTTTACACGAGCTCGGAGTTCAAGAAAAAAGGAAACCCAGTCTTAAAGTGCGTTGCACTCTGCGAACACAGCCTTCGAGACTCTTTGAGTTATCCGATTATCCGAGTTACCAAGCTAAGAAATTCAATTTTTCTCCGATCGAGTATCGATACTCGAAAAAATGTCAATTTCTTACCCGCAGCCAGATTTAAGTTTAAGTTTTATCCGCAGCTGCGTGTTGTATGTGTAATACATGGAAGCTCCCACTGCAGATACGGATAGCTATGCCAAAAAAACACACCTAATGTTCAAGTTGCTTTTTGGCAACTTGTAAAAATTGAAGTAAAAGGCTTTTATGCATACCACTTTAAGTATTTAATATCAAAATTCATCAATATCTAGTAAATACTTTTTCTTCTAGTAAAAGCTTTTATTCAAGTATTAACTTGGAGTTTATGCATACGAAAAAAAGTTGTATAGTCGGCGTAGTAGTCGGCCACTAGAGTTGTCAATAGTCAGCCCCCTTTGGTAAATTAATTATTTGTAATTTATAAATGTATTAACAAACCTTTTTTTATAAAATACAACAAATAATTACTTAAAACAATCTTGTATTTCAGTCAAATATGTATTATTCAAGATAATCCAAGACCATTTCCAACACTTTAAAAAACTTCGTCTTCGTAACAGTTTTTTTTTTAAATTTGTGATTTTTTTTTTGTAATCGATTTTCAACCCTTTAAATGCGCTCACGGCTTTTTATATGTGCTGTATTGGAAAAAAGGGCATACAAGATGATTCCGTTACTACGCAGAAGAGGTTTGATTCCTTTGAAAGGTGGGATTTGTGGCCATCGACTTAAAGCAGTCCTGAGTTTTTTATATTACTTTATATAATCCGTTCGTTGAAACTATTGGCCACATATTAGAAAAACGTCTCAGATTGTATCCATCTACTTTCAGATCTGCCTTAGATCACATTTATCCAGCACATTTTTTACAATAGCTTGAGGCGGGATTTAGCATAGCTTAGGCGGGTGGTGCAGTTGCCCGTAGCTTAGTTGGTAAGTGCGTTGGCTGCTAAGCAGAACGTCGTTGGTTCGATTCCTACTCAGGCCAAGTTTTTATTTCATCTTTCACGGGCACTGCCTCTTGCGAAGACCTGACAAATCTTCCAAGAGTATCAATCTGTCATGAAAAAGTGCTTCTCAACTTTGCCGTTCGGAATCGGCGTTAAATTGTAGGTCCCCTCAATTCTTCACACGCACTCAGAGAATTGTTGATGAGAGTAAGCCACTTAGGCCTTGGCTCTTCAAGAGCTGTCGCGCCACTCTATTTTATTTTTTTAGGCGGGTGGTAGCATTTTTCCATCGTCACCGAAGAGAAAAAATACAGTGATCGCCTCACATTCATTTCCATGTTGTACAGTATAAAGATTTTTCCCCTTGGCGACTCCTGGTTTTAGAGATAGGCTGAATGATGTTTCATCTCCATTAAATATTCTTGAGGGGTCTTCTTAAATACCGGCTGCACCGATCTCTTCTAAATACTCTTACGTCCCGATCTCACATCCTCTGCTGTTTTGAGGGACAGTTCATAATGACATCTTGGGAAGGCTTAGTACCTAATACGTTTTCCCTTTTAGGCTATCTTTGAAAGTAGTCCTACTAATGTCCTCACTATGGACGTTTGTCACCAAGAGGTCTGTGGGCTTCTGAGGAAAGCCACACTTGGCAAGGTCTATGAGCCACTTAACAAGCTTGTGTTCTTCGGCTCAACTTAGTACAGTTTCCGGTCTCATTTTCTTGGCTTTTCTACAACTCTACCATAGATAGGATCTTGTAGTCTACTGCTATGCTTTTTTGATCGGCCAATAATTGTACTCTTATTTATATTAATAAGTTCGAGGTACTTGTGGAATTCGCGTTTTGTTTGTTGTTCGGAACTACCTATTTTCAGAGTGCTGGAAGTTAAGATAATTTTTGAAACTAAGTTATTATTATTATTTGCCTACACTACTTGTTTAAGTTGTTAAAGAAACAAATCATTTGCTAATGAATTCATGATTTAAACTCACTATTCACTAATCATAAAAGGCTGACATAAGAGTACTTGCCTTCTAATGTCGGCCCTTACGTTTATATAAGCGGCTGACTACTGAAAATACATAAAAAATTAAAAAAATAGTTGGTTTCAGTAGTCGGAGAGCTGATATTAGAAGGACTGACAAAACTATGTGTTCTTAGGGCAGCCCCCCTTGTTAATATTTGACAATTTTTGTAAATTTTTTTAACAAAAAACGACAAAACCAAAGTATAAATAACAAAAACAATCACGAAATCCACATACCTTCAATAATTTCGAAGCAATAGCTTATTTCCCAACACACTTCCACTAATTTTTGTTTTTAACTAAAAACCACATTCCCAGAACTGACGAAGTCTTGAAGCAAACTGGCATTTTTAAAGAGAAAACTTACATGCCACCAAATTTTGCACATAGACAGAAGAACAGCCAGGCTTTTAGAAAAAAAAATTTACTTGGAGGTTTAACCTAAACGTTTACTATTATTCTTTTTCTTATAACGAAGTGGCCGAATAGGTACTAGAGAGAGCTGACCTCACATGACATCAGTATCACCCTATGTATCGTTTGTTTTGCTTAATTGTACACTGTATTGCAGATTTGTTTTGCTTAACTGTATATTTTATTGCAGACAAATCTGGGCTCCATTTCCAATATTTGTCTATTTGAGGGCAAAACCGTTTGGGTTTTGTAATAGTTTTTGTTAAAATCCTCAATCCTCGCATATAAAAATTGATAGGCTTCAAACCTTGTTATAAGTTGTTTTAGAAAATTCGTATGATTTTTTTTTATTCAAAAGACTAGCTGTCCCGGCAGACGTCGTCCTGCCTTGATTTGAAGAATTAAATGAAACTCCGTCAAGGAGTTTTTGAAATTCATTGGAATGACTATGGAGCCAACAGCTGAAAATTCATTGTACCATCCCAGAAACCTTCGGGAGTTTCATATAATTCTTCAAATCAAGGCAGGACGACGTCTGCCGCGCATGTTGGTTTTTAATGTCAATTTTTCCAAATAACGACATAAAACTGATGATTTAAGACATGCATTCAGTTCATCAGCGGGTGTTGATCGTGGTATCACTGGGAGTATCTGTCGAAAATCACCAGAATGTTTGAAAACCAATGAGTTTTCCGAGTTTTTCATCAAGAACTTTCTGTTTTACATTCGAAACCCCATTTTGAAATTTTCCAGTTTACCATTTGAAAACCAATGCACCTGCAATAATATGCAATTTTCCCTCTGAAAACCAATGAGTTTTCCGAGTTTTTCATCAAGAACTTTCTGTTTTACATTCGAAACCCCATTTTGATATTTTCCAGTTTTCCATTTGAAAACCAATGCACCTGCAATAATATGCAATTTTCCCTTGAAAGCCAATGAGTTGTCCGAGTTTTTCATCAAGAACTTTCTGTTTTACATTCGAAACCCCATTTTGAAATTTTTCAGTTTTCAATTTGAAAACCAATGCACCTGCAATAATATGCAATTTTCCCTTTGAAAACCAATGAATTGTCCGAGTTTTTCATCAAGAACTTTATATTTTCCATTCGGAAACCCACTTTGAAATTTTACAGTTTTCCATTTGAAAACCAATGCACCTGCAATAATATGCAATTTTCCCTTTGAAAACCAATGAGTTGTCCGAGTTTTTCATCAAGAACTTTATATTTTCCATTCGAAAACCCACTTTGAAATTTTACAGTTTTCCATTTGAAAACCAATGCACCTGCAATAATATGCAATTTTCCCTTTGAAAACCAATGAGTTTTCCGAGTTTTTCATCAAGAACTTTCTGTTTTACTTTCGAAACCCCATTTTGAAAATTTCCAGTTTTCCATTTTAAAACCAATGCACCTGCAATAATATGCAATTTTCCCTTTGAAAACCAATGAGTTTTCCGAGTTTTTCATCAAGAACTTTCTGTTTTACTTTCGAAACCCCATTTTGAAAATTTCCAGTTTTCCATTTGAAAACCAATGCACCTGCAATAATATGCAATTTTCCCTTTGAAAACCAATGAGTTTTCCGAGTTTTTCATCAAGAACTTTCTGTTTTACATTCGAAACCCCATTTTGAAATTTTCCAGTTTTCCATTTGAAAACCAATGCATCTGCAATAATATGCAATTTTCCCTTTGAAAACCAATGAGTTTTCCGAGTTTTTCATCAAGAACTTTCTGTTTTACTTTCGAAACCCCATTTTGAAAATTTCCAGTTTTCCATTTGAAAACCAATGCACCTGCAATAATATGCAATTTTCCCTTTGAAAACCAATGAGTTGTCCGAGTTTTTCATCAAGAACTTTATATTTTCCATTCGAAAACCCTTTTTGAAATTTTCTAGTCCCAATTTTTATTTGCGAAAATATCGATAAATCAACGAAATTATCGATAACAATTTACAGGTACCCAATTTTTATTTGCGTTTTTCTCGCACGTAATTCAATTTTTTTTTCTTATTTTTCAAGATCGTTTAAAAAAAACTCCCTTAATGGTCTTCTTATTTTTACTTGATAGCTGGTACACCAGCTGGTACAGTTAAGTCCTTAGTAGTATGTAACCAAAGGAAAATGAGTAAAAAGGTTAAGAAGTAGGAGACAATTTTATCACAATGGGCCTTTCCTTTGGCCTCAGTGTGCGGATCCTGTATCCGCAACCACCTAAACCTAACCTAAGGAGACAATTTAGCTGCCCATCGCGCTGGCTAGCACCAATAAGGCACCGTCAAAATGGTAATTGTTGAACCTCACGGACGGAAATTGACGAGCAGCAGTAAAGTGAATTCGACTAGGTACATTTGGTGAAATCTATTTGAATTTCAGCAGAAATATGTGCTGCTCTAACGGAACCTAGCTGCAAGGCCCTTAATTCTAAAACAATTACTGATCCAGAGCAGTCGGTTTGATCGAAGGGTCGGTTTCAATCGAACAATCTTCTTAGCATTCTGTGATAAAACTTTTTTTGAAACCTAAAGCTTCGATTATTCGTAGACGTAGCAGAGTGCAGAGATCCTTCTGCTCAATAAGGCTATTTCTGAACGGCTAGATGAAGCAAAAGTGGATATGTACTAAGGTATCGTAGTCGGTACGACTTTAAGTCTTGGAGCTTAGGCGCACCAATACAAAAAATATCCGTCATAAAAGATAGTAAAGTATTTAAAAAAAATACATTTTAACATTTGTAGGTATAGGTACGTTTGTAACTAAATCACGCAAACATATGTTTTTCCTATTATCTTAATGAAAATCAAGCGCTTACAGTTTTAAACAAAATTTCCTTATTTCAAATCTGACAACCACAATCAATGACTATGAATTGCCACTTGAAATCAACTAATTAAGAACAATAGTCGACCATCACTAGTTTATCGATAAATTCCAACAAAAAAAGGAACACAACCAATTACATTCATATTTTCACTATTTTTCTAAGTCTTGATTGCAATTAAAATCCACTATCTCTATGCAACATACACAAAAAAAATAACAATTTGATTATAAACGAGTTACATTTTCAATCAATTCAATTTTGTTATCGAAATGCAGTAGGTGTTGATGTCGATTGTAGTTAAGTAACATCGACATTATCGTGTTGTGAAAAATGTAGGTAGGCAAATGGAAAAATTAAAAATAGAAAAGCTTAATAATTTTGTAGGTAGATTAAAACGTGAGTGAATGTTTAATAGCAACAAAACGGGTTGAGATCGCCTCCACGACAAAAAACCTTCGGTTTCATAGCTCTGTTGCATGAGAGTGCCTTTCTAACAAAACTAAATTGTAAGTCATAAAAAAAGTATAGTTTTGCATTTCAAACTGCCTTTGGTGTTTCTTTGTTTTTTATGGTCCCATAAATTGCCTTCAAGTCTTGAGTGGTAGTGGAGTATTAAGGGATAGCTATGTATGTAGGTATTGAGAAAAGAAAAACTATGGAAATTCATACTTTTTGATCAGATTTGCGATGGTCGGATCGGATGTGGATCGTGCTGGTCGTGGTCAATTTGCTGGACGGGTTTTTAAACGAGAGCATTAAAGATTGCAAAGGCGTGTTTTTTTTTTTGGTTCTTTGTATACCATAATAGGTAAGTTTTACAGAAGAGAATTGAGAAACGAAGGTACTTGCCTTGATTGAGGTTTTTGAGGAACAAGTTTTATAGGGCTGACAATCTGACAATCACTTTAGTTGGGGATTTAAAAATGCATTTATGTGGAGCGACTCTATGCTATTGACTTGTGGTTGAGCTGTCCTTTACAAAGTCAGCGAAAAAACGTATGTTTTGTTTTTGTTTTTTTCGAACCATGGGCTGAACTTTATACAAAATGACTTCATAATGCCGCACACCAACACTTGTTACCTTTCGGCAAATAAGCCCCAGAATCTATAATATTTTCAATTCTTTTAAAATTTATTAGGATTCCAAAGCTGTGTTTGACAGTAAGAATTTTTAAGAAAAAATAGAAAAAAAGATTTATCTTCGACTTTTGACGCTCACCTCAATCTCTTCTGTTGCCGGACGACGTTTTCATTGAAAATACCAAAATTCCCATAGTCAGACTGTCTGCCAGACTATTGACGATTGTAGATGAAGGTTTCAAAGCAGTTCCTCTTTAGCTTTCAATGTCTATTTTTCTGAGTGTTTTCTTTTTTTGTAAAAAAAAAAAAAAAAACTAGATCAAGGTACAAACCAGCAACAAAAACAATCGACCCCTTAAACTCGCACAAAGATCACTCTTTCAAAATAAAACAAACAAAAAGAGCCAGTCTCAGTGACGGCATCCGTTTGTTTGCTTTAATTTGAAAATAGTGAAAAGGTTACCTTTCAACATGATGAGGACGACACCGCCTTAAACAACGAGAAGAAAAAAGTTCCTTTTGACATATTTGTATGTCAGTTGAGCTTCTCAAAGTTTCCGTGAGGTCTGTAGCATATCGGCGGCAACAAACTATTAATAGAAATAGAAACGCATTTATTTTTCATTTCTTTCCCTAGTTTCTAGTATGAAAGTGAAATTAATGAAAAACACAAAAAAATAGAAAAATAAAAATAAATAAACATCACGTCTATCAATTGGTCGAAGACGTTGCTTTGGGGCTACCCGCTACCATACTCGTACAAGCCCATCGATCAGTGGGTTGTATCTAATTTTTCTTTAATTTCTTAACTCATGAAAGAATAAACATGATTTCAAAAAAAAAAATGTGCACGACTCGGTCGTACGAACTTGCTCCTGTATTCACAATTATAAATCATAAATTTTTTTTTAAAAAAACTCATAAATAAAAATTTAAATTGAAATATGTACCTCAAAAATGGATTCAATCGGAAAAAAATTGATGTCATATGATTTCTTAAGAAAATGTTGGTTTTTCATTTTTTTTTAATTTATTAAAAAAAATTAAAATTTGAAAATATACCTCCTAAATACATTTTATTCCAAAAATTTAAATGCCAAACAAATTAAAACCTTATTTTTGATTTACTGAATATTTTTTTTGAAAATCGTCGGAGCCGTTTTTTTTTAAATTAATTTTTTATATATAAAATTTTTCAAAAATGTCTTAAAATTAATTTGGGTATGCAGTATTCAAGAATATGTAAATATACATTTTATGAGTATATTTCGATTTTTAATATTGATCCGTTTTTAAGATACACAATTTTGAAAAAAAAGTTTAAAATATTTTTTTAAAAATCCAAAAAAAAATTTGAAATTTTTTTGAATACAAAAAATTATTTGAACAATATATACGTACTTTCAAAAAAAAAGTTACGCTGATCGGACTTTTATTTTTTGAGAAAATCTAATAACAAAAAAACTGTTCTATGGGAGGTACCGTTTTGGAGCAATACAAAAAAAAAATTTTTACATAAAATACATGAGTGTTTAAAAAAATTAAATTCGAGGAAGTTTAAAAAAAATCGTAGGAACCGTTTTGGAGAAAATTCAAAGTTTTGGTTTTTTGCCATAAAAATCGTATGGTGGCTACCCTAAATTTTGATCTTAAAAAAAAAATGAAAAAACTGGGATATGGGTTTTTGCTAAAACCTCTTATTTTCAAGTTTGAAGTCAATCGGACCAGTGGTTACGGCTGTAGGTGCCTGTAAACTTCCCGACAGACAGACAGACGGAATCGCCGGACTCACTTTTTTCGACTTCTCTATCATCGTAATGTCATATCTCATCATCATCTCAAATTTTTTTTTTTGTACGAATTCAATACTTGCCATATATTCTATATGTCGCAAGTAAAAAAGAAGAAAAGACGGCAGCCAGTCGGTGTGGTTGTTCGAATTGAATATTTGAATTGCAGTCAACCCTAATACAAATTAATGGCATGCATCGAGCTTTTGGATTGGGTTTCTTTTTCTTGTTACTTTTTTCTTATTTTTTTTTTCTAGATAAACAAAATTACTATTAATTTGTATCCAAGTGTGAATTGGGTCAATTTTTAGACAAGATATATACACATTTTTCTGGTAGTTTAAATTTAGTTCTGTTGGTTTAGAGATGGTGGTTCAATGGTCGACGGACGACGGGCAATTAGGTTTGGAAAAACAAAAAAACTTGAAAAATGTTCAAACTTAAGAGGTGCTAAAATACTCCTACTTCACTACAACAAATAGTTGTAATGAAGCATTTGTAAGGCACTCAACAAAGCTGATTTATCAAGGAAAAGGTTTTTGGATTTCAAAATCGATATTTACTTCCCTGAAATCAAGAAAACTTGCCCTGTCTCGTAGAACATACAGAGCTCAGTATGAGCCTTTTGAATCTATAACTGAATTAAACGAAACAACACCAGGCACTCAGAAAGACTTATAAATCGTTCATTATAAGCTCATTAACCCAACAAGGCTCAGTGTCTTCCAACGACATAAAAAAAATCTCATTTTAATGTGATTTTAGGAACAACCCCAATCAAGGCGCTTAAAAAATATCACTGAGCGTAACATGTTTCATAAACCTCGCATCCCTTATTTTCCACAAAAATGGCTTCATTCCTTCCTTCTTTCCTCTCAATGAAAAATCTAAATAGAAAATTTTGTTACAACCTATTACATTTTATTAACTAATTTTGAGGTTAAAATCGTAAGTTTGTTACATTCTCTTTCTCGTCTATATTACTTTATTAGATATCTATGAACGTTGAATGCTTCATTATTGCTTCATTTTTGGGGGAAGTTCTCTCAGTCTCTCAATATTTTGTTCCCCTTTTAAAGGAGTGTTGATACTTTTTTTGTTTATCTCTTATTGCCAATGCCAATAAAGTCAATCGGATAGAGAATAAAACGTGACACGTGTCTGAAAAATTAGTAGAACGAGAAGAAAGTGTGTCGATTGAAGATAAATTGACGTTAAATGATAAAGTTTAGCATTAATTTTGAAAAACTGTGAGAAAATCGTTGAGAATTATGTGTCAATGGTTAGACCCTTTTCCAACTGATAAGCAAGGAATTTGACAGTTGAAAAGGGTGTCACAAACAATGCGTGTGTTACCCTATCGCCTTGTAGGCATGACCTTTCTATTTCACGGTGCGATGCGGTGCCTCAAAAAGAAGAGTGACATTCCCTAGACATGTAACAACTTCGCATGAATAACTTTTCTGCAACCACCTTTAACTGACACTCGACTGTGTCGCCATATCGTCTCTATTTTTTCTGTTTGGCATTTTATGTAAATTGTGTGGGTCTCAAATGTCAGAACAGCAGCGCCATTTCGACAGTTTGATGTGTTGTCGTCGTGGAGTTAATATTTATGCAATTTTATTGTGTGTTTAAATTCTTCCTTAAATGGACAATTGGTATACAAACCATGTTCTTACTTTATGCAATTGTTTATTGTTGCATGGTTTTACACTGAAAGAAATAGTTGTTGTCTTGATCTATGATGAACTATGTTCATGGTTATTAGAGATCAATTATTATTTTTCACAGTACAATGAGTCATTTTTAGGACAAAAGAGGCGTGGTAATGGGTGGATGTCAATGTGATTATTATTATTAAAGTTTTATGTAATCGAAAACGCTTACATATCTGAAAATGCTATCCAAATCGGATAATTCTTTAATGTATTTATTTAACAACGCGCTTAAAAGTTGCTCAAGACTCCAGAGCTTCATAACACCAAAACTCCAGAACGTAAGGAATTATTCGAAAAAGTAATAAGACATTTTTTTTTTAGAATTTGCTATAGCTTTGTTTTGCACCATTTTCATCTTAAATCTGTAATTTAATTTAAGAAGGAGTAAGGAGGAAAAGTAAAAGAGTACTATTAAACGAAATTATGGTTATGTAAAAAGAAATCTACTTGCGCTGGGATTTCTAATTGGAAAGAAAAACAACGTGTCGGGTTCAGTTTTCCCAGCAATATAACAACATTACAACATAAAATGGCTGAATTGGAAGGATTGTGGAGAGGAAATGTTTTCAGTGTGTAACTTTGCTGTGCCAAAAATCTATTTTACATTTTTTGTCTCAAATTTTACTGCTTCAGTTTGCTTAGAATAACAAGGTATTCCTCTTTTGAACTTTGTTTGGACCTTGTACATTCCTTCTCATTCAAGGTAAAGGATTTTTGCCTCCTTAACATGACTCTCCGGCCAGCTCGGTAGCTGCTACCGCCTAAGGTTCTGTATCCCAATAAGCTATTTAGGCTCTTCTTCCTACGGATTGGAGACGAAGATCATGGAAGCTGAAGTTTATTGCCGCTTTGCTCGAAGAACCTGACCCAACCAGCTCAGTCGTTAGATTTAAATTTTACTGGCATGATCTACATATGTGTCTTTGTACATCTGGAAAAGTTTGTTTGTTGAATCTTATTCTCCATTCCTTGGAAATAGTTCAAAGCTTTGATCTACAATTTTTTTGCAGAGCCTTTGCTTCTGTAACAGAAAACAGAATCTTTTTCTCCCGATTATGTCAATATCCTACCTCAATACTAGTGGCCACTTGAGAGTTTGGCACAATACTTTCAAGATCGGTTTTAAACTTTCACCTTACCGGTTCTGAGCGTGCACATTGAGTTTTGGTCCTCATGAGACTTTTCCAAGATCTTTCTTGGTATAAACACTCCATATGTAGAAAACTGTCCTAGCCTAAAGTCACACCAATATCAACTTATCCAAAAATTGGCGGAGTTCAGAGGCTTCCTTTTTTTAACGTCGTTGTACTTAGGAGACCTCCTAAAACGGTCGTACAACAAGTGCAAACGAATGTCTAACTAAACTGAACTAAGCGCTAGACACCCTGTGTGACATGCTGTAATATTTGTCTACGCCTTTAATACCCACATATTCACTTCGTTTCGAATTGCATAAATATTCGATTTTCGTCTTGTGGGTCTATATCCATATAGTGTGCTGGTTCTTTATTCAATTATGTAAATAAATAAAAAAAAGAAAAAAAAAACACTCCAGAGAGGCCAGCATATTTTTCAATTTCCAACCAAAGGTGGAATAATAAATTGAATAAAAATACAAATTAAGTGGCTTGAAAGTTTTATTAACCGAAAAAGTATTGACGATAGGCGGACTGGTGTGTTCTGAAATTCTAATGCAGTATTTTTGTTTATTCTTAATTCGAAGTTGAAAGATTGTCCACCTTTATGGTTAGTTAGTGTTTCTTATTGTGTTGGAGTGGACTAACTTGACCCAGCTTTCACTAAAGAATAATTGATTGAATTGTTGACACAATTTGAATCTCGACAGGTATCTAAACTAATTGAAGGACCCTTACAAATCTTGGAAAAATTGATTTTTGATTTCGCAACTCCCACTGCACTTCAATCAAGCGCAGCACAAGCAAATATCAATGACATTTCTATCATACATCGAACCAAAGTATCATGATACATGAATTTTAACTGAATTGAATCAATTTTTTCTTGAAAATCTCTAAGAAGAAACCGATCGGCTTTCATCTGTAACAGGCAAAGTCGCCTCAATGTCAGTAGCATAGCAAAGATCATTGAATAGCATTTTGAAGAAAAAAATCTTTGGTGAAAGTTGTGTCGTTTGGAAAAACTATAATTTCAATCTCAATCAAAACACGCTCACATTGATATACTCCAAAGTTGAATCCAATATCTTCTAATATGTATTTTGTGATTAAATCAAATTGGACTTGAATGTATCTTTTTATCTCAATTTAAAAGGCAGAAGAAACGAGGAGAAAGAAAAAAGAAAAAACCATGGAACAGGTGCACAATTGTGGTCCATAGCCACACACTAAAAAACAAGGAAAATAAAACAAAATCAGAACAAACAGGTTGTCTTTGTTAAAGTTGGTACATTTAAGTTTATGGGTTGTGTGAAACTGTATCTGCTTACTTTTTCATACAAAGTTTTTTTTTGTGTTTTTCTTTGGGCTCTTAAGCAGCAATTTCTATCTTGCATTACTTTGAATGAGATGTAAAGTAGGCTTGCACTCACTGTCTGGTACACGGAAAGAAAAAATGAAGTATAGTAGGTGCACATCGAGACTAGGAATCTATCTCCATTAGAAAGTTGTGCCGACTTTGGAATACTACCTCCAATTAAGCTCTAATCTTTCACTGTTTCAGTTGCCTTCGAAAGCTGCTGATCCTACTTTATCATTTGATTGAGGAAAGAGGGTATAAAGTTATCGAGAAAATGAGGTTATTTAGGATTAGTTCGATACTTTAATACACTAAAATTAACAAAATTGACTTTATTCAATTCATTTTGGCTCTGCGGGTATGAGCTTAAGCAAACATTGCCATTAATTTAAAGCCCAGTGCCTGCCGCGATGGTCTTCGCAGGAACCCATTCCATCCAATACCTTGTAGAAGGTTTTTGGCTCAAGTATTTGAATTGTTTCTGAACTGGTATAACATCGGTATTTATGTTTAGATGTTCCGTACGCAATAAGTTAATTTTACAACGCAAAACATGAACCAGGGGTCTCCCAAATCCTTGTCTTCAATTTAAAGGCTTTGTAACGCGGGCCTCAGATCGGAACGTTGTTCCCAGTCCTGTTTTCGACCACACCAAACCATCACTCTCTGACGATGCAATTGTTAGGTACTGGTTGAAATTAAAGCTATTGGCGATGTTCGTGGATTAATTCTTATACTTTAAACCACATACCAGTCAAAAGAATTTAAAAACTCATTTCGTTCCTTGTTCCTTAGAAGAATGATACTGGCCTTCTGTCAGTGTCAAAATAAGCTATGATTTAAAAAGAGATGGGTCGCCTTCTTAAACGTCTTCTAGCGTACTAGGATAGCCTTTTTCTTCCACCGATATGTATTATTGGTTAAAGCCAGCAACATAGTTGTGCAATAAGATTTCGCTCATTTGTGCCGTCCTCCAAGTGCAAGTTCCGTCAATAATGTCCAGGATTGTCTTCTTCAAACTTATAAATCATTCAATCAAACGGTATAAATCAATCAATCCCACTGAACATCTTGTAGAGTTGTATGGTGTTTGAAGATGATTTTCGGCATCATTTTTCAACTCACTTAGATAAATTAACCATATTTGTTTTCACAATAAGTTTTCCCATAATTCAAACTTCAATAAGCTATACTTTTTCTCTCAGTGGATTGACACTATTGGGATCTGCCTTGCTTCTCTTGGTGCCTATTCAAACTTCAAGTCTAAAGCTGCAACCGAGCAAACCAGATGATATCGAGAATGGAAATGGCCAAATGATTTTCATATCCTTCTGAAATCTCAATCTCCATCGTCTTGTCGTTCATATTGTTACTATTGTTTTTTTCTCTTGATATCGTGTTTTGAGTAGATATTCTTATTGTATTTTATGCCAAAAAGCAGTGTACGTTTCTTTCTTCTACGTTTTCTTTGTATAAAAGTAGTCTAGAATGATGATCATGAGGTGGGACGGTGGAACATTACACCATAAAAGCTGCTGGCTCATAAGTACTGTTTGAGTTTATGGTTCGAAGGGGTTGCTGTTTGTTTTTGTTATTTTGTTGTTTTTGTTTTTGCTTCTATTTTTTAAGAACAAAAAACGTGAAAAAGCGGAACATAGCTTGATCGAGCGAGCACATTAAGCGTAACGGAAAATAAAGTGGAAACCAACGTCCGGTTGAAGTTTTGATATTTTATATTTTGTTCGAGGTTCGACTATTACGCGAAGACCGACGCGACGTCGAAGAACGAGAACAATTAAAAGTTTACCATTTGTTTTAAGCAATTGAAGTATTTGATTCTAAAAGTTTTTTTTCTAAGAGGGGGAAATAGTTCGTGACAGATTTTTGACCTGCGAGATTAAGCAACGCCACTTGGAAGTTCAATAATCTTAAATTTGAAGCTCATGAAAAAAGTGCCTTTCTTGTCGCAGGAGGTACTCTGTCCTCACATCTTCAGGGCCACTTGGAAGCCTATATAATATACGAATTAGTTTAAATATATACATGAATATTTTCATGACTGTCATTGAACAAAACACAATCAGCATCAGCTGTTAGTTAATGTCAAGAACTGCTTCGAAAAAGTACATGCCTTTTAGATGGCGCTTGGATCGCCGAAATATAAAACGGACACTGCAATTCAATAAACACACACTGCATTTTGAAAAATTCACGTTCTTGACTTCAAGCAAGTTTGTACCTTCCCTCTTAAGAACCACCTAGCAGCAGACAAATTAACTGATTATAACTTTCGGTATCGTTATCATAAAGAACTTTATGGAAGAAAATCGACCTAGTTCCATTTTGGTCCGCTGATGGCGGTTAAATCGTTGAAACTTGTATTCGGAAGCAGCAGTTTAACTGTGCGTCGCACAGTGGCCCGTTTTCACTTTTTACCTTGCAAAAATCATAGCTCCTAAACGAAAAAAGATATCGCTTCATTTTTTTTATTTAGCAGGAAATTTCCAAAGCTATGTTTCGTGAAAATTTTAACAAAATATGTTCACAGGGTGTTTCAGAATTAAGTCCCAAAGTTGGAAGTTTTTTCAATGTCATAAATTTTTTTAAAAATGTATCCATAATGGCGAAAAATTTGTTTTTGTGAATGATTAGAGAATAATTAGTTTTGGTATAGCAGGAAAAAGAAAAAAAACTAACACTTGAATAGTCATAAAAGCAAAAAAAAATTTTTTTTTAAGTTAAAGTTTTTAAGTTTTATAATTTTTGATATGCAACCAATCACACCATCAATATTTACATTCAAAATCAAACAGGGTGTTTCAATTTAACTGAAAATTACCATAATTTCAATATTTCAATGAAAAAAACAACCCTCAAATTAGAAAAAAGTGTTTTAAAATTACGAATATGGAAAATAAATAAAGCATAAACGTTAGATTTTTATCTTGTTTTATTCTTAATAATTTACTTATATTATTTCTTGAAAACTATCATCTAAACTCAATGTTGAATCCAATAGATCTAACATTTCTAGGGAGTAGTGTGCTTTCAGTTCTTTTTGATTTCTAGCATGCCTTTTGGAAGAAATAAGTGGATCTGATGAGATTGCTAGCATAGTAAACAGGTCTTCATTTTGCCGAATTCTTGAAACCTTGCATGTATTTTGATACCTGTATCTTTTGTAGTCCTTATTTTTGCATTCCTGAGCTTCTTCTGATAATTCCCCAAGTGGAAGTGACTGATACTCCATAATATTTTGACTTTGAACCAAAATTTTATGAAGAGTAGGGGTGAGTTGTTTTTCTGGATAAAATTGTCTTAATAACTCTTTTTTTTCTCTTGTATACTCCCCAAATTTTACTGTATTAACTTTTTCTCGACAGTTTAAGACATTAAGTATTATTTGAAGCCTTTTAATAATTTCTTCATTGACTACAGTTATTCGGGCAGCTGCATCCGGTTGTTCAAAGAATCGCCTGGAAGTATTGCCATCATTGGTATTTCCAAACCCAGGCTTAGGTTTATCCACATCAAGTCCAAGTTCTTCATGGAAACGCTTTTGAATATCCTGCTTCCTCTTTTTTTCTAACTCTTTGATTCCAATAGAGCTATCCTCTCCTTCCTTAGCAATCGTATAGCTCCTTAGGGCTCTAAACATCATGGTCAAGAAAAATTTCAAACAATCTGCTGTACGATATATCCATTACGAATTTGATATTTAAACTGATCAGCTAATTTTGGTGATAATTTTTTTTATATCAACAGCTATACTTAATCCTCATTTTTTTATGTCTTTCCAATGAGGCTTCCAATTATAGGTACTTAGATTAGTTTTCATAGTAAAATTATTTGCGTACCTAATCCTGTTAATTTCACTACCTGTAACCCTAATAAGAATAAATATTTAATTCCATATAAATAACCCTTTGATTAAAATCCTTTTTTTCGGCTACCTGTAATCTATCTGTAACCCTTATATGTATTAATTCTTAATCTAAATACAGTAATCTGTCAAAAATAAATATCTGTGCACAACAAATCTTATAGAAAAAAGTAATGGCAGGAATCATCATTGTTTTTTTATTATTTTTTTAGAAATAGGTAATCCCCAAACCATAATTTTTGTTTAGCTATTCCACTCATTGCACTTATTTAAATACCTAAATTAAGTCATGCAAATCCAAAATAAAGGTTGCGACAAAAAGATTAATTATAATCTTTTCATATGAAAAAAACTAAAAAAAATGAATAATCACTGACTTGAACCAATTAAATTGCCATAACTCGGCTTTATGCAACTTTACGCAGCTGAGTTTTTGAGGACATGTTAAGGAATATGTGGGCACTCATCCCTCACTTAGTTTGGTTTGACGGGTTTTGACGTTTTTTATATGAGCCAAGTTAAAATTCAAAAATAGGTGCAAAAAGTGATTTTTTTTTTCATTAAAAAAAAGATATGCATTTTTTTTTATTTCAAAAATTTGATTAAAATAATGTCAAACTTTTCAACAAAAAAAAAATAAATGGATTTACTTGCACCGTTTTTCTAATATTCAAGTTCGAAGTGCAACAAAAAACAAAAAAAAATATTTTTTTTTTTTAATATTTTCTGACTTTGATCGGCTCCTCAAGCCAAACGGTTCATCTAATATTTTTTTTTTGTTTTTGGATTCTTAAACTTTAAACAATTCTAAACAAAATGTGATTTTTACTTTTTCAAAATAAAATCACGCGAAAAATGATTATTGCCACGTTCCTCGCCTAAACGGGCCACTGTGCGTCGTCGGTTAAATACATACTAGATTCTGTTCAATCATCCTGTCAACTAGCTCCACCTTGCTGACGTGGCGATATTACTTTATCATATTCAGATTCAGCTTTTGAAACGAAAATCTGTTTTTGCAGTTTTCTCGTTCTATTAATAAGAAGTATCATCCCTTGATTGCAACACTTGGAGCTGATATCGATTTTTAAGCACACTCATCTGGCTTGAAACAAAAATAGAATAAACCACTTCCCTCGTGAATTCTCACAAATTCTGCTAATTCTACAAAAACCATTTCCATCTTTCGCCAGGAGAAGAGAAGTGCAAAATGCAAATGCAACCCTCGGTTTAATTCAAAAACGGATGAAGAACCCTCCGGAGCTACCAAGTGCATGATACACCACCACCAAGACCTTACGTGGGAAACCCATCATCCTTGTGAACTCAATTACATCACCTAGATGCAATTGTACACACGCCATTGATCTGGTCTTAGAAAAATGCACGAAGAGAAATCGTTATTATTTCCAACAATCTCATTTAAGATAGACAGTGTCGCAGGTCTGGTTTTGAGCTTGAGAACTGCAACCCTCTTGTGTGTCTAAATTACAATTCCAATCCCTCAAGTGGGAAAAAGGAAAAAAATCGAATCGTAGAAAAAGATGAAAGTGAAAGTGCGCTTTAAGTAGCGCGATGGATGTTTTCTTTCAGTTATACATTGAAGTCGCATGAAGCATGCAAAGTGAAAAAAGTGTGCGATGCCCTATCAAAGTTGAATATGGGTCGTCATAGTCGTCATTTGGAAGGATATTATACGCTCCCTTGATTCTCACAAAAAAAAAAAGTGTAAACCTACTAGGAAGGGGCTGAAGAAAATCAATAACCATATCTATGCTTCTCAACGACCGCATTACAATTTCATATTTCATATCCTTTTTCGATCCCGTAGACATGGAGTTGCGAAGTTGGTGGTTGTACGAGTCAAGAATGATGCTAAATTGAGTTATACGATGGGATACACTTCACCCTCTTGTTTTTTGAACGAGCTTTAAGAAATCAATACAAATCGCTTTGCATTCATTATTTTCCAATAAAATGAGATTTTCTGTCAAATGCTTGGGTAATTGATTTTTCACTTCGAGTTCTGCCAAATAGAGGTCCCAGATACCCTACTTTATCACACATGTTACACTTTCAAATTTCTCTCTCATTATCCCAAAAATCAAGGTCGGTCCTTTTTTTCTTCTTCTTTGTTCTTTTTTTTCGTCATCCGAGAAAAATCTGTGGCACACAAGTTACAAAGCCGGAAGGATATACCACTCTAGAGAGAGTCGTCTTCAAGTCACTGACCTCACACGCGTGTGTTCATCATACTGATTTGGGGGTTGAATGAAGTCTATTTCTTATCAAATAACACTTTTTTGGCATGTGGCAAATACTCGGTAGTTGCCTCTCATCTAACCGGATTTACCACCACCAGGACCAGGATGTGTTCTTTGAATTTTAAATCCACATCATCAACCAACTCTCCTCAAAAGTTGAACATAAATCGAGGGATGATGACTGCTGGACGTTGTTGTTGTTGTTCTCGCTATTGAGATTTGAGTGAGTAACGCATTTCGAAACATGTTTGCACATTCGATATGATAATGACGGAGGCAAAAAGTGCCACATGATGGAGGGACTTTTTTGGACTGCAGATCGGATTATGAAGTATTGTATATTGCGTCGAAGGATGTTCAGAGAATGAGGTTGGATATTTACAGGAGGCAAACAAATTTGATGTTTTTTTGTTGGAAAGAGAATGAAACCAGAACTAGTGACGTTGGTTTATTGACAGTTGCCGTAACGTAACAAGAGATTAGGGTTTTTTTTTACTGAGAGGCTTGTACGTAATGTGCTTGTAGCACAAAAAGGGCTTAAGGAAGAATTCATTTTTGTTTGGAGCGTTAGGGAGGCAGGAGATGAAGATGTTGGTAAACTTTTTTGACATGAAGCGTTGTTTCTTTGGCAGTGAAAACAAAAATGGAGACAAATCTGAAGTATACCAGTTTGCGGCAAAACGATATATTTTTTTTTAACAAGAGCAAGAACCATCGACCGAGTCGTGCACTTAATTAAGCACATAACTACTCAATGAAGCTCAACTTGAACAAAAGAAAACATTAATTTCAATGATCGCACGCCTCCGACCGCAAGCCAACGCTACACTATGTTATGAAACCACATTCCCATAAGAGTAACAATTTAATTGTTGTTTGTTTTCATACAACAAATTGCATTTAAATCCAATCTCCACATAACCATTATTTGAAAAATAGGAATGTTTGTAATTTTATTTTTCCAATTTCGCATCCAAATATTGTGTTGAAAAAATTTCGTCATCAAAGGGCACGGTAGTGCCCAGCCAAGTTCTAGCACTACTCCCTTTTTACAGGATCGAACTCAAACACATTTTTAACCCTCCATAACTTGTGAGCCCATGGAGTTAGAAGCTTTAAATTTGAATTTCGTATTAACTTCATGGGCACAAAGGCCCTGTAAAAAAAATAATTTTGTAGAACCACTACTTCCTGAGATATTGGCCAGTAAAAATTTCAAAAACCGTAATTGACTGACTGACTGACTCACTGACTGACTGATCATCAAAATTATGAAGCACTTCTAACAATAGCAGAATCTTGAAATTTGGTACAATGGTAGGTTTTCAGCTGTATACAAAGGAAAAAATCGAAAATTTCAATTTTCTCATTCAGGGGGCGTGGTATCCGCCCACTTTCTAAAACTGGTCGTAGGATCTTGAAATTCGGAAGTCTGATAGGGTTTTGGTTGAATATAAGAAAAATGTAAGTAAAATATTTTAGTTTCATTTATGGGCGTGGTTTCCGCCCACTATCTTAAAACGGTAGTAGGATGTGGAAATTTAGAATTCTTGTAAGGTTTTGGTTCAATAACATGAAAAAAAATGAGAAAAAAAATCTATTTTCATTTAGGGGCGCGGTATCCGCCCACTTTGTTAAAATGCTCGAAAACGTTTAAATTCGAAATTCTGATAGGGTTTGGGTTGAGTAAAAGAGAAAATAGGTATATGTACAAAATTATAGTTTTATTACAGGGGCGTGACTGCCACCCACTTTCTTTAAATGGTCATAGGTTAAAATATAGAATTCTGGTTTGTTTAACTTCATAAAACTCCATGAGTAACTTTCCTTAGTGGTTTCACAATGGACACTTGATATCTAAATGTGACATCTAGACAGCCACTCTAACCTAACCTACCTATTATTTATTTATAAATTGGCAGAGAAATTTTACTGTTAGTTTGCAAATTGCTAGCTTATTAAGTTATTTCGAAGTTCATGCTTTCATAAAGAAAAAAAAAACTTTGCAAAAAGATGTGAGATCAGAACAAAAACATAAAATGTAAAAAAAAAGAGCCAAGTTCTCTTATGTGCGAACAGCACTGTGTAAAAAGTTAGCCACCAAAAGTAATGAGATCTAAGAGAACGCCAAGTTCTTACATGTAAAAGTGTTATATTGAATATTTTAAATCATAGAAGATAATACAACAATATTAAAAGAAAACAGAAAATAGTTGGGATGAAAATTTACAAGTGCACTTGGCAAGTTTTCTTTTGAAGCGTGATTAATAACATTTTAAAACTTGAACAGTGAACTTGTAAATTTTCATCCCAACTATTTTCTGTTTTCTTTTAATATTGTTGTATTATCTTCTATGATTTAAAATATTCAATATAACACTTTTACATGTAAGAACTTGGCGTTCTCTTAGATCTCATTACTTTTGGTGGCTAACTTTTTACACAGTGCTGTTCGCACATAAGAGAACTTGGCTCTTTTTTTTACATTTTATGTTTTTGTTCTGATTAATATAACGGAAGAAATTAATGAATAATTTACTTTCAAACTGTTTGATTTTTTGTTCGTGTAAGAGGAGACAAATTTTGAAACTTCGCCAAGAATTTCAATTTTTTGGTTTCTTTATGACTTGTTAACAATTTTATATTTCTATTTATTTTGATAGTCCAAACATTCGTTGGGGCACTCGAATTTATTGTGAGGTTCTGTGACTTATGAGTCACCCACTCACAAGTCGCCACAAATCATGAGGGAATTATTTGGAAATATGTAAACACGATGCCAACGAGGCTGGCGAAATGTTTTCGTAGTATTTCGTCTGTTGATTTTCTTGTGTTTTGTTGATTATATTTTAAGCTGATTAGCGGTAGTTTTTATTGATTGGATACACAAATCAATGTGACACTAGTTGATTAGTGCCAACCTTCAATAAATCGACCTTTTTTCTTGGTCTTGCCAAATTCTGTTGCTCGATGAAGTAAACAAATGATTTACGACGACGACGACGATGGCCGTGTTTAGCAGTTTAATTGTGTGTCACTCATCACTGCCTGTTGGATGGAGCCTTTGCAGTTTGCCTTGTATGACGATCCACTCGGTTTCGTACAGTGACGGACTAACGTTCATTAGGTGATTAAGGCTAATTTATCACTTAAATTGAAAGTTCTGGCTATTCTGCAAACATTAAGAACATTGATCATTCATGAAAATGTAATAATGTTGCCAGCTTCGTTTAGAACAGAAATTGACTACTTTTGGAAAGCGACAGATGGCGCCCCTGGATAAACTGAAATCCGACCTTTTTATTTTTCTTTTCTCCATTGAACAACAACTGTTCGAAGCAACTATGGCTTAAAGAAAAACCGGTATAATTGCGGCGTTTTCTCTTTTTTGATTCTCATTCGTTCGTTTCTTTGTTATTATCATTTATGTTGTTGTTGATCTTTTTCTTTCGTGAGCAATCCATTGTTAAGCTTGCGGTTGCTCGATTCTCTTTCGAATTCTCAACAATAACTGCAACTGTCACTGTCACTCGTGGAGTTGTGGGGCCTAAATGACAACAGAGGAACAATAACAAAAGCATAAACTGAATTCACACAGCAATAGGCGTTTTTCTTTTTTACATCTGAACAGAGCTTGAACTGTCAAACGAAAAGTTGTGTTTCTTTTTTAGTTCAGAGTGTTCAGAGCATCAAAGTTGTGTTACTTTTTTCGTCCAGAGCACTGATTCTGAGTGTTCAGAGTTCGACGGCGCGCTCAGAAAAAAGAGACCGAGCGTAATGAACGAAATGCTGAGCGCAAGCGTGTTTTTCTCAAAACAATTGAAATGGTGGTGGAAACAAGTCGCTCAGGCAAAGATGATTAGTTTTATTTTGAATAATTATTTAATTATTTTATTTATTAATGAAAAAATGTTAATTTCAGCTTTCAAAAATACGAAGGGTCGATGTCTGAACTAAAAATGCTCAATTGCATTTCAAAATGAAATCCGAGCGTTCAGAAAATGTTCAGAGCTTCATTTGTTCAGAGCGTGTTCAGCAAGCTCTGAACACTCAGAGTTCGGAGCTCTGAACTAAAAAAGAAAAACGCCTAATGGCGATATGAGAGCAATAAGATAGGGTTTATAAACCTTTACAACCCGTCCGTCATGCCATGGGAGTCCATGTGTTGTTGATTATATTTGGTGGAAAGAAAAGGTGTTACTGACCTGATAAGCTGAGTTTTCTTCTCTGATGATTAGTAATCAGTTTATTTTATTGATTGTAAATTTGGGAAGTAAATAAAGTTGAATAGATAGATTAATAGAGTTCCAACAGATTAAACGATACTATGTGAAATAGGTTGGGGAGCTATTTGTATTGATTTGAAGGAATTAAAGGAATTTGATGGGATTTCAAGAGTGAATCGTAAAAACTAGATTTAATTTAAGAATGTTAAGAATTCTACAGTTCGATTATTGATTACACTGTTAACACATATAAAAATCCATTCTTGACTTCCAGTTTTTCTGAAATCGGTGACATTTTCTGTTCCGTTCTTGCAAGCAAAGGTTCAAATGTATTCTGCCTATTTTGGCTTCTAAGCCTTCGCAGTTTTCAACTATCAAACCACCCACTGACCCCTAAAATTAAAAATTGTATAAAAAAAGTAGAGTTCCGAGTTCCAACATCAAAATCTCATTTTCGTGACAAATCTCTTACAAGTTTTTATCAAAAACCTTTGTACTTGAAAATTGTTTATCAAAAAAAAAAATTAAATTATTCCTTACATCGCAATTGGAGCCGCAACATACGAATTAAATTAAATTCCCTTATCAAACACTTCTTGTTTGTTCTATGAATTTTTTCAACCCTTTGTTTCGAGAATGGTCTCAAGATAAAAAAAAAGAAAAAAAACTATTTCAACATTAAAACAAAAATTATTAAATAAATCTCAATTTTTGAAGTATTTACAAATAAAATCCACAAAATGCCAACCAATCTACATTTTTCATCAGTTCTAATTTTTCTGTTTTTTTTTCTAGTTTGAAAATTTTCCAATAAAAGAGAATTTCAATAAAAACGCACCGAATGCCATTCAAACAAACAAACAGGAGAGCTAGAGTTCCGCTCCAATGCACTTAAAATTAGAAAATAGTTTTCAGAGCCCGCCATGCCATCTGATATTATATTTTGTGTGTCGTTCGTTACCCCTAGTGCTTTTTTTTCCTGCTGCTGTTGTGTTGTGAGAGTTGATGCTTTTCCAACTTTGGGAAACAAAATTTGGAGAGCCAAGTTTTTTTCCGAACTAAAAATAGCCCAAATAGTGGGCATTCGATTTTTTTTTCTCACTTTTTTAGGGTTGGGCCATGGCTGAATAAACTATTGTCAATTCGGTTTGTTCATGCCCGTCGCTATGGAGTGTATCAATGAATTTAATTGTTTGTTTGTTGTTATTCAGAATTTATTTGTTATTGTGGACGAATTCGATTCAACTTCGTTCCATGTTTGTTGGATGATTTGCATGATTTTGTTGAGTTAAATGAAGCATTCTATCACGGGTTACAGAATTCAGCAATTTAAAGTTTTTTGAAAAATGTAATTCTGCCTCAACACAGTGAGAGGCAGACAGTTTTTTAATCAAACTATCTCCCTGCCTGACCAAAAAATAAACAAAGAGCAAGCCGGAGCACCCAGCGATACTAAATGAACAAACATTACCTAATGTGTAACGCGTACTTTTTTACTTTTCTGTTTGAATATAAATAGAAAACCATGCTCATGTAGAATCTGCTGTTGAATTAATTCGAAGGGAAATCATATCAATCGATCGTTAGACCCCAGCTAATCGAGACTAAGTACTTTTCATGATGATGATGATCCAACGCACACAACAAGAATACAGAAATTCATTTGAGACTGACGGGAATTTAATTGCTTCAATTATAATGTGTGTGTTTGCTTTCAAGCATATATTTTCTATCTCTCGAATCGGATCGAAATAATTATCGTTTCTCTAGGAAATTCATTTAAATGTTGTGCCTAATGAATGGGTTAAGAAATGTGATCAGATATCGTGATCGGTGATCGTATGATCATTGAACAGAAAAACAAATTGAAGCATTGAAGTAACAAAAATAAAGTCTTAGCATGTTCTCGCTTCTCAATGTAGTTGTGGCAATTACTTGGTCCAAAGGGACTGATCTCTGGTGGTTGTGGAAACTAGAAAGAGGTTTCTGGGTATTATCTATTTTAGGGAAGACTTTGAAATTTGATAGTTTTTATTTTCTAGACTTGATTTTTCGTTCAAAAACGAATCATTGGCGTTTTAATACTGAAATTCGGGATGCTAACTCGTTCAATATTACCGGGCGTGGCAGTTTAGAAAATGGATTGGATATGTCTTTCTTTCTGATCAGAAAACATTTCAAAAAGTTCTCTAAAATCTTTTTTCATTTTAAAGTAGTGATAAGGAGCAAACTAATCTTGTTTCAACACAAAGCAAAAGTGGGCGGGAAGCCTAGCAGGTTGTTTTTTTTAAAGACTAACCTACTTACCTACTCTGAAAGTGATCTTTTTTTTATATAATGAATTGGCAAAATTTGACAACGAAAAAGATTGGAAAAATGGGAAAGTGCCGTTTGGCAAGAGGTTACACCCTTAGGAGTTTCGGAAAAAAACTCGAGTCTCTTAACAATATTTGAAATTCCTTAAATCAGAACAGAAACAGTAATTGTCTGTGGGCAAGTGATAGTTAGTACCAAGTGTCCGCCGAGAAGGTATACTCAAATTATTATTTATCAGTCACCTTTGCATCCATTAAAAGTTAAAATCTGGTGTGCAATTTGGTCAAGAAGAATTATTAGACCTTACTTCTTTGAAAATGAAAACGGCGTAACGGTAATTATGATTGGGGAGCAATATATCCACAACCGCGGAAGCTTTTGGCTTGATTAACATGTGGTATCAACGAGACGGTGCCACATTGTATACTGCCAGGATTACATTGGAATTGCTGCGAGAACTGTTTCCACAATAAGTTATTTCAAGAAACCTTGATTTTGATTGGCCTCGAGCGACACGGTCGCCTGATTTTACAGCTCCTGACTTCCTTTTGTGGGGGATATCTGCAAAGCAAGGTTTATGCAAACAGGCCAGAAACGCTTGAGCAACTCAATCAAAACATTCGATCCATCTTCTTTAATTTAATCAAAAATTATAAACAAATATGGTAGTATACCTTCTCGGCGGACATCGTGTATTAACGAAATTTAGTTTCTTACTTCTCATTTTAGATTGTTAATGGCAATTTTTCATTTCTATGTCGGATATGCCGGTTGAACCACAACATGTCTTAAGTCCATTCATCGCCCACATAAATTAGCATATCCACAAAGTCTTAGCTTGTTTATGCTTTGAGCCCCCATGTAAACCGTCTATCGTGAGAATTTATTTTAAAAACGTTGAAATAACTGGTTTTTGCCAATAAATTATAAAATGTGTGACGAAAAAAAAGTATAGTCATTCTGAGTCATATCATATTGAATGTATCGAACAGAATAACATTAGCATTAGCTGTTTGCCCTGGGGTCCAAGCAAATTGGGTTTAAAAATGTAATAACAGTTCAATGATAGATTGGTGGTTGTAAAAGTGGCTAATGTTTTAATTAATCTATAAAAAACGTGATAGTAGTTAAAGGGGTTTAACTTTTTTTTGAAGAGCTTAAAGAAACTCCCTCAGCTTTTGTTCCATGGAATTCCAATAATGTCTTACGACTTTCAAGTCTTCGCAAAAATTACGCCTAAGGGTCTTCTGTATTCTCATAATCCCCCATTTCAATCATAGATGTATGTATATAGCTACATGTATGTATAAAAGCTTTGAAGTGGAAAACAAAATAAGCCACTTGATATTCCATTAAACATAATACCACCGACAAGTTCAATTTGATTACATTTTCTTCTCGTAAACAGTTCATTGAATTTGGTTTAGAAATTCAATATCATGTTGTTTCTGTCATTGTTATTGTTTTTTTTTTATTTTTTTCTCGTTTCACGGTTTATATTAAATTTCTTTTAAACTTTTTATTTGTTTTTTATGAATATTGTTTACGTTTGAAATTCAGGGTTGTTAAAAAAAATCCTACTCCAAAAATAAAATTTAAATAACGTTAACATCAAAGTGACATTAATGACATGTGTGTCATCTTCTGTTTGATGTTTGAAATGTAAAGTGCACCTGTCATTCAGTGACGAGCGAATCATGACTGAGGAAGTTGATACTTTTTTCAGAGAAAAACAACAGCAGAGTATTGTTTTGAAAAATGAATTTTGACAAAAACAAAAAACATTTCTTTCTTTGAAATCCAATATTCACTTTTTTCGGTTTTGGGAAATATTTCAGCATTGATGTTTTATCATTGCTTCCTAAACGACCCTGAGCTTAATTGTACCTTCTCAATATTGTAATTTTTGTCTTTTGACAACTCTACTTGATTCGATAAGGGCATTGAATATATCGAAGATATTCGCATTTTTTTTCTTGTTTTTTTTTTTATCAACAAAACCTTTAGTTTCGGAAATGTCTTTGAATTAGTAAACTTTCTTTTGTACATGAAATTTCAGCTAATGATTTCCTCTCAGATTTTAATCTCTTCACATGAGTTCTAAATATTGACCAAAACAATCAAACCCAACGTCACTTTTCAGATAAGACCAAAAAACAACAACAACAAAAACTTTAAAAAATGTCATAAATAAGTGTGAAAGACTTTGAAAAGGTAAATTTTAAATTTGTGAAAGTGTCAAGTAAAAAAGTTGTTTAAAAGCAAAAATGGAATACCCAATTGACAACATCGAAAACGACAACAATGCCAAAGTCGAGGTTATCGTTCTATCAACAAAACCCGTCAATACTCTGCGCAACAACATTGATGCCAAAGATGAAACAACGCGCAAGCGCACCTCGCTCATTATCGTTCCACATCGCAATTCGGCCCTAATGATGAGCACCGGCGAGGAGAACGAAGAAGAGCTCGAGCTCGATAAGAACACCAATTTAGACAAACTAAACGATAACAATGACGACGATATCGATGAGCTAAAGAAGAAAAATCAGACTCTAACAGCTGAACAACAATCGGCAATGATAACGTCGGTCGAGGATAATCTCTCTGATGATGACCTCAAGAATAAAAACAACAACAACAGCAAACCTGGTACCGACAGTAATCGCAATTCGATAGCAAGCGTTGACAGTTGTGTATCGATATCGCCATCATCGTCGGCAACCACCAATTCGACAACATCGTCGACATCGTCAGGTGATGATGTTGCAATTATAGCAGACTATCGAGATTTGGAGGAGAATGGCAACATGATCGACGACGACGACGACTTAGGCGAGGAAGAAGAGGATAGTGCTGAAGTTCGCCGGATGTCGAATTCATCATCGTCGGGCGTCGACGACTTTTCCCTACGTGAGAAATTACAGAATTTCGTTAATGAGTCGTCGTCGTTGTGTGCTGATGGCAGTCGTCGTGGAGAAAATGACAACGATACTGTCGTCGTCGGCTTAACCGTTACGGATGGAAAACAACAACAACAAAACACGATGGCTTGTGATGCTCTTATGAGTCCCCAAGAAGTGCCAATGGGAAGGCGCTATGCTGAAGTGTCCCAGTTCAACCACCCCAAATGGTGAGTGAAATTTTGTTTTTCTTTTCAGCTCTAAATGAAATACCAACATTTCGATGGTTGCAAAATTGTTTGGGTTTGGCTCAGTAATAAACTAACTGACCTAACACCAAATTTCCATTTATTTTTTGTTAACAAAGGCCATTCTGGCTTATTTTCCTTTTAAATTAAATTAACACCCACAGAGAGAAAGAAACTAGACACACTTTTGGGGCGCCATCAGGATTCGTTTGACATCATGATTACGCCACTTTTACACAATTTCCAGCACCACCACATCATTTCAGTTGACTAAACACACAAACACACTCATTCATTGTCATTAAATAATTTGACATCAAATACATTTTGCTAATATAATATTTAGGCCACTTCGAGTGATGATGCTTAGTTTGTAACTTCTCCAGGGAGACATACAAAAACTGTATATATTTTTTATTGCCATACCCCACCCGAGGTCCCAAGCTAATGTTTGGTTTTCTTATAAAATATCATGAACAAGTTGTCTCAAGTCTATCATTATCGTAACGATGGAGTCGCTTCATCACACACACTAGCTGTATACGCGCAGTCTTGTGTCTCCAGAATCCATCAGTGCTGCACAATAAACAATTTACATTAATTAACAACTTCTGTTTGGAGACTGTAAACTAAAGACATACATTAGTGGGAGACAGGGAGAAAAGGCGTGTCAGGGGGATGGTTATCGGCTTGTAGGGCCATATTGAGCCTGGGTCGCCTGTTAGTCGAATGTGTCATTCGACGTCAATTTCGTAACAACCAATGGAATGTTTTGCAATAAATTAGCTGTCTCCACACAGTCAACGGAGCAGCTGATGGGAGATCCTATATATAATTTTATACACAGATAAAATGTTTTATTGCCCAGGGTGGCATTGCTCGGTTTGCGGGAGTTGAAAAGGGCGCAAAAAAAATACAAAGATTAATAAAGAGATTCAAATTTGCCTACCTACTCGTCAAAAGTGGGTATAAAATCATTCTAACTCAACTTCCAAATTTCCCATCGTCCCAAATCCCCAGCAATCCCCTTTTCAAGACATTTAAATTTGGGAATTGATTCAGTTAAAGGCCCTGACTTCTCAATACTTCCCTGTCGTCAAAATTGATAAAATGAAAAAAAGAAAAAAAAAACCTATACTTCAGTTTCAGATACAGAAAGCCTTGAGACTTTAATAAGCAGTCATCGCATCGTCTTCGTCTTTTAATGTTCCACTGATATGTTTTTTTTTATGAAACGGAATTATAAATTATACGTTGAATTGTGGGTGGCACACATGCGGAATGAAAAGAACGATGACGACGTGGTAGTAGCACAATCTGTTGCATGTGGTCATGTCATGAATATTTGACCCTTTTAAACAAACACAGACTCATAAAACATTTCTGCCTGTAAAGAAAAATCTAGTTCCATTAATTTTCAAAGAAACTATGGAAAATGAAAGAAGGAACTTCTTGAACTATCCAACCAGGTAGTTGGCCTGTTGTGATTTTGAGCGTAGGAAACGTCTCGTCGTTGTCGTTGTCGTTGTCGTTGTCGTTCAGTTTTTGTATGAATTTTTAAGTGGGTTTTCGAAAGCAATTAGTAGTTTCTGAGCTATAGAATCTGACTTTAGTTGAACGAACCAGCAAGACTTCATGAAAGCTATACAAGAAAATTGTTGAAAACCTCATGAAAGACACACAAAGTGGAAGAAAAGAAGAAAAAGACAAAAAAAGCATTTCTATACAGAACCTTCTACAACTCCTTCTAACTATGTTCCGCTTCGCTGGTCTCGAAATAATGTTTTAAAATTTATTTCCAAGACTGTGAACACACAAAATATGGTTGAGTGTTGCCATAACCACCCCCAACAGGAGCTCTAAGAGTGCCATATCCACCTGCCCTTCGATTTCCTGCATTGAGATTGAAAATGAAGACATTTCTTTGTCTTCCTTCAAAAAAAAGTGTAGTTTCCATTTTCTTCGTTTTTTTCCTGTTCTTTTCTTTGTTGTGTTGGCTGGAAAAGTGGTGATGGCGGTGGAGTTTGAGTGAAGGACGACAAAACACCTTTTGACAGCGAATATCCCTTAAAATTAATTTTATGAATTTGAAGGAGTTTATGTATAGATTATGAAGCGGCGTTGTTGGGGCTTGAATATCGAATTTTATTCAATTATCGTTTTAAATCGATTTTACAAAACAGACTCCTTACAGAGAACGAGGGCTGTAGAGGAACAACAGATGAAAACAACAAAATTTTCATTCTTCAAATAAGTTTTAGCAGACTAATTGAATTGAAAGTCAATGAACGTTAGCCAGGGCAAGATGCTTTTGTTTTTGAAGTTTGAAATCGAGGAAATGTTGTTTTCATTATTAAATAGGGATAACAGTTTTTTTGAGAATTTGTTTTTGTTTAATTCGAAAGTGGGAAGATTTTGTTGTCATACTTTGAGTTGAGTTTTTAGTTGGTTTATTAATGAGTGACAGTGGGATTGTGCTGAAGACAACTTGAGATATGCTCATTGACTTTGGTGAGCCAGAGGAAGACGAAAGGACAACGACCCTGCCATCATTCCACGAAATGTAAAAATGCCGACAGTGTTTTTCTTTTCTTTTTCAAAGACTGGGATATTTTTCATCCCCTGAGACCTCTATGCGGGCAAATTGAATTTAAACATCTTTTATTACCTTTGTCGGTATTTTTTCTTCTTTTCTTAACTTGTTTATTCAGCTTTAAGAAGAACAAAACAAATGAAGAAAAATCGATTCTTCACCTGCCCTCATCCAAAAGCATTAAACTCTCACATGCGAACTTTTCTTCCTTAAAGATAAATACTTCCAAATTCAACCACTACACCACCAAAACCACCCTAAATACATACATCTTAAAAATCTAAGAAATACATCAGCATGGAAACCAACCCCCTCCAGAAGAAATAACAGAAAACGAACATTATTCGAGTTCAAAGTCATTGTTTAGTCTTGTCAATTAATTATTTAGTAAATAAGTTTGTAACAAATTTCAGGCCAGAAGGGCCAAAAGCAACAATATGGCGACACGGCCAACCGGAACACACTTTGAATGACCTAATTAATGGTTTTATTTTTTTTTTTGTTCCTTGTCTGGATTTTCTTGGGGTTCTCCTTTAAGAAAATCAATAGGATTTACTTTCATACGCAAATTATAACAGTTCCTGTCACCCGTATAACAGTTTTGAACCAAATTTGTCATTTTCTAGCAATCGCGGCCCTTGAATGTCCGATCTGCCTCTGGGCATTCCTATAATTTGTCAAGACATTTCTTTGTCTTCCTTCAAAAAAAAGTGTAGTTTCCATTTTCTTCGTTTTTTTCCTGTTCTTTTCTTTGTTGTGTTGGCTGGAAAAGTGGTGATGGCGGTGGAGTTTGAGTGAAGGACGACAAAACACCTTTTGACAGCGAATATCCCTTAAAATTAATTTTATGAATTTGAAGGAGTTTATGTATAGATTATGAAGCGGCGTTGTTGGGGCTTGAATATCGAATTTTATTCAATTATCGTTTTAAATCGATTTTACAAAACAGACTCCTTACAGAGAACGAGGGCTGTAGAGGAACAACAGATGAAAACAACAAAATTTTCATTCTTCAAATAAGTTTTAGCAGACTAATTGAATTGAAAGTCAATGAACGTTAGCCAGGGCAAGATGCTTTTGTTTTTGAAGTTTGAAATCGAGGAAATGTTGTTTTCATTATTAAATAGGGATAACAGTTTTTTTGAGAATTTGTTTTTGTTTAATTCGAAAGTGGGAAGATTTTGTTGTCATACTTTGAGTTGAGTTTTTAGTTGGTTTATTAATGAGTGACAGTGGGATTGTGCTGAAGACAACTTGAGATATGCTCATTGACTTTGGTGAGCCAGAGGAAGACGAAAGGACAACGACCCTGCCATCATTCCACGAAATGTAAAAATGCCGACAGTGTTTTTCTTTTCTTTTTCAAAGACTGGGATATTTTTCATCCCCTGAGACCTCTATGCGGGCAAATTGAATTTAAACATCTTTTATTACCTTTGTCGGTATTTTTTCTTCTTTTCTTAACTTGTTTATTCAGCTTTAAGAAGAACAAAACAAATGAAGAAAAATCGATTCTTCACCTGCCCTCATCCAAAAGCATTAAACTCTCACATGCGAACTTTTCTTCCTTAAAGATAAATACTTCCAAATTCAACCACTACACCACCAAAACCACCCTAAATACATACATCTTAAAAATCTAAGAAATACATCAGCATGGAAACCAACCCCCTCCAGAAGAAATAACAGAAAACGAACATTATTCGAGTTCAAAGTCATTGTTTAGTCTTGTCAATTAATTATTTAGTAAATAAGTTTGTAACAAATTTCAGGCCAGAAGGGCCAAAAGCAACAATATGGCGACACGGCCAACCGGAACACACTTTGAATGACCTAATTAATGGTTTTATTTTTTTTTTTGTTCCTTGTCTGGATTTTCTTGGGGTTCTCCTTTAAGAAAATCAATAGGATTTACTTTCATACGCAAATTATAACAGTTCCTGTCACCCGTATAACAGTTTTGAACCAAATTTGTCATTTTCTAGCAATCGCGGCCCTTGAATGTCCGATCTGCCTCTGGGCATTCCTATAATTTGTCAAATCAAATCGGGGTGAACGATTACGGTCTCCTTTTGACAAATTTCAGTTATCGACTTTATTTGGAGAATCTTTTATCAAAAGCAACAGTTTGTCATTCTTATTATTCGATAGACCTTTTGTAACCTTGATGTGTTGTAACAAATGCACGTCTGTACGAACACGACATCTGTAGTTGAGACGTTGAGAGTTCAAGTTTTGTTCTCTCCAAACTGAGAGTTTACTTTGATGGCAAAATGTCAAAAGAAAGTTGGAAAAGCTTCGCTCGTGTGAATGTGTGATACGTGTGTCATAAAAGTTTTGACACTTCATACAAACAATTTTTTCTCTCTTCAAAAAAAATGTATGTATGCTCGTGAACGATGGCAAGAGGGACTTGAAAAACTTATAAAGTAGAAACATGATGGATTGACGTGGATTTTTTCGAACAATTTGTAAAGGGTTTGAGGGGAAGTTTATACTGTTAAAGATTTCAGGTGGCGTTCAAGAAGTTTTATAGGGTTGAATGAACTCGCCTCAAAGGAAGTTTGTTTTTTTGAAAGCTGATGGATCGAAAGTTTTTGACAGCTTTGATGCTGTTGGACGTTTTGTTCAGTTTGTTGATCGCGATGGTTAACCTCACTGCTAGTATTTGCTGCTGAGAAGCGAGACGTAGAGTAAATGGATTAGATTTTGATCAATGGTGATTAGTTTTTGTGGAAAAGTTTACCCCATTTGAGAATTTTGATTTATAGACTAGTATCCTTTTTATGTTATCGATAACCGATAGAAGGCAAATACAAATATTGAGTTCAATGAGAGTTGATTAATATTTTATCGATACAAATTTGAAGGATTATCTTATTAAGATGGATTGAGTTTTACAGGAAGATAGGAAGAGAGTGGTCGGTAGTGAAGTAATTTTAAGTTTTATTGATGTTTGTTTTCCTTTTGTGGACAAAAAAAATGACCGATAACGTGGAAGCAGACTGTTTCAGTAGTTTATTTTTCGATAATGCTTACTGGTGAAGGTTTAATGAAATATCAATATCTTTTTGAGGTTGAGTTTGTTAGCATTTTGGGTCACTCTTGACGAGGTTAATATTTGAGGATAAAAATGATTGATTGATAGATGGTAGGTAGGTAGGTAGGTAGAAATGGCTGTCCTGCTTCGCGCAGGGCACAATTAGCGCTGAGTGCGCCGTTTTGATACCATACCTCGTGAGATTCTGATTGGATTTGAAAATGGGCTATGGATGGTGCACGTTCCGCACATGCAGTCCTATGTAAAATATAAAATGTAATTTTATTCTCCTACCCTACGGCCTATTATCTCATAGTACCATTTAGTGAGGGAGAAATAAGGGGGAGGTGGTTAAAGCCACTTTGTGCTATTTAGGTATGAGATCAAATCTTTGATCTTGAATTCTGAGAGTTCCTCAATACCGTTGAAGAATTCCTTACCCAAGTGGAGTGCTCTTTTCCTGGCCAGGGCCGGACAATGGCAAAGAAAGTGTGGGACTGTTTCTTTTTCATCCCGGTTCTCGCAGCTGCGGCAGAAAGGGTTATGTGGTGTACCCAATTTTGCCGCATGCTCCCCTACAGGCCAATGCCCTGTGCAGGTAGCGACAATCCTTGCTATGTCATGCCTTGGTTTGGAAATTAAATTGATTGATTTTGGTTTGTTATAGGCGGGCCAGATTTTCCTGGATATAACGCAACTCGTTAAACTACTCCACCTATGATTTGCTTCTGATGTGTATTTGGTCAGGATATTGCCCTTCACAACTCCAAGAGGAGCATATACTCTCACTGCCTGAGAGTTGTGAAGGGCTGATCCTTGCCTAGCTAGCTCATCAGCCTTCTCATTACCCTCATAGCCCCTATGGCCCGGTATCCAGATAAGAGTGACGCTCATATCCAGTTCCTTTAGGGCCTCTTTACATTGCTGGACCAGTTTAGAGGAAGATAAAGCTGAATCAATGGCTTTAATAGCTGCCTGACTGTCTGTTAGTATAGCTACATTTTGGTTCTGTCGAATATTTATAAGAGCTGTACAAGCTTCCCTTATCGCCAACAATTCTGCTTGGAATACGCTGGCAAAATCGGGTAGTCTATAGGATTTTGAAATCTCAAGAGATTCACAGAAGACACCTGCACCAACACCGCATTCCATCTTCGAACCATCCGTGAAGATAGTTGTGTCGAAGTCTTCCGTCACAACGCCTTCCTCCCAGTCGGTTCTTGACGGGAGCAAGACTTTAAACTTCTTTGAGGTGTCTAGGGTAGGGATGCAGTAATCGGTGGTTGTGGATAGGATGTCTGATGGTATCAGGCTTGTTTGGTTGCAGTGCCCGTAAGATCTAGGTTTCCAGCAGCCTATTTCTTTGAGTCTCAAGATACTGCAGGACACCTGATATTTGATAAAGAGGTCAATCGGAAGAAGGTCCAGGATGACGTTGAGTGCATCCGTTGGACAGGACCTGATTGCCCCTGATATCCCTACGCAAGCATTTCTCTGCACCTTTGTAAGCTTGTTTACTATGTAGGCTTTGCTGAGAGCGGGCCACCACACAATGGAACCATAGACCAGTATCGGTCTTACAACCGCTGTGTATGTCCATTTTATCATTTTTGACTGGAGGCCCCACTTTTTGCCGAATGATTGATAGATATTTCAATAGTTTTTTGACTCCCTTGGAAAGTCATAAATGAGTCAGTGAACTCGACTTTTCCTTGGAATGTGATTGACTCCATAAAAAATTGAACGAAAAATGCAGTAGGGCTTGGAAGTTCAAAAGCAATTTTAATACTTTTCGATGATTATGAGATGGTATTGCGTTCATAATTCGTTTTTGCTCAATTTGAAGCGTTACTTACTTAACATATTATTCTCCAAAGCAATAAAAAGAGCATGAACCTATCCAGGGAAAAATGCAACTGAACTTGGGTTTGGAAAACTCGCAACTTCCCTCTTAATTTATTTTCTTCGTTGCATTGCATGCTAGCCGAGAGGGCTATTTGCAATCCATAAACCACAACTGCTATACTCCTAGTGGCCCGTTTTCTTGAAGAGAATACCACAGCTTTAATTGGCGGAACTGACAAGCCAAAGGATCCTTGTTGACAACGATATTCGAGCTGTTTATACTTCAAATTCAATGAAATCCTATTCCCAGAAAAAGATAGAATAATCAGAACATATATAAATTACAAACAGTTTAAGAATATATCCTCTTCCTCTTATATTGGACGTATTTAGCAGATCATTACCAACTGTTTCATGTGCCTCAATAATAAATGTCGTCAAACCCATAGTTTCATATATCCTTCTCAATCTCGTTTAAAACTATTTGACATGAAATGCACTTTCAAGTTGTTTTTGTCAATTAAAAATTAAAAAAATGGAACCTTTCCAATTTGCGCTTTCGACAAAATCAAACGATTTTTCATTTAACTTAATTACTTTCCAAACAATTACTTCACCAAGAAATGGAAAAACTTTACCTATTTAACTTACAAAATCCACATTTTCCTTAATTACCTTTCTGCATGCACATATATCCTTCTAACAAGACTTGAACGGTAAACAAGCCAGTCAGACAGAACCTTTCCTCTGCGTTTCAAGTGCGTTTTGTGCTTTCTCGAAGCAAGGCCAAGTAGTTTGCCTGTCAATTTTGTACCCTTTTACTTTTTGCACAGTAAATCTAATTACTTCCAGGCAGTGCGGCGGATCCAAAATAATAAGGTAAATAATAATGCAGTGTAGACTTTAACTCCGTGACGTTGTTGTGTGATGCAGATGCGATGGGCGATGGCAGGGTAAGCAAGTGGAATGCGGTTTGGGTTCACAATAAAGCTTCTTTTTTTTCGTTTTTGATTCTTGAAAAATAATTGCGTCGTCGTCGGCATCGTATCGTAAGCTAAGCGTCTATTCCAGGGAGGACAATGTTGATGATGCGAGGACGGTGTAATCTCCATCTCAACTCGGGGCTCGGAGTCAGAAGTTAATCGTTGTTTTCTCAGCATCGTTGTGACTCAGCGCATCTGAAAAGCCTTCTGTGCTCCTTCTTGTGGTGGTTTCTGTTTGTTCCGTTTTGTTTTTGTTCTTGATTGTGATTTAAATCTCCCCAAAGTCAACATAAACAGAACGAGATTCCCCACGACGAACGAGTGCTTCCATCATTTACAATTGCAAAAAAAAAAAGAAACAAGGAACAACGTCCAGAGATAGCAAAACGATGATGATGAGACAGAAGTGCCTTATGGCATTAATTCCAGACCATGAATTCTCCTTCTCGTTTCGCCGCTAAATCAAATGGGATCGCATTTGGGTGTGTTCAGTAGAGTGTTTAAATAGATATGTCGAATCCACATGTTTTTCCAGAACCACACCGTACCGGTGCAATGTGGTGATGGCAGTGCTGGTGCTCCTGGGTTTTTGTGGACTGATTTGGCTCCAGAGCGTTGGCGGGTTGAATCGGAACACGATGCAGATGATGATGGTGAAGGAATGTTCGAGGTCAGTGATTCATTTTAAGATTGGAAATCGGGTTAAAGTACTTTCGATTGCTTGATCTGAACGGTGAAGAATCCAATGGTATTGTGTTCAATCAAAATGCTTTACTGTTTTGGGGTCGTCATGTTTGTGTGTTTGTGTAGGAACATTGAAGAGTTTAAAAAAAAGCTGTGTTCCGAACAGAAATTCGCAAATGCTATATTAATGAGTAGTTATTTTAAATATTGTCAAAAGCTCTTTCGGACGATTTTACGAAATTCGTAAATGTCAAGAGTCATTTCGCAAAATTCGCAGCTGTTTCTGGGATTTGCTTGAAAGGCTGTTGGTATTACTCAAATTTTCGCAAAAGTTTAAAGGCAATGTTTTCATCTTTCGTAAGGGTTTGCATTTGCGAACCCTTTACAACGTGCCGTCATTTTAAGCAAGAACTTTTCATGAGAGCCAAAATAACTAAAAAATTGAAGAAAGTTGAGACCTTAATCGCCAATTTTGAAATTGTCTCAATTAACGATGTAAACAAATTGTTCGATAAAATTTGCGAAATGCACAATATTCCGCACTCACGAGAGGCTCTTTAAAAGCTTCCTAAATGTGTTTTTATTTTGCAAATTGCTATGCGATGTTTCAACTCTTCGCAAATGTTGTTTTGTAGTTTGAGAATCGCTTTTGCGAGTTCGAGAACTAAAACGACTATACAACTATTCATTTTTACTATACAACTAGAGCAACTGTATCCGACATTATCTGACACTGACATCAAGTTGTTTTTATGTGACTGCTTCTAAAACGGAAACTAAATAAATTGAGATAGTTGTTAGGAGTTATTTGGCAGAGAAACATGCTGGTTCTTATTCTGCTCTCGAGCATCGTCATGTGATTAAACTTGTCTTCTCGTCGTCGTTTGCTCGTCTCTTCCAGTTCCAATTGTGAAGTTTCATTAGTTTCGGGCTTTGACTCTGACTAGCACTAGAATGGAAATATTATTGCAATTTGCATTGTAGACTTTCTCCTTTTTTTGCTCTTTATGGTCCTTGTTTTTGTTTTGTTTTAAAAGCAAATTAAAATTTAAAGCTTCTCTCCTTACCTTTGAAAACAAATATTAACGTCATGCCATAGGGATTTTCTGGCCTTGAAACTGCTGTGCTCCTTGTTCAAAATTTGGTTAAGTCCCTCGGAGATAATAAAAAAGGTTTGCTAAAACGAACTTAATGGAGACTCCTGGGGGCAAAAATTATGTGGGCTTTTCTGTTTGTCTGTGTGTGGGCTTGGGTTATTCAGGAGAATACCTAATTCGTATCGTAACTATGAAGATGAGAGAGAATAGGCTTCATATAAATTTGATTCCACAGAGAAATGTGCTATTACCAAGGTGAAAGTTAAAAAATAAGAATATTTCTTTTGAAAACAAACAAAAAACAAAATTAGATAAATTATTATGAGTAAAGGGGGTGTGGGTCTAGGGAAATGGTGGCCTCATCAAAAGGGATCCTCAGAGATGATTATGGAGATAAGTGTTTGTTTAGCATAACTTATTGCTGGCTAAGTTGTATAAACGGGTTTTAAAAATGTTGTCAGCGGAAGGTGTGGGTTTGAAGAAATGTTAAATGAAATGTTAGATAAAATAGATGTGGGATGATAAATACAAATTAGTACAGATTAGATAGTGAGTTCCGAAAAGTTAATGCAGTCAATTAAGTTTTCGAGTGAGTGGTTGTATGGAAGTCTGATTTTTTAGATACCGCATGTGGTCTTCAGGGACTGCAGATAGATAATTCTAACCTTGATTGATATTTACATTTGACTTGAAGCCCTGGAAATATGCTTCGTTCTTCGGAAGTCTGTCTTTACAACAAGTAATTATTTTTTATTTGCCTGCTTTTACTTTTGTCTAATAGTAATAATGGCGCAATGCTGTTGATTATGTCGCATCAAATTTTAAAGTTAAGTTATCGAGTACTTATTCATTCTGTCAGAAACCTTACCAGACACTGTATAGACGACTTTGTTTGAAAGATTTCATAAAAAGATGAATTGACAAAAACCTGAACGTTAAATATTGATATTTCTGCCTATTTATTACAAATTCAAAGTGGGATCAGTGTGTACTTTTAAAGTTAAAAACACACCAAATCACACAAGACGTCTTTTTGTCTCCCGACAAAAAATCGTGGACATACTAGTCCATTGCTCTTACGAGGCAACACACACCGAAAAAGACACGACACGATAAAAAGTCTTGTCCGCTCGTCGTCGGTTGCAGTAAATACATAGGGATGTATAGGAGCAAAACACAGTGAACACACCAAAGAAGACAAAAAGTCCGGGACAAAATGTCAACGCCTAAAATTACACACCGTCTTATGAAGTAACACACACCAAAGTGAACAAGACAAACAAACAGAAATCGACAAAAAAACGTGTCAGTTGTATAGGTTGTTAGAAGCAACACACACCAAAGCGAACAAAGACAAGACATTTTGTCTTTGTCGTCCTCGGCGTGGGTTGAAATCCGACACGATTTTTTGTTGAAAGACAAAAAGACGTCTTGACTGATTTGGTGTGTTTTTAGCCTAACTGCTGCAAACAATTTTTGCATGAAATTTTACAAGGCAGAACCATCAAAAATTCAAGCACAATTTAAGAGCATTCAAAATCTAGATGTCGTTAGTAATCAAATATTAATGACCAATCGTTGTTTTTAATCAGGTTGGTCACCAAATTTCTTGTCAGAGTGTAAGTGTCTTTCGTTCCTTGTTTTTCTACCCCTAGTCTCCAAAATAAGTTCTCAAACCGAAATACCCATTCCGGTTTCCGGGTTATTGCATTTCGGAAATTCCCTTCTCATTAAATACCAATCGTTTCCCACTTCACCCAATTTTAACATCGAACATCTTCATAAACACGTCTTCCGGCATAGGGGAGTCAATGAAGCGAAAAATACTGCCTGACCTCAGAATTTTTTTTACTGTGAACCGATTTGCATGAAATTTTGGAATTAGGCTCGTCTTACCCTTAACTTCAAAAGTGAAAATGATTTGAACTGCGGTACCACCCTGGGGGTGGTTGCCACCCCTTCTCGGGGGTGAATGATAGAAGGCCTAATTTTAAGCAAAAAATCTTCTATAAAGTTTTTCAAAAAATCCAATACTTTTCAAGTTATTGGCAAATGAAAATTCGCAGTAATTACACTCCGAAATTTACAGTTACTAAGTAGAAAAAAAATGATAAGTTTTGGGACCATAACTCCTTCAATTTTCATGCTATCACAATTTATAAAAAAACATTGTAAAGGTATTTAAGAGAGCTACAACATCCTTCATTGCAATATATAGATAGTAAAAAACTTTTTTTCAAAACGGTGAAGGGTTAAAGGGCTTAAGAGAGGCTGTGATTGCGCTGCCACGCGCTCTTTAAACAATCATATCTCCGTCAATTTTTGTTTCACAGAAAAAAAAATAAAACCAAATTGTTTGTCAGAAAAATACCTAAATTTTTTATCTTAACACTTTTATACGTATCTGTCGTCATTTTTGAGATATTATGAAAAAAAGTGTTTTTTTTTTAATTTGAAATTTTGCTTTTTTTTTTAATCGTGAGTTTTTAAAAAAATATGTGTCCTGAAGCAGCCAAACTGATACTATCTATCAAACTCTTCATAATAAAGTTAATTCTAGGCGGAATACAATTAACTTTAATTTTGGTGGAAATGGCACCTAAGAAACCCATTGATTTAAAAGAAAAAAACATTAGATAGTCCCCTTATTTGCAATACAGCTCACTTATCTTACGTGCAAAAGACTTTTAATAGTGCTCATCTTAAAGCTTATTTCAAGCACTATGAAACCCTTTTGTATTAGAATGCATAAAATGCATCTGCTCGCCGCTAGATGGCATTGACCATATCGATTAAATTTCAGACAAAGTAAAAAACGGCTTTGATCTTTAATATCTAGCTTAATACTGCACTTAGAATACTTTATAAGAAACAAAATTGTTCATTGTCTTACCTGCTACAGTTTTGCTCTCAATAAAATTTTCGATAAAACGTATATTTTTGGAGATATTTGCAAAAAACCGATGAAAAACGTGAAAAAATTTCAAATTTTCAATTGCCAATAACTTGAAAAGTATTGGATTTTTTGGAAAACTTTATAGAAGATTTTTTGCTTAAAATTAGGTTTTCTATCGATATCCGAGGTTATTTTGAAAAAAAAAAATTCACCCCCGAGAAGGGGTGGCAACCACCCCCAGGGTGGTACCGCAGTTCAAATCATTTTCACTTTTGAAGTTAAGGGTAAGACGAGCCTAATTCCAAAATTTCATGCAAATCGGTTCACAGTAAAAAAATTATGACCTAAATTGCTTCATTGACTCCCCTAGCAGGAATTATTTTACAATCAAAAACATTTTATTGTCCGTTTATACGCCCATCATGAGGCAATGAATTCTCCCAAATTTGGAAAATCTGGTCACTAAACCAATGCTTCTCTGCGCCCACTACTACCTCAACACTCACGTTTCTTCCTTATTCATCTTCTTCTTCTGTGCCGCAACAAATGCTGCATTAACATGACGATTTTGTATTAAAAATTATAGCGACTATAAAATTCAAGCATTTTCAAGCTCTCAAATTGAATGATGTCTGCATCGTAAATTCGAGACAGAAAAAAAAGAAGTGATACATCTAAAATGTATAAGGGACATTAAAAAAAAAGACAAAACAATACAAAATTAAAAAGAAAGGAACCAGGAACTGGGACTCTTCATCTAGATTAACTGAAGTGACATTATGTTGTGCTAATGCTTTGCTGCATTGAATTTATGGATGTTCACGTTTTTTTGTTTTTTATTTCGTTTGACACAAGACACTGTGATTTATACCATGATTCGTTCTCAACTCTAAAAAAAAAATCAGGGTGACCATATTTTGAAAACCAAAATCAGAAACAATTTTTCACTTCCAATTTTGAACAAAATTTCCATTGGGTCACCTCATTCATTCAAGGTGTTTTGTTTCCATTTTATTTTTGAATATCTTTGAACTTTATTTGCATTGCCGCGATGATTGTTTCGTCTTTAATCATTCTATGTCGAATAGATTGAAAGGCCCGTCCATTTTGATTTATCACCAAATACAAAACACTTTGTTTTCGAAAGGAATGATTTACAATCGACACGAGATTAATTTCGTTTTAAAGACCTTGTCGAGGGAGACGAGCAGATGTTTTCAATAATTTTCGTTCAAAAGTTTCACGGAGCAAAAAACTTATTTACGGCAGATCCTTTCATCTCAAAGATGAGTTGAAAAAGTGAGAAAAAAAGACCAAACTGCACCGCCAATTACGCAAGTACTCAATACTCAAACATTAACGAGCCTCGTTTGGCCTAAATTAAAAATATTTAACAGTATGTGAAGCAGTGCTCAAACTGGCTCACTCGTCGACTGTAATTGTGTGGGGCGGTTTTAAAGTACTTTGCCAAAAGATTTTTACAATCTTCCATAAACCGTTAAATTGCATGTGAAAGGTTTTGGGTGTTTTTTTATGTACTTTTGCTTTCTGATGAGTTCTCCGTCTTAAAATAAGACTCATTAAAATTGTGGGTGTCTTTATGTCTTATAGCTGATTCTTGACTGTTTGCTTGGGAAGAAAAAAGAGGGAATATAGGTCTCGCTTGCAGTACTTGGGACCTATTTCTGGAACGGAGCACTTGTAAACACCACATGTGCGCTATATGCCATATTTGTTAATCTTCTTAGCCTCATTTGAAAGAGACTAGCAGTCGGAATGGGTTCATCCTGACCTAGATTGGTGGGTGCTTAAGAAGGGATTAAGAAAGTCAAAGAAAATCAGGAATATTCCGGAATGAATGCTTTAAAAATAAATGTTTAAAATTCTCAAGTGCTTCGATCCCACTTCTGAAAGTAAAAGAAAGAAATTCGAAGTAATTTTTAATTCTGCCTTCAAATTAAAAAATCGCAAACTTTTCAACCCAATTATGTCAAGTTTTTTGTTGTTGCATTAGTTAATTCAATTGAATTGCTTTTAATAATTCCCTTCTCCGCTCATTCAATTCTTCATTGAATTAAGGGAAAGGAATGAATTCAAATTATTTAAGTGCATGAAAACTTTCTACAAAAGTCCTTAACAAGGATTTCTGTATTCAATTTTTATAGCATAAAAACTCCGAAAACTGTAAAACGAAGACATGCTTGCAATGAAAAACAGGGGTGTATTGTTTGAGGAGACATATAAAAGGTGTCCTCAAGGCCATGAACCAAACAAAGCAGTAGGTATTAAATGTAATTTTAAATGTTAAATAGAAAGAATTTGATAGAAGTAGAAGGCTGATATAAGTCTTTAAACAAATAAAAAAGGAGCTAAAAGCCCTGGCAGCTAAAGCTGATAAAATTGTATATTATTCCTGACATTTATTGTCTAGTTATAATAAATTTATAATAATAATAATAAATAAAAAAGGAGTAAGATTTGACTTAGGACAACATGAATTTATCGACTTTAAGAAAAACTAAAATCAATGAAAATTTTATTTTTGTGCCCTCTTTTCTCAAAAATCTAGACTTTTCATGGTTACATCTGATTTTCAAGCAGTTGCCCGTAGCTTAGTGGTTAGGTGCGTTGGCTGCTAAACCGAACGTCGGCGTCGTGGGTGGGTTCGAGTCCTACTCGCACCCATTAAGTTTTTATTTCATCTTTCACGGGTACTGCCTCTTGCGAAGAATTGAGTGCTTCTCAACTTTGCCGTTCGGAATCGGTGTTAAGTTGTAGGTCCCCCAAATTCTTCACACGCACTCAGAGAATTGTTGATGAGAGTAAGCCACTAAGGCCTTGGCTCTTCAAGAGCTGTCGCGCCACTCTATTTATCCAGGCCATTCTACTAGGCACACCTCGAACCGGCCGTGTTCATATGAGACGAGTAAATGAAAAAAAATTTCTGAACGAACAAAACATACAAAAACTTTTGATTTCCCTCCCATTAGGAAAAAAAAACCACCATGTATTATGAAAACAAAATCTTGAACTTTCGTGCGGAACAAAACGAAAAAAGAAATGAATCAAAAGCAGGAAAATATCGAATTAAGCAGCTTTTCAAGAGGTTACCTCGATTTTGAATGAAACTTACGTCAAAAGAGCTTATTTTTCTCAAAAGCCGCACACTCCGAAGGGCTGTTGGTTCAAATTAAACGAAAATATAAAAAAAATATGTACATATGTATATTCGAAGTGCTCTCGCATCTCGGTTCATTGGGATTTCCATGTATGCATTCATCTCATCTACCCACAAAAAGTAAAAAAAAAAAATGTTAAGTTGATGGCAAAAGCATTTTCAAGTTGCAAAATACCTCAATCCCCCATACCATGACGTGTGTAACTAATAATAATAAAAGAAAGAAGAGCACCAGAAGAGTTTGCCAGACTCAAAATCTCATACTCGTTTCAATATGAGGAAGCTGCTAGACCTGGATTGAATGTTTGTTGGACCGTGAGTATGTAGAGCACACCGGAAAGATTTCATATTATTTACTTTTTCTTTTCGTGTGCTCTCCTCTGTTTTCATTCCATTTTTGGCTATAAGAGGCTTTGGCATCGTCTTCGGGAGCATGCAATTTTGCGATAGAGTCTCTTTATTCATTTCCTTTTTTGTTGCATGGAAAATTTTAATCCGATTTCGCAGATGATGGAGCGCACTGCTTAAAAAAGGGTGCAGGTGAATTCTGCTTTGTTCGAGTGTTAAAGGCAAAGTGGGTCTGTTATAGAGTCTCGGCAGTTTCTTGGTAGTTTTTTGCAGTCTGCAGAATAACGCGACGTCAAATTTATTAATAGTAAATCTGACAGACGTCAAAATTTGAATTTTGTGTCTGGAGTACTTAACAAGAAGATACTTAAACTTGCGATGTTTTTGGTAATTGCCTTGACTGGCTTCTAAGACGCTCCTCCAATTCCTTAGTAACTACAATCATGCCGTGACGCTTAATGGAATTACGGTCTCCTATTTAACATTGTTCAATTTAAAAAGCCGAGAAGATGATAAGTCTTAAGTTTTTTACAAGAAAAAAGTAGATGTTCTGCGGTTTATCAAAAAAAAACGACGTGACGAAAAAAAATACAGAATTTTTCTTCATCTCGAAGAATAGTGGTTCAAGTTTTATGTGTATTGGCAGATTTTTGTTGATGAATATTCATTTTTTGAGACCTTATTCATCACGATGCCTGTTGTCTTAAATCATCCTCATTCCTCATTCTTTTTCAAGTCTTAGACTTGTCCGATATTTTTGAAAAAATGAAAATAACCTCCTAATGATGCTCAAAATTAACAATCATTTTCTTTTGCATACTTTCAGGTCCTCCGAAACAACAAATCAAACATCCCATCATCAGAATCAAATTAAATCTAGCCATCGACGTCTACCATTTTGTGGATTAGATTCCGTTAAAGGAAATGACAATAATGGTTTACTAAATGGCACCGCTAACAATTTGATAATCAACACCAACAACAACAACAACAACAACAACAACAACAATGGCAATGGAACTGGTGCTGGTAACAATTCAAATGGTGGCAACAGCAACAGCAGTAATACGAACAGTAGTAGTTTTGGCGGTGGAATGGGTGGCAATGGTGGCAGCATTACCAATGCCCCCCTATCTGGCTATAATATGAGCTCTAGCCAGCAATATTTCACTCCCTCGAAGGCAATGACAGTAGTTACTGTGGCGATGGCCAATTCGAGGATGACTTACAAGCGTTGCTGCCGAATTGCCGGCAGCTGTCGAGGGATGAAATCAGTCAGGTGAGTTTATTTTAATTTAATTTATTCGTTTGAAATGAAAATCTGTACGTTTTCCCTTTGATCCCGAATTCGAATGTTTTTTCTTCACACTCACACATTTTGTGTCCTTTTTTTATTTTGGAGGGTAAATGAAAGAATTTCTGTTGAATATTTATGGAATGAAAAATCTGATGACATTTTTTGTAATTCGAATTTGTATTGAGAAGAAAAAGGTAAATATTGATAAAATGAGTTTACAAGGACTTCCGAATAAGTTCATTGTTGTTGTTGTCAGTCCCAAATTAATTTAAAGGAAGCCACAGAATGTGTCCGCAATGATCTCTCTGTATTCCGGGACATCTTCAATTTATCTAAACAAACATCAAACGTTCAGAAAAACAACCCTACAATTAGTCAGTGATATGGATTTTATATGTATCCAATGTTAAAGGAGTTTCGTCCTTTTGTTGGGTCTTTTAAAGGATCCATAGATTTCGTCCTTCGTTTCTTATATTTAAACATTGAAAATGGAAGTATAAATAAACAAAAATGGAGGAATTGTATGGAATATGTGTGTGGGTCGTTTTTTTGTTCCAATTTGTAATATCGCCTTCTTGAACTTCAGTTGAATTTTTACAGTGGGGTGAATTTATTATTTGCTGCTTGACATACAGTATCGCTAAAATTTTCAACTTAAATTCCAAATGCCTTTCAACTGTCAATAAATTTGAATTAAGTATGGGATAGACAAAAAATGTAACTAATCACAAATTTTGTCCATGGGGAATAAGATTTCGAAAAGTGTTTGATCTGAGATTAAGACACTTTAAATTCGCGTGCGTACTATTTTTTCATAGGTAATTCATAATTTCTTGACCCCTAAAAATCTAAATGTCCCCTTTGCGGTTTTGGAGTTTTGAAACCCTTTCATACATATTACATGTTTGCATCCAACAATTTTCTACACAGCACTGTCACTACCGAGTTTGCCTCAGAACAAGGGTGAGCGCTGCGCGCCAATACAGACATTCTATTCAAATTCCCTTAAGGGATGCATTTTGTCGAAAATTACCTTGTCGAAAGCACACATTGTGCCAAACTCTCATTTTGCTTCTATACCGAGAAAAAAACAACAAACCAAACCAGTAAAAAATGTTTTTCTATATTAAGTAGCTCCTCTTTTATGTGTAGCGAAAGAGTGCCCTTAAGGAATAAGTATTGTCTTTCACCGGGGATGTAGATATATCACTGTTATAGGTGGCGGCGATGACGACGAACATAGCTGCAGGGTGCTGCTCCTGACAAAGCATGTAAAATGCAAATACGGAACAGAGATTTCTTTCTAGGAAGGATATGCTCCTCTAGACGAGAAGCAGTAAATCTCTTCCGGGTTTCGTTTTTGTTAAGTTTAACTCAGTTTCGTATAGAATTTGAGACTAGGAAGGATATCCCCAAAAAAGTGGATACAAAGGGAGACGGCACAGCAAAACAGAATCTGACAGGCAGAGAGTTTTTGAGACTTTGTTGAGTCTATGTATCTTTTTGGGTGTCTGTTGGCAAAGTGCATGTTTTTTTTCAGTTTTTGTCTATTCTTTCTTAACCTTAAAAGCTAAATAAAAAGAAAGGTGCGTTTTTTTTTTTGTTGGGTACTGAGAGAAAGGTAATAAAATAGACGGGTGCTGAAAACGCCTAGAGCCATTTAAAAGTGAAATAAGATTTGTTTGCCGCCACTTAAATTTGTGAGCTCTGTTGGGAATATCTGCTTTGTTAAAATGTTGCAAAGACTGAAGGGTTGTTGGAAAATAAGTAATTTAGTGGGGTAAGGTTTTAGTTTTCGTTATTGAAACTGTGGCGTACACATACCATTTGTGGTTTAAATTATTATTTTATTTGCGACATGTAGAATATCTATCAGAACAAAAACATAAAATGTAAAAAAAGAGCCAAGTTCTCTTATGTGCGAACAACACTGTATAACAAGTTAGCCACCAAAAGTAATGAGATCTAAAAGAACGCCAAGCTCTTACATGTAAACGTGTTATCTATACTAATATATAAAGCTGAAGAGTTTGTTCGTTTGAACGCGGTAATCTCAGGAACTACTGGTTCGAATTGTACAATTCTTTTTGTGTTGGACGGTCCATTAAACGAGGAAGGCTTTAGGCGACTTAACATTAAGCTGTGACCAATAGCAGCGAGGAGTCTGTGGAAAATGTGGAAAAAACGGCAAAAAATATTAATTTGTCTGCGTTTTAACGCGCTTATCTCATTAACTGCTCAGCCAAATTGAACAATTCTTTTTGTGTCGAATGGTGGATTTATCGAGGAAGACTAGAAGCTATATAATACTACACTGCTATCAATAGGAGCGAAGCGTCAGTTAAAAATATTGCAAAAACGGCAAAAAATATTATTTTTTGAAGGCTTCTGTTGTTTGCTTGAACCCGCTGATCTCAGGAACTGCTATATCAAATTGAACAGTTATTTTGTGTTGAATAGTTTATTTATTATAGAAGGCCTTAGGCTATATAACATTAGGCGATATAAGCGAAGAATCAGTGGAAAATGTGGAAAAACCGGCAAGAAACATGCACCCATGGGTGCACGATCTGGGTGTGCATAGTCTCTTGTGTTGTGTTGTTGATATAAAGATCTAGCTATTGAAATCTGCCTTGATTAATGGTTGGATTTGCATATCTGGAGTTGCTAGGCATCGAGTTTTAAGGAGCTCATCTAGAAGTGACTTCAACGGTTGCGAAGTTCCACCGGAAGCTTAATTCTTCTACCACGAGAGATAGAGGCCCCTGAACAGTTGGTGTTTTAGTATCTTTAATATGCTGGTGCCACTTTCTCTGTCTCTCTATGAGATAGGCCCCCCTTGTGAAAGCACCGTGGTGGTTGTTGGTTGCCCAAAATTGCGGGAGCATATGGTAAGAGTAAGAGAGTTTTTGGGTTCCTAAGTTTAGGTACCCTTTATTTCTTGCTTTGTTCCACTAATCTTTTCGCTTCGAGTTCGCAGTCACAATACCTTACATGATTTTGTTTTCTGATTTGGTTAGAAAACTTACATGGAAAAAAAGGGTTTTGTTTTTTTGTGAAAATGTTAAACAGTATGTACATTCTGAAACATCTTTCTCTGTATTTCATTTAATCTACTGTCTTCTGTCGGTCTTCCATCTCAAAACACGTCCTTGTCTCTTAACTAATCGATTTGCACTGCACCACTGCAAAAGATTGTAAATTTCCCAATTTCCTTCCAATTAAGTTTAAGCCATTTTAAATGTTAACAACCGACACATAAAGCAATTTATTTGACAAACCCTTTTCTTGTCGATCGATAAATTTATCCTCTAAATTACATTTTTCTGTAAGGGGGGGTCTTCATACAATTAATCACTGACAACGAAGTATACACACATTCTTTAGGAGTTGTAATGCACCCGGTTAACAATTGACAAATCAATTTACCATAGATATTCAAACAAAATGTTTGAATTGAAATTGCAGAGTAATGCGGCGCACCCATTTGCATTGTAAAATTTGGCATTAAGTCGTTTTGAGAGGTATCATCATCGCCTGTGTCTCTCTGACAACGAGTACGAGTATGAGTCCTTCATTACCACTATTTCTCTTTGGAAAATTTGAATACGTAATTTCCCTGCATACTGCCTGAAGGGTTAACAACATCGTTGTCATGACTACGTTTGGCTCCCCAGACCACAACAGAAAATAGAACATTCCAACATCCAAAAACGTTCCTCGAGGTTAGCCTGAAATTAAGAATGGACGATGTCATGATGGCTTGTTGATTACGAAGAACTTTAAAGTCATCATGAAGCAGATGTGAAAGTTCATCAAGAGTCAGAGTCTTGAGTTAATTAAAAAACTGTTTTAGTATTCATTGCAGCAGGTTTTTCGGTTTTCATTGTTTTTTTTTTTTGTATTATTTTGAGGAATATGAAACTTGAGAAAACATTGAATTCCATTTTAAGCAGAATTCATCATCCCTCCTGACAACCACCGATGACGAAGGCGGATGAACGTTTTTGTTTCTGACATTTAAATTTCGTGGGTAACCAAATACCACAGCATGGCTGCCAAATGAATATCAATAGCAACGTCCTGCGCCCCGCTCCATACAAACGAAACTTATATTGAAACTTGATTGCTGAGCATCAGCTGGCGGGCGGGTATTGATTTTATTTCTTTTGTCATTCAACCATTGTGGATCAATGTTTTGCATAGACAATGAGAGTGATAGCAAAAAGAGAGGACGAGGAGGACTCTTAATTTACATTGTTTTGGGTACATGAACCTACATGCCTCGCATTGTCTGCTCATCCCATTTGAATGTCGTCTGTTGTCAGGAGTCATTTAGGTCTCACCCTCTCACTGTATGTGTGCCACAATATTTATGCTATTTCGATTTTGACGAGACGAACATATCCCTTTGATATAAATTTAGCAAGGCTGCTCTTTAGCACTTAGTGAAGGCATTCTTATCGCCATATCGCCTGTGTCTGCCTGTAAAAGATTGCCTCTAGTTCGATTGGGGGTTCTTCTTCATTGTGTATGAGACACTTGTGGCAAAGTGGTTTGGCGTGACAAAACGAAAGCGATATTACCAAAGGACCAAAGGATCCAGCAAAAAGGATTTGTAGAAATAAAAAAGTGTCCTGTTGCCATGTCTGGACTTCAGAATTGGTTGGTTTTGCTGGAAATAGAGATGTTGTTGATTCCAGAAAAGTGTGTGGAAGTCATGGCATCTGTTTGTTGAGTTGAAATCATGTTCTTTTTGAAGGCCAAAAACAGTGATATAAAAAAGGGCTGCCAGAGTTTCTTTACTCGTTTAAAAAAAAAAAAACATTCAATGATATAACCTAATTATAAGAGCAGGTTTCATTGATCGATGACGTGACAGAAAATGAAAGACTAAGGCCCTTCGCACACGAAGAAACAGGTTTCCAATTGGTTTCCAACTGGTCGCACGCAACTGATTTTGTAGGGTCTAGTTTCAGTTGCTAAGCGTTTTTTGTTTTTGTTATTAAAATCGTTGTATGTTTGTTTGTTCGTTTCGGTGTTTGTTTGTGTATTTGTTTATAGGTATGTCCGGTATGGACTCGATCGTACTCGTGTGCAGAGGGTAGTCATAAATCGATTGCAAACCAGTTGTAAAAGAGTTGCTTGGGCAACTGATTTGCGATTCTTGTTGCAAAACAGTTGTTTCGTGTGCGGAGGCCCTAACAAATCTGCAAATTTGTTATATACATATTAATAACAAAAAATCAACACGATCCCACATCTGAAATTGTAATTGTATTCAAATTGCAGAAGCTTGGTAATTCGATTTTAAACTTAAAAACTGTATTCGATATCAATATCTTAGAATACAACAGCAAATGTGTGTGATGTCAGTAACGATCATTTAGAACAAACGTTCTTACCTGGCAACTACACAAGTTCACCAAAAAAGAAAAAAAAAGAAAAAAACATTTAAAACCTCTCGAAACATTCATGACTCACCAGAGAACCCTCTATCGTCGCGTCGTCGTCTCGACTTCTGTTCCGCAACCCATCTTCCGCCACATTTTAAAACATACCTCACGTAGTAAATAATATACTACCGCCCGATGCTACCATGCATGCCGTGCCATGGGGTATCAATTTACCACCAGCGTGTCGGTGTGTCGCCTCGTTGTTTTAGAGAGTTATTTTTTAACAAAATTTATCGCAAACACAACAGAATGGGTGACTGTCATTGCTGTGTTTCCGCGAACCACAAAACACATTGCAGTATGTTATTTTCCTCCTGTGTTTTGCACCGATAATGGTCCACTAAATAATCCAGGCACGACAAGTTTTTCTCATGTCGGACAAGTTTTAAGTTTTTTTTTTTCATTGTCTATGCTCTCCTCGCCTTTGATCCTGACACTTGCGCCAAAAATGCTTCTGGTCCTCCTCCACCAACCCTTCCGTGAAGTGAATAAAACACAATTTCAAAGTCTAGCCACGACCCTGAACTATCGAACTAAGAGCAGTTTTATTGCTCTCATCCTTGCACTCATACTTTTTTCAAGAGCAGGAGAAAGTCTCCATTTCCCAGGCGTATTGTTGTGAAGTGATGTTTTCCTGCGGTACAATTTTTTACCCGCAGCCACAGCCAAAAAATCGTCCCCACACCACATCAAATTTGGAGATGAGTTTATTTTTGTTTTGCCATCACACACATGCTCGTCATCCACCATTTTCTGGATAACCTTCCGCATTTATCCTTGATGTGTGGGGAAAATAGCTCCGCGTTAATATTTAATGTTGCATGGTGTCCGTTTGCCGAAATGGTGGTTAGTAAATCATGTCCGTTGCTGTCGCTCTTGTGTCCTGCGCTGTCTGCAGCTTTTTTTTTTGGTAGAATTTGAAATCGTTTTAAATTTTTGAAAGCCACTGTGCTGTGCGTCATCGTTGCTAGTGCCATCATTGAACAGGTATAGTTTTTACTCTTAATGGTTCAGGGATGTATAAGGACGAGTTCTATTTTAACCATAAATCTCTTGTTTTTCTGCGGAATGGGCTTAAAGGTCCGAACCGACCAGATGAATGCAACTGAAAGTTTGATTGATGGCTTGATGTTGAGCTTAATTCCTTTTTTGTTTGGTTTTTAGGAACAGCATTTTGCTTTTAGTACTTCGAAACCAGAACTACTTTTTTAGAGGGATGGAGTTACGAAAATGAGGGGGTTGTTATACCTGCCTAGCACAAAACAAACAAAATGTCATGCCAGTTTTATAAAAATTGATAAAGAAGGTGGACTGATCCCATTTCTGAATCGGTAAGAAGGTAAAAATAGTGAAAGCACGGTGTTTGAAACTCTGAACCTACTTCAAGGAAATCTCTTAATTCAATTTGCTTAAAAAAATGGTCTACCATTTCAAGATTAGGGTTTTACATTTAAAAAGTCAATTTTTTTTTTCTGAATAAAAACAGTCAGACAGACATAACCAATATCAATGCACTCCAAAAAAGGATTCCTTACTCAATTCCAGAAAAGGAAAAAATTCCTTCCATATGGTGACAAACCGACAAATATACTAAGCGAATTTGTTGAAATTTTCTACAAAATCTGATAACAGATGACGCTTAAATGTTCTTACAATTTTCCCTTTTTTTTTGCTGTGTGAATGTGTATGTAAGAATGTATAGATAGTAGATAACTTTTAGCTTTCCCTTTTTTCAATGCTTTTAGTTTAATCTATTTTTTCATCTCGGATAGAACAAACACACTATCAGGACTAGGAAGACGGTCTTTTTTTGTCGTCCGGCGTCCACTTGTTCATGGCAACACTTGACAATGACTGTATTTCGGATGATGTTGATGTTACAACAGAAAAGAATAATATAGAAATGTTAAAGACAAATTATCACTGCTGTCACATTGTGTCCGAAAATATTTGAGTTGAAAGAGACGAATATTGTATTCGTCGTTGAATAGGACATAAGAGAAGTCTGAAACGTCGTAATTTACTTAATGGAGTTTTTTTTTTATTGATTAAGTTAAAAGTGAATGATAGACAAGGTTGAGTTAGTCCCATTTTCTATTCATTTTTCAGATTCAACTTCCAGCAGCCAGCTGAAAAGTTTTTTCGTTTTTAATAGTGGAATCAACTTGTGGTTTAATTTGAAAAATACAAAATACATTTTATTTAAATGTCTATTTTTCTCAGTTCTTTTAAAATTTATTAACAACATTGTTCAAATCTCTTTTGGAGAGTTTAAATATTAGATACAAATATATTTTTGTGGTGGTTATCACCGTCTCCAATCCTGAAGGCACTTATCATCGATACAGACCTAACCTTTGGGAAGATGCATGTCAGCAATTTTTTTTTTTTTTTGAGAGTCTCGGAAACAAAATGTCAAAGATCCAACGAGTGTACAAAAGTACTTCTTTTAAGTTGGCAAACCAATATGGGCAGAAACGATTGGGACCTTTACCATAATTATGTGTTCTTTATACCTTAGGATTTTTGTATCAATTGTTCAATTTTTAACAACCTAAAGAGTAGAGTTTTTGTTAATAACGACGATGAGTAAGCCGAGTCCGACGGAAAATGGGATACAGTTGTATCGAATTTGTATCGAATAACTTGGTATTTTTTTTTTTTGCAATTGTATTAATTTAAAGGCTTGTTTTTGCTGCAATATACGCTTTTTGATGAGTTGGTGTTGATTCATGCCTATCTAGATGAGTTTTTCCTCCAGTAATATTTTTTTTTGCCATATTTACATCTCTTAAATTTTTCTTGAGGATCTTCTTCAAGTCAAGGATAGTGTTGTATCCACTTGGTTTGGAAATGAACAACTTTTTTTTCTTTTTTGCAGATTTTAAAATTGTATCAAATAGAGGCCAATTGTATTTTCGTACTTCGACAAACTCAATTGTATCGAACTCGATACAACTGTATCCCATTTTCCGTCGGACTCGGCTTACTCATCGTCGTAATTAACAAAAACTCTACTCTTTAGGTTGTTAAAAATAACAATAACAATTGATACAAAAATCCTAAGGTTCTCAAACAAAAATTAAAAAGAAGGGTAAAAAAAACACGTATACGCCTGAGTGTACATATGAAGGTGGCATAATTTTATATATACACAAAAATTTATCAGCACAAAAATCGCGAACTGCACACATAATTAACATATAAAGAACACATAATTATGGTTAAGGTCCCAATCGTTTGTGCCCATATTGGTTTGCCAACTTAATAGACGTTTTAAAAGTCTATTAACCTTATCGATTTTTGTTTTATTGAAATCTTATCAAAGCACAAAGTTAAGTTAAAGTGACAAGATAAAGCCTTGCCAACATATCTGGAGGTTTAAAACACAACTTGGAGACTCTCAACAAATGGAATGGTAGAAAAGAAAAGAAGATTTCAAAACTTTTAAAAAACTTGATGTAGGTGCCTATTGGCTTGAATCCAGTCCGTCAAAAAGTTCAAACAATTCATTCAGAGCTTTTTTTTTTATAATATATACCCACTCAAGAAATTTTGTATACCCTTATTATGCCAGAGACACAGTGAGTGCATTAGGAAGAAGGGAAGGGGTCAGAAAGGAGGTGTCGGTATACATTGGTCTTGAATTCCGGAACTTTATAATGACTGGGAAAGACAGAGTGTGGAAGAGAGTTCCACATTCGCGTAGTACGGCTAAAGAATGATTCTCTATACTTGACAGTACGTCCGAAGTTGGGCTCGAGGGTTAACTGATGGGCATTCCTAGAAGCGCTAGTATTACGGGTGAATTGAGGGGAGGAATGCAACTGGCTAATTTTAATGCTTGCAAACTATAGACAAATTTGAGACACTAATAAAAGAAGCAATGTAGTTTGTTATAAAAATGTAATTTACTGGTTAGATAACCCTACAAATAATTTGGAGAGTGTCATAAGTTATAAATTTATAATCTTAAAAGAATCTGCCTTCTTTTATTACAAGACAACGTTTGAAAAAGATTCATGTCCGAAGCTGATTTTAACGATGGAAAGATCTCTACACTGTAGAACACTGTTCTGAAAAGAAAATGCTTTTAACGGCATGTTTTTTCCGAGGGTGAAAAGTGTCGAAGTGTTCCTGATTCATTTCCAGTTTTGTTAATCGTTTCCAAGCTTGGGTATTAATTACCTTTCAAAACTTAAAATTGAGACCTCTAGAGCATTGTCTTCAATTTGATGTTTTCCTCGGTTTCTTTTGGCTGAAAGATCGCTACTTAGCAGACACTAACTTTCTTTTTTTCCATTTGGTTTCCCATTTAATTTTTAACACTTCAGCTTTCAGAATTCGATAAAGCCACATTCCTGCAAAAGATACGACAGCGAAGACATGAAGGCGAGAACATCCGCTTCTGTCAATTAAACGCTCTTTCATCATCTCGCTATTTACAGCCTTTCCTACAAGAGTTCGTCCTCTTCTAGAAAATGTGTACATATACAATTCTCTGCTCGTAAAAATGCATTTAAAAGTTGCTTTAAAATTTTACTAAGTAGACTAAAAAAAGTTAAAAATCAAAAGAATGTCTGGTCCTTTTATAAGCTCCTTTTTGCCAGATTGGGAAGATTTTTCGCTTTATGAACCCTTAGCTCCGTCTCTCTATTCTTTTTCGTTTTCTTCGTGCTCCACTCCTTTTTGGACGTTCTTTTTATAAATGGGATTCGTGCATTAGAGATTGCCATAACCATGGCAAAGTGATTCTACCAGCTCCATTCGTGCGCACGTTGTCAGGAGTAACAGACTATATATATAGCCCTCTCATAGATGATGATTAAAAAATATATATTTCCCCCAAAAAACAGTTGGGTTGAAAGAAAAGGGCTTCAACTTTCGAGTCGATTTAGTCGCGCTTCGGCGTCTGGTGGCGCTCTGATGTCTCATCATTGAGTTTGAGCCTTCAGTATATCGCATCATCATCCATTGCAGGACAACTCTTGAATAAATAATCATGAGGGGTGTAAATTATGTGGTGGCTGTCTATTTGAGTTAAGGAGAACAACGTCAAACAAAAAGTAAAAAAACAGGGTTTTGTTGTAGAGTTGATTGAAAAAATAATTTCGCATGTTTGTCACATTTGGACGTTTTCTAGCCGGCTGGAAGACAAAAATATATTTTGCGAGCTCTCAGATTGCAAAAAAAAAAAATTGAAGCAGTCGTCCTCGTCATCACCTTGTGTCACGACTCAGAAGGTAAATATTATGACAACTGAAGCGTGAACCGATACCCCTATCCACTAGACTAACTGACAGCAGGAGACGATACGATGAAGCTTGTGCTATGGATGTTAACTGGCAACCGGTAACAGGCTGAGCTGGAACAGCATGTTTCAAGTTACATCGGGCTAATCTTTTGAAAGACCTGTAAATGCCATTAGGTTGTGGTTTGAGGATGGCTGATGCCATCATGCAAAACGACGCAGAACATGGACGGATGACTAGGGGTGTTTTTTTTTGCAACCATCAATACACATGCATTTGAAGTCGGGGCTTATTGACAGCAATTTTGGTTTTAACATTCGCCATTTAGGGTCTATGATGTGTTTGATGTTTTTGTGTTTTTCTCTTTGTTAACTGCCACTATTTTGTACAAACTCGGTGACCCAGCTCTCGCAGATAGTTTTGGTTTTCATTGACTGATATTCGGCGTACAGACCTTTGTTTTCATTTTCATTTGTTGTAGGCCTAGGCCTGGCTGTTTGAATTTGCGGGAAATTTTATGAAGGCAGATGTTTCGAAATCTACTACTTGCAGTGAAAAGAAGTACGACCCTTTTAAATATCTTGAATACACATTTTTTTTTCTTGGAGCAAAATATCCTACTTTGTTTCGAGCTCGAGCAGCACTTTTCGAAAAAAAACTGAATCACTTTTACCTTGAACCCATAGAAAGAAAAGAACCCTTAGCCTTAAGTACACACACTTAATCTCTTAGTACATTCAAATGTCATTTACCATTCAAACCAGTGTCACTATGATGGCTTGTCTACCTTCAGGCCAAAAAGCAATACATCGCCTAGGATGACTTTGAGAATTGTTGAATTTTGCCTTCCCGCACATGGCTGGCAATGATAAATGAAAGTGAAATATCAAAAGGAATTGTTGAAGATAGATTTACCTATTTTTTTTCTACCTTTCTCTGTTAGAAAAATTTTATGTTCTTAAAGCACTCTTCTTTTTATTTATAGAACACAAAATCTCCCCCAAGGGTTCATCATAACAAAATTTTCCATCGGCTAAAGAAAAAATTGTACCTTACTTCCTTAGAACCAAATTAAATTTTAACCCCCAATTAAAACGAAACCTACATTTCAGTTCGTTGCGATATTTTTGGTTCCTGGGGATATTTTTATCTCTTAAAAAAGGGAAGAAGGAAGTTGGCACGATGCAAATTACAGGATAAAATATCAAAGCTCCTTCTTGCGATGGCCTGTGATAATTTTCAATTTGATTATCTCAAAGGTCGTTGGTCGTTTGAAAATTCATAAACCGTGTTATTTCGTTCCTGGAATTGATATAACAACAAGTTGAAATGTTCAGGCTGCCTAATTCTGACCGGTGGACCAGGGATAACTCAATTAGAGTATTTTTTTTCTACAAATTTTCCACCGACTGTTTTTGAAGGGCTATTGTGTGGGTTTGCCTTCACGGCGCTGACCTTTTGCGCTGAATTTTATGTTTGCTTAAGACATTTTTCTTTGATATTCCGAAACGATATGCACGATTATTAGGACCATTGTTGGAACAATATCCTTAAACTTCCTTTGTCCTTCTCTGAATTTTGAATTCATTATACTCCTTGGAATGCTCAGCAAACGCCAGTTCACCCATTTTCGACGAGGTAACAAAGAACAGAAATTTACATCAGAGAACCATGAAAACTGAAAAATCCTTTTTTATTTCGTTTTTATGTGTTCTCTAGAATTGGCGAACATTGTTCGTAGCATCAATGACGATTGAATTTAATTTGTGAGTTCGATTCGAAGGTATCACTGAAATATTCAAAGAACTCTCGTTTAGGGTAATTTCGTTCCTCAAATCCAAAGAATATGGATTTGTTTACTCTCCAATTTATTGTGTAGGCAAATCCCAGATTTACGGTGAGGTATGCGTGAATTTAAATTTTTGGTTTTTGTACCAACTTCAATGGGAGAGTAGAAACAAGCTATTCTGTATTTACCACAGTATGTATGTACTTTTTCGTAGAGCAAGACCCTCAAGAAGATTATCTACTCTTTAAGAGCTGAACAGCATGTATCGCCTGTCGCGACCCGATCATTTTCGTCATCGGCCGACAAGCGACGCATTCTATTCAGTTCTTTAATGTAGTTGAAAATCGGTACGTCAGATGGCGACTACACCAATCTTCTCCTAAACGGCGCGGCCCCAGGATGGTTTACATTCACAAATCAGCCTGGCAGCTGGCTTGCAGTCGGAATCTATACTGCAAAGCTAGATCGACGTGAATATATTATTTTGGTATGCATTCATTCAGTTACTCATTTCAGTCATTTTGTATATTCATGATGCTTTTTATTCTACTTGCTGAGCCGATAATCATTATAGCCTGTTCCCACCGACTTGATCTAGCTCATATGATTTACAAATCAAGAAAGGCGTTCCCACTGAACTTTTTACTTATTTTAGTTTGACATTTATGACAATCTTGACAATAATTTTAAAACTTTCAATATTATTTATTAATAAAGTGATACACGAATATTAATTGTCATAAAGTTTGTAATGATTTCAAGTGTTATGGAAGCAATTTTGCTGCATCAACTGAAAGTAAAAGGTGATTTCAACATTTTAGCATCTATATTTTCAACACGAAAATATGCTCTCGTAAGAAAACGCAAGAAAAATCTGTTAAAATTCGCAATTCAAATGTGTTTTGACACCGTCATTCAAAATTTCAAAATTTTGAATTTCGATTGTCAAGATGATGACATTAAAATGATGAATTTAGAATGAATTTGATTCATTATTAGAGTATGAAATCATTCAGCCTGGAATCATCGAGGTGATTTATACCTAATTAAAACATAAACAAGTTAAATCAAATAATTTCAAATCATTGAAAATGTATGGCAAATCATGAAATTAATTATGTGATTTAGATAAATCATGTGGATTTAGCTAAATCACGTTGGTGGGAACAGGCTATTATTTTTCCATATGATTTCTAAGATCGGCTGAACCGATTTGGCGTAATTTGATGGGCAGGTAGCTTAGAGCCAGGGGATGGCTATAGGATGGCTATAGATGGCCTAATAAACGTTGTTTTATCATATAAATAATTTCTATCTTAGCTGCAAACAATATCGATGTTGACGCTATAAAGAAACTTCAAAATACAACAGTTATTGCCCGACGCCCACAAAGAGATATCGTTTAAATCGATCGACACTGTTGCCGAGCCATTTTTACAATCAAACTAAAGCCTTTATTAAGTGCCTTAACCCTGAAATTGAGCACAACTTATACAAAATAAGTGTTTAAATGAAAATCATTGAATTAATTAAACATTTATCCACGCCGATTATAGCATAATACAATTTTAAAACTCACAATACCAATGATACACAAACAAATAAAAAGAAAGTACTCATACGCCACAGTGTGTCATCATAATCATAATCATCAATTGGATTCACATAAATATCATTGCATTTTGATAAAATCTGTGTTACTTTACATTACTATTCTGGAGTTGATCTTTGGTTCACGGGGTCAGCTAGTTCCTATATAAAAAAGCGTACGTTCTTCGTTGCAGAGGTTTTTTCATCATTAATTTATGACTTGATTCAATGGAGTTCCAACTTTAACTGAGTACATTTTTGAATACAAAAATATATTTTAAGCAAGTTGGGTAGGCGTCATTTCTTTAGTTCTCATTTATATTAGATCGATTGAGCCGCACCAGCGAATGTCGAAACATACAACTGCTGTACCTTAGTTATTTCAGAGCAAAATGAATGGTAGGTCCAGGCAAGTTCTGTCAAGCCTCAGGATCAACCAAGTTAAGCTTCTCTTTAACCTGTGGAATGGTCGTCGCAATTACAATTTGCATTGTGCAAGTAGAAATTTTGGCCGCAATTTAAAGTTTTTTTTTTGAATAAATTGTTCATTTTCGCTTTAAAGCCGATTTTTCATTCCTCGAAAAAATCTAAAAAATAACAAAGTGGCAAATAAACTTATCTCAGTATTCATCGGTCGAATAAATAAGAGCGTTATTCGTCAGATAAAGTCTATCTGACGATTGAAAAATACAATATTTTGCAATATTTTGTTATCTGTCAAATAAACACTGTTTCTCTGGCGATTGAAAAATCGGCTCTTAAATGTATAAAATTGTTATTCTTCAGTTACTAATGAACATTTCTTGTATAAAATTTGTTCAGTGTCAAATGCATAGTTTGAATGAAAAACCATCAACATGATTCTTAAATTGGATAAAAACAAGAACTGAAAATGTTTAAAGGTAAATTGTATGGAATTTTCTTAAAAGAAAGCATCACCCTTGCCCAGGGGCGAACGCAGGTAGGGGTTTTGGGGGTTAAACCCCCCCCCCCCCGAAATATGAGAATTTGCGCAGTTAAAAAATAGATATCCATTATTGTTCAAAAAAAAAAAAAAATACAGAAATGGTAAAAAATAAATTTCCAACTCAAATTCTCAAACTATGCTAACGAAAAATTTTAATGAATCTGTTGAAATTGGTGGGTCCCAAATAACGGAAGCTATGACGAAAATATACAAAAATTCACTTATCTGCTTGCAAATACATTGAATCGGTCGTTTCAAATCTAACGGGCGTTTCGAGCAAAATCTACGAAAAAAAACCTTCATCATAGCCACGCCAAATCACACATACTTAAAGGAAGCCCTAAACGACGAACATGCTCGAGCTCGCCTTAAATTCGTCATAATAGGTAGATGGTTCGCTGTTGCCAAACATTTTCGATTTTCTCATTTTCGTAGGTTTCCTTGTTCACATTTAGGGAGATAGTCCCAAGCAAATCTCATTTTTTCTATGAAATAACAAATAACCATTAGCGAAGTGACTTATAGCGTTTTTTTTTTTTGGTCGTCCGGAACTGTTCCGAACAGTTCTGTACTCGTTCACTTGGCACAAGATGACAGTTCTTGTTCTGAATAGAACAGAAAAACGATTCCGAATTTGAAGTCAGAATCAAAAACAGAATCATGCATACATGCACACACTCGCATATACGTACTCGCTGCCATGTTTACAAATAAAGAAATTAAAAACAATGTCATGTCATCTGCAATTCTGCATATGAGGTTTCACAAATACACAACCATTCAAACCTTAGAAGCAAAAAAATGTGTTTGCCTGTTCGTTTGGAATCCGGAATCGGACAGTTCTGTGTACAATTCCGGATTACCAAAAAAAAACGCTATTAGCTTCTCTTTTTGACATCCTCACACACACCTTAAAGAATCAACACGTACGAATTACGAAATGATGTTCATGTTCGCCAATTTTCTATTCGCCGTGTAGGGAATAATGCAAACGATCATGTTGCGTCGCATTTTTTTACCTGAAAATGCAGTTTTAATGGAAATTGTATTCTCTCTAGATTGGCGCAAAAAAAAAAGTTTTTTTTTAAATGTATTTTCAGTAGTCAGCCGCTTATATAAACGTAAGGGCCGACTTTAGAAGACTGTCGTTAGTTTAGCCGAAGAACAAAAGCTTGTTAAGTGGCTCATATACCTTGCCAAGTGTGGCTTTCCTCAGAAACCCACAGACCTCTTGGTGACAAACGTCCATAGTGAGGACAAACGTAGGACTGCTTTTCAAAGATAGCCTTCAAGGGAAAACGTATTACTAGGCCTTCTCAAGATGTCACATTACATTATGAACTGCGGGACTCAGAACAGCAGAGGACGAGCGACCGGGGCGTATGAGTATTTAGAAGAGATTGACGCAGCCGGTATTTTAGAAGACCTTTCAAGATTCTGAATGGAGATGAAACATCATTCAGCCTATCTCTAAAACCAGGAGTCACCAAGAGGTTGGAAAAATCTTTATACTGTACAACATGGAAACGAATATGAGGCGATCACTGTATAGGTACTTTTTCTCTTCAGTGACGACACCTTTGCTTGTGTTTCCCTATATGCTCCCTCCTCCAAGCTGTTGCAAAAAGTGTGCCGGATAAATGGTTTTACCTCTTAGGCAGATCTGAAAGTAGGTGGATACAATCCTAGACGTTTTTCAATATAGTTTCAACGAACGGATTATGGAAAGTAATATAATAAGCTCAGGACTGCTTTCAGTCGATGGCCACAAATCCCTCGTCTCAATGGAATGCGCAGAGTATTAACGGAATCATCTTGTACGCTCTTTTACCCAATACAACACATATTACACAATCCGTGGGCGCATTTAAAGGAGTGGAAAATCGATTACAAAAAAAAAATCACATATCACAGAACTGCGTATGAACCATTATCCAGGTGTTTAAGAGAAACAAATACTGTTTGCGACATGATTGATTTCAATGTTAGTAGATATTTATTTAAATCAAATTTACTGTTAATTTTAAATAACTATGCTGGTGGTAATGTTTAAAATTAAAAATGTATATTTATATTAAGTAATCACTGAACTAAATTTCAAACAAGTTTCGAAGACGTACTTTTTTTAAGTGTTGGAAATGGTCTTGAATTATTTTGAATAATATACATATTTGACTGAAAAACAAGATTGTTTTTAATTAATGATTTGTTGTATGTTGCCTTTTATTTATTTAGAAATAAATAATTTTTTAAAAAAAGGTTTGTTAATACATTTAAGATTTAACAACGGCTTATAAATTACAAATAATTAATTTACTAAAGGGAGCTGACTATTGACAACTCCCGTGGCCGACTACTGGAATTTAAAAGGCCGACTATAAGAGAATCCAACTTCTATTTGAATTATAGTTAATAAATTTGTTTTAGGTAACAAATAGCAATATTTTTTCCTTATCTGCAAATATCAACAAATCGGAAAAAATAAGTTTCACGTGTACCTAACAGACCAACAATTAAATAAATAATTTTTAAAGACCACGCAAACACAAAAATTAAGTTAAAGGGCTTACTACCAGTGCCATAACCCTTTAATACCTATATATTTTTTGAAACCCCCCCCCCGAAATTTTTTTCTGCGTTCGCCCCTGCCCTTGCCGAATCAAAATCTACTATAAACTGCTTTTTATCAAAAATCACTCAATTGTTTCAAAGTAAACAATTTGCACACTACTCATCCTAATATCCAAAAATAAGAAGAAAAAACATTCGAATTGTGTAACCATATGATGACAAGGACAAAATTGAAATCAAATTCTCTCAAGGAATCCATCCATCCTGATGTATGTACCTATTTCCTGTAGATTTCTTTCAATCGTCCTTCTGCGATCTGATGGAGCTCTAATGGCTTTATACAATTCCCATTTCCAATTGATACTTTTTTTTGTATCCAATGAATGTCTCGAATTGGAAAACGATTGCCATGCAATGGTCCTTAGAGGCAAGAACTTTGCAGAAAATCTGACGAACTCCTTTCCAGATCCTTTGTTACATCTTTCTTACACTATTTTATTCATAGACATTATTTTTCTTTCTATTTTCAGTCACGTGCGTCCCTTGTGTCAAGTTCGGATGGCGGTGTGTTGGCCGAAGGTGAGACATCCAGTGAAGCGTCTGAAAATTCCGATGGTCCTCCATGTGATTTGGGATTAGTTGAGCGATTGTTGCGTACTCATCCTGTATGGTTCTTGCCAGGCATACAACGTTCTGGAGCGGTGCACTTTTTGCAGGGCAAAGAGGAAGGGGTGAGTTTGAAATTTTTATACCCTAAATGTTTACACAAAAAACTTAACTTTTTGAAAGAACATGAAACAGGAGGAGTAAATTTTTTCTCTTTTTGAATCCTTTTTCCATTTCAAAGGCTTTTTGATTTTGTTTGGTTTTCATGTGTTTGGCATTGACAGTCTGGCATGTGGTATGTTGTTGAAAAATCCTTTGACAGGCGAGTTATTTTCTGTCTCTGAAAAAAAAAAATGCAAAGAATGTCACCAACAGACTGACTTTTTCCAGTTTGTTTGTTTGGAAAATACCTAGTAACTTTGCTACTTGTAGTAATTATCAATCAAAAGGCGGAAATTGCTTTTGTTATCGTTGTTTTGTTGTCCTCGGAGGATGGGTGTGTAAGGAGCTTTGGACAACGGTGTTCTGTAACAAAATTTAGATTCATTTTCAGTTTATTTGCATTCCCTCTTGAAAATGTAAAACCATTTAAGTTCCTGCACTCTCTCGCTCTCACGTCAAAATAAATTTGGTTCAAAGGAAGCCTCTTAGTTTCATTGTCAATCTACAGGGTGTTTACGTTTTGTGTATCCAGTGAAACTAACAGGCGTTGAATTTTACCAGCTTTATTTCAAAGGATGGTATTAACGAACACCCTGTTCTGAATCCTACTTTCTGGCTATTGTCAAATGTCTACTGGTGTTTGCTTATATAAAACTTGTTCTGCCTATAGTTTTTGTCCAGTCCAGCAATTGCTTGTATATTCTTGTTTATTTCTTGTCCTCTTATGGCTGGAAGGTTGCAAGTGTTGTAGAATAGCAAATGACATCTTTTTGCAATTCAAATTGCTTTTAATCCAAAGGACAATGACTCGGGAGATAATATATTATGCATTTTCTCTTGTTTGCTACAAAGTTTTGAAGAAGCAAATGCTTTCTCTTTCTCTAAGACCGATTTGATTTGGGATGGAGTCGATATTTTTTGAAGGAAGAGGAAGGAGGAGGCGTGTCTGCGAGAAAATGTTCTGAAGACATGTTTTCGGTTTTGTTCTTTTGAAACTTAAGAAGCCTCTTTTCTTACAGTGATACAGTCCGAGTCGGACTTTAGGCATGCATCAGTCATCAACAAACGTCTCCACCCATATTTCGCCCGCTGTCAAATTCTTCCAGCAAAGAAGCTCAATAACCAAATCGTAAATGGAACGAATTTGCATTTGCATTAAACATTTTGGGAAAATCGATTTTAAGTCTATTCCCGTCTTTTAAATTGTTGAAAATTGTCGAGTGGAAATCTCATCAGTTTTCATTCAATCCCCGATTGAACCTTAAAAACCATAAGGGCAGCTCGTGTCAATACTGCACCAAATAAGTCCGAGCGCACAAAATTTTTCTATTTGCTAATAATGTTCATAAATAATTTTATTTTGTGGCTTACAACCAAACTATTATTGAAATGGAAATCCACCCATCGGAATAACATACAATTTTTAATATCCGTTTTTTTTTCACTCACAACCGCATACGCTAACGAACCATCAGCACTGAACATACCCAATCTCCAATTAAAAGAAAGCCACATTTGTCCAATTAAGCCATCCAAATTGTGTGATTAAATTAAAAATATCATTAGCCATAAAACTGCGAGCTGTATTTTGTATTTAAAATTGAATACCGATTCATAATTTTTTTTGCATTTCAACGATGAATTTTTTTTTTGTGACTGTATGAAAGTATCAAAATAGTTAAAAACACGGTCGACACACCTGCTGCAGGGAATAGGTCGAGTGGCAGACAACAAAGGTCAGAGGCATGAATCGTAGAACTTCGTGTCGAACTTTTCGGAGTATTTTTTAAAAGAATATAAGATTTAAAATGTCTAAGCTGTCCAAACCACTGATGTCATTGAAAGGAAACTCTATCATGTGTGTAGTTCATCTTGACGAAAGAGTAGGGCATATGTTCAAGCAGCTACTATGGAATTCATAAGATAATTTGTCAAGTCAGTTGAGATGATCAAGAGTCAAGGATAGTTTAAGAATTTGTGAAGAATTTCCCCACTAACCCCATATCGTCCCATTGGTTGTCAAACTATCCGTTGTTAAATACTTGTGTAGGGGTTTGGATGGATTCAAATAATGTAGAGCGGCGTTTGAGGAAGCTCGCAGATGTATTTGCTGCAAGTTATCTCTTCTCTATATATATAAAAATGGATGTATGTTTGTTTGTATGTCTCTTATAGACTCCGAAATGGCCCAACAGATATTTGTGAAATTTTCATGGTTCATACTGTTGCATTCAGTGATAATTTCTGTGGAAAAAAAATTGGAAAAACCTCATGGAAGAGTGGGAAAACTGGTAAAACCAAAGATCGAAGATTTTATTTTTTTGCTTGGAATTTTTTGTTTCAAAATGGGTTTTCGAATGGAAAACAGAAAGTTCTTGATGAAAAACTCGGAAAATTCATTGGGAAAATTGCATATTATTGCAGGTGTATTGTTTTTCAAATGGAAAACTGGAAAATTTCAGAATGGGTTTTCCAATGGCAAATAGAAAGTGCACTGATTCTCAAATAGAAAAATGGAAATTTTTTGATTGGGAACTCGGAAAACTCTGCGAGAGCGAGAAGAACTTCAACACCTTAAAGTAAGTTTTTTTATGGAATTTAAGGTGCATTGGTTTGTTTGTATGTCCGGTTTGGACTCTTAATCCGCTCAATCCTCAATACATTTTTATAAAATTTTCATTTTATAAAAATAAATTTTTGGGATAATCTTACGGGAAAGTCAGCAAATAAGGGGGACAACCGTAAGCTGTTTGGAAAAAACAGTGAAGTTTTTGAATTATTCAAAGAAATTTGCATTTTACTTCATGCTTTAATGAAAGTAGAATGTTATTTGTAGAGCGTGGAAAAATTCAGATATGTGATATTTTAATTGGATTCAAGCAAATCACATTGCATTTTAACAATGTCTGTGTTAATCATAATGATAATCTGGAATTGCTCTGAAGGGTGGCGAGACGAAGTTCGCTGGGTCGGCTTGTATAGGATAAAATTGTATGCGATATTCAGCTTTCTCTATTCCTATCTTGCTCACACAAAACACGATACAAGTGCCGTATTGTATCGTGTTTTTATTGCAAATAAAAATTCTAACAAAAGAAAACTCAAAAAACAAAGCAAAACGTCAAATTTCACGATACACGTGACGTCATCAGAAAATGCGGAATGTCATACAATTATATTCTATATACCTTGTATTTGCTGTTGGTTTCTAGTTGTGCCAAACTGCCAATGGCGTATAATGCACATTTATTTATTTGTTACTTCTTTTCAAAACTCTTCTTTATCGAAGACCGTTTACCATACTGCAACCAAAGGTAAAGGGAGGTTTAACGCCCCACCTGAACCCAATTCATAAGAAGAAACGTGCTGACGCGTTTTTGCTTCTTCATAGTATATTGGACCTACAAGCGCTATGCTTGGATTAATAGACAAATAAAAACTAATGAAACAGCTTTAATTGAGAGAGAGTGAAGTGGATACTGCTGGTTGGTTGGATACTGCTTTTAATTCGAGCAATCAGCTTAGTGGACGAAATTTTGTGATCCTATCAAATCTAAGATTATGTTGCTCACCTATTTGTAAGGATTAAACAGTTTAACCAATTCACCTCCTTTTTTTATTTTAATTCTAAAAATGAGCCTATACCTTTGATGAAGAGTGTTGCTTTCTCTGTATCGATGGAATGTTGGAAAGGTAACTTAACTCTATAAGAGTATTTATATACAAATTGCAATCAATTAACATAACAAACAATGGGATCGTTGCGATATGGAATGGAAGCACCAAATAGCACAAAATGCCAGTTATCCAACTCTCTCATCCTCAGCATTGTCCCTTCAAGCTCTATGTAATGGGGAAGGAATTTTATTCATCTCTCTGCAATATTATCTCTAGCATGTGTGTTCGAGTTCGAGTCCTTTTCAATGAACGAATGGAACTGGGGCCAAACCTCCACAATCTTCCATGTTGGATTCTGTGGATACAGTTTGTGCTCCTGGCTGGCACCGTTGGCACCACTAGCAACGACAAATTATGGAGTTTGAGGTGTGTTTCCATTGTTTTGGTTGGTTATTTGCAGAGCTTTACAAAATGATACTCGGATTCAGGGTCGTCATCGTTTTATATCATTGAATCCTCACTCCCTATCTGTTTTGTTTTAATATCGGAATACCACCGATGATGATGGATGGTCAGGTGTGGGGCGGAGAAAAAAAATGAATTAATAGATAAATCCCCTCAATGGAAGAGGATACAAAATTCCTAATGAATGTTGACGGAACGTAAAAGCCTGGAAATTTTTTCCCAACACATTTCAGCATCGATGATCATCGGTGTTAAATAAACTTTTTTTCTGTACTGAATTCTAGCTATAGGGAGACAGAATAGAAGCATTAATCAATAAACCAGAAATTCACGGGAATGGATGTTAAAACTGCAGAATTAAAAACCAATCACTGTTGGAAAAGTATTTAATTGATTTTTTTTTGTTCTTGTTCGATTATGTTAAAGCCAGAAGGGCAGCATATGTCTGGTGGATCGTTCCCTTTATCAATCATGTGGGGGGTCCGTAGCCCGTACAGAAAAAAATTAAATACAATAGGCTGGCTTCTATTTAAAATGAAAGCAGACTGGACCAACTTCAATTGAAGTACAGTATTCACAATAATTAGTGCCAGATGTGGTCTGAGCGGTCATTAGTGATATACTACGTTTATAAAGTGGGAAGGGTTGATTTATTTTCAATATGTTTACTGTCTGGCCTTAATTCCTTTCTTTTCAATTTTTTTTCATTAAAACGTTAAGAAGCTCATTAGACATTCAAGAACACAGAAGTTAAAAGTTCGAAAAGTTTTTTCTTTAGTAAACCTGAAAAGCTGCTTTCAAACTTTTTTTATATGAAGGGATTTTCTTAAATTGCACACGACCAATATCTTGTATATGACCAAGAATTATTCACAAATACATTGGCTCTAATCCTGCACTGTACATTTTCATTTAAGTCATGTTAAGTTTGTTAGGAAGAGGAAATGCGCCTTGCAAGATGTTTGACAGATAAAAAAAGCCTCTACTAAGGTACTAAGCATAGTGAGTTACCCGTAGGAAGTAAGCGATAGTGCACTCTTAAAAGTTTCTCATTGGTAAGCTTAAAGAAAGAATGACATATATCGCGCTCCAGCCAACAAGTGATGAGGGAGTCAGAAAGACCATTTAACCGGTTTAGGAACAACAAAGCCGCAGGTTGCGACAGCATATCAGTCGAGCTGATCAAGTTTGTACATAGAACCATTACCACTAGGTATCCTTGAGGATATAGACAGTAGTAAGTTTTTAGAGATTCTGAAGTCAACATTTTTCCTCTCCTTCTAATCTATCTTTTATCTTTTATTATTGAGGACAATACTCCTCGTCCGTCGATCTATTAAGGTCAAAGATTTTTGTTCTTTAACCGAACAACACGTATATGGAACTGTTAGCAACACTCGGATCATCATGATTGCTGCCCAGACCCAGTGGACTCTCTTGCCAGACTCCCTTTTTTTATTTATTCGATCGTGGTGATGAAGATGATGTTTGTCTTCACCGGCCTTCACTTGCCTCTATGTTTAAACTGACGAGTTTTTAATAAATGTGTTGACAATTTTGCGGGCAAGTTGTGTTAATGGATCTGGATTCTGGTCAATTTCGTTCCCAAACAATGTTAAATTCTTTTTTAATTAGAAAAGATTAACTGAAAGTTAACAGGCAAAGTTGTGATGCCTACCATGGTTCTAGTGCAGCTGTTAAATCTTGCTGCGGGGTTGCTCCTGACATTATTTTCTCTGCTCAGTGTCATGTTGAATGTGTGATAACAAAAAATAATTCATCTTAATTTCGGCTTAGTGTAATTTAAGTTAATCCTTGTAGTGAGCAAACAATCAAACCCGTGAACTCATTTCAATCTGAAATTCTATAGCAAATCAAAACTCCTCCACCTTCAACTCCACTTTTACCTCATCGTCTTCGTCACCCATTTCCTTTAACTTACCATTTGCAATCTAATAAACGAACTTATCTATTTTCGGATTAAAAGAATTTCCTCAAAACCGCAAAGAGACTCTAAATACGTCAGTTTAACCAGAACCACTTTGATTAATGTCTTTTATGATCTTGTGTGTTTTTTTTACGAGAACACATTGACACCCCATTTCGTGCGTCGTCGCTCAATTTTTGAAATAAAATTCCAAAAACCTCCCACTGGGAACATTTCATACTCTCTTGATTGGTTCCATAAGAAAGTCGTTAGTTTTTATCCCTGATATCCGGAGACGACATTTTTAACAAAGTCCCATATCCTTCGGGCTTCATTCAGCCTTGTGTGTGTCATAATTAACTTCTCGCATTCGACCGGCTGAGACCAATTTCGACACAATGTGATGGCAACTCACCATCACCAGGTGTAAGTCCTTTTTACGCAGCCAAACGCTTTTATTGCCCGTTTTATGTAATGAAGCTCATAATAAAACCATAATGCAATACATATTCAATTCACACACAATTTGTTGTTGTCTGCTCTTGGCTCATATGATTTTATAGTATCATCATTGGACGCACTTAAGAGACCCCTTTATTTTTATTCATAAAAGTCTCCACCCTTTCTTCCATAGTAGTCATTGTCGTCCTTCTCGTCGCCACCGTTGGTTCTTCTAAGGACCCATTAAGATTGAAAGCTTTCAATTATTTTTGTGTTAATATTTCATTAGCGAGAAAACAGCACATACATCTCTCCCACCAAGAACAAGCACACACTCAAATTCATACGGAACAGGAGATGAGCAGGAGCAGTGTGTAGAAAAAAAGGGTCCTGTGGATAGTGGATCCTCTGCAAATGAAGTGAACCAATGTTTGTCGTTCTTGTGGTTGTTTCCTTATTCCTCAATAGTTGAGCTAAAATGATATTCATGAAAGGGAAAAATCCGAGAAAGGATGAAAAGTCATTTGCCTTCTTCTCTTCCCCTCCGGCTTAATGATGATATCCAATCGTTAGGAAAAATTGCAATAACCTCTGTCACATAAATCTCCGTAATATAGTTCTCTCTTGTTGCTTGGCTTTTTTTTCTGCCATAGTCTAGACCAGAACAGGACGAGCCGGCATAGAGCACTATTGTCTATTTGAGACTTTTGATGTGTATGGTACAGGACCGGCTTTGCGGATTAAATTTTCTGTCATCAAAATTGTTAATATTGATTTTCAGAATTCGAATTTTATGGATTCTCTTCTGGCTTAAAACCTCGCTATAGCGAAAGAGCCCTCGGTCCTCAACCTTTCAAATTTAGAATGGTCATTCTATTGAATACATTGATGAGGTTTATTGATTTTTCTGTAACCGCAGTGCTCGAGGACAGTTATGAATCCATCTTCCGTTTAAATGGTAGCTCCTGAAAAAAACGAATCTAGTAATAATAAACAATGATGACGATGCGCACAGAGGTAGTCAAAAGGAGAATACGGGCGCTATGGTATTCGCGTCTATCAGTGGATTGATTTGCCCGTCCGAAGTCTGGAGTTCAGGTGATAAGCCCATTCAAGTAGAAGCCGTATTGTTCATTTGTGGCCATTAAAGGAATCCGTTTAATTTTTTTTCTATTTCATCAATCCTGATGACAATGTTTGGAGAATTAATTAGACTTCTGTTTCTTCTTTTTCTGTGAATGCGGGCTTTGAGGGTTTTATTAGACAGGAGACTTCTGATGATTTCAATCATCTACATTTCTGAATGCTGGTAATTAAAGAACATAATTAAATCAGTGATTCTCGAGAGTTTCAGAGATGATAACTATTGTATCTGTGCAAATTATAAACTTCCGCTGCTTATGAATTAATTTAATTAGACAAAATTGATACAGTTGAGAGTTCTTCATTTAACCAAGTTTCGTGTTGCATGGAATCGGGAATAAGTTCTTATATTGACATGGAACGAATGTACGTGTTCAAAGTATGGATGGAGAAGAGTTGAAAAATCTCAAATTAGGTCGCAGAGTCAATGTATTGCCCTGCAGTTCGCAGTAGGAATGCCATTGATGGAGGAAGGGTAGAAATTAATTATTATTTTTGTTCATTTGCTATTGATGGCAGGGAAACAACGTTGTTTTGTCTTTTTTTTTTTTTTTTTTGTTAATGTAAAACCTTCTAGCGGGAAATTAGTTCAGTATTATAATTCACCAGTAAGTTGATTCTTATTTATTGATTTCGATATCTAGTAAGAAATTGTTTTGGGTTTTAATAAAAAGATATAACTACTACCTACTGTGGGAAAGTGCAGTTAAGGCTTAGAAGCTTATGACTTAAGCTCGCAATACGGCTATTTAAATCCTTTTTTTCACTTAAGCCACTTGAGACTTTAATGAACCGCAATGATTTTGCAGGAAAACCCCTTAATGTAGGTGCTCTTGTTTCGTTGAGGTTTCCTCCATCACCTTGATTTTATGTGTCAGATTGCACAATGAAGGGTGTTTTAAATCCAGGATCTGCGATCTTTCTTAAAGGCCCAACTATAATTGCTGAAGTGGACTAGCTTTTATGTCAAAAAACCGGACGAAAATTTCCTTAAGTGAGCAAAAGAATTAGATTTGGTCATCTCTTCTTTACCCTGTCAAATTCAATTCAGCAATGAGGGAATTTAACCGTAGGTATTAGTAAATTTTGATGGAAAATTTAACGGACGAAGCAATTACATTATGGTTTGTTCATAGGGTTCGTGTATATTTGCTGATTCACTAAAGCATGCTTGCTTTTTTGTTGAGCCTTATAACTTTGAAATTTCCAAATTCCGTTAAAAATTTCGATACAACACCCTGTTTACCCACGAAACACCGTTAAGGCGTCAACCTTGTGGGATCAGTATTGCGATAGCTTTAATGGATAACAAAGCATATGTAAGTAGTCGATTTGATGATCACTTATGGATACCCTTCGATAGTAGGCGTGAGGAGTTTCGAGTTTCGTTAACAAAGAGTGAACCCGAACGAGGAGATTCCGATTTTTTGACATGCTGTTTCCTTAGTCGCTGAAGATCGATTCTATTGCCGATGTGTTTTAATAGGATATGCATTCTTTTTCATGATACTGTTTGTTTTTTTAAATTTCGGTAACATTATCGATCGATCAGCCTTTCGAACTACTAAGATAGGTGAACTCCTTGGATTATCGACAAGGCGCTTCAGATTTTGGTTTATTGTGATGGCTAAAAGGGATAATATTTTGCGCCCTTTTTCTTACAGATATCAGTTCAACTAGGCTTTTTCTTTAATATGCCTAGACCCAAGGTCAAAATATATAAAGAACAATATTAAGAAAACGAAGAAACCAAAAGTTAAGAAAATCCTAAGTACCGTAGTTAATCAGCAAAGAATGTCGCAAACACACAAACAAAAAATCCTCTTAAACGTTATCCTCCATCCAAAGCAATTATCATCATCTCTAACGTTTATTGTGTTCGCGCTTAAGAAGACCTAAACCGGAAACTTCCCTCCATGCCATTTAGCCGTCGAAAATTTAATTAAAAGTTATTGTGAATCACACATTTTGCACACTTTTGCTCCGAGCAAAATTAAAACTGTCGTTTTTTTCTGTTGCCTTCCTCACTCAAATGATGACAGACCATTAAACTTGCAAGTGGGTTTTCGTTTAATAACATCAAACGCACGACGATGACGACGACTGATGGCCATTCCCAATCTCCATTTCCCGACAAAATCTTAACCTCTATCATTAGAAATGAAATTAAGTTTAAGCTAAAATAGTCAGAAAGACGCAAGCTGTGATTGTGTCTATACTAGTGCTCTTGACTCTGACCGGGTACTCGAAATAATACCCGGGTATCCGGGTACCCGGGAACCCGAGGTATTCAATATTACCCGGGTACCCGGGTACCCGGGTATTTGCATGGTTCGGGTACCCGGGTACCCGGGTATTTGAAACATAACGATCGTGTATCCGAGTACCCGGGTACCCGAGTACTCGGTACGCTTACGCGATGAAGCTAAAGTTGTTTGAACAAATGGATGCGTTTATGAAGGAAGTTTTCAATAACATTTTGTATTATTTGTTCTCGGTTAATAAAAATAATGATGGTGGTTAATTAATTGTCTATTTCAATTGCAAGGAATTGCAAGTTGGAGGTGGATTATTATGAATATGTAGTTTATTATTGTCATAAGATTAGATACTCTTAGGATGGATTTCGCTAGTCCTTATAGCAATAGTTTTTTGTGCTGTTTTTTTTTCATTCATTCGTTAAAAAATGTCATTGGATATGATTTTATTAGGGGTTGAAAAGATATAAAACCGATCTTGTGCGTCGTCGTCGTCGTCGTAGTCGTAGGTAGTCGTAAATAAAGAAGAAATTAAGCTGTTGGCAAGATTTTGTTGATTTATTGTTGTTGCAAGATCGTACGAAAAAGAAATGCAAGTTGTTTTTGGATAATGATAGTTGAAAGGGATGATTTTATTATGTTGGTTAACCACTGTCCTGGTATAATCTATGAGTGTAAGAACAGGTAGTTGGTGCGTTTGCTTTTTTTTGTAATTCATAAAAAATGACATTTGGTAGAAAATATTAGATGGATTATAATTTTATTAGGGGTTGAAAAATTTTAAATTTCTTACATATGTATTATGAATTAAACTTTTAATTTAATAAAAATAATTTAAAAAAATAATTGTTCTTTTCATTTTCCATTCGCAATTATATTTTAAATTTCCACCTGGTAACAATCATAGCAATTTTTTATTTGTTTCCATTTTTTGCCATTTCTAAAAAACAATAATACATGCAATAAAATCCCGTCCCAGTACATTGTGCGTTACCATTCATCGTAATTGTTAAAAATGCTCTGGTGTCTACGAGTGGGTCATGTAGAGAAACCCAAACATTAAAAAAAATGTATGACATGCAAAAACCCAAATTAAAAATCCTGCAACTGAGGTCAGTCTTTACTTATATCGTAGAACTCATACAAACACTTGCCAACAGATTTTTGTCTTCTTTATTGACCTGTGGCTAAGAAAAAGACCAATCATAAACAGATGAACGACGACAACACACAAAATCGGTTATCTCAATTTTCAACCCCTAATAAAATTATAATCCATCTAATATTTTCTACCAAATGTCATTTTTTATGAATTACAAAAAAAAAAGCAAACGCACCAACTACCTGTTCTTACACTCATAGATTATACCAGGACAGTGGTTAACCAACATAATAAAATCATCCCTTTCAACTATCATTATCCAAAAACAACTTGCATTTCTTTTTCGTACGATCTTGCAACAACAATAAATCAACAAACACTTGCCAACAGCTTAATTTCTTCTTTATTTACGACTACCTACGACTACGACGACGACGACGACGACGACGACGCACAAGATCGGTTTTATATCTTTTCAACCCCTAATAAAATCATATCCAATGACATTTTTTAACGAATGAATGAAAAAAAAACAGCACAAAAAACTATTGCTATAAGGACTAGCGAAATCCATCCTAAGAGTATCTAATCTTATGACAATAATAAACTACATATTCATAATAATCCACCTCCAACTTGCAATTCCTTGCAATTGAAATAGACAATTAATTAACCACCATCATTATTTTTATTAACCGAGAACAAATAATACAAAATGTTATTGAAAACTTCCTTCATAAACGCATCCATTTGTTCAAACAACTTTAGCTTCATCGCGTAAGCGTACCGAGTACCCGGGTACCCGGGTACTCGGATACACGATCGTTATGTTTCAAATACCCGGGTACCCGGGTACCCGAACCATGCAAATACCCGGGTACTCGGGTACCCGGGTAATTCCCGAAATCATCGGGTACCCGGGTACCCGGTCCATGGATCGGGTACCCGGGTATCAAGAGCTCTAGTCTATACGGTTTAAGCCTCGCGGCAATGTAATTTTCATCCCCACTTGTTCAATGCAAATAAACTTTTCTTGCTACTTGACTTTTATGCGATGAGTGTAAGTGTTTGTCTGTCGCACTCTCGACAACACAAAATAAACATCCGTCGTTGTCGTTCGTCTTGTCTCTCTAAATGACGCAAAGCTTATAAATGTGTGTACTGTATCCACTTTTCCAGTTGATGTTTACGTATGCATTACATCAACCGAATAGATGAGGATGTGTGTACAGGGAACACACACATTACCAACTTAAAGGCATTTTGATTTGGTTCATATTTGGAATTCAAATCTTTGTCGACTATCAAATCGACTCAAGTCTATAATATTGAAATACACAAATCTTTCTGAAAAAGGATACAAATCGAACAAATTGATGAAATTCCAAGAGCGCCAACTGTTGTTGCCTTGGTGCCTGGAGGGCATGTTAGAGACCTTCAAATTATTTGGTGATACAGGTTTTCGGAAGGGAAATGTTTTTTGGGTGATAGAGTGAGTGTCAGGGAATGTCGAGTGTCTTATGTCCTTACGTGAACGCCTTTGACTGTCGATTTGTTTCATGAATAAACAGGCAGTCACCATAAAAAAAGTACACGTCTTTTTGATTGGTGTAAACGCCATCGAAAATATGGAAGACAAGATGCCAGCAGTTTTTTCTTATGTCATCAATTCATGATAAAAAATTGTAAAGTGTCTTTATCAAAAAGTCGCTGACTTTAAAATCACAACTGCAATAGAACGTCTTACACCCAACCGAATAAATGCCCCAAAGACTCAAATTGTAAGGGCAGTTGAAACTCCACCTTTCAATTTGCTCCTCGGCCCCATACTTCCCTCCGTCAGCCTCTTGTCTATAATACAGAAAAGCAATACCAAGAACCAAATGCAATTTTGCGGTTTCGCAATGAATTTCCAATTGATTGAACAGAAAACTAAATTTGTACGATTCCGGTCCAGTGGTTTTAAGAAGGCTCCTGCAAGGGGCAGGACCTGTTTCCTGTTTAACTCGCTATTTGCATACATTTGACTATGTGTTGTCTGTTCCAGGCCTGATCAATCAATTTCAATCAGTTCGAAGGCAAGCTGTGAACATACAGCCAGGAAGCTCGGTCAATTAGTGCATACAACAGTGCAATACCAATAAAAACCCCATTTATCGGGAGAGGGGAACCATGATGGAAATAACTTTAGTTTAAAGAGCTTTCTGTGTGTAAACAACTCGTAATCGTAACTTGCCCTCTAGCGGCTTATCACATCGCCGACTGTATCGTATCCATTTGGATGATGGCCAAGTCGCATAATTTGACTTGCTTTATCTCAGGCTATCCATCGCTCGCTCGTTCGCTTGTCTGTCGCATAATGATTACGCTGCTGTTAACAGCCGCCACGCCAACATCTGTTGTTGGTTGGGTCTGTATTCTGTAATGCAGAATTGCGAGTTCCAGGATTTCATTAAATTTTATGACAGTTGAATGAGGAGACAACTTTTTGGGGTATTGCCAGATAAACTCTAACTAAATTTCATCAATATTTCGTGTTGGGTCCTTTCACTTGTTCGTCCATAACCCAACACGTTCCACATACATTATCTGCTTTTGTCACTCTCTTTGTGTGTCCAAAAAGTCACGCATCCATTTTGAAACAGCATATGCGGACAAACTCAAGAACTCCAAAGGATGTGACTTTGCTAAATTATGATTATGTTAATTATTATTATTTGCCTTTGTTGTGTGTCGACCGTAAAGTTCTGACCGAGTCCGAGGACGAGACGCACTCATGGACAATTGAATAATTCAAATTGTAATCTGATTTGACTATCTCTCTTTTATGGGCAGCATAGCAGCATGTGTCGGAGTGGACACTGGCTTGGCAATTTCCAGAACAATGACCAAAAGTGTTTCATTTCCATCATAATCGTAGTCGTAGAGACCTAGACCTGCTCTCCATGAGTAAGAATAAATTTAATTTTGATGGGAATTTTAATTGGAATTGGATATTTTATTAAACCAAATGCATGTAATTGTTGCAGGTTGAACGATTTTGCAGACCAATTATTATAAGGTTGGGTTTGGTCTCCTCATTTATGGAAAACAGGTGGTGATAAAGTGCAAACGTTTTCAACATTTATTGAATTAGCTTGTTTTGGATTCTTCTTTCTGAGCCCAAAATTTGTATGCTTCCGTTCAAATTTGTGTTTTTTCACACAAATTGGTTTGAACAAGACAAAAATCCTCGACTATTAGGTTTGTTTTTTAATATGCAATTCTTCAAGCTAGATTCCATTGAAAGTCTTGGTTGGTTGGGCAAATGTTGCATGCTGTTGTGTCTCAAATGGTCCATCCGTTTAGTCCAATTTTGGCATACTCTTTCTTACATTTCAATCGGTCTCTCACGAATAAATGCTTCAATAATGGCTTCCAGTTCCAGTTCGAAGATGGCTTGTCGCTTAAGACATGCGCTTTAGTGTAGAGCGTTGGATAACTCGATCTAGGCGACCAATTGACCGGCCGAAAATGTGAAATTGACTTTTCAGCGAACTCGCCTCTCAATCAGTCCATCGTCCATTGTTAATCGTGCTGGTATGTGGCAACATCTTATTTAAAGCAAATGTCATACAAGTCAAGCTCTTCCACTGTGCGAAATGCAGTTGGTTATCTTCGCACGGTAGCGCTCACCATTTACAGTAGCGTTGCGACTCTAATCATCTTTGAAAAAATACGGTCCAGCCCACAATTCGCACCAAACCGACCGAACAGTAACCTACTTTATCTGGATATGGAATACGGCTGTTTTACTTCTTCTCGCATCCATTCAACCAAAATTGAGCTTCGTCGCTGAACATAATTTTTCGATAAAAAAGTGGATGTTCCGCATTGTGGTAGGTTTTTCGGTTTCAATTCTCCCACCAGCTGTATTTTGAAAGGCTTCACACCTAAGTCGTTCCCCAAAATTTTCCACGTGGCATGTGGAGTAAAAGAGGCCCTTTTCTGAAAAACGGCGCCGAATGGGATACCTAGTGAGTCTGGTCTTCCTTTGGTGCGAAAATAACTCGATCTCCAGCCGCGCTTGTGGAACATATTTATTTCTTTTTACTTAAGGATAGTTTGGAATATTTTTCATTGTTCATTCACGAGTTCCAGAATCCAGACTTTGGTTGCTTTGGACAAAATTTTACTTAATATCCAAAAAGTATGCAATGTTTTTTTATCTCTTGATCTTGAGCATCAGCATCAGTCCCTCACTCTGCTTATAAAATTGAATCTTCAACGGAAATTCCTCTGAAACGTATATAAAGCTCGAAATGTCTGTTTTATGAAACTCTTCACTTCTATCCGAACATAAATAATACTACTCACAGTTCAATGTATATTTCATCCCCGAATGCACTCCAATAATTCCAATAAAAATCGAAATCTCATCCCGGACCATAATAGAATGAAAAGCCTTTTACTCGAAGACTGCTTGTTCACTTGCTGTTCCATCGTTTTATTTTTGTCTTGCAACCCCAAAATTGCTCGAAAAAGCGTAAAATCGAATTCCAACAATCTTTAAACAAAGTTTTATAAAAAAAAATCGTCTTCTTCCCCATTTTTCTAAAAATAAACAAAAATACTGAAAAGATTTCGTTTCCCCAAATTTATAACCGAATTTAAATTAATCCTTAAAGCTGAAATGGGCACCGATTTCTCTTTCATGTTGTTGTTTTCTCTTCTTTTTTTTATTTCTATATCCCATCCATGCATCGGCAACTACCGAAATGTCCTCATGCATTGGAAGGAACTTCTAAGGAAGAGATCCTTTGAAGAAAGGCGACCAGGACCACAAATAAATTCTATAATAAATGTGTGTATCCTTGCACAAGCACACACTGTAAATCAACTTGTGTTGAAGACAAACCAAACTTCCTTCATTTCGTTCGTAGAACTTCGACTTCGACTTCCTTACATATTGGTCGGTCGGCCCTTCTCCTGACCTCTTCTGTGTTGAATTTATGTTTTGCCAATAACAACCTTCTTCGCCATCTCCTTTTCACTCGATGTGTTCCTTCAGTTGAGTTTAGTCCAGACACGACACAACAACAACAACAACAACAACAACAACAACAACAACAACAACAACAACAATCGAATAAGTATATTTTTAGGCATAACTGGTCGAGTTTAAGTTATAAACTTGGGTCTGGACTTATGGCCTAGAGCGAATTTTTAATATCCTGTTTCCATGTCTAGCTGGCTCACTGCACTCGGGTGGGCCCTGTATATACTTGGACTCAATCTTCAGTTAAATATTTTTTTTTTTTTTTTTTGATAAAAAAAAGAGTAGATAGAATTTCGTGTTAAAATTGCCCAAATAAAAATCAAGGAGTTGCCTTCGAGCGGGTCTCGAGTTGAAAATTCTTTTATTGAATTTCGCTACTCCTAACGACAGAGAATAAAATATTGTAGAGAAAGGATCCAAAGATAAAGATTGCGATGCAATTTGTGCAGGAAATAAATTCGATAAGAAAGGAAGCTTTTATTTCTTCGGATTATTCTTTTGTTCAGAATGGAAAGGTTTGGTATATTAATTGGGAGATGCCAAAAGCCTCGATAGATTATAGAGATTAATTAAAGACAAAGGGAAAGAACAATCGCATTTATTTTTAAACAATATTTAATTAAGAAAAAGGAACAATGGCTGAGCTCGAAGGCACCAAAGCAGCTAATTGATCCTCTGGGCTCAAGGGACATTAATTGAGGAAAAAGTCTTCTGACAATCCACACCATTCTTTCTTTCTCATTGAGATGGGAACAGATATTTTTTCAAATTTTGTCTCTTACTTACGTACTTATGGTGGCGCTACAGTCCAGGTCGGACCAGGGCCTCACCCAACAAACATCTCCAGCCAGCTCGGTCCCTTGCTAGCTGTCTCCAGTTTCGCACGCCAAGTTGGTTCAGGTCCTCTACCACCTGTGTGCTCCACCTGAGTCGCGGTCTTCCTCTTCTGCGACGTCCTTCCGGGTTGGATTCGAAGGCTCTACGAGTCGGAGCATATTTTTCATTCGCTCAACATGACCCAACCATCTAATTCGTTGGACCTTAACTTTTCTGGCTAGGTCAGTGTTTCTGTAAGGCTCGTACAGTTCTTGGTTGAATCTTCGTCTCAATTCTCCATTTATGCAGACAGGACCAAAAATCACTCGAAGAATTTTTCTCTCGAAGCAGCCCAAAGCGTTTTCATCGGATGTTGTCATGGTCCATGTCTCTGCACCATACATGAGGACCGGGATGATGAGGGTTTTGTAGAGTGTCACTTTAGTTGCTCGGGCGGGAGAGGACTTTACTACTCAATTGCCTTTTAAGTCCAAAGAAGCAGCGATTGGCAAGAGTTTGATTTCAGCGCTGGTGTTGTTGTCTGAGTTGAAAGCGGATCCCAGGTAGACAGAGTCCTTAACTACCTCGAAGTTAAATCTGTCTATGTTGACGTTTGCTCCAAGACGTCGATGTTGGTAGTTCTTTCTTGTTGACAGCATTAACTTGGTCTTGCCCTCGTTAACCGCTGGACCCATCTTCCTGGCCTCAGTCTCAAGACTCACAGACGCTCCTCTGACATCACGCTGTGTTCTTCCAATTATATCAATGTCGTCTGCGTATACTAGTAGCTGGACGGACTTTTGAAAGATTGTGCCTCTGGTGTTGACGTTGGAGCTTTGCACAATCTTTTCAAGAATGATGTTGAAGAAATCGCATGACAACGCATCGCCTTGTCTAGAACCTTTTTTGACATCAAAAGCGTCCGTTAGGTTTTTTCCGACCATGATGGAACAGCGTGAGTTTTCCATTGTCATCTTACACAGCCGGTCTTACAATTGGTCTCTATAGACGCTGTCATACGCGGCCTTGAAAACGATGAAAAACTGGTAGCTATCGATTTGAAGTTCCTGGGTCTTCTCCAAGATCTGCCGTAGGGTGAATATTTGATCGATGGTGGACTTTTCGAGTCTGAAGCCCAACTGATAAGGACCTATCAGGTTGTTGACGAAGGGCTTCAAACGTTCACACAGCACGGCAAACAAGATCTTATAGGCGATGTTAAGGAGACTTTTACCTCTGTAGTTGGTGCAGTTCAGCGGATCTCCTTCTTTGAGGATTGGACATACGATGCCATTCATCGGGCATGCTTTCCTCCGACCAAATTTTGCAGATGAGCTGGTGCATGCTCCTAACCAAATCATCTCCAGCTGCTTTGTACAGTTCGGCATCTAGCCCGTCTGCTCCAGCGGCTTTGTTCGACTTAAGTTTAGATATCGCTATCTTCACTTCGTCCATGTCGGGTGGGTGGAATTGTTGGCCTTCTGCACCCAAATTGAACGGTTCTATATTGCTGGCGGAGTTTTGGTCGTCATCGCCATTATACAGCTTGGAAAAGTGGTCTTTCCATATCCTCAGTACTGACTGCGGTTCTATTACGATGTTCCCATGATGGTCTCTACAGCCTTCGGTCCGGGGTGTATACGTCCTGGAGGTTTGTTTCACCTTTTTGTAGAACTTTCGAACCTTGTTCCTGTTGTGGCATCCTTCTATCTCCTTGATCGCGCGCTTCTCATGCTCCCTTTTTTTTCTTTCTGAGAAGCTTATGCTCCTCTCTCCTTTTCTGCTCGTAGAGCTCACGAGCTGCTCGTGTCCTTTTTTGCAGCGCCGGCCGCTTTGTATGCCTCTTGTTTAGCTGCATGTGCTCGCCGGCACTCATCGTCAACCCAGTACCTTAGTAAAAATCATCTTGATCTGCTTTCTGCTCTCTTCTCGTTTTCCAATTTCTTTCACTAAAGTTTCTTTCATCCTCCAAAACCACTTAAAATTCCATGTTCTATTTACAAACGTTGCGAACATCTTTCTAACAATTTGTTCCCATTTTCTAAACGGTAGGTGGCTACCACTTCTCGCACGAGAAATTTCTTAATCACACTTAAATCGCTTGCCTCTTGAAATCACAAGCTCTTTAGCACCATTTCCCTGTCATTAACACTCATCTCTTGCTCTCTCTCATTACACATTCCAGTTGCGTCTCTGGTTGTATTCTACGTCTGCTCACAAAAGCCCAATTTAATGTCTCCCTGCAATTTTGCCGACTGGCATTGCTGCTCAACGAACAATTCATAATTAAAAATTATTCTCCGTAATTATTTTCCACTCCCCAAACGTTCTGTTCCACAAAAAATAGCAGCTCCAGACAACGAACTACAACGACCATGCCGACCGACAACAACGACGACGGCAGCTCATCCCCTGCTAATGATGACAACTTTTCCTATTTCTTTATTCTTTAATACTTAACGGTGAACAATACGCAAAAATTATTATCATCAACTCCATCCTCCTCCCTCCAGCGAGAGATACGTGACTTATTGTTAACGCATTCATGAATTTACGATTTTTCCAAACGCACCGAGACTGACAAGTCAAAATACGCTGCTAACAGCCGGCAACCGGCGACGAGTGAAAGTGATTTTTGTTTGGGTGCCTCTTCCCTCCATCCCCCCTTCAATTTTCCATTCAACAATAACATCCAAAATTACGACTGGCCAATTGTTATCACGGATTGTTTTATCCCCTTCGATATTTTTATTCATAAGGAAGGGTGGCTCTGCCCCTTCTCATTTGAGCCGATTATCTGCTGTGTTTGTACTGTCTGCAAACTTTTGGATTATTGTATCTTTCACATTTTGGGGGCGGCGAAAAAAAGAAACTCCAAACTGAAAATGGAGTATTGGAAATCATTTATCATCATTGTTATGCGATAAAAAGCATCGACTTTTAACGGACCATTTAACTCCTGCTGTCCTTTCGACTTCCTTAAACGGCCCAAAACTTATTTTTGTCTCTCTGTTTCTTTTTGCAGAACTTTATCGTTCGCAGTTCGAGTCAGCCAAGCACGATGGCTGTGTCGGTGCGTCTCCCACCCGAAACCGGACCATACATCGAGCACTACCTGATCCAATCGAATGGCGGCGTGCTGAGTTTGGAAAACTCACGCTTCAAATTCGACTCCATTCCAGCTCTAATTGCTCACTACGCCCAATGCTGTGACGAACTGCTAGTCCAGTTAATCTTGCCACGAGCTCTGCGAGAGGCCAACAATCGTCCGCAGCTCTCGTCGCTGGCTCTGCTGGGCCAGGAATTCGGGCGGTATCCGATGTCCACCTCGAATCAGAATGAAATCAAGTCGCCAAACTCGCTCACAGACACTTCGGGCATTGGCATGACAGTTTTCAGCTCGGCGACGAATTCACAAAATCAGCAGATGGCTGGGGCGGCAAAGCTCTTTAGCCCGACCAACCAGTTGGCCGGACTCTTTGGTCCATTGGGTACTCCATCAGACACTAACTCGAGCATGAGTAGCTTCACAACCAGCGGTGGTCAGAATATGCAACTCATGAGTCCCGAATCTGTAGACAGTGTTATTCTGACAATGCGCCAGTCGATGTTGGCAACAATCGAGCTCTAGGAGTTGGTGGAGCCGGTGGCGACACCAAATTATCTACATTCAAATCGACGTCACAACAAAAACTCTCCAACATGGACAACGGCATTAGACCAAAGCGTCCAACGCCACCAAACACTCTAAATCTGGGCCTACGGAAGCCTCCAGCTCCTCCGGTGCGATGGTCAAACCCTCTCACACCCAACAGCCCTGTTCCTCCAGCAGGCGACCACCTCTTTGCAGTCACAACTCCCACAACCTACTGCGTAGACATTAAAAATCAACAACAATTTGTCGAACTCATATCCCCACCATCAAACCACAACAATGCAACTTTCCAAACCTTCTCGAAGCGTCTGTCGCCCGAGGGCGAATGCAAGGACACCCTCTCATCGCAGGGCTCATCGAACAATCGCTGGAACTCACAAAGTAGCAAAGACTCGAATCAGAGCCAGAAGAAAATTCTCTCACCCGGCTCGAACACAGGCAGCAGTGGCAATGGCGGCAAGCAGAGGAAGATCAAGCAACGCAAAGAATCCAAACACTATCAGGAGTGCGACATACTCGAGAGTCAGCAAATCTACTGTCGCAGTGCTCTGGGTGATAAGATAAGCGATTATGAGGATCTATGGTCGAAGGATCCGAGCGAGAGGGCGGGATTGTTGAGGACTTTCCGCCCACCCGACGGAACGCAGGGCAAGAGGCCAGATTTATTGGCTGAAACTCGTAAGTTTTACGTTTATCTTTTTTTCTTTTGATGATTTTAATGTGTCGTATAATTTTGTTTACATCTACAATTACATCCTTGAATTGCAACATACTCTCGCCTGCGAACTCAGTCAGCTCCTCAGCTAGCCCGCCCTCAGAAACTCCCACTGCCGCTTGCCCCCCAGTGACGCAAACGACAACAACGGCCGTAACAAGTCCCGTATCTGAGACCACAGCCGATTTGTTAAGCCCGCTTGATGCCAACAAGAATTTCATTCAGATTCAAACTGACGTTCAGTCACGAAGTCGATCTGGCATGGCTCTCCCGCTCAACAGTGATGATACCGGATTGAAAACATCCGAATCGGATACAACGCCAACAGCTCAAACACCAGCTCGCGCAGCAAGCAGGGCAGTCCTTTCTATGCTGAGCCGGCCGATGCGTTGCGAGCTGCAGGACTGACTGCCAGCATTCTGCGTCGCAATCAGCGTGGTGCTCTCTTGCCTGCCAACCATCGCCATTCGGAACCGCCAAAGGGCGGACTAGCTCGCAAGCCAGTCTGTCCGGTGCTGGTTCCATCGGAAATCGAGAAAATCGCTGGCAGTCTGGACGAGTTGAAGAAAAAACAACAGCAGCCATTGTCGAAACGGCCTCGTGGACGCAACGATCACTGGCAAATCGACAGCAGTTGGGAGTTTATGGGCAAGCACAACGATGAGAATGATCCCGATTATGGCGACTACGACTCCGAGGAGCAGTGGAGTCGAGTCCCAGCACAGAAAAACCCTAGTCAGTTAAATGGTGGTGTTGAAAACAAGGAAAACAGCAAAGATCGACCGCTAACAGTTCATCAAATAATTGCCAAGCGTCTGCCGGATTTGAATTTGCCCGAGCTGGTGCGGTGTTCGACGCCCCAGCAGCAACAAACGAAAGAGTCCAAAAGTGACAATCAGAATGGCGGTTTTCGACTCTCGTCTTACGACAATGTCGAGAAGAATTTCGCACTGTCGTATTTCAATGGAATGGACTCCGGACAGTCGGACGATGGAACTGTCTTCTCAGAGCCATGGGATAGCACTGAATGGGATTCGTTTCTTTCTCCAGATGGTGAGTTTTGATTTAATTTTGGTTTGAGGCGATATGTTTGAACATTTTTATCTGTAGATTCTATCACATCTGAATCAATTCATCTGTCAAAGTGTCGTCCGACACTTTTGTCAGAGGATGACTCAACAATAATTGAAGATATTAGCAGCACCAAAGATAGTCAAGGCACCTTGAAGGCAAACCGGTCAAGGTATCAAACAACAAATAATAGTAATCAGAAAGTTGCAACGATATTGAGGAATCCCAGCATGAGGGATAGGGAGATTTTGTGTAAGTCTTTGAAAATGGATTTTATTTGACAATTAGACTTAAGATTTAGATCGTTTAGTATACTCTTCGGCTACGTGATTCATTCTGTCACGATTCTGTGTAATTATTACGGCTTCATCCAATATCACACTTCAGCTAAGTTATGTTCACTAGTCTTTCGAACGACATCAATGTAAATGGTGCTTTTGGTAAAAAGTCAGGATTTTGGTCTTCATTGTGAAGATTGGCATGTTTGGAGACATGCACTTACTTATGGTGGCGCTACAGTCCAGGTCGGACCAGGGCCTCACCCAACAAACATCTCCAGCCAGCTCGGTCCCTAGCTAGCTGTCTCCAGTTTCGCACGCCATGTTGGTTCAGGTCCTCTACCACCTGTGTGCTCCACCTGAGTCGCGGTCCTTCCGGATTGGATTCGAAGACTCTACGAGCCGGAGCATTATTTTCCATTCGCTCAACATGACCCAACCATCTAATTCGTTGGACCTTAACTTTTCTGGCTAGGTCAGTGTCGCTATACAGCTCGTACTTGGTTGAATCTTCGTCTCCATTCTCCATTAATGCAGACAGGACTAAAAAGCAGCCCAAAGCGTTTTCATCGGATGTTGTCATGGTCCATGTCTCTGCATCATACATGAGGACCGGGATGATGAGGGTTTTGTAGAGTGTCACTTTAGTTGCTCGGGAGAGGACTTTACTACTCAATTGCCTTCTAAGTCCAAAGAAGCAGCGATTGGCAAGAGTTTGATTTCAGCGCTGGTGTTGTTGTCTGAGTTGATGGCGGATCCCAGGTAGACAAAGTCCTTAACTACCTCGAAGTTAAATCTGTCTATGTTGACGTTTGCTCCAAGACGTCGATGGTGGTAGTCCTTTTTTGTTGACATCATTAACTTGGTCTTGCCCTCGTTAACCGCTAGACCCATCTTCCTGGCCTCAGTCTCAAGACTCACAAACGCTCCACTGACATCATGCTGTGTTCTTCCAAATATTTCAATGTCGTCTGGTAGCTGGACGGACTTTTGAAAGATTGTGCCTCTGGTGTTGACGTTGGAGTTTTGCACAATCTTTTCAAGAATGATGTTGAAGAAATCGCATGACAACGCATCGCCTTGTCTAGAACCTTTTTTGACATCAAAAGCGTCCGTTAGGTTTTTTCCGACCATGATGGAACAGCGTGAGTTTTCCATTGTCATCTTACACAGACGGTCTTACAATTGGTCTCTATAGACGCTGTCATACGCGGCCTTGAAATCGATGAAAAGGTGGTAGGTATCGATTGGAAGTTCCTGGGTCTTCTCCAAGATCTGCCGTAGGGTGAATATTTGATCAATGGTGGACTTTCCGGGTCTGAAGCCACACTGATAAGGACCTATCAGGTTGTTGAAGAAGGGCTTCAAACGTTCACACAGCACGGCAGACAAGATCTTATAGGCGATGTTAACGAGACCTATACCTCTGTAGTTGGTGCAGTTCAGGGGATCTCCTTTTTTGAGGATCGGGTATACGATGCTGAGGTTCCATTCATCGGGCATGCAAATTTTGCAGATGAGCTGATGCATGCTCCTAACCAAATCATCTCCAGCTGCTTTGTACAGTTCAGCGGCTAGCCCGTCTGCTCCAGCGGCTTTGTTCGACTTAAGTTTAGATATCGCTATCTTCACTTCCTCCAGGTCGGGTGGGTGGAATTGTTGGCCTTCTGCACCCAAATTGAATGGTTCTGTATTGCTGGCGGACCCTGGAGGTTTGTTTCACCTTTTTGTAAAACTTTCGATTCTCGTTCCTGTTGTAACATACTCTATCTCCTCTATCGCTGGATTCTCATGCTCCCTTTTTTCTTTCTGAGAAGTTTATGCTCCTCTCTCCTTTTCTGCTCGTAGAGCTCACGAGCTGCTCGTGTCCTTCTTAGCAGCACCGCTCTTTTTGTTTATTGGACCTTATTTCAAAGCATTTCGCATGCTTTACACCACCGTCCCTTGCTTTAATTATTGAGGAATATGTTAGAGGTAAGTTTGGGCCCGAAGATTCTTCCAACCATATTCTGGCAGTTTAAAGAAGTAGTCTTAAATTCACACTTGATATTATTAAGCTTGATTCTTCATTTTCATTTGCAGTTGCCAAGGACCATAAGTAGAATTCTATTAAACCACTACAAATGGGACAAAGAGAGGCTCATGGAACGGTACTTCGATGGCAATTCCGAGAAGCGCATGTCATCAATCCGTTTATTAAATCAAATTTAGTGAACAAACCAAAGGTAAGTGTTTCCTGCAGCAAAACAAAATCCCATAACTGAACATGTTCCCAAATTTCGTTCTAGCAACAGGTATCGTCGTCTTCTCTAGCTGAAGAATGTGAAATCTGCTTTACATTGCTGCCTCCGAATGTAAGTTGTCTCGTTTTTCTCTTTTTGTATACAAACTTAACTAGTTTCGAAATTCTTTTGCAGGCAATGACAGGCTTAGAATGCGGCCATCGCTTCTGCAAGGCCTGCTGGGGCGAATATCTCACAACGAAAATCGTCACCGAGGGCAACGGCCAATCGATTGCATGTGCAGCCCATGGCTGTGATATTCTCGTCGATGACGTGACCGTCACCAAATTAGTTACCGATCGTCGAGTCAAAGTCAAATACCAGCATCTCATTACAAATAATTTTGTGCTGTGCAATCGCCTATTGCGCTGGTGTCCGTCCGTCAATTGCACTTACGCCATCAAAGTCACATACGTCGATGCACGCCCGGTGCGATGCAAGTGCGGTCATTTATTCTGCTTCGATTGCGGTGAAAATTGGCACGGTCCGGTGCAGTGTCGGCTAAAGAAATGGATTAAAAAATGTGATGACGATTCGGAGACATCCAATTGGATTGCAGCCAATACAAAGGAGTGTCCCAAGTGCAATGTGACAATTGAAAAGGATGGCGGCTGCAATCATATGGTTTGTAAGAATCAAAATTGCAAACATGAATTCTGTTGGGTGTGTTTGGGATCATGGGAGCCGCACGGATCGTCCTGGTACAATTGCAATCGATTCGATGAGGACGAGGCGAAGACGGCTCGTGATACTCAGGAGAAATTAAGGTCTTCATTGGCGAGGTATCTGAATTATTACAATCGCTATATTAATCACATGCAATCGCTGAGGTTTGAAAATAAATTGTATGCACAATATGCTAAGCACAAAATGGAGGAGATGCAACAACACAACTGTAACGAGCTGCTTTGTCTAAAGGGATAGCGCTGGTATGCTGGTAGCCACTATAGCTCGTCGGTGGGAGTGGTTCTTTCCCTTAGCTCGTACAAAAAAAATCATACCGCATACGAACCCACACACCTTTTGTGCTATATATTCTCTATGTTTTGTGCAGGGAAAGCGATTGCAGTGATATTATAAAATTGCAAAAAAAAATCCATGTGCGAATTGAACAATTAAGAGGATCTTATAATGGCCAAGGCCAGTCGATATTCACATGGAACTAAGCGAGTAAAGGAACTCAAACGTGGGAGCCGTACCTTACACCCTGTGTCTCATAAGCCGGGCCAAATGTTCCATCAGATAAGTTTATACATAAATTGATATTTTTGTTAGTTCCGATTCTTTGTTGATAAGTTTCGTTTTTCTTTTCAGATTTATTGGCGAATATCTTTGGAGTGGAATATACCAATGGGCTTACCCTCTCTAGTTTCGAGTTCATACATACATTGTTGGGGAAATTTCCAATGGAATGTTGGAAGTAGACTAGCGAAAGAAGAAAAATTTTGGAAGTCAGTGACAAAAGAGACGACATCGGACACGGTCGACGACGAGTTATATAATCTTAAATTTTGTTCAAAAAAACACATTTCATTCATTCATTTATAAAATAAAATTTCAAATACATAAACGTTTAGCGTACAGTTTTTTATCCTAATATTCGTGGTCCTTCGAGCATAATATCCATCTCTTTGGAAAAACGGTCAAATACAAAATTAATATGTCGGTGCCGGTGCGCAGAAGTGAAAGAATCAAACAAGTGTCAAAGGCGATGTCTGAAATCACAGGCGCGCGCCAACCATCATCATCGTTGATTACTTGCCGTGGTTTCAGCGACACCGACGATAAAAGTAAGTCTTCTTCAAGAACACAATCAACCATCATGAGCAGCAAACGGTTTCATCCAGACAACGCCAGTGTAAATAACGGAAACTGGAATGATGCCGACAAGACTTTATGTACTCAAGATGATGTAAGTAAATTGAGCAAACACGCACACACACGTAGAAACAACGCTTCCAATTCAGAAGCATATTTCCATGAGAAGACATCGACAGACAAAATTAAGAAAAAGACAACCTGCTTCAGTTTGAATGATATCGATTCTATGCGAGAGAGACGACAACACAATTAGGAAATTGACTTCCAACGAATTGAGAGCTGGTGCAATGCAACGCTATTCGAAAGAGACAGAGCTAGTTGCAACTCCGATTACAGAATTTTTGAATTGGAGAACAAAGTCGAACAATTAACAGACATGCTACAAAAATCAAACATCCACAATAATTGTCCTCAACAAAATCCTGTAAAAGAGAATCCACAGGCAGATATGACACCAATCCTATTTGGATCTGATGTCAACATTTATGGCTAGACAATCGAAGTTGGATTTACCCAAATTTGACGGCAAAAATCCTGAAGATTGGCCGCTCTTCAAAAACGAATACGACCGCATTACAAACATCGGGAAATTCACTCCCGCAGAGAATGTGACTAGACTCAGAACTGCTTTAAAAGAGAAAGCTTTCGAAGCGGTTAGCTCATTATTTCTACCTAACAGCGCAGACAAAATAATGACAATTTTGGAACGCAAATATGGTCGTCCTGACATTATCATCAAATCGCTTATCGCTAAAACAAATCTCATCGAATCTCCGAAAGAAGACGATCCGTCATCCATCGTAAATTTTGCTACTGCCGTCGAAAATCTGACCATCATGATAGAATTGTTAGATAGACCAGAGTATCTTGCGAATCCTCAACTTATTGAAGAGCTTGAACGAAAACTTCCATCCATGTTTCACATTTTGTGGTCCGACGTCATTTATGGTAGAGAGAGATATGATCTACGCGATCTTTCTAACTGGCTAGACAGAAAATCTCACGCAGCCTCTCTTCGAATTCCTACATCAACAAACCTCAGCGCAAAATAACTGAGACGACGAGTAAGAAGAGTAAATACGGCGATTATCAAAAATGAGCATACAGAAAAATGCATAATTTGCTCTTCAAACTGTAAGAACGTGCCGAATTGCAAAAAGTTTCAAGACATGACCATTGACGACAGATGGAAGGCTGTGACAAAGGCATCGCTCTGCTTTTCTTGTCTGAAGAAAAATCACACCACATTTGACTGTCGACAAAAGACACAGTGCAAGTTGAGTAACTGTACAAGAAATCACCATTCTATGTTACATTCAGACAGGAGAGCTCCGCAAGTTGACGTACACCATCAAAATGCTCCCGAGATATGCGCTCACAGTTCCGCCACAGACGTGGCCACAAAACTCCGGATTCTACCAATTTATTTACAACACAATGACGTTTCAATCAGAACATTGGCTATTCTTGACCCAGGATCAACTCTGACACTTATGAGAAGCGACATAGCTGAGCTTTTGAAAGCAAAAGGTAATCCATCACCACTGTCTATTAAATGGTTCAATGGCGACTTAGCTGAGGAAGCTGATTCCATTTGTTTTTCGACCTCTGTCCAAGGCACCTACAAAGAAGCAAAAGAATACAAGCTAAGAGACATCAGGACCGTGAAGAAACTCCCACTTGTTCATCAATCAATCGACAAAAAGGCGCTTGTCAAAAAATGGCCTTATTTGCAGAAAATTGATTTCGAAAGCTACAGTGGGCAACCGACTGTTCTCATTGGAGAAAATAATAGCTTATTAATATCTACTCGCCAATTGATTCATGACAAATGGAACTCTCCAATCGCAAGTAAGACTTGGTTAGGCTGGACCATCAGCGGAAACCGACGGCAATTCCATGAGTCAAGCTTTCATTACAAATTCTGTTGCTAAGGCCGAAGACGATGAACTGCATGACCTAGTGAAATCATTTTGGATTTTGGAACATGCAATGTCGAAAAATGAAGAAAATAAAATGTCTCGTGAAGATGAAAAGGCACTCCAAATTCTAGAAAAAACAACGAAAAGAATATCCGAAAACCGATGGGAATCTGGCCTTCTATGGAAACACGAAGATGTCCATCTACCCACCGGCAGTAAAGAAATGGCTCATAAACGACTTCTGTTATTGGAGAAACGTCTTGATAGAGACGACGTACTTAAACATGCTTACAACGGTATTATTGACGATTACTTGAAGAAAGGATATTTACGAAAAATATCAACATCGAGTTCCCGGATTGGTCACGAATTTTATTTGCCTCACTTTCCTGTCATGAATCCAAACAAACCAGGGGTGGAATCGTGTAAGGTGATTTGTGATTATCACCTTTGTGACTATAAAATGTTGTAACGAAGCGTTACAGTTATTTTATTTTGTTCGACAAAATCCAGGAGCGGACCCTCGACAAAACTAAAAAAAAAGCATAAAATATCAACCGCGCGCCTGAAATACCCCCGACGGAAATCCGCCCCTGTGAAAAATAAAAGAGAAATACAAAACAGAGAGAGCATCGGAGCAACATCACTGCTCATAATAATTAAACACAACAACACGCAAGCACCGAACACGAGAAAAAGGAAAAAAAGCGAAAACTGATGCAACAACAAGAAACTACCGAAGCAACGTGCGACAGACGACATCACATGACAGCGACTTGGGTGTGATACGATTCACACCCAAGATCAACAGAAATATGCATAAAGGGAAGTGTTGTCGTCGACACAAATGAGTTCTGAGTTCTGACTCCGCTTCGGTAGAGTGAACGTTAGAGAAGTTTGCTACACCAGCATCCTATTTTAAATTTTTGCCGGGAAGCACTATATATTTAGAGCTACCTACCTGTATTTTGTATTGGGGGTATATTTCTTCAAAATATATTCTCAACCGACCGGGGCTTCTCTCCGATCCGATATTTTCCACTCCTTCTGAGTGTATCAAAGACAGGGCTTCGGCCAAACGTTTATTCAGTGGAGATTTGCCGCTCGCTGACAGAGGTTTATTTAGTTTACTCTTCCCTTCTGGAAAGTTAACGAACAGGGGCAATAGTCCAAACGTTTATTTCATAACACTTTGTTGTGAACAGGGGTCTGATTTTGACGAGACCTGGTTTATTCTTTGATCCACTCCTTCTGAGTGTATCAAAGACAGGGCTTCGGCCAAACGTTTATTCAGTGGAGATTTGCCGCTCGCTGACAGAGGTTTATTTCGTTTACTCTTCCCTTCTGGAAAGTTAACGAACAGGGGCAATAGTCCAAACGTTTATTTCATAACACTTTGTTGTGAACAGGGGTCTGATTTTGACGAGACCAGGGGTGGAATCGTGTAAGGTGATTTGTGATCGGTGATAATCACAAATCACAAATTTTGTCTGCGTAAGGTGATAGTCACAAGTGATAATCACCAATTTGCTACTTTTCCTTGTGACAACTATTTTGCTATCACATTAAATAAAATTTTTTGTTTATTGATACTTGATGAGTCAAATAGAATAAATATATTCGAACTTCAAATTTCAATTTCAATTTCAAAAAAGAAACTTTTTCGTTTCCTAATTTTCTGTTTTCCTAATTCTCTGCCCCGCCGTTTCTTTTTCAATATCCACTCATGTAATAAAATGCTTGCAAATAGTGGCGCTACAATCGGTTGCCAGAGTGATTGTACTAGTCATAATATGTCATTTGTTTTTTTGGGAAATGATGCCAAGCTTCGAAATATTTTTTGTGATCACCTTACACAGAAGGAAAATAAAATGTGATCACATTTGATAGTCACAAATGTGATAATCACAAATCACCTTACACGATTCCACCCCTGGTCTCGTCAAAATCAGACCCCTGTTCACAACAAAGTGTTATGAAATAAACGTTTGGACTATTGCCCCTGTTCGTTAACTTTCCAGAAGGGAAGGGTAAACGAAATAAACCTCTGTCAGCGAGCGGCAAATCTCCACTGAATAAACGTTTGGCCAAAGCCCTGTCTTTGATACACTCAGAAGGAGTGGATCAAAGAATAAACCAGGGGTGGAATCGTGTAAGGTGATTTGTGATTATCACATTTGTGACTATCAAATGTGATCACATTTTATTTTCCTTCTGTGTAAGGTGATCACCAAAAATATTTCGAAGCTTGGCATCATTTCCCAAAAAAACAAATGACATATTATGACTAGTACAATCACTCTGGCAACCGATTGTAGCGCCACTATTTGCAAGCATTTTATTACATGAGTGGATATTGAAAAAGAAACGGCGGGCAGAGAATTAGGAAAACAGAAAATTAGGAAACGAAAAAGTTTCTTTTTTGAAATTGAAATTGAAATTTGAAGTTCGAATATATTTATTCTATTTGACTGTTCAAGTATCAATAAACAAAAAATTTTATTTAATGTGATAGCAAAATAGTTGTCACAAGGAAAAGTAGCAAATTGGTGATTATCACTTGTGACTATCACCTTACGCAGACAAAATTTGTGATTTGTGATTATCACCGATCACAAATCACCTTACACGATTCCACCCCTGGTTTATTCTTTGATCCACTCCTTCTGAGTGTATCAAAGACAGGGCTTTGGCCAAACGTTTATTCAGTGGAGATTTGCCGCTCGCTGACAGAGGTTTATTTCGTTTACCCTTCCCTTCTGGAAAGTTAACGAACAGGGGCAATAGTCCAAACGTTTATTTCATAACACTTTGTTGTGAACAGGGGTCTGATTTTGACGAGACCAGGGGTGGAATCGTGTAAGGTGATTTGTGATTATCACATTTGTGACTATCAAATGTGATCACATTTTATTTTCCTTCTGTGTAAGGTGATCACAAAAAATATTTCGAAGCTTGGCATCATTTCCCAAAAAAACAAATGACATATTATGACTAGTACAATCACTCTGGCAACCGATTGTAGCGCCACTATTTGCAAGCATTTTATTACATGAGTGGATATTGAAAAAGAAACGGCGGGGCAGAGAATTAGGAAAACAGAAAATTAGGAAACGAAAAAGTTTCTTTTTTGAAATTGAAATTGAAATTTGAAGTTCGAATATATTTATTCTATTTGACTGTTCAAGTATCAATAAACAAAAAATTTTATTTAATGTGATAGCAAAATAGTTGTCACAAGGAAAAGTAGCAAATTGGTGATTATCACTTGTGACTATCACCTTACGCAGACAAAATTTGTGATTTGTGATTATCACCGATCACAAATCACCTTACACGATTCCACCCCTGGTTTATTCTTTGATCCACTCCTTCTGAGTGTATCAAAGACAGGGCTTCGGCCAAACGTTTATTCAGTGGAGATTTGCCGCTCGCTGACAGAGGTTTATTTCGTTTACTCTTCCCTTCTGGAAAGTTAACGAACAGGGGCGACAGTCCAAACGTTTATTTCATAACCTTTTGTTGTGAACAGGAGTCTGATTTTGACTAGACTCAGTTTATTCAGTGGTAACACTGACAGCCATATCTCCGACTATTTTATCTACGAAGGACCGCAACTATCCGAGAACCGAGAGGCAAGGAGTAACTCACCGTCGCTGTGTATTATTAGGTATCATTAGGTATTATAAGTAAATTGCCTATACAAAATTAGAATAAGAACTCTGTTAGACTTAAGGTATTGTTAAATAAAAAGCCGTTAAACTAATAGTGAAGGTTGGTTGTGTTATTTGGTTTGGATCTTTAACTCGACGTTTGGTGCTTAGTCGAGAACACTCTGGACAGACTGAGCATACCTCAGCCTTAGAAAGCAAGCATCACAAATTGGCGCCCGAGCAGGGACCCTAGAAGATTCCGAAAAACCAAACAATAACACTCTTCGAAAGGTCTCACCGACCGAATAAACTGGCTAACCAAAACGCAATACCAACCAACTTCACTCACCGCCGAAGCCGTTCAACAGAAGTGTTCCAGCGTGATTTTCCTGAATCTTCGAACTCCGACACATCTAGTGCTACCGACCGCCACCGCCGTTTTTCCTGTACCGATTTACCTGATTCTTTGTCAAGAATACCGACCGACCATAGCACTATGTCCGAGACCGATAATCAAAAAAGTCAGCCTTTGAGCCCAGTGAAGAACCTGGGATTCGTGTACTTCATGAAGAAGCAAGAGCTGATCGACACTCTGACAGCACAGACGCTGGACGCGACCGGAACTGTGCAAGTTTTGCGTTCTCGTCTCTACAAACATTTGAAGCAGTTAAGGGATCATGGATCGACCCAAAATCTCTGTCAAACTTGGGAGAACGCAATCGAGCAACGCCTCAACACCGACGACGAACCAACCGACAATACCGAATCGGAAGAAGGTTCCCGAAAGACGAACCCCGTTCCGATAAATCCGCCTGAAAAGAAAGCCCCACAGCACCTGCAAATTCCGCCCTTTGCGCCCGCCGCAAACAGAGGTCTGACCACATCCGACAACGCTGCATTATCAAGTCATTCACGGGCGTCTTACGCCACCCCTTCGTATTCCGGACCACCGGACCGGTATACATTGAACTACGAGGCGGAAGTCATGAATACCGTCCGTAAATGGAATGTAAAGTTCGACAGAACGGGCAATCCCCTAGAGTTCATCGAAAGAGTGACCGAGTTAACGGAGTGTTATAACATTCCACGGCGTTATATGCTCCGCACTCTGCCGGAATTATTTAAAGGAAACGCGTTGGAGTGGCTACGCGTGAAAATGGGAAGCTTGAGATCATGGGAAGACTTCCACCATGCATTTCTGCAATACTTCTTGCCGCCGCGGTACCTAACCAAACTCGAAGACGAGATATACCGCCGACGTCAGGGGCCACGAGAAAGCGCAAAAGAGTACATACTCAAAACGCAGTACCTGATCCACCAGCATCCTTTTATGACAATACCAGGCAACCTCGACCGGATCTATGATGGATTAAGACCTGAATACAGGTTGTACGCACGTCGCCGAGATTTTCAAACAGTTGACGAGTTAATACTGCTCGTCGAAGAACGCGACGCCATCAAGAGAGACGAGAGATGTGCGCAGAACGCTTCCACCCGCCAGCACGTCAACCCCGTAACGACTACTCCGCGACCGCAACCATCCTCCAGCACCGAGAGATACGATCGCCAGACGCATTGCTGGAACTGCAAACAGCGTGGCCACCGTAAAGAAAGTTGCCGAAGGCCATTCCGGCTATTTTGTTCGTTCTGCGGTCAGGACGGAACCCTAACGAAGGATTGTTCGTGCAGACGCACCAACGCTATAGGCAACCACAACACTCCGTATCAAGACCCCCGACCGTACGTTCCGATCAAAATACAACACGACATCTACCACGCCTTGCTAGATACCGGTTCAACAAAAACGTACATCGGTAAAAGGTTCCGAGACCACCTACGTAGGCTCAAGACAACATGTTATCGAGTAAACCAGAAGGTTAGGATGGCGAACGGTGTAACCAATCAACATAAACATCAACTTGGTCAAAACTATAAATCATTGAACGGTGTAACCGCAACGGTAAGGGAGAGGTACGAATTGACCCTTACGTTGAACGGCAAAGAAATTACGGAAGACGTCACTTATTTGCCTTCGCTAGAAGCCGATGTCTTACTCGGAATGGACGTCTTGAAACCCGCCGGCTTGCAGATATTCATCGACAACCAAATCGTAGAGGGTAGGAAGCCTGGTCAATACGTCGAAAGAGAAGCCTCCGCCTGTTCCGCTATATCACACCTGCTACCAGACCAGAACCTAGAACTAGAAAGATTTCTCGCAGAAGAACTCCCCACTTTCGACGACCTGAAGGGTATGGCTCACGTCCCGCCACACAAAATCCGATTAAAAACCGACGAACCGTTCAAACAACGTTACTACCCTCGGAACCCTGCGATGCAGAGAGTCATAGATGAAGAAATCGACTCACTTTTAGAAACCGGTAAAATAAGCCCCTCGAAAAGCCCGTACAGCTCCCCCATCGTACTTGTACGAAAGAAAGAGGGCTCCTGGCGCCTATGCATCGATTTTCGTCAACTCAACGAGGTATCTCATAAAGATGCCTATCCTCTACCATACATCTCCGCTATCCTGGACAGACTAAGAGACGCGAAGTTCATCTCCACTATTGACTTGAAGCAGGGCTACTGGCAGATCGCCCTCGATCCAAAGAGTCGGCCTTTTACTGCTTTCACCGTACCCGGAAGGGGGCTCTTTGAATGGAACGTTATGCCTTTCGGCTTACACTCTGCCGGCGCCACTTTTCAAAGAGCCATGGATTCAATTTTTGGATCAGATATGATGGACCACGTCTTCGTCTATTTAGACGACATCATCATAGTCAGTCGAACTTTCGAACAACATCTACGACACCTAGCCGAAGTCTTCCGAAAACTTCGAGATGCTAACATGAAGATCAACACCGAGAAATGCAGTTTTTGCCGAGACAGTTTGAAGTTCCTGGGCCACGTGGTAAGCAAAGATGGAATCCAAACCGACCCCGACAAAATCCGTGCTATACAGGAATTAAAAATCCCAACGTGTATAAAAGAACTCCGGCGACTCCTAGGCATTTGTTCTTGGTACCGTCGCTTCAAGATTTTTCGACGATCACCACCCCGCTTACATCGCTCCTCAAGAAGAACGCAAAGTGGGTATGGACGGAAGTACACCAAACTGCCTTCGATGCCTTGAAAAGGAAACTAACCGAGTCTCCCATACTTGCTTGCCCCAACTTCGATCTACCATTCACTCTGCAAACGGATGCCAGCAACTTTGGTATAGGCATTGTCCTTTCCCAGATGGAAGAAGGCAAAGAAAACGTCATTGCTTATGCTAGCCGAACCCTTACCGACCTCGAACAGAAATATGCTACGACGGAGAAGGAGTGCCTTGCCATTTTATGGGGCATTCGAAAGATGCGCCCTTACTTGGAAGGCTACCACTTCACAGTGATCACGGACCACCACTCCCTAAAGTGGCTCCATTCGCTCGAAAACCCCTCCGGTAGATTGGCTCGATGGGCCTTGGAATTACAGCAGTACGACTTCGACATCGTCTATCGAAAAGGGACCATGAATGTTGTAGCTGACGCCTTGTCCCGCGACCCCCTTCCGATTTCGGAGTCTGACGCTTTGGCCGCTGTAATAGAAACTGGACCGGATTGGACACAGAAAAAGATAAGCCTGATCGAGAAAAACCCAGACGATTATCCAGAGTTTAAAATCAATGACGGGCAGCTATATCGCCGATTCAACTCCAGCCACCCCCTGACCCGTTCGAGTGAATCAGAATGGAAGTTGTGCGTACCTATGACGGACCGCAGCAAAGTGCTCTTTGAGAACCACGATGATGTGACAGCCGGACATCTCGGAATTGCCAAGACGACCTCACGCATCATGCAACGCTACTATTGGCCAGGAATGTTCCGAGACATCAGCAAATACGTCCGTCAATGCCATTCATGCAATAAATACAAGGCCTCGCAACAAAAACCAAATGGGAAAATGTTCACTACCCCAGTGTGTGGACCATGGGAAACAGTATGCGCTGATTTCATGGGGCCACTCCCAAAATCTATGAAAGGCAATACTATGCTCCTCGTCTTAGTAGACAAGTTCACCAAATGGGTTGAAGTAATCCCCCTACGAACCGCAACCACCGCCAGCCTGATCAAAGCCATCCGCGAACGAATTGTAACTCGTTTCGGAGTACCGAAGACCTTCTTGTCCGACAACGGTACTCAATTCACGAGTAATCAGTTCGTCGAATTCTTAACCGACCTCGGCATCCAGCAACGACTCACCGCTCCCTATACGCCCCAAGAGAATCCGACAGAGAGAGTCAACCGCGTCCTCAAGACTATGATTGCCCAGTATGTGCAAGAAAATCATCGGTGTTGGGACGAACACCTACCTGAATTGTCTTTTGCCCTAAATACCAGTCGGCATGAATCAACCGGCTTCTACCCCGCAATGCTGAATTTTGGTCGCGAGCTACGAGTCCCGAGTGAGCTGACTACCGCCTTGCCGGAAGACACTGCCGCTGAAAATATCAATGCCCGTCAAGAACGCATGCGCACCCTCTTCCAAATGGTTCGAATGAATTTACAAAAAGCGAGCCAAACGCAGGCCAGGCACTACAACCTCCGGAGACGGGCCTGGCGACCAAGCATTGGAGATCAGGTGTATAAAAGATCGAGAGTCCTCTCATCCGGAGCCAAATATTTTACTGAGAAACTTGCCCCACGGTACGATGGACCATACGAGGTGGTGCGATTCCTCTCTCCAGTCATCGTAATCCTAAAGAGCAAAAAGGGAGAGACAACAACTACTACCCGAGCACACGTACGTGACCTAAAAGGTTTTCAAGCTGAAGCGCAAAACACCGATCAATCCGCCGTTACGACTATCGATCAAAACAAAGAAGAAAATCGAACGAAGCAAATACCCGCAATTCAAAATTATAACACGCAATTTAGAATTAACATCAGTGCCGAGCCTAAAAATATACTAAGTAAGGTAATTTCTTCAGAGGGAGAGACCATTAATCAACCGACCGTCAACGAGGAAGGAAGCACTATGGAAACATCCCGCAAAACAAAAACGACTCATCGTGAATTACCAGCGCGATCTCCAAGTCCAGGCTATGGACGCCTCGCCCCGATGGAACGGACCAGCTATCCAAGAATGTCCCCCGCAAATCCAAGGAAACCACCGAGGTCTAGCGCCGCCACCGACCCGACCATACGCAGACCGACCGTCCCCTCGAAGATACAAGTACCAAACAGGAATGTTGAACCGATATACTTGGAGGTGAAACCTCGTCGGACGACGAAGGCTCCACAAGAAGAAGCTAGGTCTGCGATTCCGATACGCCCCAAAGCGCCCGTCGCCGAAGAAATGACCGCGGCTAAAGAACGCCGCAAAGCTGCAGCAGAACATTGGCGAAGCAGGAATTGGGTCACCAAACCGACGCCGCCAAAACAACCGAAGACCGAAGGGTTCCTACCACCCATTCCTCCTAAAAGGATCGAGCAGAAACGCGAAGAACCTCGACCAAGTACTAGTCGCGACGCTCTCCGCCAATATCAACCACGGCAGACTATGGTAACCCAAACCACACAAACGGTTCCAACTACACCAGTTTTGGTGGGATCCACGGCTGCTATACAGGAAGAAGCACCGCGAGGAATAGCCAGTAAAATCCAGATCCCAGATGACCCTTTTGAGGGGATCCAACTAAGAGGTGATGACACCACCGGCTATTTAACATCCAGAGATCGTGGGGATATGTCACGGTGAGGATGAATAGGGCCGGGACAGAAGCCAGTCTCCGGTACAAGGATAAGTCCAAAATCATCAAGATAAACAAAAATTGACACGACCCGAGACGATACTTTTTTTGAAATTGAATAAACTTTTGAGTTTGTTATTATTATAAAATTAAAATGAATTTTTGAGTTTTGTTATTATTTTGAATTAATTTTAAGTTAGAAAAAAAAATTACGTTTGATAAACCACTTAACCGCAGCTGACGAGAAGGATCCCGTCCCATTAAACAGAGGGGGCTCTGTAACGAAGCGTTACAGTTATTTTATTTTGTTCGACAAAATCCAGGAGCGGACCCTCGACAAAACTAAAAAAAAGCATAAAATATCAACCGCGCGCCTGAAATACCCCCGACGGAGATCCGCCCCTGTGAAAAATAAAAGAGAAATACAAAACAGAGAGAGCATCGGAGCAACATCACTGCTCATAATAATTAAACACAACAACACGCAAGCACCGAACACGAGAAAAAGGAAAAAAGCGAAAACTGATGCAACAACAAGAAACTACCGAAGCAACGTGCGACAGACGACAACACATGATAGCGACTTGGGTGTGATACGATTCACACCCAAGATCAACAGAAATATGCATACAGGGAAGTGTTGTCGTCGACACAAATGAGTTCTGACTCCGCTTCGGTAGAGTGAACGTTAGAGAAGTTTGCTACACCAGCATCCTATTTTAAATTTTTGCCGGGAAGCACTATATATTTAGAGCTACCTACCTGTATTTTGTATTGGGGGTATATTTCTTCAAAGTATATTCTCAACCGACCGGGGCTTCTCTCCGATCCGATATTTTGCCGACCGATAATTTTGTGTATTTTCCCTTCTGGAAAATATACAAACAAGAGTAAGAATTGTTACTCAACCGTTTTTCTCAGTTTATTCTTTGATCCACTCCTTCTGAGCGTATCAAAGACAGGGCTTCGGCCAAACGTTTATTCAGTGGAGATTTGCCGCTCGCTGACAGAGGTTTATTTCGTTTACTCTTCCCTTCTGGAAAGTTAACGAACAGGGGCAATAGTCCAAACGTTTATTTCATAACACTTTGTTGTGAACAGGGGTCTGATTTTGACGAGACCTGGTTTATTCTTTGATCCACTCCTTCTGAGTGTATCAAAGACAGGGCTTCGGCCAAGCGTTTATTCAGTGGAGATTTGCCGCTCGCTGACAGAGGTTTATTTCGTTTACTCTTCCCTTCTGGAAAGTTAACGAACAGGGGCAATAGTCCAAACGTTTATTTCATAACACTTTGTTGTGAACAGGGGTCTGATTTTGACGAGACCTGGTTTATTCTTTGATCCACTCCTTCTGAGTGTATCAAAGACAGGGCTTCGGCCAAACGTTTATTCAGTGGAGATTTGCCGCTCGCTGACAGAGGTTTATTTCGTTTACCCTTCCCTTCTGGAAAGTTAACGAACAGGGGCAATAGTCCAAACGTTTATTTCATAACACTTTGTTGTGAACAGGGGTCTGATTTTGACGAGACCTGGTTTATTCTTTGATCCACTCCTTCTGAGTGTATCAAAGACAGGGCTTCGGCCAAACGTTTATTCAGTGGAGATTTGCCGCTCGCTGACAGAGGTTTATTTCGTTTACTCTTCCCTTCTGGAAAGTTAACGAACAGGGGCGACAGTCCAAACGTTTATTTCATAACCTTTTGTTGTGAACAGGAGTCTGATTTTGACTAGACTCAGTTTATTCAGTGGTAACACTGACAGCCATATCTCCGACTATTTTATCTACGAAGGACCGCAACTATCCGAGAACCGAGAGGCAAGGAGTAACTCACCGTCGCTGTGTATTATTAGGTATCATTAGGTATTATAAGTAAATTGCCTATACAAAATTAGAATAAGAACTCTGTTAGACTTAAGGTATTGTTAAATAAAAAGCCGTTAAACGAATAGTGAAGGTTGGTTGTGTTATTTGGTTTGGATCTTAAACTCGACGTTTGGTGCTTAGTCGAGAACACCCTGGACAGACTGAGCATACCTCAGCCTTAGAAAGCAAGCATCACAATGTGATCACATTTTATTTTCCTTCTGTGTAAGGTGATCACCAAAAATATTTCGAAGCTTGGCATCATTTCCCAAAAAAACAAATGACATATTATGACTAGTACAATCACTCTGGCAACCGATTGTAGCGCCACTATTTGCAAGCATTTTATTTCATGAGTAGGTATTGAAAAAGAAACGGCGGGGCAGAGAATTAGGAAAACAGAGAATTAGGAATCGAAAAAGTTTCTTTTTTGAAATTGAAATTGAAATTTGAAGTTCGAATATATTTATTCTATTTGACTGTTCAAGTATCGATGACGATGTTCACATTGGATTCTTTCCTCCGACTTATCTTGACGTCTATATGTTTTTTCTCTTTCGCACTTGCTGGTTAGAAAAAGACAACAAAGTGAGGCAGGATTTTCAAAGCAAACTAAAAATTTATGGATTTTTTTTGACATATGGCATATGCCGTCAAATTAATTAGGCCAGTTCCACCTAACAACATCTCACTGAGATCTCAGAGAATTTCTGAGTGGAACAAAAATGACAAATAAAATTTTTTTCTGAGATCTCTGAGATGAAAATATTTTGGATTCAATTTCTCACTCAGCTATTTCGACGTGACTGACAATGTACAACAACAATTTGTAAGGTAACCATTTTATCTCAATGAGAATTGAGAATTATGTTCCACCAAATGATTTTGCCTCAGTCAAAGTGACTTTGAGATCTCATGTGGCTTTTCTTACAACCCAAGAATTGATCCGTGACGTAAAAGTGTCAATTTTGTTCCCTTAAACGCATTTCTTTCACAAAGATATTTAATTTTTTTCTCGAAGAATTGATTTCTCTTGAATCTCTTTTTGGAGACGGATTTACACATAATTGTACACGGATTTTACACATATATGCAACGTGTTTGACATTTCTGAGTTTTCTGTACAAAAAGATTTAACAGTTGACAAAGACATTCAAAAAAGGGATTGATTCGTTTTTGCACATTTCTTACACGCCAAAAAATATTGAATTTCAGTAGCAATTCTTCTTGGTTCTAAGAAAAGCCACATCAGTGAGATGTTGTTAGGTGGAACTGGCCTATTGTCAATTTATGACAACTATAAGACGTCAAAGTGAGTCTGCAGCGTTCACACTACTTTTGTGTTTGAACACGACGGATTGGCCTTACTTCAAAATAAGTCGGCGGAAATAGTCCAATGTGAACATCGTCAATAAATGAAAAATTTTATATCAATGTGATAGCAAAATAGCTGTCACAAGGAAAAGTAGCAAATTGGTGATTATCACCTGTGACTATCACCTTACGTAGACAAAATTTGTGATTTGTGATTATCACCGATCACAAATCACCTTACACGATTCCACCCCAGGAAAAGTGAGAATTGTGTTCGACGCTGCCTCAAAATGTAATGGTGTTTCCTTAAATGATGAACTTCTTCAAGGACCTGACCTATTGAAATCATTGTCACGTGTGCTCCTTAGATTCCGCCAAGGACCCATAAGCTTTACCGCAGACATCAAAGAGATGTTTCATCGGATACAAATTCGTACAGAAGACAGCTACAGCCAGCTCATTCTTTGGCGCGGTGATGACAGAAAAGATGATCCTGCAACCTATGAGATGACAGCAATGACATTCGGCGCAACATGTTCACTTTGCACCGCAATATTTGTAAAAGACCGAAACGCCCAACAATTCATTGAAGAACATCCAGATGCAGTTAAGGCCATTCAGAAAAATCATTACATGGATGTCTATTTGGGAACAGCGAAAGACGAAAATGAAGCTTCATCACTCATTAACAACGTTATCAAAATCCACAGTTGCGGTGGGTTTGAATTGCGAAATTGGTATTCATCATCACCGACAGTCTTGAAATCAATTCCTGCGAATTTGTTGCCTGCAAACATAACAAAGAAAATTGAATTCGACAAACAACTTCAAAACAGCCGAGTTTTGGGAATAACATGGGACACCGAGAAGGATGTATTTACCTTCCGTTCCAATTTCTATAAATTTGACCCAAATTTATTGACCGCAGCAAGAATACCAACGAAACGAGAATGTCTGAAGATCATCATGTCAATTTTTGACCCTTTGGGTTTTTTTGCCCATTTTGTTATTGTCGGCAAGATTCTTCTGCAACGAATTTGGAAGACCGCTACCGATTGGGATGACGAAATACCTAATGAGCTACATAATCATTGGAAGAACTGGTTTTCCGACTTGCAATTCATATCAACAGTACAAATTCCTAGATGCTACTCGAACATTTTCTTAGACGCAGAACAAGTAGAACTACATTGTTTCATAGACGCCAGCGAAGAAGCTTATTCTGCAGTGGCCTATGTAAGAATTTATCATAACAATCTAATAAATGTTTCTTTCGTTGCAGCGAAAACTAAAGTTAGACCGATCAAACCAAACATGACCATACCCCGGCTTGAATTACAAGCAGCAGTCCTTGGCAGCAGACTTGTGCGAAATATCAAACATGAACACGATCGAAAATTCACCAGGGGTGGAATCGTGTAAGGTGATTTGTGATTATCACCTTTGTGACTATAAAATGTGATCACTGTTCTTAAGTCAAAGGCGTTGACTCAAGAAAATTCTAAATGTTCTTGTTTCAAAGGCGATTATAGCAAGAACAATAAAATTATTTTAAATTGAACCAAGTTGTAGTTCAATGCAAAATGAAAGACAGGTTATTCTGTATAACGTTATAAATTTAATATTGACGAACTAAGTTGTAGTTTATTCAAATAATGATCGTTAGCAATTAAATTCAAAATGTAAAAGATCCTACCATGAAAGCTTCTACCCATGTCATACTGTATTTCTTTACATAATCCATACAGCTGATTTTACAGATTTAATATACAAAGTTCAGCAACCCTAAGTAGGGGAAATAGTTCATTTGAATTACATATATTAAATTTACTTTTCGGAGTTCTATATTCTTACACATGTATGACATTCTTCTTTAACTTTTCCATCCATCGAGTTCGAGGATGAACTCCTGGCATCTAGTCAGGAAACCATTGTAGGTAGCTCAGGGGAAGCTAGAGACGCTAGCACCTCTGAGCAGGCTGCACCAAGAGGTAACACAGGAGAGAGTAGTACTCCTGTGCTTCAGCAACCCTCACAAAAACCGCCCACTATAACGCCCGCACCTTCTGGTAGCAAAGCTAGCCAAAGCAATGCTACCAAATCGAAAAAACATTCCCCCGGTGATCAACTCCGACTTCGGTTCCGGAAGGCTACTTTCATCCTTGGCAAGATTGCCGAGAATGAAAAAGCCGGAAAGATCCACGAGCATGATGCCGCTGATAAACTGAGATATGAGAAAGTCGTTGATGAATTCAACAAAAGGGAGAAGGGTGCAACTACAACGCCAAGCCTTGAAAAGACCACCAAGAGGAATAGGTCTCTCGAGGAGGAGAAGCCACCTCAAAAGAGAACGAAACTTGGTGGCAGCAATAAGAAGGACATTCCGAGAGCGACAGCACAACCGCGCGCTTTGAGTGAGGTCGTCAGAGACAACCTCCAAGTGGCGATTGTAGATGAGCTTTCCACTGACAATAGAGCTCTACTGTCGGTGTGGAACTCCCTTGGAGGCCAAGCTCTCGGAATTAGTATTCCAATTTACCATTTCGGCGAAGGAGGGTCCCTACCCAAGCTTTGACTCCGGCGAAATGCTCAGGGGTTATAAAGTTATAAGGTGTGCGGACGAGTTTTCTAGGGATTTCCTTGGCAAAGGAGTTGCTAAGATTAGCAACGACTGGGAGGGCTTGAAGCTCAAGCTAATCCCAGCCAAGGATGTGCCTAGGAAACCATTGGCTCGCATCTTATTGCCGCTCATGAGCATCAAGCCTACAGGAGCAGAGCTAATCCGGAGCCTCCAGCGACTTAATCCGCGGATTCCGATGGATGACTGGGCTGTCGTCAAAACGGAAGAACCGCGCAAGAACAGTGCGGTTTATCTCCTAAGGATCTGCGAGGCAAGCCGAAGAGCCCTAGAAGAGGTTGAGTGCAAATTGCGCTTTGGCATTAAAACCGTCAACGTCAAAATTTTGCAGAGCCAGGAAGTTGGCCCCACCCTATGTGAGGAAAACGTCGCGTCAGACGTCACAGAGCGGGTAAGAGGCCCCGACGCGGAGCCGGATCCTGGTCCTGCAGCTCCCTCTAATTAAAAAACGACCAGCTACGGGCGATCCAGGTTAACCTGAAGCACTCAAAATGTGCTACGGATAACCTGAAGGTTTTCGTCAGAGAGGAAAACATAGATGTCGCGCTGGTCCAAGAGCCATGGGTTAACGGCCTCGCGGTAAGAGGCCTCAATGTTAATCAATACGACCTTTTCTACAAGCCCGACAACCAGAATCAAGGTAAGCCTAGAACTTGCATTTTAGCTAAAAAACACTTAAAAGTTTTTCTGTGTCCAAATTTTAGCACCTCTGATTTAACAGTGGTTAGGTTAGAGGGTAGACAAGCGGAGGGCTTGATTCTAGCCTCTTCGTACATGGCACATGATAGGGAGTCACCGCCTGAGGAAGTGCGATTACTAGCGGCAGAGGCAAAGACAAGTAAGACAAGCCTACTCATAGGAAGTGATGCCAATGCCAGGCACTCAATCTGGAGTAGCTCAGAAATTAATGACCGAGGTGAGTCTCTTTTTAATTATTTTATTGAAAGCAACATGACTATATGTAACAGGGGTAACACTCCTACTTTTGTCTTTCCGAGTACGGATAACACAGAAGGGTGGGAAGATGTTTTGGATGTTACTTTTGTCAACAATCAAGGTAAACTCTCCATCGAAAATTGGAGAGTATCTCTTCTTAATTCCTTTTCTGACCATAGATATATTTTATTTGATCTTAAATTTGAAATGGAATCTCCTTCCCCTTATAGAAATCCCAGAAGAATTGACTGGAAGAAATTTAGTCAAACCTTTAGTTCAAAGCTACGTAATATAACGAACTCGAGTTGCGAGTCAGTTACAGATCTTGAGTTAGAGATATCAAACTTCGAGGACTCTATAAACACCGCCTTCAAGGTCTCTTGTCCGATAAGATACAGCAAGAAAACCTTTCCACCTTGGTGGAATGATGACCTATCTAATCTGAGGAAAATTACAAGAACCATTTTTAACATCTGCTATAATCATAAATTTTATCAGCCTTATAAGGACTGCTTGAGAATATACAAGCGTTCTATAGCTCAGGCCAAAAAACAGGGATGGCAAGAGTACTGTCAGTCCATCGAAAATATCAAAGATTCGGCCAGGCTAAGTAGGGTTTTTTCGAAAGAACATTCGAACCCCTCATTCCTCAAAAAACCAGATGGAAGCTGTACAGCATCTCCAATGGAGACATTAGAGCTACTAATGAATGTACACTTTCCAGGTTGTGTAGAAGAACCACCCGAATCTAATACGACTTTCAACCTGCCAACCTCCATAGAGCAGGTTAATGCCCTTATAACTAGAGAAAATATAGTCTGGGCTATTAAAACTTTCTCGCCATACAAATCTCCAGGTCCCGATGGAATACTGCCTATAATGCTGCAAAATCAGCTTGAATTAGTAGTACCACGGCTTGAGAGTATCTTTAAAGGTTGCTTCTCACTAAACCATGTCGCCACGTCTTGGAGACAGGTAAGAGTGGTTTTCTTACCTAAAATTGGTAAAAGAGGGCATGAATCTGCGAAAGATTACAGACCTATAAGCCTTACATCCTTTCTACTCAAAACACTGGAGAGAATCGTAGAATCTCACATAAGGAGCGGTTTGAGTAGTTGTCCCCTATCCAAGTCACAGCATGCCTACATGAGGGGTAGATCCACAGAGACTGCCCTTCATGAGGTAGTGAGAACGATAGAAAACACGATCCATTTCAAAGAATATACTTTAGCTACCTTCTTAGACGTGGAAGGAGCTTTCAATAACGTCCTAACTGAATCCATCGCAAAATCACTTGCAGACTTTGGTGTTGAGGACTACATCAAGAGGTGGATAATATCCATGCTAAGTAACAGAAGGATTCAATCAAAGTTAGGATATTCAATGTGTACCAAATATGCCAGCAGAGGAACACCCCAAGGGGGTGTGCTGTCTCCTCTTTTATGGCTTCTGGTCATGAACAACATTCTCGTGAAACTCGAGAGTAGTGGAGTGAAAGCGGTTGCGTACGCCGATGATTTGGTTATTCTAGTTTCAGGAAAATTTCCAAGTGTGATCAGCGAAATCACTAATGCGGCTTTGAAGAAAGTAAGCACCTGGGCCGCGAGCTGCGGACTAGGTGTTAACAACAACAAAACTGAGTTGATGCTTTTCACCACCAAAATCAAAGTACCATCCTTCACTCTACCTCGGTTAAACGGTCAATCACTAACACTGTCTTCCAGTGCCAAATACCTGGGCGTAATACTAGACACCAAATTAACCTGGAAGCTCAACATTGAAGAACGGGTGAGAAAGGCGTGCGTGGCCTTCTACGCCTGTAACAAAACCTTCGGCAAGAAATGGGGCCTCCAGTCAAAAATGATCAAGTGGACGTACACAGCGGTTGTTAGACCGATACTTGTTTACGGATCCATTGTCTGGTGGCCCGCTCTCAGCAAAGCCTACATAGTAAACAAGCTTACAAAGGTGCAGAGAAATGCTTGCGTAGGGATATCAGGGGCAATCAGGTCCTGCCCAACAGATGCACTTAACGTCATCCTGGACCTTCTTCCGATTGACCTCTTTATTAAATATCAGGTGTCCTGCAGTATCTTGAGACTCAAAGAAATAGGCTGCTGGAAAACCAGACCCTTCGGACACTGCAACCAAACCAACCTGATTCCATCAGACATCCTATCTACAACCACCGATTACTGTATTCCTACCCTAAACACCTCAAAGAAGTTTAGAGTCTTGTTCCCGTCAAGAAATGACTGGGAGGAAGGCGATGTGACGGAAGACTTCGACACAACTATCTTCACGGACGGTTCAAAGATGGAATGCGGTGTAGGTGCGGGTGTCTTCTGTGAATCTCTTAATATTTCAAAATCCTATAGACTTCCCGATTTTGCTAGTGTATTCCAGGCAGAATTGCTAGCGATAAGGGAAGCTTGTATAGCCCTTAAAAACATCCGACATAACCAAAATGTAGCTATACTGACAGACAGTCAGGCAGCTATTAAAGCCATAGATTCAGCTTTATCATCTTCTAAATTGGTCCAGCAATGTAAAGAGGCCCTCAAGGAATTAGATTTGAGCGTCACTCTAATCTGGATACCGGGCCATAGGGGCTATGAGGGAAATGAGAAGGCTGATGAGCTAGCTAGGCAAGGATCAGCCCTTCACAACTCACTGGCAGTGAGAGTATATGCTCCTCTTGGAGTTGTGAAGGGTTATATCCTGACTAAATATACATCAGAAGCAAATCATAGGTGGAATAGTTTAACGAGTTGCGTTATATCCAGGAAAATCTGGCCCGCCTATAACAAACCAAAATCAATCAATCTAATTTCCAAACCAAGGCATGACATAGCCAGGATTGTTGCTACCTGCACAGGGCATTGGCCCATAGGGGAGCACGCGGCTAAATTGGGTATACCATATAACTCCTTCTGCCGTAGTTGTGAGGACCAGGATGAAAAGAAAACGGTCCCACACTTTCTCTGCCACTGCCCGGCCTTGGCTAGGAAAAGAGCACTCCACTTAGGTAAAGAATTCTTCAACGGTATTGAAGAACTCGCAGAATTCAAGATCAAGGACATGATCTCATACCTTAATAACACAAACTGGCTTTAACGCCCCCCCTTATCTCTCCTAAAACTAGATGGCACTATGAGATAATAGGCTGTAGTGAAGAGAGATCAATACTTCTTTATATAGAGGATTGTGCGAAATATACATCCTTCCTAATCCATCCTTAAATCTTTTTTTTAGAACCTCATGAGGTATGGTATCAAAACGGCGCACTCAGCGCTAATTGTGTCCTACACGGAAGTGGGACAGCCATTTCTACCTACCTATGACATTCTTCTTATTTTCTTTTTAAACATATTCTTAAATAAAAGAGATGCCATTATAAGTTATCGTTAAGTTTTTTTGCATTACAATTAAACATTATTAATTAATGGGTTAAAATGAGAAAACTATATATCTACTACTAAATTTCATATTTTACAATTCTCTTTTAGTTTTCGTTTTCTTCCCTCGTGTTTCGGTTCTTTATAAAGTTTCATTAAAATGGTTAATAATTCTTATTTTGTAAAAATACTTTGGATTAACAATTAATAGTTAATTAATGCAATTAATATATAAATTTGCATATTAATTGTTAATCCGGTGTATTATACAAAGTCTTCATTTTAGTTTAATTTTGTGTTGATGACGTCACATGTCTTCTCGTTGATGTGATGACGTATGTTTCTCTCGAACGTGATATTTTTGTTTCTGTGATGTGTGGATAGTTTCTTATGTTGAACGCCAACATCCTCCACCCCCGCGGGAAAGTAAGGTATAGTGTGTGAGTGTTTTGTGACCAAAGTGTGTTGATTGATTTGATAGCGAAATCATCTTAATTTGGCAGACGTCTTTTCTTCTTGTCATCATAAATCGCCATCATCAATATTTTGGGCTATGTCCATGGTTCATAGCAGGTGTGTTACCAAAAATAAAAATAAATTACAAAAGAATTAGTTTTTTTTTTAAGAAAACAAAAATTAAAATTTAAAATTCAAAATTCATTTATCTGCTTCGGCACCACCCACAGGTGTTTTGGATTCTTCTTCCTTTTGGCATCATCAGTGGATTATATTTTGTACCTGTTGGTTGAGAGAGGGTAAGTTCATTGGTTGGTTTATGCAAAATGATTAAGAAAGTTTGTGTGTTTTTTTTTAGGGGTTGATAGGGGCGTTAAGATGATTTGTTCATTTATTGAAATATATTTAATTCAGGGATATGGGCATTTCACTCAGGGAATGATATGGGCATTTCACTCAGGGAATGATATGGGCATTTCACTCAGGGAATGAGATGGGCATTTCACTCAGGGAATGATATGGGCTTTAATTAATGTTGTTTTTTTTTTATGAAAGCAATATTTTGAATAAATTAGATTATTTATTAGTTAGTTTTATTAATTGCTGTTTGACGGATCACATATTGGTAGGCGTGATAGTTTTAATATTGGTCGTTTAAAAATAGAGTTTTGTGTTTTTATTGTCACTACGCGTGTTAAACCATCTGCGCCGGGATGTAATTCGATTACTCTTGCCAGTAACCATGCTGATGGTGGGAGATTATCTTCCTTCACGAGGACGATATCTCCAACTTTAAGGTTTTCTTTTGGGTTGAGCCATTTTGGACGTTGCTGCAGTTGATGCAAGTACGATGAGCTCCACTGCTTCCAGAATTCCTGCTTGAGACGTTGCAGGTATTTCCATTTGTTGAGAGCGTTGATGTTGTGTTCCATAAGGTTCCTCTCAGGAAGGGTGCAGAGTGGGGCTCCAATAAGAAAATGCCCAGGTGTGAGCACTGACAGGTCGTCTGGATCTGAACTCATTGGGCAAAGTGGTCTGGAGTTGAGGCAGGCTTCAATTTGAGCCAGTATTGTAGCGTGTTCTTCAAAGGTGAGCTTAGAGCAGCCAATAGTTCGTTTGAGGTGAAACTTAATTGACTTCACTCCTGCCTCCCAGAGCCCTCCAAAATGTGGTGATGATGGAGGATTGAAATGCCATTTCGTGTTTTGAGCAGCAAGAGCTTCACTTACTTCTGAAGACCACTCAGATGAAATGAACTTGCTATCTTTTCGCATCTCGTTATTTGCTCCCTTAAAGTTTGATCCGCAGTCGCTAAACATATTTCCACAACTTCCTCGTCGGGCAACAAACCTTCTAAATGATGCTATAAAGGCAACCGAGCTTAAGTCGCTGACCAGCTCTATATGAATGGCCTTAGTAGACATACAGACGAAGACGGCTATGTAGCCCTTTGAAAATTTATTGCATTTACCCTTCCACATCTTTATTTCAATTGGTCCAGCATAGTCAACTCCAGTATTTGTAAATGGTCTGGATGCAATCACTCTCTCTGCAGGTAGGCTACCCATAAGCTGCTCTTGCATCTTCGCGTTGTATCGATGACATCGAACGCAATTATAGATGACGGATTTAATTGTCCTTTTAACATTTGTAATCCAGTATAAATTTCTTATTGTGGCCATCATAATTTGTTGACCGCCATGCAGTGTACTTTGATGAATGTCTGATATCAAGAGTTTAACAAAGGGATGAGAGTTTTTTAGTATTACAGGCTGTTGCTGATTGAAACTTAGGGTTGAGTTAGTTAGTCTTCCACCCACTCGTAACATACCATCACTGGCGATAAAAGGGTTAAGATTTCGAATGTGGCTACTCTTTGGGATAGATTTTTTGTTTTTTAAACTAGACATTTCTTCAGGAAAGCATTCTTTTTGAACAAACCTAATTATTTGATTTTGAGTTGAAATTAATTCATCTGATTGTAAAGGATGTGTAACAAGTGATTTTCTGCTGTCTTTGTGTAGTAGATTATAAAAATATCTGCGCCATATTGCAACACTTCGTACAAGGCGTTTAAGAGTTGAATATTTGTCTATAATTGGTTTTATGTTTAAAAGATAACTGAAAACTACATGATCAATGCTTGAAGGTGAGATATTAATGTTTTCTTGATAAGAAAATGGTATTGTCATAGAACATAAATTAGTTCTTTTTGTTTCGAGATCAGTTTCAATAGGGATTACGTTCTTACCCTCATTTTTGATAAAATTTTTCAGAAATGGTGGCCCGTGCCACCACATTTCACTATCAATAACATCTTTAGGCGATAGCCCTCTTGAGACAATGTCAGCGGGGTTTTCCTTGCCATTTACGTGATGCCATATAGTTGGTTCGGTGAGAGACTGAATTTCAGCTACTCGATTCGCGACAAATGTTGTTCTTAATGATGGGCTTCCTCTGATCCATGCTAAAGTGATCATAGAATCAGACCAAGCAGAGATGTCTACATTTTCAAATTACATAGATCTTGAAATACGATGAATGAGCTTTGCAAGCAATAGTGCTGCACACAATTCTAATCTAGGCAGGGATATACTTTTAATTGGAGCTACTCGGGTTTTCGATGCTATAAGATGAATAACCTCTTCTCCATCTTTAACAACCCTTGCGTATATAACTGCAGCGTACGCTTTCTCCGAAGCATCACAAAATCCATGTAGCTGAATCAAGGATGAATTTTCAAAGTTAATCCAGCGAGGTATTTGAATCTCTTCTAATTTTTTTAAATTGTTTCTTAGGTCAAGCCAACTTATTTTGAGTGCATGGGGTAAAGTTGAATCCCAAGACAACTCATCGACCCATAGTTGTTGCATTAACAATTTTGCTTTAATGATGCAAGGTGCAATCCATCCTAATGGATCAAAAAGACGAGAGATGTCAGCCAGGACAGATCGTTTTGTGAATTTATCAGTGTTGGGAAGATTAATCTTGAATGTGAAGACATCTTTCGCTGGATGCCATTGGATACCGAGTGTTTTTATAGAATCGGTAGAGTCGAAATCCATCGGTAGATTAACTTCCCTTTCAGTTTTAGGTATCTGAACCAAAATGTTTGACGAATTGCTTGCCCACTTACGCAAAGGAAATCCAGCTTGGTTTAAGACTGTCAGAACGTCTCTTTGTAACGTGGTTGCGTCCGCTTCGTTATCGGACCCATATAAAAAGTCATCAACGTAGAAACCTTCATTGATAGCCTTTGCTACATGAGGTTGAGTATTCTCTACCTCCAAAGCGATTTGTTGTAGGGTGCGCACTGCCAAATAAGGGGCAGAGGCTGTACCAATTGTGACAGTGTTGAGAGCAAATGTTTTTATTGGTTCAGTGTCACTAACTCTCCATAATATAAGTTGATATATGGTGTCTTTTGGAGCCATCCATATTTGTCTGTACATTTTGCTGATATCAGCTGCAAAGGCTATTTTGAATTTTCTCCATTGGGCAATTAAGTCGATTATATCCCTTTGAAGACGTGGACCGACCATTAAATGGTCGTTCAAAGATAAACCAGTAGAAGTGGGACAAGAGGCATCAAAGACTACTCGGAGTTTTGTTGTCGTGGACTCCTTGAAGACCGCATGATGAGGTAGGTAATAATGATTACCTTCAGTTATGGCAGTTACGGATGTCACTTCCTTCATATGTCCCATCGTCAGGTACTCATTTATGCAGCTGGAGTACTCATCCTTCAGTTTTTTGTTCATTGCCATTCGCTTTTCCAATTGAAAAAATCGCGCCATGGCTGCCCTTCTAGAATCGCCAAGGACCGGTCGGATGTTGTCCTTAAAGGGAAGTTGTACTTCATACCTTCCATCTTCTTTCCTTTGAAAGGTTTCGTTGTAATGTTGTTGGCATTTTTCCTCTTCTAACGTTATTTTACGGTAGTCAAGGTTTTCTTCTAACTCCCAAAAACGTCTTACTTCCGCCCTGATGGCGTTGAAGTGATTCTGAACAGTTTGTTTAGTTTGTTGGCCTTCAGATTTGAACGATCCAGTTAAAATCCATCCTAACTCAGTTTGTTGTGCAACTGGAGACCCAATTTTTGCCTTTACAAGCCCTTCCAAAATGATAGATGCGTAGACATCTGCTCCAAGCAAGAGATCGATCTTCCCAGGGATAGAAAACGAAGGATCGGCCAGTGACAGGTTATCGAGGTGGTTCCAATCAGATGAGTCAACTTGCTGTGTTGGTACCAATGTTGTTAGTTGGGAAAAAACAAAGGCTTGAATTTCAAGGGAAAATAATGGATTTGTCATAGAGTATATGGTGAGGTCAACCTTGGACTTAGAGGTGCCTGTCAAGGTTTGACCTAACCCGGTAACGTTGACCAATGTTTTTTCTTTTTTTTAGTTTAAGGAGCTGTGTGACATTTTCTGTTATAAAGCTAATTTCAGAGCCAGGGTCGATTAGTGCTCTCAGAACATGAGCTGTTCCATTGGGAGCAAAAACCTTAACTCGTGCGGTTGCCAGCAATCCCTTCGAACGTATATTGTTAAAAAAGGTACGAGCAGTTTGAGGATTTGTTGAATTCTCATGTTCGCTGCTCTGAAGAGAAAAATGATCAGGGGTGGAATCGTGTAAGGTGATTTGTGATCGGTGATAATCACAAATCACAAATTTTGTCTGCGTAAGGTGATAGTCACAAGTGATAATCACCAATTTGCTACTTTTCCTTGTGACAGCTATTTTGCTATCACATTGAATAAAATTTTTTGATTATTGATACTTGAACAGTCAAATAGAATAAATATATTCGAACTTCAAATTTCAATTTCAATTTCAAAAAAGAAACTTTTTCGTTTCCTAATTTTCTGTTTTCCTAATTCTCTGCCCCGCCGTTTCTTTTTCAATATCAACTCATGTAATAAAATGCTTGCAAATAGTGGCGCTACAATCGGTTGCCAGAGTGATTGTACTAGTCATAATATGTCATTTGTTTTTTTGGGAAATGATGCCAAGCTTCGAAATATTTTTGGTGATCACCTTACACAGAAGGAAAATAAAATGTGATCACATTTTATAGTCACAAAGGTGATAATCACAAATCACCTTACACGATTCCACCCCAGGATTTTGCACTAAATTAACGTTATAGTTTTCGTAATTATTGCTTTGTTTTCTAAACTGATTTTGATGGTGGGATGAGTTCGAGTTGTTATTTTGTCTGTGAGATGATGTACTCGGAAGATTCGTATTGTTTCTATTTTGTTGCGTTTCTATGTGTAACATAGTGTGGTGCTTTAATCCACATTTGATGCAGCGATTACTGCTGCTGCACGTGGATGAATGGTGGTCATACCCTAAGCAATTTGAACAAATCGAATTTCGCTTCATGGCTTCAATACGTGCTTTCACACCCATATTCGAAAACTGTCTACAGAATCGAATTCCGTGGTCGGCCTTGCACAGGCGGCAAGAAAACTGCTTATTCGTATGAAACGACCCCGATGTTTTTTTGAACGACGTGTTTGAAGCTGGATGTTTAAATTCCTTATCATCATAAATTTGTTCTAACGAACTGAATCGTGCCTGTAAGAAGGCTGCAAAAGTTTTCCAATCTGGAAGAACCTTTGATGTCCCCAAACGAAATTCCCATTCTTTTTGAGTTTGAAGCGGGAGTTTTTGGTACACCACATAAATTAAAATGCAGTCCCAAGCATCAACTTTAATGTTCAAATTTGCAAGTGCATGAATACATGATGTCGTTACATCATGCAAGGACTTTAGACCCGACGCCGATTCGTGTGTGTGTTTTTGTTGCTCCATTAATCTTCTGATTTGAGCATTAACAAGTTTTCGCATATTTTTATACCTATCAACTAAAATTTCCCAGGCAGAGCTATATGATTTGCCTTCGATTGGGAGATGACTTATTAGTTCTAAAGGTGTTTTTGCTAGCGAAGACAGTAAGTATTGCAGTTTCTGTATATCTGAGAGATCTACGTTATGGTGAACCATACTCTCAAACATATTTTGAAATTCAAACCAATCCTCATAGTCACCAGAGAATGGTTTAATTTCAATTCGTTTTAGTTTTATTTCACACACGGAAGATTTGGTGGTATTGTTTAACCGAGAAGTGTCAAAATAAGTGTTTTCACGTTCAGGGCAGATTTCATCGAGTAAATCTTGTAATTTGCCATTAAAGTCAAAATAAATCAGTTTAATTTTTGTAAAGGTTTCACTTTCAAGATACTTTTCTTTTGCTGGGTCAGCAGAGTTATTAACAATGGACGTGTGGTCCTTCTTTGCTAGCTTGTAAGTATTTTCAACCTCTACCAGCCACGTGTTCATGAAACCTTTTGAAGATCGCGCCGCGGTATCTTTTCCTATTTTTTCACAGAACTGTTCATAGTCATTTTGAAACTCTTTAAGTCTTAGTTCTTGAGTTTCTATTATCTTGCCTAGCTTAGACATTGTAAGAAACTAGTTACACTTGAGGCTTGTTTTTATTTAAGGAGAATAAAATCACTTAAAATGTATATATATTTGTATAAAAAAATATGTAGTTTATAATTATGTAGTTGTATGAAGTTTTTATTTAAATTGTTTAAATTATTATTAATGTTTTTAAAGGATTTTATGTAATTACCACCTTTTCACAAACGGTTAAGGCACGTGTTACCGTTAGTATGAAAATCCAATGCACAATAATTTCCAGATAGAAGAAAATTCCTCCTTTTAGTTATAGTCCAATTTTTGTAAATTTATGTTGAAAAGCCGTCGGCAAAACAAAATACAATATAATGGCTTTTAATGTCCAGTTTTCCAAGCCTCGTGGTTGTGACACACACTTTATATGTACTTTACTTTAATACTTTTAAAATAAAAAATCGCGCTTTTCTTTTAAAAAGGCTCGAAGGACCATGTTCTTAAGTCAAAGGCGTTGACTCAAGAAAATTCTAAATGTTCTTGTTTCAAAGGCGATTATAGCAAGAACAATAAAATTATCTTAAATTGAACCAAGTTGTAGTTCAATGCAAAATGAAAGACAGGTTATTCTGTATAACGTTATAAATTTAATATTGACGAACTAAGTTGTAGTTTATTCAAATAATGATCGTTAGCAATTAAATTCAAAATGTAAAAGATCCTACCATGAAAGCTTCTACCCATGTCATACTGTATTTCTTTACATAATCCATACAGCTGATTTTACAGATTTAATATACAAAGTTCAGCAACCCTAAGTAGGGGAAATAGTTCATTTGAATTACATATATTAAATTTACTTTTCGGAGTTCTATATTCTTACACATGTATGACATTCTTCTTATTTTCTTTTTAAACATATTCTTAAATAAAAGAGATGCCATTATAAGTTATCGTTAAGTTTTTTTGCATTACAATTAAACATTATTAATTAATGGGTTAAAATGAGAAAACTATATATCTACTACTAAATTTCATATTTTACAATTCTCTTTTAGTTTTCGTTTTCTTCCCTCGTGTTTCGGTTCTTTATAAAGTTTCATTAAAATGGTTAATAATTCTTATTTTGTAAAAATACTTTGGATTAACAATTAATAGTTAATTAATGCAATTAATATATAAATTTGCATATTAATTGTTAATCCGGTGTATTATACAAAGTCTTCATTTTAGTTTAATTTTGTGTTGATGACGTCACATGTCTTCTCGTTGATGTGATGACGTATGTTTCTCTCGAACGTGATATTTTTGTTTCTGTGATGTGTGAATAGTTTCTTATGTTGAACGCCAACAATCACATTTAATTTTCCTTCTGTGTAAGGTGATCACCAAAAATATTTCGAAGCTTGGCATCATTTCCCAAAAAAACGTATGACATATCATAACTAAATTCGACAAATATAAGGTCCGTTCGCGTACTTTCTGCACTAAAATTCGTAAAAAGAGACATTTTAAAGAGTGGGGGTGAAATTCTCTTACAGAAAAACAAAACTACAAAAAAGTAAGCGAACGGGAAAACAACAAATTTTACCCACATTTTAACTGTCAAGGTTTTTTGTATGAAAAATTGAAACTTTGAATTTGAATTTATTTATTTGGTGCAGTGCATTAACGCCCATGGAATTAACGCCCGCGGGTGTTAATTCCAAAAACAAAAGGAATTTACCCCCGCGGGTGTTAATTCCTTTTTTGATTTGGAATTAACACCCGCGGGGGTTAATTCCTTTTTTTGGTGGGCTTTAATTCCAATTTTAATAGGAAATAAAACCCACAAATGGTGACGTGAAATAACGTCTGACGAAATAAAGCCTTATTTCAATTTCTTATGGAAATTAGACCCTTACAAGGGTTGCGGTCTTATGTCCATTGCACCCTAGAAATAATGCCCTTGGGGCCTTATTTTGTTTTTTCGGTTTTGATTAGAAACTTGGCGCAGGGAAACTCGTCTCGAAGTAAGAAGTCCCGTAAATGGTTTTCGGAACTTCTGAGCCACTCTGGAGACTCAAAAGTACCGAAATAGTTTTAGGGATTATTAACCCACTATGGCCAGTCAGTAGTCCCAATTAAATTTTACTTTTTATGGGACAAAAGTCCCAAATGAAAAAAAAAGTGAAACAACGAACGTTCATGCTAAACAAATAAACAAAAAACTTAAATTCTTGTATGTATGTATTGTTTAAGTACACATTGAAATAAATAAGGCCACGTTTCTTTACTAGCTGTCGACAAAATTGTCAGAGCTGTTTAGGTTTCCTTTTATTTGGAAAAATAGTGGTTTTACATTTTTGCAAGCATTTCATTGATTCATTTTCAGCATTATTTCGACTGAGGTTGAAACATACAAAAAATTCAAGATCGATTTGAGTTGATCGCGAGCGTAGCGAGCGAAAATAAATTTTGGCCAAAAGAGAATCAATTTGGGTTGTGAAAATAAAAAAAGTCGCGCGAATTTTTTTATTTTCACACCCCAAATTGATTCTCTTTTGGCCAAAATTTTTTCCACTTGTGTCCATCCATCTTTCAATGTATATGAAATAGCTTGGTTATTTTAGGTGACAGATAGATACAATAAGATGAAATTGGCTTCAAGTATAGTGTGCTTGTAGAATGCCATATCCTCACCGAACTTTATCCCAAAGATTTATTCGGTTTTTGAATAAAAAAAAAATTTAATTCACAAACCGAATAAGTCTTGAATGACCAAAATATAATCGTACGAAGATAGAAATGTAAGAATACCCGCGGGCGTTAATTCCATGGGTGTTAATGTACTGCACCTATTTATTTATTTGCTATTTTCAATCAAATTTGACACTTTTCACAAATCAGCCCAAAGAAATTTCTTGGGCTAAAATTCGTAGGTTGGGGAAATATTTTACTCTCTCGTGAGCGCTCTCTTTTACGAAAAAGTACGAAATTTTTGAGTACGCGAACAGGATTTGGTTAAATTTCGTAATTTTTCGTAAAATTGGACTGTTTTAGGAGGGTACGCGAACGGACCTATAATTTTAAACTCAAATGTCATTTGTTTTCAAAATAATTTTCAATTTTGTAGGATTTCTTCTTCTCTTGGAACTTTTTCTCAGTTTCATGAGCTTTTCCACATCAATTCTGATTTGATTCACCAAAATCCGCTTCCTGGCCTTCTAGCAGGGACAAAGACGTTCGTGCAAGAGCTGCAGCGCTCTGGTTTTTTGAAGGTCAGGGTTTTTCTGTGTTCTGGACGTGGTATATTCTTCATAAATGCGGACGGAGGGAGATATCGTTTGTCTTCAAAGACTGAAACAGGCTGGTGGTGTTGTTGACTGGGGAGAAAGTTTATTTGCTTCTCCTGTTTTTTTTCTCGAAAAAGCAATTCCTTCGGAACCGTGAGATGCTCTTCGGGACGTTTGCCAAGTATCGAGGATATAGGGGAGGGGTTGTGTGATTCTCTGCCGATGTCCCCTTCCTTTGCAAGTCCATCAAGTTTAATTTGAGAGTGTCCTTTTCTATTTCAGCGTGATGTCAGTCGATGTCAGTTGAGAGATGGCACTACGACGGACGGGCTGGAACTGTGGCGTGTCCTAACCTTGTTTTCTGAAAAGCAGTTTCGCGACATTTTTTGTTTTTGCTATTGAATTGGCATTGAAAATGTAGCGGCCGTCCAGCCTTCGGCTCCCTACTCAGGAGCTAAAAAGGGGCTGGAGTCTGGACATCCATTTATCTTCTGCTGCCCGGACCAGCCTCATACGGCTGTAGGTATGATTTGTTAGTGTGGTTTACGAGGAGCAGGGAAACGTGAAATCCGTTATAATTTGATAAAATATATAGAGGTTAATAACCTTTATAGCCACTCTTTTCCAACCCGTATTGGCTATGGACTCCCATTTGCCATTTAATTGTTTTTTTCAGCAACAACTCGTCCCAAATTTTTTTTTCTCCAGTTTGCAAGAATCCTCTTTGAAAATTGGTCGCTTTACGATGGACTCCGCTCCATCAGCTCGACCAGGCGCTTCATTTGCTCTGGGTTAGTTATTTTTATGTTAAATTCCAATTTCAATTCCAATTTCGCCAATGAGTCGTTTGAAAATCTATGTTCGACAAAAAATAGCGTTTTGAGAGTCGTATTAGGCGAGTAAAACGACAGCTATAACACAAATGAGCGCCATTACTGAATTTCTCATACAAAAACTTACGTTCCACTCAGAGTAAGGCGTTACGACTCGATAAACGACTTAATAAGGGTGATTTATTCTATTTGGCTATTCAAGTATCAATAAACGAACCTTTGTAGGTAATTTCTCTATTTCCATTATCTTCATTTTGTTTTAAAATAATTGTGTACGAAAAGTTGGCAAAGTATTCAAAACAAATGAAAGGACGCAAAATTTTATATCAATGTGATAGCAAAATAGCTGTCACAAGAAAAAGTAGCAAATCGGTGATTATCACTTGTGACTATCACCTTACACAGACAAAATTTGTGATTTGTGATTATCACCGATCACAAATCACCTTACGCAGAAAAAATTTGTGATTTGTGACTATCACCGATCACAAATCACCTTACACGATTCCACCCCAGGACTATATTTTGGACCGATTCCGCAACTGTCTGGTATTGGATTCAGTCGGAGTCGAGACGGTACAAACAATTTGTTTCAAATCGGCTTAGTGAGATATCAGAGATTACGAATGTAAAAGATTGGAGATGGCTATCAACGAAACTCAACGTAGCGGATGATGCAACTCGAACAAGTTCAAAAGAATTCCACCCTGAAAGTCGATGGTATCAAGGTCCCGAATTTTTATATAACGACGAAGCGACATGGCCAATAAATAAGCTTGTACCACCTACGGGCATCGCAGATCTTGAGTTCATCGGAATGATTTCAGAAAAATCCTCTATTCCCGAATATGAGTTACCAGACGTAACGAGATTTACAAATTGGTTAAGACTAATAAGGACGAAAGCCTGGATGTTAAGATACGTAAGAAATCTCAACAAGAAACGACAAAGATATGAAGGAGAGCTTAAAGTAGAAGAAATTAATGAAGCTGAACTTCTTTGGATACGACAATCTCAACGTAGATCATTCCCAAAAGAATATGGAAAACTACTCACGAATCAAACAGTTGACACAAAGAGCAAATTGTACAACCTTTCACCAAAATTAACAAACAACGGTCTGATTGTTTTAGACGGAAGACTTCGAAATCTACAAGAAGGTGAAAGTCTTTATAAATTTCCCATAATTTTACACGGACGAGACGCTTATACAAAGCTCCTTGTAACTCATTATCACAGACGAAACAATCACATTGGACATGAGATGGTCTTGAACGAACTGCATCAAAAGTATTGGATTCTTAAGGCTAGACCTACTTTAAAATCTATTAGAAGAGAATGTAATCAGTGTAAGCTACTGTATTCAAAGCCATGTCCTACTTTGATGGGACAACTTCCGTCGGCACCTGGAAAGCCACCATTCAGCTTTACCGGAATTGACTATTTCGGACCCCTACTAGTAAAAGTAGGACGTCGTCACGAAAAAAGGTATGGTGTTCTCTTCACATGCCTCACTGTACGAGCCATTCATCTAGAGATAGCTACCAGCCTCTCTACAGACGTATTCATCATGGCCTTACGACGCTTTATATCAAGACGAGGATGTCCGCAAGAAATTTTTTCTGATAATGGGACGAATTTCCGCGGAGCGGACAAAGAACTGCAAAAAAGCTTACAAGAATTGAACCAAAACCAAATTACACAATTTATGACCACACAACGTATCAAATGGAATTTTATTCCCCCAGCATCGCCACACATGGGCGGTTGTTGGGAGCGCTTGGTGCGCTCTGCCAAAACGACGCTCAAATTTACTATCAAGGAATACTATCCGACGGATGAACTTCTATACACACTGATGACAGAAGCAGAAGCGATTATCAACTCCAGACCACTTATTGACGTACCCACAGATCCAGATGAACCGGAGGCACTCACACCAAACCATTTTCTTTTGGGTCGTTCATCCGTTTGTTAAGATTTAAGGAAAGCATTGTTTAAATTTTTTGTAATTTTCGATCGGGCTAGTAAGGTTTTAACTTCGCTGGGTGTTACGAAAGTTTCGGGGTCAGCCAAGGTTTTTAATTGATGCATTAATTTATACGACCATCCGTGCAAGATCATGTTTTGGTTGAACAATGCGAAATAGGGTTGACATCCAATAGAGTCATGCCTATCCGAGCGCAGTGAACATGCAATACTAGATAAATGTCTGTCCCAGTCATTTTGCTCCTTAGAGATAACTATCCTAAGCTTGCTTAAAATGCTACGGTTCACGCGCTCCGAGTTATTGGCTTGGGGTGAGTAAAGGGCCATTTTTTTTAGATGTTTTATACCATAAGTACTAAGTAAAGTTTTGAACTCCTTCGCAATGAATTGTCGACCATTATCCGAGTGGATAATATCGGGAGTACCGAATTGGTGAAAAATTTCGCATTCTAAAAATACAATAATCTTTGAGGAAGTAGCTTTCGACAGGGCTTTCAAAAAGATAAATTTTGTAAAATGGTCTAAAACTATCAACACATATACGTTTCCGCGCTTTGTTCTCGGGTAGGGCCTTAACAAGTCTATGTACAGCAGGGTTGAAAAAAAACATGTTTTTTTTTGCAAACAAAAAAAACATGTGTTAAAAACAGTTTTATATTCTGTTTTAATTACTTTGTTTAAAACATGTTTTAAACATTTTTTAAACATTATTATAATATAAAAAGAAAAAAATACTCATCAAAGTTTACTAAATATTTGATCATTTTTATTAAAAGCGGCCGTCCATAAAATACGTTCGCACTTGGGGGTCATGCTGAGAGTGACAAGAGGGGAGGAGGGGTCTACGTCAACGTGACGTTCGCCAAAGTTAGACTTAAAAACCTAAGTTCATTGCAATTTTAAGAAATTAATCCAATAGAGTGCCACTTCATTTTATCTTTTTATTAAAAAAAATGGAATTAAAACAAAAAACATAAGACATAAAAGTTTTTTTTTTAGAATTAACTAACTAAATTCAGTTTACTTTTTACTTTTTTTTATATTTTTTATTTTATTTACATTTTATCCTAAAATATAGTGAATATATTTTTTATGTATTGAAATTTTTGTTCTATCAATTATTTTTTTTTTTGTTAAGGGGGGGGGGGGTCTTTGTTTTGTGACGTAATATTTTAGGGGGGTTACAGCAAGTGTGACCAAACGTGGCACGGGAGGGGAGGTGGAGGGGGTGAAAACAGCTAAATTCAGCGTGACGTAGTTTATGGACGGCCCCAAAGAAGTAATCATAATTCAATCATAACAAAAAATACATATAATAACTGCAAAATAAATGTGTTATGTAATGGACCAGCTACAGTTATTTTGGACCGACCGACCGACGCACGTTGGTGGTCTAAAACTATAGACTATGGGGGTTCTCTGCTAAAGGTAGCCCTAAACGACAAACATGATCGCCGAACATGCTCGTGCGCGGTATTAATTCGTCGTGTAGGGGATGGTTTGCGAACTGTTCGATTTTCTCGTGTTTGTCCGTTTCGTTGTTTGCCATGTAGGGAGATGTACGCGAACAAATCTCATTTTTTCTATGAGATTACCATAAGCGCAATGACTTGCTTCTCTTTTTGACACATCCTCACACTTTCAAGAATCAACATGAAATGATATTTGCCAATTATGCTTTTGCCGATAACGATAACGAATAACGCAAACGAGCATGTTCGGCAAAAATGTTTGTCGTTTAGGGCTACCTTAAGGCGAGTGCAGTTGACTCGCATGTCTCACAGGTCACAGGTCGCAGTGGGTCGCAAGTACTGCTACTTGGGACCGAGATCCGAGATCAGTGAATATTTATTTTTGACTTAGGGTGAAGGCGAAAGGACCAACGACGACGCCGACGTTGTCTTTCTTTGATATGTTAGTTATGCCTTGCTATTTTTCGGTCGCAGCTACAGTTATTTTGGACCGACCGATGTTGATGGTGTAAAACTAAAGACTATGAATTCTTTGCTTAGGCGAGTGCATTCGAATCCTTCAAATGGGACCGACGCCCGAGTAAATAAGGTCTATATTTGTTGATGTCGACAAATGTGTAATTGTCGTCATGCTTCATGCAAAAAAACGTAAAATCAATGTAAAATGGTGTGTGATGTGTTTTGCAAGAAAACAACCAAATTTAAAACGTCGGATGAGCAATGATATTACTTGTTTTTTTTTATGTGTTTTAAACAGTTTAAAACAGTTTTAAACAGTTTATGTTTTAAACAAAATGTTTTTTTTATGTTGTGTTTTAAACAGTGTTTTAAACATTTGTTTAAAACAAATGTTTAAAACATTGCCAACCCTGATGTACAGACGTTGCATTGGTCTCTCAGTTACTGTTTGGTTAACGATGGGAGCTTTCAAAGTTAAGTTAGGTGCTTTAACCGCTTTGCACGTCTCGCATTCACTAACGTAAAGCTTTACATCTGCCAACATTTTGGGCCAATAATATTTTTCGCGAATTCTTTGGTATGTTTTCATGAAACCACCATGCAACGAAGTTTTCGTATCGTGCGCCGACTCAATGATACCTCTAGTGAGTGTTTCTGGCAGCCAGAGTCTCCAGAGAGAGTCTTCCTCTCCTACTTCCCCATTCCTGAACTGGATTCTCTTGTATACGAACTTGTCAGATACCACAAGATCGGGTAGAGCTTCCTGACTGTCGATGACTTGTTGTCTTAACTTGGAATATGTCTCGGAATCAAACTCTGCAGACTCTAAGTCTACTTCTAAGGGCATTGATGTACATGCGAGTTCCTCGCGCTTAAAAGCCAAAGACGATGACGGAATCGAAAGATCTTCCATGTCAACCCGGGATAAAGTATCCGGAACTATATTGAGGGCTCCCTTACGGTGTTCGATACTGAAGGCGAAACCTTGCAGCCCCCAGCTCCATCTCACTAACCTTCCACTCAAGTCTTTTAATGACATCAACCATTTCAAACTTGAGTGGTCGGTTATCACGCGAAAGGGCGAACCCTCAACATATGCCCGGAACTTTCGAATACTTAAAAGTTAAAACTGCCGCTAAACATTCTAGTTCCGTGACAGTATAATTTTTTTGCACTTTATTGAGCTTTTTGGACATGTACGCTATTGGCTTTTCGTTTTGATTCTCGTCCAGCTGAAATAAGACTCCACCTATTCCTTCCGAAGAAGCGTCTCGCACTGTATCGTAAAAGGCTTCTTGAAGTCCGGTTGGTTCAAAATAGGAGCCAAACTTAGTGCTTCTTTTAACTTTTTGAAAGCCTCTAACGCTTGCGAAGTGAGCTCAAATTTCTTCTTCTTTAAGCTATCTGTCAATGAGGCGGCTAAATCCGAGTAGTTTTTAATAAAACGACGGTACCAGCCCGTAAGTCCAAGGAATCTCCTGACTTGCCTTTGCGAACTTGGTATAGGGAAATTCACCATTGCCTTGATTTTATCAGGATTGGTCTTTAAGGTACCGTGGCCGAGATACTTAATCTCGCGCATGCAGAACTTACTTTTATCGAGATTTATGGTGAGATTAGCCCGGCGAAGGCAGGAAGCAACTTCGGCTAAGGTGCTAATGTGACTATCGAAATCTTCCGTGCATACCAGTAAGTCATCCAGGTACAAGAAAACGTGATCTCTCAGACGTGACGGCAGAACCTTATCGAGAGTGCGAGTGCGGCATAAAGTTTGGGCGGCATTGTTCAATCCAAAAGGCATTTCCTTAAATTGGTAAAGCGGTCGGCCTGGCACTGCCAAAGCTGTTTTTGAACGAGATTTTTCTTCCAAAGGAATCTGCCAGTACGCGTCCTTGAGATCGATTCCTGAAATGAAATGCGTATCCTTGATGCGACTTAGGAGACCCTCCACATGAGGCATGGGATAGGCATCTTTTACGGTAACTGCATTCACCTTTCGGAAGTCTAAACACAAGCGAACCTTACCGGGCTTTCTCACCAAAACCAATGGGCAACACCACGGAGAATTACTCTCCTCGATAACGTCCAGTTCTAACATGCGGTCTAATTCCTTATAGAACTCCTCCTGACGAATCGGAGACAAAAGATAGTGTCTCGACTTAATTGGTGTCGCGTCACCAGTGTCCACTTCATGTGTGCCTAAATGAGTTTTACCTAGACCCAGTTCGACGAAATTTGGAAACAACTTCCGAGTTGAATTTAACCGCGCTTGCTGTTCTGGCGAGAGATCAACCAATTCAGCTTCCTTCTTAAAATCATGAAGGTTCTCTTCCTCATGTACCTCAGCTTGCAATTCGTTGACCTGCGGTAGTAAATGGACACTTCGCCAGAAATCCATACCTAAATACAACGATTGTGTCAAGTTTGGAATCAAGTAGAAGATGAGAACTTTCGATGCGCCGTTGTATTTTGTCCGAATCTGTCAATATCCGACGATGTCGTGTGACCTACCATCCGCTGTACGGACAAGATTCTTGTACGGCTTCACCTCAACCTTCAACTTCTTAACCCAATCCCAACATCCGTTGCCTAGTACCGAAATGGAAGCTCCACTGTCCAGTAAACCAAAAGCAGGTTCATCATTCAGTAGAACACTGGCATATAGTCTACCGTGCGTCGGTTTTGGAAGAAATTATAGTTTCTACGAATAATTTCTTAAATCTTTTACGCTCCCTCCTTAAATCTATGCCTACATTTGAGAATACTATAATTAACTATTTTTTTCTTTTGTCCCATTATTCTAGCGCGAGCCTTTTCATAAGCAACCTTGCGTTCATGAAGCGATTTCAAACCATGTTTGAGAATTGGAACGTTAACTGGCTTTTGGGATTCTTCACGCTTAAGGATGGAAACAGTATTTGAGTTGACGTTTAAAATTGATACTCACTTAACTTTGGAATCCTGGTGTTGTTGGAAACCATTATCGTCAGGGGTAAGTTTGTTTGGACTACTTGTGAAAACTACTTTGGAAATGGGCTGGGGTTGTTTTTCGAGGGACGATTCTCCCCACCCTTAATGTCGTCCCGCCGGAAGTTTTCCGTATGTTTTCCACACTCGGGTGTAGTAACACCTTTAGTTCCACAAAAGAAACAGAACAAGGTTCTATTATGAGATGGGCAAAAGTAAAACGAATGCGCTTTTTCGTCGCAGTTCCAACAAAAAAAGTTAGAGTTATTGGAAGTTCTATTATAAGAAAAGGCTGCGACCTCTTCTTCCTCCACGCTTAGTGTTATCTTATCTTCCACTGCCAACTCATGCACTTTGGGAGAAACAAAACGTTTCGATAAGAACTTCTCAGCCTCCCTAGCCTTAAGTCGCAATTGTTCTAATGTTTTCACATCAGCCGACAACAATATCTCTCCTAGCTTCTCTTTGGCGTTATTCCTAATAACATCCATGATTTTTTTACTACCAAACGGTTCTTTCATACGATCGTTGATGGTAATAACCGCGTTATAAAATTCATCGAAAGTTTCTTTGTGACCTTGCTTTCGTGTCAGTAAACGCATATATATATCTACATCGCTCTCTTGGCGACCGAATTCTTTTAGCATTGCGTCTTTGACCTCAGATAACTTTGCTTCTGGTTTCTTCTTTAAAAACCTCCAATACCAGTTTTCTGCTTGGTCCTCCCGCAAAACATGCCACTGTGCCTTAACTTGTTCGTCTGAGTAACCTGACGACGCTTGCAGGTGCTTCACCTTAAACAAAAAATCACCAATGTTGCTAGTTCCAGTTTTTTTTTGTAATTTTATTAATCCGCGATGATTAAAGGATTAGGTTCAATCCAGTATATATTTCACTAACGTTCAGGTTTGCGTTAATACACATTTTAATTTTTTTTTCATTTTTTATTTTCACTTATGGATAATGGGATTTTACATGGAGGCAAGAAATTGATTCTTCACGGATCTGTGGCAATTATTTTTCTTAAATGAATTACATTGGGAAAAGTATTGAATGTTTTTACTGGACGAATCAAAGGGCACGGTAGTGCCCAGCCAAGTTCTAGCACTACTCCCTTTTTACAGGATCGAACTCAAACACATTTTTAACCCTCCATAACTTGTGAGCCCATGGAGTTAGAAGCTTTAAATTTGAATTTCGTATTAACTTCATGGGCACAAAGGCCCTGTAAAAAAAATAATTTTGTAGAACCACTACTTCCTGAGATATTGGCCAGTAAAAATTTCAAAAACCGTAATTGACTGACTGACTGACTCACTGACTGACTGATCATCAAAATTATGAAGCACTTCTAACAATAGCAGAATCTTGAAATTTGGTACAATGGTAGGTTTTCAGCTGTATACAAAGGAAAAAATCGAAAATTTCAATTTTCTCATTCAGGGGGCGTGGTATCCGCCCACTTTCTAAAACTGGTCGTAGGATCTTGAAATTCGGAAGTCTGATAGGGTTTTGGTTGAATATAAGAAAAATGTAAGTAAAATATTTTAGTTTCATTTATGGGCGTGGTTTCCGCCCACTATCTTAAAACGGTAGTAGGATGTGGAAGTTTAGAATTCTTGTAAGGTTTTGGTTCAATAACATGAAAAAAATGAGAAAAAAAATCTATTTTCATTTAGGGGCGCGGTATCCGCCCACTTTGTTAAAATGCTCGAAAACGTTTAAATTCGAAATTCTGATAGGGTTTGGGTTGAGTAAAAGAGAAAATAGGTATATGTACAAAATTATAGTTTTATTACAGGGGCGTGACTGCCACCCACTTTCTTTAAATGGTCATAGGTTAAAATATAGAATTTTGGTTTGTTTAACTTCATAAAACTCCATGAGTAACTTTCCTTAGTGGTTTCACAATGGACACTTGATATCTAAATGTGACATCTAGACAGCCACTCTAACCTAACCTACCTATTATTTATTTATAAATTGGCAGAGAAATTTTACTGTTAGTTTGCAAATTGCTAGCTTATTAAGTTATTTCGAAGTTCATGCTTTCATAAAGAAAAAAAAAAACTTTGCAAAAAGATGTGAGATCAGAACAAAAACATAAAATGTAAAAAAAAGAGCCAAGTTCTCTTATGTGCGAACAGCACTGTGTAAAAAGTTAGCCACCAAAAGTAATGAGATCTAAAAGAACGCCAAGTTCTTACATGTAAAAGTGTTATATTGAATATTTTAAATCATAGAAGATAATACAACAATATTAAAAGAAAACAGAAAATAGTTGGGATGAAAATTTACAAGTGCACTTGGCAAGTTTTCTTTTGAAGCGTGATTAATAACATTTTAAAACTTGAACAGTGAACTTGTAAATTTTCATCCCAACTATTTTCTATTTTCTTTTAATATTGTTGTATTATCTTCTATGATTTAAAATATTCAATATAACACTTTTACATGTAAGAACTTGGCGTTCTTTTAGATCTCATTACTTTTGGTGGCTAACTTTTTACACAGTGCTGTTCGCACATAAGAGAACTTGGCTCTTTTTTTTACATTTTATGTTTTTGTTCTGATTGATTTCTCTGAAATCTCTTTATGGAGGCAGATTTACACATATTCTCACTCGAATTTTCACACATTTTTGTTTTTGACGGGCATCTTTGGCTTGGGGTTCTTACACGTAGGGTCTTGGCATGTTGATAGATGGCTTTGTTTTCTTCAGCCTCTAATTTTAAATTATCCTGACTGACACGTCGGTGCCATGGGCAAGGAGGGCATGAGGGCCAGCTGGAGTACGGGTGTTCCGGTAACGCACGCAGCCAGATCAAGGCGCACTTTCTGTGTGATCGTAATCAGCACATGATCGAAGCTTGGACTGTTGCGTTTGTTGAGAGGCTCATTATCTAGACATTAAAAGAAAACGAACAATCATTTATTGTCTTGCGTTTTTGTTGAAATTGTTGCGACTTACCTTCCGAGGCTGTGTGCCATTGCGAATGAGAGACACAATACGCAGATGGACGACCATATCACGTCCGCTGGCGTTCAGAATTGGACTGCCATTGGTGCCGTTTCGAGTGGCGAAGATGGTCGACAGAGCTTTGACAAACGAATATTGTCTTTGTCCTCGATGTTATTGATGTCCTGTTGAGAATTATAGCCTGTTTTCTTGGATTGTTCATCATTACAGGAACACACAGAGTTTTGGCCTTCCTCAAGCTCGTCAAGGTCGGAAATCCTTTTCCCATTTAATGAAGATAATTATGGTTCGTACTACGCCATAAATTTTAACATTGTCGCCTAAAGGCCTAGTGGGTCTCCTGCCGAACTTTCAAATGATCTGAAAAATTAGAATTTCGTTAGAGAAATCAACACTTTTTAGTAGCAACCTTACCTGTAACGTTAATTTGAAACTGAAATGGTTACGTCCGAATCGATACTATCGCCAGTGCTATAGTGTTGTATCCCTTGTGCTTTTCGCGTCGGTGTTCGACTGCTTGAGATGCGTTTCCTGTTACCAGCCGAACTGTTGATGATGCTATTCGTCGGACTGTCGCCATTGGAATTGCCCTTGCTTTTGTGACTGCTCGCGAGTCGCGATGCCAGAACTATTCAATTCTAAGTATTGAAATTCCTTTTTCGTTTTTGGAACTGAACTGGTCGGGATGCTACTGCATAGGATGAGTTGAGAGAAACGGAAGCAGGAACAATACTACCTGAGGGCATTCTTTCCATTTGGTGTTGGGGCAACAGAGGCGTCGTAGGCGCGAAGATAAGGACCTGAAACAGAAGAAAGAAAGGTTAGGAGTGAACAAATTATATGAAAGATGAATGCGAACTTACGATTTTTTCGACTCCTTGCCGGGCCAAGAAAGTCCTGATGGCCACGCCGTCAGCAAATGGAAGCGTCTTCAGCGCTGGGAAAAGATCTGAAATGAAATTTAAACAAAGAAAAAGATCAATGAATTGGCGGAACAAAAATAAATATATTCATGCATACTCACGATATTTTTTCCATTTGCTCCGGTCGGATGTATTTATTTTTTTGATGTTTTGGCCTCGGGAGGTATCTGAAAAGAAAAACAAAAAGAATGCAATAAGAATTTCTACGCACTATATATTCCGTTAAATGTGTATTTTGTTGGTTTTACTTACCTCGTGTTGTCGGCTTCATTGATAATTGATCAATTACAAATGGCTGAAAAGAAAAGGAAACAGTGACGACAGATCACTGGAACTCCTTCCTGGAAAGTTAAACTGGAAGAGGGAGTACTAAATTTGTGTTTTGACGTTTAGGTTAGAGTGATTTTTTTTTTGCTTTTCTTTGGGGCTTAGGATTGTGAGATGGTGAGGTTTTTATTTGAAAGTGATGTATTAATTAGAATGACGACAAGTAGGATATGTTTGTTTTTATGGTAAAGTGTATACTTTATTAGTGTTTTATAGTTTTTTTTTGTGTGTTTCACCTACATACAACATATAATTTGTGCAATGAATATAATGACAGTGAAACGATAAGTGACAACATATAATGACGAACATAATGATAATAATACATGATAATACCTTTTTGATGTAAACAAACAATAACAAATACGCCGAACACGAATAAATAGATATTTTGACGACAACAACATTGACAAAAAGGACACAGAATTTGGTATGTTTTGGTCTGGACGACGCCGACCGTGGTGGGATTGAACGCGCTTACAGCGGCGCATTGTTTAAGCCGGCTTATCGGCTACAAAGTGGACCGCGGCGAAGTTTTACCGCAGGCATGACGTGGCGGTTTCTGCGGTAGGGAAAAAGTTTGTCGACGGCGAAGTTAGGCCTACTAATATACTTCGATTTAGAGGACATTTGAAGTTCGTCCGTCGTGACTATTAAATTGAGTTTATGTGAAGTAATCCTTTCTATAACGAAAGTATACATGATTAAGTGTTGCGAAAATCCCTGGGTTAGCAAAGAACTAAGGAATTACAACGTTACGAATATAAGTTGCGGTATTAACCCTTAAACCCTACCCTGGGGTCCAGCGCCACTGCAAACATACATTTTTTTGATTTTTTTAAAAACTAAGCAACCCACGACTGTGCCACTCATAGAATTCTCATATTATCGTAGCAGACGTCTAAAAATCAGTCATTTATTAATTTTGGAGTGGTGCAGTGTTAAATATTTGAGCTTCAGGGTCCCATAGACCCCAGGGTAGTAATAGTTGAAGTTTTTGAACAGTTTTATTTTATTTTTGCTTGATTTTATCTGTAAGTAAACCTTTTATTTTTACATTTATTATTAGTGTTATCAATGTTTTCACTAGTTTAGTTAATGTTATTAGTGTAATCAGTCTTAGTATGTGTTTTTGATGTGTTTCTCGAATTAAGTTTGTGAACACAAGAAGAGGTTTACTTGGCCAACTTTGCCATCCCATCTCCAGGTCCTCATTGGAGATATTTAAAAAAAAAGCGACCTGTGGCTGAGTCAACATCTTCAGTCACTACGAAAAAAAGATGTGCCGTGTGTCCACGAGACAAAGACCTCAAGACTAAAATACGATGCAGCAGTTGTCGAAATCCACTTTGTGGCGAACATAGCCGCTCAGTGTGTCAAAATTGCCTTGATATAAATTTTTAAAACGTTTTTTATAAATAAACATTCCTATCTTTAGTGTTAATAAATAAAATTTATGATTAAATTGTTTTTTTTATTAAATTCGAGCAAAAAATGTTTGGGGTCCCTAAGACCCCAGGGTAGCAATAGTGTTTCTCCCGGGATGGGTAGGGTTTAAGGGTTAAGACAATCGAAAGGGTGAGTTTCATTCGATTTTATCAAAAGTAGTGATAGTTTTTGGGGAACACTATCTAATTCGTATGTTTTGCGTGTGTTTTCTTGGTGACTCAGGGTGAAGATTCTGCCAACGACGTCAAACGTCCATCCAAAGTAAGCCGTGGGACGGAGGCATTTCGGCCAAAATAAGAAGAAAATCGAGCCATTAGCCCGTGAGTCTCCGGGTGACAAGTAAGGTCGTTTTATGATAACTTTATGGGTGATTTAGGTTCTAATGTGTATGTCGAAAATTAGGTGCCGGCGCGGCAAGCCGCAGAACAGCACCCCTTTCGGGTTTTTTTGTATTTTTATATATATACGCCAAACATATAGTTTTTTTGGTCCAAAAACGATCTTTCGAGAAAACGCTACAATTTTGGAGCCCGAGCCATTTTTGGCCGAAGATTGGCTATTTTGAACGACGAGTCGTACAGTGTGCGCTACATACGCAATCAGCAGCCGCACCAAGTAGAAGTTTTTCGAGCTAAAAAAATCTCAAGCTAAAAGCTCCAGTTCAAGAGAGAAGCTCAGAATCCGAGCGAAGAAGCGCACAAGAGCGCCCGAAGCATTTTGTTTTTGTCTTTTTGTCGAAATTTGCGAAGCGAAATCTTAACGCCATTTTGAATTTTTTCTTTGAGTAAATTTTAACGTAAATTTCATTTTGTCCTTTTTTTATTTTTGAGAGCCACAAAGAGTGTGGAAGATTTTCGCCGGAAAGTTGTAAAGATTCCGTGGAGGAATTCTTTCCAAAATCTCGCTCGGGGAAACGCAAGATTTTGCCCCTAATACTAACCAACAAATAGAGCTCTATATGTAGGCAGGTTATTGAGGGTTTTCGATTTGTTTCGAGGGTGTGAATTGATACACCCAAATAAGGTTGCGAGAGTTTTGGGGAGGGTTTGGTCTGCAACCCGTGGATTTTCCAGGTTTTTTTCGTTGACCTTTTGATACTTTTTCTTTCATATTTTCGATTATTGTGTAAATAACCTTTTTTTATGTTGATATTTGTTAAATTTTTCTTGTTTTTATTGTATTCAAAAGAACATTTATATATTCAATTTGCTGGTTTCTAAATTTGTCTTTTAATGTACCTTCAAAAGATTTTCGATTTCGCTATCATTTTTGATCAATAAATGGATGAATTTTAATGACTTTTTATGTCGAACCGAACATGCTTTTTGATGTTAATTTTGGTTTGAGCGATAGCTCAATGGAAGTTTGAAGCGTCATCCTAGGGGGTGATTAAAGGTAAGCCAGGGGAAGTGGCGAAATTGACTTTTCAGGTTTGATGAGGACTATGTAAAGGAACTCGAATCAGGGGAATTCGGACTTCAATCGGCCTGCCGGATTCCACGGAGGGGCGGGAATATAAGGACAAGCTGCACCGTCTTTCTTTCTTTCTTTCTTTCTATCCCATTCTGTCTTTTCATCTCTCCTTCCTCCCTCATATTTCAAATGGCGCCCAACGTGGGGCGCAGGCCGATTGAAGTCCGAATTCCCCTGATTCGAGTTCCTTTACATATTCCTCATCAAACCTGAAAAGTCAAGTAAGCCACTTCCCTGGCTACCCCAAACACCCCCGAATCGTAAATACAACACAAATACAACACAAATACAACAAACAAATATTCAACATTTTTTTGAGATTGTTTCGAGAAAAGAGCTTAAGAGTCAGAGATATTTTCTTGATAGCAGTTTTGGAGAAGTTTATTGTTTTTGCGAGAAGTTTTCGTGAAACCGATTAGGATTTTTTTTGTAGAAGTTGAGGTTTTGGCCTCTAGTGCTTATAATTTTGTTTTGATTCTATAGCGCAAATTTTTCTTTTATTTTTTTCGTTATTTTCTTATTTGGTTAGTATTTTATTTTTTTTGTCAAATTGGTGAGTGGTAGTAAATAAGTTTAGGTCTTAAGTCAAAAAACATAAAAATTAAAAAAAAAAAATTTAAACTATAAAACAAACAAAAAAAAATACAGAATTCAGTTCATAGCAGTAAGGTTTAATCTTTGGCGTTAACGCTTCGGATTTTAACAGTTAGGTTTTGTTATTATAGTTTCTTCTTGATTTTCTATTGTTTTTGGTATTTTTTTTTGTTGTTTTTTTTTTTGTTGTTAGTCAGTTTTGACGTCAACAAATTTATAGTTTTTTTTTGAGTCTAGGATTAGGAATTGCTAATTTAGAATTTAATTTCATAAAGTTTGAATTTTTCAAGGATTTGCGAACCAAATATTTATCTTTAAAATTTTCAAATTCGCTTCATAGAAGTGCAATTCTGCTTGCAAATCCATGTTTTTTTCTTGTTGTTATTTATTTATTTATTGTTTCATTCTGTCAATTATTTATTTATTTATTTATTTATTTATTTATTTATTAGATTTATTCATTTTTTTCCGATATTTATTTATTTATTTATTCATTTTTTTCAATTATTTATTTAATTTATTTATTTATTAATTTTCATTTTTGAAGTTTTTGTTACCTTCATCTTTTTGCATTTTTATTTGTTTTTTTTTTTATTATTACTTCCTTTTGTTATTTATTTATTTATTTAATCATTTTTTTGTGTTATATATTACTTCAAATTTTTCGTCATTATTATTTATTTAAACATTTTTTTTTCATATTTATTTTTCGTAGTTATTTTCATTTCTTATATGTTAAATTTTTTTTCTTTGCAAATTATAATTTATTTTTGTATTTTTTCAATTGGTTCAGTTTTTGTTATTAATTTATCAAATATTTTGGGCGATATATCCTCGTTCGAAATAGATCATTGTTTTAGATCAGTTTTTCGTCAGGGAGTATAGATAGGTATAAATTACAATCCGTATACTTGCGACGATTTCTTGAATAGTCACCCTAGTGTAGATTGTTGAGGTAGGTTATGAGTGATAACCCTGTGGTCAAGAAAACAAGAAAACCACGCATAATACATTTTTTTGATAGACCCGTCACCCGTCGACAACTAAAACTAGGGGGAAGCGCAGAAACAATGCCGGTGAAGCGCACTCCACCCCACGGATCGGGTGATCAACATAGTCAAGATCAATCAACTGGTAATAAGGAATCGAGAGATTCAGGTAATCAAGATCCGGAATCGATGGACAACCCGGGTAGTTCGAGAGGTCAGGTCGTGGGTGATACGACTGGACAAAAGCCACCTGTCCAAGGGTCATCAACTGGGACCAGCGAGTCCGGTGAAACCGACAAAACCATTACCACACCTGCTTACAGCCATCTGACTTCGGCAGAAGAGGACCACCGAAGGTCAGACCAAGTAAAGATAGGGGAAGAACTAGCGGAAAGGGACAACAATATCAGCTTGATAGATCTAGAGACTGTCTATCCGTCCCAAGTTGCCGCCTTGACAGGACAACCCAGAAACCAAGAAGATCGAGCCGCGGAAGTAACTGCGAGTAGCGTATCGGCTGAACTTAAGACGCTGATTAAGTTAGCGGTCGTGAAGGCGTACGATTCGTACACCAGCTCGATAAGCGGAAACGTATCAGAGGCCGTTAGAAGCGAAGTAGAAAGAGGATTCCTAGATTTCATGAAAGAAATCAATTACGCCACACGACCGACTCCACCACTCTCAGAAAGAGTTCGGCCGCCAAAGGCGACTCAACCGTCGACGTCCCGAGCTGCACTTGAAAGAATTCAAGCTCCGCTTATTCCACTTCCGGTGAGAAGCTTGCCACCACCAAGGTCTAATAATTCTCAAAGAGTAACTCCGGAGTTTCTACACGCACAGCCAAATCAATTTTCTGACAGACTTCCACCACGGCCGGATCCTTCTAGGCGAATGATCCAAGAGAGGCTGTATGTGGAGCAAACCCATCCCTACGGTCGGGAGTATCATGGACACAGGATGCCATATCCACCAGAGGGATACCATCAGGGGGAAGATCGTCACCCTGAACCCCAATTTAGGTCGCCGACGCACTATCCGCAAAGACCAGCGAGACAACCGATTCGGATAGATAAGTGGGGCATAATCTTTGAAGGAAAGCCGGATCGACTGACCGTCGAAGACTTCATTTTCCGTGTCGAGATGCTCCAACGACAGGATGAATGTTCGTGGACGGAAATCCTAAGGGACTTCCACCTACTACTATCGGGGACCGCGTACGAATGGTACTGGTAGTACCAACGAACCAGTTACCGTCCGGACTGGACCGGTCTTAGAGACGCGCTAATGCGTCAATTTCGAAACTCGAAGTCCGACCTAGAGATCATAAGGGATATTATGGATAGACGCCAAGGAGCTTGGGAGCCTATCGACACCTATTTTGCTTCCATTTATAAAATGAAAAGCCAGCTCGGAATACAGATCTCCGAGGAAGAGTTAGTCCGAATCCTGAAACGGAATCTGAATGAGCGTATTGGAAGATTGGTATACTCGCAAGCGCTCTTCAACCTCGAACAGCTAAGGCGAGCGTGCAAGGATGCAGAGCATGCCTTCCCACCGCGTGGAGGAGATCGTGAGCGAGACTTAGCTAGACCAGTAAGGCAACCAAACCGGTTTGTAGCGAACGAACTGGCTTACGAAGATCCCGATTATGAGGAAGACCATATAGACGCTTTCCAGCAAGCTAATGTTCGACCCCGAACCAACAAAATCAGCAGCGAAACTAGACCATTAAAGTGTTGGAATTGCCACACGGTTGGTCATTCATATGTCGATTGTCCGTCTCCGACCAATAGGATATATTGTTTCGGATGCGGAAAAGAAGGCGTCATCAAACCAAATTGTCCGCAGTGTCGATCGGGAAACTCCCGACCGAACGCGAGGAGCCTGGGGGAGTCGCGTTCGACACAGACGCCCCACGAACCACCTCGAACGTTGTAGGTGAACCAACACAAAGTAACGTAAGCAACAAGCCCATCACGATATTAAAAAGAGACAGATTAAAAGATACCATGGATAACAAGTTAGTAGAGATTAATAGGAACAGTTTCCATATAAAGCCTTTTCACATACGCTTGAAAGAGTATAAGGAAGCAAGGGAAAGAATATTTAACTCAGAGGTAAATGCCGTATCAAAACGTATAGTCAAGACAAGAGAGAGGTATCGTCTGAGAAAGATGACTAGGAATAATATTGCAGCAACGACAGTTTTCACTAATTCTGATCCTCGGCCTTATGCCAGAATTCAAATAGGCATGAAGGTTCTGTATGGTTTACTTGACACTGGCGCGAGTATCAGTGTACGAATGTGAAATATTCGCGTAGATTTATATGTACCTTTAGATTATAATTCATTTTCAAATGTCATTTAATTCATTTATTTGTAATTGGAATTACGTTCCACAAATATGTCAAACTTAACCTTAATGCACTTACAATGTCAAATTAGCTTGAAAATTATCGGAAATTAATGGAATTATTGTTATTATCGAGTGTACAATTAAAACCTTGCTTTTTTACGAAAATTAAACTTGAATATTGTAATCATAAATCGAGACTACGTCTTTTATTTACCCTGAGCTTTTTTCTAATAGTTTCCAAAACTATCTAGTCGATACAATCAGCATTCTCGGGAAAAACTGTCTGAAATTTGTCGAAGAAGTAGGTTTAAGTATAATTAAACATAAGTCTGGTGTGAAAACTGCAGATGGGAAAACCCAAGAAATAGTAGGAAAAGTTAAGTGTAGGTTAGGTTATAACGGGATGGAAGACGAGGTGATATTTTATTTGGTTCCAGGCCTCGACCAAGAATGTTATCTTGGGGTTGACTTCTGGAGAGCTTTCCGTGTCGCTCCAAATATCATAAGTTCCATTACGGAACCCGAAGTCATTCCGCATCCCAATGCCCATGTCTTGTCGACTGAACAACAGTCCCAATTAGAAGCAGTGAAGATGAAGTTCCTGGACTACGAGCGCCACGGACTCGGGAAAACGTCCATAATGAGCCATGTCATTGACACCGGCGCACAGTGGTTCCACTTGTATGAGGAAGGTGGCCAAAATTCAAATTTTGATTTTAATCTACAGAAAACCAAGCAAGCAATGAAAAAAAGTGGTTTATTTATTATTTAATAAATGTTTTGTTCAATTTCATTCAATACTAGCTGACCCGACGGACTTCGTACTGCCTCAATCGATATAAAAAAGACCTAGACTTTTGTAGCCCGCTACCATACCACCCGCTACCATCTCCCCGCTTCTCCGTTACCATACCACCCGCTACCCTCTCCCCGCTTTTCCACTATCATCTACCCGCTACCCCGTTATACCCAATTAACCTGTTACCCGCTACCCAATACTTACACACGCTACCCGCTTAACCGGTAATCGCTACCTACTACCCGCTACCCCACTACCCTCTACACGCTATCCTATTATACTCAGCTACCCTGTTACCCGCTACCCCACTTCCCGTTACCCAATACTTCTAAACGCTACCCGCTACACCAGTAATTGCTATCCACTACCCGCAACCGACTACCCCGCTTCTGTGTCATGACAAAATAAAAATAAAAATCTTGCCAAAAAATATGGTCCATAGCCAAAGTCTTCCACAAAATCAAGCCAAGCACTATTCGTAGACAAAAATAAGTTTTCTTTTCTGGAGCAAGTTTCCCACCTTCTTTGAAACGATTTACAAAGTGTGGTTATCTTATTTTTGGCTCCTAAGCTTTCAATGTCATATATTTCTTTGAAAGTTGACCATGTTTCGATAATTGTTGTAGCACTGCAACCCTTCGCGGTATTCCAAATATGAAAAATGTCAATTCGCTTAATCATATTGATAGAATCTGTTTAAAAAAAAGTGCAAAATAAGCATTTCTTCAAGGTTAAAATTTCAAAATTTGCGCAAATTTGCGCAAAAAAAGTCATATATCCTCTTAAAGAGGAAAAGTAACCCTAAATAATGGTATATAAATCATCGTGGGAGTTTGTGGGAATTTGATGTTTTGGCTCTTCCGAAAAACAAGAAATTTTGAAAAAATCTCATTTTTTACCATTTTCCATGAGGCCAAAATAAAAAAAATTAAACAAAAATTTATAAAAATCAAAAAGAAACTGTCGACAAACATTATTTTATAATTATCATCACCTTTTTTCAAAAATTTGAACTAAAAAATACACCGAAAATAAAAAAATATGTACTCAGTATTTTCACTTTGCGATTTTTTCAGAAATGGCAAAAATCACTCAACTTCTTGGCACGACTGACAAGTTATAAGTAATATTAGAGACTAATCTATGACGTCATTAAGTTGTCCCACTTTCTTAGATAATTATTGCATTAAAATAAAATTATTAGCTTAAACTTGAAATTTTGAATTTTGGCCTATGGGAGGAACCACTGTGCGGCGACGCGATCCCAGTAAAGCAACGCCACTACCCGGTATCTCCAGCGGTACAAGCCCTGCTCTATAAAGAACTAGATAGGATGCTGGAGATAGGAGTAATCGAGGAAAGCGAAAGCCCCTGGTGTTCACCCGTAGTCTTAATTAAAAAAGTAGGAGATAATGGTGACATTAAATATCGATTTTGTCTCGATTCGCGACGGGTGAACGCCGTAACGAAGAAGGACGCGAATCCGCTTCCTCACATAGATGGGTTACTTAGTCGCTTGCCAGACACCTATTTTATAAGCAGCGTAGACTTGAAAGAAGCGTTCTGGCAGATACCGCTGGAGGAAACCAGTAGGGAGAAGACGGTGTTTGCGGTGCCAGGGCGACCCTTGTACCAGTTTACCGTCATGCCCTTTGGGTTGTGTAACGCGTCGGTTAATGGACAAGGTGATCCCTGCGCGTTTACGGGATCGCGTCTTCGTTTATTTGGACGATTTATTGATCATAGCTCCGGACTTCGAAAGTCATCTCAGTTTGTTGGAGGAAGTAGCTACGTGTCTTAGGCAGGCGAATCTCACCATCAACGGTAAAAAGTCCCGTTTCTGTTTCATGGAACTGAAATATTTGGGTTTTATCGTTGGTGGTGGGAAATTGAAGACAGACCCTGAGAAAATCGAGGCGGTAGCTAACTTCCCAATCCCGAAAAATCCCAGGCAGGTTAGGAGGTTTCTAGGTCTTGCAGGCTGGTATAGGCGGTTTGTGAAAGACTTTTCCACCTTAACAGCCCCCTTAACGGACACCCTTAAAAAGTCTAAGACAAAGTTCGAGATGACTGAAGAAGCTCGGAAAGCGTTCGAAGAGCTTAAGAGGACCCTAACTTCAGCCCCAGTCCTCACGCACCCCAATTTTTCGAAACCATTTTTCATCCAGTGCGATGCGTCGGATTCTGGAATAGGCGCTGTCCTGTTTCAGAAGACGGAAGACGGAGGTGAACTGCCCATATCTTTCTTCTCTCAGAAGCTGAACGCTTGTCAGAGAAATTATAGTGTGACCGAGAAAGAGTGTATGGCAGCAGTGATGGCGGTGAAGCGATTCAGGCCCTATGTTGAGGGCATGAACTTCACCATCATAACCGATCACTCTAGCCTGAAGTGGCTTATGACCATGAAGGACCTGAGTGGTCGGCTAGCGAGGTGGAGTCTAGAGCTCCAAGCGTATGCCTTCAGCATAGAGCACCGGAAAGGTTCGCTGAACGTCGTGCCGGACACGCTTTCTCGGGCACACTTAGACGCAGTTTCAGTAGAGCAGGCAGCTCCATTGATCGACCTGGACTCGGATGAGTTCAAGTCCGAAGAATATGTCGAACTCTTAAAGTCGATCCGTCTTCATCAAGAAGAGTTACCCGACCTTAAAATCATAGATGATTTCATTTACAAAAAAACCTTACAGACCATTGACAGCGAAGTCCTAAATGAACATCAATGGAGTACCTTCGAACCTCACTCATGAAATTATAATGAAAGTTCATGACCCGCCCCAATCTGCACATGGCGGCATAGCAAAAACGCTGCATATAATAAGGCAATTTTTCTATTGGCCAAACATGACCACTCAAGTTAAAAATTATATTGCAAATTGTGTTACATGTAAACAATCAAAAGCGTCCAATGTAGTTTCTCGTCCACAAATAACTAGCAGTTATTCGACGGATAGACCCTTTTAGAAATTGTATATTGATTTCATTGGTCCGTATCCGCGTTCCAAAAACGGAAACGCGTATTTCTTTGTTGTCCTTGACCACTTGTCCAAGTTTGTGTTTCTGAAACCTTTGCGTGCTGCTAATGCGTCCAGTGTTGTACGTTTCTTGCATGACGAAGTGTTCAACACGTTTGGAGTGCCTCAGTTAATACACTCGGACAATGGTAAGCAATTCCTTTCGAAGGAATTTCAAAATTTTCTGTAGACGTACGGAGTTAGGCACTTCAAGACTGCCAACTACGCCCCGCAGTCCAATGCATCGGAGCGAGTTAACCGAACGTTGCTTGCTGCTATTCGTTCCTATCTCCAAACCGACCCGCGCGATTGGGATAGTCACTTAAGTGAGCTAGCAGCAGCATTAAGGAGCTCGGTGCATTCGGCAACTGGTACATCACCATATTATGCACTGTTCGGCATGAATATGATGCTGCATGGAACCAGCTACGGAATCGCGAGCCAGTTAGATAACTTAGCTGATGGTGAAGTATCAATACTTCCCAGACAAGCCAAATTACAAATAATTCGCGATAAATTAAAAGAAAATATTCTGCAAAGTAACGCAAGAACCGCGAAAGTTTACAATTTCCGTTCAAGAAACGTCAAGTACAGTCCTGGACAAGAAGTCTTTAAACGTAATTTCGTCCTTAGTGATTCGTCTAAGTTAGTGTCAGCTAAGTTATGTCCAAAGTTTGTTAAGTGTCGTGTAGTTAAGGCTGTAGGCAAAAACCTGTATGAGCTGGAGAATCTAGCTGGAAAAAGCATTGGTATCTTTCACGCCAAAGACATCAAGCAGTGAAAAGGTTTGTCTACTGAATGTTTACTACACATTACCCTCTAGTCAGAACAAATTCTTTCTCTTTCTCTTGAAAACCCGCAATACCAGTCAATCCATAAATATAATGTCTGTAATAATATCCATGCGTGTCCAGACTGAAGTCCATAAGTACCTGTAATTTTCCACCACTGTACCTGATTAGCTTTAAGTCTTACGTTAAGTTAGAATTAAGTGCTAATCTGTGCTACGGGAGAATATTTTTTTTTTAAAGACTGACTAGAATAGTATTAGGGCCCACTGTGATATTTAAACACGAAGAGACATAGACTGACTAGAGTATAAGGAACACCCTGTGATAAACAAATTTTGGAAAAGACTGACTAGATTGTAAGATGTTGACTGTGGTACTAGTTGTTTTTTGTTTTATTTATTAACCGACTTGACGATTTGATCGATCAGTGATATGATAACGTTTTACTTATTGACTGTCTAGATGTTTGTAGTATAGTTGTACAATAAACCAACACGATTTAAAGACTGACTAGACTAATAAGAGCGACTGTGATATTTTTGTTTATATTTTTTTTTTTTTTATATATTGACCAATTAGAACTTAAGACCGATCTGTGATATGAAAATGTTTACTTTTGACTGACTAAATACTGGAGGGATGATTGTGCAATACACACAAAACGTAAATACAAGACTGATTAGGATAAGCATAGATGAACTGTGATAGCATAGACACAAACTCTGTTAAGATTCGCTATTAATCAAAGATAAAGGAACAGAAGCACCAACTTCGATCAAGTTCCAGATAGGTTCCGAAATTGCTGATCGACCGCCGGCCCAAGTCAAGTATCTGACCCGGCCGCTTCCATGTTGGTTATAACTCCAGTAGGATATCCCATCGCCATCACCAACCGCTTTACTAATCTCTTCAGCGATACTGCTTGACAAAAGATTTAAACTGTGATATGGTCAAGGCCCTTTACACCTTGACCAGAATAAAACATCTGTGATACTAGTTTATATTGTTAGTAAAAATGTTAAGGTTATTTATTCTGTGCGGTCGTCATATGTTTTTTTTTGGTTGTTTGAATCATAAGACATTACATTCAATAATAGGTTTGTTTTTGTTTACGATAGAGACTTAACTAGGTACGCAAATGGTCAACTCAATTAACTCAAATACTTAAGTATAAAGATAAATAAGATCATGCAAAATAATATTGAAAGAAGAGAAACTTAGATTAGTCTGACCTGGTATATTGCCCGGCTGCAGGTTGCGTGGGTTCTTCCCCACAGGAAGATTGGCAAACGTAGATTTAACTGCCCCCTTGTCCACCGTCACTGGACCGATGCAGGGCTACGCTTCAGCGCCGGTGTTTTGTTACGGTGGCGGTTAAGGTGCTTGCGGCTCGAGGAGCTATTGGCGTTGAGCCAAGGAGGAACACTTCGGTTAACACCACGACACAATTCACTTTATCTGGCTACGAAAACACAGAACACTCTTTAATGTTTTTTTTTGTAATTTTATTAATCCGCGATGATTAAAGGATTAGGTTCAATCCAGTATATATTTCACTAACGTTCAGGTTTGCGTTAATACACATTTTAATTTTTTTTTTCATTTTTTATTTTCACTTATGGATAATGGGATTTTACATGGAGGCAAGAAATTGATTCTTCACGGATCTGTGGCAATTATTTTTCTTAAATGAATTACATTGGGAAAAGTATTGAATGTTTTTACTGGACGAATTGATTTCTCTGAAATCTCTTTATGGAGGCAGATTTACACATATTCTCACTCGAATTTTCACACATTTTTGTTTTTGACGGGCATCTTTGGCTTGGGGTTCTTACACGTAGGGTCTTGGCATGTTGATAGATGGCTTTGTTTTCTTCAGCCTCTAATTTTAAATTATCCTGACTGACACGTCGGTGCCATGGGCAAGGAGGGCATGAGGGCCAGCTGGAGTACGGGTGTTCCGGTAACGCACGCAGCCAGATCAAGGCGCACTTTCTGTGTGATCGTAATCAGCACATGATCGAAGCTTGGACTGTTGCGTTTGTTGAGAGGCTCATTATCTAGACATTAAAAGAAAACGAACAATCATTTATTGTCTTGCGTTTTTGTTGAAATTGTTGCGACTTACCTTCCGAGGCTGTGTGCCATTGCGAATGAGAGACACAATACGCAGATGGACGACCATATCACGTCCGCTGGCGTTCAGAATTGGACTGCCATTGGTGCCGTTTCGAGTGGCGAAGATGGTCGACAGAGCTTTGACAAACGAATATTGTCTTTGTCCTCGATGTTATTGATGTCCTGTTGAGAATTATAGCCTGTTTTCTTGGATTGTTCATCATTACAGGAACACACAGAGTTTTGGCCTTCCTCAAGCTCGTCAAGGTCGGAAATCCTTTTCCCATTTAATGAAGATAATTATGGTTCGTACTACGCCATAAATTTTAACATTGTCGCCTAAAGGCCTAGTGGGTCTCCTGCCGAACTTTCAAATGATCTGAAAAATTAGAATTTCGTTAGAGAAATCAACACTTTTTAGTAGCAACCTTACCTGTAACGTTAATTTGAAACTGAAATGGTTACGTCCGAATCGATACTATCGCCAGTGCTATAGTGTTGTATCCCTTGTGCTTTTCGCGTCGGTGTTCGACTGCTTGAGATGCGTTTCCTGTTACCAGCCGAACTGTTGATGATGCTATTCGTCGGACTGTCGCCATTGGAATTGCCCTTGCTTTTGTGACTGCTCGCGAGTCGCGATGCCAGAACTATTCAATTCTAAGTATTGAAATTCCTTTTTCGTTTTTGGAACTGAACTGGTCGGGATGCTACTGCATAGGATGAGTTGAGAGAAACGGAAGCAGGAACAATACTACCTGAGGGCATTCTTTCCATTTGGTGTTGGGGCAACAGAGGCGTCGTAGGCGCGAAGATAAGGACCTGAAACAGAAGAAAGAAAGGTTAGGAGTGAACAAATTATATGAAAGATGAATGCGAACTTACGATTTTTTCGACTCCTTGCCGGGCCAAGAAAGTCCTGATGGCCACGCCGTCAGCAAATGGAAGCGTCTTCAGCGCTGGGAAAAGATCTGAAATGAAATTTAAACAAAGAAAAAGATCAATGAATTGGCGGAACAAAAATAAATATATTCATGCATACTCACGATATTTTTTCCATTTGCTCCGGTCGGATGTATTTATTTTTTTGATGTTTTGGCCTCGGGAGGTATCTGAAAAGAAAAACAAAAAGAATGCAATAAGAATTTCTACGCACTATATATTCCGTTAAATGTGTATTTTGTTGGTTTTACTTACCTCGTGTTGTCGGCTTCATTGATAATTGATCAATTACAAATGGCTGAAAAGAAAAGGAAACAGTGACGACAGATCACTGGAACTCCTTCCTGGAAAGTTAAACTGGAAGAGGGAGTACTAAATTTGTGTTTTGACGTTTAGGTTAGAGTGATTTTTTTTTTGCTTTTCTTTGGGGCTTAGGATTGTGAGATGGTGAGGTTTTTATTTGAAAGTGATGTATTAATTAGAATGACGACAAGTAGGATATGTTTGTTTTTATGGTAAAGTGTATACTTTATTAGTGTTTTATAGTTTTTTTTTGTGTGTTTCACCTACATACAACATATAATTTGTGCAATGAATATAATGACAGTGAAACGATAAGTGACAACATATAATGACGAACATAATGATAATAATACATGATAATACCTTTTTGATGTAAACAAACAATAACAAATACGCCGAACACGAATAAATAGATATTTTGACGACAACAACATTGACAAAAAGGACACAGAATTTGGTATGTTTTGGTCTGGACGACGCCGACCGTGGTGGGATTGAACGCGCTTACAGCGGCGCATTGTTTAAGCCGGCTTATCGGCTACAAAGTGGACCGCGGCGAAGTTTTACCGCAGGCATGACGTGGCGGTTTCTGCGGTAGGGAAAAAGTTTGTCGACGGCGAAGTTAGGCCTACTAATATACTTCGATTTAGAGGACATTTGAAGTTCGTCCGTCGTGACTATTAAATTGAGTTTATGTGAAGTAATCCTTTCTATAACGAAAGTATACATGATTAAGTGTTGCGAAAATCCCTGGGTTAGCAAAGAACTAAGGAATTACAACGTTACGAATATAAGTTGCGGTATTAAGACAATCGAAAGGGTGAGTTTCATTCGATTTTATCAAAAGTAGTGATAGTTTTTGGGGAACACTATCTAATTCGTATGTTTTGCGTGTGTTTTCTTGGTGACTCAGGGTGAAGATTCTGCCAACGACGTCAAACGTCCATCCAAAGTAAGCCGTGGGACGGAGGCATTTCGGCCAAAATAAGAAGAAAATCGAGCCATTAGCCCGTGAGTCTCCGGGTGACAAGTAAGGTCGTTTTATGATAACTTTATGGGTGATTTAGGTTCTAATGTGTATGTCGAAAATTAGGTGCCGGCGCGGCAAGCCGCAGAACAGCACCCCTTTCGGTTTTTTTTGTATTTTTATATATATACGCCAAACATATAGTTTTTTGGTCCAAAAACGATCTTTCGAGAAAACGCTACAATTTTGGAGCCCGAGCCATTTTTGGCCGAAGATTGGCTATTTTGAACGACGAGTCGTACAGTGTGCGCTACATACGCAATCAGCAGCCGCACCAAGTAGAAGTTTTTCGAGCTAAAAAAATCTCAAGCTAAAAGCTCCAGTTCAAGAGAGAAGCTCAGAATCCGAGCGAAGAAGCGCACAAGAGCGCCCGAAGCATTTTGTTTTTGTCTTTTTGTCGAAATTTGCGAAGCGAAATCTTAACGCCATTTTGAATTTTTTCTTTGAGTAAATTTTAACGTAAATTTCATTTTGTCCTTTTTTTATTTTTGAGAGCCACAAAGAGTGTGGAAGATTTTCGCCGGAAAGTTGTAAAGATTCCGTGGAGGAATTCTTTCCAAAATCTCGCTCGGGGAAACGCAAGATTTTGCCCCTAATACTAACCAACAAATAGAGCTCTATATGTAGGCAGGTTATTGAGGGTTTTCGATTTGTTTCGAGGGTGTGAATTGATACACCCAAATAAGGTTGCGAGAGTTTTGGGGAGGGTTTGGTCTGCAACCCGTGGATTTTCCAGGTTTTTTTCGTTGACCTTTTGATACTTTTTCTTTCATATTTTCGATTATTGTGTAAATAACCTTTTTTTATGTTGATATTTGTTAAATTTTTCTTGTTTTTATTGTATTCAAAAGAACATTTATATATTCAATTTGCTGGTTTCTAAATTTGTCTTTTAATGTACCTTCAAAAGATTTTCGATTTCGCTATCATTTTTGATCAATAAATGGATGAATTTTAATGACTTTTTATGTCGAACCGAACATGCTTTTTGTTGTTAATTTTGGTTTGAGCGATAGCTCAATGGAAGTTTGAAGCGTCATCCTAGGGGGTGATTAAAGGTAAGCCAGGGGAAGTGGCGAAATTGACTTTTCAGGTTTGATGAGGACTATGTAAAGGAACTCGAATCAGGGGAATTCGGACTTCAATCGGCCTGCCGGATTCCACGGAGGGGCGGGAATATAAGGACAAGCTGCACCGTCACCTGCAGCCCTCGAGTGTGGTGGATCATCCGTGGTGGTATCGCTTTTTTTTGTCGTTATCTCTCCAGGCATGATTTATGTATTTTTGAAATAGGAGGAGGTCCGTTTGCGAGGGCAAGATCCCCCCCATTCCGGCGAGCTCAGCCGAGCACAGAGCAAGCATGCCGCGACCCTCGCAGCGGACGGCTGCGCATTCTCTCCCATCTTCTTAGGTCTTCCTTCTTAAGCTATCTTTTCCTTCTCTTTTTACATCTTCTTCATAGTCCTTGGTCTTTTCCGGATCTTCATCTTTTCTTCTTTCACTTTCATATCGCTTTTTCTTCGTTCTTCTTATTTCTGACATCTGTCAAATCTTTCCGTTCCGGCCTAAGGAGGACTGTCACTACACCGACACCAGGAGTGACAGCGAGGAGTGCCAGCACATCGGACTGTCATCAGCCAGCTCGATGAACATCGTCTTTTCAACATCTTTCTTTCTATCCCATTCTATCTTTTCATCTCTCCTTCCTCCATCATATTTCAAACCTGCACTGCTTCCGGTTTATTAAGCTTCTCTTACCGCTCATCAAACTTTTCCATAAATTGCTTGAGCTGATCGAAAATCTGAATTTGATTTTGCATCAAACTTCTATCAACCCGATCTGCTAAATCCTCCGTATTACCAACCTGTTCGGAGTTTTCGTTCCTGAAAGCCAATTGACCATCAGATTGCCTTTGATCGCTTTCTCTATTACCAACTTCGATGTTGTTGCGCGATTCTTCATTCGCGTTTGCGTTCCCAGCGGGTGCTTCCTCCGACATGTCTGAACTATAGTCAGATAAAATTATGTTTAATTCTCTTGAATAGTCTATGGAATGATCTAGGTTGAACCTATCGATAGTTTGGTTAAAACGCCTAACGAAAGATTCAAATCTAGCTTCAGATATCGCCCTTAAGTTTCCCCAACTTCCCCGTAGACTACTCCTAGGAATATTTGAGTCTTGGCTCATGCTCTTGAGCCCATTAATATGTTCCTTGAATGTACTTCGTTGACACTCAATAAAACTCCACTTAAAATTCAATTACGCAAGTCCAAGTTTAATTCCTATAACCAATTCCATTTTTTTTGTTTTCAGAACGCAGTTCTAGATAACCTTTTGTTTTTGTATATGAAATAAAGAAATTATAATTAATGAAAAATAATTGATTTAAATGTTTATGTTTATAGATTCATATGATGTTCAGAGGTGAGGGTGATTCGAATGTAAGGGTTTGTTTAACTTGACACGATGCCGTAGTCCTACTAGCCAAAAAAAAAAAAAAAACAAAGTGAAATAAACTAATGGTAAGATTATACTGTAATTAAAATTTATTTGTAATCTAAAATTCCTCTTCTGTATTCCCTAGGACATGTACTGACGGACTTCCATCTGTAAAGCTTCTAAGGATTCTGAATATGAAAGTTCTGAGTGCTGATTAGAAAGACAACCGCAGAAACTCGATTATGACTCCAGTCTCCTTCTAATCAACATCTCCAAGCAAGGGCTAAACTGTTTGGCTTTTCGAATATCAGATTAAAAATGCAAAATATTCGAAGACTCAAAGTCTTAGTCTTTCTTGTATCTAAATATTTTAAAAATTGATTGGATCTGTCTTGTCTGAGGCATTGCAATACCGAAAATACTTTATTCAGTTATCGAGACTCACTAGACGACTTCTCCAATGGAGTTCTAATGTCAAGCAAAAAAAAAAAACAAAATGAAAAAAATCTAAAAAAAAAAGTTAAATTATGAAATGATGTGGCTCAAAATTCTTCGCTATATTAATAGCGGCTTCACGTTGCGGGTGCCATTTTGTAACGAGCTGCTTTGTCTAAAGGGATAGCGCTGGTATGCTGGTAGCCACTATAGCTCGTCGGTGGGAGTGGTTCTTTCCCTTAGCTCGTACAAAAAAAAATCATACCAGTCTTGTACCTTAGGTGTTTAGAGGTACGCGAGATATTCTTCTTTACCCTCCCTACCATGTCGTCATACTCGCTTAGACGACCCTTTGCATGGCATCTTCTCAGTTTAACCCTCCCCCATTTTCATCACCTTCACCTCTTAAAATGCTCTTACCAGATCATGTTGATTTTTGCTTAATTTTATATATTGCTTCAATAATATGTTTCAAAATCTTTGTTTTTGGTTTTTATAAAATTTAAATATATATCGATTTAATTATTAAAAAAAAAATGAAACGCACCCCTTTTTTGGTTCCGTAGATGTGATCACAACTGCCGACCACGGGTCTGTATCGTATTGTAATATTCGGCTTGGTCCGACAATTAAAACTTATTCACTTTTCTAATAAAACACAAATTCACTTTATTCAAACCACTCACAAACTTTTTTATTCAACACTTTCAATTATAATTTTGCAAACACAGTATCTTTACTTTATCTCAGTTCACAATCAATTAATTTGCTTCGCCGCCAAACGGCTATTTATATAACAAAAATAATGGGTTCTAGAAACTACTATGGTTCATGGAGAAACTGAATGTTCCAGAAGCCCTCCACTTACAAATAAAAACTGGGATTACTTTTTGTAGGGGCTAACGTTCTTAATGCTAAACAAAAAGTTTCTCTTAATCACTAGGTATTGCCCCTCACAAGTGTTTACTACTACAATTAAACGATATTAGAGTTATAGAAATAAGGAGTAAGTAAAGAGAGTACAAGTACATTAAATAAACAAGAGATACAGAGTAAGTAAAGAGAGTAAGAAAAGTGTGTACATTAAATATAGAAAGAGATTCAGAGCGTAAGAGATAATAAAGTATACACATTAGACATTACAATAGAAGGAGATACAGAGCGTATGAGATAAATAAAGTGTATACACATTACATTGCCCTCTCCTTAGGATTGATTGTCCCGAACAAATCCATCATTCTCATCACCACTGTAGCGATGTAGTCGGTCGCGATGTGAGACTTTGAGTTTACCTCTGACTCCTTTTTGTATCCGGTACACGACGTCGTTGATTTTGCTAATCACTGTATATGGACCTTCCCAGTCCCGTTGAAGTTTCGGTGACAACCCTTGTAAAGCCACACTCGATCTCCTGCTTGGAACTCTGTTGTTGTCGCTCGTATATCGTAGCGTGTCTTCATTCGGTCACTGAACATCTTTATTTTTGGCCTGGTATCGTCGTGGATCTGAAGTAGTCTTTCTCTGAGGTCATCCAAGTAGTCATCCTCGGCTTGCGGTTCCGACGTGGGACATCCAAATTTTATTTCGCTCGGCAATCTGATGTTCCTTCCCATCAAAATCTCAGACGGTGTAAGGCCAGTTGAGCTATGCCTTGCACTTCGATATGCCATCAAAAACAGTGGAATGTGTCGATCCCAATCTCGCTGGTTGTCGTCCACAACTTTGCAAAGATGTTCCTTAAGGGTTCGGTTGAACCGTTCGACCATGCCATCAGATTGTGGGTGGAGTGGTGTTGTTCTTGTCTTCTTGATGTGAAGAAGCCCACAAACTTCCTGGAATATGTTTGATTCAAAGTTCCTTCCCTGGTCGGAATGCAGTTCTAATGGAACACCGAACCTGCTCACCCAGTTGAACACAATTTGGTCTGCGACTGTTTTGGCTTCTTGATTCGGTATGGCGTATGCTTCAGGCCACTTGCTGAAGTAATCCATGACGACCAGAATATAACGATTTCCATTATTTGTTTCCGGAAATGGACCCGCCACGTCTATTGCAATCCTTTCAAAGGGTGATCCGACATTATACTGCTGCATTTGGCTGTGATTCTTTTTGTTCGGGCCTTTGGTGGCAGCACAGGTATCAAATTTTCGGCTGAAATCTTCTAAAAGAGAAGCGTAATTAATTTTAGAAGCTAATTCAGCTTCTATGGATAAAACTCCTAAGGCTGATAAACGTTCTTGTTTCATGGCATTTCTCAAATAATTTTTTATAATTTTCAATTTAGAAAAACTTCTTTCTGCCGAAGCAGTACTTACAGGAATAGTTAACATTATTTTTGATGATATGTATACGTTAGGGTATATATCTTGTAAATCATTTTTTATAATATATTGGATCAGCTGATTCTTCAATTGAATCTGGGATATTTGGTATTAAAACAAGCAATTCTTCATGCAGTTCGAAAGCTTCAATGTCTTTGTTATCCCCATGCTGTAGTCCGCCGCTTAAGGCATTACAGTGGTTCAAAATCTCGCTGCTGTTCAAAGATTTTAAATTCTCAACTTCGTATAAGAAACCAAAGTTAAGGTAAAATTGTGTAAGCGAAGAAAATCGTATTTCGGTATCTTTAATGATGGCGTCTACCATAGTAATAAAAAATTCTATTTTGAATTTTTTTTTCTGGAGAAGCAATAGGTTCATCAGCAGCTTCGTAATCAAACATTTTCTTTTTTAGGCGAATTCTTTTTTCTTTATAGGCAGTCGAGATCTCAAACTTGCTTTTTTCAATAAATTCGTTTGATTTTTCAATGCATTCCTCAAAACCTGATTCGCGAAAACCTTGCATCCATGCTCGAAAATTGTTTAAGTTGTCTATTGCTATTTTTAAGTTTATATTGACCTTTTTTTTTGTTGATATTGTTAACACGAATTAAAATTTCGTACCACACATGTATCGAAATAATAAATTCTTTACTGAACATTTCAGTAAGAATAGCTTGGCAGTCACATAAAGTATCAGCATCATCTGATTGATTTTTCAGACAAATCAAACAGTCAATCACATCATCAAATTGTGATAGAATTGATCTAACTGACGCGATTCGGCTCTCCCATCTCGTATCTGATAAGGGTTTTAGTGATATTTTCAATTTTTTTTGTAATATTTCCCATCTTTTGCTAGATTTTGAAAATAGCACATAAATTTTTTGGATGAAACCGAAAAAAACCTTTGCGGTGGAAGAAGTATTTGCTGCGTCTACCAAAATGAGGTTCCAGCTATGGCCACCACAAGCAGTGAAGAAAGCCCTAGGATTGATGGCCAATATTCTAGATTTGACACCCTTGTTTATACCGACCATATTCGCGCCATTATCGTATCCTTGACCTCTGCAGTTCTGAATATTTAAGTCGTTTTTTTCAATTCTTTGAGGATTGTGTCTGTTAAGAACTCTTCTGTTGTCTCGGATACAGCCAAGAAACCAAGGAAGTGCTCTTCAGAGCTGCCGGTAAAGACGTCAACAAATCTTAATATAACCGACATTTGTTCGATGCGACTTATGTCCCTCGTACAATCTAGCATTATAGCATAGTACTTAGCTTTTTTAACTTTTCCTATTATCTCATTTATAACAGATTGAGACATTAATGAAATGAGCTCATTTTGAATTTGAGGACTCAAATAGTGATTAGTTAGCTGTTTTTCATTGATACGACTTAAGTGGTTCTATAGAGTCAAATCATATCTAGAAAGCAATTTAAGGAGATCGATGAAATTGCCACTATTTCCACCATGAGATTAATCAAACGTTTCTCTATGACCTCGAAAAGCCAAGTTATGCGAAGCTAAATAATTAATCATATCAACTAAACCGTTCGAATAAATTGTACCAATGTTTTTGACTCTCTTGAATTAATCTTTCGTGTTCCCGATCAATGGTTTTTCCATGCTTGATAACTTTTTCGAATGATAGCCACTGGATCATGCTTTTTTTATGTTCAACCTTATGTTCGTGGCGTTCAAGAATAGCGCATAAATGTTTCCAATCATTACAACCTTGGATCATCTGTGTATTTAAGCCAGAGAAAAGTTTACAACAGAAGCAATAAACCTTATCTTGCGAAGTTGAATAAACTAACCACCTTCGATGCTGAGCTTCACCATTACTTCAAAACAGGGCTCCTTGTCACTAACAGTTATGTTGGTATCAGTTTGCATGGCTTCTTCTGGTTGTGATCTCATTTCTTCTTCAACTAATTGTAAATCATTTTCTTTGGATTCTGCAGATTGAGTCGTTTCAATACTTTTGTTTTGAATTTCTTCTACCAACGTTTTCTCTTTATGCATTTGACGATCTGTTTCCCTATTCGCAGTTGAACTAGTCGATGAACTTTTGTTTTTATTTAAAAACTTTTGCATGCTAGAACCAAGAGCTTCATTAGTTATAGCCATATCGGCTTTTCTCTTTCGTTTCGATGCACCTGACTCCCATTTTCGATTTACATCTCTTTCTCTACTTGGACCGAGCATGATAAATCTACAAAAATTGTTAATCAGTCTTTTACTTTGTCTAACAAATGGAGTAGTTGTTGAAAATGTTGAACCTATAAAAATCTCAAGGTCAGGTCGTGTATATAATAAAAATTTGTATTTCATGTCCGGCAATGAAAACCACGAATCCGATAATCCAATGACTGTTAAGGAAGCACTTCAAGGGAAAGATGCAGATGAGTGGCGTCAATCAATGAAGTCGGAGTATGATAGTCTCATATCAAAACATACATGGGAATTGGTAGATTTGCCTGCCAACCGTCGCCCCATCCGATCGAAATGGGTTTTTAATCGGAAACGAGACAAGAACGGGACTGTACAGCGTTACAAGGCAAGGCTTGTGGCTAAAGGTTGCAGCCAAATACTTGGAATGGATTACAATGAAACATTTTCGCCAGTTGCAAGGTACTCAACTATACGCACCGTTCTCGCTCTGGCTGTCGAGTACGATCTTATTGTTCACCAGATGGACGTCACTGCTGCGTACTTAAACAGCGAACTACGAGAAGACATTTTTATGCTACAACCGGAAGGTTTCGAAGATGCCAATTTTCCGAATAAAGTGTGCAAGCTTAAAAAGGCATTATATGGCCTCAAGCAGTCAGGCCGCGAATGGAACGAGAAATTACATTCCGTGCTAACAAAAATTGGTTTCAAGCGGCTGCACAGGGAAAACTGCACATATGTGTTTAAGAAAGACGGCGAAATCAACATATTGTCAGTGTATGTCGATGACATTTTGATAGCCTGTTCTTACGACAAGACTCTAAGGTGGATTAAAAGACAAATCGAATTGGAATTTGACGTGGTTGACAAAGGTGAAATCGATTTCTTTTTGGGAATGGGAATTGAGAGAAGTTCAGATTCAAATACTATTAGTATTTCTCAAAAGCAATTCATTATCGACCTCTTGCTAAAGTACAACATGACGGAATCGAGAAAGTGTAGCACTCCAATTGATCCTGGACTAAAGTTGAAAAAATGTACTAGCTGTGAAAAATGCATTAAGGTGGATGCAAAGTCATACCAATCATTAGTTGGATCGTTGATGTATCTATCAATATCTACCAGACCCGATTTATTGCACAGTGTTTGTAAACTTGCACAGTTCAACATGGATCCCCATATTGAACACCTGACGGCTGCAAAGCATGTACTGAAGTACTTAAAGAACACAATGGATCTAAGGATCACTTACAAGAAAACGGGCAGGCCTCTCGAAGGATATGTAGATGCGGACTGGGCTGGTAGTCCTGACGACAGGCGTTCTTACACAGGGTTTGTGTTTTACATTGCTGGAGCTGCGGTGGTTTGGGAATCGCGCAAGCAGAATTCGGTGGCTTTAAGTAGCACTGAGGCCGAGTATATGGCCCTATCTTCGGCAGCAAAGGAGGTTGTTTTTCTCAGAAGTTTTTTGGCTGAACTTGGTCTGCATAAATCTATAGAGGGACCAACTCTCATTTGTGGTGATAATATAAGTTCTCATCAATTGGTAAAGAATCCGGTCTTTCACACCAGAAGCAAACACATTGACATCAGAGTTCACTACGTTCGAGAGGTATTCCAGAAGCGGCTAATAGACTTGAAATATGTTTCTACTGATGAGATGCCCGCTGACATTTTAACAAAAAATTTACAAAAATGTAAGCACACTAAATTCTTAACTATGTTAGGATTATCTTGATAATGTGTGGTATAGGTTTGAGGGAAGGTGTTGATAATATATCTGGCAACCCTACAACACACACTTTGTATTCTGTTTTTCTATTATACACACTAATTCTTTTCTTTTCTTGCTTAATATGAAAAATAATATTGTTCTAGTTCTATTCTGATATTCATTAAATAAAGATCAACTGAATTATTTGTTAATCAGTCTTTTACTTTGTCTAACAAAAATGTATTGTAATTTAAGTATTCGTTCAATGTATTATTTTATATATGTACAATGTACATATTTCCTATATATATATATATTTTCTGTGTCCAAAATAGAAAGGCTAATTTGCATAAGGTGTGAAACAAGCTTTATTTATGGTGTCTTAATTGAATTAATTCTTACACAAAGTTTTTAAAAAAGAATGAAAGGTAATACCTTTAAAGCAGAGCTGTGAATGAATTCCTTCAATTAATTACAGTCGTTCTTAATTAGATAGTAAGTTCGGTCTGTGTACACATGTACATATGTATGTAATTTATTTTTGTTGTAATATAAATTTAAATAATATAATATTTCATATGTGCTCATGAATTATTGTTTATTTAGTTATAAGAATTTTTTTTTCCAATATTTTCACTGCGGCGTATACTTGTTATTTTTCAGAAAATTAAAAATTTAATTAAAATAAAAGCCTTTTGGCAAATCCACCACTGGGTACTTGACAGGAGAATTAAATTCAATATATCTCAACTCATATCGGAACAAATTTTGTTTTTTGCAATAATAGAAACCGAAAAAAAATTAGACGTACCTATTCGTATCTACTTAATTTGGTAATAAGTTTTATTTTTAGTTCAAAATTCATCAAGTTTAGTTTATATTATACCTAACCTACATACATATACCTATATAGAGTTTTTGTTCTACATCAAAATTTTTGCTCGATGTACTTATTTGTATGTTTATAAAACGTAGGTAAAGATACCTACATACATAAAAAATGAGTGGTAATTAAAGGGTATTGCAATTCGAATAAGATATGTACGTAACTAGATAATTAATTAATTAATTGCAAATTTTGAGCATTTCTATCCAGCAGAATAAGTTTTATTTTATTACTCACCTTTAAGATATTAATGTTTGTTTATTTGTTCACTGATTCTCCAGAAATTCAAAATGAAACACTTTTAATTTCTATTAAATTATAAAACTATTCACACAAACACAATAATAAACAGGTGAAGATTGCCAAAATCAAGCGTAAAGCGTAGTCACTTCAACAAGAATATATCTAATAATGAGTAGGGAAACTCAGCATAATTTCCTTATCAGTTCACATTTATTCTCACACAGATAGTAGAAATAGATGACAATAGGAAACTTAAAGGAAGGAAAGAGAAAAGACATACGCTCTTTTGCTTTTTTATTTATTCTTTTTCTTTGTTCACAACTGATAACGATTTGCTCATCGCCTTTGAAATTACATTAGAATAATAAAAGCAACCCCCATACACAATCTCTGTTTGCGTTGCCAATATTGACGAAATCGCACCATATGTTGCGTTGAAAAACATAAAGCAGTTATAAAGAATCCATTCTGGCAACGCATGATAATTATGTTGGAAGCAAAAGAAAAATGTTTCATTGTTCATCGCCTTTGCAAGTCTTTAAGAGAAAAAAGGAAAGATGCAAGTGATTAACGCATAGTCGAAACTTCTTGCACATACAGTTTTACATAAGGAATTTTATTTGACTGTTTTCCCTCATGGAATTGTTGCTAGGTTTATAATTGCAAATTTGTGATTGTAATAGTGACTACCACTTTTGCAAAAGAGTTTCCCTACTCATTGTTAGATATACTCTGATAACAACAAACTATTGCTAGTTTGTTAATATTTTTGAATTTCATATTTTCGCATTTATTTTCCTAAATGGTTACACAACATGTCATGGATTGAGGTTAGTTACGGTTTTGTTTTTGGTGCAATCAGAGGTGATTCTAAGTTGACTGGTTTTTGCAGGTCCAATTTCTTAAGAAAGCTGTGGATATTTTATGCCAATGCCGTCAGACTCTTATGTATACATACGTTTTTGCGTATTATTTAAAAAAGAACAATCAATCGATGATATTTGAGGATAACCAAAAGGATTTGGAAAGTGCTACAGAAAAACTCTCTGAATATTTGGAACGTGATATTACATCGGAAAATTTGGCTGACATCAAACAAAAAGTTCAAGATAAATACAGGTAAATGGAATGTGGTCGTTAGGTTAGGTTAGGGTGTGCACAGGGTGAAACTGTTGCATACACGGAGGCCTACTGGTCCATTGTGATCCCCTCTGAAAATAAAAGTTATCATCGATGCTCCTCAAAATTGCCGATTAACGTTTGCCATTGAGACCTGTGCTAGATCATCAAGTTCTCCAACAAACCTGTTCCCGAAATGACGGAATCGGCAAGTTTGGAGGTTCGGACAGTCACAGAGCAGGTGTTTAATGGTTTCTATTTCTTCCTCATCCTGACAGCTCCTACAGAAATCGGGTGCAAATGCCCCTATTAGTAGGGGAGCCCAGGAAGGGATTTCGCGCGTTACTCGAGCGCGTCAGATTATTATATGGGGAGAAACCTTGCACTTTGTTATGTGAACCTACCAGATATGAACGGTTAAATTTGTTGCGTTCGATCAGGGCAGCCCGTCAGATTAGTAAAAAAAAAATCGATGGTCGGAAATACTCGAGCGCGTCAGATTTTTAGAATATAAGTTAAGTATAACGCAAACAGTGAGTATTTCAATAATCTGACAAATTCAGTGTTGCAAAAGCAAATGGGAGCGTTCCAAATCTGCAAAAAAAAACCGTTAGCTCGAAATACTCGAGCGCGGTTGGTTTTTTTCCATCTTAAAGGAAATTTTATGAGGATTACGAAAAACATATAATCTGACAATTTCCCTGTTGCGATGTAGCGTAAATAGTCATTAAAGCATTTTAGAGGTTAGATGCTGAGATCAGCGCTTTCTCTCATTTGCTCTCATTTTTTTCTCTCTCGCAAACTTCCCACGCCATTGTATTTGTAAAATCTTTATTATTCCTATAACCAGTGTTTCCGCTGGTTTAAAATATTTCCGAGTCCCAGAAACATGATAAATGAGTGTCAGATACATCACAACCCTTTTCGTTAAATGTGAAGAATTATGACGCCTGTAATTTGCAACCTTGCCGATCGGAGCTCCAACAACATTTAATGAGGACGAAATACAACGCTTGCTTGTGGAGAAATTCACACAGACGTATTGTTACTCACATGTCACCAACAAATTACGGATGGAAAATCGTGTCGATGGAAAATTAGAGCCGAATTGGTTCGTTGGAAACCAACTTCCAACAGCATATGAAGATATCGTCATGACACCTGAAATTGTTGATGATACTTTTGAGTCAGGTATGTTTTCTTAAAATTATAATAAAATAAAATGAATTATTGTTCAGTTTCCTTGTTAACAGAGACACGAGACGATGAGGAAATTGACCAAATTGAAACACACTTGGATGATGAATCAAGTGATGATGAAGATTAATTTTTTCTTATAATAAAATTTGAATTTTCTGATAATAAATATTTTTTTTTAATTTTTTTTATTTTTTTTTTATTTTATTAATACAAAAAAAAAAGAAAATAAAATCATTTTATTTGTTTTATTAAAGAATATTCACATCGCTTATTTTTTAAACTGTCAGATTAAGAAAATGAAACGGTATATTTGTCAGATTATCATTTTGGGTGAATAAAACATCAAGTACAACACACTGTATAAAAATCTGACGCGCTCGAATATTTCAAGGTCACGTTTTTCAAATCGTCAGTTATTAAAATAGGACACTTATTTGAGTTCAATTTACGTCCCCTCCAAAAATCTGCCATGCTCGAATAACTGCAATTTTGTTTTTGTTTTTTTACCAAGTTAACAGCCCTTTACAGCTAAATGCAACATTCTTTCCGTCAGATTATTATATACCCGTTATCAGAAAGCCAAAGTGAATATATACTATGAATATCTGACGCGCTCGAGTATTTCCATGTAACGGTTTTTTTTTTGCATTTTCAAACGTGTTTGCACGCTAATTGCAACACCGTTATGAAAAAATTTAAACGCACATTTTTATCTTAGACCACAATCTTCAAAACGCGAGAGGTCCCGATGACGCTCGAGTAACTGCAAATTTAGCATCTCGGGCTCCCCTACTATATCTTGTTGGCCATTGTGCCAATGGCGCAATGACCTGTGAGTACACCTATCAAGATTTTAATGTTCCTTTTGCTCAGCGATAAAATATACCGATTTTCCTTTTCATTTGTGTTAGGCCATAAACTTCTAGAGACTACGCAATCGTCCCTGGATTTCCAGGAGTTATTGATTTTCTCTTTTGATTTAAGGTCTATCTTCCTCTTGAGTACCCCAATCGGGACGAGTGCTCCCCTAACTGAATGGTCGCTACTACTTGTGTCTGCTTCTGACCCTTTCCTGGCTAGTTAATCTACTATTTCGTTCCCTTCTATATTGCTATGTCCAGGAACCCAGCAGAGCTTAACCTGGTTAGTGTGGCAGATTCTATTTAATTCCTTCCTACAGTTTAAAACTTCTTTTGATCTTATGGTCTCACTGGCTAAGGCTTTGATAGCAGCCTGGCTGTCCACGAAAAAAGTAATCTCCGAAGAGCTTAGCTTTTCATGATGTGCCAATTCAGCTGCTTTTTCAATGGCAAAGATCTCGGCCTGAAAGACACTACAGTCAGCTGGGAGTTTATACGACGCTCTGACGTTGAGAGATTGGCAAAACACTCCAGCACCTGTTCCTGATTCCATTTTTGAACCGTCAGTGTAGAAAGGGATACCCTGTTTATTTATAAGTGAATTAGGATCCCAACCCTGTCTTTCTGGTATGCAAATAGAAAATTTTCTATCGAAATCTAGTAAAGGGGGAATTAAATCGGTGGTCTCCATCACTCCTGGAATCGTGTCATATCTTTGTAAGATTGACCCGTGTCAATAAGTGCTGTGCTTCCAAAAACTCAGTTTTTTTAATCGAATTGCAGTTTTGGCTGCCGTGCACCTTATGAACTCATCCAGAGCCGGGAGATCCAAGATCTTTTCCAACCCAGCTTTTGATCGTTGAGGTTTATTTTAAATCTAAAAGGACTGGCTTACGTATAGAAGGTCAGAGTAGTGTTTCAGTCAAACAGGTCAAATAGAACGTTCGCTCTTCCAGCTGTTTGAAATTTGTCACCGATGAGTGTTCTTTAAACTAGCACACTGAGGCCAGAGATTGGTGAGTTTTCGTTCCTTCTGTGCAGCAAACGGTGTAAAAGTTTGTATGAAGCAAAGAAGACTTCTTTTTCAAGAATAGGGACAGGATGGCGCCTCGAAAATCAGCACATCTTATCTTGATCTTCTTCGGAGTAAACTGTTATGACACTAATTCGTCTAGCGAGCCAATAAGTAAATCGAATTCATCTTCAGAACGCCATAGGCTGCCTGAAGATACAAACTCAAAATCCCTTGATGAAACCCAACCTGAAGTTAAATGTATTCTCCAAAGACCAGAATTTCCAAGAATAGAACCAAATGTTCAACTTATATCTCAGCCATCTTTTCACGAGAGAATGAGACGCTATGCGCAAGCTAAAAACCGAATCAAAGCTAGTCAACCCACTACAAAAATCATAAAGTGTAGAGAGCGATACTTAACTCGAAAAAACCATCGAAAAGACATTGAATCCGCCATTCTTGACGATGCGAATGACATGAGACCGTTTTTAAACATACAGATCGGAAACGAAAAGGTATACGCCTTATTAGACTCCGGTGCGTCGGTAAGCGCTCTGGGAAAGGATTGCCTTGATCTTTTAACTCGAAACTCCATCCCCATGAAAACACTCAAAAGCACGGTCAGCACTGCCGATGGCACAAAACAAGAAATTGTAGGTGTGTGTAAGATTCCTATTTCCTTTAATAACATGACCAAGGTCATCGATTTTTATGTTGTACCAGCCTTACAACAACAAGCCTATCTCGGCATTAATTTCTGGAAAAGTTTTCATATTGCCCCAAGAACCATATCAGAGATATCGTGTTTAGAAGAGCAGAGCTCCGATCCGAATTTACACATTCTGACCCCAAAGCAAAGAGAAGAGTTAAATAAGGTCATAGATTTGTTTCCATCATACGCGAAATTAGGACTTGGTAGAACGCATTTAGAAGAACACGTCATTGACACGGGTGATGCTGTGCCGATTAAAACAAAACACTATCCACTCTCACCACCTCGAGAAGCAGAAGTATATGCGGAATTAGAAAGGATGCTTCGGTTAGGAATAATTCGAGAAAGTAATAGCCCGTGGTCTTCTCCGATCGTTTTAGTCCGCCGGCCAGGGAAAAACAGACTCTGTATAGATTTTCGAAAACTTAACAGAGTGGCCAAGGACGATGCTTATCCTCTCCCGCACATCTCCGGATTACTAAGCAGGCTAAAAGACACGCATTACATCACAGGGCTAGATCTTAAAGATGCGTTCCATCAAATTCCCCTGTCAAAGTCATCATGCGAAAAGACAGCTTTCGCTGTGCCGGGAAAACCGTTAATGGAGTTCGTTGTAATGCCCTTCGGGCTCAAAGACGCTTCCCAAAGAATGACTCGATTAATGGATAAGGTCATACCGTCCAAATATAGGGAGAAGGTTTTCGTTTATATCGACGATTTGCTAATATGCACTGAAACGTTCGAAGAACATCTAACGCTCTTGTCTGAGGTTGCGAAATTTCTCAGAGATGCCAAACTCACAATCAATGTTGAGAAGATTAAATTCTGTCAGAGAGAGATCAGATTCTTAGGATACATCGTTGGTCAAGGTTGTCTTAAGACAGACCCATCTAAAATTGAGGCAATCACTGAATTTCCACCTCCGCAAAGTGCCAGACAACTTCGCCGTTTCCTGGGCATGGCGGGATGGTACCGTCAATTTATTCCTAATTTTTCCAGTCTCTCTGCCCCGCTGTCCGATTGTTTGCGCAAATCAGACAAATTTCATTTGACACAAGATGCTATCGAAGCTTTTCAAAAACTGAAAGACGCTTTGACAACCGGCCCCGTTCTTGCACAGCCTGACTTCTCTCGACCATTTGTTGTTCAGTGCGACGCATCTAGCGCAGGAGTTGGCGGTGTTTTGTACCAGTTGGACGACGAAGGTCATGAACGTCCGATCGCCTATGTTTCACAGAAACTCAACAAAGCGCAGAGGAACTATACTGTTTCAGAACAAAAGTGCCTTGCAGCGATTGTTTCCGTTGAAAAATTTCGACCATATATAGACGGTTTGCCTTTCAAGATAGTCACCGACCACTCGAGTCTCAAATGGCTCATGTCACAGAAGAATTTGAGCGGAAGACTGGGTCGGTGGAGTCTTCGGCTACAAGCCTTTAATTTTTCAATAGAGCACCGCAAAGGCTCTCTTAATATTGTCCCCGATGCTTTGTCGAGAATGAATATAGACGAGTTAGGAGTTGAAGAAGAGAAAGAAATTGATTTAAGTTCATCTTGCTTTCAATCTCAAGAATATAATGAGCTGAAACAGAAGCTATGCAACAACCTAGAAAATTTTCCGGACATAACTCTCTCTGATGGTTTCATTTATAAACGCGTTAGGTTCCGAACGGGTTCACCCGATGAAGAAGAAAGCCTGTGGCGCCTTTGGTTGCCAAAAGAGCTGACATTAAAAGCCATTGCGAATGTGCATAATACTAAATCAGGATGTCACGGTGGCATCGAGAAGACTTTGTTTAGGGTGAGGCAAAAATACTTCTGGCCAGGTATGGTCAAAGATATAAAAAAATTCGTCAACTCTTGCGACATATGTAAGCAAATCAAGCCACCATCCACCTCGCTAAGACCTAAAATGGGTTCCCAGATTTCGACCGAACGTCCAATGCAACGTTTTTATATTGACCTGCTTGGTCCATATCCCCGCACCAAATCCGGTAACACCACCATTTTCATCGCGGTTGATCACCTAACTAAATTTGTCTTTTTGAAGACACTGAAGAAGGCTTGTGCAAGATCGATATGCAACTATTTGGAAAATGATGTCTTCCACATCTTTGGATGCCCGGAATATGTCCACAGTGACAATGGTAGGCAGTTCGTGTCCAAAGAGTTTAAGAATTGTATGGCACGTCACAATGTTAAACACATAACAACAGGTTTTTATTCGCCGCAGGCGAATATCTCTGAACGAGTGAACAGAGAAATTTTAGCCAAGGTAAGAGTCTTTATCAAAGACAATCATGATGAATGGGACAAGTATGTCCCACTCATAGGTGCAATTTTAAGAGGCGACTTTCATTCGTCAATAAACTGCTCGCCCTATTATGCCTTGTTTGGTCAACATATATGATGACTGGTGGCACGGAATACGAACTTTTGAGGAAGATTAAATGTTTGGATGAACCTGAAGTGTCCATATTTCCATCGTCGGACAGAATGCTCTTGATGAGAGAAAGAATTAAAGAGAACTTAAATTCTGCTCACCTCAAAGCGGAGCGTTGCTACAATCTGCGAGCAAAAAGCATTTCATTTGTCCCTGGACAAGAGGTTTTCCGAAGAAATTTCGAGCAGAGTTCTTTTGCCAAAGCGAAGAATGCAAAATTTTTACCTAAATTTATTAAGTGCCGAGTAAGAAAACGAGTCGGGAATTGCCTTTATGAGTTAGAGGACCTTACAGGGAAATACGAAATACATAGGAAAATATCATGCTAAGGACATCAAACAATGACCGCAAGTGATTTGCAACGACATCTCGTTTTCCTTTTCGTTGTCTTCGTATGAGCTTGAGAACGAAGAAGGTTTTGTTGCGAATGTCGTTGGGATTTCCACATGCACGTTCCGCATTAGCTTTTGGGTCACCCTGTCATAATAGAAAATAAAAAAAAATTAAACAGAAACGTCAAAGACAAGTTTCGAAGTCAACTGCATGACCGGAAACTCATGTCAAATTCTGAATGCCATAGCCCAATCGTGTTCACATTTCTCGTAGTCGTTCTTTCTTGGTGTAGCTTTCATCCTGTACAGATCGTAAAGTTCAGGTAACTATCTCTTACGAAATCATCTCCGAATAGATTTGTCATCATCATCGTCATCCAATTTAGCAATCCACCTAATTTCTTCCCATCACCCGACCAACAAATAGCAAAAACAGGGATTAGACTAAAGAACAAACGAATTGCCATAGAGCTTGGAGACGTCACGCTGGCCAAGCGCCACAACAGGTACTATTCTTTTTTTTGTTCCCTGAGTCGTCCTAATCATCCTGTCCGACCAGCCCGTCACTTGAAACAATATGATATTCCATATCCACCCTGTCGATGAACCCGATTAGTTGGATTTAATTGGACAACGTGCGATTTTTCAGTTCACTGGAATCATTGATAAATCCAACGAGACACGTGCCACGGCCAATTCGCCGCCCTGATCTTCCTGGAGAAAGAGCGACGATCCTCTCGTATTCGAAAGAGACCCAAAACCCAACCCACCACGACCGCTACTTGCAAGGCGACCAATTGTCTAGCACTTGCACGAAACCCAAAACTAGGTCAGTCGTCATCTTGTTGTCAACCGGTCCGCATATCGATCTACCACCGTCATCGTTGTCGTATCGTGTGCAAAGTGCAGCAGTGCAAAGTGTCGTGTGGGTGTCTCTGAGTCGTCGACGTGGATGGTAGGAGCGCGGCGCGTGTGTGTCGATAGGGTGGGTGATTTGACCCCCAGGAGAAGCCCGAGAAAACATTTTTTTTTAGTGACGAAGAATCATATTATACACCTGTGTTATACACTAAGTTGTAAGAGGAAAAATTCTTTTCTTAGTCTTAATATTTTTTTTTATTAACAGCGATTAGTTCGATTTTGTCTCTAAACATACATATTAGTCAAGAAAATAGTTCGAAGCAAATTAATGTAAAATAAGAAAGAAGCAAGATAGTGGAAAGAACAGAGAAGTGTATGTGTGGAGAAAGGAGAAAGGCGATACAGTTTCGCGGGTGTCTATCAAAATCTCTATTTACCTTTACAGCTACAACGGAGAAAGGAATTGTGCACAATTGTCTGGACCGTAAGTGGTGAGTTCAATTATAATTTATTTAATAATAATATTTGATACCGTAGTTCTCGTATACATATGTTCGAGTGGGACAAGTAGAGTGTCGATAAGCCTTTGTCGTTTCGCTCTTTGTTTACTCATATGCTTTCTTTCTTAAGCTATTTAATTGAATGCAACTAAATTTTCATAATTTGAACTAGATCTATAAGAGACAGCTAAACGCTCCCTTTTGCGAGCAAAAGAATTTGAAGAATAATTTAGTATGCTATCCTTAACATTAAAGTAAAGTTAATGTGCTAATACATTTGATTATTATCTATTTATAATTTAAGTACGAAAATTAATGTCTTTTGGCAATAAACTGAATAGAATTTTGAAATGTGCTAAATAGAGTTTTGTGTGGGGGCTATGTGTGATGCGGTTTGGGGCATTTCGTTTAGCGTAAAGCGAGTGTAAGCATACATTTGCGGTAAGCTATGGGGCAACTGACTTGCGGTAAATATTTGTGGAGTGGAAGTTGCCGAATGGTGTACACGATTTAGTGTCAGTGGGTGGGTCGTAACACGCAAGCTACTCGAGGCGATGAGCATCTCTCGTCTGCAAGACAAACAATAATACAAGTGGAAGTGTCTGTCCTACGTCCTTTGTATATGAAAATCTAGGCATGAAAAAATAAGATCTTTTGTTCGCGATCACCTACTCTCTGAACAAGAACCTCGCCCCCCGACGTTCCTAGCCGCGCACTGCCGCCAGCATGCCTAGTTCGGTTCAGATTGAGTAGTATAACAAGATAACCATGTTTCAGAAACACGCAACAGCTACTACTATGTTGCGCCCCGCTGCCGCTGCAGAATCGATAAGCCTGAATTCGCTATCGGAGGTTTTTTCGTGCAGGCTGTGTTTTCCAACTGTTCCACCAAAGATCTCTGTTATTAGTTTGGTGTTAAAATCTCCTAAGAAGGTTTTAATCGAAGCTAGGGCATTGCTCGTATGACTTGTCGAGGAGCTCGTAGAACTTGTCTTGGGTGTTGTCATCTTTCTCTTCTGTGGGTCGTGAGCGCATACTAGGCGAATTAGCCTTTATGCGGATTGTCGTGAGGCGCTCGTTGACACCCAAGCCGAAACCAAGCGCTCTGGCATCCGCAGTCACTTGGTCATTGTACCGTAGGTTCGGTCTTCGTTGTCATCTCGAACCTGGGGGCAGGGATGAGAAGACTTTCTTGGCTGGAGCGTTGTCGTTCATTCGCTCGATGTGGGCGAGCCAATGTAGTCGTCTTTTCTTGGCCTTCTGGACTACATCCACATCTTGGTACATCAACCAATGATGTCTATGTCGTCCGCATAGCCTAGGAGCTGGGTGGACTTGTTGAAGATAGTGTTTTCCGTGCTCACACCTGCCTTGCGCACTATCTGCTCCAGGACTATGTTGAAGAAGTCACATGACAGCGCATCTCCTTGTCTAAACCCTGCGCATGTTTGGAATAACTCGGATGAGCTGTTACCTATTTGCACACTGCACTGCGTATTGTTTTGCGTCATGCGGCACAGCTGAATCAGTTTGTTCACGATCCCGATTTCAGACATCGCCATCATAAGCTCTTGGCGGGGGATGCTATCATAAGCAGCTTTGAAGTCGATGAAAAGATGGTGGGTTTCGACTTGAAATTCGTTGGTCTTTTCCAGGATCTGCATCAGTGTGAATATTTGGTCTATCGTTGTTCTGCCTGGCCTAAAGCCACACTGGTACGTGCCGATTATTGTGTTGCAGAAAGGTTAAGACGCTCACACAGTATGTTGGATAGGATTTTGTATGCAACATTAAGCATTAAGATATGCCATGGAGGTTTTTGCACGACATCGGATCGCCTTTTTTGTAGATGGGACATACAGAGCTTATCGACCAGTCAGTGGGCATGCATTCTTCCTCCCACTCTTTGGTGATGACCTGGTGCATGCGGTTCATCAAAACACCTCCTCACATATTTAAAGAGTTCTGCAGGTATGCCATCTTACCCTGCGGACTTGTTATTTTTAGCTTTTGGATGGCTCTTTCTACTTCTTCTGTGCTGGGCGCTGAGACTGGGTCTTCATTGACTGGTCTTGCTTCTCTTTCGTCATTAGCTCGCTCGACATTTTGCGCATTCAGCAGCTGTCGGAAGTGCTGCTTGAAAACATCTACAATTCCCTGTGCTTGGGTGAGTAGATTTCCTTCACTGTTTCGAAGACCCTGTGTCCCGGTTCTGAAAGCCAGACGCTAATTGCTTCGACCTTTAAAGAAACGCCGTGTGTTGTTCTTGGCCTGAAACTCTTCTAGATCTTTAAGCTGAGAAACTGCGGATGCAAAATAAAAAATACTTCAAGTTAGCTTCCTTAGATATTGTAGACTCTCGCCTCCTCCCTCCCATTTTTCAAAGTGCTAAGTGAGAAATTCTCGAAGTTTGACTAACTGGATTTAACTTTTCTTTAATTTTTCTAGGTACTGCGAGAAGCGCAGAAAAGTCCTCTTGGACCATGTTCACGAAGGCTACGAAAAAGAATGGTGGGACTATACAGATTGATAAACCAGCAAATAACAGCGCCAAATACCAATAACTTTGTCTCCAACACAGCACGGTACAATTAAAAAAAAAAGCAACAAAACAAACAAATTCGTTTTAGCAAAAAAGAGATCAATAAAAACTGAAACACCAATCAAAATAATTCGCAGTTTATAGAAACAACAAAAAAAACAAAAAAATAGAAAAGCCATTCAGGTGTGAGCATGTGTAAAAAAAAAACAATAAAACAAACAAAAAAATAGTTTCGATTTGTAATTCACTAGTTTTCAATCTCTTCCTCTTTTGTGTGAAAATTGTATTTTGATTTTTCTGTTCTTGTTGTAATGTAGAAAGAGAACAAATTAAAAAAACTACAAAAATTATGAAAAAAAAATTAGTAAACCAAAACAAAAACCCCACCCGACCCCATAAAATGGAGGAGCGGTGGCGTAATCGTGTGTAATCCTTGTAAATAAAAACAAACAAATTCTAGAAGAAAACAATTTTAACTGTAAGAAGAAACAATGCGTATTTCGTTTATAAACTATTGACAGCAACTCAGAAAATTATTATAAAATAAAATTATTAAATAGTTAGAATTTAGAACAAGATCAATGTACCGTCTTCGAGTGCAGTCGCATTTTCGCTTTGCTCCCAACTTTTTAATTTCAATTTAATTGTGCCTTCCGTCCCTTCTGCTGCCCAATAATAAATACTTTTTTTTCTACTTCTGCTGACCCGGAGTATTACTACACTTGTGTATTGTGACCTACTAGCCAACTTCAAACATTTACCTTAAAAGAAAACAAAAAAAAAAGAAAATCAACAAAACAAAACAATTTATAAGCAAAATTGACCTAACCCACTAAACAAACTTTATTTTTTGCTGACCTTTTCTTTCTTTTTCATAATGTCGTGTGCCAATGAAATGTGTTCCAATATCGATAGCAATGAAGTGCTTCTAAAGTGCAATGGCCTCTGTGGCAAATACTTCCATACACTCTGTATCGGGTTAAGAAAACGCGCAATATTGTACCTAAACGACTACCAACAAAACTTTATCTTTTACTGTGCTGAATGTAAGGAAATATCGATCCCCGATATAATGACAGCGGTCCAATGCATAAAAGAATCCCTCTCCAAAGAAAACGTGGATTTAAAAAAACATTTGCAATCTCTGTCTAAAAAGGTTGACTTGTTATCTAGCAGTGTTGAGGAATCTAACACTCAATCTGTCCAAGCATCATCTGAAAGTGAATCTATAATTAAATCCCTACAAACTCAACTGAAATCTCTCCATCCTCCTCGCGACCTTGTTCGTCCAATCGTTCTTTTTAAAGAATTATTCCATTCCGGATGTGGATTGTCATCGACTTGCCCACAAAAAATTTAAAGTTTCGATACCAATCAACTATGATTGGCTTTTCCATCGGCCAGGGAAAAAGGTCGTCATACTTAACAACATGAAGATATCGAAATGGCATGAAAATCGATCTTCAGCAAAATCAAACACCACGCCAAATCGCTCATTATCACCTACCTGCAACTGGACCTTTAAAACGGGTGTATTTCCTAATTTTAGTAATAATGTATTTAATAAATTTAATATTAATGCCCCCGAATTTAAACCTCCCTCTTCTCCCCTTACTACTGCTGGTCAAAAGCGGAAACCCCAAAACTCTCCTCCAAAGCCCCCTCCAAAAAGGGTATCTTTCAATCTTTCCCCTCTCTCCACTGAACCCACCGTGCCATCACCTTCTGTTTTAGCTCCCATAATATCAAACTACCTTCCCAACTTCATTCATTCACACACTTTAAATCCCACTAAATCCGATTCTGTTCCGAATAAACAAACTTCACCTCCTCAATCAGCCCCTCCATCTCCTGGCTTTCTCAACCCACTAATTCCACCGGTTGTCAAATTAACAAAGCATTTGTCTGACACCAGCATAGAAGGGCGTTATGTAATGTCGCGTCTAAGAGACAATAAGATTTATAACAGCGTACGTCTATATCTTGCATACCTTCACGATAAACCCGACTCCGTTTGTTTCGATGGCAAAACTAATACCAACCTTAAAGTGTTAATTTCGCAAGAAGGTTTGCCCATTGATCGGAAGGAATTAATGCACATCTTTGTTCAATTTCACGATAGTCTTTCGATTAACCCTTCCCAAGTTGCCAATGATCTCTCTTCTTTTGCATCTTTCATATCTTCGAAGCGAGTATCTCATTTGAACAAATCCCGTTCTGATTTCAAAAACTATCATCGTCCCTAACTCTAGTGAAAATCATTCCTTGTCAGTTTACTACCAAAACGTTAGGGGGTTACGCTCAAAGACCTCCGCTGTTGTTCTAAACACACAAAAGCTACCCTATGACGTATTTGCCCTAACTGAAACCAATCTCTGTCCCAACATAGCTGACAGCGAACTATTCACATCTGAGTTCATTGTCTTTCGTGCGGATGGCTCCTCTTTCGATAATGGTCGTTCCGGTCGTGGCGTCCTTTTAGCCATACACAACAAATTCAACGCAACTTTACTCACGATTTCTAATTCTCCACTTTTTGAGTCTGTCTCCGTTAAAATAACAAACTCCTCTCGCTCCTTTTACTTTGTATGCTGCTACATACGCCCGTCACAGCCTATCCACGCATATGTGTCTCTTGTTGACTTCATCGACTCTCTTATCGAAGCAACCACCCCTAATGATGAGATTTTTATCTTAGGCGATTTCAATCTACCTGATTTGGTCTGGTGCCCGTCCGATGATGAACTCTCCTTCAGCCCTCATAACATTCTATCTGAAAAAGAGGCTATTCTGGTTGACAGGCTATCTGCATCTGGACTTTTCCAAATCAGCGCAGTTTGCAATAACTTGGCCAGACAGTTAGATCTTATTTTTTCATCTGACCCTTGTAACTCCTTTGTCAAACCAAGTCAACATCTCTTATCGACACTAGATGGCTACCACCCTCCTTTAGAACTCATTTTCTCCTACTCTAACAACATGCCCATGAATGATTGTGAAGAATCATTCTCTTTTAACTTCCGCAATTGTGATTTTGAGTCGCTAAATACACTCTTAAATGAAATTAATTTTAATCAATTTTTAAGCCCAACCACTCCCGTAGACATAGCAATTTCCTTCTTTTACACTTCAATTTTCAATTGTATCATGCATTGTTGTCCTATCACTAGAAAGAAAAACTGTTCATATTCTCCTCCTTGGTACTCCAAGGAACTTCGCTCACTCCGTAACCGGCGAAACAAACTCTGGAATACCTACTTGAAATCAATGAGCCCACTTGATTTTTCACAATACCAACAAGCTTCTTCCGAATTTTCTGTAATTTGCGAATCATCATATCAGGAATATCTGAGAAGAATGCAATCGTCCTTAACTTCAGATCCCAAACGGTTTTATCAATTCATTAATGCTAAAAAGAAATCTGACAACTTCCCTCCCTCTCTCAAATTTGATAACATTTCTTCCGATGATCCCAAAATGATAGCCAATCTTTTTGCAAACTTTTTTTGCCAGTCCTATAAAGAATACAATGAAGCTCCAGACTCTGAATTTTTTAAATACCTACCAAATTTTTCGGGCTCCTCGCTCCCATCCCTCATCATATGCGATTCCTCAGTTATTGATAAGATGAACTCACTAAAGGATGATTTTTCTCCTGGTCCCGACGGAATTCCCGCCATACTTTTAAAAAAATGTGTCTCTCACCTCTATGGCCCTCTAGCATCTCTTTTTCGTCTATCTCTTTCTCAAGCTATTTTTCCTTCCGCTTGGAAAGACTCCTACATCTTCCCCATCCACAAAAAAGGTTGTAAGAACGATATTTCTAACTATCGCCCAATAGCCAAGCTTTCTGCCATTCCCAAACTTTTCGAATCCATAATCTACGACTCGATTTTCTTTTATGTTAAATCTATGATTAGTCCCCATCAGCACGGTTTCATCAAAGGAAGGTCTACTACAACGAATTTAACCCAATTTGTGTCTGAGTCCCTTAATGATATGGAAAAAGGTTTCGAGGTCGATGTAATAACCACCGACTTCAGCAAAGCATTTGATAAAATTAATCACCAAATAATTTACTTTAAGCTTGGAACCTTTGGTTTTCCTCCTTCGTTCATCCAATGGGTTAAATCATACTTGGAGGACCGGCTATATCGTGTCCTGTTCAGAAACCACTTATCCAACCCTTTCGTTGCTTCTTCAGGCGTCCCTCAAGGTAGTCACCTTGGCCCTCTTCTTTTCGTCATTGCCATAAATGATGTTGTGAACATTATTTCTCACTCAACTGTCCTGATCTACGCCGATGACATAAAGATCATTAAAAAAATCTCTTCCGAATCCGACTTCTCACTGCTTCAAAGTGATCTGAATGTCTTCATTACTTGGTGCAACAAAAATTTTCTCGAACTTAACGTCAACAAATGCCAATCCATGACCTTCTCCCGCAAACGATTCCCTTCTTTACAGCGTTCTTATAATTTTTCCAACGTACCTATACCAATTGTCACCTTCATTCGTGATCTGGGCATAATTTGTGATAAAGAGCTAAACTTCAGATCTCACTACGAGTCAATAATTTCTAAGGCGAACTCAGCTCTAGGCTTTATTAAAAGGTGGTCAAAAGAATTTAATGACCCTTATGTAACAAAGGCTTTGTTTACAACATTTGTTAGACCTATTCTAGAATACGCCAGCATAGTATGGTCTCCTTACCATAAAACCCATTCCCATCGAATTGAGGCTGTTCAAAAAAGGTTCCTTCGGTTCTCGTTACGTAACCTCCCCTGGAACAATCCCCTCATATTACCTCCTTACGAACACCGTCTGCATATTATCCAACTCACGTCTTTGGAAAAACGCCGTGAAATTGCGGAGATTATTTTTATCCACCAATTAGCTACAGGAGCCATTGACAGCCAATCCCTTCTCAATATGCTCTCATTTAACACCAATCCGCGCAATCTGAGAACTGTCCCCCTCTTTCAGCCTTCTTCTCACAGGACCAATTACGCCCATTTCAATCCCGTTAACAGAATGGTGCGGTCAGCCAATAATATACAACACGTTTTTGACTTCCACACCTCCTCTTCATCCCTACGTACCACCCTATACCAACTTTCCGATTTGTCGTAATTTTAAGTTACACTCCATACCTTGTCCCTTTAATTTTAAGCCGTAAATGTTCTAGTTGGTTCTTGTTCATCAAAGAACTTTATGGGGGCCATTGGGCCCACATGAATGAGTAATTGCAAAATTGATAACAAGAAAAAAAAAAAAAAAAAAAAAAAAAAAAAAAAAAAAAAAAAAAAAAAAAAAAAAAAAAAAAAAAAAAAAAAACCATTTGTTAGCTTCTAAGTTTAGTTTTTAAGTTAAAGCTTGTATTAAGCTAAATAAATAAATAAACAAAAAACGCTAGGAAATACATAAATGTATTTGTTCTATGAATTTAGAGAGAAACAAAAAACGTATGTAATTGTTCTCGTGTGGAAACAAACTCTACAAAAATAAACCTTACCTAAAACCGAATAAGTCTCTTCACATCGATTCATCGAGGGAAGAAAAACAAATTTAACTTAACTTAACGAAGTACATTTTAAGAACAAAAATAAAAAAACGTCCTTCCTTTCTTCATTCGCCCCAAAATAATAATCCAAAAGCTTTTAAACCCAGATTTTATTATAAATAAGTTAATAATTTGACATTATTCATAAAAAGAGTAGTTGGAATGTTTTAAATCAAAATTTAATTTTTTGTCTCTTCAAAATCTTAAGGAAAACAATAATTGCATTGGACTAGATTTGCTTTAATATTTTTTATTTATTTTTTAACTTAACTTTAACATAATTATATTATTAATTGACTTGTTGTGTTTGCTCCCAATTTCTTTAGTTTATTATATTCAATAATATATATTATTAAAAAAAATATTATTAATTTGAAAACTATATTTAAAAATCTTAAAAAAAATAATAAATATATAAAAAAAATCATATTTTTCGGAAAAAAAAACAAATAAAAATATTTTGAAAATTGATGTGTTGTGGTTTTTTGTTTCATATGCCGTCAGAGCCGGTGACTTTGGCCACTGAATGGATACTTTTAAGGAAAATGGTTAAATGGATTAAAAACTGATCATACTTGCCTTATTTAATCAACATATAGGGGCGGGGCACTTGCTGTTCTTTCTACTGTAGTTTTTGTTTCGGAAAAAACTATCGTATTTTGTTTTCATTTCATTATTGTTTCAAAATTATTTTTCTTTTTTATTATTAAAAACTTAGCTTCCACTTAAACTCGAACAATTTTGTTTTTTATAAACTCCTTTAAAAATAAATGTATTCATTTTTATAATTATGTACATTCCAATTCCATGCATTCCCCATTTTCCCCACTCCTTGAAGTGGAAGAAAGATTAATAACTACAATAGCGTATGCTGTCCTTCTCATTCCTAATTTCTCAACATGGGTTCGTAGCAGGAAAATCAACGGCTACTAACTTAGCATTAATAGTCAATAGTACCATAACAAATATGGAAAACGGTTTCCAAACTGATATTATTTTCACTGACTTTGTGAAAGCATTCGATAGAGTCAACCACCAAATCTTGTTACACAAACTATCATCTCTTGGTATTCACTCTTCCCTTTTAAAATGGCTAGAGTCATATTTAACTGCTAGAGTTTGAGAGATTTGTAAAAGTTGGTGGCTTTCTCTCAAAACCTGTTTCGGTCCCGTCTGGTGTTCCACAAGGAAGCCATTTGGGTCCATTATTAGTTTTAGTTTTATAGTTTTATTATTAATTTACTCAGTAAGATACAATATCTTATCGCAATACTATTAGTATAAAAATGTATGCTAGTGACATATTACTTACAGTAAGCTAATCTGTTAGACTATAAAAGCATTTGAGCAAGTATATTTCAATTATAAAGTTATTAAAAAATAATTTCTTAAAATATTTAGTAATTTACAAATAGCAGAAAAAAAAATTAATTTGCAAAACATCATCATCTTCATCATCATCATCATCATCATTAATGTGTCTCAAAGTATTTCTTTAGATCTCTTCCAAACTGTGTTCTACAGCTTATCATTCTAATAGAACGAGGTAGAGAATTCCATAGTCGAATTGCGTGTACATAAAACTGACGTTCCGATACTAAAAACGAGTAGCGAACTGGAATGAGATCACACGATCTACTCGATTGTGGAAATTTAATTTTACTATATAAATATTCCGGTTGACGGGATTGCATTAGATTGTGAAGAAGGGTTAAAGTGCGATATCTAAATAAGTTGTCCAACGATATACCATACATCGATTTTGAAAAATGTGATATGTGTTCATATCTTCGTATACCGTAGACATAGCGAGCTATGCTGTTGAAAGCAACATTTAGCCTTCGTTTGTGCTCATAGTCACAATTGCTAAAAACCTCGCTGCAGTAGAGCATAATAGGGACGATCAAAGCTTTAGCTAAAATTAAACGAGTTTTTAAGGGTGTGATATGATGAGAAGCCCACAACAAACGAAGACTACCATAGATAGACCTTACCTAACGCAAGTTTTATATGACTGTTCCAGGTTAAGTTTGTATTGAAAGTAAGACCAAGGATTTTTGCAGAAGCAACAAAATCGATTACAGAATTGTTAAGATATATTTCGGGGAAATATGAGGTATCTATTTTAGTTCTTGAAATCACTAAGCACTTTGATTTCTTAGGATTTAAACATAGATTGTTATTACGAGCCCAATTTACAATTTTATTCAGATCTTCATTAATTTCATGTGCACCATTCTCAACCATACCTAATGGAAAACTGTGGTACAGTTGCACATCATCTGCATACATGTGTATGGATGAGCTAAGCGACAAAGAAGAAAGATCATTGATATACATTGTAAATAGCAAAGGGCCCAAAATTGAACCTTGAGGAACACCACAATGCAAAGGAAGAAAGGAAGACATTGCATCATTAGCATGAACTGCCTGAAATCTCATAGACAGATAAGACCGAATTAAATTTGTTGATGGCGCAGAAAAATTAAAGTGATGTTCAATCTTTTCGCAAAGTTTCTCGATATTGACTGTATCGAAAGCCTTCGAAAAATCTAAGAGAGTGAGAATGGTCACTTTATCATCGTCTACAGCTTGCCTAATGTTTTCCACCACCTCAATTAAAGCCGTGGTACAGCTGTGCTTCGGTCTGAAACCAGACTGATTGGATGATATCATTTTGTTATTGTTCAGAAAAGAGCGCATTTGGTTATTGTTCTTGTTATTCGTCAACGACATTCCCGATATTTTTCAAAATTCAAACTGCCTTCTGTTTGCAGATGACCTCAAACTGTACTGAAAAATTTCTTGTCAAACTGACTGTTTCCTTCTTCTGGATGATCTGTCGAAGCTTCATAACTGGTGTATGGAAAATAACCTTCTGTTAAATGTTTCGAAGTGTCAAATTTTATCGTGTTTCCGAAATTTTAGTTCCATAGTATTTGATTATAAAATCAACAATACAATTCTAGAACGGGTAACTAGAAAGAAAGACCTAGGAGTTATCTTAGATACACAACTTTCATTCTTACCACATTATGATTACATTATAAACAAATCAAATCAAATGCTCGGTTTTCTAAAAAGAAATACCAAGGAATTCACAGATTCATATTCTTTAAAATCTCTTTACAATTCCTTAAGATGGTCAGTCCTTGAATATTGTTGTATTGTTTGGAACCCATATTACAATAACTCAATTGACAGAATTGAGAGAGTTCAGAAGAGTTTTACAAGATATGCATTTTATAAGCTTAATTGGAGGATAGCAAGGCCTTCATACTATAGTAGATGCTTACTGTTTGGTATGTTATCTCTAAAGGATCGTCGGGCTTATTTTTCGATTATGTTTATAAGAGATATTGTAACACTGCATATCAATTGCACGCCTTTATTAACACTAGTTAATAGCGTCAGCGCACCTTCGAGATACCGTTTTTAATTTTACGAGCCGTTTCATCGCACAAACAATGCCTTTCAATTTCATTCCGACGCCGACGGCGAAATTTACTTAAAAAAATTCCAATTCGGTTACACATATTGATGAAAGCAATCATCATATTTTTAAATGCTTTATTCATCTTATTGACGAATGCTTTCCTCATATACATGAATGATTTCTTGATAATCAAATCATCATATCGATGAATATATTCATTATACTTATGAGAAACTCCTTTAGTGGAGTCAATGAAGCTCAAAAAAGGGCGTTTTCAGAAAGTCCTCAGAAACAGCTCGGATTTGGAAATTTTTTTTTTCCAATTTTTTTGTTTTTTATATTCTTTAAAGTCTGAAACATTTCATTTGGGGGAAATAATTGCTTATATTGTTTAAACAATTTTTATATCTATATATATAAAAATGAATGTTGGTATGTATATTACCTATAGACTCATAAACTACACATTTGATCATGTAATAATCTTTGGAAAAGTTGTTGTGCATGAACCCGGGATGGTTCCTGAGTTGGAAAAACTAATTTTTATTGAATTACGTGCGAGAAAAACGCAAATAAAAATTGGGTACTTGTAAATTGTTATCGATAATATCGTTGATTTATCGATATTTTCATTCGATATATTGACCACAGAGCAGATACAGAGAGAAAACCTCCCAAGATATTTTGCCGCGAAGCTAGGCAAATTGACGGGCCACGCTTTAAATGTACACTTACGTACATGTGTGCATACTTATACGCAGCTGATTCTGATTACATGAGAATGCATGGGTAATTACACGAACAAAAATACCACAAATCACTAGATAGAAATACGAATAATCTATGACCACAAATATTATGGAAAGAATAATATTAGTATGATCCGGGGACATACAATAATGTATGATCCAGGGCATACATAAATGTATGATCCAGGGACATACAATAATGTATTTTTCAAAGTTTAATATATAGCTCATTCGACAGATGAGTCCTGTGGTGCACCAATCGGCCTATGGAAGCACTAACTTCCTAAGAGAATTACGACATTTATCAACTAGCGCCATATCGGTGGCCAGAGGTGACTCTAGCTTTTACAGAGAATATAAGTTTAATATTGTAACAAGAACGACTCACTGAACCCACACACCGGCTGTCATCTGCAAACACCATCAGTCATCTCTTTCTAGCAGCAAAAGTCAATCTCCACATTGTCAAGAGAAACTTCAGATTGACAGACAAGAAGAGAAGAAGAAGAAACCAGACCACGAGGCAGTTGGCTAGATTTACAAGAGAAAGCAATACAGATCATTTAATTTAAGTGTTTGATTTCATTACTAAGAGAGTTTGGTTCTTGCAGGTGTTTTTCTGTGTCGGAATTTAACGAATCCCCTAAAATCGTAACATTGGTGTCAGAAGTGGGATTCTGGCAGGATGGCCCAAGACCAAAAACTCGAAGAAATCCTCGAAAAATTAACCTTACTTTCGGATACCGTGGTAAGACAAAATACCGAAATTACTAAGTTGAGGAATGAACAACAGAAGCAGCTTTCTGAGATGCGAACTATGAGTGCTTCAACATTCGTTGAGAAGGTTTTTCAAAGTTCAGCCCCAGCAACTCCTACAACACCTCAATCAGGCGAGCAGCCTCCCAAAGACAAAGCGAACGACGACGACGTGCGCAAGAGTGCTGACAACGTTGCCACCATTGCAAGTTCGTGCAAGATAAAAGCTCAGACTTTCGACAGCAGTGCAGCTAATTGGTGTGCAGTTTGAGATAGTCGCAGAAGCCAATAAATGGGATAGTCACCAAAAAGCTCAAGTTCTCGCATCTATGCTTCGAGGAGAAGCTGTTTCAGTCCTCTCGAATCTTAGTGTTAGTGATCGCAGTGATTATAGTAAACTGGCTTCCGCTCTAGAGCTGAGATTTCTTTCTCAGCAGGCGTTTATTACCCACGCAACGTTAAGAAGCAGACGACAGCGTTTTAAGGAGGATTTGTGTGCTTTTGGTTGTGATATACAACGTCTTACGCGAGTTGTTTTTAAAAATTGTCCACCTGAAGCCCAGGATTGCATCGCAATGATGCAGTTTCTTGACGGAATAAGTGACCGCTCGATACAAGATTCTGTTAGGGTGACTAATCCAACGACACTAGCTGACGCTTTAAACAAGGCCATATCAATCGAAGCCGCGCATATATCTACGCAGACGAGTCATTTAGCTCGTATTGCAGTAGTTGAAGACTGGAGACAACATCAATATCCTTTTCGTCGTCGAGAGAACGTTCGGAACACAGCCGGTGACTCAAGCTGAAAGACCTCAAATATCTCGTACCTACTTCAGTGATCAGTCTGGTGGATTCCTTGTACCTGTTTCCATCGGTAATGTTACTTGTCAGATGCTGATCGATACTGGATCGTCAACTACTATAGCAAGTCGAGGTATAATCCCAAACGGTACACATTTACAATCAAGCAAGTCCATTATAAAGACATTGTATGGGAACACTTTCCAAGTTTCCCATGAGTGGCGGACTACCTTGCAACTAGGTAGATTTAAACGGCGTGTTAAACTGAAGGTAGTGGATTTCGCTCTATCTGCCAACACTAAAGGAATCTAGGGCGTCGATGTTTTGAGACCATCTAAAGGCATTTTAGATTTTTCATCAAATGTTTTATCCATCAGAGGCGAGAGAATTCCGCTGATGAGTGAATACTGTTTATCTCCACTTTCCCAAACTGGTGATCAGGGTGAAGAAAACATTCGCGTTATTTCCCTCACAATATCCGATTGCGTTGATCTTTCTCCGCAGAGTGAATCATTTGTCTATGCCCAGGCTTCTGGCCTTGCGACTGTCGAAGGTGTAGTTAACCCTATTTATAGTGATTTACCTAAAGGGTTGTTGGTAGCAAAATCGTTAAATCGTAACGAAGAAGGCATCATCCTAGTGCGACTCGCAAATGTAGCTGACCACATCGTGACACTTTCGTCTCAAACCAGAATTGCTACGTTCGAAGAAGCTATCTGCATGGATCCAAGTGACATTGTTGACAGAGAGATGCCACCGCATCTAAGTGACCTTTTGGAAGAGTCGCAGAAAGATCTTTCACCGTTGCAAACAGAAGCTTTAAGTTCACTTCTACTCGAATTTCGTGATATTTTCTCGGCGGGACCGGAGGACTTGGGGCGAACCAAAATTGTTAAGCACACAATTGACGTTGGTTCTGCGAAGCCCGTAAAACAACCACCACGGCGGCGTCTCCCAATAGCAAGACACGAAGAATCTCGACAAATAATAGATGACATGCTCAAGCGCGATATTATTGAGCCATCTTCCAGTCCATGGGCATCCCCATTTATCATGGTAAAAAAAAGGATGGATCTACCCGGTTTTGCGTAGATTACCGCAAACTTAATGACGTCGACATCAAAGATTCGTTTCCTCTACCTAGGATTGATGAAACCTTGGATGCTGTGGCCGGATCTTCTTGGTTCAGTACCGTCGATTGTCAGTCCGGTTATTGGCAGGTAGAAATGGATCCACGTGATAAAGAAAAAACGGCATTCGTGACTCGTGATGGCTTATGGCAGTTTAAAGTAATGAGCTTTGGACTCACTAATGCTCCTGCGACATTCGAACGCCTGATGTCACATGTACTGCGTGGTCTTCCAATGGAACAGTGTCTTGTATTTCTGGATGACGTCTTTATTCATGGTAAAAGCTTTGAGGTTATGTTTACTAATTTAAAAGTTGTTTTCAGTCAACTGCGTGCTGCGGATTTAGAAATCAACCCTTCTAAATGCCATTTGTGCCAAAGAGAGGTTCGTTTTTTGGCTCACGTTATCAACGAAAAGGGAGTGCTTCCCGATCCTTCGAAAATTGAAGCCATTATAAACTGGCCGAAACCAACAAATATTTCTGTTTTGTCGGCCTATGCACTTACTACAGGCAGCTTGTGCCAGATTTTGCCAAAATTGCTCGCCCTTTTCATAAGTTAACGGAGAAGAACACGCCGTTTATTTGGTCCAAAGATTGTGATGAAGCATTCCTGAAACTTAAAAAGTGTGTTACCACACCTCCGATCTTAGGGCATGTCCACCGTGGTAGCGAATTTATATTGGATACTGATGCCAGTGATCAAGGAATAGGTGCGGTTCTCACACAAATTCAGAACTTACTTTAGTAAAGCACTAAGCAAACCTGAAAAAAATTATTGTACTACCCGAATGAAGCTACTTTCAATGATCAAGGCAATTGAACATTTTCATGCCTACCTTTATGGATGTGAATTCTTGATTCCAACAGATCATGCAGCTCTCCAATGGTTGCTGTCATTTAAGAATCCAGAAGACAACTCGCTCGCTGGTTGGAGAGGTTGCAACAATATAACTATCGCATTCAACATCGCCAGGGTACAAAACATGCAAACGCCGATGCGCTCTCACGAAGGCCGTGTATTGATGAAGATTGTCACCACTGCCCAAATAAAGAGATAAGATGTGATGGTGGATTGGAGCTCTCCGTTAAAACAATGTTGTGTATAGACAGCGAATTGGACTCCGAGCAGTTAAAGCTAGCGCAAGCGAAGGACAGTGTTTTGTCACAAGTTCGCGAATGGGTAGATGAAGGTCGCCGACCATATTGGAGGTGTATATCTGGTGAGAACAATCTTTGCAAGGCATATTGGGCGCAGTTTGCCGCATTGGTTATGATATGAAGGATGGACTTCTATGTAGAAAGTGGGTGTCCAATTTGCTGCGTGAACCTGACCGCCTCCTGGATACTGTACCCAAGTCTCAGATACCTACAGTGATTGAAATGTTTCATAACACACCTTTCGGCGGGCATTTTGGATCAAAGAAAACCCTAGAGAAAGTGCGAAAACTTTTCTACTAGGTCGGCGCAGGTCAAGACGTTTCCCTATATTGCAAAGCTTGTGACATTTGTTCGTCGAAGCAAGGCCCGAAAAGCAAGACGAAAGCCGAGCTGAAACTCTATTTAGCTGGTGAGCCGTTTCAACGTGTAGCAGTCGACATTTTGGGACCACTACCATCGACCAAGAAGGGAAACAAATATGTACTGGTATTGATGGATTATTTCACGAAGTGGGTTGAAGTCTTGGCTCTGGTGGACCAAACAGCCGAAACTTTAGCCAGAAAACTGGTAGATGAAGTGTTCTCTCGTTTTGGTGTACCACGGGAGCTGCATTCCGACCAAGGCAGAAACTTCGAGGCTGGACTTTTTCAAGATGTCATGCGAATCATGGGAATCCATAAGACAAGGACAACTCCTTTACATCCTCAGCCTAATGGCCTGGTGGAAAGGATGAATAGGACGATTTTACAATTTTTATCGAAATTTGTCAACGATAAGCAAGATAATTGGGATGACTGCCTGCCACTATTTGCCACGGCTTATCGTGCCGCACAACAAGAAACCATCAAACAATCTCCTTTCCGGATGCTCTTTGGAAGAGAGATGAGACTGCCATCTGACTTGCTTTTTGGATCCACACCAGAAGAATTGTCTGTTAGCGATTATGCCAAAACACTGCGAGAACAGCTGGGAGAGATACATGAAAAAGCTAGATATCAGATGCACCAAGCCGCTGCAAAAATGAAGTCTAGGTATGACATAACATCAAATAATTTTCGTTTTCAGGTTGGGTAGTTCGTGTGGTTTCATAATCCTAAACGCACCGTTTGAGTTTGTCCGAAACTACAGTCGGACTGGGATGGACCCTATCGTGTAATGGAGTTAATTACAGATGTTATTGCCAAGATCCAGAAGTTGCCTAAAAGTAAACCAAAGATCGTTCACATCGACCGCTTAGCCACTTATCGAGGAAGCAATCTTAGTCAGTGGGAGCTTTGGGAGCAGTCTTCCACCTTACACGCTCCAGTCCAAGAAGGGGGGAGTGTAACAAGAACGACTCACTGAACACACACACCGGCTGTCATCTGCAAACACCATCAGTCATCTCTTTCTAGCAGCAAAAGTCAATCTCCACATTGTCAAGAGAATCTTCAGATTGACAGACAAGAAGAGAAGAAGAAGAAACCAGACCACGGCAGTTGGCTAGATTTACAAGAGAAACCAATAAAGATCATTTAATTTAAAAGTGTTTGATTTCATTACTAAGAGAGTTTGGTTCTTGCAGGTGTTTTTCTGTGTCGGAATTTAACGAATCCCCTAAAATCGTAAGAATATGTAGCTCATTTGACAGATGACTCCTGTGGCGCACTAGCTGACCCGGCAGACGTCGTCCTGCCTTGATTTGAAGAATTAAATGAAACTCCCGAAGGTTTCTGGGATGGTACAATGAATTTTCAGCTGTTGGCCCATAGTCATTCCAATGAATTTCAAAAACTCCTTGACGTCGTATAACACGGCATCGGGGGAATAGCCGTTGATTTTTAATATTTTTTTGATAAATAGGTTTTTTTGTTATAAGATCGCCCCTCCCGGCTATACGGGGGACAATAGGCCCCCCATTCGATATGATTTTTTTCTTGTCACTAAACACTCCATATCAAAATATAAAATATAAAAATTGTTTAAACAATATAAGCAACTATTTCCCCCAAATGAAATGTTTCAGACTTTAAAGAATATAAAAAACAAAAAATTTGGAAAAACAAAAATTCCAAATCCGAACTGTTTCTGAGGACTTTCTGAAAAAAAGCTTCATTGACGCCACTACTTTACATATAGAAGAACATCATATTGGCGTATTAATCATATTTATGAACGATTTTATATCATTTAGTCCATCATATTGCCAAATTCTTTCATCATATGTTTTCTTATTTCGTCACATTTAATACATCAAATTGTTGAATGCGCTCATTATATTAAGGAATGATTTCTACTTATCCGTCATATTGATGAAAGAAATTATAAATTTTTTTGTTATTTATGATGGATTTATTCATTATAATGACGAATGCTTTAATTTCTTTACATATTTAAAAAAAAAAAAAAGCATTTCAAAAACACTTGTAACGAATTAACAAATGAAAGGACACTACGGCGTATACGTAACATGAATTATGAGGAAGGGATTTGCTTTCTTCAACTTCTCTTGACCTTACTTGACTATTTTGCGTTTGGATTGTACCTTTATGTGGCTTTTTGATATTAAATGCGACAGAAGGTACTAAAACAACAAAAACTAATATCCTTAATCTAAAGAGAACTCTTAAGAACACTTTTACTTCAGCTAATCATCTCTGGGGTCATACCAATGTCAATGTAGATATACACTTGAAACTGTTGTTTTTCAAGGTAGTGATAATAAAAGTTCATCAGAGTACCATGATGTCCTAAGTCTTCCTTAAAGAAAATATAAAAGACGTTTTTATGGCCTCCCCTTTTTATGGGTGATACAGATATTTTCTTACGTCCCCTATATACAGCCGCAAACAAGGACGATTGATTTTGATTTGTGAGTACGATGCGTAGGTACCACTGAGATATCTTCAACATCTGCATATTTTATGAATGACGGTAATCCAGGGTAAGCCTTCAAAAGGGATTTGTTTAAGCAACCAATAGTCCTCAATTTAATGGAGCTAAATCCTAGGTTTACGGATGAATATTTGAATTCATGCAGCCACTTAAAAAATGGCAAGAAGAAAATTATGCCAATTTTTTAACGAGCACTTGTGGATTTCGAGATGTAGAGAAGTGGCTTATGATAAACGCGTTTAACAGAAGCTACAATGAAATTACTAGACGAAAAGACGAAAGCTTATCTGAAAAACAAGCAACGGTCTACTTTACAAAATTAAACGGGAACGGGTCGTTATTCTGTATTCCAAAATTCTGTATGAACAAAATTCTGTATCTGAAGAAAAAATTCTGTATGAACATAATTTTGTATTCCATTATTCTGCTTTTCTATTATTCTGTATTTCAAAATTCTGTAAATCCAAAATTCTGCTTTTCAAAATTCTGCAAATCCATTATTCTGCTTTTAGAAATTCTGTAATTCCAAATCTCTACATTAAAACTCACAGTTATGAACAGGTTTTTTAATTGCCTGTAGAACCATTTTTTTTTTCAATTAACAAATTAATTAAGTAAGTTGGAGAGAGATCCGTTACGTTAGAATTATAATTTATGCTTCAAGGTTCTGCATAGAAAACATCAAAAATCTGTACTCCTAAATTCTGTAAATGATATGTAAAAGAAAAATTGTTTTGATTACGAAAAAAAGTGCTCACTTTTTTTCATTATCAAAACAATTTTTCTTTTATCATTTACAGAATTTAGGAGTACAGAATTTTCGAATACAGAATTTTGAAATCCAGAATTTTGTATTTACAGAATTTTAGAATACAGAATTTTGAATTTACAGAATTTTAAAATACAGAATTTTAGAACACAGAATTTTGGAATCCGAATTTTGGCCCATACAGAATTTCGACCCCAACCCAATTAAACAAACAATACAGCAAAAAGCATTTCGATGTCAAAACCACAAACTAAAATCTATTGTTTATAAACATTCATGAACTTCTTTTCTCTGATCGGTCAAAGAACTCTGAAGCTGGAATTGGAATTTATATTTGATTTGAAGGCAGGCGAGACGAGGTTCGCGGGGTCAGCTAGTATACAATAAATTTTATTTTCTCATTAATATTCTGTAAATGACAACTTGAAAAGTATACAATTCAAGGTTTTTAAGATCGATTGATCTTGTTTAATTTCTATTTACTGTTAAGTTATAACTAAATAATTGTAACTTTAGTATTTAACGGTCAGGAACCCATAGACTCTATCACACGAAGACGAAAGTCGCAGTGGATTGGCCACACCCTCGAAAAGGCAACTGCCGTGCAGTGGAACCCGCTGACACAAGAAAGCAAAAAAGTGGGCCGGCAGACAAATAGCTTGGCGAATAAAGTCGAACAGGAATAAGCACTAAGATGGCGCATGGTAGAAGAGACTCTATGTCCCATAAAGAAAACACAACCGACGTAATAGGTCAATAACTAATAGGTAAAATATAGGTTTTAACGAATTTCCGAGGTAGGCTATAGCAAATGATACACGAAAACAAAGATCAATAAGCCCTATAGAGTCACTGAAAACGAAAACTACATATCTGCGAAGTCTTCTAATGTATATACCTCGGTAACCAGGGCTAGCAATCGATTTGGCTTCAGATATAGGTTGGTATACTTTTTTTCCCTGGAAAATAAAAGTTCTTGGGAGATTATCGATGGGAAACTTCTGTTCCAGGGTAATTTTTTTTTCCCTGGAAAAAAAGTTCCCATAAAATTGGCGATAGGGCTGATTAAAGCGATAGATGGTTCTAAAACAACAAAAGGTAATATCCTCAATCTAAAGAGAACTCTTAAGAACACTTTTACTCCAGCTAATCATCTCTGGGGCCATACTAATGTCAATGTAGATACACAGAAACTGTTGTTTTTCAAGGTAGTGATAATAAAATTTCATCAGAGTACCATGAAATACTGAGTCTACATTAAACAAAATATAAAAGACATTTTTATGGCCCTCCCTTTTTACGTCCCCTATATATAGCCTTAAACAAGGACTATTGATTTTGATTTGTGGGTACGATACGTAGGTATCACTGAGATATCTTCAGCATCTACATATTTTATGAATGACGATAATCCAGGGTAAGCTTTCAAAAGGGATTTGTATAAGCAACCAATAGTCTAAATAGCTAAATCCCAGGTTTACGGATGAATATTTGAATTCATGCAGCCACCTAAATGGCAAGAAGAACAGTATGCCAATTTTTTTTAACGAGCACTTGTGGATTTCGAGATGTTGGGAAGTGGCTTATGGTAACAGAAGCTACGAAGAAATCATAGTTCAAACAACAAATCATTAAGAGAAGAAAATAAAAGCTTCTCTAGGCCACAAAGCAACGCAACGGTCTATTTTACAAAATTAAACAACCAATACAGCAAAAAGCATTTCCATGTCAAAACCACAAACAAAAATCTATTGTTTATAAACATTCATGAACTTCTTTTCTCTGATCAGGCCATCAAGATCGGTCAAAGACCTCTGAAGCTGGAATTGGAATTTGGAATGTCTTGCATAAGCAATGTTCTCAAATTGAGTAAATTTGTTAACACTACGATTGTTTACTTACTGGATGCAAGGGTGAAGGCTATTAAAACTGCAGTGACTGATGAATAATTAGAAGTTAATTCTGTATTCACACTTTGAGGCTGCCAAAGGGAATGGATTTTTGTTTTTTGTTTGGGAAAATACCAGAGGCGGATTTTACTGAACATAATTACGATAGAAACGTTCAAAGAATTTGATATAAAAATGTTTCTGAATGTATTCGGTTGAGAGAATTCTATTTTCAATGTATAAATTGCTTCGGATAGTGGGATGATGGAAAGTTGTCAAAATTCTCGCTTACTTCACAAGAAGCCTTGTGCTTCTGAGCAAAACGGCCCTGAACAAATGCATTTGAAAAATTATACGGGCATGTGTGGCACAACACACTTCACCATCAACCATCAGTGGATGTGGAATAAAGAGATTTTATACAAAATCAATAAACAAACAAATGGATGGCAATAAACAAACCCTTATTAAAAACACATTCAATTGATGCAATCAATTGCAGAAGGGGATTCATATAGTTTTTAAAAGAATTTATCGAATCTGTTCATCAGAAAGGCGTTGTTGCTGGGCCACTATTTAAAACAATTATTTGGAAAATGAAAATTTCAATAAAAAGTTTCATTATTTGCCATTTTCCAAATTTTGTAACAAAAATGTTGTAAAATTTTTTTTCCATTCTTAAAAAAGTTTTGTAATCCGTATTTGTAAAGACATAAACTTGTGCACAAACATAATAATTCATTTTCTGAATTGAAGGAAACTATTAAAGGAGAAAAATGTGTCGTACACGGAAAGAAATGAAAAATCAGTAATCACGAATTTCTATGTCGTAAATTATGAAAAATCTTTTTTTTGTAAATCATCCCCCTTTTTTCGTAAAATGAGAGTCAAAATTGTAATTCAATCTTTATTCCGTCTAAATTTACAAAACTGTATAATTTGAGAATTACGAAAAAATGTCATGATTTTAGATTTCCATTGTAAGAGCAATTTACAAATTTTGTATTCGTAATTTTAAACATTTGGAGCATGATATAAATTGTACGACTAAATAATTCTGATTACAAAATCAAAGATCGAGATTTATGATCTCAATATTCTAAAAACAAAGCTCTTGAAGCTAAATGAACGAATTGATCTTAGACAATCATAGTTTACAAAAATATTTCCTGAATTAAAAAATAGGTGTTTATTAAATCATGAATTCTTATCGCATTTTACTACTTTTGAATCCAAACTGTTTTTTTTGTTACGATTCTTGAATCGTAAATAACGGCGCAGTGTCATAAGTCCGTAGGTCATAAGTCCGTAAAGGACTTTTGACCCACTTAGGTGGGTCAAAACTTCATAAATCGATTATGAACTTATAACCCACCTAAGTGGGTTAAAAGTCCGTCAAAATTTCTTACGAAATTCTGACCCAAAGCTTACGGTTTTTTGGAGTCATTCTCTCTGAGAAGCGAATGCTTCCGAAAATTGTTATTTGTTGCATTCCTTTCACTTACCTACTAGCTGGTTTATTTTTACAACCTTCAATAATAAGTACTCTCTTTTAAATCTTACATCGGCAAATAGTAATCAAGACACCATGGTTTTAATATGCTCAATGAAAACATATCTGCCTTGATAGCTCTGACTTGTAAGCGTCACTTCATTCGGGTTTTTTCAAAAACTGGGTTTGTTTCTTGGTGCGTGCGAAAAAAAAAATATTAATTCCCTAAAGGTCCGTTCATATGGCTGCGACCTGAGTTTGCGAATAATACTTTTAAAGCTTTTTCTAAAGCAAATATCAACCTATTATTTTTAAATAGGTTAATTAAGTGAATAAATGTCCATATTAATATATTTGTATATAGAATACTGCAATTCATTTTTCAAAACTGCTGCCGTTTCCTTTAATTTTTAACCTTTAACCACCTTTGTAATGCACGGTTGTATCTGGAAAGCACATGCTGCATTGCAATGATTCGTTTTGAGTATCTTTTTTCATTTTCGTCTGAGCATTATGACGATCTGAAAACTGGAACATTTAAAATCGCTTTGGTTTGGTTGGGAGCGAAATTAGCGGAAAAAATTTTGCCCAAAAGAGAATGAATTTGGGGTGTGAAAATAAAAAAAATTCGCGCGAATTTTTTTATTTTCACACCCCAAATTCATTCTCTTTTGGGCAAAATTTTTTCCGCTCGCTTCGCTCGCTAGCAATTATTGTACCTGCTTTATTTTTTGGTTCGAAATATATTTTTGAAATAAAACATGTGAGACTGAGTTAAGGTTTAGTATTGCAAAAATAGTACTTACGTCTGCATCCAGATGATGCATGAAAATCGAACATCCCATCATAATACAAAAATGTCTTTCTGATGGAGCTGTTGATGTTATAGAAACAGCTCAGTTATTTAAGGTGACAAAAAGATGCAATAAGATGAAAGTGGGTTCAAGTACAGCGTGCTTGTAGAATGCCCCACTCTCACCGAACACCAAAGTTCAGTAGAACGTTTTCATGGAGAAGAGTTTCCTTTAAGTCACATAGACTTAGAGCATGCACCATATTGACTTAGATGTAATGGAGGAATTGAGCAAAGAGGAGAATGAAGATGACGATGGTTCTCTAAACAGCAATTCTGAAAACGCTATGCTTGGAGGAGTCTGCTTCAATAACCAGCGTTATACAATTCTTATGCCGTGTAACCATATTTAGTTATGTGATGAATGTTTCACAAGCATAGTTGAAACAGCAAATCATTTCAAAAATGAAATTCTGTGCCCCTTTTGCAGACATATATAGTGACAAAGAGCGAGAAGGTGTTTTTCTGGATTATTAATTAATTATTCAAATTCAATTTTGTATTATGATAGAAACAAATTTTTCTGTTTTCAGTTTTTCCATAAAAAAAAATAAATTTATTTTATTCAATCTTAAATTTGTTTGTTTAAGACCTTATGGCTCTTTTTATTGCGGACTTTTGGCTCACTTACGTGGGTTATAAGTTCATAATCGATTTATGAACTTTTGACTCACTTAAGTGGGTCAAAAGCCCTTTACGGACTTATGACCTACGGACTTATGACACTGCGCCGTAAATAACGACAATATTTCCTGAAAAAGAAAAACGTGTTGTGTTGTTTATTTATTCCCTAGTTTTCATGCGGTCGAAAATCAATTCCAATTTTATAAAGCGTCAAGTAGCTCAGTGGGTAGAGGTGCCGATCAAGAGACCGTCGTGCATTCTCATGCCTGGATTCGAATCCCAGCAGTGCGGAGTGACGGATTTGTAAAAAAAAAATAGTCGCCACTAAGCAGTGCAGAATGAGAAGGAAGTACGGAGATTGATCGGTGAGGTGAGAGAGAGGAAGGGAGAATATAGTACCGGGGGAAGGGCGACGAAGGGAGAGAGAAAAAGAGACGAGATCCCCCCGAAACGGGGATGGTGGGGGGGGGGGGGAACAAAAAGGATAATTTACGTAATTGACAACTGGCTGATCGTAAATTACGCTCCTGAATCGTAAATGCTTTTTTTGGTTATGATTCAAAAGTGTAGAATTACAACTTTTGAGTCGTAATTCTTGACAAGCTAAATGTAAATTTACAACTGGCTGATCGTAAATTACGCTTCTGAATCATAAATGCTTTTTTTTGTTGCGATTCAAAAGTGTAGAAATACAACTATTGAGTCGTAATGTCTTCATTTTCCTCTTTTTCGTAAATTACAAACACGAATTCGTAATATTTGATTCCCAATCCAAGGTCCATAACTAGATTCATTTTTCGTGATTTACCGCTTGTTTTTCTTGATTTGATCTTCGATTTCTTTCTGTGTAATGTTTCATAAGAAAAGAAGTAGCCGTTTTAGAGAAAAAACTAATTTTTGTTTTCATCATCATCGTCGGCCTGGCCGATGAAATTTCTATTTCATGTGCCCCACAATCGGGATCCGCTTCCGGGTTCCTGCAGCAAGTTCTTCAATCAATTCCGATTGTTGGCCAACGCCATTCAATTTCGCGTCTCAATTGGGTCGTCTTTGATGTCCACCACCAAAGTTGGTCTGCCGCGCTACCTCCTACAGCAAAGTAGTTCCCGGTCCCCTCCCGGTTACCCCCCGTTCATAACTCATACGAACTAGGTGGCCAGTCGAACGGAGTCTACCAGGCTTCATTTAATTTAATTGTCAGTCGTTTCGTGGTGAATTTGATAAAAGATAATGGAACCAAGATCATCAACCTTCCGTATTCAATGAAACTAGGCATACGAATGCTCAGTAGGTTCCTCACTCGAAAAGAGGGATAAATGTCATCATTAAAATGACTGGATTAAAACATTTTTCCTTTTGCTCTACAAAAAAAAAAAAACCAAAGCTATTCAACAATTTCTGGTAGGTTCGTGGCCCGTGTGTCGTGGCACCAGTTACCGAAGAGTTTACGGACCATGAGAAAGAACATGCTGCGAAAAAAGCCTTAACTGAGTTAAGTATTGTAATTTTTATTTTTTCTGAAATATGATCTCAAATATTTTCATGTTTTATACTCTTTTTTTCCATAAACATTATCAGTAAATATTAAAAAAAGATTATATTGAAAATAAACATTTTTCCTATTCTCGAACATCTTATTTTGATTGTTTCCTAAACCCCAACACGGAGTTTCCTATTTTCGAACTGTAACCAAAAAGTCCATTAGTGGTTAGAAAACTATTTTAAAGCCAACATTTTCGTTCTTATTGCATATTTTTCATTTAATAAAAATGTAAATAATTGTAGGATCCATTGGCAAAAATAAAATAAATAAAAATCACATTTGACATATTTTTATGGGTATGTACTTAGTTTCATCTTAAAAATAAATACATGTACCTACTTAAGTTCTATTTTTTTAAATATGAAGTGCGATTTATAAATTAGAAACCATTTTGAAAATCTTCATTATATGTAGTAGTTGTCACATCAAGTTTCAAGGACAAAAAATTGTTTAAATAATAGTTAGGGGGTAAATTTGTTAATTTAATAGTTTTTTTTTTCAACGTTTCCTGTTTTTTTTTATACATAAGCTCCCCAATAGATCCATAGCTGTTTCCTTCTCCATAAATTCTCCTGTCTTTGATTTCCCAAAGATTCTGTATCTATAGGATTGACATCAGGCAGTTGCATTAAGTTCATTGAATTAAGCTCCATCTAATGAATTGTTTCCCCATTTGTGTGAATTTTGGTATTGTCCTGCTGAAAAATCACAGTGATCTGCCAGAATAGGTAGGGTAAAGGCACCAGTCTCCGGTCATATAACTTTTTTTTTACTTTCAATGTAAATATCTTTATTTCTATTAATGTTTCATTCAAATCTTAATATTTTGCTAAGACTATAGATATTTCTCAGTAGTTCGGTGTACGAATGAATTGAAAGTAACTTTAAACATTGAATTAATAGAACGATTTCTTAAAGAGGGCGATATTCTGGAGTCTCCTCACGATTGTTCTAGTCTCCGAACGATCTTAAATGGAGTCTCCGGACAGTTCTACTTAAAAACTCAAAATCTTTTTTCTCTTAAGTGTTGAGTTTATAGCAATTCATTGTCTACATTGATAATTATTTCCTGATTGTTTGGCATCTAATTAATTTAAAAAATATTGCCTAGTTATTGTTATTTTAGACGAAATGAAAAGAAACCAAAATCGGTACCAGTCTCCGGACGATCAAAACAGAGACTCCGGACGACTTTGAACCTTCAAAAAGAAAAAATATATATATATATATATAAGACTATTTCTTTGACGTTGGGTAGTAAGGTCTTAAGTCAAAAAATCGCATTTTGGGTTTTTGATTGGGTTTATCTTATTTTTTTTTCTCTTTCGTTTGGTACTAAGGACTTGAGTCTGGCACAACTGCTTCCTATTGGAAACAACTTGGTCTCAAGGCAATAAGTTAGAAAAATGCCTACTTGGTTTGGTATTAAGGTCTTAAGTTGACTTAGGTCCTTGTGATCGAAGTCTTTGAAAAATTTAAGATTCTCTCAAGGACTTAAGTTAACTAAAGTCTTTTGTACCGACACGATTACCAAATAAGCGAATGGCGAATGTATTTTGTCTTTTTTCCCTGTTCCCTATTTCCACACACTTGTTAGACAGTTAAAAATCATAATATAATTTTATTTTTTTTCATTAAAACCGTCATATCAAATTCTAAGAATACCAATGTGCTATGTGCTCCCTATGCAGGCACATCTTCTTCAAAAAACAAACCGACCAATAAAATAAAAAATCAATACAATTCCAATATAACATGGGGACGCTTAAAAAACTAGCATAAGCAATTTTTCTGAGAAAAACCTCATACGTCCAAAACAGAAAACTTCATTCCAAACACCCTTTTTGTTTTTAAAGGTATCGTTGTCATTTTATATTCAATCAACGAACTTCAAATCTTCCGCAGCCACAGCCACACCCACCATAAGATTATTATTATGCTGATGTCCAGCTATCATGCCTCGCCATATCGGTCCTGTCATATGATATAATTGCGATTAAAAATGTATTCCTGATCTACCGCATCAACATAACATGACTCACCCAGCGATGCCAACCTAGGCATTTTCATGCCTTTTAGGCATTATTTTGCCAGCAAAGGCTCTAAGGCTTATTTTTCTGCAAAAAGGCATCTTTTTTTCATTTCAGTTTTAAACTACTGACTTTTTTTTATTTTATTAAAGCATTCTTTAAATATTAAACCTATAAGATTGAAGTATGTAAATTCGCTCTTAAAAATGAGTTTCCACCTCCAAACTGTTCGAATTTTTCGAACAGGTTCTTCTGGTGCTCATCTATCTCACTGTCTTTCACTGTCTAACCCAGGGAAGTTCTGATGTTAGGCTTTCTCTATTGTTTTGTTTTTTCAACTTCTAGTACTGAAAGCAAACTGTTTTTGCATTCATTGCGGATTGCGGTTTGTTAATTTACTTACATATGCATTCAACCTCGCCGTTTTTAACTGAAGAAAAGTAAGTAAATCCATTTTTATTATTTGTTTATACGATTTTCAATAATTCGCATCGAATAGCAAAATATAAAAAATCACTTTTTTAGGTTTTTAGACTTAAGATTTAAAAAAATTTTGAATTGTGTTTTTTTTTTACTTCCACTGATAAAAATCAAGAAAAGGCATTTTTTTAATGAAAAAGGCATCTTTTTTTCCAAATGTAGGCATTTTTTGGGCTAAAGTGGTTGGCAACGCTGGACTCACCCTCGACTCAGCTCTCCCTCTCAGCCCAAGCGGAATGAGAATGAGAATGGGAATCCACATGAATCTCTTAAACAGCACAAACAAAAATTTTTAGGCACAAAAAAATAAATAATCTATTTTTAATTTGTTTATATTTCACACATTTCGACTTTGTCTTTTTGAAGAGAACAGAGAAGAATTCCAGATTCCACTCTTCATAAACAAATGATTCCATGATCCATCGTTCCACCATCATTATCGTTATACGATTCGATTCGGTTCGTTTCGTTCCGTCTCGATTTTGCCTTTGCGCTTTGCCTCTAATAAAATGCTCTGATGATGGGGAGCAAGAGCAACCGGCTTCGGAAAGAGATACCATACCAGCTACCACGCACGCACCCGGCACCAGTCATTGGTTTCAGTAATATGTACATGTTTCGTGCGGTTAGATTGAGATCGCGGACGTCGACGTGGAATTCTCGGTAATACGAAACGCGCCTTCGGATTCGGAATATTATTGTTTATCTTGGCCACTGGAGCCTTACGATCACTCCTAAAAAATCGCTCTGTTTTGAGTTAACGAAGAAGAACATTACTTCCTGGATCCTATCTAAAAAAAAACCAAAACAAGAAAGATAAAATCGCATTCCTGATCGTGCAAAAGACCCCAAGCCATCTAAATCGATTTGGTCATGCGAGGAGCAAGTGCAATTTGTTCGTGCAAGAAGGGAATACGAAGAAAAGTAAACAACAAAAATGGAAGCAGACTTTTCTTGCTTCTCTGAATGAAAGTTATAACATTGTTGTTAAAATACTCTTGAAAGAAATGTAAATAAATAAAAAAAATTGCGAGCTCGAGTTTTAAATTGTTTTCATTGAAATACCTGAGAAAATTTAGTGCGAAATTGTGAGTTTTTCTTAAATTCCTATTTATGGAATTCAATGGTGTTTGTTGTGATGTTTAATGTTGACGAGTCTACAGAGCTCGAATGAATAAATAACACGCTTGTTAAAAATATTTACTTGTCTGTATGAAGTCGAAGTGTGTGACAAAAATACTGTGTTCAATAGAAATACTGTCGGGATGGAGTGGAATATATCGTATCTGTAGACATCAAGGAGATATTTCAGCCTAAATCACAACCTACAGTGTATGAAAGTGGGACAAGCATAAAAATTCTACAGTGTGTAATTTTGCTCCAAAAGAAGTTTACTAGAGGAAGAATTCACAGGCTTTGTCGCTTACGACTGAAGTATGTAGTAACTAAACTATGTAAATGTAGTGCCAAATTCCAGTTCGGATCAGATCCTAATCCAAGAAGCTTTTGTAGTGTGTTCAATGTTCAGACTTCAAGACCCTAGCTAATTGTCTCCTCATCTCCTGTTTCTCATGACAAGAGTGCTTCTCATAGATAGTATAAGAAGGCACTCTAACTACTGCGTTCTCTTTCACGTTCTTCCTTCACTGCGTCGTTCTTTGGAATTGAATTAGAATGTTTTCTGGTCCCTAATATGCTGTTGCACCGCTGTAGCCTTATATTCCTTCTGAAACATCCTATAACATTCGCAAATGCGACACAAGTTTCTTGAGACTGAACATTTCTACTCAATTGCCTTATGTTAGTCCTTTTCAACGTTGACTATGTAGGTAAAAAACGATGGAAGAGAGAACGACATGAAATTTTTCGTTGATGTGCCGATGTCGTAAACTTTTCAATAACCATTTTACTTACTTGAGTTGGCGCTACAGTCCGTTTTGAAGTTTGGCCTTAACCAACAGTCTCCGCCAACCAGCTCAATAAGAAGCCCACAAACTTCCTGGAATATGTTTGATTCAAAGTTCCTTCCCTGGTCGGAATGCAGTTCTAATGGAACGCCCAGTTGAACACATTTTGGTCTGCGACTTTGGACTTTCCATCTGCTGATTCCCACTTATGTCGAAGGACACCCTTTTGGACATGAAACGAGTCCCACTGTGCCCAATAGGCCTTCAGAGTCGGACTTCTGCCGGAGATATCAGCCCTTTCTGGTTTTTCCTGGTGTTCCTTCCAAGCGAAGATCGGTTCGATGTCTGGGTCTTCTTGTTGAGCCTCCCTCAAATCGTCGTTGCTCCAGCCATAAATGGGATCGGTTCTTGTTCGTTGGACAGTAACCACTTCTTTTTCTTCTTGGCGTCTGCAATGCTTAAAGTCTTGTTTGCATGCTCTCCAAGACAGTGCATCAGCATTCGAGTGAAGCTTCCCCTTCCGATGTTGAATTTCATAATCGTACGTCTGTAGCCTCTCAATCTCGCCAATTGCCCCTCTGGATTCTTGAAATTCAAAAGCCAGTTCAGTGCTCCATGGTCAGTTCGGAGAAGAAACTTCTGTCCATAGAGATACTTATGGAAGTGCTTTGTTGCCAAAATCAATGCAAGAAGTTCTCTTCTGGTCACACAATAGTTTTTTTCTGACTTCGAGAGTACCTTGCTGTAACGCCATGGATCCAAAGATGACCCGAAGAACTTTCCTCTCGAAACATCCTAAGATCCGATTTTGTCAAGGTCCATGCTTCTGCAACATACAGCAGGACTGGGATGATGAGGGTGTTACATAGTTTTACCACAGATAATAAATTTATACAGAATTCTCACCCTTATGTATGGCGAGCAATGAAGCTGAAAGCTACCAAGAAAAAAGTTTTAACACATTCACTAAATGCATACAAAATCTATATTCGTTCATCTCATTTCATGTAAATGAATACTTGGCGAAGATAAAAGCTCCCAAAAGCTCCTTGTCTGTGAAGGCTTGTCCCTTATCGGACAAAAAAGTTTCATTTTTTTCTGCAGGGATGAGACATCTGTATAAGTTCATCATCTGTGGTTTTACCTTAGTTGATCGAGAGAGGGCTTTTCCACTCAATTGCTTTCTTAGAAGTTATATGCATCTATTTTGACATAGCCACTTTACCTCCTCGCCTTTGAATATCCTGCAAAAGACTCATGTGAATTTTAGAATTTCTTGTTCATTACTACTTTTCCATAAAAAGCGGTAAATAACAGGCAACTAGTGCAAGAAAATGGACATATTCAGCTTGGACGGGCACAGAACGTAGCCCTGAGGTATACCAACATTTGTCTAATTGGTATGAGATTTGCACCCATTCAATATTTATATGAAATCGTCCAAAAGGTTTTTTTCAAATCCAACGAATAAGGGATTCATTTTAGCCAGACTAGAGGAGAGCCTCATGTCAAATCCTATCCTTTAATATTAATTTCACCAAAGCGATGAATGAAATGAAATGAAATGAAATCACCAGTGAATCAATTCCTATCGGATGAAATCGAGAAGTAGGTAGCGAGCCTATTCTCCTTCTCACCTTTTTTATATGGGCCAAACAGAATAAGTTTTTAATCTACTCAGAACAAGCCCGGAAGGGTCTAGGATAGATAGATGAAAAGCTTAAAGGCTGAATCACAAACACGCTTTCCCTTCGGCACCGTCTGCGTTACGATGCACCCGTTTCGAATTTTCTTTAAATGATAGTCCTTCCTCCATCTTCCTCCATCATCTTCATCCCTCCAAAAACAATAGAATTTTGTTATTGTACTTTTTTATGGCAGCTGTTGAGCTGTCAGACAAAGCAAATGTTCAGTTTATTTGAACTTGAGCTTTCGTTTGAACTGGAGTCACTTTACGTAATATTACGTACGAAACGTGAGGTAGAAGCTTCATTGTGATAGAATACATTGAATTCCTATAGCTGACCTCATAAACGTCAGGCGAAACCGAAGCTGAGGCGAGTTTGTGATTCAGCCGCAATATCTTCAATAATAACAATCTTTAAGTTCCTAACTTATGTGACTGCACGGCTACGTGTCATAACGTAATAAAAATGTTAGCTTTGGAATTTGGATTGTTTGAACTTTTCTCTGTTTTCCTAAGTTCTAAAACACCGTTCTCATCCTGATAAACTCTTTGCAGTCCAAATCAAAATCAAATACATAAATATTTATCTTAGGAGTTAGGACTTAGAAATTAAAAAGTGAACTACAAAATCAATTTTCAAACCACAATTTTAAGCAAATAAAAAAAAAAAAAAAAACATCGCAAACTAGTTATATCTACGAACTCTTCTTTTAAATGAACTTCATAATTGAATTTTGTTTCTTCCTGGTTCGCAAAATTGCACACTGTGCATCCCACCGTGAATATTATAGTGCAGATATTTTTACTCTTTTACCGGTGTTTATTTTAAAACGAATGCAAAACAAAAATATCACATTCCCAGTAGTGCAAGTGAAATTTAATTATGTTTCTTTATTTTTCAGTTTCCTATTAAACAGAAAAAAACTACAAGAAAGAGAGAAGAATAAAATTATAATTAAAGCGAGTAAAAAAGTGATTTCCAATATTTATTTGAAAAGAAAAAGGTATTACTATTCACAAATAAAGTGAGTGTGTTCTGTGTTCTTCAAAACTAGCTGAATCTAAGTTAATCCCACATCTGCGTTTCTTCTATTCTTTAGGAGAACAAACAAAAAAATAATAAAATATTTTCATCTTAATTTCTCCATTCCCACTGTTTCGCGTTCTTTATTTTTGTGTACCTGGAGTAGTAATCAACTCCAATTGGAAAATAAAAAAAATAAAAAAATAATAATCGTACTTGAGAAGAGAAGTATAACAATCATCAAAGAGGAAGTACCATGCAAAAACGAATGCACCAACGATGTAATCATTGTTCACTCGTAATGAAATAAATACTAAAAAAAAATACAAGCAATAATATACATATCGATATCTGTAACAAGATTCTTGATAATGAGCTTAACTGTGAATTATATAAAGTCCATCAAGTGATAAAAAAAACTACAGCTTCGTCATTTTCTGTTTTTCTTTCTTTTTAAATGTTCCAGTTTTGTCAAGGTTAAAAAACGATGATGACTATTAGCTGATTGTTTATTTAAAGTTTTGGGTCGATGCCAATTTATTTATTTGTTGTGTGTAATCATTTCTAAATGTAAAAGTTTGTAAATAAAATTCTATAGTAAATATTTGAATTGTTAAACTGAATAAGTTGTCTAGAAGTGGTGCGAGCAAGTGGAATACGTTTGATAATAAATTTAACGCAAGTGGATACATGTTCCAGACAAATTTTTGGTAAGTATCCGTTTTTACTAGCAACACTTTGAATATTAATTATTATTAACCTTAACTTATTACCCCTTTCCATCCCTGGTATACTAAAGACCATAAACATCTTCGCAACAAAAGAAATAAGGCCTGGAAGAAATACATTAAGCATATGACGGTGGAAAATCAAATAATTTATATCTCCTTGTTTGAAGAGTTTAAGAAACTTTCTTAGGAACTGTGTAATGAATACATAGAGTTGATGGGGGCTTCTTTAAAATCAGAGTGATCAGACCCGAAGAACATTTGGTATGTCTCATCTTTAAGAAGACTTTTCTGTTGAACCAGATGGAATACCACCCGTAGTTCTTAAAAAGTGTAGGTCAGTCTTAGCTCTTCCCTTGCGAAACATTTTTGATCTTTCATTGAAATCAAGTAAATTTCCTGCAGTATGGAAGAGTGGCTTTATAACTCCCGTTTATAAAAAAGGGGACAAAAACAATATCTGTAATTACGATTTCTAAACTTTCATGTATTCCAAAGTTGTTTGAGCAAGTAGTGTGTGACAATTTGGCATTCAAATGTAGAAATATTATTTGCAATCAACAGCATGGCTTTATGCAAAAACGATCCACGGTTACTAATCTGGTTCTTTTTTAAAATAAATGTTTACATGCTTTGGAATGTGGCCAAGAAGATAGATTGTGTCTACACGGACTTTTCGAAGGCTTTTGATCAACTATCTCATGAGATTATCAAGTTTAAATTAAACTCTTACAGCTTCCCACTTTTTTTGATTACGTGGATTGTCTCTTACCTTGAGAATAGATCTTATCAAGTTAAATTCAGAAATAGTTACTCTAAATCATACTTGGCCAAATCAGGTGTTCCGCAGGGGAGCCATCTGGGGCCCCTTCTCTTTATATTAGCTATGAATGATGCATCGTTATGTGTAAAAAATAGTGAAATTCTCATCTTCGCGGATGATATGAAGATAATATAAAAATATAACTTCTGCAAATGATCGCATTTTACTTTAAAACGATATTAACCGTTTGACATTATGGTGTGAAAAGAACAGTTTAAATCTTAACACGATAAAATGTCAAACAATGACCTTCCTAAAAAACTTTCACCTTCATCTTATGACTATGTAATTTCAAAAATGTAGATTTTTCTGAGCACATTAACGGGATAGTTAATAAAGCTAATTCTATGTTGGGTTTTATTAAGCGGTGGTCAAAAGAATTCCGGAATCCCAATGTCACCTGTGTTTTCTACAACAGTTTGGTTCGTCCCCATATAGAGTAGATATGCATCACAGGTGTGGTCCCCTTTATATGATGTTTATATTGAAAGACTGGAATCTATGCAACGGAATTTCACCCGTTTTTTGTAAAAAGGGTTTCTATCGAGGGGGAGGTTAAAACCTCCGTAGTGAGAATCTGACTAAGATCGATATTCATCGAACTAAGTATGGAATGCATGAGCCTTTGACACGTATGGGTAAACTTATAAACTGGAACTCAAAACTTTTTGATTTTAATTTAAGTAAAATTCAACTAAAAATTATTTAGAAAACCAGTGTTCCACTTTCTTAAATGTTTTGTTAATTTTGTCATGTTTTTTGTTTATTTTATGTTATTATTTATGTGTGCTGTGTTATTTGTTATAGTTTCGTTATTTGCCTACTAACAACTAACACCACACTAAGTGATGAGCCGGTGGTGGATAGTGCACGTTATTGGTCTGGCAGTGGCGGTTTAAACGTTGAGAGTGATTTAGACAAGCATCTTATCGGCGCCCCTATATACAAAAAAAAATCTTGTACCTTTTATAATTTGAGTACCGAGTTGAAACTCGGTTCGCCAAATCGGATTGCCCCGAAAATAAATCTGGAAAATACTTCAAAAGCTGAAAACTGAGATTTTTAGTCGGTCAAAATCTCTGCCATTCGTTGATGGATTTCGACCTTCGACCATAAGTTTATTTGCCATTAGGCATGGGCTATGTCATGTTTTTCCACAGCATCCCCAATCCCCATGGCTAACTTCTCGGTCAACGTGACTGGCATGTTTTTTTCATTTGTGACAGAACCTTCAAGCGTGGTGGATGTATGGTTTTCTCGAACAATGTTAGTAGATATTTATTTATTTAGTTAAATCAAATTTATTTAAATATCAAAATTTAAAAAAAATTAATATTAATGAATATTTTGCCTCTAACCGAAAACAATATCAGCCTTATTTATATATTTAACACAAAACCAAAACAAATTCTTGAAAAGTTCCGATCCGACTGCTGTGTGTGAAAGACAAAATATTATGTAAAAAATGTCATTTGAGTAAAATAATATGTGCACGACTCGGTCGTATGAACTTGCTCCTGTCTTGAACTATATCCTGTCATATGATTTATTAAAAAATTATTGATTTTTCAATTTTTTTTTTTAAATCGTCGGAGAGGTTTTTTTTTTTAAATTAATTTTTTGTATGTATATACAATTTTTCGAAAATGTCTTAAAATTAATTCGGGTATGCAGTATTCAAGAATGTGTAACTATACATTTTATAAGTAAATTTCAATTTTTAATATTGATCCGTTTTTGAGATACAGAATTTAAAAAAAAAAAATTAAAAATATTTTTTAAAAATCCAAAAATTTGTTTGAAATTTTTTTGAATACAAAATATTATTTGAGCAATATAAACGTACTTTCAAAAAAAAATTACCCTGATCGGACTTTTATTTTTCGGGAAAATCTGATAACAAAAAAACGGTTCTATGGGCGGTACCGTTTTGGAGCAATACAAAAATATTTTTTTTACATAAAATACCGTTTTTGAGAAAATTGAAACTTTTGGTTTTTGGCCAAAAAAATCGTATGGTGGCTACCCTAAATTTTGATGTTAAAAAAAATCAAAAAAACGACCCACGCGAATTCGCTCAAACCTTTAATTTTCAAGTTTGAGGTCAATCGGACTAGTGGTTAAGACTGAAGGTGCGTTTACAGACAGACAGACAGACAGACGGACGGAATCGCCGTCTTTTTTCGACTTCTCTATTATCGTAATGTCATATCTCATCATTACCTCAATTTTTTTTTTTACGAATTCAATACTTGCCATATGTATATTCCATATGTCGCAAGTAAAAAACAGCATCCGTCAAATTTGATGGCAGGTTTCTCTGTCCAAATTTAAAACTCTTTGAAAGTCTGATGTTGGATGAGGCATGAATTATTTGAGACTCCACTAGGCATTTCATGTCTTGTCGTTCGCAGAGTGTGAATTTTGATTAAAATCGAGATTCAGATTTTTGAATCTCGAATCCATTTTTTTGAATCTCAAGTCTCAAATAGATCATGAAATCTGAGATTTTTTAACTTTTTCCTCACTTCACCAACTCGTTTAGCTGCCAGATTCACAAATTTGACTCGACTCTAAAGATATGACTACAACGAGCACTTCTTGTAAAAATCCAAAAAGTGTAAATTTTCAGACTCATTTTGTGACAGTTTGACAAAATTTAAAGTAAAGGGGCGGACCCATAGAATCCGTCAATCCGGCAGCGTCGACGTATACGTTGTTGCCAACGTATTTGCCAGAGGAAACCGTCTCATAGAATACGTTGTATACTTTGACAGTTTCATTTGCTTGGTGTAAAACTTATTCACAAAACCTCAAATCCGAACAAAAAAAATTAAATTAAAACATTAAAATTGTGTCAAAATGATACTTTTGCACAAAGTTTTGATCATTCATTGCTTTTCCTTGCTGCTGTGGAAACATATTGAGTTGACTGTTCGTTAAATTTATTTTTCAACGGATCAACGGACGCAAAAAGTAGAAAGTTAACCAACTCTATCCGCCGGATCCTTCACATGCGTTGCTTATGGGACGAGTTCCATAAGAATATGTATAATCTATTGTGCTGTCAGTTTTAAACGTCAACGCTAACGGACTGACGGATTCTATGGGTCGGCCCCTTAATGATGCAAAAATATTGTTTTTTGATGTCAAAAACAGTTTTTGTAGTTTTTCTTTTTATCCAAATTCAAATAGCGCTACAAAGAAACAAAAATTTTACTTTTGTAAATTTCCCACTTTTTGCAAAAAGTGGCCGTTGTAGTTATACATTAAATCTCACAAATAGAAAACGACATTACCGAAGAAAAATATTAAACACCATAGCGCAACTATGTGTGACTCGTTCCTTGATTTGTGCGTTCCAATTTTAATTCAAAAAAACTTAAATAAAAGAACGCACTTAAAGTGCGTTGCACTCTGCGAACACAGCCGTTGAGACTCTTTGAATTATCCGATTATCCGAGCTACCAACCTAAGAAATTTAATTTTTCTCCGATCGAGTATCGATACTCGAAAAAAATGTCAATTTTTTATCCGCATCCAGATTTAAGTTTAAGTTTCATCCGCAGCTGCGTGTTGTATTTGTAATACATGGAAGCTCCCACTACAGATACGGACAGCTATGCCAAAAAAACACGTCTACTGTTACAATAAGTTAAATCAAAATTCAAAAACACTTACAAAATTAGAATTAAGCTAAGTCGATTGTCGAGTTGGCAAGCCGAATAGGCAGAGCGATTTGACTTTAGGTGTGTTTTTTTGGCAAATCTATCCGCAGTGCAGTATGATTTAAAAAAAACGCATCCGCAGTTGTTAAATTTTTGTATTTAGAAGTTGGTCGCTGCTATCATTTTAAAGACGATTATTGAATTTTTCTAAATTCTATCCGCAGTAAAATTCTACTTCCACTTTTATCGGCAGTATCGTGTTGTATTTGTTGTACATGTAGTCTACTGCTGCGGATACGGATAGCTTTGCAAAAAAAAAACACACCTTCTGTACTGTAAGTGGAATTGCTCAGGACCGATTTTTATTTTAACAAAAGTGGCAAGTGCGGTTCGAATTCATAAGTTTGTTGCTTTAAAAACCGCGTATGAACTCGCATTATTTGCCACTTGTAAAAATCACTCCGCTCCCGCTCCCCTTTGTTGCCTCGCAGCCCTAGGTTAGGTACATATCTGCCTAGTTCGCCTTAAGGATAATACGGCACTGTGGTCTTACTTACTTTACAAGCTTCAAAAAATTAATATGAAACAGACCTTTCTCATCATTTTCCACTATTCGTTTGCCTTCCAAATATAAAGTCACACAAAATGTCGATGAACCAGCGGCGGCGGCGTTCGGCCACAGACAACAACCCTCAATATGTTTCCTTTTCGACACGGCACGCGAGAAAACGCTAATCAAAAATCCATTTTGATTAATTTAACTGTTGTACACACTTATATTCAATAGGAGATTCCCTGTTTTCCAATATACCTACCCATGTATAACTTCGATAGACTACGGTTTCCCCCTTAAAAATTCAAAAGCCGCATTTCGTCATCCCTGTCGCGCATACATAATAAATAGGTTTCTTCAACTTTAACCCCCGCCGGAATGACGTGTTGCCTGGCGGTGTGTGGGGCTAGAGTGTTGATGAAACCAAAGACAACGTCTTCCTCGATGACGACTTAAAACCAAACGACGACGTGTGGCGTCTACATCTGCCATCATTGTCTGAAGGCTTCACACTGGCAATCGCGCAAAGACCATACTCGAAGAATGAGCTAAAGAATTCTTAGTTCGGCCGTTTGATGGCGGCAATCCCGTCCCCGTCCCGCTGGCTGATGAATGGCAATCGAAATCCGTGTTTCGATTTCATTTTTCACTGGAACCAGCCCGCAAAAATATTTATTAAAAAAGTACACAACACCCGCTGCATAACAATTTATTGTGTCAGCTCATATCCCTTCGCTATGTACACTTCATCGAACTCGACGCAATATGCCTTGTTTTTATTACATTTCTAGTATTACAACGGGTGCGTTTTTCAGTCTAGTGTATGTTTTTATGATTTTGCAGGCTCGCCGCTAGAAGAAATTAGCATTCAATTGATTTCAATTGCGAAAAACGTTGCATAAGGTTGCGTTTGCAGGAGGGCGGAAAAGTCATGATATGGTGGCACATAAAATTCATAACACATGTGACATGAGATACGCACTGTCAACCAATTTTGAGTCGTTTGCATTTTCGCATATCTTCGCTTGACAAATAAATTACAAAGAAAATAATTAAATTCCAATTAAGTGTGAGATGGACGTGATGTATCATTTTGTATGCTTTTGGCTTATGGCTGAGCTCACGGTTCACTTTTGGATGGATGAATGGAGTCTAAGTGAGCCAAAAGACATAATTAGACATAATTACGGAAGAGGTATATTAGCATGTCGTTCTCGTTTGGATGTTGATTAGATAATGGGATTTGTTTTTGCATAAAAGCGTACTAATCGTGGGACAATAATATTTGAAAGTAGGTTAAAGTGACTCATACTTCTGAAGTGGATAATTGCTCTTGTGTCATAGGGATTTCATTAGATTTAACAGAATCTTCAGGAGCAACGTTTCTGCAGCCAATTCTTTCAATAGATACTTTCGTGCCTTGACAGTAAGTTGATAATGAGCATCCTATCTGTCAAATTAGATGTCACATATTCAATATGTTTTTTTCAAATCATCATGGGCGGATATTCATCAACAAATGAAATAGAAGAATTGGGTTCGTTCGATGTAGCCAGCCCTAGGGCGCTCCGGTACTTATCACTGCCCTGAACGGAGCTGTCAAAAAACTGAAAAAAATCTCTGAGTTTTTTTTCACGTTGAACGCATTAGTAGTGCTCTGATTTGAACAATTCCAAAACTCTTGTCCAGCAAAAAAAAAATGGATCGAAAGAAGAGCGGAATCGAACAGCCCAGTGTGAATTCAGAGAAAGCAATTCTTTTATGAAATTGGGAGGTCTGCTGTTTGGGCAAAGTCCCGCTTGCTTCGCATCATCACGAGTCCCATTTCTTGATTTGGGACGATACCAATCTCTATGAGATCCAAGAGCATACCCATTAGGTAAGTCACTTTTTGATGTCAGTTTTGTTTTGAATTACAAGAGATTTGTCAAGACGGAAATACTATAAATTGACCAGGCCCGCGTTACAAAATAAGGAGTAAATGGCTTGACGGAAAGACTAGGAAGCAATCTATATCGCCATGGCAATACTTCATTTCTTAAAAGATCACCCGACAAATCACTATTAAAAAACTGAAAGCATTCGTTATTCGACTGATCCTTTACCTACTTACTACTAGGTGGCGCTAAAGTCCGTTGTGGATTTGGGCCTCAATCAACAGTCTCCGCCAGCCAGCTTGGTACCTAGCTCGCTGTCTCCAGTTTTGCACTCCAAATTGATTGAGGTCCTCTTCCACTTGTTTGCGCCACCTGAGTCGCGGTCTTCGTCTCCTTCTATGTCCCTCGGGAATAGTGTCTGGGATGATGTGGGTGTTATATAGTTTTACCTTAGTTGATCGAGAGATTGCTTTCTTCTCAAGAATGATGTCTGAATCCTTTTTTGACATCGAAAGATTCCGTAAGCTCGTCGACAACCTTGATGGTGCAGCGTGTTCTCCATCGTCATTTTGTACAAGCAAACGAGCTTGGCAGGGATGCCAAAACTAGATATAGCTTTATACAGTTCGTGTCTGTAGATGCTGTCTACGCGGCCTTAAAATCGATGAAAAGGTGGTGGGTATCGATTTGAAGTTCGTAGGTTTTTTCCAGGATCTGCCCCAAAGTGAAAACTTGGTCGATGGTTGACATTCCTGGTCTGAAGCCACATTGATAAGGACTAATTAGATTGTTGACGAAATGCTTCCGACGTTCACATATTACGGCAGAGAGGATCTTGTAGCCGATGTAACGTAGGCTGATTCCTCTGTAGTTGGCGCAGTTTAGAGGATCTGCCTTTTTCAGGATCGGGCAAACAATGCTGAGGTTCCATTCATCGGGCATGCATTCCTCCGACCATATCTCACATTTATGATTTGGTGCATGCTCCTATCTAAATAGTCGCCTGCTGCTTTGAACAGCTCGGCAGTTAGACCATCTACTCCAGCGGCTTTGTTTGATTTCAGACGTAACTGACCCTTTACCGCAAATAAAACACTCATTTCATATTGTGACACTTCAAATGGTAGCCGATATTAACAGGTGCTCAATGCCAGAGCTGCTGACTTGAAACTTGCAACCAGACTTGGGTAATTTGTTTTTATAATTTGTATTTTCTGCTGGGAAAAATTAACAGCCATGAGAACCTTCATTCAAAGGTAAATCGGCGACGAAATAAAAGTTTCGACACCAAAGTCTCAACACTCAAGTAAGCCGTCAACATAATTAGTGAATTCTCTCACCACGTTTCAATAATAACTTTGTCGTCAAATACAAATTCTTATTTAAAAGAAATTAAATAAAATCTATAAAATCTAAATTCCATAAGAAATAATATTTCAGACAGGTTTTCGCTTATGCGACAAAGTAATAATGCATTTGTGCACATAGTCTATAATGACACCTAACCATTATCTGTCGTTTCATCTAAGTCCAAATAAAAAGAAAAACTCAATTGAGTAACTGACCACTTGAATAGAGGACAGACGAGACAAGTACAAAAGCAGAAAGAAACCAGCAGCAGAGGCAGACATTCAGACGAAACGGATGCGTCCAAGAAACCACTTGCCAGCTAAGTCGGTCGACGGACGTCAAGTTGAGAATGTGTGTTTCGTTCCATTCGATTGAATACGCATTTTTATTGTTATTGTGAGAGTGTTCGTCTGTCAGTCAGTCGTTAGACGTCTTCGGGCGGTTGTTTCTCAATTTGCACTATTCTTCTATGCCAGGGCTTGTAGCTGGCTGGGGGACAGGGGCTTGTCTTCACAAAAACAAGAAAAAAACTCTTTAGAGGGCAAATTTGTGAAACATAACGATAATATCCCACGTATTTAATTTATCCGATGGTGAATTTGTTTATTTGCCTTTTGTTTTTTGTGTTCTTATTCACTTGTGGGGCTTCCCATAGGCAAGCAAATGAGGCAGAGGGAGTTGATATAGTAATGATGATGATGGTGCTGGGCAGTGGAGCGAGCATTCTGGGTCGTTGGTTTTTTTTTCAACAGAAGTGTCTTGTTGTGGGGAGCAATGGACTCCAAAGAGCTGACTCAATTGATGGGAACAAAAAATCGAGTTGAAGTGTTTAAGTTGAAAGTTTGATTTTTCTGTAATTAAATCAAATAAAGAAAAATATCCATTTTCCCGAAAAAACGAAAATATCTCCAACACTGAACTGACTCAATGGATTTTAAAATTTATTGCAAAAGTTTACATCGAAGCAGATTTGCCTGTGATTCATGTTGACACTCAAGTGTCACCAATTCTGTTTGTTGTTCTTTCTTCTCTTTTCTTTTGTTATTTTTGTATAAAGTCAAGTCAGACAGCATAAATGACAAGGTTATTGCTTTTATTTGCTTAGCAAATCATAGACATTAAAAAGAAGTGGCTTGTGAGCACAACAAAAATAAAGAAACAACATCCTAAAACACTTAGAAGCGATTTTTGATATGTTTTGTTTTTATCTTTTTAAGTTGAGTACACACACGAATAGAAGTTGGAAGATAAATTATTCAAATTTAAGTTAAGAGTTTTCATCAAAAAATCTTTGCGTGGTTAACACTGAGTCATATTACCAGCATATTTACTGGAAAAATAACTGAGTTTCAACCACCATCGCATTTTAAAACGGGCGGCAGCAGAGGAATCCCCCTAATGTAGTCGATTCAAGCATGGATTTGTAGATGGGACTCAAAAAGGAAGGAAGTCTTGAGTACAAACTCTGTGAATGAGCGCCTCAAGGCTGAATTTGCCAACATAAGCCTCATCTGTGTTCTAGCCCCCAAGTGAGGAAAAGGATTTACACATGTCTTAATGTTATTTGGATCTATAAGCAATGTCAGGACTTTATGTATGTTCTCCCAGATTTAATTGTAAAAATACACAATGAAGAAGTCTTTGTTAGAATAAACGGACAACATAGATTGCACCTCACGCTCACCTACTTCGACAGAAGATTCAAGTGGTAAACTTGGTCAACCGCAAGGGGACATGAAATTCTTCTGGCCAATACTCAACCACATTGAAAACATTGCGATCCACTCACCGCACTTCCCTAGCATACAAAATGTCCGAAAGTTCTGAGGTGCCAAGGTTGACTACCTTATTGTTTTTGCTGTAGTATGGAAAAATTCTTACAGGAAATTTGACGTCAAGTGGTAACAATCGTATAAGATAGCTTGGTACTTTTTCCATTGTGTCTCCAAAAATCTCCGAAGAAAACGCAAAGCTTTTAACAACTTTAAGCGAACTAACGATAGTTTGGACTACGCTTATTTTAGCCGTGTCCGTGATTAAGTGGTTGGGTGCGTTGGCTGCTAAGCAGAACGTCGCTCGTGGGTTCGAGTTCTACTCGTGCCCATAGTTTTTATTTCATCTTTCACGGGAACTGCCTCTTGCGAAGAACTAACAAAACTTCCAAGAGTATCAATCTGTCATGAAAAAATGCTTCTTAACTTTGCCGTTCACGCACCCAGAGAATTGTTGATGAGAGTAAGCCACTTAGGCCTTAGCTCTTCAAAAGCTGTCACGCCACTCTATTTATTTATTTATAGTTTTAGCAAATTACTTAAAGACTTTTTTAGTCTTAATAATTTCCTCCACAGGTGTTACACAATATTGATACTAACATTAAATCAAGTTCTTCTTCTTTTTGGACATATATGAATGCTAAAAGAAATACACCAGGTTATCCAAAGCAAATGACATTTCAGGACACTGAAGCTTCAGACCTATCATCAATACTTAGTCTATTTGGAGACTTCTTTCGATCTGTTTATTCACCTGCAAGAAGGAAAGTCCACTTATGGATAATTAACCACTTGCGTTAATATCGGATACAAGATATAAGCATATTCAGGACCTGGCGCTGATGGTTACCAGCTATTTAAAAAAAAAAAAAACTGTGTAAAGTCTCTATGTTATCCTTTATATTGCATATTCAATCAATCCCTATCTGATGATTTATTTTTATGTGAATGGAAAATGTCTTATCTTGTGCCTATTCCAGGTTATCTACCATTCCTAAACTATTTGAGAGCCTGGTTAAAACCAACTTGGAATTCATGACCCGTGAGCATATCTCTGACCGACAACATGGCTTTGTTTCCGGTCGTTCTACAACAACTAATCTAGCTCTTTTCTCAAATTATGTGTTAAATTCTTTTGCAGGTAAGTATCAAGTAGATGCGATACATATCTGTCGATTTCAGTAAAGCTTTTGATTTGCTGGATCACACCACTTTAATACAAAAATTAAAACTTTAAGGTTTCCATTCTACCTTTCTCGATTGGATATCATCTTATCTAATGGGAAGATCTCAAAAAGTCATAATTAATAATACATTTTCGATACACATACATTGTAGCTCAGGTGTTCCTCAAGGAAGCCATTTGGGTCCACTCCTTTTTAATAGCCTTATAAACGATATAACTACCGGGATAACATTATTCTCAATGTCTTCTTTACGTTGATGATTTGAAACTCTTCTTAAGAATCAATTCCCTCCATGATTGCATGCTGCTCCAGGACGACCTTAATCATGTCTCCGAATGGTGTAAGCTTAACTGCTTGAAATTGAATATATCTCTTTCTATAGGTTTTACAGCATCTACACCCACATAAGTTTTGATTCCACGATCGACTCCAATGTATTATCTTATGTAGAAAACATAAAAGATTTACGTATTATATTGGAAAGAAATTTTTCCTTTAAAGGTCATATTGATTATGTAATTGGAAGAGCTAACTCAGTTGTAGGATTTATTAAACGGAATTGTGTTGATTTCAGTGATCCTTTCGCATTGCTATGCCTATATATTCTCTTGGGAGATCCATATTGAAATACGCAGATGTCGTTTGGAATCCGGGTTTTAAAACTTACTTTGATCGTTTGAAAAGGTTCAAAAATATAAAGCAAGGTGTCTATTTTAGGTATTAAGTCTCTTGAATCAAGAAAAAATATTCATAGTAATGCTTGTGAGGGATATCTTATGTTACCACGTAGGTTGTCCATCTTTGCTTATAATTATAACGATTTATATTCCGTTGAGAGCTTTGCGAGGTAGAAAATTTCTGTTTGAATCTCTTCATAGAACAAGCTACGGTAACAATGAACCGATATATGCAGATGCATTAGGCAATTCAATGAAGTTTGTCAGCCTATTGAGTTAAGTAATTCGAGGGCAGAGATTAAGATGAGCCAAGTATTGTTTGTAAGTTTCGGATATTTATTAAAAAAAACGAGTTTGAACAAACTGAGTCAACAAACAAACAAGTACTTTCGAGTTTTTTTTTCTTCATGAGTAAAATTATTAACAAATAATCCCTTATTTCAAACTTGCAATCACCACTCCATTACTCATGGCGCTTGTAAGTAAAATAATGTTTGGTTTGTTTGAGATTTGTGTGCTGAGTGGAGATGTAGGTAATCTATGGTCAGAAGGTTTATTTTTATCGTTGATTTGTTTTATTCTAGAATTTTTGTATCAGTGTAAAATTTGTTGAATAAAATAGAAACGAATAGAAATAAATTATTCCACATATTTTGATTTTTTTGATTTTTTGTGTTCGAAACACCATTGTAGAATATCAACAGGACCTCGTGTATGGGTTTCAATATACATTTGGATTTCATGAGCAAATGAATCCGCGTTGTCAGTTGAATTTTCTCCAGCAAAAAGATTAATAATTATGGATTCGTAATATCTAATTTATATATACCTATTTGAATTCCTAAATCAGAATCTAATAGCTACCTACAAACAAGAACAAACAATTGTATTTTATCCGAAGACTCGAACATGCTTGAGTAAGTACAAGCAAACTTATATAGCTTGTGAATCAATTTGACTTGAAATGATCGAAAACGAAAAATATTTACGAGTTTCTTCTGCTTGCTCGGTTTGACTTACAAGCCTTTTTACTTATGAATCAATTTATTTATAAGTAAGGGTTGCAATCGAACGAGTATGAACAAGCACAAAAGAAAAAGTTGGATGTGTTCGATCTGTTCAAACATACTCATTTTAATCTCTGTTCTAGGGATATGTTTAAGGCCAATTTTTTTTTATTGTTTAATTTTTAATTTATATTGTAATATTTAAATTTTAAGATCAAATCTGTTTGCTTTAAGCTTGCAGATAAATAAACAAATAAATAAATAAAACCTTTGCATTGCAACATTGTCAAGCAGCTAAACAAGATGTATTCAAAGCTGCTAACATTGACGAATCAGAAATGACAACCGACTTCTCAGAAGAAAGAATTGCACGCTGCACCAAAAACTCACTCGTTTTCTTTGACCTTCATTTTACAAAACCCTTACATGAGTTGTTATTTAAAGAATGTCTCGCATTGTATTGAGATTCCCATACATAGATGTGAGTTTTTTTTTTCAAAACAATAAGGGCGCCAAAACCAATAGTATGAACTGCTCTTTTACATTTTTTAAACAACGTTTGAGTCCATGAACTGGCTTTTGAACTGTCTAGAATAATTTAATTAAAATTAATGAATGACACGATACACGACCTCTGCTCACTCAAGTCTCATCGAGCAAGTTTCCCACTTCCCATAGCATCGCCATTCGAAGTTGAACTCGTGCAATGTAGAATGCAATGACGAAACAGCTTAATCAATTAAGCACAGCTCCATCCATTCTGCTTATTCTATCTCTATTAACTCTAAGATAAACATGATGAGGGAAGATCAAAGAAACAAAAAATTCTGACATTGAAATCCAAAAGATCATGGATGACACACCCTTCTTTTTGGGGAATTCCATTTTCGCCTCCATGCTCCATCTCCATGATGTTGTGAGCAAATATTTGCCATAAATATAATTCGGTTGAAAATCATTTTCAAATCGCTTCGAATACTATTTGATCTCAAGTTCCTAGAAATGTAGGTATATGCAGCACCGTTAAAAATACGATCGAAGTACTTGCTTCGTTCAGAAAAAAAAGAATAAAAACCTCATCTCTAAAAGAACGATTCGTTGTAAGTTTACACATCTTGAGGCAACTTATGGAGATCTTAAAGTGAAAGCAAAGCAATTATTCCATGACTATTCATGAAGATCAAAGCCTCATTGTCCTCAATTTATTGGTCTTTTATAATCTAATATAATAATAATTGTATCGGTATCGTCATTCGTCACCTACTCGGCCTCTATTAATCTTGTGATTGAATTCAACATATTTTGAAGTTAACCGCCTTAGTTGAATAAAAATCAAATGAGTCTAGTGAAACATCAACTAAGAGGGTAAAAATAGGAAGTTTGATTAAGTTCCTTACTCATTGAGTCTATTGTTTTGATAGAATTGCCAATTTTTTTTTTCACTGCACTAAGCTTAATATTTTAATTACAACTCGCAAGGATTAAAAATTAGGATTAAAATTGGACAAACTTCATTTCGGTGATCGCCTGAGCGCTTAAAATAAACTGTGGTGAGAATAAGTTAGCCGAATGTGGTTAAATCATTAGCCGCGTTTTATTATCCTCACTAACTCATATGGGTTATTTTTGTGTACACAAAACAACAACAATCTGGAACCCCGATAGCTATCGGGGTTTATTTTGTAACTCAAAAATTAGTTCTAACTATGGCGGATAGATGGCGAGTGTGAGGAAAAAAAGAAGTTTATTTTAGAAAGATTTATTAATATCAGCCATATTCATAAAAAATAACGCGTATTCCACTCTTAGCCACACTTTTATAAAGCCATAGGATAAGAGTCAATCCAATTAATTAATAAAAACAAGTTGTTTGTGGAAAAGCAAAATAAAATTTAACTGAGGGTTGCCGCTCGGATAAAAACATAGCTTAAACTTAAAGCTTTTTAACCCACATCTTTTTATTATCACGGGGTAACCCATATGGGTTAGTGAGGATAATAAAACGCGCCTATTGACTAAGAAGTACAGGAAGCGGTGTTAGCTACATGTACAGTGTACGTGAGTGAAGCAACAAAAATTTCTGATGATAGTCGTATTTTTTCACTACTCAGTAGCAAGCACAGCAAAGTTTCCCTTGGCAAACAACAACAATTTGGATTGTAGTCGATAAAAAGGCCAGCAAAAAAGTGACAGTTGTGATAGAGCTTTCAATTATTGAAATGAAGGCAGCGCTGATGGCTTTAAGAAGCATTATTTTGCCACGCCAATCTAATGATCTGCGTAATGGACACGCATAGGTTGTAATATTTGCTATTTTGCTTTATCCGAGATGCAACCCTCAGGTCCATTTTTTGACTTTTTACGTAACTATTGCCATACAAATTGAATTTGACAGATAAAGTGAGTTGCAGCGTTTTATTCGCAATTGATTACTTTGCTGGCTATTGAGTAGTGAAAAAAATGCGGCTGATGTCAATTTTTTGGGCCTGTGCTGTCAAACTTTGGCTGAGCTGTCATTTTGCTGAGCTGTAATTGGTCCAATGTCTATGGAATTTATTTGTTCTTGGTTTGTAGTTTCAACTGTCAAAAAAACAAACAGGGGCGCATTTATTTTTGTTGGGGATCGTTAGGCGCTACACAATTTCTTGTGCTTTTAAACACTTGATCAAGTTGTTCATAGAATGCGCTTTCGAATACGACCCGAAAAAGAACAATAAATATGATGAATTAAGGATGAAAAATGAAGAAAATGTAAAAAATAAAAATAAAAATCGTGCATGTACACCTTGAACGTTAAAACACCATGTAGTCCAAAAAAAGAATTGAAATTGAAAAATAAAATTGATGCACAATCGATATAATCTTGATTCAATCATACTTCGCTTGGCGGCCCTGAGATTAACCATTCAACTGCAGACCAGCCCTGTTGTAATGCGTTTGTGTTTGTGAAACTCACACTACTTAGAAAAATGCTTCACTTCTTTTTCATAAGACCCCTTCTTGTACTTCTTATTCAATGGGTTAAATCGAATGGTTGCGTATCGCGTATAGCGTTCTTAAAACATAGAGAGTCAAATAAGTGGTTTTGTCACATCGGGACAAAGGAAAAAGAATATCAACGAGTTCTCCCTTTCTCTCTCTGACCTTCTCGCTGATTGCCTGTAGTAAGCTCAAAATCAAAATTGTTGTTGTCTTACAAAGGAGCTCAGAGAGAGAACGACAGAACTCGTTTATCTTCTTTCTTTCTTGTCCGATGTGACAATACCACTTTTGCTATTTTGATTTTCTTACTCTTTTGCTTTCAATTGAAATTTCTTTTGCAAAATTTTTTTGAAATTGGATTGAAAAACGATTGCAAAATAGTGTGATGTGTGAGTGTTTGAAATTTTTAGAATATGTCCGCCTCTTTTTTACCTTTGCGACTAATTTTTTGACAACGATAAAAACGATCTGCTTCTGCTCATTATGGTTATTGAACCTTACCGTTAATCATCATCAAACAACTATTTCATTTTCTAAAATTAATTTTCATTTTTTCTTTATCTTTCCAGAAGTATGCATTGAAATTCGGAACTCTTCAACTCCCAAGAGTATACAACAAATATAGAAGAATAACTCGACCAACCGCAGACATGACATCAGACGAAGTGATTTTACGGTAAGTTCATTTAATTTCGAAAATTTGAACTGAAAACAAATTTTTGAAATCTTACCGACACCTTTTTCCATTCTATTAAATTTATTCCGAATCAAACAAAAACTAAATGAGAAAAAAGAGACAGATGCACATTGAACAAAGTCTCAATTAATTCCTCTTATTCAAAGGCTAAGCTCTCGAACGTCCCTACCTGTTTTCGGGCGGCATTAGAAGTAGATTACTGACCAAGTCCATTGCGATTGCCTTAGAGATAAAGCTCTTGGCTAGCGGCTTCTTGTCCTTGTTGTTATAGTGTATTTTATTTGATTGTCCTGAAACAAAGGAAACATCGAACGCTGCTTGACCAGAATTAACTGAAGGTACAGGTAGTATTTTCATCGCCAAATTCCTTCACGTCTTCTTCCTCAAATTCCACTGGTGGTTGGGAGTACAAACGATAGAAACGAATACCCGAAACAACAATGACTTTCCACTACTCCGTAGGAGGAAATTATGGTCACAAATTCCTGCTCCACCTTAGGTCACCTAAACCCTTTTGGGTGCTTGCCTTGAGCATTCATTTTGACCAACTCGCACCCCCACTGCGACTGTCTTCTCTGCAACCATAATTCTCTTGTGGGAATGCAACTAGTCTGGTCTCTGGGCGAAACGAATTCTCCGCATTGGAGCATCCAATAGAAGTACAAGAGGATGATTGCAGGCCCCTAAAAATGTAATCATTGTGGGATTATTTCAAAATTATCCTTACATCGTTCGCAGGGTTTTGATTACAATCCGAAAGGCATTGGAAAAAGGACCAAGCGCTCCTTCTATTAGGAAAAAAGGATTATATCATTCCCAGGAGGAGATAAAAGAACATAAATTGATAAAACCCGTACATGGATTCGCAAATATTTTTACTGCCACCTCATCATCATTGGATTTTTTTTTGCGTTCCTGACTTTTGTGGGCAAATTGCATGATTGTGTTGCTCATATAATAAAATTCGTTATGTGGGTTTTTTGTGTTGGCCCTTTCTGGCTGCGCCGTGCGTCGTTGTCGTTGCAGGACCTTCATCCCCATTCTTGGTGTTGGTCCGTGTGTGTGAACGAATGTGTTCTCAACTCACCACCCAACTTAATGGGTATTAAGGTGAATTTGTTCCTTGGATTATGAGGACGTTTTTCTTTTTCATTTTTGTTTTTTTTTTTTTGGTCGTTGTCGTCTTGTTGTATGTTGATGTTGATGTCCTTCCGAATGGACATTCCTTTGCTCAAAATGGTCATTTTTCTTTTAGCTTTCATGGTGGTCTTTGGTGTCCTCTTTTTTTGTTCTTGGGAGACGACAATTTTTTTGGATTATTTGTCATGTGGAATGGAATGTTAATTGATGTGAGGATAAGTGTGGGTTTTTGTGACTTCTATTATACTGTTATTATGGTTGTGTAATAGAAGTAAAGAGAAAAGGGAGAATGGGTTTTGGTGTCATGAATTAAGATTTCGTTGTTTGGGGGATTAAGTATTTTCCTGTGTTTGTGTAATTTTCTGGATTGGATCTGGATTTGGTTCTGGCTGAAAGAGACCGTTTTTGTTTTTATTAGAATTGGAAATCGAGATGGGTAGGTACTGCATAAGTGCATAATTGGTTCGAACCCGACTCGTGCTTATAATGTTTTGATTTCATCTTTTTACGAGTGACGAAAATTTCGAGGAGCTGATAGAGCTTCTAAATTTTTTTCTATAGTGTAAATAAAAGTACGTCTCAACTCAGCTCTTCGGAATTTTGAAGTACTTAGTATTTTATACTAAGTATCAAGTAGTATTTTATATTTTACATATGGAATCTACTCTTGTCTGTGCTTCTTACCCTTACTGACAATTCCTCCTCAACGGATGATCTTGATACACACTTAATAAACTCCGAGGCTGCAACATCCCTTAATATTATCGATCCATTAAATTCCAATAAACATAGAAAGAGAGGGAGGGACGCTGCCCATGTAAATATTGGCCCAGCACCAAAAAAAAATCAAATCAAAAAAGCAATACCGAAATTGCTACAACCCAACCCAATCCTGTTAGTGATATGCCTCTCGTTATCGATTCAGCTAGAGAGAATAATAGTTTGTCTTCTAAGACCTCCGAATCACAAACTGATACAATTCAAGGAGAAACTTAAAAAAAAACCTTTTGTCAATTCCTAAGCCAAAATCCATATTTGTTTCTCGCTTACTTCCCGAAACGGATTCTGATGATTTAATTAACCATCTTATCGAGTGTAAGGCTATAACTCATTCTTCTCAAGCCAGATGCATTAAAATAAGCAAGCCTAACAGTTTCGTGTCTTCTTTTAAAATTACAGTCTCAAGTAACATTTTTGATCCGATTATAAATTGTTCTTGGCCTGCACACACTCTTGTAAAGGAATTCGTCACCTCTGGTCGAAAGAACTCAGTCCGTAATTCTAATATTCCAAAAAACAGCACAGGCTCTCTTTCTACTACCAAAATGTAAGAGGACTTCGTAGTAGGACAACTACAATTTTTAAAAATTCTCAAACATTTTCTTATGATCTTTTTGCGTTTACTGAAACGTGGCTGAACGCCACAATATTGGACCCTGAACTCTTTGATAAAGATTTCATAGTTTATCGAAGAGATCGTCATGAAAATGTATTGAGTACAGTTGGAGGGGGAGTCCTTATTGCTGTTCGAAATAGTTTCTGCTCTTCCCAAATTATTATTCCTGGCGTTGATAACTTAGAATTAATATGCATCAAATTAAATTTGCAAATTAAAGATGTCTTTATTTTGAATGTGTATATTCCACCTATTTCCGTCTTTATTGAACTTTCCTCGATTCTTAACTATGTAATTAGCTTGGCAGGAGTTTATAGTGAGATAATCTAGGTGATTTAAATCTTCCCAACATTAATTGGGAACCTTCTGTTGATGATTCACACTTTGAAGCTTCCTCTAGCTCTTCCCAATTAGAGCTCCAAATGTTAGATAACATAATCTCCGCTGACCTGCAACAAGTAAGCTCTATTCCAAATTCAATTAATTGGACACTTGATCTGGTATTCTCATCTAATGCGGCCTCTACAGTAGTGGTTAAGTCCGCCTCTGCAATATCTAATATTGACGATTATCATCCCCCTTTAGATATTTTTCTTGACTTGAGTGGTCACTTACTAGAAAATAGTAACTCTCATGACTGCTCGTATAAATATGACTTTCGCAGAGCTAATTTTCAACAGCTTTCGGATAATTTAACATCTTACGGTAATGATAACTTACCACTTTCCATTTTTCCAATAACATCGACGAAATTATCTCTAGCTTCTATTCTGTACTGATGAGATGCATAAACGAAACTGTGCCAAGGAAAAGAATCATCCAAACTAACACCTCTTGTCATCCTTGGTGCACAAAAGAATTAAAAAACCTCCGTAATAAAAGAAATAGGGCGTGGAAAAATTATATATGATCTGGGACACTAGCGAACCACGTAGTTTATATATCTCTTTTCGAAGAGTTCAAAAGACTTTCTTACATTCTTTATAATGGTTATATCGTTACTATGGGTGATTCCTTGAAGCAAGACGCTAAACGTTTCTGGAATTTTGTAAACTCCAAAAGAAAATGCGATGTTTACCCAGTTAATTTTACTTACAACAATTTAATTTTGAGCTCTACTACTGAGATCTGTGATGCATTTGTCAATAATTTCAGTCAATCCTTCATAGATTCTCCCATAGATGTGGATGTTTTAATAATGTTCCGATTGAGGTTGACCAAGTCCTAAATTTTTTGTCCCTTCTCAAAGAAGATTATTCTTCTGGTCCTGGCGGTATTCCACCTATTTTAATGAAAAAATGCAAAACAGTTTAAGCTAAGCCTCTTAGTAAAATATTCGAACTATCATTGCAACTCGGAAAATTTCCATGCCTTTGGAAAATTGCTTACATCACGCCTGTCTTTCCTTAAAAAAGGAGATAAGTCGCATATTGTCACCTATAGACCAATTTCTAAGCTCTCTTGTATTCCTTAGCTGTTTGAACAAATTGTATGTGACAGTTTATCCTTTAACTGCAAAAACATCATATGCAGTGAGCAACATGGCTTTATGCAAGGAAGATCAACTGTCACAAACCTTCTTTCGCTTACGCATAAATGTTTGAACAGCTTGGAAAATGGACAGGAAATTGACTGTGTAAATGTAAACACTGATTTCTCAAAAGCTTTTGATCAACTATCTCATTCAATTATCAAGTTAAAATTAAATTCATAAGGCTTTCCTCCTGAGCTTGTTTCATGGATTTCTTCTTACCTTGAAAATAGAACTTATCAAGTTAAGTTTAGAGAAATGTTTTCGAAGACTTTTGTTGCAAAATCGGGTGTTCCACAGGGTAGTCATTTAGGACCTCTTCTATTTATTTTATCTATTAATGATGCTCCTTTTTGTGTAAGAAGTAGTGAAATTCTTATTTTTGCAGATGACATGAAGATCTTCAAGAAAATTACAACTAACAATGATCGCATTCTTCTGCAAAATGATATAAATAATTTTTCTGTATGGTGTAATAAGAACAGTTTAAATATTAACCCGTCTAAATGCCAAACAATGACATTCTCTAAGAAACGAGCAACTTCGACTTATGAGTATTTTATATCTCAGCAAATTCTATCTCGTTTTTTTAAATTATGGGACCTTGGAGTTCTTTTTACACCAAATCTTGATTTTACTGAGCACCTTAACAACATTGTTAATAAAGCTTATTCTATGCGTGGGTTCATTAAGCGTTGGTCCAAAGAATTTCTTGATCCTAATGTGATCCTTTCTCTTTATAATTGCCTAGTTCGTCCTCACCTTGAATATGCTTCGCAGACTTGGACTCCATTTTATGAGGTTCATATTGACAGGTTAGAATCGGTGCAGCGTAATTTTACTCGTTTCGCATTAAAAGGTATTCAAGGGCATGAAATTCTAAATATTCCATCTTATGAGGATCGAGTATCGCTCCTCGAAATGCAAACGTTGTCTCAAAGAAGGACTAACAATGATATTTTCCTTCATCAACTTATTACTGGCGTTACAGATGCACCAGACCTTCTCAGTGCTATTGCTATACTTTTAAACTATCGGGGAGGAGGCTATCACCTTCGTAGCATTGATCTTCTCAATGTCCCAAGACATAGGACCAATCATGGAATGCACGAACCCTTAACACGGATGAGTAGGCTTTTGAATTGTAATTCAGATCTCATTGACCTGCACTTTAATAAAAATAAACTTAAGACTATGCTTAAAACCAGTGTGGTACGCCAATAAATGTTTGCTGTTTGTCTAATTTTGCATTAGTTTCATTTATTTGTGTCAGTATATGTAATGTTTTTTGCGAACTTGACAAGTGTTTTCCACACACTTATTTACTTATTTTTCTCAAATTTTTGACTTTAAAATTTTTGTTTTCTAAAATTTTGCACTTTTTTTCTTTTTGTACTTTTTGTAAAATTTTAATTTAAAATTTTATTTTTTTTTTCCTTTTTGACCCTGCTTGCATTAAGCAGTCCCTAACTCTTTTCATCCTAATATTCGTATCGCCATAACTTTATTTATTCTTTAAGTAATATTAAAAAATTTCTTGCCGATACGTCTAGCAACCGTAATTGCCGTCGTACTCGGTGAAAATGGACCCTAGCGCGTGCGGTATCTGGGGGGGAAAGAGGCGTGTCAATAAAAATAAAAAAATAAAATCTGCCGTGTGGTGGCACTCTGGATATAACCCTATAATGCTATTGACAAACTGCATCAGACGTTAGCTTCTGTATTTAGTGGAGCCCAGGCGGTCCCATTTTTGAGGATCGGAAAACGATACTGAGGTTTCATTACGATGTGCTTACGTAATCTTCAACTCGTCAATTTTATGCGATCGAATAGTAGGTACTGTATTACAAGCGGAAAATATTTCGTCATCTTATTCCATATCCTTAAGGTTGGGGTTCTACAAACCTATTTCTTTGATGTTCTGTCTTTATACAGCCTTCGGTTTGGAGCATAAACAATGTTCTGGAATGTTTAACATTTTCTCTTCTTTTTTCCACCTAATTCTTCTTATTTCACTTTTGTCGAAAAAGAACATAAGTGTTTAAGAGTCTAGAATCGTGGTTAGTTTTCAAATGCTTTTGTGTTCATGTAAGCAATAAAATTGGGCATACCAGTATTATTCATTCTGTCAAAAAAATTGGAGAAAAAGCCATTTGTTCTGGTATAGGGTGAATCGTCATTACTAAAAAAAAATCATCGCAAAAGCAAAAGAAAAACGGCAATCATCATTATAATGGTGCTTTCGAAGAATGTGATTGCCTCTGATCTCAAATGAAAGAATTTTCATTCAATTTCTTTGAATAATTGCCAAGCAATTTGCAGAAGACTTCATTTTTTGCCTGCTTCCATCAAAACTACATAAATGCGTCAGATAATTCTGAGACGATAGCAAAACGGACATAAACGCCCCGTTGTACATCCTTATCTGAGTGCTAAACGGAGTGATTATCTCGCATGTATCATGAATCGGGATCATCATACTCCCAACCACATATGAATACAGGGAGAAACTAATCAATTGATTTCGTCTTCTCCATTCGTTTTTTTTTTTGTGTGTGTTCCTTGTCAAATAAATGCTCAGCCCATATACATTCTTGGAGCAAAAGGATTCAGATTCATCCTCTTCCTGTCGGGATTTCTTTTGTTCTTTTAAATCGCTCACCGCCAACCATCACCACTGCCGATATTTTATTGATTACCTTCATCATTGAAGGAGTTCAGGCAGCTACTTGTGTTTGCACATCACGATGAAACAAATCGAAGCAAATTTACCACCAAAGCCGCACGAACAATCGCAAAGCAGGAAGGAAGGATCTATAATGCCGTCTATCGTAATTCGAATGTTTTGTGTGCGGATTGCCGGATTGCGGGTGGAAGGACAATGAACATCTTTGAATTCCAGAATCCAGACTGCTGCAGGATTTGTTACTGCATTTGCGTTTCAGCTCGATCTTGTAGTATGTGTTGGTTTTTTCTTTGTTTTTTTTTATTGTAGTTTTCACTATCTTCGAGGACTTTGATTCTTATCGTTGATGTTCGGGACATAGGATTTGCAAATTGCTGCAATTTGTATGGCTGATGACAATGCGGTAAGCAATGTGCGCGTTTGTTCTTTATATTGAACAGAGTATGGGGTGTGGTTGTTGGGTTTAAGGATTGTTTTCAATTATAGTTGTTTTATGGGATTCGAACAAGAGGACACCATTGATATAATGGTGACAGTTTGATGTATGAGGGATATAAATTTTACTCAACTTGCATCATTGAATGCAATTATTTATGGGTATGATGTATTTTTGAAGGAATTAAAGAGCTACTTAGAAGAAACAAAAAGTCATAACAAAGGAAGGATAATATTCAAATTGAAAACTGAAATATTAAAAAAATCTGTATTTTCGATGTTCCCAAATTTGCAACTACATAACATCACTCTTATCCAATGTAGTGTCCGTGGCTTAGTGGTAAGGTGCGTTGGCTGCTAAGCAGAACGTCGCGTCGGTTATGGGTTCGAGTCCTAACTCATGCCTTAAAGTGAAGTGAAGTTTTAGATTTAAAAAATGTTGATGAATAAAGTTAACGCAAAATTGAAATATATCAAAATTTGCATGAAAATGTAAGTTATGTAGATTAGATTAGATTTATTTATCTTCTATACATATTATTAAAATCTAGCACCGTTGGTTTGCTTTATATAGGCATAAAAACCCGTTGGCCGATTTTCTTAATTTTTGTCTTAAACGAAAGAGGATTAAGGGTAGAAGGCTTAAGACAAACAAAATGTATACTTTTCAAATCACAAACGGTGCAAATGTTAAATAATAATGCTTTTCTCACTACAACAAAATAAATATCAATATATATGTACCTACGATTAATCAATTTCATTTAAAATTTCGTCAAATATTTTTATTTTCATCAACACAAAAAAAAATAAATGTTAGTGAAGAAAATATATGTATGTATGTTTGTCAAAAATTGTTTTTCATCGAAAAAAAAACGTACACTTGACATTTTTTGTTGTCGTTATTTTTCCTTTTTTTTAGATTTGTTGCTTTTGAGATATGGCCTTGGAAGCGGGAAGTGGAGTAGGTCGGTAACGAGGTAGCAAGGAGCGGGTAAGGGGATAGCGGGCAGCAGGTAGAAGTAGCGGGTAGTAGGTAGCAGGTAGCTATGGAGGGTAGGAGGGTAGTGGGTAGTGTGCTAGCAGGGTACAAAAGTTAAGGTCTTTTTATTGAAATATGTTAAAATATGTTTACTGTATTCGTTCACACTCTATTTTTGATTTTGTAATCTAATACTTTTTATGTTTCTTATCAGAAAATATTTTCAATAAATTTAGTATTCATTAATATTGTTTCAACAAAATAAGGCGTATATTTTATTTTCTTGATTTTGTTTGCGCTGAAGATATTTTAAATTCTACAGATTATGAGACTTATTGTGGAACAAAAGCAGAAATAGAATATAGATTTGTTTAATTTAAACAATATTAATTGCTAAGGTCTAGATTATAACAGAGAAATGAAGCAGAATTTTGCACAATAGAAATGGCAGAAGTTACATCCAAATTTGAAAAACTCAATAATAGAAATTATGCAAATTGTAAATTCAAAACTGAACTTTTGTTGCTAAAGCAAAATTTGTGGAAGAAGGTAATCATTAGAAAAAGACCTGAAGAAAGAAAAGGGGCAACTGGTATTGTCGAAAACCAAAAAGATATCGATGAATGGGATCAGTTGGACGATGAGGCAAGGGGAACGATTGGATTGTCGGTTGAAGACGATCAACTACCACATATTCGTTCGAAAAGAACAGCCAAAGAATCATGGGATGCATTAAAAGAATATCACGAGAAGAATACTCTGTCAAATAGAGTATTTTTAATGCGATCCATATGTTCTCTGAAACTTGAAGAAGGTGGTGATGTAAAAGCTCATATTAACAAAATGCAAGAGCTGTTTACAAAACTTCGTGACATTGGGGAAGAGACATTGTCTGATAAATGGAGTGCTGCAATGCTTTTAAGCAGTCTACCAAACAGCTATGATGCACTTATCACAACACTTGAAGCACGTAAAGAAGAAGAGGTTACTTATGCGTTGGTTCAACAACGAATAATAGCTGAATATGAACGACATTCCGAAGGGATAAATGAATCAGTTCTGAAAGTTGTTGGAAAAGTAAGCATTTGTTTTTTCTGTAAAAGGCAAGATCATTTCAAGAAAAACTGTCCAAAGTATAAAGAATGGTTAGAGAAGAAGTTCAAGGGAAAAATGAAGGCTTCAACTGATAAAGTCAATATCATTGAAGAAAAATCTTCATCAGGTAATTCATATAAGGTCAATGAGCAAGATTTTCTCTTCACAGTTGGTCATATCGCATGAATGGATAATTGACTCAGGTGCGACCAGACATGCCGTGAATCATAAGAACATATTTACAAACATCGATGAATCCAACCAAAGTACAATCAAATTGGCGAATGGTGAAATAGCCCGAGTCGAAGGTATTCGTACTAGATTTCTAGAATTTTGTAACGAACGTAATGAGGTTCATAAAGCGAAAATAACTGAGATTCTATTTGTTCCCAATTTGGTCGGCAATGTTTTGTCAGTTAAACATCTTACAAACAATGGGGTTGCAGACGCTATTGGTGATTTGTATGTGTTACGTCAATCAAATGCAATTTGTGCTTTAAAACACAATGACAAATGCATACATACATGGCATCGAAAGATGGGTCACCGATATCCAGAAGCTATTCGTTCTATGGAGTCAAAAGGCACGATTCAGATAATTGACTGTGGTGTAAAAGAAACTTGTGACACATGCATGAAAGAGAAATTAACTAAAGTACCTTTTCCAAAGAAATCAAGAACAGAATCTTCAGCAACACTAGATTTGGTCCATACGGATGTTTATGGACCCATGCAAACAATGACACCAAGTGGCAAACGATATATCGTCACATTTATTGACGATTTTTCAAGTTTAACCGTTATTTGTTTGGTGGCTCACAAATCAGAAGTTGAACAGAAGATGAAAGAGTTTATTGCATTATGTGAAACGAAGTTTTTGAAGAAACCTAAAGTCATCTGTTCAGACAGAGGTGGTGAATACACGTCGAAGAGTTTGATTGAATACATGAAGTCAAAAGGTATTCAGACTCAATTGACTGCAGCGTACTGCCCGCAACAAAATGGTAAAGCGGAAAGAAAAAATCGTACATTGATTGAGATGGCACGTTGCATGCTTATAGATGCTAATCTTCCATTCAGTTCTGAAGCAGTAGCAACCGCTAATTTCATTCAAAACCGTTTAATTACAAGAACAACAGATAAGACACCATATGAACGATGGAACGGAACAAAACCAAGTACAGATGTTTTTTCAAATATTTGGTTCAAAATGCTTTGTCCATGTACCAGCAGAGAGAAGACATAAACTTGACAGTGTTGGAATAGAGATGATATTTTTAGGGTACGATGAGCAGTCAAAAGCTTATAGATGCTATAATCCAATAACGAAAAAGATCACAATTAGTCGAGACGCCAAATTTAGTTCTTCGAGAATTACAAAAATTAATAACGAAGAATTTATCGAATTGAACTCTATTCATAGATCAAGAAACTGTCAAGAGAAAACTTCAGATGATGGGCAAATACTACAGGATCCGGAACCAGATATTCAAAACAACAATCAAATAAGTTCAACTAGATATTCAAAATACCAATCAAGACATTCAAGAACAGCCAAAAGATAATGAGAGACCTGTTTTACAAGACTTACATCAATCAAGACGAGTTTCAGAGCGAATAAATAAGGGAATTCCACCAAAACGTTTTCAAAATGAAGCTGAAGCAGAAAAACGGACATGCGAAATATTTATGGCAAAAGAACTGATTGAACCAAAGACATACACTGAAGCTATAGAGAGTGATGAAAAGAAGTATTGGCTCATTGCAATGCAGGAGGAGATTGAGTCTCACGAATCAAATGGGACATGGGAACTGGTCGATCTACCAAAAGGATCCGGAACCAGATATTCAAAACACCAATCAAGACGTTCAACTAGATATTCAAAACACCAGTCAAGACATTCAAGAATCTACGAAGACAATCAAGGATGTATTGAGCTAGTACGTGATAGCAAGTTTTGGTACAAAACCAAGCATATTGATACAAAATATAAGATGATCCGTGACCTTGCAAAGAAAAATATATCATTCAATACGAGTATTGTCAAACCGATGTAATGATTTACTAACTAAACATAAATATTTTCGAAATAAATGTAATATAGTATGAACGAGGAGGAGTGTTGAAATATGTTAAAATTTGTTTACTGTATTTGTTCACACTCTATTTTTGATTTTGTAATCTAATACTTTTTATGTTTCTTATCAGAAAATATTTTCAATAAATTTAGTATTCATTAATATTGTTTCAACAAAATAAGGCGTATATTTTATTTTCTTGCTTTTGTTTGCGCTGAAGATATTTTAAATTCTACACTTTTTTTCAGATTTTTTTTTGATGAAAAACTCGGAAAACTCATTGGTTTTCAAAGGGAAAATTGCATTTAATTGAAGGTGGATTGGTTTTAAAATGGAAAATTGCATATTATTGCAGGTGCAATGGTTTTCAAATGGAAAATTTCAAAGTGGGTATTCGAATAGAAAAAAAAATAGAAAACTTGAAATGCAAAAAAAAAAATTGATTGAACTAAAATCTCAAAAACACTCTTTCAAATGAAATGCATTACTTTTGAAATGGTAAAATGGAAAGTTCGTGCTAGGGAACTGGGAAAAGTCCTGGAAAGCAAGTATATAATTTAAAAAAAAACGCATTGCAAAAACATAACAAATACGCAATGGAAAACTCCTGAAGAGCAAGAAAAAACCAAGTCATATATTGCATGGATTTAAAAAAATGGGAAAATAGAGAATTAGTGATGGGAAAATCTCCTTAAGAGATTAGACCGAAGTACTCGGGCCTCCACGAATGCTTACGAACCCAACTTCGGTCGTCCTGTCAAGTACAACATATGTTTATTAGCCTAACCACACGAATATGAATCTGAATCTGCCTTTCCACTCCATTTCAATATTACAGAATTCTATAATGTAAACCGAAACCTCCTCCTTAGCTCTTTCCGTATTTTCCACCTTTCCTTATGCTCGCACTTTGTTCAACATAGCAAGTAATGTGTTTGCTTTAATCTTATATATAATAATGGAACGCTAAATGTGTTGCTAAGCATAAAACTCGATAACGGTTGGGCAGTTTGTCATCAAATTTTGACAAAACGTTCAAGTATAAGTTCGAGAAAATTGTAGACAATCGGCCAGGTCGTTCATGACATATACGAGTAGCAAAAAATGTGGAAACACAATTTTCGCTATAGAACGTTAACCATGCATTTTACCATATCCTTAACAAAGTTGTGGTGCATGAGGTAACGAAGGTTTCTGAGTTGTCACGATCTTACTAGCTGACCCAGTAAACGTTGTTTTCTTAGATATATAAAAATCTCATACAAATTCGTTGAGGACTCACTGCTTTTATACCAGTGGAGTGTTTAGCACCAAATGTTGAGGGAATATTCGGTTAGTGGCGCAGATGAGTTCTTACTATTTTGTACAAATTCGACCAAGCCGTTCAAGAGATATGGTTGATGGGGTAGCGGGGTAGTCGGAAGCGTGTAGCGGGTTGACGGATAGCGAGTAGTTAGTAGCGGGGTAAGGGGAAGCAGGATAACAGGTAACGGTGTAGCGTGTAGCGCATAGAAATAGTGAGTAGCCGGTAGTGTGTAGTGGGGTAACGGGTAGCGGGGTAACTGGGTAACAGAGTAGTGGGGTAGCAGGGTAGTGGGTTGTGCAGTGGGCTACAAAAGTGTAGATCTTTTATTTATCGATGTAGGCAGTGCGAAGTCTTCCGGGTCAGCTAGTTCATATATATTTTTCTTTTATTAAGTTAACCGTTTTAAAATTTGGTTTCTTTTAAGCGTACCATGTTTCCATTCATTCTTATTTTAGTTTTGATAACGCAAACTCAAAGACAAATCCAAACGCCATGTTATACGCTAACCCTTACATTAAAAATGAAAGTCTGGACCAAAATTTTTCTACGCAAGAAATCATCGAGGTAATACGTAAGATGCAAATACAACAGGGCATCAGGAACTGTTGAGGTTTCCTTTTATTTGGAAAAGCAACCACTACACATCCTGTAAGGTAAAGAAGGATTTTTGCAGGCATTTCAATGATTCATTTTCAGCATCCTTTTGAATTTCGACTGAGGATGAGGCAGATGCGATAAATTCAAGATCTATTTGATTTGATTGCGAGCGAAGCGAGCGGAAAAATGTTTGCCCAATAGAGAATCAATTTGGGCAAACACTTTTCCACTTGTGTTTATCAATCTTTCTGATGCAGCTTTAAACGTAATTGAAACAGCACGGCTATTTAAGATGACAGATAGATGCAATAAGATTAAATTGGCTCTAAGTATAATGTGCTTGTAGAATGCCGTGCTTGTGTACAGAAAAAAACATTGAAAATATGTAAAAACTTTCCGCTTATTTTATTGTTTTACAATATGTTTAAAATAATCGCGAAGGTCGGAAACCCTGAATTTGATTCCTGGACTAATGACCCATCATATTGGTTCAGTAGTCCCAGAATGAAATTCGGCACTTATCAATAAGGCCTGTCGGGTATTATTTCGATTTCTTCATGGAAATAAAGCCGCATTTAAGGTGGGGCCTTATTTCGTAGGGCGTTATTTCACGTCAACGACTTGCACAATACAAATTTTGAGAAGAATCATATTTTACCTTTTCTGAAGCCTTTTTGACATCCAAGGTATTTTTAAGGTCTGTATCGATTCTGATGATGCAGTGCAAGTTTTCAATCGTGTGCTCTGAACACGTTATAGAGTCCGTGGTAGCCTTGAAATCAATGACAATCTAAACGTAGTCCAGCCAGCAAATTCCGATGGTAGAATTTGTTGGCTCAAAGCAACTCTGAAAGGATAAGTCAGGTTGTTGAAGAATAATTCATAGACGTCCACGCAGAATGGCAAGAAAGGCGATGTAATACCTGCAGTGTACCTACTTACCGTAGTTCAGAGGATCTTCTTTTTTCAGTGATGGTCTGAAACACTGAAAGACATTAAATTCACGACCGAATTTAATTCAAGAAATCTAGATTGTGTTTTCTGCATGAGAAGCTCCAAGTCTAAAACAAAAGAAACTTCAAATTCATGACAATGATTTTTATTAATAAAAGCTTCCACAAATATTTTCGAACTATTATTTGAATGTCTTCTTAAGCCTCATATCAAAGGTCTTAAAAAATCTTAAGTATAGGAATATTATGCTGAACAGACAAATGATATCTCTTCTCACTGAAAACGTTTTTTTTCTGCTTTTTTTGAAAAAAGGCATAGTTGAAAAATGTCAAGAAACTTTTAAGTTTTCTCCACAAATATTCAAGTAGAACTTTTCAAAAGATAAAACATGTCCTCGACAAGACAACTACGACAACATCTGACATTGGGTCCATCATCCAACCTCGTCCTCTCGTTCTTTAAAAACAAGAAAACGCCAACAATCCTTAATTAACTTTTATTTCCTCAAGTTTGCGGAAAAGCAATAAATCCTTCCTTGCTATACTTTCATACCCTGGAAAACTCCCATCCTCGAAATTTCAAAAATGCTCACTAAAGCCAAAAACTATATCTTGACAACTGCCATCGACATCACAAACAAGAACAACAACAACGACAACTCTAATTCGACCCCCGGAACTCATAAAGAATTTTAACGAGGCTAAAAAGCTCTTTGTGTGCTTCCTCCTTCCTTGTTTTAGTTTTCGGATTGTTTTTATCTTCCAGTAGCCACCGAAAAACTCATTATGGTCACATTTATCTTCAGACTATCAAAATGTGTAGCATTTAATATGGGAAATGGGAAATGAGAAGCGGTAGAGAAGGCGGAATATAAAATAAAACAACGACAAAATTCCACAAGTGTCGTCTTCCTTCTTTATCACTTTTGACCAAAGAAAATTACAAAAACAACCAGAAACGAGGACATCTTCTACAAATCAAAGATTCTTTTAAATTAAAAAGGACGAACAACGGACATTGTTTATATCGTCCTGTCTTCATCGTCGTTGTTTGAAAGAGTATTGGGGGCAATTCAACTTCTCCTGGAATTATGATATACTGAAGATTCCTGTCATCGGACGTTTCAGCCTTGAGGACATACAACGGGAATGAGGACATTCTTTTCTCTCATTGCAATTGTTCTCGTTTTATTTTTATTTTCATCCTCATCTCATGGTTCTTCTTTTTTTATATTGGTAATCCTAAGTCTTTATTGTGTGAGAGAAGGAAGGGGTGAATGTGATTTGAGTTTATAAGTCCATTCTGTCGGTTGCTCAAAGCAACCTCTGTGAAAGTGATTGGATTTCCGTTTCCTTTATTTGATATCGGTTTACGGACTAATATAATATTTTAAGTGATTTTTTGTTTGTTTTGTTTCTTTTCAGTCGCCAAAGGTCAATCGATGAAAATGGCTGTGAAACAATTGAGCCACCACCGCCGCCGAGATTACGTGGTCAGAGCACCTACTTAGCGGTAAGTCTAGACAAAAAATGTCTTCTTTAAAATTTTTTTTTAAGGATGCGTTTTAATTTTTGTGTTTTTATCCCTCACTGTTCATGTGATGGATATAGTTAAAAGCAATTTTCAGATCGTCGGTCGGTACCATCTAAATCCTGTGGGTGGGTGATTAGTGGTCGTTTTTCCTTTACCTTGTCATTTGCATTGTTCTTCCTGTGAGAAAAAATGGTCAAAGGGTATTTAATGAATATTCCACTTGTGTAGCAATTTTACAAGCGTTAAGCTAGCACCATAAATGACAGTTTTATTGTTCGCGAGTATAATGTGCCGTTTTGAGAAGATGCGATGGTTTTTTGTATGCAAATTTGAATTTATCCTGGCAGCACAATGAAAGGGTTAAAAGTAGAATTTGCATTGTAATTTGTTTTTTTTGTTAAGTATAAAACAAAATTCTCAATAAAAATGGAAATTCTAACCTTTGCTAGTATAATGATTGCTTAATATTATTTTCCTTAATAGAGTTGGAATAGTTTACAGTGTTCAAAACAAAAACGGGAAAGGTTAGAACTTGAAATTTTCAAAAGTTCATCGAAGTCTTCAACCTGGATGATCTCCAACTCAACAAGTTCACGAGTGCTAGTTTGCGAGTTTAAATCGGCTCCTCCTGCTGACCCTTAATATTTGAAGAACTGATTTACTTGAATATTATATGTTTTTCTATAAATACACCTGGAGTTGAATTCGATGGAAAGACAACTTTGTCATAGTCCTTAGAAAAAGACGAGTTTCTTCGGCATTCCGGCAAATTCAATTTGAATTTATTGTGATGATTTTTTGACTTTCGACTATCACAGGACCGAATATAGATAGTCTGTAGCAATACTAAGTTTAATCTCATCTGAAACTACCATAAAACGGAGTGCAATTTATATAACTAAAAATCTGCAGATTCGGGACACCATGTCGTATGCGTACATTTTCTTGATCATTTTTCTTAATAATTCAATATTCTGAGTGAGAACTTCTCTTACGCGAAGGCGGTTCTGTACATCAATGTTTGCAACCGGAAACAGGTGACTTTGCGCTGCTACCCCATAATTGGTGTGGGGTAAAAGCCTCCCAAAATAAGAGTATGCTAAGAACAAATTCAAGAGAACAATTTCTTTAAACGACATTATCTCATTGTGTTTTCAACTCGCACCTTGTTTCAATTTACCCTCAAGCGCACTCATATCCTTTTTATTGCTCTACAAAAAACTCCCATCATACTTCTGCTAATTTCCCATCTCCCACTCATTGCCCCATCATCTTTATTGTCACCACCAGACTCCACACAACAAGAAAACATTTTATCCAGCAGTCACCGAATATGCCACTTAAAAAACGACCCTCTTTCTTGCACTGCTTTTAGGGCTTTTAAAAATTTAATTCGCAGCCATTTTATGTGTAATAAGGACATAAAACGCGTCATTTGCCCCCTTTGCGTCGCCATTGCTGCCTCAAGCAAGAAAATCATTTTAAAGCGATGTTCGTCTTGTTTTCAAACCTCCGCCCCTAGCAGGATAACTAATCCGTAAATCGTAGAAGATAATACAACAAAATTAAAAGAAAATAGAAAATAGTTTGGATGAAAATTTACAAGTTCACTGTTCAAGTTTTAAAATGTTACTAGTCACGCTTCAAACGAAAACTTGCCAAGTGAACATGTAAATTTTCATCCAAACTATTTTCTATTTTCTTTTAATTTTGTTGAATTATCTTCTACGATTTAAAATATTCAATATAACACTTTTATTACATGTAAGAACTTGGCGTTCTTTTAGATCTCATTACTTTTGGTGGCTGACTTTTTCCATAGTGTTGTTTGCACATAAGAGAACTTGGCTCTTTTTTTACATTTTATGTTTTTGTTCTGATTTCACATCTTTTTGCAAAGTTTTTTATGGAAGCATGAACCTTGAAATAACTTAATAAGCTAGCAATTTACAAACTTTAACACTCTAATTGCTCTGCCAATTTATAAATAAATAATAGGTAGAATAGGTTAAAGTGGCTGTCTAGATGTCATATTAAGACCCCAAGGGTCCATTGCGAAACCACTAAAGAAAGTTACTCATGGAGTTTTATGAAGTCCAACAAACCAAAATTCTAAATTTCAACATCCTATGACCATTTTAAGAAAGTGGGCGGCAGCCACGCCCCTTTAATGAAACTGCATTTTTATACTTATATTTTCTCTTATACTCAACCGAAACCCTATCAGAATTTCGATTTGAAACGTTTTCGACCATTTTAAGAAAGTGGGCGGATACCACGCCCCTAAACGGAAATAAATTTTTTTCTCATTTTTTTCATGTTATTCAACCAAAACCTTGAAAGAATTTCAAATTTCAAGATCCTACGACCAGTTTTAGAAAGTGGGCGGATACCACGCCCCCTGAATGAGAAAATTGAAATTTTCGATTTTTTCCTTTGTATACACCCGAAAACCTACCATTGCACCAAATTTCAAGATTCTGCTATTGTTAGAAGTGCTTCATAATTTTGATGATCAGTCAGTCAGTCAGTCAGTCAGTCAATTACGGTTTTTGAAATTTTTACTGTTCAATATCTCAGGAACTAGTGGTTCTACAAAATTTTGTTTCTCACAGGGCCTTTGTGTCCATGAAGTTAATACGTAATTCAAATTTGAAGCTTCTAACTCTATGGGTTCAAAAGTTATGGGGGGTTAAAAATGTATTTGAGTTCGATCCTGTAAAAAGGGAGTAGTGCTAGAACTTGGCTGGGCACTACCGTGCCCTTTGATACTTACATTTTGGGCAGTATGTTTGGGATCGTTATCTTGCTGAAAGTAGTAATTATTTAAAAGACCCACTTTTCTCGCACTACCCTTTAAATTATCTTTGAGAATGTTAAGGTAAATTATGTTGGTGCATGGTATTTTCTATTAAAACAAGATTTCCGACCCCAGATGCAGCCATACAGCCCCATACCATTACACCTTCAGTGGAGGTGGAGGAGGTCCTCCACCACCGTGTTTTATTGTATTTTTCGGATTTAAAGCATCCCCTCACTTTCGGAATACTTTAGCGCGACCATCTGAGGCTAACACATTGTACTTCGATTCGTCTGTTATCTTGCACCAGAAGTCAGCAGTCTCATTTACGTACTGTTTCGGAACGCGGTCCTCCTTTTTCTATTAAGCTCACTGATTAACAGCTTCCTTCTAGGTTAACCGAGACGTACACCGAGCTTCAACGATGGCATGGCGCACAGTTTCAGGATGAACTATATTTTCATTGTATTTTTGAAGCTCTCGACTTATCTTGACCGCATTTATGAATGGATCTTGGGTCACAAAGTGCTTGTTTTTTGTTTTATCTCGAAAGTAAGCTATCAATGGTCACTACGCGGCTTTTTTACGACCCGTGTTTGTTTTTAAAGCGCTTGATAACGTTTTGAATGGTGCAAGGGCTTCTAAAAATAATCTATCATGTTTAGGAGTAAAGTTTATTCTGATGAAGATCAATGATCAAGCGCCTTTCTTCTAGAGTAAATCCGTTTTCTCGCATTTTCATGACTTTTTTCACAAAAAAGTACACAGAAAATTTAAAAGACCTATTTGAAACAACTGTTTCGCGTGAATGACAAGGCTAACTGACAAAAGAAAACGAATCAAACTATAACCGCTGTACAGTTGCTTGAAAACCCAAAGGAGTTGCCAAGTATACCATGACTTTTGTTTAAGAGAATTCATGTGTTTAACGTATATTTTTTTCTTTTTAATTTATGTATGGCAAAAATGGTTTTTTCTTGTTATTGAAATACGGAACAATTGTGATTCTGCTAAAGAGTTTTTTTTTTTAATAAGCGCACCGTGTCAAAAAATCGCTCTGTTGACTATTTAACGTCACATCCGGGAGGCTGTTTTTTAAATTACCACATTTCCGAATTAGCACACTTTTCATATCATTTGACTGACCATATATATATTCCTTTATTCCTATCCTGCCATTCGGTAATCACGGCATTTTAAAGGAGTGGAAAAGGTTAAAAACTGAGTCACAACGTCTTTGAGCGCATTTGAATTTCAAACAAAACCCTTATCCTAACGAAATTGAAATACAAAAACAAAAAATCTCGTTGAACCCATAAGCGGGTCCTCCTAAAATGTTTGGGCAATGAATGTTTGCCAAGTCCCCTCCCATTCAATATGCTCCTGTCAATCCATATCCATCAACGGGTAAATCGAAAAACCACTAACAAAAAACCAAGAAATTTTCACTGCAATCGCATATTCAAATCGACTCCTAAAAGTATGCTTCAAAATTTCTATTTCTCTCCACCACTAGGTTGGTACAGATCGGTCGGACACGGACCAGCTGCTTTCAGCAAATTACTTACACACCAAAAACTATGCAGAATAATTTGAAAGCGTTGCTTTCGTCGCTACGTTCCTTGGTATTTTTTTCGTTGAAGGGTGATTTTAGGAGGCAACGCATGGAATTTGTAAAAAGTTCTCGGGGATTAAAAATCTGTAGTAGCCGCCTGGCTAACTACACCCATTTCTCAATTCATGCATGCATAAAACAAAACAGAACAAAAACCATTGACGTGTGTCTAGTGTGTGTGCGTGCGTAAGTTGCTCTTCCTGTTCATTCACCGGAAGGCGTTAGGAAATGAGAATTCAAACAAATAACGATGGCGATAGCGACAACGACCGACGACGACGACGAGCGAAGTCATCATGTCATTGCCTCATGTTGGTTTTACTTCAAAAGGGTTTTCGGCTTCAGATTGAAATAGAATTGTGGTTCAGTATAAGCATCGAGGAATGCGGAAGAACGTCAGGATATGTGAATTTTCCAAGTTCCTGTTGTTTTGGGATTTTACCTTTTTTTTCACGATGTAATCTAAATGCACAATAGACGTTGATTTTGGCTTTCTCTATACGAACCATCCACTAACCACATTTGAGAGTCGTGATGTTGCGGGGCGTGTTTAAACCCCTTTTTTCTCTGGGGAAGATTTTATAAGCTCCGAAAAAGGTTAAAAACCTCAAACCATAGACATCCGTTTCCGGATGTGCAACGGTTCTGACTTTTCGATTTTTTTTTTTATTTCACTTGCTCACTTCATGAGTGAAGTTTGTATTATGTTTTTCAGCAGAATTTCTAATTAATGATCACTTCAATGGATAAGGAACAGCAGAAGGATGAATTTACAAGCAGCAGTACCTAGTACTGAAAGCAAATTGACCTTTTGTTCTTTAAACAATGAATAATGATGAATGGTGTTAGAGCCTGGAATTAGAAATTAGCAATGGTGCTTTTTGGGAGATTTGTTTTATTTTTCTAATGTCGGTTGTCGACGGAGCTCCCCATGTTTTAGATAATTGGTGTTGAGATTTCGTACACATCTGTAGGAAATCTGTTACTTTCCGAGTTCTGCAACCGTAAACGTAAAGTCAAGCGGATTCGACTTTGAACCGGAAAGAATCAGAATTTTAATCCTCCATTTCTAAGCATACCGAAAGCAGCCGTTGTCTCCTCAATTCCGCTGGGGATTCATAAGAGCAGAAAGATTTTCGAGGGCCTCATTACTTTCTTCCTTACATTTTCTTGCTGTACTTACTCCAAATACTTTTGATGTCTTTGTGGAAAGTAGTTTCCTTGTCTTGGCTAGCATCAAGAAAAACTTCTGCATGTCGACATGGCTTTCTGTGACTTAAACTCGTCCGATCGCAACCACCGCACTTTGCTTTGAAATGTTTAACTTATCTACCACATGAATATGTAGGTATACTTTCGCAAGTCGCTTCATTCCTCAAACCAATTTTGTTCCCGTTCAGCAGTTGTCTAAGATCAGTAAGTGGGATTTTGCGTTTTTGGCCTTAACCAAGCTATCCGATTTAAACCTCAACGAAGACCATCTCCATAGCCGATCGCTTTTAATTTAGATACTTGAAATATGTCCGGTTTATTTCCAAAAACCATGACCTCAAATCTGCATCTGGAATATTTCACAAAAGTCTCGTTTAAATGCAAATTATATTAAATTTTCCACTTACCTAACTCTCACATGCGCTACTGCTTGGCCAGTTATTTCAGCTACTATATATTAATCCTTTTCTTAAAATTCAAGATATTTCGCATTTAAAGGTGAAGAGCAAAAGGATTTCTTCAAATTAACATAATTCTCCATTACTTGAGGTTGATTTACATAATTAATGTTATCATGCGAAGGATCCTACCACTTGAACTCGATCGCCAACGCAAATAAATGTACACTCAAAAACGCCAATAAATTACGTCAAGAGTGTCCGAAAATATCTCACGACAACGTGTCTTCTTGCTCCAATTTTGTATGTTAAACAAATCCATAGCTTGTCCTCTTGTCCAATGCCAACTTTTATTTTGAAGACAAAAACACAATTCGCAGCATATCGCAACGAACGATAACGAACAACCAAACGAACAATATTAAGACACCACGCCCGTCTCAGTATTTCAATATCATTTGGTTACGAAGAATCCAAAACCTTTCGCTTTTGGCGATATCGGCTAAAGAGCTGCCTCTGCTGCAGCAATATTCACCATTACTCCATTATGCCATCGTTTACTGGACGATCTTTATAGATAGACCGCTCCGTTGCCTTTCATTTCGAAGAAAACAAAAAAATTGTAGGTAAGGTTAGACTCTGTGATCATAGTGATTTTTGGTTTTTTAGACGGGGAATAGATAGCTCGCGATGATTGTTGGGCCAGGGAGTGTAATGGAACGATTTGTTTACTAGAAAGATACCCAACTCTTAGATGAGGTAATCATTTTGAAATATCACACGCCTTGAGAGATAGGAGAGTTATATTTGAGGTCTTTTATAGATTAACCCTGCCGGTCGTTGCCGCCACAACCGCCTTCTATCGGTCTATGCAATTGTTAGTCAATTGAGGGAGCAGTCATATCGTTACTAATGGCATATCTGATGCCTGCTTTGAGCGCGATGTAGGATCGATCACGGGGACTCTTGTGTGCCTTCGTCGATGGGCTATTTTCGGTATTTAGATGTCAGAAATAAAATTGTTATTCAAATAGCCTCTGGCAAGGATCTAAATTAGTTGGCAATTTAGTGTAGGGGAGCGAAGTGCCATGGGGTCATGGTCATTTAGAAGGTTTTCTTATTAACTGAAATCGTGGGCATCGATGATAAGTTATTGCAAATTGAACTCAGTTAAGATTGCTTTTCTTTCAGAATTTTAGCTTATTCGTTATCGCAAAGAACTCCTTAAATGTTAACTTTTTTAAATAATTAGGTAATATTTATTAACGGAGCGGCTATATGTATATAGTCTCAAAATTTATTTAGAAGTCCTCATATGCCTTCCTTATTCTTTTTCGGAAAAAGAAGGTATACCTACAGTGCGTGTGGCAGAATAACTAAACTTTGACGTAAAGTATTCATGTTGCCAGAGTTTATCAAAGAGAGTTGTGTGTTTCCGAACATATTGTTGATGTCTTATCTGCATACTAAGTTAATTGTGTTTTGTGCATTTTAATGAGTAAGTTTGTGTATAAGACGCCACTCTTGCTTTTAAAGCATACACGATTGCGCTGTAAAGAATTCAACAAAGCATTTGCAACCATTTCGCAGTTTCATGTCTGAAAATACTATTGCAAGATCATTGCCACTTGACTTGTTGGCACTCTCACTCTGAAGTTCCATTTTTGCTATATCAATATTAATAAGTCTCTCCCCCACTTGGAAATCTTTGTCCAATTAATTGAAAGGAATGTTTGCAATCTTCCCATGTCATAATATTTTTCTTCTGAGTCTTTTATTAGGTTTTATTAAATTGCTTCGGATGACGTCATAATCAATTGGAGCTATGCGACAGAACGCATTTCAAACACACTGCCGATTGCATTTGAAGAAATGTGTCTAACGGAAAATCGCACTTAATGATGATAGCAGTGAAGGCGACGACGGCGACACTTGGTGCTAGTGAATGCTCAACTTGCAGAACATGATGCTAAAAAAGGGTTGCCCGGAGCCTTCCTCAATGCTACGCTCTACAGTAGCAATAGTTTCTTCTGTACGCACCGTAGGGCGGCGTCTGGGGATGCGAGTTATCATATTAGAGTAAACAGGGTGCGAAAACGTTCCATAGTTAATGGAATAAACGCTCTGATGGACGATTTCGTCGACGATAAAATGGACGTAGTGCGCGATACGTATTCCTCACAGAACCATTATTTTCGAAATAAAATTGCGCAATTTGCAAGCGTTGTTCAGGCGTGAGTCTTTCATGATGAATTGTCAAAACAAACAGAGAATAAATCACTTGACAGCTGTTAAATCGGTAGCTGGCTTGAAAAGTAGCTAACTTAAAGTTCTATAACTCGAAAAAAAACACCCGTTATATGTCGAAGTAGCCCGTATAGGTGTTCACCAATTAGTTCGGCTTAACTGGAACTGAAGACGCCAATGTCTACCGTGGGATGCCCTTCTGCGAAAACAAGTTTCACAATCGCATAGCTTTAAGCATCATAAGTAGTAACCGTAAGCCCCTCCACCACGTCAAGGCTTACCCCATCGACGAAATGAAGTGAAGTGTTGAAGTGATATGGCTGTTTCCTAAACTTTGGAGAAATAAAACAGTACCATTCTTCACTGGTCTAGAAATATTAATTTATTAGCTACTCGGTCTATCTGATTCCTTATTTCTTCATGTTAAAGGTCATAGGCACTCTGATTAAGGTATAATCATCCGCCAAAGTTAAGCAGATAAAGAGATGACACAACCACCCTCTCAGAATAACGGCATAAATTACACTTTAAAGAAAAGTCTTAATCCAACAACCAACATGGCTTCTCACTCACTGAACTGAAGCCATGTATAAGTCGCTTTTTCCCACTTTTTTCCAACATTTATATCAACACTTAGCATTGCAGTTGAAATTTACATTCGAAACACATTAAAAGAGTCAAAAAATTAAATTCATTGGAATCGTGGTTGTAATCCTTTTGCAAATGAACGTCGTCGACGTAATTAAACTCATTCAAGTTCGCTTTGCATCGTCATCGTTGCATCGTGTGCCAGCCATCGTAGGAAGAAGACATAAGAACGGTTATTTCAACTTTAATTTGGCTTTAAGCTGTCAGTGTCAAACAAAAAAAAGAAAACATCCAGGTTGGGTTGAATCCCTTTTTGGTGCTTGCTGCGATGTCACATGTTGCATGATCTGCCGCTTTGACACAAGAATACCATTTCGAGTGGAACTCATTTGGTGAGTTGTTCGACGCTGGAGCTGGACACAATTATCATCATCAACCGCAGTAATTAGAGTTTTCAAATTGAATTCTCTTTCTCTCTTTATGCTTCTAAAAGCTTTTAAACAACTTCTATCCATTCCAATTCATTGCAAAACTCATGGACATGAGAATATTTTACAATTTTGAGTTTCCTCAACTTCAATTTGCATAAAACATAATTTTCATATTAACCTCTGAACAACAACTACACTGTGAGCTGTGTGGTTGAAGGCAGAGTCTATTGGGCCAGGCAGCAATCGGCCATTCGAGGCATGAATGAGTTCTACAGTCAGCAATATAATTGCACTTTGCAAGTTACTAGTCAAAGATTGTAAAGATTGGCGCAATCCATACTGTGGGAAAACAGTTAATGGAGTTTCTGTCTATGGATTTTTACAAATGCTTCCATCCATTTGCGTGTGGCGGCGTATTGTTGTCGAATATCTCAGAACAAAGCCAGAAGGTACAAGTGAACTTTTGAAAAATATCTGTTACTCTGTTAGACGATTTGTTTCTTTATTGGCCTGGCAGTTGGAAGAAGGGAGGGGAGAGGAAGGAGGTATAAAGTATCTAAATAATATTGAGGAATGTTGTGTTCTTTGTTTGTTCATTCCTTAAATCTCGCCAAGGTTGGGCGAAGTCTGAGAAGTCGTGCTGAGTCATTCTCGAGATTGTTGATTGAAGTGCATTGGCTCTTGATTGTCAAATGAGATCAAGAAAAAAAACGACCTACTGCAAAAACAAAAACAACATGAATCGTGTATAAAACTATAACAAGGTATTTAGGTCCAATTTGCTTCCAGTTTGATGCAAATACGACTTCCCATCTTACCAACGCGTAATTTAGAACCACGATCAATTTATTCTCAAGACGAGAAAATCTAGTTTCAAATGTCTTCAGTCTCAACGTCCATCCAATTCAAAAGTAGGTAGGCTTGAACGACGTCATTCTGCATCTTAAGTAGAGTACGTACTAGAAAATCTCGTCAAACCCTCAAAGTGGGTAATTTAACTAGGCGATGGCGCTTTCCTGTCAGCCAGGCGGGATCATGCGTTAACCTCTTTTTAACACAAGACATGATTGTGCACCAGTGTGAGATGAGAAGAGATCATCGTCAAGATTCAGATAAAAACTGTATGCATAATGTATTACACCTCTTGTTTTGTTTGTGGTTTTTTTTTTTGTGAAATAATAAAGCAAAAGCCCACGTTTACGCAGAAATTCTCATTTCGTATGCATTTCATTAATCAGCCATCGAACCTTATGTTGTACGCGCTTCAGCCGTCGACATCAGTTTAAGCATATAACAACGCCCGCCACCACATGCAATACCTGAACCCTGAGTCGACATCGCTTCACATCAACTGTGCGAATGCGCAGCGTCGAGAACTTATTGCATTAAATTTTTGGAAGTTGCCATCAAGCATTGCACTGTGTGACAGGGGTGTAGTGCTAATATTCTGGGTTCTTCAATTTTTCAAAAACACGTTTCTCCTTACAAAACCTTTTGTCTTTCAATGTTTAAGAAACCTAGTCCGGTCCTCTTCTGCCATCCCACCTTATTTGACGAGAAGGAGAAGTTGTTGAATTCGTCTTCTCTTATTTAATCCTCCACATGTGAAACACACAAGAAAAAAGGAACTCCTCCATCCAGTTCACCCACGTGCACTTTTTTGTTGAAAACGATCTGAATCTGCAGTCAACGCGCCACACATCGCAAAATCTCACATCCGACTGTATGCAACTTTTTACGATTATTATCTTGCATCTGCATCGAACTGAAAAACTCAATCTGATTTTCACCTTTTGGCCAGTAAAAGATTTTGATCATCATGACGGGTTTTCTTTTAGCTGCTGTTGTAGCTGTCGCTTTTGCGCTCCACTGAGTATTTAAGTCGAACTAGCTGCGTTCAATTTTTGTTTTTGTTGGTTGGAATGGAGATGACATTTAACGATGTTTTTCCGGGAATCGCGAGGATTAAATTTTTAATGTTTATGATCAATTAAAGCGTCATAATTGGATTGCGATTAGAATGGGTGGTGAATGTTTGTTGAAGAGGAGAAAATTGAGAGAGGGGAGCAAACTGGGTTCACCGGAAAATCGTGGTGGTTTGCATATATTAATGTCCAAACTAAAATGAAACTAATGAGTAGTCAAGAAAAATTGACGGCGACGACGCACGTCTGCAGAGATTGAAAGAGAGCGGTTCTTGAAGTCTCAGAAAGTATATGGATCAAAATTTAAGTTACTGCCAACGATTTCAAAAAGACTGTGATATGCCATTTGTTTGTCAGGCTTAGTCTAAAATTCTTGGCGTTACAAGTTGGGGAATTTAATTTCAAGAACAATATTCTTCGTGTAAGTTTTGAAATGTAGTTCGGTTCCTTGTTATTTGTTATTGTCATCATCTTCAGCATAGCTGACCTGATTGATGAAGTGCTTTTCTGCATCTGTATCTAAATTGAACTGAAGGGACTTCGCGGCTTGCGGGCTGTTTCTTCTCCACTCATACATCTTGTTGTCGATGTTCTACACTCTTGCTATGCTGTTGTTGGAGTCTTTAAAGTCTATAAACAGGTAGTATGTTTGGATGTTAAAGTCTAGACATCGAATGTCGAATTGTCTGGTTACAACAAAGTTATTCTCCTATATCTCCCTTACGTTGGGGACAAATACCTACAATCTTCTGGCCGGTATCACTTCTAGTTCCAAATCGTTGGTTAGATAAGTAATTGTTGATCAGCTCGGCCGCTTTGCTATCGGCGCTGTTGGTTTTTGTTTTTTCCTCAATGTTTGATGTTTTCGCACTAGATTATCATTTCAACGTGGTTGAGCAGTTACTTTTCAGTACCTAAGTTAACCGTTAAGTTCCAGAATGAATGTCCCCCTTCGTCATTCAGTAGGTGCAGCCCGGAGTTTATACTTAGTTGGATTTCAATTTGACAGGTAACTTTTTTTTCTCAAGCTGTTTTCATTTCTTCTTCTTTCCTTAGCCTCTTGAAGTTCTATCGACCGTATTACTTTTAAATACGAATTCAAAATTAAAGCCATACTTCCATCTTCAACCAAGAATTTTAATTTTAAGGGTAGATATAAAACCTTCTCCCATAAATTAAAGCCAAAATTATTCATAAGTAGATGTAGTTAAAAGAATTACAGTCAACCATGGATTGCAAAAAAAAAAAATACAAAAAGGAAAAATGTGGGAATGATAATTAAAGGAAAATGTACGCCCATCTTTACAAAGGATAATCAACTCAGTTAACGAGCTGTCCTAAAATGTTTAGCACTGAACATGAACTATCTCCCGTGTGCTCCAACCAGACATACTACCCTCTTTTATCTAATATCCAACTCATCCATTTTGTACTTGGTGCTAAGTACTTCTGAGTCTGAGCCCTGAACAATAGTCGGAAAAGTAAAGTTACATAATGGAAAAGTGAGGCCATTTTGGTTACATGAAATGTTTTATCGTCCGTAAGCACTAGAGTTGTCTCCGTCGCACACACGGCAAAATGACTACTTTAGGAGGACAAAAAACCTAGATATGGAAATTTGTTTTTATTTCTGCTTTTGATAGGGTTCCCATACGTTTTTAAAACTAAAATAAGAATGAATGGGCACATGGTACGCTTAAAAGAAACCAAAACTTAAAACGGTTAACTTAATAAAAGATAATTAGATAAATATATGAATATAGGAAAAGAGAAAAAGTGAGCATATTTCACTAAACATAATCACACCAAAAACATAAATGTAAAAAAAGAGCCAAGCTCTCCCGTACAAAAATTTTGCCTAACAAATCAGCCACGAAAAGTAATGAGATCTAAAAGAACGCCAAGTTCTAAGATTCAGCAAGTACTCGTAGGTGCACGTTGTACTTGTATGCCAAATTTCATGGTTCTACTGTACTCGAAAGTGCTCCATATAATTTCAACTAATAATGTAAAAGTAGGCGGCTAACACGCCCCCTGACAGAAAAATTTCAAATTTTAGATTTTCTGCTTTGTATGTACTTCATGACTTATCACTGTGCAAAATTTCTTGATTCTACTGCACTCCAAAGTGCTACATATAATTTAAATTAATAATGTAAAAGTAGGTGGGTACCACGCCCCTGACTGAAAAATTTCAAATTTTCTATTTTTTCCTCTGTATGTACTTCATGACCTATCACTGTGCCAAATTTCTTGATTCTACTGCACTCCAAAGTGCTCCAAATAATTTAAACTAATAATGTAAGAGTAGGCGGCTACCACACCCTCTGATTGAAAAATTTCAAATTTGCGATTGTTTCCTTTGTATGGACCACATGACCTATCACTGTGCCAAATTTCTTGATTCTACTGCACTCCAAAGTGCTCCAAATAATTTAAACTAATAATGTAAGAGTAGGCGGCTACCACACCCGCTGATTGAAAAATTTCAAATTTGCGATTTTTTCCTTTGTATGGACCACATGACCTATCACTGTGCCAAATTTCAAGTTTCTAGGGCAACGGGAAGGTCGGGAAGTGCTTCATAATTTTGATGGTCTGTCAGTGAGTGAGTCAGTCAGTTACGATTTTCGTGATTTTTGGAACATTGTATCTTAGAAACTACTAATGCTAAATATCTGAAATTTACTGAGGTGCTTCTTCTTGACTAGCTTAACAAATAATGTGAGTTTGAAACTTTTGGCTTCTTTGGTATAGAAGTTAGAGGGGTGTGGAAAATGCCCTGAGTTGTTTCCTGTAAATAAGGGTGTAGTGCCAAAGTTGCTAGAGAACTTGGCTGGGCACTACCATGCCCCTTGATAGGTACAATAATTTACTAGTGGTACTTCCGAAGGTAAAAATAGCTTACAATAATTAATACATTAGGACGCTTCACCATCTTCATGTTGATGGTCATCATCTTCGCCATCCTTCTCATCATTTCTATTGATGTCGTTTTCTATTGAAGGATTTTCCAGCATTTCTAAAACCTCCTTAGTGATTGGTTTCCTTCTTTTATTGTGACGCAATTATAAGATCGGAAGCTGTAAGCATTCAGTGGGTAATGACAGTGTTGGTGTGGATCCTGGAAGTCTTTCAGGCATGGAAAAGCCGTACACTTTTAAACTCCTTTTGGCTGGTCTCCAGCTCATCTTGAAAGAGTAAACCCACAGGGAGTGGCAGCTCCTTAATAATGTCTTCTCCGTGTATCAGGATTTTGTGGACAGACGCACTCATTTTATACCAATTATGCTTCTTAATACACATTTGTGCAGTTTCAAGACGATAATTTTTGAAACTGTCGTGGCTTACCTCGAATCCGCATGATAAAACGGTCAGGATGTTGGCGAATCTTTTTATGATTTCCATATCTATTACTGTGATATCTGCAGAATTTGAAGGCTCCGTAAAAAATTTCCTAGCCGTATTTCCAACATTTGAATTTCCTTCTTGTTTCGGTTGATCCACCGCCAATCCCATTTCTTTATTAAACTTTATAAAAACGGCGTTGTATGCTTTTTCTTTTTTTTTTTCTTTGTAATTAATGAAACTCTCTCTAAATATTTCATGGTACTGCCTCTTGCGAAGTGCTGACAAAGCTGTCGCTGAAAAGTGCTTTTCAATTCAACTAAGCCGTTCGGAATCGGCAGAAAATTATAGGTCCCATCAATTCCGTGAACGCACGCAAGGAGTTATTGAAGATTGTAAACCACTTAGGCCTTGGTTCTCCTGAGCTTTCGTATTATTATTATTATTAATGAAATTCTTCACTACTTTTTAATTAATTTTTCATGAACATTTTGTTTTTCAAACACAACCTTCTTTCTCGTGTTATATGTAATACTCACACTACTGCAAAAAAAAAAATATGCAGTTCGTTGGAAAGTCTCTCCTCTCTCGTCATTAAAATAACGTTGAATAATTTTTAATGGATGTTTGAGCAGTTCGTTGATGGCGACATATACGTCCGTACAAATTCCTTTTTGCGTTGATAAAAAATTTGTAGAAAAAAAATCCAACTATGATGAGGATAAGGAATCACTATAATGTTCATGGTACATTATGTTGATGAATCAAAAAAGAAGAGAGCAAGGAATTTTTATGCATCAACGAGCTCTGTGACGCACCGGTTATAGAAGAGTTTTAAAGTTTGCTGAAGTGTGGGAATGAGATAACAACCTACTAAAAGTTTTTGCATATGGAAGAAGGTTTTTTTCTACCAGCTCTCGATGAGAGGGGAGGGTGATATGATTATTTTCAATCTAGGAAGAACGATTGATTTGTGGTTTGCAGGTAATTATTTCAAAACGTTTAAACTTACAGCGGAACCGCTGTAGAAGATATAGTTATCACTTCCTCCAATAGACGTTTGAGAAATATGTTTGAATTTGAAGCTTTTACATACGGGATACGGCGACAGGGAGGCTAGTAACGTAAATGTTTGGAGCGATTTCAAATGCGATCGAACTTATTTTTGCTCCCAAAAATTTCAGCCACATAAATTCTAGTTCGAGCAGGGTCGATTAAGCTTAGTGCCTTGCCTTCATACATTTGCTTATTACTCAATTAAAATATTAGGGGCCTGGATCTTGGTTGAAAAGTTGAAATCCTGAAGTATGTCAGAAATACCAGGTTTCTTTGGCAAGGCAAGGAAGAAGTTTAAATTAAATGTTTTCTAATTATTCTTACGGATAGAAATAAGAATGCAGCTTTTCGAACATTCCTAGTGAAGATCTTTCATGACGAGGGCATAGGAACATTTTTGAACCGCATACACTTGCTCTACAGAAACAAAGCTCAAGGCTAGATCAACATGATATTGATGGATTAATGGGAATTTTTGTGGCCGAAAGTCTGCAGGTATCCTTATTGATATCCTTACAACTTAAATTTTGTTATCACTGCGAAAAGGCCCTTGCAACATTTCCAAATCAACAACACCCTTCCAGAGAAGATTATGAAGTACATAATTTTATTCCCTACACCACTTTCAATAGTTCACTAAAGACTTTTACAGACATCTAACAGATTAACAACACCTCTCGGTCAAGTTTCCAGTTCCGGCCAGCACCTCTAAAGAAACACATAAAGGGGTGGTTCGTTATCGCATTGTTAAGCAGTTTTGTGCATATTAATATGAAATACTTTACGATCCATGATACTGATGATCACAATTTATTCAATTTGCAACCACGCTAATGCGCACACAAATTGTCAGACCTCCTCTGCATAGCTCTGGCTTCATCTTCAGTTCAGCTCCAGCTTTAAACATATTGCCCCGCACATATTTTCCATAATTATCAGGTGTCTGCCTGGTGATCTTCATAACCAAGCTAATTATCCTGATGTCACGACATTCCGCATTCAACCACGACAACTTTGGTCGTCGTAGTCTGCCACTAGAGGCGGGTAGGGTACGGCAAGAACCATGGACAGGACAGCAAAATATATAAACATTGACAAACGAAACCAAAAGAACGTGTGCAAGAACCATGCACCATTATTGTCTCTGCTGCAGACTAGGCCTCCTTGTGTCCCTGTATGTCGGTGTCGGAATTGGAACCTTTTTTTTTGTCCAAACAAAACCAAGAAGACATCTCTGGTTTTGCGATAAGATCTTTTTGCATGAAATATTTTTTTTTCGCTTGGGGTTCCATCGAACAGAAAAATGTTGCATGTACCTAGTCCTCGCCTCGCTCCTTTATAAGCAACAATGACGACAACGACGATGATGATGCACCATGTGCTAATTTTAAGTGCAGCCAAGCTTGTTCTTTTGGTTTTCACCTTCTTTGGAACGGAAAGTAAAAGGCATCCTATGTCTGCTCGTTGTGGTAGTGGATCCTTTTGATGATCCATCGCAGTCCAATTTGGGTTTTTTGTTTATTTTAGCGCCGACTTTTTTATCTGGTATGGAGTTCCAGTGCACGTTCTATGAAGGGATAGACAATCGCTATGGTTCAGCTAGACCAAGTCGTTATCCGTACAAAAAAGTGTTTACTTTATTCTTCCCTGAAAAATGCTAAGCCAGGGTTGCCAATTTTCTTATTTTTGTTGATGATGACTTGGAAATCAAATTTTTGAAATGTTGAATAAAAATAAAAAAATGATGACTTGATTTCGATATCTCCTAAGTTTTTAATTCTTCAGCGTTGGGATTGTAATAAATTGTAAATTACTTTGAAATCCAAAAATTATAATAAATCGATATCAATAGTCGATATCGATAATAATCGATTGCACTTCCTTAATTCGATTACATAACATTACATACATACATAATCAGTTGCATATGAGTAAGATACTTGAGTAATGATACTTGGAAAACTTCTTGCTTTTATGAGTATTTTCATAATTTCGTAAAATGTTCCCAAAACATTTCAAAAGCCCTGGAAACACTATTTCAACACGCAACATCTCTGTGAATCCTAAGTTGCACAAAATTTCGCTTTCCTTTTCCATTTTTGGGGTGTGCACGACAATGAATGACAGACTAACCTACGCGACTTGGTTCTCAGAGATTCTTTGTGTGCCTCAAACGAGACTACTGAATTTTTTGTTCTCCTTACGAGGAGAATGACAGAAGGCCAAATACCGGACTAAGCGCGATGTACGCCGCCGAGCCGATGCCACATTGCTGATTAAGGAAACTCCAGGCCAAGTTCGCCTAGAGGATAGCCCAACCAATAGCAATAACTCGAACTAGCCAAAGAACCTTAAACGAAGCAAGGTGAAGGCTATTTTTAGAAGCTGAATGTTTTTATGACTCTAGAATCTCTATAGAACCGAAGTAACGACTTGCTGCAATCGAGAGTAACAAAGGAGTTTAGTTGCTAGAAGCACGACAAAAACCACAATAAGATCTCGAGAGGCACCTTCGAAGATGAGGTTCAGGTTGATTGGCGATATAAGGAAGGCAGATGCGATGATGATGAAGATGGCGGCAGCGATGACGATATGCTGCTAAATTCGATTGTTTCCTTGCCTTTGGCACGCTGCTGCATAGTCATCGTCATCTTTCGTTGGGAGTTTGACAGTTTTGCTATCATTCGTGTGACAAAAGAGTAGATTGTCGTCGATCTCCGTGTTATTCCAGAGGTGCAGCTCTGACTCGTTGATATAATATGTCGCGCCAAAAATACAAAAACATCAACCAGTCTATTTATATCCCACAGGAACAGGAACATCCACCTATAGAGCACCAGCATTTATAAAGGCGACACGAAACGAGTCAGAGAGCACCAGCGAGGTGATGTCGCTGATGAGGCGTCGCGGCAAAATTACACCGGCTATTAATTTAACTCGTAATGACAGTTTTTGGCATTGTGTGTGTCGGCGCGCAACATTTTTCGTGTGAGGGCAGGTCGGGAAACACATCTTATAACATGGCATTGGTTGGTTGAGTCAGAAAGAGATTTTCTCCTTCTTGAGAAATGAGGATGATTACTATTTAAAAGGGCAAAATTATATTTTTTGGTGCTGGTGCGGCACAGAATTTCTGAAAAAAGATTTGCCCTTTTGAAGTCGTTTCCAACTTAAATGGGACGTGAAGTTCACGCAGTCAGAAAAGATGCAGTAATTTTACTGACGGTTTAGTTAAAGGAACAAGCTTTAAGGGGATATTTATGTTTTTTTTTTTCTCAAATGAAAAACGTGCAAAGACCATTCCGAACTTTTTAAGAGCTTAGACAAACTGACTAAGGGAAGGTTAGGTTAGGTTAGGTTTGAATGGCTGTCTAGATGTTGTGGACTCACTGAGACCCTAAGTTACAGTTACTCATGGGAGAGTTATGAACTAAAACAAATCGTTTTGAGCTATTAATAACGGTCGTTGCCAGTTCTTTGGTATTATCGAAGAAGGGGTAACCGAGGTAGGTGTCACTTCAATTGGAGAGTGCCGGACATAAACATAGAAGATGTTGGACTGTTACCTCTCCCTCCTCAACCATGCAGCTTCAACAGAAGTCATTTGTGTAAGCCCCCAGCCTTATGGCATGTCTTCCCATGAGGCTGTATCCAAGAGAACCAACTTTTTCTCTTTCTCAGAACGTTGAAGCAATGGAAAACTTTTTAAAGAATTCGCCGTGAAAAGAGTGAATGCGGCACCATATTAAAGTGTTAAGGTCATCAAGTCTTAGTCTATGCTCTATGCAAAAGTCAACCCGAGAGGCAGCCCAATAGAAAAAAGTCTTGAGATCCCGGAACATGAACTGAAGCTCCTTTAGACTTCAGTTCATACCCGGAAGAAATCATGAGTTATATTAATTTATATGGGAATGGCCAAATGATTTCGCACTCTTGTTACAAACTATAAAATTTCACAAACAAATTACTCAAACGACTCCACCACTTCACACAATCACCTTCGCATATAAAAAAAAACCCAGACGATCACAAGTGATCAAGCACATCATTGAAACGAGAACAAGCCATTGACGAATGACCATAACCTCATAATAAAATATTTTCATAGGCACCTATTCCTCTTCCCTTATAGTGAGCGATTTAATGGTCGTTTCTCTAGTGTGGAGACGTGGAGACAGCAAAGCAAAAAGGGCCATTAGACATTCAACCAAAAAATACAACGCGAGCACCAGTATGAATCATCTTGAAAACAGCGGGCCAAAAGAAAAGCCAATTCATGTCTGATGCCGGAACACGACGACCATCTGTCAAATGGTGCTAATGCGATCGTTTGTTCCACCTCTTAGTTTTGGGGTTTTTTATCTTCTCCATCAAGAGACGACTTCACGACGCGACGCGACGTTGCAAAGAACCACGCAGGAACGTGCACTAGCCTAAAGGCTCGATCTTGTCCAAACCCCATAAAGCTGGGCACTCTCTCTCATCGCTTAATTGTGACGGAGTGCCCAGCCAGATTGCCATATTTATTAGAACAACCATGTTGCGAGTGGACCGCTAGGCGATGCGGTCTGATTTCTTTTGGATCGCGAGCTCGTTCGATCTTGTGGCAACGACGATAAGCTTCTTAGCAGACACAAGTGCAACTGGCAATGGAAATGGATACGACTATTAAGATGGGACAACAAATGGCCATTGGACAAAACGGTGTACAACATGCGTGAGGAGATTATGCAAATTAATTGTTGCAAGGCTGCCAATTTCTGGTTTTCTAACTTAACTCATGGCATAGATCATGATCTGTGTTGCAAAAGAGGATCACTAGTGATCCCCATGTGTTCGAGGATTATCGACTGTCGGCTGTTAGCACTGGCTCGCTGTGATCAATCATTTGCTTGTTTGGAGTCCTCTTTATTGAATGACATCGCCAGGTGGCTTTTTTTCTGCGGTCACTGATAGAGAGATCTTTCTCTGTGGCATAAAACCGCTTGAGGTCATATTTGGCGGAAGATCTGACTTGTGAACATACTCGACCACATCGAAAACTACGATACCGCGACGGACTGGTACATTATTGCAATGGATAAAGATTTGAATTATGAAGTTGTTTGAGGCATCATTGGAATTGGTTAGAGTATTGACTAGATATAGACTCTGGCACACTTCTCTATGCCACGTCTTTACGTCTAAACCAGAACGGTGTGAATATCACTTGAGTTCATCTGTGCACGTCGCCACTCCGCCGCTGGACCTGAACCTCAGCAAATGAAAAAAAGTGGTAATTTATGAAGTATGCAACGGATTTATGGCTTGTGGTGTTTTATTGTTTTTTCGCAGTTAGTTTGGCTATCGAAATTTTTCGATCACATTTTTCTTAGTTGCTGTTGCTGTTGACCAGGTTAAGAGTGTTATGGCCTGAGTTTGAAACAACTGAAATTCGAAAGGAGGAAACCAACACCTCGCTTGGTCTACGACCGACGATCGATTGGAATCGTACGTTCAATATATGAGTGGCGGGTGGCTGCCGACACTATCCGACTCTAAGTTGGGTTTCGGGTAATGTAGCCTCCTCTCTAAACAGATATTTTGGTAGTTCGTTTATGTATTTCGGGCTTTTTGGCTTGAGAAATATGAGGTCTATCTACAGGTGAGAGATGTCGCATAATAAATCAAATTGTGTCATATTAGACTCCAAAATGGAGCCTTTAATGGGTTGTTAATGGGTTGGCTCGGTATAGTTGGAAGAGTCGTTGAAATATGTTTACCACCATTATTAGAAGGGGATTAGTGTCGAGCTTATAACAAGTGCAACTGGCTCTGTTGAATAGGTTGTAGAAGCTATTGTTTTCGTTCTTTCTTCTGAACTACCCGTAAAATAATTTATGGGGAGAATAAGAGGCCGGTTATAGCTATCATTGGTTTTCATCATTGAAACACATCATTGGAATTTTTCTGATAGGTCGGTTATAGCAATCATTGAAAATTTCTGTCAGGAATTTTTTTCCTGCCGTAATTCTATCATTGGAACTGTGAGAAGTTGAAACACAGATCATTGGAATTGTACAAAATTGAAACGCAAATCATTGGAACGATTTGTTTCATTTTTTGACACAATACAATCAGCTGTTCAGGAAAATGAATTTACAACCGGAAAATGGAAAAACACATTTTAATGAAAAAATAAGCGTGTAAGTGAACTTTTTTATGTCAATAAAAATTCTTTGAATGATTTCCGATCGATTGGTATATAATTTGCACTTCTATTCAAAAGAAAACATAGTTAAATATCCATTCAAAGATTTTTCCGGATCCATTTCAATGATAGCTATAACCGGCCCCTAACTTAGAGAATTTATATGTCAGCTCAAAGCGATGTGTCACATCTGAGTTGAGAAGGAATATTAAATAACAATAAGATTGCATCAAGTTGAGCTGTTTACTATCATACCAGTCTCGTGAACATTTTGCACAAACTTTCAAACAGCAGGTGCGGTTCATTTCAGCAAAACTTCTTTTCTAAAAATACTGTTCAATACTGTAATTTTGAAATAAGGTTCCAATATCTTTCAAGCGCCAATTTTTCATTTCGTTTGAAGGAGATCCGATTCTGACTTTCTGTCTCTACCGAGCTTCTACTGTAGGCTGTTCTTTATGCTTGACTCAAAGCTCTCGTTGTCCCTCCATTTGATAATTTCTCCTAAACGAGAGTAAGCATATCTCAACCTAAAGGCTCGGTAGGTACCTACAATTTGTATCACCAACAAAAGCAATAAGCAATACTGGTTTAAGAATCCAACCCTCTGTCACTCCAGTTTTGACCCTAAGCTTGTCGTACAACCATCTAGCAATCAAACAAGTTGTGTCTTTGGTCCATCATCATTTAATTCTACATGGAATAGAATTTGATTAGAAATACATAGCTTGCAAGTTGCAAAGTTGGAACTTGGAGCTCTTGAAATCAGTGATTTCAGTTTTTCTCTCCCACTTCGCATTCCTAATTGCAACCCTTTCAAACTTATCACCAACCACTTCGTTATAGGTACTGGCATTAAGGCAATTCATTTCAAATTAAATTCATAATCTCTTGTTATGAACCTACTTCCATACAACTTCGTCAATAAAACTTTTTTTTTTTATTCAAATGATTGCAATTTTAATCTTAGCCCACATGGTGAAATATGCCGCCAGCCTACAAGCCAACCAGCCAGCCTGCCTACATCTGTATCCTATGCAAGTGCATGTGCATTGAACCATAAATAACCCAAAATTGTAATAAAAAATAAAAACCAACAAAAGTCTACCTTTAAAGTGTAGTTCTGATTCTGATTCTGAGCAACTACACATAAGACATAACACAAGCAACTCCAACAGCAACCCAGTACCCACCCATCAAAATTAAAACTCTCCACTTCCAAAACAATCTGGAAATCCAACTCCCATGTCCCTTCCCAACAAAAACTGATTAACAAATATTGCATGCAGAATTGCAGAAGCATAAGCAGAACACTGTGCAGTGCAGTTTTGCATTCAACAAAAATATCACCCCACACTGCACTTTAATCACACTCACGACACGATGAAAATACATTTAAAAAAGTCTACACTCCCCAGTCTGACTCCACGTAAGTTCTCACTTCTCAATCTAAGCCGAACGAAGCCCACAACAACGGCCACAAGCACAACCAGAATCAGCTAGAAAAAAAAGTGCACCCACGAACATCTCTCTCGCTATTGGTTTGGTTGGTATTGGTTTTTAATTTCTATGACGATGACGAGACGAACGAGACCATATTATGATGATAAGCAAAATGAATAAAAAAAGTGGTAAGTAGCAAACAAAAACAGTCAGACTCAGACGGAGAGAAAGACTAAGAAAAAAAAATGAAAAAAAAAACACCGGCTTTTAATGTTTGCCTTTGCAGATTGTTGAGTGTGGTTGTGGATAATGGAGCGCGATTATGAAGTCGGATTTGAACGGACAGAGTTTCGACTTTCGAGTGTTGCCTATGCCTTTCCTTTCATTTCATTCCGTTTTCCGTTTGTTTTGTCAGTTCAGTTTCAGTCTTCTAGTTTAGCTTTGGTTCGGCTCTGCTCAAAGTCTGTCTGAGTCTCTGAGTCTGCTGCACGCTAGAGTTCGATGCAACAACAGCGATTGCGACTGCAACTGTATGAAGGTTCAGTCTGCTTGAGCTTGCTTTTATTTGATTGACTCGATCGTAAGCAACAAAAACACCACAAACAGGAAAAAAGTCTACAACTCGTTGTTGTTGGTTTGCTCGCTCCATTCCATCATTTTTCGTTTGTTCCATGGCGATGGCGACTACACGAACACGGCAAATGTGTTGTTACGAATTTTATGTTGCGGCAGTCTTAAAGTTGTATTTCAACCGATTTGTTGTTTATGTCGTACCATCGAGCGCGCGCAAATTTGCGAAATTTTGAAATTGTGGTTTGCGATGAGGATTGTTTTTTGCAAAATTCAGCAACAACTATGACTGCGTCGTGAAGTCTTTGTGTTTTGTTCTCGTCTCGGTTTATTTCGATTTAATTTTAGTTCTTTTAATTTTTTTTTGTTTTACATTTTTGTTTTGTTTTGTTGCTGCAGATACGCGAATTGAATTTCCTTATTGGTTTCAGTTTCGGTATATATTGTGCTTTGCTTGTGCTGCTAGGCTGCTACGGCACAAAATTCTGCAAGTTCTGAAGTTAAGATATTCCTTTCGAGTTTTTTTTTTTTTTAATTCTCTTGGTACTGTGCTCTGTGCTGTCGTTGTCGTCTTCGTTTCGTTGTCGCGGCGATCTTGGCAACTAGAATTATCCACTGCGCCTGCGCTGCGCTGCGCGGTCTAGCGAAGATAAAGAATTCACAAATTCTTGGTGCTTTTTGCCGGTTCGTTGTGTCGTTCGATTGTTTGTTTGTTTTTCAAAAATAATTCTCTTCGAACCCAAACTAACAAATTTTTATTGTGAATTGTGAAGTTCAAGGTGTGTTATTTCCTTGGCTTGAGAGTGCATTCGAAATGAAATAAATTTGTCGTCTACCTGTGAAACGAATCACGAGATAAAAGATAAAAGTGTGTTTTATGTCTTTTTTAAAAACAAAGTGATCTCTTTTTTCTCTAGACACCGATCAAGATAAATTATTGTGTTTCTCGATTTCGGGTAGTTTGAGAGAGTTACGTCATAATCAGTTTTTTGGATACCAGTTAACTACCTACGTTTTTTGAGTGGTGTTCTGTTTAACCAGAAGCAGAAGCAACAAATTGACTAGACAAAGGATTAAGTCAAAGCGAGCGCATGGATACATTTTCCTAATGGATACTCGTCTTCTTTTTGGACATTTTGGTTTGTTGTCTTGATGTGTTATGGATTGATAAATAAGTAGATAGAACTATAGAACACGGAACAAAGTTCGATGTGAACATGACCTGAGTTGTCAGCAGTTTTGAGTGTTTCGGGACATAATTGTTTTTTTTTTTTTTGAATGATTAATGGATGGAATAATAATTATTGGATTGGTCCTCGAATTCAATATTCAAGAGATTCTTTTTACTTTGTTGTGACTCGAGTTCTTAGTACCTATGCAATTAAATTACTAATAATTAACGCAATTAGGCATTCAATTGTTTTTGTTATCCTGTTACACTTTTTTAAGGCGCGTTCCTTTGATTTGAAGTCAACAAGAGTGATAAGAAAGAAAGTATGGTCCAACACTGGTCTAACACTATTTCGAATCGGATATCTAGTTTGTTGTTTCCTTGTTTACTATTTTTGCGGTATTTGATACGAAAGCATATACCTACGCATCCCGAATCTTCTTCTCCCTCCTTACGTCCCTTCTTTCTAAGGTCATGGAAAGCTGATAAACTATCAGCTCAAGAAATATCTCGAAGAACGAAAGCTTCTTAATGACCGACAGTAAAGCTTTCGTAGTAACATGTCCACTGGTGATCTAATGGTTTATCTCACCGAACAGTGGAACAAGTCTACATCGTTTTGGAGAAAGTAAAATTGTTGCACTTGATATTTCAAAGTCATTTGGTGAAGTTTCGATGAATCTCCTTCGTTGGATTAGCAGCTTTCTTTCGAACCGTTCAATACAAGTTGTATTGGACAGCTTCAAGTCTGAAACCCACAATATAAATGCTAGTGTGCTCCAGGGCTCAGTTTTTTCTCCGACCCTCTTATTTTTATAAATGGTCTCTTGTCTGTAACTTCTAATCCAATAAATTGTTTCACTGACAATAGTACCCTTAGCTTTTCTTATTCGTTCCCAGACTCACATCCCTCCTCTTCGGATGTGGAACGGCAACGGCAAAATATGAAATATTAAACTCTGACTTAAACAGCATTGTACAATGGGGAATGAAAAAGCGTATAGTTTTTAATGCTTCGAAAACCAAATGCTGTCTTGAATCGTTAAAGCGTGATATACCCCCGTTGCCTCTGTCCATGAGTGGCACTAGACTAGCATCAATGAGAAAGAACATCTCGAGATTCTCGGTATGTGCAATTGTGCATCACTGACCACCTTTTGTGGAATGAGCACATAATATGCGATGCCGTTAGACGTTGCAAGAAATTCTTCTTCCCGTCTTATCTGGCGTAACGTTTCGTTTCTCTCTCTCTATCTCTCTCTGTTCTATCGTTACTTTTACAGTAAGTGCTCTAATGAAATAGCCAGTTGCATTCCTCCCCTTAAACAAATACTCGCGCTTCTAGGAATGCCCATCAGTTTACCCTCGAGCCCAACTTTCAAGTATAGATAATCGTTCCTTAGCCGTACTACGCGAATGTGGAACTCCCTTCCAAACTGTCTTTCCAAATCATTACAATGTTCAGGAACTTAAGACCAATGTACACCGGCAACTCCTTTCCCACCCCTTTCCTTGTTTAGATAGAATTCAATTTAGTCTAGGCCCTTTCAAGGTATAGTAATCTGAAAAACGTGTTTCCATTTTTAAGCCGAATAAATGTACCAATGTACTACAATAGAGAAGTTGAAAAAGTCGATCTGCCTGCCGGGCCTTCAGTAAATGATTCGATACTCGTTAGACTTCAAACAAAGGCATTCTTTCGGTGTCTTGAAGAGCCGGGTGTAGAAAAGTTAGGTTCGATTTCAAATCGTACCCCTTGAAAAGAACAGACTTGACTTCTGAATCACTGAAAATTGTTTCTAAAATCAGCAGTTTGGAATCTGCATTCAATTGAGGTGCTTTTACGTTTGGATGAGTTTAAGGCTTTGGCGAAGTTGTGGCGTCATCCCAACTAACAGAAATTACGACTTTTTCTAGTCATACCGAGTCTTAAGATTCATTTGAATTTTGAATATTCACAGGTAGGTAATCTTTGACCTTGCTTAATCATTTCTACCTGTTCTGTGAGTAACTTCCTACGGCCTTTTGATACAATTTTCGCAAGCCGTAGAGGTAGACCAAATTTTACTTGTATTGTTTTCAAAAGATGCCTAAACGGCCAAGATAAACTAACTTTCTTAGACTCCTCAACCATGTTCGTCGCAGTGATAGATTTAAATTTAAACACAGCTTTGGCAGTTCTATTTAACACAAATCTCTCTGTGTTATAATATAATATTACTGTTCTGAACTCATCAGTGATATTTGTGTCTCTTAGATACTTACTTACTTGAGGGGGCGCTACAGTCAGCTGTGGACTTGGGCCTCAACCAACAGTCTTCGCCAGCCAGCTCGGTCCCTAGCTATCTGTCTCCAATTTTGCACTTCAAGTTGATTGAGGTCCTCTTCCACTTGTATGTGTCACCTGAGTCCCGATCTTCCTCTACTTCTATGTCCCTTGGGAATAGTGTCGAAAACTTTCCGAGCCGGAGCATTGGTGTCCATCCGTTCTCATCTGAGTCTCTGGATATTGACCTTTCTGGCTAGGTTCACGTCGTTGTACAACCCGTAAAGTTCGCAGTTGTATCTCCTTCTCCATTCCCCCTCAATGAACACGGGGCCAAAGATGACCCGAAGAACTTTCCTCTCGAAACAGCCTAAGGCACAATTATCCGATTTTGTCAAGGTCCATGCTTCTGCACCATACAGCAGGACTGAGATGATGAGGGTGTTATATAGTTTTATCTTAGTTTCTCGAGAGAGGGCTTTTGAACTCAATTGCTTTCTTAGCCCAAAGAAACAGCGATTAGCAAGAGTTATTTTTTGTCTGATCTCGGCGTTGATGTTATTGCTCGTGTTAATAGCGAAGCCTAGGTACACAAACTCCTCTTCTACCTCCAGGTTATATGCGTCTATTATGACATTCTGTCCGATTTAACTTCGATTTTTCCTCATTTACCGCTAAGCCCATTTTTGCCGCTTCTGTCTCAATTCTCACAAAGGCGCCATTAACATTACGCTGTGTTCTTCCCATTATATCATATCAATGTCATCGGCGTACGCGAGAAGTTGAACAGACTTTTAGAAGATAGAGCCTCTGGTGTTGACGGTAGAGTTTTGCACTATCTTCTCAAGAACGATGTTAAAAAAATCGCATGTCAGTGCATCGCCTTGTCTGAATCCTTTTTTGACATCGAAAGATTCCGTTAACTCGTTGCCAACCTTGATGGCGCAGTGCAAGGTCTCCATCGTCATTTTGCACAAGCGAACGAGCTTGGCAGGGATGCCAAAAGCAAAACTAGACATAGCTTTATACAGTTCGTCTTGTAGATGTGTCATGCGCGGCCTTAAAATCGATTAAAAGGTGGTGGTTATCAATTTGGAGTTCATAGGTTTTTTTTCTCTACTTTGTTAATAAAGTGCTAATCAACTTCTTGGGAACTACAAGGAAAATAATATGGAGTTGAAGTAAAGATACATTTTTTCTTGAGACAGCTTGCTTCAGAAACCCATTGAACTAAGTACCTAATCTATATATATAAAAGACCAGAGTTGGGCAAAATTTATTCGAATAATCATTCGAATAATAAATAATCATTTTATTCGTTATTCACGAATAATGAATAATTTCATTTATTCGAAGAAAATTTATTCGAATGACGAATAAATTTTTTTATTCATTATTCGAATAACGAATAAACGAATAACGAATAAAATAAACACAAAGAATTTGGTAGAACGATTAATGTTTTAATTTTTATTTTTTATTTTTTTTTTATTAAAAGTTGGTTAAAGCTCCTAAGATTGGACTTCATCACTACTCTTTGTCGGACAGTGTGTTTGCTTTTAGAAAGTTTATCATGGTTGTGTATTATATTTTTTAAATATCCTCTTCACTTTTGGATAGCGATCCAAGGCTTTCAGCCTACGGTTTGGGAATCCTTTGATTGTTACAATTTTAGGTTCACACTTTGTACACTTCAGAATGCTTTTATCACTAGAATATAAAGCGTCATACTTAAGAAATTTTCCATTCAACAAAGTCAATGTCGTTTTTGCACAGATTTGATGCACAGATACATTGGTAGCACATTCATTAGAACCTGTTGGGATGTTCAAAATGTTTTGATTTTATTGATACATCAGTGCCCAAATTTTCATTTCAAAATCCATAACATCATTTAATGGCTCACATTTTAAAAATCAAAAGTACCTACACCACAACACCACTTTCATCAATAACGTCACCAACTGCTTTGTATGCAATAATAAGAATTAACTATTTCTATATTTATTTTAAATTTAATCAACTCCAGGGATACTTCAGGGGATAGATTTTTATTACTCTCCCTAATAATTTCCAAGAATTATCAACCGCGGATATTTTGTCTACTTTTTTCAATATATTTAACAAGAATTTGTCGAAAGAATTTTTGTCAGCAAGAAAGAATGAATGAAGTAATTCCAGCGTCTAATTCCAAAGGAAACGTAAATAAAAAAAATTGAAGATAAACAGACAAATGAAAGAAGGTACAAAGTCGATTTTATTCGTTATTCAGAATAACGAATAAAATCACGAATAATTTACGAATAACGAATAAAATCACGAATAATTTATTCGCGAATAAATTATTCGTGAATAAATTAGTGACGAATAATTTTTTATTCGAATAATTATTCGAATAAAAATTTATTCGAATAATGCCCAACTCTGTAAAAGACTAATTCGTTAAATTTATGTTATCTTTTCAAATTGACAACCGGTTGACCGATTTTCTAAATTTTTGGTTTAAACTAAAGAGAAATAACTTAAGAAGGTTAATAACAAAAAAAATCTATGTTGTTCAAATCACAAATGGTTCAAATGTTAAGAAACAATGCTTTTCTCACTTCAGTAAAATATATCAATATACGAATACTCAATTTTTTATGAAAATTATTTCAAATATTTTCGTCAAATATTTTTTTTTATCGAAAAAAAAAATTATGATTGACATTTTTGTTATTCATTTTTAAAAAAATTTATACTTGAAATTTTTTTGTCATTCAATTGTACATGACAGGTTCGCTTTGCAATGCTAATGGGGATCTATACATAGGTAAGTACAATGAACTCTCTCATAACCGGACACTGACGGTACCGAGAAATTTGTCCGGTTGTGGAAGATGTCCGGTTATGGAAGATGTCCGGTTAAGGGAACAAACAAATCTACATTCCTTAAGATGCATAAATAGAAGTGTTATTGGGATTAATTTTTAATGTATTTCGTTCATATTAAGAGACTTAAACAAAGATTCACAAGATTCACGTAAGTACAATCGATGATTTTGCTAAAACAATTAGAAATCTTAGTTTGGCGCACATATTGGTAACTAAATGGCATATTTTCAGCCAATCGGCCAATAAACAAATGCTTTTAAATTATTTTTCTCTAACGAAAAGTTTTGTAATCTCCTTATTTCGCTATGGGCCTCTTCATAAGATTTTAACGGGTTATTATCAAACATATCGGAATCTGCTTCTTCTTGGGAATCAATTTTATGGTTTTCTGCTTCATCCAGACCGTCAACGCATAAACTTTCAAGGTTATCGTCTTCGCAAATAAAACTATTACCCATGATAAGACTATTATGACATAATCTTGAAACGATACATTACCGTCTGCAAAAGCCCTATTCATTGTTTTTAAAGTTTCAGCAATTGTGGGCAACGGCAATTCGTCTTTAGGCAACCAATCTTCGTAATCAAGTTGTAGATTGTTTTGTCTTAATAAAACTTTTTTTTATCATTGTTGCACCTACTTGATTCCATGCCCTTTCAATAGCATCCAATAGACTGATGGATTTTGATTAATTTGCGGAAAGTTCACATTTTTTCCGTTTCTTTGAAATAGTGAAGAAGAGAAAAAGGTAGAACATAACAAAGTATGTAAGACTGTAAATATCTTATTTCCTTAACATTTTGCATGCTCAACGCTCAGGCACACGCAACATGACGCAAAAACTATACAACGCCATACAGAGATGTGTTTTGTCCGTTCAAGGGAGAGCGGACATTCTATGGCGGTTATGAAAATTGGTGTCCGTGTCCGGTTATGACAGCGTGCGGTTGTAGGAGAACTTTTTTTATAAAAAATCGGTCATCTATTTCCGTTCTTTGAAATTTATCCGGTTACAAGAGGTGCCCAAAATGAATGAATTACAAAGAAGAACTTATGATTCAATCATGCAAGCCATTCAAAGCGGATGTGGTGGTTTTTATTTCTTGGATGTACCTGGTGGCACTGGGAAAACGTTTTTAATCTCTTTGATTTTAGCAGAAATACGATCGAAAGGCAAATTAGCGTTAGCATTGGCGTCGTCTGAATGTTAATTCCATTGAAGCAACAACATGCAAGATTTCAAAGAGATCAGGAATGGCCAAAGTTTTGCAGCAATGTGAAATAATCTTTTGGGATGAGTGCACAATGGCGCATAAAAAATCCTTGGAGGCACTTGATCGAACCATGAATGATCTTCGATGTAATCAAAATTTATTTGGCGGTGCTTTGGTGTTGTTATCTGGTGATTTTAGACAAACTCTACCGATAATACCTCGATCTACTGCAGCTGATGAAATTATGCATGTTTGAAATCATCGAATTCATGTGAAAAAATTGCACCTCACGACAAATGTTCGAGTGTATTTGCAAAATGATCCAACTGCAGCGGAATTTTCAAAACAACTCTTGGCTATTGGGAATGGAACAATGCCTGTAGAAAATTTTACTGGTATGATAACATTTCCACAAAATTTTTGCAATATCACACAAAGCAAAGAAGAATTAATGAAGAGTGTTTTCCCGAATATTGCTTCAAATTATTTAAACCACGATTGTTTGAGTGATAGAGCTATTTTGGCAGGTACCAACCAGGAAGTCACTGAACTGAATTGGTCGATTCAAAGTGAAATACCCGGCGAGTTAGTGTCCTTCAAATCAATCGATAGTATTGTTGACGAGGATGATGTCGTGAACTATCCTACCGAGTTTTTGAACTCAATTGATTTGTCTGGCTTGCCACCACATAATTTGAGATTGAAAATTGGTGTTCCTATCATTTTGCTTCGAAACATTAGTCAGCCGAAACTTTGTAATGGAACAAGACTTGCAGTGAAACGTTTAAACAGTTCTATCATCGAAGCAAGAATTTTGAAAGGTAAATACAAAAGTGAAGACGTGCTAATTCCTAGAATCCCAATGATTCCTCCCGATTTACCTTTCAATTTCAAACGGTTACAATATCCGATTTGGCTTTCGCAATGACTATAAACAAGGCTCAAGGTCAATCAATGGAAATTTGTGGCATAAATCTAGAAAATATAGTTTTTTCTCACGGACAGCTGTATGTTGCATGTTCGCGTGTGGGCAAACCATCGTCATTATTTATTGATACTAAAAAATAAATGCCCGTAGCTTAGTTGGTAAGTGCGTTGGCTGCTAAGCAGAACGTCGTTGGTTCGAGTCCTACTCAGGCCAAGTTTTTATTTCATCTTTCACGGGCACTGCCTCTTGCGAAGACCTGACAAATCTTCCAAGAGTATTAATCTGTCATGAAAAAGTGCTTCTCAACTTTGCCGTTCGGAATCGGCGTTAAATTGTAGGTCCCCTCAATTCTTCACACGCACTCAGATAATTGTTGATGAGAGTAAGCCACTAAATCCTTGGCTTTTCAAGAGCTGTCGCGCCACTCTATTTATTTTTTTTATTTAAAGAAGGAAAAACAAAAAATGTTTATGTTAAAGTTTTAGAATAAATTTTGTATTTTATAAGTAACAAAAAATTGTATTTAATATAATTTAAATGGAGAGTTCTATCAAAGAAACTTTATTTTGCCCATCAAAGAGGGCACGGGTAAGCTAGTACAATGTATTTCGAAATTCAAGCTGAGCCTTTTATGTATAAACAGAGTACCTACATTAGTTAATGTCCACACTTTAAAAATACCATGCCATTAAGAATCAGAAAAATATTCAAAACATGTTTCAAAATTATTAACGACTTAAATTGAATGTCTTCGGTAATGATTATGACCCCATAATTCACTCTTAATCCCCCAGCAAGAATGTTAAAATGAAACAAGATTAAGGTCCTCCAATTACAATCAATTAATCACTTTCCTGTTTCAACACTGCACGCTCTACCATGTCCAGCGCCACACTTTACTGTTGTCACAAAATTATTCTGGGCGTGTCGATAACTTAAAAAAAAATTAAAATTCAAATAAGAAAATACTAAAAAACCTTGCGCCTCATTAAGATTCCATTCAACCTTGCTGGCAATGGTTTAATTTTTTAATTCCTTGTTGCACCGCTGCTGCTGGCGGAGCTATGACTTGTTACAAACGTCCGTCGTCGTTGGCGGCATTAAAGTCCACTTTTATCTCCACTGTCACCACGAACAAAAAAGTCATTAAAACAACGTTTTTCATTTAATTTATCACCTGAACTCCGTTACCACTTGCGACCATTGATCGCTGGGGTTCAATTAACTTGCTAAATAATTTGCAAAAAGGTGCAACTTGTTCCCTAAAGCAGGTCATCATCATTTTCGATCTTTTAACTTTGTCGTGATCGGTAATAGTGTGGCCGGCCTGATTTTAATTGGATTTGGACCGACTGAAAGGGAGGAATTGAACTTTGATGAGAATGGGAGATAAACAAACGATCCTATTAACCTGCTTCATAGTGACAGGTGGGAGTGGTTGCACATAAGAAGAAAAAAAGAAAGTTTTGATAAAAAGTCGTAGATCACCTTCTCCGAAAAAAAAACAAATATAAATTCTCAAATTCGAAGTAACAAAACGTTAAGTGATCGACAAACATCAACCAGCGCTCGCTCAATTTGATACCAATTCCAAGAAATCCCAGCCAGTCTCAACATGAGTCTGTAGATAGAGGATAGACCCCATAATAAATATGACTGATCATTTGGAACCCGTCGCGACTTGCTGTCGATCGATCGTTTATGCAAATTTCTTTTGTATTTTCGATGATTTGATCATTGGCTTTTTTTTCGATTGCAAGAAAGAAGACAAGTTCATTAGGTCTTTTGTAAGTCTTAGGGGAGGGGGAGACTGCTTCTATTAAAATATAATGTAGGCGTTTATTGCCCTCTTGCTCACTAAACTATCCCGTCCGACTAACGATCTTGTTACTCTGAATAAATTTACACGAATTGTGAGAAATTTGACATGCAACGCTGGTTTTCTGGCGCGATCGAGTTGTCATTGATCTGCTATTTCAGGGTTTCTATTTTTTTAGATTTCAGTTAAGCATACAAAGGTCTGTTCTGTATCCATTTTAAAAGCTTTTAACCCTCCAGTGGGCGCGTGGTTAAAAGAGACACGAGTGGTCGCGTGGTCTACGACTGTAGACCATTTTGTTTTGCCAAAAAATATATATACTATAGCGTTTTGAGAATGCAAATCGCGGTCAAATCATAGAGGAACATATTTTGTTTCATATTCATCACTCAAAGATAAAAAGTTATTGATACACTGAAAAAAAAAATCGGAATAAAAAAACAATCCCAATTTTACGATTTTTCGTAATCATTTTTTATAAAAAATAAATTAATACTTTAAAAAAGTTAATAGCAAAAAAAAGTTATTTTTTTTCAATAAATGATTAACCAAATAAAGTAATGAATAAGAAAAAAGGAAAATTGTACACAAAACAAAAGAAATATAAGACTTGAAAAATTCAGTTTTTCGTGTTCACGTTTTTGTCTTTTTTCATAAAAAATCAAACAAAACAGTACAGCAAACATAAAAAAAACTATTCAAAAAACATAGAACACAAATTCATTAATAAGTTAAAAAAAAAAATTAAAATGTGCACTACAAATCACAATAAACGCATATACATTTCAAGTGGTACCTACAAGCAAATTTAACACTTTTTTCGCACCTCACCCTAGAGGTCAGCTCACGGACCCAAAAATAGGTCCCTGAGATAGTAGAAGCAATTTTCTTCACTAATCAATTAATATTTTAATAAAAATAGTTAAAAATGTACAATACACTGTACAATAATACAATTGAAGACAACTTTTTTTGTTACACGAGTGGTCGCGTGGTCTACGATGGTAGACCAAGAGACTTTGAATACCTTTTAAGCTTTCGTATGCCCCCTCCGAAGAAAAATAGCATATTAATTAGGTAGAGCAACTAATTATCTACAGCTATTGTGAACGATGGCGGAAAAAAATTGTTTTTCTGCGAACGGCGGCGTTTTAAAAAAGACTGGTCTACGACCGTAGACCACGCGCCCACTGGAGGGTTAACGTACGACAAACAGTTATGAACGAAATTCCGTGATTTGTTCCGCATCATGACCGACAAGTGTAATGTTGTGATTGTGACATAATCTGTGTGCCTATTGATCGTGGAAGAGTTTGTTTTGTTAAACAAAACAAAATCACAGAAAAACTATGCAAATCTTGTTTTCTACTTCTTCCATTTATGGGTCGAATTAACAATATTGTAAGGCAACCAAAATGGAAATGAAAAGTGTTTATTGTGTTTTGGAAATAACAGTCAGCTCGTGTTGAATCTAGCATATCTAATGGGGTACCTATGTGTCATTGTGAATTATTTTTTTTATTTAAATTTTTGAAATTCGAGATTTTTGGGTTTTGTTTTTTTGTTAGTATTCGGAAGATAAACGTCACTATATTTGTTGTCGGTTAGATTTAATCAGATTATGAGGCATTTTAGGCAAGTTGGAAAAATAGAATTGAATAAAAGAAGTAGAAAGTGTTTTTTGTGAATGCCACCCACGAAAAACAAGCGTTTTCAATGGGAAGGTTAGGCAATGGGGAATCAAACTAATTTGGCATGGACAGAAAATATTCTAAGATTTGGAAGCTTACTGCCCCCCCGCTGCTTAAACGTCCTGCGACATTTTGTACTACTCAAACTTCAGCATACTCGAACTCGTGTTTCCCATCTCGCTCCTTAAAACGATAAACGACCCGCTTACTGCAAGGTGTTCCCTTTAATTGACCGATTTTTCGAAAAAACGTGAACAATTTTCGAAAAAGAACAAATTATTTGGTTACTCAATGCAATACTTCAAAATTTCACTATCGAATGAGTAGGTAGTCAAATCCTACATTCACGGCAGCATGCGTCACCATTAAGCATTAACCATAAACCTAAACTTCTGATTGTGATAAGGAAGAATGCAAAGAAACTCCACAAACACCACATGCTTGCTTGTGGCTTGTGCGGGTGCTGTGTGTGCATTTCTGAAATCCTTCTTTCTCCATTGTTTCTTATCTTACTCGTCCCGTCGTTGTTTGTCTTGTTTACTTAAGACCAACATTTATCATCTTTGGTTGAATTTTTTTCAAGGCGTTTCCATCCATACCCCAGCTCACTGTCTGTGTACACAAAAAAACAAAACAAAAAATGTTATCAGTGCATCAGAAGGCCCTAGAGTAAATAATTTTTAAATTGAGGTAGGTTTATTGAGCGAACAAAAAAATAACCCAGTGATAACAAAAAGGTAAGACACAATGTTATCAAGAAGTGAGGTTACAGTCGAGTGGTATTTTTTTTGTGTTCATGGAAAACAATGAATAATATTGAATTTGATGGCGCAGGAAGGTTGACGTTAAATTAAGTAGAAAGTGGACAGATATTTTTATTTATACTCAGAAAATGATTGATTTGTAATTTTCTACTTAAAATTTATTATTTTCATTATCAACAGCACTTGACATTGTCAAGTTTGTGTTTTATTACCTACTTGGCTTCACATTCTTCATGACAGGGACGAAATTGGTCTTATGAGCCAACAAAAACTAGATTCGATAAGACGTTTGCAACACTTTTAGCTACTTGGCTTACCATGTGCATATGCCAATATAAAATGGACTCATAAAGTTCGGTCTGTGAGCAGATATCAGGAGTCCAAAGCAGCTTAAGTATAGGAAACCACTGCTGCAAATTTGTTGGGATTGGATCAATATTAATATTTATCTCTACAAAGATAAAACATTATTCAGTACGTTTTCTTACATTTTCATCTGCTTTGGTCTTTTTTCGTTTGTTATTGCAATTATTCTAAACTTTGGACTTTGAAAAGGAAATAAATGAATCTGTGAAAAATCGGAAAAAATTTGAAATAAGCCAAAAAAGTCCGTAGTTCTGCTACTAAAAAAGGCAATAAGCTTGTCACTGACACCCCAGTTGTTAGTTCCCTTGAGAAAGCAGTTCAGCTATTCAGGGACAATTTAAGGCTCCCAGAGTGTTTGTCATGACTCCCTTAGCTGTTGAGGGTGTTCACGAATATTTCGGACGAATCTTTTTTTCCTGCTCCTGCTTTCAAAATAGTCCTAAAATAGTGCAACATTGTTAACGTAAACGCGAAGAGGTGTTCTTAACAGTGAGTAACCCCTCCATCTATGTATCCCACTCTTCTGATATATTCAAAAATCAAAAATAAGCTAGTAAGATTATTAAAAAAAAAAAACTTTCTTCAGCCACTAATTATCATCCATTGTCCTTGCAGCACGAAAGCTTCGAAATGGCGCGCCGTTCAATGCTACGTGTCCAAAATAAAATGGCATGGTCGAAATGGAACAGCTCTTGTTTTTCATGTAAACATCGGAAAAAAATCGGAACTTCGTTATTCTGAAGTTTGAATTCCAGGATTCAATATGGACAGAAATAAATCCGAACCCTTATAGAAATCATTTTGACACTCCTCTTTGGTTTAATCATATTCAAATCCTCTCAGCTTGTAAGCGTTGAAGAGTCATTATGACACACATCAATAGGTACTCAAGGCCACAATGGTCTACAAATGTTTTTATCTTTCTTTTTCTGAGAATTAACTCTTTGACTCAACGCTTTAAAACCTGAAATATATTGCTTATTTTTTGACAAAATCATATTTCGATCGCTTAAAATATCGGCACCTAAAGACGATTTGTTGTTACATAAAAGCTGCATAACTATTAAAGTCACACTCCCAATGCTCCTTTACAATCGTTTATGTCTCACTGTCACTCTATACATTCCTTTGTCTAATTCTCGAATAACTCGTTAAAAATCTTTTGCTAATTCACAAAATGTCAAACTCCATTCTTTCATTCCTAATCTCAACTCACCTCTCAATACTCGCGTAACTTTGAACCATGACTGCAAAAAAAGAAGAAAAACACATAATAAGATTGTCATTTCCTTTCACAAACTCGATATCGAAGAGCCAGTTAAACAATTCTATTCTCAAGCTTCAATCTGTAGTCCAAGCTATTTTTATCTCTCAACGTTTTTCAAGAACGGCACTAGCAGTGGCAGCAAACAAATAAAACCAACAACAAAACTCACACAAGAAATAAATTGTAAAAAAGAAGGCAGGCAGAATCCTCCTATCCCGTGGCTTAAGCCATGCGTTCGTCGGTCGTCGTCGTCGTCATCCGATAGAGAAATAGAAGAATCAAAGAGGCTCTCGCAAAACCAGTAGCCTTTGATGGAAATGTTTTATCAAAAAGTGAAACCCTTTTATTTTTTGTTTGCTTGTTTTGTATTGGTTCTGTGCTTTGTTAGAGGTCCACTTTTGTGCTGCAAAATATATAAATAACCCTTGATCATCATCGTTGCTGGTTGCTGTGCTCCAGCTTCGAAGGAGAGCAAGAAAATTGATGAATGTTTGATTAGAGTTTGAAAGAAAGAGCGAGAGTCAGATTGTAGAGGGGGATAACGCAGTGATAGTCAAGGTTCTTCTTGCGGCAAATTTAATTAAGTAAAAAAATGATTAGATAACTTCAAGTAGTTGCGAAACAGGGTAAACGTTCGGTCGTCGGCCGTTTTTTGTTTTTGCAGAATACTTCCTTGACTTTTATTTAATAGTTTTGTTTTTAATTTCAATGCCGACTTGTGGTCAGGGTTCAGCGGACATAAAACTTACCCGCATGGCCGCTTTTAATAATAAAGGCACTTATATGCTAACAACGTAAATTTCATTGTTGAGTCAGAAACATGCGTCCCGATCTCCGGTGAGTATGCATCTTAGCCTCTCGATTAGGGCGACCTATTTTTTTTAGTTTTCAAATCACGACAACGATGATAGATGACTTAAGGAGCGGGAGACAACAGCCAGACTATGCGACAACACAATCAGAATCAGCAGTGTCACATTATGTGGAAACTAGTTTTTTTTTTTTTTTTTTATAAAATCAGAGAATTGATGCTTGTGCTGTGGTGTCACGCTGATTAATGTATGCGATGTTTTACTTTGTTACTCGGTTGATTTAAATAAGTTCATTGCTTTTCAATTAGTCAATAATGTTGCAGAAATTGATGGAATGTGGGATAGTTTGTTTTAATTTAAACAAATTGATTTGCATGAATTGGAATTCAGTTGTTCCGTTGAGAAACGTGTTTTTTGATTCGAACAACATGACGTGAAATAAAACCAAGTGAAATAAAGCCAAATTCTCAATTTGCTAAATCAATCGGAAATTCGGGCCGCAATGAGGAAAGGTGTTATCAAAAAGGGTTTGGATGGTCTTATTCGAAAGAAGTTTCAAGTTTTGTTAGCCTTCACGCCAGATGTATTTTTCCAACCGTTGTTCAGTAGTCGGCGCCTATGCCTTGGCATCAATGTTCTTCCCCGTTGTCCTGTGAAGTGATTGAGACATTGGTATAGTTCCGGCGAAAATCTAACTGGAGAGAGTTTCAATGGAGCTTTTGATGGACACTTTCACGGGCATCTAAACTTCTTGAGGCTCTTACCTCCGTAATTGGCATTTCTGAAAATCTCCTTTTCAGCAGGTTCCTATCGGGAAAACAATTAAATTGGAGTTACGTGCAGAGCAAGCCAGATAACCACTTAAACGACGTTGAGTTCAAAACGTCTTAATGGATTCTTTAAAAGAACTCGTTCTATGCCAACGATAAAATGGAGATTAAGCGCTGGAGGAGATGGTTTGTGAGGCAATGTTAGCTTACAATCTTACATTGGTCTTGAATTGCACACAAACGGAACTTCGAAAGGTTCAATTCAAATTTTTATGATTGCACATTAATTACACCGGTCAACATGAATTTTGAGTCTGAGTTCTGTACCGCGGATTTTGATTACTTATGCCTAACTAAAAAATATTAAAATATTTTTACATTATAAAGTTTGCTTTTGTAACTACCAGAACGATATTTCAATTTTGCTGGAAAAACCCTATTTTCAGTTTTATTTATATTTTAAAGGAAAACCACTTATGAATTATTAATATTTTTTAAACTTTTACTATAGAAAAAAGATAAATAAATACAAAAATTCAAAAACAAATGTAAAAACAAAGTCTAAAAGTGAATATTTTTTGTATTTCTCTTGTGAAAGTAAGAAATTTCTCGTATGAGGCCCCAAATGTAATCACCCAGCGCGGGCGGTATTTGGGGGGGGGGGGAAAGAGGCGTGGTAATTTCAAAAAAAATATTTTCATTGTATTGTCCTTGATAACGTTGTTCGAAATTCATTATATCTTGGTGGAAGCGTTCCCCCTGCTCTTCTGAATATTTACCCAAGTTATCTTTAAATTTGTCTAAGTGCACATGAAGCACGTGCACTTTAAGTGACATTCTGCAACCCATGACTTTGAAGCTTACAAGCATATTAGAAATCAGCTGACCCAAAGACTCCGTACTGCCTCAATCGATAAAGAAAAGACCTAGGCTTTTGTAACCCGTTACCCTCTACCTGCTACCCCACTAATTTCTACCCGCTTCCTCGCTACTTCGCTACCCAGCTGATACCCTAATACCTGCATCCCACTTCTTCTACGCGCTACCCGCTGATTGCTATATGCTAATCCGTTACCCCGTTACCCACACTCCGATACCCATCAACCCAATTCTCCGGGCTATAAAGGGCTTGGTCGATTTTGTAACCGAACATTCCCTCAAAAATTGGTGCAAAACACTCTATGGTAAAAAAGAAGTAAGTCCTTAACGAATTTGCATGAAATTTGTGTATATATAAGAAAACAATGTTTGCTGGGTCAGGAAGTAAGATCGTTACAGCTCAGAAACCTTTGCTGGCTCATGCACAACAACTCTGTTGAGGACCATCACATGGTCAAGTGCATATAGTTAACGTTCTATAGGGAAAATGGGGTTTCCACATTTTTTACCATATCTCATGAACGGCTTGGTTGATTTTGTACAAACATTCCGTCAAAATTTGGTGCCAAACGGTCCAAGCGTTCGAGTTTTCGCTTTCCGCTTAGCCTCTTCACACCTACAGGCCCCCACATCTCTTTCTTGCATCATAATTGCAAAGGCTCTTGAAAAAATCTAACAAAGTACGAAATGTAAACTTTTCATGATATTTACCACAAAAGCAAACTTTAATAATCATTATTGGAGTTTCTATTTACTTTTCGATGCACATCATCAGAAAATATAGTTTAAATAACAGACTCAAAAAAAATTTTTTTTTTTGTTGACCTGTGTTATTCGAATCTGAATATGTACCTAAGGGCTTTAGAATTTGGACTTTTAACTTGTGTATGCAGTTTCATGGCATTGAGGTTGGGAGTTTTGGACTTTATTTGAATTTTTAAAAGTCTTCATTTAAAAATCCCTTGAGAAATCGAATTTATATTCCCATGTTCCTCGGAATTAAAGTTATCATCCTTCGGCATCAGATTCCTCAAAATTTCGAGGTAAACATGTCTGTCTACCATGAGGTGCAAAGAACAATACAAAAAATCTCAAAATATTTGCGGCTGACCATCAGTATCTGTTTAATGACACAACACACAAGGCACAACCATCACTCGTTTTCGTTTATTTATTTCTACTTACTTATGCAGTCCGCATAAATAAATCGCAGACTTCCCTTTTGCGTCAGATCTCAGTATTTTTTTTTTTTTAGTTAATTTTGGTCAAAACGCAATGTTTGCGGCGATGAGACCGATAGAACCAAATACAACAACAACAAAAGTGAAAAGGATAAAATAAAATCCTGTTTGATAAAGTAAACTATTTTCCCTTGTAAGAAGTAATCATTACGAGAAATATTTACTTAAGCCACTGTAGATAGCGCTAGACTGTGTGTACTATATCCCAAACAATTAAGATTACACGCCGCGCTTGGCGGTCGTCGTCGTTGCTCGGTTACTGGTCGCAATTGCTTAGCAGCACCACCGCATGGCAGATTAATCGCGCAGAAGTCCCGAATAAGGGCAGCACGAATTAAAATTCATAAAAAAGGAAATAAATAAAAAGGAAGAATATGGGAAAAAACAAACAAAAACGAAGCGATAACGTTGTCAGCCGTTCAACGGGGATATTGCATATTGGTGGCGAAGCGCAGCTCAGACCTTATAACTCACCATCGACAAAGCGAAGCGTCGAAATGCAAACGTCCCCATAGGATTGTTTGCTGTCTGTCGACAACTCCGTTGTCTTCGTAGCTGTCTTGTTATCCCTCGGCGCGGTGTATGTAATGGTTTTTTTTTGGGACAAATTTGGCATTCTCGACACATAATTTTTTTTTTTTTGGATTCAATCGATTTTCGGGGATTTCCTTCCTTGATCGTGAACGCGTGGTCCTCTTCGCATCGTTCATCGAGCCGAACTCACAAATCTTGAATGATATCCCGCGTGTACCGCGTTGGTTCGACTGTTTCTTGTCGAACCAATTCAATTCAATTAGATACGCATTCAATGACATACACATTGAGCGAAAGAATTCGCATGTCGACAGTTCCTTGACCTGTCCTTTCTCCTTTGGTCATGGTTTTGACTTTTGCGGAGGAGGGATCGATGGTCGATCGAATTTGAATTTTGGTATGGTTGCCAAAATGTCAGGGTGGATATTTATGTTTGTCGAAATTGTTTGATTTTTTTTATATTTAATGGACAATGGGCATTTGAATGGAACACACAATTACGTTGGACATCATTTAAGGGTAACGAAATTTGCATAACGTAACATGAAGCTACTGAAATTTTGTATCAAACACATTTTTTCGTGTTTTCCTCTTCAAGAAGAGCTAGAGACAGTGGAACGATTCGTTTCCACTATTTGAGCTCACGGCTTCTTAGACTCTCTATCTATAGTGTTAAAAAAAGTACAAAATTGTCATGAACGCCTTCACAAGAACAACATCACTCTGTGTCTTTACACTCCGACAGTTCCATAAAAAAGGATGAATGCACTCAAAATATAGGAACGAATCTACAACACAAGTACATTATCTTTTAGCCACAATGGAAAATCTGTGTGATATGAAAAGTTGTTGTTTTTTTCTCCTGCGGTTGTGTTCACAGAAAAAAAGTAGAGTAGTACTTTGAGTTTTGTTGTTGTTTTAACAACAGGAGGACAACAAAAGCGGAAATTCATTATTTTCATTATTTTGTGTATGCTTTGTTTGTCTGTTTGTTTTCTGAAAATGGGAAGAAACAATAATATCTTTCTTAAGTAATGAACGAGTGTTGCATATTGTTTCCCTTTGTTTTTTGTTTGGCTTTTCTCTTCAGTTCATTGACCAAAGGAATCATAATTATTCTTTTCCATTAAAAAGTTATGAAAGACCAGAAATCAAAATCGATTATGGCCCGATAGGAAAAAAAATTAAAATCACGTTTTTTTCTTAAAAGGGTGAAAATATCAAAGCAAAGCAAAAGCTTGTGAATAAATGTCGAGAGTGAAAAGAATATTTTATTTTAGTGAATTTAAAAATAGTTACCATAGAAAACCAGTGAGTGAAAATAATTAAAAAAAAAACATCAACAAATGCTGAAACAATATAAACGGATTACAACAAAATGGTCAACGCTGTTATGGATGCCATTGCGGTAAGATTTATTTTAAAACCAAATCATATGTGCAATTTTTTCACATTTAAGATTTCTGGAACAAACGTGGTCAGTAAGATCTATTTAATATTTCATGGAACCAAACCCGTACTAATTATGTATATTCGTGAACTCTTAGGGAAACAGCGCAGAATGTTAATATCTTTTTTCTATTAGTGCTTCATGCAAATCTTATTATTTTTCTGAAACTAAATATTTCCCATGTAGTTGGGTGTACAAATGAAATGAAAGTAACTTATAACATTAATTTAAAACGATGAATTCTAAAAAAAGGCCGGTTTAACGGTGTCTCCGGACGGTAGTTCTAGTCTCCGGACGACTGAAAATGGAATGTTCGGACGTTTACAATTTAAAGCTCCATATCTTTTTTGTTATTAACTGTTGACTTTAGAAGAAACCCTATCCTGGATCGGTAGTTAGTTCTTTATTGTTTGGCATCCAAATAATTTAAAAAAAACAATTCCTAGTTGTTGTTTATTTAGACGAAATATCAAAAAACAAAATCGAAACCTGTCTCCGGACGATTTTGAACCTACTTCACCCCTCGTCTCTTAAACGGCGCATAACTCTTCTGTTTCCTATCTGAATTTGTATTTGTAATATTTACATGTTCCAAGGTCGACTAGTTTTTGTTTCTTGTTTCCAAAATCTATCTGAAAAGGAACGAAGCCATCAACACTTAACTGATGTATACTGCTTTTTGTGCACATAACCCTTTGATAGGGTTGAAACGTAAAAAGTCATGCTGATCGTCTATTTAGTTTCTTTTTGTGTTTTTTTGTATGCATGACAATATAGAATAACGTTATTTTCAAATAAATAAAAAAGTGGAGTAAAGAAACTGGTTCTATTATTCACATGTTGAGGTTTCTGTAAAAAGAAAAATATTTCCTTAAATTGTTGATATTTCTCCATGACACCCAAATGATTTTAATGATGATTGATGATAAAGAATAAAAAATGGTACATGGTAACATTTTAATATCCGAACAAAAGTTCTACCCAGTCTCCGGACGATTGAAATCTAGTCTCCGGACGGTCGAAGACAACATTGTTGTTTTTCATTTTACTTCCATTAGAGGGATAATAAGTGGTAAATTATATTCTGGATACAAAAAGAACTTTGGCCAGGGAAATTAAACGTTGAAAAAAGAATTTGAACATAGAAAAACTAAACAAATAGAAACTTGGAGCTGTCTGGAGACTAGATTTTCGCTTTGTTTGGGGCCAGTGCCCCGGAAAGTGAAAAAATCGATTAAAAAAAAGCAAAATTTAATTTTTCTCTTTAGTTTTTAGAAGTTCATTATATTTTCATTCAAACAATCTCCACTGATTACAAGATCGCGCAAAATAAACTATTGCCAGTATATTTTTACAAAATCTGCCACAATTTTTTTAATGTACCTAATTTGTTGTTTGCAAATTCTGTGTTTAGTTTTTCTTTTATTCCCTATTAAGTGCAAAATCGTCCGGCTATGTGAACCTGGCACCCGACTTTTGAAAAAAAAATGTTTCTTTATTTATTTTTATAGGTTAGGGTAGGTAGTTGATTGTAGTGAACTTAATTTTTTTTGTAGTTGTACAGAAAAAAAAATTTTGACCATCAAAAAAATGTCAGCCCCTGAAAATAAAATTTCGAACTTTTTTTGCTTGTTTTCCATAGATATACGCTTGTAGATGATTGTAGTGCAGGTTTTTTTTTTTTTTTAAGTGAGACAGAAAAATTATAAAAAAAAAAATTCGACCAAATTGTTCGACCACTACCTTTTTCATACTTTTCTCATACAAAAAAAGTACTGAAATTAATTAACTTTAAAATAGGAATTACTTACTCTACAATAGAAACAAACCCTCATAGAGGTTTGTAGTGAAAAAAGAATTTTACTACAAACGATAAAAATGTCATTTTAAGCCATATAGAGGTTCGTAGTGCAAAATACTCCTACTACGAAACTTTAAAATCCATTAACAAGCTAATGGACGTTTGTAGTGAAAAAATTACTTCACTACAAACGAAACCAACCCTCATAGAGGTTTGTAGTGAAAAAAGAATTTTACTACAAACGATAAAAATGTAATTTTAAGCCATATAGAGGTTCGTAGTGCAAAATACTCCTACTACGAAACTTTAAAATCCGTTAAAAAGCTAATGGACGTTTGTAGTGAAAAAATTACTTCACTACAAACGAAAGCAACCCTCATAGAGGTTTGTAGTGAAAAAAGGATTTTACTACAAACGATAAAAATGTCATTTTGCATTTTGCACTACGAACCTCTATATGGCTTAAAATGACATTTTTATCGTTTGTAGTAAAATCCTTTTTTCACTACAAACCTCTATGAGGGTTGCTTTCGTTTGTACTGAAGTTATTTTTTCACTACAAACGTCCATTAGCTTGTTAACGGATTTTAAAGTTTCGTAGTAGAAGTATTTTGCACTACGAACCTCTATATGGCTTAAAATGACATTTTTATCGTTTGTAGTAAAATTCTTTTTTCACTACAAACCTCTATGAGGGTTTGTTTCTATTGTAGAGTAAGTAATTCCTATTTTAAAGTTAATTAATTTCAGTACATTTTTTGTATGAGAAAAGTGTGAAAAAGGTAGTGGTCGAACAATTTGGCCGAATTTTTTTTTTATAATTTTTCTGTCTCACTTAAAAAAAAAAAAAACTGCACTACAATCATCTACAAGCGTATATCTATGGAAAACAAGCAAAAAAAGTTCGAAATTTTATTTTCGGGGGCTGACATTTTTTTTGATGGTCAAATTTTTTTTTTCTGTACAACTACAAAAAAAATTAAATTCACTACAATCAACTACCTACCCTAACCTATCAAAATAAATAAAGAATTTTTTTTTCAAAAGTCGGGTGCCAGGTTCACAGCCAAATCGTCCGGTTACCGGGGTGTGTCGGGAGATTGGTGCCGTTACCCTATATCTCTTAGAATTCGGAATTCTAAATGACTCAAAATCCAGTTGCTTCAATATAAAAATAGGAAGAATATGGGAAAAAAACAAACACAAACACAGACCAAGCGATTACGTTGTCAGAAGTTCAGCGGCGATAGCTTAAATATATCAAGGCCAAAAGTGAGTTTTGTGTCCTTGCTTCGTACAATAATGCACAAATTAGAGTGATGTCAAAATTAAAATGCAAAATGTTGTTTGACACATTCTGTCACTCCAATTTTCAAGAACTTGAATCAAGGTGTATTGCATTCATTGCCTTAGTTTCTTAAAAAAAAAGTCTTATAACACGATTTGGGAATTTGGTGTGCTAAATATTATGATTGTGACTGATACTACAGGATTGTGTGAAATTCCTGTATGTATTAGTGGTAGTCCAAATCAATATCATCAAAATCAGAAATATCAGTTACTACAACTGTTTAACGAGCACCGTTAACAGAAATTATGTTGCCACGAGTCCACTGTCCACTCAATGAGGGTTCATTGAATTCTCAACTATGTCGCGTAGTTCTGCCTAATTTTTGTTTGGTACCGTCAAAAAAGGGTTTTGCTCGACCAAAAACGTGATCTATTTCAAGCCGATATAAAATTGCAAGCCGATACGGAAGTGCGAGGAATTTTGAGATAATGAGCTCAGAGTGCTTGGCTACAGCAGTCACATTCTCGTCAAATCGCGGCGTGAGTGAAGTCCAATGAGATTCCAGTCTTACGAAAGTTTGTGTACAAAGCTTGCATACACCAGGTGCCATTGAAAAGTTCTTTTCAAAAATCGCATTTTTGGCTACTCTTTTTAGAAATAAATTTTCGATATTTCCGAAACACTTCAACCACTTCACCAATTCAAGGCAAACAGTCTCAGTGTCAAAATAAACTTTTTTAGATTTACAAAATTTGTATTCTAGGTTAATCAAACATTTCCTCTACAATATCGCCTATACGAATACTCTTTCAAGCAACTTTTCATCAACAAAATCATTTGATTCATGTCATTATTTTTATTGACAAATTGATTGGAAAACATGTTTGAGGTTTTTTCTCTGACAGCTAAATGAAAGGAGCTTCACTTCACCCTCTACAAACTGATGGCAGTAAGATAATCTCTAACTTCTGACACTCTAGCTCAAACGGAAAAAGACGTAACTACCATGCTCATTTGTTTTATACCACTTCTTTTGTGTGTTACAAAAAATATTAAAGCAAAAATAACAAAACAAAACAAAAACCATAAAACCACTGATATGAATGACATTGAAGTGTCAGCTGAATTATTACAAGAAACACGAGACGATATTGATGCATGCCATGCTGCTGATGGCATGCTGTGCCACTGATTATAATTATGGCAGTTTTCCCATCATCATCATCATCAGCGTGTCGGTCGTGTCTATAACCGAGAACGAACTTGTAAGATATCCATGAATCGATTAATTGTGTTTTGTTGTGAGGAATGAATAAAAATAAAATAAAAATTATAAACTAATTGCATGGTGTCATGGAAAGTGTTAGCAAAGCAAACGATAGACAGGCAGAGACAGAAAGAGGTTAGATAATGTGAGTGAACTTTTAGATAAAACTTTTGAATGCCGAGGAAGAAGTCGTCAATTTTTTTGTCCTCCTTATAAAAATTTAGAAACTTTATCGATGAATTCCCAAGACTCTTCAACCTAATGTTAAAATTTTGAAAATCGATATGTTTACACCATTGTCCGTATTGTCAAGTTGACGCGCCCAATGAATTTCTATCAATTATCACGTCGAATCCAAATCCAACTCGAGACAAGACTATGTCAGACATGCATCAACTTTTTGTCGGTGTGCCTGGCCCGAGGAATCAAGTGGCACAAGTGGCAATCAAATTAAAATTCGGCTACAAAGAAAAAACGATAACACACATAATGAGCTACAACTCTGCAACTTTTGCCTACGGGTAGTGTCTTGAACGAAATGAAGTTGTAAATCTTTCAGATTATTCGAATTAAGCTGAATATCAATATTTTTAAGTGATCATAGGTGAAGTTGAAATTCATGGGAAAATTAAATTTCAAGTGAATGTGTATCCAAACAAATATATTGGGTGTGTTGAGATATAAAACAAGTCGTAATCATTAATCAAGATAATATAGTCCGCTGTGTGGTTTCGCCAATACGTCGTGCATTGTATGGTTCGATAGATATAACTTGATAAAGGTCACACCAGTCATTGCCGTTGTAAATACACAACTGACAGTGAACAAATGAAGTTTATGAAGTTTGAAATCTGTTTTGAAAGCGTGAAGTCCAATCAGGCTTAATGGATAAATTTTGTTTCTTTGATATTTTGTTGATTGTGATTGAGAGGAACAACAGACAAGTTTGGAATGTTAGAAGCTTGAATACCTTGTAACTGGTGAAAAGGTGTTTTAAAGCTAAAATCTTAAATTATTTTGAAATTTTAACTTCTTATGAATCAAAGAACTGCTCGTATTCCTGAATACATAATTCGAAAATCTTTTTTCTCTGTTACAGGAAGATTACAACCTTGTATGTAATCTCGAAGGTCTTCGTAGTAAGTAGGTTACAAATTTAATTGCTTGAAACACGACAAAACATTGCGAAATTGTTTGGTCTTCTATGGCGTATGCGTGCTCTTCTTTGGTATGTAACTTTGGAAGATTAAATTGAAAGCGTGGTGGCATCATTGGACATTTTTTTAAATTCAGAATTGGAACAACGTTTCGGTCGACGTGGCAGAGCCATTTTAACCGCCTTTGTTTGCTGAAATTAAAAATATGGATTTAAAAGACCTCTAGTTATTGCAGGATTGATTGCATGTCATATCCTACGCCATAATCTATCTTTTGCTGACCGAGTTCCTAAATCTTGATAAGATCCATCAAGCCGATGCCAATTGGCTTGCTCAGAGCTGAAATTTGATCTTTTAAGACTCTTTTTTTGGGAATTGTGAAGAGTCGATGTTGTTTTTGTATGCAAATCCTGCCATCAAATAGAGTTGCCTACGTATATGTTATCGCAAGCAAAAAAAGTAATCATACGCCATAGGGGCCGATGTTCGTTTATTTTTGGATAGTGAACTTTCCAACGTTTCAAAAGTTCTTAAATATTTTAATTTTTATAAAGCATGTGAATGTGAAATCAGTAACCTTCATGGCACATTACAACACAACTAATTGAGTTGTTGCTTCAATTTTACCAAACAATCGACACATAAAAGCAGAGGTCAAACATCTAAATCTTCGACATTCTACAATCATGTTCACCACCTGAACAAGATATTCACTTGTGGTGTTACGTCGTTGGTCTTCGAACTAAAGACTTAAGACTTAATGCATTTTTTCTGCAAAGCAATGTAAGAACAGCATTTTTGCATTCCAGTTGACAAGTTTTAATCCTCTCCACAAATCGCACCACGGGCCAGTGAGTGTTCAAACCACGAAATTGCTTGCCACTTCTTTTAATGAAAAATTCCACCAACCAGATGTTGCTAATTCGTAACTGAGGGTATAGTTTTTGTGGTGCGTACAAACGGTGATGTACGCGCTGCGCTGTCAAAAAATTCACCAGACCGTATCACTCAAGTTCCGATCAACCAAATCAATCACATCAATTTTCATCCAGTCGTGAATGAATGACATGAATGTCAAGAAAAGAGGGTGTGTTTTTGCATCGAATCGGATGTTCGATAACTTATTCTGGATTTTTGTATGATTTAGTTTTGGATCGGCTGAAAGACAAGCATACTTTCATTCCACTTCCAATAAAAACTTCAAAAACACGCTTTGATCATTCAAAATTCGAGCTACATGAAACGTTTTGTTTAAAACAATGAAAGACCCAATTGCTCAGGAATTTTCCCACCGACACCCAATCCTAGTCCAATTAAACAAAAATAACTGCCTCCTCATTCGAATATTTTGTTTGAGCTTCACAACAAAATGCGCAAAATATTTTGAAATCCGCACTCATTTCCGATGACATTCGCAAAAATATTTCCACTGCCGTCCGTCTATCATACTCGTTGCCGTATCTATTTCATGTAATCCGATAAATTTGTATTTCGAACAAAATGAAAAACAACGAATAAGAAAAAAACATCTCTAAAGAGCAATAAAAAAAAGTAAATAAATAACTTCTAACAAATGAAAAAATATGCAAATGACGGTGAAATTAATTAACCCAAGATTTGCACATGCAGTCAGCCAGCGAGCTGTTGGTCTGTCGGTCTAGTCCGATGCTACCGAAGCATGAAATTCGATAACTTTGGAGTTATATTTGACTGCTGGTGCTGCAGCAGAAGCGCCTTTACAACTTACATGACAGCGAGAGACATAGACGAGTACGATGAAATGGAAAACGGTTTTTTTTTCTTTTTGCCTTCCCTTTGCCTCTGGGACTGGGTGCTATCGCACACTTACTTGCACTGCACAGGCTAACTGATGGTGTGTCATTAAAAATGTTGCGGTATTATGTTTTGCTAGCGGTAGGCAAATTACATGAACTTCAACGTCAATTCCCGCTGTGCGTTGTTGCCATTCCCTTTGGCAGTCTCTTGTCAGTTTGACGAAGTTTTCAATTGCGTATATGCCGTTGGATTTGCTGCAAACGAAGTTGATGACCACAAACGACACAACCGCAAAACTGATTTTACTGTGTCTGTTGATTGATTGGAAATCAGGTTCTACCACATAAATGTTTTGACAGATGCGGGTAGGTCTTCACGAGACAAGTCAGCGCAGTGCTTTACTTTACTTTATGTCAAAATCAGGCGGGTTAACGAGGCAAATTGAATTTTTGTTGTTGTGTTTTTTTTATAGGTAGGTGGTTTCCTTATTGCGCTTGGTTTGGGTTGTGCTGATTTCAAGTTCGGACTTCGGGTAATGAAAGTGAGAGTATATTGCAATTTTCAGATGTCAAAATATAAACATAAATACTAACCGGAGAGGTTAGTTCTTGATTAATTACGAAGCGTCTTAAGCTTTATGAAACATTGCTTTAAGAAGTAGGTACTTGCAAGTATCAAAAATCGCGTATTTATCTTCCGAAGTACTTGCGTGATAAAAATGTAAATAATCAAATTATTTTTTCAAGAATAATGTGCTTGAATATTTAAGTGCTAATTTGTTGAGTGTTCTGAATACCTATGAAGAATCCTAGTACTTTGACACTTGAGCAGGATTCAAGTTATAATTAAATAAAATAACACCCAAACTGTGCTCCTTTACACAAAGTCCAAAAAATGTTGAAACCTTGCAAAAAATTTGATTAGGAACAGTAAATTATTATTAGAGATTTGCTTCTTCTTCACAATACTAGAGTTTAAATGCGTCTTTTTGTTTCTTTTCTTAAGTGCAGAGTTATCATATTGATTTACCTGCGCTTCACCTGTACTTAGGTAAGCACTTTAAGGTCTTAAAACAAAATCTCAGGAAGTCCTAATGAAAGCAAATAAAAAAAAACAAAAATCAAATAAATCTACCGGTGTTGGAGAATTCCTTTATACTTTATCGGATTCCTCGGACTCAAACAAAAAATTCTACAAACTTCTTCAAAGTATTGCATGAGATACCCTTAACAAAAGATATTCAACTAATAATTCTAAAGCAGATTTAATTTCTCCTTAGAAACTAAATTGATGACGGTGCTCAACTTGTCGGTGGGACGTTGAAAGTTTTTAATCCGACAACCCAAGTGCGTTTCTCTCCCACAATAAATAACCGTATCCTTTTTCAGTGAAAGAATCTCTTTCTGTTTTTGTCTAAAAGGACGTGGAAAAGCCACCGAGACGAACTTTACTTCTAGCTTCGTCTAAGGGTATCTCACAAACCCCCAAAAGAGCTAGTACATTCATGCTATTCGCATTATGACTCGCGTTGCATAGCGTAACAAAACATCTCTCATCCAATAAACGCGATCATAACTCACGTAATAATCTCTTGAATAAATGTTATTGTGGTTTTCGGCTGCCGTTGCCGTGGAAAAAGAGAATTTCAAGTACCTATCCTTTTAGAGTTCTGTTCCTCTAAGTTCTATTCAAAATTCTCCAGACCCAGCCATCCACCAGGGGAATGCTCTAAGTAGACAAAAAAAAACTTCGTCTATAATCCTCAAAAGTGTTTTGGAATCCTATGGACCACACTACGACAGCGAAGACGACTGCAGGCGAACCGCATATCATTCCTCATTCCTCAAGTTGAATTGAAACCTTGTTGCTGAGGAACTAACACTTTGCCTTTCTTTTTTTTCTTCCTTGCTTCCCTTTATTTTAAATTATTACTTCTTGAGACATGATTCAAGGAGCAACTACATCATACAACCCTTCTCCACAGGGAGCAAGGATATTCTATTTTCCTTATTTCTTTTTTGTTTCTATTATGTAACGTCTTCCTTTGGTCGTCGTCATATCGTCTTGTTGGGTTGTCCCTTCGGAACCATTTTAAGATGGGAACTTTAAAGTGCAGTCAAAACTGAACCTCAATTTCGTTACTATTAACAAGAAAAGGAAAAAACAAAAGGCAACAAAAAGGAAAAAAAAGTTTGTAATTTGGTTTATTTATTTCTTCATTTAAATTCTGATTGTTTCTTTATTTCTTTTTCTTTCTTTTGGTCCGCTTGTTTGGTGATCATTCGCGCTTGGGCATTGCAGAAATACAAAGAAATCGCTATTGATGTGGCAAATGAGAAAAGTTAAATTAAGTTTGCAGTTTGTTTGACGTTCGAAAGGCGAGAATGAGAGTTTTCCTTTGTCAGAATAATTTGACAATTTCTGAATCGTTTCTACAGCTACCACTTCTCCCAATACTTACCTTTACATTTAAGATATTAGCCGTTGAAAATATTTCTGTTGCGCCTTCTTAGAGCAACAACAGACATTTTTAACTTATTTCAGTCCATGCAAACTGTTGTTCTTCAAGCTGGTGTATGCTATTGCAATAGCAACTGGGATTGCTAATAGCATAAACCAACTTAGATGTCAAACATTTAGCTGCGAAAAATAAATAAAACGTGTTTGTGGGTGTTTCAGTGTACCACCCAATTTCCTTCACCTAAATGCAGTTTTAACAGTACTGTGCTGTTGAGAAGTATTGCTACTAAGTAAAACGTAGGAGACAGCGCTGCAGTCTTTAAGTATCATATTTAAGATAATACTGGGAATAAATAAAGAAATGTCATTAATGTCAACTACTGTCATGTACATTCTAGAAAGAAATGTTCTCTTTTTCAATAAAACGTGTATGGAGTAAGACGTATTTTTGGTTATCTTTCATTTTGGGAAACTTTTACATATATTTCAATAATTCTCTTTAAATATTCCTTGAAACCTTTTCACGTTTCAAACATTGGCATCCCTTGCGGGGAACCTGATTTCTCTGAAAATTCATATAATTTTCCTTTTTTCTTTCGGAAAGGTTCAAAAGGAATAATGGCGCTGGCCAAAGAGGAATCTATTTCGAAACTTATATGTAATTTCTCAGCTAACACACAAAAGGTCTCTAAAGCTAGGCAGACCAAAGGATACTTTGTTGGTAGAAGGAAACTTTTGGAAGAGTACTGGAGTAAATTCAATGACATGCACGATCACATCGCAACGCTCGAGGTCACCGATGCCAACCAAGAGGAAATCAAGAGGCTCCTCTCAGATGATCGTTTTTCTAAAATTGAATCGGCGTATTGCGAAGCATTAGGAGAATTGAATGATGTTATCGATGAATTATCCACATCTGCACATAATTCTTCATCTATGTCTCATTCAACTCCCATTCAACATGGTGTATGTGGCGGCGGTGGAGGCAACGTCAAATCTATTTTGCCAAAGCTTCAACTGCCGACTTTCGATGGCTCGTTCGATAAGTGGCTCAATTTCAAGGATATGTTCAATAGTTGTGTCATAAACGATACCTTGCTTTCCAATGTTCAACGTCTACACTATCTGAATTGTAGCCTTACTGGTGAGGCGGCGAATGTTCTTACAAATATTCAGATTAATGACGACAACTTTAACACTGCTTGGGATATTTTAAAGGGTCGCTACGACAATAAACGAAAGCTAATTAAACAATATCTTCGAGACATTATCAAGCTTCCGATTATGAACAATGAATCGCCAGAAGCTTTACGTCGTGTTCTCGACGGCACCACAGAAGCTGTTCGGGCTTTGAAACAACTAGGTCGACCTACAGATCAGTGGGATGATTGGTTGATATTGCACGTCACAGAAAAGCTTGATCCGATTATCATCAAGGATTGGGAAACTTCGCTTGAAAGCCCAAATTCAATTCCAACGTATGGAGAACTGCAAAAGTTCTTAGAAAATCGTCTTCAGGGCCTTGACGCTAGGCCACGTGTTCTCGGTCTAGTCAGAAGGAAGTCATTTCAAGGTCAACGAAACCACCACCAGTTCACAATCAGCAATCGTTTTCAAATCGATGTCCACGTTGCTCTGGTAAACATGCTTTAATGTTTTGTTCGCAATTTAAAAAACAAAACTCCGCACAGAGACTGACATTTGTGATGAAGACGAAGTTGTGCAAGAATTGTTTAAAACCAAATCACGCATCACAACAATGCTCGTCGGATTATGTCTGTTTAAGGTGTCAACAAAAGCATCACACCATGCTGCACGATAGTTGCACTCAGCCGCAAGAGCAAAACATCGTCGCAAATCATATGCGAACAACTAGTCTGCCTCATAAACTGCCTATAGAAACTGTCGACGACAAAGCACTTATAAAATTAGACCCGGTTTTGCTAGCTACAGCTCAAATTCGAGTACGATCTGCCACTGGGCATTCTCTAATTCTTCGAGCTCTTTTAGATAGTGGTTCCCAAGCGTCATTTATTAGTGAGTTTGCGGTCCAGCAACTACGACTTCGGCGAACAAGGCTTCATGTGCCGGTCATAGGGGGATTGAGCGTCGGCAAGTCAACAGGTCTCGTCGACTTTGTCGTAAGCTCTGTTACCGTGCCTGATTTTAACATAAAATGCAAAGCACTAATTCTACCACGGTTGGGCCATCTCATGCCCTATATGCGAATTAACACCAAACCATTTTGTGAATTTTTGGATCTTGAACTGGCTGACCCGAACTTTCATGAGCCTGGTTCCATCGATGTCATTTTGGGAGCTGACCTTTATGGCTCAATTCTACATGGTGAAATTATGCAACCAGCTATTGGTGCTCCTGTAGCGCAACGCACCCATTTAGGATGGATAATCTATGGACGATTGCCGGGCTCAGAAACCAGAGAGTTGTCTACGAGTTTTTGTGCATTTTCTCAAACTGAACTCACGAATTTAATTCAATGCATGTGGAAATTCAACGAACTCGAGGACGTGGGATGTACCTCCAAGATGACTCAAGATGAAATCAACTGTGAAGAATTCTTTAAAAGGACGGTTCAACGGACCAGTTCAGGACGATATGTCGTTAAGTACCCATTTAAGGATTCTGTCGATCTATCTACGCTTGCAGACTCTAGGGGAGATGCTTTTAAGCTATTCTATCACCAACTTCGTAGGCTCGACAGTAGCCCAGCAATGAAGACAATGTACCAAGAATTTATGTCAGAATATAAAGAACTGGGGCATATGGAACCCGTTTACGAAGATGTGTCACCTCAATGTGTGTGCTATATTCCACACCATGGTGTTTACAAGGAGTCGAGCACCACCACGAAATTAAGAGTTGTTTTCAACGCTGCGAGAAGTTATAGTACAGGCAAGTTACTCAATGACTGTCTCCATGTTGGACCAAAGCTTCAAAGTGAGCTCTCAGCCATTATTCTGAAATGGCGTACCTATCGAATTGGCTTCATGGCTGACATCGAAAAATGCTATAGACAAATTCTTGTACAGCGAGAAGATGCCGATATGCAGCGAATTGTATGGATGGACAACGAAGGCTGTCCAGCTATTTATAGATTACTCACGATCACATACGGTTTAAATTGTTCGCCGTATCTTACAATAAAGGTGTTCCAAACTCTGGCTGACGATGAAGAAGATGAATTCCCCAAAGCTGCCCAAGTACTACGTTAGTCTTTTTATATGGACGATTGTCTCCATGGCGCAGATTCTGTAGAATCCGCCAAACAACTACAAACAGAACTGCAGAAGTTGCTACAAAGAGGCGGTTTCCGTTTGCGAAAGTGGAACTCCAATTCTACCGAGTTTTTAAAGAATTTAAGTGCTAATGACAAATTAAGCGACCCTTGCAGTGAACTCTCATCTCATCGTGAAACAAAGGCTCTTGGCATCTACTGGTTTTGTCAAAGTGATTGCATTGGATACAAGGTAAGCGTCACGGAAGTCGCTTCAGCGATCACGAAACGTCAACAACTGTCTGATATCGCCAAAATCTACGACCCGACTTGTCTGTTAGCTCCAGTAGTGATACTAGGCAAAATCATGTGTCAACAACTTTGGCTTTCTGGAATTTCGTGGGATGATCCTCTTCCGAAACCTCATCAACAGAATTGGTTGCGGTTCCGCAAAGAACTTCAATTGATAGATGACGTCAAGGTCCCTAGGTGGGTTTTCTCGTCACCAGATGTATTGAACTATCAGCTTCACGTATTTTCTGATGCATCTACATCGGCTTATGCTGCCGTCACTTATTTGCGAGTCAAAACAAGCAACAATGAAGTTAAGGTATCAATTCTCATGGCCAAAACTAAAGTTGCACCTTTAAAGAAGATCACCGTTCCATGTTTGGAGCTCAATGGAGCACTTCTTGCTGCAAAGCTTATTTCAAAAGTGATTGACATTTTAAAGCTAACGCCAATTACAACCTTTTGCTGGTCTGATTCGAAGACAGTACTTAGCTGGATCCGGTCGAATCCTGGGACGCATAAGCAGTATGTCGCCAACCGGATTACAAAAATCCAAGAACTTACCAATGTTGACTGTTGGAGGTATGTACCCACTAATAGCAACCCAGCTGATGTGGCCTCTCGTGGGGTGTTTCCGTCCCAGTTAGAGACACTCGATATATGGTGGACTGGCCCAGAGTGGCTTAGTAGAGCAGAGAACGAATGGCCAAAACAAATGTTTGGCGTCAAAGATCCAGCTGAGATAAACTCTTTTCTTATTCAAACTCCATCTAAACCAACTGAAGAGTCTGGAGCATTAAGGCTTCTTAACAAATATTCCAATATCGATACCTTAGTCGGAGTTACAAGTTGGTGCTATCGATATATTGACATCAGACTTAAGCGGCCACATGAGACATCATCCTGGTGTACAGCTGCTGAGCGTCAAAGAGCATTACATTTTTGGATCAGGTATGTTCAACAAGTACATTTTGCTCAGTTCAAAGAGTAAACTAATCAAATTAAACCCAACAATTGATGAAAATGGCATCATACGACTGAACGGGCGACTAAAAAATGCTTGGCTACCTGTGTCCGAACGGTTTCCTATAATTCTACCTAAAGAGAGTAAGCTGACTGAGATGCTTATTGCTCAAGGCCACACATGTACTATGCATGGCGGTAAGCAGGCTACCCTGAACCTTCTTCGAAGACGTTACTGGATAATTGATGGACGAACTGCTGTTAAGAAGCACATTAATCGTTGTTTGACATGTTTTCGCCAAAACCCTCCAGTGACAACTCAAATCATGGGAAGTCTTCCCACTTCCCGTTGTACAGCTGCTCGCCCATTTCAACATTCTGGGTTGGATTATGCCGGCCCGTATGCAATACGAGCCACGAAAGGTCGAGGTTATCGCAGCTACAAAGGATGGATTGCCCTCTTTATATGCCTTAGCACCAGAGCCATTCATCTGGAACTAGTCAGCGATATGTCAACTGATACTTTCCTCGCCGCTTTAAGACGCTTTTTCTCAACAAGAGGGTACAGCTCTAAGATCTACAGTGACTGTGCAACAACATTTGCTGGAGCAAATACAGCCCTTAAATCCGATGTCGAGTGCATTCGAAAGCAGCTAGAAGAAGGTGCGAAATCTGCTGCACTTCATGGTGTCTCATGGCATTTCATCCCACCTGGATCTCCGAACTTTGGAGGTATATGGGAGGCTGGGGTCAAAAGTATGAAACATCATCTGAAACGAACCATCGGCGAAGCAACTTTGACCTTCGAGGAGTTCTACACTGTTCTGAAACAAGTCGAAGCCGTGCTTAACTCCAGGCCTCTGTCAGCCTTATCAGATGATCCCAGTGATCTGACAGCCTTGACCCCTGGGCACTTCTTGGTGGGCGGACCCATCACTACCGCACCAGAACCTGATTTACTTGACACGAAGGTAGGAAGACTTACACGATGGAAACAGATACAGCAAATGCAACAAGACTTTTGGAAGCGATGGAGTTGTGAGTATTTACACGAGCTTCAGGTGAGACATAAATGGAAACAAACAAAGGATAATTTGAAGGTGGGAGACCTGGTTCTTGTTCGAGATGAACGTGCACCACCTACTCAATGGGCATTGGGTCGAGTGTTAGAGGTACATGCTGGAGACGACGACCTTGTTCGTGTAGCGACAATTCGAACACAGACATCAATATTGAAAAGAGCTATCTCGAAACTAATAGTACTCCCAATAGACATCAATTCTACGAGTGAACACGGTGGGCGGCCTGATGTTTCGTCACAACAATTGGACGAGGTAACACAACGTAGGAGACAGCGCTGCAGTCTTTAAGTATCATATTTAAGATAATACTGGGAATAAATAAAGAAATGTCATTAATGTCAACTACTGTCATGTACATTCTAGAAAGAAATGTTCTCTTTTTCAATAAAACGTGTATGGAGTAAGACGTATTTTTGGTTATCTTTCATTTTGGGAAACTTTTACATATATTTCAATAATTCTCTTTAAATATTCCTTGAAACCTTTTCACGTTTCAAACAGTGCAAAAAATTTGTAAACATAACTGGACAATATTTACTAGAGGCAACTTGAAGACTGTAAAATTACTGAAATCATCTGGTTTGAACTTCTCTTACATTTTAAGATGTCAAGAGCTTTATCATCCTCTAAATTGGTCCAGCAATGCAAAGAGGCCCTTAAGGAACTAGACCTGAGCTTTTCTCTAATCTGGATACCAGGCCAATGAGGGAAATGAGAGGGCAGACGAGCTAGCTAGGCAAGGATCAGCCCTTCACAACTCATTGGCGGTGAGAGTATATGCTCCTCTTGGAGTTGTGAAGGGCAATATCCTGACAAAATACACATCAGAAACAAACCATAGGTGGATATATTCCACCACCGTATTTGAACAACGATAGCAACTTAGAGGTGTTTCAACCAATGTCTTTTTCCGTCAATTCCTTTGTTTGGCTGGAGTTATAGCTATTTCATTCAAATACTATCGTTGTTCAAATACATAAATGGAACTGACGGACGCTGCCTCACTGCTGCGTTGTTAAAATAACCCAAAAAAAACAACAAAATCATAGGTGGAATAGCTTAACCAGTTGCCCACCTATAACAAACCCAAATCAATAAATTTAATTTCCAAACCAAGGCATGACATAGCCAAGATTGTTGCACTGGGCACTGGTCTATAGGGGAGCATACAGCAAAATTGGGTACACCATATAACACTTTCTGCCGCAGCTGTAAGGACCAGGATGAAAAAGAAACGGTCACACACTTTCTCTGCCATTGACCGGCCTTGGCTAGGAAAAGAGCACTCCATTTAGGTATTGAGGAACTCTCAGAATTCAAGATCAAAAACAGTATCTCCAATACACAAAGTGGCTTTAGCGCACCCGAACGCACATTTTCTTGTTAATTTTTCGTCAATAGTATTTCAGAAGAAGATGAGCCATAGATTCAACTTGGTTCAACAAAATTGCAGCATCTATTCAGTCTAAGTGCAACAAAGTCTGTGTGGTAAATTCTAGTTGGATATAGATTACTTGCTGAAAAATACCTGATCCACCAATTGCATTTTCTCAAGAGCATAAAATAGTTTGTAAATGATTACATCACTGATGACGACATTGAATTTTCAAGATACGACATATTTTCAAGTCTATATGCTTAATCACATGTAGTGTCCTTGGCTTCGTGGTCATTTGGTGCGTTGGCTGCTAAGCAGAACGTCATGGATTCGAGTCCTACTCGTGCCCATAGTTTTTATTTCATCTTTCACTGCCTCTTGCGAAGAACTGACAAAACTTCAAAGAGTAACAATCGTCATGAAAAAGTGTTTTTAAACTTTGCCGTTCGGAATCGGCGGTTAAATTGTAGGTTCCCCCAATTCTTCACACGCACCCAGAGAATTGTTGATGGGCAATGCCTTGGCCTTCAAGAGCTGTCGCGCCACTCTATTTATTTTATTTTTACGCTTAATCACATGGCAATATTAAAAATGTTATAGAATTCGTTGGCTGCTACGCAGAACGATGTGGGTTCGAATCCAACTCGTGCCCATAAGGTTTTTATCTCATCTTTCACGGGTACTGACTCTTGCGAAGAACTGACAAAAATTTCCAATCCAGAATTCCAAAATCTGTCATGAACTGTTGATGAGTGTAAGCCACTTAAGCCTTGGCTCTTCAAGAGATGTCGTGCCACTATATTTATTTATTTATTTTTATAGAATTCGAAGTCGACTGTGAAAAGTGAAAGTTATGAAAAGTAAAATTTACCAAAAAGCAAGAGAATAAATCAAATTCCAATGTGTTCTTAATGCCTCTCAATAGAATTAGAATAATTTTGCAGACCTAACTTTGTAACATTTCATAGGTTAATTGATTGGTTGAATTGAAAGATTCTTTGTCCGTCAGACTTTTGAAATCAGATAGGGGCATAAGACTTCTACTACGACATCGGCAAAAAATTTCGCTAAAGACTTTGTACCAACTAGTTTAAGTGGTTTATGGGAATGTTCTTAGTTCTGTCTCTTTATTGAGGAAAATTAGGTTTCAATAAGAAAAAAGAACTCCGTAAATCGGTTTTCTATAGACTTTTGTGCTTAGCCAATGCATAGCAAGTGATGGGATTGCATAAGCTTCCAACCTAAAACGAATGGTTTTATGACTCACTTTTATCTATATACTTTGGAGCAATTATTCGCTTCACGTCAAGCCTGTGCCCAAAAACCAGTCCTTTGTTGTTGTTTGTTCAGCTAACTCAATTAATTTCAATTTACTCGGAGTGCCTTTTGACTTATTTAAAACTGCAACCTTAAAATTTTTCAAGCGATTGAATTTTGTGACTTGCAAAAATGTCCGCAGAATGATATCCTCACAAACAATTTAATTTTTTATCGCTAGTTCGGCTGTTCTTACCTCCAGCTCTCCCAAAACTATCTTTTATTGTTACTTATTTGTCTTTTAGAGGCATCCATAATTTCTAATTGCCAATTTCTCCCAACCTTTTCATATAAAATCAAATTCATACAAAATCTTGAACACAGCACTCTCAATTTAATATATAGTTTCCAAACCCCTTGCCAGCCCCACAGCTATCTTAATTCAACAACAAGTGTCAGAACAAGGAGGGACAACTTCCTTAATTAACATCAGAATCAGAAAGCAATTAACAGAAACTACAAAATATTAAAACAAATCGCAACAGAAACTTTTTAAAAATTATATCAAGCCCTCAAGGCTTACCTATGTTTCTTGTCAAATTGAATTGTACCTGTTTTGCTTATTCTTTACAATCACTTATCTTGCTCAACGCTGCCGATTGGAATACTATTAACTGAAAACGATTAACTCTGTTAAAAAAATTAATAAATTTCATTGAGTCGTTAGCTTTTTTTGCTGTTCCTTAGCTCAAATCTTGATTCCAGCACCATGTTGCGACCGCCATTATAGAAAACAAATTATGATTGCTCTCGATCTTGATGAGAGTAGTAGAGTGAAAATCGTGCCTCTGCTGGAGACCATGGGCTCGCAATTTTCTCGTGACTATGGCAGTGTGACATAAGTTGACAAAAAATCTGGTTTTCAATGCTTTAGATTTGATGCGAATGTGCATGTTTCTGGGATCTTTTCAGTAAGCTGCTCAAAATGCCCACTGATGACACGACACTGCTGTGTTTTGGACGGCAACGACCGACGATGATGATGGCTGCAAAATGCATGCGATAATGCTAATGCTTATCTTTTGTACACGGAGTAATATCCACTCGGGACGTGGTGCAACATGTAATTTGTATTGTTCGCCCTCCTACCCCTCAAATCAATTTTGTAGACACGGCAAAAAATTATAGTTTAAAGTGCATTGAATGGGCAACAATTCTGCGGAACTCTGCGGACAGACAGAAACACTTGTTAAACAACAATGAAGTCTGCAGAGGGTACGATGCGCAGTCAAACAATGGATTACGTCAAAATAGTAATTGTTAATAGAGTAACTTCTGTGGCGGCGGCAACTCTTACAATGAGGGCATGGTTGTTGAATTTTGTTCATATAATGTACGGTTTCGGATGTGCAGAGAGAGTTTGAGTGTGCTTGAAATTTTTTAGAAACAAATTTTAAAATTGATATGATCTTTGCTGACCACGTCCACTTTTTGGAATGATAAAATTGGATAAAACAAAAATTTTCAAGGTTTAGTCTATCCAAATTTTTAGGATCATAATATATTAATGAAGAAAGCTAAAATTTCTAATTTTCCAACATCAATTCCCGAACAATTAGGAATCACTCCTTCCACCTTTGCCTTTTATGTCTGTCATTAGTGTTGGTCAAAAGTATTCAAAAATCCATTGTATGGTCCGATGAGTATCCCAATGTATCTGTCGACAAACAATAATTTTGCTTTGTATGGGCAACAATGTTTCTCTAGATAACAATAGTCCAAAATTTTTTCAATTTTTTGTTTGTAGCTCATCAACTTTTGTTTTTCGTTTTCTTTGTAGCTCCTCAGCTCACTGGCCACGGACCTGGATATAATGCTAAATGACCTCCGGTCATCTCCGAATTCTCGCCTATTGTCACCAGCGTCACGTTCGCCAAACTTATCTTCGCCAGCCACAGTTAGTGGTGGAGGCGTGGGCGGGGGTGTGGACATCCTCCGAAGCAATCAGTCTGTACAAATAATTCCATCGCAATCGCTATCGACAACTACATCAACGACAGCAGCAGCGACAACTGTGGTTACTAGAGGCGCGTCTCCTGTCGCCGAACACCGCTACCACCATTACTACTATCAGCAGCAGCAATATTCAACTCACAATTTGCAGCAACAGCATCGTCTCAATCAAGACTTGTGCTATCATCGTTTCCATCAGAATTCAAACCACCACCACCATCATCAACAACATCTTCGTTCGAATGGATTGCGGTCAGGTGGTAATGCACATGCAACCTCGTCATCCGCATCCTCCAATACCTGCCAAAACACTAGCCGAGCATCATCAGCATTCCAATCAATAGTGACTACCATTTCCACCGCATCAGCAACCACAGGGGGCTCTGTCAGCCCCCAACGACATCAGACAGCAGCTGTGGTGGCACCGACAGCGACAACACTACTAGGGTGAGTCTTTTTTCAAACATATCTTTGTATGCAATATTTATCGTCTATAGTTCTTTCTCCTCTGACCAAATACAGTATATAACGTCTACCTTGGCAGGCGACCCCTTTTGAATCTTTTATACATTTTATATGAACACGAACAGGCGAACACTGTTTGTGGTCAGCAATTACTTTTAAGCGAAACCATCATTGCTGGGTTTCAGCATTGCTGGGGATGTGGCAGTGCTGGTAGCGAATTTAAGGATGAACCTTAATATCCTGGACATTCTTAGACTTAAAGTTTTATTGGATTTCTATTGGTTTGAGTCGTGTGGCGTTTTTAAGGGAGTCCGATGGGCAAACTAATAGGACAGTGGACTGGACATGGACAATGAAACGATTTAATTTCGATTTCGAATCTCGTGCATTATTGACAGCAAATAGAGCTTTTTTTCTTCTGCTTGTGTCTTTTAATAGAATAGTTCTTTGGATTTTTCAGGACATGTTGAATGGTTGGGACACATTTTGGGATTGTGTATTGCTCAGTTTTGGAGAAATAAAATTTTACAAATTGTTTTTTATGTCTTCCGATTGTCAGTTGTTCGTTTATTTGAATGTCTGTTATGGTGAAAATAAAATAGAAATTGAGAACTGAATTTCGAAAAAAAAACATCGTACTTTCGTTGGTTTTCAATCTTTTTTAGGAAACTCATCGGGTAATAGTAGGTTCTCTTTTTTATTTGCCCAAGAATTCAAAAAAAAATTAAGTTCCTTTGATTTTGGAGTTATAAGCTGAATTTTGAATGAGAAATATTTGATGACGTAAATGCCATTTAGTGATCACTAGCCAAAACTTGATGATTGATATTTTGATATATTGGCGCAGCAAGAAAGAGCTAAACAAAAACTTTCAGCTCAGATATTAACACCATCTAGCGCTTATGGGCTGAACAAATCCTAAACAAATATTAACATCGCGGAAAAAATTGGAATTCGATTCGGTAAAACATGTGCTGATGCTGATATATAAATAGATCTGTTGACCCTATTATGTTTTATTTCTGCTAGTTCTAAAAAGCGGCCACTAGATGGCGCTAGTTTTTTTGTTTTGTTTTTAGTTTTAGAAATAATACTCTGATGAGACCAAAACTATTGATTTTTTCGATATAAAATTGATGACTTTTTTCCATTATGAGCAAAAGCGATAATCATTGTATAGAAAGAAACCCACTTCAGATCCTTTTATGGTAGTATTTTGAGCAGAAATGACATTATTTGTGGGAACAAATTTTACTATATAACTTCTTCTCAAATTCCAAAGTTACATTAATTAGAAGCATTTTCTGTCAAACTGTCAAAGTTTCTCTTGCTAAAAAAGTCTATTTCGTTAGATGTGCTCACCACATTTTTGCCTAGAGATTATGATCATTCATTACCCGACACTAAAACGTCAAATACTAAATCTCAAACACTGATAATATAATCGCCCCAAGGGCCCACCACAATCTCATCAAAACATAATTAAGCGGTAAACCACAATTATACAACTCTAATCCATAAAAATGTGTCAAACAAATTAAGCAAACCTTTAAAAATTCGCTTGCTAATGGCCGCAGCCCCGCTTACGCAAAGATCCTTCAAAGAGCAATTGGCTTGACAGATAACGCACACAACATTTTTTGACAAGATCACATCACGAAAACCAATACTTTTTGCTCTCAGTGTTTCAACTCAAGTTAATAAAAAGGTCAGAGAGCCAAAACAAAATCTCTCATCCATCGGCGTGAAACGTGTAGCAGCTGCGGCGCACGAATCCGTAAGTCACCAGCAGTGCCATAACAATTTTTGTTTGTTTTTTACGTCTCGCAAGCAGCTGAGTCAAGTGTTATATCAGGCACACGTCAAAAACACTTGTCAATTACTCTCCCCCTCGCCCCCTGGCATCTCATCCTCCCTCGCTGAATGCCAATTAAATTCAAATGAAAACAATTATATGATCCGTGACTGAGCTTTAATCAAAATCTACTTAAAAATCGCACATCGAATGTGTGTCGAGAAAAAAAAAATAATAAAAAATCGAAAGTGCCTCTAGACTTATTCCAGACCAGGTCGCTCACATACTTTGATTTTATCTTGGATCTCAGTACCTCAACGAAGCGAGAACTTAACATGGTAATGCTTCAAGTGTTCAAGCGAGTGTCCAACGAACAATATTGACGGGAAACATACTAGCGACGATGAACGAGCAAAGCCCCGGCGACTAAGACGACGCTTAAGTCGTCGCGGTCGAACTACTACGGCCGCCACGGTCGGCGACTACTGTGTCGACTACTCACTGTGCCTCTATAACGAATGCCAATCTGTCAATTAGTGTCAAATGTGGTAGAAATTTGTTTTCCCCACAGGTACTCAATAATCACTTGAATAGTTCGGATAGTAGAGTGGAATGAGTAACTTAAGCAGGTAAAAACAGCCAGTGGCAGTGACTGTTTCGTTCGCACGGCGACAAACTATTACTATGTCCGCGACACTTTGCTTTACATATAAGCGAGACGAGCGACGAGCCTCAAAGTGGCGCATGGAACATTTTCGATTACACCGTTCCGATATCGATGGAATTCGATCTTTTTTCTGATTGTTGACTTATGCAAATTAGGTTTTTATGAGAAGCTTGTTTTCAGCGTGTTGCGTTGATCTCGTCGGTTGGTTGTAATTTTAAATTGTTTTTGAGATTATTACTTTTATAGATTTTTTTTATTATAGGTCAGGTTTTGGTGGATTGTTTTGGGGGGCTGTTACAGTTTGGACTGCGATAGCGAGCGATTATAAGAAAATTATTATTTGCAGACTGAGAAATTATTTATTGAATGAGGGGTTTCGTTATCCTTTTCAAAGGTTTGGGACGTCAATTTACGATTGCTTGGGAAATCGATAGAGACAGACAGGCATAATTATGTAAGATGTGAGGTGAGGCTTAAAGAATTTGTACGGATTTGAAAATATTAAATGAGAAGCTTAAACGTTTCCGTATAGATCTCTTGATTAAAAGGGGAATTCAGTTTACTCTGAGAAATTCGTAATTTCTTCTGAGAGAAAAAAAATACGTATACGCCCGAGTAGCTTACGCTAATATACTATATTACGACTTTTCAAATTCCTTTGTCTGAACCTAGCACCAACTGATCTGTTTCCAAGCTTTTAAATTGTTTTGTTCGAAACCCAGTAGTGCAGTAGCGCATTCTGTTACTCCAATTTTAAAAGACTTTGCTGACGGACGGTTTCGATGTGAACTGCAACATCTGAATGAACCAGAGGTTGTTTTTCTGAGCCTCGTTTTCGAAGACAACCAGACCAATTGATGACGAAAACCATGACTGAACTACACTATAGCAGACCGGTCTCACGATTTTTTTTAAATAAATTTGCAAACAAAAACATAACCATAGACTAAACAGCACTCATTTAAGCCTTTTAATATTCAATATTTTCTAACGTTGTCGTCGAGTGTTTCTGGAGAGGTTCGCATTTTCGAAAGTCAGGTAGCCCTAAGACATTTTAATATGTTTAGATCTCTCTCTGTGAATCTAAGCTTTAATGTAATTCGGAATGGAACAAGTAAATGCGTAAGCACTACCCCATCAATCAGTGACAGACCGACTAAAATGGAATTGCTTTCCGAGGGCCACAAATCAACAACAATTAATCAAACTTATCTTTTACCTGACGAGTTCTGACTCCTTATTTTAATTTTCAAAAATCCCTTAGTTCCCTTAAAACCATTTCAACACTCCTTTTTATATCAAGAACTCAAGATCAGCTCCACAAAAAGATTGATTGTTCCGGTTTTTGAAAATGTCTTTCTCCCAAAGCCCGGCTCAATAAATTGCCCAAAATTCAAATTTCCTGTCGATTCTGCTTTTTGGCGCATTTAATGACTCGAAAACAAAAAAAAACATTTTTAGCAAGGCAACATCATCAATTCACACTAAAGCAATTTACACTTCGTGAATCGTAATACCCGAGACTCGACGGCTGGTGTCTGTTTCAACTCTCAAATGATTTCCATAATAAACTGCTAACGTTACTTGATCCATCATTATTCACTTACAAGTGATTTTCTTACTGTTGTTTTATTTTTCGTCCACATAAACGTCAAAGAAAATTATACTTTAAATCGACATTAATTCTCCACTACCAGTTTGGTCAACCGGATGTCGGTCTTCAATCATTCTATGGCGGCTACTCCGCATCGGTTTACGGAGCGACTCACCCAGTTTATTGGAAGTAGGTTGTTCGTTTGTAAGTCGTTAACGATAACGAGAGTAAAAATGTGTCTTTTTTATTTCTCTTGATGATGTGACATAGTTGAAGTTGTTTAATGTCAAAGTTGTATTCAAAACTTAAAATGTCAAATAGTAGAAATGCACAGCTGTCATTGATTTTAATCAAAGAATTTGTAAGGAGATTAATTAATCGACGACGACGATGTCTGTTATCCTGTGATTTTTGAAATGGAAATCAACCAAAGTGACATGGACTTAACGAGCTTGATGTAATTTATGACTTGGGCATTAAAACTCGACTGTAAAATGGTTATTGATCGTTATGATAATTAGTGTTTGGCGATATCAATTACGGTAATCAGGAAAATAGGTGGTGTTAAATAATGATTTTACGTAAGTTCCCTCTCCTGAAAAATGTCATGTCATCTCACCTTGACAAAAGAGCATACCTCTGCCAATAAGCAAATATCAAATTATTAGCTATTCTTATTGAAATAAATTTGATCCCCTGAGTGGAACTGTCAAAATCTCAATTAATCCATTCAACAAATATGCTAATCACCACCGTCACAAAACTCACCCCCAAAGACGACACCAGGGCAAAGCTTATGCTAATGTTGCAAAAAGATGATTTCATTAATTGCCTCACGTAGAAAACTTGTAAGAGGGCCATCAATGACAAAAGAGGATGACAATGATGCGACAAGAGATGACGTTAAACATTAGGTTTCATGGTTTTACCACGCTTCTACAAATCATTCCTAACTCCTCCTCCACCCGACTTTGAGATTACAGCGGGTGGATTAGAAATGCGTAACGTGAGAGTATCTTTTTGGATTCAGCTATGTAGTTTTGTGAGTATTATTTGAACTGGTTTAGGGGAAACAGAAACATGGCTTACCCGTCCTTTGGAAAATGCCTCAAAACTTCGCGCCTTCCTAGACTTAAGTCCATCCCTGATACACTATTTGTTTAGCCATCCAAATTTCTTCCTCCCTTTTCAAACATTTGGACCTTGGAGCAGTCGCGCATAACACATATTTAAATGTTCTTGTTGACAATGTTCACTCTTACGATACGACCAAGGCCGCCGGTCGACATGCGTTGTCGCCAACACAACCACCTCTCCCTATTTATGTCATCAGGATATTACTTCGTAGATTGTTCGTACTCTCCTAAAGTGTAGTTTAATAAATTGTTCCACAAGTTGAGAAAAAAACCCTTTTTTGGGGGAATCGTGCATTATGCTTTTGTCCTTGCCCCAGGAGAAGGCGGTTTCAAAAAGGAGGATATCCATGAAGTGGAAATTAAACTTGTCGCGCCAAAAACTTGAAAGGCATCAACTGAAAACCATGAAACGGAAAGAACCGTGTGTTTCCTTCAATTCCCAAGGACCAAGGTTGGAAGGGTGTTTACCCAACTCATTCGATCATTACAGAATTACAACAGTATATATGGCGAAGCACTTTATGGAAAACTTATACTTTTATTTGTCCTGTTTGTTGGCATGAACAAACAAAAGGAAACTGTGAACATGGGGTATGAGGAAATGTGAGAAAGACATAAGGTCTGAGTTTTTGGTCTTTGACATGGGATGTGTGTATAATTGTGGAACAGGAAAATCTTGAAAAAGTTTTTAAGGACGATACCCTCGAGGTTTGAAGATGTGCTTTTTTGTTTCAATTTGATGTTGAGGGGGGAGTTGGGAAATTATATCGTTGTAAGAGGATATTATTAGATTTTAGATATCAGACAAAATATCCGATACTGCGAGGATGGGGAGAGAGTGTGAGAACGATGTAGATTTAATTTTCTGATTAGGTTAAAGGGAGCTTACGCTGTTATGGTTTTATTACTTTACATCGAGTTTCATAATTACAATAATTGGGTTACGGAAACTTTATATAAGACTCATTTCGATGTTGTGTTATTTACTTTGGAAAACTATGAGGTTGCGTTAGTTAAAGTTCTGAAATATACTTCACTATACATCACATTAATCATACCCCGGTGCTTGATTTCCCTTTGATTATACCATTTTTGCAAATATTTCAGAGAATTAGATACTCCTAATTGCATTATACCTACGAAAAAATGTAAGGTTAATACCAGCTGCTTTAAAATCCACACAGGAGAATCTCTTTTATGAAGGTGTTACTGGCAATCCACGTAGGATAAATTTCAAACTTTTTGAAAGCTTCAGTTCTCGTATGGACGAAGTAGAACCTTCTAGAAAAATCTTTACGATTCTTTATATTGTAGGCGAGTGTCTAAATTTGGGCCTAAAGTACTCCATACTAGGCTAGTAAGTTTAGGAAATCTTGTGGTGTGAAACTTAATGCCATCTGGATACATTGAAGAACTTGCTATTATGGCCCGTCAGAGTCAATATCATTTTGCGTTACTACTACTACTGTGGAACTGCAACGGCGAAATATGAAAAACTCATTTAACTGACTTGAAATCTCAACTTTCCAATGTACATGAGGGCTTTTGCATCAATAAGATCGAACATCTTGAAATTCTCGGTATGTGAATAACAAACCACCCCTTGTGGATCGAGCACATATATGCGATATCGCTAAAAATGTCGCAAGATGTTTAGGTTTTTTTTGAGATGATATAAGAAATTTTATTTCCCTTCTGATCAGGCTACAATCTACAAGTCGTTCATTCTAGCATTCTAGTAGCATATATGATTCTCTCGGATGTAATAAAAACAAAAGCATCGACCATGGAACACCGTCATTGTAACGTATCCTGCTTATCACTCTTTTGACCTTTCTTTTACAATCAACGCTGCAGTGCAGTATAATTAGTTGCACACCTCTCCTAAAACAATTCAGCCGTGATAATCGCGCTTTCAGGAATGCTCATGAGTTTTCCCTCATGCCTAACTTCCCAAGCACTGTGAGTACAGAGATTCGTTTTCAAGCCGTACTTCGCGAATATGGAACTCTCTTCCACACTCTGTCTTTACCAATCATTGCAATGTTCATGAATTCAAGACCAATGTTCACCGACACCTCCTCTTCACTGTGTCTCTTGCATAATAATAACATCTCAAGACAGATCATCAGATGTTAAAGTAATAAATGTGTCCAATAGAGCTGTTGGTCAAGTCGTGAGTAATACTGCTTTACAAACGCTTCCTGTATGCTACGTCTCACCCTTTCTAAACATCCGAAGCTTAATTTAAGTTTTACTCCCAGTAATCATCAACTCTTACATGCAGTCTCCACTCGGAATTTCTATGTAATACTTGAAAATACTTTAACTGTCAAAACACCATTAATTCCCCTCCTAATCCCAAAATCCTTAAACATTCTCCTCAACGACAAATTCCTGCATTCTTTGGCATTTCCAAACCACTGAGGACTCGACCGTACCCTCTGCTAATTATTTGTTTGTCCACTGGACCTATAAATTTATATACATTTCGAAAAGCTTAATACGAATGACCAACCGCACAAAATACATCAACTATTTTCTTCGGCTGAACGGGGGTCTACCGTAAACCTACTTAAAATGTCAACTCAAAAGCCATAAGCTTCATTCCAGAATTCCTTCATAGGAACACAACCCACACACATTCTTCTCCTCATTCTCATATGTCTCCTGGATGAAAACATTTAATGAAACCAATATAAATCATAAAAGTAACACCAAAAACAAAAGCCCCCCAAAACTGAAACTTACAAAAACACGCACACGCTTGGAGAAAACTGTCATCGAAGCCATTTTATACCATTTTGCCACCCACAAGGCTGTCAAATAATAAAAGAACAAAAAAGGACACTCTCGAAAAATCTACAAAGGCCTCCACAGCAACGTTCTACTGCTGTGTCTTCTCGGCTGTATTCGCCGTCGTCGACGACGCGACGCTACCGTTGTCCTGAAAATTAATTGCTGGCCATAAATCAAAACAGAATTTTTTTGTTCTTTGGTCTACAGTCTGTGTTCCTTTCCATCCACAAATCCTTATTCTATTAATGTTTGGAATTGTTGATGGTTTGTTTTTGTTTTGTGTTTGTGTCCATCCACGACTTTTGGAGAGAATTTGTTGTTTCAATTTAAAGTAAATTTAACAAATCACTGTAAATTAAATTTCGGACATGAGAGGGCGACCATTGACAGCGTTTTTGAAGTTCAAGTGTAAATAAACAGAAAATGTACGCACCGATGGCCATGATGAGTTTTTAGCAGGGAACATGTGTGTTTTTATTTGGTGACAGGAACTAGGGAGTCATTACGACGGAAGTAGACATGTTATTTATGTTGTGTTGGGATTTTTGCGAGCTGAAGGACTAGGATTTGAAGTTCACATCAGTGATCAGTGATACGATGTTCGGTTGAAAGAAGGGGTTGAACGCTCTTCAGAAGGCTTCATAAATTTCGAACGCAATTTAAGTTCTGGACCCATGTTCTGTAACTTATCACTCGCAAGAAAAAAGTGATAAACGCAAGGAATCGAAACAATTTCAATGAAATTTGAACAGAACATGGGTCCTGGTTAAGTTAGGCAGAAGTCCTAAAAGAGCTCAACAGTTTCAAATTATTACAGTGACAAGTATAGTAAAAAAGTTCTTGAATATAACTTTGAAAAGTTTATGAAAAACAGAAACCCTTCAAGTTTTGGTAAATTGTTTTCCCAATAAACTAAATTTTAGTAATTTTTTAGAAGCAAGGAAAAAAGTACGTATACCCCCGAATGCCTCGGGTTAAAGCCTTTTTGATTTCGGACCTACATTCTAATTAGACAAAGACATACAGCTCATATACTATACTAACCAAATTTGTTAACTTTATAAGAGAAAGACAACCGACTTCTTTGAAGTAAACTTGAAAACTCGATCTTTATTTTGCCATGTATGTAAAAAGTAATTTCAGTTATAGAATTAACAAAAGTGTTATAATTCAATAAAGCTTTAAGTGAGAAAAAGTGTTTCCGAGCTAGTTAAATTATATAAATACTATTTCAATTTTGCTTAACACTCGCACTTTTAGATAATTTAATCCATTAATATCAAAACAATATAAGTTCATTAATTTCTTTTCAACAATTCAATTCATTTTTAAATTCAATAATAATACATAATTTAAATGTTATCTCTATTTTAATTCGACTCCAATTAACAATCTTAAATTTTCAAATTTTTCTTTAGTTAATGCTTTGGTGAGAATATCAGCTTTTTGTTGTTCAGAAGGAACGAAATTGATGGAAAACTCTCCCTTTTCATAGCGTTCACGGATGAAGTGGTATCGGACATCTATGTGTTTCGTTCGTTTATGAAACTCTGGATTTTTGACCAATCGAATTGCTCCTTGGTTGTCCATGTTTAAAATAGATTCCTGAGGGCCACCTGGGATCATTTCAAAAAATAGTTGACGTAGCCATATCATTTCCTTCACCGCTTGAGAGGCTGCCACATATTCTGACTCTGTGGTTGATAGCGAAACACATTTTTGCCTCTGAGATGACCAAGACAAGGGCCCATCTCCAAGCAAAAAGATATACCCAGTGGTGGATCGTCTTGTGCCAGGATCTCCAGCATAATCAGCGTCACTGAAACAAATTAAAGAATGACATTGAACTTTTTTTAAAACAATACCCATTTTTCGAGTCCCGCTGATATACTTCAAAATTCTTTTAACAGCATTGACGTGATCGTTATTTGGTGCATCTAGATATCGTGACACGACTCCCACTGCAAAAGCAATGTCTGGACGGGTAGCCACTGCTAAGTACATGAGAGAACCCACTGCTTCTCTATATGGAAAGGGGTATGCCCATTTTCGGCCCGGAGTGTACACCAATGAGTTTGGTATCAAATTAAAGGTTGTTCTAAGCCGGATATATCAGCAAAAATATTTTGTCGACAACTCATGGGAGATCCGAGATATTTGAGATTGAAGTTCGAAAAGTGCAAACATTAAAAATCGGCACTTTTTCGACATAAATGCCAATATCTTTGGATTTAAATGAGCTAGGAAAATCGCAGTGGTACTAAATTAAAGGTGTCAAACATGTCTTTCAAGTGAAACAACAATTATGTTTATATGATTTATATATTTTGAGATATTTTGAATTAAAGCTTCGAAAAACAGTCGTTTTTAGGCAAACTTTTATGCGATAATATCTTTTAAGATTCAATGACGACTTTTATTTCTTTTGGCACCGTTAAGTAGTCTAGTTCACAACCTTTGTTTTCATATACAATTTATCGGGATTTCCTCAAAAATCTTTGATTATAAGCAACAAATCTTTCAAAATACGCCTCAAACGTAAACATTATGAAGTTTCTCTTTTTAGTTATTCTTATATATTAAGTTATGTAAACATGCATTTTTGAAAAGGTACTTAAAACATCCTGAGCAGTACCATGAAATAGTTCCTGAAAAGAAGCTGAGTGGATTTTGATAACCTTCATCTCTTAAATATTAAAAGAGTACCATATGAGTGGCATAAGCCTATCATACTAGATAGATTTAACCACTTTGCAGCACTCACGCTATTATCTATACATGAATTTTGAATTATATTCTAGCAGATTTTTGTATAGAAAACAATTTTAGGAGACGAATTTATTTTACGATTATAAATGTTTCTTTAACTCGCTTTAGTTATAATAACCATATTTTGTTCAGTTGTGCAACTTATCAATTAAAACAAGCACTTTCTTATTACGTGGAGTGTATCCGAAGTTATGGCTCTTATAATAAACAAGGACCCAACCAACAATCTCCCAGCAGGTTAACCCCTAACAAACATATAAGCCGTTTGAGCCGGAAAATATAATTTTTATATATTTTATGAATTAACTAGCTGACCCGACAAACGTTGTTTTGTCAACGATAAACATTTTTTTTTGTGTGAATCTTAATTCTCTTCTATTTTTGTCTGTACAAGAAATGTATATCGTTAAGGTCATTTGAATAGTTAAAAATTTTTATTTTATTTCTCGGGGTTCTGACTAAGCAAAGATATGACGTGTGACCTTATTGAAACAAAACTTTTTCCTAAAAAAATTATGACATTGCTTCCATTTTTCTTTTGTAACCCAAGAAATATAAGACTTATATATTTTAAGTTCATGACCGCCCACAGCATCGTAATTTGTAATGGCCTTAAAGAATTTGCATATCCTTATACGCTATAACACACACTTAATAGGCTTTCAAAATTAGTTTTTGAACTTGCAAGCGCTATGGATCTGGATACCTATTTTAAATAATCAAAACTAAAAAAGATTTCGTTCATATTTCGAAGCGTTTTGAATCTTTTAGGAAAGATATTTTGAAAAAAGTCGGAGAAGCTTGTTTTAGTTTTTTGATGTCAGATTAATTTTATTAAGTATTTGAATGAAAGAAACAATTTATTGTGCTTTCATCCTTCAAAAAGTATGGAAAAATGAATTTAACGCATAACACGTGTGTTATGATGATGATCAACAGGATATAGAAGCGGTTGTTCAATGTTACTGCAATTGTCTAGTAGGTCGAAGAACGGTTGGACGCGGAGCTCATATTATGACTTTAATTTGGTTTTTAAGTTGGGCAAGATATGAAAGTAGTTTATAAGACTCCCTTCCCAATTCTTAATAAACTTTTAATAACTAATGATTCGGTTTAGAATAACCTATGTTTTGCCAAGCTCCTTACCATTAGATTTATTTATTTTTCTTTCAACTTTCAACTTTCATACCATTCGCAAAAAAATTATTTACTTATTGTTTTAATTTTCCACCATTACTATACTAATTATTTTTATATTTTATTTTAGTGTCATGAGATTTTTGTTGCATTTTGACAGCATATTTCTTATCTATTATTGTCAAAATGAAGAAATTGTTAAAGAAATCCCGATAAATTGTATATGAAAATAAAGGTTGTGAACTAGGCTACTTAACGGTGCCAAAAGAAATAAAAGTCGTCATTGAATCTTAAAAGATATTATCGCATAAAAGTTTGCCTAAAAACGACTGTTTTTCGAAGCTTTAATTCAAAATATCTCAAAATATATAAATCATATAAACGTAATTGTTGTTTCACTTGAAAGACATGTTTGACACCTTTAATTTAGTACCACTGCGATTTTCCTAGCTCATTTAAATCCAAAGATATTGGCATTTATGTCGAAAAAGTGCCGATTTTTAATGTTTGCACTTTTCGAACTTCAATCTCAAATATCTCGGAACTCCCATGAGTTGTCGACAAAATATTTTTGCTAATATATCCGTCTTAGAACAACCTTTAATTTGATACCAAACTCATTGGTGTACACTCCGGGCCGGATGTCCCTTATAAAATGAGCAATCCCCTTTAACTGCTTCTAATGGGACGAGCTCCACTGATGGATAGGTTTCGGCTGGAGTTGAGACTGATTTGCAGCAACTCATGTTGAATCGGTTTAATATTCGTTCAATATAAGACGATTGTCCCACATGAATTTCACCTCCGCACTTAACACAAATTTCCATCCCAAGAAAATTACCTGCTTCCAAAACTGTTACTTCAAAGAAGTCGGTTGTCTTTCTCTTATAAAGTTAACAGCAATAGCAAGAATCGAGCGAATCGAGGTAAACTTCGCAACTGGACTGAATGTCTCTCCATAGTCGATCCCATATTCCTGCGTGTAGCCCTGTGCAACCAATCTCGCCTTGTACCTTCGTCTTTCTCCGTCTAGATCTTTTATTTTGTAGACCCATTTATTTCCAATGATTTTCCTATTTGCAGGGCGAGGTACTTTGGTCCAAGTCTGGTTTTCTTGAAGACTTTTCATTTCCTCTTCCATCGCCTCTTTCCATTACATCTTTTCTGAACAAGTGATTGCATCTGCGTAGCTATGTGGCTCTTCCTGCATAAAAAATGCATGTCTTTCCATAAATTTGCAACTCCTTGGCGGTCTTGGTGATGGTCGTCTGTCAACGTGTTTATTACGAAGCCGATGTCTGAGTGGAATGGAAACATCATGAACATTTTCTGGTTCATCTTCTGATTCGGCAGCAGATTGGTATTCATCTTCTTCTACTCTTCCAGTTACTTGAGGTTCATCATCGTCATCTGGCCTCTCTACGTCCTCTGCCAATATTTCTACAGATGAGTCATCTATTTGTCCTTGTGATGAAACAGGCACAATTTCACTTGTTGTTGTTGGGTCATCATTTTCACTTATCTGAAAAACACTTGTTATTGGAGATTCTTGAAAGCAACTATTTAATGATTTTTGAAGTTGACTGTGATGATCACTTTCTCTAAAAGTGACATCTCTAACGATCTCTACTTTTCGTCTTGAAGGTATCCAGATGCGATAGCCTTTTGATGTGTCAGAGTATCCCATGAAAATTCCTTTCTCAGATTTCCTGTCCCATTTTCGGCGTTTTTGCTTAGGGACATGCATAAATGCTTCAATTCCGAAAGTTTTTAACTCTTCGTTACTGACCTTGCCTCCACACCACATTTCATATGGGGTTTTATTCCCCAAAGAATTATCCGCAGTGCGGTTCAAGGTATATACAGCCGTGTTCACAGCTTCAGCCCAAAACTGTTTGCCTAAACCCTTCGCACTCAACATTGTTCGAGCTGCTTCGACCACCATGCGGTTGTCCCGCTCAATGATTCCATTTTGTTCTAGTGTATACGCTATACTGGTTTCGTGACGAATATGGCGTTCCTTCAGGAGCAAGTTAACAGATTCGTTGACAAATTCTAGCCCATTGTCAGTACGAATTGTTTTTACAACTTGTCGACTTTCAGTATAAGCGAGATCAAGGAAATCCTTAATCGATGAGCACACATCTGACTTTTTCTTTAAGAATTTCACCACTCTGAAATGTGAGAAATGGTCTTTCAAAAGAAGAAAATATCTGGCACCCCCTAACGATGCTTCCTCCATGGGACCACATAAATCCGCATGGACAAGTTCTCCAGGTTGCTTTGCTTCAAAAGAACTCTTTGGAAAGGGGAGTCGATGCTGCTTTCCATAAACACAGGCATCACAGGAAAAATCTTGGACATCGACAAAATTTATGTTATGTGTTTTGAGATGAGAACGTACCTTATTTATATTCTGGTGTGCCATCCTTTCATGCCATACCTTCAATGGCAACAGCTTTGCAGTGGCCAAATTAGCTGTCGACTCCTGTGTTTGGACGCGAAAACACATCTTGAAAAGCTGGGTTTCACGTTCTCCCATTGCAACCACATCTCCATTCTTCTTTATAAATTCGCACCTCACCTTGTCAGACACAAATCTCAGACCTTTATCTAAAGCACGACTTTGGGAAAAAAGGTGAACTGAAATTTTTGGTACATACAAAACCTTAGACAAATGTTTTTCATGCCACTCTTTGCCATTAAATGACAAAATATTAATATCACCCATGCCTAAAGCTAGTATCTTGTCACCACTTCCAACTCTAATGTCGACAGGGACAGGAAAAGATTCATAAGTTACAAACCAATCTTTTGTATAGGTCATATGGTCGCTGGCTCCAGAATCAAGACACCAATTGTCATTAGCCGCGTCGTTCATTCCTCCCGTTTACCTCTTCACTTTTACTTCCAGTCCTCACACATTCACCGGTAGATAAAGTTGCTCTCTTCCTGTCAGCCGCCTCACCTCTACTTCCAGTCCTCACACGATCACCAATTGCTAAAGCTGATATCCTCCCAGCAGCTACCTCACTTGCACTTCCAGTCCTCACTCTAATGCTATCGTCATTATTCTCCGAATTACACATGAGCGCATCACCTACTTTTGCCCCACTTCTGCTTCCAGTCTTCTTATATTCGGAAAGCTTTTTCGGACAATCTTTCCTCCAATGGCCCATTTCATTACACCTATAGCACTGTCCAGGCTTGGAAGTTTTCCATTTCTGTTGCTTCTTATTTCTTCGTTTCGCAATCAATGCCGATGTACTTGAACCTGTAGCCGAAGAGCTAGACAACATTCTTGTTTCTTCCATGACTAACCGTGATGTCAAATTATCTAATGTTTGTTGGTCTTTCGTCGTTGATTCCCATGCAGAAAAGAAATGCTTGAAGCTTTCTGGAAGAATAATCAAAATTTTGGTGATTACCATGCTTTCGGTAACTTCTTCTCCAATGTCGCGCAACTGCCTGGCTATGTTCTCAAGTTTCGATATATGTGTTGCTACGTCATCATCAGGTTCCATCACAAAGGCATAAAACCTTTGCAACAACATGTGCACATTTGCTTTTGATGTTTGCTCATATACCGACTGAAGCTTAAGCCACATTTCTCTAGCAGTAGTGCAATTCACAATATGACGAAGAGGAGTCGGACCGACACTCATTGCAATAATGCGCTGCGCCTTACAGTCACTTTTTGCCCACCCTGACAAACGATTATCATAAGCTTATTATTAGTGCCATTAACAAAATCAAATAGTTCTGAGGCACTTAATAAAATTTTCACTTGGAATTTCCATACAGAAAAGTTCTCAGAATTGTGAAGTTTATCAACCTTAAATAATTCATTATACATATTGAATATAATAGGGTTTGACGAAAATGCAAAAAGGTATTCAATTGAAAAAGCAAAAAAAATATTAAATTATCTAAACGGTTGTTCGGATATTGCAAATGACTTTCATTTGTCCTTTATACAGTCGCGTTACTTTCACTTGTCTTTTAAACAGTCGCGTTATCTGGGCCCATAACCTGTTAACTTTATAAGAGAAAGACAACCGACTTCTTTGAAGTAAACTTGAAAACTCGAACTTTATTTTGCCATGTATGTAAAAAGTAATTTCAATTATAGAATTAACAAAAGTCTATAATTCAATAAAGCTTTAAGTGAGAAAAAGTGTTTCCGAGTTAGTTAAATTATATAAATACTATTTCAATTTTGCTTAACAAAATTAAATATTTGACTCTCACAGCATCCATCCCCCCTTGGGCGGCGCGGCGGTGGCGTAGAGAAGGACTTATACAATCAGGGACTTGTATCAAGCGCACCTTGTCTTTTGGGTGTATAGTTTTGAACCCATTCGCTTGACCCAGCCGGCCGTTCTTACAGTTTGGGTATCGCTAGGGGTCTCACGTGTTTCCCCCGTTCTTAAATCGATGTTAATACCCCAAGTACAGGGCCATGAATTTGTGATTAAGTGATACCTGCCTTAACTATCAGATCCAGAACTGTGCGAAATGATAGAATAACTTGGATGAGCTCTTTCCACTTTCGAATGGTATATCTGGTTGCTTCTGCGTTTTGCGGATAGGTTTCAGGCGCTTATATGGAGCTTAGATACAACTTATCGGGCGTGCGTTCTTTCTCCCAAGCTAGATTTCATGTTTGCCATCCTCGTTGGCGGAAATTTTTTATTCTTCAGCTTTTAGATGGCTCTTTCATCCTCATCTTTATTGGAATGGACCTAGGTTTTCAACGATTCTGCCTCATCCATATCATCATGAAGCTGCGATAGCTTCCGCTTCCTACTTTATTTTGCCGCGTTACTCACTGATTATTTAAGGACTAAAGTCTGACGTCCTGAAGTCCTGCTAACATGATTAGCCATTACTTTTCTCAGGAACAAGACCAGTACCGGACGATAATCATACGAGGTTTAAGCAGTGTTGGGGTATTCACATCCATAAGCCAATACACCCAACCACACTAAATCCTCCAATACTTCGTGCATACACCTCGTTTTCAAATATTTTTTAAGTGCTTAAAATCAAAATCTGCATGAAGCGTCCTCTCTTATATTTAACGAGTCTCCTTTGACCCCCGATGAGAAAAAAGTCAAAGCTAAAAAAACATCAATGGACGTTGATTAATCTAACTGACAGCTTGACGTATGCCCTATTCACACCAACCACACAAAACATGCGGAACTAAAATTTTCAACACAACCATCAAACCCTTGCAACACTTCTAATCAATTTCTTACAATGTCTTAAAAATCAATCAAAAACGAACATAAATCCAACTTGTTTTGATTAATTTCTGATAGAAACAAGGTGAGGGTTGTGATCTCGTCATTGACACGAGATAAAGAAACTGATGCTTGAGTTGTTGCATCAATCTCCATACACGACATTCTTATCACACTTTTATTTTTTTATTTTTTTGAAGAAAACGAGTTTGACTGGGTCCGGCTATTAGTCTCTGTAGTGAATGTTGTAGATTACTTGGCGGCTGAAAAATCTTAATCTTGTCAAAAAATGTTGCTAGTGCAAAAGTGTCCCATATTTTCAGCACTCATATGCAACCATTTGGTCGGCCTACACTCGCGTGATCGCGAACCGCCCATGTATAATGTTGTCTGCTGTGTGTTGAAAAGAGTTTTTGGTATCTAGCTCGCCCTATCATGTCGACCTCGACACATCTCAGCTAGCAAATGTCCCACGTGATTTCGGAATTGGTTGCACACATCCCAACTCGTCGTCATCGTGTACTTATTCGAAAAGCATGCATGTTGCAAATGAACCTGCTGCACCTTGTCTCTCGGTCTCGGTGTCACTTTCATCCTAGAGAAAGTTCTAAAATAATTTCGTGAAGCTAAGCTCACCAAAAAAAACAAGCCAAACTCTGGTGCCTGCAGAATTGCATAAGTCTCGTTGAGTGACCCTCAGGGCTGACTTTTGGTTGCTTTCAACAACCAGCAACGAACTTGCAGAAATATAAAACGACAAAGACTAGACCAACCCATTGCACAAGTAAGTGACTTAACTGATTGTTTCCGGTTGCCTGGCTGCCAACAACCAGCGGAGACGGTGAGTTAGCTGCCAGCAAAGCTAGTGGCGCGGTAGCACAAACAAGGTGCAACAAAACAACTTGAGTCTGGAACTGAAATCCGTTCGTTCGAGTGTGCGGGGCACTCTTCCCAAATGGGTACCAATTTGACACGAAAGTTGCCTAGTTGTTTGCAGTAATCTACACTCCCGAATACGAGTTTATTAGACCAGAGTCGACCCGTGATTCAGGGAGCGGGAGGTGAGGATAATGGACAACTATGTGAAATGTGAGACAGGTAGACAGACAGACAGTCGAACATGGTTCCAACACAACTGGTATAGTGAGACCTATCGAGGATTCGAGGATTTCTGTGCGGATTTGAATCAGACTCTGACTGATTCGTATTGGTATGGAGATCACGTTGAGATCTTGCACCGATTTGCGTGTGTGGCTTCAACACTCTGCAGTGGGCTGAAAATTGCCGTACGGGGCACTGACAACCACAGCGAAAACGACAACGACCGACACGAAAACGATGGCGTTGTGGTTGACTAATAAAAATGTCTAATTCACACGACGACCGACGACGAGCATGTTTGAATGAACCTGGCGTAGAGTGTGGAGCTACAAATTTCCAACGTAATTTGAATATGGTTTGTGCGTAATTGCCGAGAAGCACATACAAACACTGTAAAGTGTTCTGAGTGTGACGAATGTCAAGAGTTTTTTTTTTTCTTCCTTATGTGCGATGCACAGTCGCAGTTGGGTCACACCGTGAAGTGACATTTAACGCAGCTGATTAGCATCTAATGTGGGCATAATAAGAGTGTGATGGTGCAAAACAACGAAGTCAATGTACGAATTATGGTGTTAAATGGAAACGAAGAGGAATGCGGATGTATGGCGGTGATGAGACAAATCGCAAAATTTCACAAGTGACAGTGTTGACGGCGTGCGAGATCGCATCTTGATTAATGGGGTTGGCGGAAGATTAAGTAAGATTTTTTTCGGCAATTTGTCGGTGCAATCTGCTCGCTGAACGTTTCTACTAAATTTAAAACGAAAGGAAAAATATTGTTTGCGAAGTGATCTAATCCCATCTTTGGATTTGCATTGAATTTTAAAATGTGAATTCGCCGCTTCGATTGCAATAGAATTTTTAAGTGTTTTCGCAAAACTGCTTTGATGTTTATCGAGCTGTAAAAACTTCGATTGATGTGGCCGATCGTTGCCGCGATAGCTCCTATGGCTCTTAAAAAATTTGAAAGAAAGCTAAACTTTTATCTGCTTCGATCTTTGACGAAATAATTGTGTCATTCAAAGCTTCGCATTGAATTTATATTTTTCGCAAGTCGTTTCTAATGCCTTTGAACATCTCAAAACGGTTTGCAGTAGTAATTTGGTTTTGATCAGACTCGACAACTGTGAACGTGTTGAATGCGAATTCCGAAAACACAAAAAAAATAAAACTAGAATTACGTTTCGAGCATCGCAAAGTTTTGCAAAGTTGGAGATGCGAATATTTGCAACCAAAAACAAGGGAAAATTGTTCATCGAAAAGGCAATAGGTGAATTTGCAAAACTCTTTGTTAGTCGTTCCCAAATTGATTTACTGTTTTCTAAGCTTGCAAAACGTGCGAAACTGCGAAAACTTGCAAAAGCTGCAGATGCAAACGTTTCAATGAAAAATTGCAATTATTTTTACAGTATTTCGCAGAACTTTCTTTTGCATATTTAAAAGAAAGTTATAGTAATAAAACATTTTTTGCACTTTTTTATAAGTGAAAATATGCTATTCAAAAATGCCCCTTTTCAATGTGGACATCAACTTGCCTTAAATGACGTAATTGGCAGTTTAATTTTTTTCCTTACCAGTTTCCTTTTCGTTATTAGTCATCTTCATGAAGTGTAATTTTGAATGTGTGAAAATCCATTTACGTAACAAACTCAAAATTCGCGGAAATACTATTGAATGCCGAAACCAAAACTAAACACAACTCATATGTCAAACTGTCACCCAATGTCATGCCAACTAAGTGTAATTTATTTCACCCTGAACAGGCGGAGCAGTTTCGGTGTCGACGCACGACGATATACGACGACGCAGACGCACGCAGAGCAATACAAACCCTCAGGCCTTAGGCCAAGTGTACGAAAAAAAGTTTCTTGTAGTGTCTGTTTCAACAACAAACCCGTTAATATGAATTTATCTCTCTCAATCATTGTCGAACAAATTACTCACCCAGATAAATGATGTGGAGGCAAATTGATCACCTCTTCTCGTCTTACGAAATATGATCGCTCCATTTAAAGTAAATAAATATGGTCCATGTTGACCAAACAAAAATTGTATATATGCCACCACCTTCCAGGCACTCTTTCGCTCAATTACTTAATTACGATCGTTCGAGGCAGTGTGCCCGAGATAAAGGATAATAAATTAACGGTTATCATGCGACAGTCCACATAAACACTAATTTATCAATTTCCATTGGCTGGACAACGCGCGACGTGTCAAGACTCTAAATCATAAATACTCGAACAAAAGCGCTCTCAACTGAAACATGCGGAACCTGTGCGGTTGTATAGACTATAGAGCCCCGAAAATCGATCAATCTTCGAATTGGCAAAATTGACCGAACCATTCGAAATCTCTCTGAAAATTTGTATTTGCCACTTAATTTCATTAAGCCGCATCGATCAATTGTGTGTTTAGAGCTCGTTGTACATTCAGTGAGCAAGTCCCATAAACTCTCCGACTTTTCGACCTAATAACAGTCTCATAAAACTCATTTTAATAAATTTTCCTACCGTTTTGATGGCGTTTCGCTTAAGCCTAACCTGACTGCAATTTGCACAAGCGCAGCTACTCGTAAATATTTCTTGCTACACAAAGGATATGGCACGGGTTGTGGTCTGTAATAAGTCTGTGTAGAGTGCATGCTGGTGCTGTGTGGTTAAGGTGGCCAGAGAGTGCACATTGCGCAATGAATTCTGTGTACGCTGCCAGGTTCAATTAAGTTTGATTGAACGCACTGCAGGCAAGGCAAATGTTGCTGAAATGATTGTGTAGAGTGCAGACGAAAAAATTGAGAGCTAACCAACAATCATTATCATTGGTCACAAACTTCATTTTGCTATCGATTTTTTGCAAGATCAAATTTCATATTGATTGTTTGAAAACAAAGGAAACAAGTCTTTTGGGACTGTTCGTTTACTACTCGTGCATGAAGTGATAAAATGTTGAGTTTATCTTAGTGAGGTTAGGTCACTTGACTGTGGGAAAATTTGCTATAAAAATTTAATAGACAAATCTGAGACTTTACACCTATCAATAGTTTGTTGATGTCTAGTGCAAACACTTCCGGTGTCACATTTTGACGTTTATTCTCACTTGATTTGAAATCAATGAACCTTATTTTGTAAGCGATTTTGTATAACAGCTTAAATAAATCCAAGAGGGAATGAGACAGGATTGAGGGCGATAGAGAACGGTAAAAAAGAGAGAACTAAGACATCTTACTAAGACACTTACCTATAGCTGTAAAAGCGTGCTTTAGGGAAGAAGTCAACCAGCTGAACTCTAATGCTATTCAGAAGCTTCGCTGGGTTGAAAGCAAGGCAGAGAGGTACAAATCACTACTAAACCATCAGTGCAGTCATCTTCCGGTTCAATTGCTAACAAATATCGATGAAATTGATGAAAGTATAACAAGAGCTGTCCGTAATGCTGGATCAAACCCAAATAACCCCGTTTCATACAAATTAAATGTGTTTGGTTCGACAAAGACTGCATAAAGCTTCGAAACTTGTCATTTAAATATTTAAAGCTGTTTAGATCTAATAACCTCGAGGTATTCAAGACTTTATACTTGAGAACTAACTAATATAAACAGCTATGTCAACAAAAAAAATTGGAATATCTGAAAAACATTGCGAACAAAATCAATCAAGCGAGAGATTCTAAGGAATTCTGGCATTGTATATTTGAACTGAGTCCACGTAACCAATACACCAAGAACTATCTCGAAGCTGAAACGATAGTTACTCATTTTAAAATTCTATTGACAGCCGACGAGAGCCTGCACTCCTTCAGCTATGCACTGCAGTTTGAACAAGTTCCTGAACTGGACTGCCCGATCAATTTACGAGAGCTGGAATTAACACTCATGCTTTTAAAGAACAAAAAAGCTCCAGGATGTGATGGGATCCCTTTAGAATTTTTTAAATACAGCACGGAAGAACTAAAAATTTATCTGGTAGAATTCTTCAACAAAATATACAATGATGCTTGCCCACCCATTTCGTTTATGAAAGCGATTATTTTTGCAATTTTTAAAAAAGGTGATCCACTCCAACCTGAAAACTACAGAGGAATTTCGATACTTAATTCGCTTCGGAAGATCTTTGCATCGATTCTCTACAATAGACTCTCCCAATGGGTAGAAAACACTAATCGACTAAGCGCATTCCAAGCTGGCTTTCGCTCCGGTTTTTCAACAACAGATCATATCTTTGCACTGACTAGCATAGCGAGAAAATTCATCGAAAACAAAAAGAAGATGTACGTCTGTTTTGTTGACTTCAAAGCAGCTTTTGACACAGTGAACAGGCAAGCATTAATATATAAATTGGCATCACTGGGAATCTCTAGGAAGCTCTTAGAAGTTTATTCCAAACTAATCGCAACATCAAGTGCAGCTGTATGGGATGGCACGAATATGTCTGAATGGTTTAGCACATCTGCAGGGGTTCCGCAGGGATGTATACTTAGCCCCTTACTCTTTTCATTATATATTGATGGAATAGTAGATATCTTGCCAGGAGGAGTCAGCTTTGCTGGCCAGCTTATAAAAGTGCTATTCTATGCAGATGATTTGGTTCTGCTAGCGGATAATCCTTTCTCTCTACAACTACAATTAAACAAACTCTTATCTTTCTGCAACTTATGGGACCTTAAAATCAATGCTTCAAAAACAAAAGTCATGATATTCGAAAGTCGGAATCGCACTAGACAACGGGAAGAAAACTGGAAAATCGGAAGTGAGAGCATCGAAGTAGTTCAAAATTTCAAATATCTTGGCATAAGCATCTCTTCCAACCTTAACTTTGATACCCATGCCAGACAGAAAAGTCAGGACGCCAAGCTTGCTCTTAATCTGATGTGACCAAAGCTCTTCGCAAATCCAAATATTGACCTTGTCTCTAAATACAAAATATTCGATGCAACTGTAAACACACGCTTGTGCTACGGAGTGCAAGCCTTTGGTATCTCACCGATTGAGGAATTCGAGAAGACGCAGAGATACTTTTTTAAGCGTTTGTTTAGACTACCAAACTCTACACAAACGTATGCCATTCATGTCGAATCGGGTTTGCCACCTATATACATCCGAAATTTAAAAGCCCACTCGGACTACCTTATCAGAGTTATGTGTAGAAATGAAAACAGTCTTCACAGAAAAATCTTAGAAAGATTAATGGTAACTAACGCCTCTCCTTTCAGGGAATGGAATCAGATGGCCTTATCACATAACCTTGCAATGCCAACATCTATAGCTAACGTGGGAGAATGGAAAAATATGTTTAACAGGGTGATTGCTAAGGTTGACGAACAAATATTCAATCAACATATCATCAGAGCCTGCTCTTCAGAGTCCAGAGCAGTCTACAAAAATCTTAATCATCAATTGCTAACAGAAACCAAGTACTTCAATAACTGTTTTTCTGCGGAAATTATCAGTGTGATTTTCAAGGCGAGAGTTGAACTATTGGATCTCAATTTTATCCCGCATCGCAATGATAGACAGCAAACTTGTGATCTATGTAACAGAAGAGAACTTGAGAATGTGAATCATTTCATCGCAGTCTGCCCTATCCTGCAAGAGATGAGAAGATTATATTTCAACGAAAGCTTCCTCAACCAAAACGGTCTTTACGAGATTCTGAATGGCAGTCGGGGCTGGAAGTGTCTGTTCAAATACTGCAAGCACGCCTTATCTTACCGCAACAGCTTCTTAATATTTTTGTGTTTTAAATCATATTAAAATTAATCGACTTTATGTTGCAAATCATTAAAATTGCTCACTCAATATGCTTGCTCTTCCATCTTTCTCGCTTTGGCATCTCATACTAAAAAGCTAATTCAAATTTGTCCATTGAAATAGTAATTCTCAGTTTCTATGTACATATTGTATATGACTTATTTTCAACCCAAATCTTTTTATTTTTTAAATCTTTTTATTTTAAATTGTTTAAATGTATTTCATTTTCTTTATCATTTTGTTAATGTAATCAAATGTCAATACCGGCAGACGGCTCAGGTAGCCACGTCCGTATCTATATATATAAAAATGAAATCCTGTTCGTTTATAATCGAATGACTCTCAAACGGTTGGACGGATTTGGCTAATTTTTTTTTTATTTTGTTCGTGTTAGTCCGTAGATGGTTCTTAGGGAAAAAATTTTGAAATTATTGCAGGTGCATTGGTTTTCAAATGGAAAACTGGAAAATTTCAAAATGAGTTTTCGAATGGAAAATAGAAAGTTCTGATGGAAAACTGGGAAAACTAATTGGTTTTCAAAGTTAAGATTGCATATTATTGCAGTTGCATTGGTATTCCAATGGAAAACTGGAAAAATTCAAAATGAGTTTTCGAATGGAAAATAGAAAGTTCTGATGAAAAACTGGGAAAACTCATTGGTTTGCAAAAGGAAAATTGCATATTATTGCAGGTGCATTGGTTTTCGGAAGACTGGAAAATTTCAAAATGAGTTTTCGAATGGAAATAGAAAGTTCTGATGAAAAACTCGGAAAAATCATTGGTTTTCAAAGGGAAAATTGCATGTTATTGCAGGTGCATTGGTTTTTAAATGGAAAACTGGAAAATTTCAAAATGGGTTTCGAATGGAAAAAAGAAAGCTCTTGATGAAAAACTCGGAAAACTCATTGGTTTTCAAAGGAAAATTGCATATTATTGCAGGTTCATTGGTTTCCAAATGGAAAACTGGAAAATTTCAAAATGGAGTTGCTCTGAAGGGCGGCGAGACGAAGTTCGCGGGGTCAGCTAATTCTTTTATAAAATATTGTAATTAATACTGGAAAAAATAAAGAAATCTATCTATCTATCTATCTATCTAAGACATTTTTAAGGTTGGTACCTAACGATCAGTATGAACACTTATGTTCCACTTTTGAGTTTCAAAGACGCAAATAAACACAATTTTTGTAAATTCCTTTAACTAAACAACTTCCAGTCAAGAAAACATTATCTGGATCATTCAGAATATAAATTAAGAAATTAGCAATTTTCTCCATCTGTGCGATCTTTACAGGCTGGTTCAGTTAAGTTTTTATACCCATGTTGCTACAAGCTATGTTTCGCCAGCTTCTGTAACACGCGTTGTTCGATCGTATGGAATTAATCGCTGCTGTTGCATCGATTATTCGAATACAAACAAACAAGAAAATCTATGCATCACTTATCTCTCACTTGTGTTCAACAAAAAGTGATAAAGTAACATGAAATCCCGGAGGCGTGAATCGACTCAGAGAGTCAGAATCAATTCATCTTGACACTTTTATGGGTAATTTCTGTGTAAATAAATTGTAATTAATCGATCGATAAAATTTGCATCTGTGGCTCTGTTTTTTCGCTGGACAGAAAGGAGTTCATAGATTATAATTGTTTACGACATTGCGACGACGGCGGACGGACGCGACACGGTCAACGCACAGACTGACGCGCGTTCTATAGGTAGACTTTCATTTGAGAGAATTTATCATCAGACTTGCCACCCAACTTCTTCATATCGTCGACGACACCGGCACCGGCTGGAATGTGAATGTGTCGTGCCATGACAAACTAAATTGCAATTAGGAATAATTTATGAAGACCATATATTAATTTTGGCTATTAATTTAAATGGCCATCCGGCGACAAAAGGACATAAACCGAGCCAACCGAGTATGTGTGTTGCACTTGAATTGGCGACAACCAGTGGTTTGGTGACTGGAGCGGTGCCCTTTTTTCAATATAAGGTGCTATCTACTTGCTTCGAACATCCTATCCCCACTCCCACTCAGGACGTTGACCTGTTAAAAAACGGACACAAATGTGTCTTTGCATGAGAGCAGGTTGTTGTTTGCAAGACTTGTGTGGCAATAAAACATTTGTGGGTGGAGGTCGGTCGGTCGGGTGGTATTTGGGGATTTATATTTTTATATTCTGTAAGCATTATTTTGAGTTGTAAAATAAAATTTTAATGGCCAAAATTCTTACAATGGATTTCATGTTGTAAGCTCGTTGGCGAGTACTTTTATCTTTTTTCTTCTTAGGTTCCTAATTTTATAGCCCCAAGGGCAAGCGAAATTATGCGGTTTATGGATTTTTTCTAGAAAAAAAAAATAATAAAACATGCGTAGAAAATTAAATTTTATGTTTAAAAGGAAATGGATTTTACATTTTATGGAGTTGTTTGACAAATTTTAACCAAAATTAATTTCTGTAAGATAGTCTCATCTTCGAAATGAATATGCTGCCGTTGATAGGTTTTGTGTGTGTTTTACATTGTAGGCACTGGTCAACGTAGTTAAAGACTGTTTAAATCAGGGTCTTGTAAAACACCCATTTGTGAGACCAAGGATAGTTCATTGCCAGATATCCAGGGGCTTACCTATCGTTTTTCCTATATGTATACGACGTACGTGAACTACTTAATTTCCACGTAAATTCCTACTGGCAGGTAAACATCCTATATCAAACATCCTATATCCCCCCTTCACTTCAGAATAAACCCAACAAAAAACCATCAGTTGATTAGAAAACTTTCCAGTTTTATATAAACAAGCCTAAAAGTTTGTCCATTGACAATTTCCCTAAAGTTATCACTTAAACTCTTCACCTCGTCTAAAATTTATCTATACCTTTCTCTGGCATCAGGTGTCCTCTCCTTCCTCAAAAGATTACGACGACGTCCACGAAGAACAAGAATTCATAATCAGTATCATATTTGACGATGGGTATACTTTGGATCACTTTGTTGTAAAATTTATCTCCAAAGTCAAAGTCTGGTTAAACGCATTTCATATTCATTACTCTTAAAATCTACCAGTTTGAAATTTCTTCAAACTGAACAACATCAACACTGGAACCGGAAAAAGAGAACAAAATTAACAAAAGCGGCTTCCTTCGCTTAATGTCTTTTTATACAGAACAAAAACCCAAAACTCGTCGTAAATTTCCCTCGAGGAGCATAAACTATGAAAACAAAAAGTTTTTCTGTTGCTCTGCGCTCTTCAAAATGTTGAACTTTCAACTCGACTCCGTGGCAAATGGAAGAAGTTTGTTTTTTTTTTATCATTCGTTTCGACTTCCTAAATAACCAAATGGAATGAGATTTCAATTTGCTTTAAGTTAATTTTTGTTTTTTTGAACCTTTTCGTTCTGTATAGACTTATTGTGCCAAAATATCATACTTTAGTACCTTTGTTTGGGGAAAAGGAATTCCCAAAAGGTTAAAAGGTTTGGGACCTCCGATTGTCAATTTGCATAAAAATGTGTTTGTTTTTTTTTTTGTACAAACAAAATCAAAAAAATCGGAAAATTCACTTGTTTTCATTCGTTTTGATTGTTTTTATATCTCTTTTTGCCCTGAAGGAACAAATTGACTTTATTCTTCTGGCATGAACCGGAAATACAACTCGATTTTCTGTTTACGTTCAATGAATGCAACGTGAAAAATGACATGAAATGATTTCATTTGAACCGCTTTATATTTTTCTTTAACTTAACGAAACTTTGAAAAACAGAACCAAATGGTATTGTGAAGCGATTGGATGTCGTATCAAATGATTAAGGTGTCATTGTGTAGACAAAAACTGTTTCTAGGGCACTATTGGAGCACAATTTCAATTAAGTACTTCGTGGCTTAATAGTAAAGGCTCAAAAACGCCAAAATGGCCAAAAATCGTACTTTTTCAAAGAGAATTCCATCAAAATAAAAACATTTTTCGCTAACATTTCTTAATGAGCAGAATAAAATTTTTATTATTGATAAACAATTTTTCTTATGATGCGATATTCATTTTTTTTAAATCTCTTCATTTACTTAGCACGTACTTGTTCTCAATACATAACAATCAAAACATTTTGAAAAAACTTTGATCAAACACATTTTATATCGAAATTAAGAGATAGCCTAATCTGCATAAATTTGAAAATTCAAATCAGTAACGGCCTTATTAGTTTGGCGGAAGTCACGTTTCTCATAGGAAGGTGATTCTCTCTCTCTTAGCAGGATGCATTTAGTTTGAAATTTTTCCTCTGCAGTTGGGTGGCGCTTCAAGCAGTAAGAATTTTTAGTTTCAGTCCGGAACACTCTTAACAGTGTTCTCGAATCTCGAACAAAAAAATTCCATAATAACACTTTTCGAATTTTTAATCTAAAACTCTCAACCACTTATTGGATCTGTGAACCTGGCACCCGAATGTTTCTTTATTTATTTTGATAGGCGAGGGTAGGTAATTGATTGTAGTGATAGTGAATTTAAATTTTTTTGTAGTTGTCCAGAAAAAAAAAAAAATATTGAACATCAAAAAAATGTCAGCCCTCCAAAATTTCCAACTTTTCACTACAAACCTCTATGAGGGTTGCTTCGTTTCTCGTCAAGTAATTTTTTCAGATTAGACGTTTTTCTCGCTTAGTGCAATTGTGTGGTCAAGACATTGTCTCTTGATACAATGCTTAATGTAGCTTAAAACACTGTAATGCTCACAAAATATAAAGGTTTTAAATAAATTGTGTTACTCAATTCACGTTAAACTTTTTTCTAACTAACAAAATATATAAATTAAAAAAACTACATATATACAAAACCAGCTGACCCGCGAAACTCATCTCGCCTCTCTTCAGATGATGATGACACACTGTGGCGTATGAGCACTTTCTTTTTATATGTTTTTTTCATTGGTAATGTGAGTTTTTAAATTTCATATTCTACGTTTGGATAAATGTTTACTTTCTTCAATCATTTTCAGTTGTCCTCAACTTCTAAGGGCTTAACTGTGATTGTGAAAATGGATCGGGAACAGTGTCGATCGATTTAGACCATATCTCTTTGCCGCGCAATGACTGTTGTATTATTAAGTTTAACATCGATATTTTTTGCAGCAAAATCGTAGAAATTATTTATGTGATAAAACAAGGTTTAGTGGGTCAGCTAGTATGATAAGAAAATATTGTATAGCCGTGTCCTGCTTCTAACTACCTACCCACCAATTTTGAACCAAATCGGTACACCCGTTCTTAGAAATTATTTACATGGTAAGAACGTTCAGCGGTGCAGCTTAGCCGTTCTAAGAAATTACTTATATGGCAAAACAACGTTTGCCGGGTCAGAAAGTAGAATAAAAAGTATCACTAAATGATTGGAATGAATGGATGAACGAATAAAAATAAATAAATAGAGTGGCGCGACAGCTCTTGAAAAGCCAAGGCCTAAGTGGCTTACTCTCATCAACAATTCTCTGAGTGCATGTGAAGAATTGAGGGGATTGTAGATTTAACGCCGATTCCGAACGGCAGAGTTAAGAAGCACTTTTTCATGACAGATTGATACTCTTGGAAGATTTGTCAGGTCTTCGCAAGAGGCAGTGCCCGTGATGAAATAAAAACTTGGCCTGAGTAGGACTCAACCAACGACGTTCTGCTTAGCAGTCAACGCACTTACGTACTAAGCTACGGGCAACCACTACTGTCGTTTTTGCTACTATAGTAGTATTTTACTCCTTTCGAGAGTCAAATGCTACTCTACTACCCTTATATGAAATATACTCCCCAATCTTAGTAAACAAAATTTACCTATATTCTGTGTAGTATGAGATATAACAAGAATCGAAAATCAAAATTCTCACATTTCTTAGCTCATTTATGTTCAATCAGTGAGATAGTGAGCCTAAATTTAAGTCAAAGTAACCAATTTACGAAAATTGCCAAACATTTTAACGTACATTTTAAGGTTCCTTAAATAACACACCTAATTCCACACCTTAATTACTCGAAAATGTTGAAAAAATTAGCCTGCATTTTTTAAACACGCTTTTATGGATCAAGATCAGGATCACTTAAATCTGTATTTGTAGGTACGTTAATTATTTTCGATCACTACAACCTACACTGAAGATCCAGAAACGAAATTATAAGAATTAACAGAAATGTAAAAGTTGAAAACTAGATTAAACATTTTGTAATGAAATAAATAAAATTCAACTGGTGGAATTACTATAAATAGAACTGTAAGAAAAACTAACCTTTTTAATCACAAGACCTCTGTCGCATGCATTCAACTTTTTCAAATCTGAAGTGATATTTTCTGTGCAGTTCCTTGGTTAAATTTATAATTAAGGGACAACTTGGGGAACCTTTAAATATCAATTCGTCAGAAAAGTGGGAAACTAGCGAAGAAGAATTATAAGCAAAAACAATTGATTTGGAGCCGTTTTCTTCACTTATTTCAACTTGTGAACCTTTGCAGTTGACAAACTCAAGAGTTGAATTTTAAAGTCAAGCTGAAGATTGTTTTTCTTTACTTACGTAACTTTTAATTCAGAGTTTTGAATTTGAAAGTAGTAGCCACTGGGAAACTCATAACAATTTGGAGTAGTTATGTTAGAAACATGATTTTTCGCTTTTGGAGACGGTGAAAGCAGCTGCGCGATGAAACTCTGAATCAAGAAGAAAAAAGGCGACAGATACCTCTTCATTATGACATAATAGCCTCCTCCGGCAAAAATGTTCTCTAGGAAGTACCAGACCAAAATTACCATACAGGAAACTACTTTTGTGTTCGAAGACCCGCCAATCAAAGAAATCTCTTGGGAAAGAGTATAAACCCTTAAAAGTAAACGCAATACATAATAGTGCATAGTCACTAGTCAGTTAGATTTTTAAACTTTTTTTCTCAAGTCTTCGTAATTTTCTTTTCGCTTTATGATGATAACTTTAATATTTGTTTAATTAAAAAAGTGTTTTACTAAATGCAGAAAACACACAATATCTGACAGAAAATTGTACGTATTTTTAATGATCTAATTTAGTTTTTTGACAGTGACAGCCTCTAATGAAGACAACTTAAATCGAAATTTAAGGATAAAATCCTCAAGTTGATATCAACTTCGATTGTATAAAAGGCTCCTCTTATCCGACAAACACACAATTTGAGTTTTAGAAGTCCCAAAAATTAATAGGAAACTAATAAACTTCAACCACATCATTTTTGAAACTTCAAAACGATCTGCAAAACCCATTATAAGTGATACTTTTTTCCGGAGACGATTTATCCGGCTAAGTTCCTATAGGTTAAAAATTATACTACCCAAATATAGAAAATACTCCTTAAAATAATTCAAAAATACTCCCCATTACATTTTAGAAACGACAGCACTGCGGGCAACTGCAACAGGATGAATGAATGCATATATAAAAAATTTATCCAGTCATGCCGGGTTTATTTGTAAATCTAAACCATTCAAGGAGCCACCTGAACGCAAACAAAAAATCATTCAAATGGGTCCAGCCCTTTAAGAGGAATTCAGTGACATACACACGAACAGCAATAAAAAAAGATAAAATGAAAAAAAAATTATTTAAATTCAATGACAACGATATCTGGAATGTAATTCATAAGCCCCAAAAATGGATCATGTTCAAGTGCTCAGTGACATTTTGGGTAAAACTATTCGACATCTAACAAACATTTTTTGTGGAAGTCTGGTTTCTTTAGACAATAAGATTTTTAAAAATGTCGCTTTGCATAGTTTTACTTGAGGATAATACAAATTTCAGGGAGCAACGTTATTCCAGTGAGAACACTAACTTGGCGGTTGTATACAATTTTATTTTCTCTCTAGTTTCTTTTCTATACATGTACCTACTCAGGCCAAAGTAGTTCCACATCAAAAAGTTATTTTCGAAAAAAGTGTTGCTTAATACATTCTTACGGGAAGGTTTCGGTATATATGAAGGTATGAGGTTATTCCAGACATGAAACAACCTTTCTTCTCAACATAACTTGGCGTCGACAAAACAAGTTTTAAATGTCCACTGCGTTGTCTCGACCTGCTATGACAACCATTTAAAATTAAATACGGCAAAATTTCATGAACACATTCGGCCATGAAAGGAAACACGTTTTGAAAGCATACTATCTTGTTGACCAATTCAAATCATATGAGAGGTGACCAGACAATGCGTTGGAGTCGCTCCTATGTCAGACCACATGCCTAGAGGTCGCTGGGTGGCCAGACCATAATATCATTCAAGTTCTAAATCAACAAACTTTGGTCTCTGAGAAAGATAACCGGGCCAAACTGATAGTCAAAAAAAAAAGTAAAGAGTCCTTGGATGTTTGATTCGAAACTTCTCGATCCAAGGCGCTGCTATCCATTAGACAAGCCAGCCGTTGCAAACTAGATCAGTGTCCAAAGTCCTTACACAACTCATGGACGTTACGTATACCAAAAGTGACAAACTTTTCTCGCACAAAAGTGCCACTCTTCTTAAGAATAGATTATTGGGGATTTTTGAATTTTGAAGAGAATCCTTTCAAACGACTTAAATTATTATTAAAAGTGAAGACCCACAGGCAGACTGATAATCAGTAGTAGCTTCAATCTGTCACTAACCCTTTCGCAGTAAGAACAATTTTTTCATTAAATCAACACTAAATACATGATCTGCTAACGCACAACTTACTCACCCACTCCTATTCGATTTCCAATTACATTTATTCTGTAGGCTGCAGTGACTAACCGCTGACAAACGCCCCAAGAATTACAAAAGACCGATCTGTTTCTGTGTTGCTTTTACAACAAATTATACATTTAGTACCTAGGTTTGTAAACAACATTCATCATCGGCGAGACGATTGGCGTCGAAACATCAATAAAACTGTCATCTCTCTGTTTCTCTCTTTTAACTAAGAGTCGAGGCAGCAGGCCGTTAAATATCAGTGTTTATGGAATTTTCTGTAATTTATTGCGAATAAAAATAGAATTTCGCAAATTCACTGTTAAAATTTAATGACTTACAGGAATGCATTCGAATGAATTTCCGAAAAACTAAGCAGTTTTGATTTTTCTTGTAAGATACACTATTTCAACGAAGGATGAAAAGTGTCACTATCCTCTTTTATTTAAATTTCTCTACAGTTCAAAAAATATCACTCAACAAAAGTTTCTTTTATTTTTTTCATTCCAGCTCCACCAACCGAACAGCAGCGGCCCACAATGAACGAGACGATTTCTGGTAAGTCAATTCAGACATAAAGACATCCTTTTACTCTCACATCCTTGAAATTAAATTATTCATACAATAGACAAAGAAAAAAATATAATTTTTTTCAATTTAACTTTCCCCCCCAATGAATTCTGACTCGAAGTTCGTCGTCATCCTTGTCCTTCTATCTCTATCTTGGTCTCGAGGACAAATAAAGAAGAAAAATGTCCAAGTGTATTACAATTTAATTTTTCACTTCTATTGAATGGCTTTTGGTCTTTCGGGCAGATAAAAATCAAGAATTTCTTGTCATTCATTCCTAGCTGTAATCCTGTCTGGTTTAGAGATATACAAGCCCTAAATGTATGTTACTCGAAGAAAGGATTCAATGAATTAGAAGAACAGGTAACTCCGAGAAACCCCTCCAGAAAGAAGGACAATTGAACTAAATCAATTTGTTCGTATCTACACGGCCTAAATTGATTTTTACGGCATTGTCCTCGTTCCTTTTATCTCCTTGAAGGATAAGAAAAATATCCGCCTCGTGCTTTGGCAATTTGTTTTTCTTTCCGGTTCATGAAGTTCTTTATCACCCTTCTCCCATTTTTCTCGGTCCGTATTGGATACTTGTGGATTGTATCTGGAGGTAAATTATGGGTTTTCGATAATCCTTTTCCATCCTTGCGTGTGGCTGAGGTTGAAGTGAGCTGAGGGCAAACACACCGAAATGTCTTACCTGTTGGTTGTTCCTGGTTATTGGGTTTGTTGTAAACATGACTTTTTTATATGTGGGTCTCTTGTGGCCCAAAAAAACCTATCGGTCGGGCATGTTTTGGTCGTAAAATTTTATTTTTTTCTTCGTAACCTTAAAGTTTAAAATTTGTTTCTTCGCCTTCGCGCCGTTTAAGCGATAAAAAACAATGAAACCAAACTTCCAACAATTTGGTTTAAGTGAGCTCCTTTACTTTTAACTTTTACGAGCTCTGGTAGGTCGGACGAGAGAGTAAATAAAATTTCACAACACTCCAAACTGCCATGTTGTCAAAAATTCAGGATGAGACCTAAACGAATACGACGACGTTAACATCAACATTTTGAGTCATAAATTATATTTTTTGTATTCCTCGCTTTCAAAGGACACGTTGGTTGTCGAGGAGGAGGCTGTGATGGAAATTCATAATAATATGAAGCGAAAGTGTGAAAAATAAAAAAAAGAAAAGAAAACCGGAAGAGTAAAATTGCGTGGAAAAAGGCGAGCAGCTTTTCTTTTGGTCGTCTATTCGGTTGGGTTGTGTTTTTCTTCTCTGAAGTGCCAGAAATATAAATGGTTCATTCATATAATATATTTTTGTTTTGTTGATGGTGACGAGGATGATGTAAGAGACTATGAGGGGCCAGCAACTGTTTTTGAAGCAGCCAGAGTGCTCTGGCTCGAACTGTATTATTATTTAACTTTGATAAAGTTTGGCAAAGCACTTCTTTTGGTAGGTTTTCTTGTAATTTATGTTGGTGTTTATATTCTCGCGTCAAGAAAGACAAACTCGTGAAATTGAAAGATTTTGAAGATGGTTTATTTTTTGTTGAGTTGTTTTGGCTTGTGACTTGTGAGTGTGTGCTTTTCGGTTTGAAATGGTTTATCTGATGAGTTTAAAAGGGTTCGTAAGTTGTAGTTGAGGACATATCTGAATAACTTTTCCCCTCTGTAAGCAAGGCAATTAAATAACCCGCAACTGTATTAAAGAATGTTCGATTATTTTTGTCTCAATTTTTGATCAATGTAAAATTTTTTTGGCAATACATTTTCTTGCAAAATAATTTTTCCACGACAAAGCGTTGCCTTTTTATCGACACTACAAAATCTGTTTTAATTATCTATATCACAACCGGTTCGGGCCTCTTGCAGCAAGTTCTTCCACTTATCCCCTTGGTTGGCAAACTCATCTCAGAAGGCTTCAGACTTCTGGGTTCTGGTCTTCTGAACACATTGAATACTGGCGAGAACAAGACATTAATACAACCGAGAGAGGAAGATAGATACATAGAAAGAAAGCACGCATAACAGAAACCTTCATGGCACTGAGGAGGAGACATAGAGTATATATTGTCTCATTTAATCGCACAGGTGGCGTCAGATAAGTTGGAGATTTTCGTGGAAAAAGAATGCTGCCGAAGCTGGGACTTGAACCCGCAGCGTTTGGCTCATAGCCACCTGCGTCTACCACACTACCGATCCAACTTAGTTGAATGATCGCACTTGTTCAAATTCGTTTTCTTCTACCTTGATAGTTGTTGGTCTTCTGCGAACTTTTCCAACCGTTGCTAGGTTGCTGCCGATGTAGCAACAGGTCTATCTACCCAAGCCTGTACCCCTATCTATTGCTCCAGTCTTTTGCCAATATCTTAAAACTTTTTAAACAAGGATCTGCTAGGTAGTAAGCCCAAACAACTGCACTGTTCTATCGGGGACTGTTCTTCACCCAACCGTGGAAACCAAACACCTTGGTATCTGTAGCTGTCTAATCTGTATAACAATAAAGTTTCAGTGTTGCTAATTGTTTTGAAACTAGGGTTAGAAGAAAATTCTTCCGTTGCCCATCTGCTCTATGTTAACAAGCCAAAGTAGTCCTCGCGTTTTGGATTTCTGAACTGTACCTAAATCCATCTATAGCTTGATAAAAATCCGATTAAATCTTCCTTTTAAATGGGACCTACAACAATTCCTGAGTGGGTGCAAGGAGTTGAGTATCGTCAACCTGCTAAAAAACCTGATATGCAGACTATGGTAAAATATTTCTATACCTAAACAAAGTCAAAAAATATATCACTCCTACGCCCCATCCCCAGCCAATTCTAATACCCAAATAAATATCAGAACAAACTACACAACCCATCCCCATATATCTGTCTCGTTGGAACTCCGTTCTCCATTATTTCTGTGTTCCGACTTCCAAGGCACTCCACAGAGAAACAATATCTTTTCTCTCCACCTCTTCTCTTACTAAATCCAATATCCTAAAAGTGTCTGTAATACCATTTCCCATATCTCCAGTTTTTTTTTCTAAAAGAGAGTTTTTAGTAAATGAAATTTTGAATTTTCCCGTCACGTACTGGCCATGTCCAATTTTAACAATAAATATAAACTGAAACCCCTGCGAAAAGTTGTGTTTATTTATTTTATAAATTTAACATATTTAACACGAATCGGTGCTTGGTTCAAGAACCATCTGCTCGATCTGAGAATTGCAGGTAAATTTTGTTTGATATTTGACGCCTGCGAGAGAAAATCAATTTTCACTCTTTCCCTTTGCCCCTTTAGTTGAGGTTTTTTCTTTGCACAAAATATGGTTCTTGTTACGGACACGTTTTGGGGATATTTTAAATTCGTCGTATCGTGTGGCACCAACCCTTAAGGATCCCCTTTTTCATGAATTATTCAAAAATATCCTTCTAGCTGCAATAATTCTTTCTTCTTGTTCCTTTTCTTTTTTTGCATAAATTTAAGGACGATTACCTAAATCATTTAGCTAGCAGAGCAAAATTTGGGGAATAGTATTTTTGAGGTCCTAGAAGGAGTATTTTATCCGCAAATGAATCATTCGTTTGGTGGTAGTGCAGTTGAGTTTAATCCTTACCACAAGAATATGCGTCTTCGTCTAGTCTCTACTGTGGATGCGTGTGTTTCCTGTTTCCCATCGAAGTGCTTGTGAAATTCCACATTCCCTTATATGTGCTGGGAAACGCACATTCTTTGGTTATTTGTTGGACGGGGGCATTGTGGAGGTATGTGGTAAGAGGTTCCATGTTAATGGATTCTATGATGTGGGGGCTAAAGTGGCTTGGTGGACTTCATGTGGTAATCTAGTTGATAGGCAAGAGAATATGTTAAATTGTTCTTGGTTGAGTCTCAAACTAAATTCCTCTTGTTGGATTTTTACCAATTTCAGCCTAAGAACAAGCAACATTATTATAAAGCGATCTCAAGTATTTTTTGCTCGAACAAAAGGTCGACACCTGAATTATTCCTTACAAAATATTGAACTTCTGCTAAGAGCAACCATCTTTTCACATTTTCTATAAAGCTTCAACACTGTCATCAAGTTCTTTAACACCTTCAATCATCTGTAATGTTCCATTAAACTCAAAAAAAAAAAAAACGCTGCCACTCGAACGGAATAAAAGCTATAAGGAGCCTTTTGTTGACTTTCAGCCACCTGCCGAGCGATGTTTTATTAAAAATAATATTTTTTGACGTATCGTCATCGTCCTAGGGTTTGTCTACGTCTCGTCGTGCGTCGCATCGGATAGCGATAGAGCAAAAGAATACGAACAACTTTTCTTGTTACTTTGCATATTCGTTGGCGCACTTGACAACTTTTAACTTCTTCCACATCTTCTTCATCATCGAATATGAACTTTTCTTTTTACTTGTTTCCGTTTTCCGGTTCTCTGTCTGAGACTGGCAGAGTGGATTTTTTTTGTTACTCATGCTTCTCAGGTGTACTGTGCGTCTTTTTATGGGGGTTTGAATTACCCCGCGTTTTTTGGTTTGAGTCGTTTGTTTAACGAAACAAAAAATATTTATGACAGACTCCCTTCCTAACAGAAGCTAGATCCATTGTTTATACAAAGTCGGATTGAATTTTCGAGAGGATGAGGGGGTGAGGTGATGCCTATTTACTCTCTAAGATTAGAATGATGTTTGTTTTTTTTTATGCATGACATTCAGTTGGCTTAACCACCGCGCGTCACCGTTTTGTTCGCAGGGAGCGTTACTTGCACCTGTGAGTTTCCGAACGACCGACGCGACGCTGTGCAAGAACGATGACTCTGACAAGGGGGTGAGATGTTTCGTGCTCTGTATGAATGTCGAAACAGGACTTGAATATTTTAACCGCACACACAATGGTTGCGGTTAAGGTGAATACATGCAATGACGAAGGTTTTTGTGGAGCAACCACAACGCGATGATTTAGAGCGTTCCAGACTTTTTAAACACGCTATGTGGTTTTTTATTTGCTTGGAATATGTTTTAGGCACATGTCCAAAAAAGACTTGAGGTTGGCGGCGAAAGTGGTTTGGATGCCGGCCGGTTTCCAAATGCCTATCCATGAATGAATGACTTAAATGAATCAGAAATTCATTGAAAGAGAATGGATGTTTTGTTTATTAAAGAGATTGGGGAAGTATTTCATGAAATTGAGAAAAGAGTTTGCTATTCAAATAGTGTAAACAGGTGAACATGGCTCTTTTTTTAACATCATTTTACCTTGAATCTATTTGTAGTTGAAGCTTGTTTGACATATCTTTACTGTGTGTTCAATTCCCATATTTGGAAATTAGATCATCACTGCTCAATATAGCTGTTATCTTTCCTGACGCAGAAAGTTGTCCTCTACAATGCTAATCCCTAAAATAGCTTGCCCAAGCAGAAGATTTGAATAGATAACATTTATACTTTTCATTTATTTGATTCCAATGATAAAAATGTAATGGGTTTCGTGAAAAATTACATAAAAGTTTACCCAAGCAACAAACTTAAACTTACCGCACTATAACCAACTTTCGTCAACCAATAGTGACAAAAAAAAGTAGCTGACAGCAAAAATTCCTTTCCTGAATCAAATATTACTTCCGTTACCAGTAACAGCTGCATTGGCAAATAAATTGCATGGACCATCCGACTGTGCGTCGGTCGCTCGCTCTCGAAGTTCCACTGACAAATTCAACATTAATTATGTACACGAAACCCTCATCCGAGGTTTGTTCTTTATTCAGAACTAAGTAAGTGAACTCTATGTACGCTGTCTGCGGCGGACGTAGCACGATCTACAACATTGAGGCCGAATCTTTACATAAAGGCTCAAAGGTAGGTCTATAGGGTCTTACTTAGTTGCTCAGTCTGACTGGAGCTGCCGTTGACTGCGCCACTGCAGTATATTTTAAAAGGATTGATCCTTTTGTAGACACAGACCTCCCCATCTCTTTCTTTGCTTCCACCAACAATTTCCCCTTGAAGTTGACACCTTATCTATATTAATCTGAGTAGCATAGGTAGAGTAGTAGGGTGTTAACGGCCACGTGGCGAAGATGCGAATAGTAGGAGTTATATACGGATTCTGTTAAAGGTATACCATTTTCGCTGAAGCTATCTTGAAAGGTTGTGAGTCTTCCTTATAAACACAACCAATCTTCATAACATCATAGTAAATAAACCCTTCACTAAGAATTTTATCTGCTAATTTTTGCCTTATCATAATTGATTTCTTTTAAATAGCTTCGTTTAGAACTCCCTTCCGTAAATTCATTTTGATTTTCACGTTATTACAATTTTTCCTTAAAATAAATTAAAAAACAAAACACATTTGTAGCTTAAATAAAATTCCCTTTAAAATAAAATAAAAGGATATTTTCAAAAATCTCTCAATTCTCACTAAATTTATTCATAACCGCTCCACAAAAAAAGGGTATACCCAGAAACATCTTCACAAACACCATCATTCGTCCTCCATTTGCATTTCTGAGATTTGAATCGCAACCATAATCTCGAATCCGAATCAAAATCATATTTTTTGTTAGTCCTTTTGTGTGATAAATGAGTAACATAAAAAAGAGAAATATTTATAAAAAAAAATTATGCTAAACGGATTCAATCTCACATCAGAATTCCGCCCTGCATAAAAAATAACAACGCCATTTACTGAAAACAGATTCGCTTCATGATTTTTTGTCAAAGCTGTTTTGCTAGAATATTGGTCGTTTTGAATTTTGCCAAACAAAGCGAAAACAAACAAACGAATGACACGATACGAAAAAAGGACGAATTTAATTCACCCAAAGTACTGTGATTATCATTTACATAATATTGCATTCTTTTTGGCTTTGATTCTGGCAAAATTGTATTCCCTTCCCCTCACACTTGAAACACCAGTCAAGAGCAAGACCAAGAGTTTATATTACAAAAGTCTCCAAGGGAGACATGACAACAAAAAAAAAACTGCCAAGCGTTAGGTTACCCCTCTCTGAAGAGACATTTGTTAATAAGCCAAGAAGTATGCAAAATATTGAGTGTCGAAAGCTGCAATAACTCGCACCCATGAATGCCATTGTCGTCTTTTAGGAGCTTTTTATTTTCTTTCTTCGTTTTGAAATTATTCTCCCTTTTTGCAAATAGTGTGTTCGGTTCGAGTGGTATTGTCGACGTCCGTCGAAGTCATGTTGACTTTTCATCCTTCGAGAATATGGTCATCATCTTGGATTATGAATGTCGACTATTTCCATTGAGTGTGTATATTTTGTAAAGGAATCTTGACCTCCATCCATTCGACCGACACGCTTTGATCCTTTTAATAAATATTTAAATAGCATAGTTCCCCTCCTTCTGATCCTTGAAAAAAGGAGGAAGATGAAATGGCTTCTTTCTTGTCTTTTCGAACTTTGCGTCAACTTAATTAAGTAATTGCCAGAATGGTCATCTTTTCTTTTCAAAGAAAAAAATAAATGTTTGTCCTACTTTCGTTCTTGTCGTGTAGTTCGGAGTAGTTATAGGAGCCTGTGATTCATTAAAATAGAAGTTCAGTTTTTATAGGTGATGTGTGCTCCGTGGCGGCGCCGCCGTCAGAAACTTTTCCAATTCCACTTGATTCGATCTAATTAAAGACGAGAGGAAAAAGTTTGGGGTTTTCTCTTTGCCGCTTGATGGAACACTCATAAAAATATGTAGGCTCGAGTTTCAAAAGTTTTTTTTCTAGTTTTTATGTCCCTATGCTGACATGTGGTATTGGGATCGAGATGAGGAATTGGTTTGCTTAGAAAAACGAATCTAATGGAGCGTGTATCATCGACTATAGGACCTACATAGAGGCTATAAAACTTACTTGAGGATTCATTGAAGAAAATGAGGCGAATAAACGGCAATGAATGGTTTAAATTGATAGCAGTGATTTAATTAAGAGAGCGGATAGTGGTTGTTTTGTTTAATTATAAAAGGAAATAAAAGGATTAAGGTAATTGCCCATGAAAGGGTTAATGATGCAATAAAGGAGATATTTTTTTACTTTTGTAAAGCACAAGAGTGGGTCACATTCTTTCAAAGATTGAATGTAATGCCTATCAGAGATTCTTTTTCCATCCGTACTCCAGAAATGTGGTACGTATTTGGCAGCTCCGCATCTCAGTACTTTATTCCGAATAAAATTTGTAATAATCTTTTCTTCTTTTAAAAACTGCAATGTGTGTGGTGTCTAAAAAGGGTGTTCGCATCCCCCATTAGTGTTTTTAACAAGTAGAAAGGAGTAAACATTCCATAACTTCAGTCTTTCTTTCACAATTAAAATTCGAACGTAAGAAAACGTCAAAAACTCCGCTTCATTGACATCCAATTCAACACTCATGTTTGCTTGCTTTTTAATTTTCCTCCCACCGAAGTCCTTCAGTTCAAATAGTATTGGCCCCCTCTAGAACGCTCGTTTGTTTATTTGAATGTGTTTTTGAGGACTGCCCTGAAGCCTTGAAAAGCTGCTGTGCAATAAGTGCTCTGACATGTCCAGACTCCCAATTTCCCTCTCCCTAAGCAAACCTCAGCACACAAAATTCAAAACGCAGCAACTTAAATACATTTTAATCGGAAACTTGTTGGGTGCGAGTCCAAGCTGCCATTACAAAGGCTCCTCGTTGTTGTTAATCTAAGATTGATGTGAACGAGCCCCATCTGTGTCCAATAAAATCGAAATGCCCGCTAGCTGTTTGCCAAGCTCGGAGAGACCAACCGATAAAAAAGGAATCCTTCACAATCGACAAAACAGAGAGTACAAGAAGAGCAAATAGAAAAGGAAATTCCAATAGTAGGCTGCGTTTCATTTTGTCTGGTTGTTACTTGCGCTGTCCTTCCCTTTCGCTTCATTCTGTTTGTGCAAAATTTTAATATTGAAAACCATAAATATCGAAAAACAGCGAGTGGAGGAAGGACATGCTGCAATATTGCTACACTTGCTGAAGCAATTATTATTGTCCCAGCTATGCAGACTGCTGTGGCATGGGGAGGTCTATAAATATAAATTGAACATGGGTCCTTGGTCCGTTAAGTAGTTTGGAATGTTTTCAGCGACGGCGATGCAAATCAAAGAAGGAATCCCAAAGCCTTCAGGCGGGTGTCTTTATTTATATTTGAGGATTAACCTCTAGATACAAAAAAGACTCATTTATCATTGAAAATATTTTGAAATTTTTGATGCAAGTACAGCCGGAGGGCTTTCAAATTATTCACAAAAAAAAATCCATTTCACCCATCACTTAAAGTCTCTTTACCTCCTTACGGACTTAACATTTCTATTTAACTTTTCTAACATCATCAACCTCCATTCAATGCGCAGTTACCTGTCACCTCACATGACTCGAACCCAAACGTTACCAAGATCAAATTATTATCTCTATTCGAGATCACTTCTTGAGCTGCTTGCACATTCCTTCGAAGCAGAAACGACACCTCGGCCACGATGAAGTACATCGAGATACATGTTCCACAACACTTCCAACTAATAAACAACAATAACAACAAAATTCTGGATCAAATATCAAAACGCCATTGTAAGTAGTGAATGCCTGTCTGCAGTCGGTCGTCCCACTGAATTAAAACGGAAACATAAAATCTTCTAACGTAACCCCGTGATTCATTCATTCATCCGTAGAAGCAGTGTGAGACTTTGAGAGAGCACGAATACGACGACTCGTTGCTAAACTGCATTTAATACAAAAAAGCTGAAGAAGAAGGAAACAAAATCCCGCATCAGTTATTTTCTACTTAGCACCATAACCACGAGACGCGAGAGTAAGTAAGTGCCTAGTCCAGTTCTTACACTGCTGTTAAATGATCATGCTTACTCGAGAGCTTCTTGAGGGAGATCACCCATTCGGTTCCGTTCGTGTGCTGTGCTTGCTGGTTGGTTTGCTAGTTGATTCGTTCGTGTGATCTGATCTCGTCTCGTTAATCACGTTGACCCAATTCCTGGAGCAGTAGTCCGATAAATCGCTTAACTGGGTTTTTATGGCACGCTGCTGCTGCCATGGTATGTTGTTGTTTTTTTCTACCTTGTTCGTTATCTCTTTGTTCGAATTGCAAACGCATTTTATTGAAGAAAAGAAAATGGAAGCTATCTATAAGGTGATTTATGTTTATCAGTCAGTGTGGCTGTTGTTTGATGGATTAGGTCTGCGTTTGATGGTATTCGAGGTGAAAATTGACGTTAGTTATTTCGAGTGGAGTATGGTAGGGATGAACAGATTAAAATGATGTGAAGAATTGAGTTGTTTGGCTTCCAACTCTTGAAAGGAAGAAGGTCCCTGTCGTAAATACATAACAAGGAAGTTAGGCTATTGCTAGGATACACATCAAAATTGGGCCACTTATTTTGAAGCTAGAAAGGAGACTCCCTCTTTAAACTCCTGAAAATCACACCCATTGTAATCGGGACTGAGGCTTAATATCCGTCTGTGGAAACTCAACAGCTTGTGGTCTGTCAAAATACCCACAAGAAATCGTAAAGATTTTAGGTAGGTGAATCTCGTCTTGTCAAATTTGGTCCATACCATACCTAAATGCGTCATAATTCCGGTCCCTGGCCGTGGCACATATTTCAAGGCTTTTCCATCTTTCATTGATTTGTTGGAGTATTTTGTTACCAAAATTTATGCTGTAATTTAAAGCAGTTGGTTTTTGTAGAACAGTCAATGCAGGTTTGGTTGAGCGCCAACTTGTCAGCCGGGCAGAGTCTAATGTTATGTTGTGAGCCTAAAAAAATAGAGTGGTGTGACAGCTTTTAAAGAGCCAAGGCCCAAGTGGCATACACTCATCAACAATTCTCTGAGTGCGTGTGAAGAATTGAGGGGACCAACAATGTAACGCTCATTCCGTACGGTAAAGTTGAGAAGCACTTTTTTCATGACAGATTGATACTCCTGGGAAGGTTTTCGCAAGAGGCCAGTACCTTTTATGGACACGAGTAGGATTCGAACCCACAACGTTCTGCGTAGCAGCCAACACACATAACCACTAATCCACGGGCACTAGTGTGAGCCTGGATCCTATAAAACCATAAGTTCTTGGGGACAATAATTTACAGGCTAAGATTTGATCGTTGTACTCGTAGTAGGAATCGATTTAATGCTGTTTGGCTGTAAACGAATACGCTGATTGATTGATAGCGCTTCTGGTTGAGACCTGTTTTGCTGCGTATATCACTGCCAATACTTCGGCTTGGATGACGCTGCATTAACGATAAGTCTGACGGAGTTGGTAAGGTTATGTTTTTCTGACAAGCAGTATCCGTTCTCGATTCGTCAATGTTAATTTTTCCCCCAGTTTGCGTTAGTTTTTTTTTATAAAGCCGGATGCTTTTTGTTCTAAAAAAAGGGACATAAGTCCGTAATTTTTCTTTTTCATCAAACACTATTTTTATAAACAAAAATTTAATTTTAAACTTAAGCCTTTCTTCATCGCAATTCGAACGAATTTTTAACTTTTATTTTCAGGAATTTAGATTTATCCAATCTTTTTAAACTAGTCATCCATTTTTCAAACATTTAAACAAATATCTGACCTAATTTAGTTTTCAGCTTAAATGAAACAGTAAACTTACATGTTCTGAATGGGCAATGTAAATAATCATTATGTGCTTACAACTAAATGCTGGAACAATTGAGAATGTTGCGTTCATTAAAATGTAATCCGCCAGACGATAAGTCAAGATCCGCAACCTTACCCGCCGGACTACTTTGTTACGACGACAACCAATCTGCGTTTATTTTGACTGCCTTATATTTCAGTTCGGTAAGGCTAAAAACACACCGAATAAGACAAAAAGTTTGTTCTGTCTTCCCAGACACAAGTCCATTGCTCTTATGAGGCAACACACACCGAAAAAGACACCACACGATAAAAGGTATTGTCCGCTCGTCGGTTGCAGTAAATACATGGGGTTGTATAGGAGCAAAACACACCAAAGAAGACAAAAAGTCCCAGACAAAATGTCAACGCCTAAAATTACACATCGCTTTATGAAGCAACAAACACCATGGTGAACAAGACAAACAAACAGAAATCGACAAAAAAACGTGTCAGTTGTATAGGTTGCATAGGAGCAACAAACACAGATCACAGAAGCGGACAAAGACAAAGACAAGACATTTTGTCTTTGTCGGCCTCGGTGTCCGACACGTTTTTTTTTGTCGAAAGACAAAAAGACGTCTTGTCTGAATTGGTGTGTTTTTAACCTAAGGATTCAGTGCACGAACAAAATTAATAGAAGTTAAGAAGTAGGTATTTTTAAACCCTATTTTACCTTGACCTTTGTTGATCTGTCTAGATCTCAACATACAAATTTTCTTTTTTGCAATTGAGTGTTTAAATTTTGAGATCAGTAAGGACATTTACGACTTCACTGTTTTGCACATTGTTGAAAGCCCCTTCAATGTTCAAAGAGGCAGAGTGAAGTGTTTTTTTGTTTCTATTGATCTCAATCCTTTTGCTTCTGGACGAGGCATGCTGCGTGGGGCATAAAACTTCTGGCATCAGACTGCTTCAAGGACTTCAAGTCCTTAGAATAGACCTCACTGTTGATTTATGGACGCCTGGTATTTTAGTGAAATTAACACAGAAAAATCAGGCTGTTCGATACAATGTTAATCAAAAGAAAAATATGCGTGAGCCTGATATGTCTTGGGGCTTAATACATTTTGATATCAATTGTAACGGGTTACGGAAAAGATGAAAGATTTCCATGGTATGTCATTGTCTGGCACTTTTCTTCCTTCTAGCTCAGTCAGATGGGATGGGTAATGATGATTCCATAATAACCCTTACAAAATAAGTTCGTGCCAGATAAACAAAAATAAAAAAAAATAATCGCCAAATAAAAGCCAAATCCCTAATTTACATCAAAACGTATCAAGTCAGATGTTATGACTGATTTGTAGCAACAGCTACACGACATGCCCTTATCCAATAGTGTTATTAAACACCGCCTTGCAATGTTCGCCGTTATCAATCTGTCAACACTGGCCCTTAGCACAAACAAATGTTCCCTCACCTCTCCCTTTGATCACTCACATTATCTCCAACATCGCCGCTCACTCACCAAATTTTTGTCTTTAATCCGTCATTCTCAAATAATTAAGTCACAATTTAAATTCATTGCATTTTAATATAAACATTAATAATAATCATATAGAAAAGATGAACTACATACTAAACTTGCATCTCAATATTCAAATAAAGAGCAATCAAATTAAAATAAACAAAATAAAGTAATAGATAATGAGAGCTTAACACTTAACCAATGAAGTGATTATGATCACAAAAGAAATATCCATGTAAAATAGTCAAGTAAAACTTATCAAGATTTGTACTTACTCAATCGTACTTTTGTTGCTGGAATCTGGCTGGTGTGCGCACATCCACCGATGATCCGCTATCGTTGAGTTTGATTAGAATTTTTTTTTTGATTATGGTTGGGATTATGATGATGATGATCACTTCTTAAGGTTAGGTCAGAATTCGATTGGTTAATAATATTAAGTAGGTCAGAGGTCACAATTTATATATTATTATATTATGAAAAATGAAATGACTTAATATTTAAGTAAAAATAAATGGAAATTATTTAACAAAATTCTAAAAAAATTCTTCAATTAATATTGTTCTTGGTTTGGTTTTTTTCAGGTTAGTTAGACTTTAATTGGTTGTTGGATGGAATTTCAAGGTTTTATGGGTATGTCCGGGGATTGGTCTTGATAGGTGGCGGTTGCACGTGTGTTGCAATGTTAGTCTTCTTCTGGGTTTTGGTTTTGGTGGCAGTAATTCGTGCCAATTTGTATTTCAAGGTTATATGGGTATGTCCGGGAATTGGTCTTGTCAGATGGTGGTTGCACGTATGTTGCACTGCAAGTCTTCTTCTGGGTTTTGGTTTAGGTCCCAGTAAGAAATGCCAATTTGTTTGACTTTTGCCGAATTTCGCGTCGGAACGCAGTTCTTATTTGAACTAATTTGGCCACGCACCAGAGGTGCGTAGGCTTGACAAAACGTGGTTTCTGTAGCCTGGTTTTCTGGTGCTGATATGGGATGAAACGGGAATGGATTTTAATAAGAACACCTCAGAGAAGAGAAGTGGCCAGAATCTTACCTGTGGCTTCGTTTGATCGTGTTTAAAATTGATCTTAAAAGATCAGTTTGAAAGTTTGTGAAAGGATTTCACAGGTTTTTATGCTTCAGGACTGGTTCCTCACTAATACACTATTTTCTATCGCGATCGATTAATTTGCTGTTCGTGTTATTATTATTCGTGGCTAAACTCTTTCTTTTAACTTGTGTGTCGCAAATCAAGCTCAAAATTAAAAAGCTCTAGATCACGTCTTTACTTGTGGACGATTAATTTGAAAAGACAGAATTTTTTCATTCTCAGCTCAACATCGATCGTAGGCGGAAATTATGCAGTCGAGTTCGAAAAATGGGAAATGCGTTCAACACGTAATACTCATTTTCGAATTCCGTGTGTGTTCATTTTTTTTTCTGTATAGATGAGCAATGCGAATTTACACATAGCGATTTTACTAAAGTGGTTTGGGAAGTAAAAAACAAAAATCATGACAATTCGTTCAGCGGAAGGATTAAACTAATTATCTGTCAAACAGACATGGGCTAAATGTTCACGAAATAAGTACAAGTTGAGAAAAAAAAACGTTAGGTGGTGGAACCTTTATATCCAACTCCACCTTTGGTATTTCAATCCGATGCCTTGACTTAAAAATTTGATACAGAAATCATAAGAATAATAAGAGAATTCACTACGGCGTATACGTACTATTTATTTTGAATGTAAATCTCAATGTAGCAATCAGTTGTCCAAGGCACATATTCAAGCTTCATTCTCATGAGTGGTTTTGGAAGAGAAAAATCATGACACAATATAAAGCTGTTATGTTGTTTGAACAACGATAGCAACTTAGAGGTGCTTCCACCAATGGCTTTTTCCGTCAATTCCTTTGTTTGGCTGGAGTTATAGCTATTTCACGGGTGCCAAGCCGATCATCAGAATCCTTTATTAGTGGTGCTGCCTAGTTATTTTTCATATTAATCGAAAAACTTTTTGAGTTCACTTTGGGATTTGAACCTAGACCAGCTAGTTGTGAAGCCAATGCACTACGCATTGCGCTAACAACTCCACTGATTTTTGGTTTCCCATTGCAGACTTTTTTTGTTTATCAATTTGCATTTTATAGCAATATTATAGCATTTTATAGTTATAGCTATTTCACGGGTGCCAGCACCCAGCTATAACTCCAGCCAAACAAAGGAATTGACGGAAAAAGCCATTGGTGGAAGCACCTCTAAGTTGCTATCGTTGTTCAAACAACATAAATGCGGAATTGACGGACGCAGCTTTTTGTTTTTTGGTCGTTGAGAACCGTTCTGAACGATTCTGAAGATGACAGTTCTTGTTCTTAAGAGAACAGAAAAACGATTCCGAATTTGGAGTCGGAATCAAAATCAGAATCACGCATGCATGGACACACTCGCACATACGTACCCGCCGCAATGTTTACAAATAAAGAAAATAAAAACAATGTCATATGTCATCTGCAATTCTGCATATGAGGTTTCACAAATACGTAGACATTCAACCATTACATTAGAAGCAAGAAAATAATTGTATGTTCGTTTGGTATCCGGAATCGGACAGTTCTGGTACCAATTCCGGATTACCGAAAAAAAGCGCGATAAGTCTGACCTCACGAGGATATATTCCTTAGATATAGCATGATGAAATCGGCACATTTTATCCTATGTTAGGCCTCAGTTATAGCTATCAGTAAAATCCATCAGTAAAAATTGAAACATCTGAAATCTGAATTTTTTTACTGATAAGCATTTATAACTATCAGTAAATTTACTCCTTCGCGCCGCAAACAAGTTCGTTTTTACTGTTCATCTCATCAGTAATTTTTTTAATGATGGCACCGGAACAGTAAGAAAATGAAACGCCATCAGTAAAACGAAATGGAATTTTTTTTGACATTTTGCAGTCAGTTGTTCAGTAAAATGAAATTTCATCAGTAAAATTTATAAAATTGATTTGTTAATAATATTTAACACTAAATGCATTCTTTTTTTTGAAAAAAATAGACGAAATGTATTTTCAACTTATTTCATCAAAATTTTCCTCAAAATATAAGATTAAAGTTTTCAAAATAGCAAAACAAAATTTTTACTGATGGATTTTACTGATAGCTATAACTGAGCCCTTATATCAGTAGGGATAACGTTGTCATTGTAGAATGAAAGCCCTGGCCTATATCTTATTTGCAACCCAGGAAGCTAGTTTCGATCATAAGTTCTAAACTTTCGTCGTAAGATCCTGTCCAACGACCATCGAGCTCTCTAAATTACACAATTGGTATAATGTATAGAAAAATATTTGTTGCAACCTTATGGTTTTGTGTATATGTGGTTAAGGAATACCATGTTATTACAATTGGCGTTTTTCTTTTTTACCTCTGAGCAGATCAGATTACAAGCTGTCAAAAAAATCTGTGTTTCTTTTTTAGCTCAGATATATCGGAGCTAAAAATTTTCATGCTCTGAGCTAAATCTATTTGCTCAGGATAAAACGACCGAGCAAATAGAGCAGATAGCTGAGCGAAGACAACTTCACTTGTTTTTTCGGATTTTGCAGACAAAAACAAACACAAAATTAAAAATGGATTCCCAAGACAGTCGCGCGTCTATTGTAGGTAAACAAAAAATTGTTGAAATAATAATAAGTAAAAAATTACATTTCAGTGTTCAGGTTTGTTTCTTTATTAAATCGGAGTACATTGAATATGAACTGCTCAGAGCTTCGCTTTGACACATCCGTGATCTGATCTAATCTGCTCAGAGGTAAAAAAAAGAAAAACGCCAAATGTAAATTGAATTAACACTTTTTTTTATTTAAAGAATACTAGGTTATGTTATGAATAAGCGCTATGCACTATGTAGGTACTCCCAACTTTCGGTATCCGCAATAAAACATTCCCAGTGTACTAAAACAAATGTACATTATTTTTTGCCGTTAAGACAAACAAAATACACTCCAACTTTTCAGCGACACAAATATGAATTGCAAATGAGCTGTACAAAATTCACAGACAGACTAACTTTTTTTTAAATTTTATTCGTCCATAAAGTTTTTAAAACATTTTTTTTTTTTTTTGAAATTAAAAATAAAAAGTTTTGTCATTGCAATTTGCATTCATAACCAAAAATTGTAACACAAAATTCTGAATATTTTGTGCAATAAAACTCCATAATAAAACTTCATTAAACACACCTATCACTTCTTAAACTAGCTATGTAGTTTAATATTCATATTTCGACGTTAAAGTAGTTTTTAAGTACTTGGTCGCGTTTTATTGTCAGGTTGTAAAAGTGCCCTTAAAAAACTTTAAACATAGGAGATTGTTGTCACTGGTTTTATAGAGCCAAATAGAATTTCTTGTAATTATATTTTGAAGTGCTCTTCCAGTACTAAGAAGAAACAAAAACACTTAGCGAAATAATTATGACGTTTTCCAGGTCACTTGAGTCAGAGAAATTATTTTTATAATTATTTGCTTGTGTGTGTATGCTAGGTTTGCCTTTGACGGATGAATGTCACTTCACTTGTGATAACTTTGAAGTGGAAAAGTTTTCAAGTTAAGGAAGAAAGCAAAATATTGACGGGAAGCATTGTTCTTGGGGAGTTCAAGGATTTCGAAAAAGTTAAGGAAGACAGAAATGTTTGGATCGAGAGCTTAGCACTGAGCTGAGGAAGATATTGATTCAAAAGTTGTACTAGGTAGTTTGAGGTTAAACATGATGTCAAGTTATTCAATGCCTCCAGAATGACAAACCCTTGCAATCTTGCTTTAAAATTTATGAGAGGGAAGCCAAAGTATACCGAGTTATGCACAAAATGTAATTATTTTAGGGACAGGGACAGCCCTTAACTTGCCGAATGATCATCATATTCGTCATCGTCACCTGTCCACCATCCTTGCAGCTAAACTACAGCCCCATGCGTCATTCAAACACGTCATCGGACACAATCACAGCTGCCGAATGGAATAATTTTCAAACACCAGAGCTCAAAGAAAAAAAATGGAACTTGCTTCTAATTAAACTTCGCTCATCCACTTTTCTGTTTATATACGTTCCATACGGAAATTAAATTCCAGTCACATATTAGAATGTCCTTTTTTCCACTCTTTTGCATCCACACAGTGTCGCCGTCTTCAATCCCTTCAAATATTCGCTTAGGCGATTAATTTTTTCCGGAAGGACATGCTTCCATCCAATCAAACCCATGCACGTTCGAAACACAAAAAATGCCCCGATATGGAACATATGTCAAATACGACACACCATTTGGTGATTCGGCTTCGAATCAAACCCAGACGAGAGCACAAATATCCGTTCCATGTCCGAGCATTAAATCAAGCAAACATTGAGTTAAATTCCATTGCAGTATTTAACCAGAAAGAACCAACAAAAAAATAAAAGGTACCTTCTTTGCGGGCTCAATGGAATGTCCCTTCCTCCACAAGGACAAAAATGACAAATCAGGGTCGACTGTAGTAGTCCAGCCACAATGCAGACAAAAAGTGTTAAATTTAATTAGATTCATACTCGAGAGTGTATGTCTCCAAAAAGAGGGCAACGAAAAAAAGGTTTTATTTACCAAAACGAATTTTTGCGGTTCATTGAGAGCGAGAAAGTGTTGCAAGGATTAGTTGGCTGTTTTACTTGTCTATTTTTTTGTCAAGAAGACATGAAGCAAGTGTAATTTACTTTTTGTCAAATGGGGGTGTCTGTACTCCTTGAAGGGAATACAAAAATGTTGTTTTTTAATCTTTCAAAAGGATTCTACTGCCTCATCGGGGTCTGGGGGCGAAACAGAAGGAGTGTTGTATTTTTTAAGAAATCGAACATTTTTGTTTGTAATGTCTGCTCCAAGGATATAAATTTTGTATTTTTATTACGAAAGGACAAACTTACAACTTGAAACACTTGTCACGGTTTACCTTTAAAGTGGGGGAGAACAAGACTACCCACTTGGGTTTGGAAAAAATGATAAGTATATCATAAATTTAAAGAACGCTTAAGCGACAATAATTTATAATGATCCTGTTAATGACGTAGAGTATGAATTTTGTGGCAGGTAGAATGAAAAATGGACTTGTTTAAGTTTTCAAACAGATTCTTCTACAGAAAAAAAGGACTGACTAGTCTTTGTTACATTTTGTGTCACTCTTGAAAGACTTTATCCCTCACATTTATCCACAACTTCAATTTATATATAGAAATTACAACGAAGTGCCCGGGAATCAAACCTTGCAACTCCATTGGTAGCTGAAGCACTATATAGTAGCTGCGCTTAGCGTGATTCATAACCTGTAACTTCTTGTTAAGCCAGCTCTTCCCTGGAATGGATTTAGACTCATGGGAGAAAGTACTTGAGCTTCCAAGCTATTCAAAGATTCTGAAACTGCTTTTTTGAAAATAGGAGCAAACCACTGAGAACCGTAAAGTCACTAGAACCCAATTGTTATTCGTGATTCCGTTCCTGCTTCTGTTCATTTTAGTTGCAATTAAAAGAAAAAGTAAATTGTATATGACTCAGCTTTATGTTAATGTCAATATTTTTTCCATGTAGGTAATCAGCGTACTAGAATTATAAAACAAAAATAATTATTCAAAAAGCCGCCATCCTAATATTACTCCATCAGTAAAGACACTCCAACAAGCAAGTAAAACTAAGAAGAACTTAAAAAATCTCGATTCAATTGAATTCAACACTTAATTGCCCCAAATTGCAATCTATTATCACTCTTCACTCTCTAAGAAAGCCTCAAAGACTCCAATGGCCTCACAATCCTCCCTCACCAAATTCCCGCATTCCCTCCTTAGTCAATGTCAAGCATCTTGACTTCTGTCAGAAAAAAAAGAAAGGTCTAATTTTCCCATTCACCCAAACAAAAATTCCCTTGCCATTTCTCTATTCTCTCCCTTGTCTGTTGATTCTCCAAAGATCTAATCTTCCAAATTTTTTTGAGAGTCTCCCTCTCGGTCTCCAACTATAGATAGACATAGACACCAAACCTACCACTTAAAACCGTTTACCGGCACGATGACGATCACTAAGTTGTTGTTGCTTGCATTGCATTCTTCTTCGAAGCGACTTGTCGTTGTCATGTTCAGCGTGCTCGATCAAAAAACAAAAACACAAAAAAAAAATACACCAACTTAATTCCCCCACTAGTGCGCCTCAGTCGGTTTTTAGCATTCAGTGCTAACACGTCTCGCGGAATGTGTTCAAACATAAACCGTTCTCTTGGATAAATAATTTGCGAAATAATAAATTTTATCATATTTTGCGATATCAACACATTGAATCGCATTCTTTCTGTTTGTTATTTTTTGCGTTGCCCTCGAAATTGATAAGTGGTTTTGCGAAGTTGCTTGTTTATCTAATCGGGACGCTTCATAAACCCCCTCGCCCTTTCTTTAATATTTTGTTTAATGAATTTAGAGAAGCAGCTGTTTCTCAATTTTCGCTGAGTTCGTCTTGAAAGTCGTCACCGTCGTCGTTGTCGTTTTTTCCTGCGAACGATTTGCGAATTCATAAAAGTGTCACGCAAGAAATGTTGGTGCATATTTGGTGCAAATTGTATTCGCAATTCGGTTTTAAAATGCATCGAGTGTGATATTTAGTTCTTGAATTTTGATTGAAGTGCATTTCTATTAAAAGAAAAAAAACCGGCGGCGCTCGTTAAAAAAAAATAAAACATGCCTTACAGCAGACGCAGCTAGAAGGTGGCGTGGTTAAAATTTTCAAAGCGTGTCTAGCTATTTTTAGCGATCGCCAATTTTTGTTTTCTCAAAAACCATTTGTCCAATCGGAGACTTGCCATATTCGGTTGGAGACTTTATGGATTTTCAGCTTCGCGACTGTCTCATCTGTGCGAGGAAAAACAATGACCACCACCTCGACCATCACGTCCTCCTCCAACTTCGGACGGAGTCTCTTTGAAAAGTTCTTAAATTTGGCCAACTTGAGGTGAGTCTTGCTATTTTTCTTTTCTTCTGTCTTATAAATTGGTTGGGTTGGTTGACTTCATAAAAACAAAACTACAGTTTCTTTGTTTTCACATAAGGCCGGACTAACAGCTAACTGTTATGTTTTGGGAGAGTGCTTTTGTGATGAATCATCATCGTCATCAAGTTCACTGGACTATGAGATGGTGCATTTTTCTCAGGAAATTAAGAAATTGTCATCAGACAGATATTTCCTCTTGGAATTGGAAAAGTTCTTAATTTTTTAAATTCTCCTCATCGTCTAGTCTGGGTGTGGGAAGTGTAGAATTGGAAAATTCTTCGTTGTTGTTGTTTTGGGTTTCGATGAATAGACAGACAATAAGTGAACTAATTTATTGTTTTGAGTGTTTACTTTTGTTTAATGTGAAAATGTGGGATTTTGGATATAGGGGGAATTAAATGTTATTTTTTATTTTCTTAATTGTTTGTTTGAATTTTGGAATAAAGTCTAGTAATTGATGAAACGGCGAAATTTACTGGGAGTGGTATCGGTATGTGAACTTTGAAATTTAGTAAATAAAAATATTCTTGCGGAAGCAGATGGCTTACGCCAAATGTTAATGAATCCACTTAAATTTCTTCCAATGATAAATATATGTATACCTGAATGCTTTTTCTTTCATGTACCTACAGTTTTATAAGTGAAACTGGTCAGTGAAAAAAATTCAAAAAATGTGAGTTCCCAAAAAAATTCCACTGAAATATTGCAGCAATTCTACAAAGTTGATATTTTTGGTAACAAACATAGGTATTGTGGTTTCATAGGTTAGGTAAGGTTAGAGTATTGGAATAAGCAATCTAACAAACTTAGACCAAAAGAATGGTGATACCACTGAAAAGTTTTTCTCCTGAGATGGTGACGACATTTTTAACTTCCCAAAGGAAGTTATTGTAATGGGCCGATTTTGTGAATCTCCAGTTTTTGCATGTGTCGCCATGTTTCGAGGTCACTAGAATCCGAAACAATCCTTTTTATTTTTATCATGATGTCTGTTTGTGTGTATGTACGTATTTGCGTGTATGCGTATATGCTTATGTGCGTGTGTGCGTATGTGCACATGTACGTATGTGCGTTACATTTTTTTCTGTTCGAATATCTCTCGAACCACTCATCGTATTGCCATGATTTTGGTCTCATTCGACGCTACGTTGCCTTGTTAAGAACTGATAAGGTTTCGAGCGAAATCGGCTTTGCGGTACTTTAATGGGGGTCAAAAAACTAAGGCAACAATAGTTAAAAAAATCTTATTTATCAAGAAATAGAATATATTATTTGTCAATTTATTAACAATTTAAAATTAGCTTAAGCGTATTTATTTTCAAGGTTATACGAAAAAACAGTACACATGAGTACAGGAAAAGAATATTTATGACCTTAAATCGGTATAATTGTCAACAGTTTGATTTAAACAATTGAAAATAATTTCAAATGTTATATTTTATTTTACTTTATTACTCTTCTCTGGGAAGTTATTCGTGCGGACCACTCATCGTGGGGTCGCACTCATATTTAATTCTATTCTAAATTGCCGGTAAGGTATGGATGATGTATTGGTCTATATATTCTTCCTCTTTGTTTATTCAGAGCATGCAGTAGATGCTAAGCCTTATTTGTGGAGGTGGAGCTCAAAAGACTTACGGCCTCTTATTCATCTGGTTTTTCTAAGTTCCAAAAATATTATATTGTTTAAGCTTATCAGCTTTTACCGGAATGAATGGCCCCGCCACGCCACCATGACACCATGTTTTACGTTGACTTTTCAGATGAGCATCGAAAGTCGAGTCGTTGTGCCTGATTGTGATTGTAAAAATAAAAGCGATCGTTTTGAAAGCAGCTTGGCAAGGTCTAAGAAGGTTTGCCAGAAACCCGGAAGCTTCTTTTATTACAGATTTTCTACTTGGTTTACTGAGAAAGTTAATCGAGTTCCCTTCTTTCCCGGGAAGATCTTGTGCTAATTGCGATCTATAGGGTGTTTATCTTGGAAATGGAATAGGTGCATCAAAGATGATTTTTATTTTGTAAATTGACATGAAATTAACTTTATCTGGCTGGCTCGGAAGTAGTTTAATCAATTTTCGATCAACTGAACAACGAACTGACGTCTAAATACAAATCATTTTTAACTGAAGTGGAAACTGAACTGAAAACTGAACTGAGAACTGAACTGATAATTTATCGTCTAAAAGGAACTTTATAGAAACGAATCTTGTAATATAAAACAAAACTTGATAAAGAATTTTGTGCTCGATTTAATCATTACTCCATATAAGAAAAGATTGCTAACAATAAAAAAACATGACTCCAGACATCTTGTTTGGTTCATGCCAGCGTATTTATCGTTTTAATAAAAAAAAAATTTGACGTTGATAAAAAATTCCGATTGACCTTGGCAACGAAGCTGAATTCTTTTCAAAACGCAATTTCTTCTCAAATACAAAAGAAAACTTTATCAGAACTTCCCTATTTCACTGATACAACAATATCTCTCGATCATTTGTTCGCATTATTCTCAATTTAATCAATTTACATAACAATTTATTTTGTTCTGTTGAGTCATCTTAACCGTGATCTTAATTTCTTTGTGTGCCAAGACCGAACTCATTCTTAATGTACTGCCTCTCCTCCGACGACAAATCCCATCTTTCTCGATTAAAACTAATGTACAATTTTCTATTCTAATGGAACACTATACATACGGCTGCTGCCTGAACATTCCAAATGCCTCTCGATCCCATTTCTCTCTAGTCTAAATAATGCCTTGATTCATCATCATTATCAACACATACCATTGCATGGACCTAGACTGTGTGCTTGGCATGTGCTCCTCTCGCGAATGCATGCAACAAGCTGCAGCTCGACTAATAGCTCTTTTGTAAAACCAAAAAAAAAAAAAAATAGCAGCCCCCCAAGATCATTATTGTAGTTCGCTTTTTATCTTCTTAGATTTGCCACACAAAGAAAACCCCAACAAATGACCGCCATTGTGAAAATTTGAATGCAATGTGCAATCCAGGACTTCAAACTATACTATAATTACGTTTTTTGTTGTTTATTCTTTTTTCCCGCTCTCTCCCTCTCTGGGGCAGCACTTAAATTCCACTTTAGAGCTTAGTGTGCATTGTTGGACAATATCGTGGAAAATGGGTTGATGTTTCTTTTTTTTAAGTTTGAATGAATTGACATAATTACAGAAACACGAAAGTAATTATGGTTGCATTATTTGTTTGGTGTTTTTCCTCACTTTATTTGAATGAAGTAAATCAACACGAACAACTTGTTTTTTTGAGTATTGAAAAATCGCCCCATCGATCAGCATTGGAGTGGATCAAACAGGCCTGTCGAAATGCCTCACATAGAAAATAAACAGTCGACGTCGAAGTCAACCTAAAATGCAACACTTGGAAAATGACTTCCTTGAAGAAACAAGCAACACATCCCACAGCAAAGAAAACTTGGAAAACAGTGGGGTGTTTGAAAGAAATACTTTGACTTTTTGTATTGAATTTTGGTTAAAAACAGGCGCAAAGAACGCACTAAGTCGATAAAGACTGTCTGCATTGTATCACCTTACAGTTACGGTTATATTGCCAGTCAACTTGCAGCTGACTATGCTTTTGCAATACAATTTCGATGAAAATGCCACAGAATCAAATATCGGCTGTTTTAAAAAGGTGGCAATTCTGGGTATTATTGCTACCGTAACAGTAAAGTCTATGACATGTTTTAGCTTTTCCACCAACTGACAAGAATATTTCATATTTCTTGGCAGAGATAACTTTGGTCCACTATTTTTCTAGCAAAAACTCCAATGTCCTCTTAACCGACCAACATAAACGACTCCACATTAAAATTTAGATACTACAAGAATTCAAAACGCTCGCTATTAATAATTCAACTTACAAACTGAGCTGCTCCCTGCTCGCCAAAGATCACATTTTTTCTCTTTTAATTTCGCATAATGGAAGGAAGCCAGAAAACTGAAAATGCTTGGATCTTAGAGCAAAATTCCAAACGTGCGTCGTCGTCGTAGGTCGTATTCTCGTTTGGCAGACCCTCATTTTTCCTGGTTTCTGCTGTGACATAATGAGTGTAGTGCTGGCTAGCATCAACAGCAACCTCAACTCATAGGTAATTTAGAGCTCTCCAAAGTGGATGGATATTTGTCTGATCGAGTACGTCGCGTAGTCGTTCTTCAGTAATTTTTGCATATGAATGATCTTTTTCGACGTTAAGTGCGTTGACCAGAAAAATAAATTAGGTTGGCACATGTGCCAGAATAAATTTCAAGTCTCGCATAGCTCTTCCCACAAGCACCATCCAGCCTGAACCCCAGTACGTCTGGTAAGTAAGATCGATTGATCCTTATCGATCTTTTTCTAAATTTTTACCGACACGCGACAGGTTTTCTTTTAGTTCTGTGGGATTTAGATCGAGTCGAATGCAGAGGAGATGACTCAACCTCTCAGGAAATGTTGGATTTACTTTATTTTATATATTATTTTTGAAATATTTGGCGAAATTGGTTTTGGCAGGCGAGGGACAACAGTGATGACATTTTTCGAGAGTTGACTTGTTGGTTAGAGTGTTAACCAGAAAGCAACAAGACAAAAAGATATAAGAACGAGTGGGCAGCCGCATTGAAGCGATGTTGTGTTAGCAGATTTCTCGCATAAGCCTTAATAGATATGTAAATGGAAATGAAGGAGTCGCTTCATATGGCTTAAATAGCTATATGATTAAGTAAGCTACAGATCTTCTTCGAAGTTGTTCAATTTATCTATTTTCCCGAAAACCAATTCCATTCCTTTCACACTTCTCAATTTCCCAAAAAAAAAATACAATCCCCCCTAACATGTTTTCTAAGTTCGAAATGATAAAATAAGGTACAAGAGAAGGTGGATCAAACAACCATCATCCAGCTTTTCAATTTCCTAAACTATCCTTCAAGGATGAACGATTTCCAGCAACTCATTTTCAAAAAGTCACGTCAAATAGATAAATTCCGAAAATTACCACCAGTCCTAAGTTATATCTAGTTTTCCGCTCTAAACCCCTCCTCTTTCTTCCTTAAGCTATTATCCCCCAAGACTGAAATCATAATAACCATCAGTCGCCATAGCTCAGTCATCATTAGCCCCTCCGTGTCAGAAGTAGTGCGTTGAATAACTTTTATCTCTTCATAGTCCAAGGGCATAAAAACAAAAACTTTTTAACCTTCTTCTCAAATGAATATTAGGCACTCTTGGCTACTGTTTCGCAGATGAAATGAAATGAAGCAAGATGAGATGAAAAACAAGAGCTCACCAAAACAATACAGTGATGATAATAATAATAATTGTATTTATGAGTTTTGAGTAATTTGCAAAAATTCCATAAAACTAAGCACCATACCATCATCCCTTGTATTCCAAGGATCTGTCGAATTATCCTTAAAGCAATGAGCGAGTAGCGGATAATTAGTAGCAAGTTCTATTTGGGTCTAGTGCAAGTTGAAAAAAACCACAGGAGAAAGAAAAACAGATGTTTTTCAGCTCGTTAGACCGTTTTGCATGAACAAAAGGTCCCGGTCCCGGCCCGAGCTCGACCTAACATGACTGACATGCACAGCACATAGCTGTAAATGAAAGCTAGCGTAATAACCCTGACGTTCTTGGCTTAATGAAATAAATCTCAAATGGTGGTGTTCGGGGGGGGGGGGGGATGAGAGTTTGCAAGCCCTTGGGCTTGTTTTTGAAGAGAACAATCCGAAATAATAAACATTATACAATGTACAGACGGATAAGTGCTTTGTAAAGGTGGTCCCATCAGGACGGGATGCTCCATCGCATCGTCTCTGTCCTCATCCTGAGCTCTTCCGGTTTTGTGTAATTAAATATATTTTGAAGACAATCGAGTTGAGAATTGGAGTAATAGTCGGTCGTCACAGTCAAGTTGGATGTTTGTATTTGTCGGCTGGTTTTGTACCTAGCTTTTTATAGCTCCCGGAGGTGAAATTACTAAATTTATTTGAATTTTTTTTTTCATTGTTTATGATGTCGGTTAAAATTAAAAAAAAAAAATAAACCTTCAATTGAAAGACGACAGGAGTTTTGGTCTTCCATAAACAAAGGCCACAAGTTTAGAGTTTTCAAAGATGAAACCCCAGTCAGCCAATTTAAAATTAATTTTAGTATCATTGGCTTGTGGGCTGAGTTTCAATTTTGTCCACTCAGGACAGATGATGCTCCTACAACTTTTTGTTTTGCTTTGTTCATTATGTTATGTACTGCAAATTATTTAAAGAAATTCTTATTTCGATTTAAATTACCCTCTGAAAAATACAAACAATTCACATTTCTCCCAGTCAATACACAACTAACATCCCTGCGCTTTTACGTTGAGAAACTAAGCTCAAACGTCAGACGTGCTATCTTGATTAAATACAATCATGTTAATCATCTCAATAGTGTTGTCTGTGGTCATGACCATCATGTCATGGTCATTTATTTGTTTGAAGTTCTGATTTTTCCCCGCGTTCAATCAGTGAAATGAATTGAAATTGTTTTACATGAATTATTGTTTATTTTTTTGTAAATTATGTTCAAAAAAATGTGTAAACCATTTGATTCGTGAAGAAATGTTAGTTATTGGGGGCGCATTGGAAAGATTTATGTTTCGCAATATTTAACCAAAGACCATATAACAAGCAAAGATGTCGCACGTAGAACTTGTTATATTATGGTCTTTGATTTAACTTTGTTTTTGAAAACTTTTGGTTTTCTTGTTCAATCTTGCAAAATAACTACTTTCAACAAAGTGAATATGTGTTTCTCAAATATTTATTTATTTATTTGGAAATCGTTTGTGTACGCTCGAGAAACTCAAAAAGTTCTGCACGATTGAGCTGAAATTTTAACATAATATAAAATCCGTATCAAGGATTGTTTTTATGTATTTTTTGCATCAGTCACTAATCACAAACAGTGCCAATGTTAAAAAATAATGCTTTTCCCACTACAACAAAATTAAAACTAAACTGATCAATTTGCAAATACTACATACATATTATTTTCATTGTGAGAACAAATAAGTGTGTCAAATGAGCACCCACAATAAGACATCGAAGCTGTCGGTGTAGTCGTAACCGACTTTAATGGAGCAGCGTGAGTTCTCCATTGTCATTCTGCTCAGACGAATGAGTTTTGTAGGGATGCCAAAACTGGACATGGCATTATACAGTTCTTCTCTACAGATGCTTTCATACGCGACCTTTAAATCAATTATTGATGGTAGCAATTGTACATATGTGTCGATTTGTTTTTTCCAGGACCTGCCGTAATGTGAATATTTGATCGATGGTGGACATTCCTGGTCTAAAGCCACACTGATATGGACCTATCAGTTTGTTGACAAACGGCTTCAGGCGTTCACATGGCACTGCAGAAAAGATCTTATAGGCCTGTACAGTTGGTGCAGTTTAGCGGGTCTCCTTTCTTCAGGATCAGGCAAACAGTGCTGAGGTTCCAATCATCGGACATGCTCTCTTCCGACCATATTCTGCAGATGAGTTGGTGCATGCTCCTTTCCAAGTCATCGCCGGCTCTCTATACATATAAAAATGGAAGTGTGTTTGTTTGTTTGTTTGTTTGTTTGTTTGTATGTCTCTTATAGACTCCGAAATGGCCCAACAGATATTTGTGAAATTTTCATGGTTCATACTGTTACATTCAGTGATGATTTCTGTGAAAAAAAAATTGGAAAAACATCATGGAAGAGTGGAAAAACTGGAAAAACCAAACAAAGGTCGGAAATTAGATATTTTTTGTTTGGAATTTTTTGGTTCAAAATGGGTTTTCGAATGGAAAAATAGAAAGTTCTTGATGAAACTCATTGGTTTTCAAATGGAAAATTGCATGAAATTGTGGATGCATTGATTTTCAAATGGAAAACTGGAAAATTTCAAATGGAAAACTGGAAAATTTCAAAATGGGTTTTCGAATGCGACTCGGAAAACTCATTGGTTTTCAAAGGGAAAATTGCATGTTATTGAAGATGCATTGGTTTTCAAATGGAAAACTGGAAAATTTCAAAATGGGAAAGAAACTCGGAAAACTCATTGGAAAGCAAGAAAAAGTAAACAAAAAATTGGAAAAATGGAAAATTTGAAATGCAAAAAAAAAAATGGCTAAAAAAAAATCTCAAAAACACTCTTTCATATGAAATGCATTAGTTGTGGTAAAATGAGTGGTAAAATGGAAAACTCCAGAAGAGCAAGAAAATCCCAAGTCAAATTTTGAATGGATTTTAAAGAATGGGAAAATAGAGAATTCTTGATTTTGGTAATTTTTTATTTTGAAACACTGATGTTTTTAATGTAAAAAAATTATTTTGCTGTATTGCTCCATAACGGTAACTCTCAGAGCAATCATAAAAAATCCTTTTTTCATTCAATATCATGGTCAATGTGTTTTATACGCAACAATTAGGGTCGAAGAACTTGAAATGTTTACACAACAGCAACATGAAGAGCGAAGTGAAACCGAAATGATTCGCGTTTTACAAATCCGTGCACCGCAGGCAACGGGGCGTATAGGTACTTACCATTTGGTTTTGTTTTTTTGATATCGCTTATTTGTTTAAAGACGGATCCATACATACGAATTAACAAAAAAACAATGCAAACGATAGAGGAAGAGGGTTACAGGTAGAAATTGTGAGTAGTGGTGGGTAGCGGGTAGTGGGGTAGTGAATAGAAGGTAGCGGGGAGTGTGGTTGCGGTGTATACAAAAGTTTATGTCTTTTATTTGTCGATTGAGGTATTTGCAATCACAATCAATAAAGCTCAAGGTCAATCTTTAGAATTGTGTGCTTTAGATTTAGATGCGGATTGCTTTTCCCGAATACGCAAACCAGATAGTCTTTATACCTACGCAGACAGCGGAAAAACAAAAACTATTGTATATCCACAAGTATTGCAAAATTATGAAATGTTTTCTTTGTTTTATTTCTCATTTCTCAACCATTCAATCACAATGTGCCACTGTGAAGCGTGGCAGGGTACAGCTATAGACATATAATGTACTTTAATTAATAGAAAGATAATTTGGATTTTATTGAATTGACATTTGAATTTAACAATAGTAACGTATTAACATATACAAAAATCATTATGACATGGCATTTGCCATCTGCCAGATTGACAACTATAATATACTAGCTGACCCTGCAGACTTCGTACTGCCTCAATCGATAATCGATAACCCTCTTCCTCTATCGTTTGCATTGTTTTTTTGTTAATTCGTATGTATGGATCCGTCTTTAAACAAATAAGCGATATCAAAAAAACAAAACCAAATGGTAAGTACCTATACGCCCCGTTGCCTGCGGTGCACGGATTTGTAAAACGCGAATCATTTCGGTTTCACTTCGCTCTTCATGTTGCTGTTGTGTAAACATTTCAAGTTCTTCGACCCTAATTGTTGCGTATAAAACACATTGACCATGATATTGAATGAAAAAAGGATTTTTTATGATTGCTCTGAGAGTTACCGTTATGGAGCAATACAGCAAAATAATTTTTTTACATTAAAAACATCAGTGTTTCAAAATAAAAAATTACCAAAATCAAGAATTCTCTATTTTCCCATTCTTTAAAATCCATTCAAAATTTGACTTGGGATTTTCTTGCTCTTCTGGAGTTTTCCATTTTACCACTCATTTTACCACAACTAATGCATTTCATATGAAAGAGTGTTTTTGAGATTTTTTTTTAGCCATTTTTTTTTTGCATTTCAAATTTTCCATTTTTCCAATTTTTTGTTTACTTTTTCTTGCTTTCCAATGAGTTTTCCGAGTTCCTTTCCCATTTTGAAATTTTCCAGTTTTCCATTTGAAATTTTCCAGTTTTCAATTTGAAAATCAATGCATCCACAATTTCATGCAATTTTCCATTTGAAAACCAATGACTTTCATCAAGAACTTTCTATTTTTCCATTCGAAAACCCATTTTGAACCAAAAAATTCCAAACAAAAAATATCTAATTTCCGACCTTTGTTTGGTTTTTCCAGTTTTTCCACTCTTCCATGATGTTTTTCCAATTTTTTTTTCACAGAAATCATCACTGAATGTAACAGTATGAACCATGAAAATTTCACAAATATCTGTTGGGCCATTTCGGAGTCTATAAGAGACATACAAACAAACAAACAAACAAACAAACAAACAAACAAACAAACAAACAAACAAACAAACACACTTCCATTTTTATATATATAGAGAAGATTTAATCTACATATATGTATATATAAAAACTAGCTGACTCCACGAACTTCGTCTCGCCGCCCATCGTCTTGCCGCCCTTCAGAGCAACTCCATTTCGAAATTTTCCAGTTTTTCATTTGGAAACCAATGCACCTGATGCATATTATGCAATTTTCACTTTGAAAACCAATGAGTTTTCCTAGTTTTTCATCAAGAACTTTCTGTTTTACATTCGAAAACCCATTTTGAAATTTTCCAGTTTTCCATTTGAAAACCAATGCACCTGCAATAATTTAAGAAAAAAATTCCCTAAGAACCATATGCAGACTAACACGAACAAAATTAGCCAAATCCGTCCAGCCGTTTGTGAGTTATGTGGAACGTTGTACTCGCATTCCATTTTCGTTTGTTCCCAGGACTCAGAAATGATTGTTGGGAAGTGTAGCATTATGAAACTTGTTTTCTTTTTTTTTTTTAAGTTTGCGGATAAGCATTATCTCAAATAGTGCACGGTATGATAAATAGATGGGTAGTAAAATAAAGTGTTAACAAAAAGTGAAGGGTAACATTTCCTCTACGCAATTTACTCGCGCATCTTATAGTGCTCTCCACTCCTCAGTTCCAAGTACACATTTTCTCTCCCCTCTTTCTTTTCTTTGTATAGAATATATGAATTTCTTTACTTCCTTTGCGTATAATAAATGGACATGGACATGGAACTATACAACGGTTATCGAGGAAAATTGTGAGTCATAGATATCGATCGGGAAAATATTTGCAAATAAAAAACAGTTTTGCAAATAACTTGGCTAGCAACACTTTAAAAACTTTTAACCCATTTCGACGAATAGTTTAGGTAGACCTTTCTCTAGATGTATCATTCGATGGGTTTGGGAAGAAATTTTTTCTCCCTCCAAAATTTTGAAATTTCGATTTCGCTAAATTCTGCACAATGTACCTATTTGACATGATAGTTCTCATTATCTTGAGCCAAGGTATTTGCATCATAGGTATATGGGATTACAAATAGGTGAAGACAAAAACCCATAAACATTTTCTTGGGATCATAACGCGTTAACCAAGCATCGCATGTAGGTTTGGTTTTCAACAGTGGATAGAGGGCGCACAGAACTTTATTTTCTTGTATGATTGATATGGACTTCCTGGAAAAATTGAGAAATATGGCGATTTGATATAGCGGACAAATTTCTGAAGCCGTTACAAAGTTTATTGTGTACCCCTGCTTCCTAAATATTCTGTTATATAGCATTGGTGCTGGTTGCTGATTAAAAATATTGAGTGTAGTAGGAATAGAAGATCTAACCCTTTGCGGCTTGAAATTAAAGTTTGACAATCCTGCGTTGTTAAATTATTGTTGGCAATTGACCATCATTAAAAGTGAATGCTTTCCGTGGGTTGGTTAACATGACCAAAATTGAGCGTCGTTTAATGACCGCCGCTGCCGACTGGTAGGCATATCAAAAAGTGGTGGACACCGTATACATACTAACCGAAAATTTTGGTATGAGAAAGCTGTCCGCAAGTTTGTCAAAGTTTAATAGAATAAAGCCGACTTTTTGTGTTGATTCATAACCATAGATGCTTTATCACTTCACATCTCAAACAAAAGAACGGTGAAAATAGTTGAAACAGGGGAAAAGTTGTTATAACAAACCTTGTATTGACAAGATGATTAAAAAAAAAAAAACATTTTCAATCAATAATTTTTTCCAATTTGGCATATTTTCCAAGCAATTGAGTACTGATCAGCTTAGTTGTAGTGAAAAATAGTGAAAAAAAATGATTTTTTAACATTGACACCATTTGTGATTTCAAATGTATACATTTTATATTTCCTAAACCTTCTACCCATATTCCTCTTTAGTTTAGAAAAAAAAATTAAGAAAATCGTTCAACCAGTGTGGCCGGTTAGCGAACGAACACAAAAAATAGGCTGTTCTTTTATATATATAGATGTTATGTTGGTTTGTGTACGCTCGAAAAATTCAAAAAGTTCTGCACCGATTGAGCTGAAATTTTAACATGGTATAAAATCCGCATCAAGAATTGTTTTTATCTATTTTTTGCTTCAGTCACATATCCGCGGTCGCGGTCATAAACGACAGACAAAATTTATACTTTTGAAATCACAACAGCAAAATATATCACACCGACCGACGTTTGAAAATTTCGTCAAATATTTTTCTTTTCATCAAAAAAAAAAATTCAGATTTTGGTTTTGAGATATGACGTGTGAAGCGGGTAGTGAAGTAGCGGGGAAGTGGGTAGCGGGAGTGAGTAGCGGGTAGGGTAGCGGGGTGACGGGAAGCGGGAGTATGTAGAGGGTAACGGGGTAGCAGTTAGCGTGTAGGGCAGGGTAGCGAGTAACGGGGTACCGGGGTAGCGGGTAACGGATAGCAGGTTAGGTCTTTTATTTATCGATTCAGGCAGAACGATGATGAAATTACATATAAGTCGATAGACGCTGTTGTGGAAGCAGATGAAGTAGTTAATTATCCAACAGAATTTTAAACTCCCTTGATCTGCCAGGGATACCACCACACATATTAAAATTGAATAACGTAGTGGAAGCAACGATTTTAACGGGGCCACTGCAAAGCGTGACAGGGTACAGCTAGTTTATTATAAATTGAGATCATTTGGTTTAAAGGACTATTTGCACCATAGTTTAACCTGCTAAAAAAAGGGCATAAGGGTTGCCTAAGTCTAATGCTAGATTGGTTGCAGTTAAAATTCAGTCGACAAAGAAGTGAACTCGATATTTTACCATTTATAATACCAGCGATGAAACAGAATTGGATAAATTTTCGATGATTTTCGAGTGATGGAAGATTTATCAAAAGAAGTCTTTGTGAGTACATTAGAAGAGCAGATCCCTGAGACCAGGAAAGAAAACGAAGACAGAATCGTATAAACCTTCGCTGAATTGCTTCAATCCTATATACATGAATAGAGTAATATTAATTTACATTCTGTCGAATTTCGTTCAAAGCGACAGGTGTTAATTCATCTTTGCGGTTACCTACTTAGCTGTTCTTTCACCCTCCTCCTAGGGAAGCTACATACCATTAAGTGGTTGTTTCAAGCATTATTACGGCTCGGGCGGAGGCGGCTTCTCTTCTATTTTGTATACAGGAGATAGGAAGTTGAAGGCAAAGTGATCAATAGGTTCTGACCTTTTCACTCACGTGTCCCAAAGACAAAATATAATATCCTCGCGGTACTTAATCGACATTGTAAAAATTTTCTGAACTTTTACTATTCCATTTTCCACATTAAAAAAAACGATGTTTGTACATAATTCTTTCCTCTTAAAAGGTCGTTTACAATCTTACATGAATGCAATAGTAAAGGAAAAAGAACAAACCTTTCAGCTGTTTAGAGCCCGATCCGAATTTTCTCGCGCGTTGGTCTTTTCCCAATGTCACCCGAATGGCTTTCTCTGTCGACCATTTGAGCACTGGCTTATTAGGTCCCTATTTCCTTTCACAGTTAAGCTTTTGTCATGCCCCGGCTAGCTGGCGGTTGTTCAACGCTCTAGAGACCATATAAATCTACAAGCAAGCAAACAAAAAATTGAAACTTATTTTTGAAGTGTATAGACAAAATTAACATCATGAAAAACGATATACAACATCTTAAATCTTTCTTTTTAGAAACCTTGCTTATACTAATATCTAGTTAGATGAAAGTAATCCTCAATTAAAATCACATTTCAAAAACTCAACCTCATCAAAACGTGCAAAACATCGCTCTTCACAACCAAATCAGGGTGAAATCCGAATTTTTCCAGAAGAAATTGTATTGCCATCCATCATCTTTTCTCCTCGTTATCCATGTTAACAACTGATGTTATGTGTGTCTGTTGTTCAATGTTCAATCTACCATTCCGCATCCCATTAATCATTATTTTCTAAAACATAAATCCATTTAAATCAGTTGCGCCAATTAAGTCAAACACTTAATGTAGGTACAACATTCTCAACTAATAGATCGAAAAGAAAACGCATTTGATCAATCTTTGGCAGTGGCTGTGGCGCTTGCGGTTGGCGGCAGCGGCAGCAGAAAATTAAAACAAATTCACGCACCGTCACCTTTAGGTGGTTGCCTTCTAGTTGTGGTTGTGGTTTATATGTTGAGAATTTAGACTTTGTTGTGCTGCCATCACGTATAGTTGGAGAGTGAATGACATTAAATTGATTGAATAACGTCAGACTCGCGCCTGGCACTTTTCGAGCGCGTTCTTCAACTTCAACAAAATAACAATTGAAAAAAATTTGACTCAAATTTGATTGGAAAATTAAACGAGAGCCAATTAAGTTGTTGTAGGTTGCGACAGGCATCGTTTTTCGGATTGTGAAAATTGAAAAGCAGTTAGGTCACTTTTGTGTTAATATCGTAAAAATAAATCTTTCAAGGATTGAGGCCAACTTTTTTGTCTTCAATTGTTATTTGTCATTTATTTTGATTACTTCCAAATTCCAAATATGTACTGCACAATTAAAAACAAATGCTCTCTATTTTTTTCTCTATTTAGTATTTGGCAAAAAAAACTTCAGAAGAGCAACTGACGATTTTGTGAAATTTTCCTGAAAATTTAAAAATATGTAATTGCATAAATTTGTGCAAAATTCCATCACAATAGGTATCGATAGTATAATTTTTTTGCATTCCGAAAAAGTCTCTCATAATACACGAAATTTATTCTCTGCCGTGATATTGAATGGGGAAAACATCCAAAAGTGCATGTTGCTGGTTAAAGAAACACCACATATTCCGCCGCTGCTAATTAATGAAAAATTCCTGGATGATGATATTTTGCCCGCCAAAATAACAGTTGGTATTAGCTGTCAAAATAATAATTCTTCGAGCTTCGATATTACCATGCAAGTGCAAGGCAACCATATTATGAAAAATATCGAAAACTGTACCATAAAGGCAATGCATCTCCGCAACCCGCTATCCCGGGGTTATGTTGACGACAACCGATAACAACAAATTCCGAACGACACAATGCTTTCGGTGCGATAAACATCGCGCATTTTGCATACACAAATGATACAAGGGCAGGCAGAGCACCATCTGTTGTCAGCGAATTTTAAACAAAGTATCCTTTAGGAAATGGGTGGCAGTCAGGTTTATTGGGGATTTTCGAGGCTGACCATATCAATTGAATTCCGAAAATATATGTTTTTCTGTCTGTGCTATCGTATCATGGAATAATTTATTTTTGACAATTTGAGTTTGAAGGCTTGAAAATTTGTGTTTTGCTTGAAAAAAAAATGTCTAAAAGGCCGGAATAAGTCTTCCCAAAAAACAGTGAACACAAACTTTATTCAGCTTTATGAAGATGATTTTTTTTTATTGATTATTGATTCAAAAAATATTGGTTCTTCTTTTTTACTTAGGATATACCTAAAATATATGGCAAGTATTGCATTCGTAAAAAAACAACGAAATTTTGATCGAATTTGACATTACGATGGTCGAAAGAAATGGGTCGGTCGATTCCATACGTGTCTGTCTGCCTGTCTCTCTGTAAACGCACCTACAGCCTTAACCACTGGTTCGATTGACTTCAACTTTGGAATTTAGTGTTTTGAGCGAATTAGGGTGGGTTATTTTTTTCTTATTTTATTTTTAAGATCACAATTTTAGGGTAGCCACCATACAATTTTTTCGGCCAAAAGCAAAAGTTTAAATTTTCTCAAAACCGGCTATTTATACATCCTCGATATTTTTTTTTTCGAAACACTGGTAGTTTTTTAATGTAAAAATTATTTTTATACTGCTCCAAACGCCAAAACGGTACCGCTCATAGAACCTTTTTTGTTTTTTGTTATAAGATTTGAATAGTCCGATAATCGTCCTTTTTTCAGGAGTACATTTATATTGTCCTAATAATATTTTGTTTAAAAAAAATATTTTGGTTTAAAAAAAAAAAAATGTTTTTACATTTTTTTTTCAAAATTCTGTATCTCTGTATGGATCAATATTAAAAATTTCAATATGGAAATTCAAATTAATAAAAAATCAAAAATTTAAATTTTTATTTATGAATTTTAATTACATGTTTTTATTCCCCTACAGGAGCTAGTACATGCGACACAGTCGTGCACATTTTTTACAAATCCTGTATTTAAAGGTCTGTTGGTCTGTATTTTCTTTTTTTTCTACCAAAACAAAACCTATCAAAACACATCTCCTTATTCTACTACATCTACGCACCAGTGTTGCCGAATCTCATGATTTATCATGATTCTCATGATTTTTCACCCCCATCTCATGATCTCATGAATTTATTGAAAATCTCATGATGTTTAAAATCTTCCTTCAAAAAGAATAAGAAAACCAACAATTTTTTGAAAACTTAATTTAAAAAAAAAAAACATGTCCAAATTTTCATCCAAACTATTTTCTATTTTCTTTTAATATTGTTTTATTATCTTCTATGATTTAAAATATTCAATACAACACTTCTACATGTAAGATCTTGGCGTTCTTTTAGATCTTATTACTTTTGGTGGCTGACTTTTTACACAGTGTTGTTCGCACATAACAGAACTTGGCTCTTTTTTAGATTTTATGTTTTTGTTCTGATTTCACATCTTTTTGTAAAGTTTTTTTTTTTATTTTATGAAGGCTTGAACGTCGAAATACACTTTATATACTAGCAATTAGCAAACTTTAACAATATAATTGCTCTGCCAATTTATAAATAAATAATAGGTAGGTTAGGTAAGACCGGCTGTCTTAATGTTGTTTACTCATTTAGACCGCAAGGTTCTATTGTGAAGCCACTAAAGAAAGTTACTCATGGGAGCTTTATGAACTTAAACAAACCAGAATTCTAAATTTCAACGTCTTATGAACCTTTAATGAAACTACAATTTTATACTTATTTTTTCTCGAAATTAAACGTTTTCGACCATTTTGATAAAGTGGGCAGGTACCACTCCCCTAAATGGAAATAGATTTTTTCTCATTTTTTTCATGTCATTCAACCAAAACCTTACATGAATTCCGAATTTCAACATCCTACGACCGTTTTAAGATAGTGGGCGAAAACCACGCCCCTAAATGAAACTAAAATAAGTTATTTATATTTTTCCTTATCTTCAACCAAAACTTTATTAGAATTCCGAATTTCAACATCCCCCCGAACGAGCTAAATGAGATTTTGGATTTTTTCCTTTATATTCCCCCGAAAACCTACACTGGGTACCAAATTTTAAGATTCTACTATTGTTATTAGAAGTGCTTCATAATTTTGAAGATCAGTCAGTGAGTGAGTCAATTACCGTTTTTGAAATTTGTACTGTTCAATATCTCACTACTTTAGTGGTTCTAAAAAATTATGATTTTCACAGGGCCTTCGTGCCCATGAAGTTAATACCTAATTCAAATTTAAAGCTTTTAACTCTATGGGTTCAAAAGTTATGGAGAGTTAAAAATATGCTTGAGTTCGATCCTGTAAAAAGGGAGTAGTGTTAGAACTTGGCTGGGCACTACCGTGCCCTATGATGTAATTTATTTTTTTTTTTTTTGGTGAACTATAAGCTAATATTGATTATTAAGGACCCTATGAAGAGTAAGCAATCTCATGATTTTTTTGACGATCTCATGATAAAAAATCATGATAAATTTTTTTTTTGAATCGGCAACACTGCTACGCACTCAAAAAAAAAATCTCTAACTGCAAGCAGTATGATATAAGAAACTCTTAGGCTAAACGGATAGCGTTTATTTTTATCAGTTATCGCTTGCCGTAGACAAGTAGCTCTTTATTTTTAATTCTTTATCGTCTTACCTGAAATTCATGAAAATATCGTTTAAAACTATTACTAAAACCCATAGGCACAAGCGTCCTCCGATGATTATAAGAGAATAATCTATTACCCGATAACTACATTACCATTTATTACAAAACCAAATATCAACAATCTCAACCGAGAAAACTGATTGCTAACAATGCAAAAAACACTTGTCTTCATAGATAAAATCAATCACTGCAAACATCCTTCAGAAATTTGTGATTAAATCTTAAACCATTTACTGTAAACGGTATAACCAATCATGTGTATAGATTTTGCTCTTAATGATAAGGGTTAAAATGTACTTGATAGCAAACGCTCAAAGCGATTCTCAGAAGATATAAGTGTTTGCTACAAAAGGTAAAATCCCTTATTTTAAAAGGAAATACAAATCAGTGCGAAAGACTCTTTGTAATTCATGAATAACTCATATAGCATTAACCACAAACTACATAATCGATGGTGGTTCAAGATTTAGGAATTTCAGGTAAGCGTGGAAGATATTTCGCTTCAAGAGGCCAAAGTGTCTCTCACAAGTGAAAAGGCGTTAGCCACAAAAGATAAAAACGATTATTGTTAAAGAAAAAACAAATCATTCGCATTGATATGCATAATTTGAGACTAACTTTTAAACCTATTACCACAAGCTACAAAATCGATGGTGGTTCAATATTTGGAAATTTCAGGTAAGCGTGGAAGATATTTCGCTTCAAGAGGCCAAAGCGTCTCTCACAAGCGAAAAGTCGTTAGCTGCAAACGATTATAACGATTGTTTTTAAAGAAAAAAGAAATCATTTGAATTGATATAATGTAATTCACAAATAGCACTCAAAGCACTCGTCACAAACTATATAATCGATTATCTTTCTAGATTTAGGAATTTAAGGCAAGCGTGAAAGATATTTCGCTTCAAGAGGCCAAAGCGTCTCTCACAAGTGAAAAGTCGTTAGCCACAAAAGATAAAAACGATTATTGTTAAAGAAATAACAAATCATTCGCATTGATATGCATAATTTGAGACTAACTTTTAAACCTATTACCACAAGCTACAAAATCGATGGTGGTTCAATATTTGGAAATTTGAGGTAAGCGTAAAAGATATTTCGCTTCAAGAGGCCAAAGCGTCTCTCACAAGCGAAAAGTCGTTAGCTGCAAACGATTATAACGATTGTTTTTAAAGAAAAAAGAAATCATTTGAATTGATATAATGTAATTCACAAATAGCACTCAAAGCACTCGTCACAAACTATATAATCGATTATCTTTCTAGATTTAGGAATTTAAGGCAAGCGTGAAAGATATTTCGCTTCAAGAGGCCAAAGCGTCTCTCACAAGTGAAAAGTCGTTAGCCACAAAAGATAAAAACGATTATTGTTAAAGAAATAACAAATCATTCGCATTGATATGCATAATTTGAGACTAACTTTTAAACCTATTACCACAAGCTACAAAATCGATGGTGGTTCAATATTTGGAAATTTGAGGTAAGCGTAAGAGATATTTCGCTTCAAGAGGCCAAAGCGTCTCTCACAAGCGAAAAGTCGTTAGCTGCAAACGATTATAACGATTGTTTTTAAAGAAAAAAGAAATCATTTGAATTGATATAATGTAATTCACAAATAGCACTCAAAGCACTCGTCACAAACTATATAATCGATTATCTTTCTAGATTTAGGAATTTAAGGCAAGCGTGAAAGATATTTCGCTTCAAGAGGCCAAAGCGTCTCTCACAAGTGAAAAGTCGTTAGCCACAAAAGATAAAAACGATTATTGTTAAAGAAATAACAAATCATTCGCATTGATATGCATAATTTGAGACTAACTTTTAAACCTATTACCACAAGCTACAAAATCGATGGTGGTTCAATATTTGGAAATTTGAGGTAAGCGTAAAAGATATTTCGCTTCAAGAGGCCAAAGCGTCTCTCACAAGCGAAAAGTCGTTAGCATGCAAACGATTATAACGATTGTTTTTAAAGAAAAAAGAAATCATTTGAATTGATATAATGTAATTCACAAATAGCACTCAAAGCACTCGTCACAAACTATATAATCGATTATCTTTCTAGATTTAGGAATTTAAGGCAAGCGTGAAAGATATTTCGCTTCAAGAGGCCAAAGCGTCTCTCACAAGTGAAAAGTCGTTAGCCACAAAAGATAAAAACGATTATTGTTAAAGAAATAACAAATCTTTCGCATTGATATGCATAATTTGAGACTAACTTTTAAACCTATTACCACAAGCTACAAAATCGATGGTGGTTCAATATTTGGAAATTTCAGGTAAGCGTGGAAGATATTTCGCTTCAAGAGGCCAAAGCGTCTCTCACAAGCGAAAAGTCGTTAGCTGCAAACGATTATAACGATTGTTTTTAAAGAAAAAGAAATCATTTGAATTGATATAATGTAATTCACAAATAGCACTCAAAGCACTCGTCACAAACTATATAATCGATTATCTTTCTAGATTTAGGAATTTAAGGCAAGCGTGAAAGATATTTCGCTTCAAGAGGCCAAAGCGTCTCTCACAAGTGAAAAGTCGTTAGCCACAAAAGATAAAAACGATTATTGTTAAAGAAATAACAAATCATTCGCATTGATATGCATAATTTGAGACTAACTTTTAAACCTATTACCACAAGCTACAAAATCGATGGTGGTTCAATATTTGGAAATTTGAGGTAAGCGTAAAAGATATTTCGCTTCAAGAGGCCAAAGCGTCTCTCACAAGCGAAAAGTCGTTAGCTGCAAACGATTATAACGATTGTTTTTAAAGAAAAAAGAAATCATTTGAATTGATATAATGTAATTCACAAATAGCACTCAAAGCACTCGTCACAAACTATATAATCGATTATCTTTCTAGATTTAGGAATTTAAGGCAAGCGTGAAAGATATTTCGCTTCAAGAGGCCAAAGCGTCTCTCACAAGTGAAAAGTCGTTAGCCACAAAAGATAAAAACGATTATTGTTAAAGAAATAACAAATCATTCGCATTGATATGCATAATTTGAGACTAACTTTTAAACCTATTACCACAAGCTACAAAATCGATGGTGGTTCAATATTTGGAAATTTGAGGTAAGCGTAAAAGATATTTCGCTTCAAGAGGCCAAAGCGTCTCTCACAAGCGAAAAGTCGTTAGCTGCAAACGATTATAACGATTGTTTTTAAAGAAAAAAGAAATCATTTGAATTGATATAATGTAATTCACAAATAGCACTCAAAGCACTCGTCACAAACTATATAATCGATTATCTTTCTAGATTTAGGAATTTAAGGCAAGCGTGAAAGATATTTCGCTTCAAGAGGCCAAAGCGTCTCTCACAAGTGAAAAGTCGTTAGCCACAAAAGATAAAAACGATTATTGTTAAAGAAATAACAAATCATTCGCATTGATATGCATAATTTGAGACTAACTTTTAAACCTATTACCACAAGCTACAAAATCGATGGTGGTTCAATATTTGGAAATTTGAGGTAAGCGTAAAAGATATTTCGCTTCAAGAGGCCAAAGCGTCTCTCACAAGCGAAAAGTCTTTAGCTGCAAACGATTATAACGATTGTTTTTAAAGAAAAAAGAAATCATTTGAATTGATATAATGTAATTCACAAATAGCACTCAAAGCACTCGTCACAAACTATATAATCGATTATCTTTCTAGATTTAGGAATTTAAGGCAAGCGTGAAGGATATTTGGCTTCAAGAGGCCAAAGCGTCTCTCACAAGTGAAAAGTCGTTAGCCACAAAAGATAAAAACGATTATTGTTAAAGAAATAACAAATCATTCGCATTGATATGCATAATTTGAGACTAACTTTTAAACCTATTACCACAAGCTACAAAATCGATGGTGGTTCAATATTTGGAAATTTGAGGTAAGCGTAAAAGATATTTCGCTTCAAGAGGCCAAAGCGTCTCTCACAAGCGAAAAGTCTTTAGCTGCAAACGATTATAACGATTGTTTTTAAAGAAAAAAGAAATCATTTGAATTGATATAATGTAATTCACAAATAGCACTCAAAGCACTCGTCACAAACTATATAATCGATTATCTTTCTAGATTTAGGAATTTAAGGCAAGCGTGAAAGATATTTCGCTTCAAGAGGCCAAAGCGTCTCTCACAAGTGAAAAGTCGTTAGCCACAAAAGATAAAAACGATTATTGTTAAAGAAATAACAAATCATTCGCATTGATATGCATAATTTGAGACTAACTTTTAAACCTATTACCACAAGCTACAAAATCGATGGTGGTTCAATATTTGGAAATTTGAGGTAAGCGTAAAAGATATTTCGCTTCAAGAGGCCAAAGCGTCTCTCACAAGCGAAAAGTCGTTAGCATGCAAACGATTATAACGATTGTTTTTAAAGAAAAAAGAAATCATTTGAATTGATATAATGTAATTCACAAATAGCACTCAAAGCACTCGTCACAAACTATATAATCGATTATCTTTCTAGATTTAGGAATTTAAGGCAAGCGTGAAAGATATTTCGCTTCAAGAGGCCAAAGCGTCTCTCACAAGTGAAAAGTCGTTAGCCACAAAAGATAAAAACGATTATTGTTAAAGAAATAACAAATCTTTCGCATTGATATGCATAATTTGAGACTAACTTTTAAACCTATTACCACAAGCTACAAAATCGATGGTGGTTCAATATTTGGAAATTTCAGGTAAGCGTGGAAGATATTTCGCTTCAAGAGGCCAAAGCGTCTCTCACAAGCGAAAAGTCGTTAGCTGCAAACGATTATAACGATTGTTTTTAAAGAAAAAGAAATCATTTGAATTGATATAATGTAATTCACAAATAGCACTCAAAGCACTCGTCACAAACTATATAATCGATTATCTTTCTAGATTTAGGAATTTAAGGCAAGCGTGAAAGATATTTCGCTTCAAGAGGCCAAAGCGTCTCTCACAAGTGAAAAGTCGTTAGCCACAAAAGATAAAAACGATTATTGTTAAAGAAATAACAAATCATTCGCATTGATATGCATAATTTGAGACTAACTTTTAAACCTATTACCACAAGCTACAAAATCGATGGTGGTTCAATATTTGGAAATTTGAGGTAAGCGTAAAAGATATTTCGCTTCAAGAGGCCAAAGCGTCTCTCACAAGCGAAAAGTCGTTAGCTGCAAACGATTATAACGATTGTTTTTAAAGAAAAAAGAAATCATTTGAATTGATATAATGTAATTCACAAATAGCACTTAAAGCACTCGTCACAAACTATATAATCGATTATCTTTCTAGATTTAGGAATTTAAGGCAAGCGTGAAAGATATTTCGCTTCAAGAGGCCAAAGCGTCTCTCACAAGTGAAAAGTCGTTAGCCACAAAAGATAAAAACGATTATTGTTAAAGAAATAACAAATCATTCGCATTGATATGCATAATTTGAGACTAACTTTTAAACCTATTACCACAAGCTACAAAATCGATGGTGGTTCAATATTTGGAAATTTGAGGTAAGCGTAAAAGATATTTCGCTTCAAGAGGCCAAAGCGTCTCTCACAAGCGAAAAGTCGTTAGCTGCAAACGATTATAACGATTGTTTTTAAAGAAAAAAGAAATCATTTGAATTGATATAATGTAATTCACAAATAGCACTCAAAGCACTCGTCACAAACTATATAATCGATTATCTTTCTAGATTTAGGAATTTAAGGCAAGCGTGAAAGATATTTCGCTTCAAGAGGCCAAAGCGTCTCTCACAAGTGAAAAGTCGTTAGCCACAAAAGATAAAAACGATTATTGTTAAAGAAATAACAAATCATTCGCATTGATATGCATAATTTGAGACTAACTTTTAAACCTATTACCACAAGCTACAAAATCGATGGTGGTTCAATATTTGGAAATTTGAGGTAAGCGTAAAAGATATTTCGCTTCAAGAGGCCAAAGCGTCTCTCACAAGCGAAAAGTCTTTAGCTGCAAACGATTATAACGATTGTTTTTAAAGAAAAAAGAAATCATTTGAATTGATATAATGTAATTCACAAATAGCACTCAAAGCACTCGTCACAAACTATATAATCGATTATCTTTCTAGATTTAGGAATTTAAGGCAAGCGTGAAGGATATTTGGCTTCAAGAGGCCAAAGCGTCTCTCACAAGTGAAAAGTCGTTAGCCACAAAAGATAAAAACGATTATTGTTAAAGAAATAACAAATCATTCGCATTGATATGCATAATTTGAGACTAACTTTTAAACCTATTACCACAAGCTACAAAATCGATGGTGGTTCAATATTTGGAAATTTGAGGTAAGCGTAAAAGATATTTCGCTTCAAGAGGCCAAAGCGTCTCTCACAAGCGAAAAGTCTTTAGCTGCAAACGATTATAACGATTGTTTTTAAAGAAAAAAGAAATCATTTGAATTGATATAATGTAATTCACAAATAGCACTCAAAGCACTCGTCACAAACTATATAATCGATTATCTTTCTAGATTTAGGAATTTAAGGCAAGCGTGAAAGATATTTCGCTTCAAGAGGCCAAAGCGTCTCTCACAAGTGAAAAGTCGTTAGCCACAAAAGATAAAAACGATTATTGTTAAAGAAATAACAAATCATTCGCATTGATATGCATAATTTGAGACTAACTTTTAAACCTATTACCACAAGCTACAAAATCGATGGTGGTTCAATATTTGGAAATTTGAGGTAAGCGTAAAAGATATTTCGCTTCAAGAGGCCAAAGCGTCTCTCACAAGCGAAAAGTCGTTAGCATGCAAACGATTATAACGATTGTTTTTAAAGAAAAAAGAAATCATTTGAATTGATATAATGTAATTCACAAATAGCACTCAAAGCACTCGTCACAAACTATATAATCGATTATCTTTCTAGATTTAGGAATTTAAGGCAAGCGTGAAAGATATTTCGCTTCAAGAGGCCAAAGCGTCTCTCACAAGTGAAAAGTCGTTAGCCACAAAAGATAAAAACGATTATTGTTAAAGAAATAACAAATCTTTCGCATTGATATGCATAATTTGAGACTAACTTTTAAACCTATTACCACAAGCTACAAAATCGATGGTGGTTCAATATTTGGAAATTTCAGGTAAGCGTGGAAGATATTTCGCTTCAAGAGGCCAAAGCGTCTCTCACAAGCGAAAAGTCGTTAGCTGCAAACGATTATAACGATTGTTTTTAAAGAAAAAAGAAATCATTTGAATTGATATAATGTAATTCACAAATAGCACTCAAAGCACTCGTCACAAACTATATAATCGATTATCTTTCTAGATTTAGGAATTTAAGGCAAGCGTAAAAGATATTTCGCTTCAAGAGGCCAAAGCGTCTCTCACAAGTGAAAAGTCGTTAGCCACAAAAGATAAAAACGATTATTGTTAAAGAAATAACAAATCATTCGCATTGATATGCATAATTTGAGACTAACTTTTAAACCTATTACCACAAGCTACAAAATCGATGGTGGTTCAATATTTGGAAATTTGAGGTAAGCGTAAAAGATATTTCGCTTCAAGAGGCCAAAGCGTCTCTCACAAGCGAAAAGTCGTTAGCTGCAAACGATTATAACGATTGTTTTTAAAGAAAAAAGAAATCATTTGAATTGATATAATGTAATTCACAAATAGCACTCAAAGCACTCGTCACAAACTATATAATCGATTATCTTTCTAGATTTAGGAATTTAAGGCAAGCGTGAAAGATATTTCGCTTCAAGAGGCCAAAGCGTCTCTCACAAGTGAAAAGTCGTTAGCCACAAAAGATAAAAACGATTATTGTTAAAGAAATAACAAATCATTCGCATTGATATGCATAATTTGAGACTAACTTTTAAACCTATTACCACAAGCTACAAAATCGATGGTGGTTCAATATTTGGAAATTTGAGGTAAGCGTAAAAGATATTTCGCTTCAAGAGGCCAAAGCGTCTCTCACAAGCGAAAAGTCGTTAGCTGCAAACGATTATAACGATTGTTTTTAAAGAAAAAAGAAATCATTTGAATTGATATAATGTAATTCACAAATAGCACTCAAAGCACTCGTCACAAACTATATAATCGATTATCTTTCTAGATTTAGGAATTTAAGGCAAGCGTGAAAGATATTTCGCTTCAAGAGGCCAAAGCGTCTCTCACAAGTGAAAAGTCGTTAGCCACAAAAGATAAAAACGATTATTGTTAAAGAAATAACAAATCATTCGCATTGATATGCATAATTTGAGACTAACTTTTAAACCTATTACCACAAGCTACAAAATCGATGGTGGTTCAATATTTGGAAATTTCAGGTAAGCGTAAAAGATATTTCGCTTCAAGAGGCCAAAGCGTCTCTCACAAGTGAAAAGTCGTTAGCCACAAAAGATAAAAACGATTATTGTTAAAGAAATAACAAATCTTTCGCATTGATATGCATAATTTGAGACTAACTTTTAAACCTATTACCACAAGCTACAAAATCGATGGTGGTTCAATATTTGGAAATTTCAGGTAAGCGTGGAAGATATTTCGCTTCAAGAGGCCAAAGCGTCTCTCACAAGTGAAAAGTCGTTAGCCACAAAAGATAAAAACGATTATTGTTAAAGAAATAACAAATCATTCGCATTGATATGCATAATTTGAGACTAACTTTTAAACCTATTACCACAAGCTACAAAATCGATGGTGGTTCAATATTTGGAAATTTGAGGTAAGCGTAAAAGATATTTCGCTTCAAGAGGCCAAAGCGTCTCTCACAAGCGAAAAGTCTTTAGCTGCAAACGATTATAACGATTGTTTTTAAAGAAAAAAGAAATCATTTGAATTGATATAATGTAATTCACAAATAGCACTCAAAGCACTCGTCACAAACTATATAATCGATTATCTTTCTAGATTTAGGAATTTAAGGCAAGCGTGAAGGATATTTGGCTTCAAGAGGCCAAAGCGTCTCTCACAAGTGAAAAGTCGTTAGCCACAAAAGATAAAAACGATTATTGTTAAAGAAATAACAAATCATTCGCATTGATATGCATAATTTGAGACTAACTTTTAAACCTATTACCACAAGCTACAAAATCGATGGTGGTTCAATATTTGGAAATTTGAGGTAAGCGTAAAAGATATTTCGCTTCAAGAGGCCAAAGCGTCTCTCACAAGCGAAAAGTCGTTAGCTGCAAACGATTATAACGATTGTTTTTAAAGAAAAAAGAAATCATTTGAATTGATATAATGTAATTCACAAATAGCACTTAAAGCACTCGTCACAAACTATATAATCGATTATCTTTCTAGATTTAGGAATTTAAGGCAAGCGTGAAAGATATTTCGCTTCAAGAGGCCAAAGCGTCTCTCACAAGTGAAAAGTCGTTAGCCACAAAAGATAAAAACGATTATTGTTAAAGAAATAACAAATCATTCGCATTGATATGCATAATTTGAGACTAACTTTTAAACCTATTACCACAAGCTACAAAATCGATGGTGGTTCAATATTTGGAAATTTCAGGTAAGCGTAAAAGATATTTCGCTTCAAGAGGCCAAAGCGTCTCTCACAAGCGAAAAGTCGTTAGCTGCAAACGATTATAACGATTGTTTTTAAAGAAAAAAGAAATCATTTGTATTGATATAATGTAATTCACAAATAGCACTCAAAGCACTTGTCACAAACTATATAATCGATTATCTTTCTAGATTTAGGAATTTAAGGCAAGCGTGAAAGATATTTCGCTTCAAGAGGCCAAAGCGTCTCTCACAAGTGAAAAGTCGTTAGCCACAAAAGATAAAAACGATTTTTGTTAAAGAAATAAAAAATCATTCGCATTGATATGCATAATTTGAGACTAACTTTTAAACCTATTACCACAAGCTACAAAATCGATGGTGGTTCAATATTTGGAAATTTGAGGTAAGCGTAAAAGATATTTCGCTTCAAGAGGCCAAAGCGTCTCTCACAAGCGAAAAGTCGTTAGCTGCAAACGATTATAACGATTGTTTTTAAAGAAAAAAGAAATCATTTGAATTGATATAATGTAATTCACAAATAGCACTCAAAGCACTTGTCACAAACTATATAATCGATTATCTTTCTAGATTTAGGAATTTAAGGCAAGCGTGAAAGATATTTCGCTTCAAGAGGCCGAAGCGTCTCTCACAAGTGAAAAGTCGTTAGCCACAAAAGATAAAAACGATTATTGTTAAAGAAATAACAAATCAACTAACTTTTAAACCTATTACCACAAGCTACAAAATCGATGGTGGTTCAATATTTGGAAATTTGAGGTAAGCGTAAAAGATATTTCGCTTCAAGAGGCCAAAGCGTCTCTCACAAGCGAAAAGTCGTTAGCATGCAAACGATTATAACGATTGTTTTTAAAGAAAAAAGAAATCATTTGAATTGATATAATGTAATTCACAAATAGCACTCAAAGCACTCGTCACAAACTATATAATCGATTATCTTTCTAGATTTAGGAATTTAAGGCAAGCGTGAAAGATATTTCGCTTCAAGAGGCCAAAGCGTCTCTCACAAGTGAAAAGTCGTTAGCCACAAAAGATAAAAACGATTATTGTTAAAGAAATAACAAATCATTCGCATTGATATGCATAATTTGAGACTAACTTTTAAACCTATAACCACAAGCTACAAAATCGATGGTGGTTCAATATTTGGAAATTTCAGGTCAGCGTAAAAGATATTTCGCTTCAAGAGGCCAAAGCGTCTCTCACAAGCGAAAAGTCGTTAGCTGCAAACGATTATAACGATTGTTTTTAAAGAAAAAAGAAATCATTTGTATTGATATAATGTAATTCACAAATAGCACTCAAAGCACTTGTCACAAACTATATAATCGATTATCTTTCTAGATTTAGGAATTTAAGGCAAGCGTGAAAGATATTTCGCTTCAAGAGGCCAAAGCGTCTCTCACAAGTGAAAAGTCGTTAGCCACAAAAGATAAAAACGATTATTGTGAAAGAAATAACAAATCATTCGCATTGATATGCATAATTTGAGATTAACTTTTAAACCTATTACCACAAACTACAAAATCGATGGTGGTTCAATATTTGGAAATTTCAGGTAAGCGTAAAAGATATTTCGCTTCAAGAGGCCAAAGCGTCTTTCACAAGCAAAAAGTCGTTAGCTGCAAACGATTATAACGTTTGTTTTTAAAGAAAAAAGAAATCATTTGAATTGATATAATGTAATTCACAAATAGCACTCAAAGCACTTGTCACAAACTATATAATCGATTATCTTTCTAGATTTAGGAATTTAAGGCAAGCGTGAAAGATATTTCGCTTCAAGAGGCCAAAGCGTCTCTCACAAGTGAAAAGTCGTTAGCCACAAAATATAAAAACGATTATTGTGAAAGAAATAACAAATCATTCGCATTGATATGCATAATTTGAGACTAACTTTTAAACCTATTACCACAAGCTACAAAATAGATGGTGGTTCAATATTTGGAAATTTCAGGTAAGCGTAAAAGATATTTCGCTTCAAGAGGCCAAAGCGTCTTTCACAAGCAAAACGTCGTTAGCTGCAAACGATAATAACGATTGTTTTTAAAGAAAAAAGAAATCATTTGTATTCATATAATGTAATTCACAAATAGGACTCAAAGTACTTGTCACAAACTATATAATCGATTTCTTTCTAGATTGAGGAATTTCAGGTAAGCGTGGAAAACATTTCGCTTCAAGAGGCCAAAGCGTCTCTCACAAGCGAAAAGTCGTTAGCCACAAAAGACTAAAACGATTGTTTTTAAAGAAAAAACAAATCATTCGCATTGATATGCATTATTCGAGACAAACGCTTAAACCTCTAACGACAAGCTACAAAATCGATGGTATTCCTAGATTTAAGATTAAGAATAAACCCAACTATTCACACAAAAGACAAAGATTCTACCTCCAAACGGCAATACCATTAACCACAAACGATAAAAGTAATCATGAGAAAAGACATTATGTCGTTTGTGGTAAGAGTGAATGTATTTCATTGCAAGTGGTATAAACTATTATGCTAAGCAGATATAGCTTACTACAAGAGATTATAACAATTATATTTGGAAAAAAAATGCGGATGGGTTGAATATTTTTCTAGAACTAATAAATACCTCAAAAAACATTTGTTTCATACGCTTTTACTAATTACTAGCTCCAATAACAATTTTCCCTTGGAAAACCAATAAAATGTCCGAGTTTTTCATCAAGAACTTTCTATTTTCCCTTCGAAAACCCACTTTGAAATTTTCCTGTTTTACATTTGCAAACCAACGCACCTGCAATAATATGCAATTTTCCCTTTGAAAACCAATGAGTTTTCCGAGATTTTCATCGAGAACTTTCTATTTTCCATTCGAAAACCCACTTTGAAATTTTCCTGTTTTCCACTTGCAAACCAATGCACCTCCAATAATATGCAATTTTTCCTTTGAAAATCAATGAGTTTTCCGAGATTTTCATCAAGAACTTTCTATTTTCCATTCGAAAACCCATTTTGAAATTTTTCAGTTTTCCATTTGAAAACCAATACACCTGCAATAATTTAAAAAAAAATTCCCTAAGAACCATCTACAGACTAACACGAACAAAATAAAGAAAAAATTTGCCAAATCCGTCCAGCCGTTTATGAGTTATTCGATCATACACGAACAGGATTTCATTTTTATATACATGACTAGCAAAACCCCCGCCCGCTTCGCAGGGCTTCAAAAATAAATGTTTTTATTTTCAATTTGTTTTATGTGTTTTATTTAATATTTTTGTATTAGAATGCGTTTTTGATAAACAATATAATCGGTTGTATAAGGTCGGGTGGTTTACCATGACGTGATAATGGTAAGCGTTGCAGTAGGAGCTGTTGACGTATTTTTTCGTTCCAAATACGTGACAGGTATAACGGAGTTGTCCATTTGCCAGTGCATTTAAAAAAGGGACGGACAGTACGTATATTTTACAATTGAAAATAATGTTTCAAGAGCAGTGGAACCACCAAATACAAAAATTTAACCCCATTTTTTCGTTTTACTAAACTTATTTAGCTCTAAATAATTGGCTGCAGTCCTCTTATATCCAAATATCCAAAGAACTCAAAAACTGTGTCGTGTAAATTAGTACACAGTTTTCATGTAGGCAACAAATTAGCCGCGTTCGAGAGGAAGGACTAACGGACGATTCTGGAGACGATATAACCACGATATAACGAAATCTACTGCGAATCAGATTTTATGACAAAAATAGGTTGATTCCGGTGGGCTGGACCCCTAGAGATCTAGCTCTTATGAGCGGAGATGATTATTGTGATGAAATTTAATTTTCAGCTTATTTTATTACAGTTCTGTGTCGCCTTCTTATATACATACATATGTACAATAATAAATTTTCAATCAAAATAATTTTCGATTTGATAAACTTCGTCTGCCACCCCCTTGCCCACCAGCCAGCACGCGTAGCGTCTTGTCTTGTTCATCATGTGCGCTTCAGAATTTTATAATTAAATACTCTTTATCAACAACACGTTAACTTGGTAAGGATTGATATAATGTTGATAAAACTCCTTGGAAAATAATTGGTTCTAATGCATTAATTTCTACCAAAGTTGATAACAATAAAAAAGGTTATACTTAAAAGACAGCCATATACCGACATTTTTTAGACCATTTAATGAGAAATAATTCGTTTATACATATTTGTTGGGTAACTTGAATCACGGAATGGAATACTAAAAATATTAATAATTTTCCCCGTCTTTGCAAAATTTGTCACTGATTCTTCGCTCTTATTGGTCGTAGCCTTAAACCTTCCTCCGACAAAAGGCCTATCCAACACAAAAAGAATGTTTCAATTCAAACCAATATAATAGTTCCGGGAATAAGCACGTTCAAACAAACAAACTTGTCAGCCATGTATTTTCCCCCCATTATTTATTTATTCATCTTACGGTGATCTCGCCAGCAATTCGTTGTTAATTATGTTGGTGTACCCGGTGATCCTAGGCTCTGAGAACTCTACTTTCTACCTGTGATACCATTTCAATGCACACTCTCTTGTAATCATTCAATTGCAATCAGAAAACATCGCCGTACCTGTACTGCTCTTGGAATATCTGCAACATCTACGATTCTTTAAAACAGTTTTTGTATTCAAATTCAACAAAAACTACCTTCCAACTCGAAATTTTGTTTTCAACTTCTGCTGTGCCAATAGAATGATGAATGCGGCAGTGATTTTCGACTTCTTAAAATTACTTTTGTTAAAAGGGCTTCCAAATTGAGGAATTAAAATGGTCAACTTCCGATTCGATGATATTTCCAAATCATATGAACGATTTCCAGAGAACCCTAATTCTAGTTCTCTTCGGCGGACCAGAGCCTGGAGCCTGTGATCATTCTTTTGCCAAAAAACACAACGCAAAATTGAATTTATCGAATTGCAGTTAGGAAATTACGAAAGATGATGTTACGAACTTAACCTAATAGAAACGGGAGCGTCTACATCCACATATTACGCTTACCCATGGAATGGTTTTCATACCCTTACATCTTTATGGATTGGGGTGTAAGCTTCCCATTCCTATTTACAATACATTCCTCTTTATCCTCCTTTTTTATAAGGATGGCTTGCAAAGATGGCTTGAAGTTCCTATATTGTTCCCAGAGACCTACATGTACATACATACATAGCAAAGAAGGAAGACAATTTTCAGAGTGAATTTCTTTTTCCATATCGATTGTTCTCGGGAAATTCTTGGCCAATCGATTACAGCACAAAAATCATCTATATAGTTTTTGAGTTAAAGTTAAGAATAATAATTGTAATTTCGTATAATGCATCGATCGCCTAAAGGTATTATAATGTTTTATAAAAGTTTTTGTATCCATGTAATTTAACGGTTGTTTTTTTTTCGAGGTATAGAATTTTAAGTTGGCATTACTTTTCAAGACGGCGATTTAACAGCTGTCAAGTGATTTATTCTCAGTTTGGTCTTTGGTTTGGCAATTCATCATGAATAGACTCACGCCTGAACATAAAGCTTGCAAATTGTGCAATTTTTTTTCGAAAATAATGGTTCTGTGCATTTTATCGTCGACAAAATCGTCCATCAGAGCAGTTAATTCGATTAACCACGGGACGATTTCGCACCACATACACATTTACTGTAATTGATAACTCGCATCCCCAGAGACGCAGCCGTACGGTGCGTACAGAAGAAGCTATTGCTACTGTAGAGCGTTCAGCGTAGCATTGAGGAAGACTCGAATGAGTCCATCCACCATCGAGCACAGGAATTGGATGTCCAATGTCCATCCACTTTATGGAAGATTTAGCGGAAGGATCTTGGTTTGGGTGCTTACAAAATCCAACTCGTGCAAGCATTGAAGCCAAACGATCATCAAGCAAGGCGTAGACTCGTCGAATGGGCCCAAACGAACAACGGTTCCCGATTCTCATAATTTCACGTTTTGGACCTGTGAATTTGCCTCCAAGATCTTGTGATTTAACACCGCTAGACTATTTTCTGTGGGTTTATGTAAAGTCATTGGTCTATGCGGATAAGCGACAAACTTTTGACCATTTGGAAGACAACATTCGCCGTGTTATTGCCGATATACGGCCACAAATGTTGTAAGAAGTCATCGAAAATTGGACGTCCAGATTGGACTATATCCGAGCCAGCCGTGGCAGTCATATGCCAGAAACCATATTTAAAATGTATAATGCCACAAGATTATCTTTCGAATAAATAAAAAATTACGTCAATAGTATATTCCATCGTTGTTTTATTGCAATTTGAAGTTCTATATCTAAGAAAAACACCCTTTATGTACCTCTGCTCCTCGCATGTGGAGTTTCGACAGCAAAGCATGATGTGTTCAGTTTAATAGGTCCAGGACTAAATACTGGCTCCTGTCATATAAGCGGACATGAAAATGAATAAAAAATGTCTTCTTTTTCTTCACTGACATTTTATTTGTATGAATAAAAATAAAATATTTTACAAAATTTTCAAGTGAAAATGATCAGTTTTGTTCATAATTTGATGTAGTGAGAAAAAAAATGATTTTTTAACATTGGTACCATTTGTCATTTAAAAAGTATAAGTTTTGTTTTTCCTAAACCTTCTACCCCAATTCCTCTTGAGTTTAGAAAAAAAATTAAGAAAATCGGTCAAGCGGTTTGGCCGGTTAGCGAACGAACACAGAAAATAAGCTGTTCTTTTATATATATAGATATAAAGATATAGATATAGATATACATAGATTATCCCTCTTAATCACTTGCTTAAATCACGGATTACTATTCGGCGAAAAACAAGTCTGAAACGATACAATTTCATGTTCAATAACAGTGTGTGCTAGCCTTAATGCATTATTTATATTCCTTTTCCAACAGTTCCGTAGTAGAATAAACCGAACTATTCACACAAAAGACAAAGATTCTGCCTCCAAACGGCAATACCATTAACCACAAACGATAAAAGTAATCATGAGAAAAGACATTATGTCGTTTGTGGTAAGAGTGAATGTATTTCATTGCAAGTGGTATAAACTATTATGCTAAGCAGATATAGCTTACTACAAGAGATTATAACAATTATATTTGGAAAAAAAATGCGGATGGGTTGAATATTTTTCTAAAACTAATAAATACCTCAAAAAGCATTTGTTTCATACGCTTTTACTAATTACTAGCTCCAATAACAATTTTCCCTTGGAAAACCAATAAAATGTCCGAGTTTTTCATCAAGAACTTTCTATTTTCCCTTCGAAAACCCACTTTGAAATTTTCCTGTTTTACATTTGCAAACCAATGCACCTGCAATAATATGCAATTTTTCCTTTGAAAACCAATGAGTTTTCCGACATTTTCATCAAGAACTTTCTATTTTCCATTCGAAAACCCATTTTGAAATTTTTCAGTTTTCCATTTGAAAACCAATACACCTGCAATAATTTAAAAAAAATTTCCCTAAGAACCATCTACAGACTAACACGAACAAAATAAAGAAAAAATTTGCCAAATCCGTCCAGCCGTTTATGAGTTATTCGATCATACACGAACAGGATTTCATTTTTATATACAAAATATAAAGATATAGATATAGATATAGATATAGATTATCCCTCTTAATTACTTGCTTAAATCACGGATTACTATTCGGCGAAAAACAAGTCTGAAACGATACAATTTCATGTTCAATAACAGTGTGTGCTAGCCTTAATGCATTATTTATATTCCTTTTCCAACAGTTCCGTAGTAGAATAAACCGAACTATTCACACAAAAGACAAAGATTCTGCTTCCAAACGGCAATACCATTAACCACAAACGATAAAAGTAATCATGAGAAAAGACATTATGTCGTTTGTGGTAAGAGTGAATGTATTTCATTGCAAGTGGTATAAACTATTATGCTAAGCAGATATAGCTTACTACAAGAGAAAGAGATTATAACAATTATATTTGGAAAAAAAAATGCGGATGGGTTGAATATTTTTCTAGAACTAATAAATACCTCAAAAAACATTTGTTTCATACGCTTTTACTAATTACTAGCTCCAATAACAATTTTCCCTTGGAAAACCAATAAAATGTCTGAGTTTTTCATCAAGAACTTTCTATTTTCCCTTCGAAAACCCACTTTGAAATTTTCCTGTTTTACATTTGCAAACCAACGCACCTGCAATAATATGCAATTTTCCCTTTGAAAACCAATGAGTTTTCCGAGATTTTCATCGAGAACTTTCTATTTTCCATTCGAAAACCCACTTTGAAATTTTCCTGTTTTCCACTTGCAAACCAATGCACCTGCAATAATATGCAATTTTTCCTTTGAAAACCAATGAGTTTTCCGAGATTTTCATCAAGAACTTTCTATTTTCCATTCGAAAACCCATTTTGAAATTTTTCAGTTTTCCATTTGAAAACCAATACACCTGCAATAATTTAAAAAAAAAATTCCCTAAGAACCATCTACAGACTAACACGAACAAAATAAAGAAAAAATTTGCCAAATCCGTCCAGCCGTGTATGAGTTATTCGATCATACACGAACAGGATTTCATTTTTATATACATAATATAAAGATATAGATATAGATATAGATTATCCCTCTTAATTACTTGTTTAAATCACGGATTACTATTCGGCGAAAAACAAGTCTGAAACGATACAATTTCATGTTCAATAACAGTGTGTGCTAGCCTTAATGCATTATTTATATTCCTTTTCCAACAGTTCCGTAGTAGAATAAACCGAACTATTCACACAAAAGACAAAGATTCTGCCTCCAAACGGCAATACCATTAACCACAAACGATAAAAGTAATCATGAGAAAAGACATTATGTCGTTTGTGGTAAGAGTGAATGTATTTCATTGCAAGTGGTATAAACTATTATGCTAAGCAGATATAGCTTACTACAAGAGATTATAACAATTATATTTGGAAACAAAAATGCGGATGGGTTGAATATTTTTCTAGAACTAATAAATACCTCAAAAAACATTTGTTTCATACGCTTTTACTAATTACTAGCTCCAATAACAATTTTCCCTTGGAAAACCAATAAAATGTCCGAGTTTTTCATCAAGAACTTTCTATTTTCCCTTCGAAAACCCACTTTGAAATTTTCCTGTTTTACATTTGCAAACCAACGCACCTGCAATAATATGCAATTTTCCCTTTGAAAACCGATGAGTTTTCCGAGATTTTCATCGAGGACTTTCTATTTTCCATTCGAAAACCCACTTTGAAATTTTCCTGTTTTCCACTTGCAAACCAATGCACCTGCAATAATATGCAATTTCCTTTTTGAAAACCAATGAGTTTTCCGAGTTTTTCATCAAGAACTTTCTATTTTCCATTCGAAAACCCACTTTGAAATTTTCCTGTTTACCATTTGCAAACCAATGCACCAGCAATAATATGCAATTTTCCCTCTGAAAACCAATGAGTTTTCCGAGATTTTCATCAGGAACTTTCTATTTTCCATTCGAAAATCCATTATGAAATTTTCCAGTTTTCCATTTGAAAACCAATGTACCTGCAATAATTTATAAAAAATTTCCCTAATAAATCTCTTCTATAAATAATTTATCCCTCTAAATCACTTGTCTTAAATCACGGATTACTATTTGGCGAAAAACAAGTCTGAAACGATACAATTTCATGTTCAATAACAATGTGTGCCAGCCTTAATGCATTATTGTTGTGTAATCACCTTAAGGAATCAAATGTCTCAGTTCACGTCGTTCCACCTTAAGGAATTAAATGTCTCAGTTCACGGTGTTCCACCTTGGCGCGTCTGCAGCTGTCAGCTACAAAAGATGATGTCATGCATTGAATATGAATTCTAGTTCTGAAAAATTTTGTGTCACGGTGTAAAATTACGAATAAAAAATTAATAAACTAAAGAAAAATTTAAAGTAAAAAGTTGAAAGTTAAAAAAATAAATTAAAAAGAACAAAATATTGAAAAAGAACGAAAAACAAACGGAAAGTGAATATATTAAAAAAGAAAAAATCAAAAGTCAAGATCGGCAAAGCCAATACCATCTATGTGAGTATCTACCATTTTGATTTTCATTAAATGAATATATTTTTCGTGTTTTGTAGCTTAGTTTGTTCATATTTTACATTATTTTTATTATTTCACACAAAACATATTTCGTGAGTGTAAAACCGAATAAAATCAATTTTTTTGCAATTCAACCATTTTGGTTTTCAATGAATGCATATTTTTTGCGTTTTTTGTTGGTTAGTTTTTGCACATGCTACTTACTTATTTAATCGGCTCACAATCCATGAAGGATCTCAGCCTGAGATACTGCAGCCTTCCATCGTGAACGATCCCTCGCATGCACTCTCCAGTCACCGAAACCAAGCGCTCTGGCATCCGCAGTCACTTGGTCCTTGTACCGTAGGTTCGGTCTTCCTTGTTATATTAAAAAGGAAAGAAAATTAAAAGTAAAGATCGGCAAAGCCAACCCATCCATTTGAGTACATATCTTCCTTGTCGTTTCGAATAAATTAAAAAGAAAATATTGAGAAATAACGAAAAACAAACGGAAAAGGAATAGTTATATTAAAAAGGAAAGAAAATTAAAAGTAAAGATCGGCAAAGCCATTCATCCATTTGAGTACATATCATCCTTGTCGTCTCGAACCTGGGGGCTGGGATGAGAAGACTTTCTTGGCTGGAGCGTTGTCGTCCATTCGCTCGATGTGGCCGAGCCAATGTAGTCGTCTTTTCTTGGCCTTCTGGACTACATCCACATCCTGGTACAGCCCACACAGTTCTCCGTTGTATCTTCTTCTCCATTCGGCATCGTCGCATACGGGACCAAAAATCCGTCGAAGAATTTTTCTTTCCAAAGTGCCCAGTATCAATTCCAAAAATCAAAATTTTGTATAGCAGACACTTTGTCTTTCGAGTGAGGAGTTTTGAAAGCAGTTGTTTGGCCAAACCGAAGCAGCAGCGGTTCGTTAGGGTAATTCTTCTTCGTATCTCCACTAAGGTGTCGTTCTTGGGATTGATGTTTGTTCCAAGGTAGGTGAACTCCTTAACTACCTCGAAATTGCTGCTACCAACAGTGACGTTTTGTCCTAGGCGGTGGACAGATGTTGCTTTGTTTGTTAATAACATGTACTTTGTTTTGTGCTCATTCACTTCAAGACCAACTAGTTTCGCCTGTTCTGCAATCGCTGTGAAGGCCTCAAGCACAGCTCTCTTGGATCGACCGATGATGTCTATGTCGTCCGCATAGCCTAGGAGCTGGGTGGACTTGTTGAAGATAGTGCCTTCCGTGCTCACACCTGCCTTGCGCACTATCTGCTCCAGGACTATGTTGAAGAAGTCACATGACAACGCATCTCCTTGTCTAAACCCTGCGCAAGTTTGGAAAAACTCGGATGAGCTGTTACCCATTTGCACACTGCATGCGTATTGTTTAGCGTCATGCGGCACAGCTGGATCAGTTTGTTCGGGATCCCGAATTCAGACATCGCCATCATAAGCTCTTGGCGGTGGATGCTATCATAAGCAGCTTTAAAGTCGATGAAAAGATGGTGGGTTTCGACTTGAAATTCGTTGGTCTTTTCCAGGATCTGCCTCAGTGTCAATATTTGGTCTATCGTTGTTCTGCCTGGCCTAAAGCCACACTGGTACGTGCCGATTATTGTGTTGCAGAAAGGTTTAAGACGCTCACACAGTTCGTTGGATAGGATCTTGTATGCAATATTAAGCAGGGATATGCCACCGTAGTTCTTGCATGACATCGGATCGCCTTTTTTTTAGATGGGGCAAATGGAGCTTATCGACCAGTCAGTGGGCATGCATTCTTCCTCCCACACTTTGGTGATGACCTGGTGCATGCGGTTCATCAAAACACCTCCTCCATGTTTAAAGAGTTCCGCGGGTATGCCATACAACCCGGCGGACTTGTTATTTTGTAGCTTTTGGATGGCTGTTTCTACCTCTTCTATGCAATCTTCATTGACTGGTCTTGCTTCTCTTTCGTCATTATCTTGCTCGACACATGCACATGCACATTATATTTTGCGGGTGTATAATTTAGGAGATACAGCCCATTTGAAATCGCATGGTTCAATTTCCAATTGGGAAACACAACATAAAGCTAGCCCTAAACGACAAACATGTTTGCCGAACATGCTTGTGAATTCGTCGTGTAGGGGTCAGTTTTGAGGGCATGGGTTAGGTTAGCTTGCCACAGCCACTATCTAGATGCTATCGAAGAAGGGATTACCGAGATAGTTATTGCAATGGAGAGTGCTGGACATGTACATACGAGGTGTGACAATTAAGTAATGAGACTGATTCCATAAAACCGTATGCTTCAAAATTATTCTACAACTCTGCCTTCCCCTTCAAATTAGTCCGCGTGGGCAGCTATACAACGATTCCAGCGCGTTTTCTATGCTTCGTAACATTTCTGGAACACTTCGACTGGGATGTCCGCGAGTACCCTGGTCACGGCCGCCTGGATGTCCCCAATTGACTCAAAATGGGTTTCTTTGACCACCGATTTTGTTCTAGGGAACAAAAAAAAGTCACAGGGTGACATATCGGGCGAATAAGGCGGTTGTTGCAACACGGCGATCCCTTTAGAGGCCAAATACTGGGACACGCTGAGGGCGGTGTGGGACGGTTCCTTGGGACCATCTTCGCGCACAACTTTCTCATCCCAAAATCGTCGGTTCAAATTTGTTTGACTGTTTCACGGTTCATTCCCTCTTCCGACGCCAACATTCGAACGCTGATGTTCACGGATCAGGGTGCGCACACGCTGCGCATTCGTGTCAGTCCGCACCTCGACTGGTCTCCCGCTCCGCGGCTCGTCTTCCACGCTTTCACGTCCCTCCTTAAACTCTTTATGCCATCGAAACACCTGAGCATGACTAAGAGCACTATCACCTTTGTATATGGAATTTATAGTATTTTCAGCCTCGAGAATTTTTGGTTGGAGAGTAGTCCCGTCTTGGCTCTGTCAGTTTTTCTATATACAAGATTTTAGTTCTGTATCACGTTCCGGACGTCGCTGTCGTCGACGAGGCTGCAACTACTATAAATTCCATATAGAAAGCTATCACCATGCACTTTTACAATTTTAGCGCACGTTTCCGACGCTGTTTCGCCCAATTTGATCGTTTTAGGTCTATGCTTGGTCATATTTGCTTGGTTGCTAGGCAGGTGGTACCCTGTGACAATCTAGCATTTGTTGATTCTAGAGCATATTGTTTGAGAAGATATTTGCATGTAGCAAGTGGTGTTCCTATGTTATGTCTTTGTCTAACAGTAGGCAGAAGTGTTCCGTTTTTGGCGAGCTCATTGGCTTTGTAATTTCCTGAGATCTCTCTGTAGCCCGGCACCAAAATGAGGTGAATAATAAACTGTTCTGTCATCTCTTTCAGAGATGATCGATAGTCGTAGACTATTTGATAGTTTGTGGAGATAGGCGCGAGAAATTTGAGAGCGGCTTGGCTGTCCGAGAAGATTCGTATATCCTTGCAAGATATAACGTTTTCTTTGAGCCAGGATAGTGCTCCTTTAATCGCCATTACTTCTGCCTGGAATACACAACATTGATTGGGAAGTCTGTATGATAGACTGAGATTCAGTTGTTCTGAATAGATACCACTTCCAACTCCGTAATCGGTCTTTGAACCGTCTGTATAGAAGTGTACCGCATTGTTTTCCAGGGGTCTCTCTTCTTTCTTCTTGAAGGGATGGTACATAGGTAGGTAGAAATGGCTGTCCTTTTTCGCGCAGGACACAATTAGCGCTGAGTGCGCCGTTTTGATACCATACCTCGTGAGATTCTAAATGGATTTGAAAATGGATTATGGATGATGTATGTTCCGCACGTACAGTCCTATATATAATGTATTATTCTCCTACTTACGGCCTAATATCTCATAGGGCCAGATTTTCCTAGATATAACGCAGTTCGTTAAACTACTCCACCTATGATTTGCTTCTGATGTGTATTTGGTCAGGATATTGCCCTTCACAACTCCAAGAGGAGCATATACTCTCACCGCCAGTGAGTTGTGAAGGGCTGAATATCCAGATTAGAGTGACGCTCAAATCAAGTTCCTTGAGGGCCCCTTTGCATTGCTGGACCAGTTTAGAGGATGATAAAGCTGAATCAATGGCTTTAATAGCTGCCTGACTGTCTGTTAGTATAGCTACATTTTGGTTCTGTAGGACATTTTTAAGGGCTGTACAAGCTTCCCTTATCGCTAACAATTCTGCCTGGAATACGCTGGCAAAATCGGGAAGTCTATAGGATTTTGAAATCTCAAGAGATTTATAGAAGACACCTGCACCAACACCGCATTCCATCTTTGAACCATCTGTGAAGATAGTTGTGTCGAAGTCTTTCGTCACATCGCCTTCCTCCCAGTCAATTCTTGACGGGAGCAAGACTCTAAACTTCTCTGAGGTGCTAGGGTAGGGATGGAGTAATCGGTGGTTGTGGATAGGATGTCTGATGGTATAAGGCTTGTTTGGTTGCAGTGCCCGTAGGATCAGGTTTCCAGCAGCCTATTTCTTTGAGTCTCAAGATATTGCGGACACCTGAAATTTTATAAAGAGGTCAATCGGAAGAAGGTCCAGAAAGACGTTGAGTGCATCCGTTGGACAGGACTTGATTGCCCTTAATATCCCTACGCAAGCAGTACTAGTTCTGTTTTATGTGGATTGACGTCCAAGCCACATTGCTTAGCCCAATTTGTTAGCCTATTTAAAGCATTTTGTAGGAGTTCCGAGAGAACTTGGGGATGTTTCCCAGATACAGATATTGCAACGTCGTCAGTATAGGCAATCACCTTGAAACCCTCTACTTCCAATGATGTTAGTAGGTCGTTTACTACCATGTTCCATAAAAGAGGCGAAAGGACCGCACCTTGGGGGGTACCTCGATTCACCGAACTGGTGGTAATAAAATTTCACATTCTGGAAGTTATTGTCCTGCTTCTGAGCATAAGACTTATAAGATCTATGAGTGATTTCTTTAGTTTCAGCTTGTCCATTGCTGTTGTGATCCCCTACTGACGATATTGAAAGTTCCTTCAATATCTAGGAAAGCTACTACGTTATATTCTTTGTATTTCAGGGAATATTCAATACTACGTACCAGCGAATGAAGTGCTGTTTCTACTGATTTTCCCTTAGAGTACGCATGTTGAGCTGTGGAAATGAGAGATGGTTTTAAGTTATGTCTGATGTAAATTTCAATCAATCTTTCCAAGTTTTTAAGAAGGAAGGATGATAAGCTGATTGGTCGTAGATCTTTAGGGTTAACGTGGGAGGGTTTCCCAGCTTTAGGAATGAAGACTACTTTTGCCATTCTCCAGGCTTTGGGAATAAATCTCAACCTTACACAGCTTGTCAGAATGATTTCCAATGGTGGAATGATCATGTCTGAGCATTTTTGTAGTTCGGCCGGAATGATTCCGTCTGGTCCTGGAGATTTATATGAATCAAAGCTATCTACGGCCCATTGCAGTTTTTCCCGCGTTATTAGATCAACTAAATCGCTTGTAGAAGCTTGAGCTTAAGTCGTTAAGTATGTTAGAGCTACCTGGAAAGTGGGTGTCTAATAACAGATTAAGAGGTTTTTCATCTATGGTACCCACGTGCCTGCTTCTGTCTTTAAAGCACTGGGTATTGTTGGACTTTTTGAGAGAATTTTCCTGAGTCTTGAGGCTTCTTCTATTTTTTCACAGAAGTTTCTCCAAGAAGACCTCTTACTCTTCCTTAATTCTTTCTTATATTGCTTTAAAGCTTGTTTGCGTAAGTCCCAGTCAGAAGAGTTTGCGACAGCTCTTCCTGAATGGTTCTAGTTCCTTGTGCCACCAATCAGGTTTCTTTCAACCCTTTAAAATGGTTACAGGGCATGAAGCTCTGATTGATTCGTTGAAGGCTTCGGTGAGATGATTCACAGAAAGGTCTACATAGTTCATCTTTAGTGGAGGAACTTTTAAGAAGGTTGTGATCAAGCAGTTGTGCTAGTACCTCCCTATATCGTTCCCAGTTTGTATTACGGTGATTGCGAAAAATAGTTTATAGCCAGGAGTCCTGAGGCCTCTGATTATGGTGTTTGAACTAGTCAACTCGGTTTGCCAACTCGGTTTGCAACTCGGTTTGCCAACTCGGTTTGTCAACTCGGTTTGTCAACTCGGTTTGCCAATTCGGTTTGACAACTCAGATTGCCCTGAAAATAGATCTAGCAGACACTTAAAAAACGGAAAAAAGTAGGTTTTTAATCCGTCAATCTCTCTGTCATCCGCTGATGAAATTTGAATGTTAATGGCTCAACAGAGAGATAAGATAGGAATCTAGGTCGCTAGACGGATATTTCGTTCCAAATGTTACCGGATTGAGCGGAAAATCGCTCTAGAAAACATTAAATAAAACCGAATTGGCAAACTCTATTACTATTTATGCAATGAAGCTATTTTTATGGTTGTTAAAAAAAAAAACAACATTGAAGTTTTAATAACCAAATATTAACCAATTGAACACTTATTCATTAAAATTGTTTTTTAATATTAAATTATTTACCTTAATGTTTTTTGCTGTTTTTTTTAGACGTAAATTTAATAATGGCGTCTTCAGGTTCCATATCTGTCGATTCAAATTTTTTGTCATTTAGTTTGTCGGCTGAAACCAAATTTTATTTTACGAAAGAGGTTTGTTAGTTTTCATTGTGTAATCATAAATGTATTTTAAATATTTTATTTCCTTGTTTATGTGTACCTTACTTGTCTGTAGATTTTTGTTTAATATTACCGTAAATGACTGTTTTTAAACTCAGAGCTTTATGCTTGGCATTCTTACTTCTGTTGTTACTGTTTTTAAAATCAGTTTACGTTTGATTTTAGTATACATAATAAAAGCCACTAATTAATATTTTTGTTTTAATTGCTAGGGGTTTTCCCTTGCGCTATAGTGGTTTGCAGTATTTGACTTTTAAAGCATGTAAGTGCGGTATTCATAAGGTTTTAAAATAATTTTAAAAAGGTGTTCGGCTGCATATTTTCATAGTTTTAAAGTCAAAATTATATATGTATATATTCCATAAATTTTAAATCTCAGTCAAATGTTATTAAATAGAAAGAAATACCTAGAATACCTAAAATAAAATACAATAAAAAACATGGATTTGCTTTATAAAATATGAATCTGCTGCAAAATACCTCGACTTTTAATGTATTTGCATTAGTAAACACTATATGAATTTTCTGCATCTTAAAGTTTTTTTTAAATTTAATTTTGTTTAGATCCTTTTGAGTGACTGCTTAGAACTCAATTTGGAAACCCTTATCATTTTAAGAAAGTACGAAAAAAACAAAACGTTGGACGAATCAGATAGATCGAAAATAGCAAAAGTGATTATCAACACTCTTTTATTGGATAAATTCGACAGACTGTAAATAGTCTCAAATTTTTTTTAAATAACAATATTATCTTCCAAATTTTTGACAATTAGGCTACAAAAACACGAATATATTCATCTTTCTACTTTACTGTGTCAAATATTTCCTACAGAGGAGAAGGAGACTTTTTATTCGCCCGCTGTTGGAAAAGTTAAAGCGGGGGGAAAACTTTTGTCAGCTTTAATGAACACAAGAACATCGCTTAAGGCATGTGGATTGATAGACCGGAGACCGATAGCAGGAACAACAACCATAAGCAATAAACCCCCAAGTGCGTTCGCATTTTCTTCTTTCTCTGTTATTCAAACCAAATCGATCAAAATAAAATATTCACTATTACTATGAAATGTTTTTTGTACATCCTTAGATATTTTGAATAATATATCTGCCGAAGAAGCTGAGAAGAGTTTACGTCTTAGCTCAGTGGAAGACAAAGAGTTTTTCAATTTGTGGGCTGCATCCTATTGCTGTCGTAGAAAATTCGTTTGCGACAATGGAGTCAGCGCATATTTTAATCGCTACAAGTTTTTAGAGGGGGACATTACAATTCAATTGGTATTTTTAAATTTTTTGTTGAGTAATTTTGAAAAATAAAAACGAAAAGTATACCTTTGTATCTCGCTTATTTAACTTTATTTATTTTTAGCTTCTTTCAGACGCGGAAACTTATTTTTCTCAAGAGAGCAAAAACCAAACAAAAATTGATCTAAATATAAGTTTAATATCAAAACGCCTTGATATTTTAGCGGAAATTTTATTAGAACTTGCGTCAAAGAGCAAAAATACGGAATTGAAAAAGTGGTGGCTTCATTCTGAAGAGAACAAGGGAAATAAAGGCAAGATTATATAGTACACTTTTAGAATAATACATTATAAATTATTTTTTATTGTATATATCAGAATTGTGTACTATATTTGGGCTGCGTTCACTGCCATATTTTTTCCCCGTTAAAGCCTTAAAGGCTAAGAAAGGTTCGACCACATCGAAGCGTTCAACGAAAGCAGTTGGAGCAGCTAATTTCTTACCACTGTTCTCTACTGAGCAAGAGGCTCATCAATTTTATTCACAAAACGAAATCGAGACGCCACGAATTCATCTAATTGGACAAGAAAAAGAGGTGACTAATTTAATAACAGTTGTAAATATTGAGGATAAGCGATTCGTTTTCACTAGTTTTAAGAAAGCTTTTCAATTCTGTTTTGCAAGTTTTTTTGCATTAGATGTAGAATATCCTAATGCTTCTAGTAATTTTTGGATTTTAATACAACAGACCGCGTTTCAACTCTATCTTACACAAGATAGAAAGGGTGAGGTTTCAAGAAATATTTCACTAAGAAAAGAAATTTTAAATGAATGGAAAAATAAAAACCCTGAAACTGATAACGTTTTAGAAAATGATTTCGATAGCTTCACTCAAATGTTCAGAAATGACAGCACTTCCAGTCCGTTGTTTTGAATGCGAAAAACAATTTGAAAACCTATTTCTCTACAGAAAACACTTAAGTACTCATACATATCTTAAAATTTTTAAATGTGTTTTATGTCCCACATTTTTTTCCACATCCAAAGGCTTAGTAAAGCACATCAAAACACATTTTAAATCATGTAGACAAGATTGTTTTACAAAAGAATCTGTTTCAGATGTTCAAAACGTAGAAGTTTCAAATGAAATGAATAGAAATGTAATATGCAGTGATCTTTTAGATAATGTTTTAGATCCGAATACATTTTTATGCCAGTATCGCGACAATCTTTTAAAGTTCATTCTTACTATATATTCTGACGAGATTATATCTAGAAAAAAATCTAAAGAGTTACTGTTTCAAATTAATAACCAAAATAAACTAATTTTTAACTATTTCGGAACCACTGTCCCCAGGGAAGATAATCAATTTTTTTTTGAAAATTTAGAGAAAATAAAAAACTTAAATTCTAAAATCTTTACTTGTAGTGAATACAAATTTTTAAAGCTTTTAGAAGATTTTGATCTTTACTTTCCCCCAGAAGAAAAGACTATTGAAAAGCGGTTAGATGTTAAAAGCAAAAATGAGTTACTTCAAACTAAGTTAATGAAGTTTTCAGTTATGTTATTTCCTTTGCGAAAATTTTTTAAAGCTTTGTTTAGTGATACTGGTTTTTTGGATACAGTACTTAAATACATGAACGAAATAAAAGAGTTAAAGTCTCAAGGTGTGATTGTAAACGTTATGAGTTCTGAATATTGGGAAGAGAAGTTAAAAACTTTTCCAAAAAATCCTTCGGTTTTGTATCTTCCAATAGATGGATATTTTGATGACTTTGAACCAATGAATGCATTAGGTGCACATGCTGGAGCTTATAAAATAGGAGGTTTTTACGTTAAAATTGATTGTTTGCCTCCATGTCTACAATCTAAACTAGATTTCATTTTTGTCGGTTCACTATTATTCTCTAGTGACCGTACTAAATATGGTAACGAAACTATGTTCCAATTTGTAATCGAAGAACTGAATTACCTTCAAAATGAAGGCATTGAAATACAACATGAGAAATATAAAAGAGTTAAATTTGTATTCGTAAGTTTGCTAGGTGATAACTTGGGGATACACGCAGTTACAGGTTTTTCTGAATGCTTTATTTGTAACTTTCCATGCCGAATTTGTAAAATTGATAAAAACTCGCTTAAATACTGTATAGATAATAGATTTCCTATAAGAGACAGGAAAAATTACGAAGAAGATTTAAATATCAATGATTTGTCCAAAACTGGCATTAAAGGAATATGCGTTTGGAATCGTCTTCAATATTTTCATGTAACAGAAAATATATGCGTTGATATAATGCATGATATTTTGGAAGGTGTTGCACATGAAGATCTATGCAAAGTATTTGAAACCCTAATTAAAAAAAAAGTATTTTCCTTAGAAACCCTTAATTTTAGAATAAAGAAATTTGACTTCGGTACTAATAATAGACCAGACGTTATCACAGAAACAATGTTAGAATGTAAAAAAATTAAGTTTACAGCAGCAGAAATGCTCAATTTTGTTCTTAATCTACCTCTGATTATTGGTGATATTATACCCTCAAATTCACAAGAGTGGCAACTAATAATACTATTAAAAAAAATTTTAAGTCTTGTTCTAGAGCAACAATACGTATATTACACTCCAGTTTTATTTAAAAGCTTAATAACCGAACATCACAAATTATTTATAAGATTGTTTGGAGAGATTTTAAAGTTTAAGGCCCATATTTTACTTCATTATCCGACAATTATGTCAAACATTGGACCCCTTAAAAATAAGTGGGCAATGAGATTTGAATCAAAACATCAAACCCTAAAAAATATATCGAGATCCTCAAAAAATCGTAAAAATTTGATTAAAACCATCTCCATCAAGATTCAACTCAAGACAGCACATTCTTTAATGCAAAGTTATGATTACACTGGGTTGAAATATGAAAAGTTAGATGAAATAACCAAGTTTCACTTGCATAAAAAATTTGGAATATCTATTAAAAAAGAAATGGAAAAAATGTATAAAATCAGGTCCTTAAAATTAAATGAAACTATTTTGGAAGATAATCACGTAATCGAAATAACATCCTGTAATAATGAGGATATAATTCAATTTGCAGTTATAAAAACTATATTTTGCACAGATTTAGAAGAATTTTATTTTGTGTGCCAATTGCTTGAAACATGTTGTTTCGTTCAACATTATCAAGCGTTTAAAGTTAAAATTTTAGATGTGTTTCATATATTCAATTTTAATGAAATATCTTTAGAATTTACATCCAAATTAACAAAAATTTCTAATGGTGACTTATTTGTCAACTGGAAATTCTTAAATTTTTGACATGTTCGATGCATATGTATATGTATGCATATATACAATCAAACAACTTATTCGGTCTAAGAACCTGACTTTTATGGGCCCAAAGCATTTAAAATATATTCTTTTCTACATTTACATAACAAGGCACTAGATGATGAGCTTTCTTGGTCGTAGAAACTAGCTTGTGTTAAGCTAATGCGAAGAAGTTCTGATAGTGAAAATAATGTTTTTAAATGAAGGGGAATAGTTGTTTTCAAACGCTTTTTTAAATTGATTTAAGCTATATAGTTTATATTTGATTTTTTACACTTTCACTTATCATTGATAAATTCACATTACTTCCTTCCTACACTTCACTTAACTTCTTAACTTCTATATGTCTTTGATTATTTACACTTTCACGTATCATTGATAAATTCAGATTACTTCCTTCCTACACTTCACTTAACTTCTTAACTTAATTATAAAGATAGGTTAGGGTCTAGTGTTGGTGTAGGTCCTGACTTGTAAATATTAGTTTTCAGAAAAAAGTTTTCAGTGTCGTTATTTACTTTGGGATTTTTTTTTTAAAGCTATGTTTATTGAAGATGAAGAGTTTTTCGATTTGTGGCATCCTGTTGCTGTCGTACAAAATTTGTTTGCGACAGTGGAGTCAGGGCATATTTTAATCGCTACAAGTTTTTAGAGGGGGACATTACAATTCAATTCAGATTGCTTCCTTCCTACACTTCATTTAATTTCTTGACTTCTATGCGTCCATACTCAATAATTATAAAGACAGGTTAGGGTCTAGTGTTGGTGTAGGTCCTGACTTGTTCTAAATATTAGTGCTCAGAAAAATTTTTCAATGTCCTTATTTCCTTTGGGAAATTAGAAAAAAGTATATAGTTTTCCTTAATTTTTAAAATATTTTAGATATAATTGAGAAGTGGAAATAACAATTATAAACTGTATTCTTTTCTGCATTTATATCAAGGCACTAGATGATGAGCTTTCTTGGTCGTAGAAACTAGCTTGTGTTAAGCTAATGCGAAAAAGTTCTGATAGTGAAAATAATGTTTTTAAATGTAAGGGAATAGTTGTTTTCAAACGCTTTTTTAAATTGATTTAAGCTATATAGTTTATATTTGATTTTTTACACTTTCACTTATCACTGATAAATTCACATTACTTCCTTCCTACACTTCACTTAACTTCTTAACTTCTATATGTCTTTGATTATTTACACTTTCACGTATCATTGATAAATTCAGATTACTTCCTTCCTACACTTCACTTAACTTCTTAACTTAATTATAAAGATAGGTTAGGGTCTAGTGTTGGTGTAGGTCCTGACTTGTAAATATTAGTTTTCAGAAAAAAGTTTTCAGTGTCGTTATTTACTTTGGGATTTTTTTTTAAAGCTATGTTTATTGAAGATGAAGAGTTTTTCGATTTGTGGCATACTGTTGCTGTCGTACAAAATTTGTTTGCGACAGTGGAGTCAGGGCATATTTTAATCGCTACAAGTTTTTAGAGGGGGACATAACAATTCAATTCAGATTACTTCCTTCCTACACTTCATTTAATTTCTTGACTTCTATGTGTCCATACTCAATAATTATAAAGACAGGTTAGTAGGTCCTAACTTGTTGTAAATATTAGTGCTCAGAAAAATTTTTCAATGTCCTTATTTCCTTTGGGAGCAAGAGGCTCATCAATTTTACACACAAAATGAAATCGTTTTAGAAAATGATTTCGATTGCATCACTAAACAGCTAATTTCTTACCACTGTTCTCTACTGAGCAAGAGGCTCATCAATTTTACACACAAAATGAAATCGTTTTAGAAAATGATTTGGATTGCTTCACTCAAAACTTCAGAAGTGACAGCTTTTCCAGTCCGTTGTTTTGAATGGGAAAAAAATTTGAAAACCTACTTTCCTACAGAAAACACTTGAGTACTCATACTCATAAATGTGTTTTATGTCCCACATTTTTTTCCTCATCCAATGGCTTAATAAAGCACATCAAAACAGTATCCATTACTGGAGAACCATTCAACTCAGTGCGGGAAGAGCGAGGAGTCGACTTAAGGTATAATGCCTGGGGGTGTTGCTTGAGTGGACGCTGAGAAGTGGGCCTTCGCTACTGCGGACTCAAGGTGTAAGCCCTAGTGCCATCCAAACTGTTATAGGGACGGATCGGGCTATGTCTTCATCACGGTGTCCGCATTGAAAGCATCCTTAACTAGCTGGCGCTTCCGCATTGCCCTTTGTATCCTCTCTCCTACTTTCACTGAGGATTGTTCCGATACTGGGGCAGCGGATCGCTACCTTTCCAAACCATGTCACTTCTGTTTAGCATTAAGGGGTGTGAGGAAGAGATGTGGTTTCTACCAAATGTGGCTCACGGTCTTCCTGGCACTCGCTCTCCTGTGACGTTCACAGTACAGTGGGAAATTAAAATTTAATTTAAATTTCATTTATATTTTATATTTGTCCGCATCTAAACACTTGATATTTTAGCGGAAATATTTTTGGAACTCGCCCCAAAAAGGTTTTCAACTGAGCAGAAGGCTCAATGATATCTTTCACTTCACTTCACATATTCATTTCACTCCACTTCACTACATTTTAATTCAATTGGGACAAGTTTGAGTAAATATCTCTATTTCTTATAGAAAAAGTAAGAACAATTAAATATTAATGCTCAGAAAAACAGAAAACAGATTGAAAAGCTTTCTTAAAATTTGTATATATTAATAACCAAACGAATCATTATATATGTATGAAATATATATATATAGACATTTAATTACAAATATTCAATATAAAAGTCCTAAAATAAATTAATTACTTTTACTGTTTTTTTCTTAAATTAATAACAAAAAAAAATGTTTTTTTCAAATGCCATAAATGAAAATGTGTTTTAGAATAAATGTGTTAAACACATTTTCATAATTAAAAAATAAAAATAAAAATATGTATAGAAAGCATTATGTTCTAGAGTGGGAAATTAAAAGATTATCTTCATTTCATATCTCTTTAATTACTTATATGAAATTTTAAATTTAATTTATATCCCATATTTGTCCGCTTAACACTTGATATTTTAGCGGAAATATTTTTGGAACTTGCCGCAAAGAGGTTTTCAACTGAGCAGAAGGCTCAATGATAACTTTCACTTCACTTCACTTCACATATTCATTTCACTCCAATCCACTACATTTTAATTCAATTGGGACGAGTTTGAGTAAATATCTCTATTTCGTAAAGAACTCTATTTCGTAAATATCTCTATTTCTTATAGAAAAAGTAAGAACAATTAAATATAAATGCTCAGAAAAACAGAAAACAGATTGAAAATCTTTCTTAAAATTTGTATCTATAAATAACCAAACGAATCATTATATATGTATGAAAAAAAAGTCCTAAAATCAATTAATTATTTTTAATATATTTTTTTAAACTAATAAGAAAATAATGGAATGTTTTTTTCAACATCCAGTTTAAAATGCCATGAACAAAAATGTGTTTTAGAATAAATTGTATTCAATGTGTCAAACACTTTTTCATCATTAAAAAAAAAATATGTATAGAAAGCATTATGTTCTAGAGTGGGAAATTAAAAGATTATCTTCATTTTATATCTCTTTAATTACCTATATGAACTTTTAAATTTCATTTATATCTTATATTTGTCCGCATCTTTACACTTGATATTTTAGCGGAAATATTTTTGGAACTCGCCGCAAAGAGGTTTTCAACTGAGCAGAAGGCTCAATGATAACTTTCACTTCACTTCACTTCACATATTCATTTCGCTCCACTTCACTACATTTTAATTCAATTGGGACAAGTTTGAGTAAATATCTCTATTTCTTATAGTAAAAGTAAGAACAATTAAATATTAATGCTCAGAAAAACAAAAAACAGATTGAAAATCTTTCTTAAAATTTGTATCTATAAATAACCAAACGAATCATTATACATGTATGAAAATATAAAATATAGACATTTACTAACTAACAGTCAATATAAAAGTCCTAAAAACAATTAATTATTTTTAATATTTTTTTTTTATGTAATAACAAAATAATAGAATGTTTTTTTCAACATCCAGTTTAAAATGCCATGAATGAAAATATATTTTAGAATAAATTGTATTCAATGTGTTAAACACATTTTCATCATAAATAAATATATATATATATAGAAAGCATTATGTTCTTTTCGTTTTTAATGTGTAAAAAATATAAAAAAAGTTATATTAGATAAATAACCAGAAATGTGAAATTTTAAAATTATTTATTTTTATCTTTTATGTACCTAAATGTTTGTGTTTTTTGTTCATATTATTGCTATTATTTATATAAATACATCAAAAAATGTTAATGTAATGAAATAGTTTTTTACTAAGCGTCATCGCTTGAAACAAGAAAAAGCATATATTTCAGCATTCTACTCCATTGCAAAACATTCTATGTGCATCTCTACTGCTGAGATTCAAAGTTACACTAATTGATCACTACAGTGATTCCCGTTTGTCATCAAAGGCATAGATGTTACTCTGAAGCAGATTTATTATTAAAGGAAAATACTTCCTAAAATTAACACAAACTCCAAAGAAAGTTCTCTTTAATGGCAAATAGTTTGAAGTAAACGCTTTATCAAGGGTGATAAACGATGCTGTCATTGAAAAGGCTTTCTTTGGAGTTTGTGCTGATAGAAGTAAGTATTTCCCTTTAATAACAAATCTGCTTCCGAGCAACAACTTTACCTTTGATGACGAACGGGAATCACTGTAGTGGTCAAGTATATTAACTTTGAACCTCAACTATAAAATCGTTTGTGGTTAACGATATTACCATTCAGGTGGACTTTCTTTAGAGTTTGTGCTGATAGAAGTAAGTATTTCCCCTTAATAACAAATCTGCTTCCGAGCAACAACTTTACCTTTGAGGACGAACGGGAATCACTGTAGTGATCAAGTATATTAACTTTGAACCTCAACTATAAAATCGTTTGTGGTTAACGATATTGCAATTCAGGTGGACTTTCTTTAGAGTTTGTGCTGATAGAAGTAAGTATTTCCCCTTAATAACAAATCTGCTTCCGAGCAACAACTTTACCTTTGAGGACGAACGGGAATCACTGTAGTGATCAAGTATATTAACTTCGAACCTCAACTATAAAATCGTTTGTGGTTAACGATATTGCCATTCAGGTGGACTTTCTTTAGAGTTTGTGCTGATAGAAGTAAGTATTTCCCCTTAATAACAAATCTGCTTCCGAGCAACAACTTTACCTTTGAGGACGAACGGGAATCACTGTAGTGATCAAGTATATTAACTTTGAACCTCAACTATAAAATCGTTTGTGGTTAACGATATTGCCATTCAGGTGGACTTTCTTTAGAGTTTGTGCTGATAGAAGTAAGTATTTGCCCATAATAACAAGTCTGCTTCCGAGCAACAACTTTACCTTTGATGACGAACGGGAATCACTGTAGTGATCAAGTATATTAACTTTGAACCTCAACTATAAAATCGTTTGTGGTTAACGATAATGCCATTCAGGTGGACTTCCTTTAGAGTTTGTGCTGATAGAAAAAAGTATTTCCCTTTAATAACAAATCTGCTTCCGAGCAACAACTTTACCTTTGAGGACGAACGGGAATCACTGTAGTGATGAAGTATATTAACTTTGAACCTCAAGTATAAAATCGTTTGTGGTTAACGATATTGCCATTAAGGTGGACTTTCTTAAGAGTTTGTGGTGAAAGAAGTAGTATTTCCCTCTAATAACAAATCTGCTTCCGAGCAACAACTTTACCTTTGATGACGAACGGGAATCACTGTAGTGATGAAGTATATTAACTTTGAACCTCAACTATAAAATCGTTTGTGGTTAACGATATTGCCATTAAGGTGGACTTTCTTAAGAGTTTGTGGTGAAAGAAGTAGTATTTCCCTCTAATAACAAATCTGCTTCCTAGCAACAACTTTACCTTTGATGACGAACGGGAATCACTGTAGTGATGAAGTATATTAACTTTGAACCTCAACTATAAAATCGTTTGTGGTTAACGATATTGCCATTAAGGTGGACTTTCTTAAGAGTTTGTGGTGAAAGAAGTAGTATTTCCCTCTAATAACAAATCTGCTTCCGAGCAACAACTTTACCTTTGATGATGAACGGGAATCACTGTAGTGATCAAGTATATTAACTTTGAACCTCAACTATAAAATCGTTTGTGGTTAACGCTTTGTAAAAAAAAACAAATTATAGCCATTGAAATCCCTCTATTTGAGTGCTAGGATTGAATGAAGTAAGCACTATTAACTTTGACTCTCATCTACAAAGCGTTTGCAATCAACGCTTTATTAATAGTCATAAACGATATTGGTATTGGATTCAATCTTCTTAAGAGTTTGCCACAAACGTTTTTCCAATTTACCTCAAGATACTTTAGAGTTAGAATTAATTTACATTCGCAATAGCGTGTAGGTTGTTTATCGTTGTGTAGTATCAACAAAAGAGTTTAAAATAAGTCTCTATGTATTATATAACGTGTTTATCAGGATAGAGATTTTCGTTTGTTTTAAACAACATTTCTTTTTAGAATAAGCATTTATATATATTGCCGCTAAAATATAAAGCTACTGCCACAGAAGCCGAAAATAGTTTACCATAAGCTATTTGCGACATTGGTCCTTTTTCCTCTTGTGGTTAGAGTTTTTCCCCTTGTGGTAAAGGATTATTTTTCTGTGTGCGGAAATAAGCTTCCGTTCTAACACTATCCATGACTGATTTCTTGATAAAAATCTGCAAACACATGTTACCACATGTTAATGTGCCATTATGTCTTCAAGGTTAGAACTTTTATCCGACGGAAACTACATAGTATCGACAATATGCTTTTGAGATTATTCATTCGAAAAAAAAATCCAATTATTATTATTTTTTATAGCCCCCACGATCAAAGTTTGTTGTACAGAATTTAATCCTTCTATCCTAATATTGTCGAATCTATTTTTGATATCGAAACCTAGTCAATCAAATTTTCAGCCTTTGTCGGGCTTATCTCTTTTCCATTGAAAAAATTCTGCATACAAAATTTAGGTACTTTTCTGTTATCGTTGAAACATTGTGATCGTCTGCTCCAATCTTTTACTTGAGGAATTATAAATAAATGCTTTAGGAAATGTAATTAAAACTTCCAAAAAAAAAAAAATACAAATAAAATAAAAGCACATAAATTGCACAAATAGATCTCCCGAACAAATACCGATTATTATCAGTTGCCCTTGCTACTTGTGTCCCTACTATGTACTTTTATCTACAATCAATCGTTTATTGGCCTCGAAGGAAACTGAAAAAAACAGCAAACCAAACAGAGGGTGGAGTTTTTTTTTATGTCAAAATGAATGCATGTACTTTCCATCTCCAGATATTTCCAATGTTTTGAGTTTTTTTTGACATAAGGAAGTACTTCACTGAAAAACTGCTTCAAAAGATAACTTTGGTTCAAAAAAAAAATATGTACCTATTTGGTAATTGAAGACGCTTTCACTGAACGGAAATATTACTTTCTAGCTGACCTAACCTTTTCATTTTCGTTGGCCTTCAGTTTGAAATTAAAGTTTTTTGCGCATCATTTTACTTTGCCTTCTTTCTTTTTCAATCAATCGACCGAACTAAGAAGTACTAATTAAATCAAGCCTGAGAATAATTGTAAATTAAATTTAAACACAATATACATCAGTTTCCTATTAAAATCAAATTGCATTATATAAACTAAACGTAAGTCATGTGATATGACAACGAAAAAATGAATTTAAATAAATGTTCCAGAAAAATAAAAGAGCTTGTTAAAGCAGCTCTACAATTTCGGAAATTTTACTTTTTTATTCCAATTTGTTTGGATGCAATACGAATTCAATCCGCACTTGGCTAATAAATAAGTTCGACGCAGCCCAGTTGCTTCTATATAATAGTTAAGATAGTCAAACCAGATAAACTCCTGCATAAAAATGAATTGTAAAATGGTGAAACTATAGTTGTATCAACAATTAAATAAAACAACAATCTCCTGTAAAACATTGTCTAAAAGCAAGACCTTGCGACTTAGCTGTATAATTCATTCGTTTTTCTATATCTCCTCCCAAAACCACAAATACAAAACTAAGTAAAATAAATGAAATGAAAAATTGCTCAACTTGATAAATGATTTTGCTGTTCGAAAGAATTTGCTAAAAAAAAAAAATAAACAAAACAAAACAAACACGAAAAACTTAAATACCGGAAATGATTCAGTTCAACGGACGAAGAACATTTCGCTCTTTCACCCCACATTCTCATTCAAGACAGTACAAGATAGCTTACTTATTTGCGTGTCCAAATGGAATTTTATGTGAGTAACCCCTCAGCCTTCACATTTGCTCCCTGACCACCAGACAGACAAGGAATTGACTGAATCCCTACTCCAAACCAACTGATACAATTGGGGTACTTATCTGATAAGGATCTAACCAGTTAATTTACAGCTCAGGGTGTCCGAATTTCAAAGATAAGGGGAAAGAGAGCGAAATATAAAAACGATAAAAAATTTGTGTTTGGTTTCATTATTTCTTTTTTTTTAACATGGAAAATTCATTTAACGACTTGAAGGCATGCTGCCATTATACTTTTATTTCGCTATATTCTGTTGGGTTGATTATTATCGGGCGATAAAGTGTTTCGAGTAATATTATCAAGCTGTGATAATTTTAGTTTGTCTCTTTGTTTATTTTTGATTTTTTTTCTCATTGAATAGATTATGAATATTGATTGATTTTTGTTCTATTTTTTTTTCGTTTCAGGTGAGTGAAGATAAATTTTTTAAGCTACATTCTTAATTTAAAAACTTCTAAGAGGTGAGTTTTTTACGACACAAATTAACTACCTACTTGTAGTACCAAATAAACTGCCTGAAACTTGTTTCTTTAGCTTGTAATCCAAAATAAACTGTTAAACAAAGTACACTGACGATTTAAATTCAAGGAAGAGAACGGCATAATTTTTGCTTACTGGTCATTCAGAGGGACTGTTATTATTCTTGACATAGAAGGCTAGTTTAATATATTATCAAGACTTTAGTAACATTTTCCATAATTCTATAAGAAGTATTCGTTTCTTTCAACTTTGAAATCTGAATACCTACTTATATTAAGTTAGTATATTAGATCAGTTGGATCATTGACTGCTAACTAGCACTAAATGGGGAAGATATATTATTTTCTCTTCATCTACGACTAATCATATAGCATGTGCGCCTATGAAACACTATCCGGTAAGGAAACCTATTACCGAACTGATATGCATGAGATATTAAACTTTTTGAGCTTTTCAGTCCTTCTAAAGCCCTTCTTTAAGGGCTGAAAACTGAATAACCGAGGAATAGTGTCGACGGGAATGTCAATATCTGGTTATGATATTGGCAATGTTGTGTAAAGTGTAATGTTGGTGGGTTCATCAAGTTAACATAAAACTGAAATGTTTTGTGTTCTCAATTCAACAACCTTTAATTTTGATCTGTTGGCCATTTCCGTTAAAAAAAGCTTACGATTTGACTCTAAGGGTCAGAGAGCCACTGGATATCTATCGTTTTCTCTTGGTCAATGTTCAACTTCTGATATACATTCTTTGTTCAAAACAAAAAACTTCAAAAATATTCAAGCTACCCACCGTCTTAAGCTTTTCGGCCATAAAGCAACAAATCTTATTCTGACAATTTTCTATCAAATTATGGTTATGGTTAAGTGACGTCAACGAATAACTGGATCCGCTTCTCAGGCGGGGCTTGATGGACTTTACTGAACTCCAAATCATTAATTTATAAGTAACCAAGATAACGAACACCAACTTTTAAATGACCCTAATAGAATCCGGCGTATTGAATTAACAGGGAATTCAATATTGCTTTTTATCATTCTATTTCTGGTACTAAAAGTAGTAGGGGAGACCGGGGATAGTAGACTCAAAATTTACTTATCTTTTTTTAAAAAAATAACTAAAGAAGATATCAACACGAATTAAATGCCTTTTAACTAAACATTTTTTTGTGCTTTATAAAAAAAAATATGTCTTCTGAAATTGGTGAATTTTAAGACCTTTTTTTCCTAAATTTATAAAACGATCTCAGGTGGGTCAACTTACCCCAAACCCGGGGTAAGTAGACTATGATTATGGGGTTAGTTGACTATATCCTTTTTTCACCTTTCTGGTATCAAAACTATATAAGAAAATAGCACTTAAATTATTTTTATTATGAAACAAAAATTAATGTTCAAAAAACAGCACGACAATAAGGGTAGAAGGATGCCCGAACTTCTTCTGCTTAAATTTTTGCCGTTTTGTGCATATCTTTGCATCGTTTTGAAGGGAACCGATACTCATGAGCAACAGAACGTATGGTTTTTCCATTTTCAAGAATAATTTTTGGACATAAGCTCCAAAACTGATTTTCAGTCACCTCCTTGTTGTGTTTCATACTGGAAATTACCAAAAACAAGTGAGTCAATTTACCCCGAACAAAAAAAGTCAACTTACCCCGAGCGGTCTCTCAGCACTTAATGATTATTTTTCGGTACTCAGAAATCAAATAAATATATAACCGGTGTTGTTAATACAAACACTCACTTGCTCTTATTCTTTAAAAAAAACTGACGTTAAAAGCAAACACCTTTACGAAAGAAAAAAAATAAAAGGAAGCAAAAAAATTACTCATGAAAGCAAAAAAGTGTTTTTTCGCGATAACTCTTGAACGGCTCTAGACTTTATCAAAAGACAGCATGGAACTAACCGGGCTGCTGTGCTCAATGTAATAACAAGGACAAACTTGAAAGAAATTGTTTTGTTTTTAAGTTATTGGCAGTTAGTCTACTTACCCCTGAGGCCAACTATCCCCGGTTACCCCTACCTACATTCTTGAGTACATACAAAGATTCATTTGTACTGATTTCTTTCCTTGATTTCTTAATACTAATTCTATACGGAAAGATTTAGGGTGAACGATTACGTCATACTCATACCATCGCTTCTAGCTCTTCTCCCAAGTCTTGCTGCAATGAAGCAAGTAAACGAAATATAAAAGAGAGGATTAGGCTTTGACTTTGACAAGCCGTAAAAGCTTAAATATCGCTAGTCAATATTCCTTCTTACAATATTTTAAAATTTCTTAAGAGTTATAACGTTTTTTTTTTTTGACCACGCTTCCAGTCACTACATGTGGTGTTGAAAGAAACATCTTAACTTTGCAAAGAAAGTCCAAAAAAGTCGAAGGTCAACAAATTCCCTTTTGGAAAGGGGTGATGTTTTTAAAGATAACCCAATACATCTACAACAGATGGAGGTGATACATCTAGCAAGATCCGCTCTTAAAAGGGAGTAAAAAGGGGCACAAACGACCTGTTCAAAAGTCAAGTTCTCATAATGGCATGACAATGGGTCCTCTCCTAAGTTTCTCTTTGTGTGGGGATAACTCCTGACAGTTATACATATTAACTTAATGCAAGGATAACCTCATTTGCTATTATATCTGGGCAATTGGTTGTTAACGTATATTAGAGCTAGGACTATTCATCTCATGTCAAACAATTAAGACACCTTCTGTTATGAAAACACTTTTTGTCAAAACATTTACTATCATTTCCGTCAGTAAAAAGACATACAGGTTGTGAGTTGATTTAAAACAGGTAAGATAACGATTTTCGGTTGTGATTTAGTAGGAAGCATCTTGTTATCGTTTCAATTATTCTTATGGCAACATTTCTTCTATGAACAAAAATCCCCAACTTTTTGTGTCGAATGCATATTTGAATAAACAATTTGAAAAACCATTCCATTTTATAAATGCCTTAAGACCCGATGCACAAAACAAATACTCCAGTTTCTTTTTTTCCACCCTCTTCCTCCTATCAAATGCTTAAATCTGCATTTTAAATTGCCACGTTCCATGTGATTTTATCCAAGTGTTGTTTTCCCGAAAAAACAAACAAACAAAAACATACACCCTGTCACCATTTGGATTAAATATGCATCACATAGCTTTTGGAACTAAGGCCACCCTTAAACCCCATAATAAATACTCGAATACAGCATAAAATAACAAAATCCCAATGTCGACGTTTGGTCGTTTGTATCGACATCGATTTTAGAAGCATCTAACTACAAACGGGCACCATCGTCATAAACATAATCAACCAGACCAAACCGCAAATTTAATTAATTTTTGCACTAAATATTCCCTTTCTCTCGCTTAATGGCTGCAAATTCGAAAACAGACCGTCAAAGGGCAACAGGAGTCTAATTCCATTTAGAATGATAAACTGTCTACGAAATTATGTACCTACCTAAAACTATTAATACCTAGTAGCTACCACACATGAAATATCTCCCTCCACCTTCCTCAATGCCTCTTTTGTGTGTGTTCCTTTGTGTGTCGCCTATTAATACCTCGTAATGATCATTCCATTGAATTGTGCGAAAAAGTCAAAATCGCATTGAATGGCAGTTTGTGTGCTGCGAACAATAAAAATAATAACAATCAATAAATTATCCTTATTTTTAATCAAAATGTCCTTTTCTAAGCATTATTCTCTTCCTCTATGGGCTTAATAAATATTGTGACAGTTTTGTTAGCTTTTTTTCTCATCGTCATCGTCTTCGGGGAAGCACACAATAATCAATGACCTTTAGGCAATTTTAAGCTAATTTGATGGGAAATTATAGTTCTTCTTTATCGATGGATAGCATGTCCGGTGAGCATAACATAGCTTTGAAGCTTGTAGTCTGTAGGTAAGGCAATAAACATTTGCTTAAAATTAACCATCGAACGATGGACGACACGACCGACGAACGACGAGCATAGACAACTCACTTGAGGAGATTGTTGAACGCACAAAAAATTAAAGACAACAGTTGAGGCTATTTTGTTTTTGGAAGATTCGCTTCAGGAGGACTGAAAATTTCCTTAAGTGATTCTTTGGAAGAAGAAAGAAAATAATGCTTCATTGACATGGAATCAATTATGTCGTGGAATTGTGGATTTTCGATGTTTCAGTAGCAATTATCCGTGTACTGGTTATCGGTCTTGCTATAGGGAATTGAATTGAAAGGTTTGAATTATTTTGAAACTTACCCAATGACAGATGTTGGGTATGAGGTTGAAGGGTTTCACAAATGTGTGAATTCTGCAATTTTTGCGTTACAGAAGTGTTTTACGTAAGGTCTTTTTCCTCATTGTAGGGTTGTAACCAAATATGGTTGTTCCAGTTTAAATGTAAAAATATACTATTTCTGATTCCGGGAACCTCTTCTCTTTATCAAAATACAATGTGATTTATTTGAATCCAATTGATGATTATGATGATGATGGCACACTGTGGCGTATGAGTACTTTCTTTTTATTTGTTTTTGAGCTTTTAAATTTCATATTCCACATTTGTATTGGAAAAATATTTAATTTATTTAATGATTTCAGTTTCATATCATACACTCGCTTTTGTATAAGTTGTCCTCATTTTCTGGGTTAATGCCTTTAATAAAGGCTTTACTTTGATTGTACAAATGGCTCGGTAACAGGATCGATCGATTAAAGCAATGGGTCATATTCTAAAAGATGAGCAAGAGCTCAGAGTCTGAACTGACGAGCTTGAACTCATCTGTGAGATCGATCGAGCAGGGAGGAACTCAGACTCAGTTTTGTATGCAAAAAAGTGAGTTCAAGCTCAACAGCTCTTACTCGTTGTAATTGAGATCGATCTCAAAGCTCTTTCGTGGCTTATGGCGTTTTTAATTGGCAATCTGGAATCTGAAAAAAAAAGCATTCTGGTTTTAAAATCAGAACTTCTTCTTTTCAGAATCAGGGGCCGAATTACGGCATCCGTTATCGAATAATACGATACTGAATTGTGAGTGTTTGTGTGCTTTTGGCATTACCTCTCACGTTATCGAGTTCAGTATCGAGCTTCTAGTACAAAAATTTTAAATTCTCTGCTCAGCTATCGAGCTTAATTTCATTCGACACACAAACAGCTCACTGATGGGAGGAAATTTCTAAGAAAAAAATTAAATTTTACTTATTTAGAGAACTTGAGTTATTTTATTATAACATTCTTTGCCAATAATCTATTTAGGTCGAGTTATTCTGCTCCAAACCTTCATCAATCTCATCTTCTTAACATTCATACTTTGTTTTTTTTCAAAAAATAAAATTCATGAAACAAAATTAATATTTTTGCCTTCACTTTTCACTCAAGTTTTGTTTTTTATTTGTCAAACCTCTCAAAATTCCTTCAAAATAATCGAGACTCGATAAAAACTACTACAATTTTATATTCTCAAACGATACGTGACCTATCGAGTGCCATAATCCCAATGGGGTTACTCGTTCGTTCGATAACGGATGAAACTCACTCACTCGATAGCGGAAGCGATAATTCGGCCCCAGAACTGAACAGAATAGAACAGGGGCCGAATTATCGCTTCCGCTATCGAGTGAGTGAGTTTCATCCGATATCGAACGAACGAGTAACCCCATTGGGATTATGGCACTCGATAGGTCACGTATCGTTTGAGAATATAAAATTGTAGTAGTTTTTATCGAGTCTCGATTATTTTGAAGGAATTTTGAGAGGTTTGACAAATAAAAAACAAATCTTGAGTGAAAACGTGAAGGCAAAAATATTAATTTTGTTTCATGAAATTTATTTTTTGAAAAAAACAAAGTTTGAATGTTAAGAAGATGAGATTGATGAAGGTTTTGAGCAGAATAACTCGACCTAAATAGATTATTGGCAAAGAATGTTATAATAAAATAACTCAAGTTCTCTAAATAAGTAAACATTAATTTTTTTCTTAGAAATTTCCTCCCATCAGTGAGCTGTTTGTGTGTCGAATGAAATTAAGCTCGATAGCTGAGCAGAGAATTTAAAATTTTTGTACTAGAAGCTCGATACTGAACTCGATAACGTGAGAGGTAATGCCAAAAGCACACAAACACTCACAATTCAGTATCGTATTATTCGATAACGGATGCCGTAATTCGGCCCCAGAATTTAGACTGATACTAAATTATCTTAAAATTGTGCATAAACGGACTACAATTTTGCGCTAATAAAATTTTGTTAGAAAAATCGCAGTTGCCTATTTATAAGGCGAAGAAGAGTGATGCTGTGCTCAAAATAATTAGAGCCTTTAAAAGCCAATTTAGAATTGACATCACCAACAATCAAATAACTAGCCAGCAGTAAGCAAACTTCAACATTTGTAAGCCTTTCTTCCGCATTGCATGAAGCTTGAACATGAATGGAGTAGTAGCCTTTACGATTAATGTACTCCTCATGATAAGGTTTCCTTATACAGACATGAGTGCAATCTAGAGCACCAGTTGCATAAGGAAACTCGTACTTCCTGCTGCTTCCTGCGGTTCTTTTTCTTGTATTTCTTTCACAGTATGTGGGAATAAAATCCAATTCCATGCAGGCTTCCTATTTCTGCAGAAACTTGCTGCTCCACTCAAGAGACTGTTGATTGATGAACTCCAACGTCTTCACCAACTCCAAATTTGGAACCCGGGGTCTCCTATGTATCGCAGAAAGATTCCTATTTTTTCTTGGTTTGTGAGAGGACAACTATACGTGCTTGGCCCCAAATATTCTTCCGTCAACAATCGCACCGATACAACCGACGAAAATCATTACCAATTGGACACCTTGTTTTTTATAAATGCATTGTCCAACATTATTTACAATAAACTCGCCGATGCTAACGGTTTTATGTGAACTGAGTCCGAGAAATGCCATGCTTAACAATTTGTGAGATCGATCTCATGTAACCAAGTGTTTTCTCATCTTTTTGCATATGAAAACGAGTTCAATCTCATGGTGAGCTTTCATTGTGAGATCGATCTCATCCCTCTGAGACTGGACTCACAGATTGACATCTAACTCGGTCAGTTATTATTTTTTTGCATACAACCTTAAGAAAGTTCTCAAAAAAGTGAGTAAAGAGTTTGATCTCATCTTTTTGCATACGACCCAATATCTCTCTGCCGCGCAATGACTGTTGAAGTTTAAAGCGTCGTATTTATATGATAAAACAAAGTTTACCGTTCTGCTTCTAAGCTACCTGCGTATTTAATTTGAGACAATACGGTTCTGACGTTCTTATAAATTATTTATATGGCAAAATAATGTTTACCGGGTCAGGTAGCAGGATAAAAAAATATCATATAGCCATCTCCTGGCAATCGTCTATGGAACTATTACACCTCCTTTGTTACGGCTCTTAGCTCTTCATCTTTTGCTTTTAGTAAACATAGTGTCCGTTGAGTTTGTAGAATGAATGCAACTACGGAGAATATCTACTAACCTTGGCATTATTATAAAAAATACATTTCGCCCTTTCTTCTCCTTAACTTGTTGTCACTACTTCATTCGACCAGAAACTGTTATTTTTGACTCTTCAAATACAAAATTGTCTTCCGTCAACTTTTATCATGAAATCCTATTTAACAAGCAAAACAATATTATATTGGATTGTGTTAAATACTTCTCCAAAAACACTCAAGCAACATGTTTAATTGTAAAATGAAGCTTTTGAGTGAAATTTAAGAGCTTTTGTGGAATCTATCTCTGTTTTTAATATCATTTCGCTCTTCTTTTTCTGAGTTAATGTGTAACACGAGGAGAACACGACTCGCTGCTTTAGCAAAAAAAGTGAAATCCCAGTTCCCAGACCGGCAAATCGAAACGTAATAAAAAACCAAAACAAACAAAAAGAAATATCCACAAAAGGAAAAAAAAAGAAAAATAAAGAACTAAAAATTCGCTCTATATGGAATTGCTCGCTTTTTGTAACGAACGACCATGATGACGACTGACTACCGTACCACGAAAAAATAAGTGTTTGCTGATATTTGCTTTGAGTCGTTGTGATTTTTTGATTGGAATTTTATATTAGGACACACAACCGGAAGTTCGCTTTTTGATTTGATTCTATTGTTCCACCCGTCAGTCTTCTGACTGCATGGGCCTGCCTGCCTACCTCAACTTTAATTATTGTTCTGGATAAGTGTATCGTGAAAATGGGAATGTAATGAATAATTTATTAATTTCCCAGATACGTTTTGCGAATATCTTACTCCTACATGGATCGAATGGGGCAGTTTCGGTTCAAACGGAGGTGCCATGTTTGGTAAATAGACCTTTTGTTCATCCTGCAGCAGCAGCTGCAGAGTGCTGATGACAATAGCCCGACAACCACATTCTGTTAATTAAAAGTTTAATGGTTGAAGATGATGATAGAGCATCAACACGCCCACGCAGTCTCTGAGTTTATATTTTATTAATTGGGAAATGAGTTCAGAGGAACATATTCAAAAATGGTAGTTTTTCGTTTAGTGCAGCGAAGGCCACCTTTTTTGAGTTTTATTATGAAGCATCGCTTTGTTTTTTTTTTATCAAATTACTCTCAGAGTGAATGACTAATAGGTATCTATCTACTCTGAAATTTGAATAATAGCGATAGCTATAATATGGCTCAAAATTTCCTTGAACTATTGACGAATATATCAATCAACAAGGTTAGTTTTGGACTTGGCTAACCCATAAAAAATAAGCCTGCAAGTCTGAAAATAGCCACTTCTCAAAATGCAGTACAAATCGTTTATGCAAAGGTTTTTTATACTTTACAATAATTTTACATCCTCTAAAATTTACATTGTTTTTGTTTGTGAAATGTGAAGTGAGTTTGTTCTCTTTCGCTACCCAAAATGAATCTTGTACCTTTTTTTTAATGAATGTAGATGAAAGACTATATGACGATGACGAATGTAGTCCATCAATTTGCTGATAAATTTCATGCCATGCTACCGGCTTTCAAGTTTCAAATTTCAACAGAGCTTGTTTTTGTTTTCTGTTATTTTCAATTATATTGAAGAATGACGTCTGAATGAATTGAATGAACTGTGGAAAAAGCTTCCATCCAGTGGATGAACTGTAGTTCGAGAGTTCAATCAATGAACATGTTTATTTAATGATGATAGTGTTTTTTAAAGTCCCATGAGTGTTTTCTGTCACAGCCGGTTATTTCAGATGAGTTCATTTAAAACTTTTTTTATAATCTATTAATGTCCATCAGCTAGAAGAGTGTTATGGAAGTTGGAAGGAATGATGGAGGTGAGAGGTCCATAGGGATATGTTTGATATGGAGGAAATTATGTCAGTTTGGCTTTTGATGATGCAATCTTCAGTGGGGTTTTTTCTCGAGGATGATTTGTCTAGGGATTGGGAGGACAGTGTGAAAAGTTGAGTAATTTTCTAACAAGACAGTGTGACATACTTAAGGGAATTTATTGTCTTCGTGGTATCATACTCTAGCCAAAAGGATTGAGTTTTGAGTCATGTTTCGAATAGCTTTAAGTTTGTGTGGTACTCCAGAGAACCATCTTTAATTATTTAGCATTAGGCTAGAATGATATATTTTGAGTTTAATTAAGTTAATTAAGGTCATTCTTCACCTGTGTGCTTCACTTCAGTCGGGGTTTCTCTTTGACAATGATGCCACTGATTTTCTACACTTGATGCAGAGGCAGACGTAAATGACTAAGGAGATTAAACTAACGATAAAAACCTAATGAGCTCCTATGATTTTGTGCGTCTGGCGTAAAATTTCCTATGCATCGATCAGGATAACCAGAGGCATAAATTGAGTGATAATTTCGAAATTTGCGGAGTGTTGTGTGTCGATGGTATTCTGGTCAATTTGGTTGCAGGTTAATTGATAAAGAGATTTTTTTATGAGTCGTACGAAATCCCCAATCGCGCGATTTAATCGCATATGATTCAATACACTGTACATTTAATTTGTTTTGGAGATTTTTACATTAGGATTTTCGCCATGGGGATTCTCTCTTTGGAGTTAACGCTGCTGGAGATTTCGGATTTGGGATGTTGGACTTGGGGATTTTAGTTTGGGGATTATGTCTTTGCTAAGTGGTTAGGTGTGTTGGTTGCTAAGCAGAACATCGTGGGTTCGAGTCCTAATCGTGCCCATAGTTTTTATTTTCATCTTTCATGGGCACTGCCTCTTGCGCAGAACTGATAAAACTTTCAAGAGTATCGATCTGTAATGAAAAAGTGCATCTCAACTTTGCCCTTCGGAATCGGCGTTAAATTGTAGGTCCCCTCAATTCTTCACACACATCCAGAGAATTGTTGATGAGAGTAAGCCACTTAGGCCTTGGCTCTTCAAGAGCTGTCGCGCCACTCTATTTATTTATTTTTTATTATGTCTTGGGAATCACGTTAACAACCCGAGATTTTCTATCCTTTTGTGGACCCTGCTATATAGTCATTGTCAGAAAGATGTTGATTTTATTCGCCGTAGAAGATTTATCAAGATCTAAGTTAAGCAGTTTTCGGCCCTCCTGTTGCAGAACCAGACCGTATAGTGTATAGAGACTGCGTAGGTCTTCATCAGAAAATCAGTCTGTACCTATATGTATAAGGCTTGACGTGCCTTGGCCAAATTTTAAGGTAGAAAATAAGACGACTTATAGACCTGAACAGACAGACTGCGAATGTGTCGTAGTGGCTCTATAAGTTCATCACTAGTAGTTCATCCTGACTGGAAATCTAGACTCCTGTTTCAACGCGGGAATTTTTTCGCTGCTACCTGTAAATTAAAAGAGGAGGTTTTGCAAGCGACCAAAAACTTCCCAAAGGGGTTGAGACTTGGGACCCAATCTTCAATTGAACAACGCACCCATTATTCAACGTGGAAGAGTAAGTAATGGCTCTTAAATGCTCTTGTCTACCCTATGAACATCCGAGAGCCGAAATATTTGGCGTTTTTCTTTTTTACCTCCGAGCAGATTAGATCAGATTATACGGTTGTTGTCTTCGCTTGGCTATCTGCTCTATTTGCTCGATCATTTTATCCTGAGCAAATAGATTTAGCTCAGAGCATGAAAAGTTTTAGCTCCGATTTAATCGGAGCTAAAAAAAGAAACACAGATTTTTTTTTTTGACACATCCTGATCTAATCTGCTCGGAGGTAAAAAAGAAAAACGCCAATTGTTTGCTGAAAAATAACCCAAAACTTAGAAAGAAATTCAAATACATTGATTAAAAAACAAAATAGAAATGTTCGTATTTATGTGACCTGTAGTAAACGACCTACTAACATCATTGGAAGCAGAGGGTTTCAGGGTGATTGCCTATGCTGACGATGTTGCAATATCTGTATCTGGAAAACATCCCCAAGTTCTCTCGGAACTCCTACAAAATGCCTTAAATAGGCTAACAAAATGGGCTAATCAATGTGGCTTGGACGTCAATCCACATAAAACAGAACTAGTACTCTTTACGAGAAGGTACAAAATTCCTCAGTTTAGCCCACCCAAGATTAAAGGAATACCATTAAGCTTTTCCGACCAAGCTAAATATTTAGGCCTCATTTTAGACAAAAAACTAAATTGGAAGGCAAATATTGATGAAAGAGTAAAAAAGGCTACCGTAGCGCTTTTTACTTGTAAAAAGGCCATAGGATCAAAATGGGGCTTCTCCCCAAAGATAACCCACTGGCTATACACTTCGGTAATCAGACCGATACTCATTTATGGAGTTGTCGTATGGTGGACCGCACTGGACAAGATGGTAAATCTAAACAAGCTCATCAAAGTTCAACGGTCAGCAGGTATGTGCATCACAGGAGCACTTCGCTCAACACCAACCGCAGCCCTGGAAGTGCTTTTAAACCTAACACCTCTCGACATCTTCTCCAAAACGGTGGCAGCCAACACATGTGTGAGGCTTAGAGCCACCTCTCAATGGAACAGTAACAATACTGGTCATACTACTATTCTAGACAATTTCAGATCTATCCCAGATCGCTTAGATTATACCACCCCAAAAATGGTGTTCGGTAAAAGCTTCCATGTCTCTATCCCTTCAAGATCCTCCTGGGAAGAAGAAAGACCCCTGGAAGACAACGCGATACACTTCTATACAGACGGTTCAAAGACCGACTGCGGAGTTGGAAGTGGTATCTATTCAGAACAACTGAACCTCAGTCTATCATACAGACTTCCCGATCAATGTAGTGTATTCCAGGCAGAAGTAATGGCGATTAAAGAGGCACTATCCTGGCTCAAAGAAAACGTTATATCTTGCAAGGATATACGAATCTTCTCGGACAGCCAAGCCGCTCTCAAATCTCTCGCGTCTGTCTCCATAAACTCTCAAATAGTCCACGATTGTCGATCATCTCTGAATGAGATGACGGAACAGTTTAATATTCACCTCATTTGGGTGCCGGGCCACAGAGACATTCCGGGAAATTGCAAAGCCGACGAGCTCGCCAAAAACGGAACACTTCTGCCCAATGTTAGACAAAAACACAACATAGGAATACCACTCGCTACATGCAAATATCTTCTCAAACAATATGCTCTAGAATCAACCAATGCTAGATGGTCGCAGGGTACCACCTGCCTAGCAACAAAGCAAATATGGCCAAGCATAGACTTAAAACGGTCAAAAGGCTTGATATCCCTGAGCAGACAAAATATAAGCTCTACAATTGGAGTAATAACAGGACACTGCCTCATAGGCAGACATGCTCTGAGGCTAGGGGTCTACACAAATGACTTCTGTAGAAGCTGTATGGACGAGGAGGAAGAGGAGACAGTCCAACACCTTCTATGTACATGTCCAGCACTCTCCATTAGAAGGAACAGCTTTCTAGGTAATCACTTCTTCGATAACACCAGTGAACTGGCAACAATCGACACAAAATGTCTCTCTAACTTCATTAGAAGCGCGAATTGGTTTGTTTAAGCTCATTACTCTCCCATGAGTATTTTATGGTATCACAACGGACCCTTGAGGTCTAAGTGAGTCAACAACATCTGGACAGCCACTCAAACCTAACCTAACCTATGTGACCTTTGTTTTTGTGATCCTTTAACCCATTCTTATTTGGCTCCAATTCTGTAATGAAATCCTATAATTAACAAGATAATTAATGTTTTAAACCGCAACACCTGCTTCTTTCCAAAAGCTTACATCATTTCCTCTCACTTTCCACCAATCCTGTTTGCTCCCAGAAAATAAAAAAAACATCCTTGGTAGACTCATCTCATTACTCTGTGCTATTGTCTATCATGCTACTTCTCTATCAAGACACTTTTATACCATCCACTTTTTTCCATTCGTAAAAGACCGGCGCAACCTCTCTGTTCACTGAATTCTTCATTTCTCAGTTGAACTTTAGATTCCACAGAGTTTGGTCGTGTCTTCGGAAAGGTACCCTACTTTAACACGTTGCACGAGAATTGTGTTTTTCCTCTGGTGTGTTTCCTCCCCATTAAAAAAAAAATCATATGTGAATAATCTAGAGAAGGGATTTCCCAATCAAAACGATTTTTTTCTTTCTTAGGCCGTGTGCGAATTGGATGAATTGTGGTTAAAAAATAAAAATGGATGAATTTTTAACCACTACTGTCATTTTTTAACCTGCTCAGCAGCTAGTCCAATAATGCGAAGTGTCAAAATTTAACCAAACGTCAATTTTTAACCCATTTTTAACTGAATTCGCACACGGCCTTATTTCTGTCTGTCACAATTGTAAAATATATAATAATTACTGTCGTGTGTGTGTGCATACATGTGACAGATGGTGCGTATTTTTCATATCGTGTCGCGTTGAATGCAATAAATTTTGTTCCGGTTAGTTGCATTCACTGTTTGAAATTGTAAAAAGATTTTTTTTTTTGTAAAATCTTAAATATCTGTTTAGGTGTGCCGTCTCGTTCGTGTGACTGTGCGTTTGTGTGCGATTCGGTGAAGGTGGATGGACCACTTTCGATTATAAATATTTGTTTTTTTTGTTTTTTTTTTCAACTCAAATTGATGCTGCGGTTTTCATTTTTCAATTTTTCTTGATTTTCTAGTTTTTCCTTTAAATAAAAAAGAAAATGATTTAAAATTATAATTGAAGAAAAATAACTGAACAACGCGTAGTGCTTTCGCGAAAAAAGAGAAGAGGAAAAAAATAAAACAAATTCATGTCGTCGGGCGTTTCGGTCCAAGTGGCACTGCTCTGGCTCTCGATATACAAGTACAACTACTGTTTATGCATTAATAAATAGTCGGGGATTCTGATTCGGATTGTGGATGGCACTGCTGCACAGAGTTGCTGTAAGAGATACTTTTTTTTGCTTTTGGTTTGTTTGAAACGAACACTGACCTCATCATCACAGCACACAACTATCTGCGGACTTTGTTGCCAATTGTATCTTTTTTTGTTTCCTTTTTATCTTTTATCTCCTCGAGCTTCGCTCCGTTGATGGTTGTCAGTGTATGGATTGGTCATAATGTTTATTCATGTAAAATGTGAAAATCAAGATACTTTCATCAAATTGGATACACCAATCGAGCAGCGTAATAAAAAGAAATAATAAAAGAAAAGAAATGTTGTGAAACCAGAAAATAAACTTCTTCGATTTAAGCGGTTTTTGTTTTATTATATTACTAAAGTTCGAATAAACCTTGAAACTAATTTCGTGTACATAAAACAAAATCGTTTTGGTCAATGTTTAGAGCTGATAGGAAATTAATCTGTTGAGTCTTAAACAAACAGTTTGTTTAGTATTTAAACGCATATTTTCTACCTTGAACCTTAAATTACGTTTTTTTCATTAAAGCTGATTGAACATAAAATCGTTGAAAGTTGAACAACTTTTTTAGAATAATTGTATTTATTTTTTGTTTGTTTGTTTTTTCATGATTTTGCTGTTTTTTTTTCTATATTAACATTCAAAATATATATAAGGTGACTAGCTGACTCCACGAACTTCGTCTCGCCGCCCATCGTCTTGCCGCCCTTCAGAGCAACACCATTTCGAAATTTTCCAGTTTTTCATTTGGAAACCAATGCACCTGATGCATATTATGCAATTTTCACTTTGAAAACCAATGAGTTTTCCTAGTTTTTCATCAAGAACTTTCTGTTTTACATTCGAAAACCCATTTTGAAATTTTCCAGTTTTCCATTTGAAAACCAATGCACCTGCAATAATTTAAGAAAAAAATTCCCTAAGAACCATATGCAGACTAACACGAACAAAATTAGCCAAATCCGTCCAGCCGTTTGTGAGTTATGTGGAACGTTGTACTCGCATTCCATTTTCGTTTGTTCCCAGGACTCAGAAATGATTGTTGGGAAGTGTAGCATTATGAAACTTGTTTTCTTTTTTTTTTAAGTTTGCGGATAAGCATTATCTCAAATAGTGCACGGTATGATAAATAGATGGGTAGTAAAATAAAGTGTTAACAAAAAGTGAAGGGTAACATTTCCTCTACGCAATTTACTCGCGCATCTTATAGTGCTCTCCACTCCTCAGTTCCAAGTACACATTTTCTCTCCCCTCTTTCTTTTCTTTGTATAGAATATATGAATTTCTTTACTTCCTTTGCGTATAATAAATGGACATGGACATGGAACTATACAACGGTTATCGAGGAAAATTGTGAGTCATAGATATCGATCGAGAAAATATTTGCAAATAAAAAACAGTTTTGCAAATAACTTGGCTAGCAACACTTTAAAAACTTTTAACCCATTTCGACGAATAGTTTAGGTAGACCTTTCTCTAGATGTATCATTCGATGGGTTTGGGAAGAAATTTTTTCTCCCTCCAAAATTTTGAAATTTCGATTTCGCTAAATTCTACACAATGTACCTATTTGACATGATAGTTCTCATTATCTTGAGCCAAGGTATTTGCATCATAGGTATATGGGATTACAAATAGGTGAAGACAAAAACCCATAAACATTTTCTTGGGATCATAACGCGTTAACCAAGCATCGCATGTAGGTTTGGTTTTCAACAGTGGATAGAGGGCGCACAGAACTTTATTTTCTTGTATGATTGATATGGACTTCCTGGAAAAATTGAGAAATATGGCGATTTGATATAGCGGACAAATTTCTGAAGCCGTTACAAAGTTTATTGTGTACCCCTGCTTCCTAAATATTCTGTTATATAGCATTGGTGCTGGTTGCTGATTAAAAATATTGAGTGTAGTAGGAATAGAAGATCTAACCCTTTGCGGCTTGAAATTAAAGTTTGACAATCCTGCGTTGTTAAATTATTGTTGGCAATTGACCATCATTAAAAGTGAATGCTTTCCGTGGGTTGGTTAACATGACCAAAATTGAGCGTCGTTTAATGACCGCCGCTGCCGACTGGTAGGCATATCAAAAAGTGGTGGACACCGTATACATACTAACCGAAAATTTTGGTATGAGAAAGCTGTCCGCAAGTTTGTCAAAGTTTAATAGAATAAAGCCGACTTTTTGAGTTGATTCATAACCATAGATGCTTTATCACTTCACATCTCAAACAAAAGAACGGTGAAAATAGTTGAAACAGGGGAAAAGTTGTTATAACAAACCTTGTATTGACAAGATGATTAAAAAAAAAAAAAACATTTTCAATCAATAATTTTTTCCAATTTGGCATATTTTCCAAGCAATTGAGTACTGATCAGCTTAGTTGTAGTGAAAAATAGTGAAAAAAAAATGATTTTTTAACATTGACACCATTTGTGATTTCAAATGTATACATTTTATATTTCCTAAACCTTCTACCCATATTCCTCTTTAGTTTAGAAAAAAAATTAAGAAAATCGTTCAACCAGTGTGGCCGGTTAGCGAACGAACACAAAAAATAGGCTGTTCTTTTATATATATAGATGGGGCACTAGTAGTCAGCCCCAACAATGGGGCATATGAATAAAAATCAAGTATTTACTAGTAGTAAATACTTCAAGTAAATACTAGATCAACGAGTAAAAGGTCAGATTTGTAGTATTTACTTCATTTGGTATGCATAAAATAAAGTAAATGCTAACCAGCACTTACTAGTAGTAAATACTAGATTCATCCAAGTAAAAACTACATAGATGTTCATTGGAAAACTCAGGCATTTACTAGCAGCAATTGAAAATAACATAAAATGGAGCAATTTTGTTTGTAATTTGTTGTAAGATTTATCCCTGTTTGAGATTGGGTTTGGTGTCATTAACAAAGAAGCGATTCCATATCCCTCATCTGCCAAAAAACGTTTTTTGCATCACAGGTGGCTTCAGCTTTATAATATAAGAATAGAATAGCGTTGGCTGCTAAGCAGAACGTTGTGGGTTCGAATCCTACTCGTGTCCATAAAAGTTTTTATTTCATCTTTATTTGATCTACCTCCTGCGAAGAACTGACAAAACTTCCAAGAGTATCAATCTGTCATGAAAAAGTGCATCTCAACTTTGCCGTTCGGAATAGGCGTTAACTTGTGGGTCGCCTCAATTCTTCACACGCACTCAAAGAATTGTTGATGAGAGTAGTAGATAAGCCACTTAGGCCTTGACTCTTCAAGAGCTGTCGCGGCACTCTATTTATTTATTAAAGCATTTTGAAATTATTTGTTCCTGGAAATACTTTTTCTGTGTTAATATGAAAGAATGCGGCCATTTCACAAGAATATTGAACCCATCGCCTTGAAAGTTGATTTGCAAATGAAAATGTTCGTTTCAAACACCTAAAAGTATTTACTAGTAAATGTTCAAGTTGCTTTTTAGCAACTTGTAAAAATTGAAGTAAATACTAGTAGTAAAAGGCTTTTATGCATATAGCTTTAAGTATTTACTATCATTTATCAATATAAATACTTTTTCTTCTAGTAAAAGCTTTTATTCAAGTATTAACTTGGAATTTATAGTCGGCGTAGTAGTCGGCCACTAGAGCTGTCAATAGTCAGCCCCCTTTGGTGAATTAATTATTTGTAATTTATAAATGTATAAACAAACCTTTTTTTTATAAAATACAACAAATAATTACTTAAAACGATCTTGTATTTCAGTCAAATATGTATTATTCAAGATAATCCAAGACCATTTCCAACACTTTAAAAAAGTTCGTCTTCGTAACAGTTTTTTTTTTAATTTGTGATTTTTTTTTGTAATCGATTTTCAGTCCTTTAAATGCGCTCACGGGGTGTTATATGTGCTGTATTGGGTAAAAGAGCATACAAGATGATTCCGTTACTACGCAGAAGTGGCTTGATTCCTTTGAAAGATGGGATTTGTGGCCATCGACTTCAAGCAGTCCTGAGTTTTTTATATTACTTTATATAATCCGTTCGTTGAAACTATTGGCCACATATTAGAAAAACGTCTCAGATTGTATCCATCTACTTTCAGATCTGCCTAGGATAAGAGTTAAGGCCCATTTATCCGGGACATTTTTTACAACAGCTTGAAGCGGGATTTAGCATAGCTTAGGCGGGTGGTAGCATTTTTCCATCTTCACTGAAGAGAAAAAGTACAGTGATCGCCTCATATTCGTTTCCATGCTGTACAGTATAAAGATTTTTCCTCTTGGCGACTCCTGGTTTTAGAGATAAGCTTGTGTTCTTCGGCTAAACTAAGGACAGTATCTGGTCCCATTTTCTTGGATTTTCTACAACTCTACCATGGATAGTATCTTGTAGTCTTCTTCGAGGGACATAAAAAAAAAAAAAAAATAGTTGGTTTCAGTAGTCGGTCGAGGGGGGGAGAGAGAGCTGGCCTTAGAAAAATTGATAAAACTATGTGTTCTTAGGGCAGCCCCCCTTATAAATATTAATTAGACGTTTTTTGTAAAAAAATTTAACAAAAAACAACAAAACCAAAGTTTAAATAACAAAAACAATCACGAAATCCACATGCCTTCAATAATTTCGAAGCAATAGCTTGTTTCCCAACACACTTCCACTAATTTTTGTTTTTAACTAAAAACCACATCCCCAGAACTGACGAAGCAAACTGGCATTTTTAAAGAGAAAACTTACATGTGCATTGCTACCAACTTTTGCACATAGACAGAAGAAGAGCCAGGCTTTTAGAAAAAAAAAATTACTTGGAGGTTTAACTTAACGTTTACTATTATTCTTTTTCTTATAACGAAGTCGCCGACTAGGTACTAGAGAGGGCTGACCTCACACGACATCAGTATCACCGTATGTAGATATCGTTTGTTTTGCTTAATTGTACACTTTATTGCAGATTTGTTTTGCTGTATATTTTATTGCAGACAAATCTGGGCTCCATTTCCAATATTTGTCTATTTGAGGGCAAAACCGCTTGGGTTTTGTAATAGTTTTTGTTAAAATCACTTTTTATATCGCAACAGATCATTGAATTTTTGAGCGATCCACAATCCTCGCATATAAAAATTGATAGGCTTCAAACTTTGTTATAAGTTGTTTTAGAAAATTCGTATGATTTTTTTTTAATTCAAAAGATTATGCAAAAAAATTTGAAAGAAACGAATATTCTTGTTTTTTTTTTCTTATTTTTCAAGATCGTTTAAAAAATAAAAAACTCCCTCAATGGTCTTCTTATTTTTACTTGATAGCTGGTGTAAGTCCCTAGTAGTATGTAACCAAAGGAAAATGAGAAAAAAAGGTTGAGAAGTAGGAGACAATTTTATCACAATGGGCCTTTCCTTTGGCCTAAGTGTGCGGATCCTGTATCCGCAACCACCTTAACCTAACCTAAGGAGACAATTTAGCTGCCCATCCCGCTGGCTAGCACCAACAAGATACCGTCAAAATGGTAATTGTTGAACCTCACGAACGGAAATTGACGAGTAGCAGTAAAGTGAATTCGACTAGATACATTTGGTGAAATCAATTTCTATTTGAATTTTAGCAGAAATATGTGCTGCTCTAACTGACCCTAGCTACAAGACCCTTAATTCTAAAACAATTACTGTTTCAGAGCAGTCGGCTTGATCGCAGGGTCGGTTTCAATCGAACAATCTTCTTAGCAGCTTTTATTTAAAATGGCTGAATTCTATAGAATTAACAATTCTGTGATAAAACTTCTTTTGAAACCTAAAGCTTCGATTAATAATTCGTAGACGTAGCAGGGTGAAGAGATCCTCCTGTTATAAGATAAGGCTATTTCTGAACGGGTAGATAAAGCAAAAGTGGATATGTACTTAGGTATCGTAGTCGGTACCACTTTAAGTCTTGGAGCTTAGCCGCACCAATAAAAAAAATATCCGTCGTAAAAGATGGTAAAGTATTTAAAAAAATTCATTTTAACATTTGTAGGTATAGGTACGTTTGTAACTAAATCACGCAAACATATGTTTTTCCTATTATCTTAATGAAAATCAAGCGCTTACAGTGTTAAACAAAATTTCCTTATTTCAAATCTGACAACCACAATCAATGACTATGAGCTGCCACTTGAAATCAATTAATTAAAAACAACAGTCGACCATCACTAGTTTATCGATAAATTCGATTGATTTCAACAAAAAAAGGAACACAACCAATTACATTCATATTTTCATTATTTTCCTAAGTCTTGATTGCAATTACAATCCACTATCTCTATGCAACATACACAAAAAAAAATAACAATTTGATTATAAACGAGTTACATTTTCAATCAATTCAATTTTGTTATCGAAATGCAGTAGGTGTTGATGTCGATTGTAGTTAAGTAACATCGACATTATCGTGTTGTGAAAAATGTAGGTAGGCAAATGGAAAAATTAAAAATAGAAGAGCTTAATAATTTTGTAGGTAGATTAAAACGTGAGTGAATGTTAAATAGCAACAAAACGGGTTGAGATCGCCTCCACGACAAAATACCTTCGGTTTCAAAAAGAAAAAAACAATCAACTATAAATGCATAGCTCTGTTGCATGAGAGTGCCTTTCTAACAAAACTAAATTGTAAGTCATAAAAAACTATAGTTTTGCATTTCAAACTGCCTTTGGTGTTTTTTTTTTATGGTCCCATAAATTGCCTTCAAGTCTTGAGTGGTAGTGGAGTCTAAAGGGATACCTATGTATGTAGGTTTTGAGAAAAGAAAAACTATAGAATTTCATAATTTTTGAGCAGGTTTAAGATGGTCGGATCGGATGCGGATCGTGCTGGTCGTGGTCAATTTACTGGACGGGTTTTTAAACGAGAGCATTAAAGATTGCAAAGGCGTGTTTTTTTTTGCTCTTTGTATACCATAATAGGTAAGTTTTAAAGAAGAGAATTGAGAAACGAAGGTACTTGCCTTGATTGAGGTTTTGAGGAACAAGTTTTATAGGGCTGACAATCAGCCCCTGTCAGACTCACGTTACTTGGGATTTTAAAAATACATTTATGTGGAGCGACTCTATGCTATTGACTTGTGGTTGAGCTGTCCTTGACAATGTCAGCGAAAAGTGTATGTTTTATTTTTGTTTTTGCGAACCATGGGCTGAACTTTATAAAAATCACTACATAATGCCGCACACCAACACTTGTTACCTTTCGGCAAATAAGCCCCAGAATCTTGTTTTATAATATTTTCAATTCTTTTAAAATTTCTCAGGATTCCAAAGCTGTATTCGACTGTCTGTAAGAATTTTTAAGAAAAAAAAAAATCTTCGACTTTTGACGCTCACCGCAATCTCTTCTGTTGCCGGACGACGTTTTCATTGAAAGTACCAAAATTCCCATAGTCAGACTGTCTGCCAGACTATTGACGATTGTAAATGAAGGTTTCAAATCAGTTCCTCTTTAGCTTTCAATGCCTATTTTTCTGAGTGTTTTTTTTTTTTTTTAATCTAGATCAAGGTAAAAGCCAGCAACAAAAACAAGCAACCCCTTACGCGTCTCTTTTTTGCTTTTGTTTTCTTCTTATTAAACTCGCTTAAAGATCACTCTTTCAAAATAAAGCAAACGAAAAGAGCCAGTCTCAGCGACGGTATCCGTTTGTTTGCTTTAATTTGAAAATAGTGAAAAGGTTACCTTTCTACATGATGAGGACGACACCGCCTTAAGCAACGAGAAGAAAAAACGTTCCTTTTGACATATTTGTATGTCAGTTGAGCTTCTCAAAGTTTCCGTGAGGTCTGTAGCATATCGGCGGCAACAAACTATTAATAGAAATAGAAACGCATTTGTTTTTCATTTCTTTCCCTAGTTTCTAGTATGAAAGTGAAATTAATGAAAAACACAAAAAAATAGAAAAATAAAAATAAATAAACATCACGTCTATCAATTGGTCGAAGACGTTGCTTTGGGGCTACCATACTCGTACAAGCCCATAGATCAGTCGGTTGTATCTAATTTTTCTTTAATTTCTTAACTCAAAAAAGAATAAACATGATTTCAAAAAAAAAAGAAGAAAAGACGACAGCCAGTCGGTGTGGTTGTTCGAAATGAATATTTGAATTGCAGTCAACCCCAATCCAAATTAATGGCATGCATCGAGCTTTTGGGTTGGGTTTCTTTTTCTTGTTACTTTTTTCTAATTTTTTTTTCTAGATAAACAAAATTACTATTAATTTGTATCCAAGTGTGAATTGGGTCAATTTTCAGACAAGATATGTACACAATTTTCTGGTAGTTCAAATTTAGTTCTATTGGTTTAGAGATGGTGGTTCAATAGTCGACGGGCAATTGTGTTTGGAAAAACAAAAAACTTGAAAAATGTTCAAACAGAAGAGGTGCTAAAATACTCGTACTTCACTACAACAAATAGTTGTAATGAAGCATTTGTAAGGCACTCAACAAAGCTGATTTATCACGGAAAAGGTTTTTGGATTTCAAAATCGATATTTACTTCCCTGAAATCAAGATAACTCGCCCTGTGTAACCCGTCTCGTAGAACGTATTTTAAACATACAGAGCTCAGTACGATATCAATCTATAAATGAATTAAACGAAACAACACCAGGCACTCAGCAAGACTTATAAATCGTTCCTTATAAGCTCATTAACCCAACAAGGCTCAGTGTCTTCCAACGACACAAAAAAATCTCATTTTAATGTGATTTTAGGAACAACCCCAATCAAGGCGCTTAAAAAATATCACTGAGCGTAACATGTTTCCTAAACCTCGCATCCCTTATTTTCCACCGAAATGGCTTCATCTTTCTCGAAGTTCCTTCTTTCCTCTCAATGAAAAATCTAAATAGAAAATTTTGTTACACCCTATTACATTTTATTAACTAATTTTGAGGTTAAAATCGTAAGTTTGTTACATTCTCTTACTCGTCTATATTACTTTATTAGAAATCTATGAACGTTGAATGCTTCATTATTGCTTCATTTTTGGGGGAAGTTCTCTCAGTCTCTCAATCTTTTGTTCCCCTTTTAAAGGAGTGTTGATACATTTTTTGTTTATCTCTTATTGCCAATGCCAATAAAGTCAATCGGATAGAGAATAACACGTGACACGTTTCTGAAAAATTAGTAGAACGAGAAGAAAGTGTGTCGATTGAAGATAAATTGACGTTAAATGATAAAGTTTAGCATTAAGTTTGAAAAATTGTGAGAAAATCGTTGAGAATTATGTGTCAATGGTTAGACCCTTTTCCAACTGATAAGCAAGGAATTTGACAGTTGAAAAGGGTGTCAGAAACAATGCGTGTGTTACCCTATCGCCTTGTAGGCATGACCTTTCCATTTCACGGTGCGATGCGGTGCCTCAAAAAGAAAAGTGACATTCCCTAGACATGTAACAACTTCGCATGAATAACTTTTCTGCAACCACCTTTAACTGACACTCGACTGTGTCGCCATTTCGTCTCTATTTTTTCTGTTTGGCATTTTATGTAAATTGTATGGGTCTCAAATGTCAGAACAGCAGCGCCATTTCGACAGTTTGATGTGTTGTCGTCGTGGAGTTAATATTTATGCAATTTTATTGTGTGTTTAAATTCTTCCTGAAATGGACAATTGGTATACAAACCATGTTCTTACTTTATGCAATTGTTTATTGTTGCATGGTTTTACACTGAAAGAAATAGTTGTTGTCTTGATCTATGATGAACTATGTTCATGGTTATTAGAGATCAATTATTATTTTTCACAGTACAATGAGTCATTTTTAGGACAAAAGAGGCGTGGTAATGGGTGGATGTCAATATGATTATTATTATTAAAGTTTTATGTAATACAAAACGCTTACATATCTGAAAATGCTATCCAAATCGGATAATTCTTTAATGTATTTATTTAACAACGCGCTTAAAAGTTGCTCAAGAGCTTCATAACATCAAAACCCCAGAACGGTAGGAATTATTCGAAAAAGTAATAAGACATTTTTTTTTAGAATTTGCTATAGCTTTGTTTTGCACCATTTTCATCTTAAATCTAAATTAAGGAGCCTCCTTAAAGTAAATTACAGTAAAAGAGTACTATTAAACGAAATTATGGTTATGTAAAAAGAAATCTACTTGCGCTGGGATTTCTAATTGGAAAGAAAAACAACGTGTCGGGTTCAGTTTTCCCAGCAATATAACAACATTACAACAGAAAATGGCTGAATTGAAAGGATTGCGGTTAGGAAATGTTTTCAGTGTGTGCCAAAAATCTATTTTACATTTCTTGTCTCAAATTTAACTACTTCAGTTAGCTTAGAATAACAAGGTGTTCCTCTTTTGAACTTTGTTTGGACCTTGTACATTCCTTCTCATTCAAGGTAAAGGATTTTTGCCTCCTTAACATAACTCTCCAGCCAGCTCGGTAGCTGCTACCGCCTAAGGTTCTGTATCCCAATAAGCTATTTAGGCTCTTCTTCCTACGGATTGGAATCTGTTGAATCTTATTCTCCATTCCTTGGAAATAGTTCAAAGCTTTGATATATATTTTTTTTGCAGGGCCTTTGCTTCTGTAACAGAAAACAGGATCTTTTTTCTCCCGATTACGTCTATATCCTGCCACAATACCAGTGGCCACTTGAGAGCTTGGCACAATACCTTCAAGAACGGTTTTAAAGTTTCACCTTACCGGTTCTGAGCGTGCACATTGAGTTTTGGTCCTCATGAGACTTTTCCAAAATCTATACCAAGTTAGAAACACAAAAACTGTCCTAGCCTAAAGTCACACAAATATCTACTTATCCAATAATTGGTGGAGTTCAGAGGCTTCCTTTTTTTAAATGTCGTTGTACTTAGGAGACCTCCTAAAACGGTCATACACCAAGTGCAAACGAATGTCCTACTAAACTGAACTAAGCGCTAGACACCCTGTGTGACATGCTGTAATATTTGTCTACGCCTTTAATACCCACATATTCACTTCGTTTCGAATTGCATAAATATTCGATTTTCGTCTTGTGGGTCTATATCCATATAGTGTGCTGGTTCTTTATTCAATTATGTAAATAAAAAAAAAAAAAAAATACTCCAGAGAGGCCAGCATATTTTTCAATTCCAACCAAAGGTGGAATAATAAATAAAGGTGGAATAATAAATTGAATAAAAATACAAATTAAGTGGCTCGAAAGTGTTATTAACCGAAAACGTATTGACGATAGGCGGACTGGTGTGTTCTGAAATTCCAATGCAGTATTTTTGTTTATTCTTAATTCGAAGTTGAAAGATTGCCCACCTTTATGGTTAGTTAGTGTTTCTTATTGTGTTGGAGTTGGTGGATTGGACTAACTTGACCCAGCTTTCACTAAAGAATAATTGATTGAATTGTTGACACAATTTGAATCTCGACAGGTATCTAAACTAATTGAAGGACCCTAACAAATCTTGGAAAAATTGATTTTTGATTTCGCAACTCCCACTGCACTTCAATCAAGCGCAGCACAAGCAAATATCAATGACATTTCTATCATACATCGAACCAAAGTATCATGATACATGAATTGAAACTGAATTGAATCAATTTTTTCTTGAAAATCTCTAAGAAGAAACCGATCGGCTTTCATCTGTAACAAGCAAAGTCGCCTCAATGTCAGTAGCATAGCAGAGATCAATGAACAGCATTTTGAGGAAAAAAATCTTTGGTGAAAGTTGTGTCGTTTGGAAAAACTATAATTTCAATCTTAATCAAAACACACTCACATTGATACACTCCAAAGTTGAATCCAATATCTTCTAATATGTATTCTGTGATTAAATCAAATTGGACTTGAATGTATCTTTTTATCTCAATTTAAAAGGCAGAAGAAACGAGGAAAAAGAAAAAAGAAAAAAGCATGGAACAGGTGCACAATTGTGGTCCATAGCCACACACTAAAAAATAAGGAAAATAAAACAAAATCAGAACAAACAGGTTGTCTTTGTTAAAGTTGGTACATTTAAGTTTATGGGTTGTGTGAAACTGTATCTGCTTACTTTTTCATACAAAGTTTTTGTTGTGTTTTTCTTTGGGCTCTAAAGCAGCTATTTCTATCTTGCATTACTTTGAATGAGATGTAAAGTAGGCTTGCACTCACTGTCTGGTACACGGAGAGAAAAAATTAAGTATTGAAGGTGCAAATCGAGACTAGGTATCTATCTCCATTAGAAAGTTCTGCCGACTTTGGAATACTACCTCCAATTAAGCTCTAATCTTTCACTGTTTCAGTCAGTTACCTTCGAAGGCTGCTGGTCCTTCTTTATTATATGATTGAGGAAAGAGGGTATAATTTTATCGAGAAAATGAGGTGATTTGGTATAAGTTCGATACTTTAATGGTTCTTACAATAAAATTAACAAAATTTACTTTGTTCAATTCATTTTGGCTCTGCGAGTATGAGTTAAAGCAAACATTGCCATTAGAGCCCAGTGCCTGCCGCGATGGTCTTCGCAGGGACCCATTCCATCCAATACCTTGTAGAAGGTTTTTGGCTCAAGTATTTGAATTGTTTCTGAACTGGTATAACATCGGTATTTATATTTAGATGTTCCGTACGCAATAAGTTAATTTGGAAAGGCAAAGTATGAACCAGGGGTCTTCCAAATCCTTGTCTTCAATTTCAGTTTAAAAGCTTTGTAACGCGGGCCTCTGATCGAAACGTTGTTCCCAGTCCTGTTTTCGACCACACCAAAGTATCACTCTCTGACTATGCAATTGTTAGGTACTGGTTGAAATTTAAGCTACTGGCGATGTTCGTGGATTAATTCTTATACTTTAAACCACATACCAGTCAAAAGAATTTAACAACTCATTTCGTTCCTTGTTCTTTAGAAGAATGATACTGGCTTTCTGTCAGTGTCAAAATAAGCTATGATTTAAAAAGAGATGGGTCGCCTTCTTAAACGTCTTCTAGCGTACTAGGATAGCCTTATTCTTCCACCGATATATATTATTGGTTAAAGACAGTTAACATAGTTGCGCAATAAGTTTTCCCTCAATTGTGCCGTCCTCCAAGTGCAAGTTCCGTCAATAATGTGCAGCGAGCTTAATTCTTGTGATTATTTTTGATTCGCGTTATAACTATTATATTGGTACGAAAAAGGTTTTCCTCGCAAACGAAAGGAGCTTTGGATCGGTGAATGAGAACCTTTAATGCTGTTTTGCGCCTCATAGATTCTGCAAAACAGGAATTTCTTCGCGTTGCTTTTAATGATCAAAAAGGATTGTCGCCTTCAAACTTGTGCTTCGATATAGGTCAATCAATCCCACTGAACATCTTGTAGAGTTGTATGGTGTTTGAAGATGATTTTCGGCATCATTTTTCAAACTCACCTAGATAAATTAACAGTATTTCTTTTCACAATAAGTTTTCCCATAGTTCAAACTTCAATAAGCTATCGTTTTTGTCTCAGTGCATTGACACTATCGAGATCTGCCTTGCTTCTCTTGGTGCCTATACAAACTTCAAGTCTAAAGCTGCAACCGAGCAAACCAGATGATATCGAGAATGGAAATGGCCAAATGATTTTCATATCCTTCTGAAATCTCAATCTCCATCGTCTTGTCGTTCATATTGTTACTATTGTTTTTTTGATATCGTGTTTTGAGTAGATATTCTTATTGTATTTTATGCCAAAGAGCAGTGTACGGTTACAAAATGTTCATGTTGGTATATCGCCATCCATCAGCATGCATGCAATTTCTATAGCTCCATCTATTGCATTTTCATATCTTTGTTGCTGGCATCCTATATTTTTTCTTCCTCTTTTTTGTGTATTCTCATCTCAATTTCGATTGCTTCTACGTTTTCTTTGTATAAAAGTAGTCTAGAATGATGATCATGAGGTGGGACGGTGGAATATTACACCATAAAAGCTGCTGGCTCATACTGTTTGTGTTTATGGTTCGAAGGGGTTGCTGTTTGTTTTTGTTATTTTGTTGTTTTTGTTTTTGGTTCTTTTTTTTTTAAGAACAAAAAACGTGAAAAAGCGGAACATAGCTTGAGCGAGCGATCACATTAAGCGTAACGGAAAATAAAGTGGAAACCAACGTCCGGTTGAAGTTTTGATATTTTTTTGTTTTGTTCGAGGTTCGACTACTACGCGACGACCGACCGACGCGACGTCGAAGAACGAGAACAATTAAAAGTTTACCATTTTGTTTTAAGCAATTGAAGTATTTGATTCTAAAGGTTTCTTTTTCTAAGAGGGGAAAGAGTTCGTGACAGATTTTTGACCTGCGAGATTAAGCAACGCCATTTGGAAGTTCAATAATCTCAAACTTGAAGTTCATGAAAAAACGCACGCCTTTCTTGTCGCAGGAGGTGCTCTGACCTCACATCTTCAGGGCCTATATACGAATTAGTTTAACTATATACAAGAGTTTCATGACTGTCATTGAACAAAACACAATCAACATCAGCTGTTAGTTAATGTCAAGAACTGCTTCAAAAAGTACATGCACGCTAGTTCCGTTTCCTTTCAGATTGCGCTTGGATCGCCGAAATATAAAACGGACACTGCAATTCAATAAACACACACTGCATTTTGAAAAATTCACGTTCTTGACTTCAAGCAAGTTTGTACCTCCCCTCTTAAGAACCACCTAGCAGCAGACAAACGAACTACTTATAACTTTCGGTGGTGTATTTAGTTATGGATACATGAATCAAGTCTTCGATTTCATCGATATCGGTATCATAAAGAACTTTATGGAAGAAATTCGACATAGTTCCCTTTTGGTCCGCTGATGGCGGTTAAATCGTTGAAACTTTTATTCGGAAGCAGCCTTAAGTTTAACCGTCGTCGTCGGTTAAATACTAGATTCTGTTCAACCATCCTGTCAACTAGCTCCACCTTGCTTACAGTGGCGCTATTACTTTACCTATATTCAGATTCAGCTTAAAACAAACATCTGTTTTTGCAGTTTTCTCGTTCTATTAACAAGAAGTATCATCCCTTGATTGCAGCACTTGGAGCTGATATCGATTTTTAAGCACACTCATCTGGCTTGAAACAAAAATAGAATAAACCACTTCCCTCGTGAATTCTCACAAATTCTGCTAATTCTACAAAAAACCATTTCCATCTTTCGCCAGGAGAAGTGCAAAATGCAACCCTCGGTTTAATTCAAAAACGGATGAAGAACCCTCCGGAGCTACCAAGTGCATGGTACACCACCACCAAGACCTTACGTGGGAAACCCATCATCCTTGTGAACTCAATTACATCACCCAGATGCAATTGTACACACGCCATTGATCTGGTCTTAGAAAAATGCACGAAGAGAAATCGTTATTATTTCCAACAATCTCACTTAAGATAGACAGAGTCGCAGGTCTGGTTTTGAGCTTGAGAACTGCAACCCTCTTGTGTGTCTAAATCACAATTCCAATCCCTCAAGTGGGAGAAAGGAAAAAAATCGAGTCGTAGAAAAAGATGAAAGTGAAAGTGCGCTTTAAGTAGCGCGATGGATGTTTTCTTTCAGTTATACATTGAAGTCGCATGAAGCATGCAAGGTGAAAAAAGTGTGCGATGCCCTACCAAAGTTGAATATGGGTCGTCATCGTCGTCATTTGGAAGGATATTATACGCTCCCTTGATTCTCACAAAAAAAAAGTGTAAACCTATAAGGAAGGGGCTGAAGAAAATCAATAACCATATCTATGCTTCTCAACGACCGCATTACAATTTCATATTTCATATCCTTTTTCGATCCCGTAGACATGGAGTTCCGAAGTTGGTGGTTGTACGAGTCAAGAATGATGCTAAATTGAGTTATACGACGGGATACACTTCACCCTCTTGTTTTTTGAACGAGCTCTAAGAAATCAATACAAATCGCTTTGCATTCATTATTTTCCAATAAAATGAGATTTTCTGTCAAATGCTTGGGCAATTGATTTTTCACTTCGAGTTCTGCCAAATAGAGGTCCCAGATACCCTACTTTATCACACATGTTACACTTTCTAATTTGTCTCTCATTATCCCAAAAATCAAGGTCGGTCCTTTTTTTCTTCTTCTTTGTTGTTTTTTTTTATCGTCATACGAGAGAAATCTGTGGCACACAAGTTACAAAGCCGGAAGGATATGCCACTCTAGAGAGTCTTCTTCAAGTCACTGACCTCACACGCGTGTGTTCATTATTCTGATTTGGGGGTTGGATGAAGTATATTCCTTATCAAATAACACTTTTTTGGCATGTGGCAAATACTCGGTAGTTGCCTCTCATCTAACCGGATTTACCACCACCAGGACCAGGATGTGTTCTTTGAATTTTAAATCCACATCATCAACCAACTCTACTCAAAAGTTGAACATATATCGAGAGATGATGACTGCTGGACGTTGTTGTTGTTGTTCTCGCTATTGAGATTTGAGTGAGTAACGCATTTCGAAACATGTTTGCACATTCGATATGATAATGACGGAGGCAAAAAGTGCCACATGATGGAGGGACTTTTTTGGATTGCAGATCGGATTATGAAGTATTGTATATTGCGTCGAAGGATGTTCAGACAATGTGGTTGGATATTTACAGGAGGCAAACAAATTTGATGTTTTTTTGTTGGAAAGAGAATGAAACCAGAACCAGTGACGTTGGTTTATTGACAGTAGACGTAACGTAACAAGAAATTAGGGTTTTTTTTTACTGAGAGGCTTGTACGTAATGTGCTTGTAGCTTAAAAAGGGCTTAAGGAAGAATTCATTTTTGTTTGGAGCGTAAGGGAGGTTTAAGTAAGTCAATGGCAGGAGATGAAGATGTTGGTAAACTTTTTTGACATGAAGCGTTGTTTCTTTGGCAGTGAAAAAAAAATGGAGACAAATCTGAAGTATACCACTTTGCGGCGTCGAATGTATTTTTAAGGGTTGAACTCATTAATAAAGCTTGCGGCAAAACCATTTTTTTTTTAACAAAAACAAGAACCATCGACCGAGTCGTGCACTTAATTAAGCACATAACTACTCAATGAAGCTCAACTTGAACAAAAGAAAACATTAATTTCAATGATCGCACGCCTCCCACCGCAAGCCAACGCCACACTATGTTATGAAACCACATTCCCATAAGAGTAACAATTTAATTGTTGATTGTTTTCATACAACAAATTGCATTTAAATCCAATCTCCACATAACCATTTTTTGAAAAATAAAAACAATAGAATCTCCTTTCTAATTTGCTTCATTTTACTGACAAGGCTTGCAGCCAACTCCAATCATGTAACGAGTATCAAAAGTTACAAAACTCTTTTCATCATTTCATTTCTAAAACAAGTGAAGCATTAGTTTTAGTCAACCGTAGGAATGTTTGTAATTTTAATTTTTCCAATTTCGCATTCAAATATTGTGTTGAAAAAATTTCGTCATTAATATAGCGGAAGAAATTAATGAATAATTTACTTTCAAACTGTTTGATTTTTTGTTCGTGTAAGAGGAGACAAATTTTGAAACTTCGCCAAGAATTTCAATTTTTTGGTTTCTTTATGACTTGTTAACAATTTTATGTTTCTATTTATTTTGATAGTCCAAACATTCGTTGGGGCACTCGAATTTATTGTGAGGTTCTGTGACTTATGATATAAGTCACCCACTCACAAGTCGCCACAAATCATGAGGGAATTATTAGGAAATATGTAAACACGGTGCCAACGAGGCTGGCGAAATGTTTTCGTAGTATTTTGTCTGTTGATTTTCTTGTGTTGTTGATTATATTTTAAGCTGATTAGCGGTAGTTTTTATTGATTGGATACACAAATCAATGTGACACTAGTTGATTAGTGTCAACCTTCAATAAATTGACCTTTTTTCTTGGTCTTGCCAAACTCTGTTACTCGATGAAGTAAATAAATGATTTGCGACGACGACGATGGCCGTGTTTAGCAGTTTAATTGTGTGTCACTGCCTGTTGGAGGGAGCCTTTGCAGTTTGCCTTGTATGACGGTATCCACTCGGTTTCGTACAGTGACGGACTAACGTTCATTAGGTGATAAAGGCTAATTCATCACCTAAATTGAAAGTGCTGGCTATTCTGCAAAAATTAAGAACATTGATCATTCATGAAAATGTGTACAAATAATGTTGCCACACTTGAGCTTCGTTGAAAACAAAAATTGACTACTTTTGGAAAGCGACAGATGGCGCCCCTTGATAAACTAAAATCCGACCTTTTTATTTTTATTTTCTCCATTGAACAACAACTGTTCGAAGCAACTATGGCTTAAAGAAAAACCGGTATAATTGCGGCGTTTTCTCTTTTTTGATTCTCGTTCGTTCGTTTCTTTGTTATTATCATTTATGTTGTTGTTGATCTTTTTCTTTCGTAAGCAATCCATTGTTAAGCTTGCGGTTGCTCGATTCTCTTTCGAATTCTCAACAATAACTGCAACTGTCACTCGTGGAGTTGTGGGGCCTAAAAGACAACAGAAGAACAATAACAAAAGCATAAACTGAATTCACACAGCAATGGCAATTAGTGCTCTTGACTCTGACCGGGTACTCGAAATAATACCCGGGTATCCGGGTACCCGGGAACCCGAGGTATTCAATATTACCCGGGTACCCGGGTATTTGCATGGTTCGGGTACCCGGGTACCCGGGTATTTGAAACATAACGATCGTGTATCCGAGTACCCGGGTACCCGGGTACTCGGTACGCTTACGCGATGAAGCTAAAGTTGTTTGAACAAATGGATGCGTTTATGAAGGAAGTTTTCAATAACATTTTGTATTATTTGTTCTCGGTTAATAAAAATAATGATGGTGGTTAATTAATTGTCTATTTCAATTGCAAGGAATTGCAAGTTGGAGGTGGATTATTATGAATATGTAGTTTATTATTGTCATTAGATTAGATACTCTTAGGATGGATTTCGCTAGTCCTTATAGCAATAGTTTTTTGTGCTGTTTTTTTTTCATTCATTCGTTAAAAAATGTCATTGGATATGATTTTATTAGGGGTTGAAAAGATATAAAACCGATCTTGTGCGTCGTCGTCGTCGTCGTCGTCGTCGTCGTAGTCGTAGGTAGTCGTAAATAAAGAAGAAATTAAGCTGTTGGCAAGTGTTTGTTGATTTATTGTTGTTGCAAGATCGTACGAAAAAGAAATGCAAGTTGTTTTTGGATAATGATAGTTGAAAGGGATGATTTTATTATGTTGGTTAACCACTGTCCTGGTATAATCTATGAGTGTAAGAACAGGTAGTTGGTGCGTTTGCTTTTTTTTGTAATTCATAAAAAATGACATTTGGTAGAAAATATTAGATGGATTATAATTTTATTAGGGGTTGAAAATTGAGATAACCGATTTTGTGTGTTGTCGTCGTTCATCTGTTTATGATTGGTCTTTTTCTTAGCCACAGGTCAATAAAGAAGACAAAAATCTGTTGGCAAGTGTTTGTATGATTTCTACGATAAAAGTAAAGACTGACCTCAGTTGCAGGATTTTTAATTTGGGTTTTTGCATGTCATAAATTTTTTTTAATGTTTGGGTTTCTCTACATGACCCACTCGTAGACACCAGAGCATTTTTAACAATTACGATGAATGGTAACGCACAATGTACTGGGACGGGATTTTATTGCATGTATTATTGTTTTTTAGAAATGGCAAAAAATGGAAACAAATAAAAAATTGCTATGATTGTTACCAGGTGGAAATTTAAAATATAATTGCGAGTGGAAAATGAAAAGAACAATTATTTTTTTAAATTATTTTTATTAAATTAAAAGTTTAATTCATAATACATATGTAAGAAATTTAAAATATAATCACAAATAATGGTTAAAATAAATAAATTACAATTTTTTTAAATTATTTTTAAAAATGTGAGTAAATTCACATTTTCGGGCAGCAATGAAGAACGTCTCGGCGTAACTATACCACCAGCAGCAGAGAAGCATCGTTCCGAAGAAACTGTCGTTGCTGGTATACAAAAGAACTTTTTCGCTAACATCGCTAGCTTTGGATACTTCTTGGCATTAATCTTCCACCAATTTGAAATGTCGCGATAGTTATGGGATAGCTGTGGCTCATTAATTTCTTACATATGTATTATGAATTAAACTTTTAATTTAATAAAAATAATTTAAAAAAATAATTGTTCTTTTCATTTTCCATTCGCATTTATATTTTAAATTTCCACCTGGTAACAATCATAGCAATTTTTTATTTGTTTCCATTTTTTGCCATTTCTAAAAAACAATAATACATGCAATAAAATCCCGTCCCAGTACATTGTGCGTTACCATTCATCGTAATTGTTAAAAATGCTCTGGTGTCTACGAGTGGGTCATGTAGAGAAACCCAAACATTAAAAAAAATTTATGACATGCAAAAACCCAAATTAAAAATCCTGCAACTGAGGTCAGTCTTTACTTTTATCGTAGAAATCATACAAACACTTGCCAACAGATTTTTGTCTTCTTTATTGACCTGTGGCTAAGAAAAAGACCAATCATAAACAGATGAACGACGACAACACACAAAATCGGTTATCTCAATTTTCAACCCCTAATAAAATTATAATCCATCTAATATTTTCTACCAAATGTCATTTTTTATGAATTACCTACAAAAAAAAAGCAAACGCACCAACTACCTGTTCTTACACTCATAGATTATACCAGGACAGTGGTTAACCAACATAATAAAATCATCCCTTTCAACTATCATTATCCAAAAACAACTTGCATTTCTTTTTCGTACGATCTTGCAACAACAATAAATCAACAAACACTTGCCAACAGCTTAATTTCTTCTTTATTTACGACTACCTACGACTACGACGACGACGACGACGACGACGACGCACAAGATCGGTTTTATATCTTTTCAACCCCTAATAAAATCATATCCAATGACATTTTTTAACGAATGAATGAAAAAAAACAGCACAAAAAACTATTGCTATAAGGACTAGCGAAATCCATCCTAAGAGTATCTAATCTAATGACAATAATAAACTACATATTCATAATAATCCACCTCCAACTTGCAATTCCTTGCAATTGAAATAGACAATTAATTAACCACCATCATTATTTTTATTAACCGAGAACAAATAATACAAAATGTTATTGAAAACTTCCTTCATAAACGCATCCATTTGTTCACACAACTTTAGCTTCATCGCGTAAGCGTACCGAGTACCCGGGTACCCGGGTACTCGGATACACGATCGTTATGTTTCAAATACCCGGGTACCCGGGTACCCGAACCATGCAAATACCCGGGTACTCGGGTACCCGGGTAATTCCCGAAATCATCGGGTACCCGGGTACCCGGTCCATGGATCGGGTACCCGGGTATCAAGAGCTCTAATGGCAATATGAGAGCAATAAGATAGAGATAGGGTTTATAAACCTTTACAACCCGTCCGTCATGCCATGGGAGTCCATGTTGTTATTTGGTGGAGAGAAAAGGTGTTACTGACCTGATAAACTCAGTTTTCTTTTCTGATTAGTAATCAGTTTATTTTATTGATTGTAAATTTGGGAAGTAAATAAAGTTGAATAGATAGATTAATAGGGTTCCAATAGATTAAACGATACTATGTGAAATAGGTTGGGGAGCTAGGTATTTGTATTGATTTGATCAATAATGAAAAGAATTAAAGGAATTTGACGGGACTTCAAGAGTGAATCGTAAAAACTAGATTTAATTTAGGAATGTTAAGAATTCTACAGTTTGATTATTGATTACACTGTTAACACCTATAAAAATCCATTCTTGACTTCAAGTTTTTCTGAAATCGGTGACATTTCTGTTCCGTTCTTGCCGTTGCCAAGTATTAACCATCCCAAAAAACAAAGGTTCAAATGTATTGCATTATTGCTATCTCGGTTTTTAATGTGTTAATTTATTCTTGAGAATAATAAGGATAACCTATTTTGGCTTTTAAGCCTTCGCAATTTTCAATTATCAAACCATCCACGCACCCCTAAAATTAAAAATTGTATCAAAGATAAATAGAGTTCCAAGTTCCAACAAATCTCTTACAAGTTTTTATCAAAAACCTTTGTACTTGAAAATTGTTTATCAAAAAGAAAAATTAAATTATTCCTTACATCGCAATTGGAGCCGCAACATACGAATTGAATAAAATTCTCTTATCAAACACTTCTTGTTTGTTCTATGAACTTCAAGATAAAAAAAAAGAAAAAAAACTATTTCAACATCAAAACAAAAATTATGAAATAAATCTCAATTTTTGAAGTATTTACAAATAAAATCCACAAAATGCCAACCAATCTACATTTTTCATAAGTTCTAATTTTTCTTTTTTTTTCTAGTTTGAAAATTTTCCAATAAAAGAGAATTTCAATAAAAACGCACCGAATGCCATTCAAACAAACAAACAGGAGAGCTAGAGTTCCGCTCCAATGCACTTAAAATTAGAAAATAGTTTTCAGAGCCCGCCATGCCATCTGATATTATATTTTGTGTGTCGTTCGTTACCCCTAGTGCTTTTTTTTTCTGCTGCTGTTGTGTTGTGAGAGTTGATGCTTTTCCAACTTTGGGAAACAAAATTTGGAGAGCCAAGTTTATTCCGAACTAAAAATAGCCCAAATAGTGGGCATTCGTTTTTTTTTATTTTTTTTTCACTTTTTTGGGGTTGGGCCATGGCTGAATAAACTATTGTCAATTCGGTTTATTCACGCCCGTCGCTATGGAGTGTATCAATGAATTTAATTGTTTGTTTGTGTTTTTGTTGTTATTCAGAATTTATTTTTTATTGTGGACGAATTCGATTCAACTTCGTTTCATTGTTTGTTGATGATTTGCATGATTTTGTTGACTTAAATGAAGCATTCTTTCGTCTGAAATTTTTCTAAATACCTACACTAAAAATTTATTCATGCTCAAATAGAAAGCAAATCGACATAATGCAAGTGAGCGTTTTTAACAGAAAAAGCTCTGACACTATCCCGGGTTACAGAATTCAGCAATTTAAAGTTTTTTGAAAAATGTAATTTTTCATTGTGTAAAGGCAGACAGTTTTTTAATCAAACTATCTCCCTGCCTGACCAAAAAATAAATAAAGAGCAAGCCTGAGCACCCAGCGATACTAAATGAACAAACATTATCTAATGTGTAACGCGTACTTTTTTACTTTTCTGTTTGAATATAATTAGAAAACCATGCTCATGTAGAATCTGCTGTTGAATTAATTCGAAGGGAAATCATATCAATCGATCGTTAGACCCCAGCTAATCGAGACTAAGTACTTTTCATGATGATGATGATCCAACGCACACAACAAGAATACAGAAATCCATTTGAGACTGAAGGGAATTTAATTGCTTCAATTATAATGTGTGTGTTTGCTTTCAAGCATATATTTTCTATCTCTCGAATCGGATCGAAATAATTATCGTTTCTCTAGGAAATTCATTTAAATGTTGTGCCTAATGAATGGGTTAAGAAATGTGATCAGATATCGTGATCAGTGATCGTATGATAATTGAACAGAAAAACAAATTGAAGCAGTGAAGTAACAAAAATAAAGTCTTAGCATGTTCTCGCTTCTCAATGTAGTTGTGGCAATTACTTGGTCCAAAGGGACTGATCTCTGGTGGTTGTGGAAACTAGAAATAGGTTTCTGGGTATTATCTATTTTAGGGAAGACTTTGAAATTTGATAGTTTTTATTTTCTAGACTTGATTTTTCGATCAAAAACGAATCATTTGTGTTTTAATACTGAAATTCGGGATGCTAACTCGTTCAAAATTAAAAGGTGGGCGTGGCAGTTTAGAAAATGGATTGGATATGTCTTTCTTTCTGATCAGAAAACATTTCAAAAAGTTCTCTAAAATCTTTTTTCATTTTATAGTAGTGATAAGGAGCAAACTAATCTTGTTTCAACACAAAGCAAAAGTGGGCGGGAAGCCTAGCAGGTTGTTTTTTTAAAGACTAACCTACTTACCTACTCTGAAAGTGATCTTTTTTTTATAAAATGAATTGGCAAAATTTGTCAACGAAAAAGATTGGAAGAATGGGAAGGTGCCGTTTGGCAAGAGGTGAGTTTCGGAAAAAAAACTCGAGTCTTTTAACAATATTTGAAAATCCTTAAATCAGAACAGAAACAGTTATTGTCGGTGGGCAAGTGATAGTTAGTACCAAGTGTCCGCTGGAAAGGTATACTCAAATTATTATTTATCAGTCACCTTTGCATCCATTAAAAGTTAAAATCTGGTGTGCAATTTGGTCAAGAAGAATTATTAGACCTTACTTCTTTGAAAATGAAAACAGCGTAACGGTAATTATGATTGGGGAGCAATATATCCACAACCGCGCAAGCTTTTGGCTTGATTAACATGTGGTATCAACGAGACGGTGCCACATTGTATACTGCCAGGATTACATTGGAATTGCTGCGAGAACTCTTTCCACAATAAGTTATTTCAAGAAATGGTGATTTTGATTGGCCTCGAGCGACACGGTCGCCTGATTTTACAGCTCCGGACTTCCTTTTGTGGGGGATATCTGCAAAGCAAGGTTTATGCAAACAGGCCAGAAACGCTTGAGCAACTCAATCAAAACATTCGATCCATCTTCTTTAATTTAATCAAAAATTATAAACAAATATGGTAGTGTACCTTCTCGGCGGACATCGTGTATTAACGAAATTTAGTTTCTTACTTCTCATTTTAGATTGTTAATGGCAATTTTTCATTTCTATGTCGGATATGCAGGTTGAACCACAACATGTCTTAAGTCCATTCATCGCCCACATAAATTAGCATATCCACAAAGTCTTTGCTTGTTTATGCTTTGAGCCCCCATGTAAACCGTCTATCGTGAGAATTTATTTTAAAATCGTTGAAATAACTGGTTTTTGCCAATAAATTATAAAATGTGTGACGAAAAAAAAGTATAGTCATTCTGAGTCATATCATATTGAATGTATCGAACAGAATAACATTAGCATTAGCTGTTTGCCCTGGGGTCCAAGCAAATTGGGTTTAAAAATGTAATAACAGTTCAATGATAGATTGGTGGTTGTAAAAGTGGCTAATGTTTTAATTAATCTATAAAAAACGTGATAGTAGTTAAAGGGGTTTAACTTTTTTTTGAAGAGCTTAAAGAAACTCCCTCAGCTTTTGTTCCATGGAATTCCAATAATGTCTTACGACTTTCAAGTCTTCGCAAAAATTACGCCTAAGGGTCTTCTGTATTCTCATAATCCCCCATTTCAATCATAGATGTATGTATATAGCTACATGTATGTATAAAAGCTTTGAAGTGGAAAACAAAATAAGCCACTTGATATTCCATTAAACATAATACCACCGACAAGTTCAATTTGATTACATTTTCTTCTCGTAAACAGTTCATTGAATTTGGTTTAGAAATTCAATATCATGTTGTTTCTGTCATTGTTATTGTTTTTTTTTTATTTTTTTCTCGTTTCACGGTTTATATTAAATTTCTTTTAAACTTTTTATTTGTTTTTTATGAATATTGTTTACGTTTGAAATTCAGGGTTGTTAAAAAAAATCCTACTCCAAAAATAAAATTTAAATAACGTTAACATCAAAGTGACATTAATGACATGTGTGTCATCTTCTGTTTGATGTTTGAAATGTAAAGTGCACCTGTCATTCAGTGACGAGCGAATCATGACTGAGGAAGTTGATACTTTTTTCAGAGAAAAACAACAGCAGAGTATTGTTTTGAAAAATGAATTTTGACAAAAACAAAAAACATTTCTTTCTTTGAAATCCAATATTCACTTTTTTCGGTTTTGGGAAATATTTCAGCATTGATGTTTTATCATTGCTTCCTAAACGACCCTGAGCTTAATTGTACCTTCTCAATATTGTAATTTTTGTCTTTTGACAACTCGACTTGATTCGATAAGGGCATTGAATATATCGAAGATATTCGCATTTTTTTTCTTGTTTTTTTTTTTATCAACAAAACCTTTAGTTTCGGAAATGTCTTTGAATTAGTAAACTTTCTTTTGTACATGAAATTTCAGCTAATGATTTCCTCTCAGATTTTAATCTCTTCACATGAGTTCTAAATATTGACCAAAACAATCAAACCCAACGTCACTTTTCAGATAAGACCAAAAAACAACAACAACAAAAACTTTAAAAAATGTCATAAATAAGTGTGAAAGACTTTGAAAAGGTAAATTTTAAATTTGTGAAAGTGTCAAGTAAAAAAGTTGTTTAAAAGCAAAAATGGAATACCCAATTGACAACATCGAAAACGACAACAATGCCAAAGTCGAGGTTATCGTTCTATCAACAAAACCCGTCAATACTCTGCGCAACAACATTGATGCCAAAGATGAAACAACGCGCAAGCGCACCTCGCTCATTATCGTTCCACATCGCAATTCGGCCCTAATGATGAGCACCGGCGAGGAGAACGAAGAAGAGCTCGAGCTCGATAAGAACACCAATTTAGACAAACTAAACGATAACAATGACGACGATATCGATGAGCTAAAGAAGAAAAATCAGACTCTAACAGCTGAACAACAATCGGCAATGATAACGTCGGTCGAGGATAATCTCTCTGATGATGACCTCAAGAATAAAAACAACAACAACAGCAAACCTGGTACCGACAGTAATCGCAATTCGATAGCAAGCGTTGACAGTTGTGTATCGATATCGCCATCATCGTCGGCAACCACCAATTCGACAACATCGTCGACATCGTCAGGTGATGATGTTGCAATTATAGCAGACTATCGAGATTTGGAGGAGAATGGCAACATGATCGACGACGACGACGACTTAGGCGAGGAAGAAGAGGATAGTGCTGAAGTTCGCCGGATGTCGAATTCATCATCGTCGGGCGTCGACGACTTTTCCCTACGTGAGAAATTACAGAATTTCGTTAATGAGTCGTCGTCGTTGTGTGCTGATGGCAGTCGTCGTGGAGAAAATGACAACGATACTGTCGTCGTCGGCTTAACCGTTACGGATGGAAAACAACAACAACAAAACACGATGGATTGTGATGCTCTTATGAGTCCCCAAGAAGTGCCAATGGGAAGGCGCTATGCTGAAGTGTCCCAGTTCAACCACCCCAAATGGTGAGTGAAATTTTGTTTTTCTTTTCAGCTCTAAATGAAATACCAACATTTCGATGGTTGCAAAATTGTTTGGGTTTGGCTCAGTAATAAACTAACTGACCTAACACCAAATTTCCATTTATTTTTTGTTAACAAAGGCCATTCTGGCTTATTTTCCTTTTAAATTAAATTAACACCCACAGAGAGAAAGAAACTAGACACACTTTTGGGGCGCCATCAGGATTCGTTTGACATCATGATTACGCCACTTTTACACAATTTCCAGCACCACCACATCATTTCAGTTGACTAAACACACAAACACACTCATTCATTGTCATTAAATAATTTGACATCAAATACATTTTGCTAATATAATATTTAGGCCACTTCGAGTGATGATGCTTAGTTTGTAACTTCTCCAGGGAGACATACAAAAACTGTATATATTTTTTATTGCCATACCCCACCCGAGGTCCCAAGCTAATGTTTGGTTTTCTTATAAAATATCATGAACAAGTTGTCTCAAGTCTATCATTATCGTAACGATGGAGTCGCTTCATCACACACACAAGCTGTACGCGCAGTCTTGTGTCTCCAGAATCCATCAGTGCTGCACAATAAACAATTTACATTAATTAACAACTTCTGTTTGGAGACTGTAAACTAAAGACATACATTAGTGGGAGAGAAAAGACGTGTCAGGGGGATGGTTATCGGCTTGTAGGGCCATATTGAGCCTGGGTCGCCTGTTAGTCGAATGTGTCATTCGACGTCAATTTCGTAACAACCAACGGAATGTTTTGCAATAAATTAGCTGTCTCCACACAGTCAACGGAGCAGCTGATGGGAGATCCTATATATAATTTTATACACAGATAAAATGTTTTATTGCCCAGGGTGGCATTGCTCGGTTTGCGGGAGTTGAAAAGGGCGCAAAAAAAAGTCCAAAGATTAATAAAGAGATTCAAATTTGCCTACCTACTCGTCAAAAGCGGGTATAAAATCATTCTAACTCAACTTCCAAATTTCCCATCGTCATTAAGTTGGGGGATTGATTCAGTTAAAGGCCCTGACTTCTCAATACTTCCCTGTCGTCAAAATTGATAAAATGAAAAAAGAAAAAAAAATCCTATACTTCAGTTTCAGATACAGAAAGCCTTGAGACTTTAATAAGCAGTCATCGCATCGTCTTCGGCTTTTAATGTTCCACTGATGTTTTTTTTTTATGAAACGGAATTATAAATTATACGTTGAATTGTGGGTGGCACACATGCGGAATGAAAAGAACGATGACGACGTGGTAGTAGCACAATCTGTTGCATGTGGTCATGTCATGAATATTTGACCCTTTTAAACAAACACAGACTCATAAAACATTTCTGCCTGCAAAGAAAAATCTAGTTCCATTAATTCTCAAAGAAACTATGGAAGATGTAAGAAGAAACTTCTTGAACTATCCAAACAGGTAGTTGGCCTGTTGTGATTGTGAGCGTAGGAAAAGGAAACGTCTCGTTTCGTTGTCGTTGTCGTCGCCGTTCAATTTCTGTATGAATTTTTAAGTGGGTTTTCGAAAGAAATTAGTAGTTTCTGAGCTATAGAATCTGACTTTAGTTGAACGAACCAGCAAGACTTCAAGAAAGCTATACAAGAAAATTGTTGAAAACCTCATGAAAGGCACACAAAGTGCAAGAAAAGAAGAAAAAGACAAAAAAAGCATTTCTATACAGAACCTTCTACAACTCCTTCAAACTATGTTCCGCTTCGCTGGTATCGAAATAATGCTTTAAAATGTATTTCCAAGACTCTGAACACACAAAATATGATTGAGTGTTGCCATAACCACCCCCAGCAAGAGCTCTAAGAGTGCCATATCCACCTGCCCTTCGATTTCCTGCATTGAGATTGAAAATGAAGACATTTCTTTGTCTTCCTTAAAAAAAAGTGTAGTTTCCATTTTCTTCGTTTTTTTTCCTGTTCTTTTCTTTGTTGTGTTGACTGGAAAAGTGGTGACGGCGGTGGAGTTTGAGTGAAGGACGACAAAACACCTTTTGACAGCGAATATCCCTTAAAATTAATTTTATGAATTTGAAGGAGTTTATGTATAGATTTTATGAAGCGGCGCTGTTGGGGCTTGAATATCGAATTTTATTCAATTATCGTCTTAAATCGATTTTACAAAACAGAGTCCTTACCGAGAACGAGGGCTGTAGAGGAACAACAGATGAAAACAACAAAATTTTCATTCTTCAAATAAGTTTTAGCAGACTAATTGAATTGAAAGTCAATGAACGTAAACCAGGACAAGATGCTTTGTTTTGTTTTGTTTTTGAAGTTTGAAATCGAGGAAATGTTGTTTTCATTATTAAATAGGGCTAACAGTTTTTTTGAGAATTTGTTTTTGTTTAATTCGAAAGTGGGAAGATTTTGTTGTCATACTTTGAGTTGAGTTTTTAGTTGGTTTATTAATGATTGACAGTGGGATTTTGCTGAAGACAACTTGAGATATGCTCATCGACTTTGGTGAGCAAGAGGAAGACGAAAGGGCAACGACCCTGCCATCAGTCCACGAAATGTAAAAATGCCGACAGTGTTTTTTTTTTTAAATATATATATTTTTTATCCCCCGAGGACCTCTATGCGGGCAAATTGAATTTAAACATCTTTTATTCCCTTTGTCGGTATTTTTTCTTCTTTTCTTAACTTGTTTATTCAGCTTAAAGGAGAACAAAACAAATGAAGAAAAATCGATTCATCACCTGCCCTCATCCAAAAGCATTAAACTCTCACATGCGAACTTTCTTCCATAAAGATAAATACTTCCAAATTCAACCACTACACCACCAAAACCACCCTAAATACATACATCTTAAAAATCTAAGAAATACATCAGCAAAGGAACCCAACCCCCGCTCAGCCCCCTCCAGAGGAAATAACAGAAAACGAACATTATTCGAGTTCAAAGTCATTGTTTAGTCTTGTCAATTAATTATTTAGTAAATAAGTTTGTAACAAATTTCAGGCCAGAAGGGGCCAAAAGCAACAATATGGCGACACGGCCAACCGGAACACACTTTGAATGACCTAATTAAAGGTTTTCTTTTTTTTGTGTTCCTTGTCTGGATTTTCTTGGGGTTCCCCTTTAAGAAAATCAATAGGATTTACTTTCATACGCAAATTATAACAGTTCCTGTCACCCGTATAACAGTTTTGAACCAAATTTGTCATTTTCTAGCAATCGCGGCCTTTGAATGTCCGATCTGCCTCTGGGCATTCCTGTAATTTATCAAATCAAATCGGGGTGAACGATTACGGTCTCCTTTTGACAAATTTCAGTTATCGACTTTATTTGGAGAATCTTTTATCAAGAGCAACAGTTGGTCATTCTTATTACTCGATAGACCTTTTGTAACCTTGATGTGTTGTAACAAACGCACGTCTGTACGAACACGACATCTGTAGTTGAGACGTTGAGAGTTCAATTTTTGTTCTCTTCAAACTGAGAGTTTATACTTTGATGGCAAAATGTCAAAAGAAAGTTAGAAAAGCTTCGCTCGTGTGATACGTGTGTCATAAAAGTTTTGACACTTCATACAAACAATTTTTTCTCTCTTCAAAAAAAAAAGTATGCATGCTCGTGAACGATGGCAAGAGGGACTTGAAAAACTTATAAAGTAGAAACATGATGGATTGACGTGGATTTTTCCGAACAATTCGTAAAGGGTTTGAGGGGAAGTTTATACTGTTAAAGATTTCAGGTGCCGTTCAAGAAGTTTAATGGGGTTGAATGAACTCGACCCAAAGGAAGTTTGTTTTTTTGAAAGCTGATGGATCGAAAGTTTTTGACAGCTTTGATGCTGTTGGACGTTTTGTTCAGTTTGTTGATCGCGATGGTTAACCTCACTGCTAGTATTTGCTGCTGAGAAGCGAGACGTAGAGTAAATGGATTAGATTTGGATCAATGGTGATTAGTTTTTGTGGAAAAGTTTACCCCATTTGAGAATTTTGATTTATAGACTAGTATCCTTTTTATGTTATCGATAACCGATAGAAGGCAAATACAAATATTGAGTTCAATGAGAGTTGATTAATATTTTATCGATACAAATTTGAAGGATTATCTTATTAAGATTGATTGTGTTCTACAGGAAGAGAGTAGTCGGTAGTGAAGTAATTTTGAGTTTGATTGATGTTTTTTTTCCTTTTGTGGACAAAAAAAAATGACCGATAACGTGGAAGAGACTGTTTCAGTAGTTTATTTTTCGATAATGCTTACTGGTGAAGGTTTAATGAAATATCAATATGTTTTTGAGGTTGAGTTTGTTAGCATTTTGGGTCACTCTTGACGAGGTTAATATTTGAGGATAAAAATGATTGATTGATAGATATTTCAATAGTTTTTTGACTCCCTTGGAAAGTCATAAATGAGTCAGTGAACTCGACTTTTCCTTGGAATGTGATTGACTCCATAAAAAATTAAACGAAAAATGCAGTAGGGCTTGGAAGTTCATAAGCAATTTTAATACTTTTCGATGATTATGAGATGGTATTGCGTTCATAATTCGTTTTTGCTCAATTTGAAGCGTTACTTACTTAACATATTATTCTCCAAAGCAATAAAAAGAGCATGAACCTATCCAGGGAAAAATGCAACTGAACTTGGGTTTGGAAAACTCGCAACTTCCCTCTTAATTTATTTTCTTCGTTGCATTGCATGCTAGCCGAGAGGGCTATTTGCAATCTTTAAACCCTAACTGGTAGACTCCTAGTGGTCCGTTTTCTTGAAGAGAATACAACGGCTTAAATTGGCGGAACTGACAAGCCAAAGGATCCTTGTTGACAACGATATTCGAGCTGTTTATACTTCAAATTCAATGAAATTCTATTCCCAGAAAAAGATTGAATAATCAGAACATATATAAATTACAAACAGTTTAAGAGTATATCCTCTTCCTCTTATATTGGACGTATTTAGCAGATCATTACCAACTGTTTCATGTGCCTCAATAATAAGTGTCGTCAAACCCATAGTTTCATATATCCTTCTCAATCTCGTTTAAAACTATTTGACATGAAATGCACTTTCAAGTTGTTTTTGTCAATTAAAAATTAAAAAAAGGAACCTTTCCAATTTGCGCTTTCGACAAAATCAAACGATTTTTCATTTAACTTAATTACTTTCCAAACAATTACTTCACCAAGAAATGGAAAAACTTTACCTATTTAACTTACAAAATCCACATTTTCCTTAATTACCTTTCTGCATGCACATATATCCTTTTAACAAGACTTGAACGGTAAACAAGCCAGTCAGAACCTTTCCTCTTCGTTTCAAGTGCGTTTTGTGCTTTCTCGAAGCAAGGCCAAGTAGTTGGCCTGTCAATTTTGTACCCTTTTACTTTTTGCACAGTAAATCTAATTACTTCCAGGCAGTGCGGCGGATCCAAAATAATAAGGTAAATAATAATGCAGTGTAGACTTTAACTCCGTGACGTTGTTGTGTGATGCAGATGCGATGGGCGATGGCAGGGTAAGCAAGTGGAATGCGGTTTGGGTTCACAATAAAGCTTCTTTTTTTTTGCTTTTGTTTCTTGAAAAATAATTGCGTCGTCGGCATCGTATCGTAAGCTAAGCGTCTATTCCAGGGAGGACGATGTTGATGATGCGAGGACGGTGTAATCTCCATCTCAACTCGGGGCTCGGAGTCAGAAGTTAATCGTTGTTTTCCTGGGATGAAGTCATAATCTTCAAAAGTGACTCAGCGCATCTAAAAAGCCTTCTGTGCTCCTTCTTGTGGTGGTTTCTGTTTGTTCTGTTTTGTTTTTGTTCTTGATTGTGATTAAAATCTCCGCAAAGTCAACATAAACAGAACGAGATTCCCCACGACACGACGACCGACGATGAGGACGAACGAGTGCTTCCATCATTTACAATTGCAAAAAAAAAAAACAAGGAACAACGTCCAGAGATAGCAAAACGATGATGATGAGACAGAAGTGCCTTATGGCATTAATTCCAGACCATGAATTCTCCGCTAAATCAAATGGGATCGCATTTGGGTGTGTTCAGTAGAGTGTTTAAATAGATATGTCGAATCCACATGTTTTTCTAGAACCACACCGTACCGGTGCAATGTGGTGATGGCAGTGCTGGTGCTCCTGGGTTTTTGTGGACTGATTTGGCTCCAGAGCGTTGGCGGGTTAAATCGGAAAACGATGCAGATGATGATGGTGAAGGAATGTTCGAGGTCAGTGATTCATTTTTAGATTGGGAATCGGTCTAAAGTACCTACTTTCGATTGCTTGATCTGAACGGTGAAGTATCCCATGGTATTGTGTTTAATCAAAATGCTTTACTTTTTTGGGGTCGTCATGTTTGTGTAGGAACATTGAAGAGTTTAAAAAAAACTGTGTTTCGAACAGAAATTCGCAAATGCTATATTAATGAGTTAGTTTAAATATTGTCAAAAGCTCTTTCGAACGATTTTGTGAAATTCGTAAATGTCAAGAGTTATTTCGCAAAATTCGCAGCTGTTTCTGGGATTTGCTTGAAAGCCTGTCGGTATTACTCAAATTTTTGCAAAAGTCTAAATATTTTCATCTTTCGTAAGCGTTTGCAATTAATATTCCAGCATTTTCGAACCCTTTACAACGTGCCGTCATCTTAAGCAAGATTTTGTGATCTTTTCATGAGAGCCAAAATAACTCCAAAAATTGAAGAAAGTTGAGGCCTTAATCGCCAATTTTGAAATTGTCTCAATAAACGATGTAAACAAATTGTTCGATAAAATTTGCGAAATGCAGAATGTTCCGGACTCACGAGAGGCTCTTTAAAAGCTTCCAAAATGTGTTTTTATTTTGCAAATTGCTATGCGATGTTTCAACTCTTCGCAAATGTTGTATTGTAGTTTGCGAATCGCGTTTGCGAGTTCGAGAACTAAAACGACTATACAACTATTCATTTTTACTATACAACTAGAGCAACTGTATGCGACATTGTCTGACATCAAGTTGTTGTTATCTGACTGCTTCTAAAACGGAAACTAAATAAATTGAGATAGTTGTTAGGAGTTATTTGGCAGAGAAACATGCTGGTTCTTATTCTGCTCTCGAGCATCGTCATGTGATTAAACTTGTCTTCTCGTCGTCGTTTGCTCGTCTCTTCCAGTTCCAATTGTGAAGTTTCATTAGTTTCGGGCTTTGACTCTGACTAGCACTAGAATGGAAATATTATTGCAATTTGCATTGTAGACTTTCTCCTTTTTTTGCTCTTTATGGTCCTTGTTTTTGTTTTGTTTTAAAAGCAAATTAAAATTTAAAGCTTCTCTCCTTACCTTTGAAAACAAATATTTTTTTTAACGTCATGCCATAGGGATTTTCTGGCCTTGAAACTGCTGTGCTTCTTGTTTAGTCCCTCGGAGATAATAAAAAAGGTTTGCTAAAATGAACTTAATGGAGACTCCTGGGGGCAAAAATGATGTGGGCTTTTCTGTTTGTCTGTGTGTGGGCTTGGGTTGTTCAGGAGAATACCTAATTCGTATCGTAACTATGAAGATGAGAGAGAATAGGCTTCATATAAATTTGATTCCACAGAGAAATGTGCTATTACCAAGGTGAAAGTTAAAAAATAAGAATATTTCTTTTGAAAACAAACAAAAAACAAAATTAGATAAATTATTATGAGTAAAGGGGGTGTGGGTCTAGGGAAATGGTGGCCTCTTCAAAAGGGCTCCTCAGAGATGATTATGGAGATTAGTGTTTGTTTAGCATAACTTATTGCTGGCTAAGTTGTATAAACGGGTTTTAAAAATGTTGTCAGCGGAAGGTGTGGGTTTGAATAAATGTTAAATGAAATGTTAGATAAAATAGATGTGGGATGATAAATACAAATTAGTACAGATTAGATAGTGAGTTCTGAAAAGTTAATGCAGTCAATTAAGTTTTCGAGTGAGTGGTTGTATGGAAGTCTGATTTTTTAGATACCGCATGTGGTCTTCAGGGACTGCAGATAGATAATTCTAACCTTGATTGATATTTACATTTGACTTGAAGCCCTGGAAATATGCTTTGTTCTTCGGAAGTCTGTCTTTACAACAACTAATTATTTTTTATTTGCCTGCTTTTACTTTTGTCTAACAGTAATAATGGCGCAATGCTTTTTCTGAATTAACTGCAAAAATGCTGGAAAGAAAATGGTGATTATGTCGCATCAAATTTTAAAGTTAAGTTATCGAGTACTTATTCATTCTGTCAGAAACCTTACCAGACACTGTATAGACGACTTTGTTTGAAAGATTTCATAAAAAGATGAAGTGACAAAAACCTGAACGTTAAATATTGATATTTCTGCCTATTTATTACAAATTCAAAGTGGGATCAGTGTGTACTTTTAAAGTTAAAAACACACCAAATCACACAAGACGTCTTTTTGTCTCACGACAAAAAATCGTGGACACTAGTCCATTGCTCTTACGAGGCAACACACACCGAAAAAGACACGACACGTTAAAATGTCTTGTCCGCTCGTCGGTTGCAGTAAATACATAGGGATGTATAGGAGCAAAACACACCAAAGAAGACAAAAAGTCCGGGACAAAATGTCAACGCCTAAAATTACACACCGTCTTATGAAGTAACACACACCAAAGTGAACAAGACAAACAAACAGAAATCGACAAAAAAACGTGTCAGTTGTATAGGTTTTTAGGAGCAACACACACCAAAGCGAACAAAGACAAGACATTTTGTCTTTGTCGTCCTCGGCGTGGGTTGGAATCCGACACGATTTTTTGTCGAAAGACAAAAAGACGTCTTGACTGATTTGGTGTGTTTTTAGCCTAACTGCTGCAAACGATTTTTGCATGAAATTTTACAAGGCAGAACCATCAAAAATTCAAGCACAATTTAAGAGCATTCAAAATCTAGATGTCGTTAGTAATCAAATACTAATGACCAATCGTTGTTTTTAATCAGGTTGGTCACCAAATTTCTTGTCAGAGTGTAAGTGTCGTTCGTTCCTTGTTTTTCTACCCCTAGTCTCCAAAATAAGTTCTCAAACCGAAATACCCATTCCGGTTTCCGGGTTATTGCATTTCGGAAATTCCCTTCCCATTAAATACCAATCGTTTCCCACTTCACCCAATTTTAACATCGAACATCTTCATAAACACGTCTTCCGGCAGAAATTATTTCACAATCAAAAACATTTTATATTTATACTCCCATCATCAGACAATGAATTCTCCCAAATTTGGAAAATCTGGTCACTAAACCAATGCTTCTCTGCGCCCACTACAACCTCAACACTCACTTTTCTTCCTTATTCATCTTCTTCTTCTGTGCCGCAACAAATGCTGCATTAACATGACGATTTTGTATTAAAAATTATAGCGACTATAAAATTCAAGCATTTTCAAGCTCTCAAATTGAATGATGTCTGCATCGTAAATTCGAGACAGAAAAAAAAGAAGTGATACATCTAAAATGTATAAGGGACATTAAAAAAAAAAAAAAACAAAACAAAACAATAGCAAAATAAAAATAAAGGAACCAGGAACTGGGACTCTTCATCTAGATTAACTGAAGTGACATTATGTTGTGCCTAATGCTTTGCTGCATTGAATTTATGGATGTTCACGTTTTTTTTGTTTTTCATTTCGTTTGACACAAGACACTGTGATTTATACCATGATTCGTTCTCAACTCTAACAAAAAATCAGGGTGACCATATTTTGAAAACCAAAATCAGAAAAAAAATTTCACTTCCAATTTTGAACAAAATTTCCATTGGGTCACCTCATTCATTCAAGGTGTTTTGTTTCGATTTTATTTTTGAATATCTTTGAACTTTATTTGCATTGCCGCGATGATTGTTTCGTCTTTAATCATTCTATGTCGAATAGATTGAAAGGCCCTTCCATTTTGATTTATCACCAAATACAAAACACTTTGTTTTCGAAAGGAATGATTTACAATCGACAAGAGATTAATTTCATTTTAAAGACCTTGTCGAGGGAGACTAGCAGATGTTTTCAATAATTCTCGTTCAAAAGTTTCACGGAGAAAAAAACTTATTGACGGCAGATCCTTTCATCTCAAAGATGAGTTGAAAAAGTGAGAAAAAAAGACCAAACTGCACCGCCAATTACGCAAGAACTCAATACTCAAACATTAACGAGTCTCGTTTGGCCTAAATTAAAGATATTTAACAGTATGTGAAGCAGTGCTCAAACTGGCTCACTCGTCGACTGTAATTGTGTAGGGCGGTTTTTAAGTACTTTGCCAAAAGATTTTTACAATCTTCCATAAACCGTTAAATTGCATGTGAAAGGTTTTGGGCGTTTTTTTATGTACTTTTGCTTTCTGATGAGTTCTCCGTCTTAAAATAAGACTCATTAAAATTGTGGGTGTTTTTATGTCTTTTAGCTGATTCTTGACTGTTTGCTTGGGAAGAAAATAGAGGGAATATAGGTCTCGCTTGCAGTACTTGGGACCTATTTCTAGAACGGAGCAATTGTAAACACCACATGTGCGCTATATGCCATATTTGTTAATCTTCTTAGCCCCATTTGAATGAGACTAGCAGTCGGAATGGGTTAATCCTGACCTAGATTGGTGGGTGCTTAAGAAGGGATTAAGAAAGTCAAAGAAAATCAGGAATATTCCGGAATGAATGCTTTAAAAATAAATGTTTAAAATTCTAAAGTACTTCGATCCCACTTCTGAAAGTATAAGAAAGAAATTCGAAGTAATTTTTAATTCTGCCTTCAAATTAAAAATAGCAAACTTTTCAACCCAATTATGTCAAGTTTTTTGTTGTTGCATTAGTTAATTCAATTGAATTGCTTTTAATAATTCCCTTTTCCGCTCATTAAATTCTTCATTGAATTAAGAGAAACGAATGAATTCAAATTATTTAAGTGCATGAAAACTTGCTACAAAAGTCCTTAACAAGGATTTCTGTATTCACTTTTTATAGCATAAAAACTCCGAAAACTGTAAAAACGAAAACTGGCATGCAAGTGAAAAACAGGAGTGTATTGTCTGAGGAGACATATAGAAGCTGTACTCAAGGCTCCGAACCAAACAAAGCAGTACTATTGAATGAAATCTTAAACGTTAAATAGAAAGAATTCAATAAAGGTAGGAGGAGTACGATTTAATCACGGACAACATTAATTTATCGACTTTTAACAATAACTAAAATCAATGACAAATTAATTTAGGCGCCCTTTTTCTCAAAAATCTGGGGCAGAATTACGGCATCCGTTATCGAATAATAGTTACTGAATTGTGAGTGTTTGTGTGCTTTTGGCATTACCTCTCACGTTATCGAGTTCAGTATCGAGCTTCTAGTACAAACATTTTAAATTCTCTGCTCAGCTATCGAGCTTAATTTCATTCGACACACAAACAGCTCACTGATGGGAGGAAATTTCTAAGAAGAAAATTAAATTTTACTTTTTTTGAGAACTTCAGTTATTTTATTATTAAATTCTTTGCCAATAATCTATTTAGGTCAAGATATTCCGCTCCAAACCTACATCAATCTCGTCTTCTTTAACAGCCAAACTATGTTTTTTTCATAAAATAAAAAAAAAAATTCTGCCTTCACTATTTCACTCAAGTTTTGTTTTTTTATTTGTCAAACCTCTCAAAATTCCTTCAAAATAATTCGAGACTCGATAAAACTAGTACAATTTTTAAATCCCAAACGATACGTGACCTATCGAATGTCATAATCCCAATGAGGTTACTCGTTCGCTCGATAACGGATGCCGTAATTCGGCCCCTGATTTAATTTCCTTATATTTATTCATGGTTACATCTGATTTTCAAGCAATCGATTTTTTGTATCCAGGCCTTTCTACTAGCACACTTCGAACCGGGCGTGTTCATATGAGACGAGCAAATGAAAAAAAAAATACTGAACGAACAAAACATACAAAAACTTTTGATTTCCCTCCCATTAGGAAAAAAAACCACCATGTATTATGAAAACAAAATCTTGAACTTTTGTGCGGAACAAAACGAAAAAAGAAATTAATCAAAAGCAGGGAAATATCAAATTAAGCAGCTTTTCAAGAGGTTACCTCGATTTTGAATGAAACTTACGTCAAAAGAGCTTATTTTTCTCAAAAGCCGCACACTCCGAAGGGCTGTTGGTTCAAATTAAACGAAAATATAAAAAAATATGTACATACGTATATTCGAAGTGCTCTCGCATCTCGGTTCATTGGGTTTTCCATGTATGCATTCATCTCATCTACCCACAAAAAGTAAAAAAAAAATATGTTAAGTTGATGGCAAAAGCATTTTCAAGTTGCAAAATACCTCAATCCCCCATGCCATGACGTGTGTAACTAATAATAATAAAAGAAAGAAGAGCACCAGAAGAGTTTGCCTGACTTAAAATCTCATACGCGATTCAATATGAGGAAGCTGCTAGACCTGGATTGAATGTTTGTTGGACCGTGAGTATGTAGAGCACACCGGAAAGATTTCATATTATTTACTTTTTCTTTTCGTGTGCTCTCCTCTGTTTTCATTCCATTTTTGGCTATAAGAGGCTTTGGCATCATCTTCGGGAGCATGCAATTTTGCGATAGAGTCTCTTTATTCATTTCCTTTTTTGTTGCATGGAAAATTTTAATCCGATTTCGCAGATGATGGAGCGCACTGCTTAAAAAAGGGTGTAGGTGAATTCTGCTTTGTTCGAGTGTTAAAGGCAAAGTGGGTCTGTTATAGAGTCTCGGCAGTTTCTTGGTTGTTTTTTGCAGTCTGCAGAATAACGCGACGTCAAATTTATTAATAGTAAATCTGACAGACGTCAAAATTGGAATTTTGTGTCTGGAGTACTTAACAAGAGGATACTTAAACTTGCGATGTTTTTGGTAATTGCCTTGACTGGCTTCTAAGATGCTCCTTCAATTCCTTAGTACGTACAATCATGCCGTGACGCTTAATGGAATGACGGTCTCCTATTTAACATTCTTCAATTTAAAAAGTCGAGAAGATGATAAGTCTTAAGTTTCTTACAAGAAAAAAGTAGAGGTTATGTATGCGGTTTATCAAGAAAAAACGATGTGACGGAAAAAATACCTACAGATTTTTTTCTACATACATCTCGAAGAATAGAGGTTCAAGTTTTATGTGTATTGGCAGATTTTTGTTGATGAATATTCATTTTTTGAGACCTTATTCATCACGATGCCTGTTGTCTTAAATCATCCTCATTCCTCATTCTTTTTCAAGTCTTAGACTTGTCCGATATTTTTGAAAAAATGAAAATAACCCCCTAATGATGCTCAAAATTAACAATCATTTTCTTTTGCATACTTTCAGGTCCTCCGAAACAACAAATCAAACATCCCATCATCAGAATCAAATTAAATCTAGCCATCGACGTCTACCATTTTGTGGATTAGATTCCGTTAAAGGAAATGACAATAATGGTTTACTAAATGGCACCGCTAACAATTTGATAATCAACACCAACAACAACAACAACAATAACAACAACAATGGCAATGGAACTGGTGCTGGTAACAATTCAAATGGTGGCAACAGCAACAGCAGTAATACGAACAGTAGTAGTTTTGGCGGTGGAGTGGGTGGCAATGGTGGCAGCATTACCAATGCCCCCCTATCTGGCTATAATATGAGCTCTAGCGAGCAATTTCACTCGCTCGAAGGCAATGACAGTAGTTACTGTGGCGATGGCCAATTCGAGGATGACTTACAAGCGTTGCTGCCGAATTGCCGGCAGCTGTCGAGGGATGAAATCAGTCAGGTGAGTTTATTTTAATTTAATTTATTCGTTTGAAATGAAAATCTGTACGTTTTCCCTTTGATCCCGAATTCGAATGTTTTTTCTTCACACTCACACATTTTGTGTCCTTTTTTATTTTGGAGGGTAAATGAAAGGATTTCTTTTGAATATTTATGGAATGAAAAATCTGATGACAATTTTTGTAATTCGAATTTGTATTGAGAAGAAAAAGGTAAATATTGATAAAGTGAGTTTACAAGGACTTCCGAATCAGTTCGTTGTTGTTGTTGTCAGTCCCAAATTAATTTAAAGGAAGCCACAGAATGTGTCCGCAATGATCTCTCTGTATTCCGGGACATCTTCAATTTAACTAAACAAACATCAAACGTTCAGAAAAACAACCCTACAATTATTAGTCAGTGATATGGATTTTATATGTATCCAACTTTAAAGGGGTTTCTTCATTTTTGTTGGGTCTTTTAAAGGATCCATAGCTTTGGTCCTTCGTTTCTTATATTTAAACATCGAAAATGGAAGTATAAATAAACAAAAATGGAGGAATTGTATTGGAATATGTGTGTGGATTGTTTTTTTGTTCCCATTTGTAATGTCGCCTTCTTGAACTTCAGTTGAATTTTTACAGTGAGGTGAGTTAATTATTTGCTGCTTGACATACAGTAGCCCTAAAATTTGCAACTAAAATTCCAAATACCTTTCAACTGTCAATAAATTTGAATTAAGTATGGGATAGACAAAAAATGGAACTAATCACAAATTTTGTCGATGGCTATAAAGATTTCGAAAAATGTTTGATCTGAGATTAAGACACTTTAAATTCGCGTACGTTCTATTTTTTCCTAGGTAATTCATAATTTCTTGACCCCTAAAAAAAGGTTTGATTAGTAAAAAAAAGTGTAATCCCTGAGTCAACAAAGTCTTTTAAGATATCAAACCAGCTGCATTTTTTGGATCTGAATGTCCCCTTTGCGGTTTTGGAGTTTTGAAACCCTTTCATACATATTACATGTTTGCATCCAACAATTTTCTACACAGCACTGTCACTACTGAGCTTGTATCAAAACAAGGGTGCGCGCCAATACAGACATTCTATGCAAATTCCCTCAAGGGATGCATTTTGTCGAAAATTACCTTGTCGAAAGCACACATTGTGCCAAACTCTCATTTTGCTTCTATACCGAGAAAAAAAACAAACAAACCAAACCAGTAAAAAATGTTTTTCTATATTAAGTAGCTCCTCTTTTATGTGTAGCTAAAGAGTGTCCTTAAGGAATAAGTATTGTCTTTCACCGGGGATGTAGATATATCACAGTTATAGGTGCCGGCGATGACGACGAACATAGCTGCAGGGTGCTGCTCCTGACAAAGCATGTAAAATGCAAATACGGAACAGAGATTTTTTTTTCTAGGAAGGATATGCTCCTCAAGACGAGAAGCAGTAAATCTCTTCCGGGTTTCGTTTTTGTTAAGTTTAACTCAGTTTCGTATAGAATTTGAGACTAGGAAGGATATCCCCAAAAAAGTGTCGATACAAAGGGAGACGGCACAGCAAAACAGAATCTGACAGACTGAGAGTTTTTGAGACTTTGTTGAGTCTATGTATCTTTTTGGGTGTCTGTTGGCAAAGTGCATGTTTTTTTTCAGTTTTTGTCTATTCTTTCTTAACCTTAAAAGCTAAATAGAAAGAAAGATGCGGTTTTTTTTTTGTTGGGTAATGAGAGAAAGGTAATAAAATAGACGGGTGCTGAAAACGCCTAGAGACATTTAAATGTGAAATAAAAATTGGTTGCCGCCACTTAAATTTGTGGGCTCTGTTAGGAATATCTGCTTTGTTAAAATGTTGCAAAGACTGAAGGGTTGTTGGAAAATAAGTTATTTAGTGGGGTAAGGTTTTAGTTTTCGTTATTGAAACTGTGGCGTATACATACCATTTCTGGTTTAAATATTTTTTTTATTGTATTCGTGAAAAAAAAACTTGAGATTTTAGAAGCCGAAAAAGTGTGCCTATGATTCTGTCCGTCTGTGTCTATTAGTAAACGCACTTGCATGCCCTAACAACTTGTCCGATTGAATTCAAATTTGTTAATAAGAGGTACGCATTGGCAATTTTTACTTGCGACATATAGAATATATGGCAAGTACATATTGAATTCGTAAAAGAAAAGTTGAGATTTTGGTCAAATATGGTATTAGGATGATAGAGAAGTCGAAAAAAGTGGGTCCGGGGGTTCCGTCCGTCTATCTGTCTGTCTGTAAACGCACCTACAGCCTTAACCGAATTCGCGTGAGTAAATTTGTTTTCGAAATACTGGTATTTTTAATGTAAAAAAATATTTTTGTATTGCTCCAAAACAGTTCCTCTCATAGAACCTTTTTTTTTTTTTTTGTTATTTTTTTGAGGGCCCAAATAGTATTTACTTTTAAAAAATTTGTTTGGACTTTTTAAAATATATTTTTATACTTTTTTTTCAAAATCCTGTACCTATCTCAAAAACGGATCAATATTAAAAATTGAAAATTTATATGCAAGACGTATATTAACATGTTCTTGAATACTGCATACTCATATTAATTTTAGGACATTTTTTTAAAAATTTAGGTATGCAAAATCAATTAATTAAAAAACCGCATAGTCGTGCACATTCTTTATTTTACTTTTAAGATCAAAACTAAAGGTTAGGTAAGGTAAGGTTAGGTTATACGGGCTGACAGTTGATTTTGTTACCGTCACACTTAGATCAATGTAGATTGTAGATCCCTTGTGAAGTATTGTAACTTCTGAACTCTATGGTTGGTCGAGACATTTGGTGGACTTGACAAAGTTCAGTAGGCGATTGCCAGGCAGTGCAGATAATTCTTGTAGTTCATTAAAGAAATAGTTGCCTAAAAATTTATATTTAGTACGGCAGTGTGCTGGACAGTGGCATAGGAAGTGAGCCGTGTTCTCGTGCTCTTCCTCATCGTAGCAGCCTCTGCATATATGTCGTCTATGCTAAGCCCCATCTTCTTTTTGTAGTAGCCAACTAGGTTATGTTCCGTTATCACACTTATGATGAATCTTAGGGACGGTTTTTTGAGAAGTAAAATCCTATCGGATTTTTTCTTGTCGTAATAAGGCAAGAGTTTCCTGGTGTTACCGCACTTTTATAGTTGGTTCTATCTATCATTTGCTTTTTGAATGATATTTTTCCTAATATTACTTTTTAATTAGCATTGAGGGATTCTGATGTTATGGTCTATGAAAGAGTGATCAAGTACTAAGCCTTCTCTTGCAAGCTCATCCGCTTTTTCTTTTCCCGGCACACCACTGTGACAGGGAACCCAGCAGAGTCTTACGTTATGCTGTATACCGAGAACCCTTAGCTCTTCGCAACAGCAAGAAACAAGCTTTGACTTAATTTGCGTGGCAGAAATCGCTTTTATTGCTGCTTGGCTAATGGCTATCAATGTAAAGGGTGATATCGCCATCATGGATATTTGATTAACAGCGTTTTTCACTGCCAAGATCTCGGCTTGGAAGACACTGCTATGGTCGGAAAGTCTGAATGAACTGGCAAGGCTAAGATTTTCTGAGTAGAAACCTGCCCCTACTCCAGTAATCATTTTCGAACCGTCAGTAAAGATGGTAAATTTCGAGTCATTAGTGTAAGGTACACTGTTTTCCCAATCTTCTCTATTGGGGAAGCTAGTAGTAAAGTTTTTATTGAAGTCTAAATAACGGGTCATGTAATCTGTACAAACGTTGTCGCCAACGTATTTTGTAAGAATCTTGGTATGGCCGTGTTGACTAGTTCTCCAAATATTGGTTTGAAGCAGTCAAAGAGCTCTGTTTTCTGCCGATTCTTAAAAAAAACTAAAGGTTACCCACATTCAAAATTTTTTTTAGCTAAAAACGAAGAGTCAAAAACCACACCGACTATTTTTTTAAAGCATCCTCGTAAATTTTTCTTCGGAAAACTTATGTTTTTGATGTTTTTATTGATCGTAAACGAGACCTCTCATAGAACCGCTTTTTTGTTGTAAGATTTCGAAAAATAATTTTTCAAATTCCTGTGTATCAAATTTTGAGACAAATTCGATAATGAAAACAGAAACTTCTTAATCATTATATAATATTGTGTTATGATGCATAGAGAGGGCTCATGGTCGACTCTGCTAGGTTGGATCCTTGTATAATAATCCCTTAGGGATATGTTTGTGAGTGGTTGGTGGGATGGGACTGTTTTAAGGTCTCATCGTGACTATTGCTCATTGGCACTATCTCTGCTCTGCGTTGGATTTTGCTGTAGCGATGGCTCTTAACATCTTGCGATTTTAAGCTCAGGGTGTTACGGTCTGACCGGTGAAATTTTCTACGTGGAGAGCGGATGTCTGGCTTGTGTATCAACATGACGAGCAGATCAAAGCACCCATGGGTGCACGATCTGGGTGTGCATTAGTCTCTTGTGTTGTGTTGTAGATATAAAGATCTAGCTATTGAAATCTGCCTTGATTAAGGGTTGGATTTGCATATCTGAGGTTGCTAGGCATCGAGTTTTAAGGAGCTCATCTAGAAGTGACTTCAACGGCTGCGAAGTTCCACCGGAAGCTTAATTCTTCTACCACGAGAAATAGAGAAATAGAGAACAGTTGGTGTTTTAGTATCTTTAATATGCTGGCGCCACTTTCTCTGTCTCTCTATGAGATAGGCCCCCTTGTGAATGCACAGTGGTGGTTGTTGGTTGCCCAAAATTGCGGGAGCATATGGTAAGAGTAAGAGAGTTTTTGGGTTCCTAAGTTTAGGTACCCTTTATTTCTTGCTTTGTTCCACTAATCTTTTCGCTTCGAGTTCGCAGTCACAAGGTTAAATACCTTACATGATTTTGTTTTCTGATTTGGTTAGAAAACTTACATGGAAAAAAAGGGTTTTGTTTTTTTGTGAAAATGTTAAACAGTATGTACATTCTGAAACATCTTTCTCTGTATTTCATTTAATCTACTGTCTTCTGTCGGTCTTCCATCTCAAAACACGTCCTTGTCTCTTAACTAATCGATTTGCACTGCACCACTGCAAAAGATTGTAAATTTCCCAATTTCCTTCCAATTAAGTTTAAGCCATTTTAAATGTTAACAACCGACACATAAAGCAATTTATTTGACAAACCCTTTTCTTGTCGATCGATAAATTTATCCTCTAAATTACATTTTTCTGTAAGGGGCGGTCTTCATACAATTAATTACTGACAACGAAGTATACACACATTCTTTAGGAGTTGTAATGCACCCGGTTAACAATTGACAAATCAATTTACCATAATTAGATATTCAAACAAAATGTTTGAATTGAAATTGCAGAGTAAGAGCGGCGCACCCATTTGCATTGTAAAATTTGGCATTAAGTCGTTTTGAGAGTTATCATCATCGCCTGTGTCTCTCTGACAACGAGTACGAGTCCTCCATTTCCACAATTTCTCTTTGGAAAATTTGAATACGTAATTTCCCTGCATACTGCCTGAAGGGTTAACAACATCGTTGTCATGACTACGTTTGGCTCCCCAAACCACAACAGAAAATAGAACATTCCAACATCCAAAAAACGTTCCTCGAGGTTAGCCTGAAATTAAGAATGGACGATGCCGGCTTGTTGATTACGAAAAACTTTAAAGTCATCATGAAGAAGATGTGAAAGTTCATCAAGAGTCAGAGTCTTGAGTTAATTAAAAAACTGTTTTAGTATTCTTTGCAGCAGGTTTTTCGGTTTTCATTGTTTTTTTTTTTTTGTATTATTTTGAGGAATATGAAACTTGAGAAAACATTGAATTCCATTTTAAGCAGAATTTATCATCCCTCCTGACAACCACCGATGACGAAGGCGGATGAACGTTTTTGTTTCTGACATTTAAATTTCGTGGGTAACCAAATACCACAGCATGGCTGCCAAATGAATATCAATAGCAACGTCCTGCGCCCCGCTCCATACAAACGAAAGTTATATTGAAAACGATGGGATATGAGCTGAGCATCAGCTGGCGGGCGGGTATTGATTTTCTTTCTTTTGTCATTCAACCATTGTGGATCAATGTTTTGCATAGACAATGAGAGTGATATCAAAAAGAGAGGACGAGGAGGACTCTTAATTTACATTGTTTTGGGTACATGAACCTACATGCCTCGCATTGTCTGCTCATCCCATTTGAATGTCGTCTGTTGTCAGGAGTCATTCAGGTCTCACCCTCTCACTGTATGTGTGGCACAATATTTATGCTATTTCGGATTTTGATACGATATAGACGAGACGAACATATCCCTTTGATATAAATTTAGCAAGGCTGCTCTTTAGCACTTAGTGAAGGCATTCTTATCGCCATATCGCCTGTGTCTGCCTGTAAAAGATTGCCTCTAGTTCGATTGGGGGTTCTTCTTCATTGTGTATGAGACACTTGTGGCAAAGTGGTTTGGCGTGACAAAACGAAAGCGATATTACCAAAGGACCAAAGGATCCAGCAAAAAGGGTGTGACTCTGCAGACACTTTTGTAGAAATAAAAAAGTGTCCTGTTGCCATGTCTGGACTTCTGAATTGGTTGGTTTTGCTGGAAATAGAGATGTTGTTGATTTCAGAAAAGTGTGTGGCAGTGATGGCATCTGTTTGTTGAGTTGAAATCATGTTATTTTTGAAGGCCAAAAACAGTGATATAAAAAAGGGCTGCCAGAGTTTCTTTACTCGTTTGAAAAAAAAAACGATTCAATGATATAACCTGATTATAAGAGCAGGTTTCACTGATCGATGACGTGACAGAAAATGAAAGACTAAGGCCCTTCGCACACGATGAAACCGGTTTCCAATTGGTTTCCAACTGGTCGCACGCAACTGATTTTGTAGGTCTAGTTTCAGTTGCTTAAGCGTTTTTTGTTTTTGTTATTAAAATCGTTGAATGTTTGTTTGTTCGTTTCGGTGTTTGTTTGTGTATTTGTTTATATGTCCGGTATGGACTCGATCGTACTCGTGTGCGGAGGGTAGTCATAAATCGATTGCAATCCAGTTGTAAAAGAGTTGCTTGGGCAACTGATTTGCGATTCTTGTTGCAAAACAGTTGTTTCGTGTGCGGAGGCCCTAACAAATCTGCAAATTTGTTATATACATATTAATAACAAAAAATCAACACGATCCCACACCTGAAATTGTAATTGTAGAGGAAGTGTACCAATTATGGAATACGCTCCTAATATGGAATAGTGCAATATTCCGAAAACCACGCTGTGTTTGCATCTGTTTATTTCAATGCAAGCTTTTTTTCACGTGCATATTCGCTATAAGTATCCTTGTTAACGCCGGGAGGTGTTTAAGTGCGCAGTTATTAAAAGATGTTTTTCGTGTAGGTGCATGACATATTATTGCAAGTTTATTTTTCTTATATTTTTTTATCCTTTTAACTTTAAACATATTTTATTTGTCGCATCATTAGAAAAAAGCTTTAACTTTAGAATAAGAAAAAGAATTAAGGTAAATTTAGTGAAATAAAGAGTGCATTTTTACATAGTTCAGTGGATCGTGTTGTTCGTAATATGGAATATCAGGGTGTTCCTAGTATGGAATAGTTTTTTTACATCGTTTATTTTTTTAATTTTTATATGGCACCAAAAGAAAACAAATGAAAGATTTGGGCCAAGTTGGCAATGCGGAAGGCCATCGCAACCGTCAAGTCAAAAGAAATAGCTTTTCTGAGAGCATTCAGACTGGGCTTGTTTACTGAAGATAAAGGCGCTGAAAAATGGATACTATGCATGCCCTGCCAGAAATAGTATCACGTAGATTGCTCTGGTGCAAAAATCAATAATTTTATTCATGATTTCTGCACATCAAATTAATTTTTTTACAAAATACAAAAGTGGTCCATATTAGGGTCACTTTGTTCAAAGTGCTCATTTTGTGTTTTTTAAATTTTTTATTTATTAAATTAAGTGTGATATTTTTTTTAAGTTTTCCTTTTGTTTTTTAAGTAGTATTATATATTTTTATAAACCTGAACTTAAAAGACTGTACAAAAATTGATTTTTTCATGTTTAAAAATGAGTTTATATTTTGGTATTCCATAATTGGTACACTTCCTCTATTCAAATTGCAGAAGCTTGGTAATTCGATCTTGAACTTAAAAACCGTACTCGATATCAATATCTTAGAATACAACACCAAATATGTGTGATGTCAGTAATGATCATTTTGAAGATAGAACAAACGTTCTTACCTGGCAACTACACAAGTTCACCAAAAAAAAAAAAAAAACATTTAAAACCTCTCGAAACATTCATGACTCACCAGAGAATCCTCTATCGTCGCGTCGTCGTCTCGACTTCTGTTCCGCAACACATCTTCCGCCACATTTTAAAACATACCTCACGTAGTAAATAATATACTACCGCCCGATGCTACCATGCATGCCGTGCCATGGGGTATCAATTTACCACCAGCGTGTCGGTGTGTCGCCTCGTTGTTTTAGAGAGTTATTTTTTAACAAAATTTATCGCAAACACAACAGAATGGGTGACTGTCGTTGCTGTGTTTCCGCGAACCACAAAACACATTGCAGTATGTTATTTTCCTCCTGTGTTTTGCACCGATAATGGTCCACTAAATAATCCAGGCACGACAAGTTTTTCTCATGTCGGACAAGTTTTAAGTTTTTTTTTTATTTTGTAGATATTGTCTATGCTATGCTCTCCTCGCCTTTGAACTTGACACTTGCGCCAAAAATGCTTCTGGCCCTCCTCCATCAACCCTTCCGTGAAGTGAATAAAACACAATTTCAAAGTCTAGCCACGACCCTGAACTATCGAACTAAGAGCAGTTTTATTGCTCTCATCCTTCCACTCATACTTTTTTCAAGAGCAGGAGAAAGTCTCCATTTCCCAGGCGTATTGTTGTGAAGTGTTTTCCTGCGGTACAAATATTTACCCGCAGCCACAGCCAAAAAATCGTCCCCACACCACATCATATTTGGAGATGAGTTTATTTTTGTTTTGCCATCACACACATGCACGTCATCCGCCATTTTCTGGATAACCTTCCGCATTTATCCTGGATGTGGGGGGAAAATAGCTCCGCGTTAATATTTAATGTTGCATGGTGTCCGTTTGCCGAAATGGTGGTTAGTAAATCATGTCCGTTGCTGTCGCTCTTGTGTCCTGTGCTGTGTGCAGCTTTTTTTGGTAGAATTTGCAATCGTTTTAAATTTTTGAAAGCCACTGTGCTTTGCGTCATCGTCACTAGTGTCATCATTGAACAGGTATAGTTTTTGCTCTTTACGGTTCAGGGATGTATAAGGACGAGTTCTATTTTAACCATAAATCTCTTGTTTTTCTGCGGAATGGGCTTAGAGGTCCGAACCGACCAGATGAATGCAAGTGAAAGTTTGATTGATGGCTTGATGTCCAGCTTAATTCATTTTTTGTTTGGTTTTTACGAACAGCATTTTGCTTTTAGTACTTCGAAACCAAAATTGCTTTTTTAGAGGGATGGAGTTGCGAAAAAGTGTAGGTTGTTATAACTGTCTAGCACAAAACAAAAAAATGTCATGCCAGTTTTATAAAAATTGATAAAGAAGGTGGATTGATCCCACTTCTGAATCAGTAAGAAGGTAAAAAATAGTGAAAGCACGGTGTTTGCAACTCTGAACCTACTTCAATTTTTTTTTCTGAATAAAAACAGTCAGACAAACATAACATAACCAATATCAATGCACTCCAAAAAAGAATCCCTTCCTTATGGTGATAAACCGACAAATAGACTATAAGCGAATTTGTTGAAATTTTCTACGAAATCTGATAACAGAGGACGCTTAAATGTTCTTACAATTTTCCTTTTTTTTTTGCTGTGTGAATGTGAATGTAAGAATGTGTAGATAGTAGATAACTTTTAGCCTTCTCTTTTTCAATGCTTTTAGTTTAATCTAATTGTTCATCTCTGATAGAACAAACACACTATCAGGACTAGGAAGACGGTCTTTTTTTGTCGTCCGGCTTCCACTTGTTCATGGCAACACTTGGCAATGACTGTATTTCGGATGATGTTGATGTTACAACAGAAAAGAATAATATAGAAATGTTTAAGACAAATTATCACTGCTGTCACATTGTGTCCGAAAATATGTGAGTTGAAAGAGACGAATATTGTATTTGTCCTTGAATAGGATAGGACGTAAAAGAGGTCTGATACGTCGTAATTTACTTAATGGAGTTATTTTTTTGATAAAGTTAAAAGTGAATGAAAGGGTGAGTTAGTCCCATTTTCTCTTCATTTTTCAGCTTCAACTTCCAGCAGCCAGCTGAAAAGTTTTATAGTTTTTAATAGTGGAATGAACTTGTGGTTTAATAAGAAAAATACGAAATACATTTTATTAAAATCATGTCTACTTTCCTCAGGGCTTTTAATTCTTTCAACATTGTTAAAACCTCCTTTGGAGAGTTTAAATATAGCGAATATATTTTAGAACATAACCTCCTTCTCCAATCCTGAAGGCACTCAGACATTTTTGATACAAGCTTTTTGAAAGATGCATATCAACAATTGTTTTTTTTTAGAGTTTCGAAAACATAATGTCAAAGATCAAATGAGTGTATAAAAGTCTCCATTAACCTAACCGATTTTTGTTTTATTGAAATCTTATCAAAGCACAAAGTTGTTGCCAACATATCTATAGTTTTTAAACACAACTTGGAGACTCTAAAAAAATGGAATAGTAGAAAAGAAAAGAAGATTTTAAAATTTAAAAAAAACTCGATCTAGGTTCTCTTCTATTTTGGCTTTTGGCTTGCACAAAAATGTAGGGTAATACAACAAACCAATACGAAAATCTTTTGGGTATATTTCTAAGTTTCCTTAGTCAAGATTTTCCAACAATTCTTTCAGAGCTAATTTTAATGCTTCCAAACTTTACACAAACTTGGAGTTTGTAATAAAAATGTAATTTACAGGTCGGATAACCCAACAAATACTTTGGAGAGTGTCATAAGTTATAGTCTTACAAAAAAAAAACTGCGTTCTTATGTACCAAAACAACGTTTGAAAGGGTAATTGATTTAAAGGATAGATCTCTATCTCTACACATTCTTGAAGAAAAATGTTCTGAAAAGAATGCTATTAACGGCAATTTTCTTCCGAGTATGAAAAGGGTTTCTGGTTGATTTCCAGTTTTGTTAATCAATTCCAAATTTGAGTACCTATTACTTTTCAAAAATTCAAATTGAGACCTGTTTAGAACATTGTTTTCAATTGGATTTTTTCCTTGGTTCCTTTTGGCTTAAAGATCGCTTTTTAGCAGTCATCGACCTTCTTTTTTTTCCATTTGATTTCTCATTGATTTTTTTTTTAATCGAATCAACACTTCAGCTTTCAGAATTCGATAAAGCCACATTCCTGGAAAAGACACGACAGCGAAGACATGAAGGCGAGAACATCCGCTTCTGTCAATTAAACGCGCTTTCATCATCTCGCTATTTACAGCCTTTCCTACAAGAGTTCGTCCTCTTCTAGAAAATGTGTACATATACAATTCTCTGCTCGTAAAAATGCGTTTAAAAGTTGCTTTAAAATTTTACTAAGTAGACTAAAAAAAAGTTAAAAATCAAAAGAATGTCTGGTCCTTTTATAAGCTCCTTTTTGCCAGATTGGGAAGATTTTTCGCTTTATGAACCCTTAGCTCTTTCTCTCTATTCTTTTTCGTTTTCTTCGTGCTCCACTCCTTTTTAGACGTTCTTTTTATAAATGGGATTCGTGCATTAGAAATTGCCATAACCATGGCAAAGTGCTTCTACCAGCTCCATTCGTGCGCACGTTGTCAGGAGTAACAGACTATATATAGCCCTCTCATGGATGATGATTAAAAAATATATATTTCCCCCAAAAAACAGTTGGGTTGAAAGAAAAGGGCTTCAACTTTCGAGTCGATTTAGTCGCGCTTCGGCGTCTGGTGGCGCTCTGATGTCTCATCATTGAGTTTGAGCCTTCAGTATATCGCATCATCATCCATTGCAGGACAACTCTTGAATAAATAATCATGAGGGGTGTAAATTATGTGGTGGCTGTCTTTTTGAGTTAAGGAGAACAACGTCAAACAAAAAGTAAAAAAACAGGGTTTTGTTGTAGAGTTGATTGAAAAAATAATTTCGCATGTTTGTCACATTTGGACGTTTTCTAGTCGGCTGGAAGACAAAAATATATTTTGCGAGCTCTCAGATTGCAAAAAAAAAAAAAATTGAAGCAGTCGTCCTCGTCATCACCTTGTGTCACCACTCAGAAGGTAAATATTATGACAACTGAAGCGTGAACCGATACCCCTATCCACTAGACTAACTGACAGCAGGAGACGATACGATGAAGCTTGTGCTATGGATGTTAACTGGCAACCGGTGACAGGCTGAGCTGGAACAGCATGTTTCAAGTTACATCGGGCTAATCTTTTGAAAGACCTGTGAATGCCATTAGGTTGTGGTTTGAGGATGGCTGTTGCCATCATGCAAAACGACGCAGAACATGGACGGATGACTAGGGGTGTTCTTTTTGCAACCATCAAAACACATGCATTTGAAGTCGAGGCTTATTGACAGCAATTTTGGTTTTAACATTCGCCATTTAGGGTCTATGATGTGTTTGATGTTTTTGTGTTTTTCTCTTTGTTAACTGCCAATATTTTTTACAAACTCGGTGACCAGCTCTCGCAGATAGTTTTGGTTTTCATTGACTGATATTCGGCGTACAGACCTTTGTTTTCATTTTCATTTGGTGTAGGCCTAGGCCTGGCTGTTTGAATTTGCGGGAAATTTTATGAAGGCAGATGTTTCGAAATCTACTACTTGCAGTGAAAAGAAGTACGACCCTTTTAAATATCTTGAATACACATTTTTTTTCTTGGAGCAAAATATCCTACTTTGTTTCGAGCTCGAGCAGCACTTTTCGAAAAAAACTGAATCACTTTTACCTTGAACCCATAGAAAGAAAAGAACCCTTGGCCTTAAGTACACACACACTTAATCTCTTAGTATATTCAAATGTCATTTACCATTCAAACCAGTGTCACTATGATGGCTTTTCTACCTTCAGGCCAAAAAGCAATACATCGCCTAGGATGACTTTGAGAATTGTTGAATTTTACCTTCCCGCACATGGCTGGCAATGATAAATGAAAGTGAAATATCAAAAGGAATAGTTGAAGATAGATTTACCTATTTTTTTTTCTACCTTTCTCTGATAGAAAAATTTTATGTTCTTAAAGCCCTCTTCTTTTTATTTATAGAACACAAAATCTCCCCCAAAGGTTCATCATAACGAAATTTTCCATCGGCTAAAGAAAAAATTGTACCTTTACCTTACTTCCTTAGAACCAAATTAAATTTTAACCCCCAATTAAAACGAAACGTACATTTCAGTATTTTTGGTTCCTGGGGATATTTTTATCTCTTAAAAAAGGGAAGAAGTTGGTACGATGCAAATTACAGGCTAAAAATATCAAAGCTCCTTCTTGCGATGGCCTGTGATAATTTTCAATTTGATTATCTCAAAGGTCGTTGGTCGTTTGAAAATTCATAAACCGTGTTATTTCGTTCCTGGAATTGATATAACAACAAGTTGAAATGTTCAGGCTGCCTAATTCTGACCGGTGGAGCAGGGATAACTCAATTAGAGTATTTTTTTTTCTACAAATTTTCCACCGACTGTTTTTGAAGGGCTATTGTGTGGGTTTGCCTTCACGGCGCGGTGCTGACCTTTTGCGCTGAATTTTATGTTTACTTAAGACAGTTTTCTTTGATATTCCGAAACGATATGCACGATTATTAGGACCATTGTTGGAACAATATCCTTAAACTTCCTTTGTCCTGCTCTGAATTTTGAATTCATTATACTCCTTGGAATGCTCAACAAACGCCAGTTCACCCATTTTCGACAAGGTAACAAAGAAATGTACATCAGAGAACCATGAAGCTCAAAAATCCTTTTTTATTTCGTTTTTATGTGTTCTCTGGAACATTGTTCGTAGCATCAATGACGATTGAATTTGATTTGTGAGTTCGATTCGAAGGTATCACTGAAATATTCAAAAAGCTTTCGTTTAGGGTAATTTCGTTCCTCGAATCCAAAGAATATGGATTTGTTTACTCTCCAATTTAATGTGTATAGGCAAATCCCAGATATACGGTGAGGTATGCTTGAATTTAAATTTTTGGTTTTTGTACCAACTTCAATGGCAGAGTAGAAACAAGCAGTTTTTAAGAATTATTTAAAGCAGATATTTAAAATATGTGATTCAAGCACATTATGCTGCATTTACCACAATAAATTCTCCAAAATTTGTCTGGTATGTACTTTTTTGTAGAGCAAGACTCTCAAGAAGATTATCTACTCTTTAAGAGCTAAACAGCATGTATCGCCTGTCGCGACCCGATCATTTTCGTCATCGGCCGAAAAGCGACACATTCTATTCAGTTCTTTAATATAGTTGAAAATCGGTACGTCAGATGGCGACTACACCAATCTGCTCCTAAACGGCGCGGCCCCAGGATGGTTTAGATTCACAAATCAGCCTGGCAGCTGGCGTCATTCAAAATTTCAAAATTTTGAATTTCGATTGTCAAGAAAAATGAATTTAAAATGAATTTGATTCATTATTAGAGCATGAAATCATTCAGCCTGGAATCATCGAGGTGATTTATACCTAATTAAAACATAAACAAGTTAAATGAAATAATTTCAAATAATTGAAAATGTATGGCAAATCATGAAATTAATTATGTGATTTAGCTTAATCATGTGGATTTAGCTAAATCACGTTGGTGGGAATAGGCTATTATTTTGCCATATAAATGATTTCTAAGAACGGCTGAACCGATTTGGCCTAATTTGATGGGGAGGTAGCTTAGAGCCAGGGGATGGCTATAGGATGCTTTTTAGCCTACTAGATGACCCGATAAACGTTGTTTTATCATATAAATAATTTCTTTCTTAGCTGCAAACAATATCGATGTTGACGCCAAAATACAACAGTTATTGCCCGGCAAAGAGATATCGTTTAAATCGATCGATGTTGCCGAGCCATTTTTATAATCAAACTAAAGCCTTTATTTAAGGCCTTAACCCAGAATTTGAGAACAACTTATACCAAATAAGTGTATAATATAAATAAATATGAAAATAATTGAATTAGTTAAACATTTATCCATGCCGATAATAGCATATGCAATTTTAAAACTCATAATACCAATGATACATAAACAAATAAAAAGAAAGTACTCATACGCCACAGTGTGTCATCATAATCATAATCATCAATTGGATTCACATAAATATCATTTAATTTTTATAAAATCAGTGTTACATTACTATTCTGGAGTTGATCTGAAGGGTGGCGAGATGGGGTTCACGGGGCCAGCTAGTTCCTATACAAAAAAATGTGCACGACTCGGTCGTAAGAACTAACTCCTGTATTCCAAATTATAACTCATACAAAAATTAATATTCGTAAATAAAAATTTAAATTGAAATATGTACCTCAAAAAAAGATTCTATCTGAAAAAAATTGATGTCGTATGATTTCTTAAGAAATTGTTGATTTTTCAAATTTTTTATTTTTAAATCGTCGGAGCGGTTTTTTTTTTAAGTTAATTTTTTGTATATAAAATTTTTCGAAAATGTCTTAAAATTAATTTGGGTATGCAGTATTCAAGAATGTGCAACTATATATTTTACAAGTACATTTCAATTTTTAATATTGACCCGTTTTTGAGATACAGAATTTTAAAAAAAAAGTTTAAAAATATTTCTTAAAAATCCAAAAAAAAATTTTTCGAATACAAACTATTATTTGAGCAATATAAACGTGCTTTCAAAAAAAAATTACCCTGATCGGACTTTTATTTTTCGGGAAAATCTGATAACAAAAAAACGGTTCTATGGGCGGTACCGTTTTGGAGCAATACAAAAATATTTTTTTTTACATAAAATACATCAAAGTTTTAAACAAAAATTTTCGACGAAGTTTTAAAAAATCGTAGGAGCCGTTTTTGAGAAAATTGAAAGTTTTGGTTTTTGGCCAAAAAAATCGTATGGTGGCTACCCTAAATTTTGATCTTAAAAAAAAATCAAAAAAACGACCCACGCGAATTCGCTCAAACCTTTAATTTTCAAGTTTGAAGTCAATCGGACAAGTGGTGAAGGCTGTAAGTGCGTTTACAGACAGACAGAAAGAAAGACGGACGGAATCGCCGGACCTACTTTTTTCGACTTCACTATCATCGTAATGTCATATCTCATCATTACCTAAATTTTTTATTTTTTAAGAATTCAATACTTGCCATTTGTTCTATATGTCGCAAGTAAAAAAGCGTACGTTCTTCGTTTTAGAGGTTTTCTCATCATCATTCATTTATGACTTGATTCAATGGAGTACCAACTTTAACTGAGTACATTTTTAAATACAAAAATATATATGCACGATTGAGCGTCACTAGCAAATGTCGAAACATACAACTGCTGAACCTTAGTTATTTCATAGCAAACTGAATGGTAGGTCCAGGTTCTCCATCGATGTATCCTTTTGTGCTTCAGTGCGGCTATGTGAACCTGGCACCACACTTTTGAAAAAAAAAATGTTTCTTTATTTATTTTGATAGGTTAGGGTAGGTAGTTGATTGTAGTGAATTTAATTTTTTTTGTAGTTGTACAGAAAAAAAAATTTTGACCATCAAAAAAATGTCAGCCCCCGAAAATAAAATTTCGAACTTTTTTTGCTTGTTTTCCATAGATATACGCTTGTAGATGATTGTAGTGAAGTTTTTTTTTTTTTTAAGTGAGACAGAAAAATTATAAAAAAAAAAAAAATTTCGACCAAATTGTTCGACCACTACCTTTTTCATACTTTTCTCATACAAAAAAAGTACTGAAATTAATTAACTTTAAAATAGGAATTACTTACTCTACAATAGAAACAAACCCTCATAGAGGTTTGTAGTGAAAAAAGAATTTTACTACAAACGATAAAAATGTCATGTTAAGCCATATAGAGGTTCGTTGTGCAAAATACTCCTACTACGAAACTTTAAAATCCGTTAACAAGCTAATGGACGTTTGTAGTGAAAAAATTACTTCACTACAAACGAAAGCAACCCTCATAGAGGTTTGTAGTGAAAAAAGAATTTTACTACAAACGATAAAAATGTCATGTTAAGCCATATAGAGGTTCGTTGTGCAAAATACTCCTACTACGAAACTTTAAAATCCGTTAACAAGCTAATGGACGTTTGTAGTGAAAAAATTACTTCACTACAAACGAAAGCAACCCTCATAGAGGTTTTTAGTGAAAAAATAATTTTACTACAAACGATAAAAATGTCATTTTAAGCCATATACAGGTTCCAAGTTTCGTAGTAGGAGTATTTTGCACTACGAACCTCTATATGGCTTAAAATGACATTTTTATCGTTTGTAGTAAAATTCTTTTTTCACTACAAACCTCTATGAGGGTTGCTTTCGTTTGTAGTGAAGTAATTTTTTCACTACAAACGTCCATTAGCTTCTTAACGGATTTTAAAGTTTCGTAGTAGGAGTATTTTGCACTACGAACCTCTATATGGCTTAAAATGACATTTTTATCGTTTTTAGTAAAATTCTCTTTTCACTACAAACCTCTATGAGGGTTTGTTTTTATTGTAGAGTAAGTAATTCCTATTTTAAAGTTAATTAATTTCAGTACTTTTTTTGTATGAGAAAAGTATGAAAAAGGTAGTGGTCGAACAATTTGGTCGAATTTTTTTTTTTTATAAAATTTTTCTGTCTCACTAAAAAAAAAAAATTGCACTACAATCATCTACAAGCGTATATCTATGGAAAAAAGCAAAAAAAGTTCGAAATTTTATTTTCGGGGGCTGACATTTTTCTGATGGTCAAAATTTTTTTTTCTGTAAAACTACAAAAAAAATTAATTTCACTACAATCAACTACCTACCCTAACCTATCAAAATAAATAAAGAAAGAATTTTTTTTTCAAAAGTCAGGTGCCAGGTTCACATAGCCCTTCAGTGCGTGTGTTTAACAGACACTTTATGTGGAAATCGTCAGTTCTTCCTCCATGAAAATTAACTCACTAAACATGGATCATATTCATAAAATATAAAACCATTTAGTATTCAATTGCACAAAGAAATATTCTACTACAAAATTTAACCGTCAATTAGCAATCATTGCTCTTACTTGCTCTAATGCAAGTTCTGTCAAGCCTCAGGCTCAACCAAGTTAAGCTTCTCTTTTTGTTAACCTGTGGAATGGTCGTCGCAATTACAATTTGCATTGTGCAAGTAAAAATTTTGGCCGATATTTAAAGTTTTTTTTTTTTTTGAATAAATTGTTCATTTTCGCTTTAAAGCCGATTTTTCATTCCTCGAAAAAATCTACAAATAGCAAAGTGGCAAATAAACTTATCTCAGTATTCATTGGTCGAATAAATAAGAGCGTTATTCGTCAGATAAAGTCTGTCTGACGATTGAAAAATACAATATTTTGCAATATTTTGTTATCTGTCAAATAAACACTATATGCTTGCCGATTGAAAAACACGGCTCTTAAATGAATACAATTTTTATTCTTCATTTACTAATGAACATTTCTTGTATAAAATGTGTTCAGTGTCAAATGCATAGTGTGAATGAAAACCCATCAACATGATCCTTAAATTGGATAAATACAAGAACTGAAAATGTTTAAAGGTAAATTGTATGGAATTTTCTTAAAAGAAAGCATCACCCTTGCCGAATCAAAATCTACTATAAACTGCTTTTTATCAAAAATCACTCAATTGTTTCAAAGTAAACAATTTGCACACAAATATGTTCCAAATGATTTCATATTACTCATCCTAATATCAAAAAATAAGAAGAAAAAACATACGAATTGTGTAACCATATGATGACAAGGACAACATTGAAATCAAATTCTCTCAAGGAATCCATCCATCCTGATGTATGTACCTACTTCCTGTAGTTTTCTTTCAATCGTCCTTCTGCGATCTGATGGAGCTCTAATGGCTTTATACAATTCCCATTTCCAATTGATACATTTTTTTGTATCCAATGAATGTCTCGAATTGGAAAACGATTGTCATGCAATGGTCCTTAGAGGCAAGAACTTTGCAGGAAATCTGACGAACTCCTTTCCAGATCCTTTGTTACATCTTTCTTGCACTATTTTATTCATAGACATTATTTTTCTTTCTATTTTCAGTCACGTGCGTCCCTTGTGTCAAGTTCGGATGGCGGTGTGTTGGCCGAAGGTGAGACATCCAGTGAAGCGTCTGAGAATTCCGATGGTCCTCCATGTGATTTGGGATTAGTTGAGCGATTGTTGCGTACTCATCCTGTATGGTTCTTGCCAGGCATACAACGTTCTGGAGCGGTGCACTTTTTGCAGGGCAAAGAGGAAGGGGTGAGTTTGAAATTTTTATATCCTAAATGTTTGCTCAAAAAACTTAACTTTTTGAAAGAACATGAAACAGGAGGAGTAAAATTTTTCTCTTTTTGAATCCTTTTCCCACTTCAAAGGCTTTTTGATTTTGTTTGGTTTTCATGTGTTTGGCATTGACAGTCTGGCATGTGGTATGTTGTTGGAAAAATCCTTTGACAGGCGAGTTATTTTCTGTCTCTGAAAAAAAAAAATGAAAGAATGTCACCAACAGACTGACTTTTCCAGTTTGTTTGTTTGGAAAATACCTAGTAACTTTGCAACTCGTAGTAATTATCAATCAAAAGGCGGAAATTGCTTTTGTTATCGTTATTTTGTTGTCCTCGGAGGGTGGGCGTGTGTTCGTAAGGAGCTGTGGACAACGGTGTTCTATAACAAAATTTAGATTCATTTTCAGTTTATTTGCATTCCCTCTTGAAAGTGTAAAACCATTTAAGTTCCTGCACTCTCTCGTTCTCACGTCAAAATAAATTTGGTTCAAAGGAAGCCTCTTAGTTTCATTGTCGATCTACAGGGTGTTCATGTTTTGTGTAGGTATCCAGTGAAACTAACAGGCGTTAAACCTGCTTTATTTCAAAGGATGGTATTAACGAACACCCTGTTCTGAATCCTACTTTCTGGCTATTGTCAAATGTCTTCTGGTGTTTGCTTATATAAAACTTGTTCTGCCTATAGTTTTTGTCCAGTCCAGCAATTGCTTGTATATTCTTGTTTATTTCTTGTCCTCTTATGGCTGGAAGGTTGCAAGTGTTGTAGAATAGCAAATGACATCTTTTTGCAATTCAAACTGCTTTTAATCCAAAGGAGAATGACTCGGGAGATAATATATTATGCATTTCCTTTTGTTTGCTACAAAGTTTTGAAAAAGCAAATGCTTTCTCTTTCTCTAAGACCGACCGACTTGATTTGGGATGGAGTCGATATTTTTTTGAAGGAAGAGGAAGAAGTGTGTCTGAGAGAAAATGTTCTGGAGACATGTTTTCGGTTTTGTTCTTATGAAACTTAAGAAGCCTCTTTTCTTACAGTGATACAGTCCGAGTCGGACTATAGGCATGCATCAGTCATCAACAAACGTCTCCACCCATATTTCGCCCGCTGTCAAATGCTTCCAGCAAAGAAGCTCAATAACCAAATCGTAAATGGAACGAACTTGCATTTGCATTAAACATTTTGGGAAAATCGATTTTAAGTCGATTGCCGTCTTTTAAATTGTTGAAAATTGTCGAGGGGTGAAATCTCATCAGTTTTCATTCAATCCCCGATTGAACCTTAAAAACCATAAGGGCAGCTTGTGTCAATACTGCACCAAATAAGTCCGAGCGCCCAAAATTTTTCTATTTGCTAATAATGTTCATAAATAATTTTGTTTTGCGGCTTACAATCAAATTATTATTGAAATGGAAATCCACCCATCGGAATAACATACAATTTTTAATATCCGTTTTTTTTTTCACTCACAACCGCATCCGCACTGAACATACCAAATCTCCAATTAAAAGAAACCCACATTTGTCCAATTAAACCATCCAAATTGTGTGATTAAATTAAAAATATCATTAGCCATAAAACTGCGAACTGTATTTTATATTAAAAATTGAATACCGATTCATTTTTTTTTTGCATTTCAACGATGAATTTTTCACCAATTATGAGTAGTAATTAAAGGAAATTGTTTCCTCCTTTTTTGTGACTGTATGAAAGTATCAAAAATAGTTAAAAACACGGTCGACACACCTGCTGCAGGGAATAGGTCGAGTGGCAGACAACAAAGGTCAGAGGCATGAATCGTAGAACTTCGTGTCGAACTTTTCGGAGTCTTTTTTAAAAGAATATAAGATTTAAAATGTCTAAGCTGTCCAAACCACTGAGGTCATTGAAAGGAAACTCTATCATTTGTGTAGCTTATCTTGACGAAAGAGTAGGGCATATGTTCAAGCAGCTACTATGGAATTCATAAGATAATTTGTCAAGTCAGTTGAGATGATCAAGAGTCAAGGATAGTTTAAGAATTTGTGAAGAATTTCCCCACTAACCCCATATCGTCCCATTGGTTGTCAAACTATCCGTTGTTAAATACTTGTGTAGGGGTTCGGATGGATTCAAATAATGTAGAGCGGCGTTTGAGGAAGCTCGCAGATGTATTTGCTGCAAGTTATATAGGATAAAATTGTATGATATTCAGCTTTCTCTATTCCTATCTTGCTCACACAAAACACGATACAAGTGACGTATTGTATCGTGTTTTCATTGTAAATAAAAATTCTAACAAAAGAAAACTAAAAAAAAACAAAGCAAAACATCAAATTTCACGATACACGTGACGTCATGAGAAAATGCGGACTGTCATACCATTATATTCTATATACCTTGTATTTGCTGTTGGCTTCTAGTTGTGCCAAACTGCCAATGGCGTATAATGCACATTTATTTATTTTTTACTTCTTTTCAAAACTCTTCTTTTGAAAGGGAGGTTTAACGCCCCATCTGAACCCAATTCATAAGAAGAAACGTACTGACGCGTTTTTGCTTCTTCATAGTATATTGGACCTACAAGCGCTATGCTTGGATTAATAGACAAATAAAAACTAATGAAACAGCTTTTATTGAGAGAGAGTGAAGTGGATACTGCTGGTTGGTTGGATACTGCTTTTAATTCGAGCAATCAGCTTAGTGGACGAAATTTTGTGATCCTATCAAATCTAAGATTATGTTGCTCACCCATTTGTAATGATTAAACAGTTTAACCAATTCACCTCCTTTTTTGATTTTAATTCTAAAAATGAGCCTATACCTTTGATGAAGAGTGTTGCTTTCTCTGTATCGATGGAATGTTGGAAAGATAACTTAACTCTGCAAAAGTATTTATATACAAATTGCAATCAATTAACATAACAAACAATGGGATCGTTGCGATATGGAATGGAAGCACCAAATAGCACAAAATGCCAGTTATCCAACTCTCTCATCCCCAGCATTGTCCCTTCCAAGCTCTATGTAATGGGGAAGGAATTTTATTCATCTCTCTGCAATATTATCTCTAGCATGTGTGTTCGAGTTCGAGTCCTTTTCAATGAACGAATGGAACTGGGGCCAAACCTCCACAATCTTCCATGTTGGATTCTGTGGATACAGTTTGTGCTCCTGGCTGGCACCGTTGACGCCACTAGCAACGACAAATTATGGAGTTTGAGGTGTGTTTCCATTGTTTTGGTTGGTTATTTGCAGAGCTTTACAAAATGATACTCGGATTCAGGGTCGTCATCGTTTTATATCATTGAATCCTCACTCCCTATCTGTTTTGTTTTAATATCGGAATACCACCGATGATGATGGATGGCCAGGTGTGGGGCGGAGAAAAAAAATGAATTAATAGATAAATCCCCTCTATGGAAGAGGATACAAAATTCCTAATGAATGTTGACGGAACGTAAAAGCCTGGAAATTTTTTCCCAACACATTTCAGCATCGATGATCATCGGTGTTAAATAAACTTTTTTTCTGTACTGAATTCTAGCTAGGGAGACAGAATTGCAGCATTAATCAATAAACCAGAAATTCACGGGAATGAATCTTAAAACTGCAGAATTAAAAACCAATCACTGTTGGAAAAGTATTTAATTGATTTTTTTTTGTTCTTGTTCGATTATGTTAAAGCCAGAAAGGCAGCATATGTCTGGTGGATCGTTCCCTTTATCAATCATGTTGGGGGTCCGTAGCCCGTACAGAAAAAAATTAAATACAATAGGCTGGTCGGCTTCTGTTTAAAAAGAAAGCAGACTGGACCAACTTCAATTGAAGTACAGTATTCACAATAATTAGTGCCAGATGTGGTCTGAGCGGTCATTAGTGATATATTACGTTTATCAAGTGGAAAGGGGTGATTTATTTTCAATATGTTTACTGTCTTAATTCCTTTCTTTTCAATTTTTTTTTCATTAAAAAGTTAAGAAGCTCATTAGACATTCAAGAACACAGAAGTTAAAAGTTCGAAAAGTTTTTTCTTTAGTAAACCTGAAAAGCTGCTTTCAAACTTTTTTTTTTAATGAAGGGTCTTATTTTCTTAAATTGCACACGACCAATATCTTGTATATATGACCAAGAATTATTCACAAATACATTAATACTGCTCTGTACATTTTCATGTAAGTCATGTTAAGTTTGTTAGGAACAGGAAATGCGCCTTGCAAGATGTTTGACAGATAAAAAAAGCCTCTACTAAGGTACTAAGCATAGTTAGCTACCCGTAGGAAGTAAGCGATAGTGCACTCTTAAAAGTTTCTAAACGGCCAGCTTAAAGAAAAAATTACATATATCGCGCTCCAGCCAATAAGTGCTGAGGGAGCCAGAAAGACCATTTAACCGGTTTAGGAACAACAAAGCCGCAGGTTGCGACAGCATACCAGTCGAGCTGATCAGGTTTGAAGAACTATTACCACTAAGTATCCTTGAGGATACTGACAGTAAGTTTTTAGAGATTCTGAAGTCAACATTTTTCCTTCTAATGTATTTTTTATCTTTTATTATTGAGGACAATACTCCGCGTCCGTCGATCTGTTAAGGTCGAAGATTTTTGTTCTTCAACCGAACAACACGAATGTGGAACTGTTAGCAACACTCGGGTCATAGCAATGTTAGGGAATTTAAGAGCCAATGTTCAACGACACTTGCTCTCAAACCTTCTCTTCTTCTTTGCTCTAATGTTTATTCTGTGCTTTGGCTGAAAAAGAGTATCAAAATTACCGTTCGTGTTTGCTTCTTATTTTTAAAAACAAAAAGACTATCAAAGACATCATGATTGCTGCCCAGATCCAGTGGACTCTCTGGCCAGACTCCCTTTTTTTACTTATTCGATCGTAGTGATGAAAATGAAGATAAACACTTCACCGGCCTTCGCTTGCCTCGATGTTAAAACGGACGAGTTTTTAATAAATATGTTGACAATTTTGCGGGCAAGTTGAACTAATGGATCTTGTTTTGGTCAATTTCCCAAACAATGTTAAATTCTTTATTAATTAGAAAAGATTAACTGAATGTTAACAGGCAAAATTGTGATGCCTACCATGGTTCTAGTGCAGCTGTTAAATCTTGCTGAGGGTTGCTCAGTGTCATGGTGAATGTGTGATTACAAAAAATAATTCATCTAAATTTCGACTTAGTGTAATAATCCTAGTAGTGAGCAAACAATCCAACCCGTGAACTCATTTCAATCTGAAATTCTATATCAAATCAAAACTCTTCCACCTTCAACTCCGGTTTCACCTCATCGTCACCCATTTCCTTTTCTTTACCATTTGCAATCAAATAAACAAACTTATCTATTTTCGGTTTCAAAGAATTTCCTCAAAACCGCGAAGGGACTCTAAATACGTCAGTTTAACCAGAACCACTTTGATTAATGTCTTAAAAATCTTGTGTCTTTTTTTTACGAGAACACACTTGACACCCCATTTCGTGCTTCGTCGCTCAATTTTTGAAATAAAATTCCAAAAACCTCCCACTGGGAATATTTCATACTCTCTTGATTGGTTCCATAAGAAAGTCGTTAGTTTTTATCCCTGATATCCGGAGACGACGTTTTTAACAAAGTCCCATATCCTTCGGGCTTCATTCAGCCTTCTGTGTGTCATAATTAACTTCTCGCATTCGACCGGCTGAGACCAATTTCGACACAATGTGATGGCAACTCACCATCACCAGGTATAGTCCTTTTTACGCAGCCAAACGCTTTTATTGCCCGCTTTATGTAAAGAAGCTCATAATAAAACCATAATGCAATACATATTCAATTCACACACAATTTGTTGTTGTCTGCTCTTTTGGCTCATATGTTTTTATAGTATCATCATTGGACGCACTTAAGAGACCCCTTTATTTTTATTCATAAAAGTCTCCACCCTTTCTTCCATAGTAGTCATTGTCGTCCTTGTCGTCGCCACCGTTCGTTCTTCTAAGGACCCATTAAGATTGAAAGCTTTCAATTATTTTTGTGTTAATATTTCATTAGCAAGAAAACATCACATACATCTCTCCCACCAGGAACAAGCACACACTCAAACTCATACGGAACAGGAGATGAGCAGGAGCAGTGTGTAGAAAAAAAAGGGTCCTGTGGATCCTCTGCAAATGAAGTGAACCAATGTTTGTCGTTCTTGTGGTTGTTTCCTTATTCCTCTATAGTTGAGCAAAAATGATATTCATGAAACGGAAAAATTCGAGAAAGGATGAAAAGTCATTTGCCTTCTTCTCTTCCCCTCCGGCTTAATGATGATATCCAATCGTTAGGAAAAATTGCAATAACCTCTGTCACATAAATCTCCGTAATATAGTTCTCTCTTGTTGCTTGGCTTTTTTTTCTGCCATAGTCTAGACCAGAACAGGACGAGCCGGCATAGAGCACTATTGTCTATTTGAGACTTTTGATGTGTATGGTACAGGACCGGCTTTGCGGATTAAATTTTCTGTCATCAAAATTGTTAATATTGATTTTCAGAATTCGAACTTTATGGATTCTCTGGGCTTAAAACCTCGCTATAGCGAAAGAGCCCTCGGTCCTCAACCTTACAAATTTAAAATGGTCATTCTATTGAATACATTGATGAGGTTTATTGATTTTTCTGTAACCGCAGTGCTCGAGGACAGTTATGAACAGCGCTGCCACCCTTCGAACAATTGAGCGCAGTATATTCGACAAAAAAGCGCAGTAGATTGAAATAAAGTGCAGTAGATTTTAAAATATGCAAAACCTATGGATACGACTATAATACCTTGGCGTTGCAGACCTAGTTACAAATTTGTCCATTTCCAAAAAAAGCACAACAAATCAAAAACAAGAAACAATTCGATAAAAACAAACACAATTGTACGACATCTAGTGTCAGCCAGCTTTCAGTTTGATGTTTTTGAGCCGATAGCCAATAGCGAATGTAGTTTTAATTTTTCGATGAATGCATTCAGAGTTAAGAGTTTATTTTGAACTAGCAGTTGCCGCGACTTCGTCCGCCTGTACCTCGTCCAACGGCCAGATGTGCGTCTTGAGGCGCCCGTCGGAATTTTGTTTTGAAGTTATTTTAAAATTGTATAACAGTCGACTTTTCCTAAGTCGAAATTCTCCTTAACTCAAAGCCTACAAATGTATAATTTTCGACGTTCTAGCAAAGCTTTTCATACATGCTTTGCTCTTATTATTGCACCGTACCGTTGTATAGCTTAAAAATTGATACATTCCAACACAAAAAGAATTTTTCAATTTGATTTAGCAGTTCCTGAGAACAGCGCGTTCAAGCAAACAATACCAGCCTTCAAAAATGAATATTTTTTGCCGTTTTTGCAACATTTTTCTCTGACGCTTCGCTCCTATTGGTCGCAGCGTAGTATTATATCGCTTCAAGCCTTCCTCGAAAAATGGACAATTCAACACAAAAAGAATTGATCGATTTGACAAAGCACTTCCTGAGAAAAGAGCGTTAAAACGCAGAAAAATTAATATTTTTTGCCGTTTTTTCAACATTTTCAACAGATTCTTCGCTCCTATTGGTCACAGTCTATTGTAAAGTAGCTTCTAAAGCCTTCCTCGATTGATGGACTATCTAACACAAAAAGAATTTTACACTTCGAACCAGTAGTTCCTGAGATTACCGCGTTCAAACGAACAAACTCTTCAGCTTTATATATTAGTTTAGTTTTTTTTAGTTTAGTTTGTTTTATTGTTATAATTACTCAGTAAGATACAATATCTTTTAAATTAGAGCAAATATCAGTACCTACGTAGTACTTTTCTAAATATATTAGTATAGATTTTTGAATGAAAGATTAGTAAAGTTGTCTAGAAAATATACTCTTTTTCAAAATTCTAAAAAAGGAGTAGATTGGTTTTGCTGCGCAGTATATTTTCGTTTGGGCCAAAACGCAGTAGATCTACTGCTATAGGAGTAAAGTGGCAGCGCTGGTTATGAATCCATCGTCCGTTTAAATAGTAGCTCCTGAAAAAAACGACTCTAGTAATAATAAACAATGATGAAGATGCGCACAGAGGTAGTCAAAAGGAGAATACGGTCGTTATGATGTCCGCGTCTATCTGTCAGTTGATTTGTCCGTCTGAAGTCTGGAGTTCAGGTGATAAGCCTATTCAAGAGGAAGCCGTATTGTTCATTTGTGGCTATTAAAGGAATCCGTTTGATTATTTTTTTCTATTTCATCAATCCTGATGGCAATGTTTGGAGAATTAATTAGACTTCTGTTTCTTCTTTTTCTGTGAATGCGGCTTTGAGGGTTTTATTAGACAGGAGACTTCTGATGATTTCAATCATCCACATTTCTGAATGCTGGTAATTAAAGAATAGAATTAAATCAGTGATTCTCGAGAGTTTCAGAGATGATAACTATTGTATCTGTGCAAATTATAAACTTCCGCTGCTTATGAATTTATTTAATTAGACAAAATTGATACAGTTGAGAGTTCTTCATTTAACCAAGTTTCGTGTTGCATGGAATCGGGAATAAGTTCTTATATTGACATGGAACGAATGTACGTGTTCAAAGTATGGATGGAGAAGAGTTGAAAAATCTCAAATTAGGTCGCAGAGTCAATGTATTGCCCTGCAGTTCGCAGTAGGAATGCCATTGATGGAGGAAGGGTAGAAATTAATTATTATTTTTGTTCATTTGCTATTGATGGAAAGGAAATAACGTTGTTTTGTTTTTTTTGTTTTTTTTTGTTTTTAATGTAAAACCTTCTGGCGGAAAATTAGCTGAGTATTATAATTCACCAGTAAGTTGGTTCTTATTTATCGATTTCGATATCTAGTAAGAAATTGTTTTGGGTTTTAATAAAAAGATATAACTACTACCTACTGTGGAAAAGTGCAGTTAAGGCTTAGAAGCTTATGACTCAAGCTCGCAATATGGCTATTTAAATCCTTTTTTTCACTTAAGTCACTTGAGACTTTAATGAACCGCAATGATTTTGCAGGAGAAACCCTCAATGTAGGTGCTCTTGTTTCGTTGAGGTTTCCTACATCACCTTGATTTGACGTGTCATACAGTGCCTTGCATAAGTATAACCGCGCCCGAAATAAAGCATTTAATAGAAAACCTACAATAGGAGTGACTCCTTACTATTTTTTTTATTGAGTTGCATCACTGATCAAGCAAATTGAGAAGAAAATAAAGTACCGTTATTTCCTCTCCGGTGTTTAAAAACAGATTTTGATGTATTGCAAAAATACAACCGCACAATGCAAATCTCTTTGAAGCTGCATTCAGCCAAGTTCTTTCAAATAAAAAACAACAATGCCACGTGTTACGCATTTAAGCGAAATTGAAAAAGGCAAAATCTTTGCTTTTCGGTCAAGCGGCCTAAGTCTTAGGGCTATTGGAAGACGAATTTCACGATCGGATCGTGTCGTTCGAATTTTTTTAAAACATCCAGAATCTTATTGGACAAAAATAAGACCCGGGCATCCGCAGAAGCTGACACGTCGCGAAAAGAGGCGTTTAATCAATGCTGCATCCAATTCGGTGCATTCTTTGCCGGAATTTCGTAACGAATTGGAGTTTCGGTTTCAACCGTTTTTCGTGCTTTAAAAAGCAGTGGAGTGATTGTTCGGGGCAAAATGGTGCCAGCTCCAAATTTAACAGCAGCCCACAAACAAAAAAGATTGAAATTTGCCCACCAAAACATAAATCGGGATTGGAAAACCGTAAGTGACTTTCTATTAATCTACACTAAAATCTCGTTATTCCAAATGGCATACTGGAATGAATGTTTTTTATTATTATTAGGTTATTTTTAGTGATGAAAAAAAGTTTAATCTCGATGGATCAGATGGTTTTAGCGGATATTGGCACGATTTGAGGAAAGAGAAAAAGTTTTTTTCGAAGAGGAACTTTGGTGGTGGCAGCTGTATGGTTTGGGGGGCCTTCTGCGAGCGTGGTAAGGTTGCACTTGCCTTCACCTCTGCCAGAATGAACAGTTCTGACTACACTTCGGTCCTTGAGGAGAATTTGGTACCTTATTTAAGACGATTTCGCCGAGTTGAGCATGTCTTCCAGCAAGATAATGCCCCAATTCATGTAAGTCGTCAAAGTTTGGACTGGTTCGAATCGAAAAACATTAATTTGATGGAGTGGCCGTCACATTCTCCAGATTGCAACCCCATCCGAAAATCTTTGGGGAATTTTAACTCGCAAAATTTATGCCCATAATAAGCAACTTGCTAGTGTTGCTGAGCTGCGAGAGGCAGTTGTGACAGAATGAAACGCTTTAGACGACTCCATATTGAAAAATCTAGTTAATAGTACCTATGACAAAAAGAATTCTAAGATTGGTGGAAAATAGAGGCAACAAAATTGCATATTAATATTTTGTTAAAAATGAACTTAAAAAAAAAAAAAAAACAAAAAACAATAAATGCGGTTATATTTTTGCAATACCTACATTAAAATCTGTTTTTAATTTTTAAACACCAGGAGAGGAAATAACGGTACTTTATTTTCTTCTCAATTTGCTTGACCAGTGATGCAACTCAATAAAAAAATAGTAAGGAGTCACTCCTATTGTAGGTTTTCTATTAAATGCATTTTTTCGGGTGCGGTTATACTTATGCAAGGCACTGTATTAAACAATGAAGGGTGTTTTAAAAACAGGATCTGCGATTTTTCTTAAAGGCCCAACTATAATTTCTGAAGTGCACTTTAGCTAATATGTCAAAAAACCGGACGAAAATTTCCTTAAGTGAGCAAAAGAAATAGGCTTGGCCATCTCTTCTTTACGCTGTTAAATTCAATTCAGCAATGAGGGAATTTAACCGTATTAGTAAACTTTGATCGAAAATTTTACGGACGAAGCAATTACATTATGGTTTGCTCATGCGGTTCGTGTATATTTGCTGATTCACTAAAGCATGCTTGCTTTTTTGTTGAGCCTTAAGACTTTGAAATTTCCAAATTCAGTTAAAAATGTCGATACAACACCCTGTTTACACACGAAACAACGTTAAGGCGTCAACCTTGTGTGATCAGTATTGCGAGAGCTTTAACGGATAACAAAGTCTATGTAAGTACACAGACGATTTGATGATCACTTATGAATACCCTTCGAAAATGGGCGTGAAGATGAGAAGAGCATCACCTGCAATATCGAGTTTCGTTGACAAAGAGTGAACTCGAACGAGGAGATTTCGATTTTTTGACAAGCTGTTTCTTTAGTTGCTGAAGATCGATTCTATTGCCGATGTGTTTTAATAGGATATGCATTCTTTTTCTTGATACTGTTTGTTTTTGAAAAATTTCGGTAACAATATCGATCGATCAGCCTTTCGAACTACTAAAATAGGTGAACTCATTGGATTATCGATAAGACCCTTCAGATTTTGGTTTATTGTGATGGCTAAAGGGATAATATTTGGGTGTGCTATCGCTTACCTCTCATCCATTTTTTGCGCCCTTTTTCTGACAGATATCAGTTCAACTATAAGCTTTTGGTTTAATATGCCTAGAACCAGAAATAACTTTTGTATATCACCTACCCCAAGGTCAAAAAACCCGAGAAAACGAAGAAACCAAAAGAAGAAGAAGTTAAGAAAATCCTAAGTACCGTAGTTAATCAGCAAAGAATGTCGCAAACACACAAACAAAAAATCCTCTTAAACGTTATCCTCCATCCAAAGCAATTATCATCATCTCTAACGTTTATTGTGTTCTCGGTTAAGAAGACCTAAACCGGAAACTTCCCTCCATGCCATTTAGCCGACGAAAATTTCATTAAAAGTTTTTGTGAATCACACATTTTGCACACTTTTGCTCCGAGCAAAATTAAAACTGTCGTTTTTTTTCTGTTGCCTTCCTCACTCAAATGATGACAGACCATTAAACTTGCAAGTGGGTTTTCGTTTAATAACATCAAACGCACGACGATGACGACGACTGACGGCCATTCTCAATCTCCATATCCCGACAAAATCTTAACCTCTATCATTAGAAATGAAATTAAGTTTAAGCTAAAATAGTCAGAAAGACGCAAGCTGTGATTGTGTCTATACGGTTTAAGCCTCGCGGCAATGTAATTTTCATCCCCACTTGTTCAATGCAAATAAACTTTTCTTGCTACTTGACTTTTATGCGATGAGTGTTTGTCTGTCGCACTCTCGACAACACAAAATAAACATCCGTCGTTGTCGTTCGTCTTGTCTCTCTAAATGACACGAAGCTTACAGATGTGTGTACTGTATCCACTTTTCCAGTTGATGTTTACGTATGCATTACATCAACCGAATAGATGAGGATGTGTGTACAGGGAACACACACATTACCAACTTAAAGGCATTTTGATTTGATTCATATTTGGAATTCAAATCTTTGTCGACTATCAAATCGACTCAAGTCTATAATATTCAAATACACAAATCTTTCTGAAAAAAGGATACAAATCGAACAAATTGATGGAATTCCAAGAGCGTCAACTGTTGTTGCCTTGGTGCCTGGAGGGCGTGTTAGAGACCTTCGAATTATTTGGTGATATAGGTTTTCGGAAAGGAAATGTTTTTTGAGTGATAGAGTGAGTGTCAGGGTATGTCGAGTGTCTTATGTCCTTACGTGAACGCCTTTGACTGTCGATTTGTTTCATGAATAAACAGGCAGTCACCATAAAAAAGTACACGGTTGGTGTAAACGCCATCGAAAATATGGAAGACAAGATGCCAGCAGTTTTTTCTTATGTCATCAATTCATGATAAAAAATTGGAAAGTGTCTTTATCAAAAAGTCGCTGACTTTAAAATCACAACTGCAATGGAACGTCTTACACCCAAACGAACAAATGCCCCAAAGGACTCAAATTGTAAGGGCAGTTGAAACTCCACCTTTCAATTTGCTCCTCGGCCCCATATTTCCCTCCGTCAGCCTCTTGTCTATAATACAGAAAAGCAATACCAAGAACCAAATGCAATTTTGCGGTTTCGCAATGAATTTCCAATTGATTGAACAGAAAACTAAATTTGTACGATTCCGGTCCAGTGGTTTTAAGAAGGCTCCTGCAAGGGGCAGGACCTGTTTCCTGTTTAACTCGCTATTTGCATACATTATACTATGTGTTGTCTGTTCCAGGCCTGATCAATCAATTTCAATCAGTTCGAAGGCAAGCTGTGAACATACAGCCAGGAAGCTCGGTCAATTAGAGCATACATCAGTGCAATACCAATAAAAACCCCATTTATCGGGAGAGGGGAACCATGATGGAAATAACTTTAGTTTAAAGAGCTTTCTGTGTGTAAACAACTCGTTATCGTAACTTGCCCTCTAGCGGCTTATCACATCGCCGACTGTATCGTATCCATTTGGATGATGGCCAAGTCGCATAATTTGACTTGCTTTATCTCAGGCTATCCATCGCTCGCTCGTTCGCTTGTCTGTCGCATAATGATTACGCTGCTGTTAACAGCCGCCACGCCAACATCTGTTGTTGGTTGGGTCTGTATTCTGTAATGCAGAATTGCGAGTTCCAGGATTTCATTAAATTTTATGACAGTTGAATGAGGAGACAACTTTTTGGGGTATTGCCAGATAAACTCTAACTAAATTTCATCAATATTTCGTGTTGGGTCCTTTCACTTGTTCGTCCATAACCCAACACGTTCCACATACATTATCTGCTTTTGTCACTCTCTTTGTGTGTCCAAAAAGTCACGCATCCATTTTGAAACAGCATATGCGGACAAACTCAAGAAGTCCAAAGGATGTGACTTTGCTAAATTATGATTATGTTAATTATTATTATTTGCCTTTGTTGTGTGTCGGCCGTAAAGTTCTGACCGAGTCCGAGGACGAGACGCACTCATGGACAATTGAATAATTCAAATTGTAATCTGATTTGACTATCTCTCTTTTATGGGCAGCATAGCAGCATGTGTCGGAGTGGACACTGGCTTGGCAATTTCCAGAACAATGACCAAAAGTGTTTCATTTCCATCATAATCGTAGACGTAGAGACCTAGACGATACAATGATGATGATGGTGCGATGATGTACGCATTGGCAGTTGTTTAATCGAAACAATTGTGTTTGTGTCGTTCTGAGAAACGGCTAACGAGTGAGTTAATGCTGATGTTCTGCTCTCCATGAGTAAGAATAAATTTAATTTTGACGGGAATTTTAATTGGAATTGGATATTTTATTAAACCAAATTCATGCAATTGTTGCTGGTTGAATAATTTTGCAGACCAATTATTATAAGGTTGGGTTTGGTCTCCTCTTTTATGCAGGAAAACAAGTGGTGGTAAAGTGCAAATGTTTTCAACATTTATTGAATTAGCTTGTTTTGGATTCTTCTTTCTGAGCCCAAAATTTGTGGGCTTCCGTTCAAATTTTTGTTTTTTTCACACAAATTGGTTTGACCAAGACAAAAATCCTCGACTATTAGGTTTGTTTTTTAATATGCAATTCTTCAAGCTAGATTCCATTGAAAGTCTTCGATCCATCCATTCAGTTTCTATTTTTCGTTGGTTGGGTGGGCAAATGTTGCATGCTGTTGTGCCTCAAATGGTCCATCCGTTTAGTCCAATTTTGGCATACTCTTTCTTACATTTCAATCGGTCTCTCACGAATAAATGCTTCAAGAATGGCTTCCAATTCCAGTTCGAAGATGCACTTTAGTGTAGAGCGTTTGATAACTCGATCTAGGCGACCAATTGACCGGCCGAAAATGTGAAATTAACTTTTCAGCGAACTCGCCTCTCAATCGGTCCATCGTCCATTGTTAGTCGTGCTGGTATGTGGCAACATCTTATTGAAAGCAAATGTCATGCAAGTCAGGCTCTTCCACTGTGCGAAAAAGCAGTTGGTTATCTTCGCACGGTAGCGCTCACCATTTACAGTAACGTTGCGAAGTTGCTTCACATTCACACCTAAGTAGTTCCGAAAAATTTTCCACGTGACATGTGGAGTAAAGAGGTCCCGTTCTGAAAAACGGCGCGGAATCGATAGCTAGTGAGTCTGGTCTGCCTTTGGTGCGAAAATCACTCGATATCCATCCGCGCTTTTGGAACATATTTATTTCTTTTTACTTAAGAATAATTTGGAATATTTTTCATTGTTCATTCACGAGTTCCAGACTTCAGACTTTGGTTTCTTTGGACAAAATTTTACTTAAAATCCAAAAAGTATGCAATATTTTTTATCTCTTGATCTTGAGCATCAGTCACTAACTCTGCTTATAAAATTGAATCTTCTACGGAAATTCCTCTGAAACGTATATAAAGCTCGAAATGTCTGTTTTATGAAACTCTTCACTTCTATCCGAACATAAATAATAATACTCACAGTTCAATGTATATTTCATCCCCGAATGCACTCCAATAATTCTAATAAAAATCGAAATCTCATCCCGGACCATAATAGAATGAAAAGCCTTTTACTCGAAGACTGCTTGTTCACTTGCTGTTCCATCGTTTTATTTTTATCTTGCAACCCCAAAATTGCTCGAAAAAGTGTAAAATCGAATTCCAACAATCTTTAAACAAAGTTTTATAAAAAAAAATCGTCTTCTTCCTCATTTTTCTAAAAATAAACAAAAATACTGAAAAGATTTCGTTTCCCCAAATTTATAACCGAATTTAAATTAATCCTTAAAGCTGAAATGGACACCGATTTCTCTTTCATGTTGTTGTTTTTCTTTTTTTTTTCTATATCCCATCCATGCATCGGCAACTACCGAAATGTCCTCATGCATTGGAAGGAACTTCTAAGGAAGAGAACCTTTGAAGAAAGGCGACCAGGATCACAAATAAATTCTATAATAAATGTGTGTATCCTTGCACAAGCACACACTGTAAATCAACTTGTGTTGAAGACAAACCAAACTTCCTTCATTTCGTTCGTAGGACTTCGACTTCGACTTCCTTATATATTGGTCGGTCGGCCCTTCTCCTGACCTCTTCTGTATTGAATTTATGTTTTGCCAATAACTACCTTCTTCGCCATCTCCATTTCACTCGATGTTTTCCTTCAGTTGAGTTTAGTCCAGACACGACACAACAACAACAACACCAACAACAATCGAATAAGTATATTTTTAGGCATAACTGGTCGAGTTTAAGTTATAAACTTGGGTCTGGACTTATGGCCTAGAGCGAATTTTTAATATCCTGTTTCCATGTCTAGCTGGCTCACTGCACTCGGCTGGGCTCTGTATATACTTGGACTCAATCTTCAGTTAAATATTTTTTTTTTGGATAAAAAAAAGACTAGATAGAATTTCGTGTTAAAATTGCCCAAATAAAAATCAAGGAGTTGCCTTCGGGCGGGTCTCGAGTTGAAAATTCTTTTATTGAATTTCGCTACTCCTAACGACAGAGAATAAAATATTGGAGAGAAAGGATCGAAAGATAAAGATTGCGATGCAATTTGTGCAGGAAATAAATTCGATAAGAAAGGAAGCTTTTATTTCTTCGGATTATTCTTTTGTTCGGAATGGAAAGGTTTGGTATATTAATTGGGAGATGCCAAAAGCCTCGATAGATTATAGAGATTAATTATCGACAAAGGGAAAGAACAATCTTTTTTATTTTTGAACAATATTTAATTAAGAAAAAGGAAAAATAGCTGAGCTCAAAGGCACCAAAGCAGCTCATTGAGAAAAAAATCTTCTGACAATCCACACCATTCTTTCTTTCTCATTGAGATGGGTACAGATATTTTTTCAAATTATGTCTCTTACTTACTTACTTACTTACTTATGGTGGCGCTACAGTCCAGGTCGGACCAGGGCCTCACCCAACAAACATCTCCAGCCAGCTCGGTCCCTTGCTAGCTGTCTCCAGTTTCGCACGCCAAGTTGGTTCAGGTCCTCTACCACCTGAGTGCTCCACCTGAGTCGCGGTCTTCCTCTTCTGCGACGTCCTTCCGGGTTGGATTCAACATGACCTAACCATCTAATTCGTTGGATCTTAACTTTTCTGGCTAGGTCAGTGTTTCTGTACAGCTCGTACAGTTCCTGGATGAATCTTCGTCTCAATTCTCCATTTATGCAGACAGGACCAAAAGTCACTCGAAGAATTTTTCTCTCAAAGCAGCAGCAGCCCAAAGCGTTTTCATCACCTGTTGTCATGGTCCGTGTCTCTGCACCATACATGAGGACCGGGATGATGAGGGTTTTGTAGAGTGTCACTTTAGTTGCTCGGGAGAGGACTTTACTACTCAATTGCCTTCTAAGTCCAAAGAAGCAGCGATTGGCAAGAGTGATTCTTCGTTTGATTTCAGCGCTGGTGTTGTTGTCTGAGTTGATAGCAGATCCCAGGTAGACAAAGTCCTTAACTACCTCGAAGTTAAATCTGTCTATGTTGACGTTTGCTCCAAGACGTCGATGTTGGTAGTCCTTTCTTGTTGACAGCATTAACTTGATCTTGCCCTCGTTAACCGCTGGACCCATCTTCCTGGCCTCCGTCTCAAGACTCACAGACGCTCCACTGACATATCGCTGTGTTCTTCCAATTATATCAATGTCGTCTGCGTATCCTAGTAGCTGGACGGACTTTTGAAAGATTGTGCCTCTTTTGTTGACGTTGGAGCTTTGCACAATCTTTTCAAGAATGATGTTGAAGAAATCGCATGACAACGCATCGCCTTGTCTAAAACCTTTTTTGACATCAAAAGTGTCCGCTAGGTTTTTTCCGACCATGATGGAACAGCGTGAGTTTTCCATTGTCATCTTACACAGACGGACGAGTTTTTCTGGGATGCCAAAACTAGACATTGATTTATATAATTGGTCTCTACCGACGCTGTCATACGCGGCCTTGAAATCGATGAAAAGGTGGTAGGTATCGATTTGGAGTTCCTGGGTCTTCTCCAAGATCTGCCGTAGGGTGAATATTTGATCGATGGTGGACTTTCAGGGTCTGAAGCCACACTGATAAGGACCTATCAGTTTGTTGACGAGGGGCTTCAAACGTTCACACAGCACGGCAGACAAGATCTTATATCTTATACCTCTGTAGTTGGTGCAGTTCAAGGGATCAAGGGATCAAGGGGCTTCAAACGTTCACACAGCACGGCAGACAAGATCTTATATCTTATACCTCTGTAGTTGGTGCAGTTCAAGGGATCTCCTTTTTTGAGGATCGGGCATACGATGCTGAGGTTCCATTCATCGGACATGCTTTCCTCCGACCAAATTTTACAGATGAGCTGGTGCATGCTCCTAACCAAATCATCTCCAGCTGCTTTGTACAGTTCGGCGGCTAGCCCGTCTGCTCCAGCGGCTTTGTTCGACTTAAGTTTAGATATCGCTATCTTCACTTCGTCTATGTCGGGTGGGTGGAATTGTTGGTCTTCTACACCCAAATTGAACGGTTCTGTATTGCTGGCGGAGTTTTGCTCGTCATCGCCGTTATACAGCTTGGAAAAGTGATCTTTCCATATCCTCAATACTGACTGCGGTTCTATTACGATGTTCCCATGATGGTCTCTACAGGCTTCGGTTCGGGGTGTATACGCCCTGGAGGTTTGTTTCACCTTTTTGTAAAACTTTCGATTCTCGTTCCTGGTGTGACATCCCTCTATCTCCTTGATCGCGCGCTTCTCATGCTCCCTTTTTTTTCTTTCTGAGAAGCTTATGCTCCTCTTTCCTTTTCTGCTCGTAGAGCTCACGAGCTGCTCGTGTCCTTTTTTGCAGCGCCGCTTTGTATGCCTCTTATTTAGCTGCATGTGCTCGCCGGCACTCATCGTCAAACCAGTACCTCAGTAAAAATCATCTTGATCTGCTTTCTGCTCTCTTCTCGTTTTCCAATTTCTTTCACTCAAGTTTCTTTCATCCTCCAAAACCACTTAAAATTCCATGTTCTATTTACAACCGTTATGAACATCTTTCTTACAATTTGTTCCCATTTTCTAAACGGTAGGCAGCTACCACCTCTCGCACGAGAAATTTCTTAATCACACTTTAATCGCTTGCCTCTTAAAATCACAAGCTCCTTAGCACCATTTCCCTGTCATTAACACTCATCTCTTGCTCTCTCTCATTAAACATTCCAGTTGCATCTCTGGTTGTATTTTCTACGTCTACTCACAAAAGCTCAATTTAATGTCTCCCTGCAATTTCGCCGACTGGCATTGCTGCTCAACGAACAATTCATAATTAAAAATTATTCTCCGTAATTATTTTCCACTCCCCAAACGTTCTGTTCCACAAAAAATAGCAGCTCCAGACAGCGAACTACAACGACAATGCCGACCGACAACAACGACGACGGCAGCTCATCCCATACTAATGATGACAACTTTTCCTATTTCTTTATTCTTTAATACTTAACGGTGAACAATACGCAAAAATTATTATCATCAACTCCATCCTCCTCCCTCCAGCAAGAAATACGTGACTTATTGTTAACGCATTCATGAATTTACGATTTTTCGAAACGCACCGAGACCGACAAGTCAAAATACGCTGCTAAAAGCCGGCAACCGGCGACGAGTGAAAGTGATTTTTGTTTGGGTGCCTCTTCCCTCCATCCCCCCTTCAATTTTCCATTCAATAATAACATCCAAAATTACGACTGGCCAATTGTTATCACGGATTGTTTTATCCCCTTCGATATTTTCATTCATAAGGAAGGGTGGCTCTGCCCATTCTTATTTGAGCCGATTATCTGCTGTGTGTGTACTGTCTGCAAACTTTTGGATTATTGTATCTTTCACATTTTGGGGGCGGCGAAAAAAAGAAACTCCAAACTGAAAATGGAGTATTGGAATTGGAAATCATTTATCATCATTGTTATGCGATAAAAAGCATCGACTTTTAACGGACCATTTAACTCCTGCTGTCCTTTCGACTTCCTTAAACGGCCCAAAACTTATTTTTGTCTCTCTGTTTCTTTTTGCAGAACTTCATCGTTCGCAGTTCGAGTCAGCCAAGCACGATGGCTGTGTCGGTGCGTCTCCCACCCGAAACCGGACCATACATCGAGCACTACCTGTACCTGATCCAATCGAATGGCGGCGTGCTGAGTTTGGAAAACTCACGCTTCAAATTCGACTCCATTCCAGCTCTAATTGCTCACTACGCCCAATGCTGTGACGAACTGCCAGTTCAGTTAATCTTGCCACGAGCTCTGCGAGAGGCCAACAATCGTCAGCAGCTCTCGTCGCTGGCTCTGCTGGGCCAGGAATTCTGGCGGTATCCGATGTCCACCTCGAATCAGAATGAAATCAAGTCGCCAAACTCGCTCACAGACACTTCGGGCATTGGCATGACAGTTTTCAGCTCGGCGACGAATTCACAAAATCAGCAGATGGCTGGGGCGGCAAAGCTCTTCAGCCCGAACAACCAGTTGGCCGGACTGTTTAGTCCATTGGGTACTCCATCAGACACTAACTCGAGCATGAGTAGCTTCACAACCAGCGGTGGTCAGAATATGCAACTAATGAGTCCCGAATCTGTAGACAGTGTTATTCTGACAATGTCGCAAGTCGATGTTGGCAACAATCGAGCTCTAGGAGTTGGTGGAGCCGGTGGCGACACCAAATTATCTGCATTCAAATCGACGTCACAACAAAAACTCTCCAACATGGACAACGGCATTAGGCCACAGCGTCCAACGCCACCAAACACTCTAAATCTAGGCCCACGGAAGCCTCCAGCTCCTCCGGTGCGATGGTCAAAACCCCAACAGCCCAGTTCCTCAAGCAGGTGACCACCTCTTTGCAGTCACAACTCCCACAACCTACTGCGTAGACATAAAAAATCAACAACAATTTGTCGAACTCATATCCCCACCATCAAACCACAACAATGCAACTTTCCAAACCTTCTCGAAGCGTCTGTCGCCCGAGGGCGAATGCAAGGACACGCTCTCATCGCAGGGCTCATCGAACAATCGCTGGAACTCACAAAGTAGCAAAGACTCGAATCAGAGCCAGAAGAAAATTCTCTCACCTGGCTCGAACACAGGCAGCAGTGGCAACGGCGGAAAGCAGAGGAAGATCAAACAACGCAAAGAATCCAAACACTATCAGGAGTGCGACATACTCGAGAGTCAGCAAATCTACTGTTGCAGTGCTTTGGGTGATAAGATAAGCGATTATGAGGATCTATGGTCGCAGGATCCGAGCGAGAGGGCAGGATTGTTGTCAACTTTCCGCCCACCCGACGGAACGCAGGGCAAGAGGCCAGATTTATTGGCTGAAACTCGTAAGTTTTACGTTTTTTTTTTCTTTTGCTGATTTTATTGTGTGTATAATTTTGTTTACAGCTACAATTACATCCTTGAATTGCAACATACTCTCGCCTGCGAACTCAGTCAGCTCCTCAGCTAGCCCGCCCTCAGAAACTCCCACTGCCGCTTGCCCCCCAGTGACGCAAACGACAACAACGGCTGTAACAAGTCCTGTATCTGAGACCACAGCCGATTTGTTAAGCCCGCTTGATGCCAACAAGAATTTCATTCAGATTCAAACTGACGTTCAGTCACGAAGTCGATCTGGCATGGCTCTCCCGCTCAACAGTGATGATACCGGATTGAAAACGTCCGAATCGAATACAACGCCAACAGCTCAAACACCTGTCAGCTCGCGCAGCAAGCAGGGCAGTCCTATCCTGAGCCCGCCGATACGTTGCGAGCTGCAGGACTGACTGCCAGCATTCTGCGTCGCAATCAGCGTGGTGCTCTCTTGCCTGCCAACCATCGCCATTCGGAACCGCCAAAGGGCGGACTCGCTCGCACGCCAGTCTGTCCGGTGCTGGTTCCATCGGAAATCGAGAAAATCGCTGGCAGTCTGGACGAGTTGAAGAAAAAACAACAGCAGCCATTGTCGAAACGGCCTCGTGGACGCAACGATCACTGGCAAATCGACAGCAGTTGGGAGTTTATGGGCAAGCACAACGATGAGAATGATCCCAATTATGGCGACTACGACTCCGAGGAGCAGTGGAGTGGAGTCCCAGCACAGAAAAACCCTAGTCAGTTAAATGGTGGTGTTGAAAACAAGGAAAACAGCAAAGATCGACCGCTAACAGTTCATCAAATAATTGCCAAGCGTCTGCCGGATTTGAATTTGCCCGAGCTGGTGCGGTGTTCGATGCCCCAGCAGCAACAAACGAAAGAGTCCAAAAGTGACAATCAGAATGGCGGTTTTCGACTCTCGTCTTACGACAATGTCGAGAAAAATTTCGCACTGTCGTATTTCAATGGAATGGACTCCGGACAGTCGGACGATGGAACTGTCTTCTCAGAGCCATGGGATAGCACTCAATGGGATTCGTTTCTTCCTCCAGATGGTGAGTTTTGATTTAATTTTGGTTTGAGGCGATATGTTTGAACATTTTTATCTGTAGATTCTGATTCTATCACATCTGAATCAATTCATCTGTCAAAGTGTCGTCCGACACTTTTGTCAGAGGATGACTCAACAATAATTGAAGATATTAGCAGCACCAAAGATAGTCAAGGCACCTTGAAGGCAAACCGGTCAAGGTATCAAACAACAAATAATAGTAATCAGAAAGTTGCAACGATATTGAGGAATCCCAGCATGAGGGATAGGGAGATTTTGTGTAAGTCTTTGAAAATGGATTTTATTTGACAATTAGACTTAAGATTTAGATCGTTTAGTATACTCTTTGGCTACGTGATTCATTCTGTCACGATTCTGTGTAATTATTACGGCTTCATCCAATATCACACTTCAGCTAAGTTATGTTCACTAGTCTTTCGAACGACATCAATGTAAATGGTGCTTTTGGTAAAAAGTCAGGATTTTGGTCTTCATTGTGAAGATTGGCATGTTTGGAGACATGCACTTACTTATGGTGGCGCTACAGTCCAGGTCGGACCAGGGCCTCACCCAACAAACATCTCCAGCCAGCTCGGTCCCTAGCTAGCTGTCTCCAGTTTCGCACGCCATGTTGGTTCAGGTCCTCTACCACCTGTGTGCTCCACCTGAGTCGCGGTCCTTCCGAATTGGATTCGAAGACTCTACGAGCCGGAGCATTATTTTCCATTCGCTCAACATGACCCAACCATCTAATTCGTTGGACCTTAACTTTTCTGGCTAGGTCAGTGTCGCTATACAGCTCGTACTTGGTTGAATCTTCGTCTCCATTCTCCATTAATGCAGACAGGACTAAAAATCACTCGAAGAATTTTTCTCTCAAAGCAGCCCAAAGCGTTTTCATCGGATGTTGTCATGGTCCATGTCTCTGCATCATACATGATGACCGGGATGATGGGGGTTTTGTAGAGTGTCACTTTAGTTGCTCGGGAGAGGACTTTACTACTCAATTGCCTTCTAAGTCCAAAGAAGTAGCGATTGGCAAGAGTGATTCTTCGTTTGATTTCAGCGCTGGTGTTGTTGTCTGAGTTGATGACGGATCCCAGGTAGACAAAGTCCTTAACTACCTCGAAGTTAAATCTGTCTATGTTGACGTTTGCTCCAAGACGTCGATGGTGGTAGTCCTTTTTTGTTGACAGCATTAACTTGGTCTTGCCCTCGTTAACCGCTAGACCCATTTTCCTGGCCTCCATCTCAAGACTCACAAACGCTCCACTGACATCACGCTGTGTTCTTCCAAATATTTCAATGTCGTCTGGTAGCTGGACGGACTTTTGAAAGATTGTGCCTCTGTTGTTGACGTTGGAGCTTTGCACAATCTTTTCAAGAATGATGTTGAAGAAATCGCATGACAACGCATCGCCTTGTCTAGAACCTTTTTTGACATCAAAAGTGTCCGTTAGGTTTTTTCCGACCATGATGGAACAGCGTGAGTTTTCCATTGTCATCTTACACAGACGGTCTTACAATTGGTCTCCATAGACGCTGTCATACGCGGCCTTGAAATCGATGAAAAGGTGGTAGGTATCGATTTGAAGTTCCTGGGTCTTCTCCAAGATCTGCCGTAGGGTGAATATTTGATCGATGGTGGACTTTCCGGGTCTGAAGCCACACTGATAAGGACCTATCAGGTTGTTGACGAAGGGCTTCAAACGTTCACACAGCACGGCAGACAAGATCTCATAGGCGATGTTAAGGAGACCTATACCTCTGTAGTTGGTGCAGTTCAGGGGATCTCCTTTTTTGAGGATCGGGTATACGATGCTGAGGTTCCATTCATCGGGCATGCTTTCCTCCGACCAAATTTTGCAGATGAGCTGATGCATGCTCCTAACCAAATCATCTCCAGCTGCTTTGTACAGTTCGGCGGCTAGCCCGTCTGCTCCAGCGCCTTTGTTCGACTTAAGTTTAGATATCGCTATCTTCACTTCCTCCAGGTCGGGTGGGTGGAATTGTTGGCCTTCTGCACCCAAATTGAATGGTTCTGTATTGCTGGCGGAGTTTTGGTCGTCATCGCCATTATACAGCTTGGAAAAGTGGTCTTTCCATATCGTCAGCACTGACTGCGGTTCCACTACGATGTTCCCATGATGGTCTCTACAGGCTTCGGTTCGGTGTGTATAAGCCCTGGAGGTTTGTTTCACCTTTTTGTAAAACTTTCGATTCTCGTTCCTGTTGTGACATCCTCTATCTACTCTATCGCTGGCTTCTCATGCTCCCTTTTTTCTTTCTGAGAAGTTTATGCTCCTCTCTCCTTTTCTGCTCGTAGAGCTCACGAGCTGCTCGTGTCCTTCTTAGCAGCACCGCTCTTTTTGTTTATTGGACCTTATTTCAAAGCATTTCGCATGCTTTACACCACCGTCCCCTGCTTTCATTATTGAGGAATATGTTAGAGGTAAGTTTGGGCCCGAAGATTCTTCCAACCATATTCTGGCCGTTTAAAAAAGTAGTCTTAAATTCACACTTGATATTATTAAGCTTGATTCTTCATTTTCATTTGCAGTTGCCAAGGACCATAACTAGAATTTTATTAAACCACTACAAATGGGACAAAGAGAGGCTCATGGAACGGTACTTCGATGGCAATTCCGAGAAGCGCATGTCATCAATCCGTTTATTAAATCAAATTTAGTGAACAAACCAAAGGTAAGTGTTTCCTGCAGCAAAACAAAATCCCATAACTGAACATGTTCCCAAATTTCGTTCTAGCAACAGGTATCATCATCTTCTCTAGCTGAAGAATGTGAAATCTGCTTTACATTGCTGCCTCCGAATGTAAGTTGTCTCGTTTCTCTCTTTTTGTACAAACTTAACGAGTTTCGAAATTCTTTTGCAGGCAATGACAGGCTTAGAATGCGGCCATCGCTTCTGCAAGGCCTGCTGGGGCGAATATCTCACAACGAAAATCGTCACCGAAGGCAACGGCCAATCGATTGCATGTGCAGCCCATGGCTGTGATATTCTTGTCGATGACGTGACCGTCACCAAATTAGTTACCGATCGTCGAGTCAAAGTCAAATACCAGCATCTCATTACAAATAATTTTGTGCTGTGCAATCGCCTATTGCGCTGGTGTCCGTCCGTCAATTGCACTTACGCCATCAAAGTCACATACGTCGATGCACGCCCGGTGCGATGCAAGTGCGGTCATTTATTCTGCTTCGATTGCGGTGAAAATTGGCACGATCCGGTGCAGTGTCGGCTATTAAAGAAATGGATTAAAAAATGTGATGACGATTCGGAGACATCCAATTGGATTGCAGCCAATACAAAGGAGTGTCCCAAGTGCAATGTGACAATTGAAAAGGATGGCGGCTGCAATCATATGGTTTGTAAGAATCAAAATTGCAAACATGAATTCTGTTGGGTGTGTTTGGGATCATGGGAGCCGCACGGATCGTCCTGGTACAATTGCAATCGATTCGATGAGGACGAGGCGAAGACGGCTCGTGATGATCAGGAGAAATTAAGGTCTTCATTGGCTAGGTATCTGAATTATTACAATCGCTATATTAATCACATGCAATCGCTGAGGTTTGAAAATAAATTGTATGCACAATATGTTAAGCACAAAATGGAGGAGATACAACAACACAACTGTAACGAGCTGCTTTGTCTAAAGGGATAGCGCTGGTATGCTGGTAGCCACTATAGCTCGTCGGTGGGAGTGGTTCTTTCCCTTAGCTCGTACAAAAAAAATCATACCGCATACGAACCCACACACCTTTTGTGCTATATATTCTCTATGTTTTGTGCAGGGAAAGCGATTGCAGTGATATTATAAAATTGCAAAAAAAAATCCATGTGCGAATTGAACAATTAAGAGGATCTTATAATGGCCAACGCCAGTCGATATTCACATGGAACTAAGCGAGTAAAGGAACTCAAACGTGGGAGCCGTACCTAACACCCTGTGTCTCATAAGCCGGGCCAAATGTTCCGTCAGATAAGTTTATACATAAATTGATATTTTTGTTAGTTCCGATTCTTTGTTGATAAGTTTCGTTTTTCTTTTCAGATTTATTGGCGAATATCTTTGGAGTGGAATATACCAATGGGCTTACCCTCTCTAGTTTCGAGTTCATACATACATTGTTGGGGAAATTTCCAATGGAATGTTGGAAGTAGACTAGCGAAAGAAGAAAAATTTTGGAAGTCAGTGACAAAAGAGACGACATCGGACACGGTCGACGACGAGTTATATAATCTTAAATTTTGTTCAAAAAAACACATTTCATTCATTCATTTATAAAATAAAATTTCAAATACATAAACGTTTAGCGTACAGTTTTTTATCCTAATATTCGTGGTCCTTCGAGCATATTATCCATCTCTTTTTAAAAACGGTCAAATACAAAATTAATATGTCGGTGCCGGTGCGCAGAAGTGAAAGAATCAAACAAGTGTCAAAGGCGATGTCTGAAATCACAGGCGCGCGCCAACCATCATCATCGTTGATTACTTGCCGTGGTTTCAGCGACACCGACGATAAAAGTAAGTCTTCATCAAGAACACAATCAACCATCATGAGCAGCAAACGGTTTCATCCAGACAACGCCAGTGTAAATAACGGAAACTGGAATGATGCCGACAAGACTTTATGTACTCAAGATGATGTAAGTAAATTGAGCAAACACGCACACACACGTAGAAACAACGCTTCCAATTCAGAAGCATATTTCCATGAGAAGACATCGACAGACAAAATTAAGAAAAAGACAACCTGCTTCAGTTTGAATGATATCGATTCTATGCGAGAGAGACGACAACACAATTAGGAAATTGACTTCCAACGAATTGAGAGCTGGTGCAATGCAACGCTATTCGAAAGAGACAGAGCTAGTTGCAACTCCGATTACAGAATTTTTGAATTGGAGAACAAAGTCGAACAATTAACAGACATGCTACAAAAATCAAACATCCACAATAATTGTCCTCAACAAAATCCTGTAAAAGAGAATCCACAGACAGATATGACACCATCCTATTTGGATCTGATGTCAACATTTATGGCTAGACAATCGAAGTTGGATTTACCCAAATTTGACGGCAAAAATCCTGAAGATTGGCCGCTCTTCAAAAACGAATACGACCGCACTACAAACATCGGGAAATTCACTCCCGCAGAGAATGTGACTAGACTCAGAACTGCTTTAAAAGAGAAAGCTTTCGAAGCGGTTAGCTCATTGTTAATTCTACCTAACAGCGCAGACAAAATAATGACAATTTTGGAACGCAAATATGGTCGTCCTGACATTATCATCAAATCGCTTATCGCTAAAACAAATCTCATCGAATCTCCGAAAGAAGACGATCCGTCATCCATCGTAAATTTTGCTACTGCCGTCGAAAATCTGACCGTCATGATAGAATTGTTAGATAGACCAGAGTATTTTGCGAATCCTCAACTTATTGAAGAGCTTGAACGAAAACTTCCATCCATGTTTCACATTTTGTGGTCCGACGTCATTTATGATAGAGAGATATGATCTACGCGATCTTTCTAACTGGCTAGACAGAAAATCTCACGCAGCCTCTCTTCGAATTCCTACATCAACAAACCTCAGCGCAAAACAACCGAGACGACGAGTAGGAAGAGTAAATACGGCGATTATCAAAAATGAGCATACAGAAAAATGCATAATTTGCTCTTCAAACTGTAAGAACGTGCCGAATTGCAAAAAGTTTCAAGACATGACCATTGACGACAGATGGAAGGCTGTGACAAAGGCATCGCTCTGCTTTTCTTGTCTGAAGAAAAATCACACCACATTTGACTGTCGACAAAAGACACAGTGCAAGTTGAGTAACTGAACAAGAAATCACCATTCTATGTTACATTCAGACAGGAGAGCTCCGCAAGTTGACGTACACCATCAAAATGCTCCCGAGATATGCGCTCACAGTTCCGCCACAGACGTGGCCACAAAACTCCGGATTCTACCAATTTATTTACAACACAATGACGTTTCAATCAAAACATTGGCTATTCTTGACCCAGGATCAACTCTGACACTTATGAGAAGCGACATAGCTGAGCTTTTGAAAGCAAAAGGTAATCCATCACCACTGTCTATTAAATGGTTCAATGGCGACTTAGCTGAGGAAGCTGATTCCATTTTTTTTTTGACCTCTGTCCAAGGCACCTACAAAGAAGCAAAAGAATACAAGCTAAGAGACATCAGGACCGTGAAGAAACTCCCACTTGTTCATCAATCAATCGACAAAAAGGCGCTTGTGAAAAAATGGCCTTATTTGCAGAAAATTGATTTCGAAAGCTACAGTGGGCAACCGACTGTTCTCATTGGAGAAAATAATAGCATATTAATATCTACTCGCCAATTGATTCATGACAAATGGAACTCTCCAATCGCAAGTAAGACTTGGTTAGGCTGGACCATCAGCGGCAATGACGGAACCGTAGGCAATTCCATGAGTCAAGCTTTCATTACAAATTTTGTTGCTAAGGCCGAAGACGATGAACTGCATGACCTAGTGAAATCATTTTGGATTTTGGAACATGCAATGTCGAAAAATGAAGAAAATAAAATGTCTCGTGAAGATGAAAAGGCACTCCAAATTCTAGAAAAAACAACGAAAAGAATATCCGAAAACCGATGGGAATCTGGCCTTCTATGGAAACACGAAGATGTCCATCTACCCACCGGCAGTAAAGAAATGGCTTATAAACGACTTCTGTTATTGGAGAAACGTCTTGATAGAGACGACGTACTTAAACATGCTTACAACGGTATTATTGACGATTACTTGAACTTGAAGAAAGGATATTTACGAAAAATATCAACATCGAGTTCCCGGATTGGTCACGAAATTTATCTGCCTCACTTTCCTGTCATGAATCCAAACAAACCAGGAAAAGTGAGAATTGTGTTCGACGCTGCCTCAAAATGTAATGGTGTTTCCTTAAATGATGAACTTCTTCAAGGACCTGACCTATTGAAATCATTGCCAGGTGTGCTCCTTAGATTCCGCCAAGGACCCATAAGCTTTACCGCAGACATCAAAGAGATGTTTCATCGGATACAAATTCGTACAGAAGACAGCTACAGCCAGCTCATTCTTTGGCGCGGTGATGACAGAAAAGATGATCCTGCAACGTATGAGATGACAGCAATGACATTCGGCGCAACATGTTCACCTTGCACCGCAATATTTGTAAAAGACCGAAACGCCCAACAATTCATTGAAGAACATCCAGCTTCAGTTAAGGCCATTCAGAGAAATCATTACATGGATGACTATTTGGGAACAGCGAAAGACGAAAATGAAGCTTCATCACTCATTAACAACGTTATCAAAATCCACAGTTGCGGTGGGTTTGAATTGCGAAATTGGTATTCATTATCACCGACAGTCTTGAAATCAATTCCTGCGAATTTGTTGCCTGCAAACATAACAAAGAAAATTGAATTCGACAAACAACTTCAAAACAGCCGAGTTTTGGGAATAACATGGGACACCGAGAAGGATGTCTTTACCTTCCGTTCCAATTTCTATAAAATTGACCCAAATTTATTGACCGCAGCAAGAATACCAACGAAACGAGAATGTCTGAAGATCATCATGTCAATTTTTGACCCTTTGGGTTTTATTGCCCATTTTGTTATTGTCGGCAAGATTCTTCTGCAACGAATTTGGAAGACCGCTACCGATTGGGATGACGAAATACCTAATGAGCTACATAATCATTGGAAGAACTGGTTATCCGACTTGCAATTCATATCAACAGTACAAATTCCTAGATGCTACTCGAACATTTTCTTAGACGCAGAACAAGTAGAACTACATTGTTTCGTAGACGCCAGCGAAGAAGCTTATTCTGCAGTGGCCTATGTAAGAATTTATCATAACAATCTAATAAATGTTTCTTTCGTTGCAGCGAAAACTAAAGTTAGACCGATCAAACCAAACATGACCATACCCCGACTTGAATTACAAGCAGCAGTCCTTGGCAGCAGACTTGTGCGAAATATCAAACATGAACACGATCGAAAATTCACCAGGGGTGGAAACGTGTAAGGTGATTTGTGATTATCACCTTTGTGACTATAAAATGTGATCACATTTAATTTTCCTTCTGTGTAAAGGGCAAAACAGATGTGCAGAATTGCTGCGCAGCAAAATTAAAAATACACAGGCTCTTATGGGAGCAAATTCTGCATGCAGAACAGCGCTGCATGATGTCTCTATTTCTAAATTTTCTGCCAAGTTTCATTGCAGCCATAATTGAAAAACAAAAATTTTCCAAATAATTGCTATTTGGAACTACTTATATTGACAGATTTTTGATACTGTTGACAATAAATTATTTTTATTTCAACTCGTCAATTGTATTTTTATTCAATTTGGAAAGACGACCAAAATATTGTCCGTGCAAATGATGTGTTATCTGCTTACTATCAGGATAGAATTAAATTTGCGGATGCTCAGCACATTCGGTGCGAGGGTTAAATTTTTAAGCAACGATTCGAGAATGGTAAGAAACGCTTTGCCGTTCTGAGGGGAGACAGATTCATTCCAGTAAGTTCAACTTTTAGAAACAAATGAGATGAGCCATACATACCATGAAGGAGTTTTGCAAACCGAAAACAAACGTGAGATATTGGAGGAGTATCATAAGGAAAAAGAACGAATTTGGAGAGAACATCCACAGCGAGTAAAAGAAGTGAAGTTTAAAGAAAAAGAAATACGCAAGGAAATGCTCAGGAAAATTAACAACCAGTTCGACGACGAAGAAGATGAACTCAATTAGGAATTAAATGAACCCGACGCACGGTGATCAGGCAAACAACGAAACAAATGAGCTTTTAATAATATTAAAAACGTATTGATAATAACAGTTCTAATGCTAGGCAGGGTGATTGTGTAAAACTGTTTCCAATGCTTTTTATTGAATAAAAGCAATCATATTTTAAATCCTTGCTGGCTTTTTTTACACCAATTGGTGTACCTATCCTCGCTTTCGACATTACCCTTTTTTTCTAGAGTTTCCTGTTAAAAGTTAAATATTCAATTCATATTGACGAGTAACGACAGCCAAAATATAATATTCTGGCAGGTGTCATTTTTGTTTTGACAAAACTTGGCAGAGTTTCTGCACATGTGTTTTGCTTGAAGCGCTGCATGCAGCGCTGCGTGCAGAAATTCTGCACATCTGTTTTGAGCATATTTCTAAATTTTCTGCCTAGTTTCATTGCAGCCATAATTGAAAAACAAAATTTTCCAAATAATTGCAATCTGGCACTACTCAAATTGAAAGATTATTGACATTGTTGACTGACAGTTCATTTTTATTTCAATTTCAACTGGAAAATACATAAGTAATTCAAATTTAATATCAAATTCTGCACATTTGTTTTGAGCATAGCTTGTTTAAAGGTAATTAATCCCGAAAATTACAAAATATTTGAAAAACAACAAAATTCCCTTTAGTATTTTAGGATGAAGTCCGAAAAAATGTACGTTTTCAAGCGGGATGGCCGCAAAGAAGAAATTCATTTTGACAAAATCACATCTCGCATCCAAAATCTATGCTACATCTTGAACATGGACTTGGTTTATCCTGTAACAATGCTGGAGTAACAACCCAGAAGCTGGATAATCTGCTGCCAAAAAAGCAGCTACAGCTAGTCTCACGACAAACCATGCCGACTGCAATTCTAGCGGCACAGAAATTGTCGAGTATTCAGCTCCAGATGAAAAAGCTGTCGCTCTCTGTAATGTGGCGTCGATTGTTTTGAATGCTTTTGTTACGCCACAGAAGAAATTCGATTTACAGAAGCTCAAAGAAATCACCAAAATAGTGACGAAAAATCTCAACAAAATCGTCGATGTCAACTATTATCCAGTGCCGGGGGCTAAGAAGTCCAATATGCGACATCGTGCAATTGGAATTGGAGTCCAAGGTTTGGCTGATGCATTGACTTCTATGCGTCACCCATTCGAGAGTTAAGGCGCCCAGTTACTTAATCAACAACGCTTCGAGACCATCTACTATGGAGCTCTGGAAGCCAGTTGGGACTTGGCCGCCAAGGATGGCCCCTATGAAACAAACGAAGGCTCTTGCAAATGAATTAAAGTTTAAACAGTGCGATTTCGAATATAATTATGCTTTTTATTGAATAAAACAATAATTTATAACATTGCTAGGTCTTCTATTTGGTGTAAGAATGAACATTTCTTGGACACCCCCGTGCACTTCACATATTATAGCTGTCCATCCCCTTCCCTTTCCTCTTCCTCCTCCCTGCCCCATGTCCATGCATAAAGCTTTACTCACTCGATTTTTTTTTTTATTTCTTGAATACTATTTTTGTCCTTAATGGCTGTTTTCAAATTTTTTTTAAACACAAAACAACCAAATCAATAAAATTTTGGCAGGTGTCGTTTTTATCTTGACAAAACTTGGCAGAGTTTCTGCACATGTGTTTTGCTTGAAGCGCTGCATGCAGCGCTGCGTGCAGAAATTCTGCACATCTGTTTTGAGCATAAAGGGCAAAACAGATGTGCAGAATTGCTGCGCAGCAAAATCAAAAATACACAGGCTCTTATGGGAGCAAATTCTGCATGCAGAACAGCGCTGCGTGATGTCTCTATTTCTAAATATTCTGCCTAGTTTCATTGCAGCCATAATTCAAAAACAAAATTTTCAAAATAAATTGCTATCTGGCACTACTTAAATTGAAAGATTGTTGACAGTTTATTTTTATTTCAACTTGTCAGTTTTAAAAATAAATACGAACATTAACATGAAAAATTCTAAAATTTAAATTAAAAATCAAATTCTGCACTTGGTTAAAGGTAATTAATCCGAAAAATTACACAATAATAGAAAAATATCAAATTTCCCTTTAGTATTTTTAGAAGAAGGACGAATAAATGTACTTTTTCAAGCGGGATGGCCGCAAAGAAGAAACCCATTTTGACAAAATCACATCTCGCATCCAAAATCTATGCTTCAACTTGAACATGGATTTCATTGATCCTTCAAATTAATCAATGGCCTCTATGCTGGAACAACAAGCCAGGAGCTGGATAATCTGGCTGCCGAAACAGCAGCTAATCTCACGACAAACCAGGCCGAATATGCAATTCTAGCGGCACGCATTGTTGCGTCACAAGGAAACAAAGAAAGCATTTTAAGAGGTTATAATATGACCTCTACCATATGACTGATGCAGCAACCGGTGGAAAGTCATCAATTATATTGGATTTTCCTAACAAAGTTGTAATCGACAATGCGGCACGATTTAATTCGGCAATTGTCGAATGCTTATCACGCCGCAGAAGAAACAGATTTCCAGAACTCAAAGTCCTGCAATGCGATATGTATGTGGAATAAAACTCCAGCCGATCTCTGGGATTGGGCCGCTCTGAAGGAGAAAATTTCGAACGAGGGTGTTGAGTGTTGACATACCGAAACTAGCAATTCAATGAATATCTAAACCTATGCTTCTTATTAAATAAAGACAATAATATATAAATTTGATACGTCCTGTTTTTTTTCACGTTACCAAAATTAATATCAATTTGGTTCCTGGCAGGTACCTTTAGGACAATGGATTCCAGTACCTAAGGTATTTTCATTTTCAACCCCCTTTAGAAACAATTCAAGACAGCCAAAACAATAAAATTTTGGCAGGTGTCGTTTTTTGTCTTGACAAAACTTGGCAGAGCTTCTGCACATGTGTTTTGCTTGAAGCGCTGCATGCAGCGCTGCGTGCAGAAATTCTGCACATCTGTTTTGAGCATAAGGTGATCACCAAAAATATTTCGAAGCTTGGCATCATTTCCCAAAAAAACATATGACATATCATAACTAAATTCGACAAATAATATAATTTTAAATTCAAATGTCATTTGTTTTCAAAATAATTTTCAATTTTGTAGGATTTCTTCTTCTCTTGGAACTTTTTCTCAGTTTCATGAGCTTTTCCACATCAATTCTGATTTGATTCACCAAAATCCGCTTCCTGGCCTTCTAGCAGGGACAAAGACGTTCGTGCAAGAGCTGCAGCGCTCTGGTTTTTTGAAGGTCAGGGTTTTTCTGTGTTCTGGACGTGGTATATTCTTCATAAATGCGGACGGAGGGAGATATCGTTTGTCTTCAAAGACTGAAACAGGCTGGTGGTGTTGTTGACTGGGGAGAAAGTTTATTTGCTTCTCCTGTTTTTTTCTCGAAAAAGCAATTCCTTCGGAACCGTGAGATGCTCTTCGGGACGTTTGCCAAGTATCGAGGATATAGGGGAGGGGTTGTGTTTTTCCACGTAAGAGGATTCTCTGCCGATGTCCCCTTCCTTTGCAAGTCCATCAAGTTTAATTTGAGAGTGTCCTTTTCTATTTCAGCGTGATGTCAGTCGATGTCAGTTGAGAGATGGCACTACGACGGACGGGCTGGTGGAACTGTGGCGTGTCCTAACCTTGTTTTCTGAAAAGCAGTTTCGCGACATTTTTTGTTTTTGCTATTGAATTGGCATTGAAAATGTAGCGGCCGTCCAGCCTTCGGCTCGCTACTCAGGAGCTAAAAAGGGGCTGGAGTCTGGACATCCATTTATCTTCTGCTGCCCGGACCAGCCTCATACGGCTGTAGGTATGAATTGTTAGTGTGGTTTACGAGGAGGAGGGAAACGTGAAATCCGTTATAATTTGATAAAATATATAGAGGTTAATAACCTTTATAGCCACTCTTTTCCAACCTGTATTGGCTCCCATTTGCCATTTAATTGTTTTTTTTAGGAACAACTCGTCCCAATTTTTTTTTCTCCAGTTTGCAAGAATCCTCTTTGAAAATTGGTCGCTTTACGATGGACTCCGCTCCATCAACTCGACCAGGCGCTTCATTTGCTCTGGGTTAGTTATTTTTATGTTAAATTCCAATTTCAATTCCAATTTCGCCAATGAGTCGTTTGAAAATCTATGTTCGACAAAAAATAGCGTTTTGAGAGTCGTATAAGGCGAGTAAAACGACAGCTATAACACAAATGAGCGCCATTACTGAATTTCTCATACAAAAACTTACGTTCCACTTAGAGTAAGGCGTTACGACTCGATAAACGACTTAATAAGGGTGATTTATTCTATTTGGCTATTCAAGTATCAATAAACGAACCTTTGTAGGTAATTTCTCTATTTCCATTATCTTCATTTTGTTTTAAAATAATTGTGTACGAAAAGTTGGCAAAGTATTCAAAACAAATGAAAGGACGCAAAATTTTATATCAATGTGATAGCAAAATAGCTGTCACAAGAAAAAGTAGCAAGTTGGTGATTATCACTTGTGACTATCACCTTACACAGACAAAATTTGTGATTTGTGATTATCACCGATCACAAATCACCTTACACAGAAAAAATTTGTGATTTGTGACTATCACCGATCACAAATCACCTTACACGATTCCACCCCAGGACTATATTTTGGACCGATTCCGCAACTGTCTGGTATTGGATTCAGTCGGAGTCGAGACGGTACAAACAATTTGTTTCAAATCGGCTTAGTGAGATATCAGAGATTACGAATGTAAAAGATTGGAGATGGCTATCAACGAAACTCAACGTAGCGGATGATGCAACTCGAACAAGTTCAAAAGAATTCCACCCTGAAAGTCGATGGTATCAAGGTCCCGAAGTTTTATATAACGACGAAGCGACATGGCCAATAAATAAGCTTGTAAAAAAGGTATGGTGTTCTCTTCACATGCCTCACTGTACGAGCCATTCATCTAGAGATAGCTACCAGCCTCTCTACAGACGTATTCATCATGGCCTTACGACGCTTTATATCAAGACGAGGATATCCGTGAGAAATTTTTTCTGATAATGGGACGAATTTCCGCGGAGCGGACAAAGAACTGCAAAAAAGCTTACAAGAATTGAACCAAAACCAAATTAGGGTAAGTTCGGGCATTATGGCGCACCTAACGGAAATCTGAAATAACCTTATTATGAACAATATTTTTTAATTCAGTAATTTTTTTTTTATTTAATAAGACAAAATGGGAACATAAATAAATAAAATTAAAATAGTTATTCAACAAAATAAAAAAATTAAAATTAATTCAAAAAAGGCTTAAAAAAACCATATTGCCCTACATGCGGGCAATATGGCGCACCCTTTAGGGCAATATGGCGCAGAAATTTTATTTCTGATTTGATCGCCCACATTGATCACATGTGTTCTTAAATCCAGTTCAGAAGTCGTGGGACCACTGTCCACAAAAGACACACTGCATTCAATCGTCCTTTTTAATCAGTAGCAGCAAGTAAATGGTCGTCTTCCCATTTGCCTCGAATCGCTTTATTTGTTAACCGGATATTTGGCATTTCTGAAATAATGTTGATTACTTAAAGTTGAAAAATGCACTTTGTATCTATCATTACATAGCTTAGCTATGCAATGCGTACAGAAATAATAAAAAAAAAACTAGAAGAGACGAAGAGATCAAGGCAGGAAACTACACTTTATATAAAAACTTCATGAGGGCATTATGGCGCGCTCACGCCATAATGCCCTCATAGCATATGCGCCATATTACCCGAAAAAAACTTATTCAAAACACGTCAACAAAAAAACCTAAGATCTCTTTTCGTTTCAAATATTTCCCGTTACACAATAAAACTGAAACTATGTACTGTATTTTGCTCTATAAATCGAACACCTGCGTTGTCTACTTACCGAGAAACACGAATCTGAAAATACAGCGAAATTACAAAAACACTCAAAAAACGCAACAATTTTTTTTTAAAGTTTTTTTTCTTCTGTGAATCTCGTCGCATCGACGACCGATGTTCACTGGACACGTGTTAAGGAAAGACTGATATGTTTGCATTGTTTTTATTTAAATTAGAGTTTTGGAACTATGACATATGAGTGGTGCGCCATAATGCCCGGTGCGCCATAATGCCCGAACTTACCCTACACAATTTATGACCACACAACGTATCAAATGGAATTTTATTCCCCCAGCATCGCCACACATGGGCGGTTGTTGGGAGCGCTTGGTGCGCTCTGTCAAAACGACGCTCAAATTTACTATCAAGGAATACTATCCGACGGATGAACTTCTATACACACTGATGACAGAAGCAGAAGCGATTATCAACTCCAGACCACTTATTGACGTACCCACAGATCCAGATGAACCGGAGGCACTCACACCAAACCATTTTCTTTTGGGTCGTTCATCCGTTTGTTTAGATTTAAGGAAAGCATTGTTTAAATTTTTTGTAATTTTCGATCGGGCTAGTAAGGTTTTAACTTCGCTGGGTGTTACGAAAGTTTCGGGGTCAGCCAAGGTTTTTAATTGATGGATTAATTTATACGACCATCCGTGCAAGATCATGTTTTGGTTGAACAATGCGAAATAGGGTTGACATCCAATAGAGTCATGCCTATCCGAGCGCAGTGAACATGCAATACTAGATAAATGTCTGTCCCAGTCATTTTGCTCCTTAGAGATAACTATCTTTACCTTGCTTAAAATGCTACGGTTCACGCGCTCCGAGTTATTGGCTTGGGGTGAGTAAAGGGCCATTTTTAGATGTTTTATACCATAAGTACTAAGTAAAGTTTTGAACTCCTTCGCAATGAATTGTCGACCATTATCCGAGTGGATAATTTCGGGAGTACCGAATTGGTGAAAAATTTCGCGTTCTAAAAATACAATAATCTTTGAGGAAGTAGCTTTCGACAGGGCTTTCAAAAAGATAAATTTTGTAAAATGGTCTAAAACTATCAACACATATACGTTTCCGCGCTTTGTTCTCGGGTAGGGCCTTAACAAGTCTATGTACAGACGTTGCATTGGTCTCTCAGTTACTGTTTGGTTAACGATGGGAGCTTTCAAAGTTAAGTTAGGTGCTTTAACCGCTTTGCACGTCTCGCATTCACTAACGTAAAGCTTTACATCTGCCAACATTTTGGGCCAATAATATTTTTCGCGAATTCTTTGGTATGTTTTCATGAAACCACCATGCAACGAAGTTTTCGTATCGTGCGCCGACTCAATGATACCTCTAGTGAGTGTTTCTGGCAGCCAGAGTCTCCAGAGAGAGTCTTCCTCTCCTACTTCCCCATTCCTGAACTGGATTCTCTTGTATACGAACTTGTCAGATACCACAAGATCGGGTAGAGCTTCCTGATTGTCGATGACTTGTTGTCTTAACTTGGAATATGTCTCGGAATCAAACTCTGCAGACTCTAAGTCTACTTCTAAGGGCATTGATGTACATGCGAGTTCCTCGCACTTAAAAGCCAAAGACGATGACGGAATCGAAAGATCTTCCATGTCAACCCGGGATAAAGTATCCGGAACTATATTGAGGGCTCCCTTACGGTGTTCGATACTGAAGGCGAAACCTTGCAGCCCCCAGCTCCATCTCACTAACCTTCCACTCAAGTCTTTTAATGACATCAACCATTTCAAACTTGAGTAGTCGGTTATCACGCGAAAGGGCGAACCTTCAACATATGCCCGGAACTTTCGAATACTTAAAAGTTAAATCTGCCGCTAAACATTCTAGTTCCGTGACAGTATAATTTTTTTGCACTTTATTGAGCTTTTTGGACATGTACGCTATTGGCTTTTCGTTTTGATTCTCGTCCAGCTGAAATAAGACTCCACCTATTCCTTCCGACGAAGCGTCGCACTGTATCGTAAAAGGCTTCTTGAAGTCCGGTTGGTTCAAAATAGGAGCCAAACTTAGTGCTTCTTTTAACTTATTGAAAGCCTCTAACGCTTGCGAAGTGAGCTCAAATTTCTTCTTCTTTAAGCTAACTGTCAATGGGGCGGCTAAATCCGAGTAGTTTTTAATAAAACGACGGTACCAGCCCGTAAGTCCAAGGAATCTCCTGACTTGCCTTATCGAACTTGGTATAGGGAAATTCACCATTGCCTCGATTTTATCAGGATTGGTCTTTAAGGTACCGTGGCCGAGATACTTAATCTCGCGCATGCAGAACTTACTTTTATCGAGATTCATGGTGAGATTAGCCCGGCGAAGGCAGGAAGCAACTTCGGCTAAGGTGCTAATGTGACTATCGAAATCTTCCGTGCATACCAGTAAGTCATCCAGGTAAAAGAAAACGTGATCTCTCAGACGTGACGGCAGAACCTTATCGAGAGTGCGGCAGGGACGAACCGTCATAGAGACATTTAAGACAGTGTCTACCCAAACAAAATCACACGCTGAAGCAAATAACAAGAACAAACTTACCCAAAGTCACAAAATTAAAAATAACCAACGGCTAACCCTAATTCAAATCGACCATATTGAAATTATTTCAAATGTGAACATTGTGAAGATCTGAAGAAAAATAAATTAAAACAAAAACAAAACAAAACTCACACGTACAGTATATAATACTACTTACCACATAATACTATCCATAGAACACACACACATACTTACCACAACAAAATTTTCCATACAACACTACTTTACATACATAAACTTTACTCACACACACATAAAAAATCAAAATTCTGAAAAATCAAAAATCAAAAAAATCAAAAATAAAAATCAAATAAAAATTCAGTATTTCCAAAACGATCATAAAGAACAGTAACTAATATATTATTGTACGGTCGGTTCACAGATCAAAAGAAAAAAATAAATTTGCATTTTTCGAAATATGTTTTTTTTTAACAAAACTAGAAGAAAATATTTTATGCAAAAACTAATTATGCAATAAAAAGAAAATATTTTGTGCAAAAACTAATTATGCAATATAAAGAGAATATTTGAATAACAAAAAAAAATTTCATATCTATGCAATTTATAATAAAAAAAGAGGAAACAAACAATAGTGAAAAAAAGAAAAAAATTTAATTGACTTCTAATATATAAACAATAATTAAGACAGTGAGTGTAACTATACAAATTAAATAGATCAAGAACGAAAAAAAATATAAAAAAATACATCAAGAAAGAAGAAAAAAAAAGCAAGAAAATAAAAGAAGAAGAAGAAGACAAAAATTAAATCCATTCAGTTTTTTTGTTGTTGTTAAAACAAATTTTTATTGTTATTTTTTTTTTACTATAACATCTCGGTGCACCTGGATAGAGGTAATTTTTATTGACTAATTTAGTTATAATAATTGTTTTATGTTTATTATATTGTAAAAGTTATTTTTTTTTGTTATTTCAAATGTTAAACAAATTGTTTAAAATTTAATTAATTTTTTTTTCTCTCTTTCTTAAATTCACATTTTTTTAAATTTTTTGGTAAAATTTGATTTTTAAATTTTTTTTTTTGATTAAATATGTTAACTTTAATTTGAAAAATTTTATTATTTTAATTATGGGTGAATAATTAAACAGAATTTGGTCATGGTGAGTATGTGATGAGGACGGGTGTGAGAGTAGATTTTCCGCGTTTCTCCCTTCAGTGACACGCCCTTCCCCTTCTCAATTTCATCTTCGGGTCCCATAATTTTGGAACCTTATTGTTGAAATGGCATGTTAATTGTAACACTGTCCAGAGCTGCGACTGCAACAACCCACACCACCGACGAGCTATGCAAAAGCAAGCATGCCGCAGTCGTAGCCTGGATCCCCTTTTCAGCCTGCAACCTGGATCGTTCTTAGGGTCCTGTAGACCTAAGAGCGTGAAGGGTAGCGAAAGGTTGGAGAGGGAGGAACACGGGTTCCGTTACAACATTGAACAAAGTGGTGATACACATTAGACATTACACATCATGATCATACACATACTTCAACTTCATCATCATATCATACTGTTAACTGTTCTGTCTGAAGTCTGCTCTGAATTCTGAAATTCTGAATACCAACCAATACACGAAATAAAACGACGCGAGTTCGGGAAAAAACGAAGACATTCAAAAATATGTCTTCGTTCTCCATTGAATTTTGTGCGGTAAAAGAAGAACAAGCACACGACTTGTTCGATGTTTGTATGGGCAAAATAGACATAATTGAAAATGTCTAATTTCTTGTTTCTTTTCGTTCATTTCATCCTTTTGCGTTCGGGTCGTTCGGGAAGAAAACGAAAAAAGCCGAAGACATCTTTTCTTTTTGTTTGATTAACTTTTTTTTTGTATCTTTGTATACGGAACGGATACGGAAGAAAGACAATGTTGAAAATGTCTTAAATTGCAAGGTATAGGTATTTATCGTTTAAATTTATTTCAAAAACATAAATTACAAATGATTTTGTAATTCAGTAATGGTTAGGTTAGTGTTATAATTTTCATATTGCGGATACCTACTCAATACATTAGGTAAGAAATTTTATTGGTCTGACTATGCCACTATGGCTTGTTCAGGTATATTTGACGATAAATAAGTAAATAAAGTGTTTTTTCCAACGATCCGTTTCATAAATTATTTTTAGGTAAGGTTTTTTTTTCCTTTTCATCTCAAGAACTCCAGTTGAGACTTAAAATAAAACCAGATTTTAGATTATGCTTTAAGATTTATAACGATAGTTGAAATGAAAACGGCTTCATGTTTTTAGTCACTATCTATTTGTTCCACGACTAGGAACAATAATATAACTGTTTTTTTCTTGTTGTCTACCCACTTGGAGTGGTTGCCAGTCGTCCCTGGAGTGCGGCATAAAGTTTGGGCGGCATTGTTCAATCCAAAAGGCATTTCCTTAAATTGGTAAAGCGGTCGGCCTGGCACTGCCAAAGCTGTTTTTGAACGAGATTTTTCTTCCAAAGGAATCTGCCAGTACGCGTCTTTGAGATCGATTCCTGAAATGAAATGCGTATCCTTGATGCGACTTAGGAGACCCTCCACATGAGGCATGGGATAGGCATCTTTTACGGTAACTGCATTCACCTTTCGGAAGTCTAAACACAAGCGAACCTTACCGGGCTTTCTCACCAAAACCAATGGGCAACACCACGGAGAATTACTCTCCTCGATAACGTCCAGTTCTTACATGCGGTCTAATTCCTTATAGAACTCCTCCTGACGAATCGGAGACAAAAGATAGTGTCTCGACTTAATTGGTGTCGCGTCACCAGTGTCCACTTCATGTGTGCCTAAATGAGTTTTACCTAGACCCAGTTCGACGAAATTTGGAAACAACTTCCGAGTTGAATTTAACCGCGCTTGCCGTTCTGGCGAGAGATCAACCAATTCAGCTTCCTTCTTAAAATCATGAAGGTTTTCTTCCTCATGTACCTCAGCTTGCAATTCGTTGACCTGCGGTAGTAAATGGAAACTTCGCCAGAAATCCATACCTAAATACAACGATTGTGTCAAGTTTGGAATCAAGTAGAAGATGAGAACTTTCGATGCGCCGCCGTTGTATTTTGTCCGAATCTGTCAATATCCGACGATGTCGTGTGACCTACCATCCGCTGTACGGACAAGATTCTTGTACGGCCTCACCTCAACCTTCAACTTCTTAACCCAATCCCAACATCCGTTGCCTAGTACCGAAATGGAAGCTCCACTGTCCAGTAAACCAAAAGCAGGTTCATCATACAGTAGAACACTGGCATATAGTCTACCGTCGGTTTCGGAAGAAATTATAGTTTCTACGAATAATTTCTTAAATCTTTTACGCTCCTTAAATCTATGCCTACATTTGAGAATACTATAATTAACTATTTTTTTCTTTTGTCCCATTGTTCTAGCGCGAGCCTTTTCATAAGCAACCTTGCGTTCATGAAGCGATTTCAAACCATGTTTGAGAATTGGAACGTTAACTGGCTTTTGGGATTCTTCACGCTTAAGGATGGAAACAGTATTTGAGTTGACGTTTAAATTTGATACTCCCTTAACTTTGGAATCCTGGTGTTGTTGGAAACCATTATCGTCAGGGGTAAGTTTGTTTGGACTACTTGTGGAAACTACTTTGGAAATGGGCTGGGGTTGTTTTTCGAGGGACGATTCTCCCCACCCTTAATGTCGTCCCGCCGGAAGTTTTCCGTATGTTTTCCACACTCGGGTGTAGTAACACCTTTAGTTCCACAAAAGAAACAGAACAAGGTTCTAGTATGAGATGGGCAAAAGTAAAACGAATGCCCTTTTTCGTCGCAGTTCCAATAAAAAAAGTTAGAGTTATTGGAAGTTCTATTATAAGAAAAGGCTGCGACCTCTTCTTCCTCCACGCTTAGTGTTATCTTATCTTCCACTGCCAACTCATGCACTTTGGGAGAAACAAAACGTTTCGATAAGAACTTCTCAGCCTCCCTAGCCTTAAGTCGCAATTGTTCTAATGTTTTCACATCAGCCGACAACAATATCTCTCCTAGCTTCTCTTTGGCGTTATTCCTAATAACATCCATGATTTTTTTACTATCAAACGGTTCTTTCATACGATCGTTGATGGTAATAACCGCGTTATAAAATTCATCGAAAGTTTCTTTGTGACCTTGCTTTCGTGTGAGTAAACGCATATATATATCTATATCGCTCTCTTGGCGACCGAATTCTTTTAGCATTGCGTCTTTGACCTCAGACAACTTTGCTTCTGGTTTCTTCTTTAAAAACCTCCAATACCAGTTTTCTGCTTGGTCCTCCCGCAAAACATGCCACTGTGCATTAACTTGTTCGTCTGAGTAACCTGACGACGCTTGCAGGTGCTTCACCTTAAACAAAAAATCACCAATGTTGCTAGTTCCAGCATACTTCACTTTCCATCTGTCAAGCCTACAATTATCCGGCCTAATCGGCGGACCCAAAGAAAAAGTGTTAAATTCATTAACGGGTGGTGGTGAAATAAATGTGGGCCTTAATGATTGCCCCGAAAATGTCGGCCTATCTGCTGACTGGGTCGATATGTTATGAACAACCTGCACTGCTTCCGGTTTATTAAGCTTCCCTAACCGCTCATCAAACTTTTCCATAAATTGCTTGAGCTGATCGAAAATCTGAATTTGATTTTGCATCAAACTTCTATCAACCCGATCTGCTAAAGTTTTCGTTCCTGAAGGCCAATTGACCATCAGATTGCCTTTGATCGTTTTCTCTATTACCATCTTCGATGTTGTTGCGCGATTCTTCATTCGCGTTTGCGTTCCCAGCGGGTGCTTCCTCCGACATGTCTGAACTATAGTCAGATAAAATTGTGTTTAATTCTCTTGAATAGTCTATGGAATGATCTAGGTTGAACCTATCGATAGTTTGGTTAAAACGCCTTACTAAAGATTCAAATCTAGCTTCAGATATCGCCCTTAAGTTTCCCCAACTTCCCCGTAGACTACTCCTAGGAATATTTGAGTCTTGGCTTATGCTCTTGAGCCCCTAAATATGCTCCTTGAATGTACTTCGTTGACACTCAATAAAACTCCACTTAAAATTCAATTACGCAAGTCCAAGTTTAATTCCTATAACCAATTCAATTTTTTTGTTTTAAGAACGCAGTTCTTGATTACCTTTTGTTTTTGTATATGAAATAAAGAAATTATAATTTAATGAAAAATAATTGATTGAAATGTTTATGTTTATAGATTCATATGATGTTCAGAGGTGAGGGTGATTCGAATGTAAGGGTTTGTTTAACTTGACAAGATGCCATAGTCCTACGAGCCAAAAAAAAAAACAAAGTGAAATAAACTAATGGTTAGATTATACTGTAATTAAAATTTATTTGTAATCTAAAATTCCTCTTCTGTATTCTCTAGGACATGTACTAACGGACTTCCATCTGTAAAGCTTCTAAGGATTCTGAATATGAAAGTTCTGAGTGCTGATTAGAAAGACAACCGCAGAAACTCGACTACGACTCCAGTCTCCTTCTAATCAATATCTCCAAGCAAGGGCTAAACTGTTTGGCTTTTCGAATATCAGATTAAAAAAGCAAAATATTCGAAGACTCAAAGTCTTAGTCTTTCTTGTATCTAAATATTTTAAAAATTGATTGGATCTGTCTTGTCTGTGGCATTGCAATACCGAAAACACTTTATTCAGTTATCAAGACTCACTAGACGACTTCTCCAATGGAGTTCTAATGTCAAGCAAAAAAAAACAAAACAAAATGAAAAAAATCTAAAAAAAAGTTAAATTATGAAATGATGTGGCTCAAAATTCTTCGCTATATTAATAGCGGCTTCACGTTGCGGGTGCCATTTTGTAACGAGCTGCTTTGTCTAAAGGGATAGCGCTGGTATGCTGGTAGCCACTATAGCTCGTCGGTGGGAGTGGTTCTTTCCCTTAGCTCGTACACAAAAAAATCATACCAGTCTTGTACCTTAGGTGTTTAGAGGTACGCGAGATATTCTTCTATACCCTCCCTACCATGTCGTCATACTCGCTTAGACGACCCTTTGCATGGCATCTTCTCAGTTTAACCCTCCCCCATTTTCATCACCTTCACCTCTTAAAATGCTCTTACCAGATCATGTTGATTTTTGCTTAATTTTATATATTGCTTCAATAATATGTTTCAAAATCTTTGTTTTTGGTTTTTATAAAATTTAAATATATATCGATTTAATTATTAAAAAAAAAATGAAACGCACCCCTTTTTTGGTTCCGTAGATGTGATCACAACTGCCGACCACGGGTCTTTATCGTATTGTAATATTCGGCTTGGTCCGACAATTAAAACTTATTCACTTTTCTAATAAAACACAAATTCACTTTATTCAAACCACTCACAAACTTTTTTATTCAACACTTTCAATTACTTTTCAAACACAGTATCTTTGCTTTATCGCAGTTCACAATCAATTAATTCGCTTCGCCGCCAAATGGCTATTTATATAACAAAAATGATGGGTTCTAGAAACTACTATGGTTCTTGGAGAAGCTGAATGTTCCAGAAGCTCCACTTACAAATAAAAATACTGGGATTACTTTTTGTAGGGGCTAACGTTCTTAATGCTAAACAAAAAGTTTCTCTTAATCACTAGGTATTGCCCCTCACAACTCACAAGTGTTTACTACTACAATTAAACGATATTAGAGTTATAGAGATAAGGAGTAAGTAAAGAGAATAAGAGTAGTATGTAGATTAAATATAAAAAAAAGAGACAGAGTAAGTAAAGAGAGTAAGAAAAGTGTGTACATTAAATATAGAAAGAGATACAGAGCGTAAGAGATAATAAAGTATAGGTACACATTAGACATTACAATAGAAGGAGATACAGAGCGTATGAGATAAATAAAGTGTATACACATTACAGTATGTTAATCTCTCCTTTGCGAGATGGTACTATATTTTCAATTTTATATAACTATCAACGCGATTTTGAAATTTCAACGGTCTTTGTGCCGATTTTACTTAATTGACCTCCGATTCCGGTTCGGAAAAAAACTAAAAAGGGGAAATCGCACTCGGCACTCACCACTTAGAGTATTTCAATATTGAATATTGAACGCAAATTGAATTTAGGACAAAAATTACAATAAAAAAAATCTAATACAAAAAGTAAAAAAAAAATTGAATTGGCCTTAGAGGCTGTATTCGAACTCATGCGTTTGGTTTTAGGGGCGATGGTTTAGTTCTCAGGACTATTTTAGGTGTTGAATTTATGTGTTCTGTGTGGCTACTTTAGCAATATGGTTTGGCACGTGAACTTCAGTTTTTGCAGCTAGCCACTGGTTATCGTTTGGGCAGTTCCAAGTTAAGCCTAGTACGCAGATCGGGAAAAGACAAATTTTATCTCTACAATTTTAATCTCTACAAAACTATTCTTTGTCCCGCGCAAAATTTTGAAGTTGGAGAAATGAAGAAAAATTTCTATTTGTCGACAAGAAATGCTTTTTTAAATGGCAATCTGAAAGTTGAAAGCATTCTGAATGCGTTCGATTGGGCAAAAGTGAGATTTCTGATTTTGAAAAGAAGAGAATTCCCTTCTGATTTTGAAACCAGAATGCTTCTTTTCTAGATTCCAGATTTCCAATTGACAAAGCCAAACGAAAAATTACCTCCATTCTGCAAAGCAATTTTTTACCAACATCCCATATGTTAAACCGCTCTTCTACTAAATTGCATAAATTGCTTTTGTTGCGAATTTAATAGAATTCGTTTTTTTCTTTGTTTCTTCCAAATATTCAATAAAATAGTCCATCTCAGTCTTGGTTCATTTCTTTTTGTTTACTTTTGTTTTGTTTTGTTTTTTTTTCCTTGTCACTATTTTTCCGGCAGAATAATGCTTCGAACATTATTTGTCGAGACAAATGTAAGTGGAGACTTTTTCTTTACAGCGGTTCTAAATAATAAATTTTGCGCGTGAGCTGCGTACCGCTTGGAAAAATATCGAAGACAAAATTTGTGCAAGGAAAATATTTGTATGAGAAATAAAATTTTTCCCGATCTGCGTACTAGGCTTTAATTTTAGTTTTTCGTGGAATTTGAAGTTTTAATGTTTTAGAATTTGTACAAGTCAAGACTTTTGGTTAATTGGGCACTGGGTAGGCACTTGCCGGTTTTGACCTTGTAAAACTTTCCTTTCGAGAATACTTGGGAATTACAGTGTGGTACTCTTTTGCCTGTGACTTTCAAATGTTCTTCAATCAAAACTACTTTTATAAGCTTCTTTTAGATTTCCGGTTTGTATTGGCTCACGGTTCTTTATCGAATGACAATCCTGTTAAAAAAGTGTCCCCTTACAACTTTCGATTTTTTTCTTTTCTATTCTACCTATTGCCAATCCCACACTATCTTAAAGCCTTTCTCCTAACTTTAAAGTCTATTCAAACCTTACACCCTTACATTTAAACCTTCAAGCCTAGTACGCAGATCGGGAAAAATTTTATTTCTCATACAAATTTTTTCCTTGGACAAATTTTGTCCTCAATATTTTTCCAAGCAGTACGCAGCTCACGCGCAAAATTTATTTTTTGGAACCGCTGTAATGAAAAAGTCTCCACTAATTTTTGTCTGGACAAATAATGTTCGAAGCATTATTCTGCCGGAAAAATAGTGACAAGGAACAAAAACTAAAACAAAAGTAAACAAAACAATGAAATAAGAGATGGACGATTAAATTGAATATTTGGAAGAAGAAATTAATGAAATTCAAAATCAAATAAAAAAGAAAAAAAAACGAATTCTATTTAATCCGCAACAAAAGAAAATTATGCAAATTAGTAGAAGAGCGGCCGACCTTATGGGATGTTCTGAACAAATCGCATTGCAGTACGGAGACTATTTAAATATTCTTATGGCGTTTTGAATTGGCAATCTGGGTCTAAAAAAAAGCTTTCTGGTTTTAAAATCAGAATTCTCTTCTTTTCAGAATGAGAACTATCATCTGTCGCTTTTGCCCAATTGAACGCATTCAAAATGCTTTTTTTTAACTTTCAGGTTGCCAGTTAAAAACGCCATTATTGTCGAAAAATAGACATTTTTCTTCATTTCTCCAACGTCAAAATTTTGCGCGGGATTAAGAATTAATTTGTAGAGAAAAAAATTGTAGAGATAAAATTTGTCTTTTCCCGATCTGCGTACTAGGTCCCCATTTGGTTTTCCATCTCGCCTACAGTGGCAAATTCCATGGAAATTTTTGAAAGAAAAATCCTAAGATTATGCGCTGGGAAAAACTTTGAGTCCCCCACCAAACGCTTCTCCAACAATTACATTTATAATATCACTAAAATCATTCCGCTGATGAGATATAACCTAACTCTCATGAAAAAAACAATCATGAGTCTAGAACTTTCAGAAAATGACCTTATTAGTCACGTCATTCTATCGCAGATGGGGTCCACTTGGGACAACTCCAGTTGCTTATCTCCCCTCGGAATTACATCTTTTGACCTGGATTCCTCACTGACATCCACTCCCTCGTTTTACTCCACGGCCACTTCAGGCCAAAACCGTGGCTGAATGCTCCTAATCTAATCTATTTTAAAGATGCTTTTATTTTAACTGCACACATATCTCTGTTCACTAATTTTTACGGGGACTGTGCCGACCGCTGAAATCTAAATTTTTTGTAAATAAGTCATTATCTTTCCTGTGTTGGTGGACAGGACTTACCTGATAATTTTAATTAATATAAATAATGTATAGAATTAGTTTATATTCGTATTCTTAAAAACAATAAGACTGATTGTAACTTAAAGACTAAAAAGAAAGATAAAAAACAATTTCAAATTGCTCAACCAATTCGATGTATATTTATGTATCCATGTATTATGTGTGTTCATATGTACAATGTTCCCTCTGCCTCTAGATTGAATTTTCTTAGATTCAATTTCAAATACTTATCTCGTTATAGGAGAAAAAAGAGACAATATTATAACTTTTAACTTTTACTTGCCTTTCATTTTTCAATATCTAACTCAAAGTTGCTGTGAATTTTAATGAAAAGAAAATCTTATAGAGCGCTCTCGCTCTATCACATAATAACTGGTTGATTGTTGACCAATCGTTATTTAGTTTTAAGTAGTATTAGTATTATGTATATATGTATGTATATTCATGTGACATGTCGTCAAAGAAAAAGTATATATATACTCTCTCTTGAGCAAGAGCAGTCAGACTATGTTCTAATAAAGCCACGAGGCGTTCCATTTTAACTGTCAAAGCAGGCAATACATTATAGCCGCAGTTATACTTAAGTCATCGATAAGTAAACACCACATTGTAAAATTTTATAAAGACTCAATAAAGAATATTCTATTCTATTCTATTCTGCGTACTAGGCTTCAGGCAAAATCACTCAAGGGAAGTGGCGCCTGAAGTCAATTTTATTTTTTTTCTAGCAACATATCTTTGCTTCCCTGTATTTTCATAAACCTATTACAGCGGGCCTCTTCGAGTACTTTTGCATATTTAGTCTTCTAGTACTTAATTCTGCTACCTTGGGATTTGACATTTCCAATGACAATCTTTGACGTCCCAATTCATAACAACCAGAGTATATCTAACTCAGCATAATTTCCTTATCAGTTCACATTTATTCTTACACAGATAGTAGAAATAGATGACAATAGGAAACTTAAAGGAAGGAAAGAGAAAAGACATACGCTCTTTTGCTTTCTTCTTTATTCTTTTTCTTTGTTCACAACTGATAACGATCATTGCTCATCGCCTTTAGGCCCCGACCCATAGAATCCGTTTCATCCGTTGCGTCGACGTATTGCACTGACAGCGGGATTAAACACACACGTTGTTAAGGGATGCTGCCAGGCCCGGATTTACCATGCAGGCACAGTAGGCAGTTGCCTCGGGTGGCAAGAATTGGAGGGCGGCAAATTTTGAGAGAAAATTTCAAATCTTGTTATATTCGTGGGAATTGAATTTCCCGCCTATTTCGTCAGCACGCGTAAAAATGCTCGAATCGAAAAAAATCGATTCGGACAATTCGCGATATTGGCCTAATGTCGAATATTCTATGAGTTTCTGTATCGAAAATCATCTTGTTCAGACTTGTTCTATATCCATCCTACAGTATTCTGATAAACATAACCTTTTGTCTGTCGTTATTACTGAAAATTGGTGAACGATCATCAACGTCATTGTTTATGTCAACAGTAGGTGTCACAAGTTTCAACGGCACCAATTTCAGGTTTGTTATCTTTACAAATATTTTTCTTACATGCTAATTACAACGAAATGATGAAAAATTCTACGAAATATTGTATGGTCAATATGCAGTTCAATCGATTATGAGAACCAAACATAGAAAGTTCAAATTGCGTAAAAATTATAGTGTTGGAGAAAGCTGCAAAATTGAATGTAAGAAAGGCGCATTATTAACAATTTATTGTTCATCGCTCGTAAAATACGCTTATAACAAAAATGGCTAAAAAAAATTGTATAACAAGTGAGGTAACAAGTAAACAACGTTCGACTTCAGCTGTTGAATAGATATTGATCTTCACTTTTTCAATGTTTTGAACAATAAAAAATAGCAGTTTCGACAGAGTGCACTATGTTTTTTTTTTAATTTCTAAGCCCACTTGCGACATTTTGCCGTATTTTTCACCGCCTACTTTCGTATTTTGAAAATTTGCTGAACTGCATATTTATCGTCATAGTACGATTTACTTTTTCAACCAAAATTGACAATTTCTTCATCGTTTCATTATTCATCGTTTGAATGAAAAAGAAATTCGTGAAAAATCTGCTCAATTGATAAATTTCTACGATCAAGATATCGAAGCATCGTTCGCAAATGAAATGATTTTAGTTATTGCGTCAACAAGAATATAGAAAAAAATTCTCCTATGGATCTGCTCAAATTACTAAGAAGCAATGAGCTCCACACAGTTTTTCCAAATGTTGATATAGCGTACCGAATGCTCGTTTGCACACCCGTATCAAATTGTAGCGCTGAACGATCATTCTCCGTACTGCGGCGAGTGACAAACTACTTGAGATCAAAACTGGTTGCAGAACGATTGAACGCACTCGCTTTGTTGACTATAGAGTCAGATTTGCTTATGTCTTTAGATTTCGATTCCATTATCGATGAGTTTGCCGTCCGAAAATCGAGACGTAAAAACTTCAACCAATAATCAATAATCGCATACATAATGCTAATTGTTAAATGATTATAATAAACTGACTATAATAAAATGAAAAATCTGCTCTCAGAAAGGTGCATTTAGTTTATTGAAAAACTTTCCGAACCAAACTTATTACACCATTAAAAAAGTTTCGTAGGGCGGGGGGCGGCAATTTTCGCAACTGCCTAGGGGCGGCAAATTTCTAAATCCGGGCCTGGATGCTGCCCATAAGCAACGCATGCGGTGAACGCAACGGACAAAGTAGCCCAACTTTTAACTTTTCCCCTCCGGCAGATGCGATGAAAGCGACAGATTGAAAACAAAATATAGTAAACAAAATATAATAAACATTTTTTGCTGTTTTTTTATTAAGTTGCAAATCAAACACAAGAATAAAAGTACTTTTACTTCACAAAATTATAAGAATGTGTCCACTCAACTTAATAATTCACAAATCTGCTACTTGTTTTGACAACAACTGTCACGTATTCATTGGGTCACCTCAAATTCATCGCATACGGCAACGTACACGGATGCGTTGCCGGAACGGATGAAACGGATTCTATGGGTCGGGGCCTTTTGAAATTACATCCTTGTATATGGAATTTATGGTGGATTTACATTGATTTGCATGCCATCATCTGCAAAAATAGAGGACGCAAGATACAAAACTCATACTAGTGTAATAGAGAGGTAAGACCAAAATGCAGACGTCTGCACGGATGAAGATTATAGGAAGTTCAACTCATGCAGAAGAAAATTATGGTGAAGACGAACATGTTCATTTTTTTTATAGCGTTTTCATCTGCACCATAATTTTTTCATCTGCACCATAATTTTTTGTTGTTGGCTGTTGTTGTTGGTTGTCACCGAGCTTTAAAAATTATAGCAAGTAAAAATGGGTAGCTATATGTGTACTCTTTCACTCTTTCGTGTTATGTCGTATAGCTCCCCCGCTTTACTTTTCTGCGAATTTGCAGATGCAGACGTCGAAGATTACATGTAAATCCACCATTATAGTAGTTGCAGCCTCGTGAATCGACGACAGCGACGTCCGGAACGCGCTACAGAACTAAAATCTTGTATATAGAAAAAATGACAGCACCAAGACGGGACGACTCTCCAACCAAAAATTCTCGAGGCTGAAAATACTATAAATTCCATATACAAAGATTACATTACAATATATGTAAAAGCAACCCCCATACACAATCTCTGTTTGCGTTGCCAATATTGACGAAATCGCATCATATGTTGCGTTGAAAAACATATAGCAGTTATAAAGAATCCATTTTGGCAACGCATGATAATTATGTTGGAAGCAAAAGAAAAATGTTTCATTGTTCATCGCCTTTGCAAGTCTTTAAGAGAAAAAAGGAAAGATGCAAGTGATTAACGCATAGTCGAAACTTCTTGCACATACAGTTTTACATAAGGAATTGATTTGACTGTTTTCTCTCATGGAATTGTTGCTAGGTTTTTAACAGAGTATATCTAACAATGAGTAGGGAAACTCTTTTGCAAAAGTGGTAGTCACTATTACAATCACAAATTTGCAATTAAAAACCTAACAACAATTCCATGAGTGAAAACAGTAAAATCAATTCCTTATGTAAAACTGTATGTGCAAGAAGTTTCGACTATGCGTTCATCCCTTGCATCTTTCCTTTTTTCTCTCACAGACTTTCAAAGGCGATGAGCAATGAAACATTTTTTCTTTCCTTCCAACATAATATCATGCGTTGCCAGAATGGATTCTTTATAACTGCTATATGTTTTTCAACGCAATATATGATGCGATTTCGTCAATATTGGCAACGCAAACAGAGATTCTGTATGGGGGTTGCTTTTATTATTGTAGTGTAATTTCAAAGGCGATGAGCAATGATCGTTATCAGTTGTGAACAAAGATAAAGAATAAAGAAAAAAGCAAAAGAGAATATGTCTTTTCTCTTTCCTTCCTTTAAGTTTCTTAGTGTCATCTATTTCTACTATCTGTGTGACAATAAATGTGAACTGATAAGGAAATTATGCTGAGTTTCCCTACTCATTATTAGATATACTCTGGTTTTTAATTGCAAATTTGTGATTGTAATAGTGACTACCACTTTTGCAAAAGAGTTTCCCTGCTCATTGTTAGATATACTCATTTCGCATTTATTTTCCTAAATGGTTACACAACATGTCATGGATTGCGGTTAGTTACGGTTTTGTTTTTGGTGCAATCAGAGGTGATTCTAAGTTGACTGGTTTTTGCAGGTCCAATTTCTTAAGAAAGCTTTGGATATTTTATACCAATGCCGTCAGACTCTTATGTACACATACGTTTTTGCGTATTATTTAAAAGAGAACAATCAATCGATGATATTTGAGGATAAACAGAAGGATTTGGAAAGTGCTACTGAAAAACTCTCTGAATATTTGGAACGTGATATTACATCGGAAAATTTGGCTGACATCAAACAAAAAGTTCAAGATAAATACAGGTAAATGGAATGTGGTCGTTAGGTTAGGTTAGGGCAGTGATCACTTATACCAAGATTGGAAACCTTGCTGTCAAAGTGACATTTGCCTACAAGCTGAGGGAGCAGGTTAGCTGAAATAGTATGCATGTAATACAAACTTAAAAAGCAGGTTAGCTGTAAGAGTATGCGTGTTTTTGTAATAAAGATACAGTTGCCTACATAATAAAAAGCAAGTTAGCTGCAAGAGTATGTGTGCATGAAAAAAATAACTTTTGCGGTATTTGGAGGGTAAAACGTAGGTAGGTTTCCAATCTTGTTATAAAGTGATCACTGGGTTAGGGCTTTGTCTATATAAATTATAGTCATGGAATGGAGAAATAAAACACAAGGGCCGTCTGGATTATAGAACTTATTTGTCCGGGATTTGGTAATTTTTGGGGGATAAAGGAAAGATTTGGTTGGAGAGATGAGAATAGGTGAAAAATAAGCAGAAAGCAGAAAAATAAAAAAAGAGATCGCAATATACGAAAGTTGTGGTTGTTAGAAAGAGTATTTCTTTTTGAATTCTTTTATAAATTCTGGTGTCGAAAAAGTGGCAATGAGAGAAAACCGACAAAGTCATTTGTTTTTGTTTTTTTTCCTCTCTTCATCCCTTATTTTGCCATCTCATTTGAACTCTTTGTTTTGGAAATAAATAAAACAGAAATATTTACTTCAAAAACAACTTTTTCTGTCGTTTTAGGTTAATACATTGTTATAATGTTTCAATGTATTTGTGCTTTATTTCGTAATGATACGATTTTGGATATGTATGCGATGAAGTTATTGCGTTTCTATTTGTTTTTATTTAGTTTTTGCTCTAATACGCTTGAAGATCTGTAATAATTGTATTACCGATTGGTATTACAAAGTATTAAAAGTATCGATTGTCGTTAAAGCGTTAACGAATAATGAAATTGAAAATTTTGATCAATCCTGAATCTTTTAAATGTTGATCGACTGTCTGGTATTTCATAATCAAGTCATATATAGGACAGTGGTTTTTTGAAATTATTCTTAAGGAAAAATATAAAAGTAGATGTCCCTTTTTTTGGGAAAAAACTTAAAGGATTGATGTTGGTTGACAATTTTTGAAGCTTTTCTTTTGGAAAAAAAATTGTTAGTTGCAATTATTATGAAGATACAGTGTACTTTATGGACCTTCTTTTCTTAGCAATTTTGTTGGGAAACTGTGAAATTTGATGAAATATTTCTTTAAATGACTTTTTGGTATCTATAGGTACTATTAAATCATGACTATTTGATACTCAAAATTCAGAAAATTTTTAATATTGATCCGTTTTGTAAATACAGAATTTTGAAAAAAAGTTTAAAAATATTTTTTAAATCCAAAATTTTTTTTTAAATTTTTTTGAATACAAAATATTATTTGGGCAATACACAGGGTGATTCACGAGCGTTGTGCCAAAAATGTAGAGCGTGTAGGGGTCTATTCCCCCCGTTTAGCCGGGAGGGGCAATTTTATTAAAAATTGACTTATTTTGTAAAAAAAAAAATATTAAAAATCAACGGCTTCGCTTACAACACCGTGCTATACCTTTCTGAAAAGCCAAAAACTTCTTCTTTCACTTTGTTTTAAAATTAAATTGTTTAAACGAATAGTTTAAAAAAAATAAATTTTCAAACTCAAAATTTAAAAAAAAAGCAAAAAAAACATTTTTGAACTAATTTGTTTCAAAATTTTATGTAATTAAGTACTAATTTTGTTTTCAAAATTCAATGCCGTTGTTAATTTTAAGTCGAAAACAGAAAACCGGATGCAAAAATATCTTTTCATTTTTGAGAAATCTATTGGGATATCTTTCAGCGTAGAGTCTTTCGGCTTCCCGATCTCGACAACAAGTGTAGCAGAAGTTCCTGTCCGCCAATTCTTCTCGTGCGTATAAGTTTGTTATTGTGAGGTGTTGATGAGTTAATATTTTAATATATATAAATTACACTGATCGGACTTTTTTTGTTCGAGAAAATCTAATAACAAAAAAAAACGGTTCTATGGGAGGTACCGTTTGGGAGCAATACAAAAATTCTATATGTAGCATGTAAAAGTTATGAAAAATATGTCATTTTTGAGGTAAAAAAAAAAATTGCATCCGTCAAATTTAATGGTAGGTCTGTCTGTCCAGATGTTGGATGAGAGATGGATTATTTGAGACTCCACTAGGCATTTCATGTCTTGTCTAAGATAAGTATGGTTTAAGATAAGTATGGTTTTAGTAAAGATATGTAGAGCAATAAAAAGGTAAGTGCATATTTTTATATTGTGCGAGGTAGCTTTATTGCACAAATATGTAGATATGAAACTAGAAAGGAATAAAAATAGTATTACATTACACAGTAGCAGGTACGAACAAAATTGTCGAAAGTCAATTCAATATTCTTTCATGAAAAGTGAAAAATAAATTCTCTCATTAGTTTCAAACTAGCAATTCCTTGCAAACAAAAAATACAAAACAAAGAATTCCAGGAAATAATGTGACCCATATTTTGAAAACCTATAACTTGGTAGTAGGGTCAACGAACTTTATTTTTGCTTGCAAAAATCTGCCTGAAGCAGAAAACGAAACAAAAATTCCCCGAAAAATATTCCCTTTACCGTCACAAATAACAACAAGGCGGGCAGTATTTTGACGTTTTATAATTTTTCATCTTCAATTTTTCTTCTCTCTTTACTCGTTCAGAAACAAAACTCAATCAAATCTTCTCTTTCTTGCTTCTTGTTTTCATTCTTTCATTCTACTTTCCAATTTATTCCCCTTGCTTCTTGCTTTTTTTGCTTGCTTTCAGCGCCACACCGTTTGCGGATATAGCTGGTCCTTCAGAATCTCCAACCATTCCACGACTATAATTTATATAGACAAAGGGTTAGGGTGTGCACAGCGTGAAACTGTTGCATACACGGGGGCCTACTGGTCCATTGTGATCCCCTATGAAAATAAAAGTTAGCATCGATGCTCATCAAAATTGCCGATTAACGTTTGCCATTGAGACCTGTGCTAGATCATCAAGTTCTCCAACAAACCTGTTCCCGAAATGACGGAATCGGCAAGTTTGGAGGTTCGAACAGTCACAGAGCAGGTGTTTAATGGTTTCTATTTCTTCCTCATCCTGACAGCTCCTACAGAAATCGGGTGCAAATGCCCCTATCTTGTTGGAAATTGTGCCAATGGCGCAATGACCCGTAAGTACACCTATCAAGATTTTAATGTTCCTTTTACTCAGCGATAGAATATACCGATTTTCCTTTTCATTTGTGTTAGGCCATAAACTTCTAGAGACTACGCAATCGTCCCTGGATTTCCAGGAGTTATTGATTTTCTCTTTTGATTTAAGGTCTATCTTCCTCTTGAGTACCCCAATCGGGACGAGTGCTCCCCTAACTGAATGGTCGCTGCTAGTTGTGTCTGCTTCTGACCCTTTCCTGGCTAGTTAATCTACTATTTCGTTCCCTTCTATATTGCTATGTCCAGGAACCCAGCAGAGCTTAACCTGGTTAGTGTGGCAGATTCTATTTAATTCCTTCCTACAGTTTAAAACTTCTTTTGATCTTATGGTCTCACTGGCTAAGGCTTTGATAGCAGCCTGGCTGTCCACGAAAAAAGTAATCTCCGAAGAGCTTAGCTTTTCATGATGTGCCAATTTAGCTGCTTTTTCAATGGCAAAGATCTCGGCCTGAAAGACACTACAGTCAGCTGGGAGTTTATACGACGCTCTGACGTTGAGAGATTGGCAAAACACTCCAGCACCTGTTCCTGATTCCATTTTTGAACCGTCAGTGTAGAAAGGGATACCCTGTTTATTTATAAGTGAATTAGGATCCCAACCCTGTCTTTCTGGTATGCAAATAGTAAAGACGGAATTTAATCGGTGGTCTCCATCACTCCTGGAATCGTGTCATATCTTTGTAAGATTGACCCGTGTCAATAAGTGCTGTGCTTCCAAAAACTCAGTTCTTTTAATCGAATTGCAGTTTTGGCTGCCGTGCACCTTATGAACTCATCCAGAGCCGGGAGATCCAAGATCTTTTCCAACCCAGCTTTTGGTCGTTAAGGTTTATTTTAAATCTACAAGGACTGGCTTACGTATAGAAGGTCAGAGTAGTGTTTCAGTCAAACAGGCCAAATAGAACATTCGCTCTTCCAGCTGTTTGAAATTTGTCACCGATTAGTGTTCTATAAACTAGCACACTGAGGCCAGAGATTGGTGAGTTTTCGTTCCTTCTGTGCAGCAAACGGTGTAAAAGTTTGTATGAAGCAAAGAAGACTTATTTTTCAAGAATAGGGACAGGATGGCGCCTCGAAAATCAGCACATCGTATCTTGATCTTCTTCGGAGTAAACTGTTATGACACTAATTCGCCTAGCGTTGTTGACAAGTGTGTCGTTTTTAATTTCGTGGCTACGCAAGCAGTTTGTGAGGAGCGATATAATCGAAATTTTGCATTCGATTGGATTTCTGAATATTTCTCTACCACGACTTCTCCGAATGATGTGCATCCGAAATAATGGCGACTCAAGAAGACGATAAAAGACTCTTAAGCACTATCCACATGAGCACGACCAACGAACGACGAATGAATGAAAAAAAAAGTGATTTTAGATGCGTTTCAAGTCCTACTTCATACTTCATACGTCATACTTTAATTATTCACCCATTATTCACTCGTTTTATATAACTTACTTACTTAAGGTGGCCCTATAGTCCGGGGTGGACTTGGGCCTCAACCAACAAACCTCTCCAATCAGCTCAGTCCCTAGCTAGCTGTCTCCAGTTACGCACGCCGAGTTGGTTGAGGTCATCTTCTACTTGCGCGCGCCACCAGAGCATTGGTCTTCATCTACTGGGGTGGATTCGAAGACTTTACGGGCCGGAGAATTGGTGTCAATCCTCTCCACGTGACCAAGCCATCTGAGTCTTTGGACCTTCACTCTTTTAGCTAGGTCAGTGTCACTGTACAGCCCATACAGTTCGCGGTTAAATCTTCTTTTCTTTTCACCGTAGAACCATGTAAGACTAGAGGCGAATGATCCTTTTGAACAATCTACCTAAATAATATAAAATTGTAGGGTAAACGTTATTTTTAAGAGAGGAGAGAGGGCATTACTACTCAATCGCTTTCTTAGCCCAAAGAAACAGCGATTAGCAAGAGTTATTTTCCTTCTGATCTCGGTGCTGATGTCATTGTCCGTGTTGATAGCAGAGCCAAGGTAGACAAAGTCCTTTACTACCTCGAAATTATATGCGTCTATCATGACGTTTTGTCCATGACGTCGGTGTTGGGAGTCCTTTCTTGATGACAGCATATACTTTGTTTTGCCCTCGTTGACCGCTAAACACATTTTTTCAGCCTCTGTTTGTATACGCACTCTTGACATCACGCTGCGTTCTCCCAATGATATCAATGTCATCAGCGTACGCGAGTAGTTGCACAGATTTCTGGAAGATAGTGCCTCTAGTTTACCCGCGGGAGTTCTGCACTATTTTTTCCAGTATGATATTAAAAACGTCGCATGACAGTGCATCACCTTGTATAAAGCCTTTTTTGACGTCGAAGGCGTCGGGATATCGTTACGGACTTTAATAGAGCACCATGAGTTCTCCATTGTCATCCTGCTCAGACGAATGAGTTTCGAAGGGAAACCAAAACTGGACATGGCTTTATACAGTTCTTCTCTATAGATGCTGTCATACGCGGCCTTAAAATCTATAAAAAGATGGTAGGTGCCGATTTGGAGCTCTTGTGATTTTTCCAGGATCTGCCGTAATGTGAATATTTGGTCGATTGTGGACTTTCCTGGTCTAAAGCCACACTGATATGAACTTATCAGTTTGTTGACAAACGCCTTCAGACGTTCACATAGTACTGCAGAAAAAATCTTATAGGCGATGTTTAGGAGGCTGATGCCTCTGTAGTTGGTGCAGTTTAGAGGGTCTCCTTTCATCAGGATCGGGTAAACAATGCTGAGGTTCCATTTATTGGGCATGCTCTCTTCCGACCATGTTCTGCAGATGAGTTGGTGCATGCTCCTTACCAAGTCATCGCTGGCTGATTTGAAGAGTTCGGCAGTGATGCCATCAGCTCTCGCGGCTTTGTTGGCTTTAAGCTTAGATATTGCAATCTTCACTTCTTCAAGGTCGGGTAGACGGAAATTTTGGCTTGCGTCGTCTTCATTGAATGGTTCATTCTGCCTGACAGCGGAATTTGATTCGTCATCGCCGTTGTACAGTCTGCAGCATTGATTGTGACCACTATGAGATTTCCCTGTTGGTCTTTACAGGCTTCAGTTCGTGCTCGGTAACCTGGAGTCATTAGTTTTACCTCTTGTTAAAACTTCCGAACCTCATTCCTGCTTTTTAGTCTCTCAACATGCTTGATCGGTCGCTTTTCATGTTTCTCTTTTTCTTTCTGAAAAGCTTGTGTTCTTCTCTCCTCTTCTGTTCGTAGAGCTCCCGTGCAGCGCTGGTTTGCATGTACCTGCCTGCATTCATTATCAAACCAAGGATTTCGTTTTGGTGGCCGCGTGGAACGCAGCACATTCGAGGCAGCATCCCTAATGGCTTCCTGGCAGTTCTGCCACTGGTTCTCAATACTCGATGCTGGCTTGACACTCGATCGGAAAAGGATGTGACGATCTCTTGCGATTGTAGCCGTCCGACGTTATACTCTTCTAGCACTTCCTGTTTTTGGCTTTGGTCGAGATATCCGCTGCACTACCTTGGCTGCAACGAGTTAGTGGTCCGAGTCGATGTTGGCCCCTCGAAAGGTTCGGACATCAATAATGCTTGAAGAGTGTCTTGCATCGATCGCAATATGATCAATCTGGTTGACAGTTGATTGGTCTGAAGACCTCCAGGTCCACTTATGGATGTTGAGATGTGGGAAACGCGTACTTGCTACTACTATGTTGCGCCCCGCTGCCGCTGCAGAATCGATAAGCCTGAATTCGCTATCGGAGGTTTTTTCGTGCAGGCTGTGTTTTCCAACTGTTCCACCAAAAAGATCTCTCTTATTAGTTTGGCGTTAAAATCTCCTAAGAAGGTTTTAATCGAAGCTAGGGCATTGCTCGTATGACTTGTCGAGGAGCTCGTAGAACTTGTCTTGGGTGTTGTCATCTTTCTCTTCTGTGGGTCGTGAGCGCATACTAGGCGAATTTAGCCTTTATGCGGATTGTCGTGAGGCGCTCGTTGACACCCAAGCCGAAACCAAGCGCTCTGGCATCCGCAGTCACTTGGTCCTTGTACCGTAGGTTCGGTCTTCCTTGTCGTCTCGAACCTGGGGTCAGGGATGAGAAGACTTTCTTGGCTGGAGCGTTGTCGTTCATTCGCTCGATGTGGGCGAGCCAATGTAGTCGTCTTTTCTTGGCCTTCTGGACTACATCCACATCTTGGTACATCAACCAATGATGTCTATGTCGTCCGCATAGCCTAGGAGCTGGGTGGACTTGTTGAAGATAGTGTTTTCCGTGCTCACACCTGCCTTGCGCACTATCTGCTCCAGGACTATGTTGAAGAAGTCACATGACAGCGCATCTCCTTGTCTAAACCCTGCGCATGTTTGGAATAACTCGGATGAGCTGTTACCTATTTGCACACTGCACTGCGTATTGTTTTGCGTCATGCGGCACAGCTGAATCAGTTTGTTCACGATCCCGATTTCAGACATCGCCATCATAAGCTCTTGGCGGGGGATGCTATCATAAGCAGCTTTGAAGTCGATGAAAAGATGGTGGGTTTCGACTTGAAATTCGTTGGTCTTTTCCAGGATCTGCATCAGTGTGAATATTTGGTCTATCGTTGTTCTGCCTGGCCTAAAGCCACACTGGTACGTGCCGATTATTGTGTTGCAGAAAGGTTAAGACGCTCACACAGTACGTTGGATAGGATTTTGTATGCAACATTAAGCATTAAGATATGCCACGGAGGTTTTTGCACGACATCGGATCGCCTTTTTTGTAGATGGGGCATATAGAGCTTATCGACCAGTCAGTGGGCATGCATTCTTCCTTCCACTCTTTGGTGATGACCTGGTGCATGCGGTTCATCAAAACAACTCCTCCATATTTAAAGAGTTCAGCAGGTATGCCATCTGACCCTGCGGATTTGTAATTTTTTAGCTTTTCTACTTCTTCTGTGCTGGGCGCTGAGACTGGGTCTTCATTGACTGGTCTTGCTTCTCTTTCGTCATTAGCTCGCTCGACATTTTTCGCATTGAGCAGCTGTCGGAAGTGCTGCTTGAAAACATGTACAATTCCCTGTGCTTGGGTGAATAGATTTCCTTCACTGTTTCGAAGACCCTGTGTCCCGGTTCCGAAAGCAGACGCTAATTGCTTCGACCTTTTAAAGAAACGTCGTGTGTTGTTCTTGGCCTGAAACTCTTCTAGATCTTTGAGCTGAGAAACTGCGGATGCAGTTCAAGTTAGTTTCCTTAGATATTGTAGACTCTCGCCTCCTCCCTCCCATTTTTCAAAGTGCTAAGTGAGAAATTCTCGAAGTTTGACTAACTGGATTTAACTTTTCTTTAACCTTCCGACCACAACAGGGGTGCTCTAACACCCCAGGCATTTTTAGTTTTACTGTAATTTTAATTTCGCTTAATATACCTACCTTTCTGCCGTTCTATATATTTGCCGTTTAATATCTCAAGTGTCAGTTGCTGATGAGTAGTCGCCGCGATAGATAATATTTTTTGGGTACGGGGGCAAAAGGTGTGCATTGGGGTTGTATATCATCCCATGTTGTGGTCCATGTATATGAAAATTTGTAGGACCTTCTTTTTTCTCTATATAAAATGGAGTGTAAAATGTAAATGTTAACGCGCTAATCAGTCACCGAATAAGTATACAGACGAATATATCTCAAAGAATAAGGATTACAACTGGCCAAACCTCATATGAACCGAAGTCATGATAAACATTCGCTTCAAGAATTAGCTGAAGGATGAAAGGGGGTTGCATGACACCCCATGTTGGACTCCAGGTGAGCCCCCTCTTAATAGGCAACAATAATCACGACGTGCAGTATGTAGACGGATACAAGACTGCAAAAGCCAGGATTGCATGTCTTAAATGCCAACGTCCTGTATACCCTGAACACAGGAAAGAGATATGTTTAAAGTTAATTTTTTTTTGTAAATATATTCATTTTTTCATGAGTTTAGTTTTTTTTAATTAATTTGAATTGTTAGGTCCGAATAAAAATTGTGTGTTGTCCTTGAAAGTATTTTTTTTAATTTATTCCTGGCTGGGATGCTGTGCAACCCCTGTTGTGGTGCATGTATATTTTAAATGTGTTGTGGTCGGAAGGTTAATTTTTCTAGGTACTGCGAGAAGCGCAGAAAAGTCCTCTTGGACCATGTTCACGAAGGCTACGAAAAAGAATGGTGGGACTATACAGATTGATAAACCAGCAAATAACAGCGCCAATTACCAATAACTTTGTCACCAACACAGCACGGAACACTTAAAAAAAAAAAAAGCAACAAAACAAACAAATTCGTTTTAGCAAAAAAGAGATCAATAAAAACTGAAAAACCAATCAAAATAATTCGCAGTTTATAGAAACAACAAAAAAACAAATAAATAGAAAAGCCATTCAGGTGTGTGCATGTGTAAAAAAAAAAACAATAAAACAAACAAAAAAATAGTTTCGATTTGTAATTCACTAGTTTACAATCTCTTCCTTTTTAGTGTGAAGATTGTATTTTGATTTTTCTGTTCTTGTTGTAATGTAGAAAGAGAGATTAAAAAAAATACAAAAATGACGAAAAAAAATTAGTAAACCAAAACAAAAACCCCACCCGACCCCATAAAATGGAGGAGCGGCGTAATCGTGTGTAATCCTTGTAAATAAAAACAAACAAATTCTAGAAGAAAACAATTTTAACTGTAAGAAGAAACAATGCGTATTTCGTTCATAAACTATTGACAGCAACGGTAACTCAGAAAATTATTAGAAAATAAAATAATTAAATAGTTAGAATTTAGAACAACAAAAACCGCTAGGATATACATAAATGTAGTTGTTCTATGAATTTAGAGAAACAAAAAACGTATGTAATTGTTCTCGTGTGGAAACAAACTCTACAAAAATAAACCTAACCTAAAACCGAATAAGTCTCTTCACATCATTTCATCGAGGGAAGAAAAACAAATTTAACTTAACGAAGTACATTTTAAAAACAAAAATAAAAAGACGTCCTTCCTTTCTTAATTCGCCCCAAAATAATAATCCAAAAGCTTTTAAACCCAGATTTTATTATAAACTAGCAGTTGCCCGCGACTTCGTCCGCCTCTCCCTCGTCCACCGGCCAGAGTATCGTCTCGTCTTGTGCATCATGCGCGCGTGGGAATTTTGTTCGGAAGTTATTGTAAAATTGCATTGCAGTCAACTCTCCCTAGGTCGTAATTCTCTTGAACTTGAAAAATTTGAGCATTTTTTATGATTCCCTTCAGTTGTTCATACTTAAAGCATTCCCTTGGGTAAACTCTCCCTAATTCTAATATCTCTCTTACTTCTGCATCGTTTTTTTTCGTTAAGTATTTTTTTTTTCTTTAAACTGAGCATATTTTTTAGTTAAGAAGCACATAAAATGATATTGTTTAAACACAATAATCTGCACAAATAGTGCAATCAATCACATTCACAAATCAATTGAACTCTCAAAATACTAATTTGAGCAGTTATTAGGCCAGTTCCACCTAACAACATCTCACTGAGATCTCAATGTCACCTTGACTGAGGCAAAATCATTTGGTGGAACATAATTCTCAGTTATCATTGAGATTTAATGGTTACCTTACTAATTGTTGCTGCACATATGTCAGCCACGTCAAATAGCTGAGTGAGAAATCGAATCCAAAATAATTTCATCTCAGAGATCTCAGAAAAAATCTCAGTTCTCACATTTCCACAGATTCTTCGCTGCTATTGGTCGCAGCTTAATTTTAAGTAGAATAAAGACTATCCAATACAAAAAGAATTTTACAATTCGAAATAGTAGTTCCTGAGATTACCGCGTTCAAACGAACTTTATATTGTATTGTATTGTATTGTTTGCCGTTTTTTCCACATTTTACACAAATTCTTCGCTCCTATTGGTCGCAGCTAAATTGTTTATAGCTTCAAGCCTTCCTTGATAAATGGACCATTCAACATTAAAAAAATTGTTCAATTTCATAAAGCAGTTCCTGAGATAAGCGCGTTAAAACGCAGAAAAATGTATATTTTTTGCCGTTTTTTCCATATTTTCCACAGATTCTTCGCTGCTATTGGTCACATCTTAATGTTAAATAGCCTAATGTCTAAGTCGATTAAGGCACCATCCAACACAAAAAGAATTATACCATTCGAACCAGTAGTTCCTGAGATTACCGCGTTCAAACAAACAAACTCTTCAGCTTTATATATTAGTGTAGATAAGTTAATAATTTGACATTATTCATAAAAAGAGTAGTTGGAATGTTTTAAATCAAAATTTAATTTTTTGTCTCTTCAAAATCTTAAGGAAAACAATAATTGCATTGGACTAGATTTGCTTTAATATTTTTTATTTTTTTTTAACTTAACTTTAACATAATTATTTTATTAATTGACTTGTTGTGTTTGCTCCCTATTTCTTTAGTTTATTATATTAAATAATATATATTATTAAAAAAAATATTATTAATTTGAAAACTATATTTAAAAATCTTAAAAAAATAATAAATATATAAAAAAAATCATATTTTTCGGAAAAAAAACAAATAAAAATATTTTGAAAATTGATGTGTTGTGGTTTTTTGTTTCATATGCCGTCAGAGCCGGTGACTTTGGCCACTGAATGGATTCTTTTTAGAAAAATTGTTAAATGGATTAAAAACTGATCATACTTGCCTTATTTAATTAACATATAGGGGCGGGGCACTTGCTGTTCTTACTACTGTAGTTTTTGTTTCGGAAAAAACTATCGTATTTTGTTTTCATTTCATTTTTGTTTCAAAATTATTTTTCTTTTTTATTATTCAAAACTTAGCTTCCACTTAAACTCGAACAATTTTGTTTTTTATAAATGCCTTTTAAAATAAATTTATTCATTTTTATAATTATGTCCATTCCAATTCCATGCATTCCCCATTTTCCCCACTCCTTGAAGTGGAAGAAAGATTAATAACTACAATAGCGTATGCTGTCCTTCTCATTCCTAATTTCTCAACATGGGTTCGTAGCAGGAAAATCAACGGCTACTAACTTAGCATTAATAGTCAATAGTACCATAACAAATATGGAAAACGGTTTCCAAACTGATATTATTTTCACTGACTTTGCGAAAGCATTCGATAGAGTCAACCACCAAATCTTGTTACACAAACTATCATCTCTTGGTATTCACTCTTCCCTATTAAAATGGCTAGAGTCATATTTAACTGCTAGAGTTCAATTTGTAAAAGTTGATGGCTTTCTCTCAAAACCTGTTTCGGTCCCGTCTGGTGTTCCACAAGGAAGCCATTTGGGTCCATTATTATTCTTGTTATTCGTCAACGACATTCCCGATATTTTTCAAAATTCAAACTGCCTTCTGTTTGCAGATGACCTCAAACTGTACCGAAAAATTTCTTGTCAAACTGTTTCCTTCTTCTGGATGATCTGTCGAAGCTTCATAACTGGTGTATGGAAAATAACCTTCTGTTAAATGTTTCGAAGTGTCAAATTTTATCGTGTTTCCGATATTCTAGTTCCATAGTATTTGATTATAAAATCAACAATACAATTCTAGAACGGGTAACTAGAAAGAAAGACCTAGGAGTTATCTTAGATACACAACTTTCATTCTTACCACATTATGATTGCATTATAAACAAAGCAAATCAAATGCTCGGTTTTCTAAAAAGAAATACCAAGGAATTCACAGATTCATATTCTTTAAAATCTCTTTACAATTCCTTAGTAAGGTCAGTCCTTGAATATTGTTGTATTGTTTGGAACCCATATTACAATAACTCAATTGACAGAATTGAGAGAGTTCAGAAGAGTTTTACAAGATATGCATTTTATAAGCTTAATTGGAGGATAGCAAGGCCTTCATACTATAGTAGATGCTTACTGTTTGGTATGTTATCTCTAAAGGATCGTCGGGCTTATTTTTCGATTATGTTTATAAGAGATATTGTAACACTGCATATCAATTGCACGCCTTTATTAACACTAGTTAATAGCGTCAGCGCACCTTCGAGATTTACACGATACCGTTTTCAATTTTACGAGCCGTTCCATCGCACAAACTATGGTCTTAATGAGCCCATTACGCGTTGCATAAGAGAAGTGAATTTAATTTGCAATAGGATCGATTTTAATCTTGATGTTTCGAGAGATTCGTTTAAAGAATATGTGTTGAATAACATTCGAACAATAAATTCACTTTAAATTTCTTACATTTTTAACTGATTGTAACCGTTGTATATGAGAAGTAAAGCATAGAATTATGTATCTTTTTATTTATTAAGTTATTAAACTATATAGCCCCCAACAATCTATTAAATTGTATCTAGTCTATAATGATTGTAATCAGATTGATGAAATAAAGTAAACTAAACTAATTTCTTGTCAATAACCAAAAACCAAAGTAAGTACAATGCCTTTCAATTTCATTCCGACGCCGACGGCGAAATTTACTTAAAAAAATTCCAATTCGGTTACACATATTGATGAAAGCAATCATCATATTTTTAAATGCTTTATTCATCTTATTGACGAACGCTTTCCTCATATACATGAATGATTTCTTGATAATCAAATCATCATATCGATGAATATATTCATTATACTTATGAGAAACTCCTTTAGTGGAGTCAATGAAGCTCAAAAAAGGGCGTTTTCAGAAAGTCCTCAGAAACAGCTCGGATTTGGAAATTTTTTTCCAATTTTTTTGTTTTTTTATATTCTTTAAAGTCTGAAACATTTCATTTGGGGGAAATAATTGATTATATTGTTTAAACAATTTTTATATCTATATATATAAAAATGAATGTTGGTATGTATATTACCTATAGACTCATAAACTACACGTTTGATCATGTAATAACCTTTGGAAAAGTTGTTGTGCATAAACCCGGGATGGTTCCTGAGTTGGAAAAACTAATTTTTATTGAATTACGTGCGAGAAAAACGCAAATGAAAATTGGGTACCTGTAAATTGTTATCGATAATTTCGTTGATTTATCGATATTTTCATTCGATATATTGACCACAGAGCAGATACAGAGAGAAAACCTCCCAAGGTATTTTGCCGCGAAGCTAGGCAAATTGACGGGCCACGCTTTAAATGTACACTTACGTACATGTGTGCATACTTATACGCAGCTGACTCTGATTACATGAGAATGCATGCGTAATTACACGAACAAAAATACCACAAATCACTAGATAGAAATACGAATAATCTATGACCACAAATATTATGGAAAGAATAATTGTTGTATGATCCGGGGACATACAATAATGTATGATCCAGGGACATACATAAATGTATGATCCAGTTTAATATATAGCTCATTTGACAAATGAGTCCTGTGGTGCACCAATCGGCCTATGGAAGCACTAACTTGCTAAGAGAATTACGACATTTATCAACTAGCGCCATATCGGTGGCCAGAGGTGACTCTAGCTTTTACAGAGAATATAAGTTTAATATATAGCTCATTTGACAGATGAGTACTGTGGCGCACCAATCGGCCTATGGCACAGATGAGTTAAAAGGGAGATGGGAAACCAAGCTGTCAAAATGACAATGTCTGCAAGCTGCGGTCAAAGTTTACTGCAAGAGTATGCGTGTTTTTACCAATACTATCTCAGTAAACTTTGACATACCACCTGAGTTTTGTTGCTGTTTTTTCTCATTTATTCACATACACGAGTCACGGTAAAATAAAATTTGCGGTATCCGGAGGGTAAAACGTAAGTCAGTTTCCGATCTCCTTTTGTCTCTGCCTATGGAAGCATTTACTTGCTAAGGGAATTTTGACACATGTCAACTAGCGCCATATCGGTGGCCAGAGGCGACTCTAACTCTTACAGAAAATATAAGTTTAATATTGTAACAAGAACGACTCACTGAACACACACACCGGCTGTCATCTGCAAACACCATCAGTCATCTCTTTCTAGCAGCAAAAGTCAATCTCCACATTGTCAAGAGAATCTTCAGATTGACAGACAAGAAGAGAAGAAGAAGAAACCAGACCACGAGTAAGAGGCAGTTGGCTAGATTTACAAGAGAAACCAATAAAGATGATTTAATTTAAAAGTGTTTGGTTTCATAACTAAGAGAGATTGGTTCTTGCAGGTGTTTTTCTGTGTCGGAATTTAACGAATCCCCTAAAATCGTAACATTGGTGTCAGAAGTGGGATTCTGGCAGGATGGCACAAGACCAAAAACTCGAAGAAATCCTTGAAAAATTAACCTTACTTTCGGATACCGTGGTAAGACAAAATACCGAAATTACTGAGTTGAGGAATGAACAACAGAAGCAGCTTTCTGAGATGCGAACTATGAGTGCTTCAACATTCGTTGAGAAGGTTTTTCAAAGTTCAACCCCAGCAACTCCTACAACACCTCAATCAGGCGAGCAGCCTCCCAAAGACAAAGCGAACGACGACGACGTGCGCAAGAGTGCTGACAACGTTGCCACCATTGCAAGTTCGTGCAAGATAAAAGCTCAGACTTTCGACAGCAGTGCAGCTAATTGGTGTGATTATCGTCTGCAGTTTGAGATAGTCGCAGAAGCCAATAAATGGGATAGTCACCAAAAAGCTCAAGTTCTCGCATCTATGCTTCGAGGAGAAGCTGTTTCAGTCCTCTCGAATCTTAGTGTTAGTGATCGCAGTGATTATAGTAAACTGGCTTCCGCTCTAGAGCTGAGATTTCTTTCTCAGCAGGCGTTTATTACCCACGCAACGTTAAGAAGCAGACGACAGCGTTTTAAGGAGGATTTGTGTGCTTTTGGTTGTGATATACAACGTCTTACGCGAGTTGTTTTTAAAAATTGTCCACATGAAGCCCAGGATTGCATCGCAATGATGCAGTTTCTTGACGGAATAAGTGACCGCTCGATACAAGATTCTGTTAGGGTGACTAATCCAACGACACTAGCTGACGCTTTAAACAAGGCCATATCAATCGAAGCCGCGCATATATCTACGCAGACGAGTCATTTAGCTCGTATTGCAGTAGTTGAAGACTGGAGACAACATCAAAATCCTTTTCGTCGTCGAGAGAACGTTCGGAACACAGCCGGTGACTCAAGCTGAAAGACCTCAAATATCTCGTACCTACTTCAGTGATCAGTCTGGTGGATTCCTTGTACCTGTTTCCATCGGTAATGTTACTTATCAGATGCTGATCGATACTGGATCGTCAACTACTATAGCAAGACGAGGTATAATCCCAAACGGTACACATTTACAATCAAGCAAGTCCATTATAAAGACATTGTATGGGAACACTTTCCAAGTTTCCCATGAGTGGCGGACTACCTTGCAACTAGGTAGATTTAAACGGCGTGTTAAACTGAAGGTAGTGGATTTCGCTCTATCTGCCAACACTCAAGGAATCTAGGGCGTCGATGTTTTGAGACCATCTAAAGGCATTTTAGATTTTTCATCAAATGTTTTATCCATCAGAGGCGAGAGAATTCCGCTGATGAGTGAATACTGTTTATCTCCACTTTCCCAAACTGGTGATCAGGGTGAAGAAAACATTCGCGTTATTTCCCTCACAATATCCGATTGCGTTGATCTTTCTCCGCAGAGTGAATCATTTGTCTATGCCCAGGCTTCTGGCCTTGCGACTGTCGAAGGTGTAGTTAACCCTATTTATAGTGATTTACCTAAAGGGTTGTTGGTAGCAAAATCGTTAAATCGTAACGAAGAAGGCATCATCCTAGTGCGACTCGCAAATGTAGCTGACCACATCGTGACACTTTCGTCTCAAACCAGAATTGCTACGTTCGAAGAAGCTATCTGCATGGATCCAAGTGACATTGTTGACAGAGAGATGCCACCGCATCTAAGTGACCTTTTGGAAGAGTCGCAGAAAGATCTTTCACCGTTGCAAACAGAAGCTTTAAGGTCACTTCTACTCGAATTTCGTGATATTTTCTCGGCGGGACCGGAGGACTTGGGGCGAACCAAAATTGTTAAGCACACAATTGACGTTGGTTCTGCGAAGCCCGTAAAACAACTACCACGGCGGCGTCTCCCAATAGCAAGACACGAAGAATCTCGACAAATAATAGATGACATGCTCAAGCGCGATATTATTGAGCCATCTTCCAGTCCATGGGCATCCCCATTTATCATGGTAAAAAAAAGGATCGATCTACCCGGTTTTGCGTAGATTACCGCAAACTTAATCACGTCGCCATCAAAGATTCGTTTCCTCTACCTAGGATTGATGAAACCTTGGATGCTGTGGCCGGATCTTCTTGGTTCAGTACCGTCGATTGTCAGTCCGGTTATTGGCAGGTAGAAATGGATCCACGTGATAAAGAAAAAACGGCATTCGTGACTCGTGATGGCTTATGGCAGTTTAAAGTAATGAGCTTTGGACTCACTAATGCTCCTGCGACATTCGAACGCCTGATGTCACATGTACTGCGTGGTCTTCCAATGGAACAGTGCCTTGTATTTCTGGATGACGTCTTTATTCATGGTAAAAGCTTTGAGGTTATGTTTACTAATTTAAAAGTTGTTTTCAGTCAACTGCGTGCTGCGGGTTTAAAAATCAACCCTTCTAAATGCCATTTGTGCCAAAGAGAGGTTCGTTTTTTGGCTCACGTTATCAACGAAAAGGGAGTGCTTCCCGATCCTTCGAAAATTGAAGCCATTATAAACTGGCCGAAACCAACAAATATTTCTGTTTTGTCGGCCTATGCACTTACTACAGGCAGCTTGTGCCAGATTTTACCAAAATTGCTCGCCCTTTTCATAAGTTAACGGAGAAGAACACGCCGTTTATTTGGTCCAAAGATTGTGATGAAGCATTCCTGAAACTTAAAAAGTGTGTTACCACACCTCCGATCTTAGGGCATGTCCACCGTGGTAGCGAATTTATATTGGATACTGATGCCAGTGATCGAGGAATAGGTGCGGTTCTCACGCAAATTCAGAACGGACAGGAAGTCGTTATAGCTTACTTTAGTAAGGCACTAAGCAAACCTGAAAAAAATTATTGTACTACCCGAATGAAGCTACTTTCAATGATCAAGGAAATTGAACATTTTCATGCCTACCTTTATGAATGTGAATTCTTGATTCCAACAGATCATGCAGCTCTCCAATGGTTGCTGTCATTTAAGAATCCAGAGGGACAACTCGCTCGCTGGTTGGAGAGGTTGCAACAATATAACTATCGGATTCAACATCGCCAGGGTACAAAACATGCAAACGCCGATGCGCTCTCACGAAGGCCGTGTATTGATGAAGATTGTCACCACTGCCCAAATAAAGAGATAAGATGTGATGGTGGATTGGAGCTCTCCGTTAAAACAATGTTGTGTATAGACAGCGAATTGGACTCCGAGCAGTTAAAGCTAGCGCAAGCGAAGGACAGTGTTTTGTCACAAGTTCGCGAATGGGTAGATGAAGGTCGCCGACCAGATTGGAGGTGTATATCTGGTGAGATCAATCTTTGCAAGGCATATTGGGCTCAGTTTGCCGCATTGGTTATGAAGGATGGACTTCTATGTAGAAAGTGGGTGTCCAATTTGCTGCGTGAACCTGACCGCCTCCTGGATATTGTACCCAAGTCTCAGATACCTACAGTGATTGAAATGTTTCATAACACACCTTTCGGCGGGCATTTTGGATCAAAGAAAACCCTAGAGAAAGTGCGAAAACTTTTCTACTAGGTCGGCGCAGGTCAAGACGTTTCCCTATATTGCAAAGCTTGTGACATTTGTGCGTCGAAGCAAGGCCCGAAAAGCAAGACGAAAGCCGAGCTGAAACTCTATTTAGCTGGTGAGCCGTTTCAACGTGTAGCAGTCGACATTTTGGGACCACTACCATCGACCAAGAAGGGAAACAAATATGTTCTGGTATTGATGGATTATTTCACGAAGTGGGTTGAAGTCTTCGCTCTGGTGGACCAAACAGCCGAAACTGTAGCCAGAAAACTGGTAGATGAAGTGTTCTCTCGTTTTGGTGTACCACGGGAGCTGCATTCCGACCAAGGCAGAAACTTCGAGGCTGGACTTTTTCAAGATGTCATGCGAATCATGGGAATCCATAAGACAAGGACAACTCCTTTACATCCTCAGTCTGATGGCCTGGTGGAAAGGATGAATAGGACGATTTTACAATTTTTATCGAAATTTGTCAACGATAAGCAAGATAATTGGGATGACTGCCTGCCACTATTTGCCACGGCTTATCGTGCCGCACAACAAGAAACCATCAAACAATCTCCTTTCCGGATGCTCTTTGGAAGAGAGATGAGACTGCCATCTGACTTGCTTTTTGGATCCACACCAGAAGAATTGTCTGTTAGCGATTATGCCAAAACACTGCGAGAACAGCTGGGAGAGATACATGAAAAAGCTAGATATCAGATGCACCAAGCCGCTGCAAAAATGAAGTCTAGGTATGACATAACATCAAATAATTTTCGTTTTCAGGTTGGGCAGTTCGTGTGGTTTCATAATCCTAAATGCACCGTTTGAGTTTGTCCGAAACTACATTCGGACTGGGATGGACCCTATCGTAAAATGGAGTTAATTACAGATGTTATTGCCAAGATCCAGAAGTTGCCTAAAAGTAAACCAAAGATCGTTCACATCGACCGCTTAGCCACTTATCGAGGAAGCAATCTTAGTCATTGGGAGCTTTGGGAGCAGTCTTCCACCTTACACGCTCCAGTCCAAGAAGGGGGGAGTGTAACAAGAACGACTCACTGAACACACACACCGGCTGTCATCTGCAAACACCATCAGTCATCTCTTTCTAGCAGCAAAAGTCAATCTCCACATTGTCAAGAGAAACTTCAGATTGACAGACAAGAAGAGAAGAAGAAGAAACCAGACCACGAGGCAGTTGGCTAGATTTACAAGAGAAACCAATAAAGATGATTTAATTTAAAAGTGTTTGATTTCATTACTAAGAGAGTTTGGTTCTTGCAGGTGTTTTTCTGTGTCGGAATTTAACGAATCCCCTAAAATCGTAAGAATATGTAGCTCATTTGACAGATGACTGCTGTGGCGCACTAGCTGACCCGGCAGACGTCGTCCTGCCTTGATTTGAAGAATTAAATGAAACTCCCGAAGGTTTCTCGGATGGTACAATGAATTTTCAGCTGTTGGCTCATAGTCATTCCAATGAATTTCAAAAACTCCTTGACGGAGTTTCATTTAATTCTTCAAATCAAGGCAGGACGACGTCTGCCGGGTCAGCTAGTTGTTTATAAAGAGAGATCCAAAAACGACGTTTTTGATAATTGGAGTGTTTAGGTTGCATTAAGACTAGAAAAAAATCATATCGAATGGGGGGTCTATTGTCCCCCGTTTAGCCGGGAGGGGCGATCTTATAACAGAAAAAACCTATTTTTCAAAAAAATATTAAAAATCAACGGCTTTTCCCCCAATGCCGTGTTATACCTTCTTGCAAAGCTAAAAAATGCTTCTTTCATTTTGCATTTAAATAAAACTGTTTTCAAGAATAGTTTTCGAAAAAATCGAAATTTTCAACTTTTTTTTGTCTTCGAACTAATTTTTTTCGAAATTGTATGTAGTTAAGTACTATTTTTTTTACAATTAAATGCGGTTACAAGTTCTCAGTGTGATCAAGAAACCGCATGCCTTAATGTCTTCTTGTTTTTGAGAAATTAAGAAAAAACCAAAAAACTCAGAAAATTTTGATTATATTTTGTTCTATTTATTCGAAAAAATAATACTTGCAAGTAATTTTGTGAATTTTTTTCTGAGTGTTTTTAGTTTTTTCTTAATTTCCCAAAAACAAGAAGACATTAAGGCATGCGGTTCCTGGATCACACTGAGAACTTGTAACCGCATTTAATTATGGATAAAAATAGTACTTAACTACATACAATTTCGAAAAAAATTAGTTCGAAGTTAAGAAAAAATGTTCAAAAATTCGTCTTTTGACTTTGAAGACGATTTTTTCAAAAACTGTTCCTTAGAACATTTTTTAGCTTTGCAAGAAGGTATAACACGGCATCGGGGGAATAGCCGTTGATTTTTAATATTTTTTTGAAAAATAGTTTTTTTTGTTATAAGATCGCCCCTCCCAGCTAAACGGGGGACAATAGACCCTCCATTCGATATGATTTTTTTCTTGTCTTGATGCAACCTAAACACTCCAATTATCAAAAACATCGTTTTTGTATCTCTCTTTATAAACATTATAAAAATTGTTTAAGCAATATAAGCAATTATTTCCCCCAAATGAAATGTTTCAGACTTTAAAGAATATAAAAAACAAAAAATTTGGAAAAACAAAAATTCCAAATCCGAGCTGTTTCTGAGGACTTTCTGAAAAAAAAGCTTCATTGACTCCACTACTTTACATATAGAAGAACATCATATTGGCGTATTAATCATATTTATGAACGATTTTATATCATTTAGTCCATCATATTGCCAAATTCTTTCATCATATGTTTTCTTATTTCGTCACATTTAATACATCAAATTGTTGAATGCGCTCATATTAAGGAATGATTTCTACTTATCCGTCATATTGATGAAAGAAATTATAAAATTTTTTGTTATTTATGATGGATTTATTCATTATAATGACGAATGCTTTAATTTCTTTACATATGTTAAAAAAAGCATTTCAAAAACACTTGTAACGAATTAACAAATGAAAGGACACTACGGCGTATACGTAACATGAATTATGAGGAAGGGATTTGCTTTCTTCAACTTCTCTTGACCTTACTTGACTATTTTGCGTTTGGATTGTACCTTTATGTGGCTTTTTGGTATTTAATGCGACAGAAGGTACTAAAACAACAAAAGCTAATATCCTTAATCTAAAGAGAACTCTTAAGAACACTTTTACTTCAGCTAATCATCTCTGGGGTCATACCAATGTCAATGTAGATATACACTTGAAACTGTTGTTTTTTAAGGTAGTGATAATAAAAGTTCATCAGAGTGCCATGATGTTCTAAGTCTTCCTTAAAGAAAATATAAAAGACGTTTTTATGGCCTCCCCTTTTTATGGGTGATACAGATATTTTCTTACGTCCCCTATATACAGCCTCAAACAAGGACGATTGATTTTGATTTGTGGAAACGATGCGTAGGTATCACTGAGATATCTTCAACATCTACATATTTTATGAATGACGGTAATCCAGGGTAAGCGTTCAAAAGGGATTCGTATAAGCAACCAATAGTCTTCAATTTAATGGAGCTAAATCCCAGGTTTACGGATGAATATTTGAATTCATGCAGCCATCTAAATGGCAAGAAGAAAATTATGCCAATTTTATTTTAACGAGCACTTGTGGATTTCGAGATCTTGGGAAGTGGCTTATGGTAAGATTATGGAAGCTACGAAGAAATCATAGTTCAATTCAAACAACAAATTATTAAGAGACGAAAATAACAGCTTCTCTGGGCCACAAAGCAACGCAACGATCTATTTTACAAAACAAAACAACCAATACAGCAAAAAGCATTTCCATGTCAAAAGCACAAACAAAAATCTATTGTTTATAAACATTCATGAACTTCTTTTCTCTGATCAAGATCGGTCAAAGACCTCTGAAGCTGGAATTGGAATTTGGAATGTCTTGCATAAGCAATATTCTCAAATTGAGTAAATTTGTTAACACTACGATTGTTTACTTACTGGATGCAAGGGTGAAGGCTATTAAAACTGCAGTGGCTGATGAATAATTAGAAGTTAATTCTGTTATTCACACTATGAGGCTGCCATAGGGAATGGATTTTTGTTTTCTGTTTGGGAAAATAACAGAGGCGGATTTTAGTGAACATAGTTACGATAGGAACGTTCAAAGAATTTGATATTAAAATGTTTCTGAATGTATTCGGTTGAGAGAATTCATTTTTCAATGTATAAATTGCTCCGGATAGTGGGATGAATATAGTTGTCGAAATCCTCGCTTACTTTACAAGAAGTCTTGTGCTTCTGAGCAAAACGGCCCTGAACAAATGCATTTGAATAATTATACGGGCATGTGTGGCACAACACACTTCACCATCAACCATCAGTGGATTTGGAATAAAGAGATTTTATACAAAATCAATAAACAAACAAATGGGTGGCAATAAACAAACCCTTATTAAAAACACATTCAATTGATGCAATCAATTGGAGAAGGGGATTCATATAGTTTTTAAAAGAATTTATCGAATTTGTTCATCAGAAAGGCGTTGTTGCTGGGCGACTATTTAAAAGAATTAATTGGAAAATGAAAATTTCAATAAAAAGTTTCATTATTTGCCATTTTCCAAACTTTGAAACAAAAATGTTGTAAAAGGTTTTTTCCATTCTTAAAACAGTTTTGTAATCCGTATTTGTAAAGACATAAACGTGTGTACATTTTCTGAATTGAAGGAAACTACTAAAGAAGAAAAATGTGTCGTAATGTTTTAGAGAAAAAAACTAATTTTTGTTTTCATTATCGTCGTCGGCCTGGCAGATGAAATTTCTATTTCATGTGCCCCACAATCGGGATCCGCTTCCGGCTTCCTGCAGCAAGTTCTTCAATCAATTCCGATTGTTGTATATCGTCTTTGATGTCCACCACCGCGTGCAAAGTTGGTCTGCCGCGCTACTTCCTACCGCAAAGGAATTCCCGGTCCCCTCCAGGTGTCCAGTCCAACGGAGTCTACCAGGCTTCATTTAATTTAATTCTCAGTTCCTCGTTTCGTGGTGAATAAAAGATAACAGAACCAAGATCATCAACCTTCCGTATTCAATGAAACGTGGCATACGAATGCTCAGATTGCCCAGTAGGTTCCTAACTCGAAAAGAGGGAAAAATGTCATCATTAAAATGACTGGATTAAAACATTTTTCCTTTTGCTCTTTAAACTTTAACCAACAATTTCTGGTAGGTTCGTGGCCCGTGAGCCGTGAGTCGTGGCACCAGTTACCGAACAGTTTACGGACCATGAGAAAGAACATGCTGCGAAAAAAGCCTTAACTGAGTTCAGTGGCGGATTAAGGGTTGAGGGCGCCATAGGCAAGCATCTCACTGGCGCCCCTATATAGAAATTTCTCGTACTGTAGTTTGACCGAAATCGCTGCATCGCACCTAAAGAAAAGGCGTTGAAATAGGGGCCAAGGAAAAAGAGACATAAGATCTATTAGTATTGTCTGAAAGATCTTATAAATTTTGTTAATTAATGATCTGCCGCAACGTAAATTTTGTAAACCAAGTTAACTCGAGTTGGTTCTTATGCAAACCAAGTGGCAGCTCGGTTCTAAAATCGGATTGCCCTCAAAATCAATCTAGAAAGAACTTAAAAAGCAGAAAAATTAAGTTTTACATCCGTCGAAATCTTTGCCACCCACTGATGAACTTCGACCATTTGGTTATTTGCCCCTACAATAAGTAAAATCAATACCTATTCAAAAACGCATAAAAAATAGAAGAAAGCTAAGAGCCATTTTCTTCACTATTTCTCAACTTGTAGGAAACTCTCAAGTTGGCCAACTCTAGAGTTGAGAGAAACTTGAGAGTTGAGGGATAAGTTGAAAATCGTTTTTCTTCACTACTTTAAATCTCAACTCGAAAGTTTAAATTCAAAAATTGGATTCTCTAATTTTTTCAAAATTTCCCTTTGATATTTTTGACAATTACGTTTGTTTCAACTTTCGATTTGAGTTTATGTCTATATTTTTTACTGGGAAAGAAGCACATTCAAAGATGCGCTAGAATTCTATGCCTAAGTCGCGGCCAGAACAAGCGTTCAAGAATATAATTGAAATGTGATTCTTTTTGATTGGTAGTTTGGTGGCGTTGGTAGTTTTTGTGTGCAGTGTGTGTGTGCAGTAGAAGTGCTAGTGGTAAATACTAGTTTTCCCGAAAAATTCTAAGCTGCAAATAATTTCTATTCATTATTTCAATATGAAATTTTGACAGGGGATAATCATCAACATTTTTTGAAAATTTGAATTTGAGAGAAAACACTCAAGTTTGCCTCTCAACTTCTACTTTTTTCGGAAGTTGAGAAAATCGGAAGTTGAGTAACTTGAGAGTTGAGAATCAAGAGTTAAAATGTTCAACTTTGAGTAAAGAAATGTAAAATCAGGAGTTGAGAAAAAATATCCTCAAGTTGACTTCAACTTCGAGTGAAGAAAACGGCTCTAAGTCGATTTCCGAGTTGGCAAACCGAGTTGACTCTGTACCTACTGTAAGAGTAATTGCTCAGGACCGATTTTTATTCTAACAGAAGATGCAAGTGCAATTCGAGTTCACAAGTTTGTTACTTTAACAACCACGTATGAACTCACATTATTTGCCACTTGTAAGTATTACTGCGCCCGAGCGCCCCTTTGTTGTCGCGACCCTAGGCAAGTGCCTAGTTTGCCTTTAGAATAATATGCCACTGACTGAGTTAAGTATTGTAATTTTAGTTTTTTCTGAAATATGATCTCAAATATTTTCATGTTTTATACTCTTTTTTTCCATAAATATTAAAAACAGATTATATTGAAAATAAACATTTTTCCTATTCTCGAACATCTTATTTTGATTGTTTCCTAAACCCCAACACGGAGTTTCCTATTTTCGAACACTGTAACCAAAAAGTCATTAGTGGTTAGAAAACTATTTTAAAACCAACATTTTCGTTCTTATTGCATATTTTTCATTTAATAAAAATGTAAATAATTGTAGGATAGATTTGCAAAAATAAAATAAATAAAAATCACATTTGACATATTTTTATAGGTATTTACTTAGTTTCATCTTAAAAATAAATATTATGTACTTAAGTTCTATTTTTTGAAATATGAAGTGCGATTTATAAATTAGAAACCATTTTGAAAATCTTCATTATATGTAGTAGTTGTCACATCAAGTTTCAAGGAAAAAAAATTGTTTAAATAATAGTTAGGGGGTAAATTTGTTAATTTAATAGTTTTTTTTTCAACGTTTCCTGTTTTTTTTTATACATAAGCTCCCCAAAAGATCCATAGCTGTTTCCTTCTCCATAAATTCTCCTGTCTTTGATTTCCCAAAGATTCTGTATCTATAGGATTGACATCAGGCAGTTGCATTAAGTTCATTGAATTAAGCTCCATCTAATGAATTGTTTCCCCATTTGTGTGAATTTTGGTATTGTCCTGCTGAAAAATCACAGTGATCTGCCAGAATAGGTAGGGTAAAGGCACCAGTCTCCGGTCATATAACTTTTTTTTTTACTTTCAATGTAAATATCTTTATTTCTATTAATGTTTCATTCAAATCTTAATATTTTGCTAAGACTATAGATATTTCTCAGTAGTTCGGTGTACGAATGAATTGAAAGTAACTTTAAACATTGAATTAATAGAACGATTTCTTAAAGAGGGCGATATTCTGGAGTCTCCTCACGATTGTTCTAGTCTCCGGACGATCTTAAATGGAGTCTCCGGACAGTTCTACTTAAAAGCTCAAAATCTTTTTTCTCTTAAGTGTTGAGTTTATAGCAATTCATTGTCTACATTGATAATTATTTCCTGATTGTTTGGCATCTAATTAATTTAAAAAATATTGCCTATGTAACACCCATCTTTCACCCAATACAACAAATATATTAAATACTTTATAAACCTTATCATATTTTTCACTACTCTGTAAAACACTGTAACTATCATAAAAAAAATATTATATTAAATTTTCTAAGAATTGTGACAGAAAATGCTTCAGCTCTAGAATATAAAAGGGCGAAGCAAATGAGAAATTCGAAGCAGTTGTTCTAATAAAGTGTTCTCGTAAACATACAACTTATTGTTGGAGTTACTTGATTTATTTATTTTTCCTGACAAAATTGCTTTGCCGCTCAGTAGACAGGCTGAACAGTATTGGTCGCCTGGCTCTGGAACAATCTCGTCGTCGCTTCTGTTCATCAGTGTATGGTCAATCCTGCATCCGCTCACGCACCCGCTCCTAACCCCGCTCCCGCAATCGCTAGAGAGAGAGAGAGAAAGAAAAAAAACATTGTGCAGCGTAACAACCACGCTTCAATTGGCGCCCAGACTTGTGGCCACGTGGCAGATGTTAAGTTGATACAATCGCACCCGCTTAAGTACACAAATTTTTTTTTTGCAACTTTTTTTTTATTTATTAAAAAAAATATACCGCCTTAAACGTCAGTCTGTACAAGACACTTACTCGTTATTTGGAGCACAGTAGCACCTGATTAAGTGCACACAAAATTTTTTTTTTGCAACTTTTTTTTATTTATTAAAAAAATATACCGCTTCAACATCAGTCTACTAGATACTTATACGGCCTCCTGAATACAGCAGCACCCGATCAAAGTCATACTAGTGAAGATTAATTCCTCTAAATCTTTTTTCTAATACGAGATATGCGAAAAAGTTCTCGTATTGCAAAATTCGCTAAACCGTCAGTTAACATCTTAAAATCGTCAACCGAAACACATTCTTCTGATTACGAATCGCCAGAATCTGATCTAGAAACAATGTCGATCAACTCATCATCCTCAATAGCTTTTACGGAAGATCAGCTTAACCGCTTGGTAGCGGCGATTGGCGTCAAAGAACCTCAAGGCACGTTTAGTCGATGCACTTCCCGTTTCAATGGTGAGAGAAATACTTCGAAGCTAGAAGATTTTATCGCCACAATAAGTGTTTACAAAAACTCTGAAAACGTTTCGGATAAAAATGCCTTGATTGGCCTTCCACTCCTGTTAGAAGGATTTGCAGCAAGCTGGTGGCAAGGAGTCAAAGGTGAAGCGAAAACTTTTGATGACGCTTTAAAATTGCTTCGATCGTCATTTGCTCCCCCAAAACCTTCATGGCGAATCTATGTTGAAATCTTTGAAGACAAACAAAAACAAAATGAGTCAACTGACGAATTCATTTGCAAAAAGAGATCCCTGTTTTCACAGTTACAAGACGAAATCTCTGAAGAAACCATGATCAATATGATCTATGGTCTGATTCTCTTGAATATACGGGAAAAAGTACCGCGAAACTCGGTCAAAACGTTTCAAGATCTTTTGAGAGAAGCACGAGAAGTCGAAACTATCGTAAGGGAAAGCAAACCCCCAGGTAGACCTATCGAAGATGTTAAGAAGAAGAGGTGCTCATTCTGCAGAAAGCAAGGACACTCGATAGAGCAATGCTTTAAGAAATCGGCAAATAATGCGAATGAACCAAAAAAGCCTACACTTAATTGCTACGGATGTGGAGCTGCAGGTTATTGCAGAACGAACTGTCCAACGTGCAGCAACAAACATGCTAACAGCCCAGCTATGCTTGATTTCAACCTCATTGAATCAACAGTCATAGGCAGAGACGTCCCCACTGTTGATGTAAACATTAACGGCCTGAAGGGTGAAGCATATGTTGACACCGCAGCACGAACCAGCGTCGCAGGAGCCAGATTATACGAACAACTCCTTCAAAAAGGTTGTCCGTTCCAAAAAGTAAACGCTGAAGTAACATTGGCTGACGGTATAATGAAGAAGGAAGTAGTGCACTCGACCGTGGTTGATATAATCATCGGCAAAAGGCTACGTAAGATTCGCTTCATCGCACTTCCAAAAGCTAAAGGAAATCGCACTCTTTTGGGAATCGATTTTCTCGAACAATGCGGTATTGTTTTAAATAAAGCTCAAAGAGCATTTTATTTCATCGATGACCCGGCAGTCATACACGATTTTAAACTGGCTAAATGTAGAGCAACAAATCCAATCCAACCAAAAGATAACCCATTCAAAACACCGAAGTCAAAGCCTAAAACAGATTACGCTAAAGTCCTTGAAAAAGATGAAAAACTTCAACAAGTGTCAGCATATCTAGCTTGGGTTGACAGCCGTGAAATGTTGAGTCCTATTCCACCGACACCAAAGAAAAAAAGAGAAAATGATTACTCGCCACACAGTATCCAAGCAATCTTCACAGGAGCTGTTCCGCAAGAAATGAAGACTCCGGATCGAAGTTAGCACCGAAAAGAGATGGTCCCTACATAATCTTGAAGAAGAAAGGTTCAACTACATACATCATTGAAAAAGAGGAAGACCATCGAAACCCAAGCCTATGAATAAGAGAAAGATGACTGTTCGTGACTCTCAGAGAAAGATGTCTTCACCAGAAACTAACTCATCTAGTGCTGCCCCATTTCCGAGACGTTCTATGAGGCAGAGGGGGAGATTGTAACACCCATCTTTCACCCAATACAACAAATATATTAAATACTTTATAAACCTTATCATATTTTTCACTACTCTGTAAAACACTGTAACTATCATAAAAAAAATATTATATTAAATTTTCTAAGAATTGTGACAGAAAATGCTTCAGCTCTAGAATATAAAAGGGCGAAGCAAATGAGAAATTCGAAGCAGTTGTTCTAATAAAGTGTTCTCGTAAACATACAACTTATTGTTGGAGTTACTTGATTTATTTATTTTTCCTGACAAAATTGCTTTGCCGCTCAGTAGACAGGCTGAACAGTATTGGTCGCCTGGCTCTGGAACAATCTCGTCGTCACTTCTGTTCATCAGTGTATGGTCAATCCTGCATCCGCTCACGCACCCGCTCCTAACCCCGCTCCCGCAATCGCTAGAGAGAGAGAGAAAGAAAAAAAACATTGTGCAGCGTAACAACCACGCTTCACCTATTTATTGTTATTTTAGACGAAATGAAAAGAAACCAAAATCGGTACCAGTCTCCGGACGATCAAAACAGAGTCTCCGGACGATCAAAACAGAGTCTCCGGACGACTTTGAACCTTTAAAGAAAAAAAAAATATATATATATATAAGACTATTTCTTTGACTTTGGGTAGTAAGGTCTTAAGTCAAAAACTTATAAACGGGTTTAACTTATTTTTTTTCTCTTTCGTTTGGTACTAAGGACTTGAGTGTGGCACAACTGCTTCCTATTGGAAACAACTTGGTCTAAGGCAATAAGTTAGAAAAATGCCTACTTGGTTTGGTATTAAGGTCTTCAGTTGACTTAAGTCCTTGTGACCGAAGTCTTTGAAAAATTTAAGATTCTCTCAAGGACTTAAGTTAACTAAAGTCTTTTGTACCGACACGATTACCAAATAAGCGAATGGCGAATGTATTTTGTCTTTTTTCCCTGTTCCCTATTTCCACACACTTGTTAGACAGTTAAAAATCATAATATAATTTTATTTTTTTTATTAAAACCGTCATATCAAATTCTAAGAATACCAATGTGCTATGTGCTCCCTATGCAGGCACATCTTCTCCAAAAAACAAACCGACCAATAAAATAAAAAATCAATACAATTCCAATATAACATGGGGACGCTTAAAAAACTAGCATAAGCAATTTTTCTGAGAAAAACCTCATACGTCCAAAACAGAAAACTTTATTCCAAACACCCTTTTTGTCTTTAAAGGTATCGTTGTCATTTTATATTCAATCAACGAACTTCAAATCTTCCGCAGCCACAGCCACACCCACCCGATTCATAAGATTATTATTATGCTGATGTCCAGCTATAACATGCCTCGCCATATCGGCTCTGTCATATGATATAAATGCGATTAAAAATGTATTCCTGATCTACCGCATCAACATAACATGACTCACCCTTGACTCAGCTCTCAGCCCAAGCGGAATGAGAATGGGAATCCACATGAATCTCTTAAACAGCACAAACAAAAATTTTTAGGCACAAAAAAATAAATAATCTATTTTTAATTAGTTTATATTTCACACATTTCGACTTTGTCTCTTTGAAGAGAACAGAGAAGAATTCCAGATTCCACTCTTCATAAACAAATGATTCCATGATCCATCGTTCCACCATCATTATCGTTATACTATACGATTCGATTCGGTTCGTTTCGTTCCGTCTCGATTTTGCCTTTGCCTCTAATAAAATGCTTTGATGATGGGGAGCAAGACCAAGAGCAAACGGCTTCGGAAAGAGATACCATACCAGCTACCACTACCACGCACGCACCCGGCACCAGTCATTGGTTTCAGTAATATGTACATGTTTCGTGCGGTTAGATTGAGATCGCGGACGTCGACGTGGAATTCTCGGTAATACGAAACGCGCCTTCGGGATATTATTGTTTATCTTGGCCACTGGTGCCTTGCGATCACTCCTAAAAAATTGCTCTGTTTTGAGTTAACGAAGAAGAACATTACTTCCTGGATCCTATCTAAAAAAAAAAACCAAAACAAGAAAGATAAAATCGCATTCCTGATCGTGCACAAGACCGCAAGCCATCAAAATCGATTTGGTCATGCGAGGAGCAAGTGCAATTTGTTCGTGCAAGAAGGGAATACGAAGAAAAGTAAACAACAAAAATGCAAGCAGACTTTTCTTGCTTCTCTGAATGAAAGTTATAACATTGTTGTTAAAATACTCTTGAAAGAAATGTAAATAAATAAAAAAAATTGCGAGCTCGAGTTTTAAATTGTTTTCATTGAAATACCTGAGAAAATTTAGTGCGAATTGTGAGTTTTTTTTTAAATTCTTATTTATGGAATTCAATGGTGTTTGTTGTGATGTTTAATGTTGACGAGTCTACAGAGCTCGAATAAATAAATAACCCGCTTGTTAAAAATATTTACTTGTCTTATCTCCCTGTATGAAGTCGAAGTGTGTGACAAAAATGCTGTGTTCAATAGAAATACTGTCGGGATGGAGTGGAATATATTGTATCTGTAGACAACAAGGAGATATTTCAGCCTAAATCACAACCCACAGTGTATGAAAGTGGGACAAGCATAACAATTCTACAGTGTGCAATTTTGCGATTAAAGTAGCTTAAGAGAAAGAAAGTCTACATACTTCACTTTAATAAAGGCTTCAAAAGAAGTTACTTCAAGAAGAGTTTACAGACTTTGTCGCTTACGACTGAAGTATGTATAGTAACTAAGTTAATGTAGTGCCACATTCCAGTTCGGATCAGATCCTAATCCAAGAAGCTTTTGTAGTGTGTTCAATGTTCAGACTTCAAGACCCTAGCTAATTGTCTCCTGTTTCTCATGACAAGAGTGCTTCTCATAGATAGTATAAGAAGACACTCTAACTACTGTGTCCTCTTTCATGTTCTTCCTTCACTGCGTGTTCTTTGGAATTGAATTACAATGTTTTCTGGTCCCTAATATACTGTTGCACAACTGTAGCCTTATATTCCTTCTGAAACATCCTATAACATTCGCAAATGCGACACAGTTTCTTGAGGCTCAATTGCCTTATGTTAGTCCTTTTCAACGTTGACTATGTAGGTAAAAAACGATGGAAGAGAGAACGATATGTAATTTTTCGTTGATGTGCCGATGTCGTAAACTTTTTCAATAACCACTTTATTTACTTAAGGTGGCGCTATAGTCCGTTTAAAACTTGGGCCTCAACCAACATTCTCCGCCAACCAGCTCAATAAAAAGCCCACAAACTTCCTGGAATATGTTTGATTCAAAGTTCCTTCCCTGGTCGGAATGCAGTTCTAATGGAACGCCCAGTTGAACACAATTTGGTCTGCGACTGTTTTGGCTTCTTGACTCGGAATGGCGTATGCTTCAGGCCACTTGCTGAAGTAATCCATGACGACCAGAATATAACGATTTCCATTATTTGTTTCCGGAAATGGACCCGCCACGTCTACTGCAATCCTTTCAAAGGGTGATCCGATATTATACTATACTCGGGCCACCACTTCTCGACATCCTCCCTTGCATGTAGCCAGTAGAATCGTTGTCGAACCTTTTCTAGCGTCTTGTTACTCCTAAATGGCCTCCCGAAACTCCATCATGCATCTCTCACAGAACGTCCATAATCTTCGACCTCGGTAAGACTAGCTGCATTACATAAGACTTTCCATCTGCTGATTCCCACTTACGTCGAAGGACACCCTTTTGGACACGAAACGAGTCCCACTGTGCCCAATAGGCCTTCAGAGTCGGACTTCTGTCGGAGATATCAGCCCATTCTGGTTTTTCCTGGTGTTCCTTCCATGCGAAGATCGGTTCGATGTCTGGGTTTTCTTGTTGAGCCTCCCTCAACTCGTTGTTGCTCCAGCCATAAATGGGATCGGTTCTAGTTCGTTGGACAGTAACCACTTCTTTTTCTTCTTGGCGTCTGCAATACTTACAGTCTTGTTTGCATGCTCTCCGAGACAGCGCATCAGCATTCGAGTGAAGCTTCCCCTTCCGATGTTGAATTTCATAATCGTACGTCTTGCCCCTCTGAATTCTTGAAATTCAAAAGCCAGTTCAGTGCTCCATGGTCAGTTCAGAGAAGAAACTTCTGTCCATAGAGATACTTATGGAAGTGCTTTGTTGCCAAAATCAATCAGTTCTCTTCTGGTCATACAATAGTTATTTTCTGACTTCGAGAGTACCTTGCTGTAACGCCATGGATCCAAAGATGACCCGAAGAACTTTCCTCTCGAAACAGCCTAAGATCCGATTTTGTCAAGGTCCATGCTTCTGCAACATACAGCAGGACTGGGATGATGAGGGCTTTATATAGTCTTACCACAGATAATAAATTTATACAGAATTCTCACCCTTATGTATGGCGAGCAATGAAGCTGAAAGCTACCAAGAAAAATGTTTTAACACATTCACTAAATGCATACAAAATCTATTTTCTTTCATCTCATTTGAAGTAAATGAATACTTGGCGAAGATAAAAGGTTTTGGAAATAATTTCACAACAAAAGGCCAGACCAGGCCTAATACTTTTTCAAATTTTGAAAAGGTTTTTATAGAAATATTTGCTGTAAATTTTTATTTGATATTAACACGTATTTGCTTCTAATAAACACCTTTTGAATTTTACATACAATAATAGTCTCGATGTCGAATAAGAATTCTATCATATCATCACAATTTTCTACCTGTTACAATCTGCGAGGTTTTTTGAAAAATTCATCGAGTATTTTTAGAGTAAGTGAAATATCGTAATAAATATTCAATGATGGAAGCCCATTTAACCGTTCTGGGCCAATTGTACTTCGCAAATATGTTTTCAGTCTTTTGAGTGCAGAAAATGTACGTTCTGTCATCGCAGTTGAAACTGGTAAAACTGCTAGAATACGAAGTATTGTAGTCACGTTTGGAGAAGCATCGTGATTACCCATTTAAAAAAAATCGACATGTAAGTTAGCTTATAAACGTATCTACATATGAAAATTATCCCTACTTCAGATCTCCAACTCGCCTTCTTCACATCTACGAACGCATTTTCAGAACAGTCAAGAACCGTAGCATAAAACTCGTATAATACCTTGCACTTATCGAAATCATTTTTCGGGAACAAGGTACCAAAATTTTCAAAAACCGTTTTGTGTTTGCGGAGATGTTTGCCGTCGCGTCAGTGGGCTGGCGTGCGCAACATTTTGGGTGTGCGAAACCGTGTGAGTAAAACTCAAAACTTTTCGATTTTTAGTGTGTGTGTCACGATCGGTTTGATGTCTATGTGCATATGCAAGGGTGTTGTGTATGGGCCGTATTACACATAAATTCCATAGACTAGACTTACACTGACAATTTTTTTCAATCCAACCGAAGCTGAAGCGAGTTTGTGATTCAGCCTTAAAGAATGGCATAAAATTAAAGAACATATCTTCAATAATAACAATCTTTAAGTTCCTAACTTATGTGACTGCACGGCTACGTGTCATAACGTAATAAAAATGTTAGCTTTGGAATTTGGACTATTTGAACTTTTCTCTGTTTTCCTTAGTTCTAAGATACCGTTCTCATCCTGATAAACTCTTTGCCATCCAAATCAAAATCAAATACATACAAATATCTTAGGACTTAGAAATTAAAAATTGAACTACAAAATCACTTTTCAAACCACAATTTTAAGCATATTTAAACAAAAAAAAACATTGCAAATTATAGTTAAACCTACGAACTCTTCTATTAAACAAACTACATAATTGAGTTTTTTTTTCTTCCTGGTTCGCAAAATTGCACACTGTGCATCCCACCGTGAATATTATAGTGCAGATATTTTTACTCTTTTACCGGTGTTTATTTTAAAACGAATGCAAAACAAAAATATCCCATTCCCAGTAGTGCAAGTGAAATTTAATTATGTTTCTTTATTTTTCAGTTTCCTATTAAACAGAAAAAAACTACAAGAAAGAGAGAAGAATAAAATTATAATTAAACCGAGTAATAAAGTGATTTCCGTTATTTATTTGAAAAGAAAAAGGTATTACTATTCACAAATAAAGTGAGTGTGTTTTGTGTTCTTCAAAACTAGCTGTATCTGAGTTAATCCCACATCTGCGTTTCTTCTATTCTTTAGGAGAACAAAAAAAAATATATAGATAATAAAATATTTTCATCTTAATTTCTCCATTCCCACTGTTTCGCGTTCTTTATTTTTGTGTACCTGGAGTAGTAATCAACTCCAATTGGAAAATAAAAAAAATAAAAAAATAATAATCGTACTTGAGAAGAGAAGTATACCAATCATCAAAGAGGAAGTACCATGCAAAAACGAATGCACCAACGATGTAATCATTGTTCACTCTGCACGTTATGAAATAAATAAAAAAATAAATAAAATACAAGCAGTAATATATCTGTTACAAGATTCTTGATAATGAGCTTTACTGTGAATTATATAAAATCCATAAAGTGATAAAAAAAACTACAGCTTCGTCATTTTCTGTTTTTCTTTCTTTTTAAATGTTCCAGTTTTGTCAAGGTTAAAAAACGATGATGACTATTAGCTGATTGTTTATTTAAAGTTTTGGGTCGATGCCAATTTATTTATTTGTTGTGTGTAATCATTTCTAAATGTAAAAGTTTGTAAATAAAATTCTATGGTAAATATTTGAATTGTTAAACTGAATAAGTTGTCTAGAAGTGGTGCGAGCAAGTGGAATACGTTGGATGATAAATTGAACGCAAGTGGATACATGTTCCAGACACATTTTTGGTAAGTATCCATTTTTACTAGCAACACTTAGAATACTACCCCTATCCATCCCTGGTATACTAAGGACCTTAAACATCTTTGCAACAAAAGAAATAAGCATATGAAGGTGGAAAAACAAGTCATTTATATCCCTTTGTTTGAAGAGTTTAAGAAACTTTCTTACGAACTTTATAATAAATACATAGAGTCGATGGGGGCTTCTTTAAAATCAGACCCGAAGAACTTTTTGAAATTTATTAACTCCAAGAAAAAGTGTGACGGTTATCCTATTAACTTCACTTATAATAATGTAACGTTGACCATTACTTCTAACATTTGTGACGGTTTTGCAAACAGTTTTAGTCAATCTTTCATTGATTCTACTGTTGTTGTGGACGAAAACTTTTTCCATTATTTGTAAAACTGTCCCCAAGTAGCTTTATAAAATTTAAGAATGTATGTCTCATCTTAAAGAAGACTATTCTGTCGGACCAGATGGAATACTAAAAATTATAAAAAGGGGACAAAAACAATATCTGTAATTACTGGCCGATTTCTAAACTTTCATGTATTCCAAAGTTGTTTGAGCAAGTAGTGTGTGACAATTTGGCATTCAACTGTAGAAATATTATTTGCAATCAAAAGCATGGCTTTATGCAAAAACGACCCACGGTTACTAATCTGGTTATTTTTTAAAATAAATGTGTACATGCTTTGGAATGTGGCCAAGAAGTAGATTGTGTTTACACGGACTTCTCGAAGGCGCTTTTGATCAACTATCTCATGAGATTATCAAGATCAAATTAACCTCTCACGGCTTCCTACGTTTTTGATTACGTGGATTGTCTCTTACCTTGAGAATACATCTTATCAAGTTAAATTCAGAAAAAGTTACTCTAAATTATACTTGGCCAAATCAGGTGTTCCGCAGGGGAGCCATCTGGGGCCCCTTCTCTTTATATTAGCTATCAATGATGCACCGTTATGAGTAAATAATAGTGAAATTCTCATCTTCGCGGATGATATGAAGATATATAAAAATATAACTTCTGCAAATGATCGCATTTTACTTCAAAAAGATATTAACCGTTTTACATTATGGTGTGAAAAGAACAGTTTAAACTAGTGATGGGCATAATCGAATGATTTCAATAATCGTATGATCATTCGAATGATCATTCGAATTACGAAATCGAATGAAAATGGTGAAAAATTTAAAGTTTACAGTGCACAATGAGCTATTTTACAGTTATAATAATATTGACGGTCATTCGTCAATAGACCTGCCTTAAAAAATACCCTCTCAGATGGTAGGTAAGGTACCGACTTGGGTTTATTGTTCAATTTCATTTTAGAAACATTTTAAAAAATAGCCTGTTATTCCTCTTAGCTATTAACAATGTTCCGTATTCTAATCATTTTTTAAACATTAATTCGCAAAAATTTCTACCAATCATGTACATATATGGTAAAAGTTTTCAGACCAAAGCTATGATTAAAAAAAAAATAAAAGCAATGAATCTCCAAACACAAAGTTTTGTTTGTCTTTAAAAAAGAAACCAAAAATCATAAACAAAATTCCATTCCAAAGATTTGCAAATTCAACTAGAAATAAAATCGTCATTCGAATTAAAACCTAAAATAATCACTATTCGATTTTTTTATGCGAATACTAATAATTTTGATTCGAGTACTATTTTCATTCGAGTACTATTTTCATTCGAGTACTATTTTAATTCAATTACTAATTTCATTCGAGTACTATTTTCATTCGAATGATTTTTCATTCGATTATTAATAATCGATTATTCATTGGAATGATTTTTCATTCGAATACTATAATAATCGATTAATTTGCATTCGAATGATAATAATGGTCATTCGAATACTAATAATCGTCATTCGATTTTATTTTTTTTCATTTGAGATTTAAATTTTGAAGAGTAGTAGCTTTAGCAGGGTTTGAGAAATCATTCGAATGATTTCAATAATCGAATGATCTCGAATGACTGCAATAATCGATTATAATCGATTATATCATTCGAATGATCCTATCACAAGTTTAAACCTTAACACGATAAAAGCCAAGCAATGACCTTCCTAAAAATCGTTCACCTTCATCTTATGACTATGTAATTTCAAACCACATTTTTACTCGCGTTGTTACTGTTAAGGACCTAGAAATTCTTTTTGTACAAAATTTTTCTGAGCACATTAACGGCAAAGTAAAAAAAGCTAATTCTATGTTAGGTTTTATTAGCGGTGGTCAAAAGAATTCCGGGATCCCAATGTCACCTGTGTTTTATACAACAGTTTGGTTCATCCCCATCTAAAGTATGCATCACAGGTGTGGTCCCCTTTATATATTTACGTGGTTAACTCAGCTCGTTAAATGATGCGAAAATGAAAAGAACTTTTGTACAGTTTTCTTAAGTTTTTATTTAAACAATTAACAAAAATAGACTGTATAGATCGTGAGTCGACTCCAAACTGAAACTTACATAACTTAAGAAAGAACTACGAAACTAAGACGAGCAATCTCTCCACCTTTATCTTCTCAAGGAGATAATGCTGGAGAGAGAGTAAAGTCTCCAATAATTTACAATAAGACTTTCACTTGTTGTTTGTTCTGCAAACGACAAGTGATAGGTTTTAAATAATAGAAATTAGACCATTAAGCTTAGTGTGTTGGGAATCAATAATTAGGGGTAAACAATAGGCACATTCATTATATAACACCTCCCCCGCTTAGTCTTTTTGGTCTCCAAAAACAGTTTAACAATTTTAGAAAACTTAATTTTAATACAATTTAGTTTTGGAGAGTTTCGATTTTTTTTTGTTTCTTTTTCTTAGTATGATTTACAATTTATTTCACATATTTGTTTTGTTTTTCTTTTTTTCTTTTTTTACAAATGGAACAAGTATGTTTTTATATAATTAACATTTTCACATCTTATACACATAACTTATTATTACACGGAAGAACAAAGTTGTCGTTTCTACAAAAAGAAAAATAATAATGTGTTTGAGTAGTTAAAGACATTTGGCAACACTTGGTTTCTTTTTTTTTCACTTTTCTAAATTACCTTAATTCTCTTTTTGATTTTCTTCATAACTTTTCTTTTTTCATAGTTTCTTTTTCTTTTCTATTGCTTATTTTTGTGTTTAAATTAATTTTTACTTATCCGCCAATTTTATCAATTTGAATTCTTCTTTAATATTCCTCACTTGAAAAATTCTTGAGCTGAGCAAACAACATTTATGATTGATCTCGTTCACATAAATTAATGATATTTTGTTTTTATCTAACTACTTGCTGTCAAACAGAGAACAGAGCAGAAACCTAACTCTTCAAATAACAATGAAAACTGAACACTCTCTTTTTTCAACCCTTTGGCATTTGCGATCATTTCATAATTCACCTATTATATTGTAGTTATAATTCTATAATAGACCAAAAGTGGTGAGTAAGGTAAGGCGCTGCATGTTTCGAAAATTTCTTCAATGTTATTACAAATGCAATGTTAAGCCATTTAAGTAGCGACACCATACGCGAAAATTATTACCATGAAAGATAACAAGTAAAATGTCAATTTGTCAGTAGCGCCACCACACGCGGAAATGATTACTATGAGAGATGACAAATACAATGTCAATATTCGGTAGCGACACCATACGCGAAAATCAGTACTAACAAACAAAATGTCAATGTTCAGTAGCGACACCATTCGCGAAAATTATTATTGTAAGAGATAACAAACGAAATGCGCAAACTACTCAAAGCAAACAGACATGATGTCATGACATAATTCTACATGACGCGATTTGTGTGACACCATAAACAAGTTACACTTCCAAAAATGTTATTGATCTATGGATCTGTCATCTATTACACTTTACAACTCAAAGCAACAGGAAAGGAAACCACAAGAATCAAGAAAGAATCGCGCGCTGAACAAAGAATTTAAAAATTAAAATGTTTAAACAAATTGAAAATAAAAAATGTATGGAAAATGTGAAAAGTAAAACGATACAAGGAAACAGGATGGCTGGAACTTAAGGAGTGAGTTATTTTCAATTAATTTTAAGGTGTATTATGAATGTGAATGTGTTCTTAATTTTGGTATTTATATTTCCTTTTGAGTTGGATCTTGTGGTATCTGATATTTCTTTTGTTGGATGTATCTAAGATGTAATTTCCATCTCTTTGAAAACTGTTCAACTTTTTGTATTTCGGTTTCGATTTTGCAATTGCGCGATTTGCTACGATGTCTGTGCATTGGTTTATTGAGGTGTCTGCTGTTTTGTTTTTGTTCCTGATTCTTGTTTCTTTTTCTGTTTGGAACTTGAGTGCCAAGGATTCGATTTCATCTTTGGTCAAGTTTTTTGTTATGAAATCGATCGGTTTAAATTTGGTTGTGGAGTGAATTGTGGAATTGTATGTCGTTACGATTTTGAACAATTTGTCATGCAATTCAGAACTATCTTTTGCTGTGTTCATAATTCTTAAGTGTTCATTAAAGGTGCCATGGAGTCTCTCGACATCGGCGTTGCCTGTTTTAAGGAAGGCTGTTGTCTTATGAAATGCGATGTCGTTTTCTCTAAGAAATTGGTCAATGGCTGAGTGCAAGATACAAGTGTCTCTGTCGGAAATTATTTTTTTCGGTTTCCCGAGAAATTGTATCCGTTGTTTAATTGAATTTAGTATTGAAATCCAATTTCTATCATCTAATAAATGAATGCTAGTGTTTTGGATTTTCAGAGACTTCCATCGGGAGGTGAAGTGGGTGCCTGTCGTGTTTCGAAATATTACATATTTCACAATTGTTCACGAATTTTTGAATTTCAAGTTGTAGGTTCGGATAATACACTATGTCTTTGAGTTCTAGGAACATTTCATTTATGCCGCGATGATTTTTATTATTGTGTTCGTTTTTTATGATTGTTATCAGTTCGTTTTTGTCAGTTATATCTTTTAATTTGTAACTTGATTTTAAAAGTCTTAGATTTGTATTCAAGGAGAAGTATTTAACGTATAAATCTTGAAATTTAAGAAAAAGAGGTAGAGATTCACAGTAAATGCAGAAAAGGCCTTTTGAAGTTAATAATCTTTGCATAATTTTTAATAAATCACTGCTTTTATTTATCTGCACAAGATTTTGAACTTTTTTATGGACAATTTTTAACGAAACTTTTTCATGAGAACCATACGAAAGATAAATCTGATTTTTAAAAAGGTTAATTGGTTTTTGTGTAATGTAAATATGTCGTATTTCATCTCCTAAAGCACTGTGAATAGTGGCACCTGTTGACAAAACTTCTTCGTTTATGTCTGGGGATGTTATAACTTCTTCGTCATAGCTTTCGTGCTCATTATTGAAAATACCAACCAAACTTATTTCGTCAGAGTTATCATCAATTATTGTATTCTTATCAATATACCTACTTAATCCATCTGCAACGTTGTTTTCTTTCCCTTTAAGGTACTCGATATCAAAGTCATACTCGTTGAGTATGATCTTCCAACGTTGCAGTTTCATGTTCGGTTCTTTGATTCCGTTAAGCCACACGACTGGCTTATGATCCGTTCGAACAACGAATTTTCGTCCATACAAATAAGTTCGAAAATATTTTAACTGACCGTACCACTGCTAGTAGTTCCTTTTCTACAACCGAGTAACTGAGCTCGTGCTTATTTAATGTACGCGATGCAAAGCAAATAGGGTGGTTGTCTTGGCTTAGTACCGCTCCTATTGCATAGCCGGATGCATCTGTGGTTAGCGTAAATTTTTTGGAAAAATCTGGACTTTTTAAAATCGGTTCGGAAGTTATTAATGTTTTTAACGTTTTGAAAGATTTGATATAAGCTGGGTCATTAATTTGAAGTTTTGAAGATTTTTTCAAATACTTAATCATCGGGTATGCCACCTTAGCATAATCCCTTATAAACTTGCGGTAATATCCGGTAATACCGAGGAATTGTTTGATTCCTGTTATAGTGTTTGGAAGTTTCATTTCATTTATAGCTTTTGTTTCGCGACTGTCAGGTTTTATACCATTATTAACAATTGTGTGACCCAGGTAGTTAGTTGATGTATCGGCAAAAAGACATTTATTTACTTGGATTTTAAGATTACTCTCTTTGAGTTTCTGAAAAATTTTCTTCAACGATTGAAGATGTTCTTCAAAACTGGTTGAAAATACCAGAATGTCATCCAAGTAAACAACGCAGATTTTATTAATATAATCTCTTAAAACATAGTTCATTAGTCTCTGGAATGTAGCCGGAGCATTTTTCAGACCAAATGGCATTCGCAGAAACTCAAAATGACCCGTTTTAGTAGAGAAAGCTGTTTTCGATCTATCGCGTTCATCCAACTCAATCTGGTGAAATCCTTTGACAAGGTCTATTGTAGAAAAGTAGTTGCATTTTCCGAGCTTGTCGAACAAATCATCCATGTTAGGCATAGGGAATTTATCATCTACAGTTTCACTGTTCAGTTTTCTGTAGTCTATGACGATTCTCCACTTCTTTCACCGCTCCTGTCATCTTTTTTTGGAACAACCCAAATTGGAGAGTTGTACGGACTACAACTAGGAACAATGATTTTCTGCTCTAACATTTCAGATTATTTGTTTTTCAACCTCGTTTGAGTGAATTTCCGGGTAACGATAGAGTTTACTATAAATAGGGATATTATTTTTCGTTATGATTTGATGTTTAATTTGATTTGTGTACGTTAATGGTTCGTTTTCTTTATAAAAAAATGCATTTGTATGAATTTAAAAGTGATTTTAGTTTTGAAACATCTTTTTCATTTAAATGATTTGCAAAAAGGGTTTTTGGGATTTCTGAAATGACACTTTCACTACAGAAAACTTTCAAAACATCTTTGTTTTGATCAACAAGATTTTCGTACATTTCTTCATCTTCGTCAAAATGTATTTTAATCGTTGCGTTTGCTGTAATGAGTAGCCTAGTTTGATAATTAATAATTGGATCGAGACCAAGCAGGATATTGTTTCCAATTAATCCATCAAAGTGGTCATGAAACGGATATTGAAGAAAATTAACGAAATAATCATTTCTTTCGTTAAATTCCTTGAAAATCGGAAAACTATATTCGACGCAAGAAGTGATATTTCTATCAAGAACTTTCAGGACATGTTTTTTAGACGAGACTTGCCATTTAGGATTACACAAATTTGGATTTATAATGCTGTGTTCTGCTCCACAGTCAATTATAAATCTCATTTTTCGAATATGATTTTCGATTACTATATATGGTAATCGTTTTGATGTCTTCGTTGAAAATTTTGGGGATTTTGGCTTGTGTTGGCATTTCCGCTTTCGTTCATGCTTATGTCCATTGGTTCGGAATTTGGAACAAAAGCGCTTGACCTTCTCGATCGGCCACTATGCGTATTATTGTAGTAGCGAGTGTTGCCACTATGTCTATTATTGTTGTAACGAGTGTTGCCACTATTATTGCTATTTCGAAATGATTGGTTATTGTTGTTGGGATTTTGTGCTATATAACGATTATTTTGAAAATTGTTAGTGAAGTTTTGTCTTGTTTGATCATTGCTATTTGAAAAATTGTTTGAACTATGAATATTTCTATTAAAGGGAATGTTGCGATTGTTATTTGAAAAAAGGTCTCTGTTTTCTTGTGTTACATTGAAATTTGATTGTTTAATATTATGAAAACTACCGTTAAGCACTATTCACATGAGCACGACCAACGAACGACGAATGAATGAAGAAAAGTGATTTTAAATACCTTTGAAGCCGTATTTCCTTGCAAATTCTCAACAAAACGATAAAAGTAAAGTTTATGTTTGATTTATGATGCATAAATTAACTTTTTAATCTCAATTGTTAATAAATTTGAGAAAACAAGTTTATTCGTCGCGAATAGAATTGTCGTTGATACGAACTGTCAAACTCTATTCGCGTTCCACACACCATCCACACTCCCAACGAACAAAATATTCGCGCGAGTAACATATGCAAGTTCATCGACCAACCAACCAATAATAGCAACATCAGCAATATCAACATACAACAATCAACTGATGACAACACCTTCACAAATAGGTCAGGTAATCGAACCAACAATAGCAACATCAGCAATTACAACATACAGCAAACAACTGATGACAACACCTACACAAGTAGGTCAGTTAAGCGAACCCAAAATGGCAACCTCAGCAGAAAGAGAGTATATAGGAAGGGCACCGCTAAACGACCGGCGCCCAGTAATACGATATTAATCAAAATCAAAAGGTAACTGCAGCGACGCTGACGACGGCGGGTTACTATAGATTAAGTCTCATAATAACATTTGTAACTTATCGAGAACAATAAAGTGTAATACTGGCCTGTTGCTAAACGTACTTAAAAAACGTGTTTTTTTTAAATCAGTTTACCACATAAAATATAAGTGGCGCAGTCGGTTGTCCTCTAAGTAAATTCTGGAGGATAGTGAAACGAAACGATAATTTTAAAAGCCTAACAATCCATAAACTAATTGTGATTGTAATAAAGTGCATTTGAAATATTCAAATTAAACATTTGGAAGTTGTAATCTGATTATAATAAAGTGTCAGTTTTTGTAGTCACTAATAATCTCAAGTCAACCCAAAAACATTTCAACAAATTTTGTTTAAAATGGCTCAACCAACAGTGGAACAGTGTCTAGTGACTCTAACGGAAATTTTAAGTCGTCAAAGTGGTACTCAAAATATAAGAACATTAATAGAAAAACGAGTTAAGCACTTGAAATCATTTTCGGGAGAACAAGGCACGTTACCCTCGTTCATCGCGACCGTTGAACAAATTTTTGACGAATATGGTATCCTTAATCAAGAAGCGGTATTCAGTGTGATTTATAATGAGAAAATAGAAGGAGCTGCGAAAAACTACCTGGCTGTGGAAGCACCAACATCGTGGGAACAATGCAAGCAGAAACTGAAGTTACATTTCCGCCCAACGAAGGACATAGGATCAATCTTAAGGACCATCAACAATATAAAGGTAAATAGTATTAATCAATTATTAGATAAAATTCAAACTATAATTAATTACATAACAGAATGTGCAACTTATAGTGATAATGGCTTAGAAATAGCAAATTGCCTTAATAGTGCGTTGATATTAAAAATAAAAGAACTAACAGCAGGGGCATTGGGAGCAGAAATCTATAATATGTATAGTATATCAAACATTAGAACTACCTTGTTTAAATACTTAGGTCAGGATGAATTTAATTTGAAATCAGAAAGATCATTTACCCATCAACAAAAAAGTCAAAATAATAGAGCTAATATTTATAGCCATAACCAACTTAATAGACATAACCCCTCAAACCAAAAGCAGTTTGATAAAAACAATCAGGTACAACCTTACCAATTTAATAGAAACAATTATTCTAACCAGAATCAACCTAATAGAAACAATTATTCAGGGCAAGTCAGAAACAATAACTTATCAGGACAAGCTAGATATTCATGGAATAATCGACAATTCCAAAATAGACCCCAAAATAATGAAAACTCAGGTCAATTCAGATCAAGACAATACAGATTAGAACCCATGGAGGTAGACGTTATAAGCAATGGAGACGAAACTAACGAAATAGAAAATCACGAGTTTTTTATCAACTAGCCTCGGACAGAAGAAAAATTTGTATTCAATTAACGTTTGAAAATACAGATTATATTGCATTAATTGACACAGGATCAACCATTAGCCTTTTAAACTCAACTAGAGTTCCATCAAGCCTTTATGAAAATATAAATGATATCCCAATTCAAATAAATACTATTCAAGGTACCGTTACCGAAACGGCACAGGTAAAAACAAAATGTCCAAAACAATTTGATCAACCTTGCAATGCCAGAATCAAATGGACAAAAGTTGCTTTAAATAAACCATACGATTTCCTTATAGGAATGGATTGGATAAGAAATAATGCTAAAACTATTGATATGAAAAAAGAAGAGATTGTTTTAACGAATGATAAGCATCTTCCATTCTTAACCATATCACTTGAAGAAGTTAATGTGTTGGAAATAAGCGAAGTTTGCAACATTCAAACAAATCATCTTAATGAGTTAGAAAAAGAATCGATTGAAAAACTTTTAAATAAATACAAAAAATTGATTTTCAAAGACGGAGATCAATTAACAAACACAACTGCAGTAGTTCATGCAATAAAAACCATAACCAACGAACAGATTAACTCTAAATTATATAGGTACCCACCAAAACACGAAGCCGAAGTACGTAGACAAATGGAAGAAATGGAGAAACAAGGAATCATTAGGAAAAGTAATAGTCGTTACAGTTCACCAATAATAGTTATTCCGAAAAAATTGGACAGTTCAGGAAAACAGAAATACAGGATAGTCGTTGACTATAGAAAGTTGAACCAAGTAACAGTTGATGATAAGTACCCAATACCAAATATCGACGTATATTGGATAAATTGGGGAAAGCTCAATATTTTAGTACTTTAGATCTTGCAAAAGGCTATCATCAGATCTTAGTAGCAGAACAGGACATTGAAAAAACAGCTTTTGTGACACCATCAGGTTTATATGAATACGTCAGGATGCCTTTCGGATTAAAGAATGCACCTGCAACGTTTCAAAGACTAATGAACGATATATTACGGGACTATATAAACAAAATATGCGTTGTCTACTTAGATGATATATTAATATTCTCCACAACCTTTGAAGAACATATGAATTCACTAGAAAAAATATTTAGAGAACTACAAAATCATAACCTTAAAATACAAGCAGATAAGTGTAGTTTTATGAAAAGGGACACTGAATTTCTTGGACACGTGTTGACCAAAGAAGGGATTAAACCAAATCCAAATAAAGTAAAAGAAATTGATAATTTAAAAATACCAAAAACAGAGAAACAACTGAAAGGTTTCCTAGGGATGACAGGGTATTATAGAAAGTTCGTAAAAGATTATGCTAAGATTGCTTACCCAATGTTAAGGTACTTAAAGAAAGACGAAAAAATTAATATTAATGACCCCCAATATATTTCAGCATTTGAAAATCTTAAAGCTCTGATTACTTCACACCCAATATTAAAATATCCCGAATATGATAAACCTTTCGTACTTACTACAGATGCAAGTAACTATGCCATTGGTGCTGTTCTTTCTCAAAATGGACACCCAGTGTGCTTTGTTTCCAGAACCCTTAATAAGCACGAACAAAAATATAGTGTAACTGATAAGGAGTTCCTTGCAATAGTGTATTCAGTCAATTGTTTTCGACCATATTTATATGGAAATCATTTTAAAATTGTAACTGACCACATTCCTATTAAATATCTTAATAGCAAATACAAAGGGAAAGAATTCTCCCAACGAAATCAAAGATGGCTCTTGAAACTTCAAGAATATAATTTTGAAATTGAATACCTGAAAGGTAAAGAAAACAAAGTAGCAGATTTTCTTAGCAGGTTAGAAAATACACCTAAAATTAATGAAGACAACAACTCAGAATCTAATATGGACCTCACAGAAACAGCTCATTCAGTTGAGGAACAACATTTAGATCATATAGGTATCAAAGACGAAATTGTCAACAAATATAAAACACAATTAATATTAACCTATAGTGTTATAACAAATGAAATCGAAATATCCCACAAACGCAGAACTATTCATCTAAATCCTCTTAATGAAATAGAAAGTATAAAAGATATTTTAATTAGATTCATGAAAAAAGGAACAACAGGTATATATTCTGAGGTAGAAGACCATGACTATAATAAAGTACAACAAATTATAATTCAATTATTTTCCATGAATGAAAATATGAAGTTTATTAAATGTACTCATAGGGCAGTCGAAGTCAAAACCGAGGAGGAAATTCATAAGCAGATTTCATTATACCATACGAAAGAATCCATGCATAGTGGAATTAATGAAACATATTATACCTTAAAAAACAGAATTTATTTCCCCAAACTCTTAGAACAAATTCAGTTAGTAATAAATAATTGCAGAAAATGCCAAGAGATCAAGTATGATAGGAAACCCATCAAATCAAAATTTCATATTACAGAAACCCCAAAACACAAGAACGAAATTTTACACCTAGATATATTCCACATACAAAAGAAAGCATTTGTTACATTAATAGACAAATTAACTAAGTTTGCAGTAGGATACACCATTACTGACAGGAATTGGAGAAGTAAGAAAACGATCTTAATAGAGCATTTCTCAAAGTTTGGAAAACCAAAGAAGATCATTACTGATAACGAATTCAAATCAGAACATATTATTAATTTTCTGAATGAAAACGATATTGAAATACACTTTACGAAACCAAATAGTCACACCGGAAATTCCGACATCGAAAGATTGCATTCAACAATTTTAGAAAAAATAACAGGAATCGAAGAAAAAGATTTATCAGTAGAAATGAAATTACAGATAGTTTTAAATAATTACAATAACAGATATCATTCAACCATACAAACTACCCCTACAAAAGCTAAAGAAGAAATTGACGAAAAAGTACTTCACGAAATAGCCGAACAGACTAAGCAAAAGAAAATTAACAAACTTAATGAAAAACGAGAGGAATACACAGAAAATAGACAAATAGGACCAATTAAGAATTATAAAAATGTTAGACACAAAGAAGAAACTAGATATAAAATTAAAAACCTCAATAATGTACACTTAACTAACATTAAAAGACCTTACAAATTTTCAGGCAACATTTATTCACATAATTCTCATACTCCTAATAACACCAACGATACACGGAACACTTCAAACAACACTAGTTAACGAAAACACAGGTTACATGAAAATTAAAATTAAAAATGTTCAAATCACTAATCAAACTAACACTATTTTACACATAATAAATCCACAAGAGATACTTTACACAGTTTCTTTTATACAAACTAACATAAAACATTTAAACATTGAAGATAAAGCCATGATAATGAAAGAAATAGAAACACTAGTAGCAAAAATTAAATCAATTATGCCTAGAGACCAAACAAGATCAAAAAGAGGGTTAATAAATATAGTAGGAAATCTAGAAATATGGCTCTTTGGAACCATGGACAATGTTGATAGAGAAGAAATTTCAAATTATTTAAATATAGCAGTAGAAAATAGTCATAATGCAATAGAAGGTATAAATCAGCAAATTAAAATCAATAAACATTTTAATGAATCCATAGAAACACTAAATATAATAATTAAAAATGATAGGAAAACAATATTGAATACATACAATAAAGTAGAAAATTCGATTACAAATCTTGTACAACAACAGCTATTTCTAGACCAAATCACAAAGTTAAGATTTATAGAAAACAAAATAAATCAAATTCAAGACAATATTGTATCAGCAAAATATAATATAATTCACCCAAGTATTTTAACACTAGAAGAACTTAACGAATATAAAATTGATTTGTATAAACTGAAATTAATGAAAATGGGTGTTCTAGAATATAAAAATAAATTTCTAATAATTGCTATTAAAATCCCGAAAAACTATGTATCAATTGAAACAAAATTAATTACTCCAATACCAAATGAAAATAAATTTGAAATAGATTCCGATAGTCAGTATATAGTAGAAATCAGAATGATGTAACATTACAAGAACTGAAATTAAGTACGCATTGTGTTGTAACAAAAACTTGCAAACTAAGATATAATAATAAAACGCAAATTAAAATAATAGATGATGAAACTATTGTTATTATAAATGCCCATAAAGAAGAATTGAAACAAAATTGCGATAACCGAAAAATTGTACTCAATGGTAATTATCTAATTAACTTTTTCAATTGTCAATTGCATCTTTTAAACGAAATTTTTTATAATAATAAGAAAATGGTTCAAGAAAAAATTGTTTATCAAGAAAATAATCCTAACGTTTCTTTTGAAAAAACTATGACTTTTGATGACATTGTTGTAAGTAACTTTGAAAATATTAAAGAAATAAAAGAACTTAAATTCCATAAAAATATATCATACGTATTAAATTTAACTATGATTTTGATAATTATTGTAACAATGATGAGCATTGCATATGTTTGTAATAAAATGTATAATTGTAATGAAATGTATAACAAAAAATATAATGTAAAAGACAATAGCAAATGTCAGGAGACATTTTTTTCAAACCGAGGAGGAGTAACATATGCAAGTTCATCGACCAACCAACCAATAATAGCAACATCAGCAATATCAACATACAACAATCAACTGATGACAACACCTTCACAAATAGGTCAGGTAATCGAACCAACAATAGCAACATCAGCAATTACAACATACAGCAAACAACTGATGACAACACCTACACAAGTAGGTCAGTTAAGCGAACCCAAAATGGCAACCTCAGCAGAAAGAGAGTATATAGGAAGGGCACCGCTAAACGACCGGCGCCCAGTAATACGATATTAATCAAAATCAAAAGGTAACTGCAGCGACGCTGACGACGGCGGGTTACTATAGATTAAGTCTCATAATAACATTTGTAACTTATCGAGAACAATAAAGTGTAATACTGGCCTGTGGCTAAACGTACTTAAAAAACGTGTTTTTTTTAAATCAGTTTACCACATAAAATATAAGTGGCGCAGTCGGTTGTCCTCTAAGTAAATTCTGGAGGATAGTGAAACGAAACGATAATTTTAAAAGCCTAACAATCCATAAACTAATTGTGATTGTAATAAAGTGCATTTGAAATATTCAAATTAAACATTTGGAAGTTGTAATCTGATTATAATAAAGTGTCAGTTTTTGTAGTCACTAATAATCTCAAGTCAACCCAAAAACATTTCAACAAATTTTGTTTAAAATGGCTCAACCAACAGTGGAACAGTGTCTAGTGACTCTAACGGAAATTTTAAGTCGTCAAAGTGGTACTCAAAATATAAGAACATTAATAGAAAAACGAGTTAAGCACTTGAAATCATTTTCGGGAGAACAAGGCACGTTACCCTCGTTCATCGCGACCGTTGAACAAATTTTTGACGAATATGGTATCCTTAATCAAGAAGCGGTATTCAGTGTGATTTATAATGAGAAAATAGAAGGAGCTGCGAAAAACTACCTGGCTGTGGAAGCACCAACATCGTGGGAACAATGCAAGCAGAAACTGAAGTTACATTTCCGCCCAACGAAGGACATAGGATCAATCTTAAGGACCATCAACAATATAAAGGTAAATAGTATTAATCAATTATTAGATAAAATTCAAACTATAATTAATTACATAACAGAATGTGCAACTTATAGTGATAATGGCTTAGAAATAGCAAATTGCCTTAATAGTGCGTTGATATTAAAAATAAAAGAACTAACAGCAGGGGCATTGGGAGCAGAAATCTATAATATGTATAGTATATCAAACATTAGAACTACCTTGTTTAAATACTTAGGTCAGGATGAATTTAATTTGAAATCAGAAAGATCATTTACCCATCAACAAAAAAGTCAAAATAATAGAGCTAATATTTATAGCCATAACCAACTTAATAGACATAACCCCTCAAACCAAAAGCAGTTTGATAAAAACAATCAGGTACAACCTTACCAATTTAATAGAAACAATTATTCTAACCAGAATCAACCTAATAGAAACAATTATTCAGGGCAAGTCAGAAACAATAACTTATCAGGACAAGCTAGATATTCATGGAATAATCGACAATTCCAAAATAGACCCCAAAATAATGAAAACTCAGGTCAATTCAGATCAAGACAATACAGATTAGAACCCATGGAGGTAGACGTTATAAGCAATGGAGACGAAACTAACGAAATAGAAAATCACGAGTTTTTTATCAACTAGCCTCGGACAGAAGAAAAATTTGTATTCAGTTAACGTTTGAAAATACAGATTATATTGCATTAATTGACACAGGATCAACCATTAGCCTTTTAAACTCAACTAGAGTTCCATCAAGCCTTTATGAAAATATAAATGATATCCCAATTCAAATAAATACTATTCAAGGTACCGTTACCGAAACGGCACAGGTAAAAACAAAATGTCCAAAACAATTTGATCAACCTTGCAATGCCAGAATCAAATGGACAAAAGTTGCTTTAAATAAACCATACGATTTCCTTATAGGAATGGATTGGATAAGAAATAATGCTAAAACTATTGATATGAAAAAAGAAGAGATTGTTTTAACGAATGATAAGCATCTTCCATTCTTAACCATATCACTTGAAGAAGTTAATGTGTTGGAAATAAGCGAAGTTTGCAACATTCAAACAAATCATCTTAATGAGTTAGAAAAAGAATCGATTGAAAAACTTTTAAATAAATACAAAAAATTGATTTTCAAAGACGGAGATCAATTAACAAACACAACTGCAGTAGTTCATGCAATAAAAACCATAACCAACGAACAGATTAACTCTAAATTATATAGGTACCCACCAAAACACGAAGCCGAAGTACGTAGACAAATGGAAGAAATGGAGAAACAAGGAATCATTAGGAAAAGTAATAGTCGTTACAGTTCACCAATAATAGTTATTCCGAAAAAATTGGACAGTTCAGGAAAACAGAAATACAGGATAGTCGTTGACTATAGAAAGTTGAACCAAGTAACAGTTGATGATAAGTACCCAATACCAAATATCGACAGTATATTGGATAAATTGGGGAAAGCTCAATATTTTAGTACTTTAGATCTTGCAAAAGGCTATCATCAGATCTTAGTAGCAGAACAGGACATTGAAAAAACAGCTTTTGTGACACCATCAGGTTTATATGAATACGTCAGGATGCCTTTCGGATTAAAGAATGCACCTGCAACGTTTCAAAGACTAATGAACGATATATTACGGGACTATATAAACAAAATATGCGTTGTCTACTTAGATGATATATTAATATTCTCCACAACCTTTGAAGAACATATGAATTCACTAGAAAAAATATTTAGAGAACTACAAAATCATAACCTTAAAATACAAGCAGATAAGTGTAGTTTTATGAAAAGGGACACTGAATTTCTTGGACACGTGTTGACCAAAGAAGGGATTAAACCAAATCCAAATAAAGTAAAAGAAATTGATAATTTAAAAATACCAAAAACAGAGAAACAACTGAAAGGTTTCCTAGGGATGACAGGGTATTATAGAAAGTTCGTAAAAGATTATGCTAAGATTGCTTACCCAATGTTAAGGTACTTAAAGAAAGACGAAAAAATTAATATTAATGACCCCCAATATATTTCAGCATTTGAAAATCTTAAAGCTCTGATTACTTCACACCCAATATTAAAATATCCCGAATATGATAAACCTTTCGTACTTACTACAGATGCAAGTAACTATGCCATTGGTGCTGTTCTTTCTCAAAATGGACACCCAGTGTGCTTTGTTTCCAGAACCCTTAATAAGCACGAACAAAAATATAGTGTAACTGATAAGGAGTTCCTTGCAATAGTGTATTCAGTCAATTGTTTTCGACCATATTTATATGGAAATCATTTTAAAATTGTAACTGACCACATTCCTATTAAATATCTTAATAGCAAATACAAAGGGAAAGAATTCTCCCAACGAAATCAAAGATGGCTCTTGAAACTTCAAGAATATAATTTTGAAATTGAATACCTGAAAGGTAAAGAAAACAAAGTAGCAGATTTTCTTAGCAGGTTAGAAAATACACCTAAAATTAATGAAGACAACAACTCAGAATCTAATATGGACCTCACAGAAACAGCTCATTCAGTTGAGGAACAACATTTAGATCATATAGGTATCAAAGACGAAATTGTCAACAAATATAAAACACAATTAATATTAACCTATAGTGTTATAACAAATAAAATCGAAATATCCCAAAAACGCAGAACTATTCATCTAAATCCTCTTAATGAAATAGAAAGTATAAAAGATATTTTAATTAGATTCATGAAAAAAGGAACAACAGGTATATATTCTGAGGTAGAAGACCATGACTATAATAAAGTACAACAAATTATAATTCAATTATTTTCCATGAATGAAAATATGAAGTTTATTAAATGTACTCATAGGGCAGTCGAAGTCAAAACCGAGGAGGAAATTCATAAGCAGATTTCATTATACCATACGAAAGAATCCATGCATAGTGGAATTAATGAAACATATTATACCTTAAAAAACAGAATTTATTTCCCCAAACTCTTAGAACAAATTCAGTTAGTAATAAATAATTGCAGAAAATGCCAAGAGATCAAGTATGATAGGAAACCCATCAAATCAAAATTTCATATTACAGAAATCCCAAAACACAAGAACGAAATTTTACACCTAGATATATTCCACATACAAAAGAAAGCATTTGTTACATTAATAGACAAATTAACTAAGTTTGCAGTAGGATACACCATTACTGACAGGAATTGGAGAAGTAAGAAAACGATCTTAATAGAGCATTTCTCAAAGTTTGGAAAACCAAAGAAGATCATTACTGATAACGAATTCAAATCAGAACATATTATTAATTTTCTGAATGAAAACGATATTGAAATACACTTTACGAAACCAAATAGTCACACCGGAAATTCCGACATCGAAAGATTGCATTCAACAATTTTAGAAAAAATAACAGGAATCGAAGAAAAAGATTTATCAGTAGAAATGAAATTACAGATAGTTTTAAATAATTAAAATAACAGATATCATTCAACCATACAAACTACCCCTACAAAAGCTAAAGAAGAAATTGACGAAAAAGTACTTCACGAAATAGCCGAACAGACTAAGCAAAAGAAAATTAACAAACTTAATGAAAAACGAGAGGAATACACAGAAAATAGACAAATAGGACCAATTAAGAATTATAAAAATGTTAGACACAAAGAAGAAACTAGATATAAAATTAAAAACCTCAATAATGTACACTTAACTAACATTAAAAGACCTTACAAATTTTCAGGCAACATTTATTCACATAATTCTCATACTCCTAATAACACCAACGATACACGGAACACTTCAAACAACACTAGTTAACGAAAACACAGGTTACATGAAAATTAAAATTAAAAATGTTCAAATCACTAATCAAACTAACACTATTTTACACATAATAAATCCACAAGAGATACTTTACACAGTTTCTTTTATACAAACTAACATAAAACATTTAAACATTGAAGATAAAGCCATGATAATGAAAGAAATAGAAACACTAGTAGCAAAAATTAAATCAATTATGCCTAGAGACCAAACAAGATCAAAAAGAGGGTTAATAAATATAGTAGGAAATCTAGAAATATGGCTCTTTGGAACCATGGACAATGTTGATAGAGAAGAAATTTCAAATTATTTAAATATAGCAGTAGAAAATAGTCATAATGCAATAGAAGGTATAAATCAGCAAATTAAAATCAATAAACATTTTAATGAATCCATAGAAACACTAAATATAATAATTAAAAATGATAGGAAAACAATATTGAATACATACAATAAAGTAGAAAATTCGATTACAAATCTTGTACAACAACAGCTATTTCTAGACCAAATCACAAAGTTAAGATTTATAGAAAACAAAATAAATCAAATTCAAGACAATATTGTATCAGCAAAATATAATATAATTCACCCAAGTATTTTAACACTAGAAGAACTTAACGAATATAAAATTGATTTGTATAAACTGAAATTAATGAAAATGGGTGTTCTAGAATATAAAAATAAATTTCTAATAATTGCTATTAAAATCCCGAAAAACTATGTATCAATTGAAACAAAATTAATTACTCCAATACCAAATGAAAATAAATTTGAAATAGATTCCGATAGTCAGTATATAGTAGAAATCAGAATGATGTAACATTACAAGAACTGAAATTAAGTACGCATTGTGTTGTAACAAAAACTTGCAAACTAAGATATAATAATAAAACGCAAATTAAAATAATAGATGATGAAACTATTGTTATTATAAATGCCCATAAAGAAGAATTGAAACAAAATTGCGATAACCGAAAAATTGTACTCAATGGTAATTATCTAATTAACTTTTTCAATTGTCAATTGCATCTTTTAAACGAAATTTTTTATAATAATAAGAAAATGGTTCAAGAAAAATTTGTTTATCAAGAAAATAATCCTAACGTTTCTTTTGAAAAAACTATGACTTTTGATGACATTGTTGTAAGTAACTTTGAAAATATTAAAGAAATAAAAGAACTTAAATTCCATAAAAATATATCATACGTAATAAATTTAACTATGATTTTGATAATTATTGTAACAATGATGAGCATTGCATATGTTTGTAATAAAATGTATAATTGTAATGAAATGTATAACAAAAAATATAATGTAAAAGACAATAGCAAATGTCAGGAGACATTTTTTTCAAACCGAGGAGGAGTAACATATGCAAGTTCATCGACCAACCAACCAATAATAGCAACATCAGCAATATCAACATACAACAATCAACTGATGACAACACCTTCACAAATAGGTCAGGTAATCGAACCAACAATAGCAGCATCAGCAATTACAACATACAGCAAACAACTGATGACAACACCTACACAAGTAGGTCAGTTAAGCGAACCCAAAATGGCAACCTCAGCAGAAAGAGAGTATATAGGAAGGGCACCGCTAAACGACCGGCGCCCAGTAATACGATATTAATCAAAATCAAAAGGTAACTGCAGCGACGCTGACGACGGCGGATTACTATAGATTAAGTCTCATAATAACATTTGTAACTTATCGAGAACAATAAAGTGTAATACTGGCCTGTGGCTAAACGTACTTAAAAAACGTGTTTTTTTTAAATCAGTTTACCACATAAAATATAAGTCGCGCGTATAACCTCAAAAATCATTACTGCTTTGAGTTTTGGTTGTTCATTCGCGACGAATTAAAAACTCTCATGTGAAAGAAATGTCAAAATCGACGAATATTCGTTCATTCGTTGGTCGTCGTTCGTGCTCATGTGAATAGTGCTTTAGGACCCATAAACTGATGGTTAATGTCATGAATGATGTTGAATGCTTCACTCAAAGAATTAGGATTTCTACTTAAAATAATAGACTTAGTTGGTTCGGGAAGATTATTTTTGAAAGCATTAAATGCAATTCTATTGTTTGAGTCAATTACTCTTTTATCATACTCGTTGTTTTTTAAAAGATAGGAATTGTTAATTCTACTAAGGAAATAAGTAATTTTTTCATAATATTCTTTGATATTTGTTTTAACTCTTAATGTTCTTATTTGATCAATTAATAAGTCTGGCGAAGGTTTTTCACTGAAAGCATTTATTAAAATAGTTTTCATTTCTTCCCATGAACTTTGTCTGCCATGTTTTTGTAGTTCAACACGCGCTTTGCCCACGATTTTATCTTTAATGTACCCTAAAAGTAATGAAATTGTGCCTTGATCACACGAAATTATAATGGGCATTATCGAATCAACTCTATCTACAAAATCAATCAAGTAACTTGTGTTACCATTAAATTCTGGGAGCTTAATAATACAATCTAGAACTATCTTAAACTTATCTGATGGTGAAATGTCGTCCATGGTTGTTGAATGGTACTTGAATTGGCTTCGGTTTTCTATTTAATTTCCTTGTTGTTTGGTCCAAGATTATATTCTGCCTTCTTATGTTTTTTTTTTGTTTCGGTAAAGTTTCTTGATTTCCTCTTTATTTCATTTAATTAAATATGAGTTTGTAAACCTCTTTTTTTTATTGTAAGCAAAAGTTTTATACAGCTTAAGTAGCTTAAGTGTGGATTAAAAAAAAACTTTCATCAAATTTGTTTGTTGCTAAGCATAGCCAAGTGTTCGAGAAAAAAAACTTGGCGTTAGCAACACAAGCGGTTGAGCGTCGCTTTTTTTCGGGTGGGTACAGTTTTTTTGAAGGCCCTTTAAAAGCTGGCGTCACTTTAACGGTGCAGGGCAATTTTAATTGAAAGTAGTTTTTTGTTTCAAAGTTATTTTTGTTCTATTTTTTTTTCAGACTTTGCTTTTTATTATTAATTTTAGTTAATTTTTTATTTTTATTACATGAGTTTTTCTCTTTTATTTTGTATTAAACTATACACTTTATGAATAGTTTGTGAATGGAAAATGTCACGTTTTCTTAAATTTTTTTTTTCATAAGTATTGTTATTTTTCTTTGTTTTTTAAGGTTTTGATTCTTAAAAACTTTTATTCAACCCGAAATATTTTATTCTTTAACCGACTGCGCCATTTACGTGGTTAACTCAGCTCGTTAAATGATGCGAAAATGAAAAGAACTTTTGTACAGTTTTCTTAAGTTTTTATTTTAACAATTAACAAAAATAGACTGTATAGATCGTGAGTCGACTCCAAACTGAAACTTACATAACTTAAGAAAGAACTACGAAACTAAGACGAGCAATCTCTCCACCTTTATCTTCTCAAGGAGATAATGCTGGAGAGAGAGTAAAGTCTCCAATAATTTACAATAAGACTTTCACTTGTTGTTTGTTCTGCAAACGACAAGTGATAGGTTTTTAATAATAGAAATTAGACCATTAAGCTTAGCGTGTTGGGAATCAATAATTAGGGGTAAACAATAGGCACATTCATTATACAGGGTGATTCACGAGCGTTGTGCCAAAAAGCTAGAGCGTGTAGGTTGAGTTGAGACAAGAAAAAAATCGTACAGGAGGGGGGGTCTATTCCCCCCCGTTTAGCTGGGAGGGGCAATTTTCTGAAAAAAGACTTATTTTGTAAAAAAAAATATTAAAAATCAACGGCTTCGTTTACAACACCGTGCTATACCTTTCTGGAAAGCCAAAAACTTCTTCTTTGACTTTGTTTTTAAATTAAATTGTTTAAACGAATAGTTTAAAAAATAAAAATTTTCAAACTCAAAATTTTCAAAAAAAAAGCAAAAAAAACATTTTTGAACTAATTTTTTTCAAAATTTTATGTATTTAAGTACTAATTTTGTTTTAAAAATTCAATGTCTTTGTTAATTTTTAGTCGAAAACAGAAAACCGGATGCAAAAATGTCTTTTCGTTTTTGAGAAATTAAAAAAAAACCAAAACCACTTTTTTCTAAGAAAATCTTTGTTTTTATTTTTACCTGTCTGGACTTTTAGTTTAATTGATTAGTTTAATTTATAAATTTATTTTTTTTTATAATTGGAGTCTTATGAGGACTCAATAAAGTAGAAAAGTATTGGATTTTCCCTGGAATAACCATTTTGTTAATTGATAACGTCTGAAAACTGACCTGCAATTTTGTCTTACTATACCTGGGGTCGCTGCCACTCGCTGGCGAAGGGTTCTGCCTGTTAGGGGCTTAAGATAATTAAACCGCAATTTTTCTTGGATGAAAAAACAATTAACAACCTAAAGGTAAATAAAAGGCATCGCATATTTACCAAACAACCATTTACAATTAAAATATTAACTCATCAACACATAACAATAACAAACTCATACGCTCGAGGAGAGTTAGCATAGTTAGGAACTTCTGCTACGGTTTAACTTGTTGTCGAGACCGGGAAGCCGAAAGACTCTACGCTGAAAGATATCCCAATAGGTGGCGCCCAAATCGTACCATGTTTTCAAGAATTCGGCGAGAAGAGCACGGAGAGCTAGAAGTGAAAGGTCAATGGCAGACGTTATCAATGAACAAAATGATTAATCCAGGGAAAATCCAATACTTTTCTACTTTATTGAGTCCTCATAAGACTCCAATTATAAAAAAATAAATTTATAAATTAAACTTATCAATTAAACTAAAAGTCCAGACAGGTAAAAATAAAAACAAAGATTTTCTTAGAAAAAAGTGGTTTTGGTTTTTTTTTTAATTTCTCAAAAACGAAAAGACATTTTTGCATCCGGTTTTCTGTTTTCGACTAAAAATTAACAAAGACATTGAATTTTTAAAACAAAATTAGTACTTAATTACATAAAATTTTGAAAAAAATTAGTTCAAAAATGTTTTTTTTTGCTTTTTTTTTTGAAAATTTTGAGTTTGAAAATTTTTATTTTTTAAACTGTTCGTTAAAACAATTTAATTTAAAAACAAAGTCAAAGAAGAAGTTTTTGGCTTTCCAGAAAGGTATAGCACGGTGTTGTAAACGAAGCCGTTGATTTTTAATAATTTTTTTTACAAAATAAGTCAATTTTTCAGAAAATTGCCCCTCCCGGCTAAACGGGGGGGAATAGACCCCCCCCCCCTCCCATACGTTTTTTTCTTGTCTCTACTCAACCTACATACTCTAGCTTTTTGGCACAACGCTCGTGAATCACCCTGTATAACAATATGATGTTTATATTGAAAGACTGGGATCTGTGCAACGGAATTTCACCCGTTTTTTGTTGAAAGGGTTTCAGTGGATTGATCCCCTAAATGTCCCTCCATACGAAAATCGTTTGCCAATCCTTAATATGCAAACACTACAACAGATAAGAAATAATATTGATATTGTATTTTTCCATCAAATTATAACTGAAGTCACTGATGCTCCTGACCTTCCCTGTAAATTTTTTTTTGCTATCGAGGGGGAGGTTATAATCTCCGTAGTCAGGATCTGATAAAGATCGATATTCATCGAACTAACTATGGAATGCATGAGTTGAAACTCGGTTCGCCAAATCGCATTGCCCCGAAAATCAATCTGGAAAATACTTCAAAAGCAGAAAACTGAGATTTTTAAACCGTCAAAATCTCTACCATTCGTGTTCGTGGATGAATTTTGACCATAAGTTTATTTGCCATTAGGCATGGGCCATGTCATGTTGTTTCGACAGCGTTCCTATGACAAACTTGTCGGTCAACGTGACTGGCATGATTTTTCATTTGTGACAGAACCTTCAAGCGTGGTGGATGTAATGTGTAAATTTAAATGTTTAAAAAAATTTATAGTTATGAATATTTTGCCTCTAACCGAAAACAATACAGCCTTATTTATATATTTAACACAAAACCAAAACAAATTCTTGAAAAGTTCCGATCCGACTGCTGTGTGTGAAAGAAAAAATACTATGAAAAAAATGTCATTTAAGTAAAAAAAAACAGCATCCGTCAAATTTGATGGTAGGTTTCTCTGTCCAAATTTAAAACTCTTTAAAAGTCTGATGTTGGATGAGACATGAATTATTTGAGACTCCACTAGGCATTTCATGTCTTGTCTAGATAAAACGTCATGGCTCATGGCGTGTGGAGACTCACTGTTACAATAAGTTAAATCAAAATTCAAAAACACTTACAAAATTAGAAGGAAGCTTAGTCGATTGTCGAGTTGGCAAACCGAACAGGCAGACCGATTTGACTCTAGGTGTGTTTTTTGGCAAATCTATCCGCAGTGCAGTATGATTTAAAAAAACGCATCCGCAGTTGTTAAATTTTTGTATTTAGAAGTTGGTCGCTGCTATCATTTTAAAGACGATTATTGAATTTTTCTAAATTCTATCCGCAGTAAGATTCTACTTCTACTTTTATCGGCAGTATCGTGTTGTATTTGTAATACATGTAGTCTACTACTGCGGATACGGATAGCTTTGCCAAAAAAACACACCTTCTGTACTGTAAGTGGAATTGCTCAGGACCGATTTTTGTTTTAACAAAAGTGGCAAGTGCGGTTCGAATTCATAAGTTTGTTACTTTAAAAACCGCGTATGAACTCGCATTATTTGCCACTTGTAAAAATCACTCCGCTCCCGCTCCCCTTTGTTGCCTCGCAGCCCTAGGTATATATCTGCATAGTTCGCCTTATAAGGATAATACGGCGCTGTGGTCTGGAATGAAGCTAATTTTACTCTACAAGCTTCAAAAAATTAATATGAAACAGACCTTTCTAATCATTTTCCACTATTCGTTTGCCTTCCAAAGATAAAGTCACACAAAATGTCGATGAACCAGCGGTGTTCGGCCACAGACAACAACCCTCAATATGTTTCCTTTTCGACACGGCACGCGAGAAAACGCTAATCAAAAATCCATTTTGATTAATTTAACTGTTGTACACACTTATATTCAATAGGAGATTCCCTGTTTTCCAATATACCCATGTATAACTTCGATAGACTACGGTTTCCCCCTTAAAAATTCAAAACCCGTATTTCGTCATCCATGTCGCGCATACATAATAAATAGGTTTCTTCAACTTTAACCCCCGCCGGAATGACATATTGCCTGGCGGTGTGAGGGGCTAGAGTGTTGATGAAACCAAAGACAACGTCTTCCTCGATGACGACTTAAAACCAAACGACGACGTGTGGCGTCTACATCTGCCATCATTGTCTGAAGGCTTCACACTGGCAATCGCGCAAAGACCATACTCGAAGAATGAGCTAAAGAATTCTTAGTTCAGCCGTTTGATGGCGGCAATCCCGTCCCCGTCCCGCTGGCTAATGAATGGCAATCGAAATCCGTGTTTCGATTTCATTTTTCACTGGAACCAGCCCGCAAAAATATTTATTAAAAAAGTACACAACACCCGCTGCATAACAATTTATTGTCTCAGCTCATATCCCTTCGCTATGTACACTCCATCGAACTCGATTCAATATGTTTTGTTTTTATAACATTTCTAGTATTACAACGGGTGCGTTTTTCAGTCTAGTGTATGTTTTTTATGATTTACCAGGCTCGCCGCTAGAAGAAATTAGCATTCAATTGATTTCAATTGCGAAAAACGTTGCATGAGGTTGCGTTTGCAGGAGGGCGGAAAAGTCATGATATGGTGGCAAATAAAATTCATAACACATGTGACATGAGATACGCACTGTCAACCAATTTTGAGTCGTTTGCATTTTCGCATATCTTCGCTTGACAAATAAATTACAAAGAAAATAATTAAATTCCAATTAAGTGTGAGATGGACGTGATGTATCATTTTGTATGCTTTTGGCTTATGGCTGAGCTCACGGTTCACTTTTGGATGGATGGATGGAGTCTAAGTGAGCCAAAAGACATAATTAGACATAATTACGGAAGAGGTATATTAGTATGTCGTTCTCGTTTGGATGTTGATTAGATAATGGGATTTGTTTTTGCATAAAAGCGTACTAATCGTGGGACAATAATATTTGAAAGTAGGTTAAAGTGACTCATACTTCTGAAGTGGATAATTGCTTTTGTGACATAGGGATTTTATTAGATTTAACAGAATCTTCAGGAGCAACGTTTCTGCAGCCAATTCTCCCAATAGATACTTTCGTGCCTTGACAGTAAGTTGATAATGAGCATCCTATCTGACAAATTAGATGTCACATATTCAATATGTTTTTTTTTTTCAAATCATCAACAAACGAAATGGAAGAACTAGGTTCGTTCGATGCCAGCCCTAGGGCGCTCCGGTACTGCCCTGAACGGAGCTGTCAAAAAACTGAAAACAAATCTCTGAGTTTTGTTTCACGTATAACGCATTAGTATAGCGCTTTGATTTGACATTTGAACAGTTCCAAAACTCTTGTCCAGCAAAAAAAAAAAAAATGGATCGAAAGAAGAGCGGAATCGAACAGCCCAGTGTGAAATCAGAGATCAACAGAGCGACCCAGAGCGCACATCGAACAAAGCAATTTTTTTATGAAATTGGGAGGTCTGCTGTTTGGGCAAAGTCCCGCTTGCTTCGCATCATAACGAGTCCCATTTCTTGATTTGGGACGATACCAATCTCTATGAGATCCAAGAGCATACCCATTAGGTAAGTCACTTTTTGATGTCAGTTTTGTTTTGAATTACAAGAGATTTGTCAAGACGGAAATACTATAAATTGACCAGGCCCGCGTTACAAAATAAGGAGTAAATGGCTTGACGGAAAGACTAGGAAGCAATCTATATCGCCATGGTAATACTTCATTTCTTAAAAGTCAACTGATCACCCGACAAATCACTATTAAAAAACTGAAAGCATTCATTGTTCGACTGATCCTTTACCTACTTACTACTAAGTGGCGCTATAGCCCGTTATGGATTTGGACCTCAATCAACAGTCTCCGCCAGCCAGCTTGGTACCTAGCTCGCTGTCTCCAGTTTTGCACTCAAAATTGATTGAGGTCCTCTTCTACTTGTTTGCGCCACCTGAGTCGCGGTCTTCGTCTCCTTCTATGTCCCTCGGGAATAGTGTCTGGGATGATGTGGGTGTTATATAGTTTTACCTTAGTTGATCGAGAGATTGCTTTCTTCTCAAGAATGATGTTAAAGAAATCGCATGACAGTGCAACGCCTTGTCTGAATTATTTTTTGACATCGAAAGATTCCGTAAGCTCGTTACCAACCTTGATGGTGCAGCGTGTTCTCCATCGTCATTTTGTACAAGCAAACGAGCTTGGCAGGGATGCCAAACACTAGATATAGCTTTATACAGTTCGTGTGTGTAGATGCTGTCATATGCGGCCTTAAAATCGATGAAAAGGTGGTGGGTATCGATTTGAAGTTCATAGGTTTTTTCCAGGATCTGCCCCAAAGTGAAAATTTGGTCGATGGTTGACATTCCTGGTCTGAAGCCACATTGATAAGGACTAATCAGATTGTTGACGAAATGCTTCCGACGTTCACATATTACAGCAGAGAGGATCTTGTAGCCGATGTAACGTAGGCTGATTTCTTTGTAGTTGGCGCAGTTTAGAGGATCTGCCTTTTTCAGGATCGAGCAAACAATGCTGCGGTTCCATTCATCGGGCATGCATTCCTCCGACCATATCTCACATATGATTTGGTGCATGCTCCTATATAGATAGTCGCCTGCTGCTTTGAACAGCTCGGCAGTTAGACCATCTACTCCAGCGGCTTTGTTTGATTTCAGACGTAACTGACCCTTTACCGAAAATAAAACACTCATTTCATATTGTGACACTTCAAATGGTAGCTGATTTTAACAGGTGCTCAATGCCAGAGCTGCCGACTTGAAACTTGGCTTCTATGTCAGACTTATAGTAATGTCATGCAACCAAACTTGGGTAATTTGTTTTTATAATTTGTATTTTCTGCTGGAAAAATTAACAGCCATGAGAACCTTCATTCAAAGGTAAATCGGCGACGAAATAAAAGTTTCGACACCAAAGTCTCAACACCCAATTAAGCCGTCAACATAATGAGTGAATTCTCACCACGTTTCAATAATAACTTTGTCGTCGGATACAAATTCTTATTTAAAAGAAATTAAATAAAATCTATAAAATCTAAATTCCACAAGAAATAATATTTCAGACAGGTTTTCGCTTATGCGACAAAGTAATAATGCATTTGTGCACATAGTCTATAATGACACTTAACCCATTATCTGTCGTTTCATCTAAGTCCAAATAAAAAGAAAAACTCAATTGAGTTACTGACCACTTGAATAGAGGACAGACGAGACAAGTACAAAACCAGAAAGAAACCAGCAGCAGAGACAGACATTCAGACGAAACGGATGCGTCCAAGAAACCACTTGCCAGCTAAGTCGGTCGACGTCAAGTTGAGAATGTGTGTTTCGTTCCATTCGATTGAATACGCATTTTTATTGTTATTGTGAGAGTGTTCGTCTGTCAACTGTCAGTCAGTCGTTGGACGTCTTCGGGCGGTTGTTTCTCAATTTGCACTATTCTTCTATTCTAAGGCTTGTAGCTGGCTGGGGGACAGGGGCTTGTCTTCACAAAAAAAAAAACTCTTTAGAGGGCAAATTTGTGAAACATAACGATAATATCCCACGTATTTAATTTATCCGATGGTGAATTTGTTTATTTGCCTTTTGTTTTTTGTGTTCTTATTCACTTGTGGGGCTTCCCATAGGCAAACAAACGAGGCAGAGGGAGTTGATATAGTAATGATGATGATGGTGGTGGCCAGTGGAGCGAGTACTCTGGGTCGTTGGTTTTTTTTTCAACACAAGTGTCTTGTTGTGGGGAGCAATGGACTCCAAAGAGCTGACTCAATTGATGGGAACAAAAAATCGAGTTGAAGTGTTTAAGTTGAAAGTTTGATTTTTCTGTAATTAAATCAAATTAAGAAAAATATCCATTTTCCCGGAAAAAACGAAAATCTCTCCAACACTGAACTGACTCAATGGATTTTAAAATTTATTGCAAAAATTTACATCGAAGCAGATTTGCCTGTGATTCATGTTGACACTTAAGTGTCAGCAATTCTGTTTGTTGTTCTTTCTTCTCTTTTCTTTTGTTATTTTTGTATAAAGTCAAGTCCGACAGCATAAATGACAAGGTTATTGCTTTTATTTGCTTAGCAAATCAGAGACATTAAAAACAAGTGGCTTGTGAGCACAACAAAAATAAAGAAACAACATCCTAAAACACTTAGCAGCGATTTCTGATATGTTTTGTTTTTATTTTTATCTTCTTAAGTTGAGAACACACACAAATAGAAGTTTAGAGTTTTCATCAAAACACTGCGGCGGCAGCAGAGGAATCCCCCAAATGTAGTCGATTCAAGCATGGATTTGAAGATGGGACTCAAAAAGGAAGGAAGTCTTGAGTACAAACTCTGTGAATGAGCGCCTCAAGGCTGATTTTCCCCACATAAGCCTCATCTGCGTTCTCGCCCACAAATGAGGAAAAGGATTTACACATTTAATACATGTTATTTGGATCTATAAGCAATGTCAGGACTTTATGTATGTTCTCCCAGATTTAATTGTAAAAATGCACAATGAATAAGTCTTTGTTAGAATAAACGGACAATATAGCTTGCACCTCACGCTCACCTACTTCGACGGAAGATTCAAGTGGTAAACTTGGTCAACCGCAAGGGAACATGAAATTCTTCTGGCCAATACTCAACCAGATTGAAAACATTGCGATCCACTCACTGCACTTCTCTAGCATACAAAATGTCCGAAAGTTCTGAGGTGCCAAGGCTGACTCGGATGTCGGATAACTTCCTTATTGTTTTTGCTGTAGTATAGAAAAATGCTTGCAGGAAATTTGACGTTAAGTGGTAACAATCGTATGAGATAGCTTGGTACTTTTTCCATTGTGTCTCCAAAAATCTCCGAAGAAAACGCAAAGCTTTTGACAACTTTAAGCGAGCTAACGATAGTTTGGACTACGCTTATTTTAGCCGTGTCCGTGATTAGGTGGTTAGGTGCGTTGGCTGCTAATCAGAAGGTCGTGGGTTCGAGTTCTACTCGTGCCCATAGTTTTTATTTCATCTTTCACGGGCACTGCCTCTTGCGAAGAACTAACAAAACTTCCAAGAGTATCAATCTGTAATGAAAAAATGCTTCTCAACTTTGCCGTTAACGCACCCAGAGAATTGTTGATGAGAATAAGCCACTTAGGTCTTAGCTCTTCAAAAGCTGTCACGCAAATTAGCAAATTACTTAAAGACTTCTTTAGTCTTAATAATTTCCTCTACAGGTGTAATATAATGAATATTGAGAATAGCATTAAGTCAAGTTCTTCTTCTTTTTGGACATATATGAATGCTAAAAGAAATACACCAGGTTATACAAAGCAAATGACATTTTAGGACACTGAAGCTTCAGACCTATCATCAATACCAAGTCTAATTGGAGACTTCTTTCGATCTGTTTATTCACCTGCAAGAAAGAAAGTCCACTTTGTAAAGTCTCTATGTTATCCTTTATATTGCATATTCAATCAATCCCTATCTGATGATATATTTTTATGTGAATGGAAAATGTCTTATCTTGTGCCTATTCATAAATCTGGATCTAAAAATCGAATTGCGAATTATCGTGGCATTTACAAGTTATCTACCATTCCTTAACCATTTGATTTCATTACTAAATCCTTTCCTTAATTAATGTGAAAAATAATGTTTCAAGTGCGGAATTTTATATTCATGACTGCAAATCCAGCCACCTAACTCATTATATAACCCATACAAAGCCTGCATCCTTCTATTTTTTTCTTCGTAGAGAAAAAAAAATATTATGAAACATCCAATATATTTTACTCGAAGACTCGAACATGCTTGAGTAAGTACAAGCAAACAAATTGCTTGTGAATCAATTTGACTTGAAATGATCGAAAACCAAAAATATTTACGAGTTTCTTCTGCTTGCTCGGTTTGACTTACAAGCCTTTTTACTTATTAATCAATTTATTTATAAGTAAGGGTTGCAATCGAACGAGTATGAACAAGCACAAAAGAAAAAGTTGGATGTGTTCGAACTGTTCAAACATACCTACTCATTTTAATCTCTGTTCTACGGATATGTTTAAGGCCAATTTATTTTTATTGCTTAATTTTTAATTTATATTGTAATATTTAAATTTGAAGATCAAATCTGTTAGCTTTATGCTTGCAGATAAATAAACAAATAAATAAAAAAATAAATAAATAAAACCTTTGCATTGCAACATTGTCAAGCAGCTAAACAAGAGGTATACAAAGCTGCAAACATTGACGAATCAGAAATGACAACTGACTTCTCAGAAGAAAGAACTGCACGCTGCACTAAAAACAACACCCTAAAATGAGATTTTATTTAAAGAATGTCTCATTGTACATACATAGATGTGAGTTTTTTTCAAAACAAGGGACCAAAACCAATAGTATGAATTGCTCTTTTACATTTTTTAAACAACGTTTGAGTCCATGAACTGGCTTTTGAACTGTCTAGTATAATTTAATTAAAATTAATGAATGACACGATACACGACCTCTGCTCATTCAAGTCTCATCGAGCAAGTCTGCAACTTCCCATAGCATCGCCATTCGAAGTTGAACTCGTGCAATGTAGAATGCAATGACGAATCAGCTTAATCAATTAAGCACAGCTCCATCCATTCTGCTTATTCTATCTCTATTAACTCTAAGATAAACATGATGAGGGAAGATCAAAGAAACAAAAAATTCTGACATTGAAATCCAAAAGAACATGGATGACACACCCTTCTCTTTCGGGTTGATGTTGATGATGTTGTGAGCAAATATTTGCCATAAATATAATTCGGTTGAAAATCATTTTCAAACCGCTTCGAATACAATTTGATCTCTAGTTCCTAGAAATGTAGGTATATGCAGCACCGTTAAAAATACGATCGAAGTATTTGCTTCATTCAGAAAAATAGAAACATAATTTCTAAAGAGAACGATTCGTTGTAAGTTTACGCCTCTTGAGGGAACTTATGGAGATCTTAAAGTGAAAGCAAAGCAATTATTCCATGTCGATTCATTGAGATCAAAGCCTCATTGTCCTCAATTGGTCTTTTATAGCCTAATATAATCATAATTGTATAGGTATCGCCATTCGCCTACCTACTCGGCCTCTATCTTGTAATTGAATTCAACATATTATTTTGAAGTTAAACGCCTCAGTTGAATCAAAATCGAATGAGTCTAGTGTGGTTAAATCCAATGGAAGCCGAAAGCTTGGTAGCAAGTGCTTTACATATTTTATGTATAGTTTAATAAATTATAAAGTATTTATATTAATATTATATTATTGTTACATATATCCAATGTTCGAGTTTCGCGTAACGCGTTCTAAAACCGAGTCGTAGACGTAGCAAAGAAGAGTGGTGAGCGCTTTAAATACACTGTGGTGAAAAGAAATTTCCCAGATCGTCCACTTCCGTTTGTATATAGGTAGTATATTCTTGGGTAGTAAAGGCAAGACGGCAATCGATTGTGTTGCCATCTTGAGAACTAGCAACGAAGCAGTTTTTTTTACATAAGTTGGGATTTTTTTGTATGTATCATAGACGCCAATCTTGATAGTGCTAGTATTTTAAATACACAGCGACAGCCCACTTCCTGCTTAAACGTCAAGTGAAGCAGTTAAGCTCTGTTCACATGAACACAACCAACGCACGTCGAATGAATGAAAAAAGTGATTTTATACCATTTGAAGCCGTATTTCCTAGCAATAAAACAAAAGAAATAAACTTTATATTTGACTAGCCGACCCCGCGAACTTCGTCTCGCCACCCTTCAGAGCAACCCCAGGATAATCATTATGATTAACACAGACATTGTTCAAATGCAATGTGATTTTCTTGAATCCAATTGAAATAGAGAACCACATGTCTGAATTTTTCCAAGCTCTACAACTAACATTCTACTTTCATTAAAGCATGAATTAAAATGCAAATTTCTTTGAAAAATTGAAAAACTTCTCTGTTTTGACTATTTTACAAAAATTAGAATTCCAAACAGCTTACGGTTGTCCCCCTTATTTGCTGACTTTCCCGTAAGACTGTCCCAAAAATTTATTTTTTTTTAACGAAAATTTTATAAAAATGCATTGAGGATTGAGCGGATCAAGAGTCCAAACCGGACATACAAACAAACCAATGTACTTTAAATTCCATAAAAAAAACTTGATATAAGGTGTTGAAGTTCTTCGTGCTCTTACAGAGTTTTCCGAGTTCCCAATCAAAAAGTTTCCATTTTTCTATATGAGAATCAGTGCACTTTTTATTTGCGATTGGAAAATCCATTTTGAAATTTTCCAGTTTTCAATTTGAAAACCAATGCACCTGCAATAATATGCAATTTTCCCAATGAGTTTTCCGAGTTTTTCATCAAGAACTTTCTGTTTTTCCATTCGAAACCCATTTTGATTTTGAAATCATCACAGAATGCAACAGTATGAACCATGAAAATTTCACAAATATCTGTTGGGTCATTTCGGAGTGTATAAGAGACATACAAACAAACAAACAAACACACATCCATTCATAAATGTACTTTTTACGTCCATGTTCTGCATTTCACTTATTGTGAATACACTTAGCGAAAGTGAATTTGGGTGTTCCACAATTCGTTATTGTGAATTGGATTTTCGAACATGAAAATGGATGTTCTGTATTTCGGTTTGTTCCATTTTTTGAACGCATTCAAATCACATTTTTTATTTCTGTGAATTGCCTGTCATCGTGGTTTTTTTTTTATTTATTTATCGTTCAAAAAATCTTCCAGGTATGGTCCGAATGGAAATCCAATAGGTATACGCAAAAAACTCGCACACAACAAAAGGGAAGCTATAATAACAGGTGGAGGAGAAAATAATGTTCTTCCAATTTCTGCCATAGAAGATAGAATTGCAAAACTTATGTACGGGTATCTACAGTGTTATTGATGGCATCAAAGGGACTTCCACTTTTGGTACATCGTTTAGCGATTCAATTCCAAAATGGAACAACACACAAAAAAACACACTTTATTTGTTACACAAAAAACACACTTTATTTATCCGAACAATTTACCTACAGAGGTAAATCCAATATGTTTGATTTGTCTCTCAAAACTTGTCTTCTTATTTTTCTCATCAATTCTGCTTCATTGCCAATAAAATTGCATCCATCTTCAAAACAGCAAAAAAAATGTACTTCAGAAATAAAATAAGAATGGACGATCCTTCAGTTCTGACAGTTCGAAACAATTTCGAAGTTTTCGAAATCGATCGAATTGAAGAACATGCAATTTCATTTCACGTGAAATTGAAAAGTGATTTCAACTCACTTTCGATCGAAATTCGGAACATGGGCGTTAATCTCAAATTTGAGAAAACAATTTTATTCGCCGCGAAAAGAATTCTAGTTGATGCCAACTGCCAAATTCTATTCGTATTCCACACCATCCACACTCCCGACGAACAAATGTTTTCGCGTATATAACCTAAAAAATCATTCTTGCTTCGAGTTTTGGTTATTCGCGACGAATTAAAAACTCTCATATGAAAGAAATGTCAAAATCGACGAATATTCGTTCATGTTTTCTATTTCAATTGAATTTAATACAACGGTATCTATAATTTGAATCCGTAGCCAGAGATAAAAGGGATATAGGAAACTAAGCTGCCAAACGCTCAAATTGACGAACGGTTAAACCATGCGTGTTTTTCACAAATACATTCTTTTCCGTCTTCGATTCACTAAAATTGAATTATTTGGAAACTGCGCCACTTAACAACTAGTCATCGGCCCGTCGAAAAAAACCAAGCAAATTTTGGCTGGACAACTGGACTGACTATTGAAATCTTCTAGTTACTGGATTAATAAAATGAACCGTATATGTAAATTCAGCATCTATTAATTTGTCTCGAAGCTGTCATTCCTTCTGAAAAAGTAACGTCTCTCCAACGTCATGTCATTTCAAATAAAAACGCTTTACAACTTACAAGAGTAAAGGTAAGTTTACATGGGCGTTTGACGATATGCGTAAAAGAGAAAGAAGAAATATCAAAAATGGAAATCATCAACGTTTTTCACCACACCACTATATATTTTTGTAAGTAAGGCCGTGTGTGAATTGCGTTAAAATTTGCGTTAAACCTTCTACCACGATTAAAATTTGACGTCTTGTTTGAGGTGGGATGAAATTTAGCCATTTGCTGTGTGAATTGCGTTAAAACAATTATTTTAACCAAGATTTCTGCGTAGTTTAAAAAATTTCCCTCGATAATTTCAGAAATTTCCCTGAACAAAAATTGGTTTTCTTTTTCACGGAAAAATAATTTCTCTTACAAAACATATTTTTTAGAAAACAGGGTTAATAAAAAGTCTCTAAAACTAAAAAAAAATCTTTTTTATTAATTGTTCTCGATTCTAATGTCATATTTAAAAGCAACAGTCAAAAATATTCAAACAAAATTCCCATTTTGATTAAATGATTCATTCGGTGTGGTAACACTGAAAAATTGTTTTCACAGCTGATATCTGTCATACATTTCAAAAGAAACAAAACAATAAATTCGTATTTGGTTTAGAAAAATGACAAATTTTAAGTTTTTTGTGTTAATTCTTTTATATCTTTTAAATCAACGCATTATAATAAGAAATTCAATTAAACAGAGAAGAGAGCGTGGGGTAAGTTATTAGTTGACGTTCAAGTTAAAACTTTTCCAATAATAAATGCTATCGGCAGATTACCCGTGTAAGCTATGGAAGACTTCGAGTGTTTTCAGAAGACATCAATGCAATTCTCAACAACGATGAGATCAAATGTCGTGAACATTTTCCATCCATGATTAATGTTTGCATTTTTAGATGTAAACATATCATCCAGACTTATCCTAACTTCAATTAGTTTTATTTTTTCTTCGTGAGACCCTAGAAACCGAAAGCATTGAATTGATATAAATTAATTGATTTCAAACTTACATTATTATTGTATGGTTTTCCTTTTCCAGCCTGCCTTCGTTTTTTTCTTGATCCATATTTCGTTGTTTGAATTGAATGCAAAAGAAAGAGCAAATTTCTCTATCACTAGAAACGTCAAATTTGAACACACTTTAACCTGCTCCACATCTCAATAAATTTTAACACATTTTATTCACCTCATTAGTGTCAAATTTTAACGCGGGTTAAATTTTAACACACATTTAAACGCAATTCACACACGGCCTAAGTTTTTAAGTAAAGTGAAGTGGAAGATTTAAGTAATTTCGATGAATATATGTAAGAAGAATTGCAATTGTCCAAATATGCATGAAAATGTAAGTTATTCAAGGTTAATAATAAAGTTGGAAATAGGCATGCCAGACGTCCCGCCACGCGCGGGACTGTCCCGCAAAACTACTTTTGTCCCGCAAGTGTCCCGCCGGATAATTATGTCCCGCAATTTGATTTAATGTCCCGCTAAACCCCGAAAGAATTAATAATTTAGGCCTCAGTTATAGTTATCAGTAAAATCCATCAGTAAAAATTGAAACATCTGAAATCTGAAATTTTTTACTGATAAGCGTTTAAAACTATCAGCAAATTTACACCTTCGCGCCGCAAACAATTTCGTTTTTAATGTTTTCATCTCATCATGAAAATGAAACGCCATCAGTAAAACGAAATGGATTTTTTTTTTGACATTTGGCAGTCTGTTGTTCAGTAAAATGAAATTTCATCAGTAAAATTTATAAAATTGATTTGTTAATAAGTAATATTTTACACTAAATGCATTCTTTTTTTTTTTGAAAAAAAAAATGTATTTTCAACTTATTTCATCAAAATTTTCCTCAAAATATAAGATTAAAGTTTTCAAAATTGCAAAACAAAATTTTTACTGATAGCTATAACTGAGCCCTAAGGGTCAAGTTATAGCAATCATTGAAATCCATTAGGAAAAATTGGAACAGGAGGAATCTGAAAATTTTTTCTTGATGAGCGTTTATAGCAATCCTTGAAAATTTCTGTCAGGAATTTTTGTCCTGCCGTAATTTTATCATTGGAACTGTGAGAAGTTGAAACACAGATAATTGGAATTGTACAAAATTGAAACGCAAATCATTGGAACGATTTGTCATTTTTTGACAAAAATTCATCAGCTGTTCACGAAAACGAATTTCCGTACGGACAATAGATACATTTTTAACGAAAAATAAGTTTTCGAACTTATATTTTTTTCTCAAAAAAAAAAAAACTCTAAGTATTTTCCGGCCGATTGGTATATAAATTGCATTAGTAATCAAAAGAAAATTTAGTTATATGTATATCTATTCAAACATTTTTCCTGATTTATTTCAATGATCGCTATAACTGGCCCCTTAGTGTAACGTGTGCTCAAATTATAGATTTGGCTTCACTCTAGACAGACTCAATGAACACCAAAGCAGAACAGTTTGGAACAGAAAATGTGTCAATGAACACCAAAAAGCTGTACTTTTCTGTTCCAAACTGTTCCAAAGTGTGCAGAACAGTGTCGGTGAACATACCTAAAAACTAATTTTTTGGTTGGTACGTTTAAAAAATGTGTCCCGCAAAGAAATTTTTCAAATATGGCATCCCTAGTTGGAAATTGCATTTGGTCAGGCAGGAATTCATGGGAATCCATTTTGATTTTCCTACTACCTTGCTTTCAATAACGCAAACGAATGCAAAAAATGTGAATGTTGGAAATTTTTAGAATAGGTCCGCCTCTTTTTGACCTCTTAGACTAATTTTTTGACAACGATAAAAACGCATCCCATGGATCTTTTCTTTGCTCATATGGTTATTGAACCTTACCGTTATTCAACATCAAACAACTTTTTCATTTTTTTTAAAATAATTTTCATTTTTTCCTTATCTTTTCAGAAGTATGCATTGAAATTCGGGACTCTTCAACTCCCAAGAGTATACAACAAATATAGAAGAATAACTCGACCAACCGCAGACATGACATCAGACGAAGTGATTTTGCGGTAAGTTAATTTAATTTCGAAAATTTGAACTGAAAACAAATTTTTGAAATCTTAACGACACCTTTTTCCATTCTATTAAATTTATTTTGAATCAAACAAAAACTAAATGAGAAAAAAAGAGACAGATGAACATTGAACAAAGTCTCAATTAATTTCTCTTATTCAAAGGCTAAGGGCTAAAGTCTTGATCGTCCCTACCTGTTTTCGGGCGGCATTAGAAGTAGATTACTGACCAAGTCCATTGCGATTGCCTTAGAGATTAAGCTCTTGGCTAGCGGCTTCTTGTCCTTGTTGTTATAGTGTATTTTATTTGACTGTCCTGAAACAAAGGAAACATCGAACGCTGCTTGACCAGAATTAACTGAAAGTACAGGTAGTATTTCCATCGACAAATTCCTTCACGTCTTCTTCCGCAAATTCCACTGGCGACTGGTGTTCGTTGGGAGTACAAACGATATAGAAACGAACGCCGAAACTACAATGACTTTCCACTACTCCGTAGGAGGAAATTATGGTCACAAATTCCTGCTCCACCTTAGCTCACCTAAACCTTTTTGGGTGCTTGCCTTGAGCATTCATTTTGACCAACTCGCACTCCCACTGCGACTGTCTTCTCTGCAACCATAATTCTCTTGTGGGAATGCAACTAGTCTGGTCTCTGGGCGAAATGAATTCTCCGCATTGGAGCATCCAATAACTACAAGAGGATGATTGCAGGCCCCTAAAAATGTAATCATTGTGGGATTATTTCAAAATTATCCTTACATCGTTCGCTGGATTTTGATTACAATCCGAAAGGCATTGAAAAAAGGACCAAGTGCTCCTTCTATTAGGAAAAAAGGATTATATCATTCCCAGAAGGAGATAAAAAAACATAAATTGATAAAACCCGTACATGGATTCGCAAATATTTTTACTGCCACCTCATCATCATTGGATTTTTTTTGCGTTCCTGACTTTTGTGGGCAAATTGCATGATTGTGTTGCTCATATAATAAAATTCGTTATGTGGGTTTTTTGTGTTGGCCCTTTCTGGCTGCGCCGTGCGTCGTTGTCGTTGCAGGACCTTCATCCCCATTCTTGGTGTTGGTCCGTGTGTGTGAACGAATGTGTTCTCGACTCACCACCCAACTTAATGGGTATTAAGGTGAATTTGTTCTTTGGATTATAAGGACGTTTTTCTTTTTCATTTTTGTTTTTTTTTTTGGTCGTTGTCGTCTTGTTGTATGTTGATGTTGATGTCCTTCCGAATGGATATTCCTTTGCTTAAAATGGTCATTTTTCTTTTAGCTTTCATGGTGGTCTTTGGTGTCCTCTTTTTTTGTTCTTGGGAGACGACAATTTTTTTGGATTATTTGTCATGTGGAATGGAATGTAAATTGATGTGAGGATAAGTGTGGGTTTTTGTGACTTCTATTATACTGTTATTATGGTTGTGTAATAGAAGTAAAGAGAAAAGGGAGAATGGGTTTTGGTGTCATGAATTAAGATTTCGTTGTTTGGGGGATTAAGTATTTTCCTGTGTTTGGGTAATTTTCTGGATTGGATCTGGATTTAGTTCTGGCGGAAAGAGACCGTTTTTGTTTTTATTAGAATTGGAAATCAAGATGGGTAGGTACTGCATAAGTGCAAAAGGATTTATTTTATTTTTTTGTTAAAAAAAAAAACGTACTTTATGCTGACTTTTGCGCTGGGCAGTCACATAGAAAGTTTTGGTTCGAACCCGACTCGTGCTTATAATGTTTTGATTTCATCTTTTTACGAATGACGAAAATTTCGAGGAGCTGATAGAGCTTCTAAATTTTTTCTATAGTGTAAAAGTGCATCTCAACTCAGCTCTTCGGAATTTTGAAATTGTGTTTTATATCAAGTATCAAGTAGTATTTTATATTTTACATATGGAATCTACTCTTGTCAGTGTATCTGTGCCTCTTACCCTTACTGACAATTCCTCCTCAACGGATGATCTTGATACACACTTAATAAACTCCGAGGCTACAACATCCCGTAATATTATCGATCCATTAAATTCCAATAAACATAGAAAGAGAGGGAGGGACGCTGCCCATGTAAATATTGGCCCAGCACCAAAAAAAAAATCAAATCACAAACTGATACAATTCAAGGAGAAACTTAAAAAAAAAACCTTTTGTCAATTCCTAAGCCAAAATCCATATTTGTTTCTCGCTTACTTCCCGAAACGGATTCTGATGATTTAATTAACCATCTTATCGAGTGTAAGGCTATATATAACTCATTCTTCTCAAGCCAGATGCATTAAAATAAGCAGGCCTAACAGTTTCGTGTCTTCTTTTAAAATTACAGTCTCAAGTAACATTTTTGATCCGATTATAAATTGTTCTTGGCCTGCACACACTCTTGTTAAGGAATTCGTCAACCCTGGTCGAAAGAACTCAGTCCGTAATTCTAATATTCCAAAAAACAGCACAGGCTCTCCTTCTACTACCAAAACATAAGAGGACTTCGTAGTAAGACAACTACAATTTTTAAAAATTCTCAAACATTTTCTTATGATCTTTTTGCGTTTACTGAAACGTGGCTGAACGCCACAATATTGGACGCTGAACTCTTTGATAAAGATTTCATAGTTTATCGAAGAGAAACTGTATTGAGTACAGTTGGAGGGGGAGTCCTTATTGCTGTTCGAAATAGTTTCTGCTCTTCCAAAATTATTATTCCTGGCGTTGATAACTTAGAATTAATATGCATCAAATTAAATTTGCAAATTAAAGATGTCTTTATTTTGAATGTGTATATTCCACCTATTTCCGTCTTTATTGAACTTATAAATATGACTTTCGCAGAGCTAATTTTCAACAGCTTTCGGATAATTTAACATCTTACGGTAATGATAACTTACCACTTTCCATTTTTCCAATAACATCGACGAAATTATCTCTAGCTTCTATTCTGTACTGATGAGATGCATAAACGAAACTGTACCAAGGAAAAGAATCATCCAAACTAACACCTCTTGTCATCCTTGGTACACAAAAGAATTAAAAAACCTCCGTAATAAAAGAAATAGGGCGTGGGACACTAGCGAACCACGTGGTTTATATATTATCTCTTTTCGAAGAGTTCAAAAGACTTTCTTACATTCTTTATAATGATTATATCGTTACTATGGGTGATTCCTTGAAGCAAGACGCTAAACGTTTCTGGAATTTTGTAAACTCCAAAAGAAAATGCGATGTTTACCCAGTTAATTTTACTCACAACAATTTAATTTTGAGCTCTACTACTGAGATCTGTGATGCATTTGTCAATAATTTCAGTCAATCCTTCATAGATTCTCCCATAGATGTGGATGTTTTAATAATGTTCCGATTGAGGTTGACCAAGTCCTAAATTTTTTGTCCCTTCTCAAAGAAGATTATTCTTCTGGTCCTGACGGTATTCCACCTATTTTATTGAAAAAATGCAAAGCAGTTCTAGCTAAGCCTCTTAGTAAAATATTCGAACTATCATTGCAACTCGGAAAATTTCCATGCCTTTGGAAGATTGCTTACATCACGCCTGTCTTTAAAAAAGGAGATAAGTCGCATATTGTCAACTATAGACCAATTTCTAAACTCTCTTATATTCCTAAGCTGTTCGAACAAATTGTATGTGACAGTTTATCCTTTTACTGCAAAAACATCATATGCAGTGAGCAACATGGCTTTATGCAAGGAAGATCAACTGTCACAAACCTTCTTTCGTTTACGCATAAATGTTTGAACAGCTTGGAAAATGGACAGGAAATTGACTGTGTATACACTGATTTCCCAAAAGCTTTTGATCAACTATCTCATTCAATTATCAAGTTAAAATTAAATTCATTAGGCTTTCCTCCTGGGCTTGTTTCATGGATTTCTTCTTACCTTGAAAATAGAACTTATCAAGTTAAGTTTAGAGAAATGTTTTCGAAGACTTTTGTTGCGAAATTGGGTGTTCCACAGGGTAGTCATTTAGGACCTCTTCTATTAATTTTATCTATTAATGATGCTCCTTTTTGTGTAAGAAGTAGTGAAATTCTTATTTTTGCAGATGACATGAAGATCTTCAAGAAAATTACAACTAACAATGATCGCATTCTTCCTGCAAAATGATATAAATAATTTTTCTGTATGGTGTAATAAGAACAGTTTAAATCTTAACCCGTCTAAATGCCAAACAATGACATTCTCTAAGAAACGAGCAACTTCGACTTATGAGTATTTTATATCTCACCAAATTCTATCTCGTTTTTTTAAAGTATGGGACCTTCTTGGAATTCTTTTTACACCAAATCTTGATTTTACTGAGCACCTTTACAACATTGTTAATAAAGCTTATCCTATGCTTGGGTTCATTAAGCGTTGGTCCAAAGAATTTCTTGATCCTAATGTGATTCGTCCTCACCTTGAATATGCTTCACAGACTTGGACTCCATTTTATGAGGTTCATATTGACAGGTTAGAATCGGTGCAGCGTAATTTTACTCGTTTCGCATTAAAAGGTATTCAATGGCATGAAATTCTAAATATTCCATCTTATGAGGATCGAGTATCGCTCCTCGAAATGCAAACGTTGTCTCAAAGAAGGACTAACAATGATATTTTCCTTCATCAACTTATTACTGGCGTTACAGATGCACCAGACCTTCTCAGTTTGCTATACTTTTTAACTATCGGGGAGGAGGCTATCACCTTCCTAGCATTGATCTTCTCAATGTCCCAAGACATAGGACCAATCATGGAATGCACGAACCCTTAACACGGATGAGTAGGCTTTTGAATTGTAATTCAGATCTCATTGACCTGCACTTTAATAAAAATAAACTTAAGACTATGCTTAAAACCAGTGTGGTACGCCAATAAATGTTTGCTGTTTGTCTAATTTTGTATTAGTTTCATTTATTTGTGTCAGTCAGTATATGTAATGTTTTTTGCGAACTTGACAAGTGTTTTCTACACACTTATTTACTTATTTTTCTCAAATTTTTGACTTTAAAATTTTTGTTTTCTAAAATTTTGTACTTTTTTTCTTTTTGTACTTTTTGTAAAATTTTAATTTAAAATTTTATTTTTTTTTCCTTTTTGACCCTGCTTGCATTAAGCAGTCCCTAACTCTTTTCATCCTAATATTCGTATCGCCATAACTTTATTTATTCTTTAATATTAAAAAATTTCTTGCCGATACGTCTAGCAACCGTAATTGCCGTCGTACTCGGTGAAAATGGACCCTAGCGCGTGCGGTATCTGGGGGGGGGGGGGGGGGGTAAGAGGCGTGTCAATACAAAAAAAAAAATCTGCCGTGTGGTGGCACTCTGGATATAACCCTATAATGCTGTTGACAAACTGCATCAGACGTTAGCTTCTGTATTTAGTGGAGCCCAGGCGGTTCCATTTTTGAGGATCGGAAAACGATACTGAGGTTTCATTACGATGTGCTTACGTAATCTTCAACTCGTCAATTTTATGTGATCGAATAGTATGTACTGTATTACAAGCGGAAAATATTTCGCCATCGGCGCTATAAAGTTTGGAAAACTGCTCTTCCATATCCTTAAGGTTGGGGTTCTACAAACCTATTTCTTTGATGTTCTGTCTTTATACAGCCTTCGGTTTGGATCATAAACAATGTTCTGGAATGTTTAACCTTTTCTTTTCTTTTTTTGCACCTAATTCTCCTTAAAACTCATTTTTGTCGAAAAAGAACATAAGTGTTTAAGAGTCTAGATTCTAGAATCGTGGCTAGTTTTCAAATGCTTTTGTGTTCATGCAAGCAATAAAATTGGGCATACGAGTATTATTCATTCTTTCAAAAAAATTGGAGAAAAAGCCATTTGTTCTGGTATAGGGTGAATCGTCATTACTAAAAAAAAATCATCGCAAAAGCAAAAGAAAAACGGCAACCATCATTATAATGGTGCTTTCGAAGAATGTGCGATTGCCTCTCATCTCAAATGAAAGAATTTTCATTCAATTTCTTTGAATAATTGCCAAGCAATTTGCAGAAGACTTCATTTTTTGCCTGCTTCCATCAAAACTACATAAATGCGTCAGATAATTCTGAGACGATAGCAAAACGGACATAAACGCCCCGTTGTACATCCTTATCTGAGTGCTAAACGGAGTGATTATCTCGCATGTATCATGAATCGGGATCATCATACTCCCAACCACATATGAATACAGGGAGAAACTAATCAATTGATTTCGTCTTCTCCATTCGTTTTTTTTTGTGTGTGTTCCTTGTCAAATAAATGCTCAGCCCATATACATTCTTGGAGCAAAAGGATTCAGATTCATCCTCTTCCTGTCGGGATTTCTTTTGTTCTTTTAAATCGCTCACCCACCGCCAACCATCACCACTGCCGATATTTTATTGATTACCTTCATCATTGAAGGAGTTCAGGCAGCTACTTGTGTTTGCACATCACGATGAAACAAATCGAAGCAAATTTACCACCAAAGCCGCACGAACAATCGCAAAGCAGGAAGGAAGGATCCATAATGTCGTCTATCGTATTTCGAATGTTTTGTGTGCGGATTGCCGGATTGCGGGTGGAAGGACAATGATCATCTTTGAATTCCAGAATCCAGACTGCTGCAGGATTTGTTACTGCATTTGCGTTTCAGCTCGATCTTGTAGTATGTGTTGGTTTTTTCTTTGTTTTTTTTTTTTTTTATTGTAGTTTTCACTATCTTCGAGGACTTTGATTCTTATCGTTGATGTTCGGGACATAGGATTTGCAAATTGCTGCAATTTGTATGGCTGATGACAATGCGGTAAGCAATGTGCGCGTTTGTTCTTTATATTGAACAGAGTATGGGGTGTGGTTGTTGGGTTTAAGGATTGTTTTCAATTATAGTTGTTTTATGGGATTCGAACAAGAGGACACCATTGATATAATGGTGACAGTTTGATGTATGAGGGATATAAATTTTACTCAACTTGTATCATTGAATGCAATTATTTATGGGTATGATGTATTTTTGAAGGAATTAAAGAGCTACTTAGAAGAAACAAAAAGTCATAACAAAGGAAGGATAATATTCAAATTGAAAACTGAAATATTAAAAAAATCTGTATTTTCGATGTTCCCAAATTTGCAACTACATAACATCACTCTTATCCAATGTAGTGTCCGTGGCTTAGTGGTAAGGTGCGTTGGCTGCTAAGCAGAACGTCGCGTCGGTTATGGGTTCGAGTCCTACTCATGCCTTAAAGTGAAGTGAAGTTTTAGATTTAAAAAATGTTGATGAATAAAGTTAACGCAAAATTGAAATATATCAAAATTTGCATGAAAATGTAAGTTATGTACATTAGATTAGATTTATTTATCTTCTATACATATTATAAAAATCTAGCACCGTTGGTTTGCTTTATATAGGCATAAAAACCCGTTGGCCGATTTTCTTAATTTTTGTCTTAAACGAAAGAGGATTAAGGGTAGAAGGCTTAAGACAAACAAAATGTATACTTTTCAAATCACAAACGGTGCAAATGTTAAATAATAATGCTTTTCTCACTACAACAAAATAAATATCAATATATATGTACCTACGATTAATCAATTTCATTTAAAATTTCGTCAAATATTTTTATTTTCATCAACACAAAAAAAAATAAATGTTAGTGAAGAAAATATATGTATGTATGTTTGTCAAAAATTGTTTTTCATCGAAAAAAAAAACGTACACTTGACATTTTTTGTTGTCGTTATTTTTCCTTTTTTTAGATTTGTTGCTTTTGAGATATGACCTTGGAAGCGGGAAGTGGAGTAGGTCGGTAACGGGGTAGCAAGGAGCGGGTAAGAGGGTAGCGGGCAGCAGGTAGAAGTAGCGGGTAGTAGGTAGCAGGTAGCTATGGAGGGTAGAAGGGTAGTGGGTAGTGCGCTAGCAGGGTACAAAAGTTAAGGTCTTTTTGTTGAAATATGTTAAAATATGTTTACTGTATTCGTTCACACTCTATTTTTGATTTTGTAATCTAATACTTTTTATGTTTCTTATCAGAAAATATTTTCAATAAATTTAGTATTCATTAATATTGTTTCAACAAAATAAGGCGTATATTTTATTTTCTTGATTTTGTTTGCGCTGAAGATATTCTAAATTCTACAGATTATGAGACTTATTGCGGAACAAAAGCAGAAATAGAATATAGATTTGTTTAATTTAAACAATATTAATTGCTAAGGTCTAGATTATAACAGAGAAACGAAGCAGAATTTTGCACAATAGCTAGAAATGGCAGAAGTTACATCCAAATTTGAAAAACTCAATAATAGAAATTATGCAAATTGGAAATTCAAAACTGAACTTTTGTTGCTAAAGCAAAATTTGTGGAAGAAGGTAATCATTAGAAAAAGATCTGAAGAAAGAAAAGGGGCAACTGGTATTGTCGAGAACCAAAAAGATATCGATGAATGGGATCAGTTGGACGATGAGGCAAGGGGAACGATTGGATTGTCGGTTGAAGACGATCAACTACCACACATTCGTTCGAAAAGAACAGCCAAAGAATCATGAGATGCATTAAAAGAATATCACGAGAAGAATACTCTGTCAAATAGAGTATTTTTAATGCGATCCATATGTTCTCTGAAACTTGAAGACGGTGGTGATGTAAAAGCTCATATTAACAAAATGCAAGAGCTGTTTACAAAACTTCGTGACATTGGGGAAGAGACATTGTCTGATAAATGGAGTGCTGCAATGCTTTTAAGCAGTCTTCCAAACAGCTATGATGCACTTATCACAACACTTTAAGCACGTAAAGAAGAAGAGGTTACTTATGCGTTGGTTCAACAACGAATAATAGCTGAATATGAACGACATTCCGAAGGGATATATGAATCAGTTCTGAAAGTTGTTGGAAAAGTAAGCATTTGTTTTTTCTGTAAAAGGCAAGATCATTTCAAGAAAAACTGTCCAAAGTATAAAGAATGGTTAGAGAAGAATTTCAAGGGCAAAATGAAGGCTTCAACTGATAAAGTCAATATCATTGAAGAAAAATCTTCATCAGGTAATTCATATAAGGTCAATGAGCAAGATTTTCTCTTCACAGTTGGTCATATCGCATGAATGGATAATTGACTCAAGTGCGACCAGACATGCTGTGAATCATAAGAACATATTTACAAACATCGATAAATCCTACCAAAGTACAATCAAATTGGCGAATGGTGAAATAGCCCGAGTCGAAGGTATTCGTACTAGATTTCTAGAATTTTGTAACGAACGTAATGAGGTTTATAAAACGAAAATAACTGAAATTATATTTGTTCCCAATTTGGTCGGCAATGTTTTGTCAGTTAAACGTCTTACAAGCAATGGGGTTGCAGACGCTATTGGTGATTTGTATGTGTTACGTCAATCAAATGCAATTTGTGCTTTAAAACACAATGACAAATGCATACATACATGGCATCGAAAGATGGGTCACCGATATCCAGAAGCTATTCGTTCTATGGAGTCAAAAGGCACGATTCAGATAATTGACTGTGGTGTAAAAGAAACTTGTGACACATGCATGAAAGGGAAATTAACTAAAGTACCTTTTCCAAAGAAATCAAGAACAGAATCTTCAGCAACACTAGATTTGGCCCATACGGATGTTTGTGGACCCATGCAAACAATGACACCAAGTGGCAAACGATATATCGTCACATTTATTGACGATTTTTCAAGTTTTACCGTTATTTGTTTGGTGGCTCACAAATCAGAAGTTGAACAGAAGATGAAAGAGTTTATTGCATTATGTGAAACGAAGTTTTTGAAGAAACCTAAAGTCATCTGTTCAGACAGAGGTGGTGAATACACGTCGAAGAGTTTGATTGAATACATGAAGTCAAAAGGTATTCAGACTCAATTGACTGCAGCGTACTGCCCGCAACAAAATGGTAAAGCGGAAAGAAAAAATCGTACATTGATTGAGATGGCACGTTGCATGCTTATAGATCAGCGTTGCCAGACGTCCCACTTTTGGCGGGACGTCCCGATTTTTAAATCAAAAATTCAGTGTCCCGCGCGGGACAAGCTCAGTCCCGCTTTTCGGGGAAAACTAGACCTGAATCTTCAGACCATGCTGAACACGCTCTGAACAAAATTAGCTTTGCAAATTTTCTGAACTCTGATTTAATTTTGAAATGCAATTGAGCACTTAATATTCAGGAATTTGATATTTGTATATTTGTTTTATCTTACTAGAAATTAAAATTCTCTGCCATATCAACTTGCTTCTTTCGCTTTGAAGCTACTTTGATAAGCGCGAACCATCTGCGAAAGCCATTCAAAATTTTTTTTGCTCTGAAGCAGAAGAAACTTAAACTTTAGCCTACTTGCATTTCGTTTATAATGTGGTGAGTGCTTTTGGTGCATTAAACAAAAAGTCTCAGGGAACCGATGGTGCGATAATAGAAATGCATGAGTCATTCTGCCTTTTCCGCTCAAAGTTGACTCAAAGGCTTAAGGATGGGTTTTTCGACTACCAGGCCAAACTGATTTTAAATAAATTGGTTGAATCTGAGCGGACCAAAGTCATCAACATTTTCTTACGAATTGACAACTATTTTTAGACAAACGTTATGATTTTTCACATGAAAATATTTTTTCTAGACTTAAATTTTTAAACCTGGAAAATGAAGCTAGTTTTGACATGATTGAAACGCTGTATCTTTAGTAAAATTGAAGAGCGATATTTCGGTAGATACTAGATAACTTGTATGAAGAATTAAACTTGTTCAAATTATCTTTGGACGTACTAGTGAGAAACTGCAAAGACACCACTGCTACTACCGCACAGAAATGGCACCAGCTTTTTCAACAGTATCCAAAAAATGATACCAGGCATAATGTTTAGACTATTGTCTTTCATATTAAGTATCCCAACATCGAACTGCTTTCCTAAACGCGTTTTTCCCAGATGAATTTAAAATGGTCGGATGCCAGAAATAAATGCTCCGTATATTTAATGAAGTCAGAATTATCCTGTGAAGGGTTCTTCATCTCTATTAAAAAGAAAAAGCTAATTTTAAAAGAAGTAAAATCTTCGCTGAAATATAACGAATAAGTTACTTCTTGTAAATAAATTATTTGCAATTTGTAACATTCACTCTTATGAAAAAGACTTTTTTTGATTTTGATTTGTATTTTTTTTTTCTGAAGACGTATAAGGCTCAACTATTTATATGATTTTAAATATTTTACTTTAATTAAAATTAATTTTCTATGGCTATTTGTGCTATGTTTTTATGTACGTTGGTTTTAATATGTCCCGCTTTTGACGAAAGAATCCCGCCGTTTTCAGTCAAAAAGATCCAAAATCCCGACTTGGTACAAAAAAAATCTGGCAACGCTGTTATAGATGCTAATCTTCCATTCAATTTCTAGGGTGAAGTAGTAGCAAGCTAGCAACCGCCAATTTCATTCAAAACCGTTTAATTACAAGAACAACAGATAAGACACCATATGAACGATGGAACGGAACAAAACCAAGTACATTTGTTTTTCAAATATTTGATTCAAAATTCTTTGTCCATATACCAGCAGAGAGAAGACATAAACTTGACAGTGTTGGAATAGAGATGATATTTTTAGGATACGATGAGCAGTCAAAAGCTTATAGATGCTATAATCCAATAACGAAAAAGATCACAATTAGTCGAGACGTCAAATTTAGTTCTTCAAGAATTACAAAAATTAATAACGAAAATGAAGAATTTATCGAATTGAACTCTATTCATAGATCAAGAAACTGTCAAGAGAAAACTTCAGATGATGGGCAAATACTACAGGATCCGGAACCAGATATTCAAAACAACAATCAAATAAGTTCAACTAGATATTCAAAATACCAATCAAGACATTCAAGAACAGCCAAAAGATAATGAGAGACCTGTTTTACAAGACTTACATCAATCAAGACGAGTTTCAGAGCGAATAAATAAGGGAATTCCGCCAAAACGTTTTCAAAATGAAGCTGAAGCAGAAAAACGGACATGCGAAATATTTATGGCAAAAGAACTGATTGAACCAAAGACCTACACTGAAGCTATAGAGAGTGATGAAAAGGAGTATTGGCTCATTGCAATGCAGGAGGAGATTGAGTTTCACGAATCAAATGGGACATGGGAACTGGACGATCTACCAAAAGGATCCGGAACCAGATATTCAAAACACCAATCAAGACGTTCAACTAGATATTCAAAACACCAATCAAGACATTCAAGAATCTACGAAGACAATCAAGGATGTATTGAGCTAGTACGTGATAGCAAGTTTTGGTACAAAACCAAGCATATTGATTGTAATGGTGGGGTGAAGTGGTGGTATATCCCTTACTAAAGCAGCTGGCACGCTTGTCTACGCACGGCTTGGCTCGACGGATGGGGGGGGATCTTGCTGCTGTAACCATTCAATAATAAAAATTCGTGCCAATAAAAAACACAATACTTTTGTCAACTAAGTCTCGTCCTGTTCAATACACCAGATGTTTATGTGTATCAGCCAATGGGCTGTCGGCATACCCTTATCCTATAGTGGCAGAGCCACCTCCTAACTGCATGGGCCGTAAATCATATGCAGTCCCAAATACAACTACGCACTCATCTTATACTTCCTTTACTCCTTCATCCTTCAACTTCCCCTCTATCTACTTCTACTCACTCATCGTCATCATCATCTTATCCTTGAAATTTCCGCATTAAGACATTTCATTGTTTTAAATTGCTTTTATTCACATTTCATTCATTAAAGTTCGATTTGTATTCTTTTCTTACAAGCAAATGAATACCTACATAAATACAATAAGAACTGACCTATCCTACTTAAAGTTCATTGCACCTTGCCAAATTTGTGCAGACTTCGATGAACTGTGATTCATTTGTAAAATTTTGTTGAGAGAGATTGCATGCATGAACGATGATCTGCATGAAACCAATTCTCTTAAAAACGAAATAAACGCATATAAGCGTAAGCCAAAAATTGATGAATGAACTTTATAATTATGTGAGTCAATCAACGCAAAAAAATAAATCTCATTACACTAACAAGTTGGTGCAATAAGGTTTATTGTTGTATCTTGATAGTTTTTGCTTATACTGTTAATTTCTTATTGAGTACAGATTCTTATGTTCGGGTGGTCCGTAAACTTTTAATTACGTTATTATATGTTAAAAACAATGGTTTATCTAGTTTTACTTTGATTTGATAATACTATTTCTTTTTTTGCACATATTCATAATATATTTGTTTAAATGTACGTATAACCATAAATAATTTTGTTGAATTTAACCAAAAATTAGGTACTCACTTTTTAGACTTGAGGTGAACTTCCATCGATGTGCGCACATAGAGATGTCGACCTTGATATTCTTAATAATTTTTTGTGTTTTGATCAGTTAATTATTTGTGGTTTGATATATGTTTATGAATATGTCACACTTATTACATAGTTAAATATACAGTTTTTTTGGGGTTTTTATGTTGTTACTTCTTATGTTGTTATTTCTTATGTTGCATGATGATTTTTCTTATTGCATTTCTTAAAAGATGGTATATGTTTCGATATGGTTGATTTGACGTGTGTTTCGTGTTCTGATGATCGCGACGACGCGACGTCGACGTCGTCGTCGTCGTGATGCGGTTTTCTTGTTATAAATTTGTGGTTCAATGGATTTGTTGTTGATGATGTTTGATTTCTCCTTGTAAGGCTTAAGTAGAGTGCGTTTAAGGACTCTAGTCCTTACATTAAAAAAAACCCACTCGTGCACGTGTTGGAGTAGTGCAAATTTTAGCACTAAAATTAGTTATTTTTTTCCACACAATATGCAGCGCTGTGATGAAAGCAATGTTTGAAAACACTATTTTATTTCTAATTTTTGCAAAAGAACTTACGTGGGCTTAGATGAAATTCGATTGAATTTGGAAAAGAAAATCTTTTCAACTAGTGTCTTGTTACACAACGTGATTTTTTTTCAGGCGAATTAATTGAACTAAACACATTTAGGTTAGTTTATGATTCTGAACTTTTTTATCAATATAATTTTCTTAATTTACCTCGTTTAATAATAATTAAAACACAAGATTTTATGTTTTGATTTTGAACCAAAATAACTTGAAAAATGATCATATAGAAATTTTAAGCAATTACTAAGTTGAAAAGTAAATGTCTAAGTTTTATTTTCGCTGATGTCTGTCTTCATTGGTAATCGAGTTGAGAAGAAAGTTTTCTCTCGACGGAAATGACTACTTAGGTGTTATGTCAGTGTTCGAAACAAAATCATATGAGTTCGAAAAAATAAAATACCAAGTGTAGAAAAGTGATGCCAAAATTGGTAGAATCTATTTTCGATCGTTTACATTAGTATGCATGTTAGGCTGTTAACATTTATTAAATTTTTTTGTCTGTTTGTATAAATATGCAAGGGATTCATTACAAAACCATTACTTTTTATGCAGTCTACTGTGGAAAAAGAAATGGAATTCGGTGTTCGTGTTTTTTTTTGTGTTGTATAAACGTGTGGCGTCGACCCACTCCCTGAATATGAGTTTCATGCTCTACTATTCCTTTAAATCCTTTGAATGGTATATACCAACTGATTTTCCTGTTGTATCGGCAACTTCGTACAGTGCATTTCCTATCACTCGGACTACTTTGCATTGGACATATTTAGGGCATAATTTCGAAGAGATGTTTTTGGATGCATCGCTGAGTACAAAATTTTTGCGGTAAATTTCTTGTCCAAGTTTGAATTTCTTATCAGATGATCTCAGATTATACGATTTTGAGTGTCTATTAAAGGCTTGACTTAGGTGAACTTTCATTTGCTCTTGAATTAACTGAACACGATCAGATTTGGACACTGACAAAAAATCTTCATCATTTAAGAGATAAAGTTTTTGCAAAAGAGGGTACATGCTAGCGTGAGTCACCATCTGTGTCCCAAATAAGGCAAAGTATGGGGTTTTTGTAGTCGATTGATGGACAGAGGTACAGAGTGATTGTTGGATCTCCGGTATGTACTTATCCCAATCCTTATGGTCCCGATCGATATAAGACCGAATGCCTGACAGGATGGATTGATTTACACGTTCGGACGCGTTCGATTGTGGAGAATACAACGCTGTTTTGATGTGTTTTATGCCAAATCTTTCCAGATGTTGTTTGAACTGAGCAGACACAAATTGTTTCCCATTATCCGAATGGATATACTGTGGTACTCCAAATATGCTGTAAGCAGTTTGTTCTAAGAAGTTTGTCACCAAGGTAGTATTTGCTTTCGGCATTGGCTTCAATAGAACGAATTTTGAAAGATGGTCGATCATAACAAATAAGAAGGTATTTCCCTTTTTGGAACGTATGTAAGGACCCATAAAATCTATATAGATTTTCTGGAATGGTCTTTCGAAGGTGAAATGCGTGGTCATAGGCGGTCTGATAATTTTATTGATTTTTTTACTTTCCTTGCAGACTTGACATTTTGAGATGTAGTCCTTGACATCTTTTGCCATTTTTGGCCAAAAGTAAAGATTTCTTAGTCTCGCAAGCGTTTTGGCGATTCCACCATGACTACAATTGGGCGGGTTATGTGCTTGTTTTACAAGGTCACGACAAAGGCTTGAAGGTACCCAAAGACGCCATTGCATGTCTGTGGAATCGACATTTAAATCTGAATTATAAAATTTCCTGTATAGAACATTTTCTGAAACCTTTAAGTCTGGGCTTAAGTTGGGGTTATTTTGTATTTTTTCAATTAAAGTGATGTAATCTGGGCTCTTAAAATGCTCTGATTTAAGATCAATTTGAAAATGATTAGATATTACACCGTCGTTGTTAAGGGTTTCAATGAACGCTCGTGATAAGGCATCTGGAACCACATTAGCTGAGCCTTTCCGGTGTTCGATTTCAAAATCAAATGCTTGTAGCTTTAGTGACCATCGAGCCAGGCGTCCACTTAAGTCTTTAAGCTGCATCAGCCATTTAATGCTTGAATGATCAGTAATGATCTTGAAATGTGATCCTTCAATGTAAGGTCTGAATTTTTTTACAGCGAGGACAGCAGCTAAGCATTCTTTTTCCGTCACCGTATAATTTGCCTGACACGGATTTAACTTTTGCGAATAGAATGCAATTGGTTGTTCCTCATTATTGTCGTTCAATTGGAATAATACAGCTCCAACACCTTGATTGGAAGCATCACATTGCAACACAAACATCTTGGTGTAGTCTGGACTATTTAATAATGGTGCCGTGCACAATGTGTCTTTAAGTTTTTCGAAGGCCTTTTCTGCCTCCGGTGACATGGCGAATCGTTTATTACTTTTCTTTAGTAGGTCAGTTATGGGTGCTGCAATGCTAGCAAAATTATGTATGAACCTGCGGTACCAGCCGCACATGCCAAGGAACCTACGCACCTGTTTTACACTTTTAGGCAGGGGGAAATCACTGATGCCTTGTACCTTGTCTGGGTCTGGCTTGATTTGACCATGACCAACTACAAATCCTAGAAATCGAAGTTCGCGAAAACAAAATTTCGATTTCTCTACATTTATTGTGAGGTTCACATTTTTCAAACATTGTGCTACCGTTTCCAATCTACACAAATGATCGTCAAAATTTTCCGAAATAACGAGCAGGTCGTCAATGTATACAAAAACATATTCCCTTAAGGCTGATGGAATTACCTTATCCATGACTCGACACATCCTGGCAGGAGCGTTGCAAGTCCCGAATGGCATTACCGTGAACTGCATCAGTGGTCTTCCCGGAACTGTAAATGCTGTTTTCTCACGGGATGCCTTATCAAGCGGGATCTGCCAGTATGCGTCTTTTAAGTCAATGCTGGATATATAATGGGTTTCACCAAGACGACTAAGCACCGAGTCGATATGATGTATCGGATTGGCGTCTTTTTTGGTAAGGGCGTTAACTTTTCGATAGTCGATACATACACGATTTTTCCCTGGTTTTCTTACAAGGACGACTGGTGACGACCAGGCAGATTGACTTTCTTCAACAACGCCTAGAGCCAACATACGGTCTACCTCTTCATTAATTAAAGACTGAATAATTGGTGACACTGGGTAGTAGCGTTGTTTGACTGGTGGCGCATCCCCAGTGTCTATGACATGAGTGTCCACTGTCGTTCTGCCAAGTCCTAGTTTTGTAAACGATGGAAACTTGTCTATTACATTTTGAAGTGATTCTAATTGGTTGTTTGTTAGATCGTGTTTTTCATGGTCTCTTAAAGACATTTCAGATACGAAATTCGGAGCAACTTGGAATTCAACCCAAAAATCTATACCAAGATACAGTGGCTGTGTCAAGGATGGGACAAGGTATAAGTCAAAATTACGCTTGATGCTATTGTATTCTATTGAAATATTAATTCTTCCGATTATCTTTTGGTTACTTCCATCTGCAGTTTTAAGACCAGATTCAAATTTCATAACGTGCAAATTATTTCGCTTAACGAAATCTTCACATCCTTTTCCCAAACAGGAAATAGACGCACCACTATCGAGTAAACCTTTCACATTCTCCTTGCCTAGTCGTACTGTAGCATATGGCCTTGGGTCATTTCCGGATTCTATATTTGATGATTCGATAAGTTCATTGAAAATCTGTCTTTTATTTTTTCTAATTAGGGAATAATTTTTTTGAAGCAAGGGTCCTGTTTTAAGTTCTTGGAGAGCTAAAAGTTTAGATCGAAGATCGTTATATCTTTTAAGTCTCTCTTCATGAGTTTTATGGGCAAAAGTCTTCGAAATATTCTCTTTCACATCTGTGTTTTTGTTTAAAATAGTAATGGTTTTGGAATTAGGTAAGTCAAGAGTGTCAGTGCTAACGTTACATCCGGGTTTTAATTTGTCTGTGTAGAGCGAGATTCCCCGGTGGATTTCTCGCTCGGTTTCCGGTTTTCCTGACTAGGATTGCAAGTCGGACACTGTGGAGTTGTATACCCATCTAAGCCACATCGGTAGCAAAATAGCTTCCTGATTGGCGAGGGACAATTAACAAATGAGTGACCTTCTTTTCCACAATTGAAACATTTCCGGTTTCGTGGAGGAAAGGCAGTTCCGCCAATGGCGTTTACGGTTTTTTCTTCGAATTCAGTAAAATCTACATAATCATTGAACTCATTAGAATCTCTATTTTGGCTTTCGGTTAATTCATTGACATATTTTTGAGGACTAACTTGGTTTTGCCGTACCCTACCAGTATCTCTCATGGACAACATCCTTTCGGTTTTTCTACACTCTTCTCTTAAATGCTCTAAAGAATAAACTGACATGGGATATATAAAATGCATTAGTTTATTATTTATGTTCCCTTTGACAATTTGCAAGAAATCGTGTTCCCTTATTTGTTCTCGCATGCGATTTTTGAGTTCAAGCATGGCGTTGTAATAGTCATCAAAATTCTCATTCCAGTGTTGTTTGCGTTCCATAATTTGTTTTATAATTTCGAAATCAGATTCGTAGCGTCGAAACTGTTGGAGTAAGGAACAACGCAATTCCTTCCAAGCCAACCGAGGATTTGATCGCAAATATTGCCAATACCAATTCTGGGCGTTACCTTTCAAAAGCAAATGAAAATTGTTTACCACGTCAGTCCATGGCATCTTATAATTTTCCCTCAATGTTTCAACTCGAAAAATGAAATCTTCGATGGACATAGACTTCTCAGTTCCCTCGAAACTAAGTCCCCATCTATCGAGCTTGAAACAATGACCGTAGTCATCAAAAGCTTTAAATGTTTGTAAATATGGGTCATTGACTTGTGGATTTACATAGTTGTCATTGGGCATAGTTGACGAATTAAAATTACTGTGTGAAGCGTGTGAAGCTTGCGAATGATGTGGTGGATTTTGTTGAGACTGTCGATATTGAGTTTCATATTGAACTCCATTATAACAACGCCTATTACCATGACCTGGAACGTCATTGTTATATATATTCCTTGTATTTCGAGGAAAATTTATTGACCTTGAAATGTTTCGATTGTTATTTTGAACGCGCGCTGTCGCAGCTTGAGTCTGGGTTTGATTCTCTTTGATTATGTCTTCGATTGAAGTTAAAAACTGAGAATGCATTGTTTCCAAGCTTTGTTTTACACATTGCTGGACATAATTTTTGATTGTATCATCAAATTGAACATTGTTGGCGTCATCGACGTCCTCATTAACTTGCATTTCGGGACGTGTAGGATTTTGCATACTCATTGGATTTTGGAAATCTTCATTCCCAGCCTCACCTGATCCAATATTAAAATCTCTTACTGACTCTGATTGTTCTGATTGTAATTGATAATTTGAGGATTGTATATCTTTGAGTGGAGGTGTGGGTTTAAGCGGGGTATGCATAACCTTGCTCGATCCAATCAATATATCGTCATGAGCATACCTTAAATGTTGATCTTGTTTACTTTGTGATCGGGTTTTCATGGATCCCGATGGTTGTTCTTTTGGTACAGCACCTGTGCCGCCAGTCATTTTGTTTTCTTTTAAGAACGTTTAGCAGTTAATTTTGGTAATAAAAAAAAAGAGAAACTATAATCAAGTTTTAAGTCAACAATTTTGTTTGGGTTATGAATTTCAATATATATCCTTTTGTCTTTACAATAATGAGTAAAGTGTCTTAGTTAAGTGGAAGTAAAGACCAAACACTTTTCCTTTAAGAAGAGAAACTAAATTAATGTCTAACTGTTTTCATTAATGGCGAAGGGGAAGGTTGAGAGATATAAAGAATGAAGTCGTATAAGATGATAACATAAAGGACTTGGTGTTGACAAAAATATTTCGTAACTGCGGAAATCGAAAGTGCCAGTTTCTTTTCGCTGCAAGCTACGTTTCATACACATAATTTATTGGATTATTATTTCTTTTGACGAAAATCAACCTGAATTCTTCTGACAGCAATGAGTTTTCATCGCTCATCGATAGAACTCCCAGTACAAGAAATAAAATCTCTAATATAACAACATAAACAAAGCACTGATTGGATCTATTCCGATGAATCATGATCGCTAATCGGCTTTAGTTTATGTAATGAAAACATGCAAGTAGACAACAATTGTCCTTGCCTAATCGTTGGGCGCCATATTATTTGTAATGGTGGGGTGAAGTGGTGGTATATCCCTTACTAAAGCAGCTGGCACGCTTGTCTACGCACGGCTTGGCTCGACGGATGGGGGGGGATCTTGCTGCTGTAACCATTCAATAATAAAAATTCGTGCCAATAAAAAACACAATACTTTTGTCAACTAAGTCTCGTCCTGTTCAATACACCAGATGTTAATGTGTATCAGCCAATGGGCTGTCGGCATACCCTTATCCTATAGTGGCAGAGCCACCTCCTAACTGCATGGGCCGTAAATCATATGCAGTCCCAAATACAACTACGCACTCATCTTATACTTCCTTTACTCCTTCATCCTTCAACTTCCCCTCTATCTACTTCTACTCACTCATCGTCATCATCATCTTATCCTTGAAATTTCCGCATTAAGACATTTCATTGTTTTAAATTGCTTTTATTCACATTTCATTCATTAAAGTTCGATTTGTATTCTTTTCTTACAAGCAAATGAATACCTACATAAATACAATAAGAACTGACCTATCCTACTTAAAGTTCATTGCACCTTGCCAAATTTGTGCAGACTTCGATGAACTGTGATTCATTTGTAAAATTTTGTTGAGAGAGATTGCATGCATGAACGATGATCTGCATGAAACCAATTCTCTTAAAAACGAAATAAACGCATATAAGCGTAAGCCAAAAATTGATGAATGAACTTTATAATTATGTGAGTCAATCAACGCAAAAAAATAAATCTCATTACACTAACAAGTTGGTGCAATAAGGTTTATTGTTGTATCTTGATAGTTTTTGCTTATACTGTTAATTTCTTATTGAGTACAGATTCTTATGTTCGGGTGGTCCGTAAACTTTTAATTACGTTATTATATGTTAAAAACAATGGTTTATCTAGTTTTACTTTGATTTGATAATACTATTTCTTTTTTTGCACATATTCATAATATATTTGTTTAAATGTACGTATAACCATAAATAATTTTGTTGAATTTAACCAAAAATTAGGTACTCACTTTTTAGACTTGAGGTGAACTTCCATCGATGTGCGCACATAGAGATGTCGACCTTGATATTCTTAATAATTTTTTGTGTTTTGATCAGTTAATTATTTGTGGTTTGATATATGTTTATGAATATGTCACACTTATTACATAGTTAAATATACAGTTTTTTTGGGGTTTTTATGTTGTTACTTCTTATGTTGTTATTTCTTATGTTGCATGATGATTTTTCTTATTGCATTTCTTAAAAGATGGTATATGTTTCGATATGGTTGATTTGACGTGTGTTTCGTGTTCTGATGATCGCGACGACGCGACGTCGACGTCGTCGTCGTCGTGATGCGGTTTTCTTGTTATAAATTTGTGGTTCAATGGATTTGTTGTTGATGATGTTTGATTTCTCCTTGTAAGGCTTAAGTAGAGTGCGTTTAAGGACTCTAGTCCTTACATAAAAAAAAAACCCACTCGTGCACGTGTTGGAGTAGTGCAAATTTTAGCACTAAAATTAGTTATTTTTTTCCACACAATATGCAGCGCTGTGATGAAAGCAATGTTTGAAAACACTATTTTATTTCTAATTTTTGCAAAAGAACTTACGTGGGCTTAGATGAAATTCGATTGAATTTGGAAAAGAAAATCTTTTCAACTAGTGTCTTGTTACACAACGTGATTTTTTTTCAGGCGAATTAATTGAACTAAACACATTTAGGTTAGTTTATGATTCTGAACTTTTTTATCAATATAATTTTCTTAATTTACCTCGTTTAATAATAATTAAAACACAAGATTTTATGTTTTGATTTTGAACCAAAATAACTTGAAAAATGATCATATAGAAATTTTAAGCAATTACTAAGTTGAAAAGTAAATGTCTAAGTTTTATTTTCGCTGATGTCTGTCTTCATTGGTAATCGAGTTGAGAAGAAAGTTTTCTCTCGACGGAAATGACTACTTAGGTGTTATGTCAGTGTTCGAAACAAAATCATATGAGTTCGAAAAAATAAAATACCAAGTGTAGAAAAGTGATGCCAAAATTGGTAGAATCTATTTTCGATCGTTTACATTAGTATGCATGTTAGGCTGTTAACATTTATTAAATTTTTTTGTCTGTTTGTATAAATATGCAAGGGATTCATTACATGATACAAAATATAAGATGATCCGTGACCTTGCAAAGAAAAATATATCATTCAATGTGAGTATTGTCAAACCGATGTAATGATTTACTAACTAAACCATTAAATGCAACAAAACATAAATATTTTCGAAATAAACGTAATATAGTATGAACGAGGAGGAGTGTTGAAATATGTTAAAATTTGTTTACTGTATTCGTTCACACTCTATTTTTGATTTTATAATCTAATACTTTTTATGTTTCTTATCAGAAAATATTTTCAATAAATTTAGTAGGTATTCATTAATATTGTTTCAACAAAATAAGGCGTATATTTTATTTTCTTGCTTTTGATTGCGCTGAAGATATTTTAAATTCTACACTTTTTTTTATCAGATTTTTTTTTGATGAAAAACTCGGAAAACTCATTGGTTTTCAAAGGGAAAATTGCATTTATTTGTAGGTGCATTGGTTTTAAAATGGAAAATTGCATATTATTGCAGGTGCAATGGTTTTCAAATGGAAAATTTCAAAGTGGGTATTCGACTAGAAAATAGAAAATAGAAAACTTGAAATGCAAAAAAAAAATTGATTGAACTAAAATCTCAAAAACACTCTTTCAAATGAAATGCATTACTTTTGAAATGGTAAAATGGAAAGTTCGTGCTGGGGAACTGGGAAAAGTCCTGGAAAGCAAGTATATAATAAAAAAAAAACGCATTGCAAAAACATAATAAATTCGCAATGGAAAACTCCTGAAGAGCAAGAAAAAACCAAGTCATATATTGCATGGATTTTAAAAAATGGGGAAATAGAGAATTAGTGATGGGAAAATCTCCTTAAGAGATTAGACCGAAGTACTCGGGCCTCCACGAATGCTTACGAACCCAACTTCGGTCGTCCTGTCAAGTACAACATATATTTATTAGCCTAACCACACGAATATGAATCTGAATCTGCCTTTCCACTCCATTTCAATATTACAGAATTCTATACTAAATGTAAACCGAAACCTCCTCCTTAGCTCTTTCCGTATTTTCCACCTTTCCTTATGCTCGCACTTTGTTCAACATAGCAAGTAATGTGTTTGCTTTATTCTTATATATAATAATGGAACGCTAAATGTGTTGCTAAGCATAAAACTCGATAACGGTTGGGCAGTTTGTCATCAAATTTTGACAAAATGTTCGAGTATAAGTTCGAGAAAATTGTAGACAATCGGCCAGGTCGTTCATGACATATAGCAAAAAATGTGGAAACACAATTTTCGCTATAGAACGTTAACCATGCATTTTACCATATCCTTAACAAAGTTGTTGTGCATGAGGTAACGAAGGTTTCTGAGTTGTCACGACCTTACTAGCTGACCCAGTAAACGTTGTTTTCTTAGATATATAAAAATCTCATACAAATTCGTTGAGGACTCACTGCTTTTATACCAGTGGAGTGTTTAGCACCAAATGTTGAGGGAATATTCGGTTAGTGGCGCAGATGAGTTCTTACTATTTTGTACAAATTCGACCAAGCCGTTCAAGAGATATGGTTGATGGGGTAGCGGGGTAGTCGGAAGCGTGTAGCGGGTTGACGGATAGCGAGTAGTTAGTAGCGGGGTAAGGGGAAGCGGGATAACAGGTAACGGTTTAGCGTGTAGCGCATAGAAATAGTGAGTAGCCGGTAGTGTGTAGTGGGTTGTGTAGTGGTCTACAAAAGTGTAGATTTTTTATTTATCGATGTAGGCAGTGCGAAGTCTTCCGGGTCAGCTAGTTCATATATATTTTTCTTTTATTAAGTTAAACGTTTTAAAATTTGGTTTCTTTTAAGCGTACCATGTTTCCATTCATTCTTATTTTAGTTTTGATAACGCAAACTCAAAGACAAATCCAAACGCCATGTTATACGCTAACCCTTACATTAAAAGTTAAAGTCTGGACCAAAATTTTTCTACGCAAGAAATCATCGAGGTAATACGTAAGATGCAAATACAACAGGGCATCAGGAACTGTTGAGGTTTCCTTTTATTTGGAAAAGCAACCACTACACATCCTGTTAGGTAAAGAAGGATTTTTGCAGGCATTTCAATGATTCATTTTCAGCATCCTTTTGAATTTCGACTGAGGATGAGGCCGATGCGATAAATTCAAGATCGATTTGATTTGATTGCGAGCATAGCGAGCGGAAAAATGTTTGCCCAATAGAGAATCAATTTGGGCAAACACTTTTCCACTTGTGTTTATCAATCTTTCTGATGCAGCTTTAAACGTAATTGAAACAGCACGGCTATTTTAGGTGACAGATAGATGCAATAAGATGAAATTGGCTCTAAGTATAATGTGCTTGTAGAATGCCGTACCCTCACCGAACTTTGACATTACAGAGCGCAGAAAAGCGTTTGCATTTGTAATGTTTCCTTAACGTCACATAGACTTTTAGAGCATGCGGTATGTTTCAGCCGTTGTGGTTGTGTACAGAAAAAAACATTGAAAATATGTAAAAACTTTCCGCTTATTTTATTGTTTTACAATATGTTTAAAATAATCGCGAAGGTCGGAAACCCTGAATTTGATTCCTGGACTAATGACCCATCATATTGGTTCAGTAGTCCCAGAATGAAATTCGGCACTTATCAATAAGGCCTGTCGGGTATTATTTCGATTTCTTCATGGAAATAAAGCCGCATTTAAGGTGGGGCCTTATTTCGTAGGGCGTTATTTCACGTCAACGACTTGCACAATACAAATTTTGAGAAAAATCATATTTTACCTTTTCTGAAGCCTTTTTGACATCCAAGGTATTTTTAAGGTCTGTATCGATTCTGATGATGCAGTGCAAGTTTTCAATCGTGTGCTCTGAACACGTTATAGAGTCCGTGGTAGCCTTGAAATCAATGACAATCTAAACGTAGTCCAGCCAGCAAATTCCGATGGTGGAATTTGTTGGCTCAAAGCAACTCTGAAAGGATAAGTCAGGTTGTTGAAGAATAATTCATAGACGTCCACGCAGAATGGCAAGAAAGGCGATGTAATACCTGCAGTGTACCTACTTACCGTAGTTCAGAGGATCTTCTTTTTTCAGTGATGGTCTGAAACACTGAAAGACATTAAATTCACGACCGAATTTAATTCAAGAAATCTAGATTGTGTTTTCTGCATGAGAAGCTCCAAGTCTAAAACAAAAGAAACTTCAAATTCATGACAATGATTTTTATTAATAAAAGCTTCCACAAATATTTTCGAACTATTATTTGAATGTCTTCTTAAGCCTCATATCAAAGGTCTTAAAAAATCTTAAGTATAGGAATATTATGCTGAACAGACAAATGATATCTCTTCTCACTGAAAACGTTTTTTTCTGCTTTTTTTGAAAAAAGGCATAGTTGAAAAATGTCAAGAAACTTTTAAGTTTTCTCCACAAATATTCAAGTAGAACTTTGCAAAAGATAAAACATGTCCTCGACAAGACAACTACGACAACATCTGACATTGGGTCCATCATCCAAACTCGTCCTCTCGTTCTTTAGAAACAAGAAAACGCCAACAATCCTTAATTAACTTTTATTTCCTCAAGTTTGCGGAAAAGCAATAAATCCTTCCTTGCTATACTTTCATACCCTGGAAAACTCCCATCCTCGAAATTTCAAAAATGCTCACTAAAGCCAAAAACTATATCTTGACAACTGCCATCGACATCACAAACAAGAACAACAACAACGACAACTCTAATTCGACCCCCGGAACTCATAAAGAATTTTAACGAGGCTAAAAAGCTCTTTGTGTGCTTCCTCCTTCCTTGTTTTAGTTTTCGGATTGTTTTTATCTTCCAGTAGCCACCGAAAAACTCATTATGGTCACATTTATCTTCAGACTATCAAAATGTGTAGCATTTAATATGGGAAATGGGAAATGAGAAGCGGTAGAGAAGGCGGAATATAAAATAAAACAACGACAAAATTCCACAAGTGTCTTCTTCCTTCTTTATCACTTTTGACCAAAGAAAATTACAAAAACAACCAGAAACGAGGACATCTTCTACAAATCAAAGATTCTTTTAAATTAAAAAGGATGAACAACGGACATTGTTTATATCGTCCTGTCTTCATCGTCGTTGTTTGAAAGAGTATTGGGGGCAATTCAACTTCTCCTGGAATTATGATATACTGAAGATTCCTGTCATCGGACGTTTCAGCCCTGAGGACATACAACGGGAATGAGGACATTCTTTTCTCTCATTGCAATTGTTCTCGTTTTATTTTTATTTTCATCCTCATCTCATGGTTCTTCTTTTTTTATATTGGTAATCCTAAGTCTTTATTGTGTGAGAGAAGGAAGGGGTGAATGTGATTTGAGTTTATAAGTCCATTCTGTCGGTTGCTCAAAGCAACCTCTGTGAAAGTGATTGGATTTCCGTTTCCTTTATTTGAAATCGGTTTACGGACTAATATAATATTTTTAGTGATTTTTAGTTTGTTTTGTTTCTTTTCAGTCGCCAAAGGTCAATCGATGAAAATGGCTGTGAAACAATTGAGCCACCACCGCCGCCGAGATTACGTGGTCAGAGCACCTACTTAGCGGTAAGTCTAGACAAAAAATGTCTTCTTTAATTTTTTTTTTTAAGGACGCGTTTTAATTTTTGTGTTTTTATCCCTCACTGTTCATGCGACGGATATAGTTAAAAGCAATTTTCAGATCGTCGTCGGTACCATCTAAATCCTGTGGGTGGGTGATAAGTGGTCGTTTTTCCTTTACCTTGTCATTTGCATTGTTCTTCCTGTGAGAAAAAATGGTCAAAGGGTATTTAATGAATATTCCACTTGTGTAGCAATTTTACAAGCGTTAAGCTAGCACCATAAATGACAGTTTTATTGTTCGCGAGTATAATGTCCCGTTTTGAGAAGATGCGATGGTTTTTTGTATGCAAATTTGAATTTATCCTGGCAGCACAATGAAAGGGTTAAAAGTAGAATTTGCATTGTAATTTGTTTTTTTTTGTTAAGTATAAAACAAAATTCTCAATAAAAATGGAAATTCTAACCTTTGCTAGTATAATGATTGCTTAATATTATTTTCCTTAATAGAGTTGGAATAGTTTACAGTGTTCAAAACAAAAACGGGAAAGGTTAGAACTTGAAATTTTCAAAAGTTCATCGAAGTCTTCAACCTGGATGATCTCCAACTCAACAAGTTCACGAGTGCTAGTTTGCGAGTTTAAATCGGCTCCTCCTGCTGACCCTTAATATTTGAAGAACTGATTTACTTGAATATTATATGTTTTTCTATAAATACACCTGGAGTTGAATTCGATGGAAAGACAACTTTGTCATAGTCCTTAGAAAAAGACGAGTTTCTTCGGCATTCCGGCAAATTCAATTTGAATTTATTGTGATGATTTTTTGACTTTCGACTATCACAGGACCGAATATAGATAGTCTGTAGCAATACTAAGTTTAATCTCATCTGAAACTACCATAAAACGGAGTGCAATTTATATAACTAAAAATCTGCAGATTCGGGACACCATGTCGTATGCGTACATTTTCTTGATCATTTTTCTTAATAATTCAATATTCTGAGTGAGAACTTCTCTTACGCGAAGGCGGTTCTGTACATCAATGTTTGCAACCGGAAACAGGTGACTTTGCGCTGCTACCCCATAATTGGTGTGGGGTAAAAGCCTCCCAAAATAAGAGTATGCTAAGAACAAATTCAAGAGAACAATTTCTTTAAACGACATTATCTCATTGTGTTTTCAACTCGCACCTTGTTTCAATTTACCCTCAAGCGCACTCATATCCTTTTTATTGCTCTACAAAAAACTCCCATCATACTTCTGCTAATTTCCCATCCCCATCCCCCATCATCTTTATTGTCACCACCAGACTCCACACAACAAGAAAACATTTTATCCAGCAGTCACCGAATATGCCACTTAAAAAACGACCCTCTTTCTTGCACTGCTTTTAGGGCTTTTAAAAATTTAATTCGCAGCCATTTTATGTGTAATAAGGACATAAAACGCGTCATTTGCCCCCTTTGCGTCGCCATTGCTGCCTCAAGCAAGAAAATCGTTTTAAAGCGATGTTCGTCTTGTTTTCAAACCTCCGCCCCTAGCAGGATAACTAATCCTGCGGAAAGATCATTGAAAGCACCTGCTTAATCGCAACTAATCGTCTGGCACACGCATTAAGTATGAACTCATCAAACTCTGTACGTCGACGTAATCGCAATATCTAATGATGTTGCATTTTCCGTTTTTCTTCTTGTTCTGTGGGGTGGGGAGGAGAGGGGTGAATGAATGTATATAAAACTCCACTCAACTTCATCACAGTTTATGATAATCCATTGAAATGGACTTTCGTCTGGTTTAGCGAGCAGTATTTAAGACAACTACCAACCCTCGCCACATCAAAAATGATGATTGCCTCATACTCTTTGTTGTAAATTCTTTGTTTCAATCCGCATTTACCTGTGCAAAAGGAGGACTATAGGATCCAAAACATCATAACCACCTGTGCTCTTCTTCTCCTTGTCGTCGTTTTTGTTCTGGCTTAGGATGTGATGTACTATTTTCAAGCTCTTGTGGGAAAGTATTCTGTTCAACATAGAAAAAATAATTCATAGAAAAATGGATAAAAGCCATCACAAGCATACAAAAAAAGAACACACATTTGGAAAGAGTGGAGTCTTTTAAGTGAAAACGCATTAAGACTTTCCTGTCATAAAAAAAGTGTAGAGGGAGAAATTAAGCTGCAAAAAAGTAATTCGCCCTTGTGAACCAAAACACAAGCTCTATGTTGTGGAAATAATTACCGGAAAAAAAAGAAAGTGATGGTTTTTTGTCTGTGTTAATAATTTTCTTTACGGGAGAATTAAAAGAATGTGGTTAGGTTTTTCTTTGAGGGAGCTACATAACCATTAACCATGTAGATTAAAATTTTTGGAGTGAAGTTAAATTTACAATTTTATTCACTAATAGTCTAAACTTCACAATTATCTAACCCAGTTAAATATTGAGTTTTCTAAACATTACAAGGGTGCCTCGGATGACCGCAAAGAAAGACTTCATAAGAAATCTGTACTTAAAGTTATTTAAAGTTGAATTAAGTTGGGTCCTTTTTATTAGTCTGATCGGCCATCTGCAAAGTTCCACAGAAGTCATCTATCAAAAAGTGAAAACAAATTTTAGAATATTTTTGATTTTGATTAGAAAATGCTTTTTTAGTATTAAGCTAGATAGCCTTTCAATTTTATAATGGCTTTCAGTCTGTTTTTTATTGAATTGATTAAGTTTTCAGTGCAAGTGTGCAAGTTTGTTCAATATTCTGCTTTTCTTTGATTGTTACGTGTTTTTGCGAATGACACTAGTTCGAATCTTTTTTCCAGAACATAACATAAATTCTCAATCGGGTTCTAGTCCGAGCTTTGGGGAGAGATTACTAATACTTACATTTTGGGCAGTATGTTTGGGATCGTTATCTTGCTGAAAGTAGTAATTATTTAAAAGACCCAGTTTTCTCGCACTACCCTTTAAATTCTCTTTGAGAATGTTAAGGTTAATTATGTTTTCTATTAAAACAAGATTTCCGACCCCAGATGCAGCCATACAGCCCCATACCATTACACCTTCAGTGGAGGTGGAGGAGGACCTCGCCCACCGTGTTTTATTGTATTTTTCGGATTTAAAGCATCCCCTCACTTTCAGAAAACTTTAGCGCGACCATCTGAGGCTAACATATTGTAATATTCGGCTTGGTCCGACAATTAAAACTTATTCACTTTTTAAATAAAACACAAATTCACTTTATTCAAATCACTCACAAACTTATTTATTCAACACTTTCAATTATAACTTTTCAAACACAGTGTACTTTACTTATCGCAGTTCACAATCAACTATCCCGCTTCGCTTCCGAATCGGTTATTTATAGTTCTGATAATGGTTCTAGAAACTACTAAACCGAATGTTCCAGAAGTTCTCTTTTGAACCACTAGATGTTGCCCCTCATTTTTAACTGTCATACACAAGTGTTTACTACTACAATTAAACTTATTGCTACATACTTATTTCCTATAAAATGATATTAGAGTTATAGTGATAAGGAGTAAGTAAAGAGAGTAAGAAAAGTGTATACATTAAATATAGAAAGAGGTACAGAGCGTAAGAGATAATAACGTATACAGATTAGACATTACAATAGAAGGAGATACAGAGCGTATGAGATAAAATAAAGTGTATACACATTACATTGCCCCCTCCTTAGGATTGATCGTCCCGAACAAATCCATCATCTTCATCACCACTGTAGCGATGTAGTCGGTCGCGATGTACGACTTTAAGTTTACCTCTGACTCCTTTTTGTATCCGGTACACGACGTCGTTGATTTTGCTAATCACTGTATATGGACCTTCCCAGTCCCGTTGAAGTTTCGGTGACAACCCTTTTTGTCGATGGGGATTGTAAAGCCACACCCGATCTCCTGCTTGGAACTCTGTTGTTGTCGCTCGTATATCGTAGCGTGTCTTCATTCGGTCACTGAACATCTTCATTTTTGACCTGGTATCGTCGTGGATCTGAAGGAGTCTTTCTCTGAGGTCATCCAAGTAGACATCCTCGGCTTGCGGTTCCGACGTGGGACATCCAAATTTGATTTCGCTCGGCAGTCTGATGTTCCTTCCCATTAAAATCTCAGATGGTGTATGGCCAGTTGAGCTATGTCTTGCACTTCTATACGCCATCAAAAACAGTGGAATGTGTCGATCCCAATCTCGCTGGTTGTCGTCCACAACTTTGCAAAGATGTTCCTTAAGGGTTCGGTTGAACCGTTCGACCATGCCATCAGATTGTGGGTGGAGTGGTGTTGTTCTTGTCTTCTTGATGTGAAGAAGCCCACAAACTTCCTGGAATATGTTTGATTCAAAGTTCCTTCCCTGGTCGGAATGCAGTTCTAATGGAACACCGAATCTGCTCACCCAGTTGAACACAATTTGGTCTGCGACTGTTTTGGCTTCTTGATTCGGAATGGCGTATGCTTCAGGCCACTTGCTGAAGTAATCCATGACCACCAGAATATAACGATTTCCATTATTTGTTTCCGGAAATGGACCCGCCACGTCTACTGCAATCCTTTCAAAGGGTGATCCGACATTATACTGCTGCATTTGGCTGTGATTCTTTTTGTTCGGGCCTTTGGTGGCAGCACAGATATCACATTTTCGGCACCACTTCTCGACATCTTCCCTTGCATGTAGCCAATAGAATCGTTGTCGAATCTTTTCTAGCGTCTTGTTTACTCCTAGATGGCCTCCCGAAACTCCATCATGCATCTCTCGCAGAACGTCCATAATCTTCGATCTCGGTAAGACTAGCTGCATTACATAGGACTTTCCATCTGCTGATTCCCACTTACGTCGAAGGACACCTTCTTGGACATGCAACGAGTCCCACTGTGTCCAATAGGCCTTCAGAGCCGGACTTCTGTCGGAGATATCAGCCCATTCTGGTTTTTCCTGGTGTTCCTTGCATGCGAGGATGGGTTCAATATCTGGGTCCTCTTGTTGAGCCTTCCTCAACTCGTCGTTGGCCCAGCCATAAATGGGATCGGTTCTGGTTCGTTGAACAGTAACCACTTCTTTTTCTTCTTGGAGTCTGCAATGCTTACATTCTTGCTTACATGGTCTCCGAGACAGTGCATCAGCATTTGAGTGAAGCTTCCCCTTCCGATGTTGAATTTCATAATCGTACGTCTGCAGCCTCTCAATCCATCTCGCCACTTGACCTTCTGGATTCTTGAAATTCAAAAGCCAGTTTAGTGCTCCATGGTCGGTTCGGAGAAGAAACTTCTGTCCATAGAGATACTTATGGAAGTGCTTTGTTGCCAAAATCAGTGCAAGAAGTTCTCTTCTGGTCACACAATAGTTTCTTTCCGACTTCGAGAGTACCTTGCTGTAATAGGCAACCACCTTTTCTTCGCCATCATGTACCTGTGACAATACAGCACCAATCCCGACATTGCTGGCATCAGCATCAATGATGAACGGTTTTCCTGGAGTCGGGTAGGTCAGCACTGGTGCATTACACAAGCGTTGCTTGAGCTCTTGAAAGCTGCGCTCGTACTCACCTGACCATTTAAACTGCTTTCCCTTTTCCGTTAGCTGATGTAGACTCTTGGCGATCTCAGCAAAATTCTTGACAAAGCGCCTATAGTAGGTGGCTAGACCCAGAAAGCTTCGGAGTTGATGTTTGTCCTGTGGTGTTGGCCAATTCTTCACGGTGTCAACCTTATCAGGATCCGTCTTAACTCCTTGGGATGAGATGATATGTCCCAGGTATTTCACTTCGGTTTTGAAGAGTGAACACTTTTCTGGATTGAGCTTGAGGTGGGCTTCTCGAAGTCTTTGAAACACGGCTCTCAGATTTGTGCAATGTTCGTCAAATGTTTTCCCGTATACGATGACGTCATCCAAATAGACCAGGCAAGACTTCCATGTGAGTCCTTGCAGGACACATTCCATAAGGCGCTCAAAAGTCGCTGGAGCATTGCACAGTCCAAAAGGCATCACTTTGAACTGCCACAGTCCGTTTCCTGTCGAGAACGCTGTCTTCTCTTTGTCTTCAGGATGGATTTCTACTTGCCAGTATCCACTTTTCAGGTCCAACGTTGAGAACCATTGTGCTCCTTCCATTGCTTCCAGAGTATCACTGATCCTAGGCAGAGGGTAGCTATCCTTCTTGGTCACATCATTCAACCTTCGATAGTCTACGCAAAAGCGGGTTGATTTGTCTTTCTTCTTTACCAGGACTACTGGAGACGCCCAAGGGCTTTTAGAGTTTTCGATCATACCCTCTTCTTTCATGGTGGTTATCAGTTCTTCAACCTCACCTTGTTTGGCTAGTGGAAGGCGTCTTGCAGGCTGACGGATCGGCTTTGCATCCCCGGTGTTGATTCGATGTTGAACGAGTTGTGTTCTGCCATATTTCCCTTGCGATGACGAAAAGATGTCTGCAAATTCTTCGAGGAGACCTTCTGCAGTTCTTCGTTGTGGGTGGCCAAGATTAGATGACTTGAGAATGTTCGTCTTTATGGAGTTCAGCTCTTTGGACTTCAATGTTTGCCTTGGCTCTTCTTTGCTGATCCTTGTTATCGCTGATACAGATTCGCATTGTCCGACAATCTCACCTTTTCTAAGCTTAACTTCGTACGGCTTGATGTTCAGTATTCGTACGGGAACCATGTTCTTTACAGGTCTAACAAGAGTCTTCCCAACGGTGACGTTTTGGGAGGACTTTACAGATGCTGGTTCGACCATGAGGTATCGATGGCTTCCAGGCTTACCCTTCAATTTCGTCCACACGAATACTTCTGAAGAAGCAGGCAAAGTCAGATCTTCTTTGATGACGGTTTTCACAGATAGCGAGGTCTCATATGAGTGAATCCCATAGATCATCGGAATCTCGATGTTTCGATATTTCAGGACTTGGTTCCCGATGTCCAATATCACTCCGTGATCTTTCATGAAATCAACGCCGACAATGCACTCGTCGCATATATCTGCTACCAGGAACAGGTGAGAGAATTCCAGCTCTGCCATCCGGATCTTAAGACGTACCTCACCATAAACTTTTGCGGCCTCTCCAGTTGCAGTCCTTAGACGATAGCTGTTGGTGTTGTGGAGCCATGTCTTCTTAACGAGGTCCTGCCGTACAATGGACGCCGTGGCACCGGTGTCGATGGTAGCCACACATTTGTTGCCGTTTATACTTGCTTCCACGGTCAGGCTCTTGTTGTCACGTTTCGTTTGGGAAACCTGGACGGTGTTTCTGGGGCCATCGATACCAGAAACCAGCTTCTGCCCCTCGAAATTGGTGGGATGGGAAACAACTTGGGAAGCAACATTGTTGTAGGTGTAACTTTGACCAGTTGACATATTTCTGTGTTCACAGTGTTGGCATGAGATTCCTCTTCGCGGTAATCTGCACTGGCGTTGTAGGTGCCCAGTCTTGTTGCAGTTCCAGCATCGTGCGTAGCCGTCTCGCTGACTTCTTTCCAGAGTAGCCTTTTGACAAGAGCATTCTTGGACTCCCAATTCTCTCACGCGATGCACGTTTTGGGAAGCTTGTTCTGCGGCTTCCATTGTTAGAGCGAAAGCCAATGCTTCTGGTAGTGTTTGCTTTCCGGCAGTGCGAATAGCCCTTTGGAGATTTATATCGCCCACAGCTCTCACAAAGGCTTCAACAGCAAGTTGATTTTTTATCTCGTTGCCAGCTGTTGGGTATGCCAGGTGAACTAATCGCTCGATATCTGCCTGAAGCTGCTGCAGAGTTTCACCTCTCTTCTGTGCCCTGTTGTTTAGTTGTACTCGGAAGACTTCTGTCATGTGGCTATCCCCAAACCGCTGTTCGATTGCGTTTACCAGAACTTTGAAGTCACCGTTCTTCTCTGCTGGGATGGTTTGTAGCAGTTCAGCAGCTGCTCCTCTCAAGGCAAGCGTAAGAGCAATGTATTTTTCGTCATCGTCCCAGCCGTTTGTTAACGCTGCTGCTTCAAACTGTTTCTTGTAGATTGACCACGGAATCTGACCATCAAAGCTTGGAGGATTCACTTCTCTCTTTCTTGAGCACTCACCAGAAGGTTCTCGAGCTTTCATCTTTCGCACTTTTTCTAGTTCGCTTGTAATGGTTTCGATCTGGTCGTCTATTTTCTTGAAACGTGCATTAGTCGTTGAATTTTGTTTTTTGACACGCTCATTGATTTTGTCTTCGAAGTCCGCGAACCTGCCGTCTAGCAGATTTTTCTGTTCATCAAACCGATCTCGAACGTCATCCCTTTGAGCTTGTAGTTGTTCCAGAACATCATTCTTTTGTGTTTCCAGTTGTTTGAGGACATTCTCTTGCTCGGTCTTCTGCTCGTTTCTTTGAGTTTCTAGTTGCTCCAGAACATTCTTGTTTTGAGTTTCTAATTGCTTGAGGACATTCTCTTGCTCGTTCTTCTGCTCGTTTCTTTGAGTTTCTAGTTGCTCCAGAACATTCTTGTTTTGAGTTTCTTGCTTCTTTTGATTCTCTTCAAATTTGGCTAGAAGAAGTGTCATCATGTTAGATATGGCAGTTACATTTACCTCTTCCACTTTTGCTTCAACTTTTTCTTCCACTTCGAAAGCAAATGTATCTGGTTTTCATTTTGTTGTTCAAGATATTCCTGTAGCCGTTTTACGAGTTCGATTTTAATTCCTGCCCCACTTAAGCCACGTTTGCTTAATTCGGCCTTTAGCTCTGCGACAATTAGGTCTTTCAAAACTTTACTCATTTTTTTTTTTTTTTAACTTCACTATTTCACACAAAATAGTTTAATCACTGTTCACTGTTTAATTCTCAATAAGTTTTAATCCCACTTCTGACACCAATGTAATATTCGGCTTGGTCCGACAATTAAAACTTATTCACTTTTTAAATAAAACACAAATTCACTTTATTCAAATCACTCACAAACTTATTTATTCAACACTTTCAATTATAACTTTTCAAACACAGTGTACTTTACTTATCGCAGTTCACAATCAACTATCCCGCTTCGCTTCCGAATCGGTTATTTATAGTTCTGATAATGGTTCTAGAAACTACTAAACCGAATGTTCCAGAAGTTCTCTTTTGAACCACTAGATGTTGCCCCTCATTTTTAACTGTCATACACAAGTGTTTACTACTACAATTAAACTTATTGCTACATACTTATTTCCTATAAAATGATATTAGAGTTATAGTGATAAGGAGTAAGTAAAGAGAGTAAGAGTAGTATGTACATCTATATATATAAAAGAACAGCTTATTTTCTGTGTTCGTTCGCTAACCGGCCAAACCGCTTGACCGATTTTCTTAATTTTTTTTCTAAACTCAAGAGGAATTGGGGTAGAAGGTTTAGGAAAAACAAAACTTATACTTTTTAAATGACAAATGGTACCAATGTTAAAAAATCATTTTTTTTCTCACTACATCAAATTATGAACAAAACTGATCATTTTCACTTGAAAATTTTGTAAAATATTTTATTTTTATTCATACAAATAAAATGTCAGTGAAGAAAAAGAAGACATTTTTTATTCATTTTCATGTCCGCTTATATGACAGGAGCCAGTATTTAGTCCTGGACCTATTAAACTGAACACATCATGCTTTGCTGTCGAAACTCCACATGCGAGGAGCAGAGGTACATAAAGGGTGTTTTTCTTAGATATAGAACTTCAAATTGCAATAAAACAACGATGGAATATACTATTGACGTAATTTTTTATTTATTCGAAAGATAATCTTGTGGCATTATACATTTTAAATATGGTTTCTGGCATATGACTGCCACGGCTGGCTCGGATATAGTCCAATCTGGACGTCCAATTTTCGATGACTTCTTACAACATTTGTGGCCGTATATCGGCAATAACACGGCGAATGTTGTCTTCCAAATGGTCAAGAGTTTGTCGCTTATCCGCATAGACCAATGACTTTACATAAACCCACAGAAAATAGTCTAGCGGTGTTAAATCACAAGATCTTGGAGGCAAATTCACAGGTCCAAAACGTGAAATTATGAGAATCGGGAACCGTTGTTCGTTTGGGCCCATTCGACGAGTCTACGCCTTGCTTGATGATCGTTTGGCTTCAATGCTTGCACGAGTTGGATTTTGTAAGCACCCAAACCAAGATCCTTCCGCTAAATCTTCCATAAAGTGGATGGACATTGGACATCCAATTCCTGTGCTCGATGGTGGATGGACTCATTCGAGTCTTCCTCAATGCTACGCTGAACGCTCTACAGTAGCAATAGCTTCTTCTGTACGCACCGTACGGCTGCGTCTCTGGGGATGCGAGTTATCAATTACAGTAAATGTGTATGTGGTGCGAAATCGTCCCGTGGTTAATCGAATTAACTGCTCTGATGGACGATTTTGTCGACGATAAAATGCACAGAACCATTATTTTCGAAAAAAAATTGCACAATTTGCAAGCTTTATGTTCAGGCGTGAGTCTATTCATGATGAATTGCCAAACCAAAGACCAAACTGAGAATAAATCACTTGACAGCTGTTAAATCGCCGTCTTGAAAAGTAATGCCAACTTAAAATTCTATACCTCGAAAAAAAAACAACCGTTAAATTACATGGATACAAAAACTTTTATAAAACATTATAATACCTTTAGGCGATCGATGCATTATACGAAATTACAATTATTATTCTTAACTTTAACTCAAAAACTATATAGATGATTTTTGTGCTGTAATCGATTGGCCAAGAATTTCCCGAGAACAATCGATATGGAAAAAGAAATTCACTCTGAAAATTGTCTTCCTTCTTTGCTATGTATGTATGTACATGTAGGTCTCTGGGAACAATATAGGAACTTCAAGCCATCTTTGCAAGCCATCCTTATAAAAAAGGAGGATAAAGAGGAATGTATTGTAAATAGGAATGGGAAGCTTACACCCCAATCCATAAAGATGTAAGGGTATGAAAACCATTCCATGGGTAAGCGTAATATGTGGATGTAGACGCTCCCGTTTCTATTAGGTTAAGTTCGTAACATCATCTTTCGTAATTTCCTAACTGCAATTCGATAAATTCAATTTTGCGTTGTGTTTTTTGGCAAAAGAATGATCACAGGCTCCAGGCTCTGGTCCGCCGAAGAGAACTAGAATTAGGGTTCTCTGGAAATCGTTCATATGATTTGGAAATATCATCGAATCGGAAGTTGACCATTTTAATTCCTCAATTTGGAAGCCCTTTTAACAAAAGTAATTTTAAGAAGTCGAAAATCACTGCCGCATTCATCATTCTATTGGCACAGCAGAAGTTGAAAACAAAATTTCGAGTTGGAAGGTAGTTTTTGTTGAATTTGAATACAAAAACTGTTTTAAAGAATCGTAGATGTTGCAGATATTCCAAGAGCAGTACAGGTACGGCGATGTTTTCTGATTGCAATTGAATGATTACAAGAGAGTGTGCATTGAAATGGTATCACAGGTAGAAAGTAGAGTTCTCAGAGCCTAGGATCACCGGGTACACCAACATAATTAACAACGAATTGCTGGCGAGATCACCGTAAGATGAATAAATAAATAATGGGGGGAAAATACATGGCTGACAAGTTTGTTTGTTTGAACGTGCTTATTCCCGGAACTATTATATTGGTTTGAATTGAAACATTCTTTTTGTGTTGGATAGGCCTTTTGTCGGAGGAAGGTTTAAGGCTACGACCAATAAGAGCGAAGAATCAGTGACAAATTTTGCAAAGACGGGGAAAATTATTAATATTTTTAGTATTCCATTCCGTGATTCAAGTTACCCAACAAATATGTATAAACGAATTATTTCTCATTAAATGGTCTAAAAAATGTCGGTATATGGCTGTCTTTTAAGTATAACCTTTTTTATTGTTATCAACTTTGGTAGAAATTAATGCATTAGAACCAATTATTTTCCAAGGAGTTTTATCAACATTATATCAATCCTTACCAAGTTAACGTGTTGTTGATAAAGAGTATTTAATTATAAAATTCTGAAGCGCACATGATGAACAAGACAAGACGCTACGCGTGCTGGCTGGTGGGCAAGGGGGTGGCAGACGAAGTTTATCAAATCGAAAATTATTTTGATTGAAAATTTATTATTGTACATATGTATGTATATAAGAAGGCGACACAGAACTGTAATAAAATAAGCTGAAAATTAAATTTCATCACAATAATCATCTCCGCTCATAAGAGCTAGATCTCTAGGGGTCCAGCCCACCGGAATCAACCTATTTTTGTCATAAAATCTGATTCGCAGTAGATTTCGTTATATCGTGGTTATATCGTCTCCAGAATCGTCCGTTAGTCCTTCCTCTCGAACGCGGCTAATTTGTTGCCTACATGAAAACTGTGTACTAATTTACACGACACAGTTTTTGAGTTCTTTGGATATTTGGATATAAGAGGACTGCAGCCAATTATTTAGAGCTAAATAAGTTTAGTAAAACGAAAAAATGGGGTTAAATTTTTGTATTTGGTGGTTCCACTGCTCTTGAAACATTATTTTCAATTGTAAAATATACGTACTGTCCGTCCCTTTTTTAAATGCACTGGCAAATGGACAACTCCGTTATACCTGTCACGTATTTGGAACGAAAAAATACGTCAACAGCTCCTACTGCAACGCTTACCATTATCACGTCATGGTAAACCACCCGACCTTATACAACCGATTATATTGTTTATCAAAAACGCATTCTAATACAAAAATATTAAATAAAACACATAAAACAAATTGAAAATAAAAACATTTATTTTTGAAGCCCTGCGAAGCGGGCGGGGGTTTTGCTAGTTAAATATAAAAAAAGAGATACGGAGTAAGTAAAGAGAGTAAGAAAAGTGTATACATTAAATATAGAAAGAGGTACAGAGCGTAAGAGATAATAACGTATACAGATTAGACATTACAATAGAAGGAGATACAGAGCGTATGAGATAAAATAAAGTGTATACACATTACAATATTTTACTTCGATTCGTCTGTTATCTTGCACCAGAAGTCAAGAGTCTCATTTACGTACTGTTTCGGAACGCAGTCCTCCTTTTTCTTTTAAGCTCACTGATTAACAGCTTCCTTCTAGGTAAACCGAGATGTACACCGAGCTTCAACGATGGGATGGCGCACAGTTTCAGGATGAACTATATTTTCATTGTATTTTTGAAGCTCTCGACTTATCTTGACCGCATTTATAAATGGATCTTGGGCCACAAAGTGCTTGTTTTTTGTTTTATCTCGAGAAGTAAGCTATTAATGGTCACTACGCGGCTCTTTTACGACCTGTGTTTGTTTTTGAAGCGCTTGATAACGTTTTGAATGGTGCAAGGGCTTCTAAAAATAATCTATCATATTTAGGAGTAAAGTTTATTCTGATGACGATCAATGATCAAGCGCCTTTCTTCTAGAGTAAATCCCTTTTCTCGCATTTTCATGACTTTTTTCACAAAAAATTACACAGAAAATTTAAAAGACCTCTTTCAAACAACTGTTTCGCGTAAATGACAAGGCTAACTGACAAAAGAAAACGAATCAAACTATTAACCGCTGTACAGTTGCTTGAAACCCCAAAGGAGTTGCCAAGTGTACCATGACTTTTGTTTAAGAGAATTCATGTGTTTAACGTATATTTTTTCCTTTTTAATTTTTTTATGGCAAAAATGGTTTTTTTCTTGTTATTGAAATACGGAACAATTATTGTGAATCTGCCAAAGAGTTTTTTTTTTTAATAAGCGCACCGTGTCAAAAAATCGCTCTGTTGACTATTTAACGTCACATCCGGGAGGCTGTTTTTTAAACAACCACACTTCCGAATTAGCACACTTTTCATATCATTTGACTGACCATATAATATCTATTCCTTTATTCCAATCCCTGCCATTCGGTAATCACGGGATTTTCAAGGAGTGCAAAAGGTTAAACTGAGTCACAACGTCTTTGAGCGCATTTGAATTTCAAACAAAACCCTTATCCTAACGAAATTGAACTACAAAAACAAAAAATCTCGTTGAACCCATAGGCGGGCCCCATTAAAATGTTTGGGCAATGAATGTTTGCCAAGTCCCCTCCTATTCAATAACCAACAAATTTTCACTGCAATCGCATATTCAAATCGACTCCTAAAAGTATGCTTCAAAATTTCTATTTCTCTCCACCACTAAATCTCCCCCATGTCAGGGTTGGTACAGGTCGGTCGGACACAGACCGGCTGCTTTCAGCAAATTACTTACACACCAAAAACTATGCAGAATAATTTGAAAGCGTTGCTTTCGTCGTTGCGTTCCTTGGTATTTTTTTTGGTGAAGGGTGATTTTAGGAGGCAACGCATGGAATTTGTAAAAAGTTCTCGGGGATTAAAAATCTGTAGTAGCCGCCTGGCTAACTACACCCATTTCTCAATTCATGCATGCATAAAACAAAACAGAACAAAAAACCATTGACGTGTGTCTTGTGTGTGTGCGTGTGTAAGTTGCTCTTTCTGTTCATTCACCGGAAGGCGTTAGGAAATGAAAATTCAAACAAATGGCGATAGCGACTACGACCGACGCACAGTGGCCCGTTTAGGCTAAAGTCATTCCAAAATTCATTTTTTTCGTTGTTCCAGAATTCAAAATTTGTTGTTTCGCTGAATTAACAAATATTTGAAGTTCTTGAAACCGAAGTTTTTTTTTAATTTTCCCAACGGTTTGGTTTTGAGAGGGGGTCAAAGTTGAACTTTTTTTTCAGTTTTAATAACAAACAATTTTTTTTTCTTTTTCTTGACTTTGAGAAGCTATATAACGAACGTGGGGAAAGAATTTTTGTTTTTTCTTTCTGAAATTAACAAATACGGTAAAATATATGTTTGGAAAAAATATTACAAAAAAAAAAAAAATGTCTATATATATATTTTTTTTTTTTTTTTTTGGACACCACTTTTTGTACCTTTTTCTGACTTTACATTGCATGGAAAAAAAAGCTTCAAAAAGCATTAAGCAAAACTCAACGCATAATGAAAGCTGAAGTATTTCTTAATATAATCCTGAAGAAATAATTTGCGCCAACTTGCGCCCAACTGAGCTAGAGCGATTTTATTAATCGATGGCAGGCACTTTTTTTCAATTTTCTGGGTTTTCAATGGCAAATTAATAAAATGTTTAATACTGTAACTTTTGAACTAGTTGAGATATCACCACAATTTTTTTTTTTAATTCGAAGAAAATGTTCATGGCTAACAATATGATGAGTTTTAAATTTATTACATTTGCAGGGTGTTCCAGAATTTTCGAACAAAAAATTTTTTTTTTCAAATTCAAAAAATTATCTGAAATGGGGAATGAATTCACCACAATTTTGTTTTTGATGACGGAAATATTTTAAAATACGATATGTCATAAATATTACATAAATCGGAGGCAATAAAAAAATTAAATTGAAGGGTTTATATTATATCCATAATAAAATATTAGCAGTTACTTTTGACTTAAGGAGATTAAATGTTCAGTGATTATTTATGTAGGTATTAATTTTTAATCGGATTAAATGTTTATTTTTATTGCTCGATGTCATAAAATTTTAGATTGACGGAAAAGTTTTAAATGAACTTACAGAAACAAAATCAACGCGGTCATGCCCAATATGCAAAAGGACACAAAAAAGTTTCAATAGCCAAGATGAATCCAATGCAAACATTGACGAACATAACTACCAATATGGAATATCTCCACTGCATGGTAGAATCAGATGCATGGAATTTATATTAAAACTTGCATATACACTTCGACAGGATGGAGAGGATTTCGGTGAATCGATTGGGATCAAAGAAGCACAAAAAAGAAGAAAGGAAAGGATACAAACGTGTTTCCGTGATCAGCTTGGACTCGATGTAGACAAACCAAAGCAGGGATTCGGAAATACTAATGATGGGAACACTTCGAGAAGATTTTTCGAGCAATCGGAGATAACAGCTCAAATAACTGGAGTAAACATAGAGGTTATTTCCAGGCTGAAAATAATACTTGATGTTTTGAACTGCAGGGAAGTTGTGAACGCAGTTAAATTTGGGGAGTATACTAAAGCAACAGCAGCTCTGTTGACTCAAAAGTATCCTGAAAAACAACTGACACCTACTCTTCACAAAATTTTGGCTCACAGTCAAGATATTATAGAGTATCAATCACTTCCCCTAGGAGAATTATCTGAAGAAGCCCAGGAATCCAAAAATAAGGACTACAAAAGGTATAGATATCAAAATACCTGCAAAGTTTCGAGAATAAGGCAGAATGAAGACTTATGCAACATGCTTGCAGCCTCATCTGATCCGCTTATTTCTTCTCTGAGGCACGTAAGGACCCAAAACGATATGAAAGCACTTTATTCTCCGGAAATGTTGAGTTTATTGAATATTACCACGGACCAAGATGATAGTTTTCAAGAAATCTAATGTTTATACGTACATTTCAACTGTTTTTATTGTATAATTTGCTGTTCAATTTGTTATTTATTATTATTCTAATGTCAATTTACAAAAAAAAAAAAAAAATTAAAAAAACTTTTTCGCCACTGTTCCTCTAAAATCGGTGTTTTACTTTTTGCGCTACTGTTAAACGTCAATTCCTTTTGTTTTACGCCAGAAAATGAATTTTCTTGTTTGTTTAATTCACATTTAATCATTTTTATCTCACTTAATATAACTAAGCTTTTTGACAGCTATTTCCGAAACACCCTGTAATGTTTTTATTTTGAAATTCACCAATTTCATAGCGTTGGGTGTAACCTTCAAAATAAAAAAAAAATTGTGGAAATATCTCAACTCGTTTAGGAGCTATGATTTTTGGAACCAAAAAAGCCGAAACGGGCCACTGTGCGACGACGACGACGAGCGAAGTCATCATGTCATTGCCTCATGTTGGTTTTAGTTCAAAAGGGTTTTCGGCTTCAGATTGAAATAGAATTGTGGTTCAGCATGAGGAATACGGAAGAATGTCAGGATATGTGAATTTTCCAAGTTCCTGCTGTTTTGGGATTTTACATTTTTTTCACGATGTAATCTAAATGCACAATAGACGTTGATTTTGGCTTTCTCTATACGAACCATCCACTAACCACATTTGAGAGTCGTGATGTTGCGGGGCGTGTTTAAACCCCTTTTTTCTCTGGGGAAGTTATTATAAGCTCAAAAAAGGTTAAAAACCTCAAACCATAGAAATCCGTTTCCGGATGTGCAACGGTTCTGACTTTTCGATTTTTTTTGTTTTTTGTTTTTTTCACTTGTTCACTTCATGAGTGAGGTTTTTCAGCAGAATTTCTAATTAATGATCACTTCAATGGATAAGGAACAGCAGAAGGATGAATTTACAAGCAGCAATACCTAGTACTGAAAGCAAATTGACCTTTTGTTCTTTAAACAATGAATAATGATGAATGGTGTTAGAGCCTGGAATTAGAAATTAGCAACCAATGGTGCTTTTTGGGAGTTTTGTTTTTTTCTAATGTCGGTTGTCGACGGAGCTCCTCATGTTTTAGATAATTGGTGTTGAGATTGCGTACACATCAGTAGGAAATTGGTGACACATTTCTTCTTTAAATCTCGCTCGTTGTCAGTATCGCTTCTCAGACTGAAGTGGATGTGGATGGTAGTGCACCTTATGTTGCTGAGACAATTAGACTTGTGAATGAATACTAATATAATCTTAGTGCCGAACGTTGATTGGATCCTGTGCAAATTTTGCATATTTCGCAATATTGCGTACGATACTTGCTGTACACTGTGTGCTTCTTCGATAGCACGGTTCTTATTCTTGTTTAGGCAGAACAATGCTATAGAATATAGATCACTTAGCAGTTTGCATCACAGAAATGATTTTTGTCTTTATCTAAATTACACGTTTCGCATTTAAAGGACTTATAAGGACCGACTTGCATTTTTCCAGATGTAAAAACATTGGCATAGGAGAAAAAATATAATGGCGCAAAATTTTAGTCCGCTAATGAACTACTTTAGTGTGATACTAGCTTAAAATGAGGTTTCAGACATGACTCAAACGTCATTTTAAGCTTAGTATCACACTAAAGTTGTTCATTAGCGGACTATAATTTTGCGACAATGATATTGTTTTCCTTCATCAAATTATTACTGGTGTCACTGATGCTCCAGATATTCTGAGTTCTATACTCATTAATAACTATCGAAAAGGAGATTATATTTTGCGTTCCCATAATTTGATTAAAGTCCCCAGACATAGAATAAACTACGGAATGTATATGAGGCACTGACAAGAATGAGGACGTAGTCAAAGCGTTCTAATAGATTCCGTTTTGTCGTATTCATTTTCGGTTACATCAGGAGTTGCCCAAGGAAGTCATTTGGGCCCATTATTGTTTTTAATATTTATTAATGATCTCCCCGGAATTTTAGCTAACTCTAGTAAACTATTGTTTGCAGATGATCTAAAGTTTTTTAAATGCTTTAATAGCCTAAATGACTGTGAACTTCTTCAAAACGACATAAATAACCTAACTCTTTGGTGCGAAAATAACCACTTAGCACTAAATGTATCAAAGTGTGAATGTTTCACTTTTACTCGGAGGCTATCAACTTTAGAATACGATTATAAGATCAATGTTCATCCCCTTAAAAGAATTTCAATTAAAAAAGATCTTGGTATTATTTTCGATGCTAAGCTTAATTTTATTATTCACATTGAATTTGTAGTGAATAAGGCAAACTCAATGCTTGGTTTCATTTCCTGTAATTCATATGATCTTAGTGATCCTTATACACTCAAGTCATTATACATAGCTTATGTTAGGTCTTTACTGGAATATTGCAGCGTTGTATGGAACCCACAATATAATACTCACAGTGATAGAATTGAAAGAGTTCAAAAAAAATTTACCAAGTTAGTTTGGTTCAAATTAGGATGGAATATTCAAACTCCTTCATATAGGGTAAGATGTCAACTTATAGGAATACAGTCTTTAGAAAACCGTCGCAAGATGTATTCTATTATGTTCATCCATGATATCTTATCGAATCAAATCAATTGCTCTTCTCTTTTGGAACTCATTGATATATACGCTCCTTCAAGAGAACTAAGAACTCGTGCGCTTTTCCACGAAATTAATCATAGAGTTAATTATGCCTTTAATGAGCCCCTTACTAGCAGTGTCAGGAAGTAAATTCAATATCTGATTTAATCGATTTCAATTTTAATGTAAGCAGAAATAGTTTCAAGAATGCATTAAGTTTATATTTTTTAGTAAATTAATTTATTATAACTATATATTATTATTGTTAACTCTAATTGAGAATTGTTAGCTCTAATTGATGAAAATAAATAAATAAATAAATAAATAAATAAATAAATAAATAAATACGAATTGTGTGGAACAGTACTAAACAACATTACACAACACAATACATTATAAAACTTACCATTGCATATAATCAATCATAATATTTAACAATACTTACCCTACACTAATTTATTAAAGAAAAAATTAATATATTTACTATGTATCTACCCATAATACTTTCCATAACATACTATAGCCAGGGGTGGCCAACTTACTTGAACCCAAGATCTACTTTTTCATAACTCCTGAAATCTTAAATGAAACATCATTATATGTAATTCAATTTACAAATGGATTATTTTTTATTGTAATAACAAGGAAATAAAAACTAATAACAAATACTTATAAAAACAAGTGACTAGTGTGAGCATAGCGTCGGAGCATTTTCCGCTAGGTTCGCAAAATCAGGTTTGTAGTTGGAAATTGCCTACCTTAAAGAATCCAATGTATGGCCGTCTGTCAAGCGAGAACGGTGGTTATATTTTACTGTTTTAGATAGGAAAAAGCTGACTCACATAAATATGTAAAGCCGAAACACGAATGCAGCTGTTCAACACATTTCTTCAAATTTTGATATTTCTCGTTGCAAACCAATGTCCAGAAATCAAGACTTGAAGATGACCTTGCTTTTAAAAATATGTCACAGCGCAGAGTAATAATTTCGCTTACGTACAAATACGTACGCATACGTACAAATCTGCGTCTTCGTCCGTATTAGTTTCGTTTTAATTTTTTAAATATCGAATGTTTAATGAAGCATTTAATTCTTCTGACAAAAAAAAACTGTTAAATTCTTGTAGGCTGGAAACTGCAAACTTCAAAATAACACAGGGATGTGTTTGAAACCTGGAAAGTTGTACAACTGAAATCAGGGAGGGCGTTTTTGCTAAGGTTTTCGTAACAAAATTTGAGAAAAAAATTACACTTGCGGTCGTTTTCCTTTTTTTTGTAGTTATTCCAAATTATATTTGCAAGGCATTTAAACTCAATTCTTGTTTTATGTGGTATTTGGAAAAAAAGAAGATACGGGTTTGGTGATTGTAGTACAATCGACTGAATTAATGGTCGCGATCAACCGGTTGGCCACCCTTGTATACACTAAAAAAAAAAAAACACTGTACACTAAACTACAGTAAAATAAAAACAAGCTTCTTTTTTTTCCGATCTAGTATGTAGGAAAAACATAAACAAAACAAACTCAAAAAGAAAAAAATTAGAAATTTTTGAGTTTCAGTTGATAATTATGACTTTTTTGTCGTAGCTCGTAGCTTGTACATATCTTGAACAGTGATTTTCGGATAGCGTCGTGGATTTTTTTTTGTTCTGGAAAGAAAAAATAAAACCAAAAAGTTATGTAAAATTGAATCTAGAAACTTTTGCCGATGAAAAATAAAATGTAATAAAAAAAAAAACCAAAAAAAAAGGAAAAGGAAAAGTAAAAAACTGAAATTGAAACTGAAAAATTGAAATTGAAAAAAAAAAAACTGAAAAGTGAAAAGAACTGAAAATTATACTTGCCTACCTGTGTTCCTATGTGTTCCTGTGTACTGAAAAAAGAAAAAAACTTTCTATGTGGTCCTGTGTGAATCCCAGTCCCTGAAAAAAAAGATAAACTTCAATAATTCAATAATTAATAAACAAAAAAAAGTGATATTTACCGTGTTCTTGAATAACAAAAAAACTTGCTTTTGAATCTCAGTCCCTACAAAAACTTTCATTCCTGGAATCAACGTTATTTTGATAATTATGTGTATAAAATAAAATTAAATGTGTTGAATTTGTTTTGAGTTTGCAGTGTTAATAAAAAAAAGGAAAATATGTATAAGTGCATACATATGAATGTGATTAGGTATACAGGGTGATTCACGAGCGTTGTGCCAAAAAGCTAGAGCGTGTAGGTTGAGTTGAGACAAGAAAAAAATCGTATGGGAGGGGGGGTCTATTCCCCCCCGTTTAGCCGGGAGGGGCAATTTTCTGAAAAATTGACTTATTTTGCTTAAAAAAATGTTAAAAATCAACGGCTTCGCTTACAACACAGTGCTATACTTTTTTGAAAAGCCAAAAACTTCTTCTTTCATTTTGTTTTTAAATTAAATTGTTTAAATGAACAGTTTAAGAAAAATAAATTTTCAAACTCAAAATTTTCAAAAAAAAAAGCAAAAAAAAACATTTTTGAACTAATTTTTTTCAAAATTTTATGTAATTAAGTACTAATTTTGTTTTAAAAATTCAGTGTGCTTGTTAATTTTTAGTCAAAAACAGAAAACCGGATGCAAAAATGTCTTTTCGTTTTTGAGAAATTAAGAAAAAACCGAAACCACTTTTTCGTAAAAAAATCTTTGTTTTTATTTTTACTTATCTGGACTTTTAGTTTAATTTATTAGTTTAATTTATAAATTTAATTTTTTGTAATTAGAGTTTTATGAGGACTCAATAAAGTAGAAAAGTATTACATTATCCCTGGATTAACCATTTTGTTCATTGATAACGTCTGAAAACTGACCTGTAATTTTTTCTTACTATACCTGGGGCCGCGGCCACTCACTGGCGAAGAGTTCTTCCTGCTAGGGGCTTAAGATAATTAAACCGCATTTTTTCTTGAATGAAAAAACAATTAACAACCTATAGGTAAATAAAAGGCATCGCATATTTACTAAACAACCATTTACAATTAAAATATTAACTCATCAACACATAACAATAACAAACTCATACGCTCGAAAAGAGTTAGCGGACAGGAACTTCTGCTACGGTTTAACTTATTGTCGAGATCGGGAAGCTGAAAGACTCTACGCTGAAAGATATCCCAATAGATGGCGTCCAAGTCGTAGCATGCTTTCAAGAATCCGCCGACGAGAGCACTGAGAGCTAGAAGTGAAAGGTCAATCGTCAATGGCAGACGTTATCAATGAAAAAAATGATTAATCCAGGGAAAATCCAATACTTTTCTACTTTATTGAGTCCTCATAAAACTCCAATCACAAAAAATTAAATTTATAAATTAAACTAATAAATTAAACTAAAAGTCCAGATAGGTAAAAATAAAAACAAAGATTTTTTTTAGAAAAAAGTGGTTTTGATTTTTTCTTAATTTCTCAAAAACTAAAAGACATTTTTGCATCCGGTTTTCTGTTTTTGACTAAAAATTAACAAGCACACTGAATTTTTAAAACAAAATTAGTACTTAATTACATAAAATTTTGAAAAAAATTAGTTCAAAAATGTTTTTTTTGCTTTTTTTTTGAAAATTTTGAGTTTGAAAATTTATTTTTCTTAAACTGTTCATTTAAACAATTTAATTTAAAAACAAAGTGAAAGAAGAAGTTTTTGGCTTTTCAAAAAAGTATAGCACTGTGTTGTAAGCGAAGCCGTTGATTTTTAACATTTTTTAAAGCAAAATAAGTCAATTTTTCAGAAAATTGCCCCTCCCGGCTAAACGGGGGGGAATAGACCCCCCCTCCTATACGATTTTTTTCTTGTCTCAACTCAACCTACACGCTCTAGCTTTTTGGCACAACGCTCGTGAATCACCCTGTATAATTGTAAATACATTAAGATAGATTCCTACTAATATTCTTGTACCATTTTACTTTTTTGTTTGAATAATGATTTTTTTTCAAAAAAAAAAAATGTGCACGACTCGGTCATACGAACTTGCTCCTGTATTCCAAATACTCATACAAAAAATTTAGTTCGTAAATAAAAATTGAAATTGAAATATCTACCTCAAAAAAAAGATTCAATCTGAAAAAAAATTATGTCATATGATTTCTTAAGAGATTGTTGATTTTTCAATTTTTTTTTTTTAAATCGTCGGAACGGTTTTTTTTTAAATTAATTTTTTATGTATAAAATTTTTCGAAAATGTCTAAAAATTAATTTGGGTATGCAGTATTCAAGAATGTAAAACTATACATTTTATAAGTAAATTTCAATTTTTAATATTGATCCGTTTTTGAGATACAGAATTTTTTAAAAAAAGTTTAAGAATATTTTTAAAAAATCCAAAAAAATTTGTTTTGAATACAAAATATTATTTGAGCAATATAAACGTACTTTCAGAAAAAAATTACCCTGATCGGACTTTTACTTTTCGAGAAAATCTGATAACAAAAAAACGGTTCTATGGGCGGTACCGTTTTGGAGCAATACAAATTTTTTTTTTCCACATAAAATACATCAGAGCTTTAAACAAAAATTTTTGAGGAAGCTTAAAAAAATCGTAGGAGCCGTTTTTGAGATAATTGAAACTTGGTTTTTGGCCAAAAAAATCGTATGGTGGCTACCCTAAATTTTGATCTTAAAAAAAAAATCAAAAAAAAGACCCACACGAATTCGCTCAAACCCTTAATTTTCAAGTTTCAAGTCAATCGGACCAGAGGTTAAGGCTGTAGATGCGTTTACAGACAGACAGACTGACAGACGGACGGAATCGCCGGACCCACTTTTTTCGACTTCTCTATCATCGTAATGTCACATCTCATCATTACCTCAAATTTTTTTTTTACGAATTCAATACTTGCCATATATTCTACATACATATATGTCGCAAGTAAAAACAGCAAGAATAATCAAAATAATCAACGAGGTGCACCTTGGCAGATTATAAGGTAATGTTTTCTTGTGTTATTTCTTACATTATTTGCAAAAGAAAAAAAAAACATCTTTTCTTGAAAATGTCATTTTTCTTTATTTTATTCTGAAGATGACTTTATAATTGTCACGATGGTATTGGTCAAAGGTGGATGTGGCCCAATCATATTGATGATGCTGTAGATAGGGGTAGCCGTTGAATTTTATCCGGTTTGGGGCTGCTGCATGAATAGGAGGAAGCAGCAGCCATGGTGGTATCATTACGATACATAGGGTGGGAAATCCTCTGAGGGTCTCTAACATCTTCTCTTCAGTTACATGCCCTTCCCCTCTTCAGGACTTCGGGTCCCAGGATCTTGTTTTTTGAACCCCGAACATTCAATTCATCAGGCATGAAAAGGCAACAACGTCCAGTGCAGGCTGCAAGAACCCCGCCTTTCTGACGAGCATAGCCTTAGGCAAACGCAAGCATGCCGAGCAGCCGTAGCCTAGACACCCTCTCCTTCCTGCCGTCTGGTTTGGCCTTAGTTGCCTGTAGAGCTAAGGGTGAAAGGTTGGTATAGGTTTGAGAGAGGGAACACCGGTTCCGTTACACAATGAAAACTTATTTGACTTTTATATCAATAAAACAAGTTTAAGAAAAATGTTTTTTGTATTAATTGTTATTAGTCTACTAACAACTAACACTGCACTTAGTGATGAGACATTTTTCGTAAGAAACAGCTTGCTATAAGCTTTGTTTGGCATTATCTGATAGTTTGGAAAAAAAAATACCGTACTCCTACTTACTGAGATCCTCAGATCCTTACGTTTATGACGACAAAGCCTTCACGTTCGGATATGAGTCGCAACTCACTCCAACTCTTGCCTAGTTGGGCTCGAATGTCCTTTTCGCCTTTGCGAAGCGTGTGTCGATTGGACCAATCCACTGCCACTTTCGACATCGTATAACAGAGTCAATAGGTCCCTGTCCCCTTTTCCTGAAAAGATCTTCGATTTACAGTTGGATCAGAAAATCCTAAGTGTGTTTCGAAGTTATCTATTAATGAACATTTACATCTTCTTATTGACACCTACTGTTACTTTCCGAGTTCTGCAACCGTAAACGTAAAGTCAAGCGGATTCGACTTTGGACCGGAAAGAATCAGAATGGTAATCCTGCATTTCTAAGCATACCGAAAGCAGCCGTTGTCTACTCAATTCCGCTGGGGATTCATAAGAGCAGAAGGATTTTCGAAGGCCTCATTACTTTCTTCCTTACATTTTCTCACTGTACTTACTCCAAATACTTTTGATGTCTTTGTGGAAAGTAGTTTCCTTGTCTTGGCTAGCATCAAGAAAAACTTCTGCATGTCGACATGGCTTTCTGTGACTCAAACTCGCCCGATCGCAACCATCGCACTTCGCTTTGAAATGTTTAACTTATCTTCCACATGAATATGAATACTTTCGCAAGTCGCTTCATTCCTCAAACCAATTTTGGTCGCGTTCAGCAGTTGTCTAAGATCAATAAGTGGGATTTTGCATTTCTGGCCTAAACCAAGCTATCCGATTTAAACCTCAACGAAGACTATCTCCATAGCCGTTCGCTTTTAATTTAGATACTTGCAATATGTCCGGTTTATTTCCAAAAACCATGACCTCAAATCTGCATCTGGAATATTTCACAAAAGCCTCGTTTAAATGCAAATTATATTAAATTTTCCACTTAACTCTCACATGCGCTACTGCTTGGCCAGTTATTTCAGCTACTACACATTAATCCTTTTCTTAAAATTCAAGATATTTCGCATTTAAAAGTGAAGAGCAAAAGGATTTTTTCAAATTAACATAATTCTCCATTACTTGAGGTTGATTTACATAATTAATGTTATCGTGCGAAGGATCCTACCACTTGAACTCGATCGCCAACGCAAATGTACACTCAAAAACGCCAATAAATTACGTCAAGAGTGTCCGAAAACATCTCACGACAACGTGTCTTCTTGCTCCAATTTTGTATGTTAAACAAATCCATAGCTTGTCCTCTTGTCCAATGCCAACTTTTGTTTTGAAGACAAAAACACAATTCGCAGCATATCGCAACGAACGATAACGAACAAACAAACGAACAATATTAAGACACCACGCCCGTCTCAGTATTCCAATATCATTTGGTTACGAAGAATACAAAACCTTTCGCTTTTGGCGATATCGGCTCTTTAAAGAGCTGCCTCTGCTGCAGCAATATTCACCATTACTCCATTATGCCATCGTTTACTGGACGATCTTATAGATAGACCGCTCCGTTGCCTTTCATTTCGAAGAAAACAAAAAAATTGTACGTAAGGTTAGACTCTGTGATCATAGTGATTTTTGGTTTTTTAGACGGGGAATAGATAGCTCGCGATGATTGTTGGGCCAGGGAGTGTAATGGAACGATTTGTTTACTAGAAAGATACCCAACTCTTAGATGAGGTAATCATTTTGAAATATCACACGCCTTGAGAGATAGGAGAGTTAGATTTGAGGTCTTTTAAAGATTAACGCTGCCGGTCGTTGCCGCCACAACCGCCGCGCCGCCGTCTATCGGTCTATGCAATTGTTAGTCAATTGAGGCAGCAGTCATATCGTTACTAATGGCATATCTGATGTCTGCTTTGAGCGCGATGTAGGATCGATCACGGGGACTCTTGTGTGCCTTCGTCGATGGGCTATTTTCGGTATTTAGATGTCAGAAATAAAATTGTTATTCAAATAGCCTCTGGCAAGGATCTAAATTAGTTGGCAAATTAGTGTAGGGGAGCGAAGTGCCATGGGGTCATGGTCATTTAGAAGGTTTTCTTATTAACTGAAATCGTGGGCATCGATGATAAGTTATTGCAAATTGAACTCAGTTAAGATTGCTTTTCTTTCAGAATTTTAGCTTATTCGTTATCGCAAAGAACTCCTTAAATGTTAACTTTTTTAAATAATTAGGTAATATTTATTAACGGAGCGGCTATATGTATATAGTCTCAAAATTTATTTAGAAGTCCTCCTATGCCTTCCTTATTCTTTTTCGGAAAAAGAAGGTATACCTACAGTGCGTGTGGCAGAATAACTAAACTTTGACGTAAATTATTCATGTTGCCAGAGTTTATCAAAGTGAGTTGAGTGTTCCCGAACATATTGTTGATGTCTTATCTGCATACTAAGTTAATTGTGTTTTGTGCTTTTTTAAGTAAGTTTGTGTATAAGACGCCACTCTTATACGATTGCGGTGTCAAGAATTCAACAAAGCATTGTAGAACGCAACCATTTCGCAGTTTCATGTCTGAAAATACTATTGCAAGATCATTGCCACTTGACTTGTTGGCACTCTCACTCTGAAGTTCCATTTTTGCTATATCAATATTAATAAGTCTCTCCCCCACTTGGAAATCTTTGTCCAATTAATTGAAAGGAATGTTTGCAATCTTCCCATGTCATAATATTTTTCTTCTGAGTCTATTATTAGGTTTTATTAAATTGCTTCAGATGACGTCATAATCAATTGGAGATATGCGACAGAACGCATTTCAAACGCATTTTGCTCATCACTGCCGATTGCATTTGAAGAAATGTGTCTCCCGGAAAATCTCACTTAATGATAGCAGTGAAGGCGACGGCGACACTTGGTGATAGTGAATGGTCAACTTGCAGAACATGATGCTAAAAAAGGGTTGCCATTTTGTTTCTTTCTTCGAGTTAGCAGATCCGTTTAGGATTTCACGCTGAGACGTCGCCGCCGGGATAAACCTCTATTTATGCAAGGATGACTCAAACCTTACTTATTTACTTATTTAATGTGGCGCTACAGTCCGTTGTGGACTTGGGTTCCAACCAACAGTCTCCGCCAGCCAGTCTCCAGTTTTGCACTCCAAGTTGATTGAGGTCCTCTTCCACTTGTGTGCACCACCTGAGTCGCGGTCTTCCTCTACTTACTTCCTCGGGAATAGTGTCGAAGGCTTTCATGGCCGGAACATTGGTGTCCATCCGTTCGAAATGACCGAACCTTCAGAGTCTCTGGAACATGACCCTTCTTGCTGGGTCCGTGTCGTTGTACAACCCGTAAAGTTCGCTGTTGAATCTTCTTCTCCATTCCCCATCAATGCAGCCGGGGCAAAAGATGACCCGAAGAACTTTCGAAACAGCCTAAGGCACATTCATCCGATTTTGTCAAGGTACATGCTTCTGCACCACACAGCAGGACTGGGATGATGAGGGTGTTATACAGTTTTACCTTAGTTGATCGAAAGAGGGCTTTTCCACTCAATTGCTTTCTTAGCCCAAAGAAACAGCGATTAGCAAGAGTTATTCTTCATCTGTGTCAGTGTTGGGTGTCCTTCCATATATTTCGTTTTGCCCACATTTACCCATAAACCCATTTTTGCCGCTTCTGTCTCAATTCTCACATTTGCCATTGACATCACGCTGTGTGCTACCCATTATATCAGTTTCATCGGCGTAGGCGAGAAGTTGAACAGCCTTTGAAAGATAGTGCCTGTGGTGCTGACGGTGGAGTTTTTTTCTTCTCAAAAACGATGTTAAATAAATCGCATGACAGTGCATCGCCTTGTCTGAACCCTTTCTTAACATCGAAAGATTCCGTTAGCTCGTTGATGGCGTAGCGTGAGCTCTCCATCGTCATGTTGCACATGAGTTTGGCAGGGACGCCAAAACAAGACATAGCTTTAGACAGTTCGTCTCTGTAGATTCTGCCATACGCGGCCTTAAAATCGATGAAAAGGTTGTGGGTATCGATTTTGGAGTTCATAGGTTTTTTCCAGGATCTGCCGCAAAGTGAAAATTTGTTCGATGGCTGATTTTCCTGATCTGAAGCCACACTGATAAGGACCAATCAGATTGTTGACAAAAGGCTTCAGCGTTCACATAATACGGCAGAGAGGATCTTGTAAGCGATGTTAAATAGGCTGATTCCCCTGTACTTTGCGCAATTTAAGGATATCCCTTCTTCAGGATTGGGCAAAAAACGTTTGCTTGGGTCGTCATCAGTATAATTATATGTATACCTATGTCAAAGTAGCCCGTATAGGTGTTCACCAAGTAGTTCGGCCTAACTGGAACTCAAGACGCCACTGTCTTCCGTGGGAGGCCCTTCTGCGAAAACAAGTTTCACAATCGCATAGCTTTAAGCATCATAAGTAGTAACCGTAAGCCCCTCCACCACGTCAAGGCTTACCCCATCGACGAAATGAAGTGAAGTGTTGAAGTGATATGGCTATAACAGTCCATTGCAATCCTGTTTCTTGAACTTTGGAGAAATAAAACAGTACCATTCTTCACTGGTCTAGTATTATTAATTTATTAGCTACTTGGTCTATCTGATTCCTTATTTCTTCATGTTAAAGGTCATAGGCACTCTGATTAACGTATAATGATCCGCCAAAGTTAAGCAGATAAAGAGATGACACAACCACCCTCTCAGAATAACGGCATAAATTACACTTTAAAGAAAAGTCTTAATCCAACAACCAACATGGCTTCTCACTCACTGAACTGAAACCATATAAAAGTCGCTTTTTCCAACTTTTTTTCAACACTTAGCATTGCAGTTGAAATTTACATTCGAAACAAAAAATTAAATTCATTGGAATCGTGGTTTTAATCCTTTTGCAAATGAACGTCGTCGACGTAATTAATCGTTGCATCGTGTGCCAGCCATCGTAGGAAGAAGACATAAGAACGGTTATTTCAACTTTAATTTGGCTTTAAGCTGTCAGTGTCAAACAAAAAAAAGAAAACATCCAGGTTGGGTTAAATCCGTTTTTGGTGCTTGCTGCGATGTCACATGTTGCATGATCTGCCGCCTTGACACAAGAATACCATTTCGAGTGGAACTCATTTGGTGAGTTGCTCGTTCGACGCTGGAGCTGGACACAATTATCATCATCAACCGCAGTAATTAGGGTTTTCAAATTGAATTCTCTTTCTCTCTTTATGCTTCTAAAAGCTTTTAAACAACTTCTATCCATTCCAATTCATTGCAAAACTCATGGACATGAGAATATTTTGCATAAAACATAATTTCCATATTAACCTCTGAACAACAGCTACAAGGTGAGCTGTGTGGTTGAAGGCAGAGTCTATTGGGCCAGGCAGCAATCGGCCATTCGAGGCATGAATGAGTTCTACAGTCAGCAATATAATTGCACTTTGCAAGTTACTAGTCAAAGATTGGCGCAATCCATACTGTGGGAAAACAGTTAATGGAGTTTCTGTCTATGGATTTTTACAAATGCTTCCATCCATTTGCGTGTGGCGGCGCATTGTTGTCGAATATCTCAGAACAAAGCCAGAAGGTACAAGTGAACTTTTGAAAAATATCTGTTACTCTGTTAGACGAATTGTTTATTTATTGGCGTGGCAGTTGGAGAGGGAGGGGAGAGGAAGGAGGTATAAAGTATCTAAATTGAGGAATGTTGTGTTCTTTGTGTTGTTCATTCCTAAAATCTCGCCAAGGTTGGGCGGAGTCTGAGAAGTCGTGCTGAAAAAGATTGAGTCATTCTCGAGAGTGTTGATTGAAGTGCATTGGCTCTTGATTGTCAAATGAGATCCAGAAAAAAAGCGACCTACTTCCTTCCTCTAAATGCAAAAAAACCACATGAATCGTGTATAAAACTATAACAAGGTATTTAGGTCCAATTTGCTTCCAGTTTGATGCAAATACGACTTCCCATCATACCAACGCGTAATTTAGAACCACGATCAATTATTCTCAAGACGAAAAAATCTAGTTTCAAAAGTCTTCAGTCTCTCAACGTCCATCCAATTCAAAAGTAGGTAGGCTTAAACGACGTCATTCTGCATCTTAAGTAGAGTACGTACTAGAAAATCTCGTCAAACCCTCAAAGTGGGTAATTTAACTAGGCGATGGCGCTTTCCTGTCAGCCAGGTGGGATCATGCGTTAACCTCTTTTTAGCACAAGACATGATTGTGCAGCAGTGTGAGATGAGAAGAGATCATCGTCAAGATTCAGATAAAAACTGTATGCATAATGTATTACACCTCTTGCTGTTTGTGGTTTTATTTTTTGTGTGTGTGAAATAATAAAGCAACAGCCCACGTTTACGCAGAAATTCTCATTTCGTATGCACTTCATTAATCAGCCATCGAACCTTATGTTGTACGCGCTTCAGCCGTCGACATCACTTTAAGCATATAAAAACGCCCGCCACCACATGCAATACCTGAACCCTGAGTCGACATCGCCTTACATCAACTGTGCGAATGCGCAGCGCCGAGAACTTATTGCATTCAACTTTTTGGAAGTTGCGATCAAGCATTGCACTGTGTGACAGGGGTGTAGTGTTAATATTCTGGGTTCTTCAATTTTTCAAAAACACGTTTCTCCTTTCGAAACTTTTTGTCTTTCAATGTTTAAGAAACTTAGTCCGGCCCTCTTCTGCCATCCCACCTTATTCGACGAGAAGGAGATGTTGTTGAATTCGTCTTCTCTTATTTAATCCTCCACATGTGAAACACAAGAAAAAAGGAACTCCTCCATCCAGTTCACCCACGTGCACTCTTTTATTGAAAACGATCTGAATCTGCAGTCAACGCGCCACACATCGCAAAATCTCACATCCGACTGTATGCAACTTTTTACGATTATTATCTTGCATCTGCATCGAACTGAAAAAATCAATCTGATTTTCACCTTTTGGCCAGTAAAAGATTTTGATCATCATGACGGGTTTTCTTTTAGCTGCTGTTGTAGCTGTCGCTTTTGCGCTCCACTGAGTATTTAAGTCGAACTAGTTGCGTTCAATTTTTGTTTTTGTTGGTTTTTGCAGACAGTGAATGGAGATGACATTTAACGATGTTTTTCCGGGAATCGCGAGGATTAAATTTTTAATGTTTACGATCAATTAAAGCGTCATAATTGGATTGCGATTAGAATGGGTGGTGAATGTTTATTGAAGAGGAGAAAATTGAGAGAGGGGAGCAAACTGGGTACACCGGAAAATCGTGGTCGTTTGCATATATTAATGTCCAAACTAAAATGAGACTAATGAGTAGTCAAGAAAAATTGACGGCGACGACGCACGTCTGCAGAGATTGACAAAGAGTGGTTCTTGAAGTCTCAGAAAGTATGGATCAAATTTTAAGTTACGCAGGTGGCCATGGTTCAGAGGATAGAGTAGTGGATTGCTAAGCCGAACGCTACGGGTTCAAACCCCAGCTTCAGCAGCATTCTTTTTCTACAAAAATCGCCAGCTTATCTGAGGCCACCTGTGCGATAACATGAGACAATACAAATCTAAGTCTCCTCCTCTGAGCCACGTAGGTTTCTGTTATGTGTGTTTTCTTTCTATGTGTCTATCTGTCTCTCTCTGTTGTATGTCTTGTTCTGTCCCAGCCGATGGTCTCAGTCACCAGTGCTGCTATGTGTCTGTAGTTCGTTACATTTATGTGCGAAGTACTGTGAAATGTAATGTAATGTAATGTCATTTTAAGTTACTGCCAATGATTTCAAAAAGACGGTGATATGCCATTTGTTTGTCAGGTTTAGTCTAAAATTCTAGGCGTTAAAAGTTGGCGAATTTAACTTCAAGAACAATTGTTCGTGTAAGTTTTGAAATGTACTTCAATTCCTTGTTATTTGTTTTGTCATCATCTTCAGCATAGCTGACCTGGTTGATGAAGTGCTTTTCTGCATCTGTATCTAAACTACTGAAGGGACTTCGCGGCTCGCGGCCTGTTTCTTCTCCACTCATACATCTTGTTGTCGATGTTCTACATCTACACTCTTGCTATGCTGTTGTTGGAGTCTTTAAAGTCTATAAACAGGTAGTATGTTTGGATGTTAAAGTCTAGACATCGAATGTCGAATTGTCTGGTTACAACAAAGTTACTCTCCTATATCTCCCTTACGTTGGGAACTGATGATTCGAACAAATAAGTTAAACCAGAAGCCGTGTTAATCTTGAGTATAGTTTTTATTCAACTGAGCTTTATAAAGAACAATGTAGAGTGACAAGTGTATAGCAGAAGGTTAAGGAGTATAAAGAAGAATGTTATACAAAGCAAAATGATAATTTGATTAGGGTTGCCACTATTATATTTTTCTAACAAACTCCATCTCAACCAAAATTCAAATTAGTTTTTAAATAGTTTCATTTTAAATTTCATGTGTTTTATCTTATTTAAACATTTTGTGAAAATATCAGCTACGTTTTCATTGGTTGGAACATAATTAATTAATATTTCATTACGTGAACATTTGTCTTTTAAGTAGTGATATTTTATATCAATATGTTTACTTCGTTTGTGGAAACAACCTTGAGCTACCAAGCGTGCTTTATATTTTTCAACATCTCCATCTGGATTTCGCTTTGTTGCAAATACCCATTTGCATCCGATAATATTTTTGTTGCTAAGCATACAGACGAGATCCCAGGTTTTGTTTGCGATCAGCGAATTATATTCGTTTCGCATAGCTTCTTCCCATTTCACAGCATGGTCACCATGTAGAGCTTCTTGGACAGTAACGGGATCACGGAAAACTGAAGTAAGCTTGTTCACAACTTCTCGAGAGCTTGACGAGGCTGGGACTTTTTTCGGTCTACCGGGCTTGCCAGTTCGCAGAATTCTAGGTCTTCCTCCCTTCGCCTTCATCTTTGTATTCGGGTTTTCTTCATTATTGGATTCTTCTTCAACAACGTCTTCGACATAATCGTTCTCGTTCTCGTTCTCGACACCAACCTCGGCAGTACCCAAAGGAGCATCAGTAGTTTTAGCAATATCAGCAGCAGCAGCATCATCGACAACGGCAGTATAATTTTCTGGAATCATGTTCGAATCTATATTTTCAAGAAGGGTACAAAAGAAATCTGTGTTTGGGAGGCTATCAGCTTTATTATCCTGGTCGATTCCAGAAAATTTATTTTCAAAAAATATAACATCTCTAGATATTATTATTGATTTTTGTTGCTTATCGTAGAGCCTGTATCCCTTCGTGTGATTTGCATAACCTACAAACGACAACATTCTACCTTTGGGTTGTAATTTGGACTTACCGGGTTTTTTATCTAAGGCAATGACATCACATCCAAACGTCCTCATATAATGTACATATGGTTTTATATGAAACCAACATTCATATGGAGTTTTCTCCTTCAACACTTTAGTAGGTGAACGATTTCTAATATAGGTCGCTGTTGCCTGTTTGGTTCTCGGAGTTAAGCACAAACTCCTTAAATACCTTAAGAGCATCGGACTTTTGCTTCAGGAAAAACGTAGTGGTGAATCTTGTGAAATCATCTATGAAGGTGATGAAATAGACTGATCCACTTTGAGACGAAACCCTCATGGGACCACATATGGCTGTGTGTGTCACCTCAAGCACACTGGAAGTAAATAATGCATTATAGTTATTGAATGGCTTAGTACATATTTTACATAATCCACATGTGACACATGCAAAATTTTTTGTCTTGCAAACGTTCATACCCCGAACCATTTCTGTTTGGATAAAGTATGTAAGTCACTGATATTGAGGTGGCCGAACCGCTTATGCCAGGTTATTGAAACAGCGTCTTGAGATGCAGTTAAAACCGTTTGTTTACCAGCTCTAACCTTAGCAATGTATATGCCGTCCTGCAAATAAGCGTTAAAAATAGTATTATTACTTTTATTGTTGACACAGGCCTTATCATCGATGAACTGAACACCATTTCCATTTTGTATTATTTTGCTCACTGATAAAATATTAGAATTTAGTTGGGGTACATATAAGACATTTGTCAAAGTAATATTGGAAAAATCTGAGACCAAAGTCACATCTCCTATTACCTATTCCACTTGCTTTAATGTTATCACCTGAAGCCAAAAAAACGTTTTGTACATGCTTGTGTATTGACGTAAAAAATTCTCTTTCTGAACACATGTGTGAAGATGCACCGCTATCAAGAATCCACTGATTAGTATTCTCATTCCGAAAATGTGCACTGAGAACTACTGCATGCGTTTGACTGGAGCTTTTATATTTTATTTCGGCATTCAGATTTAACATGCCCTCTCATGCCACAACCATAGCATTTGACATTTCTTCTGCCTCGCTTTTCGTTGATGTCCGAAGCTCGTTGTTCATATTTAAGATTTCTTCTCTTCTGTTCTTTTTGATTGACTGTGAACACCTTTTCATGAGCATCATTTTCATCCCCGCGACGGTATTCCTCCTCCATGATCTTCATCTTAAGTTGACTCACTGACGGCAGATCGTCACGACTCTCTATTGCAACAACGAAACTCTCCATCTCGTCCGGCAACTGCACAGTAATAAAATGCTCAAGAGATCATTAGGAATGTGAATCTCAATTTCATTTAAGTGATCTATTATGGAACAAAACTCATTTAATTGATCCGAGAATTTTTGCCCTATTTTAAATTGGTATCGTACTAATTGCTTAATAAGCTTTACCTTTCGCGCTGGACCATTACCATTGTATGTTAAATTTAATTTTTCCCATGCGTCCTTGGAAGTCTTACATGATTTTATATGTATCAATTCCGAAGGTTACAAGCACAATGTTATCATCGCCAACGCCTTAGCATCAGTCCTTTCCCATTTTGCTTTATCTGCAGCTGACAGACCTTCAGCAATGGGTTTCTCAACTACGCTCCAATAATCTTGGGTGATCAGCAAACTTCTCATCTGTACAGACCAAGATATAAAATTGTCACTTATCGATTTGCATCAGCGATCCAGACATCTTATTCGTTTTCAATTAAATTAATTTTCCGTCCTAACGTACTTGTTAAAATATTGAACAGTTTATTTTATGTAAATGCTTTCGCTTTAACTTAGAAATTTAAACAAATTTGAGTTGCAAAATTTTATACTTTAAAACGGCGTGGACTGGGCCCATAACCTATGATGATTCGAACAAATAAGTTAAACCAGAAGCCGTGTTAATCTTGAGTATAGTTTTTATTCAACTGAGCTTTATAAAGAACAATGTAGAGTGACAAGTGTATAGCAGAAGGTTAAGAAGTATAAAGAAGAATGTTATACAAAGCAAAATGATAATTTGATTAGGGTTGCCACTATTATATTTTTCTAACAGGAACATATACCTACAATCTTCTGGCCGGTCGGTATCACTTCTATAGTTCAAAAACGTTGGTTAAGTAATTGTTGATCAGCTCAGCCGCTATGCTATCAGCGCTTTTGGTTTTTGTTCTTAAACCCCGACTCTTCTCTTTCCTCAATGTTTGATGCTTTCGCACTAGATTATCATTTCAACGTGGTTGAGCAGGTACTTTTTAAGTACCTAAGTTAACCGTTAAGCTCCAGAATGAATGTCCCCTTCGTCATTCAGTAGTTGAAGTTCTATCGATCGTATTACTGTTGAATACGAATTCAAAATTAAAGCCATCTTCATCTTCTTTTGAGGGTATAAAACATTCTCCCATAAATTAAAGCCAAAATTATTCATAAGTGGATGTAGTTAAAAAAATAACAGTCAACCATGGATTGCAAAAAAAAATATAATACAAAAAGGAAAAATGTGGGAAGGATAATTAAAGGAAAATTTACGCCCATCTTTACAAAGGATAATCAACTCAGTAAACGAGCTGTCTTAAAATGTTTAGCACTGAACATGAACTATCTCTCGTGTGCTCCAACCAGACATACTGATACTACCCTCTTTTATCTAATATCCAACTCATCCATTTTGTACTTGGTGCTAAGTACTTCTGACTTCTGAGCCCTGAACAATAGTCGGAAAAGTAAAGTTACATAATGGAGAAGTGAGGTTAAAAAAAATAAACAGAGTGACGCGACAGCTCTTAAAGAGCTAAGGCCTAAGGCTTAATCTCATCAACAGTTGAATCGCTAGCTAATTGGTTTTATTTGATTCTCTCATACTGTATTGATGAATCAGTACCTTTTTCACGTAAAAAAGATTTCACCTCTTCACCGCCTTGGTATAACAGAGAGCTCCGTAGTTTAAGGAACAAACGTAATAAGCTTTGGGAGATGTTTCTACAGTCTAAATCTGACGCCGACTACAATAATTATCTTCGGGCTTATAATGCTTTCTCCGAATTGAATGAATATCTTTATAAGCTCTACCTTAACCAAATGGAAAACAACGTTCTCCCTGATGCGAGGAGTTTCTTCAAATTCATAAATGTTAAACGGAAATCCGATGGGTTTCCACCGTCTTTAAGTTTCCGAAATATTTCTTCTTCAGATCCGACGACAATAACTAATCTTTTTGCCGAATACTTCAGCCAATCTTATACCGAACACCATCATGACCCCGATCGTTGCTACTTTCGTTATTTAGAAGGTTGCACTCAGACCTCTCTTTCATCATTTACAATAACTGAGGAAATGGTTCTGGCCAAAATTGAAAGCCTTAAAGAAAACTTTAGTCCCGGGCCCGATGGCATCCCATCTGTTGTTCTAAAAAATGTATGCTTGCTTTATCAAAGCCCCTAGCTACTCTGTTTAGACTTTCTCTTTCTAAAGGTATATTTCCCCAGATATGGAAAGATTCTTATATATTTCCGATCCATAAACAAGGCAATAAAACCGAAGTTAATAATTATAGACCAATTGCTAAACTTTCTTGTATCCCTAAACTTTTTGAAAGCTTAGTTTACGATTCAGTTTATTTTCATTGTAAACCCATATTCTCTCCCGATCAACATGGATTTCTTAAAGGAAGATCCACCACGACCAACTTAATTGAATTTGTATCAAATGTTTTATCAGCCCTCGAAAATGGCCATGAAGTTGATGTTGTATACAGTGACTACAGCAAAGCCTTTGATAAAATATCTCACAAGATAATCTATCTCAAACTCAAAGCTCTTGGTTTTCCACCAATTTTTATAAACTGGATAAGCTCCTACCTTGAGAATAGAACTTATAGAGTCATCTTCCGTAATTCTGTCTCCAGTCCAATTCATGCTACTTCTGGGGTTCCACAAGGTAGTCACCTAGGTCCCCTTCTCTTTGTCTTATCTGTAAATGATGTTTGTTTTATATTAAAACATTCAGATATCCTAATTTTCGCCGATGACAAGAAAATTTTTAAAATTATCTCAACTCCAGCGGATTCCTCATTGTTACAAAACGACCTGAATATCTTCTCTGCTTGGTGCTCTCATAACTTCCTTGAATTAAATATAAATAAATGTAAGCAAATTACCTCCTCGCGGAAGCAGAACCCAACTCATAGAATATACTGTTTGGTTAATGACGCCATTAACAAAGTCGATTCTGTAAGAGATCTCGGTTTAATGTTTGATAAAGACATGAATTTCAATTCCCACTTCGACCAAATTATTAATAAAGCTAATAGGTCTCTTGGTTTTATTAAGCGATGGTCTAAGGAATTTTCGAATCCCTATGTCACAAAATCCCTTTACGTTTCCTTAGTCCGACCTCATCTTGAATACGCATGCCAAGTTTGGTCCCCTTTCTATGAACTCCATTCACTTCGAATTGAAAGCGTTCAAAAACGTTTCATTCGATTTGCCTTTCGAGGCATCCAATGGGAAGATCCTTCCAACTTGCCTTCTTACACCGACCGACTAAAGCTGATAGGCTTGCAAACCCTAAGTACAAGACGGAAAATCGCCGATTTATTGTTTGCTCAGCAATTGTTATTGGGCAATATAGATTCTCCGACACTCCTGAGTAAAATCCAACTCAACACTAACCCTCGGAACGTGCGTTCTGTCTCTCTTTTTTATATTCCTCATCACCGCACAAACTACGGGTACTTTGAACCAATGTCCAGAATTCTTCGTCACTGTAATGCTGCAACTTCTGTATTTGATTTCAACATCTCTAAATCCCAACTAAAAAATACCCTTTACTTTTACCCGCTTCCTTGAGACCCTACTCCTCGACCTCCTTAACTTTAGTTAGTTATAAGAAGAAAAATAAAAAAGAAAAAATTTAATTGTTTTGGTTCTTGTCCAATAAAGAACTTTTAAGTGGGCCTAAGGGCCCACACGTTTTAACTTTTGAAATCGATAACAAGAACCAAAAAAAAAAACATACTTTTAAGTTAGTGTTAATTTTAAGTTAAGTCAAAGCTTGGATTAAGCTAAATAAAATAAAAAAATAAAATCAACAATTCTCTGAGTGCGTGTGAAGAATTGAGGGGACCTACAATTTAACGCCGATTCCGAACGGCAAAGTCGAGAAGCACTTTTTCATGACAGATTGATACTCTTGGTTTTCGCAAGAGGCAGTAGGTACCCGTGAAAGGTGAAATAAAAACTTTATGGGCACGACTTAGGACTCGAACCCACTTTGGTTACATGAAATGTTTTATCGCTCGTAAGCTCTAGAGTTGTCTCCGGAGCACACACGGCAAAATGACTACTTTTTTTTTATTATTATTATATAAGCTTTTATTGCCTTATTAATTAAAGTTTGCAATATTAAGAATTTTTAATTAGATTTTTTACAAATTTTTATAGATTTAATATTAATTACAAATAGAAAATTATTAATTAGACTAAAAAAGAAAAGTAAGATAATTGATATTTATTTGTTTGATTATTTATTTTTCAATTTTTATTATTAGTTTTTGGCGTAAGCCTCCCCCAAGGCGGCCCATACGTCTCGATCTTTCGCTTCACTGTACCAATTTGTGTTTATTTGGCAAAGATCGTCGCTCCATCTCTTGTTCGGTCGGCCTGTTGGTCTCTTGCTTTCCGGTCTCCATTTTGTTGTCAACTTTGTCCATCTTTGATCCTGTAGTCTTGATATGTGTCCTGCCCAACTCCATTTTTGTCTTTTGGTTCTATCTATCACGTCAATTATTCGAGTATTGTTTCGGATGTCTTCATTTCTTATCCTTTCGCTGGGTCTTACTCTGAGGATTTTTCTTTCCATTTTGGATTGACAGATCCTTAGCTGGTCAAGGGATTTCGCAGTCAAGCTCAGGGTTTGTAGTCCATACGTAAGCACCGGTAAAATAGCAGAGTCGAAGATATATTTTCGTGTTTCTGCACTTTGGTCCAGTTCTAAAATCTGTTTGAGGCTCCAGAATTGCTTCCAGCTGTTTGTGATGCGTCTGTTGATTTCTTTTTTCTCTTGGTCCTTAAAAGATTTTAGTTGTCCCAAGTATATGTAGTCTTCTATGTATTCTATTTTTTCATGGTCCAAAATTATATCCTCTCTGATGTGGTTTGTCATCACTTTTGTTTTTGATTTGTTGATTTGTAGTCCATAGTTCTTGCATAAGCTAGTAAGTTCTGTTGTCATTTCTTGTATATGTTTAGCTTTTGTAGATATGAGTACTATATCGTCCGCAAATCTTAGGTTGTTTAGAAGTTGTCCACATATCCTTATTCCATATTTTGTCTTCCAGTTCATCTTTTGAAAAATATCCTCTAAAACTGCACTAAATAGTGGTGGTGAAAGCGGGTCTCCTTGTCTGACGCCTCTTGTTATTTTAAATTTGCGTCCTGTACTCTCTGTTTTTATTTGTGCTACATTATTTTTGTATATATTTTTGATAGTTCTTATAATGTTTGGGTCCATATTTTGATTTGCTAGGGATGTCCATATTGTTTCGTGTTCAACGCTGTCAAATGCTTTACTGAAGTCTATAATAAAAAGTATATTGGTTGTTGAAATTCATTGCACTTTTCTATTAGTTGATTCATCGTCTGTAGGTGGTCTGTTGTTGAGAAACCTTCTCTGAATCCAGCTTGTTCCCTAGGTTGTTTATTGTTAAAGTCTTGTTTGATGTTTCTGTAGATTGTTTTTGAGAACAGCTTATAAATTGTCGAAATGTTACTTATAGGTCTATAGTTATTCAAATGGTCTTTTTTTCCTTTTTTATGTATAAGTGTAATGGTTGTTTCTCTCCATTGTTTAGGGATTTGCTGAGTTCTTATGATTTCGTTAAATATAAAGGTTAAGATTTCGGAGAGCGATTTTTTTCCGTATATTAACATTTCTGCAGAGATTCCATCATTTCCAGTGCATTTGTCCTTTTTCAAATCGTTTATGGTCGTTTCAATATTTTCTTTGCTAAACATTAGAGTTGGTGTTGTATCTATGATGTCAATATTTTCTTCTTCATTTGTATGCTTGGTCGAGGAGAATAGTTTTTCGAAGAACTTAGTGGCATTTTCGTTTAACTCTTTTCTATTTGTTATGTTGATTGTATTTTGACTTTTCAAGCTAATTATCCATTCCTGTTGATTGTTAAGTAATGATTTTGTTTTCTTTATTGATTTTGTTTGTCTAATCGTATCTCTAGCTATTGTTTCGTTGAACTTGTGGATATCTTTCCTTATTTCTAGTTTGATAGTTTTTCTTAATTCTTTTAGTTCATTTTTTTCTTGGTCAAGTAATTCTTGCTTGGTTCGAAGAGTATCTCTTCTTGAGATTAAGATTTTTGTTTCGTTGGATAATTTGTCTTTTGATGTCTTGGTGTCCATGATTGATAGTTTTGCAGAGTTTTTTATGATCCTTTCTAATTCGTCATATATGCTTTGTATGTCTCGATTTGAAAATGATAATTGATTTATCTTTGCTGTCAATGTTTGGTTATAATCTTGTATTTTTTGGTCAGGAATCATTTTTGGTATGAAATGGACTTGTCGGTTTCTTTTCAGTGTCTTATGGTTTATAATGATTTCTGTTCTTACTAATCTGTGGTCACTATCGAACTTTACGTTGTTGAGTACGGATATGTCTTTGACTGTCTCAATTTTGTTCGTCAGAATCAGGTCTATTTCGTTTTTTATTTTTCCATTCGGTGATATCCACGTCCATTTTCTGTTGTCTTTTTTCTTGAAAAACGAGTTACCAAATTTCAAATTCATCTCTTCGATCCATCGTATTACTCTTTCTCCTCTTTCTTTTCTATCTCCATATCCGTAGGATCCTATTGTTTTCTTTTCTTCCTCGTTTTGTCTCTTTCCAAGCTTAGCGTTAAAGTCTCCAATCGCATACATTACTTCTGTTTTGTTATTTGTATATATTTCCTCTAAGTTGTTGTAGAATCTTAACATCTCTTCGTCATCAGCTTTTTCTGTTGGTGCATATACTTGAATTATTGTCATTTTCGTGTTTTTATCTTTAGTTGTATGCTGCACATTCTTTCATTGTATAGCTTGATGTCAGTGATTTTTTCTTTTAGTTCTTTTTTAATAAGGAATCCAACACCATAGAGACCTTTTGTTTCTCCTACGTAGCAAAAGATATCATGTTCATTGTTTATTATTTTCTGTCCTAGTAATCTTGTTTCTGATAGTCCTATGATGTCCCATTTAATTTTCTTCAGCGCTTGTCTCAATTCTTCCTGTTTCTCATCTGAGGAAAGTGTCCTGACATTGAAAGTACAGATCTTTAGAGTTCCGTGTTGGTTCTTGTGGGTACAATATTCTGTTTGGTTGTTTATATGTGGGGGGTGTGGATCTACTCTTCCCACGGTGATCAGCCGGGTTGGGAAGGATTTTTGTTGTATTATAGTTGAATGTGTGTTTTGGTTATGTCCGATATTTAATGTTAATGCATGGTCTTCATATTTCGTCTGGTTATTGTTAGGCAGAAATTGCTATTTGTTATAATTTGTTTTGTTTTGTTGTTTCGAAGTTTGTGGGTCACTGCATTTTTCTAAAAATTCGTTAGCTGTTTTTGTAGCAAGATATTTTCTTATTGGATTTGTCGGTTGTTTCTTGGGGTTCATTTCGGTTGATCCTATTATAATAGATTTTGTCTTATTTAAGTTAATTTCTTTGGTCTTTGGTTGTTCTGGTGGTGAGCTTTCATCCGGTCGTGTTCTTTTTCTTGGATTTTCTTGTTCATTTTTTGTCCAAACTTTTCCATCAACAATGAGTTCGTTAAATTTAAAGTAAGCCCTCTTTCCTTCTTTTTTGAGTTCTAGCAGTTTCGGGATAAGAGGTTTCCGAGCTTCAACCATTGATTTTGGGAGATCTTCCGTCATAGTGAAATTTGCCCCAAACTTTTTCCCCAGTAAAACTTTTTGTTTTTTCTCAAAGTTTTTAAAAACTATTCTAATTGGTCTTATTTTGCCTTCGTTTTTTTTGCCTAGACGAAAACAGCTTACAATGTCCGTTTCTTCAACTTTGAACTGGTCATTCGCTTTGTTAATATGGTCAAGTATTATTAATAGAAGTTCTTCTGAGGTCCGTTCACTCTCTTCTACCTTGAAAATTATCAAATTGTTTTTTCTCACTGTCAATTCTAATTGAGAAATTTGTTTTTCATGTCTGACACAAGTAGCTTCTTGTTGCTCGATTATTGCTCCTTGCGTCTCAACGATTTTTTCGAGCTTTTCAACTTTCTTGGAGAGGATTCCCACCTTTTCGTCTGTGTTTTTTATGACTCTGTCTGAAGCTTCGTTAATATTTTTAAAAATGTCGTTTTTTTGTTCTTCTAATAATAGTTTTAAAGTTTCGAGTGTGATAGCCATTATTTCGGAACGCAGCCCTGGTACTACTTTAGGAGGACAAAAATCATAGATATGGAAAACTGTTTTCATTTCTGCTTTTTATAGTGTTCCTGACCGATACGTTATTAAAACTAAAATAAGAATGAATGGGCACATGGTACGCTTAAAAGAAACCAAAACTTAAAACAGTTAAATTAATAGGTATACAAAAAAATATGAATTTAGGAAAAGACAAAAAGTAAGCATATTTCACTAAACAAAATACAATAATTTACTAGTGATACTTATGAAGGTAAAAATAATTTAAAATAATTAATATATTTGGACGCTTCACCATCTTCATGTTGATGGTCATCATCTTCGTCATCCTTCTCATCATTTCTATTGATGTCGTTTTCTATTGAAGGATTTTCCAGCATTTCTAAAACCTCCTTATCGAATAGTTTCCTTTTTTTTATTGTGACGCAATTCTAGGATCGGAAGCTATAAGCATCCAGTGGGTAATGTCAGTGTTGGTGTGGATCCTGGAAGTCTTTCTGGCATGGAACAGCTGTACACTTTTAAACTCCTTTTGGCTGGTCTCCAAGTCTCCAACACATTTTCAAAGAGTTAACCCACAGGGTGTGGCATGGCAGCTCCTTAAAATGTCTGCTCCTTAAAATGTCTGCTCCATGTAACAGGAGTTTGTGGACAGACGCACTCATTTTATACCAACTATACTTCCTAATACACATTTTTGCAGTTTCAAGACGGTAATTTTTGAAACTGTCGTGGTTTACCTCGAATCCGCATGATAAAACGCTCAGGATGTTGGCGAATCTTTTTATGATTTCCATATCTATCACTGTGATATCTGACGAATTTGAAGGCTCCGCAAAAAATTTCCTGGCCGTATTTCCAACATTTGAATTTCCCCCTCCTTGTTTCAATTGATCCACCGCCAATCCCATTTCTTTATAAAACTTTATAAAAACGGCGTTTTATGCAATATTCTAATTTTTTTCTTTGTAATTAATGAAACTCTCTCTAAATATTTCATGGTACTGCCTCTTGCGAAGTACTGACAAAGCTGTAGCTGTCGCTGAAAAGTGCTTTTCAATTCAACTAAGCCGTTCGGAATCGGTAGAAAATTATAGGTCCCATCAATTCCGTGAACGCACGCAAGGAGTTATTGAAGATTGTAAACCACTTAGGCCTTGGTTCTCCTGAGCTTTCATATTATTATTATTATTAATAATAATGAAATTCTTCACTACTTTTTAATTAATTTTTCATGAACATTTTGTTTTTCAAACACAACCTTCTTTCTCGTATTATAATACTCACACTACTGAAAAAAAAATGCTGCAGTTCGTTGGAAAGTCTCTCCTCTCTCGTCATTAAAATAAAGTTGCATAATTTTAAATGGATGTTTGAGCAGTTCGTTGATGGACGATGGAGACATATACGTACAAATTCTTTTTTTTACTTAACCAATGGTACTTCTTTTTGTAGTGACACTTTTTGCGTTGATAAAATATTTGTAGAAAAAAAATCCAACTATGATGAGGATAAGGAATCACTATAACTATGATGTTCATGGTACATTATGTTGATGAATCAAAAAAGGAGAGAGCAAAGAATTTTTATGCATTCTGTTACGCACCGGTTATAAAAGAGTTTTAAAGTTTGCTGAAGTGTGGGAATGAGATAACAACCTACTAAAGATTTTTGCATATGGAAGAATGTTTTTTTCTACCAGCTATCGTTGAGAGGGTGATATGATTATTTTCAATCTAGGAAGAACGATTTTTTTGTGGTTTGTAGCTTATCATTTCAAAACGTTTAAACTTAAAGCGGAACGCGGAACCGCTGTAGATCACTTCCTCCAATAGACGTTTGAGAAATATGTTTAAAGGTTTTGAATACGGCGGCAGGGAGGCTAGTTACGTACATGTTTGGAGCGCTTTCAAATGCGATCGGACTTATTTTTGCTCCTAAAATTTTTAGCCACAAAAGCTCTAATTCGACCAGGGTCGAGTAAGCTTCTGAGGTTATTGCCTTCATACATTTGCTAAATACTCTTGAAGTTTGTCAGAAACACCAGGTTTCTTTGGCAAGGGCAGGAAGAAGTTCTAAAGAAATGCTTTCCAATTATTCTTGGAAATAAGAATGCAGCTTTTTGAACCTTCCCGGGGAAAGTCTTTCAGAGACACCTCAAGGCTAGATAGATCTTTTCTAACAGATAAAAATGAATGGAAATTTTTATAACCGAAAACTGTGTGGCTCACGTGGTGTATCAAGTTCAAGTTGTGACTGAAAGTCTCCAGGTATCCTTATTGATATCCTTACAACTTAAATTCTTTATCACTTCGAAAAGGCCCTTGTAACCTTTCCCAATCAGCAACACCCTTCCAGCAAGGATCACTATTGTAATTTTATTCCCTACATCACTTTCAATATTTCCCTAAAGACTTATACAGACTTCTAACAGATGAACAACACCTCTCGATCAAGTTTCCAGTTCCGCTCAGCACCTCTTAAGAAACACATAAATGGGTGGTTCGTTATCGCATTGTTAAGCAGTTTTGTGCATATTAACATGAAATACTTTACGATCCATGATACTGATGATCACAATTTATTCAATTTGCAACCACGCTAATGCGCACACAAATTGTCAGACCTCATCTGCATAGCTCTGGCTTCAGCTTCAGTTCAGCTCCAGCTTCAAACATATTGCCCTGCACATATTTTCCATAATTATCAGGTGTCTGCCTGGTGATCTTCATAACCAAGCTAATTATCCTGATGTCACGACATTCTGCATTCAACCACGACAACTTTGGTCGTCGTAGTCTACCACTTGAGGCGGGTAGGGTACGGCAAGAACCATGGCCGGCAAAAAATATAAACATTGACAAAAGAAACCAAAAGAACGTGTGCAAGAACCATGCACCATTATTGTCTCTGCTACAGACTAGGCCTCCTTGTGTCCTTGTCGGTGTCGGAATTGGAACCATCTTTTTTGTCCAAACAAAACCAAGAAGACATCTCTGGTTTTACGATATGATCTTTTTGCATGAAATATTTTTTTCGCTTGGGGTTCCATCGAAAAGAAAAATGTTGCATGTACCTAGTCCTCACTCCTCGGTCCTTTATAAGCAACAATGACGACAACGACGATGATGATGCACCATGTGCTAATTTTTAGTGCAGCCAAGCTTGTTCTTTTGGTTTTCACCTTTTTGGAACGGAAAGTAAAAGGCATCCTATGTCTGCTCGTTGTGGTAGTGGATCCTTTTGATGATCCATCGCAGTCCAATTTGGGTTTTTTGTTTATTTTAGCGCCGACTTTTTTATCTGGTATGGAGTTCCAGTGCACGTTCTATGAAGGGATAGACAATCGCTATGGTTCAGCAGTTCAGCTAGACCAAGTCGTTATCCGTACAAAAAAGTGTTTACTTTATTCTTCCCTGAAAAATGCTAAGCCAGGGTTGCCAATTTTCTTATTTTTGTTGATGATGACTTGGAAATCAAATTTTTGAAATGTTGAACAAAAATAAAAAAAATGATGACTTGATTTCGATATCTCCTAAGTTTTTAATTCTTCAGCGTTGGGATTGTAATAAATTGTAAATTACTTTGAAATCCAAAAATTATAATAATTTAATTATCGATATCGATAATAATCGATTGCACTTCCTTAATTCGATTACATAACATTACATACATACATAATCAGTTGCATATGAGTAAGATACTTGAGTAATGATACTTGGAAAACTTCTTGCTTTTATGAGTATTTTCATAATTTCGTAAAATATTCCCAAAACATTTCAAAAGCCCTGGAAACACTATTTCAACACGCAACATCTCTGTGAATCCTAAGTTGCACAAAATTTCGCTTTCCTTTTCCATTTTTGGGGTGTGCACGACAATGAATGACAGACTAACCTACGCGACTTGGTTCTCAGAGATTCTTTGTGTGCCTCAAACGAGACTACTGAATTTTTTGTTCTCCTTACGAGGAGAATGACAGAAGGCCAAATACCGGACTAAGCGCGATGTACGCCGCCGAGCCGATGCCACATTGCTGATTAAGGAAACTCCAGGCCAAGTTCGCCTAGAGGATAGCCCAACCAATAGCAATAACTCGAACTAGCCAAAGAACCTTAAACGAAGCAAGGTGAAGGCTATTTTTAGAAGCTGAATGTTTTTATGACTCTAGAATCTCTATAGAACCGAAGTAACGACTTGCTGCAATCGAGAGTAACAAAGGAGTTTAGTTGCTAGAAGCACGACAAAAACCACAATAAGATCTCGAGAGGCACCTTCGAAGATGAGGTTCAGGTTGATTGGCGATATAAGGAAGGCAGATGCGATGATGATGAAGATGGCGGCAGCGATGACGATATGCTGCTAAATTCGATTGTTTCCTTGCCTTTGGCACGCTGCTGCATAGTCATCGTCATCTTTCGTTGGGAGTTTGACAGTTTTGCTATCATTCGTGTGACAAAAGAGTAGATTGTCGTCGATCTCCGTGTTATTCCAGAGGTGCAGCTCTGACTCGTTGATATAATATGTCGCGCCAAAAATACAAAAACATCAACCAGTCTATTTATATCCCACAGGAACAGGAACATCCACCTATAGAGCACCAGCATTTATAAAGGCGACACGAAACGAGTCAGAGAGCACCAGCGAGGTGATGTCGCTGATGAGGCGTCGCGGCAAAATTACACCGGCTATTAATTTAACTCGTAATGACAGTTTTTGGCATTGTGTGTGTCGGCGCGCAACATTTTTCGTGTGAGGGCAGGTCGGGAAACACATCTTATAACATGGCATTGGTTGGTTGAGTCAGAAAGAGATGTTCTCCTTCTTGAGAAATGAGGATGATTACTATTTAAAAGGGCAAAATTATATTTTTTGGTGCTGGTGCGGCACAGAATTTCTGAAAAAAGATTTGCCCTTTTGAAGTCGTTTCCAACTTAAATGGGACGTGAAGTTCACGCAGTCAGAAAAGATGCAGTAATTTTACTGACGGTTTAGTTAAAGGAACAAGCTTTAAGGGGATATTTATGTTTTTTTTTTCTCAAATGAAAATCGTGCAAAGACCATTCCGAACTTTTTAAGAGCTTAGACAAACTGACTAAGGGAAGGTTAGGTTAGGTTAGGTTTGAATGGCTGTCTAGATGTTGTGGACTCACTAAGACCCTAAGTTACAGTTACTCATGGGAGAGTTATGAACTAAAACAAATCGTTTTGAGCTATTAATAACGGTCGTTGCCAGTTCTTTGGTATTATCGAAGAAGGGGTAACCGAGGTAGGTGTCACTTCAATTGGAGAGTGCCGGACATAAACATAGAAGGTGTTGGACTGTTACCTCTCCCTCCTCAACCATGCAGCTTCAACAGAAGTCATTTGTGTAAACCCCCAGCCTTATGGCATGTCTTCCCATGAGGCTGTATCCAAGAGAACCAACTTTTTCTCTTTCTCAGAACGTTGAAGCAATGGAAAACTTTTTAAAGAATTCGCCGTGAAAAGAGTGAATGCGGCACCATATTAAAGTGTTAAGTTCATCAAGTCTTAGTCTATGCTCTATGCAAAAGTCAACCCGAGTGGCAGCCCAATAGAAAAAAGTCTTGAGATCCCGGAACATGAACTGAAGCTCCTTTAGACTTCAGTTCATACCCGGAAGAAATCATGAGTTATATTAATTTATATGGGAATGGCCAAATGATTTCGCACTCTTGTTACAAACTATAAAATTTCACAAACAAATTACTCAAACGACTCCACCACTTCACACAATCACCTTCGCATATAAAAAAAAAACCCAGACGATCACAAGTGATCAAGCACATCATTGAAACGAGAACAAGCCATTGACGAATGACCATAACCTCATAATAAAATATTTTCATAGGCACCTATTCCTCTTCCCTTATAGTGAGCGATTTAATGGTCGTTTCTCTAGTGTGGAGACGTGGAGACAGCAAAGCAAAAAGGGCCATTAGACATTCAACCAAAAAATACAACGCGAGCACCAGTATGAATCATCTTGAAAACAGCGGGCCAAAAGAAAAGCCAATTCATGTCTGATGCCGGAACACGACGACCATCTGTCAAATGGTGCTAATGCGATCGTTTGTTCCACCTCTTAGTTTTGTGGTTTTTTATCTTCTCCCTCAAGAGACGACTTCACGACGCGACGCGACGTTGCAAAGAACCACGCAGGAACGTGCACTAGCCTAAAGGCTCGATCTTGTCCAAACCCCATAAAGCTGGGCACTCTCTCTCATCGCTTAATTGTGACGGAGTGCCCAGCCAGATTGCCATATTTATTAGAACAACCATGTTGCGAGTGGACCGCTAGGCGATGCGGTCTGATTTCTTTTGGATCGCGAGCTCGTTCGATCTTGTGGCAACGACGATAAGCTTCTTAGCAGACACAAGTGCAACTGGCAATGGAAATGGATACGACTATTAAGATGGGACAACAAATGGCCATTGGACAAAACGGTGTACAACATGCGTGAGGAGATTATGCAAATTAATTGTTGCAAGGCTGCCAATTTCTGGTTTTCTAACTTAACTCATGGCATAGATCATGATCTGTGTTGCAAAAGAGGATCACTAGTGATCCCCATGTGTTCGAGGATTATCGACTGTCGGCTGTTAGCACTGGCTCGCTGTGATCAATCATTTGCTTGTTTGGAGTCCTCTTTATTGAATGACATCGCCAGGTGGCTTTTTTTCTGCGGTCACTGATAGAGAGATCTTTCTCTGTGGCATAAAACCGCTTGAGGTCATATTTGGCGGAAGATCTGACTTGTGAACATACTCGACCACATCGAAAACTACGATACCGCGACGGACTGGTACATTATTGCGTCTTTACGTCTAAACCAGAACGGTGTGAATATCACTTGAGTTCATCTGTGCACGTCGCCACTCCGCCGCTGGACCTGAACCTCAGCAAATGAAAAAAAGTGGTAATTTATGAAGTATGCAACGGATTTATGGCTTGTGGTGTTTTATTGTTTTTCGCAGTTAGTTTGGCTATCGAAATTTTTCGATCACATTTTTCTTAGTTGCTGTTGCTGTTGACCAGGTTAAGAGTGTTATGGCCTGAGTTTGAAACAACTGAAATTCGAAAGGAGGAAACCAACACCTCGCTTGGTCTACGACCGACGATCGATTGGAATCGTACGTTCAATATATGAGTGGCGGGGTCGCTGCCGACACTATCCGACTCTAAGGGGCCGGTTATAGCTATCATTGAAATGGACCCGGAAAAATCTTTGAATGGATATTTAACTATGTTTTCTTTTGAAAAGAAGTGCAAATTATATACCAATCGATCGGAAATCACTCCAAGAATTTTTATTGACATAAAAAAGTTCAACTACACACTTATTTTTTCTTTAAAATGTGTTTTTCCATTTTCCGGTTGTAAATTCATTTTCCTGAACAACTGATTGTTTTATGTCAAAAAATGAAACAAATCGTTCCAATGATTTGCGTTTCAATTTTGTACAATTCCAATGATCTGTGTTTCAACTTCTCACAGTTCCAATGATAGAATTACGGCAGGAAAAAATTTCCGGACAGAAGTTTTCAATGATTGCTATAACCGATCTACCAGAAAAATTCCAATGATGTGTTTCAATGATGAAAACCAATGATAGCTATAACTGGCCTCTAAGTTGGGTTTCGGGTAATGTAGCCTCCTCTCTAAACAGATATTTTGGTAGTTCGTTTATGTATTTCGGGCTTTTTGGCTTGAGAAATATGAGGTCTATCTACAGGTGAGAGATGTCGCATAATAAATCAAATTGTGTCATATTAGACTCCAAAATGGAGCCTTTAATGGGTTGTTAATGGGTTGGCTCGGTATAGTTGGAAGAGTCGTTGAAATATGTTTACCACCATTATTAGGGGCCAGTTATAGCGATCATTGAAATCCATCAGGAAAAATCTTTGAATGGATATTTAACTAAGTTTTCTTTTGATTACTTATGCAATTTATATACCAATCGACCGGAAAATACTTAAAGAATTTTTTTCGAGAAAAAAATATAAGTTCGCAAACTTATTTTTCGTTAAAAATGTATTTTTCTATTTTCCGTACGGAAATTCGTTTTCCTGAACAGCTGATAGATTTTTGTCAAAAAATGAAACAAATCGTTCCAATGATATGCGTTTCAATTTTGTACAATTCCAATGATCTGTGTTTCAAATTCTCACAGTTCCAATGATAGAATTACAGCAGAAAAAAAATTCCTGACAGAAATTTTCAATGATTGCTATAAACGCTCATCAGGAAAAAAAATTTCAGATTCCTCCTGTTCCAATTTTTCCTGATGAAAACCAATGATCGCTATAACTGGCCCCTTAGAAGGGGATTAGTGTCGAGCTTATAACAAGTGCAACTGGCTCTGTTGAATAGGTTGTAGAAGCTATTGTTTTCGTTCTTTCTTCTGAACTACCCGTAAAATAATTTATGGGGAGAATTAGAGAATTTATATGTCAGCTCAAAGCGATGTGTCACATCTGAGTTGAGAAGGAATATAAAATAACACGTTGCTATAAGATTGCATCAAGTTGAGCTGTTTACTATCTTACCAGTCTCGTGAACATTTTGCAGAAACGTTCAAACAGCAGGTGCGGTTCATTTCAGCAAAACTTCTTTTCTAAAAATACTGTTCAACACTGTAATTTTGAAATAAGGTTCCAATATCTTTCAAGCGCCAATTTTTCATTTCGTTTGAAGGAGATCCGATTCTGACTTTCTGTCTCTACCGAGCTTCTACTGTAGGCTGTTCTTTATGCTTGACTCAAAGCTCTCGTTGTCCCTCCATTTGATAATTTCTCCTAAACGAGAGTAAGCATATCTCAACCTCAAGGCTCGGTAGGTACCTACAATTTTTATCACCAACAAAAGCAATAAGCAATACTGGTTTAAGAATCCAACCCTCTGTCACTCCAGTTTTGACCCTAAGCTTGTCGTACAACCATCTAGCAATCAAACAAGTTGTGTCTTTGGTCCATCATCATTTAATTCTACATGGAATGGAATTTGATTAGAAATACAAAGCTTGCAAGTTGCAAATCAGTGATTTCAGTTTTTCTCTCCCACTTCGCATTCGCAATTGCAACCCTTTCAAACTTATCACCAACCACTTCGTTATAGGTACTGGCATAAAGGCAATTCATTTCAAATTAAATTCATAATCTCTTGTTATGAACCTACTTCCATACAACTTCGTCAATAAAACTTTTTTTTTTATTCAAATGATTGCAATTTTAATCTTAGCCCACATGGTGAAATATGCCGCCAGCCTACAAGCCAACCAGCCAGCCTGCCTACATCTGTATCCTATGCAAGTGCATGTGCATTGAACCATAAATAACCCAAAATTGTAATAAAAAATAAAAACCAACAAAAGTCTACCTTTAAAGTGTAGTTCTGATTCTGATTCTGAGCAACTACACATAAGACATAACACAAGCAACTCCAACAGCAACCCACCCATCAAAATTAAAACTCTCCACTTCCAACACAATCTGGAAATCCAACTCCCATGTCCCATCCCAACAAAAACTGATTAACAAATATTGCATGCAGAATTGCAGAAGCATAAGCAGAACACTGTGCAGTGCAGTTTTGCATTCAACAAAAATATCACCCCACACTGCACTTTAATCACACTCACGACACGATGAAAATACATTTAAAAAAGTCTACACTCCCCAGTCTGACTCCACGTAAGTTCTCACTTCTCAATCTAAGCCGAACGAAGCCCACAACCAGGGCCGTCTTTACCCTTTGAGGGGCCCTGGGCACTTTTCGAAAATGGGGCCCCTGCCCTGTATGATTATAAAATCACGCGAATTTTTTTATTTTCACGCCCCAAATTGATTCTCTTTTGGGCACAATTTTTTCCGCTTCGCTTCCAGTTTTCCTTAATACCTAGTACAATTTTTTTAACCATTTGAGATGGATTGTAGAGTTAAGGTCTAGTATTGAAAAAGTAGTAGTTACTTACTGAACATCCAATCAATAAAAAAAATGGCTTTCTGATGGAACTTTTAATGTTATTATTGAAACAGCTCAGTTATTTAAGGGGACAAAAAGATGCAACAATATGAAACTGGGTTCAAGTACAGTGGGCTTGTAGAATGCTGTACTCTCACCGAACACCAAACTTCAGAAGAACGTTTGCATTGGAAAAAGTTTTCTTTATATCACATAAACTTACAGCATGCGGTATATTTCAACCGTTATATACCGCTTTACAAAATGTTTAAAATTAATCGCAAAGGTCAGAAACTCCGAATTTGATTTCTGGACTAATGAACCGCCATATGGGGGGTCAGATTCTTAAAAATGGGTTTCCGAATGACTAAGTTTCTCAATATTTTTGTACATGCGATTTTTTAAAATTATTTTCAGTCTTGAAAACTGAATCTCGGAATGACTTCGTATCTAAAAGACATTTATCTTAATTTTACAAACCAAATTGCTCATTATACTTGAGTTCTTATTTTAATTTGTTCTCAATTAAAGTGGCAAATTATTTCAAATTGGAAGGGAACTAGATTCACAAAGTTTTTGAAGAATTTAATTCCCACTGTACATGGGAGCTAACTATACTTTACAAAAGTGGAGTAAGTTCTCACTTGGTGGGAAGTAAATCCCTCAGTGGAGTTATTTCCCCGCACCTAATCTTTCATCTATCTCATTGAATGGCCAAAAACAAAAACTCTTTACCTCTTTTCCTTGACGAATGTTAAATCGCTTATGTATGAGTTACTGCGTTGGTGCAAACTTGTATGCGCGTTGCAAATATGGAAACACCATTATCTTTATTTTTTTCATACAGATACAGTGATATTCAAAATGTGTGTGTGTTTTTTTTTGTTTCTGTCAGAAAGCAAACTGCATTGCCACTCAGTTAGTTCATATTCATATTTCTGTTTTAATTTGAATATAATTTCGCAGGGAATGTGATTTAAATTGTTCAGCAAGGAAAGTACGAATTCTGATCATTCTTTATGCATCTAAAATTGTATCGAAATATTTTTTTTTTCTTGAAAATAGACCAATAGACCAGAGCTTAAGTGATGTTTTAGCAATTTGGGGGCCCCTGGTGATTGTGGGGCCCTGGGCCTGGGCCCAGTGGGCCCAGTGGTAAAGAGGGGCCTGCCCACAACAACGGCCACAAGCACAACCAGAATCAGCTAGAAAAAAAAGTGCACCCACGAACATCTCTCTCGCTATTGGTTTGGTTTGTATTGGTTTTTAATTTCTATGACGATGACGAGACGAACGAGACCATATTATGATGATAAGCAAAATGAATAAAAAAAGTGGTAAGTAGCAAACAAAAACAGTCAGACTCAGACGGAGAGAAAGACTAAGAAAAAAAAATGAAAAAAAAACACCGGCTTTTAATGTTTGCCTTTGCAGATTGTTGAGTGTGGTTGTGGATAATGGAGCGCGATTATGAAGTCGGATTTGAACGGACAGAGTTTCGACTTTCGAGTGTTGCCTATGCCTTTCCTTTCATTTCATTCCGTTTTCCGTTTGTTTTGTCAGTTCAGTTTCAGTCTTCTAGTTTAGCTTTGGTTCGGCTCTGCTCAAAGTCTGTCTGAGTCTCTGAGTCTGCTGCACGCTAGAGTTCGATGCAACAACAGCGATTGCGACTGCAACTGTATGAAGGTTCAGTCTGCTTGAGCTTGCTTTTATTTGATTGACTCGATCGTAAGCAACAAAAACACCACAAACAGGAAAAAAGTCTACAACTCGTTGTTGTTGGTTTGCTCGCTCCATTCCATCATTTTTCGTTTGTTCCATGGCGATGGCGACTACACGAACACGGCAAATGTGTTGTTACGAATTTTATGTTGCGGCAGTCTTAAAGTTGTATTTCAACCGATTTGTTGTTTATGTCGTACCATCGAGCGCGCGCAAATTTGCGAAATTTTGAAATTGTGATTTGCGATGAGGATTGTTTTTTGCAAAATTCAGCAACAACTATGACTGCGTCGTGAAGTCTTTGTGTTTTGTTCTCGTCTCGGTTTATTTCGATTTAATTTTAGTTCTTTTAATTTTTTTTGTTTTACATTTTTGTTTTGTTTTGTTGCTGCAGATACGCGAATTGAATTTCCTTATTGGTTTCAGTTTCGGTGTATATTGTGCTGCTCCTGCCTGCTACGGCACAAAATTTTGCAAGTTCTGAAGTTAAGATATTCCTCTCGGGGGTTTTTTTTTTGTTCTCTTGGTACTGTGCTCTGTGCTGTCGTCTTCGTTTCGCTGTCGCGGCGATCTTGGCAACTAGAATCATCCACTGCGCTGCGCGGTCTAGCGAAGATAAAGAATTCACAAATTCTTGGTGCTTTTTGCCGGTTCGTTGTGTCGTTCGAATGTTTGTTTGTTTTTCAAAAATAATTCTCTTCAAACCCAAACTAACAAATTTTTATTGTGAATTGTGAAGTTCAAGGTGTGTTCTTTCCTTGGCTTGAGAGTGCATTCGAAATTAAATAAATTTGTCGTCTACCTGTGAAAAGAATCACGAAATAAAAATAAAAGATAAAGGTGTGTTTTATGTCTTTTTTAAAAACAAAGTGATCTCTTTTTTCTCTAGACACCATACACCAATCAAGATAAATTATTATTGTGTGTCTCGATTTCGAGTGGCTTGAGAGAGTTGCGTCATAATCAGTTTTTTGGATACCAGTTAACTACCTACGTTTTTTGTGTGGTGTTCTGCTTAACCAGAACCAGAAGCAACAAATTGACTAGACAAAGGATTAACGATTAAGTCAAAGCGAGCGCATGGATACATTTTCCTAATGGATACTCGTCTTCTTTTTGGACATTTTGGTTTGTTGTCTTGATGTGTTATGGATTGATAAATAAGTAGATAGAACTATAGAACACGGAACAAAGTTCGATGTGAACATGACCTGAGTTGTCAGCAGTTTTGAGTGTTTCGGGACATAATTGTTTTTTTTTTGAATGATTAATGGATGGAATAATAATTATTGGATTGGTCCTCGAATTCAATATTCAAGAGATTCTTTTTACTTTGTTGTGACTCGAGTTCTTAGTACCTATGCAATTACTAATAATTAACGCAATTAGGCATTCAATTGTTTTTGTTATCCTGTTACACTTTTTTAAGGCGCGTTCCTTTGATTTGAAGTCATACCTGTCAACAAGAGTGATAAGAAAGAAAGTATGGTCCAACACTGGTCTAACACTATTTCGAATCGGATATCTAGTTTGTTGTTTCCTTGTTTACTATTTTTGCGGTATTTGATACGAAAGCATAGGTATACCTACGCATCCCGAATCTTCTTCTCCCTCCTTACGTCCCTTCTTTCTAAGGTCATGGAAAGCTGATAAACTATCAGCTCAAGAAATATCTCGAAGAACGAAAGCTTCTTAATGACCGACAGTAAAGCTTTCGTAGTTACATGTCCACTGGTGATCTAATGGTTTATCTCACCGAACAGTGGAACAAGTCTACATCGTTTTGGAGAAAGTAAAATTGTTGCACTTGATATTTCAAAGTCATTTGGTGAAGTTTCGATGAATCTCCTTCGTTGGATTAGCAGCTTTCTTTCGAACCGTTCAATACAAGTTGTATTGGACAGCTTCAAGTCTGAAACCCACAATATAAATGCTAGTGTGCTCCAGGGCTCAGTTTTTTCTCCGACCCTCTTATTTTTATAAATGGTCTCTTGTCTGTAACTTCTAATCCAATAAATTGTTTCACTGACAATAGTACCCTTAGCTTTTCTTATTCGTTCCCAGACTCACATCCCTCCTCTTCGGATGTGGAACGGCAACGGCAAAATATGAAATATTAAACTCTGACTTAAACAGCATTGTACAATGGGGAATGAAAAAGCGTGTAGTTTTTAATGCTTCGAAAACCAAATGCTGTCTTGAATCGTTAAAGCGTGATATACCCCCGTTGCCTCTGTCCATGAGTGGCACTAGACTAGCATCAATGAGAAAGAACATCTCGAGATTCTCGGTATGTGCAATTGTGCATCACTGACCACCTTTTGTGGAATGAGCACATAATATGCGATGCCGTTAGACGTTGCAAGAAATTCTTCTTCCCGTCTTATCTGGCGTAACGTTTCGTGTCTCTCTCTCTATCTCCCTCTGTTCTATCGTTACTTTTACAGTAAGTGCTCTAATGAAATAGCCAGTTGCATTCCTCATGATATTCGTTCTTTAGCCGTACTACGCGAATGTGGAACTCCCTTCCAAACTGTCTTTCCAAATCATTACAATGTTCAGGAACTTAAGACCAATGTACACCGGCAACTCCTTTCCCACCCCTTTCCTTGTTTAGATAGAATTCAATTTAGTCTAGGCCCTTTCAAGGTATAGTAATCTGAAAAACGTGTTTCCATTTTTAAGCCGAATAAATGTACCAATGTACTACAATAGAGAAGTTGAAAAAGTCGATCTGCCTGCCGGGAACAGACTTGACTTCTGAATCACTGAAAATTGTTTCTAAAATCAGCAGTTTGGAATCTGCATTCAATTGAGGTGCTTTTACTTTTGGATGAGTTTAAGGCTTTGGCGAAGTTGTGGCGTCATCCCAACTAACAGAAATTACGACTTTTTTTAGTCATACCGAGTCTTAAGATTCATTTGAATTTTGAATATTCACAGGTAGGTAATCTTTGACCTTGCTTAATCATTTCTACCTGTTCTGTGAGTAACTTCCTACGGCCTTTTGATACAATTTTCGCAAGCCGTAGAGGTAGACCAAATTTTACTTGTATTGTTTTCAAAAGATGCCTAAACGGCCAAGATAAACTAACTTTCTTAGACTCCTCAACCATGTTCGTCGCAGTGATAGATTTAAATTTAAACACAGCTTTGGCAGTTCTATTTAACACAAATCTCTCTGTGTTATAATATAATATTACTGTTCTGAACTCATCAGTGATATTTGTGTCTCTTAGATACTTACTTACTTGAGGGGGCGCTACAGTCAGCTGTGGACTTGGGCCTCAACCAACAGTCTTCGCCAGCCAGCTCGGTCCCTAGCTATCTGTCTCCAATTTTGCACTTCAAGTTGATTGAGGTCCTCTTCCACTTGTATGTGTCACCTGAGTCCCGATCTTCCTCTACTTCTATGTCCCTTGGGAATAGTGTCGAAAACTTTCCGAGCCGGAGCATTGGTGTCCATCCGTTCTCATCTGAGTCTCTGGATATTGACCTTTCTGGCTAGGTTCACGTCGTTGTACAACCCGTAAAGTTCGCAGTTGTATCTCCTTCTCCATTCCCCCTCAATGAACACGGGGCCAAAGATGACCCGAAGAACTTTCCTCTCGAAACAGCCTAAGGCACAATTATCCGATTTTGTCAAGGTCCATGCTTCTGCACCATACAGCAGGACTGAGATGATGAAGGTGTTATATAGTTTTATCTTAGTTGCTCGAGAGAGGGCTTTTGAACTCAATTGCTTTCTTAGCCCAAAGAAACAGCGATTAGCAAGAGTTATTTTTTGTCTGATCTCGGCGTTGATGTTATTGCTCGTGTTAATAGCGAAGCCTAGGTACACAAACTCCTCTTCTACCTCCAGGTTATATGCGTCTATTATGACGTTCTGTCCGATTTAACTTCGATTTTTCCTCATTTACCGCTAAGCCCATTTTTGCCGCTTCTGTCTCAATTCTCACAAAGGCGCCATTAACATTACGCTGTGTTCTTCCCATTATATCATATCAATGTCATCGGCGTACGCGAGAAGTTGAACAGACTTTTAGAAGATAGAGCCTCTGGTGTTGACGGTAGAGTTTTGCACTATCTTCTCAAGAACGATGTTAAAAAAATCGCATGTCAGTGCATCGCCTTGTCTGAATCCTTTTTTGACATCGAAAGATTCCGTTAACTCGTTGCCAACCTTGATGGCGCAGTGCGAGGTCTCCATCGTCATTTTGCACAAGCGAACGAGCTTGGCAGGGATGCCAAAAGCAAAACTAGACATAGCTTTATACAGTTCGTCTTGTAGATGTGTCATGCGCGGCCTTAAAATCGATTAAAAGGTGGTGGTTATCAATTTGAAGTTCATAGGTTTTTTTTTTTCTCTACTTTGTTAATAAAGTGCTAATCAACTTCTTGGGAACTACAAGGAAAATAATATGGAGTTGAAGTAAAGATACATTTTTTCTTGAGACAGCTTGCTTCAGAAACCCATTGAACTAAGTACCTAATACAATGTATTTCGAAATTCAAGCTGAGCCTTTTATGTATAAACAGAGTACCTACATTAGTTAATGTCCACACTTTAAAAATACCATGCCATTAAGAATCAGAAAAATATTCAAAACATGTTTCAAAATTATTAACGACTTAAATTGAATGTCTTCGGTAATGATTATGACCCCATAATTCACTCTTAATCCCCCAGCAAGAATGTTAAAATGAAACAAGATTAAGGTCCTCCAATTACAATCAATTAATCACTTTCCTGTTTCAACACTGCACGCTCTACCATGTCCAGCGCCACACTTCACTGTTGTCACAAAATTATTCTGGGCGTGTCGATAACTTAAAAAAAAAATTAAAATACAAATAAGAAAATACTAAAAAACCTTGCGCCTCATTAAGATTCCATTCAACCTTGCTGGCAATGGTTTAATTTTTTAATTCCTTGTTGCACCGCTGCTGCTGGCGGAGCTATGACTTGTTACAAACGCCCGTCGTCGTTGGCGGCATTAAAGTCCACTTTTATCTCCACTGTCACCACGAACAAAAAAGTCATTAAAACAACGTTTTTCATTTAATTTATCACCTGAACTCCGTTACCACTTGCGACCATTGATCGCTGGGGTTCAATTAACTTGCTAAATAATTTGCAAAAAGGTGCAACTTGATCCCTAACCCTTTCGGGACGCAATTCAGGTGATGAATTGTAACGTTAGCATTTAACGGTTTCTAAATAAATAAATAAATAAATAAATAAATAAATAAATAAATAAATAAATTTTATTTTATGAAAAAAAGAAGACATTTGTTATAGGCGTGGCCGGTGGGCGTTGGTACCATTCGGGTTGTTTTGGTACACAATTGTACCACTCGTTCACATAACAACCCGAATGGTACATATGTGTACCATTTCGGGTTGTTATGTGGTACAATTGTGTACCATTCGTTCAGTATAAACAAGTATAGTATAGACAAGCGAGTTCCAATTTTTGAAATAAAATAATTTACAGCTACTAGATCTGCAAAAAAACGATTAAAATTTGAACATAAAATACACAGGGACGCGCTGGTACAAATCTTGTTTGATTATTGCAATAAACTTTGATTTTAGGGATGTTCAAACCTCAGGTGGTACACATGTGTACCACGCGTCCCGAAAGGGCTAAAGCAGGTCATCATCATTTTCGATCTTTTAACTTTGTCGTGATCGGTAATAGTGTGGCCGGCCTGATTTTAATTGGATTTGGACCGACTGAAAGGGAGGAATTGAACTTTGATGAGAATGGGAGATAAACAAACGATCCTATTAACCTGCTTCATAGTGACAGGTGGGAGTGGTTGCACATAAGAAGAAAAAAAGAAAGTTTTGATAAAAAGTCGTAGATCACCTTCTCCGAAAAAAAAACAAATATAAATTCTCAAATTCGAAGTAACAAAACGTTAAGTGATCGACAAACATCAACCAGCGCTCGCTCAATTTGATACCAATTCCAAGAAATCCCAGCCAGTCTCAACATGAGTCTGTAGATAGAGGATAGACCCCATAATAAATATGACTGATCATTTGGAACCCGTCGCGACTTGCTGTCGATCGATCGTTTATGCAAATTTCTTTTGTATTTTCGATGATTTGATCATTGGCCTTTTTTTCGATTGCAAGAAAGAAGACAAGTTCATTAGGTCTTTTGTAAGTCTTAGGGGAGGGGGAGACTGCTTCTATTAAAATATAATGTAGGCGTTTATTGCCCTCTTGCTCACTAAACTATCCCGTCCGACTAACGATCTTGTTACTCTGAATAAATTTACACGAATTGTGAGAAATTTGACATGCAACGCTGGTTTTCTGGCGCGATCGAGTTTTCATTGATCTGCTATTTCAGGGTTTCTATTTTTTTTAGATTTCAGTTAAGCATACAAAGGTCTGTTCTGTATCCATTTTAAAAGCTTTTAACGTACGACAAACAGTTATGAACGAAATTCCGTGATTTGTTCCGCATCATGACCGACAAGTGTAATGTTGTGATTGTGACATAATCTGTGTGCCTATTGATCGTGGAAGAGTTTGTTTTGTTAAACAAAACAAAATCACAGAAAAACTATGCAAATCTTGTTTTCTACTTCTTCCATTTATGGGTCGAATTAACAATATTGTAAGGCAACCAAAATGGAAATGAAAAGTGTTTATTGTGTTTTGGAAATAACAGTCAGCTCGTGTTGAATCTAGCATATCTAATGGGGTACCTATGTGTCATTGTGAATTTTTTTTTTATTTAAATTTTTGAAATTCGAGATTTTGGGGTTTTGTTTTTTTGTTAGTATTCGGAAGATAAACGTCACTATATTTGTTGTCGGTTAGATTTAATCAGATTATGAGGCATTTTAGGCAAGTTGGAAAAATAGAATTGAATAAAAGAAGTAGAAAGTGTTTTTTGTGAATGCCACCCACGAAAAACAAGCGTTTTCAATGGGAAGGTTAGGCAATGGGGAATCAAACTAATTTGGCATGGACAGAAAATATTCTAAGATTTGGAAGCTTACTGCCCCCCCGCTGCTTAAACGTCCTGCGACATTTTGTACTACTCAAACTTCAGCATACTCGAACTCGTGTTTCCCATCTCGCTCCTTAAAACGATAAACGACCCGCTTACTGCAAGGTGTTCCCTTTAATTGACCGATTTTTCGAAAAAACGTGAACAATTTTCGAAAAAGAACAAATTATTTGGTTACTCAATGCAATACTTCAAAATTTCACTATCGAATGAGTAGGTAGTCAAATCCTACCTTCACGGCAGCATGCGTCACCATTAAGCATTAACCATAAACCTAAACTTCTGATTGTGATAAGGAAGAATGCAAAGAAACTCCACAAACACCACATGCTTGCTTGTGGCTTGTGCGGGTGCTGTGTGTGCATTTCTGAAATCCTTCTTTCTCCATTGTTTCGTATCTTACTCGTCCCGTCGTTGTTTGTCTTGTTTACTTAAGACCAACATTTATCATCTTTGGTTGAATTTTTTTCAAGGCGTTTCCATCCATACCGCAGCTCACTGTCTGTGTACACAAAAAAAACAAAACAAAAAATGTTATCAGTGCATCAGAAGGCCCTAGAGTAAATAATTTTTAAATTGAGGTAGGTTTATTGAGCGAACAAAAAAATAACCCAGTGATAACAAAAAGGTAAGACACAATGTTATCAAGAAGTGAGGTTACAGTCGAGTGGTTTTTTTTTTGTGTTCATGGAAAACAATGAATAATATTGAATTTGATGGCGCAGGAAGGTTGACGTTAAATTAAGTAGAAAGTGGACAGATATTTTTATTTATACTCAGAAAATGATTGATTTGTAATTTTCTACTTAAAATTTATTATTTTCATTATCAGCAGCAATTGACATTGTCAAGTTTGTGTTTTATTACCTACTTGGCTTCATATTCTTCATGACAGGGACGAAATTGGTCTTAAGAGCCAACAAAAACAACTTTTAGCTCCTTGACTTAGCATGTGCATATGCCAATATAAAGAGGAATCATAAAGTTAGGTCTGTGAGCACCTGAGCACATATGAGGTGTCCAAAGCTATTTAAGCTGCTAGGAAATCACTGCTGAAAATTGGTTGGGTTTGGATCAATATTAATATTTATCTCTACAAAGACAAAACATTATTCAGTACATTTTCTTACATTTTCATCTGCTTTGGTCTTTTCGTTTGTTATTGCAATTATTCTAAACTTTGGACTTTGAATAGGAATTAAATGAATCTGTGAAAAATCGGAAAAAGTTGAAATAAGCCAAAAAAGTCCGTAGTTCTGCTACTAAAAAAGGCAATAAGTTTGTCACTGACACCCCAGTTGTTAGTTCCCTTGAGAGAGCAGTTCAGCTATTCAGGGACAATTTAAGGCTCCCAGAGTGTTTGTCATGACTCCCTTAGCTGTTGAGGGTGTTCATGAATATTTCCGACGAATCTTTTTTCCTGATCCTGCTTTCGAAATAGTCCTAAAACAGTTCAACATTGTTAACGTAAACGCGAAGAGGTGTTCTTAACAATGAGTAACCCCTCCATCTATGTATCCCACTCTTCTGATATATTCAAAAATAAGCTAATAAGTTATTAAAAAAAAACTTTCTTCAGCCACTAATTATCACCTATCGTCCTTGCAGCACGAAAGCTTCGAAATGGCGCGCCGTTCGATGCTACGGGTCCAAAGGAGAATGGGCATTTTGGCCTACGAACCAATAACAACATGCTATATATCAATGGAAAGGTTTTTCTGTTTACTTCAACTTTTTCTATGGCAGTAAGTCCCAAATCGCTGTGTGGAAAAAGTTATTGCACAATAAAGTCATTCACAAGTGATAAGTGATTTCTTGTTTTCACCTTGACCTTTGACCCAATAACGACATGATGTATATCAATTGAAAGGTTTTTTGTGGACTTTAACTTTTGTCTTGGCAAGAAGTCCCAAATCACTGAGGGGAAAAAGTTATTGCACAATTAAGTCATAGAAAAAAAAAGTGTTTTCTTGCTTTCATCATAATAGAAAAGCTTTACAAAAGAAAACAAAACATAACTTATTTTTATCCTTGAATCTCCACACAGCAATTTGGGACTTACTGCCATAGAAAAAGTTAAAGAAGACAGAAAAACCTTTCCATTGATATATAGCATGTTGTTATTGGTTCGTAGGCCAGCTTCCATACATTTTTGCCCATTCTCCTTTATGAAATTGCTGGTTGAAATGGAACAACTCTTGTTTTTCATGTAGGGGAGACCGGGGATAGTAGCCTCAAAATTCACTTATTTTTTTTTTTTTTTTAAATAACTAAAGCATGCTTTACACGATATGGATGTTCTATATGGACTGTCACTTTTTATTTCCAAATGTATTTTCATATGTATGTCAAATTGGATTTTGTTTGTAAAATCAGAAAAGCATTTAGACGATTTGGATTTTTCGTTTGTAGTTTCCAAACATTTTTTTGTCCAAAACACCTAAAATGTGTTATATTATTATTATTTTTATGAAAAACACAAAATAACATAACAACTCACCTTTTCCCGCTCTCCATGTTTAAATATAAACTTTTTTTGTCGTTTAAAAAATCCGATTTCGTCTGTATACAGTAGATGAAATTTAGAAACAGCTTTAAATGAAAAAATTCCATATGGAATTTTCATCTGTATTTCGATATGGATTCTTAATACGTTTACACGATTTGTATAATTTTCCATATGGAAAAAGTGACTGTCCATATGAAAAACCCATATCGTGTAAAGCACGCTTTAACAAGATATTAACACGAATTAAATGCCTTTTTACTAACCATTTTTTGTGCTTTAGAAAAAAAAATATGTCTTCTGAAATAATTTAATTTTAAGACCTTTTTTTCCTAAATTTATGAAACAGCCTCAGATGGGTCAACTAACCCCAAACCCGGGGTAAGTTGACTATGACTATGGGGTCAGTTGACTATATCATTTTTCTAGCTTTTTGATACTAAAACTATAAAAAAAATGCACTCAAATTAATTTAATTTGACACAAAAAGTAATATTAATGAGACAGCCCGGCAATAGAGATTGAGGGATGCCCGAACATCTTTTGCTTACATTTTTGCCGTTTTACGCATTTCTTTCCATCGTTTTGTAGGAAACCTATAGTCATGAGCTTCAGATCGTATGCTTTTTCCTTTTTCAAGAATAATTTTTGGACATAAGCTCCAAAACTGATTTTTCAATCGCCTCCCCGTTGTTTTTCTACCAAAAACAACTGAGTCGATTTACCCCAAACAAAAAAAGTCAACTTGCCCCGATCGGTCTTTCAGCACTTACCTAATGAATTTTTTTCGGTACTCAGAAATAAAATAAATTATAAAACTGCTAGGTGTTGTTAATAACAAACACTCACTTGCTCTTATTCTTAAAAAAAATTGACGTTAAAAGCAAACACCTTTACGAAAGAAAAAAAATACAAAAAAATTACTCACGAAAGCAAAAAAGTGTTTTTTCGCGATAACTCTTGAACGGCTCTAGACTTTATCAAAAGACAACATTTAACTAAGGCCTCAGTTATAGCTATCAGTAAAATCCATCAGTAAAAATTGAAATATCTGGAATCTGAAATTTTTTACTGATGAGCGTTTATAGCTATCAGTAAGTTTACACCTTCGCGCCGCAAACAATTTCGTTTTTACTGTTCATTTCATCAGTATTTTTTTTAATGATGGCACCGGAACAGTAAAAAAATGAAACGCCATCAGTAAAACGAAATGGAATTTTTTTTTTGACATTTGGCAGTCAGTTGTTCAGTAAAATGAAATTTCATCAGTAAAATTTATAAAATGGATTTGTTAATAATATTTAACACTAAATGCATTCTTTTTCTTTGAAAAAAATAGTCGAAATGTATTTTCAACTTATTTCATCAAAATTTTCCTCAAAACATGAAATTAAAGTATCCAAAATAGCAAAACAAAATTTTTACTGATGGATTTTACTGATAGCTATAACTGAGCCCTAACCGGGCTGCTGTGCTCAATGTAATAACAAGGACAAACTTGAAAGAAATTGTTTTGTTTTGAAGTTATTGGCAGTTAGTCTACTTACCCCTGAGGCCAACTATCCCCGGTTACCCCTAAACATCGGAAAAAATCGGAAATTCGTTATTCTGAAGTTTGAATTCCAGGATTCAATATGGACAGAAATAAATCCAAACCCTTATAGAAATCATTTTGACACTCCTTTTTGGTTTAATCATATTCAAATCCTCTCAGCTTGTAAGCGTTGAAGAATCATTATGAGTATGACCGACATCAATAGGTACTCAAGGCCGCAATGGTCTACAAATGTTGACTTTTTAAGCTTTCTTTTTCTGAGAATTAACTCTTTGACTCAACGCTTTAAAACCTGAAATATATTGCTTATTTTTTGATAGACCCTGTTACAAAATCATATTTCGATCGCTTAAAATATGGGCACCTAAAGACGATTTGTTGTTACATAAAAGCTGCATAATTATTAAAGTCACACTCCCAATGCTCCTTTACATTCGTTTATGTCTCGCTGTCACTTTATACATTCCTTTGTCTAATTCTCGAATAACTCGTTTAAAATCTTTTGCTAATTCACAAAATGTCAAACTCCATTCTTTCATTCCTAATCTCAACTCACCTCTCAATACTCGCGAAACTTTGAACCATGGCTGCAAAAAAAAAGAAAAACACGTAATAAGATTGTCATTTCCTTTCACAAACTCGATATCGAAGAGCCAGTTAAACAATTCTATTCTCAAGCTTCAATCTGTAGTCCATGCTATTTTTATCTCTCAACGTTTTTCAAGAACGGCACTGGCAGTGGCAGCAAATATATAAAACCAACAACAAAACTCACACAAGAAATAAATTGTAAAAAAGAAGGCAGGCAGAATCCTCCTATCCCGTGGCTTAAGCCATGCGTTCGTCGGTCGTCGTCGTCGTCATCCGATAGAGAAATAGAAGAATCAAAGAGGCTCTCGCAAAACCAGTAGCCTTTGATGGACATGTTTTATCAAAAAGTGAAACCCTTTTATTTTTTGTTTGCTTGTTTTGTATTGGTTCTGTGCCTTGTTAGAGGTCCACTTTTGTGCTGCAAAATATATAAATAACCCTTGATTATCATCGTTGCTGGTTGCTGTGCTCCAGCTTCGATGGAGAGCAAGAAAATTGATGATTGTTTTTGTTTGATTAGAGTTTGAAAGAAAGAGCGAGAGTCAGATTGTAGAGGGGGATAACGCAGTGGTAGTCAAGGTTCTTCTTGCGGCAAATTTAATTAAGTAAAAAAATGATTAGATAAATAATAATAATAAACGTCGTCGGTCGTTGTTTGTTTTTGCAGAATACTTCCTTGACTTTTATTTAATAGTTTTGTTTTTAATTTCAATGCCGACTTGTGGTCAGGGTTCAGCGGACATAAAACTTACCTACCCGCATGGCCGCTTTTAATAATAAAGGCACTTATATGCTAAAAACGTAAATTTCATTGTTGAGTCAGAAACATGCGTCCCCATCTCCGGTGAGTATGCATCTTAGCCTCTCGATTAGGGCGACCTATTTTTTTAGTTTTCAAATCACGACAACGATGATAGATGACTTAAGGAGCGGGAGACAACAGCCAGACTATGCGACAACACAATCAGAATCAGCAGTGTCATATTATGTGGAAACTATTTTTTTTTTTATAAAATCAGAGAATTGATGCTTGTGCTGTGGTGTCACGCTGATTAATGTATGCGATGTTTTACTTTGTTACTCGGTTGATTTAATTAAGTTCATTGCTTTTCAATTAGTCAATAATGTTGCAGAAATTGATGGAATGTGGGATAGTTTGTTTTAATTTAAACAAATTGATTTGCATGAATTGGAATTCAGTTGTTCCGCTCGGTACCTACTAAAAATTCCTTGAACTTTTTTTTGAATGCGTTGAGAAACGTGTTTTTTGTTTCGAACAAGATGACGTGAAATAAAACCAATTGAAATAAAGCCAAATTCTCAATTTGCTAAGTCAATCGGAAATTCGGGCCGCAATGAGGAAAGGTGTTATCAAAAAGGGTTTGGATGGTCTTATTCGAAAGAAGTTTCAAGTTTTGTTAGCCTTCAAGCCAGATGTATTTTTCCAACCTTTGTTCAGTAGTCGGCGCCTATGCCTTGGCATCAATGTTCTTCCCCGTTGTCCTGTGAAGTGATTGAGACATTGGTATAGTTCCGGCGAAAATCTAACAAGAGAGAGTTTCAATGGAGCTTTTGATGGACACTTTCACGGACATCTAAACTTCTTGAGGCTTTTACCTCCCTAATTGGCATTACTGAAAATCTCCTTTTCAGCAGGTTCCTATCGGGAAAACAATTAAATTGGAGTTACGTGCAGAGCAAGCCAGATAACCACTTAAACGACGTTGAGTTCAAAACGTCTTAATGAATTCTTTAAAAGAACTCGTTCTATGCCAACGATACAATGGAGATTAAGCGCTGGAGGAGATGGTTTGTGAGGCAATGTTGGCTTACAATCTTACATTGGTCTTGAATGGCACACAAACGGAACTTCGAAAGGTTCAATTCAAATTTTTATGATTGCACATTAATTATTCGAATCTGAATATGTACCTAAGGGCTTTAGAATTTCGACTTTTAACTTGTGTATGCAGTTTCATGGCATTGAGGTTGGGAGTTTTGGACTTTATTTGAATTTTTAAAAGTCTTCATTTAAAAATCCCTTGAGAAATCGAATTTATATTCCCATGTTCCTCGGAATTAAAGTTATCATCCTCCGGCATCAGATTCCTCAAAATTTCGAGGTAAACATGTCTGTCTACCATGAGGTGCAAAGAACAATACAAAAAATCTCAAAATATTTGCGGCTGACCATCAGTATCTGTTTAATGACACAACACACAAGGCACAACCATCACTCGTTTTCGTTTATTTATTTCTACTTATACTTATGCAGTCCACATAAATAAATCGCAGACTTCCCTTTTGCGTCAGATCTCAGTCATTTTTTTTGTTTAGTTAATTTTGGTCAAAACGCAATGTTTGCGGCGATAGAACCAAAAACAACAACAGCAAAAGTGATAAGGATAAAATAAAATCCTCTTTGCAAAAGTAAACTATTTTTCCCTTGTAAGAAGTAATCATTACGAGAAATATTTACTTAAGCCACTGTAGATAGCGCTAGACTGTGTGTACTATATCTATATCCCAAACAATTAAGATTACACGCCGCGCTTGGCGGTCGTCGTGTCGTTGCTCGGTTACTCGTCGCAATTGCTTAGCAGCACCACCGCATGGCAGATTAATCGCGCAGAGGTCCCGAATAAGGGCAGCACGAATTAAAATTCATAAAAAAGGAAATAAATAAAAAGGAAGAATATGGGAAAAAACAAACAAAAACGAAGCGATAACGTTGTCAGCCGTTCAACGGGGATATTGCATATCGGTGGCGAAGCCCAGCTCAGACCTTATAACTCACCATCGATAAAGCGAAGCGTCGAAATGCAAACGTCCCCATAGGATTGTTTGCTGTCTGTCGACAACTCCGTTGTCTTCGTAGCTGTCTTGTTATCCCTCGGCGCGGTGTATGTAATGAATTTTTTTTTGGGACAAATTTGGCAATCTCGACACATTCGGGGATTTCCTTCCTTGATCGTGAACGCGTGGTCCTCTTCGCATCGTTCATCGAGCCGAACTCACAAATCTTGAATGATATCCCCGCGTGTACCGCGTTGGTTCGATTGTTTCTTGTCGAACCAATTCAATTCAATTAGATACGCATTCAATTATATACACATTGAGCGAAAGAATTCGCATGTCGACAGTTCTTTGACCTGTCCTTTCTCCTTTGGTCATGGTTTTGACTTTTGCGGAGGAGGGATCGATGGTCGATCGAATTTGAACTTTAGTATGGTTGCCAAAATGTCAGGGTGGATATTTATGTTTGTCGAAATTGTTTTATTTTTTTTTTTATATTTAATGGACAATGGACATTTCAATGGAACACACAATTACGTTTGACATCGTTTAAGGGTAACGAAATTTGCATAACGTAACATGAAGCTACTGAAATTTTGTATCAAACACATTTTTTCGTGTTTTCCTCTTCAAGAAGAGCTAGAGACAGTGGAACGATTCGTTTCCACTATTTGAGCTCACGGCTTCTTAGACTCTCTATCTATAGTGTTAAAAAAAAGTACAAAATTGTCATCATCGCCTTCAAAAGCTCAGCATCACTCTGTCTCTTTACACTCCGACTGTTCCATAAAAATGGATGAATGCACTCAAAATATAGGAATGAATCTACAACACTAGTATCTTTTAGCCACAATGGAAAATCTGTGTGATATGAAAAGTTGTTTTTTTTTCTCCTGCGGTTTTGTTCACAGAAAAAAAAGTAGAGTAGTACTTTGAGTTGTTGTTGTTGTTTTAACAACAGGAAGACAACAAAAGCGGAAATTCATTATTTTGTGTATGCTTTGTTTGTCTGTTTGTTTTCTGAAAATGGGAAGTAACAATAATATCTTTCTTAAGTAATGAACGAGTGTTGCATATTGTTTCCCTTTGTTTTTTGTTTTGCTTTTCTCTTCAGTTCATTGACCAAAGGAATCATAATTATTCTTTTCCATTAAAAAGTTATGAAAGTCCAGAAATCAAAATCGATTATGTCCCGATAGAAAAAAAAAATTAAAATCACGTTTTTTTCTTAAAAGGGTGAAAATATCAAAGCAGAGCAAAAGCTTGTGAATAAATGTCGAGGGTGAAAAGAATATTTTATTTTAGTGAATTTGAAAATAGTTACCATAGAAAACCAATGAGTGAAAATAATTAAAAAAAAAACATCAACAAATGCTGAAACAATATAAACGGATTACAACAAAATGGTCAACGCTGTTATGGATGCCATTGCGGTAAGATTCATTTTAAAACCAAATCATATGTGTAATTTTTTCACATTTAAGATTTCTGGAACAAACGTGGACAGTGAGATCTATTTAATATTTCATGGAACCAAACCCGTACTAATTATATTCGTGAACTCTTAGGGAAACAGCACTAGTCTCCGGACAAATGACTTTTTAGTTAGTGTTTCATGCAAATCTTAATATTTTTCTAAAACTATAAATATTTCCCAGTAGTTGGGTGTATAAATAAAATAAAAGTAACTTATAAGTTTTAACATTAATTTAAAACGATGAATTCTAAAAAAGGGCGGTTTTCCGGAGTCTCCGGACGATACTTCTAGCCTCCGGACGACTGAAAATCGAGTGTCCGGACATTTCCAATTTAAATCTCCATATCTTTTTTGCTATTAAGTGTTGAGTTTAGAGGAAACCATTTTCTGCATCGGTAGTTATTCCTTGATTGTTTGACATGCAAATAATTTAAGAAATAATTCCTAGTTGTTGTTAATTCAGACGAAATATAAAAAAACAAAATCGAAACCTGTCTTCGGACGATTTTGAACCTACTTCACCCCTCGTCTCTTAAATGGCGCATAACTCTTCTGTTTCCTATCTGAATTTGTATTTGTAATATTTACATGTCGCAAGGTCGACTAGTTTTTGTTTCTTCTTTCCAAAATCTACCTGAAAAGGAACGAAGCCTTCAACACTTAACTGATGTATACTGCTTTTTGTGCACATAACCCTTTGATAGGGGTGAAACTTAAAAAGTCATGCTGATCGTCTATTTAGTTTCTTTTTGTGTGTTTTTGTATGCATGCCAATTTAGAATAACGTTATTTCCAAATAAATAAAGAAGTGGAGGAAAGAAACTGGTTCTATTATTCACATGTTGAGGTTTCTGTAAAAAGGAAAATATTTCCTTAAATTGTTTATATTTCTCCATTGATTGACAGCCAAATATAATTGTATATGACGATTGATGACAAAGAATAAAAAATGGTACATAGTAACATTTTAATATCCAAACAAAAGTTCTACCCAGTCTCCGGACGATTGAAATCTAGTCTCCGGACGGTCGAAGACAACATTGTTGTTTTTCATTTTACTTCCATTAGAGGGATGATAAGTGGGAAATTATGTTCTGGATACAAAAAGAACTTTGGCCAAGGAAATTAAACGTTGAAAAAAGAATTTGAACATAGAAAAACTAAATAAATAGAAACATGGAGCTGTCCGGAGACTAGATTTTCGCTTTATTTGGGGCCAGTGCCCCAGAAAGTGAAAAAATCGATTAAAAAAAAGCAAAATTTAATTTTTCTCTTTAGTTTTTAGAAGTTCATTATATTTTTATTCAAACAATCTCCACTGATTACAAGATCGCGCAAAATAAACTATTTCCAGTATATTTTTATAAAATCTGCCACAATTTTTTTTTGACATAGCAAAACCGCAGCGGCTGCTGCTTAAAGACTCATAACTTTTACGTTATACCTTCGATCGCGTTGAAACTTCGTATGTGTATGTGAAAAATGTTACTAATAATGTATTTTGTTGTTTGCAAATTCTGTGTTTAGTTTTTCTTTTATTTCCTATTAAGTGCAAAATCGTTCGGTTACCGGGGTGTGTCGGGAAATTGGTGCCGTTACCCTATATCTCTTAGAATTCGGAATTCTTAATGACACCAAATCCAGTTGCTTCAATATAAAAATAGGAAAAATATGGGAAAAAACAAACACAATCGCAGACCAAGCGATTAAACTGTCAGATAGCTTCAATATATCAAGGCCAAGAGTTTTTGTGTCCTTGCTTCGTACAATAATGCACAAATTAGAGCGATGTCAAAATTAAAATGAAAAATGTTGTCACTCCAATTTTCAGGAACTTGAATCAAGATGTATCGCATTCATATTGCCTTAGTTTCTTATAAATAAAAGTCCAAAACATCGCAGGTCCGAGGCGGTCAATTGACATCGCCAAGGATACTTATAACACGGTTTGGGAATTTGGTGTACTTAATATTATGATTGTGACTAATACTGCAGGATTGCGTGAAATTCCTGTATGTATTAGTGGTAGTCCAAATAAATATCATCAAAATCAGAAATATCAGTTACTACAACTGTTTAACGAGCACCGTTGAGAAAAAATTATGTTGCTACGAGGGTGCATTGAATTCTCAACTATGTCGCGTAGTTCTGCCTAATTTTTGTTTGGTACCGTCAAAAAAGGGTTTTTCTCGACCAAAACCGTGATCCACTTCAAGCCGATATAAAATTGCAAACCGATACGGAAACGTTTAGTTAAGTCCGAGGAATTTTGAGATGTTGAGCTCAGAGTGCTTGGCTACAGCAGTCACATTTTCGTCAAATCGTGGAGTGCGTGTAGTCCAGTCTTACGAAAGTTTGTGTACAAAGCTTGCATACAACAGGCGCCATTGAAAAGTTCGCATTTTTGGCTACTCTTTTTGGAAATAAATTTTCGATATTTCCGAAGCACTTCAACCACTTCACCAATTCAAGGCAAACAGGTCTATGTGTCAAAATAACCTTTTTTAGATTTTCAAAATTTGTATTCTAGGTTTATCAAACATTTCCTCTACAATATCGCCTATACGAATACTCTTTCAAGCAACTTTTCATCAACAAAATCATTTGATTCATGTCATTATTTTTATTGACAAATTGATTGGAAAACATGTTTGAGGTTTTTTCTCTGACAGCTAAATGAAAGGAGCTTCACTTCACCCTCTACAAACTGATGGCAGTAAGATAATCTCTAACTTCTGACACTCTAGCTCAAACGGAAAAAGACGTAACTACCATGCTCATTTGTTTTATACCACTTCTTTTGTGTGTTACAAAAAATATTAAAGCAAAAATAACAAAACAAAACAAAACAAAAACCATAAAACCACTGATATGAATGACATTGAAGTGTCAGCTGAATTATTACAAGAAACACGAGACGATATTGATGCATGCCATGCTGCTGATGGCATGCTGTGCCACTGATTATAATTATGGCAGTTTTCCCATCATCATCATCATCAGCGTGTCGGTCGTGTCTATAACCGAGAACGAACTTGTAAGATATCCATGAATCGATTACATAATTGTGTTTTGTTGTGAGGAATGAATAAAAATAAAATAAAAATTATAAACTAATTGCATGGTGTCATGGAAAGTGTTAGCAAAGCAAACGATAGACAGGCAGAGACAGAAAGAGGTTAGATAATGTGGGTGAACTTTTAGATAAAACTTTTGAATGCCGAGGAAGAAGTCGTGGGATAGGATATTTCTGTTGTATTTCTGTCAATTTTTTTGTCCTCCTTATAAAAATTTAGAAACTTTATCGATGAATTCCCAAGACTCTTCAACCTAATGTTAAAATTTTGAAAATCGATATGTTTACACCATTGTCCGTATTGTCAAGTTGACGCGCCCATGAATTTATATCAATTATCACGTCGAATCCAAATCCAACTCGAGACAAGACTATGTCAGACATGCATCAACTTTTTGTCGGTGTGCCTGGCCCGAGGAATCAAGTGGCACAAGTGGCAATCAAATTAAAATTCGGCTACAAAGATAAAACGATAACACACATAATGAGCTACAACTCTGCAACTTTTGCCTACGGGTAGTGTCTTGAACGAAATGAAGTTGTAAATCTTTCAGATTATTCGAATTAAGCTGAATATCAATATTTTTAAGTGATCATAGGTGAAGTTGAAATTCATGGGAAAATTAAATTTCAAGTGAATGTGTATCCAAACAAATATATTGGGTGTGTTGAGATATAAAACAAGTCGTAATCATTAATCAAGATAATATAGTCCGCTGTGTGGTTTCGCCAATACGTCGTGCATTGTATGGTTCGATAGATATAACTTGATAAAGGTCACACCAGTCATTGCCGTTGTAAATACACAACTGACAGTGAACAAATGAAATTTATGAAGTTTGAAATCTGTTTTGAAAGCGTGAAGTCCAATCAGGCTTAATGGATAAATTTTGTTTCTTTGATATTTTGTTGATTGTGATTGAGAGGAACAACAGACAAGTTTGGAATGTTAGAAGCTTGAATACCTTGTAACTGGTGAAAAGGTGTTTTAAAGCTAAAATCTTAAATTATTTTGAAATTTTACGTTCTTATCAAATCATCGATCTTATAACAATCAAAGAACTGTTCGTGTTCCTGAATAATTCGAAAAAAATTTTCTCTGTTACAGGAAGATTACAACCTTGTATGTAATCTCGAAGGTCTTCGTAGTAAGTAGGTAAAAAATTTAATAACTTGAAACACGACAAAACATTGCGAAATTGTTTGGTCTTCTATGGCGTATGCGTGCTCTTCTTTGGTATGTAACTTTGGAAGATTAAATTGAAAGCGTGGTGGCATCATTGGACATTTTTGGAAATTCAGAATTGGAACACCGTTTCGGTCGACGTGGCGGAGCCATTTTAACCGCCTTTGTTTGCTGAAATTAAAAATATGGATTTAAAAGACCTCTAGTTATTGCAGGATTGATTGCATGTAATCCTACGCCATAATCTATCTTTTGCTGACCGAGTTCCTAAATCTTGAAAAGATCCATCAAGACGATGCCAATTGGCTTCCTCAGAGCTGAAATTTGATCTTTTTAGACTCTTCTTTTGGGAATTGTGAAGAGTCGATGTTGTTTTTGTATGCAAATCCTGCCATCAGGTAGTTGTCTACGTATATGTTATCGCAAGCAAAAAAAGTAATCATACGCCATAGGGGCCGATGTTAGTTTATTTTTGGATAGTGAACTTTCCAACTTTTCGGAAGTTTTGAAATATTTTAATTTTTATAAAGCATGTGTAATCAATACCTCGCCACCACAAAAATGAAAAGCTTCACAGAAGAGTAACCTTCATGGCACATTACAACACAACTAATTGAGTTGTTGCCTCAATTTTACCAAACAATCGACACATTTAAGCAGAGGTCAAACGTCAAACATCTAAATCTTCGACATTCAACAATCATGTTCTACACCTGAATAAGACATTCACTTGTGGTGTTGCGTCGTTGGTCGTCGAACTAAAGACTTAAGACTTAATGCATTTTTTTTTGCAAAGCAATGTAAGAACAACATTTTTGCATTCCAGTTGACAAGATTTAATCCTCTCCAAACCGCACCACGGGCCAGTGAGTGTTCAAACCACGAAATTGCTTGCCATTTCTTTTAATGAAAAATTCCACCAACCAGATGTTGCTGATTCGTAACTGAGGGTATAGTTTTTGTGGTGCGTACAAACGGAGATGTACGCGCTGCGCTGTCAAAAAATTCACCAGACCGTATCACTCAAGTTCCGATCAACCAAATCAATCACATCAATTTTCATCCAGTCGTGAATGAATGACATGAATGTCAAGAAAAGAGGGTGTGTTTTTGCATCGAATCGGATGTGCGATAACGAGAAGCATACTTTCATTCCACTTCAAAACATTCAAAACTTCAAAAACACGCTTTGATCATTCAAAATTCGAGCTCACTACATGCAACATTTTGTTTAAAACAATGAAAGACCCAATTGCCCAGGAATTTTCCCACCGACACCCAATCCTAGTCCAATCAAACAAAAATAACTGCCTCCTCATTAGAATATTTTGTTTGAGCTTCACAACAAAATGCGCAAAATATTTTGAAATCCGCACTTATTTCCGATGACATTCGCAAAAATATTTCCACTGCCGTCCGTCTATCATACTCGTCGCCGTATCTATTTCATGAAATCCGATAAATTTGTATTTCGAACAAAATGAAAAACAACGAATAAGAAAAAAACATCTCTAAAGAGCAATAAAAAAAAGTAAATAAATAACTTCAAACAAATGAAAAAATATGCAAATGACGGTGAAATTAATTAACCCAAGACTTGCACATGCAGTCAGCCATCAGCGAGCGGTTGGACTGTCGGTCTAGTCCGATGCTACCGAAGCATGAAATTCGATAACTTGGGAGTTATATTTGACTGCTGGTGCTGCAGCAGAAGCGCCTTTACAACTTACATGACAGCGAGAGACATAGACGAGTACGATGAAATGGAAAACGGTTTTTTTTTCGTTTTGCCTTCCCTTTGCTATCGCACACTTACTTGCACTGCACAGGCCAAATGATGGTGTGTCATTAAAAATGTTGCGGTATTATGTTTTGCTAGCGGTAGGCAAATTACATGAACTTCAACGTCAATTCCCGCTGTGCGTTGTTGCCATTCCCTTTGGCAGTCTCTTGTCAGTTTGACGAGGTTTTCAATTGCGTATATGCCGTTGGATTTGCTGCAAACGAAGTTGATGACCACAAACGACACAACCGCAAAACTGATTTTACTGTGTCTGTTGATTGATTGGAAATCAGGTTCTACCACATAAATGTTTTGACAGATGCGGGTAGGTCTTCACGAGACAAGTCAGCGCAGTGCTTTACTCGTATGTCAAAATCAGGCGGGTTAACGAGGCAAATTAGATTTTTGTTGTTGTGTTTTTTTTTTTGTTATATAGGTAGGTGGTTTCCTTATTGCGCTTGGTTTGGGTTGTGCTGATTTCAAGTTCGGACTTCGAGGAATGAAAGTGAGAGTAGGTATATTGCAATTTTCAGATGTCAAAATATAAACATAAATACTAACCGGAGAGGTTAGTTCTTGATTAGTTACGAAACGTCTTAAGCTTATGAAACATTGCTTTAAGAAGTAGGTACTTGCAAGTATCGAAAATCTCGTATTTATCTTCCGAAGTACTTGCGTGATAAAAATGTAGGTAATCAAATTAATTTTTCAAGAATAATTTGTTGAGTGTTCTGAATACCTATGAAGAATCCTAGTAGGTACTTTGACACTTGAGCAGGATTCAAGTAATACAAATAAAATAACACCCAAACTTTGCTCCTTTACACAAAGTCCAAAAAATGTTTGAAACCTTGCAAAAAATTTGATTAGGAACAGTAAATTATTCGCTAGTTTGAAATCTTAGTAAACGTCTTGAATTGTTTTCTAATTAGTTGATACTTAACGAAACCTTTCTCAAAGTCCGCATAGTACTTAAAATTCTTCGCAACGTTATAATGTTTTGTTAAATTATACTTCAAGTACTGCTAAAGTACCTATTTAAATAATCTCTTACTTAAGTACGTGAAGAATTGAAACTACTTAAAAGTAAGTAATCGCTAGATTACAGTTCTGATAAACTTCTTCCAGTGTTTCTGAAATACTTAATTTTTAAGAACAGTAAATACTTGAAGATTGTTTAAAAAACCCATTCTCATAAGTTTGTAAAGTACTTAAAAGTACTTACGAGTATTCATCAGCTTTATGTTTGGTCAGTTTCTTAAAGTATTTTTCAAATATCTACTATTGATGTATTAACTATTGCCTAAGTACTTGAAGTGTACTTGAAGAACTAGAGATTTGCTTCTTCTTTACAATACTAGAGTTAAAATGCGTCTTTTTGTTTCTTCTCTTAAGTGCAGAGTTATCATATTGATTTACCTGCGCTTAATCTCAGGAACTCCTAATGAAAGCAAAAAAACAAAGATCAAAAAAATCTACCGGTGTTGGAGAATTCCTTTAAACTTTATCGGATTGCAACTCAAACAAGAAATTCTACAAACTTCTTCAAAGTATTGCATGAGATACCCTTAACAAAAGATATTCAACTAAGAATTCTAAAGCAGATTTAATTTCCCCTTAGAAACTAAATTGATGACGGTTCTCAACTTGTCGGGGGGACGTTGAAAGTTTTCAATCCGACAACCCAAGTGCGTTTCTCTCCCACAATAAATAACCGTATCCTTTTTCAGTGAAAGATTCTCTCTCTATTTTTGTCTAAAAGGAGCCACCGAGACGAACTATACTTCTACCTTCGTCTAAGGGTATCTCACAAACCCCCAAAAGAGCAAGTACAGCCATGCTATTCGCATTATGACTCGCGTTGCATAGCGTAACAAAACATCTCTCATCCAATAAACGGGATCATAACTCACGTAATAATCTCTTGAATAAATGTTATTGTGGTTTTCGGCTGCCGTTGCCGTGGAAAAAGAGAATTTCAAGTATCCTTTTAGAGTTCTGTTCCTCTAAGTTCTATTAAAAATTCTCCAGACCCAGCCATCCACCAGGGGAATACTCTAAGTAGACGAAAAAAAACTTCGTTTATAATCCTCAAAAGTGTTTTGGAATCCTATGGACCACACTACGACAGCGACGACGACTGCAGGCGAACCGCATATCATTCCTCATTCCTCAAGTTGAATTGAAACCTTGTTGCTTAGGAACTAACACTTTGCCTTTCTTTTGGTTTTCTTTTTTTTTTTCCTTTTTTCCATTTATTTTAAATTATTACTTCTTGAGACATGATTCAAGAAGCAACTACATCATACAACCCTTCTCCACAGGGAGCAAGGATATTCTATTTTCCTTACTTCTTTTTTGTTTCTATTATGTAACGTCTTCCTTTGGTCGTCGTCATATCGTCTTCTTGGGTTGTCCCTTCGGAACCATTTTAAGATGGGTACTTTAAAGTGCAGTCAAAACTGAACCTCAATTTCGTTACTATTAACAAGAAAGGGAAAAAACAAGAGTGCGAAAAAAGGAAAAAAAAGTTTGCAATTTGGTTTATTTATTTCTTCATTTGAATTCTGATTGTTTCTTTATTTATTTTTCTTTCTTTTGGTCCGCTTGTTTGGTGTTCATTCGCGCTTGGGCATTGCAGAAATAAAAAGAAATCGCTATTGATGTGGCAAATGGGAAAAGTTAAAATAAGTTTGCAGTTTGTTTGACGTTCGAAAGGCGAGAATGAGAGTTTTCCTTTGTCAAAATAATTTGACAATTTCTGAATCATTTCTACAGCTACCACTTCTCCCAATACTTACCTTTACATTTAAGATATTAGCCGTTGAAAATATTTCTGTTGCGCCTTCTTAGAGCAACAACAGACATTTTTAACTTATTTCAGTCCATGCAAACTGTTGTTCTTCAAGCTGGTGTATGCTATTGCAATAGCAACTGGGATTGCTAATAGCATAAACCAACTTAGATGTTAAACATTTAGCTGCGAAAAATAAATAAAACGTGTTTGTGGGTGTTTCGGTGTACCACCCAATTTCCTTCACCTAAATGCACAACAGTACTGTGCAAAAAATTTGTAAACATAACTGATTTGAACTTCTCTTACATTTTAAGATGTCAAGAGCTTTATCAACCTCTAAATTGGTCCAGCAATGCAAAGAGGCCCTCAAGGTATTAGACCTGAGCTTTTCTCTAATCTGGATACCAGGCCATAGGGGCTATGAGGGAAATAGGAAGGCAGACGAGCTAGTTAGGCAAGGATCAGCTCTTCACAACTCATTGGCGGTGAGAGTATATGCTTCTTTTGGAGTTGTGAAGGGCAATATCCTCACAAAATACACATCAGAAGCAAACCATAGGTGGAATATATGTATTTGAACAACGATAGCAACTTAGAGGTGCTTCCACCAATGTCTTTTTCCGTCAATTCCTTTGTTTGGCTGGAGTTATAGCCATTTCCTTAGTTGCTATCGTTGTTCAAATACATAAATGGAATTGATGGACGCAGCCTGACTGCAGTGTTAAAATAACCCAAAAAAAAAACAAAATCATAGGTGGAATAGCTTAACCAGTTGCGTTATATCTAAGAAAATCTGGCCCACCTATAGCAAACCCAAATCAATAAATTTAATTTCCAAACCAAGGCATGACATAGCCAAGATTGTTGCACTTGGCACTGGTCTATAGGGGAGCATGCGGCAAAATTGGGTATACCATATAACATTTTCTGCCGTAGCTGTGAGGACCAGGAAACGGTCCCACACTTTCTCTGCCATTGGCAGACCTTGGCTAGGAAAAGAGCACTCCATTTAGCATTTAGGTATTGAGGAACTCTCAGAATTCATACCCCAATAACACAAAGTGGCTTTAGGGCACCCGAACGCACATTTTCTTGCTAATTTTTCGTCGATAGTATTTCAGAATAAGATGAGCCTTAGATTCAACTTGGTTCAACAAAATTGCAGCATCAATTCAGTCAAAGTGCAACAAAGTCTGTGTGGTAAATTCTAGTTGGATATAGATGACTTGCTGAAAAATACCTGATCCATCAATTGCATTTTCTCAAGAGCATAAAATAGTTTGTAAATGATTACATCACTGATGACGACATTTAATTTTCAAGATACGACATATTTCCAAGTCTATGCTTAATCACATGTAGTGTTCTTGGCTTAGGGGTTCGGTCATTTGGTGCGTTGGCTGCTATGTAGAACGTCATGGATTCGAGTCCTACTCGTGCCCATAGTTTTCATTTCATCTCTCACGGGCACTGCCTCTTGCGAAGAACTGACAAAACTTCAAAGAGTATCAATCTGTCATGAAAAAGTGTGTTTAAACTTTGCCGTTCGGAATCGGCGGTTAAATTGTAGGTTCCCCCAATTCTTCACACGCACCCAGAGAATTGTTGATGAGAAAAAGCCACTTAGGCCTTGGTCTTCAAGAGCTGTCGCGCCACTCTATTTATTTTATTTTTACGCTTAATCACATGGCAATATTAAAAATGTTATAGAATTCGTTGGCTGCTACGCAGAACGATGTGGGTTCGAATCCAACTCGTGCCCATAAAGTTTTTATCTCATCTTTCACGGGTACTGAATCTTGCGAAGAACTGACAAAACTTCAAATCCCGAATTCCAAAATTTGTCATGAAAAAAGTGCTTCTCAACTTTGCCCCTCTGAATTGGCGTTGTAGGTCCGCTTCATTACGCACTCAAAGAGCTTTTGATGAGTGTAAGCCACTTAAGCCTTGGCTCTTCAAGAGATGTTCGAAGTCGACTGTGAAAAGTGAAAGTTATGAAAAGTAAAATTTACTACAATCAAGAGAATTAATCAAATTCCAATATGTTCTTAATGCCTCTAAATAGAATTAGAATAATTTTGCAGACCCCTGTGTATGGCTGCGCAGGTCTCCCCCACATAACCTAACTTTGTAAGATTTCATAGGTTAATTGATTGATATAAAAACAAGAAAGATTCTTTGTCTGTCAGTCTTTTGAAGCCAGATAGGGGCATAAGACCTCTTCTACGACCTCGGCAAAAAGTTTCGCTAAAGACTTTGTACCCACTAGTTTAAAAATTTTATGGGAATGTTTTTAGTTTTGTCTCTTTATAGAGGAAAGTTAGGTTTTGATAAGAAAAAAGAACTCTGTAAATCGGTTTTCTTTATAGTTATGTGCGTAGCCGATGCATAGCAAGTGATGGGATTGCATAAGCTTCCAAACTAAAATGCATGGTTTTATGACTCACTTTTTTTTATATACTTTGGAGCAATTCTCCGCTTCACGTCAATCCTGGGCCCAAAACCAGTCCTTTGTTTTTGTTTGTTCAGCTAACTCAATTCATTTCACTTTAATCGGAGTGCCTATTGACTTATTCAAAACTGCAACCTTAAAATTTTTCAAGCGATTGAATTTTGTGACTTGCAAAAATGTCCGCAGAATGATATCCTCACAAAAAATTTAATTTTTTATCGCTAGTTCGGCAAAACTATCTTTTATTGTTACCTATGTGTTCTTTAGAGGCATCCATCATTCCTAATTGCCAACTTCTCTCAACCTTTTCATATAAAATCAAATTCAGACAAAATCTTGAACACAGCATTCTCAACTTAATATATAGTTTCCAAACCCCTTGCCAGCCTCACAGCTATCTTAATTCAACAACAATTGTCAGAACAAGGAGGGACAACTTCCTTAATTAACATCAGAATCAGAAAGCAATTAACAGAAACTACAAAATATTAAAACAAATCGCAACAGAAGCATTTATATCAAGCCCTCAAGGCTTACCTATGTTTCTTGTCAAATTGAATTGTACCTGTTTTGCTTATTCTTTAGTCTTTACAACAACAAAACGTCGGTTTTTCTAGATAATGTTAGAGGTGTGCCACAAGGCTCTATCCTTGGACCGCTTCTGTTCTCACTATACGTGAATGAAATTCCCCTTCAAGTATCTTCTCCTCTTCACATGTACGCTGATGATGTGCAAGTTTATAGAAGCTGTACTTTGGGTCTTATTGAGGACTGTGCAAATTCTCTAAATGATGATCTAGAAAAGATTTCCACTTGGTCTGATGATAATGGTCTATTGCTTAATCCTTCCAAAACTAAATGTATAATAATAAGTAAGAAAACGCTGGATGTTTCGTATTTTCCTGACATCATACTTCGAAGAGAAAAAATCGAATATGTGGACAATGTAAGAAACTTAGGAATGGTCTTCAACAGAACTCTTACGTGGGAGAACCACATTAACACGGCTGTTGCAAAGGTCTATGGAACTCTACGTCGGCTTTGGCTTTCTCATCACTATACACCTCTGAAAACGCGTATGTTGCTGGCCAAAACTCTTATTGTTCCCAACCTAATTTACGGATGTGAGATTTTCGGCAATTGTGATTCTTCGAGCAGAAGAAAGCTTAACGTCGCATTTAATAATATTGCCCGTTATGTATTCAATGTACGACGATTCGACAGAATTTCCCATTTTTCAAAATTAGTCTACAATATGTCATTTGATAATCTCATTCGATACAGATCGCTAATCTTGCTTTCAAATGTAATACAAACACATCAACCTTGTTTTCTGTTCACCAAGTTAATTTTTAGTAACTCAATAAGATCTCGCCAACTTATACTTCCACGTTTCTCTTGCCTCACTTCTGAGCGGCAATTCTTCGTAAGTTCAATCCGTTTATGGAATTCGCTTCCAATGCATGTTCGAAAGATAGGTGGCACCGGTTGCTTTCGTAGGGAATTGAGATATTTTTTCAATCAGACTTCTGGCTAAAAGGAAACTGTAGTTTTTTGTAAATTCCTTGTTGTATATCACAGCGGCGGCGGCAAATGTACACTCAAAAATTTTCATGCATAAATAGTACGAAAATATGAGTGAATCGTACGAATTTTTTCGTAGTTTTCAGCCACGAATAAATTCGTACAATAAACTCATATTCGTATATTAAATAAAGATCTTTGTTCATTGTACGAATGGAATGACAATATTTACGTTTCCTTTCGTACATTTACAAGGAGCATTAGTACATTCTACTAATATTTCGTACTATCTACCCTCAGTTTGTTAATTAACAGAGAGCATTAGTACATTCTACTAATACTTCGTACTATTTATTCCCCATTTGTAAATTTACAAAGAGCATTAGTTCATCCTACAAATATTTCGTACTATTTACTCCCTATTCGTAAAAACAGCATAACATTAGTATATTCTACCAATACTTCGTATTATTTACTCTGCATTCGTAAATTCAAAACAAACCATTCGTTTATTTTACTAATACTTCGTACTATTTATCTGCCATTCGTAAGTTTACCAGAAGCATTAGTTCATTTTACTTATACTTCGTACTATTTACCCTCCATTCGTACATTCAACAAGAGCATTAGTTCATCCAACTAATACTTCGTACTATTTACCTGCCATTCGTAAGTTTACCAGAAGCATTAGTTCATTTTACTAATACTTCGTACTATTAACTTACCATTCGTAAGTTTACCAAAGGCATTAGTTCATTCTACTAATACTTCGTACTATTTACTTACAATTCTTAAATTTACCAAAGGCATTAGTTCATTGTACTAATACTTCGTACTATTTACTTACCATTCGTAAGTTTACCAAAGGCATTAGTTCATTCTACTAATACTTAGTTCTATTTACTTACCATTCGTAAGTTTACCAAAGGCATTAGTTCATTCTACTAATACTTAGTTCTATTTACTTACCATTCGTAAGTTTACCAAAGGCATTAGTTCATTCTACTAATACTTCGTACTATTTACTTTCCATTCGTAAATTTACCAAAAGGATTAGTTCATTCTACTAATACTTCATACAGAATTGTAAAACAGCCTCGACCAGAACTTTTCGCAAGTTTTCTGTTAATTTGGGTGTCCTATTAAATTTCTTCAAATACAACTTACCTACTAGTTTTTTTTTGTCATCAAATGCTTAGCACTCTTAGTACGCTTTTTATGTTATTTTAATTTTATTTAAAAAAACACTCACAAACCAAACTAAATACGAACAAAATCACAACCAAAATGAGCCATTGCCATGATTTAAAAACAATGACGCAATCCGATTCGAGTAGCGGCAATGTACTAATGCTCCTGGTAGATGTACGAAGTATTAGTAGAATCTACAAAAGCTATTGGTAAATGCACGAATGGAGTGTAAATATTACTTAATAATAGTACAATGTACTAATTATCTTGATAAATGTACGAATGGAGTGTAAATAATACGAATTATTAGTACAATGCACTAATGCTCTTGTTAAATGTACGAATGGAGGGTAAATACTACGAAGTATTAGTACAATGTACTAATGCTCTTGGTAGATGTACGAAGTATTAGTAGAATCTACAAAAGCTATTGGTAAATGCACGAATGGAGTGTAAATATTACATAATAATAGTACAATGTACTAATGCTCTTGATAAATGTACGTATGGAGTGTAAATAATACGACGTATTAGTACAATGTACTAATACTCTCGGGAAATATACGAATGAAGGAAAAATATTACGAAGTCATTAGTAAAATGTACTAATGTTTCGCTTAGTGTTAGAATGGAGGAAAAAAAATACGATTTATTAGTAAAATCTACTAATGCATTTGGTAAGTATACGAATGGAGGTTATGATATACGAAGTATTAGTAGAATGTACAGATAAAGAAGTTGCATTCTACTTATAATGAGTAAATCCTACGAATTATTCGTAAGGTAAATTTTCGAGACTAAATTTTTTACGAATATTAGTTTTGCTTCGTACATTTAACAAATGCATGAGTAAATCTTACGAATGAATTTGGAAAAACTACGAAACCATTCGTGCACGATGATTTACGAATGATTTAGTTCAATACACGAATAAATTCGTACAATGTACTCATAATTTTGATTTACGAATAATACGTGTATTTTACCAAAAATTTAATCATAATCTACTAATATATTCGTAATTTTCTTATTACAGAAAAGCTTCGTACAATCTACGAATATTCGTTCAATGTACGAATTTTTCTCGTACGAATGCTATTCGTAGCAATTTTACTAATAAAATTTTTCAGTGTATATATACAATAAAATATTTCTTAATATCATTAAATTTTTCAAACAATAATTTATATTTGAATCTAGTTTTTTTTTCTTTTTTTTCTCTTTTTCTTTTCTTAATGTACTTAATGTAATATTTTTTGTAACCTCAATTTTAAACAGCACTAGCTACAAGAATTTATATTTTCTTAATGTGTATGTTATTGAAATAAATAAATAAATAAATAAATAAATAAATTTACAATGACTTATCTTGCTCAACGCTGCCGATTGGAATACTATTAACAGAAAACGATTAACTCTGTTAAAAAATTAATAAATTTCATTGAGTCTTTAGCTTTTTTTGCTGTTCCTTAGCTCAAATCTTGATTCCAGCACCATGTTGCGACCTCCATTATAGAAAACAAATTATGATTACTCTCGATCTTGATGAGAGTAGTAGAGTGAAAATCGTGCCTCTGCTGGAGACCATGGGCTCGCAATTTTCTCGTGACTATGGCAGTGTGACATTAGATGACAAAAAATCTGGTTTTCAATACTTTAGATTTGATGCGAATGTGCATGTTTCTGGGATCTTTTCAGTAAGCTGCTGAAAGGCCCACCGATGACATGACACTGCTATGTTGTGGCCGGCAACGACCGATGATGATGGCGATAATGTTAATGCTTATCTTTTGTACACGGAGTAATAGCCACTCGGGACGTGGTGCAACATGTAATTTGTATTGTTCGCCCTCCTACCCCTCAAATCAATTTTGTAGACATGGCAAAAAATTATAGTTAAAAGTGTATTGAATGGGCAACAATTCTGCAGAACTCTGCGGACAGACAGAAACACTTGTTAAACAACAATGAAGTCTGCAGAGGGTACGATGATGTTGCAGTCAAACAATGGATTACGTCAAAATAGTGATTGTTGATAGAGTAACTTCTGTGGCGGCGGCAACTCTTACAATGAGGGCATGGTTGTTGAATTTTGTTCATATAATGTACGGTTTCAGATGTGCAGAGGGGGTTTGAGTGTGCTTAAGAAATTTTTTAGAAACAAATTTTAAAATTGATAAGATCTTTGCTGACCACGTCCACTTTTTGATGATAAAATTGGATAAAAGAAACTTCCAGGTATCAAGGTTTAGTCTATCCAAATTTTTAGCATCTTAATATATAAGAAAGCTAAAAGTTCTAATTTTCCAATATCAATTCCCGAACTATTAGGAATCACTCCTTCCACCTTTGCCTTTTATGTCTGTCATTAGTGTTGTTCAAAAGTATTCAAAAATCCATTGTTTGGTCCGATGAATGTCCCAGTGTCCAATGTATCTGTCGACAAACAATAATGTTGAATTGTAATGGCAACAATGTTTCTTTAGATAACAAAGGCTTTGAATTTTATCCTTTATTTCAATAGTCCAAAACTTTAAATTTTTTGTTTGTAGCTCATCAACTTTTGTTTTTCGTTTTCTTTGTAGCTCCTCAGCTCACTGGCCACGGACCTGGATATAATGCTAAATGACCTCCGGTCATCTCCGAATTCTCGCCTATTGTCACCAGCGTCACTTTCGCCAAACTTATCGTCGCCAGCCACAGTTAGTGGTGGAGGCGTGGGCGGGGGTGTGGACATCCTCCGAAGCAATCAGTCTGTACAAATAATTCCATCGCAATCGCTATCGACAACTACATCGACGACAGCAGCAGCGACAACTGTGGTTACTAGAGGCGCGTCTCCTGTCGCCGAACACCGCTACCATTACTACTATCAGCAGCAGCAATATTCAACTCACAATTTGCAGCAACAGCATCGTCTCAATCAAGACTTGTGCTATCATCGTTTCCATCAGAACTCAAACCACCACCACCAGCATCAACAACATCTTCGTTCGAATGGATTGCGGTCAGGTGGTAATGCACATGCAACCTCGTCATCCTCATCCTCCAATACCTGCCAAAACACTAGCCGAGCATCATCAGCATTCCAATCAATAGTGACTACCATTTCCACCGCATCAGCAACCACAGGGGGCTCTGTCAGCCCCCATCGACATCAGACAGCAGCTGTGGTGGCACCGACAGCGACAACACTACTAGGGTGAGTCTTTTTTCAAACATATCTTTGTATGCAATATTTATCGTCTATAGTTCTTTCTCCTCTGACCAAATACAGTATATAACGTCTACCTTGGCAGGCGACCCCTTTTGAATCTTTTATACATTTAAATGAACACGAACAGGCGAACACTGTTTGTGGTCAGCAATTACTTTTAAGCGAAACCATCAGCCAGTCATTGCTGGGGATGTGGCAGTGCTGGTAGCGAATTTAAGGATAAACCTTAATATCCTGGACATTCTTAGACTTAAAGTTTTATTGGATTTCTATTGGTTTGAGTCGTGTGGCGTTTTTAAGGGAGTCCGATGGGCAAACTAATAGACAAGAACTGAACTGGACATTGGACTGGACATGAACAATGAAACGATTTAATTTCGATTTCGATTCTCGTGCATTATTGATAGCAAATAGAGCTTTTTTTCTTCTGCTTGTGTCTTTTAATAGAATCGTTCTTTGGATTTTTCAATACGTGTTGAATGGTTTGAACACATTTTGGGATTGTGTATTGCTCAGTTTTGGAGAGATAAAATTTTACAAATTTTTTTTTATGTCTTCCGATTGTCTGATGCAGTTGTTTCCGTTTATTTAAATGTATGTTATGGTGCAAATAAAAATGAAATGGAGAACTGAATTTCGAAAAAAAACATCGTACTTTCGTTGGTTTTCAATCTTTTTTAGTAAACGCTCGGGTAATAGTAGGTTCTCTTTTTTATTTGCCTAAGAATAAAAAAAAATCAAGTTCCAAGCTGATTTCCTTTGATTTTGGTGCCATCTAATGGTTATATGCTGAATTTCGAATGAGAAATATTTAATGACATAAATGCCATTTAGAGATCACTGTCCAAAGCTTGATGATTGATATTTTGATATACTGGCGCAGCAAGAAAGAGCTAAAGAAAAACGTTCACCTTCGATATTAACACCATCTAGCGCTTATCGGCTGAACAAATACTAAACAAATATTGGAATTCGATTCGGTAAAACAAGCGCTGAAGCTGATAGATAAATAGATCTACTGGCGCTATTACCTATATTTTATTTCTACTAGTTGTAAAAAGTGGTCACTAGATGGCGCTAGTTTTTTTGTTTTAAGTTTTAGAAATAATACTCTAATGAGACCACAACTATTGATTTTTTCGATATAAAATTAATGAATTTTTTTCCATTATGAGCAAAAACGATCATCATTGTATAGAAAGAAACCCACTTCAGATCCTTTTATGGTAGTATTTTGAGCAGAAATGACATAATTTGTGGAAATAAATTTACTATAACTTCTTCTCAATGTCCAAATAAAGTTACATTAATTAGTGTTCAAAGAAGCATTTGCTGTCAAACTGTCAAAGTTTCTCTCGCCTAAAAAAGTCTATCTCGTTAGATGTGCTCACCACATTTTTGCATAGAGAACATGATCATTCACTACCCGACACTGAAACGTCAAATTTTAGATTTAGTAATCTCAAACACTGATAATAATCTTATCGCCCCAAGTGCCCACCACAATCTCATCAAAACATAATTAAGCAGTAAACCACAATTATACGACTCTAGTACATAAAAATGTGTCAAACAAATTAAGCAAACCGTTAAAAATTCGCTTGCTAATGACCGCAGCCCCGCTTATGCAAAGATCTTTCAAAGAGCAATTGGCTTGACAAATAAACGCACACAACATTTTTTGACAAGATCACATCACGAAAACCAATACTTTTTGCTCTCAGTGTTTCAATTCAAGATAATAAAAAGGTCAGAGAGCCAAAACAAAATCTCTCATCCATTTCCATCGGCGTGAAACGTGTAGCAGCTGCGGCGCACGAATCCGTAAGTCACCAGCAGTGCCATAACAATTTTTGTTTGTTTTTTTTACGTCTCGCAAGCAGCTGAGTCAAGTGTTATATCAGGCACACGTCAAAAACACTTGTCAATTACTCTCCCCCTCGCCCTCTGGCATCTCACCCTCCCTCGCTGAATGCCAATTAAATTCAAATGAAAACAATTATATGATCCGTGACTGAGCTTTAATCAAAATCTACTTAAAAATCGCACATCGAATGTGTGTCGAGAAAACAAAAAAACAAAAAATAAAAAATCGAAAGTGCCTCTAGACTTATTCCAGACCAGGTCGCTCACATACTTTGATTTTATCTCGGATCTCAGTACCTCAACGAAGCGAGAACTTAACATGGTAATGCTTCAAGTGTTCAAGCGAGTGTCCAACGAACAATATTGACAGGAAACATACTAGCGACGATGAACGAGCAAAGCCCCGGCGACTACGACGCTTAAGTCGTCGCGGTGGAACTACTACGGCCGCCACGGCCGGCGACTACTGTGTCGGCTACTCACTGTGCCTCTATAACGAATGCCAATCTGTCAATTAGTGTCAAATGTGGTAGAAATTTGTTTTCCCCACAGGTACTCGATACTCACTTGAATAGTTCGGATAGTAGAGTGGAATGAGTAACTTAAGCAGGTAAAAACAGACTGTTGCGTTCGCACGGCGACAAACTATGACTATGTCCGCGACACTTTGCCTTAGATATAAGCGAGACGAGCGACGAGCCTCAAAGTGGCGCATGCAACATTTTCGATTACACCGTTCCGATATCGATGGAATTCGATCTTTTTTCTGATTGTTGACTTATGCAAACTAGGTTTTTATGAGAAGCTTGTTTTCAGCGTGTTGTATTGATCTCGTCAGTTGGTTGTAATTTAAAATTGTTTTTGAGATTATTACTTTTATAGATTTTTTTTTTATTTTAGGTCGGGTTTTGGTGGATTGTTTTGGGGGGCTGTTACAGTTTGGACTGCGATAGCGAGCGATTATAAGAAAATTATTGTTTGCCGACAGAGAAATTATTTATTGAATGAGGGGTTTTGTTATCTTTTGCAATAGCCTGGGATGTGAATTTACGATTGCTGGGAAATCGAAAGAGAGACAGGCATATTTATGTAAGATGTAGGAAGGCTTAAAGAAACTGAACGGATTTGAAAACTGATTTGAAAATATTAAAAGAGAGGCTTAAACGTTTACGTATAGATCTCTTGAATAAAGGGGAATTCAGTTTACTCTGAGTAATTCGTAGTTTCTTCTGGGAAAAAAAGAATACGTATACGCCCGAGTAGCTTACGCTTATCTTCTATATATATAAAAGAACAGCTTAATTTTTGTGTTCGTTCGCTAACCAGGCACACTGGTTGATCGATTTTCCAAATTTTTTCTCTAAATGCAAGAGGTATTAGGGTAGAAGGTTTAGAAAAAATAAAATGTATATTTTTCAAATGCAATGAAATGAAAAACGGTGCCAATGTTAAAAACCATATTTTTTCACTACAAAAAAAAGAAAAAATCTGATCGATTTCAATTTTCGAAAATTGTCAAATCGAAAATATTTTAAATGAACATTTACAGCCCTATTAATAAAAATACCCTATCCACTGGATAACACACGTTATAGCTAGCACACGGATAGTGAAGTTGTTCGTTTGATAAATAAGTTCATTAATAAACTTATTTTTTCCTCGTGTTACTTATTCATCGAACAGCACCAAAATTGTAGTAGATAATCTAATATTTTTCTGACTTTGAAGGGTTGTTGTCAAAAGAGTGATGTCGTTTTCCAAATTAATTTGGGAATCAATTTCGTTTCATTTGTTTAGTATTATTTTAGGCAAAAATTAGTGACATTATATATATTTTGGAGAAATGACTTCGGTTAATTTGTTTCTGGGCTTATTATATTTAAATGTTCTTTTATTCACAACTTTAATAAAAGAAATATAAGGAGTTAAATATTAATTGGTCTACTCCTTTTGGCGTATGGAACAACATTACACACTATTGCCATCTTTCATTTTTAGTTTGACAGCCCAGCAACGAACACCCGTCAACCGTTGATTTGTTTTTGTATAGAATTATTGTAACATTTTCTTGATTTAGGGGTTGGAAAATTTTGCATTATAGGCAGACCTCATATGTGGATGCAGAAGAGGTTATTTCCCACTCCTATAATATTGCTATAGTTCATGGCTCTATTATTGCCAAAGCCACCCGACCCATGCCACCGCAAAGAAGTATCACTGATCGCCTTTTTTCGGTTTTGGCCGAGAAAATCTCAATATCGATGGCTATTAAGTTTTTCTTAAGTTTGTAAGCTTTAGTTGGACAAAAACCTCTCCAGTATTTTTCCATCCCAGCGACTGGCAACCACTTGTATGCCTTTTCTGCCATTTAGAAGAAAATGTAACAACTTTTGATGGGTAACGCGGAAAGGTAATCCACGTAAACACATAATTGAAGACATTTATTTGTTGGTAAAAGTGCAACAAAGCACTGCTGGTTTGTTTATTAAACACCATCACTATTTTTACTTCGTTTAACTTTTTTGTCGCTCGACTCGGTACGGTTAACGAACGAACACTTCACCCAAACCGCAACACAAAATTTTCTTCATAAACAAATTACATATGTGTGTACATAAATTTATTGTCAAATATTTTGAAAAAAAAAACATATTCGTTCCTTATACGCAAAAATCAATTAAATAAGTTATCCGTTTGCTAACAAGTGTCACTTAAGGCTAACACACGTTTATTAATAGGAATTCTAATTTGAGATACGAGTTAGTCTTGTGTTAGGGTTATTTTATGTTTATTAATAGGGCTGTTAGTATTTGCTATACAAACATATGAACATACATTATGTAGGTACACACATGGGCAAAGAAGAGAAGAAATACAAAAAAAGTTGCATCATTGTCGCCACAACCGTGTTCTTCTATGTATTCCGGCCAAATCCAGTTTCGCACCCAAAGGCTTGGAGCGTCGGCGTCCGTCGTGGTGTACGCTATCCTTCCAGACATAACAAGATTTTTGGTATATTCAACGCTAATATTATTCCATTCGCGATATTGTGGATATCATGGTTTCTGATTTTTCAAGTGCATCCAAGGCATGCTCAATGGGGTTGATGTCTGGGCTTTGTGGTGGAGTTTTAAGGAGGTGAGGTGTGGTATACAAGAGCCACAATACCAGTTTTATGTTCGGTATACTAAGGATCATTATCCTGTTGGAAAAAAAACGTTAGCAATGCCCAGATGTACCGCATCTTAAATTTTTTTTAAGAATAGCAATTTAAACATATTAATCATTACGCCTTCGATTATTTCTAATTTTCTTACCCCGGATGCCGCCATATATCCCCGTACCATATCACCCCCACCGCCATGCTTGACGGTCTTAATTGTACATTTTGAATTTAAGGCTTCATTTGGGTTTCTCCACACTTGCAACCGCCCGCGGATTTCTACCTCCATATTGTTATCGGCTGCTAATATACTGACCCAATGTATCTAATTGAAGGATCGCACTACTTCGAACTCGTACTCCTCCTAATAGTTGTTCTGCAGACAGACCAACGTGAATTTAGTTTTTTTTTCCTATTAATTTAGATGGCTATTAAGGCATATTGGTTACTGACAGGGTTAAAAGTGGGACCAGAAATTGAAATTGAAATACAATTAGTTAAAGAAAGGAAAATGAAAAGTAATTAGTAACTTTTATTTCTTTTGTGACAACATTGAGTAATACTTCACTAATATCCTAACGGCATATAATTTTGCTATCAGGGGTATCTTATGAAAAACAATAACAATTAATCATACTACTATTCCCAATTATATAATTTCTGAGTCCTGCAAACAAGCAAAAATGGAAAACAGCTTTGAAAGCTCTGAACACTAAAAAAACAAAAAATACGCAGTTTTCGGTTTGCATTAGACAATTGAATTTCTGACAATGATGACATCTACAACCAGCAAAATTTGGAAAACATTCTTCGGAAATTTTATATTGGCAAAAGAAGGAGAATCTGGTAAAATTTTGTTACACGTTGCTTCGTCCAAAACTGTGGCAACTCTGTTAAGTTATGGGAAAACTGCAAACTCAACATTAAATATAACACTAACAATTTCTTAAGAGCGGGTACAACTCTCATGGAGGAAAAACCTCATGGAAGAGTCGGAAAACTGGAAAAATCAAAATAATCATCGGGAATAAGATTTTTTGCTTGGAATTTTTTTGTTTTAAAATGGGTTTTCAAATGGAAACATGCAAGTTCTTGATGAAAACCTCGGAAAACTCATTGGTTTTCAAAGGGGAAATTGTTATTGTAGGTGCACTGATTTTCAAATGGCAAATTGGAATTTTTTTTATTGGGAATTCGGCAAACTCTGCCAGAGCACGAAGAACTTCATTGGTTTGTTTGTATGTCCGGTAGGGATTCTTAATCCGCTCAATCCTTAACGCATTTTTATAAAATTTTCAATGTAGGTATAGCCTGAGTAAACTCAAATTTTTGGGACAATCTAACGGGAAATTCAGCAAATAAAGACGACAATCGTAAGCTTTCTGGAATTCTGATTTTTGTGAAATAGTCAAAACACACCGGAAGAACGAAAATTTGTTCAATTTCACAACGAAATTTTCATTTTACTGCATGCTTTAATGAAAGTAGAAAGTTAGTTGTAAAGTTTGGAAAAATTCAAATATGTAATTCTCTATTTCAATTCGATTCAAGCAAATCGCAGGGCATGTGGAACAAAGCCTTCAATTACGAACTCAGCCAATATCTGTGTTAATCATACATACTTATTCTGGAGTTGCTGTGAAGGGCGGCGAGACGAAGTTCGCGGGGTTAGCTAGTAGGTATACTATATTCCGACTTTTCAAATTCCTTTCTGTCTGAACCTAGCACCAGCAGATCTGTTTCCAAGCTTTTAAATTGTTTTGTTCAAAACCCAGTAGTGCAGTAGCGCAGTAGCGCATTCTGTTACTCCAATTTTACAAGACTTTACTGACGGTTTCGATCTGCAGTTTACATCTGAATGTAACAGAGGATATTTTTCTCTGCCTCGTTTCCGAAGACAGCCAGACAAATTGATGACGAAAACCATGACTGAACTCACTAGCAGACCGGTCTCAAGAATTTTTTTTTTAAAGAAATTTGCAAACAAAAACATTATGTTAAGACTAAACAGCACTCATTTAAGCCATTTAATAACGTTGTCGTCGAGTGTTAAGATGACTTATTCCGGAGAGGTTCGCATTTTCGAAAGTCAGGTAGCCCTTAGCTTTCTTTTTCAACATTAGGTGATTGCTTTGAAGTATGATTTTGCGAAATGAAAACTCCAGAAGAAGTCGTCATTTATATGTACAAGAATCATGAGCAGTCGAACCCGACATTTTAATATGTTTAGATCTCTTTCTGTGAAAGAACCTAAGCTTCAATGTAAATCGGAATGGAAAAAGTAAATGCTTAAGCACTACCCCATCAATCAGTCACTGATCGACTAAAATGGAATTGCTTTCCGAGGGCCACAAATCAACAACAATTAATCAAACTTATCTTTTACCTGACGAGTTCTGACTCCTTATTTTAATTTTCAAAAATCCCTTACTTCCTTAGTTCCCTTAAAAACATTTCAACACTCCTTTTTATATCAAGAATTCAAGATCAGCTCCACAAAAAGATTGATTGTTCCGGTTTTTGAAAATGTCTTTCTCCCAAAGCCCGGCTCAGTAAATTGCCCAAAATTCAAATTTCCTGTCGATTCTGCTTTTTGGCGCATTTAATGACTCAAAAAAAAAAACATTTTTAGCAAGGCAACATCATCAATTCACATTAAAGCAATTTACACTACGTGAATCGTAATACCCGAGACTCGACGGCTGGTGTCTGTTTCAACTCTCAAATGATTTCCATAACAAACTGCTAACGTTACTTGATCCATCATTATTCACTTACAAGTGATTTTCTTACTGTTGTTTTATTTTTCGTCCACATAAACGTCAAAGAAAACTATACTTTAAATCGACATTAATTCTCCACTACCAGTTTGGTCAACCGGATGTCAGTCTTTAATCATCCTATGGCGGCTACTCCGCATCGGTTTACGGAGCGACTCACCCATTTTAATGGAAGTAGGTTGTTCGTTTGTAAGTCGTTAACGATAACGAGAGTAAAAATGTGTTCTTTTTTATTTCTCTTGATGATGTGACATAGTTGAAGTTGTTTAATGTCAAAGTTGTATTCAAAACTTAAAATGTCAAATAGTAGAAATGCACAGCTGTCATTGATCTTAATCAAAGAATTTGTAAGGAGATTAATTAATCGACGACGACGATGTCTGTTATCCTGTGACTTTTGAAATGGAAATCAACCAAAGTGACATGGACTTAACGAGCTTGATGCAATTTATGACTTGGGCATTAAAACTCGACTGTAAAATGGTTATTGATCGTTATGATAATTAGTGTTTGGCGATATCAATTACGGTAATCAGGAAAATAGGTGGTGTTAAATAATGATTTTACGTAAGTTCCCTCTCCTGAAAAATGTCATGTCATCTCATCCTTGACAAAAGAGCTTATCTCTGCCAACAAGCAAATATCAAATTATTAGCTATTCTTATTGAAATATATTTGATCCCCTGAGTGGAACTGTCAAAATCTCAATTAATCCATTCAACAAATATTCTAATCACCGTCACAAAACTCACCCCCAAAGACGACACCAGGACAAAGCTTATGCTAATGTTGCAAAAAGATGATTTCATTAATTGCCTCACGTAGAACATTGTAAGAGGGCCATCAATAACAAAAGAGGATGACAATGATGCGACAAGAGATGACGTTAAACATTAGGTTTCATTGTTTTACCACGCTTCTACAAATCATTCCTAACTCCTCCTCCACCCGACTTTGAGATTACAACGGGTGGATTAGAAATGTGTAACGTGAGAGTACCTTTTCGGTTTCAGCTAGTTTTGTGAGTGTTATTTGAACTGGTTTAAGGGAAACAGAGAAAGGGCTTACCCGTCCTTTGGAAAAAAACTCAAAACTTCGCGCCTTCCTAGACTTAAGTCCATCCCTGATACACTTTGTTTAGCTATCCAAATTTCTGCCTCCTTTATCAAACATTTGGACCTTGGAGCAGTCGCGCGTAACACATATTTAAATGTTTTTGTTGACAATGTTCACTCTTACGATACGACCAATGCCGCCGGTCGACATGCGTTGTCGCCAACACAACCACCTCTCCCTATTTATGTCATCAGGATATTACTTCGTAGATTGTTCGTACTCTCCTAAAGTGTAGTGTAATAAATTGTTCCACAAGTTGAGAAAAAAACCCTTTTTTGGGGGAAATCGTGCATTATGCTTTTGTCCTTGCCCCAGGAGAAGGCGGTTTCAAAAAAGAGGATATCCATGAAGTGGAAATTAAACTTGTCGCGCCAAAAACTTGAAAGACATCAACTGAAAACCATAAAACGGAAAGAACCGTGTGTTTCCTTCAATTCCCAAGGACCAAGGTTGGAAGGGTGTTTACCCAACTCATTCGATCATTACAGAATTACAACAGTATATATGGCGAAGCACTTTATGGAAAACTTATACTTTTATTTGTCCTGTTTGTTGGCATGAACAAACAAAAGGAAACTGTGAACATGGGGTATGGGGTAATGTGAGAAAGACATAAGGTCTGAGTTTTTGGTCTTTGACATGGGATGTGTGTATAATTGTGGAACAGGAAAATCTTGAAAAAGTTTTTAAGGACGATACCCACGAGGTTTGAAGATGTGCTTTTTTGTTTCAATTTGATGTTGAAGGGGGGAGTTGGGAAATTATATCGTTGTAAGAGGATATTATTAGATCTTAGATATTAGACAAAATATCCGATACTGCGAGGATGGGGAGAGAGTGTGAGAACGATGTAGATTTAATTTTCTGATTAGGTTAAAGGGAGCTTACGCTGTTATGGTTTTATTACTTTACATCGAGTTTCATAATTATTTGAAAGAGTAAGGTTCGGAGGACTATGAATGAGCAATAATTGGGTTACGCAAACTTTATATTAGACTCATTTCGATGTTGTGTTATTCACTTTGGAAAACTATGAGGTTGCGTTAGTTAAAGTTCTGAAATATGGTGAAGTTACATCACATTTATCATACTCCGGTGCTTGATTTCCCCTTGATTATACCATTTTTGCAAATATCTCAGAGTCAAAATCATTTCGCGTTACTAAGAATCAGGGGTGCCAGCACGTAACTTGTTACAATCGAGCTTTGTTCATCGTCTATCAACTCGAAACAAATATTTTTAGACAGCACGTAACTTGAAACGAGTTTTTGCTTAAAATTTTCATTGTGAATCATTAAATCGAAAAAATGTCAAACATTTTTCCATACAAATTTGTAGGTAATTTTTCAAGTCAATACAAAAATTATATTTTTTGATGCTAAATGTGAGGATGATTCATCCTGGATGAAGAAGGGTCCAATGCAATATTAAAGAGAAGATTTTCTTGTGACAAAGGTAATCTTTTAGAAATGAGTGATAATGGGGAATGCAGCAGAAAGAAGTGCAGAAATACGGTTTAACAATAAACATTTGTCATACAATCAGTAAAAATACATTTTGATCTTTGTTTATGGCCCGATTTGGTTTGGGTTCCATATTTTTTCCTAAAAGAAATGCTTGCTCGATAACTATTTTCTGTCGAGTATTTTTTTCTGTTTCAAACGTCTATTTCAAAATTGTATGCTGTGAAATCTGACGATACAATCGAGTTCATTCGATTGAAACAAATTACGTGCTGCCACTGCTCGATTGTATCGAGTAAACTCGATTGTATCAAGTTACGTGCTGGCACCCCAGGCTTCCCAGGCTCACATCCCTCCTCTGTGGAATTGCAACGGCAAAATATGATGAACTCATTGTGCAACAAAAAACTGCTTCTAACCCAATTCTGCCACTGTCCATGAGGGCTATTGCATCAATAAGATCGAATATCTTGAAATTCTCTGTATGTGAATAACTAACCACCTCTTGTGGATCGAGCACATAAGCGATGTTGTGAAAAATGCCGCAAGATGTTTGGTTTTTTTTTTTTAGATGATGCAAGAAATTTTATTTCCCTTCTGATCTGGTTGCAATCTACAAGTCGTACATCCGTCCAAAGCTTGAGTACCTATAATTCCCATCCCTGAGCCAGGTATTCCAGTAAAATACTTGATGCTCTTGGATGGAATAAAAACAAGAGCGTCGACCTTGGATCACCATTATCGTAACGTATTGTGTTTATCACTCTTTTGACCTTGCTTTTACGATCAACGCTCCTTTTCTTAAACAATTCAGCTGCGATACCCTCGTTTCCAGGAATGCTCATGAGTTTGCCTCGAGCCTAACTTCCGAAGCACTGTTGGTCAAATCGTGAGTAAAACTACGTCGAAAAACATAAAAACACAAACATCCGAAGCTTAATTTAAGTTTTATTCCCAGTTATCATCAATTCTTACATGCAGTCCCCACTCGGAATTTCTATGTAATACTTGAAAATACTTTAACTGTCAAAACACCATTAATTCCCCTCCTAAACGCAAAATCCTTAAACATTATCCTCAACGACAAATTCCTGCATTCTTTGGCATTTCTCAAACTTATTGGCCAACCAAACCACTGAGGACTCGACCGTACCCTCTGCTAATTATTTGTTTATCCACTGGACCTATAAATTTATATACATTTCTAAAAGCTTAATACGAATGACCAACCGCACAAAATACATCAACTATTTTCATCGGCTGAACGGGGGTCTACCGTAAACCTACTTAAAATGTCAACTCAAAACCCATAAGCTTCATTCCAGAATTCCTTCATAGGAACACAACCCACACACATTCTTCTTCTCATTCTCATATGTCTCCTGGATGAAAACATTTAATGAAACCAATATAAATCATAAAAGTCACACCAAAAACAAAAGCCCCCCGAAACTGAAACTTACAAAAACACGCACACGCTTGGAGAAAACTGTCATCGAAGCCATTTTATACCGTTTTGCCACCCACAAGGCTGTCGAATAATAAAAGAACAAAAAAGGACACTCTCGAAAAATCTACAAAGGCCTCCACAGCAGAGTTCTACTGCTGTGTCTTGTCGGCTGTATTCGTCGTCGTCGACGACGCTACCGTTGTCCTGAAAATTAATTGCTGGCCATAAATCAAAACAGATTTTTTTTTGTTCTTTGGTCTACAGTCTGTGTTCCTTTCCATCCACAAATCCTTATTCTATTAATGTTTGGAATTGTTGATGGTTTGTTTTTGTTTTGTGTTTGTGTCCATCCACGACTTTTGGAGAGAATTTGTTGTTTCAATTTAAGGTAAATTTAACAAATCACTGTAAATTAAATTTCGGACATGAGAGGGCGACCATTGACTGCGTTTTTGAAGTTCAAGTGTAAATAAACAGAAAATGTACGCACCGATGGCCATGATGAGTTTTTAGCAGGGAACATGTGTGTTTTAATTTGGTGACAGGAACTAGGGAGTCATTACGTCGGAAGTAGACATGTTATTTATGTTGTGTTGGGATTTTTTTGAGCCGAAGGACTAGAATTTGAAGTGCACTTCGACGTCAGTGACCACACAATATTCGGTTGAAAGTGGGGGTTGAACGCTCTTCAGAAGGCTTCATACATTTCGGACGCAATATAAGCTCTGGTTAAGTGAGGCAGAAGTCCTAAAAGAGCTCAACTGTTTCATATTATTACAGTGAGAAGTAGTAAAAAAGCTCTTGAATATAACTTTGAAAAGTTTATGAAAAAGCAGAAACCCTTCACATTTTGGTAAATTATTTTCCCCACAAACTCAATTTTAGCAGTTTTTTAGAAGCAAGGAAAAAAGTACGTATACGCCCCGAATGCCTCGAGTTAAAGCCTTTTTGATTTCGGACCTACATTCTAATTAGACAAACACATACAGCTCATATAGTTACCAAATTGAATATTTGACTCTCACAGCATCCACCCCCTGTGAAGGCGGTGGCGTAGAGAAAGACTTATACAATCAGGGATTTGTATCAAGCGCATCTTGTCTCTTTTGGGTGTATAGTTTTGAACCCATTCGCTTGACCCAGCCGGCCGTTTTTACAGTTTGGGTATCGCTAGTGTATCTCACGAGTTTCCCACGTTCTTAAATCGCTGTTAAGACCCCAAGTACAAGGCCATGAAGTTGTGATTAAGTGATACCTGCCTTAACTATCAGATCCAGAACTGTGTGAAATGATAGAATAACTTGGATGAGCTCTTTCCTCTTTCGAATGGTATATCTGGTTGGGGTTGCGTCTGCGTTTTGCGGATAGGTTTCAGGAGCTTATATGAAGCTTAGATACAACTTATCGGGCGTGCGTTCTTTCTCCCAAGCTAGTTTTCATATTTGCCATCCTCGTTGGCAGATTTTTCATTTTTCAGCTTTTAGATGGCTCTTTCATCCTAATCTTTATTGGAATGAACCTAGGTTTTCAATGATTCTGCCTCATCCATATCATCATAAAACGGTTCATAGGTACTTCTTAAGCTACAATAGCTTCCGCTTCCTACTTTATTTTGCCGCGTTACTCACGCGAGGACTAAAGTCTGACGCACTAACCTTAAATGTTGCACTTTCAGCATTCCTGCTAACATGATATGCCATTACTTTTCTCAGGAACAAGACCAGTATTGGAGGTTTAAGCAGTGTTGGGATATTCACATCCATAAGTCAATACACCCAACCACACTTCGTGCATACACCTCGTTTTCAAATATGTTTTTAAGTGTTTAAAATCAAAATCTGCATGAAGCGGTCTCTCTTATATTTAACGAGTCTCCTTTGACCCCCGACGAGAAAAAAATCAAAGCTTAAAAAACATCAGTGGACGTTGATTAATCTAACTGACAGCTTGTCGTATGCCCTATTCACACCAACCAGACAAAACATGCGGAACTAAAATTTTCAACACAACCATCAAACCCTTGCAACACTTCTAATCGATTTCTTACAAAGTCTTAAAAATCAATCAAAAACGAACATAAATCCAACTTGTTTTGATTGATTTCTGATAGAAACAAGGTGAGGGTTGTGATCTCGTCATTGACACGAGATAAATAAACTGATGCTTGAGTTGCTGCATCAATCTCCATACACGACATTCTTATCACACTTTTATTTTATTTTTTTAAGAAAACGAGTTTGACTGGGTCCGGCTATTACAGTCTCTGTAGTGAATGTTGTAGATTACTTGGCGGCTGAAAAATCTTAATCTTGTCAAAAAATTTTGCTAGTGCAAAAGTGTCCCATATTTTCGGCACTCATATGCAACCATTTGGTCGGCCTACACTCGCGTGATCGCAAACCGCCCATGTATTATGTTGTCTGCTGTATGTTGAAAAGAGTTTTTGGTATCTAGCTCGCCCTATCATGTCGACACATCTCAGCTAGCAAATGTCCCACGTGATTTCGGAATTGGTTGCACACTTCCCAACTCGTCGTCATCGTGTATTCGAAAAGCATGCATGTTGCAAATGAACCTGCTGCACCTTGTCTCTCGGTCTCGGTGTCACTTTCATCCTAGAGAAAGTTCTAAAATAATTTCGTGAAGCTAAGCTCACCAAAAAAAACAAGCCAAACTGGTGCCTGCAGAATTGCATAAGTCTCGTTGAGTGACCCTCAGGGCTGACTTTTGGTTGCTTTCAACAACCAGCAACGAACTTGCAGAAATATAAAACGACAAAGACTAGACCAACCCATTGCACAAGTAAGTGACTTTACTGATTGTTTCCGGTTGCCTGGCTGCCAACAACCAGCGGAGACGGTGAGTTAGCTGCCAGCAAAGCTAGTGGCGCGGTAGCACAAACAAGGTGCAACAAAACAACTTGAGTCTGGAACTGAAATCCGTTCGTTGGAGTGTGCGGGGCACTCTTCCCAAATGGGTACCAATTTGACACGAAAGTTGCCTAGTTGTTTGAAGTAATCTACACTCCCGAATACGAGTTTATTAGACTAGGGTCGACCCGTGATTCAGGGAGCGGGAGGTGAGGATATGGACAACTATGTGAATTGTGAGACAGGTAGACAGACAGACAGTCGAACATGGTTCCAACACAACTGGTTTATAGTGAGACCTATCGGGGATTCGAGGATTTCTGTGCGGATTTGAATCAGACTCTGACTGATTCGTGTTGGTATGGAGATCACGTTGAGATCTTGCACCGATTTGCGTGTGTGGCTTCAACACTCTGCAGTGGGCTGAAAATTGCCGTACGGGGCACTGACAACCACAGCGAAAACGACAACGACTGACACGAAAACGATGGCGTTGTGGTTGACTAATAAAAATGTCTAATTCACACGACGACCGACGACGAGCATGTTTGAATGAACCTGGCGTAGAGTGTGGAGCTACAAATTTCCAACGTAATTTGAATATGGTTTGTGGGTAATTGCCGAGAGGCACATACAAACTCTGTAAAGTGTTCTGAGTGTGACGAATGTCAAGAGTTTTTTTTTCTTCCTTATGTGCGATGCACAGTCGCAGTTGGGTCACACCGTGAAGTGACATTTAACGCAGCTGATTAGCATCTAATGTGGGCATAATAAGAGTGTGATGGTGCAAAACAACGAAGTCAATGTACGAATTATGGTGTTAAATGGAAACGAAGAGGAATGCGGATGTATGGCGGTGATGAGAAAAATCGCAAAATTTCACAAGTGACAGTGTTGACGGCGTGCGAGATCGCATCTTGATTAATGGGGTTGGCGGAAGATTAAGTAAGATTTTTTTCGGCAATTTGTCGGTGCAATCTGCTCGCTGAACGTTTCTACTAAATTTAAAACGAAAGGAAAAATATTGTTTGCGAAGTGATCTAATCCCATCTTTGGATTTGCATTGAATTTTAAAATGTGAATTCGCCGCTTCGATTGCAATAGAATTTTTAAGTGTTTTCGCAAAACTGCTTTGATGTTTATCGAGCTGTAAAAACTTCAATTGATGTGTCCGATCGTTGTAGAGCCATAGGAGCTACTCGTAAAAAATTTAAAAGCAAGCGAAACTTTTATCTGCTTCGATCTTTGACGAAATAATTGTGTCATTCAAAGCTTCGCATTGAATTTATATTTTTTGCAAGTCGTTTCTAATGCCTTTGAACATCTCAAAATGGTTTGCAGTAGTAATTTGGTTTTGATCAGACTCGACAACTGTGAACGTGTTGAATGCGAATTCCGAAAACACAAAAAAAAAATAAAACTAGAATTACGTTTCGAGCATCGCAAAGTTTTGCAAAGTTGGAGATGCGAATATTTGCAACCAAAAACAACTGAAAATTGTTCATCGAAAAGGCAATAGGTGAATTTGCAAAACTCTTTGTTAGTCGTTCCCAAATTGATTTACTGTTTTCTAAGCTTGCACAACGAGCGAAACTACATTGCGAAAACTTGCAAAAGCTGCAGGTGCAAACGTTTCAATGAAAAATTGCAATTATTTTTACAGTATTTCGCAGAACTTTCTTTTGCATATTTAAAAGACAGTTATAGTAATAAAACATTTTTTATATTTTTTTATAAGTGAAAATATGTTATTCAAAAATACCCCTTTTCAATGTTGACATCAACTTGCCTTAAATGACGTAAATGGCAGTTTAATTTTCTCCTTACAAGTTTTCTTTTCGTTATTAGTCATTTTCATGAAGTGTAATTTTGAATGTGTGAAAATCCATTTACGTAACAAACTCAAAATTCGCGGAAATACTATTGAATGCCGAAAACCAAAACTAAACACAACTCATATGTCAAACTGTCACCCAATGTCATGCCAACTAAGTGTAATTTATTTCACCCTGACCAGGCGGAGCAGTTTAGGTGTCGACGCACGACGATATACGACGACGCAGACGCACGCAGAGCAACACAAACCCTCAGGCCTTAGGCCAAGTGTACAAAAAAAAGTTTCTTGTACTGTCTGTTTCAACAACAAACCCGTTAATATGAATTTATCTCTCTCAATCATTGTCGAACAAATTACTCACCCAAATAAATGATGTGGAGGCAAATTGATCACCTCTTCTCGTCTTACGAAATATGATCGCTCCATTTAAAGTAAATAAATATGGTCCATGTTGACCAAACAAAAATCGTATGTATGCCACCAGCTTCGAGGCACTCTTTCGCTCAATTACTTAATTACGATCGTTCGAGGCAGTGTGCCCGAGATAAAGGATAATAAATTAACGGTTATCATGCGACAGTCCACATTAACACTAATTTATCAATTTCCATTGGCTGGACGACGCGCGACGTGTCAAGACTCTAAATCATAAATACTCGAACAAAAGCGTTCTCAACTGAAACATGCGGAACCTGTGTGGTTGTATAGACTATAGAGCCCCGAAAATCGATCGATCTTCGAATTTGCAAAATTGATCGAACCATTCAAAATCTCTCTGAAAATTTGTATTTGCCACTTAATTTCATTAAGCCGCATCGATCAATTGTGTGTTTAGAGCTCGTTGTACATTCAGTGAGCAAGTCCCATAAACTCTCCGACTTTTCGACCTAATAACAGTCTCATAAAACTCATTTTAATAAATTTTCCTACCGTTTTGATGGCGTTTTGCTTAAGCCTAACCTGACTGCAATTTGCACAAGCGCAGCTACTCGTAAATATTTCTTGCTACACAAAAGATATGGCACGGGTTGTGGTCTGTAATAAGTCTGTGTAGAGTGCATGCTGGTGCTGTGTGGTTAAGGTGACCAGAGAGTGCACATTGCGCAATGAATTCTGTGTACACTGCCAGGTTCAATTTAGTTTGATTGAACGCACTGCAGGCAAGGCAAATGTTGCTGAAATGATTGTGTAGAGCGCAGACGAAAAAATTGAGAGCTTACCAACAATCATTGGTCACAAATTTCATTTTGCTATCGATTTTTTGCAAGATCAAATTTCATATTGATTGTTTGAAAACAAAGGAAACAAGTCTTTTGGGACTGTTCGCTTACTACTCGTGCATGAAGTGATAAAATGTTGAGTTTATCTTAGTGAGGTTAGGTCACTTGACTGTGGGAAAATTTGCTATAAAAATTGAATAGACAAATCTGAGACTTTACACCTATCAAAAGTTTGTTGTTGTCTGGTGTAAACACTTCCGGTGTTTTATTTGCGTGAATACGAGCTATTAACAGAACGAGTGGAAATTTCTTGAAAATTTGTTTAAAGCGAAAGTTCAAAAAAACCTTCTGCTGTTTCTTTAGCTTTCACATTTTAACGTTTATTCTCACTTGATTGAAATCAATGAACCTTATTTTCTAAGCGATTTTGTATAACAGCTTAAATAAATCCAAGAGGGAATGAGACAGGATTGAGGGCGATAGAGAACGGTAAAAAAGAGAGAACTAAGACATCTTTAAGGTTGGTATCTAACGATCAGTATGAACACTTATGTTCGACTCTTGAGTTTCAAAGACGCAAGTAAACACAATTTTTGTAAATTCCCTTAACTAAACAACTTCCAGTCAAAAAAACATGATCTTGATCATTCAGAATATAAATTAAGAAATTAGCAATTTTCTCCATCTGTGCGATCTTTACAGGCTGGTTCAGTTAAGTTTTTATACCCATGTTGCTACAAGCTATGTTTCGCCAGCTTCTGTAACACGCGCTGTTCGATCGTATGGAATTAATCGCTGCTGTTGCATCGATTATTCGAATACAAACAAGCAAGAAAATCTATGCATCACTTATTTCTCACTTGTGTTCAACAAAAAGTGATAAAGTAACATGAAATCCCGGAGGCGTGAATCGACTCAGAGAGTCAGAATCAATTCATCTTGACACTTTTATGGGTAATTTCTGTGTAAATAAATTGTAATTAATCGATCGATAAAATTTGCATCTGTGGCTCTGTTTTTTCGCTGGACAGAAAGGAGTTCATAGATTATAATTGTTTACGACATTGCGACGACGGACGGACGCGACACGGTCAACACACAGACTGACGCGCGTTCTGTAGACTTTCATTTGAGAGAATTTATCATCAGACTTGCCACCCAACTTCTTGATATCGTCGACGACACCGGCACCGGCTGGAATGTGAATGTGTCGTGCCATGACAAACTAAATTGCAATTAGGAATAATTTATGAAGACCATATATTAATTTTGGCTATTAATTTAAATGGCCATCCGGCGACAAAAGGACATAAACCGAGCCAACCGAGTATGTGTGTTGCACTTGAATTGGCGACAACCAGTGGTTTGGTGGCTGGAGCGGTGCCCTTTTTTCAATATAAGGTGCTATCTACTTGCTTCGAACATCCTATCCCCACTCCCACTCAGGACGTTGGGTTGTTAAAAAACGGACACAAATGTGTCTTTGCATGAGAGCAGGTTGTTGTTTGCAAGACTTGTGTGGCAATGAAACATTTGTGGGTGGAGGTCGGTCGGTCGGGTGGTATTTGGGGATTTATATTTTTATATTCTGTAAGCATTATTTTGAGTTGTAAAATAAAATTTTAATGGCCAAAATTCTTACAATGGATTTCATGTTGTAAGCTCGTTGGCGAGTACTTTTATCTTTTTTCTTCTTAGGTTCCTAATTTTATAGCCCCAAAGGGCAGGCGAAATTATGCGATTTATGGATTTTTTCAAAAAAAATAAAATAATAAAATATGCGTAGAAAATTAAATTTTATGTTTAAAAGGAAATGGATTTTACATTTTATGGAGTTGTTTGACAAATTTTAACCAAAATTAATTTCTGTGAGATAGTCTCGTCTTCGAAAGGAATATGCTGCCGTTGATAGGTTTTTTGTGTTATTTACATTGTAGGCACTGGTAAACGTAGTTAAGGACTGTTTAAATCAGGGTCTTGTAGAAAAAACCCATTTGTGAGACCAAGTATAGTTCATTCCCAGATATCCAGGAGTGTACCTATCGTTTTTAGGGCTTACACTTGTCCTATATGTATACGACGTACGTGAACTACTTAATTTCCACGTAAATTTCTACCAGCAGGTAAACATCCTATATCAAACATCCTATATCCCCCCTTCACTTCAGAATAAACCCAACAAAAAACCATCAGTTGATTAGAAAACTTGCCAGTTTTATATAAACAAGCCCAAAAGTTAGTCCATTGACAATTTCCCTAAAGTTATCACTTAAACACTTCACCTCGTCTAAAATTTATCTATACCTTTATCTAGCATCAGGTGTCCTCTCCTTCCTCAAAAGATGACGACGACCGCGACGTCCACAAAGAACAAGTATTCAAAATAAGTATCATATTTGACGATGGGTATACTTTGGATCACTTTGTTGTAAAATTTATCTCCAAAGTCAAAGTCTGGTTGAACGCATTTCATATTCATTACTCTTAAAATCTACCAGTTTGAAATTTCTTCAAACTGAATAACATCAACACTGGAACCGGAAAAAAAGAACAAAATTAACAAAAGCGGCTTCCTTCGCTTAATGTCTTTTTATACAGAAGAAAAACCCAAAAATCGTCGTAAATTTCCCTCGAGGAGCATAAACTATGAAAACAAAAAGTTTTTCTGTTGCTCTGCGCTCCTCAAAATGTTAAACTTTCAACTTGACTCCGTGGCAAATGGAAGAAGTTTGTTTTTTGTATTCGTTTCGACTTCCTAAATAACCAAATGGAATGAGATTTCAATTTGCTTTAAGTTATTTTTAGTTTTTTTGAACCTTTTCGTTCTGTATAGACTTATTGTGCCAAAATATCATACTTTAGTACCTTTGTTTGGGGAAAAGGAATTCCCAAAAGGTTAAAAGGTTTGGGACCTCCGATTGTCAATTTGCATAAAATGTGTTTGTTTGTTTTTTGTACAAACAAAATCAAAAAAAGTCGGGAAATTCACTTGTTTTCATTCGTTTTGATTGTTTTTATATCTCTTTTTGCCCTGAAGGAACAAATTGACTTTATTCTTCTGGCATGAACCGGAAATACAACTCGATTTTCTGTTTACGTTCAATGAATGCAACGTGGAAAATGACAAATGATTTCATTTGAACCTCTTTATATTTTTCTTTAACTTAACGAAACTTTGAAAAACAGAACCAAATGGTATTGTGAAGCGATTGGATGTGGTATCAAATGATTAAGGTGTCATTGTGTAGACAAAAACTGTTTCTAGGGCACTATTGGAGCACAATTTCAATTAAGTACTTCGTGTCTTATTAGTAAAGGCTCAAAAACGCCAAAATAGCCAAAAATCGTACTTTTTCAAAGAGAATTCCATCAAAATAAAAACATTTTTCGCTAACATTTCTTACTGAGCATTAAATTCGACATTTAAACTGTAACACTATTGGAGAAAAAATTAACTTTTTAAACAGAAAATAATTAGAAAACAATGAATAAAATTTGTATTATTGATAAACAATTTTTCTTATGATGCGATATTTTTTTTTAATCTCTTCATTTATTTAGCACGTACTTGTTCTCAACACATAACAATCAAAACATTTTGAAAAAAACTTTGATCAGACACATTTTATTTCCAAATTAAGAGATAGCCAAATCTGCCTAAATTTGAAAATTCAAATCAGTAACGGCCCTATTAATTTGGCGGAAGTCACGTTTTTCATAGGAAGGTGATTCTCTCTCTCTTAGCAGGATGCATTTAGTTTGAAATTTTTCCTCTGCAGTTGGGTGGCGCTTTAAGCAGTACAAATTTTCAGTTTCAGTCCGGAACACTCTTAACAGTGTTCTCGAACAAAAATATTCCATAATAACACTTTTCGAATTTTTGATCTAAAACTCTCAACCACTTATCGGCTCTGTGAACCTGGCACCCGAATGTTTCTTTATTTATTTTGATAGGCGAGGGTAGGCAATTGATTGTAGTGATAGTGAATTAAAATTTGGTTTGTAATATATTGAACATCAAAAAAATGTCAGCCCTCCAAAATTTCCAACTTTTCACTACAAACCTCTATGAGGGTTGCTTCGTTTCTCGTCAAGTAATTTTTTCAGATTAGAAGTTTTTCTCGCTTAGTACATTTGTGTGGTCAAGACATTGTCTCTTGATACAATGCTTAATGGCGCTTAAAACACTGTAATGCTCACAAAATATAAAGTTTTTAAATAAATTGTGTCGCTCAATTCACGTTAAACTTTTTTCTAACTAACAAAAAATGTAAATAAAAAAACTACATATATACAAAACCAGCTGACCCGCGAAACTCATCTCGCCTCTCTTCAGATGATGATGACACACTGTGGCGTATGAGCACTTTCTTTTTATATGTTTTTTCATTGGTAATGTGAGTTTTTAAATTTCATATTCTACGTTTGGATAAATGTTTACTTTCTTCAATCATTTTCAGTTGTCCTCAACTTCTAAGGGCTTAACTGTGATTGTGAAAATGGCTTGGGAACAGTGTCGATCGATTAAGATCTCTTTTCCGCGCAATGACTGTTGTATTATTAAGTTTAACATCGATATTTTTTGCAGCGAAATTGTAGAAATTATTAATGTGATAAAACAAGGTTTGGCGGGTGAGCTAGTATGATAAGAAAGTATTGTATAGCCATCTCTTGCTCCTAACTACCTACTCACCAATTTTGAACCAACCAAATCGGTACACCCGTTCCTAGAAATTATTTACATGGTAAAAACGTTCAGCGGTGCAGCTTAACCGTTCTAAGAAATTACTTATATGGCAAAACAACGTTTACCGGGTCAGCAAGTAGAATAAAAAGTATCATACATACCTACACAAAATGATTGGAATGAATGGATGAATGAATGCATAAATAAATAAGTCATGCCGGGTTTATTTGTTAATCTAAACCATCCAAGGAGCCACCTGAACGCAAACAAAAAATCATTCAAACGGGTCCAGCCGTTTAAGAGGAATTCAGTGACATACACACGATAACAGCAATAAACAAAAGATAAAATGAAAAAAAAATTATTTCAATTACATGACAACAAATGGAGTGTAATTCATAAGCCACAAAAATGGATCAAGTTCAAGTGCTCAGTGACATTTTGGGTAAAACTATTCGACATCTAACAAATTTTTTTTGTGGAAGTCTGGTTTCTTTAGGTTTAGGCAATAAGATTTTTAAAAATGTCGGTTTGCATAGTTTTACTTGAGGATAATACAAATTTCAGGGAGCAACGTTATTCCAGTGAGAACACTAACTTGGCGGTTGTATACAATTTTATTTTCTCTCTAGTTTCTTTTGTATACATGTACCTACTCAGGCCAAAGTAGTTCTACATCAAAAAGTTATTTTCGAAAAAAGTGTTGCTTAATACATTCTTACGGGAAGGTTTCGGTATATATGAAGGTATGAGGTTATTCCAGACATGAAACAACCTTTCTTCTCAACATAACTTGGCGTCGACAAAACAAGTTTTAAATGTCCACTGCGTTGTCTCGACCTGCTATGACAACCATTTAAAATTAAATACGGCAAAATTTCATGAACACATTCGGCCATGAAAGGAAACACGTTTTGAAAGCATACTATCTTGTTGACCACTTCAAATCATATGAGAGGTGACCAGACAATGCGTTGGAGTCGCTCCTATGTCAGACCACATGTCTAGAGGTCGCTGGGTGGCCAGACCATAATATCATTCAAGTTCTAAATCAACAAACTTTGGTCTCTGAGAAAGATAACCGGGCCAAACTGATAGTCAAAAAAAAAGTAAAGAGTCCTTGGATGTTTGATTCGAAACTTCTCGATCCAAGGCGCTGCTATCCATTAGACATGCCAGCCGTTGCAAACTAGATCAGTGTCCAAAGTCCTTACACAACTCATGGACGTTACGTATACCAAAAGTGACAAACTTTTCTCGCACAAAAGTGCCACTCTTCTTAAGAATAGATTATTGGGGATTTTTGAATTTTGAAGAGAATCCTTTCAAACGACTTAAATTATTATTAAAAGTGAAGACCCACAGGCAGACTGATAATCAGTAGTAGCTTCAATCTGTCACTAACCCTTTCGCAGTAAGAACAATTTTTTCATTAAATCAACACTAAATAAATAAAATAAATAAATGATCTGCTAACGCACAACTTACTCACCCACTCCTATTCGATTTCCAATTACATTTATTCTGTAGGCTGCAGTGACTAACCGCTGACAAACGCCACAAGAATTACAAAAGACCGATCTGTTTCTGTGTTGCTTTTACAACAAATTATACATTTAGTACCTAGGTTTGTAAACAACATTCATCATCGGCGAGACGATTGGCGTCGAAACATCAATAAAACTGTCATCTCTCTGTTTCTCTCTTTTAACTAAGAGTCGAGGCAGCAGGCCGTTAAATATCAGTGTTTATGGAATTTTCTGTAATTTATTGCGAATAAAAATAGAATTTCGCAAATTCACTGTTAAAATTTAATGACTTACAGGAATGCATTCGAATGAATTTCCGAAAAACTAAGCAGTTTTGATTTTTCTTGTAAGATACACTATTTCAACGAAGGATGAAAAGTGTCACTATCCTCTTTTATTTAAATTTCTCTACAGTTCAAAAAATATCACTCAACAAAAGTTTCTTTTATTTTTTTCATTCCAGCTCCACCAACCGAACAGCAGCGGCCCACAATGAACGAGACGATTTCTGGTAAGTCAATTCAGACATAAAGACATCCTTTTACTCTCACATCCTTGAAATTAAATTATTCATACAATAGACAAAGAAAAAAATATAATTTTTTTCAATTTAACTTTCCCCCCCAATGAATTCTGACTCGAAGTTCGTCGTCATCCTTGTCCTTCTATCTCTATCTTGGTCTCGAGGACAAATAAAGAAGAAAAATGTCCAAGTGTATTACAATTTAATTTTTCACTTCTATTGAATGGCTTTTGGTCTTTCGGGCAGATAAAAATCAAGAATTTCTTGTCATTCATTCCTAGCTGTAATCCTGTCTGGTTTAGAGATATACAAGCCCTAAATGTATGTTACTCGAAGAAAGGATTCAATGAATTAGAAGAACAGGTAACTCCGAGAAACCCCTCCAGAAAGAAGGACAATTGAACTAAATCAATTTGTTCGTATCTACACGGCCTAAATTGATTTTTACGGCATTGTCCTCGTTCCTTTTATCTCCTTGAAGGATAAGAAAAATATCCGCCTCGTGCTTTGGCAATTTGTTTTTCTTTCCGGTTCATGAAGTTCTTTATCACCCTTCTCCCATTTTTCTCGGTCCGTATTGGATACTTGTGGATTGTATCTGGAGGTAAATTATGGGTTTTCGATAATCCTTTTCCATCCTTGCGTGTGGCTGAGGTTGAAGTGAGCTGAGGGCAAACACACCGAAATGTCTTACCTGTTGGTTGTTCCTGGTTATTGGGTTTGTTGTAAACATGACTTTTTTATATGTGGGTCTCTTGTGGCCCAATAAAAACGTATCGGTCGGGCATGTTTTGGTCGTAAAATTTTATTTTTTTCTTCGTAACCTTAAAGTTTAAAATTTGTTTCTTCGCCTTCGCGCCGTTTAAGCGATAAAAAACAATGAAACCAAACTTCCAACAATTTGGTTTAAGTGAGCTCCTTTACTTTTAACTTTTACGAGCTCTGGTAGGTCGGACGAGAGAGTAAATAAAATTTCACAACACTCCAAACTGCCATGTTGTCAAAAATTCAGGATGAGACCTAAACGAATACGACGACGTTAACATCAACATTTTGAGTCATAAATTATATTTTTTGTATTCCTCGCTTTCAAAGGACATGTTGGTTGTCGAGGAGGAGGCTGTGATGGAAATTCATAATAATATGAAGCGAAAGTGTGAAAAATAAAAAAAAGAAAAGAAAACCGGAAGAGTAAAATTGCGTGGAAAAAGGCGAGCAGCTTTTCTTTTGGTCGTCTATTCGGTTGGGTTGTGTTTTTCTTCTCTGAAGTGCCAGAAATATAAATGGTTCATTCATATAATATATTTTTGTTTTGTTGATGGTGACGAGGATGATGTAAGAGACTATGAGGGGCCAGCAACTGTTTTTGAAGCAGCCAGAGTGCTCTGGCTCGAACTGTATTATTATTTAACTTTGATAAAGTTTGGCAAAGCACTTCTTTTGGTAGGTTTTCTTGTAATTTATGTTGGTGTTTATATTCTCGCGTCAAGAAAGACAAACTCGTGAAATTGAAAGATTTTGAAGATGGTTTATTTTTTGTTGAGTTGTTTTGGCTTGTGACTTGTGAGTGTGTGCTTTTCGGTTTGAAATGGTTTATCTGATGAGTTTAAAAGGGTTCGTAAGTTGTAGTTGAGGACATATCTGAATAACTTTTCCCCTCTGTAAGCAAGGCAATTAAATAACCCGCAACTGTATTAAAGAATGTTCGATTATTTTTGTCTCAATTTTTGATCAATGTAAAATTTTTTTGGCAATACATTTTCTTGCAAAATAATTTTTCCACGACAAAGCGTTGCCTTTTTATCGACACTACAAAATCTGTTTTAATTATCTATATCACAACCGGTTCGGGCCTCTTGCAGCAAGTTCTTCCACTTATCCCCTTGGTTGGCAAACTCATCTCAGAAGGCTTCAGACTTCTGGGTTCTGGTCTTCTGAACACATTGAATACTGGCGAGAACAAGACATTAATACAACCGAGAGAGGAAGATAGATACATAGAAAGAAAGCACGCATAACAGAAACCTTCATGGCACTGAGGAGGAGACATAGAGTATATATTGTCTCATTTAATCGCACAGGTGGCGTCAGATAAGTTGGAGATTTTCGTGGAAAAAGAATGCTGCCGAAGCTGGGACTTGAACCCGCAGCATTTGGCTCATAGCCACCTGCGTCTACCACACTACCGATCCAACTTAGTTGAATGATCGCACTTGTTCAAATTCGTTTTCTTCTACCTTGATAGTTGTTGGTCTTCTGCGAACTTTTCCAACCGTTGCTAGGTTGCTGCCGATGTAGCAACAGGTCTATCTACCCAAGCCTGTACCCCTATCTATTGCTCCAGTCTTTTGCCAATATCTTAAAACTTTTTAAACAAGGATCTGCTAGGTAGTAAGCCCAAACAACTGCACTGTTCTATCGGGGACTGTTCTTCACCCAACCGTGGAAACCAAACACCTTGGTATCTGTAGCTGTCTAATCTGTATAACAATAAAGTTTCAGTGTTGCTAATTGTTTTGAAACTAGGGTTAGAAGAAAATTCTTCCGTTGCCCATCTGCTCTATGTTAACAAGCCAAAGTAGTCCTCGCGTTTTGGATTTCTGAACTGTACCTAAATCCATCTATAGCTTGATAAAAATCCGATTAAATCTTCCTTTTAAATGGGACCTACAACAATTCCTGAGTGGGTGCAAGGAGTTGAGTATCGTCAACCTGCTAAAAAACCTGATATGCAGACTATGGTAAAATATTTCTATACCTAAACAAAGTCAAAAAATATATCACTCCTACGCCCCATCCCCAGCCAATTCTAATACCCAAATAAATATCAGAACAAACTACACAACCCATCCCCATATATCTGTCTCGTTGGAACTCCGTTCTCCATTATTTCTGTGTTCCGACTTCCAAGGCACTCCACAGAGAAACAATGTCTTTTCTCTCCACCTCTGCTCTTACTAAATCCAATATCCTAAAAGTGTCTGTAACACCATTTCCCATATCTCCATTTTTTTTCTAAAAGAGAGTTTTTAGTAAATGAAATTTTGAATTTTCCCGTCACGTACTGGCCATGTCCAATTTTAACAATAAATATAAACTGAAACCCCTGCGAAAAGTTGTGTTTATTTATTTTATAAATTTAACATATTTAACACGAATCGGTGCTTGGTTCAAGAACCATCTGCTCGATCTGAGAATTGCAGGTAAATTTTGTTTGATATTTGACGCCTGCGAGAGAAAATCAATTTTCACTCTTTCCCTTTGCCCCTTTAGTTGAGGTTTTTTCTTTGCACAAAATATGGTTCTTGTTGCGGACACGTTTTGGGGATATTTTAAATTCGTCGTATCGTGTGGCACCAACCCTTAAGGATCCCCTTTTTCATGAATTATTCAAAAATATCCTTCTAGCTGCAATAATTCTTTCTTCTTGTTCCTTTTCTTTTTTTGCATAAATTTAAGGACGATTACCTAAATCATTTAGCTAGCAGAGCAAAATTTGGGGAATAGTATTTTTGAGGTCCTAGAAGGAGTATTTTATCCGCAAATGAATCATTCGTTTGGTGGTAGTGCAGTTGAGTTTAATCCTTACCACAAGAATATGCGTCTTCGTCTAGTCTCTACTGTGGATGCGTGTGTTTCCTGTTTCCCATCGAAGTGCTTGTGAAATTCCACATTCCCTTATATGTGCTGGGAAACGCACATTCTTTGGTTATTTGTTGGACGGGGGCATTGTGGAGGTATGTGGTAAGAGGTTCCATGTTAATGGATTCTATGAAGTGGGGGCTAAAGTGGCTTGGTGGACTTCATGTGGTAATCTAGTTGATAGGCAAGAGAATATGTTAAATTGTTCTTGGTTGAGTCTCAAACTAAATTCCTCTTGTTGGATTTTTACCAATTTCAGCCTAAGAACAAGCAACATTATTATAAAGCGATCTCAAGTATTTTTTGCTCGAACAAAAGGTCGACACCTGAATTGGGGTCAAGCTACTTCATCACAGAACAGTTCATCACCGTACACCTCATCTCCCTACATTTCATCTTCCGACTTTTCATCACAACCTACATTTCATCACAGTACTACATTTCATCACAATTCATTTTCAAAACAGAACAAGTTCATTTTCATAATAAGGTTCATTTGTGTCGCCAAAAAGTATGCATCACTTAAATTTGTATAGTTTCAGGCTACATGTTACTACATTTCCGTTTGATTTGAATGCTGTTACAACTTTCAAATTCAAACACTTTTTCATTGAATAAAAAAGAGAGTAATCATAAGAGGAAAAAAAACATTTTTTGGCTTTTGTTTTGAGGCAGGGCGTTGTGTGGCGTTGTGTGGCGTTGTGTGGCGTTTGTTTTTAATTCTTTTAGTAACGAATATGAATGTACGTGCTATGTGCTGCTGTTAGTTTTAATTTAATGATTGTTATTATTGTTCTTTATTAATTAGACAGAGTAATTAAATGGTGTAGGTATATTTGTCGGGATGCTGTCTGTGTGTTGATAGGTCGGTGGGAAGCAATAGTTTTTGGGTGTTATTGGGTTTGTTTTGTTTTGTTTTTTTTTGTTTTTTTTTGTAGCTGTTGACATTTTGATTGGCAATATGTATGAGTGAGTGTGTGTGGGAATCGGAAGTAAAAAAGTAATTGAAGCAGGGGATGAAATTGCAAAGTTAGAAAGTGGCGGTGTGTGGCGTTCGGTAATTTTTTTTTGTTAAGGAAGATAGAAGGACATGTAAATGTATGTGCTATGAGCTGCTTATAGTTTTTGTTGTCATTATTATTGTTCCTCATTAGGCAGAGTTTTTGGTGTAGGTATATTTGTCGGGATGCTGTATGTATGTAAATAGGTTGGTGGGAAGCTACATGTTAGTTAAACCAATATTTATTAGGATTGCAAAAAAATACGATTTAAAGTTGTTTGTTTACTGATTGCTCAACTGAAACTGAAACAGAAATGGTGGTCTAAATGGGGTTAAGTAAAGGAAAAGAAGACGTCATTTTTATTTTTTCAGAACCTGTCAAAAAGATAAAAAATTTGAAAACGAATTTTATTTAAGTGTTCCGGAGCAAAACTGCGTTTTTTCAAATGGTTTTGTGAAGCGATGGGATGTCGTATCGAAGTGATTAAGGTTTCATTGTGAAGACAAAAACTGTTTCTAATAAACTGCTGTGAGCACAATTTCAATTAAGAACTTCGTTACTCAGTAGTAAAGGCTCAAAAAACGCCAAAATGGCCCATAAATTTTACTTTTTCAAAGAGAATTCCATCAAAATAAAAACATTTTTCGCTAAAATTTCTTAATGATCATAAAATTCGGCATTTAAACTGAATAACTATTGGAGCAGAAATTAACTTTTCAAACAAAAAAGAATTAAAAAATTATGAAAACAATTTGTATTATATTTAGCACGTACTTGTTCTCAACACATAGCAACATTTTATTTTGAAATTAAAAGATAGCCGAACCTGCCTAAATTTGAAAATTCAAATCAGTAACGGCTGGCGGAAGTCACGATTCTAATATAATAATAGGAAGGCGATTCTATATCTCTTGGTAGAATGCATTCAGTTCAAAATTTGTCCTCTGCAGTTGGGATGCCCTTCAGCACACGAACTCCCTCTTTCAAGCTGATGGTATGAAAATTTGCAATCATTTTACTTTCAATCAACTGAAAAGGAAAACAATAAAAACAATGCTTAATATTAATACCTACAAAATCAACAAAAAAATAAATCTCAATGTTCTCATCCAGCCAACCAACCAGGAACCAGAAAAACTTCATCCGTGAGAAAATTCATTTGTTTCCAACCACCATTTGAGAAATTCATTTTTTTTTTGCTTGAGAAATGTCAAAATCATTTGAATCCTCTCAGAGAATTTTTATTTTTCTGTGTCTCTCTCATTGAAAATGTTTTCCTACACTCCGATACCAAGTCGCAGGCACAGGCAAGAATTTTATTGAGTGAATGCATAATAAATCTTTGTTTCTTGTGAATATAATATTTTGATGTATTTTACGTGCATATGATAACATATACATATGTTCAAATTTTACAAATTTTAAAAACAAAAATTGAAGGTAGAAATAGTGCCTTCAGAAAATAAAATTTAATGTTGCATCTTTATAATTGCCATGGAAGTTTTCAAATCCAAGATGATATCAAAATTGCTCAAACACTTCCACAATGCGTAGACTTATATTTAACATTATTCAACATTTTGATAAGAGTTTGTTTTTGTGTTATTTAACACTGCAGTTAGGCTGCGTCCGTTTATTTTATTTTATGTTTGTTTGAACAACGATAGCAACTTAGAGGTGCTTCCACCAATGGTTTTACCATCAATTCCTTTGAACATACAAATTTGTGAGATAATATTATATGAAAGTTTTGAGGAAAAAAAACAAGTGTTTTAATCGGTGGATAGTTTTTGAGAAGATCAAACAAAAAATATCAACAACAATAATAATATATGTATATAATAATTTAAATTGCTTTACTGAAAGAATGGGAAGCATAAATTTGAAAAAAATCTTAGAAGTCTGTATGAATTTTTTTTTTGTTTAAATATTTCATCCAGAAATATGTTTGTGGTCTAATTTTAATAAAAGGCATTCAAATAATAAACACGATAAGACTCCTAAAAGGGATTCCTTATAACCACTTGATGATGTTATGTTACAAATAACAGTATTTTCGAACTTATGTCAAAGTCTTTTTTCAAATTTCTGAACAAAAAAGTTAAGAAAATTGTTTTATAAATTAAATGTGCCTAGGTGCCTACCATCTATATCATATGAGTGCGTACTAATACACATTTCAAGTTAAGAATTAAGAAATAGAAAGAAAAAAAAACAAAATCAGATCAAATATAACTCACTGAAGTGACTATTGAAATACGAAAAATCAAATTAACTTAAAAAAAAAATAATTTACGAATAAAAAAAAAAGAAAAAGAACACTAACCCCACTGGCATTCGAACCCAAAACTCCCTCGTGATAGGCAGTAGCTCTCACTTTGAGCTAATATCATCACATTGATATTAGGGTTCAATTTGTAACAAGTAATCATAATTGCAATGAAAATGAATTTGCTTTTTGGAAGCTTTGCATTTAAGAAGTAGATCTGTTGTTTTATACAACAAATTATGAAGTACATAATGTTTTTCTCTTACTAAAATTTTTATTTATTATAACTCTTTCTGTTCAAAAATATTGGGAAGTGAATCATTTATTATCCTCAGTCCTATTATTTTTTTTATGATGTCAAAGAGTGACGTTTGTGAAGATAATGGCAAGCATTGGTCCCTTTTTTACACAGATCTATTTTTGTAGTTACATCTATAGTTGCGATTTCAAATTTGTTGTTTAATACTCTAAGATGCAGAAATAAAACCACATTTCGTATGATCGTCAAGTTAATCTTTAATAAAGTCATGTATGTTCATTATTTGAAAAGAACAATCCACATAACCGTGATAAACTTGTTCGTTGGTATTCCCTTTTCATTTGATAGCGAATATTTTTAGATGTTTATTATTGAATACGATTTCCGTGAGGAATTCGAGACTTCTTGTTTCCAAGCGCGAACAAAATTAATTAAAGGAAAGTCTTTTATACCAATGCAACTCAGAAAATAAGGAAGTCATATTAGAATAACACTAATGCCCAATTTTTTAAACAAACACTGAAAACATTTGTATCAAACTCTTAAATCTTTTGAGCTTCACCAACTTAAACTTGGAAATTTTAGGGCAATTTATGTCAAAATTGACATCCTTGTGAAAATTGTGTGAGAAAACATTAGATTCACTTTTTAAAATATTCAATGACACTTTTAAAATTTAATGAACTCAAAATGGGCATTTAGTCAAAAAGGTGTTTAGAGGCTTGTTTACTTAAAAAACGCTTCATAAAACCAAAAAAACTCATTTAAAGCTTGTGAAATGTTTAAAAGTGAAATTGGCCATTAACTTTGTAAAATTTGAACACATGTATATGTTATCATATGTACGTAAAATACATCAAAATATTATATTCACAAGAAACAAAGATTTATTATGCATTCACTCAATAAAATTCTTGCCTGTGCCTGCGACTTGTTATCGGAGTGTAGGAAAACATTTTCAATGAGAGAGACACAGAAAAATAAAAATTCTCTGAGAGGATTCAAATAATTTTGACATTTCTCAAATGAATTTTCTCACGGATGAAGTTTTTCTGGTTCCTGGTTGGTTGGCTGGATGAAAACATTGAGATTTATTTTTGTGTTGATTTTGTAGGTATTTAAGCATTGTTTTCAGTGTTACCGCAGGGAAAAATATGTTCGAGTCCAAGATGCTTGAAAAACGAGTCATTTACAAAACATAACGAGTCCACGTAAAAAAAAATTAAATACTTTCAGAAATCATTTTGTTTTAAATTTTTAACATACTTATTTGTGTTTTGCAAACAAAAGATAGTCAAACGTTATAAAAACGAGTCCCCGAGCCAAGGAAAAAAAAAACGAATCCATTTTAACTCTGTAGAGTCCATGTGGTAACACTGATTGTTTTTATTGTTTTCAGTTGATAAGTAAAATGATTGCAAATTTTCATATCAGCTTGAAAGAGGGAGTTCTTGTGCCAGAAAAAGCAACAATAGTTAAAATAAAATTCGTATTCAAATTTTCCTTTTGATTAATAATGTTATTTTATTGACAGGTTCTGAATAAAAATATGAAATCTTCTTTTCCTTTTGATTACTAAGCCCCATTTAAACCACCATTTCTGTTTCAGTTTCAGTTGAGCATAGCCGTATTTAGAGGGAGGGTAACGGGGTTTAACCCTCCCCGAAATAATTTTGTAAAGCAAAATCAAATAACTTAATGTTTTCGTTTTTTGTCTTGCTAACACTGAATTTATATTTTTTTCCATTGAAGCTTTATTTGTTTTGGTATAATCAAGATATCATTTACTACTCTCGCCATCTCGTTACCTACAAGTAGAGATAACCATATTTCTTTTACATAAGTCGTTTCATGACCAAAAATTAAGGCAAAAAATACTGCAATGTCCCAAAGGCAGTAAGAATTTTTGGTCTTTTTTAAAAAGTATGAAGAATTTTTCTTCTTCTTCTTCAGTCCCTACAGTTGACAGTAAAAAAAAACTCCAGTTGTAGGCTCTCTTGCGAAAGCTGCTAGAGAGTAACATGATTCCCCCAGTTCTTGAGCGCGTCAATGATTCCATGGGAAATATCTTTTTCCGCACTCGTTCTGTGGCGAGAGTCCTAGAAGTTCTTCCACGCTGGCAAAACCCTTGCGTAAGCTTTTCTATCTATCGTTCCGAGTAGTTGGAAAACAGCATTTGTCCGGCCAATTCCAAAAAAGCGAATCTTCTTCTCCCTCCAATTATCGTCCGATTGCACTTACCTTTGCTTGTAAGGTTGTAAGGAAACGCTGATAAACTATCAGCTACACTACTACCAGTTGTATTGGACGGATTCAAGTCTGAAACCCACAATATAAATGCTGGTATACCCCAGGGCTCCGTTTTGTCTCCGACATTTCCATTTCATTTCCAGACACATCAATACTCTTCGGATTTGGAACTGCAACGGCAAAATATGATAAGCTCATTAAACACTGACTTCAACAGCATTGTACATTAATGCTTCGAAAACTCAATGCTGTCTTGTATAGTTAAAGCGAGATATACCTCCCCTGCAACTGTCCATGAGTGGCACTTGCATCAATGAGACCGAACATCTCGAGATTCTCGGTATGTGCTTTACAGACCACGTTTTGTGGAGCGAGCACATATGCGATGTCGCCAAAAATGCCTAAGAATGTTTGGGTTTCTGAAGACAGTGCAAGAAATTGTTCTCCCCGTCTGATCTGGCCCTTATCTTTAAGACATATAGCTTGAGTACAATTCAAATCTTTGGGCTAGTGCTCCAGTTATATACCTACTTAAGCCTCTTGGATGGACGGTATACAAAAAAGAGCCCTAAGACTGATTGGTGACAGAGACATAACCAACTCATTCACCTCGTTAGACCACCGTCGTAACGTGTCGTGTCTCTTTTGGTTCTACTTTTACGGTAATTGCTCAAGTCAAATAGTCAGTTGCATTTCTACCCTAAAACAATTCGCCCGTAATACTCGCGCTTCTAGGAATGGCCATCAGTTTACCCTCGAGTCCAACTTTGGAAGTACTCTCAAGAATAGGGAATCGTTCTTTAGCCGTACTTCAAGAATGTGGAACTCCCTTCCACACTCTGACTTTCCAATTCAATGCAATGTTCAGGTATTTAAGACCAATGTACACCGGCAGTCCGGCACCTCCTTTCCAACCCATTTCCATTAATAAAGGGTAATAGATACAACTCAAGAATTATTTCTAAACTTTCCATCAAACATTGTTTCGTGAACAAATGAATTGGCTTCGGTGAATTTAAAAAATGTGATAAATTTGATAAAATTGAAAAAATTATCATTTATCTTAACCCCCCCTGAAATAAAATCCTAGCTACGGCTATGACGATACCTACACCATTTAAATACTCTGTCGAATTAATGAGGAACAATAATAATAACAATAACAACAATAAAAACTATCAGCAGCACATAGCACGTACATTCATATATCCTTAGCCTTACCTCTCTTTAAAATAGAAAAAAATTTAATTTATCTTCATCTACCTTCGTTAAAAAAAAAAATAAGCAAACGCCACACACCGCCGCGCCGCTTACTAACTTTGCAATTTCATCCCCTGTTTCAATTGCTTTTTTACTTCCCATTCCCACACTCACTCACTCATACATATTGCCTTTGCCAAGCAAAAATGTCAACAGCTACAAAAAAACAAAAACAAATAACACCCAAAAACTATAAATGAACAAATCCTTAACAAAATAAACCTTTTTTTGATAATGAACGTTTGTGATGAAAAGTAGTACTGTGATGAGCTGTATGTTGTGATGAAAAGTCGGATGATGAGATGTAGGGAGATGAAGTATATGGTGATGAACTGTTTTGTGATGAACTGTAGCCGACCCACCTGAATTATTCCTTACAAAATATTGAACTTCTGCTAAGAGCAACCATCTTTTCACATTTTCTATAAAGCTTCAACACTGTCATCAAGTTCTTTAACACCTTCAATCATCTGTAATGTTCCATTAAACTCAAAAAAAAAAAAAAAAACGCTGCCACTCGAACGGAATAAAAGCTATAAGGAGCCTTTTGTTGACTTTCAGCCACCTGCCGAGCGATGTTTTATTAAAAATAATATTTTTTGACGTATCGTCATCGTCCTAGGGTTTGTCTACGTCTCGTCGTGCGTCGCATCGGATAGCGATAGAGCAAAAGAATACGAACAACTTTTCTTGTTACTTTGCATATTCGTTGGCGCACTTGACAACTTTCAACTTCTTCCACATCTTCTTCATCATCGAATATGAACTTTTCTTTTTACTTGTTTCCGTTTTCCGGTTCTCTGTCTGAGACTGGCAGAGTGGATTTTTTTTGTTACTCATGCTTCTCAGGTGTACTGTGCGTCTTTTTATGGGGGTTTGAATTACCCCGCGTTTTTTGGTTTGAGTCGTTTGTTTAACGAAACAAAAAATATTTATGACAGAATCCCTTCCTAACAGAAGCTAGATCCATTGTTTATACAAAGTCGGATTGAATTTTCGAGAGGATGAGGGGGTGAGGTGATGCCTATTTACTCTCTAAGATCAGAATGATGTTTGTTTTTTTTTTATGCATGACATTCAGTTGGCTTAACCACCGCGCGCCACCGTCTTGTTCGCAGGGAGCGTTACTTGCACCTGTGAGTTTCCGAACGACCGACGCGACGCTGTGCAAGAACGATGACTCTGACAAGGGGGTGAGATGTTTCGTGCTCTGTATGAATGTCGAAACAGGACTTGAATATTTTAATTTTAACCGCACACACAATGGTTGCGGTTAAGGTGAATACATGCGATGACGAAGGTTTTTGTGGAGCAACCACAACGCGATGATTTAGAGCGTTCCAGACTTTTGAAACACGCTATGTGGTTTTTATTTGCTTGGAATATGTTTTAGGCACATGTCCAAAAAAGACTTGAGGTTGGCGGTGAAAGTGGTTTTGATGCCGGCCGGTTTCCAAATGCCTATCCATGAATGAATGACTTAAATGAATCAGAAATTCATTGAAAGAGAATGGATGTTTTGTTTATTAAAGGGATTGGGGAAGTATTTCATGAAATTGAGAAAAGAGGTTGCTTTGTATTAGAATGGTGTAAACAGGTGAACATGGTTTTTTTTTAACATCATTTTACCTTGAATCTATTTTTAGTTGAAGCTTGTTTGACATACCTTTACTGTGTGTTCAATTCCCATATTTGGAAATTAGATCATCACTGCTCAGTATATCTGTTATCTTTCGTGACGCAGAAAGTTGTCCTCTGGAATGCTAATCCCTAAAATAGCTTGCCCAAACAGAAGATTTGAATAGATAACATTTATACTTTTCATTTATTTGATTCCGATGATAAAAATGTAATGGGTTTCATGAAAAATTACATAAAAGTTAAAAGTTAAATTACAAACTTAAACTTACCGCACTATAACCAACTCTCTTCAACCAATAGTGACAAAAAAAGGAGCTTACAGCCAAAATTCCTTTCCTGAATCAAATACAGTACAGACTCGCTAATCCGGACACAAAGTTTCGAGCGTGTCCGGAGAAGCGAAATGTCCGGACTATAGAGAAAAAATTAAATACAATGGACAACCGAAAACTTTTCAAAACCTTTTTATTACAAATATACAAAAGTGCTTTCAATGGCATGTTAATCTCTTTCAAAAACTTTTTCACACTTGGAATAAAATTATTCTTGAACCAATAAAAATAAAATCGTTGTAGACATCCAGCCTTTCTTGGTAGCTTTATATTATGCTACTGAAAGATCAACTTCTTAAAAGCCCTCGGATTAACTGATTTTCCGATGACTAAGAGAGAAAACTTATGATATGAGTTCCTGCAGCGTAGAACATGGCATAAAAGTAACGCGATCTTTCGATATTTTTCTGCGGAGAGCAGATTTTTCATTCGCATGAACCCATGTCGTCCCCGGAAGAACCCTCCAAAAGGCGGCTGACTCATCAGCATTATAAACCTGTTCTTTAACTTAGGTTCATTTCTTGAATCAATTTTAAAACTTTTTCTTGAAAAGGCTTACCAGCAGCAACGTCACTGGATACTTTTTCGCCACAAATCTTAAAATATCGAATCCCATGTCGCAATTTAAATTTTTCCAACCAACCAGAACTTGCTGCAAAATCTTCCTTACCTGTCATCTCTTTGTAAAAGAATTTGGCTTTGGTTTGAATCATATCTGTTGGAATTGGCACATGATGATTTCTTTGTTGGATGAACCATGTCATCAATGCTTCTTCTAACGCTGGGTGTTCAACTTGACTGATTATTTTTCGCTTTCCTTCAAGCAACTGTTAAATGTTCTTAGACCTTAAATGTAAGACCTTTTGTAAGCTTACTGATAACCTGATCCTTTGAAAGTGTTAGATACAAATTTCCGAATTTTATATCAAAAAAAGTTGACGTCGAGTCTTTGAAAATTTCTGCTACTTGTCTAGCTGATTTGCCAGTTTCAATATCATTCAATAGGGTATGGTTCGTTTCGCCTCAAATATCTCATTTTTTGATTATTTCATCAAAGTCGGTTCGCCATTTACTTGTTTCGTATTTTTGTTGTTTTGTTTTTTATTTGTTTCGTTTTCGTTTATTTCGCCCAATATATACTTCGCTTCATCATATTGTCGTTTTTGGTTTATTTTGTTTTTGTTCACTTCGTATTTATATTATTTTGCCTTTCTATTATTTGGTCTTAAGTTCACTTGGCCTTTCATTATTTCGTTTTTGTTCACTTCGATTTTAATTATTTCGCCCATCGTTTATTTCGTTCTTTTTTTTTGTGGATGTAAAGAGCCCAAGGGCGTTAAAATTCGCGGGAACGATATAAACGATGGGCGAAATAATGAAAAAAATTATGCACCAGATATTTTGGAATTGATTGCTTACCTTTTAGCCAAATTTCTCTAAAAATTCTTATCAACACAATCATAATAATTAAGATGTAAAAATTAAACATTAAAGAATTTCTCAAAAATAGACTGCGAAAACAACCTTGAATCAAACTAAACAAAAGGCGAAACAACCGTTATCGAGATAAACTAAAACCAAATAACTCAGTGCACTTGTAACGGAAATGCAAAACAACTAAAAAACAAAAGAAACAAATGCGAAGTTATAGTGGGGCGAAGTGATCGAAAAACTAAGTAAAAAAAAACAAAAAATAGTTTGGCGAATTAAACAAAAGTTGTAGTGTGAAAAACGAGGTGACTAGGGGCCAAGTAAAAAAAGCGATACAATAGGCACCCCATTCAATATTATACATTTCTCAGAAAGTGACAAAGTAACATGCTTCCTTTTCTTTGTGGAAGCCATAATAAATAAAATAACTTATGTTTTAAACTTATGTTTTAAATTGTGCTATAAAGTGTAGTGGTGTTGATGCATACTCGGTTGGATGTCTCACAAACCCCATGATAAAATTTATGTGCGACGACTGCATCCAATACATACATAACGTTGATTTGGTTCTCAAAGACGTGGATGAGTCAATAAATAAAAACAGCGGCTATTTAAGAGAGTACAAAAACGAATTTGAAGAATGTCTAAAACAAAGTCAAAATGAAATAAAAATGTTACTGGAATCCATTGAACGTCGGTTCGAAGAGAGAATGGAAACAATGAAAACGGCACAAGAATCTTGTGCAAAGAGTGTGATTGAATTAAAAAAAATAAACAAAAACAGTGAAGCCCTAAAAAATCAAACGGAGAAATTTTGTGAAAGTATTAACAAGGCAAGTGATTCAATAGAAAGTGTAAAGGAAAATATTGATAGTGAAATTTAAAAAAATGCAGACTCAATAACGGAAAAAGTGCAAGATTTACACAATGTGTTAATCTCAAAAAATGACCAAAAGCTTGTAAAAAGTGTTGAAGTTTTGTCCAAATCTGTTAATCAAATAAAAGAGGACATGATCAAAGGTAGTCAAATAGAAGGTGTGAAAAAAAATGATCACAACAAATTATTATTTACTGAAGTGTTAAAAACAAATCAATCTTCTATTATTGTGTATCCAAGAAAAGAGCAAGAATCAAGTGAAACCAGAAGAGAACTTAAATTGAACATTGATCCTACTGAATTGAAAATAAATGCGGTTTTAAATAAAAATAAAGGTGGAATAGCTATAAAATGCGCTGACAAAAACTCCTCAGAAAAAATAAAAAGTGTAATTGAAAGTAAAATGGGTGAAAACTACCAAGTTAAAATGCCAGATATGATGAAACCAAAAATATGTATAATGAATTTGGAAAACGATGAACAACAAGACGATATTCTAAACAAAATAGTAAAACAAAACCCTGAATTACAAGGGAGTAATATGAAAATTTTGAATGTGTTTAAAAATAATAATAAGTATCGTAACTTGAATGTTGTCATTGAAATAGATAGTGAACACTTTCACAAGATATTAGAAATGGGAAAAGTAAAAATCGGATGGGTGAAATGTTTGGTCAGAGAGTTTTACAACATAAGAAGATGTTTTAACTGCCAAGGCTACAATCATAAATCAAGCAATTGTAAGAATAAAAAAGCATGTTTAAAATGTGGAAGTGAACACAACATAAAAGAGTGTATTAACAATGAAACAAAATGTATTAACTGTATTAAAACAAACGAGCGGCTTGGTTTGAATACAAATATTGATCATGACTCATGAGGCAATAGACAAAAACTGTCCAGTTTATCTACATAAACTCAAAGTGTTACGGGAACAAACTCAGTACTAGCAACTATCCTGTTGGTACTTTAATGCGCAGGGTTTAGTCAATAATTTTGACATAATTGAAGCTATTCTCGTTGAAAATGAATTTGATGTAATAGCTATTTCTGAAACACACTTAACGGAAGAAATTAATAATGGTGAAATAAGTTTAACAAACTATAACATAGTACTAGCAGTCATACAGGTGGAGTGGTAGTTTATATAAATAAAAAACTTAGTTTTGAACACCTTAATACTACTCACATTGAAATGAAATTGTGGTGCTTAAGTTTAAAAATATTTTACAATGAAAAATCAGAGGTGATATCAGTGTTATACAGATCTCCAAGTAGTTCAGAGTGTGATTTTTGTGCATTATTTACCGAATGGTTAGACCAGTTTATTTCTTCTTACTCTAATTTTACTATCCTTGGTGATTTCAATATCGACTTAAAAAACTAGTACTTATGAAAAAAGAATAAAGGAAATTTTAAGGGATAATAACTGCAAGCAGGTCGTAAATACGCCAACAAGAATAACACCAACATCAGAAACACTTGTAGATTACGTTATAACCCCAACTGAAAGGCTCGTGTGTGCTAGTGTTAAAAATGACCTAAAAGTAAGCGATCATGAGTCAATTGAAATAAAAATTCCTGTATCAGAAACCAAATTGAGAAAAACAATAAAAACTATAGAAGTGTTTAAATATGAAAAAAGTGAATTTAGATCAGCGTTACAAAATCAAACCAGTGTATTGATTAATAGAAATCTTCATGATGTCGATCTGCACGAATTGACGAAGCAACTAAAAGAAAGTTTAGACAACAGTGTTCAGGCCCTAACCGTAACGAAAAGATTGTATCCCCAAAAAAATGAATGGTTCACGGAAGAATTAATAAGTCTTAAATGTAAAAAAATTCAGTGTTATCAAAGAGCAACTATCTATAATCTACCAGAATACTGGACTGAATATAGAAGAGTAAGAAATTTATACAAAAATAAACTCCAAGTTACAAAAAGTTCGTATACGTGCAATAAAATCGAAAGTTGTTCAAACCAAAAGGATATGTGGAGAGCAATCAAAACATTAGTTTTAAAAAAAGAAAAAAACTGTGATAAAAGAAGTGCAATTCGAAGACTGTAAAGAAAGTGATAACTCTGTGATAGCAAATAGACTTGATAAATATTTTATAGATAGCATAAGTAAAATAAGTGATTCAATACCAAAACGTGCAATAGACCTCAGCTATTTACCTGATTCGTGTGCAATATTTGTGTTCAAAGCAATAAATCTAACCGATCTAAAAGCAATATGTAAAAGTCTGAACAAGAAAAGAGATCCCTCAAAACTCAACATTGAAATGATATTAGATAGCTTCGATATTATTGGTCCCTTACTGTTAAGTGTTATAAATCTGTCCTTTCAACAAGGTGTGTTTCCTAAAAACTTAAAAGAATCGATTATAATTCCTATACCTAAGGAACAAAATAACATTAACTGTGATAAGTTTAGACCCATAAATATGGTATCAGTGTTAGAAAAAATAATAGAAAAAATTGCGTATGATCAGTTATTTAAATATGTGTCGGATAATAATATTCTAATTCAAAATCAATCTGGATTTCGGTCCGATCACTCCTGTGAAACATCACTTAATTGGCTTATTATGACATTAAAAACACAGAGACATGACAAAAATAAAATAATATCAGTTTTCCTCGACTTTCAAAGAGCTTTTGAAACAATTGACCGTTCTCTGCTACTTATGAAATTAGAAAAATATGGCATTAAAAATAAAGAACTTGAATGGTTCCAGTCATACCTAAGTGATAGAACTCAAAAAACTAAAATCAACGGTTTCTTTTCAAGTAGTGAACATAATTCATTTGGTGTACCACAAGGAACTATACTAGGCCCACTACTTTTTCTTTTATATATAAACGACATTAATAAAATAATCAAACATTGCACGATTTCACTGTTCGCCGATGATGCTCTTTTGTTTATAAGTGGAAAAGATTTCAATCAGATTTCCGACAAATTAAACTTTGACCTGAATAAAATCTGTGACTGGCTTGAAATGAATAAACTTAAAATTAACTCAAGTAAAACAAAGTGTATGGTGTTAAATTCTGAAGACTTTTCAAATCTACAAATTCATAACACTCAAATAGAACAAGTTCAATCTCTAAAATATCTTGGAGTTATTATAGATAAAGATTTAAATTTTAAAAATCATTTCGAATATGTAACTAAGAAGATATCAAAAAAAATTGGATTCCTTAGAAGAATAAGAAAGAATATATCAACGATATGTGCTGTTAATATTTATAATACAATTATAAAGCCTCATTTTGAATTTTGTTCAACAATTCTATACATGGGAAACGAGTTAGAACTAAGTCGTCTTCAAAAATTGCAAAACAAACCGATGAGGATAATCCTGAGATGCAGTTTCTACACACCCATCAATATAATGTTGTCGTGCTTAAAATGGCTCAACATCAAACAGCGCATAAAATTTAATGCAGCAATTTTTGTTTTTAAAATAAAAAACAAACTAGTTCCTAATTATCTTTCAATTAACTTAAATTTAGTACAAGATGTTCAACCATATAATTTGAGAAATAATAATGATTTAAGACTACCTCTTTACAGAGATAATAGAACACAAAATATGATAATGTATAAAGGTGTTAAGTTTTTTAACGAACTTCCATTTGAAATAAGAAATGAAACAAACTTCAATGTTTTTAAAAGATTGTTAATTAGTCATATCAAATCAAATGTAAATTAATTCATGTAAACTAACTTTAACTTTATTGTTGTTGTAAATAGTAAAATAATACTAAATAAAATAAACTAAAGTAAACACTTTAGTTGCTCCAAATTTTTAATGAGACATTAAACTTACACCAAAAAGAGAAAGCCCACAATGAAATCTAATAGAGCATGAATAATTAACAACGACAAATATTAACTTCCAATGAGTCAATTTGCAACTCTTAAAATGTCTAGATTCCAGACCCAACTACAATCGTATGAGCAAACGTTTTTCCAAGAGACAGAGTCAAATTATATATGTACATTGTTCATACGCATCTTAATACGCTGTCTGGATTACTGAAGTGTCCGGGCTACCGAGTGTCCAGACTAGCGAGGCTGTACTGTATTACTTCCGTTACCAGTAAGGCAGTAACAGCTGCATTGGCAAATAAATTGCATGGACCATCCGACTGTGCGTCGGTCGCTCGCTCTGTAAGTTCCACTGACAAATTCAACATTAATTGTGTACACGAAACCCTCATCCGAGGTTTGTTCTTTATTCAGAACTAAGTGAACTCTATGTACGCTGTCTGCGGCGGATGTAGCACGATCTACAACATTGAGGCCGAAAGGTCTATAGGGTCTTACTTAGTTGCTCAGTCTGACTTGACCTGACGGGGGCCGTTGACTGCGCCACTGCAGTATATTTTAAAAGAATTAATCCTTTTGCAGACACAGACCTCCTCCTCTGTTTCTTTGTCCCTCTGAAGTTGACACCTTATCTATATTAATCTGAGTAGCATGGGTAGAGTAGTCGGGTGTTAACGGCGAAGATGCGAATAGTAGGAGTGGTTAAATACGGATTCTTTTAAAGGTATACCATTTTCGCTGGAGCCTTCTTAAAAGCTTGAGAATCTTCCTTATAAACACAACCAATCTTCAGTAAATAAACCCTTCACTAAGAATTTTATCTGCTAATTTTTGTCTTATCATATTTGATTTTTTAGTTTAGAACTAACTCCCTTCCGTAAATTCATTTTGACTTTCACGTTCTTACAACTTTTCCTTAAAATAAATCAGAACAAAAACATAAAATGTAAAAAAAGCGCCAAGTTCTCTTATGTGCGAACAACACTGTGTAAAAATAAAAAGGAAGCATGAACCTTGAAATAACTTAATAAGCTAGCAATTTGCAAACTTTAACACTCTAATTGTCTAGATGTCACATTTAGACCACAAGGGTCCATTGCGAAACCACTAAAGAAAGTTACTCATGTTTTATGAAGTTAAACAAACCAGAATTCTAAATTTCAACATCCTATGACCATTTTAAGAAAGTGGGCGGCAACCACGCCCCTTTAATGAAACTGAATTTTTATACTTATATTTTCTCTTATACTCAACCGAAACCCTATCAGAATTTCGAATTGAAACGTTTTCGACCATTTTAAGAAAGTGGGCGGATACCACGCCCCTAAACGGAAATAATTTTTTTTCTCATTTTTTCCATGTTATTCAACCAAAACCTTAAAATAATTCAAAATTTCAAGATCCTACGACCAGTTTTAGAAAGTGGGCGGATACCACGCCCCCTGAATAAGCAAATTAAAATTTTCGATTTTTGCCTTTGTATACACCCGAAAAACTACCATTGTACCAAATTTCAAGATTCTGCTATTGTTAGAAGTGCTTCATAAATTTGATGATCAGTCAGTGAGTGAGTCAGTCAGTCAATTACGGTTTTTGAAATTTTTACTGTTCAATATCTCAGGAAGTAGTGGTTCTACAAAATTATGTTTTTCACAGGGCTTTTGTGCCCATGAAGTTAATACGTGGTTCAAATTTGAAGCTGCTTACTCTATGGGTTCAAAAGTTATGGGGGGTTAAAAACGTGCTTGAGTTCGATCCTGTAAAAAGGGAGTAGTGCTAGAACTTGGCTGGGCACTACCGTGTCCTTTGATTAAAAAACAAAATACATTTGTAGCTTAAGTAAAATTGCCTTTAAAATAAAATAAAAGGATATTTTCAAAAATCTCTCAATTCTCACTAAATTTATTCATAACCGCTCCACAAAAAAAAGGGGGATACCCAGAAACGGTGCCGTGAACGAAGGCCATATGAACTAACGCCATAATGGCGTTAGTTCTCAATAAAATGTGAACTAACGCCATAATCCGATTATGGCCTTAATTCACAGTCGAATGAGAACTAAAGCCATCACTTGAATGAGAACTTACGCCATATGGGGTAAGTTCACATTCAAATGAGAACTGATGCCATAACATGCTTTGAGCTTTGAAGCAAAGTTAGCATAGCAAGTAATTACCTAACAAAATCTCATCGAGATCTCAGGGACCACAGATATTTCTAAAATGGAACAAGAGATCTCACTCTCAGCGAGTGCTGATATTTTCTCTTAAAATTTCTGAAAGAAAAAAATGTGTTGATCCGTTTTCTTGGTCAGCCATTTGAACGTAATCATGAGTTAACAATACCTATTAATTTCAAGGAATCTCACTGAAATTTGAAAATTGTGCTACACCTAATAATTAGCGGATCGTAGATGCTTCGTTCAGAAAACTAGTTTTCTAGACTCTGAAGTAATAAAAAAAATCACGTTGTAAGAGCCGAAATTTTTTTGGCAAACAGAGAAACAACTTGGGGTGTGAAAATAAACAAATTCGCGCGAATTTTTTTATTTTCACACCCCAAGTTGTTTCTCTGTTTGCCAAAAAAAATTTCGGCTCGCTCCGCTCGCTTTCTAGTAGTACTGCAGTACGCGATTTTTTTATTACTTTCAAATTGTGGAAAGCTAATTTTCCGAATGAAGCATCTACAAAAATATTGAGAAACTTAGGTACTCATTCTGAAATTCAATACAAATATGAAAAATCATTATTTTTGTATTGATTTTTTTATTCGTTTAGAAAGCAACTTCATTCGATTACTTTGCAGAACATTATCAACAATTAAACGATTTCATTTGTTTTCCATCCTCGTAAATTTGTGCATAGGTAACTCCGCCGAAAAAACGAAGATTTAAAAAATATCATCGAAAACGGATTATTTTCGATTCTGGAGCCAAAAACTGAGGGGACCGCGAAAGTATAAATAACAAAGAAATTTTTCCAAAATTTTTAAGTTATGAGCGTGACGAAAAAAGTTAAGAATAAGGCAAATGTGGGACTATTGGTTCTTATATTTGATTTATAGTAGGTAACCCGTGTTTAAAATATTTTTGTTTACGCCCCCTTAACTAATAGAGCGTTCATCCTTTTTTCGTTAAAACATATATTTACCTACCTACATTATGTTCCAATATCATATTAAAATTATTTTGATTGCTGCGAGTGGCTTTAATTCACATTGAAATGAGTACTTGGGCCACTTCTTAAAATGAACTAACGCCATATTACTTTAGTTCTCATTCCAATGTGTGTTTTTGGGCCATAATCGGATTATGGCGTTAATTCACATTTGAATGAGAATTAAAGCCATTATGGCGTTAGTTCATATGGCCTTCGTTCACGGCACCCCCAGAAACATCTTCACAAACACCATCATTCGTCCTCCATTTGCATTTCTGAGATTTGAATCGCAACCATAATCTTGAATCCAAATCAAAATCATATTTTTTTTTAGTCCTTTTGTGTGATAAATGAATAACATAAAAAAGAGAAATATTTATAAAAAAAAATTATGCTAAACGGATTCAATCTCACATAAGAATTCCGCCCTGCATAAAAAATAACAACGCCATTTACTGAAAACAGATTAGCTTCATGATTTCTTGTCAAAGCTGTTTAGCTGGAATATTGGTCGTTTTGAATTTTGCCAAACAAAGCGAAAACAAACAAACGAATGACACGATACGAAAAAAGGACGAATTTAATTCAACCAAAGTACTGTCATTATTATTTACATAATATTGCATTCTTTTTGGCTTTGATTCTGGCAAAATTGTATTCCCCTCGCACTTGAAACACCAGTCAAGAGTCTTCAAGAGCAAGACCAAGAGTTTATATTACAAAAGTCTCCAAGGGAGACATGACAAAAAAAAACCTGGCAAGTGGTAGGTTACCCCTCTCTGAACTCTGAAGAGACATTTGTTAATAAGCCAAAAAGTATGCAAAATATTGAGTGTCGAAAGCTGCAATAACTCGCACCCATGAATGTCATTGTCGTCTTTTAGGAGCTTTTTATTTTCTTTCTTCGTTTTGAAATTATTCTCCCTTTTTGCAAATAGTATGTTTGGTTCGGGTGGTATTGTCGACGTCCGTCGAAGTCATGTTGACTTTTCAGCCTTCTAGAATATGGTCATCATCTTGGATTATGAATGTCGGCTATTGTGTGTGTATATTTTGTAAAGGAATCTTGACCTCCATCCATTCGACCGACACGCTTTGATCCTTTTAATAAATATTTAAATAGCATAGTTCCCCTCCTTCTGTTCCTTCAAAAAAGGACGAAGATGAAATGGCTTCTTTCTTGTCTTTTCGAGCTTTGCGTCAACTTAATTAAGTAATTGCCAGAATGGTCATCTTTTCTTTTCAAAGAAAAAAATAAATTTTTGTCCTACTTTCGTTCTTGTCGTGTAGTTCGGAGTAGTTATAGGAGCCTGTGATTCATTAATAGAAGTTCAGTTTTTATAGGTGATGTGTGCTCCGTGGCGTCGCCGCCGTCGATGCTTTCAGCAAAAGGAAATCATGTTAATTGGAAACTTTTCCAATTGCACTTGATTCGATCTAATTAAAGACGAGAGGAAAAAGTTTGGGGTTTTCTCTTTGCCGCTTGATGGAACACTCATAAAAATGTGTAGGCTCGAGTTTCAAAAGTTTTTCTTCTAGTTTTTATGTCCCTATGCGGACATGTGGTATTGGGATCGAGATGAGGAATTGGTTTGCTTAAAGCAACGGATCTAATGGAGCGTGTATCATCGACTATAGGACCTACATAGAGGCTATAAAACTTACTTGAGGATTAATTGAAGAAAATGAGGCGAATAAACGACAATGAATGTTTTAAATTGATAGCAGTGATTTAATTAACAGAGCGGATAGTGGTTGTTTTGTTTAATTCTAATAAGAAATAAAAAGGATTAAGGTAATTGCCCATGAAAGGGTTATTGATGCAATAAAGGAGACATTTTTTTTAACTCTTGTAAAGCAAAGAGTGGTTCACTTTCTTTCAAAGATTGCATGTAATGCCCAGAGATTCTTTTTCCATCCGTACTGCAGAAAAGTGGTACGTATTGGCAGCTCCGCATCTCAGTATATCAGTAATCTTTTCTTCTTTTAAAAACTGCAATTTATGTGGTGTCTCAAAAGTGTGTTCGCATTCCCCTTTAATGTTTTTGGCTAAGTAGAAGGGAGTAAACATTCCTTAACCTCAGTTTTTCTTTCACAATTAAAATTCGAACGTAAGAAAACGTCAAAAACTCCGCTTAATTGACATCCAATTCAACACTCAATTTTGCTTCTTAAAAATTTTCCTCCCACCGAAGTCCTTCAGTTCAAATAGTATTAGCCCCCTCTAGAACGCTCGTTTGTTTATTTGAATGTGTTTTTGAGGACTGCCCTGAAGCCTTGAAAAGCTGCTGTGCAATAAGTGCTCTGATATGTCCAGACTCCCAATTTCCCTCTCCCTAAGCAAACCTCAGCACACAAAATTCAAAACGTAACAACTTAAATACATTTTAATCGGAAACTTGTTGGGTGCAAGTCCAAGCTGCCATTACAAATGCTCCTCGTTGTTGTTAATCTAAGATTGATGTGAACGAGCCCCATCTGTGTCCAATAAAATCGAAATGCCCGCTAGCTGTTTGCCAAGCTCGGAGAGTCCAACCGATAAAAAAGGAATCCTTCACAAACGACAAAACAGAGAGTACAAGAAGAGCAAATAGAAAAGGAAATTCCAATAGTAGGTTGCGTTTCATTTTGTCTGGTTGTTACTTGCGCTGTCCTTCCCTTTCGCTCCATTCTGTTTGTACAAAATTTTAATATTGAAAACCATAAATATCGAAAAACAGCGAGTGGAGGAAGGACATGCTGCAATATTGCTACACTTGCTGAAGCAATTATTATTGTCCCAGCTATGCAGACTGCTGTGGCATGGGGAGGTCTATAAATATAAATTGAACATGGGTCCTTGGTCCGTTAAGTAGTTTGGGAGGTTTTCAGCGACGGCGGCGATGAAAATCCGAGAAGGAATCCCAAAGCCTTCAGGCGGGTGTCTTTATTTATATTTGAGGATTAACCTCTAGATACAAAAAAGACTCATTTATCATTGAAAATATTTTGAAATTTTTGACGCAAGTACAGCCGGAGGGCTTTCAAATTATTCACACAAAAAAATCCATTTCACCCATCACTTAAAGTCTCTTTACCTCCTTACGAACTTAACATTTCTATTTAACTTTTCTAACCTCATCAACCTCCATTCAATGCGCAGTTACCTGTCACCTCACATGACTCGAACCCAAACGTTACCAAGATCAAATTATTGTCTCAATTCGAGATCACTTCTTGAGCTGATTGCACATTCCTTCCTAGCAGAAACGACACCTCGGCCACTATGAAGTAAACCGAGATACATGTTCCGCAACACTTCCAACTAATAAACAACAATAACAACAAAATTCTGGATCAAATATCAAAACGCCATCGTAAGTATAGTGAATGCCTGTCTGCAGTTGGTCGTCACACTGAATTAAAACGGAAACATAAAATCTTCTAACGTAACCCACGAATCGATTTGATTCATTCATTCATCCGTAGAAGCAGTGGGAGACTTTGAGAGAGCACGACTACGACGACTCGTTGCAAAACTGCATTTAATACAAAAAAGCTCAAGAAAGAGGAAAGAAAATCCCGCATCAGTTATTTTCTACTTAGCACCATAACCACGAGACCCGAGAGTAAGTAAGTGCCAAGTCCAGTTCTTACAGTGCTGTTAAATGATCATACTTTCTCGAGAGCTTCTTGAGGGAGATCACCCATTTGGTTCCGTTCGTGTGCTGTGCTTGCTGGTTGGTTTGCTAGTTGATTCGTTCGTGTGATCTGATCTCGTCTCGTTAATCACGTTGACCCAATTCCTGGAGCAGTAGTCCGATAAATCGCTTAACTGGGTTTTTAAGGCACGCTGCTGCTGCCATGGTATGCTGCTGTTTTTTTCTTCCTTGTTCGTTATCTCTTTGTTCGGAGTGCAAACGCATTTGAAGAAAAGGAAATGGAAGCTATCTATTAGGTGATTATCTTTATCAGTCAGTGTAGCTGCTGTTCGATCGAGTAGGTCTGCGGTTGATGGTATTCAAGGTGAAAATTGACGTAAGTTATTTCGGGTGGTGTATGGTAGGGATGAACAGATTAAAATGATGAGAAGAATTGAGTTGTTTGGCTTTCAACTCTTGAAGGGAAGAAGGTCCTTCTCGTCGTAAATACATAACAAGGAAGGTAGGCTATTGCTAGGATACACATCAAAGTTGGGCCACTTATTTTGAAACTAGAAAGGAGACTCGCTCTTTAAACTTTTGAAAACCACCACGCATTATAATCGGGACGGAGGCTAAATATCGGTCTATGGCAGATAACTCAACAGCTTGTGGTTTGTCAAAAAACTCACAAGAAAACGTAAGGATTTTAGGTAGGTGTATGATTGTATATGGAATCAAGTCTTGTCGAATTTGGACCATATTAAATGCGTCATAATTCCGCTTCCTGGCCGTGGCACATGTTTTAAAACATTTCCATCTTTCACTGGGTTGTTGGATTTTTTTTTATCAATACTGTCTGCTGCAGTTCAAAGCATGGGGTTTTTTTTTTTTGGTACAATCAAAGCAGGTTTTGTTGAGCGCCAAATTGTCAGATACTTTGTTCCCAGGCAAATCACCATAGCACTGATGCTATGTTGTGAGCCTAGATCCTAAAAAACCATAAGCTCTTTGGAACAACAATTTACACGTTTGATTGTTGTACTTGTAGTAGAAACTGATTTAATGCCGTTTGACTGTCAACGTTCAACGAAAACGCTGATATCAGATGTTTTACTGCGTATGTCATTGCCAATACTTCAGCCACCCAGTTTGCGTTAGTTTTTTGACAAAGCCAGAGCTTTTTGTTCTTGAAGGTCAAAAGGTGTATTAGTTCTAAACCTTTCGGCTACATCACATACATCGCCCCGGTGATTCCCTTACATTCTTAAGGTTTGTAGAAATTCCTAATGAAAATCCTCTTATATGAATAGAATGCGGTCTGACCTTTTCTTTTAGATCTTTTTGGTCCCCAATTCAGTTCTTTGGGCATAAGTTGCTTCATCTGATATTTTGGGTTGGGTTGTTCCATCTTTGCTAGGGATTATAAATTCTAGGATTTTCCTCCCTTTTGTGAGAAGCTCTAAGTCTATTTTTAACCGCCAGGCCACAGCTTGGGAAAGGCCGTACTGGGGGCATTAGTTCCGTAAATCCATTTTGGATTAAAGGCCCATACTTAAAAGCGTCATAATTCTAACAAAATTGGACATAATTTTTCTTTTTCATCAGACACTTTTTTTTTAAACAAAATAATTAATTTTAAACTTAAGGCTTTCTTCATTATCAATTCGACCGAATGTTTAACTTTTATTTTCAAGAATTAAGATTTTCCAATCTTTTTAAACTAGTCATCCATTTTTCAAAAATTTAAACTAATATCTGACCTAATTTAATTTTCAGTTTAAATGAAACAGTAAACTTACATGTTCTGAATGGGCAATGTAAATAATCATTATGTGCTTACAAGTTACAACTAAATGCTGGAGAAACAATTGAGAATGTTGCGTTCATTAAAACGTAATCGCAGTATCGCACCCGCCAGACGATAAGTCAAGATCCGCAACCTGACCCGTGCGTCGGAATACTTTGTTACGACCGACGACAACCAATCTGCGTTTACTTTGACTGCCCTATATTTCAGTTCGGTAAGGCTAAAAACACACCAAATCAGACAAAACGTTTGTTCTATCTTCCCCGGACACAAGTCCATTGCTCTTATGAGCCAACACACACCGAAAAAGACACGGCACGATAAAAAGTCTTGTCGGCTCATCGGTTGCAGTAAATACATGGTGTTGTATAGGAGCAAAACACACCAAAGAAGACAAAAATCCGAGACAAAATGTCAACGCCTAAAATTACACACCGTTTTATGAAGTAACACATACCACGGTGAACAAGACAAACAACAGAAATCGAAGAAAAAAAAACCTATCAGTTGTATAGGAGCAACACACACAGAAGCGGACAAAGACAAGACATTTTATCTTTGTCGGCCTCGTTGTGGGTTGAAATCCGACACGTTTTTTGTTTTTTTTTTTTTGTCGAAAGACAAAAAGACGTCTTGTCTGATTTGGTGTGTTTTTAGCCTAAGGATTCAGTGCTCGAACAAAATTCATAGAAATTAAGAATTAGGTATTTTTAAACCCTATTTTACCTTGACCTTTGTTGATCTGTCTAGTTCTCAACATACAAATTATCTTTTTTGCATTTGAGTGTTTAATTTTGAGATCAGTGTAAGGACATTTACGACTTCACTGTTTTGCACATTGTTGAAAGCCCCTTCAATGTGTAAAGAGGCAGAGTGAAGTGTTTTTTGTTTCTATTGATCTCACCACTTTTGCTTCTGGACGAGGCATGCTGCGTGGGGCATAAAACTTCTGGCATCAGACTGATTCAAATGTAGGTAACTTAAAGTCATTAGAATGGACCTCACTGTTTATTTATGGACGCCTGGTATTTTAGTGAAATTAACACAAAAAAATCAGGCTGTTCGATACAATCTTAATCAAAAGGAAAATATGCGTTCCAAACGATTCTGAAAATGACAGTTCTTCTTCTAAAGAGAACAGAAAAGCGATTCCGAATTTGGAGTCGGAATCAAAAACAGAATCATGCATACATGGACACACATTATTTACAAATAAAGAAAATAAAAACAATGTCATGTCATCTGTAATCCTGCATATGAGGTTTCACAAATACATAGACATTAAACCATTGCATTACAAGCAAAAAAATGTGTTTGCATGTTCGTTTGGTATCCGGAATCGGACAGTTCTGGCACCAATTCCGGATTACCAAAAAAAAAAAAACGCTATTAGTCTGACTTCACGAGGATATAGGTATCCTTTAGATATAGTACATATGATGAAATCGGCACATTTTATTCTATGTCCACCGTTATAATATCAGTAGGGATAACGTTATCATTGTAGAATGAAAGCCCTGGCCTATTAACGTTATCTTGTTTGCAACCCAGAAAGCTAGTTTCGATCATAAGTTCTATGCTTCCTCGATAGTGACGTGGACTCCAGCGCAGATATGATTAATAATATGATTATCTTGGGAATGAAAACTTTTATCCCGAATAGGGTTAAAAGCATCAAACCCAAGGAAAAGTCATGGTTTGATTCAAGCTATAAAGAGGTTATCAGGGAAAAAGAAGTAAAGTTCCGGTGTTTTAGAGCCAACCCAACTGAGGAAAACCGGAACAAGTTTAAACAAGCCAGGAAGGCCTGTAATGCCCATATTCGACGGACCAAATTTTTGCATGACCAAAAATTAAGGCAACAAATACTGCAATGTCCCAAAGGCAGTAAGAATTTTTGGTCATTTGTTAAAAATACGAAGAATTCTTCTTCTTCCTCGGTCCCAACACTCGTTGACAATGACACTCCAGTTGTTAGCTCTCTTGCGAAAGCTAACCTTTTTGCTAGGCAGTTCGCCGCCAACTCTTCGCTGCCAGTGAGTGCCATGACTCCGCCTGTTCTTGAGCGCGTCAATGATTCCATGGGAGAAATCTTCTTCCGCACTCGTGCTGTGGCGAGAGTCCTAAAGGATCTCAACAAACATAAATCCACTGGTCCGGATGGTATCCACGCTATTACTCTGAAGAGGTGTTCTTCCACGCTGGCAAAACCCTTGCGTAAGCTTTTCCATCTATCCTATTCTTCTGGGCTCATTCCGAGCAGTTGGAAAACAGCATTTGTCCGACCGATTGCACTTACGTCCCTTCTTTCTAAGGTCATGGAAACGCTGATAAACTATCAGCTCAAGAAATATCTCGAAGACCGAAAGCTTCTTAATGACCGGCAGTACGGCTTTCGCAGCAACAGGTCCACTGGTGATCTGATGGTTTATCTCACCGAACAGTGGAACAAATCTTTACATCGTTTTGGAGAAAGTAAGATTGTTGCACTTGATATTTCAAAGGCATTTGATAAAGTCTGGCATCTTGCTCTTTTATCGAAAATGCGTGCTTTCGGTATCGACGAATCCCTCCTTTGTTGGATTAGAACGGAGTTGTATTGGACGGATTCAAGTCTGAAACCCACAACATAAATGCTGGTGTGCCCCAGGGCTCCGTTTTGTCTCCGACCCTCTTCCTCATTTTCATCAATGATCTCTTGTCTGTAACCTCTAATCCAATAAATTGTTTCGCTGACGATAGTACCCTTAGCTTTTCTTATTTGTTTCCAGACTCACATCCCTCCTCTTCGGATGTGGAACTGCAACGGCAAAATATGATAAGCTCATTAAACTCTGACCTAAACAGCATTGTACAATGGGAAACACAAAATCGCGTAGAGTTTAATGCTTCGAAAACACAATGCTGTCTTGTATCGTCAAAGCGAGACATACCCCCCTTGCCACTGTCCATGAGTGGCACTTGCATCAATGAGACCGAACATCTCGAGATTCTCGGTATGTGCATCACTGACCACCTCTTGTGGAACGAGCACATATGCGATGTCGCCAAAAATGCCACAAGATGTTTAGGCTTCTTAAGACGGTGCAAGAAATTTGTTTCCCCTTCTGATCTGGCTATCATCTACAAAACCTACATACGTCCAAAGCTTGAGTATAACTCCCATGTCTGGGCTGGTGCTCCAGTGACATACTTAACTCTTCTGGACAGTATCCAAAAAAGAGCATTCAAGATGATTGGTGATCATACCATCATTGAGTCATTTACATCTCTCGAACATCGACGTAATGTCTCATGTCTCACCCAATTTTACCGTTACTTCAACGGTATTTGCTCTAGTGAAATAGCCAGTTGCATTCCTCCCCTCAAGACATTCAACCGTAATACCCGCGCCTCCAGGAATGCCCATCAGTTCACCCTTGAGCCCAACTTCGGTCGTACCCTCAAGTATAGAGAATCGTTCTTTAGCCGTACTACGCGAATGTGGAACTCCCTTCCACACTCTGTCTTTCCAAATCATTGCAGTGTTCAGGAATTTAAGATCAAGGTACACCGGCACCTCCTCTTCCACCCCTTTCCTCCTTCCTAAAGCACTCACTGTGTCTCTGGCATAATAAGGGCATAAAAAAAACCCTTGAGTGTGTGCTAATTATAAAAAAAAAAAACAAAAAAAAAATGTTCGTCGTAGGATCCTGTCCAACGACCATCGGGCTTTCTAAATTACCCAATTGGTATAATGTAGAGAAAAATCTTTGTTGCAACCGTATGGTTTTGTGTATATTGTGTATAAGAAATACCATGTCATTACATGTAAATTGAATGAACAAATTTTTATATTTAAAGAATTCTAGGTTATGTTATGTATAAGTACTATGCACTATTTAGGTTCTCCCAACTTTCGGTCTCCGCAATAAAACATTCCCAGTGTACTAAAACAAATGTACATTATTTTTTGCCGTTAAGACAAACAAAATACACTCCAACTTTTCAGCGACACAAATATGAATTGCAAATGAGCTGTACAAAATTCACAGACAGACTAACTTTTTTTAAATTTTATTCGTCCATAAAGTTTTCAAAATATTTTTTTTTTCTTTTTGAAATTAAAAATAAAAAGTTTTGTCATTGCAATTTGCATTCATTACCAAAAATTGTAACACAAAATTCTGAATATTTTATTCAATAAAATTCCATAATAAAACTTCATTCAACACACCTATCACTCCTTAAACTAGCTATGTAGTTTAATATTCATATTTCGACGTTAAAGTAGTTTTTAAGTACTTGGTCGCTTTTTATTGTCAGGTTGTAAAACGTAAAAGTGCCCTTAGAAAAACTTTAAACATAGGAGATTGTTGTCACTGGTTTTATAGAGCCAAATAGAATTTCTTGTAATTATATTTTGAAGTACTCTTCCAGTACTAAGAACAAGAAGAAACAAAAACACTCAGCGAAATAATTATGACGTTTTTCCAGGTCACTTGAGTCAGAGAAATTATTTTTTATAATTATTTGCTTGTGTGTGTTTATGCTAGGTTTGCCTTTGACGGATGAATGTCACTTCACTTGTGATAACTTTGAGGTGGAAAAGTTTTCAAGTTAAGAAAGAAAGCAAAATATTGACGGGAAGCATTGTTCTTGGGGAGTTCAAGGATTTCGAAAAAGTTAAGGAAGACAGAAATGTTTGGATCGAGAGCTTAGCACTGAGCTGAGGAAGATATTGAGCCATATGCATAAACGGTAGTAAATGCTTTTACTAGTCAATTTTGATAGTATTTACTTTTTTTCGTATGCATAAACTTCAAGTAAATACTTGAATAAAAGCTTTTACTAGAAGTATAAGTATTTACTAGGTATGGATGAATTTTGGTAGTAAATACTTAAAGTGATATGCATAAAAACCTTTTACTACTAGTATTTACTTCAATTTTTACAAGTTGCTAAAGAGCAACTTGAACATTTGCTAGTAAATACTTTTGGGTGTTTGAAACGAACATTTTCATTTGCAAATCAACATTCAAGGCGATCGGTTCAATATTCTTGTCAAATGGCCGCGTTTTTACACATTAGATAATACTGAACAAGTTTGCAAGGAACGAAGATCTCCAGCAACAAATAATTTCAAAATGCTTTACCGCTTTGAAAAAGTAAATGTTGGTTGGCTTTCTAAATACAGCTTTCCTTCTTGTATTGGAGCCTTGGATTGCACACATGTGGAGACACATGTGATGTAAAAGAATGTTTTACAAGTGTTTTTTGTGAATGGTCAGGTTCATGACTCCAGGATTTGGAAAAACAGTTTTCTTGAACCAATTTTAAGAAATTCAGTTAAAACAGTTCTTTTGGCAGATGAGGGATATGGAATCGCCACTTGGTTAATTACACCATTTATAGAAACCCAATCACGAGTTAGGTGAAAACTTACAACAAATTACATACAAAAGAGAAGGTCATCATAGAACGATGTTTTGGTCAGCTTAAAAGTCGATTCTCAATATCCCAATGTGATAAAACTGTATACGGGTGCAATTAAAAAACGTGGCAACTCTTATAATGTTTTGTTTTGCATAATGTTGCAAAGTATTTAAATGAAACCCGACGACAATTATTTTCGTTTTTTGTCAAGACTATGAAACAACCACGCACCGTATGAAAATTTATAATTAAAAAATCAACAACAAATACTTCAGATCAAAGTGATGAAATCTAAATACCTAATTAAAGCAAAGTTAAGGTTTTTCTTGTTACTTAAGTCTATAGTATTCCATTTTACTTTATTTTTCAATTGCTGTAAGTAAATGCCTGAGTCTTCCGATGAATATGTAGTTTTTACTTGGATGAATCTAGTATTTACTACTAGTAAATGCTTGCTAGCATTTACTTTTTTTTATGCATACCAAATGAAGTAAATACTACGAATCTGAGCTTTTACTTGTTGATCTAGTATTTACTTCAAGTATTTACTACTAGTAATTACTTGATTTTTATGCATATGCCCCATTGATTCAAAAGTTGTACTAGGTAGTTTGAGGTTAAACATGATGTCAAGTTATTCAATGCCTCCAGAATGACAAACCCTTGCAATCTTGCTTTCAAATTTATGAGAGGGAAGCCAAAGTATACCGAGTTATGATTCACAAAATGTAATTATTTTAGGGACAAGGACAGCACTTAATTTACCGAAAAATCATCATATTCGTCATCGTCACCTGTCCACCATCCTTGCAGCTAAACTACATCCCCATGCGTCATTCAAACACGTCATCGAGCACAATCACAGCTGCCGAATGGAATCATTTTCAAACACCAGAGCTCAAAGAAAAAAAAATGGAACTTGCTTCTTGCTTCTAATTAAACTTCGCTCATCCATTTTTCTGTTTATATACGTTCCATACGGAAATTAAATTCCAGTCACATATTAGAATGTCCTTTTTTCCACTCTTTTGCACCCACACAGTGTCGCCGTCTTCAATCCCTTCAAATATTCGCTTAGGCGATTAATTTTTTCCGGAAGGACATGCTTCCATCCAATCAAACCCATGAACGTTCGAAACACAAAAAATGCCCCGATGGAACATATGTCAAATACGACACACCATTTGGTGATTCGGCTTCGAATCAAACCCAGACGAGAGCACAAATATCCGTTCCATGTCCGAGCATTAAATCAAGCAAACATTGAGTTAAATTCCATTGCAGTATTTAACCAGAAAGAACCAACAAAAAAATAAAAGGTACCTACTTTGCGGGCTCAATGGAATGTCCTTTTCTCGACAGGGACAAAAATGACAAATCAGGGTCGACTGTAGTAGCCCAGCCACAATGCAGACAAAAAGTGTTAAATTTAATTAGATTCATACTCGATAGTGTATACGTCTCCAAAAAGAGGGCAACGAAAAAAAGGTTTTATTTACGAAAACGAATTTTTGCGGTTCATTGAGAGCGAGAAAGTGTTGTAAGGATTAGTTGGCTGTTTTACTTTTCTGTTTTTTTGTCAAGAGGACATGAAGCAAGTGTAATTTACTTTTTGTCAAATGGGGGTGTCTGTACCCCTTGAAGGGAATACAAAAATGTTGTTTTTTAATCTTTCGAAAGGATTCTGCTGTCTCATCGGGGTCTGGGGGCGAAACAGAAGGAGTGTTGTACTTTTTAAGAAACCGAACATTTTTGTTTGTAATGTCTGTTCCAAGGATATAAATTTTGTATTTTTTTTTACGAAAGGACAAACTTACAACTTGAAACACTTGTCACGGTTTACCTTTAAAGTGGGGGGGGGGGAACAAGGATACCCACTTGGGTTTGGAAAAAAATTATAAGCATATCATAAATTTAAAGAACGCTTAAGCGACATTAATTTATAATGATCCTGTTAATGACGTGGAGCATGAATTTTGTGGCAGGTAGAATGAAAAATGGACTTGTTTAAGTTTTCAAACATATTCTGCTACAGAAAAAAAGGACTGCTACATTTTGTGTCACTCTTAACAGACTTTATCCCTCACATTTATCCACAACTTCAATTTATATGTACAAATTACAACGAAGTTCACGGGAATCAAACCTTGCCACTCTAATGGTAGCTGAAGCTGCGTTTAGCGTGATTCATAACCTGTAACTTCTTGTTAAGCCAGCTCTTCCCTGGAATGGATTTAGACTCATGAGAGAAAGTACTTGAGCTTCCAAGTGATATGGTAATTCAAAGATTCTGAAACTGCTCTTTTAAGAATACGAGCAAACCACTGAGAACCGTAAAGTCACCAATTGTTATTCGTGATTCCGTTCCTGGCTTCTGTTAATTTTGTTGCAATTTAAAAAAAAGGAAATTGTATATGACCCAGCCTTATGTTAGTGTCAATATTTTTTCCATGTAATCAGCGTGCTGGAATTATAAAACACAAATAATTATTCAAAAAGCCGCAACTTCTAGTTTAAAGGCCACCCTAATATTACTCCATCAGTAAAGACATTCCAACAAGCAAGTAAAACCAAGAAGAACTTAAAAAATCTCGATTCAATTGGATTCAACACCTAATTGCCCCAAATTGCAATCTATTATCTCTCTTCACTCTCTAAGAAAGCTTCAAAGACTCCAATGGCCTCGCAATCCTCCCTCACCAAATTCCCGCATTCCCTCCTTAGTGAATGTCAAGCATCTTGACTTCTGTCAGAATAAAAGAAAGGCCCAATTTTCCCATTCACCCAAACAAAAATTCCCTTGCCATTTCTCTATTCTCCTCTTGTCTGTTGATTCTCCAAAGATCTAATCTTCCAAATTTTTTTGAGAGTCTCCCTCTCGGTCTCCAACTATAGATAGACACCAAACCTACCACTTAAAACCGTTTACCGGCACGATGACGATCACTAAATTGTTGTTGCTTGCATTGCATTCTTCTTCGAAGCGACTTGTCGTTGTCATGTTCAGCGTGCTCGATCAAAAAACAAAAACACAAAAAAAATACACCAACTTAATTCCCCCACTAGTGCGCCTCAGTCGGTTTTTAGCATTCGGTGCTAACACGTCTCGCGGAATGTGTTCAAACATAAACTGTTCTCTTGGATGAATAATTTGCGAAATAAATTTTTTTATCATATTTTGCGATATCAACACATTGAATCGCATTCTTTCTGTTTGTTAGTTTTTGCGTTGCCCTCGAAATTGATAAGTGGTTTTGCGAAGTTGCTTGTTTATCTAATCGGGACGCTTCATAAACCCCCTCGCCCTTTCTTTAATATTTTGTTTAATTGCCACCCCAATGAATTTAGAGAAGCAGCTGTTTCTCAAGTTTCGCTGAGTTCGTCTTGAAAGTCGTCACCGTCACCGTCGTCGTTGTCGTTTTTTCCTGCGAACGATTTGCGAATTCATAAAAGTGTCACGCAAGAAATGTTGGTGCATATTTGGTGCAAATTGTATTCGCAATTCGGTTTTAAAATGCATCGAGTGTGATATTTAGTTCTTGAATTTTGATTGGAGTGGATTTCTATTAAAAAAAAAAACCGGCGGCGCTCGTTAAAAAAAATAAAACATGCCTTACAGAAGACGCAGCTAGATGGTGGCGTGGTTAAAATTTTCAAAGCGTGTCTAGCTATTTTTAGCGATCGCCAATTTTTGTTTTCTCAAAAACCATTTGTCCAATCGGAGACTTGCCATATTCGGTTGGAGACTTTATGGATTTTCAGCTTCGCGACTGTCTCATCTGTGCGAGGAAAAACAATGACCACCACCTCGACCATTACGTCCTCCTCCAACTTCGGACGGAGTCTCTTTGAAAAGTTCTTAAATTTGGCCAACTTGAGGTGAGTCTTGCTATTTTTCTTTTCTTCTGTCTTATAAATTGGTTGGGTTGGTTGACTTCATAAAAACAAAACTACAGTTTCTTTGTTTTCACATAAGGCCGGACTAACAGCTAACTGTTATGTTTTGGGAGAGTGCTTTTGTGATGAATCATCATCGTCATCAAGTTCACTGGACTATGAGATGGTGCATTTTTCTCAGGAAATTAAGAAATTGTCATCAGACAGATATTTCCTCTTGGAATTGGAAAAGTTCTTAATTTTTTAAATTCTCTTCATCGTCTAGTCTGGGTGTGGGAAGTGTAGAATTGGAAAATTCTTCGTTGTTGTTGTTTTGGGTTTCGATAAATAGACAGACAATAAGTGAACTAATTTATTGTTTTGAGTGTTTACTTTTGTTTAATGTGGAAAATGTGGGATTTTGGGTATTGGGGGAATTAAATGTTATTTTTTTCCAAATTATTTGTTTGAATCTTGGAATAAAGACTAGTAATTGATGAAACGGCGAAATTTACTGGGAGTGGTATGTGAACTTTGAAATTTAGTAAATAAAAATATTCTTGCGGAAGCAGATGGCTTACGCCAAATGTTAATGAATCCACTTAAATTTCTTCCAATGATAAATATATGCATACCTGAATGCTTTTTCTTTCATGTACCTACAGTTTTATAAGTGAAACTGGTCAGTGAAAAAAATTCAAAAAATGTGAGTTCCCAAAAAAATTCCACTGAAATATTGCAGCAATTCTACAAAGTTGATATTTTTGGTAACAAACATAGGTATTGTGGTTTCATAGGTTAGGTAAGGTTAGAGTATTGGAATAAGCAATCTAACAAACTTAGACCCATAGAATGGTGATACCACTGAAAAGTTTTTCTCCTGAGATTGTGACGACATTTTTAACTTCCCAAAGGAAGTTATTGTAATGGGCCGATTTTGTGAATCTCCAGTTTTTGCATGTCGCCATGTTTCGAGGTCACTAGAACCCGAAACAATCCTTTTTATTTTTATCATGATGTCTGTTTGTGTGTATGTACGTATTTGCGTGTATGCGTATATGCTTATGTGCGTGTGTGCGTATGTGCACATGTACGTATGTTCGTTACATTTTTTTCTGTTCGAATATCTCTCGAACCACTCATCGTATTGCCATGATTTTGGTCTCATTCGACGCTACGTTGCCTTGTTAAGAACTGAAAAGGTTTCGAGCGAAATCGGCTTTGCGGTACTTTAATGGGGGTCAAAAAACTAAGGCAACAATAGTTAAAAAAATCTTATTTATCAAGAAATAGAATGTATTATTTGTCAATTTATTAACAATTTAAAATTAGCTTAAGCGTATTTATTTTCAAGGTTATACGAAAAAACAGTACACATGAGTACAGGAAAAGAATATTTATGACCTTAAATCGGTATATTTGTCAAAAGTTTGATTTAAACAATTGAAAATAATTTCAAATGTTATATTTTATTTTACTTTATTACTCTTCTCTGGGAAGTTATTCGTGCGGACCACTCATCGTGGGGTCGCACTCATATTTACTTCTATTCTAAATTGCCGGTAAGGTATGGATGATGTATATTCTATATCTATCTTCCTCTTCCTCTATATATTCTTCCTCTTTATTTATTCAGAGCATGCAGTAGATGCTAAGCCTTATTTGTGGAGGTGGAGCTCAAAAGACTTACGGCCTCTTATTCATCTGGTTTTTCTAAGTTCCAAAAATATTATATTGTTTAAGCTTATCAGCTTTTACCGGAATGAATGGCCCCGCCACGCCACCATGACACCATGTTTTACGTTGACTTTTCAGATGAGCATCGAAAGTCGAGTCGTTGTGCCTGATTGTAATTGTGAAAATAAAAGCGATCGTTTTGAAAGCAGCTTGGCAAGGTCTAAGAAGGTTTGCCAGAAACTCGGAAGCTTCTTTTATTACAGATTTTCTACTTGGTTAACTGAGAGAAAGTTAATCGAGTTCCCTTCTTTCCCGGGAAGATCTTGTGCTAATTGCGATCTATAGGGTGTTTATCTTGGAAATGGAATAGGTGCATCAAAGATGATTTTTATTTTGTAAATTGACATGAAATTAACTTTATCTGGCTGGCTCGGAAGTAGTCTAATCAATTTTCGATGATTTTATAAACATTTGTAGCCGTATATCAAAAATGTGACGAATTTTGTAATCCAAGTTGTCAATCGTTTTTTAGCGACTTGACACATCATCACAGAAGATAGTCAGGTGACGTTGAATTTTGGAGGCCAATCCACTGGTCCATAACGTGGAACTATGCAGTATGCAGTTATCAAACGATCAATATCTAAATCAATTGTGTTGTGGCACGAGCTGTGTGACATGTTGTGCACCGTCTTTTTTGCCGTGCGACTGTTACGTTCTCTATACAATGCACACGAAAAATACTGTTTTTGTGGATGGAACTGTATTTCGAAGTACAATTGCGAACTAGGTATCATAAATTCAAACACGGTTTTGTTTATTGACGTATCCATTCTACCAAAAGTCAATCACTGAACGAAATACGCTTATGAAATTTGGGATTAATGATAAGCTTCTTTTCGGCTCATTCACCGAATCCTGCAGCTTCATTTCTTGAAATGTCAACCAGATTAATATTAAATCACTTGGCGGCTGAAAAAATTGCCGCCAGTTAAAATTGTGTTGCCAACTTAAAGTTCTATACATCTCAAGAAAAACAAAAGCACCCTATATACAGCTTTTGCAAGGCAGTGGCAGAACCCTAAGTCTCTCAAAATTATATCGTCATGTTATTCTTAACGAGTAAGGCTTTTTTATGAAGGTATCCTTAATATCCCATTTAGACAACTGATGTAATTCCCATCAGTTTTCAGTTCAGTTCTCAGTTTTCCTTATAAATTTCGATTTCTCGCACGTAAAATGAAAGCTCAACTGAACAACGAAGACGAACTGACGTCTAAATGCAAATTATTTTTAACTGAAGTGGATACTGAACTGAGAACTGAACTGATAACTGATCGTCTAAAAGGAACTTTATAGACACGAATCCTGTAATATAAAACAAAACTTGATAAAGAATTTTGTGCTCGATTTAATCATTACTCCATATAAGAAAAGATTGCTAACAATAAAAAAACATGATTCCAGACATCTTGTTTGGTTCATGCTAGCGTATTTATCGTTTTAATAAAAAAAAAAATGTTGACGTTGATAAAAAATTCCGATTGACCTTGGCAACGAAGCTGAATTCTTTTCAAAACGCAATTTCTTCTCAAATACAAAAGAAAACTTTATCAGAACTTCCCTATTTCACTGATACAACAATATCTCTCGATCATTTGTTCGCATTATTCTCAATTTAATCAATTTACATAACAATTTATTTTGTTCTGTTGAGTCATCTTAACCGTGATCTTAATTTCTTTGTGTGCCAAGACCGAACTCATTCTTACTATTACTGCCTCCTGCCTCTCCTCCGACGACAAATCCCATCTTTCTCGATTAAAACTAATGTACAATTTTCTATTCTAATGGAACACAATATACATACGGCTGCCTGAACATTCTAAATGCCTCTCGATCCCATTTCTCTCTAGTCTAAATAATGCCTTGATTCATGGAATCATCATCATTATCAACACATAAACCATTGCATAGATCTAGACTGTGTGCTTGGCATGTGCTCCTCTCGCGAATGCATGCAACAAGCTGCAGCTCGACTAATAGCTCTTTTGTAAAACCAAAAAAAAAAAAAAAAAACAAACAAACAGCAGCCCCCCAAGATCATTATTGTAGTTCGCGTTTTATCTTCTTAGATTTGCCACACAAAGAAAACCCCAACAAATGACCGCCATTGTGAAAATTTGAATGCAATGTGCAATCCAGGACTTCAAACTACTATAATTACGTTTTTTGTTGTTTATTCTTTTTTCCCGCTCTCTCCCTCTCTGGGGTAGCACTTAAATTCCACTATAGAGCTTAGTGTGCAGTGTTGGACAATATCGTGGAAAATGGGTTGATGTTTTTTTTTTTTTTAAAGTTTGAATGAATTGACATAATTACAGAAACACGAAAGTAATTGTGGTTGCATTATTTGTTTGGTGTTTTTCCTCACTTTATTTGAATGAAGTAAATCAACACGAACAACTTGTTTGTTTGAGTATTGAAAAATCGCCCCATCGATCAGCATTGGAGTGGATCAAACAGGCCTGTCGAAATGCCTCACATAGAAAATAAACAGTCGACGTCGAAGTCAACCTAAAATGCAACACTTGGAAAATGACTTCCTTGAAGAAACAAGCAACACATCCCACAGCAAAGAAAACTTGGAAAACAGTTGGGTGTTTCAAAGAAATACTTTGACTTTTTGTATTGAATTTTGGTTAAAAACAGGCGCAAAGAACGCACTAAGTCGATAAGACTGTCTGCATTGTATCACCTTACGGTTACGGTTATATTGCCAATCAACTTGCAGCTGACTATGCTTTTGCAATACAATTTCGATGAAAATGCCACAGAATCAAATATCGGCTGTTTTAAAAAGGTGGCAATTCTGTGTACCATTGCTACCGTAACAGTAAAGTCTATGACGTGTTTTTGCTTTTCCAACAGCTGACAAGAATATTTCATATTTCTTGGCAGAGATAACTTTGGTCCACTATTTTTCTAGCAAAAACTCTAATGTCCTCTTAGACGACCAACATAAACGACTCCACATTAAAATGTAGATACTACAAGAATTCAAAACGCTCGCTATTAATAATTCAACTTACAAACTGAGCTGCTCCCTGCTCGCCAAAGATCACATTTTTTCTCTTTTAATTTCGCATAATGGAAGGAAGCCAGAAAACTGAAAATGCTTGGATCTTAGAGCAAAATTCCAAACGTGCGTCGTCGTCGTAGGTCGTATTCTCGTTTGGCAGACCCTCATTTTTCCTGGTTTCTGCTGTGACATAATGAGTGTAGTATTGGCTAGCATCAACATCAAACTCAACTCATAGGTAATTTAGAGCTCTCCAAAGTGGATGGATATTTGTCTGATCGAATACGTCGCGTAGTCGTTCTTCAGTAATTTTTGCATAAAAATGATCTTTTTCGACGTTATCTAAGTGCGTTGACCAGAAAAATAAATTAGGTTGGCACATGTGCCAGAATAAATTTCAAGTCTCGCATAGCTCTTCCCACAAGCACCATCCAGCCCGAACCCCAGTCAGTCTGTTAAGTAAGATCGATTTATCCTTATCGACCTTTTTTTAAATTTTTACCGACACGCGACAGGTTTTCTTTTAGTTCTGTGGGATTGAGATCGAGTCAAATGCAGAGGAGATGACTCAACCTCTCAGGAAATGTTGGATTTACTTTATTTTAAATATTATTTTTGAAATATTTGGCGAAATTGGTTTTGGCAGGCTAGGGACAACAGTGATGACATTTTTCGAGAGTTGACTTGTTGGTTAGAGTGTTAACCAGAAAGCAACAAGACAAAAAGATATAAGAACGAGTGGGCAGCCGCATTAAAGCGATGTTGTGTTAGCAGATTTCTCGCATAAGCCTTAATAGATGTAAATGGAAATGAAGGAGTCGCTTCATATCGTTTAAATAGCTATATGATTAAGTAAGCTACAGATCTTCTTCGAAGTTGTTCAATTTATCTATTTTCCCGAAAACCAATTCCATTCCTTTCACACTTCTCAATTTCCCAAAAAAAATACAATCCCCCCTATCATGTTTTCTAAGTTCGAAATGATAAAATAAGGTACAAGAGAAGGTGGATCAAACAACCATCATCCAGCTTTTCAATTTCCTAAACTATCTTTACCTTGATGAACGATTTCCAGCAACTCATTTTCAAAAAGTCACGTCAAATAGATAAATTCCGAAAATTACCACCAGTCTTAAGTTATATCTAATTTTCCGCTCTAAGCCCCTCCTCTTTCTCCCTTAAGCTATTATCCCCCAAGCCAGAAATCATCATAACCATCAGTCGCCATAGCCCAGTCCTCATTAGCCCCTCCGTGCTCGGTGTCAGAAGCAGTGCGTTGAATAACTTTTATCTCTTCATAGTCCAAGGGCATAAAAACAAAAACTTTTTAACCTTCTTCTCAAATGAATATTAGGCACTCTTGACTACTGTTTCGCGGATGAAATGAAATGAAGCAAGATGAGATGAAAAACAAGAGCTCACCAAAACAATACAATGATGATAATAATAATTGTATTTATGAGTTTTGAGTAATTTGCAAAAATCCCATAAAACTAAGCACCATACCATCATCCCTTGTATTCCAAGGATCTGTCGAGTAGCGGATAATTAGTAGCAAGTTCTATTTGGGTCTAGTGCAAGTTGAAAAAAACCACAAGAGAAAGAAAAACGGATGTTTTTCAGCTCGTTAGACCGTTTTGCATGAACAAAAGGTCCCGGTCCCGGCCCGAGCTCGACCTAACATGACTGACATGCACAGCACATAGCTGTAAATGAAAGCTAGCGTAATAACCCTGATGTTCTTGGCTTAATGAAATAAATCTCAAATGGTGGCGTTCGGGGGGGATGAGAGTTTGCAAGCCCTTGAGCTTGTTTTTGAAGAGAACAATCCGAAATAATAAACATTATACAATGTACAGACGGATAAGTGCTTTGTAAAGGTGGTCCCATCAGGACGGGCGTTGCCTTTGTTTGGCTAGCTGTGTTTTTTGTTAATGCTCCATCGTCTCTATCCTCATCCTGAGCTTTTCCGGTTTTGTGTAATTAAATATATTTTGAAGACAATCGAGTTGAGAATTGGAGTAATAGTCGGTCGTCACAGTCAAGTTGGATGTTTGTATTTGTCGGCTGGTTTTGTACCTAGCTTTTTATAGCTCCCGGAGGTGAAATTACTAAATTTATTTGAATTTTCTTTCATTGTTTATGATGTCGGTTAAAATAAAAAAAATAATAAACCTTCAATTGAAAGACGACAGGAGTTTTGGTCTTCTATAAACTAAATCCAGAAGTTTACAGTTTCTAAAGATGAAATCCCAGTCAGACAATTTAAAATTAATTTAAGTATCACTGGCTTATGTGGGCTGAGTTTCAATTTTGACCACTCAGTAATTTTGACAGATGATTCTCCTACAACTTTTTGTTTTGCTTTGTTCATTATGTTATGTACTTGAAATTATTTAAAGAAATTCTTATTTCGATTTAAATTACCCTCTGAAAAATAAAAACAATTCACATTACTCCCATTCAATACACAACTAACATCCCTGCGCTTTTACGTTGAGAAACTAAGCTCAAACGTCAGACGTGTGTCGCCATCTTGATTCGATACAATCATGTTAATCATCTCAATAGTGTTGTCTATGGTCATGACCATCATGTCATGGGCATTATTTGTTTAAAGTTCTGATTTCTCCCCGCGTTCAATCAGTGAAATTAATTGAAATTGTTTTAAATGAATTATTGTTTTTTTTTTTTTTTAATTGTTTCAAAAAAATTGTGCAAAACAGTTGATTCGTGAAGAAATATTAGTTATTGGGGTGCGCATTGGAGAGATATATATTTCGTAATAATATTTAACCAATGACCATACCTATAACAAGCAAAGATGTCGCACGTAGAGCTTGTTATATGGTCTTTGATTTAACTTTGTTTTTGAAAAGCTTTGGTTTTCTTGTTCAATCTTACAAAATAGCTAACTACTTTCAACAAAGCGAAAATGTGTTTCTCAAATTTAAATTTACATTCAAATTTCGTTCAAAGCGACAGGTGTTAACTCATCTTTGTGGTTAACTAATTAGCTGTTCTTTCACCCTCTTCCTACTGAAGCTACATACCATTAAGTGGCTGTTTCAAATATTATTCCGGCTCGGGCGGCCGCTGGCGGCTCCTCTTCTTTTTGGTATACAGGAGAGAGGAAGTTGAAGGCGAAGTGCGAATCAATAGGTTCCGACGTTTTCACTCAGGTGTCCCAAAGCCAAAATATAATAATCTCGCGGTACTTAATCGACTGTGTAAACATTTTCTGAACTCTTCTTATTCCATTTTCCACATTCCAAAAAATCCATTTTTGTACTTATAAAGTCTGTTCATATGAAGATACGACTTGCGTCTGCGAATTGCGAATGGTTGTTGTTTTTTTGATATTTCATTCATATGAGTAGTCGCAGAGAGCGTTGAACTATCATTAAAAAAACAAACCAGACAAACAGAAAATAGGTCTGTTTAATGAATCTGTTCGGCACAGAAACGAACAGAAAAGATCCAAAAAGTACTCGTTTGTGTGTTCCATGAGGAAAAACCTTGCCCCAAACTGTTCTACAATCTATCATTTTGTGTTCCAGTTGTTCAGCTCAGTTTAGTACATTTTTTTCTGCCCCAACTTTTTTGGTGGTGCAACTTTGTGAAAACTATCAAATGTCATAATTTCAAATGCCAAATTATTTTTATTTATTATTATTCTATTCAGTATCTTGTTTCCAACAAATGAAAATGTTATTCAATTGATTTGATTTGACTTGGAATATTTATTTAACAGCTGATTTTATTCTGCCAAAAAGATTAAACAGGGAGCTGATCTTTTCTGTTCTTACTTGTTCTGACAATTTTCATTTACTTGTGCTGTTCTGATCTGGTTTTTCTTCATTAAAAAGTACTAATATATATTTATTTGATTTTTGATTTTTTAAATCCGAGCGAATTATTTATTCGCATATTTGTGGAAAGCGTTTTTTATTTGTGGATTGCGAATTCTCATTTGAAAATACGCACTTCGCAGTTGTTGGTCGCACAGAAAATATTAAAATGTGTTTTTAGTGTGGTTTTAACTAGTTTTAGGCAATATTCTATATTAGAATATGTAAATACGGTCATTTATTCACTTTATTAACAAATTTAAAAAAATAGGTTGATATTTGCTTTAGAAATAGCTTCAAAAGAATTATTCGCAGACGCAGGTCACAGCTCATATGAACGGACCTTTAAAAGGTCGTTTACATGAATGCAATAGTCAAGGAAAAGAACAAACCTTCAGCTGTTTAGAGCCCGATCCAAATTTTCTCGTTCATTGGCTCGTTGGTCTTTTCCCAATGTCACCTGAATGGCTTTCTCTGTCGACCGTTTGAACACTGGCTTAGGTCCCCATTTCCTTTCACAGTTGAGCTTTTGTCATGCCCCGGCTAGCTGGCGGTTGCGCAACGCTCTTCATGTAAATCTACAAGCAAGCAAACCAAAAATTGAAACTTATTTTTGAAGTGTAGACAAAATTAACATCATGAAAAACGATATACAACATCTTAAATCTTTCTTTTAAGAAACCTTGCTTATACTAACATCTAGTTAGTTGAAAGTAATCCTCAATTAAAATCACATTTCAAAACCTCAATCTCATCAAAACGTGCAAAACATCGCTCTTCACAACCAAATTAGGGTAAAATCCGAATTTTTCCACAAAAATTGTATTGCCATCCATCATCTTTTCTCCTCGTTACCTATGTTAACAACTGATGTTATGTGTGTCTATGTTCAATGTTCAATCTACCATTCCGCATCCCATTAATCATTATTTTCTAAAACCACCTAAATCCATTTAAATCAGTTGCGCCAATTAAATCAAACACTTAATGTAGGTACAACATTCTCGACTAATAGATCGAAAAGAAAACGCATTTGATCAATCTTTGGCAGTGGCTGTGGCGCTCGCAGTTGGCGGCAGCGGCAGCAGAAATTAAAACAAATTCACGCAAACCGCTTTTAGACCGACACCTTTAGGTGGTTGCCTTCTAGTTGTGGTTGTGGTTTTTATGTTGAGAATTTAGACTTTGTTGTGCTGCCATCACGTATAGTTGGAGAGTGAATGACATTAAATTGATTGAATAACGTCAGACTCGCGCCTGGCACTTTTCGAGCGCGTTCTTCAACTTCAACAAAATAACAATTGAAAAAAATTTGAATCAAATTTGATTGGAAAATTAAACGAGAGCCAATTAAGTTGTTGCAGGTTGCGACAGGCATCGTTTTTCGGATCGATGTGAAAATTGAAAAGTAGTTAGGTCACTTTTGTGTCGATATCGTAAAAATAAATCTTTCAAGAATTGAGGCCAACTTTTTTGTCTTCCATTGTTATTTGTCATTTATTTTGATTACTTCCAAATATTGCACAAAACAAAAAAAAATGCCATCTATTTTTTTCTCTATTTAGTATTTGGCAAAAAAACTTCAGAAGAGCAACTGACGATTTTGTGAAATTTTCCTGAAAATTTCAAAATATGTAATTGCATAAATTTGTGCAAAATTCCATCACAATAGGTATCGATAGTATAATTTTTTGCATCCAGAAAAAGTCTCTCATAATACACGAAATTTATTCTCTGCCGTGATATTGAATGGGAAAACATCCAAAAGTGCATGTTACTGGTTAAAGAAACACCACACATTCCGTCGCTGCTAATTAACGAAAAGTTCCTGGATGATGATATTTTGCCCGCCAAAATAACAGTTGGTATTACCTGTCAAAATAATAATTCTTCGAGCTTCGACATTACCATGCAAGTGCAGTTGAGCACCATAAAGGCAATGCATCTCCGCAACCCGCTATCCCGGGGTTATGTTGACGACAACCGATAACAACAATAATGCGAACGACAATACAGCCCATTCGACACAATGCTTTCGGTGCGATAAACATCCCGCATTTTGCATACACAAATGATACAAAGGCAGACAGAGCACCATCTGTTGTCAGCGAATTTTAAACAAAGTATCCTTTAGGTAATGGGTGGCAGTCAGGTTTATTGGGGATTTTCGAGGCTGACCATATCAATTGAATGCCGAAAATATCTGTTTTTCTGTCTGTGCTATCGTATCATGGAATAATTTATTTTTGACAATTTGAGTTTGAAGGCTTGAAAATGTGTTTTTTGTTTAAAAAAAAATGTCTAAAATGCCGGGATAAGTCTTCCCAAAAAACAGTGAACGCAAACTTTATTCAGCTTTTGGAAGATGATTTTTTTTTTATTTGCTTGGTTCAAAAAATATTGGTTCTTCTTTTTTACTTAGGATATACCTAAAATATATGGCAAGTATTGCATTCGTAAAAAAACAATTTGAGATTTTGATCGAATTTGACATTAAGATGATAGAGAAGTCGAAAAAATGGGTCGGTCGATTCCATACGTGTCTGTCTGCCTGTCTCTCTGTAAACGCACCTACAGCCTTAACCACTGGTTCGATTGACTTCAACTTTGGAATTTAGTGTTTTGAGCGAATTAGGGTGGGTTATTTTTTTTCTTATTTTTTTTAAGATCAAAATTTTAGGGTAGCCACCATACAATTTTTTCTCAAAACCGGCTATTTATACATCCTCAATATTTTTTTTCGAAACATTGGTAGTTTTTTAATGTAAAAATTATTTTAATATTGCTCCAAAAGCCAAAACGGTACCTCTCATAGAACCTTTTTTGTTTTTTGTTATAAGATTTTAATAGTCCGATAATCGTCCTTTTTTTCAGGAGTACATATACAGGGTGATTCACGAGCGTTGTGCCAAAAAGCTAGAGCGTGTAGGTTGAGTTGAGACAAGAAAAAAATCGTATGGGAGGGGGGGGTCTATTCCCCCCCGTTTAGCCGGGAGGGGTAATTTTCTGAAAAATTGTTTTATTTTGTTTAAAAAAATATTAAAAATTAACGGCTACGTTTACAACACCGTGCTATACCTTTCTGAAAAGCCAAAAACTTTTTCTTTCACTTTGTTTTTAAATTAAATTGCTTTAACGAATGGTTTAAAAAAAATAAATTTTCAAACTCAAAATTTTCAAAAAAAAAGCAAAAAAAACATTTTTGAACTAATTTTTTTCAAAATTTTATGTAATTAAGTACTAATTTTGTTTTAAAAATTCAATGTGTTTGTTAATTTTTAGTCGAAAACAGAAAACCGGATGCAAAAATGTCTTTTCGTTTTTGAGAAATTAAGAAAAAACCGAAACCACTTTGTTCTAAAAAAATCTTTGTTTTTATTTTTACCTATCTGGACTTTTAGTTTAATTTATTAGTTTAATTTATAAATTTAATTTTTTTGTGATTGGAGTTTTATGAGGACTCAGTAAAGTAGAAAAGTATTACATTGTCCCTGGATTAACCATTTTGTTCATTGATAACGTCTGAAAACTGACCTGTAATTTTTTCTTACTATACCTGGGGCCGCGGCCACTCGCCGGCGAAGAGTTCTAGCTGCTAGGGGCTTAAGATAATCAAACCGCATTTTTTCTTGAATGAAAAAACAATTAACAACCTAAAGGTAAATAAAAGGCATCGCATATTTACTAAACAACCATTTACAATTAAAATATACTCATCAACACATAACAATAACAAACGCATACGCTCGAGAAGAGTTAGCGGACAGGAAGTTCTGCTACGGTTTAACTTGTTGTCGAGATTGTTAAGCCGAAAGACTCTACGCTGAAAGATATCCCAATAGATGGCGCCCAAGTCGTAGCATGTTTTCAAGAATCCGCCAACGAGAGCACTGAGAGCTAGAAGTAAAAGGTCAATGGCAAACGTTATCAATGAAAAAAATGATTAATCCAGGGAAAATCCAATACTTCTCTACTTTATTGAGTCCTCATAAAACTCCAATTACAAAAAATTAAATTTATAAATTAAACTAATAAATTAAACTAAAAGTCCAGATAGGTAAAAATAAAAACAAAGATTTTTTTAGAACAAAGTGGTTTCGGTTTTTTCTTAATTTCTCAAAAACGAAAAGACATTTTTGCATCCGGTTTTCTGTTTTCGACTAAAAATTAACAAACACATTGAATTTTTAAAACAAAATTAGTACTTAATTACATAATATTTTGAAAAAAATTAGTTCAAAAATGTTTTTTTTGCATTTTTTTTGAAAATTTTGAGTTTGAAAATTTATTTTTTTTAAACCATTCGTTAAAGCAATTTAATTTAAAAACAAAGTGAAAGAAGAAGTTTTTGGCTTTTCAGAAAGGTATAGCACGGTGTTGTAAACGTAGCCGTTAATTTTTAATATTTTTTTAAACAAAATAAGTCAATTTTTCAGAAAATTTCCCCTGCCGGCTAAACGGGGGGGAATAGACCCCCCCCCCCCTCCCATACGATTTTTTTCTTGTCTCAACTCAACCTACACGCTCCAGCTTTTTGGCACAACGCTCGTGAATCACCCTGTATATTGTCCTAAATAATATTTTGTTTAAACAAAAAAAAAATATTTTGGTTTAAAAAAAAAATGTTCTTACATTTTTTTTTCAAAATTCTGTATCTCTGTATGGATCAATATTAAAAATTTTAATATTGAAATTCAAATTAATAAAAAATCAAAAATTTAAATTTTTATTTATGAATTTTAATTACATTTTTTTATTCCCCTACAGGAGCTAGTACATGCGACACAGTCGTGCACATTTTTTACAAATCCTGTATTTAAAGGTCTGTTGGTCTGTATTTCCTTTTTTTCTACCAAAACAAAACCTATCCAAACACATCTCCTTATTCTACTATATCTACGGAAATAAGCTTCCGTTCTAACACTATCCATGACTGATTTCTTGGTAAAAATCTGCAAACACATGTTACCACATGTTAATTTGCCGTTATGTCTTCAAGGTTAGAACTTTTATCCGACGGAAACTACATAGTATCGACAATATGCTTTTGGGATTATTCATTCATTTTTTTTATAGCCCCCTCGATCAAAATTTGTTGTACAGAATTTACTCCTTCTATCCTAACCATAGGAAGCATATTGCCGAATATATTTTTGATATCGAAACCTAGTCAATCAAATTTTCAACCTTTGTCGGGGTTATCTCCTTTCCATTGAAAAAAGATCTGCATACAAAATTTAGGTACTTTTATATATGTTTTAGGAAATGTACTTTAAACTTCCCAAAAAAAAATACAAATAAAATAAAAGCAAATAAATTGCACAAATGGATCTCCCAAACACATACCAATAATATCAGTTGCCGTTGCTACTTGTGTCCCTACTAGGTACTTTTATCTACAATCAATCGTTTATTGGCCTCGCAGGAAACTGAAAAAAAAAGAGGAAACCAGACAGAGGGTGGCATTTTTTTATGTCAAAATGAATGCATGTATTTGCCATCTTGAAAACTTTCCACGATAGAAAATTTTTCACGGCGAGATCCAGTGCCGTAGCAACCCTGTTTTGCGTGGGGGGGCAAATATATTTTTAACGATAACCTTTTTTTTAGAAATCAAATCATGCGTTAGAAACACAACATTTATGTCAACAAAAAGATACAAGTGAGTAAGAGTTACTATCTATATCTATTGTTAAACTCCAGATGACCTTTCAAAACACCTATAGTTTGTTTTTTTTTTCGATTTTTTGTATCGTAACGAACCCGAACGCAAAAAGAAAAATTTACTCAAACGTAACGATTGTCTTAGTTGTTTAAATTAACGAATAACAATAAAAAATCAAAAGATTCATTAGTTTTATTAAACACATACCTTTTAAATATCTAATAAATATAATAATTTTTTTATTTTTAAACTAAAAGGAAATAGAGGTAAAAAGAAATTTACACTAAAGAAATAAAATTCTTATTTACAGAAAGTTCAAAATAGTACGAAAAATAACCATATATATTATATTTATGTCGTATTGAGTGAATACAAAAGTAATCCATAGTTATTTGGTATACCAATTTCATATATTAACTGCATGGTTCTCCGCGGAAGTGGTGCCATCTATATTATTGCATACACAAATAAAGTATCTATCGTTAAAATCTTATAGGATTAAAGTGTCACCAATTCAACGGATTGCGGGCATAAACACAAAATGTCAATCCATGCAGAAAATGTTTGTATTAATTGTTATATGTCGGCACAAAGTTAAGAAACATTACGAAGGCCATTCCATATTTAATCTTATAGAGACTCGCTGGGTTGGCCACTTACGTGCGTCTAAATCCATTCTTTGCAACTATGAACATATCATGGAGACTTTACCGCAAATCACTGGTGCAGCAGGATTCGACGGTGATGACGTTGCATTAGGTGCAGGATTGTTCCATGTTATGTCTTCAATATAATTTGTATTTGCCTTAACGTTTGCGAAGGACTTGTTGGAAATTGTTGAACCGGTCACAAAAATATTACAAGATACAAGGCCGCGAAATTGGGTACAAAGATTCGATAGCACTTGTAAAAGCGGTTTACCAAACAATACAAAATTTAAGATCACAGAACAATTTTGAAAAATATGAATTTGAGACAAAAAACCTTTTAAAAAAATACGTTCTGAAGACGGAGATTTTGCTTCAAGCCGCCCAAATCGACATCGACGGCAGTCGAAAATGCTCAACGCTTCGAGTGTGTACTCCACACTTGGAAATCCATCTGAACCAAAAGTCAACCTTAAATCAATAAATCAGCGTATTTTGAAGGGATCATGACGTTATCTCGAATACAAAAATCTCGAATGTAAACAATCTCGAAACAAAAAAAAAATTAAAATCTCGAATGCAAAAATTTCAAACGTACAAAAATCTCGAACGTTCAAGAATCTCGAAGGACAATATCTCGAAAAAATCTCGAAAAAAATGGTAATTCCAGATTTTTCGAGATTTATTTTTTTATTGTATCTGAAAGAAAACATGTTTTTGTAATTTAATTCATAATTTTGTTTTTTCTTATTTATAACAAATCAATAAAATATTCAATTGACAAAAAGGGTTTTGAGCTAAGCTTTTTAAGAAACCTATATAGGTTCTTCCTATTTTTCTTCCATTATAGTCAAAATTCGTGGCATATTCCCGACTCATATTAAATTCTTCCATCATTTCAAGTTTTTCTACCTTACATTTTTCCTGAACCGACTCCTACACTAAAACATGAATCAGCTTGTACAGGCCAACGTGCGGCTTACCAACTACAACCTTAAGTCTTCTATGGTAAGTCTCAACTTTGTTTTGAGTTCTTGGTAAGATCTCTCTTGTTTGGTCTGCACAACACCAAAGACTGAAAATACTTAGATTTTTGGTTTTTTGTACCTATTTAGTTTCTGTCAAACCACTTCCCGATTTGCTTTCTACTTTCGGAAAATTGATTACTCAATGAATAGAAATAGTCACGAATTTCACTGAGGTAAAAAAGGTAAGCATTTGAGCATTCGCATTTGTAGACTAAAGTTTTCATCTTACTATTTAACAAAACTTTCCTTTTCTATTTTTCCATGAATTTATCCCAAATGAACAAAAAAAAAACAACCTTTATTTTTATCTAAACAAACTAACTAGTCTCGAAAAAATAAATAATAATCACCCCTGTTCTGATTTTCGTTTACGAAAACAATACTTTCGTTTTTAAAGCTGAGGTGTTCTCAATTTCTCGTTTTGATTTCGTTTCGATTTTCCTGACCGAATTTGAAATCGTAAATTTAAGAATTTAAGTCATTTCAGAGAAATATTTGTCAAAAATTGAAGGCAAATTCGTACGAATTTAGGAACACATTTTTTTTAGCTTTGCGAAAATCAATTTCGTAAACGAATTGAATTCGTAACGAAAATCAGAACAGGGGTGAATATATTTATTTTTTTCGAGATTTTGGCAATTATATTCGAGATTTTTGTTTTCGAGATTTTTTTCGTTCGAGATTTTTGTTTTCGAGATTTTTACATTCGAGTTTTTTGTTTTCGCGATATTTGTATTCGGCATTTCGTGGTAGACCCTTGAAACAATCGACATAGTTATAACGGAAATGTCAAACCAACGAAACAGGAGACGAAATGGATCTTGAAAAATTGCATCCATTGACTGAGTTAGGCATCACAATGCCAAGTAAAATCGAACTAAAGATCGTAAGGTAAGGAATATATAAATAAAATTCGAGCCCACCAGGAAAAGCTAAATATTTTAAGAGCAAGACAAGGAAAAGAACATAAAAAAATTAAAACCGACATTTTAGCAGAATTTTATAAAAAGCGACAAGGTATGGAAAACGTTTTCAAACGTTAGAGCGCCCGATTAGGGCCAGTAAGTTATATATAAGTAGTAATAGTTAGGCTAGTTTCCCATTTTTGTCTAGCATGTAAGTAGTTTTAAGTTTGAATTGAATAAAAAAAAATGAATTTGAAAAAAAAATGAAAAAAAAAAAACGTTTCCATCTGGAACAGCTGTATGTGAATCGTCGTTTTCAATATTAACGCAAGTCATGCGGCCCCAGCGCATCAATATGTCTACTGACAGACTAAACAATTTATCTTTTATCGCTTTCGAGAAAAAAAAGGCTCGATGAACTTAACCTAGATACGGTTCTTTTGCGGTTAAAAATAAAAAAAAAATTAAAAATGATATTTATTATACTGTTTTTGTTTTATTTTCTATTATTGATCTTATATGCAATAAAATAGAGAAATGCGTGGGGGGCAAAGCCCCCCCTAGCCCCTGGGTTCCTACGGGGCTGGCGAGATCTTTCCAATGTTTTGAGTATTTTTGACATAAGGAAATTCTTCACTGAAAAACTGCTTCAAAAGATAACTTTGGTTCCAAAAAAAAATATGTATTTGGTAATTGAAGACGCTTTCACTGAACGGAAAAATTACTTTTTAGCTGACCTAACTTTTTCATTTTCGTTGGCCTTCAGTTTGAACTTCTTTTCTTGCTGTTAGCGAACTTGGCTCCACTTAAAACTTCCAAGAAATAATGGGAGTGAAACAGCATCACCACACAAACAAAAATTATATCTATCTCGTTCTTTTATGTCATGAAGAAAAATGCGCCAAATTAAAGTTTTTTGCGCATCATTTTACTTTGCCTTCTTTCTTTTTCAATCAATCGACCGAACTACTACGAAGTACTAATCAGTGATGCCAGACTTTTGAAGTGTAAAGTCCCACGATGAATATCAAAAAACCCATTTTGGCCCACGGCATTAAACGAAAATAAATATCCCACAAAATGTAAAACAACAATTTTACGTTTGCTAAGATATAATAATAATAAAAACCAACATATTTTTAATAACCAAAGTTAAATATTTTATGAAACAAATTATAGTTGTCAAGAAAAAAAGTAAAAAACTAAATAAACAACAATAATCAAAGGAAACTGAAAATCTAATATGGTTATAGTCGACGAGCCCCCATACAAAAAAGTTCCGTCATGATAAAGCCAAGACAAATAAGATTCGCTGGGTCGGCGTGAATTTAGTTAGCCGGTAGAGCCGCGCATACCTGTGTCAATGCGGTGAATGACGGTGAAATTTCTCCATCATCACGGATTCCAGTTTTGTTTCTTTCATTGCATACGTCCTTATGTTATATGTAATACTAAATACCTTAGTTAGCTTGCTTTCAAGCTGCCAAAAGTACCGCGAAAACTAGATTTTATTATTAAACTACTGTAGTTCATAAAAAAAAACAGTAGTTTAGATAATAATAAAATCCAAAGTCCGATGTCCGACGAGGTCAAGGAAACTTTGCATTAATGACCAAAAAAAAAATATTTTCCGTGATATCCATCACATAATCGTTAGATTTTTTTTTTAATCGAGAGCTGAACATCCCACTGTAGTTCGAAAAACTCATTTTTTATAAAAAAAGGACACATTTTTAGATATTTTTTTTATATATAGGCTAAAACGAAAATATGGAAAATCAATGTTTGTTGCGCTGCTATCGCGGTCGCTCATGAAATTGATGTGATTTTTAGTATAGAATTTTATTTTTTGCATTTTCTTACTTCACATCTGTGATGAAATGTGAACAATCTCATTATTATGAGAAAACCCTTTATTTTGTACTACGGGGTTCAAGAAAACCCTTTATCCCTTTTTGCCTTTTTTAGACCAAAAAAACCCACAAAAAGGGATAAAACCCACGATATGGCATCACTGGTACTAATTAAATCAAGTCTAAGAATAAATTGTAAATTAAATTTAAACACAATATACTTCAGTTTCCTATTAAAATCAAATTGCATTACATAAAAACTAAACTAAAAAAAAAGCAGCTCTACAATTTCGGAAATTTTACTCCAATTTATTCCAATTTATTTGGATGCAATACGGATTCAATCCACACTTGGCTAATAAATAAGTTCGACGCAGCCCAGTTTCTTATATTTAACAGTTAAAATAGTCAAACCAGATAAACTCCTGCATAAAAATGAATTGTAAAATGGTGAAACTATAGTTTTATCAACAATTAAATAAAACAACAATCTCCTGTAAAACATTGTCTAAAAGCAAGATCTTGCGACTTAGCTGTATAATTCATTCGTTTTTCTGTATATCCTCCCAAAACCACAAATACAAAATTAAGTAAAATAAATGAAATGAAAAATTGCTCAACTTGATAAATGCTTTTCTGTTCGAAAGAATTTGCTAAAAAAAAAAAAAACAAAACAAAACAAACACGAAAAACTTAAATACCGGAAATGATTCAGTTCAATGAACGAAGAACATTTCGCTCTTTTACCCCACATTTTCATTCAAGACAGAACAAGATAGCTTACTTATTTGCATGTCCAAGTGGAGTTTTATGTGAGTAACCCCTCAGCCTTCACATTTGCTCCGTGACAAGGAATTGACTGAATCCCTACTCCAAACCAACTGATACAATTGGGGTACTTATCTGATAAGGATCTAACCAGTTAATTTACAGCTCAGGGTGTCCTAATTTCAAAGATAAGGGGAAAGAGAGCGAAATATTAAAACGATAAAAATTTGTGTTTGGTTTCATTTATTTCTTTTTTTTAACATGGAAAATTCATTTAACGACTTGAAGGCATGCTGCCATTATACTTTTATTTCGCTATACTCTGTTGGGTTGATTATTATCGGTCGATAAAGTGTTTCGAGTAATATTATCAAGCTGTGATAATTTTGGTTTGTCTCTTTGTTTATTTTTGATTTTTTTTCTCATTGAATAGATTATGAATATTGATTGATGTTTGTTCTCTTTTTTTTCGTTTCAGGTGAGTGAACATAAATTTTTAAGCTACATTCTTAATTTAAAAACTTCTAAGAGGTGAGTTTTTTACGACACAAATGAACTACTTGCAGTACCAAATAAACTGCCTGACACTTGTTTCATAAACTTGTTATCCAAACTAAACTGCTCAATATCTGGGGGGTAATTCCCTAAGTCGATTATCGTCAGACGATATCATTTGAACGATTGTTTTGCTTCACGTTACAATGAAAACGATAATCATTTAGACGATATCGTTTTCGCTCAATTTTTTTTGCTTTCCCTAAGACGATTATCGACAAAACGTTCTCGTCGAAACGTTAACATTGAGACGATAGCTAAGTAGCTATCGTTTTCATACATTTTTTGATTTTGTTTAAAAAAAATTAACTGTTTTGGTATGAAAATGTGAAAATAAAATGCAATGAAAAAATAAAAAACATTTTTATTCCTTTTATTCCTTTTTTAAATTACTTATTGTATTGGAAATGTTTTTTTATGCCACACTTTAAAATAAAAAATGATTCACTTTTTTTAATTACTTATTTAACTTTATCAAATAAATAACAAATAAATCGAAAAATAGTTTGTTTTCCTTCAACGTAAATATGACATATACTTTTTAACCGTTTGGAAATCTCCTCGAATCATGTTCCGTCGTATTAATTATTTGATAATTCAAAACCAAAACGACGAAAACGATCGACAAGTCAAATCCGTTGTCTCTTCCAAACCATATGTAAGTGTCTAAATACAAACAATCATTTTGTAAGTTTCTTACGGTTTTGAATAAATTCAACTTTTCAAGTTTTATTCAACGATTTCGAATTAATAAAGAAGCATTTCTGATGATACTCCAAACGGTCAATTTAGATGATGGTTGCCGATCCACTCGAATACCACCAATTCTTCGACTGTGTGCAACCCTTGAAACTTTGGGAAGTGGTGGGTATCAGTGGTTAACTGGTGATGGTTTTGGAGTTGCCTTAGCACAAAGCACACTTTCCAAAATTGTGACCAAAACAGCTATCTGTCTGGAATCCATATTTTGTCCCGTGTGGATAAAATGGAGCATTTCCAACGAGGTTGAAAAGACCAAAATAAAACAATGGTTTTACCAAAAATATTCATTGCCTGGGAGTAAGTTTAAATTAAGTTTGTAAAATGAAAAATAAAAGACAATCATAATTTATATTTAGTCGTTGGATGTATAGACGGTACACATCTTTTTTTTCAAAGACCCAAGGAAGACGAACACATTTTTTTTAATCGGAAAGGGAAACATAGTTTAAATGCAATGATTGTAAGTAAACTAAAAGAAAAAAACATGCATTTATATTAATAAACCTATATATGTATGTAGATCTGTGATAATAATATGAGGATTATGGCTGTTAATGCTAGATACGGTGGATCTGCTCACGACTCTCTTGTGTGGAAACATTCCAATGAACGTTTTTTTTTTTGAAAACGCATTCAGCCACCAAAACCATAACTATTGGCTTCTAGGTATGTGCGAAAAAACAATCAAAAAAGTCGTAATTAATTGTTAAATTTTAAAGGTGATAGTGGATACCCTTTAGAACCTTGGTTGCTTGCTCCCTATAGATCCTCGGATGACGCAACGAAAACACATTTCAATAGTATACATGCTAAAGCAAGAAACATAGTAGAGAGATGTATTGGTGTATACAAAGGTTAATTTTATTGCTTTTTTTAAATATAATATATAATGTACATCATATATATATATATATACAAAATTAGGTCGATGGAGAATTCTTTTGGAGGAAAGGAAAAGTAGCTACAGCCCCGACAAAATAGCTGTTTTCGCAAATGTATGCGCTGCCTTACACAACATTTGTATTCAATATAATGTAGTAGAACATGATATTATATTGAGCAATGACAATATTCCAAACGTCTTGAACGAATCTGAAGAATCAAATCCTGCAAGCAATGAAATGAGGCGTTTAGCAGTTCGTATAAGAGATAACATTAAAAACTCATTGTAAATTTAAATATTTTATTTAATTAAAACTTGATATTGGTGTTCAATAACAAAAATTAATTGGGTTTTAGTTGGTTTTCTGCAATTTGATTGCGTTTTTCTAAAAGTGCCAGTAATTTGTCTTGAAAAATAGCATCCTGCGTATTTTTTTCTCTAAGCAGGCACAAAACACCCTCCTGGTACTTCTTGTCGTTTTCAATTTGGATCTTTAAAAGATCTTCAAGTGTTGATTCCTCTTTTTTCTTTATTGGAGAAGTAATTCCTTTGTTAAACAAAGTTGAAAATCTACAATCAAAAATATTGTTAAGAAAAAACAATATTTTTCATCTTTACTTCTTACCTTTTCCGACCAGTTGATAATATGTCAGCTTCGGAATGTTTTTTTGGGCTTTCCAGCACATTGTCCAGCAAATTTTCCACGTCGTTTTCCAAATCTTCGGTGGATTGATTTGTTACTTGGTTTTGTTCCGGGGCACCAAAGATTTTGGCGTTGCTTCCTGAAACCGCTTTCCTTAGAGAAGTTAATTGGACAATTTTCTCTTCTTCTTCTGTCAAAGTCTTTTGGTCGTAGGGTCCTCCACCTGTTTTCTTCATAGATTGCATATTTGCACTGACTTTATTTTTGGTCCTGTACTTAAAGTCAGTCCAAACCTGTGAAAATTTGGATTATTTTGAATTTATAAAAAAAAACTTGGATATGTATGTATATGTAATATGTATGTAGGTACGTACTTTTCTCCAAGCCTTATTGTCTTTTATTGGCGGCCCGTTTGCGTTTAAAATTATGACCAATTCGTCCCACAACTTGTTCATTAAATTTCTTCCTTCATTGGTATTCGGCTTATACCCGGTTGCTAAACTGGGATTTTCATCCATGAATTCGACGATAATCTTCATTTGGTTTGAAGTCACAGCCCTTTAAAAAAATAATTTTTTGTTTAATTAAACAATATGCAGTATTTTGCAATGTTTTATTTTAAAACTTACATTTTCCACGGGTTTAATTTATATTTTTGGTGCACCAACGTCAATTTCAAATTCGATTTTAAATAATTATTTTGAGTTTTGACATATAATAATATTTCAAAACTCTCTCTCAGCAAAACGATACACGACACTACTTTCGCTGAGTTACAGAAAGCAAATTGAAAACGTTATCGTTTTCAATTATCGTCTCGACATAATCGTTTTAAAAATTAGGGAATTACCCCCCTGGTTATGATATTGGCAAGGTTGTGTAATGTTGGTGGGTTCGTCAGGTTAATATTAAACTGAAATGTTTTTGTGTTCTCAATTCAACAACCTTTAATTTTTATCTGTTGGCCATTTCCGTTAAAGAAAAGCGTAACCACTTTAACTTTGGAAAGAAAGTCCAAAAAGTCGAAAGTCAACTAATTCTCTTTTGGAAAGGGGTGAGGTTTTTAAAGATAAGATAACCCAATACATCTAGCAAGATTCGCTCTTGTAAGGGAGTAAAAAGTGGCACAAACGACCTGCTCAAGAGTCAAGTTCTCATAATGGCATGGCAATGGGTCCTCTCCTAAGTTTCTCTATGTGTGGGGATAACTCCTGACAGCTATATTAACTTAATGCGAGGATAACCTCATTTGCTATCATATCTGGGCAATTGGTTGTTAACGTAAATTAGAGCTAGGACTATTCATCTCATGTCAAACAATTAAGACACCTTCTGTTATGAAAACACTTTTTGTCAAAACATTTACTATCATTTCCGTCAGTAAAAAGACATACAGGTTGTGAGTTGATTTAAAACGGGTAAGATTACGATATTTGGTTGTGATTTAATAGGAAGGATCTTGTTATCGTTTCAATTACTCTTATGGCAACATTTCTTCTATGAACAAAAATCCCCAACTTCTTGCGTCGAATGCATATTTGAATAAACAATTTGAAAAAAACCCTTCTATTTTATAAATGCTTTAAGACCCGATGCACAAAACAAATATTCCAGTTTCTTTTTTTCCGCCCTCTTCCTCCCATCAAATGCATAAATCTGCATTTTAAATTGCCACGTTCCATGTGATTTTATCCAAGTGTTGTTTTCCCGGAAAAACAAACAAACAAAAACATACACCCTGTCAACATTTGGATTAAATATGCATCACATAGCTTTTGTAACTAAGCCCACCCTTAATCTCCACAATAAATACTCGAATACCACATAAAATAACAAAAACCCAATGTCGACGTTTGGTCGTTTGTATCGACATCGATTTTAGAAGCATCCAACTACAAACGGGCACCATCGTCATAAACATAATCAACCAGACCAAACCGCAAATTTAATTAATTTTTGCACTAAATATTCCCTTTCTCTCGCTTTGGCTGCGAATTCGAAAACAGACCGTCAAAGGGCAACAGGAGTCTAATTCCATTTAGAATGATAAACTGTCTACGAAATTATGTACCTACCTAAAACTATTAATACCTAGCAGCTACCACACATGAAATGTCTCCCTCCCCCTCCACCTTCCGCAATGCCTCTTTTGTGTGTGTTCCTTTGTGTGTCGCCTATTAATACCTCGTAATGATCATTCCATTGAATTGTGCGAAAAAGTCAAAATCGCATTGAATGGCAGTTTGTGTGCTGCGAACAATAAAAATAATAACAATCAATAAATTATCCTTATTTTTAATCAAAATGTCCTTTTCTAAGCATTATTCTCTTCCTCTATGGGCTTAATAAATATTGTGTGTTTTGTTAGCTTTTTTTTCTCATCGTCTTCGGGGAAGCACACAATAATCAATGACCTTTAGGCAATTTTAAGCTAATTTGATGGGAAATTATAGTTCTTCTTTATCGATGGATGGCATGTCCGGTGAGCATAACATAGCTTTGAAGCTTGTAGTTCGTAGGTAAGGCAATAAACATTTGCTTAAAATTAACCATCGAACGATGGACGATACGACCGACGAACGACGAGCTTAGACAACTCACTTGAGGAGATTGTTGAACGCACAAAAAAGACAACAGTTGAGGCTATTTTGTTTTTGGAAGATTCTTTTCAGGAGGACTGAAAATTTCCTTAAGTGATTCTTTGGAAGAAAAAAGAAAATAATGCTTCATTGACATGGAATCAATTATGTCGTGGAATTGTGGATTTTCGATTTTTCAGTAGCAATTATCCGTGCGCTGGTTATCGGTGTTGATATAGGGAAGTGAATTGAAAGGTTTGAATTATTTTGAAACTTACCCAATGACAAATGTTGGGTATGAGGTTGAAGGGTTTCGCAAATGTGTGAATTCTGCAATTTTTGCGTTACAGAAGTGTTTTACGTAAGGTCTTTTTCCTCATTGTAGGGTTGTAACCAAATATGGTTGTTCCAGTTTAAATGTAAAAATATACTATTTCTGATTCCGGGAACCTCTTCTCTTTATCAAAATACAATGTGATTTATTTGAATCCAATTGATGATTATGATGATGATGGCACACTGTGGCGTATGAGTACTTTCTTTTTATTTGTTTTTGAGCTTTTAAATTTCATATTCCACATTTGTATTGGAAAAATATTTAATTTATTTAATGATTTCAGTTTCATATCATACACTCGCTTTTGTATAAGTTGTCCTCAACTTCTGGGTTAATGCCTTTAATAAAAGCTTTACTTTGATTGTACAAATGGCTCGGTAACAGGATCGATCGATTAAAACAATGGGTCATATTCTAAAATATGAGCAAGAGCTCAGAGTCTGAACTGACGAGCTTGAACTCATCTGTGAGATCGATCGAGCAGGGAGGAACTCAGACTCAGTTTTGTATGCAAAAAAGTGAGTTCAAGCTCAACAGCTCTTACTCGTTGTAATTGAGATCGATCTCAAAGCTCTTTCGTGGCTTATGGCGTTTTTAATTGGCAATCTGGAATCTGCAAAAAAAGCATTCTGGTTTTAAAATCAGAACTTCTTCTTTTCAGAATCAGAACTGAACAGAATAGAACAGAATTTAGACTGATACTAAATTATCTTAAAATTGTGCATAAACGGACTATAATTTTGCGCTTATAAAATTTTGTTAGAAAAATCGCAGTTGCCTATTTATAAGGCGAAGAAGAATGATGCTGTGCTCAAAATAATTAGAGCCTCTAAAAGCCAATTTAGAATTGACATCACCAACAATCAAATAACTAGCCAGCAGTCAGCAAACTTCAACATTTGTTAGCCTTTCTTCCGCATTGCATGAAGCTTGAACATGAATGGAGTAGTAGCCTTTACGATTAATGTACTCCTCATGATAGGTCAAAAGTTTCCTTATACAGACATGAGTGCAATCTAGAGCACCAGTTGCATAAGGAAACTCGTACTTCCTGCTGCTTCCTGCGGTTCTTGTTCTTGTACAGGGTGCGGCAAAAAGATCTGACGGTTTTAAAATGTAAATAACTCAAACGTTTATAGTGATAAAAAGTGTTTTATTGCATATAACAGATTGGTATTTATGAACATTTATAAAAATAACTGAAAAAAGGCGAATTTGCTCCGTTTAAGATTTGAAGATGACGTCTTTCAAATGATGTCCATCTCGGGCCATGCATTCTTCCAATCTTGCACTGAAACTTTCAAACACTTTCCCTAACATTGCAGGAGACAGGTTGGCTATTTCTTGGCGTATGGCCTCCTTAAGGTCATCCAATGTGCGGGGTTTGTTTGCGTGGACCACGTGGACCCACATTGAATCGTCTACGGAACTGACGCTGAACGGTAACACAGGAATCGCCACTTTAAAAAAACGCTTCCACGACAAACGCACGGTGCTCAGCCGTCCACCGCTCCATGGCTACTGAACATGTCCACACGTAGGCTCTGGAAAGCCGTTATCCCCACCACCCCCCACCACTCACTCGCTCGCCAGCGTGGCAGCGAAAACCGTCAGATCATTTTGCCGCTCCCTGTATTTCTTTCACAGTATGTGGGAATAAAATCCAATTCCATGCAGGCTTCCTATTTCTGCAGAAACTTGCTGCTCCACTCAAGAGACTGTTGATTGATGAACTCCAACGTCTTCATCAACTCCAAATTTGGAACCCGGGGTCTCCTATGTATCGCAGAAAGATTCCTATTTTTTCTTGGTTTGTGAGAGGACAACTATACGTGCTTGGCCCCAAATATTCTTCCGTCAACAATCGCACCGATACAACCGACGAAAATCATTACCAATTGGACACCTTGTTTTTTATAAATGCATTGTCCAACATTATTTACAATAAACTCGCCGATGCTAACGGTTTTATGTGAACTGAGTCCGAGAAATGCCATGCTTAACAATTTGTGAGATCGATCTCATGTAACCAAGTGTTTTCTCATTTTTTTGCATATGAAAACGAGTTCAATCTCATGGTGAGCTTTCATTGTGAGATCGATCTCATCCCTCTGAGACTGGACTCACAGATTGACATCTAACTCGGTCAGTTATTATTTTTTTGCATACAACCTTAAGAAAGTTCTCAAGAAAGTGAGTAAAGAGTTTGATCTCATCTTTTTGCATACGACCCATATCTCTCTGCCGCGCAATGACTGTTGAAGTTTAAAGCGTCGTATTTATATGATAAAACAAAGTTTACCGTTCTGCTTCTAAGCTACCTGCGTATTTAATTTGAGACAATACGGTTCTGACGTTCTTATAAATTATTTATATGGCAAAATAATGTTTACCGGGTCAGGTAGCAGGATAAAAAAATATCATATAGCCATCTCCTGGCAATCGTCTATGGAACTATAACACCTCCTTTTTTTCAATTAATTTTTTTATTCATTTAAACTTAACTCTACTTACACGCTAGACAAATTGGGAAACTAGCCTAATTAATTCTACTTATATATAACTTACTGGCCCCAATCGGGCGCTCTAAGTAATTCATAGTTCTTAAACTTAATGCCTTTCGGCCTACGAACTAATTTTTAATTTTATTTCAATTTATTTAACTTAACTTTAACTAACTTTAACTTTTTTTTGTGTTTTAACTTACATACTAGGGTCCTAAAAAATAAAACTTAAAATTACCTAATCTACCTACAAACTACTTAAAACTAGAACAACCACAGCGACAAAAACTATGTCCATTAACATCGTGATTTTTGTAATTGTCTTTTTTATTGCTGTTTTTCACATTTTTTTTTCTTCACTTTTTTTTAATAGTATTTTTCACTGTATTTTTTTTTTTTGGTTTTTTTTTTTTTTTTTAAATATATTCTATAGTGCCACCGTACCTATTCTACTTAAACCTAAAACCTAAAACTAAAACAAGCATGTAAGCCGGCCAAGGCAAAAAAACCCCACCCCGGATTACCCATTGTCAGATACAGTTTGAAGCCACCAAAACTGGTTCTCCTGCTTCACCCTATCAATGCGGTCCTTGTCGGACACAGCCCTACTGAACCGAAGCAGCTCCGCTCCATCACGAGCGAGGATGCCTCGTTCATACAGAAGCCGCCGGTCTACGGTTCTTCGCCTGACGTGGTAGATAAGCGGTACTGCCAATCTATCCTGTATCATGGCGCACTGGTCTAAATAGAGGAATGCCTCTGGTGGGATGAAGCCGCTCAAGCGTGCATTGTCGAAGTAGTTGTCGTTCGGATAGAACGGCCCGAAAATCAAATTGTTGGTCGAAGTCATAGCTCTCACAATATGGCCCCGAACAAGTTTTATCACGAAATTGTCAATTCTATTGATTCGAGCCCCGTTGTATAGAACCTCGTTTGAATAATAGTGCAGATAAGAAGATTCCGGTGTCCGATACCAACCGAGACAGCGCCGAAGACACTGCCTCTCGAACACCCGAAACTTCTCCATTTGGGAAGGGGCAATATTGAACCACACTGGACATCCATAAACGATCATCGGCCGTATGAGGGCCATGTAGCAAATTACCTTCACTCTGGGGTCAAGCCGACTGCTGCAAAACAGCCGTTTCGTCAGAGCGAAGGCTCCTCTGGCCTTAGTCAGAGCAGCATCTATATGTCTGTCGAAATACAGAAACTGGTCCAACCAGACACCGAGGTACTTCACTACACTTTTGTTCGTCACTGGCTGTCCGTGAGGATCAACAATGACCATCTTGCGCCAATTCTTACACGTATCTCGCGAGGCTTTAGCCAACGGAGTCCGGAACAAAATTGTCTCCGACTTTTGGACATTTATTTTCAGTTTCCAATCGTCGCAGTAACGCTGAATCTTCTCGAAGTCACGCTGCAAGAGAATTCTAATAACTTCAACCTTTCGAGCCGTTCTGTACGCAATCAGGTCGTCGGCATACGCAATTGCGTTAGTTAAGCTACCTATCAGATCGCTGGTCTATTACACCTCCTTTGTAACGGCTCTTAGCTCTTCATCTTTTGCTTTTAGTAAACATAGTGTCCGTTGAGTTTGTAGAATGAATGCAACTACGGAGAATATCTACTAACCTTGGCATTATTATAAAAAATACATTTCGCCCTTTCTTCTCCTCAACTTGTTGTCACTACTCCATTCGACCAGAAACTGTTATTTTTGACTCTTCAAATGCAAAATTGTCTTCCGTCAACTTTTATCATGAAATCCTATTTAACAAGCAAAACAATATATTGGATTGTGTTAAACACTTCTCCAAAAACACTCAAGCAACATGTTAAAATTGTAAAATGAAGCTTTTGAGTGAAATTTAAGAGCTCTTGTGGAATCTATCTCTGTTTTTAATACCATTTCGCTCTTCTTTTTCTGAGTTAATGTGTAACACGAGGAGAACACGACTCGCTGCTTTAGCAAAAACAAAAAGAAAAATAAAGAATTAAAAATTCGCTCTAAATGGAATTGCTCGCTTTTTGTAACGAACGCCCATGATGACGACCGACTACCGTACCACGAAAAAATAAGCGTTTCGTGTTTGCTGATATTTGCTTTGAGTCGTTGTGATTTTTTGATTGGAATTTTATATTAGGACACACAACCGGAAGTTCGCTTTTTGATTTGATTCTATTGTTCCACCCGTCAGTCTTCTGACTGCCTGGGCCTGCCTGCCTACCTCAACTTTCATTATTGTTCTGGATAAGTGTATCGTGAAAATGGGAATGTAATGAATAATTTATTAATTTCCCAGATACGTTTTGCGAATATCTACTCCTACATGGATCGAATGGAGCAGTTTCGGTTCAAAAGGAGGTACCATGTTTGGTAAATAGACCTTTTATTCATCCTGCAGCAGCAGCTGCAGAGTGCTGATGACAATGACCCGACAACCACATTCTGTTAATTAAAAGTTTAATTGTTGAAGATGATGATAGAGCATCAACACGCCCACGCAGTCTCTGAGTTTATATTTTATTAATTGGGAAATGAGTTCAGAGGAACATATTCAAAAATGGTAGTTTTTCGTTTAGTGCAGCGAAGGCCACCTTTTTTGAGTTTTGTTATGAAGCATCGCTTTGTTTTTTTTTTATCAAATTACTCTCAGAGTGAATGACTAATAGGTATCTATCTACTCTGAAATTTGAATAATAGCGATAGCTATAATATGGCTCAACATTTCCTTGAACTAATGACGAATATATCAATCAACAAGGTTAGTTTTGGACTTGGCTAACCCATAAAAAATAAGCCTGCAAGTCTGAAAATAGCCACTTCTCAAAATGCAGTACAAATCGTTTATGCAAAGGTTTTTTATACTTTACAATAATTTTACATCCTCTAAAATTTACATTGTTTTTGTTTGTGAAATGTGAAGTGAGTTTGTTCTCTTTCGCTACCCAAAATGAATCTTGTACCTTTTTTTTAATGAATGTAGATGAAAGACTATGACGATGACGAATGTAGTCCATTAATTTGCTGATAAATTTCATGCCATGCTACCGGCTTTCAAGCATTCAAGCTTCAACTTTCAACAGAGCTTGTTTTCATTTTCTGTTATTTTATTTTCAATTATATTGAAGAATGACGTCTGAGTGAATTGAATGAACTGTGGAAAAAGCTTCCATCCACCGGATGAACTGTTGTTTGAGAGTTCAATCAATGAACATGTTTATTTGACGATGATAGTGTTTTTTTAATTCCCATGAGTGTTTTCTATCACAGCCGGTTATTTCAAATGAGTTCATTTAAAACTTTTTTTTATAATCTATTAATGTCCATCAGCTAGAAGAGTGTTATGGAAGTTGGAAGGAATGATGGAGGTGAGAGGTCCATAGGGATATGTTTGATATGGAGGAAATTATGTCAGTTTGGCTTTTGATGATGCAATCTTCAGTGGGTTTTTTTCTCGAGGATAATTTGTCTAGGGATTGGGAGGACTGTGTGAAAAATTGAGTAATTTTCTAACAAGACAGTGTGACATACTTAAGGGAATTTATTGTCTTCCTGGTATCATACTCTAGCCAAAAGGATTGAGTTTTGAGTCATGTTTCGAATAGCTTTAAGTTTGTGTGGTACTCCAGAGAAAGGGGCTAGAATGATATATTTTGAGTTTAATTAAGTTAATTAAGGTCATCCTTCACCTGTGTGCTTCACTTCAGTCGGGGTTTCTCTTTGACAATGATGCCACTGATTTTCTACACTTGATGCAGAGGCAGACGTAAACGACTAAGGAGATTAAACTAACGATAAAAACCTAATGAGCTCCTATGATTTTGCGCGTCTGGCGTAAAATTTCCTATGCATCGATCAGGAAAACCAGAGGCATAAATTGAGTGATAATTTCGAAATTTGCGGAGTATTGTGTATCGATGGTATTCTGGTCAATTTGGTTGCAGGTTAATTGATAAAGAGATTTTTTTAAGAGTCGTACGAAATCCCCAAAATTGCGCGATTTAATCGCATATGATTCAATACACTGTACATATAATTTGTTTTGGAGATTTTGACATTAGGATTTTCTTCATGGGGATTCTCTCTTTGGAGTTAACGTTGCTGGAGATTTCAGATTTGGGATGTTGGGCTTGGGGATTTTAGTTTGGGGATTATGTCTTTGCGAAATGGTTAGGTGTGTTGGTTGCTAAGCAGAACATCGTGGGTTCGAGTCCTAATCGTGCCCGTAGTTTTTATTTTCATCTTTCATGGGCACTGCCTCTCGCGCAGAACTGACAAAACTTTCAAGAGTATCGATCTGTCATGAAAAAGTGCATCTCAACTTTGCCGTTCGGAATCGGCGTTAAGTTGTAGGTCTTCACACACATCCAAAGAATTGTTGATGAGAGTAAGCCACTTAGGCCTTGGCTCTTCAAAAGCTGTCGCGCCACTCTATTTATTTATATTTTATTATGTCTTGGGCTTAACGTTAACAACCCGACATTTTCTGTCCTTTTGTGGACCCCGCTATATAGGCAATGTCAAAAAGATGTTGATTTTATTCGCCGTAGAAGATTTATCAAAATATAAGCTAAGCTGTTTTCGGCCCTCCTGTTGCAGAACCAGACCGTATAGAAACTGCGTAGGTCTTCATCAGAAAATCAGTCTGTACCTATGAGTATAAGGCTTGACGTGCCTTGGCCAAATTTTAAGGTAGAAAATAAGACGACTTATAGACCTGAACATACAGACTGCGAATGTGTCGTAGTGGCTCTATAAGTTCATCACTAGTAGATAGTTCATCCTGACTGGAAATCTAGACTCCTGTTTCAACCCGTGAATTTTTTCGCTGCTACCTGTAAATTAAAAGAGTAGGTTTTGCAAGCGACCAACAACTTCCCAATGGGGTTGAGACTTGGGACCAGTGATGGGACTTGAAAAATTCAAAGTGGTGGTAAATAGCCCAAAAAAAAGGTGGTAGAAAGGTGGTAGAAAAAAAACTTTGTTTCGTGTTAAGAATATCATTTACTGTGCTAAAAAGTTAAAGGAGCTTAAGTCGACATAAGCGAAAATCGAGTTTTTAATTTCACATATTTATCAATTTGATAATCTTTCATTTGGTCGGGGTCCCATTACTCTACGATAAGAAATAACCGTTAAATTCTAAAAAATAGCAAAATAGCTTATGCTTAAATGGACATACAATGCATTTGCATAACAGCTTATGTCTACTTTGGAAACAAGATAATACATGTTTTTTCAAATGGCGTAAGTCATGAGTTAAGCCGTCAGTGCTTGTTAAAATCAAAAGAAGTGATAACTTAAGTCGACATAAGTTACTTTAAAATCTCCCAAATTGAACCTTTTAGTAACTTATGTCGACATAAGCTTTTTGAAATGTAGCAAACATCATAAAGCACTTTCTTGAAACAGCTTATGTTTGGAAAACTTGTTTTTATTAGCTTTGTTGTTTCTTTCAACAAAAAAAGATTTATAGGTAAATAAAGAGTATTAGAAGCATGTGTCCTGAAAAAAAATCTCATGCCTACCACCACCAGTTTTCGCCAAAATAGTCTTTAAAATCTGGTAACAAAAACTTCATTTCATCATAGCGGAAAATGACTAAAAATGACTTAAGCTTCTTTTACTTATTGCCACAGAATTATTAATAATGTATTAAGGAAAACAGAAACAAAACAAAATCAGTCCATTCAAATTAGTAGTAACATCTTTGTATATGGAATTTATAGTAGTTGCAGCCTCGTGAATCGACGACAGCGACGTCCGGAACGCGATACAGAACTAAAATCTTGTATATAGAAAAACTGACAGCGCCAAAACGGGACGACTCTCCAACCAAAAATTCTCGAGGCTGAAAATACTATAAATTCCATATACAAAGGTAACATGTAAAATGACATGTTTTCGAACATTAAATCTCCCATAACGTCTGTCAAATTTTTAAGAAAAATCCACTGTTGGCGAAAAACACCCCGATCCAGAACCATATACAATCGCAAAATAGAGGTCAGTCAATGAGATGGATTGGAAATTTGAATAGGTATTGGAATTTTTACATTTAATGAGAATGTGTGTTAAATGTGTATGGGGAAAATGTGATTTACAAAGCAATACAATGATAGAATAGAAAAATTATTTTTGTTAGCAGCGAATGGTAAAAGGTGGTAGATTTTGAGTTGGAGGTGGTAGAATTTTAGAAACAAAAAAAAGTGGTAGAAATACCACTTAAGTGGTAGAAGTCCCATCACTGCTTGGGACCCAATCTTCAATTGAACAACGCACCCATTATTCAACGCGGAAGAGTAAGTAATGGCTCTTAAATGCTCTTGTCTACCCTATGAAATATTGTTTGCTGAAAAATAACCCAAAACTTAGAAAGAAATTCAAATACATTGATTAAAAAACAAAATAGAAATGTTCGTATTTATGTGACCTTTGTTTTTGTGATCCTTTAACCCATTCTTACTTGGCTCCAATTCTGTAATGGAATCCTATAATTAACAAGATAATTAATGTTTTAAACCGCAACACCTGCTTCTTTCCAAAAGCTTACATCATTTCCTCTCACTTTCCACCAATCCTGTTTGCTCCCAGAAAATAAAAACAAACATCCTTGGTAGACTCATCTCATTACTCTGTGCTATTGTCTATCATGCTACTTCTCTATCAAGACACTTTTATAACATCCACTTTTTTCCATTCGTAAAAAACCGGCGCAACCTCTCTGTTCACTGAATTCTTCATTTCTCAGTTGAACTTTAGATTCCACAGAGTTTGGTCGTGTCTTCGGAAAGGTACCCTACTTTAACACGTTGCACGAGAATTGTGTTTTTCCTCTGGTGTGTTTCCTCCCCATTAAAAAAAAAATCATATGTGAATAATCTAGAGAAGGGATTTCCCAATCAAAACGATTTTTTTCTTTCTTATTTCTGTCTGTCACAATTGTAAAATATATAATAATTACTGTCGTGTGTGTGTGCATACATGTGACAGATGGTGCGTATTTTTCATATCGTGTCGCGTTGAATGCAATAAATTTTGTTCCGGTTAGTTGCATTCACTGTTTGAAATTGTAAAAAGATTTTTTTTTTGTAAAATCTTAAATATCTGTTTAGGTGTGCCGTCTCGTTCGTGTGACTGTGCGTTTGTGTGCGATTCGGTGAAGGTGGATGGACCACTTTCGATTATAAATATTTGTTTTTTTTTTTTCAACTCAAATTGATGCTGCGGTTTTCATTTTTCAATTTTTCTTGATTTTCTAGTTTTTCCTTTATAAAAAAGAAAATGATTTAAAATTATAATTGAAGAAAAATAACTGAACAACGCGTAGTGCTTTCGCGAAAAAAGAGAAGAGGAAAAAAATAAAACAAATTCATGTCGTCGGGCGTTTCGGTCCAAGTGGCACTGCTCTGGCTCTCGATATACAAGTACAACTACTGTTTATGCATTAATAAATAGTCGGGGATTCTGATTCGGATTGTGGATGGCACTGCTGCACAGAGTTGCTGTAAGAGATACTTTTTTTTGCTTTTGGTTTGTTTGAAACGAACACTGACCTCATCATCACAGCACACAACTATCTGCGGACTTTGTTGCCAATTGTATCTTTTTTTTTTCCTTTTTATCTTTTATCTCCTCGAGCTTCGCTCCGTTGATGGTTGTCAGTGTATGGATTGGTCATAATGTTTATTCATGTAAAATTATAGAAAAATGTGAAAATCAAGATACTTTCATCAAATTGGATACACCAATCGAGCAGCGTAATAAAAAGAAATAATAAAAGAAAAGAAATGTTGTGAAACCAGAAAATAAACTCCTTAGATTTAAGCGGTTTTTGTTTTATTATATTACTTAAGTTCGAATAAACCTTGAAACTAATTTCGTGTACATAAAACAAAATCGTTTTGGTCAATGTTTAGAGCTGATAGGAAATTAATCTGTTGAGTCTTAAACAAACAGTTTGTTTATTATTTAAAGGCATATTTTCTACCTTGAACCTTCAATTACGTTTTTTCATTAAAGCTGATTGAACATAAAATCGTTGAAAGTTGAACAACTTTTTTACAATAATTGTATTTATTTTTTGTTTGTTTGTTTTTTCATGATTTTGCTGTTTTTTTTTTTGTCTACATTTTGAATGTTATAGGGTGATGGGGCACTAGTAGTCAGCCTATTAACTTACTTTTTGTGTATATGTGGTCTTTAAAAATCCGTTATTGAATTGTTGAACGTGAAACTTAATTTTTCCGATTCGTTGAAATTTGCAGATTAGAAAACAATGGGGCATATGCATAAAAATCAAGTATTTACTAGTAGTAAATACTTCAAGTAAATACTAGATCAACAAGTAAAAGGTCAGATTTGTAGTATTTACTTCATTTGGTATGCATAAAATAAAGTAAATGCTAACCAGCATTTACTAGTAGTAAATACTAGATTCATCCAAGTAAAAACTACATATTCATTGGAAAACTCAGGCATTTACTAACAGCAATTGAAAATAACATAAAATGGAGCAATTTTTTATGTAATTTGTTGTAAGATTTATCCCTGTTCGAGATTGGGTTTGGTGTCATTAATCAAGGAGCGATTCCATATCCCTCATCCGCCAAAAAACGTTGTTTTGCATCACAGGTGGCTTCAGCTTTATAATACAAGAATAGAATAGCGTTGGCTGCTAAGCAGAACGTTGTGGGATCGAATCCTACTCGTGTCCATAAAAGTTTTTATTTCATCTTTATTTGATCTACCTCCTGACGAACTGACAAAACTTCCAAGAGTATCAATCTGTCATGAAAAAATTGCTTCTAAACTTTGCCGTTCGGAATAGGCGTTAACTTGTGGGTCGCCTCAATTCTTCACACGCACTCAAAGAATTGTTGATGAGAGTAGATAAGCCACTTAGGCCTTGACTCTTCAAGAGCTGTCGCGGCACTCTATTTATTTATTAAAGCATTTTGAAATTACATATTTGTTCCTGGAAATACTTTTTCTGTGTTGATATGAAAGAATGCGGCCATTTCACAAGAATATTGAACCCATCGCCTTGAAAGTTGATTTGCAAATGAAAATGTTCGTTTCAAACACCTAAAAGTATTTACTAGTAAATGTTCAAGTTGCTTTTTAGCAACTTGTAAAAATTGAAGTAAATACTAGTAGTAAAAGGCTTTTATGCATATAGCTTTAAGTATTTACTATCATTTATCAATATAAATACTTTTTCTTCTAGTAAAAGCTTTTATTCAAGTATTAACTTGGAATTTATAGTCGGCGTAGTAGTCGGCCACTAGAGTTGTCAATAGTCAGCCCCCTTTGGTGAATTAATTATTTGTAATTTATAAATGTATAAACAAACCTTTTTTTTATAAAATACAACAAATAATTACTTAAAACGATCTTGTATTTCAGTCAAATATGTATTATTCAAGATAATCCAAGACCATTTCCAACACTTTAAAAAAGTTCGTCTTCGTAACAGTTTTTTTTTTTAAATTTGTGATTTTTTTTTTGTAATCGATTTTCAGTCCTTTAAATGCGCTCACGGGGTGTTATATGTGCTGTATTGGGTAAAAGAGCATACAAGATGATTCCGTTACTACGCAGAAGTGGCTTGATTCCTTTGAAAGATGGGATTTGTGGCCATCGACTTAAAGCAGTCCTGAGTTTTTTATATTACTTTATATAATCCGTTCGTTGAAACTATTGGCCACATATTAGAAAAACGTCTCAGATTGTATCCATCTACTTTCAGATCTGCCTAGGATAAGAGTTAAGGCCCATTTATCCGGGACATTTTTTACAACAGCTTGAGGCGGGATTTAGCATAGCTTAGGCGGGTGGTAGCATTTTTCCATCTTCACTGAAGAGAAAAAGTACAGTGATCGCCTCATATTCGTTTCCATGCTGTACAGTATAAAGATTTTTCCTCTTGGCGACTCCTGGTTTTAGAGATAAGCTTGTGTTCTTCGGCTAAACTAAGGACAGTATCTGGTCCCATTTTCTTGGATTTTCTACAACTCTACCATGGATAGTATCTTGTAGTCTTCTTCGAGGGACATAAAAAAATAAAAAAAAATAGTTGGTTTCAGTAGTCGGTCGAGGGGGGGAGAGAGAGCTGGCCTTAGAAAAATTGATAAAACTATGTGTTCTTAGGGCAGCCCCCCTTATAAATATTAATTAGACGTTTTTTGTAAAAAAATTTATCAAAAAACAACAAAACCAAAGTTTAAATAACAAAAACAATCACGAAATCCACATGCCTTCAATAATTTCGAAGCAATAGCTTGTTTCCCAACACACTTCCACTAATTTTTGTTTTTAACTAAAAACCACATCCCCAGAACTGACGAAGCAAACTGGCATTTTTAAAGAGAAAACTTACATGTGCATTGCTACCAACTTTTGCACATAGACAGAAGAAGAGCCAGGCTTTTAGAAAAAAAAATTTACTTGGAGGTTTAACTTAACGTTTACTATTATTCTTTTTCTTATAACGAAGTCGCCGACTAGGTACTAGAGAGGGCTGACCTCACACGACATCAGTATCACCCTATGTAGATATCGTTTGTTTTGCTTAATTGTACACTTTATTGCAGATTTGTTTTGCTGTATATTTTATTGCAGACAAATCTGGGCTCCATTTCCAATATTTGTCTATTTGAGGGCAAAACCGCTTGGGTTTTGTAATAGTTTTTGTTAAAATCACTTTTTATATCGCAACAGATCATTGAATTTTTGAGCGATCCCCAATCCTCGCATATAAAAATTGATAGGCTTCAAACTTTGTTATAAGTTGTTTTAGAAAATACGTATGATTTTTTTTTATTCAAAAGATTCTGCAAAAAAATTTGAGAGAAACGAATAGTGGTTTTTTTTTTCTTATTTTTCAAGATCGTTAAAAAAAAACTCCCTCAATGGTCTTCTTATTTTTACTTGATAGCTGGTGTAAGTCCTTAGTAGTATGTAACCAAAGGAAAATGAGAAAAAAAGGTTAAGAAGTAGGAGACAATTTTATCACAATGGGCCTTTCCTTTGGCCTAAGTGTGCCAATCCTGTATCCGCAACCGCCTTAACCTAACCTAAGGAGACAATTTAGCTGCCCATCCCGCTGGCTAGCAACAAGATACCGTCAAAATGGTAATTGTTGAACCTCACGGACGGAAATTGACGAGCAGCAATAAAGTGAATTCGACTAGGTACATTTGGTGAAATCAATTTCTATTTGAATTTTAGCAGAAATATGTGCTGCTCTAACTGACCCTAGCTACAAGACCCTTAATTCTAAAACCATTACTGTTTCAGAGCAGTCGGCTTGATCGCAGGGTCGGTTTCAATCGAACAATCTTCTTAGCAGCTTTTATTTAAAATGGCTCAATTCAATAGAATTAACAATTCTGTGATAAAACTTCTTTTGAAACCTAAAGCTTCGATTAATAATTCGTAGACGTAGCAGAGTGCAGAGATCCTCCTGTTATAAGAAAGGCTATTTCTGAACGGGTAGATAAAGCAAAAGTGGATATGTACTTAGGTATCGTAGTCGGTACCACTTTAAGTCTTGGAGCTTAGGCGCACCAATAAAAAAACATATCCGTCGTAAAAGATGGCAAAGTATTTAAAAAAATGCATTTTAACATTCGTAGGTAAAGGTACGTTTGTAACTAAATCACGCAAACATATGTTTTTCCTATTATATTAATGGAAATCAAGCGCTTACAGTGTTAAACAAAATTTCCTTATTTCAAATCTGACAACCACAATCAATGACTATGAATTGCCACTTGAAATCAACTAATTAAAAACAACAGTCGACCATCACTAGTTTATCGATAAATTCGATTGATTTCAACAAAAAAAGGAACACAACTAATTACATTCATATTTTCATTATTTTCCTAAGTCTTGATTGCAATTACAATCCACTATCTCTATGCAACATACACAAAAAAAATAACAATTTGATTATAAACGAGTTACATTTTCAATCAATTCAATTTTGTTATCGAAATGCAGTAGGTGTTGATGTCGATTGTAGTTAAGTAACATCGACATTATCGTGTTGTGAAAAATGTAGGTAGGCAAATGGAAAAATTAAAAATAGAAAAGCTTAATAATTTTGTAGGTAGATTAAAACGTGAGTGAATGTTTAATAGCAACAAAACGGGTTGAGATCGCCTCCACGACAAAAAACCTTCGGTTTCAAAAAGAAGAAAACAATCAACTATAAATGCATAGCTCTGTTGCATGAGAGTGCCTTTCTAACAAAACTAAACTGTAAGTCATAAAAAAACTATAGTTTTGCATTTCAAACTGCCTTTGGTGTTTTTTTTTATGGTCCCATAAATTGCCTTCAAGTCTTGAGTGGTAGTGGAGTCTAAAGGGATACCTATGTATGTAGGTTTTGAGAAAAGAAAAACTATAGAATTTCATAATTTTTGAGCAGGTTTAAGATGGTCGGATCGGATGCGGATCGTGCTGGTCGTGGTCAATTTACTGGACGGGTTTTTAAACGAGAGCATTAAAGATTGCAAAGGCGTGTTTTTTTTTTTGCTTCTTTGTATAGCATAATAGGTAAGTTTTAAAGAAGAGAATTGAGAAACGAAGGTACTTGCCTTGATTGAGGTTTTGAGGAACAAGTTTTATAGGGCTGACAATCTGACACTCACGTTACTTGGGATTTTAAAAATACATTTATGTGGAGCGACTCTATGCTATTGACTTGTGGTTGAGCTGTCCTTGACAATGTCAGCGAAAAGTGTATGTTTTATTTTTGTTTTTGCGAACCATGGGCTGAACTTTATAAAAATCACTACATAATGCCGCACACCAACACTTGTTACCTTTCGGCAAATAAGCCCCAGAATCTTGTTTTATAATATTTTCAATTCTTCCAAAGCTGTGTTCGACTGTCTGTAAGAATTTTTAAGAAAAATTAAAAAAAAAAGATTTATCTTCAACTTTTGACACTCACCTCAATCTCTTCTGTTGCCGGACGACGTTTTCATTGAAAATACCAAAATTCCCATAGTCAGACTGTCTGCCAGACTATTGACGATTGTAGATGAAGGTTTCAAAGCAGTTCCTCTGTAGCTTTCAATGCCTATTTTTCTGATTTTTTTTTTTTATAAAAAAAACTAGATCAAGGTACAAGCCAGCAACAAAAACAAGCGACCCCTTACGCGTCTCTTTTTTGATCACTCTTTCAAAATAAAACAAACGAAAAGAGCCAGTCTCAGTGACGGCATCCGTTTGTTTGCTTTAATTTGAAAATATTGAAAAGGTTACCTTTCAACATGATGAGGACGACACCGTCTTAAGCAACGAGAAGAAAAAAAGTTCCTTTTGACATATTTGTATGTCAGTTGAGCTTCTCAAAGTTTCCGTGAGGTCTGTAGCATATCGGCGGCGGCGGCAACAAACTATTAATAGAAATAGAAACGCATTTATTTTTCATTTCTTTCCCTAGTTTCTAGTATGAAAGTGAAATTAATGAAAAACACAAAAAAATAGAAAAATAAAAATAAATAAACATCACGTCTATCAATTGGTCGAAGACGTTGCTTTGGGGCTACCCGCTACCATACTCGTACAAGCCCATCGATCAGTCGGTTGTATCTAATTTTTCTTTAATTTCTTAACTCAAAAAAGAATAAACATGATTTCAAAAAAAAGAAGAAAAGACGGCAGCCAGTCGGTGTGGTTTTTCGAAATGAGTATTTGAATTGCAGTCAACCCCAATACAAATTAATGGCATGCATCGATCTTTTGGGTTGGGTTTCTTTTTCTTGTTACTTTTTTCTTATTTTTTTTTCTAGATAAACAAAATTACTATTAATTTGTATCCAAGTGTGAATTGGGTCAATTTTTAGACAAGATATATACACATTTTTCTGGTAGTTTAAATTTATTTCTATTGGTTTAATAGTCGACGGGCAATTAGGTTTGGAAAAACAAAAAACTGAAGAAGTGCTAAAATACTCGTACTTCACTACAACAAATAGTTGTAATGAAGCATTTGTAAGGCACTCAACAAAGCTGATTTATCAGGGAAAAGGTTTTTGGATTTCAAAATCGATATTGCCCTGTGTAACCCATCTCGTAGAACGTATTTTTAACATACACTCAGCTCTTACACTCTCTTATGAATCTATAAATGAATTAAACGAAACAACACCAGGCACTCAGAAATACTTATAAATCGTTCCTTATAAGCTCATTAACCCAACAAGGCTCAGTGTCTTCGAACGACATAAAAAAATCTCATTTTAATGTGATTCTAGGAACAACCCTAATCAAGGCGCTTAAAAAATATCACTGAGCGTTACATGTTTCCTAAAACTCTCATCCCTTATTTTCCACAAAAATGGCTTCATCTTTCTCGATGTTCCTTCTTTCCTCTCAATGGAAAATCTAAATAGAAAATTTTGTTACACCCTATTACATTTTATTAACTAATTTTGAGGTTAAAATCGTAAGTTTGTTACATTCTCTTTCTCGTCTATATTACTTTATTAGAAATCTATGAACGTTGAATGCTTCATTATTGCTTCATTTTTGGGGGAAGTTCTCTCTGTCTCTCAATCTTTTGTTCCCTTTTTAAAGGAGTGTTGATACTTTTTTTGTTTATCTCTTATTGCCAATGCCAATAAAGTCAATCGGATAGAGAATAACACGTGACACGTGTCTGAAAAATTAGTAGAACGAGAAGAAAGTGTGTCGATTGAAGATAAATTGACGTTAAATGATAAAATTTAGCATTAAGTTTGAAAAATTGTGAGAAAATCGTTGGGAATTATGTGTAAATGGTTAGTCCCTTTTCCAACTGATAAGCAAGGAATTTGACAGTTGAAAAGGGTGTCAGAAACAATGCGTGTGTTACCCTATCGCCTTATAGGCATGACCTTTCCATTTCACGGTGCGATGCGGTGCCTCAAAAAGAAGAGTGACATTCCCTAGACATGTAACAACTTCGCATGAATAACTTTTCTGCAACCACCTTTAACTGACACTCGACTGTGTCGCCATATCGTCTCTATTTTTTCTGTTTGGCATTTTATGTAAATTGTGTGGATCTCAAATGTCAGAACAGCAGCTCCATTTCGACAGTTTGATGTGTTGTCGTCGTGGAGTTAATATTTATGCAATTTTATTGTGTGTTTAAATTCTTCCTTAAATGGACAATTGGTATACAAACCATGTTCTTACTTTATGCAATTGTTTATTGTTGCATGGTTTTTTACACTGAAAGAAATAGTTGTTGTCTTGATCTATGATGAACTATGTTCATGGTTATTAGAGATCAATTATTATTTTTCACAGTACAATGAGTCATTTTTAGGACAAAAGAGGCGTGGTAATGGATGGATGGCAATATGATTATTATTATTGTTAAAGTTTTATGTAATAGAAAACGCCTACATATCTGAAAATGCTATCCAAATCGGATAATTCTTTAATGTATTTATTTAACAACGCGCTTAAAAGTTGGTCAAGAGCTTCATAGCATCAAAACTCCAGAACAGTAGGAATTATTCGAAAAAGTAATAAGACATTTTTTTTAGAATTTGCTATAGCTTTGTTTTGCACCATTTTCATCTTAAATCTGTAATTTACTTTAAGGAGGAGTAAGGAGGAAAAGTAAAAGAGTACTATTGAACGAAATTATGGTTTTGTTAAAAGAAATCTACTTGGGCTGGGATTTCTAATTGGAAAGAAAAACAACGTGTCGGGTTCAGTTTTCCCAGCAATATAACAACATTACAACAGAAAATGGCTGAATTGAAAGGATTGCGGTTAGGAAATGTTTTCAGTGTGTGCCAAAAATCTATTTTACATTTTTTGTCTCAAATTTTACTGCTTCAGTAATCAGTTAGCTTAAAATAACAAGGTGTTCCTCTTTTGAACTTTGTTTGGACCTTGTACATTCCTTTTCATTCAAGGTAAAGGATTTTTGCCTCCTTAACATAACTCTCCAGCCAGCTCGGTAGCTGCTACCGCCTAAGGTTCTGTATCCCAATAAGCTATTTAGGCTCTTCTTCCTACGGATTGGAGACGAAGATCATGGAAGCTGAAGTTTATTGCCGTTTTGCTCGAAGAACCTGATCCAACCAGCTCAGTCGTTAGATTTAAATTTTACTGGCATGATCTACATACATGTCTTTGTACACCTGGAAAAGTTTGTCTGTTGAATCTTATTCTCCATTCCTTGGAAATAGTTCAAAGCTTTGATCTATATTATTTTGGCAGGGCCTTTGCTTCGGTAACAGAAAACAGGATCTTTTTTCTCCCGATTACGTCAATATCCTGCCCCAATACCGGTGGCCACTTGAGAGCTTGGCACAATACCTTCAAGAACGGTTTTAAAGTTTCACCTTACCGGTTCTAAGCGTGCACATTGAGTTTTGGTCCTCATGAGACTTTTCCAAGATCTAACTTGGTATATAAACACACCATATGTAGAAAACTGTCCTAGCCTAAAGTCACACCAATATCTACTTATCCAATAATTGGCGGAGTTCAGAGGCTTCCTTTATTTTTAATGTCGTTGTACTAAGGAGACCTCCTAAAACGGTCGTACACCAAGTGCAAACGAATGTCTTACTAAACTGAACTAAACACTAGACACCCTGTGTGACATGCTGTAATATTTGTCTACGCCTTTAATACCCACATATTCACTTCGTTTCGAATTGCATAAATATTCGATTTTCGTCTTGTGGGTCTATATCCATATAGTGTGCTGGTTCTTTATTCAATTATGTAAATAAATAAATAAAAAAAAAACACTCCAGAGAGGCCAGCATATTTTTCAATTTCCAACCAAAGGTGGAATAATAAATTGAATAAAAATACAAATTAAGTGGCTTGAAAGTGTTATTAACCAAAAACGTATTGACGATAGGCGGACTGGTGTGTTCTGAAATTCCAATGCAGTATTTTTGTTTATTCTTAATTCGAAGTTGAAAGAATGCCCACCTTTATGGTTAGTTAGTGTTTCTTATTGTGTTGGAGTTGGTGGAGTGGACTAACTTGACCCAGCTTTCACTAAAGAATAATTGATTGAATTCTTGACACAATTTGAATCTCGAGAGGTAGCTAAACTATTGTAACAATTGAAGGACCCTTACAAATCTTGGAAAAATTGATTTTTTGAAAATATAAGAACTTCGCAACTCCCATTGCACTTCAAGCGCAGCACAAGCAAATATCAATGACATATCTATCATACATCGAACCAAAGTATCATGATACATGAATTGAAACTGAATTGAATCAATTTTTTCTTGAAAATCTCTAAGAAGAAACCGATCGGCTTTCATCTGTAACAAGCAAAGTCGCCTCAATGTCAGTAGCATAGCAGAGATCAATGAACAGCATTTTGAGGAAAAAAATCTTTGGTGAAAGTTGTGTCGTTTGGAAAAACTATAATTTCAATCTTAATCAAAACACACTCACATTGATACACTCCAAAGTTGAATCCAATATCTTCTAATATGTATTTTGTGATTAAATCAAATTGGACTTGAATGTATCTTTTTATCTCAATTTAAAAGGCAGAAGAAACGAGGAAAAAGAAAAAAACGAAAAAGCGTGGAACAGGTGCACAATTGTGGTCCATAGCCACACACTAAAAAACAAGGAAAATAAAACAAAATCAGAACAAACAGGTTGTCTTTGTTAAAGTTGGTACATTTAAGTTTATGGGTTGTGTGAAACTGTATCTGCTTACTTTTTCATACAAAGTTTTTGTTGTGTTTTTCTTTGGGCTCTAAAGCAGCAATTTCTATCTTGCTTTACTTTGAATGAGATGTAAAGTAGGCTTGCACTCACTGTCTGGTACACGGAAAGAAAAAATTAAGTATTGTAGGTGCACATCGAGACTAGGTATCTATCTCCATTAGAAAGTTCTACCGACTTTGGAATACTGCCACCAATTAAGCTCTAATCTTTCACTGTTTCAGTTGCCTTCGAAGGCTGTTGGTCCTTCTTAATTATATGATTGAGGAAAGAGGGTATAATTTTATCGAGAAAATGAGGTGATTTGGTATTAGTTCGATACTTTAATGGTTCTTACAATTAAATTAACAAAATTTACTTTGTTCAATTCATTTTGGCTCTGCGAGTATGAGCTAAAGCAAACATTGCCATTAATTTTAGAGCCCAGTGCCTGCCGCGATGGTCTTCGCAGGAACCCATTCCATCCAATACCTTGTAGAAGGTTTTTGGCTCAAGTATTTGAATTGTTTCTGAACTTGTATAACATCGGTATTTATGTTTAGATGTTCCGTACGCAATAAGTTAATTTTACAACGCAAAGCATGAACCAGGGGTCTCCCAAATCCTTGTCTTCAATTTAAAGGCTTTGTAACGCGGGCCTCAGATCGAAACGTTGTTCCCAGTCCTGTTTCCGACCACACCAAACCATCACTCTATGACGATGCAATTGTTAGGTACTGGTTGAAATTTAAGCTACTGGCGATGTTCGTGGATTAATTCTTATACTTTAAACCACATACCAGTCAAAAGAATTCAACAACTCATTTCGTTACTTGTTCTTTAGAAGAATGATACTGGCTTTTGTCAGAGTCAAAATAAGCTATGATTTAAAAAGAGATGGGTCGCCTTCTTAAACGTCTTCTATCGTACTAGGATAGCCTTTTTCTTCCACCGATATGTATTATTGGTTAAAGCCAGCAACATAGTTGTGCAATAAGATTTCGCTCATTTGTGCCGTCCTCCAAGTGCAAGTTCCGTCAATAATGTCCAGGATTGTCTTCTTCAAACTTATAAATCATTTAATCAAACGATATAAATCAATCAATCCCACTGAACATCTTGTAGAGTTGTATGGTGTTTGAAGATGATTTTCGGCATCATTTTTCAACTCACTTAGATAAATTAACAATATTTGTTTTCACAATAAGTTTTCCCATAATTCAAACTTCAATAAGCTATACTTTTTCTCTCAGTGCATTGACACTATCGAGATCTGGCTTGCTTCTCTTGGTGCCTATTCAAACTTCGACTTTAAAGCAACCGAGCAAACCAGATGATATGGAGAATGGAAATGGCCAAATGATTTTCATATCCTTCTGAAATCCCAATCTCCATCGTCTTGTCGTTCATATTGTTACTATTGTTTTTTTCTCTTGATATCGTGTTTTGAGTAGATATTCTTATTGTATTTTATGCCAAAGAGCAGTGTACGGTTACAAAATGTTCATGTTGGTATATCGGATCGCCATCCATCAGCATGCTGCAATTTCTATAGCTCCATCCATTGCATTTTCATATCTTTGTTGCTGGCATCCTATATTTTTTCTTCCTCTTTTTTGTGTATTCTCATCTCAATTTCGATTGCTTCTACGTTTTCTTTGTATAAAAGTAGTCTAGAATGATGATCATGAGGTGGGACGGTGGAACATTACACCATAAAAGCTGCTGGCTCATACTGTTTGTGTTTATGGTTCGCAGGGGTTGCTGTTTGTTTTTGTTATTTTGTTGTTTTTGTTTTTGATTCTTTTTTTTTAAGAACAAAAAACGTGAAAAAGCGGAACATAGCTTGAGCGAGCGAGCACATTAAGCGTAACGGAAAATAAAGTGGAAACCAACGTCCGGTTAAAGTTTTGATATTTTATATTTTGTTCGAAGTGCGACTATTACGCGAAGACCGACGCAACGTCGAAGAACGAGAACAATTAAAAGTTTACCATTTTGTTTTAAGCAATTGAAGTGTTTGATTCTAAAGGTTTCTTTTTCTAAGAGGGGGAAAGAGTTCGTGACAAATTTTTGACCTGCGAGATTAAGCAACGCCACTTGCAAGTTCAATAATCTCAAATTTGAAGTTCAGGCAAAAACGCACGCCTTTCTTGTAGCATCAGGGCCACTTGGAAGCCTATATACGAATTAGTTTAAATATATACATGAATATTTTCATGACTGTCATTGTACAAAACACAATCAGCATCAGCTGTTAGTTAATGTCAAGAACTGCTTCGACAAAGTACATGTACCCTAGTTCCGTTTCCTTTCAGATGGTGCTTGGATCGCCGAAATATAAAACGGACACTGCAATTCAATAAACAGACACTGCATTTTGAAAAATACACGTTCTTGACTTCAAGCAAGTTTGTACCTCCCCTCTTAAGAACCACCTAGCAGCAGACAAATGAACTAACTTTCGGTGTTGTATTTAGTTATGGATACATGAATCAAGTCTTCGATTTCATCGATATCTTTATCATAAAGAACTTTATGGAAGAAATTCGACCTAGTTCCATTTTGGTCCGCTGATGGCGGTTAAATCGTTGAAACTTGTATTCGGAAGCAGCCTTTAGTTTAACCGTCGTCGGTTAAATACTAGATTCTGTTCAACCATCCTGTCAACTAGCTCCACCTTGCTGACAGTGACGATATTACTTTACCTATATTCAGATTCAGCTTAAAACAAAAATCTGTTTTTGCAGTTTTCTCGTTCTATTAACAAGAAGTATCATCCCTGGATTGCAACACTTGGAGCTGATATCGATTTTTAAGCACACTCATCTGGCTTGAAACAAAAATAGAATAAACCACTTCCCTCGTGAATTCTCACAAATTCTGCTAATTCTACAAAAACCGTTTCCATCTTTCGCCAGGAGAAGTGCAAAATGCAAATGCAAATGCAACCCTCGGCTTAATTCAAAAACGGATGAAGAACCCTCCGGAGCTACCAAGTGCATGATACACCACCACCAAGACCTTACGTGGGAAACCCATCATCCTTGTGAACTCAATTACATCACCCAGATGCAATTGTACACACGCCATTGATCTGGTCTTAGAAAAATGCACGAAGAGAAATCGTTATTATTTCCAACAATCTCACTTAAGATAGACAGAGTCGCAGGTCTGGTTTTGAGCTTGAGAACTGCAACCCTCTTGTGTGTCTAAATCACAATTCCAATCCCTCAAGTGGGAAAAAGGAAAAAAATCGAATCGTAGAAAAAGATGAAAGTGAAAGTGCGCTTTAAGTAGCGCGATGGATGTTTTCTTTCAGTTATACATTGAAGTCGCATGAAGCATGCAAAGTGAAAAAGTGTGCGATGCCCTATCAAAGTTGAATATGGGTCGTCATCGTCGTCATTTGGAAGGATATTATACGCTCCCTTGATTCTCACAAAAAAAAAGTGTAAACTTACAAGGAAGGGGCTGAAGAAAATCAATAACCATATCTATGCTTCTCAACGACCGCATTACAATTTCATATTTCATATCCTTTTTCGATCCCGTCGACATGGAGTTGCGAAGTTGGTGGTTGTACGAGTCAAGAATGATGCTAAATTGAGTTATACGATGGGATACACTTCACCCTCTTGTTTTTGGAACGAGCTCTAAGAAATCAATACAAATCGCTTTGCATTCATTATTTTCCAATAAAATGAGATTTTGTCAAATGCTTGGGTAATTGATTTTTCACTTCGAGTTCTGGCACATAGAGGTCCCAGATACCCTACTTTATCACACATGTTATACTTTCGAATTTCTCTCTCATTATCCCAAAAATCAAGGTCGGTCCTTTTTTTCTTCTTCTTTGTTGTTTTTTTTTCGTCATCCGAGCGAAATCTGTGGCACACAAGTTACAAAGCCGGAAGGATATACCACTCTAGAGAGAGTCGTCTTCAAGTCAATGACCTCATACGCGTGTGTTCATTATTCTGATTTGGGGGTTGAATGAAGTCTATTCCTTATCAAATAACACTTTTTTGGCATGTGGCAAATACTCGGTAGTTGCCTCTCATCATGTTTATTTTGTGTGGCCTGTTAAAATGATGTCAGAGAACTGCGGGGTTTTGTATATTAGGGAATAAATATACAGAACTGAATAAATTCCGATCTAGACATAAAAGCCTAATTTGTTTTTTCTTTAGTACTTGGAACTACAATTTGAGTGCGAAATTTTCAAAACATGCTTGTATATTTTTCAAATTGAAATGACGTAACAATGTCTTATTCCTCTTTGAAGAATATTTTTTAAATAAAAACGCAAGACACGAGGCGTACTTTCATTAATAATTCAATTTTTTATTCACTTTCTGATATTTCTTATAATCTATGTAAGTCTAAACAATTGACAAACTTATACTAAATTAATACATATGTTAAATAATTGGCAACTGTCAAACCATATGTGTGAGACGTATAAATCGTCCCACAAGTTCAATTTGACTTTATTTAAAACAATATTGTTAATAAATATTCGGCAACTGTCAAACCATATGTGTGAGACGTATAACTCGTCCCACAAGTTCAATTTGACTTTAATTAAAATACAATTGTTAATAAATTTTTTGGCAACTGTCAAACCATATGTGTGAGACGTATAAATCGTCTCACAAGTTCAATTTGACTTTATTTAGTACAAATGAGTTAGTTTTTTTTAAAAATAAGTTGACTACTCAGTGATATATGTTTGACGTATAAATCGTCAAACAAGTTCCACTGTTTTTACCTGGTTGGGTTTTTTTTTTTATAAGTATATGAAAAGAATATATATTTCGATAAACTGCGGCTGTTGGCTGGATATTACTCTGGTGCGGTTGGAAACTCAAAGAGTAAAGTTGTAGAATTTGTCGGTCTTTTTATACCCCTTTTCGGGCAGTTTTTGCATTGTCATGGCATTGCCAATTGGGTAGAATAAATACTTTGTCGAATTCACCACATGAAATAATAGAGAATTTTTCATTAATATTAAGAAATAAGCTTATTTTTGCTGAAATCGATAAAATTTATGGTTTATTCGTCCTATTATTATATTTTCTTAATATTAACTAACGTTTTTTATATGTTTTTTTATTGTTTAAAACATTTTTATGTGCCTACCGTGGTGAATAAACATAAAAAAAATAAATTTCGGGCAATGCCATTTCGTCGCCATTTGCAATTTTCGTGCAGATTTATTTTCATTTTAAGATGTTTCTATTTCATCTTGCTTTCTCTTTCGTACTTATTGTTTTTATTATAAAGTTAATAATTTGTTTATAACTCTATAAATAATTAACTTTTTGATAATTTAACCAAATTTTTGTGTTCCCTGAATAAAAATCTTCATATATAGTGCACCCTGTGAGCACCGATGATAAAGTTAATGTGTCAAATTCGTAAAGTTAATTGTGCGCATGTTGTGCAAATTTTGTTTACTTAAAATCTTGTTAATTATTTGTGATTTGTTTAATTTTTAATGTTAAAACAGTTGTTCGGGTAATGTTTAAGTGAATTCAAGTGTTTATTCTTTGTGTTTTGTGAAATTAATAGTGTAATTGTGAATGGAAAGTTCCCATGTAATTTGAGGTTATATTTGTTTGCCTCATTTGTGTTCAATTAATGTTTTTCTGTGTTTATATTGTGTAAAATGTTTAAAAATTTAATTGTTTGGTTTCTAAAAACCTAAAACCTTGTCCTGTTTATTGTTTTTGACAGAAATCGTGACGAAAATAAGTGTTTTGTACTGCAATATATTGTTTGCAACTTGTGTCAATGTTTTGGTAGTGTAATATGTGTTATTTAGCTAAATTGTTGTTTATTTGTACTAAATAAAGTAAATTTAATGTTCAACTATCCTTTTTTTCCATTTTTAGATTATTCGGATGATAATAACAAGTGCTCAATTCCGGTGAGACTCCTGTGGACACCTATTGAGACTCCTATGGACACCTATACTTTCCCTGTGTTGTTTGTTTTGGTTTTCATGTGAGTATAGGGTGTTGCATTTTATTTGAACACAAATTAACTTTTGCTTTTGTGTTGTTTTTGTTTAATTAACCTTTTCTTAAATTTTTTCTTTCATGTTTTCATCATTTGAATGTTCCTACAATGCGACTTGAGTACCTGTGCAGAGGGTGTTTCGGTAACATTCGGTAAGTACGTAAACGTACAGACATTTTTGTTGTTTTTAATCGATTCTGTTTTCTTTTCTTTGCAGATCGATTGGAGTTTTTATTGTTTAATTTAAATTATATTATTTAGCTTTAAGTATTGTAAAAAAAATATAAACATATGTATAAGTTTATAATTCATTTTTTTTGTTTATTAAAAAAAACTTCAAAATATTAAACTATGTACAATTATTTACATTTGTTGTTGTTTAAATTCAATTTTTAATTTTGTTGGCTCAACATTCTCCCCACCTTGAACGACTACGTTCAACAATGCGCTTGTTTATTTTTTTTCCAAGCCTTTGCGGTGGTAGTTGTGGAAAACGACCTTTCTAAATTCTTCTCGATAAGATCTTGTAGAGGCGTCGGTGTCATAAGTTGAGGTGGGGAAAATCTAACCTCCTCCAAAATGTTGAGGTAGTCCTCCAATGATTCAATTGGCCATTCTGCGTCCATTTTTCTGAAAAACGCTATTACTTATGAGTTATGCTGACATATACTAAACATATACAATTCTACTACTGACAACACATGAACAGAGTTCTACGGAACAGGTCAATTACACGTTGTTATGGTAGTTTCATTGCTTTCGATAGGTAATGGGCATATTTTAGCGATTGGTCGTTGACAGGTTTTAAATCTTGTCCGGACCGTTACTACTCGTGTGAATCCATCTTTTCTAAGATGGATGATTTCGACGATTCCTAAAGGCCACGCAGTCGGTGAGTTGGTTTCATCTTTGATAAAAACAACTTCAATACCTTGTTGATTAGTTAGCCATTTAGGTCGTTGTTGAAGATGATTTAAATATTTAGCTGACCACTTCTTCCAAAAATGTTGGTGTATTTCCTGCACATGTTTCCATCTTTGGTGTTTAAACCCACCTTTACTAAGCATTTCAATTAACTGCCGTTGTAGTTTGCGACATTCTGGAATTGTCTGTGCTCCACTTAGTAAATCGTCTACATAAAGGTCGGTGAATACATCCTTTGAAGCTTGTGGATATTGTTTTTCTTCATCTTGTGCTAGTTGTTGCAACGTTTTGATCGATAAGAATGGTGCCGATGATGTTCCGAAGGTAACCGTGATTAATTGGTAATCTTGTTGAGCCTTTGTTTGTGGATCTTGCCACAAGATACGTTGAAACGTTCGACGATCTGGATGCATTCGAATCATGCGGTATATTTTCTCAATGTCCGCTGTTATTGCAACGTTATGTAATCTCCAATTTAAATCGATGGAAAACAATTTAAGTTGCAGTGTGGGTCCAATGATCATTTGTTCATTTAATAATTTTCCATTGGTTGTCCGAGCAGAGGCGTCAAATACTTCGCGTAGCTTTGTAGTAGTACTTTCCTTAAATACTGCATGGTAAGGTATATAATAATTTGGTTCAGTTTCTTTTGGTGGTGCATAATTGGACTCTATAAATGGTAATGTAACCATATATTGATTAGTTGGCAGTCTGGTATAATCGGCTTTGTATAATTCTTGACATTTTTTTTCTTCTGGAGTTTGCTTGTTGCAAACTTGAACTTCTTCTGTTTCCCAGAATTTCTGCATTAGATGGCTAATATCGTTGATTGAATTGATCATAGTGGTAAATACCTTGACTGGTGTTTCATATAACTTTGATGTTTGTCCCATGATTATCCATCCGAAGATTGTGTTCATAGCTACCGGAGTCCCTTCTGGGCCGTAACGTATGCCTTCTCGAATAATATGTCCGTAAACATCTGCTCCCAGTAGAGCATCGATGGGACTTGGCTTCCAAAATGTGGGATCTGCCAATTCGAGTCCATTGAGATGACTCCAATTATTGCTGACTATTTGCTTGGTTGGTAATAAGTCAGTGATTGTTTTTAAAACAAACATATCTATTTCAACTGTTGCTTTATTTGGCTTGGTAGATTGAAGTTGTATTTGAACTTGCTGTCTTGAACTAACAGATTGATTCTTGTTCAAGCCAACAACTTGAATTGATGTACGTTTGCTATGCAATTGTAACGTTTGACAGGCCTTCTTTGTAATAAAGGATGTTTGTGATCCAGAATCTAGAAGGCATCGTAGTCTTGTTGAATGACCATTGCGGTCGACTGCTGTTACCAACGTTGTTGGTAGTAAAGCATTGTGTTCTTTTGTTGTAAAATAATTTTGTATTTGTTCGATGTTATCCCCTTCTTCGTGTGTTTCTTTCGACGAAGCATTGTGGAGATGAGCTTCTTTGTTACCCCCTTCTTCGTGAGTTTCTTTCGACGAAGCATTGTGGAGATGAAGTTGTATGTTACCCCCTTCTTCGTGAGTGTCTTTTGACGAAGCATTGTGGAGATGAACTTCTTTGGTACCCCCTTCTTCGTGAATTTCTTTCGACGAAGCATTGTGGAGATGAAGTTCTATGTTACCCCCTTCTTCGTGAGTTTCTTTCGACGAAGCATTGTGGAGGTGAAGTGTTGAGTGCTGTGACTTCTGACACTTTCGACAACGTTGTCTGTTTTTACACTTAGCGTGTTCATGTTTATTTGAAAAACAATTTAGACATCTGTTTGCAGTTTGAATTGTCTTTCTACATGTTGGTATATCCATGTTTAGATATGTTTCACAGGTACCCACATAATGCCTCCCATTGCGGGCTGGACAATTAAGCCTTATGCTATTGTGGTATGTCTGAATACCTTCCTTTTTAATCGCGGTTGTAGTTGGCCTTGCGCCGATAGTACTACTAATGGATTCCAGGACTCGTATTCGTTTGTGAAGAAAAGTTGAAAACGTTGTAAACTTTGGAAGATTTTGGCTGTCTCCCAATTCTTCTTCCCAGAGACGCAATGTTGCAAATGGTAATTTCTGCACTAATAAATAAATTATTAGTGCGTCCCAGGTTGTCGTGTCTACCTTCAGAGCCTTCAATTGCTGTAGGCATTCTTCAGTTGTATCAACTAATGTTTTTAAGTTCCTTCCAGATTCGGAAGTGAGCTTGGTTTGGCTTACTAGAGCCTTCAAATGAAAATTAACTAGCGTCCTAGTGTTTTCATATCGCTCTTTGAGTTTTGTCCACGCTGGAGCATAGTCCTCATTGGTAATTGGTGTATGCTTCAGTATTTTTTCCGCTTCGCCCTCCAGACAGCCCTTTAGGTAATGTAGTTTTTGTACGGGTTGTAATTGCTTGTTTTGATGAACAAGTGACGTGAATAGATCATGAAATGATCTCCAAGAATTGTAATCTCCATTGAACTTGGGTAGTGAGATTTTAGGCAGTTGTGTATATGTAAACTGTGACTCAGCTAGGGTTGTCGCATTGTTATTGAATTCTGTTAACGTTTTGTTTAAACCATCTTCAAGCTCTCCCATGTATTCTGAGTATTTGGTTTCAACATCATCAAACTGCTGTTTCTTGATGTATTTATTGTCACATTCCGTTTCAGAGCTTACAATGATTTCGTGGATGTGTCTGTCTTGCTTGACAAATTCTTGCCACAATTCACGCAAATCAATTAGTTTTTGTTTAAAAAAGCCAGCTGTTCTTTTCTCTAAACGAGTTTTCTTACCATTTTCTATGGTTTTTTCAAGTTTTGTTTTTAAAACAACTTGTTTTACTAGTAGTTCGTCTAAGTTACCCATGGTAAATGTTGATTATTGTTACCTTTTATTGTTTATGCCTTTAATCTTATTTATAAGTATTAACAAAGAAATATCAGAAACAATATTTAAATGAATATTACAGTTAAATTATTAATGTGTATCGCACTCCTGGATGGAACCACCATGTATATTTTTCAAATTGAAATGACGTAACAATGTCTTATTCCTCTTTGAAGAATATTTTTTAAATAAAAACGCAAGACACGAGGCGTACTTTCATTAATAATTCAATTTTTTATTCACTTTCTGATATTTCTTATAATCTATGTAAGTCTAAACAATTGACAAACTTATACTAAATTAATACATATGTTAAATAATTGGCAACTGTCAAACCATATGTGTGAGACGTATAAATCGTCCCACAAGTTCAATTTGACTTTATTTAAAACAATATTGTTAATAAATATTCGGCAACTGTCAAACCATATGTGTGAGACGTATAACTCGTCCCACAAGTTCAATTTGACTTTAATTAAAATACAATTGTTAATAAATTTTTTGGCAACTGTCAAATCATATGTGTGAGACGTATAAATCGTCTCACAAGTTCAATTTGACTTTATTTAGTACAAATGAGTTAGTTTTTTTTAAAAATAAGTTGACTACTCAGTGATATATGTTTGACGTATAAATCGTCAAACAAGTTCCACTGTTTTTACCTGGTTGGGTTTTTTTTTTTATAAGTATATGAAAAGAATATATATTTCGATAAACTGCGGCTGTTGGCTGGATATTACTCTGGTGCGGTTGGAAACTCAAAGAGTAAAGTTGTAGAATTTGTCGGTCTTTTTATACCCCTTTTCGGGCAGTTTTTGCATTGTCATGGCATTGCCAATTGGGTAGAATAAATACTTTGTCGAATTCACCACATGAAATAATAGAGAATTTTTCATTAATATTAAGAAATAAGCTTATTTTTGCTGAAATCGATAAAATTTATGGTTTATTCGTCCTATTATTATATTTTCTTAATATTAACTAACGTTTTTTATATGTTTTTTTATTGTTTAAAACATTTTTATGTGCCTACCGTGGTGAATAAACATAAAAAAAATAAATTTCGGGCAATGCCATTTCGTCGCCATTTGCAATTTTCGTGCAGATTTATTTTCATTTTAAGATGTTTCTATTTCATCTTGCTTTCTCTTTCGTACTTATTGTTTTTATTATAAACTTAATAATTTGTTTATAACTCTATAAATAATTAACTTTTTGATAATTTAACCAAATTTTTGTGTTCCCTGAATAAAAATCTTCATATATAGTGCACCCTGTGAGCACCGATGATAAAGTTAATGTGTCAAATTCGTAAAGTTAATTGTGCGCATGTTGTGCAAATTTTGTTTACTTAAAATCTTGTTAATTATTTGTGATTTGTTTAATTTTTAATGTTAAAACAGTTGTTCGGGTAATGTTTAAGTGAATTCAAGTGTTTATTCTTTGTGTTTTGTGAAATTAATAGTGTAATTGTGAATGGAAAGTTCCCATGTAATTTGAGGTTATATTTGTTTGCCTCATTTGTGTTCAATTAATGTTTTTCTGTGTTTATATTGTGTAAAATGTTTAAAAATTTAATTGTTTGGTTTCTAAAAACCTAAAACCTTGTCCTGTTTATTGTTTTTGACAGAAATCGTGACGAAAATAAGTGTTTTGTACTGCAATATATTGTTTGCAACTTGTGTCAATGTTTTGGTAGTGTAATATGTGTTATTTAGCTAAATTGTTGTTTATTTGTACTAAATAAAGTAAATTTAATGTTCAACTATCCTTTTTTTCCATTTTTAGATTATTCGGATGATAATAACAAGTGCTCAATTCCGGTGAGACTCCTGTGGACACCTATTGAGACTCCTATGGACACCTATACTTTCCCTGTGTTGTTTGTTTTGGTTTTCATGTGAGTATAGGGTGTTGCATTTTATTTGAACACAAATTAACTTTTGCTTTTGTGTTGTTTTTGTTTAATTAACCTTTTCTTAAATTTTTTCTTTCATGTTTTCATCATTTGAATGTTCCTACAATGCGACTTGAGTACCTGTGCAGAGGGTGTTTCGGTAACATTCGGTAAGTACGTAAACGTACAGACATTTTTGTTGTTTTTAATCGATTCTGTTTTCTTTTCTTTGCAGATCGATTGGAGTTTTTATTGTTTAATTTAAATTATATTATTTAGCTTTAAGTATTGTAAAAAAAATATAAACATATGTATAAGTTTATAATTCATTTTTTTTGTTTATTAAAAAAAACTTCAAAATATTAAACTATGTACAATTATTTACATTTGTTGTTGTTTAAATTCAATTTTTAATTTTGTTGGCTCAACATGCTAATATTCTTGCATTACGATTACGAGACAAGGTTAATAATTTAGCCCGAAGAATAAGAGCTCTTTGCTGAGGTACGAAGAGGTTAATTCAAAAATATTATTGGTAGCTGTCAAATAATGAAACAACTGCGATTGAAGAATATTAGTGTTGGCAGACATGTAATATTTTACCCAATGCTGGAATATCTGAACTGATGGTAAAAAATTTCGGGTGATATTTTAAAATTATTAGTTTGTCATGAGAAAATGCATTTTAACATGGGCTTAGAAATTTCGCGAAATTTTTAATTGTTATTTTATCATGAGAAAATGCATTTTTATGGCAGACTGCATTATATTTATGGGAGGATTTCTTGGTAGCTTTGTTCAGTTTCTCTCTCTCTTGTGAAGACGTCTTTTTTTTGCTTTGTCATATTGTTTTTCTTTTTTTTATTTTCTTTTGTCACTGTTTTTATATTATTTAATGTTTAGTTAATTATCATTGTGCTCTGATTTTTTCCTGTGTATAATGTGTACCCCTTTCTTTCTTGTTGCTTTTTTGTTTTGTTAATTTCCAAATTCTAGTCATTTAGAAAATACAAAAAAAAAAAAAAAACTAAACAAATTTATTGATAGTGGTGACTGTTTGTTTAATCTCTTCCATCTGTCTCTCTTAACTATTGTTTTTTCACTCAATAGCTTTGGCATTGGCATTACCTTTACCACTGTTTATTATTGTTATCAGTGTCACTCTCTCTTCCATGTTTTACTCTTTTTTCTTTTAAAGTAAATAATTAATATTATATGTGATTTCGATTTCTGATGCCTTATTCTTTTATATTTTAATTTTGTTATGCTTGTGATTTTTGTTTTGTGTTACAAAAAAATCGGGTGAGTGACTTTTATTTTAATAATTGATAGATTATTGACATTTAAAATACCTCTTTTGAGTTTTTTTCTTTTGAGTTTTTTCTTTTTGTGTGGTCTTGCTTGTGCTTTGGTTAAGCACTCAAAGTAGTTGAATATAAATTTAGGGTTACCACCTGTCTCTTTTGTGATATATTTTTATATCATCATTAGTCATTAACATTTTTTTTTCTTCTTCGTCCCTTCTTTTTCATTATTATTCTCTGCTTCTGCATTATGGATTTAATTAAATGCCATTTTTGCAAATCAATTATAGCTGAAGTCTCAGAAAGATTCACTAGACTTCAAACGATTTCCTTACAAAAGTTCTCATTTTTATGCAATGAATGTAAGGAATCTAATTTTTCTTTGCAACTGCAAAGTTTGAATGCAAATGTTGATGCTTTTACAAGGAATGTTGACGAGGTTAAAACAACCGTAGACAATCATGCGGAAAAATTTTTCAATCTAGAAAAAAAAGTTGGATTGCTTTTTGACCATTTTATAGATCTGGTTGGTAATGTCGACAAAATTGAAAAAGCAATCGATGCTAATACGAGATCCGTTTCCCTAAATACCTTAACGAACGAAAAAACTCACTCCAAAGTTGTCAAATCATTAAATAACTTAGAAAATAACTTTAGTGAATCATTGGACAATAAACTTAAAATAATTAATTCTGAAATAGAAAAAAACTCGCGTCTTCTGAATAATATAAATGCAAATTTAACTTTGGTTGATAGAAATGTTAATAATTTATATACAATTAATAACTCAAACAATAATAACATTTCCGAATCAGTTCTCCAACTTTCTAATAATTTTGAGAGTTTGATTACGCAAAATAGAACTAAATTTGATGAATATAACAAAAATTTTACAACTTTGGAAAAAGAGTTAAGAAGTACAAAAGATAGCCTTACCGGATTAATAAATGCTGCAACTTCGAATACCAACATCAACCTTACAGCAACGGCCAATTTTGCAAATGATGCTAATCAGGTGTCTCTTCAAGACGAACTAGCATGCAATATCACCTCCAACAGCAATCCCCCTCTATTTAATAGACCACTTGATAACAATAACAATATCGATATCAATAACATTATTAATATCGATAGCTCTAACCTAAACATTAATACCCCTTTCGTCGATACAATCTCTCCTTCAACTTTCATGTTAACTCCTAGAGTGGTACCTTCTCAAAAGTGTATTTTCGTCTCCAAATTTGTTATATCTACATCTTCTACAGACATTCTTAATCATGTCAAGTCTGTATTAAATCGTCAAAATATTTACAATGACCATAACTTAGTGAAATGCAAAAATATTACTAGATCAAATGGTCGAGTTGCCTCTTTTAAAGTTTCTGTCCCCGAACCAATGTTTAATCTGTTAATGTCCCCAGCATCATGGCCCACCAATACTTTCATCCAAGAATTTGTCAACAAAAACCCCCATATAAGCAACACTAATTTAAATGCGGCTTCAAAAAACTAAAGTGTTTGTCCCTTTACTATCAAAATGTAAGGGGACTTCGCTCTAAAGCCCCAGAAGTATTTTTAAAATCGCAGGAACTTCCTTTTGATGTTTTTGCTCTGAGTGAAACTAATTTAACAAGTAACTTTAACAATAATGAATTTTTTACTTCGGATTACAATGTTTACCGTAAAGACGGTCTCTTGGGGGTTAGGCCTGGTAGAGGGGTTCTTATAGCAGTACATTCAAGGTATGATAGTTCAATTTTTGAAATCCCTAACACCGAACAAATTGAATTGATTTGCGTTAAAATCACTATAAAACGGAAAATCATCTTTGTGGTGTGCTGTTACATAAGACCCTGCAGTCCAATTGAAACTTACCAAAACCTTATCACAGCAGTTGACAATCTGGGTGACAGTATGGAGGTAAATGATGGCTTATTACTCGTTGGGGATTTCAATCTCCCTAATCTATCATGGTCGCGATCCGAGGACGACTCTCATTTTGTTACTAATAACGCAACAACTGAAAAAGAAATGTTATTTACTGACAATCTGTCTGATTGCGGCTTGCATCAGATTAGTGATGTCAAAAACAACTTGAGCAGACAACTCGACCTTATCTTTTCCAATGAAGCAACAAACTGTATAGTAGAGGAAAGTAGCTTAACTCTTTCCACCATTGACAGTTTCCATCCGCCTTTGTCTCTAACTTATGCCTACGAACATAATAATTCTGAAGTTGAATCTGAGAACTCATATCGTTTTAATTTTCGAAAAGCTAACTTTGCCCAACTAAATGAACTACTTAGTAACATAAATTTTGACTTCATTTTGAACCAGTCTGGAAGCAATAGCATCAATTCTGTAACAACTAACTTCTACTCAATAATTTTTGAATGCTTTTTTCTATGTGTGCCCTATGCACCACATAAAAATACCTCACCGTCACCTCCATGGTATTCAAGAGAACTTCGCACACTCCGCAACTCCCGAAATAGTTTATGGAAAAAATATTTAAGATCTAGATCAGAAACAGACTATTCCTCCTATTTAGTAGTATACAACGAATTCTCTGCTCTCTCAAAACTCCTCTATGAAGCATATATCAATCAAATGCAATTTGATATTATCTCAGATCCCAAACGCTTTTGGCAATTCATCAACATAAAAAAAAAATCGGATGGATATCCTAATACCCTTAATTACTTAGATCACTCTTCTAACGACTCTAAAATTATAACTAATTTATTCGCTAATTTCTTTAGTCTTGCTTTTTCCGACAGTAATTTTGTACCTGATGCTGACTATTTCACTTATTTGAACGACTGTAACCAAACATCATTGGTATCGATCAACATCACTGTTGACGATGTGGTTAACAAAATAAATAAACTTAAGGATGATTTCTCTTCGGGACCTGACGGTTTACCTGCGATTGTATTAAAGAAGTGTGCAGCTAATTTGGCTCAACCTCTTACCACTCTTTTTCAAATATCTCTTTCTCAAAGAATTTTTCCATCTATGTGGAAAGATTCTTTCATAATACCTATTCACAAGAAAGGTTGTAAATCAGATATTTCTAACTACAGGCCGATTGCCAAATTATCCTGCATTCCAAAACTTTTCGAAAGTATTATCTTTGACACTATGTACTTTCATTGCAAAACATTATTTTCGGCCAAACAACATGGGTTCCTAAAAGGGAAATCAACTACCACAAATTTAACTGAATTTGTTTCTTATGCATTAAACTCAATAGAAAGTAAAAAAGAAGTTGATGTTATTGCTACGGACTTTAGCAAGGCCTTTGATAAAATATCCCACAGTATTATAACTTTCAAGCTAAAGGCTCTTGGTTTCCCTCCTGGTTTCATTGAATGGATGGAATCATACCTATCCGACCGTAAATATCGCGTTTTATTTAGATCTTCAATATCAGAACCATTTATTGCAAAATCGGGAGTCCCTCAAGGTAGTCATCTAGGCCCTATTATTTTTATTCTGACTATTAATGACGTAGAATCTGTGATTGAAAATTCTCAAGTTTCAATCTACGCAGATGACATGAAAATCTTTAGAACGATTTCTTCACCCGATGATGCTTTACCCCTGCAGGCCGATTTAAACAATTTCTATGTTTGGTGTCTTAAAAACAATTTAGAACTTAATATTTCCAAATGCCAAACTATCACATATTCCCGTAAACGTTTCACTCAGCTAACACGGGACTATTATATCAACGAATGTATTGTTCACAGAGTAACAACTATCCGAGATTTAGGGGTTATTTGTGATAGTGAGCTTAACTTTAGGTCTCACTATGACAATATCGTAGCCAGAGCTAATTCTGCTTTAGGTTTCGTCAAACGTTGGTCTAAGGAATTTTCGGATCCTTACGTTACGAAATCTCTTTATACCACGTTTGTAAGGCCTCTACTTGAATACGCCAGCCAAGTATGGTCCCCTTATCACCAAGTCCATATAAAGAGAATTGAAGCAATACAACGTAGATTCCTCCGTTTCGCCTTAAGAGGACTTTCATGGGTTGACAACTTTAACTTACCTCCGTATCAAGAACGGTTGCGGCTTATAAACTTACAATCTCTTGAAAAACGACGTGAAGTTGCCGATATTATTTTCGTACACCAAATTTTATCCGGTGTTACAGAATCTTCCACCCTCCTTGAAGCAATGAGTATTAACGTTAACTTTCATTCTCTAAGATCGGTTCCCCAATTTCATCTAGCTCACCACAGAACTGATTACGGCAGTAATGAACCAATTACGAGAATGTTACGTAAGGTGAACGAAAACTCAAATCTTTTTGATTTCAACCTTAGCAAGATCACACAAAGGAAGCTTTTATACTGTACTTCCTTAAACAACTAATACAACTAAAAAAAAAAAAAAATAATAAATAAACACGTATATGTAGTAGGGGAAACTGACTCTTTTTTTTTTGTCTTTTTTTTTTAATTTCTTTTTTACGAACTTGACAAGTGTCTTCTACACGCTTATTTATTGTATTTGTTTTTCTTTTCTTTTTCGCGTTTTTATAATTTTTTTGACTTTAAAATTTTAAAATTTTTCGATTTTAAAATTTTGCATTTTTTTTTTTTTGCTTTTTGTAAAATTTAAATTTAAAATTTTAATTTTTTTTGTTCTTACGTTTTGTACCTGCTTGCATTAAGCAGTCCCTAACTCTTGTTCTCCTGATATTCGTATCGCCATCGCTTTTTTTATTTTATTTTTTACAAATAATTTCTTATTAAGTGCCGATACGACTAGCAACCGTAATTGCAATCGTACTCGGTGAAAATGGACCCCAGCGCGTGCGGTATCTGGGGGGGAAAGAGGCGTGGGAATTAATTATTATTATTATTAACCGGATTTACCAACACCAGGACCCAGTGGCGTAGATAGCTTTTCGCTATGGGGGGGGATGGATCTAGTTCGCTCATTTTTACTACATCTATACTAATATTTAATATATAAAGCTGAAGAGTTTGTTTGTTTGTTCGAACGCGCTCATCTCAGAAACTACTGGTTCGAATTGTAATTGAGTTGGATAGTCGAGGAAGGTTTTAGGCTACATAACATTAAGCTACGACCAATAGGAGCGAAGAATCAGTGTAAAATGTGGAAAAAAAACGGCAAGAAAGTATTATTTTTTTTTTGAACGCGCTGATCTCAGGAACTGCTAAATCAAATTAAAAAATTCTTTTTGTGTTGAATAGTCCAATTATGCAGGAAGGCTTTAAGCTAGACAAAGTTTAGCTGCGAATAATAATCGCAAAGCTTCAGTTAAAAGTCTTACCTACTAAAACGGGGAAAGTAATAGATATTTGAAGGCTTCGAGTTAAGAAGAATTTTGAATTAGGGCGAGTCGACTAATACACAATTTTAAAATAACTTTGCAATCAAATTCACGCGCATGATGCACAAGACGCACCTCTGGCCGGGGCACGAGGGAGAGACGGACGAAGTCGCGGGCAACTGCTAGTATAGAATATATGAAAAGTTTTGGATTTTTGTCTGTCATGCTGTAAACGCACCTGCAACTTTAACCACTGGTCCGATTGACTTAAAACTTGAAAATTTGAGGTTTGAGCGAGTTCGCTGTGGTCTTTTTTTTATTTTTTTTTTAAGATCAAAATTAAGGGAAGCCACCATACAATTTTTTTTGGCCAAAAACCAAAAGTTTCAATTTTTTCAAAAACGATTTCTTTTGAACTTCCTCCAAAATACAAAAAAAAAAAATTAAAATTTGTTTTTTGTATTTTTTAAAAACCTTTTTAAACTTATTTAAAAATTCTATATCTCAAAATCGGATCAATATTTAAAATCGAAATTCACTAACAAAATGCAAATTCACATATTCTTGAACGCTGCATACTCAAATTAATTTTAGGAAATTTTCGAAAAATTTTATATATAAAAAATTAATTAAAAAAAAACCACTCCAAATAACTCGCAAAATTACGACGAATGATTGTCAATCTGCCGCTTGTGTTAGACATGCTTTATGTAATGGGTAATAGCGCATTTCGCTTCCTGGTAAAAATGAATTAGTGTGAGTTATCGTTACCGTTAGGATTCGCGTTAACTTCACCGAATTGTGCGAACATTTGTGTTCGTGTGGATGAATGTGTTGCGTGTTTGGAGCGGTTTCTTACACCAAATTAACAATGTGACACACGGCGAGAAGAAATCTAAATAACTTTCAATTTTTGTGTCAGTGTGGGTTTTTGTGGAAAGCTGGATTTAAGCTCTTTTTCTTGCGCGATTACCTATTATCAGTTGGTGAGAGAAAAAATACTTTTTAAAAATCGATATAATAGCCGAAGTAATAATTTCTTTCAGATGAAGTTGACTTTGTGTTTTCCCCGTAGTAGGTATAGAAATAGAATGTACAATTTACAATGCCTCTGGGAATCCTGTGAGTACTAATAAGACTTGATTCACGTAGGAAGTAGGTACTTTATTTCAAAGTGCGTTTCTTTAAATTATTTGGCTTGACTGGCTATGTTGAACAATTATGAATCCCAATGGGGGGGGGATATATCCCCCTGATCCCCCCCTATCTACGCCACTGCCAGGACCAGGATGTGTTCTTTGAATTTTAAATCCACATCATCAACCAACTCTCCTCAAAAGTTGAACATAAATCGAGGGATGATGACTGCTGGACGTTGTTGTTCTCGCTATTGAGATTTGAGTGAGTAACGCATTTCGAAACATGTTTGCACATTCGATATGATAATGACGGAGGCAAAAAGTGCCACATGATGGAGGGACTTTTTTGGACTGCAGATCGGATTATGAAGTATTGTATATTGCGTCGAAAGATGTTCAGAGAATGAGGTTGGATATTTACAGGAGGCCAACAAATTTGATGTTTTTTTGTTAGAAAGAGAATGAAACCAGAACCAGTGACGTTGGTTTATTGACAGTTGCCGTAACGTAACAAGAGATTAGGTTTTTTTTTTTACTGAGAGGCTTGTACGTAATGTGCTTGTAGCACAAAAAGGGCTTAAGGAAGAATTCATTTTTGTTTGGAGCGTTAGGGAGGCAGGAGATGAAGATGTTGGTAAACTTTTTTGACATGAAGCGTTGATTCTTTGGCAGTAAAAAAAAAATGGAGACAAATCTGAAGTAAACCAGTTTGCGGCAAAACGATATATTTTTTTAAACAAGAGCAAGAACCATCGACCGAGTCGTGCACTTAATGAAGCACATAACTACTCAATGAAGCTCAACTTGAACAAAAGAAAACATTAATTTCAATGATCGCACGCCTCCGACCGCAAGCCAACGCCACACTATGTTATGAAACCACATTCCCATAAAAGTAACAATTTAATTGTTGTTTGTTTTCATACAACAAATTGCATTTAAATCCAATCTCCACATAACCATTATTTGAAAAATAAAAACAATAGAATCTCCTTTCTAATTTGCTTCATTTTACTGACAAGACTTGCAGCCAACTCCAATCATGTAACGAGTATCAAAAGTTACAAAACTCTTTTCATCATTTCATTTCTAAAACAAGTGAAGCGTTAGTTTTAGTCAACCGTAGGAATGTTTGTAATTTTATTTTTCCAATTTCGCATCCAAATATTGTGTTGAAAAAATTTCGTCATTAATATAGCGGAAGAAATTAATGAATAATTTACTTTCAAACTGTTTGATTTTTTGTTCGTGTAAGAGGAGACAAATTTTGAAACTTCGCCAAGAATTTCAATTTTTTGGTTTCTTTATGACTTGTTAACAATTTTATATTTCTATTTATTTTGATAGTCCAAACATTCGTTGGGGCACTCGAATTTATTGTGAGGTTCTGTGACTTATGATATGAGTCACCCACTCAAAAGTCGCCACAAATCATGAGGGAATTATTGGGAAATATGTAAACACGATGCCAACGAGGCTGGCGAAATGTTTTCGTAGTATTTTGTCTGTTGATTTTCTTGTGTTTTGTTGATTATATTTTAAGCTGATTAGCGGTATTTTTTATTGATTGGATACACAAATCAATGTGACACTAGTTGATTAGTGTCAACCTTCAATAAATTGACCTTTTTTCTTGGTCTTGCCAAATTCTGTTGCTCGATGAAGTAAATAAATGATTTGCGACGACGACGACGATGGCCGTGTTTAGCAGTTTAATTGTGTGTCACTGCCTGTTGGACGGAGCCTTTGCAGTTTTCCTTGTATTACGATCCACTTGGTTTCGTACAGTGACGGACTAACGTTCATTAGGTGATAAAGGCTAATTTATCACTTAAATTGAAAGTGCTGGCTATTCTGCAAACATTAAGAACATTGATCATTCATGAAAATGTATAGATACAAATAATGTTGCCACACGAGCTTCGTTGAAAACAAAAATTGACTACTTTTGAAAAGCGACAGATGGCGCCCCTTGATAAACTAAAATCCGACCTTTTTATTTTTATTTTCTCCATTGAACAACAACTGTTCCAAGCAACTATGGCTCAAAGAAAAACCGGTATAATTGCGGCGTTTTCTCTTTTTTGATTCTCGTTCGTTCGTTACTTTGTTATTATTATTATGATTTATGTTGTTGTTGATCTTTTTATTTCGTGAGCAATCCATTGTTAAGCTTGCGGTTGCTCGATTCTACTTCGAATTCTCAACAATAACTGTAACTGTCTGTCACTCGTGGAGTTGTGGGGCCTAAATGACAACAGAGGAACAATAACAAAAGCATAAACTGAATTCACACAGCGTGCGATGGTGATATGAGAGCAATAAGATAGGGTTTATAAACCTTTACAACCCGTCCGTCATGCCATGGGAGTCCATGTGTTGTTGATTATATTTGGTGGAGAGAAAAAGGTGTTACTGACCTGATAAACTGAGTTTTCTTTTCTGATTAGTAATCAGTTTATTTTATTAATTGTAAATTTGGGAAGTAAATAAAGTTGAATAGATAGATTAATAGGGTTCCAATAGATTAAACGATACTATGTGAAATAGGTTGGGGAGCTATTTGTATTGATTTGATCAATAATGAAAATAATTAAAGGAATTTGATGGGATTTCAAGAGTGAATCGTAAAAACTAGATTTAATTTAGGAATGTTAAGAATTCTACAGTTTGATTATTGATTACACTGTTAACACCTATAAAAATCCATTCTTGACTTCAAGTTTTTTTGAAATCGGTGACATTTCTGTTCCGTTCTTGCCGTTGCCAAGTATTAACCATCCCAAAAAACAAAGGTTCAAATGTATTGCATTATTGCTATCTCGGTTTTTAATGTGTTAATTTATTCTTGAGAATAATAAGGATAACCTATTTTGGCTTTTAAGCCTTCGCAGTTTTCAACTATCAAACCACCCACTGACCCCTAAAATTAAAAATTATATCAAAGAAAAATAGAGTTCCAAGTTCCAACATCAACATCTCATTTTCGTAACAAATCTCTTATAAGTTTTTATCAAAAACCTTTGTACTTGAAAATTGTTTATCACAAAGAAAAATTAAATTATTCTTACATCGCAATTGGAACCGCAACCGCAATTGAATTAAATTCCCTTATCAAATACTTCTTGTTTGTTCTATGAACTTTTTCCAACCCTTTGTTTCGAGAATGGTTTCAAGATAAAAAAGTAGAAAAAAAAACTATTTCAACATCAAAACAAAAATTTTGAAATAAATTTCAATTTTTGAAGTATTTACAAATAAAATCTACAAAATGCCAACCAATCTACATTTTTCATCAGTTCTAATTTTTCTTTTTTTTCTAGTTTGAAAATTTTCCAATAAAAGAGAATTTCAATAAAAACGCACCGAATGCCATTCAAACAAACAAACAGGAGAGCTAGAGTTCCGCTCCAATGCACTTAAAATTAGAAAATAGTTTTCAGAGCCCGCCATGCCATCTGATATATATTTTGTGTGTCGTTCGTTACCCCTAGTGCTTTTTTTCCTGCTGCTGCTGTGCTTGAGTTGATGCTTGTCCAACTTTGGGAAACAAAATTTGGAGAGCCAAGTTTTTTCCGAACTAAAAATAGCCCAAATAGTGGGCATTCGATTTTTTTTTTGTTTTTGATTTTTTTCTCTTTTTTAGGGTTGGGCATGGCTGAATAAACTATTGTCAATTCGGTTTGTTCATGCCCGTCGCTATCAATGAATTTAATTGTTTGTTTGTGTTTTTGTTGTTATTCAGAATTTATTTGTTATTGTGGACGAATTCGATTCAACTTCGTTTCATTGTTTGTTGATGATTTGCATGATTTTGTTGAGTTAAATGAAGCATTCTATCACGGGTTACAGAATTCAGCAATTTGAAGTTTTTTGAAAAATGTAATTTTTCACTGTGTAGAGGCAGACAGTTTTTAATCAAGACCAAAAAATAAATAAAGAGCCAGCCGGAGCACCCAGCGATATTAAATGAACAAACATTATCTAATGTGTAACGCGTACTTTTTTACTTTTCTGTTTGAATATAATTAGAAACCATGCTCATGTAGAATCTGCTGTTGAATTAATTCGAAGGGAAATCATATCAATCGATCGTTAGACCCCAGCTAATCGAGACTAAGTACTTTTCATGATGATGATGATCCAACGCACACAACAAGAATACAGAAATCCATTTGAGACTGACGGGAATTTAATTGCTTCAATTATAATGTGTGTGTTTGCTTTCAAGCATATATTTTCTATCTCTCGAATCGGATCGAAATAATTATCGTTTCTCTAGGAAATTCATTTAAATGTTGTTCCTAATGAATGGGTTAAAAAATGTGATCAGATATCGTGATCGGTGATCGTATGATCATTGAACAGAAAAACAAATTGAAGCAGTGAAGTAACAAAAATAAAGTCTTAGCATGTTCTCGCTTCTCAATGTAGTTGTGGCAATTACTTGGTCCAAAGGGACTGATCTCTGGTGGTTGTGGAAACTAGAAAGAGGTTTCTGGGTATTATCTATTTTAGGGAAGACTTTGAAATTTGATAGTTTTTATTTTCTAGACTTGATTTTTCGATCAAAAACGAATCATTTGCGTTTTAATACTGAAATTCGGGATGCTAACTCGTTCAAAATTAAAAGGTGGGCGTGGCAGTTTAGAAAATGGATTGGATTTGTCTTTCTTTCTGATCAGAAAACATTTCAAAAAGTTCTCTAAAATCTTTTTTCATTTTATAGTAGTGATAAGGAGCAAACTAATCTTGTTTCAACACAAAGCAAAAGTGGGCGGGAAGCCTAGCAGGTTGTTTTTTTTAAAGACTAACCTACTTACCTAGTACCTACTCTGAAAGTGATCTTTTTTTTTTATAAAATGAATTGGCAAAATTTGACAACGAAAAAGATTGGAAAAATGGGAAAGTGCCGTTTGGCAAGAGGTTACACCCTTAGGAGTTTTGGAAAAAAAACTCGAGTCTCTTAACAATATTTGAAATTCCTTAAATCAGAACAGAAACAGTTATTGTATGTGGGCAAGTGATAGTTAGTACCAAGTGTCCGCCGAGAAGGTATACTCAAATTATTATTTATCAGTCACCTTTGCATCCATTAAAAGTTAAAATCTGGTGTGCATTTGGTCAAGAAGAATTATTAGACCTTACTTCTTTGAAAATGAAAACGGCGTAACGGTAATTATGATTGGGGAGCAATATATCCACAACCGCGGAAGCTTTTGGCTTGATTAACATGTGGTATCAACGAGACGGTGCCACATTGTATACTGCCAGGATTACATTGGAATTGCTGCGAGAACTGTTTCCACAATAAGTTATTTCAAGAAACCGTGATTTTGATTGGCCTCGAGCGACACGGTCGCCTGATTTTACAGCTCCGGACTTCCTTTTGTGGGGGATATCTGCAAAGCAAGGTTTATGCAAACAGGCCAGAAACGCTTGAGCAACTCAATCAAAACATTCGATCCATCTTCTTTAATTTAATCAAAAATTATAAACAAATATGGTAGTATACCTTCTCGGCGGACATCGTGTATTAACGAAATTTAGTTTCTTACTTCTCATTTTAGATTGTTAATGGCAATTTTTCATTTCTATGTCGGATATGCCGGTTGAACCACAACATGTCTTAAGTCCATTCATCGCCCACATAAATTAGCATATCCACAAAGTCTTAGCTTGTTTATGCTTTGAGCCCCCATGTAAACCGTCTATCGTGAGAATTTATTTTAAAATCGTTGAAATAACTGGTTTTTGCCAATAAATTATAAAATGTGTGACGAAAAAAAAGTATAGTCATTCTGAGTTATATCATATTGAATGTATCGAACAGAATAACATTAGCATTAGCTGTTTGCCCTGGGGTCCAAGCAAATTGGGTTTAAAAATGTAATAACAGTTCAATGATAGATTGGTGGTTGTAAAAGTGGCTAATGTTTTAATTAATCTATAAAAAAACGTGATAGTAATTAAAGGGGTTTAACTTTTTTTTGAAGAGCTTAAAGAAACTCCCTCAGCTTTTGTTCCATGGAATTCCAATAATGTCTTACGACTTTCAAGTCTTCGCAGAAATTACGCCTTAAGGGTCTTCTGTATTCTCATAATCCCCCATTTCAATCAAAGATGTATGTACATAGCTACATGTATGTATAAAAGCTTTGAAGTGGAAAACAAAATAAGCCACTTGATATTCCATTAAACATAATACCACCGACAAGTTCAATTTGATTACATTTTCTTCTCGTAAACAGTTCATTGAATTTGGTTTAGAAATTCAATATCATGTTGTTTCTGTCATTGTTATTGTTTTTTTTCCTCGTTTCACGGTTTATATTAAATTTCTTTTAAACTTTTTATTTGTTTTTTATGAATATTGTTTACGTTTGAAATTCAGGGTTGTTAAAAAAAATCCTATTCCAAAAATAAAATTTAAATAACGTTAACATCAAAGTGACATTAATGACATGTATGTCATCTTCTGTTTGATGTTTGAAATGTAAAGTGCACCTGTCATTCAGTGAGGAGCGAATTCTTATCATGACTGAGGAAGTTGATACTTTTTTCAGAGACAAACAACAACATTTTAGAAAAATGAATTTTGACAAAAATAAAAAAACATTTTTTTCTTTGAAATCCAATATTCACTTATTACGGTTTTGGGAAATATTTCAGCATCGATGTTTTATCATTTATTTGTTGACAATTGTACCTTCTCAATATTATCATTTTGGTCTTTTGACAACACGACTTGATTCGATAAGGGCATTGAATACTTATATCGAAGATATTCACATTTTTTTTCTTATTTTTTTATCAACGAAATCTTTAGTTTCGGAAATGTCTTTGAATTAGTAAACTTTCTTTTGTACATGAAATTTCAGCTAATGATTTCCTCTCAGATTTTAATCTCTTCACATGAGTTCTAAATATTGACCAAAACAATCAAACCCAACGTCACTTTTCAGATAAGACCAAAAAACAACAACAACAAAAACTTTATAAAATGTCATAAATAAGTGTGAAAGACTTTGAAAAGGTAAATTTTAAATTTGTGAAAGTGTCAAATAAAAAAGTTGTTTAAAAGCAAAAATGGAATCCCCAATTGACAACATCGAAAACGACAACAATGCCAAAGTCGAGGTTATCGTTCTATCAACAAAACCCGTCAACACTCTGCGCAACAACATTGATGCCAAAGATGAAACAACGCGCAAGCGCACCTCGCTCATTATCGTTCCACATCGCAATTCGGCCCTAATGATGAGCACCGGCGAGGAGAACGAAGAAGAGCTCGAGCTCGATAAGAACACCAATTTAGACAAACTAAACGATAACAATGACGACGATATCGATGAGCTAAAGAAGAAAAATCAGACTCTAACAGCTGAACAACAATCGGCAATGATAACGTCGGTCGAGGATAATCTCTCTGATGATGACCTCAAGAATAAAAACAACAACAACAGCAAACCTGGTACCGACAGTAATCGCAATTCGATAGCAAGCGTTGACAGTTGTGTATCGATATCGCCATCATCGTCGGCAACCACCAATTCGACAACATCGTCGACATCGTCAGGTGATGATGTTGCAATTATAGCAGACTATCGAGATTTGGAGGAGAATGGCAACATGATCGACGACGACGACGATTTAGGCGAGGAAGAAGAGGATAGTGTTGAAGTTCGCCGGATGTCGAATTCATCATCATCGGGCGTCGACGACTATTCCCTACGTGAGAAATTACAGAATTTCGTTAATGAGTCGTCGTCGTTGTGTGCTGATGGCAGTCGTCGTGGAGAAAATGACAACGATACTGCCGTCGTCGGCTTAACCGTTACGGATGGAAAACAGCAACAACAAAACACGATGGCTTGTGATGCTCTTATGAGTCCCCAAGAAGTGCCAATGGGAAGGCGCTATGCTGAAGTGTCCCAGTTCAAGCACCCCAAATGGTGAGTGAAATTTTGTTTTTCTTTTCAGCTCTAAACGAAACAACAACAATTCGATGGTTGGGGTTTGGCTCAGTAATAAACTAACTGACCTAACACCAAATTTCCATTTATTTTTTGTTAACAAAGGCCATTCTGGCTTATTTTCCTTTTAAATTAAATTTACACCCACAGAGAGAAAGAAACTAGACACACTTTTGGGGCGCCATCAGGATTCGTTTGACATCATGATTACGCCACTTTTACACAATTTCCAGCACCATCACATCATTTCAGTTGACTAAACACACACATACACTCATTCATTGTCATTAAATAATTTGACATCAAATACATTTTGCTAATATAATATTTAGGCCACTTCGAGTGATGATGCTTAGTTTGTAACCTCTCCAGGGAGACATACAAAAACTGTATATATTTTTTATTGCCATACCCCACCCGAGGTCCCAAGCTAATGTTTGGTTTTCTTATAAAATATCATGAACAAGTTGTCTCAAGTCTATCATTATCGTAACGATGGAGTCGCTTCATCACACACACAAGCTGTACGCGAAGTCTTGTGTCTCCAGAATCCATCAGTGCTGCACAATAACCAATTTACATTAATTAACAACTTCTGTTTGGAGACTGTAAACTAAAGACATACATTAGTGGGAGATAGGGAGAAAAGGCGTGTCAGGGGGACTGTTATCGGCTTGTAGGGCCATATTGAGCCTGGGTCGCCTGTTAGTCGAATGTGGCATTCGACGTCAATTTCGTAACAACCAACGGAATGTTTTGCAATAAATTAGCTGTCTCCACACAGTCAACGGAGCAGCTGATGGGAGATCCTATATATAATTTTATACACAGATAAAATGTGTTATTGCCCAGGGTGGCATTCCTCGGTTTGCGGGAGTTGAAAAGGGCGCAAAAAAAGTCCAAAGATTAATAAAGAGATTCAAATTTGCCTACCTACTCGTCAAAAGCGGGTATAAAATCATTCTCAACTCAAATTCCAAATTTCCCATCGTCATTAAGTTGGGGAATTGATTCAGTTAAAGGCCCTGACTTCTCAATACTTCCCTGTCGTCAAAATTGATAAAATGAAAAAAAGAAAAAAAAATTAAAAAACCTATACTTCAGTTTCAGATACAGAAAGCCTTGAGACTTTAATAAGCAGTCATCGCATCGTCTTCGTCTTTTAATGTTCCACTGATATGTTTTTTTTATGAAACGGAGTTATAAATTATACGTTGAATTGTGGGTGGCACACATGCGGAATGAAAAGAACGATGACGATGTGGTAGTAGCACAATCTGTTGCATGTGGTCATGTCATCCCTTTTAAACAAACAGACTCATAAAACATTTCTGCCTGCAAAGAAAAATCCAGTTCCATTAATTTTCAAAGAAACTATGGAAGATGTAAGAAGAAACTTCTTGAACTATCCAAACAGGTAGTTGGCCTGTTGTGATTGTGAGCGTAGGAATAGGAAACGTCTCGTTTCGTTGTCGTTGTCGTCGCCGTTCAGTTTCTGTATGAATTTTTAAGTGGGTTTTCGAAAGCAATTAGTAGTTTCTGAGCTATAGAATCTGACTTTAGTTGAACGAACCAGCAAGACTTCATGAAAGCTATACAAGAAAATTGTTGAAAACCTCATGAAAGACACACAAAGTGGAAGAAAAGAAGAAAAAGACAAAAAAAAGCATTTCTATACAGAACCTTCTACAACTCCTTCAAACTATGTTCCGCTTCGCTGGTCTCGAAATAATGCTTTAAAATGTATTTCCAAGACTGTGAACACACAAAATATGGTTGAGTGTTGCCATAACCACCCCCAGCAGCAGCTCTTAGAGTGCCATATGCACCTGCCCTTCGATTTCCTGCATTGAGATTGAAAATGAAGACATTTCTTTGTCTTCCTTCAAAAAAAGTGTAGTTTCCATTTTCTTCGTTTTTTTTCCTGTTCTTTTCTTTGTTGTGTTGGCTGGAAAAGTGGTGATGGCGGTGGAGTTTGAGTGAAGGACGACAAAACACCTTTTGACAGCGAATATCCCTTAAAATTAATTTTATGAATTTGAAGGAGTTTATGTATAGATTATGAAGCGGCGTTGTTGGGGCTTGAATATCGAATTTTATTCAATTATCGTTTTAAATCGATTTTACAAAACAGAGTCCTTAGAGAGAACGAGGGCTGTAGAGGAACAACAGATGAAAACAACAAAATTTTCATTCTGCAATAAGTTTTAACAGACTAATTGAATTGAAAGTCAATGAACGTAAGCCAGGACAAGATGCTTTGTTTTTGAAGTTTGAAATCGAGGAAATGTTGTTTTCATTATTAAATAGGGATAACAGTTTTTTTGAGAATTTGTTTTTGTTTAATTCGAAAGTGGGAAGATTTTGTTGTCATACTTTGAGTTGAGTTTTTAGTTGGTTTAACAGTGACAGTGGGATTTTGCTGAAGACAACTTGAGATATGCTCACTGACTTTGGTGAGCAAGAAGAAGACGAAAGGACAACGACCCTGCCCTCATTCCACGAAATGTGAAAATGCCGACAGTTTTTTTTTTAAAGAGGATATTTTTCATCCCCCGAGGACCTCTATGCTTGCAAATTGATTTAAACATCTTTTATTCCCTTTGTCGGTATTTTTTCTTCTTTTCTTAACTTGTTTATTCAGCTTTAAGGAGAACAAAACAAATGAAGAAAAATCGATTCTTCACCTGCCCTCATCCAAAAGCATTAAACTCTCACATGCGAACTTTCTTCCTTAAAGATAAATACTTCCAAATTCAACCACTACACCACCAAAACCACCCTAAATACATACATCTTAAAAATCTAAGAAATACATCAGCATGGAAACCAACCTCCGCTCAGCCCCCTCCAGAAGAAATAACAGAAAACGAACATTATTCGAGTTCAAAGTCATTGTTTAGTCTTGTCAATTAATTATTTAGTAAATAAGTTTGTAACAAATTTCAGGCCAAAAGCAACAATATGGCGACACGGCCGACCGGAACACACTTTGAATGACCTAATTAATGGTTTTCTTTTTTTTTGTGTTCCTAGTCTGGATGTTCTTGGGGTTCTCCTTTAAGAAAATCAATAGGATTTACTTTCATACGCAAATTATAACAGTTCTTGTCACCCGTATAACAGTTTTGAACCAAATTTGTCATTTTCTAGCAATCGCGGCCCTGGAATGTCCGATCTGCCTCTGGGCATTCCTATAATTTGTCAAATCAAATCGGGGTGAACGATTACGGTCTCCTTTTGACAAATTTCAGTTATCGACTTTATTTGGAGAATCTTATGTCAAAAGCAACAGTTGGTCATTCTTATTATTCGATAGACCTTTTGTAACCTTGATGTGTTGTAACAAACGCACGTCTTCTGTACGAACACGACATCTGTAGTTGAGACGTTGAGAGTTCAATTTTTGTTCTCTTCAAACTGAGAGTTTATACTTTGATGGAAAAATGTCAAAAGAAAGTTGGAAAAGCTTCGCTCGTGTGATACGTGGGGCATAAAAGTTTTGACACTTCAATTTTTTCTCTCTTCAAAAAAATGTATGTATGCTCGTGAACGATGGCAAGAGGGACTTGAAAAACTTATAAAGTAGAAACATGATGGATTGACGTGGATTTTTTCGAACAATTTGTAAAGGGTTTGAGGGGAAGTTTACACTGTTAAAGATTTCAGGTGGCGTTCAAGAAGTTTTATAGGGTTGAATGAACTCAACTCAAAGGAAGTTTGTTTTTTGAAAGCTGATGGATCGAAAGTTTTTGACAGCTTTGATGCTGTTGGAGGTTTTGTTCAGTTTGTTGTTCGCGATGGTTAACCCCACTGCTAGTATTTGCTGCTGAGAAGCGAGACGTAGAGTAAATGGATTAGATTTGGATCAATGGTGATTAGTTTTTGTGGAAAAGTTTACCCCATTTGAGAATTTTGATTTATAGACTTGTATCCTTTTTATGTTATCGATAACCGATAGAAGGCAAATACAAATATTGAGTTCAATGAGAGTTGATTAATATTTTATCGATAAAAATTTGAAGGATTATCTTATTAAGATTGATTGAGTTTTACAGGAAGATAGGAAGAGAGTGGTCGGTATTGAAGTAATTTTGAGTTTGATTGATGTTTGTTTTCCTTTTGTGGACAAAAAAAAAATGACCGATAACGTGGAAGCAGACTGTTTCAGTATAGTTTATTTTTCGATAATGTTTTACTGGTGAAGGTTTAATGAAATATCAATAACTTTTTGAGGTTGAGTTTGTTAGCATTTTGGGTCACTCTTGACGAGGTTAATATTTGAGGACAAAAATGATTGATTGATAGATATTTCAATAGTTTTTTGACTCCTTTGGAAAGTCATAAATGAGTCAATGAGCTCGACTTTTCCTTGGAATGTGATTGACTCCATAAAAAATTTAACGAAAAATGCAGTAGGGCATGGAAAACCATAAGCAATTTTAATACTTTTCGATGATTGTGTTCATAATTCGTTTTTGCTCAATTTGAAGCGTTACTTTCTTAACATATTATTCTCCAAAGCAATAAAGAGAGCTTAAGCAACATGAACCTAATCCAGGTAAAAAATCAACTATACTTGGGTTTGGAAAACTCGCAACTTCCCTCTTATTTTATTTTCTTCGTTGCATTGCATGCTTGCCAAGAGGGCTATTTGCAATCCATAAACCACAACTGCTAGACTCCTAGTGGCCCATTTTCTTGAAGAGAATACCACAGCTTAAATTGGCGGAACTGACAAGCCAAAGGATCCTTGTTGACAACGATATTCGAGCTGTTTATACTTCAAATTCAATGAAATTCAGACAGTTTAACGCCCGATTTCTTGACAAAGTTCTAGCCCTTAAAACTCGGTTTAGTGAAATTTTAGAACTCATTTGAGTTCTAAGTCATTTCTTCACCAAGTTCTAACGCGTTAGAACTTCGATTTAGAACTTTGTTATAATTAGAACTTCGATAAAATTAGATCCTCGAATTCGGAGGTCTAGGAGGTCAACGAATTTGCTGATTTCATATTGGACAACGGCAGCGTCGACCGTTCGTTCAGAAAAATTGGTATTTACTTTGTAGCATTTGTTGGTAATGAATTATTGTTGGTGTTGTCAGACGACCGCGGCACCGTTGTTTCGGTGGACAAAGCTGTAGACACATGAGCTGTCGGTGGAAAATTGACGGTTTGAGACGGCGTCATTAGGGTTGTAGCTTTTTTTTCAACCAGAGAGCATGGGATATGGGAATCGTCTGCAGGAGTCATTTTTAAGACGTCGGAATCTGATGGCATTGCATCAGAATCAAATGATGCTAATCTTGTTAGCAAATCGTCAGTGAAGTATACTTCGGCGATGGCGACAGCTTAACGAAAGCCAAAGCCTAAGTGTAAGCCTCTTATCATTACGAAGGCGAAGTACTTTTTTCTTAACAGTTTATGGGATATGGGCACGAGTAGGATTCGATTCTGCGTAACAGCTAACAGCCAACACACAAACTAATGGCGTTTTCAATAGGCAATCTGGAATCTAAAAAAAAGCATTCTGGTTTTGAAATCAGAACTGTCACTTTTGCCAAATTGAGCGCATTCAGAATGCTTTTTTCACTTCCAGATTGCCAATTAAAAACGCCATAACACGCCACGGACATCACCAAAATAAACATCCATAGCTACACCGTACACACACATGTTCAAACACAAACAAAAAAATAGCGCAACTTAAAAAATTATATTTATTTTGTTTTGAAATGAAGGAAATATGTGTCAAAAATTACTGCCGAGTGAATCAAAAATTTAAAAAAATGCTAGAACTAGGTTCTAAAAATGACAAGTTCTAAGCGCTTAGAACTCAGTTATGATTTTAGATCGAGTTCTAGGGAAGTGAAGAAATGCCCGAGTTCCAACTATTCTAAAAACTAAGTTCTAAAGTTAGACCGAGATTCTCTTGATCGAGTTTTAAAGGCAACTTAGAACTTTGTGAAGAAATTGGGCGTAAGAGTTTGAGGCAAAATTAAGTTTATCCACTTCCTCTTATATTGGACGTTCTTAGCAGATCATTACCAACTATTTCATGTGATCTCTACATATATAAAAATGGAAGTGTGTTTGTTTGTTTGTTTGTTTGTTTGTATGTCTCTTATAGACTCCGAAATGGCCCAACAGATATTTGTGAAATTTTCATGGTTCATACTGTTACATTCAGTGATGAGTTCTGTGAAAAAAAAAAATTGGATAAACCTCATGGAAGAGTGGGAAAACTGGAAAAACCAAACAAAGGTCGGAAATTAGATATTTATTGCTTGGAATTTGTTGGTTCAAAATGGGTTTTCGAATGAAAAAATAGAAAGTTCTTGATGAAAACTCGGAAAACTCATTGGTTTTCAAATGGAAAATTGCATGAAATTGTGGATGCATTGATTTTCAAATGGAAAACTGGAAAATTTCAAATGGAAAACTGGAAAATTTCAAAATGGGTTTTCGAAAGGAACTCGGAAAACTCATTGGTTTACAAAAGGAAACTGGAAAATTTGTGGTGGGGAACTGGAAAGCAAGAAAAAGTAAACAAAAAATGTGCACGACTCGGTCGTACGAACTTGCTCCTGTATTCACCATTATAAGTCATAAAAAAAATTTAAAAAAACTCATAAATAAAAATTTAAATTGAAATATGTACCTCAAAAATGGATTCAATCGGAAAAAAATTGATGTCATATGATTTCTTAAGAAAATGTTGGTTTTTCAATTTTTTTTAATTTATTAAAAAAAAATTAAAATTTGAAAATATACCTCGTAAATACATTTTATTCCAAAAATTTAAATGCCAAACAAATTTAAACCTTATTTTTGATTTATTGAATTTTTTGTTTGAAAATCGTCGGAGCCGTTTTTTTTTAAATTAATTTTTTATATATAAATTTTTTCAAAAATGTCTTAAAATTAATTTGGGTATGCAGTATTCAAGAATATGTAAATATACATTTTATGAGTATATTTCGATTTTTAATATTGATCCGTTTTTAAGATACACAATTTTGAAAAAAAAGTTTAAAATATTTTTTTAAAAACTCACTTTTTTCGACTTCTCTATCATCGTAATGTCATATCTCATCATCATCTCAATTTTTTTTTTGTACGAATTCAATACTTGCCATATATTCTATATGTCGCAAGTAAAAATTGGGAAAATGGAAAACTCCAGAAGAGCAAGAAAATCCCAAGTCAAATTTTGAATGGATTTTAAACAATGGGAAAATAGAGAATTCGTGATTTTGGTAATTTTTTACTTGCGACATATAGAATATATGGCAAGTATTGAATTCGTACAAAAAAAAAATTTGAGATGATGATGAGATATGACATTACGATGATAGAGTAGTCGAAAAAAGTGAGTCCGGCGATTCCGTCTGTCTGTCTGTCGGGAAGTTTACAGGCACCTACAGCCTTAACCACTGGTCCGATTGACTTCAAACTTGAAAATAAGAGGTTTGAGCAAAAACCCATATCCCAGTTTTTTCATTTTTTTTTTTAAGATCAAAATTTAGGGTAGCCACCATACGATTTTTAAGGCAAAAAACCAAAACTTTAAATTTTCTCCAAAACGGTTCCTACGATTTTTTTTAAACTTCCTCGAATTTGATTTTTTTAAACACTCATGTATTTTATGTAAAAAATTTTTTTTTGTATTGCTCCAAAACGGTACCTCCCATAGAACCGTTTTTTTGTTATTAGATTTTCTCAAAAACTAAAAGTCCGATCAGCGTAATTTTTTTTTTGAAAGTACGTATATATATTCCAAATAATTTGTTGTATTCAAAAAAATTTCAAAATTTTTTTTGGATTTTTAAAAAAATATTTTAAACTTTTTTTTCAAAATTGTGTATCTTAAAAACGGATCAATATTAAAAATCGAAATATACTCATAAAATGTATATTTACATATTCTTGAATACTGCATACCCAAATTAATTTTAAGACATTTTTGAAAAATTTTATATATAAAAAATTAATTTAAAAAAAACGGCTCCGACGATTTTCAAACAAAAAATTCAATAAATCAAAAATAAGGTTTAAATTTGTTTGGCATTTAAATTTTTGGAATAAAATGTATTTACGAGGTATATTTTCAAATTTTAATTTTTTTTAATAAAATAAAAAAAATTGAAAAACCAACATTTTCTTAAGAAATCATATGACATCAATTTTTTTCCGATTGAATCCATTTTTGAGGTACATATTTCAATTTAAATTTTTATTTATGAGTTTTTTTTAATTTTTTTTATGACTTATAATGGTGAATACAGGAGCAAGTTCGTACGACCGAGTCGTGCACATTTTTTTTTTTTGAAACACTGATTTTTAATGTAAAAAAATTATTTTGCTGTATTGCTCCATAACGGTAACTCTCAGAGCAATCATAAAAAATCCTTTTTTCATTCAATATCATGGCCAATGTGTTTTATACGCAACAATTAGGGTCGAAAAACTCGAAATGTTTACACAACAGCAACATGAGGAGCGAAGTGAAACCAAAATGATTCGCGTTTTACAAATCCGTGCACCGACCGCAGGCAACGGGGCGTATACTTACCATTTTGTTTTGTTTTTTTGATATCGCGTATTTGTTTAAAGACGGATCCATACATACGAATTAACAAAAAAACAATGCAAACGATAGAGGAAGAGGGTTATCGATTATCGATTGAGGCAGTACGAAGTCTTCAGGGTCAGCTAGTACTCAATAAGTGTCAAACCCATAGTTTCATATATCCTTCTCAATCTCGTTTAAAACTATTTGACATGAAATGCACTTTCAAGTTGTTTTTGTCAATTAAAAATTAAAAAAAGGAACCTTTCCAATTTGCGCTTTCGACAAAATCAAACGATTTTTCATTTAACTTAATTACTTTCCAAACAATTACTTCACCAAGAAATGGAAAAACTTTACCTATTTAACTTACAAAATCCACATTTTCCTTAATTACCTTTCTACATGCACATATATCCTCCTAACAAGACTTGAACCCTTCCTCTGCGTTTCGAGTGCGTTTTGTGCTTTCTCGAAGCAAGGCCAAGTAGTTGGCCTGTCAATTTTGTACCCTTTTACTTTTTGCACAGTAAATCTAATTACTTCCAGGCAGTGCGGCGGATCCAAAATAATAAGGTAAATAATAATGCAGTGTACACTTTAACTCCGTGACATGTCGTTCGTCGTCGTTGTGTGATGCAGTGCGATGGGCGATGGCAGGGTAAGCAAGTGGAATGCGGTTTGGGTTCACAATAAAGCTTCTTTTTTTTGCTTTTGATTCTTGAAAAATAATTGCGTCGTCGTCGGCATCGTATCGTAAGCTAAGCGTTTATTCCAGGGAGGACGATTTTGATGATGCGAGGACGGTGTAATCTCCATCTCAACTCGGGGCTCGGAGTCAGAAGTTAATCGTTGTTTTCCTGGGATGAAGTCATAATCTTCAAAAGTGACTCAGCGCATCTGAAAAGCCTTCTGTGCTCCTTCTTGTGGTGGTTTCTGTTTGTTCCGTTTTGTTTTTGTTCTTGATTGTGATTAAAATCTCCGCAAAGTCAACATAAACAGAACGAGATTCCCCACGACGCACGACGACCGACGATGAGGACGAACGAGTGATTCCATCATTTACAATTGCAAAAAAAAAACAAGGAACAACGTCCAGAGATAGCAAAACGATGATGATGAGACAGAAGTGCCTTATGGCATTAATTCCAGACCATGAATTCTCCTTCTCGTTTCGCCGCTAAATCAAATGGGATCGCATTTGGGTGTGTTCAGTAGAGTGTTTAAATAGATATAGATATGTCGAACCCACATGTTTTTCCAGAACCACACCGTACCGGTGCAATGTGGTGGTGGCAGTGCTGGTGCTCCTGGGTTTTTGTGGACTGATTTGACTCCAGAGCGTTGGCGGGTTGAATCGGAAAACGATGCAGATGATGATGGTGAAGGAATGTTCGAGGTCAGTGATTCATTTTTAGATTGGGAATCGGTCTAAAGTAGGTACTTTCGATTGCTTGATCTGAATGGTGAAGTATCCCATGGTATTGTGTTCAATCAAAATGCTTTCCTTTTTTGGGGTCGTCATGTTTGTGTAGGAACATTGAAGAGTTTAAAAAAACTGTGTTTCGAACAAAAATTCGCAAATTGTATATTAATGAGTTAGTTTAAATATTGTCAAAAGCTCTTTCGAACGATTTTGCGAAATTCGTAAATGTCAAGAGTTGCTTCGCGGAGTTCGCAGCTTTTTCTGGGATTTGCTTGAAAGCCTGTCAGTATTACTCAAATTTTCACAAAAGTCTAAACGCAATATTTTCATCTTTCGAAAGGGTTTGCAATTAATATGCCAGCATTTGCGAACCCTTTACAACGTGCCGTCATATTAAGCAAGATTTTGTGAACTTTTCATGCGAGCCAAAATAACTCCAAAAATTGAAGAAAGATGAGGCCTTAATCATCAATTTTGAAATTGTCTCAATTAACGATTTAAACAAATTGTTCGATAAAACTTGCGAAATGCAGAATATTCCAGACTCACGAGAGGCTCTTTAAAAGCTTCCAAAATGTGTTTTTATTTTGCAAATTGCTATGCGATGTTTCAACTCTTCGCAAATGTTGTATTGTAGTTTTCGAATCGCTTTTGCGAGTTTCGAGAACTAAAACGACTATACAACTATTCATTTTTACTATACAACTAGAGCAACTCTATGCGCCATTATCTGACACTGACATCAAGTTGTTTTTATCTGACTGCTTCTAAAACGGAAACTAAATAAATTGAGATAGTTGAGTTATTTGGCAGAGAAACATGCTGGTTCTTATTCTGCTCTCGAGCATCGTCATGTGATTAAACTTGTCTTCTCGTCGTCGTTTGCTCGTCTCTTCCAGTTCCGATTGTGAAGTTTCGTTAGTTTCGGGCTTTGACTCTGATTAGCACTAGAATGGAAATATTATTGCAATTTGCATTGTAGACTTTCTCCTTTTTTTGCTCTTTATGGTCCTTGTTTTTGTTTTATTTTTAAAGCATATTAAAATTTAAAGGTTCTCTCCTTACCTTTGAAAACAAATATTTTTTTTAACGTCATGCCATAGGGATTTTCTGGCCTTGAAACTGCTGTGCTCCTTGTTCAAAATTTGGTTAAGTCCCTCGGAGATAATAAAAAAGGTTTGCTAAAATGAACTTAATGGAGACTCCTGGGGGCAAAAATGATGTGGGCTTTTCTGTTTGTCTGTGTGTGGGCTTGGGTTGTTCAGGAGAATACCTAATTTGTATCGTAACTATGAAGATGAGAGAGAATAGGTTTCATATAAATTTGATTCCACAGAGAAATGTGCTATTACCAAGGTGAAAGTTTAAAAATAAGAATATTTCTTTTGAAAACAAACAAAAAACAAAATTATATAAATTATTATGAGTAAAGGGGGTGTGGGTCTAGGGAAATGGTGGCCTCATCAAAAGGGCTCCTCAGAGATGATTATGGAGATAAGTGTTTGTTTAGCATAACTTATTGCTGGCTTAGTTGTATAAACGCGTTTTAAAAATGTTGTTGGCGGAAGGTGTGGGTTTGAATAAATGTTAAATGAAATGTTAGATAAAATAGATGTGGAATGATAAATACAAATTAGTACAGATTAGATATTGCGTTCCAATAAGTTAATGCAGTCAGTTAAGTTTTCGAGTGAGTGGTTGTATGGAAGTCTGATTTTTTAGATACCGCATGTGGTCTTCAGGGACTGTAGATAGATAACTCTAACCTTGATTGATATTCACATTTGACTGCTTCGTTCTTCGGATGTCTTTCTTTGCAACAACTAATTATTTTTTATTTGCCTACTTTTACTAATAGTAATAATGGCGCAATGCTTTTTCTGAATTAACTGCAAAAATGCTGGAAGGAAAATGGTGATTATGTCACATCAAATTTTAAAGTTAAGTTATCGAGTACTTACTTATTCTGTCAGAAACCTTACCAGTATAGACGACTCTGTTTGAAAGATTTCATAAAAAGATGAAGTGACAAAAACCTTAACGTTAAATAATGATATTTCTGCATATTTATTACAAATTCAGAAGTGGGATCAGTGTGTACTTATAAAGCTAAAAACACACCAAATCACACAAGTGCATTGCTCTTACGAGGCAACACACACCGAAAAAGACACGACACGTTAAAAAGTCTTTTCCGCTCGTCGGTTGCAGTAAATACATAGGAATGTATAGAAGCAAAACACACCAAAGAAGGCAAAAAGTCCGGGACAAAATGTCAACGTCTAAAATTTAAATTACACACCGTCTTATGAAGTAACACACACCAAAGTGAACAAGACAAACAAACAGAAATCGAGAAAAAAACGTGTCAGTTGTATAGGTTGTATAGGAGCAACACACACCGAAGCGGACAAAGACAAGACATTTTGTCTTTGTCGTCCTCGGCGTGGGTTTTTTTACACACTATCAGAATTGTTCGTATGGGCTTATAGCAAGCACATTTTACGACCAATCCCAGTGGCAAATTTCATCCTCAATGAAAAATTTCGGTGAAAAGAGCAAGGAATTCATTCCACACTTTTAAGAGGAAAAATAAGATAATGATTTCATAGGAACAAAGTAATGCCCTTTTTCCTCTGTACATTTTCCCTATTTTACTAACGTTTTCGTTTCTTCGCATACCAAAACGTTGTGATTTCAGCAAGGAAAAGTCCTGCACAGCTTCACGAGTTCGTAATTTGCATTGAGCGCTGTGTGTTGTTTTCACAAAGAAGAATAAACGAACAAAAAAGAAACACAAATATTTTCTAGGGGTGGAAATGACCTGCAAGAATCCGTGTATACAAACATTATGTATGTACCTATTTTCTACTTTTGTTGATCGAGGACGACGCGACGACCGGTGACGACGCAACGGTTTTGGTTTTTTTCCACTGTCTTTTTTTGTCTGCGATCGTTAAAAAAATGTTTTGTTCTATGTAAAATCAGTGCAATCGAAATCTTAGTTAAAGACGGTTGATGTGAAGAATATGTAAGCTGTTTTTAAAAGTGAATTAATAATAATAAACAGCACAGGAGAAAACACGAGGGAAATCGAGAATATTTACCAGGTACTCAAATATATGTAAATATTTATTTTCCACTTGTATAGAAAAGAAATTCAACTAATTTTCTTAACATTTTTTAAAGGTATTCTGGAATTTGGAATGTGGAGCAACCTTAAAGGAGTCGTTCAGCGGCAAAAATATTAAAAAAAGTAGCAGATCCAGCCAAAGACTTGAATTGTTTTTATATGTTATTATTATTATTTAAAACAATATTGTGTTCTTTTCAGAAATATTTCAATAAAAAAAATTTAATAAATTTGTTTTGATATTTACATTTGGTGAGATCACAGCTGCATTTTCATAATATTTTTCATTCATGAAAAAAGTAGTGGAAAATTCAACTTTCAAAGAAGAGATGAGTTCACCAATGAGCTTTCATTTAACATTTCATAGGAGTTAGAGAACGAATGAAAACACAGAAGACTTTTATTCAATGATTTCACTGATGCATATTCACCAAGAAATTCACTTGGTGAACTCCAATGACAGCCCTATGTAAATTTCACCAAATGATTCACCTTCAAATTCATGAGTGAAGCTTCCATTCCTTGGTGAATCGCATGGTGATTACTTGGTGAAAATTGGGAAATTTGCCACTGGGATGGTTTGCCAACACAGGAACTGTGTTATACCAACGGCTCATCACTTAGTGTGGTGTTAGTTGTTAGTAGTCAAATAACGAAACTATAACAAATAACACAGCACAAATAAATAATTAACATAAAATAAACAAAAAACATGACAAAATGGGTTGGAATCCGACACGATTTTTTATCGAAAGACAAAAAGACGTCTTGTCTGATTTGGTGTGTTTTTAGCCTAACTGCTTCCAAACAATTTTTACATGAAATTTTACACGGCAGTTCCATCAAAAATTCAAGCACAATTTAAGAGCATTCAAAATCAAATGGCGTTAGTAATCAAATATTAATGACCAATCGTTGTTTTTAATCAGGTTGGTCACCAAATTTCTTGTCAAAAGGTAAGTGTCGTTCGTTCCTTGTTTTTCTACCCCTAGTCTCCAAAATAAGTTCTCAAACCGAAATACCCATTCCGGTTTCCCTTCCCATTAAATCCCAATCGTTTCCCACTTCACCCAATATTAACATCGAACATCTTCATAAACACGTCTTCCGGCAGGAATTATTTTACAATCAAAAACATTTTATTGTCCGTTTATACTCCCATCATCGACAATGAATTCTCCCAAATTTGGAAAATCTGGTCACTAAACCAATGCTTCTCTGCGCCCACTACTACCTCAACACTCACGTTTCTTTCTTATTCATCTTCTTCTTCTGTGCCGCAACAAATGCTGCATTAACATGACGATTTTGTATTAAAAATTGTAGCGACTATAAAATTCAAGCATTTTCAAGCTCTCAAATTGAATGATGTCTGCATCGTAAATTCGAGACAGAAAAAAAAGAAGTGATACATCTAAAATGTATAAGGGACATTAAAAAAAAAAAAAACAAAACAAAACAAAACAATACCAAAATAAAAATAAAGGAACCAGGAACTGGGACTCTTCATCTAGATTAACTGAAGTGACATTATGTTGTGCTAATGCTTTGCTGCATTGAATTTATGGATGTTCACGTTTTTTTTTTGTTTTTCATTTCGTTTGACACAAGACACTGTGATTTATACCATGATTCGTTCTCAACTCTAACAAAAAATCAGGGTGACCATATTTTGAAAACCAAAATCAGAAACAATTTTTCACTTCCAATTTTGAACAAAATTTCCATTGGGTCACCTCATTCATTCAAGGTGTTTTGTTTCCATTTTATTTTTGAATATCTTTGAACTTTATTTGCATTGCCGCGATGATTGTTTAGTCTTTAATCATTCTATGTCGAATAGATTGAAAGGCCCTTCCATTTTGATTTATCACCAAATACAAAACACTTTGTTTTCGAAAGGAATGATTTACAATCGACAAGAGATTAATTTCATTTTAAAGACCTTGTCGAGGGAGACTAGCAGATGTTTTCAATAATTCTCGTTCAAAAGTTTCACGGAGAAAAAAACTTATTGACGGCAGATCCTTTCATCTCAAAGATGAGTTGAAAAAGTGAGAAAAAAAGACCAAACTGCACCGCCAATTACGCAAGAACTCAATACTCAAACATTAACGAGTCTCGTTTGGCCTAAATTAAAGATATTTAACAGTATGTGAAGCAGTGCTCAAACTGGCTCACTCGTCGACTGTAATTGTGTGGGGCGGTTTTTAAGTAATTTGCCAAAAGATTTTTACAATCTTCCATAAACCGTTAAATTGCATGTGAAAGGTTTTGGGCGTTTTTTTATGTACTTTTGCTTTCTGATGAGTTATCCGTCTTAAAATAAGACTCATTAAAATTGTGGGTGTTTTTATGTCTTTTAGCTGATTCTTGACTGTTTGCTTGGGAAGAAAATAGAGGGAATATAGGTCTCGCTTGCAGTACTTGGGACCTAGGTATTTCTAGAACGGAGCAATTGTAAACACCACATGTGCGCTATATGCCATATTTGTTAATCTTCTTAGCCCCATTTGAATGAGACTAGCAGTCGGAATGGGTTAATCCTGACCTAGATTGCACCCACCAATTTAAGAAGGGATTAAGAAAGTCAAAGAAAATCAGAAATATTCCGGAATGAATGCTTTAAAAATAAATGTTTAAAATTCTAAAGTACTTCGATCCCACTTCTGAAAGTATAAGAAAGAAATTCGAAGTAATTTTTAATTCTGCCTTCAAATTAAAAATCGCAAACTTTTCAACCCAATTATGTCAAGTTTTTTGTTGTTGCATTAGTTAATTCAATTGAATTGCTTTTAATAATTCCCTTTTCCGCTCATTAAATTCTTCATTGAATTAAGAGAAACGAATGAATTCAAATTATTTAAGTGCATGAAAACTTACTACAAAAGTCCTTAACAAGGATTTCTGTATTCACTTTTTATAGCATAAAAACTCCGAAAACTGTAAAAACGAAAACTGGCATGCAAGTGAAAAACAGGAGTGTATTGTCTGAGGAGACATATAGAAGCTGTACTCAAGGCTCCGAACCAAACAAAGCAGTACTATTGAATGAAATCTTAAACGTTAAATAGAAAGAATTCAATAAAGGTAAGAGGAGTACGATTTAATCACGGACAACATTAATTTATCGACTTTTAACAATAACTAAAATCAATGACAAATTAATTTAGGCGCCCTTTTTCTCAAAAATCTGGGGCAGAATTACGGCATCCGTTATCGAATAAGAGTTACTGAATTGTGAGTGTTTGTGTGCTTTTGGCATTACCTCTCACGTTATCGAGTTCAGTATCGAGCTTCTAGTACAAACATTTTAAATTCTCTGCTCAGCTATCGAGCTTAATTTCATTCGACACACAAACAGCTCACTGATGGGAGGAAATTTCTAAGAAGAAAATTAAATTTTACTTTTTTTGAGAACTTCAGTTATTTTATTATTAAATTCTTTGCCAATAATCTATTTAGGTCAAGATATTCCGCTCCAAACCTACATCAATCTCGTCTTCTTTAACAGCCAAACTATGTTTTTTTCATAAAATAAAAAAAAAAAATTCTGCCTTCACTATTTCACTCAAGTTTTGTTTTTTTATTTGTCAAACCTCTCAAAATTCCTTCAAAATAATTCGAGACTCGATAAAACTAGTACAATTTTTAAATCCCAAACGATACGTGACCTATCGAATGTCATAATCCCAATGAGGTTACTCGTTCGCTCGATCACGGATGAGACTCACTCACTCGATAACGGATGCCGTAATTCGGCCTCTGATTTAATTTCCTTATATTTATTCATGGTTACATCTGATTTTCAAGCAATCAATTTTTGTATCCAGGCCTTTCTACTAGCACACTTCGAACCGGGCGTGTTCATATGAGACGAGCAAATGAAAAAAAAATACTGAACGAACAAAACATACAAAAACTTTTGATTTCCCTCCCATTAGGAAAAAAAAACCACCATGTATTATGAAAACAAAATCTTGAACTTTTGTGGGGAACAAAACGAAAAAAGAAATTAATCAAAAGCAGGGAAATATCGAATTAAGCAGCTTTTCAAGAGGTTACCTCGATTTTGAATGAAACTTACGTCAAAAGAGCTTATTTTTCTCAAAAGCCGCACACTCCGAAGGGCTGTTGGTTCAAATTAAACGAAAATATAAAAAAATATATACATACGTATATTCGAAGTGCTCTCGCATCTCGGTTCATTGGGTTTTCCATGTATGCATTCATCTCATCTACCCACAAAAAGTAAAAAAAAAAAAATATGTTAAGTTGATGGCAAAAGCATTTTCAAGTTGCAAAATACCTCAATCCCCCATGCCATGACGTGTGTAACTAATAATAATAAAAAGAAAGAAGAGCAGCAGAAGAGTTTGACTGACTTAAAATCTCATACGCGATTCAATATGAGGAAGCTGCTAGACCTGGATTGAATGTTTGTTGGACCGTGAGTATGTAGAGCACACCGGAAAGATTTCATATTATTTACTTTTTCTTTTCGTGTGCTCTCCTCTGTTTTCATTCCATTTTTGGCTATAAGAGGCTTTGGCATCATCTTCGGGAGCATGCAATTTTGCGATAGAGTCTCTTTATTCATTTCCTTTTTTGTTGCATGGAAAATTTTAATCCGATTTCGCAGATGATGGAGCGCACTGCTTAAAAAAGGGTGTAGGTGAATTCTGCTTTGTTCGAGTGTTAAAGGCAAAGTGGGTCTGTTATAGAGTCTCGGCAGTTTCTTGGTTGTTTTTTGCAGTCTGCAGAATAACGCGACGTCAAATTTATTAATAGTAAATCTGACAGACGTCAAAATTGGAATTTTGTGTCTGGAGTACTTAACAAGAAGATACTTAAACTTGCGATGTTTTTGGTAATTGCCTTGACTGGCTTCTAAGATGCTCCTTCAATTCCTTAGTACGTACAATCATGCCGTGACGCTTAATGGAATGACGGTCTCCTATTTAACATTCTTCAATTTAAAAAGTCGAGAAGATGATAATTCTTAAGTTTCTTACAAGAAAAAAGTAGATTATGTATGCGGTTTATCAAGAAAAAACGATGTGACCAGGCCCGTAGCCAGGATTTCGGTTCGGGGGGGGCTTGTTCAATTTCGAAGAAGTAATTCTATATACAAAAATTAAAAAAAAAAAACTGCATAATGTAAATGTTTTATTTTTGTTTGTATTTTTTTTTTATTCAATTAAATAAATAGTTTCGATGTTTACAGCAATAAACGCCTTGTCTTTTTTTTTAGACATAATGTCGATCACTTCATCTGGATCCACATCAATACTTGAGTGAACAGACAGCATTGCAAGTGCGCTTAGTCTTGGATGGCCCATAACGCTTCGGGATACTGTTTTGATCCTTTTCATCGTTGAAAAGGTTCTTTCAACGCTAGCTGTTGTAACTGGTAGTGTGGCCAAAATTGTAAGCAAGTAGCTTATGCTCCTGAAGTAGGTCTTGTCACATATGTCTAGCAGTTTCAGAACATCGGAAGAGGGGTCCATCGATGAAATTTTTTCGCACCAGAGTATGTACTCCGCTTTAACAGCTGACAAGGATATTGCGTTATCGAAGTAGAGTGTTAGATTTTCCATTTCATTTACTCGATTGGCTGCAGCAAAACCTGGAAGCAGAGCTTGAAACGATGGTAAAACGTCCTCGTTGACCATAAATCTGTCAGTAAGATTTTGTATAAGAGAATCGAGACAGGGAATAAGTATAGAAACTCTAAAATAGTCTTCTGGACATGATGTTTCTGGATTAGAGCGCGTTGTTTGTTTCAAAGAAAGCCTTGGAATTGTTATGCTGACTTCAAATAAATCCCTGGCAAGTTGTGATGCGGATTGAAAAGCGTCTCTGAAAAAGTCTGTGGCAGTTTCTCTTATGTTCTTAAGAGAACTTAAGACTTGTTTCGTGTGATTTATTGCAGACACGAAATTTAAAGATTCATTTTGAAGGTATATTGATAAGGGTAGCGTTAAACTAAAAAGTTTTTCGCATACCATGAGGCTTACCAGAAAATCACTTCTTTGAATTGCTGCTAACAGAGTTGATGCTTTTGAAGACATTGCCCACGTCTTGGTGGATATTTCTTCAAGACTAATAGCAATACATTTGAAGAGCTCTACAAATGAAAGAATGCTGTCATGCCTTTCAATAAACCTTGTTTCACAAAGGCGCAAAAGTCGTTTTTTTCTGCTTTCTGGTGCGTATTTTTGGATGGCGATTTGGAAAGTCTTATTTGCATTTGAATGGTTTCGGAAGAAATTAGCTATTTCGCTTACTACACCAAGACAATTGCGAATCGAGGGTGTTGACATGGCATTAGACAGAGCCAGGTTCAAGCGATGACTTGCACAGTGAACATATCTGGCATTTGGATACTGTTGCCTTATCCTACTCTGTACTCCACTTAAGTGGCCTGACATATTTGCCGCTCCGTCATAACCTTGGCCAACACACTTGTTCATATCTAGATGTAGTTCCTCACATCGCTGCAATATGGTTTTAGTCAGGTTTTCAGAAGTTTGGTCATCAACAGGAATAAAACCTACGAAATCTTCCCGAAGCATACTTTTCGTGGGGTCTGTACAGCAGTCAACATATCGGACACATATTGAAAGTTGCTCAGTGCCAGAAACATCCATTGTTTCATCAGCCAGAATGCTAAAACAACTCGATCTTGTAACCCGGTTAGATATTTTTCTGGTGACAATATCAGAGCATATATCCAAGATTTCGTTTTGGATATCTGGGCTTATATAGGTTGCATTTTTTGAACTTGTTACGATGTGGTGTTTTAAATTCGTATCCCCAGACTCAATTCTAAAACGCAGAAGTGCTCTTAATTTTCCATCCTTTTTTGTAGGCCGAGTTAAGGATAGAGCCCCACTATCGTTATCACCTCTTAACGGAAGCTCCTGATCTGCACAAAAGAGAATAGACTGAATAATTGGTCTTAATGCAGCTCTATTTTCGGATATTTCTCTTGCACGTTGGCTATTTAATTGGGAAGCAATATCTTTTTCCTTTCCAAAAGCAACATTTAAGAATGACGTAGCGGTAAGAACGCTTTTTTTGTGATATTGGTGCTGAATATGTTTATTGAAAACCTCCTTAGCTTTTTTCCAGTCACGAAATCCAGTTGACACAAGTTTACCGGGATGTTGATGTTCCCCTTTTCCGACACTTTCATGAAAAAATACGCAGCATGGCTTGCAAAAAACAGCATCAGTACTTCTTGAATAAGCCAGAAAAGGAAAGTCTTCGAGAACCCACTTGCACTGAAAGCTCCTTTTTTGAGATCCATGCATTGTCATTGGGAACTCAAAAGGCATTTGGGGAAGCAAGACAGAAGACAGAATTTTTTGTTTCATGTTGTCGTCTAGGGAGTTCTTCTTCTTATGCAATTCCGCTATGTCAAAAAGTTCCGCCTGCCAAGAAGACAAATGCTGAATTTGGTATGCAGTGTCTTCTACACGTGCACTTGAAGCCTCAGGATTGTTCTCATCTAAACAAATAAAAACACAGATTGACCTTAGTTCTTAGCTGACTAAATTCGCGTTGCGATCTTTATTCTGGATTCAAAACCCAAAAATAAATTATGAATAAAATTTATAGAGCAGAGATTTTTTGGGTTGATGATTATGAAAACGAATTTGTGAAACTATATATTAAAGAACTACAAATGGTGTATACACCATTTGATTAATAAGAACAGTTTGAAATAAATACAAAATATCGATCCGCTCACTTAAAATTATTTTTTACCTTTTTGAATGTCCTTTTCAATAGCTGAATCCATGACAGTTCCTTCAGAATTTGGTTCAAGAATACGTACATCTATCAAAATCAAGACAACACACAATGTAATTTACGATTTTATATAAACAATACAGCTTAATTCTTAATATCAAAAATCAAAGTTAATATGTTGAAAACGTAAGTTGCGGATAAAGTTTTTCAAAATCAAAACCTATAAGAAATTCATACGAAATACGAAATTTAACTATTTATAAATTGTGTCGTGAACAATTCATCACATTGCATCAAGATGACGTTAATATTGACTGTAGCTATTTTAATACAAAGTAAAAATTGTCTCGATAGACATTACCCTTTTTTGTGTAGTGATATAAGTAGATATTAAATATATTACATATAACTTTTCTTTGAGACACCTTGTATAGACATAAGAATTAACAACTTACCACATTGGTCGCTCTGTTTTGTTCTTTTAAAAAAAGTAGCAATCGAGCTTTGTCTTTTCATTTTCGTTTATTTTCTTTTTTCTTTAAACACTTTTTGTACAAAATAAACCAGGTTCACTCAAACTCACTTTTAAAACTTATTTAAAACACTTAAGACACTTAAAACACTTTATTCGCACAAAATAAACCAGGTTGATGCAAATTCAAACAAATTGGAATCTTAAATACATTAAACTATACCTATAAAGTCTCCTTAACATCACACCTTTTAATTTTATTATGTATAATGACTAGATAGTCTCTTAATATTAATGTGTATTTGTCTTTATTAAATAATAGTACCTAAATAGTCTCCTTTTGATGAAAAAAAAGTCTGTTGCAACCAGGCTAAAAACACACCGAAGCGGACAAGACGAACTTTTTGTCTTTCGACAAAAAATCGCAGACACAACACACAAGTCCATTGCTCTTACGAGGCAACACACACCGAACAAGACACGACACGACAAAAAGTCGTGTCAGTCCGTCGGTTGCAGTAAATACATGGGGTTGTATAGGAGCAAACCACACCAAAGAAGACAAAAAGTCCCGGACAAAATGTCGACGCCTGAAAGTACACACCGTCTTATGAAGAACCACACACAAGTGAACAAGCCAAACAAACAGATTTCGACAATCGGACATGTCGGTTGCTCATAGTTGGATTTGTATTTTATTGCGATATTTCTTGTTGTATTTTGTTCAATTTGGTATGGATGTTGTTGCAATGGTAAAAAGAATTAAGAAAAAGAAGAATTAAGAAAAACGGAGAGATTTCTTTTGTGTGGATGTTTGTGTGGATGTTTTCTTTATTTCTCCGCTGGCAAAACACACCGAGTGCGACAACGACAAAATGTTTTGTCTGTGTCGTCCTCGGTGTGGGGTGTGCAAGAGTTATTTTTAAACACAATTCGAACTTAAATAGTATGTACTCTTATTCATACCTACTTGCGTATATAAAAAAATGCATTTATGCATATAGAAAAAGCATGAAATCTGCCGGATAGTAGATCTGCTTTTCTGATGTGGCGTATGATAGATAATGCACCGTCGTTTTCGACGGGTTTCCAGCTAGTTTATAATATTTGTGGGATAAACATTTATTAAAGCAACATGATTTCAGAACAATATACATAAGTAGTGAGGAACTAATAAGAGAATATACAAACTTTTGTTCAAATATTTTTTTTTTAAAATCATTTCGGGGGGGGGGGGGGGGGGGGGGCTTGAGCCCCTCTAGCCCCCCCTCTGGCTACGTGCCTGGATGTGACGGAAAAAATACCTACAGATTTTTTTCTACATACATCTCGAAGAATAGAGGTTCAAGTTTTATGTGTATTGGCAGATTTTTGTTGATGAATATTCATTTTTTGAGACCTTATTCATCACGATGCCTGTTGTCTTAAATCATCCTCATTCCTCATTCTTTTTCAAGTCTTAGACTTGTCCGATATTTTTGAAAAAATGAAAATAACCCCCTAATGATGCTCAAAATTAACAATCATTTTCTATTGCATACTTTCAGGTCCTCCGAAACAACAAATCAAACATGCCATCATCAGAATCAAATTAAATCTAGCCATCGACGTCTACCATTTTGTGGATTAGATTCCGTTAAAGGAAATGACAATAATGGTTTACTAAATGGCACCGCTAACAATTTGATAATCAACACCAACAACAACAACAACAACAATAACAACAACAATGGCAATGGAACTGGTGCTGGAAACAATTCAAATGGTGGCAACAGCAACAGCAGTAATACGAACAGTAGTAGTTTTGGCGGTGGAGTGGGTGGCAATGGTGGCAGCATTACCAATGCCCCCCTATCTGGCTATAATATGAGCTCTAGCGAGCAATTTCACTCGCTCGAAGGCAATGACAGTAGTTACTGTGGCGATGGCCAATTCGAGGATGACTTACAAGCGTTGCTGCCGAATTGCCGGCAGCTGTCGAGGGATGAAATCAGTCAGGTGAGTTTATTTTAATTTAATTTATTCGTTTGAAATGAAAATCTGTACGTTTTCCCTTTGATCCCGAATTCGAATGTTTTTTCTTCACACTCACACATTTTGTGTCCTTTTTTTATTTTGGAGGGTAAATGACAGGATTTCTGTTGAATATTTATGGAATGAAAAATCTGATGACAATTTTTGTAATTCGAATTTGTATTGAGAAGAAAAAGGTAAATATTGATAAAGTGAGTTTACAAGGACTTCCGAATAAGTTCATTGTTGTTGTTGTCAGTCCCAAATTAATTTAAAGGAAGCCACAGAATGTGTCCGCAATGATCTCTCTGTATTCCGGGACATCTTCAATTTAACTAAACAAACATCAAACGTTCAGAAAAACAACCCTACAATTATTAGTCAGTGATATGGATTTTATATGTATCCAACTTTAAAGGGTTTCGTCCTTTTTGTTGGGTCTTTTAATGGATCCATAGCTTTCGTCCTTCGTTTCTTATATTTAAACATCGAAAATGGAAGTATAAATAAACAAAAATGGAGGAATTGTATTGGAATATGTGTGTGGGTTGTTTTTTTGTTCCCATTTGTAATGTCGCCTTCTTGAACTTCAGTTGAATTTTTACAGTGAGGTGAGTTAATTATTTGCTGCTTGACATACAGTAGCCCTAAAATTTGCAACTAAAATTCCAAATACCTTTCAACTGTCAATAAATAGACAAAAAATGGAACTAATCACAAATTTTGTCGATGGGGATAAAGATTTCGAAAAATGTTTGATCTGAGATTAAGACACTTTAAATTCGCGTACGTTCTATTTTTTCCTAGGTAATTCATAATTTCTTGACCCCTAAAAAAAGGTTTGATTAGTAAAAAAAAAGTGTAATCCCTGAGTCAACAAAGTCTTTTAAGATATCAAACCAGCTGCATTTTTTGGATCTGAATGTCCCCTTTGCGGTTTTGGAGTTTTGAAACCCTTTCATACATATTACATGTTTGCATCCAACAATTTTCTACACAGCACTGTCACTACTGAGCTTGTATCAAAACAAGGGTGCGCGCCAATACAGACATTCTATGCAAATTCCCTCAAGGGATGCATTTTGTCGAAAATTACCTTGTCGAAAGCACACATTGTGCCAAACTCTCATTTTGCTTCTATACCGAGAAAAAAAACAAAAAACCAAACCAGTAAAAAATGTTTTTCTATATTAAGTAGCTCCTCTTTTATGTGTAGCTAAAGAGTGTCCTTAAGGAATAAGTATTGTCTTTCACCGGGGATGTAGATATATCACAGTTATAGGTACCGGCGATGACGACGAACATAGCTGCAGGGTGCTGCTCCTGACAAAGCATGTAAAATGCAAATACGGAACAGAGATTTTTTTTCTAGGAAGGATATGCTCCTCAAGACGAGAAGCAGTAAATCTCTTCCGGGTTTCGTTTTTGTTAAGTTTAACTCAGTTTCGTATAGAATTTGAGACTAGGAAGGATATCCCCAAAAAAGTGTCGATACAAAGGGAGACGGCACAGCAAAACAGAATCTGACAGACTGAGAGTTTTTGAGACTTTGTTGAGTCTATGTATCTTTTTGGGTGTCTGTTGGCAAAGTGCATGTTTTTTTCAGTTTTTGTCTATTCTTTCTTAACCTTAAAAGCTAAATAGAAAGAAAGATGCGGTTTTTTTTTTTGTTGGGTAATGAGAGAAAGGTAATAAAATAGACGGGTGCTGAAAACGCCTAGAGACATTTAAATGTGAAATAAAAATTGGTTGCCGCCACTTAAATTTGTGGGCTCTGTTGGGAATATCTGCTTTGTTAAAATGTTACAAAGACTGAAGGGTTGTTGGAAAATAAGTTATTTAGTGGGGTAAGGTTTTAGTTTTCGTTATTGAAACTGTGGCGTATACATACCATTTGTGTTTTAAATTATTATTTTTTATTTGCGACATGTAGAATATCTAAAAGTGTGCCCACCCGTCTGTGTGTCTATCAGTAAACGCACTTGCATGCCCTAACAACTTGTCCGATTGAATTCAAATTTGTTAATAAGAGGTACGCATTGGCAATTTTTACTTGCGACATATAAAATATATGGCAAGTACATATTGAATTCGTAAAAGAAAAGTTGAGATTTTGATCAAATATGGTATTAGGATGATAGAGAAGTCGAAAAAAGTGGGTCCGGGGGTTCCGTCCGTCTATCTGTCTGTCTGTAAACGCACCTACAGCCTTAACCGAATTCGCGTGAGTAAATTTGTTTTCGAAATACTGGTATTTTTAATGTAAAAAATATTTTTGTATTGCTCCAAAACAGTTCCTCTCATAGAACCTTTTTTTTTTTTGTTATCTTTTTTGAGGGCCCAAATAGTTTTTACTTTTAAAAAATTTGTTTGGACTTTTTAAAATATATTTTTATACTTTTTTTTCAAAATCCTGTACCTATCTCAAAAACGGATCAATATTAAAAATTGAAAATTTATATGCAAGACGTATATTAACATGTTCTTGAATACTGCATACTCATATTAATTTTAGGACATTTTTTTAAAAAATTTAGGTATGCAAAATCAATTAATTAATAAACCGCATAGTCGTGCACATTCTTTATTTTACTTTTAAGATCAAAACTAAAGGTTAGGTAAGGTTAGGTTAGGTTATACGGGCTGACAGTTGATTTTGTTACCGTCACACTTAGATCAATGTAGATTGTAGATCCCTTGTGAAGTATTGTAACTTCTGAATTCTATGGTTGGTCGAGACATTTGGTGGACTTGATAAAGTTCAGTAGGCGATTGCCAGGCAGTGCAGATAATTCTTGTAGTTCATTAAAGAAATAGTTGCCTAAAAATTTATATCTAGTACGGCAGTGTGCTGGACAGTGGCATAGGAAGTGAGCCGTGTTCTCGTGCTCTTCCTCATCGTAGCAGCCTCTGCATATATGTCGTCTATGCTAAGCCCCATCTTCTTTTTGTGGTAGCCAACTAGGTTATGTTCCGTTATCACGCTTATGATGAATCTTAGGGACGGTTTTTTGAGAAGTAAAATCCTATCGGATTTTTCCTTGTCGTAGTAAGGCAAGAGTTTCCTGGTGTTACCGCAGGTTTATAGTTGGTTCTATCTATCATTTGCTTTTTGAATGATATTTTTCCTAATATTTCTTTTTAATTAGCATTGAGGGATTCTGATGTTATGGTCTATGAAAGAGTGATCAAGTACTAAGCCTTCTCTTGCAAGCTCATCCGCTTTTTCTTTTCCCGGCACACCACTGTGACAGGGAACCCAGCAGAACCCACGTTATGCTGGGTGCAGGGAAATTACTCCACGGGAATCTGCTCCACATGGGAATTTACTCCACTCAAAGTGGGAGTTTGCTCCACTTTTAAAAGTGGAATAAATTCCCACTGCGAGTGGGAAATAATTGCATAATTGTTTGAGAAAGTAGTCCACTAAAAGTAAAAAGTGTGAGAAACAATTATTGCACTTCTTATTAAAAAAAAATTTCAGAATGTCATTTTTTTCTTTTTACTATTTTTTACTATTTGTAGACAAAATTGGCAGAGCAATTCATTTTTCAAAATTAACTGCTGCCGTTTCCTTTATTTTTTAAAAGAAACCACCACGCACCTTTGTAATTCACGCTTGTGTCTGGAAAGCAGGTTCTGCATTGCGGTGCGGGGAAATAACTCCACGGGAACTAACTCCACTGAGGGATTTACTTCCCGCCAAGTGAGAACTTACTCCACTTTTGTAAAGTGTAGTTAGTTCCCATGTACGGTGAGAACTTTGTTCACTTTCTAATGGGAACTAAGTTCACACATTTATACATGGCGCAGGGAAACTGGTCCGGAAGTCTGAAGTCCCGAAAATGGGTTTCGGGGGTAATGACCCACTATGGTGGGTCATTCGTGTATACACACATAACTACAACCCCAAAATGTCTTATAAATAAATAAGATCAGTTTTATTTACTACCTGTTTGTCGACAAAATGGATAGAGCAATTCATTTTCAAAGCTGTTGCCGTTTCCTTTAATTTGGAAAAGAATGCTAGTGTCTGGAAAGCAGGTGCTTCTTTTTTCACCTTGGTCTGAGGATGATGACTATCTGCAACACCCAAAATCAGTTTGGTTTGATTGGGAGCAAAGCGAGCGGAAAAATTTTGCCCAAAAGAGAATGAATTTGGGGTGTGAAAATAAAAAAATTCGCGCGAATTTTTTTATTTTCACACCCCAAATTCATTCTCTTTTGGGCAAAATTTTTTCCGCTCGCTTCGCCCCCAACCAAACCAAAACGATTTTGAATTTTCCAGATCGTCATAATCCTCAGACGAAAGTGAAAAAAGATGTTCAAAATGAATCATTGCAATGCAGGGTGCGGGGAAATAACTCCACGGGAACTAACTCCACTGAGGGATTTACTTCCCACCAAGTGAGAACGTACTCCACTTTTGTAAAGTGTAGTTAGTTCCCATGTACAGTGGGAATTAAATTCCTCAAAAAATTAGTGGATCTAGTTCCCTTCGAATTTTAAATAAATTTGCCACTTTATCAATTAAACAAATTAAAATTCAAGTACACTGAGCAATTTTGTTTGTGAAATTAAAATAAATGGCTTTTAGAAACGAAGTCATTCCGAAATTCAGTTTTAAAGACTGAAAATAATTTAAAAAATCGCATGAACAAAAATATTGAGAAACTTAGTCATTCGGAAACCCATTTTCAAGACCCCCCATATGGTGGTTCACTAGTCCAGAAATCAAATTCTTTGTTATTAATTTTAAACATTTTCTAAAACGGTATATAACGATTGAAATATACCGCATGCTGTACATAAATTTATGTGACATAAAGAAAACTTTTAATAATGCAAACGTTCTTCTGAAGTTTGGTGTTCGGTGAGAGTAGGGCATTCTACAAGCACACTGTACTTGAACCCAGTTTCATCTTGTTGCATCTTTTTGCCCTATTAAATAACTGAGCTATTTCAATAACATTAAAAGTTCCATCAGAAAAACATTTTTTTATTGACTCTATTAACTCTACAATCCCTCTCAAATGGTTAAAAAAAATTGTATTATTAAGGATTTGGAGCTTGAACCAAAAATTGCAAGCGAGCGAAGCGAGCGGAAAAAATTTTGCCCAAAAGAGAATCAATTTGGGGTGTGAAAATAAAAAAAATCGCGCGAATTTTTTTATTTTCACACCCCAAATTGATTCTCTTTTGGGCAAAATTTTTCCGCTCGCTTTGCTCCCAATCAAACCAAACTGATTTTGGGTGTTGCAGATAGTCATCATCCTCAGACCAAGGTGAAAAAAGAAGCACCTGCTTTCCAGACACTAGCATTCTTTTCCAAATTAAAGGAAACGGCAACAGCTTTGAAAATGAATTGCTCTATCCATTTTGTCGACAAACAGGTAGTAAATAAAACTGATCTTATTTATTTATAAGACATTTTGGGGTTGTAGTTATGTGTGTATACACGAATGACCCACCATAGTGGGTCATTACCCCCGAAACCCATTTTCGGGACTTCAGACTTCCGGACCAGTTTCCCTGCGCCATGTATAAATGTGTGAACTTAGTTCCCATTAGAAAGTGAACAAAGTTCTCACCGTACATGGGAACTAACTACACTTTACAAAAGTGGAGTAAGTTCTCACTTGGCGGGAAGTAAATCCCTCAGTGGAGTTAGTTCCCGTGGAGTTATTTCCCCGCACCGCAATGCAGAACCTGCTTTCCAGACACAAGCGTGAATTACAAAGGTGCGTGGTGGTTTCTTTTAAAAAATAAAGGAAACGGCAGCAGTTAATTTTGAAAAATGAATTGCTCTGCCAATTTTGTCTACAAATAGTAAAAAATAGTAAAAAGAAAAAAATGACATTCTGAAATTTTTTTTTAATAAGAAGTGCAATAATTGTTTCTCACACTTTTTACTTTTAGTGGACTACTTTCTCAAACAATTATGCAATTATTTCCCACTCGCAGTGGGAATTTATTCCACTTTTAAAAGTGGAGCAAACTCCCACTTTGAGTGGAGTAAATTCCCATGTGGAGCAGATTCCCGTGGAGTAATTTCCCTGCACCCAGCATAACGTGGGTTCTGCTGGGTTCCCTGTCACAGTGGTGTGCCGGGAAAAGAAAAAGCGGATGAGCTTGCAAGAGAAGGCTTAGTACTTGATCACTCTTTCATAGACCATAACATCAGAATCCCTCAATGCTAATTAAAAAGAAATATTAGGAAAAATATCATTCAAAAAGCAAATGATAGATAGAACCAACTATAAACCTGCGGTAACACCAGGAAACTCTTGCCTTACTACGACAAGGAAAAATCCGATAGGATTTTACTTCTCAAAAAACCGTCCCTAAGATTCATCATAAGCGTGATAACGGAACATAACCTAGTTGGCTACCACAAAAAGAAGATGGGGCTTAGCATAGACGACATATATGCAGAGGCTGCTACGATGAGGAAGAGCACGAGAACACGGCTCACTTCCTATGCCACTGTCCAGCACACTGCCGTACTAGATATAAATTTTTAGGCAACTATTTCTTTAATGAACTACAAGAATTATCTGCACTGCCTGGCAATCGCCTACTGAACTTTATCAAGTCCACCAAATGTCTCGACCAACCATAGAATTCAGAAGTTACAATACTTCACAAGGGATCTACAATCTACATTGATCTAAGTGTGACGGTAACAAAATCAACTGTCAGCCCGTATAACCTAACCTAACCTTACCTAACCTTTAGTTTTGATCTTAAAAGTAAAATAAAGAATGTGCACGACTATGCGGTTTATTAATTAATTGATTTTGCATACCTAAATTTTTTAAAAAAATGTCCTAAAATTAATATGAGTATGCAGTATTCAAGAACATGTTAATATACGTCTTGCATATAAATTTTCAATTTTTAATATTGATCCGTTTTTGAGATAGGTACAGGATTTTGAAAAAAAAGTATAAAAATATATTTTAAAAAGTCCAAACAAATTTTTTAAAAGTAAAAACTATTTGGGCCCTCAAAAAAGATAACAAAAAAAAAAAAGGTTCTATGAGAGGAACTGTTTTGGAGCAATACAAAAATATTTTTTACATTAAAAATACCAGTATTTCGAAAACAAATTTACTCACGCGAATTCGGTTAAGGCTGTAGGTGCGTTTACAGACAGACAGATAGACGGACGGAACCCCCGGACCCACTTTTTTCGACTTCTCTATCATCCTAATACCATATTTGATCAAAATCTCAACTTTTCTTTTACGAATTCAATATGTACTTGCCATATATTTTATATGTCGCAAGTAAAAATTGCCAATGCGTACCTCTTATTAACAAATTTGAATTCAATCGGACAAGTTGTTAGGGCATGCAAGTGCGTTTACTGATAGACACACAGACGGGTGGGCACACTTTTAGATATTCTACATGTCGCGAATTTTTTTATTTTCACACCCCAAATTCATTCTCTTTTGGGCAAAATTTTTTCCGCTCGCTTCGCTCGCTAGTAATGATTGTACCTGCTTCATTTTTTGGTTCAAGCTTCAAATCCTTTATTGAAATAATATTTAAAATTTGTGAGACTGAGTTAAGGTTTAGTATCGCAAAAATAGTACTCACGTCTGCATCCACATGATGCAAGAAAACTGAACATCCCATCAATACAAAAATGTCTTTCTGATGGAGCTGTTGATGTAATAGAAACAGCTCAGTTATTTTAGGTGACAAAAAGATGCAATAAGATAAAACTGGGTTCAAGTACAGTGTGCTTGTAGAATGCCTTACTCTCACGAACACCGAAGTTCAGAAGAACGTTTTCATGGGGAAGAGTTTCCTTAACGTCACATAGACTTACAGAATGTGGTATGTATACCTTGAAAATATGTTCAAACTGTCCACTCAATGTATTGATTTACAAAATGTTTAAACTTTATCACGAAGAAACCCCGAATTTGATTTCAGGACTACTGACCCACCATAGTGGGTTTGTAGTCCCAAAATAGAATTTGGCACTTGTGTTCCACCATAGTTAGACTGTGCGGAAAAATAAATAATTGTTAAGTTGGTTGAATTTACCAAATAAATTGATTGCATTATAATTACTAACATATACATTCCTCGTAAAAACCTGTAGAGCTCAGTTTCATGCTGGGAAATAATTCCACCCAAAAAATTGTGCAGTTGTTTCCCACTTACAGGGGGAATTTATTCCACTTTAAAAAGTGGAGCAAATTCCCACTTTGAGTGGAGTAAATTCCCATGTGGAGCAGATTCCCGTGGAGTTATTTCCCTGCACCGTTATGCTGTATACCGAGAACCCTTAGCTCTTCGCAACAGCAAGAAACAAGCTTTGACTTAATTTGCGTGGCAGAAATCGCTTTTATTGCTGCTTGGCTAATGGCTATCAATGTAAAGGGTGATATCGCCATCATGGATATTTGATTAACAGCGTTTTTCACTGCCAAGATCTCGGCTTGGAAGACACTGCTATGGTCGGAAAGTCTGAATGAACTGGCAAGGCTAAGATTTTCTGAGTAGAAACCTGCCCCTACTCCAGTAATCATTTTCGAACCGTCAGTAAAGATGGTAAATTTCGAGTCATTAGTGTAAGGTACACTGTTTTCCCAATCTTCTCTATTGGGGAAGCTAGTAGTAAAGTTTTTATTGAAGTCTAAATAACGGGTCATGTAATCTGTACAAACGTTGTTGCCAACGTATTTTGTAAGAATCTTGGTATGGCCGTGTTGACTAGTTCTCCAAATATTGGTTTGAAGCAGTCAAAGAGCTCTGTTTTCTGCCGATTCTTAAAAAAAAAAAAAAACTAAAGGTTACCCACATTCAAATTTTTTTTTAGCTAAAAACGAAGAGTCAAAAACCACACCGACTATTTTTTTAAAGCATCCTCGTAAATTTTTCTTCGGAAAACTTATGTTTTTGATGTTTTTATTGATCGTAAACGAGACCTCTCATAGAACCGCTTTTTTGTTGTAAGATTTCGAAAAATAATTTTTCAAATTCCTGTGTATCAAATTTTGAGACAAATTCGATAATGAAAACAGAAACTTCTTAATCATTATATAATATTGTGTTATGATGCATAGAGAGGGCTCATGGTGGACTCTGCTAGGTTGGATCCTTGTATCCTAATCCCTTAGGGATATGTTTGTGAGTGGTTGGTGGGATGGGACTGTTTTACTCATTGGCACTATCTCTGCTCTGCGTTGGATTTTGCTGTAGCGATGGCTCTTAACATCTTGCGATTTTAAGCTCAGGGTGTTACGGTCTGACCGGTGAAATTTTCTACGTGGAGAGCGGATGTCTGGCTTGTGTATCAACATGACGAGCAGATCAAAGCACCCATAGGTGCACGATCTGGGTGTGCATTAGTCTCTTGTGTTGTGTTTTAGATATAAAGATCTAGCTATTGAAATCTGCCTTGATTAATGGTTGGATTTGCATATCTGAGGTTGCTAGGCATCGAGTTTTAAGGAGCTCATCTAGAAGTGACTTCAACGGCTGCGAAGTTCCACCGGAAGCTTAATTCTTCTACCACGAGAAATAGAGGCCCCTGAACAGTTGGTGTTTTAGTATCTTTAATATGCTGGCGCCACTTTCTCTGTCTCTCTATGAGATAGGCCCCCTTGTGAATGCACAGTGGTGGTTGTTAGTTGCCCAAAATTGCGGGAGCATATGGTAAGAGTAAGAGAGTTTTTGGGTTCCTAAGTTTAGGTACCCTTTATTTCTTGCTTTGTTCCACTAATCTTTTCGCTTCGAGTTCGCAGTCACAAGGTTAAATACCTTACATGATTTTGTTTTCTGATTTGGTTAGAAAACTTACATGGAAAAAAAGGGTTTTGTTTTTTTGTGAAAATGTTAAACAGTATGTACATTCTGAAACATCTTTCTCTGTATTTCATTTAATCTACTGTCTTCTGTCGGTCTTCCATCTCAAAACACGTCCTTGTCTCTTAACTAATCGATTTGCACTGCACCACTGCAAAAGATAGTAAATTTCCCAATTTCCTTCCAATTAAGTTTAAGCCATTTTAAATGTTAACAACCGACACATAAAGCAATTTATTTGACAAACCCTTTTCTTGTCGATCGATAAATTTATCCTCTAAATTACATTTTTCTGTAAGGGGGGGTCTTCATACAATTAATCACTGACAACGAAGTATACACACATTCTTTAGGAGTTGTAATGCACCCGGTTAACAATTGACAAATCAATTTACCATAATTATATATTCAAACAAAATGTTTGAATTGAAATTGCAGAGTAAGAGCGGCGCACCCATTTGCATTGTAAAATTTGGCATTAAGTCGTTTTGAGAGTTATCATCATCGCCTGTGTCTCTCTGACAACGAGTACGAGTCCTCCATTTCCACAATTTCTCTTTGGAAAATTTGAATACGTAATTTCCCTGCATACTGCCTGAAGGGTTAACAACATCGTTGTCATGACTACGTTTGGCTCCCCAGACCACAACAGAAAATAGAACATTCCAACATCCAAAAAACGTTCCTCGAGGTTAGCCTGAAATTAAGAATGGACGATGCCGGCTTGTTGATTACGAAGAACTTTAAAGTCATCATGAAGAAGATGTGAAAGTTCATCAAGACTCAGAGTCTTGAGTTAATTAAAAAACTGTTTTAGTATTCTTTGCAGCAGGTTTTTCGGTTTTCATTGTTTTTTTTTTGTATTATTTTGAGGAATATGAAACTTGAGAAAACATTGAATTCCATTTTAAGCAGAATTTATCATCCCTCCTGACAACCACCGATGACGAAGGCGGATGAACGTTTTTGTTTCTGACATTTAAATTTCGTGGGTAACCAAATACCACAGCATGGCTGCCAAATGAATATCAATAGCAACGTCCTGCGCCCCGCTCCATACAAACGAAAGTTATATTGAAAACGATGGGATATGAGCTGAGCATCAGCTGGCGGGCGGGTATTGATTTTCTTTCTTTTGTCATTCAACCATTGTGGATCAATGTTTTGCATAGACAATGAGAGTGATAGCAAAAAGAGAGGACGAGGAGGACTCTTAATTTACATTGTTTTGGGTACATGAACCTACCTGCCTCGCATTGTCTGCTCATCCCATTTGAATGTCGTCTGTTGTCAGGAGTCATTCAGGTCTCACCCTCTCACTGTATGTGTGGCACAATATTTATGCTATTTCGGATTTTGATACGATATAGACGAGACGAACATATCCCTTTGATATAAATTTAGCAAGGCTGCTCTTTAGCACTTAGTGAAGGCATTCTTATCGCCATATCGCCTGTGTCTGCCTGTAAAAGATTGCCTCTAGTTCGATTGGGGGTTCTTCTTCATTGTGTATGAGACACTTGTGGCAAAGTGGTTTGGCGTGACAAAACGAAAGCGATATTACCAAAGGACCAAAGGATCCAGCAAAAAGGGTGTGACTCTGCAGACACTTTTGTAGAAATAAAAAAGTGTCCTGTTGCCATGTCTGGACTTCTGAATTGGTTGGTTTTGCTGGAAATAGAGATGTTGTTGATTTCAGAAAAGTGTGTGGCAGTGATGGCATCTGTTTGTTGAGTTGAAATCATGGTCTTTTTGAAGGCCAAAAACAGTGATATAAAAAAGGGCTGCCAGAGTTTCTTTACTCGTTTGAAAAAAAAAACGATTCAATGATATAACCTGATTATAAGAGCAGGTTTCACTGATCGATGACGTGACAGAAAATGAAAGACTAAGGCCCTTCGCACACGATGAAACCGGTTTCCAATTGGTTTCCAACTGGTCGCACGCAACTGATTTTGTAGGTCTAGTTTCAGTTGCTTAAGCGTTTTTTGTTTTTGTTATTAAAATCGTTGAATGTTTGTTTGTTCGTGTTCGGTGTTTGTTTGTGTATTTGTTTATATGTCCGGTATGGACTCGATTGTACTCGTGTGCGGAGGGTAGTCATAAATCGATTGCAAACCAGTTGTAAAAGAGTTGCTTGGGCAACTGATTTGCGATTCTTGTTGCAAAACAGTTGTTTCGTGTGCGGAGGCCCTAACAAATCTGCAAATTTGTTATATACATATTAATAACAAAAAATCAACACGATCCCACATCTGAAATTGTAATTGTATTCAAATTGCAGAAGCTTGGTAATTCGATCTTGAACTTAAAAACCGTACTCGATATCAATATCTTAGAATACAACACCAAATATGTGTGATGTCAGTAATGATCATTTAGAAGATAGAACAAACGTTCTTACCTGGCAACTATACAAGTTCACCAAAAAAGAAAAAAAAAAGAAAAAACATTTAAAACCTCTCGAAACATTCATGACTCACCAGAGAATCCTCTATCGTCGCGTCGTCGTCTCGACTTCTGTTGCGCAGCACATCTTCCGCCACATTTTAAAACATACCTCACGTAGTAAATAATATACTACCGCCCGATGCTACCATGCATGCCGTGCCATGGGGTATCAATTTACCACCAGCGTGTCGGTGTGTCGCCTCGTTGTTTTAGAGAGTTATTTTTTAACAAAATTTATCGCAAAAACAACAGAATGGGTGACTGTCGTTGCTGTGTTTCCGCGAACCACAAAACACATTGCAGTATGTTATTTTCCTCCTGTGTTTTGCACCGATAATGGTCCACTAAATAATCCAGGCACGACAAGTTTTTCTCATGTCGGACAAGTTTTAAGTTTTTTTTTTTATTTTGTAGATATTGTCTATGCTATGCTCTCCTCGCCTTTGAACTTGACACTTGCGCCAAAAATGCTTCTGGCCCTCCTCCATCAACCCTTCCGTGAAGTGAATAAAACACAATTTCAAAGTCTAGCCACGACCCTGAACTATCGAACTAAGAGCAGTTTTATTGCTCTCATCCTTCCACTCATACTTTTTTCAAGAGCAGGAGAAAGTTTCCATTTCCCAGGCGTATTGTTGTGAAGTGTTTTCCTGCGGTACAAATATTTACCCGCAGCCACAGCCAAAAAATCGTCCCCACACCACATCATATTTGGAGATGAGTTTATTTTTGTTTTGCCATCACACACATGCACGTCATCCGCCATTTTCTGGATAACCTTCCGCATTTATCCTGGATGTGGGGGGAAAATAGCTCCGCGTTAATATTTAATGTTGCATGGTGTCCGTTTGCCGAAATGGTGGTTAGTAAATCATGTCCGTTGCTGTCGCTCTTGTGTCCTGTGCTGTGTGCAGCTTTTTTTGGTAGAATTTGCAATCGTTTTAAATTTTTGAAAGCCACTGTGCTGTGCGTCATCGTCACTAGTGTCATCATTGAACAGGTATAGTTTTTGCTCTTTACGGTTCAGGGATGTATAAGGACGAGTTCTATTTTAACCATAAATCTCTTGTTTTTCTGCGGAATGGGCTTAGAGGTCCGAACCGACCAGATGAATGCAAGTGAAAGTTTGATTGATGGCTTGATGTCCAGCTTAATTCATTTTTTGTTTGGTTTTTACGAACAGCATTTTGCTTTTAGTACTTCGAAACCAAAACTACTTTTTTTGAGAGGGGTCGAGTTAAGAAAAAGTGTAGGTTGTTATAACTGTCTAGCACAAAACAAAAAAATGTCATGCCAGTTTTATAAAAATTGATAAAGAAGGTGGATTGATCCCACTTCTGAATCAGTAAGAAGGTAAAAAATAGTGAAAGCACGGTGTTTGCAACTCTGAACCTACTTCAATTTTTTTTTTTCTGAATAAAAACAGTCAGACAAACATAACATAACCAATATCAATGCACTCCAAAAAAGGATTCCTTCCTCAATTCCAGAAAAGGAAAAAATTCCTTCCATATGGTGACAAACCGACAAATAGACTAAGCGAATTTGTTGAAATTTTCTACGAAATCTGATAACAGATGACGCTTAAATGTTCTTACAATTTTTCTTTTTTTGTTGCTGTGTGAATGTGTATGTAAGAATGTGTAGATAGTAGATAACTTTTAGCTTTCCATTTTTTCAATGCTTTTAGTTTAATCTAATTTTTCATCTCTGATAGAACAAACACACTATCAGGGCTAGGAAGACGGTCTTTTTTTGTCGTCCAGCGTCCACTCGTTCATGGCAATACTTGGCAATGACTTTATTTCGGATGATGTTGATGTTACGACAGAAAAGAATAATATAGAAATGTTTAAGACAAATTATCACTGCTGTCACATTGTGTCCGAAAATATGTGAGTTGAAAGAGATGAATATTGTATTTGTCCTTGAATAGGATAGGACGTAAGAGAGGATACGTCGTAATTTACTTAATGGAGTTATTTTTTTGATAAAGTAAAAAGTGAATGAAAGGGTGAGTTAGTCCCATTTTCTCTTCATTTTTCAGCTTCAACTTCCAGCTGAAAAGTTTTAAAGTTTTTAATAAAAGCCTCAGGGCTTTTAATTCTTTCAACATTGTTAAAACCTCCTTTGGAGAGTTTAAATATAGCGAATATATTTTAGAACATAACCTCCTTCTCCAATCCTGAAGGCACTCAGACATTTTTGATACAAGCTTTTTGAAAGATGCATATCAACAATTGTTTTTTTTTAGAGTTTCGAAAACATAATGTCAAAGATCAAATGAGTGTATAAAAGTCTCCATTAACCTAACCGATTTTTGTTTTATTGAAATCTTATCAAAGAACAAAGTTGTTGCCAACATATCTATAGTTTTTAAACACAACTTGGAGACTCTAAAAAAAATTGAATAGTAGAAAAGAAAAGAAGATTTTAAAATTAAGAAAAAACTCGATCTAGGTTCTCTTCTATTTTGGCTTTTGGCTTGCACAAAAATGTAGGGTAATACAACAAACCAATACGAAAATCTTTTGGGTAATAGTTCTAAGTTTCCTTAGTCAAGATTTTCCAACAATTCTTTCAGAGCTAATTTTAATGCTTCCAAACTTTACACAAACTTGGAGTTTGTAATAAAAATGTAATTTACAGGTTGGATAACCCAACAAATACTTTGGAGAGTGTCATAAGTTATAGTCTTAAAAAAAAACTGCGTTCTTATGTACCAAAACAACGTTTGAAAGGGTAATTGATTTAAAGGATCGATCTCTATCTCTACACATTCTTGAAGAAAAATGTTCTGAAAAGAAAATGCTATTAACGGCAATTTTCTTCCGAGTATGAAAAGGGTTTCTGGTTGATTTCCAGTTTTGTTAATCAATTCTAAATATGAGTACCTATTACTTTTCAAAAATTCAAATTGAGACCTCTTTAGAACATTGTTTTCAATTGGATTTTTTCCTTGGTTCCTTTTGGCTTAAAGATCGCTTTTTAGCAGTCATCGACCTTCTTTTTTTCCATTTGATTTCTCATTGATTTTTTTTTTAATCGAATCAACACTTCAGCTTTCAGAATTCGATAAAGCCACATTCCTGGAAAAGACACGACAGCGAAGACATGAAGGCGAGAACATCCGCTTCTGTCAATTAAACGCGCTTTCATCATCTCGCTATTTACAGCCTTTCCTACAAGAGTTCGTCCTCTTCTAGAAAATGTGTACATATACAATTCTCTGCTCGTAAAAATGCATTTAAAAGTTGCTTTAAAATTTTACTAAGTAGACTAAAAAAAAAGTTAAAAATCAAAAGAATGTCTGGTCCTTTTATAAGCTCCTTTTTGCCAGATTGGGAAGATTTTTCGCTTTATGAACCCTTAGCTCTGTCTCTCTATTCTTTTTCGTTTTCTTCGTGCTCCACTCCTTTTTGGACGTTCTTTCTATAAATGGGATTCGTGCATTAGAGATTGCCATAACAATGGCAAAGTGCTTCTACCAGCTCCATTCGTGCGCACGTTGAGAGGAGTAACAGACTATATATAGCCCTCTCATGGATGATGATTAAAATATATATATTTCCCCCAAAAAACAGTTGGGTTGAAAGAAAAGGGCTTCAACTTTCGAGTCTATTTAATCGCGTTTCGGCGTCTAGTGGCGCTCTGATGTCTCATCATTGAGTTTGAGCCTTCAGTATATCGCATCATCATCCATTGCAGGACAACTCTTGAATAAATAATCATGAGGGGTGTAAATTATGTGGTGGCTGTCTATTTGAGTTAAGCAGAACGTCAAACAAAAAGTAAAAAAACAGGGTTTTGTTGTAGAGTTGATTGAAAAAATAATTTCGCATGTTTGTCACATTTGGACGTTTTCTAGTCGGCTGGAAGACAAAAATATATTTTGCGAGCTCGCAGATTGCAAAAAAAAAAATTGAAGCAGTCGTCATCACCTTGTGTCACCACTCAGAAGGTAAATATTATGACAACTGAAGCGTGAACCGATACCCCTATACACCAGACTAACTGACAGCAGGAGACGATACGATGAAGCTTGTGCTATGGATGTTAACTGCCAACCGGTGACAGGCTGAGCTGGAACAGCATGTTTCAAGTTACATCGGGCTAATCTTTAGAAAGACCTGTAAATGCCATTAGGTTGTGGTTTGAGGGGGGCTGTTGCCATCATGCAAATCGACGCAGAACATGGACGGATGACTAGGGGTGTTTTTTTTTTTGCAGCCATCAATACACATGCATTTGAAGTCGGGGGCTTATTGACAGCAATTTTGGTTTTAACATTCGCCATTTAGGGTCTATGATGTGTTTGATGTTTTTTTTTTTTTTTTTGTTAACTGCCAATATTTTTAAAAAACTCGGTGACCAGCTCTCGCAGATAGTTTTGGTTTTCTTTTCAGTGACTGATATTCGGCGTACAGACCTTTGTTTTCATTTTCAGTTGGTGTAGGCCTAGGCAAAGAGAGATCTGGCTGTTTGAATTTGCGGGAAATTTTATGAAGGCAGATGTTTCGAAATCTACTACTTTCAGTGAAAAGAAGTACGTTTAATATCTTGAATACACATTTCTTTTGCTTTTTTTTTGGAGAAAAATATCCTACTTTGTTTCGAGCTCGAGCAGCACTTTTCGAATAAAACTGAATCACTTTTACCTTGAACCCATAAAAAGAAAAGAACCCTTAACTTTAAGTACACACACACTTAATCTCTTAGTACATTCAAATGTCATTTACCATTCAAACCAGTGTCACTATGATGGCTTTTCTACCTTCAGGCCAAAAAGCAATACATCGCCTAGGATGACTTTGAGAATTGTTGAATTTTGCCTTCCGGCACATGGCTGGCAATGATAAATGAAAGTGAAATATCAAAAGGAATTGTTGAAGATAGATTTACCTATTTTTTTTCTACCTTTCTCTGTTAGAAAAATTTTATGTTCTTAAAGCCCTCTTCTTTTTATTTATAGAACACAAAATCTCCCCCAAAGGTTTATCATAACAACATTTTCCATCAGCTAAAGAAAAAATTGTACCTTACTTCCTTAGAACCAAATTAAATTTTAACCCCCAATTAAAACGAAACCTACATTTCAGTTCGTTGCGATATTTCCTGGGGATATTTTTATCTCTTAAAAAAGGGAAGAAGGAAGTTGGCACGATGCAAATTACAGGAAAAAAAATATCAAAGCTCCTTCTTGCGATGGCCTGTGATAATTTTCAATTTGATTATCTCAAAGGTCGTTGGTCGTTTGAAAATTCATAAACCGTGTTATTTCGTTCCTGGAATTGATATAACAACAAGTTGAAATGTTCAGGCTGCCTAATTCTGGCCGGTGGAGCAGGGATAACTCAATTAGAGTATTTTTTTCTACAAATTTTCCACCGACTGTTTTTGAAGGGCTATTGTATGGGTTTGCCTTCACGGCACTGACCTTTTGCGCTGAATTTTATGTTTACTTAAGACATTTTTCTTTGATATTCCGAAACGATATGCACGATTATTAAGATCATTGTTGGAACAATATCCTTAAACTTCCATTGTCCTTCTCTGAATTTTGAATTCATTATACTCCTTGGAATGCTCAACAACCCATTTTCGACAAGGTAACAAAGAACAGAAATTTACATCAGAGAACCATGAAAACTCAAAAATCCTTTTTTATTTCGTTTTTATGTGTTCTCTAGAATTGGCGAACATTGTTCGTAGCACCAATGACGATTGAATTTGATTTGTGAGTTCGACTCGAAGGTATCACTGAAATATTCAAAGAGCTCTCGTTTAGGGTAATTTCGTTCCTTGAATCCAAAGAATATGGATTTGTTTACCCTCCAATTTAATGTGTAGGCAAATCTCAGATTTACGGTGAGGTATGCTTGAATTTAAATTTTTGGTTTTTGTACCAACTTCAATGGCAGAGTAGAAACAAGCAGTTTTTAAGAATAAATTATTTAAAGCAGATATTTAAAATATGTGATTCAAGCACATTATGCTGCATTTACCACAATAAATTCTCCAAAATTTGTCTGGTATGTACTTTTTTGTAGAGCAAGACTCTCAAGACGATTATCTACTCTTTAAGAGCTAAACAGCATGTATCGCCTGTCGCGACCCGATCATTTTCGTCATCGGCCGAAAAGCGACGCATTCTATTCAGTTCTTTAATATAGTTGAAAATCGATACGTCAGATGGCGACTACACCAATCTGCTCCTAAACGGCGCGGCCCCAGGATGGTTTAGATTCACAAATCAGCCTGGCAGCTGGCGTCATTCAAAATTTCAAAATTTTGAATTTCGATTGTCAAGAAAAATGAATTTAAAATGAATTTGATTCATTATTAGAGCATGAAATCATTCAGCCTGGAATCATCGAGGTGATTTATACCTAATTAAAACATAAACAAGTTAAATCAAATAATTTCAAATAATTGAAAATGTATGGAAAATCATGAAATTAATTATGTGATTTAGCTTAATCATGTGGATTTAGCTAAATCACGTTGGTGGGAACAGGCTATTATTTTGCCATATAAATGATTTCTAAGAACGGCTGAACCGATTTGGCCTAATTTGATGGGGAGGTAGCTTAGAGCCACGGGATGGCTATAGGATGCTTTTTAGCCTACTAGATGACCCGATAAACGTTGTTTTATCATATAAATAATTTCTATCTTAGCTGCAAACAATATCGATGTTGACGCCAAAATACAACAGTTATTGCCCGGCAAAGAGATATCGTTTAAATCGGTCGACACTGTTGCCGAGCCATTTTTATAATCAAACTAAAGCCTTTATTTAAGGCCTTAACCCAGAATTTGAGAACAACTTATACAAAATAAGTGTATAATATAAATAAATATGAAAATAATTGAATTAGTTAAACATTTATCCATGCCGATAATAGCATATGCAATTTTAAAACTCATAATACCAATGATACATAAACAAATAAAAAGAAAGAACTCATACGCCACAGTGTGTCATCATAATCATAATCATCAATTGGATTCACATAAATATCATTTAATTTTTATAAAATCAGTGTTACATTACTATTCTGGAGTTGATCTGAAGGGTGGCGAGATGGGGTTCACGGGGCCAGCTAGTTCCTATACAAAAAAATGTGCACGACTCGGTCGTACGAACTAACTCCTGTATTCCAAATTATAACTCATAAAAAAATTAATATTCGTAAATAAAAATTTAAATTGAAATATGTACCTCAAAAAAAGATTCTATCTGAAAAAAATTGATGTCGTATGATTTCTTAAGAAATTGTTGATTTTTCAAATTTTTTATTTTTAAATCGTCGGAGCGGTTTTTTTTAAGTTAATTTTTTGTATATAAAATTTTTCGAAAATGTCTTAAAATTAATTTGGGTATGCAGTATTCAAGAATGTGCAACTATATATTTTACAAGTACATTTCAATTTTTAATATTGACCCGTTTTTGAGATACAGAATTTTTAAAAAAAAGTTTAAAAATATTTCTTAAAAATCCAAAAAAAAAAATTTTCGAATACAAAATATTATTTGAGCAATATAAACGTGCTTTCAAAAAAAAATTACCCTGATCGGACTTTTATTTTTCGGGAAAATCTGATAACAAAAAAACGGTTCTATGGGCGGTACCGTTTTGGAGCAATACAAAAATATTTTTTTTTACATAAAATACATCAAAGTTTTAAACAAAAATTTTTGACGAAGTTTTAAAAAATCGTAGGAGCCGTTTTTGAGAAAATTGAAAGTTTTGGTTTTTGGCCAAAAAAATCGTATGGTGGCTACCCTAAATTTTGATCTTAAAAAAAAAATCAAAAAAACGACCCACGCGAATTCGCTCAAACCTTTAATTTTCAAGTTTGAAGTCAATCGGACAAGTGGTGAAGGCTGTAAGTGCGTTTACAGACAGACAGACGGAATCGCCGGACCTACTTTTTTCGACTTCACTATCATCGTAATGTCATATCTCATCATTACCTAAATTTTTTATTTTTTAAGAATTCAATACTTGCCATATGTTCTATATGTCGCAAGTAAAAAAGCGTACGTTCTTCGTTTTAGAGGTTTTCTCATCATCATTCATTTATGACTTGATTCAATGGAGTACCAACTTTAACTGAGTACATTTTTAAATACAAAAATATATATGCACGATTGAGCGTCACTAGCAAATGTCGAAACATACAACTGCTGAACCTTAGTTATTTCAGAGCAAACTGAATGGTAGGTCCAGGTTCTCCATCGATGTATCCTTTTGTGCTTCAGTGCGGCTATGTGAACCTGGCACCACACTTTTGAAAAAAAAAATGTTTCTTTATTTATTTTGATAGGTTAGGGTAGGTAGTTGATTGTAGTGAATTTAATTTTTTTTGTAGTTGTACAGAAAAAAAAAATTTGACCATCAAAAAAATGTCAGCCCCCGAAAATAAAATTTCGAACTTTTTTTGCTTGTTTTCCATAGATATACGCTTGTAGATGATTGTAGTGAAGTTTTTTTTTTTAAGTGAGACAGAAAAATTATAAAAAAAAAAAATTTCGACCAAATTGTTCGACCACTACCTTTTTCATACTTTTCTCATACAAAAAAAGTACTGAAATTAATTAACTTTAAAATAGGAAATACTTACTCTACAATAGAAACAAACCCTCATAGAGGTTTGTAGTGAAAAAAGAATTTTACTACAAACGATAAAAATGTCATTTTAAGCCATATAGAGGTTCGTAGTGCAAAATACTCCCACTACGAAACTTTAAAATCCGTTAACAAGCTAATGGACGTTTGTAGTGAAAAAATTACTTCACTACAAACGAAAGCAACCCTCATAGAGGTTTGTAGTGAAAAAAGAATTTTACTACAAACTAAGTTTCGTAGTAGGAGTATTTTGCACTACGAACCTCTATATGGCTTAAAATGACATTTTTATCGTTTATAGTAAAATTCTTTTTTCACTACAAACCTCTATGAGGGTTGCTTTCGTTTGTAGTGAAGTAATTTTTTCACTACAAACGTCCATTAGCTTGTTAACGGATTTTAAAGTTTCGTAGTAGGAGTATTTTGCACTACGAACCTCTATATGGCTTGAAATGACATTTTTATCGTTTGTAGTAAAATTCTTTTTTCACTACAAACCTCTATGAGGGTTGCTTTCGTTTGTACCGAAGTAATTTTTTCACTACAAACGTCCATTAGCTTGTTAACGGATTTTAAAGTTTCGTAGTAGGAGTATTTTGCACTACGAACCTCTATATGGCTTAAAATGACATTTTTATCGTTTGTAGTAAAATTCTTTTTTCACTACAAACCTCTATGAGGGTTGCTTTCGTTTGTAGTGAAGTAATTTTTTCACTACAAACGTCCATTAACTTGTTAACGGATTTTAAAGTTTCGTAGTAGGAGTATTTTGCACTATAAACCTCTATATGGCTTAAAATGACATTTTTATCGTTTGTAGTAAAATTCTTTTTTCACTACAAACCTCTATGAGGGTTGCTTTCGTTTGTAGTGAAGTAATTTTTTCACTACAAACGTCCATTAGCTTGTTAACGGATTTTAAAGTTTCGTAGTAGGAGTATTTTGCACTACGAACCTCTATATGGCTTAAAATGACATTTTTATCGTTTTTAGTAAAATTCTCCTTTCACTACAAACCTCTATGACGGTTTGTTTTTATTGTAGAGTAAGTAATTCCTATTTTTAAGTTAATTAATTTCAGTACTTTTTTTTTGTATGAGAAAAGTATGAAAAAGGTAGTGGTCGAACAATTTGGTCGAATTTTTTTTTTTTTTTATAAAATTTTTCTGTCTCACAAAAAAAAAAAAATTTGCACTACAATCATCTACAAGCGTATATCTATGGAAAAAAGCAAAAAAAGTTCGAAATTTTATTTTCGGGGGCTGACATTTTTCTGATGGTCAAAATTTTTTTTTCTGTAAAACTACAAAAAAAATTAATTTCACTACAATCAACTACCTACCCTAACCTATCAAAATAAATAAAGAAAGAATTTTTTTTTCAAAAGTCGGGTGCCAGGTTCACATAGCCCTTCAGTGCGTGTGTTTAACAGACACTTTATGTGGAAATCGTCAGTTCTTCCTCCATGAAAATTAACTCACTAAACATGGATCATATTCATAAAATATAAAACCATTTAGTATTCAATTGCACAAAGAAATATTCTACTACAAAATTTAACCGTCAATTAGCAATCATTGCTCTTACTTGCTCTAATGCAAGTTCTGTCAAGCCTCAGGCTCAACCAAGTTAAGCTTCTCTTTTTGTTAACCTGTGGAATGGTCGTCGCAATTACAATTTGCATTGTGCAAGTAAAAATTTTGGCCGATATTTAAAGTTTTTTTTTTTTTTGAATAAATTGTTCATTTTCGCTTTAAAGCCGATTTTTCATTCCTCGAAAAAATCTACAAATAACAAAGTGGCAAATAAACTTATCTCAGTATTCATCGGTCAAATAAATAAGAGCGTTATTCGTCAGATAAAGTCTATCTGACGATTGAAAAATACAATATTTTGCAATATTTTGTTATCTGTCAAATAAACACTATATGCTTGCCGATTGAAAAACACGGCTCTTAAATGAATACAATTTTTATTCTTCATTTACTAATGAACATTTCTTGTATAAAATTTGTTCAGTGTCAAATGCATAGTGTGAATGAAAACCCATCAACATGATCCTTAAATTGGATAAATACAAGAACTGAAAATGTTTAAAGGTAAATTGTATGGAATTTTCTTAAAAGAAAGCATCACCCTTGCCGAATCAAAATCTACTATAAACTGCTTTTTATCAAAAATCACTCAATTGTTTCAAAGTAAACAATTTGCACACAAATATGTTCCAAATGATTTCATATTACTCATCCTAATATCAAAAAATAAGAAGAAAAAACATACGAATTGTGTAACCATATGATGACAAGGACAAAATTGAAATCAAATTCTCTCAAGGAATCCATCCATCCTGATGTATGTACCTACTTCCTGTAGTTTTCTTTCAATCGTCCTTCTGCGATCTGATGGAGCTCTAATGGCTTTATACAATTCCCATTTCCAATTGATACTTTTTTTTTATCCAATGAATGTCTCGAATTGGAAAACGATTGCCATGCAATGGTCCTTAGAGGCAAGAACTTTGCAGAAAATCTGACGAACTCCTTTCCAGATCCTTTGTTACATCTTTCTTACACTATTTTACTCATAGACATTATTTCTATTTTCAGTCACGTGCGTCCCTTGTGTCAAGTTCGGATGGCGGTGTGTTGGCCGAAGGTGAGACATCCAGTGAAGCGTCTGAGAATTCCGATGGTCCTCCATGTGATTTGGGATTAGTTGAGCGATTGTTGCGTACTCATCCTGTATGGTTCTTGCCAGGCATACAACGTTCTGGAGCGGTGCACTTTTTGCAGGGCAAAGAGGAAGGGGTGAGTTTGAAATTTTTATATCCTAAATGTTTGCTCAAAAAACTTAACTTTTTGAAAGAACATGAAACAGGAGGAGTAAAATTTTTCTCTTTTTGAATCCTTTTCCCACTTCAAAGGCTTTTTGATTTTGTTTGGTTTTCATGTGTTTGGCATTGACAGTCTGGCATGTGGTATGTTGTTGGAAAAATCCTTTGACAGGCGAGTTATTTTCTGTCTCTGAAAAAAAAAAAATGAAAGAATGTCACCAACAGACTGACTTTTCCAGTTTGTTTGTTTGGAAAATACCTAGTAACTTTGCAACTCGTAGTAATTATCAATCAAAAGGCGGAAATTGCTTTTGTTATCGTTATTGTGTTGTCCTTGGAGGATGGGCGTGTGTTCGTAAGGAGCTGTGGACAACGGTGTTCTATAACAAAATTTAGATTCATTTTCAGTTTATTTGCATTCCCTCTTGAAAGTGTAAAACCATTTAAGTTCCTGCACTCTCTCGTTCTCACGTCAAAATAAATTTGGTTCAAAGGAAGCCTCTTAGTTTCATTGTCGATTTACAGGGTGTTCATGTTTTGTGTAGGTATCCAGTGAAACTAACAGGCGTTAAACATGCTTTATTTCAAAGGATGGTATTAACGAACACCCTGTTCTGAATCCTACTTTCTGGCTATTGTCAAATGTCTTCTGGTGTTTGCTTATATAAAACTTGTTCTGCCTATAGTTTTTGTCCAGTCCAGCAATTGCTTGTATATTCTTGTTTATTTCTTGTCCTCTTATGGCTGGAAGTTTGCAAGTGTTGTAGAATAGCAAATGACATCTTTTTGCAATTCAAATTGCTTTTAATCCAAAGGACAATGACTCGGGAGATAATATATTATGCATTTCCTTTTGTTTGCTACAAAGTTTTGAAAAAGCAAATGCTTTCTCTTTCTCTAAGACCGACCGACTTCATTTGGGATGGAGTCGATATTTTTTTGAAGGAAGAGGAAGAAGTGTGTCTGAGAGAAAATGTTCTGGAGACATGTTTTCGGTTTTGTTCTTTTGAAACTTAAGAAGCCTCTTTTCTTACAGTGATACAGTCCGAGTCGGACTATAGGCATGCATCAGTCATCAACAAACGTCTCCACCCATATTTCGCCCGCTGTCAAATGCTTCCAGCAAAGAAGCTCAATAACCAAATCGTAAATGGAACGAACTTGCATTTGCATTAAACATTTTTGGAAAATTGATTTTAAGTCGATTGCCGTCTTTTAAATTGTTGAAAATTGTCGAGTGGTGAAATCTCATCAGTTTTCATTCAATCCCCGATTGAACCTTAAAAACCATAAGGGCAGCTTGTGTCAATACTGCACCAAATAAGTCCGAGCGCCCAAAATTTTTCTATTTGCTAATAATGTTCATAAATAATTTTGTTTTGCGGCTTACAATCAAATTATTATTGAAATGGAAATCCACCCATCGGAATAACATACAATTTTTAATATCCGTTTTTTTTTTCACTCACAACCGCATCCGCACTGAACATACCAAATCTCCAATTAAAAAAAACCCACATTTGTCCAATTAAACCATCCAAATTGTGTGATTAAATTAAAAATATCATTAGCCATAAAACTGCGAACTGTATTTTATATTAAAAATTGAATACCGATTCATTTTTTTTTTTGCATTTCAACGATGAATTTTTCACCAATTATGAGTAGTAATTAAAGGAAATTGTTTCCTCCTTTTTTGTGACTGTATGAAAGTATCAAAAATAGTTAAAAACACGGTCGACACACCTGCTGCAGGGAATAGGTCGAGTGGCAGACAACAAAGGTCAGAGGCATGAATCGTAGAACTTCGTGTCGAACTTTTCGGAGTCTTTTTTAAAAGAATATAAGATTTAAAATGTCTAAGCTGTCCAAACCACTGAGGTCATTGAAAGGAAACTCTATCATTTGTGTAGCTTATCTTGACGAAAGAGTAGGGCATATGTTCAAGCAGCTACTATGGAATTCATAAGATAATTTGTCAAGTCAGTTGAGATGATCAAGAGTCAAGGATAGTTTAAGAATTTGTGAAGAATTTCCCCACTAACCCCATATCGTCCCATTGGTTGTCAAACTATCCGTTGTTAAATACTTGTGTAGGGGTTCGAATGGATTCAAATAATGTAGAGCAGCGTTTGAGGAAGCTCGCAGATGTATTTGCTGCAAGTTATATAGGATAAAATTGTATGATATTCAGCTTTCTCTATTCCTTGCTCACACAAAACACGATACAAGTGACGTATTTTATCGTGTTTTAATTGAAAATAAAAATTCTAACAAAAGAAAACTCAAAAAACAAAGCAAAACGTCAAATTTCACGATACACGTGACGTCATCAGAAAATGCGGAATGTCATACCATTATATTCTATATACCTTGTATTTGCTGTTGGTTTCTAGTTGTGCCAAATTGCCAATGGCGTATAATGCACATTTATTTATTTTTTACTTCTTTTCAAAACTCTTCTTTATCGAAGACCGTTTACGATACTGCAACCAAAGGTAAAGGGAGGTTTAACGCCCCACCTGAACCCAATTCATAAGAAGAAACGTGCTGACGCGTTTTTGCTTCTTCATAGTATATTGGACCTACAAGCGCTATGCTTGGATTAATAGACAAATAAAAACTAATGAAACAGCTTTTATTGAGAGAGAGTGAAATGGATACTGCTGGTTGGTTGGATACTGCTTTTAATTCGAGCAATCAGCTTAGTGGACGAAATGTTGTGATCCTATCAAATCTAAGATTATGTTGCTCACCTATTTGTAAGGATTAAACAGTTTAACCAATTCACCTCCTTTTTTGATTTCAATTCTAAAAATGAGCATATACCTTTGATGAAGAGTGTTGCTTTCTCTGTATCGATGGAATGTTGGAAAGGTAACTTAACTCTGCAAGAGTATTTATATACAGATTGCAATCAATTAACATAACAAACAATGGAATCGTTGCGATATGGAATGGAAGCACCAAATAGCACAAAATGCCAGTTATCCAACTCTCTCATCCTCAGCATTGTCCCTTCCAAGCTCTATATGTAATGGGGAAGGAATTTTATGCATCTCTCTGCAATATTATCTCTAGCATGTGTGTTCGAGTTTGAGTCCTTTTCAATGAACGAATGGAACTGGGGCCAAACCTCTACAATCTTCCATGTTGGATTCTGTGGATACAGTTTGTGCTCCTGGCTGGCACCGTTGGCACCACTAGCAACGACAAATTACGGAGTTTGAGGTGTGTTTCCATTGTTTTGGTTGGTTATTTGCAGAGCTTTACAAAATGATACTCGGATTCACGATCGTCATCGTTTTATATCATTGAATCCTCACTCCCTATCTGTTTTGTTTTAATATCGGAATAACACCGATGATGATGGATGGTCAGGTGTGGGGCGGAGAAAAAAAATGAATTAATAGATAAATCCCCTCAATGGAAGAGGATACAAAATTCCTAATGAATGTTGACGGAACGTAAAAGCCTGGAAATTTTTTCCCAACACATTTCAGCATCGATGATCATCGGTGTTAAATAAACTTTTTTTCTGTACTGAATTCTAGCTAGGGAGACAGAATAGAAGCATTAATCAATAAACCAGAAATTCACGGGAATGAATGTTAAAACTGCAGAATTAAAAACCAATCACTGTTGGAAAAGTATTTAATTGATTTTTTTTGTTCTTGTTCGATTATGTTAAAGCCAGAAGGGCAGCATATGTCTGGTGGATCGTTCCCTTTATCAATCATGTTGGGGGTCCGTAGCCCGTACAGAAAAAATTAAATACAATAGGCTGGTCGGCTTCTGTTTAAAAAGAAAGCAGACTGGACCAACTTCAATTTAAGTACAGTATTCACAATAATTAGCGCCAGATGTGGTCTGAGCGGTCATTAGTGATATATAGGGCAACCAAAAATATGCTCGAGCATGTTTTTTTTGGAACGTCGAATTTGACAATTGACAAGATAGAAATACGTTTCATGAAAAAACAAACATTTTGGACCCTATTCGTTAGAGCATATTTTAGCATATTTTGTTATAAATGCATATTTTTGCATATTTTGCTTTAAAATGCATATTTTGGCATATTTCATTTTTTTAAAACTTTTTTTTCGAAAAATTCGCGATGCTATTCAAGTATTTTATCCAAAAGTAACGCATATCACTTGTGAGGCCCACAGGCTCCATAGAACTTGTGAAACACTTCGAGGTCAATTTCCAAAAGTTGATAGTTTCACTTTTTCAAAAGTGTTTAAAAGCTCCGTCAAGAATAAGGGTATTGAAGGATAATGTACCGGAAATACCATTTCCTTCGCAAACGATTCCGACTAATTGGGTATCTTGGAGGGAAGCAGTTTACTGTGTAGAAATGTTTTAAAAAAAGTGGAAATCCTTTTCGAAACACTACATGAAGAGGAATCAGCTGCAATACGAGTTGTTAAAATTTTTTTTTAATGAAGTGGCATTAAACGTGACTTGATATTTTTCGATATTTCAGAAAAATTAGAGGGCTCAAATTGTTTATTATGGCAGCATTTATTCGTAGAAAAAAAAAACTGCATATGAAATAATGGCATTAAAGTTTGCACGTATAACTGGCGGATGATGTAATGTTTTCAGAGAAAGAAATTTTTAGTAAAACTGTTTTCCTTTATTGCAACAAAAATTTTAAAAAATATTTTTTTTTTGTAATTATTCTGGTTTATATTTTGATTTTTGATTTTTGGTATTTATTTAGCTTTTTATGTTTTTGTTTTGTTTTTCTTATTTGTTCTTTTATTTGTCTCTAAAGATATTTTGACCTCTGTTTTTTTTTTTTTGACAAGTCAATAAACTATAAAAAAAAAACACGAAATTTAAGATTTTTTTTACTATTTCAAAATTTTTTAGAGCATATTTTTAGAGCATATAATTGGCTTTTAAGAGCATATTTAAAGCGCTATAAATGGTTTTTATAGAGCATATTTTTGGTTGCCCTAGTGATATATTACGTTTATCAAGTGGAAAGGGGTGATTTATTTTCAATATGTTTACTGTCTGGCCTTAATTCTTTTCTTTTCAAATTCTTTTTTTTTCATTAAAAAGTTAAGAAGCTCATTAGACATTCAAGAACACAGAAGTTAAAAGTTCGAAAAGTTTTTTCTTTAGTAAACCTGAAAAGCTGCTTTCAAACTTTATGAAGGGTCTTATATTCTTAAATTGCACAATTCACAAATACATTGGCTTTCTAATCCTGCACTGTACATTTGCATTTAAGTCATGTTAAGTTTGTAACGAAGAGGAAATGCGCCTTGCAAGATGTTTGACAGATACAAAAAAGCCTCTACTAAGGTACTAAGCATAGTTAGTTACCCGTAGGAAGTAAACGATAGTGCACTCTTAAAAGTTCCTAAACGGTCAGCTTAAAGAAAAATGACATACATCGCGCTCCAGCCAACAAGTGCTGAGGGAGCCAGAAAGACCACTTAACCGCTTTAGGAACAACAAAGCCGCAGGTTGCGACAGCATACCAGTTGAACTGATCAAGTTTGAAGAACCATTACCACTAGGTATCCTTGAGGATACTGACAGTAAGTTTTTACAGATTCTGAAGTCCTTCTAATCTATCTTTTATCTTTTTTTTTATTATTGAGGACAATACTCCGCGTCCGTCGATCTGTTAAGGTCGAAGATTTTTGTTCTTCAACCGAACAACACGAATGTGGAACTGTTAGCAACACTCGGGTCATAGCAATGTTAGGGAATTTAAGAGCCAATGTTCAAAGACACCTGCTCTCAAACCTTCTCTTCTTCTTTGCTATAGGTAATGTTTATTCTGTGCTTTGGCTGAAAAAGAGTATCAAAAATACCTTTCGTGTGTGCTTCTTATTTTTATAAACAAAAAGACTATCAAAGAAATCATGATTGCTGCCCAGATCCAGTGGACTCTCTGGCCAGACTCCCTTTTTTTACTTATTCGATCGAAGTGATGAAGATGAATACAAACACTTCACCGGCCTTCACTTGCCTTTATGTTGAAACTGACGAGTTTTTAATAAATGTGTTGATAATTTTGCGGGCAAGTTGTATTAATGGATCTGGATTCTGGTCAATTTCGTTCCCAAACAATGTTAAATTCTTTATTCATTAGAAAAGGTTAACTGAAAGTTAACAGGCAAAGGTGTGATGCCTACCATGGTTCTAGTGCAGCTGTTAAATCTTGCTGAGGGTTGCTCCTGCCATTATTTTCTCTGCTCAGTGTCATGGTGAATGTGTGATAACAAAAAAAAATTCATCTAAATTTCGACTTAGTGTAATAATCCTAGTAGTGAGCAAACAATCCAATCCGTGAACTCATTTCAATCTGAAATTCTATATCAAATCAAAACTCCTCCACCTTCAACTCCACTTTCACCTCATCGTCACCCATTTCCTTTTCTTTACCATTTGCAATCAAATAAACAAAATTATCTATTTTCGGTTTCAAAGAATTTCCTCAAAACCGCAAAGGGACTCTAAATACGTCAGTTTAACCAGAACCACTTTGATTAATGTCTTTAAGATCTTGTGTCTTTTTTTTACGAGAACACACTTGACATCCCATTTCGTGCTTCGTCGCTCAATTTTTGAAATAAAATTCCAAAAACCTCCCACTGGGAACATTTCATACTCTCTTGATTGGTTCCATAAGAAAGTCGTTAGTTTTTATCCCTAATATACGAAGACGACATTTTTAACAAAGTCCCATATCCTTCGGGCTTCATTCAGCCTTCTATGTGTCATAATTAACTTCTCGCATTCAACCGGCTGAGACCAATTTCGACACAATGTGATGGCAACTCACCATCACCAGGTATAGTCCTTTTTACGCAGCCAAACGCTTTTATTGCCCGTTTTATGTAAAGAAGCTCATAATAAAACCATAATGCAATACATATTCAATTCACACACAATTTGTTGTTGTCTGCTCTTGGCTCATATGTTTTTATAGTATCATCATTGGACTCACTTAAGAGACCCCTTTATTTTTATTCATAAAACTCTCCACCCTTTCTTCCATAGTAGTCATTGTCGTCCTTGTCGTCGCCAAGGTTCGTTCTTCTAAGGACCCATTAAGATTGAAAGCTTTCAATTATTTTTGTGTTAATATTTCATTAGCGAGAAAACAGCACATACATATCTCCCACCAGGAACAAGCACACACTCAAACTCATACGGAACAGGATATGAGCAGAAGCAGTGTGTAGAAAAAAAAGGGTCCTGTGGATCCTCTGCAAATGAAGTGAACCAATGTTTGTCGTTCTTGTGGTTGTTTCCTTATTCCTCTATAGTTGAGCAAAAATGAGATTCATAAAAGGGAAAATTTCGAGAAAGGATGAAAAGTCATTTTCTCTTCCCCTCCGGCTTAATGATGATATCCAATCGTTAGGAAAAATTGCAATAACCTCTGTCACATAAATCTCCGTAATATAGTTCTCTCTTGTTGCTTGACTTTTTTTTCTGCCATAGTCTAGACCAGAACAGGACGAGCCGGCATAGAGCACTATTGTCTATTTGAGACTTTTGATGTGTATGGTACAGGACTGGCTTTGGGGGTTAAATTTTCTGTCATCAAAATTGTTGATATTGATTTTCAGAATTCGAATTTTATGGATTCTCTGGTTTAAAACATCGCTATAGCGAAAGAGCCCTCGGTCCTCAACCTTACAAATTTAGAATGGTCATTCTATTGAATACATTGATGAGGTTTATTGATTTTTCTGTAACCGCAGTGCTCGAGGACAGTTATGAATCCATCGTCCGTTTAAATGGTAGCCCCTAAAAAAAACGACTCTAGTAATAATAAACAATGATGACGATGCGCACAGAGGTAGTCAAAAGGAGAATACGGTCGTTATGATGTCCGCGTCTATCTGTCAGTTGATTTGTCCGTCTGAAGTCTGGAGTTCAGGTGATAAGCCCATTCAAGTGAAAGCCGTATTGTTCATTTGTGGCCATTAAAGAAATCCGTTTAATTTTTTTCTATTTCATCAATCCTGATGGCAATGTTTGGAGAATTAATTAGACTTCTGTTTCTTCTTTTTCTGTGAATGCGGGCTTTGAGGGTTTTATTAGACATTAGACTTCTGATGATTTCAATCATCTACATTTCTGAATGCTGGTAATTAAAGAACAGAATTAAATCAGTGATTCTCGAGAGTTTCAGAGATGATAACTATTGTATCTGTGCAAATTATAAACTTCCGCTGCTTATGAATTTATTTAATTAGACAAAATTCATACAGTTGAGAGTTCTTCATTTAACCAAGTTTCGTGTTGCATGGAATCGGGAATAAGTTCTTATATTGACATGGAACGAATGTACGTGTTCAAAGTATGGATGGAGAAGAGTTGAAAAATCTCAAATTAGGTCGCAGAGTCAATGTATTGCTCTGCAGTTCGCATTAGGAATGCCATTGATGGAGGAAGGGTGGAAATTAATTATTATTTTTGTTCATTTGCTATTGATGGAAGGGAAACAACGTTGTTTTGTTTTGTTGTTTTTTTTTTTATGTAAAACCTTCTGGCGGAAAATTAGTTGAGTATTATAATTCACCAGTAAGTTGATTCTTATTTATTGATTTCGATATCTAGTAAGAAATTGTTTTGGGTTTTAATAAAAAGATATAACTACTACCTACTGTGGGAAAGTGCAGTTAAGGCTTCGAAGCTTATGACTCAAGCTCGCAAATCGCAATACGGCTATTTAAATCCTTTTTTTCACTTAAGCCACTTGAGACCTTGAACCGCAATGATTTTGCAGGAAAACCCCTAAATGTAGGTGCTCTTGTTTCGTTGAGGTTTCCTCCATCACTTTGATTAGACGTGTCAAATTAAACAAGGAAGGGTGTTTTAAAAACAGGATCTGCGATTTTTCTTAAAGGCCCAACTATAATTTCTGAAGTGCACTTTAGCTAATATGTCAAAAGACCGGACGAAAATTTCCAAATTTAAAATTCAGCAATGAGAGAATTTAACCGTAGGTATTAGTAAATTTTGATGGAAAATTTAACGGACGAAGCAATTACATTATGGTTTGTTCATAGGGTTCGTGTATATTTGCTGATTCACTAAAACATGTTTGCTTAGCCTTAAGACTTTGAAATTTCCAAATTCGGTTAAAAATGTCGAAGTCGATACAACACCCTGTTTACCCACGAAACACCGTTAAGGCGTCAACCTTGTGGGATCAGTATTGCGATAGCTTTAATGGATAACAAAGCCTATGTAAGTAGTCGATTTGATGATCACTTATGAATACCCTTCGATAGTGGGCGTGAGGAGTTTCGAGTTTCGTTAACAAAGAGTGAACTCGAACGAGTAGATTCCGATTTTTTGACATGCTGTTTCCTTAGTCGCTGAAGATCGATTCTATTGACGATGTGTTTTAATAGGTTATGCATTCTTTTTCCTGATACTGTTTGTTTTTGAAAAATTACGATAACATTATCGATCGATCAGCCTTTCGAACTACTAAAATAGGTGAACTCCTTGGATTATCAACAAGATCCTTCAGATTTTGGTTTATTGTGATGGCTAAAAGGAATAATATTTTGCGCCCTTTTTCTTACAGATATCAGTTCAACTAGGCTTTTTCTTTAATATGCCTAGAACCAGTAATAACTTTTAACTATCACCTACCCCAAGGTCAAAATATATAAAGAACAATATAAAGAAAACGAAGAAACCAAAAGTTAAGAAAATCCTAAGCACCGTAGTTAATCAGCAAAGAATGTCGCAAACACACAAACAAAAAATCCTCTTAAACGTTATCCTCCATCCAAAGCAATTATCATCATCTCTAACGTTTATTGTGTTCTCGCTTAAGAAGACCTAAACCGGAAACTTCCCTCCATGCCATTTAGCCGACGAAAATTTCATTAAAAGTTATTGTGAATCACACATTTTGCACACTTTTGCTCCGAGCAAAATTAAAACTGTCGTTTTTTTTCTGTTGCCTTCCTCACTCAAATGATGACAGACCATTAAACTTGCAAGTGGGTTTTCGTTTAATAACATCAAACGCAAGACGATGACGACGACTGACGGCCATTCTCAATCTCCATATCCCGACAAAATCTTAACCTCTATCATTAGAAATGAAATTAAGTTTAAGCTAAAATAGTCAGAAAGACGCAAGCTGTGATTGTGTCTATACGGTTTAAGCCTCGCGGCAATGTAATTTTCATCCCCACTTGTTCAATGCAAATAAACTTTTCTTGCTACTTGACTTTTATGCGATGAGTGTTTGTCTGTCGCACTCTCGACAACACAAAGTAAACATCCGTCGTTGTCGTTCGTCTTGTCTCTCTAAATAACACGAAGCTTACAGATGTGTGTACTGTATCCACTTTTCCAGTTGATGTTTACGTATGCATTACATCAACCGAATAGATGAGGATGTGTGTACAGGGAACACACACATTACCAACTTAAAGGCATTTTGATTTGGTTCATATTTGGAATTCAAATCTTTGTCGACTATCAAATCGACTCAAGTCTATAATATTCAAATACACAAATCTTTCTGAAATGGGATACAAATTGATGAAATTCCAAGAGCGCCAACTGTTGTTGCCTTGGTGCCTGGAGGGCATGTTAGAGACCTTCAAATTATTTGGTGATAAAGGTTTTCGGAAAGGAAATGTTTTTTGGGTGATAGAGTGAGTGTCAGGGAATGTCGAGTGTCTTATGTCCTTACGTGAACGCCTTTGACTGTCGATTTGTTTCATGAATAAACAGGCAGTCACCATAAAAAAGTACACGTCTTTTTGATTGGTGTAAACGCCATCGAAAATATGGAAGACAAGATGGCAGCAAGTTTTTCTTATGTCATCAATTCATGATAAAAAATTGTAAAGTGTCTTTATCAAAAAGTCGCTGACTTTAAAATCACAACTGCAATAGAACGTCTTACACCCAAACGAACAAATGCCCCAAAGGACTCAAATTGTAAGGGCAGTTGAAACTCCACCTTTCAATTTGCTCCTCGGCCCCATACTTCCCTCCGCCAGCCTCTTGTCTATCATACAGAAAAGCAATACCAAGAACCAAATGCAATTTTGCGGTTTCGCAATGAATTTCCAATTGATTGAACAGAAAACTAAATTTGTACGATTCCCGTCCAGTGGTTTTAAGAAGGCTCCTGCAAGGGGCAGGACCTGTTTCCTATTTAACTCGCTATTTGCATACATTTGACTTTGTGTTGTCTGTTCCAGCCCTGATCAATCAATTTCAATCAGTTCGAAGGCAAGCTGTGAACATACAGCCAGGAAGTTCGGTCAATTAGTGCATACATCAGTGCAATACCAATAAAAACCCCATTTATCGGGATAGGGGATGGAAATAACTTTAGTTTAAAGAGCTTTCTGTGTGTAAACAACTCGTAATCGTAACTTGCCCTCTAGCGGCTTATCACATCGCCGACTGTATCGTATCCATTTGGATGATGGCCAAGTCGCATAATTTGACTTGCTTTTTCTCAGGCTATCCATCGCTCGCTCGTTCGCTTGTCTGTCACATAATGATTACGCTGCTGTTAACAGCCGCCACGCCAACATCTGTTGTTAGTTGGGTCTGTATTCTGTAATTCAGAATTGCGAGTTCCAGGATTTCATTAAATTTTATGACAGTTGAATGAGGAGACAACTTTTTGGGGTATTGCCAGACAAAGTTTATCTCTAACTAAATTTCATCAATATTTCGTGTTGGGTCCTTTCACTTTTTCGTCCATAACCCAACACGTTCCACATACATTATCTGCTTTTGTCACTCTCTTTGTGTGTCCAAAAAGTCACGCATCCATTTTGAAACAGCATATGCGGACAAACTCAAGAAGTCCAAAGGATGTGACTTTGCTAAATTATGATTATGTTAATTATTATTATTTGCCTTTGTTGTGTGTCGGCCGTAAAGTTCTGACCGAGTCCGAGGACGAGACGCACTCATGGACAATTGAATAATTCAAATTGTAATCTGATTTGACTATCTCTCTTTTATGGGCAGCATAGCAGCATGTGTCGAAGTGGACACTGGCTTGGAAATTTCCAGAACAATGACCAAAAGTGTTTCATTTCCATCATAATCGTAGTCGTAGAGACCTAGACGATACAATGATGATGATGGTGCGATGATGTACGCATTGGCAGTTGTTTAATCGAAACAATTGTGTTTGTGTCGTTCTGAGAAACGGCTAACGAGTGAGTTAATGCTGATGTTCTGCTCTCCATGAGTAAGAATAAATTTAATTTTGATGGGAATTTTAATTGGAATTGGATATTTTATTATACCAAATGCATGTAATTGTTGCAGGTTGAATGATTTTGCAGACCAATTATTATAAGGTTGGGCTTGGTCTCCTCATTTATGGAAAACAGGTGGTGATAAAGTGCAAACGTTTTCAACATTTATTGAATTAGCTTGTTTTGGATTCTTCTTTCTGAGCCCAAAATTTGTGGGCTTCCGTTCAAATTTGTGTTTTTTCACACAAATGGGTTTGACCAAGACAAAAATCCTCGACTATTAGGTTTGTTTTTTAATATGCAATTCTTCAAGCAAGATTCCATTGAAAGTCTTCGATCCATCCATTCAGTTCTCTCAATCGGTCCATCGTCCATTGTTAGTCGTGCTGGTATGTAGCAACATCTTATTTAAAGCAAATGTCATACAAGTCAAGCTCTTCCACTGTGCGAAAAAGCAGTTGGTTATCTTCGCACGGTAGCGCTCACCATTTACAGTAACGTTGCGACGTTGCTTCACATTCACACCTAAGTAGTGCCGCAAAATTTTCCACGTAGCATGTGGAGTAAAAGAGGCCCCGTTCTGAAAAACGGCGCCGAATCGATAGCTAGTGAGTCTGGTCTGCCTTTGGTGCGAAAATCACTCGATATCCATCCGCGCTTTTGGAACATATTTATTTCTTTTTACTGGATGGTTTGGAGTATTTTTAATTGTTCATTCACGAGTTCCAGACTTTGGTTTGGACAAAATTTAACTTAAAATCCAAAAAGTATGCAATGTTTTTTTATCTCTTGGTCTTGAGCATCAGTCATTCACTTTGCTTATAAAATTGAATCTTCAACGGAAATTCCTCTGAAACGTATATAAAGCTCGAAATGTCTGTTTTATGAAACTCTTCACTTCTATCCAAACATAAATAATAATACTCACAGTTCAATGTATATTTCATCCCCGAATGCACTCCAATAATTCCAATAAAAATCGAAATCTCATCCCGGACCATAATAGAATGAAAAGCCTTTTACTCGAAGACTGCTTGTTCACTTTCTGTTCTATCGTTTTATTTTTGTCTTGCAACCCCAAAATTGCTCGAAAAAGCGTAAAATCGAATTCCAACAATCTTTAAACAAAGTTTTATAAAAAAAATCGTCTTCTTCCCCATTTTTCTAAAAATAAACAAAAATGCTGAAAAGATTTCGTTTCCCTAAATTTATAACCGAATTTAAATTAATCCTTAAAGCTGAAATGGACACCGATTTCTCTTTCATGTTGTTGTTTTTTTTTTTTCTATATTCCATCCATGCATCGGCAACTACCGAAATGTCCTCATGCATTGGAAGGAACTTCTAAGGAAGAGATCCTTTGAAGAAAGGCGACCAGGACCATAAATAAATTCTATAATAAATGTGTGTATCCTTGCACAAGCACACACTGTAAATCAACTTGTGTTGAAGACAAACCAAACTTCTTTCATTTCGTTCGTAGGACTTCGACTTCGACTTCCTTACATATTGGTCGGTCGGCCCTTCTCCTGACCTCTTCTGTGTTGAATTTATGTTTTGCCAATAACAACCTTCTTCACCATCTCCATTTCACTCGATGTTCTCCTTCAGTTGAGTTTAGTCCAGACACGACACAACAACAACAACAACAACAAGAACAACAACAATCGAATAAGTATATTTTTAGGCATAACTGGTCGAGTTTAAGTTATAAACTTGGGTCTGGACTTATGGCCTAGAGCGAATTTTTAATATCCTGTTTCCATGTCTAGCTGACTCACTGCACTCGGCTGGGCTCTGTATATACTTGGACTCAATCTTCAGTTAAATATATATTTTTTTTTTTTGGTTAAAAAAAAGACTAGATAGAATTTCGTGTTAAAATTGCCCAAATAAAAATCAAGGAGTTGCCTTCGGGCGGGTCTCGAGTTGAAAATTCTTTTATTGAATTTCGCTACTCCTAACGACAGAGAATAAAATATTGCAGAGAAAGGATCGAAAGATAAAGATTGCGATGCAATTTGTGCAGGAAATAAATTCGATAAAAAGGAAGCTTTTATTTCTTCGGATTATTCTTTTGTTCAGAATGGAAAGGTTTGGTTAATTGAGAGATGCCAAAAGCCTCAATAGATTATAGAAATTAATTATCGACAAAGGGAAAGAACAATCGCATTTATTTTTGAACAATATTTAATTAAGAAAAAGGAAAAACAGCTGAGCTCAAAGGCACCAAAGCAGCTCATTGAGAAAAAAGTCTTCTGACAATCCACACCATTCTTTCTTTCTCATTGAGATGGAAACAATTTTTTTTTCAAATTATATCTCTCACTTACTTACTTTCTTATGGTGGCGCTACAGTCCAGGTCGGACTAGGGCCTCACCCAACAAACATCTCCAGCCAGCTCGGTCCCTAGCTAGCTGTCTCCAGTTTCGCACGCCATGTTGGTTCAGGTCCTCTACCACCTATGTGCTCCACCTGAGTCGCGGTCTTCCTTTTCTGCGACGTCCTTCCGGGTTGGATTCGAAGAAGGAGCATTATTTTCCATTCGCTCAACATGACCCAACCATCTAATTCGTTGGACCTTAACTTTTCTGGCTAGGTCAGTGTCGCTGTACAGCTCGTACTTGGTTGAATCTTCGTCTCCATTCTCCATTAATGCAGACAGGACTAAAAGTCACTCGAAGAATTTTTCTCTCAAAGCAGCCCAAAATGTTTTTATCGGATGTTGTCATGGTCCATGTCTCTGCACCATACATGAGGACCGGGATGATGAGGGTTTTGTAGAGTGTCACTTTAGTTGCTCGGGAGAGGACTTTACTACTCAATTGCCTTCTAAGTCCAAAGAAGTAGCGATTGGCAAGAGTGTTTCTTCGTTTGATTTCAGCGCTGGTGTTGTTATCTGAGTTGATAGCGGATCCCAGGTAGACAAAGTCCTTAACTACCTCGAAGTTAAATCTGTCTATGTTGACGTTTGCTCCAAGACGTCGATGTTGGTAGTCCTTTCTTGTTGACAGCATTAACTTGGTCTTGCCCTCGTTAACCGCTGGACCCATCTTCCTGGCCTCCGTCTCAAGACTCACAGACGCTCCACTGACATATCGCTGTGTTCTTCTGTCCGTCTGCGTATCCTATTAGCTGGACGGACTTTTGAAAGATTGTGCCTCTGGTGTTGACGTTGGAGCTTTGCACAATCTTTTCAAGAATGATGTTGAAGAAATCGTATGACAACGCATCGCCTTGTCTAAAACCTTTTTTGACATCAAAAGTGTCCGCTAGGTTTTTTCCGACCATGATGGAACAGCGTGAGTTTTCCATTGTCGTCTTACACAGACGGACGAGTTTTTCTGGGATGCCAAAACTAGACATTGGTATCTATAGACGCTGTCATCCGCGGCCTTGAAATCGATGAAAAGGTGGTAGGTATCGATTTGGAGTTCCTGGGTCTTCTCCAAGATCTGCCGTAGGGTGAATATTTGATCGATGGTGGACTTTCCGGGTCTGAAGCCACACTGATAAGGACCTATCAGTTTGTTGACGAAAGGCTTCAAACGTTCACACAGCACGGCAGACAAGATCTTATATCTTATACCTCTGTAGTTGGTGCAGTTCAAGGGATATCCTTTTTTGGGGATCGGGCATACAATGCTGAGGTTCCATTCATCGGACATGCTTTCCTCCGACCAAATTTTGCAGATGAGCTGATGCATGCTCCTAACCAAATCATCTCCAGCTGCTTTGTACAGTTCGGCGTCTAGCCCGTCTGCTCCAGCGGCTTTGTTCGACTTAAGTTTAGATATCGCTATCTTCACTTCGTCCATGTCGGGTGGGTGGAATTGTTGGCCTTCTGCACCCAAATTGAACGGTTCTGTATTGCTGGCGGAGTTTTGCTCGTCATCGCCATTATACAGCTTGGAAAAGTGGTCTTTCCATATCCTCAGTACTGACTGCGGTTCTATTACGATGTTCCCATGATGGTCTCTACAGGCTTCGGTCCGGGGTGTATACGCCCTTGAGGTTTTTTTCACCTTTTTGTAGAACTTTCGAACCTCGTTCCTGTTGTGACATCCCTCTATCTCCTTGATCGCGCGCTTCTCATGCTCCCTTTTTTTTCTTTCTGATAAGCTTATGCTCCTCTCTCCTTTTCTGCTCGTAGAGCTCACGAGCTGCTCGTGTCCTTTTTTGCAGCGCCGGCCGCTTTGTATGCCTCTTGTTTAGCTGCATGTGCTCGCCGGCACTCATCGTCAACCCAGTACCTCAGTAAATATCATCTTGATCTGCTTTCTGCTCTCTTCTCGTTTTCCAATTTCTTTCACTCAAGTTTCTTTCATCCTCCAAAACCACTTAAAATTCCATGTTCTATTTACACACGTTGCGAACATCTTTCTAACAATTTTTTCCCATTTTCTAAACGGTAGGCGGCTGCCACTTCTCGCACGAGAAATTTCTTAATCACACTTTAATCGCTTGCCTCTTAAAATCACAACCTCTTTAGCACCATTTCCCTGTCATTAACACTCATCTCTTGCTCTCTCTCTCATTAAACATTCCAGTTGCGTCTCTGGTTGTATTCTACGTCTGCTCACAAAAGCTCAATTTAATGTCTCCCTGCAATTTCGCCGACTGGCATTGCTGCTCAACGAACAATTCATAATTAAAAATTATTCTCCGTAATTATTTTCCACTCCCCAAACGTTCTGTTCCACAAAAAATAGCAGCTCCAGACAACGAACTACAACGACAATGCCGACCGACAACAACGACGACGGCAGCTCATCCCCTGCTTATGATGACAACTTTTCCTATTTCTTTATTCTTTAATACTTAACGGTGAACAATACGCAAAAATTATTATCATCAACTCCATCCTCCTCCCTCCAGCAAGAAATACGTGACTTATTGTTAACGCATTCATGAATTTACGATTTTTCCAAACGCACCGAGACCGACAAGTCAAAATACGCTGCTAACAGCCGGCAACCGGCGACGAGTGAAAGTGATTTTTGTATTCCCCCTTCAATTTTCCATTCAACAATAACATCCAAAATTACGACTGGCCAATTGTTATCACGGATTGTTTTATCCCCTTCGATATTTTCATTCATAAGGAAGGGTGGCTCTGCCCGTTCTCATTTGAGACGATTATCTGCTGTGTGTGTACTGTCTGCAAACTTTTGGATTTTTGTATCTTTCACATTTTAGAGGCGGCCAAAAAAAGAAACTCCAAACTGAAACTGGAGTATTGGAAATCATTTATCATCATTGTTATGCGATAAAAAGCATCGACTTTTAACGGACCATTTAACTCCTGCTGTCCTTTCGACTTCCTTAAACGGCCCAAAACTTATTTTTGTCTCTCTGTTTCTTTTTGCAGAACTTCATCGTTCGCAGTTCGAGTCAGCCAAGCACGATGGCTGTGTCGGTGCGTCTCCCACCCGAAACAGGACCATACATCGAGCACTACCTAATCCAATCGAATGGCGGCGTGCTGAGTTTGGAAAACTCACGCTTCAAATTCGACTCCATTCCAGCTCTAATTGCTCACTACGCCCAATGCTGCGACGAACTGCCAGTTCAGTTAATCTTGCCACGAGCTCTGCGAGAGGCCAACAATCGTCAGCAGCTCTCGTCGCTGGCTCTGCTGGGCCAGGAATTCTGGCGGTATCCGATGTCCACCTCGAATCAGAATGAAATCAAGTCGCCAAACTCGCTCACAGACACTTCGGGCATTGGCATGACAGTTTTCAGCTCGGCGACGAATTCACAAAATCAGCAGATGGCTGGGGCGGCAAAGCTCTTTAGCCCAACCAACCAGTTGGCCGGACTGTTTAGTCCATTGGGTACTCCATCAGACACTAACTCCAGCATGAGTAGTTTCACAACCAGCGGTGGTCAGAATATGCAACTCATGAGTCCCGAATCTGTAGACAGTGTTATTCTGACAATGTCGCCAGTCGATGTTAGCAACAATCGAGCTCTAGGAGTTGGTGGATCCGGTGGCGACAACAAATTATCTACATTCAAATCGACGTCACAACAAAAACTCTCCAACATGGACAACGGCATTAGGCCACAGCGTCCAACGCCACCAAACACTCTAAATCTGGGCCCACGGAAGCCTCCAGCTCCTCCGGTGCGATGGTCAAAACCTCTCACACCCAACAGCCCAGTTCCTCCAGCAGGCGACCACCTCTTTGCAGTCACAACTCCCACAACCTACTGCGTAGACATAAAAAATCAACAACAATTTGTCGAACTCATATCCCCACCATCAAACCACAACAATGCAACTTTCCAAACCTTCTCGAAGCGTCTGTCGCCCGAGGGCGAATGCAAGGACACGCTCTCATCGCAAGGCTCATCGAACAATCGCTGGAACTCACAAAGTAGCAAAGACTCGAATCAGAGCCAGAAGAAAATTCTCTCACCCGGCTCGAACACAGGCAGCAGTGGTAATGGCGGCAAGCAGAGGAAGATCAAGCAACGCAAAGAATCCAAACACTATCAGGAGTGCGACATACTCGAGAGTCAGCAAATCTATTGTCGCAGTGCTCTGGGTGATAAGATAAGCGATTATGAGGATCTATGGTCGCAGGATCCGAGCGAGAGGGCGGGATTGTTGTCGACTTTCCGCCCACCCGACGGAACGCAGGGCAAGAGGCCAGATTTATTGGCTGAAACTCGTAAGTTTTACGTTTTTTTTTTCTTTTACTGATTTGTGATATAATTTTGTTTACAGCTACAATTACATCCTTGAATTGCAACATACTCTCGCCTGCGAACTCAGTCAGCTCCTCAGCTAGCCCGCCCTCAGAAACTCCCACTGCCGCTTGCCCCCCAGTGACGCAAACGACAACAACGGCCGTAACAAGTCCCGTATCTGAGACCACAGCCGATTTGTTAAGCCCGCTTGATGCCAACAAGAATTTCATTCAGATTCAAACTGACGTTCAGTCACGAAGTCGATCTGGCATGGCTCTCCCGCTCAACAGTGATGATACCGGATTGAAAACGTCCGAATCGGATACAACGCCAACAGCTCAAACACCAGTCAGCTCGCGCAGCAAGCAGGGCAGTCCTTTCTATGCTGAGCCCGCCGATGCGTTGCGAGCTGCAGGACTGACTGCCAGCATTCTGCGTCGCAATCAGCGTGGTGCTCTCTTGCCGGCCAACCATCGCCATTCGGAACCGCCAAAGGGCGGACTCGCTCGCACGCCAGTCTGTCCGGTGCTGGTTCCATCGGAAATCGAGAAAATCGCTGGCAGTCTGGACGAGTTGAAGAAAAAACAACAGCAGCCATTGTCGAAACGGCCTCGTGGACGCAACGATCACTGGCAAATCGACAGCAGTTGGGAGTTTATGGGCAAGCACAACGATGAGAATGATCCCGATTATGGCGACTACGACTCCGAGGAGCAGTGGAGTGGAGTCCCAGCACAGAAAAACCCTAGTCAGTTAAATGGTTGTGTTGAAAACAAGGAAAACAGCAAAGATCGACCGCTAACAGTTCATCAAATAATAGCCAAGCGTCTGCCGGATTTGAATTTGCCCGAGCTGGTGCGGTGTTCGACGCCCCAGCAACAACAAAAAAAAGAGGCCAAATGTGACAATCAGAATGGCGGTTTTCGACTCTCGTCTTACGACAATGTCGAGAAGAATTTCGCACTGTCGTATTTCAATGGAATGGACTCCGGACAGTCGGACGATGGAACTGTCTTCTCAGAGCCATGGGATAGCACTCAATGGGATTCGTTTCTTCCTCCAGATGGTGAGTTTTGATTTAATTTTGGTTTGAGGCGATATGTTTGAACATTTTTATCTGTAGATTCTATCACATCTGAATCAATTCATCTGTCGAAGTGTCGCCCGACACTTTTGTCAGAGGATGACTCAACAATAATTGAAGATATTAGCAGCACCAAAGATAGTCAAGGCACCTTGAAGGCAAACCGGTCAAGGTATCAAACAACAAATAATAGTAATCAGAAAGTTGCAACGATATTGAGGAATCCCAGCATGAGGGATAGGGAGATTTTGTGTAAGTTTTTGAAAATTGATTTTATTTGACAATTAGACTTTAGATTTATATCACGAAAAAAGTGGTGCTTTTGGTAAAAGACCTTGCGACTTTTGCCTCACATATCAGTTATAAGCAATATTCTTACCACCGCACATTCTTATTCCTAACTATCCTATATTCACACCCCATGTATTATACCTATATTACCAAAATGTCAGAGGCCTTCGCACCAAAACTTCTTCTGTTTTCCTTAACTCTCAAAAACTTCCCTATGACATTTTTGCCCTCACCGAAACAAATCTTAATTCCACTTTTCTCGACCAGGAACTTTTCTCATCAGAATTCTTAGTCTTTCGTGCTGACTGTGATAGTTTTAATAATACTTCTACTGGTCGTGGTGTCCTGTTAGCTGTTCACAACCGCTTCGAAGCCAATCTGGTTAAAGTATCTCACTCATTGCCACTTGAATACGTTTGCGTTAAGGTATCATTTCTAAACGCAATGTGTTTGTCGTTTGTTGTTATATTCGCTCTGCCCAACCAACCCAAGCATATAATTCGTTAGTTGATGAAATTGATTCCCTCTATGAAATGACAGCTCCTGATGATGATTTCATAATCGATCGTGACTTCAACCTTCCAAACGTACTTTGGGTTCCATCTGAGGACGAATCTTCATACGTTCCTCATAATGATCTTTCTGACAAGGAATACCTTCTCATTGACCGCTTCTCTGACTCTGGTCTTTTTCAGATGAGCAACATCCCCAATTCATTACATAGGCAGTTGGATCTTATTTTCTCATCTGATCCTTATAACTCGGTTGTCACCAAAAGCCACCACCTTCTTTCTACCCTTGATCATTTCCAACCCCCTCTCGCCTTCTTTCGCTCCTATAATAATACAAATTTCAAAATCGATCCTGATGACTGCCTTGCGTTTCATTTCCGTAAATCTGACTTTATGCAACTGAACGACTTTATTAATCGGATTGATTTTAATCTCTTTCTTAAACCAAATACTCCAATCGATATTGCTCTGGCGTTCTTCTACACCGCTGTCTTTGACTGTATATTCCATTACGTCCCTTTTCAAGCCCGTAAAAGTTTCACGTCATCCCCTCCGTGGTATAATAAAGAATTAAAATCTCTTCGCAACAAAAGAAACGAATCCTGGAAATCATTCTTAATACCTAGCCTTATTTCTGATCCTCGCCGTTTTTATCAGTTTGTTAATGTCAAACGAAAATCAATTACTTAAGCAACTGCCCGCAAACATCCTTTGTCTCGTTGGTAGTCGATTCTTCAACGGTGAGAGAAAAAATACTTCTCCTCTGGTCCCGATATTCTCCCTGCTATCTTTCTCAAAAACTGTGTCAACACCCTTTTCCTTCCTCTCACTAGATTATTTCAACTCTCTAATTCTCAGTCCTTTTTTCCTATTACTTGGAAAGATTCTTTCATTTTCCCAATCTTTAAGAAAGGCAATAGGAATGAAGTTTCTAACTATCGTCGTATTGCTAAGCTTTCTTGTATCCCCAAACTTTTCGAAAGCATCGTCTATGACTCTATTTACTTTCATTGTAAATCCATCATCTCTCCTCTACAGCATGGTTTCCTTAAGGGCAGGTCTACTACAACCGACTTAACTCAATTTGTCTCTAATTCCCTTCGTGCCTTACAGAAAGGTTATGACGTTGACGTTATCACCACCGACTTCAGCAAAGTGTTCGATAAAATCTCCCATAAAATTATCAACCTTAAACTCAAAGCCTTCGGGTTTCCTCCTGCGGTTATCTCGTCGGTTAGTTCCTATTTAGAAAACCGCCAGTATAAGGTTGTTTTCGAATTCTACTTATCTGAACCTATCTCTGCCACTTCAGGCGTCCCGCAGGGTAGTCATCTGGGCCCTTTGCTTTTCGTCCTGTCTATCAATGATATCGTGAATATAATTCATAGTTCTGACCTTTCCATTTATGCTGATGATATGAAGATATTTAAAATTATTGGCTCTTTACCCGTTTCCCATTCTCTACAAATAGATTTAAACTTATTTCATACTTGGTGCTTGGTGCACTAAAAACTTGTTGGAGCTAAACATCAATAAATGTCAAACCATGCATTTCTCCCGCAAACGTTCTTCCCAATCTCTAAGAACTTACTATTTCGGTGATCTTTCCATCCACGATATAGGGATTATTTGTGACAAGGAGCTAAATTTTCATTCGCACATCGAAAACGTCATTAACAAGGCCAATTCATCCCTTGGTTTTGTAAAACAATGGCCCAAGGAATTTCCTAATAATGTGAGGCCAATCTTAGAATACGCAAGTCAAGTCTGGTCCCCATATCATATCACATACTCCCGTAGAATCGAAGCAGTACAGCGTCGCTTTACCCGTTTTGCCCTTCGCGGTCTCCCCTGGTCTGATCAATACTTTCTACCAGCCCTGCTGGAAGTGATTCAAATAAACACCAACTTACGTAACTTACGATCAGTTTCACTCTTCAATCTTCCTCTTCACCGCACCAACTATGGCCACTTTGAACCCATCTCTAGAATGCTACGTTTATGTAACAATGTCCATTTTATTTTTGATTTCAACATAAGTGTTTCTTACTTTCGTAGATCCCTTAACAACTTCTCCTTCCCATAATTTTTTTTAATCCCTCTATAGTTTTTAAGTTAGTATAAGTCTAGAATGTTGAAGTTTTAATTTTTAAGACTAAGTTTTAGTTTTGCTTGTATTAACCTTCATAATAATAATGTCAGGATTTTTGTCTTCATTGTGAAGATGACATGATTTGACTCATGTAAAATTCTTGTAAAGAGAACTTGACTACCTACTCATTCCTTTGTAGAAGTTCATGAATCATTTTGAAGGGTCTGGATAGCAATCGGAATACGTTGACATCCGATTTCCGTATCCGTTGGATCATCTGTTTTAATTGTTAATAAAATATTGCCTCATGATAAGAACCAAATTAGTCCCTTTTCAATAAACATTTACCAGCGCAACTTAATTCTATTGTCAACATTACAATGATTACAAAAGAAGTTGCATCATTTGTCTAAAGCCCAAAGACCAAAGTCCGTTTCTATTTTTAGTTAAATTCAAATGTTCCGATTTTTCAATGGAAAAGTATTGAAAATGAAGATAAATCAAAAATAGAAGAAGGCAGCTGAAAATGCCAACAATCTAATGAGAAATTTCCATCCATAGACAAATCTAAAAGATCATATCTGCAACAGACTGCACAGTAAACAAAACAAAATCAATCAGAACCTACGCTGCTGAAATGGGAATAGTGCACTTTACGTTTTAGACATTTTTATTTGAACAAAAAAATCCGAAACTCTGTAAATATTGGCTGGAATTTGATGGAATGAATCAAATGCGTATTTTCTAATCGTCCGTTTGTCGCCGTCATCATTTTCGCTCGGTCTGGATTGGGCATTTAAATTGATAATAAATATTCCTATAGAACAAAATGTGTGTGTCAATATTTAAGTATCACATGAGAAGTGTGTTACTATTGAAACTGAAATTGAGAAGAGGACAGCTTTGAGGTTTGATAAAAGGGCTGGAAATAAAAATGCATTTCGGGTGAAAACTGGTATGGTCAGGATTTTCTTCTATTTGTTTTTGGTGATGTGTTTTGAAAACTGAGTATTTTTGGATGTTTCTCGACATTTTGATTTGCCAAACCGCGTTTTCCATCCCATACTAATAGACGATTTTCGATTCGATCAGTTCAATCATTTATTAGCTATTTATGTTGGGGTTATTTGGAATTAATAGGAAAGATCTAGAGCGTTTTGCGTACAACAAACAGCGTTCCTATTATGAAGACCCTCAAGTGGCGCCTTCGAAGTAGCGTTCTATGTCACTTAAACTTCACAAGAACTTGTCAATGGTTTGGAAATGTAACTCAGGGATTGCATGGACGATGAAACCTCTAACCGCTTCCGTTTTGTTTAATTTCACGGGTCCCCAAAGTGAATAAAAGTCCAGAATGAAGAAATCACAGCTCCGACGCGGCCAATTGATATTGCCAAAACTGCTGATTTCAGCACTAAACCTTCACTTTCTATTTAAAGCTAAGACTCTCGGTTACAAGAGTCACATGCATCATAAGATGACGGGTATCTACGGGTATATTTGGAGCTAGCGAACGAAAACGAAAAGCCACTCTTTTTCCATAGAAATTAAATTAAACCTGGCATTTTTCTGACGAATTCTAACAAATCCTTTTATTGATTCGAATGTAGTCCACTTCTCAGTTGCTTTTTTCTTATTTTTCTTGTCAATCGTCAACGACTAAACAATGTCTGCATGGACCTTAACGTTTTGGAGAAACAGACAAACTGTTCAGAGTTTGAAGAAGTTATCTCTTTCACTAAATTTAGTCAGTCAAATCTTCTTAATACAAAACTCCCAGAGGCCACGACAAATACCTTATATTTCGTTTTCGCAGGAAATGCTCTAAACAAGTTTCATATTTCAAAACCTCCGCAGATCAGCGCAGTAAAGTGAGGAAAATGCCAAAATTAATCCAATAATGATGTTTGATGCTGTTACCGTCACACTTAGATCATACAGATCCATTGTGATACCCGTGACTATTGCTACTTAAGCTTATAAAAATCTATGTGTTCAGTTAATCAACCCATTTGGAGGCATTGATGAAGTTCAAAATATTATCAACTGGATAACTAGAGAGTTCTTCTAAGTCCCCGAAGAAATAATTATGGAGCAAATTCCTTTGGTGGGAAAGTGCGGGCAGTGATAGGAAGTGTGAAGTGTCTGCATGCACCTCCTCGTCACCGCATTTTCTGCATAGATCATCTAAACTGATTCTCATTTTTTTCTTGTGATGTAACATATTATGTCCGGTGAATATGCTTGCACTAGATCGAAGTGATCTCTTGTATATTTGCATAATTCTTTCCGTTCTTTGTTTATTAAAACAGGACCAGATCTTTGTAGTAGTGCCGCAGGTTACAAGAAGGTTCCACCTTTCAAGGGCCTTAACAGTAATTCTATTTGAGATTTCCTACTTTAAATAGCAGCATGTGGTGATGACTAGCTGAGCTTGGCTTACGTCAAGCGTTAATACTAATCTTGCTTATTCATCGGCTTTCTCGTTGCCTGACTACCGCTGTGGAATGGGACCCAGCAGAGTCTAATTTTATGCTGTGCGCCAAGAATCTTAAGCTCTTCGCAGCACCATGAAACAAGCTTTGATTTTACCTTAGTTGCTTTTATTGCCGCTTGGCTATCAATGTAAAAGCTGATATCGGACCGTGGTTTCGCCATCATTTCATTAATACCTGTTAAGCAGCTGTTGTCACTGTCAGGAACTCCATTTGGAAGAAACTACTGTAGTCTGAGAGACTCAGAATAGAAGCCTACACCTATATCAGTATCCATCTTAGAGCCATCAGTATAGAGATAGCTATTGACGACTCACTGGAGTATGGTATGTTATCAATTGTTTGTGAAAATCGAGTTCGGGTATTTTATAGTCTGTCGTAACACTGTGACCCAAAATAACTTTATGAAGGATCTGAGTAGACTTTAGTCTGACTAAATCTCAAGGCACTTTCGGCTGCAGATTCTTGAACAAAGAGATCTAGGAGTTTTTTTTTAATTCTTAATTGTTCTTAAAATTACTGCCATTCGGCCTATGAACTAAGTTTGTTTAATTTGATTTCATTATATTTTTTTTTGTGCTATTAGAAAATTTGAAAAAAAAACTAATGTCATTATCTCTTTTTTTTGGGGGGGTTTTTACTTACATGCTAGGGTCCTTAAAATAAAACTTAAAATTACCTTTTCTACCTACAAACTACTTAAAACTAGAACAACCACAGAGATCTAGGAGTTTTAAACTAAGAATGTCTTCCAGTCGCGCAGTTGGGATGAATCTCATTGGCCCTGTAATGCATGTGCACGCAAGTCTTTGTACTTTTATCAAAGTTTTGAGGTTCGTGCTCTTAGGGTATTATAACAACCTTAACGTTTTTTGACAGCTTCAAATTACATATATCCATGCTCACTGCCAATATATCAAAATCCAAAGTTATTCAGAACAAAAAATACATTCCTCTTATAAGTTCAATACCTTAAAATCCTGTTTGCTTGCATTATATGGTGTGAGATCAGCGACTACAAGTTGTCAAAATAGATAAAGCCTTTTGTGAGTTCTTTGACATCTCTCTTGTCATTCACAAATCACAATTAACTGTTCTCAAAATTACATATATGTTTGTATATTGTTTAGGTACATCGACTCTAAGGTTACCGATCTTTTCCTGGAATTAATTATTGTTGTGCGATTGTATCGTCATCGTCATTGCATGCTCCCTAAATCGAACATTAACCTCGACTTCTATTCTCAAGAAAGGACAGAAACATTGTTTGTAAATATTCCCTTCAATGCCAATGTGACAATTAAATCTTAAACCAGATGCTTCCAGTTGTACCTTTGTTTATATTAACATTCAAAATATTATTATGAAGAGTCTTATATTATTATCGTAATTAATTTACAATTATTAATTCAAAATTGATGACACTCAGTCTATGTGAAATAAGTGTGTCAACTGTTAAGTACCTACTTTGATGATGAATAACTCAATCTCTTAATCAAGACCTTGGATCTGGACACAATAGAAAACCAACAACAAAGACTAGTTTCTTTTTTCGTTTTTCTTTATTCACAAATAATAATTGATAAAGCAGGTTTCATTGTATATATTTAAGTGAAATCCAAAACAAATGCACGAGATTTTTCCTTATCACATTTTTGAAGACAGAGAGGGAGAGCCAGCTCGTGTGGGCAAAGTATTGAAATAATTTTTCCGACTTTGAAGATGACTTAATTAGATTTGAAATAATTGGGTTGCAGGACGTTTTTTTGCTTAGAATTAAAATGTTTCGTTGTGCTACTTCTTTTTTAACAGCTAATCGAAGTTACCTATTTTCTAGAGTACCTTTTTCTTTTTATAATGAAAGTAGAAAACAACGACCTATTTGAATGCTTCAAAATGTTAATTTCGTTGAGTTTGTGTGAGAGTTTGCTCATTCGAAACATAAATTTATGTTCTACATAAAGTTTTCGCTCTCATATGGGAACTTCCAGAATTCTTAAGTTCTATATAAAATCGCCATACTAAAGGAGAGATTTGTGTAGATCATAAATTTATGTTCCGAATAAGCAAATAGACCTAAGTTAGGTAAATTGCATTATAGTTGAGCCTTTATTCACTCCTGAAAGCTGAAAGCTATGGCAAGAAAGTGGGGATTTAAGAGTGTATTGTTTTGACGTCAACAATTATTCAAAAAACAACATTTTTAAATAACACAATGCACACAAACAGAAATTATCTTTGTACGAATTATCTTTTTGTGTCAATCAGGTTGTGACGAAATGTCGTGACTGTTCTTGTTAGAATTCAGAGGACACCATGTCTGTTTTTAAAAACACAGTCCCGACATTTCGCCACAACTTTTTACTGCAATTGAGCTCATCCACGTTTTCCAAGCTTTATGATGTACTTGATAACTTTGACAAAATTAAGCAATATTGCCTTTGCTTAGAAGTTGTAGACGGGTCTGCTCCAGATCTAGACTTAGGCTTTCGAATAAAAGCGTAGAATTGGTTCTGGATGGTCATTGCTGGGCTTCTAGTATAATAAAAACTAGCAAAAGGGGTTTAAAGTAGCTAGGTTTCTTGCTTGGTCAGATTTAATGTAACCGCAGACAAATATTAATAATTGAATCAGAGGGTTGGGTACGATATCCCGATTTTTATAATCCTGATTTTCAAAATCCCGATTTTATAATCCCGCTTGTAAAAATCCCGATTTTTATAATCCCGATTTCTTGTAATCCCGTATTATATAATGCCTTTTCTTATTATCCCGCTTTTCAAAATCCCGCTTTTTATTATCCCGTTTTTACAATCAAAAGCAGTTGCTTTGTTTTGAAAAATCGCGCGATTTTTCAAAACAAAGCAACTGCTTTTGATTGTAAAAACGGGATAATAAATCGTGCAATTTTTCAAAACGAAGCAATTGCTTTCGATTGTGAAAACGAAAAATAAATGAAGTTAAAAAACATGAGTTTTTTCTAATAGCATTGATTATTATAACAAAGAAAACATAAAAGAAAGTAGTGTATTCATTCCAAGAATCAAAGATATAATATAAAAAAACTTGCACAATGCACAATACTAAATATTAAGATATCTCTAGGTACATAGGTAATGCATGTGGTGATGCCCAACCATTTGTTGCTACAACATAGCTTAATTATAACAGGAAATCCTTAAGCAGCGTCTGTTAACGCTAGATTTTGTAAAAGTAATTGAAAGCAGTTTTCATTTAATCCAAGAGAACAATTTCATGCATTTTTTTAGTCTTATTTTAAATCTTTTGAATACCGGTTGGCGGGATTACCGGGATTTTAAAAAGCGGTATTATAGCTGGTCGGGATTTTGACTAAACGGGATTTTAAAATTCGGGATTTAACAAAAGCGGTATTTTAGAAGACGGGATTTTAAAACTTTTTTTTCGGGATTCTTGAAAAACGGGATTTTAAAAAGCGGGAATCCGATACGCTCCCGAATCAGACGGGCCTTCGGAAATCCACGTTTTCTTATAACTCGCGATTAGATTTTCTGGTCCCGAACCCAGAACAATTGTTAACCCTAAATTTGCGGTCCAATCATAGAATAAAAATGATTTGTGGAAAACTCATTGTCTTGATTCGTCTACCTGTAGAAGAATCAACTTCTCCCATCTGACCAGTTATACATTAATTATTTAAATTAATTCGCGTTATGTTTTTAAAAATCTTACCTTTGATAGGCTAAAAGTTACCGATTCGCACTAAATTTAGCTTTCGGAAATAAGTAGACTCCTAAACCCACGACCGTGGATTTATGTGAAGATTTCATAATTAATAAAAAAAAAAATGAACAAAGGAAATAAGATGCGTAGTTGCTTCGGCTTCTTTGTTCCTTAACATCATTGAAAAATGTCCTTCCCTCAAAAACAACAAAAAAGTCGAGAACGCATAATGCAATTCTCTCTCATAATTGCATCATTCACATTCATTCACACTTACCCAATGTTGTTATTCACTTCCTCTGCATTTTTCTAATCAAAAACAAAGCAAAACAATGATTTGCAGTAAAATTCAACTATAATCGATCTTGCTGCTCATTCTGCCTGCAAAGCGATTGTAGAAAATGTACCGCCAAATTGTTGATCAAAATCAATTACAAATTAAATCATGACACATTTATTATTTGTCACTCTAGTGTATTTTTTTTAAAGCAAACAAAAGACGATGAATGATGCCAAGGATGTTGATTTTTTTTCTAATAATAAAGCCTTTTTGGTTGATTTTCTGGCTGTGGCTGCATTCATTGATAAAATACAAGACCAAATACAACAAAATGAAAACAACAATTATAATTATTATCGCTTATTGACGCCACTTAAAGTTCGCACGCTTCGTGTTTGAGACGCGTGCACAGACTTTTCTAATAGTTTTAAGAATGTAAATATTTACACTTTTCTTTACGTGTCGATGAGAGCAGATATTATTCTCCTTTTAGCTTCCTTATCGGTTAGTTTTGGTTGTCAGTTTATTGATTATTGATTTGTTCCGTCTGCTTTGAAACGACCAGATATTCTATCATGGTTCTCATGTTCCCACAATTTCAACCTTAACGACATATTTTGAAACGTTTTATGGACTTTTCTGTTTCTTTTTTTTTATAATATAAGAGATACATATTTCCATTGGGAGTTTCGAATTTGAATATTTAAAGCCTTCTACAGGCACAGAGTGGTCAAGTTGTTACAAAATGATTTCCTAACAAAACTCACCTTGTGGTCCCAATCTTGTTTATTATTTTTTACCCGATATTAACACGTCCAAAATTGCTTTTGAAGATTGAACCCATTGACTTACTTTCAAGACATTACAAAAAATAACCAGCTGTCAATGGTTTTTTGTTGGGAACGCACAAACTGGCAACTCATTCAGAACAAAAGTACAATGCTGTTAGTGTTCCGCTTCAGTAGAATCAACTCGACCACTGACAACGAACGCACGTTACATTACACGCCTCTATGAAGTAATCATAGGTACTGACAAGACACATCACAGATCACACAAAAAACACACTACACAGTTTCTTTGAAATTGAAATAGACAGTAAATTAATTGTTCCTTTCATCCAGAAGGTCACTCCAAATGTTTGTTGTCGGCTATGAACACGCGTCATAAGAAAGAAAAACCACTAATACTCTAAGCTGTGAACATGTTTTCTCCCAAAAAAGGTCGTTCTCTACAGAAAAGAACAGCAAAAAAAAATTATAACATCTGAATTAATTAATTTTTCAAGATATCCATAAATAAATATTGTGAATGGTTTATGTTTGTTTTTTATCTTAAAATCGAAATGTTGTCGCTTTAACATATTTGTTATGTCTTTCGAGGCGTGATCTAATGATGATCTCTCAACGCTTGAGTTACAGGTTACAGAGCTTCCAATTTCGAGGCGCAATTATGTTCAATTAAATGTGACGAAAAGAATGACAAACTGAAAGGTTAAATTTGTGTACAAATATGCGGAGGTGTGCCTTAGACAATTGTAATATTGAAGAGTGAAAATTTCAATTTTGAATGAACTCTTCAAACAATTCATTCCGAATTTCAATACCTACCGAAACATGTTGGAAATATTACATCAGAATTTCACGTGATGCAAACAAGACTTTACAAATCGGCTTGGTTTCGAAAATATCCCATTTATTAGTAGTCATAAATATGCAGTCTTCTGGTTTTAATCTTCTAGGCCTGGATAATGATCCATTGTCCTAATCCAGCGCGTGTCCCATCCTAACTCCTAGAAAATCATATTTCACAAGGCAAACGACTATTTCTTGGTGTTATAAAATAAACACGGTACCCTAACTGTGTTTTGTTGTCACGTGAATTAAACGTGCTAAGGATAACTACCTGGAGGTGCCACTTAATCCTCTTTTCTGTTGAAATAGCATGTTGCAAGATTTTTTGTCCTGTTTCATGGAACATCCAATGGAAATAATTACCAAGAGGACAACAACTATTAATACTTTCTTGTAGGATGATGGCCGAACATTTTTATTTGTTTTATGTCTTTTGAAAGCTTTAGTTTTAGAGGGTGCCGTGCAATAACGCCGAGCGAAATAACGCCGAATTATGAAATGCGGCTTTATTTCACTTTACCAAAGTGAAATAACGCCGAATTTTCGCACTCGGCCTTATTTCACTGTGGCAAAGTGAAATAATGCCGATTCGGCTTTATTTCACTTTGTTAGCTTTAAGTTTTTTAGATTTCATCAAGTGTGAATGGCATTTTCTATACTTTATAATAAAAAAAGACAGTGAGCCATATGCATAAACGGTAGTAAATGCTTTTACTAGTCAATTTTTATAGTATTTACTTTTTTTCGTATGCATAAACTTCAAGTAAATACTTGAATAAAAGCTTTTACTAGAAGTAAAAGTATTTACTAGGTATGGATGAATTTTGGTAGTAAATACTTAAAGTGGTATGCATAAAAACCTTTTACTACTAGTATTTACTTCAATTTTTACAAGTTGCTAAAGAGCAACTTGAACATTTGCTAGTAAATACTTTTGGGTGTTTGAAACGAACATTTTCATTTGCAAATCAACATTCAAGGCGATCGGTTCAATATTCTTGTCAAATAGCCGCGTTTTTGCACATTAATACTGAACAAGTTTACAAGGATTGCACACATGTGGAGATTAAAAAACCTCACTTGCATTCTGAGAATATATAAATCGAAAGGGATATGCATCCATCAACATTCCAGCCACCTGTGCTGTAAAAGAATGTTTTACAAGTGTTGTTTGTGAATGGCCAGGTTCAGTTCATGTCTCCAGGATTTGGAAAAATAGTTTTCTTGAACCAATTTAAAGAAATTCAGTTAACACAGATCTTTTGGCAGATTAGGGATATGGAATCGCCACTTGATTAATAACACCATTTATAGAAACCCAATCACGAGCAAGGAGAAATCATACAACAAAGTTACATACAAAAGAGAGGGTCATCATAGAGAGATGTTTTGGTCAGCTTAAAAGTCGATTCCCAATATAACAAAACTGTATACGGGTGCAATTAAAAAACGTGGCAACTCTAATAATGGCATGTTTTGTTTTGCATAATGTTGCAAAGTATTTAAATGAAACCCGACAACTTTGAAGAAGAGGACAGAGGAGTTAAAAGCTAAACTACCAACGACCACGGACGCAGTTCTGGTTTCTGGTGCACCTGAAATCAGGAGATAGGGGCAGCTGCGGAGAAATGATAGATTTGATCAAAAGAACCGAATGCACCTCAAGCATTTTGACAGAATCTAACATACAATTATTTTCTTTTTTGTCAAGATTATGAAACAACCATGCGACGTATGAAGATTTATAATTAAAAAATCAATAACAAATACTTCAGCTCAAAGTGATGAAATCTAAATACCTAATTAAAGCAAAGTTAAGGTTTTTCTTGTTACTTTTTTAGTCTAATTTTCCATTTCACATTATTTTTCAATTGCAGTGTAAGTAAATGCCTGAGTCTTCCGATGAATATGTAGTTTTTACTTGGATGAATTTAGTATTTACTACTAGTAAATGCTGGCTAGCATTTACTTTTTTTTATGCATACCAAATGAAGTAAATACTACGAATCTGAGCTTTTACTTGTTGATCTAGTATTTACTTGAAGTATTTACTACTAGTAAATACTAGATTTTTATGCATATGCCCCAGTGTTTTAGAGGTTGTCTTCTTATTTTTTTTTATAAATTCGCCAATTTTGGTATTTACAAAACTGTTTTATCAAAAAATTTATAATATGTAATTTGTACATATTCCTGCTTCATAAGTATTTTAAAAAAAACTTGATCTTAAGCTCAGTTAAGATAACAGAAGTCACATGAAGTGAAAGTTTCCAGTATTGGTGGAAATTTAAAACTATTTAAATAATGACTATGCAGGTACCTCTACGTCAACAACAGAGTTAATAACTAAATATTTCAGTTTCTTTCAAAACCATGTACATAATTACCACAAAAGAATAAGATTTTGAAAACAGTTTTTTAAGGCTGTTAGAAAAATTTTACGGCATGGGCCAGGATTTTATAAGATTTTACATTTCAGTTAACAAATGAAAATTGAAAATAAACAAGGATTTTGAACTTGTAACAAAAAATATAGTACAGGTACAAATGCCAGCGAGCGTAGCGAGCCAAAAAAATGTTGCCCAAAAGAGAATCAATTTGGGGTGTGAAAATAAAAAAATTCGCGCGAATTTTTTTATTTTCACACCCCAAATTGATTCTCTTTTGGGCAACATTTTTTTCGCTCGCTTCGCTTGCCAGTTAACCTAATTGCTCTTGAATGTTCCGAATCGACATCAACCTCAAATAAGAGTGCAAAAAGGAGCTCTAAATGAACCATTGAAATGCAGCTTCTGCTTTCAAAACCGTTTAATGCATAACAAGATGTGTGGATGCCTTTCCAAATTAAAGAAAGCGGCAACAGTTTTAAACAATGAAATGCTCTTCACATTTTGTCAACAAATAATAAAAACTAAGAGTGGTCCAATTAATTTGTTAGACTTCGTTTGTATTTGTAGTAAATGTGCTTACACGAATTTAAGATATTTCTTTTTTTGTACCATTTACATTTATTGTTTTTACATAATGTTGACAAGTACAAATAAATTTTGTGAATTACATTTTTTTTCATTCGGGGCATTTGTCCCATAAAATATAAAAAAAAAATATAAACCACAATACTCGGTAACTTTTGTTCCAGCGTTGATATTAGGTTAAGTCCAGCTTAATTTCTCTTTTCAAAAGTAAAATAAAACCGGCTTCCTTGTTTTCTCTTTCTGGGCTTTATTTCTCAGTTGGCATTCGGCGTTATTTCACATTGTCGAAGTGAAATAAGGCCGTATGCTGAAATTCGGCGTTATTTCACTTTGGTAAAGTGAAATAAGGCCGAATTTCAGAATTCGGTGTTATTTCGCTCGGCGTTATTGCACGGCACCGTTTTAGAGCCTTTATTAAAGTTCAACTCTATGTTAACAATTGTTTGAAAATCAGAACCCCCTTTGGAGTGATTGAATTGCCTCGATGTTAAAATTTAACAAAAATTTTTTGTTTTTGAATTTTTGTTACCAAAAACAGCTTCTAAACCTCTTCGTGGTGATTTCCCTTCTCTATAGAAAAATCGTTTAAATTGTTTAAATCGACTAATTACTCCAACAATATTGTAAGCCGAAAAATCGAAGACTTATGTAGATTAGACCTTTTCCCTTTTTTCAAACAATCCGAGTTAGTCCAAAATTGACCACTATCTTTAGAAAAATCTACTTAGGATTAAATACTGATTAAGAGAGATTAGTTTTTTTTTAGTTTTTCGGTTCGAAGTTTGGATAATAAAAAGGCAACAGCAAATTCATAATTTATTGCGTTTTGAAAATGGACTTATGTAGAATAATAAATATAATAATTCAAACATACAACATACTAGCTTATCCCCGCGGTTTTACCCACGATAACCCGGATAAAAAGTTGGCTTTGTCATTTTGTTGACTTAAACTACCACTACGGTACTACCTATGGAAAACATCATTTCGATCCTTTGCGCTATCCAAAATTAAAACAAATCTATCGGATAAACTATGTGGTATCGAAGACAGTAATGTATCTGTGTGCTAAATTTCATCCAGATCTGTTCAAGAGTTATTAAACAACAAACTTTCACATTTATAATTAAGTGTGATTTGAGGGTATAAACCATACAATCAAAAATCATACATACGTTTTCCATTTAAGGGCCCTCGAATATTCAAGTTTGACATTATAAATTCATATTTACAGTTTTCATAATTCCCCTAAAGCCATTATCACCTCGGTTATTGGATAAATTAACTGCTGTTCTTGCTTGACTTGTAAAAACAGCAAACTAACTAATAATCTGCATGATAATAAATTTTCATGACGATATCACTCCGCTTTTAGTTAAAATTATTCATAGTTTGCTTTGTTACTAAAGGGCTGTTTGTTGTTGTTTTTTATTGTTTAAAATTGCAAACTTGATTAGCAACAGCCTCCTTAAAAGAACTTATACACGAAAACGTGTAGGATTAAAAACGATGATTTAATGTTTTTTTTTGGGAAATGTGTAATAATAGAACTACGCAAAATGGTAAACATTTGAGTCTTATTTATTTTGTAAAATTGTCTGCATTGTTATTTTTCCAAGTCCAATTGTTCAAACATCCAATATGCATTCTGTCAAACTTCTTCTGCATGAGCATGACATTCTTTTGTTTACAGCATGACTCCACTCCATGTGTCCTTCTCATCCCCCAATCTATAAACATTGAATACAAAAAATATGTATGTTGTATCAAACATGCTGCTTTCATAGTTCTCTCGACACATCCAACCGTTGAAAATCAGAATATTTACATTATTATTTTTTATCTCAGTGTGGTTCGCTTCGCATCATATGATTCATTTCCGATAAACATACAATCATAAGAATTAAACAATACGCAGTTAGCAGTTAGAAAAACAGAAATTCAAACAATTTGGTTCGGCAGCGTTGGATGGAGCATCAATTGAGTGAAACTGCATGGAAATCCCTTAATTAAAGAATTTCGGTATTATAATTTCTTCTCGAGACGAGGAAAGCATAAACAAAACAATTCTGGTGGTTTATGCTGAAAGATAGATATTAATAGATTTTACGATGTAAAGTTGGCATACGCAGCACGTTTTTGCAGTTACGTTTCAAGGCTTGAATAATTAATGTGAACATTTATTTTCACAGTGTTTTCGAAAATAATTTAAAAATCACACGCGAAAAATGTTGTTTGCTAAAAAAATAGTTTTGTGTAAAGAAAAACCTAATGTTTGATACTTTGGAATTAGGCGATAGTTTGTTGACAATAACAAACAAAAAAAACCAATCTGCGTCACATAAACAATTTTTAACCCCAAGAATTAAATTTGGTTTGGTCTCGATTTGAAAAATTAATTTGACTTTTGGACTGTTTACCGCATATTTGCATGTTTTTTTTCAGCCATTTTGAAAGGTCGACAAAAAAAACTACATATTTTGGAAGACTGATAGCAAACCAGAATTTAGTTTGCTCTAATGCCTTCCCAAACTTATGACGAGATCATTTTTTTTTTCAAAGAGATAACGTTTTTCGCGATAATTGATTATCAAAAAAATTGCCAGCACTATCCCCAACTAGTTGTCTTTCAAGGTAATCAAAAACAAAGAAACAAATTTATGTTTCCGAAACATGACGCTTGTCGATTAAATTTTGACCCAAAAGTTCAGTACTTCTCATGAAAAATAATGTATGTCTGATAAAAACATGGGGCTCGTTCTTTTTGTTGAAATTCCATACCTTGTTTTCAATGCTTGTATTTTTATCTCGAATTTCAAAAATTCAAAGAAAAAAATGTCAATATTGATCCAAAACCAATTGAGGGCAGATAAGAATGAAATAGAAAAAAGTTACGAACAAATATATAGAGTAACTGACCTGCCACATAAAACACCTATAAAAGAGCATATGGACTAGCGTTATAGAAAAAGAACAGAGCCCACGAGCACGACTTTATTATCAACCACACAAATTCGAAAAGGTGGTATTTAGGGATGTAACAACAAACGACTCCATCATACAAACAATATCTAATGCAAGTTGCGGCGGCGCGTCGGGTCGGTGGTGTTGTGCATTTCCGCAACCCCTGAGAAAGAAACTACCTAAAAGTATAGTCAGCTTTGTAATTTTGAAAAACTCGAGTAGGTGAACCCAAAATTGTGGCATTCGTAGGACTTCGTCATTTTTATGACAGCTGCTGATAGGGTTTGTGTTTCAGTTATAGTATCGCTAGTAAAGTTGAAAATGTTAAAAATATTTTGGGACAAGCGATGAAGTCTTTATTTATAAGTTTGAAAGATGAAAACGTCTTAAATCTTGAAATCCATGATTCTAGAAAAAACCAGAACAAATCTGTGTTCAAATTGTGTGGGATGGGTTTTAGCAGTTTCTGAGTCTAGCAGCCAATTTAATAAACACAGAATAGCGAAAGATTAACCCTTATTCTGTGGATTAAGTGGAATGCTATAATAAAATAAAATGTCTCTCAACTAACGTTTACTAATTTATTCCACCGTGGAGGGTGGTTAAGCGAAGGAATACAAATTTTTTTTTTTGTATTAATGACAAATTTTAACCCATGAATTAAATCTGTTTCCATGGATTAGTTAACCTGTGGAATAAGAGTGGACTAGGCGTTTTTATTAATACGGCTGTAGTCGTTTCGGGTAGCTTGGTTATAGATTTTTATTTTACACAATGGGACTTAAATGGCATAGTCGGTTTCTGCGACATACTTACGGAAGTTAAAAACCTATAGCCATTACATTTTCTTTTTGGGATTTTTTGCTCTTTCTTTTGAGATCCTAAGTTCTGACCCATATTGCATTTAATTTGACACCTTTCTCAAACAGTAAATCTACCTCTCAGACTATAATCAGGTAGCTCTGTCTCTTGTGTCCGTCACTCACAGCATAAAACTTCTAGGTATATCACTCAACACGCTTTCTTGTTCGCCCGATCGCTGCCTACACCAAAGCCAACTTCTCGACTCTCATGTAGATCATTGTTATCGTTCAAACTAAATATTTACACTATGCCGCTATAAACTACTATTTTTCTATTCTGTTCTTTCGCCGTGCGTCGTCGTCGTTGTCTTGTTCGTGGTCGCAAGCCAGCAAGCGAGTATACCCTCTTGGTAGGGCTAGCTACGAGCTCAGAAGTGTTTTTGCCTTAGACGCGATAAGTAAAATCTAAAATTCGCTCCGTGTGAATTTTTGTCTGTTTGTTTTGTTTATATTTGAATTTCTTTCAACATCCGAACAGTTTTTTTTTTTTTAGTATCCGAATGTTTGCAAAAATCGTACAGAAAGTCCTTTGATACTGAAACGCCCATAGTTGTTGTTGTGTCGTTAATCGCGTCGCGTTGTGTCGTAGCTTCAGCTCAGTGCGCTGCAAGTGGGGCAAGTGCCGATGAGAAACTTTCGATTTCGACAATTTGTGCTATCGGGCAAAAATCGTTTCCACATAAACCATGAGCTGGTTCAGAAAGTTGTCAAAGGCAAAGCTCGCGAACCCAAATAGTTGTTGCAATTGTAGCAACACCGATAAATCTTGTGATTGCAAACATTGCTGTTCCCATCACAACCGGCCACTGCACTCGAATGACACTAAATCGATTGATTGTCAAACAATGTTGGCGTCGTTGTGCAGCAACAAACTCGAACTGGTCGATCCGGAAGATTTCTTTCAGGATCCTGATCATGTTCGACACTACAAAGAGGAAGAGCACTTTCTCCAGATCATGTCCGAATGGGAGATCGTTGAGCATCCCCAACGCATAACTGCGAATTTTTTCTCCGCCGATTTCGAAGAGGAATTGATTCAATCAAAAACACAACAACAATCGGAGAAGTGCGCCAATGAAAAAGAAGAAAAAAGCGATTGTGAATGCGATGGGGAGTCGGAGCCAGAAACTAGTATGATGTCGTTGGAAGATCAACTGGCTGCTGCAGTTGCATCCGAGCAAGAGTGCGTGCGGTGGCAGCGGCGATTAAGCGGAATATTTTTCGGAGAGAGAATCGAGACTGGTATTTGCATACCGAAAGTGAATAGTGATTGCAAGTCGAATCGCAAGAAGCGGAAAAGAAGACGGAAAAAGGGCATGGCGATCACAGAAACGTCGAAGAAAGACCGCCAGATTGCTCGGGCAATGTACAAATCCGAAGCAATCTCCAACTCGATAATGGGAGCGTTAGAACAATGTTCCAATTCGAACGGTTGCAGTGATATCGATGCAATTGGTAGTGATGGATCGTCTTCGGTCTTGTATAGTGGAGATGCTTACGATATTAAGCAGTTTTTTCGTCTTGACGATTGTGGAAACATCGTTTTGTGTATAAAACATGTTGTCGAGGTGCAGGGCTATGAGGTGAAATACAGCAAAAAGTATTGTCCGAAATATGTTATGGGCGAGTGTGCGGAAGAGACGTTCTGCCAGCAAAGGGGTTGGCTGGTCATCTTGAAGAAGATCTTGCAGTTTCTGTGGAATATAATTTCTGGTAAGATTTTCCACTTCAAGTTTTTTGATGAACTTATCTTTGTGATGGAGGGATTACTTGCAATTTGAAATGTAAACTTTGCTTCTAATTACTTTATGTCAAATCAAATAATTTTCAAGCAGTGAGATTAGAAAGTTTGTTTTTGCGAAACCTTGTTCTATTAATATTTGGAGGTTGTTACTATTGTGAATGCAATTTGTTGCCAATAGATATTTGAACCAGCACTTTCTCGAGATTTATTTGGAAATATAAACCGTCTTATTCCCTCTAAATAACATTAGGTTATTGAAAACTCAAACTGATCTTCCGCCTTTAATGATGTCATTCTCATTTTGGAAAAGGTTTTAGTTTGAAGTACTTTTGTTTAATTTTTTTTTTTTGATTAAATGTATTTTTTGTTGTTATCATTTGATTAAAAAAATATTTAAGGGGAACCACTTATAGTCACAGTCATCAAATTAAAAATACAAAACAAAGTTGTCGTTAAGGCCATGTAATGTAGTTCTTGAATAATACTTTTACTGGACAGTCTGTCTTCTGTTCTTCATATTCGTGCAACTTGTCATATTTACGAACTCCGCTTTGATTCGTATTTTGCTTTGTAATATAGTCCCCGGTACGATGAGTTCGCAGTATTCATGTTGTAAGTTCTTTTACCGAGTCAGTGGTGCCCGATTTATTTGTTTTTGCTTTGAAAGGTAGGCATCTTGTGTTTAAAGTAGTGGCTTTTTATTGAAATTTTTTGTTTAAGCCCTTAGGGTCCGTGGAAGAACTCTAGTACGCCAGGTACTAACATTCTGAACTTCGTCAAAGCCTCTAAATGGCTTGACTAACTGAACACATAGGTTTTTCTTATTAGCTTGAGTAGCAATACTCACGGGTATCACAATGGATCTGTATTGATCTAAGTGTGACGGTAAAGACATCACCTGTCAGCCCCTTAACCTAAGCTAACCTAGGGTCCGTGGTGTAGTGGTTAAGTACGTTGTTTGTTACGCAGAAAGTGTAGGTTTGAATCCTACTCGTACCTATACTTTTTTTGTCTTTCACTGATGCCTGCAAAGAACTGAAGAGGCTTCCATTTGAGATCATGAAAATAACTTCAATTCGTTCAATATTTATTATTTTTTTTAATTTCCTTGATTTTTTTACAAGGAAATTAAAACATTTATGAAATTTTTTGGTGTGCAACATTATTAAGACATTGCATATAAACGTGTTGACGAAATTTCTAAGAAAATGGGTAAGCCTTTTTTTTTTGTTAAATAAACCCAAAAAGTAAGTACTACAAAAATGGACTTCTTTTCCGATTTTTTTGTTATTCAAGAATTTATTTTAAATAAAATCTTGGAATGCAATACATATCACTAAGGGTAATGTAAAGTTTAATTGTGCAAAATTTTAACAAAATCGATAAAGTGGAAATGAGATATACGGTAATAATCTAAAAATCAGCCGCAAAGTCCCTAGTATTAAAATTTCACTTCGCTACAGGGCCAGTAAGGGGTATAGATAAAAATCTGAAAAAATTAGAGGATTTTTTTTTATTTATTTGGAGACGATTGAGCAGATGTCTTCATTAATTTTCGAAAAAAAGCAAATAAGAACCACCCTACAGGATATATGTACTTCGTTTTCCCTCATTTAACGCTAATCCCATTTTTGCCGCTTCTGTCTCAATTCTCACAAAGGCGCCATTGACATCACGCTGTGTTCTTCCCATTATATCAATATCGTCGGCGTAAGCGAGAAGTTGAACAGATTTTTGGAAGATAGTGCCTCTGGTGTTGACGGTGGAGTTTTGCACTCTTCTTCTCATGAACGATGTTAAAAAAATCGCACGACAGCGCATCGCCTTGTCTGAATCCTTTTTTGACGTCGAAAGATTCCGTAAGCTCATTGCCAACCTTGATGGAGCAGCGTGAGTTCTCCATCGTCATTTTGCACAAGCAAACGAGCTTGGCGGGGATGCCAAAACTAGACATAGCTTTATACAGTTCGTCTCTGTAGAGGATCTTGAAGGCGATGTTAAGTAGACTGATTCCTCTGTAGTTGGCGCAGTACTCCCTGAGAATTGGAATAGAAATACGGGAGCCATACGAAATACCACGTTAACGTTAAGTTTCGTTATTTGTTTGTCATTGGCCATCGCTTTCATTCACGAATGAATACAAGTACATTTTCTTAGCATTGATTTCAAAAGTGAAGTTGTATTTATCATCGTGAACCTCATTCGCCCCTTATTTCCCCTGTTTCTCTTGATAAATTATTCGTTTTCTCAAATAAATTTTTATTAATTATTTTGAGTAGGTACCTACCTTTTAACTTATTTTTTTTTTACCTTTGAGGTTATCCAAGTATTATGCTGATGTGGGTTCACTTTTTCGTGTACCTACAGATATTCTGTTGTATTGTCTAATCAACTTACAATTCTAGATAACAAGAAAAGAGAAATCTTCAATAAATTACGCTTTACAAAACTTAGAAATCTTGATTAATGATCCGTAGTATTCCGCCTTCGAACTTTAAAACAATTACAAAAAGCATTACGAAGCTTCTAACAAACAAACCTAATAAAATTTTTCCATCTTCTTCTCTTTAAAGGTCATCCACGTAACAAAGTCAACCCAATTGGCGGACCCGGTGACTCAGTCCGCTGCTACACCCTCCAACTAGCCAGTGATAATAAATCAACATTTGCTCAAAACATTGAGAACTTCATCTCGTGCACAAAAGAATCTCGCGAGGCAGCTCCCCAAGTTGTGATGCGAAATATGCGTCAATTTATGAACGGCATGAAAAACTACCTTGTGAAACATGGCGAAGGTAAATTCCATCAAGAAGTCGAAAGTGCTCGATCGCGTCTCAAGTCCGATGAGTTTCTCAATTTGGACGCCATACTCGAAACTGTGATGCATCAATTGGTTGTGCTGCCATTGCGTGAACATCTCTATGGGATGTTTGTCGATTACTATACACGCACCGAAGATATCCAACTGCTGGCGCAGAATGTTAAATACGCCTGCGGTCGTACAGCCAGTGATTTTGGTATTAGGTCGGCTGTGGCGCCACCCACGTCCACGGCACTGCATCAGATTTCGAATTTGTTGTTGCGTTTGCAGGAGGCCGAATTACCACTGGAGAAACTGGACTTATTCTTGTGTATTATTTCGTCGATTTTCGACGCGACCGGATGTCCACGCGGCCAGCAATTGGGCGCCGATGATTTCTTGCCAATATTAGTATTTGTTGTGGCCAAGTGTGGGTTTGTGGGCGCCGAGATTGAGGCGGAATTTATGTGGGGACTGCTGCAGCCGGCTTTATTGAATGGCGAAGCTGGCTACTATTTGACGGCACTGTGTAGTGCCGTGCATGTGCTGAAAAGCTTCATGGCTTCGGATAATGAAGGAACTGGATCTTTAGATGTAAGTTTTGTCAAACTTTCCTTCCAATAATGTGTCTAATTTCTTCTTCTGTTACAGTGGCGTTCATCGTCATTACCAGCCTGTTCATCGGTTTTGCGAGTGATCATACCCGACGAATGCAATGGATCGCTTCAGACTCGCACCCTGCCCGTTCGACCGCATACCACAACCCGCGAAGTCTGCCGCATTATTGCTCACAAAGCCCGCATTACCAATCCCCAAGACTACGCGCTCTTCAAATTGGTCGACGGTGAGGAGACCCTTCTCACTGATGTTGAATGTCCCCAGGACATTCGATTGGCTGCCAAGGGTAAACACTGCATGTTGGCTTATAAGCGAATCGACGCCAAAATCGCCTGGCCAACTGCTGCCCAACCGTCGTATGCTTGAGGAAGGGCATTCGACCACAACCAACACAACCAATCCGAGAGGATAACAAACACTGGCAATCCCTAGAATGTAGTTCTCTTTTTTATCAATTGTGTATAGTCTTAAGTGTTTTGTTTTTGATTTATTTTATTTTTCATCATCGATTTTCCATGACTAACATTGATTTTTCATCTTCTTTCTCTTGTAATCAACGACACAACTATTATAACATTAAAGTTAATTACAATCGAGTATTTTCACGGAACAACTTGAAGCATATTTTGCTGTACTAATAAATCGGTATTCAAAAATCAGTCTATCAAAGTAAATGAAACTTTTTTTGAGTATATTATATATACAAGTTACAAATCATAAAAAATACAACATATATCCACTCATTTCATTGAATTCATACAAAAACATATATTTAATCATTTAATCTATAATTATTATAATATTCATCAAACATTGCGACAGACCAAGAAACAGATGTATAAAAAAGAATTCTCTACTCAAACAAACATAATCTTAAATTAAATAAAAATGAACTCACAATCATCTAACATTAAAGTTATGATATAAAATTAATAAGTAATTTGTATAATCTATAATAAAATATTACTCTCTTAATAAAAATCATATTTTAATTGTATTATGTACAAAAGCAAAGCAGACAATTTTGTTATCTTTTTTTCTCTTTCAACTAACATCTTCTTCGGAGAAACATGCATAGCTTGGAATAATGCAATTTGAACAAGTCCGGTTCTTTTAAATAATATTTGTTCTTCGTTGTCTCAATCTTTTCTTTTTTGTAAAATTAAAACCTTGTAATTATTTTTTTTCTTTCTTTAATTTTTAAAATTAATTATGATATACGTTTTTTATTGATTAAAATTTTAAGTTTTACTTGTTTTTTTTTTTAGTATTTTACAAACTGAGAAATACAAAACAAAATATTAATTTTTGTTTAATTTTCTTTTCCCTTTTTAATTGACTCTAAAAGATTTTTCAGTTAATTTCAGTAAGTACTAGTCGTAATAACGACTTCAAAGCAATCGGCTGTCATTTGAAAAATATTTCAAATGGACCCGTTTCGGATGTGTTCTTTTTATCTGTTGACGGAATAATGTATTATTTTTGGCCTTGCTAGTGTCCTAGATGGAGATTCTTGCGATATTTGAAATTGACGAATAGTCATTATAGCAGTTCACAGAAATGATTTTGATTTTGGAAGAAGTTGGTTAAGCTATGATTACACGGTCAACGAAATCGGTCAACGCGTTGACTCTCTGACGTAAAAATGACGTCACAATCTGTCCCAAGAGTGTCACGTCGTGTGATCGTCAACGAAAACTGGTGTCATTGCGTTGACCAGCGCTTTGGGATTGAGGATGCAGTGAGTATACAGCCCTATGATGGTAGCCGATCGGAAGAAAATTTTATCCGATTTGTACGAATTTTTCAATTTTCATATGATTTTAACCCTTCCGACAGTAAAATCGGACAGATTTCCGAAAAAAAATCTTAGGTGCGTTGAAAATTTAAAATACATGCGATGCTATGCAGTGAACTGACAAAATATTTGCGACGCATTGTGATTTGCGCTTTTTTTTTCTTTCCGATTCTCCCGATAGAAAATTAAACGTGAAAGATTATCCGAAAAATATAAAAACCAAAATTGAGTGCGTTGTTTGTTGTCAATTTTTCTTCTCAAATTCGGGTACCGTGAATACAAAAATCTTCCGATCGGAACTTTTCTCCGATCGGATATTTTTCCGATCGGCTACCATCATAGGTCTGATAGGCTGGCTCACATAAAATGTGAGTGCTGGATTCAAGTTGCTGAAGAGCTTGGGATCGAAAATGTCGATAGCTTTGAAGCTAGAAATAAATGGAACGCCCTTCGAAGCCTCTTCAAAGCAAATTTAGGCAAGATCCGAGGCAAAAAATTGGGCCAAGGAACTTCGGAAATAGCGACCGTGTCATGGGCCCACTTTTCCGAAATGATGTTTATTGAGTCTCCCAAAGTGTTTCAAACATCCGAATCAGTTTCAACATTGCCTGGCCTGGTATTTCCAAAATAATTTCAAATTATAGTTAAAACGTAAACGATGAAAGCTTAAGGCTACTTTACAAAAGACTGCGACCAATAGGAGCGAAGAATCTGTGGAAAATGTTAAAAAACGGCAAAAAATATTAATTTTTCTGCGTATTAACGCTCTTTTCTCAGGAAGTGCTTAGTCAATATTGAGCAATTCTTTTTGTGCTGGTTAAATGATCCATTTATCAAGAAGGCTTGAAGCGATATAATATTAAGCTGCGACCAATAGGAGCGAAGCGTCGGAGAAAAATGTTGCAAAAACGGAAAAAAATATTCATTTCTGAAGGCTTCTATTGTTTGCTTGAACACGCTGTTCTCAGGAACTGATAAATCAAATTGAAAAATTCTTTTTGTGTTAAATATATACATATGTATATGGAATATATCAATTTTTAAGGTATACAACGTTACGGTGCAAATAATAAGAGCTAAGGATGAGTGAAAAGCATTGCTAAAATGTGGAAAATCATACATTTGTAGGTTTCTTACTTACTTACTTAAGGTGGCGCTACAGTCCGGGGTGGACTTGGGCCTCAACCAACAAACCTCTCCAGCCAGCTCGGTCCCAGGCTAGCTGTCTCCAGTTTCGCACGCCGAGTTGGTTGAGGTCGTGTTCAACTTGCGCGCGCCACTTGAGCCTTGGTCTTCCTCTACTGCGTCTTCCCTCTGGGGTGGATTCGAAGACTTTACGGGCCGGAGTATTGGTGTCCATCCTCTCCACGTGACCGAGCCATCTGAGTCTTTGGACCTTCACTCTTTTAGCTAAGTCAGTGTCGCTGTACAGCCCGTACAGTTCGTCGTTAAATCTTCTCCTCCATTCACCGTTTATGCAGACAGGACCATAGATCTTACGTAGAATCTTTCTCTCGAAACGGCCAAGTGCGCTCTCATCCGTTTTTGACAAGGTCCATGCTTCTGCACCATATAGCAGGACGGGGATGATGAGGGTCTTATAGAGCGTCACCTTAGTTTTTCGGGAGAGGGCTTTACTGCTCAATTGCTTTCTTAGCCCGAAGAAACAGCGATTAGCAAGAGTTATTCTTCGTCTGATCTCGGCGCTGATGTCGTTGTCCGTGTTGATAGCGGAGCCAAGTTATACAAAGTCCCTAACTACCTCGAAATTATATGCGTCTATCGTGACGTTTTGTCCAAAACGTCGGTGTTGGGAGTCCTTTCTAGATGACAGCATATACTTTGTTTTGCCCTCATTGACCGCTAAACCCATTTTTTCAGCCTCTGTCTGTACCTATACTCGCAAAAGTACTGTTGACATCACGCTGTGTTCTCCCAATAATATTGTAATATTCGGCTTGGTCCGACAATTAAAACTTATTCACTTTTTTTAATAAAACACAAATTCACTTTATTCAAATCACTCACAAACTTATTTATTCAACACTTTCAATTATAACTTTGCAAACACAGTATCTTTACTTTATCACAGTTCACAATCAATTAACTCTTCGCCGCCAAACGGGCTATTTATATAACAAAAATACTTGGTTCTAGAAACTACTATATTGGTTCTTGGAGAAGCTTGAATGTTCCAGAAGCTTACACTTACAAACAAAAATACTGGGATTACTTTTTGTAGGGGCTAACGTTCTTAATGCTAAACAAAAAGTTTCTCTTAATTACTAGGTATTGCCCCTCACAAGTGTTTACTACTACAATTAAACGATATTAGAGTTATAGAGATAAGGAGTAAGTAAAGAGAGTAAAAGTACATTAAATATAGAAAGAGATACAGAGCGTAAGAGAAATAAAGTATACACATTACAATAGAAAGAGATACAGAGCATAAGAGATAAATAAAGTGTATACACATTACATTGCCCCCTCCTTAGGATTGATCGTCCCGAACAAATCCATCATTCTCATCACCACTGTAGCGATGTAGTCGGTCGCGATGTACGACTTTAAGTTTACCTCTGAGTCCTTTTTGTATCCGGTATACGACGTCGTTGATTTTGCTAATCACTGTATATGGACCTTCCCAGTCCCGTTGAAGTTTCGGTGACAACCCTTTTTGTCGATGGGGATTGTAAAGCCACACTCGATCTCCTGCTTGGAACTCTGTTGTTGTCGCTCGTATATCGTAGCGTGTCTTCATTCGGTCACTGTACATCTTTATTTTTAACCTGGTATCGTCGTGGATCTGAAGGAGTCTTTCTCTGAGGTCATCCATGTAGTCATCCTCCGCTTGCGGTTCCGACGTGGGACATCCAAATTTTATTTCGCTCGGCAGTCTGATGTTCCTTCCCATCAAAATCTCAGACGGTGTATGGCCAGTTGAGCTATGTCTAGATAGATAGATAGATAGATAGATAGAATTTGATTTATTATCTTTTTCCAAAAGTACAATTTACATAATTTTTTTACAAGAATCTTTAAAGCATGGCTTTGCCGTCTGCCCGTTGAGCTATGTCTTGCACTTCGATACGCCATCAAAAACAGTGGAATGTGTCGATCCCAATCTCGCTGGTTGTCGTCCACAACTTTGCAAAGATGTTCCTTAAGGGTTCGGTTGAACCGTTCGACCATGCCATCAGATTGTGGGTGGAGTGGTGTTGTTCTTGTCTTCTTGATGTGAAGACGCCCACAAACTTCCTGGAATATGTTTGATTCAAAGTTCCTCCCCTGGTCGGAATGCAGTTCTAATGGAACACCGAATCTGCTCACCCAGTTGAACACAATTTGGTCTGCGACTGTTTTGGCTTCTTGATTCGGTATGGCGTATGCTTCAGGCCACTTGCTGAAGTAATCCATGACGACCAGAATATAACGATTTCCATTATTTGTTTCCAGAAATGGACCCGCTACGTCTATTGCAATCCTTTCAAAGGGTGATCCGACATTATACTGCTGCATTTGGCTGTGATCGGGCCTTTGGGCCTTTGGTGGCAGCACAGGTATCACATTTTCGGCACCACTTCTCGACATCTTCCCTTGCATGTAGCCAATAGAATCGTTGTCGAACCTTTTCTAGCGTCTTGTTTACTCCTAGATGGCCTCCCGAAACTCCATCATGCATCTCTCGAAGAACGTCCATAATCTTCGATCTCGGTAAGACTAGCTACATTACATAGGACTTTCCATCTGCTGATTCCCACTTACGTCGAAGGACACCTTCTTGGACATGCAACGAGTCCCACTGTGCCCAATAGGCCTTCAGAGCCGGACTTCTGTCGGAGATATCAGCCCATTCTGGTTTTTCCTGGTGTTCCTTGCATGCGAGGATGGGTTCAATATCTGGGTCCTCTTGTTGAGCCTTCCTCAACTCGTCGTTGCTCCAGCCATAAATGGGATCGGTTCTGGTTCGTTGGACAGTAACCACTTCTTTTTCTTCTTGGCGTCTGCAATGCTTACAGTCTTGCTTACATGGTGCATCAGCATTTGAGTGAAGCTTCCCCTTCCGATGTTGAATTTCATAATCGTACGTCTGCAGCCTCTCAATCCATCTCGCCACTTGACCCTCTGGATTCTTGAAATTCAAAAGCCAGTTTAGTGCTCCATGATCGGTTCGGAGAAGAAACTTCTGTCCATAGAGATATTTATGGAAGTGCTTTGTTCCCAAGATCAGTGCAAGAAGTTGTCTTCTGGTCACACAATAGTTTCTTTCTGACTTTGAGAGTACCTTGCTGTAATAGGCAATTACCTTTTCTTCACCATTATGTACTTGTGATAGTACGGCACCAATCCCGACATTGCTGGCATCAGCGTCAATGATGAACGGTTTTTCGGGAGTCGGATAGGTCAGCACTGGTGTATTACACAAGCGTTGCTTGAGCTCTTGAAAGCTGCGCTCGAACTCACCTGACCACTTGAACTGCTTTCCCTTTTCCGTTAGCTGATGTAGACTCTTGGCGATCTCAGCAAAGTCCTTGACAAAGCGCCTATAATAGGTGGCTAGACCCAGAAAGCTTCGGAGTTGATGTTTGTCCTGTGGTGTTGGCCAATTTTTCACGGTATCAATCTTATCAGGATCTGTCTTTACTCCTTGGGATGAGATGATATGGCCCAGGTATTTCACTTCGGTTTTGAAGAGTGAACACTTTTCTGGATTGAGCTTGAGGTGGGCTTCTCGAAGTCTTTGAAACACTGCTCTCAGATTTGTACAATGTTCATCAAATGTTTTCCCGTATACGATAACGTCATCTAAATAGACCAGGCAAGACTTCCATGTGAGTCCTTGCAGGACGCATTCCATAAGGCGCTCAAAAGTCGCTGGAGCATTGCACAGTCGAAAAGGCATCACTTTGAACTGCCACAATCCGTTTCCTGTCGAGAACGCTGTCTTCTCTTTGTCTTCAGGATGGATTTCTACTTGCCAGTATCCACTTTTCAAGTCCAACGTTGAGAACCATTGTGCTGCTTCCATTGCGTCCAGAGTATCACTGATCCTAGGCAGAGGGTAGCTATCCTTCTTGGTCACATAATTCAACCTTCGATAGTCTACGCAAAAGCGGGTTGATCCGTCTTTCTTCTTTACCAGGACCACTGGAGACGCCCAAGGGCTTTTAGAGTTTTAGATCAGACCCTATTCTTTCATGGTGGTTATCAGTTCTTCAACCTCACCTTGTTTGGCTAGTGGAAGGCGTCTTGCAGGTTGACGGATCGGCTTTGCATCCCCGGTGTTGATTCGATGTTGAACCAGTTGTGTTCTGCCATATTTCCCTTGCGATGACGAAAAGATGTCTGCAAATTCTTCGAGGAGACCTTCTGCAGTTCTTCGTTGTGGGTGGCCAAGATTAGATGACTTGAGAATGTTCGTCTTTATGGAGTTCACCTCTTCGAACTTCAAGGTATGCCTTGGCTCTTCTTCGTTGATTCTTGTTATCGCTGATACAGATTCGCATTGTCCGACAATCTCACCTTTTCTAAGCTTAACTTCGTACGGCTTGATGTTCAGTATTCGTACGGGAACCATGTTCTTTACAGGTCTAACAAGAGTCTTCCCAATGGTGACGTTTTGGGAGGACTTTACAGATGCTGGTTCGACCATGAGGTATCGATGGCTTCCAGGCTTACCCTTCAATTTCGTCCACACGAATACTTCTGAAGAAGCAGTCAAAGTGAGATCTTCTTTAATGACGGTTTTCACAGATAACGAGGTCTCATACGAGTGGATCCCATAGATCATCGGAATCTCGATGTTTCGATATTTCAGGACTTGGTTCCCGATGTCCAATATCACTCCGTGATCTTTCATGAAATCGACGCCGACAATGCACTCGTCGCATATATCTGCTACCAGGAACAGGTGAGAGAATTCCAGCTCTGCCATCCGGATCTTAAGACGTACCTCACCATAGACTTTTGCGGCTTCTCCAGTTGCAGTCCTTAGACGATAGCTATTGGTGTTGTGGAGCCATGTCTTCTTAACGAGGTCCTGCCGTACAATGGACGCCGTGGCACCGGTGTCGATGGTAGCCACACATTTGTTGCCGTTTATACTTGCGTCCACGGTCAGGCTCTTGTTGTCACGTTTCGGATACCAGAAACCAGCTTCTGCCCCTCAAAGTTGAGGAGGGAAACAGCTTCGGAAGCAACGTTGTTGGTGTTACTTTGACTTGTTGAGTAAGTTCTGTTTCCACAGTGTTGACATGAGGTTCGTCTTCGCGGTAATCTGCACTGTCGTTGAAGATGCCCAGTCTTGTTGCAGTTCCAGCATCGTGCTGGTCCGTCTCGCTGACTCCTTTCCAGAGTAGCCTTCTGACAAGAGCATTCTTGGACTTCCAATTCTCTCACGCGATGCACGTTTTGGGAAGCTTGTTCTGCGGCTTCCATTGTTAGAGCGAAAGCCAATGCTTCTGGTAGTGTTTGCTTTCCGACAGTGCGAATAGCCCTTTGGAGATTTATATCGCCCACAGCTCTCACAAAGGCTTCAAGAGCAAGTTGATTTATTATCTCGTTGCCAGCTGCTGGGTATGCCAGGTGAACCAATCGCTCGATATCTGCCTGAAGCTGCTGCAGAGTTTCACCTCTTTTCTGTGCCCTGTTGTTAAGTTGAACTCGGAAGACTTCTGCCATGTGGCTTTCCCCAAACCGCAGTTCAATGGCGTTTACCAGAACTTTGAAGTCACCACTCTTCTCTGCTGGGATGGTTTGTAGCAGTTCAGCAGCTGCTCCTCTCAAGGCAAGCATAAGAGCAATGTATTTTTCGTCCTCGTCCCAGCCGTTTGTTAATGCTGCTGCTTCAAACGGTTTCTTGTAGATTGACCACGGAATCTGACCATCAAAGCTTGGAGGATTCACTTCTCTCTTTCTTGAGCACTCACCAGAAGGTTCTCGAGCTTTCATCTTGCGCACTTTTTCTAGTTCATTTGTGATGGTTTCGATTTGTTCGTCCATTTTCTCGAAACGTGCATTTTGTTTTTCGACGCGCTCGTCGAGAGTATTGATTTTCTCTTCGAAGTCCGTAAACCTGCCTTCTAAAAGGTTTCTTTGAGCTTCAAGTTGTTTGAGAACATTCTCTTGTTCGTTCTTTTGCTCGTTTCTTTGAGTTTGTAGTTGCTCCAGAACATTCTTGTTTTGAGTTTCTAGTTGCTCCCGAACATCATTTCTTTGAGCTTCTAGTTGTTTGAGTACGTTCTCTTGCTCGTTCTTCTGCTCGTTTCTCTGAGTTTCCAATTGCTTGAGAACGTTATCTTCAAATTTGGCTAGAAGAAGTGTCATCATGTTAGATATGGCAGTTGCATTTACCTCTTCCACTTTTGCTTCCACTTCGAAAGCAAACGCATCTGGGTCTTCATTTTGCTGTTCCAGATATTCTTGAAGCCGTTTAACGAGTTCGTTTTTAACTCCTGCCCCACTTAAGCCACGTTTGCTTAATTCGGCCTTTAGCTCAGGGACAGTTAAGTCTTTCAAAACTTTACTCATTATTTTTAACTTCACTATTTCACACAAAATAGTTTAATCACTGTTCACTGTTTTATTCTCAATAAGTTTTAATCCCTTATTCTGACACCAATGTAATATTCGGCTTGGTCCGACAATTAAAACTTATTCACTTTTTTTAATAAAACACAAATTCACTTTATTCAAATCACTCACAAACTTATTTATTCAACACTTTCAATTATAACTTTGCAAACACAGTATCTTTACTTTATCACAGTTCACAATCAATTAACTCTTCGCCGCCAAACGGGCTATTTATATAACAAAAATACTTGGTTCTAGAAACTACTATATTGGTTCTTGGAGAAGCTTGAATGTTCCAGAAGCTTACACTTACAAACAAAAATACTGGGATTACTTTTTGTAGGGGCTAACGTTCTTAATGCTAAACAAAAAGTTTATCTTAATTACTAGGTATTGCCCCTCACAAGTGTTTACTACTACAATTAAACGATATTAGAGTTATAGCGATAAGGAGTAAGTAAAGAGAGTAAAAGTACATTAAATATAGAAAGAGATACAGAGCGTAAGAGAAATAATGTATACACATTACAATAGAAAGAGATACAGAGCATAAGAGATAAATAAAGTGTATACACATTACATTGCCCCCTCCTTAGGATTGATCGTCTCGAACAAATCCATCATTCTCATCACCACTGTAGCGATGTAGTCGGTCGCGATGTACGACTTTAAGTTTACCTCTGACTCCTTTTTGTATCCGGTATACGACGTCGTTGATTTTGCTAATCACTGTATATGGACCTTCCCAGTCCCGTTGAAGTTTCGGTGACAACCCTTTTTGTCGATGGGGATTGTAAAGCCACACTCGATCTCCTGCTTGGAACTCTGTTGTTGTCGCTCGTATATCGTAGCGTGTCTTCATTCGGTCACTGTACATCTTTATTTTTAACCTGGTATCGTCGTGGATCTGAAGGAGTCTTTCTCTGAGGTCATCCATGTAGTCATCCTCCGCTTGCGGTTCCGACGTGGGACATCCAAATTTTATTTCGCTCGGCAGTCTGATGTTCCTTCCCATCAAAATCTCAGACGGTGTATGGCCAGTTGAGCTATGTCTTGCACTTCGATACGCCATCAAAAACAGTGGAATGTGTCGATCCCAATCTCGCTGGTTGTCGTCCACAACTTTGCAAAGATGTTCCTTAAGGGTTCGGTTGAACCGTTCGACCATGCCATCAGATTGTGGGTGGAGTGGTGTTGTTCTTGTCTTCTTGATGTGAAGACGCCCACAAACTTCCTGGAATATGTTTGATTCAAAGTTCCTTCCCTGGTCGGAATGCAGTTCTAATGGAACACCGAATCTGCTCACCCAGTTGAACACAATTTGGTCTGCGACTGTTTTGGCTTCTTGATTCGGTATGGCGTATACTTCAGGCCACTTGCTGAAGTAATCCATGACGACCAGAATATAACGATTTCCATTATTTGTTTCGAGAAATGGACCCGCTACGTCTATTGCAATCCTTTCAAAGGGTGATCCGACATTATACTGCTGCATTTGGCTGTGATCGGGCCTTTGGGCCTTTGGTGGCAGCACAGGTATCACATTTTCGGCACCACTTCTCGACATCTTCCCTTGCATGTAGCCAATAGAATCGTTGTCGAACCTTTTCTAGCGTCTTGTTTACTCCTAGATGGCCTCCCGAAACTCCATCATGCATCTCTCGCAGAACGTCCATAATCTTCGATCTCGGTAAGACTAGCTACATTACATAGGACTTTTCATCTGCTGATTCCCACTTACGTCGAAGGACACCTTCTTGGACATGCAACGAGTCCCACTGTGCCCAATAGGCCTTCAGAGCCGGACTTCTGTCGGAGATATCAGCCCATTCTGGTTTTTCCTGGTGTTCCTTGCATGCGAGGATGGGTTCAATATCTGGGTCCTCTTGTTGAGCCTTCCTCAACTCGTCGTTGCTCCAGCCATAAATGGGATCGGTTCTGGTTCGTTGGACAGTAACCACTTCTTTTTCTTCTTGGCGTCTGCAATGCTTACAGTCTTGCTTACATGGTCTCCGAGACAGTGCATCAGCATTTGAGTGAAGCTTCCCCTTCCGATGTTGAATTTCATAATCGTACGTCTGCAGCCTCTCAATCCATCTCGCCAATTCAAAAGCCAGTTTAGTGCTCCATGATCGGTTCGGAGAAGAAACTTCTGTCCATAGAGATATTTATGGAAGTGCTTTGTTGCCAAGATCAGTGCAAAAAGTTCTCTTCTGGTCACACAATAGTTTCTTTCTGACTTTGAGAGTACCTTGCTGTAATAGGCAATTACCTTTTCTTCACCATTATGTACTTGTGATAGTACGGCACCAATCCCGACATTGCTGGCATCAGCGTCAATGATGAACGGTTTTCCGGGAGTCGGATAGGTCAGCACTGGTGTATTACACAAGCGTTGCTTTAGCTCTTGAAAGCTGCGCTCGCACTCACCTGACCACTTGAACTGCTTTCCCTTTTCCGTTAGCTGATGTAGACTCTTGGCGATCTCAGCAAAGTCCTTGACAAAGCGCCTATAATAGGTGGCTGGACCCAGAGAGTTGATGTTTGTCCTGTGGTGTTGGCCAATTTTTCACGGTATCAATCTTATCAGGATCTGTCTTTACTCCTTGGGATGAGATGATATGGCCCAGGTATTTCACTTCGGTTTTGAAGAGTGAACACTTTTCTGGATTGAGCTTGAGGTGGGCTTCTCGAAGTCTTTGAAACACTGCTCTCAGATTTGTACAATGTTCATCAAATGTTTTCCCGTATACGATAACGTCATCTAAATAGACCAGGCAAGACTTCCATGTGAGTCCTTGCAGGACGCATTCCATAAGGCGCTCAAAAGTCGCTGGAGCATTGCACAGTCGAAAAAGCATCACTTTGAACTGCCACAATCCGTTTCCTGTCGAGAACGCTGTCTTCTCTTTGTCTTCAGGATGGATTTCTACTTGCCAGTATCCACTTTTCAAGTCCAACGTTGAGAACCATTGTGCTGCTTCCATTGCGTCCAGAGTATCACTGATCCTAGGCAGAGGGTAGCTATCCTTCTTGGTCACATAATTCAACCTTCGATAGTCTACGCAAAAGCGGGTTGATCCGTCTTTCTTCTTTACCAGGACCACTGGAGACGCCCAAGGGCTTTTAGAGTTTTAGATCAGACCCTATTCTTTCATGGTGGTTATCAGTTCTTCAACCTCACCTTGTTTGGCTAGTGGAAGGCGTCTTGCAGGTTGACGGATCGGCTTTGCATCCCCGGTGTTGATTCGATGTTGAACCAGTTGTGTTCTGCCATATTTCCCTTGCGATGACGAAAAGATGTCTGCAAATTCTTCGAGGAGACCTTCTGCAGTTCTTCGTTGTGGGTGGCCAAGATTAGATGACTTGAGAATGTTCGTCTTTATGGAGTTCACCTCTTCGAACTTCAAGGTATGCCTTGGCTCTTCTTCGTTGATTCTTGTTATCGCTGATACAGATTCGCATTGTCCGACAATCTCACCTTTTCTAAGCTTAACTTCGTACGGCTTGATGTTCAGTATTCGTACGGGAACCATGTTCTTTACAGGTCTAACAAGAGTCTTCCCAATGTTGACGTTTTGGGAGGACTTTACAGATGCTGGTTCGAACATGAGGTATCGATGGCTTCCAGGCTTACCCTTCAATTTCGTCCACACGAATACTTCTGAAGAAGCAGGCAAAGTGAGATCTTCTTTAATGACGGTTTTCACAGATAACGAGGTCTCATACGAGTGGATCCCATAGATCATCGGAATCTCGATGTTTCGATATTTCAGGACTTGGTTCCCGATGTCCAATATCACTCCGTGATCTTTCATGAAATCGACGCCGACAATGCACTCGTCGCATTTATCTGCTACCAGGAACAGGTGAGAGAATTCCAGCTCTGCCATCCGGATCTTAAGACGTACCTCACCATAGACTTTTGCGGCTTCTCCAGTTGCAGTCCTTAGACGATAGCTATTGGTGTTGTGGAGCCATGTCTTCTTAACGAGGTCCTGCCGTACAATGGACGCCGTGGCACCGGTGTCGATGGTAGCCACACATTTGTTGCCGTTTATACTTGCGTCCACGGTCAGGCTCTTGTTGTCACGTTTCGGATACCAGAAACCAGCTTCTGCCCCTCGAAGTTGAGGAGGGAAACAGCTTCGGAAGCAACGTTGTTGGTGTTACTTTGACTTGTTGAGTAAGTTCTGTTTCCACAGTGTTGACATGAGGTTCGTCTTCGCGGTAATCTGCACTGTCGTTGAAGATGCCCAGTCTTGTTGCAGTTCCAGCATCGTGCTGGTCCGTCTCGCTGACTCCTTTCCAGAGTAGCCTTCTGACAAGAGCATTCTTGGACTTCCAATTCTCTCTCGCGATGCACGTTTTGGGAAGCTTGTTCTGCGGCTTCCATTGTTAGAGCGAAAGCCAATGCTTCTGGTAGTGTTTGCTTTCCGGCAGTGCGAATAGCCCTTTGGAGATTTATATCGCCCACAGCTCTCACAAAGGCTTCAACAGCAAGTTGATTTATTATCTCGTTGCCAGCTGTTGGGTATGCCAGGTGAACCAATCGCTCGATATCTGCCTGAAGCTGCTGCAGAGTTTCACCTCTTTTCTGTGCCCTGTTGTTAAGTTGAACTCGGAAGACTTCTGCCATGGCGTTTACCAGAACTTTGAAGTCACCACTCTTCTCTGCTGGGATGGTTTGTAGCAGTTCAGCAGCTGCTCCTCTCAAGGCAAGCATAAGAGCAATGTATTTTTCGTCCTCGTCCCAGCCGTTTGTTAATGCTGCTGCTTCAAACTGTTTCTTGTAGATTGACCACGGAATCTGACCATCAAAGCTTGGAGGATTCACTTCTCTCTTTCTTGAGCACTCACCAGAAGGTTCTCGAGCTTTCATCTTGCGCACTTTTTCTAGTTCATTTGTGATGGTTTCGATTTGTTCGTCCATTTTCTCGAAACGTGCATTTTGTTTTTCGACGCGCTCGTCGAGAGTATTGATTTTCTCTTCGAAGTCCGTAAACCTGCCTTCTAAAAGGTTTCTTTGAGCTTCAAGTTGTTTGAGAACATTCTCTTGTTCGTTCTTTTGCTCGTTTCTTTGAGTTTGTAGTTGCTCCAGAACATTCTTGTTTTGAGTTTCTAGTTGCTCCCGAACATCATTTCTTTGAGCTTCTAGTTGTTTGAGTACGTTCTCTTGCTCGTTCTTCTGCTCGTTTCTCTGAGTTTCCAATTGCTTGAGAACGTTATCTTCAAATTTGGCTAGAAGAAGTGTCATCATGTTAGATATGGCAGTTGCATTTACCTCTTCCACTTTTGCTTCCACTTCGAAAGCAAACGCATCTGGGTCTTCATTTTGCTGTTCCAGATATTCTTGTAGCCGTTTAACGAGTTCGTTTTTAACTCCTGCCCCACTTAAGCCACGTTTGCTTAATTCGGCCTTTAGCTCAGGGACAGTTAAGTCTTTCAAAACTTTACTCATTATTTTTAACTTCACTATTTCACACAAAATAGTTTAATCACTGTTCACTGTTTTATTCTCAATAAGTTTTAATCCCTTATTCTGACACCAATGTAATATTCGGCTTGGTCCGACAATTAAAACTTATTCACTTTTTTTAATAAAACACAAATTCACTTTATTCAAATCACTCACAAACTTATTTATTCAACACTTTCAATTATAACTTTGCAAACACAGTATCTTTACTTTATCACAGTTCACAATCAATTAACTCTTCGCCGCCAAACGGGCTATTTATATAACTAAAATACTTGGTTCTAGAAACTACTATATTGGTTCTTGGAGAAGCTTGAATGTTCCAGAAGCTTACACTTACAAACAAAAATACTGGGATTACTTTTTGTAGGGGCTAACGTTCTTAATGCTAAACAAAAAGTTTCTCTTAATTACTAGGTATTGCCCCTCACAAGTGTTTACTACTACAATTAAACGATATTAGAGTTATAGAGATAAGGAGTAAGTAAAGAGAGTAAAAGTACATTAAATATAGAAAGAGATACAGAGCGTAAGAGAAATAAAGTATACACATTACAATAGAAAGAGATACAGAGCATAAGAGATAATTAAAGTGTATACACATTACATTGCCCCCTCCAGAGGATTGATCGTCCCGAACAAATCCATCATTCTCATCACCACTGTAGCGATGTAGTCGGTCGCGATAAGTTTACCTCTGACTCCTTTTTGTATCCGGTATACGACGTCGTTGATTTTGCTAATCACTGTATATGGACCTTCCCAGTCCCGTTGAAGTTTCGGTGACAACCCTTTTTGTCGATGGGGATTGTAAAGCCACACTCGATCTCCTGCTTGGAACTCTGTTGTTGTCGCTCGTATATCGTAGCGTGTCTTCATTCGGTCACTGTACATCTTTATTTTTAACCTGGTATCGTCGTGGATCTGAAGGAGTCTTTCTCTGAGGTCATCCATGTAGTCATCCTCCGCTTGCGGTTCCGACGTGGGACACCCAAATTTTATTTCGCTCGGCAGTCTGATGTTCCTTCCCATCAAAATCTCAGACGGTGTATGACCAGTTGAGCTATGTCTTGCACTTCGATACGCCATCAAAAACAGTGGAATGTGTCGATCCCAATCTCGCTGGTTGTCGTCCACAACTTTGCAAAGATGTTCCTTAAGGGTTCGGTTGAACCGTTCGACCATGCCATCAGATTGTGGGTGGAGTGGTGTTGTTCTTGTCTTCTTGATGTGAAGACGCCCACAAACTTCCTGGAATATGTTTGATTCAAAGTTCCTTCCCTGGTCGGAATGCAGTTCTAATGGAACACCGAATCTGCTCACCCAGTTGAACACAATTTGGTCTGCGACTGTTTTGGCTTCTTGATTCGGTATGGCGTATGCTTCAGGCCACTTGCTGAAGTAATCCATGACGACCAGAATATAACGATTTCCATTATTTGTTTCCAGAAATGGACCCGCTACGTCTATTGCAATCCTTTCAAAGGGTGATCCGACATTATACTGCTGCATTTGGCTGTGATCGGGCCTTTGGGCCTTTGGTGGCAGCACAGGTATCATCTTGCATGTAGCCAATAGAATCGTTGTCGAACCTTTTCTAGCGTCTTGTTTACTCCTAGATGGCCTCCCGAAACTCCATCATGCATCTCTCGAAGAACGTCCATAATCTTCGATCTCGGTAAGACTAGCTACATTACATAGGACTTTCCATCTGCTGATTCCCACTTACGTCGAAGGACACCTTCTTGGACATCCAACGAGTCCCACTGTGCCCAATAGGCCTTCAGAGCCGGACTTCTGTCGGAGATATCAGCCCATTCTGGTTTTTCCTGGTGTTCCTTGCATGCGAGGATGGGTTCAATATCTGGGTCCTCTTGTTGAGCCTTCCTCAACTCGTCGTTGCTCCAGCCATAAATGGGATCGGTTCTGGTTCGTTGGACAGTAACCACTTCTTTTTCTTCTTGGCGTCTGCAATGCTTACAGTCTTGCTTACATGGTGCATCAGCATTTGAGTGAAGCTTCCCCTTCCGATGTTGAATTTCATAATCGTACGTCTGCAGCCTCTCAATCCATCTCGCCACTTGACCCTCTGGATTCTTGAAATTCAAAAGCCAGTTTAGTGCTCCATGATCGGTTCGGAGAAGAAACTTCTGTCCATAGAGATATTTATGGAAGTGCTTTGTTGCCAAGATCAGTGCAAGAAGTTCTCTTCTGGTCACACAATAGTTTCTTTCTGACTTTGAGAGTACCTTGCTGTAATAGGCAATTACCTTTTCTTCACCATTATGTACTTGTGATAGTACGGCACCAATCCCGACATTGCTGGCATCAGCGTCAATGATGAACGGTTTTCCGGGAGTCGGATAGGTCAGCACTGGTGTATTACACAAGCGTTGCTTGAGCTCTTGAAAGCTGCGCTCGCACTCACCTGACCACTTGAACTGCTTTCCCTTTTCCGTTAGCTGATGTAGACTCTTGGCGATCTCAGCAAAGTCCTTGACAAAGCGCCTATAATAGATGGCTAGACCCAGAAAGCTTCGGAGTTGATGTTTGTCCTGTGGTGTTGGCCAATTCTTCACGGTATCAATCTTATCAGGATCTGTCTTTACTCCTTGGGATGAGATGATATGGCCCAGGTATTTCACTTCGGTTTTGAAGAGTGAACACTTTTCTGGATTGAGCTTGAGGTGGGCTTCTCGAAGTCTTTGAAACACTGCTCTCAGATTTGTACAATGTTCATCAAATGTTTTCCCGTATACGATAACGTCATCCAAATAGACCAGGCAAGACTTCCATGTGAGTCCTTGCAGGACGCATTCCATAAGGCGCTCAAAAGTCGCTGGAGCATTGCACAGTCGAAAAGGCATCACTTTGAACTGCCACAATCCGTTTCCTGTCGAGAACGCTGTCTTCTCTTTGTCTTCAGGATGGATTTCTACTTGCCAGTATCCACTTTTCAAGTCCAACGTTGAGAACCATTGTGCTGCTTCCATTGCATCCAGAGTATCACTGATCCTAGGCAGAGGGTAGCTATCCTTCTTGGTCACATAATTCAACCTTCGATAGTCTACGCAAAAGCGGGTTGATCCGTCTTTCTTCTTTACCAGGACCACTGGAGACGCCCAAGGGCTTTTAGAGTTTTAGATCAGACCCTCTTCTTTCATGGTGGTTATCAGTTCTTCAACCTCACCTTGTTTGGCTAGTGGAAGGCGTCTTGCAGGTCGACGGATCGGCTTTGCATCCCCGGTGTTGATTCGATGTTGAACCAGTTGTGTTCTGCCATATTTCCCTTGCGATGACGAAAAGATGTCTGCAAATTCTTCGAGGAGACCTTCTGCAGTTCTTCGTTGTGGGTGGCCAAGATTAGATGACTTGAGAATGTTCGTCTTTATGGAGTTCACCTCTTCGAACTTCAAGGTATGCCTTGGCTCTTCTTCGTTGATTCTTGTTATTGCTGATACAGATTCGCATTGTCCGACAATCTCACCTTTTCTAAGCTTAACTTCGTACGGCTTGATGTTCAGTATTCGTACGGGAACCATGTTCTTTACAGGTCTAACAAGAGTCTTCCCAATGGCGACGTTTTGGGAGGACTTTACAGATGCTGGTTCGACCATGAGGTATCGATGGCTTCCAGGCTTACCCTTCAATTTCGTCCACACGAATACTTCTGAAGAAGCAGGCAAAGTGAGATCTTCTTTGATGACGGTTTTCACAGATAACGAGGTCTCATACGAGTGGATCCCATAGATCATCGGAATCTCGATGTTTCGATATTTCAGGACTTGGTTCCCGATGTCCAACATCACTCCGTGATCTTTCATGAAATCGACGCCGACAATGCACTCGTCGCATATATCTGCTACCAGGAACAGGTGAGAGAATTCCAGCTCTGCCATCCGGATCTTAAGACGTACCTCACCATAGACTTTTGCGGCTTCTAAAGTTGCAGTCCTTAGACGATAGCTATTGGTGTTGTGGAGCCATGTCTTCTTAACGAGGTCCTGCCATACAATGGACGCCGTGGCGCCGGTGTCGATGGTAGCCACACATTTGTTGCCGTTTATACTTGCTTCCACGGTCAGGCTCTTGTTGTCACGTTTCGTTTGGGTAACCTGGATGGTGTTTCTGGGGCCATCGATACCAGAAACCAGCTTCTGCCCCTCAAGTTGGGGAGGGAAACAGCTTCGGAAGCAACGTTGTTGGTGTTACTTTGACTTGTTGAGTAAGTTCTGTTTCCACAGTGTTGACATGAGGTTCGTCTTCGCGGTAATCTGCACTGTCGTTGAAGATGTCCAGTCTTGTTGCAGTTCCAGCATCGTGCTGGTCCGTCTCGCTGACTCCTTTCCAGAGTAGCCTTCTGACAAGAGCATTCTTGGACTTCCAATTCTCTCACGCGATGCACGTTTTGGGAAGCTTGTTCTGCGGCTTCCATTGTTAGAGCGAAAGCCAATGCTTCTGGTAGTGTTTGCTTTCCGGCAGTGCGAATAGCCCTTTGGAGATTTCTATCGCCCGCAGCTCTCACAAAGGCTTCAACAGCAAGTTGATTTATTATCTCGTTGCCAGCTGTTGGGTATGCCAGGTGAACCAATCGCTCGATATCTGCCTGAAGCTGCTGCAGAGTTTCACCTCTTTTCTGTGCCCTGTTGTTTAGTTGAACTCGGAAGACTTCTGCCATGTGGCTATCCCCAAACCGCTGTTCAATGGCGTTTACCAGAACTTTGAAGTCACCACTCTTCTCTGCTGGGATGGTTTGTAGCAGTTCAGCAGCTGCTCCTCTCAAGGCAAGCGTAAGAGCAATGTATTTTTCGTCCTCGTCCCAGCCGTTTGTTAATGCTGCTGCTTCAAACTGTTTCTTGTAGATTGACCACGGAATCTGACCATCAAAGCTTGGAGGATTCACTTCTCTCTTTCTTGAGCACTCACCAGAAGGTTCTCGAGCTTTCATCTTGCGCACTTTTTCTAGTTCATTTGTGATGGTTTCGATTTGTTCGTCCATTTTCTCGAAACGTGCATTTTGTTTTTCGACGCGCTCGTCGAGAGTATTGATTTTCTCTTCGAAGTCCGTAAACCTGCCTTCTAAAAGGTTTCTTTGAGCTTCAAGTTGTTTGAGAACATTCTCTTGTTCGTTCTTTTGCTCGTTTCTTTGAGTTTGTAGTTGCTCCAGAACATTCTTGTTTTGAGTTTCTAGTTGCTCCCGAACATCATTTCTTTAAGCTTCTAGTTGTTTGAGTACGTTCTCTTGCTCGTTCTTCTGCTCGTTTCTCTGAGTTTCCAATTGCTTGAGAACGTTATCTTCAAATTTGGCTAGAAGAAGTGTCATCATGTTAGATATGGCAGTTGCATTTACCTCTTCCACTTTTGCTTCCACTTCGAAAGCAAACGCATCTGGGTCTTCATTTTGCTGTTCCAGATATTCTTGTAGCCGTTTAACGAGTTCGTTTTTAACTCCTGCCCCACTTAAGCCACGTTTGCTTAATTCGGCCTTTAGCTCAGGGACAGTTAAGTCTTTCAAAACTTTACTCATTATTTTTAACTTCACTATTTCACACAAAATAGTTTAATCACTGTTCACTGTTTTATTCTCAATAAGTTTTAATCCCTTATTCTGACACCAATGTAATATTCGGCTTGGTCCGACAATTAAAACTTATTCACTTTTTTTAATAAAACACAAATTCACTTTATTCAAATCACTCACAAACTTATTTATTCAACACTTTCAATTATAACTTTGCAAACACAGTATCTTTACTTTATCACAGTTCACAATCAATTAACTCTTCGCCGCCAAACGGGCTATTTATATAACAAAAATACTTGGTTCTAGAAACTACTATATTGGTTCTTGGAGAAGCTTGAATGTTCCAGAAGCTTACACTTACAAACAAAAATACTGGGATTACTTTTTGTAGGGGCTAACGTTCTTAATGCTAAACAAAAAGTTTCTCTTAATTACTAGGTATTGCCCCTCACAAGTGTTTACTACTACAATTAAACGATATTAGAGTTATAGAGATAAGGAGTAAGTAAAGAGAGTAAAAGTACATTAAATATAGAAAGAGATACAGAGCGTAAGAGAAATAAAGTATACACATAACAATAGAAAGAGATACAGAGCATAAGAGATAAATAAAGTGTATACACATTACAATATCAATGTCATCAGCGTACGCGAGTAGTTGCACAGACTTCTGGAAGATAGTGCCTTTAGTGTTGACGTGGGAGTTCTGCACTATTCGTTCCAATATGATGTTTAAGAAATCGCATGACAGTGCCTCACCTTGTCTAAAGCCTTTTTTGACATCGAAGGCGTCGGTGAGGTCGTTACCGACTTTGATGGAGCAGCGCGAGTTCTTCATTGTCTTCCTGCTCAGGCGAATGAGTTTTGTAGGGATGCCAAAACTGGACATGGCTTTATACAGTTCTTCTCTATAGATGCTGTCATACGCGGCCTTGAAATCGATAAAAAGATGGTAGGTGTCGATTTGGAGTTCTTGAGTTTTTTCCAAGATCTGCCGTAATGTGAAAATTTGATCGATGGTGGACTTTCCTGGTCTAAAGCCACACTGATATGGACCTATCAGATTGTTGACAAACGGCTTCAGACGTTCACATAGTACTGCAGAAAAGATCTTATAGGCGATGTTTAGGAGGCTGATGCCTCTGTAGTTGGTGCAGTTTAGAGGGTCTCCTTTCTTCAGGATCGGGCAAACAATACTGAGGTTCCATTCATCGGGCATGCTTTCTTCCGACCATATTCTGCAGATGAGTTGGTGCATGCTCCTGACCAAGTCATCGCCGGCTGCTTTGAAGAGTTCGGCAGTGATGCCATCAGCTCCCGCGGCTTTGTTGTTCTTAAGCTTAGATATTGCTATCTTCACTTCTTCAAGGTCGGGTAGACGGAAATCTTGGCTTGCGTCGTCTTCATTGAATGGTTCATTCTGCCTGACAGCGGAATTTGATTCGTCATCACCGTTGTACAGTCTGCAGAAGTGGTCCTTCCATATCCTCAGCATTGACTGTGACTCTACTACGATATTACCCTGTTGGTCTTTACAGGCCTCAGTTCGTGCTCGGTAACCTTGAGTCTTTCGTTTTACCTCTTGGTTAAACTTCCGAACCTCATTCCTGTTTTTAGTCTCTCAATATCCTCGAAAGATCGCTTTTCATGCTCTCTCTTTTTCTCTCTGGAAAGCTTGCGTTCTTCTCTCCTCTTCTGCTCGTAGAGCTCCCGAGCTGATCTCGTCCTCCTGTGCAGCACTGCTTTGTATGCTTATTGCTTGGCTGCATGCACCTGCCTGCATTCTTCATCAAACCAGGGGTTTCGTTTTGGTGGCCGCGTGAAACCCAGCACATCAGAGGCAGCATTTCTAATGGCTTTCTGGCAATTCTACCACTGGTTCTCAATACTCGATGCTGGCTGTAGCGGACTTCTCCTGAGGTTACTTGACACTCGGTCGGAAAAGGATCTGGCGATCTCTTGCGATAGTAGCCGTCCGACGTTATACTTTCTTCTAGCACTTCCTGTTTTTGGCTTTGGTTGAGATATCCGCTGCACTACCTTGGCTACAACGAGGTAGTGGTCCGAGTCGATGTTGGCCCCTCGGAAGGTTCGGACATCAATAATGTTTGAAGAGTGTCTTGCGTCGATCGCAATATGATCAATCTGGTTGACAGTTGATTGGTCTGGAGACCTCCAGGTTCCCTTGTGGATGTTGAGATGTGGGAATCGTGTGCTTGCTACTACTATATTTCGTCCCGCTGCAAAATCGATAAGCCTGAATCCGTTATCGGAAGTTTTTTCGTGCAGGCTGTGTTTTCCAACTGTTCCACCAAAGATGTCCTCTCTTCCTAGTTTGGCGTTAAAATCTCCTAAGACTATTTTTATGTCGAAGCTAGGGCATTGCTCGTATGTCTTGTCAAGGAGCTCGTAGAACTTGTCTTTGGTGTCGTCATCTTTCTCTTCTGTGGGGGCGTGAGCGCATATTAGGCTTATGTTGCCGAATTTAGCCTTTATCCGGATTGTCGTGAGGCGCTCGTTGACAGCTCTGAATCTTAGGACATGCGGCCTAAGCCTGTCTCCAACGACAAAGCCACATCCAAACAGACGCTGTTGTTGTTCTTTGTAGCAGTTGCCATAGTAGATATCACAGTTTTTCATCTTCCTTTTGCCCGGCCCATCCCATCGCATTTCCTGGATGGCGGTAATATCCGATTTATAACGGTCTAGAGCCTCCGCTAGTTGCTCGGCTGCGCGTGGTCTGTTAAGGGACCTAACATTCCATGTGCAGATCCGAATCTCGCTGTCCTTATTTCGTTTGCATGGTTCGTCATCAGTAAATCCGTCCGTATCCGAGGCTTGTTGATGCTTCGCAACTAGCTTTTCTTTATGTGATTGGGAAGTCACCCCAAAGCACGACCCCCAACCTGGAGGGCCAGGTCCTTCTTTAAACTCCAAGGGCGAAGAGCCGGATAACCGCTCCTTATCGGCCTGAGCTCCAAATATGTCGAAGTAGCCCGTATAAGGTGTTCACTGAGTAGTTCAACCTAACTGGAACTGTAGACGCCACCGTTGACTCCGTCCTGGGAATTCTTCCGCTGCCGCCTGGAAAAAAGGAGTAGTGCCCGCCCTCTCTCGTTAGCTGTCGCCAAAGCCTTCCATAGGGGTTTTCACCCTATCTCCAGCAGAGGTACTAGACACCCGGTGGGCACCACGTGGATGTGAGAGTAGGACTTGGTAGACAGAGGTTGTTGAGGACCCTTGGGTCCTCATGAGTGCACTGTTATCTACCATTTGTAGGTTTCGAGTTAAGGAAAATTTCGACTTAGGAAGAGTCGACTGTAATACAATTTTAAAATAACCTCAAAGCAAAATTCCGACGGGCGCATGATGCACAACTCAGACGCACATCTGGCCGGTGGATGAGGGACAGGCGTACGAAGTCACGGGCAACTGCTAGTAGTAATATAAAAATGTTGTTTTCATAATATTGTTTCGAAGTAATTATACAATTATACAATATTTATTTTATTTCCTCAAAATAACCTTGACTTGTCTTGACGGCTACGACTTTTTTCTTGTGTCAAACCGTGTGATCATCAAAGTTTTGCGAGTCAATGCACTGACACTGATAAGTAAAAGTCACGTTGACACACCTGTGCGTCAACGTAATTTGGGACAACATTGACCCAATAGTGTCAATCGTGTGATAGTCAATGTTTTATGCATTGACACTGTAAACGTTGACGGTGAGATGACAGAGAAAATATGTATTTTTTGTGACGTCAGAGAGTCAACGCGTTGACCGATTTCGTTGACCGTGTAATCATAGCTTTATATTTGAAAAAAATTGTCAGTGTAAATCTAGTCTATGTAATTTATACATTAAGGGCTAACTATAATGAGCGGAAGCAAGCGGAAGCTAGTGTCAGAACCGAACGAAACGCTCCCTTCCGAACTGCCATGTGAACACTTTAGCCATAATGAACGGATGTGTACGGAAGTAAATTTCAAAATCAAATATTTGTTTTTTATTTTCAATAATTCCTGAATTTCGGTTGCCATGCAACAAACAAGCAATTTCAAGAAATTAATTACCTGAAAATTTCAGGCTGAAATCAACAACAAATCGAATTCCTCTTCAGCGAAATCAATAAAACCAGTCAGCTGTCAAATTTTCGTCCGTAAAAAGCGAAGGGGAGCGCAGTTTACGTCCGTAAGCAAAAGTGAACGAAAATTGACGAAACGGAGCAATCCGCTATTTAGGGCACAATATACGAATTCCTTGTATTCGCTCAGTTACGGACGGCTCCGTCCGCTTCATTCCGTTCATTATAGTTAGCCCTTTAGTCAAAAAAATTAAAGGAACACTTGAAAAATCTTAAAAATGGAGTGGTTTCTTATAAGGCTGTATCTCATGTCGTTTTCGATTGGTTTCACTCAAGAATTCACTCATTCTGAAATCGAATGAAACAGGTCAAATCACTTCCACTGAGTTCTGTTTTTTTTTTTGTGTTTGTGTGAAATTTCAAAAGTCAAATATCTGATTTTTTAATTAATTTCAATGTCAGATAACAATAATTTGTTGAATTAACAAAAACAAAACTGATTGAGTATTATTTTTGACTTTTTATTATTCATGTATTAGTGCTTCTTGAGCGGATTCTGATTTGAAATCAAGAAGAGAATTTCTCTTCTAAGAAGCGTTCTGTCTGTCAGTTTCGTGCGAATAAAACGCTTTCAGAAGGCTTCGGAATGATTCCGGACGCTTGCGGAGAGCCAATCGAAAACGACATCAGTAGAAAAAAGTCGGATTGAAGTGAAATAAAAAGTTTTTCAAAGGTTAATTTTTTCTTCTCAATATATTTTGAGCTAAGAAAATACTACTTTTCGTTTTCGCATGAGCGTAAAAAACTTTCACTCAATTCCAAAATTGAAAAAAAAAATAAGGTTTGATTTGTCATAAAGTGAGCGGACATTTTTTTATCAATCCAAATGATCTAAGATTCAGTTTGAGAATTTTGTTGGCATTAATTCCCTGTTTGTTTTAGATCGCTACGATTTTTTTTTTCTAATCGGAAAATGGGTTTAAATGCAAAAACACAGTTTTGACTTTGGACCTTAAAATAACTGCTAAAAATTGACTTACAAATATAATAAGGGCAGATTTGAAGAATTTATAAAATTTTCTATACAAAAACATTTTGAAAAATAAAAACATTGCTTTTTTCAATATTTTCAATCAATTAAATGTCAAAGAAATGCATATTTCAACTTTTTCAGAAAAACTACCGTTATTTTGTGGTTTTAAGTGATACAACAAATCTGAGGTTTAATTATACCTATTAAAGCTCATAAAATTTTCTTGATTATAGTAAAAATTTCGCATCAATACAATCAATACAATCTGTGTCGATCAATCAAACTTACTAAACCTTTTTTTTTCAATTTTAAGAAAAGTTTTATTTTTTGATTTTTCTTTTCTTTTGAATTCATCATTATGGCTTTTTGAAATTCATCTTCATCGTTAGAATGGAAAAATTTTCCACACTTTAGACGTGTGTATGTGTTTCTGGCTTGGTGTTTAAAATCTTGTGTTGCCACTTTGATTTTCAATAGTGGCTCTTAACCTTTTTCACATGTTCATACACCTGACAATATCAGGTAGGGGATGGTATTCCATATTTGTTGGGGAGCACGTTGGACCGATGGAAAGTTTCTTAAATCTCGTCTGCAAATATTTTCAAAACTTAAAAAAAGTATTAGGCCTGGCCAGGGGCCCTACTCTGTAATGCGTTTCGAAAGCCAATCCGATTCGAATCTGATATTCGATTCGTTTATGAATTCGTACTCTGTAAAAAGTTCGAATCGAATAAAAAAATCATCTAGTACTATTTCTATTTATAGAATAGATTTGCGGAGTCTCGAAGTAATTTTGATTAGATTTGTCAAAAAAAAAATCAAAAGGAAAAAAAATCAAAACAAAACAAAACACAAACAAGGCGAGAATGTTCAAATTAATTTTTAAAGAAAAAATATATAATTCCATAAAAACTTAATAAAATGGCCTCGGTTGCTCTATGAATGGATGAAGAAAATAGAGAAGAACACCGTCTCTCATTGGTGGTCCTTCTGCATTTAAAGATGCCGATAGCCTGTCCCAAATTGTTGGAAGTGTTTCTCGCGTCCGAGGCGTTCAAACGTCCCTTGGCCAGATCGGGATGAGCACATTTTTGGCTGATGATTCCCTGTAATGAAATTTATTTGCTTAAATTTTGAATAAAATTATTATTTCCTTTCTTACATTTTATCTATTTCACACAACTAAACACAATTTTCCTTTTGTGTCCTTTAAAAACAGCATTCGAATTGCAATCCGTTACCTCTCTTGGTGTAGAAAGAAAATTTCCGTTTTCGAACGCTAATGACTTTCGGAAACGGATTGCCAGGTACGAAAAATCCGAATGCGGATTTGTCAATCCGTAAGTACTAGATTTCTTATCCGAATTAGAAATAGAGAGTACCAAATATTCGTTTTCGAAAATATTTGCTTTCGAAACGCATTACAGAGTAGGGCCCCTGGACTCTTGCGAATGCTTCTGTACGTCCAATGGAAAACGATATAAATGATAACCAACAGACGTAGCTTAAAAAAAGGCCGTTATCAGCTGCCAAAGTTCAGAAGTCTATATTGGAAGACCTTTTCTTTGAAAGGAAAAAATTTATCGTACGATCATTTACTTCGTTTCTTTGAAGGACTCATTTATTTTCAAAATGACTCATTTTTTCAGTTGCGGGGACTCATTTTATATTAAACCTGCGGTAACATTCTCCTCCAAAAAAAGTTCTTGGGTTCAGCGGCGATTCTTGACGGTCAAATCATAAGATATAGGCTCCTATTACGAGTGTCGATTTTCGATTACATTCAATAGTGAATGTCGATTGTGATCGAACTTTTTCGATTTCACAGGCGATTTTCTTCGATTTTTTTTTTTTTTACACAAGAAAAAAAAAACAATGAAATGCTCCTTTCACCAGTTCTATACAGGCAAAAGCGTTTACAAATAAAAAATAAATGGAAACTTTGGTGAAACATAATGTAGGCGAACTTTGACATCCGCCAAGGTGTTTGTGGACAATCCCATACTAGGCAAAGGTCGGAAATGTTTACATTGGAGCTTAACGGTCCGAGAGGATTAGAGGTGTCTCTGATATATCTTCTTATCTTTTTTTGTCTAATTTCTACATTTTCATGGGCATTTTCACAATCTGTGTCAGTATCGCTCTACCATAATTCTATATTCCACTCATTTTAAAAAGTAAATACCTAACTATTTAAATGTAGGTACGTAAAGTTAATAAAACCAGAAGAGAAACAATTGATTTCAAAAACAAATACAACATAGAACTGTCAAATTTGAAATATTGACTATATTTTGCGAGTTTATTCTCCATAGTGAATTGTTCTATCGATTACGTTACACACTACCAGCCATGAAAACCAATCGAACTAATCCAATCTTTGCGATTCGATTATTGATCGACAACGGAAATAAGGGCCATAATTTCGAAAATTGCAGTCGCCTCTAGGCGCCAAGACATAGCTTCGAATATTACAGCCTCTAGGGCTCTAGGCGCAAGAGGGGAACGCCTAAAAGACTTTCATGTTTTGTGTGCATCTGCTTTTAAAAAGATGATAACCCTTTAGAAGTCATCTTGATCTTGCGTCTTTTTTATAAAAGCATGGAATTCATCCTTTTATGCTTTGAATTGCATATTTTCGTATATTTATACTGAATAAAATATTTATAAAAGAAGTACTAGCTGACCCGGCAGACTTCGTACTGCCTCAAATAAAAGACGTAGACTTTTGTACCCTGCTTCCTTCCCACTATCCCGTTACCCACTACACCGTTACCACTCTACCAGCTGCCCGCTACCCACTACCCGCAATCTGCTACCCGCTACAGGCTACACTGCTGCCCGCTATCCTGTTTCCGCGCTATCACTATCCGCTACCCTGGCAATATCTCATGAACAGATTCGTTGATTTTGTAAAAAAAATACTTAAAACCCATCTACACCACTACCCGAACATTCGCTTAAAATTTGGTACATGGGGGTTGGTGTTAGGAGGGTAAAAATTTAAGACTTAATGCATTTTTCAATTCCACACCATAAAAAAATAACAAAAAAAAGGTGTAAAAAAAATTTAGGGTTAACCACCCTTAACACTTAAGGGTGTAAAAATAAGTTATAAACCTATTCTCATACCTACTAAATATTCATATGAAATTTCATCAAAATCGGTGAAGCCGTTTCGGAGGAGTATAAACACTAAAACTGTGACATAAGGCTTTTATATTTTAGAAGATGGAATAAAGAAAACGAATTCTATAATTGGAAAACCAAAATCAGAATATACCCTTCTGCTTATTATGTGGTGGTGGTGGTATTTCCATTAAAATTCTCAAGAACAAAATTTCTCTGACCAGGCGCTCAAAGGTCTTGAAGTAGGATCAATTATCATTTTTTTTTTTTTAAATTGCACCGTATCGGGCCTGATTCGATTAAATTTTAGCAAAAAAACAAAAGGAAATTGTCCCCGCTTCTGATTATGAATATATGGTATTTCAATGAAATTTTGAACAAACATTCGGGCTGATTCCGCGAACTTCTTGCAAAAAAAAAAACAACATGAAAATTGACCCTTCTTCTGATTCTAAGTTTCAACAAAAAACAAAACGTAAATTGACCCTACAAGTCTTTGGCGTCTTAGATTCCGAATATATACTGAAAAAATGTCAAGCATGCATAATTGTTAAGTTGAAAGAAAATGAAGTTGGCTTACTACAACCACAAGACTCAAACATCCATAATTGATTCTACAATAAACATTGTTGAACGAAGTCAAATAACAAAAGATTCTAAATTCACGCAACTCCAAAGTCAGATTAAAACGTTGACGAATTTCAATGTCGTCAATGATCATTACAAATGATCATGTGGTATTCATCATCAACTAGTCGATCACAGAATTTTCGATCTCTCCAATATGATAATATGATACCTATACCAGTAGCAAATCTCAGCAAAATTTCCCTCGGCAAACAACAAAGATTTGGATTGCAGTCGATAAAAAAGCCAGTTAAAAAATGACAGTTGCGCTGATGGCGTTAAAAAAACTATTTTGCTACTCGAATTTATTGATCTGAGTTGTGAACTCTCTTAGGTTGAAGTATTTGCTAATTTTTATAAATCCGAGACGCAACCCTCAGGCTCATTTTGCGACGATTTATGTAACAATTGCCGTACAAATTGAATTTGACTGAAAAAGTGAGTTGGAGCGTTTTATTCGCACTTGAATACTGTGCTGGCTACTGAGTAGTGAAAAAACACCGCTACTAGGTGTGTTTTATTATCCCTTTAGGTTAAGGTTTAATTTTTATCACGCAAAACAACAACAATCGGGACCCAAATCCTTATCCGGTTTTATTTTTTAACCCAGAAATTAGTTATAATTAGGGCAACCAAAAATATGCTCTATAAAAACCATTTATAGCGCTTTAAATATGCTCTTAAAAGCCAATTATATGCTCTAAAAATATGCTCTAAAAAATTTTGAAATAGTAAAAAAAATCTTAAATTTCGTGTTTTTTTTTATAGTTTATTGACTTGTCAAAAAAAAAAAAACAGAGGTCAAAATATCTTTAGAGACAAATAAAAGAACAAATAAGAAAAACAAAACAAAAACATAAAAAGCTAAATAAATACCAAAAATCAAAAATCAAAATATAAACCAGAATAATTACAAAAAAAAAATATTTTTTAAAATTTTTGTTGCAATAAAGGAAAACAGTTTTACTAAAAATTTCTTTCTCTGAAAACATTACATCATCCGCCAGTTATACGTGCAAACTTTAATGCCATTATTTCATATGCAGTTTTTTTTTTCTACGAATAAATGCTGCCATAATAAACAATTTGAGCCCTCTAATTTTTCTGAAATATCGAAAAATATCAAGTCACGTTTAATGCCACTTCATTAAAAAAAAATTTTAACAACTCGTATTGCAGCTGATTCCTCTTCATGTAGTGTTTCGAAAAGGATTTCCACTTTTTTTAAAACATTTCTACACAGTAAACTGCTTCCCTCCAAGATACCCAATTAGTCGGAATCGTTTGCGAAGGAAATGGTATTTCCGGTACATTATCCTTCAATACCCTTATTCTTGACGGAGCTTTTAAACACTTTTGAAAAAGTGAAACTATCAACTTTTGGAAATTGACCTCGAAGTGTTTCACAAGTTCTATGGAGCCTGTGGGCCTCACAAGTGATATGCGTTACTTTTGGATAAAATACTTGAATAGCATCGCGAATTTTTCGAAAAAAAAGTTTTAAAAAAATGAAATATGCCAAAATATGCATTTTAAAGCAAAATATGCAAAAATATGCATTTATAACAAAATATGCTAAAATATGCTCTAACGAATAGGGTCCAAAATGTTTGTTTTTTCATGAAACGTATTTCTATCTTGTCAATTGTCAAATTCGACGTTCCAAAAAAAACATGCTCGAGCATATTTTTGGTTGCCCTAGTTATAATTATGGCGGATAGTTGGCGAGTTTGAGACAAAGAAGAATATGTTAATGATTTATAAATTCAGCCATATTAAAAGAAACACGTCTTCCACTATAAGCCACAGTCACAGATAATAAATTTATACAGATGTCTCATCCCTGCAGAAAAAAATGAAACATATTTTGCTCTTAACGGACAACGCCGTAACAGACAAACATAAACTACACTTTTATCGTTTTGTTGAGAATTTGTAAGGAAATACGGCTTAAAACGTACCTAAAATCACTTTTCTTCATTCATTCGTCGTTCGTTGGTCGTGCTCATGTGAATAGTGCTTAAGAGTCAATTCAACTATAATTAAAAACAAAGGCGCAAAATTATAGTCCGCTAATGAACAACTTTAGTGTGATACTAGCTTACACTGTCGTTTGAGCCATGACTGTAACGTCATTTTAAGCTAGTATCACACTAAAGTTGTTCATTAGCGGACTATAATTTTGCGCCAAATTGTTTGTGGAAAAGCAAAATAAAATGTACCAGAGGGTTGCGTCTCGGATAAGAAAAGTAGCGAAAACTTCAACCTAAAAAAATTCATAACCCAAATCATTTTTTTAATCATGGGGTAACCCACATGTGTTTGTGAGGAAAATAAATCGCAACTTATTCTGGCAATCAACCTATGCATACGACTGTCGTAACAACACTATTTCACTCACAAGAACAAATGGATATTTGCTTAGTTCGGCAATTCAAATGTCTGCCATATGGGGGACAAGTTTCTTCCAACTGGAACTGGAAGAAGCAGGAGTACTCTATCTTGAACCAAGCTGCACCATCAAACACAATTCGGTTACTTTTCAGGCCTCTTATGAATACACATCTGCATTACAGCCATCCTATTTAATTTTTGGTATTGTAATATTCGGCTTGGTCCGACAATTAAAACTTATTCACTTTTTAAATAAAACACAGATTCACTTTATTCAAATCACTCACAAACTTATTTATTCAACACTTTCAATTATCACTTTGCAAACACAGTATCTTTACTTTATCTCAGTTCACAATCAACTAACTCTTCGCCGCCAAACGGGCTCTTTATATAACAAAAATACTTGGTTCTAGAAACTACTATATTGGTTCTTGGAGAAGCTTGAATGTTCCAGAAGCTTACACTTACAAACAAAAATACTGGGATTTTTTGTAGGGGCGAACGTTCTTAATGCTAAACAAAAAGTTTCTCTTAATCACTAGGTATTGCCCCTCACAAGTGTTTACTACTACAATTAATCGATATTAAGTAAAGAGAGTATGTACATTAAATAAACAAGAGATACAGAGTAATTAAAGAGAGTAAGAAAAGTGTGTACATTAAATATAGAAAGAGATACAGAGCGTAAGAGATAATAAAGTATACACATTAGACATTACAATAGAAGGAGAAACAGAGCGTATGAGATAAATAAAGTGTATACACATTACATTGCCCCCTCCTTAGGATTGATCGTCCCGAACAAATCCATCATTCTCATCACCACTGTAGCGATGTAGTCGGTCGCGATGTACGACTTTAAGTTTACTTCTGACTCCTTTTTGTATCCGGTATACGACGTCGTTGATTTTGCTAATCACTGTATATGGACCTTCCCAGTCCCGTTGAAGTTTCGGTGACAACCCTTTTTGTCGATGGGGATTGTAAAGCCACACTCGATCTCCTGCTTGGAACTCTGTTGTTGTCGCTCGTATATCGTAGCGTGTCTTCATTCGGTCACTAAACATCTTTATTTTTGACCTCGGCTTGCGGTTCCGACTTGGGACATCCAAATTTTATTTCGCTCGGCAATCTGATGTTCCTCCCCATCAAAATCTCAGACGGTGTATGGCCAGTTGAGTTATGTCTTGCACTTCGATACGCCATCAAAAACAGTGGAATGTGTCGGTCCCAATCTCGCTGGTTGTCGTCCACAACTTTGCAAAGATGTTCCTTAAGGGTTCGGTTGAACCGTTCGACCATGCCATCAGATTGTGGGTGGAGTGGTGTTGTTCTTGTCTTCTTGATGTGAAGAAGCCCACAAACTTCCTGGAATATGTTTGATTCAAAATTCCTTCCCTCGTCGGAATGCAGTTCTAATGGAACACCGAATCTGCTCACCCAGTTGAACACAATTTGGTCTGCGACTGTTTTGGCTTCTTGATTCGGAATGGCGTATGCTTCAGGCCACTTGCTGAAGTAATCCATGACGACCAGAATATAACGATTTCCATTATTTGTTTCCGGAAATGGACCCGCCACGTCTATTGCAATCCTTTCAAAGGGTGATCCGACATTATACTGCTGCATTTGGCTGTGATTCTTTTTGTTCGGGCCTTTGGTGGCAGCACAGGTATCAAATTTTCGGCACCACTTCTCGACATCTTCCCTTGCATGTAGCCAATAGAATCGTTGTCGAATCTTTTCTAGCGTCTTGTTTACTCCTAGATGGCCTCCCGAAACTCCATCATGCATCTCTCGCAGAACGTCCATAATCTTCGATCGCGGTAAGACTAGCTGCATTACATAGGACTTTCCATCTGCTGATTCCCACTTACGTCGAAGGACACCTTCTTGGACATGCAACGAGTCCCACTGTGCCCAATAGGCCTTCAGAGCCGGACTTCTGTCGGAGATATCAGCCCATTCTGGTTTTTCCTGGTGTTCCTTGCATGCGAGGATGGGTTCAATATCTGGGTCCTCTTGTTGAGCCTTCCTCAACTCGTCGTTGCTCCAGCCATAAATGGGATCGGTTCTGGTTCGTTGGACAGTAACCACTTCTTTTTCTTCTTGGCGTCTGCAATGCTTACAGTCTTGCTTACATGGTGCATCAGCATTTGAGTGAAGCTTCCCCTTCCGATGTTGAATTTCATAATCGTACGTCTGCAGCCTCTCAATCCATCTCGCCACTTGACCCTCTGGATTCTTGAAATTCAAAAGCCAGTTTAGTGCTCCATGATCGGTTCGGAGAAGAAACTTCTGTCCATAGAGATATTTATGGAAGTGCTTTGTTGCCAAGATCAGTGCAAGAAGTTCTCTTCTGGTCACACAATAGTTTCTTTCTGACTTTGAGAGTACCTTGCTGTAATAGGCAATTACCTTTTCTTCACCATTATGTACTTGTGATAGTACGGCACCAATCCCGACATTGCTGGCATCAGCGTCAATGATGAACGGTTTTCCGGGAGTCGGATAGGTCAGCACTGGTGTATTACACAAGCGTTGCTTGAGCTCTTGAAAGCTGCGCTCGAACTCACCTGACCACTTGAACTGCTTTCCCTTTTCCGTTAGCTGATGTAGACTCTTGGCGATCTCAGCAAAGTCCTTGACAAAGCGCCTATAATAGATGGCTAGACCCAGAAAGCTTCGGAGTTGATGTTTGTCCTGTGGTGTTGGCCAATTCTTCACGGTGTCAACCTTATCAGGATCCGTCTTAACTCCTTGGGATGAGATGATATGTCCCAGGTATTTCACTTCGGTTTTGAAGAGTGAACACTTTTCTGGATTGAGCTTGAGGTGGGCTTCTCGAAGTCTTTGCAACACGGCTCTCAGATTTGTACAATGTTCGTCAAATGTTTTCCCGTATACGATGACGTCATCCAAATAGACCAGGCAAGATTTCCATGTGAGTCCTTGCAGGACGCATTCCATAAGGCGCTCAAAAGTCGCTGGAGCATTGCACAGTCCAAAAGGCATCACTTTGAACTGCCACAATCCGTTTCCTGTCGAGAACGCCGTCTTCTCTTTGTCTTCAGGATGGATTTCTACTTGCCAGTATCCACTTTTCAGGTCCAACGTTGAGAACCATTGTGCTCCTTCCATTGCGTCCAGAGTATCACTGATCCTAGGCAGAGGGTAGCTATCCTTCTTGGTCACATCATTAAACCTTCGATAGTCTACGCAAAAGCGGGTTGATCCGTCTTTCTTCTTTACTAGGACCACTGGAGGGCTTTTAGAGTTTTCGATCAGATCCTCTTCTTTCATGGTGGTTATCAGTTCTTCAACCTCACCTTGTTTGGCTAGTGGAAGGCGTCTTGCAGGTTGACGGATCGGCTTTGAATCTCCCGTGTTGATTCGATGTTGAACCAGTTGTGTTCTGCCATATTTTCCTTGCGATGACGAAAAGATATCTGCAAATTCTTCGAGGAGGCCTTCTGCAGTTCTTCGTTGTTGGTGACAAAGATTAGATGACTTGAGAATGTTGGCCTTTATGGAGTTCAGCTCTTCTAACTTCAAGGTTTGCCTTGGCTCTTCTTCGTTGATCCTAGTTATCGCCGATACAGATTCGCATTGTCCGACAATCTCACCTTTGCTAAGCTTAACTTCGTACGGCTTGATGTTCAGTATTCGTACGGGAACCATGTTCTTTACAGGTCTAACAAGAGTCTTCCCAATGGTGACGTTTTGGGAGGACTTTACAGATGCTGCTTCGACCATGAGGTATCGATGGCTGCCAGGCTTACCCTTCAATTTCGTCCACACGAATACTTCTGAAGAAGCAGGCAAAGTGAGATCTTCTTTGATGACGGTTTTCACAGATAACGAGGTCTCATACGAGTGGATCCCATAGATCATCGGAACCTCGATGTTTCGATATTTCAGGACTTGGTTCCCGATGTTCAATATCACTCCGTGATCTTTCATGAAATCGACGCCGACAACGCACTCGTCGCATATATCTGCTACCAGGAACAGGTGAGAGAATTCCAGCTCTGCCATCCGGATCTTAAGACGTACCTCTCCATAGACTTTTGCGGCTTCTCCAGTTGCAGTCCTTAGACGATAGCTATTGGTGTTGTGGAGCCATGTCTTTTTAACGAGGTCCTGCCGTACAATGGACGCCGTGGCACCGGTGTCGATGGTAGCCACACATTTGTTGCCGTTTATACTTGCTTCCACGGTCAGGCTCTTGTTGTCACGTTTCGTTTGAGAAACCTGGATGGTGTTTCTGTAGCTATCGGTACTAGAAGCCAGCTTCTGTCCCTCGAAGTTGGTGGGGTGGTAACAACTTGGGAAGCAACATTGTTGTAGGTGTAACTTTGACCAGTTGACATATTTCTGTGTTCACAGTGTTGGCATGCGGTTCCTCTTCGCGGTAATCTGCACTGTCGTTGAAGATGCCCGGTCTTGTTGCAGTTCCAGCATCGTGCAGGTCCGTCTCGTTGACTCCTTTCCAGAGTAGCCTTCTGACAAGAGCATTCTTGGACTTCCAATTTTCTCACGCGATGCACGTTTTGGGAAGCTTGTTCTGCGGCTTCCATTGTTAGAGCGAAAGCCAATGCTTCTGGTAGTGTTTGCTTTCCGGCAGTGCGAATAGCCCTTTGGAGATTTATATCGCTCCCAGCTCTCACAAAGGCTTCAACAGCAAGTTGATTTATTATCTCGTTGCCAGCTGTTGGATATGCCAGGTGAACCAATCGCTCGATATCTGCCTGAAGCTGCTGCAGAGTTTCACCTCTTTTCTGTGCTCTATTGTTAAGCTGAACTCGGAAGACTTCTGTCATGTGGCTATCCCCAAACCGCTGTTCAATGGCGTTTACCAGAACTTTGAAGTCACCATTCTTCTCTGCTGGGATGGTTTGTAGCAGTTCAGCAGCTGCTCCTCTTAAGGCAAGCGTAAGAGCAATGTATTTTTCGTCATCGTCCCAGCCGTTCGTTAATGCTGCTGCTTTAAACTGTTTCTTGTAGATTGACCACGGTATCTGACCATCAAAGCTTGGAGGATTCACTTCTCTCTTTCTTGAGCACTCACCAGAAGGTTCTCGAGCTTTCATCTTTCGCACTTTTTCTAGTTCGCTTGTAATGGTTTCGATCTGGTCGTCTATTTTCTTGAAACGTGCATTAGTCGTTGAATTTTGTTTTTCGACACGCTCATCGAGAGTATTGATTTGGTCTTCAAAGTCCGCAAACTTGCCTTCTAATAGGTTTCTTTGAACTGCGAGTTGTTTGAGAACATTCTCTTGTTCGTTCTTTTGCTCGTTTCTTTGAGTTTGTAGTTGCTCCCGAACATCATTTCTTTGAGCTTCTAGTTGTTTGAGTACGTTCTCTTGCTCGTTCTTCTGCTCGTTTATTTGAGTTTGTAGTTGCTCCAGAACATCATTCTTTTGAGTTTGTAGTTGCTCCAGAACATCATTCTTTTGAGTTTGTAGTTGCTCCAGAACATCATTCTTTTGAGTTTGTAGTTGTTCGACAACATCATTCTTTTGTGTTTGTAGTTGCTCCAGAACATTTTTCTCGAATTTGGCTAGAAGAACTGACATCATGTTAGATAAGTCGGCATTTGCATTTACCTCTTCCGATTTTGCTTCCACTTCGAAAGCAAACGTATCTGGGTCTTCATTTTGTTCTTCCAGATATTCCTGTAGCCGTTTTACGAGTTCGTTTTTATATCCTGCCCCACTTAAGCCACGTTTGCTTAGTTCGGCCTTTAGCTCAAAGACAGTTAAGTCTTTCAAAACGTTACTCATTTTTTTTTTTTAACTACACTATTTCACACAAAATAGTTTAATCACTGTTCACTGTTTTATTCTCAATAAGTTTTAATCCCACTTCTGACACCAATGTAATATTAGGCTTGGTCCGACAATTAAAACTTATTCACTTTTTTTAAATAAAACACAGATTCACTTTATTCAAATCACTCACAAACTTATTTATTCAACACTTTCAATTATCACTTTGCAAACACAGTATCTTTACTTTATCTCAGTTCACAATCAACTATCTCTTCGCCGCCAAACGGGCTCTTTATATAACAAAAATACTTGGTTCTAGAAACTACTATATTGGTTCTTGGAGAAGCTTGAATGTTCCAGAAGCTTACACTTACAAACAAAAATACTGTGATTTTTTGTAGGGGCTAACGTTCTTAATGCTAAACAAAAAGTTTCTCTTAAGCACTAGGTATTGCCCCTCACAAGTGTTTACTACTACAATTAAACGATATTAAGTAAAGAGAGTATGTACATTAAATAAACAAGAGATACAGAGTAAGTAAAGAGAGTAAGAAAAGTGTGTACATTAAATATAGAAAGAGATACAGAGCGTAAGAGATAATAAAGTATACACATTAGACATTACAATAGAAGGAGAAACAGAGCGTATGAGATAAATAAAGTGTATACACATTACAGTATCATGAATGACAGAATTTTCAAGTATACAGAAGATAGAATCATCTTAACTCCATCCCAATTGAGCATTAATTTGAAAGCGAAGAGCTTGAAACGTAACATAACTTAAAGATCAAGAATTTGTAAAACTACCGAACAGAATTAAGGCCAGTGAATAACATTACACAAGTATTAGTTACTCTGCACTTCTGTTATCCATCGATATTGACTTTGGGTTTTTATGGACATGGAAAAAAGACTACTTCAACAATAAATTTAGAGCACATCACACCACCACATCAAGATTCTCCTACATATGCCAAATGCCACAGCGAACAATTGTTCAACGCGCGGGAGAATGTTCTGTTTATAAACAAACCATAATTCATTGCACTCATAAACAAAAAGCCAAGTCTCGATGGAGTTGCTTGTTTATCTCGACTTCATTGCGTCGATGGGGTAAGCATTGTCGTGGCGGAGGGGCTTACGGTGACTACTTATGATACTTAAAGCTATGCGATTGTGAAACTTGTTTTCTCAGAAGGGACTCCCACGGTAGACAGTGGCGTCTTCAGTTCCAGTTAGGCCGAACTACTTGGTGAACACCTATAGTGTAGTTAGTTGATTGCTACGCCAAACGTTGCGGTTTCAAGCCCCAGCTTCGGCAGCTGTCTTTTTCTACAATAATCGCCAGCTTATCTGAGGCCACCTGTGCGATAATATAAATCTATGTCTCCTCCTCTGTGCCACGTAGGTTTTTGTTATGTGTTATTTCCTTCTATGTGTCTATCTATCTCTCTCTGTCGTATGTCTTGTTTCAGTCCCAGCCGATGGCCTCAGTCGCCAGTGCTGCTATGTTTCGTATCATTCATGTGCGAAGTACTGTAATGTCAATGTCAATGTCATAATGAGCGACTCCCTTTATAGTTGAAATATGTTGATCCAGCCTCAGTCATGGATCTTTTCCTGCAGTGATTTCATGCAATATAAAAAATCCACTACATTGCACTACGGCGAATACTTATTTAAAAAAAACTGCTAGCGATTGTAAAGGGTTTTCCAATAAGAGGTGTTATTTTGAATAGCCCGCTATTTCGGTAGCTGTCACTTTTGACATTTGACAAGTAGAAACTACGCCATAAATAAAAATGGAAAGATACACGCTTCAACAACGCATTGAAATTATTAAATTTCACTATAAAAATGGTGAAAATTTGGCAGACGGTTCGTAAAACTAAAACATTTTTGGGTCGTCGTGAAGCACCTTGTCGGTACCCCAATACAGAAATTGGTGGACAAATTCGAGTTGTTGGGACAAGTTAGTCAAGAACAACTGAGAATATTGCTGTTGTAGCCCAAAGTGTTGAAAGTGTTGAAGAAAACCCAGGTTTGTCCATTACTCGTTGTTCTTTGGAATTAGGCATTCCACAAACGCATAAAGACTTGGGTCTTAAGGCTTATAAAGTTCAGTTAACACAAGAAGCAAGAACTCAAGCCGGCTGATCATCAACAACGTCGTGTCTTTGCTGATTGGGTCCTTGAAATGCATGAAAATGATCCGGAATTTCATCGAAAAATCATCTTGACTGATAAGGCCCATTTCCACCTCGGAGGCTACGTCAACAAGCAAAACTGTCGCATCTGGGGCTCGGAAAACCCAAGAGTTATTGTTGAAAAGCCTCTCCATCCTCAACGCGTGACTGTTTGGTGCGGTTTATGGTCCGGCGGGGTCATTGGACCTTACTTTTTCGAAAATGAGGCTGGAGCAACAGTTACGGTCAATGGATTGCGCTATCGAGAGATGATTAATGATTTTTTATGGCCGGAATTGGATGGTATTGATCTGGATAACGTTTACTTTCAACAAGACGGCACTATACGTGCCACACAAGCAATGAAACCATCGATCTTTAACGGGAAAAGATTCCAGACCGTGTTATCTCTCGAAGAGGTGATCACAATTGGCCACCGAGATCTTGTGATTTAACACCTTGCGACTTCTTCCTTTGGGGCCACGTGAAAGATAAGGTCTACGCCAACAGCCCAGCGTCGATTCAAGACCTCAACGATGGAATTCGTGAGGCTATCGAGGACATAGGGCAGCCACTTTGCGATTTGGTTATGGAAAATTTCATGAAAAGGATATGGTCCTGTATGCGTGGTCGTGGCGGCCATTTGGCTGATGTTGTGTTCCGTTATTAACGGCATACCTTCCTCTTTATAATGAAATAAACATCCGATCATTTATCTCAAAGAATGCCCTTTTTCTTTGAATATCAAAATAACACCTCTTATTGGAAAACCCTTTATCTATTCTATTATTTTATTTTTCACTATTTCAATAATTTAAAGTTTAAGATAGACGGTGGTCTATAGCACCAATACAGTTACCTAACAAGTCTCCACATTTCATAAAAATCGTCAGTAGTGTACACTCATACAAATACACATCCGTGCGTTTCTTTTATTTTGATTTGATGTTAATTTGTATCCTTGACTCAGATTTTGCATCGCAAGCTGGATGTATTTATTTTTTTTTTCAGTTTTTCTTGGCTTTTTTTTATATTGCTTTTTATTTTCAGCGAAATATTTTGTTGATTTTTGAAATGTTTAATTTTCTGTTTTTGTATGATTTGAAAAACGACAAACAATGTCGAAAATATTTTCCTGAACACACTCTAATGTAAAAGTATAAAGTGTCAAGAAAATACACCGGGAGCCCTCAATCCTAAAAGTGCACTTACACGGATTTCAAAATTTCTTATATTAAAAGATAGTTTATAGAAATACCAACAAATTAAGCCCGGTATGACGAGGCCTATCCTGGCACCAGTATTTTTTGCATTTTTTTGCATTATAAATAATTTGCACTTATCGCGGATTTTAATTTTAACTATCGCATATTATTGGAAATTTAATGTGCTTTCAGGAAAAAATGGTATGACAGCTGCCATCCTGGCAACAATGTCTGTCATACCTATTTTAGAAACATATGAGTGACAAAATTTTAAAATAGGTATGACAGACATTGGTGCCAGGATGGCATGGTCATACCATTTTTTCCTGAAAGCACATTAAATTTCCAATAATATGCGATAGTTAAAATTAAAATCCGCGATAAGTACAAATTATCAATAATTATTAAAAATGCAAAAAATTGCAAAAAAATACTGGTGCCAGGATAGGCCTCGTCATACCGGGATTAAATTGTTGGTATTTCTATAAACTATCTTTTAATATAAAAAATTTTGAAATCCGTGTAAGTGCACTTTCAGGATTGAGGGCTCCCCGCCTAAAAGTGACTAGCCCATTAAAAATGTAGTTCGGGTTACTTATTTTAATTAATTTTTTTTGATAATTCCGCATTAATTAAAGTAGTGAGTACACACTCGCACTTATAGAGAAATCAGGTAAGGAAAAAAAAACGAGTCTGGACCAGGCAAGAGAAAGACGCACAGGAAATCAGAAATGCCTAAAATGGAAAATGCATTGTTCGAGTGGCTTAAAAAGCAAAGAGAGAATCACGTTCCAGTTTCAACAGATCTTCTGTGCCAAAAAGCAAACCAATTCAATTTGCGATTCAAAGAAGCCCCGAACTTTAAAGCTGAGCTTAAAATAATATTTTGTGTTATATTCATTAGTTATAGAGGTTTTTTAAATCATTTTAAAATTAGTTCACATTATCGAGGGACTACTGTAATAGGATACTTATGATTTCAATGAACTGAAGGTAAAATTAACTTTAGTTTCGCAATAACTGTATATAAATAGGGTTAAGATTGCGATAAAATATTATTATTAGACAGATCACTTGATCGTAAACTTCGTTGTTTTGATTATCTTAGATTACCTTAGATTTACCCAGTGGTAAAGGGTCTTAAGAAAACTTAACAGTACAAGTAGTTGTACTTGAACCTACACTCTATCAAGGTCAAGGTTTATGTACATTGTACACTGAAAACACTATCTAAATCACAGTCAATGCAAACGGACGTCGTCTGCAATTTAAGTAAAAAACAAAATGAAAAGTGACCATACTTCTGATTATGAGCGCCTGGTATATCAGTGACCCTTTTTACAAAAATACAAAATGAAAACATACGTCAATTGTGCCGGCACTAGGTGGCACCGCCAACGTTACTTTTGTGTTTAAATCTTTTAAACCTGAATTTGTGAAGACACCAAAATTTTGTTAAAAAAAAAAAAAATTTTAATTTATTTGAAATTAGAAATTAATTTAACAGTTATTATAATTATACAACCTTAAAATTATTTAGTTCATAATTTCTTAACTTGCTAAGGCTTAAATCTACGAAAAATAAAATCATGGCATTTTTATCACATTCTTAATGTCACAAACTAAACTTTCATAATTCACAAATTTACTTCTACAAACACTTTAAATTTTATATACTTTCTTAAAAACTAAATCGTTGAACGTAATGAAGGTACAGACAGACAACAATAAATCAGTTCTTTTAATTCTACAGCCTCCAATAAATAAGAAAACTTATCTTCAAATTCGAAATACGTTTTCTTAGCATTCAGTTACAAAATATTTAAAAAAACGTTTTTTACATCATTTTCGCTTTAGTTCGGCGCGTCACCTTTTCGAACGGCAAGCTCTTCGAATAGCGGCGAATTCGTATGCAAGTCCATACAACAGCAAAGACAAACGCCAATGTTGTCAGCAAAATAGCTAAGGCAACATCCAATAGCAAATACTGCATCCATGAAAGCTTCCCCCAGGAGTGACGATAATGTTGTGTTCCACCATGGCGAATAACATATTCGATCCACCAGACGGCTCGTTCGACAGGTCGCATTGGCTCGTCTGTGAGGATTGTGTGGAGTTTATTGATGTTTTTCTGATACCTACAAAAGAAAGGCAAAAGAACAAAAGAATTAAGAATTAGAAAGACGTTGCAATATTGCTTGAATTTTGTCGAGTATGGAAAATTGGAAAGCAAGTGTGTGTTTCTATTATCTAAAGACAAACTCGTTAAAATGTTGGTGGTCTTATAAGTTGAAAAGCGGTTGACCGATTTTCTAATTTTTTTCTTAACTTAAGAGGAATAAGGGTAGCTGGTTTATGACAAACAAAATTTATGCGTTTCAAATCACAAACGATGCAAATGTTAAAAAATAGTGCTTTTCTCACTACAGCAAAATATGTCAACATACCTAAGAATACGAATATACGATTTCGTGATTTCGTCAAATATTTTTATTTTCACCACCAAGAAAAAAAAAAAAATGTCGACAAAAAAAAAAACAACGTACACTTGACATTTTTTGTCGCCAGTTTTTTCCTTTTTTAGATTTGTTGCTTTTGTTTTGCTCAACTGTTTGCAGCAGGGAATAAACTGGTTACTTTGTAAAATTCACTAAAGTTTTGAAAATGACTGAAAATGTTAAATTTCATTGTACCTATAAGTACAACGTGCATTTGGTTTGATTTATGTGATTATTATTAATAATAATACTGATTATTATTAATAATAATTTCATATCGTGGCTATTGAAAATTTGAATTGTTCGTATTGTAATTTAAAATTTTTACCGAATAATGTATCCATATTTGTGGTATGGAGTTCGACTCACTAGTCTACTCTTGCACCGTTGAATGTTTTGCACCGAATTTCGAGGGATTATTCAGGTAGTGGCGTAGGTTAATGGGTTAAAGGTATTTTGTACAAAGTTGACCAAGCCGTTTATGACATATGGCTAGGGTAACGGGGTATAAAGTTAGCGGGTAGCAGGTAGAGTGTAGTAGTAAATAGGCGTGTTTTTTTTTGGCATAGCTATCCGTATCTGCAGTGGGAGCTTCCATGTATTACAAATACAATACGCAGCTGCGGATAAAACTTAAACTTAAATCTGGCTGCGGATAAGAAATTGACATTTTTTCGAGTACCGATACTCGATCGGAGAAAAATTGAATTTCTTAGGTTGGTAACTCGGATAATCGGATAACTCAAAGAGTCTCGAAGGTTGTGTTCGCAGAGTGCAACGCACTTTAGGTGCGTTCTTTTATTTAAGTTTATTTTGAATTAAAATGGAACGCACATATCAAGGAACGAGTCACACATAGTTGCTCTATGGTGTTTAATATTTTTCTTCTGTAATGTAGTTTTCTATTATATATAACTACAACGGCCACTTTTTGCAAAAAGTGGGAAAATTACAAAAGTAAAATTTTTGTTTCTTTGTAGCACCATTTGAATTTGAAAAAAAAGTACAAAAATTGTTTATGACTTTTATTTTTGGGGTGGATAAATTGTCACAAAATTAGTTTGAAAATTTTCACTTTTTTGCAAAAAGTGCTCTTTGTTGTCATACCTTTAGAGTTTAGAGTAAGTCAAATTTGTGAATCTGACAGCTAAAAGAGTTGGTGAAGTGAGGAAAATTTGGAAATTCCTGATCTATTTGAGACTTGAGATGAAAAAAAAAATGGATTCGAGAATAAAAAATCTGAATCTCGAATTTTATCAAAATTCACACATAGGTACAAGCACACGCACTTTCAAACACACTTCTCTGTTTGACATTTGTCTGAACATTTATTATTGTTTTATTTATTTGTTTATTGAACGACTACGGAGCCAATCTACGAACATACCCCCAAAATGTCAAAAACTTATCCGAAAGCAAAACCAAATACCAACTTAAAAATAAAATAAAACAACTGCGGATGGGCAACTGCGGATACGTTTTTTTGGGAAATCGAATTTGCCTGCAGATAGCGATGCCAAAAAAACACGCCTAATGAATATGAAATATTTATTAATTGAAGCAGTACGAAGTCTGCCATGTCAACTAATATTTTATATTTTATTTTTGAATAAACCGATGAAAACATCTGGAGTCTGGATTTTGATACCTTATCTAAAGCTAAGGTCCGTTTTTGGATTTAAAGAAGGTCAAGCTGATGGCATATTCGGCGACTTTAAATTAAAAAAAAATTAATTATAAAGAGCTCAAACGTCGACAGGAGTTTAAAAACTTGAATTAAATTCCAAACCAAATCACGAAGACGCAGGTGGGGTAATTGCTTATGAACAGACAGATAAGCATGAGTTAATCCTTCAGCCATCTTGGATCATATTTAGTCTCGGAAGAAAAATATGATCGTGGTTGTTTGTAAGAACCTAGCCCGTTCTAAAAGTTAAGTGGCATGTTTTTCGGATTTTGAACAAATTAATAACAAAAGTGAAACTTTGAAGTGGCTTCTCCCGATTCTGAAGACTTGGCTGTTACAAAAATGTTGTTTGTTAAAAATATACTCCAACAGAGATATCAAAAAAATTAAACAAGCTCACTTGACTCATTTTTATCGTTATTGTATTAAAAACTACTATGACAGCATTCAGCAAACATTAACACATCGCTACTGGCACTTATCATTGCTCTTGAACTTGAATCCTCCTCCAACTTAAATAGTTTCTCTTTTATTTTGTTTACCTGCATTGCAATTTACAAACAAAATTCCTCACTGTTTAATGCTTGGCATAAACATTATAAGGAAATTCCTATCACTTTTTCAATTTTTTTCCCTTTTGCCTTTTCGCTGAAATCAACAAATACGGACAAAAGTATAAAAATACTTAGAAAAAAAGTTAAACGTCCGTCGATAGCAAAATTTGATTTATGTCTCTTAATTTGAATCAAAGCAATTTCATTTGCAAATTCAATTCGGCTGTCAATTGCTGCAAAAGCAAAACAGAAAAATCCAATTCATTAGAATCACAATTTCGATCCAATACAAATAAGTTATTCATTGGAAACACTATTTTTCTTCTTGTCTTCTACGAGCTTGTTAACTGTTATGTAAGGGCAGTTTATTTCGAATCGAATAGATACATTATAGCCATATGACTAAAGTTAATCATGTGAGTGAGTCCATACGTCAACGTTATCTGTCAGTAATTTTGTGGCGGGAGTTGACTCACCTTTGTGTGATGGCAAATGCTTCAATTTTTGCTAGAAGCTCAGCTGATGATTCCATGTCAAAGTTCGACACCAAACCGGCATCGTGTTTTACAATTTGCAAGAGATAATGCTCCAAATTATTACTGGAAAATGTAATTCCAAGAACTGGGACTTTGTGATGGATGGCATCTTCGATGTCGCGTTGACCACCTGGTGTTATGAAAAGTTTGACATTTTCTTGGGCTGTGGAAGAGAAAGAAGAAAAACGGAAAATGAATAAAGATGGAGAAAAGACCTTTTCTTTGCATAATGGCAAAGTAATAGACAAAAATGTTTTCACAATAAGTCTTTTAAGGAAGCTGAAATGAACCCTACGAGCAGATAGCCTATATCAGTAGGAATAAGGACGCATAGGACCGACCGTTACAAAGTTGAAAATTTGAATATTTGAATCTGACTGTTGTACTAGATTATTTTGATGCTAATTGGGATTAATTGTAACTAGTTGGATTTCTGTATTTTCATTGGAATATTGGTTGTGGGATTGGAAATCGAGTGATAAATTGGTTGTGAGATACAATTTTCTAGTGTGAAATCGTTGGGTTGTGCTTGGTACCGGTCGTATTTCTAGTTCAAAAATTAAATTGTTGTTGGAACCGTGCTGATTTGGTTGGGTAGCTCCTACTCCTTCCAATTCAAAATCCATGTCACTCCCAAACCACCGGCACGTACCGCACGTTCCAATTGGGATGAATACCAAGTTTCCATTTTGATTCTAACTGGTAATAATTGTCACTGGTTGGATTTCTAACTTGGCACGGCACCTAATACATATTTAGTTGGGTAATTTCCGACACAACATTCGCACCTGCATTGCATTCAATATAAAATTGATATGTGCATAGTGCATTGGCTAAACATATTCTTATTAGGATGTTCATATGCTTAGGATCAAATAGAAACTAGCATTCCAAAATACTTACTTCTGTTGGTTGTGCTGGCTAGAATTGTGAACAATGCAAGATAATGCCAGAAGAGTTTGATAAAAAGACACATTTTTTTTTTTTACGATATTTATTTATATTTTATTTTAGATTTTGAAAACTTTATTACATTGTTCTAATAAAAACTTTAAACATAAATGACCACAAATAAATGTATCAAAATCTTGTTCTTGTATATAATTATAGTTTATTTTTGTACCAAGATAGTTTATTACTTCTGAGGGTGGTCTTAAATTTCCAAAACTATCAAAATACTTAACAATATTTTTGTTTTTATTTCTTATATATGCTACCCAATGAGTACCCAAGCCGCTTTCATTGTCCAGATTTATAACACCACACTCTTTTAATGTTGGTACTTTTGGTAGTTTCGCATAAAAACTCCTCTAAAATGCTTCAAGTGTTTCTTTCCAAACTGTTGGATATCAAAATTGCTTAAAGGATTGTTAGGTAGCAATTCAATTAGTTTTTTGTATTTGTTGAGTTTAAAAAAAGTCCAAGACCATTTTTATATGGTTTTAAGAACAGTCCATTTCCTTGAATAGCAACTGACTCCATAGCCTTATTATGACGCTTATTTTCTTCAAACTGTCTTTTAGCAGATCGTACATCATTGATCGCTTTTACAACGCCAGCTGCTCCACCTGCTAGTGATCCCACAGCAGATAAACCAGCTAGAATAGGAGCTAGAAGTGGTAGAAAACCACCACTTTTTGGAAGTGGAATTACTCTTGGTGTTTGAATTTGTTTTTTCTTATTTTTAATAACATTTTTTGCAGCCTTCACAGCAATATTAGCAATAGATGTTGTTCCACAACAATTTATATTGTTTTTAATAGCATTTCTTGCTTCGCTTATAGCCTTTTTAAACATATTCTGTTTGCAAACCTTTTTTGATTTTGTCTTCTTAGTTCTTTTAATTGCGCTTTTTTTGGTCTTGCAGTTACCCATTCCAAATTTAGTTTTAGCTTTCATCATGTTGGTTACTAGGAGTACACTTAACTTTTCAGAAGAAGCTAAGAACATTTTCCTTTTATACCCTAAAATATCATTGAAAATGATCTTATCCCACACACATACTCCCAATAGTAATTTCATGCACTATCACAATAACTTTAAAATTTGATCTCAAAACCGGAAGACTTTTTTTTTTTTCCTTTATATGTCTTTTAACAAAATACCTAATTTCTAATTCAAAACCCAACGATTGTTTGTTCATTGAGTTTGCATCCTAATTTTATAAAGGAACATAAATTACCCCAGAACATAAAGTACTTATTTTACTATCGACAAACCAACAAAATTGTCACTCGTGTCGATCTTACGATTAAAATAGGGCTATGATTTAATTCTTTCTTTACACAAGTGTACATCTTTTGTTACAAGTACCCATCGTTAAAAACATGATCACACAAGTGTTGATCTTACAAACATAAAATTTGATTGCTCAACAATAACTATATGTTATTTTTTTTATAGCCTACCTAACCGATGCATTTGCCTCAGTACCAATTGAGTTTGCCATTTAGCTCGCACTCGCAGAAAAAAAAAATAGAAAAATTATCACAAGAGCCGATCTTTATTTTCATTGCTCACACAAATGACCATGACAAGTAGCATCCATGATCCTCGAAAAATCCAAACAATCAAAAAATTCAAACTGAGTTCCTATCAAATACCTACAAGGTGGGATCCTTACGTGTTGATCCTATCAAATACCTACAAGGTGGGATTCGTATGTGTTGATCTTATCAAATACGTACGGGAACCTTACGTGTTGATCCTACGAGGAAAATATTTTCATGTTCATTCAGGAGAATAATATTAATTCAAAAACGAATTTTCTGAATGTTTTATTTGTTATTCATACGAATGAACAGTTAAGGAGGCGCATACATACATTTTTATCATAAGTGTAATTGTGCTGCACGTAGAAACGGGGCTGCCTGAGCTCTTTATAAAAACGTTCAAATCGCATATTGACTATGTAATAAAAGTGATGCTTCTACCGAATGAAAGGCTGCCTAAAACAACTGTTCTGTATGCCTTGCAACGAAAATCATTGTGGTTTGAAGAATGGTTCAACTTAGCAACGGTATGTGGAGTTCAACTGAATCTTACGTTAGAAAATGTGGGCATATGGAAGGTACAAATGTATGAAATGGTGAAGTGCTTGGATCAAAAATGGAATGTATATGGAAAGCGAGGACGTCAATGCATCGATCTATATACGTAAACCTGCAGCACATTCTCGAAGATAGGAACTACTTACAAATCAACTTTAGTATGAAAAAAATATACACAATTCAAAGATGAGAGGAGAGCTGCAAAAGCTTAACTATCAGCCGCATAGAGACAATTTGAGAGTTGAATGTACAATGTGTAACCCAATGATCACTTATACCAAGATTGGAAAGCTTGCTGTCAAAGTGACATTTGCCTACAAGCTAAGGGAGCAGGTTAGCTGAAACAGTATGCATGTAATATAAACAAAAGGGGCAGGTTAGCTGTAAGAGTATGTGTGCATGAAAAAATAAATTTTGCGGTATTTGCAGGGTAAAACGTACATAGGTAGGTTTCCAATCTTGTTATAAAGTGATCACTGGTGTAACCTAGGAATGAGGGAAGATGTATTCCAGTTCTTGGGTATGTGCCCTGTGTTGCTGGAAATCAGAAGAGCTTACTTCGGAAAAAATGTTTTGAGTGAAGTTGAAATGATGGAACTACTAAATGGAAAAGTTTGGGAAAAACTATTTTGTTACACTTCGAAGCAGAAAGATACAGATTTCAAATAATAAATGGCTGTTTTGAAATGCAATTAAGTACACAAATAGAATTTACAGAGTAAAAACTATGAACACTGTGTGATTTATTATAACTATGTTACTATTTATGTTTATTAAATGTTATTTTTTTTTTTATATGCATATTTTTTTTCACGCTTTGTATTAAAATAGAGCAAACTCTGGCAGACGGCTTATATGATTTAGAAACTGTAAACTTGTTAAAAACAATATGGTTGAAAAAATAAATCAAATTATCTATCTATCTCTATCATAAGTGTAATTGTTCACTGTAACTTTTTTTTATTACCATTGAAAGGAAGTTGATAATTTAAAAAAATTGACTCATTTTTATCCTTACAAATGATACTTAATCAAATACCTAAAATGTGGGATCCTAAAATATTTACATAAACCCAAGTCCCAATACATGTTATGAGCCAGGCTAAGAACATAATATACAAACCCAAAACACGTTATCAACGAGGTTTAGAACGTAATATAAAAACCCAAACCACGTTGTGAACGAGGTTAAGAACATAATATAAAAACCCAAACCACGTTGTGAACGAGGTTAAGAACATAATATAAAAACCCAAACCACGTTGTGAACGAGGTTAAGAACATAATATAAAAACCCAAACCACGTTGTGAACGAGGTTAAGAACATAATATTAAAAAACCAAACCACATTGTGAACATAAAGTTACGTTCCCCAAACAAAAAATCAAAAAAAAACATTTTTTCCGAAGTAAGCTCTTCTGATTTCCAGCAACACAGGGCACATACCCAAGAACTGGAATACATCTTCCCTCATTCCTAGGTTACACCAGTGATCACTTTATAACAAGATTGGAAACCTACCTATGTACGTTTTACCCTGCAAATACCGCAAAATTTATTTTTTCATGCACACATACTCTTACAGCTAACCTGCCCCTTTTGTTTATATTACATGCATACTGTTTCAGCTAACCTGCTCCCTTAGCTTGTAGGCAAATGTCACTTTGACAGCAAGCTTTCCAATCTTGGTATAAGTGATCATTGGGTTACACATTGTACATTCAACTCTCAAATTGTCTCTATGCGGCTGATAGTTAAGCTTTTGCAGCTCTCCTCTCATCTTTGAATTGTGTATATTTTTTTCATACTAAAGTTGATTTGTAAGTAGTTCCTATCTTCGAGAATGTGCTGCAGGTTTACGTATATAGATCGATGCATTGACGTCCTCGCTTTCCATATACATTCCATTTTTGATCCAAGCACTTCACCATTTCATACATTTGTACCTTCCATATGCCCACATTTTCTAACGTAAGATTCAGTTGAACTCCACATACCGTTGCTAAGTTGAACCATTCTTCAAACCACAATGATTTTCGTTGCAAGGCATACAGAACAGTTGTTTTAGGCAGCCTTTCATTCGGTAGAAGCATCACTTTTATTACATAGTCAATATGCGATTTGAACGTTTTTATAAAGAGCTCAGGCAGCCCCGTTTCTACGTGCAGCACAATTACACTTATGATAAAAATGTATGTATGCGCCTCCTTAACTGTTCATTCGTATGAATAACAAATAAAACATTCAGAAAATTCGTTTTTGAATTAATATTATTCTCCTGAATGAACATGAAAATATTTTCCTCGTAGGATCAACACGTAAGGTTCCCGTACGTATTTGATAAGATCAACACATACGAATCCCACCTTGTAGGTATTTGATAGGATCAACACGTAAGGATCCCACCTTGTAGGTATTTGATAGGAACTCAGTTTGAATTTTTTGATTGTTTGGATTTTTCGAGGATCATGGATGCTACTTGTCATGGTCATTTGTGTGAGCAATGAAAATAAAGATCGGCTCTTGTGATAATTTTTCTATTTTTTTTTCTGCGAGTGCGAGCTAAATGGCAAACTCAATTGGTACTGAGGCAAATGCATCGGTTAGGTAGGCTATAATAAAAATAACATATAGTTATTGTTGAGCAATCAAATTTTATGTTTGTAAGATCAACACTTGTGTGATCATGTTTTTAACGATGGGTACTTGTAACAAAAGATGTACACTTGTGTAAAGAAAGAATTAAATCATAGCCCTATTTTAATCGTAAGATCGACACGAGTGACAATTTTGTTGGTTTGTCGATAGTAAAATAAGTACTTTATGTTCTGGGGTAATTTATGTTCCTTTATAAAATTAGGATGCAAACTCAATGAACAAACAATCGTTGGGTTTTGAATTAGAAATTAGGTATTTTGTTAAAAGACATATAAAGGAAAAAAAAAAGTCTTCCGGTTTTGAGATCAAATTTTAAAGTTATTGTGATAGTGCATGAAATTACTATTGGGAGTATGTGTGTGGGATAAGATCATTTTCAATGATATTTTAGGGTATAAAAGGAAAATGTTCTTAGCTTCTTCTGAAAAGTTAAGTGTACTCCTAGTAACCAACATGATGAAAGCTAAAACTAAATTTGGAATGGGTAACTGCAAGACCAAAAAAAGCGCAATTAAAAGAACTAAGAAGACAAAATCAAAAAAGGTTTGCAAACAGAATATGTTTAAAAAGGCTATAAGCGAAGCAAGAAATGCTATTAAAAACAATATAAATTGTTGTGGAACAACATCTATTGCTAATATTGCTGTGAAGGCTGCAAAAAATGTTATTAAAAATAAGAAAAAACAAATTCAAACACCAAGAGTAATTCCACTTCCAAAAAGTGGTGGTTTTCTACCACTTCTAGCTCCTATTCTAGCTGGTTTATCTGCTGTGGGATCACTAGCAGGTGGAGCAGCTGGCGTTGTAAAAGCGATCAATGATGTACGATCTGCTAAAAGACAGTTTGAAGAAAATAAGCGTCATAATAAGGCTACGGAGTCAGTTGCTATTCAAGGAAATGGACTGTTCTTAAAACCATATAAAAATGGTCTTGGACTTTTTTTAAACTCAACAAATACAAAAAACTAATTGAATTGCTACCTAACAATCCTTTAAGCAATTTTGATATCCAACAGTTTGGAAAGAAACACTTGAAGCATTTTAGAGGAGTTTTTATGCGAAACTACCAAAAGTACCAACATTAAAAGAGTGTGGTGTTATAAATCTGGACAATGAAAGCGGCTTGGGTACTCATTGGGTAGCATATATAAGAAATAAAAACAAAAATATTGTTAAGTATTTTGATAGTTTTGGAAATTTAAGACCACCCTCAGAAGTAATAAACTATCTTGGTACAAAAATAAACTATAATTATATACAAGAACAAGATTTTGATACATTTATTTGTGGTCATTTATGTTTAAAGTTTTTATTAGAACAATGTAATAAAGTTTTCAAAATCTAAAATAAAATATAAATAAATATCGTAAAAAAAAAAATGTGTCTTTTTATCAAACTCTTCTGGCATTATCTTGCATTGTTCACAATTCTAGCCAGCACAACCAACAGAAGTAAGTATTTTGGAATGCTAGTTTCTATTTGATCCTAAGCATATGAACATCCTAATAAGAATATGTTTAGCCAATGCACTATGCACATATCAATTTTATATTGAATGCAATGCAGGTGCGAATGTTGTGTCGGAAATTACCCAACTAAATATGTATTAGGTGCCGTGCCAAGTTAGAAATCCAACCAGTGACAATTATTACCAGTTAGAATCAAAATGGAAACTTGGTATTCATCCCAATTGGAACGTGCGGTACGTGCCGGTGGTTTGGGAGTGACATGGATTTTGAATTGGAAGGAGTAGGAGCTACCCAACCAAATCAGCACGGTTCCAACAACAATTTAATTTTTGAACTAGAAATACGACCGGTACCAAGCACAACCCAACGATTTCACACTAGAAAATTGTATCTCACAACCAATTTATCACTCGATTTCCAATCCCACAACCAATATTCCAATGAAAATACAGAAATCCAACTAGTTACAATTAATCCCAATTAGCATCAAAATAATCTAGTACAACAGTCAGATTCAAATATTCAAATTTTCAACTTTGTAACGGTCGGTCCTATGCGTCCTTATTCCTACTTATATCAAACGATACACAAAAACAGTGTTCGCTCAGTCAGTGGAAACCAAAAATATTTGCGAGGTCTGGATACCGAGTTATGAACCCAAAACCATGTTTTTTTTTTTGGTTTTCGACCTTAGCTACTTGTAAATCCATACAAAGGATATCTTCTGATGCAAATATCTTGGCAACCAGAGCTCGGAATTGATCACGACCGTCGAAAAATATCATGGGCTGGGCTAACGATTTGAACATGTAACGCAAACTCTTAGAAGGCCTGGTAGCTGAGTTATTGTCAAAAATGCTGATTATTCGCACACATTTCCTCGCAATTTCTATATTACTCACAATTTTCCTCAACAGTTGTTTTAATAATGTTTCCCAGATGTGTATCGTAGCCTATTGAACCTCGAAAAAAGTAGACGACTTCACGCAATTATATTGTCCCCTCAAAGTTATTAAAGTGCCTTTTTGAAGATAATAAAGTGAACTCAATCAAAGTAACCTTTTTATATGTGATTTTAAAGATTTTAAACAATTTAAGCTTCAATATAAATTTGTGACACAAACGTTTCAACAAAATCAAACCTGGAATCAAGAATAAAGACAACACTCAATTCGTCGTCCATTACACAACAATACATGTTCCTTTGATGAACAGACAAAATATAGCTAAACTACCCCTACCACCACTCACCAATCTAAATACTCGTGCTACACAACAACTTGTAGGTATTGTGTTTACAAAGAAAAGAAAAACCACTCAATGCCTATTGATAACTCGAACAAAGCAAAGTAGTTTCTTTTATGAAGACAAAACGTCGTTGTCAACGAGGACGACAACAACTGCGACAACGACTCCTACAGCGACCAAGAGTTTTCTTTTCATAAAATCTAATTGAAACAAATTTCGTATTGGACAATAGTCACTAGCATTTCACTCACTCGCACGCTTCTCAAGTTGACTCAAGCCAGTCGTCCTCAGTTCTACATTGACGGAACATACGTACATATGCATATAAACGTCAATGCAGATTGTGTCGTTTAAAAGTTTTGTGACATTTTCTTGTATGAAATCTAAACGAGTAGGTGGCTGAAGATACACGAAGTAGAGTAAGCATTGTGCCAAGAAGCACACACCCCTCGCAACAACAAAGGCACTACTTACGAAATCAGTGAGGTTATTATTTTTTTTTTTTTTGTAGTTCAAGTTAAACGAACTGCAGAACTATAAATAGCTCAGCGCTGTACGAGCTGTTGGCGTTCAAAAGCGGAGAGATACATTTTTCTCTGTTTTAGAATTAAATTTATAGCACTGTTGTTTTTATATTGTTTCAGTCACAACCACCCTAACCATTCAATAATTGACAGGTCGGAAATTCCCTGTAATGTGTAATGTTAGTTTCGTTAGAAGTCAAGCATCGCAAACGAACTGAACTAAGGCAGACAAGTTCAAGTCCGTTTGTCATTGTTAAGCGGTGGTTTTGTGGTGTTTTATGTTGGCTTTTGATTACCATACAGCATAGTAGATAGTTCGAGGGCAAGCCTCGGGCTGGTTATTTTAACGAATAAAAATAGATTGTTGAGTTCGTTCAACTGAATTTAGATATGCGCCCTGAAGATCGAAAGCTCAAATTTGACATATTGAACATATTTTCCTGAAAACATGTTTTACCTGAAGACATGTTTAAGATTTCCATTGCAAAGAGTCCTGTTTCCAACGCACTATACTCGCAAAATAAAAGAAAATATTTTAATAAAAGTTTTCTAATAAAAATATCATCTTGCAAACGCATTTTTCAATGATTTTTTATCGATACATAAAAATATAGCAAAAAGGTTCCACATACTCCATAGTGTCCAAAATTCAAATCAAACCTGGTAATCATCTGCATTCACCTGCCATGCAGAAAGCTTCTCCCACACAAAAAATAGATGAATGACAACGGAACAGTAACTTAAGTATACAACACAACATTCATTTTCGATACAAAAAAAAACTGCTTCAGTAGAAGAATGCAAAGTAAAACAAGACCCCTTATCAAGTCGCTACTTATAAACAAATCTCCAATAAAAAACAAGAAAACTTTGCTTCGGTAGTAAAATTAAGCTTTTTACTAAGCAAAAATGTATGCAAGCACAGCAACAAAAAAATGCATTTTATTGCACAAAATTAGTTTGTATTTTTGTTTACCCAAACACGCTGCATATTTTCGCTTCGAGTCTTCCTGTTTTTGTTTACGCGATAATATCTTTAACATAGTTTTTGTCTGTTATTGTTTTCATTTTCACTTAATACGTTTTTTTTTATTAGAAGAATAATAATGCGATATTATAATTATTTCAATTTGTAAAACTACTTTGGTTTTGTCCTTGAGTATGCAACTGCGTTTACGAATTGTTTTGTAAACACGAAATGCAAATTTTGTTAATTTGTTTTTGTTTTCTGCTTTTCATTAATATTACGCAATTCGTTTATTTTTTACTTGAATGCAAACAAAAATGCATTTATTTTTCTTATCAAATTTTAAGAAGAAATGGGGGAAAAACAAACAACTTTCACATCTGAATTATGTGCAAAAACATAGGTACAAGAAACATCTATATTCCTTCTCTTAGAATTAAGTGACTGTGAGCAACGCAATTGCTCTGAGCTACTCAAGTGTCAAAGAAAGAACTTAACTTTGCGAAATTACATTCCAAAAGATTAAAGTACAATTATCTCATTAGTTTTATTAACAAAAACACACGTTTTTATTTCAAGCGATAATGTGAGAGGAGTCGTCTCTTGGGTTCCTATTAAAAGTTCAGCTACCCAACAGTTATGTCATTGTAATTATTGCTTTTAACACGTTTTTAATTGTTAATCATTGTTCACTAAGTATAAGTTATTATGTAAATGTTTATTAAAATGTTGCAAATGTAAAGTAAAAAAAAAAAAAAAAACTACGGAAGCACCACCGTATCATAAGAACCTTGAATTTATTAATTATTATCAGTGCACACATTGTTGAGATTTTTTGTCCGTGGCAATGCAGTATTGATATAATTTTTCCTGACGCAATGAACAAAGGTTTTAAGAACTCTTTTTGACGTCAATGAGGGTTGATAAGTTTTGAGTCAGAAAAAATTAGTAATACCTGATCCATTTATAGAAATAAACTCACACGACAAGATAAGAGACAAATTCTTCAACAACAAGGATACGCCGACGACATTGCATACAACGAGATGTCAGTGGTGCGCTTCTGAGGCTTATCGATTGGTCTTACGGTTTATGATGACAGAACACCATGTTGATGTTGTGAACAAGAAGGAATAAACGAAGAATGACTCTCTTTAAGATTTGTATGGTGTAGAGGCATATACCATGTAAACTTTGCTTGGAGGGGTTTGGAATTTTTTTTGCTTAATTTAAGCCCCGTCCGCATGAACGCAGAATGGAGACGAAGGCTTTACAGTGACACACATTGTTTTACCCAGGGAAGTTAAAGTTCAATGATTCAATCGCTGGTCCACGCAAGGCTTATAGAAAAAAGGCTTCTTTCCCTTAAATTCTAATCTTACCCCGATGGGCGTAGTAGAAGAGAGCTCATGTAAATCACACAGGTGGAAAGTGACCTCAAACATATTGGTCTGCGAAAAGGGTAACAGCTAACCAGATATCGTATTGGTTGAAAACGATTGTTGAATAAGATCCTGGTCTGAAATGCTAATTGCATATACTTAAGTAAGAAGTCATAGGCTCAACACTGAACATGATGTGTGGCTTGGTCTTACTTTGACTCACATTCGACAAATGACATTCAAAAACGCGACGAACAACATTTAGGTGGGCTTTTTCGGGCATGATCCATTTACTGATATACTCAATACACAGTCACAGTTCCCAAAAAATGAAGCTTGATGCCTTAAAAAGAATCTGGAAATTTTTACATTCAGTTGGAACTGGAACCTTTGTATGTTTTTAAAGACCATCTGCCTTCACTGATACTTCATGACAAGTCAACTCTTACTTTTTATACTGGCGTAAAATCAAATAACAGATACAAATTATTTCAAGCGAATCCCAATATTTTCTAAGCCTTAAAAAATATCCACGGTGCCGTGCAATAGCGCCGAGCGAACAATATCCACTAATCAGCATTCCATAAGTACAACAGGTTGTACAGGTGAAAGCAAAAGGATAAAAATAAAAGGTCGAAATGCTAGTTGCATGACTTTCATACTTCACCTAACCAATAACTAAATTTATAAGAACAGTTGATGACAAGTTAATCTATTTACAAATCTTTCTAAAACCGAAGATTTCAACGAAAACATTTACGTACAAAATATTTCATTAATTAAATTAACCTAGTCGACAAATTGCCACAAAATCGATTTACCGAACACTTGACCTTCTTCGCTAGAACTTCTTAAGCATTATTAATCATTGTCAACCAAAACTTTTAGCAAGTTTCAAGTTTCTTTCAACAAAACGACACTATATTTCGCCATTAAAATACTCGTCCCAAGAGAAAACAAAATCAAACAAAAACAGAAAAACTTTCACAAATGACAGTATGGCGAAGGAGGACTTTTAGCAGACGAGGCATTCAAATTATTCCCCTAATTAAGGTCGTTCCAATCCACAGGGCAGTAATTCTTTTCAACTCGCTGGACAGGACACCAACCTGTTGCATTTAGCCTCTTATGCCGCAAAAACTCATTTATTAACTGGTGGAGACGTTCAATAAGGCTTAACGAGGCATTAGTAATTCATCCACTAGTTCGTTTCTCTTTCTCTCCCTGTTCTTGAAAAGCTGTCAATATATTATACATCACAGGATGCTGTGTACCCAGGTTCGTGTCAACAGTCCATTACGCCTCAAACCTTTCTCTGTGACAGGTGTAGGTGGCCCTACCGTGCTTGTCATAGACAAATATAATCTTCAATCTCCCGAACTTATTTCCGACCTTCCATAAATCTTCCCCTTGATTGATTACGCCGCACAAATGTTTCCACACACAAAATATTAACAAAGGTTATATCGGATCCCCAACCCTGCTCTTTCACATATAATATATCAAAGCGACATTACTCACCTAAAAGAATTTCCTGTTCAAAATCGGACCCTAGATAGATCTTTGTCGACGTGTTCAATGCGTAGCCATCATCAATTCCATTCATATTAAGGACAACATCAAAGCTAGACTTTTCCAGTATTTTCACGAGCTTTTCCATCCGATGACTCTCGAAAAACGCACGTGTAAGCATAGCGCCGAGATTAATGTATGCCACGTAGTTGTTGTTGTTATTTCCACCGGCTCCTCCACTAACAATTTCGCTCTCGAGGAAATGTTGCAAATGCCACGGCAATAGCGATGATAGCGATTTGTCGTCGTCCTCCATGGCAATCGAATGAATGCCGCCCATATGAATTGTTGTTGGGCCAACTGGCCGGGCATTGACTAAGGCCTGATAGCAATTCACCAGAAGTAAATCTGCATTCGATTCAATTTCCCAAATGGACGGTGTGTCTGGACCGAAGAAGTTTTTCACAATTTCATCTTGTTTAGGTAGCTCTTCGTTGAAATACAGATATCTACAAAGTAAGAGATAAAAAAAGACAATTTGAAGTGAAAAGTGTTTGATTGATGAGATTTTTCGTTTTGGAATGATATGACTTTTCTATTTGGCGGAAATTTAATGAAAAATGGAAGAGTAGGGAAAACCCCATCAAGTTCGAAGTCGATGATGAAAGAGTGAGTAAAAGTATACTGAGTAAAAGCTAATGAAGTTCGTTAGAATGAATACCTTAACCGCGACAAGATGATTCCGATGAAAAGTCTTAAGTGCACTTAAGTGGGTACTGTGAAAAGATTCGTATAATTTATAATAATAAACGCGTGAAGTGAAAATAAAACTCGATGATTTTTGGAGTATTGTTTTGGTTATCATATTTGGCAAAGATATTAGTTCAGGACCCCACCATAAATGTAAATCGGTGTAAAATCGTAGTTCCCCTCACAATCTAGGAATCGTTGAAGAGTGTAAGCCACTTAGGTCTTGTTTTTCGGAGCTGTCGTGCTACCATATTATAAATATTATTATTGCTATTACCCGTCAATAAGCTGAGTAGCTTAGTCGAAGCAGAAGAGGCCGAAAATAATAACGACAGCAGCACAACCTTAAGAATAACCAAGGTTCGGATTAGGATATCAAATGAACACGTTTTCTCTGTCCTGCCCCTGTTAGAAGAACACTTCAAGGATTATCCAAATGTCACTATCTTACCGATGTAGGTTGTCCGATCATGGATCTTTGCAACAAGGCTGGGAGAAGAAGTGATCAGTTTCGGAACCTGACTATCAAATCAATGTCAATAATTTTTCGAAACCGTTAGAGAAAGAAAAAATCGTTACGTTACGTTATTGGAACGTAGCAATATCGTATCTTTCGAAGACGGCACCGAGCAAAATAAAAATCGCACTGGGAAAACAAAGTGAGCGTTTGGTATCGGACATTGGCTGAAAGATTAAGTTACGACCGATTCTTATGGATTAGGATTTTCTGCCCAAATCCAACGAGTTGCACGGAAACTTTTTGACTCTATTATAGAAAGACGTGCAATAGTGCAGCCCCATCATACAGAAGAGAGGGTAGAACAAGATGCCGGAAAGATGAGCACAAATCAGCGTGAAAATATGTTTGAATTTTCAAATGAATCACATTTCCGAAAACGAAACGGCAACGGATTACAGGTGAGAATAGATTTAACAAAAACAAAGAGGTGAAACAGTTTAAAGAGTTTTTTTGGAAGACTGAATTTTATCTTCTTCTTCTTATGATGTTTCCATAATTTGCTCCAGTGGACTGAATGAGTTCCCTTAATTTTCAGATTTGTATAAGTAAAAACGTAATTACGATCATTGCTCTACGTGTGTTAACAAAAAACCAACCCTTATCGATCTTGCCCGTTCATTGTCTGAGAATTTCATATTTTAGCTTTCATTGTTCGAAAACCTTATCACTTTTCATTTTTTTGTGTCTATTTTAGGTAGCGTCAGACTTTGGCAAAAGTTAAAAGTCCAAACCCCATATTCAGCTCCTAACAAAGTGATTTGCTACACTGAACAAAAAAAAAATATTCCAACCCCACCTCGGGATAAAATTCATTAGATACTTTTCACTTCGACACCAAGGAAACAACTCCTGATTTTCTTTTCTTTTTGACAAACGGGTTCATAATCTTATCAAAGGTTAATCTAAGAGTCTTTTTACGCATTAACTTGTTGATTCCGGCTGTTCTCCGAGTTCACGAATGCCATTAGAAGGCAATAAAAAAGTTAATAACAGCCAAGTAATTGCCCACCCTTGATAACAACTTCATATCTCTCTTTTGGTTTTTATTAAGCCACCTTATAGCCAGCCACCTTTTAGAGAAGTAATCATAAAAAGTTAGCACCCGAGAAAATTGCGGTAATTTGCTTTCCAAAGTTGAATTCGCTTGAATTATGTTATTTTGTGCTTCATTTACCTTTCATGGGCCGAGTTTTTCTTTTCGACACTCAAATTTATGTCAATCTCACACGTCACCATGTGAAGTGTCATTTAAATTGTCATTAATTCCGTTTTATTCTTCCTCGTTTTTTCGTTCCCTTCAACTTTTTATCATCAGAGAATGATAAATATGATTGTAATTATTAATGTAATGGGTTGTCAGTTGAATGCAATTAAGGGCTTTGATTTTCGTAAACGCGTATTACACAATCTTGATACTTGAGGTAAATATTTATTTCGCTGTCATTTAAGGCTTGATGTATGTAAATAAATGAAAAGAAAAACTATTTAACAGCAATTAAATTCGGTGAAGAGTTGATAATATAATTTCGTTGAATGGGAAAAAAAGTTCATGGGCGGAAATTTGCATTCAGAAGCGTTTAATCTTTACTGAAATCGGATTAATTTATGAAGGTATCTGTTAAGAGTTGTAAATGTCAGTGATTGAGCTTCAATTACCATGGAAGCTGTAATTACTTCAAATTATGTGGTTGATAACCTTTGTTATTGACACTAAGGAGGTCTGGTAACATATGTAGTTTTAGAGCCTGTTAACATTTGTTTTTCGCTAGAAATCTTGTTAGATAGTTAGAATTAAGACCATATACAAATGAGTCGATTTAAGTTTGAGAAATATTGGAAGATATTGATTGAAATCTTATTTTCAAAGTGATCCCTGTGTAACTCAAACGGTGCGCTTTTTTTCAATTTAATCAATTTGACAAAATACTAAATACTTAAAATACTATCAGTACTTACTCAAGTACTCTTTTAACAAACTTAAGATCCCCCATTATTTCCAGACGTAACGAGATGAGAAAGTTGTATTGGCTGAAGTCAATTTCGTTACATCAGTCGCTTATAGTACTGTCTGTTGTCTTCGCTAGAAGACTGCTTTTAGTGATAAGCTATAGCGTTAGCAAAGCTGATGAGCTCGCCAAAATTGGAACACTTCTGCCCTCTGTGAAACAAAGAACACAAACATGCAAACATCTTCTCAAACAATATGCTCTTGAATCAACAAATGCTAGATGGTCACAGGGTACCACCTGCCTAGTAATCAAACTAATATGGCCAATCATAGAAGTAGTAGAAGCTGCCGCGGAAGAAGAGAAAACAGTTAAACACCTTCTATGAACATATCCGGCACTCTCCAATAGAAGGAATAACTATCTCGGTAATCGCTTCTTCGATAATACGAGTGAACTGCCAACGATCGACACAAGATGTCTCTCTTATTTTATTAAAAGTACAAAATGCTTTGTTTAAGTTCATTACTCTCTCATGAGTAACTTCTTTAGTGGTATCACAATTCACAATGGACCCTTGAGGTCTTAGTGTGTCAATAACATCTAGACAGCCACTCTAGTTTAACCTAACCTTACCTACAGCGACAGCATTCTATTCAAAATTAGCCAACGTTATATACGGAGAATGCGGTGAAATTGTAACCAAGAGTCCCTTAAAATTAGTAGGTACGACGTGACGGAGGACGAATCACGCAGATAAGAAAGTCCGGCCAACAAATTTTAGGAGTCGCATCTGGACACAGCTAGTTATCGAACTGACTGGACGCATTTCTTGTGTAAAGCACTCTTGGGCAGTACCGCCATATCAACTTCAAAAACTAATTTATCAATTTTAAAACTACTCCCCAGTTCTGATTTTTGTTCACGAAAGCTATACTTTCATTTCTAAAACAGAAGTGTTCTAAATTTACGATTTTGCTGACCGAATTTGAAATCGTAAATTTAAAAATGTAATTAATTTCAGTTTTCAGAGAAATATTTGTCAAAAATTGAATAGAAAATTCTTACTACTTTTAGAACAAATTTTGTATATCTGCGAAAATGAATTCCGATAAGGAATTCATTTCGGAGCAAAAATCAGAACAGGGGTGTATCTATGTTACAATAATTGTACCATACGATGATAAAAACGAAAACCATTAAATTCCGTTTTCCATGCACCAATACCATACCAAATTAAATTTCCTGATTTCCAATTATTCCAATTATTATTCGTTTTTAATTAGTCTAAACAGCCCCAAGAGTAATAAGGTGAACTAATTAACGACATGCCTTAACTAGCACCTTTAAAATTCTTATCTTGTTAAAAAAAAACAGCTTTAATTAAAATAACAAAAATTTATTTGTAATCAGGAACAAAGAAACCGTAACCGCAACGTTCAAAAAGGTTAAAAGTTAAACCAACTTGCTATTATGCTTTCAACAAGGTTCTACCGGCCTATGCTAACAATAAGATAAGAACTGCATGGAAGATGAAAATAACTCAAAACCAATCCCACTCAATTATTAAATGTGGCTTGAGCAATGCTTTTTCGATAGACAGTGATATCGATTTATCTTATATTTTTGCACAAGAAAAAAAAACTTGTTTATCAAACGAATAAATTCACAACTCTTTGAGAGGAAAAGCAAAAAAGGTAAGTCTTTAAGATTCGGATTGTTATGCAAACAGTAAACACACTTGCTTGCAGAAACGCCTCTAGGTAAGAAGTGTTACATAAAAATTGGTAAACAACTAAACAACTTGAAAAAGCTTTGTAGATGCTACAAAGTATGTCGTCTTGCGTTCAGTTTTCAGTACATACATACCTACTTCTAATCGCGGCGCGTAGGTTGTTGAGTGTATCTACTCGCAACGTGCCTCACCATATCGTCGGTGTATTTTTGTTTTGAAAACAAGAATATAGTAAATACGCCAGAAATGTGTTATTATGCATCATAGTTTGTTTATCTCATTGGGGGCTCGACTCGCTTCCGTCGTTGCGTCGTCATTTTTGTTTTGATATTTTTCTATGCGCTTATATACCCACTTCTGAGTGTTTTATTGTTGACACGGATATTATTTTCTTATTGCGGCTTGTTATTGTTTAAAACTTTTCGAAACTTACGCGTGCGACGATAAAATATCTCGTTCGAAAAACAACAATAATATTATTGTTTTTCTCATAAATTCTTGAAACGCTCTTCAAATATTGAAGATTCCATGAAAAGTTATACCTTAAACCTTAAAGGCCAAACATTTGCCCACTTTAACTTTCATCAGGACAAAACAAAAACTCAAGTCAAGGTTCTTTTACACACCTTTGCAGCATGCCTTTCAATAAGTCTGGTTAAAAAAGGAAAATAAAAATAACTTTGAGATACTCTTTGAGAGGGCAAAGTTTTGCCGTTTCGGGTTTACATTTTACCTACAACATTATGTTTAATGAACCAAATCATTGGCAATTCAGACCAAGTTAATATTTATTGTTGGTATTATTCGAAGGAACCACCAAGGAAGCCAGAAACCAGACGTTTAAGGTTAGGTTTATTATTTGGATTTAATTATATTTGATTTGTGAATGAGGGCAATTGAGATTTTGTTTTTCTGTGGTGGGGAATTAAATTAAGATACCTTCGGGGTTGAATTATGGACAGAAAAATTATTTATGTTAAAAGTTTTGTCGTTTGAAGTCAAATTTCTGTTTAATTGGGGAGGTTATGAACTGGGATGGTTCTTATGAACTTTTTGACTTACACCGGGGTTAGTCTTGAAGTTATAAATATCACATCAATTAAATTCGAATGAGGTCGTTGCGGAAAAGATGTCTTTCAAATTTGTGATGAATCGTAAGGAAGAAGTAAAACTGGTATCTCGTATTTTTTTGCTCTGTGTCTTTTTAGGGTTAACCCAAAGAAGAAGTTTTTTATATCCAACAATCATTCATACCGTTATGTGCAGACTCCTTCAGCTGGTTTAAAGATATTTTTGCTGAAGCCATATTCGAGATACTTACTTCCAAAAGCAATTTATGGAAGTCAGCGAAACGGATGCACCACATCCCCATTGGAAAAATGTCTAGGGAAACAAACTAAGGAAGCAGTTCTTTTAGAATGAATTTTCATCAGCTCTGCATAAAATTTACTGGAATTCGTATAAGAGCAATTTCATGAAGAGCATATTTCTGCTCTTTCTACATCTTTGGCGTAAAACAATGGGTTCAATTCTTCTTTAAATATGAGACATTGTTATTTGAGATTTGTTCTTGCATCTTCACCTAGTAAAATCAAAAGGGGAAGCCAAATACAGAAATGCAATTTCTCTAGAACAATTGAAAGTGTACCCTGTTCAATGTTCGCAATGTTCGATATATTGAAAATAAAAAAAAATAAAACTTGGTATTGGTGTTTTTCATTTAAATAGGGTTTCTTTTATCGCCGCTTTCTGCCCTACAAAATTGATATATAGGGTGTCCTAATAAGAGCGCACTTTTTAAAATTGGAATAATTTCTTTGTCATGCAAAGAGTGTTGTCAAAAACCCGAAAACATCAATTCGACAGTGACTGTGAACGGCATTCGTTACAGGAATGTGATAACGGACTTCTTGTGGCCTCAACTGGACGGCATGAATCTGGACAACATGTGGTTTCAGCAGGACGGTGCAACTTGCCATACTGCGCATGAAACAATCGACTTATTGCAGCAACGATTTTCAGAACACATAAGGCGTGTTTTTTTGGCATAGCTATCCGTATCTGCAGTGGGAGCTTCCATGTATTACAAATACAACACGCAGCTCCGGATAAAACTTAAACTTAAATCTGGCTGCGGATAAAAAATTGACATTTTTTCGAGTATCGATACTCGATCGGAGAAAAATTTAATTTCTTCGGTTGGTAACTCGGATAATCGGATAACTCAAAAAGTCTCGAAGGTTGTGTTCGCAGAGTGCAACGCACTTTAAATGCGTTCTTTTATTTAAGTTTATTTTGAATTAAAATGGAATGCACAAATCAAGGAACGAATCACACATAGTTGCTCTATGGTGTTTAATATTTCTTCTGTAATGTAGTTTTCTATTTGCGAGATTTAAGGTATAACTACAACGGCCACTTTTTGCAAAAAGTGGGAAATTTACAAAAGTAAAATTTTTGTTTCTTTGTAGCACCATTTGAATTTGAAAAAAAACTACAAACATTGTTTTTGAATTTTAATTTTGGGGTGATAAATTTTCAGAAATTGAGTTTGAAAATTTTCACTTTTTGATTTTTTGCAAAAAGTGCTCTTTAGAGTAAGTCAAATTTGTGAATCTGACAGCTTAAAGAGTTGGTGAAGTGAAGAAAAAGTGGAAAAATCTCAGATTTCCTGATCTATTTGAGATTTGAGATTCAAAAAAATGGATTCGAGAATAAAAAATCTGAATCTCGAATTTTATCAAAATTCACACATAGGTACAAGCACACGCACTTTCAAACACACTTCTCTGTTTGACATTTGTCTGAACATTTATTATTGTTTTATTTATTTGTTTATTGAACGACGACGGAGCCAATCTACGAACATACCCCCAAAATGTCAAAAACTTATCCGAAAGCAAAACCAAATACCAACTTAAAAATAAAATAAAACAGCTGCGGATGGGCAACTGCGGATACGTTTTTATGGGAAATCGAATTTGGCTGCAGATAGCGATGCCAAAAAAAACACGCCTATTATTTCAAGAAATTCCGATGTGAACTAGCCACCAAGATCGTGCAATTTAACGCGGTGCGATTTTTTTCTTTGGGGTTTTGTGAAATCTCGGCTTTATGCGAATAAACCCGAAACAATTCCTGAGCTCAAATCGGAAATCCAACGTGTTGTCGGTGAGATACAGCCACATATCTGTGAAAAAGTCATGGAAAATTTCATGAAAAGAGTAATGGCCTGTCATCGGAGCCGGGGGGGGGGGGGGGGGGTCATTTGCCGGATATTTTATTCCTTAATATACTTAATCGGAACATGTCTTCTTTACAATACAATAAAAATATCACACCTCTGTCATAAAATACTTGGTTTTATTTGCAAACTAAAATCTGCACTCTTATTGGGACACCCTATACTAAAAATGTAAGAAACGAAGTAAGAAACATTCTTTAAAAAAAGAAAACAACCTAATTCAAATTTCGACGAAGTGCGCAACCAGAGGCACAAGAACCGAAACCTAGATGGTATGCTTAGATCTGAATAAATACAATACATTACATACCAGTAAGGCACTGGTAATTTCAGCAAGTTTAAAACAAAGGTAAACAAATATTTGCTTGAATTCGTAATTTAAGTTAAGTCTAATCAAATCAAAAAACAGAATTAAGAACATCGCAGCTTATCACAAACTAATCGATATGAATCATTTTCGGTTAAAAGTCCAAAACATTAACTCCTTATCACAGAATCGCGAGAGCGGCATACCGCTCAGTTTTTTTCCATCACAATCTGAACCTATGCCACCCAAAAATCTATCAACCAAAAATTTTCCACTATCACAACCATGCCAAACATTTTAATGGCTCGAAAGACAGAAATATCAAGCAAACGAGAACTCACAAATTTCACGAAATATTTACATAAAGCGGAATAAGAAAATAATCGCAACAGGTGATGAAACTTTAGGAAGTCTTCAAGTTCACTTCGTTGCCGAAAAAAAAACCCACAAAGAAGAGATCATAAAAAACTGTTTAATGTGCGATGGAGTGAAAATGGAGAAATCGAATTTTGAAATTACAATAGTTCTAGAAACAAGCTCTTACCTGGACTTCAATGTGAAGATTGTACTTGCGACTCTTTGAAAAAGTGACAAATCCTCACTAAACGGCATGAATATACTCGGAAAAGCCACTGGATGATTGGGATTACCAATTACTTCATGTGTTGTGATATATGCACCACCGGGAGTGATTCCAATAAGTGGCGCCTTGAATTTATGCGCGAATGCATTCATCAGCGCTGGCCCTGACCAATCAACCAAAACTGCATCGAACTCCTCGCCAGTGTGCTGACGATGACGCAATATTGATTTATTCCCAAGAAGCCCTTGCATTTGAGGTGATTTGAGTTCCTCAACTGCAACTGTTCGCATCACATGGAATACCGTCAGCAACATATCTGAGCCGCTCATCATGTTCTCATGGTTATTGAGCATATTCAAAACACTCAATCGATGTGCAAAACTCAGATCAATCAGTTCGATTTGTTCGGAGTACAGTGACTCCCCACTGGCGGTATTGATGAAATTCTCGGGATCAGTCGTGACGATCGTTAGATTGTGACCCCGTTGGGCCAGAGCTTCGATAAGGGGACGAAATACGATTTGGTGATCGCGTAGGGGAACTGGAAGAATTACCAAGAGTCGCTCCCCATTCGTGTAATGAATACCGGAGGTGAGGAGGACAAGAGTTATGGCAAAGAGAAGCTTCGCGAACAAAGACATTTTTTCCCCCAAATAAATTACACCAAATAAAGTGTTTTTTTTGCTTTAAAAAAGAAAATTTAAAATCGTTTTTTGGGTTTTTTTTTTGTCTAGAAACTGCACTGTGTTTTTCTTTTTGTTTGGCTGAATGGCAATTCACTCAAAATTATGATTGAATTGAATTTTTTTTAAATGAAACAATTTGTATGAAGTTCTTCTTTAAACAGCACCTATCTCAATGATATACAAACTTAAACTGATCGTGCAGCATGTCCAACCAGGCCATAGTCATTCATATTCAACAGATACTCAACTTGAGGCTTTTGAGTGTTTTTTTCAATTTCTTAGTTTTTATTCATAACAAAGACAGAAGGCAAACGAAGAAGAGGAAAAAAATCGTTATCTTCAACGAACAAATTTATGTGACGGTTGAGAAATTGTAAGGGAGGATGAGGTTAGCGAGAAGAAGGAGGTGAAATCTCACGTTGTCTAAAATTGGATTAGAATTCTATCTAAGTAAATTTAAAAGCAGGAAACCAGGAGTTCGAGGGGATGGAAGCATGCTGCTTAATGTGGTTTGAAGATTGAACTTAAAGTAATTGGAACTGGCGGAGGCGATATTACAGTGCAGCGAACAGTAATTGAATATGAATGGGTGGAAGTCAACGAATTGAATCAATGGTTCTTCGCTTGAAGTAACTACAACCCAGTTGGGTTGCAATGTTGCATGGAGCTGTTCATAGCTTTGGGGGTTCTTCATTTAGATTAAGAATCATTCTAACAAATTCTTGTTCAAAAACAATAGCTTGCCCTCTTGAAAGCATAATCGAAAGTAAAGAATTACTAGTCACGACTTAATAATAAAACCACGGGAAGGGATAAGGAAAAATTTGAAAATCTAAATTTAGTTCAAGTTTAGGTCATATAATTTTTTCTGTTTGGTTTTGTTTACCGACCCATATCTTCGAAGTAAGCGGACACCATTATTGTTGTTTCTTTTAATTGAAGCTGAAGAAATTGATTCTGATGTGGGAACTGGGGATAAGCAGAAAACTTATTGCAAATAATTGATTCGACGCAATTATAAAATGTAAAAACACAAATCTAATGAAAAAAGAAATTAAATTAATGGACAATAAATCGCAGTTTAAACAAGTTTTTGTTTTTTTCTTCAGAGGGTTAATGGCAGCTAAAAAGTATGCTACAAAAGCTTTCAAAGTAAAAGCTATTCGACTCTCCAAGAAATATGCACTTTCAAACGTCAACGTTTTTGAATTCAATAAAAATAAACTGTTATACAACTGATCATGACTTTGCTCCAGAGCTGCGTTTTTGCGCTGACTATAGTTGACTATAATCAACTATGGTTGACTATTTCTCGTTTTTGCACGCCAATAGTTACGATTCGTAACCACAATTGTCTTTTTTGCGGTCAGTGTTGATGTGTCAAATCGTAACTATTTCTAACTATTCCCAATTCATCTCAGGAGGTGAGTTAAAAGTGGTTGTTGTGTCAAAGTGTTTTTTTGTTTGTTTGTATAATGGCGTTTCTAATAAATTGTCAATCTGGAATCTAAAAAAAAAACATTCTGGTTGTGCATTTTTTACAACCGCGTCGTCCGTATCCGTACCGCCGCAAATTTAATTAAGTACAATTAAAGGATTTCTGTTCGTCTTCAATTAAAAGTATTTCATTACAAAATAAAGAAAATAAGGTTCCCCTTACAAATTTTATAGCTTGCTTGTTCAAGAAGTTTAATATTTATATGTATTTTTTATCAAGGAAATTGTCGGAAAAAAAGAACTTTATTTCGCCGGAGATTTTGCAAAAGGAACTTCATTAGAAAAACGAAATCATGAGGAAATTTCTCTCGTGCACTTTTTTTTTGTTGGTTTCAAAATGTGTAGTGTACTCCTTGGTGAACTCAACAAAGAGCGGGAAAAGTCCTCAAACACCATAGATGCGGCTTCAGCTATCGAAATCAAGCTCAAAACCTTCGAATACAACTACGAACGACTCAACTACTCATGCACCATCACCGACAACCAGCTGACCAGGCAATGCTGGAAGCCGAGCAGAAGCGCAATCAATTGTCGCAGGAGAAGATCAATGCGCTGTACAAGAGTACCGGGAGAAGGACGAAGTCATCAGTAACCTGAGGAAGACAATCAACGAGGAACATGCGAACAAACTCGGCGCCGAAGAACGTATCAAAAATTTGATCGGCAAATCTGACGATCTGAGATTGAATCTGGAACAAGTCCAAATGAAGATGATAGCACATCAGAACCAGCTGATCGAACAGACAAATCAGTTGTTGGAGACACAAGAAAAAGTCGAAGTCCTTATTATTATTACTGCTTTTATGTATTCTATCGGCAATAAAAAAAAATGTTTAATTAGTTTAAGAAAACAAAAACTTTCTCCGTTTATTTATATAAAAGCAAGAACTAGAAATTTAATTGATAGTTTTTCAGCGAATCTGGAAGCAGCAATTAGGAGAATATCATGAGCTGGCTTACTTGGAACAGGTTAGAGTTCTTTATGGAGGGTGGTCTTCAGTTCGAATGTTCCATTTGCCTTTCTTGCTGTGGGTTGTTTAAAAATAAATAAATATGTTCTTATTTCAATTGTCTTTAGAAACTTACCATATCAAGATGATTCTTGAATTTTTGCAATATATTTAGAGCAACGAAAATTGTTCTCTTTATCCACTTCAATTGTTATGATCAAAAGAAAAGAAAAATGTAACCTCAAAAGATTTGTTTTTTTTCTTGTTTGACAGATCAACCAAACCTAACTAAAAAGCGTTTTTGGATGATTTCAACTATTTCAGCTATGACACATCAACCATATTTTTTTGACATAACAACTATAGTCAACTATCGTCAGCGCAAAAACGCAGCTCAGGGCAGGAGTTTAATTCAGCCCGATGATGGAACTTGTTTTCCGAAACGCGTAGCTAATAATTTTAAATTTAGGCGGTGTGTGAATTGCGTTAAAATGTGTATTAAAACTTGACGTTTGGTTAAAACTTGACACTAGCGTGGTGAATAAAATGGGTTAAAATTTATCCTGCTGTGGAGCAGGATAAATGGGTTAAAATTTTGACGTCTTTTTTTTCTCATGAATGATAGCGAACATTGCTTCTGTTTTGTTGTTCTTTCTGTTCTTTTTCATTTTATTTTGTTCCCTGTTATGATTAATTAATTATTGCATTGATATTTCAAAAGATTAAAACTAAATACTTTAAATATATCATATTTTAAAATTGAAAAACGAAATAATTGTTCTTTCATTTGAGAATGATAATAAATATCAGCTGTGAAAACTTGTTTTGCAGTGTTACCACATGGAAAAAAACAAGGGAAATTTAAGTTTGAAGATTTTTCACTGTGGCTTCAAAATATTAATTTACCACTGCAAAATCGAGAAAAATAAATAAAACAGAGTTTGTTTGTTATTTTTTGTGACTTTTCATGAAATTTATTGCTTTTTTTATAAACAAAAGTATTTTATCTAGAAGAATAAAAACAATTTTTGCTCAGGGAAATTTCCTAAATCATGAGGGAAATTTCTTAGTTATACGCAAAAATGTTGGTTAAAAAAATCCCTTTTAACGCAATTCACACAGCAAATGGCTAAATTTGATCCCATTTTTAACCAAACGTCAAATTTTAACCAAACGTCAAGTTTTAATAAACATTTTAACGCAATTCACACACGGCCTTAATTTAGAAAAATTGTTGTTAAAATTATTAAATTTTATTAAATAAATATTAATTTTGAAATTTTAACAAGTGTATTTAAATGCAGATTGAAGGGTCAGATTTAAGACGTAGTTAGTTTACCCCTAACTAGGAAAGTGCGTTATATAGTATGACCATGGCCACCTTACCAGCGGAATCATAGATAATTTTTAGATTGTCCCAAGGTGGTAGATGATCAGTGTCGGATCATACTTGCTTCTGCTGGTCAAAGCTACGACTAGAGTAAATTCTTTCAAACGAACTTACTCTTGTCTGTGGTACGGTTTATACATATAATGAATTGTAACCGCTGCCATATAAAAGGATCCCACGCCAATGCGAACTCTAAAATTTTATTTACTAAAAATATCACTTCAACAAATAGCGCTGTTTTGTAATCTGCAAGCACAGGCTTTTAATGAAAAAACATAGTTTGACTGTTAACAGGAGACGAGATTGATAAATGTTTGGAGCGGCAAATCTTGACCTTAGTACTCAAAACTTAAAACTCAAATAGTAAAATTAATACTTTCTTAGGAAGTTCCTACCATCAGTGAGCTGTTTATGTGTCGAATGAAATTCAGTTCGTAACTGGGGAGGCAATTGCAAATGTTTGTACTACAAGCTCGATACAGAATTCGATAACGTGAGAGGTAAAGCCAAACAATCACAATTCAGTCACGTATAATTCGATCACGGATGCGGTACTTCGGCTCCAGTATTTTGCAAGTAAGTATTTTGCTCATACTGTACGACGTAGGTACAGGAGCTTGTCTCTACAGTATAATGACAGTGCAGGGAACTAAAAAAATTCAAGAACATCGGTCAACCTGTTTAGCTAGTTAGCGAACGTACAGAAAAAAGCTTTTCATTTATAGATTCAAAGAATAAGGTACTCTTAAAAAATCATGACCAACTTCCAACGCTAAGCGAATTTTTCAATGCAAACATTAAAACAGAAAATCATCAGGGACCCCACGAAATTTTCTTTCACCACTTGAGATAAATTTGTATTTTGTCATACATTATTTTGATAAACAGGATTATGACCCGCTTCCGGTCACAACGTCTGGGTACTTTCTCTAAGTATTTTTCTTGCGGTTGAAATTGTAAAGTCAATGTCTCACTTAAACTTGGGTAACTCTTAATTTAACATAAACAACGGGCAGTGGCAGCTTGAAAAACGTAGAAACCTACTTAATTCTCCAGATATCAACGGTAATGATATGTATGATGTGATACAATGGAAACATCATGGCTTCTCAAGCCCAAACTGCTACTTGTCCTGCCAAATTTTGGGCTCGACAGAAACACTGTTTAGGAACTTCTAATATAATCTATCGAGCAAGACGATTCGTAATATTCTTTTTGCTGATCTGGTATTACAATGGTATGATGTTGGTCTCAACCGCATTTCCCATCCAAAAAAATCTCCCTACAAATTCCGACAAAATACATATTTTTCTTACGTTTTCGCTTTACTATCAGACTCTGAAAAAATGTAAATCCCGTTTATATTTATCATGGACATTTTGACTAATTTTATATCCCAAAACGAGAGCCACTTATGAAAATTTAAAAATATCCACCTCTCCTTGAAGTCTACATCAAAATCCCTCCACAGCCATCATCATCAACACCAATCCCTCCCACATCCAAAAATTGTCAAGCCATTCTATTTATAAGGCGAAGTAGTGTATTGAAATGAAGGAAAAAGCACATTCGAACGCAAAATTTGCTCCCCATCTTCTCGAGTGGCTAAAAATAACCACAAACCCATAGCTAGAACTAGTAGAGCCAGCGTAACGAATGACTCCTGATTTATGTAGGATATGCTCCATCAAAATCAAGGAAAAAATTAAATACACGCGTGGGTAATGGTGCTTTCCAAATCTGAAGAATGAACTCTGGGGTATACGATAACATTCACAGCACTGGTATATATTTTCTTATCGTGATGATGGATTTTAATTTTAACGAAATAGTTTGCCGAGTCCTGGGTATATTAATTTATAACATTTGCACAGGGTTGATGCGTTGTGCCTTCAATTGAGATAACATGGTATTTAACTGATACAGTGTTAAAGAAAAAGCAATTTCTATAATTGTTGCGAATGTATCCTGGGAATATTCATCACTACAGAAGAACATATTTTGGGTATTAATACAGTATGGGAGAGTAAAATAGCATTGATAACAGAGAGCTGTCTTTTTAATATCGGCCAAATATGGGTCGGAATGGCAAGCTTTGTAATAACGAGAAAAATTAAGTCTTAATATAAAGACAAAATAAAGATAAAAAATGCCGAACCCTGAGTGTGTCGCACCTTTGATTTTCAAAAGATTGATCGGTTCCCACTAATTTCATCATGTCCGCCTGTCCGTGCTTCAATTAAAGGCTGAATGCAGGCAAAATTCATAACCTCGAGTTCAAGATTACCTATAGATGCGCAGTCTGACATATTTCATATTTACAGGAAGTATATGGAAAACAAGAGCAGCAAGAGAAGAGTACCGCACAAGAAGGAGAAATGAGTAAAGACCCTGCGAAGGAAGAAAAGAGCATCCGCAATTTCTCAGCTCAAAGATCTAGAAGAGTCTCGGGCCAAAAACAACACCCGGCATTTCTTTAAAAGATCGAAGCAATTAGCTTCTGGTTTCAGAACCGGGACACAGGCTCTTCGAAACAGTAAAGGAAACCTAGTCACCGAAGCACAGGAAATTGTAGATGTTTTCAAGCAGCACAACAGCTGCTGAATGCGCAAAATGTCAACGAGCTAATGACGTAAGAGAAACAAGACCAGTCAATGAAGACCCAGTCCCAGCCTCCAGCAAAGAAGAGGTAGAAAGAGCCATCCAAAAGCTAAAAAAAAAAACAAGTCCGGCGGGTCGGATGGCATACCTGCAGAACTCTTTAAATATGGAGGAGGTGTTTTGATGAACCGCATGCACCACTGACTGGTCGATAAGCTCCATATGCCCAATCTACAAAAAAGGCGATCCGATGTCATGCAAAAACTACAGTGGGATATCCCTGCTTAATGTTGCATACAAAATCCCAAAACAGTACATGCTAAAAACCAACAAAGCAACATTTGTCCACCGCCTAGGACAAAACGTCACTGTTGGTAGCAGCAATTTCGAGGTAGTTAAGGAGTTCACCTACATTGGAACAAACATCAATCCCACAAACGACACCTTAGTGGAGATTCGAAGAAGAATTACCCTAGCAAACCGCTGCGGGCAAACAACTGGGTTCAAAACTACTCACTCGAAAGACAAACTGTCTGCTATACAAAACTTTGATTTTACCAGTCCTACTCTACGCGGCGCCGAGTGCTGGACGATAAGTAAAAAAAGGGAATTGATACTAGACACTTTCGAAAGAAAAATGCTTCGACGGATTTTCGGTCCCGTATGCGACGATAGCGAATGGAGCAGAAGGTTCAACCGAGAACTGTATGAGCTGTACCAAGATGTGGATGTAGTCCAGAAGGTCAAGAAAAGACGACTACATTAGCTCGGCCACATCGAGCGAATGGACGACAACGCTCTAGCCAAGAAAGTCTTCTCATCACAGCCCCCAGGTTCAAGACGACAAGGAAGACCGAACCTACGGTACAAGTACCAAGTGACTGCGGATGCCAGAGCGCTTGGTTTCGGTGACTGGAGAGTGCATGCGAGGGACCGTTCACGATGGAAGGCTGCAGTATCTCAGGCTGAGATCCTTCATGGACTGTGAGCCGGATAAGTAAGTAATATGTACTACCTATGGATGGACAAACAAAAAATTGGCCACAACATAAAATTTCAAGAACCCTTCGAAAGCATGTAGCCCCAATCAATCTGAGGCCCACTTAATTTCCCATACGCTACAAAATTTATTCCCTCCCCGTATCGTACTCAAATCTAACATATTGCCGCCACAAAGACGCAAGCACACAATACACAACAATATTTCTTCCTTTCTGAGTTTTTTAAGTGCCGCGGCCAGCTTCATCTTATGACAATAATGTTTACATACAAAATTAAACATGCTAATAAATTCTGTTGATGATTCAAGAAAATACAAATTATTATGTTCCTCTTTTTACCCTCCTCTTCTGTCTGCCTACACGAAGCGATGATTTTCGATAAGATAATATTCAAATTCAGTTTTCATTGCACGACATACGCGTCATCATCGTGTCGCTGTAGGAGTTAATAATAAATAAATGTTCATATACACATTGTGTGTCATGTTATGTCATTTTTAAATTCTAGATGCGTTTCGTTACTCGTAAGCTCGTCCCTTTCTGTCACTCTCCTCGATCCCATGCATTGTTTTTCTTGAATTGAAAGCGCACAAAATAATTATTATTATAATGAAATAAGCCGAAAGTAAACTTTTAATTTTCACTTCTTATAGGATACTAGCTGACCCTGCAGACTTCGTACTGCCTCAATCGATAATCGATAACCCTCTTCCTCTATCGTTTGCATTGTTTTTTTGTTAATTCGTATGTATGGATCCCTCTTTAAACAAATAAGCGATATCAAAAAAACAAAACAAAATGGTAGGTATACGCTCCGTTGCCTGCGGTGCACGGATTTGTAAACGGCGAATCATTTCGGTTTCACTTCGCTCCTCATGTTGCTGTTGTGTAAACATTTCGAGTTCTTCGACCCTAATTGTTGCGTATAAAACACATTGACCATGATATTGAATGAAAAAAAGGATTTTTTATGATTGCTCTAAGAGTTACCGTTATGGAGCAATACAGCAAAATAATTTTTTTAAATTAAAAATATCAGTGTTTCAAAAAAAAAAAATTACCAAAATCACGAATTCTCTATTTTCCCATTGTTTAAAATCCATTCAAAATTTGACTTGGGATTTTCTTGCTCTTCTGGAGTTTTCCATTTTACCACTCATTTTACCATAACTAATGCATTTCATATGAAAGAGTGTTTTTGAGATTTTTGTTTAGCCAATTTTTTTTTTGCATTTCAAATTTTCCATTTTTCCAATTTTTTGTTTACTTTTTCTTGCTTTCAAGTTCCCCATCACAAATTTTCCAGTTTCCCTTTGTAAACCAATGAGTTTTCCGAGTTCCTTTCGAAAACCCATTTTGAAATTTTCCAGTTTTCCATTTGAAATTTTCCAGTTTTCCATTTGAAAATCAATGCATCCACAATTTCATGCAATTTTCCATTTGAAAACCAATGAGTTTTCCGAGTTTTCATCAAGAACTTTCTATTTTTTCATTCGAAAACCCATTTTGAACCAACAAATTCCAAGCAAAAAATATCTAATTTCCGACCTTTGCTTGGTTTTTCCAGTTTTCCCACTCTTCCATGAGGTTTTTCCATTTTTTTTCTTCACAGAAATCATCACTGAATGTAACAGTATGAACCATGAAAATTTCACAAATATCTGTTGGGCCATTTCGGAGTCTATAAGAGACATACAAACAAACAAACAAACAAACAAACACACTTCCATTTTTATATATATAGAGATAGAGATAGAGAAGAGATTAGAATTCGAATTTTAATTTTTCATTTTGATGAACACTTTGGAATTGGAACGTGATAGATAATCATATCCCAAGCACATGCAGCAACACAACACAACAAAACATTACATTGCCATCTGAAATGGCATAAGCCATTGATGATTCACCGAGCAGAGAATGTAAACGTGAATTTCGATTCAGTGCTTATTTCCAGATAAAAGATAAGAAAACAAAAAAGGGAAAAATAGGACATATTGAGATGAAGATGCATTGGACATTTTCTAATCGTCTTTGGGAAAGCTCAAAAAACTGTGCTCAATCTTCGTGGTCATGATAACCTAGAAGGAACGGTGACAAAAGAAGGGGAACGTTAAATTTGTCAGCGTCACAGGCAAAGCACAACCAGTTCACGGCAAGTTTTGATTCAAAAGTCAGCTGAATTTTCGTTCCAACAACTCAGGAGCAGGACACCGACTCTCCATCGACCTATCCATTTGAAACAGCATAAAAAAGTCCAGGTTAGAATTTTAAGAGTATGCTTCAAGCATTATTTTGATCTGTTCAACAGCACAATACTTTTGAACTTTGATATGTCAATACCATTGCAATTCTGAAATTCCATATTAGTTTTCAAAATTGCGATTAGTTTTCAATTCGGTTTCTTATTAAACAGTTTGGACAACACTCATAATAGGCCCCCACTCCTTGCATATTTTAAAATCCGCATCTGCCACAACCACACAATTTTAAATCATTGCTACATCCTACATCCACATAGCACCCAACTATTGTCATGAATGATATTGTGAAACACAAAACTCTGGGAATTTCTCTTTTGCATAAATGCTTGGAATTCATATGCACGTGCCTATACCTCTATGCTATATACGACAACCATCAGCTTTACCACCAACAACACTAGACAAAAGGTCCAAGGTAGCAGTAAATTTCAGTACCCGGTAACAGAGCTCCATCACAAAATACCAGTACCATCCTTCCTGCGAACAACTATCACAACTCACGAGTATCTATCATTTAAAAAAACAAAATGAAAATCTGGTGAAGGATACTTTCCAGTTAAGTGAGTGGTGTGTAAATGTATACCTTAGCCACATGGAACAGTGGCAGAGCAATATATGTGGAGACTTTCGCTTTTTGTGAATGAACAAATCTGTGAAATGATGAAGCTTCAAGCATTGATGTGGTTTTTCGATTACGGCGAGAGGGTTTTGTTTTCCCGTTTTTAAAGGTGAGAGTAGGTTCAAATGACACAGTAGAAGGCTAACCTACAAAATATGTGAAAAAGCCAGTTCACTCGAATATTTCGCATGGTAGCACTGAAGGCTTGTTCAAAAGCTACGTAATGAGTCCAAGGTGGATCTTCAAGGGAGGAAATATTTTAGGTCGGTTATATTTGCAACAAAGTAACTAAAGTAATTCACTGGTCAACAACATTTTTGCCCCAAGGATGAGACACATCATTTCTAGTAAATTTTATGATGCTGAAACTAAATCCGGACACAGTGATGTGTCTCATCCTTGGGGCAATCAGAAAATGAAATTTTGTAAACCAGTGTTATTAAGAACAATAAGTTAAATGTAAATGAACCAAGTAGCCGCGGAGATTCAAAATTGCTTAAAAGTGAGCAAAAATCAGAAGCCGTTGGACAACCAACGCAAAACCTGCACTTGAGACAGGACTTCAATACTAGCGGCAGCAACTTCGATACGTACTTATTTGGTACGTCTATTAAGCTGGCAAACCAATATGGGCACAAACGATTGGGACCTTTACCATAATAATGTGTTCTTTATGTGTTAATTATGTGTGCAGTGCTATAAAATTATGTCAGCTTCATATGTACACTCGGGCGTATACGTGTTTTTTTTGTACGCTTCTTTTAACTTTTTGTTTGAGAATCTTAGGCTTTTTTTGTATCAATTGTTATTGTTATTTTTAACAACCTCAAAAGTAGAGTTTTTATTAATTACGACGATGAGTAAGCCGAATTAATGATTCAAAAAAGCGTCCGACTGACTCCACGGTAATCGTTTTGGAATCGTTTCATACTAGAATATCAAAAATATCAATTATAAATTTTACACCTCTATTTCTGATGTGATAATCATAAACCTGACACTTCTCAACTTTTCCATCGGGCCCAATTACATCCTGACTGTAGTTTAATATTGTTTCTTTTACCTATTGAAAATCTATCGATAACGATGGGTCTGCCACGTTTAGGAGGCATGATACAAATATATTATTATTAATGGACATAAACTTTACACTTCAAAGATTTTCGCCTACTGAGGTTAAGATCAGTAGCGATTCCTGGTCACGTTCTTAAAAAAGTTTAAATACATTCTAATACAAGCTAAATTTTTTCCCCCACACAAACACAGAAAAATCAATTGGCCAATTTATCCCTTAAACTTCATCGGTCATCATTCTTGTTAGTTCTTAGCCCTTTATATTCCATGTTTCATCATTATTTATTGACACTAATTCATTTTTTGTGATGACTTATGAACGTATGAAAAATGAGATACAGAAAATGCGCAATATTCTGCGCAAACCTAGGAGGTAAGTATTAAGTAACTTGCCTCATGGGTAATTTTGCATAATTAATAAAGTTCATTCAAAGGAGAGCAGACTCGTATTTGTGTAGTCGTATTTGTATAGTCGTATTTGTATAGTCGTATTCGTATACGAGACAAATCATATAATGGTCTGTGTACTGCATCTTGTTCTGGTGTCGTTTCGTTTGCGTATCACGTATGTCGTATCGCTCTCGTGTTATCTCTATCTGCCTGTCGTGTCCTGTTCTCGTTTTATAGTTAGTTTTGTTTCTTGCACAAACCCTTCTGTTCATTCTTTAAGGCATTCAATTTTGTTCATCATATACATTTTATCTGTTTATGAAAATCGTATTCAATCTGTTAGCGCAAACTTTTGCGATAGAGTTTTATTTGTTTGCAATGAAAATATGTATTTGTAAGAAAGTCTCTTTCGTTGCAATTATGTAGCTAAAATTTTCTAATGTAGAGGCATATTCAAGTAAATCAACAACATCAACGACTTTGATTGGTTTCATGTATCTTTAATGAATGTCTTCATACAAAGCCTACTGCATACATTTCTTAAGTAAATCTTAGATTCTAACTTGCGGTTGGATCGTTCGATCAATTCGAATAAGATTAACGCTTTCTTTGTACGTTTACTGAAGTAAATATACGATTGTGCAAGTATAACACAGTACGAATAAAAATTTTACACTAATTTAGTGGTTGATGTTAGATTGACAGTTATTATATTATTAACTCAAGTATTTATTTTGTATGGTGTTGACCTTAACGTAACATTAACTCAAGTATTCAACTACTCTTGAATTAATTGATTCCAAAACGATTACCGAGGAGTCAGTCCGACTCGGCTAACTCATCGTCGTAATTAACAAAAACACTACTTTTGAGGTTGTTAAAAATAACAATAACAATTGATACAAAAAAAGCCTAAGGTTCTCAAACAAAAAGTTAAAAGAAGCGTAAAAAAAACACGTATACGCCCGAGTGTACATATGAAGCTGACATAATTTTATATATGCATTCAAATTGATCAGCACAAAAGTCGCGAATTGCACACATAATTAACACATAAATAGAAGATAATAATGGTCTAGGTTTCTTTGAATTCTGTTGGAAAATGTAGAAGTTGTGCTAGCTTAATATGAAGATGGCATAATTTTATATATATACAAAAATTGATCAGCCCCAAAATCGCGAACTGCACACATAATTAACACATAAAGAACACATTATTATGGTAAAGGTCCCAATCGTTTGTGCCCATATTGGTTTGCCAGCTTAATAGACGTTTATTTGGTTGCACTTGCACCACTGATCAGAAATAACAAGATTGGAAACCGACCTACGTTTTACCCTCCAAATACCTCAAATTGTGTTTTTGTATACACGCATACTCTTGCAGCAAGCTTGCTTTTTATTTTGTAGGCAATTGTCATTTTGACAGCAAGCTTTCCTATCTTGTTGTTATAACTTATCAGTGGGTTCCACTATCGATAGAATTTCTTATGCTTGTGGTTGTGGCTCTTTCTGTCTGTCAACAGCAACGAAACCCCTTTACAAAAATAACATTTCGGGGTTCCCACTTCTTTTGAAATGTGCTCTGTAATACGTATCACGGGTTGTAGAAGAATTTTTAATTTAGCCAAGAATGAGAAAAGTAATTTGCAGCCACTCCGTGGTTCCGACGAAACACATCGAACAATCAGTTTTTTCACAAAGCTGAAGCTCGGTAGCCAGTACTTTTATTGCTCTCCGCTTTCAGCTTACGACATATGACTTTAATAAGCTCAATTTCAAGTATTGTTTGTAATGGATTGTTTAAAAATTTTGAATTTAGTTTCAAAAAAGTTAAAAGAAAAAACATCGCATACTGTTATGTTTCTTTATTTAAAAATGATTAACAAAAAGTAAAATTCATTAAATTTAACTGATAAGGCAAACAATTTAATTTGAAAGAGAATAAATATTAATATACAATATTCTGGAAAACTCCTTATTGAAAATATTCTAATTGAAACGGCCAACCTCTTTCACAGACGACGATGAACTGTGAGAAATAGCAATAATAAGTGTACGTCGTATGGGTAATGTGTATAACAGATTTTCATAGAATTTATGTATGTATAAAGCAGAGTATATCTAATAATGAGTAGGGAAACTCAGAAAAATTCACCTGTTGATTCACACATATTTTCACACAGATATTGGAAATAGATGCCAAATGAGAAACTTGTAGGAAGGAAAGGGAAACAACATACGTTTTTTTATCGAATAAATTTTTATTTTTACTTATGACAATCAAGTAACATCGCCTTTGAAAGTCTATAAGGGAAAAAGGGAAAGAAAATAGTGATGAATGTGTAGTCATTTCTTCTTGCTCAGGCAGTTTGGCACAACGAATTAATTTTTATTCTAAAGAAACAAAAAATATAAACTCAAATCGCCGCCTTTGAAAATCTATTGGGGAAAAAGGGAAAGAAGCAAGTGATGAACGTGTAGTCATTTCTTCTTGCTTAGGCAGTTTTACATAAGGAATTGATTAAACTATTTTCACTTATGGCATTTTTGTTGTGTTTTTTTTTCGAAAATTTGTGGTTGTAGTAGTGTCGAACACATTTTCAAAAGAGTTTCCCTACTCATTATTAGATATACTCTGGTATAAAGTGTATAACAGAATGTCATAGCAACACATGAATGAATACAGAATAAATACTTAGCATAATAGTTAGCAACATAGTGTTTTAGAAACAAAGTGTATGAATATATTATACTCTCCGCCTGGCCGAAAAAAAAACTTAACTTAATTATTAACTTAATATTGGAGTCTAATAGGGCGTTTGGTTTGTCTTCCTGAACGTCGTGGAGTGTGGACCTCTGGATGTGGAGGTACAGTTCTAGTTACAGCTTCTGCTGATGCTTGAGGACGTGAAGTTGGAGTTTCAGTTGCAGCCTGTGTTGATGGTGGTGCTTGAGATACAGGATGGTGGCACACTATCACATCATGATCAGAAAATGAAACTGTCCGACGGTTTTGCACGATAGGTTGTGGTGTTGGAATCGTCTGGATTGTTGGCTTCGGAGCTGGGACATTTACGAGTCTGAGTTGGTCAATATGTCGTTTAAATATATAGCCACTGTCCAATTTAACAGTGTAATGTAATGAGCCCAACTTTTCGGTAATGAATCCTAGTTCCCATGCTGGTTTATTGTTTCTGTAAACTCGAACAGTTACGCGGTCACCAGTTTTGAGACTACGTATCGTACCATTTTGTGGAACAGTTGATGGTAACTCTTTAGTAGGTCTTATCGCATCTAAACGAATACGTAGCTGACGGTGCAGGTACAGCTCTGCTGGACTTTTCCCAGAGGATAACGGTGTGGCTCGGAATAATTGTAGAATTTGATTAAGATGATCCGAGTTATTGTCCATCTTTTCAAGCTTTATTTTTAATGTCTGGACAAACCTTTCTGCAAGACCATTGGTTGCAGGGTGTCCTGGCGCAATGAATATCTGAGTGATGCCTCGGTCCTTGCAGTATTTATCGAATATCTGATTTTTGAAAATCGTTGCATTGTCGGATACCAAAAAAATTGGATAACCGTGAAAGGAAAATATTTCCTCTAGAAGAGACATTGTTGTGGACGTGTCCGGTGCTTTCTTAATTGCTCTGACCTCGGGTCATTTAGACTTCGCGTCAATTAATATAAAGTAGAATTTACCATCTTTGGGTCCAGCGTAGTCAATGTGTACTCTTTGAAAATTTTGCTGTGGTTCTTCCCAATGATGTGTTGGTGCTTTAGCTGGAGATTTTTGGTTCAGGGCGCAGGATTGACATGACCGTACTACTTGTTCAATATCTCGATCAATATTGGGCCAGTAACAGTATCTTCTCGCTAGCTGTTTCATGCGAACTATGCCTGGATGTGTTACATGTAGTTCGTCCAATATTGTCTTTTGAAAAGTTTTTGGGATGCATACTCTTGAATCTCGGAATAAAATGTTACCTTGCAGTGTATATTCTTGTAAATACCTTGTTCCGGCTTTGATTTCATTTATTATTTTTGTCAGATCAGGGTCCTTAGATGTTTCTTGTGCTATCATTTGACTAGTGACGTTGGTTGAAGATATGTAGCTGAATGAATTGTTTTGGAGCTGGAAAATTTCATCATCGATTATAGAATGTTCTTTGGAAGTTTTACTGACCGGATTTCTTGAGAAATAATCGGCGTTGACATTTTGGTCGCCGGTTCGATGGATTATTTCATAATTAAAATTAGACAAATAACTTGCATACCTGAGCAATCTGGCGGCTGTCATGGGTGGCAAATTACTATGATGATGGAATATTCTTACCAAAGGTTTGTTGTCCGTGATGAGCGTAAATTTTCTGCCATACAAATACGTAAAAAGTCGGTCAAGTGCAAATACAATAGCCAAGGCCTCGCGATCAATTTGGCTATAATTCATCTCTGACTTTGAAAGGGACCTTGATACGAAACAGATCGGTTTCTCGACTCCATCGATGATGTGAGAGAGAACAGCGGCTACTCCCACAGGGCTGGCATCGCAAGCAACAGTGACTGGCAGTAAAGGGTCGTATGGAACAAGCGTCTGTTCGCTTCCGATCAAATGTTTAAGCTTGATGAATGCTGTTTCACATTTCGCTGACCAGAAAAAACCGGAATCCTTGCAGAGTAGCTCGCGAATTGGGGCTGTGATAGTTGAATGGTTGGGGATAAATTTACTATAGTAAGTCACTAATCCAAGAAATTGTTTTACTTCCTTCTCATTAGTTCGTCTTCGTGCTTCGAGGATAGCTTCAACTTTCTTTGGATCTTTAGCAATTGTCTTGAATGATATTAGGTAACCAAGGTACGATATCTTGGTTGCAAAGAATTTACATTTTGATCTATTTATATGTAAGTCATTGTCTTGAAGTCTCTGGAAGCATTTCATAAGATTATCTTCGCATTCCCTTAGGGATTCGCCATGTACGATTATATCGTCGAAGTATGAAACAACTCCGTTAAGGCCGTTTAGAATTTGGTCCAAGATTCGATGAAATTCACTCGGAGCTGATTTGATGCCAAAGCTTAAGCGGTTCATTTTGAATGTGCCTTTGTGCGTCGAAATTGTTTGAACCATCGCACTTACTTCATCTACTTCAATATGAAGGTATGCTTTGTATAGATCTAATTTACAGAAGTATCTTGAATTTCTGAGGTTGTTCACTATTTCGTCAATTCGGGGAATCGGATAGTGCGCGTCTGTGAGCTGTTTGTTGACAGCAACTTTATAGTCAAAGCATAACCTAACATTTCCATCTGGTTTTGGCACAGCTACTATGGGTGATCCCCAATCACTTTTGTCGATGGCTGTGATTATATTGTCTTTCTCCAGCATGGAAAGCTCACGTTCGACTTTGTCGCGAATAGCAAACGGAATGGTTCTTGCTTTGATGAAAACTGGCCTTGCATTGCTTCTTAGCTGCAAAGAGCACTTAACACCTGGAATCTTGCCTACTGACTGCTCGAAATTTTTTGGAAATAATTTCTCGAATTGGTCAACTGATTTTACCTGGAAAACATCTTGAATATTATTTTTGATTGACTGATTGATGACGTTGTCTATTTCTTGAAGACTTATATGCAGACGCCGAATCCACGTTCTTCCAATTAAAGACGAAAACCCCTCCGGTACGATGAACAGTTGTTCAATAGATTCGATGTTGTTGAATTTCACTGGAACGTCGATGACTCCTAGAGGTGACACAATACCGGCGTCGTATGTTCTGAACTTCAAAAAACATGGCTGGAGCTTGACATTCAACTTCAACTGTTCGAATTTGTTAATGGGAATCAGGGTATATCCGGAACCCGAGTCGACTTCAAATTTCACGGCTTTGTTTGCTATTAATACTTCAACTTCGTATTTTTGTGTTGTTAAATTCGTGGAAAACAAATCAACGACTTCGACATGGTTGAGATTTTGATCGATTTGTTCAAAATTTGATTGGAAATATGCGTAATCTGTGAGGTTTGATACGTTTCTGGATGTTGACTGGTGAATATTCTTATTCTTGACTAACGTAGATATGCACACTTTGGAAACGTGCCCTTGTTTGTGACAAGAACCACATTTCAGCTTGTCGGGCGCTACCCTACAATCTGTTGACATGTGATTGTTCCTTCCACATCTGATACACAGATCATCAATTCCGATTTCTCTAAAATTAACTCTGTGATTGGCATTTCTTTTGCTGGAAGTGTTTCTTCTTCTGGAATTTGTTCGTGACCCGGCTGTCTTTGAGGATTCACGTCTGGATTTTGAAATTAGGTTGATGTGCGTCTGTGCTGAATTGATAGAATTTGAAGATTGAGCAACCTCGTTGGCATTAATCTTGGCTGTCTCATAAGCTAAAGCTTTTGTTACCACTGCACTGAAATCTAAATCGGTCTCTAAAAGTTTCTCTCGAATGCTATTGTCTCTAAGTCCTCGAATAAGGTGTCCTCGCAAAAACAAGTCAGTGACGGATAAGCCACATGAGCAGTTCAATTGACAATCGATGGCTAGCTTTTGCAATGCAGCCACGTACTCAGAACAACTTTCGTTAGGTTGTTGAACTCTCATCAAGAGGCGATGTTGACCCACAAGAACATTTACAGAAGGCGCGAGCTTCACTTTGAGAATCTTGAAAATGTCTGAATAGCTTGATTCATCAATTGTTTTTGGTGCAAGAAAATGCTTACATTTGTCGTAGAGATTTGGTCTTATTGAATTTAAAAATGTCCTTCTGGATAATTGTGTCCGTTAAATTCTTCAAAGCGCAAAAGTTTCCGAATCTTTCTATGTATTGAAGAAAATTTTCATCATCTGGATTGAAAACCTCAAAATTCGATGCGACAATCGTCGCGGTCGTTGAAATTGAGCTGGAAGCATGGGCAGCAGCGTAAGCGTTGTTTTGTAAGCTCACCATATCTCTCATAGCCTGGAGAAACTGGTTAAATTGTGCAGCGTCCATAATTCGGCTTTTACCTCGTCGCCAAAATGTTATGTTTCTTTATTTAAAAATGATTAACAAAAAGTAAAATTCATTAAATTTAACTGATAAGGCAAACAATTCAATTTGAAAGAGAATACATATTAATATACAATATTCTGGAAAACTCCTTATTGAAAATATTCTAATTGAAACGGCCAACCTCTTTCACAGACGACGATGAACTGTGAGAAATAGCAATAATAAGTGTACGTCGTATGTGTAATGTGTATAACAGATTTTCATAGAATTTATGTATGTATAAAGTGTATAACAGAATGTCATAGCAACACATGAATGAATACAGAATAAATACTTAGCATAATAGTTAGCAACATAGTGTTTTAGAAACAAAGTGTTTGAATATATTATACATACCTAATCTGTTTTAGAACGCAACCTGGTAACTAGATCGAAAACCATTTCAGCTCCTCTGATCAGGGGCGAACGCAGAAAAAAATTTCGGGGGGGGGGGGGGGGGGGTTTCAAAAAATATATAGGTATTAAAGGGTTATGGCACTGGTAGTCAGCTTTTTAACTTAATTTTTGTGTTTGCGTGGTCTTTAAAAATTAGTAATTTAATTTTTGGTCTGTTGGACGTGAAACTTATTTTTTCCGATTTGTTGATATTTGCAGAAGGAAAAAATATTGCTATTTGTTACCTAAAACAAATTTATTACCTATAATTCAAATAGAAGTTGGATTCTCTTATAGTCGGCCCCTTAAATTCCAGTAGTCAGCCACGGGAGTTGTCAGTAGCCAGCTCCCTTTAGTAAATTAATTATTTGTAATTTATAAGCCGTTGTTAAATCTTAAATGTATTAACAAACCTTTTTTTAAAAAAATTGTTTATTTCTACATAAATAAAAGACAACATACAACAAATAATTAATTAAAAACAATCTTGTTTTTCAGTCAAATATGTATATTATTCAAAATAATTCAAGACCATTTCCAACACTTTAAAAAAGTACCTACGTCTTCGAAACTTGTTTGAAATTTAGTTTAGTGATTACTTGATATAAATATACATTTTTATTTTTAAACATTACCACCACCATAGTTATTTAAAATTAACAATAAATTTGATTTAAATAAATATCTACTAACATTGAAATCAATCATGTCGCAAACAGTATTTGTTTCTCTTAAACATATGGATAATGGTTCATTGGCAGCATACACAGTTCTGTGATATGTGATTTTCTTTTTTTGTAATCGATTTTCCAGTCCTTTAAATGCGCCCACGGATTGTGTATTGTTGTATTGAGTAAAAGAGCGTACAAGATGATTCCGTTAATACTCTGCGCATTCCATTGAGACGTGGGATTTGTGGCCATCGACTTAAAGCAGTCCTGAGCTTATTATATTACTTTCCATAATCCGTTTGTTGAAACTATACTGGCCACATATTAGAAAAACGTCTCGGATTGTATCCACCTGCTTTCAGATCTGTCTAAGAGGTAAGATCATTTATCCGGCACACTTTTTGCAACAGCTTGGAGGAGGGAGCACATAGGGAAACACAAGAAAAGGTGTCGTCACTGAAGAGAAAAAGTACCTATACAGTGATCGCCTCATATTCGTTTCCATGTTGTATAAAGAGTATAAAGACAGTATAAAGAATTTTCCAACCTCTTGGCAACTCCTGGTTTAAGAGATAGGCTGAATGATGTTTCATCTCCATTCAGAATCTTGAGGGGTCTTCTAAAATACCGGCTGCGTCAATCTCTTCTAAATACTCATACGTCCCGGTCGCTCGTCCTCTGCTGTTCTGAGTCCCGCAGTTCATAATGTAATGTGACATCTTGAAAAGGCCTAGTAATACGTTTTCCCTTCTAGGCTATCTTTGAAAAGTAGTCCTACGTTTGTCCTCATGATGGACGTTTGTCACCAAGACGTCTGTGGGTTTCTGAGGAAAGCCACACTTGGCAAGGTATATGAGCCACTTAACAAGATTTTGTCCTTCGGCTAAACTAAAGACAGTTTCCTGTCCTATTTTCTTGTAGTCTACCTCGAGGGACCTCGTATGCCTCTCTGATCGGCCAATTATGCTGTTATTTTTACTAATACGTTCGAGGTACTTGAGGAATTCGCGTTTTGCTTTCTGTTCGGAACTACCCATTTTAAGAGTGCTGGAAGTTAAGATATTTTTTGAAACTAAGCTTTTGTTATTATTTACCTACACTACCTATTTATGTTGTTAAATAAACAAATCATTTGCTAATCTACTAATCATAAAAGGCTGACATAAGAGTACTTGTCTTCTAAAGTCAGCCCTTACGTTTATATAAGCGGCTGACTACTGAAAATACATTTAAAAAAAAAACCTTTTTTTTGCGCTAATCATATATATACAATTTCCATTAAAACTGCATTTTCAGGTAAAAAAATTAAGAAATAGAAGGTTTCAGCCTTGTAGGGCAACGACGCAACATGATCGTTTGCATTATTCCCTACACGGCGAATACAAAATTGGCGAACATCATTTCGTAATTCGTACGTGTTGATTCTTTAAGGTGTGTGTGAGGATGTCAAAAAGAGAAGCTAAGTCACTTCGCTAATGGTTATTTGTTATTTCATAGAAAAAATTAGATTTGCTTGGGACTATCTCCCTAAATGTGAACAAGGAAACCTACGAAAATGAGAAAATCGAAAATGTTTGGCAACAGCGAACCATCTACCTATTATGACGAATTTAAGGCGAGCTCGAGCATGTTTGTCGTTTAGGGCTTCCTTTAAGTATGTGTGATTTAGTGTGGCTATGATGAAGTTTTTTTTTCGTAGATTTTGCTCGCAACGCCCGTTAGGTTCGAAACGACCGGTTCAATGTATTTGCAAGCAGATAAGTGAATTTTTGTATATTTTCGTCATAGCTTCCGTTATTTGGGACTCACCAATTTCAACAGATTCATTAAATTTTTTCGTTAACATAGTTTGAGAATTTGAGTTGGAAATTTATTCTGTACCATTTCTGTATTTTTTTTTCTTTTGAACCATAATGGATATCTATTTTTTAACTGCGCAAATTTTCATATTTCGGGGGGGGGGGGGGTTTAACCCCCAAAACCCCTACCTGCGTTCGCCCCTGCCTCTGATGGTTTTGTTTTGTGTATTTTTTCTCTCAACTTCATCCTCAAACGAGAAAGTTGATGAACAAATATAAAAATTTCGAGAGAACGAAAATAAATCACATAAAAAGGAGGAAAACAAACAAGTTTGTGTACAGATACAGAGTCGCTGGAAAAGTAAATAAAACCGGGGCCGTGGTTTTATTGGCTAAAAAACTAATTTTTTGTGTCAACTTTAATCTGATTGCATTAGTTTTGAGTTTTTAGGCCGCATTAAAGAAGAGCAACTCAACCAAAAGGCAGCCAATGTGGTCGATGGTGAGCTAAAAAAATGTTTAACATTTTTTAAAACATATACGAGTCGAGGAGGACACAGCACACAGGCATACTGAAACACTCAAAAACTCAAACGCGTGCGATGTCAATGTCAATAAAGTGTCATTTGTTTTGTTTGTTTGATTCTAAAATAAAACGATCAGTCATTGGTATCTATAACTATACTCCATTAAGTCAGGTTCACATTCACAAGAATTCAATTACAAGGCGCTATTTATCGACCACATTATTTTACATTGAGTAAAATGATGACTTAAATATACATACATACATATGTATGTAAATACGATAACAAGTGTTTGTTCCTGTTCATCGAAATCCTTTTCCTCCTTCTAAGGTTTTTTTCCTGACTGACCAAAGAGTAAGCTGTTTTAGGATCGAACAAAAATAATATTTAAAAACGAAAGAAAAAAAACAAAGAGAATCCCTTTTTATAATTGGCTTGTTATCCTTTTATCTTCAGCAAAATTCGTAAAAGGGAATTTATGCACATTCCTCGAATTCGCACAGGAACCACTGCCTCCTTAGACTGATAAAAAGACTACCCACCACACCGCAAACCAAACCAAAGTAAACCCAGCAAAGCCAACACAATACACACAAGACAACACAAAATTCAAACAAACGCAAACCTCTTTCTTTTTGCAGCCATCGACAGCGCCATCATCGTCCTCAGAAACAATGCGAACACAATATTTTGCCCTCCACGTCAAAATATCCCCAAATTCATACCTTTCATCCTCTTCGCTCCTTGAAATTATGTTTCAATTTTTTTTTATGTTTTACCGATTTCCTTTTGTTTTTGTTTACATTGTACCCAAATGAAAACCCTCGCCCTGACCCTATGCACAAAAGCGTGTATGTTCAGCATGGAGTTTATTCTACCTCCAACTACACCCCTGTGTATAGTCGGCATCACAATAATATCATATATGTCATATCAGAGCAAGAGATGATGATGATATGATAATGATGATGATATTATGTAGCTACCCGAACGCCAACCAATTCGACCAAAAATACTGAAGAGCGAAGACTGAACTCGGTGCCAGTTTTATAAATGGATTTTCTATATCCACACTACTACCGACACGGAAGCTCACAAATACTTGGCCAAAATGCGCGCTTTGGGGTCTCTTATTTTGGAATTGTAGAAAAGTATCTGCTTGGCTTTGGGGCTCTCCATTTGTATCGTAAAGTATTGGCTGTCGGTGCTGTTGTTCTCTTGGGGATAGTGTGACCAGGGGGTCAATTCCCGTTCTATGAAAATGTGAAATAATAAAAAATTTATCATTTAAGTTTTCACAGAGACTTTTCATTTTTTCATTTCATGAACTCGTTTAATGCGATTCTCTCACTTGTTATGATGATAAATTACTGTAAATGTTTGTACTAAAAAGTACTAAATGATAAATTCTGTCAATTCTAAGTCTCTTTTTTATTTTTATTTTTCACAGCTTTTCACAAAATAATATACATACATACCTATGTAGCTTCGAAAAGAAATTGATCAAATGAAAAGTTTTGAAGTTTGTTTTGATTTTTTTCACAGATTAAGAATTGAATTTATAGTGAAAGTGTGATAGAACTTAACATTTCACAGTTTCACAGATCGGGAATTGACCCCCAGATCTTTTAATAAGAGGAAGAAAAAGATTTTCGGTAAGTTAAGCAAGAATGGGTAAAATTTAGTGGCCATCAACAGCTTCATATACTCTAACAATGCGGTAAACTAAAATTTGAATAATTCCCAGCTGCTAACACTGCAGTCAAATACTATTTTAATTCAAATCTGTAAATTTTTGAACATGAAATCGACATTGTACCAGCAGACCACACTATCAACTTTTTAATTCATATTTAATTACATACTTTAAAAAAGTCCAAAAGAAAAATTGAACGCGAAGAAGTTCGATGTGTAAGCTAGTAAATCTATGAATAAGATTTGACATGTTTTCCCTGTTTCGATTTTACTGAGCTGGGGTTCGTTAAGCGTTGGTCAAAAGAATTTCTAGATCCTAACGTCACCCTTTCTCTTTATAATTGCCTTGTTCGTCCCCACCTTGAATATGCTTCACATATTTGGAGTCCTTATTATGACGTTCATATTGACAGGTTAGAATCGGTGCAACGTAATTTTACTCGTTTCGCATTAAAAGGTATTCAATGGCATGATTCTCAAAATATTCCTTCTCATGAGGATCGAGTATCACTTCTTGAAATGCAAACGTTGTCTCAAAGTGCAAGTGTTCGTTTGTTTTCGATTGCTTACTAACAACTAACACTGCACTATGAGCCGGTCTTTTAGCATAGTTTTCTGGGTTAAAGGCCATTGGTCGTTAGATGTTGCTTGCTATAAGCTCTCTTCGACTTTATCTGGCAGTGTGAAAAAAAAACATTGTGTAGGGTATACAGTATACTTATTCAGATACAACCTACGTTAATATTTACTTTGTTTAACCGACTTCACAAATAGAAGCGAGGAGGTTCTCAATTCGTTGTAGATATATATATTTTTATTTGTCTGTTCAGGGAGTAACTACTTCTTTTTTAATGAACGATTCATTTGATTTTTTTGTTAGAAAGAATGGTTTTTCAGAATGGTCCCATAAACACTTGATTTGAATTTGTGATAAACACTTTTCTGAAAAAAAATAACAAGTATACGCCCGAGTGAACTTTCGTAAAGAATGTTAATTCTGGATAAATCCTCTTAAAGGTTATTTTTTCAAAAAAGAATAAAGAAGATGCGTGTACGTGCTTTTTCCAAATACAACAAATACTGCTGCACAAATTAGCAACAATATACTCACTACTTTTCGGTGCCAGCTGAGGAGTTCTGTAAGGCGTTAGGGTAATAGATTTCAAAAAGACTTTCATCTCTGAGAAAAAAGGCAAGCCGTTTCCTCATTCGGGAAACAAGGATTATGAGTCTACACATCACTTAAAATAGTTAAATAACAAAATCGACTTCGTACTTAACAAAAAAATCTAAAAACGGAAAAAATAAATTTATTTATTAACAATCAGTACTGATTTTAGGTAAGCTGATTAGCAAATATTTACAATTTTAAAATTTTGTCGGTTCCAAAAAAGCATTTAGTTAAGTACCTTCCTTAACTACTAAAGTAAAAATTAAGACACTCCTTCTGCAGTTCGACTTATATCGTCGAATGTCTCCGAATGCCTACTGATAGTAACCAAAAATTGATTATTAATTATAAAAATTTATAGTTTTTCTTTTTTTTTTGTTATGCGTACGAAGTCGGTCTTTGGTCATTAAGATTCAGTGTTTTTGATTCATGTTGCAAACCGTTTCTTTTTTGTTTTAAATGGTCACACCACTTCAATAGTATAGTTGCTGTCATCCAACTCTCGCCTCGACTATCACCACAATCACCACCGTGAATACGCATTTCACACTCACTGTCTGTACCTCCACTCTAGGTAACCAGTCGTACACTCGTACTCCATCTTAACAAGGGGATAACGGGCGGGCGCCCAATGCGAGCACCACTCAACAAAATAACAATTCGAACAACCACAGTAAAGCGAATATTATGAATGGGCCTTGTTTGTGTTGGATTGTGGCTGTTGGTAGGAATTCGACTCACCAGTTCAAAGCTCCCTATACCATCATCATCATTATCGTCGACATCGTCAGCGTCTCACACAGACACAATCCCCTAAAGTCTTCGTTCTTCGTGAACAAAAATAAAACAAAAAATAGAACGACAAACTCACCTCACTTTGACTTTATTCCAGTCGAATCGCTTTTCGTATGGTAAACCAGCAGGCAACAACCAAACAAACTAGCAAGCACCAGTTTTCTACTGCTTCTCCAACAACTGGCTTTGGCAGTGGCTGTCAGTCTGTTTATAACCGGTATACGGGTGGGGTTGTAACTGTGTATTTTATATTCCGTTCGTTCCCCAAGCCAACACAAACACGAAAAAAAGGCTCCACATTTTTCAGTTTCAATTTCAGTTTCAGTTCACGTTTAACGTTATTTGTCGTCGCTCGTTGTCGTTGAATCGTCTCGCCGTGTCATCGTCGTCGTGTGTTTCGTATCTCATCAAAACGAACGCACACAGTAGTCTTGCGTCGGTCGTTTGGTTTTTGAAATTCGTATCATATTCGCATTTTTGGTTTGTGATTTTTGGAATAAATTGATGAGATAATTCGCATGTAGTCGTCTCGTAACTGGAGATGATTTGAGTGCAGCTTTAGAAATACCTGCCTGCGCTTAATGCATTCTGTCGTGTAGTGTGGTAAATGTGGATTTATATCGTTAGTTGCATTTTTGGAGGCAGGCTTTTACATTGAATTAATTTTTCAAAAATAAATAATGCATCATCTCTGATGAGAGTGAGCTGAACCAACAGCAGCAAAATTCGGTTTTTATTTTTTAAGATTTTTTTTTTCGTTTTGGTTTGGAAGTGTCTGAAACGCTGCACCATCTGTTTGTGTGCCGGTGTTGAGAAAAAAAGTAATTACTCGAAGTGACACTTTTATTTCGAGGTGAAATTAAAATTCTACCTGTCAAAGTTAATACCAAATAAATAAATAAATGTGTAGCTAGTTGATGTTGCCGTTTGTTTGTTTTTTCGCTTTTCTTTTTCGTCTCTCGCTCGATTGTATTTGAATTAAATTTGGATTATAAATGGAATGCGTAATTAAACCGTTAAAAAAGAGAGACTACGAAAAAGTATAAGCAATAAAAAAGGAATTCAAATTGAAACAATAATTACGGAGGGTTTTAACTGTTTCTGTTTGTAACATTGTAGCTGTTTCCTCATCCTCCTTTTCTGATTGAGTTGAGATAAGGATTTTAAAAGGATTATTTTGGGGAAACACTAAAATAAGGTCTTGCAGCAATTGAAGAAAACGAACTTAATCATCATTCAGATTTCAGAAACAAAGGCGGACAAATCGACAAGAAAAGGAAGGAAAAGGAAAAGGAACAGGAGGTGAGTTCTAGTCAAATTAAGTTTGAAGTTGTTTTCCTCTTTTTTATGCACAAGCCTGTCCTGTCTTCCAAAATGATAAACGTGCTCCAGGTTTATTTTTTTTTATATTTTCGTTTGAATATTTATTCGTTATCTTCTTTGTGGGACTGTTGGAGTTTTTTTTTTGGTTTCGTGAATTTGGTTTTGCTTCTCGGACAGAATTAAGTGGAATCAAATTAGTAGGCAAATTCTTTTCAAGAAGCAACAACAACAAATAAAAAATAAGTAAGAAAACAGAAAAGAAGGATACGAGTTGATTCCGCGACCATAATGGTGAAGAGGAAGAAGTGAATTGGTGATCTTCGTCGGTTAGGTAGTGTGTGTATGTGTAGGCAGTCCGGTTCGGTTTGGGAGTTATGTGGGCAGGTTTCCGTTTGTACATAAATATCTTTTTTCTTTGGTTTTTGCAACTTGACGTGACGTCTTAAGAGGATATTTTTGTATCCTCTCTTGACCACCAAACGAATGAGGTAAAACGCAACTTAGAAACATCAAATTGGTATGAGACACAGATACCGTCATTATCGTTCGTAATTCGTTTTACAGAAAATACAGTTGCTTACTTTTTTTTTGCTGATAAATTTTCGAGTGTTTGGTAAAGTTGGTAGATATTATTTATTGATGACCATGTGGAGTGTGGAGTCTAGAGGGTAGACAGAGGCATTCGTTTGTCTGTTGTTTCTCTTTTTTGTGTTTTGGCGGTTTTGTCATTTTTTACTGTCAGTTGCGATTCGATCTCTGAACAAACTGGATTTATTTCTTTGGCTTTTATTTTTCTGGTTTGTGGTTTGGTTTTATATTTCGTTCTTTTTCACAATTTTTTCTGTTGTGTTTGTATCGTTTTTCGCTGGAAACGATGAATATTGTTAACAGGTTGGAGTTGGAAAGCGTTTTTGTTAAGGCCTTATTATGGTAATAAAATGGTAGTTTAGGTAGGCAGAAAGGTATTTCGTGTTTTTATTTTTCTTTTTACTTGAAAATGAAAAAAAGAGGATTTTTCTTTTCTGACAGACAAATCCAATAAGACAGTTTTTTTTATCCATTACATGGGTTTGAAGTGAATCGTGTTGGGAAATTATTTTGTTGAAATTTTTTGATGACTTTGGACTAGGTCTTTAACTTTTTGGTGAAAATTCTTACTATAACACGAACGTTCTTTAAAATGAGCTTAATTTTGAGCATTTTTAAATTCTTACAACTTCCAGTGTAATTTCTTGTTGGATTTAACGTTAAGGATGCATGAAAATGAAAATGCTCTTGGGATCGAAAAAATTATGACGTTTTCTACTTTGAACTGTGGTAATAGTGACACTTTTTCCACGGGAACTATAACATTTGCACGAATTAAGAAAATAAAGGGATACATTTCACCTTTTACATATAAAAGTATCACTGTTGGCTGCTACTTCCACTTACTTAGGTACTTACTTACTTAAGGTGGCGCTACAGTCCGTTGTAGACTTGGTCCTCAATCAACAGTCTCCGCCAGCCAGCTCGGTTCCTAGCTAGCTGTCTCCAGTTTGGTACTCCAAGTTGATTGAGTTCCTCCCCCACTTGTGTGCGCCACCTGAGTCGCGGTCTTCTTCTACCATCCGCCCTAAATGACCGAGACACCTGAGTCTCTGGACCTTGATCCTTCTGGCTTAGTCCAAGTCGTTGTACAAACCGTAAAATTCGCTGTTGTATCTTGTTCTCCATTCCCCATCAATGCACACGGAGCCAAAGATGACCCAAAGAACTTTCCTCTCGAAGTAGCCTAAGCCACATTCATCCGATTTTGTCAAGGTCCATGCTTCTGCACCATACAGCAAGACTGAGATGATGAGGGTGTAACACACTTTTACCTTTTTTGTTCATCGTCACCGTTATACAGTTATACAGAAGTGGTTTTTCCAAATCACAGCATTGACTGCGATTCTACTATGATGTTCCCTTGTTTATTTCTGCAGACATCGGTCCCTGCTCGATGACCTTGAGCCAGCTGTTTAACCTTCAGGTAGAACCTCCGAACTTCATTCCTGTTGCTGGCTCTCTCAACATCCTCGATCTGAAGTTTCATGCTCCCTCTTTTTTCTCCTGAGAAGCCGGCTTTCCTCTCTCCTCTTTTGTTCGTAGAGCTCACGAGCATCAGCTCTTGTCCTTTCTTGCAGCGCCGCTTTGTATGCCTCCTGCTTGGCTGCATGCGCCTCCTACTTTCTACGTTAAACCATGGGTTTCGCTTTGGTTGCTGCGTGAAACCAGAGAAAGATCTGGCGATCTCTTGTGATTGTAGCCTTCCGACCAGTGATCACTTTATAACAAGATTGGAAACCTACCTACGTTTTACCCTCCAAATACCGCAAAAGTTATTTTTTTCATGCACACATACTCTTGCAGCTCACTTGCTTTTTATTATGTAGGCAACTGTATCTTTATTACAAAAACACGCATACTCTTACAGCTAACCTGGCCCCTTAAGTTTGTATTACACGCATACTGTTTCAGCTAACCTGGCCCCTCAGCTTGTAGGCAAATGTCACTTTGACAGCAAGGTTTCCAATCTTGGTATAAGTGATCACTGCTTCCGACGTCGAATTTTCTTGCAGCATTTCCTTGTTTTGGTCGTTGTCGGGATATTCGTAGCACTACCTTGGCTACTACGAGGTAGTGGTCAGAGTCGATGTTGGCTCCTCGGAATGTTCGACCATCTAGAATGCTGGACAAGTGCCTTCCGTCGATCGCAATGTGATCAATCTGGTTGACAGTTGATTGTTCGGGAGATCTCCATGCTCCTTTATGGATTTTGAGGGGTGGGAACCACGTGTTTGCTACCTCAACATTTCGCTCCACAGCATCAAAAACAGAACAAATAAAAAAAACGATAAAAACATTCAATATTATTATTATTATTATTATTATAAATTCTTTATTTTTTCAATTTAATTTTGTATACAGTTAATTAAAGAATACGGTCATGGCTGTTCTGCCGTCTGCCGGAGTTTACATTACAAAATAAACTTATAAAATAAAAAAAAAAATAAGAAAAAGGAGGAAATATAATTGAAATTAATTAAGTTAAATTTAATTATTACAATTTCGGATGAGAAGCGAGAGTTTCGATTTTTTTTTTTGTTTTTTCTTACAATTTTAATGATTTGAAACATAAATAAAAAGTCAATTTTGATGGTGATTTGAAACACAAAAAGTAATAATTTTAATGATTTAAGACAAAAAGCATTGTAGAGCATACGTGTGATTTTAGAAACTATTCCGGTACATTAGAGCATGTTTACAAAATTTGTATAATTTATACCAACCCCGAGCACCATTTAATATTTCGTGGAGACTATTGATAGACAAAAAACTTTCTTGGAAATACAATCGCCGAATTTCTTGCAAAATTGGGCACACAGCGATAAAATGGTAAACATCTTCTAGTTCTCTTCTGTTACACAAGTTACATATTTGCTGCAAATCAACTCTGTGGGGGATGAAATTAAGGTTGAGAATTTCCACCCTTGCTTTAAAAACTGTACTTATTAAATCGGCTGAGTTTTTAACATTAAAATAGCTTTCTTCCGTAGGGTGATTGAGTTTGCTATAAATATTTCTAGAAGAAGACGATGATGCTCTAGTCAAGTGTTGGTCAAATATTCCGTCATCTATTCTTGAGATAATAGTCGCAAAAAAATCATGCCACTCATGCAGATTTCGTTCAGTTATTGAAAACGCGATGTCATGAGATAGGGCCAGCTGGTTCCATTCCCTAAATGGTGATGCATTTGTTTGCAAAAGTCTAACCAATATCAGTTTGTGTAGGCTGGTATCACTTCTTCTCATCACTCTCGTATAATAGTCTGAAGTAGCTTTAAGGTTTCTCATATAGATTGGTGGTAATCCTGTTTCGACATGAATCGCGTAGGTCGGCGTGGAATTCGGCAAACGAAAAATGCGCTTAAGAAAGTGTCTTTGGAGCAACTCAAACTCTTCAAACATTGTAACTCCAAATGCTTGTATCCCATAGCACATACAGGTGTTGACTGTAGCATTAAAGACCTTGAATTTTGGCGAATGATCAATATCGGGATTTGCAAAGAAAGTCGGCCACATTGAATTCAATGCTAACTTAGCTTCACTGCTACATTCAATAATAAATTCAATACAATGAGGGGGAAACGTTTTTAGACCCAAACAAAGAAAAAAGAATCCCGCAATCTCATCTACCAAATTGAAGATTTGTGTCGTGATGGATCACCCATGTTCGTCACATCTAACAACATCAATGGATTTGTTGCCGTAAACGAGTTGCTCTCTTCATCGCCAAATAGCTTGGGACTGACATTCACATTTTCTTAACCCATAAACAGAATGCAAGGTATCCTACACCCGTATATAACTATTACAACACTCTAAACCAAACATGATGTTGTTAAAATAGCAACCCGAATCTTATTTCTTCTGGTAAAGCTGCTGCTCCTTCTGCCAGTGGCCAGAAGACATACTTTACTCTCCTTTTGCGAGAGTGAGTTTTATGTTTGATAAGATTTATGTCCCTTCATTCGGTTGAAGTATTCAATTTGGGAAAACTATCTCTTCCCACTGCCTTCACCGCTGCCGCAAGGGATTTGGCAACAAGTTATAACACAAAGAAAATGAGAGAGAAAAAAAAGATGTTTAAGGGATTCGCAAAAGCTAATGCTGTGGAATCCTTAAATCACTTTGACGTTTACTTTGCTACAACTGAAAACCTTCCAGCAATATTGTGTACTTTTTCAAAAAGTTTCGACTTCTTGAGAGTTGCTCATTTTCCATTTTGTATATACAGTCTAAGCGGAGTAGAGATAGATAAATAAAACGGAAGGTAAACAGCACAACTAGATACATCAATTTTTCGACAAGATGGAATGTTTCCAGAGTGCCCCGAAGTGCTCTGTTGGGGATAGGGTACTTAGACTGGGAGATTTTAAAATCACTTTTGATTGTAAATAGTTTCGAACCGAAACGCAAACTTAATGAGCAAAACTCGCTACTTTTCTGTGTTTGTTTGCAATAAACTCGGCAAGGAGGGAGTGAAGGGAGTTTTTTTTTTATAGTTTTAACGTACTGTGGTTATTTGGTTTTTTGGTATCCTTAGTGGAGTAGAATATTTTGAAATAAACTAAAGAGCTAATATGGTGATGTTGAGTAGAAATGAACATCAGGCAAAAGTATATGCAAATAGTTGTCTTGTCGAATAGAGCTTTGAGACATTTGTGTAGGTAACAATAACTGACGACTGACTAAGGATAATGGTTTTAATAGCCTGCATGTTTGTCTAATGGGTAAGCTTTCTTGGTAAGAGTTTAATTTGATGTTAGGAAACTGTAGTAACCTACAGATACCCTGGTGGCGTGCAATACCGCTGAGCGAAATAACGCCGAATGCCAACTGAGAAATAAAACTGAAAGAGAGAAAACAAAGAAACCCATTTAATTTAACTTTTGCAAAAAGCAATATTATTATTATTATTATTTACTTCTTTATTGATCAACTTATACATAATTACAATAAATATTTAACAAAAAAGAAAAAAGACATGGCTATATTTTGCCGTCTGCCGATTGATTGAAAGAAAAACATATATATTGAAAAGTAAAAATAATTTATAAAATTAAAAAGAATAATGAGATATATACATCATGAATTGCATTAACAAGGTTTGAAGTAATACTAAAATAATTCAATGTAACTGTTGCGATACCTATAGGCATGGATACAATATTGTGATAATGACTCCCAACCGTATATACCATTTAAGAAATCTTTGGTTTCCTGAAGTGTGAGAAAGCTTTTGGAGAAATATAGTCTTCTAATTTCAAGTAAAATTGGACATTCGGCAAGGAAGTGGAAAATGCCTTCCGGTTCATTAAGATTACAGAGACTACAAGTCACCGTTAAATCTTGTCTGTGTGGCATGCAATTGAGGTAAAGAGTTTCAGTCCTCATATATTGCAAAAAGCAATATAGCTGGGCTTAACACAAAATCAACTGTAGAACAAAATATACCGACTATTGTGGGTCATATTTTATTTTATTTTTTATAGGACAAAAGTCCCGAATGAAAAAAAAGGTGTTTTATCGTAAATGAGAATCATTTAATTTATTTGTAGTTGTCAATATTATTTACAACAATAAATGTTCATGGTACAAAAAAAAAGAAAAGAAATATCTTAAATTCGTGTATAAATTTGTCGACATAATGTACAGAGCATTGCATTTTTCAAAACTGTTACCGCTTCCTTCAATTTGAAAAAGCAACCACTACAACCACTACAAGGGGTTTTGAAAGCAGAAGCTGCATTTCAATGATTCATTTTGAGGCTCTTTTTTCATTCTTGTTTGAGGATTATGCCGATTCGAAACGTTCAAGATCAATTTGGTTTGCGAGCGAATTTTTAAACGACAAACAAAGTTTATATTTAAACATGGAGAGCGTGAAAACACATTTAGGTGTTTTGAACGAAAAAAAATGTTCTGAAACTACAAACGAAAAATCCAAATCGTCTAAATGCTTATCTGATTTTACAAGCAAAATACAATTTGACATAGGTACATACATATGAAAATACATTTGGCTTGCATACTTGTTTTAGTCTAAGGGTTTTGGGTTTAGGTTTAAGTAGAGTAGGCATGGTGGCACAGATATTGACATGGACAACAAATATGAAATTACAAAAAAACAAAAAAAATGAAATAAAAAGAAAATATAAAAGAAAAAAAAAGAAAAAAGAAAAAAAAATATACAAAAAAAAAGAAAAAAAAATACAAAAAAGGGATATGAAAAAAAAATTATAGAGATTTGCTGCTGTGGCTGTTCTAGTTTGTAAGTAGTTGTTAGGTAGAATAGGTAGTTTAAGTTAATTTTCAGTTTTATTTTTAAGGACCTAATTTTAAGTAGCATGTAAGAAACAAACATAAAATTGATATGATGTTAGTTTTTCAAGTTTTTCTAACAAGAAATGAATAATAAAAATAAACAAAATAGTTCATAGGCCGAAAGGCGTTAGTTTTAAGTAAACCATGAATGTCTTAGAGTGCCCGGTTGGGGCCAGTAAGTTAAATATAAGACTTTAGATAATAAGCTAGTTTTGAATTCATTGTCTGGTAATAAGTAGTAATAAGTGAAAATGAATAAAAATGAATTTTGCAAAAAAAAAACATTTGGACAGTCCAATCCATATCGTGTTAAGCACGCTTTAAAGAAAATATTGTAAACCAAACCGTTTGAAAAATAAAATAATCATTTGAATTGTATAATACTAGCTAACCCCACGGACTCCGTACAGCCTCAATCGATAAATAAAAGACTGCTACCCACTACCCCGATACCCCGTTACCCGCAAGCCCACTACCCGCTACCCACTCCCGATACCCGTCATCCCGCTACTCTACTACCCGCTACCCTGACCATGTGGCATAAGCGATTTTGTACAAAAAACTTAAAACCCATTTACGCTACTACCCGAATATTCCCTCAAAATTCGGTGCAGTGCACAACACTCGACTGGTAAGTACAAAAAGAGTGAGTCGAACTCAATACCACAGAGTTGGGCATTATTCGAATAAATTTTTATTTGAATAACTATTCGAATAAAAAATTATTCGACACAAATTTATTCACGAATAATTTATTCGTGATTTTATTCGTTATTCGTAATTTATTCGTGATTTCATTCGTTATTCTGAATAACGAATAAAATCGACTGCGTACCTTCTTTCATTTGTCTGCTTATCTTCAATTTTTTTATTTACGTTTCCTTTGGAATTAGATGCTCGAATTCCTTCATTAATTCTTTATTACTGACAAAAATTCTTTCAACGAATTCTTGATAAATATATTGAAAAAAGAAAACAAAATACACACCCGCGGTTGATAAATTCTTGGAAATTATTAAAGAGAGTAATAAAAATTGGTTCTTTTTTGTTATCAACGTGATAGTACACAGTTTAGGATCGTAATTAAATTCATTCACCAATTCTACCTATTGCAAAACCGCTTTAACCCATCCCCTGAAGTATATCCTCGAAAGTGATTAAATTCAAAAAATCTAATAATATTTTATTATGATATATTGCATATAAAAGTTGTGCTTTGTTGTTGGAGCTTGAACCAATGTAAATAACTTTTAATAAAAAAAAAAAGAAAATTAAAATACTAATTGTTCTACCAAATTTCTTGTGTTTATTTTATTCGTTATTCGTTTATTCGAATTACGAATAAAATTATTTATTCGTCATTCGAATAAATTTTCTTCGAATAAATGAAATTATTCTTTATTCGTGAATAACGAATAAAATGATTATTTATTATTCGAATGATTATTCGAATAAATTTTGCCCAACTCTGCCACAAACACAATCAAAGGTCTTATACATGTGCATTTTATGCATGGGCATCACATAATTCGGTAAAAATTTGAAATAAACTTTATTAAACTTATTTCTTGCTGCAAACAGTTCAGCAAAACAAAAGCAACAAATCTACACAAGTAAAAAATTCGACGACAAAAAATGTCAATTGTACGTTGTTTTTTTTTGCGATGAAAAGCAATATGCATAATGACGAATATATTTTTTCTTCACTGACATTTTTTTTGACGAAATTTTCAAACGAAATTGAGTATTGGTAGGTATATCGATACCTTTTACTGTAGGGAGAATTATTTTTTAACATTTGCACCGTGCTTATTTGAAATAAAAGATCAAGTCCAACAAAGCTTCTTTTTGGTTGTGTTCTTTTCATTAAACGAAGATGAAAAAGGTTATGTTGGTAATAAAACAGACAGACTTATCAATGGTCCCGTTTTTACAACTTGGATTCTGTATCCTAACAGAAGAAAGTTGGAAAATAACAAAAGGAGTCTTGCAATATACAACTGAATCAAGAGGAGATGACAATATAATGAGCAAAAACGTTAGTTTTGCCCGTTTAAGTGCAATGAGAGCCATTGATCTGTAATTCTTTTGAATTGGAAAATCTTAAAAAAACTAGGACCGCTCGATAACATATTTAAATACAGTGTTTTAAAATAATATCAATATTATGTGTATTTACTCGTTTTGCCCTCAAAGGTATAATATGGTGTGATCCTTTGAATGTCCCGTGTTATGAAAACCGTTTACTAACTCTCCAAATGGAAACATTAGCCGCGTTTTATTATCCTCACTAACCCATATGGGTTACCCCGAGATAATAAAACGATCTGGGTTAAAAAGGTAGAAGTTTAAGCTATGTTTTTATCCGAGACGCAACCCTCAGCTAAATTTTATTTTGCTTGTTTTTATTAATTAATTGGATTGATTCTTATCCTATGGCTTTATAAAACTTTGGCTAAGAGTGGAATACGCGTTTTTTTTTATTAATACGGCTGATATTACTAAATCTTTCTACCATAACTTTTTTTTTGTCTCACACTCGCCATCTATCCGCCATATTTAGAACATAAATTTTGAGTTACAAAATAAACCCCGATAGCTATCGGGGTCCCAGGTTGTTGTTGGTTTGTGTACAAAAAATAAACCCATATGGGTTAGTGAGGATAATAAAACGCGGCTATTGTCAAATAGACGAACCAACAACGACATAAGCCGCGTTTTATTATCCTCACTAACCCATATGGGTTACCCCATCATAATAAAACGATCTGGGTTAAAAAGGTAAAAGTTTAAGCTATTTTTTTTATCCGAGACGCAACCCCCAGTAAAATTTTATTTTGCTTTTCCAAAAACAACTTGTTTTTATTAATTAATTGGATTGACTCTTATCCTATGGCTTTATAAAACTGTGGCTAAGATTGGAATACGCGTAATTTGTTATGAATATGGCTGAAATTAATAAATTTTTCTACAATAAGTTCTTTTTTGTCTCACACTCGCCATCTATCCGCCATATTTAGAACATAGTTTTTGAGTTACAAAATAAACCCCGATAGCTATCGGGGTTTCAGATTGTTTTTGTTTTGTGTACAAAAAATAAACCCATATGGGTTAGTGAGGATAATAAAACGCGGCTATAGTTTTCTTCCATCAAGTTATTACTGGTGTAACAGATGCACCGGAACTACTTGGCGCTATAGGTATCTTTCAACCATCGGGGTGGCAGTTATAATTTTCGTAGGAAGGACTTGGTACAAGAACCAAAACATCGTACCAACTATGGATTGTATGAGCCCTTGACACGTATGAGTAGGCTTTCCAACTGCAACTCAGACTTGTTTGATTTAAATATAAGCAAGAATAAATTAAAGTATTTGCTCAAGAGTCAAGACCAGTGTTCTACACTTATGTTTTTCTGTTTACTTAATGTTTGTAATTATTATTAGTTATGTATTAATCTTGTTTTGTTACTGTCTTGTTTTTGTTTCATCCATGTGAGTGTTTGTTATGTTATGTTTGCTTACTAACAACTAACACTGCACTAAGTGATGAGCCGGTGGTATAACATAGTCTACTATGTTGGCAAGCCATTGGTCGTAAGACTGTGCTCGCTATAAGCTGTCTTCGACCAATTCAGATAGTGTACAAAAAAATTATCTAGTGCACTGTTGTTTTGAGAATAACGTAAATTGACTTAGTAGTTTTTGAAAAAAACCTTGTTAACGAAAGTTTGAAATAGAACCAATAAAAGAGAACATACACAAATTTGATCTTGATCGAATTATTTAAAGCCAAAAAGTAAGTAAGTAGAAAAACTGTCTCTAGGCTGCTTAAAATATCAATATAGATTCTTAAAGAACTTTTTTCTTGTCTTTGAAAACACCGTTTCCGTTTTGAACAGTCGGAAGACTACAAAAAGACATAACTGTAAGGACAAAGCAAGTATTTGATATAATCTTTGTCTTTGATACTATCCCGTCTACTCGACGCCATCCGTAGACGCCTTCGACAATTTGTTAAAGCAAATTTTACAGCATAATTTAACTCGACTATCTTTGGATAATACCTAAAAAAAATCTTCACGATTACTTTTCCCTTCAAATTAGCATTTTATCCTTACGCTTTACATTTTTTTTTCTTATTTTGATAAAATGTAAGAAGCTTCCCTCCATTGTTTTTCTTACTCTCCTCAACGGCACATTAACGACGAGTAAAGGTAAAATAACTTCCTGTTCAAGACACAATAATTCAAACCAAAACAAACCCTAACGCATTCTGCATCCTCCCTCTCATTTCATTCTCTCTCGCATAACCCTTCTTTAATATATTGAAATTTATGAAAAAAGTAAGAAAAAAATCTTAATTTTCTGCAACATATTTTTCTTTACAGAAAAACTACCATCAAGAAATCGTAAATTCTAGATTTAAGTTGGAAACATAAAAAAACGAAAAAAAGCAAAGATTATAAAGGGATTTAAATTAAAAACAAAATAACAGAAATAAAAACAAACACAAAACAGAATACCAAATAAGGCTTGGGAGGAAATACCCCTTTTTACCCTCACCCAATGTTAGTCTCTCTGTATAATTGCCCAATAACTTTTCATATGCAGTTGCTAAGCGGTGCGGATAACATAAGCCTTGGGATTTTGAGGTTTATGTACGCAAATTTCACATCGTAGGTAGATATACATATACTAACTAATATCTGGCACTGAAGCTCTGACTTTCTGTGTTCAAAGAGGATGAATGAAAAAGAAGAGGAATGGGAAAAAACACAGGAATTTTTTTGAAAAAAAGGGAAAGGATATGTTATTAAGGAATATCAGGAAGTTTTCTATAGTACAAGTTTTTTTTTTTTTTGGAAAAGACAAACTAGAGACTTAAAATGACTTTTAGTATAAATGGGAGGGATTTTCGTTTAAATTTAATTCAGTGTAAAGAGGGATTGGTTGTGAGTTAAAGTTTTTAAATGCAGGAAAATTAGAGATAGCCACTCTTTAAGGTAAGCTCATGTTTCCAAAAGGAAAGTGTTCGTAGGATATTTTCCTTACATACCTACCTCTTTATTGCATGTTTTAAGGTGGGCCATTTAGTGATGTTTTTCTAAAATGTTATAAAACGTTGCAAAATATTCAAAGCGTTAATTCCCGAATAGTATCACTGGCCATCAATGTCAGCTCTAAAGTGAGCAGTCAATTCAGCATCAGCATGTTTGCTTATAACTTGGAAATGTATTTATCAGTGTTACAGCAGGTTAAATTTCAAATAAGTTCCCGGAACCGGAGCTGAGTGATTATGAAAATAAATGAGTCCCATAAAGGAATGAAGGAAAACACCTTTCGTTAAACTGTATTCTTTAAAACAAAGGGTCCTCCAATAGAGACTTCTGAACTTATACAGATATCGGTCTTCTTTTTGAAGCTACGTCTGTTTGTTATGATTTGTTTAGACTGTTTTGTATGAGTATTGGTTTGAATTAAGCACATAATATGTAGGTACTGCTCCCAAAAGTCTATGTCGTCGTATTGTTCGTTCACAAACAAAAATCTATGATTATTGGCTTACAGTATCAAAATGAATCATCAATTGAAGGGTGCAGCAAACAAATGGCAACGCAACTATTTAGCAACTCCATTTCAAACCGATTTTCGCTTTTCTTTGCGTTGTTTCAATTTCCAGAAAATTTAAGTGTAATAATGCAGCTTAACCCCAAAAAAACAACTCTCAAATTCCCCCATCCACCACCACCGTAAACCTTAAAAAATGACGTGACATTATAATTGGTCATTTAATCTCAAACACCCTGCCCGAAGTACACGTCCAGGCTAGTTTGCAGATTGCAGGTTAAAATCCGAAAGGATTAAAAGAAATTAAAATTTCAGTCCAATCGTCGTCGCTTCGCCGCGCTTCCGTCTTCCGTGTTGGTCTTGGAACATTTTTATTTTTACCAATTTAATTTAATATTTGTTTTAACTGGCGACATGGCTTGCACATGTTACAAGTTACACAATCACTGCATTTTCTTTTTCTTAACCCATTCGTGCAATGTAATCGAAAAGAGATGATGGAGAGGAAAAAAATGTCTCACGTAGCAAGAGACTTGGTTGAACAAAGTTCACATTTTATTTCGAAATTGGAACAAGAAGTCGAGGCTGTTCGATGGTGGTTGGTGGAGGAGGGCAAACAGGAGTGAAAATTGTTCTTCAACCCAAAGTTAACCTCTTCCATCTCGGTGTGAAAAAGAATATATCCCTCACTTCTTGTGACAGTCACTCTCAAAAGTATTCAACAAATTGAATCTTGAATATCGTAAAACTGCTATTACACGGTAACTCATGGGTCATGACTCATGAGTCATGATTCTTTTTTGAATTCTCTTTTGAAATTCAATCCTTTGAGTCGAACACTATTATACCGTAACTCTTGTCTTAAGTCACGACTTAAATTTGATAATCCTCTTTAATTCAAATTTCCTTGAAATGGAATGAAAAACATTCTTTCTCACATTTTCAAATAGCCGGGTATATGTGAACTGGAAAAATGACGAATTTTAATAAAACAAAAGGAAGAACGTCAAAAATGCGTCTCACCGGGCAAATTATTTTCCTTTTCATCTTTTCGAAATTTGTATCTATATTGCACCAACGTATGTAGTTCGAAAAGAGTCACGACTCATGAGTCATCGTGTAATAGCAGTCTAAGGAAGTAAGAGAAACGACAACATTTTGTTGAACATGACTGTAAGAAAGAGTAATTATCACATAATAAGCTTCCTTTTATCAATGAAACCCTGGGAAAGAAAAATAAGATAAAATGAATATAACAATCTCTGTGATGGCCGAATATCGTTTTGCTGTTGTATAAATATAATCGTTTTGTGGAGCTTCCCTTGAATCATAATTGGAAGCATGCCCCTGCCATTATCACACACACAACGACAAAACTCACGGCTCCCCATATGCGGGTCTCTTTCAACAATCAAGGAGGAAATAAGAAAAATGTTTTTTTTTCCATTCCCTTATCTTGTCTGACATTGGCACTTTGCAAAAGGTCAATTGTCAGTTGTGAGAAAATTACGTATCCTGTCTCTTCTATTTCTAACTGGAAATGATATCCCCAACAAATTCAGGAATTACTGTATATTTTATTCTTTGGAGTCCCTATAGCCGGGCGGGGGAAGGGATAAGAGTTGGCTTTGGAAAAGTCATTAGATTTGGTAATTTATGGGATGTTAGTATCATATCCTTAACATTTTGACACACGAACATTTGATAGCGCATGAATATCGGGGACTAGGGACTGGCGAGGGAATTTAATGCCAAGAAAAAGGGATTAGGTTAAGGGTAGGAGGATATTGTAGCAGGTTGAAGGTTAGCAGAAGACACAATCGAATAATTAAGCTAATTTTGGACACAGAATTTATTGAATAATGTGATTAAATATTTATGAAATAATTAGAATGTGGAGGTGGAATTATCCATATATTTATTTTTAGATTGTGAAATTTTAACCTCAAAAGGATTTGCTATTTCTACTCGGAATTCGAGGTAAAGTTGTTTGTTACTTTTGTATGTGGGTTGAGAGTCCTAGGAGTGTAGTGGATGTTCATATTTATTTATTTAGAGCTTACGAACTCTTTTTGATAAAAGACATTGAGGCCTCCAACAAAAAAGGCATGAGAGAACATAAACATTCATGATGTAAGAATGCGAGTAGAGTCGCTTAAGAAAACAAGAATTTGACAATTAACTTTTATCTTTTAAACATTTAGAGAAAGTCCACCCAATAGTGACACTATAATTGATTCACTGTACCTACTTAATTGCCCATCACAAACTGAAGCAATTTTTGACATCTCCTTGAAAGTTCGAAGAGTGACTTTTATTTTGATAAATGTTCTTATCTTATTTGCAAAAAAAAATCTGATTGTTATTCAAGAAAAGAAATCAACACAATCAAAGTCCCTTAATGAGAGTTATAACGTGCAACCTATAGTTATTCAATTTTTATCTGTCCTCACCCACTGTTGATTATATTATCTTTCCATTTGGTTCAACATCAAACAACAATACCGTTATCTCGAACATTAATCTCTAAATAAGTAGGCGTATAGATAAACGACCAACAACGATGGAGCTCAACGACAAAGGCGGTTGCAGGCCGAAGAAGGGGTGGGATGTCTAATTTAAGTCTGACACTTAAAATCCACCCAGCATCAAGTAGAATAACAAAGCTTTGCCTTGTCTTACAGTTGCCAACCGAATGGCAAGTGCCAGCCAAACCAACAAAACATTATAGTGTTTGGCCATTTGGCGAAGGTTTTATACTCTTTTCTATTTAGAATCTTTCAACATCCGGCTATTTGGGTCAATAGCAAGGCAATACCAAACCATAGAGCCATAGCACACACAACATATGTTCTAGAGTATTGTATTGGCCCCAGAGATTCGAGCTACTTAATCTGAACTTACTCATATAAATGTTGTGTGCTTGTGTGTATTTAGTTTGAGTCATGTTCTGGCCATTTGAAGGCTAAAGAGGCAATATAAAGAGTCCTTAAATGTGCTGAGAGGTCCTCGAGGATCGTCCATCGCCTAGATGTGTGGATGGCGATGGCGGGCGGAAGCCCAAGGCATCAGTATGTTGAGTGGTCTTCCGATATAATATTTGTGACAAACTGCAAATTGGATATTTCTTCTCTTCGAGAACGTACAGCAGCGGGGTGAATTAAGGCGAGAACAAAACATGTTCCATTGTCAGGAGTCAGGAGCAAATAAATGAAACGACTTGTGCAGCAGTACATTGTGAACATTTTGACTTATTTTATTTTCAGTCTGGTTTGGTTTTTTTTTTTTCTTAAAAGAGCAACTGCTGGAATGCAATTGTGTAACGTTCAGAAGAGGATTTTTTTGTGACATGTATTCGAATCGAACGTAAGGAGACTATTGCTTCTGGCGGAGGAATTATTTCGAAAAGTAATGCTTGTTGTAGGTTTCTTGTATATTTTGTTTGGAAAAGACGATTTTTGTAGCCTTTTAAGCAAACGAATGAAAAGAATTAAGCACAGAAGATAATTGTGTTGCCATTGTGCAGCAGATATTTATTTTTTAGGTTAAAAAGAACAATATCCAAAGAAATCCAATCCATTAACTAAAAGAACAGCAAACGAAAGAAGTTTAAGTAAACATTTCTCTTTCGATAAGGGTCGAACCTTCATCTTCCCGAATGTGCTTATAGGGGCTGGCTAATGGACTAGAAATTTAGCTACTCTTTTTTCAGTAGTATGTTATTACTCGTATATTGAGGTTATTTGAGTTCAAGTCAGGTTAGGTTTCATTGAAGAAGGGAAAAAATCAATAGGTACATACATGGGAAAATAAATGTTCTTCTTGTTTCTCATTGGAAACGGATTAACAGTAAAAGAACAATAAGAATTGGTACAAGTAAAACAATCAGAAATCAGAACTATTAGAACCATAGATTGTAGGAGAAACAATCGTGCTTCTAATTGAAATGTGAGCTGTGACTGTGACGTGAGTTGACTTAGTGAATGAGGATTGTTTTTCAGGTTTAATTGAAATTTAAAAGAAACACAATTGCATCGACCAGGTAGCGAGAACTCAGTTTGATGAATGTTAGATAATGCAGTTGATAGCTAAGCTCTTGAACAACTGAAGAACGAAGATTGATATGTACCTGCGGATTCTTCAGGGGAAGGGGAACACTTTCCAAGTTTTATCGGTTCAATTCTATTAGTCATTTGAAACAAGGTGAATAAATGGAAAAGAATGTTCAGGGTTAGACATTTCGTGGTTTCTTTTAAATTAAAGTTTCTTTTAAGACAACTATTTCAGTATCTCCGCCAAAAGAATAGAGAATTTTGAACACTTATTTCTAAAGTAGTCCAGTGCTGAGCTGGATCTAAAAAAAAACCGAACTTTATGGTCAAAAAGCGAATGCTGTCTCAGTCATGTGGTGGTGTTGTGTGACAGCTTTTCGCCTGTAACTGATAGGCGTAAAATAAGATAGAGCGTAACGCTTCACATCCCATATTGGTTCGGCTTCGGAGTTTCCGTCTGCCTCACATATGCCATTGAGTCAAATAAGTCGTATTTTTGATTATTTTTCCTGTAAGCAACGATGTCCCCTACACCATTTGAGTTAAATGTATTTTAGTCGATACTTGGGGACTTTTCTTTTTACAGAAATTGATAATTATTTTTTCTTGAAAATGAAAACTTTTCTTATGGTTTCCAAGAAAATTCGGTGTTATAAAATTAACTCAAAGAAACCCAATTCCTTTCAACGTTCTCGCTCTCTCGTCAAAAATAAATTCAAAATCAAGAAAAATCTATTCAAGAGAAAGCTGAATTCACAAATTTTCATTTGACTGCATTTAAAATCAGAAAAGAAGAATTCAAATTAGAATTTCGAAAATAGATAATAGAATCGATAAAAAAAAAAGTTTTTTTTTTCTCTATCCCCATTCAAGCCCACGCATATTCATCAAGAAAAGAGACACAGTAACATTCAAATGCCATAAAAGACGAAAACATAGACACGACTGTTTTCATCATCTTACCCCTCGGGCTTCAGGGGCAAGAGGAATCTCTTTACCTTTAAATTGCACTCAATCAAGCATCACACAAAACCCGGACGACTCGATCTCAAGTTGACCGGAAAACGTGTTCTTTTATTAACGAGAATGAATTGGAATATCGAGTGTTGAGGAAAGAAATGAAGAAGACTGAACGATTATTACTTTTAGTTTTATTATTGGTGACAGTGGGTGAATTGACATTATTAAAAACAAAAGCCTTTGTTTGAAGGTACCTACGACTTGGAAATCTGAGTAAATGATTCAGGATGACCATTAAAGGAAGTTAATGGGATGGTCTAGAGATTTTTTGGTAAATATTGGAAAAGATGAAGTCATATTTTTTTGAACAGACCATTAAATTCTTGGTTTGATTTGGGACTGTTATAAAAACTGTCAATTTTTCAGGGTTACCAAAGTTACAAGAAAAAATGTGTGTGTCGGTAAATTAACAGTTTTTACATGTGGTGAAGCGCAAATGTCAGTGACATTACTTTTACTATTAACCAAGTAGGAAGGCATTAAAACGAGTTTTAAACTCACTTGACGTTCAAAACTCAAAAATTAATAAACGCGAATGAAAAACGTAGAGAATTCATTAATCATTATATGTTCCGCGTGTCTAGGCGCCTTCTTGAAATATGGTCACCATTACCGCACCTCCGTTAATCAAAAGTATAGTATGCTTTTGTGTTGACTTGGGGCAAAGCGTATCGGTTGTGGTCTATTTCCCTTTTAAATGACAGAATAGAAACACAATATTTCCATTTTGTTTAATGCGCGTAAGGAGAACAAAAAATAATAGAAAAAAGAAACTGACTGATTTGGGCAGTTAAGCATGAAACGATAAATATTTCTAGATGACATACTTTATGTCAGAAATACGTAATTGATGTGAAATGGGTTATTAGTTAAGGGCAGCCTTTTTCTTCGTATATTTTGACAAAGTGGAAATATACACATGGGTTTGGAAAAATGGTTGTTATTCTACTTTTACTTTAGGAAACGAATTTTAAGCGATAGACGTGTTCCAAAGCAAGTTATGTTGTGATAAAGTGTGTAAGGTATCAGACATAAATGAAATTTAAAGTTTGGCGGACATGTTTCCCACATATTTGTACAGGGTAGAAGCGCCCGCAGGAACTTTATTATCGCCTCGCATTAACACCAAACTTGTAAAAAACAATTAAACTTTTTATCACCATACAAACAATTCGACAAAAAATTATTCCCAACTACGTATTCAGTTCCAAGTATACTCGTATAATCGTGCTGTACCTACCTATCATACAATTTTTGTTTATCTTGTACTCTTCCCAAAACACGTTAAACACATCAGGTGAAACTTTTATGGGAACCATCAATGTGTGTCTGTCATTGTTCTTGTGTCTGTATGCAATGTTATTACCCAAAAGAACCCGCGCTTAAAATAACCCTCTATCAAAAATTACTCTTCTTATTTTAGAACTTCGTTCATTTTGGTGAGTGGGATGTCTGTGCAGTGATGAAAATGCTTTTTTGCCGTAAGGGTTAGACATATTGAATCCTTTTAAGTTAATGTGATTACACACTGAGCTGTTCGATATTCCTTTGAATTTTTTCCCATCGGACAGAGTCGTATTGTTGGGCAAAGCAATTTTTTTGAGATTAGGAAAACACCTTGTAACTAATCAATTGATTCAAGGTGTAATTGAATGCCTTATCCCGGATTTTCAGGTACAAACACATCCACCCTCCGCGACAAGTTTTATGAATAATTGAGTAAATATGTTTTGTATTCAAAATACGTAGCAATCACATTAGTTTAAAATGTCGTCGATAAATGTTTTCACGACGAAACGAAGATGGCGACGTTCCTGTGCACGTAAACGACATTCCTTGAATTTGCGTTGGCGAAGTCGTCGTCGCTCGTTGTCAATGTCAGAGTTCTTTTTGGTGTCGTTGCCATGTGGGTACAAATATTATACAAAAATATGTATACAAAAATTGAAATTGAAAATTACTAACTACTATCGGCTGTTTTGTTCTGAACAAGCAAACAAAGTTATATCGTGCAAACAAAAGATTGCAGCGAGGAAAATGATTTCTCATCAATTTCAAGGTACGTTACGCTACCTACCTTTTTCAATTCGCATTGTTTCTCATCTTTTGTGCGTCGCGTCGTCGTCAAAATCGATAGCGAAAATATCAAATTTAACAAACTCCCAAAAGTCTGAAGTCCCAATGAGTCCGGGCACAAAAATATACTCAAAATAAACGTCAGCCATGAGTTTAGTGCTGTGCTGTATTCGGCGTTCGTTGACACCGGCAATCTTTCTACATCAATGTTTTTTTTTTTTTGCTGGTTTCAAAGGTGAATTTCTTGTGTTTAGGGCCTTGGTATGAATTTCGTTTTTTAACATTCCGCATACGCCACAGTGACAGAAAATCTCGCGCAGAAGTGTTAAAAAATAAACCTTTTTTCGTTGTCAAACTTATTTCATTCTAATAACTTATTTATTGTGATGTGTTTGAAATATTAATATTTAAATAAGTACGAAGGTATAATGTTGGTTTGAAACGTCTTCTGTTGGAGAGCAACACGACAAAACACAAACAGATCACAACAGAAAAATATTAAATATGTTAGTCTCATGAGTCATGATTGCACACGGAGTGAAATTTTCTTATTCCGTAGCTGACAAAAAACTGTATATGCTTATTTGTGACTGTAAATCGCTGTCTTTGGAGAATAAACGATTTCAGAGACCAATCTTTCCATGACGCTCTATATGTCACTTTTTTGAATGCAAAAAGATTTCATGTGAAGCTCCTGCTGGTGAGCTTGAACTAAGTTAACCGAAAGACGCTCTCGCATAAGACCACTATTGGCGAAATTCTCCTTAGAACTCACCTCATTGCAAGCATTGCAGTATACTGCCACTACAGCATTACGCTCACTAAAAAGTGAAATACGATAGTGTAATGCTTATGATTATGAAGAAACGGTCTTAAACGTTTTCCGGACATAAAAATAATTCTTTATGTTTTTTTCTCTGCAAAGTTTATACATGTTTTTGTAGTCGTAATCTACTTTTCTCGCATCACACCTGGCCCAGGGCCCCGCGGGGAAATCCTAGATACTCTCATAGATATAAAAAGAGACTATGGTTACAGTTACATGAGTAAGTTTTCACTTCCATGTGACATATTTTCGTATTAGAAGGTATACCTACGCACCACCACCATGCAGCAAACCATCAAAATCATCCGAGAAAACGCAACGAACCAGTAAGTAGTGCTGGAAAAGTTTTTTACCTTGGAAACATAATCTGTTATCCCTCGGTAGCAGGCATTATCTCATTCTTTTCCTTGATTTTACTTCCTAACTTTTCTGCTGTTTGATCAAAAACAAAGCACAAAAATCAAGAATAGGGCGGGAAATCGAAAAAAAAACCACCAAGAGACCCGACACAGTTAGCCATTGTTTCTTTTTGTTTGCGTCTTCTTGTGCCAGTTTAGTGCTTGAAAAAGATATAAAATGGGAAAGGAAGGTAAGTTGATCCCGTAGTTTTGTGATGGAATATGGATTAATGGAAGGAAACAGGAAACTTTCCAGACTCTGTGTGGCTGTACAAATATACGAGGAGTATAACTTTATTTTTTTTTTGCTCAACGTTTGGTGCCTTAAGCTCTTAACATTGAACTTATTCCGTTTGCTCTTGGATGTTGCCACTGCCAAACTCCGAGCACCGGCAGAGTTGAGTCAACTTCCTATTTCCTTTCGGTTGTTTTCGTTTCGTACGTCTTGTCTTGTTTAGTTATTTTACAGTTGGTTAGCCCTTTTGGGAACGACACAGTGCTTTTGATGACAAGTTGTCATTGTTAATCATGTGATGGGCCAATGAGAAGAAGGTAGCATACGCGACACGGCAATGAAGGGCATTGGGACTAAACTGGGGCCGGCAATGACAACAATGAATAGCAGTTTGCCTTAAAACTTTTGTGGGCAAAGGCAAAATGATGGAAGAGACTTTCGAGTTTGGCGAACATAGAGTTAGACAAAGTGAAAACTGTCATCGTTTCTCCCTTGGAAAAACGAAAACGACTACTTACCACCTTGGAAAAGTTTGACACAAAACGCCATTGAATGAGGAGGCGACAAAAGTTCTTCAAATTCTGAAGCGTGGAAGTTGCTTTTCAACAAATAGATCCTTTTGCCCATCTTTTGAACGAGCGTCGGAGAAGGGTATTGAGATTGCAATTAGGAAATAGAAATTGAATTGACGGACGGGTAGGAACTGAACCCCTGCAGTTGCCTTACACACTCAAGTGTGAGAGATAACCAACGAGAAGAAGAAAGACGGGCTTGGTGTTTGTGTTCATTATGTTTGTTTGTTTAACGAAAACTTCCATTTCGAAAGGAAAAACTTTTGTTTATCTATTCGAGAGCAATACCACGTCATGTTTTTCTGTCCAAAAAGTAAAAACAGGTCTGTGTTTCGAAAAACGTGTCTGCAATACTATAGCGTATTATTTTTGTTTCGGGCGGGAGTTTATTATATTTTATGCGGGCTTATTGCTGGTCGAGATTTAAAGGACCTACACACAATCTTTGGCTTTTTTTAGACAAAAGTTTTAAATGAAATGATCATAACAAAATAACAAAAATATGAGACACGAATTTCTAAATTGCCCTAGGCGAAATAGTTTCTAAGGTTTTTTGAAAAGTTTATGAAAGCTTTTTTGGATACGAAGAAGTTTTGGATGGAAATTGAAGACGAAAAGAGACAGTAAAATGTTGTTTGTATAGTCAAAGTTTAAATGTTTTAAGTGTGGTATTTCTGTTTGTTTTTATCATCATGATATTTTCATAACAAGTAGAAATAAAACTAAGGGGTTCCCGATTTTTAGTTTATACCTGGGAAAATCGTAGTACTAATTTTTTTTTTTTTTGATTTGCAATAAAATAAACTTACCTAACCAAAACACTGACAGTTAAAGTAAAACAAATAATTATAGAATACTTGCAGATAAATACAGTTTTCAGGGAATGAAAATATTACCTTTCAAATTATTAAACATTCTTATATTTTTCTTCACTTTCAATCCAAATGACTAATTCATTGAACGAATTTTCTTTTTCAACTCATAGTTTACATTTTTTTAAGGCGGCAATTGTAAGATATCAGTTCTTTTCATTCCATGTTTGATTTGAGGAGATATTATTTTGACACCAGCAAGTATCGAGTGAAACAAATCATTTTTTAGTATTTAATAAAAATTAAATATAAACATTAAAATTAAAATGATAAGCATTGCAGTACGAATGTTGGTGGAGGAAGAAGATAGCACTAAGGAACGAGCCATCCGATGGCATTTAAGAAATATGTAATTCTAATCATTTGGAGGTGCGTGTATTATTTCCAGATTTCAACAGCATTATAGTCAATAAACCAGCTTTTAAGCTTCTGCTCGATATTCTGACAAATGCCTTGCCTCCAGAGGAACAAAAATTTGCTTTACCTATACCTACCTACCACCCATTGCATTGTTCAGCTTTTTCCGCTTATTTTTCTAAGAGTTTTTCTGTTCGCCTCCTAAATAAAAGTGAACATTTTAGCCCTGAAGGGAAATCTTTCGATAAAATTTTTTCACAATTGGCGAATAGAAAAAAAGAGATTTTTTTAGGGTGGAATGCTGTTCACGTGAAACTCGCAATAGGTGTGATCAATTCAATAGGTACATACATAGGTATCTCATTCACGGACAGTCGTTCCGCGGTTTTTCGCTACTCAAAAACCAGCACAATATTCAAGTGCGAATATAACCAACTCAATCTATCTGTCAAGTTCAATTGATATGCTAGTAAAATAATAAAACGTAAGAAAATTGGGTGCCGTGAACGAAGGCCATATGAACTAACGCCATAATGGCCTTAGTTCTCAATTGAATGTGAACTAAGGCCATAATCCGATTATGGCCTTAATTCACAGTCGAATGAGAACTTAAGCCACCACTTGGATGAGAACTTACGCCATATGGGGTAAGTTCACATTCAAATGAGAACTGATGCCATAAAATGCTTTGAGCTTTGGAGCAAAGTTAGCAGCAAGTAATTACCGAACAAAATCTCATCGAGATCTCAGGGACCCCAGATATTTCTAAAATGGAACAAGATCTCATTCACAGCGAGCGCTCATATTTTCTTTTAAAATTTCTGGAATAAAAAAATGTGTGGATCCGTTTTCTTGGTCAGCCATTTGAACGTTATCATGTGTTAACAATATTGATTTAAGGAATTTCACTGAGATTTTTAAATAGTGTTCCACCAAATAATTTTCGTAGTTTTCTAGACTCTGAAGTAATAAAAAAAATTGCGTTCTAAGAGCCGAAATTTTTTTTGGCAAACAGAGAAACAATTTGGGGTGTGAAAATAAAAAAATTCGCGCGAATTTTTTTATTTTCACACCCCAAATTGTTTCTCTGTTTGCCAAAAAAAATTCGGCTCGCTTCGCTCGCTTTCGAGTACAGCAGTCCGCGATTTTTTTTATTTCTTTCAAAATCTGGAAAACTTATTTTCCGAATGAAGCATCTACGAAAATATTGAGAAACTTACTCATTCTGAAATTCAATAGAAATATGAAAAATCAACATTTTTGCCTTGATTTTTTTATTTGTTTATAATAACTTCATTCGATTACTTTGCAAGACATTATCAACAATTAAACGTTTGCTTTTTTTCCATCCTCGTAAATTTGTTCATAACTCCGCCATAAAAATGAAGATTTAAAAATATCATCGAAATCGGATGATTTTCGATTCTGGAGCCAAAAAAAGAGGGGACCGCGAAAGTATAAAATAACAAAGACATTTTTCCTAAATTTGCATGTTATAAGCGTGATGAAAAAAGTAAAGAATAAGGCAAATGTGTGACTATTGGTTTTTCAATTTGATTTATAGTAAACCGTGTTTAAAATATTTGTGTTTAACCCCCGCTTAACTAATAGAGCGTTCATCCTTTTTTCGTTAAACCATATATTTGCCTCTATATCATATTAAAATTATCTGGATTGCTGCGAGTGGCTTTAATTCACATTGAAATGAGAACTTGGGCCACTTCTTAAAATGAAATAAAGCCATATTACTTTAGTTCTCATTCCAATGTGAATTTAAGCCATAAGCGGATTATGGCGTTAATTCACATTTGAATGAGAATTAAAGCCATTATGGCGTTAGTTCATATGGCCTTCGTTCACGGCACCGAAAATTGACCTGAGGTTTGCGTCTCGAATAAAAAATAGCAAATACTCCAACCTTATAGAGTTCATAATTCAGATCATTAGATTCGCGTTGTCTTCATTTTAATTATTGAAAGTTCTATCGCCGACACAACTGTAATTCTTTTACTGGCCTTTTTATCGACTGCAATCCAAATTGTTGTTGTTTGCCAAGGGAAATTTCGTTGTGATAGCTACTGAGTAGTGAAAAAACACGGCTACTATAGCTTTAATCTTGCACGTAAGTCGCATAAATACACACTATACAGGCAATTTCAATAACTGCTCATTTTTTAATTGCTATGCATCAGAATTTCCTGGCAGTTTTTATATTTAAGAGTGAACCTAAAATGTTTGAGACGAATTTGTTTTTCTCAATCGACAGACAAATAATGTAGGTATAATAAAATATACAAATTCCAAATTTTAATTGGAAAGGAATGTTACTTTGAAGAAAGCTCCTGAAAACGGGTAAATGGCATTTATGGGATCTTATTTTTCCTTCAAAATAAAACCTATGGAGGTTATTTCAATCACACTTTTATGCGTCTTTAAGCAGCTTTATTGCGGTACCTTTTTTTAATGGAAATTGAATAAATTTACCGTTAAGTTAAGCCTTATTGTGTACATTTTGAACATAATTTTCCTTTGGATTCAGTCATAAATGTTTTTTTCTAACACTTATCCGGAATCGCTTGGAAAACACCCATGTTATTTATTGCACCTTTCCTAATGTATTTACAAGTATGTTGAAAAAGTAACATTAAAGAGGGTCATTAAACCCCTACCCCAACCTACCGCCACACCGTATGATATTCACAAAAGACTTTTATTATATATAATGTATTCCATCACAATTTCAAGTAATAATAATCTATTCATAATAGGGTTCTATTTTATGACACATAAGGAAAAATACCGCAACCGAAAAATATCATAAATCATATGCCTCGAAGGCTTCAAGGCTTTATTATTATCCCCATTCTCCCAGACTTCTCACACCGCTCTTTGGTCCTCACGATTTTTCGACCTTCATATGGGTGTTTGCTGATTATCGTTTCCAAGAAGAAAAAGAAAGAGGTAGGTAAAAAAGCGTTTTTTTATAGTCCCCACTCAAATCTGCACAAGAGGAGAAAAAACCAGAATGATTTATTAAATTCATGTCACCATTAAATCTCTTCATTACCTCTTTCTGCGCCAGTAAGAAAAACAGCAACAAGACCACCATCCATTCTGGAAAAACTCATTTCCCAAACCCAAAGAATCCCATCCTTCATCCTGGTTAAAAGCGCACACACATTCAAACAAACCCACATTCTATTTAGAAAGGAGCAACAAAAAACCAAAATAAACGGAGATAAACTGCCAACAACAAAATCCTGAATTAATGCCCAATTGCTGACACTGAGGCTGAAAGGCTGAAGCTGTGGCCCTGTTTTGACTTGGCTGGTTGCAGCTCAGAAAAATTATAGTTCTACATTTCAAGAGAGGAAGGCCTGCCCTCTTTTGAAGTGGTGGCAATGCTTTTACTATATGATGTCTCTTTTGTGTCCTCGCACATGCCTCCCTTTTCAGGAATATGGCTTATCAATGTTGAATTAAATTTTGTTTGCCAACCAACGTGTGTTCTCTGCACATTTTCTAATTTACTTTTGTGCGGCGTGGATGTCACTTTTAAAAATTAGATTCATAAATTCAAAAAGAAAAAAATCATAGAATTTATAATCCAGTGTGTAGATTGCATTGCCAGGGGGCGCCAGTGTCTATTTTTGTTTTTTCTGTTCATAGAGACTCTTTTTCCCATTATCTACAATAAAATCTAATTTGAATTCAAATGTCGTCATTTTGCATACGCAACCGTCAGGGATGGCAAATCGGGGCTTTGGTAAGAATTGGCTGTGGCAACAAATTGTATTTTGGGTTAAAGTGCTGTGAAAAAATGTTCATTCAAATCCGAACAGAATACGTTTTATTCTATACAATTTTCAAGACCAACCTTATGCCAATCACGAATGGAAGTTTTACCAATAAAGATCGAAATGACTTAATGTCAAACTCAATATGACTTTCCTGACTAGTTTTAAGTGCTATAGGTATCATAAGGTACCTGTCAAAACCAATGTCAAAAGGCTTTTCTTAAATTTGTTTTAGTTTCAAATTTAAGGTCTCAATCTCAACTAATTAACATTTAAAAATCGTGTTTTTTTTTAGCACAGTGGTCTCTTTGTCTATTAAACTCCTTGCCCATCTCAAAAAGAATCTCATTATATTATTCCCCTGCTATTTGTTCATATTCTTCTTTTTAAATAGTTAGCTGCAGCAGCCCCAAAAGACCCTTCAGGGATTCAAACTTTCATTGTTGACTTTATGTTAAGTGCTGTTTGCTGGTACATGGGGTTACCTTTGGCGTCTAGACTAGTACTGGTACGAGCACAAGTATATCATTCTCATTTGTCTGGTTTTAAATAAATTTAAATAATAATGTTTGCGGTTTTTGTTGAGTACTTATTCAAGCCAGATGGGAGAAACTTATTCGTTCGTTAACATTTCTCAATTAAACGAAACATAACGTGATGAGTTCACTGACATGTACGCTGCATGACATTATCTATTGTCTTCAAATCCGTTATATAAAATTGATATTTTGGTGTCAAACTTATACAACCTAACCTATATCATTTCTTATCAAATAGAATTTGAAACGAGGCAAAGGGATAGTGGAGAGGAAGGAAGCGGCACCAGGAAACTGGAGGACCAGGGGGATCGGGAATTAGTTTCCTTCTTATAAGAGAGGTGTCACGCTTGCACTGCAAGGCTGCGCTCGTCGGATTGGGGGGGATCTTTCTCCCGCGATAGGACCTCACCTCACATAAATCGTGCCACGAGATATTACCTACCTGCTACCTCGCCACCACTCTCAGTTTGATACACCCTAGGTGCTACGGATGATGGTGTAGCGCTTCCTGTTACCCGCCCATCCTGGAATTTGTTTTATACTTACGTGAATTCAGCACAGCAAACCGTCTTCTTGCCTTTAATGCATCCTTGCCGATACTCACTACCCTATTGCACCCACTTTAAGACCGGCCGCGAAAGAGACACGGGAGTCTATTCGACATTCATTCCATTTCCTTTTTGAATTGTCAAACTTTTTCTTATGTAATTTTAATTTTTTTGATGAAAAAACTCGAAAAAATTATTTGGTTTTCAGGTCTCAGGGAGCCGCAACAAATTAACAAATAAAAACTATCTTAACTTATTGAGTCTATACAAAACTTCGTCCAAAAACGCAAAAAATGTCAAAACTAGCTGAGGGTCAAATGTATCTCTTCATAACTGGACTTACTATAATAATCATATTTACACCACAGAAATGACCTTAAATCATCGAAATGCTAGTGAAAAATATTTCCCTTCCGGTCATTATTGAGAATGATGTATTTTTCCCATGTTTGTGGTGAATTCATAAACCTCGCACTTCCGTTTCGGACATTTGCGATAGGCTAACGGCTAACCTAAGAGGCAAAATGAACTCTTAACATATTATTGGAACGTGAATATATGAGTCGGAAATGAATGATTTTCAGTGCCCTATGCCTTGTCAGCAAAAAAATTACTATTCCAAGCATAAAACATTTTCATATGCAAATGAAGCTGCCACGATACGCCAATAAGTCAATCAACTATTATGTACATAAATAACTCATATTTCTCTATAGGTATACCTTTTTTTGTGTAGCTATTCGGAAGGTGTAGGAAAGGTAGGGAAAACAACTGTTACAGTCGAACCAGCACTAGAATAGAAGCCTGTCCAACTATGTTTATGTTTGGTATATCGACAGAGGTGGATGACTTCTCATATATTTTGTTGCTGTCTCCATACTAACGACCGCAAACGATGCACGGCACGTGGATTTTATGTTTATTGTTTTGTCTGGACAAATATGAAGATCTATTTTGTTGATTTTTGAAATTGAAGTTTGTGCTTAGAGAAGCAGCGAGAGCCAGAGGCTAGACATTGAAATCCTATGGCAATGGCACAGAACTGGAGTGTAGACTGTAGAATAAAAACAAACAAAACAGAAAGCAATTGAATATATTAAATCTGATTAATAAACAAAATCAAATTATGTACATAATATAAAGAAAATGGAAAATTCATGACGGACATTTGATGACGGATAGGCTAAGTATCAATTTTTGTTGGATTAGCATTTAATATGAGAAAATTGACACTTTGATGACTTGTCAATCAAGAGATTGTTTTAAATTTCTTGGGAAATGCGACAGTGTGGTGAGGAAAAAAAGCACTCAAAAAAAAAATGCAATCGAAAATTTAAATGTGTAAAATAAAAATAATAAATTAATAAATAATAAAATAATGGATTAAAGATGGTTCCTTGTGGTATCCATTAAAAAGCCAAATGAGTAGTTTTTTTTCTTAAACTTAAGGACATTTTCAGAAAGTTTCGACAAATTTGCAAAACTCATAGGTACAAAGTTCGATGCACAGCACAATAAAATCACTCGAATTTGCAATTTGCATAACATGGGATTCAATAAAAGCTCCCAGAGTTCATCTCCTTAAGTTTTCAAATTGTTGCTGAACAATCAACAAGTCGTAGATTTACTCGTTTTCTTTGAACCGCCATCGACCACAATTCCCATACATAAGCCCATAGATACTAGATGCTAGATGCAATAATGTACAACTTACAACAAAGAGTTCAAGAGAAAAAAAAATATAATTCCCTTGGGTCCTTGGATCCATGACAAAATGCATCCAAATTGAAACGAAAAACCTATTTGCATTTTAAATTCTGCATCTCAAATACTCTTACTAACCCACAACACTCGACTCTTTCGTCGACGATGACGAGTGAAGAGATATGGTTTATGTCCCTTCAGGAATTTACCACATAGACACAAGCAGACATTTTCCCAGCTATATGTACTTCCTATTGCTATCATCACAAACTTTCTGAATCACTGAGGCTTTGTCAAAATATGTTAAATGTTATGCACCCAGAGGAATGTGATGCTGGCCCGAGCGCCGCATAACCCCCCCCCCCCTCCCTCCCTCCCCACAAACATTTCCATATATCAACAACACACAAAATGCATTCTTCTATATGAGCAGAGAGCACATGACTATCATGCAGATGATGGATCCTCAAGCGCATTGTGATTTTATATACACCATCTATGCAGCATTGCTATGTAGAAGTGGAATAAAAATGGCAAAACAAATACAAAATACAAAAACAATAAAAATTACATGTTGCAGGAAAGTTTTACCCAAAACCCATATCTTGAAAAAATCCTTTTCTTCGCTTCTTCGTAAGGAAAAAAACACAATCCACGAAAACATTTTTCTTCTTTATAATAAACAAAACAAAACGAACATTAAAAATAAAAAGTGTTGAGCTGAAGAAAAGAAAAACACAAAACTTATTCAGAAGTGGGATTTTATTTGAGAGTGGTTTTGCTTTCTGGTTACTTCTGTTCGGTTGGTTGGTATGGTTAAAATGTGTGGAAGAACAGCACCACAAAAATGGTTTATTGCAACGAAACGCTCTCTGTCGTCAGTTTTATAGTTCTACTTCACACGCACTAAAATTACAAAAAAAAAAAAAAAAAAACAAAGCAGAAAGTTCTGTCTGGATGAAAACCGCCTTTGACGATTTATAAAATAATGCTCGTAGGTTCACAAGAAAGGAAAAGAAAAATGTTTAACGATTTATTTTCGTGGAGTAAATTTAAAAACGCGTTGAAAGCAAACAGCACTACGGAAGAAGATGAATCTTAAAAGAAAAATTCTGCTTGTAAATGAAGAACAAGGCTGAAAAGGATATAAGAGTAGAGTACCTACTTCTCCTTGTAGGATAACCTTGGCTTCCATCGTCCTGTTTTGATTTGCATATATTTCTTATTTTGTTCTTGTGAAATAGAGTATGCGAGGGTGAAGGAGATTCGACTTGGATTTATGAACCATCATACGCAGGGTATGAAAATAATTGATATTTTGTTTGCTAGGTCTTTGAAGTAATTTTGTATGGGTTTTGTAGTGATCCCACGACTTGAAATATCAATGGAGCAGAAGAAATTAATTTGAGATCTGGAAATGAGAAATTTAAGTTTTTTTTAGGATTTGAAAGAATATTGACTTAATCTTAATTTTGTATTTTAAGAGTGTTCCGGACCAAAACTGCGTTTTTTCAAATGGTATTGAGAAGCGATTGGATGTCGTATCGAAATGATTAAGGTGTCATTGTGTAGACAAAAACTGTTTCTAGGGCACTATTTGGAGCATAATTTCAATTAAGTATTTTATTACTTAGTAGTTAAGGCTCAAAAAACGCCAAAATGGCCAAAAATCGTACTATATCAAAGAGAATTCCATCAAAATAAAAACATTTTTCGCTAACACTTCTTATAATGAGTAAAAATTCGACATTTGAAATGTAACACTATTGGAGAAAAAATTAACTTTTTAAACAACAAAGAATTAAAAAACAATGATGAAAATTCGTAGTATTGATAAGTAATTTTTCTTATGAAGCGATATTTATTTTTTTTTAAATCTCTTCATTTATTTAGCACATACTTGGTCCCAACACATAGCAATCAAAACATTTTGAGAAAACTTTGATCGCCAAATCTGACTTAATTTGAAAATTCAAATCAGTAACGGTTTAATTAGTTTGGCGGAAGTCACGTTTCTCATAGGAGGGTGATTCTCTCCCTCTCTCTTAGCAAGATGCATTTAGTTAAAAAAAAAATTTCCTCTGCAGTTGGGTGGCGCTTCAAGCAATTCGAATTTTCAGTTTCAGCCCGAAACACTCTTAAGTCTTTAGGAACTTTCTTGAGAGTTATTCTTATTATAAATGCTCTAGTTTTTTTTTAATTTTTTTTGTAAGGACTTTACAAAACAAACTTATTATTTTTTTTTCCAGAAACCTTGTCTCTCAACCATCTTAATTATTTGCGTGGTCTTTTTTTATTTTTTCCATATTTTTCTAAATTTATATTTCCTCTCATTCAACTCGTCAAGTAATAATCATGTTTCTTCGATTCAATCGTTGATATGTATATCGATGCATTTATTTGTTACTTAAAAAAAAAAAACCTACCTATATTGCCATGCGCGTAGGAAGGTAGGAGCTTGGGTGGGCCGGACGGGCCCACCAATACTACTCACAACATGATTTCTCTTATAGGTTTAATTTTATTTGAGTTCCTTTTTTGTTTTATAGCCGATTTTTCATTCATCGAAAAAATCTACAAATAACAAACTGGCAAATAAACTTATCTGACTATTCATCGGTCGAATAAATAAGAGCGTTATTCGTCAGATAAAGTCTATCTGACGATTGAAAAATCTAAAATTTTGTTATCTGTCGAATATACAATATCTGCTTGTTTATCTGACGATTGAAAAATCGGCTCTTAGTTGAAAATATATTTCGTGTGTTAAATAGTTTATTTAATTTGTTTGCCCCACGTTTAATTTCTAATAAGATATACCTAACCACATAATTACCCACTGAAAACAACGAAACGCCATCGTCCAGGTACAGTTCATTTCAGGGAGGACACAACACTTCTTGCACTTACTACATGAGTTGCTTGCTTTTATGTACGATTCTTAAGAATTGATGTTAACAATGGTTAAGAATCGTCGTTCCTAAACTCCCAGATTGTTACGAATTGTATCAATTTCGTTTCTCGAAATTGGGAAATTGAAATTGTCAAGAATACGATTGTTTTTCAAACCGGTTTTAAACCGCGAACCTCGTCTCGCCCGCCTTCAAATGAACTCCAGAATAATAACTAAACACAGACTTTGTCAAATCCAATTTAAATAGGGGACTATATGAATTTTCCAGCTTCACAACTAACTTTCCACTTTACCGTAGTCTGAAATCATAAAATCATCCGATAAAATGCATTATTTTGTTGAAAAAGATTCAAAGTTTCTCGTTTTTTCCTCAATTTTCCAAATTTTTCACTAAAAAATTTGGTGCAAGCCATTGTCTTAATTAATTTTCGACCACCTTATTCTTCGCATTAGGCGACTTTCCCGTAAAATTTTCCTTAAATAGTGACTGGAATAAGCAATATATGTATACTTGCATTTTTAATTTTAAAAATTGTTGGGCGGCATAAATTAAAAACCGACTATGAAACAAAAGTGCAAGATATATTTCCATTTTTCCATTGGAAAATCAGTGCAAACAGTTGATTTTCGGTTTTCAAATTGTTTCTTTGCTTTTGAGGAGTTTTCTAAGTTCTCCATCACGAATTTTCAATTATACCATTTCAAAACCAATAATGCAGCTACAATGCCATGCAGTTTTCACATTTAAAAACAAGCATTCGATAAGCCATTACGATGCAAAAATTAGATTTTTTTTTTAATTTTCTCCTGCTTTTCGGGGCCAATGTAGGTTAGGACGTTAGGTACCTCTACAATTCTATGCACTTTTCTCATTTGAAAACTATGTGAGTTTTATGTGTTTAAAATCAAGAACTTTCTTTTTCATTCTGAAACTAATTTTGAGTTCTCTTTTCAATTAAAATACGTTTTGGATTACACAAGTTCATACTTTTACAAGATTGATTATAATAATTTTGTCCATGATGATTTGTTATGAGAGCACTAAGAAATGTTCATGTGTAAATAGTACGAAATTTATTCGTGGTTTTCAGCCACGAATAAATTCGTACAATATACTTATATACGTATTATTTTAGTAGATATATCTATAAATAGCTTTGTACATTGTACGAATGGATAAATATATTTACTTTTTACATTGGTACATTTACTAATACTTCGTACTATATACCCTTCATAAGAATATATGCTATAAGAGAATTAGTATTAGCATTAGAATCTTGATAAGTGTACGTATGGAATGGAGGGTAGGGTAAACAGAACGAAGTATTGGTACAGATACAGAATTTGCATTCTACTAATAATGAGTAAATCCAACGAAAAATTCGCAAGGTCAATTTTCGACCAAAAAATATTTACGAATCTTTTTGTTTTACTTTGTAAATTGTACAAATGCATGAGTAAATCTTACGAATGAATTTATAAAAATAACGAAACTATTCGTAAACGTTGTTTTAGAAATATTGTACATACAACAAAAAAGTTCTATGCAAATGCAAATATGAATATTCGTACTGTTACAAAATCTCGACGTTGCCAAGAAAAAAATAAAGTGGAATTTGCGGTTGGAGGAGCAGAACCTTAAAGATGTGTTCGACAAAATCATGAAAAGAAAATAATCTCGTACTTAAGATGGTAAATTTTTTATTGAAAAGTTTTTGCTGGTTCCCGAGAGGTTATATTGGTTAATGGTTATGTTGGTAGATGATTTTCTTACGCTGTCTGCCTTGGAAGAGGTTGATGAATGATGATTAAGAAGAAAGACATCCCTGTTGCAACCTCCTTTTATTTGTTTCGAAACTCTCTACGCACAATTTCCCCTCTAAACGCTTGTCGTCTCTCTCTTTTACGTCTCTTTCTTTCACAAATTTCATTTGACAACTTGTCACGGTGACATTTCGAAACAACGTGGTTGCTGCTTAGAAATCGAGGTTTGTTTGTTTAATTGTTGAAAAAGAATCCTTATTTTTCGTAACAGTACCATGTACGAATTTTTTTTTCCAACGAATGCTATTCTAAGGAATTAAAAACATTTATGGAACATAATTTTTTTAAACACAATTGCGTATTTGAGAGAGTGATTTTGAGAAAAATAATTAGGGCACACTTGCTCATAAAGGAGAACCGGCAAAAATGTATGGAAGCTGGCCTAGGAACCAATAACGACATGATATATGTCAATGGAAAGGTCTTTTTGTCTACTTTAACTTTTCCTATGGCAGTAAGTTCCAAATCGCTGTGTGGAAAAAGCTATTGCACAATTAAGTCATTCACAAGTAATAAGTGTTTTCTTTTTTTCATCTTGACCTTGGAACCAATAACGACATGATGTATATCAATTGAAAGGTTTTTTTGTGTACTTTAACTTTTGTTTTGGCAAGAAGTCCCAAATCAATGTGGGGAAAAAGTTATTGCACAATTAATTCATTCACAAAAAAAAAGTTTTGTTTTGATTTCCTTTGTAATGATTTTCTATTATGATGAAAGCAAGAAAACACTTATTTTTTGTGAATGATTTAATTGTGCAATAACTTTTTCCCCACAGTGATTTGGGACTTCTTCTTCTTCTTCTTTCCATATAAAAATTAAAACTTTATGTAGAACATAAATTTATGTTCCGAATGACCAAATGGGGCTGAATCATGTAAAATATTTACCTACTGAACATAAAAGTATGCCTGGCTCATTACGTTTTGATGATATTTTTTATTTGCTTTGATACTGGAAAATATAATTTTTAAAAACGTTTTGCAATTCTTTCAGTCAATAATTTTGATTATTGGTATTTGATATATTGATGTTTATATTTTTATTTAAACATATCGATACCAAATGGCAGTATCGAAACTTATTTTTTTCAATTTCCACATCTATTTTTTTTTTACTAAAATTAGTGTTCTAACCGTAGCTAAGTGGTTATATGCGTTGGCTGCTAAGCAGAACGTTTCAATCCTACTCGTGCCCATAGAAGTTTTTATTTCATCTTTCACGGGTACTACCTCTTGTGAAGAACTGACAAAACTTCCAAGAGTATCATCGTTTTTATTTTCTTTCTGTTTTTGTAACTATTTAACAACATAGGTAATTCCTGAATTAGTCTTCAAACAGCCCTTATACTTTTTCTTTTGTTTTAACTTTACCCTGGGTTACTTTTTAAGTCAGTAGTCAGTCAGAATAGAACTAGTTTTCTGAAGAACAACTAAGGAAGTCTTAAGGTGTCAAAAACATCTGCCAATTTCTTAACTTATGTTTCACTCTCTATTGCCAGCTATCATTATCATAAAAGCCATTATATGAGCTCCAATATTTTCCACCTCTCGCCTCACCTCTTTAATGCACAATTTTACTTAATTATTTGCCTCTTCTATGCCATCAAGGCTTCTAAGTTGTTCTCGAGGTACATTTTGTACTAAAGCCCTATAAGAGTCCCAGGTGATGATAATTAACTTATAGAGCATGTAAATTACTTTTATACTCTATTCTACTCTGCTATGCCAGGTTTACAGCCATCAACTTTCATATCCATCTGAACGTTTTATAATTTACCATTTTTTTTTAATGGCAACTCCATCCAGATCCAGTTTCTCTCGAGCTCCGACTGTTTTGACGTGATGCACACAGCACCAGAGCAGCACATAAGACAGAAGAAAACGTGCGCGACAAGTTTGTTCGTTCTTCAATTATTTCTCAGCCTTTGCTTGTTGGAACGTGGCGGCGCGCGGGTGGCTGCAACGAGGTCGAAGACGAAAGGATGAAGGATAAAAATTTAATTTTGCACTTCAATTGGCTCTCGAAAGTGTGCTGTAGTAAAGGTTAGTTGGGTTATAGGTGTTTCTGCATAAATTGAAAGGAAGTGCACTCTTAGTGTTCATAATGACAGAATAATGAAATGACAAGAAAAGTCAGTTAAAGGGAGAGGGATAGAGAGGAAGTAGGGAAACCAACATTTAGTTCGAGGCCACGAAAGGGCACAAGAAGTAATTTTAATGTTGGAAAGAAGGGTGAACTTTTCTCGAAAGTAAAAACTTTTTGTAAATATTATAAGGAAGTCATTGGAAAACAAGGGTGGACTCGCCTTCTTGCAGAATTGAAAACCTTGAAGCTGACTAAAGGTTCCAAATCCTTCTGGCGCTATGACCCTTTTTATTTTTTTGACGTATGTGCAAACAGTTGGTTCCCCATAGATAAATGTATTTGAGAAAATGGGCCCTTCGTACTCTTCAATCCAACCTCGTTTCAGAATGAATATGCACAAAATATTGAATTGAAATTCATTTCACTCCCTCATATTGAATAAATTTAAGAACTTCACAAGTTTCTTCCAAACTGAGGAAGAAAAACTTTATTCTTGCAAATCAAATTAAAATTTCGACTTCTGTCATTGTCAAAAAACTCTCGGTAGCGACGACAATGACGCACTTTGGTACACATGTGTCAATCAGAGATACGAGTAAATAAAAGCTCTTTTAAAGTAAAACTTTATTAATTAAGATCCAACCCCTTCGTATATGCAATTTCGTATGTAACAGCGTGTAATCATATTTTAGCTTAGAGAAGTCCTTGCTCCTGAAAGGACCCATCATAATTCATAATCGAGAATCTAGTTCTTTCTTGTGGGAAAGCATTATAATTTGCTTCTAAATTACAACAACATACACCACAACAAGAAAAAACTGAGAGAGGGAAGGGGGATTTTAATTAAAATTTCATGACTTGTCAGTTGCACATCATCTGTTCATTCTGTCTGGGCTCTTTAGGCAATTAGTTTAGTTTTTGGCAAAATTTCTTACAACATGTTTTTAGGAGGTTGCTCTGTTTTGGTGTACCCGGTACCGGTCGGTCGCTCGGTCGGTCGGATGGTCTGACTGTGAGAGTGCTCCCCAATGCGATGAACTCTGTTTGAAGTCGAAGTCGATTTGGTGAAACTGTTGTATGGAACTGTTTTTGAAAGGAGTTTAATAAACTTTTAGACGAGCTTCGTACATCAGTTTATCAGACACTGCTTGTGGGGAAAAGTTTTGGAGATTACTTTGGCAATAACACGGGAGTGGGTCATTTTTGGGTGTGTGTTTATAATATTCAAGAGGCAGCAAGTGGTATTAATGTTTCTGAAACATTTTCGGATTTATTGTGAGATTTGTTTTCTGGATGGGGAGGCAAAATAATTTGACGTAAGTACCAGTTGAAATGCGAATAAATGAGAATGTTGGAGTTATCGAATTAAACAAGCTTAACTGCGTGCTTGAAACAGGCAATTGTCTTAGTCTTAGGTTATGCTATTATTTGCCTTCGCATAGAATTCTATTGAAACTGTCAGACTCTCCTAACAACAATTTGGACAAGAAATTGGAAACGGAACGAGAGGGGACCGACCGAGAGTACTTAGCTCAATGAATGAACACCACTTAACCATCGATCAGCTCAATATTCCACATAGTAGTCTGAAGAGAGTTCTGCACAAAAATGCTCCATTTTCCATAAACCCACTTTCTCAAGCCATCCATATTTCTCTTTCAATGGAGTGTTCTATGAAATCTTAACATCATTGCTACTATTTAATTAAAACAGAAATGATAAACGAGGCCAATGAGGTAAACAAGCTATGTCAACTTAATGCTGTGTGGCTTAAATATCTCTCCAAAACCCATATAATCAAGAAACATCCATTAAATGTCATATGTATGAACGTGTTTCTGCTGTCGAAATCATTTTAATTAGATCTAAGAGCTGACATTAGTTCCGCTGAATAGCTGAATCATTAATTTCTAATGCCGCTCAATGATGCAAAATCTTGTCTTATTGGTTAGGAACGTTTAAAGATATACAAAACACACAAACCAACCAGGTAATTTGACATCAAAGGAAACACTTTCTACCGGAAATTCAAAAATTATATGCTACTTGCTTACTTATGCAGGTACATTACATATCCTTTTGATTAGGCAGTTTCTCTCCCGAATATGGTTCTTCTGTTTGTGAATGAACGAAATTTTTTTGAAGAAAAATACCGTCAAAGGACCTTTTGATCTCTCAGTCATATTTTATGACACACATAGCTTTACAATAAAGCTTGATGCATGAATATCATTACAAGCAAAAGCGAAATACCTTTTCTGATGTTTTTTTCCTTTTTTTTTGACATTTTAAGTCTTCCTCAGAAGCACAAGTACTCCAATTTCCATGGATGGCCCTGCAAGCAGAAGCTACTTTACTGCCTCTGTAGACGACGAGAAACCTCATCCGCATACATATAAAAATCATTATAATTATGACAAACTTCCCTTTAAAATTTGAATTATACATTCTGTAAAGGCCATTTTACTCATCTCTTTATGGTGGAGGAGTGAGGGAGAGAGGAAAAATCTTGTCCTCCGTTTTGTGAAGATTTGAGCCGCACACAAACTCACATCAGATTCAAAGGACTACGACATTTCGCCTTGAGTTAAGGCAAAGTGTCAAATGACAGAGTGTGCAGGTTCTACACGTCAGTGATATTAGCTTGCTGGTTGATCTCTGCGTCAAGTCAGAAAGGTTAAATATGTCAAAAGCTGTTTAGCTTAATAATCATCCTGCTGTCTCTGTCTTCCTGTGTAATACCTTGAGCTACTTGTTTCTGCTCGTGTCGGAAAAGGAAGAGGAAAACGAAGGGCAAAATTATGGGAGGTCATTTACGGTTCGTGTAATACGGCGCTGGAAGAAATTGAGTCGTTTAATTATAAACGGCTCACTGGTTAAGGTAGTTAGTCTCTGTGTTATGGGGCAACTTTAGGTGGTGGCATGCCCGGTTTGCGTGCGGTGCACCACGGTCGACACGAATAAATCAAAATGTAAAAACACGGCCCTCTTTGGCTCGCCTAGTGATGTAAAACTGAATCGCTCTTGAGGTTGAGATGAGGATGAGAAGGTACGACAACGACAACAAGGAGTAATTTGATACGGAAGACATAATGGCGAAGCTGGTAAAGCTTTTGGCAAAATGCTCTTCTAGTCTAATTTGCTCTGTTCTACACAAAATGGAACGCAAGGGGCCTTGCATAGCACTGTTGCTGGCAATGACTCGACTTCAACTACGACTACGACCGAAAACGACGATGTCATTTGTGCATTTTAGACTTGCAGGTAGGGTATAAGCAGATACATATAGAATGTCCTTAAATGCCGTTGTCGCATTAAGGGCATCCATTTCATGATGTACCTTGTCTGTGTATTCTTTTTGTTTTTGTGGCTCATTAGTTCATAGCCAAAGCTCCGGCGTCATGTTTCTTTTTTCTTTCGATGCTTAAACACCATCGCACCGGAACTTTGTGGTATAAGAGATGAGGAGATGCACTGACACTCAAATTGAGATTGTGAGATGCCTTTAACCTTTGGCAAGAGTGTGTTTGAGTTTTTATGCACCCTATTTTTGGTTTAGATTATCTTCTTTAATTGGAATGCAGAAAGGAGAATTAAGCAAAAGTATTCCCTTAAGCTGCAATTTGCAAGCCTGCAAGCCGGGAAAAGAGTTATTAGGTCGATTTGGGGGTCTGATTTGGGGGCTATCTTGATATTCACTTGATGTTTCAGATCATGTTTAAAATAGTTGTTGGTTTTTTAGAAAACTGAGAAAACTTTTATGTATATTTTAATATGAGTTGTCTGGCGTTGAAATTGGAGTAAGTAGTCTGGTTTGCAGTGCTTGATAAATGCCTTCCTGGCCTATTTATTGATGCTTTCTTTGTTTCACAGAATCTCCCAACGATATTATTGAGCCGGCGCGATAAAAACATCGAACAAAACTTTGATCTTTCTGACATAAGTTTGATGCTTTACTTGGAAGAAATCACCCAACCAAAGTAACATTGATAACGCTTAAATTTGAATGAAGATAAGAATCTCTAAAAATCTTGGTAACCAGAGGCCGCAATTGGTTAGTTTTTTCAGTAGTTGATATGGCTTTCCTGTTAAATTGGGGTGGCTGAAACACACATCACGACTGATACGCACTGTCGAAAACCAAATTCGAAAATATTTCTGCCAGATACAAGAGAAACACTATGCCACACACGTCATGTCAAGTATTGCATTTGAAAACTGAAAAAAATGTTCTACTTTCTTTGATAACTTGGATGAAGCTAAGCCTCCTAATCGATTTTACCAAATCGAATGAAACAAGAATAATCACCCTATAAAAATAAAAACCCCAACATCTCGAAATGATTGTTTAAATATTTTTTGTTTTTATACAAGTTGTTGTTTCATTCTTCTATCTATTTTCACGAAATAAAAACGCCATTCAGCACGCCAATAGCAATTTCCTGTGTGTCTATGTCTGTCGCAATCCCAACATTTCGAAACAGGATATACAAGTCGGCTCATTCAGCTCACATCGTACCAGAATTGCATACGCTTGCAGTTTTGATTTTTTCTATTTCGTTGTCTTTTTTTTAGATTTTTTTTTTGTGTGCTTTATTTGCCCGACAGCTGTGTGTCGTGATTCTTTTTTTTTCCTTTCCAGCCCAACACCTCGCTCTCGATAGCGCTTTTCGTCTGGTATAAGGATGAAAGCATAGCGTTTTTTGACATTGTTTTGCTAGCTTGCTGCAAGGCTTGAAAACAAAAAATTGAGGATATACGTTTAACAACGTGTACAGAGGGACAAAAATTTCAGCGGTACAAGGATATTGTATTTTTGCGTCCTTTTTTGTTATTTGAATTGACACGAATGCAAAGGAAGACGGAGAATTCAAACAAAATAGAAATTCCCTTCCTGTTCCTGGACTTTGCCTAGAATCTGGGACTCGGGGTTGCCAAATAGGAGCACTCGTTTCGCGTCGAGCGTTGTGCATGTTCAAATGTTGATTAAACTTCATTCTCTTATTTGTATGAAAGAAGAACAATTTGTGGTGGAAGGACAAGTTATTTCTCTGCACAGGGTAGGCTTAAGGGCAGCCTCACTATGAAAGGGGCGGTAAATAGTAAGCAATAAAAAATTGTGAAACTGTCATTTTTCAATATTAAATGTCAGAACCTTATGACTTCAAATATGTTGAAATTGCTTCTTTAAAATCTAGGCTGAATGTTAATCTAATTTTTCTTGCTCTCAGTTTTGATTTGACAGCTGTCAAGAGTTATGATCTTCCATTTTTTAAAAAATTCTTAGTGGCCCCTGAAATAAAACAAAAAGCTTCCGCTTTCACTGTATATAGGAAAATTTTAATGGCAGGCAGATAGTTTAAATATTTTTAGTGCTAGCTAACATCGTCATTATAACGTCTCCACATGGGAGCTGGACTGTCACAACTTCTGTTCCCTGCTTTTTGTCCTGCTATTACCAGAGTTAAATGAAGGTGCACCCTTATCCTGATTGCATTTTACAAAGTCCGAATTCTGCCGGCCGGTTGGGTTGCCAATTTAAAATCGATTATATCGTACACTCAATGAATTTCAGCCAACTGTCGGGATGATGATAAATGGATTTCTCTTATGAAGGGTCATCGCAAGGCAGTACTGATTCTAACCCCTGAAAAGTGGGTGGTTCTGTACAGCATGAATTCAAACGCTTAATTAATTGAGTTTTGCATGTGATGATGATGGGTGGTGCTGGCAATGCTGGCTGGTGGAAATGCTGAATGAATCATGGATGATGGCTGCAATCCAAATAAAAGCAAATAGGGATTTTCCAAAGCTTTCATTACAGTCGAAAGTAGGTACCTCATAGGACCTCACAATATAGCCAGGGGAGTATCATCTGTATGGAATAGAGTGTGATTCTATTAAATATTTTCACACTCGTCTCATCCTGTTTTCAGGCGATGATGATGATGTGATGGCTATGGCGTTGGCGATAGCAATGTTTGAAAATGTGGCGATGACGACCGACAAGCGAAAGCAATAGAAAAAGATATAAAAGGGCGACAACGACAATTAGCGACACTCTGAATATTTTAAATTTTGCAATCGCCATGGCCATGGAAAAAAGGGCGTTTTTGGTTAGGCGTTATCGTTCTCGTAAAATGCTAAAATGAATTTATGCAAAATTTTGTAGATTCCATTACATTTTTTCTGTGTCTTATGTCAGTTTGTTTTTTTACATTTACATTTTGAGTTCTATGAAAATCATAGAATATGTATGAAGCCGGAACATATTTTTTGCGGGAACCTCTGGTTGATGGGTAAATAGTGTGATTAAGGTCAACCAAGTTTTGCTGACAGGATACTAATTTAATTAAAGAGCTGTCTGTTTGCTTGACTAAACGGAAACGAGATTGATTGGAGGGGATGTGGGTTTAAATTTTGTCAAAATTATGGGAAGAGATTGGACATTGAAGTCCAATAGACCGTAATTCAAGATTATAGGTCTTTCATCATTGAAATGTGCTTTGTAATCAGATATGTTCGGTTTCAATTACGATAGCTGTATGCGACTAAATGTATGTAGATTTCATTATGAGTTTGGTTTTGATGCTGGAACTGTTGTTTTCAATCAAACCGCAAAGCTAAGAAATTAAGGCTTTGGTTTTGGGACACATGGTGGTTCCTTAAGGATTGAAGGAATAGGCGTATTGGACGGTAATTTATATTTGGAACATGTGGGATTAAATAGATTCCAGTAAATTACTTAAACTATTGAGGCAGTACTAAGCTTCTCAGGTGTACAGATTCTATTTGATGCGTTTTGAGAATAGAGGATAAGTAGCAGGGCGTATAAACCGTGCTGTCAATACTTCATAATAGGCAGTAACGAAGATGACTTTTTTGGATGTCGGACATATTCAATATTTCTCTCCAAGTAGTTTTATTCTTACCTATTGTCACTTCTCTTGTGTCTGCTATATACAGAGGTGTTGGTTGTCTCCATCAATATTGAAATGGTTACTGTCTGTGGCTGGGCTTCTGTCGTCGTCACCGTTAGACAGTCTACAGAAATGGTTTTTCAAATTTCTTAGCGTAAACCGGAACTCCACTACAATGTTCTCTTGTTCATCTCTGCAGGATTTCTGCGGCCCTTAAGACTCTTCGCCCTCTTATTAAACTTCTGACCTTTATTTCTATTAAAGCATATTTCTGTTTCCACAATCTCATGCAGATATTTAGCAGTCCAACGTTGAACTTCCTTATCGTAATGCGTTCAGTGACATCCCTGGAGACAAAGGACAAAACTTATAAAAAAACGTTTAAACGAAACTTGTCGTATCGTACAAATCGCAATTAAAAAAAAAACACGTATACGCCACAGTGAACGAGAGAAAAAAATGGACTTAATGCGTATTTTCTTAATTTCCTGTTCAGTAAATACATTCTGCAATGTTAACGAACTTCATGTCATTATGCTTCAACAAATAATAAAAAATTCTCAATTGAAAACAAGTTCTCTTTTTACAGTTAAATTACCTACAGAACAAAACAATCTAAATTTAAGACCATAGCGGCAGAAATACACCTAGCCTCACCTTCCTAATATAAATACCAAACACACTCAATCTGCACCACATAACACCCATGAAACATAGCCATCACCTGTGGTTTCAAGGATGTCAATCTATATTCACATTCTTTAATTGGAATGACTTATCTCAATCTAATTCCGTTTTTTTAGCACTTTTTCAGAATGTTCATCGTTCATGTCCCCACACAAACACACAACAGTTTGATGCCATACAACAAATCCATATCGACATAATTCTCTACAAAATGCTTATTTGAGTTGACATCAATTTTGTTGTTGTTTTGAGATTTATAAAATTACAAAAAAAGGTATTAAAATCTGGTAAATTAATTCACCGTAAAAGTTAAACCTATATGCATACCATCGTAATTCCCTCAGGACCTCGAGACGATAATATGCAGAAGAGAAGGGGGCTTTAGATATACAGCATATATTTTATGTTCCAATTAATTAAAAATCACTTAACCTTATCCTTATGGAAGGAAAGATGCTTTCCAAAGTTTATTTTTCTCTTCTTCTTTTATCAGTTTTAAATGCAATTCCTTGTCGGTCGTCTTTATTCCGGAGAACATAATCATCATCATCTTCGTATCTAACCGCCCCATTATAAAGTTATGGCAGTATTTTTTGAAAGCAGTCAGATTTTTCTAACACAAAGCAGCTACATGCAAATTGATCGTCTTAGTCGTCGACATCTTTTTTCAGCATCGTTTTTGTCATCATCGTTCGTTGGAGCGATATTTCTTTCAAAATCCATCGAAACTTCTTAATACAAGTTTGTTTTTTCTTTGCATAATTTCATTGGCAAAATGAAAATATAAAAACTTTGGAGACTTTCTTTTCATTTTACTTTTAATTTTGAGATGAAAACAATCTTAAGGATTTGTATTTTCAAGAAGGAAATTGCTTTGCTAGAAAAGGTTTTTTTTACGTTACGTATTGAATTGATTTGGTTGTGGAGGAACCCCCACACAGGAAGAAGAAAAATGTGATTTGAAGATGCAGTGAAGATAAACACTGTACTGATATTCTTTTCCTTTTGATGCGAGTAAGTAGAATTAATACGAAAAAAAATGAGGCCAACCGAACCAAAAATATTAATTAACATGTACCTAATCTGAATTTGTAGCATTGCATATCTAATGAATGTGCAAGGACAAACAACAAACACTCATCATCATGTGTTACACAACACAGCTCTTCGTCGTTTGATAATTTTCGTGCTGTATGATTATTTATTTATGAGAACTACTCTCATACAGTCTTGCTACGTGTTTTCATTTTCGCTTTCAAGCAGCTAAGCTGGAAAAGGAAAACAATAAAGGAAGAGTGACCATGTATTTTTTTTTTGTATTTCACAGCAGCAACCAGAAATCCGACAGATTTGGACCTTGCAGTAAAAAATCTCTTCTATTATTTCGAGGTCACTAGAATCCGAATCAACTCTTTTTATCATGATGTCTGTGTGTGTGTTTGCCTATGTTCGTATGTGCGTACGTGCGTTACGTTTGTTCTGCCCGATTATCTCGCGAACCACTCATCTTATTGCCCAGAAATAGGTCTCAATTTACGCGGCATTGTCTTATTAAGAACTGATTAGGTTTTGAGCGAAATCGGCTAAGCGGTTTTCAATGGGGGTCAAAAAACTAAGACAACCCTAACATAATGAAAACTATAAAAATTTCAGCAAACATTGCAACAATGGTTCAACAAATCTTATTTATCAATGTAATAAAATATATTATTTGTCAATAATTTATTATAAACAATTGAAAATCAGTTAAAGCGGATTTATTTTCGTGGTTATAAGGAAAACACAGTCCATATGAGTTCAGGAATACAATATTTATGACTTTAAATCGGTAAACCCTCATTAGTTTAATTGACAACATTTTTATTTAAACAATTGACAATGAATTTCAAAGGTTATATATTATTTTACTTATTTTTCTACTCTGGGAAGTTAGTGGTATGGACCACATGGATCGCACTCATATACCAAATTTTTAAAAAATTTAATGAATAACAATCGGAAAAACCAACAATTAAATTCCAACCAGAAGAGACGTTCAAAACTACTAATGTTCTGTTGCTAAGGAGCAAGGGTTAGCTCTCAGATTCTCCCTGGAGTCATACCGGTTCGTTACAGAAGTAAAGTAATCTTTAATTTTACTAAATTGTTCTTTCGTTAATCCGTGGTTCAGAGTTGCATAACTTTCGATTGCCTAACTTTCTCTTACTTATAACTTTGGTGTCTCAAAACTCTAAACAGTTATTTCTTGACATCAATCAAAACAGAAAAATTAGGTACATTTTCAAACTACAATACAATACTCTATTACAAGTCGACAGTTCTAAAAATGTTCTCTTTACTTCAAGCAGATGCAGATGGTAACTTCAAAACCCAAAACTAATATGTTCGTACAGCTTGTACTTGTTACCACTTCAAAGTTGGTTGTAGTGTTTTATTTGCAACGTCTTTCTCTGTCTTTTAGCCTCTTTTTGTTTCCATTGTTTTGCTCGTTTTTGTTATTGTTGGATTAAGCAAATAAAGAAATCGTAAATGACTGTCATTGTTAGTACACATACTTGGAAGATGCGAAATAATAAAAAATGGTGAGGTCATGCAGTGAATATGAAAAGTTATGATGCATAGGTGCCATATGGAGTGCTAAACGAATAGCAGAACTGGTTATAATTCTCAAATGCGATTTCGAGATATAAACACGATTACTGTTGATCTATATTTTTACAGTTTATGAGATGTGCTTATGCCAATTTACTTTTGAGTGCATTCAATTGTTTGAATGTTGGAGATGACACCTAACCTAGGTAAGTTTAGGTTAGGCTATATGGGCTGACAGTTGGTTTTGTTACCGTCAGATAAATGTAGATCCCTTGTGATACCCTGAAGTATTGTAACTTCTGAAAAAGTGTTTTTTACCTATGAATTCTATGGTCGAGCCATTTGGTGGACTTGACAAAGTTCAGTAGGTGATTGCCTGGGAGTTCAGATAATTCTTCTAGTTCATTAAAGAAATAGTTGCCTAAAAATGTATATCTAGTTTGACAGAGTGCTGGACAGTGGCATAGGAAGTGAGTCGTGTTTTCGCGCTCTTCTTCATTGCCGCAGTCTCTACATACGTCGTCTATGCTAAGCCCCATCTCCTTTTTGTGGTAGCCAAGTAGGCTATGTCCCGTTATCACGCTTATTCTATCGGATTTTTTCTTGTCGTATTAAGGCCAGAGTTTCCTGGTGTTACCGTAGGTTTCTAGTAGGTTCCATCTATCATTTGCTTTTTGAATGATATTTTTACTACTGTTTTGTATTAATTCGCATTGAGGGATTCTGATGTTATGGTCTATGAGAGAGGTATCAAGTACTGACCCTTCTCTTGTAAGCTCATCCGCTTTTTCATTTCGCGGCGAACCACTGCGTGACCGGGAACCCAGCAGAGTTTTTCGTATGCTGCATACCAAGAACCCTTAGATTTTTTTCACACTGGAAGACACTGCTATGGTCGGGGAGTCTGAATGAACTGGCAAGATTAAGATTTTCTGAGTAGAAACCAGCCCCTACTCCAGTAAACATTTTCGAACCCTCAGTAAAGATGGTAAAGTTCGATTCATTAGTGTGAGGGACACTGTTTTCCCAATCTTCTCTATTGTGGAAGCTGGTAATAAAGTTTTTATTAAAGTCTAAATAAACTGTACAAACGTTGTTGCTTGTTGCCAACGTATTTTGTAAGAATCGTGGTATGGTTTGACTTAGTCGAAGAACGTTGTTTGCTGCCGATTCTTGTACAAATAAGTCTATAGGGGTGAGATTTAGGATCGCTTCGAGACCCGCAGTTGGGGTAGTCGTCACCCCCGTAGTGCTAATGGCATGCCATTCTTTGTACTTTGGTAAGGGTTTTTAAGTTCGTGGATTTCTCCAGAGCTTGCCAACATACCAAACTGCCATAAGTTGGAATGGGTCTAACAATGATTGTCTTAGGATTTGGCCCCCAATTTCATCAAAGAATCCTTTTACCCGATAGTAGAGTGCAATCTTGGCTTTCTTGTATATTTCTTGTATGTTAAGACCCCAGTTGAGTTTCTTATCCAAGATAAGTCCAAGGTTTCTTGCTTTTTCTGAAATTATAAGTAGGGTGTTATAAATTTTTAGTATTTCAAAAAAAGGCATTTTTCTTGAATGGATGAAAACTACCAGTTCTGTTTTCAGGGGGTTTACTTTAAGACCGCATTTCTTGGTCCAGTTAGTAGTTAATGCGTGTTTTAATTGTTCGCTTGCAGTGGTTAGGTTTTTACCCGTCGCCAGAAGCGCTAAGTCGTCGGCATATGCTATAACTCTGACACCACTGTTCTTGAGTTTGATGAGAATTTCATTCATCACCAAAGTCCAGAGGAGAGGTGAGAAGATTTCGCCTTGTGGAGTCCTTCTAGCTAGACTTAACCTAATTGTGTTTTATGAATTTATTCGACAGAGAATAATGTTTTCCTTAATGCTTAAAAACACTTTTTTCGGGTTGTACATATCCTCTTCCCGAAAATAAAAATGTAGGCTTGAAAATGTAGACCTTTCAGAATTCAGATGTAGATGTACTCTTATATTGTAACTCACATGTCCCTTATTTTTCCGTATTTTGTGCTGTTTGAATTTTTACGCTTGTTAAAGCTGAATGTTTATTAATGGACCATCAGCATCTGCAGATGACAAAATATATAATGTCCTGTCCATGTTCCCGAAACTCGAAGTCCATATGAAAAATCCAAAGCGGAGACAAAAGCAAACAAAAAATCGCATACATCCAATAGCAAAAACAACAAAAAATTGTGAATACAAAATAAATTTTACAGTCACTTCGTTCTTTATGATGTTTCTGAATTTTTATGTTTGTTTTTGCTTTATTTTTCTTTTTGTTCTCGAATGGTAGTATATGACCCTGTTAAATAAGAAAAAACTATCAACAAATAAATAAATGGGTGGGAGAGGGGGCGTGTGTGAAAATCGTAGAAAAGCATATGTATTTTTTCTTGGAAAAATGGAAAATAAACTGATTCAAATATTTTTTCTTATTCATAGGGGAAAGTAAAAACGAGGAGTTTTGTTGTTGTAAGCAGTTGTATGCTTTTCGATTTGTTTCTGAATTTTTGTGGTTTTCTTCTTTTGATATTTATTTTTCGCGTTTGTTTGCTGCTGTTAAGGAATGTAAATAAAACACCATCAGAAGAAAACCAACATAGTTCCAGTCAATTCAATCAGAATTTATGATGTTGACACCTGTCACACTACAAACAAATGTGTGCTTTCATTAAAATCATAAAAAAGCTCAACCGCTCAACTATAATGCAATTTTGCTTACATAAGCACGCTCAAGTGAACCAGCGAATACACACGAAACCTATGAGCAAACCATAACAACTCGTTAACTTATCGTTCAAATTTTACAAGTGCTCATTTCATTCGATCATTGCTTAAATGAATTTGACAGCGTGAAGAAGAGAAAGCCAAGCCTACTTCTTTTGCTAACGTAAAGAAATTGGGCCATGAGTATGACTGTATGTACCTAAATACATATTGCATACGTACAGCCATACATAATATGTAATCACTTACTTACTTAAGGTGGCGCTACAGTCCGTTATGGACTTGGGCCTCAATCAACAGTCTCCGCCAACCAGCTCGGTCCCTAGCTAGCTGTCTTCAGTTTTACACTCTAAGTTGAATGAGGTCCTCTTCCACTTGTGTGCGCCACCTAAATCGCGGTCTTCCTCTCCTTCTACGTCCCTCGCAAATAGTGTCGAAGGTTTTCCGAGCCGGAGCATTGGTGTCCATACGCTCTAAATGACCGCGCCATCTGAGTCTCTGGACCTTGACTCTTCTGGCTAGGTCCATGTCGTTGAACATCCCGTAAATTTTGCTGTTGTATCTTCTTCTCAATTCTCCATCAATGCACAAAGGGCCAAAGATGACCCGAATAACTTTCATCTCGAAACAGCCTGAGGCACATTCTTCCGATTTTGCCGAGGTCCATGCTTCTGCACCCTAGAGCAGGACTGGGATGATGAGGCTGTTAAACAGTTTTACCTTAGTTGTTCGAGAGAGGGCTTTTCCACTCAATTGCTTTCTTAGCCCAAAGAAACAGCGGTTAGCAAGAGTTATTCTTCGTCTGATCTCGGCGCTGGTGTTATTGCCCGTGTTAATAGCGGAGCCTAGGTAGACAAACTCCTCTACTACCTCAACGTCGTCGGTGTTGGGTGTCCTTCCTCGAAGACAGCATATACTTCGTTCTGTCCTCAATTACCGTTTAACTCATTTTTGCCGCATCTGTCTCAATTCTCTCAAAGGCGCCATTGACATTACGTTGTGTTCTTCCCATTATATCAATATCATCGGCGTACGCGAGAAGTTAAACAGACTTTTGGAAGATAGTGCCTTTGGTGTTGCACTATCTTCTCAAGAACAAGGTTAAAGAATTCACACGACAGTGCATCGCCTTGTCTCAATCCTTTTGTGACATCGAAAGATTCCGTAAGCTCGTTGCCAACCTTGATAGAGCAGCGTGAGTTCTCTATCGTCATTTTGCACAAGCGAACGAGCTTGGCAGGGATGCCAAAACTAGACATCGCTTTATAGAGTTCGTCTCTGTAGATGACGCCATAAAAAAAAATCGATGAAAAGGTGGTAGGTATCGATTTGGAGTTGGAGTTCATAGGTTTTTCCCCAGGATCTGCCGCAAAGTGAAAATTTGCTCGGTTGTTGACTTTCCTGGTCTGAAGCCACATTGATAAGGACCAATCAGATTGTTGACAAGAGGCTTCAGACGTTCACATATTACGGCAGAGAGGATCTTGTAGGCGATGTTAAATAGGCTGATTCCTCTGTAGTTGGCGCAGTTTAGAGGATCTCTCTTTTTCAGGATATGTACATATGTAATTATGTAAAAAAAATAAATAGAGTGGCGCGACAGCTCTGAGCCAAGGCCTAAGTGGCTTACTCTCATCAACAATTCTCTAGGTGCGTGTGAAGAATTGAGGGGACCTACAATTTAACACCGATTCCGAACGGCAAAGTTGAGAAGCACTTTTTCATGACAGATTGATACTCTTGGAAGTTTTGTCAGTTCTTCGCAAGAGGCAGTGCCCGTGAAAGATGAAATAAAAACTATGGGCAGGAGTAGGACTCGAACACACGACGTTCTGCTTAGCAGCCAACGCACCTAACCTAACCACTAAACCACGGACACTATGTAGGTTTTTAAAAATTCTTTTATAGTTTCACCCAGAATCACTGTGGAAAAACATTTCTTCGCTCCGAATTTTCTTACCGTCTGATATGACTTCACACAAATTCTTGTCTTCTTTGACTGCGAATAGCCATATGATGTGGCTAGCCCCGCATTGAATAAAAAAAAAATCAACTGTTATTAACTGACAGTTCAATAAAACAGCGTGGTAACATGTTCCAAAACAGAAAACGACAAAAAACAAAACACCTTTGCTCATCGAACAAAAATTTATATTAAAACGAGAGATATGACAGCGTTAGATCTACTTTAACAGATATAAAGCAAATTGAAAAGTATTACTTATTGGAGTATTTTCTTATCTTTCGGTACCTTGTAACTTCATCTAACTATCTCTTGTCCTCAATTCAAAGTTTCCACCCATAAACTGATTTTGTCATAAAAAAAAGAAGGTCACAAAATAATAAAACCTTTTTTAACTCTATTCGGTAGCAAAAAGGTTTCCCCTACTTTCCATGTTTTGTGCGTTGTTTTTTAGGATCAAATTACTATGTTCTTTTTTGAGTTGCTATTTAAGGCGTAAGAGCTGAAATGTGTACTATTTTAGAGTGTCTGGTCAACAGTCAATAATTTTAGGCAATCGATTTTTCTTTTCATACTTCAAAGAGGGTTTCAATTTATAGCGATTACAAAATGTTTGGATGGGTTATGCCTTAAGGCTTGAATTGAATTGATGACGGGCACTTCAATATTAATAAAAGGAAAAATGAAGTTTCGAATGTCGATGCATTTTTTTATTTATTTTTTTGTTTTTTGTTTTATTGTCATCGGAAAATTACAATTCTAAAAACAAATTTCTTTTTTTTTATCTTGTTTCAGAAAAGTCAAAATGTATCGAATTACAACAAGCACTGTTCTGCTTGCCTTCTTTTTTATCAGCACAGCAGTATTTGCCAGAACTTGCGATCCGAATTTCCCCACTGAATGCATATGCGGCAAGGAGAACTACGAAAGCAATGTCCGCTATGTTGTCAATTGCACAAATGCTGGCCTCACAAATACAAGTGTTCTAGAATTCATGCCACAAGAAGTTGAAATTCTAATCTTCACAGGCAATTATATCCCCCAACTGCCGTGGAATGTCTTTGGCACAATTAACGACTATCCTTCATTGGAAATAGTTGACATGAGTAACAATCATATTCGCGAAATCCGAGGGAAGACATATCATCATGTACAAAACGTCAAACGTCTCATATTGAATCACAACAATTTGAGTATATCCAGGGATGATGACGAGATGAACCACCATCACCCGAGAGTATTTTCGAATTTTCTCAACCTGGAGGCATTGCATTTGACAGATGCCTTCGATGACAACACCTCACCGCATTTGAGTGAAGATCTTCATGACATATTTGTGAATAGTAATCTCACAAAGCTGCAAAAACTTCATTTGGAACAAAACGAAATAACTCACTTCAAAGATCGCAAAGTCTTCTGCGATCTTCCGCACTTGCGGGATTTACATTTGGGGGATAATAATCTGAAAGAGATAAACTTTGATGTAAAATGCGTTAAGAATCTACGATTTCTAGATCTCGAACGCAACAAATTCGAATATGTCAAAGCCAAGGATTTAATTTTATTGGACGAACTAGAAGAAAGACCCGATCGCACAGCAAATCTGATCGTAGACTTCAATTTGAACCCGTTTGTGTGTGATTGTAAGATCAGTGTACTGCACGATTGGATCCTGCAGACAGCGGTGACAGTTCGAAATAAAGAAAATCTCATGTGCTTCCGCAATTACACTAAACCGGAACCCATAATGGAGATTCAATATGGCAAGTGTGCCAATTCGAAGTTGCGTGCCTCGATGACAGGTCACACAATGACATTAATTTTCTTATTGGTCGTATTGAGTATGATTCTTATTGCTCTGGTCGCAGCGCTGATATATGTCAGCAGGGATCGAATTAAATACATGATAACACCGGTGTTTGACACAGTTTCGAAAAAAGTGCATTATACATCGATCAAAGATGAAGATTGTCCGGAGGTTCATGTCTGAGTATTTATCCTAAGCAATCTTATATTTATTATAATAAAATATAATATTTGAAGAAACATCAATAATTTTGCAGCATAACGTAGATTGTAAGATGATTAACATTTGAGTTCGTATAGCGTAAGAGTTGCGTTTTTGTTTGAGTTCTTTTCTCGAGGAATTGAAAATATGTTTTGCTTAATTCATTCTTTTAATATTGTGAACACTTCAAGTGTTTGAAGACAACATATCAATTGCAGTAAATTTAAGTAATTTTAATGTTTTAAAAGTTTCGAAGCATTTTCCAGTCCAGTTTTCGTTCCTTTTTTCTTAAATCTCAATTAGTGGCAGAAATAATCAGAAATGCAGAGGCAGACACGACATTTAATGTTTAGCTTGAGTTTTAACGACTTTAAACGCACAAAACTGTTTTTGACATTTAGAGTGTCTGGTAAAAATAAATACAAAAGTGTTCTCAAAATAAAAAAAAGACAAACATATTCAAAGAAGCGATTATTTCAAAATGAGATCTTATAAGGCCATACTAGGATTAAAATGTAAACATTAATTTTCATTCGAATACTGATTTTGAAAATTTAATTTGAACAAAAAAAAAATAAAGAAATGTAAAATAGATATCTGTGATTTAAGTTAAAATAATTAAATAACTGTAAGTTTTTATTTTTGACATTTAAAAAGTTAAAACTAATAATTTTGTCTTCATTTCATGATAATTTTGTGTTTATTTTAAGTTTTTGTATTTTTCAATAAAAAGAATAAATTTTTGTTAAAAAAAAAAAAACGAGAAGAGTATTGTTGAATTAATTTGGAAACTGTGTGTGCCTCACGCTGTCATCATGACGCTATTTATTTTGAAGGAAAAAAGTAAAATCTTTTAAGAAATTATGATTAATGGATTGGGAAAATTAAATGAGAACATTGGTACGTTGCCAAAGTGCCAGATTGAGTTTTACTGTGACCATTTAGTCTTATTTTTAAAAAATGTCTCTATACTACCTAGCCTACTTTCTTGACAACCACCGCAGGTCTTTTTACAGTTGATATTTAAGACAAAATCGTTCGAGGAATTGATCACCAAGTGAGAACTTAGTCCAATTTTCTAAAGTATGGTTAGTACGGTTACGGTGACAACTTAGTCCACTTTCTTATAGCCTATTCCCACCAACGTGATTTAGCTAAATCTATATCTGTATCTCCTGAAGTATACGGCCCTGGCCTCTGAAAGTTGGACAAAATATGCGTACGTTCATATCCCACACTGGGGTAAATTATTGGACGAATCCATAAACAGGATTCTTCACAATGTGAATTCAAACAAAAAAATCCCTGTTTGCTTCGGTACTTCAATAGTATTGACTCAATAGTATTGACTCAATAATATTGACTCAAACTCAATTTATTACTTTTTAGTCAAAAAGACTAAAAAAAGTCAATTGACTTAAAGTTAATTGACTGCAGTCAAAAGACTTAATGACTAAAACCAAACTCGCTTAAGTTAAAAGACTTTTTAGTGACTTAACTGACTAAAGCCAGTTAAAAAGTACTGCAGTTGATTAACTTTTAGTCAATTGACTTTTTCAATTGACTGCAAGTTAAAAAATAAGTACTGACTGGTGACTGATACTTTCCAGTTAAAGTACTTTTGTAAGTTAATTAACTATAAGTCTGTTTTTAAGTTAATTAACTGCGACTTTACTGACTGCATTACCAAAGTACTGCAGTCTTTTAAATCTCTATGCTGCAGGCAAATGGTGGCCATGTGTGCTCAAGAATTTTGTATTTGGTCCAAGCCTTCGTCTAAATCTTTTGGGAAAATGTTTCAGATAAAGCCAAAGCCAAGAATGAGTTGGTAGCCGCATGCAAAGAAGCCGAACGCAAAGTGAAGACATTGGAAGTCGAAGTAATACAACTGACTGAAGATCTCGCAGGTTCCGAAAGAGCACGCCAAGTAGCCGAAACTGAACGTGATGAACAATTTAATGCGAAGATAAAGAAGGACACTCTCATGGTTGATGAGAAGAGGCGTCTGGAAGCAAGAATAGCCGCGATCGAGGAAGAAATCGAAGAACAATCAAATTCGGAAGCACAGTTGGACAGAAACCGGTTAGCATAGCTGATTAATGAACAACTCTCACCGGAGCTAGCCACCGAGAAATCAAGCTCGCAAAAGAACGAAAAAAATCGAGCTCTATCGGAGAGACGCAGTTGCCCGTAGCTTAGTGGTTGGCTGCTAAGCAGAACGTCGTAGGTTCGAGTCCTACTCGTGTCCATAAAAGTTTTTATTTCATCTTTCACGGGTACTGCCTCTTGCGAAGAATTGACAAAACTTCCAAGAGTATCAATCTGTCATGAAAAAGTGCTTCTCAACTTTGCCGTTCGGAATCGGCCACCGTTAAATTTTAGGTCCCCTCAATTCTTCACACGCACTCAGAGAATTGTTGATGAGAGTAAGCCACTTATGCCTTGGCTCTTCAAGAGCTGTCGCCCCACTCTATTTATTTATTTTTTTCTATCGGAGAGACACAAAAAAGAATTGAAAGCCGAGCTGTCTGAAATCGCAACTGCGAAAATTACCAATTACTCGAAGCAAAGATTGCCAATCTCTTGGAAAAACTTGAGAACGAATCCCCAGGAGTGATTGCTTCAATAGAAGTATAATCGCAAGTTCAAAAAAGACATTCATGCTAAGGAAGAACAAGCTGAAGAGAGACGTTGTGGTTTGGTTCAACAACCGCGTGACCTCTAAGCTGAATCAGAAGTCTGGTTTTTATACGAACTGCACTGTTGTACCTAAACTCTTGGTATTGACATTGACATTGACTTCACAGTACTTCGCACATAAATGTAACGAACTACAGACACATAGCAGCACTGGCGACTGAGGCCATCGGCTGGGTAAACTCTTGGTAGATATTCAAAGTTTTATGAAACTTATCCGCAATCCGAAGTTTAATAAGCGTACTTTCGAGCTCGAATACGTATGCAGTACCTAATGAACACTGTTCATTGAACAATCTGTTTCTAAAAAACAATTGGAGCTCAATTTCAATTTAGTATTTTGTTACTTAGTAGTAAAGGCTCAAAAACGCCAAAATTGCCAAAAATCGTACTTTTTCAAAGAAAATTCCATCAAAATAAAAACATTTTTCCCTAACATTTCAACTGTATAACTATTGGAGAAAAAATTAACTTTTCAAACAAAAAAGAATTAAAAAATTATGAATAAAATTTATGTTATTGATAAGCAATTTTTCTTATGATGCGATATTTATTTTTTTTTTTAATCTCTTCATTTATTTAGCACGAACTTATTCTCAACACATAGCAATCAAAACATTTTGAAAAAACTTTGATCAAACACATTTTATTTCGAAATTAAGAGATAGCTAAATCTGCTTAAATTTGAAAATCAGTAACGGCTGACGGAAGTCACGATACTCATAGGAAACTGATTCTCTCTCTCTTAGCAAGATGCATTTAGTTCAAAAGTTGTCGTCTGCAGTTGGGTGGCGCTTTAAACAGTAAGAATTTTCAGTTTCAGTCCGGAACACTCTTAAAAGCGCAATGGCGATCAAAGCTCTCGAACTTTTATTTCTTCTCCTTTGCCAACATTAATGGCGTTTTTAATTGGCAATAAGTTAGGTTAGGTTAAGCGGGCTGATAGTTGATGTTGTTACCATCACACTTAGATCAATGTAGATCTATTGTGGTACCCCGAAGTGTTGTAACTTCCTGAAAAAATATAATAACCTATGAATCATGTGGTTCGTTTAACCATTTAGAGGTCTTGACAAAGTTTAGTAAACTTTTGCCTGGCAGTTCTGATAGTTCCTCTAGTTCATTGAAGAAGAAGTTGCCTAGAGTTTTCTTCCTAGCAAGACAGAGCGAAGGACAGTGGCAGAGAAAATGAGCAGTGTCCTCATGCTCGTTTTCATCACCACAGCCTCTACAAAGGTCATCAGTACTAAGTCCCATCTTCTTCTTATGGTAGCCGAGTAGGTTGTGTCCTGTAATAATGCCGATAAGGGATCTTAGGGAGGGTTTATTAAGAGTTAAAATCCAATCAGATCTCTTCTTATCGTATCTAATCCATAGCTTCCTGGTATTAACACAGGTTTCTAGGAGATTCCATCAGTCGTTGGATATTTGAATGATGGTTTTACTGACGTTATGTTTCAGTTCACATAACGGGATCCCTAAATGATGGTCTATCAGAGAGGGTTCCAGTGTGGAGCCTTTCCTAGCAAGTTCATCCGCCTTTTCGTTGCCTGGTACATCACTGTGGCCAGGAACCCAGCAGATTCCTACGTTATGCTGTGTGCCAAGAACCTTTAGCTCTTCGCGACAGCAAGAAACAAGCTTCGACTTGATTTGGGTGGCAGAGATAGCTTTTATTGCTGCTTGGCTATCAATGAAAAAAGTGATGTCCGCATGTGATATCGCCATCATGGATATATGTTTAGCAGCGTTTTTTACTGCCAAGATCTCAGCTTGGAAGACGCTGCTGTGGTCGGGGAGTCTGAATGATTTGGCAAGGTTGAGGCTTTCTGAGTAGAAGCCTGCACCTACTCCAGTATCCATTTTTGAACCATCGGTGTAGATGGTAATGGTTGAGTCGTTAGTGTAGGGCACACTATTTTCCCAATCAAGTCTATTGGGGAACCTAGTACTAAAAGATTTGTTGAAATCTAAGTAAGGGGTCATATAATCTGTGCAGATATTGTTATCTACGTATTTCGTAAGAATAGCTACGTTGCCGCTCTGGCTGGTTTTCCAGATGTTAGTTTGGCTGAGCCTGAGGGCGCTGTTTACTGCTGATTCTTGGACGAATAGATTTATTGGAGGGAGATTGAGGATCGTTTCCAAGCCCGCAGTTGGCAATAAGTTAAAAAGAAAAAAAACATTCTGAGTGCGTTCAATTGGGCAAAAGTGACAGTTCTGATTCAGAAATAAGAGAATTCCCTTCTGATTTTAAAACCAGAATGCTTTTTTTTAGATTCCAGATTGCCAATTAAAACGCCATAAAAAAAGAGCTAAAACGTATCCGAGCTGATATTCAAACAAACAACCGTTAATTTTATTCCTTTCGTATGAAGATTCTAAACCACTGCTAGATGTCGCTAGCAATGCATAAAAGAAAAAATGAAATCCATGACAAATGCAATACTGTCCACAATCCACAACATTTGACATTTCAAATTTCAGAATTGCATTTTTCAGCAAGTCGAACGGAATGCACCTGATGTAAAATGAAAAGTTTGTTTTGTTTTGTATTTGTTATCAACTAAGGAAATATTGTCAATTGGATTAAATTTGTGTGCGGTATTTCGGATAAAATTAATTTGTGTACAAGCAATTCAAATCTTTCTTCAAGGAAATCAAGGAATAACACATAGGTCAGCAGTATTAAAGCCGAATCAAGGTGAGCGAACAATTTCTAATTCTCTTCAACTATTTCTAATGGAACATGAAAATGTATCAGAGTCTATCTGAATTTTGCATGGGTGAGGGCGAACCAAACAACATGAAGATGTATACCTTTTCTTGACCCAATAATGAAGCAAAAATGAAGAATAACCAGAACAAGAGTTTCCATCTCTACGATGTCTCGCAGAACAGGAAAAACTTCTTGCTTATGTACCTTAAAAAAAATTAAGACAAAAAGTTGTACGCACATTCTCAGCAACCAAACTGGTTGCTATCAATAGGCAAAAGACACTACGTAAATGACGACGGCCGACGCGACGACGACGAAGACAAGAACGACTTTACTCGATCATAGTTCCCATTACAAGTTCCCATATAGAGAACGTGTGCCTACTGCCTTGTCTATTGAGTACCTGCCGTTTTATGTCTTCGTCTTGTTGTGATTGCAAGTTGTGACGCGTAGCTCTGCTCTACTCTTTGAAAGCTGCTATTAAATTTCCAATTCCAGTTTCAGTTCCCATTCGACGCCACACCAGTGGTCTGGATTTCATTTCAATCTAATGAATTCAGTTTGCAAGAACTCTTTCTAGTGCCAACAATAAACACAAAAAGTTCTCTTCGAGACACAAGACGCGAGCAAAGTTTCGTGACCGCACATAGACTTAGGAATTCGGATGCCAATTGAGAGCTAATTAAACAAAAGTCGACGTGCAATTGGAGTTTTAAACGTGAGTGAGTTTACGGCTAGAAGCTAAATTCCTGAACATTTTTAAACAAATTCCTTGGAGTTGTGAGAGTGGACGACGACGTGAGCTTTATTTTTGTGTTCTTACTTAAGTGAAGGCTGAAGGCTATCGGGTTTGTTTACTTTTGTTAGTTTTCGTTCGTTGGTGGCTACAAAACCAGTTTAGTGAATTAATTAATTCAAATTTGTTGTGTCAGTTTCTCGGACTGTTGACCATTCGTGTTACAAAGTTTTGTTTTTCTTCTCAACTCGCCTGCTATTGAAAACCACGAAATTCTTGATGATTTGTCATCAATTCAATGAAATCATGACAAGCAGCGTTTACCTGCTCCAATGATTTGTTTCAAATCGTCTTCCTCCCACGAACAGAAACATAAGCATTTCCGTTGACTCACAAACACTCATTGAAAGAAACTGCATGTTTGTCTTCAAATTTAACGGCATTCCAATGCTAATCATAAAGCAATGATTATTTTCATTCGTTGCAAAAGTTGCAAATTATTATTTTTTATAAATTCTTCGTCGCAGTGTTGATTCTTATTTTTTCTTTTATTTTCTTGAATTCGTTTTCTTTCTCTTTTCGTGTTTACTCCACCCACTTTCACAGGGGAGCGGTTTATTGATGAAACAGTTGTTGAGTGAAGCATTGCAAAATTTTGCACGGGCAAAGGGTCTAAAGGGAAATTGTGTGTTCCCTGTCCGTTCGGCCATTGGAGTAGTAGAAATTTTGTTTGCGGTCAGTTTCTTGGTTTGCGGTTTGATAGAAGACTTTAACCTTCACTAGCTTTGTTCAGCGAGAAAAAAGCCAGCACAGTACAGCACAGCTTTATGAGAAATGTCAAAACAGTTTGGAACAGTTTAGAACACAAAAAGTACTTACTTACTTATGGTGGCGCTACAGTCCAGGTCGCACCAGGAACTCACCCAACAAATATCTCCAGCCAGCTCGGTCCCTAGCTAGCTGTCTCCAGCTTCGCACGCCAAGTTTGTTCAGGTCCTCTACCACCTGTGTGCTCCACCTGAGTCGCGGTCTTCCTCTTCTGCGAAGTCCTTTCGTGTTGGATTCGAAGAATCTACGAGCCGGAGCATTATTTTCCATTTGCTCTACATGACCCAACCATCTAAGTCGTTGGACCTTAACTTTTCTGGCTAGGCCAGTGTCGCTGTACAGCTCGTACAGTTCTTGGTTGAATCTTCGTCTCCATTCTCCATTAATGCAGACAGGACCAAAAATCACTCGAAGAATTTTTCTCTCAAAGCAGCCCAAAGCATTTTCTGCGGATGATGTCATGGTCCATGTCTCTGCACCATACATGAGGACCGGGATGATGAGGGTTTTGTAGAGTGTCACTTTAGTTTCTCGGGAGAGGACTTTACTATTCAATTGCCTTCTAAGTCCAAAGAAGCATCTATTGGCAAGAGTGATTCTTCGTTTGATTTCAGCGGTGGTGTTGTTGTCTGAGCTGATAGCGAATCTTAGGTAGACGAAGTCCTTAACTACCTCGACTTTTATTTGTCTATGTTGACGTTTGCTCCAAGACGTCGATGTTGGTTGTCCTTTCTTGTTGATAGCATTAACTTGGTCTTGCCCTCGTTAACCGCTAGACCCATGTTGCTGACCTCCACTGACATCACGCTGTGTTCTTCCAATTATGTCAATGTCGTCTGCGTATCCTAGTTAGCTGGACGGACTTTTGAAAGATTATGCCTCTGGTGTTGACGTTGGAGCTTTGCACGATCTTTTCAAGAATGATGTTGAAGAAATCGCATGACAACGCATCGCCTTGTCTAAAACCTTTTTTGACATCAAAAACGTCCGTTAGGTTTTTTCCGACCATGATGGAACAGCGTGAGTTTTCTATTGCCATCTTACACAGACGGACGAGTTTTTCTGGGATGCCAAAACTAGACATTGCTCTATATAATTGGTCTCTATAGACGCTGGCATAGACGGCCTTGAAATCGATGAAAAGGTGGAAGGTATCGATTTGAAGTTCCTGGGTCTTCTCCAAGATCCGCCGTAGGGTGAATATTTGATCGATGGTGGACTTTCCGGGTCTGAACTGAAGCCACACTGATAAGGACCTATCAGGTTGTTGACGAAGGGCTACAAACGTTCACACAGCTCGGCAGACAAGATCTTATAGGCGATGTTAAGGAGACTTAAACCTCTGTAGTTGGTGCAGTTCAGGGGCTCCTTTTTTGAGGATCGAGCATACGATGCTGAGGTTCCATTCATCGGGCATGCTTTCCTCCGACCAAATTTTGCAGATGAGCTGGTGCATGCTCCTAACCAAATCATCTCCAGCTGCTTTCTTCGACTTAAGTTTAGATATCGCTATCTTAACTTCGTCCATGTCGGGTAGGTGGAATTGTTGGTCTTCTGCACCCAAATTGAATTATTCTGTATTGCTGGCGGAGTTTTTTTTTTTCCTCAGCACTGACTGCGGTTCCACTACGAAGTTCCCATGGTGGTTTCTACAGGCTTCGGTTCGGGGTGTATAAGCCCTGGAGGTTTGTTTCACCTTTTTGTAAAACTTTCGAACCTCGTTCCTGTTGTGACATCCCTCTATCTCCTCGATCGCGCGCTTCTCATGCTCCCTTTTTATCTTTCTGAGAAGTTTATGCTCCTCTCTCCTTTTCTGCTCGTAGAGCTCACGAGCTGCGCGTATCCTCCTTTATGCAGCGCCGTTCTGTATGCCTCTTGTTTAGCTGCTCGCCGGCACTCATTGTCAAACCAGGGGTTTCGTTGTGGTGGCCGTGTAAACCCTAGTACTTCAGAGGCGGCATCTCTGCCACTGGCTCTCTATATTTTGTGCTGGCAGCAAAGGACTTCTGAGGAGATTTTCGGAGACACGATCGGAAAAGGATCTAGCAATCTCTTGCGATTGTAGCCGTTTGATGTCGAATTTCCTCCTAGCATTTTCGCGTGTTGGCCTTGATCGGGATATCCGCATTCGTACCTTTGCTACAACAAGGTAGTAGTCCGAGTCGATGTTGGCACCTAGGAATGTGCGGACATCTTGCATGCTAGAGAAGTGTCGTGCGTCGATCGCAATGTGATCATTCTGGTTAACGGTTGATTTGTCAGGAGATTTCCATGTTCCCTTGTGGATATCGAGGTGTGGGAAACGCGTACTTGCTACCATTACGTCTCGCCCCGCAGCGAAGTCGATTAGCTTAAATCCGTTATCGGAGGTGGTGTCGTGTAGGCTATGTCGTCCGATTATTCCACCAAAGATTTCTTCTCTTCCCAGCTCCTCTCTCTCCAAGGACGATTTTAATGTCATAGCTAGGGCATTGCTCATAGATCTTGTCGAGGAGCTCGTAGAACCTGTCTTTGGTGTCGTCATCCTTTTCCTCAGTGAGGGCGTGAGCACAGATGAGGCTGATGTTGGTGAATTTAGCCTTGGCGCGGATTGTCGTGATGCGCTCATTCACTGAGTTCAAACTCAAGACCTTCCTCCTTAGTCGAGTCCCAACTACAAATCCACATCCAAATAGATGCTGATTTTTTTCTCGGTAGCAGTCACCGTAGTTAATATCGCAGTTGTTCATTTTTCGTAGGCCCGGACCATCCCATCGCATTTCTTGGATGGCAGTTATATCTGCTTTGTAGCAGTCAAGGTCTTCCGCCAGTTGTTCGGCTGCACGTGGTCTGTTAAGGGACCTAACATTCCAAGTAAAAAACCAAAATTCGTTGTCATTAAATCGTTTGTGTGGGTCGTCGTCATTAATTCTGTCCGTATCCGAGGCTTGTTGGTGGTTCGGAACTAAAATTTTTCTACGTAGCCGGGAAGTCACCCCGACGTACAACCCCCAACCTGGAGTACCAGGTGCTTGATGTGACTCCAAGTACAGAGCCGGAAAAACCGCTCCTTTTACGGTCTGGGCTTCAAATATGTCGAAGTAGCCCGTAAAGGTGTTCACCAAGTAGTTCGGTCTAACTGGAACTGAGGACGCCACCGTTGATTCCAAAAAAGAAATTCATCCGCTGCCGTCCCTCGTGGGAAGTTAGCACCAAGGGAACACTCCTTCGTTGTGGGGTAATTAGTAGTAACAGCCTACTCCGCTTCGACCTGTCGACCATGGGAGGCCCTTCTGCGAAAACAAGTTTCGCGATCGCATAGCTCTAAGCATCGTAGTAGTAGTTACCGTAAGCCGCTCCGCCACGTCAAGGCTTACCCCATGGAGGGTATCAACTATGATGCATAATTATTATGATTGAACGTTTTTTATCAATTCTTAATCGCCAAAAAATAGCTATGGAAAAACCAAACAAAATTGGATCATAACTCGCTTACCAGTCGTCGCAGGTTTTCAGTGATTAATAGGGGCAGGGGCGACTTGACCATTGTTCTCGTGGTCATTGATATAGACTACCTGGGAAAATTGAGAGAAGCGATTTGAAATCGAGGAAAATTTTCTTAAAGCGGTAACAATTTATTTTTGCTGATAACTTGATAACAGTTATTGTCGGTAAAATATTCGGTCTCAGCGGTGAAAATATTTTTCACTTTCGCCTTCTACCCGCCAAACTTAGCCATGTTTCTGGAGATTCTAGTTATTTTTCTCGGCAAAGTGTTGTCTGCAATAAAAATTAAACAAGTTCTTTCGACTCCTCCTGCACCACAAAAATTAGAAATTAATTAAATAAACTGGTCACTTTCCAATGTGAAAGTGATGTGGTTTACTTATTTTAGGATGTTGATGTTGATAAACACGGCACTTAAATAAATATGCATTGGCATCGCTGTTCTTTTTAAAATTCCAAACGTAGATGTCGCCACATTCTTTTGAAAGAAAACAGCTGCTCTCCTGCTTATTCAAGAGACAAATGTCAAATTGACATGAAGTGACATAACCAAGTGTTTTTATTTCTAATTTCCAATTGCAAAGTAAAAAATAACAAGTTATTTTATATTTTAATCTCTTCAGCCGTAGTTTAATGAACAAATAAATCCGAAATGTCCAAATACAATGATTTGATTAAACTCGGCACGCAATACGCCCGCCGCACACTGGGACTCACTGTATGGGAGAGATGACCAAAACTCATATTTTAAAATAAATACAGTTACTATTTCTTTTTTCATATTTTGTTAGCACATGCTCCCCCACTACTTTTGGTAAGCTTATCATTATCATTCGTGTTAAAGTAGTGACCATACCAATGCTTCAAAGTTAAGATTTTTGCATTTTTAAGCGATTGAAAATTGTGGTAGAAATAATTCATACTGTTTTTTTTAAGTGTTAAACTAAAAACACGTTTATCAAATATTATCAGCTATGGACCAAGGTAAGCAGAGTTAATATAAGTGATTATTAGATTGTTCCCTCATAATGTACGAGACATATTTGATGTGACATTAGAGGCTCCGGTTTTAGTAAAAATATCAAATAAAATGAAAATGCACATGTCACTTTCAAAACTGTTGTTTTTTATTTATGCATTAGAGTTTCCTTAACACGAAACTGAAAGCAAAAGTAAAAGGGACATGTGCATTTTTTTTTAATTGACTTTTTTCTCTCAAAAGTCTAAAACGCGTTTTCCGTATTTTTCTAGAAACCGAGCCTAGATTAAGAATAAAAAGAGAAAAAATGTTTGATGTATTTTACAAAAGTGAAAATGAGGGTTTCAATGAAAAATTCAAAGATATTGTTGAATATGTAGCTCTTGAATCGAATTGTTCCACAACAAAAAGGCCAAAACTGTTATACGAGCTTCGCAATTTCAAAAGCCAATTAAAAGCAAAATGGATGAAGAATGCCAAGCATTATGATAGGTTGATTAAAAATGAAAGAGCTTGGTTGAATGGAAGGTGCGAGTTCACTCTTCACAACCCAAACAAAGGTGGTAGACCCACACTTTCTTTTGAAGAAAGCAGCGAAAACTCAAAACGCAGGAAAACTGCAGATATTAGGGCTGAACATGATTCACATATGCTGACGTTTGCAGCACAAATGAGTTTGAGAGCTGAGGGAAAAAAAACCGAAGCTGATGTTATTAAAAAAATTTCGAGCGTTCCAACATACGCTAAAGATTGTATGGACATCAAGCCTTCCGTAAACATCAAAAAAATTACACCCCGTGAAGCTCTTTCTATAATTATTGAAGCAAAACTGAGTAGGAACCAATATAATATTATCCGAAGCTATGCAAATGACGTTTTTCCATCTTATAAGATGGTGCAAGCAGAAAAACGGAAGTGTTACCCTAATGATGTAAAAATTGCAGAATCGGAAGCTGAAGTGCCTTTGCAATCACTCTTAGATCATACGGCAACGCAAATCTTAAAAAGCCAAAATGCAGTTGTTGAAACACAAGATAATGAATGTTCCGAAATGATTTTATTTTCAAAATGGGGGTTTGATGGGAGTTCAAGCCATAATCAATTTAAGCAAAAGTTTATTTCCGAAGATGCGGACGACAAATATATGTTTTTGACATGTCTTGTGCCCTTACGAATAACAATAGAAAAAAATGACACCATTACTGTTTTGTGGCAAAATCCTAAGCCATCTTCACCCCGATTTTGTAGGCCGATAAGCCTTGAATACCAAAAGGAAACTGCAGAATTGGCGCTTTCAAAAAAAGAGCATATGGATCGTCAAATCGAAGCATTGATTCCAACTAAGGTCACATTAAATAATAAATGTTTTTCCGTTTCTCACAAACTTATGTTCACTATGGTTGATGGAAAAATATGCAATGCGATTTCCGGCACAAGATCTTCTCTGAGATGCTACTTGTGTGATGCCACTTCAAAAGATTTTAACGATATTGAAAACGTTCGTAGAAGGCCTTTAAATACTGAATACATATCTTTTGGTATCTCAGTTTTGCATGCTTGGATACGGTTGTTTGAGTCGTTGCTGCATTTGAGCTATAAGCTACCAACTCTTTCTTGGCGATCAACAATAGAAAACAAAAATTTAGTGGAAGAAACAAAAAAAATATTCAACAACAATTTAAAAGCCAGCTTGGCCTTATAGTGGAGAAGCCAAAGCCGGGTTTTGGAAACACTAATGATGGCAATGTGGCTCGAAAATTTTTCCAAAATCATGATATTTCATCTTCAATCACAAACATTGACCCGAACCTCATACGACGAATTTATATCATTTTACAAACAATATCAAGTGGATTCAGAATCAACCACGAAAAGTTTGAAGACTATTGTATGGAGACGGCTTCACTTTATGTACGATTATATCCTTGGATGCCCATGACGCCTACTCTTCATAAAATTTTAATTCATGGATCTTTAATTGTACGTGACGCGTTATTACCAATCGGAATGTTAAGCGAAGAGGCGCAGGAGTCAAGAAACAAGGATTTTAAATCCTACAGGGAATTTTTTTCAAGGAAAACTTCCAGACATGATAACATAACTGATGTTTTTAATAGATTACTTATTTCATCAGATCCTATTATAAGCCTTATGCGAAAGATGCCACTATGCGAAAAAAAAATGTTTGATAATGATGTTATAAACATGCTTGAAGAAGAATTATAAATAATAATATATAAACAAGTATTTGAAAGCGTTTTAAATCAGTTCAACACAAAAAGTTTTCCTTTTTCAGTTTTGGGTGTGACTTCCCATACGTTGGCCCCAGTGTGCGCCGTATGAATTTCCTATCGAATCGCATATTCGGCGAAGTGGCCCGCACAACCAACGACAAATCCATGAAAGTTGTCCGAATGTACAGCGAAGAACCTATTCACATGCGCGATTACGTCAAGAATTGGTATCCCCGGCATGTGGAGACACACTTGCTGATGAAACAATTGAGATGGTATGGCCTGTTCCGTGATGAACATCAAGATTTCAAAGAGGAAATGAAGAGATTGCGACGATTGCGATGCAAGGCTCCTCCGAAGAAGGGTGAAGGCAAGCGGGCTTCGAAGAAATAAGCAAAGTAAAATAACAAAAACAAAAGAAAAACAATAAAAATCTTCAAAACAAAACGTTGTATTTTTGTATTTCAGTTGAGCCTTTGTGTTGTTTTTCAACTGGGCTCGATGTCCATGCTAAGGTTGCAAAGTAATTCATAAATTCTTATAGAACCTGTTAGACAAGCTTAGTGCTTGCTTGAGATTTTTGGCTGTAAGAATGTTTGTTTTTATTTATTTATGTGTTCAAGCTATTTTCCAATATTCTTTCTCGGCTTGAATGAAAATAAAATAAACCACGCTCAAAACGTTCGACATTCAAACCTTCTCTTTGTTGTTTTCTCTTTCTCCCGGCCAAACAACTTCTCATAATCTGAAAGCATACACCTACCGCCCGTAGGCGCCTCTGTCCTCATCCGCACCACTTTGTTTTCTCTTTTCTCTGACAAAGTGGTAACAGCAGCTGACATTCCTCAAGTCGCCATCATCGCTCGTTCTACCCGATTGTGTAGTCTTTCTGTGGCGTCATCCACTCGACTGCTACAAGTGGCTTGACTTGGCCAATAGCAATAGCAGCAACTCTTTCTAACACAGCCATGAGTCTGTGTTGCTTTCAGTAAACTTTTTGTCTCTTAACGGTATGGTCTTGGCTTGAAAAGAAAATAATTACCAGCGACAACCGACATTTACTTAACTTGTCTACCTACTGACCGATCCATTTTGTTGTTTTTTTTTCTGTCCGTTTTCTTTTCCACATAATTGAAGCAATTGCTTGGAGCGTCATACTTTGTCGTTTGATAGATTTTCACAATTAACCGACATACGTTGAGGCTTCGAACTCACACTCAGTCTGTTATTGTAAATAAAGTTCATACTTTTCTGTTTGGCATTTCATCAACCGATCATTATCTATTTATATTCCAGATCAGAAGTTTAGAGTGCAGCGCAGCAACCGGAAGCAAGAAAACCTAATGCAAAATGCCTCAAACCGCGTCCTCATCCATCAATGACCAACTGACCAAATTAATCGAGTGTCAGGATCTTGGCGACATCACACCCGAGCTCTGTGACTTCTCGTTGGAAGAACAAAATGCTGTGAGCGAAGCCCAAGGTGTCCAGCCATCGACCGCCTCCGATTTTGTTCCGGTTCTCGGCAAATCAGTGACCTACATTGTGACAGTGGTGATGATCAACGATCAAGATGAAGTGCTCATGATTCAGGAGGCCAAACAGTCGTGTGCTGGCAAATGGTATCTACCCGCTGGCAAAATGGAGCCAGGAGAAACGATCAAAGAGGCTGCAATGCGAGAAGTATTAGAAGAAACCGGCCTGAAATGCGAGATGACAACTTTAATTGGTGTCGAAACGGCCGGTGGCTCGTGGGTTAGATTTCTCCTAACCGGACGGGTGTTGAGTGGCAATCTGAAGACACCCGATCAAGCCGATCAGGAGTCCTTGCAGGCGAAATGGTTTGCTGACATAAGCGAGTTGACGTTGCGTGCCAATGATATTCTGAATCTCATCAAGATGACAAGGGCCTACAAGGCTCGGACACAATCGCCGGCTCTCTGGCACGCTGACATGTTGCCCCTCAGCTACGCCCATCATAAGAATTACTTGCGGATTGTTGCAGTGATCAGAAAGCGGGCCACAAACTCGCTGAATGTCCTTGTAAGTGAAAGAAATGTCCATCATTTGCCAACAGTAGAGATACACCCGGCACGGAGTCTGCATTCAACACTGAGGAAGTTCATGATCGAGTTATTTGGAGCCGAACTACCACAACATCGTCCACACGGCCTGTTGACTGTGGAACACTCGCCAGCCGCTTTTCCGCACACAACCGATGGCATCTGTTTGACTCTGCTGGTGGTGTTTCGCCCACCAATGGAAGAGGTAGCCGTGATCGGAAAAGCCGTCTGGCAGGAGATGAGCAAAGAGTTGGAGGATAAATTCGGTCGGATGGTGAGCAGCAATCATTCCACGCTGCCGCTCAATGTCATAAGATAAATGAATCACAGGGTGGAGGTTGTGCACGTACTTAAAGCATTTTTTATCTCCACACAAAGAACTTTGTCTCAAATTTTAATAGTTTGTAAATACTCACATTTTATTTTTATATTTATTGATGTCCTGATGAATTCTCAAATAAACGCAGCTCGAATGGGTTATTAAATTTTATGTCACAAACTTAAGTATTCAAATTGTTAGCAGAATCTCTTAGAAAAAAATTGAATTCCATTGATGGAAGCTTCAATATTCATTCGACAAGAAAATTCAAATATTTTATTGTTATTCCTTTTATTTAAAAAACGAGATTAATAAACGTTTTATGTAATTTTAAAATATATAAATGTAAGTATTTATCGTTTTTGTCGATTCCGTTAATGCATTTTAAATACTGAGGTGTGTATTTAGCGCTAAGTTTTAATTAATTGCATGAAAATAAAAGAATTATATTTTAAATGATTGAGTTATTTGATTTTCGTTTCTGATTCTGATGCTGGTGATCAGGTGTCGTTTTTTATTGGGCGTCCAGAACATAGAGATCATATAATAGTGCACGGAAGCGGTAGCACTTCTTACAAGTGGAGTGAACCCCGAAAATTGTGAGAGAAGCTATTAGGGAGTTAATTTCTCTCTCTGAGCTCCTATGTAAGACAACAACAATTTTGATTTTAGGCGCGTTTTATTACCCTGAGCCAGTGATCACTTATACCAAGATTGGAAACCTTGCTGTCAAAGTGACATTTGCCTACAAGCTGAGGGTCCAGGTTAGCTGAAACAGTATGCGTGTAATACAAACTTAAGGGGCCAGGTTAGCTGTAAGAGTATGCGTGTTTTTGTAATAAAGATACAGTTGCCTACATAATAAAACGCAAATGAGCTGCAAGAGTATGTGTGCATGAAAAAAATAAAAAAAATAACTTTTGCGGTATTTGGAGGGTAAAACGTAGGTAGGTTTCCAATCTTGTTATAAAGTGATCACTGCCTGAGCCCTGAGGCTCCACAAGAGTAAAATCCAATCCAACTTCTCTTCCGCAATCTCATCCGCAATCCAGTCCTTTTTTTGACTGGGCATCTTATGTCTTGCCATCAGCAACCTCAAATTGTCACATTTCACATTTGTCACAAATATGTAGGTACATATGACCCCACTCGACGACAAATCAAACGAAATGAAATTCGAATGTCAAAAAGTCTGTGGAAAATGGACGCTCACCACTACATATAACACAAATGTCAAATTTGATGACAGGATGTTGATCCGCTCGAAAAATCCAGACTGCGATGACCGGATCTTTGTATATGGATTTACCTAGTACTATCAAGAATGGTTTTCGAGCAAGCAAGCAGAGAACACACATTACAAACTAATGTAAAAAACTGTCAAACCCAGCAGAAAACCATTCTTGATATTACCTTGTAAATCCATATACAAAGGACCGGATCATGGACTGGATATGTTGGATTGTTGGTCTCAACTTCTCTTCTGCAATCTCATCCGCAATCCAGTGTTTTTTTTGACTGGGCATATTATGTCTTGCCATCAGCAAGTAAATGTTTCAAAAAGTCTGTGGAAAATGGACGCTCAATACTACATACAACACAAACGTCAAATTGATGATAAGATGGATTGTTGGTCTCTATTGGATTATCTGATGACAGGCCGATAGTCCTGTCATCGGAAATGTTCAATGGAGACCCCAAGTTATCCTCACTAACCCATATGGGTTAATTTTTTGCACACAAAACAACAACAACCTGTGACCCCGATAGCTATCCCTATGCTAATTTCTCGTTTAGGGAAGAATGTTATTCTTAGGGGCCGGTTATAGCTATCAGAAAAACGGACCAGAAAAAAAAAATTCTTTTTCCAAATTTGACTACTCTTGAACTTCATTTGAGCGAAATATTTATGCAATTCGACGAACGTTTGTTTGAAATATTTTTTTCAAAAAGAATTAAAACATTTATGACCGAATTTAATTAGAAAATTGAATTTAATTTTTTTTTCTGATGAAATTTCATTTTTCTGAACAGCTGATTGTAAAAACTTCAAATATTTTCCATTTCGTTTTTCTCATGTGTTTCGATTTTTTTTCTGTTCCGACTACATCAGAAAAAATTTTTCTGATAGCAAAAAAAATTCTGATGTCATAAAAAACAGCGCGAAGCTGAATTGACATTTAATTTCTGACACAAAATTTTTGGTTGCTATAAACACTCATCAGAAAAATGTTTCAAGTTTTCACTGTTTCAATTTTTTCTGATGGATTTTTCTGATAGCTATAACCGGCGCCTTATGTGGCTTTTCTTACAACCAAGAAGAATTGCTACTAAAATTCAATGGCGCAAAATTATAGTCCGCTAATGAACAACTTCAGTGTGATACTAAGCCTAAAATGACGTTTGAGTTATATCTGAAACGTCATTTTAAGCTAGTATCACACTAAAGTTGTTCATTAGCAGACTATAATTTTGCGCCAATGTTTTTTGGCGTGTAAGAAAGGTGCAACAACGAATCAATCCCTTTTGGAATGTCTTTGTTGTCTGGTCAGCTGTTAAATATAAATCGTTTTGTACATAACAACAGAAAACTCAGAAATGTCAAACATGAAGTACATGTGTAAGATCCGTGTACAAGTATGTGTTAATCCGTCTCCAAAAGAGATTCAAGAGAAATCAATCCTTCGAGAAAAAAAATTCAATTTCTTTGTGAAAGAAATGTGTTTAGGGAAAAAAATTGCCACTTTTACGTCACGGATCAATTCTTGGGTTGTAAGAAAAGGGAAAAGCCACATTAGCACTTCAAGAGTTCTTGTGTGTGGTGTCTTCTATTGACACCAACTAAATGAGCGCAAATGTCACCACAAAAGCGAGTAAATTTAATGAAAAACAAACACTGAGTTTAGTTCAACAATTTAATATTAGAAATAGAACTTTAACAATTGTTAAATAAACAAGTATTGATATTAATTTTCAAGCAAAAGGAAGACTGTGTTGTATACGGTTGGACATCAGAAATCAGAGTGAAGCGTTAATGAAATGAAAGAATGAAATATTCAAATTTGTGTTACAGTAGTTTTTGTACAGTTTGAATATAAAGTGGTGGATTTTTCATGCAGTTTTTGTACAGTTTGAATATAAAGTGGTGGATGCTGAAACTCGCCAGTAGGAGCGCAGCTATCGACAGAGTGTCGCCACAGTACTCCCCCCTGAGTGGGTTTTATCAGCTGGTTGATGAAACTTCACGATTCGTCTTTGGTAAGTTTGTTGTGGCGGATCCATATTGGAACTCCAAAGGTGTGGCTGAATTTTTTGAGTTGTTGTTGCTGTAGATGTCTCATCTGCTTTGGTGCTGTCGGATTTGCTGATATAACAAGGTTTAAGTCTGTCAATTGACACACTTTTTTCTTGGTTATTGATGTTTAATTTGTAGATTCTGTCTGTTGTTCTATAGATGACTTTATATGGACCTTGGTATGGTGGTTCTAAGGGTGCTTTGACGTGATCACAACGTAACCAGACGTGTGTGCACTTGTTGAGATCCTTGGAGATAAAGATCCTGGCTTTGTTGTGATGTGCTGTTGGTGTTGGACGTATTCCTCGCATGTATTCTCGATGTTTTTCAATAAAGAGTGATGAATCGGATGAAAGATCTGATGACACAAAAAACTCACCAGGAACTCTCAAATGTGTGCCGTAAAGCATTTCAGCAGGAGTGGCTTGAATGCCTTCTTTGAAGGAGGTTCTCAGTCCAAGTAGTATTGTTGGCAGAATCTCAATCCATGGCTTTGGAGAACACATTAGTGCGGCTTTAAGTGTCCTGTGCATACGTTCGACTATGCCGTTGGATTGAGGATGGTAGGGTGTTGTTTTTGTCTTCTGTGTTCCAACGAGGTTGGTGAGTGCATGGAAGAGCGCTGACTCGAATTGAGATCCTTGGTCTGATGTGATGGTAACAGGTGAACCGTAATGAGAGATCCAGTGATTGAACAGTGCTGTTGCGACAGTGTCAGCGGTCATATCTTTGATTGGAACAGCAACTGGCCATCTCGAAAATGGGTCTATCATGGTGAGGCAATATTGATAGCTTTGGACCATTGGTAAGAAGATGATGTCGATGTTGACATGGTTGAATCATGAGTCTGGTACTGGGATGTGGTCCGGTTGAAGTTTTGTGTGTCGACTTACTTTGGCTCTCTGACAAGATAAACACTCTCGAGACCATTGTAATGTGTCTTTGCGGATTCCAGGCCAGGTGTACTTCTCTCTCAGCAGGCGTGAAGTGGTTCTACCGCTGGGATGTGCGATGTCATGGATGGTTTTGAAAGCTGTTCTTCTTAATGATGATGGAATGTAGGGTCTGACGATGCCTTGGGAGATGTCGCAATAAATGTTGATGCCTGGTTCAGCCTGTAGTTCTTGGAGATGTAGTGAAGATGGGTTGTTTATTAAATCCTTCAAGTGGTCATCATCTGTTCGTCTCGGATGGTTGATGGACTTAGTATGGTTGGCATGCTGATGGTGTTGATTCATGACAATGCATCCGCTACGATATTATCTTCAATTATCTTCACCCTTTACGTAAACTATGTTTGTTGTAAATTGTGAGATATAATCTAGCTGGCGGATTCGACGATCAGGAGCTTTGTCGTGTTTTTGCTTGAATGCATACGTCAGTGGCTTATGGTCGGTTTTTATGACGAATGTGCGACAGTCCAAAAGATGATGGAAAAACTTGATGGATGCAAATATGGCAAGTAGCTCACGATCGTATGTGCAGTAGCCTTGTTCAGCAGAACTAAGTTTCCGTGAGAAGAATCCAAGTGTTTCCCAATTAGTTCCAGACAGTTGTTCCAGTTTGGCTCCGATGGCGGTGGAGGAAGCATCAGTTGTGAGTTGTATCTCAGCATCTGGAGATGGAAACGCCAGAAGTGTCAGGTTGGCTATTCGCTTTTTGCATTCCTTGAAAGCTTGTGTTGCTTCTTCTGTCCAGATGATTGGTGTTTTGTCTTTCTTTACTGAGTGCTTGAGATAGTTGTTCAACGGAACTTGCAACTGTGCTGCATTTGGAATGCAATGTCTGTAGTAATTGGTAATTCCCAGAAAGCGTCTTAGTTCTTCTATCGTTTCAGGTTTCTTGAATTCAAGGATGGCATTAACTCTATCGCTTGATGGCGCATAGCCTTGAGCGTTGATGATGAAGCTGAGGAAATTGACTTCTTTCTTCCCGAACTCGCATTTTTTTGTGTTGATGTTTAGTGAAAATGCTTGCAATCTTTCGAAGACAACTCTGAGATGCTCTTGGTGTTGGGTTTCGTTTTGTGACATGATTAGTATATCCGTCAATATACAAAAATACGAAATTGAGGTCTCGAAAGATTGAGTCCATAAACCGCTGGAACGTTTGTGTGGCGTTTCGTAGACCAAACGGCATAACCAAGTATTCATACAGGCCTCATGGTGTTATGATGGCTGTCTTGTGGATGTCATCTGGGTGCATGGGAACTTGGTGATATGCTTTGTCCAGATCAAGTTTGGTAAAGATGGAGGCACCATACAAACGCGTGAAAAGGTCCTGGACAAGTGGAGGTGCATATTTATCAGCTTCAGTGATGGAGTTGAGTCTTCTATAGTCGCCGCAGAGTCGCCATTGGTTGTCTTTCTTTTTGGTTAGTATGATGGGACTCGCGTAAGGACTTCTGGAAGGTCTGATAATGCCTTCTTCCAACATGTCAGATATTTGTGTCCTTGCTGAGGATGCCTTCTCTCCTGCGAGTTTGTATATGACCGTGCAGACTGGTGGACCATGTGTTACGATGCGATGAGCGTAGTGGCTATTGTTGAGATTTGGTCTGAAGTTTGGTTTGGTAATGTTGATGAATTCTTTGAGGAGCTGGGTGTACTTCTCTGGAAGCGAAGTGTTGATTGTGGAGATGTTGAATGTGTTGGTCTCGAGTGATTCACCTTTAGTTGATAAGGAGGTGAGAGGATCCAAGAGACGTTGGTTTTTTAAGTCCAGAAGCAGGTTGAAGTGGGAAAGAAAGTCAGCTCCGATGATGGCAGTGGGAATATCGGCAATGATGAATGTCCAGGAAAAGCATCTTCTTAGGTTGAGGTCGAGCTTCAGGGTTTTTACGCCAAAGGTGTTGATTGCTGACGAATTTGCTGCGTAAAGTTGCATCGTGTCTCTTTCGGGCTTAGCTTTGAAGACTCTCACCGGAATGATTGAGACGATGGATCCGGAATCGATGAGAAAAGTTTGGTTTGTTGATTGATCTTTGATGTGCAGTCTGACCTCCCTGAGTGATGCTTCTATGCTGTCGCCAACTACTGCTACGGTTGATGACAGCATCATCAGTTTCCCTGCTTCGAGGTTGTTTGTCCAAAGTTGCACGGCTTGGTGCAATGTCGAGCATCACTCCCATATCGACTATGGTAGTAGCAGATACCGTTAATTCGATTGGGAGTGGCGGATCTGCCTCGTGGCCGTTGGACATGATGACACTGTTGTTGAGTGTGTGTTGCCTGTTGCTGTTGTTGTGCAAATCTCATGTCATGAAGCGTTCTGTCTATTTGTTGTTGATTTGAGTTGAGGCTTCGTATTTCTTTTTGGCAATTGAGGATGGTTAGTTGCTTCTCTTGTAACTGTTGCTCTAAACGTGAGTATTCAGATTGCATTCTGAAATGAGACGGTTGGATGTCCCTGCCGTGGACCGCCATGACAGAAGTGCTGCTGAGAGCATCCATTTTGCGGTCTGCCGTGTCTGCTAGCGCACTCAAGTCCTTAAGATTGTCGGAAATCACCAACAGTGGACGAATTTTTTCGGGCAGTCGCTCTGTCCAGAGCTGATGGAGAACCTCTCATCTGTCACGGCGTTCTTAGCAAGCTCTCTCATTTCACGAAGCAGCTGGGAAGGTTTTTTGTCGCCTAGGACCTTCTCACGGAGTAATTTCTGAAGCTGCCTCTGACGAGATTCTGAGAAGCGTTGTAGTATGACGGTTTTCAGATTTTGATATTTTTCTTGTGCTGGAGGGTTGTTGACCACGTCAATGAGCTGGCTGGCAATGGTGAGTGGCAGTGCCTTAAGGAGTTGATTGTACTTCTGCGCGTCGCTGGAGATTCTGTTGGCTACGAAATCCGCCTCAGCAATCGCGAACCAAAGCTCGGGTGATTCTTGAGCAAATTGAGGAAGATGTTGTTGTTGTGTAGGAGGAAACATGCCGAATTTGTTGAATGGAAACATTTTGTTTCCTTCTCCTCCAGTCAACCCGCTATCGGAGTGTGCTTGAGAGCTTGAGTCGTAGGGTGGATTATCCACGTCGAGTAAGCTCTGATTGCCATCCATGGGATTTTCTTGGGACATGGTTCGTGCTTCAGGGGTGCCTTTCGGTGGTGTTCGGCTCAACATGAAAATAATTTCAAATACAGATTTAAAAAAAAATTAACGTGAATCACGTCGGGGTCACCAATGTGGTGTCTTCTATTGACACCAACTAAATGAGCGCAAATGTCACCACAAAAGCGAGTAAATTTAATGAAAAACAAACACTGAGTTTAGTTCAACAATTTAATATTAGAAATAGAACTTTAACAATTGTTAAATAAACAAGTATTGATATTAATTTTCAAGCAAAAGGAAGACTGTGTTGTATACGGTTGGACATCAGAAATCAGAGTGAAGCGTTAATGAAATGAAAGAATGAAATATTCAAATTTGTGTTACAGTAGTTTTTGTACAGTTTGAATATAAAGTGGTGGATTTTTCATGCAGTTTTTGTACAGTTTGAATATAAAGTGGTGGATGCTGAAACTCGCCAGTAGGAGCGCAGCTATCGACAGAGTGTCGCCACATGTGATTAAATTTAACGACATTTGGCTGTCAAAAAGAATGTCGGTTTCTTTCTGTAGTTGACATGTGAAAACTCTTTGTTTTCCTTCTAGTGGCCACAGAATCATCTATCAGAAAAACAAGTTTTCACAGAGTTGACCAACAATACTATAATTTATTCCTGTAACAAAATGAACATTCAAATAATTTCCAAGATCATCAAAGCCCATGACGTAGCCGCGAATCCAAATAAGTTTTGCGAATCCAGACATCTAAAGCACTATTCACATGAGCACGACCAACGAACGACGAATGAACGAAAATTCGTCGATTTTGACATTTCTTTCACATGAGAGTTTTTAATTCGTCGCGAATGAAGAACCAAAACACAAAGCAAGAATGATTTTTGAGGTTATACGCGCGCGAATATTTTGATCGTTGGGAGTGTGGATGATGTGGAACGCGAATAGAGTTTGGCAGTTCGTATCAACTAGAATTCTTTTCGCGACGAATAAATTTGTTTTCTCAAATTTACTAACATATTTTAGAATAAAAAGTTAATTTTTGCATCATAAATCAAACATAAACTTTACTTTTATCGTTTTGTTGAGAATTTGCAAGGAAATACGGCTTCAGACGTATCTAAAATCACTTTTCTTCATTCATTCGTCGTTCGTTGGTCGTGCTCATGTGAATAGTGCTTAAAGCACTATTCACATGAGCACGACCAACGAACGACGAATGAACGAAAATTCGTCGATTTTGACATTTCTTTCACGTGAGAGTTTTTAATTCGTCGCGAATGAACAACCAAAACACAAAGCAAAAATGATTTTTGAGGTTATACGCGCGCATATTTTGTTCGTTTGGAGTGTGGATGATGTGGAACGCGAATAGAGTTTGGCAGTTCGTATCAACTAGATTTCTTTTCGCGACGAATAAATTTGTTTTCTCAAATTTATTAACATTTGAAATTAAAAAGTAGATTAATGCATCATAAATCAAAGATAAACTATACTTCTATCGTTTTGTTGAGAATTTGTAAGGAAATACGGCTTCATACGTATCTAAAATCACTTTTCTTAATTCATTCGTCGTTCGTTGGTCGTGCTCATGTGAATAGTGCTTAAGGCCGTGTGCGAATTCAGTTAAAAATGGGTTAAAACTTGACGTTTGGTTAAATTTTGACACTTCGCATTATTTGACTAGCTGCTGAGCAGGTTAAAATATGACAGTAGTGGTTAAAAATTCGTCCATTTTTATTTTTTAGGCCGTGTGCGAATTCAGTTAAAAATGGGTTAAAAATTGACGTTTGGTTAAATTTTGACACTTCGCATTATTTGACTAGCTGCTGAGCAGGTTAAAAAATGACAGTAGTGGTTAAAAATTCATCCATTTTTATTTTTTAACCACAATTCATCCAATTCGCACACGGCTTTAAGTCTAAGAACCTAAAAAAAATGTTTTTTTTTTATATTTTGCTAAGAACTTAGAATTAAAACTAAAGCACTATTCACATGAGCACGAACAACGACCAACGAATGAACGAAAATTCGTCGATTTTGACATTTCTTTCACATGATAGTTTTTAATTCGTCGCGAATGAACAACCAAAACACAGGGCAAGAATGATTTTTGAGGTTAGACGCGCGCGAATATTTTGTTCGTTGGGAGTGTGGATGATGTGGAACGCGAATAGAGTTTGGCAGTTCGTACCAACTAGATTTCTTTTCGCGACGAATAAATTTGTTTTCTCAAATTTATTAACATTTGAGATTAAAAACTAGATTGATGCATCATAAATCAAACATAAACTATTCTTCTATCGTTTCATTGAGAATTTGTAAGGAAATACGGCTCCAAACGTATTTAAAGTCACTTTTCTTCATTCATTCGTCGTTCGTTGGTCGTGCTCATGTGAATAGTGCTTAAAGCATTGAATTCGATTCGAATTATTGAAAATCGTATAAACAAATAATAAAAGTGGATTTACTTTGTGGATTTACACACGGCCTTAACCAAAATTCATCCAGTTCGCACACGGCCTAAGACATTTTTCAGGAAGAGCACCAGCCCAGGCGATCAGGAATTGTAACAGGTATACCAGTTGATGATTTTTTTTTCTCTCACCAGGGTTTGACTTTGATTAATCAGAGCTTATGTACGAAAAAATTAAAGCAAAATCAAGTACACAAAAGACCTTTATAATTTATTTCCGAAATAAGCAAATTTCCAAAATTATACTAGTACGGTTTCATTCGCTTATTGCTTAAGTGAATTTGACAGCGTAAAGAAGAGAAGGCCAAATCCTACTACTTTTGCTAACCTAAGAAGATTTTCGTCCGATTCTTTGACATTAGCTAAAGTTCACTTAAGCAATAATTATATTTGGGCCTTGAGTGGATTTGATATTTCGGAGGAGGGAGATAAAATCGAAGTGTTCTCTAGCTCTCTCTCTCTCTCTCTCTCTCTCTCTCTCTCTCTCTCTCTTTGATCGTTATTATAGCACAGATGAGTTAAAACTTAAAAGGGAGACGGGAAACCAAGCTGTCAAAATGACAATGTCTACAAGCTGAGGTCCAAGTTTACTGCAAGAGTATGCGTGTTTTTACCAATACTATCTCAGTAAACTTCGACATACCACCTGATTTTTGTTGCTGTTTTTTCTCATTTATTCACATACACGAGGTAAAGGTATCCGGAGGGTAAGAGCCCGTTCACACGATTCGGTATTTTCGCCGTATCGGATATTTTCCCGATTCGGTGTCTTTCGGTTGGAGTGTTCAGACGGTACGGTAATTTAACCGTACGCCGTACTCAACCCTACACCGTACTCGGTTTTCAGTTGCGTTCGCATCGTATGTGCATCAAGACGTATGAAGATGGACTGGAATACATTTATAGTGATATACTGGTATCGCAAGTATCGTCAACAGCAACGGATTTCAAATCGAAGATTCTGGGTACATCCTATTGTGAGACAAAGTAATATTTTGGGCTCTTTTAATACGCTAATGTGTCAATTACGTCAGGACGAAACAAAATTTTATAATTATTTTCGAATGTCGATACCTACTTTCGATGATCTATTGAGAAGAGTAGAAATTAGTTTTACAAGGCAACAACTATGAGAGCAAGCATCAATCCAGAAGAAAAATTAGCCATCTGTTTAAGGTAAGTTATAAAGTTTTTTTTGTGTACTTATTCATATTATGAAAATAATAACTTTTAACAAAATATAATAAGTAATAATAATAATAATATACTAATTTAATAATTATAATCATAATTAATACATTTAGCACTAAATTATATCAGCAAAGTCATATTCTTCGGACTCTTGACTTGTGGTTGACATTACTGAAACTGGTGGTGAAATCACATTTTCTGGGCTAGCTGTTGGTTGGTGTACGGTTATGTTCTGGAAATGTGGTAGACGTTGTTGAGGCAATTGGGAGTAATTGGTTGACAGTACTGAAACTGGTGCTGAAATCACACTTTCTGGGCTAGCAGTTGGTTGGTGTACGGTTATGTTCTGGAAATGTGGTAGACGTTGTTGGGCAGTTGGGAGTAATATTCATAATTTGGCCACGGATAATTATTTTTTTTTTTTTTTACACTATCAGAATTGGTCGAAGAGAGCTTATAGCAAGCACAGTCTTACGACCAATGGTTTGCCAACATAGTAGACTATGTTATACCACCGGCTCATCACTTAGTGCAGTGTTAGTTGTTAGTAAGCAAACATAACATAACAAACACTCACATGGATGAAACAAAAACAAGACAGTAACAAAACAAGATTAATACATATAATAATTACAAACATTAAATAAACAGAAAAACATTTAAAAGTGTAGAACACTGGTCTTGAGCAAAGACTTTAATTTATTTTTGTTTATATTTAAATCAAACAAGTCTGAGTTGCAGTTTGAAAGCCTACTCATACGTGTCAAGGGCTCATAGAATCCATAGTTGGTACGATGTTTTGGTTCTTGTACCAAGTCCTTCCTACGTAAATTATAACCACCACCCCGATGGTTGAAAGATATAGCGCCAAGTAGTTCCGGTGCATCTGTTACACCAGTAATAACTTGATGGAAGAATACTATGTCGTTGTTGTTTCGTCTACTTGACAATGTTTCCATTTGGAGAGTTATTAAACGGTTTTCATAAGAGGGGACATTCAAAGGATCACTCCATAGAATACCTTTAAGGGCAAAACGAGTAAAATTTCTTTGAACAGATTCTAGCCTCTCAATATGAATATTGTAATGAGGTGACCAAACTTGGGAAGCGTATTCTAAGTGAGGACGAACATAGCAATAATATAGAGCGCGGGTTATATTTGCATCGCGAAATTCCTTTGACCAACGCTTTATAAATCCAAGCATTGAGTTTGCTTTATTCACGATGTTGTTAACGTGCTCAGAAAAATCTAATTTAGGGGTAAACAAAACTCCAAGATCTCTTACGGAAGTTACACGGGTTAGAATGTGCTGTGAGATGGCGTAGTCATATGAAGATGGTGCACGCTTCCTTGAAAAGGTCATTGTTTGACATTTTATTGGATTTAGATTTAAACTATTTTTCTCACACCACAATGCAAAACTATTAATGTCATCTTGTAGAAGAATGTGGTCATTACTAGAACAGATGTTTTTGTAAATCTTCATATCATCTGCGAAGATGAGAATTTTGCTATTACGTACACATAACGGGGCATCGTTTATAGCTAAATTAAAAAGTAGAGGTCCTAGATGGCTACCCTGAGGAACTCCCGAATTAGCAAAAAATGACTTAGAGATAGAATGCCTGAATTTTACTTGGTAAGACCTATTTTCGAGATATGAGGATATCCAAGTGATGAAAAATGGAGGGAAGCCATATGCATTTAGTTTGAATGTTATGATGGCGTGAGAGAGTTGGTCGAAGGCTTTCGAAAAATCTGTATAGACGCAATCGATTTCCTGACCACATTCCAAACTGCATACACATTGATTTATAAAGACAAGAAGATTTGTGACAGTGGAACGTTTCTGCATGAAACCATGCTGTTGGTGACAGATGATGTTCCTGCAATGAAATGCCAAACTTTCACAAATAACTTGTTCGAACACCTTAGGAATGCAGGAAAGCTTAGATATTGGTCTATAATTGGCGATATTGGCCTTATCTCCCTTCTTATAGACTGGTATAATATAAGCGTTTTTCCAAATTGAAGGAAATTTTCCTAATTTTAAAGACAATTCGAAAATAGAACGGAGGGGAGGTGCTAACACAGACTTACACTTTTTTAAAACAACAGGTGGAATACCATCTGGGCCACTCGAAAAGTCTTCTTTCAGAAGAGAAAGAATGTTTAGAATGTCATCAGTCTCTACTGAGATGTTGTTAAACAATACTTGTGGACAGCCACGTAAATACTGAAAAAAATCTTTATCCACAACAGCGGGGGAATCGATAAAAGATTTGCTGAAATTATTTGCAAATTCTTCACAGATTTCAGAAGTTGAGTTGAGGGCTACATTATTGCTTGTAAAGTTCATTGGATAAACATCACATTTCTTTTTCGAATTGATGTATTTCCAAAAACTTTTCGGGTCAGACGTCAGAGAGCTTCCTATAGTAAGTAAATACTCACTATAAAGTTCATAAGACAGTTTCTTAAATTCTTCAAAAAATGAGATATAAACTACTTGGTTTTCTAAGGTCATGGATTTAAGGTATTTTTTCCAGGCCTTATTTCTCTTATTACGAAGTGTTCTTAGCTCTTTAGTATACCAAGGATGACTAAAAGCGTTAGAGTGGATAGATTTCTTCTTAGGAACTGCCTGTTCAATGCAACCCATAAGCAAAGAATAGAAATTTGCAATAATTGCGTCAATATCATTGCAGGACGGTAATTCATGGATACCAGAATAAAGTAAGCTATTTGAAAGCTGCAAAAAATCAGCTTTTCGGAAGTCAAATTCATATGAGCAATCATGGGGATTACTATTCTCAATTAAATGACCGCTCAAGTCAAGAAAAATATCTAAGGGAGGGTGGAAATTATCTATGGTTGATAAAGCAGATGTAGATTCTACAACTGCAGTATTTACTGCGTCAGAAGAGAATACTAGGTCTAGTATTCGATTCATTTTATTTTTGATACAGCTTACTTGCTGTAAATTGGAAGAAAAAATGTTATCCAACAATTGAAGCTCCAGTTGAGAAGAAACTGTAGAAGCTTCAAAATAGGAATCGTCTTCAGAGGGAACCCAATCAATAAGAGGAAGATTGAAATCACCTAGCAAAAGAATACAGCTGTCAAGATCAGCTATACTGAAAATAAAGTCTAAGATTAAGGAAAGTTCAGTGAACACTGACATTGGACTTTTAGGAGGAATATATACATTTGATAAAAACATTGATTTTTGCCGTAAAGTTAACTTAACACAGATGAGTTCAATATTAACTGTAAATGGGAAAACAACAAGGGAAGATGAGAGACTATTTCTCACAGCGATGAGGACTCCCCCGCCAACTAAGTTTATAGCATTCTCATGACGGTCTTTCCGAAAAACTGAGAACTCTATATCAAAGAGCTCTGTGTCCAGTATTGTGGCGTTGAGCCAGGTTTCAGAGAGAACTAAAACATCATGTGGAAATGCCTGAGAATTCTTATAAATAGAAGTAGTTTTACTACGAAGTCCTCTTACGTTTTGATAGTAGAGGGAGAGTCTCTGCAGTTTTTTGAATTAAGGTTTGAAGCTGAGGGACGTGATTTTCTCAAGGGAGCAGTGAATTCCTTAACTAAAGTGTTAGGAGGCCAGGAACAATTACAGATGGGATCAAAAAGAGAACTAGGGGCAATGATTTTAAATGAAGCTACAAAACTATTCGGTTTACTTATTTTAGAACATTTAAGGCTTGAAGGTGTGGTGATAACCTTTGAATCGACCAAATGAGCCAATATGTCTTCAGGCTTTGTTTCAGGTAGTAACCGAGAAATGAATATATATTTTGGTTTTGGAACTGATGCTAGATTTGTTTGGGGTGTATTTAATGGAATTGTTTGTAGGTTTTGTAGGTTTTCCTGTACAGTAAGGGGAGGGTGACTGTCTTGAGAAGTTGCAGGGGCGGGATCTGGTAAATTGTCGCTATTAAGGGAGGACTTTTTTGGAGCCGGCTCTTTGTGGGTTGGCGAGGTAGCCATATCCCTACCTCTTTTTTTACTTTTTTTGGAAACAACTTGAAGGGGGGTATTTTCAGGTGGTGAAATATCATCCATTTCAGAGGATTTGTCAACCATTAGTGTTGGGGTAGGGATGCTCTTAGCGGTAGTGGCTAAATTTGTGAAATGAAGGTTCAAGTCTTCGAATCCCTTTGTAATATTTATGAGCTCATCTTTCAATGAAGACAATTTGAAAGAAAAGTGAGCCAAAGATATATTAATACATGTGGGACAATACCAAAACGCTATCTCAGATGCATTAATTTTGTCTAAAAGTGCGTTGTTTGAATCAACACATTTTGCATGGAATAGATTTCCACACGGACCGTAGCACGCGAAAAGAGGGGATGCACCGGTTCTGTCCAAACAATTTGTATTTGCGCAACTCATGACGTTAACTTTATATTAAAAGAACAAAACAGAAAAGTACACAAAAAAAAAAAAAGAAGATGCGCAACTCAGGATTCGAACTTGGGGCTAAAAATGTATTATTATGTTAGAGACAGACGCTCAGACGCACAGCGCTAAGCACCACTGAAGTAAATGCTGGTATAAATTTTACAAGAGGTGGTGTGAAAGCTCAGCAAAAGCTTTAGGAAATGGCTTAAAGATTTTAGGGCCTACTTTTAGGGGTAAATATTAGAAAAAAAAGAGACAATATTTTTAAGAGACTATCCAAAGAAAAGGAAAACAGAAAAAAAATTGATAAATAGAGTTAGAGAGCGAATCTTGTCACGTATGAACAGCTTAAAAACTAACACAGCACAGACTTACTCAGAATGAAAGAATTTTATTATTAAAATTAGTTGTTTTGAAAAGCACTACAGCAAAAAAAGCGCGGGTTAATAAGGAATTTATGCACAACTATTTTAATAACGTCAAAAACAGAAATTTAAAACAAGTTAGAACTCGAAAAGTAATAAATTTTAAACAGAGAGCACGAAAAGCACGACTGCTTATAACAAGACCAGTGTTACCACTCTTATGTTGCATAGGAGTTGGTGTTTGTAAATTGTGTTGGTTGTTGTATGCATATTGCGAGGTTTTCTTTTTAATATTTTGTAACAACGATATGACGCCAGCTTGGAATTCTAAAGTTTGATCCTCATTAAGTGATGTCATGCTAGGCAGAAGGCCTTTGAAAAATGACAAATGACGGTTTTCCTCGTTCCCTGGTGTCTGTATTTGGTGATGGATAAATTTTTATATTACGCAGTCAAGGAACTTCAAAAACATACCTACATACGTCATATTAGATATTATTATTTTATTAGATAAACATACATATATATTACATGATAATCAAATTAAAAACTATAATTACTTACCAAAATTTTGCCTTTCTTTTTGATCCAATTCTGGAAAGTCTCCATTCAAAATTGTACATACTTCCCTCCATGCCGATTCTTTTGCTGTCTTATCCTTATATGTATCACTTGTCTTATCCCACAATTCAGGTCTTGCATTTTATTTATATTTTCCGTTCACTTCACAATTTAATAACTAATTGTAATTAAATTTAATTAAATTATTAGCTTATACCACAGTAGCCCAGACGAAAAATTACGCACTTTCGGTCAAAATACCGAATCGTCTGAACGCACTGTATGTAAATACATTGCCACTATAAACCGAATCGGTTTTTTTGCCGTACGACCGAAAACGATTTGCAGTGACAAAACCGAATGACAAAATCGACCGAATCGGTGATTTTACCGTATACGGTTAAATGCCGTATCGTCTGAATATACTCATTTAAATTATATTGCCACTGGCTTATACGGCAAAATCGCCGATACGGCAAAACCACCGATTCGGCATCGTGTGAACGGGCTCTAAAACGTAAGTCAGTTTCCGATCTCCTTTTGTCTCTGTATTGTAATATTCGGCTTGGTCCGACAATTAAAACTTATTCACTTTTCAAATAAAATACAAATTCACTTTATTCAAATCACTCACAAACTTTTTATTCAACACTTTCAATTATTACTTTCAAACACAGTATTCTTTACTTTATCGCAGTTGTTCAAAATCAACATTGTTATTTCTTCTCTGTTGTAGTGTTTGCATCTTAAGCGTTGACAAACTTCGTATGGGGGGGGTACCTTTTTAGGAAAAAACGGTTGAAATTCCTTTTGCACAGAATCCAATCTTTCAATATACCTAAATATCATATAGGTAGAGTAGACCACACTTGCGACTGCGATGCATACATACTTAACGTGACCATTATTTTTTTATTCAAAACGGACATCCATGTCCGGTGGCAGGGGAGCGGGTAGGGTGTTTCCTCCGGGCCCGGACTTTCGGCGAAGACCTAAATATACAACAAGAGACAAGACAAGGGTTGTTCTTAAATACCGCTTTTTTCCCCCGAACTTTCCACTGGCGTTGTGAAAAGCTCTAAATCAGGATGTTAAGAATGTTGCCCAAACGCTATAACATTTTTCTAAGCCGTTTAGAAATATTACTATAAATTTAGTGGAAGCCTTCAACGATGAAAACTCCTAAAAAAACGTTCTTCCTTTCACAGATACGGCGCGGCGTGGTGTGCAAGAGTTGACACCATTAAAACTTTCGTCAAACAACTTTCTGGAACACAAGAAGCACTTGACGAATTGAAGGAACTTTAATTGTGAGCGGAGACTCTCCGGGACATCAAAGGTATTCAATGAAACATGAATTCGAATTCGAACGTATGATGTCGTCGATTTGGTTTAAAATTTTGAGTAGTATAAACGAGAGAAACGTCATCCTTAAAGAAAGATGAGGTAATGGTACCCTACACGTTGAAATCAACAATCTGAAATATCTTCTTTCGGATTCATAGTCGTTTGACGACATCGATGGGGGTTGAAAAATTACTGATAGTGCAGTCATTGTAGCGAAAAATACGGTCTTACGGTAAGCCTCCGAATTTTTTTTACTGTGAATCGATTTGGATGAAATTTTGGAATTAGGCTCATCTTACCCTTAACTTAAAAAGTGAAAATGATTTGAACTCCAATAACTTGAAAAGTATTGGATTTTTTTAAAAACGCTATAGATGATTTTTTGCTTAAAATTAGGCCTTCTATCGATATCCAAGGTTATTTTGAAAAAAAAAATCACCCCCGAGAAGGGGTGGCAACCGACCACAGCGTATTTCAGTGTTTGTCGTGATTAAAAACTTCCAAAGATCTTGTTCTACACAAGAGGTTCTAATTGGTTTGGTGACTTTATGTTTGGAGTCGGACTCTCGGACTTGGCAAGGCAGCTGGATTTCACACGTCTTATCGATTCATTGTGATATTTTTATTGCATTTTAAATCTATGCGTGTGTGAAATTATGAAAAACGGGACAGTTTGGCGTCCCGAGATCTTTTACCGGGACACCGGGACGGGTAACCGAAAAAAGGGACGGTCCCGTTTAAAACGGAACGTATGGTCACGTTATGCATACTCCCTACTCAACTACCCCTGTTGAAAAAAAACATTGCTGGTTCCACTCAAGTCAATTTCAAGATTGCATGAGTTGCATGCAGCATTGGATGATTTTGTTAAAGCGTCAAGAAAACAATTTTGATTTATTTTTTTGTCGACTTTTCATTTTATTTATATTACCATTATGGTTTGTATTACAAAACAAAAAATATATGCATTTTTTTGCATTTATATTTTACTCTTGAACTTATTATTAAAATAATTTGTTTTCCTTCATTTTTTAAGGACTTTTCTTCGAATTTTGCACTCAATGCAAATCTATTCATAAAAAAATAAAAACAATTACATGAGTACATTTTTTTTATATCTTTTCAATTTAACGAAAAAATAAAACAATACACTATAACACATTTTGTTCCCTTTGGAGAATTTTTTTTTTCAAAAATAAGAAATAAATCAGAAAGCAAAAGATTCATAAATTTTTTTCCTTCATGAATTTTTGTTTTTTCTTTTTTTTCATATTTTTAGTTTTAGTATTTTAATTTAAATATTTTCATCTAAGGCACTTTTCAATTAATTTTTTTTCAGTATAGGATAACATTATTTTTTTTTGTCTTAATGATAAACATTTTATGCTTTCAATTTGTTTTGAAAATACACGTACATGTAATTTTCTTAATTAGGAAGTTTCTTTTTAATAATAATAATTTTTTTTTGTAGACTAGCAAATTTCCATTTAATTAAGAAAAAAATTAAATAAAAATAAAACTATAACTATTTATTTCGCTTAGTTAAAAAAGAAAGTGCCTTTTTTGTGGTTCGGTTGGTTGAACAAAAATATATTAATTCCACTGTTATTATATTTACAATAGTTCCACATTAATATTTTTAAGATTAAACAACTGAAACCACCACAACTGTTTTTGAAAATAGTTCATCTATAAAAACTATAAATGGATGATGGAATGGTTTAGTGTAAATGGCGGTAAACGTTATTAACTTTTACACTTAACCAGAACGATGCTTTTCAGCAAGACATTAGAGCCGCTGCACAATCGAGTGCCAGGTTTGGACCACGGACCAATGAAAGAACAATGTATGTATATAGATTTCTCGCCTTCTATAGAAATATGAATGTTGGCTTATTTGTTGACCTGTGGTTTAGAGTTGACTTTTTATCGTGTTCGTAAAACTGATCTTTACTTTTGGCAGGTAGTCATAGCGGGTTATAAGTAATTGACTGCTTAGAGGGTTGAAGCCATAGCTTCGACAGCATCCTCTCTGGCACCGGGCGTATTTTCTGTTAGGCTTTAAAAACACTAAATCCAAAAGCAACGTTATTAAGTCTTCACAGACCAACAGAGACCGCACTCAACAAAATTCGTTGTCCGTAACTTGTTTTTGTTCTCGACGGTGCTTATCTGAGTATGTACTGTACCTCCTACATTCATGTGCAAAGCGTATAGTTATGTCAATGCCAAAATCTTCTTCCGATTCGAAATTTGTCACGCCATGTATTTGACTGTCTACTTTTTACTTAAGCTTGCTGACAAGTCATCGTTATCTATATGAAGTCAAAATTAGTTTTTGATATTTGCATTTCAAGATACTAATGTGGAAGAAATTTTTTTTTTGATTCGGGTAGAGTCGGGATGGTTTGACATGGAAAACGAATTGACATAAGCCCTTTTTTTGAAAACTATTCATTTTGCAGCATTTTAAGTGAAGAACAAATGAAGTTATTGTGATGGTTGTAAGTGGTAAATAACTGATCAGTGTGTCTTTGAAGCCATGAGAAGTGGAGGTGTTTTTATTTTTTAAGTAATTCAAGTGCAATTTCTTTAATTCTATGCTTTCGATTCTTCAATTGCAATATTGGGGTGCATCTGCATTTGACTTAAACGTATAGGAAGAAAAACTATTTTTCTGAGCGCTTTTATAATTGTCTTTTAGAATTTTGTCCAAAAGTAGTTTGAAAGGAGGTTTTGACAATATTTTTGTAGGTCGTCCATTGGTCGTCCAGAAGCATTCGGAAGAGTCCAGAAGTCTTCTGAAGCCATTCCATTGGACTGACTTTGACAGACGGAATGCTTCTGAGAAGAGCAGAACTCTTCTGTTTTGAAAACAGAATCGTCCGAAGAATGACACATACCTACATCATAACGACATAACCCGTTCCATTGGAGGTAGAAAAAGAAACGTCAAAAAAAGACCAATGGAAAACGACATTAGCAAAGTAGCTGGAAAAACTTGGCTTGCGGGTTTTATGAGACGAAACAGTTACCTCAGCTTAAGCTAGCCAGAAAATACGAGTTTGGCACGTTTTATGGCTCAAAAATAGGAATAGGGCAACTTAACTTAACTGTATCTACGTGATGCTTTATAGATACGACAACTTTCACAAGCTTTGATAATTTCTTTAGGTAATTGTCAAAACCTCCTAATGTCAGTATCAAATTATCCTTACCCGAAGGAGGAATTGGGCAGGTTCAGCTGCGTAAGTCACTTATTGAAGTTAAGGCAAAATGCACTTACCTGATTGGTCAGGTGTCAAAAAAAATCTTTCCATTTTAGTCAATTTCATTGGAAAGTAGGACTGAAAAATAATGGGATTTTACATTCAACCACCACGAATCGCTACTAAAATTCAATACTTTCGGGTTCAATGTAATTTGTAAAGTCAAACGTAGCAATCTATTTTTTTAATGTGTGTGTGAAAGCTATCGAAACAAATGTTTGATTAAATATTCTTCAATGTAAAATGTGTATTACCTTTAATTTATACACAATTCGTAAAGTTATATTCGCCAAAATAATTTTTTTAACAAATCTTGCAACAAACACCAAACGTTTTGAATATTAAAGAATATCAAACTGTCAGAAATGTCAAGCTCGTAGTATGTGTGAAAAGAAAATTCGTGAGAATATGTGTAAATCTGTCTCCAAAAAGAGATTTCAGAGAAATCAATTCTTCAAGTAAGAAATTCAATACTTTTCCCAATGTAATTCATTTAAGGGAAACAAAATTGCCACACATCCGTGAAGAAACAATTTCTTGGCTCAATGTAAAATCCCATAAGGCAAAAATATTTGCCTTAAAATCAAGTAACAGCTGTTTGTTTGCTGTCATTTGCTTGTGACATAAGAAAAATTCACATCGCACGTGAACTTTATTCGGTAAATATGGTTTGATTTTAATTAATGTATAAAAAACGAAATTTAATACAGTGAAATCTCCCATAAGCGGACACTCATGGTCCCCGATTTTTTGTCCGGTTACGGGAGCTGTCCGATAAAGAGAAATAATTTGTTTGTGTAAAAAAAAACTTTTTGCTAAACTGCGAACAGATAGCTTTTCTTGCTCCAATACATTGATCACTTCCATTTTTTCTTTCAAATAAAGCATCTTTTTTTTAGACATCTTGTCTGCTTTCGATAACACAAAGAGTAACTATGAAAGCGGAAAGTAAATCTTACTGATTTGCTTACTGAATATAATAAGCAGGTACATTTCAGATCATATCAGGCTAAGAATATTAAATACCTGACAATATTTTTTGTTTGAAATTTTCGAATAAGCTATGGAACTGGGGATTACCCTCCTTAACTCACAACAAAGCAGTTTAGCAAGCTAACGAAACATTGGAGATTTTTAAATGTGTCCGCTATCCGCTTATGAGAGGTGACGAGATAAGAAAAAGGAAGAAACTAATGTCCGTGTTTATTAGAATGCTTTTTATATGGGAAATCATAAATAAAAGCTGGTTCCCAAAAAATTGTCCGTTTAAGGGAACTGTCCGCTTATTGGAGCTGTCCGCAGGTGGAGCTTTCACTGTATTTTTGGCAAAATGACCAAACGTTTGAGTTTGAAGACTCCGAAGAGGTTTTCAAACGCCTTTACATATTTATTTTCTTAGGCTTTGGACTTTTCGTTTTTTATTTACAATAAAATTTAGAAGTGAATTTTAGAATTTTAAACTAGACATTTGAATAAAATAGACTTTGCCTTAATAGCCTATTCCCACCAACGTGATTTAGCTCAATTTACTTGATTTAGCTAAATCACATAATTAATTTCATGATTTGCCATACATTTTCAATCATTTCTAATTACGTGATTTATCTTGTTTTATTTTTAATTAGGTATAAATCACCTCGATGATTCCAGGCTGAATGATTTCATGCTCAAGTAATGAATAAAATTCATTTCAAATTCATTTCTTTTTTCTTTTTGACAGTCAAAATTCAATTTTTGTGTCATATATTGATATATTTTATTGAAAAATTCAAAAAAATGTCAAGATTGTGATAAATGTCAAGCTAAATTAAGTAAAAAGTTCAGTGGGAACGCTTTCTTGATTTATAAATCAAATAAGCTTAATCAAGTCGGTGGGAAAAGGCGTTCAGGGAAACTAACTTGCTTTAACTTCAAGTGCCTTACGCAGCTGAACCTGCCCATTGACAATTTGCAAGGGTCCAGAAAAAAGACTATAACTTAGATAAAAATATTTTAATCGATACTTTAACTGTTTATCTGTTTTTATATTGCTGAAATGATATTTGAACAAATGCAAATTTCTAACCACTTTTGGATTTTGAGATACAGTCGACTCCGCTTAACTGAAACACCATTTTTGCAAACAATTTGTTTCAGTTAAGTAGAGTTTTCAGTTAACCCAACTTCGGATAACTGTAGCTTGTTTCAAATAAGCGGAGTTTTGTCAAAATTAAGTAATTCCATGTTTTTAAAACAAAAACAAAAAAAGATAAAGTAAGTAACTTAGAGCCATTCTCTTCACTATTGATCAAATTGTAGGAAGCGTTAAGGGAGAAGTTGTAAATCGTTTTTCTTCACTTCTGTAAACCTCAACTCGAGAGTTGAAATTCAAGAGTTGGATTTTCTCATTTTTTTTCAAAATTTCCCTGGAATATTTTGGAGTTTGTTTCAACTTAAGATTTGAATTTATGTCAAATAAAATTTGTACGTACCGGTGGAAATTTTCATTGTAAACGTCCTAAGCTACGTGCAAAAACTTATCAGTCCGCACACTTTTTTCAATTGAAACAGTTCGGTCTGAATTCCATTTTCTGTAAATTCATTCTCAACCAAAAATTACCAGCATTCGACCAATTTGTCCCGCATAAGCTCAAAGGACCAGAAAAGAACTAAACGATGTCGAAATAAGCATACCCCATAGCATTGCTTTTCTTCGAGAATGTATCGAAAAACAACTTCACACGAAAGCACACACCGACGACGATCAATAATTGAAATTATTTCTGCTTAAAAAGGCTAAACAAAAGATCGACTATTTCTACGCCTTCAGAAACCTTTCGCCAGACAATATACAGATTGTCTTGGCCGAAAAAAAAAGAAGTTGCAAAAAGTGAGACGAAGACTGGCTAGTGGCAAATGATACTAGTTTTCCTGAAATATTTTCAGTTTCAAACAATTATTTTAATTCATATGAAAATTTGAATTTGAGAGAAAACTCTCAAGTTTGTCTTTTAACTTCTAATTTTTTTCGGAAGTTAAGAAAATCTGAAGTTGAATTACTTTAGAGTTGAGAATCAAAAATTAAAATTGTCAAATGTGGAAAACCAAAATCAAAAGTTGAGAATAAAAATCCGCAAGTTAAGTTCAACTTGTTCAACAGCTAATGTTAAGTTAAAAAATTAAAAATTATTTAAGAAAAAAACAAATCAATTGTTGTGTGTTTGCTGTTTTGCAAATAATAAAAAGACATCTTATATTCAAGATCAACTATTGTATTGGAAACTTGGGAGTTTTCAGCAAAGATTTTTTTTTTTTAATGTGAAGAGAATCATACGCTTCCTTAATTGGGCTTCTATGGCTCTACGATGTCTATTTCATCAGAGCAGTTTTCAACAAACAAACGACTGACACATTACATCGCATCACTGCAGTGTAAACTATAATAGGTACACGCACATCGCACAGTCAGATATTCTGTTCTTCCATTGCTACGTAGATTTGAAAGTAGCTTACGTAGATGACGCTAGTGTACTTCTTGCGCGTACCATAATTTTGACATACAAAGAATATTTCATTTAAACAAAGCATTACACCAAGAGAGGATGACAAGATATGTGTTGCGTTCTTGCGATTGTGGCTTCGTTCAACTGTTTCACTTATGCGGAGTTGAATGTGTGAGAAATGTTAATTTAAGGCAAACAATTTTGTTTCAGTTATACGGAGTTGGCAATTAAGCAGAGTTCAGTTAAGCGAAGGAGTTTTAGTGGAAAATGCTCAAAATGGCTCGGTCATAAATTTGTTTTCAGATAAACGGAGTTCAGTTAAGCGGAGTTGACTGTATTTTGAAAAGTTTATTAACGTGTCAAATCATCCCGACCTTACCCTACCTGTCAAAGAAAGAACAAGTTACAGTTGGTTTCTGTCAGCTCATATATCATAACAAAATCAATGGGTCACTTAAAAATATTAAGAAAATGCTTTATAATTTTTAATAAATTAATCTAATAATGGTGTCCGGAAGGCAGTATGATTAAAATGGCAAATAAAGCGAACACATGTAAAACAAATAAGAAAAACCTAATGTCTAACTACCGATATTAAAATTAAAACGCTAACAACCTGGTATAGGAAAATGCTTTACAATCAATTCTTTTTCTCTTACGTTAAAATATAAAATTAAAGTTTAAGTAAAAAAAAAAAATTATATTAGGTAAATTAAAAAATTGTATGTTGTCTTTTATTTTGTTCAATCAAATATTGCATAATTCTCCTAACTATTATCTATGTTTATTAATACACTTTTAAACATTAAATTTGATGTTTTTTTGTTTGTTCTAATTTGTTCCATATGTTGTTGTTGTTGTTTTTTTTTTTGTAATAAGATTTTTACATCAATTTATTTTCCTATTACTAGTCATATTTTTTTATTACATTTAATATTAAATATTCATACTTAATTTGTTTTCTTTTTCTTCCTAGAAAATATGTTTGTGTTTCTTAATATTTTTTATCTTTTCAGTGGATACAAATGTTTGTTTTTTTTTCTTAATTCTTAGATCTAGAGATATATCACTTTTTCACTTAAGTATTAAGTTTTTTCTGTTGTTTTTTTTAATTTTTAATTTTAATTAGTATTTCTGGGTTAGTACTAGGATACTTTTAAATTCAGCATTTGCTCTTTTGCTAGGGAAGCAATTTGAATTATTTTTTTGTTTGTCTTTAAAATGTAAATATATGGTTTTAAATTGAGTTTTCAAAAAAATCTATTATCAATATTATTTTTAATTGTTGTTTAAAGGAGAATTTAAAAAGAGCATTGTTTTTTTTATAAGCTAGACTTTGAGAGCATGTGCTTAAGAAATACCAAACTGTCAATGTGATGTTTGAGGACGAATAAAATACTTCAAAAAAAAAAAGCTCGATTTTCTTTTATATTGTGAGTATTTTGTTAGTAAAGTAAACTCAAGAGTACCACAAGAGTACAAACATCCGAAAACGTACATTCAAACTTAAATTGAGTTTTTTTCTTTTTTTTAGGGAATATTTTTAAATAGAGAGAGCAAGAGGAAGAAAGAGAGAATTGTTGTGATGTTTGGAAAAATTATTTATGCACAATCAGTTAGTTTTATTTTTTAATATTTTACAATGTTTATGTTTTTATCATGATATGAAAATTTAATAAATGTTACGACATTTATAGACAGTTTTTTTGTTTTAACTTTTTGTAACTTTCAAACATCAAATTGATGAGTAGTCTTGAAGAGTATTCGACGAGGGGGGTACAAGAAAAAACAAGGCATACAAATTTTTTGCTTTGAGTATTTCTTGGTAGATTTTTCACTATCTACTCACTGGAAAAGTCATAATATTCCGTCAAATAAAACGAGTGAGAATAGGAAAAAAGTCATCTTCCATCACACGGTGACCAGTACCTATACGATTCATTGTTATCCCTTAAAACCATCAAAGGCTTACATGAAATTCAACTGTTGCAAATTACGAACAGTTCGTGGTTATCGGATTCGGCGATGTATTCTGAGTTTGTTTCGATAACCATTTCCCATCTATCGTCTAATGCATTTGGCAAGGCGTATATTTTATTTAAATTGTAGCGCAAGGGGTCTGGCAGTGGAAGCGTTACTTTCACAATCAGATTTCCCTGAATTGTGAAGACGGTTGTACAGGTCGCTGAATAAATGACGGTCTCGAATGAAAATCCTCCTTTGACTGGAAGACTTTTAAGCAATGCAGTTATGTTGGCTGAAAAAGGGAGATCCTCTAAACTGCGCCAATTATAGAGGGATCAGTCTGCTTAACATCGCCTACAAGATCCTCTCTGCCGTAATATGTGAACGTCTGAAGCCTTTCGTCAACAATCTGATTGGTCCTTATCAATGTGGCTTCAGGCCAGGAAAGTCTACCATCGACCAAATTTTCACGTTGCGGCAGATCCTGGAAAAAACCTATGAACTCCAAATCGATACCCACCATCTCTTCATCGATTTTAAGTCCGCGTATGACAGCATCTACAGAGACGAACTGTATAAAGCCATGTCTAGTTTTGGCATCCCTGCCAAGCTCGTTCGCTTGTGCAAAATGACGATGGAGAACTCACGCTGCTCTATCAAGGTTGGCAATGAGCTTACGGAATCTTTCGACGTCAAAAAAAGGATTCAGACAAGGCGATGCACTGTCGTGCGATTTCTTTAACATCGTTCTTGAGAAGATAGTCCAAAACTCCACCGTCAACACCAGAGGCACTATCTTCTATAGATCTGTTCAACTTCTCGCGTACGCCGACGATATTGATATAGGTAATGGGAAGAACACAGCGTGATGTCATTGGCGCCTTTGTGAGAATTGAGACAGAAGCGGTAAATGAGGGAAAAACGAAGTACATGCTGTCTTCGAGTAAGGACACCCAACACCGACGGCTCGGACAGAACGTCACAATAGACGCATACAACTTCGAGGTAGTAAAGGAGTTTGTCTACCTAGGCTCCGCTATTAACACGGGCAATAACACCAGCGCCGAGATAGTACGAAGAATTACTCTTGCTAATCGCTGTTTCCTTGGGCTAAGAAAGCAATTGAGTGGAAAAGCCCTCTCTCGAGCAACTAAGGTAAAATTGTACAACACCCTCATTATCCCTGTCCTGCTATATGATGCAGAAGCATGGACCCTGACAAAATCGGATGAATGTGCCTTAGGCTGTTTCGAGAGGAAAGTTCTTCGGGTCATCTTTGGCCCCGTGTGCATTGATGGGGAATGGAGAAGGAGATACAACAGCGAACTTTACGGGTTGTACAACGACGTGAATCTAGCCAGAAGGGTCAAGGTCCAGAGACTCAGATGGCTCGGTCATTTAGAGCGCATGGACACCAATGCTCCGGCCCGGAAAGTCTTCGACACTATTCCCGAGGGACGCAGAAGGAGAGGAAGACCGCGAATCAGGTGGCGCACACAAGTGGAAGAGGACCTCAATCAACTTGGAGTGCAAAACTGGAGACAGCTAGCTAGGGACCGAGCTGACTGGCGGAGACTGTTGGTTGAGGCCCAAGTCCACACCGGACTGTAGCGCCACCTTAAGTAAGTAAGTAACTTTCGAAATAAAATTCTTCGACGGAGTTTTGGTCCCGTATGTGACGATGGCGAATGGAGAAGAAGGTTAAACCGAGAACTGTATGAGCTGTACCAAGATGTGGATGTAGTCCAGAAGGCCAAGACTACATTGGCTCGGCCACATCGAACGAATGGACGACAACGCTCCAGCCAAGAAAGTCTTCTCTTCCCAGCCCCCAGGTTCGAGACGACAAGGAAGACCGAACCTACGGTACAAGGACCAAGTGACTGCGGATGCCAGAGCACTGGGTTTCGGCAACTGGAGAGTGCATGCGAGGGACCGTTCACGTTGGAAGGCTGCAGTATCTCAGGCTGAGATTCTTCATGGATTGTGAGCCGGATAAGTAAGTAAGTAAAAATATAAAAGTTACTCCAAAACCGTTGCTAATGTTTTCTCAATTTGGCGCCCCCTCTTAACTCAATTCGACAAGTTTGAATGATTAAAAATTAAAACAAACACTTAAAAAATATATAAACATACACAACAATACATTTATCTTAAATCTTTACATTATAATACAATTCGTTATCAAGAAACACGCAAAAATAAACCCTACTTTAACCCTAAACACAAACTTACATTACTATCAACTTGAAGACTTTACGAGTACAACAAATAAAGAAAAATAAAAAAGATCACACGCATACTCTAATAAGTGTTGGTTCCCATCATATCGCTTCGATTAAATACTAAATAAATATCAATTTTTTACAAAGAACAAAAAACAAAATATCATTCATGCAAATGTGAAATAGTGTGTGTGCACGTATACAATTTCCTTTTTGTTGTTTGTTGTCAATATCAAAATCAAATAAGTTTACTTAGTAAATTCTTAATGATCTCCGATAAATATCCTTTTTTACTATAAAATGTTTGTTCTTTAACAATTGTCGTATCGTCTAGGTTAAGTCTTTGCTTCTTGATCATTCTTTGAAGAGGAAGGAAAAAAGGATATTTATCATAATTACTATACCGCACATCCTTTTCGTTGGCCATACATTATCCTTAATTCGGGATATATGATTTTCTTTATGAGTTGATTTGTTTTGCCCGCCAACATGGCACGTCTGGGATCTTTTTTGAGAACTTTTATGCCGGGCTTATGGACTAGGAATGCATTGTCCAGTATATGGAACTCATAATCGAGAACACAGAGGGCGTATCCCTTAAAGCGAAACAAAAAAAAAATATTTTATGTTCAAATTGAAATGAAAACATTTTGTTACCTGCGTCATTTTATCACTTTTGCCTTCCCAACTCAATCGCTCATCGTAATGAGGATCGGCGTTTGTTCCAATATATATTGGCTCCCAATGAACAAAGTAGCCAACTCTCTTGCCGATGTGAAATATTCCCAATTCCTCGGTTTCATTGGCTGCCATCCACTCTTTGGACTTGGGCACTCCATGGCAACTGGAACACACCCGTTTGTGGAATGGTATGGCTTTGCCAGTTCGCAGCAGTTCCTGCAGTTCGGTTTTGTCTCGTGGCACAGCCGCTGAACTCTCCACTTCGAAAATCGACAGTGGAAAGACTCTGAAATCGATAAAATTAAGTACATTGACATTTTCTAAGTAAAAATCGCTCACCTAGGCGCTTTGCGATGCAAATAAGCCTCATTCCTTGCGATCATCTCCAAAAACTTCTTCACTAAACCCGGGTTCGGATACAGTTCAATATCACTTGCCAAGATGAAGTGCGTCAGTGCCGCATCTCTTGCAATATTCCTGCCAACATTGACCGGATACAGGAGTTTCTTTTGTGTCTTGTACAAATGGCCGCCGGATAGGTTGAAAAACGGCGGCGGTATGGTACAGTTGTAGGCTGCATTCAACACCTGATCGCTTTTGGGCACAGCCTTGGGGATATGTTTCGTACTAAAGTAAATGTGAAATGTAACAAATTGTCGAACGAGGTTACTATCGGGCAGGCAGTCTCTTAGGTATTTTATCGAATTAACAGTTGGCGCAAAATCTGTGCCGGGTGCATGTAACGCTATGCTTATTGGGGCATTCCATCTGCAAATACAATTACAATAAGAAAACGACTTTCAAACGATCAAATATTGATTTGTACCTCTCAAGCAATGGAATAAGATTATCCAAAAATGTGTAATCAGCGTGCGTCGTATAGGTTATGGTTTCATGGCACTTCAATTCTCCATGCTCGGCACGCACATAGTTCTGCAGCACCCAGAAGTCACCCCGCTGCAGTGTGACCGGTTTGTAGTCGTGATCATGACATTTAAGCAGTGAACGCAGTCTCTCGTCAAAGTCTTTTTCATCGCCGGTAACCATATAGCCATCGGGACTGGAATTATTAACATAAGAACTAGATTCTGGGATGCCGCCGGCCTCCAGTGTTGAATCAGTTGGTGCTTCGGACATTTTCTTATCGGGAATCATTTTGAGTTCGAGAACAAGAGGATGCTCCGGTGTGGGGTTGTCATTTCCAACGGCGGCCGGAGCTTCATCTTCTTCTGGTTGTTGTTGGGCCAGTGTTTGTTGTTGATGCATCTGCTGACGCTGAGGTTTGTCCTCAGATGTTGATTGAGGACTTTGATCCTAAATAGGGTGAACAATTTTATGAAATCACAATTCGAATTCGAATTTATTGAACATACCTGTTGTGACAATGGCTCCCGCACATTCGCTTGTTCGCCTTTAAACGGCTGCTGTTGAGCTTTTGACGTCTCATCTTGAATTATATACGCCGATCCTGTGCTGAAATTACTGCCTCCCCCAATCATCACATGTGTGCCAAGGTACAGGATCACGGCTACATTTATGATGATACTGACACGCAATAGCCAATTCCGTCGGGTGAACATTGTTGCAGGCGTTTTAATAGATTGTTCAAGAATTTTGTTTTTAACTGTTGTTTGTGCGGTTTTAAGTACACTTAAGAGATACGGTTTTTGTTTAAATTTATTAAATATTAAGTAGTAACGATTTTAGCCTCTGTGTATTTGAGTTTGAGGCCTTAGTTTAACGGTTCTACAAGTATTTTCATTAAATATTATCCAAAGTTCTGGTAGTTGTTGTTTTGTTTCCGAGTATATTTCGAAGATAGCCAAAACTCTAAGTAGGGCTTAAGGAAGAATTTTCAGCTTTTAGTTGAGCGTTTCAGTCGAGCCCCTTGGGAATTTTTTAATTTTTCATTTGTTTTACGATAACCACGCCTCGTAGTTATTTGCTTTTTCGTCTTCATTTAGAGTTATTTTGCTTTCGATAATTGCTGCCGACAAGTTTTTGTTATTTCCTTTGAAGTTGACTGCTTCTTGTGTCATGAAGATTTATTTCTGAAACAAAGCATAAAGAAGAAATAAATGCAAGCACCAAGTATAGAGAATCGTTCTTTAGCCGTACTACGCCAATGTGGAGCACACACTGTCTTTCCCAATCATTGTAATGTTCAGGAATTTAAGACCACATACACCTACACCTACTTTCCAACCCTTTTCTTCCTTCCTAAAGCACTCACTGTGTTTCTGGCATAATAATGGTATAAAATCCCATTGAGTGGGTGCAAATTATAAAAAAAAAATTGTTTCCACTCAGTTCAAATTATTTAAATCATAGAACTGTTAAGCCTGAACTACATCAAAACACAAAGTCAAAAAAGTACAAAAAAGTAAACACGATGTTTTTTCTTGTTCCCCCTAGTAACTTATTTGTATATAGCCTGAACTACATCAAAACACAAAGTCAAAAAAGTACAAAAAAGTAAACACGATGTTTTTTCTTGTTCCCCCTAGTAACTTATTTGTATATCTCTCTTTCATTTTTAAAAAGTATCCTAGTCAAAAAGCTTGAACATGACCAAGCTTTCACTTTTCAGAAAGTTTTAAAAACAAATACACTCAAATAATATTTTATATCCTTTCCGTAAGGTAGCTCTTCGATCACATAGTTCCTGTCATTTTTCGAAAAAAAGCTCTTTTGACAAACAATTTAAATTTCAAAATAGTGTCAAGAAATATAAACAAAATTTATATTGTTTGCAATATTTATTTTGTTTGCTGGAATGGATCCTGAAAGAACTTGGAATGGTCTGTTAAGTTGAATTTAAATTTTAAATTTATGCATGAAAAAATCTATATTTCAGAAGCTGACGATGAAGCTTTGATTACTATCATTCAAGAAAATCCAACGCTTTGGGATAAATCACGAAATGATTTCCGCGACTCGAAAAAGAAGCAACGAATTTTCCAGCAAATTTCTCAGCACTTTTCCGGCTTTAGTGCAATGCAACTTGAAAAAAGGTTCATTGCACTTAAAGAAAAGTTGCGAAGAGAAAAGAAGAGAGAAGATGCTCTGACAAGATCTGGAGCTGGGGCTAGGAACTGGAAATCCTGGTATTTACTACCAAAATTGGAGTTTTTAAGGGAGACAATGAATACTCGGCCAACAGTGAGTTCCATTCCTTGTTCTTTAGTGAAATCAAAAACTTTATACCCCGGCTCATCTTTGACTGCAGCACAAAATATTATTTCGCCAACACCAAATACATTGACCCTATCTCCTGCAGCAACTCTTCTTCTTTGGAAGCAAATAATGTCTCTGAAAACTTAACGACAGAAATTTCTCAAACAGACAACGAAAGGTGTCCACCAAACAATTCAAAATCCGCTTACAAAATCCGGGAAGCATTATATGAAGAGAGTCGAGAAGCTATAAGAAAAATAGCTGAAAGTGTTTCACAACCAAAATCGCAGTCGGTATCTGAACCAGAAGACATGAGAACAAACCACTTCAAAATCTTTGATTACATGGCGAAAGAAGCTGTTGAGATGGACCCTATCGTAAAAACACAATTTATAAAAAAAGTGTTAGATGTCTTTTGGGAGTTTAAGTTGAAATAGATTAAAAAGCTGTATTATTTAGGTACTTTTTGTTTTGCCTTTCATAGAACTTAAATAAATCTCAATAATAACAGTTTATGGGTTTTGTATTTATTTAGTTATTATATATCCATTCTTTAAGATACTCTCTATAATTTAAAGCCGTTTCTGTGGAGTTTCTCGGACCCAAGCGTAATGTTGCAGGAATTCTGTTCAGTTGTGATGAACCTACATTAGCTCTCCAGGTTCCATCAATCCAAATGCCATCCCTTTCATGCTGTCTGTCGACAAAAGCACTTGGGGCATATTTGTGCTTGCTGCTTTCACATAGCATGTTATGTAAAACAACAGTGGCCTTTATAATTTGTTCAACAGTATTTGGCTCAGCTATAATTGTACGTTGATATATCCTCCACCTAGAAGCTAATATGCCAAACGCATTTTCTACTACGCGGCGTGCTCTAGAAAGTCTCTTATTAAAATAAGATTTACTGTCTTCCAAATACCTTCCACTGAATGGTGTAATCAAATAATTTTTTAGTGGAAAAGCTTCGTCTCCCACCATAAAATATGGCAAATTCAAAGTTTCTATAAAAAAAGATATAAAGTCTTATTATTTTGAAGAAAAAAAAGATCTTTAAAAAGATAAGATAATCTTTTAAAACCTTTAATAAGTTAATTTTTTTTACCTCCAGGTAAAGGAGAAGAACTTGGAAAATTCATTTGATCCCTTTCCAAAAGCATTCCAAAAGTATTATTTGTAAGTATACCAGAATCGCTCTGTGAACCAAACGCCCCAATATCCACGTAGGTGAATTTGTAATTGGCATCTGCAACTGCCAGTAATACCATGCTGTAATGTTTCTTATAGTTAAAGTACAGCGATCCACTTTTTCTTGGTGCTTGAATGGAAATATGCTTTCCATCCACTGCACCTGCAAACAATGTGGAAAATTCCAGGTTTGATGGAAATCATGTGCATCTGGCAGCCAACCACTTTGTGTTTTTATTGGCAAATATATTGGCTTTAGTACGGTCCACAGAACTTCACACACTTCCGGAATTATAGCTTGTACAGTTGATTTACCTATGCGATACGCATAGGCCAAAGAACTGTTACTATCCCCTGTTGAAAGAAACCTATAAGCAATATTTCCCTTAACACAATTATTAGTTAAATGTATACATTATAAAATATACCTCAAGGTTACAAATAAGCGCAATGCAACCGGAAGCCCTAACCTATGGCTGAATTTTGTCAAATGAGGTTCAACTGAGTTAAGCAGATAGTTGAATTGGGGAACTTCGATTCTTGTATAATTGAAGAACTTTTCTTCGTCGTACTCAAGAATTTCTTGTAACAAGTTACCAAAGTCACCTTGGTCAACACGGTTTTGATTAATTGGATGAACCCACCACCTTTGCTTAGAGCTCGTCGCATTTTCAAATGCGTCAACAACTTGCACTATATTTAAAATGCGATTTGCCGCATTTTGTAACCTATTTAATTCTTTTTCCTTGAAAATATTTTTAGTCAATATAATCTGTGCATTATTATTTTAATTCTATTACCATTTTTCAATTCAAGTTTTTTTTAAATGATTTTAATTGATTTGAGATTTATTTTTTTATTTGAAATTTAAAACTTCAAAAACAAAAGAGCTTTTTTAATTAATTTTTTTCCAATAGATGTCAGGTAAATATACATGTGATTTTTATATTTTGACCTTTTTTTACTTTTTTGTACTTTTTTGACTTTGTGTTTTGATGTAGTTCAGGCTTATCTCTCTTTCATTTTTAAAAAGTATCCTAGTCAAAAAGCTTGAACATGACCAAGCTTTCACTTTTCAGAAAGTTTTAAAAACAAATACACTCAAATAATATTTTATATCTTTTCCGTAAGGTAGCTCTTCGATCACATAGTTCCTGTCATTTTTCGAAAAAAAGCTCTTTTGACAAACAATTTAAATTTCAAAATAGTGTCAAGAAATATAAACAAAATTTATATTGTTTGCAATATTTATTTTGTTTGCTGGAATGGATCCTGAAAGAACTTGGAATGGTCTGTTAAGTTGAATTTAAATTTTAAATTTATGCATGAAAAAATCTATATTTCAGAAGCTGACGATGAAGCTTTGATTACTATCATTCAAGAAAATCCAACGCTTTGGGATAAATCACGAAATGATTTCCGCGACTCGAAAAAGAAGCAACGAATTTTCCAGCAAATTTCTCAGCACTTTTCCGGCTTTAGTGCAATGCAACTTGAAAAAAGGTTCATTGCACTTAAAGAAAAGTTGCGAAGAGAAAAGAAGAGAGAAGATGCTCTGACAAGATCTGGAGCTGGGGCTAGGAACTGGAAATCCTGGTGTTTACTACCAAAATTGGAGTTTTTAAGGGAGACAATGAATACTCGGCCAACAGTGAGTTCCATTCCTTGTTCTTTAGTGAAATCAAAAACTTTATACCCCGGCTCATCTTTGACTGCAGCACAAAATATTATTTCGCCAACACCAAATACATTGACCCTATCTCCTGCAGCAACTCTTCTTCTTTGGAAGCAAATAATGTCTCTGAAAACTTAACGACAGAAATTTCTCAAACAGACAACGAAAGGTGTCCACCAAACAATTCAAAATCCGCTAACAAAATCCGGGAAGCATTATATGAAGAGAGTCGAGAAGCTATAAGAAAAATAGCTGAAAGTGTTTCACAACCAAAATCGCAGTCGGTATCTGAACCAGAAGACATGAGAACAAACCACTTCAAAATCTTTGATTACATGGCGAAAGAAGCTGTTGAGATGGACCCTATCGTAAAAACACAATTTATAAAAAAAGTGTTAGATGTCTTTTGGGAGTTTAAGTTGAAATAGATTAAAAAGCTGTATTATTTAGGTACTTTTTGTTTTGCCTTTCATAGAACTTAAATAAATCTCAATAATAACAGTTTATGGGTTTTGTATTTATTTAGTTATTATATATCCATTCTTTAAGATACTCTCTATAATTTAAAGCCGTTTCTGTGGAGTTTCTCGGACCCAAGCGTAATGTTGCAGGAATTCTGTTCAGTTGTGATGAACCTACATTAGCTCTCCAGGTTCCATCAATCCAAATGCCATCCCTTTCATGCTGTCTGTCGACAAAAGCACTTGGGGCATATTTGTGCTTGCTGCTTTCACATAGCATGTTATGTAAAACAACAGTGGCCTTTATAATTTGTTCAACAGTATTTGGCTCAGCTATAATTGTACGTTGATATATCCTCCATCTAGAAGCTAATATGCCAAACGCATTTTCTACTACGCGGCGTGCTCTAGAAAGTCTCTTATTAAAATAAGATTTACTGTCTTCCAAATACCTTCCACTGAATGGTGTAATCAAATAATTTTTTAGTGGAAAAGCTTCGTCTCCCACCATAAAATATGGCAAATTCAAAGTTTCTATAAAAACAGATATAAAGTCTTATTATTTTGAAGAAAAAAAAGATCTTTAAAAAGATAAGATAATCTTTTAAAACCTTTAATAAGTTAATTTTTTTTACCTCCAGGTAAAGGAGAAGAACTTGGAAAATTCATTTGATCCCTTTCCAAAAGCATTCCAAAAGTATTATTTGTAAGTATACCAGAATCGCTCTGTGAACCAAACGCCCCAATATCCACGTAGGTGAATTTGTAATTGGCATCTGCAACTGCCAGTAATACCATGCTGTAATGTTTCTTATAGTTAAAGTACAGCGATCCACTTTTTCTTGGTGCTTGAATGGAAATATGCTTTCCATCCACTGCACCTGCAAACAATGTGGAAAATTCCAGGTTTGATGGAAATCATGTGCATCTGGCAGCCAACCACTTTGTGTTTTTATTGGCAAATATATTGGCTTTAGTACGGTCCACAGAACTTCACACACTTCCGGAATTATAGCTTGTACAGTTGATTTACCTATGCGATACGCATAGGCCAAAGAACTGTTACTATCCCCTGTTGAAAGAAACCTATAAGCAATATTTCCCTTAACACAATTATTAGTTAAATGTATACATTATAAAATATACCTCAAGGTTACAAATAAGCGCAATGCAACCGGAAGCCCTAACCTATGGCTGAATTTTGTCAAATGAGGTTCAACTGAGTTAAGCAGATAGTTGAATTGGGGAACTTCGATTCTTGTATAATTGAAGAACTTTTCTTCGTCGTACTCAAGAATTTCTTGTAACAAGTTACCAAAGTCACCTTGGTCAACACGGTTTTGATTAATTGGATGAACCCACCACCTTTGCTTAGAGCTCGTCGCATTTTCAAATGCGTCAACAACTTGCACTATATTTAAAATGCGATTTGCCGCATTTTGTAACCTATTTAATTCGTTTTCCTTGAAAATATTTTTAGTCAATATAATCTGTGCATTATTATTTTAATTCTATTACCATTTTTCAATTCAAGTTTTTTTTAAATGATTTTAATTGATTTGAGATTTATTTTTTTATTTGAAATTTAAAACTTCAAAAACAAAAGAGCTTTTTTAATTAATTTTTTTCCAATAGATGTCAGGTAAATATACATGTGATTTTTATATTTTGACCTTTTTTTACTTTTTTGTACTTTTTTGACTTTGTGTTTTAATGTAGTTCAGGCTTTAAACTGTTCATTAAATTCAAAAGATAACGGTTCTTTTTCTATCGGAAAAGCTTTGAAATCAAATAAGCTTTCATTGGGCGCGTTCACTTTTACTTGGATAGGCTATCCGGTAGCTTTTTTTTGTTTTCCATGTAAAAAAAATAGCAGAGGCTCAAACCAAACAAACCCAAAGCACAGACAAGAAAGCCCAAAGCTATCCAACAATTTCTGGGATAGGTGGCTATCTGACAGAACAGCCATTGAAATTCGTAAACAGTTCATTTTTGTTCACGTGTTTTCACAGCTATCCAAATTAAGCTATCGAACTCGTTCATGAAAAACGAGATGGCTATCCATTACCAAACTGAACGCGCCCATTGTGTTATACAAGAAATTACAAAAGCTTTATTTCTTATTTCACCACGATACTGTTTCTACCACATCCATATGGAACTAGCATGTCGCTGTTGCTTATAGCTGTCAATTCATGACAGTTTATGAGAAACGTCATTTAACAAAAGACTTGCGCGGGAATTTGTTGTGATAATTTATAATTTCTTCAGGATATGTTTTCCTAGTTTTTTGTTTTCTCGAAGAAAGGAATACATTACATATAAATAAAGAATGTCACTCTTAAGCGATCTAGATAGTTGTTTAATAAATTTCGACCGCAAAGTATTAGTCACCAATCTGCTGGATGAGTATGGTGGTTTGTTGGAAGAGACTGCAAAAACTGTTCAGGAATTTCTAGCCGCCGAGGAAAAGAAAGGAAAGGAATTCGAGAAAATCTTTCTGGTTCGTGGTCGAGAATTGGAATCTGAGAATGAGGTGGTAACTTTGGTCCCTGGTAGCAGGTTAAACGAGAGAAAACAACAATTAAGAGATGCAAAAAGTATGCTTTATTGTGCAGAAGCTGTTGGAGGTACCAAAGGGCCGCCGACGAAGTTTGTTCCATTGCGAGAAAAGGCTATCAAATTGGAAAGTTTGAAAGTGAAAGAAATGGCTTTGAGAGTTGTTACAAATGGAACAAGCACAGTCCAAAATGAACCAGAAGCATCGTCAAAGAAATCTGGCGGTGCTCTTGGAGCTATGTTTAAGAAGCAAGAAACTGCTGCTGCTACCAAAATGACTTCAGAAGCAAGCATCCCAAAGAAACCAGAGCCGGTGGAGCAGAAACCCGATAAGTCAGGAGCTTTGGGAGCTATGTTCAAGAAACAAGAAGCAATAGCTTCAACATCAAAGAAAAGTCCCAAAGCTGAACAGGAGAAGAAATCAAATACTTTGGGTGCCATGTTTAAGAAGCAGGAAGCCGCTAAAAAGACATCACCAGAGACAAAAAATAAACCAAATTCGACACCCAAAAGAGGACTGAGTAATTTCCTAACCAAAAAGGAAGACAAGCCCAAATCACCAACTCCCAAGAAAAAAGAACAACAGAAAATCAAAGAAGAACCGAAATCAGCCAATGTCTCAGTGAATTTGTTCGAGGAAAGTGAGTCGTCCGATGATGAGGAGGCCTTGGAAGCTCTCAAGCGTGAAGTCTTCAATGATGACGATGATATGGAGCCAGCTACAAGCAACAAGCGTCGAAGGGTTATCGAGTCTGATGATGAAGACAATGAGCCTGAGGTTAAAATTGAAAAGAAAGATGACAGTGTCACCGAGAAGGAACAAGAAGTTGAGCCTGAAGAGCCAAAGAAGTCTGAGACATTCCTTGACGACGATGGATTTATTGTCACGAAGAAAGCTAAGAAAACAGCACCGCAAAAGAAGCCAAATCCAACACCAGTGAAGATGAAAACTCCAACGAAAGTGAAAAAGGAATCGCCGAGCAAAAAGAAAACAGCTTCTGGTCCGAGCAAGACGACAACAGCTGGTGCGAAGACAAAGCAGGGGAATATTATGAATTTCTTTACAAAGAAATGAAAAGGAGGGAGGGAAGTTTTTTTTTAGTTAAAATAAAGGTTACAATGTTAAACAAATTTGGTTGCATTTTTCATTGAATTAGTACCAGTTGCAGTCTTTGCTCCATTCAGTGTGAATCTGAGGATTTGGTCTCTTTGTCCAGAACTGCCGGGTTGAACTGGGCCAGTTGCCGAGCATTGCTGATATTAAAGGTTGACTAACAATGTGGCAGCAGGCTAACAACGAAGACACCATGACGGTTGAATCCTGGGCGCAGTCATATTTTAAGCTTTTGTCTAAAGCTAAGTATACACGATTAGCAGATCTTCCCATATTGGCCAATTTTTCGATAAACATTTTCTTTTAGGGCCCCCGCAGACTGCAGACTTTTTATCGGCCGATAGTTTGGTCGGCTTCTTAATCAGTATGGAGAGGAATGCATATGCGCACACTACAGCGATTCAGTATCGGCCGATAAAAAATTTTGATGGGCTACCCGATTACATTCAAACTAATCTGTCGGCCAACGATCGGCCGACTCTTTAATCAGTATTGGCGTACACACGCCTGCGCATACATGATTGTTTAGTCGGCCGATAGTTCAGTTCGCTCCACAGGTATAGAAAGTCTTAAATTTGTATCCTCCTTCGCTATTGCTGGTCCAATTAGCTTGACAAGTTCATTGAAGCTGGTAATGCTCATTCGATAATAGGCGAACAATTTTTTCGGGTAATCAAGTAATTTGGAATGCATAGTGTAAAATTTTCCACTAACTAATCTATCACTGAGAATGGGATGCACCCAATACTCTCGGAAACTCTTCTTGATTTTCCTCCTCCGGGGTATGGTTAAGTTAGGTTAGGTTGTAGTGGCTGTCTGGTTGTTGTTGACTCACTTAGACCTCAAGGATCCGTTGTGATACCACAAAATACTCATGGGAGAGTAATGAACTTAGAGGTACGGAGTATGATGAGAGCAATAATTTTTCTGGACATTATTTTCATTGTGCGACCGCTTCAACAGTCAGTTACAAACTAGTTCGAGAATAGTCGGCCGACTGTTGGATACTCTGCGCCCTGTTCACCAACCAAACTGTTTAGTTGGCTCGGTGTGCGCACTTTCAGCCCAACCCTACTGAATTATCGGCCGATAAAAAGTCTGCAGTCTGCGGGGGCCCTAAAACATTTAAACACCCAATTTTTTCCCTCAAAAGTGACTGAAAAAAATTTGAAGCTAATTTTCTTCCAATTTTCTATCAAAAAATTGGCCGACTTCTTCCAATCATGTGAACGCGTGTAAACACACAATTTTTCTAATAGCGTTTTTTTTTTGGTCGTCCGGAACTGTTCCGAACAGTTCTGTACTCGTTCACTTGGCACAAGATGACAGTTCTTGTTCTGAATAGAACAGAAAAACGATTCCGAATTTGAAGTCAGAATCAAAAACAGAATCACGCATACATGCACACACTCGCATATACGTACTCGCTGCCATGTTTACAAATAAAGAAATTAAAAACAATGTCATGTCATCTGCAATTCTGCATATGAGGTTTCACAAATACACAACCATTCAACCCTTAGAAGCAAAAAAATGTGTTTGCCTGTTCGTTTGGAATCCGGAATCGGACAATTCTGTGTACAATTCCGGATTACCGAAAAAAAACGCTATTAGACTAGCTGCGGAGCAGGTTAAAATATGACAGTCGTGGTTAAAAATTCACCATTTTTTTTTGTAGGCCGTGTGCGACTACTGTCATATTTTAACCTGCTCTGCAGCTAGAGCTAGTCTAATAATTTTATTAAATGCGAAGTGTCAAAATTTAACCAAATGTCAAGTTTTAACCCATTTTTAACTGAATTCGCACACGGCCTTAGATGAAGTGCTTGCCAACGACATAGTCCAATTTTTAATTGGAAAACAATTTTTCAGTTGTAGTTCATAAGAATTGAAAAGGTACCTATTTATGTTTTTTAACAACGAGAATGGATGAAATGGGTAAGGAGTTGCTCAAAATAGGAAAGAAGTTGAGAAGGATTGGACGCATGAGGTTATTTTACAGCCTTTTCGGGAGTTCTTGACCGGGTGATGTATTTTAGATGCAGGTTGTGCACTAAGCTTCCCAAGAACACAGTTTGGCTTGACGTTGGTTGGGGACTTCATTGGGACGGCTGTCAACGAATATAAGGCCAAATGGGCCAGGGAACAATCGACAATGTCTTGGAAGTTTTTCAGGCCTAGCTTAGTTCAATATCATCTTTAGAGCTGCAAAGTTTGTTCGTTTGGATGTTTATTAATTTTAAAGTCGTGTGAGATCGGTCTTTGACATTGATATTGACTTCACAGTACTTCGCACATAAATGTGACGAGCTACAAACACATAGCAGCACTGGCGACTGAGGCCATCGGCTGGGACAGAACAAGACATTAAAACAACAGAGAGAGACGGATAGGTACATAGAAGGGAAGAACACATAACCAGAGACAAAAGGAGATCGGAAACTGACTTACGTTTTACCCTCCGGATACCGCAAATTTTATTTAACCGTTACCTCGTGTATGTGAATTAATGAGAAAAAACAGCAACAAAAATCAGGTGGTATGTCGAAGTTTACTGAGATAGTACGTATTGGTAAAAACACGCATACTCTTGCAGTAAACTTGGACCGCAGCTTGTAGACATTGTCATTTTGACAGTTTGGTTTCCCATCTCCCTTTTAACTAGTGATGTGCCGAACCGTAAATTTTGCAAACCGAGTTAACTCGAGTTAGTTTTTTTGCAAACCGAGTTGCAACTCTTAATCACCTTCGCGAAATAATAAAAAATGTAGCCGAGACCACCATAGGTTACCAGCCACCCCCGAAAAAGAACCCGTAGTATGATGATGAGTGCGCCTGCGCGATATTGAAAAGAGAGACGGAAAATGCACGTTTGCAGATGCTGCAACGGAAAACAAGAGCAGCAAGAGGAGAGTACCGCACAAAAAGGAGAAATGAGAAAAAGACCCTGCGAAGGAAGAAAAGAGCATCCGCAGTTTCTCAGCTCAAAGATCTAGAGGAGTCTCGGGCCAAAAACAACACCCGGCAGAAGCAATTAGCATCTGGTTTCAGAACCGGGACACAGGCTCCTCAAAACAGTGCAGGAAACCTAGTCACCGAAGCACAGAGAATTGTAGATGTTTTCAAGCAGCACAACAGCTGCTGAATGCGCAAAATGTCGAGCGAGCTAATGACGAAAGAGAAGCAAGACCAGTCAATGAAGACCCAGTCCCAGCCCCCAGCACAGAAGAGGTAGAAGGAGCCATCCAAAAGCTAAAAAATAACAAGTCCGCCGGGTCGGATGTCATACCTGCGGAACCTTTTATATATGAAGGAGGTGTTTGATGAACCGCATGCACCAGGTCATTAACAAAGTGTTGGAGGAAGAATGCATGCCCACTGACTGGTCGATAAGCTCCATATGCCCCATCTACAAAAAAGGCGATCAGATGTCATGCAAAAACTACCGTGGCATATCCCTGCTTAATGTTGCATACAAAATCCTATCCAACGTACTGTGTGAGCGCCTTAAACCTTTCTGCAACACAATAATCGGCACGTACCAGTGTGGCTTTAGGCCAGGCAGAACAACGATAGAGCAAATATTCACACTGAGGCAGATCCTGGAAAAGACCAACGAATTTCAAGTCGAAACCCACCATCTTTTCATCGACTTTAAAGCTGAATTTCGGGGTAGTTAAGGAGTTCACCTACCTTGGAACAAACATCAATCCTACAAACGATACCTTAGTGGAGATCCGGAGAAGAATTACCCTAGCGAACCGCTGCTGTTTCGGTTTGGCCAAACATCTGGGTTCAAAACTCCTCACTGGAAAGACAAAGTGTCTGCTATAAAAAAACTTTGATTTTACCAGTCGTACTCTACGCGCCGAATGCTGGACGATAAGTAAAAAAGGGGAATTGATACTGGACACTTTCGAAAGAAAAATTCTTCGACGGATTTTCGGTCCCCTATGCGACGAATGGCGAATGGAGAAAAAGGTTCAACCGAGAACTGTATGAGCTGTACCAAGATGTGGATGTAGTCCAGAAGGCCAAGAAAAGACGACTACATTGGCTCGGCCACATCGAGCGAATGCACGACAACGAAGACCGAACCTACGGTACAAGGACCAAGTGACTGCGGATGCCAGAGCGCTTGGTTTCGGCGACTGGAGAGTGCATGCGAGGGACCGTTCACGATGGAGGGCTGCAGTATCTCAGGCTGAGATCCTTCATGGATTGTGAGCCGGATAAGTAAGTAAGTAATCACCTTTTTCTTGTATATCCTTGCCTTCAAATTGTGTGTTCATATTTTCTATAATTTGTCAAGAAAATTGTCTTCCGATGAGTCTACAAATTTTTTGATCTCTTAAGTCTTCCAACCTTGTAAACCGACAATTTTGTCGACAATTGGCAGCCAAATTTCTTCCAATATTTTGTCTAATTTTTGTATAAAATTATCCAACCGTATAAACAGAGAATTTTTACTTCATAGGCAATTGAAAGCTCATTGGTTGCCGTTGGAAGACTTTTGACAGTTCGGCAAAAATTGGAAGATCTTCCAATCGTGTATAGGTGTATACCTACATACTTAGCTTAAGTCCCTTTGTGTACATAAATGCAGCAAATCACTGGTCTACGTTTAGAAATTTGAGTTTAATGAAGTCATGGAGTTGAGAGTGGAAGTTTCAACAAATGCCGTGCCGCGCAGCACGCTTAAAAGTCAAGGAAACGATAAAAAATCAACCGGAAGCACAAAAATTATTCCCATACTTGTAAATTTAATTAAAGTTCAACAGTTTATTCACCTTCATGTATGTAATTTGAATTTTTGTTATATCAAACGTGTTCTTCTTACTTCATGGCTATTTTTAAACTTATTGTGAAGCATAATAATTAGATTGCTCACCAAGTACTAATTTCTAATTCTGTTGGTGGATAGTTAAATTGTTATCAACATTTCAGTGGTTATGTGCAAATTATATAGTTTTTTTTTTAGATAACAAGAATACAAAAACACTAAGCAAATTCTCGGTTAAATCGTATTCTTTGGCAAAGGCCAACACAGATTTTGTGTGTTTTTAATTATGGACTTCTGATTTAAAAACGAAATTTGCATATTCGCTTGAAGACCAAATATTTGTTTGAATGATTTTTAGAATTCGCAAAAGACAATCTTCTTTAAACAAGCAAATAAAAAATACCATCGACTAACCAATCAATCAAAATAGACAAAACAAAGAACAAATACATAAAAATTGGTTAAGGTAAATTCCATCAATATCATCAATTAATTAGTTTTTAAAACCAAAAATGTTAGTCAAATATTTATGCTTGCCATCGCATCAGCAGTCATTTAATATTTCATTTGGTTTCAAAAATATAAATGTCAACAATTATTCTGTTTTTCATTGCAAACTCTAACCATCAATTGGATTGGCAAACAAATTAAAATGCTAGTTGATTTTTTTTTTATGTTGATTTTTCAATTTGATTAAGCAGAACAAAATTTATCAATATTTCGGCAAGTATGGTGTGGAAATTCACCTTGGGGGATTATTATTATTGGTTAGTTTAATAAGAGTTCTCGATGGAGATATAGTAACTATACTATCTGGGGCCCGTGGCAAATTCGTTTGATGGGGCCCTATCAGCAAAAATCGTCAGGTTGTACTCAGTTTAATTTTAATAAACTTCAAGAAATTCAGCGTACTCAATTACACTTTAAAGTAAGTGACCGAATCTAGATTTCACTGAGCACATTAACAACATTGTAAATAAAGCTAATTCTATGCTTGGGTTCTTTAAGCGTTGGTCAAAAGAATTTCTTGATCCTAACGTGACCCTTGATCTTTACAATTGCCTAGTTCGTCGTCACCTTGAATATGCTTCGCAGATTTGGACTCCTTATTATGAGGTTTATATTGACAGGGTAGAATCGGTGCAACGTTATTTTACTCGTTTCGCATTAATAGGTATTCAATGACATGATCCTCAAAATATTCCATCTTATGAGGATCGAGTATCACTCCTCCAAATGCAAACGTTGTCCAAAAGAAGGACCAAGAATAATATTGTTTTCCTTCATCATCTTATTACTGGCATTACAGATGCACCAGACATTCTCAGTGCTATACTTTTTAAATATCGGGGAAGAGTCTATCACCTTCGTAGCATTGATCTTATCAATGTCCCAAGACATAGGACATGCATGAACCCTTGACACGGAGGAGTAGGCTTTTGAATTGTAATACAGATGTCATTGACCTGCACTTTAATAAGAATACACTTAATACTATACTTAAAACCAGTGTGGCACGCTCATAAATGTTTTTTTGTTTGTCTAATATTGTATTATTTTTTCGTTCATTCGTTCGTGTTCGTTTTAGATTGCCTACTTACAACAAACGCTTACACTGCACTAAGTGATGAGCTGCTCTATAACACAGTGCTCTGAGCTTAGACTATTGGTCGTTAGATATTGTTTGCTATAAGCTCTCTTTCGACTTTATCTGAAAGTGAAAAAAAAATATATATGTCCCACTAATGGCAATAGGCCTCCTCACTAAGGCGAGAGGGAATAGCTTGTAGTCCCACACTATCCCAAAGCGTATTGGAGACTTCACATTCATTCATAGAACATAATATATCAATGCATTCATCATCTATTCGCTAGCTTTTCTGTGAAGGAACAACATCGTGAGGAAACCTCACCGTTCCGTTCCGCTAAAGTGTCTTTAACATTATCAAAATTTAAAGATCGGGTCTTAGAATTTACAATAGACACAATAGCCAGAATAGACAAAATCAATTTTAGTTTTAAAAATGATCGTTTAGCACTAGCTGTAGTCACTGATGGTTAATCCAGGGAAAATCCAATACTTTTCTACTTTATTGAGTCCTCATAAAACTCCAATTACAAAAAAATTAAATTTATAAATTAAAGCCTAGTATACAGTTCTTGAAAAAAAAAATAAACTAATGTATTTCTTATGGGAGAGATTTTTGCCGCAAAAAATATTTTTCATTTCACCACTGTGTCATCCGAGCTGTAAACCAAAATCGAAAAAAAAAATGTATACTCACCTCAAATTTTTTTCACACAAAACAATGTAAATCTCATTGTTTTGGAAGATTTTTTTTTAAATATTTGACATAAGTTTCACAGTGACAGCTAATTTATTTCTCAGAAATTTTTTCATGAAAAATTTTTTTGTTTCACCTCTTATTTTTAATTTTTTTCGCAAAGAACTGTATACTAGGCTTAAACTAATAAATTAAACTAAAAGTCCAGATGGGTAAAAATAAAAACAAAGATTTTCTTAGAAAAAAGTGTTTTTGGTTTTTTTTTTTCTCAAAAACGAAAAGACATTTTTGCATCCGGTTTTCTGTTTTCGACTTAAAATTAACAAAGACATTTAATTTTTAAAACAAAATTAGTACTTAATTGCATAAAATTTTGAAAAAAATCGTTCAAAAATGATTTTTTTGCTTTTTTTTTTTGAAAATTTTGAGTTTGAAAATTTATTTTTTTTAAACTGTTCGTTAAAATAATTTAATTTAAAAACAAAGTGAAAGAAGAAGTTTTTGGCTTTTCAGAAAGGTATAGCACGGTGTTGTAAACGAAGTCGTTGATTTTTAATATTTTTTTTAACAAAATAAGTCAATTTTTCAGAAAATTGCCCCTCCCGGCTAAACGGGGGGGAATAGACCCCCCCTTCCCGTACGATTTTTTTCTTGTCTCAACTCAACCTACATGCTCTAGCTTTTTGGCACAACGCTCGTGAATCACCCTGTATATTATCTCAACAAATTCTAGAGCTTTTTCAATAGATCGGTGTCATTTAAAAGGCTGCAAAACACTGAAATTTGAAACAAATTCATTCATAGCAAGGAAACGCGATTTCAGTTGGTTTATACAATAATGATGTCCAATACTCGATAAAATATATTCACTATGAACAAGCTTTCCAGATTTTGGAGACGCTCATCTTCGCAAAGCTCATCAAAATGGCGTTTTACCTTCCTCTGACGAGTTTAAGAAAATTCAGGGATTTTTGCTTCCATTTTAAAATTCATGTCGATACCTTTACAATAATTCTTCTAGACAAATTTTCAAACGATACAATTCTTCTTCTAGACAAATTTTCAAACGATATAAAACATTTGAAAAACCGGTGGCTTGCTTTAGAAACTGCATCGAAATCGATAGTAAGTAGTATCTTGCAATGGAAAACCAATAACACAATAAAATAGTAGTTTTTATTCTTCTTTTTGAATGAAACAGCTTCATTTCTTTCATCAGACTTGCAATTTTACAGAATTATTTTCGTTAGCGCTTTTTGGACGATAGAGATGTTAAATGTGCAATTTCCGGTATTTGACCCATAAGTACGTAAAATTACTCGTCACGCGTAACGTGTATACATCTTTAAAAATGAATCAACATCTTTTTGTTTGGGTTGGTTGAAATGCTTAACGATTAACTTGAAATTGTATTATGGCCACAATTATTACGCCTGAAAGTTTAAACGCGATGCGTTTTTTAGCGAAGCTTTAATTTTCTTTTATCATTCGAATTGGTAAGAAACGAATTTGTGTTCGAATTTGAGAGTAACCAATCAGAACTAGAATGAAACAATTATGTTATAGGAATGTTTGGTTACTTGAAAGTCTTTTTAGAAGAACTGTCGAAGTATGAAACCAAATTTATCCTTTGGTATGCAAAAACTTACCTGATACTATCATGAGAAATTGACGGTTCTGAGCTGGACCATTTCAACCTTCGATACTGGAACATGTAAGTTGTGTGCCAGACAAGCTTCCACTTCTTTTTCTTTAGAGTCTGCTTTATCTACACGATCCGATTTTTCTTGCACTCATTGCCAAAACACCAACCTTGGGGTGGTTTGTACCAAGCAACAAGGGATAGATCTAAAACTGACAACAGCTAGCTGTCAATATTTTCCTATGAGAAGATTAGTACTCCAACTTTACTTTTCAGAAAACTGTCATTTATCACCAATAAGTCACTCAAAAAAAAAAAAAAACTAGCGTGGCCTAAGTGCTTACTTTCATCAACAATTCTCTGGGTGCGTGTGAAGAAGAAATTGAGAAGACTCATCGTCATCACTATTGTGGCAGATTGCCCTGACTGTTTTTTTTTTTTTTTTTTTAATTAAATGGGTGGAAGGAACTTCCCCTCCAATGTAAGCACTGTTTTCTGTTTAGGATTTCTAGGCTAGTAAGTACTTACATGATTAAGTACCCGTCAATAGCCACAAATAGTCCAGCAGAGATTATGATTTTTTTCAAAACAATTTGGTTAAAATTGTTTTCATGGGCTTAGGAACTCAAAAACATTGAAGGGAGGGAACACACAGACCAGTCATACTCATATACACCATTTGCACTTCTTTTTAAAGACAGAAAAAATACATCATGCTACTCCTACTATTCCCAATTATGATTGTCCATCGAACAAACAAATGTACACCGTCAAATAGTGTTGCAAACTTGTTAAAATAGTTTACACACCAATTTTTTATTAAAATTTTGACAGCAAACAACACAAAAGAAGAAAAACGACAAACAATTTGCTGTCGTTTATTTTTTTTCGCACGCACGAACAAAGTTTTCGTTTTTCAAGTTGTGAAGCAAATCTTTCGCACAGACAAAAACGATCTTTCGATTTCGTTATACAGAATCTCACCCCAGGATTCTCTTTGATATTGCTTAACGATCGTCAAAGAACAACATTTTTAAAATTTCTTTGATGTACTAAATTTTTAGATTCGTCCGCGAAACTGTTATATTTAGATGAGTTGAGTGCTCCTGTGTGAACATTTTACCAATAACTTCCATAACCAATCTGCCATTAACGGAAAAAAGGAAAGAGTTGAAATTCGTTGTCGGATAAAGCAAAACTTCTAGCCATCAATTTTTAGTTATTTATTTATAGAGGGTGTCCCAAAATTCAACGATAAGCCGGAACCAGGGGGTGGCCATATTCATGACTGCATGGAAAAAAAAATCAAACGCCATTTTGTTTCAAATTACAAAAAAAAATGTAAATTCTCAAAAAAAAATATCTCTTTTGACATTTTTTGCTACTGTGACCACAATTTTTCATTAATTTTTGATTTTATATCTTTATCATAATCTTAAAACATATAGCATCCTTTCCTAGTTTCCAAAAATTCCAAATTTTCAGCGGTTTTTCCACGACAATCAATCAAAAAAGTTTTTTCCACAAAATTTTAATTTTTTTTTTTAGTTTCAGTCCACTTTCAGTCATCGTGGTTATAAAAAAATGTATGGAAACTACCATGGCGTATTTTTTTAAAAATTGGCGCAGCTTATCAAGATTCTAAAATGGTATAACACTTTGGAAAAATTTGCCAGAAAAAAAAGTAATGCATACTTTTTCATAAGAACAACCAATTTTCAAAAAAAAAAATTATTTAGAGAAATCACTTGACCTTATGGAAAAAATAGGTTTTCTGATGCGCTTTCTTCAAAACTTAGTACGCTCTGTCTCCATTGTTGTTTTTATTCAATTGATGTGTTAATTTCAAGTGTGTTTTTGAATTTGTGCACTAATTTTGGAAAAATCCTTAAACTTTCATAATTTTTTATCATGACATTGCCGTATACCTCTTTGGAATACGCAAACATGCACAGAGTGTACGGAGATTGCCAGTGCAATGCTAATGCTGCTAGTCGAATGTACCGAGAAAGGTACCCAAATGCTGGAAGATACCCAGATTATCGGGTTTTTATAAATGTGCATCAAGCTTTTTCGAAAGGGCGTTTACCCTTAGAAAGAAGAAGTGCTGGAAGACCATGAGCAGATGGTATTGACGAAGTAGCCACGTAACATCGTATATTGATGCAGGTGGCATTCAGTTCAAACATTTACTGTTAAAAAGATAAATAAAATATGTTTGTGCTTCTATATGGCGTTTATGCATTTTTTCTTATTTATAATTTTTGCTTTTTAATTGTATGAACATTTTGACGATGTAAAATAAATAAACGCAAAATATTTGGGCCCAAACTAATCGTGCTTCATTCTGAAATCTCATAGGGAAGTGATTTCTCTGAATAATTTTTTTTTTGAAAATCGGTCGTTCTTATGAAAAAGTATGCATTACTTTTTTTTCTGGCAAATTTTTCCAAAGTGTTATACCATTTTAGAATCTTGATAAGCTGCGCAAATTTAAAAAAAAAGACGCCATGGTAGTTTCCATACATTTTCTTATAACCACGATGACTGAAAGTGGACTGAAGCTAAGAAAAAATTAAAATTTTATGGAAAAGAACTTTTTTGATTAATTGTCGTGGAAAACCGCTGAAAATTTGGAATTTTTGGAAACTAGGAAAGGATGCTATATGTTTTAAGATTATGATAAAAATATAAAATCAAAAATTAATGAAAAATTGTGGTCACAGTAGCAAAAAATGTCAAAAGAGATATTTTTTTTTGAGAATTTACATTTTTTGTTGTAATTTGAAACAAAATGGCGTTTGATTTTTTTTATATTTTTTTCCATGCAGTCATGAATAGGGCCACCCCCTGGTTCCGGCTTATCGTGGAATTTTGGGACACCCTGTATATTTACTTCTTTTTGACCAACTAAACGTGCACAGAAGCTTAAAACGAGTAGGTTCATGAAACCCAAAAGCATAGGCATACTGTATTCACAGTGATAGACGAATCTACTTGAAAATCTTTCAAAAAGTCATCATATGTTTTCAAAACACCATCGATTTCCATCTGCTTAACGAGAGTATAAATTTCAATATGTTTGTTTTTTTTTTTTTTAATATTTGCACATGAATGCAAACGAATATAGTGATTTATTTAGTAAATTTGAAGTTTTAAAAATGCAACTCGCAAAAATGCCATCACATAGAAATAAACATTTTTGTATAATTCAAAAAAGAGTCCAATACAAAAAAAAAAAATGAATTAAAGTCGAGGTATTTTGGGTTCAGTTGTTCTATTGGATTTTTTTTTATTTCCTATTCGCAATCTGCTATCATCGCATTTTTGGCATGTTGTGAATAATTCACATCAGACACCGGTGTGTGATAGGGGTTTTTTTTTGTATTTCAATTATTCGACTATCGCAACGGGCAAACAAGGCAGTCAGCAAGAGATGTGACTGTACAAAAGTAAACGAAACGAGGATTGGCCACTAGACTGGACTTGGACTCCACCGAAGTGTAAAACAAAAGCCTCTGTATGGGGAAGCTTCGCGTTTGCTTTCGGCTTTTGCGTCATTAAAACGGTATTGTTAAGTAATTGGGTTTCGGGGTTTGTATGTGGCTTTAAATTGAAAATTGAATGGAAAATACGATGTGAATACGGAATTTTATGGAATTTCCAGGTTTTTGTCTTGAAGCTTTTGTTTTAGAAGAATGCTCTTTGCGAATAAAAATTTAATCATTTCCTTTGTTGTGATAAAACACAACAAAAATAATTGGGAGAGAAAATAATGAGATTAACAGTTTTTGTTTAGCATCCATAGATTGTGTCTGCTCTTTTGACGTTTCGCAGAATTTCATGGAAAATTGTTATGGAGGCCTGTCAAAATCTTCAAGTCCTTTTAAGCTGTGACCGGATATCCCTTAGAAAAGCTATTTCAATTTTAAATTAAAATTTAATGTTAATATCCACGTAGTCACAGCTCGAGCACGTGTAAGCCAATCAACCATGGGAGCTCTGCTTTGCGGCAGTATCGATGACGCGACGCACGGCGACGTCTAGGTCTAGCTCTAATGTCTGTCATTGTGGATTGGAACATGGTAGGTACTTGTACATCTACTTTGAGTGCATATCAGGTAACGACAGTTGATAATAATTATTGATGGTCAAGGGCGTTTTTTTTTTCATTTGCTTTGTTTCTGCGTGTGGTTGTTCATACAAGGTACATAGTCGTGCATTAAGGGGCACTCAAAAATTATGGAAGGTTAGTTGTGACTTTTTTATGAGTGCTAATATTCACTTGCAGTTGGCCAATCTTTTTGTATTAATTTATGTAGGGCCAGGTGGGCAACCGAAAGGTGAATGGTCAATGACTTTGAAGATCGCTTCAGTTTGAATACATAGAGTGGAACAAATATCCATTGATTTATTTAATTTCAAGCCGGAGGGCGAGGAACGCAAAACAAAGTACACTTGCGAGTGTATAAAAAGGGAGACTTCAACTTGAATAATTATTTACGCAAATTTTGTGAAAATCTTTCCGAAAACGAGAAATAATTCTCCTATAAGTACATAAATACCTTCACAGGAACCTAGAAATACCCACCTATGTAAGATTGTTTTTATTTACGAAAATGGTTCGCATTTCACAAGCTGTAAGGCCCGATGACTTACCTGAAAAAAAAATCAAATTAGGCTTCAATATGTCAGTTCATAAATAGAAAATTGTTTTAAGAAAAGAAAAAAAACGGATGTGACATCACAGTGTGGTATTCTTCAGATAAGTTAGTGTGTATCAGCGTTGCCAGATTTTTTTTGTACCAAGTCGGGATTTTGGATCTTTTTGAGTGAAAACGGCGGGATTCTTTCGTCGAAAGCGGGACAAATTAAAACCAACGTACATAATTAAAATTAGGTTTTCGTGAAAAAACATAGCAAGAATAGCCATAAATGTAAATGTATTTTAACTAAAGTAAAATATTTATGCCCAATTTCATAAACAACTTTTAAACTTTTATCAGGCATTTAAACCGTAAAATGAGATTTTTCCATTTCACCGAGCGTTTTTTGAGTAAACAAGCTTTTAAAACTAAATGCCCATTTATGACTCCTTAAATTTTAAAAGTGTCATTGAATATTTTAAAAAGTGAGTATAAAGCTTTCTCATTTTTTCTCACATATTTTCATGAGAATGTCAATTTTGACAAAAAATTCCCTGAAATTTCCCATTTTAAGTTGGTGAAACTCAAAAATTTTAAGGGTCTGATAAAATTTAAAAAGATTTTTGATAAAAGTAATTTTAGTGTTTGTTTATGAAATTGGGCATTAAAATCATATAAATAGTTGAGCCTTATTCGTCTTCAGAAAAAAAAATACAAATCAAAATCAAAAAAAAGTCTTTTTCATAAGAGTGAATGTTACAAATTGCAAATAATTTATTTACAAGAGAGTAACTTATTCGTTATATTTCAGCGAAGATTTAACTTCTTTTAAAATTTCCTTTTTCTTTTTAATAGAGATGAAGAACCCTTCACAGGATAGCTGTAGATTAAACTGGATGAGTAATTCTGACTTCATTAAATCTACGGAGCATTTATTTCTGGCATCCGACCATTTTAATTTCATCTGGGAAAAAACGCGTTTAGGAAAGCAGTTCGATGTTGGGATACTTAATATGAAAGACAATAGTCTAAACAATATGCCTGGTATCTTTTTTTGGATACTGTTGAAAAAGCTGGTGCCATTTCTGTGCGGTAGTAGCAGTTGTGCCTTTGCAGTTTCTCACTAGTACGTCCAAAGATAATTTGAACAAGTTAAATTCTTCATACAAGTTATCTAGTATCTACCGAAATATCGCTCTTCAATTTTACTAAAGATAAAGCGTTTCAATCATGTCAAAACTAGCTTCATTTTCCAGGTTTAAAAATTTAATATTTAAGTCTAGAAGAAATATTTTCATGTGAAAAATCATAACGTTTGTCTAAAAATAGTTGTCAATTCGTAAGAAAATTTTGATGAATTTGGTCCGCTCAGATTCAACCAATTTATTTTAAATCTGTTTGGCCTGGTAGTTGGAAAACCCATCCTTAAGCCTTTGAGTCAACTTTGAGCGGAAAAGGCAGAGTGACTCATGCATTTCTGTTATTGCACCATCGTTTCCCTGAGACTTTTTGTTTAATGCACCAAAAGCACTCACCACATTATAAACGAAATGCAAGTAGGCTAAAGTTTAAGTTTCCTCTGCTTCAGAGCAAAAAATTTTTTGAATGACTTTCGCAGATGGTTCGCGCTTATCAAAGTAGCTTCAAAGCGAAAGAAGCAAGTTGATATGGCAGAGAATTTTAATTTCTAGTAAGAAATAGTCAAGTAAATTAAAACAAATATACAAATATCAAATTCCTGAATACTAAGTGCTCAATTGCATTTCAAAATTCAAAGCCTAAAGTAACGTTTCCAATAAACACCTCCGTATCAATCCCGAAAACAAAAGTTACACATTTCACCATTTTCAGCCAAAGTAAAAAGGGAAAGAAGTTATAAAATTGTCTACTTATTATCAGACAGAAAATTCCCTCCACTGTTCTTTGGGACAATTAACTTTCCGTACCTACAGTTCAACTTCACTCAATCGCTCAGTGTCACTCGAATCCCTTAATGAAACAAAATGATTGATTGAAAACTCCCCCCCCCTCCCCTCCCAAAAAAAATTTCCATTTTTTGGGAGGGAGGGAACAGATATTTATATAAATCCTGATTCCCAGGATAATGAATTAATGAATCGACGACTGGCAGCTTTTGAGTGATTTCCCTGATATTATTCTTTTGTACTGGTATAAAGTGCGAGCGCTGAGTGAATCAATAGCAGGCTTAGCAACTCAAAGTGAAGCGACGCAGTACTGGGATTGGGAAGCATTTCATTAAATTAAAGTGCTCCCGATGGTGCGCCTCTTTCGTCGCATACATTCGCAAAGAGAGAGAGAGGAAAAGAAAAATGGTATAAAATTAAGACCAAACTACAAATAATGAATAAGAAATTAAACGATTTATTTTTCAAAGGTAAATTTATTCCACTTGAATTGTGTTGTATGTCATCCGGCTCCATCGAAGGGGTCGATAACTGGTTCGTGTTCTGTTCTGGGAGAAAAATACAGATAAACCTACAGAATCAATGAAGCAATCAGCAGGAGCAAAACAATCCACCAGGGAGGTACAGGTGTTTGCAAAAAAAGCAGTAGTGTCTCTTTTCGTACTTTATCCTTTACTTCCTTGCAATATGGAGCAGTGACAGAGAATTGCCGCGGAGAATCCAATTTCCTAATTAATACAAGCAGGATACAATTTTTCTGGATGTACATTTTCCTATTCGAAGTTTTGTCTATTAGAACTGTTTGAATGTGACTGAATATTTGAGGAAGTTTACAGGGTGTTGCAAAGTCAAACAGAAAACGCAGTGTTCAGTTTTTCTTCACCCTAATAAAGGACTGCCTTTTAAAAGTGTTTGTAGTGAATTGGAGGATCTCTCTTGTGATTACTTAAATTAAGAGAAAATGGATTTCTTTTGTTCAATTTATAGACAAACAATCTGCACAGTCAATATAAACCGAACTTTCTTAAGAAATCGAATTAAAAAAAAAGAAAAAAAATTATATACAAAATGTTTGATAAAATTGACAAAATCAATTCATTTGTGGTTGTTCGAAATCATTTCCGAGGAAAAAGAGGGAAAAATAAAAAAAAGTGTAATTACAAACTTCCGTAATTTACTCATATAAATTCAATTTGGATTGCCAAACACTTCGACTTCAGACGGAAAAATGTTTACAATCGAATTTATCTTCTCAAATATTCCCAAATTCTTGAAAGTGAAATAATGTCTAGTGAGCCCCCGTAAACGAGGACAAAACAAATTGATTATTCACCACCAAACACTTAATATTTTACTTTCTACCACTTCAATCTAAAAAAAATTGCTATGCCAAATAAAAACTGTTGTAGTTGAACTAGTTTTCTGTCTTGACCTACAAAATTCTTATCATGAAATTTCTCTCACAGAAACAAGAAACTGGTTCAATCACTAAATGACCACGTAAATAAAAAAAATTTAAACAACGAAAATCAAAAAAAAAAAAAAATTAAACGGATAACGAAAAGCGTAAATATTTAAATCCATTTTTTGTTTAACACCACTCTTACGCTTTTATCTACGCACTCCGAAAACTATACAAGCGATTAGATGTTATGTCCATAAAACGCTCGTAAACGATTTTTCCACATCAACATCAAGTTCTCACTTAATTAACATAAAAACTGAGAAAAACACAGATTTCAATAAGTTTCTGTTGAACAATTCAGTTCCAATTTCTAAAACAAGTTTGCAAACAACTCTGTTGATAAATGTTAATTTATACGTCGGGCGCCATTTTCAACCAAATGCAGATGCACACGTTCTATCTCTAGCCAGAGATAATCAATTTTTTATTTGTATCTACCTTATAGAGTCCAGTTTTAGTTATAACTAGTAGTCTGGTCCAGACAAATGATTGTCACGCAATACTATTGCTTTTGTAATCCAAAGGGTTTTTTTTTCCTTTATCCAACCACTAAACACTCGTTAACATTTGATAGTTTTTTGTTTATATTAAAAACGCAATTATTCGTAACAGAGAAAAAAACACTTGCAAAAATAATATTTAAAACAATTAGCCTTGTTTCAATTAATTTATATAATTAACCACACATGCAAACACAGATGCTAATTTTTTTCAGTTGTCAAAACAAAACCATGAGCCAAGTGACAACGCTAAGGTCATTCAAAGTGTGCTCTTGAATTTATTATGAAGTACAAACTGCTTTTTTTTCCTTCCAGCACACACTATTTTCTTTTTTTTTCTTGATACTCAGATATAATTTCAATTATGCGATCGATCGGTTGGAATTTTTCACGTGCGTCAATATCGATATGAGAAGAAGACACATCCGTATTCGATAGCCGTTTATACCTTGATTTTGATTTTGATCCAACACAAAAGCGCGCTGCGGCGACAACCTTTCGTCAACTAAGACCGACCGCGTAAGATAAAGTGATATGATGGGCTGGTTGGTTTGTCGATTTTGAATTAAAGTTTCGTGGAAATGTTTAAGAATCGGTAGAGCTGTCTGTCTTACCGACACTCACACACACCACACGCCGCTCTTACAACGCAAACAAAACTGAAGTTAAGTGAGCAATTTGGTTACTACGGGAGCTTCCAAATATGAAGATATTTTTTTTTGCGATTTGAAATCTTTATCTTGGCGAGTGGGGTGACCAGTTGTACACAATTCAGAAATCGAAAGGAAAGCAAATTGTAGGTATAGTTAATGTTTTGAAAGACAAGATCCATGGTGAATAATTTACTAAGGGGAATTTTCACTATAAGTGTACATACAACAAAACATATAAATTGCTTAAAAAACAAGACCTAACTCTCTCTCAAACAAAATTCTCTAAAACTCTACGTTTTTACTATAGAAAAGAAATCCACTAATAATAAATAAATAAAATAAATAGAGTGGCACGACAGCTCTTGAAGAGTCAAGGCCTATGTGGCTTATACTCATCAACAATTCTTTGAGTGCGAGTGAAGAATTGAAAGGACCTACAATTTAAAGCCGGTTCCGAACGACAAAGTTGAGAAGCACATTTTTCATGACAGATGATACTCTTGTAAGTGTTGTCAGTTCTTCGCAAGAGGCAGTAGGTACTCATATAAGATGAAATAAAAACTTTATGGGCACAAAATCCACTCTTGATTTTTAATGCAGCACGCAGTTTTCTCCTATCCTCTTTCTCTCTCACTCTTTCAATTGATCACTCTTTCTCTCTCTCTCTTTTACTCCAATCACTTCCCTTTATAACCTAAGAACCTAAGATCATGCGACTAAGAGAATTCGAACATTTTTTGTCATCAATAAACATGAGTGCAACTATGTACATGGATTTACAAAAATAAACACACATACGCCACAGTGAACAACATATACAAAATGAAATTATTACACTTCAATTGAACTAAGAAATTAAAAACAGACCCTCTTCAATTATTCTTATGTCAATCGTTTACAAATATTGAATTTGAGTGCACTAAAACACTTGTATCCACTAAGTGCGCCACTAAAAGAGTACTCCATGATAAGAACACCCCACTTTTCACTACTTCAAACGATGGATAATTGCCATATCAAAATCATGAACTGGTAACACTAACACAAATGTATGACTCCCATCATTAATTTCAAGCCTAAGCAAGCCAAAAGAGAATCTCAACTTCGCACACGTTGTTTTTCTTTTTTATTATCGTATTTTTTTCATTAATGTGGTTAGCCAAATGCGATGCGATATTGGAATCTAGAGGTCAGACTCCGGCTAATGTATGAAATGTGTACGGATAGAAATTAAAAAAAAAATGTTTGCAGGTGAGAAAGTGCGTATTAAAATACTAATTCCATACATATCCATATCATACACAACCTACTGGTGGAATTTGAGACTCCAAATCCACCACGAGACCTCAAAAGACTTGACTTTGTGTAAGTTGCACCTTGCATGTTCATGTATCAATTACAGAGTGAGGGAGATGTCTTGGCTGTCGAAACCTATGAACGCCCAAGTGTGGAGACATTATGAAGGTAAGACGATAGTTTGAGGAAGGTCGGGTTGTGTGGTATACTGTCGGGCTTTGGCCACACAGCTTGAATAGTAGGACAGAAGATGGGTAAACATACATGCATGGAATTATTATGGGTCTATTAATTTACAGTTGCAGATGCAATTTGCTAGTTTTAAAAGAATTTATACTGCTCAAACAGTGAAGACAATTTTATAATGTTTTGGGTTTTTATCATCACAGTGAGAGTCAGCGGAATGTCTTCGAGCTAATTGTGACCAACACACGTAATATGGAGGTCGACAGAATTCTTTGAATCATCAATTTACATTCGATTTAAAGATGAAATTGACTGACTCATTTGCATTATTCAGATGTCTTTTTGTTACATAGAAAAAATCAAGTTTGTTTTCTTTTTTATAGACATGACAATCGATACTTAAGTTCTTCTTGTTGGATAAAAGAAATCCCATTGAAGAGCTTCAGGAAATTCCACAAGTTGCGTCATGTTGAATTTGACGATGAAAACAACGTCCAAGTAAAACAAAAAGATTTGGTCAATTATCATAGCTTTACAATTGAAGAACAACAATGCTTGGCCGTCTTGGAGTTCGAGTTTATCAGGAAGACCGAACCAGCAATACTAGGGCCAAGAAATTACAAATACCAATTCCATCAATGGAAGACTTCTGTGTTTTAAGCTCAGATACATGAATTGGTAACCACACACTCAAGCATAGTATTTCCACTAAAAATTAATATTTTTTAGCTCAACACCCATTTTTCAGAAAACGCCTCACAAAAATTACAAACACGCATACTGGACCTTTCGGAAAAATGTGTACGTCGATTCGTTCTCTTTGACGATCTACAGCGAAACATCAAAGTCCACCCAGTAAGCAATAACCAAAGCACCCTAGGCCTTTCGGCTGTTAAGACAGCGTCTTTCAAGTGTTCATTCATCATCATCGTCAAATTCAGAGCCAAGCCAAAAAAGCACACACAAGCGGAAATTTAATATTTTCAAGTTCATGGCGCACCACATCACTGCAGCCACATCTCCACACTCCGGCCCGCCACAGTCTTAAACTCCAACTCCAATCCACTTCCAACGAGAATAATATTTTCAAATGAACTTACAAGTAAATTCCATCGTTTTGGTCTGGCTTGTTGATGAGGATAGATGTCTTGTCTTCTGCGTGTGGCTTTTAATTTTATTTATATAGCCACTGGCGAGAGATGGCTATTGCCTTGAGCGGATTAATTAATTAAACGGCATTTCTGCGCAAAACAACATCACATGTTAGGGGAAAGAGTTCATTCACCGGTAATATGTGTTTGGATTGTCTTTGGTTATATTTTTACCACTTAACCTTTGCAAGAGGTGTTTTTCTTTCTTATTTGGAAGCAATTAGGGCAATCCGGTCATTGATGCCCATTTAACATTTTTATTAACATTTTATTCTCATTGAAACTATTGACCTTTTTTTGATTTGCATGTCAGAGAAATTATCAAATTTTTGAGGAGAAATAAAATAAACCAAAGTCATAAAATTAAATCAGACCTCGAGGCTGTTTTCTTTATTTCTTCAAAAAAGCGGGTGTGACAAAGTGACACTACTACAGTGGTTCGGTGTGAAGAGTTCCAATGTAAAATATACTTCATGGTTCCTGAATAATGAGAAGAATCTGGGGTTTCCCAGAAATGTTGTTCAACATTACTTCTGTGAAGATACTGAAAAAATTGAACATTCATGAGGTGCGATCAATGGACGTGCTTCAATTGAAATGGTCTAGAAGCGCATAATCATTATTGGGTATGCAATTAAATTGCAGATTTGAAAGCACAATCCGATATCTAATAATATATCACAGGAAGTTGGTATTACTTGTGGCGTTTATTGAGTGGTTCATTCCGCTTCAACATTTAACGATAGCTTCAAGGTTTAATATTGCCAATCTAAGATTTTATTTCAATTGAAAATTCTCGTGATTAGATAATAAAATGATTCATAATGAACTTGTTGCCAGTTTCTCAGAAATGCAAGTAACTTTCGAATACTATCGCAACTGGACTGTTATAAGAGTTTTATGGGACGGAATTGACAAAGACAAGGATGAGGAACCTACTCATTTCCCCTGTCAATATCTGGCACGCTGACACAAATGAACACAAAATTGTCAGGCAACTGTGTACATCTTCAATTCAATGATAGAGGTAACAGCCTGATGAATTTTATTTCAACCAACATTAGGACTCATATGTTTAAATTATTAAACAAAGCTTCGGTGTATGGTAAAGCAATGGTTCTACATTGACCTAATCAAATGGTTATAAGTAAATAGAGTGGCGAGACAGTTCTTGAAGAGCCAAGGCCTAAATGGCTTGCTCTCATCAACAATTCTCTGAGTGCGTGTGAAGAATTGAAGGCGCCTACAATTTAACGCCGATTGCAAACGGCACTTTTTTCATGACACATTGATACTCTTGGAAGTGTTATCAGTCCTTCGCAAGAGGCAGTACGCATGAAAGATGAAATAAATACTTTTATGGACACGAGTAGGATTCGAACCCACAACGCTCTGCTTAGCAGCCAACGCACATAACCACTAAGCCACGGACACTAAAAAAAGTGGTAATAAGACCAAATCTTTATTTCGTTAGTGTCATACATTTCTAAAATTCTAAAATTCATTTAATCATATTGCATTGAATTTCTGGTTTTGCTCCTGTCAACCGAGGTCTCAAAAGTAAGAAGTAGGCACTTTCATGTTTATGATCGATTAATATTTTGACCTCAACCTATTGACTTGCCCTTTACTTAATTAAATAATTTTGTCAAGTCAAATTATCAATTGAAACAAAAACAAATACAGAAGCATACGAGGTCTTGAAAACTCCCTTTAACGCTTTTCAATTGTTTTCAGTCTTGCAACCCAGTTTGGTAATTTTTTATTTTCTTTACTTTTTAATCAAATATCAGTTCAAGAAAAAAAAATAGAATTTCAATAGAAACTCGATTATTTACTTTCTTCGATATCAGTCAAGTGCAACACACGCCAAGTCTGTGACATAATAAACTTTTTTAACTGCTTTTGTCGGCCGCTGTAGAGCGCATACGAGTTAATAAAATCCAGACAAACGAAAAATAAATGTCGATACGATGAAAATGTCTTGTGTGTAGTGTTGTTCATTCATTCATGTGCTTAAACTAAATTTTATTGAACTTTTCGAAAGCAGGTACCTACGACAAAATAAAATACTCAAATATCGAATTAGTTTGAACTGGATTTCGGTTTTGTTTTTTTTTTTTTGTATTTGTTTATCTTAAGTGACCCAAAAAGGAAAAAAAATAACATTTAGCACATTATGCAGAATTTAATTAGTACGTATGTATGAATATTTTTAAATGTCATTGAGTCAAGTTTGATTGAACTGACAGCTCTAGATGGAGATGAATGATTGATAAAACTGACGAATCATTTTATATGATTGTCATCATATCAACAGTGTTGCCAACTGCAAGATTTTTAAATATAACGTTCAAGGTTTTCTTTCATTTTGACTTTTTCAGGAATCTCTTCGAAAAACCTTGAAATGCCTCTAACGATTTCCGTTAATGGGAAGCATTGTATGTCATTGGGAAACGTGGAGTGAGTACTTGCATTGACAATTTAGTTAAGGGGTTCACTGACTTCAGCAACGCTAAGGGTCTGACGAAAGGTTGACCCTAGTTTAAATTTTGATGGATTTTACGTTTTTTGAGTTTTATGTTGCCCTTAGAATGCCTGCTTGCCATTTTTATTGTTCGCTAGTGCGTAGAAAAAAGGAACAAAAATTAGAAATAAACAAATTTCTTTGCGGTAGACCGCATACACTCTACCGTATCCCCTTAACACGCCCCTCCCCCTCGATCGAAGAAAATAAAAATCATTTTATATGCAAATTACTCAAATAAAAATAGAAGAAGAAGAAAAGTCACTTGTCAGCTGAATATTCCATGAAGGAAATTCATTGCTGGTGCAAATGCAAATTGCAAAATCCTAATTTGGGATGCGGTAATAGCAAGCAATAATATCACATGGCTCTGGCTCTGGCTCTAACTCTGAATCTATAGCTGATGTGGTTGTTATTTGTTTGGGTGAGGGGAAAAATCTAGTTCCTATAGAAAATTCATCCTGCAGCTTTTCTTGAAGGCTCAAACACACAATATTCCTACTATAGCTAGAGGAACATAATACTATATTATGAGTATGACTAGGAATTTCTAATAGATAAACCTTTTGAGAACCTGATAGCCTTGTCAGGATGGGATAGAAGTTATTCATGTACATACCTACTACCTACTAGATATTCACTTTAAGTCATGTGTCATACATTTCTAAACACTTGATGTTGATATGGACCAGGAGAATTAAGAGAGATAGAGAGACATTTAGAGTTACTAAACAAACTAGCCTCTTTTCCTGCCCCACCTGATCCTAACTATGCGATGGCGCTGAGAATTTTATTTAAATATTGTTCCTTGGTCTTGTTGTTGAATGTGAAACGTGTTGTCTTTCAAAAGTGAGTAAGCAAATGGGATACAATAAAATTGTTGAATGAAGTTACTAGTTCAAGCTTTCGAGAGTGAATATATTTATCTCGAAAGAAATTGAAAACAAAGAAATAAATAAACAAAAAGTCTCGTTTTCGCATTCGAATGTAGGTAAGTTTAAAGATTTACTGGACAAATAAACGAGATTTTGACGATTTCAATTGTCAAATAACGTAACTAAAGGTGAACCTCTAGAAGGTTGTGTTCTAGGGCCTTGCGAACATTTCTATACAAATGAACAAGGCTATATCCCAAATAACAATCAAATATCAAAACAACCCCACTGTATGATGAAAGATATGCCTTTAATGATGCAATATACCTACGCATCCTTGTGAGCCTGGACTCTATTGTGAGTAAGGATTCAGGTTTCTGATTGTGGGAACATTGTTGTTAGACTTAACAAAAATATGCAGCTACATAACACAGCCTATTGGAGGAGTTTAGGAGGGGGGGGGGGGGTATCAGTTATTTTTAATTATAAATAATACGTTTTATCCTCAATTCCACTATTTGTTACTTATACAATTTTGTGATTAAGTAGACTTAGTCACCTCATTAAAATAGATGTAAATCCAATTAAAATGAGAATTTTACATTTTTTTTATATTTCTGAAGACCGCAAATCCCCAAAATCATACTGTTTTGTAAATTAATAAGCTAGTAAGAGGCTTTTATGTCAATTTCGAGAGGGTTTCATCAAATGTTTGACATCAAATTGTTGCTATAACCCACTCCAAAATGCCACAAAAAACTTAAAACTCCATTAGGACCACTTTGAATAGACTTAAAAGGATTAATCAATAAATTATTTAGAGACAAAAAAATATAAAAATAATAATAAGAGTTTAACAAGAAACTTTTGTCCAGCGCCAACACTCAGATTTTCACAATTTGCTTAAGGATATTGCGATACAACTTTTTAAGATTTTAATGGACCCCCAAAATGGGTTTCATTTAATCAGGGTAAGGTTAAAATACATACCCAACTAAATAAAGCCTCTGGAGACGGCTAAAAGTGTATGGAATAAAATGGGTCATCAACATGGTGGGTCGTTTTGGTCGATGGTCGTCAGTCGATGACACCACGAAAGATTCCTATCGATATGGGCTATTAACTCTTTTTAACAACTTTTTGATCACTCTCTAGCTCGATATACTTAGCTTTGTATATACAATAAAGTGGACAGAAAAAGATGAAGACGGAAAAAAGGTTAAGAAAGTTTGTTTTTCCCCACTGACTAAAAGTTTTGGTTTTTATTTTTGGATTTTCTTTCGTTGATGGATATTGCAGAGGAAGTGAAAGAGAGAGAGGCTTTCTTAATGTAATTGAAGTTATATTTAAGTGAAATTTTTCTATAGCACGAAAAAAGGATTCTATACAAATTTATTTTTGCTTTTAGTTTTTTTTCAGTTTGTTTTGGCTGTGTTATTCTTATTTCGAGCGTGAAAATGCTTTCCTGTCGATGTTGAAGCTTTAGGCAGTTGACCTATAAAAGAATATCCCTCTGGGACAAATTAAAAAAAAATTGTTTGTTTTCAGGGGAAATATATTTTAATTGTATTCACAGAGTTACAAATTAATACAGAAAAAAATTGGGGTAGGAAACTTTTAAGAGATTTTATTGTGTCCTCTAAAACAGGAAAACATCAAGGTGTGAAATTTGAAGAGGTCTATATAATAATTCAAAAGCAGAGAGTTGATGGGAAGCCTCAAAGATCGTGAAAAGCCTCAAACGGTCTAAGAAATCTTTAGAGCTTCTTAACCCCTTTAGTTTCTCAGTTTGAAGTAAAAAGTATATATTTTTTTAATTCGTTGATTAAAGGGTTTTCGGGATTTATTAAATCTTTAGCCAGTAAGTCAAAATGACAAAAATACCTGCTATCAACGATAGTCGATACCCCAAAACATCTCTTCTGTTACAGCTGCATACAATACACAAAAAAAAAAAACTGTTAATATTCTCGAAATACAACATTTATTAGTAGTTTATTTAATATTTAATTATTATAATTATATTTATACATAATTATTTTATGTTTGTTCTAAGGTTACTTCTTGTAATACAAAAAGATTAGATTCTCTTACATTTGGCACTTAAACTAAAATTAAATACCCGCTTCTATTACACTTTAATTGTATCAAGATGTAATACCCGCTTGTTTTACATTTAATACAAGTCGGTGTTAACTATTAAGTTTAATATTTAATACCGAGTACCGACTTGTATTAAATTTTAATACCCTTGCATTGATTATAATAGTAATACGATTTTAAACCCTTTTAATACCCTATAATTGAAATGTAATACCCGTTTGCATTACATTTTAATATCCTTAAATTTAAGTTAAAAAAAATCCACTTGCATTTGCATTACTGTCTACTATTTGCCTGTAGAGTCATTCCAAATAAATCAATATGGAGTGCGGCTCCTTCCTTAAAGATCGGAATTAAAAAATAAAAGAGACAAGTAGAAATTGAATATTCTGTAGCTAATTATGGGAATATTCTGCTTTCCGGTAAGTAAAAAGTTTAAGGCAATAAGATCTTATTTGACTTCGATATCTACTATACAGGAAAAGGAGTTTTTTTCAACAAGTGGGGATTTATTACCCCTCCTTTAATCGAAATATTTAAAGAGATCATTAGAGCAGACACGTACATTCAAGGTTTTTCATCATAAATGCTCCTAATAAATAGGAACAGCGAGGTAAGTAACTTGTAAAGAACTTGTAAACTTGTAAGTATGAAACTGTTATCTTCGACCGCTCAGGGTCCGAAGTCTCAAGAGAAAAGGAGAGAAAACTTCGAAAAATACCAAACACAAGCTAATAACTTTCGAAGAGGTTATTAAAAAAATAGAAACATTACTTTTAAATACACTGCCGCTCATCTGAATAGGTTCACTTATTTCCCACTTTACTGTTGGACTCTCTTTATATAAAGGGTGATTCACGAATGTTGAGCCAAAAAGTCGAGACAAGAAAAAAATGTATGGGAGGGGGGTATATTTCCCGTCGTTTAGTCGGGAGGGGCAATTTTCTAAAAAGTTGACTTAATTAACAAAAGAAAATTATTCAAAGCCAAACACTTCTTCTTTAATTATAATTTAAAAAAACATGTTTTAAGGAATATATTTTGAAATATTAATTTTCAAACTCAAATTTTGAAAAAAAAAATGTTGAACTAAGTTTTTTCAAAATTTAATGTAATTAAGTGCTAATTTTTTTCTCAAAATTCAATGCTGTCATTAATTTTTAGTCAAAACCTGAAAATCGAATGCAGAAGTTCTACCTCGTTTTGAAGATTTTAAAATAGAGCCAAAGCCAATTTTTTCTAATAAAAACCTTTTTTATTATTTTTATGTGGCTATTTGCAGTTTATTAGATTTTTATATTTTTCTGCTCTTGTTATATATGTATGTAACCCACGAAATATTAAAATCTAACCCAAAATTTTTAACCGTGTAAAGATTTTTGGAATGTGAGCTTGATATTTTCCAAACTATCTTAAAAACTACAAACTACTGAACTTTTCAACTCTTAAACTTCATTAAACCTTCAATTTGTATGTAAAACAATTTCAAAAACCCAACTTGAAAAAAAAATCAACGTAAGAAAAAAAATGATTTGTAGATCAGTTTTTCGGAATGCCAGGTTTTATGTTTTAGAAAAACGGATAAAAAATGAGCAAAGTATAAAAAAAAAAAATCTTATCGAAAATGTTTAGGGTGCTCCCTTTGGAATCAGTTAATCTTTTGCATTTTTTGTAAAGCTTAAGCCATTAAAACCAAGAATCATCCTTCAAAAGGTCAAGTCTCCAAAACGTGCCCCTGATGACAAACTTTCGGAAAAAGATGATGAAGACGATGAACCCCAATTTCGTGGGGACTGACGGTGCTCTATTGTTGGTGGTAAATTAACTTAAAAATAATAATTCTTTTCAGCTTCTGATAAAATGTTATTTAAGACAAAATGTTATAAAGGCAAAAAATAGATACCCTCGAAATACCATCATTGCTCATTTGCTTAATGTTGGGTAATAATCCATTAGTTGGGCTATATATAAAATAGAAACGTGTAGAAGGCCTAAAATGCTCATCTAATTACTCAAAGGTTTGTCGAAATCGTTTTGTTTCTTTTTTGTCGTCCGTCTCGGTTTTATTTATTTTTTGCTTAGGTCAAAGATTTCGTAAATGATACACTTCAACCGATTTGACTGTTGACCAGTCCGTCAGGTTATGTGGCTTGCCCCCAATCATCAGACATAAAAACTAATTACTCAAAAAAAAAAACACAAAGTACTAATTTAATGTTTCGTAAAGTCAAGTGATGCATTAGTTGATACTTTTGTCACTCGCAAAAACAAAAGAAGAAAAAAGAAATAAAATTAAATACAAACATTCAAGACGGCTTTAAGAGTATTTATTTTTTATTTTTGTGGAACATTTTTTTAGTATTTTTTTTTTCTTGCTTGGGGATGCGATGTTATATTTCCTCATCGTGTAAGCATCATCAATTATAATTCGTGAGAGAATTTACAAATGTTGTTTCAATGATTAAATGTGTTTCTGTTTATATAAACATATATACTTGGTCTCAAGCGGGATTTGCATCAAACGAAGAACCCTGAAGGTTTAAAGAGCTTAAAAAGTAGCCTAGACGAGAGGATTACGGTTGTGGATGTTTTTGGGATTTGGATTATAAAAAGGCAATCGTAAAACTTCATCTGTAAAAAAATGGCAGTTGACTGTGAAAAGAATACAACACCCTCAGCTGATACTTGTTAAAATCGCTAAGTTGATGCTTTTAAATCAGCTGACACTAAAGTTTCACTTATTAATAGTGAAAATAAATAAACACAAGTATATTCACTCCTTTACCGATTTTCAGTTCAAATAGCAAGTAAGGCTCAAACATCTCCTGCTGCGCTCAAAATTGCAATAATGATTGATTGACACCGTTGGATAGACTGGCTATATTGCAATCTCTTAGCTGCATCTGGCTATTCTAAGTGTCTCATTGCTTGTCATTAACCATCTGCCGGTCGTCCGTCGGGTATGGTAAACCAACTTGGTCAGTCGGTATATCGACACCGATTGCTTTTAGTGTATAAGCAAATTGCCCGCGAAGGGCGTCAAATCCAACATATAAGCAAAACTATAATTATTGCAAAATATCTCTTTGCGTTTTATTTAGTCATAAGCACTTACAACACAAGAGCAAAATGAAAATATATTCTGACATTAATTCTAAAATTAAATAAGAAAAACTACTATTCGTTGCTATTTTTACATCACTCGCAGGTGCAAATTGGTCATCTTTTCTTCATGAATTCGTTCGCATTATATGTTTTGCATGAAAAAAAGGTTTTCAACGTCCCTCAGCGTCAACAACGCTTATTAGACTAAAAATAAAAATAAATAAAATTTCAATGTTCGTACACGCGGGCCTATTGTTTTCTTTGATGAATAAAATAGTCATGAACTAGCAATCCATTGTATTGATTCTATCTCAATTGTTTTGTTGAAACTGTTTGTTTATTAAAGTCAAAGTAATAACTCAAGACTTTTGGATCTTTTGTGATGCGAAATTTGACGAGGATTGATTGGCGATTAGTTTAGCTTAGGCAATGTTGTATTCAACATTTCGAAATATGTAGTAATTTTGTCAAAACATTTATCAACAAGTTCCGGAAGATCATGTAAATTTGTCTGTTTTTGTTTTATGTTTTCAAATAAATCATCTTTAGTCTTCAGGTGTGACAATGGTTTCTTTAAAAATTGGTTGAGTCATTTACCTTGAGGAGTGTTAAATCTTTCACACCTGACAATCGATAGTTAAACGGCTTATCATGTAGAATCTACGTAGTATTGATGTGAGATTAATATAAGGAAACAAATCGCTTTCAATTGATTTCGTTCTTGTCGGAAAAAGGGTATAGATTAGAATTTTTTTTCGTTTTTACTTGCGACATACCTATATAAGTTTTGAAATCGTAAAAAAAAGTTGAGATTTTGATCAAATACGATGATAGAGAAGTCGAAAAAAATGGGTCCGGGCGATTCCGTCCGTCTGTCTGTCTGTAAACGCACCTAAAGCCTTAATCACTGGTCCGATTGACTTCAAACTTGAAAATTAGGGGTTTCGTGGGTCGTTTTTTGATATTTTTTTAACTCATTGATTTTTTCAAAAAAACATGCTATGAATTGAATCTTGTTTAAAATCAAATTTTGCAATCGATATAGGTATTTTTGTTTGCTATCGATAGAGCTTTTGAATTAAAGGAGTCGATTAAAACTCGAAATGGAGGAAAGAATAGTGCCACACATTTACTTTTGAATTGATTTATTTCGACTATTTTGAATAATATGATTTCCTGTTCTTGACAGATTCTTTTTTTTCAATTTAAGAACAATCTGTCCAGATTAATGGAATAACTCCCAGTATCGACTAAATTAAATAGGCTTCCAGTTTTCTAACGAAACGAAAAATGATTCCTCCTCGGATTACTGCTAAAAGACTCTCAAAAATCACTTCCTAAACTTCACTTCTCAATTATCAGTGATATTTTGACATTTGATCTGAAACAACTTCAGCTTCCAGCAACTTATTTCTGTTTTACTGTAATTTCAAACAAAAAAATTACAACAATCTCTCTCCCATAAATCAATTGGTATCGATTTACAATTTACATTACACAAAACATGATTTTGAGGTTCCTTGAGTCCATCAACATTGTCGTCTTGTTGTTGTCTTTGTCGACGAGTGACGACCGACACGTTTTCATCTCCTCTCGGGACTCGGGACACGTAATGGTCTCATTTATCATCAAGTAATTTCTTGTGTTTTTTTATCATTGTCACTTAACTTTTCCTCGGTTTCACAAAACATAAACCAAAGCATTGATTAAATATGCAAGCGGGCCCGCAAAAAATAACCATTCAAAAAAGAGATATAGGAAAAAACAGACGCCCTAAATTTTCGGACCTTCAAATTAATCATCACCACACTTCCACACTAATGGCGTTATTTTATGAGAATAAAATTGGACACATACTCATAAACCGCATTAAAACGTTTATTTTTTTTATCAGATACAAGTAATCACAAATAAAATATGATTTTTGCCGGAACTTCCGTTTTATGAAGAGAGAAATGAGGCACATCGCACACAGATGTTTAGGTTATTAAAGTTGGTACGTGTACTCATGTAGATTCTATATATGTGTGATTGCAATGAATAGATTTTTTTTTTAAAGAAGGGCCAAGGATGAATTTATTTACTCGGGATTCGAGTAGGTATGATACGAAGTACGGATGAATTAAGTAAGTGGATTAAATTGTGTGGATCGAAAATGTTATCGAGTGAGACGTCAGACGTTGAGCACTAGTAGCTTATCGGGTTTTTGAAGAGCTTTTGTCGTGTGGTAGTCGATTTTGTTTGAGAGGATTAAAGAAGTGAAATGGAAAAGTAGGTCATACTCGTCAATTGAGGCAAGCAGGGAGTTAGGGGCGTAGATCTGCGTACTCCAGGTTATACAAGGACTTTCAAATAACATTTATTCAAAAAACTCAAATACGTACTTTCGATTGCATCAAACCCGAAATTCACACTGAAAGTCGCACAAAGAAAAGATTAGAAAAAATATGAGTGCGACTAACTTCCCAGAGTAGAAAAATACGCAAAAACATTAGTTGTTTTGTAAAATTTCCAGCCGATACATCCCGTTGTAATTGTGCACTCATAATGTTTTTCCTTATAACCACGAAAATAAATCCGCTTAAACTAATTTTCAATTGTTTATAATAAATTATTAACAAATAATATATTTTATTAAATTGGTAAATAAGATTTTTTGCACTATTGTTGAAATTATTGCAGAAATTATCATAATTTTCATTATATTAGGGTTGTCTTAGTTTTTTGATTGCAATTAAAAAACCGCTAAGCGGATTTCGATCAAAACTTAATCAGCTCTCAACAAGATAATACCGCGTCGAATGAGACCAATTTCAGATAATCGAGCCAAAAAAACGTAACCCACATACGTACATACGAACATACATAAACACACACACAGACATCATCATAAAAAAGAGTTGATTCGGATTCTAGAGACCTCGAAACATGGAGATAAGCAAACATTGGAGATTCATAAAATCGGCCCCATTACAATAACTTCCTCTGGGAAGTTAATAAAAACTCAATCTCCATAATAAAGTATTTTCAGTGAAAGCACAGGTGCCTACCCGCAGACTTTTAATACCACCAAATGGTTTCTATTTTTGTATTGAATTCGGTCATATATTCAAAAATTATACGAGAACATTGCATTGAGGGTTATTTATTTACTCTAAGCACACAGAGAACCCATCGAAAATATTTGAACAAGTCGAAAGACTCGTAGCTCGCGGGCTTACAAATCAACATCCATAAGATACTGCCAATTGTATCTTATGGATGTGAACTTTTCAAAGATCCTGATTCTCAGTCACTTCAAAAGTTGAAAGTAGCATTTAACGCAATTGCCAGATTTGTTTTCAACGATCGCAGATACGATCATATCTCGTCTTTTACTCGTCAACTTTTTGGATGTAACTTAGAAGCTTATTTCAAGTATCGATGTTGTTCTTTTGTCTTCAGATTAATTGTTAACAAGACCCCAAGCTACCTATTTAATAAACTTAGTTTCTATTCAACAAATCGTTCTATTCTATTGCGCTCTATGTATACTTCGTTGACATCTCGCAAGTAATTTTTCGTATATGCTGTCAGACTGTGGAATAATCTTCCCAGTCATATGAGGTCTAGAGTCGGAAACAGAAGGTTTCATGAACACAGAAGGTTTCATGAACTTTGAACTGATTATCTTTCCTCTTCACTTTTTATTTTACATTGTAATAGTGATTGCTTTTGAGTTTTTAATTATTAATTTTAATTTAATTTTTAATTTTAATTTGTTTTATTATGTAAATTTTGATTTAACAATTAATATTATAATATTACACTGTACAGCTGTCTCATTTCTCAATAAATATCAAAATATCAAATATAAATAATTGAAAGGACACCAATACAACCAATGAAATTGTATATTGTGACCTGAATTAGGTAATATATACAGGGTGATTATCATAAGGTGTCACAAAAGGCTAGGATGTGTAGGATGGACTTAGACAAAAACAAATCCTATAGGGGGGTCTATCTCTCTCCGTTTAGGCGGGAGGGGCAGTTTCCAAAAATCACTTAAAACATAATGCAGAAAAATCTAAAAATTCATTTTATTTCTTTATATTGACTGGCAGAATTGCTAGTTTGCCAATTTAAAATATTCTACGAGGATCAGAGGTGCCCCATATATTTTATAAAATTTATTTTTTAATTGGAGGGTATCACGCCCCCTCAGTTGAAAATCATAAATTTCATATTTTATTCTACTGTGCTCCATATAATTTAAATTAATAATGTAAAAGTAGGCGGCTACCACGCCCCCTAACTGAAAAATTTCAAATTTTCGATTTTTTCCTTTGTATGTACTTCATGACCTATCACTGTGCTCAATTTCTTGATTCTACTGCACTCTAAAGTGCTCCATATAATTTAAATTAATAATGTAAAAATAGGCGGCTACCACGCCCCCTGACTGAAAAATTTCAATTTTCGATTTTTTCCTTTGTATGTACTTCATGACCTATGACTGTGCCAAATTTCAAGTTTCTAGGGCAACGGGAAGTGCTTCATAATTTTGATGATCCGTCAGTGAGTGAGTGAATCAGTCAGTCAGTCAGTCAGTCAGTTACGGTTTTCGTTATTTTTGGAACATTGTATCTTAGAAACTACTTATGCGAAATATCTGAAATTTACTGAGGTACTTCTTATTGACTAGCTTAACAAAGAATGTGAAAATTTTGGCTTCTTTGGTATAGAAGTAAGAGGGGTGTGGAAAATGCCCTGAGTTGTTTCCTGTAAATAAGGGTGTAGTGCCAAAGTTGCTAAAGAACTTGGCTACCGTGTCCCTTGATAAAGTCACAAAGTACTGCATTAACAATTCATTCATTGGAAACACATCATCACACTACTTACACTTTACATACCTAGTAGACGAAAAATGAAATCACAAAATGAGCAAACAAATGTTCTTGAATCTTGAAATAAAAAAAATAAGAAATTATGTACCTACACACGCATGTTTAGATAAGAAAAGAACGTAGTTTTTATTTATTTGGTTTTTAAACATTTTTTGTTTTTTAAACTAAAGCTTATTGTTAAATTTGTTCGATATGATCCCCATTTAGCAGAAGAAAGATTAAAGCGTCTCCTTATGCTGAACATAAATTAATACCTGGGACCTCCTCTTCCTATCGAAAGGTCACGAAAATGTTCATCAAGCCAGTTCCTTGCTTACAGCCCCGCTATAGTGTGCTGTAGCTCCATCTTGCTGGTAGATTTAACTGTCTTCTATGGCCAAAGGAACGTTGTCATTTAAATCGGACAGAAGGTCTCGTAGAAACTGCAGACTTGAATCTCCAGTTATTGATGAATTCAGGAACCTTGATCCAATAACTGTTCGTCCAACAATACCAAGTCAAACATAACAGCTAAAGCGCAAAGCCCAAGAAACAAAAATTTCTCACAATTTAAATATATGACCAAATTCCCATTATCAACAGCTAAAGCTTTGTTAGTACAATGATGTAAATTGTAGAAATTTTTACTCCATCTCTGGTAAACTGGACATCCAGAATTTCCTTCCAAAGTAATTACGCTCAGTTTAATTCCGTAGCAATAATGTTCTACAAAATGCAACTCTTAATAACTTATCGTTTGCGATAAGCTCATGAACTGGTGTAGTGTGGTACGGGTAAAAATTCTCAACATGAAGCATAGTAACTATCCTCCTTGTGTTAAGTTAGGGACCACGTCTTTCCTCTATGTGTACTGGTGCAGAAGATGATGAATTTTCTCCCCCGAGGTGCTCCAGTACTCCGTGGTCACGTTGATGGATTCTTGAAAATATCCTAATACTTGCGAACTTCCTACTAGAATACATTCCATCATCGTAGAGTCTTTGCGCTCACCGTCTTCGACCATGAGCCATACCGCAGCAGTAATGCATATCAGTTAATTCAAGATTGGAGTAATATGACATCGTGACAGTTGACGACTCGTTCGACTATTATAACAAAATGTTCTTGCAATTTATTTGTTTTTAGGTAGCACATATTTTGATTTCGTTTAAACAATTGCGGAATGTTATTAACTTGACCTTAACAGGTACAACCGGCCGTCAAGCCGACCCCATTATAATAAAAAAAAAAATGGCAGATCAAAGGGCACGGTAGTGCCCAGCCAAGTTCTAGCACTACTCCCTTTTTACAGGATCGAACTCAAACACATTTTTAACCCTCCATAACTTGTGAGCCCATGGAGTTAGAAGCTTTAAATTTGAATTTCGTATTAACTTCATGGGCACAAAGGCCCTGTAAAAAAAATAATTTTGTAGAACCACTACTTCCTGAGATATTGGCCAGTAAAAATTTCAAAAACCGTAATTGACTGACTGACTGACTCACTGACTGGCTGATCATCAAAATTATGAAGCACTTCTAACAATAGCAGAATCTTGAAATTTGGTACAATGGTAGGTTTTCAGCTGTATACAAAGGAAAAAATCGAAAATTTCAATTTTCTCATTCAGGGGGCGTGGTATCCGCCCACTTTCTAAAACTGGTCGTAGGATCTTGAAATTCGGAAGTCTGATAGGGTTTTGGTTGAATATAAGAAAAATGTAAGTAAAATATTTTAGTTTCATTTATGGGCGTGGTTTCCGCCCACTATCTTAAAACGGTAGTAGGATGTGGAAATTTAGAATTCTTGTAAGGTTTTGGTTCAATAACATGAAAAAAATTAGAAAAAAAATCTATTTTCATTTAGGGGCGCGGTATCCGCCCACTTTGTTAAAATGCTCGAAAACGTTTAAATTCGAAATTTTGATAGGGTTTGGGTTGAGTAAAAGAGAAAATAGGTATATGTACAAAATTATAGTTTTATTACAGGGGCGTGACTGCCACCCACTTTCTTTAAATGGTCATAGGTTAAAATATAGAATTCTGGTTTGTTTAACTTCATAAAACTCCATGAGTAACTTTCCTTAGTGGTTTCACAATGGACACTTGATATCTAAATGTGACATCTAGACAGCCACTCTAACCTAACCTACCTATTATTTATTTATAAATTGGCAGAGAAATTTTACTGTTAGTTTGCAAATTGCTAGCTTATTAAGTTATTTCGAAGTTCATGCTTTCATAAAGAAAAAAAAAACTTTGCAAAAAGATGTGAGATCAGAACAAAAACATAAAATGTAAAAAAAAGAGCCAAGTTCTCTTATGTGCGAACAGCACTGTGTAAAAAGTTAGCCACCAAAAGTAATGAGATCTAAAAGAACGCCAAGTTCTTACATGTAAAAGTGTTATATTGAATATTTTAAATCATAGAAGATAATACAACGATATTAAAAGAAAACAGAAAATAGTTGGGATGAAAATTTACAAGTGCACTTGGCAAGTTTTCTTTTGAAGCGTGATTAATAACATTTTAAAACTTGAACAGTGAACTTGTAAATTTTCATCCCAACTATTTTCTATTTTCTTTTAATATTGTTGTATTATCTTCTATGATTTAAAATATTCAATATAACACTTTTACATGTAAGAACTTGGCGTTCTTTTAGATCTCATTACTTTTGGTGGCTAACTTTTTACACAGTGCTGTTCGCACATAAGAGAACTTGGCTCTTTTTTTTACATTTTATGTTTTTGTTCTGATCAATTTTAACCCAATGCTCTCACGCAGGTTTTTCGCAATGAAAAAATGTGTGAAATATGGTTAATCCTGTACTTTGGCACTTTATTCTATATGCTAAAAGGACTGATAATAAAAAAAAATAGCAAAAATAAAGTTGATTCTTTTATTCTAGAATTTAACTAAGAATCCAATAACGTAAAAAGTAAAAACAAAAATGAAAGGTTTTTCTTAGAAAAAAGTAGTTTAATGGTTATTTTTGATTTTTGAAAAAAAAACTACAAAACATTTTGACATCCTTTTTGTTGTATTCCATCAATCAATAAGAGCATTAAATAAATAGAGCGGTGCGACAGCTGAATAGCTAAGGCCTAAGTGGCTTACAATCATCAGCAATTCTCTCAGTGCGTGTGAAGAATTGAGGGGACCTACAATTTAACACCGATTCTGAACGGCAAAGTTGAGTAGCACTTTTTCATGGCAGATTGATACTCTTGAAAGTTTTGTCAGTTCTTCGCAAGAGGCAGTACCCGTGAAAGATGAAATACAAACTTAATGGACACGAGTAGGGTTCGAACCCACAACGTTTTGCGCAACAGTAAAAGCCAAAGCAAATAACCACTACGCCACGGGCACAACTACTACTATACTATATTAATAGAAGCATTATTAGCGACAAAAAATTAATACTAACCCGGCGGCTACACGAGCAAGTTCTGGCTAGCAAGTTGGCATACAATCAAATATTTTACTCACACATTCAAACTTTTAGTACTTGCTTTAGTACTGGTAGGTCAACTGGCTAGCAAATTTTCCAGCCAGTAAAACGAGCAAGTAAATCGGCAAGTAATTTGACAGGTTTTGCCAAATATATCAAAATGAACAAAATTAAATTAGAAAATTAGTTGAAACGAGGATTTTTATTTCTATTTTTGCTGGCGACATCTTGGAAATTCAGAATTGGATGTTAAAAGCAGGTAAGCTTGTAAAAAATATGTGAACTTGCTGGCAAGTTGACTAGCAAGTTTTTTGCCACCTACGTCACACCAAGTACACCGATAGAGATTTGACAAATAATATATATACGCTACTTGCCGGCCAGAACTTGCTCGTGTGGCCGCAGGGTAAATTACTTGCAATTTTGAAAAAAATGTTGTTTAAAACGAAAAATTTATGTTTACAAAATTTGACTTTTAAAATTAACTTTTCAAAAACTATTGATTCGAACAACTGAATGCCATAGCATAACTCTGTAAGTATTACCGTTATTTTGTAATGTTTTTTCCTGTTTACAGTGATTTTTGTTTTTGTTTTTTTTGAAAATTTTCCCTCCCGCATTAACGGAGGGAAATAAACTCCCTCCCATACGATTTTTGGCTTGTTTAAGTCTAACCTACACACCCAAGCCCTTTAAGACACCTTCTGCAAATCACCCTGTATATTTGTTTATCGTTTTCTATCAGGCGCCATTTTACAACAAAAACGAAGGAAAATAATAAATAAATGTTCGCCCAATTCGCTCAAGGATATAAATTGAACTTGTTAATGTGGGGTCACTTTGTTACAATATAGGGAAATTTCAGACACCTGCGGGACTGTTTACAGGAACTCACAAAACACTGCTGTCAGGGGTAATTCATTATTAAAAGTGTTGTACATGTGCTGTAAGGGGGACAAAAGCAGCAGAACTGAATGTTTGTTGTTTGGAGCAATTTTCAGCCTCCCTCCCTGCCTAAATACCAAACGGATGTAGGGTGGTTTATAATGCGTGTTTTTGTATTTTCGGAAGATTAATGAAGCCCAAACATTGTTTTCTTTTCATAGAAAGTCGTTTTTATGGACGAAACTAACAAAGGATTCTGATATAATTATCCGCATGAAAATGTTTTGTGGCATATTGCACCTTTGTTTAGTTTAGATGTCGACTTTTTTGTACAAGTTTCTGTGACATTGACATCAATTTGGGATTAGTTCCACGTTGCTTTTCTTTATTTTGAAAGAGGTCAGTTATTATCTAGGGTAAAGGTGTCAACAATGGATCACTTTTTACTTCTTGGGCTGTTAAGCTCGCATTTATCATAGTAGCCATGAAAATTTTTTTCCACAGCTTTTTCAATATATATTCTTTAGTTTGAGCACAAAATTTCAAAACCTTTTAATTTGGAAAAAATTAAAAAAAATGTTTTTAAAATATCTTACCACATGATTCACTGTGTACTCTGGGTGTACACAGTGAATCAGTGACTGGTACACAGTGAATCAGGGATTTAAAAACAGATTTTAATTTATTAATTAAGTATTAATTTATTAATATTTATTTTTATATTTATTATTCATGTTTTATTTAAAGATAAGAAACTAAACAAAAATAAATACTCTCCATTTATAACAAAAAAAAATAAATAAAACTCTTCATGTGTACTAAAAAAATCACAAAACGTTATTAGCTTAAAATAAAGAAAAAAATTAAATAAAAAAGCAATTCAGTTGATTACAATGGATAGCTTTCTGGTGCGAACATTCATGTTAGACAAATCAACAGAAAATAAAAAATTTGATTTTTTGAGTCTTGATTCAGTGATTCACTGTGTACCTTTTTCAATTGATCCACTGTGTACCATGTTGCCATTTTAACAAAAATACATTAAAATTATGTATAATATTTCACATTAGTTAACAAGTTGACACAAATTATTAAGTCTATGTAAGCAGAAATACAAATATTATACTCAAATGAAGTTACGATGCACTGTCATTTAATAAGAAGAAAAGCAAATAGAAAACAAAAAACTACTTAGCAATGCAGAAAACACAAAAACATGAAAAAAATCTACTTCGATCAAGGGATTTCGCAGATTGATGGTTTGAAGGGAGGAAGTGTACAGGGGTGTTCTTTTCTCTTTTTCAGATGTTTTATAAAATAAGAATATACAGTGTGAGAGCTTGTGATTCACTGTGTACCCTGATTCACTGTTGACACCTTTACCCTACTTCTTTTGTCACAAAAATTGGTTAATGGTAATTTGATTGATTTATTAATGTCATTGTTATCGATAAATAGTAAATAATAATATAAGAAGGCCTTGATATTAGATTTTGACTCCTTCACGAGCCATTTCCTTTTTTTTTTAATTCTTTTGTTCATGTTAGAATTTCTTAATGAATTGAATGGGTGGTAAATTTTGTATTACGCCAGGGTTTTTTATTTAAAATCAATGAACCATATAGAAGCTTTTGAATGCGATAAGATGGGATGAAAAGGCATTTTCTTCTTCTATTTTCTGATTTTGCATTTCTATGCGATGAACCTCATTTCCTTTTGAAAAGTAATTGGATGATGACAGACCATCAATTTAGCAATCAAATATTTTCTTCCTTTGACGACTGGTGTTTTTTAAGGTCAATTTTTAAATAGGATCTTTTTGTGGGTGAAGAAATTTTGTTTCTCTTTTGAAAAATAAAAAAAGTCGGGTTCATTTACTGATTTGATTTCGTTTCAATTTTCATGGTCATGGTTAGTAAAATTGTAATTTGATTTGTGTTAAGCGTCGATAATAGATGAAAATGGATGCGAAAGTTGAGTATTACCTTTTTAATCTATCGATGTCGATCCTTTTATGAAATTTGATTGCAAACGGCTTCACGACAAGATAAGCATTTTATGTCCTTTGAAGTTCCAGCTTGTAAATCAAAAACTAAACTTTTCTGAAAGGTATTGGTGGTCATTGAGTTTGTCCTCTTAACATCGACAGACATTTAGAAATTTTTTTTTAATCTCATGAACAATTTCATTAACATTCTCTTAAGACTTACGCCAAAAACGTATATACTTCCGCCCTACGAGTAGATACTTTCGAAGGATCAGAAATCCTTCGTGACTACCACCTGAGGGGTCTTCACTTGAGTTTCCTGATCCATCAACAACAGCAACGGAACACAAAACCAACTAAACTTTCATGTTATTTACATGCCAACCATTATTTAACTTTGAGGTTCAAGGATACGCTACTTCGCCGCCATCCACCAGCACACTGGCAGCAATGGTGACATAAACGTCAATATTTAAACAATGCCATTACTCTCGCTCACACATGTTTGTTAGTTCAAGTGAACAATATAATTCTTATGGGAGAACCTATTCCACTCCTCTCTTCCATACATTTTTTTTTTAATTCACTTTCGTTCCACAAATGTCATACGTTGTCAAAATTGCTCCTTTCATTTCGTGTTCATACAACACGAAACTACCGACTTCGATGACGAGCAGAACACAATAGAAAAAAAATGAGAATAATATAATTAAGTTTTCCCGCCGAGTCATTAACTGTTATTGTTAAAGTCACGGAAACTTCAAATCAAATTCACTTACATCCTTTTTTTGCAGCAACATTTTTCAAAAAAAGCAAGTTCAGGAAAAATTCAACGTGAACTGAATAAAGTAACGCAACAAAATAGTGTGCGAGTTTGTTTTTGTTTTGTAGAAGAAACTTAATTCGTATGAAGGTCAAATCCTGTTGGGAATACTAAGGTACTCTAAACAAAGTAAATAAATGGAAATAGAAAAAAAAACTTACAATGTGCGTGCCTTAAAAGTATTTCATGCTATCCCAAGGGAACGCGATTTAAGTTGACTGTCAATGACGAAGCGCGAAAAGCTTTTTGACTGATGACATTGAACTAAGTAGTAGGAGCAAGGGGCTGGTTATTTTATATTCCAAACAATTTCCTAAATGGAGCCGATGAATTTTTGTTTGAGGTTTCTTTGTGAACAAAATTTAAATGTCTTAAAGTTCTGTAAGAAGAAAAGACAATTTACATAGACTATAACGGCAAATACGACCAAAATGTAATAAAGAAGCCGCTCATTACATAAGTCAAACAATTGTATATACCAGCTTTGAACATCGTTAGGAACTTAAGCATCTACGGCTTTTCGTCAATAAGCTAATTGAAATTCATCACAGCTCAAAAAATCACACTAGAAGCACCAAATCGATACTCACCACATCTCATTGATTTTAAATCTGCATATGAAATCATTTACAGGGACGAGGTGTCGGTCACAGAGGAGGTATACCTAGAGTAGCTCAAGGCATTTTATTCTCTTTCGACTAAAAAAATTAAATTTGATAAAATATACTACCCAATGCAAAAAAGGTTTTTCAATGCATTTCAAATGGAGGCCAAACCAATACATTTGCAATGGGTAGTATATTTTATCAACTCACCACAAAATTTTTTGGACAGTGAATTTTAAAAAAAGAGAACGAGTTGCGACTCTAGATAAATAGGTTCTCTATGGTGTCGGTTTTTGTAACCCCTATACCCCTTTATAAGGAAAATCTATTTCTGAAGCTTACAAAATTCAATATGCATCAATTAACTAACAACTCTCAAGGCTGTTACAGTATTAAGGCGACCATTTCCGTGTAGATACTCATTCCTTTAGAGCTTCACGACTTCTCGAATCGACATAAAAATAGAGTGGCGCGACAGCTCTTGAAGAGCCAAGGCCTAAGTGGCTTACTCTCATCAACAATTCTCTGAGTGCGTTTGAAGAATTGAGGGGACCTACAATTTAACGCCGATTCCGAACGGCAAAGTTGAGAAGCACTTTTTTATGACAGATTGATACTTTTGGAAGTTTTGTCAATTCTTCGCAAGAGGCAGTACCCTTGAAAGATGAAATAAAAACTTTATGGGCGCGAGTAGGACTCGAACCCATGACGTTCTGCTTAGCAGCCAACGCAATTACCAACTAAGCTACGGGCAACTGCGAATCGACATGCTTTTTGAAATATACTGACAAGGGCAACCCTATTTCGAATATTAAAACGAAACTACTGGAGCATTTGTCTTAACTCACAGCAACCCCAAAGCGCCTTAAAAAAAATCCACTTCGACCATGAATAGATTTAAAAATTGCACAAGTCGTCTCTTTCAAAAATACGCATCTAGTCAATTTGATATCATTTCATTGTCATATCAACGTGAGAACAATAAAAATTCTTTACTTCTTATTGCCTTTTCCTTTTCGTCTTTTCCGTTCCGTATCCTGTTGATATATACACAGCAAACACTCAAAACATTGAAAAGAAAAGAAAAAAAAAACAAAACAAAAACAAAGGAACATTCTCATTGAAAATCAATAGCTTTTGACCTCGATTTTTTTTACAATTTGTTCTTGGTTGAAATATGTACAACCATCTCCTTTCTCTGTACACTTTATTTACAGAAGTGTATCTCTTTTTTTTGGATTTTTCCCCGAAGCAGGTGGATAAGAACCTTTTGTTTTCAAATCTGTGTGATGGGAAACCTAGTTGTTGTTTTTGGGAAGAAAATGTGAAATTTTCTTACAAAAGTGAACTTACAAAAAAATTGCTCCAAAAGTTGAACTTTTATTGCCGAATGAAATCCTGAAAGTTACAACATTGATTGATTTTTTGAACTTTCACTGAACACATTCATTTGATTTAAAAGAAGTTGATTGACAGTTGAGTTGTCAAGTTGACTTTTCAGCAGTTCTCAAATAAATTTGGAGTCTGAAATGAATTTAAATTGCTTTGTTGACTTTTCATAAGCGAAACAAAATATTCAAATCAAGGACCTTTTTTTTGTCACTGCTATGTTGCTACTCACCCAAATGTCCCTTTCGATAAGCTCGTTGCGAAAGAAAACAAATCTCACAGCGCAAAAAAACATTTTGTCTCAAAATAGAACTCTTTGAAATCCGTTATGTGCAAATAACGAGACCATTCATTGTCCAAAAAGGGCGATTCAAAAACTCAAAATGTTAAGAAAAGCCCCTCCATAACATTTCCAAAATAGAAGGAAACAATGCCAATTTGCTGAAGCAATTGAGTGTCATAGTGCCATTTAGAGAGACAAAACGAACAAACTCCCAATTGACAATGACATTAAAGAGCCATTTGCTTTTCTGTTATCCTCTACATTTCTATGAGAACTCCACGAACTAGGAGTAGGTATATAATTTATCATTAATACTACGTTTTTCGCTTCGCTACCCATCAGCGAAAGAAGAATTATCCGACAAACAATAAAGTTTAGTCCCCGCTTGATGTTGAATATGCTGGTGGATCTATTTGCTTTTTATGCTCTCGACAAATACCACCAACGACGACGACGACTTGACTTCTTCCGACTTTTCTCTCACTCGACGACCAACGACCAAGTCACCATAAGAACGTGCAGTGCTCGCCCAAGGAAATAGATATTACTCCAGGGAACCGAAGCTACTCCTGAGAGAATCAATGAAAGGCCTAACTTTGTCTGCTGTAGAGAGCTTACCCACAGGCATGCCATCAGTTTTGGGGTTTTATTTTATTTTTTTTAGAGTGAAAGAATTCAAAGTCGTTGAAAAGTGACTTTTACTCAGAAAATTCTGAATGACGATCGATAAATTTCAAATGAATTTTGAAGAGGAACTCTTAAGCAAGACAAGTAAGAAAAGTAAAAGGACGAAAACGTGTCTGTAATAAAATCATTTTTGGCAAAGTTGATGATGAGGAAAGAAGCAAGAAGAAGAAGATGCTGACAGCAAAAAAAAACTGTAAGGGCTGTTTTGGGAAAGTAGTAAATTTATTTGGCAGAATTCAACGAAAATGCATTTTTACTTGGGTAACTGTTTACTGAAAGTTTCTATTCTAGCTAGAAAATTTCATTGTGGACAGTTTCTTTCTTTTTTTCTTCAATTAAGGTAATGTTGTTTTTGAGTGTTCACTCATGGGTATGAAAAAATTTTACTGTGGAGAACCAAGCTCTGGGCTTGGAAACTTATTACTGACGATATTGTAGAATGAAGTTATTTCGATATGACATCAAAAAACCTATCTGTCTAATCTAATACTATCCAGTGATTGAAGCTCCGGTTGTGGTGAACAAGTGGAAGCTTCGAAATAGGATTCGTCTTCAGAAGGAACCCAATCGATCTTGGGGTTAAAATCGCCTAAAAGAAGGACACAAGAGTCCATAAGTAAAATACCTCTGAAAGTTCCGTGAACACGGATATTGGACTTTTAGGTGGAATGTAAACATTTAATACAAAGATAGATTTTTATTGTAAAGTTATTTTTATACATAAAAGCACAATGGATATTTTAAAAGGGAAAACAACAATGTTGCACAAATGACCATCTCGTACTAAGAAGTCCTGTGAAGTTAGCAAAATGATTGTTGAAAATTTAATAAAAAATGAGAGTTCCCGGTAGCAACCCAAGAGTTCTAGAGTTCCTCATACTTTTTTTAAATAGTTCTGGCGAATTAAGGCTAAAATTCGAAAAAAATGTTTTTTGGGCTAAATTCACGCAGCAAGGACTTTTTTCAGAAAATGAGTTCTGATGATGCATTTCAACTTAAAATCAAGAGTTCTAGAGTTCTTGATGACTTTTAGAAAGAGTTCTGCAAAATTGGAAAAGATAGGGTTACCTTAGGTTCCTATTGACTTAGAGCAAAATTTTGAAAAATCCAAAAAAATCAAAATAGAGGAGTTCTAATTAGAGTTCCCGGTAGACAATGAATAGTTCTAAACATTTTATTGATAACTTTTTTTTCTAAAACTAATAATTCAAGAGTTCTCGCAAATTAAGGTGCCCATCGAAAAAAATCAAAATAGAGGAGTTCTGATTAGAGTTCCCGGTAGACAATGAATAGTTCTAAACATTTTATTAATAACTTTTTTTTCTAAAACTAATAATTCAAGAGTTCTCGCAAATTAAGGTGCCCATCGACTTAGAGCAAAATTTTGAAAAATCCAAAAAAATCAAAATAGAGGAGTTCTGATTAGAGTTCCCGGTAGACAATGAATAGTTCTAAACATTTTATTAATAACTTTTTTTTCTAAAACTAATAATTCAAGAGTTCTCGCAAATTAAGGTGCCCATCGACTTAGAGCAAAATTTTGAAAAATCCAAAAAAATCAAAATAGAGGAGTTCTGATTAAAGTTCCCGGTAGACAATGAATAGTTCTAAACATTTTATTAATAACTTTTTTTTCTAAAACTAATAATTCAAGAGTTCTCGCAAATTAAGGTGCCCATCGACTAAGCAAAATTTTGAAAAATCCAAAAAAATCAAAATAGAGGAGTTCTGATTAGAGTTCCCGGTAGACAATGAACAGTTCTAAACATTTTATTAATAACTTTTTTTTCTAAAACTAATAATTCAAGAGTTCTCCCAAATTAAGGTGCCCATCGACTTAGAGCAAAATTTTGAAAAATCCAAAAAAATCAAAATAGAGGAGTTCTGATTAGAGTTCCCGGTAGACAATGAATAGTTCTAAACATTTTATTAATAACTTTTTTTTCTAAAACTAATAATTCAAGAGTTCTCGCAAATTAAGGTGCCCATCGACTTAGAGCAAAATTTTGAAAAATCCAAAAAAATCAAAATAGAGGAGTTCTGATTAGAGTTCCCGGTAGACAATGAATAGTTCTAAACATTTTATTAATAACTTTTTTTTCTAAAACTAATAATTCAAGAGTTCTCCCAAATTAAGGTGCCCATCGACTTGAGCAAAATTTTGAAAAATCCAAAAAAATAAAAATAGAGGAGTTCTGATTAGAGTTCCCGGTAGACAATGAATAGTTCTAAACATTTTATTAATAACTTTTTTTTCTAAAACTAATAATTCAAGAGTTCTCGCAAATTAAGGTGCCCATCGACTTAGAGCAAAATTTTGAAAAATCCAAAAAAATCAAAATAGAGGAGTTCTGATTAGAGTTCCCGGTAGACAATGAATAGTTCTAAACATTTTATTAATAACTTTTTTTTCTAAAACTAATAATTCAAGAGTTCTCGCAAATTAAGGTGCCCATCGACTAAGAGCAAAATTTTGAAAAATCCAAAAAAATCAAAATAGAGGAGTTCTGATTAGAGTTCCCGGTAGACAATGAACAGTTCTAAACATTTTATTAATAACTTTTTTTTCTAAAACTAATAATTCAAGAGTTCTCCCAAATTAAGGTGCCCATCGACTTAGAGCAAAATTTTGAAAAATCCAAAAAAATCAAAATAGAGGAGTTCTGATTAGAGTTCCCGGTAGACAATGAATAGTTCTAAACATTTTATTAATAACTTTTTTTTCTAAAACTAATAATTCAAGAGTTCTCGCAAATTAAGGTGCCAATCGACTTAGAGCAAAATTTTGAAAAATCCAAAAAAATCAAAATAGAGGAGTTCTGATTAGAGTTCCCGGTAGACAATGAATAGTTCTAAACATTTTATTAATAACTTTTTTTTCTAAAACTAATAATTCAAGAGTTCTCCCAAATTAAGGTGCCCATCGACTTGAGCAAAATTTTGAAAAATCCAAAAAAATCAAAATAGAGGAGTTCTGATTAGAGTTCCCGGTAGACAATGAATAGTTCTAAACATTTTATTAATAACTTTTTTTTCTAAAACTAATAATTCAAGAGTTCTCGCAAATTAAGGTGCCCATCGACTTAGAGCAAAATTTTGAAAAATCCAAAAAAATCAAAATAGAGGAGTTCTGATTAGAGTTCCCGGTAGACAATGAATAGTTCTAAACATTTTATTAATAACTTTTTTTTCTAAAACTAATAATTCAAGAGTTCTCGCAAATTAAGGTGCCCATCGACTTAAAGCAAAATTTTGAAAAATCCAAAAAAATCAAAATAGAGGAGTTCTGATTAGAGTTCCCGGTAGACAATGAATAGTTCTAAACATTTTATTAATAACTTTTTTTTCTAAAACTAATAATTCAAGAGTTCTCCCAAATTAAGGTGCCCATCGACTTGAGCAAAATTTTGAAAAATCCAAAAAAATCAAAATAGAGGAGTTCTGATTAGAGTTCCCGGTAGACAATGAATAGTTCTAAACATTTTATTAATAACTTTTTTTTCTAAAACTAATAATTCAAGAGTTCTCGCAAATTAAGGTGCCCATCGACTTAGAGCAAAATTTTGAAAAATCCAAAAAAATCAAAATAGAGGAGTTCTGATTAGAGTTCCCGGTAGACAATGGATAGTTCTAAACATTTTATTTATAACTTTTTTTTCTAAAACTAATAATTCAAGAGTTCTCCCAAATTAAGGTGCCCATCGACTTGAGCAAAATTTTGAAAAATCCAAAAAAATAAAAATAGAGGAGTTCTGATTAGAGTTCCCGGTAGACAATGAATAGTTCTAAACATTTTATTAATAACTTTTTTTTCTAAAACTAATAATTCAAGAGTTCTCGCAAATTAAGGTGCCCATCGACTTAGAGCAAAATTTTGAAAAATCCAAAAAAATCAAAATAGAGGAGTTCTGATTAGAGTTCCCGGTAGACAATGAATAGTTCTAAACATTTTATTAATAACTTTTTTTTCTAAAACTAATAATTCAAGAGTTCTCGCAAATTAAGGTGCCCATCGACTAAGAGCAAAATTTTGAAAAATCCAAAAAAATCAAAATAGAGGAGTTCTGATTAGAGTTCCCGGTAGACAATGAACAGTTCTAAACATTTTATTAATAACTTTTTTTTCTAAAACTAATAATTCAAGAGTTCTCCCAAATTAAGGTGCCCATCGACTTAGAGCAAAATTTTGAAAAATCCAAAAAAATCAAAATAGAGGAGTTCTGATTAGAGTTCCCGGTAGACAATGAATAGTTCTAAACATTTTATTAATAACTTTTTTTTCTAAAACTAATAATTCAAGAGTTCTCGCAAATTAAGGTGCCCATCGACTTAGAGCAAAATTTTGAAAAATCCAAAAAAATCAAAATAGAGGAGTTCTGATTAGAGTTCCCGGTAGACAATGAATAGTTCTAAACATTTTATTAATAACTTTTTTTTCTAAAACTAATAATTCAAGAGTTCTCCCAAATTAAGGTGCCCATCGACTTGAGCAAAATTTTGAAAAATCCAAAAAAATCAAAATAGAGGAGTTCTGATTAGAGTTCCCGGTAGACAATGAATAGTTCTAAACATTTTATTAATAACTTTTTTTTCTAAAACTAATAATTCAAGAGTTCTCGCAAATTAAGGTGCCCATCGACTTAGAGCAAAATTTTGAAAAATCCAAAAAAAATCAAAATAGAGGAGTTCTGATTAGAGTTCCCGGTAGACAATGAATAGTTCTAAACATTTTATTAATAACTTTTTTTTCTAAAACTAATAATTCAAGAGTTCTCGCAAATTAAGGTGCCCATCGACTTAGAGCAAAATTTTGAAAAATCCAAAAAAATCAAAATAGAGGAGTTCTGATTAGAGTTCCCGGTAGACAATGAATAGTTCTAAACATTTTATTAATAACTTTTTTTTCTAAAACTAATAATTCAAGAGTTCTCGCAAATTAAGGTGCCCATCGACTTAGAGCAAAATTTTGAAAAATCCAAAAAAATCAAAATAGAGGAGTTCTGATTAGAGTTCCCGGTAGACAATGAATAGTTCTAAACATTTTATTAATAACTTTTTTTTCTAAAACTAATAATTCAAGAGTTCTCGCAAATTAAGGTGCCCATCGACTTAAAGCAAAATTTTGAAAAATCCAAAAAAATCAAAATAGAGGAGTTCTGATTAGAGTTCCCGGTAGACAATGAATAGTTCTAAACATTTTATTAATAACTTTTTTTTCTAAAACTAATAATTCAAGAGTTCTCCCAAATTAAGGTGCCCATCGACTTGAGCAAAATTTTGAAAAATCCAAAAAAATCAAAATAGAGGAGTTCTGATTAGAGTTCCCGGTAGACAATGAATAGTTCTAAACATTTTATTAATAACTTTTTTTTCTAAAACTAATAATTCAAGAGTTCTCGCAAATTAAGGTGCCCATCGACTTAGAGCAAAATTTTGAAAAATCCAAAAAAATCGAAATAGAGGAGTTCTGATTAGAGTTCCCGGTAGACAATGAATAGTTCTAAACATTTTATTAATAACTTTTTTTTCTAAAACTAATAATTCTAGAGTTCTCGCAAATTAAGGTGCCCATCGACTTAGAGCAAAATTTCAGAAAATAGTTTTAGTGCAGTCATTGAAGCGAAAAATTATGTCTTACCTCCGAGTTATTTTTACTGTGAACCGATTTGCATGAAATTTTGGAATTAGGTTCATCTTACCCTTGACTTCAAAAGTGAAAATGATTTGAACTCCTCAACCACCCTGGGTGTCGTTGCCACCCCTTCTCGTGGGTGAATATTGTTTTTTCAAAGTAACCTCGGATATCGACAGAAAATTAGGCCAATTTTAAGCAAAATTGGATTTTTCAAAAAATTCAATATACTTTTCAAGTTATTGGCAATTGAAAATTCGTAATTTTTTCGTTTTTTATCGTTTTTTTTTTTTTTTTGAAAATATCTCCAAAAATATACGTTTTATCGAAAATTTTATTAAGAACAAAATTGTAGCAGGTAAAACAATGACCTATTTGGTTTTTTATAAAGTATTGTAAGTGCAATATTAAGCTATATATTAAAGATCAAAGCCGTTTTTTATTGTGTCTTTAATTTAATCGATGTGGTCAATGCCATCTAGCGGCGAGCAGATGCATTTTATGCATTCTAATACAAAAGGGTTTTGTAGTGCTTAAAATAAGCTTTAAAATGAGCACTATTAAAAGCCTTGCAAGTAAAATAAGTGAGCTGTATTGCAAATAAGGGGAGCTTCTAATGTTTTTTTTCTTTTAAATCAATGGGTTTCATAAGTGCCATTTCCACCAAAATTAAAATTAATCGTATTCCGCCTAAAATTAACTTTATTATGAAGAGTTTGATAGATAGTATCAGTTTGGCTGCTTCAGGAGATATATTTTCAAAAAGTCACGATTAAAAATAAAAACAAAATTTCAAATTTTTAAAAAACCCACTTTTTTCATAATATCTCAAAAATGACGACGTATAAAAGTGTTAAGATTTAGATATTTTTCTGGCAAACAGTTTAGTTTTTTTGTTTTTTCTGTCAAACAAAAATTGACGGAGATATGATTGTTTAAAGAGCGCGTGGCAGCGCAATCACAGCCTCTCTTAAGCCCTTTAACCCTTCACCGTTTTAGCAAAAGGTTTTTTACTATAAATTGCAATGAAGGATGTTGTAACTCTCTTTATTACCTTTTCAATGGTTTTTTTATAAATTGTGATAGCATGAAAATTGAAGGAGTTATGGTCCAAAAACTTATCTTTTTTTTATTCTACTTAGTAACTGAAAATTTCGGAGTATGAATATTGCGAATTTTCAATTGCCAATAACTTGAAAAGTATTGGATTTTTTGAAAAATTTTGGAGATGATTTTTTGCTTAAAATTAGGCCTTCTATCGATATCCGAGGTTATTTTGAAAAAAAGGGTGGTTGCGGAGTTCAAAACATTTACACTTTTGAAGTTATGGGTAAGATGAGCCTAACTCCAAAATTTCATGCAAATCGGTTCACAGTAAAAATAACTCGGAGGTAAGACATAATTTTTCGCTTCAATGACTGCACTAAAACTATTTTCTGAAATTTTGCTCTAAGTCGATGGGCATCTTAATTTGCGAGAACTCTTGAATTATTAGTTTTAGAAAAAAAAGTTATTAATAAAATGTTTAGAACTATTCATTGTCTACCGGGAACTCTAATCAGAACTCCTCTATTTTGATTTTTTTGGATTTTTCAAAATTTTGCTCTAAGTCGATGGGCACCTTAATTTGCGAGAACTCTTGAATTATTAGTTTTAGAAAAAAAAGTTATTAATAAAATGTTAAGAACTATTCATTGTCTACCGGGAACTCTAATCAGAACTCCTCTATTTTGATTTTTTTGGATTTTTCAAAATTTTGCTCTAAGTCGATGGGCACCTTAATTTGCGAGAACTCTTGAATTATTAGTTTTAGAAAAAAAAGTTATTAATAAAATGTTTAGAACTATTCATTGTCTACCGGGAACTCTAATCAGAACTCCTCTATTTTTATTTTTTTGGATTTTTCAAAATTTTGCTCTAAGTCGATGGGCACCTTAATTTGGGAGAACTCTTGAATTATTAGTTTTAGAAAAAAAAGTTATTAATAAAATGTTTAGAACTATTCATTGTCTACCGGGAACTCTAATCAGAACTCCTCTATTTTGATTTTTTTGGATTTTTCAAAATTTTGCTCAAGTCGATGGGCACCTTAATTTGGGAGAACTCTTGAATTATTAGTTTTAGAAAAAAAAGTTATTAATAAAATGTTTAGAACTATTCATTGTCTACCGGGAACTCTAATCAGAACTCCTCTATTTTGATTTTTTTGGATTTTTCAAAATTTTGCTTTAAGTCGATGGGCACCTTAATTTGCGAGAACTCTTGAATTATTAGTTTTAGAAAAAAAAGTTATTAATAAAATGTTTAGAACTATTCATTGTCTACCGGGAACTCTAATCAGAACTCCTCTATTTTGATTTTTTTGGATTTTTCAAAATTTTGCTCTAAGTCGATGGGCACCTTAATTTGGGAGAACTCTTGAATTATTAGTTTTAGAAAAAAAAAGTTATTAATAAAATGTTTAGAACTATTCATTGTCTACCGGGAACTCTAATCAGAACTCCTCTATTTTGATTTTTTTGGATTTTTCAAAATTTTGCTCTAAGTCGATGGGCACCTTAATTTGCGAGAACTCTTGAATTATTAGTTTTAGAAAAAAAAGTTATTAATAAAATGTTTAGAACTATTCATTGTCTACCGGGAACTCTAATCAGAACTCCTCTATTTTGATTTTTTTGGATTTTTCAAAATTTTGCTCTAAGTCGATGGGCACCTTAATTTGCGAGAACTCTTGAATTATTAGTTTTAGAAAAAAAAGTTATTAATAAAATGTTTAGAACTATTCATTGTCTACCGGGAACTCTAATCAGAACTCCTCTATTTTGATTTTTTTGGATTTTTCAAAATTTTGCTCTAAGTCGATGGGCACCTTAATTTGCGAGAACTCTTGAATTATTAGTTTTAGAAAAAAAAGTTATTAATAGAATGTTTAGAACTATTCGTTGTCTACCGGAAACTCTAATCAGAACTCCTCTATTTTGATTTTTTTGGATTTTTCAAAATTTTGCTCTAAGTCAATAGGAACCTAAGGTAACCCTATCTTTTCCAATTTTGCAGAACTCTTTCTAAAAGTCATCAGGAACTCTAGAACTCTTGATTTTAAGTTGAAATGCATCATCAGAACTCATTTTCTGAAAAAAGTCCTTGCTGCGTGAAGTTAGCCCAAAAAACATTTTTTTCGAATTTTAGCCTTAATTCGCCAGAACTATTTAAAAAAAGTATGAGGAACTCTAGAACTCTTGGTTTGCTACCGGGAACTCTCATTTTTTACTAAATTTTCAACAATCCTTTTGCTAACTTCACAGGACTGTACTAAGAGCATGAAACAGTAGATTGTTCGGAATGTAACTGACCATATTGGATTAAAATTTAATGTTTTATCTTACAAATGCCATGGCATAATTTGAAAAGAATCTTATTAATTAACTTTGACCAGGACAGAAACCATCCATTCCATTCATTCAGTATCAATGTCCTGTCCCTATTCTATAATCAAATTAAGGTCATCATCTAAGCTCCCGAAGGAAATTGTAAAGGTTTTCAAAAGTTATTAAAAATAAATTAGTTTAGAATTGAACAAAAACAACATTGACACAAAAAAACAAAAACACCCTATTCCTCTCTTTCTGCAGTTTTAATTGTTGAACGGTCTCGTGGTCACGTCATCGTGTCACATGTCTTTCATAATTTAAATCCCCAATCCAATTCAAAACCCAACCCCAATTAGTTTCCCTTCACATCATTATCAATTTTTCCCTCACGAACAGGAAACTACTCAGACTGGTGGAACACTTTGAACGAGTTCATAAAAAGGTTATAAAGTATAAATAAAACTAACCCTTTTGACACTCAACGACCAACCCACCTAACTAACAAACTAACAAACTAACAAACATTGTTGACCTCTAGAGCAGTAATCTTTCGCCAACATTTAGAAAAATGACAGTTGATAGACGTGTTTTTGTTTGCAAAGAGGGGGAGATGGTTGTAATTTATAGAGCTGTCGACAGATTGTTGGGAGCTGTGGCGAAGAATGCTGCTCGTTAAAAGACGCGCTAACAAAAGCACAAACATTTACAATGAAGAAACGACAACAACACAAAAGGTATATGAACCTGAAACAAAAAAGTCATTTTGTGAAAAAGTAACGATGTCCATTTAGTTTTGCAAAATAGCCATATAGAGCACACACTCTTGGGTTTTCGTCCATGGGGAAGTACATAATACATATTATATTGAAACAGGGTTGTTATGCAAGGAAACCGAGAATTGTATGAAATTATTCATACTATAAAATGTATGCGATTTATCGGTCATCGACACTTTTTTACGCATCAATCGAATTCCTTTTTATTTAACTACTTTGTTTATGACTATCGGAAAATGCCCATAAGTTATCGATAACATTTTTTGCCCGATGATTATCAATGGGTATCGAATGTTTTGGGAATGAGAAAACATCATTACTATTCTATAAATTTAAATATGTTCAAAGATATCGATCAATATAAAAAAATATAAATCGAACATAGGACAAGAATTCTTAAAATACTCCAAAAAAAAGAGCAAAAACCTTATGAAGCTCAAAGTAAACGATAGCATTATAATTTAACTACAAATATCGATACATAGATAATTATCGAATTTTCAAAGCTCTAAGTATACGGAATTGTCAATTTAAAACAGTTGGTTAATGAGTATTGATCAGTATTAAATTAATAATATCGAAAGCATCGACTTTTGTTTGCATTGAACTTGAACAACAATCAGATGCATGAATGAGAGCTTAAGGACTTAACAACAGGTGTGTCTATAACAACTCTGGACTTTTGCAACGAAATATCTGCTCCTTATAGTATTTGACATTCATTTATGTAACCCCTCAACCACCCCGTTCACATTTCTTGGATTTAAAAGAACATTTTATTTTGAAGCACGTTCGCTATTGTTTTCTATTCTACACCCACCTGCCCCCTCCACTCAATTCACTCCTTTTTCATCAAGATATCGGTTAGCCCATGTATAGCCTCATCTTAAATGGAAAAATATCAACACCCGTCAACATAATTTGTCCCAACTCGAACTCAACCATTTCGACCGAACGGAACTCTAAAAACGAACTGTTTAACCCGTGCCCGTGCTGCTCACTCGTAGTCATGTATTTCATCTTTGCTGGATTTCTACTCGATCTGTAATGCACACATGATTTTCAGTGGTTATTGTTGCATTGCGCGATATGCACGACTGCATGTATGTTTTTTTTTTTTTAACTTAGACATAAATGTACATTTGTCATGTCACCTGTACCTATGCGGCACGGATGACGATGACGGCAACGACACGAAACGATGGTCGACAACAATTTCCGAGACCCTAATTAGCAATTAACACGCATTATTACGATGACGCCGGTGCCAGCACGGCCACCCGCCAGCCGTTCAACAACCACGCCGAAGAGGACGAGAATTTTACTTTCATCATTTTTAACATTTCATTATGTCTGGATTTTGATTGCTATGCATTCATCTCCAGAGAAATAGCAAGAGAATTAACTTTGTGGAACGAGACCCATGTGCTTCGACGGCGGCGGCGACGCAATAAGAATACAAGAAACACAACAATGCGGTACGACAGAGTGATGATGGAGTGTGAGACAATCAGTGTCCAGAAATATTTTTCCCTGGAATGAGATGATGACGGATCACAGTTCACAGAGCTGATGATGCTGTCAAAAGAAGACATTGGCGCTGCTGGCTAGTTCATTTAAGGTGGATACAGAGAAAGCCATTGTGAGACAGGTCATCAATTCAAGAGAATTGGTACTGAGACCAAATTGTTACTTTAAGCAAATGAAGACATAGAATCTCAATCAGCAAAAAAGCTATAGAGGTCCTTTGTGTGCTTTTTGAATATCGTAGTCCCAGATGGGCCTTAAAGGACAATGCCAAATTTATATTTATTCGGCCTTTTAGTGTTATCCATTTGTACATGTCCTGCTGAATATCCTTTTTACCAAAGTACTTTGTATCGACACAGGCTCTAAAGGATCGAGACATCCTGGATATTTAGACTCGTATATAAATCCCCAGCAATTAAATGAAAATGCTTCCGAATAAAGGAGATGAGGAAGAATTATTTTTGTTGGTCCCCCTGGAGAAGGTATTTTTTTTTGTATTTTTTCTGGATGGGACAATATAAAGGACCTGAGTCACAACTTGCTTCCCTTTTCGGTCTGTGTGGTGATAGATGCAGGCAATAAAGGAAATGAACATTAGTTTCAAGTGTCTTGCAGAAGTAATCAAAAGTGCTATCGCACACTGGTACCAGTATTTAATTTTAATGGACAGCACACCTGATGGACAACAATGCGAGAGAGACCACGAGTGCCAACTAAAATATAGATGAAAGGATCAAAACTAAACCAAGACAATCGATGAAATGCTTCTGGATGTCTCGCCTCATCTCCTCCTCGAAGTCATTATTAAAAGAAAAATGCTATTTTAAGTTGATTGGCAATACTGCTTAATTGAAAAATGAGCCCTTTGTGGATTGATAAAGTGGGATAGTTTATTAAAATCGGAAAACTTCTTTTCCTCAGGTTTTTTATTCAAAATGAATTTGAAATTCATGGCGAGCTTCTGCTCCAGAATTAAAGCATTAGCACTAAGGACAAGTTCTTTCAAAAAGTTCACGATTATTCTCCTTCAATTTAAGAATCACAAATAAAAGCAATTTATTCAAAATAAGGTAAGAGGGAAGAATCCACCCATCCATATCCTTTTACAACCACAATGAACTTCGTTGGACCGATTTAGAAGATTTGCCAAATAGAAAACACACACCATATTCATACATTATGTATATTTTGGTATATTTCACCTCAAATTTGCGGCCCCAAGATAAATATGAGCAGTGAAAAATTGTCAAATTGCTGCGCAAGGGAGAATATTGTTGGTTATTTAAGATACAGGGTGATCAAGTTCAAAAGTCCAAAGTAAAAAAGTCCTGACATATTCACCTCAGTCAATCTTGTTTTTCTTTTGTATTCACTTTTTATTTGTTTACTCAGTTCAGTTCACTTTATTCTTATTAATTTATATTTCCATTCGAAAAAAGATTGCAACAATTAGCATTTTGTCTAAGCTTTTTAGTAAGAATGACAATGACTTTTCACTTCTGAAAAATGATAGCATGGCGGATGTCTGGTTACGTTTTTGTCTGCTGTGATTTCTTCAAAAACTATTGCACCCATGGACATAATTTGATACATTAGTTTAGGAATCATAATAGTGCAGACAAATTAGACATAAAAAAGCCCAAACCCAGAAATAATTCGCATAGAGCTGAAAATTGGTACAGAGCATTAGAACACCGATTAAACTAAAATGTCAAAAGTCCCCAAAAATCCCATGTGTGCATTAAAAGTTATTCAAGGTTAAACGTCGAAAATGTTGGTTTTTCATACATATCTTTGAAACGGGGGAAGCTATCAAAAAAAAGTGTATGGGCAAGAGACAACTTTTGGATAGGAATCAAAGTTTGAAAACTGTTACTTTCCGTTTTTGCAGGGATTAACAAAATCTACAGAGTTAAATATGAAAAAACAACATATTCGACATTTAACCTTGAATATTTTTTTTTGCACCAGTGGGATTTTTGGGGAATTTTGACATCTTGTATAGAGAGATGTCCTTATGCTCTGTACCAATTTTCAGCTCTATGCGAATTTTGTAAGAAATTCGAAATTTTGAGTTTTGACCAAATTATGTTTTTTTTTTTACAGCTTTAAAAAAAAAATGTTTTTATATAGAAAACCACATATTTTACAAGTTTTTCATAGAAATTTTTTCAATCGGACTCACCGTTTAAGAGTAATACGCAAGAAACCATTATTTTCGACATTTGACACATTTTAAAATCGCAATATTTTCTAAACGCTTGCTCGTAGGAAAAAAGTGTTACAATATTTTTTTTAGAGAATTACAAGGCGTACAAGCCTTTCACATACTTTTTTTTGATAGCTTCCCCCGTTTCAAAGATATGTATGAAAAACCAACATTTTCGACATTTGACCTTGAATAATTTTTTATGCACACATGGGATTTTTGGGGACTTTTGACATTTTAGTTTAATCGGTGTTCTAATGCTCTGTACCAATTTTCAGCTCTATGCGAATTTTTTCTGGGTCGAATGTTTATTTTGTCTGGACTATAATGGAATAAATCCAATTCAAAGTTAGACCAAACAGCAAAGTATTAATCAAGTGATGATAGAATAAGTTGGCTTCTGTGAAGTCTTCGCAAAACATTCCTTAAAAGCACTAAATTACAGGAATGCTTTTTAGGTGGACTGCAAAAACACAAAATTATTAAAGAAACAAAAATGGCGTTATCGGTGCTCTTCAGGCTATTATTAGTGCTAGAAAAAAACCATTGTTTGAAAACTTGACATTGACATTGACATTGACTTCACAGTACTTCGCACATAAATGTAACGAACTACAAACACATAGCAGCACTGGCCACTGAGGCCTTCGGAAAACTATAGTTTGGGTTACTTTTGAACCAAGAATCAACGGAAAAACATCTAATTAAAACGTTGACGGTTGACTTCTTCTCTGCCACTACTTCCTTTTTACAGGATCGAACTCAAGCACATTTTTAACCCCCCATAACATTTGAACCCATAGACTTAGAAGCTTCAAATTTGAATTACGCATGGAGAAAAAGGCCCTTTGTGTAGAACCACTACTTCCTGATACATATATTGAACAATAAAAATTTCAAAAACCGTAATTGACTAACTGACTCACTGGTCATCAAAATTCTAACAATAGCAAAATCTTGAAATTTGGTACAAAGGTAGGTTTTGGGGTGTAGGTATACAAAGGAAAAAATCGAACATTTTAATTTACTCTTTTAGGGGGCGGGAATTCAACCACTTTCTAAAACTGGTTGTAGGATGTTGAAATTTGGAATTCTAATAGGGTTTTTGTTGAATATAAGTTTTATTTAGGGGCGTGGTTTCCGCCCACTATCTTAAAACAGTCGTAGGATGTTGAAATTCGGAATTCTTGTAAGGTTTTCGCTGAATGACATGACCAAAATGAGAAAAAATCTATTTCTATTTAGGGGCGTGGTATCCGCCTACTTTGTCAAAATGGTCAAAAACGTTTAAATCCGCAATTCTGATAGGGCTTCGGTTGAATATAAGAGAAAAAATAAATATAAAATTGTAGTTTCATTAAAGGGCGTGGTTGCCGCTCACTTTCTTAAAATGGTCATAGGATGTTGATATTCAGAATTCTGGTTTGTTTAACTTCATAACACTCCATGAGTAACTTTCTTAAGTGGTTTCACAATGGACCCTTTGGGTCTAAATGAGTTAACAACATCTAGATAGCCACTCTAACCTAACCTACTTATTATTTATTTATAAATTGGCAGAATAATTATATTTTTAAATTTTGCAAATTAAAAAAAAAATTAAAAATAGTTTGGATGAAAATTAACAAGTTCACTGTTCAAGTTTTAAAATGTTATTACGCATCAAACGAAAACTTGCCAAGTGAACTAGTAAATTTTCATCCAAGCTGTTTTCTATTTTCTTTTAATATTTTTCTATTATCTTCTATGATTCATTATAACACTTTAACATGCAAGAACTTGGCGTTCTTTTACATCTCATTACTTTTGGTGGCTGACTTTTTACACAGTGTTGTTCGCACACTTTTTTTTTATTTTTTATGTGTTTGTTCTGATTTTCATTTAATTTTTTTTTTCTTTGATCCGTAGGTTATAGTTGACCATCGATAGTTCAACTAGACCTTAGGACAAAAAGGTTCTAACTAACATTTTTTCCAAAATTGAGTTATAGATTGCATCGTACTAAAACGGTCACGCTTTTCCATTTGCCGCTGTCCAAATTTGGCTATCTCTTTTAGTTTTTGAATTAGTTCAAGAAATTCCAGGCAGCAAGGTTTTAACTACTAGGCATATATATTTATATAAAGGGTCCGCCATGTAACGTTTTTCAACTAGTGCTTATTTCGTGAATGGTAACACTTAGCTCATGTCTGATTTGACAGATCTTTAGTTTTTATCTTTCCTTATCTTGTGAAAAAAGTGAAAGAAACTGACATCCTCATCGATCAAAGCGTGGAAAGCCAAAAACAGTGCGTACACCCGAGAATATTGCTGCTGTGGCAGAAAGTGTGCGTGAAGCGCCATCAACATCAGTTCACCGTCGTTCTCAACAATTGAACATTTTGGAGACATCATTGAGACGAATTTTGCATAAAGACCTTGGTATGGCGCCATACAAAATCCAATTGGTTCAGGAGTTGAAGGCAACTGACCATCCAATGCGTTTTCGCTTCGCTAAGTGGGCCTGCGATCGACTTAGAGAAGAAGCTCATTTTGATCTTGGTGGGTATATAAACAAGCAAAATTGTCGCATTTGGGGCACAGAAAACCCGCACGCATACATTGAACAGCCGATACACCCAAAACGAGTCACTGTTTGGTGCGGATTTTGGTCCAGAGGCATAGTTGGGCCATTTTTCTTCGAAAATGAGCAAGGGGTGGCCCTTACAGTCAATGGCGATCGATATCGGGCCATGTTGAACGAATTTTTGTTCACAAAATTTGAAGAGGAGGATATTGGCAACATTTGGTTTCAACAGGATGGCGCTACGTGCCACACAGCCGAAGCTACACTCGATGTTTTGAGCCATGTTTTTGAAGATCGCATTATCAGCCGCAGAGCTGATGTCGTTTGGCCATCTCGGAGCTGTGATTGTACTTAAAAAAAAAATTGAGAAAATATTCAGCAGTTTTTTTTTTATAGCATTTTCAAAAAAAAAAGTTATTTGTCGGACCTTTATGTATACTAGCTGACCCTGCAGACTTCGTTCTGCCTCAATCGATAAATAAAAGCCCTAGGCTTGGGTTTTCCGCAACTACTCTACCCGCTACCCTCTACCAGTTAACCCGATACCCTCTACCCGCTACGTCCATCCATAGCCATACCCTTCCCACTACTCATTTTCCACAACCCGTCACTCCACTACCCGCTACTCGCTACTTGACCACCCCACTACAAACTACCAAGACCGCCCTCTACCCCGCATTGGCATTGTTTGCTGTTTTAATGATGACAAACAGTACAGTATGAATGTATATGTAGAATAATAATAACCTTTAATGGCACTATCACTTCTGCGTTCTGCGATCAATGTACAAACGATAGTAACAATCGACGAAATTTTTATGAAAACTGAAACAGAAATAATAAAGCTCTTAAAAAGTAGGGGTAAGTAGTAGGAAGTTGAAAATTAAGGAATTAATGTATTTCTTAATGCCTCACCATACAAAAATTATAAAAAAAAGACTGACCAAAAAATGCAAAAACAAAATGTGTAGGTGAGCCATCCTAAACAATTAGCGGTATAAAAAAACGTATAAACCTATTCTCATACCTACTGAATACACATAAAACAATTTAATCAACATCGGTCAAGCCGTTTCGGAGGAGTATGACCACTAAAACTGTGACAGAATAACTTTATATGTTAGGAGATACATCCAAACTTCGTTTTCTCGAAAGTGGTATGAAAGCAGATAGAACCTAAGGTCGCTAGGTCAATCGATTTGAACAAAAAGGAATAAACAGACCAACTTCCGATTACATATTTTCAAATAAGACGGTTTTTTGCTCGACTTCATTGACTTTTTTGAGGCAAATCAATTAACTAAGCTAACAACGAATTTTGATAGACAATGAAAAGTATTCAGATTAATAGCAGAAAGGAATTCCGTGGGTTCTTGTGCCGGAACTGAAAACCAAAGAATTAAACCAAAATTCTGTAAATACTCTGTAGTGCATTCAATCAAATTGAACTTCGAACCTCCTCTTCCCACAAAATGTTCCTCTCAATCAAGCCTCAAAAACCACATGCTCTCAGGCGCCACTTTGAAAACACCCTGTTTAAACAATCTCTTTTATTTTTTTTGCTCTGCCAAACATTTTCTTACAACAAATCAAATTGACAATTTCCTTTTCGTATTCTTTGTAATTTCCCTTACATTCAATTGTTACTGGCATTTCCTGATGGAGTTTTTTCCTCTTATTTTCTTGAATTTCATCATTTTTATTTTATCATGTTTGTTTGTTTGTTTTTTTGTCTAAGGATGAAAAGAATGATAAATAAACTACTTTCCCATCCTTGTGATTTTATATTTTTGTATAAAACTTGAAATTTTATATTTTTCCTTCGAAGCTTTTTCAAGAGTCGAGATAAGCCAGCCGACAACGACAACGACATCATCGTGTATGGACGAGATTCAAATTGAATATGAAAGGAAAACCTGCCACCTCATACGAAAGGAAGAAGCAGATTGTTATCCTTGTTGTTGGATACACTTCTGTATATTGTGGGGGGATCATTTTGCTTTAAAATATTCAGCGACACAGACAAAGGTCACGTAATACGATGAAAAGGTCCACAACAGAAAAAAAAACTCTCGTTATTCATATATTCTATGAAGAGAGGTTAGGAAGCCAGAAAGGACGACTGACGATGATGATGACTACCATGACTAAAGAAGACACCGAAGCCTATAGTTAACCAAAGAAGTGGACGAAGAAAAGGTAATAAGAAATATAATTGGACACTTTGGACAAGTATACATCGACAAATGACGACTCGTCGACGATAATTTGGACCAACTCGAGTGGATAATAAAAATGTGTTGGTTTTATTTTGTTTCTTTATCGTTTTGAATGGTTATAGAGAATGCCTTTCAGGATACTCTTGCATTTAATTGGAAGCCGATGGCGGTCGATGAATTGGAAAGCTCTGAAAAATCGTGACCTGTTACGTGATTTTGCCGTCGTCTTCTTTGCTTTTTATCTTTTGTGGTTAGTAATGGAGGAACTGTGAAGACCAAGATTTGGAGAAGAAAGACGACAGGCACCTCTGCTGCTTTACATAATCAACATTTCCATCAAAGATGAAAAGTTGAAGAAGCGCTGCGATGTATGTACTGTGCAAAAACAAAGTTAAAACAAAAAACAGAAGAAAACTCGATTATAAAATGCAACCAGGGAGAAAAGTTACTATTTAAGTGATGCCACTTTACAGCAACTGTCACTTTTCAAAATTTTTCATTTGCAATTTTCTTATGTTGCCATTTTAAAAATAAAGCTTTAATTTTACTTTTACTTTTGATTTTTAGCGAATCTAACAAAAATTTCAAAGAAACGTCAGTGACATTTGCAAAGTGGTAATACTGTTTGATGCGACATCGACCAACTTATAAATTGCATTTAGGTTATGAAACTCATGTGGAACGCATGGTATTCAGCGAAGCAACCGCAACATCGCATCCAGAAGTAACTCGATGACGTTAAAGGTCATGCAACATGACATTAAAGATTATATCTGCCAGCCATTGCATATGAATTAAACGTGATGTGTTGTGTGAAGTACGTGGCGGCACGTTGTTTAGTGGCTCCTTCGCTACTGTTTTGATTTTGTAACAACAACGACTGCGATGACGATGGTGAAGCAGCGTAAAAAACGAGCGAGCAAGAAAAAAAGAAAAACTAGTTGCGGCATTTTCTTAAGCGATGAACGACGATAGATTGGTGAAGTATAACGTATAAGTAGGAACCAGCAGACAGACCGGCTAGCTTTAAGAAGCCTCCGAAACGACACACTTTTCAAAATATAATTGATGAAGTTAGTTGTCAGCTACTGAGGTATAAAAGTGCTGTTTTGTTACTCAGCGATGATGAAAAGCAATGAAGGAAAAAAGTTTATTACTTGATCGAGTTGCTTATCGAGATGTAGCCGGTGAAAAAAAAAGAAAAGCAAGAATTACGATGCCTTGATTGCATGTCTAATTTGCATTTTCAGCCAAAGAAAAATCGATTTCATAACCTGGTGGCTCTACCGATACTAAGTCATTAAAACAAATGACCCTTCACTGACATAAAAGCACCGGACAAATGTACTATGGCACAAGTTGAAGAATGCTTCCTCCTTTCTAATCTCCTCCAATTTGCACTTGATTGAACCAAGAAAGCACACCTCGTGTAAACCTAAATTTTTGACACGAGTGATTCTGATGGAAAACGACATTTTGACATATCTGAAAGCGTGATTCATTTTTACAAACATCTTGGTAATTGCATTAAATCTGCTTCATGACAGAAATCTGATTTCTCAGGAGATTTTCCAAAGAACCACTTCAGTAATATTCTTTCGCCAATGATGGAATACCACTTAAGGCCAATGAAACGCATGTTAACTCATTTTACTGCTTTTCCCCACACCCTTCATAACCAATATGGTGTCTCTTATTTTCCTTAGAAATGTTGCAAAAGTGATGGGCTGTTTGAAGGCACCACAGTACTTGTAAAAATATAATAAGTTCCTTGTTTGAAGACCTCTCCAATCCCTCTTTCCCCGTTCGGAAAATTAAAATGCACACAAATTCAATTGGATTTGGAGCGTTCTCTTCTATACTATAAGCATAAAGACGAAAGGAGGAAATAAAAAAGGCCTACGTGCATCCACTTAAGGATTACCACACAGTTTCTATCTGCTTATGCCACAGAGTGATGTGTCTTCTAGCATCTATCCACCTTTTCACCTTATCCATGCAAAAAAAAGTGAACATAAAAAAAAACAAAGCTATTACAACATAGAATATGCCCGATGAAAGACGATGAGTATGAGTATTCAAGAATTTCATACCCACTTTAGACCTATTGAAAAGAAGGAACAGTACACACACCACACAATGAAGCCGACCAGTATTTTAAAAGGTGATGGTTTTTCCTTGCAACTATTTTTAGACATCGCCATCGCCACACCATGCCAAGCTATTGCAATACCCTGCCATAACGCTGCCGCCTTTGGGTAGTCTTGTGTAGCTGGTGGAATGCCACCAACGGCTCCCATCAACACTACACCGCACCCCACCGCAGGGAGAACGATACGTATAAATTCAATTCTCTTTCCGCCATCACCGTTGGCGGTGTTCGTCTAGCTGCTATCCTCAACGAGAGATGTTTGGTCGGCTATGCATGATGATGATGATGATGCAACGACAAACGGGCTGGACTGCGAAATTCAACTGTATCATTGTCTGTCGTCGAAGTTCTTGCACTTGCTTATGGAAGAGATGAGATTTTGATGTAATCCACACGGCACATGGCGGTGGTCATTAGTTGGGTTTTGAGGAATTTCACACGGAGAGAATTAAGGAACGGGTCTCAAGGCATTTTAAATCTTTCGAAAGCGGTAGAGAAAGGGTTGTTTTTGGATTCAAAACTCAAGACAAATGTCCATAATCAAAAAGGTACCTACTACAACGCCTTGATATATGTACAAGTACATACATAGTTAATTATTTGATTATGAGAATGTAACATTTAGAAGTTTAAACATTTTTCGATTTTTAACTGTCAAACGTAATTGACGAAACAACGTTTTCTTTCTGAACGTCCTTAAAGGGCAAAAAAAAAGAACGTCATAGAATGCAAGGTAACAGTTTGAGCTTTTCCAAAAATCGTTTTGCTTTCCGAACGATTAATCTGACAATAAGAATGAAGACAAAACCGAATTTCATCTGTCAAATTACATAATTTTATCGTTAACCAAAGTGTCAAACACAAGACCGTTTTGAATTTTTCCAATAATCTTGTTTGCTTTTCGAACTCTCAAACTGACAGCAAATTTATTCTATGTTTAAAATGACAAACTTTAATCTTTTAATTGCCCAAAAAGAAATTGTTATCAGATTGACAGCTGTCAGAATTTCTTACATTATTGTTATCAGATTGACAGCTGTCAGAATTTCTTACATTACATTACATTTCACAGTACTTCGCATATAAATGTAACGAACTACAGACACATAGCAGCACTGGCGACTGAGACCATCGGCTGGGACAGAACATGACATTAGTACAACAGAGAGAGACAGATAGACACATAGAAAGAAAGCACACATAACAGAAACCTACGTGGCTCAGAGGAGGAGAGTTAGATTTGTATTGTCTCATGTTATCGCACAGGTGGCCTCAGATAAGCTGGCGATTTTTGTAGAAAAAGAATGCTGCCGATGCTGGGGTTTGAACCCGTAGCGTTCGGCTTAGCAATCCACTACTCTATCCTCTGAACCATGGCCACCTGCCAGAATTTCTTTCATTTGCAAATTTCTTTTATTTGCAAATGTACTAAGTTTGTTAGGAACTGTCAAACAAAATTGAACATTAGGTACTAACCTGGTGAAATTTATTTGTTACGGTGCTTAGCCATACAATATAGGCAAGAATGCCAGAAAGACTAAAATAGAAATATTACTGCGTACAAGTCTTCGTCTATACACAAATAACTGGTTTAAGATTAGCCTGCCATTCTGGGAGTTGGTACCTATTTCTTGCGGTTTTGACAAATCCTTGGGGTAAACAGAAACGCACATATTCATAGAAATTTCGCATTGCAGGTGACATTGACACCGGAACACCTTTTCAGCCCAAATACAGATCTTGTTCTAAAAGTAGATAGAGGTCCACATAGCTGGAATAAGCTGCTTCTTACTCCATATGCTGATGGTCTATTATGGACAGAACCAGACATAGAATCGTTTCCGATTACCATTGAATTGCAAGTATTCAACAGTGATACGTCTTAAATTGCAAATCATGATTGCAGAAAGAGTGAAAGGAGAGGGGGCAGCTAAGTTGTTTATCACGTTTTGAGTTCGAAAGCAATTGGACGAATGCCAGCTATATTGTGTATGTTTTTTTCTGAGGCTCTGGAGGCATACGTATAGATAGTGAATTCAGGATTCAAAGTTCATTTGAATTGCTTGCAGAAAAAGAAAAATGAAATTAATTGATATAATGTCGTCTGGGGTCTTCTGTAGAATCCTATTGACAAAGAGGCTTGGTTAAGATGACGGGCGCCCGACAATGGTCGTCAAGTGAACATTAATTGACAGAGCTATGGTCATAATTTTAATTATCAGGAACATTAACATATTGGACTTCTTGCAATAATATTGATTAGGAAGACATTTTGTGGCATGATTGCATTTGTCTTGCGCTAAGAGCGTAAATCTGAACATATTATTTATTCAACATGTGTCCTAGTTGACGCAGAGACGACAGAAAACATGATTCTTGACTCTTCCGTCATTGTTTATAAGAACGCAATTTTTCGGTGTACGTGAGGGCAAATCAAATCATCGAATCATATCAGTTACACAAGAGAGAATGGCAATCAATAATTAAATAATGCAATACCACAAAGTAGTGTAATAGGACCGTAACTTCTAATTTCGTTCTTTCAAAGCTTTCAGTTATTTTATCTAGCCTTGAACTCATGGAAGTTTGAATTCTATTTTATTTTGAAGAGAAGAACCCCATCGAGCACCAAACAAAAAAATGCAAACAATCATAATCAATCGTAAAGACCTATTCAAATTTGGTGTCAAGTATCCATAGACCATTAGGTCATACGTGGTGCAAGACTAGTAGAATCGAAATAATGGTTCTTAATAACAATTAATCAATACTTCCTATATCGAAGGCAAACCCCCTAGAGGCCTATACGAAGAGAATTTCTGTGTGTTGTACCAAAAATAAATCAATTACCATTTTGATGCAAAGTGAGACACTACAAGGTAATATTTGATCATCCCAACACCCCGGCTAGTTTTTTTTTTCTTTTTTAATTTTTGATTTATCATCGTTCAAGTTCATCAAAATTTGATTAATCTAAGAAGATACAAATTTAAATGGGACCTTGGAATTTTTAATTGGTTGATAAGTCTAACTATGAGTAATTTAAAAATATCACTTTAAGTCACTCTGAACACAATTATAGTACCTTGAGTTTTTTTTTTGTCTTGAGACACCTGCTGCAAAAATAGTACCTACCGGAGATTAATCATCATCGTTTATAAACAAAACATATAAGATGCGGGGAAGAAAATACAATTCGCCTAGTATTTCATTTTATGAGCAAATTATTTTGTTATTCACCATGAAGCAAATTAAATTTTCGCCAATAAATTTATGAGGAAAGGACGTGGTTTGCACTCAGAGAATCAATTGATTAAAAATGATAATTGCTAATGGCACTTGAAGCCTTCATCCCCGTTTGAATGTTTTCAAATGTTTCCACAGATGGAGGATAACAAGTGTACGTTGTTGCTCTTTTCAATGAATCTGGGGGACGCGATTTATGGTGTTTTTTTACGAGATGTTGTGTATTGATTAGGGATGTCAAAGATGAGAAAGAGACCAACATGATAGGATGGCGGGGTTTTCTGATTAAGGAATGGGATGCAAGTAAGAGCTGATTGCCGCAAGTAATGCATCGGAGATCCTAGGTTTGCACACTTTTCGACTAGTAAAAGTATGAACTTTACCCGGAAGCTTCAAAGTTTAGGGAATGATAAGCCAATGAGAAAAAAATGTTCGTCTATCAAAAGAAAGAAATTCAACATTAGTAATTTTAGTATTCATGTCAAAGACAGATCCTAAAGTGAGTGTCAGATATCAAAAGCTCATGAAATCAGACTTATGCGAGACGCGAACGCACGTATGCACGATGTCTAGCCACACACTGAACGGTTGCTTTTGAAAGATTAGTACCTAGTTAAATGCCGTTGTCAATTACAGTTCGTTGTATTTTACTGTCGGAAAATTGTTTCTTAGATTTGTTCATTAGCTTTCGGTTTTTGCAAAACAATCTTTTGGATGTCTCACCTTACTTATGCAGTTTGTACAACAATGGAAAGGGGACTGCTCATTTTATAAGGGACATCCGGCCCGGAGTGTACAACAATGAGTTTGGTATCAAATTAAAGGTTGTTCTAAGCCGGATATATCTGCAAAAATATTTTGTCGATAACTCATGGGAGATCCGAGATATTTGAGATTAAAGTTCGAAAAGTGCAAACATTAAAAATCAGCACTTTTTCGACATAAATGCTTATATCTTTGGATTTAAAAAAGTTAGAAAAATCACAGTGGTATTGAATTAAAGGTGTCAAACATATTTTTCAAGTGAAACAACAATTACATTTGTTTGATTGATATGTATTGAGATATTTTTAATTGAAGCCTTGAAAAACAGCATTTTTTAGGCAAACTTTTGTGCGATAATATCTTTTGAAATTCAATGACGACATTTATTTCTTTTGGCACCGTTAAGTAGCCTAGTTCACAACCTTTATTTTCATATACAATTTACCGGAATTTCTTTAACAATTTCTTCATTTTTACAATAATAGATAAGAAATATGCTGTCCCAGCCGATGGTCTCAGTCACCAGTGCTGCTATCTGTCTGTAGTTCGTTACATTTATGTGCGAAGTACTGTGAAATGTAATGTAATGTAATAAAAATTATTCGTATAGTAATAGTGGAAAAATTAAAACAATAAGTAAATAATATTTTTGAGAATAGTAGGAAAATTGGAAGAAAAATAAATAATTTCAATGGTAATGGGCTTGGCAAAACATAGGTAATTCTAATCTGAACGATTTGTTATTAAAAGCTTATTTAAGAATTGGGAAGGGAGTCTTAAATTACTTTCATATCTTTCCCAACTTAAAAACCATATTATGGTCATAACACGAGCGCAGCGTCCAACCGATCTTCGACATACAAGGCAATTGCAGTAACATTGAACCACCGCTTCTCTGTCCTGTTGATCATCATCATAAGCATTAAACACGTGTTATGAGTAAAATTCATTTTTCCATTATTTTTGAAGGATAAAAGCAAAATAAATTGTTTCTTTCATTCAAATACCTACTTAATAAAATTAATCTGATATTAAAAACTTAAAACAAGCTTCCCCGACTATATACAAAATATCTTTTCTAAAAGATTCAAAACGATTTGAAATATGAACGAAATCTTTTTTAATTTTGATTATTTAAAATATGTATCCAGATCCAGAGCGCTTGCAAGTTAAAAAACTGATTTTGAAAGCCCATTAAGTGTGTGTTATAACTTATAAGGATATGCAAATTCTTTAAAGCCCCTACAAATTATGATGCTGTGGGGTTATGAACTTAACATATATATAACCAAAAATAAAAAACAATTTGTGATATACGATTCAAATGGAAAAGAAAACGGATTTACGGTAATGACAGAACAGACTACCTTAATATTTTCAAAAGTCTTATATTTCTTGGGTTTCAAAAGAAAAATGGATCGACGTCATCATTTTTTTAGGAAAAGGTTTTGTTTCAATAAGTTCACACGTCATTATATCTCTTTTTAGTCAAAATCAAAACCCTGAGAAATTAAATAAAATTGTTTAACTATTCAGATGACCTAAAAGATATACATTTCTTGCACAGACTAAAAAAGAAGAAAATTAAGATTCACAAAAAAAAAATGTTTTTCGTTGACAAAACAACGTTTGTTTAGATCGGCTAGTTATTTTATAAAATAAATACAAATTATAATTTCCGACTTAAACGTATGCTTGAATTCTACCACGTAATAATTTAGAATATATTGATAAGGGTAAACCTGCTGGGAGATTGTTGGTTGGGTCCTAGTTTATTAAAAGAGCCACAATTTCGGATATACTCCTCTTAATAAGATAGTGCTTGTTTCAGTCGATAAGTTGCACAACTAAACAAAATATAGTCATTATTATTAAAGCGGGTTAGAGAAACATTTATAATCGTAAAATAAATTCGTCTGCTATTTAAATTAGTTTCTATAACAAAATCTGCTAGAATATAATTCATGAATAGATAATAGCGTGAGTGCTGCAAAGTGGTTAAAACTATCCAGAATGATAGGCTTATGCCACTCATATGGTACTCTTTTAACATTTTAGAGATGACGGTTACCAAAATCTCAGCTTCTTCTAAGCTTTCAGGAACTATTTAATGGTACTGCTCGGAATATTTTACGTACCTTTTTAAAAATGCATGTTTACATAACTAAATATATAAGAATAACTTAAAAAGAGAAACTTCATAATGTTTTCGTTTGAGGCATATTTTGAAAGATTTGTTGGTTATAATCAAAAATTATTTAAGAAATCCCGGTAAATTGTATATGAAAATAAAGGTTGTAAACTAGGCTACTTAACGGTGCCAAAAGAAATAAATGTCGTCATTGAATTTCAAAAGATATTATCGCACAAAAGTTTGCCTAAAATATGCTGGCTTCAATTAAAAATATCTCAATACATATAAATCAAACAAATGTAATTGTTGTTTCGCTTGAAAGATATGTTTGACACCTTTAATTCAATACCACTGTGATTTTTCTAGCTTTTTTAAATCCAAAGATATAAGCATTTATGTCGAAAAAGTGCTGATTTTAAATTTTTGCACTTTTCGAACTTTAATCTCAAATATCTCGGATCTCCCATGAGTTATCGACAAAATATTTTTGCAGATATATTCGGCTTAGAAAAACCTTTAATTTGATACCAAACTCATTGGTGTACACTCCGGGCCGAAAATGAGCATACCCCTTTGTTCATATATTGCAAGAAACTGGAATTTAAGATCTTCGCAGTCTTTCTATTTCTTCACTTTCCTTTAAAAACCTTAAAACTTTAAAAACTCAACATCCATAGCTGAGCTCTTGCTTGTATTTTTTAATGCTTCCTCTTCATTGCCTAGCAAATCATCTAAAATATTTATGAGATTTAAGTCACCATCAACTATCAAGTAACAAATAATACAAACCAAAACTCTTTATTTCAATCGTCGCTCAGGATATTAAAAAATGAGCACGACTCGGTCGTACGAACTTGCTCCTGTATTCCAAATTATAACTCATAAAAAAAAAAAAAATTTATTTCGTAAATAAAAATTTAAATTTAAATATATACCTCAAAAAAAGATTCAATCTGAAAAAAAACGATGTCATATGATTTCTTAAGAAATTGTTGATTTTAAAATTTTTTTAATCGTCGGAGCGGTTTTTTTTTTAAATTAATTTTTTGTATATAAAATTTTTCGAAATTGTCTTAAAATTAATTTGGGTAGGCAGTATTCAAGAATGTGTAATTATACATTTTATAAGTAAATTTCAATTTTTAATATTGATCCATTTTTGAGATACAGAATTAAAAAAAAAATTAAAAATATTTTTTTAAAAATCCAAAAACTTGTTTGAAATTTTTTTGAATACAAAATACTATTTGAGCAATATAAACGTACTTTCAAAAAAAAACTTACCCTGATCGGACTTTCATTTTTCGGGAAAATCTGATAACAAAAAAACGGTTCTATGGGCGGTACCGTTTTGGAGCAATACAAAAATATTTTGTTTTACATAAAATACATCAGTGTTTTAAACAAAAATTTTCGAGGAAGTTTAAAAAAAATCGTAGGAGCCGTTTTTGAGAAAATTGAAACTTTTGGTTTTTGGCCAAAAAAATTGTATGGTGGCTACCCTGAATTTTGATCTTTAAAAAAAAAATCAAAAAAACGACCAACGCAAATTTGCTCAAACCTTTAATTTTCAAGTTTGAAGTCAATCGGACCAGTGGTTAAGGCTGTAGGTGCGTTTACAAACAGACAGACGGACGGAATCGCCGGACCCACTTTTTTCGACTTCTCTATCATCGCAATGTCATATCTCATCATTACCTCAATTTTTTTTTTACGAATTCAATACTTACCATATATTCTATATGTGGCAAGTAAAAATATTAGAGCATGTTTGGTAGCTACGCTGCTAAGACGCTCAGAAATTTGTTCGGCCGGCCGCTTATTGCGTGGCCACTTCATTGTGAGTTTTTTTTTCGCTCAGCCGCTTACTGCGTGGCCGAGGCCTAAGGCCGTGTGATAAAATAAATTTCCGAGCGCAACTCTATGAGTTCCGTGCTAACAAAAAGACCTTAGCATTAGCATTCTGCGAAAGATCTTCTGGTTCTTTTACTGGGATACAGCCTCATAGTAATAGTGAAGGGCAGCTTCTTATAAAATTATTTCTACGTTACAACAGAAATTCTAGCATAGCTGAATATAAATGACGACCATAAAACAAGCACCTAGTACGAGTGAGGTGAAACAAGCAGGTGACAAATGCCATAGTACTAGTAGTAGTAGTATTTATTGAGATTTTTTTTTACACGGATTTGTCTTAATTCTATTTTGATAGCTTATTTTTCAATTTACACTTTGCCGACTTAGAATGGGTCTGGCTATACAATAATAAGTTTGGAAGATATTTTTATTTGTTTAATAATCAAATTATATTTTTCAGACTTCGTCTTTCACAGTATACGAGATACGTATTCTGTATTCACATAAATCATCATCAACATCAACCAAGTATGGAACCTACGGCGGCGGCGTATGCCATTGCTCTCTTTATTAAATCAAAAAAAAGGGGTTATAACGCGGAAAAGGGTCATTCAAACAAACAACACATTGCAATGTGTTTTTAAGGAATAGCTTTTCAGAGATGGTTTCCGAAAAGGCTGACACGCAATTCTTTCGCTATATTCGTGGAGCAATAAGGTGGACATGTGGCAAGCATGTGGCAAGATAAAAAAAACCCTTGCCCAAAATGCTAGTCATTAGCTATGCTTGAGGCCAGCTATTGGAGAAGAAATGAAAATCCTTCAACTTGAATTCAATAAGGGCAAGAGGAATACACTCTGTAATAAGAATTTTATTATATTTTTCTTAAGCTCGACTCACCTGAAATATTGAAAATATTTCTCCGTCATATAAAATCTCTGTTAGTGCCGTTTTTGAGTTGAATGTCCGCGTTTTCGAATTAACTGAAAAAAAAAGAAAACACAACGTAGAATTCTTTGGAAATTTCAAATAATAATTTTTGTATTTAAACAATATTGTCTTGAAGTTTGTTTTTCGTTTAAGCACCGTCGTAAAATTATTAACTATAACTTCGAACCCAGTATCTACAAACAAGGGTGGAAAAACTGTCTCTCCATTTCAAGGAGGATTGCGATCAACAAAGATCCAAAACTTAAATCAGATGAACATAATTTGGAGTGATTTCGTTAAAGAAAATTTCATATGCTTTCAATCGAAATTTTTAATGAATTTACCTATTTATTTTTTGCCTGTTAGGGTTGCTATACGCACACAACAACAAGCTTGACAAGTATGCATGAACCATCTTTTTGTACAAGCAAACTCTAGCGCAGGGAAATTTCGCGCAAGCTTTTTAATTGACGGTTGATTGAAATTGAATCATGCAAGATTGGACAAGCCATGCTTGCTCACAATTTCTATACAGATGGTACAGTTTGCTTGTTCGAAAAAGACATTTTCGCGGCATGGACTGAAACTTGTTCAAGCATCCATTAACCGTGTTTTGGTGAAAAGAAAATTGTACAAAAAGACTGTTCATGCCTATTTGTCAAGCATCACTATACACACATAACAGCAAGCTGGACTTACGTCAATGAACTTGAGACTGTACCAAGCAACTTCTAAATGAAACTAAAGGTCTCTGTCTGTGCATATTCTTTTTTTCATTAAATTTTAATTAATCTTCAAATAACACACAAACCTATCATATATGGCCTCACTGGAGGGCATATGAACCAAGGGCAAGACAGCAGATTATTATATTGTAGATATATACAAAAAGCCCATGATCAAGGCCAAGTCCATTGTCATTATCAAGAATATGATGATGCATAAGCAAAAAAAAAAAACAGCAGCCAAGCCCCAATCTAAGTCTCAGCAGCAGCAACATCATCATTGAGGAAAATGTGGAAAAAATATTGTATCTTCTTTGACCAAAGAGCAAAAGCCGTCAATAAATATGAAAACATGAAGAAGCATCACAAGCACACACACACAAAAAATCTCGAGAATATTAAATGAGAAGCGGCCAATTGCGCATCGCATCATCATCATGCTTACAAAGTCACAGCCTTGAAAAGAATAATCTTTGATGGAGCACATGCAACCTCCTCGAATCTCTATGAAAGTAGGTATCTATCACACACAGTTATTTATTAATCTAGACAGCTTCGTCCAGTTCATCAGCTGCTCACTTTTTTGCCACATAGCAGCCAGCATGCAGTACACTATAATAATAATATTATAGTCCTTCGCATTGTGTCTGGAAAGAACCTTGAGAAGGTGCAGGCATTCGCATCGTTTTCGTTCGTTTTGATTCGTGCGATGTCAAATTCATGCCATAGTCACAATTCAAGAATCCAATCCGACCGACAGACATCAAGGACAAAATCGAGAGTTTGTAGACATTTTTTTTTTTGAGAGAGAGAGAGAAAGGGAGAAATGGAACTCATCAAATGGCACAGAAGCGACGCCATCACCACAATCCCCATTGTTTGAAGATGGCTACTTGACGTTTCATCACGAAAAAAAAGAATTGTCTTTCTCTCGTAGGTTTTTTTTTTTTTGTTTTGATGTCTCTTGACAAAAAGACAAAAGTGGACAGTTCTTGTAACTATTCCATTTTCCTCTCATCATTTCGTCATATTTTGGATTGTTCGTCTTACTACAAAAAAAAAAAAGAATAAGAAAATATAATGACATGTGAGCTGTAAAGTTTTTTTGGTTATCTTTTTGAATGGGACGTTGTGTATGGTTCGTTTTTTCTCTGCCAGCGGTAAAGTAATTTTGTGTTGAAGACGTTCTTCAGAACTGTAATCAATTGAAATTGAACGCGAAAACAAAATTTATTACGCAACTGAAACCTTGAAAATGCAGTCAAATATTGATTGATTCTAGACCTATTAAGAGTTATGGCCTATTCAAGGATTTTCATTGAATATTTATTGAGTTTTTGGAGCTTCAGAGATGTACTCTGGTCCCTTGGAGAGCAATCATACGGTACACAAGGCTAATGGTCGAACCAAACATGTTGCAAGCTGACACTAAGCTGTTGACTAAGCTATGATGTTGACAGTTGTAGTTAACTGAGAAAGTTTAGAATATATATTGTTTGATCTGGTTTAATGATACTGAGATGTTTGTTTTAAGTTATTAAAACGTTAAGAGATGTAACAGTTTAAAATCTTAAATATGTTTGAACAATTTAAGACTTTAAAAAGATTCTTATCAAACATATTGGGGAGACAAGAATAGGTGTGATTAAATGATTAGTGACGTTAAATAAGCTTGTAGGACATTATAGTAAAAAACCGTTTATAAAAGTGTTAAAATGTCATACATAAACAAGGCTGATCAAACCAAACTGTGTTGCGAAAAGAAAAACAATGTTGAACGCAGAAGCTCATCATGATGTTTCAGGGTCATTTTCAAGAGTGTTTGACGGCGCACAGTGGCCCGTTTCGGTTTTTTTGGTTCCAAAAATCATAGCTCCTAAACGAGTTGAGATATTTCCACAATTTTTTTTTTATTTTGAAGGTTACATCCAACGCTATGAAATTGGTGAATTTCAAAATAAAAACATTACAGGGTGTTTCGGAAATAGCTGTCAAAAAGCTTAGTTATATTAAGTGAGATAAAAATGATTAAATGTGAATTAAACAAACAAGAAAACTCATTTTCTGGCGTAAAACAAAAGGAATTGACGTTTAACAGTAGCGCAAAAAGTAAAACACCGATTTTAGAGGAACAGTGGCGAAAAAAGTTTTTCTTTTTTTGTAAATTGACATTAGAATAACAATAAATAACAAATTGAACAGCAAATTATAAAATAAAAACAGTTAAAATGTACGTATAAACATTAGATTTCTTGAAAACTATCATCTTGGTCCGTGGTGATATTCAATAAACTCAACATTTGCGGAGAATAAAGTGCTTTCATATCTTTTTGGGTCCTTACGTGCCTCAGAGAAAATAAGCGGATCAGATGAGGCTGCAAGCATGTTGTATAAGTCTTCATTCTGCCTTATTCTCGAAACTTTGCAGGTATTTTGATATCTATACCTTTTGTAGTCCTTATTTTTGGACTCCTGGGCTTCTTCAGATAATTCTCCTAGGGGAAGTGATTGATACTCTATAATATCTTGACTGTGAGCCAAAATTTTGTGAAGAGTAGGTGTCAGTTGTTTTTCAGGATACTTTTGAGTCAACAGAGCTGCTGTTGCTTTAGTATACTCCCCAAATTTAACTGCGTTCACAACTTCCCTGCAGTTCAAAACATCAAGTATTATTTTCAGCCTGGAAATAACCTCTATGTTTACTCCAGTTATTTGAGCTGTTATCTCCGATTGCTCGAAAAATCTTCTCGAAGTGTTCCCATCATTAGTATTTCTGAATCCCTGCTTTGGTTTGTCTACATCGAGTCCAAGCTGATTACGGAAACACGTTTGTATCCTTTCCTTTCTTCTTTTTTGTGCTTCTTTGATCCCAATCGAAAAAACCTTTTTTACCTAAAATTTTATGATATCGAGCAATAAAAATTAACATAATCCGATTAAAAATTAATACCTACTTATAATCACTGAACATTTAATCTCCTTAAGTCAAAAGTAACTGCTAATATTTTATTATGGATATAATATAAACCCTTCAATTTAATTTTTTTATTGCCTCCGATTTATATAATATTTATGACATATCGTATTTTAAAATATTTCCATCATCAAAAACAAAATTCTGGTGAATTCATTCCCCATTTCAGATAATTTTTTGAATTTGAAAAAAAAAATTTTTGTTCGAAAATTCTGGAACACCCTGCAAATGTAAAAAATTTAAAACTCGTCATATTGTTAGCCGTGAACATTTTCTTCGAAATAAAAAAAAAATTGTGGTGATATCTCAACTAGTTCAAAAGTTACAGTATTAAACATTTTATTAATTTGCCATTGAAAAACCAGAAAATTGAAAAAAAGTGCCTGCCATCGATTAATAAAATCGCTCTAGCTCAGAAGGGCGCAAGTTGGCGCAAATTATTCCTTCAGGATTATATTAAGAAATACTTCAGCTTTCATTATGCGTTGAGCTTTGCTTAATGCTTTTTGAAGCTTTTTTTCCATGCAATGTAAAGTCAGAAAAAGGTACAAAAAGTGGTGTCCCCAAAAAAAAAAAAAAAATATATATAGACATTTTTTTTTTTTTAATATTTTTTCCAAACATATATTTTACCGTATTTGTTAATTTCAGAAAGAAAAAACAAAAATTCTTTCCCCACGTTCGTAATATAGCTTCTCAAAGTCAAGAAAAAGAAAAAAAATTGTTTGTTATTGAAACTGAAAAAAAAGTTCAACTTTGACCCCCTCTCAAAACCAAACCGTTGGGAAAATTCAAAAAAAAAATCGGTTTCAAGAACTTCAAATATTTGTTAATTCAGCGAAATAACAAATTTTGAATTCTGGAACAATGAAAAAAATGAATTTTGGAATGACTTTAGCCTAAACGGGCCACTGTGCGGCGTTAAGTATAAAATGTAATTTTAAGACCTGTTCCTTTGTTAAATGAGCATATTTTATAATCTTTAAGGATGTTTGACTGGCAATAGTGATGTTTGTTGTACATTTTCAGTTTTCACATGCTACGATTTACCAAGAATTCGTTATATAGTGTTTCATGTCGTGGTTTGGAGTCAACACGGGGTTTGTTCAAAGAAGATTGTTTATTATGGCAGAGAAGCGGTGGAAATGCTTTATTTCCCTCTGAACAGACTACACCTTCGGTCCGGTCCACAATTGGTGTCATAACAGGACAATGCCTTTTAGGGAGACATGTGATCAGCCTGGCTGTCTCTTCAAATGACGAGGAGGAAGAGAAACACACCAACACCTTCTTTGAACCTGTCCGACACACTCCAACAGAAATATCTATCTCGGTAAATTCTTCTTTGATAATACACCAGTGAACAGCCAATGATTTCCATAAGATGTTTCACAGTGTTATCACAGTCACAGTGGTGGGTCTAAGCTTACCTATGTGAAGGTATTTTTGAGAAACAAGGAAATTGTATCATGGTAAGTTATGAAATATGAAATATAGAGGAAATATCATTGGTTTTCAAGTCAAACAATATTACAAACAAGATTCAAATTAAACGGCAAAGTCTGGGATTATTAAAGTAAAGGTCATTTGGAATACCATACTCAAAGAGCTTCAGGCTTTTTTAATGAATAAAGCAATAAAAACGTCACTTTAATTGAATGTCATGTGAGATACAACAATTCCAGCATGTTCATCCAACATACAAACAAAAAATTGCACTTTCAAAAGTGTCATGCTAATTAAACATTTATTTGACCATGTAGACGAGACGAACACTTTGCTTTTAAGTGTTACATTAACAAACATTTGAATATTTATTTCGTATAAGTACGTCATTTAACAGACCCATTTTAGTAACAAAGAGGATTTTCGTGTTGTGTCCAGTTTTTCAGACAAACCCTTCCTTGTCATCAATTTATGATTTTATCATCATTCCCAATAGCAGCAGCAACAATACTGGCTACTGCTACTACTGAGGCTGCTGTTGTGGTCCTCTTTCTCTCTTGCCACAGAGAACTATTGTGAATAAAGTGGCAGCATTTAAGATAAAATATAAAATTGAGAAACAACATTTTTCAAAATAAAACAACAAACACAACTTTTTAATTAAAGTGTTTAAAATTATAATTTTTTTTTCATTTTTTGATCGCGCTTCGTGTTGTTGGGGTTTTGTATTGTGAAACAGGAAATTGAATTGAAAACACTTTCACAAATTTTATTCTCTTGTTTGATGATTTATCTCGATTTTTGTTTTAATCTTGGAAATCCCCATTCAGTATACAGACAAAAAATAATGTCACTATTGATCGTCGCGCCGCGCCGTGTTATTGATGGATTATTAAGCTGAAATTTCCCTCACAGATTGATACGTAGATAAGAGATGAAAAGACAACAATACGAAAAGTTGACGCTAATCTTTTTGTCGTCCTACGAAAACAGTTTTGAATTATTCAGTGCTGATAGCCAGCAAGCTGCCATTTTTGTTGAATCGATATTTAAGAAAAACGCCTTAAGTCAAATTAAATTTAATTGTTTAAGAGTTGGATTATACATTCTCCGCGATAAATCGAGAGAAAAAAACAATCACTAATTGCATCCAAGAAGACGACACAATGACAACGACGTGGATGAACGAAGGCGTGGAATATTTATTGTGTAAATTCACACAAAAAACTCATTGCGTAGGCCAACGCCAAGAGGTGTAACGTGGTGATGCTGGTGAAGTTAGCAAATTATTTAAAAAAAAAAAACAATAAATAAAATAAATAAATCCTGCAAGATCTTCGTCTCTCAAAGTGCGCTGTTGTTCAACGTCAATGAAGACACTAGAAATCAAGAAATTGTGGAGAAAGTCAATCTATTGGAACGATCTGTAGGTAAATGCTGGTCACGTAAAAAACTATCGATTTTTTTTATTTTCCGTCTTAATCTTTCGTTTGGTTGGTGGGAACAAAGTTTATCGCTGCAGTTTTTTAATTGTTGAATGTTTTTTTTTTTATTGATCTTTCGTTTTTCCATGTGATAATTATTGCATCGGAGTTAAAATGCCAAGGAGTAATGGTCTTTCAGTTTGAAGCGAATGTAGTCTTCTCTTCTTATAAGCATAAAAACCACTTGATGTTCGTTAGTCTCGATAAAACTGGTGAACGCCCAGACTGAGTTGGCTTCTTCTAAGAAATCCATCGAATGATATATCGGAAGAAAGGCCTGTTGGAACACTTTTCATCAAAATGGGTTTTGAAGACCGATATTACCTCTTCGTTTTTTTCCTTGACAACCGTTGATCCCGAAAGCATTTTTCTTGATTTTAAGCCTTGGCTTTCAGCAACTGGGCCTAGAAATGCGGACTTAATGTAAACCTTCTTAAAACAGAACTGTTTTTTTTTCAAAAACAGAAGGAAATTACCACCGTTTGAAATACAAAAAATTGATGACACCGCACTTAAAATAAAAATAAAATATTGGACAAAAAACTTAACTGGGGCCATGATTGTGCTATACTCATGCAACAAGATTCTGGGTAGAAATTGCTGACCTAACCCCAAAATATTCATGTGGATGTACGTACATACACTGCTATTGTCAGACCGATTCTAACATACGGCAGTTTGGTTTGGTGGAAAGCTCTGGAGAAATACACGAATTTAAAAACCCTTACCCCAAAGTACAAAGATTGGCTTCCATTACATAAGTACAAGTGGTGTGATGAGGACTACCCCAACTGCTTAGAAGCACTTCTCAATCTCCCCTCATAGATCTATTTGTTCAAGAACCAGCAGCAAACAGCGCCCTATGGCCCAATCAGTATACCTAAATGGAAAACTAGCCATAGTGGCCACGCTGCTTTTCTTTCGAAATATATGTGTTACAATATCTGCACGGATTATATTACCCCTTACTTAGATTTCAACTTATCGTTTAGTACAAGCTTGGTAATAGACTAGGTTGGGAAATAGTGTGCCCTACACTAATGACTACCATCTACACTGATGGCTCAAAAATGAACACTGGAGTAGGTGCAGGTTTCTACTTGCAGTGCCTAAACCTTGACAGTTCTTTCAGGCTCCCCGCCATAGCAGCGTCTTCCAAGCTGCTAAACATATATCCAAGATGGCGATATCACGTGTGGACATCACATTGATAGCCAAGTAGAAATAAAAGCAATCTCTGCCACTCAAATCAAGTGAAGCTTGTTACTTGCAGTCTCGAAGAGCTAAAGGTTCGTGGTAAGCAGCATAACGTAAGACTCTGCTGAGTTCCTGGTCACAGCGATTTGCCAGGTAACGAAAAAGCGGATGAGCTTGCAAGCGAAGGCTCAGCACTGGACCCCTCTCTCATAGACCATCATATAGGAATCCCACTATGTGAACTGAAACAAAACGTCAGTTACATTGTCCTTCAAAAATCCAACGATAGATGGAATCTCCTATAAACCAAGAAACTATGGCCTAGATACGATAGATAGAAAAGATCCGACAAAGTTTTAATTCTTAATAAACCCTCTTTAAGATCCCTTAGTATAATAATAGGGCATAACCTACTTGGCTACCATAAAAAGAAGCTTAGTACCGATGAGCTTTGTAGGGGCTTTGGTTATGAAGAGGAGCATGAAAATACTGCTCATTTTCTCTGCCACTGTCATTCACTCCGTCTTACTAGGATGAAAACTCTAGGCAACTTCTTCTTTAACAACTAGAGGAACTATCCGAACTGCCAGGCAAAAGCTTGCTGAGCTTTATCAAGACCTCAAAATGGCTAGACGAACCACATGATTCATAGGTTAATTATATTTTTTTTTATGTTACAATACTTCAGGGTATCACAATGGATCTACATTGATCTAAGTGTGAGGGTAACAATACCAACTGTCAGCCCACTAAACCTAACCTAACCTTAGCTTTGGCTGCTTGTAGTCTGATATTCTTTTGTCTGTTTTTACGCGCACGCTGTTCTGCCAAATAAATAAAATGATTCAAAATTAATTGAAAATTTGTTTAATGTCCTTCCATCCATGTTTCCAGGCGATGGCCTCAGTCGCCAGTGCTGCTATGTGTCTGTAGTTCGTTACATTCATGTGCGAAGTACTGTGAAATGTCAATGTCAATGTCAAGATCGCCAAGATCGATCCTTTTATAAACATTATTTTATTTTAGTTGGTAGCTTAGCAACGCGCGAAGCGTACAGCTAGGTGCACTAAATATTCAATCTGCGAATCGGAAAACAAAAGCTTTTGTACCTACTTTTCTAATGGATTAAATATTTATGTATTACCGCAATAACCTGAAGATTGTCGGTTCCTTCAGTTAAAGATGGAATTTCAATTTTCTTGGAATCCACCTTTAAATGACTCAGCCGATTTCAAAATCCATTGCATCATTCTATCGAAAATTCGTCCAATGTCGCATTGTATTCGATGAATTGGCAGGCAACCCACCTTTTTACTATTATAGGCCTAAGCCCCAAATCTGAACATAATTTTCAAAATGATTTTATTGCTTCCTATATAATCACAGCAGCACATTGCTTTATTCATCCATCAATACTGCTGCCTTGTGCCAAAATAATATTCTTAGGCTCCCAAAATTACGGACATTCTCTACTTTTTTTCTCATAAATTTGTTCTTTTTTTTACCTCATTCGAATTGCCATCCAGCAGATGGAAATGAAATCATTTAGTGTCCTCCAGATTATTTATTTGAGTTCTAAGCAAACTCTGCAGGGTGTCAAAAGGTGCACCAGGCTCCATTTGCCAAAAATAAGCAAACATCATTATCCTTAAAGGATGAAGAATGATAGCCAAGGATAATACACAAACAAGCCTACGTAGCGTATAATAGAATAATTAGATACATCATCCTGTTTACCTTAACAAGGATTAGGACGATTATTGTTGCCATATCGTCAGAACGAGCTTCTGTCGTCGTCGTCGTTGTCGCAAAAGCAAAGCAAAACAGCGCAGCATATAGCCAATAAATGGATCGTAAATTTTCAAAGCCCTGACATTATGGCTCGTGTATAACCGAGAGTTTTGGCATTGACATCATCATAACAAAAAAAAAAAAATTCCAGCGCTATCCTCTTATAGGCATTGAGACAGATAGTGAACGGGAGAGAGTGAGTGGCAATGCCGCCACCGCCGCCGCCGCGCCGCACTGCCGCCCACTTGGCATAGCTCAATAGGGATGATGGTGGCCTTGTGGTGTTGAAGCCAATTTCCACCGGAAGTTATATCAATACAAATCCAGTTTCTGTATGTCAGTGTGTTTGTGTTGGGCAATTATAAAATATATCAAATTATGTACCGCCGCGCTGCCTGTGTCCTTAATGCGATGCTGTACATAATATGTTATTTTTTGTGAATAAAGTGAAGTTTGGTTTTCTGTCAATGTTTTTTTTTTGTCAGACCAAAACTTTATTGCAATTGTTAGTGGTCGGTTTGAGTGTAGGTACAGTTTTTTGATATTGTTTGGAGGACAGGAAAGTAGATGAAATATTGAATTTATTAATTAAAAACTCCCGCCCTGCCCAACAATATTTGCACAAATTTTTAATTGATCCGAAATTTGTCACTCAATATTGATTTAATTTACACCTGAATGCATTAGTCAACCTAAACCAACTTTTGCTACCGTCAAACCTGTGGGCGATAAGCCCTCATCAAAAATTCTAAAATTACACTACGAATTTATTGGGAGTGTAGGTATTGCAATTTAATTAATTAGGTTTATTAAAAAAAATCACTCTACGCAAAAATTGCATAAGCACTGACGCACAAAAAAACGATTTAAAATTTAAAGCGTGCGGCTATTAGCGTAGAGATTTAATTTAAAATGCTAAATTTATTGAATGTAAAATTCATAAGTTTCTCAACTTTTTAATTGACACTGTCGAAAATTTGCGGTGCAGGGAAGGGTTTTGGTTTTTGAAGTTTTATAATAAACCCTAAATGAGATGATAGATATAAATGTGTCTATTAATATTTAATTTTTTAACAGAGTGACATTTGAAGTTAAATATTATTTTTTTCCGGGAGGAGAGAGGAAAAAGTTATTTGAGTGGAATTTCATGTTTAAAAGTGTTTTCATCAGTTTTTAGGAGAGCTCGAGGCGAGTGGAGGATGTCTTATTTTATTGAGTTTGTGGCTCACTCAGACATGATAAAATATTTATAATTATATTTTTATTCGTCACTGTCAAAATGTCTGATACTTAAAGTTTTCAAAATAATATTTAATCAAATAATAATAAATTGAAATGTCAAAAGCACGAAAGTCAACATGACGAATTTTATGACTGGTGTGGTCACTTGTAGTCTAAGACAGTTTGACAGTTAAACGTTAACAGGGGCGAACGCAGAAAAAAATTTCGGGGCTTCAAAAAATATATAGGTATTATAGGGTTATGGCACTGGTAGTCAGCCCTTTAACTTAATTTTTGTGTTTGCTTGGTCTTTAAAAATTAGTTATTTAATTGTTGGTCTGTTGGAAGTGAAACTTATTTTTTCCGATTTGTTGATATTACCTAAAACAAATTTATTAACTATAATTCAAATAGAAGTTGGATTCTCTTATAGTCGGCCCCTTAAATTCCAGTAGTCAGCCACGGGAGTTGTCAGTAGCCAGCCCTCTTTAGTAAATTAATTATTTGTAATTTATAAGCCGTTGTTAAATCTTAAATGTATTAACAAACCTTTTTTTTTAATTGTTTATTTCTAAATAAATAAAAGACTACATACAACAATTAATTAAAAACAATCTTGTTTTTCAGTCAAATGTGTATATTATTTAAAATAATTCAAGACCATTTCCAACACTTTAAAAAAGTACGTCTTCGAAACTTGTTTGAAATTTAGTTTAGTGAATACTTGATATAATTAAAACACGCCTTAACGAGCATATAAAAGCGATACAAAACAAAGCTGTCACAAAATCAGCAATTTGTGAACATTTGGCCTACAACGAGGATCACTTTATCCGGTTTGATCAAGCCAGATCAACCTCAAATGAAATGTTTTATGTACCTAGGATCGTTAGAGAAGCAATTGAAATTAAAAAACATCAAAATGTCAATAGGGACTCTAGCTACAAATTATCGCCGACATGGGATCCACTCATAAACAAAACAAAAGTGCATAAAACCAAAACAGCTGTAGCCGACGTGTCGTCAGCTTTGCTTGTATTCAACAGCCAACAACAAATACACCACCCACCCAAGTGCAACAACATCTACGCACCGGTACAATTTAAGAGCGAGAGCTAAAAAACAAAACTAAAACAACATCTATCAAACGTCAGTCTCATCCCGTGACCACGAAGACTGCAATTTCTTCGAAACGTCGGGAAAAGAAATTTGAAAGTATTTCTTATATTAACGCGGTAAGTTCCGAAAAAACCTAACTTATAAATATAAATATACATTTTTAATTGTAAACATTACCATAAGCATAGTTATTTAAAATTAACAATAAATTTGATTTAAATAAATATCTACTAACATTGAAATCAATCATGCCGCAAACAGTATTTGTTTCTCTTAAACACCTGGATAATGGCAGCATACACAGTTCTGTAATATGTGATTTTTTTTTTGTAATCGATTTTCCAGTCCTATATAAAAAAAAGCGTACAAGATAATTCCGTTAATAATCTGCGTATTCCATTGAGAGGAGGGATTTGTGGCCATCGACTTAAAGCAGTCCTGAGCTTATTATATTACTTTCCGTAATCCGTTCGTTGAAACTATATTGGCCACATATTAGAAAAACGTCTCGGATTGTATCCACCTACTTTCAGATCTGCTTTAGAGGTAAGGCCATTTATCGGGCACACTTTTTGCAACAGCTTGGAGGAGGGAGCACATAGGGAAACACAAGCAAAGGTGTCGTCACTGAAGAGAAAAAGTACCTATACATATACAGTGATCGCCTCTTATTCGTTTCCATGTTGTACAGTATAAAGATTTTTCAAACCTCTTGGCAACTCCTGGTTTTAGAGATAGGCTGAAAGATGTTTCATCTCCATTCAGAATCTTGAGGGGTCTTCTAAAATACCGGCTGCGTCAATCTCTTCTTAATACTCATACGTCCCGGTCGCTCGTCCTCTGCTGTTCTGAGTCCCGCAGTTCATAATGTAATGTGACATCTTGAGAAGGCCTAGTAATACGTTTTCCCTTGTAGGCTATCTTTGAAAAGCAGTCCTACGTTTGTCCTCACGATGGACGTTTGTCACTAAGAGGTCTGTGGGCTTCTGAGGCAAGCCACACTTGGCAAAGTATATGAGCCACTTAACAAGCTTGTGTTCTTCGGCTAAACTAAAGACAGTTTCCGGTTCCATTTTCTTGTAGTCTACCTCGAGGGACCCCGTATGCTTCTCTGATCGGCCAATTGTGCCTTTATTTTTACTAATACGTTCGAGGTACTTGTGGAATTTGCGTTTTGCTTTCTGTTCGGAACTACCCATTTTCAGAGTGCTGCAAGTCAAGATATTTTTTAAAACTAAGCTTTTGTTATTATTTGCCTACACTACCTGTTTATGTTGTTAAAGAAACAAATCATTTGGTAATCTACCAATCATAAAAGGCTGACATAAGAGTACTTGTCTTCTAAAGTCGGCCCTTACGTTTATATAAGCGGCTGACTACTGAAAATACATTGAAAAAAAAAACTTTTTTTGCGCCAATCAAGAGAGAATACAATTTCCATTAAAACTGCATTTTCAGGCAAAAAAATTAAGAAATAGAAGGTTTCAGCCTTGTAGGGCAACGACGCAACATGATCGTTTGCATTATTCCCTACACGGCGAATACAAAATTGGCGAACATCATTTCGTAATTCGTATTTGTTGATTCTTTAAGGTGTGTGTGAGGATGTCAAAAAGAGAAGCTAAGTCACTTCGCTAATGGTTATTTGTTATTTCATAGAAAAAATGAGATTTGCTTGCGACTATCTCCCTACATGTGAACAAGGAAACCTACGAAAATTAGAAAATCGAAAATGTTTGGCAACAGTGAACCATCTACCTATTATGTCGAATTTAAGGCGAGCTCGACCATGTTCGTCGTTTAGGGCTTCCTTTAAGTATGTGTGATTTGGTGTGGCTATGATGACAAAACCCCTACCTACGTTCGCCCCTGAACGTTAATGATAGTTTAAATAAAATGGATAGGGAGGGAATTTTTAAGATTTTTAACGAATCTCTGTACTTGATTTTAAAGCTGTTATTTAGCTTAAGGAGAAAGCGTAGAATTTTGACAAAAAGACATTATATTTCAACGTTTCGTAAGCGTCTCAGTCTCTATCTACAGTAGTTTAATATGTTATCGTCAAAATCGTCCAAGTGTTTTTGATACACACCTACCCTGTTTTTAGAGTCTTGTAGAGAACAGCTACATAGATCAGATGATGAAACCAATTTCTAGAAGGACGATACCCAAATATGCGGCATTTTTGGCGACACCGTGTATCATGTCGCATACAAAGAGCGACTTGTAATACAAATATCGAAAGTTTGATCGGCTTCCGTGATCCATATCTTTTATACAGTTGAAGATTTACATCCGAAGAGTACCAAGGAGTGCGCTGACTGTCTTTAGCAAAACACTTGTCGGGATTTGAAGTTTAGGCATGATATCATTTATAAAGAAGAGTGTCTTGAACTTGCATTGAACGAGAGAGGATGGATCCAAATCAACGATCAAGAAACTGAATTTTCCCAACAAAGTGCGTAAGCAGACTGAGATTCTACTTTCTCCAACAACGAAGCATTGCAAGATCATTGTTTCAGCCACAGAACTATAAATTAAAATTATTTCAAGTACCAGCCCATAGTCACAAGTTAAGGTACTTTTCAAATGACTATACTCAATACATACTTCAAATACTTGTACTTGTAAATGTACTTAAGTGTTAAGAGATTATAAGCTAAGCAAATGTTTAAGAGTCTTTATCAGAAATAGCGTATTGAAGTTGAATTACAAGTAAGAATCCAAACAAAATAAACATGACATAAATCTGCAGAAAGAAAAGCTAAGCGCAACTCTTGGAGATCCTTCTGTGAGTGTTTAGAGGATTCCTCCGAGGCGTCTAAGTCTAAATAATAATAACAATAAAGTGGCGCGACAGATCTTGAAGAGCCAAGGCCTTAGTGGCTTACACTCATCAACAATTCTCTAAGTGCGTGTGAAGAATTGAAATGAAAAAGTGCTCCGAGGCGTCTAGGCTACGAAAAATTCTATCAACCATTCCGGTTATGCCCAGCTATCTGAAAAATAATGATGGCTCCTGGACCAATTCTTGCGAAGAATCGCTCAACCTGCTATTGGATACTCACTTCCCCGGTAGCTCGAAAACGTTTGATTCTATAGAACGTATAGTCTCAATCAACTAACATACTAACTGGGCTCAGAACAGCTTTGAACCATACAAATCTGCGGGACCAGGCAACCGCTGAACCGCAAAAATGGAAGACATCATAATTCCGATACTGGAAATGATCTTCGACAGTTGTCTTAAAATGGTTCATATTCCGCAAGAATGGCGAAAAGTATCTTCATTCCCACCATCAAAACAGATTTGGAGGATAGAGTGATCCTGGAAAATGAATCCATACACTTTTACATTGATAAATCCAAAACTAAGAAAAGTAGGTGTAGGCGGCGAAGTGTATTCAGAAAAGCTTGATCTAAGCCTCTCATTCCTTCTCCCCAATCACTGTAGCGTGTTCCAAGCAGAATTTTTAGCAGTCAAGGACGTTTTATCTTGGCTAAGAGAAAACGCGATATCAACTTCTGATGTACGCATCTTCTCTGACAGCCATATCCATTGAATCTTTCTCTACACTCCCATTAGTTGCACTTAGGTGTCGATCATATCTCATGGAGAGGCACAACAGTTTGACTTCAATTCTCCTGGGTGCCGGGCCAGAGAGACTTTCATGGATATTGCAAAGCTGATGAACTTCATAAAAATGGAACTACTTTGCCTACCTTGCCTCAATGGAAAAAGGTTGGCATACCTATCGATACGTGTAAGCTGAAGCTTAAGCAGATTCAATCAGAGATACTAACCTCATTAACACTCCCATTTGTATGGCCACCAAACAGTTACGGCACAGTATTAATCCTAAGAGGACAAAGGATCTAATATGTCTGAAAAGAATGCATATAAGCTCTTTAGTACCTACATGTCATCACTGGATACATACTGCCTTATAGAACGTCATGCCTTGCGACTTGGGGTCTTTTCAAATGATTTTTGCAGAAGCTGCATGGACGAAGAGGAAGAGGAAACAATCCTGATTTGCTATGTTCATGCCCTCAATAAGAAGGAAAATTCAACTAGGAGAACCTTACTACAATGACACCAGTGAACTGGCCAATACAGACATTAATAGTCTCTTTTACTTTGTAAAAAGCTCCAAATGGTTCAACGAGTAGGAACCTAGGAACTTCCCTAGATTTATGTGGTATCACAATGGGCCCACGCGCAGCCACGTAAACCTAACATAACCTAACCTAAAGTCTGCAGATTTATAGAAGCCGTTCAGAGTGATTGACTGGAAGTAGTAACATTTTTAAATGGAACATAAATCTGGCCAGCCTTTGTGCCTCAAACGAAAAGAATTAATCTCAACACTTCGAAAAAGAACTTCATAATTTCGCCTTAAAGTTCACAATTAAAAACTATTTTCAACAGAAGTTAAACAATGTTAAGCATGTAAAACAAACAATCAAACAAATACTTACAAACCAATGAAAAAGCAAATTTCTGCAAGCACAGGATATCTGACTAACAAATAAAACCTATATCGTAAAAGGACATTATTTTCCACTTCCACCAACAGTTGTTATATTTTCACTTTCTTCCTCTTCTCTCTTCCTCTCTTCTTTCTAATAGCTTAACAGGAATTCAAAACGAATTGCACTAGGATGAAAAAAAAACCTTTTACACTAATTACAAGAGCACTGGCTATTGTTGTTTTTCTTCTTTGAATGCAGAACTGATTGCATTTTCCGCTAATGAAAAACAAGATTTATTGTTTTGTTGTTTTTATCTCAGAGAAGAAGAAGGAAACAAAACTTTAAGCAAAGAATTCATTCCAAGCGACTTGATTAAAATATTTAAACAGGACACCAAATTTTAAATATGTATGATGATTAAAATGTAAATAAAGAAAGGGCGGCACAGGGAAGGGACAGCATTTAATTAAAATTAAACATTGCCTGTTTATGTTGATGGGTAATTAACCATGTGTAAAATGAAAAGCACTCACCATCATCATAATAATAATAATAACATTATAAGACAAGGACAGCAAGCGAAGCCGATGAAGATAAATCCCTTTGAGTCATATCATATAGTAGCAGTAGGTATAAAGTCGATGTTTGTTCAAGTCTGTGGGATTGTTAAGGCTTTTCTGAGAAAGCCACATCAACCGCACACACACACACACATAACACCTAACACACCCAGAGAGCATTTGTCTAAATTGAATTAACTGCCACTTAAAATTTAAAAGATGTTTATTCTCTGTTCTTTCGGAAAAAGGAAACGAACACAAAATATGATTAATGTGGAATTTTGTTTTGGTTTTTCCTCTTTTTTCTTCATCATTTTTTTCATCATCGTAATGAATAAACGGCACCTACCGAATCAAGTCATGAAGGATGGGAAAAAAGGTAAAAATGACACTTATTAGGCAGCCTGCTTTTTTATACCTGCAGAGGAGAGGGCTGGAGTATCCTGTAACGAGCTTTATCAACTCATTTAAAAATCCTTTCACAATTTTTCTGTTTTTTCATTAACTTTGTTTGATGAAATGTTATGGGAAGATTGAAAAATTCAGAACACAGAAGAGACACTTAATATCATTTTTATTCTGCGGAATTGCAGAGGGAGAAGCGTCTGTTGAATTAAAAATTAGCGCAAAAATTAAGCTACTTATAAAGAAGCGAACAAATTGTCTTGAATTGATTTTTTGATCCATTTTAAAATTTACTTGACAGAAGCATATTTTTTGAAGCGAAAGGAAACCAATCGTTACACACAATATATTTATTAACTTATTTACTTATGGTGGCGCTACAGTCCAGGTCGGACGAGGGCCTCCAGCCAGCTCGGTCCCTAGCTAGCTGTCTCCAGTTTCGAACGCCAAGTTGGTTTAAGTCCTCTATCACCTGAGTCGCGGTCTTCCTCTTTTGCGACATCCTTCCAGGTTGGATTCGAAGACTCTACGAGCCGGAGCATTATTTTCCATTCGCTCTACATGACCCAACCATCTAAGTTCTTGGACCTTAACTTTTCTGGCTAGGTCAGTGTCGCTGAACAGCTAGTACAGTTCTTGATTAAATATTCGTCTTCATTCTCCATTTATGTAGACAGCACCAAAAATCACTCGAAGAATTTTTCTCTCAAAGCAGCCCAAAGCGTTTTCATCGGATGTTGTCATGGTCCATGTCTCTGCACTATACATGAGGACCGGAATGTTGAGGGTTTTGTAGAGTGTCACTTTAGTTGCTCGGGAGAGGACTTTACAACTCAATTGCCTTCTAAGTCCAAAGAAGCAACGATTGGCAAGAGTGATTCTTCGTTTGATTTCAGCGCTGGTGTTGTTGTCTGAGTTTATTGCGGATCTTAGGTAGACGAAGTCCTTAACTACCTCGAAGTTTTATCTGTTTATGTTGACGTTTGCTCCAAGACATCGATGTTGGTTGTCCTTTCTTGTTGATAGCATTAAATTGGTCTTGCCCTCGTTAACCGCGGACGAGTTTTTCTGTAATGCCAAAACTTAACATTGCTCTATTATAATTGGTCTCTATAGATGATGTCATACGCGGTCTTGAATTCGATGAAAAGGTGGTAGATATCGATTTGAAGTTCCTGGGTCTTCACCAAGATCTGCCGTAGGGTGAATATTTGATCGATGGTGGACTTTCCAGCGGGAAGCCACACTAATAAGGACCTATCAGGTTGTTGACACAGCATGGCAGACGAGATCTTTTAGGCGATGTTAAGGAGACTTCTACAACTACGTCCGTAGTTGGTGCAGTTCAGAGGATCTCCATTCTTGAGGATCGGGCATACAATGCTGTGGTTTCATTCGTCGGGCAAATTTTGCAGATGAGCTGGTGCATGCTCCTAACCAAATCATCTCCAGCTGCTTTGTACAGTTCGGCGGCTAGCCCGTCTGCTCCAGCGGCTTTGTTCGACTTCAGTTTAGATATCGCTATCTTCACATCGTCAGTGTCAGGTGGGTGGAATTGTTGGTCTGCTTCACCCAAGTTGAATGCGTCTGTATTTCTGGCGGAATTTTGCTCGTCATCGCCATTACAGCTTGGAATAGTGGTCTTTCCATATCCTCAGCACTGTGCGTGGTTCCAATATGATGTTCCCATGATGGTCTCTACAGGCTTTGGTTCGGGGTGTATAAGCCCTGGAGGTTTGTTTACCCTTTTTGTAAGACTTTCGAACCTCGTTCCTGTTGTGACATCCCTCTATCTCCTCGATCGCGTGCTTCTCATGCCTCATTTTTTTTTCTTCCTGAGAAGTTTGTGCTCCTCTCTCCCTTTCTGCACGTAGAGCTCACGAGCTGCCCGTGTCGTTCTTTGCATCGCCGCTTTGTATGTTTCTTGTTTAGCTGCGCTGCATGTGCTCGCCGGCACTCATCGTAAAACCAGGGGTTTCGTTGTGGTGGCCGTGTAAGCCCTAGCGCTTCAGAGGCAGCATCTCTGATGGCTGCTTGGCAGTGTTGCCACTGGTTCTCTACATTTTGTGCTGGCAGCAAAGGACTTCTGAGGAGATTTGATCGGGATATCCGCATTCGTACCTTGGCTATAACAAGGTAGTAGTCCGAGTCGATGTTGGGATGTGCGGACATCTTATACATGCTAGAGAAGTGTCGTGCGAATATTTATTTGACAAGTTCTATTTTTCCGCTTCTTATTTGACGACAATTTGTACTGTACAGCAAACTTATTAATTTTTGTTTCTTTCCTTAAAGCAAACGTCTGGCAGTTCAACTTGTTGTAAATCAGTTTGCCATCGAATTTTGTATACCGTTAGTGTCATATTTAAATTACAAAGATTATGTCAATCTTTTAGTGCCTTTTCTCACGGAAGCATTGTGTAGGTAAAGGAAGAAAGAAAGTCTTATTCAAAACTCATGAACTTTTTTTTGTGTATTTTTAGTGATACAGGTACTTTAGTCAAACAATAGAATAATATAAAAAGGAGCTTCAAAAAAATTGCCTTAATTGGCAATTTTCTCTCCTGTTTACCAACCAAAAAGAGGACAAATTCTGACTTGATGGTGAGGTGATTGGTACTGTTGCAGTAAAAATTCATATTATTCCTCCCAGCGGAGGACAACGGTTGCATAGGTATATGCTTTCGTGCATAAGAAAGAACACATAACTATCAAGAATGTTTGGCCTAGATGGCGCATGGTTCATGGCCTAGAAAGGACGAACATGGCAGCATGCAGTGCACCGCAGTGAATTTCAGTTAATTCTGCATTGTTAACTCTGACCCTTTTCTTTTTGTGCACTACATTTGAGTGTCAGTCAGACAGTTTTGGGAGCTGGCGGAGGATTTTTAGGTCACACTCGCTAAAAAAAAACTTCTAGACATAAAACATAATCACCCAATTGTATGGACGAGCCCACGAAGGAACCATCAGACAAGCGACTAAAGTTTCTCTTACTTGATGTTAGTTTTAGAGCCATGTGATTTATAAGTGAAAATACAGGGTGTTCAGTTTTGTTTGTAAATAGTGCAAGACTCTTAATAAGAACTTATGAGTCTAAAATCAGAAAAAATGGTAACCGCAATCAAAGCTTTTAAATTCCCAAAGAGTTTGAAAGACCCTCAAATTTCGAGTTCCAAAAATCAATATTCACAAAAGACTTTCACATCTTTTTTTTTTAATAATTCATCCTCTCAAGGTAAAGGCTGAGGAGGTAAGAGAAAGTCGAAAAATTCCGTTAAAACCCCATCAGCAAAGGTTATTTACTACAGTCATGGAATTTGATTCCCAGGCTGCATTTCGAGTTTCGACCACCCTGCATTGCCTTTGAATTTCTGGCAGCCAGAGGGTTAAATTCAATATAACTAGAAACTCCTCCCCTGCCCCACATTCAGTGTAGGAGTTAAGTTAGAAAAACCCTGTTTGTGGTTTAAGTTGCTCTTCGATTTGAATTACGGAACTTTCGCGGTGTGGTTTTCTAGGTCGAACAAAACCCTTTTTTCCCTCCATTTTTGCAAGGAAAACAAGATTGCTTCAATAACGGTGCCAGTTGTTGGCTCGTTATTCGCGTACGCTGCCGCTGCGCTCCCGCCGACCACTCGCAACTATAATCGCTACATTTTACATAGCTTCTTGCTAGGGCTTTGGTTAAAGGATAAACGCAAAGTCATTAAAGCACATAAATAGACAATGGATGGTTTGGTATATTGTTTGCTTGTAGAGTGAAAGCCGAACCAGAAACAAAAGCGAAAAAAAATATTATATCGACGGCATCTGTTTTGGATTTCACAAATTACAAAAAATAAGGAAACCCAAAAGCCTAAAAGGATGATGGTGAAATTGATGGGTGCAAACAAGAGTGGTGGATTTAAGAAGCCTACCTATAACGACCATTGTTCCTTAGCTTGTATATTGAATGTCCGTAAGTATCCAGGACAGAGATTCGTGTTAAATTTCGGGATTATAGAAACGAGGTCATTGAGAGCGAATATTTAGCTTGGATTTTCATCCATTTAAGGGAGAAATAACAATGTAGTCAAAGAGTTTTCGTGTGAAACATTGAAGGAGTCTTATGGTTCTTCTTCTTTATGATGGAATATAAGATGTTGCCACACAAAATTTAGAAATTTGCGATTAAGGGATATTAAAGGGTTACAATTGCAATAAAGGAAGACGTAATTGCTTGGGAACCACGGCTATAATTTGAGTTCTTTTAATCGAAGTCTGCAATATCGACTGTTCGATTTGAAGGAGTTCAAAGAACCTGGTTTAAAAATCAATACATCTTTACCAAAAAGAGGTTTTCAAATTCTTTTTATCAATTCACCAAAATTGAAATCTCTTTTTGCAAAGAGAATATGCAGTCCCAAAAGACTAAAATTCAGAGAAATCATATCATGCACACAAAAGACATTTGCTATGTGAGATGTAAATGCTTTTGTTGGTGTTCTTTTTTCACCAAATCAACAAATATCCCCGGCTGAATACAATCTTTTGGTGTGCAGTGGAGTAGCTATGGATGCTGATATTTCACCACCCGCTACCTGAGTTTTTGATATGAACCGAATCTCATCGAGTGAGTGGGGTATTTCCATTCAGAGAAACCGAGTTTTCCAAGTTGACACTTTGCTTAGTCAGCAGCCTTAGGCAAAGTTGAAAAGCATAACAAATTTACTTTCAGGTATCAATATTCAGAAGTACAGAAAAGTTCAAACTCCAATCCTAACCTTGCGATTGTGTTTTTCATTGAACGCTGAAACTCTATTCTTAGAAAAACGTTTAGTGGAGTCAATGAAGCTTTTTTTTCAGAAAGTCCTCAGAAACAGCTCGGATTAAAAAAAAAAATCCAAATTTTTTGTTTTTTATATTCTTTAAAGTCTGAAACAAATCATTTGGGGGAAATAATTGCTTATATTGTTTAAACAATTTTTATATTGTTTATAAAGAGAGATCCAAAAACAATGTTTTTGATAATTGGAGTGCTTAGGTTGCATTAAGACAAGAAAAAAATCGTATGGAAAGGGGGTCTATTTTCCCCCGTTTAGCCGGGAGGGGCGATCTTATAACAAAAAAATCCTATTTTTCCAAAAAAATATTTGAGCTTCATTGACTCCATTAGTTCCTTTTCAGAGGCACCTAGACTGTTTGCAAGGATCTGTGGGCTAAAGAAACTCCTGAGGGTTAATCCAATGCAAAAATTCATTGCTCTTTGGCGATATATCGGGATTAAGGGGTATATCAATTTTATTGCATGGCTTTTATTGGAAACCGAGTTAGTAGAAAGCTGTAGTAGTTTCAAATCAAAGTTAAGCCCAGGTTTAAGCTTACAAAATTTTCTTGTACCCGAATTATGCATGCAGTCAAATATTCTCATTTAGAAAGAAGCCAATGTACACCTTTAGTTTCGATTTGGATTCCATAATCTATATGCACCAAATTCAACGGAAATGCTTTCGGATCCCTTTGGTTTGGCTTGTATCAGTCGCTTCTTTAGATCGTCGTCGTATAACATTTATCAGCAATTCGTCGAATAAAGAGCAACAACGCCGCAATAACAGTGTAATCAAACCACATAAAACGCTCACTTAACTATAGTTTTATTAGAGCGCACTTTTGAAACTCATCCAGATAAGAATAGAGTTGTCGATAACTGGATAATTAACCGAAAAAATTGATATTCAATTTCACTCTAAGAGATAGCTTCTTATCTTTGAACACATGGACACTCGAGATTTATCAACGATTGTTTTTCTGTGTTAAATAAGTAATCCGATACTCAAAACAATCAAAATTATGCTGAACTCATCTTCATCGAATTATTATTAAATAATTTTAGGACATTTTGTAGAAATAAATAAATGCGTAAATTGTTTTCATTTTTCTGTTGGGTTGTCATGAGCGTAGCTAAGTTCTTTCAGTCAAAGGGAGTTATTTTTCGATGGCTTTACTGCCCTTGATATTTTCAAATTATATTCAAAGACAAGACACAGTGCTGAAAAAAGGCAACAGAATCTAATCTTTGGAGTCATAAAAGATTATTACTCTCTTTTATGAGAGAAGGGAACCTATCATAAAAGTTCAATTAAAGGTTAATGGGAGAAACATCTTTTATTGTAGATGTTTTTCTTATTTAATGTTTTTATATTTTCTTATTTTTTAAGAGGGTCTTACATACGGATCTAAGTTTCAAGAATAATATCTTGGCTTGTATAGATAATTCTGGAAGGATGCAGCATGACTTTCTCTTTTATGAGTTCGGCCATATGGAGCAATCATTTCGAATGGGAATTAAATGTTTAGGGTTTGGAGTACGGGTTTATCGCATTGCCTTTTGCAAAGGGATAAGTCATTATATGATAAAAAAAGCATGTTTATTTAATATCTTGAAACTATTTCGTCATAATCGATATTTAAAAAAATTAAGTAGATTATTTGGGAATACATAAAATTGTATTAACAAATTTCAAGATAAAAGCGATATCATTTAAATTTTGTTTTTGAGATTCAAAATGTTTGAGTATGTGTTGATATCGATAACACCGATGAGTTGTTATTTCTAGCTTAAAATCTGGCGCCTATAAAAATACTTTTTCACATTTCAATTCAGTATTTTGACAGTGATGGAAGTTATTCTAACAATTATTTGTGGTGTTGTTACACTTGCAGCGTCGGTGTATTTTCTCATTTTATATCAATTAAGTTACTGGAAAAAGCGTGAAATTCCGCATGACCAACCGCGATTGTTTTTAGGCAACATAAAGCCCAACAGCCATCAATCAATAGCACTCAATGAAGCCTACAACAAATACAAGAAAACTGGACCATATTGTGGATTTTATTTTTTTATGAAACCAACAATTTTGGCAACCGATTTGGATTTTGTGAAAAAAGTGTTGATCAAAGATTTTAATAATTTCCCTGATAGAGGATTTTATTCGAACGAAATCGATGATCCGTTGAGCGCACATTTGTTCTCAGTCGATGGACCGGGCTGGAAACGACTGAGGAACAAGTTGTCACCGACATTCACATCTAACAAAATGAAATTCATGTATCCAGCAGTGATTGATGTTGGTCATCGATTTGTGCAGACTTTGAGCGAAATTATCGATGGACAGAAGAATGAAAGTGTTATCGAGATCAAGGATCTCAATGCGAGATTTACGACTGATGTTATTGGATCTTGTGCATTTGGACTGGAGTGTAATAGTTTGAAAGATCCGAATGCAGAGTTCAGAAAATTTGGTCGATCTGTATTTGAAAAACAGACCCACCCGGCCCTCATTATGGCTTTCATTCAGAGTGCCCCTAAGTTGGCGCGAAAACTTAGAATGCGTGTCACACGAAATGATGTCGAAAAATTCTTTATGGGAGCCGTATTCGACACTGTCGCTTATCGAGAAAAGAACAATATTAAGAAGAACGACTTTATGGACTTGTTGATCGAATTGAAGAACAACAAATCAATCGTTGGAGATGACGGGCAGCATGTGAATACCTCTCTCACAATGCGGGAAGTGGCAGCACAGGCGTTCTTGTTTTGGGTGGCAGGATTTGAGACATCATCATCAACCATGACCTATGCAATGTACGAACTTGCTCGAAACATCGAAATTCAGGAGAAATTAAGGCACTGTATCAATGAGACGCTAAAAAAGCATAACGGCGAGTTGACCTACGACTGCCTGAAGGAGATGCACTATTTGGATCAAGTCTTTGATGGTGAGATAAAATTGCACTTTGTCGAACCGAATTTCAAATAGTTTTTTGTTTACATTTAGAAACCCTCCGAGTGTACCCAATTGTGCCATTTTTACAACGCGTCGCAGTCAACGATTATATTGTGCCCGACAGTCCTGAATATAAAATCGAAAAAGGTACGCTGATTTTCATTCCCGTTCAAGCGATCCACTACGATCCGGAAATCTATCCTGAGCCAATGAAATTTGATCCGGAACGTTTCAGTCCTGAGGAGAAGACAAAGCGTGATATTGTGACTTATCTGCCATTTGGCGAAGGTCCGCGCAATTGTATTGGTTTGCGATTTGGGAAAATGCAAGCTAAAATTGGACTGGCACTTTTGATTAAGAATTTCAAATTGAGTTTTTGCGATCAGACAGCGAGGAAGATGATTTATGATCCTGCTCAGATTATACTAGCGACTGTTCATGGAATAAAATTGAAGATTGAGAAGGTTTGAGTATAATTATTCACTGGAAATTCAATTTTCGAATAAAGACAAAATCATTTTTATAATCCACTGTTTTTTGCAATACCAATTTAATATGTGTTTTTTTTGTTTTTGTTTTTGTGAGCCATAACTACGAATCTACTCCAATTTTAACGAGGCACTTATTTGTGTATTCGATCTCGCAGAATGCAATTTCAATATCCCATTCCTCAACAATAAATCACAAAAATAAAGATAAGGCTACATTAATAAAGCCCTTCCAAATCATCAGACGAAAAAAAAGACGCAAGCAAAACCCCCATAAAAATGAACATAACATTGCTCTTGTAATAAAATTCAATGTTATTCATATTCATATTGCACAATCAGTTGGATACCATACAAGCACACTCTGGCAGCAGAACACTACCCACCACTCACGTTGTCTGCAGAAATGCATTAAAAAATGAACATAAATTCTTTTATAGATATTACATTTTCTCCTCCTTTATAATCCCTTCTGCTTGATGGACCTTCGGAAACACAAAAAAAAATTCGAATCCATAATCCTTAGCCAAACAATTAAATTCCAATAAATCCAAATCAATGTTCAATAAACAAAGCAGACATTCAACCACAATAATTAATTGTTAGGGATGGAAGAACGGACCTAAAAATATGGGAGTGCAATAATTTTATCTGCCAATGACATTTGGATTCGTTTTTGGATCGAAGCTTTTATCTTAATTCTGAAGAAATATACAGGTTGACATTTGGCCTGCCAATAAGGACAAGGAAAAGGACAACTGTCAGTCTTTTGAGTGGCTTACTTTTACTCATAAAAAGGTTTTAACTGGTCACGAAAGTGTAGTAAAAAGAATGCAATAATTCAAATGAAGTCCCGAGAAAAAAAGTCATTCCGAAAATTTGGTCTAGAGTTCGATTCGAGTAGCAAATGAATCCAATCACATTATTTTTGGTCCGCCCAATCAACAACTCTTTTGAACCTCCGGCTGTCTGCCAGTTTGAAGAAATTAAAACAGCATAAAGGTCCACAGGCATTATAGAAAACCACAGGACACAATACGGTGTTGAAAAATTTATCAATTTTTGTTTATTCGTTTGTAATGAACACAAGGTTTGTGGTGCAGACAAACAAGACATTTAGAAAAAAACACAATTTCCTTTTTAGTTCCAAGAGAAGAGAAAAGAAGGACAGTCGAGAGAAAGGGAATGTCTTCTTGTTATCCTTGAAAATAGTCCATGTCACTGCCAAGCGACTCCAGGCTTGCCAAAAAAGCTGTTGGGTTGGTTGACAAAATCAGATGTTGCTGGGGGGGAAAAGATGAAAGTGACCTAAAAAGGTATTTCGAAATAAAGGCCGATTTTTTGTTGACTGCGGGATTTACTTACAAAAACAACTTTTGCAGAAAGGGGTTGATTTCAAGTTTGTTTTAGCAACAAAACCTTTAAAAAAAGAAAAAAGTTTGATACAATATAAAAATATTAACTGGATACAATTGGTCCTTTGACACAACTTGTAACGATCCATTCCTTTCTTTCAAAACTCATCTACTTCATGTGAAATTTTCAATTAAAACAAAAACAAGAAGAAACACATATTTTGTCAACACTTTTCACTTGAAGTTTAAAAAAATCACAGTAAAACAGGGTAAAAATCATATCGTGCTACTAGGAGTAGCTACAGGAACCTCTGAATCAGGAAATGAAAATCTTGTAAGATGGCAATTTGAATATGTTATCCTGCGCGTTCCTTACCTCTTCACTTGTATTTTTTTTTTCATTTCGTGCAAGAGTATTACACACTTGGGGTAAGGAAGGCATGCAAACATGTTTTTGTGCACGTGCTTCAACCTTTTAAGACTGAACAAATAAGAAGTAAAAACTTTTTGGCATGAAACCAATTTCGTTGCAGCTGTTGGCCTAAAACAAAACAAAAAAATGAACCTATAGATTTTTGTATTGGATCTTCCGGGATGTAACCATAACAAGCCCTTGAGTACCAAAACGCACTTGACTTTACTTTTTAAATAAACAAGAAATGGAGACAAGGAGGATAAAGGGTTATAATTTTGTTAGAAGTTGTTTGGTAATTTTATTCGATTTGCAAGATTGAAAAGAAAAGCAGGAAAGCAACTTGGAGGCTCCAATTTCATTAAAATAAGAATGTTGAAATGAAATATAAAAAATAACGCGCATACCGGCATACACCATAGTGAACAAACTTGTTTATGAAAAAAAAGTTCTATACAAATTTTTTTATGAAGCTTTCCCAGTAAAAACTGGATTGTCTTGAAAACAAAAGCCTTAAGTTTTGACAAATTCGGTATGTTTTTAAAAATAAGAACTTGTTTACCCTAATTCAATTTATTGAATTTCAAGAATGAAACGAGAACTCCAAAAAACTGATTGATGTAAAAAAAAAAGTAAGTATACGCCATGGTGACCCTTTTTCTTTAAATTGATAATTTTTTATAAATAATAAATTAATCAGTTTTCTAATCTTTTTGTAAGGTAGTTCTAAGTTTTTTGACATGTTTCTGAGGGAAGAAGCGTTTTCAAAATGGAACGAATCCCAATTATGGAATAACGAATGTCAAGCATTTATTTAGGTTTAACAAATAATTAACAAAAAAATATATGAAGTAGTTTTGGTAGTGGTCAAAAAGACTGAATACGGCTCAACCTCTTTTTGACTTGATATACTTAAGACGAGGAATTCAAAATTCCAAATTCAGTAACCGGGCACCAAAGGCATATTTGTCGAAGTTTTTCCAAAGTAGGTAACTGAGTTTTGGTCCGGAAGTGCAGCAATGATATTTCAGAGTAGTCATTGACATGAAATTAATAAAAAGCCCAGACAGCGGCCTGAAGCAAATGTATCACAATTAAGCAAAACATAATAGTAAGAATACGCCATAGTTATCCAGTTGAGTTAGTTCCCTCGAAAGTGTATTTCGTTTTTTTTTATTTTATTTTGCAAATGATTTCCTCCAAAAAAAAAATGCACTTCAGAGCACATAAAAGATTATTTTAGTATTTGTTGAATTTTAGAGTCGGTTATAGTTTTATGCCCACACGAATTTAATGACAGAATGCTTCAGATAAAAAGTGTTTGTAAGCAAAGGAAAAAATGACTAAGCAAGTAGAAGTATTTATGTTTTCGTTTCCCAAGTGTATAATCAGGAAAAAGGGTCTCCTTTTCGACTTTTTCATCCTTTCACGCCTACTTTCTATAGAAAAAGAGGACTGTTCTAGGCCGATGAGTTACACACACAATACAAACTAAATGTGAATTACACACTTGAAAAAAAGCTTAATTTAAACATGTGCTTCAAAGGGAAGCGTAGGCACTAAGCTGGTTCCTATTGGCAGGTTTACGAATGGACGAAAAAACAAGAAAATGTGTTTAACCTATTTTTAAGTGGGTTTTGGTTTACTTTAATTTTTTTTTTGTGTGTGTTTTGTCCTGAAGTGGTTGACAATACTTAATGTAACTGTAATCCAGCAAAAGGAAACAAACACACACGACTCAAGTACACATGTGGGAGCTGTAAAGGATTTGGAATGTAAATTATAAGAACCGGAACATGTGGAAGGATTTAAGGTTATTTTTTTACAAACAGGAGCTCTGTGCAGGGGGTGAGGATTAGCGAAAGAGGACAGACTCTCATGTATAATTTAAGGTAACACTTAAATAAAGAAAAGATATTTTTAAACATTTTTTGAAGTTTTCTGATTTTCTGGGTCAGTTTAAATAATGTGTTTTGTTTAGACCAACAAACACTCTTACTGAAGATAGATAGATTGATTTTAATTCGTTGAGGCTTGAGAGTGTTGGAATTTTAAAAATATAAGAAGTTATGAATAATTTTCCCCACAACTTTAACATCGAATTTTCATTGACAACATTCTTGAAATCCATAAATATGCATTATGTCACTTATAAATTCCAGAAAATTGCATTTACTGAACAGATTTGCATATGCTTCTATCTAATTGCTTATTTCAAGACGATACTCGAAATTTAAGAACACAAGCACCTAACGATCTCCTCAAATATCAATTATGTTCCTCACTGATACTGCAGCCACATTTTCTGCATTCAAAATGGAAACAAAATACTCTTCAAGGGTGTATTTGCATTGTCACACCAGTCACCAATTAAGATTCACATTGAATCTTGGCCAAGGCTGTGTGATCCACTCTAGAAAAAAATTGAAAAGGAAACGGTGCTATTATTTTACCTGTATGCGCGAGACTTGCTCTTCCAATCCAATCCTAGCGTGTCCTTAATTCAAGAAAAAAAAAACAGTGAAGAAAAAAAAATTGAAAAAATGTGAAAGGAAGACAAAGAAGGAAAGAAGATAATCTACCTTGTACCGCATTTGAGAGGCCAAGAGTGCGAACTTAGTTAAGAATGAAAATCCTGTCAGCAGGAAGCACTTAAGATACACAAGTTGCGAAAACCTTAACCGTTATTGTGTTGACGTCCGTCGGTCGTCTCCGGTCGTCTTTCACCTCAACAAAAACAAGGTTTACATTTGAGATTCTCTATCTTAAACACTTCATTTCAAATTGTGAAACTGCCCAATACAAACTAACATCCTTAGAGAGCTCTGACTGTAAGACTAACAACACTAAAAACTATTCGCAATAGCTCTTTTTCACGACGCTCAAAACTGACGAAGAGGAAGGAAGAGTTTTCATTTTTTAAGTTTTACATGACATTGTCATGTCAAAAAAAAATGTAGCCGAGGGGTAGGGAGATGTTTGTAGTTTTGCAATTTTTTTACTGTAATTTTAAACAACAACGAACAAAAAAGAAAGAATACCTTGAAAACTGTATACACCTTGGTTTTAAATGAAAGTAGCAGCAGAAGTATTCGAATAAATTAAAAGTGACATCCTTACCTGCAAAGAGAAATAAAAGAGTTTATTAAGAGCTTTGCATATAATGACCAAGCTAAATTGTAAGTTTTTATTTATTAAGAAGTATCTCTATTCACAATGCTGCTGGAAAATGTAAATACGCACAGGGACAATATAGTTCCGACTTGGGTAAGAAGGACAGGAAGTTAAATAAGCAAATGAAGTGAGCTCTTGAGATTTGGGCTTTTAATTTAATTTAAAAGAAACACAACACTAACACTTGGAATGGTAGAAGGACAACTTCAAAGTGATGATGATTTCAGTTGGCTTGGTCCTCGAAGCAAGGATACAATTTAATTAAATTATTTGACAATAAAATGACAATGACGGAATTTGCACGACAATGATAATGTCAAATTACGGAAATATAAGAAAGTAATAAACTGTTAGATCTCAGTCGCCAGTGCTGTTATGTGCCTGTAGTTTGTTACAGTGCCAATTACGACAGGTTGAAGCGGACGTGGCTCAATTCCTTACCCTCACAGCGCATTCAAGATATTTGGAATGCTTAATCATTTCATGGCTTTGTAAAATTCTTCCCTGGCTATGCTGTCTTATTTATACGAATGGTAAATTGGTGAACATCTGATAAAAAAATTGACAATTTGCCCGGTCTGATATTTGATTTTTGCCAATTAGAGTCTTGATGTATTGCGCTATCCGGACTTATAGGATGTACTCAATGATCTTGTACCTTTCTATTAAATCGCTCTCTGGTAAGTTCGCAACTCGTACGCCAACGGCACCTACGGCATTGTTTTCCTAAAAACGGGTAATAGTATTTTTGACTTCGTATATTTTCGGTAAACAGACCATTGAGCAATAAATTCCAGAATGCCTACGGAATTAGCGATCAGATTTCCCTCTTTGTATTTACATTAGGTGCAGCACCAAGTACACTTAGCCATGTTACCGAAGGAACATTAATCAATAATACATTTTTCCCAGGCTGCTTTCAATGATTTCTGATGCTGGACCTACTCTTTCCTATTTTTTTTTTTTTTTACACACTTTCAGAATTGGTCGTATTGGCTTGTAGCAAGTACCATTTTACAACCAACGGCTCATCACTTAGTGTGGTGTTAGTTTTTAGTAGGCACGTAACGAAACTATAACAAATAACACAGCACACATAAATAATTACATTAAATAAACAAAAAACATGACAAAATTAACATAAAACATTTAAGAAAGTGGAACACTGGTTTTTAAAATTAATTTACTTTGAATTTTACTCAAATTAAAATCAATAAAGTTTAAGTTCCATTCCATAATTTGTTCGGTGAATAGGGATCTTAATCAGATCCTGACTACGGAGATTATAACCTCCCCCTCGATAGCAAAACAGAATTTTACAGAAAAGGTCAGGAGCATCAGTGCCTTCAGTAATAATTTGATGAAAAAAAACAATATCATTATTATTATTTGTTCTCTGTTGAAGTGTTTGTATCTTTAGGATTGACAAACGATTTTCGTACGGAGGGACATTTAGGGGATCAATCCACTGACACCCTTTTAACAAAAAACGAGTGAAATTCCGTTGCACAGATTCCAATCTTTCAATATAAATATTATAGAAAAGAGACCACACCTGCGATGCATACTCCAGATGGGGACGAACCAAGCTGTTGTATAAAACACTGGTGACATTGGGATCGCGGAGTTCTTTTGACCACCGTTTGATAAAACCTAACATGGAATTAGCTTTATTAACGATGCCGTTTATGTGCTGAGAGAAATCTAAATTGGATGTAAAAAGAACTCCAAGGTCCTTAACAATTAAAACACGCGTTAAAATGTGGTGTGAAATTACATAGTCATGAGATGACGGTGAACGTTTTTTTGAGAAAGTCGTTTGGCACTTTGTCGTGTTCAGATTTAAACTGTTCTTTTCACACCACAATGTAAAACGGTTAGCATAATTTTGTAGTAAAATGCGATCATTTGCAGAAGTTATATTTGTATACATAACATATATCTTCACATCATCCGCAAAGATAAGAATTTCACTATTATTAACACATAACATTGATAGCTAATATAAAGAGAAGGGGACCCAGATGGCTACCCTGCGGAAACTGGATTTAGCAAAGTATGATTTAGAGTAACTATTTCCGAATTTAACCTGATAAGACCTATTTTCAAGGTAAGACCCAATCCACGTAATCAAAAAAGGTGGGAAGCCGTAAGAGATTAATTTATATTTGATAATATCATGAGAAAGTTGATCAAAAGTTAGAAGTCCGTGTTAACACAATCAATTTCGTGGCCTCACTCCAAAGCCTCCATTTATTCAAAAAAAAAAATAACCCAGATTTGTGACAGCTGACAGTGTATCGTTTTTGCATTAGACGAGATCTTCGAGGGCGAACTCATGACTAGGTGTTGCTGGTGTTTTCATTGCGCAAGGCAACCGTGTTGATTCGAGTCTGAGAAGCAGATGAATTGTCTGAAATCTCCGCTCCCGGGACAACAAGAAAGTATATCATGATCAGGCTCGGGCAGTGGGGACGACCGACATATCTATTTGGTAAGGAGACGGTACCCAGTTGAAGAATACCCTTAAGCCTGGTCCAAACAACAATCATGTTGTTATTCGATGCTGCTATTTCTACGATACGAAGCGTAGTTCATTGTCACAAGAGTTCCATTCAAACAAGCCTCACGTTTAACCTAAAAATGAATGGACCAGCCTCATTATATAAGCCGGATAATCAGTCCGTTATGGAAAAGCTTCCACCAATCCGAGATAAGGTCGGTGTTTAAACTCATCCGTTTGGATGACAGCAGACTGGAAGAAGCTTCTATACTATTAATTATTTAACTTGTACTGTGGGTGCTTCAAAAGCTATCATAAAAAGGACAATACATCAAGTGTTAATTTCGATTGTCTAATGGCGTTAGTTTTGAATTTATTAGCTCCTTTCAGTCCAACAACCCTGAAATAGAATTGTTGAAAAACCCACAAGTTCAGTTCCCTCCAACATTATCTCATTTGAAAGAATAGGATCATCTATTTCAACACCTATTTTCAACCAAACCCAATTTTAGTTCACCGTAGCATTAATGTTATCACTTAATTATACACTTCACTAAAAATCAGATATCACACTTTTTTCTCTTTATTTAATCAAAACTTTCAGCTCGGAAAAAAACAAGAAGCAAACCATTCATTGAATAAATAAACAAAAATCTTATCCGACAGCTTAAAATTATCTTGGCCGCCTTGTGGGTAGGCCCTATGCGTAGTCCAATTGAAATTGAAAGTATAAATTATGCAACCTCACAGAGAGAGAGGGCCTACATAAAGAATCTGAGAACATAATGGTGCACTTGTTTTTCATTAATTAAACACAACGAAATAATCGCGCAAGATAAATGAAATCGAAAAATAAGACAAAAACAAAATCCACTGGCTCGACCTTAATGAATGGCGGTAACTTTAGATTTGAATATAAACAAAAGGCATAGAGGACAGGGACGTTATAAGAAAAAATCCAATTTTAGATCATTTAAAATTCAAAGCTGTCAGACAAAAACTGTCAAAGTTGTCATTTTTAATACCTCGATTACACTTTTGCGTCACTTACATTCGAGGGACGTCAAACTGACATTTGTTGTATTCTTATCCGTAAAATTATAATTATGCAAATAACATCTCTGTCTGGTCTGCTTGATTATTCTAGGTTATGAACTGGTAAAAAAAAGGGTTGAAGGTGTCTGTTTCTGTTGCCAGCAAAAACGACAACAGCGACAACATCAAAGGCAGTATTAAGGCATGGAATACGGAATGAGAACAAGTTCCGATGCCAAGCTGCACAATATTATGCCGGACACTGAGCCTGATGTAGCACGCTGATAGACAGTGGGGTTTATTTCATACAAATGAACCGGGTTACGATATAATCAGATAGAACCAAACAGTATAAAAGACTTTTGTGCCCCACTGTCCATCACCATTAACATGGTTTTGTCTCATAATTGCGCGTGTAAGTACATTTCATTTCTGTTCGAGTAATCGGTCTCGACTCGACGACGATGCGACGCGACGGGTACTTTCTTTGATGAGTGGGTTAAGGCTGGTCATTATGTTGGCATTTCTTTCCACTTTTAGTTTCGAGCTTTTTGTTTTTATTTTCGATGATGGCGCGCCTACATTGTCCGTAATATGAACTCACCTTGAATGTTATTTTTTTTTTGCCTATACCCAAATGCATTTATGCCATGCGATTGGGCTTTTAATGGACTTCGTGAGAGAATGTGGACACCAAGACGACGAGACGACGACGAGCAAGCCAAATTGCTGGAAGGGACTTTATTTAGCCAAAGCTATAAGTAAGTTTATGAATGCAGCAATTGTTGATGAGGTTATACGCTATAGCAGTAGGTCCAAACGCGCAGTGTGGTGTATTACAACATTTATTGGAGCACGATTCTCTTTCTTGGCTGATTGCACTGCACCACTGCAAACTGAGGCAGTCATTAGGCGACTTGGTGACCGATAAACAGGAAAATCGATCTTGACCTGCATTTTTTTTTCTCTCTCCTCTTCTTGCGCTGGATTTGCAGGTTTTTAGAGATGCAGGTCTTGTGTTTATGGGCAGGCAGGGGATCAGTCAATGGATAAATTATTTAGACTTTTGTGAGGGTTCTGTTTAATGGAGAGTAAATATGGGCTAAATAAAATAAATTGTTATTGGATTGGGAAATTGTAACATAAGTAGATAGTTGAATGGGGATTGAATGGGGCTTAAACAAAGACTAAGCGTCTGTTTCACAATATACAAGTAAAGTTCCAGTTAAGCTACTTGGAAGCTAACTAGCAGTTAAAATTCAAAACATCGTTTCACAAGTTCTGAGTAGAGCTAACTAGTAGTTAAAGTGTCAAGTAACTTATATGTAGGATGAAGTGCCCTATAAAGTAGTTAACTGGCAGTTAATAGAAATAAATAATAGAAAAAAGCTTGATTTGTCATTTTCTTCAATTAAAATAAAATTCAATTTCTGAGGAAGTAAGGATAAATGGATATTGTTCTCGACACGTTAGATGATGAGTTTGATGAGTTATGGAGCCACCACGAAACCGTGTCTTTCGAGATAGAGCGGATTTATTGGAATCCTTTGACGAGGTTGACTTTCGGGAGCACTGACATGAGGATGAATTTTATGAGTTTTTTTTTCGCATTATGGAGCCATCACGAAACCGTGTATTCCGAATTAAAACGCATTTCATGGAATCCTTGGACATCATAAAAAACCTTCGCAATATTTTCGGGTTTAGGTTTTCAAAATTAGAGCATGGTTCGATGGATTACATTCCGCAATACCAAATTTGATTCGATTGATAATCACCCGGTGTCTGCAATATGTATGGCCAACAATCACGACAAGTCAAACAAAGAATTATAACTTTCAAAGGCCGGTATTCATTGAACGCCATTAGGTTAATAGCTTTGTAAACCTATTCATCACCGTATATTAGTGCTGGTTTTTGGAGGACTCTTATTTGTTTTTTTTTCTTGGCTTTGTCGTTGTCATAGTAATTCCATACAAATTCATTTTGTGCACTAATATTTCCCATATTCGATTTAGCAAAGCCAAGAACCTAAATTTTTTTTGGAATAACTGGCAATTAGACATAAATTTATCAGAAGGATGAATGTGAAACGTAAAACTCACTAACAGGAGGATTTAACTGGCAGCTAATTTAAGTGCTGGTTAACTAATCAGAACTTTACTCGTATATTGTGAAACAGACGCATAAGGTTATGATAAAACTGCCGTCGATATAGTTTGACGAAGAATTACGTAGCGGATATCCAAGAGTTCACAAGAGCTTAAGTACCTACGCTAAGAAACTTAGATAACTCACTTTTTAGCCACAAGGCTAAAGAAACCCGCTCTTTCTTTCATCTGACAACACTAATTTGTAATAAACACTTCCTTGAAACTTTTCTTCCACTCATTCAAATTCATCCGCTTTATCCGGAAGAAAACATTATTTATATTTATATTAAAAATTCAAGGACACCACTTTCCAGTGATCGGATCACTTGAGCAACATTACACAACTTCTTAAGTATTCCTGAATTAATTTCTTTACACATTCACAGACACCTTTTGCGGAAGGAAGCTTAAAGCCCACATTGCAGTCTTACATCATTCATTAAACAACACGGCAGTCAGGATATGGTATTTGTCATCAAAGCAAATGAAAACAACAACAAAAATGAAACAACACACCTACAAACTCTCATCATCGCTCAGATTGAGTTTTTGAAGGAAAAAATAAAACACATTTTCACAAATATCCTGTTACCCCAGTATTACCATATACACACTTTATATGAAACAGTGTTAGGAGTGTAATAAAAATGAACCTATTCTCACAGGTGTGTGTTTTTTTGGATTAAATTCGGTAACGAAACGACTAGCGGCACCAGAGCGGCGTGCGATATGACGAAGAAGAAATAAAATACAATTTTTTGTGTATTCTCCCAAAGGAACTTGTTTAGGGTGTTTTAAGGTAAGTCTAGGAAATTGTCCTTCGAGACGGTGCTAAGTATTCTTAATTTGTCTCCTTGAAAGCTACGTTTACAGACTCAAAAATGGAATTGAGAAAGTTGAACATTTTTTTTCAGCCGTTGCTTGAATTTTTTTGAATTACCACATTTCACCCACTCTTCCCTACATTAAATCCAAAGAACATCATGCGGTGCCTTGCAAAAAAAAAATATCAGCAACAGAAAATACCTTGGGATAAATACAAACAAAAACACGCCATTTTGGTGAGCCATTAAAATCCTAATACCAAAAAGTCTTGCTCACGTTTAAAGCACGTTACTGCGGAAGACTAACAAAAACAAAAATGAATAAAAACGTGAAAACAAGAAAAGTTTCCCAAAACTTCAAATAAAAAAAATTGCGTCTGAAAGTGACACAAAAGTCCCTTTCCTCTATTTCAATATCTCACACGACAGCAAGAGCACTCCTATAAATATATGTTACTCTTTGGGAAATGTGCCAGCAAGTAGTAAGTTTATGTATCCAAGAGATATTTTATCTTTTTTATGTTTGGAATGTATTCTTCAAAACTAAATCTTCAATCTGGCAGGAAGAAAATAGATAAAAGTATATTTCTTTTCTTTGGGTGTCCTTTTACATGTCTTCAAAATTTAAGGTAAGCAATAGACGGACGTAAGAAGGATTCTATGATGGTTTTTCTTTTTTGTTTTTGTTGGAAATCATCTATCCATCAATTTGAATCGATTTTGGGGAGAAATTGGTATTCAATTTGTTTGAAAGATGTTATTTGGCGGTTTTTATGACGTCAAAGAATATTTTTCACACAAAATTGAAAATTATGGGAATTATCAATTTTCGTCCATATTTAAAATTAAACCCCATATTAAATCTTAAAAAAAGTCAAACAGATTTGTCAATGAAAAGGGGTTGGCTGTGATGACCGCTGAGTAAATACAGGGTTAATTTGTTGTCTATTATTAGGAAAATTAAACTAATCCTCAAACAACGATAAAGTCGACGTATCTCTCAGCTTTATCGCCCCTAATTGCACCTTTAATGACAAAGAACTACAAATATGCATTATAAAATTTATGGACCCACTTCAAGAGTAATTTCCGCCATTTTTCTCATATATTATATGTTTTTGTCACACATTTTGTGCGCTGCAAACGCAATAAACACAACACAGAATGTTGCTTGTTATCGACGCCAACCGGAAGTCAATACAATAGCAACATTAAGTCAACAGCATGGAGTGACATTAACATAAACCACAATTAATTGAGTTCAGAGCGATAGGAGAGAAACTGGGAGAAATGTTATCTCAGAAACAAAACCCAAATAGAGAAACAAAAACACGACAGCAACGGTCATGAATGTCATCGACAGCGGGCGGCACGAATGATTATGGCACTTCGACACCTGAACATATGACGCAGTTATCAAACACTCTTGAAGGGGTCGTAAATTGAATACCGAAACCCAATTTCGGGAAGGCGCCACAGTATTCGTCTTCTACTAAATCCCAGATGAACTCAACCATGAAGAGGAACGATTCAATTGAACGATGACCGTTTGGATTAGATAAGGAATTGCCATTTAGATTTGACATATGAACACTGACCAGCTCCATCTCTGTGCTACACCGGAAAGGACACACCAAATGAATTTAAAGTAGTTTGGCCGTGCTGTCTTTTGTATTATCTCTACTGGACACTCTTGGAAATCCCCTTTCTTGTCCTGTACTGGTGGTGTTGTGTGTTTGTGATTTCGTTGAAGTTGGATGAAGTATGACAGTAGCGGTAGATGCCGGTCCTTGACATTTGTGAAGAATGAACGTTTGTTACGTGATTACGTATCTAATAAGAAGAGTGTGTTAGTAACTGTGAAATATGTGACTTTTATACTTTTTTTTTGTGTGTCATCATAATGCAGAAAGACAAGAAATAATGATTTGGATTTTGGAGTATGGAAAATTGAATTGCAAATGACAGCCGGAATTGAATGTGTTCAAAATTTGAAAGGATGAGAAATTCAACTTTTCCATTTGGCAATAGTATTTTTTTGGAGATATACCATCTGAAATGTGACAATATTTGCTGGTACTGTCATAGTCACTTAAGCTTTGACATTTGAATTAAGGTAATTTCAAGAACTATGTACTAGTATCTGCTTGAAGTGGTGAACCCTTTTTTATGACAGATTGATACTCTTGGAAGTTTTGTCAATTCTTCGCAAGAGGCAGTACCCGTGAAAAATGAAATAAAAACTGTTGGGCCGGGCCCGAGTAGGACCCGAAACCACGACGTTCTACTTAACAGCCAACGCACTTAACCACTTAGCTACGAGCAACTGCAGGAACTAGTAATATACCAATATTGATACTTGAAGTCTAACGGTTCTGGAAAAAGCAATAAACAGGTATCTACTCAATGCAAAATTTGCCAAAAGTTTTCGGGAAACTGCTCCATAATTTGGCCACGAAAAACAAACTTTTATATTTTATATCATAGCATTTTTTTGTATTGCTTACACTGTTTACAAATTTGAAGCACAAAAAAAAAAAACATCATGACCTTGTGGAAAAGAAAATTCACATCCTCTTGTAGATATGTGACTAAAAATATCAAGTTAATACATACTTGAGGCACGTGGTCTTACTCGTATATGTTCACGTTTTTTTGAAAGCCAAAATCTACTTGAGTCAGAAAATCCAACCAATAGTCCAGCGATTTTCATTAAGCTTTCATGAAATTAAAGAAAAAAAAAACTATTCTGTGTTCTCTTTCAGTAAGCCAATCGTTGTGCGATAACAAAGTCTATACCTATACCGTTAAACATGAAACATTGATCAAGTTACATAAATTAGTTTGCATCGCAAATAAAAGCTCGTCAAAAAATTACGTTCTGCGGAAATAAATATATTTCAGCTACAGCCTTTTTATGACTCTACCACACTACCGCCGCCGGCACCTCAACCGCCACCTACAGTCATGACTCATGCAACTAAAAATGGATTTCCACGTTTTTCCGATCAAATTCGTTCAAACTAAACTAATAAAAGTCTTTCATTCAGTCGGTCGATAAAGCAGAGCATCAGCAGTCATGGTTAGGTAAATTCAAATGCCTGATTTCTCGTTTTTTTTTAATCTTACTACTATTACAAATTCAGAGATAAATGCAGCTGCAGCAAGTTCTGCATTGAAATATACAAAAATGCATAAATACATATAAGCGACTGTTATTGAAAACTGTTTTTGGGTCATGTGGTGTAGATTTGTTAGACGAAGTTTACGAGGAAATAGGACGCCCACAAGCTACATATTTGTACTTTATGTTCATTTACTTCAAATTCAAAGTGAATACTTCCCTGTTTCTTTTCTCGTGGGTAGACTTCATGTCTTCAACTTTGTACTGCCGTGCGCTGGCTGTCGAACTCTTATCACTTACATATAAACATGAACTGAGTTTTTAAGATTGCAGAGAACGAATGACGGACATCATCTTCCTTGGATTTTTATTTGACAGACGACGCACAGTGTGGGAATTCGCACATCTAGCGTCATTTTATTCAAAAAATGATGTGCTGCAATTGATAGCAAAACCGGTTTTTCGTAAAGCTTAAATAGTGGATTGAACGATATGAAACAAATTTTGGGAAAAAAATTATGTTAACAAAGAAAAAATGAGCCATCATGCAGCAGTTTGTGATAATCTTCGTTCTAATTTAGTTGTACTGGTCACTTCGAACTTTATTTATTTTTGATACGTGTAGTGCGTGTTTTCGTGAAAGTTTATTTTTTTCTAATTATATTTATACTAGATAATATTAAAATAAGTAAATTTATATAGTTTCATTCTTTTAACACATTTTTGGTGGTGGATAAAGTTAAAAAATGTGTATTTTAGTAGGTATTTTTACATTCAATGGATCAGAAAAGCTAAGTTCCACATAGTTCCGCCTTGAAATTAGGTTCACTGCAAAGCTTGACATCTAAACTATTGAAAACTATCAAAAAAAATTGCGCGTTTTTGCGGCCTTTAAATTTGAGTCATTTTTCGCCATAGCTAACGAGCCAAAAAATGCTCCGAAACAAGCTAAATAAGAGAAAAAAAATGTTATTGCTGCAATATGATCTACTTATACGTGAATATAGATACATAAAAACGAGTATAGGCAAACATAATTTAAAAACTTAATAATTTTTTATTGACAGGGACGGACTCAGGGTTCTTAGCTCTAAGGCCTGTCGTAGAATTGTATGAAAGTTCTTAATTTGTAATGCAGCAGTTTTGAAATTCGGATGGTAGATCATAGTTACAAGACGATATCCAACAAAATATTTGAACACAGGGCCGGATTAAAGGGGTCTAAGGCCTTAAAAAATGTGAGCTTGTATGAAAAATATTAATTTCTTATGCTACAGACTTGAAATTTGGATGGTAGGTAGATCATAGTTACAAGACATCTAGACTGGACACAATGACAGACCTCATTCACTGGCTGCTAATTACCTCAGACCCATATATTGCTGGCTTAAGAAGCATTCCAAAAAAAAGGAACAGTATAGAACCTGAGGTTGTGGAACTTTAAGAGTTTCGTTTTTAAGTTGTACCTATATGTATTTTTTTTTGTGTTTATGCAATTTGCTAAAAATAAAAACAATTTCCGTGTAAGAAATCATGGCTAAGGTATCTTAATTTTTAAATATGAAAAAAACAGTTTCTTGGTGTTTTTGACACATACATTTTTTAACTTTTCCATCACTTTAAAAGGTTTTGACATGCAATTTTCAGTTTTTGACTCCAAATTTATAAGAGCATTAAATATAGAAAAAAAGTGCCAGGAAATATGAGAAAATGAAGAGTAAAATTGCATTTAATAAGGAAAATAAATTTTTTTTTACGAAAGTTTCGACTTTAAAATTTAATTTATAGAAGACTGCGCTGTTCAGACCTATGATTTATAATGAATAAGAAACAGTAGTATATTAGCTTCTAGAAAAACTATACCCAATTATGGTAGGCACTTATCATCGCTTTTTACAAACCATTTTTTATTTAACCAAGTTTTTCGAAAAATGCCCCTCCCGCTTAAACGGGGGGAGATAGACCCCCCTCCTAGTACAATTTTTTGCTTGTTTTAATGTCAGTTATCAATTTCAGGCATTAATAAAAATGTTAAAAATAAATTTCAAAAATGTGAAAAAACGGCGGTTTTGTGACTCATTTTTCAAGAACTTCGACCAAATAAGAAAAAAATAACTATTACATTTCATTTCATGGGTATTTTGCACTCAACTAAGAAAAAAAAATTATCAAAAACTTCAAATCACAAGCGTTATTAATTTAATTCCGCTAGATGTGCGAATTCCCACACTGTGCGACGCATAAAGCTAAAAACATACCAAATCAGACAAGACGTCTTTTTGTCTAAAGACAAAAAATCGTGTCGGATTCTAACCCACACCGAGGACGACAAAGACAAAGTGTCTTGTCTTTGTCCGCTTCGGTGTGTGTTGCTCCTATACAACCCATTCTACTGACACGTTTTTTTTTTTGTCGATTTCTGTTTGTTTGTCTTGTTCTTGTTGTCTTGTTGTGTGTTACTTTATAGGACGGTGTGTAGTTTTAGGCGTTGACATTTTGTGCCGGACTTTTTGTCTTCTTTGTTTTGTTTTGCTCCTAACCCTATGTATTTACTGGAATCGACGAGCGGACAAGACTTTTTATCGTGTCGTGTCTTTTTCGGTGTGTGTTGCCTCGTAAGAGCAATGGCCTTGTGTCCACGATTTTTTGTCGAAAGACAAGAAGACGTCTTGTCTGATTTAGTGTGTTTTTATAGCCTAAATAACTGTCAGGACCATTTGGTGCGAATAGATGGAAGTTTTATGAATCGCATCACGATATTTTCGAAAAAAAAAATCATCAAAAATAAAGAACTCCAACGATACAACATCTTTTTTTGATATAAATTCAAATGGATTTGACTAAAGTTGTAAAGTTCAATGCCGTTTCCTTTTTGCACAAAAACGTGACGAAGAAAAACATAAAATCTGACACCAAATAACACCATTTTGTTGGCAGCTCTCCGTGCTCTCCGTGCGTCGCACAAAGACACCCAACCGGCTTAATCAGAAAAAAAAATGTTTATAGGGTAAAGGGTTTGGGTTTTCATTCGTCATTCCACGGAACATATCGCCTGAATTATTTCAATAAAATCTAAAAAGATATCTGTTTTTGATTATATGAATTTGGTTTACATTTTTTATGACCAAAACATGTGTGAGAGAGCGAGTAATAAGAAATTTTAAATGTTCGTTTTATAGTTGTGTTTTAGGGAAAGAATTTAATTGCAGAATATTGTTTTACATTTATTTATTTCAGCTACTGCGAAAGGAAATATGAGAAACTGCTTGATGCATTTTGGTGATATAGGTACAGAACAGCAGCCACCATGTGAATCAGGCATGCAATTATGGGACGCAGGTATTTGTGTTTGTGGTTTATGACTAACAAGGTGAATTGCATTGATTATGATGAAGATAATGGTTTTATAATTTTATAACGGTGTTGAGAATAGGAAATGTTTAAAAAAGTGCTGACGATTTTTTTATAGCATTTTTATAACTTTTTCTTAATGGAGGAACAATTTTGCATGCATGATTGACTGGGTAGTAAAGATTTTAAGCGGAAAACACAAAGCTGCTTTGCTGTTAGCGTTGAGTGACATATAAAGTTCAAGCATAGGAATTGCTAACAAGCTATCACAAAGCAGATTTGTTGCTCAAACTTTAATTTGACATACTGTAAGAACCCCGTAACATAAACGTAACGTCTCAAAAGCTGTAGCAAAAGTAGAAATGTTTTCTACTTTTTCATATAAATTTGCTCACCGACATGTTTTCTTGTTTGTTTGTGTGAAAATTTTATTTAATTTTTACTTCCTTTTCGCTTCAGCTGTCGGTTTTGTTTTCAAAAAACAGAAAAAAATGAAATTTTGGAGAAAATATGTTTGACGAACATAAAACAAAATAAGTAAAATGACTGATGTCAGTCAAAGTTCAATCCAAAGTATAGAAGCAGCTTTGTGTTTTCCGCTTTAGATCAGTACGATACATAAAGTTGAGTTATATATTATCGAGTCGAGAGATACACTTCACAGTTCAGGCGACAGGGTTTGAGTCGATCCAGGAGATAGACGGACAGACACTTAAAATATGGGAGCCTCTTAAGACCAAGACCAGGATCTCCTTAGGTCACAAAACAACAAATGTATTAATTTTTTTTTGTCAATTTAACAACTACGACCTTGAAACTAATTTATTCTGAACTGAAGTCAGTAGTTGATTGGTTTGCAATCCCATTTGCGTTTAATTGAATGGCTTCTCAAAAAGTCATTATCGCCATAAAAAAGAAACTTACAACCAGAATCCCAAATTCACCATCAAATCACCTCGTTTTCACATATTTAAACGCAAAAACAAATATCCTTGGCGCCAATAAAACAAGAAATGCCCCCATTTCATAAAATGATGAAAATGAAAATCGTAACGTAGGGCGGAAAAGGAAAAGGAAAAGAATAAGAAGTATTGTTACCAATAACTAAACCAGAACTACATAGACCTAAAACTTAGACTGTTTCTTTTTCCTTCTCTTACTCTCTACTTGTCTCTTCTTTTCTGGCCCAATAATAAAGTCGAAGGAAAATAAAATAAAAAAAAACCTATTGACATTGAACTCAATCAAAAGACACCTCCAAGCTACCAAACATCCTTGCCAAGAGCGCAATTGCCTAATAGTTGCTTAATGACTTCCTCCTTTAAAAAAAAAAAAAAACATTTCGACGGTGACGATGATGGTTGTGCCATGCCTCTATCGTTTTGAACAAACAAAAATAAGAAGTGAGACGCAAGTGAAAGAAGTTTGGAAAACGGTAATCGAATAGCGAAAGGAACAAAAAAAAAGAATTGTTTTGACTCAATGCGGCAAACATATTGTTGACGACGACAAGGAGTGGAGTCGATTAGGATGAGGACAACTGTATACAGTGGGACAAATGAGTTTAAAAATTGGAAACAAATTGCAGCACTGCAATACAGTTATAACTGCTTTCAAAGATTATTGTTTGTTTAAAAGATCACTTTTGAAAAATGAATAACGCCCACCGAAACGCCCACATTTTTAACCAATTTTTGTTGTATTCAAAAAAGAAACAGGAAATAATATGATGGATACAATCGCCTTTAAATCACGCCTACAATATGAACTTTTCGTTATTTAGTACTTTAAGCTTTTTTGCCATTTAAACTTTTGGCCAATCTTATAGGCCAAGCTTTTCCACTTTTCACCAAAGGCCCAATAATTGTATCCAGAAGAGCAAGAAAAAATACCAAATTTCGCAATACAAAAAAAATGCTGTCTCTCTACGAATATGCAGCAAAATCAATTTCTTCTTAAGAAAAATGCAAGGTTTTTTCGCTCCTATCAGTCGCTCCCCAGAAAAATCCTCAAAAAAAAAAAACAAATCCAAACCCAAAGCCAAACCAATCCCAACTATTGCACACACGTTCACATAACCTTTTCAAAGCCAGTTCAGTCTTTCTTGCGCTGCAGTTTGGTGTTGGTGTTGCCAGCCAAGCCAAAAACCAACAACCCACCTCTCACCTATGCAACTCTCCTTCTTGTTTTAAGTCGGAAAGCACACACACACACTCTTGAAAAAACAGCTAGCTCTCCAAAATGGAAACCGGAACAATATTATTCGAGAAACAGTTTTCTGCCTCCTTGTTGTCGTCGCCTCCAGTTTTTTTTTTTGTTTTCCTTTGGTTGTTCGAGCTTAATTCATTTATTTTAAGGCCGACAATTGAAATAAGTGTTGCCAAATAGGCTTTATGAAAACAAAAAGAATTGAAAACTGTCATCTGTGAAGAAGGCACATACAAGAGAAAAAAGTTCTGTCGAATTACTATCGCGTTAAGCTAATTTTTCGTTAAAGAAAACTTGAACAAAATATTTTAAGAACTCCCTTGATACATATCTTGCTTTTGACAGATGGTCACAGTAAAGTGGCAACTTTCATCCAAACAGTCGATATGGATAAATACCACAAATTATTTGAACATGTTTCCCCGGGCAACTGGGTGTATCTTCAGCATCTACTCCAAATATCTCCGTTTTAGCTTTGGCTCATTTTATTTTCATTTCACATCTCATATGATGAAGTATTGGGGTCAAAATGCAGTGGGAACTGGGACTGTTTTGATGTCGTAGTCTTCGTCTTCGTTTGTCGGTCGTCGCCACCACCGCAGCCGTCATCGTTCATCTTGGTTTTTTTTTTTCTTATAGATAATGCTGCAAGTGCAGAATTTTTGGAAATCAGGTGGAAACGAAGAAGAAAACTTATAATAATCTATCCATACAGCTAACATTGAATTAGGTTAAATGGAAGTGTGTTTGGCAACTTAAGCAGAAGCACCAGGATCAAGAGATGACTGGGAAAAAAAGAAACACCTTACTTGGTTAGTTTGTATACCACCTATTTGTCTATTTTTAATTGGTTGATCTCACTTTGGGGGGAATCAATTTAATTTATCAGATAAATTTGTTTTCGTTCTTGTATAGATTTGAGAAACATGAAGGTCAATTAAATGAGCACATACATGTACATCAAAATTGAGCCAATTAATTTTTCAATCTCATCGTGTATAGAATATTATTATCTCAGTCGGAGGCCGATATGGCGTGTATGGTGTATGGGTATGGGTTGGTTGTTTGGTTTGAGGGATTTAAGTATAAAATTAGGAGATTTTATCGAAGGGTGTTTTTTTTTAATAGAATTGTGATTTACAAGTTAAATTGAATTTTTAATGCCATTCAAGAAAAAAAAATCAGGTTTCGGGTTTGAGATATTTGAGGGGGAGTTTAATTTATTATGGGTAAGGAACGAGCCTACTTCAGAGCTCAGAAGCTTTTTAATTTACTTGACATGGGTGTATGGAAATTACAAGTTCCTACCTAGTACCTACATACTTTTTTTAAAGAGATTTTTATTAATTCTGCGAATAATTTAGTGATTTTTTATTAAGGTTTTTACTTATTTTACGAATGTCATTGATTCTTTGAATATTTTTACTGATTTAACGAACATTTTTATTGATTTTTCAAATGTTTTTATTAATTCTACGAAAACCATTGAATCTACCAATATTTTAATTGGTTCTACGAATGTTTTTTTTTTATTGGTTCAACAAATATTTTTATGGACGTCATGATTTGTGTCATCAATTCTCTGAATGTGAAAAAACGAATGTAGAAGAAATTAGTTAACTCACAGAAAATGTAACTACGGAAAATCCATTCCATAGGACATAGTTTTGATATAAAAGGAAACCCTCTGGTTCACTTAATACAAAATACAGTCATTTTCTAACTGCCCCAAAGGTCGAAGTCATTAGAATTCTCTTGCAACGTGACTTCGAGAAGATTCAGCGATATTGCGATGACTGGAAACTGAAAATAAATGTCCAGAAATGCGAAACAATTCTGTTCCGAACCTCGTTGGCTGGGGCCACGAGGGATACGCGCAAGAATTGGCGCAAGATAGTCATCGTTGGGCCTCACGGACAGCGATTAACGAGCAAAGGTGAAGTGAAGTACCTCGGTATCTGGTTGGACCAGTATCTGTATTTCGACAGACATATAGATGCTGCTCTGACGAAACGGCTGTTTTACAGCAGTCGGCTTGACCCCAGAGTGAAGGTAATTTGCTACATGGCGCTCATACGGCCGATGATCGTTTATGGTTGTCCAGTGTGGTTCAACGTTGCACCATCTCAAATGGAGAAGTTTCGGGTGTTCGAGAGGCAGTGTCTTCGACGCTGTCTCAGTTTGTATCGGACACTGGAATCTTCTCATGTACATTACTATTCTAACGAGGTTCTGTACAACGAGGCTCGGATCAACAGAATTGACAATTTCGTGATAAAACTTGTTCGGGGTCACATTGCGAGAGCTATGACTTCGACGAATAATTTGATCTTTGGGGCGTTCTATCCGAACGACGAATATTTTGATAGTGCACGCTCGAGCGGCTTCATTCCACCAGAGGCATTCCTTCACTTAGATAAATGCGGTCTGATACAGGACAGATTGGCAATCCCGCTAATCTACCACGTCAAGCGGAGAACCGTCGATCGGCGGCTCCTTTACCATCGAGACGTCCTCGCACAGGGCGGAGCAGAGCTCCTTCGGTTCAGGAGGGCTGTGTCCGAACGGGACCGAATCGATAGGGTGAAGCAGGAGCACCAGTTCTGGTGGCTTCAGTCAGCACTTGATAATGGGTAGTCGGGTCGGGGTTTTGAGCCCTGGCCGGCTTGCATACTTGTTTTAGTCTAAGGGTTTTGGGTTTAGCTTTAAGTAGAGTAGGCATGGTGGCACAAACATTGACATGGAAAAAAAAACAAAAATACAAAAAAGAAACAAAAAAAAAATATGCAAAAAAAAGAATTAAAAAAAACAAGTGATAGGGGAAAAAAAATGATAGAGATTTGCTGCTGTAGTTGCTCTAGTTTGTAAGTAGTTGTTAGGTAGAATAGGTAGTTTTAGTTAATTTTAAGTTTAATTTTTTAAGGACCTTATTTTAGGTAGCACGTAAGGAAAAACATTAAAATGATATGGTGTTAGTTTTTTTCAAATTTTCTAACAAGAAACAAAAAATAAAGTAAAATAAATAAATAGTTCAAAGGCCGAAAAGCATTAATTTTAAGAAAAACATGAATTACTTAGAGCGCCCGGTTGGGGCCAGTAAGTTAAATATAAGATTTTAGATGATAAGCTAGTTGAATTCTTTGTCTAGTATATAAGTAGTTATAAGTAAATGAATAAAAAAATGAATTTTGAAAAAAAACAGTCATTTTCTGAATAATTGCGTGAAATAATGCCAAATTTTAAAAAATCGCGCGATTTTATTGACTATTTTCAGAGTCCTGAAAATTGAATTTCCGAATGAAAGTTTCTCAAAATTTTAGAACTAAATCGCGCGAATTTATTGATTATTTTCAGAGTTGTGAAAACTAACATTCCGAATGACTATAGGTATCCCAAAATTTTTGAACATGGTTGATTCGAAAATTCAGCTTTCAAGACTCTGAAAATAATCAAATAATCGCCTTTTTGAATACGCTAAAAAATTTGGATAATGTGTATAGTCGGATATAATTTATAATAACAGGATTTGTTTGTGTTTTTCAAAAACATCATAGTAATGTCTTCATTCCTTCTACCTGAGCGTCGAACTTGTCGAGTTGTAGAAGCTGAGTAAGGTCAATGATTCTCGGGAATTATTTCTCCAGAAGAGTCCTGAAACCAAAGGTCGCTCGCCCCTCCCCTTCCCGATCCCTATCCCCTCCTCCATCGGCTTTGTGCATTACACTGGCTGATGTCTCCTTATCCCCTGACTGTATAGTGTATCACTTCTGTCAGTACCTTGTTTCCTTCCTGGGACGCTTATGGCTCAATTGCTGTTCGTCTCTCCTTTTCCAAATCATATCCTCCCTTTCAACTTCCCAATTGGGCTGGATTCAAGGTGTTATACGACCCGTGCCGATGATCAGCCAGGCTGAGGGCCCAATTTCTAAAAATAGCTCAGTCACTAACGGAGTATCCGGATACCAGGCGACCTCCGGATTAACTAGCCTTATGCGAATCTCTGCGCAGATGGACCCCCCCTTTACTTCGCTTACTCGTGGGACCTTAATGCCAAAACAAAAACCAAAACAAAAACAAAAACAAAAAACAAAAATTCAAACCGGTGCCGGTATTCCATCTACACCGGGCGGCAGTTTGGCGGCAACGTTGGCTGTCGTTACACCTGTGCCGTACACAGGAGAAGGGATTGTGACATGTCACTGCCCAACTTCGAGTGTGGTACAGGTTGTATCTACACCGGGCGGCAGTTCGGCGATAATGTCGGCTGTCGTAAATCCTGTGCCAAACATAGGAGAGGGGTCTGTGCCAAGTCATTGCCCAGCTTCTAGTGAGGTACAGGAGGTATCCACTACCAAAGAGAGTAAACCTCTCCAGGATGGTCCTAGTGGTAGTCTCCGTGGTGTTAGCAGCGTCGGGAATAACGACCCTGCCTCCACTACGAAGACAGCCATCCAACCTAGGGTCCTATATAAGCAGCGTCGCTATGCGATGAGATTGCTAAAATCTCCTGGTGCAACATTGGGGGATGGTAGTAATCCCATCCATAGCAAGAAGATTGAGTGGGCTAAATACATTTTAGCCAAATCTAAGACCAGCTGCGACTCCACGTCAAAGCGACAAAGGTCTCTGGAGGAGTCCACTCCCATCCCTAAAAAACCCAAAGTGCAGAACACCAGCACTCCCAAAATTCCTAAAGTACCTCTCACTAAGCCTTTTAGTGATGTGCTTAAGGAACACAACAAAATCGTGGTTGCGGTCATTGATAGAAGCAATATTGATGGCGCGATTACCTCTGACCGTTGGCAGATGGTGAAACTGAAGCTCTCGGCTGGCTTTCTCAGTCATGCGAGAGCATCCGGGTCCACCACCTGTAACAAGCGATGGGGGTTGGCATCAAGGTCATGTCAAACTCATCGTTTGTAACGATCAGAGGTCGCGCGATTTATGTACGCTTGCTGTCGGCATGCTGGGTGAAGTTTGGCCAGGCGCAAAACTCGAGGTTGTTGCAAAGGAAGACATTCCTTGCAGGCCGAGAGCTCGTGCTTGGATCCCGATTGAGCCTGCATGTCCTGAAGACATCGATGAGATGATCAGGCTTAGCAACCCGGACCTCTCCTGTCACGACTGGAAGATCGCAAAACTGGAGGAGCCGAAGGGTCTTTATCGAAGTGCGATTATCGTCATCAATAAGGACTCTGCGGCCTCTCTGGTGCGAACCAAGGGAGTGATAAGATACGGGTTCGAGACGATTACTCTCCGTATATACAAAAAAGATGAGGTAGACGCTTTATGAGAGCCTCCACAACCCACTTTAGAAGCTGTGTCGCAAGACGTAGGGGGTCTTGGTGCTACTATCACCTTTCCATCCATGGATGTGGACGATGGTGTACCTGGGCCCTCTTCTGTCGCGGCGCAGTCTTCTTCCCTACACTCAGAAGCTGTGTCGCCAGACGTGGGGGGTCCCAGTGCTATCATCACTTTCCCATCCTTGGATGGGGATGATGTTGTACCAGGGCCCTCTTCTGTCGCGGCACAGTCTTCTTCCGAAAACGTCAAAAGTTTATCCCTAATGGAGACTGATGACTCATCTAGCAAAGTTCTCTCCGGGGAGGAAGAAGATGAACTGCTAGGTTCCTCTTCGTCCGATCTGGATGAACTGGATCTAACAGTGGTGGAGGTTGATCTGCCTAGTTGTAGCCAAAATGCTGCAAATAGTACAGATTAATCTCCAACACTCTATCAAGGCTTCGGCCTCCCTTCTTCTCCGCCTGTCAAAAACTGGGGAAGATGTCGTTCTCATCCAAGAGCCCTGGATTGTGAAATCCCTGGTTCGAGGATTGAGAACTTCTGGCTACTGCGTCTTATATGTAACGGGAAAAGGTAACCCAAGATCCTGCATACTAGTAAAACGTAGTCTAAATGTATTTTTACTCCCTAATTTCAGTGATGAAGACGTCACCACAGCCAGTATGGTAATAGACAACCATACCTACTGGCTGGTATCAGCGTATTTGGGCCACGACCACCAGGGCCCACTGCCTGGTACCACTCTGGAGAAGACGGTCGCTGAATCTACAAGACTCAATACCAACATAATTATCGGTTGTGACGCCAATGCGCACCATACTACGTGGGGTAGTACCGATATAAATGACAGAGGTGAGTCTCTTTTTGATTACATCTTAACAACTAATCTGGTAGTAAGTAACGTTGGTAATGAACCAACCTTTGTTACTAAAAATCGGCAAGAAGTTTTAGATATCACTCTTGTCTCGTTGCATCTCTCGAATAAAGTATTGAATTGGAGAGTATCAAAGGAGCACTCGTTCTCCGATCATAGGTACATCCAATTCACTCTTAGTGAAGAGTCCCCAAAACCGATCCCTTTCCGGAATTATAGGAAAACAGATTGGCCAAAATATAGGACAACTCTGAAAGGTCTGATTAAACCAGAACTTAATGATCCTCCCTTATGCGCTCTTGAACTCGATAAAAAAGTTGATGAGCTTACAGCAGCCCTCAATAAAGCTATGGAAACTGCCTGTCCCCTCACTACAGTGCGAGGAAAGAGAAAACCACATTGGTGGGCTGCTGAACTAGAAATACTCAGGAAAGGTTGTAGAAGGCTTTTTAACCGTGCAAAAAAGTCTAGACACCTCCAAGATTGGGAGTCCTATAAGGAATCCCTCAAAAAGTATAAACAAGAATTGAGAATAGCCAAAAGATCCTCATGGAGATCCTTCTGTAGCTCAATAGAAGAGTCCTCGGAGGCATCGCGGCTAAGGAAGATTCTCTCGACAAATCCACCCATGCCTAGTTGTCTCAAAAACTCAGATGGTACATGGACTAACTCTTGCGAAGAAACGCTAAACCTGCTATTAGATACCCACTTCCCAGATAGCTCCAAATCCGTTAATACAATAAACCGTCCTGGATCGGGTATTAACTTAACTTTTCCTCAAGGTCTTGTCACAAAAGAAAAATTGACATGGGCTCTGAATAGCTTCAAACCTTATAAATCTCCAGGTCCAGATCAAATCATACCAGCTGAGCTACAACACACCATCGATATAACTCTGCCCATCATTGAGATGATGTTCAAAAGTTGTCTAGATCTGGCCTATATACCTCAGCGATGGAGAGAGGTAAAAGTAGTATTCATTCCCAAGGCGGGCAAATGCTCGTATGTCAACCCTAAAGATCTAAGACCTATTAGTCTATCATCTTTCATTCTCAAAACGCTGGAACGATTGATTGATATCCATATACGTAATAGCATTGATAGGGGACTATCCATGTCTCAGCATGCTTACTGCAAAGGGAAATCGGTGGAAACAGCCTTGCATACTCTGGTAAGAACTATCGAATACTCCCTAGAGCAAAAGGAGTATACTATGGTTGCCTTCCTGGATATTGAAGGTGCTTTCAACAACGTTGACACATCTGCTATCACTTCTGCTATGACGACCCTAAACGTCGAATACTCACTCTGTGAGCTGATCAATCTAATGCTTAATAGCAGGATCATCAACTCTGAGATGGGGGATTTTTGTACGAAAAGGTCTGTCAGTAGAGGCACTCCGCAAGGTGGTGTTCTGTCCCCTCTCCTGTGGAACATAGTAGTTAACGAATTGCTAATATCCCTCGAGAGGGAAGGCTACAGAGTGATTGCGTATGCCGATGATGTTGCTATCGCCGTCACAGGAAAACATCCTAATACACTGAGAGACCTCTTCCAAAACGCACTTAATATGCTCACTAGATGGGCTGATCGTTGTGGACTTAGTATTAATCCTCAAAAAACGGACCTTGTCCTTTTTACACGGAAATACAAGATCCCAGTAATTGTACCCCCTTCAATAAAAGGTGTACCACTAATTTTCACCAATGAAGCCAAATATCTTGGTCTGATATTAGACAAAAAATTAAGTTGGAAACCTAATATTCAGGAAAGAGTTAAGAAAGCCACAGTAGCTCTTTTCTCTTGCAAGAAAGCCATAGGAAGCAAATGAGGTTTTCAACCTCGCATAACCTATTGGCTATACACATCGGTCATTCGACCAATTCTCATGTACGGGGTTGCAGTATGGTGGACTGCACTGGAGAAAGTCACTTACTGCGACAAACTCAGCAGAGTCCAACGCACTGCTTGTCTCTGCATAAGCGGGGCCTTGAGAACCACACCCTCAGCAGCGTTAGACACTCTCCTCCATCTGGCACCCCTCGACATTTTTAGCAAACAAGTGGCAGCGAGTACAGCTATAAGACTCAACGCCTCATCTCAATGGACCAACAATAATGTGGGACACTCCATCATTTTGAACTCTTTCGGTTCTATACCAAAGTACATAGACTACACCATTCCAAAACCACAATTTGGTAAAAACTTCCAGATATCCATTCCATCCAGAGAAGAATGGGAAGACAAAAAACTTCTGGATGACAAAGGCATTCATTTTTATACAGATGGATCCAAGACAAGTGATGGAGTTGGTAGTGGTGTGTACTCAGAAAAGCTTAATCTAAGCATCTCATTCCGCCTTCCCAATCATTGTAGCGTCTTCCAAGCGGAAATTTTAGCGATCAAAAAGGTTCTCTCCTGGCTAAGAGAAAACGTGATATCAACTTCTGATATCCGCATCTTCTCTGACAGTCAGGCTGCTATTAAATCTCTCGATGGTGTCTCAACCAAATCTCAAACGGCCCTCGATTGCCGATCGTCTCTGATGGAGATGGCGCAGCAATTTAACATTCACCTCTGTTGGGTGCCGGGTCACAGAGACATCGAAGGAAATTGTAGAGCTGATGAACTCGCTAAAAATGGAACCGTCATACCTATTTCACCTGAAAGGGAGAAGATAGGTATACCGATAGCTACATGTAAACTTTTGCTAAAAGAAGCAGCTTTAACGAGAACAAACTACAGGTGGCACAATTTACCAACGTGTGCAGCTACGAAACTCATATGGCCTTCACTGGACTTAAAGCGCTCTAAAGACTTGTTATCTCAAAGCAGACTTCATATTAGCTCCCTGATAGGTGTCCTTACGGGACACTGTCTTATAGGCAGACACGCAATACGACTTGGTGTAGCCTCAAATGACTTCTGCAGGAGCTGTATGGATGAGGAAGAAGAGGAAACAATCTCTCACCTTCTCTGCACTTGCCCTGCTCTTTCACTAAGACGCAAACTTCATCTGGGAGAATACTTTTATGATAACCCCAGTGAACTAGCTAATAAGGATATCAAATATCTTCTTCGCTTTATAAAAAGCTCAAAATGGTTCGACTAGTAAGAAGTAATTCTCTAGATTCATGGTATCACAATGGGCCTTTCCTTTTGGCCTAAGTGTGTGGATTCTGAATCCGCAGCCACTGTAACCTAACCTAACCTAATGTCTTCATTAGAGAAAACAAAGTTCCCAGTTCCCACATGTGGTTAATTATAAGAAATGAAAAATAACCTTAGGTAAAGTCTTACTCAAATAATTTTGACTGCTACTTAATAATTATTTGTGATTATTTTCCAATTTTGTTAACTTCTCCATAACAACCTAATTTTCGTCATCAATTAAAATTGACTTACCTACCTATCAAGTGAAGAAAACAAACAATACAAAAAAAATTATCAAAAAAGAGGAAAGTTGTGTAAAAATAAATAATGATATTAGCAAATCCCAAGAAACAAAAACTGAATTTTTTTCGATGATACCAATCACCAGTCTATAATCAGTATCCATTTCGTGATTTCCAAAACAACAATTATGAATCTTCTTACACGAGTTATTTGTGTATAAAGAAGTCAAAATAGAATTAAATACTCTTTAAACCAAAGAACAAGATACTTCCTCAACTACATATTATTATTTTATTATTGCTACAACCACATCAAATCAAAATACTATTACCCCCACCTAATTAATTCATCATCAATTGTCCCAGTCCCAGCTACACAAAGATGCATTATACTTCGGCATCGCCATCGACACACACACTCTACACATCCAGGAAAAACATTCATCGTTTTATTGAGCTAGACGTTTGTTGTTTTTTTTCTTCTTTTTTCTCATTCACGCGAAAAGCGTTCCAGTGACAATTGAACAAGAGGAAGACATTTAAAGAAAAAAAAAAACAAATTTATAAGTGAATGAAATTAGACAGACAATTAACGATAATTCACTAACATTATATATCAGAGTCTTGTGTTAGGTAGAGCTAGAGCGTAGAAGCAGACAGAATCCTTGCAATTCACGACACTTACATTGCGGAGCCCGGAGGCTCTAGAGACCTCCAGAGCTATTTGCAAGGTTCATGTTCATGATTCGCGGCAAGAATTATATGGTGAAATTAATTTTTCAGGAGAAGGAGAAAAGGTGAACACTGAACAGGGCCGGATTATTGATACTTTTTCCGAAGAATAAAAGACCATTTTATGATCTTAGCCATAGCCTTGGAAAACCGTATAACTACCCAACAGACTTAGTGAATTTTAAGAAGTATTACTTTGAGAGAGAGAAAGGGCTTAAAATTAATGTTCGATTCAAGTTATGAGACTTATGAGCTGAAAATGTCTTGTTTATTTTCGAAATTGTGTTCTTTGAAAATATAGCTTCATAATTTACGATGTAGATTGCTCTCGTTTACGATCTTACAGAGGAAATAACTTAAGTAAGTTCATTCTGACACAACAAGTTTCTTTCAAAACTTAACGATCATTATATTTAACGATATTGAAGTTTAAAGTTATATCAACGAGACAATTGACACTATGCCCTAAAGCTGTAACTCTTTAAGAATAACATAATTTCTGATTTTCAAGCGTAAGCATACATCAAACTGTCTTCCTGAGTCTTATTAAATCCACCACTGAAGGCTCATTTCGCGCGCATAATTACGTTTGCTATTTTACCTTCACTGCGTGAGATGTTCATATTAGACTACTTGCAAGTACCAATGTGTGTGTTGGGTTTGTAAATGAACATTCTATCTGAATTTACATTCAATTAATTACAATCCCGCTCCATAGCCATAAAACGTGAATTTTAATCACATTTCACTGCTCTAAAGTGTAACAAGCCAAACAGCCAAAGCCAAAAGCACTGAAACGAAACTTGAGTATGAATAAAAATGGACATACCAGCAGAAGAATGAAGTTCTAGAGTCTTTGGAAATCAGCAAGCAGCAGGCAGGCGTTAGAGGCCGATGCGGCGACCGACCGACGTATTTAGTCACCACAAAGATTTCGAGTTTAGAGGCGAGTCAAGTCACATGACATGACGGACTTAGGGGAATGGCCATTTGATCTCGTTTCCTGGATTTGAATAGCGCGCACTCTAGATGGTCATAATCGTAGTATGTTATCCCCTCTAGTTAACGCCCCGAACCCTCTAACCCTCTTGCAACAACACAGCTCTGTGGAGCAGTCAGATAGTATTTTAAATAGCTACCTATTTCCGAGAGCCAATTAAAGTGCAGCAGGTCTCCTGGTTGGAATGTCACGGCTATGCTTCGATTGCTCAAGCTGTGGGTTGGTGTGCCAGTGTTGGGTTGTTTGCTATAGTGATACCTATTTGCGCCAGAAGTAGATAAAGTCTTGAATTCTATCACTCGGTCTCTTTCTGAGTAGTTGTACATTTGTAATTAATTCTACCTTCACCTTTTGGGATTTGCTATGACTGTGGTTACACATATCGTTCGGTGGTCACTATTGCCATCGCCAACGCCACCGTCACCGCCATCGCCACCACAAAACAAAACGACAAAACGAACACGAACGAATAGATTTATTCATTTGCATAACTCTAATAGGATTGAGGGTTATTCATTTATGAAAGAGGTTATCTGATTCGGAAAAACAAAATTGCTTGACCAAGCTCCAGGGGAATTGAAGTAGAATACTGCAAAAAAGGAGGAAAAAGGAATTTCACTCAAAGGAGTGAAAATGAAATATTTATGCGGAACCTTTTCATCTAAAGGCTTAACCTTCAGCTACATCTATTTGGGATGTTAAATTAATTGGTTGACATTGATGTCGAATTTTTCAATGTAAGCGAAATAAAATAATATATTATGTGATTGAAATTGCTGAATGCGTTCATTTCAAATGTCAAATAAGAGGAGTACCTATTGGAAATTAGATTTTTGATAAACCCCTATGTATGGACGCTTTATTAAGTGCAGGCGTAAAGTATTACCAGATGCTTATTCCATTGGCTTAAATTAAAATGTCGCCCAATGTCACACTGTGGTTGTAATCTAAATCGACTTTCCAACAATTCATCTGGAACATCAATTGAAAAAGTTTTAAGCATTCAATGCAAATAATAAAACCACAAGCATTCACATGCTTTGCGGAAATCTTAGTTTACAAATTGCAATCGTTTTGTTGTTTTGAATTAAAAGCATGTTTTCTTTGAGTAAGAGCAATTTGAGAAGCCATCATTTCCATCCTGGAAATTTAAGTAGGCTGTCTTTGGACATTAATGGTTAGTCAATCATAGCAACGATTGCATTTACACCATGAACATTAACACGCAAATTGACAGGGAGGTTCGATGTATTGAATGGGGGGAAGGGAAATAAAAAATAAGTGCACAACTGGGTCGCATGAACTTGCTCCTGTACTTCTAATTATTGGCGTTTTTCTTTTTTACCTCCGAGCAGATTAGATCAGATCACGGATGTGTCAAAAAAATCTGTGTTTCTTTTTTACCACCGATATATCGGAGCTTAGAATGTTCATGGCCTGAGCTAAATCTATTTGCTCAGGATAAATCGACCGAGCAGATAGAGCAGATAGCTGAGCGAAGACAACTTCACTTGTTTTTTCGGATTTCACAGACAAAAACAAACATAAAATTAAAAGCAGATTCCCAAGACAGTCGCGCGTCTATTGTAGGTGAAAAAAAAAATTGTTAAAATAATAATAAGTAACAAATTATATTTCAGTGCTCAGGTCCGTTTCTTTATTAAATCGGAGGACATTGAATATGATCTGCTCAGAGCTTCGCTTTGACACATCCGTGATCTGATCTAATCTGCTCAGAGGTAAAAAAGAAAAAAGCCATATAACTCACAAAAAACAAATAAAAATAAAAACATGTAATTAAAATTCATTAACAAAAATTTGTACCTCAAATATGAACCTCAAAAATTCGTTTTATCTGAAAAAAAAACTGAAGTCATAAGATTTCTTAAGAAATTTATGATTAAAAAAGAAAAAAAAACCATTTTTGCAGCATTTTTTTTTTTGTTTAATTATTTTTTTTTCAATAACGTCTTAAAATTAATTTGGGTATATAGTATTCAAGAATATATAAATATAAATTTTATAATGGAATTTCGATATTTCATATTGATCCGTTTTCGAGATACAGAATTTTGAAAAAAAAAGTTTAAAAATATTTCTTAAAAACACAGAAAAAAGGTTCACTGATCGGACAGTTATTTTTCGAGAAAATCTTAAAAGAAAAAAAAGGGTTCTATGAAAGGTTCCATTTTCGAGCAATACAAACATATTTTTTTTTACATGAAATACATCAATATTTTGAAAAAAAAATTCGAGGAAGTTTTAAAAAATCGTAGGAGCCGTTTTTGAGAAAATTGAAATTTTTGGTACTAGTCATAAAATTGTATGGTGGCTTCCCTAAAATTTGCTCTTTAAAAAAAACTAAAAAAAAAACACCCAAGTTAATTCGCTCAGACCTCTTATTTTCAAGTTTGAAGTCAATCGGACTAGTGGTTAAGGCTGTAGGTGTGTTACAGACAGACAGACAGATGGACGGAATCGCAGGACCCACTTTCTTCGACTTCTCTATCATAGTAATGTCATATTTGATCAAAATCTCAACTTTTTTTTACGGATTCAACACTTGCCATATCTATGTGTATATTTTATAAAAAAAAACAGCTTGATCGATTTTCCTAATATTTGTTTAAATGAAAGAGAATAAGGGTAGAAGCACAGATAATAAATTTATGTCTCACCCTTATGGCGAGAAATGATATATGAAACTGAAAGCTACCAAAAAAAAGCTTTTTCCAAAAGCTTTAACGCATTCACTTAATGCATTAAAAATCTATTTTCACTCGCCTCATTGCCCATAAATGAATATTTAGGCAAGGAAAAAGATTTCAAAAGCTCCTTGTCAGCTAAGGTGTTGTCAGTTAAGAGCAAAATATGTTTCATTTTTTTCTGCAGGGATGAGACATTTGTATAAATTTATTATCTGTGGTAGAAGGTTGACAAAAATAAAATCTATGCTTTTCAAATCACAAATGGTGCAAATGTTGAAAAAACCTACTTTTTCACTCCAACAAAATAAGAACAAATTCGATCGATTTCAATTATTGAAATATTGTTGAATCGAATGTTATTTAAATTGAAAACTTATTATTTTCTATATATGTATGTATAGACGAAACTGAGTCCCGGCTTGCTGAATTCTGAATGTATCCTGATTGTTGTCTGACGCACCAAGACTTTGGGCGTCCTGGTCTTAGCCATTCATCCAGCGCAAATTTGGTCTGCCGCGCTGTCTCCTACCATGAATTGTACCGCAAAGGCCTTTCCGGACCGGTTCCCCTTCGCTCATACGAGGTATTTAGGTATCCAGTTCACTGGAGTCTACCAAGCTTAATTTTTGTCATCAAGTCTGCTTCGCGGTAGATTTGATATAATTAGTGGTTATATCGTCGTCGCCGGAATCGTGCTTACTCACAAACGGGGCCAACTGTTCTCCGTAAGACTTTTCTCTCTGAGAAAAAATATGACATAATAGGACCCTCTATGTCGAAATGGACATATGTAGAGAGAACGACGATGTGCACAGAAATATTTCTTTTTCTTAAGTTTTGTATGACTTTCAAATGCTATTAGCCATGGACATTTTTTGCTTTCAGTTAGAACCATAAATTGAATTACAAATAGTTAAACTAATGATAATTTGTGATAACATTGGGTCAAAAAAATATAACTTCACTGATATATTTATGGCATACTATTTTGCTATCAGAGGTATCTTATGAAAAACAATTATTAATCAAACAACAATTACCTATATCATTTCTGAATGCCGGAAACAAACAAAAATGGAACACAGCTTTGAAGCTCTAAACACTCCAAACAAAAAAATTACACAGTTTTCGATTTTGCATTTGATATCTACAATGACGGTTTATTGAAAATAAACCTAGAGTAGGTAATTGGGAAAACATTCTTTGCAAATTTGATATTGGCAAAGGTAGTCTGCTAAAACTGTCCTATCCGTTACTTCTTCCAAAACTGTGACAACTCTTTTAATTTACGGGAAAACTGCACATTCCAACCTATAGCATAACACTAACAATTTCTGAAGAGCGGGTACAACGTCCCGCGCGTCGGCTAGTATTCTACAGGGTGATTCACGAGCGTTGTGCCAAAAAGCTAGAGCGTGTAGGTTGAGTTGAGAAAAGAAAAAAATCGTATGGGAGGGGGGGGGGGTCTATTCCCCCCCGTTTAGCCGGGAGGGGCAATTTTCTGAAAAATTTACTTATTTTGTTTAAACAAATATTAAAAATCAACGGCTTCGTTTACAACACCGTGCTATACCTTTCTGAAAAGCCAAAAACTTCTTCTTTCACCTTGTTTTTAAATTAAATTGTTTTAACGAATAGTTAAAAAAAAAAATTTCAAACTCAAAATTTTCAAAAAAAAAGCAAAAAAACATTTTTGAACTAGTTTTTTTCAAAATTTTATGTAATTAAGTACTAATTTTGTTTTTAAAATTCAATGTGTTTGTTAATTTTTAGTCGAAAACAGAAAACCAGATGCAAAAATGTCTTTTCGTTTTTGAGAAATTAAGAAAAATCCGAAACCACTTTTTTCTAAAAAAATCTTTGTTTTTATTTTTACCCATCTGGACTTTAAGTTTAATTTATTAGTTAAATTTATAAATTTAATTTTTTGTGACTGAAGTTTTATGAGGACTCAATAAAGTAGAAAAGTATTACATTATCCCTGGATTAACCATTTTGTTCATTGATAACGTCTGAAAACTGACCTGCAATTTTTTCTTACTATACCTGGGGCCGCGGCCACTCACTGGCGAAGAGTTCTACCTGCTAGGGGCTTAAGATAATTAAACCGCATTTTTTCTTAAATGAAAAAACAATTAACAACCTAAAGGTAAATAAAAGGCATCGCATATTTACTAAACAACCATTTACAATTAAAATATTAACTCATCAACTCATAAAAATAACAAACTCATACGCTCGAGTAGAGTTAGCGGACAGGAACTTCTGCTACGGTTTAACTTATTGTCGAGATCAGGAAGCTGAAAGACTCTACGCTGAAAGATATCCTAATAGATGGCGCCCAAGTCGTAGCATGTTTTCAAGAATCCGCCGACGAGAGCACTGAGAGCTAGAAGTGAAAGGTCAATGGGAGACGTTATTAATGAAAAAAATGATTAATCCAGGGAAAATCCAATACTTTTCTACTTTATTGAGTCCTCATAAAACTCCAATCACAAAAAATTAAATTTATAAATTAAACTAATAAATTTAACTAAAAGTCCAGATAGGTAAAAATTAAAAACAAAGATTTTTTTAGAAAAAAAGTGGTTTTGATTTTTTCTTAATTTCTCAAAAACGAAAAGACATTTTTGCATCCGGTTTTCTGTTTTCGACTAAAAATTAACAAACAAATTGAATTTTAAAAACAAAATTAGTACTTAACTACATAAAATTTTGAAAAAAATTAGTTCAAAAATGTTTTTTTTTGCTTTTTTTTTGAAAATTTTGAGTTTGAAAATTTATTTTTTTTAAACTATTCGTTAAAACAATTTAATTTAAAAACAAAGTGAAAGAAGATGTTTTTGGCTTTTCAGAAAGGTATAGCACGGTGTTGTAAACGAAGCCGTTGATTTTTAAAATTTGTTTAAGCAAAATAAGTCAATTTTTCAGAAAATTGCCCCTCCTGGCTATACGGGGGGAATAGACCCCCCCCTCCCATACGATTTTTTTTTGTCTCAACTCAACTTACACGCTCTAGCTTTTTGGCACAACGCTCGTGAATCACCCTGTATATATCACACTCTTCATCGCACTGAGGATTTTAAATAAAAAGTGACGCTTAATAAGATGAAGTGATGGAGTTCGCGATTTAGCCGTTAGGTTAAAGAAGTCTGCATTTCCTCTTCCGAAAAAAACATCAAAAACCTCCCTGCACTTTACCTATTGTCCTATTCTATTTTGATGAAATTCTCAACCTATATTTTTGCTATCTCATTTTTAAGAACGTGTTATTCCTCGAGCTATACCTATGTCTACAGCTCTTGGGATTTAATCTAAATCCCGTTTTATTATCTCTATTCACAGATGATATGTGCTTTGAAAAGCGTCTTCTATTTATCTATGCATATTTCTACTTATTTTTTCCCCTGCTGATCTATTTTTCATGTCAGGTAAGTTCAGTTAATCAACCTAATGGAACACATCGTTCTCTATATCTCGATATCTGTTCTCGTTTATAACATTGGGGTTCTGTTCTCTCCGATGGTCATGGCCGTTGTCTTTCATTTCGAGTAAACCTACTTCTGGAATAAATAATATACATTTAGTTTGTGCAAGAATACAATCACATGCAAATTGTATGTAGAACAGAAGATGTAACTACATTTTTGCAAAAAAAAATCAGAGCAATCTCGAATACCAATCACGTACGAGCATCAGATGCTACTTCTTGAATAAAAGATTGAAAAGCACTAAAAAGCCGTGGAGATCTCAATTGAGATCTTGAAATTTGCTCTCATTGCGTTGCGAGAGTATTTGATTTGAATTTTCAATTTAGCGCGGTTGACCAATAAAGTGGATAAACTATAGCAGCTGTACCCTCTTTGCTTGCTGACTTAGGCTGATCAAAAGCTATTGACGGCTATTGAAGTAGGTCATAGCAGGCATTCTAGAATTAATGAAATATTTATAGGCACATAAGTGGTTTACACAAATATTCAAATGAGTGTAGAGTGCCTGAGAAGGAATTTTTTTTGTTACTTTTTTTGACAACTTCTGAAATCGATAAGTACATAAGAAGGGATAAGGGATAAGCTCGTTTCTGATATCCAATGGAACAAGTCCAAGAAACAATGTACGGGTGCTGTTCTGGTTGATTTAGAGAAGGCCTTCGACACCGTATGGTTAGAAGGTTTGTACCTAAAACTCACCAGACTAGGCATCAGTAAACCATTATTGTATATGCTTTATGACATGCTCAACGGTAGAAAGTTTGTTGTCAAAAGTGGCAATGTAACTTCTACCACTACCTTTGAAATTAAAAATGGTCTTCAATAGGGAGCGGTGAACTCGCCGATCCTCTTCAGCATTTACACCAGCGATCTGATAGGTAGCTTAACTAACGCAATTGCGTATGCCGACGACCTGATTGCGTACAGAACGGCTCGAAAGGTTGAAGTTTTTAGAATTCTCTTGCAGCGTGACTTCGAGAAGATTCAGCGATACTGCGACGATTGGAAACTGAAAATAAATGTCCAAAAGTCGGAGACAATTTTGTTCCGGACTCCGTTGGCTAAAGCCTCGCGAGATACGTGTAAGAATTGGCGCAAGATGGTCATTGTTGATCCTCACGGACAGGCATTGACGAGCAAAAGTGTAGTGAAGTGCCTCGGTATCTGGTTGGACCAGTATCTGTATTTCGACAGACATATAGATGCTGCTCTGACTAAGGCCAGAGGAGCCTTCGCTCTGACGAAACGACTGTTTTACAGCAGTCGGCTTGACCCCAGAGTGAAGGTAATTTGCTACATGGCCCTCATACGGCCAATGATTGTTTATGGTTGTCCAGTGTGGTTCAACATTGCCCCTTCCCAGATGGAGAAGTTTCGGGTGTTCGAGAAGCAGTGTCTTCGGCGCTGTCTCGGTTGGTATCGGACACCGGCATCTTCTTATCTGCATTATTATTCAAACGAGGTTCTATACAACGGGGCTCGAATCAATAGAATTGACAATTTCGTGATAAAACTTGTTCGGGGCCACATTGCGAGAGCTATGACTTCGACCAACAATTTGATTTTCGGGCCGTTCTATCCGAACGACAACTACTTCGACAATGCACGCTTGAGCGGCTTCATCCCACCAGAGGCATTCCTCTATCTAGACCAGTGTGGCATGATACAGAATAGATTGGCAGTACCGCTTATCTACCACGTCAGGCGAAGAACCGTAGACCGGCGGCTTCTGTATGAACGAGGCATCCTCGCTCGTGATGGAGCGGAGCTGCTTCGGTTCAGTAGGGCTGTGTCCGAAAAGGACCGCATTGATAGGGTGAAGCAGGAGAACCAGTTTTGGTGGCTTCAAACTGCATCTGATAATGGGTAATCCGGGGTGGGGTATTTTTGCCTTGGCCGGCTTACATACTTGTTTTAGTCTTAGGTTTTAGGTTTAAGTAGAGTAGGTGGTATACGATGGCACTAAAGAATATATAAAAAAAAAAACAAAATAAAAAAAAAAAAACAAAAAAAGTGAAAAATGCTAACAAAAAACGAAAAAAGTGAAAAAACAAAAAAACAATATGAGAATGTTAAAAAAAAGCAAAAAAAAGACAGTTATAAAAATCACGAACACAACATCAATGGACATAGTTTTTGCCGCTGTGGTTGTTCTAGTTTTAAGTAGTTTGTAGGTAGATCAGGTAATTTTAAGTTTTATTTTAAGGACTTTAGTTGTAAGTAAAAAACCCGAAAAAAGATAAAGGCATTAGTTTTTTAAATTTTCTAATAAAAAAAAAATAAATTGAAAAAAATAAAACAAACTTAGTTCGTAGGCCGAAAGGCATTATATTTAAGAATCATGAATTACTTAGAGCGCCCGATTAGGGCCAGTAAGTTATATATAAGTAGAATTAATTAAGCTAGTTTCACATTTTGTCTAGCATGTAAGTAGAGTTAAGTTTCACTTAATAAAAAAATGAATTTCAAAAAAAAAAGGGATAACTTCAAATATTTTGGAAATATTTTCCTAAGAGTCCAAATAAAAAGCAACTTCCGAACTTTGACAACGGATAGCGGCCATTTCGTTGAAGTTCCATAAGTCAAACTGTCTGTCAATTTTTTAAAGCTGATTTTTTTTCAAATCGGACTATTCCGTATTTCATTGTGGTTTGTAGTTATCAATCCATTGGTTCAGGCGAACAATCAACCAACATTCGTTGGTCGGCCAAACGCAAAATCTCTCAAAAACATCGCCGCCTTCGTGGGTGACATTCACACGAGAATCCGAGGCAGTTGACCGTGAAAGTAAACGTGCGACGGTAAACAACGACGTCTATTGGCTGAATGCGCTCTAGAAACTGAACCCAATTTTAATCGAAAAATTATATTCCCGTTTCTGGATACGTCAACAAACGAATCTGGGACTCTTCAATCTCTATGTTTGGTGAGCATTTTAAGAAAGCAAATCGTCGATATTTCTTTGAAAATGATGTTGGCCCGGTCAGCAACACCCTCAATGGCGAGAGCTATAGCATATAAATGAGGGATGGATGGAAATTACTCCACGGAACCTGCTCATGTGGAGCAGGGAATTCATTACCACTGCGAGTAAGAAATAACTGCACAATTTTTTTGGTGGAATTATTTCCCAATGTGTCCATGGCTTAGTGGTTATGTGCGTTGGCTGCTAAGCAGAACGTTGTGGGTTCGAATCTACATGTTGCGAAGAACTGGCAAAACTTCCAAGAGCATCAATCTGTCATGAAAAAAGTGCTTCTCAACTTTGCAGTTAGGAATGGGCGTTAAATTGTAGGTCCCCTCAATTGTTCACACGCACTCTGAGAATTGTTGATGAGAGTAAGCCACTTGAGCCTTGGCTCTTCAAGAGCTGTCGCGCCACTCTATTTATTTTTTTATTTCCCACCCCATGGTTCGGAGAGTACCCCATTTTTTAGTGGAGTACTTTCTCACACAATTGTGTAGTTATTTCCAACTCGAAGTGGAAGTAAGTCCCCATATGGAGCAGATTCCCCTGGATTAATTTCCCTGCATTTACATGTACAGTGACTCCGTTTGGAGAAAACATTGGCAGTAGAAGAACAACTTTTATGATGGAGGAGCATAAATTCGAAGTAAAATATGATACCTAGAGCTAGTAGAAGCAGCTGATAACAATATGGAAGAATAAATACGCTGGCTGCTGCTCGAAGCCAACAGGTGGTTCAAGGCTCGCTTAATTAAAAAAGATTACGATTATTGCGAAACTGCTACTGTAAGTCGATTTTCTTAACAGTACTCACTTACCGATCCGAGACTTGGGTGCTTAGCCAAAGGCACTCTGAATTCTTAGCCACGTTGGAGAGAAAAGTCTAACAGACCGTTTTTGAGGAAGTACAATTCCGTAGACGATATAATCACGAGCTATATCAATTTTACCACGAGAAGATGCGATGACAAAAATGAAGCTCTGGTGAGAAGAAGAACCGCCCCGTAAAGTCCTTTGCGAAACAATTCATGGAAAGAGATAAGTCGTCAGACCAAATTGGAGGTGGAAGGATGAAGAATAGCTTCGACTCACAATCCGGATACATGGAAGAACTTGCCGAAGGAAGTCTCGACCAGATCCCGTTTGTGGCGCAGATGAAGGCAAAAAGTTCATCGGCCAAGCCGACGATGATGATGATGATGTGCCACAGAAATCGAGTCTCAATAAGACAGCGCCAAATTTCACACAGCTCATGGCACACAGTATATTTTGTAAGGGCGATTTGAGGACATGGTCATCTCACTTGGAGGTGATGTAAACTGGTCATCGTGATTTTGTTAATTGACTTTTTCTTGTGCGACTTCAGCTTATAAACAATCGAGTCCTGAAAGAACAAAGCGAAACTGTCGATGATGCCACCGGCGGGCGCGCCATTATCTGCATCTCAGTCTCAGCCTTGACTTCCAAATTTTTCACATCACTCGAAAGAATTAAGAAAAAACATTTTTTGCGCCTTTTAAACAAATTGGTAAAAACTTCTCCTTCCAAAAATTTGAAGTTGAAAGAGTTGATGCAAAAAGGTGTAAAGTACCCAAAATACTTATAATATTGACGTTTAAGCTCATCTTTGACTCAATTAAAGATTAAGATTTAAAATAAATTGTTAACCAACCTTCTTCAAAAAATGCAATCTTCTTGTGACAAAAACAACAGAAGAAAACACAAAAACCCATTAAAACCCTCCAGCTATTCGAAATATCGTTTTGGTTCCAATTGCTGACGGTAGTGGTGTCGATGGTGGCGCGTTGGCAGTGACGTTGAAAGATTCGAGTATTTTTTTCCATTTTTATTTCGTTTCTCCCTTTTATTGTTGTTTTTATTATTTTAACGACATTCACAAGCTGTGCCGTATGTCGTGTACCATCGACTCTTACATATCGAATAAAAACAAAGTGGGTGGCAGCAAGGCGGTGGGTGGAAAGGATAGTATTAAACAAAAAAACTTGTACAGTTAATATTCTTGCGACATTCAGTGAAACATATGTTCCCCCTATACAATTGCACGGAAATTCATGTGACTTACTAATAAAACGTTATCCGCTGCTGCCGCGACACAGGCGTATATCTATAGATAGGTTCGCTCATTCTAGTTCAAGTTACAGCAAAAAAAGGAAAAAAAAACCGTTGTGGGCGAATGAAATCAATTTGTTGAGAATTTTCTGTTGATTTTGTTGTTGTTTGATTTCAGTTTTCCTACTTTCGACTTTCCTTTCTAAACAGAAGGTCAATATGTCAGCGGTGTCAGTCGTTTGGTCGGGTACAAACATATTCAATAAATGACACTTGAAAATACTTTATGGAAAGTGGATTATGACGTATCAAGACAAAACAGCTAGAAAATAGAAGAAAACCAAAAAAGGCAAGACATGAAATAAGTTAAAAAAAGAATCTAGAACGAAAGTGGTCAACTTGTTTATATTTGTTGTGTTGTGGTGGTTTTTTTTTTACAAAGGTGGTGAGCGGTAAATATTGCATGTGGGAGGTTGTAGGTCAGATTATGTTCTTACATGATTTGTTGCTTGTGTTTGAATTCTGTCACTGTGTGAGAGAGTAATTTGGAGAAAGTTATTTTCAATTGAAGTTCAGAACGACATTGATTGATTGGTTAGGAAGGAAATAAGGGAAGTAGGTAAAAAAAATAAATCGATTAGTTATTCTTAGCGATTTCTCTTGGGATAGAAAATGTTTGAATGTTTGAATGGGAGAAGAAATATGCATTTGCTTGCGTCTTCTTCGGAATATGTTCAGTTCTATAGTAGTCAAATCTACGCGTTCATTCTTTTGTTGGTTTTTCAGCAAGGAGATAACTCAATGTCCAAATTAATGTATACCCCTATTTGGCATAACTGCTCTCTTTTCTCATTTCAAATGAGATCTTCATTAGTTTAAAAGTGAAAATCTTCTCCCTAGAGCTAGAACCTTTTCAGTGCCAGATTTTGCACTTTCTAGTTTCAACAGCCAAACCGTTGTTCCTCCCACAAATACGTCATTATCCAAAATAATATACTGAACAAAACAAAACAAACTAGACCAACGCCTTCTACAAAAAAATAACAAAATCAATAGCTAAACAAAGAACAAAAAATAGACCCCACCATAGCGTTACAAGGCACCTCTATTAGCTATTTCAGCAACAAACCTAAACAAGCAATGCTTAAAAATGCTCATTCGCTCACATGCTCTCGGCCGCTGCCGCCACATTTTTACCACTTGAGTTGATGCCTTTAGTCATAATCATAATATAAATGAATGATGGGGAATGGAGCAAGGTATAAAACAGTAAACAGAGAGTTAATAGTTATTCACCTAAATGGAACGCATTCTTCCGTTTCAATATTTTCCGTGCTATTCGAAGCACGCTTAATCGATATATGTGATATAACCGGCCGCCTTCGGACTTCACTCTGGGATATCTCTCGTTTTACTGCCGGTTATACAGTGGAAGCAAGTTCGATTAAACGGAGTACAATCAAAATTTGAATGTCTTCGCTTTTGAAATCCGCCTACTGACACGCCTATCAAACTTGAAACTCTCTATTTTTAGGAGAAATTGCTGAGCAATGAAACAAAGATAACAGCACAAGTAGAAAACAAGCACAAAATCACAAAATTTCCCACTGTACATACAATGACCGCCATCACTTTAGCACTAAAAATAGTTTTGAGAAAAACTGTGCTAAAACATAACAGAACGATGATAGTGTGAAGAACTACTAATTAAGATGAACATTTTATTAGTAAGCTAGTCCCATTCCATCACATCACTTTTGCTGTAAACAGTGTAAACGCAACAAAATTATGAAAAAAAATAAAAATAAATTTAATAATCGAATGCAACGGTTTAGTTGTGTTTCTTTTTTTTTCGTCTTTCGTTTCATTCCAAAGGCGGCGCAACCAGTCTCGTATATAAACATAACCCTCAAGCTCGTGCTCGAGTTCCAATTGCAGACTCTTACATATATGGTGTTATTGATATAATAGTTTTTACTTATTGAGATAGGTATGTAAGTATTTCTCACGGCCGCTGGGCATTTATGTTGCGACTTTGGAAGTCTTTAGAAAGCAATATGGAAAAGAAGAAAAATTATATTAAATGAATGAACACAAGACATTTCAATTAAGAATTCTTTTTGAATGCAATAAAAGCTTATTCGTGGATTTTCTTGAATTGCTTTCTTGTTTATATTATATTTGAAATGAAAGTGATTTAAATTAATCTTCTTTGAAACTCGTTGAATTGCAATTGAATTAATTGGAGCTTAGAATGTGCACACTTATAGGTAAATCTTCTTTCATTTTCATGGTCTTATTAAATTATTGACAGCTTAAGAGAAAGTAGAAGTAGTGGAAACAAAACATCTTAGACTGCTTTCCATTTCACATTGGATTGCGAAAATTAACAACATTACGGTTTATGTATAGTTATTTCATGAAGTGTCAAAAAGTGGCCACTGAATTCGATTTTTTTCTATGTTAAAGTGTGAATTTTCAGGAAGCAAATTTAATTCGTTGAACAACTAAAAAGAATCTTCTTGATACAGCCGCATTTACGATCCACATTTTCATATTCAGAACAAAATGTTTGTCTATTGTCTGCTCGAAGGTACCAAATAAAATTACATTCCACAAGTGAAAAATGTTGACAAAAGTATTGATTTTAAAGTATAGAAAATGAAGTTATACAAAAACTGTTAATCTTAAAAGTCTCAGTAAAGTGCCGTTGAATTATTCTCTTATTATGCTCTTATGTCTAGCTTACAACGTTAGCTCTTGTAAATTTTGGAAAAAAAAAGAATGCGTTCAACTACCACACTAATGTTATAAAGGAGGAAGATTTGTATTTTTGTATGTTTGTATTAAATAAACGCATGAACTACTGATCCGAAGTCAAAGATTTTGTCACCAATAGATAGCTATATTCACCATGAGCAACATAGGTTACCTATATTTTATTACCAGCTGACCCACCAAACGCTGTTTTGTCATATAAATGTTAATCTTCGTAAATACTTATCCGATTAGAAAAATTCTTTCACTCATAGAAAACTACAGTATTCAGCAGTAATACAGACTGTATTTCATTGTGCAAAATAGTTGTACATGAGGAGCCCACGACAGTTTCGCAGGGTCAGAAGTCCATAATGGTCTTTTGACCCACTCTGGTGAGTTAAAAGTCAATAAACCAATTATAGACGTTTAGCCCATCAGAATAGGTTAGAAATTAACAAAAAAACTGGTCAATAGTCCATAAATTAAACAAAATGTAAGGAAAAATCAATAGATGTTTTTTTTTCTTTGTCACAAAGCAAAAGGAAAATAACTGATATTTTAAGTTCCAATAAGGTTAATAATATTATTATTATTATTATTATTATTATTATTATTATTATTATTATTATTATTATTATTATTATTATTATTATTATTATTATTATTATTATTATTATTATTATTATTATTATTATTATTATTATTATTATTATTATTATTATTATTATTATTATTATTATTATTATTAATAACCTGTAACTGTGTGTAAGTATGCTTTATTTTGACTCTTTACACATCAAATTCAGTTTTCAAGACTCTGAAAATAATCAACAATCGCGCGATTTTATAGATTACTAGCTAGACTTCGTATTGCCCAATTGATAAATAAACAACTTAAGCTTTTGTTTCCCACTACCTTCTACCATGCTACCCCCTACCCCGCTACCATGTTTCCCAGCGATCCCGTTAACCCGCTAGCCGCTACCCCGATACCCACTCCCATCTACTTTTACGCACTACTCGCTAACCCGCTATCCCGCTCCTTCAAACCCACTAACTACCCTCTACCCTCTACCCTCTACCCGTCACCCCTCTACCCGCTAGGCACTAAACCACCGCTACCCGCTACTCTGGACATATTTCATGAACGGCTTGCTCGATTTTTGCACAAAATACTTAAAACCAATCTACACCACTATCCAACCATTCTTTCAAAATTTGATGCAAACACTCCACTGGTACAAAAACGCCACGTTGGCATTGTTCGCTGTTTTAATGATGATAAACAGTATAGTATGAATATGTTTACTTATCTTTTATTATTTAACCTACCTTTCACAATAATAATCTTTAATGTCACTATCGCTACTGCGATCAATGTACAAACAATAATAATAAATCGACGAAATGTTCATGAAAACTGAGTAAGAAGTGATAGGCCTCTTAAAAAGTAGAGGTAAGTGCAAGTGGTAGGAAGTTGAAAATTAAGGACTAAATTTATTTTTCAATTCCACAAAAAAAAATGTATCCAAAAAATAAAATAAATGTTTTGGGGTGAACCACCCATAACACTTAGGGGTGTAAAAATTAGTTATAAACCTATTCTCATATGTACATATGAAATTTCATCAAAATCGGTCAAGCCGTTTCGGAGGAGAATAAACACTAAAACTGTGACATAAGAATTTCATATATTAGATTTTCAGAGTCTTGAATTTCCGAACGACTAAGCTCCTCAATATTTTTTTACATGCTTCATTCTGAAATTTAGTTTTCAAGACCTTAGAAATAAAACCTTAAGACCTTTAAAACTCGCGATTTTATCGAGGAAACAACTTCACACCAAAAAAGTGTAATTATTTCCCATGTGAAGTTATGCACCCTCACCAAAGAAATAATTTATCTCCGACTCAGGCAATTTTTTTAATTTTTTCTAATATATTTTATTCATCATCGGTAAATGCCATAAAAATTAATGTTTCTTGCTGTTTTCCTTACACTAATAAGTAGGTACTTTACATGTACAGAATTCTGTATAATCAAAATACTGTAAGCCAAAATTCTGTATTTCAAAATACTGGTTTCTCAAAATCCTGTAAGTATGCTGTAAGATTTTTAAATATAAAATTCATACATACATACATAATTCAAATATTGGAAATATTTTGCATTTTTCCGTTTTTTTTTTAATTCTATTTTTGTAAATATTTTGTTCGAAATTTTGTTTTTGCTCATGTTGTTTATAGGATTTTGGTGTACCTGCATGATTTTTTAAAACAGTGTTTTGAATTAGGTACAGTTACACTCAGAGAAAAAAAGAGGGCTTAATTTAAGTACGAGTAGGCTTATTTCAAGACTTTTATGTTCTTATTTTTTTATCCTAAAAATGACACATTTTATTCTTTGTTATTTGAATTCTTAAATTAAGAACAAACATTTTGATTTGAGCTGGCAAGTTCTTAAATTAATTTATTACATTCTCAAATCAAACCGAAACGATCTTAATTCAAGAACTTTGTTCTTAAAACAAATTTGCAGTCTGAAATTAATAGCCCAAGAGCCCCCATACAAGGAATTCCCGTCATCGCGCCCACTAAAATTTTTAATGAGGAATAAAAGATAAAGCCAAGACGAATAAGATTCGCTTGGTCGGCGTGAATTGAGTTAGCCGGAAAGGCCGCGCATACCTGTTGCAATGTGGTGAAATGTCTCCATCATCACGGATTCTATTTTTGTTTCTTTCATTGCACGCGTCCTAGTGTTAGATGTATGAATACCTTGGTTTGCTTGCTTTCAAGCTGCCGAAAGAATTGCGCAAACCATTATTTTTATAAACGAGACTACAGTAGTTTGTAATAAAAATACAGTACTTTAAGTCATAATAAAACCTGGTTTGCGCGATACTTTCGGCAGCTTGAAAGCAAGCAAACCATGGTATTTCTACATCTAATATAAGGACTCGTGTAACGAAAGAAACAGAAATAGAATCCGTGATGATGGAGACATTTCAACGTCATTCACCGAATTGCAAGAGGTATGTGTGGCCTTTCCAGCTAACTAAATTCACGCCGACCAAGCAAATCTTGTTCGTCTGGGCTTTATTTTTTATTCCTCATTAAAAATTTTAGGGGGCGCGATGACGGGGATTTCTTGTATGGGGGCTCCCCGCCTATAAGAACAAAAATTTAAACTTGAGCCGCTTCGCTCTCAAATTAAGTTTTAACATTCTTTTAGCAAGTCGAAACGCTCTTAAATTTGTTTTCAATCAAGCTGAAAAGATCTTACTTAATTCAAGAATTTTGTTCTAAACTTAAGAACAAAAATTAAGTTTTGTAACGAAGTCACGTGCCTTTTTCAAATACTTTTGTATATAGAATTGAACTTCGTTATTCAATTCACACTCACTCCCTTCGGAAAATATTATAAGTAGACTAGAACGATAGTGCTAAAATCGCCTCTACTACTTCTACCAAATGATACTATTGTATCAATATTGGACAAAGGTTTAGCCTGAAAAGGTTAAAATATTAGATAAAAAAAAATTAATACAATTAAATAATCAAACATGTTTTTCATTTTGGTTTCCTGGACCTGTAATTATTATAAGAATAAAAAATCTTGATTTAAGAATGTATTGTTCTTAAGTCTGGTCAAATTAAGAATATGTGATCTTAAACCGATAATCTTGATTTTAGCTCTATTTTTTTCTGAGTGTACCTATTTTAGTCAGGATTTTTACAGGATTTTGATTATACCGAATTTTGAAATACAGGATTAAGGTCATACAGTATTTTGACCATACAGGATTTTAGAAAAATCCGTTTGTACAGGATAATAAAATACAGCATTTCGACCCGCTCCCAGCATATCGACAAAAATGCGCCTTCAAACCATCTCACTCTTATGATGAAAAACGAAATCTTAACCTTTTCCACCGCTATATTCCGTTAAAAACCTCTAAGTGTGTCACTGACGTCGTTGATTTTGACATTTCTTTCACATGGAAGTTTGTAATTCGTCGCGAATGAACAACCAAAATACAAAGCGAGAGTGATTTAGATGATAGATAGATAGATGACTTTTATTTAACAATTCATAAAATAGAAATATTACATGATAATAACAAATAAAAATTACAAGCATGGCGTTATAGCCGTCTGCCGGATGTGTACTAGAATTTTACACTTTGAGAGAAAAAAATATATAAAAATGCATATGACAAATAATATGTACAGGGTGCGCCAGAGAAACTTACTTATTTGAAAGGTCAATAAAAAAAAAGTACTTCAGTTATTGTTTTAAATTTTTTTTTTTATTTGAGAATACAATATCCCAATTTTTTTTTTTATGCAGTCTTAAAAATGACATCGGATAAATGGCGATCCCCATTGCGCATACACTGATGAAGTCGATTTTTGAAATTCGTATCCACTCTTCGCAGCATATCAATCGGTATGTTGGCAATGGCGTCGCGAATGTTGTTCTTGAGGTGTGCTATGGTCCGTGGTCGATCGACATAAACCAGGGATTTCAAATAACCCCATAAAAAGAAATCGCATGGAGTCAAATCTGGAGAGCGTTACGGCCATTGGAGATCGCCTCTGAGAGAGATGAGGCGGTCGGGGAAATGTTGTCGCAACAAATTCATTGAGTCTCGTGCTGTGTGTGCTGTGGCTCCACCTTGCTGAAACCACACGTTCCTAACGTTCATTTCTTCGAGTCTGTGAGGAGGAATTTCAAAGCGAGCGCGGAAGGCACGTTGCGTAGCAACAAGTGAGCGACCGTTAGAAAAGAAGCTCTCAACTGCGAAGGCCCGCTGCTCTCTAGACCAGAGCATGATGGCAACTGACTGGAGGGAGAAACAAACTTGGGAACTTCCCCCTCCAGATGCGCCCCCTCTTGCCCCTCTACCCGCCCAACTCACCGCGCGGGAATTTTTTCAAATAAGTAAGTTTCTCTGGCGCACCCTGTATTTACATTTAAGCATACAAAAAAAAAATCAATATAAACGAAAACATTTTTAACAGTGGTTAACTATGATATAGCAATATATAATAGTCATATAATTGATTGACGAAGGGAATTGAATAGAATTGACAATCAGTTTCAATAAATATACATGTGTGGTTAAGAAATGCAATACCAAAGAATTTCAGCAAATTAGGTTTAAACTATCATAGATAATATGAGTTAAAAGTGATAACGATATCGGGCTTTTAGTTTAGCTAAAACAAAGAAATTTTTTTTTTTTAAATGCAAGTGGGTACTGGACATTATTGATGTTAATGCTTCAAAACATGCCTATATATGTGTCCCTGTAATTTTTTGCATGATAAACGTAGCGGGCCAGCAACTTCCAACCATATTCACCGTTCAAGATATCGATACATTCCGTAGAAGACAAGAAGTTTTTATTGAAGTAAAGACGCCGTATTTCCTGTAAAATAGGGCAAACTGCTACAAAATGATAAACGTCTTCATTTTGGTTCAGATTGCAGAGCGAACAAATGGGATTAATGTCTGTTCTATGTGGCCTGTAATTAAGATCCAGAGTTTCAGTCCGAACTTTAAAAATTGAACTCATTTCCGAGACAAAAAGGTCCTCTCTGAAATAATTACTTTCACCCAAAAATAAATTAAGTTGGCTATACGTAGCCCTAGAAGATGATAATCTAGCCCTTTCAAGATTCTGTTTGTACATTTGCTCGTCTACGGCAGAGATACATTCGTAAAAGATATTTCGCCAATCCTCTTTGTTGTCGACATCAAGGTGCATCGATATGTTATTTGCCGCTGTAAGTTCGCTCCAGTTTCTAAAAGGGGAATACCCACAATGCAGTGAGATAAGCAAAATTTGCTTCTGAAAATTGCTATCAGATCTGTGAATAACTTTAGTTATAAAATCAGCGTTAGCTTTCAAATTTTGTATGAATATTTGAGTGATCCCTGACTCAACGTAAATGGCGTAGTTTGCAGTGCTAGGCGGAAGCCGAAATATTAGTTTAAAGAAATATCTTTGAATAACTTCCATCTCCTCCAGCATTTGGTATCCATACACCTCATTGCCGTAGCAAAAGCAACTTTTAACGGTTGCTTCGAAAACCTTAAATTTTGACTTTGGGTCGACGAACTTGCTTGAGAAAAATTGTGATCACATTGAGTTGATAGCAGATTTGGCAACTAGAAGTTTCTCTTTTATATGCGCTTTTATATTTAAATTGTTTGAAATAATATAACCCAGATACTTAAACTCGCTAACTACTTCAATGTTATCACCATTTAATGTCCAGTTCCGCTCGTTAATAGATCGATTTCGAGATCTAAAAATCATAATCTTAGATTTAAGAGTATTGCTTTTAAGATCCCATGTATCGCAATACTGTTTCAGTTTGTTAATCTGAAGCTGCAGTGTTGTTGGATTATCAGAGAAAACTACAAGGTCGTCAGCGTATAGCAAGAGCTTCACTGCTAGATTACCATAACTTACGCCTCCTGGTAAATGCTCTTCAACATCGTTGATATATAGAGCAAACATCAACGGACTCAGAACGCAGCCTTGTGGTACACCTGTTTCAGAGTTAAACGGTTTGGATTTGGTTTTACCATTAAAAACAACTGCCGACATATTTAGTAAAAGCTGCTCGTAAACCCGAATAAATTTAGTTGGCAAACCTACAGCTGCTAGCTTATACAGAAGTGATCTTCTATTAACGGTATCAAAGGCCGCTTTGAAATCTACGAAGAGCGCATACAAAGGCTTCTTTTGTTCAATATATCTGCTAGCGATACTCGTAAGAACAAAAATTTGGTCAACTGTGCTCGAAAACCTGCCTGAAAACAACTTATTTTGTTGTTTTCTTCAACCCAAGTCACCAGCCTAGCGTACATCATTTGGGCGAAAAGTTTTCTCAATGAGCAGAGAACAGAAATTCCTCTATAGTTTTCAGGTAAACTCTGGTCACCTTTCTTAAAAATTGGATATATGCTTGCTAAGCGAAAACAGTTTGGGAACACCTCTTCATTAAACATTTTGTTTAGTAATTCCAAAAGAAATTCAAGAAATTCATGGGTTGCGTTCTTATAAAATTCGATTGGAATTCCATCAAAACCCGCAGTTTTATTATTCTTCATTTTTTGAAGCGATGCTGACAGTTCGACCATTGTAAAAGGGGCGTCTAACTCAGTTACTGAAACGTTTTGCAGGGCGAAACTTAGGAAGTGCTGGACTGGATCTGGCAAAAGTAAATTTTTGAAATATGTTGCAAGTGTGTCAACACTTATGTTTAAGGTTGATGACTTGGTGCGCCCTCCCAAAATTCGAACATTGTTCCAGAAAGACTTAGAATCTCGACATTCCAAAAGTGTCTTAGCCACTTTGCTTAAATACAGCTGTTTTTTTAATCTACACAAATCTTTATAAATTTTGTTTTGATTGAGGTAAAGCCTTTTAAAGAATTCGTTATTTGACTGCCTGAAAAGTTTTAAGTATGCGAATGATTTTTTTCTAGACTTTTTGCACTCTTCGTCATACCATTTTGAATGTGACGACATTATGGTATGACGTCTTGTATTAACTGCAGATTGCCTTATGACATCTAAAATCTTAAGCGTTACAGATTCTATAGGCTCTGATATTCGAACATCAGAACTGCGCATTTGTTGGTTCAAGTTTTGTCTGTAGATATACTCTAGCCTTGTTTTCTACCCATCTTAATTTGTTATTAGCGACTGTATCGTTAGCTTCGTCATTAGTTCTTTGAGAAAAGTACTCACACGAAACCAGAATCGGTAGATGGTTTGAAAAATTAGCGGGAATTACTTCAAAATTTTTTATAATATCAAGCCAATCACCATTGGCTAGACAAACATCTATAACAGAGCACCCTTGGGTTGATATAAATGTGAAGTTGCCACAAGAATCTGCTGAGATACTCCATTTAAAACAAAAAAGCCAAAATCTTCGATCATTTCAATCAATAACTTCCCGTTTGCATTCAGGCATTCATCCATTGAAGTTCTTACGTCTAAAAAACGTCCCTCATTAAGAATCGGAGAATTTTGAAAGTTGCTTATGCGACCGTTGAGATCACCAATTATCATAAGGTTTTCGAAACTGTTATTTAATAAAAATATCTGCAGCTCTTCAAAATCTGAGCTCCAAGCATTATAGTTTAAATAAATTGGACATATATGAAAATGTTTTGAATCACACAGAACATCAAATAAAATTTTGTTACCCAAGTGTTTGAAACTAATATTTTCAACACCAGTATTATTTCTAAAGCCACACAATATCCCACCACTGGCCCTTCCGAGACGATTATTTCTTGTCGCAGGGATGCACTTGACGTTAAAATTTTAAGGTATTGCAGTTCTTTTCCTTCCTCTAAAAAAGTTTCTAATAAAATAATAATATAATAACTTGAAATTAATTTAAAAAAATCTGGCATTAAGAGAGAGTGATTTTTGAGGTTATATACGCGCGAACATTTTGTTCGTTGCGAGTGTGGATGGTGTGGAATGAGAATAAATAAATCAAATAAAAACTATATTTCTATAATTTTGTTAAGAATTTGTTAGGAAATATGGCTTCAAAAGTATCTAAAAACCTCTTTTTTTCATTCATTCGTCGTTCGTTAGTCGTGCTCAGTTCTTAAAAGTAAAACAACATTTAAACACGAATTAGACAGGAACGAGACGACTAACAAGCAATTTCTTTGGAATGTTAAGTAAATTTGGGAGTCCCCGCATCCGTCGACAATAAATTGATCGCGACAGAAAAAAAAATTAAAAGATAAAATTATCAATTTATATTTCTGCGAACACAAATCATTATTTCCGCATTAAGGTTTTCTTTTTTTTCTTGTGGTGAGTGCCCAAATAAACACATCGCATGGTGTTGCATATCGTTGGTCTGGAGAAAGAATTAAATCCACATTACGCTAATGTGGTGTCACTTATAAAGAGTCCCAGTATCAATATCTCTGTACTTCTGCCTTTGGGCGCATACTCGTTGTCGTGTATTGCTTGTTATGAAATAAATCATTCGCTTTGTATATTATTAGGTATGTTCTGAAGATGTTAATGACTTGAGGACGTATTTCTTCTTCTTGCTGCTATATTTATTATTTTAATCCTCATCCTATGTGTCATTGATCTGAGAGATGACTGGACGTGTCGCTCGACGGACATTGAACTTGTGTGTAGTTTTATTTTTTGTTTAAGTGACTGACTGTTGATGCGTAATGATGTAGGGGAATCACAGCTAAGGCTTGACAGGCCATGGAAGAAGAAGTCGTTACTTGAGTTTTTGTCGGTCTGGAAATAAATGCTAAGTGCTTTTCAAAATAGGACCTCAGTCGTCAATTTGGAATGGGCTAATGCAAAAATAAGTACAGAGTGTTGTTCCACAACAAAACCAACAACAACAGCATTGAAAGATAGATAGGTATACTCTTCTTTTTTCAACTTTACAAGAATTTATGATTGTGGTGCGGTGTTAACTGCTATGGGTGAATGCTGCTGATAGCTATGTGTCCTGATGGAATTCGAATGTTTGCACAAAGTTAATGAACTCTCTTTTGCCATCAACAACGGCGGCGGCGGCGATGACGACGAAGTCGTTGAGGTTTGGTGTATTTCTACAGCCCCACAACAACTTTGGGAGAAGATGTGTAATTTTTATTTCTTCTCGGAAATTATGACCACATTAATCTGTTGGCCTTAAGACATCTCCAAGAAGACAAGACGAGATACGATACGAAGTCGATGTTGATGTTGATGTCGATGTGATGCCATGTGATGGGACGCCTTTTTGTTTCTTAAGCAATAAAATGGGGTTCTATAATTTTCTTTAAATACCCATGATTATCTGTTACTTGTGTTGTTATTTTTGTTGATTTCAGTAGAAAATGGGTAATTTTTAATGAAACAGCAAGATAGGAGAAGTTTTTTTTGCACGGAGCTAGAATAAAGTTTTATTGACTAGCATGTTAAAATTAATTAAAACGATTAAAGTGGTTTCTCAAAATAGTTTAAGGTTTCCAGGAGGCAATTTGCAATTTGGACGGTTTTGTATCTTGAGGAAAACAAAATTCTGAGCATTAACAACAAATACAGCGGATTGTGATATTAAAAGGATCGTTAAGGAAAATGATTCAAAGGAAACATTATACCTGTCGGCAAAATAATTTGCAAAACCAGATGTAGGTAATGAGAAATTTGAAGGATGCAACTTTAATTAGTGAACATAAAACAAAGAATGTATTTGCTAGCAACGAACGCAACTCAACTTATTATAGCAGAACTTTCGAAGGCAACATATTATAAAAATCCCATTCGCAACACCTTAGTGAACATTCTACGAAGAAATACCCAAGAAAACGAGAGCTTATTCGATTTGTCCAAACAAACGCATTGAAAACTTTATCTTTTCAAAACTAGAAAGGCATAGTTCTTACTATATAGGACTTTTTTGTAAGATACTCTTTATGTTCCAAAATACAACCATTAAATGGGTTGTCGTTTTGCGCAACAGCAATCGAAATAAGAAAATCAGAATTTTCCGGCCTCTACGTTCGAAGCGACCTGGAGGATTAGTCTTTTCGGCTTATTGAATTTGCAAGTGTCTTTCAAGCTGAATTACTGGCAATTAGGCAATAAAATACTTAAACGAGAACCAAATCGAAGCATTAGATGAGGAGCGTTTCCAGTTTTATGCAAACCATTGAGGTCTACAGTGACAATAATTTCAAATCAATCACATTTTCGTCTTCAAAGATCAACTGTAGACCAATTATGCCTATTAATTAATACATAATGCATAATGCAGTTGCCCGTAGCTTAGTGGTTAGGTGCGTTGGCTGCTAAGCAGAACGTCGTGAATTCGAGCCCTACTCGCGCCCATAGTTTTTATTTTATCTTTCACGGGTACTGCCTCTTGCGAAGAACTGACAAAACTTCCAAGAGTATCAATCTGTCATGAAAAAGTGCTTCTCAACTTTGCCGTTCGGAATCGGCGTTAAATTGTAGGTCCCTTCAATTCTCTTCACGTACTCAGAGAATTGTTGATGAGAGTAAGCCACAAGCCACTTAGGCCTTGGCTCTTCAAGAGCTGTCGCGCCACTCTATTTTTTAATTACTAATACAATTTTCGCCATAAGAGAAATGGCGGAATTTTTAAGGACGGACGAAAGCAAAATTGTTTTGCTTGGAGGCAAATGATCATGCTCCTACGTTAGAAGACATCTTAAAGCGGAAATAAACCTGAATTTCACCTTCAAAATGGTAGAGCATGGAGGATCAAGCATTACATAATGGTTTGGGCTTGATTTTCCTACTATGGACTTGAATTTTTTGCATCAAAACCATATTGGATCAAAACGTTTATGTTGACATTCTCAAAATCATTATGCTATACCATGTAGATGAAGAAATGCCGCTTTTGTGGGTCTTCCAACAGGCTAAGTCCCCCAAAATACGAGCAAAAAGACTATTTTTTGGTGTCAAGTTGAAACTTTCAACCCCATTCAATAAATGTGAAAGAGTGTCCAGTCCACAACGAAGGAGTGTTCCCACCAAAGCACTCCCAACGAGAGACGGCAGCAGATGAATTTCTTTTTTAGAATCAAGATTTAGTTGCGAAGCAACAAGAAGCCTCGGAAACGGACGGATAACCTGACGACTCTTTGGATGCGGATTCGTCGTGGGAAGCAGACTCAGGCAAAAAGTCTTGAGCTTCAAATGTGTAAGCGAACGCATCACGACGATCCGAATCAAGGCTAAATTCGGCAACATTAGCCTAGACGAATGCTACGAGCTCCTCGACAAAACATATGAGCAATATCCTAGCTATGACATGGAAATTGTCCTCGGCGATTTTAACGCAAAGCTGGGAAAAGATCTTTGGCGGAACAGTCGGAAAGCACAGCCTGCAGGACACCACTTCCGATAACGGATTCAAGCTGATCGATTTTGCTGCGGGGCGAAATGTTGGGTAGCAAGCACATCTCAACATCCATAAAGGTACATGGAGATCTCCTGATCAATCAACCGTCAACCAGATTGATCACATTGCGATCGATGGAAGGCACTTGTCCAGCATTCTAGATGTTCGAACTTTCCGATGAGCCAACATCGACTCGGACCAGTACCTCTTCGTAGCCAAGGTAGTGCTACGAATATCCCGACAACGGAAAAAACAAGGAAATGCTACAATCGCAAGGGATCGCCAGATCCGTGAGCTCTACGAGCAAAAGAGGAGAGAGAAACGCCGGCTTCTCACGAGAAAAAAGAGAGAGCATGAGAAGCGTCAGATCGAAGATGTGCAGATAGCCAACAGCAGAAAAGAAGTTCGGAGGTTTTATCGGAAGGTAAAACAGCTGTCTCAAGGTCATCGAGCAAGAACCGATGCCTGCAGAGATAAACAAGCAGTCAATGCTGAAGATTTGGAAAGACAACTTCTGGAGACTGTATAACGAACAAAACCCCGCCGTCAGACAGGAGCCTTTTATCGTAGGTACACGATGATAGCCAACAATTCCGTGAACTCGACCAAGAAGAAGTGAAAACGGCAAAAGATGAACTAGCTGCCAAGCTGTTCAAAGCAGCAGGCGACGACCTAGATAGGAGCAGGCACCAAATCATCTGTAAGATATGGTCGGAGGAATGAATGCCCGATGAATGGACCCTCAGCATTGTTTGCCCGATCCTGAAAAAGGGTGATCCTCTTAACTGCACCAACTACAGAGGAATCAGTCTACTTAACATCGCTTACAAGATCCTCTCTGCCGTAGTATTTGAACGTGTGAAGACTTTCGTGAACAATCTGATTGGCCTTTATCAATGTGGATTCAGGCCAGGAAAGTCAACCATCGACCAAATTTTCACGTTGCGGCAGATCCTGGAAAAAACCTATGAACTCCAAATCGATACCCACAACCTCGTCATCGATTTTAAGGCATCTACAGAGATTAACTGTATAATGCTATGTCTAGTTTTGGCATCCCTGCCAAGCTCGTTCGCTTGTGCAAAATGACGATGAAGAACTCACGCTACGCGATCAAGGTTGGCAATGAGCGTACGGAATCTTTCGACGTCAAAAAAGGATTCAGACAAGGTGATGCGCTGTCGTGCGATTTCTTTAACATCGTTTTTGCAAAACTCCACCGTCAAGAAAAACTCTTGCTAATCGCTGTTTCTTTGGGCTAAGAAAGCAATTGAGTGGAAAAGCCCTCTTACGAGCAACTAAGGTAAAACTTGGAGTGCAAAACTGGAGACACTTAGCTATGCACCGAGCTGGCTGGTGGAGACTGTTGATTGAGGCGATGTGAAGGTTGCCATGCCATTTGGCCATATGACACTTTTGAACTGTGCCATATGGCCATTTTTTAATATATAGCTATTTGTCGCTTTGGTAATGTGTCATTTGACCATATTTTCTTGTGTCATTCAGCCATATGGTCAAATGACGCTTTCTATTGTAAATAGGTTCATTGTTAGAGTTGCTGTTAAGCTCTTAAATATTTTCAACTGGAGTAGGTTCTTCATCGAGTATGATGCTATCATCGCTGAGAATGGACAAATTGTGCAAAACGCAAGCACTTAAAATGGCCGTCTTTTGCTCTAACGCCGGCGGAGCCCTCTGACGTAAAGTAAACTCTCCGAACTGGTGGACAATTCTGTGGTGAAACTTGTTTTGGATCACGTTGCGACTTTGCAGTCAATATAAACTTGCGCAAAGAGCGAAACAGAACCCGTTCTGGTTGCTTCAGAACTTGATTATATAGTTTTTCCGGCAGGTGAACTTCTACATACCTATGTATGTCCTTTTCATTGTGAAACATTCATTACCAAAGTCAAAAGATCTTACAGAGCATTGATTCTTGAAAAATTGGTACAACACCTTATCATTGCCTCATCCCAAATCAGCCTTCCAAGAGATTCGGAGAGATCTGCAACGAACGTTTCAAAATAGATGATGAAACAAACAAAACATGATTCAAATTTCCTTACTTCTCGTATTTTATTTCGCTTTCATTTGTAAAGTACCTACTTTCTTTTCTGGATTAGCAAAACAAAGATTATGAAAATAGATTTAAAAGTAAAAACTCAAAATAACAAATGTATGTACCATGTTTACAGTTTTACACGATTAATTTCTAAGAATGTTTAAAACAAGCTTTAAATAAGCATAACATTTTCTCAGAAATGTACCTACATTTTATTTTTGGAATTCGCAGATTTATTTTACTATGAAGGTACACGCCAAGTTAGGTTCGAGGGTAAACTGATGACGACGAGTATTCCGGGAAGCGCGAGTAGAACGGTACAATTGTTTAAGAGGAGGAATGCATCTGGCTATTTCAATGGAACGACCGACGGTGTTCCAAGGTCGTTAATGATTCGAATACTGGAACATATGACTATGGAGATGGGAATTATACTCAAGTTTTGGACTAACAAAGGACTTGTAGATTGTATCGAGATCAGAAGGGCATTGTTGGCGACATCGCATATGTATGTGCTCGTTCCACAAATTGATGCTAGTGCAGCTTATGTACAGTGGTTAAGGGGGTATACATATCTCGCTTCAACGATACAAGACAGATTAGTTCTTAGAAGCATTTTAAGCTTTTTTTACTTTATGCTGTTTTAGAGTTTAATTAGCTCTTCATATTTTGCCGTTGGAATTCCACATCCCATCCGAAGAAGAGGGATGTGAGTCTCTTGGAACGAATATAAAAAGCTAAAACTTATTCGGTAATGAAGTTGGTTGCATCGTGCTGTCAATAAACATGGTGCAAGACCAGTTGATAACTGATAAGTTGATATTGTTTTACTTAAACAGGGAGTTTGCCGTACTTTAAAGTTTCGATTGCTATTGGTGTTTCAAAACTTTTAAACTAAATTTCAATACAAGCGTTGCAACATTAAAGATTTTTGGCACCATAATAAAAGACAATTCACAAATTTCAAATCCTCTTCAATTTCGACGATTGTTAAGGATTAACCAAAAACCTTTTCTCTTGTCACGAAATTAAAACAAAACCATATTCCTTTGAAAATTTGTCCTTTAAAAGAATGGCGATTCTTTCAATGGCCATCAGCCGTCAACCATTACCGTTAAAAGAAAAGCAACAACATCGCCACCATGCGTCTCGGTGAGTCGCGTCCGTGTCGGCAGGATATCTGCAAAAAAAAAGGAAAAAACATAAAACCCTGTCATTCACACACGGCTACCTCCTGCTGCTGGTGGCGCTTTTGCCTAAGAGCCATTCGAAAATTTTCGTTTGATTTTTTTTTCTGATTTTGGTGTAAAGTGGGTTGCGTGGTGGATTTAGAGTTTAGACAGAGCAACATATTTCACTTGGGTGTGGTACTTTGAACCCGAAAAACAGTCACATATGACGCATCGGGTCAAAGCAGAATGAAAACAAAATGACTTATTCATTCATGCTTTAACCTGATGTGTCGACTCGAGGCAAATATCATGAAAAAAAATTATGACTCTGGTTTTGATCCTGCAGGTCTTTCCGAACACAGACAGAGGACCGAGTGAGAGTAACAGCAAATAATTATAAGGTGACTGACTGGTGTTGGAAATTGAAGCAGGTGCAATATTTTGTTTTGTCCAACGAGGCAGCAACCATCCTGTAGGAGTTCTTGCAGCACAAGGGAACAAAAGCTAATGTGTGCAGCTTTAATGGTTTTTTGTCGGGGGAAATTTCACCAATAATTAATGAAACAAATAGGTTCCACAGTTTTCATTTCACTAGAAATGAAAAGAGTGCCTAAACTTAAAGGCTTTTGAGGAACCTATATATTTATATACTTCCTTTAATACGAATATTTTTCAAAGAGTTTAAAAATACCATTTTCAGCGAAGTAAGAGTCACTCAAATTTCAGGATGAAATTCTCCTCAAACAAGAATTTATATTTGCCAAAATATACTCCCTGGATGACGAGAAGGGTGCACTCAATGTGACACAAGACAATGGGTAGGCCAAGAGGTTGTTTATTGTTGCCATAGTGATCCCTTGAAGGGGTTTCTCAATTCAGGGAGGCCCAAGCCATTTACCTCATACAAATGGCACGTTGACGATGCACAACCCACGACGACAACGTACATATTTTTCCTCTACCTAGTACGTGGTCTCCATTCAGGACATTGATAGAATGATTGTGGGTGTTGTTTCTCCAAATAAGGAGTAGGCTTTTAGGGCAAAGAGCACAGAGTCGAGAGCGACGCGACGATGATGGCTGAAGGAAGTGAACAGATGCATTTTCACAAAAAGGACCCTCATGCATAACAACATTAATTAGATTCTCATTTTGCTCTGTTTGTTTTCGTTAGAGAGGGCAGAGAAACATGAATCACACTTTATAAAGCACAGCACACAAAAGGGTTCTGAACATTTTCTTGTCAAAAAAGTCCTTTGTGTATTTTATTTTTATTTTTTTGTTTTACTTTTGAAAAATACTGTCAAAAGTCGACCATTGTGCATTGAATCATACACACTGCTTCAATTCTGGATCCTACAGAACAGACTTAACCCTCCGGAGCTGTGGTAATTCGGGAATAAAGGACATGAGAAAAGAGTTGATGTTAGCCATTTTTTTTGTAAGAAAAAAGCAAAAACAACTAAATTCTAAGAACGTCAAGGACGCAATAACATGCTGTATAATATCCTGGTCATGCACCCAGATTCAGCATTTTTTTTTTTTTTTTTTTGCAAAATAAAATTTTGCATCTGCGAAAAAATGAAAGGGAACATGATGAAGTTAAATAAATTGCCACGTGTGACAGGTTAAAATAGAACTTGACGTTGTTTTTTCAAGTCTCAGAAAAGAATCAAAAACACTTTGTTGAATAGCTCGGTTCACTTAATCTTCTATGTATATAAAAGAACAGCTTATTTTTGTGTTCGTTCGATAACCGGCCAAACCGCTTGACCAATTTTCTTAATTTTTTTCCCAAACTTAATAGGAATACGGGTAGAAGGTTAAGGAAAAACAAAACTTATACTTTTTAAATCACAAACGGTTCAAATGTTAAAAAATAATGCTTTTTTCATTCTCACTACAACAAAATAAAAACAAAGCTGATCAATTTACAAATACTCAATGTATTTGTCAAATATTTATTTTTTTATAAAAAAATGGATATCAGTCAGCGAAGCAAGAAAATAAGCGTAGGTACATTATGTTGGTATTATTAAACAAGCTGCCCCGATAAGTTTTCACTATTTCCAAACCTAAGCTAATGAAACTGCTGTCCAATTTTAATTGCGGAATTAAGAGATACAGCACTGCAAGTGCAAGTGTCAAAAGCTGAATTCGTGCTTTGAACAAGAGCGCCTTGATCCATCGACACACCATTTTAGTTTCACAAAAAAAAAAAAAACTTTTTGAAAAAAACATTTTGATTTTTGCATAAGCTAATATAGGTATTTTTCTACTAAGAAAAAAGTCTAAGTTTACCTTGTGAGATGCGTATGGTGCAGCCTTATTATTTTGCTTTTCATGTAATGTTTTAATTTTCAATTTCTTTAATTTTGTTTTCTTTTTGGAATGGAAAACGCTATAAGGAAATCGAATTCTATTGAATGAGATACAAACCGAGGGCATAATTGCTTATAATATTTTTTACTTGCGACATATAGAATATATGGCAAGTACCTATTGAATTCGTAAAAAAAACAATGTTTGAGGTAATGATGAGATATGACATTACGATGACAGAGAAGTCGAAAAAAGTGGCGATTCCGTCCGTCTGTCTGCAAACGCATCTACAGCCTTAACCTCTGGTCCGATTGACTTGAAACTTGAAAATTAAGGGTTTGAGCGAATTCGCGTGGGTCGTTTTTTTGATTTTTTTTTTTTAAGGTCACCATACGATTTTTTTGGCCAAAAACCAAATAAATTCAATTTTCTCAAAAACGGCTCCTACGATTTTTTTAAACTTCCTCGAAAATTTTTGTTTAAAACTCTGATGTATTTTATGTAAAAAAAAAAATTGTATTGCTCCAAAACGGTACCGCCCATAGAACCGTTTTTTTTTTTGTTATAAGATTTTCTTGAAAAATAAAAGTCCGATCAGGGTAATTTTTTTCTGAAAGAACATATTGCTCAAATAATATTTTGTATTCAAAAAAATGTCAAAATTTTTTTTTGGATTTTTTAAAAATATTCTTAAACTTTTTTTTTTTAAATGCTGTATCTCAAAAACGGAATAATATTAAAAATTGAAATTTACTTATAAAATGTATAGTTTCACATTCTTGAATACTGCATACCCAAATTAATTTGTAGACATTTTCGAAAAATTTTATATATAAAAAATTAATTTAAAAAAAACCGCTCCCACGATTTTTTAAAAAAAAATTTGAAAAATCAAAAATTTCTTAAGAAATCATATGACATAATTTTTTTTCAGATTGAATCTTTTTTTGAGGTAGATATTTCAATTTATATTTTTATTTACGAATTAAATTTTTTTGTATGAGTATTTGGAATACAGGAGTAAGTTCGTATGACCGAGTCGTGCAAATTTTTTATTCTTGATATCAGGATGTACCTTTCAGGAGAAGTTATCTGCTTGGTGGTCACTACGGAAAAGAACTATACTAAGGCGGCAAGCTACCGCATTCAATAAAGTTGGCACTCACTGTTTCCTGAGTGGATTCACTTACAAAATAATAAGAGTTTTCTAATTTCGAATTCCACACGCAAACGCAGAGTGCATCCAACGTAACCGCTTCTTTTGGAATAGGTACTCTATTTAAAATAAAGCAAAAAGGAATTATTTTGTCTTTTTTGAGTAATATTTGCATATACATTGTCTAGATATTGGTGCTTTCAAGAAGGTGTGGACCTTTTAAAGTAGCTTGGCTGTAAGAGAAATTCGGATCAATGATCCAATTTTGTCACGCTCATTAGACTCGAGATAAGGACTGTTGCTTTTTATTTCTTTTATTGTGCATCTTGAAATGAACAAAAAATCGACATCCAAGGTTCATGAAATTTTCTGAGATACCTAATAAAAGTAAGTATACGACACAGTGTTCTTCCACTTTTAATCTTGTGCCTGTTCGGTTTTGGTTAGATAGGCTTATTTTGAAATGTTTGTAAAAAAAACTGTTTATAAGATAATTGCATTGGTGAGTCGCTACTTATTGTTAACGAGGAACACTTATATTTTAGTCAATTTCTTTTTTAGACGCTTGCCAAAGAATGGCATATCAAGACTTTGGAAGAATATTCTCAAATCCAACTGTATATCGTGCAATGATAAAATATATACCACATGTGTAATATTCCAATAGAAGTTATGAACAAGAACAGATATTAGAAATTCATTATATCCCAAAATAAGTATTCGAAACTGTGTTGATTATTCTTCGTCGTGTTTAAGATTGGAGTAATACAGAAACAGATAGTTGAGTTGTTGCTTTTATAAAAAAAATAAATAGAGTGGCACGACAGCTCTTGAAGAGCCAAGGCCTAAGTGGCTTACTCTCATCAACAATTCTCTGAGTACGTGAAGAGAATTGAAGGGACCTACAATTTAACGCCGATTCCGAACGGCAAAGTTGAGAAGCACTTTTTCATGACAGATTGATCCTCTTGGAAGATTTGTCAGGTCTTCGCAAGAGGCAGTACCTGTGAAAGATGAAATAAAAACTTGGCCTGAGTAGGACTCGAACCAACGACGTTCTGCTTAGCAGCCAACGAACTTACCAACTAAGCTACAGGCAACTGCTTTTTGTTGTTGTTGCTTTTTAAATGTTTGTTTACCCGCGTGGGGCAAAAGAAACAAAGAGGAACCAAAAGTAACGCTTTCAGCTGTTATATGGTTGGTGTAGTACACAGATCAAACATTCAGCCCTTCATAGCATCATAGCTCGCTAGCGGAAAAAGTCAACATTCCTCTTGATAATTGATTTCAATTTGGTTAATAGCAGACGTAAGATGTGTATCTTTTTTTCTTTTTTGATGCTCTAGGAGGAACTGGGAAAATATTACTCGCGAATTTGATACTGACAAAAGTAGGTCAATCCATCTGGAATCTCGACAACTTTACTAAGTGACAGGGAAACTGCATAAAAATAAACTTTTCTCAGTAAATTTTGTAGGTAACTATTGTGACCCACAAAAACTTCACAACTTAAAAGAATTTTAAGTTTTTCATTCCATTCCGAAAGCAATTATTACGTTCCACAAGCGGAATAAATAATAAACACGTTTAACATGCTTCTAAAAACTTTAAGGACAATTTAATGCAAGTATTGCGATAAGAGGACCAATAACATGAGCACAAACATCCACAAGCATGAGAGTTTTTAATTCGTAGCGAACGAATCCAGCACCAAATAGGAATAATTATTGAGGTTAAATGGGCGCGAACATTTTGTTCCTTGATATATAATGTGGGACATTCCATCATTTTGAACTTCTTCGGTTCTATACCAAAGAACATAGACTGTACCATTCCAAAACCCCAATTTTGGAAAAATTTCCAGGTCTCCATTCCATATAGAGATGGATGGAAAGACAAAAAACTCCTGGAAGACAAAAGCATTCATTTTTATACAGATGGATCCAAGACAAATGATGGAGTTTGTAGTGGTGAGTACTCAGAAAAGCTTAATCTATCCCTCTAATTCCGCCTCCCTAATCATTTTCCAAGCGGAAATTTCGGCGATCAAAGAGGTTCTATCCTTCCGCTGAACGAATATGGTTGTGTATACGCTTGAACAACGCTGGGAAATATCGTTATCGGGCCATGTTGAACGAATTTTTGACTTTTTGTTCACAAAAATTGAAGAGGAGGATATTGGCAACATTTGGTTTCAACAGGACGGCGCTACTTGCCACACAGCCGAAGCTACACTCGATGTTTTGCGATAATGTGCTTACAAATTGGACCGATCGTGCAGGCTACTGCATTGCCAGCCGAGGCAGCCATTTGAATGAAATTATTTTCCGTTATTAACCGGAAGGATTGTACTTTCAAATAAAAAAAAGAAAGCAGATTTCAGATAAGCTCCCGAATAGGTGTCCTTACGGAACACGCAATACGACTTGGTGTAGCCTCTTCTCTGCACATGCCCTGCTTTTTCCCTAAGACGCAAACTTCATTGGGAGAATATTTTTATGATAATCCCAGTGAACTAGCTAGCTAGCTAGCTGAACTAACTTCGTTTTATAAAAAGCTAAAAATGGTTCGACTAGTAATAAGTAATTCTCTAGATTCATGTGGTATCACAATGGGCCTTTTCCTTTGGCCTTAGTGTGCGGATCCTGTATCCACAACCACCTTAACCTAGCCTTACCTAACCTAACCTAGTGTGGATTATGTGGAACGCGAATTAAGTTTGAAAGAATTCTTTTCACGACGAATTAAATTTGTTTTCTCAAATTCATTAGGTTATAATTAAAAATTAAATGTATTCATCATAAACCAAATATAAACTATATTTCTATCGTTTTGTTGAGGTTTTGTGAGGAAGTTTAAATCATCGAAACGTTGCCTAGTGTACTATTATTTTACAGCCATTGTGTACATTATAGAAATGTAATAAATGACAGTCATTGGTTCCGCTCCTGGGTGTATGTATATTTACTTATACCTTATACGTACGCAGTTTTTTTTCTAGGTTAGTAAGCACTCACATTCGAATTGGAATTTCTATTTTCTTTCATATTTTTTAACCAGTTTCTGTTCTCCTTGAAGTGCACTCTGCATTTGCAGTGCAAAAATGAATAGCCGGGCCATCCAATTTGCCATTTTGGGTATAATGGAAATTCCGAGAAGAAAATTTGATTGTTAAAGACCGCAATTATTATCCTTCTCAGAGACGTTGAAAGTGAGCAGCGAGCAAAGTTCTTTTTTGTGTGTGTTTTGTTTGTTTGTTTTTTTTTTTTTTTTTTGGAGTGGAGGTTCAGGATGAGCCAGAGCATCCTTGACGGTGCTAAAGTTATGACGATCGTTTGGAGTTAAGACTTATGAAAGCTTGTTAAAAGTTTTTTTTTTTTTTGGTCTATAGCTGAAAGGATATTTTGGAGTGACGATAAATTGGGGTTTCTTTTGTTGGAGTGGTTGATTACATAGTAAGGTATTAGATAGAACATTTTTTTCAATGAATGTGAAAGGCATCATAAAAAAAGAAAACTTTTTCAAGGAATTGCAAATTTTGTCTTATGCGAAGAGACCTTAAATCCTGTCAACAAGAAAAAGCATCATATTAAAATTCAAGCCATTCACTTTCTCATTTTCATTTAGGGAATTCTACTTGCGAAACCAAATCCAAACAAAAAAACACAACAGCATCATTAAATTTGAATAAATTAAAGAAACAAAAAATCCAAGTAATTTTTTCTGATCGAAATAAGTCTCTACACCCACAGCATACACGAGCAAACACGTACCAATCTCTTCAACATTAATAGGCATAAAAATCAACTTTATTGCCAATTAAAAACATTAATTCAAATAGGAATCGTTCTCATTATCAAAATATTAACATCTGTTCCACTTTGAAAGCTTACCAAACAGACCCCAAACCGTCCATTAGCCAAAAATTTCTCACTTAAAAATTATTGAAGTCGTCAGTTGCGTTAAATTGTGTACTTCTATCAAAATAATGATTTAGGTAATGCTTTTGACATATCGATTTTGAATACAAATGAGAATTTTTATTTTTAATACATTACTATGTACATACATATATAAATATCAGGAGCGAACAGGTCTAGAAGAGAGCTTTGACATTTGGATCTGTTAGCTAGTAAAGTAAATTGTTTTCCGAAATGGATTCGTTTAGGTTTTATAGATTTTAGTGTAAGTGAATACGTTTATTTATGCAGGCTTTAAGTTATAACGCACGGTGAGGCTCAATCAAATCAGAGGCTGAAGCGTTCGACAGTTCTGATTCGGCGGTGAATCTGACAATAGATGGATGTGTGCAGGTTTGTCTTTAAAACAAGTGTAGGACCATGAAAATGACAAATTTTGGAGGTTTTAAGTTTAAAGACTAATGTCGTTTTCCATTGCTTTTTTTTTGACGTTTCTTCTTCTACCTCCAATGGAACGGGTTATGATGTATGTGTCATTCTTCGGAAGATTCTGTTTTCAAAACAGAAGATTTCTGCTCTTCACAGAAGCATTCCGTGTGTCAAAGTCAGTCCAATGGAATAGTTCAGAATACTTCTGGACTCTTCCGAATGCTTCTGCACGACCAATGGAAAACGACATAAGGATCGTCATTTTGACATTCTTTAAATACAGAGTTGTCAGAATATTTAAGTTAAATAATACAAAAAGTGTACACAAAATTGCTTACGTATCAAGTTAGCGACTGTGTAGCATTTTAATATACCTACTTGGGTTATTTATCATACCAGATTTTTGTCCAGCTCCGACAGTCGTATTCATGCAGATTATTTTAGGGGAAATACTGAAAAACTTTTCATAAACTTTCCAAATGCATATTCGCATCGATACCCAGATTGTCGTCGTCGTTTTGTTCATCTCCAAGTCATTGTTCTTTGTTGTTTGACAGTCGGGGAGCAGAAATGAAATCAAAAGTTTTTCTGACAGGAAATCATTAATACCTGCTGGGCGGTAGAGGGCGGAAGCATCGGCATTCCAACAAGCGGGACTTCAAAATTGAAAATATACTTCCGTCGTTTGAGGAAATGATATTTATGTGAACAACCACAACTTAATATTAACAACATGCAAACAAGTTTTGAAAAGCAGAATAAAGTTTTTCATTTTGTTTGTCTTCTTATCTGCGAACTTAAATTCCCTTGAAAATTCTCTGTAGAAACAGGATATGCAAGAACATCCGCGAGCATCTGCCGGAAATATACTTGTAAATGCATACATATAAAAATATAAGAGGGAGTTATTTATAAACTTTTTAACTGATTTTATTATCTTTGCCGAAGCGGACATAAGTGAAAAGACGCTAATGGGAAAGGTTCTTACATATAGTGGTGAGCATAAAAATAGCAGAAGATACAAAATAAAAGTAATATTGAAAAAATGTTAACACTTTAATTTATTTAAATAAAAAAACAAAAAAAAAACAATACTGTTCTACAGAAAGCAATTTGCAAAAAGGAAATAATATCGAATTTAATTTAACTGCAGCACTTTTTCTGAACTCAAAAAAATTAAAAATTAAATTTTCGAAGGTACCATTGAAATAGCAGTGTTAATTTCAATTAGTTTTATATCCCTTTTATGTGATATTAAAAAATGATGCTATGCGTTAGTACTTCCTTGTATTTCCCCGATTTTCAATAACAGCCTGACATCGCCGCGGCATAGAATCCACCAAAAGCTTGCAGCGCACTGCTGGTATTCCATACCATGCATTTTGAACTGCTGCCCAAAGTTGATGATTATTGGCTGGATTGGCTTCATGAACAGCTCTTTTAAGGTCCCCCCAATGGCTTTCAACGGGATTCAAGTCAGGAAACTGGGCCGGCCAGTCCATAACTTGAACCCCATTGACCCGAAACCACTCTTTTGCCTTCCGACTAGTGTGTTTCGGGTCATTATAGAGGCATTTCTTCTTCTGAATATGGTAACATGACATTTTCCAAGATGTTGACATAAACATTTTGGTCCATAATCCCATTGATTTTGTGTATTTGGCCTATACAAGAATAAGGAAAACATCCCCATACCATGAGCGATGAGCCACCGTGTTTGACCGTTTTCGTTGTGTATTGTGGTAGGTATTCGTAATTCGGAGAAAGTCTTACAAACTGTCGGGAATCAGTGCCACCGTACAGAACAATTTTGGACTCATCCATCCATAAATTATCTCACCATTTTTCCACTGAAAAAGAAGCACATTTTCTAGCGAACTCCAGACAATTTTCCTTATGTTTTTTTGTAAGTAAAGGCGGTTTTCTTGGGCTACGTGCTGGTAATTTTGCTTCCAATAGTTTTCTTCGAATGGTCATATCACTCACTTCCAAATTAAGATCTTTTCTTATTTGTACAGCCGACATTTTTGGATTTAGTTTAGCTGTTCCCACAATCTTTCTATCATCCTGGTATGTTGTTTTTCTTATTCCACTTCCGTTTTCCGGTTTTGGAATGTATTTTATAGCATTGGCTATCATTTTGGCGGAGCATGAACAAATACGCTGGATTTCTGTATAAGATTTGCCTTCTGTGCTTAGCGACAGTATAAAATTTCGTTGCTCAACGGTGCAATGCTTACCATGGCCCAATTTTGTAAAAGCCAATTCCTGGTTAAAAATATTTGTTAAAAAAAGCTCACTTAATCTAATATTATTTTAAATAATTTTTCAATTAAACCAAAAAATATCAAATTCTTACAGACCACTGCTATTTTAATGTACAAGTGATATATGATCTACAAGAGAAAAAGTAGGTTACTGCTTTTCTCACTGATCAGAAATAACAAGATTGGAAACTTACCTACGTTTTACCCTCCAAATACCTGAAATTTTTTTTTTCATACATACATGCTCTTGCAGTAAACTTGCTTTTAAGTTTGTAGGCAATTGTCATTTTGACAGCAAGCTTTCCGATCTTGTTAATTGTTATACATTGCTTAATTTTTATAAAACTACTGCTATTTTCGTGTTCACAGCTATACATTTTTCCTTTAAGTTCGAAGGATAGGTAGGTACTGAGAATTTTTAATTTCGACACTCAAAATCTTAGAGAACTTCTTCCCAAGATAAGTTATACGTTATACCTAGTTTGCACATTGAAAAATAACTGTGGCAAAATTCGTCGCAGTAGACCTTACTCGTCAGTTGGCTGTAGTGAAGAAGAACCTGGCCAAAACAAACGCAGTTTTTGTTTGTGTATAAATGTTCCTAATTCGGACACCTTTTTTGGGAAAGTCAATGAATCTGTACATAACGAGTGTTTGACAGCATTATTAAAAGGTCAAATAAAAAAGAAACAATTTACAAGAATTTCTGGAGACAAGAAAAAATCATACCCCCTATATCTAATCCCTATTATTATTAGCATAATAAGGCGCCCAGATCACGCACGGTACGGTCAAGAATGGGCCTGACAAATGAGGTAAATAGTATCTTAAGAACATAGGGATCTTTGAAATCGCGTGACCATCTTTTAATAAATCCAAGTGTTTTGTTAGCTTTCTTCTTTATTATGTAGGTCGTTAAAAGTAAATTTCGAGTCTAGAATAATTCCTAGGTCAGAGTACTGTGAGACTCTATTTAAAGGGTCCGAACTTTTTGTATAGTTATAAGTGAAGGCGTTTTTTTTTTGCGTGCAAAGATCATAACCTTACACTTGTCAACATTTAATAGAAGTCTATTTTTATTGCACCATTCCCTGAATTTTAATAGATCGTCTTGTAAAAGTAAGCAGTCAGTTACAGATTTAATACTTTTGTAAAGTTTAATGTCATCAGCGTATATAAGAACACATGAATTTTGAACAATAGATACATTATTTATAAAAAGGATAAACAGGACAGGGCCAAAGTGGCTACCCTGTGGGACGCCCGAGTTAACAACAAATGAGCTTGAACAAACGTTACGAAAAACGACACTATAATTCCTATTACATAGGTTCGAAGCAATCCATTGAACAAACACATGGTTGAATGATAAGTTATTTAGTTTTTTTTTAATAAAGTTAGATGGCACAGCTTGTCAAATGCCTTACTAAAGTCAGTGAAGATGCAATCTACTTGTCCATGGTCTTCAAAAGTATCTAAACAAAAAGATGTAAAGTCAAGTAGATTAGTCACAGTAGACTTATTTTTGACGAAACCATGTTGATTACTACATAAAATAGATTTACAATGAAAGGCGAGGATATTACATACAATGGACTCAAACTCTCTCACAGAGAGTTTTGCTATTGGACGGTAGTTTTTAAATAACTTTTCAAGTCTTTTTTATGCACAGGGATAATGTAGGCACTTTTCCAAAGATTGGGAAAAACAGAGTTTGGGAGGAATCCTAAGCAATGTAAAAGTTAATTGAATTCAAATGTGACAATTGCACAGAGCTAGTGATATCGAATGCATTTTTAAGAAATTCAGCAAACAAATTAGCTATTTCTAGTGAACTTTCACCCGTGGAAATAGGACATGGAATTTGGATAACCTCCACTTCTTCTTTTCAAATCTACAAATTGCCGAAATAATTTAGGATTTGATTTAATCTCACTTTCAGTCTTCGCGATATAGTCTTCAAACAAAATTTTGTGGTAATCGGCAAAAAGATCCTTTAATGAAAGGACGATTCTTATTTTGAAGCTTCAACCAACTCATCCCAACTGGAGCTTCAATTGTTAGATACCATTATCTATTCGGATTTGCACCAAGTAAGTTCCATAAAAAATTATAGAAATAGAGTGCTGGATCTAGTATTCTCATCTGACGCCGTTAATACTGTAGTGGTAGAATCCTCCTCTGCTTTATGTAACATAGATAACTACCATCCACCTCTTGACATTTTGCTTGACACGAGTGGTCATTTACTAGAAAATAGTAATTCTCATGACTGCTCACATGCATTTGATTTTCGCAAAGCTGATTTTCAAAAGCTTTTGGATTGTTTAAATAAGTCCGGTATAGACCACTTACCGATCTCTAACGATATTGACGAAACAATTTCGAGTTTTTATTCAGTTTTGTTAAATTGTATAAAGGAAGCAGTACCAATTCAAAGGATGATTCCCTCAAATACCCCTTTCCATCCCTGGTATACTAAGGACCTTAAACATCTTCGCAACAAAAGAAATAAGGCCTGGAAGAAATATATTAAGCATATGACGGTGGAAAATCAAGTCATTTATATCTCTTTGTTTGAAGAGTTTAAAAAACTTTCTTAAGAACTTTATAATGAATATATAGAGTCGATGGGGGCTCTTTAAAATCAGACCCAAAGAAATTTTGGAAATTTATTAACTCCAAGATATTGTAGTCGTCGGCTGTTCTTGAGATATTAAACCGTAACCAAGCCTTATTTCTTTTGTTTTTAAAATTTTTAAGTAGGCGGTCAAACCATGGTGGGTCCTGTGAGTCCTTATAAGAAGTTTTGATAGGAGTCGTTAAATAAAAAAAATCAAATAGCTTATGATAAATAAATTACACTTATCATTAATATCACATTTGGCAAATAATTGAGTCCAATCAACATTTTGTAAAAGGTTTGACAGTTCGAAATGATTGCATTTGGCAAAGTTGAATTTAATTTTATCGTTTAGCTTGTTGAAATCGGAATTCATGTTCAAGTTAAGGGATATGTCAAGTGCTGGATGATGACGATCCTTCTTAGTTATTTCAACTGGGGTGGTCAGCAGCATCAGAGTTCGCGTTGTCAGAGAAATAAACAAGGTCCAATGGGTAATTCTGAAGGATACCATTCCGTTAATCAAAGCAAATTCATTCACAGTAGAGGCGTTTTCATCGTTGCTTGTCCAATTAAGATGAGGTAGGTTAACATCTCCTACGATAAGGATCTCATCTTCTGGTTCCAATTCTAAGAAGTTTGTATCTAAACAATTATTCAATTCTTCATACAAATCATTAGTAGAGGCAGGCGGTATATAAGTGGAGACAATATAAAGGTATCCTTCCGTCATTTTAATTGTAAGGCACAGAAGTTCGATGATAGCCTGTCGAAAGTCATTAACTAGGTTACAAGTCAGAGAGTTCTTAACTGCAACAAGTATCCCACCTCCAACGTTGTTGGAAGAGTCGGTGTGATGCCAATCTCGTATAAATATTTGATTAGTATTGTCAAATAGCTCAGTGGCATTTCATTGTTAAGAATTAGTTTTTGAAAAAAATTCAAAATAAATTTCTTCAAATTTTGTATAATTTGCAGATGATGCAAATGCAAGTTACGTGCGTGTACGTTACTATGACGAAAATTCGTAATAAATTGAAAAATAAATAAAGGAAAAAATAATACTTATTAAAAAACTGAGATCGCACAAATTTTATTTTTTAACATTTTTCCATATACATATGTATGTACTATTAAAAACACATTTCCAACGTTTATATAAAGATTCATTGACTTTCCCTGGATTCCGGGGTATAAATCGTACGGCACTCCACTAAATCTATATATATAAAAATGAATGTTTGTATGTATATTACCTATAGACTCATAAACTACACATTTGATCATGTAATAATCTTTGGAAAAGTTGTTGTGCATAAAGCCGGGATGGTTCCTGAGTTGGAAAAACTAATTTTTATTGAATTACGTGCGAGAAAAACGCAAAATTGGGTACCTGTAAATTGTTATCGATAATTTCGTTGATTTATCGATATTTTCATTCGATATATTGACCACAGAGCAGATACAGAGAGAAAACCTCCCAAGGTATTTTGCCGCAAAGCTAGGCAAATTGACGGGCCACGCTTTAAATGTACACTTACGTACATGTGTGCATACATATACGCAGCTGATTCTGATTACATGAGAATGCATGCGTAATTACACGAACAAAAATACCACAAAAACAGATTACACAAGCCACAGACTACATAAAGAGGGGAAACCAATGATACAAATACCAAAGGTAATATACTCCCGAAGATTGTCAAGTTCGAATTGTCCAATAAAATCACAAATTGATGAACAAAAATTCAAAACAACGAAATGGAAATATTGTTCAATAAATTCATTTTTGCATTTAAAACTTAATTGCATCTTAGGTTAGGTTAGGTTATAGTGGCTGTCTAGTTGTTGTTGACTCACTTAGACCTCAAGGATCCGTTGTGATACCACAAAATACTCATGGGAGAGTAATGAACTTAAACAAACCAATTCGTGCTTTTAATGAAGTTAGAGAGACATTTTGTGTCGATCGTTGCCAGCTCACTGGTATTATCGAAGAAGGGATTACCGAGAAAGTTGTTCCTTCTAATGGAGAGTGCTGGACAAGTACATAGAAGGTGTTGGACTGTTTCCTCTTCCTCCTCGTCCATGCAGCTTCTGCAGAAGTCATTTGTTCTTAATTCAGTGGAATTTGATTTGTTTTGTTTATAGCGACATACCGGTGGCCAGAGGTGACCCTAGCTCATACAGAGAATATAAGTTTAATATATATCTCATTTGACAGATGAGTGCTGTGGTGCACCAATCGGCCTATGGAAGCATTAACTTGCTAAGGGAATTTTGACACATGTCAACTAGCGCCATACCGGTGGCCAGAGGCGACCCTAGCTCATACAGAGAATATAAGTTTAATATATAGCTCATTTGACAGATGAGTGCTGTGGCGCACCAATCGGCCTATGGAAGCATTAACTTGCTAAGGGAATTTTGACACATGTCAACTAGCGCCATACCGGTGGCCAGATGCGACCCTAGCTCATACAGAGAATATAAGATTAATATATAGCTCATTTGACAGATGAGTCCTGTGGCGCACCAATCAGCCAATGGAAGCATAAACTTGCTAAGAGAATTACGACATTTATCAACTAGCGCCATATCGGTGGCCAGAAGCGACTCTAACTCTTACAGAAAATATAAGTTTAATATGAAGCTCATTTGACTGATGAGTCCTGTGGCGCACTAGCTGACCCGGCAGACGTCGTCCTGCCTTGATTTGAAGAATTAAATGAAACTCCGTCAAGGTGTTTTTGAAATTCATTGGAATGACTATGGAGCCAACAGCTGAAAATTCATTGCATCCCAGAAACCTTCGGGAGTTTCATTTAATTCTTCAAATCAAGGCAGGACGACGTCTGCCGGGTCAGCTAGTACTTCAATATAAATTTATTGATTTATTAACATTCCACGTCTTAGTTTTTTTAATTAGCGCCCAAAATTTAATATTCTCACTTGCCCTGTACTTGTCCTGTTGGTCCTTTGGTGTGACATAACCTAGGACGTGGTGCACTACAGTTATTTTGAAAAGGTATGGACGATTGGACGTGTAGGAATCCTGAAAGGGAAGTATATGAAAAGGCCAAGATCCTAATCATTTAATTCCCAATCAGAACTGATTTTTATTTAAATTATTTCTTCTATTTATACTAAAAATATATGATGAAAATAAACAATGAAATAATAGAATAAAAACATCGAGAATGAGAAAAAAAATTGGTTTTATCCACCCAACAAGGATTAGAAAAAAAAACTATTCACTTACCTTGACAAATGTCAATGCACGCCAAAAGAGTACACAAACAAAGTACAACCGCACCAAAAATCCAAAGAGAAACGTTATCCATAAACAAAATCCACACACTGCCTACACTATTTTGTTGAATAAAGAAAATAAATACATAACACAAGACACAACACACACGCGATTTTTAGGATAATTTTATGTTTTTACTGCGGATAAGAGCGAAAAAGAACGAAAGATACACGCGACCGGAACGAAACGAACTGGACAAAACCCACGCAACTCATTAAAAACGGAACACGAAAGAGAACGAATTCATGAAGAGATTTTTTATGCTAATATATGTTTTTTTCTACCTTCGTACTTTTCGAAATTATTTTATGCAGATTCGCTGACTTTGAAATAATTCAATTAAGTATTGAATGAAAGAAAGGATTCCCATTCAAAACAAATATTGTTTATTTGAACAGCAGACAAACAAGGCTTCGAAAGTCCCTTTTTGACCCCTTACATCACCGACCCGACGCGGCTGCAGGTGACAGCTCTTGGAGGACGATGATTTATGCTCCTTTCACTATTTTTCTTCTTTTTCTTGTACTTAAAGTGATGCTTCACTCAGCAATTACAGAAAATTATTTTTGTTAGAGGAATTACCAATAAACCAATAAAAACTAACCGTTTATTGGTTTAGTTTCAAAGCGAATGCAATACAATTTTTGTTTGACAGCACTTTGCGATCAGCTACGTTGAAGACGGCGCACCGAACCGATACGCACAAATGTATTTATCAAGAAACTACGAATATACATTGCACAATGAGTATTTTTCACTTTTAATTATTCTTTTTTATCCAAACAAAAAATAATAATAAATAGCAGAGTATAGAGCAACTTGTGCAAATTTCATCGAGAGCAACAGCGCACGTCCACCACCTGCAGTGATGTTTCGTTTAAAACTGGTTCAATTCGACAATTTTAATGCTCTTGTCTTCTATGCTCTGTCCTCTGTGTCTGTGCCTCTGTGTCTGTGGCTCTTTGCTCTGTTTGACCAAAAAAAAAAAAAACAGCACACGAACACGACACATTCCACATCCACATTTCCAATTGCATTTTAATTTTAGCAGCGGAACACAACAAGATTTATGTATAAATGAATTATTTTGGTATGTAGTGAAATGACTGATGGATGGGACATGGGAGTGCGAATGAGCCCAAATCATGTGTGTATAATGAGTGTAAATAGATAAGCCAAAAACAGCAAGTAGCTTGAATTGGACCACTTTGAAAAACACAACTAAATATAATATATACAAAATCACAGATGCAAGAGAGAAATTTTGTTGTGTATTTATTTTGGTGTTGGTTTGGTGTGCATTGGCAAGAAAAGGAAGAATAGACTGTTGGAGGAATTCTATTGAAATTGAAACTGTCATCCTCATCTGTGTTTATTTTTATTTTGCTTTTCGAAATGTCAAATGGAAATTTGATTATTGTGGAATGAATTGGTATGAGAAATTGAGAAATGCAGGGAATGGATGCGTTCAAGCTTTGTAATTTTGGATGAAGAAACAGGGCGCTAAGCACTGTTCACATGAGCACGACGAACAAAAACGAACGACTACTGAATAAAAATAAGTGATTTAGGCCGTGTGTGAATTGCGTTAAAATTTGCGTTAAAACTTCTACCACGATTAAAATTTGACGTCTTGTTTGAGGTGGGATCAAATTTAGCCATTTGCTGTGTGAATTACGTTAAAACAATTATTTTAACCCAGATTTCTGCGTAGATTAAAAAAATTTCCCTCGATAATTTAAGAAATTACCCTGAACAAAAATTGCTTTTCTTTTTCACGGAAAAATAATATCTCTTACAAAACATATTCTTAAGAAAACAGGGTGAATAAAAAGTTTCTGAAACTAAATTTTTTTTTTTGTATTTATTGTTCTCGATTCTAATGTCATATTTTAACAACAGTCAAAAATATTCAAACAAAATTCCCATTTTGATTAATTGATTTATTTGGTGTGGTAACACTGAAAAATTGTTTTCACAACTGATATCTGTCATACATTTCAAAAGAAACAAAACAATAAATTCATATTTGGTTTAGAAAAATGACAAATTTAAAGTATTTTGTGTTAATTCTTTTATGAGCCGATTTTTCAATCATCGAACATAAATAAAAATAACCAACTGGCAAATAAACTTATCTGAGTATTCATCGGTCGAATAAATAAGAGCGTTTTTTTCACATAAAGTCTATCTGACGATTGAAAAATCCAAAATTTTGTATATTTGTCGAATAAACACTATCTGCTTGTTTATCTGACGATTGAAAAATCGGCTCTATATCTTTTAAAGGTAGTATCGTAGGTATCGGTTTTAAGGTAGAGGTGATCCAGAAGAATTAATTAATTCCAATGACAACGCTGGGGAAAATCTAGGAGTTGATGAAAGTGACACAGCTGAAGCATTACTTTTTCGCAATTCGTTGCTTCACAGATTGATGCATAATATGCAGATCTTCCAAATAAATAAAAAAACATAAATACCAAAATCAAAAAAATCACTTTTTATTTCACTTTAAATTGTACATTTGTTACGTTTATAACACTTTTTGAACAATGTTTAGTATTTTTTATTCATCTTCTGATGAGGAACAGACAACCAGATTGTCTACATTAATATCTGGGTAATCTTTTGCAACCATTTGCCATTTGCCAGACTTATCCTTATTTCAATAAGGGAAACGGGTCATTATTCTGTATTCCAAAATTCTGTATCTGAAGAAAAAAATTCTGTATGAACCTAATTCTGTATTCCATTATTCTGCTTTTCTATTATTCTGTATTTCAAAATTCTGTAAATCCAAAATTCTGTTTTTCAAAATTCTGCAAATCCATTATTCTGCTTTTAGAAATTCTGTAATTCCAAATCTCTACATTTAATCTCACAGTTATGAACAGGTCTTTTAATTGCCTGTAGAACAATTTTTATTCAATTAACAAATTAAGTAACATTTTATAAAAAAAAAAACAAATAACGAAAAAAAAACAAAAAAGCAAGTAACAAAAAAGCAAATAACAAAAAAGCAAATGCAAATAACAAAATGAATAACATAATTTAATATAGATGAAGATTTTTAGCTTACCGTCTTAAATAGTCTTCGTTACTTAATAATCTTCGTTTTTTAAGTAAACGTTTAATTTTTTTTTATTTTTTACTATGTTTTTTTTTACTTTTTGGAATGTATTCCCATCAAACATCAAAAATCTGCACTCCTAAATTCTGTAAATGATAAAAGAAAAATTGTTTTGATAATGAAAAAAAGTTCGCACTTAGGAGTACAGAATTTTGGAATACAGAATTTTGAAATCCAGAATTTTGTATTTACAGAATTTTAGAATACAGAATTTTGAATTTACAGAATTTTAAAATACAGAATTTTGAATTTACAGAATTTTAAAATACAGAATTTTGGAATCCGAATTTTGGCCCATACAGAATTTCGACCCCAACCCTTCAATTAGATTTATTTTTTCTTCGTGAGACTCTAGAAAACAAAAGCATTGAATATATAAACTAATTGGCGCAAGATTATAGTCCGCTAATGAACAACTTTAGTGTGATACTAGCTTAAAATGACGTTTCAGATATGACTCAAACGTCATTTTAAGCTTAGTATCACACTAAATTCCCTTAAAGTTGTTCATTAGCGACTATAATTTTGCACCATTGATTTCAGACTTACATTTATTGTATGGCTTTTCAGCCTGCCTTCGTTTTTTTTCTTGATCCATATTTCGTTGTTTGAATTGAATGCAAAAGCAAGAGCACATTTCTCTATCAGTAGAAACGTCAAATTTTAACACACTTTAACCTGCTCCACAGCTCAATAAATTTTAACCCATTTTATTCACCTCATTAGTGTCAAATTTTAACGCAGGTTAAATTTTAACACACATTTTAACGCAATTCACACACGGCCTTAAGATACTTTGAAGACCTATTTCCTCATAAATTTCCAACAAAACGATATGAATAAGGCTTATACACTTCGCTTCAATTGAATAAGCACACAATTTTTTTGAAGTATCTTGTCCATTCTTTACTAACTTTGGGCGTTAATGTATCTTTTGATGATGCTAACTGTTAGCTTATGATGTTGAGAAAACAAATCAAAAAGATTTTTCAAATTATTGTAAATACCTATATCAAACCTGACCGTTTTATGTTGCATAAGTTTTTGAAATCATTGATTTTTTTTTTTTAATTAACCTAAGTTTAAATATTTATGTGTCGACTCCGCTTGACTGAAAAACCATTTTTGCAGACAATTTGTTTCAGTTAAGCGGAGTTTTCACTTAACCGAACTTCGGATAACTGAAAGTTGTTTCAAATAAGTGGAGTTTTGTCAAAATTAAATACTGCCATGTTTTAAAAACAAAAATAATTATTTATTTATTGCTCAACTTGTAGGAAACCCTCAAGTTGGCCAATTCTAGAGTTGAGAAAACCTTAAGCGTTGAGGGACAAGTTGAAAATCGTTTTTCTTCACTTCTGTAAACCTCAACTCGAGAGTTGAAATTCAAAAGTTGGATTCTCTCATTTTTTTCAAAATTTTCCTGGAATATTTTGGAGTTTGTTTCAACTTAATATTTGAATTTATGTCAAATCAATTTTTACATACCGGTTAAAATTGTCATTTTGTAAACGTCCTTAGCTACGTGCAAAAACTTATCAGTCCGCACACCTTTTTCAATTGAAACGGTTCGGTCTGAATTCCATTTTCTGTAAATTCATTCTCAACTAAAAAAAACTCAAAAGGCCAGGAAAGAACTAAACGATGTCGAAATAAGCATACCCCAAGGCATTGCTTCTCTTCGAGAATGTCTCGTAAAACAACCTCACCCGAAAGCACAAGCCGATGACGATCAATAATTGAAATTATTTTTGCTTGAAAAAGCTAAGCAAATGATCGACTATTTCTACGCCTTTAGAAACCTGTCGCCAAACTTATTCCTCAATATACAGATTTTAATGGCCGAAAAAAAAGAAGTTGCCAAAAGTGAGACGAAGACTGGCTAGTGGCAAAGGCAAAGACTGGCTAGTGGCAAGTGATACTAGTTTTCCCGAAATATTTTCAGTTTAAACAATTATTTTACTTAATTTCATGAAAATTTGCATTTGAAATTGATTTGTCTTTCACTTCTACTTTTTTCGGAAGTTGAGAAAATTGTAAGTTGAATTACCTACTTGAGAGTTGAGAATCAAAAATTGAAATTGTCAAATGTGATTAAGGAAAACCAAAATCAGAAGTTGCGAATAAAAATCCTCAAGTTGAGTTCAACTTGACCAACAGTTAAGTTAAAAAATTAAAAATTATTTCAGAAAAAATAAATCAATTGTTGTGTTTGCTGTTTTGCAAATAATAAAAAGACATCTTATATTCAAGATCACCTATTGTATCGGAAACTTGGGAGTTTTCAGCAATGATTTTTTTAAATGTGAAGAGAATCATACTCTTCCTTAAGTGGGCTTCTAGGGCTCTACAATCTCTATTTCATCAGATCAGTTTTCAACAAACGAACGACTGACACATTATGTCACATCATTGCAGTATAAATTATAATAGGTACTCGCACAGTCAGATATTCTGTTCTTCCATTGCTACGTAGATTTTAAAGTAACTTACGTAGATGACGCTAGTGTACTTCATGCGAGTACCATAATTTTGACATACAAAGTCAACATACATCACACCTTTGTATATATATTTGACAGGTATAATCGACCTGGTATTCTACTGTAGCGCTACCTAGTGACAAGCAGAAATAGACATTATTTTTGTATAAGATTGTAGTGAGCAAAAATTTTCGATGAAGCAGAGAAAATCAAAATATAGTCAATCTTCTAGCATCAAAGCATCACACAAAGAGAGGATGATAAGATATGTGTTGCGTTCTTTTTTAAACAATAGTCAACGATTGTGGCTTCGTTCAACTGATTCACTTATGAGGAGTTGAATGTGTGAGAAATGTAACTTTAAGGCAAATAATTTTGTTTCAGTTATACGGAGTTTGCAATGCGAAGGAGTTTTACTGGAAAATGTTCAAAATGGCTCGGTCATAAATTTATTGTTTCAGATAACCGAAGTTTTCAGTTAAACGGAGTTCAGTTAAGCGGAGTTGACTGTACCTATTTTGAACAATGACAGCAACTTAGAGGTGCTTCCACCAATGTCTTTTTTCCGTCAATTCCTTTGTTTGGCTGGAGTTATAGCCAAGCCGATCATCAGACTCCTCTGCCTAGTTATTTTTCATTTTAATCGAAAAACTTTTTGAGTTCACTTTGGGATTTGAACCTAGACCAGCTAGTTGGGAAGCCAATGCACTACGCATTGCGCTAACAACTCCACTGATTTTTTGTTTTCCATTGCACTTTTTTATTGTTTATCAATTGCAATGAATAGACATGCATTTTTACAAGCTCCTCAAAGTATGCTATCTTGTTCATAATAGAAAGAACTATTGGTGTCCTTCAAACTCGTTTTCGCTCTCTTAAATTAAAGGAAAATACATTACGCTGCTTCAAGACAAAACAAATTGTAAACACATGCTGTGCCTTGAACAACATTTACATCAAATACCGAATTGCAGATCCATAGATTGTAAAGGCAGTAACTTTGCCAACTGCTGGAATACCTACAACTGGAAACTCCAAGGAATACAAATACCCAACGTAGACAAAATGAAATAATGGGATCTTTGCAGATTATAGTAACTAAAATTGGATTGCAATTCAAGTCAAGTTCATTCTATTCAACAATTAAGTCTTGAATCTATAAAATCATTAAATCTAATTTGACTTTTCAAAATTAAGGATTTTTGTTACGTCTATTAAGTTGGCAAACCAATATGAGCCAAACGTTTGGGACCTTTACGATAATTATGTGCGATTTATGTGTGAAGGTCGCTATTTATATTTATATATATATAAAGATTTCGTATATTACTACGGATGCACAAAAATAGTGCACTCGGGCGTATACGTGCTTTTTTTTACTTGCGACAGATAGAATACATAAATGACCTAAGGGTACGTTTTGAAAAAGAATAGAAAAATCATTATTTGAAGAATTGGAGCATTATAGACCATACGTTGAAATTTGTCAGCTACAGCAAATATTTGAGAAGTATCAGGTATATGATCATCACATCAGCAAATAGAGGCGTAAAATTTATAACTGATATTTCTTAGTCGAAGGAGCTATGCTCATGGAACTTCTGTCGGATATTTTTCGTCCAACAGCCGATTGCTGTTTAGCTTGGCTTCATATCCCGTCGTCCTTGCCACGACCTCATAAGATATTCTAGTATGAAACGTTTCCAAAACGACCACCAATGAATCAGTCGGACGGTTCTTTGAATCATTAAATCGGCTTACTCATCGTCGTAAAAAACAAAAACTCTACTCTTGATGAAAAAGTAAAAAGAAGCGTTTAAAATAAAAAAGCACGTATACGCCCGAGTGCACTTTTTTGTGAATCCGTACTAATATACGATATCTTTATATATATATAAATATAAATCGCGAACTTCACACATAATTACCACATAATTATCGTTCGTGCTCATGTTGGTTTGCCAACTTAATAGACGTATTTTTTTGCGATTCATAGGCATTCAATTCGTCGACGGTTTTTGTCAGGATTTTCATTTTATTTTCTCTTTGTCTGCTGCTTTTTATCTATCTGAATTTCAAAACTTTTTCCTCGAAAATCTGGGACAAAAACAGAGTTTCAATTACAATCGACATTCGCAATATGAAATATTGTAATCGACAAGCGATGATCGAAAAAAGTCGGTTAAGAAATCTCGGAGTCGGGACCAAAGGCACATGATGTTGTATCACAATGGACCCACGCGGCCTAAGTGGGAATAAATTCAGCCACTTAAAACTAACTTTACATACTGTCAAAGGCAGAAGTTTGGTTGGATGGTTCCCAGGGTACAGTTAGTAACTACACAAGATTTTTTCAGCCACTATCACAACTCCTAAAAAACTGAGCCTAACTCGTCCAATTTTACCCAAAACTGAACTCAACAGGAAATTGAATCCAACCGATTCCAAGCAGATCAATTGTTCGATATGAACATGCGCAAATTTCTCGTGTCAAAAAATCCTAGTTAAAGAAAGGGCTTCTAAGAGAACCGTTTGGCAGTACGAGAAAGCCGTACAATGCTTCCTCGATAGTGACGTAGATTCCAGTGCGGATATGCTCACAAGTTTAATTCTTCTGGGAATGAGAACTTTTATCCTAGGGTTAAAAGCATCAGACCCAAAGAGAACGCATGGTTTAATATGAGCTGTAAAGAGGTTATCAGGGTTAAAGAAGTAAGTTTCCGTTGTTACAAAGCTAACCCTACTGAGGAAAACCAGAATAAGTTTAAACAAGCCAGGAAGGCCTGCAATATCCATATTCGATGGACCATTTTTACATGACCAAAAACGAAGACAAAAAATTCTGCAATGTCCCAAAGGCAGTAAAACTTTTTGGTCATTTGTGAAAAACATGAAGAATTCTTCTTCTTCCTCGGTCCCAACGCTCGTTCATGATGATACTCCAGTCGTTAGCTCTGCAAGGTCCACTGGTGATTTGATAGCATATCTCACCGAACAGTGGAACAAATCTTTGCATCGTTTTGGAGAAATTAAGATTGTTAATTCTAGCAGTAGAAAGATCATGTGTGGATTTGTTTACAAATTGTAATTTTCGAAAAAAAATTGTGTTTAAAACCGTAAAATTACCTAAAGTCGAGCGCACAGGAGCACCGATGGAGATATAAGTGAAGATTTTAAAAGTCAAAGAAAATTATATCAACTGCGAATTAATTATGAATATCAAATTCTTTTATTTTTAACAAAAATTCTTCGTTAAAATGTACTCAGGCAGAGGAAAAAATAGGCAAATTGGTTAACGCTACGAGGCACCAACCAAAAAAATTTTGATTCCGGCCAGGGTCTTCTATAAGTTGAACAAGATTTGTTGTTAGAAACACAACATATCTCACAACTGTTAACATAATCTTCAATGCCGTCTTCCATACCATCCCACCAGAATTATTGACGCGCTAGAAATTTCATACGAACAATGCCTATGTGGGATTCGTGTAAAAGTTCTAAAATCCTTAAAACCAAATTGGAAGGAATAATAAGCCTATTTACGTAACAAAGGCATCTGTTTTCAAAATTTATTTCATTCCGCCTACGAAAATAATTTTTAAGGTGTATTGGTGCATTTCTGGACCACCCCCTTATACTCAACTTTTTTACTTCCTGTAATATTGGATCATTATCGGTTTCTTGTTCCACATTGTTAATGTCTATGTTATCCTTTAAAAACGGCTGCAAACTGTTAATTGAATAACTATTTAATCCCGTTGGACTAGGAAGAGGCAGTCTTGACATAGCATCCGCTTTTGTCATCAATTTTCCCTTGGGGTATTTTAAAGTATACTGGTACATATTTAGAAATATGGCCCATCTTTGTATTCTAGCAGCTGCAACGGGGGTGGGGATTAGGTAGGACTAAACAATTCCTTCAAAGCCTGAGCATCAGAATAAATCGTAATTTGTTTCCCATATATATACTTATGGAACTTTTTCACACTGAAAACGATTGCTAAAGCTTCTCGTTGAAGCTGCGAATAATTTGGCTCTGCAGAACTAAGGGTGCTCGACACAAACAAAACCGGACGATCAACCCCATCTATCACATGTGATAGAATCCCTCCTACTCCATGTGGACTGGCGTCGCAGTGAAGAACAATCTCCTTTTCTGGATCGTAGTGTACAAGCAAATTATTATCTAATAAAAGTTCCTTACTTCGCATAAAAGCTAAATTACAATCATTTGACCAATTAAACTTAACATTTTTCTTCGTGAGGTCATATAATACTTTTAATTCAAATCTTTGTATATGGAATTTATAGTCCAGTCAATAAAGGTTTTCACCTCAAAAAAAATCCAACAGTTTTAAACTTGGCACACTTACTAAGGGATGTCTGGTGATGACCCAAAAAAAAGTCCCCAAGAATCCGACGTGAGCTCTAGCGGCAGTTAAGAGAAACATGGAGTTTGTTTCAGTTTTTCACGTTTATCTCAAAAACTATTTGTCGTATCAAAAAATTTTGTACTACAAAATTAAAGCTCATAAAATTTTATAAAAAAAAGCTTCCATGAACTTTTTCGTATCTCTTATAGTTTATAAAATAACTCTAGCGGCAGTGAAGAGAAATATACGGTTTTTTCGGTTTTTCGGGTTTATCTTGAAAACTATTTGTCGTATCAAAAAATAATCTTCTACAAAATTAAAGCTTATTAAATTTCCGAAAGAAAAAAAAATTAGGTTATAAATAACTCCACCCACATTGAAGGAAAACAAGTAATTTTTTCATGCTTATCTTGGAAATGGTTTCTCGTATGAGTCCAGACAATAAACAATAAACATTCGCATAGAGCTGAAAGTTGGTACAGAGCATTAGAACACCGATTAAAGTAAAATGTCAAAAGTCCCCAAAAATCCCATGTGTGCATAAGAAATTATTCAAGGTCAAATGTCGGAAATGTTGGTTTTTCATGCATATCTTTGAAAAGGGGGAAGCTATCAAAAAAAAGTATATCAAAGGCTTGTACGCCTTGTAATTCTCTAAAAAAAAATTATGACACTTTTTTTCCTACGAGCAAGCGTTTAGAAAATATTGTATTAAATCTGCAGAGTTAAATATAAAAAAACAACATATTCGACATTTAACCTTGAATAATTTCTTATGCACACATGGGATTTTTGGGGACTTTTGACATCTTATATAGAGAGATGTCCTCATGCTCTGTACCAATTTTCAGCTCTATGCGAATTTTGTACAGGGCTTAGGAGCTAATTATAAAAAATTCGAAATTTTGAGTTTTGACCAAATTATTTTTTTTTTCTGACAGCTTAAAAAAAAAAGTTTTTATATAGAAAACCACATAATCTACAAGTTTTTCATAGAAATTTTTTCAATCGGACTCACCGTTTAAGAGTAATACGCAAAAAACCATTATTTTCGACATTTGACACAGTTTAAAATCGCAATATTTTCTAAACGCTTGCTCGTAGGAAAAAAAGTGTCATAATTTTTTTTTAGAGAATTACAAGGCGTACAAGCCTTTGATATACTTTTTTTTGATAGCTTCCCCCGTTTCAAAGATATGCATGAAAAACCAACATTTTCGACATTTGACCTTGAATAATTTCTTATGCACACATGGGATTTTTGGGGACTTTTGACATTTTACTTTAATCGGTGTTCTAATGCTCTGTACCAATTTTCAGCTCTATGCGAATGTTTATTGTTTATTGTCTGGACTAATACGAGAAACCATTTCCAAGATAAGCATGAAAAAATTACTTGTTTTCCTTCAATGTGGGTGGAGTTATTTATAACCTAATTTTTTTTTCTTTCGGAAATTTAATAAGCTTTAATTTTGTAGAAGATTATTTTTTGATACGACAAATAGTTTTCAAGATAAACCCGAAAAACCGAAAAAACCGTATATTTCTCTTCACTGCCGCTAGAGTTATTTTATAAACTATAAGAGATACGAAAAAGTTCATGAAAGCTTTTTTTTATAAAATTTAATGAGCTTTAATTTTGTAGTACAAAATTTTTTGATACGACAAATAGTTTTTGAGATAAACGTGAAAAACTGAAACAAACTCCATGTTTCTCTTAACTGCCGCTAGAGCTCACGTCGGAACCGATTCTAAAATCTCCAAACACTCCCTTGAATCCTTACCACCTCTTTAAATATCATCTATGTATAAATATTTTTGTTTTTCGAATACCTTTCAAAATTTCTTCCATAGTGGCTTGAAAAATTGCAGGTGCTGACTTAACACCAAAAATGAGTCGCCGATGCCTGAATAGCCCCTTGTGAGTGTTAATGGTCAAAAGTTCTTGACGTTCCTTTTCAACTTCAAGCTGTTGAAAAGCTCCTTGAAGATCAAGTACGCAAAAACATTCACAACCCGATAAATCCGCGAAAATATCCTCAGGTTTATTCAATGGATAGTGATCGTCTTTTACATATTTGTTGATGGACACTTTACAGTCGGCACAGATTCTTAAACCCCCATCGGGTTTTTTAACCACCACAATCGGCGAAGCCCACTTACTGTAGCGTACAGGATAAATAATACCTTCGGAGACCAATCTATCCAATTCCTCCTCTACAACATCTTTCATACCGTAAGGTAAGGTATAGGGCTTATAATTTGGTGAAATAGACCACTGGTCTCACCAAATCCCAAGGTTCGGTGATTTTGCATTTGTACGTTACGTTTAACGTTACATAGACTTAGAGCGTACGGTATATTTTAACCGTTATGCACGCGAAAAAACCTTGAAAATATAAAAACTTTCTTGTCAAAAAAACGAAAATTTTTTTTAAAATGAAACACGAAGGTCAGAAGCCCCGAAATTTCTTTCCGGACTTATGAAACACCATAGTGGGTCAGTACTCACTAGTAGGTACTGTTTTCCTGCAACTAAGTGTGCATTTGTGTAACACTTTGAGGTGATATTTCATTGTCTAACTAAGTTCATTACGAAAAAGTCAATTTGGGGTCTTATTTCATTTTTTCAAAAAAAGTAAAACCAGTTGGCGCCTTATTTCATTTATTTTGGGGCCTTATTTCATTTCGTTGGGGCCTTTTTTCATTGGGGCATAGTTTCATTATGAAAATATACCCCAATTTGGGGCCATATTTCATTTTTGCATTGGGGCCTAATTTCGCAGAGCCTAACACGTATGACGACTTTTATCGGCAATTAACCCTAGAATGCATAAGGGTTTTCGAATAACTTTAACACATATGGGGTTCCTGAGCACCCCAGTATTTTTGGGTTGAAAATATCAGCAACTTAAAATACAATCTTATAAAATTTATATATTTTATTATAAATAATGTATTCTTACGCCCGATTTCTTGACAAAGTTCTAGCCCTTAAAACTCGGTTTAGTGAAATTTTAGAACTCATTTGAGTTGTAAGTCATTTCTTCACCAAGTTCTAACGCGTTAGAACTTCGATTTAGAACTTTGTTATAGTTAGAACTTCGATAAAATTAGACCCTCGAATTCGGGGGTTTAGTGCCTTAGAACTTCGATTTATTAGAATTTCGTTTTTTCAACGAATTTGCTGATTTCATATTGGACAACGGCGTCGAGCGTTCGTTGGGAAAAATTGGTATTTACTTTGTAGCATTTGTTGGTAATGAATTATTGTTGGTGTTGTCAGACGACCGCGGCACCGTTGTTTCGGTGGAGAAGGCGTCATTAGGGTTGTAGCTTTTTTTTCAACCAGAGAGCATGGGATATGGGAATCGTCTGCAGGAGTCATATTTAAGACGTCGAAATCTGGTGGCATTGCATCAGAATCAAATGATGCTAATCGTGTTGGCAAATGGTCAGTGAAGTATACTTCGGCGATGGCGACAGCTTAACGAAAGCCAAAGCCTAAGTGTAAGCCACTTATCATTAACAATTCTCTGAGTGCATGTGATGCACACTTAAAGGCCGATCCTATATTCAGTTAGGGGACCACTCGTCCCGATTGGGGTACTCAAGAGGAAGAAAGACCTTAAATTAAAAGAGAAAATCAATAACTCCTGGAAATCCAGGGACGATTGCGCAATCTCTAGAAGTTTATGGCCTAACACAAATGAAAAGGAAACTCGGTATATTCTATCGCTGAGTAAAAGGAACATTAAAATCCTGATAGGTGTACTAACGGGTCATTGCGCAATCCATTGGCACAATGGCCAACAAGATAGGAGCATTTGCACCTGATTTCTGCAGGAGCTGTCAGGATGAGGAGGAAACCATTAAACACCTGCTCTGTGACTGTCCGAACCTTCAAACTAGCCGACTCCGTCATTTCGGAACCAGGTTTGTTGGAGAACTGGATGATCTAGCACAGGTCTCAATGGCAAACATGAGGAAATTTATAGATAGCACAGGCTAGTTCGTTAACGAGCCAGTCTACGTTAATCGGCAGAATTGAGGAGCATCGATGCTAACTTTTATTTCTTTTATAGGGGATAACAATGGACCAGTAGGCCCCCGTGTACGCAACAGCTTCACGCTGTGCACACCCCTTATCACCTAACCTAATCTAACCTAAAGGCCGATCCTGAACGGCGAAGTACTTTTTTCTTGACAGTTTATGGGATATGGGCACGAGTAGGATTCGATTTTGCGTAACAGCTAACAGCCAACACACAAACTGATGGCGTTTTCAATTGGCAATCTGGAATCTGAAAAAAGCATTCTGGTTTTAAAATCACAACTGTCACTTTTGCCAAATTGAGCGCATTCAGAATGCTTTCACTTTTTTTCTGCTTTCACTTCCAACAATTAAAAACGCCATAACACGCCACGGACATCACTAAAATAAACATACATATAGCTACACCGTGCACACATATGTACAAACACAAACAAAAAATTAGCGCAACTTCAAAAATTATATTTATTTTGTTTTGAAAAATTACTGCCGGGTGACTCAAAAATTTTAAAAACATGCTAGAACTCGGTTCTAAAAATGACAAGTTCTAAGCGCTTAGAACTCAGTTATGATTTTAGATCGAGTTCTAGAGAAGTGAAGAAATGCCCGAGTTCCAAATTTTCTAAAAACTAAGTTCTAACGTTAAACCGAGATTTACTAGATCGAGTTTTAGGGGAACTTTAGAACTTTGTGAAGAAATTGGGCGTTAAACTAATTAAACAAAAAATGGCCCTCAATTCACAGCCTTTGTAATTAAAAATAAAAAAATAAAAAAGGGTTCATTTAGGTGGTGTGACCGTACGGGGCTTCAATAAATCTTGAAAATTTTAGCTTTTAAAGCTTCAATGTTCCAATTTTTTTTTTCTGAAAGAAGACATATAAGGGAACATTATTATATTGAAAATTTTTTGGCTTTATAAGTCTTACTGGTATATTTTTAGTCCTGTTTCTTCAACATATAAATACAGCTATTGCATACTTCGCTGCGGTGTTCGGAGCAAATGTGCCTTTGGCAATTACTGCATGTCGTTTTTTATCTCGTGTCCTAGGACACAAGAAGCACCTTCCCTGCTTTGGAATCTTTCTTTGAGGTTCCCTTAGTAAAATATCCTCATTATCATGAGGATCGCCTTCCATGGATTCTCGAAGCACTTTTTCGATGGTACCCCTCAAATGGCTGTGGATATTTTGTTGCAAACGCTTTTGCATATACTTATATATTTTGCCAAAGACAAACCTAAATTTTGCAAAAAGATGCTGCGCTTATGTTTTTTATTTTGGTAATTGTTTCCTATTGAATAGAGAACCATTGCATTGATTCCCACCTGGTCGAGCATCTCATAGAAATACCTCATAGGCCACCTATGAGTCTTTCTGGCAACGGAGTAATTATGAGCCAGCTGGTCAAACGTGTCAACGCCACCTTTTGTTTGATTATAAAACTCGATGACCTCAGGCTTTCTTGTCACCGAATCAACCTCTTTGCTTTTGTGGAGCGAGGATACCAGCAAAACTCCTTTGCCCTTTTTTGGAGTGAAGGAAACCAAGGTAATTTTGTCCTTGAAAGCAAATTGCGAGGAGAGTACTTCATTTTTTCGGTTGGGTTAGAAGGATGGTGGTACTTCAACTTTATTTTTCCTCAACGTTCCGACTACAGTGAGATTATGCTGCGCTAGCATTGTTTCAACCAACTTAATTGATGTAAACCAATTGTCCATGGTTAAATTCCTTCCCGTACCATGAATGCTTTCACTAATCTTACGTACCAACTGCATCGGTATGGGGTCATTTGATCTTCTTTCTTCTTTCCCAACGTAAGGAATCCCAGATACCATATAATATGTGCGGGAATAACACATCGTTATAATTTTAAAGTCGTATTTGTCTGGCTTCGACGGAATATATATTTTAAATAGACAATTACCTCTGAATCCTAAATGCTGCTCATCAATCGTACAATACTCGTGGGGCGTATAATATTTTGAACAGTTTGAATTAAATTTGTCCCAAATGAACTGTACTGGGCCCTATTTCATAAAACTATTAGTCTAATAATTATTAGCGAATTTACTAATAATTATTAGTTTATTAGCAAAAACGTGTTTCATAAAACTTTTTCCGCACTAATAAATTATTTCTCCAGCGCCAATAATATTAGTGGGAAATTATTACTGTAGGAAGATGAAATTTCATATCGACAATTTTATTAGTAAATTTTTCTGCCGGACTAATAAATTAATATTTTATTTTTATTAGTCTACGAACGTAGGTAGAAATACTCTAATAAAAAAATATAGTAGACAAAAACGGTCAATAGCTGAAAACGCTGTCAAAAAAAATTGCAATAAATTAGTTAAAATTTAACATTTAAATGTTTTCTAATAGTGAAGACGAATGGGAGGAGTACAAACTCATAAGAGCTCGCCGTGTTCGCTTTTTCAAGCCAAGAGTCAATTTTGTGATAAATAATACGTTCGAATTTAATGAAAAATTTATAATTAAAAGTGAATCCATTGAATATTTGTTGCAAAATCTTGATACTCCAACAAGGCGGAATTTCGCTTTGTCACCTAAGCAAAGACTACTAACAGCACTTCATTGGCTAGGTAACCCTATCACGTCTGGTGCATCTTTGGATAAAATTTCCAAAACCTTTTGATCGATTTCAGTCTGTACGCACTTTTTTCCTCCCTCGGATCCGGTTCTTCTAGCGTTGTCAACTTTAAACTAAAATTTAATTTGAATTACATTTTGTACAATCATTTCTTTTCACTAATTTCCCTTACCATAGCTGACTTTTTAATATTGGGCCAGAACGCATCCCTTATGTAGCCCCAAGGCTTGTCTTGAAACACACCACTCGCAACGGCTTCTTCGTGTATTTTTTGCCATGTTTCGCTTTTATCTTGCTTGGTAATTTTATTTGAAAATGCACCAAACAGAACACTTTTATTTTTCAAAATTAAATTTAGCAAATGCATTTTTAATTCTTTGGAACACATTTTTAATTTGAACTTTCAAAACGCGTCAGAAAAATCAACATTTATATCTACTTTCAAAACATGTCAAAATAATTTTTTTAAAATATTTATTATGACATACAGTATTTTGTTTGGGAATTCTTTACTAATAATTTCTACACTAATAAAATATTTGTTTAAGTATGGGATATATTAGTAGAAAAAGATTTTTCTATGAAACTCAAATTTACTAATCAAATATTTATTAGAACTAATATTCTTGAAATTATTAGTATTAGACTAATAGTTTTATGAAATAGGGCCCTGGTGCCAGTTTATCCGAGCGACATCTCGTTTCCCCGTCATCAAATCGGATGCAATTAAAAATTCAAACCGGTTGAGTCCAATTATAGCCTGGAAAATTGGGGAGCACTTTGTAGTCCACATGTCCCTGGTATTCCTTCGACCTTGCTTTTGCACTCCAGCAATATAGAGTAAACCAATCACAGCACGAATCTCTTCTTCTGTTGTATCGATCATGATTCCGGAAGTTGGATGTTGGACAGACGTTGAAGGCGATAGAGAATCAGCTGGTGGAATACTTTTTTGACGCTGGTTGCTGATCTCGATGTTAGTATTTTTAACTAAAGCTTCGAATACAACATCATCGAAAAGTAGATTCCATGGTTCAACCTCTGATGTTACGAATTTTGCTTCACCTTTACAACCCGGCATTTTCAAAACTATATTTCTCGCCGCTGTCCGGCCAGTAGAAGATGGAGGCTGTGTCATCCAACGGTATCCTTTTTTACCTAAGATAACTCCCAAGTGGTGCCTTTCTTCTGAATTTTCTTCATCTTCGCAATCACTTGCCATGATTTCATCGTCTACTTCAGAATCCGCCTCTACGTCGCACAGTGGCCCGTTTAGGCGAGGAACGTGGCAATAATCATTTTTCGAGTGATTTTATTTTGAAAAAGTAAAAATCACATTTTGTTAAGAATTGTTTAAAGTGTAAGAATCCAAAATAAAAAAAATATTAGATGAACGGTTTGGCTTGAGGAGCCGATCAAAGTCAGAAAATATTTAAAAAAAAATATATATATATTTTTTTTTGTTTTTTGTTGCACTTCGAACTTGAATATTAGAAAAATGGTGCAAGTAAATCCATTTATTTTTTTTTGTTGAAAAGTTTGACATTATTTTAATCAAATTTTGGAAAAAAAAATGCGTATCTTTTTTTTAATGAAAAAAAAATCACTTTTTGCACCTATTTTTGAATTTTAACTTGGCTCATATAAAAAACGTCAAAACCCGTCAAACCAAACTAAGTGAGGGATGAATGTCCACATATTCCTTAACATGTCCTCAAAAACTCAGCTGCGTAAAGTTGCATAAAGCCGAGTTATGGCAATTTAATTGGTTCAAGTCAGTGATTATTCATTTATTTTAATTTTTTTCATATGAAAAGAATATAATTAATCTTTTTGTCGCAACCTTTATTTTGGATTTGCATGACTTAATTTAGGTATTTAAATAAGTGCAATGAGTGGAATAGCTAAAAAAAATTTGGAAATCACGGAAGTATCGGCAAAAGTTATGCTTCAGGACATCATGGATCATACAGCAAAGAGGTTGTTACAAACCAAAACCGAGAATCAGCTTCTTGAACTACCAACAGATCTTACATTAAGGAGCAAATGGGGTTGCGATGGATCATCTTACCAAAGTGCGTACAAGCAAAAAATTAACTCAACAGGAAATGAATCGGACGAAAACATGTTTATGGCATCAGTTGTTCCACTCAGGTTAATTTGCCCAAATGGTGAAATTTGGAGAAACCCTCGCCCATCATCAGTTCATTTCTGTCGACCTATTCAATTTCAATATTCTAAGGAAGCTGGCGATCTTATAAATATGACAGTCAACGATATCCGGAATCAAATATTAAATATTCAACCAACAGCTTATAAAGTGAATGAAGAAGTAACATTAATAGTTAAACACGAGTTCTTTTTAACTATGATTGATGGGAAAGTTTTAAATGAACTAACGGAAAATAGATCAACACGGTCATGTCCTATTTGCAAAAAAAACTCAAAAGAAGTTTAATGGACAGGATGAAGGAGACATTACGGACGAACATAACTACGAGTATAGGATTTCTCCATTGCATGCTAGAATTAGGTGCATGAAATTCATTTTGAAACCTAGCTATACGATTGCTAAGGAAGGAGAGGATAGCTCTATTGGAATCAAAGAGTGAGAAAAAAAGAGGAAGCAAGATATTCAAAAGCGTTTCCATGAAGAACTTGGACTTGATGTGGATAAACCTAAGCCTGGGTTTGGAAATACCAATGATGGCAATACTTCCAGACGATTCTTTGAACAACCGGATGCAGCTGCCCGAATAACTGGAGTCAATGAAGAAATTATTAAAAGACTTCAAATAATACTTAATGTCTTAAACTGTCGAGAAAAAGTTAATACAGTAAAATTTGGGGAGTATACAAGAGAAACAAAAGTGTTATTAAGACAACTTTATCCAGAAAAACAACTCACCCCTACTCTTCATAAAATTTTGGTTCATAGTCAAAATATTATGGAGTATCAGTCACTTCCACTTGGGGAATTATCAGAAGAAGCTCAGGAATGCAAAAATAAGGACTACAAAAGATACAGGTATCAAAATACATGCAAGGTTTCAAGAATTCGGCAAAATGAAGACCTGTTTACTATGCTAGCAATCTCATCAGATCCACTTATTTCTTCCAAAAGGCATGCTAGAAATCAAAAAGAACTGAAAGCACACTACTCCCCAGAAATGTTAGATCTATTAGATTCAACATTGAATTTAGATGATAGTTTTCAAGAAATAATATAAGTAAATTATTAAGAATAAAACAAGATAAAAATCTAACGTTTATGCTTTATTTTTTTCCATATTCGTACTTTTAAAACACTTTTTTCTAATTTGAGGGTTATTTTTTCATTGAAATATAGAAATTATGGTAATTTTCTGTTAAATTGAAACACCCTGTTTGATTTTGAATGTAAATATTGATGGTTTAATTGGTTGCATATCAAAAATTATAAAACTTAAAAACTTTAACTTAAAAAAAAAATTTTTTTTTTGCTTTTATGACTATTTAAGTGTTATTTTATTTTTCTTTTTCCTGCTATACCAAAACTAATTGTTCTCTAATCATTCACAAAAACAAATTTTTCGCCATTATGGATACATTTTTAACAATTTTTATGACATTGAAAAAACTTCCAACTTTGGGACTTAATTCTGAAACACCCTGTAAACATATTTTGTTAAAATTTTCACGAAACATAGCTTTGGAAATTCCCTGCAAAAAAAAAAATTGAAGCCATATCTTTTTTCGTTTAGGAGCTATGATTTTTGCAAGGTAAAAAGTGAAAACGGGCCACTGTGCGTCGTCTAAGACGTCTTCATGTTCACTTTGTTCATCATCACCGACCGACGTCCAAGAGGAGTTGCATGATCTCTTCATCATCGTAGTTGGCTCTATTTTGAGACATATTCCTCAAAAAATGGTATACGTTTGCCGCTCTGCAATTCAGGAATGTTTTGTAACGTTATTCTGAAAAGATTCATTAACTTACCTAATTAGACTTCCAAAAAACTAAAAATAAAGTATTCACTTGTCTCCCAAAAAAATATTTCACAAACACATATGGGGTTTCGGCACACCCCAGAGAACACGATATCTTCAGTTAGACTAGAGAAAATGCACTAAACATCTTTCAGATCTAAAGTAGCAACGTAATAAAGTCATGGCACACTTCAAAAATAACTGCTTTGATTTTAAAAAATTTAACAGTTTTAATTTTGAAGTGGGGTGCTATCTCACCCCATAATTCTAGGGTTAACAACACAAATTACATTCTTTTTATTTTTAAATGTCTTTATTTTTTCTGTTCATATATAAATTTATTTTCTTTTGTTCAAAAATGTTAACAAACTTTTACAAGAGTCATTATAAATTTATGTATCTTAACATACTCGTCGAAAAAGTATGAAATGAAGTAATAGAAAAATTGTTATTCTGAAAAATTCTTTATATTTTATGTTTATGTCTTCGTTCAAATCAATTTAAAGTTTTGTTTTGGTTGTCCATACAAACGTTTGTTTAAAAATGTATAAACAGTATGAAAATCGTTCCTAAACTCGTACTTTTTGTTTTTTTTTTATATTTTAAGTTTAATATTATTTCTATTGTTAATTCTATAAAAAAAAAATTTGTACAATTTTCTCACAAAATATTTGCTTTTCTCTTTTTCTTGTTAAGAAAAATTGTTTGAATTCTTATAATTTATTTTTATTTGATTTAACTATTAGAAGATTTTGTATAATACATAAATTGTTTATTGTTGTTTCTCAGTCAATTCAATGTTGTTTTTTTTTTTTGTGATATATTTTAATTCGATTTTTACTTGTTGATGACATAGAAACGTATAAAAATATTTTTTTGAAATTGTTTCACCCATAACAATTGTTTTGATAATTAGATTGATCTATGAAAACGATTGAGAAATATCAACGTTATGGTCTTTGTAAACGTATTGGTGTGATATATTTGGATCCATCACATATTTTTTTCTCTTCACTTTTCTTGTTCAGGGTCGAGAAATATATTATAAATACACTAAGAACATGAACTGGAAACTGTCGGAGTAATTCTTGAGTCATTATGTCTATTTTTCTCATGCATTCGTTTTTATGATTATACTGATTTCTTAAAGGCACATTGTTTTTTTTTACATGTCGTATCTCATAAGGTTTGTGTAACGGTTATTTAAATGGTAAAGGCGGAATAATCTTGAAAAACAGATATTGACTTGTTTTAATGCCAATTTAAAAACTAAAATAGGATGAGTTATATACAGTTTTTTTACTTCAAATTCACCATTTTACAAATCAAATTCACCCTTTTACAAATTAAATTCACCATTTTACAAATCAAATTCACCCTTTTACAAATCAAATTCACCTTTTTACAAATCAAATTCACCTTTTTACAAATCAAATTCACCCAGTACTTATAATGAAGATAGTCACAGAGGAAAAGTCCACCACAAAATAGTCGAACACTCTGCGGTGAATACCTATGTATTTTGCAATTTTTTGTGTGGATTATTTGAAGAGCTACATAGACAACATTTAAGCCATGTGTGGTTAATACTTGATAATGCAAGTATTCTCAAAACGGAATAAGTTCAAAACCTTGTTGATCAAACAACTCATACGCTTCATTTTTTACCACCGTACTCCCCAATGCAATAGAAGAAGTTTTCTCGAAAATTCAGCTTCATGCAAGAAACTTATTAGCCGATTCAACAAATAACCAAAGTTTGGTTGACATAGTAGACACTTCTGTCGAGACGGTAACTTCCGAAAATTGTCACAATTATTACATGAATATGTATGCAAAGTTACCCGCTGCAGCTGCAGGAGAAGATTTGTAATATTATTAACCATAATGTTTGAATAAAAATGGATTCACTAAAATTGGTATTTTTTGTCTTAAATAAAAACGATCTTTTGTGATTTTATTTTTACAAATACATACTATCTTCATTATAAGTACAGGGTGAATTTGATTTGTAAAAGGGTGAATTTGATTTGTATAAAGGTGAATTTGATTTGTAAAAGGGTGAATTTGATTTGTAAAAGGGTGAATTTGATTTGTAAAAGGGCGAATTTGATTTTTATAATGGTGAATTTGATTTGTAAAAGGGTGAATTTGATTTGTAAAAGGGTGAATTTGAAGTAAAAAACTGTAGAATGAATTGTAGGTGCCGAAATGAAATCAATCTACTCCACAAGTTTGCAAATGCTTTAATTAAAAAAATGAAGGAAATAGCTTTGGTAATACTTATTACACGCAGTGCCGCACTTAATTATTGGCACACCAAACATTTTCACACCTAATGCTGTTTTAAAGCCATTGAAAACAACTTATGTTAATCATTTTGTTTTCCCTTAGTGGTTGAATATATTTTTAATCAGTTGCAGGTAATATTATTTGGCTTTGAGAAAATTGAAATAGTTCACATACATTGATTTCGCACAAAATTATTGGCACAGGTAATTAATATCTTAATTAATGGACAGATAAACAACTCTTAATATTTTGTAGGCAAACCCTTATGTTTAATAACAGCTTTCTACTTCTACAGGGTCCGCCAAATAACTTTTTTTTGTTTTGAAATTGCTTAAAAAAAAAAACTACTGAATATAGTTGGAAAATGTAATTAAAACAAATATCTTGAAGCTTTAAATTAGCAATATATTTGATTCAGAGTTTTAGACCGAAAACAAATTTTCTTTGAAACTAAAAACACAAATATACTAAAAACAATATTGATGCTAGATATGTGTATAAAACAAGTAGGTTATTTAAAGTAGATTCTTAATAACATATAGAACTTCAACACCCCCACTAGAATCTAACTTTAAACCCATTAATCTAGCACAGAAAGTTGATTTTTCACAAGGAATTCCTTTAGTTTAAATGTCAGCTACCATTTCAGATGTCTTCAAGTAAGTTAATTTGATAATTTCTTCATTGATGACTTCTCTTACAAAATGATGTCTGACATCTATGTGTTTAGTCCTTGCATGGTAAACATTGGAAGTAGTAAGGGATATAGCACTTTGATTATCACAGAATAAAACAATTTTGTCTGTGTCTGGAAGTAGTTCTTTCTTCAATCCGGTAAGCCAAAGCGCTTCTTGAATAGCTGAACTTAGTGACATGCATTCAGCTTCCGTGGTCGATAAAGCAACTGTGGACTGTTTGCGGGAACACCACGAAATCGCGCCACCCAACATTTTAAAAACATATCCAGTGACGGATCTCCGGTCATCTTTATTAGCAGCATAGTCTGCATCGCAAAATCCAGTTAAAAGCTTATCACCTTCATCATTCTTGGAATAGCAAAGTTTAAAGTCTGCAGTTCCTTTGAGATAGCGTAATATTCTTTTTGCTGCTATCCAGTGAGCCTTCCCCGGATTTTGATTGAAACGGCTTAATGTAGTTACTGCATAGCTGATATCTGGTCTTGATACTTGTGCAGCAAACAGCAAGCTTCCAATCAGTTCTTGGTAAGGGATTTTTGATATCTCTTCACTCTCTGATCTTGATTGGGGCGACATGGTTTTACTCAATTTTTGGTTATAGTCGATCGGTGTTGAACAAGGATTGCAACTTGTTAAACCAAAACGTTCTACCAATTCATTTATGTATTTTTCTTGATCTATTGAGAGTTGACCATTTTTTCTGTCTCTCTGCAATCTTATTCCCAAAAAAGAATTTGCAATGCCAATGCAATGTGGAAATGCTTCATTAAATTTTCCTTCAGTTGTTTCTTGAGTTGAGGATGATTATCCAAAATCAACAAATCATCTACATAGATCGCAACTATCAACATCTTACCATCTAAACATAGATAATAGATACATGGATCTAACTTGGATTACTTCATCCCAAATTCTTTTAAGGCATAATCTAACTTTTGATTCCACATACGAGACGACTGTTTCAAACCATATATGGATTTCTTTAATCGGAGAACCTTATTATCTCCACCTTCAAATCCTTCTGGTTTCCGTAAATAAATTTCTTGATTCAAATCACCTTGCAAGAAGGCTGTTACGGCATCCATTTGTTCTATGTCGAGATCTTTTTTCACAGCTAAGGCCAAGAGAAATCTGGCAGATTCATATATCACCACAGGCGAAAAAGTTTCTTCATAGTCAATGCCTTTTCTTTGACTACAACCCCATTTACATCCACTTTGGTTTTGAATACCCATTTCGTATTTAAAAATGTTCTCAAATTTCTTTTTTATTTGAAAGTACAACCCTTTCGGTTAATAATGGAAAATAATTTCATTCAAATGGCTGCCTCGGCTGGCCATGCAGTAGCCTACACGATGGGTCCAATTTTATCGATTGTGTGCAGCTGTATTTCACCAATGGCTTCACGAATATTGTCCTTTAAAGCGTCAATTGTCTCTGGCTTGTTGGCGTAACACTTATCTTTTCAGGCACCCAACAAATAATAGTCCAACGGTGTCAAATCGCAGCTCCGAGGTGGCCAAACGACATCAGCTCTGCGGCTGATAATGCGATCTTCAAAAACAGGGCGCAAAACATCGAGTGTAGCTCCGGCTGTGTGGCACGTAGCGCCGTCCTATTGAAACAGAATGTTGCCAATATCCTCCTCTTCAAATTTTTTTGTTCAACATGGCCCGATAATGATCGCAACTGACTGTAACGGCCAATCCTTGCTTATTTTCGAAGAAAAATGGCCCAATTATGCCTCTGGCTGGACCAAAATCCGCACCAAACAGTGACTCGTTTTGAGTGTATCGGCTTTTCAATGTATGCGTGTGGGTATTCTGTGCCCCAAATGCGACAATTTTGCTTCTACCCGCCAAGATCAAAATGAGCTTCATCTGACAAGATGATTTCTTTTGGCACAATCGGCATCTTCTCTAAGTCGATCGCAGGCCCACTTAGCGAAGCGAAAATGCATTGGATTGGCTTCAACTCCTGAACCAATTGGACTTTGTATGGCGCCATACCAAGGTCTTTATGCAAAATTCGTCTCAATGATGTCTCCGAAACGTTCAATTGTTGAGAACGACGGTGAATTGATGTTGATGGCGCTTCACGCACACTTTCTGCCACACCAGCAATATTGTCAGGTACACGCACTGCTCTTGGCTTTCCACGCTTTGGTTTATCAATGAGGATGCCAGTTTCTTTCACTTTTATCACAAGATAACGAACATACGGAACTGACGGTGCTTCTCTTCTTCCAAAATCCGTACGCAATTTTCGCACACATTCTGCAACATTATACCATGATTTTCAAAGTAATGTCGCAATATTTCCCAGCGTTGTTCAAGCGTACTCGTTCAGCGGAAGGATAAAACTAATTATCTGTCAGACATGAGCTAAGTGTTACCATTCACGAAATAAGCACTAGTTGAAAAAAAATGTAAGATGGCGGACCCTTTTATGTTGTTTGAACAATGGCGGACACTTTATTTGGAATAGAATGCACCAAATTTTTGGCTGTTTGTTCTTCAATGTTACGCCAAAGTTTGAGCTCAGTTTTCGTGGAAATTGTGAGCTTTTTAACCCTTCTATCCACATGTGCAGTATTGTAGGCTAACCACATACGCACATCGTGAGCCGTATGCTTGGGGTCGTTGTCGTGCTGAAATGTGAAGGATAATACGCTCTTTTAACTTTTCGGCACTTTTCTTTAGGTTTTTCTTTAAAAGTTTCATATAAATTTTTTTGTCCATTATGGTTTTGATGAAAACAAGCTCGCCCACACCCTCAGCAGACATGCAACCCCACACCATAACTCTTCCACCACCATGTTTAACAGTGGGAGCCAAATTTTTTTTTAATCGAGTGCAGTGTTTTGCTTCCTCCATACAGATATGCGGCCATCGGACCGAAATATGTTGAACTTGATTTCATCGGAGAAGAGAACGTCGTTCCAGAAAGCAATTGGTTTTGTTTAATGTGTTCAAGAGTATAGTCCAAACGTTTCTTTTGGTTGACTCTTGAAATCATCGGCTTGCATCTAGCTACTCAAAAGTTGAAACTGGGCTCGTAAAGCATTCTTCTTACAGACATGGGGTGAATAATTTTACCAAGTTCTTCCCTTACTTCAGCACACAAATTGCTGTGTTGATGTTATTTTTGGATCTACCATAATTTTTCGGTCAATCCTGTTGCATTATCGAACATCCAAAATTCGATGAAGACCGGTATGCTTGGCAGTTTTGAAGTTAGACTCACCATTGAAACGGTGCACGATGGTTCGGATGGTGTAACGGCTTCTGTTCATTACTTTACCAATTTCTGCATATGAATTACCCTGGCGATGCATATTAACTATTACTTTTCTTTCGGATTCCCTCGATTCTTATTGTTTGGGACTTATCTTTATTTGGGTGCACTTTTTTCTACGTTTTGTGTTCGATTATGTTAAGATTTTGAACTCCTTACTTGATAAACAATATTAGTTTGGAGGAAATTTTTGTTGAAATTATTAAACTTTTTGCTTGATGGGATTAAATTTATTGCACAAAACGCTAAGTGTGCTAATAATTTTGTGCGAGTATTTGAGTAGTTTAATGTTAAATATTCCGTTTCCTACAGGGTTTTAAAATAAGAGGTGTTATTTTGAATAGCCCGCTATTTCGGTAGCTTGCACTTTTGAAGCTGTCATTTTTTGACATTTGACAAGTAGAAACTACGCCATTAATAAAAATGGAACGATACACTTCAACAACGCATTGAAATTATTAAAATTCACTATAAAAATGGTGAAAATTTGGCAGAGACGGTTCGTAAAACTAAAACATTTGTGGGTCGTCGTGAAGCACCTTGTCGGACCGCAATACAGAAATTGGTGGACAAATTCGAGCTGTTGGGACAAGTTAGTGATGTGAAGAATAAAACCCGTGCACGTCGCTCAAGAACAACTGAGAATATTGCTGTTGTAGGCCCAAAGTGTTGAAGAAAACCCAGGTTTGTCCATTCCTCGTCGTTCTTTGGAATTAGGCATTCCACAAACGTCATTACACCGTATTGTGCATAAAGACTTGGGTCTTATGGCTTATAAAGTTCAGTTAACACAAGAACTCAAGCCGGCTGATCATCAACAACGTCGTGTCTTTGCTGATTGGGTCCTTGAAATGCATGAAAATGATCCGGAATTTCATCGAAAAATCATCTTGACTGATGAGGCCCATTTCCAACTCGGAGGCCACCGAGATCTTGTGATTTAACACCTTGCGACTTCTTCCTTTGGGGCCACGTGAAAGTTAAGGTCTACGCCAACAGCCCATCGTCGATTCAAGACCTCAAAGATGGAATTCGTGAGGCTTTCGAGGACATAGGTTAGGTTAGGTTAAAGTGGCTGCCATGGATGTTAAGAGACACACTTAGGCCAATCAAAAGCCCATTGTGATACCACATGAATCTAAGAAGGCTCTTCTTCGAAAACTCATTGAAACCAATTAGAGTTCCTTACGAAACGTAGAAGATTAATTATATTAATTTGTTCGAGATCGTTTAGATCATTGTAGAAGTATGAGGAAGCAGAGGAGGTGAAGAACTGTTTCCTCCTCCTCCTCATCCATACAGCTTCTGCAGAAGTCATTTGAAAATACGCCCCGTCGCGCAGCGTGTCTTCCCATTAGACAGTGTCCGGTAATGACACCAATTAAGGAGCTTATATGCATCTGCATCTCATTAAGTCAAAATTTGGCCAAATGTTTTTCGTTGCCTGACAGGTGGTTTTGTTATTCCACCTGATGTTAGTTCTCTTAATAGCATCTTGTTGTAGCAAAAGTTTACATGTAGCGATTGATATACCAACATTAGCCATTTGTGGTTTAATGGGTAATGTTGTACCATGTTTGGCGAGTTCGTCGGCTTTGCAGTTTCCTGGAATGTCTCTATGGCCCGGCGCCCAGTGAAGGTGAATGTTAAAGTGTTGTGCCATCTCCATTAGAGACGATCGACAGTTTTGGACCGTAATCGAGTTTGCAGAGACAGAGTCCAGTGATTTTATAGCTGCCTGACTGTCTGAGAAAATCCGGATATCAGATGTGGATACCACGTTTTCTCTAAGCCAGGACAGGACCTCCTTAATCGCCAAAAGTTCTGCCTGAAACACGCTACAATGATTTGGAAGGCTGAATGAGAGACTTTGTTTTAGTCGTTCGGAGTACACACCTCCACCAACCCCATCTGGTTTTCGATCCATCTGTATAGAAGTGGATTGCCTCGTCTTCCAGGAATGTTTTGTTTTCCCAGAAGGATCGGGAAGGGATAGAAGTTTGAAAATTCCTTTCGAACTGTAGTTGAGGAATGGTGTAGTCTGTGTGCTTTGGAATTGATTCTAAATAATTAAGAATAACAGAGTGGCCAATGTTGTTGTTAGTCCACTGTGAAGAGGCATTCAGGCGGATAGCAGAACTAGCAGCTATTTGTTTGCCGATTATGTCCAGAGGTGTTAGATAGAGTAGGGTGTCTGGTGCCGCAGATGGGGTCGTACGAAGTGATCCGCTTATACTTAGGCATGCTGAGCGTTGCACTTTACTAAGCTTATGGCAGTTCGTTTTTACGTCCAAGGAAGTCCACCATACTGACACACCATAAAGAAGAATCGGTCTGATTACCGATGTGTATAGCCAGTGAGTGATTCTGGGTTGCAAACCCCATTTGCTACCGTAGATTTTCTTATTCTTTCGAGTATGTTGCTCTTCCAATTTAGTTTTCTGTCTAAGATAAGACCCAGATATTTAGTTTCATCTGAAAACTTTAATTGGACACCGTTTATAAAAGGATGGTCGATGTGCGGAATTTTATATTTCCTAGTGAATAGGACCAAATCGGTTTTGTGTGGGTTAACGCCTAAACCACACCGATTCGCCCAAAGTGATAGCTTGTTTAGAGCGTTTTGTAAGAGTTCTTTTAAGGTATTTAGATGCTTTCCTGAAACAGCTATAGCAACGTCATCAGCATAGGCTATCACTCTGAATCCCTCTCTATCCAGACAGGTAAGAATTTCGTTAACTACCAGATTCCAGAGTAGAGGGGAGAGAACACCGCCTTGCGGCGTACCTCTGCTGACAGATCTTCTTGCGGAAAAGCCGCCAAGTTCTGAGTTAATTATTATGCTATTCAGCATTAAATGAATTAACTCTCCAAGCGAACTCTCCACATTCAGAGTTGACAGTGCAGATGTGATTGCAGATGTGTCCACGTTGTTAAAAGCGCCTTTAATATCAAGGAATGCAACCATAGTATACTCTTTATGATGGAGGGAGTATTTGATAGTGCGTACTAAAGTGTGTAGCGCCGTTTCAACCGATTTGCCCTGACAGTAGGCATGTTGAAACATAGACATGAGTCTTGTGTCAATGTTTGCCCTGAGGTGTATATCTACCAGTCTTTCTAATGTCTTAAGAAGGAACGATGATAGACTTATGGGTCTGAGATCTTAAGGGTTAACTTGCGAGCATTTTCCCGCCTTGGGTATGAAAACAACTTTCACTTCTCTCCATACTGAGGGAATATGGACCAGATGCAAGCAGCTATTGAACAATACTTCAAGCATTGGTGTTTTTATGTCTGAGGCTTCTTGGAGTTCAGCTGGAATAATGCCGTCTGGTCCTGCCGATTTGTACGGTTCGAAGGTGTTGATAGCCCATCGCAGTTTATCCCTTGTGATTAGACCTTGTGGAAATGATGTAGTAGTAATTGAGTGCAACTGATTGTTACAGGTTACATTTTGAGAGCTACCAGAAAAGTGAGTGTCTAGTAGCAAGTTAAGAGATTCTTCACTCGAGGACATAGGGCAGTGACTTTGCGATTTGGTTATGGAAAATTTCATGAAAAGGATATGGTCCTGTAAGCGTGGTCGTGGCGGCCATTTGGCCGATGTTGTGTTCCATTATTAACGGCATACCTTCCTCTTTATAATGAAATAAACATCCGCCATTTTTCTTTGAATATCAAAATAACACCTCTTATTGGAAAACCCTTTATAACAAATTGTATCAAAATAAGAAAACTGTTGAACGAAAAAAAAATTGTTTAAGTACCATCGTGGTAAGTTCTAAAAAGTAGGCTTCCAAGTTTGAAAAGCTAAGTGTGCCAATAATTAAGTGCGGCACTGTTTGTATTTTTAGCAGTGTAGCAAACATTTTAAAAATCTAGTTATAATGTAATTAAGTCGAACAATATACGATCGCCCCCATGTACAGTCACTCACACTAAAAGTGGGACACATTAGAAAAAATATGTTGAATAAATTTCAAACGGTAAAAACAGCCAACTATAGAACTATTTAACTATTTATTATTTTTATTGTTAAGAATTCATTCCAAGGTATTATAAAACATTACAAACAAAACAACAAAAGAATTAATCAATGGACCAAAAAAGAAAAACAAGAAGTATCTGCCTTGTTTTACAAAATTTAAACTAGTGATGGGATCATTCGAATGATATAATCGATTATAATCGATTATGGCAATCATTCGAGATCATTCGATTATTGAAATCATTCGAATGATTTCTCAAACCCTGCTACAACTACTACTCTTCAAAATTAAAATCTCAAATGAAAAAAAATCGAATGACGATTATTAGTATTCGAATGACCATTATTATCATTCGAATGCAAATAATCGATTATTAATAATCGAATGAAAAATCATTCGAATGAAAAGAGTACTCGAATGAAAATAGTACTCGAATGAAAAGAATCGATTATTAGTATTCGCATAAAAACAAATCGAATGATGATTATTTTAAGTTTTAATTCGAATGACGATTTTATTTCTAATTGAATTTGCAAATCTTTGGAATGGAATTTTGTTTATGATTTCGGTTACTTTTTTAAAGGCAAACAAAAAATTGTATTTGGAGATTCTTTGCTTTTATTTTTTTTTTTAATCATAGCTTTGGTCTGAAAACTTTTACTATATGTGATTGGTAGAAATTTTTGCGAATTAGTGTTTAAAAAATGATTAGAATACGGAACATTGTTTATAGCTAAGAAGAATAACAGGCTATTTTACAAAATGTTTCTAAAATGAAATTGAACAATAAACCCAGGTCGGTACCTACCATCTGAGAGGGTATTTTCTAAGGCAGGTCTATTGACGAATGACCGTCAATATTATTATAACTGTAAAATAGCTCATTGTGCACTGTAAACTTTAAATTTTTCACCATTTTCATTCGATTTCGTAATTCGAATGATCATTCGAATGAAGATTCAATTATTCAAATCATTCGAATAAAATTTTCTCGATTATTGAAATCATTCGATTATGCCCATCACTAATTTAAGCTCACATTCAAAGTTGGACAGAATTAAATTAAAGAAAAAAGGCTAAATATTTGGTTACACTCCCATTATTTTCGATGGTTAGCTTCAAGGCGCTTTGTCATGCTCTCAACTAATTTTTTACAAAAGGATGGCTCTATGCCTTCCCACTCTTCCATCACAACGGCCTTAAGAGCTTTTAGACTTGAAACTCTTCTTCTGGCTACTCTTTTTTTTAGTTCAGCCCACAAATGTTAAATGACATTTAAATCAGGTGATTGCGCAGGTGTAGCAAGAACTTCTGGGCAGTTGTGAAGTAGCCACATTCGCGCAACCCAAGACTTATGCTTGGGATCATTGTATTGATAGAACACAAAATCATCTTTGATCCCAAGCTTTTCCACACTGTCTTTCAGGTTTGCTTTTAAAATGTCGATATAATATTTTGCGTCCATTTTACCGTTAATAAAATGCAATTTTCCGGTTCCTTCAGCCGACATGCAACCCCATATCATCAAGGAACCACCACCATGTTTGTCAGTTTTCTGTATTTTATTACCGTTGAATGTTTCGCCAGGTTTTCTCCAAACAAATCGTCGTCCATCAAATTGAAAGCTTTGCGAAAGATTCAACTGAAATATTTGACAAGTCATCGAGTTTTTATGAATAAAACAAAGACAAAAACAAGTATCCCACTTAGAGAGTGACTAGTGAAAACAGATACTGTATCCATTTGATATTTTTAGCTTGTTGGCCTATCATATTTTTGTTTGCATTTATTTTGTTCTTAATACCTTGAAACCTTAAAAATTAATAAAAATAAAAGTGCATGTGAAATGTTAGATATTGAATGCTTTTTTGTCAAAAATATTTGTTAAATATATGAGTGTTTTGTATGTTGTCCCACTTTGACTGTGAGTGACTGAAGCATGAACAAGACGACAACAAGAAGAAGAATTTCAAACAAACCCGCTTTTAACTAAACAAGTCAACACTTAAAAAGAAAAAAATAATCCAAAAATCAACGAACTAAATAAAAGAAAAATATTTTTGTTTTTTTTTTTAAATTAAGTCTATATTATTTTGTTATTGCATTGTGTTTATAATTTTTAATAAAAATAAAGAAAACGTTTTTAAATAAAAAATATTCAATATTTATTAAAAAATAAACAAAAAAATTTAAATTTTGATAATATTTTGTATTTTTTGTTCAATTTTTACAATACTACACAAAAACAGAAATAAAAAAAAATTATTTTAATATATAAAATGTGTAAATAAAAATAAATATTTACTAATTATTCAAGAAACTTATAATAATAATAATAAACACATATGTCGCCACTGATTTCCTTTTTAAGGCTATGGACGAAATTCTGATTTCTTCACACTAAAACTTTTTGTTCTTCTTAAATTATAAACTTAGAATTAAAATAAAAGCATTTTACTTTTCTTTTGTTATTACAACAAATCGTGGGAGAGATTTTTATAGTCTTAACTATCATTTCTGGTGTTTAATTAAGTATAAATGTATTATTTATGTATATTCTGTTCAATAATAAAAAACAATATTCTTTTGTTTAAATAATTATCACTGGAATTAATAGGGTTTGAATTTTTGTTTTAACTTTTAAATTTGAATTCCCTTGGAACATGTAAAGCTGCATCTGAATGTCGGCCTCTACATTTAAATATAACAGTCATGAATAATTGTTTTTTGCTTTAAGAAATTATTGCAAATTTGGCGATTTTGTTTTTTTTTTTGTTGTTGTTAAATGTACAGTACAAATACTCTAAACTTATTTTAATATTTTTTTCTTGTAATTTTGTAATTGTTCAATTTTAGGCACGTTTAATTTGTTTTGCATGCAATTTTCAATTCCATATGGAAATAAGAAAAAAAAAACATTTAAATATTTATTTTATTCTAAAAACGAAGGTGGACCATTTATAAATAAAGTGATGACAACAATGACGATGTCACCACACGGCGGCGGGATTTTAATTTTTATGCACGATACCTTAAAGGTGTTTTGAGTTTTTGTCAATGTTCTCCGCGAAGAAGTTCCATGAGTAAATTGAAATCACCACCATCGGGAGATTTAACCGTTAACATCTCTTTACCAAGCTGCAAAAAAAAAATAATGACAATTGGTTAAAAATACAAGTCTCTTAAATTTTCAGGAGTGTTATGAATCATTAATATTTTTGACAGCCGTATAGAGACTGGAGGAAAACGTCAAAAGAGATGACGTCTTGTCTGACGTGGGGGGCAAATAACTCCACTTGGGTCTAAATTTTTTTTTTTTTATAATCAACGCACTCAAGGGATTTTTTCATTACCCTTTATATGCCCAGAGCACAGTGCGAGTATTAGGGAAAGGATAGAGGATGTAAAAGGAGGTGTCGGTGAACATTGGTTTTGAATTCTTGAATATTACAATGACGGGGGAAGACAGAGCGTGGAAGAGAGTTCCACATTCGCGTAGTACGGCTAAAGAACGATTCTCTGTACTTGACAGTACGTCCGAAATTGGGCTCAAGGGCGAACTGATGGGTATTCCTGGAGGCGCGGGTATTACGGCTGAATGTCTTAAGGGGAGGAATGCAACTGGCTATTTCACTAGAGCCTATACCGTTGAAGTATCGGTAAAACAGGGTGAGACATGAGACATTACGCCGATGTTCTAGAGATATAAATTACTCAACGATGGTATTGTCACCAATCATTTTGAATGCTCTTTTTTGGATACTGTCCAGAAGGCTAAAGTACGTCACTGGAGCACCAGCCCAGACGTGAGAATTGTACTCAAGCTTAGGACGTATGTAGGTTTTGTAGATGGTAGCCAGATCAGAAGGAGAACAAAATTTCTTGCTTCGCCTTAAGACACCTAAACATCTTGCGGCATTTTTGGCGACATCGCATATGTGCTCGTTCCACAAGAGGTGGTCAGTGATGCACATGCCGAGAATCTCGAGATGTTCGGTCTCGGCAAAGGCCACTCATGGATAGTGGCAAGGGGGGTATATCTCGCTTCGACGATACAAGACAGCATTGTGTTTTCGAAGCATTAAACTCTACGCGATTTTGTATTCCCCATTGTACAATGCTGTTTAAGTCAGAGTTTAATGAGCTTATCATATTTTGCCGTTGCAGTTCCACATCCGAAGAGGAAGGATGTGAGTCTGGAAACGAATATGAAAAGCTAAGGGTACTATCGTCAGCGAAACAATTTATTGGATTAGAAGTAACAGACAAGAGATCATTAATGAAAATGAGGAAGAGGGTCGGAGACAAAACGGACCCCTGGGGCACACCAGCATTTATATTGTGGGTTTCATACTTGAAACCGTCCAATACAACTTGTAGTGTACGGTTCGAAAGAAAGTTTCTAATCCAACGAAGAAGGGATTCATCGATACCGAAAGCACGCATTTTCGATAAAAGAGCAAGATGCCAGACTTTATCAAATGCCTTTGAAATATCAAGTGCAACAATCTTACTTTCTCCAAAACGATGTAAAGATTTGTTCCACTGTTCGGTGAGATAAACCATCAGATCACCAGTGGACCTGTTGCTGCAAAAGCCGTACTGCCGGTCATTGAGAAGCTTTCGGTCTTCGAGATATTTCCTGAGCTGATAGTTTATCAGCGTTTCCATGACCTTAGAAAGAAGGGACGTAAGTGCAATCGGTCGATAATTGGGGGGAGAAGAAGATTCGCCTTTTTTTGGGATTGGCTGGACAAATGCTGTTTTCCAACTGCTCGGAACGAGCCCAGAAGAATAGGATAGATGGAAAAGCTTACGCAAGGGTTTTGCCAGCGTGGAAGAACACTTCTTCAGAATAATAGCGGGGATACCATCCGGACCAGCGGATTTATGTATGTTGAGATCTTTTAGGACTCTCGCCACATCACGAGTGCGGAAGAAGATTTGTCCCATGGAATCACTGACGCGCTCAATAACTGGAGGAGTCATGACACTCTCTGGCAGCGAAGAGTTGGAGGCGAACTGCCTAGCAAAAAGGTTAGCTTTCGCGAGAGAGCTAACAACTGGAGTGTCATTGTCAACGAGCGTAGGGACCGAGGAAGAAGAAGAATTCTTCATATTTTTTACAAAAGATCAAAAATTTTTACTGCCTTTGGGACATTGCAGAATTTTTTGCCTTAATAGATTTATTCTTTAAAGGCGCGCTAAATATAAAAACATAGCTGTTCCTCTCAAATAAATAAAAAGTTATAATTGATTATCAAGGGGTAAGCCTTGACGTGGCGGAGCGGCTTACGGTAACTACTACTGCGATGCTTAGAGCTATGCGATCGCGCAACTTGTTTTCGCAGCAGGGCCTCCCATGGTCGACAGGTCGAAGCGGAGTAGGCTGTTACTACTAATTACCCCACAACGAAGGAGTGTTCCCACCAAGGCACTTCCCACGAGGGACGGCAGCGGATGAATTTCTTTTTGGAATGAACGGTGGCGTAGTCAGTTCCAGTTAGGTCGAACTACTTGGTGAACACCTTTACGGGCTACTTCGACATATTTGAAGCTCAGGTCGTAAAAGGAGCTGTTTTCCGGCTTTTGTACTTGGAGTCACATCAAGTACCTGGTACTCCAGGTTGGGGGTTGTACGTCGGGGTGACTTCCCGACTATGTAGAAAAAAGTTAGTTGCGAAGCGACAACAGGCCTCGGAAACGGACGGATACACTGATGACGACCCAAGCAAACGTATAAAGGACAACGAATTTCGGATATGCACGTGGAATGTTAGGTCCCTTAATGAACTGCGTGCTGCCGAACAACTAGCGGAGACCCTCAACTGCTACAAAGCAGATATTACCGCTATCCAGGAAATGCGATGGGATGGACCGGGCGAAAAGAAGATGAAAAACTGCGACATCTACTATGGGGATTGCTACCGGGAGCAAAAACAGCGACTCTTTGGATGCGGATTCGTCGTGGGAAGCAGACTCAGGCAAAAAGTCTTGAGCTTCAAATGCGTAAGCGAACGCATCACGACGATCCGAATCAAGGCTAATTTCGGCAACATTAGCTTAATATGCGCGCATGCCCCCACAGAAGAGAAAAAGGACGACACCAAAGACGAATTCTACGAGCTCCTCGACAAAACATATGAGCAATGTCCTAGCTATGACATGAAAATTGTCCTCGGCGATTTTAACGCAAAGCTGGGAAAAGAAGGCATCTTTGGAAGAACAGTCGGAAAGCACAGCCTGCACGACACCACTTCCGACAACGGATTCAGGCTGATCGATTTTGCTGCGGGGCGAAATGTTGTGGTAGCAAGCACCTGGTTCCCACATCTCAACATCCATAAAGGTACATGGAGATCTCCTGATCAATCAACCGTCAACCAGATTGATCACATTGCGATCGACGGGAGGCACTTTTCCAGCATTAAGATGTTCGAACTTTCCGAGGAGCCAACATCGACTTGGACCACTACCTCGTCGTAGCCAAGGCAGTGCTACGAATATCCCGACAACGGCCAAAACAAAGAAATGCTGCAAGAAAATTCGACGTCGGACGGCTACAATCGCAAGAGATCGCCAGATCCTTCTCTGATCGAGTGACAAGTAACCTCTTAAGGAGTCCTATGCCGCCAACATCAAGTATCGAAGACCAGTGGCAACATTGCCAGAATGCAGTTAGAGATGCCGCCTCTAATGTGCTGGGTTTCACACAGCCACCAAAACGAAACCCCTGGTTTGACGAAGAATGCAGGCAGGCCCATGCAGCCAAGCAGGAGGCATACAAAGCGGCGCTGCAAAGAAAGACAAGAGCTGCTCGTGAGCTCTACGAGCAAAAGAGGAGAGAAGAACGCCGGTTTCTCAGGAGAAAAAAGAGAGAGCATGAGAAGCGTCAGATCGAAGATGTTGAGAGAGCTAACAGCAGGAATGAAGTTCGGAGCTTTTATCGGAAGGTAAAACAGCTGGCTCAAGGTCATCGAGCGAGAACCGAAGCCTGCAGAGATCATCAAGGGATCATCATAGTAGAGCCGCAGTCAGTGCTGGGGATTTGGAAAGACCACTTCTGTAGACTGTGTAACGGCTACGACGAACAAAACCCCGCCGTCAGACAGGAGCCTTTTATCATACACGATGACAGCCAACAATTCCGTGAACCCAACCTAGAAGAAGTGAAAACAGCAATATCACGGCTGAAATCCAACAAAGCCGCTGGAGCAGATGGTCTAGCTGCCGAGCTGTTCAAAGCCGCAGGCGACGAGCTAGATAGGAGCATGCACCAAATCATCTGTAAGATATGGTCGGAGGAATGCAAGCCCGATGAATGGAACCTCAGCATTGTTTGCCCGATCCTGAAAAAGGGAGATCCTCTAAACTGCGCCAACTACAGAGGAATCAGTCTGCTTAACATCGCTTACAAGATCCTCTCTGCCGTATTATGTGAACGTCTGAAGCCTTTCGTCAACAATCTGATTGGTCCTTATCAATGTGGCTTCAGGCCTGGAAAGTCTACCATCGACCAAATTTTCACGTTGCGGCAGATCCTGGAAAAAACCTATGAACTCCAAATCGATACCCACCACCTCTTCATCGATTTTAAGGCCGCGTATGACAGCATCTACAGAGACGAACTGTATAAAGCTATGTCTAGCTTTGGCATCCCTGCCAAGCTCGTTCGCTTGTGCAAAATGACGATGGAGAACTCACGCTGCTCTATCAAGGTTGGCAATGAGCTTACGGAATCATTCGACGTCAAAAAAGGATTCAGACAAGGCGATGCACTGTCGTGCGATTTCTTTAACATCGTTCTTGAGAAGATAGTCCAAAACTCCACCGTCAACACTAGAGGCACTATCTTCTATAAATCTGTTCAACTTCTCGCGTACGCCGATGATATTGATATAATGGGAAGAACACAGCGTGATGTCAATGGCGCCTTTGTGAGGATTGAGACAGAAGCGGCAAAAATGGGTTTAGCGGTAAATGAGGGAAAAACGAAGTACATGCTGTCTTCGAGTAAGGACACCCAACATCGACGGCTCGGACAGAACGTCACAATAGACGCATACAACTTCGAGGTAGTTAAGGAGTTTGTCTACCTAGGCTCCGCTATCAACACGGACAATAACACCAGCGCTGAGATAAGACGAAGAATTACTCTTGCTAATCGCTGTTTCTTTGGGCTAAGAAAGCAACTGAGTGCAAAAGCCCTCTCTCGAGCAACTAAGGTAAAACTGTACAACACCCTCATCATCCCTGTCCTGCTGTATGGTGCAGAAGCATGGACCCTAACAAAATCGGATGAATGTGCCTTAGGCTGTTTCGAGAGGAAAATTCTTCGGGTCATCTTTGGCCCCGTGTGCATTGATGGGGAATGGAGAAGGAGATACAACAGCGAACTTTACGGGTTGTACAACGACGTGAACTTAGCCAGAAGGGTCAAGGTCCAGAGACTCAGATGGCTCGGTCATTTAGAGCGCATGGACACCAATGCTCCGGCCCGGAAAGTCTTCGACACTATTCCCGAGGGACGCAGAAGGAGAGGAAGACCGCGACTCAGGTGGCGCACACAAGTGGAAGAGGACCTCAATCAACTTGGAGTGCAAAACTGGAGACAGCTAGCTAGGGACCGAGCTGACTGGCGGAGACTGTTGATTGAGGCCCAAGTCCACAACGGACTGTAGCGCCACCTTAAGTAAGTAAGTAAGTAATTGATTAAAGTTAATAGTCTATTTATTTATCTTCTTTGTTTGTTGAAACAGAAGCACCTAACAAATTCGTAGGTAAGTGCGAGGGGCTAACAACCCCTCCACAGTAAAAAACTTGAACAGTTATGAGAGGATACCAGCGTCGGATAATGACCCCCTTTTATAGTAACCAGACCCGGAACGACAACGGACTATGCACTGAGAGTTTGTACCTGGAATGTAAGAACACTCTACACTCCAGGTGCAACTCAGAAACTTGAATCTGTCCGCTCGCAGTATAAGGCAGACACTACTGCGATCCAGGAAATACAATGGATAGGATCAGGGACAATGAAAAGAAAAAAGTGCGACATTTATTACAGCTGTCATCAAAGAATGCATATTTTTGGATGCGGATTCGTCGTGAGAAATTGGCTTAGATCGAAAGTCATGGATTTCAAGCCAATTAATGATCGCCTGGCTGTGATCCGCATCAAGGCCTACAATCTCAGTATAATATGTGCACACGCCCCTACCGATGATGCTGAGGAGTCTAGCTAGGAAGATTTCTACGACCTCCTGGATAGAGCCTACGGAGCCTGTCCAGAGTACGACGTCAAAATCGTACTCGGAGACATCTTTGGCGGATTAGTTGGAAAGCACAGCCTCCACGAAGTAACAACAGATAACGGCTTCCGACTCATCGATTTTGCTGCAGCTCGTAATACGGTGATAAGTAGCACTAGGTTTCCGAGACGAAAGATCTACACAGCAACCTGGCGATCTCCGGACGGTCGAACCACCAACCAAATCGACCGTGTGCTAATCGGAGCAAGGCACGCATCCAACATCCTAAACGTGCGCACTTTCCGAGGAGCAAATGTCGACTCTGACCACTTTCTGGTAGTGGCTAAGTTTAGAGCTCGAATATCAAACGACAAAAAAACACGTGCGGCCCAAAGAAAGAAGTTCAACATCGGTTGCCTTAGCACCTCGAAGAATGCCAGAGACTACAGTGAGCGCCTCTCCGCCGTCCTCCCAAATACCACAGACGTCAACAACTTGTAGAACCAATATCGCGAAATAATAAAAAATGTAGACGAGGCCACCATAGGTTACCAACCACCCCCGAAAAAGAACCCATGGTATGATGATAAGTGCGCGATATTGAAAAGAGAGACGGAAAATGCACGTGTGCAGATGCTGCAACGGAAAACAAGAGGAGCAAGAGAAGAGTACCGAACAAAAAGGAGAAATGCGACAAAGACCCTGCGAAGGAAAAAAAGAGCAACCGCAGTTTCTCAGTTCAAAGACCTAGAAGAATCTTGGGCCAAAAACAACACCCGGCGTTTCTTTAAAGGGTCGAAGCAATTAGCTTCTGGTTTCACAGGCTTTTCGAAAGAGTGAAGGAAACCTAGTCACCGAAGCACAGGGAATTGTAGATATTTTCAAGCAGCACTTCCAACGGCTGCACAAAATGTCGAACGAGCTAATGACGAAAGAGAAGCAAGACCAGTCAATGAAGACCCAGTCCCAGTCCCCAGCACAGAAGAGGTAGAAAGAGCCATCCAAAAGCTAAAAAATAACAAGTCCGCCGAGTCGGATGGTATAACTGCGGAACTCTTTAAATATGGAGGAGATGTTTTGATGAACCGCATGCACCAGGTCATCACCAAAATGTGGGAGGAAGAATGCATGCCCACTGACTGGTCGATAAGCTCCATATGCCCCATCTACAAAAAAAGGCGATCTGATGATGACATCAAAAACTACCGTGGCATATCCCTGCTTAATGTTGCATACAAAATCCTATCCAACGTACTGTGTGAGCGTCTTAAACCTTTCTGCAACGCAATAATCGGCACGGACCAGTGTGGCTTTAGGCCAGGCAGAACAACGATAGACCAAATATTCACACTGAGACAGATCTTGGAAAAGACCAACGAATTTCAAGTCGAAACCCACCATCTTTTCATCGACTTTAAAGCTGCTTATGATAGCATCCACCGCCAAGAGCTTATGATGGCGTTGTCTGAATTCGGGATCCCGAACAAACTGATCCAGCTGTGCCGCATGACGCTAAACAATACGCAGAGCAGTGTGCAAATGGGTAACAGCTCATCCGAGTTATTTTAAACATGCGCAGGGTTTAGACAAGGAGATGTGTTGTCATATGACTTCTTTAACATAGTCCTGGAGCAGTTAGTGCGCAAGGCAGGTGTGAGCACGGAAAACACTATCTTCAACAAATCCACCCAGCTCCTAGGCTATGCAGACGACATAGACATCATCGGTCGATCCAAGAGAGCGGTGCTTGAGGCCTTCACAGCGATTGAAGAACAGGCGAAACTCGTTGGTCTTGAAGTGAATGAGGACAAAACAAAGTACATGTTATCAACAAACAAAGCAACATCTGCCCACACCGCCTAGTACAAAACGTCACTGTTGGTAGCAGCAATTTCGAGGTAGTTAAGGAGTTCACCTGGCTTGGAACAAACATCAATCCTACAAACGACACCTTAGTGGAAATCCGAAGAAGAATTACCCTAGCGAACCGCTGCTGCTTCGATTTGGCCAAACAACAAAACTCCCCACTCGAAAGACAAAGTGTCTGCTATACAAAACTTTGATTCTACCAGTTTTACTCTACGGCGCCGAGTGCTGGACGATGAGTAAAAAAAGGGGAATTGATACTGGGCACTTTCGAAAGAAAAATTCTTCGACGGATTTTCGGTCCCGTATGCGAAGGTGGCGAATGGAGAAGAAGGTTCAACCGAGAACTGTATGATCTGTAGCAAGATGTGGATGTAGTCCAGAAAGCCAAGAAAAGATGACAACATTGGATCGGCCACATCGAGCGAATGGACGACAACGCTCCAGCCAAGAAAGTCTTTTCATCCCAGCCCCCAGGTTCGAGACGACAAGGAAGACCAAACCTGCGGTACAAGGACCAAGTGACTGCGGATGCCAGAGCGCTTGATTTCGGCGAGAGTGCATGCGAGGGACCGTTCACGATAGAAGACTGCAGTATCTCAGGCTGAGATACTTCATGGATTGTGAGCCGGATAAGTAAGTAAGTCTACGTGCTGTGTTTTTGTTTTCTATGTATATCCTCCTTCTTTGCGTACTTATTGAAATATTAAGAAAGAGTACAAATAAAATTTCAAATTGTATATAAATCGTGCCTTTGTTTGCCCTCCACGTCTGATGAATGACACTTGAAATTTTACAGCTGTCAAAAGGTATAGAGCCCCATTATACGAAAAACAGCTTGATGAACTTGACTTACCTGACACGTCCTCTGTAATTCCGGAATTCTCATTAGTAATTCACCAAATTTCGCTGGCATTTCAGGATAGAAAGCTAACGTATACGTTTGTAGAGATTGTAGGGCTTTTTCTTGACACTCTCGTACTTTGACTCGTTCCGTCAACTCCGATGTGTCTGGATTTAGTAAAAAGAATTCAAATAAATTCAACCTTGTCAAAATGAACATGTTCTGGTTTGTATTTACCTGATTGAAGTAAAATGATAACTTTCATGGCAACATATTCATAGCGATCAACTCGTAATCGTCGTAGATGATCTGTCAGATTGAGCATCCGTTCAATGCACGACTGATGCAAGACAAAAATAAAAACAAAGAAAATGTTTAGTATTTTTTTTTTTGTAGTTTTATACCGACACCAACATCTCAAAACGAAAATAAAATCATTCACTCACTTAGTTACGCGCGAGTGAGTACTCGCTCATTCCCTCAGTTATTGATTGCACTCAGTATCGGTAAGCAATACTGAAAACAATCATTCACAATCAGTCACAACTCCCATTGTACACATATTTCCCTGTTAATATCACAAGCTGAGACTTTGGGGTCTGGTCTCGCAACGTTAGTAGTGCACACATACTTGAGGTGATGCTGCGATATCGCAGCGTCATTTTTGCGGTAAAATGTCGCAAGAGTTTCTTTCTGCGAGCTCGCAGCGTCAAAAAATCGCATTTGCGTCTTCAAGTACATTGTTCTATATTGAGCAGTGCACACATGCGTAATTTTACCGCACATGAAAAATATGGAAGAATTTGTTGTTGGAGTATTTATTGATGATTTTATCTCAACAAAATATTTAATACTCATTTAAAAATACATACAGCCTTATTAAACTATGATTAAACGGTCAACGAAATCGGTCAACGCGTTGACTCTGACGTAAAAATGACGTCACAATCTGTCCCAAGATTGTCACTTCGTGTGATCGGCAACGAAAACTGGTGTCATTGCGTTGACAGGTACGATGACACTCGCGTTGACACACAGTTTTGGGTCAACGCATTGACTATTTTCGATGACGTGTAATCTCTCTGTCAACGTCATTGGGACGCGTTGAGGGAGTTTTAGGATTTTGTGTCATCGCAATGACCGTGTCCCAGCGTTGACGGGGCAGAATTAAATACCGTGTCATCGTCTCAGTTTGACATGATTTGTAGGTACATATATACAAAAAATTGCCCTGATTTTTTTACATCTCTAAAATAATGTCCCGCTACTCCAAGACAGGAGTCACTTCCCCAAGACGAAGCCCAAAAAAAGAAAAACGCGCAACGCAAAAGGAAAATTGCATATGCCTGGGCCAAACAATCCGAAATATCAGCGTTGATTTCAGCTGTCCAAAAGCGATGGGATGGAGGATGCAGTGAGTATAAGCTGGCTCACATAAAATTTGAGTGCTGGATTCAAGTTGCTGAGGAGCTTGGGATCCAAAATGTCGATAGCTTTGAAGCTAGAAATAAATGGAACGCCCTTCGAAGCCTCTTCAAAGCAAATTTAGGCAAGATACGAGCTAGGAGGAAATTCGACGTCAAACGGCTACAATCGCAAGAGATTGCTAGATCCTTTTCCGATCGTGTCTCCGAAAATCTGCTCAGAAGTCCTTTGCTGCCAGCACAAAATATAGAGATCGAGTGGCAGCACTGCCAAGCAGCCATCAGAGATGCCGCCTCTGAAGTACTAGGGTTTACACGGCCACCACAACGAAACCCCTTGATTGACAATGAGTGCCGGCGAGCACTTGCAGCTAAACAAAGAAGGACACGAGCAGCTCGTGACCTCTACGAGCAGAAGAGGAGAGAGGAGCATAAACTTCTCAGAAAGAAAAAAAGGGAGTATGAGAAGCGCGCGATCGAGGAGATAGAGGGATGTCACAACAGGAACGAGGTTCGAAAGTTTTACAAAAAGGTGAAACAATCCTCCAGGGCGTATACACCCGAACCGAAGCCTGTAGAGACCATCATGGGAACATCTTAGTAGAACCGCAGTCAGTGCTGAGGATATGGAAAGACCACTTTTCCAAACTGTATAATGGCGATGACGAGCAAAACTCCGCCAGCAATACAGAACCATTTAATTCTGTGCAGAAGGCCAACAATTCCCCCACCTGACATGGACAAAGTGAAGATAGCGATATCTAAACTCAAGTCGAACAAAACCGCTGGAGCAGACGGGCTAGCCGCCGAACTGTACAAAGCAGCTGGAGATGATTTGGTTAAGAGCATGCACCAGCTCATCTGCAAAATTTGGTCGGAGGAAAGCATGCCCGATGAATGGAAACTCAGCATCGTATGCCCGATCCTCAAAAAAAGAGCCCCCTGAACTGCACCAACTACAGAGGTATAAGTCTCCTTAACATCCTTGTGCAAAGCTCCAACGTCAACACCAGAGGCACAATCTTTCAAAAGTCCGTCCAGCTACTAGGATACGCAGACGACATTGACATAATTGAAAGAACACAGCGTGATGTCAGTGGAGCGTTTGTCAGTCTTGAGACGGAGGCCAGGAAGATGGGTCTAGCGGTCAACGAGGGCAAGACCAAGTTAATGTTGTCAACAAGAAAGAACTACCAACATCGACGTCTTGGAGCAAACGTCAACATAGACAGATTTAACTTCGAGGCAGTTAAGGACTTTGTCTACCTGGGATCCGCTATCAACTCAGACAACAACACCAGCGCTGAAATCAAATGAAGAATCACTCTTGACAATCGCTGCTTCTCGGTCCTCATGTATGGTGCAGAGACATGGACCATGACAACATCCGATGAAAACGCTTTGGGCTGCTTTGAGAGAAAAATTCTTCGAGTGATTTAATGGAGAATGGAGACGAAGATTCAACCAAGAACTGTACGAGCTGTACAGCGACACTGACCTAGCCAGAAAAGTTAAGGTCCAACGACTTAGATCGTTGGGTCATGTTGAGCGAATGGAAAATAATGCTCCGGCTCGTAGAGTCTTCGAATCCAACGACGTCGCAGAATAGGAAGACCGCGACTCAGGTGGAGCACACAGGTGGTAGAGGACCTGAACCAACTTGGCGTGCGAAACTGGAGACAGCTAGCTAGGGACGGAGCTGGGGCTGGAGGTGTTTGTTTGGTTAGGCCCTGGTCCGACCTGGCCTGTAGCGCCACCATAAGTAAGTAAGTACGTCTGCGAAAATAGTTATTTTCTTCTTGTAAGCCTCCATTGCTGAAAGACAAAATCAAACCTGCGGTTATATCCCGCATGTGTGCACCGAATAGTTGCGTCACCGCAGCGATACCACAGCGTCAAAAACTCGTGTATGTGCACCGGGCCTTAACCCTTCTAGTGATATAACTTGGGAAATATATTTACTATGCTTATCTGTATCAAGTCAAAAATTTTGTACAATAGGGCCAGACAAACAGACAAACACAAAAACCTAATGTCTGACCCGAATTCCAAAGCGTAATTTATTCCCCAAACATCGCATCAAAAGCTAGCCCACACCAGGCCAATGAACTTATCAAGCTGAGTTCAATAAAATAACAAGAATCATTCCCAAAGCAAAAACAGAAAAAAAACTATTCGTAACTAATAAATAAATAAATTTAAATAACTAGACAACAAGTCACTGCTTACCTGCAAACCATTCAACTTTGCCTTGGCCAAGTTTATTGACTTGCCTTGTGAGATTTTGATCTCACCCGGTGAATCAATCGATCGGAAGCAACATGAAAATAACAACAGTTCACACCACGAATTTATAAGCAGGCAAATTTGATCATCAATCTGGAAAAAAATGGAATACGGCTCACGGCTTGTGAAAGATCAAAAACAAAAAAAAAAACAAAAACTTACAGAAATATTTTTAAATAGCGGCAGACTTTTGCACCATTTGACAATTTTGAACAATCGATGGTCGGCAACTGTGCACAGGTTCGATATCAAATCGGGATTTGCATTCTCTCCGTTCGATGAGAGACCGGCGCTGGCCAGCAGCGGATTTGCGGCAATATTATCCGCCGCCGATGTTGCTGATGATGACGTTGTCGTCGCAGTTGCAGTCAGTGATGAACACGAAGCCGATAACGGTTGATTCAGTCGTGCCAGTTCGCTTGCATTGTACTGCCAAAGATGTTCGACGTTCATAATCTCCTGCAGCAGGATGGGGATTTCGTGAGTTGAGGGGGAACGTTGGTAATTGGTGTTTCCTGGTGTTGGGGTCGATGTCCCACAACCTGTGCTACTGTCTGGTTGCTCGGTTTTGATAACAAAGCCGTTAATACTCATTCGAGTGGAGCCGCATTGCTGGTTTTGGGATTGCGACTGCGATTGCGATTGCTGATTGGAAGCTGGTTGTTCATTGTTCGGCAATGGACTGAGCATCGAATTAGGCAGTGTGTACGAACACTGGTATGTTGAGCGTCCACCACGTGTTCGATCCTCTCGTATCGCTTCGAGTTTCATTCCTTTCTGTAGGCATTTTTCAAAGCGACACGCTGGACATTTTTTCCGTGTAGAAATCGTCACCGGACATGGTCCGCCCCGTACGCACACGTAGTTCTTACGATTCTGCACAGTTCGCTTGAAGAAGCCTTTGCAGGATTCACACGAGAATATACCATAATGGAAGCCAGAAATCTTATCCCCACAAATGGGACATGGTGAGTTTATAAGCTGCTGCCGGGATATTCCAGCCGACGGGATGGCCTCACTGTCGAACAAAAGCTCCTCGGTCTTTAGACCGGGAGGAGTTGTTCCATTTACCGAGATTGATGTGGATGAGGCAGCTGCGGCCAGCGCAGATGCAGCCGCTGCCACAACAGCGGCTTGTGATAGATTCTGTGGGTCCCCCGACGATGAACAACTAGCAGCACTGCTGCCACTGTCCGAAATGCTCGGACGATACAAAATGGAATGATGAAGAGACGAACCACTGTAGTTTCCATAAACGTTGTGGCGGCCGGCAATGGGGGAGTGCGTCGGACTGAATTCCGAACTGTTGTAGGAGTAGCAACTACTGTGCGAAGCATCGCTGTTGTTGCGACTCAGAGAGGGCGTGTAGGTGGCGTGCCGGGACGTGAGTGGCGATTCACTTGGTGAGCTGTGCGTGTACGCGGAATGAATGGCTGAATCGGGGCTAGGATTTGCTGGCAGCAAATTGGTTGTGGTCCTTGAACGTGCAAGCAGCGGTGAATTGTTGGAACCGGCAGGATCGGCCAGAAGTCCCGGCTCATACTTTAGGTTAATAGGATCACTCTGTGGCGGCTTTCTGTTGGTGCTGATGTAGTGTGACGAGCTGTTTATTTCAAGGCAGATTTGATCGAGTCCTGGCTTCCGGTCTGGATCGGTTTTGATCACTGTCACAGGCGCCACACTTACAAAAGTCGTTTTATCGCAACTAGTCGAATTCTCAGTGTCCATTGGATCTTCGGTGTCGGAGAGCTCACCCTCCCAGGACATTGGCCGTGGACCATTCTTCACAGCTTGGCTGACCGCTCGCCGATTAACCTTAAAATTTTCGATGTGTGACAGCTCGCTCTCCGAATCCGAATCTTCCCGTTTGCTTACCGGAATACGGATGGTTCCATTGCCTTGATTGTAGTACGTCGTTGTGACGATAGACGATGGAATTGTTGTCCTTATAGGGCTGCAACCGCGATCTTCTTCACATTTGATGTTCGTGACCGAGACATTGTTGCGAATGATAGACGTTGTGGAAGATGTTGACGATGTTGTTACCGGTGATGATTGCACGGCAACAATATTGGTGATAGTGCTGCCATGGCTCGCCTTGTAGGCGGTTGTTTCGGTTTTAATTGATGATGACATGGTTTATGTGTTTTGGGTTTTACTAATTTTTTTTTGTTTTAGTTAAGTGTGATGGGCTTATGTGCGCATGAGAAAAGTTTCTACAATGTTTGTGTTGATGAGAAACATGTCCTTTATGGCATTTTGCGCTTCTAGAACATCGAATTCCGTAATTCTGTCAATCGGACGTCAATCGCCATATCTGGAATCAGAAACAAAATTTTTTACTTTATAAAAGGGTACATTTGTGTATTTTTATTCAAGGAGTTCATTCTGTTAAGAGTTCTTCAATTGTTCACGACGTGGTGGATGATTATCAGGATTTGTTTTCTAACGATTTAGGGGGTTATAAAGGACCGCCTATACATCTTTCATTAAACCCAGAAATTTCACCAATTCACCTTCCTGCAAGGAAAATTCCTTTTGCAATTCGATCAAAGGTAGAAGCGGAGATAGACCGCATGGTGGCTCAAGGGGTTCTTGAGCCTGTTGATTATTCAAGGTGAGCTACACCAATTGTTCCAGTGTCAAAACCAAACGGGACCATACGGATATGTGGGGATTATAAGGCAACCTTAAACAAGGCCTTACAACCACATTGTTACCCAATTCCTTCAATGCACGAGCTCATTGCAAACCTTCCAAAGGGGGCTGTTTTCGCGAAATTGGATCTAGCTCAGGCATACCAGCAACTTAGTGTCGATGATGATACTGCTCAAGCTCAAACACATAAAGGCGCATTTAAAGTAAAAAGGCTGCAGTATGGAATATCTTCCGCACCTGGTGAATTTCAAAAATGCATGTCAGGGTTACTAAGTGGAATCGATGGTGTTGTGTGTTATTTGGATGATGTTGTAGTTGTTGGGGAGGATTCAAAAGGTTTGGCAAGTAAACTTCGAGTAGTTTTCGATCGAATACGAGCAGCTTGTCTTAAATTCAGAAAGGAAAAATGCATGTTTGACGTTCCGTCAATTAATTTCTTGGGGTTTCAAATCGATTCCGAAGGAATTCATCCCTTAAAAGAAATGCTCCTTCACCGAAAAATAAAAACGAACTACAAGAATTTTTGGGACTTTTAAATTTTTACCACTCTTTTCTTCGTTCAAAGGCTACATTGGCAGAACCTCTTCATAGACTTTTGGATAAAAGTGCTAGTTGGGAATGGACAAAGAGTCACCAAACAGCTTTTGTAAATCTAAAGAACCTTTTATCTTCAGACAGCGTTCTAATGCCGTTCAATGAGCAACTACCAGTCGTATTGACCTGCGATGCTTCACCCTACGGAGTTGGTTCGGTCTGAGCGCACTTGTTGCCGGATGGATCCGAAAGGCCAGTTTCATATTTCTCAAGGACATTGAAGCCATCAGAGCGCAAGTATGCACAGATTGATATGGATTCGTTGGCGATAGTTGCAGGTATTAACAAATTTCATGATTACTTATATGGAAGACCATTCTTGATATATACGGATCATAAGCCGTTATTGGGCCTATTTTCCCCCTGCAAACCTACACCGAATACACTTTCTGAGCGAATGCTTCGCAACATAATTTTCCTTAGTGCATACAACTACAAGCTTCAACACAAACCAGGCAAGGACATCGCTCATGCTGACGCGTTTAGTCGTTTGCCAGTTGACAGTTCAGGTCATGCTGACAGAGATGAAGAAGAAGTAGTATTGATGATCGATTTACTTGATTCTCCGCTTATACAAGCAAGTGATATTGCTCGTGATACCAAAAAGGACAAAATTTTATCACGTGTTTTACACTGGACAATGAAAGGATGGCCTTCTTCTGTTGATCAAGGGTTTAAAGTCTTTTTCGATAGGACAAATGAGATTTCATCGATAAAAAGCTGTTTAGTATGGGGCCAAAGAGTAATTGTTCCTGAAATTCACCGTTCAAAACTTCTAATTGCACTTCACGCAAACCATCCGGGGATAGTTCGTATGAAGGCGTTGGCCAGGAGTTATGTTTGGTGGCCAAAGATTGATGCTGCCATCGAACAAACAGTTAAACGATGTACAAAAGGGAATTGAATGTTGATAAATTCTACATTGAATTAAAGCCTGAAGCCTTGTGCTTCTTAAGAGATCTTAATCTTGAAGATCCGATTATTAGAACGCACGCTAGGATGCTTTAATCGAAAAACAACGATCGAATTTGGGCCATAGCGGGATTCTCCCACAGGTGATGTGTCATTTTGTACGAACCAAGCAGGTCGTTTGTGTGCAATTATATTTATTTTAAAATCGAGATTGTGAGGCTTGTACGAAACGTATCCTTACAAATAAGGTATCAAAATCACCGTTATTTCATATAGATTAGACATATGGAAATATCAACAACCAGTCTATAGGATTAAAGCTTATATACCAATTTATGTGAAAATGTCTTAATTGGCCATATTAATGAGTTACCGTTATAATTAAAGTATAATAAATTGAAGAGCATGAAATTCTGTATCATGTGTGAAAATTTCACCGTTCTACGTTGAAATCTCTGTTCAATAAAATAGATTCGACGTGGTACTAAAACTTTCACCCCCCCTCGGTTATTTTTTTTTTAAACTTTGAATACCATACTTATTTATGTTTAGTCAAAAGCCATAAACATAAGTTTAAAACTTCTAACCTAATCGACCTCCATACAAACTTTGACCTAACATTTTAACCCCTTGTGACCTTTTCAACCCCTTTTATTGCGTTAAAAAACACCGTGTGCCCTTCTCCAGGTTCTAGTCTGTCTTACTACCAAATTTCATCTAAATCGATCCAGTAGGTTAAAAGTTATTAAGAGTTAAAAAAAGCGTTAGTACCCAATTTTTTATAACGCTTTTTTCAATGATTGATTTTCCTATCCATATTTTTTTCCATACCGGGGTCTATATATGAATCGATTCTAAAGGAGTAAACTCCAATAAACTCCAAAAAATCCTTGACGAAGGATCCACATTGATTTTGCGGTCCCATTCAAATGGAATCTTTTTTTTCTGGTGGTAGATTCCTACTCCAAGTGATTGGAGGTTCATCCAGTATCTTCTACGTCATCTTCATGTGCTATGACTGTTTTACGGCAGCTTTTTGCAACTCATGGCATACCTGATGTCATTGTTTCCGACAATGGCACAGCCTTTACATCTTACGATTTTAACAATTTTTGCGAAAATAATCTCATTAAACATATCTTTTCAACTCCATTTCATCCATCAACAAATGGCCAAGTGGAGCGAATGGTACGCACGACGAAAGAATACCTAAAGAAGTTTCCTACGGGAGAAATTCAATTGCGGTTAGGACGTTTTTTACTGGATCAACATGTTACGCCGAATTCTTCCACTGGGCGTTCTCCTGCGGAGCTACTCTTCAACCGGCAACCTCGCACATATTTTGATAAATTGCATCCTGAATCAATACCTGTCCAAATGAAATGTGCACAACAACAACAATCATTAAAAGAAAACAACTACGACAACGGTGAACCAATTTGGTATCGAAATTATGCAGACGGACCACGATGGGTCCCCGGTCGTATATCAGAGGTTAAGGGTCCAGTTTCGGTTGTAATCGAATCTCAACAAGGTCAAGAAATTCATCGACATGCCAGATCAGGTTCGACGTAGATCTGTTGAAGAAGTCGGTACTGGTACAAATTCTAAAGAAACGACAGAAATGCAAATTCCACCAGCAGTAACTGAGCCAATTATAAACCCACCTGAAGCCAGTACATCAAATAAGGAGCCTGCTAAAGTTAAGACATCTGCAACAACACACATTCAACTTGAGGTCCGGCGATCTGAAAGGCTTCTCGAAAAACCTAATAAACCGAAGTAGTTTCATCTTTGGGCGAAGGAGTGTTACATAGGCACCCTGTTTCCAACTTTAGCAACAGTGACATCGCTGCCAACTTCAGCCTCAACGAAATCACTCATCACTGCCAACTTCAATCATTCCATAATCGACCACGAGGATACGCTCTCAAACATTCTTACACATTCATCCATTTTGTATAAATTAAGTTGAATAAATATAATATTGAATAAAAATACACAAAAATTCTATTGAAAATATTTTTGTAAATCAAAAATGCCACCTAACCTCCCAGACTATAAATTTAATCAATCCCATAAACTAAACCATACATGCACACACAAGTACATACACCCAACAGCGACCGATATAACGATAGTGTCAATAACCCAGCCATGCAATCAAAAATAATAAACTCCGATTCACCAGCTTCGGATTTGACTTTTTACATACGTATGGTATGTAAAGTACATAACATAACCAAACCTACATCGATGACGAAGACGACCCCCAGACAATACACAACCATTTCGTTTTTTTCTCAAAAAGTAATGTACGACTATCTCCCATTCCAGGACGCATCTCTGTCAATCACCCCTAATTTTGTGAATATACACCCCGCCACATTTACCATTCCCTAGTTTGGTATGTTTGTTTCATTGAACCGAAAATATTAGCCTGGCCGCACAGGTTAACAAAAACGCGACGAATGAAACAAAAATACGGAAAACACCCACCGGAATAAATGTATCCAAAAATAAATCTCATCTGCAGCTAGCTGCTCTATCTGCTGCCGCTATAGCAGAAGGAACCGACAAGATGACCCCTAGCAAAAAATCAAAAAATAGTCAATCCCTTGCGATTCAAAGCATCGCACCCTCGCAGTGTTTTGGTTGTTTAATTCTGAGCGCGGCGCGGCGTTACGTGATCAAAAATCCAAAAAGGACGACCTTCAGGCAATGATTGAGTTTGTTCTCAAACGACCTTGCTCGTGCGTCGTCACTCGTCATTTCGTCACATTTCATTTGTTTGTGTTTGTTGAATAGGTATACAAAAGTTTGTAAATGATATTGCGCGATACACAATACCAACACAAACCCACCCTTGATGCTATCTTCAGAATAAAAAAGAAAACAACTACACCACCACACCAATGAATATGTAAAATAATTTTTGAGAGAAAGAGATGGCTTTACTTGCTTTACATTGTGTCTGTGTGGCTTTGTATTTGACTTCAACAAACACAATGAAGTTGTGTAGTCTATGCCTACAGCTAAAAAAATAAAAGAAGGTAAAGGTTGCTTGATTATCTTTAGTGTTTTCCTATTTTTTATATCAGCAATTTGATAGAATGTCTAACAAAAAATATAACAAAAGTGAATGATAAGTTGCAACAAACACAACACGACGCATCACATTCACAGTTGACGAATTAGATGTTGAAAGAGCACAAACAAGTTAACCTAAGCAAACGCCTCCATCCACCACCACGGTTGCCGTTTTGGTAGAATTCTACCAAATTTGGTAGACTTTAATTGCTCTGGTAGGTTGGTAGATTCATGTTTAATTTGGTAGATTTTAATCCTTTCGAATGCAAAAGATTATGAAAATATTAATAAAACTGCCCTAAAACTTTTCAAATTAGAATATTTTAAACAATCAAATGTAAACGTGGTTTTTCATTTTCAATTAAATCTACTGTTGTGTGTAAACCCATTATGCTAAGTTTGTTACTGAACGCAGTATTGCACTCATTTGCATCTTCTATCAAAAATTAAATTCTAATAATTTATCGTTAAATACTAACGTGACATGCTTATAAATACATAAGTACTTAAATACTAACTTAAATCTAAATTTAATTTAAACTGTTATAAAACAATGTTTTCTATTTAAAGCGGCCCCTAGATTTGCAATATTATTGTATAAAATATTGCGAAATATTATTGGCTGATACCCCAGACTACACAATATTTTGTACAATAAATCGATTTGACATTTAACTTCAAGAGACGATGACGCCTGGAAAATTCAAAAACAAATGACAAATTGACAAAATATTGTGCAACCCCACCTACAGACTATACAATATTTTTCATTGTACAATAAATATCAAAAGGGTTTTGATTTTCTTCAATATATTGCACAATGCTTCAATATGAGCCCTAGACTATCAATAATATTGTATAACATCGAATATTGTACAATAATATTGAAAGTCTAGGGGCCGCTTAAGGCTTTTTAAATTGTCATTTGGTGAGTCAATAAGAAAATGAAATTTATTGTATAAGTCAATTAGTTGATTTAGAGGGCTATGTGCACCATAGTTCGATCTGCTAAAAATTTGGTTGTCAAGTAAAATAATAAAATTTTCGAAAAGTTGAATATAACGAATAAATCATGGATAAGTAAGTTTTTAATGGAAATATTATATGTCATAAATTAAAAAGAGAATTTTCTTCAAAAATATTCTGTGGTTACAAGGCAAAACTGCTAAAGTCGACTTTAGACAAAATTGAGCTTTTAATGTCATTAAATTCAGATTGTCCGAATCTATTTTGAAATTTTTTTTAAACTCTGGTTCATAAGAATTAGACATGCTGTTTCCCAAAAACATAACAACTAAAGTTAATTTTGTTCATTTTCCTCAAGAGAAACAACTAAACTCTATCAAAATTGAGCTAAAGTTGACTTAAGACTATACTTTTTTGATAGAATTAAGTCAAGTTTAGTTGTTCTTCCTCGATGATATGATGATGATACAGCTAAAGTCCAGTTTGGCATAGTAAAATTCTGTATTTCTACGACGAAGAACAACTAAACTTAACTTAATTCTATCAAAACTTGGATTCTCTTCAAGGAAAAACAGCTAAAGTGTATAATTTTCTTCCCACGCTTTTCAATATAATGTTTAGTAAAATGTTATATTTTATATTAATTGCGGGTTAAAGCTAGCCCTTAATGATAAAACATGTTTGCCGAACATGCTTGTACGCGCTATTAATTCGTCGTATAGAGGGTGGTTTGCGAACTGTTCGCTGTTGGCAAAAATTTTCGATTTTCTTTTTAAACTAGTTTCAAGCCGATCAAATGCTGCAATAACATTCTATAGCAATTTGTAATTTTGCGCTTTTCATAAAAACTTCAAACATCTCTCCTGAAAAATGTTGAAAATCGATTTTGGCGGTTTTACTTTGAGACCACAGATTAAGTCAGAAAGAAAATAAAAGCCGATGACGAAACTGATTTGGACGTTGCTTTGGAGAAGTCGGCAGAAGAATCAACAACCAAGGCAATAATATCGAGAAAACCGCTTTCCGCCAGCCGGTACGACCTTTTAAAAGTCTATAGTATTATCTATACACAACACATACTTCAAAAGTACATTGAAAATTATATTTTACCTAAAATAAATGTGATGTTTAACTAAATTGACCTTTGGTAGATTTTTCTTTGAATTGGTAGATTTTTGAAAATTTTGTGGTAGAAATTTTTTTCAGAGAACGGCAACCGTGTCCACCACTCCACTGTTAGTCGTTGTAGAAGTTCTCTTCTCTGTCTTCGGTTTGTAGCCTTTGTTGTTACACACCTCGTCCGCCACCCCTTTTTTGGTTTTAGCTATATGGTCGTTGTTTTCTTGAATGGGGACAAGAATGAAGAGGGAGATGATTTTTTATGTGGGAAGGTCAAAATAAATATAGACAAAGAAGTAGGAACAATGGTTGAAAGACGAGTGAGAATTTGTGAGTTTCTTGACACTTTCCTTATTTGAACTGATATTGCAAAATAGTTCAAATTCAGCTGATTTTTTTTTACACTATCAGAAGTCGAAGCGATCTTATAGCAAGCAACACCTAATGACCAATAGTCTTTAACCCAGAAAACTGTGTTAACAGACCGGCTCATCACTTAGAGCAGTCTTACTTGTTAGTAGGCAATCTAAAACAATCTAATAATGTGATAATTGTTGAACTACCGTTATTTTTGAGACATTAAATTTGTCATTGTCATGAATGAAACAACAAATGGCTGAACATTTAAATCTATATACAGGGTGATTCACGAGCGTTGTTCCAAAAAGCAAGAGCGTGTAGGTTGAGTTGAGACAAGAAAAAAATTGTATGGGAGGGGGGTCTATTTCCCCCCGTTTAGCCAGGAGGGGCAATTTTCTGAAAAATTGGCTTATTTTTTAAAAAATAAAAATATTAAAAATCAACGGCTTCGTTTACAACGCCGTGCTATACCTTTCTGGAAAGCCAAAAACTTCTTCTTTCATTTTGTTTTTAAATTAAATTGTTTTAACGAATAGTTTAAAAGATAAAAATTTTCAAACTCAAAATTTTCAAAAAAAAAACACAAAAAAAACGTTTTTGAACTAATTTTTTTCAAAATTTTATGTAATTAAGTACTAATTTTGTTTTAAAACTTCAATGCCGTTGTTAATTTTTAGTCGAAAATAGAAAACTGGATGCAAAAATGTCTTTTCTTTTTTGAGAAATTAAAAAAAAACCAAAACCACTTTTTTCTAAGAAAATAGTTTTTAATTTATTTTTACCTATGTGGACTTTTTGTAAAATTTATTTATGAAACATTAACCTTGCTTTTACTATTTGTTTTGTAATTGGAGTTTTATGAGGACTCAATAAAGTAGAAAAGTATTGGATTTTCAGTGGATTAACCATTTTGTTCATTGAAGTTTTTGGCTTTCCAGAAAGGTATAGCACGGTGTTGTAAACGAAGCCGTTGATTTTTAATATTTTTTTTTTTACAAAATAAGTCAATTTTTCAGAAAATTGCCGCTCCCGGCTAAACGGGTGGAAATAGACCCCCCTCCCAAACGATTTTTTTCTTGTCTCAACTCAGCCTACACGCTCTAGCTTTTTGGCACAACGCTCGTGAATCGCCCTGTATATAAAAGAACAGCCTAATTTTTGTGGTCGTTCGCTAACCGGGCACACTGGTTGACCGATTTTCCTAATTTTTTCTCTAAATGCAAGATGTATTAGGGTAGAGGGTTTAGAAAAAATAAAAAGGTATATTTTTCAAATGCAATGAAATGACAAACGGTGCCAATGTTAAAAAAAAAACATATTTTTTTCACTTCAACAAAATAAAAACAAATCTGATCAAAATCAAATATTAAAAATTATGTTTGTCAAATCTAAAATAATTTAAATTGAAAATTTATTATTTTATGGACGAAGGCGATACATACTACATTTATGTACATAACTGGAAAGAAATAAATTGCTGAAGGTTCAATTTGAGCAAGATCATCATCTTCGGTGGCCAATGGCCAATAAAGTTTCCCATTTTATCTGCGCTACAACCGAGAATCAGTTCAGACCTCCTTCAGAAAGTTGTTCCATGTAGGTACATATGTCCATTGTACATTATATGTATGTACATAACATATACAATATACACACATATTCCGACGCCCGCCATCCAGTTCCGCAGCCTCAGGCTGTAAGCGTCATGGGCTACGCTATCTTTCCAACGCAAATTTGGTCTGCCGCGCTGTCTCCTACTATGAATTCTACCGCAAAAGACTTTCCGGGCCGATTCCTCTTCGCTCATACGAGCTAGGAGTGTCCAACCCACGGGTCTACCAAACTTCTTTTTGTCGTCAAGTCTTCTTCGTGGTAGATTTGATGTATAGATCCGGTATCTTTCTTCCTCACAAACCGGGTCAACTATTCGTCGTAAGGCTTCTTTCGAACGCGTCTATTAGTTCTGAGTGCCTTTGGTTAAGAACGCAAGTATCGGATCTGTGGTATGACTATGGCCTTATACAGGCCAGAAGTAATAGTATTTTTTTTGGATTTAAAGAGCCTTCAAAGACTAAAGTAGGTCTTTCATATTGGCTATTGACTGGGTGAATTTGACCAACCATCTTTTTGTCGGAGTCCATTGAAAATGGCACGCTGTCGATATTTTTCTTCAGGAGATTTGTTTTTAAAGTGAAAACTTTTTTGGTGCATTTACCAAAAATTGCGACTTGCTCATAAATACCAATTGCTTATAAAAGAGGCTCTGCCTGTCCAAACTACTATATCGATTTCAATTAAATTTGTACTGAGGTAATCTGGAACGGGAATAGGCTACTTTTTAAAGCAATAAGAGGGGTTGAAAGTGTTGCAAGGGGTTGAATACTGTTTCAGAGTTTTTATGGATGTTACGTAGTTCTTGATAAGGCTAGAGCTTGAAATGTATGTAATCTATCTATATATACAAATGGATGTGTGTTTGTTTGTTTGTATATCTCTTATAGAATCCGCAATGGCCCAACAAATATTTTTTAAATTTTATGGCAAATATTGTTGTATTCAGTGATGATTTCTGTGAAAAAAAAAATTGGAAAAATCTCATGGAAGAGTGGGAAAACTGGAAAAACCAAAAAAAAAAGTCGGGAATAATATTTTCTTTTGCTTGGGTTTTCGAATGAACAATAAAAAGTTCTTGATGAAAAACTCAGAAAAATCATTGTTTTTTAAAGGGAAAATTGCATATTATTGTAGGTGCATTGGTTTTCAAATGGAAAATTTCAGAATGGGTTTCCAATGGAAAATAGAAAGTACACTGATACTCAAATAGAAAAATGGAAAATGTTTGATTGAGAACTCGGAAAACTCTGCGAGAGCACGAAAATTTAAACCTAAAATCAAGTTTTTGCATGGAATTTACGGTGCATTGGTATGTCCGGTTTGGACCCTTAATCCGCTCAATCCTCAATGCATTTTTATAAAATTTTCATTGTAGATATAGCCTCAGTAAAAAATAAATTTTTGGGAAATCTTACGGAAAAGTCAGCAAAAAAGGGGGATAATCGTAAGCTGTATGGAATTCTGGTTTTTGTGAAATAGTCAAAACAGAGAATTTTTTTAGTTTTTCAAAGAAATTTGCATTTTACTGTGTGCTCAAATGAAAGTAGAATGTTAGTTTACTTAATAGCCTTTTCCCACCGACTTGATTTAGCTTATTTGATTTATAAATCAAGAAAGGCGTTCCCACTGAACTTTTTACTTAATTTAGCTTGACATTTAATTAATCTTGACATAACTTTTGAATTTTTCAATCAAATATATTAATATATGACACAAAATTTGAAATTTGACTGTCAAAAAGAAAAAAAAAATGAATTCAAAATGAATTTTATTCATTACTTGAGCATGAAATCATTCAGCCTGGAATCATCGAGGTGATTTATACCTAATTAAAAAATAAACAAGCTAATAGCCTTTTCCCACCGACTTGTTTTAGCTAAATCACGTTGGTGGGAATAGGCTATAAAGCTTGGAAAAATTCAGAAAATTCTCTTTTTCAATTGAATTCAAGCAAATCACATTGCATTTTAACAATATCAGTGTTACTCATAATTATTATTCTGGAGTTGCTCTGAAGAGTAGCGAGACGAAGTTCGCGGGGTCGGCTAGTATCAAAATAAATAAAGAAAGAATTTTTTTTTTAAGTCGGATGCCAGGTTCACAGAGCCGCCTATACCACCTTATTTCGTAGGACGTTATTTCACGTAACCCACTCTTGCCTACCTACTTTCAAAAAAGTTATAAATAATTCGAAGTGTTTCTTAGCTTCACTTCACATTCTTATTTATTTCAGCCACTACTTACTTATATAAATCACGATTTTAAATTTAAAAAAGAACGAAAAAAAACTAGTTTGTCATTATAACATTATTGTTGTTTATACCAACAATCATGTTCGAACATGTATATTCGTAGACGCACTTGCAATTCAAAATCAATTTAAAATACACAAAAAGTCGCTTGTCTATAATTTAACTATTTTATATGCTCGTACGTCGTACGTCAGGCAACCTAAGAACCGATAGCTTATTTTATGTGACAAGTGGAATTCCATGTTTGTAGCAAAATCAGTAGTCAAACGGTTACTTTATCGATTGAGCAGGGTGATATTGTCTAAACACAGGTAAAAGTTCAATAGGAAAAGAAATGTCAGAACAGAACGGTCATGTGATTTGATAGCAATGCAACAATATACGTCACTTTGACAGCTTTTAATTTTTTGTAAGTGAACGTCGACTCATAAAAATCAATAAATAATAAATGTTCTTTTATTCCCTAAAACTCCTGAAAACTCTTGAAAACTCTTGAAAACTCCTAAATTCTCACACTTTTCTGTTCTTTTACTAAAGATTATTGTAAGTTCTGTCACTTTTGAAGGATAAAAATATTTCCCCTATCTCCCGATTTAACACGCAAACATTTTTTGAGGGAGATTTTGTAAATTCTGTCAAACGATAAGAAATACATATGTACATACAGTGAATTTTTTGACGTTTGATATAATTTCGTGCATTTGCGAGATTTAGGCTGTTAAGTGTTCTTTTCCTTTTTAGGTGGATCACAAAACTTCATCCCCCTCCTGGTAATTTGACAGTTTTTTTTTAAACTCCCGAAAAGGTAAAAGAACGCACCTAATATTGTCAGTCAAAAATCATGGAAAAAGGAAAAATGAACCACCCTGTTAAGATTTTAACAGATAAACATAACTTAAGAAGATTGTGACACTCTTATTAAATATTGTAATTTAAACACCCAATCTAACTCCTTGCAGACATGAAAAAAAAATAAAGCGGAGGGGGATGTGGAAGTCTGCATTAGAAGAAACAAAGAAACCAAAATCAACACCGGCAAAATTAATTTACTGCGCAAGCAAAAACATAAACATAAATCACTCACCGGTCAATTTGAAAGTTGTAGTTTGTGGCAGACTTGGAGACCGCACATTGGCCGCTATTAAAGTAGCTAGCCGCACACTAGATTAAATTAGCAGGACAGTAATTTACCTAACGCCTTTTTGCAACTTTGTTAAACCATTTTAGCAAGCATTTATGTAGATATGAATATAAAAGCAGAAAGATCGTGAAAAAATAGGCAGCTCAGATTTTATTTTAAATAATAGGCGAGGGTAAAAGCCTCCAATTTAATCCAAACACAGTTATTTAATAGTACAGCAAAGAGTTGTGATTCAGCGAGACATCGGCTCCCTCCCCGGAGACTTCTTATAACCGCTTGTAGCCTATCTAAGCTGCTGGTTGAAACTCTTGGCTAGGCCACGATGTAAAGTGACGGACTTTGTACATGTACATTAGGGTGGTCGTAAGCTCTATGGGAAAAAAATTATGTAGGAATTTTGTTGATGGGAACCCTAGAAATTGTGCAGTTTATCGAAATTTTAAGATATACGAAGTTTAGGCGCGATTGGAGCTAACAAGACGGACGCTCAAAGTTTCAAAAAACCATACGATTTTTCGCTGACGAACGAGGTTTCGGAGACATAACTCCGAAACCACTCGAAACTTTCTCATGAAACTGGTCTTAAATGAAAGCTTATGCTATTCTTAATATTTTATATCATGTGCATTTTTATCGTAAATTTTGGACAAGCTTGATATTCCAGAGAAAGAAGCGGCTGTTGTTCACTGGGATGGGAAACTGCTTCCTCAAGTCCTGAGAACAGAGCACAAGGACCGAATTGCTATTCTAATATCTCATTCAGATAAGGACCAACTTCTTGGAATTCCTCTGACAGAGAGCATAAAGGCGTCGAACACAGGGTGATTTAAAGGAGCCTGTACTATTTTAGAACAGCTGTTGGGCAAAGAGCTGCTTTGTTTAGTCTGCCGCCACTACATCCTCGAAGTTTTGCTGAGGGGAGTATTCGACGTGAAGTTAGGATCAACAAAGGGACCTCATGCTGATTTGTTCCTAAGATTTGAAAAAGCGTGGTCAAAAATAGACAGTAAGAAAAAATATCTACCTGATGAAGTTAATGCCGCCATAACCATTGATTTCAACTTTATACTCTTTAAAAACCAGCCCAGAGACGACTATAAAGAGCTCTTGCAGTTGGTGTTGGTGTTTGTTGGAGGACTGGATGGACGGGTGGTGGGTTTTAAGGCTCCAGGTGCTATCAGCCATACCAGATGGATGGCCAAAGCTATCTACTGTTTAAAAATATATCTCTTCCGCGGGCAGTTTAAGCTGACAGATAAAGAAAATTGTTCCTTAGAAGCGCTTTGCATTTTCCTCGTTAGGGTCTACTGCAAGGCTTGGTTCAATGCTCCTAAGGCTCATCTGGCTCCTAAGCAGGATTTGGAAATGTTGCAGAGTCTGTTAGAAGTTAGAGTACGAGAGCATTGACAAAGGAATAGCTGACCGAGGCTTAGCAACATTTTCAAACCATTTGTGGTATTTCAATGTCGAGATGGTTGGCTTCGCCTTCTTTGATCCCACAATCTCTGACGATGAAAAAATGCAAATGGCGGTTAAAAAGTACTTGCGGAAGATGAGATAGAGGGTTCTGTAAATTCCAGGATCATAAACCCTAAGCTCCAAAAAGAGCAGATGGAACAGCTAGTACGAGAAGGGCTCTCTATGTTGATAACTAAAGAAACTAAGCACTTGTTTGACCGGTTCGAGGTCATCCCGGAACTCCTTAAAAAACACCCCTCCACCTGGTCAGAAAATGATAACTTCAAAACTTTTACTCTTATTTTCTCGCTCAGACTAAAAGTTACGATAAAAATGCTTATATATAAAATATTAAGAATAGCATAAGCTTTCATTTAAGACCAGTTTAATGAAAAAGTGTCGAGTGGTTTCGGAGTTATGTCTCCGAATCCTCGTTCGCCAGCGAAAAATCGTGGTTTTTTTAAACTTTGAGTGTCCGTCGGCACGTGTTAACGTGCTCCAATCGTGCTAAAACTTCGTCTATCTTAAAATTTGGATAAACTGCACAATTTCTGGGGTTGCCATCGACGAAATTCCGACATTGAATTTTCACGACCACCCTAATGTACATCTGAAAAGTCATATAATTCAAGATCTAGTAATTGTCGTCGGTCGTCTAGTCGTTGACCATTTAAGAGTTTATGGTTGATCTGGTTACAGTTTTGGTCGGATATAAATGGCTTAAAATTGAACAGGTTAAGAAGACGTGTAATTCATTTTTTTTTTGAGATTTTAAAAACTTTAATCTGTTTCGCACAAAATAATTTGTTTTCGGATTGTGGACTTGTAGAGACTTAAACAAAACAGCTAAAAGTGGACTCTATCGAATCGTTAAAAGAACTAGAACGAGTTTGATACCTGTTGTCATGTCACCCTTACATTACATTTTACATTAAATTTCCCTGGAATAATAACTTTTAACTGACAGTTAAACATCTTCTCTAGACATCATGACATGATTAAATGGCAAACAAAAATCGAATAGCAGCAGCAACTTCCCACGACTCAATCGATACCTAGTTTTAATTAATTCCACTTTTTTTCAAATTTTTTGTTGCGGAATAAATTTTACATACGAAATGAGGTAAATGTCATGAAATCACAGCACGAGCCAGCATAGGTTATACGTTATACCTAGAGAGTAGGAGTTGGGTTAAGAATATCAAAACAATAAACCAAAGACCAAAGAAGAAGTACCAAACAAAGAAGACAAAGCGAAATGGCTTCTTTGTGGAGTTTTCTTTTACTTCGGTCTTTTATTCGATTACATTGGTTCCGTTATAAAGCGATGACATTTGAGTCCAGTGCTCCCTGCTCGTTAACTTATTCATGTTCTTTCTTCTTTGTTGTCTTCTTCGTTCGTATATTGTGTAGAATGTAGTAAGAGAAAAGAAGTTTAGCCGCCATCATTGAAATGTGGTTTGTAAAAAGAAAGAAACATAAGAAGGTTCACAGATGACCACTAAACCGCCAAGTACACAAGCAAGTTTACTCTTGCTTCGACTCCTCGACCAAACGTTCACTCTTCGTTGAGATGTGTCATTATATTTACGGAAGTAAAAGTCTCGTTAGATTGGAGACACTGACAGTTTAACTTGTTTTGTCGTCGGTTTTCAAAAATCTATCATTTTTGTCTAATTTAGCTTAAGCGCCATCAAAAAAAAATACTTAAGACGTCAAAGAATCTTCAACTGCATCGTTTGACACTGTAAACAACTTACTAGTCTCGAATATAACTACACCACAACGGTTCGAATTATGCAATAATAACTATGTATGTAGTCATATTAAATTAATGTCGAGACAAAACACAAAACCTGTTGTGAACTGAACCATTTGCAAGTGTTCACCTTGTAAAAGAGTTGATGCATCGTACCAATGGCGTTCTTGTTCTCAACAAAAAGGCGACCGCCAACGAGCGGCAGTCATAGAAGCGATAAATGTGGTGACTATATACACTACAGATAGACGGTGCGCGGCGACGACGTGAGGTATGGTAAATAAACACCGAGACGTGTACATTGTTGCCACTATTAATGGTACAGCTTGTTTCCAACAACTTAGAATATCTGGTTTAGCAAGTCCATTTTATGTCAGAGCAAGTTTATTAACCCACCGGCATTGAATGAAAACGTATTTATGATGTAAGTCTATCTCAATGTTGTCAATTTTAAATTAAGGAGAGTTGCAACAAAAGTGCATTAATTAATCAGTAAATGTGTCCCAGAACAAATGAAACATAAAAATAGAGTGGCGCGACAGCTCTTGAAGAGCCAAGGCCTAAGTGGCTTACTCTCATCAACAATTCTCTGAGTGCGTGTGAAGAATTGAGGGGACCTACAATTTAACGCCGATTCCGAACGGCAGAGTTGAGAAGCACCTTTTCTTGACAGATTGATACTCTTGGAAGCTTTGTCAGGTCTTCGCAAGAGGCAGTGCCCGTGAAAGATGAAAGAAAAACTTGGCCTGAGTAGGACTCGAACCAACGACGTTCTGCTTAGCAGCCAACGCACTTACCAACTAAGCTACGGGCAACTGAAACATAAGGTCCGTTTTTTTTTTTACTTTTTCGGCAGTTTTTGCACAAATCGAGGAGTGGGAATGAAATTTTGTGATTCTCCCAAAAAGTAAAAGAACGCTTGACAGCCAAAATCTCCCAAATGCACAAAATTATATCAAACGTCAACAAAATTCTAAAGAAGAGAGACCCTCTAAACTGCACCAACTACAGAGGCATCAGCCTTCTAAACATCGCCTATAAGATCTTTCCTGCAGTACTATGTGAACGTCGTTTGTCAACAAAGTGATAGGTCCATATCAGTGTGCCTTTAGACCAGGAAAGTCCACCATCGATCAAATTTTCACATTACGGCAGATCCTTGAATAAACTCGAGGAACTCCAAATAGACACCTACCATCTTTTTATCGATTTTAAGGCCGCTTATGACAGCATCTATAGAGAAGAACTGTATAAAGCCATGTCCAGTTTTGGCATCCCTACAAAACTCATTCGCCTGAGCAGGATGACAATGGAGAACACGCTGCTCCATTAAAGTCGGTAACGACCTCAGCGACGCTTTCGATGTCAAAAAAGGCCTTAGACAAGGTGATGCACTGTCATGCGACTTCGTTAACATCATATTGAAACGAATAGTGTAGAACTCCCACGTCAACACTAGAGGCACTATCTTCCAGAAGTCTGTGCAACTACTCGCGTACACTGATGACATTGATATCATTGGGAGAACGCAACGTGATGTCAACAGTGCTTTTGCGAGTTTACAGACAGAGGCTGAAAAAATGGGTTTAGCGGTCAACGAGGGCAAAACAAAATTTATGCTGTCATCTAGAAAGGACACCCAATACCGACGTCTTGGACAAAACTTCACGATAGACGCATATAATTTCGAGGTAGTTAGGGACTTTGTATACCTTGGCTCCGCTATCAACAAACCAAAATCAATCAATTTAATTTCCAAACCAAGGCATGACATAGCCAGGATTGTCAAAATTGGGTATACCACATAACTCTTTTTGCCGTAGCTTTTGCGAGTTTACAGACAGAGGCTGAAAAAATGGGTTTAGCGGTCAACGAGGGCAAAACAAAATTTATGCTGTCATCTAGAAAGGACACCCAATACCGACGTCTTGGACAAAACTTCACGATAGACGCATATAATTTCGAGGTAGTTAGGGACTTTGTATACCTTGGCTCCGCTATCAACACGGATCGCTGTTTCTTCGGTTTAAGAAAGCAATTGAGTAGTAAAGCCCTCTCCCGAACAACTAAGGTGACGCTCTATAAGACTCTCATCATCCCCGTCCTGCTATATGGTGCAGAAGCATGGACCCTGGCAAAAACGGATGAGAGCGCCCTAGGCCGGTTCGAGAGAAAGGTTCTACGGAAGATCTATGGTCCTGTCTGTAGCGCTACCTTAAGTAAGTAAGTAGTCAACAAAATTCAATGTACTTCTTATGGTTTGACAGATCTTACAAAAACTGCCACAAGAAATTTTTGTGGCTTAAATCGGCAGAATTACAAACTTACAAAAATCGGGAGTAAAAGAACAGAAAAGCGGGAGAATTTGGGAGTTTTCGGCAGTTTTAGGGAGTAAAAGAACAGACCTATAGTAAGAAGCATGTTCTTTTTGCGTGTTGAACGAAATTTCATGAAAGCGTTTAAAAAGAACAATTTCACGCTTCAGACAAATAACCTTCAGAAATCGTTTAAGCGTCATCGCTGTCAAAGATAATAAAAATGTCGCTGCGGCAAAATGTAAACAAAACAAAACCGAATGACAACGAGTATTGAATTTCGCTCTAAGTATGAATAATTGTCCGTGAAATGTCAGCAATATATGGATTACCCTCACTGGGCTTCTTTTAGCACGAAACATTTTCAGAACATTCGAAAAGCTATTAAATACATACACTGTAAATGACAGATCGTAAAATCAACGTAAACACGAATTCGTGTGAATGAATCTTAAACTGAACTCGATGTCTGTCATTTAGTCAATTTGTACCTAAGTCGATTTCAGTTTCATGATTTCTTATTTTTATAATCATAAGTTTGTTTAGACTAAATTGAACCATTTTGAGTGCAAAGGCAAACAACGTTACTCAATAATCTCATGCGAACGTACAGCTTTATTTTTCTTAAGTATACGAAAGTTGTTTAACACATTTTTTTTTTTTTTAAAGCGTTGTGTCAGTCGGTCGATCAGAAGTAACCTTGATATGATCTGGGAACTCGTTTTGACTGCGCCTCTGTTTGATTTCGATTCTTGAGGCACGAGGTTGTTCCAAGATTTTTTGGAGTGGCTTTTTTTCAAAAACAAAAACAAAAAATGCAAAAGAAATAAAATAAACAAAATGCAGATTAAGGAAAAATAATTGAAGTGCTGGCGGTAAGGTTGTTCTTTTGAAAGAGAGACAATCACCCAGTGATAAAATGGAATGCCGTTCAGAATTCACAAATGGCTATCCACTTAGGTCGGTTGTTTGTCGATTGATTGAGGTTTTCAAGTATTTGCCGAGTTTGCTGAATTAAATAACTTTTACAAGGTTAAGCGACTGAAGAATTGGGTGAGAGAATAATTGTTAAATAATTAAGTTTGTAGGTATTGAACCTTTTGCAAGTAGAATTGTTCTGCTCGGTCTTGAAACTTGAAGTTTGGGTACAAAAATACATTAGGTACTGATATGGTAGGTAGCATGGCCATGCAAGAATAAGTCAATAGTAATAAAAGGTCCTATCTTCCACCAAAAATTGGTAAAAGAGGACATGAATCTGCCAAAGATTACCGACCTATAAGCCTTACTTCCTTTCTTCTTAAAACCCTGGAGAGAATCGTAGAATCTCACATAAGGAGTATTCTGAGTAGTTGTCCGCTATCGAACTCGCAACATGCCTACATGAGGGGTACATCTACAGAGACTGCTCTTCATGACGTAGTGAGAACGATAGAAAACACGATTCATTTCAAGGAATATACCCTAGCTACCTTTTTAGACGTAGAAGGAGCTTTCAACAATGTCCTAACTGAATCCATCGCAGAATCACTTGCAGACTTCGGTGTTGAGAACTATACATTACAAGGTGGATAATATCCATGCTAAGTAATAGGAGGATTCAATCAAAGTTAGGATATTCAATGTGTACCAAATATGCCAGCAGAGGAACACCCCAAGGAGGTGTACTGTCTCCTTTTTTATGGCTTTTGGTCATGAACAGCATTCTTGTGAATCTCGAGAGTAGTGGAGTGAAAACGGTTGCGTACGCCGATTATTTGGTCATTCTAGTTTCAGGAAAATTTCCAAGCGTGATCAGTGAAATCACTAGTATGGCTTTGAAGAAAGTAAGCACCTGGGCTACGAGCTGTGGACTAGGTGTTAACAGCAACAAAATCGAGTTGATGCTTTTCACCACCAGAACCACCACCTTTCACTCTACCTCGGTTAAACGGACAAACACTATCACTAGACACCAAATTAAACTGGAAGCTTAACATTGAAGAACGGGTGAGGAAGGCGTGTGTCGCCTTCTACGCCTGCAACAAAACCTTCGGCGAAAAGTGGTGCCTATAGTCAAAAATGATAAAATGGACATACACAGCGGTTGTAAGACCGATACTTGTTTATGGTTCCATTTTTTGGTGGCCCGCTCTCAGCAAAGCTAACTGCTAACATAGTAAACAAGCTTACAAAGGTGCAGAGAAATGCTTGCGTAGGGATATCAGGGGCAATCAGGTCCTATCCAACGGATGCACTTAACGTCATCTTGGACCTTCTCCTGATTGACCTCTTTATTGAATATCAGGTGTCCTGCAGTATCTTGAGACTCAAAGAAATAGGCTGCTGGAAAACTAGATCCTACGGGCACTGCAACCAAACAAGCCTGATACCATCAGACAACCTATCCACAACCACCGATTACTGCATCCCTACCCTAAACACCTCAAAGAAGTTTAGAGTCTTGCTCCCGTCAAGAATCGACTGGGAGGAAGGCGATGTGATGAAAGACTTTGACACAACTATCTTCACGGGAGGTTCGAAGATGGAATGCGGTGTTGGTGCAGGTGAATCTCTTAAGATTTCAAAATTCTATAGACTTCCCGATTTTGCCAGTGTATTCCAGGCAGAATTGTTAGCGATAAGGGAAGCTTGTATTGCCCTTAAAAATATCCGACAGAACTAAAATGTACCTATACTAACAGACAGTCATGCAGCTAAAGTATTAAAGCCATTGATTCAGCTTTATCATCCTCCAAACTGGTCCAGCAATGCAAAGAGGCCCTCAAGGAACTTGATATGAGCGTCACTCTAATCTGGCCATAGGGGCTATGCGGGAAATGAAAAGGCAGATGAGCTAGCTAGGCAAGGATCAGCCCTTCACAACTTATTGGCAGTGAGAGTATATGCTCCTTTTGGAGTTGTGAAGGGCTATATCCTGACCAAATATACATCAGAAGCAAATCATAGGTGGAATAGTTTAACGAGTTGCGTTATATCTATAGGAAAATCTGGCCCGCCTATAACAAACCAAAATCAATCAATTTAATTTCCAAACCAAGGCATGACATAGCCAGGATTGTCAAAATTGGGTATACCACATAACTCTTTTTGCCGTAGCTGTGAGAACCAGGATGAAACAGTCCCACACTTTCTGTGCCATTGTCCGGCCCTGGCTAGGAAAAGAGCACTCTACTTAGGTAAAGAATTCTTCAACGGTATTGAGGAACTCTCAGAATTCAAGATCAAAGATTTGATCTCATACCTCAATAACACAAATTGAGATGAAACGTGTTTAGAAAATTGATAAGAAAACATGTTTTCACATCAAAATTATTCGATATGTAGGGTAACTGCACCAGTCTCCGAAAAGGCCCCAGTGTCCGGACGATTTTGCCTTTATGCGGAATAAAAGAGAAACTAAACACAGAATTTGCAAAAAACAACAAAATATAGAATCAGTATAACATTTTCCACATAAACATACGAAGTTTCAAGCCGATCGAATGTATAATGGAAAAGTTATGGGTGGTTTAAGCAGCAGCCGCTGCTGTTATGCTGTTTTCTTAGGAAAAACATAGTGGCACATGAAGTTTGTTTCAAAGAAAATAAAATGAACTTTCAATAACTAAAGAAATAAGAAAATAATATAGAGTTTTGCGTTTTTAATCGATTTTTTTTTAAGTGGCCGGACACTGGTACAAAAAATAGCGAAAATCTAGTCTCCGGACAGCTCCAAGGTTTTATCTAATTTTTTTTTCAAATTCTTTTTGAAACCCTTAATTTCCTTGTCGAAAGAAGGTACCTACTTATTTAGATCCAGAATAAAAATTTTCCATTATCATCCCTCTGATGGATTAAAAATGAAAAAAAAAAATCTAAAAATTGTATTATCACTTTTATTCTTTGTCCCGCAAACACAACATTTTGAAATCAAATCGAAAATTTGACGGGTACCCTCCAAACATGACATATAGAGACGAAACAAGCCATGATCCTCTAGAACTTTCGAATATGTTTGCTAAGTGCGTATGAAGATTCTTTTTCTATACAAATCATAGCTCAATTGATTAAACAAATACTTCTCAGTTTCCTCACTTGGCTCAGATAAATCTAACAATCTCTGAATCTACTATACAAGACAAAATTCTAAAACTTGACGAAAGCCTTAGTCCAGGCCCTGACGGACTGCCTTCATTTATGCTAAAAAAGTGCGCTAAATATCTTTCGTACCCATTGTGTGTTCTGTTTAACCAATCATTTAATTGTTCCCATTTTCCACTCTTATGGAAATATGCATTTCTAAAACCAACGTATAAAAAGGGTCCCAAGCATCTTATATGCAACTATCGTCCTATAGCTAATCTGTCTGTTATACCAAAATTGTTTGAAGCCATTTTTTGTGATGTTCTTTCCTTTAACTGTTCTTCTGCTTTTTTGTGACAATCAACATGGTTTTGTGAAAAAAGAAAATCGACCGTTACAAATCTACTCGAATTTACAACATATTGTATTGACACTTTCGAAAATAAACAACAAGTTGACTGTGTATTTACAGACTTTAGCAAAGCATTTGACAAACTAAGCCATAAAGTACTTTTAGGGAAATTAGAAAAAATTTGACTAAATGATAAACTAATAGCATGGATATCTTCTTACCTAACAAACAGATATTATTGTGTTGTGTTCAAAAATGACTATTCCAATCCGTTTATCGTCAATTCTGGTGTACCTTAGGATAGCCACCTTGGTCCATTGTTATTTGTTCTGTTTATAAATGATCTCCCATCTATCTTAAGAAATTCTATGACGTTAATATACGCTGATGACGTGAAAATATTTCGAAAAATTAATTCCTTAACGGACTGCGAACTATTGCAAGATGACCTACTTCGTCTATGGGAATGGTGCAATACAAATCGTTTATTGTTAAACATTGATAATTGTAAAACGATGAGTTTTACACGTAAACACAGTATTCTTGACTATAACTATAGGTTAAACTCTTCAAACCTCGAAAAATTGACTCACTTCTCAGACTTAGGTATCATTTTGGACTCAAAACTGTCTTTTACTGACCATTTCAACCACATTGTGAAAAAAGCTAACAAGACACTAGGCCTTATAAAAAGATTTGGCAGGGAATTCCGAGATCCATATCAAAACTCTGTATGTATCGTTTGTCAGATCAGTCCTTGAATACGGTTGTATCGTTTTGGGCCCCTTATTACTCGAATCATATTCATAGATTCGAAGGTGTTCAAAGAAGATTCCTAAGATTTATTTTACGTTTTCTCCCACAGACACATGAATTAGCTTTGCCTTCCTATTCCGTTAGGCAACAACTTAAAGGTCTTCCATCGCTAACTAGTCACCGTAAGTATTTGCAACTCTGCTTTATTGTTGAAATTCTGAATGGATCCATTTCATCTCCATCAGTTTTGTGTCGATTCCACTTTAATGTAAGCCGAAATTACTTCAGAAATCGAGTGCCAATTCGAGCAAATCTTAGCCGATCAAACTATGTTTCTAACAGTCCAATTAACCAGCTAATAAGTAGGTACATATATATAATGAAAATAATTTTCTTTTAAATTCTATTAATCAAAATATCAAATCAGATAGCTTCAAAATACATTTTTTCCCTCACAATTTAAATTCTTAGCTCTTAGTAGGTTCAAAGTTGTCCGGGGACTCTGTTTTGATCGTCCGGAGACTGGTACCGATTTTGTTTTCTTTATATTTCGTCTTAAATAACAATAACTAGGCAACATTTTTTACATTAGTTAGATGCCAAACAATTAAGAAATAATTGTCAATGCAGGCAATGAATTGCTTTATTCTCAAAACTTAAGAGAAAAAAGATATTGAGTTTTTAAGTGGAACTGTCCGGAGACTCCATTTAAGATCGTCCGGAGACTAGAACAAATGTCCGGAGACTCCAGAAAATCACCTTGTTTTAGAATTCATCCTATTAAATCAATATTTAAAGTTACTTTCAATTCATTCGTACACCAAACTACTGAGGAATATCTATGCTCTTAGCAAAATATTCAGATTTGAATTAAACACTAGAGCTCTTGATACTCGGGTACCCGATCCATGGACCGGGTACCCGGGTACCCGATGATTTCGGGAATTACCCGGGTACCCGAGTATCCGGGTATTTGCATGGTTCGGGTACCCGGGCACCCGGGTATTTGAAACATAACGATCGTGTTTCCGAGTACCCGGGTACCCGGGTACTCGGTACGCTTACGCGATGAAGCTAAAGTTGTTTGAAAAAAAGAATGCGTTTATGAAGGAAGTTTCTAATAACATTTTGCATTATTTGTTCTCGGTTAATAAAAATAATGATGGTGGTTAATTAATTGTCTATTTCAATTGCAAGGAATTGCAAGTTGGAGGTGGATTATTATGAATATGTAGTTTATTATTGTAATTAGATTAGATACTCTTAGGATGGATTTCGCTAGTGCTTATAGCAATAGTTTTTTGTGCTGTTTTTTTTTTTCATTCATTCATTAAAAAATGTCATTGGTTATGATTTTATTAGGGGTTGAAAAGATATAAAACCGATTTTGTGCGTCGTCGTCGTCGTCGTAGTCGTAGGTAGTCGTAAATAAAGAAGAAAGAAAGCTGTTGGCAAGTGTTTGTTGATTTATTGTTGTTGCAAGATGGTACGAAAAAGAAATGCAAGTTGTTTTTGGATAATGATAGTTGAAAGGGATGATTTTATTATGTTGGTTAATCACTGTCCTGGTACCTGGTATAATGTATGAGTGGAGTTTGCGATCAGTTTTGTGTTATTTTATTCTCAATTTACCTACATTGTGCGTTACCATTCATCGTGATTGTTAAAAATGCTCTGGTTTCTACGAGTGGGTCATGTAGAGAAACCCAAACATTAATGAAATTTTTATGACATGCAAAAACCCAAATTAAAAATCCTGCAACTGAGGTCAGTCTTTACTTTTATCGTAGAGATCCTACAAACACTTGCCAACAGATTTTTGTCTTCTTTATTGACCTGTGGCTAAGAAAAAGACCAATCATAAACAGATGAACGACGACAACATACAAAATCGGTTATCTCAATTTTCAACCCCTAATAAAATTATAATCCATCTAATATTTTCTACCAAATGTCATTTTTTATGAAAAAAAAAAAACAAACGCACCAACTACCTGTTCTTTTTATTTTGTTTTTGTAATTATCTTTCAAATTTTACGTGGTGACAATCATAGTAATTTTTTATTTGTTTCCTCAGAATCTCAAAATTGAGAATAAAATAACACAAAACTGATCGCAAACTCCACTCATACATTATACCAGGTACCAGGACAGTGATTAACCAACATAATAAAATCATCCCTTTCAACTATCATTATCCAAAAACAACTTGCATTTCTTTTTCGTACCATCTTGCAACAACAATAAATCAACAAACAGTTGCCAACAGCTTTCTTTCTTCTTTATTTACGACTACCTACGACTACGACGACGACGACGACGCACAAAATCGGTTTTATATCTTTTCAACCCCTAATAAAATCATAACCAATGACATTTTTTAATGAATGAATGAAAAAAAAACAGCACAAAAAACTATTGCTATAAGCACTAGCGAAATCCATCCTAAGAGTATCTAATCTAATGACAATAATAAACTACATATTCATAATAATCCACCTCCAACTTGCAATTCCTTGCAATTGAAATAGACAATTAATTAACCACCATCATTATTTTTACTAACCGAGAACAAATAATGCAATATTTTTATAAGAAACTTCCTTCATAAACGCATCCATTTGTTCAAACAACTTTAGCTTCATCGCGTAAGCGTACCGAGTACCCGGGTACCCGGGTACTCGGATACACGATCGTTATGTTTCAAATACCCGGGTACCCGGGTACCCGAACCATGCAAATACCCGGGTATCCGGGTACCCGGGTAATATTGAATACCTCGGGTTCCCGGGTACCCGGGTATTATTTCGAGTACCCGGTCAGAGTCAAGAGCACTATTAAACACTAATAGGGGAGTCAATGAAGCGAAAAATACTGCCTGTCCTGACAATTTTTTTACTGCGAACCGATTTGCATGAAATTTTGGAATTAGGCTCATCTTACCCTTAACTTTAAAAGTGAAAATGATTTGAATTGCGGAACCACCCTGGGGGTGGCTGCCACCCCTTCTCGGGGGTGAATTTTTTTTTTCAAAATAACCTCGGATATCGATAGAAGGCCTAATTTTAAGCAAAAAATCTTCTATATAGAGTTTTCCAAAAAAATCCAATACTTTTCAAGTTATTGGCAATTGAAAATTCGCAATAATAACACTCCGAAATTTTCAGTTACTAAGTAGAAAAAAAATATGATAAGTTTTTAGACCATAACTCCTTCAATTTTCATGCTATCACAATTTATAAAAAACCATTGTAAAGGTATTTAAGAGAGCTACAACATCCTTCATTGCAATATATAGTAAAAAAAAAATTTCAAAACGGTGAAGGGTTAAAGGGCTTAAGAGAGGCTGTGATTGCGCTGTCACGCGCTCTTTAAACAATCATATCTCCGTCAATTTTTGTTTGACAGAAAAAAAAAACAAGTTGTTAGTCAGAAAAACACCTAAATTTTTAATCATAACACTTTTAAACGTATCTGTCGTCATTTTTGAGATATTATGAAAAAAAAGTGTTTTTTTTTTAATTTGAAATTTTGCTTTTTTTTTTTAATCGTGAGTTTTTTAAAAAAATATGTGTCCTGGAGCAGCCAAACTGATACTATCTATCAAACTCTTCATGATAAAGTTAATTCTAGGCGGAATACAATTAACTTTAATTTTGGTGGAAATGGCACTTATGAAACCCATTGATTTGAAAGAAAAAAAACATTAGATGCTCCCCTTATTTGCAATACAGCTCACTTATCTTACGTGCAAAAGACTTTTAATAGTGCTCATCTTAAAGCTTATTTCAAGCACTATGAAACCCTTTTGTATTAGAATGCATAAAATGCATATGCTCGCCGCTAGATGGCATTGACCATATCGATTAAATTTCAGACAAAGTAAAAAACGGCTTTGATCTTTAATATCTAGCTTAATACTGCACTTAGAATACTTTATAAAACACCAAATTGTTCATTGTCTTACCTGCTACAGTTTTGGTCTCAATAAAATTTTCGATAAAACGTATATTTTTGGAGATATTTGCAAAAAAAAACGATGAAAAACGTGAAAAAATTTCGAATTTTCAATTGCCAATAACTTGAAAAGTATTGGATTTTTTGGAAAACTTTCTAGTAGATTTTTTGCTTAAAATCAGGCCTTCTATCGATATCCGAGGTTATTTTGAAGAAAAAAAAATTCACCCCCGAGAAGGGGTGGCAACCACCCCCAGGGTGGTACCGCAGTTCAAATCATTTGCACTTTTGAAGTTAAGGGTAAGACGAGCCTAATTCCAAAATTTCATGCAAATCGGTTCACAGTAAAAAAATTATCACCTAAATTGCTTCATTGACTCCCCAATAATAGAAATAAGAATAACGATAAATATTTACATTGAAAGTCAAGAAAGTCCGGAGACTGGTACCGGTACCCTATGTTTGATGCAGAAACACGTCTTGTTTAGACAAACTTAGCTCAACTATTTCTGAATTTCTTTATTGTGGGTGGAAAAACTGAAGAAGAATCAGCAATTCTCGTTAAGTTGTCTCAAGTGATTTCAAATTTTCCGTTACTATTTAAAATAAATAAATAGAGTGGCGCTACAGCTCTTGGAGAGCCAAGGCCTAAGTGACTTACTCTCATCAACAATTCTCTGAGTGCGTGTGAAGAATTGAGGGGACCTACAATTTAACGCCGATTCCGAACGGCAGAGTTGAGAAGCACTTTTTCATGACAGATTGATACTCTTGGAAGATTTGTCAGGTCTTCGCAAGAGCAGTACCCGTGAAAGATGAAATAAAAACTTGGCCTGAGTAGGACTCAAACCAACGACGTTCTGCTTAGCAGCCAAGGCACTTACCAACTAAGCTACGGGCAACTGCAACCGTTACTATTTAAAACCGTAAAATGTATCTCTTTTTCGAATAGGTTTTCATAAACTAAAATAGTTCAATTGAAAAAAAAAATAATAAAAGCCATTGACCAATTCTACAAAAACAACTATTCTTTCTTTCAACACTCACATTAGCTTTCTTTCATTTTTTTCTATTTCTCACTTTGGTTTTGTTTTTTTTTTCCGGCAAGGTCATCACCGAGACAAAGTCAATGGCCGTGAGTAACCTCTTGCTACTTTATTCTCCTCCTGTGTTTTGTATTTCTTTTATTTTTCGTTATTTTCTCGATTCTATTTTCCTACCATGTTGATTTTTGTTCGCTTTAACAACACTACACTGCTCGTTGCTGTGCCATCAATCTAAACTATCAAATCAAGCTATCATCGTCATCGTTTTCACATCCATTTTCTTTGCTCCCAATCTCTTCTCTCGCTCTTTGTCAACAATATATTCGCTTCCAGCAGCGTAACAAACAAAAGTACAACTGATGAAGAAGAGTGTTTGAATTTTGAAAGCATGTTTTAGGTTTGCGTTTGCGTTGTTCCACTAATGCCACAGGAGAAAGAATCAATGAGTGCTAGCGCAGCATGAATCAAAGGGACAAAATAGAAAGCAACATTGTTGTACTTCAACTCTTTCTCTTGGTACTGAATCATTGGAAGGGAAGTTGAGGAAACTCGTATCACTAGATAATAGATGAAAAAAAAAATAAAAATAAATAATTTTTCTTCTTTTTTTTACGTTACTTATTCACGCTAATGTAAATGAGAAACACTAGAAAACGTGGCCGTCGCACCGGTCACAATAATAGATATCTGACTGATTCACAGTGGATCACTTGATGTCAAGTGAAACAGCAAAAGAGTTGTAAACAAGTACACGGAGTATGTTTATTTTAAACTATAGTTTTCGATACATAACCCCACTGTAAACTGTATCCAAGCTAGCAAAACCACGGGCGCGTTAATTTTGCCGGCATCAGCTTTTTTGTTTGAATTTTTGTGTTAGATACATAGATCATTCAACACGTTGATGTTCTCTTTTGTTTAATGAGTGAAGCCTATTCTATTATTTTCAATTTTATTTTTGAAACAGTTAGATATGAATTCAACAATTTATTTAAATGTTTTTTTTTTTGATTAGCAGTATTAGCAGAAAAAAACGGCATTGAACTATGGCTGATGTGAAGTACCTTAGTCTATTTTCCAAAAGAATTATTCTTGCTGTCCTTCCATTGTTTTTACTTGCGACATAGGTATACAATGTATACAGCCTTGGCCAAAAGTATTGAGCACCCTATAAAAATCGTGTTTTTATGCATTTAAGATAAAAATAACAAAAGAAATTGTCCATAGAATTACTCAACAGGTCTAGATTAGGTTGGGTTAGGTTGGAGTGGCTGTCTAGATGTTATTGACTCACTTAGACCTCAAAGGTCCATTGTGAGAGTAATGAACTTAAACAAACCATTTTGTGCTTTTAATGAAGTTAGAGAGACATTTTGTGTCGTTCGTTGCCAGATCGGATTAACGAGATAGTTATTTCTTCTATTGGAGAGTGCCGGACATGTACACAGGTCTATGCTTGGCCATATTTGATTGGTTGCTAGGCATATGGTACCCTGTGACCATCTAGCATTTATTGATTCTAGAGCATATTGTTTGAGAAGATATTTGCATGTAGCAAGTGGTGTTCCTATTTTATGTCTTTGTCTAACAGTAGGCAGAAGTGTTCGGTTTTTGGCGAGCTCATCGGCTTTGCAATTTCCCGGGATGTCTCTGTCCCCCGGCACACAAATGAGGTGAATGTTAAACTGTTTCTCCATCATCTCATTCAGAGATGATCGACAGTCGTGGACTATTTGAGAGTTTGTGGAGACATACGCGAGAGATTTGAGAGCGGCTTGGTTGGCCGAGAAGATTCGCATATCCTTGCAAGATATAACATTTTCTCTGAGCAAGGATAGTGCCTCTTTAATCGCCATTACTTCTGCCTGGAACACACTTCATTGATTGGGAAGTCTATCTGATAGACTGAGATTCAGTTGTTTCGAATAGATACCACTTCCAACGCCGTAATCGGTCTTTGAACCGTCTGTATAGAAATGTACCGTACTGTCTTCCAGGGGTCTCTCTTCTTCCCAAGAAGATCTTGAAGGGATTGAAACTTGGAAGTTATTATCGAATACCATTTTTGGGGTGGTAGAGTCTAAGTGATCTGGGATAGATCTGAATTTGTCTAAGATAGTAGTGTGACCAGTGTTGTTACTGATCCATTGAGAGGTGGCTCTAAGCCTCACGCTTGAGTTGGCTGCCACCATTTTGGAGAAGATGTCAAGAGGTGTTAGGTTTTAAAGCACTTCCAAGGCTGCTGTTGGTGTTGAGCGAAGTGCTCTTGTGATGCACATACCTGCTGACCGCTGGACTTTGATGAGTTTATTCAGATTTACCATCTTGTCCAGTGCGGTCCACAATACGACAACTCCTTAAATGAGTATCGGTCTGATTACCGAAGTGTATAGCCAGTGGGTTATTTTTGGGGAGAAGCCCCATTTTGAACCTATGGCTTTTTTACAAGTAAAAAGCGCTACAGTAGCCTTTTTTACTCTTTCATCAATATTTGCCTTCCAATTTAGTTTTTTGTCTAAAATGAGGCCTAAATATTTGGCTTGGTCGGAAAAGCTTAATGGTATTCCGTTAATCTTGGGTGGGTAAATCTGAGGAATTTTGTACCTTCTCGTAAAGAGTACTAGTTCTGTTTTATGTGGATTGACGTCCAAGCCACACTGCTTAGCCCAATTTGTCAGCCTGTTTAAGGCATTTTGTAGGAGTTCCGAGAGATCTTGAGGATGTTTCCCAGATACAGATATTGCAATGTGTCGTCAGCATAGACCCTTTGTTTCCATTGATGTTATAGAAGCTCGTTTACTACCATGTTCCATAAAAGAGGTGAAAGGACCCCACCTTGGGGGGTACCTCGATTCACCAATCTGGTGGTAGTAAAACTTCTCATGCTGGAAGTTAGCAACAGGTCTACACAAACTAAAAAAAAAAACTAGACTTGCCCGTTATTTTACGTTAATTTTGTTTTTTCTTACAAATACGAAATAAAGTTTTTACTAAGACTTTAAAAGTCGTTTGCTTTTAAGAGTCTATCTTTTCGACCGTTGCATTTTTTTGTGCTTCAATTTTGATTTTTGATAAAACCTTTGCGAAATGGTAAAAAAAACCAACTAAGTGTTGATAAACGTGCCCAAATACAGATTCTTAATCAGCAAGGTAAATCTCAGGTAGAGATTTCCAAAACATTGAACTGTTCGGCCGGTCAGTGCAATATTGTATATCAGACGCTTTGTTGAAACTGGTCCCCATAAGAATAGGCCAAGATCGAGTCGAAAACGATTGACAACAAAGCGCGTGGATAGAAATTTGATCGAAACTCATTAAAAAATCGGAAGGAAAACTCATCAAAGCTGGCTAGTGAGTTTTCAGTGGCGTTAAAGAAGTCTATTTCTGCTCGAACGACCAGACGAAGAAGCTGCTTTAAAAGGTTATAAGGCCAGGAAAAAACCATTACTCTCACCAAAAAACCAAAAAGCCAGACTTGAATGGGCAAAAAGTACCAAAATTGGACAGGGGAAGATTGGTCAAATATTGTTTGGTCAAACGAATCAAACTTTGAGGTAAATTAGTTTTGGCGATAATCTAACGATTAGCATCATTCACTTCGTAAAAAAAAAAACACTTTTAAAAACCGCTGATTTTGTTCTACGTTCAGATTTTAGGTAACCCTGGCGTGACTTTTGTTTGGCGACCGGGCGACGAATCGGTGAAGAATTTAGTCCGGAGTGAGTGGGGTGGAAAGCGTTATGATTTGGGGATGCATGAGTTTCTTAGGAGTGGGGGAAATGTTCGTGTGCGAGGGTCGTATGGGCTCTTCGAAGTACTGGAAACTGCACTTTTTCCCTCATTTTTCAAACTATTGGTGAAACAAATCTTGACGGAGATTCCAGAAAGATAACGCACCTTGTCACAAAGCTGCAAAAACAATGGCTTGGTTAAGAGAAAATTCCGTTGAGCTTCTTGATTGGTCTGCCCAGTCCTGGGGATTTAAACCCAATTGAACATCCTTGGGGTTTACATTACATTACATTTCACAGTACTTCGCACATAAATGTTACGAACTACAGACACATAGCAGAACTGGTGACTGAGACCATCGGCTGGGACAGAACAAGACATACAACAGAGAGAGACAGATAGACACATAGAAAGAAAGCACACATAACAGAAACCTACGTGGTTCAGAGGAGGAGACTTAGATTTGTATTGTCTCATGTTATCGCACAGGTGGCCTCAGATAAGCTGGCGAATCCTTGGGGTTTATTAAAGCGCAAGAAAAGGCAGCATAAAATTTCAAGCAAAGAACACCTAAAGCACCATCTACGGAACGAATGGAAAGGCTTTATCTGCAGAGGAGTGTAATCATCTTGTGCGTTCTTTACCGAAAAGAATTGCTGCCGTCATTAAGGCGAAAGGTGGCTTGAGCTTAATTTAATAAAAACCATTATTCTTCCATACAAAATAGTGATGGGTCAACTCGCTTTGTTTTTTTTTCAACTCGAGTTATCTAACTCGGTTTGCCAACTCGAGTTGAACGGTCCAACTCGGTTTACCTATTCGGTTCGCCAACTCGGTTTGCCAACTCGGTTTGCAACTCGGTTTGCCAACTCGGTTAGCAACTCGGTTTGCCAACTCGGTTTGCCAACTCGGTTTGCAACTCGGTTTGCCAACTCGGTTTGCCAACTCGGCTTGCAACTCGGTTTGCCAATTCGGTTTGCCAACTCGGTTCACCAACTCGGTTCACCAACTCGGCACTCGATAAAAAAAAACCAGTTAACTTGTTTCCAATTTTGTAAGGGTTTTTTATTTTTTTTAATTTTTCCATTTTTTATGAGTTTTCTAGAGCGATTTTCGGGGCAATCCGGTAACATTTGGAACGAAATATCCCTCTACTGATCTAGATTTGTACCTTATCTCTCTATTGAGCCATTAACATTCAAATTTCATCACCGGATGGCAGAAATTTCGGCGGATTAAAAACCTAGTATTTCCGGTTTTCTAGAGCGGTTTTCGGGGCAATCCGGTAACATTAAGAACGAATTATCCCTCTACTGATCTAGATTCGTACCTTATCTCTCTATTGAGCCATTAACATTCAAATTTCATCACCGGATGGCAGAGATTTCGGCGGATTAAAAACCTAGTATTTCCGGTTTTTTTAAATGTTCTCTAGAGCGATTTTCGGGGCAATCCGGTATTATTTAGAACGAAATATCTCTCAACTGATCTAGATTCGTACCTTATCTCTCTATTAAGCCATTAACATTCAAATTCCATCAGCGGATGGCAGAGATTTTGACGGATTAAAAACCTCATTTTTTCCGCTTTTTAAGTGTCTTCTAGATCGATTTTCAGGGGAATCCGAGTTGGAAAACCGAGTTGGCAAACCGAGTCGGCAAACCGAGTTGCAACTCGGTTTGCAAAAAAAACAACTCGAGTTAACTCGGTTTGCAAAATTTACGGTTCGGCACATCACTAATACAAAATACTAAAAGTTTGTTTTAATCAAGTGGTTTAAAAAATATAAAAAGATTTCAAGGGTGTACTTTTGGCCAAGGCTGTATGTCATTGTTCGACTTAAAACACAAATAGACTACACTTAAGTGAGTATATACGTTGGACATTTACCTGTTAATACTACTCATGTTCTTTAAGGGTCAGTTGTTTAATCGAGGGTCAAATCTGAACCACAGATAAGCGGAAAAAAAATATAATCGATTACACCGATACAGTATTAGTTCAGAAAACTGTCATACTGCTATAGAAGTAAACAAAAAATCTTCATGTTTGTTAAATTTTACTTTAGTTGATCCGTGGTTCAGTGTTAAACCTCGATTGTACAAATGACAAATGGTTTAAAAAGCTGTTAACAAAATGTGATGATCCACTCTAACTCACCAACTTCCGTTTGAGAGTAAGTTATGCACTGGTTGATTTAACTGTTTACAATTAACAAAACAACTTTCAACAGCGATAACAACACTATTTATTCACTTATCTTTCAACTTTTTCAAATGAACACAACACCTATCTACATCTAAGCTCTATGTGTGTTCTATGTATCTATTCATGCTTTGAAGGACGTTTAAGCAGCAACTTGTTGATTACAATAACAAAATGGGTGTGCAAAATTCCGAAAAAAAAACAAAAAAGAGATAAAATTCTTTGCAATTTGAAGCGCGGTGGTTTTTATTATTAGAATTAATTCCACACTTTTGAGAGCTTCCCGTGCAAAAGGAACAAAGAACATAAATACAATATTTGGAACAAAACAGGGACAAAAGCAAGCAAAATCCAATCATACTCAATGTCCCTATTTGCTTGTGTTAGACTACACGGAAAATAAGAGCACCTTGATCCTGATATCGGTCCCGAATCAGACGTTTTTGTATTTTGTATAATTCTTCTAAGAACATATAAAGAAAACGAACCGAAAACAGACTGTGTAAAAACACCAAACAAAGAAAAAACGACACACAAGAGAAGATGAAATTGGAGCCTCTGAAGATCCGCGTGGCTTCTTTTTGTTCAATAGAACCATCGAGGTACGAAAACAACGGCCAAATGATCATGGTTTTCTGCAAAACCAAAGAACAAACGCCATCGTAGCATGGCTTACCATCAGTTCAGAGACCAACTGAAACAAACTACATACGACCGGCTCTAAACGCGGTGGCAAGCGTTAAAGGGAACGGAACCTATAGACAGCTCCAACAAGCAACAACCAACGCTCTATCAAGGTGAAGTCTTTATATATACTTATGCCTGGCTTGCCTGCGACGACGATGAGAGTCACCGACCGGGTCCGACATCCACGAGCATGGCGGATTGGATTTAGTCAGAGAACAGAGTCACCTCTACTCTAAACACAACATACAGCAGCTTTTATTCTCGATTGTATAAACTGCTAACCAGGCCAAACGTAATATGTGTGTGCGAATCGAACCGCATATGACGCCCGCCTTCGCCTTTGCCTTCGACATCGACTCCACTTTGCCAAGCCAAAGCCAATGGACTTCGTTCAACCATTACGTTGTCTTGTCGTCACCTGAAGACGCAATTTCATATCGGCAATTATTGCCAACTGCGTTTTTTTTTTAGACTATAATTTTTGCTTAGCTTTTGAAACGTTTTTGTCAAAAAGGCAGATGCAGGGCAGGAACAATTTTGTCAATTGATTAATCACTGTCTTAAATTAATAGATGAAGAGTCTAAACTTTAAGGGTTATTTTGTTTATACTTTGATAGTTCGTGTGCGGGGTTCGAAATAAACCTTTAAAAAACTGAAAGGTGGCAATTATTGTACAATTTTGCGCTCAATACACTTCGTTCAAAATGAGAGGTATGCATATCTATTTGTTTATTGCCGTTTCAATTTTGTTTTACAGTAAAAGGAGGGAAAAAAATACTAATGAACTTATAGCTTTAAAAAAAATTCAGTTTGGAATAATTATGTACAGATGTATATCTGGGTTGCAAAAGTCGATACAACTGTACTTTTTTCGATACTTTTACTAAATTCAATACAATTATGCACTTTCAGTCTTTCACTTGATGTAAATCTGCTAAGTCATAAATATTTTTACCAAACGTTAAGTAACGACGTAGGTTAGGTTAGGTTAGGTTTAGGGGCTGACAGTTGATGTCTTTACCGTCACACTTAGATCAACACAGATCCATTGTGATACCCGCGAGTATTGCTACTCAAGCTAATAAGAAAAACCTGTGTTCAGTTAGTCAAGCCATTAAGAGGCTTTGATGAAGTTCAGGATGTTAGTACCTGGCGTACTAGAGAGTTCTTCTAAATCCCCGAAGAAATATGTAATTGCCAAGCAGTTTCTTCCTTTGATGGGAAAGTGCAGGACAGTGACACAGAAAGTGCGAAGTGTCTTCATGCACCTCCTCGTCACCGCATCCTCCGCATAGATCATCTGAACTGATTCTCATCTTTTTCATATGATAACTTAACAGATTATGTCCTGTGATTATGCTTACAAGAGATCGAAGTGATCCCTTGTGTAGCTGCATAATTTTTTCCGTTCTTTGTTTGTTAAAACAGGGCCAGATCTTTCTTGTTGTGCCGCAGGTGTCAAGAAGATTCCACCTTTCATCGGTCTTGATAGTTATTCTTTTTGAGATTTCCTGTTTTAAATAACAGGTAGGGGTGCTAACTAGCTGAGCTTGGCTTACGTCAAGCATTGACCCTAATCTTGCTAATTCATCGTCTTCGCTGTGGCCTGGGACCCAGCAGAGTCTAATGTTATGCTGTGCGCCAAGAACCTTAAGCTCTTCGCGGCAGCATGAAACAAGGTTTGATTTTACCTCAGTTGCAGTAATCGCTTTTATTGCCGCTTGGCAATAAAAAGGTGATATCAGCTCGTGGTATCGCCATCATTGATACCTTTTTAGCAGCTGTTGCCACTGCCAGGACCTCCGCTTGGAAGACGCTACTGTAGTCTGGAAGCCTATGCGAGGCGGTTAACTTGAGAGATTCGGAATAGAAGCCTGCGCCTACACCAGCGTACATTTTAGAACCATCAGTATAGATGGCTATTGACGACTCACTGGAGTAGGGTATATTATCTATCCATTCCTCTCTTCTTGGGATGGCAGCCTGGAATGGTTTGTGAAAATCAAGTACGGGTATTTTATAGTCTGTTGTAGTACTATGACCCATAACTTTATGAAGGATCTGGGCATGTCCTATGGAACTGTTTTTCCAGACTTTAGTTTAACTAAGTCTCAGGGCACTTTTGGCCGCAGATTCTTGAACAAAGAGGCCTAGGGGAATAAGATTGAGTATAACCTCCAGTCCCGCAGTTGGGGTGGATCTCATTGCCCCCGTAATGCCAGTGCACGCAAGTCTTTGAACTTTTGTCAAGGTTTTCAGGTTCGTGCTCTTTTCTAAAGCTTTCCACCATACCAAATTACCGTAGGTTAGTATTGGTCTAATTATTGCCGAATACATCCATCTGATAATTTTAGGGTTTGGTCCCCAGGTTTTCCCGAAAATTCTATTGCAGGAGTAAAAGGCAGTCGATGCATTTTTGAATCTATCTTTGGTGTTCAGGCCCCAGTTAAGTTTGTTATCCAAGATTACCCCATCTCGAATATGCATCACAAGTTTGGTCTCCTCATTATGAGATACATATTGAGAGACTAGAATCAGTTCAACGCAATTTTACACGTTTCGCCTTTAAAGGGCTTCAATGGATTGACCCCAATAATATCCCTTCTTATGATGATCGACTTGCATTTTTCCAGATGCAAAAACTTTGTCAAAGGAGAACAAATAATGATATTGTTTTCCTTCATCAAATTATTACTGGTGTCACTGATGCTCCAGATATTCTAAATTCTATCCTCTTTAATTATCGAGGTGGAGATCATAATTTGCGTTCTCATAGTTTGATTAAAGTTCCTAAACATAGAACAAACTATGGAATGCATGAGCCACTGACAAGAATGAGTAAGCTTTTGAATGCGAATGAAAACTTATTTGATTTTCATATCAATAAATACATTTTAAAACAAATTCTTAAGACCAGTGTACCACGTTCTTAAATATCTTTTTTTGTATTTGTAAATTTGTATGTTGTCTTTTCATGTTTTTTTTTTTTCTTCATTTGTTTAAAAAAAAAAGTAACTGACTCTTATTTTGATATTTGTTTTTTTTTTTTGTTTTTTTTTTATTTTATTTTTTTTTACTAACTTGACAAGTGTCTTCTACACGCGTATTTGCTTTTTTCTTTGTTTCTTTCATGTTTTATAAATTTTTTGACTTTAAAATTTTAAAATTTTTTATTTTAAAATTTTGCATTTTTTTCTTTTATTTTTACTTTTTGTAATATTTTAATTTAAAATTTTGTTTTTCCTTTATACCTGCTTGCATTAAGCAGTCCCAAACTCTTATCTTCCAAATATTCGTATCGCCATAACTTTTTTTTTTATTCTATTTATTCCAAAGAATTTCAAATTAAGTGCCGATACGACTAACAACCGTAACTGTTAATCGTACTCGGTGAAAATGGACCCCAGCGCGTGCGGTATCTGGGGGGGAAAGAGGCGTGGGATTTAAAAAAAAAAAAAAAAATCACACCGAGATACTTTACGTGATCAGAGATTATGAAAGGGCAGCCTTCAATTGAAGGTATTTTAAAATCGGGTATTTTGCGTTTGTAAGTACATAGCACTAGTTCTGTTTTAGCTGGATTGACTGTCAGCCCACAGTACTTAGTCAATTTGCTTACCAACGAGAGGGCGTATTCTGTTTGTTCACTGATAGTGGGCAGGAACCTGCCAGTCGCTAGTAATGCAAGATCATCAGCGTAGGCTACTATCCTTACTCCACTTGATTTCAATTTAGAGAGTATGCCGTTCATGACAAGAACCCAAAGTAGCGGTGTGAGAGAACTCCACCCTGGGGGGTGCCCCTGGATGTGGTTACCCTCACCCTTTCTTCCGCTAGCTCAGAGTTAGTTTGTCTCTTTCTGAGCATATACATTATCCACTGCGTTATTGCCTTTCCAACTTTGTGGTCGTCCAAGGCTTGCATCACTGTTTCGTTCTTCACGTTATTGAAGGCTCCCTCAATATCCCAGAACGCTGCAAGGGTGTATTCCTTGTCATTCAGTGATTTTTCTATGACGCTGACAACACTGTGCAATGCAATAATCTAAGGTTGAATTGGAATCGTAAGTCCTTCTAAGTATAATTCATAGTAGGATAAAGCGCGGCAGACCAAATTTTGCACTGGAAGGATGGCATAGACCAGGACACCCAAAGCTTTAGGGTCGCGGAATTGGATGGCGTCGGTCAACAATCGGGAGACATGGAAGAAGAGGGTCGGATGTTTTAACTATGAAAAAAAAAAAATATCATTTATAGCTCAATAAAACTAAACAAATAAAAGATTACAATTCGATACACTTTTTTTATTTTGTTTTCGAGACAAACGATTTTTCATCCCTGATGTATATTGAATCGAGAGAGCAACAAAATCAAACACAGTACACACAACACAACGCAACGATTCAATTATAGGGTGATTCATGCACTGTTTTGTGGTCGTTGGCTGCACATGTGTGATCTGATGTTGTGTGGTTATCTAATAGCCGATTATATTTATTTTTTTCATCGATAGAGGTTAACTATCTCGAAAATTGCCGGTTTCTTGTGAATAAGTGTACATTAATATGTGTATATGGTAAATTCGTGATTGTCAGAGTTTTTTTTTTTTTTTGTGGGGCTGGAGGTTAAATAAGTTCTTTCTCGAAGGCAATTAAGATGTCAGGTTACCTATGGTGGCAATTAGTCCAGAGATTGACATTTTAGTAGGGAATGAGTTCAAAGATTTTCAAAATAAATCCGGTTGTAAAAGTCACCGACTTTTTTAAACACATCTTAAATTTTGGAGCACCACCATCCGCATCCTACTTCTTTCTCTATAAAATAATTACTTATACTAAACGAACAAGTATAGCTATGGCTATATGCATGCATGTTTGTTCCTACGACAACGAGTAACGACTCCTCCTCGAGAGACGAAAGCATTTCCGCACTATGACTCATACCTCGTAGTCGCGATTTTTCTTTCTTTCACATTTCGCATTTGATATTAATATGCATTGCACAACAAAACCTATAAGGAGAAGACCACTAAGAATGAAAAGAAGGTGAAACAACAGCAACAACAACTTCTGGCTGGCAAAGGCAAGTCAGAGGAATTCCAGGACTAACACACATCAGAATGTATGGTGCTCCATGTAATTGCTTGGTTTGTAATGCGTGGCTCAATTTGAAAGTCGCGGTCGTCGTGTCGTTTAGTCGACAACACAACAACAAGCCGGTGAAGATGATGATGATACCGAGCAACAATTTTTTGTTGAGTCGTTTCCTAAAAGCAAATACCAGTTTAACTGCATCGCCCCGTGTAAGCCCGCAAATACGAAAAGAGCAACTCTTTTCCTTTCACCATCCATACAAACACCATTCGCCACCCACTTTTCACAAGCAAAAGAACGAACATAAACAAAGTTACCGAACTCGAATTGAGTTTCGTATTTGATTGCATGTCATTGTGGAAATGTTTGATGTGGTAGGCAGTGGCAAAATAGATTCATTAATGAATGTGTGTAGTTAGATGGTTCTCATTATGTTCGTAACAAATTTGAAAGCCTTATGTGAACTAGGTACAACAGTTTTGGCGAGTGAACAATAAAAGTCTGCTAAGAAAATGAGAATGAGGATAAAGAAATGGAATACAACACTGATGGCCCATAGCATACAAAAAAAAAAAGGCCGTGAGAATTGAGGCAATTTGATTAAAAACTTTAGACAGTGGGGTCATAGGTTATAAACACACCAAATCAGACAAGACGTCTTTTTGTCTTAAGACAAAAAATCGTATCGGATTCTAACCCACACCGAGCACGACAAAGACAAAATGTCTTGTCTTTGTCCGCTTCGGTGTGTGTTGCTCCTATACAACCAATACAACTGACATATTTTTTTGTCGATTTCTGTTTGATTGTCTTGTTCTCTTTGGTGTGTGTTAGCAACCATAGGTTAGGTTAGGTTTAGGGGCTGACAGTTGATGTTTTTACCGTCACACTTAGATCAATACAGATCCATTGTGATACCCGCGAGCCGCGAGTATTGCTACTCAAGCTAATAAGAAAAACCTATGTGTTCAGTTAGTCAAGCCATTTAAAGGCTTTGACGAAGTTCAGGATGTTAGTACCTGGCGTACTAGAGAGTTCTTCTTAATCCCCGAAGAAATAGTTGATAAGCAGTTTCTTCCTTTGATGGGAAAGTGCAGGACAGTGACACAGAAAGTGTGAAGTGTCTTCATGCACCTCCTCGTCACTGCATCCTCTGCATAGATCATCTGAACTGATTCTCATCTTTTTCATATGATAACTTAACAGATTATGTCCGGTGATTATGCTTACAAGAGATCGAAGTGATCCCTTGCGTAGCTGCATAATTTTGTCCGCTCTTTGTTTGTTAAAACAGGGCCAGATCTTTCTTGTTGTGCCGCAGGTGTCAAGAAGATTCCACCTTTCATCGGCCTTGATAGTTATTCTTTTTGAGATTTCCTGTTTTAAATAACAGGTAGGGGTGCTAACTAGCTGAGCTTGACTTACGTCAAGCATTGACCCTAATCTTGCTAATTCATCGCTGTGGCCTGGGACAATGTCAATGTCAATTTGTCTACTTCCCAAGATGTAGACAAGATTGGAGCTGGCGGCTTTACTGTGGTGAAGATTAATTTGTATCAATTTCATGTTCATATTTTATTAAAAGCCCGCCCTGCCTTACTTACTTGGTTTGTCTTATTGGTTATAAGCCGCAGTTTGCACCTGTTTATGCCGATGCGCACTTTGTAGCCAATTTTTCGCAAAAGGGGAATAGATTTGTGGCTAAGTTGCACCACCACTTCTGTACCTTCCTCCGTTCTTTCTCCCATCTCTATTACTTTCCAGCTTGGACTTAGCTGTTCCGTATTTAGAAATTGAAGATCTACGCGATCTCGGGGTATCGCAGGACCTTTGATAATCATTTTGGCCTTAGGTTTGACGAAGTCGCTGATTTCACTCGGACCGATTAAGCGGAGATCAGCGTTGGGCCAGGGAGCTACCGTTCCTTTGACGAAGTCCTGCAGAAAAACGAGAGTATTGTCGTCCTCGCACGTCAATACTTTGAACCCATCTATGGTGCTGAGGTTCCCAAAGAGCGGTGGTGGCCTGCTATTAACGATGGCATCGTTAACCTCATGCAGGATTCTCATTTCTAATAATTGCCATTGGTCTTCTGAGAGTTTCCTTGAGGGATTTCCGAAATCCGCAATGGCGAATTTGCGCGCTTCTAACGTCTCTTCTGTAGCCAATGTCTTTTTTCTTTTCTGCAGGGGTGATCTTTTCGTGGACGAAAGTGTGTCATCCTGCCTTGTTCTCTTGGACGTTTTTTTGCCACTGAATCAGGGTCCAGGGGAGGCACATGGCCCACCATCTCTTTCTCCTTCATCAGGTTCTTAGTCCCTATATTTTTGTTTTTATTTGTTGATGTCAGAGTCAGTGTCCTAAGGTTGCGTGTAGCGTTTTCGAGCACTATCTTATCCCTTGCCGTTAAGGAATTTGGATCTTTGTTGGATAGGCGTCGAATTTTCCGTTCCGTTTTTCGTATTCTCGTCTGAATTTTTTTGTCCTCGGTGAGAGTTTTGGTACTCTTCTTCTCGATCACCGTTTTTGTTGTCCTTGAGCTCCCTAGTATCGTCCATGACACCGCTGCTTGCCGAAGGTGAAGGGGTTTTGCTAGAGCTGCATTCGGGGACATGGCCTCTTGTACTGCTTTCACAAGCACCCTCCAGATTCGTCTCCTTCGAGACCGTCTTACCATCCTCCAAGCCCGTTGTTGCACATGGCCCCGTACTGGATTTGGCGGATGTAGATGGCTTCGAAGTTAGCAACGGCGTCTGTTCCCTAGTCGCAGGTGCAACTGAAGGGGTCGTTCCTTTCTTGGATTGAGTTATATCAATCGGCGGATTGGGCGGTCCCATCAGCGCACCCACGCCCGTGTTTCCTTTCGAATCCGCCTCCTTTAATGTTTGGGCACATGGCCCCCCCATCATAAGAGGCTCGTTCTTTAGGAAAGCACGAGCGTTGAAATGTCTTACTTGCTCGTTTGCTTTCAATTCCTCCCATTTCCTTTTCCCAAGTCGTTTAATTGTCTTCTTACAGTTGGAGATTCCTACTCCGAAGTGAAGTGGTCGACAATTGTGAGAGAGTACCTAGAGCTAGCAACTGAACACGCGTCGTCGTCGGTTACAAGTGTTCCGATGCTAGTTCCATCCTCCACACCGAGGTTGGAAAAAGGAGTGAGAAAAAGGTCCTCTTCCTCCTGTGTAATAGTCGTTGTCGTGTTTCCTGTAGTCTTATCCATAAGTACGTTCTTGTCTGTCACTGGCGACTTCTCCCCTCCTACTGTTGGAGGGGCAAAGCCCGCGCCGGCAGCCGTGACTTCTGTCGACGTTTCAGCGTATATCCCCGCTGGTTTTTCGTTCTTTTGTTGTGTTCTGTATTCTGTAAATGGTTTTTCGTTTTTTGGGTTCCTCTTGGTTTGCCTAAAATTCTCAGCTGATCAGCTGAGGACTTAAAAAATAAAAATCTACAGCTGATCTGCTGAAAAATTAAGCGTAAGCCTCCCCACTACTACAAGGTGAAAACCCCAGGGAAACCCCAGGGGAGGCAACCATAAGACGCTGTGTACTTTTAAGCGTTGGCATTTTGTCTACTTTGGTGTGTTTTGCTCCTACACAACCCCTTGTATTTACTGCAACCGACGAGCGGACAAGACTTTTTATCGTGTCGTGCCTTTTCCGCGACGTCTTGTCTGATTTGTTGTGTTTTTAGCCTTAAAGTAGGTTGTTTACAACATTGCAGTTCGGATAGCTCTTATTTTAGGAATGTAAAATTGCAAATGGGTCATTCAATGTCATGTCAAAGTTTGATAACGGTATGAGTAGCTCTTAACGCAATTTTCTTCCTTTGAACAAGTTTCAAGGTGTTGGCAAAGAAGAAAAGAATGACAAGAACAAACAAACAAGAAGTCACAAAGTGACAACCAAACAACCCAGCTGGTTGGTTGGTCTTTGTTTTTCTTTTCAAAATGTCTTGACAGCAACAGTACCTACCTAGATGATAGCGAAAAATCGAACAATGGCGACATTCTGACATAAAGGTGACAAAATTTAACTTAAGGGTATGTGTCCCAGAATAGCGAACTCAGATTTCATGTAAATGAATTTATATGTGTTAGTGGCCTCTACTCTTCACCGATTCCTTTTTTTTATCTCAGACGAGAATTTGCAAGAACCAGTTTCCACGATCACGATCAGGCACATGAAGGAGAAAAAAAGGCAATATACGCAGACGACGCACGTCTAGGTAGAAAAGGAAGCAAATATATATACATACATGCACTGCAATAAAAAGGACCCAAAAAAATTGGTATCAAGTGAAGAAATGTGCACATTTTTTCCATTTTTTCTTTGAGCTAGGAATATGTATTATGAAAACAATGCATGTAAGTAGGTACAAGAAAAGTTGTATCATAGATATTGTTGTTGCAGCACGAGACATCGCGATGTGATAAACGGTTAGGTTTTTATTTCTTTTTGTGTTTGTCTAGTTGAAGAAATATAAAAAAGATGAACCTTTATGAGAAGATTATTTATTTATGTTTCCTCTTGCGAGGTCTAAATAAATAATTTTTGAAGAGACAGGATAACTATTTTATATGAAATGGAAATTCTTTTATTGGACGATGATTGCGTTTGTAACAGGCAGGTACCTTTCATCTTTTAGACAGATGAACAGTTTATTCAAAAGAGTCATGAACCTATTATTGAAATTTTTGACCTTACGCAATAAAACGATGCAAGTATAGGGTGTCTCAGTAAGAGTGCTCTTTTTAACATTGGAATCTTTTTTTTCATTCGAGTGGCAATTCTGAAATTTGACATCTGCCACCTCTGTTTATTCTGATTATTAAAAATGGAGTGCTTTTCGAAAGAACAACGCGTTATATTTGTGAATATCTACTCTCGCAAACTTCGCAAAATTTTCTGCCGAGAAAATTAAAAAAACATATTTTATTCCATATTTAATCGGAATATATCTTCTTTAGAGGCCAGTTACAGCTTTAATTGGTTTTCATCATTGAAACACATCATTAAAATTTTTCTTATAGGTCGGTTATTATAGCAATCATTGAAAATTTCTGTCAGGAATTTTTTTCCTGACGTAATTCAATCATTGGAACTGTGAGAAGTTGAACATATGTAGATCATTAAAATTGTACAAAATTGAAACGAAAATCATTGGAATGATTTGTTTAATTTTTTGACATAATACAATCAGCTGTTCAGGAAAATGATTTTACAACCGGAAAATAGAAAAACACATTTAAATGAAAATATAAGTGTGTAATTGAACTTTTTCATGTCAATAAAAATTCTTGGATTGATTTCCGATCGATTGGTATATAATTTCTTTTCAAAAGAAAACATATGTCGATTTCCATTGAACCACATGAAATGGACGGCCCGTCGCTACTAAAAATCAATATTTTTTGGTTTCAATGGAAAGGAAAAACGTAGCAATATCTTTTTGTAAGTGTATCTTCGTCCTCGGATGAGGAATGCTTGTAATGATGTCAATGTTATGTGTACCTATTCTTGAGAACACAACGATAAACCTTATTTATTTTCATTGATATTCTTTATTTTCATTATAATTATTTATAATATTCACTATTCTATTATTTATCGTAATTATAACATAACAAAAACGCACTCTCTTCTATTTTCTTTTTCAACACATAATTATTTCATTTGCAAAAACTGTCAAGTTTTTAGGATGTGTTAAAATCAGCGTGAAAATCTGTGTAGATACGTCTCAAAAGACGAATTCAAAACGAATTAATTTGTCAGGAAAAAACATCAAAAACATCCATTTCAATGATAGCTATAACTGTCCTCTTACAATACAATAAAAATATCACAACTCTGTCATAAAATACTTGTCTTTATTTTTAAATAAAAAAGTGCACTCTTACTGAGGCACCCTATACTTATTTGTTCCAAACGAATTAAAAAATTAATTGGGTTCTCCCATTTATTTGTAATCCCTACGACCTTACTTCTTACTACCTACCTACCTACACAACATTTTTGAGCTATACAAGGTGTCGCAAAAAAATAGTACATATTGCACTCGACAATCTCCCTTGCAACCACCAAAATAAGAAATTATCGCACATGTGCGATATGCTTTGTACCTCATTCATTTTCTTATTTTGTCATGTCCAACAACAAAAAACAAAAAGAAGCCACTTACTTACCGCATTCTTTTTATGCGCTTTCTCTATCTCCTGCTCTAACCCTTCTTCTATAATTATGTCATCTGCACATATCTATTTTCTCATCTTGCATCTTTCTTCTACTTCTATGTAAAGCAATATAGAGTTTTCTTCACACTTCTATGAATTGAAGAACAAAAAGTACATTTTCTGTTGAGGAGAAAAAACAACATCTTTTGTAAGAAAGAGAAGAGAAAGCAAAACAAATTGCAGCACCACCTAGTGGCATTCCTTTGAACCCTGCTTCTTTGTGTGTGTAATCGACCATTCTTTTTTGACAAAAAACCCAAAATAGACGATTTTTCAAAAATTCAAATTAAAAAGACCATTAGCAAACAAATTGTTTTGTTATTTGAATTGAATACAAAAAATAACAGAAAAAAATAAAAAAAAATATTTGCTAGTTTTATTGCCCATATTTCACTTACAATGACCTTACAAATATTGACATTTTGAAGTTTATGTTTAAATATGTTACAGGTGAAAAATTAAAAAAAAAAAACAACGACGTTTAGTAATACATATATTAATCTTTCATAAAAAAAATATTTCAAAAAATTCAAAAATATATTAATCAATTTCCCGGGCAAACGCGCAAAATGCTAGACAAAAAATAGGTATTTTTTATGTTTGTGTTAACAAAAACATTTGACAAACATAAAAACAAAAATAAAAAAATTACTCCGTTGAAATTACATATTTAAAGCTTTGAAAAAAGTTGATTTGACTTCACTACCTTTTATATTTTAGAAGTTATACTAAAATATGCATTCATACTTTTTACGTAATTTGCTGTATTTTTCATTGTTTTTTCGAATTTTGTGTGGAAAAAATTATAACGATAATCGAAAAAAAAACAACGACGTTAAGTAACATGATATATTGTCATTATAAAAAAAATATAAAATAAATAAAAATGTAATATTTAACCCATTTCCCATTAGTTAGCGCAAGCGTCTTTCAAAATTTTATAGTTTTTCCGTTTGCTTGTCGGTTTTGAGGTACATCGAATTTTTATTTATTTTTTTTAATTGCACAAACATTTGACCCTATTTAATATCAATCGAAAACCGTTTGTTTTATTAAAATATTCGAAAAATTGCGAACGCTACACAGTTTCGCGCAAAAGCCCAACCTTTTTTTACATGGGAAACCCCCCCTTAAATATGTAAATCTTCAATATTTTTTTTTTTTAACTCCAGAAAATGAGTTTGGTACCATTGTCCGGTACAAGAGAAAAAGTTTGGAAAACCAAAGACCCAAGAAAGTGGATGAGGTTGTGTTGAGTTCATAGTATGGGTACCTACTACGGTAAAACTTTTCTGTAGGTGTTTATGTCTTTTTACTTCTCTTCGCCTTTTTCTTTGTTTTCATTTCATGTTGGATCTTGGATTGCAGTTATCGATGTCGTCATCGTCTTGCCGGAAAAATGTTTTTTTCTGTTTGTTTTTTACTTTGGTTAGTACTTGCTACTTGACCGCAAAACAGTGCTTGGGTTCTTCGTGTTTTTCGTACCGACATTTTACTTTCGGAAGACGTTTCAGGCTGTAGGAGGTGCAGAAGGAATAAAAATTAATTTGCATCTGAAGATCATTGTACCTACGTCGCGTCGTGTACACTCAGGAGTAATAGTAGCGTCGTCGGTGAAGATAAATCAAAGAAGTATTTTGTTCGACGCAACCTATTGACCTTATTTTGTTTTTGTTCTTAAATGAATAGGTATCGCCACATGATGATGCATTTAAGACGTGATTTTAATACAAATACACTTTAGTCAAGGTACAAAAAAAAAAAAAAACACAATAAACATTGTGGTAAAGCCGATTTTTGAGCTGCGCCCTACTATTGCTCGTGACAAACTAGTTTTCAATCCAAGCAACTGTATTGTCGCTCGGTTTTATTTGCGATGACTCATTGTGGAGCAAAGTACATATACAATACATATAGGAAGCGGGAAACTTTCCGTTTTTGTAGTTTGTTTTGATTTGTACGTTTTTTTTTTTGGCTGCCGTCGGTCGCACAGTGGGACGAATGTATGGCAAAAAAAAGGGCATTTCTCATAACTTGTTTTTAAGAGCCGTTTGTTCATTCGAGTCATAAATTTAAGTTCTACATAAAGTTTAAATTTTTGTATGAGACGTTCCGGAGTTCTTAAGTTCCACATAAAATCCCCATACTAAAGTAGAACTTTATGAGCAACTGGCCAAGTGATAGAAACCTGGTTAAATTTGCATTAAGGCCCATTTGCTCATTCGGAACATAAATTTATGAATTAGGGCCCCTATTACCGCTGACGAGCAGCTTGTGAGCTTTACGAGCAGAAAAGGAGAGAGGAGCATAAACTTCTCAGAAAGAAAAAAAGTGAGCATGAGAAGTGCCCGATCGGGCCATTTGGCCCTTAGTTTTTTATTTTGCCCCGTGGCCCGGGGCCAACATGAAATGGCCCGCATATCATATTTTTTCTATTTTCTAAAGCAAAATATTCTACAAAACACAATCTTTTTATTCCATCAACAAAATTATCAATGTGTTTCCTCCATATACAAGTTCCCATATTGAAAATGACACTGAACTCATTCATTCAGACAGAGGATTGCTTTTCATTTGTTTTAGATTGTGAGACCCACGACTCCTGGTTTGAGGACGATGTCCTCTCTGGGTTTTATGCAGCCGGAGTAAAAGGTTTGTAGAGGCAATAATGGCGTGATCAACCTCCACGACTGTCTTATCGGTGTTTTCATCGTCTGAGAAGGAATGAAGTAGGACTTCCTCGCTTAGAGTGATACCTAGAGTAGTGTTCAGTTTCCATGTCGGAATTACTGTCGACAGCGAGATCAGCTTTCACGTCGGATGGCTTGTGAGAGGCTGAAGAGGTCGATGGTTCCACGTGTGGACCTCCATATTGGTGTTCTTTGAAGCATTTCCTTCCGCTGAAGTGGCATTTGGAGGATTGCATTTAGCGAGTCTTCGTCTTTCTTGTAAATACGGACCATGATTTCGTCAAAACCGTACTTAATCACGCCTTCGGTAGCGGCCAGTGGAGCCAGTGATTCCCTATTGATCACCAAGAGAGCTGATCTATAGCGACCCACTGTTTTTTTCTCAAACTTTGGGACTTTCCAGTCATGAGTAGACTGGTTTGGATTACATACTCATTTTAATCACTTTCATGACAATATTTGGGCAGTTGTGTAGAGCTGGGACCATTATGCGTGCTCTTGGTCGGCAAGACATATTCTCCCTTGTAACAACCTCGAGCTTGCCAACCGGCCAGACTTCTGGCAAGCCATTGACAGCAGCCCTGTACAGATTGAAAGATCTCTTATCTCCACAGGCGATGAGTTTGATACGATTTTGGTACCATCGGCTGTGTCTGGGAGAAGTCCCGCATTCTCCTCGATGACAGATAAAAATCTGAAACCGAGATGATCCTTGACGTCTGCCCATTGAACATGAGAGATGTTGCCATCCACATGACCCCTGTCAATGACCGTGGCTATGACCTACTAGGCTTTGACGTTGAGTCGCTGCAGGTTGGTTTGGTGGTTCTGCTAAGGAAGCCACTGGCCCACTCGAGTTTTCACATTTGCTCCGGGGTTCTTTCCGCCGCTGGTAAGATACCGACTGCGGCCAGAATTACGCTGATCTCGATCGCCTGTACCTTCGTGGACCTCTTTCTGGCCGTCCGTGTCCGTGTGACACAGTTTTGGATCCACCTCCAGAGTTAATCGCTACCGATACCAATTGGGGAGCGCCCTCACCCTGCGAGTCAATTCTACATGTCGTATATTTTGCCTCTCCGGATGGAGTGTCCTTTCTTGGGATCGCTTTCAACGTCCTAGCAGGAACGGGGATGGGGTGGGGTGTTTATTTAGTTTATTTCAAGTTTCAAGACAAGACAAAGACAAATTGTTATTTTTTTTTACAAATTTTCTCTAGGGTAGTGGACTAGTGGCCCGCACATTTTGGAAATGGCCCTTAAATTTTTTTTTCTTCGCGGCAACGCTGAGAGGGATGTCACAACAGGAACGAGGTTCGTAAGTTCTACAAAAAAGTGAAACAAATTTCCAAGGCGTATACACCCCGAACCGAAGCCTGTAGAGACCATCATGGGAACATCTTAGTAGAACCGCAGTCAGTGCTGAGGATATGGAAAGACCACTTTTCCAAGCTGTATAATGGCGATGACGAGCAAAACTCCGCCAGCAATACAGAACCATTCAATTTGGGTTCAGAAGGCCAACAATTCCCCCACCCGACACGGACGAAGTGAAGATAGCGATATTTAAACTCAAGTCGAACAAAGCCGCTGGAGCAGACGGGCTAGCCGCCGAACTGTACAAAGCAGCTGGAGATGATTTGGTTAGGAGCATGCACCAGCTCATCTGCAAAATTTGGTCGGAGGAGAGCATGCCCGGTGAATGGAACCTCAGCATCTTATGCCCGATCCTCAAAAAAGGAGCCCCCTGAACTGCACCAACTACAGAGGTATAAGTCTCCTTAACATCCTTGTGCAAAGCTCCAACGTCAACACCAGAGGCACAATCTTTCAAAAGTCCGTCCAGCTCCAGCTAATAGGATACGCAGACGACATTGACAAAATTGAAAGAACACAGCGTGATGTCAGTGGAGCGTTTGTGAGTCTTGAGACGGAGGCCAGGAAGATGCGTCTAGCGGTCAACGAGGGCAAGACCAAGTTAATGCTGTCAACAAGAAAGAACTACCAACATCGACGTCTTGGAGCAAACGTCAACATAGACAGATTTAACTTCGAGGCAGTTAAGGACTTTGTCTACCTATCCGCTATCAACTCAGACAACAACACCAGCGCTGAAATCAAATGAAGAATCACTCTTGACAAGGCAATTGAGTATTAAAGCCCTCTCCCAAGCAACTAAAGTGACGCTCTACAAGATCCTCATCATCCCGGTCCTCATGTATGGTGCAGAGACATGGACCATGACAACATCCGATGAAAACGCTTTGGGCTGCTTTGACAGAAAAAATCTTCGATTGATTTTTGGTCCTGTCTGCATTAATGGAGAATGGAGACGAAGATTCAACCAAGAACTGTACGAGCTGTACAGCGACACTGACCTAGCCAGAAAAGTTAAGGTCCAACGACTTGGATGGTTGGGTCATGTTGAGCGAATGGAAAATAAAGCTCCGGCTCGAAGAGTCTTCGAATCCAACCCGGAAGAACGTCGCAGAAGAGGAAGACCGTGACTCAGGTGGAGCACACAGGTGGTAGAGGACCTGAACCAACTTGGCGTGCGAAACTGGAGACAGCTAGCTAGGGACCGAGCTGGCTGGAGATGTTTGTTGGGTGAGGCCCTGGTCCGACCTGGACTGTAAGTAAGTAACATAAGTAAGTAAAAAGTAAGTATGGGTCGTCCCACTGTGCGTCGTGGGTCGTGGTCGGTGGTTTGTTGAGTTTAAGCTGAACCGATCTCTTTGTTGACCATGTCTGTATTGTCAATATTTAAACAAACAAGTAGAGGAAGTTTTTAATTTATGCACCGCCCCCATTCCATACCCAAATTATTTTTTTAGCGTCACTTTCAAAAAGGATTAGAGTACATTAATTTTTGTTTTTATCTCACCTTTTCGAGACCTGTTCTTAGATCAAATGCTGTTTCCTTTCCTTGTTGCAGGACCTTTATTGTTTTAAACTGATGGAAGAGCAAAATTCCTTTTAAAATCTAGCGGCTTATCAAAATATCACATTCACATGCAAAAAACAAACTCAAATTAGCTAACAAATCATTGCCCTTCCTTTTCTTGGAACTGGTTTGTTAATTCTTTTTTTACAATTTCTTTTCTTTTTTTATTTTTAATCACTCATTCTTTTTCTTCTTCCAATATTCAGTAAAAAATAAATTTAAAAAAAAATGGGCACCGAAATATTCCCCCTCGTATTCTCAAAAGTCTGTTCCTTATGTCCACTTGCACGACCTTCAAATCTGCGTTTGGTGAGTTTTGGTCGTTAGCCACTAATAAATTATTTTGTCTTCTTTTTTTTGGTTCCCGAGAAACCAAAAACCAAAAAGAAACCGACGACGTTCCAGGTTCCACGCACAAGAACTAGAACCACCAACTCAAAATTCACAACCCAAAACACAAGAACAAGAACAGCGACAGCAGCAGCTTACCACCACCAACATCAGTGCCAGAGTTTATTGACATTTGCCGCGATTCCTCTATTGCCAAAGTAAATACAACTTATACAACACAAACACAAGCGCGAACAATAATCAAACACACATGAATGTATGATATGATTGAAAAGTTGAGGAAGACGGCATATCTTTATATAGCTACTAGGGTGGCCGAAAGAAAACAAAAATGCGTTTATAATTTTAATAAATTTCATTTATTATCAATGAAACTATCGCCATTATTTCGGCATTCTCGAATTTTTTTCATTCATTTCAATTTTGAAGTCTTGGCTTAAATTTAAACGTCAGAACAAATAGCTCCATACTTTCGACAAACCTTAATTAACACTGTCAGTAACGCACACACCCACCATCGAATGAATATAATAGCCAAGTGTTTGTGCTGTAGCAAATCTAAGAAGTGTTATTGTTGCTTTCTCTTTCTGGTGTGTAGTGCCTGGCTGTTCTGGTGTTAGCTTTTGGACAAAAAAAAAAAAAAGAAGTTTTTACTTGTTCATGATTCCTTTCTTTCAAACAGAGCAACCTTGAAGTTTTTTTTTTAGTTCACTTGAGGTTTCGAGTTTTTTTTTTTTTTTTTTGCTAGGACTGTTTTTGTCGAATTTGCTTCAATATTTAATTCAAAACGAAAGAATCGTTTTCTTTGTGAAATTTCCACGCACTTATGAATGACCTTTCTTTGAGAAAACGAGAGGGAATATACACCTGAGTCCACTTGTTCTCCATGAAGAAAAAAATATATATAGATTTCTCATTTATTCACCTTCTCACTTGCACTAATTGCTCGCCGTACAAGAATCTTTTTTTTGGGCCACTTGATTCACTCACTTGCTTCGCCCACTAAAATTCTTTTTTCTTTTATATCTTCACTTTGAGATTATAACTAAAAACACTTTGAGTTAAGAAGTATGAACAAAATATAGATCACCTAATTTGAAACTTTCTCGCGAAACTTTTTCCAGCAAATTAAGAACAAAAATATGCAAAAGAACTACCGAGAAAGATGCTTTTTCCGATATTAAACGAAACGAACTGCGACACGACAACTTGAGAATTTCAACTGCGAATGAAAGGCAAAGTCGACGGAAACTTGTGGAAGCGAACCATTTTGGTTTGAGTGGAATGCTATTGGAAATGAGACGGCACGGAACCGGCACGGGATAAATGGGCTATATTCAATAGGGTTGTGACTTTACTGCAATTGCAGTAGATCTACTGCAATAGTTTCGCAAATAAAATCTACTGCCACCAAATTTAAATCTACTGCACTTTGCGTTCGAAAAATATTTTTTTTACTTTGCAAGGAATTAGAGCAATAAAAAATTATCCAAGATTGTTGTAAAATTGGCGAAACATTTGTATTGTCTAAAAAAAAAGTTTGACCTAAAAAATAAAAAAAAAGTCGAACCCAAAAAACCTTAAAATGTTTACTTCTATGTTTGAAACGGGTTACAGAAGGACAGGGAATTGTAATACAAAATGTGTTTTTTACATTGAACAATTAAGTATGGTATTGAATATTAAATACCTTGCTAGGGGCCAGTTATAGCGATCATTGGTTTTCATCAGGAAAAAATGGAACAGGAGGAATCTGAAATCTGCGTTTATAGCAATCATTGAAAATTTCTGTCAGGATTTTTTTTCCTGCCGTAATTCTATCATTGGAACTGTGAGAAGTTGAAACACAGATCATTGGAATTGTAAAAAATTGAAACGCAAATCATTGGAAAAATTTGTTTCATTTTTTGACAACAATCCATCAGCTGTTCAGGAAAACGAATTTCCGTACGGAAAATAGAAAAATGCATTTTAATGAAAAATAAGTTTGCGAACTTATATTTTTTTCTCAAAAAAAAAATCTTTAAGTATTTTCCGGTCGATTGGTATATAAATTGCATAAGTAATCAAAAGAAAACTTAGTTAAATATCCATTCAAACATTTTTCCTGATGGATTTCAATGATCGCTATAACTGGCCCCGTAATTCTATCATTGGAACTGTGAGAAGTTGAAACACAGATCATTGGAATTGTAAAAAATTGAAACGCAAATCATTGGAAAAATTTGTTTCATTTTTTGACAACAATCCATCAGCTGTTCAGGAAAACGAATTTCCGTACGGAAAATAGAAAAATGCATTTTAATGAAAAATAAGTTTGCGAACTTATATTTTTTTCTCAAAAAAAAAATCTTTAAGTATTTTCCGGTCGATTGGTATATAAATTGCATAAGTAATCAAAAGAAAACTTAGTTAAATATCCATTCAAACATTTTTCCTGATGGATTTCAATGATCGCTATAACTGGCCCCTTAGTTCTATAAACCATAATAAGAACTAATTATATAATCAACATCCCTTTACATTAGAAATTTGGATTAATAACAGAAATATTATTTATTAAGTGAATTTTTTTGCAAATTAAATTTTAAGAAAAAAGCTTAGATAATTTCAACTTAAATTAAAACAAATAGAAGATTGAAATGTTGGGTTTTCTAGGTTTTCTAATAGGACTTCACAACTTTTTTTTTAATAAAACGCAAACTATTTGAGATATTTGAAAAACTTGAATATAGGCTTGAGGAAGGTATTAGTAAAGGCAAAGCATAAATGTATATGAATGGAATTCGACCTCATTTCTCAGTGACACGGCAACATCAGACAGCGAATATGTAGATAAAATTTTTTGAACTTAACGCGTTTTATTGGCTGTCTTCAAGAGCGAGAATTACAACCGAAAACAGGTGGGTTATATTTTAAATATAACAATTTTTAAAAACTTCTGTCATCGAAAAATTTGCCTGGTTAAAATTCAGCTGGAAATTTTATATAAATAAAAATATAAAAATACATTCTTTTGAAAAATAAGTGAGCTTTTTTATTTTTGTCAAACACAAATTCTTGGAGTGATTTCCGATCGATTGGTATATAAATTTGCATTTCTGTTCAAAAGAAGAAAAACATTTTTCCGGATATAATTGGCTCCTTAAAGCTCTTAAGCTTGCGGTAACGAACTCCGAATTTCGGTTGACAATTTTTATAATTCGCAGTTACTCTTTAACTTGTTACTCGTTAACAAGTTGTCAAGTCTTTATTGAAAAACCCTCTATAGGTTTTATAAAAAAAAACATTATTTGGCTTCATACGCCAACCTTTATTGAAATTTTGTTGTACAATTTTTGCGAAATCTTACTTAATATAAAATGGGAGCATTGGCATTCCAAGTTGAGTCTGCTTTACTACACTTTCATCATTTAAATTACTAAATGAACTTACATTTGGAAAAAATGTTCAAAATCGGAGATATTTCAAAGATTTTTCAGTAACTTACTTAGTTGGGTACATTTTGTTTTAGTAGGAATTTGAAAACTTTTAGTTTGTTAAGTTTCATATATATTTATTTTTGTTCGTTGTGTTTCAAGCAATTTTGTTAAATTTTTGTACAAATGAACTTATATATATTATACATATATGTATGCATTTTCACAACCTATATACGAAAAAAAATCTACTGCGAAAAAATGAATTCTACTGCGTTTTTTGTTCAAAACTACTTCGTACAATTTCGGAAAAAGTCACATCCCTGTAACTATATTATGCCTTTCCATTTCCATAACAATTCTCGTCTACGATATCGTAACTCGTAAGTACTCTATTTTGTTGCGCTGTCACCAGAGACAACTCAGAACTCACTCATTATGAGGTACTCATTCTCATATCATCAACTCATCTGTGGCTGTTACTTTGTACTGTTGCTTGCCTGTTACCGTTCCGTTAGTATGCCCGTGAGTTAAAGTCGTAGTCGTGATCGTGATTAAAAAGTAAAATCGAGCGTGTTTTTTGTTTGCAAAGTATCAAGTTCAAGTGTAAAATATTTTATCGTTTGTGTCTCGTCTCGTCAAAAACGTTCAAATAAATAATAAATAAATAAGGTGAGTTTTTAATTTTGAATATTTTTTTTTGTCAAAATTTGCTATTGCGTTTGGTATTTTGCGCATCTTCTGCTGCTTCTTCTTCTTACTGCTTTTTCGATGATGTATGTGTGTGCAAGTGCAGTGGCTGCAGTGGACAGTTTGGAATGGTTTGAATTTAAACGGTTTAAATTTAAATGGTTTAAACATTTGGAATTGTTTTTCTTAAGCTTAGTGTACACGATTGGAAGGTCTGACAATCATTGTCAGATCTGCAAACGTCTGACAATATGTGAAAATGAGCTGAAAATTTAATTTGTGTGTACACGGTTTGCAGATATCTACAAACATCTGCAAATCTGTTGCCAAATATTTGTCTGACAATGTCGACAAACTAATTTGGCCAAATAGCTAGCAATAGATTTGCAAACATTTGTAGATTTTCTGCCAACCGTGTACACACCAAATCAAATTTTGGATCTGCAAATTTATTTGCAGCTCATTGTCACGCATCAAAAACAAATCAAAATATTTTGTGTTTTGAAAATTAAATAAATTTAAAAAAGTTTGCTTTCAAAAATGTTTTTTATTGGAAAAGTAAAAAAGTAAATTCTTCCGATACTACGTTTTCTTAATTTTTTTGGCAAGTTTTCAAGCGGCGGTGACCGTGTAAATGCCTCAACCGTAATAAGCTGAAATGTTAACGTTTTTATACATTTACTTTGAAATGAAAAAAAGCACCTTAAAATTTACCTTGTTGTTTTCGCCAAATTTGTCTGCCAATGAATAAATTTGCAAATGTTCCTCAAACGGCATCTGCAAATTTATTCATTGTCAGACGTTTGCAGAAACGTCAGAAAATGAAAAAAATTTGGTGATCTACCAATGAATTTTGTGTACACACGATTGCCTCATCTGCAAATTCATTTGTCTTCAAAATGATTGATGAACAAATTTTTCTGCAAATCAATTTGGTGTGTACACGGTTGTCAGCTTGCGTGTACACGATTGCCAGATATCTACAAATTAATTGGCAGATATTTGTCTGCAAATTAGGAGCCAAACCATTTGTCTGCAAATTAATTTGGTGTGTACACGATTGTCAGCCATTCGAGACAAATTTTTCAGTGACAGATCTGGCAATATTTGCAGATGTGGCAATCGTGTACACTTAGCTTTAGGCCGTGTGTGAATTGCGTTAAAATGTGTATTAAAACTTGACGTTTGGTTAAAACTTGACACTAGCGTGGTGAATAAAATGGGTTTAAATTTATCCTGCTGTGGAGCAGGTTAAGCGTGCTTTACACGATATGGATTTTCCATATGAACTGTCACTTTTCATTTCCAAATGTATTTTCATATGTATGTCAAATTGGATTTTGATTGTAAAATCAGAAAAGCATTTAGACGATTTGGATTTTTCGTTTGTAGTTTCAAAACATTTTTTTTGTCCAAAACACCTTAAATGTGTTATATTATTATTATTTTTTTTTACGAAAAACACAAAATAACATAACAAATCACCTTTTTCGCGCTCTCCATGTTTAAATGTAAACTTTTTTTGCCGTTTAAGAAATCCGATTTCGTCTGTATACAGATGAAATTTAGATACAGTTCTAAATGAAAAAAATCCATATGGAATTTTCATCTGTATTTCGATATGGATTCTTAATACGTTTACACGATTTGTATAATTTTCCATATGGAAAAAGTGACAGTCCATATGAAAAATCCATATCGTGTAAAGCACGCTTTAAATGGGTTAAAATTTTGACTTGTCTTTTTTTCAAATGAATGATAGAGAAGTTTTCTTCTGTTTTGTTGATTTGTTCCATTTTTCTCCGTTTTATTTAGTTCTATGTAATAAAGAATTAATAATTGCATTGATATTTCGAGAGATTGAAATGAAGTACTTTTGTTTCATCATATTTTAAAGCCAAAAAACAAAATAATTTTTCTTTCTTTTGAGAATGATAACAGATGTCAGCTGGGAGAACATGTTTTGCAGTGTTACCACACGGAAAAAAACAATCATCCAAAAAGGGAAATTTTTGTTTGAAGATTTTCTTACTATTGCTTCAAAATATCATATACCACTGTAAAATCTAGAAAAATAAATAAAACAAAGTTTGTTTGTTATTTTGAGTGACTTTTCATGAAATTCGTTGCTTAAAGTTTGGTTTTGAAGACAAAATTATTTTACCTAGAAGAACAAAAACATCTTTCGTTGAGGGGAATTTGGTAAATCATGAGGGAAATTTCTTAGTACTACGCAGAAATGTTGGTTAAAAAAATCCCTTTTAACGCAATTCACACAGCAAATGGCTAAATTTGTTCCCTTTTTTCACTAAACGTCAAATTTTAACCAAACGTCAAGTTTTAATACACATTTTAACGCAATTCACACACGGCCTTACATACTTTTATTTCGGTAGGAAGTAGAAATGGTTTAGTGACTTAATAAGTTTCAAAGATTTTAGTAGAGTAAAGTGACCAGATCCAATGACTTAAAATGTGAGACAAATCAACAATTTCTATCGGAAATGAACTATATACACAATTTTTGTTTTCAAATGCGGGACATTTTATTTTCATTAAAATAGTTCACAAAATATTGAGGAAAAATAAAAATCTATAGCAAAACTTAACAAAAAACAAAATAAATAAAATCAATTCATAAAAAAAAACAAGAGCCGATTTTTCAATCGTCAGATAATCAAGCAGATAGTTTTTATTCGACAGATAACAAAATATGTATTGGATTTTTCAATCGTCGGATAGACTTTATCTGACGAATACTCTTGTTTATTAGACCGATGAATATCCAGATAAGTTTGTTATTTGTAGATTTTTTCGATGATTGAAAAATCGGCTATAAGAAAAACAACTTAAAATAAAATTACTAAAATCACAAATATTTATCAGAGGAATTAATTTTTTTCAAAAGATTATTATTTTGCAAAATAACTTCCTGGAAATGTTGGCAACTCGAATAACTAGATCTTACTGTTAGCTAGTGTCCGACCGAAGGTCAATTTTCTGCCGAAGCCGAAGCCGATGCCGAATGTTCGGCTAAAAAATAAAGCTTCGGCCGAAGCCGAAGCCGAAGGTTGAATGAAGTGAAGAATTCTCATTTCGAATAAGAAAAAAAATATTTTATCTTATTCAAAAATTGATTTTTTTCGGCGCCTACTACGATTTTCGATATCAACAAAAAGTGCCAGGCAATTTAAAAATTCAAAATTGAAATTTTTTTCGACGCCTACTATGATTTAACATTAATAAACACAAGCTTCTGTGTCCAACTATTTCAAAAATTCAAAATTGAATTTTTTCGGCGCCTACTACTATTCTCGATACCAATAAAAAAATTCTTCGGCTTCGGCCAAAACTTCGGCCTATTTTATACCGAAGCCGAAGGTTTGGCCGAATGTTGTTTTTTTGGCCGAATGCGACCGAAGCCGAAGCCGAAGGTTCGGTCGGACACTACTGTTAGCACAGATAATAAATTTATACAGATGTCTCACCCTTATGGCGAGAAATGATATATGAAACTGAAAGCTTCCAAAAAAAAAGCTTTTTCCAAAAGCTTTAACGCATTCACTAAATGCATTAAAAATCTATTTTCGCTTACCTCATCGCCCATAAATGAATACTTAGGCAAGGAAAAAAGCTTCAAAAAGCTCCTTGTCTGTTACGGCGTTGTCTGTTAAGAGCAAAATATGTTTCATTTTTTTCTGCAGGGATGAGACATGTGTATAAATTTATTGTCTGTGCTCTTAGTATCGCTTTGATTGTTTCCACATCCACGGACAGTCGTGACTTCTCCGTACCCAACAATTTCTTCACAGTTGAAAATATTCTTTCTGTCGCCGCATTAGTACGCGGTAAACAGAGGCAATACTAAACAATCATTTTGCAGTTTTGGTGAGGAATATTGCATATTTTAAAATGTGAGAATGTGACTATCACCCTTATTGCGAAGATCAGCTATCAATTAATAATTGACATTTATCAATCAATTTTGTTAAATGGTATTGTGACTGTCAACTTTCAATTTTGTTGATCCATTGTGATATTTTTTAAATAGTCTATTGTGAATGAAAAAATCGGTATCATGAACAACAATTTTCATCAATTTTTTTTTGTCAGCTGTCAATTTTGCTTTCAACCTTAAATTTGCAGTTGATGAGTTCGGTTTGGTTATTAAAATAGCTTAAAAAATGTGAGTTTAAAATTAAATAAGTGATCATTTTGTAATTTTTTTTATTTCCAAAGGTCTCAAAAAGTTGTAAGCAATAAAAAACAGTTGAACAGATTGGTCCAGTTGATGGAAGAGAACGAAGAAATCGCCAAGGGAATTTGTTCCAAAGCTGTGGCTACTGCAGAGTGGGAAACAATTGGTGTAGAGCTAAATAGCCTAGGGCCTCTAGAGCACGCATAGATTGATTAATTTATATCTGAAAATCACTTATACTTACATTTGGCTTTTGGCAATTCCAAAGGATTGGATGCATCCCTCAAACTTCTTCGCATTCTTGCGATTTTAACCAAAGCAGGATCATCCAAACCCTTATAGTCATTTAAAAAAGTTCTGTTTAAGTCATTTTGTATCTATTTGTTTTTATTTATTTGTTTTGTATTTGTTTATAACGTTATTGAATCTGTGCCCCGGTTCTGTAACTTACGAATCGTTAAAATCAGTCGTTAAACGCTGCGAATTGAAACATATTGAAAATTAACGATGTGTTCTGTCTCTGTAACTTTGACAATCGTTAATTTTAACTACCGGAACAGATCTGAAAGAAACACTGGAAAGATATCGTTAAATTGCGTTCTGTAACTGTTCAAATCGTTAATTTGACTAGTTCTAGCTGTCAAATTATCTCACGGGACTTTGGGTGGCGACAAAAATTTGTATGAAGATAAAAGTAAGTTGCAAATGATTTTTTAATCAGATAAAATTATTTTAACCATTCGTTTTTAGATTTGTGACGTGACGAAAAAAATCAAATATTTTTTATTAAATTATGTACATATCACTATCTGGTCCAGCTTGATAATTTGCAAAGAAATTAAAGCTTTGCGGCTTTTTGTGAACAATTCGGGCATTATTCAGTGTTGATTGGTAGTAAATTCTGCATGAAACGTCATTAAAATATGTTTTCCTTTCTTGGTTCTCGGTTCGGAATTTCGTGGGACAGGAATTGTATTAAAGGCAATTTGCGAACTGACATATTTTTCAAAGAATTCTTCAGGAGTCCTTTTGAATTAAACAAACAAAAATTGTATTCTATTCCAACAAGCCAACAATAAACTTACAATTTTCCAATTTTCGGTGGAAGACAGCCGTCTCCAGCTGCCGGTACTCCGTTACCTATATGAAGAGCTACTTTTCTCACTGTCGGAAGATAGCGCCGAGCGAGCAAAGTTAGCTCATACAATGCTGTGCACGATGCATAACAATATTCTTGATCTTCCAACTCCGGGTCGAAGCGTCCCGATCCAACACTTGTATCCGTATCTAAAATTATATCTAGCATTGAAGTCAGTTGCATGGTCTTAACCGTTCCCATTATGCATCAAGCGAACTCTGCGAACTGCAAATCCCTCCAAACAGCACTCAATGCTTTGCTGTTACGATCATTTTTCAGTATTCTAAAATAATAGTGAAGACCATTTTAACAACTTCTGTTATTTTGTGGTCTTTCGATTGTTTGTTCAACAAACAAACTTCAACTTCAAAGAACAAACTTTGTTCTCTTCGGCACAAAATTTTTGAAAAATAATTAATTTCAAATGACAGGCTTGACAACGACAACGCCTGTCTGAAAAAAAAAACAACAAAACAAAAAAACTTCAAAAAGAGGAACAATTTAGAAATGAAACTGTATTGCTCACACAGAAAATTCAGTTCCCTTCGTGAGCATCTTCCCCCTTCACGTTTCGTTTCTCTTGCCTACAAACTCACTCGTTAGGGCATTGAAAAATCCCTGTGTAGCCAGGCACATATGGAGTTACACACTTTTCTGGTTTTCAAACAAATCAGAGATGTTGTTTATCTCAGCAACAAGAAAATCGAATGAAAAAGAACAGCATATAACGAATATGAGAAAAAAGAAACGTCAAAGTGAGTACTAAAAATTTGCCTGATGTCGTTTTTAATTGGCAATCTGGAAGTGAAAAAAAGCATTCTGAATGCGTTCAATTGGGCAAAAGTGACAGTTCTGATTCTGAAAAGAATCACCAAACTTCAGATTCTTCGGAATAAAAAAAAACTGTTCAATTGGGATTCCGAATCGAAGAACAATTCCGGATTGCCAATGAAAAACGCCATGAGACTCACCGGAAATTTTTTTTGCGTCTCATTTTCTCATATCTGCTTTCTTTTTCGCACTCATGTGAGTCGTGAGTCGTGAGGCATCGTGTAAAGCACTATTCACATGAGCACGACCAACGAACGACGAATGAATGAAGAAAAGTGATTTTAGATACGTTTGAAGCCGTATTCCCTTGCAAATGCTCAACAAAACGATAAAAGTAAAGTTTATGTTTGATTTATGAAGAAAAAATTGGCTTTTTATTCTAAAATGTTAGTAAATTTGAGAAAACAAATTTATTCGTCACGAAAATAATTCTACAGTCTAAAAACGCTGTATAGAGCCTACATAAAGTTATGTAATCCCTATAATGCCTCTAAACGCAAAAATGCTATTTATAAAACTTATGCAAGGTTGAATAGTCCCATAATAAGCTAAACGCGTTTTGAGGTTGAATAAAGCCTACATAAGGAAATTATTGTTATTATTATTTCGTAAATGTCATGTTGATTTCTCTCCATTATTGAAATTAAAAAGAAAACAATAATGCCTTTCCAGGTCAGCTCGTTTATTAATGATTTTAATGCTTAAAATCGTGTTTTACCAACACCAAGCAGGGGGAAAGCTTATAAAAAAAGGTTCAACCCGGTGGTTCATACGCGATGTGATCGTGTCTACATTTTTGTTCTTAATTATATGAATTGTATCTTCTATTAGCTGTCGAAGGAGTATCTAAAAGAAATGTTAGAAGTTTTATTGATTTCATTCAAAGGTTTTTATCGCTGATATTACTTACTTATCGGACGAATCCCAATTTGCGGTACGAGATCTTTTAGTTTTGGTTTCCATTTTTATCCAATTCAACCCAAAGAACAACACAATTTTTATATTTTATTTGTTATGACAAACAGCTGATTTGATAGACAGATAAATGGAATAGATTGCTCCATTTTGGTACTTTTTTGACATAAGCATTGTATAACTAAAATTTATAGCAGAATTTTTTATAAATAGGAATTTTCGCAACGTTACATAGAGCCTACATAAATCCTTATGCACTGCATAACTATTCATCTGTTTAGCGAATTCTATTAAATAACACTAGGTGCGTTCCTTTGGGACTTTTAAACTACTTTTTAGTATTTCGCAGTAGACGTTGAATGGAACGCGTTAATTTTTCAAAAAGTAAGATCTAACCTCCAAAATTATACGTCATTGCGGTTGTTTGTTTTTGAATGTCAGTTGTGATTTATTTCAAATCAAACAACAACAATTTCTATTTCTTTTTACTGACGCCATCTGGCATAGACTAGTATCGTAACTACTTCGAAGAACTACTTTGACCACAGGGGAAAAGTAGTTCAAAGCAGCCAGTACTAAGCAGTAGATAAATGTTCCCAAAGGAACGCAGCTACTGCTAGTTGATACGAATTGAGGTGCGTTTTTGCGCTGACGATAGTTGACTATAATTTTTGTGTCAAAAAAAAAAATGGTTGATGTGTCATAGTTGAAATAGTTAGAAATAGTTGAAATAATCCAAAAACGCTTTTTAGTTAGGTTTGGTTGAGCTGTCAAACAAGAAAAACAAAAACAAATCTTTTAAGGTTACATTTTTCTTTTCTTTTGATCATAATATTATTGATATGGATAAAGAGACAACAATTTTCGTTGCTCTAAATTTATTGCAAAAATTCAAGAACGATCTTGATATGGTAAGTTTTTGAAGAAAATTAAAATAAGAAAATATTTATTTATCTTTGAACAACCCACAGCAAGAAAGGCAAATGCAATATTCCAACTGAAGTCCACCCTCCATGATGAAATCCTCAAGCTGTTCCAAGCAAGCCAGCTCCTGATATTCTCCTAATTGCTGCTTCCAGATTCGCTGAAAAACTATCAATTCCATATCTAGTTCGTGCTTTTATATAAATAAACGGAGAATGTCTTTATTTTTTGAAGCTAATGAACAATTTTTTTTATTGCCGGCAGAATACATGAAAGCACTAATAATAATAAGGACTTCCACTTTTTCTTGTGTCTCGGATTAGTCGTCCTTCGGCGACGAGTTTGTTCGCATGTTTCTCGTTGATTATCTTCCTCAGCTTACTGATGGCTCCGTCCTTCTCCCGGACACTCTTATACAGCGCATCGATTTTCTCCTGCGACGATGGACTGCGCTTCTGTTCGGTTTCCAGCATTGCCTCGACTTCGGTCAGCTGGTTGTCGGTGATGGTGCATGCATACTTGAGTCGTTCTTAATTGTCTTCGAGGTTTTTGAGCTTGATTTCGATAGCTGAAGCCGCATCGATGGCGTTTGAGGACTTTTCCCGCTCTTCGTTGAGTTCACGAAGGAGTTTCTTGTTCTTAAACGATGAGCCAGTGAAATTTGTTCGACGACCTAAAGAATACAATAAACGTTATATGAATTCTATTTGGAGATGAAAAACCTTACCTCAGATTTCTCCTTCAGCCTCTCCTGCTCGGCCTTTTCGCACATTTTGTGCTCCAGTTGCTTCTCCACCTTCCACAAGTTTAAGTTTGCCTTTCGTGCCGACTGACGTTCGACAATCATCTGCTCATGGGCAGCGGCCAACTTGTCCTCCAATTTTTGGTACTGCTTCTCGAGTAGGTATATCGCCGACGCTCTTCGGTCGTTCACTGAACTTCTCAGCCATGTCCACCCGAAATAGGGATGTTTGCGGATCGCAGTGTAGTCAATTCGATTGAAAGGGATTGAGATTCTTGAAATTGGTGCTGACTTTTAAGTCACTTGGAAAGGCGATCATTTCCTTGGCGTGACTCTTCTCGCAGTGACTGAGGATTTTCAAGTATGTCTCGTGGACATTGTGGCATTGTCCTCGTGAAATGGTGTGACTTCGCCTATAATACCCATGGACCAGAAGTCACAGCTGACCTGTAAGTAGTTTTTAGCATCAATGTTTTGTTTAAAACTCGAGGTTTGAAAGAACTTACGCTCTGCTGGGATTGGGATTTGGTCAATCTGCATTATTGACGAACCCAAGCCCGTCACTGAATCGTCGGAGGATGAACTCAACGGTGCCTTCATTCCTCAAATTCAGCATCAACAACCGCAATACCCTCAACAAGGACCTCCACAATTCTCCAATCAGGGTCTGAACTTTTTCAATGAACCGAATTCCATTCAACAAGATTCGCCACAAGAAGACGAGGCACCACCACGGTTTAATGAACGTCCTTCACAACTAGATCAACTGGCCCAACAACAAGAGAATGACTTTGCCGGCCAGAGATTTGGAATTGAACGCCCACAACCACAGCCTCAGCCACAGCCGCAACCTCGCCTGCAACCAGTGAGAACTCGTGTCATTCAGGCTCTTCGCGAACCATCACCACCACCACGACCACAGTACGAGTCCCAGCGTCCCAGAGCCAGTGCGCAGATTCCATCGCGTCCAATTGAACAAAATATCCTCCGTCAAGACGACTATCGACCAAAAAAGCCTGTCGCACAGATCCTTAGGAAGTATCGTGAGGAGAACGAAGACGGAAGCATCACCTGGGGCTACGAGAATGACGACGGTTCGTTCAAAGAGGAGCTCATCGGAAACGATTGCATCACCAAGTGAGTACAATTAAGTTTCGAAATTAGAACTTTCCTTTACTCAGATTTCGTTTCAGGGGAACCTATGGCTACGTCGACCCAGATGGCACCAAACGAGAGTACCACTACGAAACAGGAATCAAGTGCGACCCGAACAACCGTAATCCTGAAAGTCAAGAGCTCGAAAATAGCGGATTCGTTAACTACGACCAAAACAAAGCCGTCCTACCCAACGGTCTCGAAATCGACTTGGCATCGATGGGCAAGAAAAAATCCAAACGACCGGGTGCAATCCTCCAACAGGCTCAACCACAACAGTACTATAGGAACTAAACAGAGGAGCGAGCCGCCTCCTCTAGAGATTAAGAACAAGACTTCTTTCAATTTTTTTTATTTGGAGCCAAGTCCCGAGTTTTATTTTTTTTTTTTATTTATGAGAAGTTAATTTTTTTTTAGCTTGTAAATAAAAAATGAGTTTAAGTAAAATCTAGAATTGTTTTTTTTTAGTACGGACGTTGACGCCTCATGGGCGGTAAGCGATTCGGCGGAGTGATTGAGATGTCGAGGAAGTCTCCGATGCAGAATTTAGCTTGGGCTAGGGTCTTATTGTCGTCGGCGCCTTTTTGGCCAGAACACGTGACTCCGATTTCACGCATCCTGAATGTGTGGCTGCGATACTCGGGGTAAACAATGGAGAAGTCGAAGTAGGTACCCTTCTTGCGGGTATCTGGATTGACGTCGCGAACTAGAGAAGTGAGCTCGTGAAGAGTGGCGTCCTGCCAGGTGTAGATTTGGAGTTCATTTGATGGAACGTTGCCGTACATGTACTCGGAGATTGAATGATGCCGCCCTGTGGAACAGAATACTCGGAGGAGTAGTGGGCAGGTCTGAAAAGAAGAAATAGGTTAATTGAGAAGTTTGTTTATTTGCGGCGTCTGTTTACCTTCTCTCTGTCGACTTGTTTGGCTGGAAGGGACTTCTCTTCTACAATCATTGATTCAACGTTGGCCATTTTCATTTGGATTTAATTTTTTTGATTGCTTTTATTTCAATTATTTATGGAAATCATAAATTTAATTAATTGAAATTGCAAGCTGGTACGAAATGCAAGAGGTGCGTTTTTGCGCTGACGATAGTTGACTATAGTTTTTGTGTCACACTTTGACACACCAACCACTTTCAACTCACATCCTGAGATGGATTGGAAATAGTTAGAGATAGTTACGATTTGACACATCAACACAGACCGCAAAAACGACAATTGTGATTACGAATCGTAACTATTGGCGTGCAAAAACGAGAAATAGTCAACCATTGTTGATTATAGTTGATTATAGTCAGCGCAAAAACGCACCTAAGCAAACTTTATTTTTTCACCGACTTTTTGACAGATTACAGATATGACACAGGCTGGCAACTGTAAGGTATATAAATATCGATGATGCGTCGGTACAGTAGTGTAAATGGAATTACACAAAGAAGTTTGTGGAATGAATTATTTAAAACCAATTAAATTTAAGGTTAGTCTAGCACTTGCCACTAAATTGAGAAATATGGTTTTTAGTAAAATTTATGAGAATTATGGGAAAATTGTGAAGAGTTTGGTTGAATCAAGGTTTAAAAGGTCATGAGTTTTCTTTAATTTTAATCCAAAAGAAAGCAAGAGATGCTTGTTGAAATTTTAGAACTTTTTTTCCTCGAAGTATTTATTTCCTTCCTGGGCTGGAATCACATAACGCGATAAGCGATAGTTGATAATCAAAATTATGTTTTTTGCTCTATGTAAGCCAGTTGATCTAATTGATAGTCAGTTATTTGCGATAATTTCATTCGACACCTATTTAGGTGTCGTTTTCAAAAATATATATGTTGTTTTAATATAAAATTGCATTATCAGCCGCAGAGCTGATGTCGTTTGGCCACCTCGGAGCTGCGATTTGACACCGTTGGACTTTATTTGTGGGGTGCCGTAAAAGATAAGTGTTACGCCGCCAAGCCAGAGAAAATTGTCGCTTTAAAGGACAATATTTGTGATGCCATTGGTGAAATACAGCTGCACACAACCGATAATGTGCTTAAAAATGGGACCGATCGTGTAGGCTACTGCATGGCCAGCCGAGGCAGCCATTTGAATGAAATTATTATCCTTTATTAACCGGAACTAATTTTACAAAATATTCAGTAGTTTTTTTTATATCATTTTCAAAAAAACAAAAGTTATTTGGCGAAACCTTTAATATTATTGTACTTTGTGTACTCTTATTAGTGAAAAGTGTGACCTGGACCTTAGAAAATATTTCATTCCCAGTTTGTCTATTGTTCTGTAACTTCTCACATCGAGAAAATCATACCGAAAACAGTGTAAACGGAGCGTAATTAGTTTTTTTTTGTATGAAATTTGACACAATTTGTTTCAATTTCCTATGTTTCTCGACTCCGAAAGTTTTCGAACGAGTTACAGAACATGGGTCCAGTACCCATGTTCTGTAACTTCTCACATCGAGAAAATCATACCGAAAACAGTGTAAACGGAGCGTAACTAGGTTTTTTTGTATGAAATTTGACACAATTTGTTTCGATTTCCTATGTTTATCGACTCCGAAAGTTTTCGACCGAGTTACAGAACATGGGTCCAGGTTCCAACCGGCGAGGAACTGTGCACATTCCCGTCACGATTCAAGGCAGCGGGATTTCAAAAATCTTCCAGTTTGATGGCGGTCGATTAGAATGTTTTCCGGATTGATGACGCGATGGACATAGCCCATGCAATGGAAGGCATGAATTTATGAAAATTATGAAATTATGAATTTATTCTGATTTTGAAAACAAGAGGATTCCCTTCGGATTTTAAAACCAGAATATTTTTACGAGTAGGTACACAATACACACATTTTGAAACCAAAAAAAAAATGCACGAGAGAAATTTCCTCATGATTTGTTTTCGTTTTTCTAAGTGCCTGGCTACACAGGGATTTTTCAGTGCCCTGACGAGTGAGTTTGTAGGCAAGAGAAACGAAACGTGAAGGGGGAAGATGCTCACGAAGGGAACTGAATTTTCTGTGTGAGCAATACAGTTCCATTCCTAAATTGTTTCTCTTTTTGAAGTTTGTTTATTTTTTTTTCTGGCTTTGTCATTTCCGTCATTCAATTCAAATTCAAATTGTACAAATTAATGTTGTGTTTTTTTTTATCTCTGTAAGCATCAATACCTACTGAAAAAAAAAGAAATTTTACAAACCCATCAAACCGAAAACTGTGCCCCGGTTCTGTAACTTACGAATCGTTAAAATCAGTCGTTAAACGCTGCGAATTGAAACACATTGAAAATTAACGATGTGTTCTGTTTCTGTAACTTTGACAATCGTTAATTTTAACTACCGGAACAGATCTAAAAGAAACACTGGAAGGATTTCGTTAAATTGCGTTCTGTAACTGTTCAAATCGTTAATTTGACTGCTTTTAGCTGTCAATTTATCTCACTGGCCTTTAGGAGGCGAGATAAGTTTGTTTGAGATAAAAGCAAGTCGCAAATGATTTTTTTATCAGATTTAATTGATTTTTTTAGGTTTGTGTGTGAAAGCAATCAAATATTTTTGATTTAAAAAAAAACCCTAACAAATATATTTGTCAAATTTCAAACTTTTAAAAACATTTTATTTTCAGAAAATGGCCAAACGACGACGAAAACTCCGTTCTCTACCGCCAAGCATTCAAGCTGAAGGACCATCGCAACAACGCATTGAACAACAGCGCCAAGCAGCACAATCGGCCAACCCAAACGATCCAGTTATTTGTAAGTGCTTTTGGATAGGATTAAAATTAATTGAGATTCCTTTACATCAATGCTAACAAAACCCACTTTTCAATTTGCAGATGGTATCGAGGAACATGGCGAAGAACGCAGCGAAGCCGATGCTGACGAAGAAACTCGTCAATTTATTGAAATCTTCGATCATGCTTATGCTCCCGACCAGCCACGCTCAACAGCTAGTGACCGCCGTTTGGACGGAGTTCCTCATCGACAAATCGTTTGCAAAGTGATTCTCGATTGCTTTTAGTCGATCAACAATATTGTACATCACACACATGTAACAACTCCGATGATAACCAAAATGAACTCTTCAATCAAGATGGTGCTTAGAGTTTCTATCCCCTGGAACTTCTTTCTATATCATTTGTTCTTATTTTCAGCCCTTCATTGGTGGCTGGAGGAAGCCAAACGTTCCGATATGGAATCCCAGCCTGATATTTGTCTAACTGTGGCTCATCAATTAATTCCTGTGTTGCAGGAATTACGAGCCAAAACAAAGCGCAGAAAGAGGAAGACAGCTTCAACTACAACCCCAGCTGGTGGTGCAGCTGATGAATCTGCACCCAAAGGTCAAGGGCCCGAAGCGAGTGGAATGAGTACGCCCAGTGTCAGGATCTCAACACCAGCAACACAATACTTCATCGTCGCCAAGCAATAGAAGAAGTGCAATTCCGATTTTGCTGCGAAGAAATTCAGATTCGCGCGATGCAAACTCAGCTTCGGATGCCACTGATCCTGCAGTCGAGTTAAATGCTCTTAATGATGAGGATAACCAGGAAACTGAAACAAGTTAGTAGCACTCGCATAGCTTGTAAATTGGTTTTATACATTTTGAATTTGTTTGTGATTAGGCGGCGCAAGAAATTTAAGTGCAACTCAAGACAACGCTGAAGGAGAGTCTCTTGTCACAAGCCCTAATGCTGCCACAGGTACGTAGTTGAGGATTCACTTCGTTAGCCGTCCATAAAATCATTTCTTTCAGAACCGGAAGCTGCTGAGGACGAAAGTGGCGATGATTCTAACTCAGACGCTGAATCTCTTACACCACAAGAAACTACTTCAGGCCGTCATCGTCAGTCCAACCAGAGATTGAGTATGGCGACAACATTGGATTTACCATTTCATTTTTAATATGATTTTTTCTTTTACATAGGCTCAAGCATGCGTCAGCGAATTACCGAAGAAATGGCTGAAGCTGCTTTGGTACCATTACCAGACGAATACGACGAAGATGAAGATGATGACGATGGGGAAGAGGAGGAGGACGCTGATGCCGATGAACCCCAAGATCAGGAAGATAATAAAGACGATAACGAAGAAGATGAAGAACTCAACGTAGAAGATGTTATCATGGACTTTGATGTTGAAATACAAAACGTCTTATCAGAGGTGAAAGCTTACCCTTTTCTTTTGTAGTTTTTAGCACCAGCTACACAGGATATTGGTGGTGAGGCTGCACCGCAAAATTATTCGACCTCTCCCCAAAGCGCAACTGAAACGACAAGCTCAGATCCCTCAGAACGTACCACTGAAACTAATCCGACCGAACCCTCAGACGCGGATGGTGCTACGGCTGCAACTTCCACATCGGCAAATGAAACAGCTGATGCCGCAACAGCATCAACCTCTGCAACGACCGACAGTGCATTAACATCTACTGCAACTGAAGAAGGTGACGCAGCATCGCCTTCATCAAACCCAACAGGTTCTGGCACAGCATCAACCACTGCAGAAATCAGCCCCGAGGTTCTCCTAGTTTTGGGTGACCTTCAAGTACCCGAATCTCACCGAGATGGATGAAAAGGTTATGGAGATTATAACCATATCCGCTGTAGACGGAGATGGTTCTACTCCTGAAATTTAATTATACGAATGTCTTTTTGCTTTATATTATTGCAAATAAAAGTGAATTTTTATTGCATGTCCGGTATGGACTCCTAAACGGCCCAACAGATGTTTGTTTTTTTCTGTAGAGAATTTCTTGTTCCAGAATGGCTTATCGAATGGAAAAATAGAAAGTTTTTGGTGCAAAACTCGAAAAATGCATTGGCTTCCAAAATTAAAAATTGCATGGAATGGTAGGTGCACACGTTTTCAAATGTCTTAGGCTGTTTTGACAGGAAAGTTCTTCGGGTCATCTTTGGCCCAGTGTGCATTGATGGGAAATGGAGAAGAAGATACAACAGAGAACTTTACGGGTTGTTCAACGACGTGGACCTAGCCAGAAGGGTCAAGGTCCAGAGACTCAGATGGCTCAGTCATTTAGAGCCCATAGACACCAATGTTCCGGCCCGGAAAGCCTTCGACACTATTCCCGAGGGATGTAGAAGGACAGGAAGACCGCCATTCAGGTAGCGCTAGGGACCGAGATGGCTGGCGAAGACTGTTGATTGAGGCCCAAGTCCACAACGGACTGTAGAGCCACCTGAAGTAAGTAAGCATGGTAACTGGTCTGATTATGCTCAGAAAATCAACAAGAGTTTACAATTATCTTCGAACCATCTCTCTTTTATTTGCTTGCTTTCTCAAAATACAAAAACAAAATAATTCCAGTCCATTGCGTTGGACCTCTCAGACTGCGAGGTTACACAGCAGTCTCACAAATAGCTTCCTCAAAAAACGGATGTCCAAAGCTTTTTGGGCTGATATCCTCTTGTGCGGATTCAAGTGCAACAGTGTCTCCTGCAATATCGGATCCTTTTCGAAATCATAAAAAGATGATCCACCCAATGTCGCAGCGCATTCAACACACGAAACTGTACACGTTGGCGTATTCCTTGCAATAGCGTTTCCAATCTTCACGTTGGCAATATTTCCGAGTCAGGATAGTTCTCGCGTTCGCTTGCGAACTAAACACTCGGTATCGTCAATAATTGGACTTTCGATATTTTCTTGCTTTCCTGAACGGACAACAGCGTTTCCTTTTTATTTTTATTTTTTTCCTGCTTGATTTCAACGGCTTGGGCATCTGTGGAATGGCCTCTTCACTCGACACAGAGCTAGAACTCTCCGAGCTAGATGAGGAAGAAAAGAATCTTCTTCTTTTTTCGAGACTACTTTTTTGGGCTCGGTACTGTGGTGGCAGCAGCATTAGCTTATGAGGATATGCCTCGACACAGAGGTTGCACACAATTTGCGATGAGTTGGAAGAATGGATGCATCTTATGCTTTTTTTTGTACATTGCACAGACGAATGACTCTGAAAATAAAAGAAAAAATAAGTAAGGATGGGATAAATGACAGAGCTAACTTACTGCAAACTAAACATTCAGTATCGTCAATTAAACTTTCGATATTTTCTTGCTTTACTAAGACGACATCGTCCCCCATTATTGAAAGAAAAAAGAATAAAGAAAATTATTTTATTATAAATATTTTATTATTTGAAAGAAATGTCAATTTTAACGATTTCCACTGGAAATTCCAGTTCAATTAACGACGCAAATTTGAGTTAACGATTGTAGTTACAGAACACAAACTTTTCCAGGATCGTTAACGAGGGAACAATCTGTTCCATTTTTTAACGATTCGCTAAATTAACGACTGAGATACAGAACCGGGGCACTGGTAATTGGATAATCTCTTCAAAGTATAAGAAAACAGAAACAGATATTGAAGAGTGAACAAAATATCGTCATTGAAACTGCTTTGGATTTGGCTAAAAGCCTTGACTCTTTGTCTTCGCGATACTACAACAGTAACTTTGGTTTGGGACTAAGTCCTCACCAAATACATAATCATCATTGGCCTTCAGCACTTTCAAGTTGCTTCAACCCGTTTGCCCGCCATTTAAAAGAAAGCGAAAAGGTTTCAAGCATCGGAAAAGATGGTTTCCAGGTCTGTATGGACGTCCAGCAATTCAAACCGAATGAAGTGTCCGTTAAAGTTGTAGACAATGAAGTGGTCGTGGAAGGAAAACACGAAGAGCGAGAAGAATATCAGGGCTTTATTTCACGGCAATTTATCCAGCGTTATGCGCTTCCAAAAGATTACGATTCCGAAATACTAGTTTCGACGCTATCATCGGATGGTGTTTTGACGTTAAGCATACCAAAGCCGCCCATAGAACAAAAACCAAATGAAAAAGTTATTCAGATTCAGAAAGCCGGTCCAGCACATCTGAATGTGAAGGAAAATGCAGTCGAGGAGCAGTCGAAGGATTCAGGTGCCATAAAAGACAAAGCCGAAATAGACTTTCAATTTGCTTCAAATGTTAAACCGTTAAAAAATCTTTTAATTGCGTTATAAATTATTTTTTTTTTGTTTCTTAATTCATCCTCATAAAACACCCCAATAAACCCTTGATTTTTAACAAATGAAATAATAGGGGTATTCATGCAATAAGATAAAATTGTCGATTACGTATTTGGGTAAATTAACGCTCCGCTTTGCATGAACGCACTCATAAAGCAAGCTGTGTGTAAACTACTTATTACTTAAATCTTAAAACGAAACTTCAAAATGTCAGTAAAATAACATAAAATAAAATGAGAACTTGATTTAAAATTTGAATTTTGTTCTGACACAGCAAAATAATATAAAATAAAATGACAACTAGATTTGAAATTTGAAATCTGAAATTTGTGTAAGTTTACGACCCCGTTTACGAGACAAAATAGTCGGGCAAATTTATCAGCCCTGTGTAAAAAAATGTCCATACAAATTTTGACATTTGAAATACGAGGTTGTAAACTTACGCCTTTTACGAGGTTTGCGAGGGATATACGACGTTGCATGAATACCCCTAATGTAAAGTTTTTGTTTTAATTTCTGAACTTCTTTTTGGAAAAGTACGTCCAAAATTTGAACTTTTGTGTGGGAAGCCTGGCAATTATGTTCAAAGTTACGACCGGTCCGAAGAATTGTTTTTAGGTCATATTATCTGCCTTTGATGCGATGTTTTGTTTTAAGGGAAGACAAATCTTTCTCTTGGTTTAGAGATGGTCAGTGCTACCATCTCTAATATCTTGAAATCAACTTTACTCAGAAAAAACTTACTTCGATTTCTCTATAATATACCTATACATAAACCTTTAGTAGCCAACCCGCGGCTAGTTGTTTGTTCGGAGAACTCAGAAATTATAATGTTTTTTTCGAGCAGTTGTCAAAATTTAAAATAATGTCAATCAAAATAGAGACATTTCCACGTTCCCCTAAACGAAATGGAAAAGTGGAACGTGATTGGGCACAACACTGTGTAGCCACCGCACGTGATTTTTCAGTAGCTTGAAAAATCCCCGTGTAGCCAGGCACTAATGAAGTTCCTTTTGCAAAATCTCCGGCGAAATAAAGTTCTTTTTTTCCGATAATTTAAAATTTGTAAGGGGAACCTTATTTTCTTTATTTTGTAATGAAATACTTGAAGACGAGCAGAAATACTTTGATTGTAATTAAATTTGCGGCAGTACGGATACGGACGACTACGCGGTTGTAAAGCACAAACAGAATGTTTTTTTTTAGATTCCAGATTGACAAACGCCATTATACAAAAAAAAAAACACTTTGACACACCAACCACTTTCAACTCACCTCCTGAGCAGTGTTGCCGCAAGCTGAAATCAAAAGTAGCTAGGCACAACTATAAAAGTCGCTAGATTGGCTTAAATTTCGGAGAAAAAAAGTCGCTAGATGTCGCTAGAAAAAATTGCAAAATAATAAACAAAAAATCTTTTCTTTGACATTTTTTTTCCTGAAAAATAACAACAAAATAAATAAATTCAGTCTCTTATCTCCTTATCAGCCTTTAGAGATTTTCAGGAATAAAACAAAAATGAGAAAATAATTACATTTCCTCAGAAATACTTTACAGTTAGTTAAAAACAAACAAATTCAGTCTCTTGTTTCTAGTTTTATAAAAAAAAGAAAAATACATAAAATAAATAGTTGTGAAAAGAAAATCGTACTCGTTAGTTGGTTAATTCAAAAATTAACAAAATTCAATAAATCTACATAAATTAAATCGATGTGTTCACCTTCATTCCCCTCAACGGGATTTTTTAAAATATTTTGCGTTAGCAAAATTTCGGCTAATTCGTTGGTGTTACAATTTTTATTTAGTAATTAAAGCTGGATGAACATTATAGAATTAAAAGTTTTTGTTGACATCATGCTGAATATGCGCTCTACTGGACAAAATATGTTTTTTTTTTGTTTTTCAAAAAGTCGCTAGAAAAAGTAGCTAGAATTATCTAGCTACAAAAAATTATTTTTTGTCGCTGAACTTTTGAAAATTCCGCTAGATATAGCGACAATGTCGCTAAAATGGCAACCGTGCTCCTGAGATGGATTGGAAATAGTTAGAGATAGTTACGATTTGACACATCAACACAGACCGCAAAAACGACAATTGTGACTACGAATCGTAACTATTGGCTTGCAAAAACGAGAAATAGTCAACCATTGTTGATTATAGTTGATTATAGTCAGCGCAAAAACGCACCTCTGCCAAACTCTATTCGCGTTCCACATCATCCACACTCTCAACGAACAAAATATTCGCGCGCGTATAACCTCAAAAATCATTCTTGCTTTGTGTTTTTGTTGTTCATTCGCGACGAATTGAAAACTCTCATGTGAAAGAAATGTCAAAATCGACGAATTTTCGTTCATTCGTTGGTCGTTGTTCGTGCTCATGTGAATAGTGCTTAATAGCAGACTTATTTTCATTCGAAACTAAGGCCGTGTGTGAATTGCGTTAAAATGTGTATTAAAACTTGACGTTTGGTTAAAACTTGACACTAGCGTGGTGAATAAAATGGGTTAAAATTTATCCTGCTGTGGAGCAGGTTAAATGGGTTAAAATTTTGACGTCTTTTTTTTCTCATGAATGATAGAGAAGTTTGCTTCTGTTTTGTTGTTTTGTTCTGTTTTTCTCCGTTTTATTTAGTTCTATGTAATAACGAATTATAATTGCATTGATATTTCGAGAGATTGAAATAAAATACTTAAATTTTATCATATTTTAAAGTCAAAAAACGAAATAATTGTTCTTTCTTTTGAGAATGATAACAGATGTCAGCTGGGAAAACATGTTTTGCAGTGTTACCACACGGAAAAAACAACCATCCAAATAGGGAAATTTTCGTTTGAAGATTTTTTTACTGTTGCTTCAAAATATCATATTACCACTCCAAAATCTAGAAAAATAAATAAAACAAAGTTTGTTTGTTTTTTTTAGTGACTTTTCATGAAATTTGTTACTCAAAGTTTGGTTTTGAACACAAAATTATTTTACCTAGAACAAAAACATTTTTCGTTGATGGGAATTTCTTAAATCATGAGGGAAATTTCTTAGTACTGCGCAGAAATGTTGGTTAAAAAAATCCCTTTTAACGCAATTCACACAGCAAATGGCTAAATTTGTTCCCTTTTTTAACCAAACGTCAAATTTTAACCAAACGTCAAGTTTTAATACACATTTTAACGCAATTCACACACGGCCTAATTGTTGGTACAATTTGCTAAAATATGAAAAACAAATTCAATACAGTTGAAAAACCTCGAGTTCCATCCCTGGTTACTACTTTTTGTATGTAGAAGGTGGAACCTATTCACAGACCTGTCAAAATATTTTTTGTTTTGCCAAGGTCATTAGAAATTGGTTTTCGTAAATTTTTCTCAGCGAATTTTCTAGTAGCGCATCAAATTTTAAATTCAAATTTTAATAAAATCTGCACAAACATGTCAAAAACTGCCATGATAATCCTTGCTATAGGTGCTGAAGAAATGGAATTTGTCATTGTTGCCGATGTCTTACGAAGGGCCGGGGTAAGTTGAGAAAAATCTTTGAATCAGTCTCAGTTCAACATTCAATGCATACAATATAGATAACTGTCACAGTTGCCGGCTTAAAAAATGAAAAGGCTGTAAAATGCTCTCGAGATGTTGTTATCGTACCAGATTCTTCATTGGAGAAAAATAAAGATGTAAGTACATAAGCCAGGTTAAACTTTGTTTACATTCCCGTGTTTTGTAGAAAAAATTTGATGCTGTAGTACTTCCCGGTGGACTTGAGGGCTCCAACTTCATGGCCGAATCAAAACTTGTTGGTGACATCCTTAAGCAACATGAAACTGGTGGACGTTTTATTTGCGCTATCTGTGCTGCTCCAACAGCCTTAGCCAAACATGGAATCTACCTTGGCAAGTCTATAACATCCTATCCTGGACTGAAAGGAAAGTTTGACAAATATAAGTACGATCAGCAAATGTTAAAAAATTTGTTGGTTTTAAAAACTTGTTGTTTCCAGATATGTGGAAGACAAAAACGTCGTTATGGATGGACATTTAATAACCAGCCGGGGTCCAGGAACAGCCTTCGAATTTGCCTTGAAAATCGCTGAAGTTTTGGTTGGTGAGCCAAAAGCAAGTGAAGTCGCCAAGGCCTTGTTATTGAATTGAGTTGGCTTTCAAATTCATTGTTTTCATTTCCCTTTGCAATAAATAGAAATAGAAAAATCGGTCGGCAATACGAAAAACGCTGTGTGTGAAGTGACTGAACTCCAGTAGTAGTCATTATTGATATTTTCTTTTTCGACAATGTTTAGTTATAATGTTTGACACAATTTGAGTTAATTCGTCGACTTAGAATTGTTCTCACTATACCATGTTGTTCCAATTTTACAATTAAAATACTAGCCGACCCGACAAACCTTGTTTCGTTCACAATTAAACGAAATGCCGTCTTTTGTCGTTAAACGTGATTTGCTTGTGCTGGAGAAAGCGACCATCTCAAAATTCTTGTGGATCAATCAAATACGCGAAAATGCCTCGACGTTGCAAGAAATTTGCCTATCTACTATCTTATACTTACCTATGGTGGCGCTATTGTCCAGGTCGGGCCAGGGCCTCACCCAACAAACATCTCCAGCCAGCTCGGTCCCTAGCTAGCTGTCTCCAGTTTCGCACGCCAAGTTGGTCAGGTGGTTTTCAAATGAAAAACTGGAAAATTTCAAAACGGGATTTCGAATGGAATATAGAAAGTTCTTGATGAAAAGCTCGGAAAATTCATTGGTTTTCAGAAGGAACATTGCATAAAATTGTAGGTGCAATGATTTTCAAATAGAAAAATGGAAAACATTGGATTGGGAACTCGGAAAACTCTACGAGAGCACGAAGAACTTCAATACCTAAAATAAAGTTTTACATAGAATTTAAGGTGCATTGGTATGTTTGTATGTCCGGTAGGGACTCTTAATCAGCTCAATCCTCAATACATTTTTATAAAAGGTACACTGTAGATATACTTACTTACTTACTTAAGGTGGCGCTACAGTCCGGGGTGGACTTGGGCCTCAACCAACAAACCTCTCCAGCCAGCTCGTTCCCTAGCTAGCTGTCTCCAGTTTCGCACGCCGAGTTGGTTGAGGTCGTCTTCAACTTGCGCGCGCCACCTGAGCCTTGGTCTTCCTCTACTGCGCCTTCCCTGTTCCCTCTGGGGTGGATTCGAAGACTTTACGGGCCGTAGTATTGGTGTCCATCCTCTCCACGTGACCAAGCCATCTGAGTCTTTGGACCTTCACTCTTTTAGCTAGGTCAGTGTCGCTGTACCTACAGCCCGTACAGTTCGTCGTTAAATCTTCTCCTCCATTCACCGTTTATGCAGACAGGACCATAGATCTTACGTAGGTAGAACCTTTCTCTCCAAACGGCCAAGCGCGCTATCATCCGTTTTTGACAGATCAATGCTTCAGCACCATATAGCAGGACGGGGATGATGAGGGTCTTTTAGAGCGCCACTTTAGTTGTTCGGGAGAGGGCTTTATTGCTCAATTGCTTTCTTAGCCCGAAGAAACAGGGATTATCAAGAGTTATTCTTCGCCACCAGGCAGCACCACTAATAAAGGAGTCTGATGATCGGCTTGGCACCGGTGAAATAGCTATAACTTCAGCCAAACAAAGGAATTGACGAAAAAAAAGCCATTGGTGGAAGCACCTCTAAGTTGCTATCGTTGTTCAAACAACATAAATGGAATTGACGGACGCAGCCTAACTGCAGTGTTAAATAACACAACAACAAAACTAAAGTTAAGCTCACTATCACAAATAACACCTAAATCTCGGATAGTTGTTACTCTGTGAACTACTGTATAATAGTCCCGTGTTTGCTGACGGAAACGCTTACGGGAATATGTGACTGTTTGGCATTTGGAAACATTAAGTTCTAAATTGTTTTTTTGTTACCAAACATAGAAATTGTTTGAATCGGCCTGCAGGGGTAAAGCATCATCGGGTGAAGAAATCATTCTAAAGATTTTCATGTCATCTGCGTACATTGAAACTTGGGAATTTTCAATCAAAGATTCTACGTCATTAATAGTCAGAATAAAAATAATAGGGCCTAGATGACTACCTTGAGGAACTCCCGATTTTGCAGTAAATGGTTCTGACATTGAAGATCTAAATAAAACGCGATATTTACGGTCGGATAGGTATGATTCCATCCATTCAATGAAACCAGGGGCCTGATTTGGGATTCGCGGCGAATCGTTTTGCTAGCGAGTTTGATATTTTTCAATTATTGCGTTCGCTTTCGTCTTCTTCGTTTTGAATTCGACCAATTAACGAATACGAAGGCGTATTTGAAATGTCATAATGTTTGCTGGCGAGTTGAAATACGACAGCTTTTTACTGGCGGATTCACAGACGAAAGAGTGTTTATTCAGAGTTACCACCACTCGGCATTTTCTGATAGAGTGATTTTTGATAAGCTGGCTCAGGGACTCATATTATTAAATTTGACTCATCTTTTTAAGTATTCTACAGTTAGTGCATGAAAAAAGAGTTTATTTTCATTTCTGCATGTTTATTAACATTTTTCTTCTCATGCAAATTATAATATGTAAGCAATACTCTTGCAAAACAGACTGAATTAATGATAACCAACAGATGTAGCCGCTAAGGCGGCTATCAACTTCCAAAGTTCAGAATCTTCTATTAGAAGAACCTTTGAAAAATAAAATGTATTTTCAAAATGACTAATTTTTTTCAGCAGCGGGGACTCATTTAAATTTAAACATGCGGCAACACTGTTATCATTATTAACTGGAATATTAAGTGTCAAATCACTGGAATATTGGAAGGCGTTTTCTCGCTTCGCCGCGAGTTCGTTAATAAGGAAATGCGAAGCGAGTCGAATCTGAAAGGTCGAATTGAAAACGATCCGCCGCGAACCCCATAATCAGGCCCCAGGAGGGAATTCAAGAGCCTTTAGCTTGAAAGATATACAGCCCGATTCTAAAAACAAATTCCCCGAGAGTTTGTTCCCTTCTCCCTACTCTCTTATTACAAACAAAAAGTCTCCGGGAAATGATTTCCTTTTTAAATTTCCCAATCTTCGAAAAAGGGAAAACATTGACTTACTATTACTAAGGCCGTGTGCGAATTCAGTTAAAAATGGGTTAAAAATTGACGTTTGGTTAAATTTTGACACTTCGCATAATTTGACTAGCTGCTGAGCAGGTTAAAAAATGACAGTAGTGGTTAAAAATTCATCCATTTTTAATTTTTAACCACAATTCATCCAATTCGCACACGGCCTAAGTCAATGAGGGAAAAAAATTCTCCGGGAAAAAAAGGAGGCATTCTAGATTCTAAATGTAAAAAATAGGGAAAATTTTTACTCGTCTCCCGTCGAATCATTCCCCGGAAATTTGTTGGAGAATTATAAACGAAAGTGGAAGTTTTTGTTTTTTGCATCGAAAATAAATTTAAATTTTAATAATTTTATAGGTCTTAAACACCTAATAAATCACAGCTGCAAATGTTGCAGGGGCCTGATTATGGGGTTCGCGGCGGATCGTTTTCAATTCGACCTTTCAAATTCGACTCGCTTCGTATTTCCTTATTAACGAACTCGCGGCGAAGCGAGAAAACGCCTTCCAATATTCCAGTGATTTGACACTTAATATTCCAGTTAATAATGTGAACAGTGTTGCCGCATGTTAAAATTTAAATGAGTCTCCGCTGCTGAAAAAAATAGTCATATAATAAAAATAAATTTTATTTTTCACACAAAGGTTCTTCTAATGGAAGATTCTGAACTTTGGCAGTTGATAGCGGCCTTTTTTGAAGCTACATCTTTTGGTTATCATTAATCCAGTCTGTTTTGCAAGAGTATTGATTACATTTTATAATTTGCATGAGAAGAAGAATGTTAATAAACATGCAGAAATGAAAATAAACTCTTTTTTATGCACTAACTGTAGAATACTGAAAAAGATAAATCAAATTTAATAACATGAGATCCTGAGCCAGCTTATCAAAAATCACTCTATCAGAAAATGCCGAGTGGTGGTAACTCTGAATAAACACTCTTTCGTCTGTGAATCCGCCAATGAAAAGCTGTCGTATTTCAACTCGCCAGCAAACATTATGACATTTCAAATACGCCTTCGAATTCGTTAATTGGTCGAATTCAAAACGAAGAAGACGAAAGCGAACGCAATAATTGAAAAATATCAAACTCGCTAGCAAAACGATTCGCCGCGAATCCCATAATCAGGCCCCAGAATTTAATGGAGATGTCGCCTGTGGATTCCAGAGCGTAGAGGAGGTATTCGTATTTCCTACTTTCCTAGAGTCGCAACTCGTTCTCTTCTTGCGACCAGTGCGAAAAAATGCAAACAAGCGTTCAATTGGAAGAACTGAAAAACACTTTTCAACTGGTTTATTGTTCCTAATGACAATGAGAACTAAGGAAATGAGTAATGACACACACAACAAGAACTTTTTCATTAACTCTTTAACATTTTTGAAATTTTAAAATAAAGACATTTATTAAATTGTAAAAAAAAAAATGTACACTGAGCCATTCTGGCAACTACAAAGAATTAAATTCCCTCGTTTGATAGCTTCTGGCAGCTCTTTCCTCTCGTTTCATATGACAAATATTGCCAAAAAGCTGTTTCGAACATTCAGAATTTTTGTTCCCGCTTTCGAAGGGAAAAATAATCTCCCGATGCTTCTGCCGTAGTTGTGAGGACCAGGATGAAAAGGAAACGGTCCCACACTTTCTCTGCCACTGCCCGGCCTTGGCTAGGAAAAGAGCACTACACTTAGGTAAAGAATTCTCCAACGGTATTGAAGAACTCGCAGAATTCAAGATCAAGGACATGATCTCATACCTTAATAACACAAACTGGCTTTAACGCGCCCCCTTATCTCTCCTAAAACTAGATGGCACTATGAGATAATAGGCTGTAGTGTAGGGAGATCAATACTTCTTTATATAGAGGATTGTGCGAAATATACATCCTTCCTAATCCATCCTTAAACCTTTTTAGAACCTCATGAGGTATGGTATCAAAACGGCGCACTCAGCGCTAATTGTGTCCTACACGGAAGTGGGACAGCCATTTCTACCTACCCTACCTAATCTCCCGATGAATTCAGAATAAGGGAGAGAACTCCCCGGGAGAACACATCTCCCGGGGAGTACTATTCCCGGAGAATATTTAGAATTGGGCTGATAATATTGTGGGATATTTTATCAAACGCCTTGCTAAAGTCCGTAGCAATAACATCAACTTCTTTTTTACTTTCTATTGAGTTTAATGCATAAGAAACAAATTCAGTTAAATTTGTGGTCGTTGATTTCCCTTTTAGGAGCCCATGTTGTTTGGCCGGAAATAATCAGCCCGATTCTAAAAACCAATTCCCCGAGAGTTTGTTCCCTTCTCCCTACTCTCTTATTACAAACAAAAAGTTTGCGGAAAATTATTTCCTTTTTAAATTTCCCAATCTTCGAAAAAGGGAAAACATTGACTTACTAAGGCCGTGTGCGAATTCAGTTAAAAATGGGTTAAAAATTGACGTTTGGTTAAATTTTGACACTTCGCATTATTTGACTAGCTGCTGAGCAGGTTAAAAAATGACAGTAGTGGTTAAAAATTCATCCATTTTTATTTTTTAACCACAATTCATCCAATTCGCACACGGCCTAAGTCAAAAAATTCTCCGGAAAAAAGGAGGCATTCTAAATGTAAGAAATAGGGAAAATTTTTACTCGTCTCCCGTCGAATCATTCCCCGGAAATTTGTTGGAGAATTATAAATGAAAGTGGAAGGTTTTGTTTTTTGCATCGAAAATTAATATAATTTTATAGGTCTAAAACACCTAATAAGTCACAGCTGCAAATGTTGCAGAATTTAATGGAGATGTCGCCTGCGGATTCCAGAGCATATAGGAGGTATTATCTAGAGTCGCAACTCATTCTCTTTTTTTTAAAAAGCACCGTCCAGAGATGATAGAAGGTAAGGAGATGGGAAACAAAGCTGTCAAAATGACAGATGCCTACAAGCGTTTTTACCAATACTATCACAGTTTGGACCATAGTTTCTGTGAAAGTATGCGTGTATTTACCAATACTATCACAGTTTGGACCATAGTTTTTGTGAAAGTATGCGTGTTTTTACACAGTAAATATGGCCCTACCATATTGTTTTTGTTTTTATATTATTCATGTACAAGGAAAGAAAATAAAATGAAAGAAAATGAAAATTGCGGGATCTAGGGAGTGAAACGTATGTCAGTTTCCTATCTTGTTACTTATTTAATCTTTGGTACCGTCCAAAAAATTTTGTGTTCACTCTCTTTTCTTGTGTCCGTGAATCTTTGTTATTCTATATCAATGCAAATGTATTAGTGCCTTCCCATTTGAAATGCATTGAGAAACCTACACATTGTCATTGATATGGACATTTAATCAAATTTGTATCCATTGTTGACAAAGCTGCTCATCCAGGACTTCGCTTAGCACCTTACTGAAACAAGGATGGGATGAGCCAACATTAAAGTTTTTTCCAACGCCTGCCGTTTTGTATGATCCCTCAGCGAAAAAACGCAAACAAGCGTTCAATTGAAAGAACTGAAAAACACTTTTCAACTGGTTTATTGTCTCTAATGACAATGAGAACCTAATGAAATGAGTAATAACACACCCAACAAGAACTTTTTCATAAACTCTAACATTTTCGAAATATTAAAAACACGACATTTATTAAAATGTAAAAAAAAAAACAAATGTACACACAGCCATTCTGGCAACTCCAATGGATTAAATACACTCCTTTGATAGCTTCTGGCAGCTCTTTCCTCTCGTTTCATATGACAAATATTGCCAAAAAGCTGTTTCGAACATTCAGAATTTTGTTTCCCACTTTCGGAGGGAAAAATAATCTCCCGATGAATTCAGAATAAGGGAGAGAACTCCCCGGGAGAACACATCTCCCAGGGAATACTATTCCCGGGGAATATTTAGAATTGGGCTGAATGATTTGCAATGAAAGTACATAGTGTCGAAGATAATACTTTCGAATAGTTTTGGAATGCAGGATAATTTGGCAATCGGCCTGTAGTTAGATATATCTGATTTACAACCTTTCTTGTGAATAGGTATTATGAAAGAATCTTTCCACATAGATGGAAAAATTCTTTGAGAAAGAGATATATTTGAAAGAGAGTAGTAAGAGGCTGAGCCTCTTGAATGGATATTTAACAATGTTTTCTTTTGAATAGAAGTGCAAATTATATACCAATCGATCGGAAATCACTCCAAGAATTTTTATTGACATAAAAAAGTTCAATTACACACTTATTTTTTCTTTAAAATGTGTTTTTCCATTTTCCGGTTGTAAATTCATTTTCCTGAACAGCTGATTGCTTTATGTCAAAAAATGAAACAAATCGTTTCAATGATTTGCGTTTCAATTTTGTAAAATTCCAATGATCTGTGTTTCAATTTCAACTTCTCACAGGTCCAACTTCTCGGCAGGAAAAAATTTCCGGACAGAAATTTTCAATGATTGCTGTAACCGACCTATCAGAAAAATTCCAATGATGTGTTGCAATGATGAAAACCAATGATAGCTATAACTGGCCTCTAAGTTCAGATTATGGAACGAAAGGAAATGTCTCCGGCAGAGGACATAGCTCCTGGAACTATACATGTCCGGAACGACCCATGTCTAGTTTGGGGGGATCTGAGATAATATCAAATTGCATTTGCTTCATAGAGGAGTTTTGAGAGAGCAGAGAATTCGTTGTACACTACTAAATACGAGGAATAGTCTGTTTCTGATCTAGATCTTAAATATTTTTTCCATAAACTATTTCGGGAGTTGCGGAGTGTACGGAGTTCTCTTGAATACCATGGAGGTGACGGTGAGGTAATTTTATGTGGTTCATAATGCACACATAGAAAAAAACCTTAAAAAAATATTGAGTAGAAGTTAGTTGTTAAAGTATTGATGCTATTGCTTCCAGATTGGTTCAAAATGAAGTCAAAATTTATGTTACTAAGAAGTTCGTTTAGTTGGACAAAGTTAGCTTTTCGAAAATTAAAACGATATGAGTTCTCAGACTCAACTTCGGAATTATTATGTTCGTTTCGTAGGCATAATTTAAAGACAATGGCGGATGAAAAATGTCAATGGTGGAAAGAGTTAAGCTACTTTCCTCTACGATACAGTTTGTTGCTTCATTGGAAAAGATAAGGTCGAGTTGTCTGCTCAAGTTGTTTTTGACATCACTAATCTGATGCAAGCCGCAATCAGACAGATTGTCAGTAAATAACTTTTTTTTTCAGTTGTTGCGTTACCAGTAACAAAATGAGATTCATCCTCGGATCGCGACCATGACAGATTAGGGAGATTGAAATCCCCAACGAGTAACAAGCTATCATGTATGCACCTCCATAGTGTCACCCAGATTGTCAACTGCTGTGATAAGGTTTTGGTAAGTTTCAATTGGACTGTAAGGCCTTATGTGACAGCACACAACAAAGATGATTTTCCGTTTGATAGTGATTTTCACGCAAATCAATTCAATTTGCTCGGTGTTAGGGATTTCAAAGATTGAACTATCATACCTTGAATGTACTGCTATAAGTACCCCTCTACCAGGCCTAACCCCCAAAATACCGTCTTTACGGTAAACATTATAATCCGAAGTTAAAAATTCATTATTGTAAAAGTTACATCAAAATCTGTTTTTAATTTTTAAACACCAGGAGAGGAAATAACGGTACTTTATTTTCTACTCAATTTGCTTGATCAGTGATGCAACTCAATAAAAAAATAGTAAGGAGTCACTCCTATTGTAGGTTTTCTTTTCAATGCATTTTTTCGGGTGCGGTTATACTTATGCAAGGCACTGTATATCAAATTTGGAAAGGGAAAATACACTTTGGAGAAGGCACCACTCTAGGAGTTAAAATGCAAGTCGAAGGAGAGATTGTATTAACGAAAGGGGTATTAATGTTTGGATTAATGTTTAGGTAAGAGCTATCGATATTAATAATGTTATTGATATCGATATTGTTATTGTTATCAAGTGGTCTATTAAATAAAGGAGGATTGCAGTTGGAGGTGATATTGCATGCTAGTTCGTCTTGAAGAGACACATAATTAGGATCATTTGCACAATTGGCCGTTGCTGTAAGATTGGTATTGGTATTCGAAATTACAGCACTTTTTAATCCGGCAAGGCTATCTTTTGTATTTTTTAACTCTTTTTCCAAAGTTGTAAAATTTTTGTTACTTTCATCAAAATTTGTTCTATTCAGTGTAATAAAACTCTCAAAGTTATTAGAAAGTTGGAGAACTGATTCGGTTATTGTTGTATTGGCATCACTTATTGTTTTTATACTATTGGGCGCGTTCAGTTTGGTTTTGGATAGCCTATCTTAGATAGCCTATCCAACTCGTTTTTCATGAACGAGTTCGATAGCTTCATTTGGATAGCTGTGAAAACACGTGTACAAAAATCAGCTGTTTACGAATTTCAATGGCTGTTCTGTCAGATAGCCACCTATACCAGAAATTGTTGGATAGCTTTGGGCTTGTTTGGTTTGAGCCTCTGCTATTTTTTTTATATGGAAAACAAAAACAAAAAGCTATCCGGATAGTCTATCCAAGTCAAAGTGAACGCGCCCATTGTAATGTCTTAATTGAGAATAAAGCTTCTGATCTTAACCTTTAAACAGTTATATTATTATTGTTCGAATTATTATTTGTATATAAATTATTAACATTTCTATCAAACAAAGTTAAATTTTCATTTATATTAATCAGAAGACGAGAGTTTTTCTCTATTTCAGAATTAATTATTTTAAGTTTATTGTCCAATGATTCACTAAGGGTATTTTGTAAGTTATTTAATGATTTGACAACTTTGGAGTGGTTTTTTTCGTTCGTTAAAGTATTAAGAGATACAGACCTAGTATTAGCATCGATTACTTTTTCAATTTTATCGACATTACCAACCAGATCCATAAAATGGTTAAAAAGCAATCCAACTTTTTTTTCTAGATTGAAAAATCTTTCCGAATGATTGTTTACGGTTGTTTTAACCTCGTCAACAATCTTGTTGTAACTGATCAGTGGTTTTTTCATCATTATGTTCACTTCAAATGTTATGAAAACCATAACCGGTTCCCGTTGAGATTTTTTTGGAAATGTCAAAATATTTTTTCGGTTTTTATTTGATTCGATAATCGAATTTCCGTTATGTTGTGTGTTAAAACTAAAAGAAATAATAGAATCAATAATTGTCTTTATCTGAAATTTTTGTTCGTCATTAATTTATACTAAAACTATTAAATATTTATTATAATCCATTTATCAGAATAAACACAACTATGCCGCCGAATTCTGTGCGATCGTTTCTTGTTTCGCGAGGTCCGAGTACTAAGCGTCGCTTTCGACCTTATCCCGAGCGCCAAGTGGCTTTGGCTTTAAGGGTAAGCTTAAAAAAAAAGACGACAAATCCGATGCGACTTACGTCATACCCCAAGCAAGCACAAATACCCATTCGGAACAAGAAGGTGCCCTTATCTACCTTCGAATGCATCCACTGCCCAATGGCACACCGTGCTCGGATCTTCGAATTACGGGTAACACTTTGGTTACGTCACAACTGGATAAGACTGGCAATATAATAGAAAAACATTTTGTTTTTACTAAAATTTTCGATAATGCCATTGACCAGTGTTCCATTTATGAAAAATGCATTCGCAGTAAAATTGAATCCCAAGAAAGTTTTACTATTCTCACGTGCGGTTCTGGTAAAACACACACTCTTCTCGGAGATGTTGAGAAGCCTGGCATAATCCCTCGAGCCATTGAGAATGTTTATGCCATGTACACAAGTTATCTATATCCTGAACCTGCTGCCAAGGCTGTGAACGCAATTGTGTGCATCGTTGACTACGAATCCAAGCGTACGGAAATGCGCCTCCGACAGAAGATTGTAGATGCATGCAATGATATGCAGTATAATCAAGTTCAACAGAAGATCAGCTCTGAACACGAATTCACCACCACTTTTCTTGAGAGCACGTCTGTCATGATTTGGGTGTCATTCGTCGAAATCTACGAAGAATGCGTGTACGATCTCCTGAGTCCAGTTGCTGCCACAGCTTCAACAAAGAGACAATATCACAAAATTGCCTCAAACGATGGCAAGGCCTACATCAAGGACCTTACATCGGTGTGGACAAAAATGCCATCCGACGCTTACAACCTTCTTTCATTTGGCCTACAAAAAGTTACATATGCTTCGACAGCAGCCAACTCGAATTCCAGTTGCTCACATTGTATATTCTTTCTGGATGTGATTAAGTATTTTGCGTCCGGCACGTACACCTTGAATACCTATACATTTTGCGACTTGGCTCGCAAAGTTGGAAGTAGTGACAAGGAAGCTAAATGTATAAATAAATCGCTCCTGGTGCTCGGGCAGTGTTTAAACGCCGCCAACAACAATCGAAAGAAGAAGAACGCAGATGTCATTCCATTTAGGGATTCAAAACTCACCATGTTGCTGCAATCAGCTCTGTTGGGAAAGGAGAAGCTCAGCATGGTGGTTAACATAACGCCCTCAAATGAAAACTTTGAAGAGAACAGGAAGTTCCTGAACTTTGCATCTATGGCGGAGAACAATATTTTTAAGCAGCCGATTTATAAGTCCATCCGAAAGATCTTTACGTAAGCTTAGCACTTCAAAGTTTGATATCTTTTCCACTTGTTGTTTCTTTTTTTTATCAGACTCCTAAATGAGACGCGAAAGCTTAAAAATACAGTGTCTCGTGTAGAGAAATCCAGAAGACAGCAGGAATGTGATTTGCTCAATCGGAATACAGTGTCGTCCTTAGAGATAGAGGAAAACGATTTGCGGAATGAGTTTAACACCCAATTGGCTGTTCTTGTTGAAGAGAACCTTACGTAAGCTTAGGACTTCAAGGTTTGATATCTTTTCAACTTAATTTTTTTTTCTTTTAATCAGATTCCGTAATAAGAATGAAACACTGATGGCTACAGTGTCGCGATTAGAGAAAGCCCTGAGCCAGCAGAAACACAATTTGTATTGCAACCAATTAGCCGACAATTTTGAGAAGTCCTTAAGGGAACTAAATAGTCATTGGGAAGACCGCCTCACAAGGGTCAAGCGAAATTTTGTGCCGACAGTCGGGAATACCACCCAATTGAATGTTCTCCTTGCAGAGAACTTGACGTAAGCTTAAGACTTCAAAGTTTGATATCTTTTTAACTTGTTTTTTTTTTTTCTTTTTATCAGTCTAAGACAACAGATTGAATACTTGATGGCTACAGTTGAGCGATTAGATATAGCCCTCGCCATGAAGGAGCATGTATTATAAGTGAGTTTTTGTCTATCTTGACTCCAGACTGTGTTGGTCTTAAATTTGGATGTTTCTCTTGTTTATAGTGACTTGCTGCAAAATCCACTGATCGTTCCATTGAAGAAACAACAGACGCATGAGAAACGTGATGACTTCGGGGTTCTGGATGTTTGTTGGCATCCGGTGCAGCCGTGGGTGTTCTACACTGGAGCTGATTCAACGATTAGATTGTACACATAAAAGTAGATTGTTATTTGGTTAAATGTTAAATAAATGTTAAAACACGTTTAAGGTCTCACTTTTTGTCTGTTTCAAATTTTGAAATTGTTTACGCAGTGCCTAATTAAAGCCAAGAAAACGTCGGCGCTTTCTTCAACATCAAAAGCAGCTAAAAAATCATCGAATGCAGCGTCTTCTAAAAAAAGTCCTTGCACCTCGATTTAACAACATTCAATGAAAAGCTATCAGGCTTACACCCATAGAGGACATTTATAGAGTCCCAACTTTCCTCGTCCCTTTCCGAAAACACCCGCAAATCTCCTCTGAGGTGAACTCTCACGATCCTCTCTTAATTTCGTGTCCGTGAAAATTTTAGAAAGAAAAAAAAAACAAAAAATCACCTCAACCGTGGGCAAATTTTTTTCCTGGGCCCAAAGTGACAGAAGCCAAAAAAAAGAAGAAGAAGAAAAAAATCATTTGTTTATTTGATCGAGATGAAATCAAAACTTATGTCGCAATAAATCTATTTGTAGTGGATTTATTAAACAACGAATTGAATTTGGAAGAGGGTGGAACACTCATAAAAGAGGTAAGTTTATTTCTTCAATAAGGTAATTTCAAAAGTTCTGAAAATTTTCGAGTTTACGCTGTGTGCTTTTTGTTTCTACAATCGCCATATTTGCAGGTCAAATAACTCCTACAAAACATCGAAGGAGGCACTCAAAATGCTATTTGCGAAGCAAATGAAGATCTCCAGCAATGCATCAACAAACTCAAAGATATATCAATCAACCTCAAAGTCTCGTGCAAAATCCTGCGAATTGATGATCTATTCCAGAATCTCGAAGAAGCCAAATCCAATAAGGAATACCTCATTGTCATGGACATTGTTGGCAAACTCAAACACCTCATCGACGATCCCACAGACAAGATATTCAATCGTCTTGAATTCTATCACATCATAAAAGTTAATTCCGACTGGATAATTGCTTCGAGCCAATTGTTTTGGCATTGATTATAAATTAATGTCTGACGAATGCAGTTCCCGAAACAATGGACGAAATGCACGAATCAACGCTGGTAAATGTCCTGAATTTCCAAAAAAATTTAGCCGATACACGAGGATATCGATCTGGCCCTAGTCTAGTTCACAGAGAATTTTGATATTTTGTTCCGGGTTCGATTCTGTTGGACGATTATGGACACAGCGGGGGATATCAAGCGAAAGGATTTGCATGAAATGACATTGATAGCCAAACAAAATAGCACTGAAGAAGTGGCCAAAAATCTGTTTCTCTTCCCGCGGTGTATGGCGTCAAAGAGCATTTTGGTAAGAAATTCATTACAAATAGTGAAGTGTACAAAACTGCTTATTTTGCGTTCTAGGAACTTATCCATTTGACGGAAAAAATAATCCGACGGGTTCAACATCGATTAATCCACAGTTGACGGCTAATCAAAATAATGCGGTGGGTATCAGCGAATATTGCAGCTTTGCAACAAGTTCAAAGCAAACAGCAACCTTTGTCAGCATTTCAACAACAACAGCAGCAGAACCAAAATACAACAACAAATGACCGTCAACCCTCACATCTTGGTAGACAACAATCTGATGACTGTCCAATTCCCAGTTCCATGTACTCCCAACAAATGCCGGTTTCACCGCAGACTGATTTGTCAGCTCTCGTGAGTCACCGGCATATCGGGGTATTGTGGGTCTGCATGCAGTGAACCAGGTCAATATGGGCGGTGAGGCCAACCAGCCGCATAGTAATAATCCCCAAATGAATCCCGCACATCAATTCCAGCAACAACAGCCACCGGGATCACAGCATTAAAAAAATTCATTATTGTAAAAGTTACTGGTTAAATTAGTTTCACTTAGAGCAAAAACATCAAAAGGAAGTTCCTGCGATTTTAAAAATACTTCTGGGGCTTTAGAGCGAAGTCCCCTTTCATTTTGATAGTAAAGGGACAAACACTTTAGTTTTTTGAAGCCACATTTAAATTAGTGTTGCTTATTTGGGGTTTTTGTTGACAAATTCTTGGGTGAATGAAAGTATTGGTGGGCCATGATGTTGGGGACATTAACAGATTAAACATTGGTTCGGGGACAGAAACTTTAAAAGAAGCAACTCTACCATTTGATCTAGTAATATTTTTAAATTTCACTAAGTTTTGGTCATTGTAAAAATAGTTTTGATTTAATACAGACTTGACGTGATTAAGAATGTCTGTAGAAAAAGTAGATACCTACAGCGCCTTGCATAAGTATAACCGCACCCGAAACAATGCATTTAAAAGAAAACCTACAATAGGAGTGACTCCTTACTATTTTTTTATTGAGTTGCATCACTGATCAAGCAAATTGAGAAGAAAATAAAGTATCGTTATTTCCTCTCCTGGTGTTTAAAAATTAAAAACAGATTTTGATGTATTGCAAAAATGTAACCGCATTTATTGTTTTTTTTTTTTAAGTTCATTTTTAACAAAAAATTAATATGCAATTTTGTTGCCTCTATTTTCCACCAATCCTAGAATTCTTTTTGGCATACTATTAACTAGATTTTTCAATATGGAGTCGTCTAAAGCGTTCCATTCTGTCACAACTGCCTCTCGCAGCTCAGCAACACTAGCAAATTGCTTATTATGGGCATCAATTTTACGAGTTAAAATTCCCCAAAGATTTTCGATGGGGTTGCAATCTGGGGAATGTGACGGCCACTCCATCAAATTAATGTTTTTCGATTCGAACCAATCCAAACTTTGACGATTTACATGAATTGGGGCATTATCTTGCTGGAAGACATGCTCAACTCGGCGAAATCGTCTTAAATAAGGTACCGAATTCTCCTCAAGGACCGAAGTGTAGTCAGAACTGTTCATTCTGGTAGAGGTGAAGGCAAGTGCAACCTTACAACGCTCGCAGAAGGCCCCCCAAACCATACAGCTGCCACCACCAAAGTTCCTCTTGGAAAAAAACTTTTTCTCTTTCCTCAAATCGTGCCAATATCCGCTAAAACCATCTGGTCCATCGAGATTAAACTTTTTTTATCACTAACTAACTAACTAACCTAATAAAAAACATTCATTCCAGTATGCCATTTGGAATAACGAGATTTTAGTGTAGATTAATAGAAAGTCACTTACGGTTTTCCAATCCCGATTTATGTTTTGGCGGGCAAATTCCAATCTATTTTGTTTGTGGGCTGCTGTTAAATTTGGAGCGCTGGCACCATTTTGCCCCGAACAATCACTCCAATGCTTTTTAAAGTACGAGAAACGGTTGAAACCCAAACTCCTTAACCCAATTCGTTACGAAATTCCGGCAAAGAATGCACCGAATTGGATGCAGCATTGATTAAACGCCTCTTGTCGCGACGTGTCAGCTTCTGCGGACGGCCGGGTCTTATTTTTGTCCCATAAGATTCTGAATGTTTTAAAAAATTTCGAACGACACGATCCGATCGTGAAATTCGTCTTCCAATAGCCCTAAGACTTAGGCCGCTTGACCGAAAAGCCAAGATTTTGCCTTCTTCAATTTCGCTTAAATGCGTACCACGTGGCATTGTTGTTTTTTATTTGAAAGCACTTGACTGAATGCAGCTTCAAACAGATTTGCATTGTGCGGTTATATTTTTGCAATACATCAAAATCTGTTTTTAATTTTTAAACACCAGGAGAGGAAATAACGGTACTTTATTTTCTACTCAATTTGCTTGATCAGTGATGCAACTCAATAAAAAAATAGTAAGGAGTCACTCCTATTGTAGGTTTTCTTTTCAATGCATTTTTTCGGGTGCGGTTATACTTATGCAAGGCACTGTATATCAAATTTGGAAAGGGAAAATACACTTTGGAGAAGGCACCACTCTAGGAGTTAAAATGCAAGTCGAAGGAGAGATGGTATTAACGAAAGGGGTATTAATGTTTGGATTAATGTTTAGGTTAGAGCTATCGATGTTATGTTATTGATATCGATATTGTTATTAGCTGTGTTTTATTATCGCAATGATCCAGATTAGGCCATCGATTTATATGTAAGACAAAAAACAATCGAAATCCAACTTTTTACTTGGATCAATTTTTGTGATCCAAAAACTAGTTCTTCTTCCGCACACAAGTTGAAATTTTGTCGTATATTTTCAATAAAAACTGTGCTGCCACTTTCACACATTTATTATCCGGGAATGAGATATTTTTCAATTACATAGCAAAAGCTGTATATTTTTGAAAAAAATATTTTTTCACGTTCTACAAAATTATCGTGGGGCAACTCCTTTGTAATTGACAGCATGAATAAATTTCAAATAGCTGCCAAATGTGAAGTAATAAGTTAATTGATGACAGAAGCTGTTTTATTTTCTTGATCTGATCCGGATCAGATCAAAGGAATAAAAAAACACAGCTATTGTTATCAAGTTGTCTATTAAATAAAGGAGGATTGCTGTTGGAGGTGATATTGCATGCTAGTTCGTCTTGAAGAGACACATAATTAGGATCATTTGCACAATTGGCCGTTGCTGTAAGGTTGGTATTGGTATTCGAAATTGCAGCGAAATTGATTCGAAAAATCAGCAAATCGTTAAAGTATTAAGAGATACAGACCTAGTATTAGCATCGATTACTTTTTCAATTTTATCGACATTACCAACCAGATCCATAAAATGGTCAAAAGCAATCCAACTTTTTTTTCTAGATTGAAAAATCTTTCCGAATGATTGTTTACGGTTGTTTTAACCTCGTCAACAATCTTATTGTAACTGATCAGTGGTTTTTTCATCATTATGTTCACTTCAAATTTTATGAAAACCATAACCGGTTCACGTTAAGATTTTTTTTGGAAATGTCAAAATATTTCTTCGGTTTTTATTTGATTCGATAATCGAATTTCCGTTATGTTGTGTGTTAAAACTAAAAGATATAATAGAATCAATAATTGTCTTTATCTGAAATTTTTGTTCGTCATTAATTTATACTAAAACTATAAAATATTTATTATAATCCATTTATCAGAATAAACACAACTATGCCGCCGAATCCTGTGCGATCGTTTCTTGTTTCGCGAGGTTCGAGTACTAAGCGTCGCTTTCGACCTTATCTTCTTTTTTTTTTACTCTTTAAGACAAAGCCACTTGGTGCTCGAAGTGGCTTTGTCTTTAAGTTTAAAAGAAGAAAAAACGAAACCGACAAATCCGATGCGACTTTCGTCATTAGGGCACCTTCTTGTTCCGAATTGGTATTTGTGCTAGCAGCGGGGCCAGCACAAATACCAATTCGGAACAAGAAGGTGCCCTTATCTACCTACGAATGCATCCACTGCCCAATGGCACACCGTGCTCAACTCTTCGAATTTCGGGTAACACTTTGGTTACGTCACAACTTGATACCAGTGGCAATATAATGGAAAAACTTTTTGTTTTAATGTTTTTCCATTATATTGCCATTGGTATCCAGTTGTGCAATCAGCTCTGTTGGGAAAGGAGAAGCTGAGCATGGTGGTTAACATAACGCCCTCAGATGAATACTTTGAAGAGAACATGAAGTTTCCGAGCTTTGCATCTATGGCGGAGAACATTATTTTTAAGCAGCCGATTTATAAGTCCAACCGAAAGATCTTTACGTAAGCTTAGCACTTCAAAGTTTGATATCTTTTCAATTTGTTTTTGTTTTTTTTTCTTTTTATCAGATTCCGAAATAAGAATGAAACACTGATGGCTACAGTGTCGCGCTTAGAGAAAGCCCTGAGCCAGCAGAAACACAAATTGTGCAACCAATTAGCTGACAATTTTGAGAAATCTTTAAGGGAACTAAATAGTCATTGGGAAGACCGCCTCGCAACGGTCAAACGGAAGTTTTTGCCGACAGTCGGGAATACCACCCAATTGGATGTTTTCGTTGAATAGAACTTGACGTAAGCTTAAGACTTCAAAGTTTGATATCTTTTTATCTTGTTTTTGTTTTTTTTTTTTATCAGTCTAAGAAAAGAGATTGAAAACCTGATGGCTACAGTGCAGTGGAGCGATTAGATATGGCCCTCGCCCTGAAGGCTAAAATGCCTGAAGAGAATGCATACATTCATAAAAATTTCATCCAGAAGGAATATTCCGAAGATAAAAAACTTTTTCAAAGTAATTGAAAAATACCCGAATGATGTCTTTCAAAGCCATTTTCGGATGGATCGCTCAACTTTCAATGTAAGTTCAAATTCAAACACGTTTCATATTCACTAAACTATTTCAATTATAATTTATAATAAATTTGTAGGACCTGTGCAGAGCATTAAATCATTTTTGGAAAGAATCTCGCACTGGCCGAATCGGATTTTCTTTAGAAAAATGTTTACTCATAACTTTATGGAAGCTTTGCAATAGCAGGGTTAGTTTTAGAGCACTTTCAGATAGATTTGGGATTGGAAAAGTAACTTCCTACAACATATTTTTAAAAACCATTTCGGCAATCGGTCTAATGAAAAAGGAGATAACCTGGCCTTCCGCTGCAGAACAAATCATCACAATGGATAATTTTGCAAGGAGCAGGGAAAACCTATTCCCGTTTGTTACTGGATGTGTGGACGGAACGCACTCCCAAAAGTGATCCATCCAGCTAATATGACCGTAAGGGAAATTATACAATTACCATACAGGTATAAATCACTTTTGAATATTAACATCTTGTGGGACAATGTCTCAAAATAATATTATCGTTAAAGGGTATCTGCGACAGCAACTTTCGATTCTTTGACGTGTTCATTGGGTTTCCAGGAAGTTGCAACGACGCAAATGTGTGGGTAAATAGCCCAATATACAAGTCACTTTTGAACAATACAATCGGGTTAGCAGAAGGTTCTCATATATCAGGAGACAGTGCATACCCACTATCCAAAAACCTTATGGTTCCATATAAGGATAATGGACACCTAACACATGAGAAAAGAAAGTTTAATACTTGCCTTAGCTCAACGAGAGTATTCATTGAACAAACTTTCGGGATCTTAAAAAAGAAGTTTCAAATTTTGCATTATATCGATATGAGAACAACAAAAGAAATTTCAAAAGTAAACCAATTAGCTGACAATTTTGAGAAATCTTTAAGGGAACTAAATAGTCATTGGGAAGACCGCCTCGCAACGGTCAAACGGAAGTTTACTTGACGTAAGCTTAAGACTTCAAAGTTTGATATTGTAATATTCGGCTTGGTCCGACAATTAAAACTTATTCACTTTTTAAATAAAACACAAATTCACTTTATTCAAATCACTCACAAACACAAACACAGTATCTTTACTTTATCTCAGTTCACAATCAATTAATTCTTCGCCGCCAAACGGGCTGTTTATACATATAACAAAAATATTTGGTTCTAGAAACTACTATATTGGTTCTTGGAGAAGCTTGAATGTTCCAAAAGCTTACACTTACAAACAAAAATACTGGGATTTTTTTTTTGTAGGGGCTAACGTTGTTAATGCTAAACAAAAAGTTTCTCTTAATCACTAGGTATTGCCCCTCACAAGTGTTTACTACTACAATTAAACGATCTTAGAGTTAAAGAGATACAGAGTAAATAAAGAGAGTAAGAAAAGTGTGTACATTAAATATAGAAAGAGGTACAGAGCGTAAGAGATAATAACGTATACACATTAGACATTACAATAGAAGGAGATACAGAGCGTATGAGATAAATAACATGTATACACATTACATTGCCCCCTCCTTAGGATTGATCGTCCCGAACAAATCCATCATTCTCATCACCACTGTAGCGATGTAGTCGGTCGCGATGTACGACTTTAAGTTAACCTCTGACTCCTTTTTGTATCCGGTACACGACGTCATTGATTTTGCTAATCACTGTATATGGACCTTCCCAGTCCCGTTGAAGTTTCGGTGACAACCCTTTTTGTCGATGGGGATTGTAAAGCCACACTCGATCTCCTGCTTGGAACTCTGTTGTTGTCGCTCGTATATCGTAGCGTGTCTTCATTCGGTCACTGAACATCTTTATTTTTGACCTGGTATCGTCGTGGATCTGAAGGAGTCTTTCTCTGAGGTCATCCAAGTAGACATCCTCGGCTTGCGGTTCCGACGTGGGACATCCAAATTTGATTTCGCTTGGCAGTCTGATGTTCCTTCCCATCAAAATCTCAGACGGTGTATGGCCAGTTGAGCTATGTCTTGCACTTCGATACGCCATCAAAAACAGTGGAATGTGTCGATCCCAATCTTGCTGGTTGTCGTCCACAACTTTGCAAAGATGTTCCTTAGGGGTTCGGTTGAACCGTTCGACCATGCCATCAGATTGTGGGTGGAGTGGTGTTGTTCTTGTCTTCTTGATGTGAAGAAGCCCACAAACTTCCTGGAATATGTTTGATTCAAAATTCCTTCCCTGGTCGGAATGCAGTTCTAATGGAACACCGAATCTGCTCACCCAGTTGAACACAATTTGGTCTGCGACTGTTTTGGCTTCTTGATTCGGAATGGCGTATGCTTCAGGCCACTTGCTGAAGTAATCCATGACGACCAGAATATAACGATTTCCATTATTTGTTTCCGGAAATGGACCCGCCACGTCTATTGCAATCCTTTCAAAGGGTGATCCGACATTATACTGCTGCATTTGGCTGTGATTCTTTCTTGTTCGGGCCTTTGGTGGCAGCACAGGTATCACATTTTCGGCACCACTTCTCGACATCTTTCCTTGCATGTAGCCAATAGAATCGTTGTCGAATTTTTTCTAGCGTCTTGTTTACTCCTAGATGGCCTCCCGAAACTCCATCATGCATCTCTCGCAGAACGTCCATAATCTTCGATCTCGGTAAGACTAGCTGCATTGCATAGGACTTTCCATCTGCTGATTCCCACTTACGTCGAAGGACACCTTCTTGGACATGCAACGAGTCCCACTGTGCCCAATAGGCCTTCAGAGCCGGACTTCTGTCGGAGATATCAGCCCATTCTGGTTTTTCCTGGTGTTCCTTGCATGCGAGGATGGGTTCAATATCTGGGTCCACTTGTTGGGCCTTCCTCAGCTCGTCGTTGCTCCAGCCGTAAATGGGATCGGTTCTGGTTCGTTGGACAGTGACCACTTCTTTTTCTTCTTGGCGTCTGCAATGCTTACAGTCTTGCTTACATGGTCTCCGAGACAGTGCATCAGCATTTGAATGAAGCTTCCCCTTCCGATGTTGAATTTCATAATCGTACGTCTGCAGCCTCTCAATTCATCTCGCCACTTGACCCTCTGGATTCTTGAAATTCAAAAGCCAGTTTAGTGCTCCATGGTCGGTTCGGAGAAGAAACTTCTGTCCATAGAGATACTTATGGAAGTGCTTTGTTGCCAAGATCAGTGCAAGAAGTTCTCTTCTGGTCACACAATAGTTTCTTTCTGACTTTGAGAGTACCTTGCTGTAATAGGCAATTACCTTTTCTTCACCATTATGTACTTGTGATAGTACGGCACCAATCCCGACATTGCTGGCATCAGCGTCAATGATGAACGGTTTTCCGGGAGTCGGATAGGTCAGCACTGGTGTATTACACAAGCGTTGCTTGAGCTCTTGAAAGCTGCGCTCGCACTCACCTGACCACTTGAACTGCTTTCCCTTTTCCGTTAGCTGATGTAGACTCTTGGCGATCTCAGCAAAGTCCTTGACAAAGCGCCTATAATAGGTGGCTAGACCCAGAAAGCTTCGGAGTTGATGTTTGTCCTGTGGTGTTGGCCAATTCTTCACGGTGTCAACCTTATCAGGATCCGTCTTAACTCCTTGGGATGAGATGATATGTCCCAGGTATTTCACTTCGGTTTTGAAGAGTGAACACTTTTCTGGATTGAGTTTGAGGTGGGCTTCTCGAAGTCTTTGAAACACGGCTCTCAGATTTGTACAATGTTCGTCAAATGTTTTCCCGTATACGATGACGTCATCCAAATAGACCAGGCAAGATTTCCAAGTGAGTCCTTGCAGGACGCATTCCATAAGGCGCTCAAAAGTCGTTGGAGCATTGCACAGTCCAAAAGGCATCACTTTGAACTGCCACAATCCGTTTCCTGTCGAGAACGCCGTCTTCTCTTTGTCTTCAGGATGGATTTCTGCTTGCCAGTATCCACTTTTCAGGTCCAACGTTGAGAACCATTGTGCTCCTTCCATTGCGTCCAGAGTATCACTGATCCTAGGCAGAGGGTAGCTATCCTTCTTGGTCACATCATTCAACCTTCGATAGTCTACGCAAAAGCGGGTTGATCCGTCTTTCTTCTTTACCAGGACCACTGGAGACGCCCAAGGGCTTTTAGAGTTTTCGATCAGACCCTCTTCTTTCATGGTGGTTATCAGTTCTTCAACCTCACCTTGTTTGGCTAGTGGAAGGCGTCTTGCAGGTTGACGGATCGGCTTTGCATCCCCGGTGTTGATTCGATGTTGAACCAGTTGTGTTCTGCCATATTTCCCTTGCGATGACGAAAAGATGTCTGCAAATTCTTCGAGGAGACCTTCTGCAGTTCTTCGTTGTTGGTGGCCAAGATTAGAGGACTTGAGAATGTTCGTCTTTATGGAGTTCAGCTCTTTGGACTTCAATGTTTGCCTTGTCTCTTCTTCGCTGATCCTTGTTATCGCTGATACAGATTCGCATTGTCCGACAATCTCACCTTTTCTAAGCTTAACTTCGTACGGCTTGATGTTCAGTATTCGTACGGGAACCATGTTCTTTACAGGTCTAACAAGAGTCTTCCCAATGGTGACGTTTTGGGAGGACTTTACAAATGCTGGTTCGACCATGAGGTATCGATGGCTTCCAGGCTTACCCTTCAATTTCGTCCACACGAATACTTCTGAAGAAGCAGGCAAAGTCAGATCTTCTTTGATGACGGTTTTCACAGATAGCGAGGTCTCATATGAGTGAATCCCATAGATCATCGGAATCTCGATGTTTCAATATTTCAGGACTTGGTTCCCGATGTCCAATATCAATCCGTGATCTTTCATGAAATCGACGCCGACAATGCACTCGTCGCATATATTTGCTACCAGGAACAGGTGAGAGAATTCCAGCTCTGCCATCCGGATCTTAAGACGTACCTCACCATAGACTTTTGCGGCTTCTCCAGTTGCAGTCCTCAGACGATAGCTATTGGTGTTGTGGAGCCATGTCTTCTTAACGAGGTCCAGCCGTACAATGGACGCCGTGGCACCGGTGTCGATGGTAGCCACACATTTGTTGCCGTTTATACTTGCTTTCACGGTCAGGCTCTTGTTGTCACGTTTCGTTTGGGAAACCTGGATGGTGTTTCTGGGGCCATCGATACCAGAAACCAGCTTCTGCCCCTCGAAGTTGGTTCTTATTCGTTTCCCGGGTGGGAAAACAACTTCGGAAGCAACGTTGTTGGTGTTACTTTGACTTGTTGAGTAAGTTCTGTTTCCACAGTGTTGACATGAGGTTCGTCTTCGCGGTAATCTGCACTGTCGTTGAAGATGCCCAGTCTTGTTGCAGTTCCAGCATCGTGCTCGTCCGTCTCGCTGACTCCTTTCCAGAGTAGCCTTCTGACAAGAGCATTCTTGGACTTCCAATTACTCACGCGATGCACGTTTTGGGAAGCTTGTTCTGCGGCTTCCATTGTTAGAGCGAATGCCAATGCTTCTGGTAGTGTTTGCTTTCCGGCAGTGCGAATAGCCCTTTGGAGATTTATATCGCCCACAGCTCTCACAAAGGCTTCAACAGCAAGTTGATTTATTATCTCGTTGCACGCTGTTGGGTATGCCAGGTGAACCAATCGCTCGATATCTGCCTGAAGCTCCTGCAGAGTTTTACCTCTTTTCTGTGCCCTGTTGTTTAGTTGGACTCGGAAGACTTCTGCCATGTGGCTATCCCCAAACCGCTGTTCGATTGCGTTTACCAGAACTTTGAAGTCACCGTTCTTCTCTGCTGGGATGGTTTGTAGCAGTTCAGCAGCTGCTCCTCTCAAGGCAAGTGTAAGAGCAATGTATTTTTCGTCATCGTCCCAGCCGTTTGTTAACGCTGCTGCTTCAAACTGTTTCTTGTAGATTGACCACGGTATCTGACCAACAAAGCTTGGAGGATTCACTTCTCTCTTCCTTGAGCACTCACCAGAAGGTTCTCGAGCTTTCATCTTTCGCACTTTTTCCAGTTTCTTTGTGATGGTATCGATTTGTTCGTCGATTTTTTCGATACGTGCATTTTGTTTTCCGACACACTCGTCGAGAGTATTGATTTTCTCTTCGAAGTCCGCAAACCTGCTTTCTGGAAGATTTTTCTGTCCGTCAAACCGCTCTAGAACATTCTTGTTTTGAGTTTCTAGTTGCTCCCGAACATCATTTCTTTGAGCTTCTAGTTGTTTGAGTACGTTCCTTTGCTCGTTCTTCTGCTCGTTTCTTTGAGTTTCCAGTTGCTCCCGAACATCATTTCTTTGAGTTTCCAGTTGCTCCCGAACATCATTTCTTTGAGTTTCCAGTTGCTCTAGAACATTCTTCTCGAATTTGGCTAGAAGGAGTGACATCATGTTAGATAAGTCGGCAGTAGCATTTACCTCTTCCGATTTTGCTTCCACTTCGAAAGCAAATGTATCTGGGTTTTCATTTTGTTCTTCAAGATATTCCTGTAGCCGTTTTACGAGTTCGATTTTAATTCCTGCCCCACTTAAGCCACGTTTGCTTAATTCTTTAGCTCAGCGACAGTTAGGTCTTTCAAAACTTTACTAATTTTTTTTTTTTTAACTTCACTATTTCACACAAAATAGTTTAGTCACTGTTCACTGTTTTATTCTCAATAAGTTTTAATCCCACTTCTGACACCAATGTAATATTCGGCTTGGTCCGACAATTAAAACTTATTCACTTTTTAAATAAAACACAAATTCACTTTATTCAAATCACTCACAAACTTATTTATTCAACACTTTCAATTATAACTTTGCAAACACAGTGTACTTTTCTTTATCGCAGTTCACAATCAATTAATTCTTCGCCGCCAAACGGGCTATTTATATAACAAAATTACTTGGTTCTAGAAACTACTATATTGGTTCTTAGAGAAGCTTGAATGTTCGAGAAAAAAATACTGGGATTTTTATAAGAGCTGAATCTGAGTGCTAAATAAAAGTTTTCTCTTAATCACTATCAGCCAAATTAATAAAAAACGTCTAGTCCACTCTTAATCCACAGTCCAACTGGTCCATAGACTAAGCGATAGTCCATGGACTAAAATTTCTCATTAATAAAAATAATTTGATCGCAGAATAGTAAAGTGACGTTTACCAAAAATTCCCCTTTGGGAATTTTTGATTTTGTTGATATTTGACAACCAAACGACACATTTCCAAACAATTTTCCTAAAAAACAAAGTTTATCCTTGTGATTGTCCTGATTTAGTCTTTCCGTCGTCGTCAACGCCAAAATATATATATTGTAATGTGTATACACTTTATTTTATCTCATACGCTCTGTATCTCCTTCTATTGTAATGTCTAATGTGTATACGTTATTATCTCTTACACTCTGTACCTCTTTCTATATTTAATGTATACACTTTTCTTACTCTCTTTACTTACTCCGTATCTCTTTTTATATTTAATGTACATACTACTCTTACTCTCTTTACTTATCCTTATCACTATAACTCTAATATCATTTTATAGGAAATAAGTATGTAGCAATAAGTTTAATTGTAGTAGTAAACACTTATGTGTATGACAGTTAATATGTGTACCAAATTTCATTGGAATCGGCCTAACAGATACGAAGAAATCGCTTGTGAAAGACGAATGAACAGAAAACGAAAGTAGCGAAGTGATGTTATAAGGGTTTCGTTTACACTCTGTGTACGGAACCCTAAAAATGAGGGGCAACATCTAGTGGTTAAAAAGAGAACTTCTGGAACATTCGGTTTAGTAGTTTCTAGAACCATTATCAGAACTATAAATACCCGATTCGAAAGCGAAGCGGGATAGTTGATTGTGAACTGAGATAAAGTAAAGGTACTGTGTTTGCAAAGTGATAATTGAAAGTGTTGAATAAATAAGTTTGTGAGTATGAAACGAGGCAATTGGAGAGGAATGGGAAGGGTAGGATTGGGAGGTGAAGGAACATCAGGATAGGAGACGGGTGAGAACAGGGAAAGGGGAAGGAATGTCCATCACGGCAGCTGCGGCATGCTTGCATCGCTCAGTCCAGCTCGTCGGATGTGGGGGGGGTCTTGCTACCGTGACTGGACCTCGCCTCTTCCAAAAACATAAAACATGCCATGCGATTGCTGAAAAAAGAACAAATACACTACCACCACTCGCTCGCTTTCCTCAACAGCCGTTGATGTCGCTACGGCTTGGCCTTGTCCCTCCCTACCTGGAATCCAGTCGGCCCATAATCGGATTCCCCAAAAGTTCGTACTTTATTTCAAACTCGACTTAGCTAGCCATCCATCCCCGTCGACTTACCATACCGCACCCCCTGAAGGATCTCAATACTCCATGATTGTTTTCATTGAAAGATAAGAAAATAATTCAGGAATAAATTCATCTGTGGATTTACAAACTTTATTTTTCAGCAGAGCAACATTGAATTCTTCTTATAAAAAAAAATTACGTTACGCTCAAACAAAAGAAAATGAAAATTATATTACAAAACAAACTTAAACACCTAATCAATGTAAGGGAGACCTGTTCCTTTCCTTTTCTTGTTTTTAATTTTGGGTGGACTACTCCGTCAAAGACAAGGTGACAAAAAAAAGAAAAAAATCTTCAATAACACGGGCTTCGATTTTCTAAGCCTCGCCACTGGGTTTGGCTTTTCCTGGGTCCAACTTACTGGCCTCCTTTCTGAGGTCTTTCTGTATCGGGTGCGGACCCCTTTTTCCCTACCTACAATGAGCTCAGTGTAAATATCAAAAAGGGGTGGAGGACAACAACTGCGCTTCGCGAGGGACGTGGGAGCCACCTTTCCTCGGGCTACTTTTTTTTTGACTCAAAGGAATACAGACTTGTTATAAAACAAAAAAAAACTCGAAACGGTCTCGATACACTAACGATAACCAAAACGATAATTTAAACAAATAAACATAAGATCATAGTAATAATAATAACAAAGGCAAAATGTTGCATAAATAATTAAAGATTGAAAAAAATAGGAAAATCATGCAAAAAAACTAAGGTCTAAAGAAATCGAATATATATAAATAAAAAAACTGCATAACTATGTTGTGGTGGTACAATGGAGTTCGGGCATCAAATTTCGTCCAGCTACGTCTTGGTTGAGTGGACGTGCGACTTGCCAAACTGTGAGGGATCGGCCTGAAAGCCCCCCTGGTGCGCGGGTGGATTTCTTGGCGGGTTGATCGGTTCGTTAATATAAATTTGCTCTTGGAGTATCGCCGTTTTGTGACGACAGGCACTTAAATTCAACGTAATAATTCAATGGTTACTTGGGGAGCCCGGGTAAGTCACGGGCTGTTTTCTCCGATCCTTTCTTCCCGTAAACTGAACGGTGTTCCTGGGCATGGGGTTCCCTGATGGGCTTTGCTCGTTTTTCATATAATCACCCGCAGAAATCCACCTATTACCGAAAGACACTAAACTAAGACACTTTTCGGATTCGTTATTTCCTAATTTCACCTTACCCTGACCGCACTTTTCTGTTCTTTTTTAAAATTTCACCAAAAAAGTTAACTTATTCCACTATGCCGAACAAAGTATGTATTTAGGGGCAAACTGCTTAAAAATTCAATTTAATGTAATGCTAAATTCGATGCCTTTTAAATCTATGGCTGTCGCTGTTTCCGTCTCTTGATTTAAACTCCAACTGAACTGCTGGCTAGCAGTAGCAATGACACTCCACCCACTCTAACCATAGGAGAAAACCACTTTCCCTACTGTACCGATCGAGTGTACATCCTCATCCGATAGACTGGCCATCACCCCATTATCGGTATGTGCCTATTTGGTCAAAGTCCAATTTGAAAATTGTCATACCACCAACAGCAGACTATTTCAATGGCTTCTTCCTATGTACTCTATTAATATCCCTGTCGGTTGTGGTACGTGATATGCCAACGCAGCGCACTCTAGGCGTTCAGTCGCTCAAACCCATATTATGGTTGGTGTATCGGTTCAGACTTGTCAGACCGGCAGATGACATTTCTCGGGTTTTGACGTTTGTCAAAAAAAAAACAATTTGTTTTAATTTTCATTTCACAAGTTCCTACTTTACAAAACTAGCAAAATTTAATGCCAAGGAAGTGCAAAAAAACAAAAATAAATAATAAACAAGAGGAGAGAGGACTAGCTAACGATGAACAATGGACCGGAGCAGAAAACAAATAGGTAAGTATCCCTACCCTGGGTCGGCAGATATTTCTTCCCGAATCCTTTTTCTTTTGCAGGTAACTGGCGAGCCACCTGGACCTGACCGAGATCGAACGGCGGAAGAGCACCAGAAAGCGATCCACAGAGCCATCCAGGACGATCGGATACCGATGATTGGTTTCGTTTCATTTTGCTTACAAATAAACTTCATCGTGCATAATATCCAACTTAACCTCGTTTTTCTCGTTTTTTCACAGCCATAACAAAACACCGCCTCTGCCTGTTATCCCCGATACAAAAGAGTCGGTGGAAGCTGTCCGAACAACACGCTCCAGCCTCAGCAGTGGGGAAGAACCCATGAAAACAGCCGGGCATTTTCGAGCTGAAATCGTAACGTGGGGTGAGGAATTTTAAGTAAATTTAGTTAATTAATGTATAAGAAGATAACCTATCTTTAGTCGTAAGCTTAGCATTAATATTCAGGTTATATTTGGTAGGACTTTGTTCTCGTTAAGTATTTTGTTTTCCTTTTTAAGTGACCTCAATACAATAAACATATAAACGTACTATTTCGTTCGCATTTGCAAGTTGCGTTATACGACACTGCTCCGTTCAGGATGGTTTTGGCTCAGATTCCTAGAAGCGGTTTATCCATTGGATTTTTTTGCTTTTTTTTCGAATTGGTTTGAGAAAACAAGACTAGTTGGCAAACCATAGACAGATCGACATGCAATTTTAATAAATAACACGAAATCGGGACGGTACTAGGCTAGTCTATTCTATATCACAGTTGGGATTTTTGTTTTCAAACGTAACGAACAATAAAGTAAAATCAGTCTCTAGTTAGTATCACAGATGGAATGGTGACTTAGTTTAAAGAAACTTATGTTGTACATAATATCACAGATGGCTCATCACTATTTAGTCCGGTCTTAATCATTGAGATTCAATCTCCCAGGACTGTTTCTGCAGACTAGACATTTCTCCTTTCTGAACCCATTTAATCTGTCGGTCGGGATTTCTTCATGAATGAATTTCTTGTGATGACAGCTACTTGACTCTAACATACATGAGTTTTAATGTTGCCATAGGCAAAATATAATCCACGCTAGAGACAGTTTAGATTTGATTTATATTTATGTTTCGCTACCGTTTGAGATCCTTGGCGTGGAAGACGCCAATTCTTTTTCCCCCTAAATTCTCCAACTCATATAGGTTCTTGCCCACTGGTTTGACCACTCGACATCTGATAAATTTAGGGCAAAGTTTTGCCGACAATCTTTTCGAGGCGTCACTTAAAACGAAATTACGCTTAAAAATCTCTTCGCCGAGCAAGAAACGTATCTTTCGCGTACGGGTATTATATGCTTTCGCGCTCTTTTCGTTAGCTTCTTGGATCGAATCTTTGAGTTTATTCCTAAGAAGTTGTAAGCGGCTATATCGCGGAAGCGCGGCCACTTCACCGTCTTCGAGAACGTTAAGTTTTTGCGCCAGGTCGTAGCCGATGCCATGCAAAAGTATATTAACCCCAAACAGGGCGAAGTACGGTGATACGCCAATGGATGTGTGGACGGAGCTTCGCAGGGCCGCCGCTATTTCGTGCAAGTGGGAGTCCCAGTCACGTTGGTCTGCGTTTAGATATGATCTTATGGCCGCTAGCAATGTCCTATTGACCCTCTCTGAAGCGTTAGATTGAGGTGAATAATTAGCGGTCCTAAAGTGTCGTATCCCCAACTGGCTTAAAAAATTCTGGAATTCTTTGGACACGAACTGCTTACCGTTGTCCGAGTGCAGCACTTGGGGCACCCCGAAAGTATTAAAAATCTCTTCTTTAAGGTACTTGATAATGCTGGACGCTTTCGCCGCTCGTAAGGCTTTGAAAAACACAAATTTCGACATGTGGTCGAGAACAACAAAGACGCAGGTGTTACCATTTTTGGACCTGGGATATGGACCTACAAAGTCAACATAGAGCTTCTGGAATGGACGTTCTGACAAATAACTGGTACAAATAGGCGGTCTGGACACAAGGTTGGACGATTTAGACGTTTTGCAAATTGCACAATTAGAGACATATTGTCGGACCTGAACGGTCATATTCGGCCAGTAAAAGTGTTCCCGAATTCGACTTAGGGTTTTTGCTATTCCCCCGTGTGCGGAGTTCGGTGGATCATGTGCCTTCTTGATGAGGTCTTCGGTGAGAGTCGAGGGGACCCATAAACACCAAGAGTGTTCGGAGAGGGGTACATCCATGGTACGGGGTATCGTACGTTTGTACACGAAGTCGTCCTCGATTCTCAAATCTGGGAACGAGTCGGGTTGGGTTTTTATGGTTTCCATCAGCTGCATATACTCATCTGATTTGAATTCGACTGATTCCAAATCGATCCATGAACCTACCAAATCCAGAGTCAGTGCGTCCGCGTGTGCCCGAGAGAGCGTGTCCGGAACGACATTTTGGGATCCCTTCCGGTGCTCTATGTCGAAGGCATAGGACTGTAAGTCTAGACTCCACCGCGCCAACCGACCACTCAAATCTTTCATGGACATTAGCCATTTGAGACTTGAATGATCAGTTATCACGGTGAATTCCATACCCTCGACATAGGGCCGGAATTTCTTTATCGCCATAACCGCCGCCATACACTCTCTCTCGGTGACACTATAATTTCGTTGGCACGAGTTAAGCTTTTGAGAGTAGTATGAGATCGGCAACTCCTGCCCGTCTTCATACCTCTGAAACAACACCGCGCCGATACCGGTATCGGCCGCGTCACATTGAATGAAGAACCTTTTAGTAAAGTCAGGCCGAACTAAGATGGGAGAGGACACCAACGCTTTCTTTAGTTCCTCGAAGGCTGTTTTCGCCTCATCAGTTACTACGAACTTAGTGTTCTTATTCTTCAGCGTTTCCGTAAGGGGGGCAGTCAAAGTCGAGAAATTCTTGATGAACCGGCGGTACCATCCCGCTAGACCAAGCAGCCGCCTGACCTGTCTCGGATTTTTGGGCAATGGAAAGTTGACCACGGCTTCAATTTTTTCCGGATCGGTCATCAATTTCCCACCACCAACGATATAGCCCAAATATTTTAGCTTTTTAAAGCAAAACTTGGACTTTTTGACGTTGATGGTGAGATTTGCCATCCTCAGACAGTCGGCTACTTCCTCCAGCAGGGCGATATGCGTCTCAAAGTCTGGTGAAACTACGAGCAGGTCGTCTAGATATACGAAAACTCGCTCCCGCAGTCGCCCCGGGATAACCTTGTCCATTAAACGACATAACCTTTGGGCAGCGTTACACAACCCAAAGGGCATGACCGTGAATTGGTACAAGGGTCTCCCTGGCACCACGAAAGCAGTTTTCTCCCTACTCTGTTTCTCCAGCGGTATCTGCCAGAATGCTTCCTTTAAATCTACGCTACTTATGTAGTACGTATCGGATAGCCGGCTGAGAAGCCCGTCGATATGCGGAAGAGGGTAAGCGTCCTTTTTGGTGACCGCATTGACCCTACGCGAATCCAGGCAAAAACGGTACTTAATAGTATCGTTTGGGCCTGGCTTCTTAATAAGGACAACCGGTGAGCACCAAGGACTCTCACTCTCCTCGATAACCCCGAGCTTCAGCATCCGGTCTATCTCTTGGTACAGACTGGCCTGCACCGCTGGAGAGACAGGATAGTGTCGCTGCTTCACTGGAGCTGAGTCTCCCGTATCTATAACGTGTTCCGCTAACGAAGTCTTCCCCAGACCATGTCGGTCAAAATCTAAGAATCTCGATTTGGCCGCCTCCAAAGCGGAACGCTGATCGAAAGACAAATCGTGAGCGTCGACTTCTTCTATCTGGGCGGTTAAGGAACTAACTACGTTCGGAGCTATTTGGAACGCCTTCCAAAAGTCAATCCCCAGATATAACTCTTGATCAAGGTTCGGGACTATATACAACGTCAGGGAGTGATCTTTTCCTTTGTATGCTATATTCGCTTGTACTCTGCCAACGATAGCTTGGTTTTTTCCATCGGCTGTTTTGACACCCGACTTATAAGGCTGGACTTGTAACCCGACCTGTTCAATGAATCTTACGCTATCTTTTCCCAAAATGCTAACACTCGCTCCGTTATCAAGTAAGCCATATATTTCTTTCCCCGCGACTAACACTTTGGCATACGGCCTAGGGTCGGTATCTATCACCGTCGACGCTATATTGTCCCTAGTTCGCTTTCTTACCTCGTATCTTTCTCGAGCTTTCTTTATTCTTTTTGAAGGGCCCTCTGCTTTTATCCCAAAAATCCGATTTCTGGCTTCACGATACTCTCTCATTCTTATATGAAGCGGTTTAAATTTAACATTCGCTTCTTTTATTTGCCTATTTTGTTTTGTACTTAATCCTAGCTGACTCCTACTTAATATGTGTATTGGTTGTTGTTCTTTTATTGAGGGTTGGACGTCACAGGGGGTGTCTCGGACGAACGCGCTTCCCCCTGGTTCCTCGCGCTCCGATGGGAGTTTTCCGGGTTGCAAACGCTGCATTTTGGGGTGATTACTCCCTCTTGGCCGCACCTATAGCAGAAGATGTTTCTTACTGACGAGGGACAATCCACAAAAGAGTGTCCTCTCACCTTACAGTTCCAACAAACCCATGTTTTAGTATCCCCATACGCCCTGTTTGGCTTGGGACGGGAAACCTGATGGTGGAGAGCCTCTAGATAGTCTTCCTGACCCGGATCAGCTTCGAGCTCATGTGCGAACCGTACTGGAGGTTTCGGGAACCTTCTAACTTCCTTTTCCTCTTAAAAAAAAACGTATTCTACCTCTTTACAGGCTATCCTCAAATGATCCATTGAGTAAATAGCCTGTGGGTAGACTAAATTCCTGATCCTTTCGTTTAAGTTCCCTTTCACCACCCGTACTAGGTCCACTTCATTTACCTGGGTCCTGAGTTGATACCTCAGTTTGCTTATGGCAGCGAAGAAGTCGTCACTTGTTTCTTTCAGACCCTGCTGTCTGGCTCCTATCTCCCGCATAATATCCCAGTCGGTTTTAGGATTGCGAAACTGCCGTTTTAACGCTTCCTTTAACATGGGCCAATCAGGACGGCGAGACGAGTTTTCCATTTGGTATTGCCAATACCAATGTTTTGCATCATTTGCAAGGAAAAGATGGAAGTCTCTTAATATTTCCGCCCAAGAACAATTATGGCTTGACTGGAGCATTTCTATGCGGCTAATGAAATCTTCAACCGTTAGCGATTCTGATTTCCCATCAAATACAATTCCCCACTTGTCTATCCTGATCGGAGGCCGATTGTATCCATTTGAAACATTGTGAGGCGAACCCCAATTCGGTAAGCCGTAACCTTGCATGGGTACCGAACCACTCCAGCAGGAACTACTAGGTAAACCCCATCCTGGACCCACGCCTGGACCTGGATTAACTATAGGAACAAAGTGCCTCGGCTGGGCTTCCTGCTGAGGTGGCCTGTCAGGTATTGGTGGAGGAGGCTGACTAAACAAATTATTATTCAATGAGTTAGGCGCCGGAGTGACTCTGACTGCCGGCCGTTTCGCCCCTGTATCCTACTGGCTGTTCGGATCTCGAAGGAATATTGATGCCTTTGAAGAATTCTGACAGTCCCTTCTGAATCTCGGTTTTCACTGATTCAGCTACCGCCACATTAATTGCGGACCTCACCTCTGGAGTAATCTCCGCCATTCCTCTGGATCCTAAGTTTCTTCCAAATTCTGCCCCTTCCCTAATCGGGTTAGATATGTTTGGGTCTATCGACCGAAAGGTTTCGACTCCTATTATTTCTAGTATTTCCTTTAAGGGATGTTTTTTCTGTCCCTTAGATTGGATCAGATCAACTAAAGGGGGGGTGCCACCGGACGACTCTTGCACACCTGACAAGCCACTGCTCGTCGATGAGGTCTGTCCCGGCCCTTCTTGCACTCCTGACGAACCACTGCCCGTCGATGAGGTCTGTCCCTGCCCTTCTTGTACTAGGTTTGACCCAGAACCTGAAGCCTCTGTTACCTGAGTGTCTTTCCCGTCGGGTTTGGTTGGTGTGTGTTCTACGGGCATCCCTGCTATTCGTTGCTCGCTTTGTTTAAGTAGTGAACGAGTCACAGCTCTGTTTCCTAGGGTCTCTTTTAAAAATTGTGCCTTCGCTTGTTCTTCTTCTCCCAAGAAATACTTGCTCATCAGATTCTATTGTAGTATCTTTGGCCAATGACACCGATAATGAGGCGATGAGATGTACACCCAAAAAAAAAGTTTCGTCCTCGCTACTCTTAACTATAATATAGTTCCCTAACCTAGTATAAATTTTTCTGTTAATTATACTCCTGTGAATTTCGTCTTAGCTGCTGCTTGTTTGTAAATGTGTATTCTAATATCAAAATTGATCTTCACTAAAATGAAGGCTATCTATGATAAATTGGAAATTTATTGTTTTCGTTATACGGGGGTGTTTCCGGTTTGCCTTGGGAGATGAATAGCTTTTATTATTATTATTATTCTTTTTTTTTCTTATTCTCTCAATCTTTTACTACGTTGAGGAAAGCGAACGTACACTTAGTACAATTGTTACAACACAACAACACAATTTTCAATAGTTGTCGAGGTCAGTGCAGAAACGCATCGTCGCAATTGAATTGGCTTGCTGAAGAGCTATCCGAATCAAGACTTACGATTTGTTTCCGTCCTGATCCCGACCACTACTGAAACAGGACACATGTAAATAACCCTCGCTTCGCAGCTCGAGAATCCTGGAGCATTTCGGTAATACGTTAAGGAACCTTGAACTCGAAGTCATCCAAGATCCTCGATCTATCCGCGAAGGGTACCTGGGACACTACAAACATGCACTGACTGTCGCCGTGTCGGAAGCTGAAACAGATCGTCGCAGTTAAACAAGCATTCTTACAAGCCATCCTGATTAAGACATACGACCTGCTTCCGCCCTAACACGACGGCCGACAGAACATTAAGGAAGGACTAGGTCAACACGTTGGGCGCCATTTGAAACGAGGCAATTGGAGAGGATAGAGGAATGGGAAGGGTAGGATTGGGAGGTGAAGGAACATCAGGATAGGAGACGGGTGAGAACAGGGAAAGGGGAAGGAATGTCCATCACGGCAGCTGCGGCATGCTTGCATCGCTCAGTCCAGCTCGTCGGATGTGGGGGGGGGGTCTTGCTACCGTGACTGGACCTCGCCTCTTCCAAAAACATAAAACATGCCATGCGATTGCTGAAAAAAGAACAAATACACTACCACCACTCGCTCGCTTTCCTCAACAGCCGTTGATGTCGCTACGGCTTGGCCTTGTCCCTCCCTACCTGGAATCCAGTCGGCCCATAATCCGATTCCCCAAAAGTTCGTACTTTATTTCAAACTCGACTTAGCTAGCCATCCATCCCCGTCGACTTACCATACCGCACCCCCTGAAGGATCTCAATACTCCATGATTGTTTTCATTGAAAGATAAGAAAATAATTCAGGAATAAATTCATCTGTGGATTTACAAACTTTATTTTTCAGCAGAGCAACATTGAATTCTTCTTATAAAAAAAAATTACGTTACGCTCAAACAAAAGAAAATGAAAATTATATTACAAAACAAACTTAAACACCTAATCAATGTAAGGGAGACCTGTTCCTTTCCTTTTCTTGTTTTTAATTTTGGGTGGACTACTCCGTCAAAGACAAGGTGACAAAAAAAAGAAACAATTCTTCAATAACACGGGCTTCGATTTTCTAAGCCTCGCCACTGGGTTTGGCTTTTCCTGGGTCCAACTTACTGGCCTCCTTTCTGAGGTCTTTCTGTATCAGGTGCGGACCCCTTTTTCCCTACCTACAATGAGCTCAGTGTAAATATCAAAAAGGGGTGGAGGACAACAACTGCGCTTCGCGAGGGACGTGGGAGCCACCTTTCCTCGGGCTACTTTTTTTTTTGACTCAAAGGAATACAGACACTAACGATAACCAAAACGATAATTTAAACAAATAAACATAAGATCATAGTAATAATAATAACAAAGGCAAAATGTTGCATAAATAATTAAAGATTGAAAAAAATATGAAAATCATGCAAAAAAACTAAGGTCTAAAGAAATCGAATATATATAAATAAAAAAACTGCATAACTATGTTGTGGTGGTACAATGGAGTTCGGGCATCAAATTTCGTCCAGCTACGTCTTGGTTGAGTGGACGTGCGACTTGCAAAACTGTGAGGGATCGGCCTGAAAGCCCCCCTGGTGCGCGGGTGGATTTCTTGGCGGGTCGATCGGTTCGTTAATATAAATTTGCTCTTGGAGTATCGCCGTTTTGTGACGACAGGCACTTAAATTCAACGTAATAATTCAATGGTTACTTGGGGAGCCCAGGTAAGTCACGGGCTGTTTTCTCCGATCCTTTCTTCCCGTAAACTGAACGGTGTTCCTGGGCATGGGGTTCCCTGATGGGCTTTGCTCGTTTTTCATATAACCACCCGCAGAAATCCACCTATTACCGAAAGACACTAAACTAAGACACTTTTCGGATTCGTTATTTCCTAATTTCACCTTACTCTGACCGCACTTTTCTCTTCTTTTTTAAAATTTCACCAAAAAAGTTAACTTATTCCACTATGCCGAACAAAGTATGTATTTAGGGGCAAACTGCTTAAAAATTCACTTTAATGTAATGCTAAATTCGATGCCTTTTAAATCTATGGCTGTCGCTGTTTCCGTCTCTTGATTTAAACTCCAACTGAACTGCTGGCTAGCAGTAGCAATGACACTCCACCCACTCTAACCATAGGAGAAAACCACTTTCCCTACTGTACCGATCGAGTGTACATCCTCATCCGATAGACTGGCCATCACCCCATTATCGGTATTTGCCTATTTGGTCAAAGTCCAATTTGAAAATTGTCATACCACCAACAGCAGACTATTTCAATGGCTTCTTCCTATGTACTCTATTAATATCCCTGTCGGTTGTGGTACGTGATATGCCAACGCAGCGCACTCTAGGCGTTCAGTCGCTCAAACCCATATTATGGTTGGTGTATCGGCTCAGACTTGTCAGACCGGCAGATGACATTTCTCGGGTTTTGACGTTTGTCAAAAAAAAACCAATTTGTTTTAATTTTCATTTCACAAGTTCCTACTTTACAAAACTAGCAAAATTTAATGCCAAGGAAGTGCAAAAAAACAAAAATAAATAATAAACAAGAGGAGAGAGGACTAGCTAACGATGAACAATGGACCGGAGCAGAAAACAAATAGGTAAGTATCCCTACCCTGGGTCGGCAGATACTTCTTCCCGAATCCTTTTTCTTTTGCAGGTAACTGGCGAGCCACCTGGACCTGACCGAGATCGAACGGCGGAAGAGCACCAGAAAGCGATCCACAGAGCCATCCAGGACGATCGGATACCGATGATTGGTTTCGTTTCATTTTGCTTACAAATAAACTTCATCGTGCATAATATCCAACTTAACCTCGTTTTTCTCGTTTTTTCACAGCCATAACAAGTAATTGGAATAAAGTGAATTTGTGTTTTATTTAAAAAGTGAATAAGTTTTAATTGTCGGACCAAGCCGAATATTACTGTTGGAGCGTATAAACACCAAACTGTTCAAGCGTATAAACACCAAACTTGTCAAACTTATATTTATCTCATGTTCTATGTTTATCTCTGTCTCTTTTTATTCAAATGACCATTTTGTTCTTCCTCTTTAAAACACATTGTCATTTTATTCGTTGCGAAGATAACCTACAAATAAATGTATTAAGCAAGTCATTCGTGAAAGTTCGTTTTTCATTTAATCGCATCAACAGGTTATGGCCCCAGAATCGTTTAAATAAGTAAAACTGCGTAAGAAATACAAGTAATTATTTGCATCAACAGTCAGAAGAAATGGCATTGTCATCGATGGACTACAAAGTCTCCGTAGATTGTCTAGAAGGTCCGAGTGACTGGCCCAAATGGAAATGGCAAGTACGAATGCTTTTACGAGCCTACGATTTACAGAAAATTGTCGACGGCGATGAGCCTTGCCCTGAAGCTGATGGAGCCTCTGAACCAGAATTGAAGAAGCGCCTTCTTTGGTTGAAGAATGACGCACGAGCTGCCGGTTTAATTGCATCTGCGCTTAGCAGACCAGTAGCAGAACTCGTTCTCACTTGTGAGAATTCCAAGTCAATCTGGGACAAGTTATGTGCTCGCTTTGAGCGAAGCAGCACTCAAAGGCTCACAATGTTAATTGATTCGTTTTTCCAAGCAAAACGCGACGAAAAAGAAGACATCAGTATGCACGTGGCAAAATTGCAAAAGTTATTTGTAGATTTGAACACAGAGCTCGCAAATCACAAAGAAAATACTCTTTCGGAAAGAATATTGAACGGACGAATAATGTCCACTCTTGGAAAAGAATATGATCATTTTCGTGATCTTTGGGATACCATCCCATCAGAAAATCAAAAGCTGAATTTGCTTATTGAGAAATTATGCTCTATCGAATTACGCGAAAATCGAAATGACAAAGAAACGAATGACACAGCTGCTTTTGTTGCCAAAAGCAATTTCAAGAAAAAGAAGTACAAGACTGACCAGTTGGAACGCGCAAAGAAAAAGTTTCCTTGCAATCAATGTAAACAGTTAGGTCACTGGAAGGCTGAATGCCCGCAAAATAAGTCTACAGATCGCAAAGAAAAAGACAATTCAAAGAAGAGTTGCGGCTTACTCGCATATTCATTGAACGCAAGAACTAACAACTGCACCAAACCTGATCTCTGGTACTGCGACAGTGGCGCGTCCAGGCACATGACACCAAGTAAACTATATTTTGAAACCTTCACGAAATTTTCTGTTCCCGAAATCGTTTGCCTAGGAAAACGAGGCATCTCAATGAAAGCTTACGGACAAGGGGACATAAAGGTTCAAGCGTACGTAGAAGGAGAATGGAAAGACGCAACGTTGAAAAGTGTTTGGTATGTACCTGATGCCAGTTGTCATCTGTTTTCTGTCAAAGCAGCCGCACAAAGAGGGTTTGCTACAACAATCGATAGTCGCACCGTAAAATTTTGTGAATCGCAAAGTGGCGAGTTAGTTGTTTCCGGACATCTTCAGAATGAATTGTACGTATTGAATATTCGTGTTGTAAGACCTACGAAGCCAGCTGAAGTTTATTTATCAAATGTAACAGATACATTGCAATTGTATCATGAACGTCTTGCTCATCAGAACAAAAGGCATGTTAAAAACGTCCTGAATAAAATGAATATTAACGTTACTGAAGGCGATGAACAGTTTTGCGATGGTTGCGCAGTCGGCAAAATGCACCGACTCCCATTCAAGAATCGAAGTCATCGGGCAACCACTGTTGGCGAAATAATTCATGCCGACGTTCTCGGTCCAGTTGAGGTAACATCTGTTGGAGGTGCTAGATACTATGTTTGTTTTAAAGACGATTTTAGTAAGTATCGTAAGTTGTTCTTTTTGAAAAATAAAAGTGAAGTCTGTCGGTCTCTAGAACAGTTCCTAAACGAAGCGAAAACAAATGGACATACTGTCAAGAAGCTTAGATGCGATGGTGGAAAGGAGTTCGATAACAAAGATGTCGCTGAAGTGCTCGCGAAACGAGGAATTGAATACTGCATCGGACCTCCTTATACACCGCAGCTAAACGGAGCCGCAGAGAGGGAGAACAGGACGATCGTCGAAGCAGCCAGATGTATGAGAATTTCGAGCAAGTTGCCAAAGTCACTGTGGGCTGAAGCCTGCAATACAGCAGCATACATTCTGAACCGCACCGGTCCAACTGAAGTCAACAACAAAGTTCCCTATGAGTTATGGTACAACAAGGACTGTGGAAGACTGGAACATCTGAGAATCAGGCATTGTTTGGAAATTTGGTTGGATATGTCAACGACAAAGATGGCTACCGCGTATGGGTTCCTAAGTTGAAGAAAGTTGTCTGCAGCCACGACGTGATCTTCAAGCCTGAAGTTGTGTGTTCCAAAAGTCTTAACAGTGATGACAGCGAGACATTTGATGTTGAAGATGAAGAGGTATCAGTGCACAAAATCGTCGAAGTAAATCCTGAAATGAAAGATGAAAGCACATCAACGGAATCAGTGATTGAAGGAAGCGATACCAGCGTAGAATATGAAAGCCTGAGCGAAGAAGAAGACAATGAAAACGAGATCCAAGAAGTTCGAAGCAGTTCGCGTGAGAAGAAGAAACCAGCCTGGATGAGTGAGTACGCGATGCTTGTGGAATTAGGTCAAGCTTTACAAAATCCAACATCCTTTCAACAAGCGATGCAATCGGCGGAAAGCAAGGAGTGGCTTCTAGCCATGCATGATGAACTGAATTCTTTAAATGAAAACCACACCTGGGATCTTGTTGATCGACCAGCTAATTCCAAAGTCGTACAGAATCGTTGGGTTTTCCGAATCAAGGATTCTGCAGATGGAAACAGTCTTCGCTTTAAAGCTCGTCTTGTGGCGAAAGGCTATGCACAGCTGAAAGGCGTCGACTTCAACGAAACTTATAGTCCTGTTGCGCGCTATGATACAGTCCGCCTGCTGTTGGCCATAGCTGCATCGAAAGGTTTGAAATTACAGCAATTTGACGTCAAAACGGCTTTCCTGTATGGCAATCTTGAGGAGGAAGTCTACCTCGAACAACCCGAAGGGTTTCATGATGGCACCGACAGGGTATGTCTGCTGAGAGGAAGCTTGTATGGACTCAAACAAGCCCCGCGCTGTTGGCACTCACGATTTTTGACGTTTATGAAGAATTCTGGACTAGAAAGCAGTAAGGCTGATCCTTGCCTATTTTATTGCAACCGCAATGGAATCGTACTGTATGTGGTAATATATGTCGACGATGGACTCATTTTTGGTAATGACGAACAATCAATTCAAAAATTTCTATCTCAATTAAAATCAGAATTTAAAATAACAACTGGTTCCTTAGATATTTTTCTAGGTATGAAAATTAGTCTTCAAGGTGATTCGATTTGTCTAAGTCAAGAAAAATATATCAAGAAAGTTTTAGATCGATTCAACATGAGCCAATGTAATCCTGTGACAACACCCATGGTTAATGTTGAAACCGAAGACAACGAAAGTATGAAGGAATCAGTGCCATATCGTGAAGCTATTGGAAGCTTGTTATACTTAGCAACAGCAACACGACCTGATATAGCCTATGCTGTTAGTTCAGCAGCACGTTCAGTAGAGAATCCAACAAAGAAAGACTGGAATGATGTCAAGAGAATCTTAAGATACCTTCGTGGAACCATCAACTCATGTATCAAGTAGGTACACAAAGGACACCAACAATTTAAAGGTATATACGGATGCAGATTTCGCTGGTGACATCAAAACAAGACGATCGACGACCGGAGTTGTTGCTATTCTTTCTGGTGGAGCAGTCTGTTGGACCAGTCAATTACAACGAACAGTAGCATTATCTACTACCGAATCCGAAATTATGGCTGCAAGTGAGGGAGCAAAAGAGGCCATGTGGCTGAAGCGTCTGATGGAAGAACTCACTCTACAAAAGAATTTTCAACCTGAGCTGTTCGTCGACTCCGCAAGTGCTGTCAAACTAGGTAAGAATCCCGAATACCACAAAAGAACAAAACACATCGATGTGAGGCATTTCTACGTTCGAGAATGCTTTTTGAATGGATTTATCAAGTTGGAGCATATTCCTGGAGAAGACCAAGTCGCAGTTTTGCTGACCAAACCCCTGGCCCGGACTCGTTTTGAAGCTTTGCGACTTAAGATGGGTTTAACAAATCAAGTTATAAAGTAACCTGTTTGCTGTTTATGGAGGAAGTGTTGGAGCGTATAAACACCAAACTGTTCAAGCGTATAAACACCAAACTTGTCAAACTTATATTTATCTCATGTTCTATGTTTATCTCTGTCTCTTTTTATTCAAATGACCATTTTGTTCTTCCTCTTTAAAACACATTGTCATTTTATTCGTTGCGAAGATAACCTACAAATAAATGTATTAAGCAAGTCAAAGTTCGTTTTTCATTTAATCGCATCAACAATTACAAAGGTGTCAGAAGTGGGATTAAAACTTATTGAGAATAAAACAGTGAACAGTGATTAAACTATTTTGTGTGAAATAGTGAAAAAAAAAAATTTCGCTGAGCTAAAGGCCGAATTAAGCAAACGTGGCTTAAGTGGGGCAGGAATTAAAATCGAACTCGTAAAACGGCTACAGGAATATCTTGAACAACAAAATGAAAACCCAGAGACATTTGCTTTCGAAGTGGAATCAAAATCGGAAGAGGTAAATGCAACTGCCGACTTATCTACCATGATGACACTTCTTCTAGCCAAATTTGAAGAGAATCAAAAGAATGTTCGGGAGCAACTAGAAACTCAAAACAAGAATGTTCTGGAGCAACTAGAAATTCAAAGAAGCGAGCAGAAGAACGAGCAAGAGAATGTCCTCAAACAACTGGAAACACAAAGGAATGATGTTCTGGAACAACTACAAGCTCAAAGGGATGACGTTCGAGATCGGTTTGATGAACAGAAAAATCTTCTAGAAGGCAGGTTTGCAGACTTCGAAGAGAAAATCAATACTCTCGACGAGTGCGTCGGAAAACAAAATGCACGTATCGAGAAAATCGACGAACAAATCGATACCATCACAAAGGAACTGGAAAAAGTGTGAAAGATGAAAGCTCGAGAACCTTCTGGTGAGTGCTCAAGGAAGAGAGAAGTGAATCCTCCAAGCTTTGATGGTCAGATACCGTGGTCAATCTACAAGAAACAGTTTGAAGCAGCAGCGTTAACAAACGGCTGGGACGATGACGAAAAATACATTGCTCTTACGCTTGCCTTGAGAGGAGCAGCTGCTGAACTGCTACAAACCATCCCAGCAGAGAAGAACGGTGACTTCAAAGTTCTGGTAAACGCAATCGAACAGCGGTTTGGGGATAGCCACATGACAGAAGTCTTCCGAGTACAACTAAACAACAGGGCACAGAAAAGAGGTGAAACTCTGCAGCAGCTTCAGGCAGATATCGAGCGATTAGTTCACCTGGCATACCCAACAGCTGGCAACGAGATTATAAATCAATTTGCTGTTGAAGCCTTTGTGAGAGCTGTGGGCGATATAAATCTCCAAAGGGCTATTCGCACTGCCGGAAAGCAAACACTACCAGAAGCATTGGCTTTCGCTCTAACAATGGAAGCCGCAGAACAAGCTTCCCAAAACGTGCATCGCGTGAGAGAATTGGAAGTCCAAGAATGCTCTTGTCAGAAGGCTACTCTGGAAAGGAGTCAGCGAGACGGACGAGCACGATGCTGGAACTGCAACAAGACCGGGCATCTTCAACGACAGTGCAGATTACCGCGAAGAGGAACCGCATGCCAACACTGTGAACACAGAAATATGTCAACTGGTCAAAGTTACACCTACAACAATGTTGCTTCCCAAGTTGTTTCCCATCCCACCAACTTCGAGGGACAGAAGCTGGCTTCTAGTACCGATAGCTACAGAAACACCATCCAGGTTTCTCAAACGAAACGTGACAACAAGAGCCTGACCGTGGAAGCAAGTATCAACGGCAACAAATGTGTGGCTACCATCGACACCGGTGCCACGGCGTCCATTGTACGGCAGGACCTCGTTAATAAGACATGGCTCCACAATACCAATAGCTATCGTCTAAGGACTGCAACTGGAGAAGCCGCAAAAGTCTATGGTGAGGTACGTCTTAAGATCCGGATGGCAGAGCTGGAATTCTCTCACCTGTTCCTGGTAGCAGATATATGCGACGAGTGCATTGTCGGCGTTGATTTCATGAAAGATCACGGATTGATATTGGACATCGGGAACCAAGTCCTGAAATATCGAAACATCGAGATTCCGATGATCTATGGGATTCACTTATATGAGACCTCGCTATCTGTGAAAACCGTCATCAAAGAAGATCTGACTTTGCCTGCTTCTTCAGAAGTATTCGTGTGGACGAAATTGAAGGGTAAGCCTGGAAGCCATCGATACCTCATGGTCGAACCAGCATCTGTAAAGTCCTCCCAAAACGTCACCATTGGGAAGACTCTTGTTAGACCTGTAAAGAACATGGTTCCCGTACGAATACTGAACATCAAGCCGTACGAAGTTAAGCTTAGAAAAGGTGAGATTGTCGGACAATGCGAATCTGTATCAGCGATAACAAGGATCAGCGAAGAAGAGACAAGGCAAACATTGAAGTCCAAAGAGCTGAACTCCATAAAGACGAACATTCTCAAGTCCTCTAATCTTGGCCACCAACAACGAAGAACTGCAGAAGGTCTCCTCGAAGAATTTGCAGACATCTTTTCGTCATCGCAAGGGAAATATGGCAGAACACAACTGGTTCAACATCGAATCAACACCGGGGATGCAAAGCCGATCCGTCAACCTGCAAGACGCCTTCCACTAGCCAAACAAGGTGAGGTTGAAGAACTGATAACCACCATGAAAGAAGAGGGTCTGATCGAAAACTCTAAAAGCCCTTGGGCGTCTCCAGTGGTCCTGGTAAAGAAGAAAGACGGATCAACCCGCTTTTGCGTAGACTATCGAAGGTTGAATGATGTGACCAAGAAGGATAGCTACCCTCTGCCTAGGATCAGTGATACTCTGGACGCTATGGAAGGAGCACAATGGTTCTCAACGTTGGATCATTGATGCTGATGCCAGCAATGTCGGGATTGGTGCTGTATTGTCACAGGTACATGATGGCGAAGAAAAGGTGGTTGCCTATTACAGCAAGGTACTCTCGAAGTCGGAAAGAAACTATTGTGTGACAAGAAGAGAACTTCTTGCACTGATTTTGGCAACAAAGCACTTCCATAAGTATCTCTATGGACAGAAGTTTCTTCTCCGAACCGACCATGGAGCACTAAACTGGCTTTTGAATTTCAAGAATCCAGAGGGTCAAGTGGCGAGATGAATTGAGAGGCTGCAGACGTACGATTATGAAATTCAACATCGGAAGGGGAAGCTTCACTCAAATGCTGATGCACTGTCTCGGAGACCATGTAAGCAAGACTGTAAGCATTGCAGACGCCAAGAAGAAAAAGAAGTGGTTACTGTCCAACGAACCAGAACCGATCCCATTTATGGCTGGAGCAACGACGAGATGAGGAAGGCTCAACAAGAGGACCCAGATATTGAACCCATCCTCGCATGCAAGGAACACCAGGAAAAACCAGAATGGGCTGATATCTCCGACAGAAGTCCGGCTCTGAAGGCCTATTGGGCACAGTGGGATTCGTTGCATGTCCAAGAAGGTGTCCTTCGACGTAAGTGGGAATCAGCAGATGGAAAGTCCTATGTAATGCAACTAGTCTTACCGAGATCGAAGATTATGGACGTTCTGCGAGAGATGCATGATGGAGTTTCGGGAGGCCATCTAGGCGTAAACAAGACGCTAGAAAAGGTTCGACAACGATTCTATTGGCTACATGCAAGGGAGGATGTCGAGAAGTGGTGCCGAAAATGTGATACCTGTGCTGCCACCAAAGGCCCAAACAAAAAGAATCACAGCCAAATGCAGCAGTATAATGTCGGATCACCCTTTGAAAGGATTGCAATAGACGTGGCGGGTCCATTTCCGGAAACAAATAATGGAAATCGTTATATTCTGGTCGTCATGGATTACTTCAGCAAGTGGCCTGAAGCATACGCCATACCGAATCAAGAAGCCAAAACAGTCGCAGACCAAATTGTGTTCAACTGGGTGAGCAGATTCGGTGTTCCATTAGAACTGCATTCCGACCAGGGAAGGAACTTTGAATCAAACATATTCCAGGAAGTTTGTGGGCTTATTCACATCAAGAAGACAAGAACAACACCACTCCACCCACAATCTGATGGCATGGTCGAACGGTTCAACCGAACCCTTAAGGAACATCTTTGCAAAGTTGTGGACGACAACCAGCGAGATTGGGATCGACACATTCCACTGTTTTTGATGGCGTATCGAAGTGCAAGACAAAGCTCAACTGGTCATACACCGTCTGAGATTTTGATGGGAAGGAACATCAGATTGCCAAGCGAAATAAAATTTGGATGTCCCACGTCGGAACCGCAAGCCGAGGATGACTACTTGGATGACCTCAGAGAAAGACTCCTTCAGATCCACGACGATACCAGGTCAAAAATTAAGATGTTCAGTGACCGAATGAAGACACGCTACGATATACGAGCGACAACAACAGAGTTCCAAGCAGGAGATCGAGTGTGGCTTTACAATCCCCATCGACAAAAAGGGTTGTCACCGAAACTTCAACGGGACTGGGAAGGTCCATATACAGTGATTAGCAAAATCAACGACGTCGTGTACCGGATACAAAAAGGAGTCAGAGATAAACTTAAAGTCGTACATCGCGACCGACTACATCGCTACAGTGGTGATGAAGATGATGGATTTGTTCGGGACGATCAATCCTAAGGAGGGGGCAATGTAATGTGTATACACTTTATTTTATCTCATACGCTCTGTATCTCCTTCTATTGTAATGTCTAATGTGTATACGTTATTATCTCTTACACTCTGTACCTCTTTCTATATTTAATGTAAACACTTTTCTTACTCTCTTTACTTACTCCGTATCTCTTTTTATATTTAATGTACATACTACTCTTACTCTCTTTACTTATCCTTATCACTATAACTCTAATATCATTTTATAGGAAATAAGTATGTAGCAATAAGTTTAATTGTAGTAGTAAACACTTATGTGTATGACAGTTAAAAATGAGGGGCAACATCTAGTGGTTAAAAAGAGAACTTCTGGAACATTCGGTTTAGTAGTTTCTAGAACCATTATCAGAACTATAAATACCCGATTCGAAAGCGAAGCGGGATAGTTGATTGTGAACTGAGATAAAGTAAAGGTATTGTGTTTGCAAAGTGATAATTGAAAGTGTTGAATAAATATGTTTGTGAGTAATTGGAATAAAGTGAATTTGTGTTTTATTTAAAAAGTGAATAAGTTTTAATTGTCGGACCAAGCCGAATATTACAATATATATACAGGTATATACCGAATATTCGATTGCTCAATTGAAACAAATTTATCCAGTCAAGTTTCTGGCCGAGAATATCAACTTTCCGGCTCATTTGAAGCTCAAACCTTCCCGAGGATTACTGTGAGTGGTCATCGGTGGCTATTTGTGAGGCCTGGATAGCGAAGAGAAGATATTTTACAGCAAAGGCGGACCAACTAAGCCATTATCGAACTGGCAATGAATTGCTTCGGATGTGTTTGGGTCGACAAATAACAATGGAGTTCTATCCCCCAGGCTTATTAAGGAAGAGAGGTACATAAATGATTGTCTTATTATTCATATCAGTCTCTATTCTCTAACATTACTTTGTACCTATATAGAGCAATGGCAGCAGCACACAGACATTGAGGAAGTGAGGAAACATCAAGGAGACAAATAACTGAATGAAGAATCGTTGAGCGTAGGTACATTCCTCAGACTCAGATAAATGAAAGTTTCACAAATTAATATCTGAGACAGCCTCAAAACATTCTCTTTATTGGAAGACCAATAAACAAATCTTATTCCGAGTTAACATTTATTTATTTACAATTCTTGTTTTGGTTCTATTTTGGTATTAAACAAAAAAAAAATTCGAAAGGTTGTTATTTTTCTAACAGTCTACATGGAGATCAGGAACATCTCCTCATCTTCACCATCACATCCGATCGTGTCATCGTCTTCCATAAAAATAGCCTCATAATGGGAAAGAATCAATTTTATTTCTCTGCAATGCAATCACAAATTGGTTAATTGATTTTGAGTGTTTCAGAAACTTACTTTATTAGAACTTCATCTTTGCTGTTGGAATCAACTGGTGAAGGGTAGAGAGCTTTCTTTTGCAAAAAGCAATATACAAAAATATTCGCTGATTTCTGAGAAAAAACGTGAAAAAGCTGGAACAAAAGCAAGACCGATTTGACCAGATTTGACATTATTAAAAAAAAAAACAACAGACATTTCTTTTTTTTTCTTTCACGATTGACATAATTTCTTGCTTAGTCCTTTGCTAATCCACCTCCCAAGCTGGACTTAGTTGGTAAACGTCACTTAAGAGAGTTAACATTTATTTATTTACAATTCTTGTTTTGGTTCTATTTTGGTATTAAACAAAAAAAAAATTCGAAAGGTTGTTATTTTTCTAACAGTCTACATGGAGATCAGGAACATCTCCTCATCTTCACCATCACATCCGATCGTGTCATCGTCTTCCATAAAAATAGCCTCATAATGGGAAAGAATCAATTTTATTTCTCTGCAATGCAATCACAAATTGGTTAATTGATTTTGAGTGTTTCAGAAACTTACTTTATTAGAACTTCATCTTTGCTGTTGGAATCAACTGGTGAAGGGTAGAGAGCTTTCTTTTGCAAAAAGCAATATACAAAAATATTCGCTGATTTCTGAGAAAAAACGTGAAAAAGCTGGAACAAAAGCAAGACCGATTTGACCAGATTTGACATTATTAAAAAAAAAAAAACAACAGACATTTCTTTTTTTTTCTTTCACGATTGACATAATTTCTTGCTTAGTCCTTTGCTAATCCACCTCCCAAGCTGGACTTAGTTGGTAAACGTCACTTAAGAGAAATTTTATTTTATTAATAGCATTTTCCACTTGTTCGCAGAATAAAAGCTAGTCCTTCGGTATCGGTAGTCTATGTTTATTAATTTGGCTGTATGTGTTGCCCCTCATTTTAACTGTCCTACACAAGTGTTTACTACTACAATTAAACGATATTAAGTAAAGAGAGTATGTACATTAAATAAACAAGAGATACAGAGTAAGTAAAGAGAGTAAGAAAAGTGTGTACATTAAATATAAGGGGTATTCATCAGCGTTGCCGAAATGGCCCAATCGGGCCATTTTGGCCCTATTTTGTTGAAATGGCCCGGTGGCCCGCAAATATTGAAAATGGCCCTCTTGAAGTGCTGGAACCAAAAACAGAACATTGGTTCATATGCATTAAGATTTCAATTTCTTAGTCAGGATGACGAGTTCAATTTATTTATTTTTTTCACTAATAACAGTTCAGCTGATAACTGAAATTTTTTGGATTCGATTTCTCACTCAGCCGATTTGAAGTTACTGCCACATGAATCACTACAATTTGTAAAGTAACCGAGTCTTTCTCAATGAGGACTGGGAATGATGTTCCACTAAATGATTTTGCCTCAGTCAACGTGACATTGAGATCTCAGTGAGATATTGTAAGGTGGAGCATTCTGCATTTCTGCAGTATCTCAATTTTCACTTGGTCATCTGACATTAACACTGGTTAAACTAGCGCCAAGTTTCTTTATAGGTCATAACTTTTTAAGTCCATGTGATTGGGCCTGCACACACGGGATGAATAATTTTTGGACTGAAACAGGTTTTATTCTTTAGTCCAAGCACACACGAGATGATTTCAGACTGGGGGGAAAATGTATATGTGAACCTCTTTTAAATGTGTGAGTATATATTTCGTACCAAAACTGTCAGCTTTTGCTTATGTGTTAGTTTTAGTCTTCGTTCATCCACCAAATTTCGGGTTGAAAATTTCAGTCCGGTTCATACTGCACACTTCGCTTCCCTTGCCCACTAAACTGATTTTAGTCCGGATGAATTAGTCTCGTGTGTGCAGGCCCATTAGGTACTAGGAAGTGCAACCACAGACATAATTTATTCTACAGTTCTTCTAAAAAATTAAAAAATGGAGTGCTAACCTGAACATCAGATGAATTTACCAAATCAACTGTGTATTACAAATACTCAAAACTGGCGTACAAAATGATTTTAAAATTTCTGTTTGTGGCCCTGAAAACACGAAAATGGCCCGATTTTTTTTCAAGATTGGCCCGATTTCAAAAATAAAATCGGCAACGCTGGTATTCATGCAATAAGATAAAATTGTCGATTACGTATTTGCGTAAATTTACGCTCCGCTTTGCATGAACGCTCTCACAAAGCAAGCTGTGTAAACTTCATAAATCTTGAAACGAAACAGTAAAATAACATAAGATAAAATGAGAACTTGATTTCAAATTTGAATTTTGTTCTGACACAGCAAAATAATATTAAATAAAATGACAACTAGATTTGAAATTTGAAATCTGAAATTTGTGTAAGCTTACGACCCCGTTTACGCGACAAAATCGTCGCGCAAATTTATCAACCTTGTGTAAAAAAATTTCCATACAAATTTTGACATTTGAAATACGAGGTTGTAAACTTATAGCCTTTTCACACCAGACGCAAAACGCTGTTTTCAGCTGTCAGTTTTCAAAAACTCGAAATCTGTTCACACCTAAATATCAGGTTTTTGTTTGACATTAAAAATCTTTGATGTCAAGTAAGGGATGCCATATGTTCTCTTTTTAGAAGATTCACACTTTTTTTTCACACACAATCGCTCTTTGTTTTTCTTTTCATTGAAAACCACTGGATGAAAAAGATTTCCTCATCGATTTTTCAAAAGAAAAAAATATTTGTTTGTCGCTGCTAAGAATTTGTTCATTTGTATTTTTATATGTTCTCAAATGGCAACTCTATATTAACTGACACGTTTAGTCGTGAACAATTTTACAAGCAGACTGTCAATCTACTCTTGCTATTGGAGGGAGGGAGAAATATATACGATCGATACATACGATATATACGATATAATGAATTATAGACTGCTGAATGCTTTCACTTTTTTGGTTTTGACTGGTTTTCACAAAAACTTGTTGTTTTGCAAAACAGGGCTGTCAACAAATTTGTATGGGAAAACACTTGATTTCCTTCAAGTTTTTGAAAAGTTTTGCAAAACCGCGTTTTGCGTCTGATGTGAAAAGGCTATTACGCCTTTTACGAGGTTTGCGAGGGATATACGACGTTGCATGAATACCCCTATAGAAAGAGATACAGAGCCTTAGAGATAAATAAAGTGTATACACATTACAATATTATGTACGCTACTTGCTGGCCAGAACTTGCTCATGTGGCCGCAGGGTAACATAACAGAAATGGCAGAATAGCCCCATATTTTATGTATTTATTTTACAAATTTTAATCTGGCAATACTCATTTGACGTTTATGAAAAGAGACAACTACGCAATCAATCGGTTCCTTTCTTGCTGCCTCTGACATTTGCAAAATGTGTTGACGTTACAAATAAGTATATTTTCCATTTCCACAAATTCTACGTCGGATTGAAGACTTTTTAATAATTTAACAAAAATGGATCTTGGGTTTTTAATCGGAATTGCCGTGGCGCTTCTGGTGGTCATTATAACCATTTATTTCTTGCAGAAGAAATCAAACAAATCAGGTAACAAGGTTGATTGAAATTGAAACACCATAATATATTCTCAAACTTTCCCTAAAGGCAACAAACCAAAACAACAGGACCATCAAAGGGCAGCTGCTGCACGTCCAGCCGAAGGAATTCCACGAAGAGCTCAAATAGCTCGCAATCAACGTAATCGTCTTCGCAATAATGCAGCTACATTGGCTGCTGCCGCTGACGATGTCAACAATGATGACATAGAACCCGAAACAGGACCATCCACAAGCAGTACTCATGAATTCCCAGAGGAAAAGATGGGAGCCAAAAAGCGAGCTAAGCTCGAAGCGAAGGCCGAGAAAAAAATGCAACGTGAACAAGAAATGAAATCCAAGGAAGAGAAGAAAGTCCGCGAAGAGAAGCTAGACGAAGAGAGAAAGAAACAAGAGGAAAAAGAAGCTGAGGATGAACGCAAGGCTGCCGAAGCAGAACGACTAGCACGAGAAGAACGCGAACGCAAGGAACACGAAGAATACCTGAAAATGAAGGCAGCTTTTAGTGTAGAAGAGGAGGGTTTCGAGGAAGGCGAGGAGAGTGAGAAGGACAACTTGCTGCAAGAGTTCATTCAGTTCATAAAAGACAACAAAGTTGTCGTCCTCGAAGACTTGGCTACTCATTTCAAACTAAAGACCCAACAAGCCATCGATAGGATCACCGAACTTCAGACAAATGGATCCATTACAGGCGTTATCGACGATCGAGGAAAATTCATTTACATATCCGAAGAGGAACTCCTAGCGGTCGCCAAGTTTATCAAACAACGCGGCCGAGTGTCGATAGCTGAGTTGGCAGAGTGCAGCAATAATCTGATAAGTCTTACTCCAGTTAGTCATTAACACGCAAAGGGTAAGGTTCAAATCTAAGACAAACACATTTATGTATAAAAAATATAACGTTATATGAAGTAGTTTGTCGTTTCTTGTTTAATCCATATCGTCGTCCTCATCATCGTCCATATCAAAGTCATCCTCTTCATCTTCACTAGTTTCGTCGGGATCATTAGCTTGCTCCTCACACTTTGCACACTTGCATACGAAAATGTAGTTTTCTTTCAATACCTTAGAGTATGTATAGGTTAATTGGAAATCTACGAGATGGCGGAAAACTCTTACCTTTTGTCTTGAATGTCTGCTTCGCTCCAATTGACAATCGTCGAGATACGAAATACAAATCTCTTCGCCTGGAAAGATTTTGGAAATGGCTTTGAGGACTACAATGTCGTTGGAGTACGGGAAGCTGGATTGGGCATTTGGTAGACAACTGTGGTTTATTTTGCTTTGCAATTGATACAGCCCGGATCCTTCGTTGTTGAGGAATTCGCCAGCGACTGCAAAGGAAGGGTTCAAAATGCTTCTTGTTTACTTTGACTATAACTTACACTCTCCAACTTTGTTGTATATGTCATCAATATATAGATCAAGCTCCTGTTTGGCCTTCTCATCTAGAGGTAAATCGGAGACCTTTTTCACCCATTCGGCTAGTGCACTTGTTGCAATTCCTTGACTATTGGTCCCGATCAGTGCCATCAGGGATTTAAATGCTTCTGGAGTTGTAAACTTTAAAAAGGACAATTTTATAGCTGCTCAACAACGTTTTCAATTAAGACTTACAATGGCAAACTCTTGGGTGTTAAAAGCATTACAAAAAGCCATAAACAACTGCTCTAACTGGCTTTCAAAATTCTCGCCCAAGAATTTGTGATAGATTTTTTGTTCAGCATTGACTGATGCACTCTGGAAGGATTGCAATAATTCGAGGAACTCGGATTTGATTTGACTCTGTTGATACATTGCCATAAGACGGACGATGAGCATAATAGTGCCAGTTTCTGGAGGGTAGTGCATTTGCCTGAATACAAACTCAATAAGGTTGGTCTTTATGTCTTTGCTGATGGTACTTACTTCCAAATATCTCTAAGAACATTGATGGGATGTTTATCATCTCCGATAAGCGGGCCCATGCATGAAACTTTGTGATATTTTTTGAACGCCTCCATGCGACAGTCCTCGGAACAGTAACGAACTTTGCATTTCGAACACAGCGTGAACTGTGGCAACCAATTAAGTGTTGGACAGTGTTCAGGAAGCGGAATGACTAGAGCTGGATTATTTGCCAATCTACGGACGTTTTCCAGTGTTGTCTCCAGAGGGCGCATGCAGTGGTCGCAGGCGGCATAGCCGTAGGCTGCGTTCCAAGTAAATTGACACGATACAAAGGGTTCTTCTTCGAAAATTGTATCACCAACGGCAAATTCTCGACGGGCTACCATGGACCGGCCCTGACCGATTTGTATGGGTTTGTTAGGCGAGTGGGGATTACAATCAGCATAAACTTACCTTCCCAGGAAGAGTTATAATTTCAAAGGAATTCATTAGGAGGAACTTTGTGGAGCTTTATATCTTAAATTATTTCGGATTTGGTTAATTTCAACCGAAATTCAATACCCTTACCCTCGTGTTTTGAACTCAATAAACAAGAGAAACGTCATGGTCAACAACTGTCATGTGATTTTACATTCAACCACCACGAATCGCTACTAAAATTCAATTCTTTTTGGGTTCAATGGAAACAAAATTGGGAACCATTGAATAAGAGGCGTTTTTCTTTTTTTATATCTGATCCAACTGCCAAACTCAAAATTTTTCAGAGCATCACAGCACTGATTCTGAGTGTTCAGAGTTCGACCGACACGCCCTCGGAAAAAAAGAGACCGAGCATTGTGAGCTAATGCAATTCTTACAGTACAATTTTATGCAACCAAATATAAAAAATGTAAGTGAAAGTTATAAATAATAACGGAATCCCTTTGTACATGGAAAAATATATTTTCAAATTTTACAAACTTAACATTGCCCCGTCTCGCATCACTCACCTTTATGCCTTTAATCTCAGCGAACCCGAACCACTACAAACTTCGTCCCTTTCTTTGACAATTATCTTCCAATTCCAATGACTGCGGCCAGTGAACAATAACAAACCAGAAATTGGGCGCATTCACTAACCTAGTCACTACGTAGTCGATTTTCAACTAGCTTTGTGAATGCAAAATTGCACTACAAAGCTAGTCGAAACGAAACTGTCAAATAATGATAGTTCAGGAACTTAAGGTTTTATCTGCCGAAAAATTCCTAATGAGATGTATTTTTGTATACACCTTTATTACGGTCAGCGTTGTAGATAATTTCACGACCAATTTTTATGTTTGCATAGGTCACGAGATATTTGCGAAAAAGTTATTTCGTGACTTTTTGACCCTTATAACTTTTTTAGTTGGCACGATATCGACGTCAATTTTTAACATCTTCATGACAACACCGTAATAAAAGTGTATACGAAAATTCAGTTAGCTAGGAAATTTTTCCCAGATTGTTTTTTAAAATGTTTTTAATGCCTGGACTATGAACATATGGAGTAAGAAACGTTTGTGAATTTGTAATTTGAGGTTAGAGAACTTTAATCAAAAGTGTTGTCTTGTTTTGCTTATTTTACTACGAAAAAACACTACCTGATAAGATCTGATCACATAAATTTCGTCTTCAGACCCTATCAGATAATTAATATTGTCGAATTGTACGATTGATTTCATTATAAATTTTGTTTAAATTGGAAATTGAATTTTTGTTTCTTATTCAACAGCTGATTATGAAATGTCAAAATCTGTCAACTAGCTTTGAAGTCAAAATTTTTACACTACGTCGGAGGGGAAATCTCAACTCATTTCTTAGTTGTATTTGGCCAATCAGAATGAGTTGACTACGTAGTGACTACGTTAGTGAATGGGCCCATTTTCTCGATTTTCCTTTGAACCCCTCAAAATAACAAAAAAGAAAACATTTCTTTCCTTTATTTACATGTTGCGCTTTTTCTTGAATATATTCTTAAAATAGAATTTTTCTTGAATTTTCGTCCACGCCAAGAACTTTTCTCATTCTACCTTGATCCAGAAGATTCTTCTTGATTCGGTGTGACGAAACGAGGTTTTGCTTTATAAATTCGAAAATTTTCACCGTGTGATTCATAATTTGAAAAACTTTTACCAAGAACTGTTGTTGAACAACAAGAAATTGTAATTTTTTTTAATCAAAAAATAAAGTTTTATACAGTTTTATATTTATTTTGTACTTAAAAGAAGAAAATGACAAATTCCGACGCAGATCTTGCACTAACCTATAAAGATAAAGGTAACGAAGCATTCAAGAGTGAACACTGGGAAGAGGCCATTGAACACTATTCACAGGCCATTAAAAACGGCGAAAAACACAAGGATTTGGCTGTGTTTTATAAAAATCGAGCTGCTGCCTATTTGAAAAAGAATGAGTTCAACCGAGCCATCGAAGACTGCACAGAGTCCTTGCGGTTGACACCGAATGACCCCAAATCTCTGTTTCGACGATTCCAGGGCTATGAAGGATTGCAAAAATTCGAAGAGGCCTACAAAGATGCCACAGAACTGTTCAAAGCTGATCCCGGCAATAAGGCAGTGCAGCCTGCCTTGGCTAGGCTCCATGTCATAGTTCAGGAACGGGCACAGAAAAATGCCCAAACTTCAACGAAAGTCAAACAGATGTGTGAACTGGCATTCGACTTTGCGGTGCCTTTAGATAAACGTAGAAATGCAGTAAATAACCTCCTTGTTCTGGCCAAGGAGGATGTCGGAGCGGATTTTATTACGAAAGAGGGTGTCATTCAGAAAATTGCCAGCCTGGCCAAGACAGAGAAGGACCAGCAAATCTATGTGAATATAATTCGGGTCATAGCTGAGCTCTGCAACAAGAGCGTCGACCGCACAAAGATCGTCCTCAACGAACTTGGCGTTCCATGGTTCTTGCAAGTGCTGGACAGCACAAACGAAGAGCGTGTCTCTGCTGCCCAATATTGTCTACAAACTCTTTTGAATTCGCTCTCGGGGATGGAGAACAAGATGGACTCCAAACCAGATCCCGAACTGTGCAAAAAATACCAGAAGGAAATCGATACCTTGCTGACGTGTTTAGTGTACACAATCACTGATCGAACTATCTCTGGACAAGCAAGAGACGCTGTAGTGGAACTGCTGACCCGAAACATCCATTACACAGCCCTCTCGTGGGCTGAACGAATGGTTGAAATTCGAGGACTGCACAGACTTCTGGATGTGTGTTCAGAACTGGAGGAGTATAAATATGAGAGTGCCATGGCCATAACGCCGTCTTCGAGGACCGTGGCATCGGTATGCCTAGCTAGGATATACGAGAACATGTACTATGACGATCTGAAGCAAAAGTTTGCTAATCAAATTGATGAGTACATTAAGGACAAGCTACTGGATCCAGAGTTGGAGTCGAAAGTAAGGGTTACAGTTGCTTTGACGTCGCTACTGAACTCGACTCTTGACGTTGGAAACAGTATCGTTGGGCGAGAAGGTAAGACTGTTTTTTTTTTTTTTTAATTAAACTGAAAGCTAAATGATTCTTTTGAATTGTTTCAGGTATTCTACAGATGATTCTTGTCATGGCAACGACTGACGACATTCTCCAGCAGAAAGTCGCATGTGAATGCATTGTCGCCGCTTCATCGAAGAAAGACAAGGCCAAAGCACTTTGCACCCAAGGTGTTGATATTCTCAAGAAGCTCTATCACTCGAAGGACGATGGAATCAGAGTCCGCGCACTGGTAGGTCTCTGCAAATTGGGAAGCTATGGAGGTCAAGATGCCAGCATTCGTCCATTTGCCGATGGAGCAACCAAGAAGCTAGCAGAAGCCTGTCGTCGGTTTCTTGTTAAACCAGGAAAAGATAAGGACATTCGAAAGTGGGCTGCCGATGGCCTGGCCTATTTGACTTTAGACGCAGAGGTGAAGGAGAAATTGATCGAAGACCAACCTGCCATTCAAGCTCTTATTGAAATAGCACGAGCAGGCGACCAGTCCTGCCTGTATGGAGTGGTGACGACGTTTGTGAATTTATGCAATGCCTACGACAAGCAGGAACTTCTCCCTGAGATGGTGGAACTGGCTAAGTTCGCCAAACATCATATCCCCGAGGAGCACGAACTCGACGATCCGGACTTTATCAACAAACGCATCCAGACCCTAGCAAATCAAGGAATCACGACTGCACTGTGTGCCTTAGCAAAGACTGAAAGTCACAATTCACAAGAACTCATCGCGAGAGTACTAAACTCTCTATGCAGTCTCCAAGACGTCCGTGGAAAAGTTGTTCAGGATGGTGGTGTGAAAACCCTCCTCAAACTAGCCCTAGAAGGCACCGAAAAAGGCAAAAGACAAGCCTCGCAGGCGCTTGCCCGTATCGGAATAACCATCAACCCAGAAGTTGCATTTGCTGGTCAACGGGCCCACGATGTCATTCGGCCACTCCTCAATCTCTTGCATCAAGACTTCACAGCTCTGGAGAACTTTGAGGCTCTAATGGCGCTGACTAATCTGGCTGCAATGAACGAGAGCGTTCGCAAGAGGATCATCAAGGAGCAGGGTCTATCAAAGATCGAATTCTACCTAATGGAAGATCATGTCTATCTGGTTCGGGCTGCGGCTCAATGCGTATGCAATCTAATTATGTCCCCAGACATTGTTGAAATGCACGAAAAGGAGAACGATCGAGTGAAATTTTTATGTCTGCTGTGCGAAGAGGAGGACGAAGATACTGCTAAAGCGACAGCTGGTGCGTTAGCAATGCTAACATCGGTGAGTAAGAAATGCTGCGAGAAGATCCTCCAGAATCCAAAATGGCTGGATAATTTGCACACATTGATTGCGAATCCAAGTCCCGAGGTGCAACATCGAGGTGTTGTAGTGATTTTGAACATGATCAATGCTGGCGAGGATATTGCAGCTAAGCTATTCGAAACAGATATAATGGAACTACTTAATGGACTAGCACAGCTGCCAGATGATACTCGGGCAAAGGCAAGGGAAGTGGCTGCTCAATGCCTGGTCGCCGCTGAGAAGTATAAAATTATCGAGAAGTCAGAAAATGTTGAAATTCCGGATGTGTTTGCGCAGTCCAAAGCACTGGAGGAGCTCGAGGAGGAATAGAAAGTGTTTCTTTCATTCATTTGTTCATTATATTTATAATCAAATTCGCGTAGCTTTTTTTTCATTCAAGCACAATGTTTTTATATTTTCAAATAAAAAGATTTTCCATAGTTTTTTTTTTTTATGGTCATCCTCATCAGTTATCATCTAAAGAACAAGTGTAACTTGCATATTACACGAGCAACTAAACTAGATACCAGGATTCCGTTCAATTAGAACTACTTACTTACTTATCCGGCTCACAATCCATGAAGAATCTCAGCCTGAGATACTGCAGTCTTCTATCGTGAATGATACCTCGCAAGCACTCTCCAGTCACCGAGACCAAGCGCTCTGGCATCCGCAGTCACTTGGTCCTTGTACTTGTCGTCTTGAACCTGGGGGCTGGGATGAGAAGACTTTCTTGGCTGGAGCGTTGTCGTCCATTCGCTCGATGTGGCCGATCCAATGTAGTCGTCTTTTCTAGGCCTTCTGGACTACATCAACATCTTGGTACAGCTCATACAGTTCTCGGTTGTATCTTCTCCATTCGCCATCGTCGCATACGGGACCAAAAATCCGTCGAAGAATTTTTCTTTCGAAAGTGCCCAGTATCAATTCCCCTTTTTTACTTATCGTCCAGCACTCGGCACCGTAGAGTAGGACTGGTAAAATCAAAGTTTTGTATAGCAGACACTTTGTCTTTCGAGTGATGACTTTTGAACCCAGTTGCTTGGCCAAACCGAAGCAGCAGCGGTTCGCTAGGTCACATGACAACGCATCTACTTGTCTAAACCCTGTGCATGTTTGGAATAACTCGGATGAGCTGTTACCCATTTGCACACCGCACTGCGTATTGTTTAGCGTCATGCAAACGCATCCAGGATGCGGCACAGCTGGATCAGTTTGTTCGGGATCCCGAATTCAGACATCGCCATCATAAGCTCTTGGCGGTGTATGCTATCATAAGCAGCTTTGAAGTCGATGAAAAGATGGTGGGTTTCGACTTGAAATTCGTTGGTCTTTTCCAGGATCTGCCTCAGTGTGAATATTTGGTCTATCGTTGTTCTGCCTGGCCTAAAGCCACACTGGTACGTGCCGATTATTGTGTTGCAGAAAGGTTTAAGACGCTCACACAGTACGTTGGATAGGATTTTGTATGCAACATTAAGACATTGACTGGTCTTGCTTCTCTTTCGTCATTATCTTGCTCGACATTTTGCGCATTCAGCAGCTGTTGGAAGTGCTGCTTTAAAACATATACAATTCCCTGTGCTTCGGTGACTAGGTTTCCTTTACTGTTTTACTTTTAAAACTTTACAGAAGCTAATTGCTTTGACCTTTTAAAGAAACGTCGGGTGTTGTTCTTGGCCCGAGACTCTTCTAGATCTTTGAGCTGAGAAACTGCGGATGCTCTTTTCTTCCTTCGCAGGGTCTTTTTCTCATTTCTCCGTTTCGTGCGGTACTCTTCCCTTGCTGCTCTTGTTTTCCGTTGCAGCATCTGCATACGTGCATTTTCCGTCTCTCTTTTCAATATCACGCACTCATCATCATACCACGGGTTCTTTTTCGGGGGTGGCTGGTAACCTATGGTGGTCTCGGCTACATTTTTAATTATTTCGCGATATTGGTTCCACAATCTGTTGACGTCTGTGGTATTTGCGAGGACGGCGGAGAGTCACTCGCTCAGGCGCTCACTGTAGTCTCTGGCATTCTCCAATGTGCCTTGCGCCGATTAGCACATGGTCGATTTGGTTGGTGGTTCGACCACCCGGAGATCGCACAGGTTGCTGTGTAGATCTTCCGTCTTGGAAACCTAGTGCTACTTATCACCGTATTACGAGCTGCAGCAAAGTCGATTAGTCGGAAGCCGTTATCTGTTGTTTCTTCGTGGAGGCTGTGCTTTCCAACTAATCCGCCAAAGATGTCTTCCTTCCCGATTTTTGCATTGAAGTCTCCGAGTACGATTTTGACGTCGTACTCTAGACAGGCTCCGTAGGCTCTATCCAGGAGGTCGTAGAAATCCTCCTTGCTAGACTCCTCAGCATCATCGGTAGGGGCGTGTGCATATATTATACTGATGTTCTGTAATGTGGCCTTGATGCGGATCACAGCCAGGCGATCACTTATTGGCTTGAAATCCATGACTTTCGATCTAAGCCGATATGCAATCTTTGATGACAGCTATAATAAATGTCGCAATTCTTTCTCTTCATTGTCCCTGATCCTATCCATCGTATTTCCTGCATCGCAGTAATATCTGCCTTATACTGCGAGAGGACAGATTCAAGTTTCTGAGTTGCACCTGGAGTGTAGAGTGCTCTTACATTCCAGGTACAAACTCTCAATGCGTAGTCCGTTGTCGTTCCGGGTCTGGTTACCATAAGAGGGGGTTCATTATCCGAGGCTGGTATCTCTCTCATAATGTTCAAGTTTTTCACTGTGGAGGGGTTGTAAGCCCCTCGCACTAACCTCCAAATTTGTTGGGCCGTTGATAAGGTGCTTTTTTCCCGATTTGCACCCGCGTTTACAAGTTTCGCAAGTTATATCTAGAGATACAGTCCGTAACATTTGAATAGTCTCACTCGTGCCTGTTTTTAAGATCAGCAGTTGTTTATTGCTTTTTGATGTGGACATATGAAATTATATATCGAGGGTGGAAAATTTAGTTTTCCGTCGGCTATTTGGTCACTTTGTTTTTAGTAAAGAAAACAAATTCTTTAACTTGTCCCGACGTTTCGGCAAGGATTGTTGCCTTCTTCAGGGGAACTTTATTATATGAAAACAGAAATAAATAAACATATAAGTATGCACAACAATTATAACAAACAGTAATTTGAACTTACATTTAAGTTTGAAGTTATGACATTAAACAAAAACTCTGATATGAATACAATTATTATAAAACGTAAGCAACTTCTTCGTATGAAGATTTGTCTAATTTGCAAAAAAAAAAAAAATTTGTTCGTTAAGGTTTAGTGGAAATGAGATAACAATATATGGATGAAATATCTTGTGTGTCTTGTTTTCTATTCATGTTATTTTTGTTGTTAAGGATGTGTAAAGTTTCGAGCGTGTATCTCTTGGAGATGTGTTTTTCGGTTTGAAGAACCTCGGCACCTTCAAAATCTGGATGATGTCCATTTTCAATCGCGTGTAATGCAAGAGCTGTTTTGGCAGGGTTATTGCTTTTTATGTCCGATTTGTGATTTGAAAGGCGTTGTCGTAGAAGTTGTTTCGTAGTTCCAATGTAGCATAAGTTGCATGGTTCTTGAGGTTTTCCTTTGCAGTTTATTTTATAGATGACGTCCGATTGTTGGTCTTTTTCAGTTTTTACTTTTAAATTTGAGAAGAGGTTTCCAAGTGTCCGGTTCGATTTGAAAGCTAAACGAATGTCTTGTATATTATTTTTAATAGTCTGTTTGAAGTTGTCTGTGAGCTTTGGGATATAGGTTACGCTGTTGAAAAATCCATTGTTGTTCGGTAAATCATCAAGTTCTTTCGGTCTTCTATGCTTGTGTTTTAAGAATAATTCCCGGATTATCGTGTTAGGGTATCCATTGTCTCTTAGTATGTTGGTTATTCGTCTTTCATTGGTCAAGTGGAATTCTTCATCGCTGATTGTAAGTACTTTATGAATCATATTGTAAGCTGTATTTATTTTGATGTGTTTAGCATGGTTAGATCGAAAATTGATCAGTCTACCTGAACAGGTATCTTTTTGGAACCAGTCAAACTTTAATTTATTGTTATTGCGAATGATTTTGATGTCAAGAAAGGATATTGCACAATTATTTTCATGTTCTACGGTGAATTGTAATTTGGAATGAAATTTGTTGAGTGTTTGAAGTACGTCATCAATATAGTTTTTGTCAATTACTGCGAAAATGTCATCCACATATTTGGCTATGAAGCTTGGTCGGTTTGGTGAGGAATCAAAACATTGGTCAAGTAGATGGTCCATAACAATATCTGCAATCGTCGGTGAAAGTGGATTACCCATTGGCATACCAAAAATTTGTTTATAGATGTCCGTTTTGTATTGTAGATAGTTGTTCTCTTTCAGACAAAAATCTAAAACTTCTAGAAATTTGTTTTGGGTCATTTTAGTGTGTTTGCTAATTGTAGTCCATTTTGTTTTTAATAAATTTATTGCGAATTGTGTTGGGATATAAAACAAAAATTGGTCAATACAACACATCATAATATGAAATTATATGTTGTGTTGAAAGGTAGAGATTAGTTCTTCAGATTGAGAGATATTTCAAATAATTTTGAATAGCTAACAGAAAATGTCTGAGACTATTTCGTTTGGATGCACTAAAATGTTACTTTTTTTTGTAACATTAGAATAGAATCACATATTGTATCTTAGTTAAAATAAAAAGAGTATTATTTTTGTGCTAATAAAAATATTTTTCTTTATTTATTAAATTATTTTAATATTTAGTACAACCTCCCTTATTTTGAATTACATCAAAATTGCGGTCTTTTAATGAATCATACAATGATTTTAGAAGGTCAAGGGAAATACTGGCCCAGGCCACTTTTATGCCTTCAACAAGCTCTTCTTTGTTCTTTGTTCCCGCCTTCATACACCTTTCGTGTCAACCAACCCCACACATTTTCAATGATGTTCAAATCTGGTGAGTAGGGTGGCCAGGAAGGTAGGTAGAAGGTAGGTAGAAATGGCTGTCCTGCTTCGCGCAGGACACAATTAGCGCTGAGTGCGCCGTTTTGATACCATACCTCGTGAGATTCTGAATGGATTTGAAAATGTGCTATGGATGGTGCACGTTCCGCACATGCAGTCCTATTTAAAATATAAAATGTAATTTTATTCTCCTACCCTACGGCCTATTATCTCATAGTACCATTTAGTGAGGGAGAAGTAAGGGGGTTAAGGGGGTTAAAGCCACTTTGTGCTATTTAGGTATGAGATCAAATCTTTGATCTTGAATTCTGAGAGTTCCTCAATACCGTTGAAGAATTCCTTACCCAAGTGGAGTGCTCTTTTCCTGGCCAGGGCCGGACAATGGCAAAGAAAGTGTGGGACTGTTTCTTTTTCATCCCGGTTCTCGCAGCTACGGCAGAAAGGGTTATGTGGTATACCCAATTTTGCCGCATGCTCCCCTACAGGCCAATGCCCTGTGCAGGTAGCGACAATCCTTGCTATGTCATGCCTTGGTTTGGAAATTAAATTGATTGATTTTGGTTTGTTATAGGCGGGCCAGATTTTCCTGGATATAACGCAACTCGTTAAACTACTCCACCTATGATTTGCTTCTGATGTGTATTTGGTCAGGATATTGCCCTTCACAACTCCAAGAGGAGCATATACTCTCACTGCCAGAGAGTTGTGTAGGGCTGATCCTTGCCTAGCTAGCTCATCTGCCTTCTCATTTCCCTCATAGCCCCTATGGCCCGGTATCCAGATAAGAGTGACGCTCATATCCAGTTCCTTTAAGGCCTCTTTACATTGCTGGACCAGTTTGGAGGATGATAAAGCTGAATCAATGGCTTTAATAGCTGCCTGACTGTCTGTTAGTATAGCTACATTTTGGTTCTGACGGATATTTTTAAGGGCTGTACAAGCTTCCCTTATCGCCAACAGTTCTGCCTGGAACACGCTGGCGAAATCGGGAAGTCTATAGGTTTTTGAAATTTCAAGAGATTCACAGAAGACACCTGCACCAACACCGCATTCCATCTTCGAGCCATCCGTGAAGATAGTTGTGTCGAAGTCTTCCGTCACAACGCCTTCCTCCCAGTCGGTTCTTGACGGGAGCAAGACTCTAAACTTCTTTGAGGTGTCTAGGGTAGGGATGCAGTAATCGGTGGTTGTGGATAGGATGTCTGATGGTATCAGGCTTGTTTGGTTGCAGTGCCCGTAAGATCTAGGTTTCCAGCAGCCTATTTCTTTGAGTCTCAAGATACTGCAGGACACCTGATATTTAATAAAGAGGTCAATCGGAAGAAGGTCCAGGATGACGTTGAGTGCATCCGTTGGACAGGACCTGATTGCCCCTGATATCCCTACGCAAGCATTTCTCTGCACCTTTGTAAGCTTGTTTACTATGTAGGCTTTGCTGAGAGCGGGCCACCACACAATGGAACCATAGACCAGTATCGGTCTTACAACCGCTGTGTATGTCCATTTTATCATTTTTGACTGGAGGCCCCACTTTTTGCCGAATGTTTTATTGCAGGCGTAGAATGCGACACACGACTTTCTTACCCGCTCTTCGATGTTAAGCTTCCAGTTTAATTTGGTGTCTAGTATCACGCCCAGATATTTTGCACTGGAAGACAATGATAGTGCTTGTCCGTTTAACCGAGGTAGAGTGAAGGGTGGTACCTTGGTTTTGGTGGTGAAAAGCATCAACTCGGTTTTGTTGCTGTTAACACCTAGTCCGCAGCTCGCAGCCCAGGTGCTTACTTTCTTCAAAGCCATATTAGTGATTTCACTGATCACGCTTGGAAATTTTCCTGAAACTAGAATGACCAAATCATCGGCGTACGCAACCGCTTTCACTCCACTACTTTCGAGTTTCACCAGAACGCTGTTCATGACCAAAAGCCATAAGAGAGGAGACAATATACCTCCTTGAAGTGTTCCTCTGCTGGCATATTTGGTACACGTTGAATATCCTAACTTTGATTGAATCCTCCTATTACTTAGCATGGATATTATCCACCTTCTAATGTAGTTCTCAACACCGAAGTCTGCAAGTGATTCAGCGATAGATTCAGTTAGGACATTGTTGAAAGCTCCTTCTACGTCTAAGAAGGTGGCTAGGGTATATTCCTTGAAATGAATCGTGTTTTCTATCGTTCTCACTACCTCGTGAAGGGCAGTCTCTGTAGATCTGCCCCTCATGTAGGCATGTTGCGAGTTAGATAGGGGACAACTACTCAGAATGCTCCTTATGTGAGATTCTACGATTCTCTCCAGGGTTTTAAGAAGAAAGGAAGTAAGGCTTATAGGTCGGTAATCTTTGGCAGATTCATGCCCTCTTTTACCAATTTTTGGTAAGAAAACCACTCTTATCTGCCTCCAAGACATGGGGACATGGTTTAGTAAGAGGCAACCTTTAAAGATACTCTCAAGCCGTGGTACTACTAATTCAAGCTGATTTTGCAGCATTATAGGTAGTATTCCATCAGGGCCTGGAGATTTGTATGGCGAGAAGGTCTTAATAGCCCAGACTATATTTTCTCTAGTTATAAGGGCGTTTACCTGCTCTATGGGGGTTGGCATGTTGAAAGTCAGGTTGGATTCGGTTGGCTCTTCTGCACAACCTGGGAAGTGTACGTTCATTAGTAGCTCTAATGTCTCCATTGGAGATGCTGTCCAGCTTCCATCTGGTTTTTTAAGAAATGAGGGGTTCGAATGTTCTTTCGATAGAACCCTACTAAGCCTGGCCGAATCTTTGATGTTTTCGATGGACTGACAGTACTCTTGCCATCCTTGCTTTTTGGCTTGAGCTATAGAACGCTTGTATATTCTCAAGCAGTCCTTATAAGGCTGATAAAATTTATGCTTATAGCAGATATTAAAAATGGTTCTTGTTATTTTCCTCAGATTAGATAAGTCGTCATTCCACCAAGGTGGAAAGGTTTTCTTACTGTATCTTATCGGACAAGAGACCTTGAATGCGGTGTTCATAGAGTCCTCGAAGTTTGAAATCTCTAACTCAAGATCTGTTACCGAGTCGTAACTCGCGTTCGGTATATTGCGCAACTTTGAGCCAAAGATCTGACTAAATTTCTTCCAGTCAATTCTTCTTGGATTTCTATAGGGGGAAGGAGATTTTATTTCAAATTTAAGATCAAATAGAATCCGTCTATGATCAGAAAAGGAGTTAAGGAGAGATACTCTCCAATTTTCGATGGAGAGGTTGCCATAAATATTGACAAATGTAACGTCTAACACATCTTCCCACCCTTCTGAGTTGTCCGTACTCGGAAAAACAAAAGTGGGAGTATTGCCCCTGTTACATATAGTCAAGTTATTTTCGATTATATAATTAAAAAGAGACTCACCTCGCTCATTAATTTCACTGCTGCTCCAGATTGAGTGCCTCGCGTTCGCATCACTCCCTACAAGCAGACTTGTTTGTCTGGCTTTTGCCTCTGCCACAAGAGTACGCACCTCCTCAGGCGGTGACTCTATGTCATGCGCCATGTATGAGGATGCAAGAATCAAGCCCTCCGCTTGTTTCCCCTCTAACCTAACAACTGTTAAGTCAGAAGTGCTAAAGTTTGGACACAGAAAAGCTTTTAAGTGTTTTTTAGCTAAAATACAAGTTCTAGACTTACCTTGATTCTGATTGTCGGGCTTGTAGAATAAATCGTATTGGCTGTCATTAAGGCCTCTAATCGCGAGGCCATTAACCCATGGCTCTTGTACAAGGGCGACATCTATATCTTCCTCACTCAGGAAGATCCTCAGGTTATCCGAGGCACATTTAGAGTGCTTCAGATTAGCCTGGATGGCGCGTAGCTTGTCGTTTTTAATTGGCAGGTGGAACTGCAGGGCCAGGATCCAGCGCCTCGCCGGGGGCTCCAACCTGCATGGTGACATCGTCTACCTCGACAATATCATCACCCAGGGTGGGGCCAACTTCCTGACTCTGCAGAATCTTTATAGAGACACTTTTGATGCCGAACCTCAGCTTGTACTGTGCCTCTTCTAGGGCTTTGCGACTAGCCTCGCAGATCCTCAGAAGATAGACCGCGCTATTCTTGCGCGGTTCCTCTGTCTTGATGACTACCCAGTCATTCATAGGAATCCGCGGATTCAGCCGTTGAAGGCTCCTAATCAGCTCCGCTCCAGTTGGCTTAATGCTCATCAGTGGCAACAAGATGCGAGCCAATGGTTTTCTAGGAACCTCCCTGGCGGGAATGAGCTTGAGCTTCAAGCCCTTCCAGTCGTTGCTAATCTTAGCAACTCCTTTGCCAAGGAAATCCCTTGAAAAGTCGTCTGCGCACCTTATCACTTTGTAACCCCTGAGCATTTCGCCGGAGTCAAAGCTGGGATAGGGACCTTCTTTCGCCGAGATTGTGTACTGGAAGACCAATTCCGAGAGCTTAGCCTCGATTGAGTTCCACGCTGACATCAGAGCTCTGTTGTCTGTGGAGAGCTCATCTACAATCGCCACCTGGAGGTTGTCTCTGACGACCTCACTCAAGGCGCGCGGTTGCGCTGTCGCCCTCGGAGTCTCTTTTCTGGCACTGCCACCATGTTTGGTTCTCTTTTGAGGTGGCTTCTCCTCCTCCAGAGACCTGTTCCTCTTGGTGGACTTTTCTTTTTTGCTGGGTGGCGCACTCTTCTCCCGACTGTTGAATTCTTCAACAACTTTTAGATATTTAATTTTGTCGGCAGCATCACGCTCATGTACCTTTCCGGCTTTTTCATTTTCGGCAATCTTGCCAAGAATGAAAGTAGCCTTCCTGTACTTGATCTTGAGCTGATCCGCAGGAGAGTGCTTGTTGGGCTTGGTAGCGTTGCTCTGGCGAGCCTTGCTACTTGAAGTTACGGGCGTTTTTTGAGAGGGATGCTGAAGCACAGGGGTACTAGTACCTCCCGTGTTACCTCTAAGTGTAGCCTGCTCTGAGGTGCTAGCGTCTCTAGCTTCCCCTGAGCTACCTACAATAGTATCCTGACTGGAAGCCAGGAGTTCATCCTCGGACTCGATGGATGAGATTTTAACACATAAATTGGACGAAGATATGATTGTGAAATTCGATTTGATTCCCACGAGTAAGACGGAAAAGAAGGTCACCCTCGGCAGAGCCGCATACCGAGGGAAGGTATAAACAACAAAAACCGTTACCCACCACAGGCCTCCGGCTGAGCTCGTTCATGGTTGATTTATCCCTCAACCTTTAATTCTTGGGCACGGATTTACTAGCTCACACCACCACTGAAACTAGGAACCTTGGATCTATGGTGAGAGAGGATTTCTGTGAGTTGTGCTATAAAAGAAGTCAGAACCACACAGCGATCCAATCTAACCTTAGCTATCACCGTCTGACACCTACACACCAAAACTGTGGTGACATTGTCCGCCCGGCACCCACTAGGAGGGTTCGATCAAGGATTTTTGCCGAGCAGGGTGGCCAGGAAAGTTGTTCTATATTTTGGGCCTGTCACCAAGCTTTAATTATTCCAGCAGTGTGAATTGGCGCGTTGTCCTGCTGGAAAATAATCGGTACCGGTCCAAAAATATCCTGAAATTTTGGTAAAGCCATTTCCAGTACAGTTTTATAATAAGGTGCAGTCATTCTGCAGTTCACAAAAACCAAATCAATGGTTCCATAATATGATATGGCTCCCCACACCATAACGCCTCCCTCTCGGCTGTGGTGACGGTCCAAAAACAGCTTTTCCTTCCTCAAATCATGAAAATAATAATTGTATCCGTCGGGCCCATCAAGTTTGAATTTCTTTTCATCAGAAAATATCACTTTTCTCCAATCGTTTGAGTGACTACTTCCATCAGTATTCCAAGCCATGTGCGATCTTGCAAAATTTAGCCGCTGTTGTTTTCGCACTTTGTTAAGTGGTGGTTTTTTTTTTCATTTTTTGGCGCTTAAGGTGTCCGGCACTCTTAATAACTCTACTAATCGTCATTCGGCTCACTTCTACCCCAGCTTTGTACCTGATCTTACTTAGAGAATCGGTTGAATTCGATGCTAACCTTACAATCTTCCGTTTATCACGACTTGAAAGTACAGTTGAGGTACGGCCTTTGTAATTTTTTCCATAAGACAATGGATCTCTAAAATAGCTGTTCACTACTTTTGGACTTCGATTAATTTTCTTGGCTATAGCGCGATTAGAAAGGTTTTGTTCATGATAGACCTGTATTTTAGCAATTTCCGTTGCACTTAAAGATTTTTTTCTACCCATTTTAAAAGAAAACAATGTTATTTCCACAAAAAATAAACCGATTTTCTTTCCCGATAGCTTTCCGATGATCGCGCCACTTGTTTTCGCTTTAAATAACTAAGAATGTAAGATGAGGCTATTCTATTGTTACAAAAAATAAATTCATTTTTAAACGGACGCATACAAAACAAGCTTAAAAGATCCCGTTAGCTTAAAAAATTACGAACGCTCTCTTGATCTCAGAAACTCTCGCTCTCACCCTGAAAGCTAATGCATAATTTTTTGGATTTAAATCAAAGAGCTCTCAAAACAGGTTCTCAACAAGAAAAAACAATACATAAGGCTATCCAAATGTTACGGACTGTATAACCAGTATCCGGTGGTTACCACGAGGAGGTAAAGTAAGCACTTGGTGTGTAGGAAAAGTTACAGCATAAGCCCCAGATCCTACAACACCCAACCACGATTGACCTGTCCGAAAGTATACGGTGGTAGAAAATTCGTAGAAATTGTACGAATCGGAGAGAATTTTTCTCCGATCGGGTACGGTAATAAGGCCGTATATTTCTACATTTTACAATTTGCTTTCACGGAATCCCCAAAATAGTAGCAGTAAATAACTATCGATGACGTAATCATCATCTATAGCCTCACCAAATCAAAGTACACCCCACCTCCCATAGTGCTTACGTAATAAGCAGCTCGGTTGGCAAGTTTAAATAAATGTATCTTTTCGTTATAAAAAAATAATAAAATAGGTAAAAGGTAAGGAGAAAAAAAGAAAAAAAAATTATTACTATTCAAATTCTTGTATTAGTAACACCCTATACTTATGAATATCTTTCAAAAATGAGGCGAGTGTCTTCCAGTTGGTTTCGTTCAAAAGCTTTATGGTTTCTTGCATTGATAGTGTTCTTTTCCCGAAGTACGAATTTCGTTGAGATGCGAAAATGGGACATATACTTATGAAGTGAAATGAGTCTTCTTTGGATTTTAAATTACACAGAGTACAAAACTGGTTGAAGCTTCCATTATAGGGTGTTCCGTTAAGTCCTAAGGCTTCGCATCTTGCTTTGAAAATTAGAGATATTTCCTTGTAAGACAACGAATCGTTGAAGTAGTTTGATTGGAAGGACCTCATACTGAGTTCTGAGTACAGAACTCTACTACGCACTGAGTTCTCGTGTTTGGTGATTAAGCGGTAAAGCTTTTCTTTAAGCTCAACCCAGTTATTTGCTCCCAGTGAAATTACCTCATCAAACCTTATTGCCATGTTTTTCCACTTTTCAGTGTAGAGCTTGGGGAGTCCTGTTTCTATGTATAATGCATAGCTGGGAGTTGTCAAGGGCAGATTGAAGAGTTTCTTCAAGAAATTTCTGTGGAATTTTTCAATCGCGTCGTATTCATCCGAACCCCATACTTGAGCAGAATTAGCAAAGTGTAGTCTTCACAACAGCTTCAAATATTTTCTATTTTGCAGAAAGACGTATACGTTGATTTGAAAACACATTTTTCCATGAGAGATTCAACATACTAGGTCCGTTCGTTTACCCCATAAAACTGCCCAAAACTGCCATATTCTCCCACTTTTTCGTTCGTTTACTGCCACATAAATTAAAATCTGTCACTTTTGAAGGAGAAAAATATTTCCCCTTTCTGCCGATTTTAGACACAAAAATTTCTTGTGGCAGTTTGTGTAAGTTCTGTCAAACCATAAGAAGTACATTGAATTTTGTTGACGTTTGACATAATTTTGTGCATTCGGCAGATTTTTGGTGTGAAGCGTTCGTTTACTTTTTGGGTGAATCACAAAATTTTGAGGAGTGGGGATGATTTTTGACAGTTTTTACACAAACTGCCCAAAAAGTAAAAGAACGGACCTACTTTGACACGAGTTAGTTTTTTCGATTAGGTGTTCATTGAAATCCAACTTGGTGTTAAGTTTCACTCCCAAATATTTGAAATCACTTATTGTTTCCAAAAGGTGGCCGTTGAAGTTCCAATAGTTTCGGTTTTGGTTTCTACAAGTTCTTGAAAACAGCATTACTTTAGATTTGTTGGCGTTGATAGTAAGATCCCACTGTCGACAATAGTCCGAAAGACGGTTTATCATCAGCTGAAGTAAAACCAAATCATCGGCATACAGCAAAACTTTGTTTGTCATTCCGGCAATTCGAACTCTAGATAAGCCACTATATCGTTGATGAACAATGAAAACAGCAGGGGGTCAATTCCCGAAAAATTTATCATTTTAGTTTTCATAGACTTTTCATTTTTTGTTTTCATAAACTCGCTTTATGCGATTCTCTAACTTGTTTGTACTAAAAAGTACTAAATGATAAATTCTGTATGGAAAAATATTAAAACAAACTTCAAAACTTTTCATTTGATAAATTTGTTTTCACAAAATAATATAGCTGTGAAAAGAAATTTATCAAATGAAAAGTTTTGAAGTTTGTTTTTTTTCATAGATCTAGAATCGAATTTATTGTGAAACTGTGATAAAACTTATCATTTCACAGTTTCACAGATCGGGAATCGACCCCCAGGGCACTAAGAAGACAGCCTTGTTTGACACCATTATTCGTTGTGAACCATTTTGAATAAATTGATCCATCCCACACAGCAGATTGTGAGTTGAGATACATTTCTTTTATTATGTGTATGAATTGTGTAGAAAGGCCTATCTGCGTGAGTTTGTAAAAGAGTGCATTTCGATTTACCAATTCAAAGGCTGATTTGAAATCGAAAAAGAAAACAAAAACATTCTTGTTCCTTGCATGGAAAGCTTTGACGATAGAGGTTAGCGTAAAAATGTGGTCAGTGGTTGAATAATTTTTTCTAAAACCGGCTTGATATTCTGTGAGGATATTGTTGACGTTAACCCACGATTCCAATCTTTCGGAAAGGATTCCACAAAATAACTTTGAAAGGGCATTCATGAACGAGATTCCTCGATAGTTTTTTACATGGTCAAGGGGTCCTTTTTTGTGGATCGGAAAGATGACTTGGGATTTCCTTATTTTGGAGTGCTTTGATAAACAAAACCTTCAGATGGGTAATGAAGTTCGGGGTGGCGTTTTTGAAAAATTCATATGGGATTCCATCTTCACCTGGTGCTTTTCCATTTTTCGATCTGAGAATAGCAGCATTTATTTCAGAAAGATTTATTTCATGATCAAGGATCTCATTTGTTACCAAAGGTTCCGCAAAGTGGTAGTTTAGAACTAATTTACCATAAAGAAGAGTTTTGAAGTGCACCGACAAATCATCGGCAGTCAGTCCTATTCCTATTGTGAAGTTTGATCCATTTATCTCTCTTGTAATTTTCCAAAATTCTTTAGTATTTCTTGTTAGGCCAAATAAATTTGTTTCAAAATGTTACAGTTGGAGTCAGAGTATATCTAATAATGAGTAGGGAAACTCAGAAAAATTCACCTGTTGATTCACACATATTTTCACACACATATTGGAAATAGATGCCAATAAGAAACTTGTAGGAAAGAAAGGGAAACATAATAAGCTTTTTTGTCAAATAATGTTTAATTTTTATTTATGACAATCAAGTCAGACCGCCTTTGAAAGTCTATTAGTGAAAAAGGGAAAGAAGCTAGTGACGAATGTGTAGTCATTTCTTCTTGCGCAGGCAGTTTTCCAAAACGAATTGATTTTTATTTGAAAGAAACAAAAAATATGTTCAAGTCGGACCGCCTTTGAAAATCTATTAGGGAAAAAGGGAAAAAAGCAAGTGATGAACGTGTAGTCATTTCTTCATGCTAACGCAATTTTACATAAGGAATTGATTAGACTATTTTCACTTATTTCATTTTTGTTGTGATTTTTTTCGAAAATTTATGGTTGTAGTAGTACCTACTACATTTTCAAAAGAGTTTCCCTACTCATTATTAGATATACTCTGGTTGGAGTTTCGCAAAATATGTGTGAATCAACAGGTGAATTTTTCTGAGTTTCCCTACTCATTATTAGATATACTCTGTTTCGCATAGCATTAAAATGAGAAAACGATTCTTTTCTAGCCTTCATGCATTCTTTGTCGAACCATTTTTGTTTGAATTTTTGAATGGTAGGAGGAGTTCTCAATGATGTAGCATTTCTAATGCAACATATTAATTGGTTTGAATGTGTTTCAGTAGACTCAAATGAACCATTTATCCTGGATAGTTGATAATCCAAATTTTATTGGTACGAATCTACATCCTATTGCTTCCATTTCAACCTAGGAATAAGTTTGAGTTTTTTCTTGTGAAACTTGTTGGCTTGTGAAAGAAACAGTAATGGGCATGTGGTCGGAAAAGTTTTTGCGTAGAACTTCAAATTTATTAATTAGGTTGGTCCAGTTGTTGTTTGCAGCGCAATAGTCGATGACTGATTTACTTTGTCCCTTGTAGAAAGTATAATTTCCAATGATATCACCGTTGGTACAACCATTTAACATTATGCAGTCATATAATTGTACCATTTCCAGAAATTTTGTTCCATTTTGCTTACGAACAGTGTCTTTTGAAGATCTTATAGCAGAATTTATTACAGTGCTATTTATCCTTTGAGATGTTACAATTTGTAAATTGCTGATTCTTGCATTAAAATCTCCCAATAATAAGACACTTTTCCCTGCAAGGTGAAGCAAAATGTTGTTCAGACGTTCGAGATCTTCATTCCAATTATTGCAGTTTATATAAAATGGGACAATGTACATGTCATTTTCACGTAGAAGTTTCACAAATGTCGCACCTTCATGTTCATCAAATCTGTAGTTTTTTAGTATTGATAATTTGATACCAAAGAGATTGCCTCCACTTGCACGGCCTTTAATATTCTCCATCCCACACTAATTTATATTCACTAAAATATTTTTTTAAAATTGTTTATGTTTTCCTTAGATACATGAGTTTCATACAAAATGAATAAATCAAATTTTTTAATGAAATTGAAAAAATCCGCAAATAAAGTTTTGTTGTTGAGAGTTGTTATTGTTCAACTGTTAAAGAAGAAAATATAATTTTTTTTTTTGGAAAAAAACTTGATCAATTTTATTTTCTTATCTGGTTATTATCTTTTTTTAATATAATTATTTAATTAAAAACAAATTACAAAAAAAAAAAACTAAAACAATAAACAAGCAAAAGCCAATAAGTTTTTCTTTGAAAAAGACGAAACATTTCTAAAATATTTCTCGTATAATAATTTTCATTCTTTGCTCTTCCTATTTTTGATTCTTCTTCAAAACGAAGAGCAGTCTCAAGAACCTTAATAAGCTTAACAAATACAAAACACAAAAATTAAAAATTACAACTGCTGCATTAAGGCGATAGCATAGAAATAGATAAATAATTTTTCAAATTTTCATATCTTAAACAATTTTTCATTTTTAGATAAATATCTTGTTTCAAACAATCATATTTTGTCTTTGTTGGTTTAAGGCCCATTTTCTTGACTCTCCATTAAATTTTAGATTAACTAAATTGCCATTACATTTAATCGACTCATTTGAAGCTGCAATTCAAATTTGATTTTCTTCACGTTTAATGACTCAACTTAACAATGCATTAAATACTTAATTTCCAATTAAGAAATGCTTCCAGTATTCCAAATAAATTTCCAATAAAGTGCCTACTCTCTCTGCTTTGTTGTCTATGGTAGCAGGCATTTTAACAAAACGAGGACGTTGGGCAGCTATGGCAAATGTAACCTTCTTCAGAATTCGACACACAGATGATAAACACACACCTGCAAAATCAGCGATAGTTACTTGAAAGGATCCAAGAGCATAAAACCGCAAAACAATAAAGGCTAAATCACAAAGGCGCTTTAGCTTCGGCTTCGCCTGACGTTTACGAGTTTAGCTATAGGAATTCAATGCTTGCTATTACAATGACGCTTCGACCTCACGTTTCGTACGTAACGTGACTCCAAACGGAAGCTCTAGTTCAAATATGCTGAACTTTTGCTTTGTCTGACAGCTCAACAGCTGTTTTTCATTTGTTTTTCGGAGCAGCGTTACCACTCGAGAAAAAAAAAGAATCGAAGTAGATTTGGGAAAAAAGCGAATTAAATTGAGAAGAAGTGAAGTAGATTTAAAAATAGCGTATTTTATATTGTCTATGGATACATTGACGCAAAGAGGGACATACAGTTATTATCAAAAGTTCATATAGACAGTAAACAGATCTACAATTATGGCCGTGTGCGAATTGTGTTAATATGTGTATAAAAACTTGACGTTCGATTTAATTTTGACACTACATGGTCGATAAAATGTGTTAAAATTTAACTAGCAGACTAAAATATGACACTAGTGGTTAGTAAAGTCGCACACGGGTATGGGTTGACATTACGTGTTTGTAAAGTGTTTCCGCTTATTGTTCGTGTATAACGTATAAGGATAGAAACTGCAGATGCAGATGCAGATGTCGATTATCTATTTTCCTGATGAAAATAAGAGTACTGTAGGCATAAAGTTACTCAATGAGTTAATCGAAGCAGATTTTGGAAATATCAAGTAAAATCGTTGTAAGTTTTATCTGAGTGAACAAAACATTCTTGATGGAACGAAGTGGGAATAGATTTTCAAAGTTTTTTAAAAATCGAAGTAGACTACTTCGAAAGGAGTAAACGTAGAGTGGCAAATCTGTTTGATGATGATGGAGGGAGAACTGTCATTCAAAGCAAATGTGAAGCGGGTGTATCGTAACGCAGACGAAGCCGAAGCTGAAGCGTGTTTTAAGCTTAGTGTACACGATTGCCAGGTCTGACAATCATTGTTAGATCTGCAAACGTCTGACAATGTGTGAAAATGAGCTGACAATGAGCTGAAAATTTAATTTGTGTGTACACGGTTTGCAGAAATCTACAAACATCTGCAAATCTGTTGCCAAATATTTGTCTGACAATTTCGACAAACTAATTTGGCCAAATAGCTAGCAATAAATTTGCAAACATTTGTAGATTTTCTGCCAACCGTGTACACACCAAATCAAGTTTTGGATCTGCAAATTTATTTTCAACTCATTGTCACACATCAAAAACAAATCAAAATATTTTGTGTTTTGAAAATTAAATTATGTCGTTTTCAATTGGCAATCTGGAAGTGAAAAAAAGCATTCTGAATGCGTTCAATTGGGCAAAAGTGACTGTTCTGATTCTGAAAAGAAGAGAATTTCCCTTCTCGTTTTAAAAACAGAATCAGAAGCAGAATCACTCACACATTCATAAATGTTTGCAGCACAAAAACAAAATGACATTTGGCGCGAATACACACATGTCATACTCAACCAATACATACTCACCAAACTTCAGATTCTTCGGAATAAAAAAAAACTGTTCAATTGGGATTCCGAATCGAAAAACAATTCCGGATTGCCAATTGAAAACGCCATAAATTTAAAAAAGTCTGGGGCCGAATTATCGTTTCCGCTATCGAGTGAGTGAGTTTCATCCGATATCGAACGAACGAGTAACCAAATTGGGATTATGGCACTCGATAGGTCACGTATCGTTTGAGAATATAAAATTGTAGTAGTTTTTATCGAGTCTCGATTATTTTGAAGGAATTTTGAGAGGTTTGACAAATAAAAAACAAAACTTGAGTGAAAAAGTGAAGGCAAAAATATTAATTTTGTATCATGAAATTTATTTTTTGAAAAAAACAAAGTTTGAATGTTAAGAAGATGAGATTGATGAAGGTTTGGAGCAGAATAACTCGACCTAAATAGATTATTCGCAAAGAATGTTATAATACAATAACTCAAGTTCTCTAAATAAGTAAACTTTAATTTTTTTCTTAGAAATTTCATCCCATCAGTGAGCTGTTTGTGTGTCGAATGAAATTAAGCTCGATAGCTGAGCAGAGAATTTAAAATTTTTGTACTAGAAGCTCGATACTGAACTCGATAACGTGAGAGGTAATGCCAAAAGCACACAAACACTCACAATTCAGTATCGTATTATTCGATAACGGATGCCGTAATTCGGCCCCTGCTTTCAAAAATGTTTTTTATTGGAAAAGTAAAAAAGTAAATTCTTCCGATACGATTTCTTAATTTTTGTTTTTGGCAAGTTTTCAGGCGGCGGCGGTGACCGTGTAAATGCCTCAACCGTAATGGGCTGAAAATGTTCAGCACTTTCATTTTCAATAAAAGCATCCGTATCTGAAAATAAATGTTAAGGCCCAACTATAATAGGCGGAAATCAGATGTCACAGCCATAATAGCGGATTGCTCGGTTTCGTTCAGTTTTGTTTTCGGACGTAAACTCACCTTTCTTTCTCAATATTCACGCGAAAATTTGACATTTCTCTAAAAACACAGCAAGACGACACTCTGGGCTGATTGGCTAGCCGTTTTTTGCGAGATGAGGACTCAGTATATCAAGCAGTTTGTTATACAGTTCTAAATTCATTCGTGTATAAATGAAGAACTGTTCTCTGTCCAGACTTTTTATTTTTATAAATGTAAGGCCGTGTGCGAATTCAGTTAAAAATGGGTTAAAACTTGACGTTTGGTTAAATTTTGACACTTCGCATTATTTGACTAGCTGCTGAGCAGGTTAAAATATGACAGTAGTGGTTAAAAATTCATCAATTTTTATTTTTTAACCACAATTCATCCAATTCGCACACGGCCTAACATTGAAAAAACCATTTTGGTTTCTATCGCGGTTGATGGGACGCACACAGCAGGACCTATCTCTTGAGCTCTTTTTAATATAATCATCTAATTCTTTTAATTCCATTAAGGAGTGCATTGATTTTAAACTCTTAATTATTTTAAATTATCTATTTTTATTCATTATTTCATTTAAAACAATTTGCCCAACACAGAATACTGACAGAGAGCTTTCCGTTCAATTTTGGGTAAGCGGATACAATTGACAGTCGGAAAGAAACGGTTCGTTCAGTTTTGACGCTAGCTTCCGTTCCTGTCCGTCTGTTATAAATGGGCCTTTAACGTTTTTACACATTTTCTTTGAAATGAAAAAAAGCACCTTAAAATTTACCTAGTAGTTTTCGCCAAATTTGTCTGCCAATGAATAAATTTGCAAATGTTCCTCAAACGGCATCTGCAAATTTATTCATTGTCAGACATTTGCAGAAACGTCAGAAAATGAAAAAAATTTGGTGATCTCCCAATGAATTTTGTGTACACACGATTGCCACATCTGCAAATTCATTTGTCTTCAAAATGATTGATGAACAAATTTTTCTGCAAATCAATTTGGTGTGTACACGGTTGTCAGCTTGCGTGTACACGATTGCCAGATATCTACAAATTAATTGGCAGATATTTGTCTGCAAATTAGGAGCCAAACCATTTGTCTGCAAATTAATTTGGTGTGTACACGATTGTCAGCCATTCGAGACAAATTTTTCAATGACAGATCTGGCAATATTTGCAGATCTGGCAATCGTGTACACTTAGCTTTAGCCTTAAGTACTTTTGCCACTGATTGTTTTGATATACGAAATCGATAAATAAAATCTTCAACCCATTTATTTAAATCAAAACGCTCCTGCATTTTGTATTGACGCTTTTCCACAATTAGTTTTTCATGATCGGAATCAGAAGACCAATTATTCCAAATATAATCCATCATAACATACATGGTATGACAATAAAGTAATGAGACTGATTATATTGCCGCTGTTGTAGTTACCCTGCGACCTTGAAATTCCCTTTCCCTTCTCCCGGCATCCTTCCCCTTTCCATTGATATATTTGCCATCGCTCTAGTTTGTTTAGTTCGCCTGCACTGTCGTGTTGAGTAAACGTGTGTTCGTGGTGCTCGTCACGAAAATGGAAAAACGAAATCAAGAGCAACTCGTCGCGATAAAATTTTGCGTCAAATTGGGCGAAACAGCTTCAGAAACGTACGCTAAAGAAGTGCATGGTGATAGTGCTCTTAGTCGTGCCCAGGTGTTTCGATGGCATAAAGAGTTTAAGGAGGGGCGTGAAAGCGTGGAAGACGAGGCGCGGAGCGGGAGACCAGTCGAGTTGCGGACTGACACGAATGAGCAGCGTGTGCACGCCCTGATCCGTGAAGATTGGCGTTTAACAGCTCGAATGTTGGTGTCGGAACTGGGTATGAACCGTGAAACAGTCGACAAATTTTAACCCACGATTTTGGGATGAGAAAGTTGTGCTCGAAGATTGTTCCAAGGAACCGTGCCACACCGCCCTCAGTATGTTACGAAGCATGGTAAACGCGCTGGAATCGTTGTATAGCTGCCCAAGGAGACTACTGTGAAGGGGATGGCAGAGTTGTAGAATAATTTTAAAATATACGGTTTTTATGGAATCAGTCTCATTACTTAATTGTCACACCTCGTAGTAACATTAAAGCTAACTTGGAGTGAAGAAAACGGAATCTGGAAAAATTATGGAATTAATCAGCCATTAACTTAATGGAGAGTCATGAAAATGGGCCTAAGAGAATTATATTAAATTAAGCTGTCCAGTGTGAATTTGTTTGTTTTGTTTCGCAACATCGATTTTACGTGATTATAATTTAACTTTTGTTTGTAGCAAAAATATTATTTTAATATTTACTCACTTTGTTCAGTTTATTGATTTTGTTTGTTTGTTAATAAAATTTTAAAATTGAACAAAGAAAAGCTTATCAATAAATAGAGAGTGTGTGTGATTTGTTTGTTTGTTTAATGAGAATTTATGAAATCGCTCTGGGGCCATCGATAGGCATTGCATGCAAAACTTCGTCGAGCAGCTGGAGGGCGCGATGTAAATGCACTTCCACCCAACAAGGAGTCTCTTTAATCGATTGTCGTGGATAGTCAGGTCCCCAGCCTTTGACGAAACTTAAACGTAGAATACATAAACGACGCAGGTCATCGACACCAATGCCTGCAGCCGCTGTTATACCTGCCAACAGCAGGGGTTGATATTAGTACAGTGAATAGTTGAGTGGTGGTCTTCAAGAAGAACATTACTCATTTTTTTTTTGTTTATCAACGACACTTACCTCTTGGCGCTCCACCAAGCTGTGTACTAGGTAATCCAGCGACGGCCGCGGCTTGAGCGGCGGCAGCTGCTTGAGCATTTGTTGCAAGTGAATGCATTTGTTGATGGCACTGTCGCAGGTCGAATACCTTTTCCAGCAAAGTAAAAATAAAATTGGTTAACATTCTTGAAAATGGAAGAAAGAACCCACTTTAATATAAGCTGCAGGATAAATTTTATGGACTGCATCGCCAGGAGTTCGGCCGGCTTCTCTGTCCAGATAGTAGCTTTGCACGAACACCGAATTATCGCTCAAGCATCTCAGCCAAACGTCGCCCTCGCCACGTAGATCAAGCTGAACACCTTTCCCGATGTGCAATCTTTAAAGAATTAAAAAAAATTTGTCCGTCAAAATACCTTAAAAAATAAAGTCAAGCTTACCGAGCTCTTTCACTCTGTTCCGTTCGATGGACATTACTCAACGCCCCTAAGCAAAACCTATTCCCTCCCGATGGATCTACATAGCCGTCGATAATTACATTCGGCTTCGACGAGGGCACTTTAAAGGTCTCCCCTACTTGAGTGTCTAATTCGAAGTAAGCTATGGAACACCAGTACTCGGGTGCAGGCTGGCGAGACAACAGTCGTGGCTGTGCAGTCATGTCACCAGAAATCGGTGCATTCCCTGAGAGTTTTCATTAAAATCAAAAATGTTCTATTATTAAGTAAAAAAAACAAAATATACAGTAGCCTCCATGGTGCGAGCGAACATCTGGCGGCTGCATTGACTGCGTATAAGTGAGCGTGCTCGATCCAGTCCATGTTCCCTGTGCAGCAGCTGCGGCTACCCCGCCACCGGCACCCTGCGGTGGCGGTTGTGTGTAGGTCTGTGTCTGCAGGCTATTCGGCTGTTGGCTAGCCATTGTCACATATCCATTCTGTTGAATGTGAGGCGAGCCAGTCGACGCGCCGCCGCCACCACCACCACCACCACCGCCGACATTATTTAACGTGCCAAATTTACCCTCGGCATTTGGCATTTGTGATGAGCTCGTTTGGCCGTAGTAGGCGCCCCCCTGTCCGCCGGAGCTGACAGAGGAATTGCCACTACCTCCACCGCTTTGAGATTGTTGACTCGATTCTGTGGGCGATGTTTGGCCAAGATGGCTGGAGCCGTCTGAGGGGACAACCCCACCAGCGCCACCACTGCCGCTGACGCCTCCTCCGCCACCGGACAAACTCACCTGTAGGGAAGACTGCGCTGATTGCGTTGGTTGTGCTTGAGGCGGCGGTGGAGGCATCACAGAGGCAGGGTTCATTGAACCTTGACCTTGCAAAGGCATAACATGTGAAACCGCTGCAAGAAAACAGTCGTTAATGTCAATCTCTTTGAAAATAAAGTTGTCGCTATAACAACAACACCAATGCACAAAAAACAAAGACAACAATAACAACAACAAAAACGAAATGCCACAAACAGTAAAGCAAAAAAAAGACAATAACAAAAACCATAAATCTTACAGAGCGGATGCGGTGGCAACCGAGGAGGAGGAGCCATCCACGGACTCCGAGGACCCTCGGTCGGTTCAATTTTTGGTATAGTTCGTCCCGAGAACATTGCACTCATTTGACTTGGATCAGGCACTAAATTACGGCGCAGCGCACAAAAAAGTAGTGTCAACAGATTTACATAAAAGAAAAGAAAAAACAAAAAACCAAAAAATCCAAATTAAAAAAAAAAAAACTAGACCAAATACAGAAGAATACGAAGAGCAAGAGAAGAAGGCAAAAAACATCTACTATGGTCTACTGTACACACAGTTTAGCAACTTAAAGAAGAATTCAAATCATATAAGAAGAAATCCATTAAAAATGCTTCACAGATAAATAAGGGCAATAAAATCGCGTCCTTACCAGCTCCCTGAGGATAGCCATAGCCTTGGGGACCAAGTGGTGAAGGGTGATGTTGAATTGTGCCGATATCGTTGCCGTCAATGTCCATGCCACCACCGCCCACCACTGGACCAGCAGAGTATTCGTCTTTGACAATGCGACTTGGCCCCGATTGCAGACTCAAGCCAGACAAGTCAATTCCAGGGGACACAACACGCTCATAGTGATATGGATTCACACAAACTGAATCGCATTTGAGATCGAACGCATACGAGCAGTATTTGACATGTTTTAGTTCGTTCTTGTGTAAGTCCGGCCAGCGCCAAATGCGCGCATAGATGACGTGTGGGAAGCCCTTTCGACCAGCAACCTGGCAAGAGATTTAACGATATAGGTTTTTTTTAATTGTTTTTAAGGTCAATGAAACTTCTCACCTGTAATCTACCATCAAGTGTCCTCTGAATAGTAACACACTTGCTCGGATGAGCGCCATTTGTTGTGATCGCTGTTATCAATGAATCCAATTCATCGCGCTTCTCTTTGAGTTTCTTAACCAAAGATTCAATTGCGCGTTTAGCGAATCCTTCGCTCTCACCACCTTGCCGATGACACATTAACGAATGCACAATACTCAGACATGCGTCAGCGGATGTTGGCGCCGATGTTGGGGGCGGAGGCATTGAATTCATTTCACGAACAATGATCGCTGCAATTATTGAAAATAGGTAGGTAGGGTGGTTTCATTTTGTTGTGTTCAACTTACTATCTTGCGGTGATACATTAGCATACAAATGCCCACCACCGCCAAGGCCAACCATTCCTGAATAATCCTGGGGAACACCCAGGCTACTCCGGGTATCCACTTTGAGTTGTGATTTGATTACCGCCCCACGCCGTTAAAATAGATTTCTTTTTGTTTCTTTGTTATCCCTCTAGTAAATTTTAATTATTTCACAACATTGAAATTTGTTTTTCGTTTTTTTATTTTCAATAATATTGGAATTTGTTTTGTTGAATCACACCACACGCACTAATCGGTAATTCTATTATTTTTTGTTTTGCTTTTCTATGCACTCTTACAAAGTGTAAATTTGTCTTCTATTTCAATTGATTTTTGTGGAAAAACTACAAGGATTCTGTATAGATTTACATAATTCACAGTTTATTAAGAATGTTGCAGGTTTTTTTTTTTTATGGCAATTATTACAAAAATCTGTTCGAAAATATTTTATGCGGTGGCGAAAAGTTCTTCCGAGAATCAAGAATGAAAAATGAAATAAATATGGCGACAGTGCATTTTTGACTTTTTTTGTCTTGTTCTTGTTCATTTTTATGACAGCGTTGGGTGTGTTCGTGAGATATACACGAAGAAGTTTACACTAAACATCTTTCCACTTCAAATAAAATTTCAATTTCAATTAAATTTCTAACCCTGGGGCAGTGATCACTCTATAACAAGATTGGAAACCTACCTACGTTTTACCCTCCAAATACCGCAAAAGTTATTTTTTTCATGCACACATACTCTTGCAGCTAACCTGCTTTTTATTATGTAGGCAACTGTATCTTTATTACAAATACACGCATACTCTTACAGCTAACCTGCTCCTTAAGTTTGTATTACACGCATACTGTTTCAGCTAACCTGCTCCCTCAGCTTGTAGGCAAATGTCACTTTGACAGCAAGGTTTCCAATCTTGGTATAAGTGATCACTGCCCTGGGGCCCTATTCTTGAATCAAAAAAATAAAATATCGCATACATTATCGTATGCGAGATCAAAAATAGTATTCTTGAACGCTATTCGAATGCTGTCAAACGTCTCGTATACGAAAATTATCGAATGCTTCATCTCGAATGGTCAGACCCACTCGAGATGAGTTATCGTATACGAAAATTGTGCGATGAATTCGGAATTTCATTAATCTTGCCTAGAAATTTTCAAGGAATAAGCCTTAAGATAATTATATGCACTAAAAAATGAAATGAAAGAACATTGTTTTTTGTGTACATACAAATCTTTATACTCTCATTACCTCCTTAGAAGGGTACCAAGACTTACCTTAGCTCTTCGAATGGTTTTTTTTAAATGTACTTTAACTTTGAAAGAGCCACAGAGAACCCCACGCTTATCAGCCAAAAAGAATGAAAGCTTTTTGAAAAAAGAAAAACCAATTAATCAATTATCGTCCATTTCTTTAATAGCTTCAAAGAATGGCTTTTTATGCCTATGTACTTACATGAATAGTCAACAGTTGCTACTTTAACAATATTTTATTATTTTTGCTTTGGGATCACTGATTCTGTGCAAATCTTTGATAACCGATGATTCCTATATGCCCTCACCAGTTAGCAGCAACACAGACAATATGCATCGATCATTTATTGTAGCAGAGTAGATTTTTCATTTGTAGTTCATTACACCATTATGTACATCCATTTTGCAGAGGTTTCTAAAATCTGCTCCTTCTGGCTTGGATTCGCATCCTTCTTGCATTGCTTTTAGATTCAAGTCTCCATTCGGAAAGAAATTCTTTTTGCAGTCAAACCTTGCACTATATTCTTTGGAACGAAGCGGCATCCAAGAAATTTATTGTATGTTCTTTGGCAGAACCTGGTTTGTGCTCAAAACAGATGTGCAGAATTTCTGCACGCAGCGCTGCATGCAGCGCCTCAAGCAAAACACATGTGCAGAAACTCTGCCAAGTTCTGTCAAGACAAAAACGACACCTGCCAAAATTTTATTGATTTGGTTGTTTTGAGTTTAAAAAAATTTGAAAACCGTCATCAAGGAAATTTTTTTATTCATTTTGAATAGGTATGCGGTTCAAGTACTGTCCGTCCATGGCTTAGGCTGCTAAGCAGAACGTTGTGGGTTAAAGTCCTACTCGTGCCCATAGTTTTTATTTCATCTTTCACGGGCAGTGCCTCAATCAATATCAATATGTCATGAAAAGGTGCTTCTCAACTTTGCCGTTCGGGATCGGCGTTAAATTGTAGGTCCTATCAATTCTTCACACGCACCCAGACCCAGAGAATTATTGATGAGAGTAAGCCACTTATGCCTTGGCTCTACAAGAGCTGTCGCGCCACTCTTATTTTTATTTTATGCTCTTCGAGTAGGAGAAGGAAAGTTTTTGATTTTGTGGACCGCAAAGGGACCTTAGAGCTGCCCTCTTAAAATAAATAGAAACAGAAACAAGAGAATAGGATATAGGAATTACAATTGGTGTCTATAATTTCGAAAATGAACAATACTTTCAAAAATCGGTTAGAACAACAAAGTTGCCTTATCCCAGGCCAGAGATCGGTTGGACTTTTATTCCACATATCGTAATGCAGGATTCCCTTGCTCACCGGAGAGCCTTTGTATGTTTCGTCTGTTCAATCTGTTGGTTGATGACTTCTTCGAGCTTCTGGAAATCGTATTTTTTCTGTGGCGTGAAAAAAGCATTCAAAGCATTTGATTGTTCCGATATTCTGTTGAAGATACTTTCAATCGAGTCTGCGACCATGAACAAAAGGAAGCAAGAAGATAGCTGTGGTCGCCTTGTGGCAGCAGCGAATAGAGTGAGATCGGAAAGCAAATTGGATGTCTCAATTGCGGCATCGATATCCTCGCCGTGAATTCCAAGCGGAATTCCATATATTGCGGACCCTCGGAAATCATTCCATAAATCTTCAGCAAATAAGACCGTTCGGTTGTTTTGAAGCCAAAATAGTTGTACACAAAGTCACGGTCATAAATAATTGCCGAATTCAATTGTTTCTTAGTGTAAATTCGAGACAACAATGCGTGCCCTAGAATTGCATAGTCGGCATGGTTTGTCGAGAGACTAGCGGCTGTTTCGGCAGCCAGATTATCCATCTCCTGGGTTGTTATTCCAGCATAGAGGTCATTGATTAATTTGCTTTTGCTACAGGATCAACGAAATCCATGTTCAAGTTGTAGCATAGCTTTTGGATGTTGTCAAAATGGATTTCTTCTTTGCGGCCATCCCGCTTGAAAACGTATACATTTTTTAGGCCTTCATCTGAAAATACTAAAGAGAATTTTGATGTTTTTCTAATATTGTGAAATTTTGCATTTGAATTACCATTAAACAAGTTATCCTCCAAAAAGAACAGATGTGTAGAATATGACTGAATTTGAATTTATTTTCCAAACTGACAAATAAAAATAAAAATAAACTGTCAGTGTCAATAATCTTTCAATTTAAGTAGTGCCAGATAGCAATTATTTGTAAATTTATGTTTTTTTTAATTTTGGCTGCAATGAAACTAGGCAGAAAATTTAGAAATGCTCAAAACAGATGTGCAGAATTTCTGCACGCAGCGCTGCATGCAGCGCTCCAAGCAAAACACATGTGCAGAAACTCTGCCAAGTTCTGTCAAGACAAAAACGACACCTGTCAAAATATTATTGATTTGGTTGGTTGTTTTGTGTTTAAAAAAATTTGAAAACCGTCAAGGAAAATTTTTTTTATTCATTTTGAATAGGTACCTATGCTCTTCGAGTACTGTCCGTCCGTGGGTTACTGGTAAGGTGCGTTGGCTGCTAAGCAGAATGTTGTGGGTTAAGTTAAAGTCCTACTCCTGCCCATAGTTTTTATTTCATCTTTCACGGGCACTGCCAAGAAATGTTCATTCTTACATCAAACAGACGACCTTGCAATGTTATAAATTATTGTTTTATTCAATAAAATGCATAATTACTACATCGCACTGTTTAAACTTTTATTAATTTGCACGGGTCCTTGGCGGCCGGTTCGCAACTGGCTTTCAAAGCTCCATAGTAGGTGGTCTTGAAGCTCTGTTGTTTAAGTAACTGGGCGCCTTACCTCTCGAACGGATGGCGCATAGAAGTCAAAGCATCAGCCCCCGGCACTGGATAATAGTTGACATTGACATCGATGATTTTGTTAAGATTTTTCGTCACTATTTTGGTGATTTCTTTGAGCTTCTGGAAATCGAATTTCTTCTGTGGCGTGAAAAAAGCATTCAAAACAATCGACGCCAAATTGCAGAGAGCGACAGCTATTTCATCGGGAGCTGAATACTCGACAATTTCTGTGCCTCTAGAATTGCTTGGTCGGCATGGTTTGTCGTGAAACTAGCTGCTTTTTCGGCAGCAGATTATCCAGCTCCTGGGTTGTTACTGCAGCATAGAGGCCATTGAATAATTTGAAGATAATTGCTACAGGATCAACGAAATCCATGTTTAAGTTGTAGCATAGCTTTTGGATGTTGTCAAAATGGATTTCTTCCTTGCGACCATCCCGCTTAAAAACGTACATTTTGGCCTTTATCTGAAAATACTGAAGAGAAATTTGATGTTTTTCTATTACTGTGTAATTTTGCGGATTAATTACCTTTAACCAAGTACAGAATTTGATTTTCCATTTAAATTTTAGAATTCTTCATGTTGATGTTCGAATTTATTTTCAAAACTGACAAGTTGAAATAAAAATAAACTGTCAAAAGTGTCAGCAATCTTTCAATTTAAGTAGTGCCAGATAGCAATTTAATTGGAAATTTTTATTTTTCAATTTTGGCTGCAATGAAACTAGGCAGAAAATTTAGAAATAGAGACATCACGCAGCGCTGTTCTGCATGCAGAATTTGCTCCCATAAGAGCCTGTGTATTTTTTATTTTGCTGCGCAGCAATTCTGCACATCTGTTTTGCCCTTTAGTAGTCCGCAATAGTCGATTTCATTTTGGATTCCTTCTTGGGTAAGTTGTTGGTCTTCTGGAAATTTACTTCTTAGGTCAATCGATATTACCTGACAGAATGGTAATTCGAGGTCTCCCGGAATTCGGTGAGACATGTTCGAAGTAGAGATTTGAAGACATGATATGATACTCTAAAAAATAACACTTTTGTATAAATTTCAAAAAAGTTGAAGAAGGCTTACATAAGTAATTTCTGGACGCGAGGCATCCTCTATAAAATTCTTTTTCCAACTTTTATATCACTGAATCATCAAAAATTAAAATCAAAAATTAACATTTAAAATTTGTCTTTTGTTTTTTTTTCTGGCACATATTCGTTTTTACAATTTGAATTTTTAAGCATGGACGATATGATTTCCAAACTCAAAATGTCAACTGAATTGACAACACAAATCAGCATATTGTTTTCTTTTTTTTTGCCCTTAAGGCCGTGTGCGAATTCAGTTAAAAATGGGTTAAAACTTGACGTTTGGTTAAATTTTGACGCTTCGTATTGAATAAAATTATTTGATTAGCTGCTGAGCAGGTTAAAATATGACAGTAGTGGTTAAAAATTCATTCATTTTTATTTTTTAACCACAATTCATCCAATTCGCACACGGCCTAAGTAAGAGGGAGAGAAATGGACTCTTAATTTTGACAACGCGTTGCCATCTCGTATACGAAATTCATCGCATGCTCAAAGTCGTATACGAGTCAATTTGGTTCAAGAATACCAGTCTGCTTTCGTATGCGAGATTCAGTATGCGATAATTATCGTATACGATAATCTTCCAAGAGTATCAATCTGTCATGAAAAAGTGCTTCTCAACTTTGCCATTCGGAATCGGCGTTAAATTGTAGTTCCCCTCAATTCTTCACACGCACTCATAGAATTGTTGATGAGAGTAAGCCGCTTAGGCCTTGGCTCTTCAAGAGCTGTCGCGCCACTCTATTTATTTTTATTTATAGGTATAAAAGAAAAACGCCAAATGATAGACATGGGGGTCAATTCCCGATCTGTGAAAATGTGAAGTGATACAAAATTTATCATTTTAGTTTTCATAGAGACTTTTCATTTTTTGTTTTCATAAACTCGCTTTATGCGATTCTCTAACTTGTTTGTACTAAAAAGTACTAAATGATAAATTCTGTATGGAAAAATATCAAAACAAACTTCAAAACTTTTCATTTGATAAATTTGTTTTCACAAAATAATATAGCTGTGAAAAGAAATTTATCAAATGAAAAGTTTTGGAGTTTGTTTTGATTTTTTTCATAGATCCAGAATCGAATTTATTGTGAAACTGTGATAAAAGTTATCATTTCACAGTTTCACAGATCGGGAATTGACCCCATGGTCTTCTCTTCCAAACCAATAAACGTAAACATTAGCTCAGATCCATCGCAAGATAGCACACATCATACATTTGGTCCATCTAGATCTCCGCTTATGCATGAGTAATTAGGTTTGCTCGATGTAACCAGCCCCGGGGCGCTCCGGTGCTTGTCACTACCCTGAACGGAGCTGTCAAAAAACTCAAAAATTTCTCTGGGTTTGGTTTCACATCGAACGCATTAGTAGTGCTCTGTTTTTCTTTTTCCCTTTGTTGTATAGCAACAGCTGATTCGAACAGCTCCGAAATTCTCGCCCGAAAAAAACTTGGGGCGATTCAGAGCGCTCCCGGTGCGAGCACTGAATACACATCGAACACGGTGGAAATGCACCGGGGCGAAAAAAGAGCGACATCGAACAGCTCAGTGCGAAATCAGAGCGCCACAGGGCGACCCAGAGCGCACATCGAACAAACCTATTTTGACAGTAACAAATCCAACAAAACGTCAATGATGTGTCAGAATTTATCAAACTCAAACCCAAAATAGAAAGAATATTTTTTTTAATTTCAACGAATACAAAAACAAAATTGCAAATAAAAAGAAAATGTTAAATTCCACTCAGTAGTAACCCTAGTAGTAAAAAACATATTTGTAATATAATCTTATAAATCTTCAAACAAAACTCTAATATTTGCGAAAATGAAACATCCAACATCCCCAACGCCATCGTTGGCACCATCATACACCAGTGGCGCAAGTAGCTATTATTCCCGTGGAACGTCTCCTTTGCCTCCTCCAGTCAATCATAATCGTGACTGCCTCTCGGCCACATCAAAGAGCTACAAATATCTGCGAAGATTATTGAAATTCAATCAAATGGACTTTGAATTTGCCACCTGGCAGATGATCTATCTACTCATTGCACCACAGAAAGTCTACAGGAATTTTAACTATAGAAAACGTAAGCAGCAAATTTGTTCCCCCAGATTGAATGAAATACTATTTCTATCGTTTTAGAGACAAAATCCCAATTTGCTAGAGACGACCCAGCGTTTCTGGTTCTTCTTTTAATTTGTGTGTGTGGTAAGTGACTCCTCAAAACATTCCACTCGGTATCTTTAAACATTTTCTTACAGTGACTTCGCTTGGCTTCGCCTATGTGCTCGGTCTAACCTTCTGGCAAAGCATCTCGTTTATTTTCTATGTCGTCTTTGTCGATTGCATCTTCGCCGGCTGTTTAGTTGCAACATTCTATTGGATTGTGACCAATAGGTACCTGCGGGCCAGCAATTTGGAGCCGGACATCGAATGGGGCTATGCATTCGATGTCCATCTAAATGCCTTCTTTCCCCCACTTATGCTGTTGCACTTCATCCAGTTGTTCTTCTACAATTGGCTCATCAGTCAGGCGTGGTTTATCTCCAGATTTATTGGCAACACTTTCTGGCTGTTGGCGTTTTGTTACTATATTTACATTACTTTCTTGGGATATAACTGTAAGACTATTCATATTTGTTGGATACCTATAATGATGATGGCATAAACGGTTGTTTCTAGGTATTCCGCATCTAAAGAACACTCGGTTGTTCTTGATTCCCCTTCCGATTGTGTTTCTCTTCTATTTGATGACGATGATTATTGGATGGAATGTAACGGTATCGTTTATAATGTTCTATAAATATAGGTTGTATTAATGTTAGTGTCCCTAAAGAAGGAGGATAATCCACTGAAAAAGCGTATTTGTAAATAGAAAACAGAGTTTTCTCGCGAAATTATTTAAACAATAAAAAAAAAAAAATATTAAAGAACGTCAATGCTGCAGCTCGTAATACGGTGATAAGTAGCACTAGGTTCCTAAGACGAAAGATCTACACAGCAACCTGGCGATCTCCAGTGGTCGAAACACCAACCAAATCGACCATGTGCTAATCGGCGCAAGGCACGCATCCAACATCCTGAACGAGCGCACTTTCCGAGGAGCAAATGTCGACTCTGACCACTTTCTGGTAGTGGCTAAGTTTAGAGCTCGAATATCCAATGACAAAAAAACACGTGCGGCCCAAAGAAAGAAGTTCAACATCGGTCGCCTTTGCACCTCGAAGAATGCCAGAGACTACAGTGAGCGCCTGAGTGAGCGACTCTCCGCCGTCCTCCCAAATACCACAGACGTCAACACCTTGTGGAACCAATATCGCGAAATAATAAAAAATGTAGCCCAGGCCACCATAGGTTACCAGCCACCCCCGAAAAAGAACCCGTGGTATGATGATAAGTGCGTGATATTGAAAAGAGAGACGGAAAACGCCTACAACGGAAAACAAGAGCAGCAAGAGAAGAGTACCGCAGAAAAGAAGAAATGAGAAAAAGACCCTGCCAAGGAAGAAAAGAGCATCCGCAGTTTCTCAGCTCAAAGATCTAGAAGAGTCTCGGGCCAAGAACAACAGCCGACGTTTCTTTAAAAGGTCGAAGCAATTAGCTTCTGGTTTCAAAACCGGGACACAGGCTCTTCGAAACAGTGAAGGAAACCTAGTCACCGAAGCACAGGGAATTGTAGATGTTTTCAAGCAGCACTTCCAACAGCTGCTGAATGCGCAAAATGTCGAGCGAGCTAATAACGAAAGAGAAGCAAGACCAGTCATCCGCCGGATCGGATGGCATATCTGCGGAACTCTTCAAATATGGAAGAGATGTTTTGATGAACAGCATGCAACAAGGCCATCACCAAAGTATGGGAGGAAGAATGCATGCCCACTGACTGGTCGATAAGCTACATATGCCCCATCTACAAAAAAGGCGATCCGATGTCATGCAAGAACTACCGTGGCATATCCCTGCTTAATGTTGCATACAAAAGCCTATTCAACGAACTGTGTGAGCGTCTTAAACCTTTTTGCAACACAATAATCGGCACGTACCAGTGTGGCTTTAGGCCAGGAAGAACAACGATAGACCAAATATTCACTTTTCATCGACTTTAAACTGCTTATGATAGCATCCACCGCCAAGAGCTCATGATGGTGATGTCTGAATTCGGGATACCGAACAAACTGATCCAGCTGTGCCGCATGACGCTAAACAATATGCAGTGCAGTGTGCAAATGGGTAACAGCTCATCCGAGTTATTCCAAACTTGCGCAGGATTTAGACAAGGAGATGCGTTGTCATGTAACTTCTTCAACATAGTCCTGGAGCAGATAGTGCGCAAGGCAGGTGTGAGCACGGAGGGCACTATCTTCAACAAATCCACCCAGCTCCTAGGCTATGCGGACGACATAGACATCATCGGTCGATCCAAGAGAGCTGTGCTTGAGGGCTTCACAGCGATTGAAGAACAGGCGAAACTAGTTGGTCTTGAAGTGAATGAGGACAAAACAAAGTACATGCTAACAACAAACAAAGCAACATCTGTCCACCGCCTAGCAGCAACTTCGAGGTAGTTTAGGAGTTCACCTACCTTGGAATTGAAACTAACATCAGACAAAGTGTCTGCTCTACGGCGCCGAGTGCTGGACGATAAGTAAAAAAAGGGTATTGAAACTGGGCACTTTCGAAAAAATTCTTCGACGGATTTTCAGTCTCGTATGCGACGATGGTGAATGGAGAAGATGTGGATGTAGTTCAGAAAGCCAAAAAAACGGCTACATTGGCTCGGCCACATCGAGCGAATGGACGACAACGCTCCAGCCAAGAAAGTCTTCTCATCGCAGCCCCCAGGTTCGAGACGACAAGGAAGACCGAACCTACGGTACAAGGACCAAGTGACTGCGGATGCCAGAGCGCTTGGTTTCAGCGACTGGAAAGTGCATGCGAGGGACCGTTCACTATGGAAGGCTGCAGTATCTCAGGCTGAGATCCTTCATGGATTGTGAGCCGGATAAGGAAGGAAGGAAGGTCAACAAAAATCAGCTTCTCATCCCGTCTAGCGACGAAGGTTAGTTCAGGAAGAAGAAGACAAGGATAATTTTGTAAATTTCGTTTAGTTTTCGGTAAGAAGCAACATTTTTTAAACATAGGATTCTTAAGCTAAATTTGTTGGCCTGATGAACGTCCTCTTGCGTTTCATCTTTTTCCTGGCCAATTCTAATTGATGCAGTTGCGAATGTACTTCAGCATAGATTTCCTTTTGTTCCTCTTCGGGAATAGTGCTGCGATACTGTTTCATTAGATCGAACTCCTCCCACGGTTTGCGAACCTTCTCGGCCTGCACAAAGTGCTTCTCTTTGGTGTGTTCGTTTATATTAGACACACCTTGTAAATCTTGGCGTTCCCATCGTTCCAACCATGGACGAGGTTTCAATTTGACTTTGATATCATTCACTGGTACTGGAGTGCCTTCGGGCAGGACATCGGCTTCCATGTTTAAATCGAAGGTGCTATATTCGGGCAGGGCATCGCGAAGATAGTACAGCTTCGAATCAAGACGCTTTTCGAGACGGAGAACTTCGATTTTGAGAATTGTGGGGTCGTACATTTCGTATAGTACTTCACAACCCTGATGATCAATGACATTGCGTAAAATGAAACGAGCACGCAAACCACATCGGTTGCGATCAATGCAAATTCCTACAAAACGACTATTTTAGTACCTGCAATAGTGGAAATGAAAATTATACCTACCAACAAAACGACTAACTTTTCCAGCTGCGTGCGGATCAGAACTTGTGACCGAAAGTACCGAACCTACATAGAATTCGGGTATGTCTATTTGCTTGCGGCGTTCTACCATGTCCATGCGTTCGAGTTTCTCACGAACCGGATTCCGCCATTCGACTTTGGGATCGGGAAGAAATTCCGGATAGATGAATCTGTAATTTGTTAGCGTGATAGGTTTTCTTGGTTCTTGTGGATTTGATGGGCTACTTATTGTTGATTGGGTAATAGGCTGCGAATCCTTTGCTTGTGGTTTGGTTGAGAACGTGACTGCGGAGAGAATTTTTATTGCATTTTTTTTATTGATGAATTAAGATTTTAGTGACTTTTTACCAATTCGTTTGAAGTAGTGCAACTGGAGAGCATTTCTGTTGAATATTCGACCGGGAACATTCATTGTAAATAGACTATTTAGTGTTTTTTCTTTTGATAATTTTTATTTTCGGCTGGAAAAAACGAAAAAGGTAAAATGCATGACAGATGACACTAAAAATTTACAGTAAACACTGCATTACCGATGGAGATTTAAAAAGCACTGCCAGATAATAGGATTTTGATTGCAAATAAATATACTAGATCACACAAGGTTTGTTCGATGTGCGCTCTGGGTCGCTCTGATTGTGCACTGAGCTGTTCGATGTCACTCTTTTATCGCCCCGGTGCACTTCCACCGTGTTCGATGTGTATTCAGTTCTCGCACCGGGAGCGCTCTGAATCGCCCCAAGCTTTTTCGGGGCGAGAATTTCGGAGCTGTTCGAATCAGCTGTTGCTATACAACAAAGAGAAAAGAAAAACAGAGCACTACTAATGCGTTCGATGTGAAACCAAACTCAGAGAAATTTTTCAGGTTTTTGACAGCTCCGTTCAGGGTAGTGACAAGCACCGGAGCGCCCCCGGGATGGTAACATCGAACGAACCTACAGGGTGCTTGTATTTGTATGCTTTGTCGTGTTTGTTTCAATGTTTATTATAACCAAGTGGAAAAATTTCCTAATTTAAGCCTGGACCGGAATCATGTAACGCGGTAGTTGATTATCAACTTTACTTTGGTCTATGTAAACTGATCAAAAAAAAAACTTTGATTTCTTGACATTACTGTCTTTGAAGACAAAAATTTTGTTTGTTTTGACATTTGTCTTAACCCCGATTCAGACGATAAAAGTACACAAAGGCCAATAATAATATTAAGCACTCCATACACAGTTCAACTTGTCTTTCAATTTAATGTCAATTTCATCAAATCAACTCGTGTGTGGGCTCGAATTTGATTTTTTTGAAGGTTGACGATTGAGTTGGAAGAAAATCAAAAGATTTTGAATTTGTTCAAGTAGTAGTAGTAGTGGTATTCACGATTCGGTGCAAATGGTCATTCTCTGCCACAAATGGATGTGAATGGTGCTTTAAAACACTACTGTCATATTTAAGCCTGCTGCCTGCTCCGCAGCTAGTGTAATTTAATCACATTTTATCCAACACGAAGTGTCAACATTTAACCAAACGTCAAGTTTTAACGGTTTTAGGCCGTATGCCAATTGCGTTAAAAACCAATTAAACTTGACGTTTGTTTTATTTTAATATAGAGTGATATGCATAAAAACAAAGGCGCAAATTTTGAAACATTTAAACTATACTTTAAATCCACTTTAAAATAGGAGTCGACTCTAAAAACAAATTTTAGATTCAGGGTCGACTTTATCTCATTTTTGAACGACGAAATGGGTATAAAATATTCCTTTAAAACAGGAATAAATTTCCCTACAAGTGTAATTTGTTTATAAGACCTCTCAAAAAAGGCAAATAGGTAATAAAATTAAAAGCAAACAACGTACACACACAACTGCAAGAAGTATCAAAAAACAAGCAGCAAATCCAGCTTGGTAGTCCCGTGGTTCATATTTTTTTTTTTTTTACAAATATGATAAATGAATATTTGAATTTAAATAAGAGGATGCACGAATTTGACAAACTCTTAGCTATCTTTTAACTTCAAAATCTTCGAAAATCTCAAAATCTTCTCGTTCAAAACTATACTTTAAAGAGTTAAACGAACGCTTTCTCCGTTTTAAAGTTAGACGACCACTTTAACGATAAAGTATACTTTAAGTCGTTCAAAAATGAGATAAAGTCGACCCTGAATCTAAAATTTGTTTTTAGAGTCGACTCCTAGTTTAAAGTGGATTTAAAGTAGAGTTTAAATGTTTCAAAATTTGCGCCTTTGATTTCAAGTTTTTCAGTATTTACTTCATTTCGTATGCATAAAAAAAGTAGATACTAAAAAGTAAAAACTTTAAGGCGCAAATTTTAAGTCAGCCCTCGTTTAAGCAATAAAGTCTACTCTACTTAAAGCACTCTAACTTTTTCTAATTTTTAAACACTTTAAACGAGTCTTCTAATTAGATTGGACTTTAAACAAAACGTTGTGTGAACTCGCCTAAATGTGACAAATTGATAAATTTAATCATTGTATTTCTATCTAGCTAGTATGTGCAAGATGGCAATCGATTGTGGTGCCATCTTGAGATCTGGCGCAAAGCTATTTTTTTCCCAATACCAAACTTATGTAAAAAAAATAGCATTGCGCCAGATCTCAAGGTGGCACTACAATCGATTTTCATCTCGCGGGTACTAGCTAAATAGAAATACAATGAATTTAATTAGTGAACTGTCATTTTACGCTTGCAGTTTTTAACAGTTTTTAGTGCATTTATCTCCCCAAAACAGGAAAAAATGTGATTAGTGTTTGTATATTTAGTTCTAATAAATGTTATGATTTTTTTTGTGAAAATGTGTTTAAATAAATATCCAAATGATGTTCCAATTTGTTTTGTTTGTGTTAGTGAAGGTGGAATAGTGTGCTCTGAAATGGGTTAAAAATGTTCCTTAAAAACAGGAACAAATTTCCCTACAAGTGTTATTTGCTTATAAGGACTCTCAAAAAAGGCACATAGGCAATAAAATTAAAAGCAAACAACGTACACACATAACTACAAGAAGTGTCAAAAAACAAGCAACAAAACCGCTTGGTAGTCTCCGTGGTTCATATATTTTTTTTTTTTTTTACAAAAATGATAAATGTATTCGAACGAAAAACTGTTCAAAATAAAATGAATATTTGAATTTAAATAAGAGCATGCACGAATTTGATAAACTCTTTTCTTTCATATAATTTCAAAATTTTCGAAAATCCCAAAGTCTGCTTCCTCAAAACTATACTTTAAGGAGTTAAACGAACGATTTCTCCCTTTTAAAGTTAGACGACCACTTTAACGATAAAGTATACTTTAAGTCGTTCAAAAATGAGATAAAGTCGACCGCGAATCTAAAATTTGTTTTTAGAGTCGACTCCTACTCTAAAGTGGATTTAGAGTAGGGTTTAACAGCCGTATTCATAACCAAAACTTAAAGGCCGCTTAAATTTAAGCGAGCTCTAATTAGTACTTAAGCAGACAATCCTTATTCATAATCAATTTTCTGATTTAAGCAAGGTTGACTAAAGGTCGCTTAAGTTAAACGCAAATTTTTGCGTTTAAAGGCTGATTAAATCCAGATGAAATTTTTAGATCTGGCTGGACCCATGTTCCAGCAATGAAATAATAAATATCCGCGGAGAAGTGTATCGTGGAGGAGAAGTGTATCGTATCAAGGCTACCACTGACACTGAGAAGGGTATCAAAATCAAATAATAAATAAAATATTTTATTTCATTTTGTTATTTCATTTTCAACGTTTAAATAAAATAATCTTTAATGAACAAGAAGCGGCGAAGATGTTTTGACTTTTCTGTGGGAGTGTTCAGTCTGCACTTATTTTCTTTCTTTTTTTTTCATCGACTTGGCTGGTTTCTCCCGTCCAACCCTGATAATGATCGAACCTTTGTCATAGCCCTGGGCAACCTTGTTGGTTCCTCGCATGCAGGCAATCGCAATGGCAGTAGGTTTCCGAATACCAGATCCTCACGGTTCCGTCCTCGGATCCGGTCAACACAATAGGCAATTCAGGGTAGAAACAGACAGCGGAAACGTTTTGAGCGTGACCCTCGAAAGTTTGCACAGCTTTACTGTGCCTTGACTGTGCGATCCAATGTGTGCTATTACACGATGAAACTGGTTGCGTGCAACTTTTCGAACCCCATAAGTGCAAAAGAGAAACAAAATTCGAAAACATGAAACGGAAGAAAATCGACTCGTGTCGCATGGGTAAAATTTTCCGTGCAACAACTTGACGTCTCTCTTTGCTCTTTTCTTTTTTTGCTATTCTTTTTATTTGTTTTCGTTAACTTCATTGAAATTTGAAATTGAATTGTCATTTGGTTTTGCAAAATCGTAGGCAAATCATGCCCTTGTTTTTTGTTTGAATTTATCAATCGTTTTTGTTTTGTTTTTTTGTGCCATAGGATAACTTCTTGTGATGAAGCATCAAAGCCAAACAAATGATAATTCTTTGCTGAAAAGCTTTTATCGATCAAAACAATGGAAACTATGGTGATGTTAACCTTTCTTAGGTTTAAAATTCGCCTAAATATTTTTCTCTGCAGGATTATACATAAGTTCCAAAAAAGCCAAACGCAAGTGTGTTTCTCTGGAAGACTATGAAACATCGAAGACAGCCGATCGAAGATCCAACTAGAAAAAATAAAAATAAAAACGCAGGAAAGAGGACCCCACCCCGACCATGGAAATACCAAAGAAGACCTTTGTTTCTCCCTGCTGGTAACAATCTTGCTTGTTGGCGGAGATCAAAAAAGAGCAATTGGAGCACTGCGGCATTAATGAAATACATACACACTTTTTTATAATGTTTCATAGCGCTTAGGTTTCTTAAGAAGTCTAAACTTTTTATTAAATAAACAGAACATAAAAATGAATAAAACAAACTCATTCCGAATCTGATAAAACTTCATTCACAACTTTTGGAGCGCTCTTGTTCTAGAATCTAGATCCTTTTTAGTGCATGGCATAAAGGAGAGTTGGCTGTACGAAAAAAATTTATTTTTACATTTTTTGAATTTGATATTGAATTTTTTTGACAACATTTTCAAAGTTCAAAATTGCTTGTCTATTTTTGACAGTTTGGGACAGCGAAACTGAACCAAAAGAGAACTGTCAAATTAGTTTCATGAAACTAGTTTCAACGTGTAATACCAATCGAGAAACAGGATAAGATAACAAAGCAGAATTCGAAGATGTTGCATGAAACTAGTTTCATCGTGTAATAGCACACAATGCAAGCCCACAACTTTTCCCAATTCCAGAGTTTTATCAACATGTCATCTAGACAAACAAAAACAATTCAATTCAAGAATTAGCAGAATTTCATCAGCAATGCTTACCACTACTGGTCACAACCAAAGGCTGAGTTGGATGCACGGCAATGCATCGAATATAATCCGCAATATCCGCATGTGTTTCAAACGAATGCACTTTCTCCACTCTCCAGTGAGTTAAGTTGAATATCACAGAGGTTGAATATCCTGATTTTCATATCATCGGAAGTGTTGATAAGCAAATTCTTGCGAGCCACAAATCGTAACAAACTCACCGGAACATCACACACTTCGAAATCTTTTACCAATTTTTATTTGTTTATTAATTTAATTTTTTTAAGCCAAACCACCGGGATGCGGGCACGGTTGCCACTTGGAAATTTAAAATATGACCAAAATTAGAAAGAAAAATGACCAAATGCAGAAAAAAAAGACCATCATATTATAAAATATTGAAAACTTAGTAAAAAATAATGAACTGTATGATTTTAATACATTTTTTTTCCTCAAACCAATACGCTCAATGTAATCACTAATTCACAAAATTCACATGAATACAAATTACTTATGATAGCAAGAGAAAATCACGCATACAGGGTGGTTTCTTTGCAAAATTTAATAAAACGAACAAAATTAAATTGTTGTCCATGTATTATGGCTTTATCATTAAGAGCCAACATTCTCATTAATTATGGAATAGAACTTCGGTCAAGTGGCCGCCCCGACTGGTTTTGCAGTAGCAGTAGCGCATTCTGTCACTCCAATTTTCCAAGACCTTGTTGATGATTTCGAGCTGTAGCGAATTTCTTGGTTGATATTGGCCATAAGAGCATAAATCGATTCTGGATTGTTAGCAAAATATCGGTCCTTTACGGTTCCCCACAAAAAAAAGTCCAAAGGTGTGAAATCGCAGCTCCGAGTGACCAATCGACATAACCAAAACAAGATTTGGGAATCTGGTTTGTAAAAAATCGATTGTGGCACTGGCTGTGTGGCATGGTTAACCATATTGCATGACCCAGGGGTCGTCGAAATCTTTGCCTTCAATTTCAGTACAAAAGAAGTTGGATGATATGATACTGTTTTTCTATCAAGATTTCGAGAGGGAGACAGCTGTCAGTGAAAAAAAACCTATGATTTAAAAGGCACCACCCGTTACTGCATTCTGGCTATTCTTTTATGTTTAGTATAAAGCTGAGCTCTCTTAGTTTTCTGCAGATATAAAATACAAAACTAAGCTAAAACATCTACTATCACCACCTGTCTGCTGGTAATGCGGTGTAAACCAAAAACGCATTATGCTTATGGTCTTTTAACAGTTGATGTTTAGATATTGCAGTTTGTATGTAGATACATTTCGAACCAAACCTTGCTGATTTACACGACTGAATCCACAAGGTTAGATGGAATATTTTTTTCTCGTTTTAACAATGTTGTTCATAAACTTTATTTGTTACAATTACACATTTTATGCTGACACTAATGATCTGTTCACATTACGCGAAATATTTTTTTAATTAAATTTTTTCTTAGAACATACAAAATTAAATGGTCTTTTCTTCTAGAAAAAAAAATGACCAAATGGAAACAAAAATGACCACAGGACCAAGAGGAGAAAAAAAGACCAGATTTGGTCATAAATGACCAAACTGGCAACCGTGGATGCGGGATGATTTTTTTTTTATTAATTTCAGTTTGACAATTAAAACGGAATAGCATTCAGTAATAGATTTTCAGTTTCTATTACATTTTTAACAGGGACGTTACTTAGTTAAGTAAAGGTCGCAAATCACTTATGAATAAGAATTTTTAGTACAGCTGCTTAAAGATCGCTTAAATATTGAAGCCTGCTTAACTAATTAACCTTTAACAACCGTATTTAGCCGTATTTATAAAGATTCCTTAAGAGCGCTTTAAGACGTTAATTAGTTAAGCATGCTTAAATATTTAAGTTGCCTTTAAGTAACGTTGCTTAAATTCTTATTTATAATCGATTATCGACTGTTGCTTAGTTAAGCGACGTCAAAGTCAAAAATGTAATAGAAACTACGATTCTATTACAGGAAATTTAAGTTCTATGTGCCAAATTTAACGTAAACAAAAACAAAAATAAACAAAAAACAAAAATTGGCAAATGGTTTCCTAAAATTTGGCTAGGTAAAGTAATTATTGTCTCATCAATGATGATGACGGCAGCAACCGACGACGACGATGATACCAAAAAAGGACTACACCGCCGCCACGCAGACGAACGGAAAATGTGGAGAATAATTTTAAAACAATTCCAAAAATATCAAGCATCCTGTAATGAAACAAAAACATTTGAAGAATGCCAACATGGAGGATAAATATATTTTGGGATAATTTTTTAATACAAAAAGCAAATGAAGATATTTTTGGATTTTCCTGAGGAGAATATTATTAAGGTTGTTTTGTTAAGACTGGCAGCTAGGATAGGACTGATTCTGATTACGTGTAAATGATTTTTGGTACAGTATCTCAGCACGAGATAATATTATTTTCATCTTGAATCAGACAAGGGTTACGCCTGGTTGTTACGTGTGGGCTTTATAGACTACATCCATTCCTGGTTCATCGTGCCCGGTTTCCATTTTCCATTTGACTTCCTCGTATATCGTATCGAAGAAACTGTTGTGGTATTTTCTTCCTTCGTGGAGTCTTTCATTCTAATCCCTCACAATAATTCTTTGTTTGCTTCCATATCTTATTTAGGCCGTGTGCGAATTCAGTTAAAAATGGGTTAAAACTTGACGTTTGGTTAAATTTTCACACTTCGCATTATTTGACTAGCTGCTGAGCAGGTTAAAATATGACAGTAGTGGTTAAAAATTCATCCATTTTTATTTTTTAACCACAATTCATCCAATTCGCACACGGCCTTAAAAAAAAACACTAAAATAACCAACGAAAAAAGACAATTTCTCAATATCATACAAATGTCAACATTTAAGCAACCTTTAATCAACCTTTAAACAACAAATTTGGCGTTTAAGTTAAGAGAGCTTTAAGTAACGTTGCTTAAATCTTCAAATTGATTATAAATATGGATTTTCTACTTAAATCATACTCAAAGGTTGTTTAAAGTTAAGCAACCTTTAAGATTTGATTATAAATATCCTTAAGAGCGCTTTAAGACGTTAATTAGTTAAGCATGCTTAAATATTTAAATTGCCTTTAAGTTAAGTTTCTTAAATTCTTATTTATAATCGATAATCGACTGTTACTTAGCTAAGCAACGTCAAAGGCAAAAAAGTAATAGAAACGACGATTCTATTACAGGAAATTTAAGTTTTATTTGTCAAATTTAATGTCACCAAAAAAAAAAACAAAAAAAAACTAAAATAATAGGCAGACAGTTTCATAAAAGTGTGATTGGTAAAGAATTGAGTGTGGATAAGGAGTTGAGGAAATAAGGAAATGATGATGACTGCAACCAACGATGATGCCAAAAAGAAGATAACGCCGCTCCGCGCTGCCGCCTCAGCTGAACTGACCGAACGCCGACAAACGCAAAGTTTGGAAAATGTGATAAAAACAAAACCAAACACATCAAACTCATGTCGTCAAATGATGTCGTCGTTTCTTTAACTGTATATAAATTAAAACATTGTGTAGATTTTATGTGAATGCTAATAAATGTTTTGTAATTAAAAAAAGGATATTTTTGGATTTTCTTAAGCTTGATTTTTTTAGGACTGGGAGCTAGTGGTGATTATAAATACTGATTTTTCTCGAAGTATAGCTTTCAACTACTACTCCGCGAGGTAGGTATCTTAGCACGAGAAACTTTCGTCTAAGACCGGGCACGAGTTAAGCGTTAAGCCAGGTTGATATGTGTTGGCTTTAAGGACAACATCCATACCTAGTTCATCGTGCACGGTTCCATTTTCTTCTCCATACGACATACAAAGAAACTGTTGTGGTCTTTTGTTCTCCCCATGAATCGCAATACTGAATCTATATAATGCTTGTTTTCTAGTTCGTTGGCAGAAAATTCTCTTAAGCTGTAGGGTCAACACTATTTTATATTCCATATTCTACATAAATATCTGCATTTTCTAATTCAACGTATTGTTTCACAAAGCAAAGAAATGTCAAAATTTAATCAACATTTAATCAACCCTTAAACAACAAATTTGGCGTTTAAGTTAAGAGAGCTTTAATTAACGTTGCTTTAATCTTGAAATTGATTATAAATATGGATTTTCTACTTAAATCATAATTTAAGGTTGTTTAAAGTTAAATAACCTTTAAGATTTGATTATAAATATGGCTGTAAGAGCCTGCTTAAGAAATCATTATGAATACGGCTGTTAAATGTTTTAAAATTTGCGCCTAAGTATTTACTGAATTCATCCTAGTAAATACTGTAATTCATCTAAAATTGATAGTAAATACTTTTTTTTTAATTTTATATTGAGTTTTTACAAAATGTTCAACCAACAAAACTTCTGAGTGCAGGTGTTCAATCGACAGGACATCTGGCTAGTCCCAGGAGCAGGTGTTCAATCATACATCTAGCTTATCACCTCAGGTGTTCAACCGACAAAACATAAATAGCGAACCCTTAAAGCGGAAAACACAAAGCTGCTTTGCTGTTAGCGTTGAGAGACGTATAAAGGTCAAGCATAGGAATTGCGAACAACCTATCACAAAGCAGCTTTGTTACTCAACCTTTGATTTGACATACCTACTGTGAGAACCCATCTTTTCTTGGTGAGTAGTCGCTCCTCCTCTCGTTTCAGTTTGATATCCTCTATATATAAAATTTTTAATGCATTATAAATTACCGTTTGCACTTTAAAAAACGTGGACTTTAAAATTGGGTCAATTTAATTAAATACTCACCAATAAAGTGTTCACTTAACCAATCCACATTTTCCTTCTCAAAACGGTAAAGTTGCTTAAAATTAGACTCCGAATTGGATCTTCTTACTTTATAAACTTTTTGAGAATTAATACGCATAAATTCTGCCATTTCGACAAAAATGAAAAAATCCGTAACAAAGGAAATATTAATATTTTGAACCTGGTGTCAAATGTTCTTTATACTTCGATTTAAAATGTAAGATTGAGGGAAAAAAGTATTTACTGTAATATTTTCAAGTTGCTATTTTGTAACTTTGAAAAAATTGAGTAAATGCTGAAGAAAAAAGTATTTGCTTGTTATTATGCATACGGAATAAAGTATTTACTGAAAAAATTCATCCAAAAAAAGTATTTGCTATGAAAAAAAGTATTTACTATATTTTCGGGTTTTACTTTGTTTTTATGCATATCAAAATAAGTAAATACTTAAAAAAAAATCAGTAAAAGTAATTACGGCTCTACTTTCATATTTGGAAATCTGAATTTTGGCAAAAAAAAACATTTTTATTTTAAAGATAAATGTATTAAATGAACAAATATAAACAATTTGGAATCACTTCTTTCTATTTTTAATTAATTTTTAAACTTTCAATTTTTCATACGAAAACACTAGGAAAAGAACATGGTGGATGTATTTTGACAGTTCTTCCAAACACAAACACATAGCAATGCGTATAATTTCCTTGTGTTAAGTGCTCGTATGGGTAGTGTATTCTTGGTTCTTTTGGGAAATATTTTGGGAAATTTTTGTTATTTTGCTAAGTTTTTAAAGCAATATGTTATTTCTTGAGGGTATATTATAATTTTCACTGAGGATTTTTTTTTTGGTCTAGTGTTAAGATTTTAGCGACTAAATAAACAGTGCGATTTTTGCACTATAAACTTGAATTCTATTCAAAATCAAGTTTATAGTGCAAAAATCGGCGATTTTTTCACTATAAACTTGAATTCTATTCAAAATCAAATCGCGCGATTTTTGCATACTCGCTGTTTGCTAGCGTAGCCAGAGTCGTGCACTACAAATCGAGGGTTAAAACCCTTCGAGCGGCGAAGCCGCCGCATATACTCGCTGTTTGCTACACAAAGCTGATAGTGATTCTTCAGTAAACAGAAATGTAGCAAAACTAAATCGGGAACAAAAAATCCCACCACCGAGCACTGGATGTAGAGTAATGATACAGTTTGAAAGCGAAGAAAAAAAAATGTTCATTTTCCATTGTTGCATTTCGGTGAAAAGCGCGAACTTTAAAAATTGTTAAAAAATATAAATAAAGGAAAATTTGCTTTAGAAAATTGTTCTTTGATTAGTTTAAATGTGTATTAATTGAATAACACAGTTTTCATATCCGTTTTTTGACAATTTTTGGTGAAATAAGAAAAATAAAAAGCCCCAAATCGGAAAATTAAAAACAATTTTTAATCAATTTTACGGGGTTTCCTCGCCGTAATATTTTAAAGATGTTCTATAGAAATGCCTACCTCACTGTTAAAAAAAATCAAGTTTTTAGGGGGTTTTCCATAAAGGAAATCGGCCCCTTTTTTTTAAATTTCACTTCATAGACATCCCTGGTAAAATGAAAAAAAAATCAGCTCTTGTCGTGCTGCTTTAATCTACTACATTTTTTGTCGGCATCCACATACATTCTACAAATTTTAAAAATTCAACAAATTAACAAACTATTTCACCAGTTATCAACAAATTTCTGTGGCCAATCGCCTAAAATTATAATAAATAACCATTTTACATACAATTTTTTTTTCTATAAAGTCTCAGGTGCGAAAATATTGCTATAGCGTATCCCAGGCTGACTAACTACCACCTTCCACATATAATAACGAGGAATGTATAAAAAGCCTTCATTTCTCATTTACCTTCGGCTTCGTCGTCATCATCAAACACGAAGTCCATTTTAACGAGAATAGTTCATGTGAGTGCGACAAAGAGAGTGATTCTTTCGTCACTCGTCTGCCGACGGATTTTGTTTTTGCAGTCCACCTCGTCGTCGTCCCGTCTCATCGTCTAACTTCGTACTTCGTAGGTTTGTTTTGTCTTTCGGTTTTCCGCGACCGCCATTCTTCACATTTTACTCGACCCGTAAGGACGTACTAGATTTTTGCGTTTCTTGTTCGTCTTTTTTTCTCGCTCACACAGCCAGTCTTGTCTTGTCAAAAACGCTGTCATTTGATTTTTATTGCATTAACATTGTACAAAAAAAAAAAAAAACAAGTTATTTTTTTTTCCAAAGTATTTTTCTGTTTTTCCTCTAAAATAAAGTTCAAAAAATACTTAAAAAAAAGGAAAATTAAGTGAACTTTAACTAACTTTTATCTACAAAAGGTATTGCCCCATTCGCGTTGCCGGTGTGGTGGGAGGAGATAAAGCAAGCTAATAAAAAAAGTTCACCTGTGGCCCGGAGATAAAAAAACCTTCAAAATTGCTGAAAAAAAGGTCCCCATGGCCTTGTGCCAAACCTCGGTGGTGAGTCCTCCTATTTTTATGAATTGATTAAAAGAATACAATGTTTCATGCGAATAGGAAAAAAAAGTGACACACGAGACGAGACCTTATGGAACGACTTCCGAATGCAGTAATTCACAGAATTTTTCTTGTTCGCTCTTGAAATTCGCTGATCAGTAAAAATGCATTCACATAGGTTTTCGTAATTTCTATGATTTCATCACCTCTGTAAAAATCTAGGAAGTGTCCATGAATTGCTGCATACAAAAGAGGATAATGTTTGTCTGGATTCTTTTCAAAATTTCAAAGAGTACCATATTTTGGCACTGGCCATTCCACATATTTCAAGCTCCAACAGTTAACCAGATATGTTGCGTAATAAATTGTGCAAAGACAAAAGAGCGTAGGTATGAAGTTGCTTGCTTCCCAAACGAATGATTAACATGGGTGTTCGGTGTTCCTTAGCTTGCAATCGTTATTGATGTCGTCATTGTTGTCGTTGCGCTGCCAGCCGCCGGGAGAGAAAGTTGAGCTTATAATCAGTTTGTACCTTCCCATTCGCCATGCCTTTCAGCGGAGTAATCTTCATGTGTTTTGTTTTATTAATTCTTGTTTTTCTGTTTTCTGAAAAGCATCACCAGCTGGTGCTGCTTGTGCTTTCGTTGGAGCTGGCTTGTTGCCGCCGTAGCTAGTAATGATCACTTCTTGTTTTCTGTTTTTTTTCTTTTTTTTTTGGATCTGCGCTCAGTCTCTGGATTACGAGTTGGTCAGTTTTTGTTTAATTCCAACGAGTTAAAGCGTTGATTTGAATTTAGAACGGATATATATTTTTTTCCATGTTCTATGGTTCGTCGTCCGACTTAGCGAATGATGCATCATGCTGGTAGCTGCTTGCTGGCGATTATGGTGTGACGATGATGCATTTGGAAACTCAGATTCGAAATGAAACTTGATTATTGTCATTCATAACATGAATGAGGCATGAGTTATGACACCTTGTTGGTTATGAGGGCATCGGTTGTTAGCGTAATCAGATAGTTTATAGACTTAACTGGCTGGAAGGGACTGAATCAACAAGTTCAATTAGGTTAGGTTAGGTTAAAGTGGCTGCGGATACAGAATTCACACACTTAGGCCAAAGGAATAGGCCCATTGTGATACCACATTAATCTAGGGAATTACTTCTAACTAGTCGAACCATTTTGAGCTTTTTATGAAGCGAAGAAGATATTTGATATCCTTGATAGCTAGTTCACTGAGATTATCATAAAAGTACTCTCCCAGATGAAGTTTGCGTCTTAGTGAAAGAGCAGGGCAATAGCAGAGAAGGTGAGAGATTGTTTCTTCTTCTTCCTCGTCCATACAGCTCCTGCAGAAGCCATTTGAGACTACAACAAGTCGTATTGCGTGTCTGCCTATAAGACAGTGTCCCGTAAGGACACCTATAAAGGAGCTAATATGAAATCTGCTTTGAGATAACAAGTCTTTAGAGCGCTTTAGGTCCAGTGACGGCCAAATGAATTTTGTGACTGCGCACGTTGGTAAAAAATTGTACCACCTAGAGTTTGTTATCGTTTCTTTTAGCAGAAGTTTATCGGTATAGCTATCGGTATACCTATCTTTTCCCTTTCAGGTGAGATGGGTATAACGGTTCCATTTTTAGCAAGTTCATCGGCTCTACAATTTCCTGTGATGTCTCTGTGGTCCGGCACCCAACAGAGGTGAATGTTAATTTGCTGCGCCATCTGCATGAGAGACGACCGACAATCGAGGGCCGTTTGAGAGTTGGTTGAGACACCGTCGAGAGATTAGCAGCCTGACTGTCAGAGAAGATGCGGATATCAGAAGTTGATATCACGTTTTCTCTTAGCCAGGAGAGAACCTCTTTGATCGCTTAAATTTCCGCTTGGAAGACGCTACAATAGGTGTGTTTTTTTGCACGCGTATATACGCATAAAATGCACAGTGCACAAAAAAACGACAATTTTTTTGTTTTAGTAATTTGGCATTACTAGTCAAATGCCAATTTGAAATTTCCCTCATGTGCTGAGCTGTGATTGGTCCAATGTTTCATCTGTCAAAAAACAAAAACTCGAGTTCAGGGGCGCATTCATATTTGTTGGTGATCGTTAGGCGCTAAACAATTTCTTGAACTTTTTAAAACTTGATCAAGTTGTTCATAGGATGCGCTTTCAAATACGACCCGAAAAAGCACAATAAATATGATGAATTAAGGATGAAAAATGAAGAGAATGTAACGAAGAATTAAAAAAATAATAATAAAAATCGTGCATGTACACCTTGAACGTTAAAACACCATGTAGTCCCAAAAAGAATTGAAATTGAAAAATAAAAATAATGTACAATCGATATAATCTTGATTTAATCAAATTTCGCTTGGCGCCCCTGAGATTAATCATTCAACTGCAGACCAGCCTTGTATCCTTGTATGTAAAATGGAATGAATTTCGAATGAATTTCGAAATGAAGTTTTGACATAATGTTGAAAATTGATCGCAAACTGTGAAAAATTATATGGAAGCACTGTTTTTATATCCGCTTATTTCTTAAGCGTGTATAATTATCGGCGCTTAGTAAGCGGATATAGACATTTGTTGTTGTTGCATTTTGCATGTAAATATTTTTTTAAGCGTATATACGCGTGCAAAAAAACATGCCTAATGATTAGGGAGGCGGAATGAGATGCTTAGATTAAGCTTTTCTGAGTACACACCACTACCAACTCCATCATTTGTCTTGGATCCATCTGTGTAAATATGAATGCTTTTGTCATCCAGGAGTTTTTTGTCTTCCCATTCATCTCTGGATGGAATGGATACCTGGAAGTTTTTACCAAATTGGGGTTTTGGAATGGTGTAGTCTATGTACTTTGGTATAGAACCGAAGAAGTTCAAAATGATGGAATGTCTCCCACATTATTGTTGGTCCATTGAGATGAGGCGTTGAGTCTTAAAGCTGTACTCGCTGCCACTTGTTTGCTGAAGATGTCGAGGGGTGTCAGCTGTCAGATGGAAGAGAGTGTCTAACGCTGCTGAGGGTGTGGTTCTCAATGCCCCGCTTATGCAGAGACATGCAGTGCGTAGGACTCTGCTGAGTTTGTCGCAATAAGTGACTTCCTCCGGTGCAGTCCACCATACTGCAACCCCGTACATGAGTATTGGTCGGATGACCGATGTATATAGCCAATAGGTTATGCGAGGTTGAAAACCCCATTTGCTTCCTATGGCTTTCTTGCAAGAGAAAAGAGCTACTGTAGCTTTCTTAACTCTGGCATCCGCAGTCACTTGGTCCTTGTACCGTGGGTTCGATCTTCCTTGTCGTCTTGAACCTGGAGGATGGGATGAGAAGACTTTCTTGGCTGGAGCGTTGTCGTCCATTCCCTCGATGTGGCCGAGCCAATGTAGTCGTCTTTTCTTGGCCTTCTGGACTACATCCACATCTTGGTATAGCTCATACAGTTCCGGTTGTATCTTCTTCTCCATTCGTCGAAAGTGCCCAGTATCAATTCCCCTTTTTTACTTATCGTCCAGCACTCGGCGCGCGCCGTAGAGTAGGATTGGTAGAATCAAAGTTTTGTATAGCAGACACTTTGTCTTTCGAGTGAGGAGGGTTGAACCCAGTTGTTAGGCCAAACCGAAGCAGCTGCGGTTCGCTAAGGTGATTCTTCTTCGGGTCTCCACTAAGGTGTCGTTTGTGGGATTGATATTTGTTCCAAGGTAGGTGAACTCCTCAACTACCTCGAAATTGCTGCTACCAACAGTGACATTTTGTCCTAGGCGGTGGACAGATGTTGCTTTGTTTGTTGATAACATTTACTTTGTTTTGTCCTCATTCACTTCAAGACCAACTAGTTTCGCCTGTTCTTCAATCGCTGTGAAGGCCACAAGCACAGCTCTCTTGGATCGACCGATGATGTCTATGTCGTCCGCATAGCCTAGGAGCTGTATGGACTTGTTGAAGATAGTGTTTTCCGTGCTCACACCTGCCTTGCGCACTATCTGCTCCAGGACTATCTTGAAGAAGTCACCCTGCGCAAGTTTGGAATAACTCGGATGAGCTGTTACCCATTTGCACACTGCACTGCGTATTGTTTAGCGTCATGCGGCACAGCTGGATCAGTTTGTTCGGGATCCCGAATTCAGACATCGCCATCATAAGCACTTGGCGGTGGATGCTATCATAAGCAGCTTTAAAGTCGATGAAAAGATGGTGGGTTTCGACTTGAAATTCGTTGGTCTTTTCCAGGATCTGCCTCAGTGTGAATATTTGGTCTATCGTTGTTCTGCCTGGCCTAAAGCCACACTGGTACGTGCCGATTATTGTGTTGCAGAAAGGTTTAAGACGCTCACACAGTACGTTGCTCATTGTCATTATCATTAGTCATTAATTGGTGTTGATAATAGCTGCTAGGCAAGAAATGTAATTATTATCTTTAGTAATTAGGTTCAGTATTCATACTCAAAGGAACAGGCTTGTCTAATTCGTTATTTTAATTAGTTTTTTTTGTTTTGCTTGAATTTTAATTTAAGAACTAATTATTCCAATAGTTAAATTCATTCAAGTTTAACGTTATTTTAGACTAGTGCCGATAGGTTCAAAAATGGAAAAAAAAAAACGAAAAAAATCGCAGTAGAATAAAATAAATTAGAAATGGTAGGGGATGCGATGAAAATGAAAGGAAAAATAAATTACGGGCCATCCGAGTTCGGGAAGTGGGTGGGGGCGGGTATTAAGGGGAAAAAATGGTTTATCTTGATTTCCGGCAAAACTAGAGGTCCTATGGAAAAATGTTAAATGGCAAAGTTGTAGGTAACAAAGAGATCTATAACTTTTGTTCAGACAACTTTTTCACATAACCTCAAAATATATATGAAAAATTCAAAAAAAACAAGTTTTTGGTTTTTTATTTTTATCTTTTTCATAAAAAAAGATTTTTCTACGAAATTTGGTGAAAACTTCCCTTATTATATCTCAGATACACAGTAATTTATTTGGTTAAAAATATTTATTTTTTCCTCTTATATTGACATAATATCAAAAAAATACCTTAATTTTGAATCGAAAATTCACGTGTCAAAATTTCGCCTTTTCTTAAAAAGTCGGCATGCTATTTATTTGTTCAAACTTCTACTTTCTGATGGTGTAAAAAAATATATACATTACCATAGGAAATATTCTCAGAAAATGCCAAAAATTGAAAAAACTCAAATTCGATTTTTTTAATCATGATTTTTTTTTCTATACAGTATATACAGGGTGATTCACGAGCGTTGTGCCAAAAAGCTAGAGCGTGTAGGTTGAGTTGAGACAAGAAAAAAATCGTATGGGAGGGGGGGGGTCTATTACCCCCCGTTTAGCCGGGAGGGGCAATTTTCTGAAAAATTGACTTATTTTGTAAAATAAATTATAAAAAATCAACGGCTTCGCTTACAACACCGTGCAATACCTTTCTGAAAAGGCAAAAACTTCTTCTTTTACTTTGTTTTTAAAATAAATTGTTTTAACGAATAGTTTAAAATAAATAAATTTTCAAACTCAAAATTTTCAAAAAAAAAGCAAAAAAAATATTTTTGACGTAATTTTTTTCAAAATTTTATGTAATTAAGTACTAATTTTGTTTTAAAAATTCAATGTCTTTGTTAATTTTTAGTCGAAAACAGAAAACCAGATGCAAAAATTTCATTTCGTTTTTGAGAAATTAAAAAAAAAACCAAACACACTTTTTTCAAAAAAAAATCTTTATTTTTATTTTTACTTATCTGGACTTTTAGTTTAATTTATTAGTTTAATTTATAAATTTAATTTTTTGTAATTGGAGTTTTATAAGGACTCAATAAATTAGAAAAGTATTGGATTTTCCCTGGATTAACAATTTTGTTCACTGATAACGTCTGAAAACTGATCTGCAATTTTTTCTTACTATACCGTTGGCCGCGGCCACTCGCCGGCGAAGGGTTCTACCTGCTAGGGGCTTAAGATAATTAAACCGCAATTTTTCTTAAATGAAAAAAAAACAATTAACAACCTAAAGGTAATTAAAAAGCATCGCATATTTACTAAACAACCATTTACAATTAAAATACTAACTCATCAACACATAACAATAACAAACGCATTCGCTCGAGAAGAGTTAGCGGACAGGAACTTCTGCTACGGTTTAACTTGTTGTCGAGATTGGGAAGCCGAAAGACTCTACGCTGAAAGATATCCCAATAGATGGCGCCCAAGTCGTAGCATGTTTTCAAGAATCCGCCGACACGAGAGCACGGAGAGCTAGAAGTGAAAGGTCAATGGCAGACGTTATCAATGAACAAAATGATTAATCTAGGGAAAATCCAATACTTTTCTACTTTATTGAGTCCTCATAAAACTCCAATTACAAAAAATTAAATTTATAAATTAAACTAATAAATTAAACTAAAAGTCCAGATAGGTAAAAATAAAAATAAAGATTTTTTTTGAAAAAAGTGTGTTTGGTTTTTTTTTAATTTCTCAAAAACGAAAAGAAATTTTTGCATCTGGTTTTCTGTTTTCGACTAAAAATTAACAAAGACATTGAATTTTTAAAACAAAATTAGTACTTAATTACATAAAATTTTGAAAAAAATTACGTCAAAAATATTTTTTTTGCTTTTTTTTTGAAAATTTTGAGTTTGAAAATTTATTTATTTTAAACTATTCGTTAAAACAATTTATTTTAAAAACAAAGTAAAAGAAGAAGTTTTTGCCTTTTCAGAAAGGTATTGCACGGTGTTGTAAACGAAGCCGTTGATTTTTTATAATTTATTTTACAAAATAAGTCAATTTTTCAGAAAATTGCCTCTCCCGGCTAAACGGGGGGTAATAGACCCCCCCTCCCATACGATTTTTTTCTTGTCTCAACTCAACCTACACGCTCTAGCTTTTTGGCACAACGCTCGTGAATCACCCTGTATAAGTAGGATGACTACATTTAACAAACACAAAAACAACCTTAGTTAAAGCCAAACATATGGGCACTTACACTTTTTGAATTCAATTCAAAATCATTGCATTTTTATGAAAAGACTTAAGGTTAGACTTAGACTAAAAAAATGTAAAGTAACTAATTTTTATTCGGTCAAAGAATAACGTTATGAAAAGTAAAGTGTACGCCAAGAAAAGTCAAGCTAAGAAAAGTAACGAATTGAGAGCAATAGATTGGGGCTCGAAGCAACACCAAGGTGGCATTATGCCCAAATTTACAGAAAAGGAATTAATTCCGGAAGTTTTGCTTAAAACTATTTGTTGCAGCTGTGAAAGTGGATGTAACAGTTTAAAATGTGGCTGTCGAAAACATGGTTTAAAATGTACAAATCTATGCACGAATTGTCATGGTTCCGAAAATTGCTCAAATATGGAAGAAAAAACTTACGAGGAAGTAAATGAGGAAATTTTGGATGAAGAACCAATGCAGTCCGAAAATATCATTGGAGACGAGGAAGGTGGTGGTCTTGAAGATTTCGAAGATTAACTGCAGTTGGAAAGGTCTGTCACATCTTACGATGAAGAAATGCAATCAGAATCACTTTTTAACTTATATGTATGTATATTGTTATATGTAGAGGAAAGGAAAGGATTTGAGCAAGAACACTAGATTTTAGTTTTAATAAAGTTTTTGTTCAATTATAAAGATTTTAAATAATGTTTTGATTGTAATTTATTAATGTTAAATATAAAAAATATAGAAAAATAGGTAATTTAAATTGGATCTTCGATTTGACTTTCACTAGACTTTTACTTTTCTTAGTTTGACTTTTCTTGTCGTACACTTTACTTTTCATAACGTAATTCTTTGACCGAATAAAAATTAGTTACTTTACATTTTTTTAGTCTAAGTCTAACCTTAAGTCTTTTCATAAAAATGCAATGATTTTGAATTGAATTCAAAAAGTGTAAGTGCCCATATGTTTGGCCTTAACTAAGGTTGTTTTTGTGTTTGTTAAATGTAGTCATCCTACCTATATATAATGTATAGAAAAAAAAATCATGATTAAAAAAAAATCGAATTTGAGTTTTTTCAATTTTTGGCATTTTCTGAGAATATTTACTATGGTAATGTATATTTTTTTTACACCATCAGAAAGTAGAGGTTTGAACAAACAAATAACATGCCGATTTTTTAAGAAAAGGCGAAATTTTGACACGTGAATTTTCGATTCAAAATTAGGGTATTTTTTTGATATTATGTCAATATAAGAGGAAAAAATAAATATTTTTAACCAAATAAATTACTGTGTATCTGAGATATAATAAGGGAAGTTTTCACCAAATTTCGTAGAAAAATCTTTTTTTATGAAAAAGATAAAAATAAAAAACCAAAAACTTGGTTTTTTGAATTTTTCATATATATTTTGAGGTTATGTGAAAAAGTTGTCTGAACAAAAGTTATAGATCTCTTTGTTACCTACAACTTTGCCATTTAACATTTTTCCATAGGACCTCTAGTTTTGCCGGAAATCAAGATAAACCATTTTTTCCCCTTAATACCCGCCCCCACCCACTTCCCGAACTCGGATGGCCCGTAATTTATTTTTCCTTTCATTTTCATCGCATCCCCCACCATTTCTAATATGTTTTATTCTACTGCGATTTTTTTCGTTTTCAAAAATTATCTACCCTGGTCTATTTGGGGTAAAGTCTTCGTAGTCGTTACTAGCATTTAAAGGTTTATTTGTGTCTGTGACTAGTAAGGTACACCCACCCATAGCTTGTCTGAAATAACTACTACACAATGCGACGCCGTTGTTATTACCGGGGGAGCTTCGGTTTACAAGTTTTGTGACCAGGATATTTTTGTCAGATACATATACATAGTGTTAGGCTTCTCAAATCAAAAATATGAAGATTCATACTAAGAAGCAAGGATGGGGAGGATAAAGCATAGTATTGATTAAACGTTCGTGGGTGTTGTCCAAGACTTATTAATTTTTTTTTTTTTTATGTCCAACGTCTCCCTTGCACAATCAATTGCTGGTTTTGCCTGTATTCGCTTACCAATTCTGACTGATTGTTGACTAACATCCTAACCCTCTTGTTTAAAGTTCTACAACGACGGAGAGCCCTATACATGTTTCCGCTAGGTGCTCTTTATATTAGAAACGGTAAAAGCATTTACTTTTAAATTTTAACGAATGTTACTCTTATCTATTTGAGTGCTGAAACAGATTTTTCGTACACGGTATTTGACATACATAAATTTGTTTTTCCATTTCATTTAGATTTGCTTGATTTTCTCGCCAAACCGACAAACAGCATTTTATTGATTCGTTAATGCAAGCGCGCAGATGTTATCGTTAAAAAACATTAAATTTATTGTTTGTAATAAAACAACAATTTCGATTTAAAATAAGGTTTTGTTCGATGTTGTTGTGCATGGTTTATCAGCAAAGCAAGCCTTTTTTAGCGTTAGCGAAATCTAGATTCTAATTGTTGGTGTTTGACTAGAACTCTGTTCTCCATGAAAGTGTCTATAAGTTTGACAGTTGAATTTGAGTAAAAAATCTTTATCCTGGCTACTTTCTTGACCTATTTTATTCCAATCTTCGTATAATCTTCTCCTATCATTTGTAGCAAAACAGAAACATCCTTTATTTTTCTTTTTCAATGTTTATAAAGGGTTGCAATAACTTTAAGTTGCAATAAAACGACGATGACATGATTTTGTATTTATTCGAAAGATAATCTTGTGGCACTACATTTTAAATATGATTTCTGGCATATGACTGCCACGGCTGGCTCGGATGTAGTCCAATCTGGACGTCCAATTTTCGATGACTTTTTCCAACATTTGTGGGCGTATAGCGGCAATAACACGGCGAATGTTGTCTTCCAACTGGTCAAGCGTTTGTGGCTTATCCGCATAGACCAATGACTTATTCACACTGAGGCAGATCCTGGAAAAGACAAACGAATTTCAAGTCGAAACCCACCATCTTTTCATCGACTTTAAAGCTGCTTATGATAGCATCCACCGCCAAGAGCTTATGATGGCGATGTCTGAATTCGGGATCCCGAACAAACTGATCCAGCTGTGCCGCATGACGCTAAACAATACGCAGTGCAGTGTGCAAATGGGTAACAGCTCTCCCGAGTTATTCCAAACATGCGCAAGGTGTAGACAAGGAGATGCGCTGTGATGTGATTTCTTCAACATAGTCCTGGAGCAGATACTGCGCAAGGCAGGTGTGGGACGGAAAACACTATCTTCAACAAGTCCACCCAGCTGCTAGGCTATGCGGACGACAAAGACATCATCGGTCGATCCAAGAGAGCTGTGCTTGAGGCCTTCACAGCGATTTAAGAACAAGCAAAACTCGTTGGTCTTGAAGTGAATGAGGATAAAACAAAGTACATGCTATCAGCAAACAAAGCAACATCTGTCGACCGCCTAGGACAAAACGTCACTGTTGGTAGCAGCAATTTCGAGGTAATTAAGGAGTTCACCTACCTTGGAGCAAACATCAATCCCACAAACGACACCTTAGTGGAGATCCGAATAAGAATCACCCTAGCGAACGGCTGCTGCTTCGGTTTGGCCAAACAACTGGGTTCAAAACTCCTCACTCGAAAGACAAAGTGTCTGCAATACAAAACTTTGATTTTACCAGTCCTACTCTACGGCGACGGATTTTCGGTCCCGTATGCGACGATGGCGAATGGAGAAGAAGATACAACCGAGAACTGTATGAGCTGTACCAAGATGTGGATGTAATCCAGAAGGCCAAGAAAAGACGACTACATTGGCTCGGACACATCGAGCGAATGGACGACAACGCTCCAGCCAAGAATCCCAGCCCCCAGGTTCGAGACGACAGTATCTCAGGCTAAGATCCTTCATGGATTGTGAGCCGGATAAGTAAAGTAAGTAAGTAAGTCTCCAGAAAATGTAACACACAAGGTTCAATGCGAACTTCTAATTTCCAAGTTTCCATTTTTTTTTTATTTCATTTCCCTCGAATAAAAGGGAACAAGAATTTTCCATATGCCACCTTAATAAGAACGGACAAAAATAAAACAACAACTTGAAGAGAAACCACAAGAGACAAAATTCAGATTCATAAGAATGCGTTTAAAAACAACTTTCACTTGTTGCTTTGCCTCAAACCAACCTCAACCCACAAGCAGAGGCACCCAGCAGCGCACAGACCAATACAAACCACAGACTTTAATGACATTTTTTTTTGTTTTTTTTTTTTTAAGTAAGTTCAATGTCCATTTTATTGCACTCTGTTTTTAAGGATTAATTGTGTCGTGTAAACGAAAAACAAGAAATTAATGAACCATTAAGTTAATCACGATTTTGACTTGACAGAATGTAATGCCTGTATTTTGACTTTTCAGCAACAACAAAGGAAGTCAATTTTGTTGAGATAAAGTGAATTCATTGTGGGTGCAATACAGTTTTTTAGTGACTGGAAGGCTTCAGGTTTGAAATATAAAATCGGAGAAGATGGGTTGGTAAAACGCATGTACGTAACATCAATCCAGTGCGGGAGAATGGGTGAAAGTCTATACTGGGCAATAAAAAGGCATGATACCAGACCAGACCTAACAATAGACGCTAGACAGGCGAACGAAACTTAGGAAAACTACAAAAATTATTTGTCCAAGTGTCATTTATAAACGGGTAGCCAGATGCATTAAAATAAGCGAGCCTAATAGTTTCGTGTCTTCTTTTAAAATTACAGTCTCAAGTAACATTTTTGATTCGATTATAAATTTTTCTTGGCCTCCGCACACTCTTGTTAAGGAATTCGTCACCACTGGTCGAAAGAACTCAGTCCGTAATTCTAATATTCCAAAAAACAGCACAGGCTCTCCTTCTACTACCAAAACGTAAGAGGACTTCGTAGTAAGACAACTACAATTTTTAAAAATTCTCAAACATTTTCTTATGATCTTTTTGCGTTTACTGAAACGTGGCTGAACGCCACAATATTGGACGCTGAACTCTTTGATAAAGATATCATAGTTTATCGAAGAGATCGTCATGAAAATGTGTTGAGTACAGTTGGAGGGGGAGTCCTTATTGCTGTTCGAAATAGTTTCTGCTCTTCCCAAATTATTATTCCTGGCGTTGATAACTTAGAATTAATATGCATCAAATTAAATTTGCAAATGAAAGATGTCTATATTTTGAATGTGTATATTCCACCGAAAAGTCCTATTTCCGTCTTTATTGAACTTTCCTCGATTCTTGACTATGTCATTAGCTTGGCAGGAGTTTATAGTGAGATAATCTTGCTAGGTGATTTTAATCTTCCCAACATTAATTGGGAACCTTCTGTTGATGATTCGCACTTTGAAGCTTCCTCTAGCTCTTCCCAATTAGAGCTCCAAATGTTAAATAACATAATCTCCGCTGACCTGCAACAAGTAACCTCTATTCAAAATTCAATTAATCGGACACTTGATCTGGTATTCTCATCTAATGCGGCCTCTACAGTAGTGGTTAAGTCCGCATCTGCAATATCTAATATTGAAGATTATCATCCCCCTTTGGATATTTTTCTTGACTTGAGTGGTCACTTACTAGAAAATAGTAACTCTCATGACTGCTCGTATAAATATGACTTTCGCAGAGCTAATTTTCAACAGCTTTCGGATAATTTAACATCTTACGGTATTGATAACTTACCACTTTCCAATAACATCGACGAAATCATCTCTAGCTTCTATTCTGTACTGATGAGATGCATAAACGAAACTGTGCCAAGGAAAAGAATCATCCAAACTAAGACCTTCTGTCATCCTTGGTACACAAAAGAATTAAAAAACCTCCGTAATAAAAGAAATAGGGCGTGGAAAAATTATATTAGATCTACACTAGCGAACCACGCGGTTTATATATCTCTTTTCGAAGAGTTCAAAAGACTCGTACATTCTTTATAATGATTATATCGTTACTATGGGTGATTCCTTGAAGCAAGACGCTAAACATTTCTGGAATTTTGTAAACTCCAAAAGAAAATGCAATGTTTACCCAGTTAATTTTACTTACAACAATTTAATTTTGAGCTCTACTATTGAGATCTGTGATGCATTTGCCAATAATTTCAGTCAATCCTTCATAGATTCTCCCATAGATGTGGATGTTGATTTTTTCAATTATTTGAAAAATTTCAAACAAGTCACATTTAATAATGTTCCGATTGAGGTTAACCAAGTCCTAAATTTTTTGTACCTTCTCAAAGAAGATTATTCTTCTGGTCCTGACGGTATTCCACCTATTTTATTGAAAAAATGCAAAACACTTTTAGCTAAGCCTCTTAGTAAAATATTCGAACTATCATTGCAACTCGGAAAATTTCCATGCTTTTGGAAGATTGCTTACATCACGCCTGTCTTTAAAAAAGGAGATAAGTCGCATATTGTATTGCTAAGCTGTTCGAACAAGTTGTATGTGACAGTTTATCCTTTTACTGAAAAAATATCATATGCAGTGAGCAACATGGCTTTATGCAAGGAAGATCAACTGTCACAAACCTTCTTTCGTTTACGCATAAATGTTTGAACAGCTTGGAAAATGGACAGGAAATTGACTGTGTATACACTGATTTCTCAAAAGCTTTTGATCAACTATCTCATTCAATTATCAAGTTAAAATTAAATTCATTAGGCTTTCCTAATGGGCTTGTTTCATGGATTTCTTCTTACCTTGAAAATAGAACTTATCAAGTTAAGTTTAGAGAAATGTTTTCGAAACTTTTGTTGCAAAATCGGGTGTTCCACAGGGTAGTCAATTAGGACCTCTTCTATTTATTTTATCTATTAATGATGCTCCTTTTTGTGTAAGAAGTAGTGAAATTCTTATTTTTGCAGATGACATGAAGATCTTCAAGAAAATTACAACTAACAATGATCGCATTCTTCTGCAAAATGATATAAATAATTTTTCTGTATGGTGTAATAAAAACAGTTTAAATCTTAACCCGTCTAAATGGCAAACAATGACATTCTCTAACAAACGAGCAACTTCGACTTATGAGTATTTTATATCTCAGCAAATTCTATCTCGTGTTTTTAAAGTAAGGGACCTTGGAGTTCTTTTTACACCAAATCTTGATTTTACTGAGCACATTAACAACATTAGCTGCGTTTTATTATCACCATGATCTAATCCGGATCAGATCATGATAATAAAACAGCTTTGGATCATCAATTTACTTATTACGTCACGTTTGGCAGCAGTTTGAAATTTATTCATTCTGTCATTACATCGGAGTTGCCCTACGATAATTTTGTTGAACGATTATTCTGTTGTTTTTTAATGGAAAAAAGCTTTTGCTATGTAATTGAAAAATATCTCATTCCCGGATAATAAATGTGTGAAAGTGGCAGCACAGTTTTAATTGAAAATATACGCCAACATTTCAACTTGTGTGCGGAAGAAGAACTAATATTTGGATCACAAAAATTGATCCAAGTAAAAAGTAGGATTTCGATTTGTTGTTGTTTCACATATAAATCAATGATCTGATCTGGATCATTGTGATAATAAAACGCAGCTATTGTTAATAAAGCTTATTCTATGCTTGGGTTCATTAAGCGTTGGTCCAAAGAATTTCTTGATCCTAATGTGACCCTTTCTCTTTATAATTGCCTAGTTCGTCCTCACCTTGAACATGCTTCGCAGATTTGGACTCCATTTTATGAGGTTCATATTGACAGGTTAGAATCGGTGCAGCGTAATTTTACTCGTTTCGCATTAAAAGGTATTCAATGGCATGATCCTCAAAATATTCCATCTTATGAGGATCGAGTATCGCTCCTCGAAATGCAAACGTTGTCTCAAAGAAGGACTAACAATGATATTGTTTTCCTTCATCAACTTATTACTGGCGTTACAGATGCACCAGACCTTCTCAGTGCTATACTTTTTAACTATCGGGGAGGAGGCTATCCCCTTCGTAGCATTGATCTTCTCAATGTCCCAAGACATAGGACCAATTATGGAATGCACGAACCCTTGACACGGATGAGTAGGCTTTTGAATTGTAATTCAGATCTCATTGACCTGCACTTTAATAAAAATAAACTTAAGACTATACTTAAAACCAGTGTGGTACGCCAATAAATGTTTTTTGTTTGTCTAGTTTTGTATTAGTTTTATTTATTTGTATCAGTATATTGTATATGTAATGTTTTTTGCGAACTTGACACTTATTTACTTTTTACTTTGTTTTTTTGATGTTTTTTTTTCTCAAATTTTTGACTTTAAAATTTTTGTTTTCTATAATTTTGTACTTTTTGTAAAATTTTAATTTAAAATTTTTGTTTTTTTTTTGTTTTTCCTTTTTGACCCTGCTTGCATTAATATTAATAAATTAATAATAAAATTAATATTTCATCCTAATATTCGTATCGCCATAACTTTATTTATTCTTTTTGTAATATTAAAAAATTTCTAATTAAGGGCCGATACGGCTAGCAACCGTAATTGCCGTCGTACTCGATGAAAATGGACCCCAGCGCGTGCGGTATCTGGGGGGGAAAGAGGCTTGGGAATTATTAAAAAAAAAAAAAGCTTAAACGGAATAGAAAATTTAACTAGGAACTCTATGAGAGGCTACCTCAGAAGCCAAGATACATAAAGGTTCAAGCGTCCAGGGTTACAATATAAACCTATGGTACCACAAAAATTGACAGAATCATTCACTTGATCGGAGAAAAAAAAAGTTTAATCTGAAAATGATAAGTATGTTCGTGATTGTATTCGTCCTCGTAAGCAATGATGTAATTAGCTTTCATTTATTTATAAACAACTGACTCATTTTTGTCAATAAATGAGTTGTTAATAATTTACAATCACAAGCGAAGCTTAATGTCATGAGAAATTCTAAAGACGGAATTTTCAATCGTAATGGAAAAAGTTTAACGGAATTTTTTGAAACATTTGGACTAGTTGTACTAAATGGATCCTCGAAAAGTGATTCAAACGGCGAACTCACCTTCGTAAGTGGTCAAGGTGAATCGGTCATTGATTTTGCGGCTATATCTAGCAACTGGTTAACCAATTTGGAAGACTTTGAGGCAGCATCCGCCAATTTTTCAGGACATTTTCCCATCGTTACGAAAACAAAATTTCCGCATTTAGTTCCAAGATCTATAAATCCGGTCAACTTTGTTAAACTTAAATGGTCAGATAAAAATGCACCTCTTTTCAAACGACTTTTGACACGTAATTTAAATTCCCTGCTCCCGCAATCTGTACACTCGATTGAGGAAACTTGCGAAAGAATTCAACAAGTCGTTAAATCATCTGCTCCTTTTGCTGTCAATAATACGCATACATTTATATCTAAGAATAAATGGTATGACAAAGATTGCGAAAATATTCGTAAACTTTCTTCTGTTTATCTTAAGCTCTTTAGATCGTCGAATTCGCAATTTTTTAAAACCATGTATCTTAAAATAAATGCTGAATATAAAAAGATTTGTACAGATAAAAGAAAGCTTACCTAAAAAATCTGGCCAATCAGTTAGAAAACTGCTCTGACTCCAAATCTTTTTGGAATATTGTGCGTGAACAAGGTATGAAGTACTCATTGGAAGCTGAAACGCTAGCAGCACATTTTAAAACTCTGCTTTCAGCGGACAAAGACCTTTGATTACGCGCTACCTAACTTCGCAGTTAACGAACTCGATGTGGATATATCACTCTCTGAGTTGGAAGCATCGCTTCAAAAAATGAAAAATAATAAAGCGCCGGGCTCAGATGGTATACCGATAGAATTTTTCAAAAACAGCTATTTTGAATTTAAAAATTACATCGTTTCTTTCTTCAATAAATTATACGCAGATGCTGCTGTCCCAAGTAGTTTCAACAAATCGTTTATTTTTGCGATTTACAAGAAAGGTGATGCGAATATTGCGGAGAACTATAGGGGAATTTCTATTTTAAACTCAATTAGGAAAATTTTTGCGACTATTTTATACGAAAGGCTTAAGAAATGGATTGATTACAACAATGGTCTAAGTATCTTCCAAGCTGGTTTTCGCCCAGGTTACTCAACCATGGACCATATCTTTGCTATTACTAGCATTGCTCAGCATCATATCCACATCAAAAAGAAGAAGCTTTACACTTGTTTTGTTGATTTTAAATCAGCATTTAACAAAGTCAAAAGACAAGCACTTATTTATAAACTTTCATGTATGGGTCTATCGCATAAGTTTCTCTCAACATATGCAAGTTTGTTAGCGTCGTCAAATGCAAGGGTATGGGATTGTTTTCAGTTTTCAAATGAATTTGAAACAACCGCTGTTGTTCCTCAGGGATGTATCCTTAGTCCATTAATGTTTTCTTTATTTATTGATGATATATGTGAGCTTCTTCCTGGTGGAGTTCTTTTTGCCAATACTGTTATTAAAGTACTTTTATACGCGGATGACTTGACGATTTTTGCGGACAATCCTTTTACGCTACAATTACAATTAAATCGACTTTCTTTGTTTTGTGAGACTTGGGGTTTAGAAATAAATGTCCAAAAGACTAAAATTCTCATTTTTGAATCAAGACAGACGCGTAGACGTCCTGAAGAAAATTGGTTTCTCAATAATATGCGGATTGAGGTTATACAAGAATTCAAGTATTTGGGTGTATTATTAACCCACAATTTGAATTTTGTCAAGCATTCCAAAAGAAAAAGTGTTGAAGCCAAACTGGCAAAATATAAAGAATTTAATGCAACGGTTAATTCTTGTTTGACTTATGGTCTTCAAGTGTTCTGATACTTAAATCTTGAAGCTTTTGAAAACGTTCAAAGACACTTCTTTAAGCGGTTCTTTCGTTTGCCAAATTCTACTCCGAATTATGCTATTTATGTTGAGTCAGGAATAACACCTATCTATATAAAAAAATCTGAAGGCTAGCGCGGACTTCATTGTTAGAGTGATGAAAAAAGTGATGTGTCTTCACAAAAAAATTAAAAAAAAACTTGCAGACAAATGCCTCTCCTTGCAAAGAGTGGAACCAACTCGCTCTTTCCCAAGACTATTGTTTTAATTTAACAGAGAATAACGTGGAAGAATGGCAGACTCAGTTCGCAGTTCTAATCGCAAAACTTGACCATGCTATGTTCTTAGAAAATCTTACCAAAGCTTATTCATCGGTTTCGAGAAATATATATAGACATCTAAATCACCAATTGAACTCAAGCATCAATTATTACTTTCGAAGTGAATTTTCAGCCTTCCAAATAAGCATAATTTTCAAAGCTAGAGTTGAGATTTTAAATTTAAATTTTATACCTCATCGGGAAGATTTGCCGCAGCTTTGTGAGCTTTGTAATAGAAGAGAGAACGAAGATATATGTCACTTCCTAGCGGTTTGCCCTATATGACAAGAAATTCAGCGATTATACTTTTTGAAAAGCTCTATCACAATGAATAGACTTTATGAAATATTGAATGGAAGTTTGGGTTGGCTCAATCTATATGAATTTTGTCGTGATGCTCTAAGCTACCGTAACAGTTTTTTGTAATATTTCTTATTTCATGTTGCAAATCATACAAAATTGATCTTTTGTGTTTCAAATCACATTAAAAATGATGAATGATTTCATGCTCTTATCCTTTTGTTTTTAAGTCTATTTTTTTTTCTTTTTTATGGAGTTTCAAAATATCAAAATAAAAAAAAAGTTGTATTTTTTTGTGTTTCAAATCAAGTTAAAACTTATTAAACTTCTATAAACATTTTGTTAAACCTTAATACTGTTTAAAAATCGTGTTTACTATTTTGCATTCTTAAATTTATTATTATATGTATATGAAATGTCATTTCAGGCAGACGGCAGTTATTGCCAAGTCCTTATTCTTACGTAAAAAAATTTTAAAACAACATATACGATGAAAAAAAAATAAAGAATTTATCTATCTATCTAAATGACTTATGAGATGAACTCTCCACTTCTCAAAGGCTGGGGATTCCTCTCTTCAGACAGTAGAATTTTGACACCTTAACAAAGATGAAAACCTACTCAACAGGGGTTTTGTTTCTGAAAAATGCAAACATTTAAATATGTAATTGTAAATGAATATCTTCATACATGTTATATATATAGGGTGTCTCAGTAAGAGCGCATTTTTTAAAATTGTAATATTTTTTATTTCATGCAAGTGGCAACTCTGAAATTTGACAGATCTCACCTCTTTTTCATTGAATTTCTATCTAGCTAGTACCCGCGACCTGGCAATCGATTGTAGTGCCATCTTGAGTTCTGGCGCAGTGCTACATAATTTGTTTTACATAAGTTTTGTATTGAGATTTTTTTTTCGGTTTTGATCTGGCACAAAAAATCGAAAAACCCATTCTTGATTGTACTAGGTGGTTTCATATACAATGCTCTTTTTATTCCGATTATTAAAAATGGAGCGCTTTTTGAAGGAACAACACGATATAATTGTGAAAACTCATTTCAAAAACTTCGCCAAGATTTGCCAGATAATTTATTCCATACTGAATCGGAACATGTCTTCTTTACAATACAATAAAAATAAAATATCACAACTGTGTCATAAAATAGGTACTTGTCTTTATTGTAAAATAAAAAAGTGTACTCTTACTGAGACACCCTACATTATTTACATGAATTTGAAAAAAAAAGAAGCTAAGCCATTTATCAATCACATGCAAGTTATACAAACTGAGTGGAGAGAACAGATAACGATGTGTTGTTTTGTTTTTTCCTTTTCTGCTGCTGTACTCATTATCCAACCCCTTTAACAACAACTGACAAAAGATAAAACAGACAACTTTAACATGCTATTTTCATTTCGTTTAATGATTTCTTCTTTGTTTAATCATGTAATCAAGCTATCAATATTGCAAACAATTATTGTGTGTATGTGCAAGTAAATAATAACACTGCAGGATAATTAAAATGGGACACACAGAAATTGAACGAGTCTATTCCAATAAAATAATGAAAAATTTAACAGAAAAAATGTCAAAGGGGTGTAGTTGCAAATTGCAATCGCACTAGAGTTTTGTTGTCTATTTTTCGACGAAAAGGGTAAAATATCAATATTCGGTTAAATTCCTGGGAAACTTCAACTGTCGATAAATACTTCAGAACCTTCTGAATTTCCAGTTAAGGTTTTAAATTATTCAAATATTGACAATCCATGTCGAAAGCTAACGATATTATCCCCTTCGTTTCAATTTGTAATGCGCAAGTGGCCTCTTTCATAGCTTGAATACGGAGTTGTGGGTTGTGGTGTGGCCATCTACAATCCAAACTTATATTTATTCTAAGAATTTCGAATTTCCAAGAAATTAAGATTGGTGGAATATTTTTTAAATACGTAGAGCCCCTTGCAGAATAAATAATAAAGATTGTTTGTTTTATGAACCTTCAATATAACGGGTGTTTTTTTCGAGGTATAGAACTTTAATTTGACGTTACTTTTCAAGACGGTGACCGATTTAACAGCTGTCAAGTGATTTATTCTCAGTTTGGTTTGGCAATTCATCATGAATAGACTCACGCCTGAACAACGCTTGCAAATTGTGCAATTTTATTTCGAAAATAATGGTTCTGTGCGGAATACGTGTCGCGCACTACGTTCATTTTATCGTCGACAAAATCGTCCATCAGAGCAGTTAATTCGATTAACCATGGAACGTTTTCGCACCACGTTTACTCTAATTGATAACTCGCATCCCCAGAGACGCCGTACGGTGCGTACAGAAGAAGCTATTGCTACTGTAGAGCGTAGCATTGAGGAAGACCCGAATGAGTCCGAATGAGAGGTATAGAGCCATGATTACTAACTTTTTCATTCCTGGATTGAACAATCATGATGTCCAGGAGCTGTGGTTCCAACAAGGCGGCGCAACATGTCACACAGTTCGTGCCACAATCGATTTATAGAAAGACACGTTTGGTGACCTGTGAATTGGCCTCCAAGATCTTGTGATTTAACACCGCTAGACTATATTCTGTGGGGTTATGTTAAGTCACTTTCACCTATCACTTTCCCATGGGTGTTTAAAGATTTGGTTGTGTAAATATGACTGGATATAACGAAGGCAATAAAAAACATTGACATTAATATTCTATGTTCAAAATTTAACTCAAAAACCCTGAACTTTGCTAACAGTATCGCTTTTCCCTCTTTCCAGTTGAAATTATATCACACCGTAATCGAAGATGTAATTTCAAGCGTTCGCGATGCCTTCTTGGACGAGGGCGTAGACGAGCAAGTCCTGCAAGAAATGAAACAAATATGGCGTACAAAACTATTGGCTAGCAAAGCGGTCGAATTGAATCCCGAGCCTCCAGAGCCCCAACCACCACCGATTATTGCAAATAATCCAAAGGTAAGCAAGGTGTGTGTTCGTTCTCAATTCTTTAACTTTTTTTCCTGTTGAACCTATAATACCGTGTTTATTCCCTTTTTTCATGTTTCACAATGTTTGATGTCTCTTAATACGTCTCTGCTTGTGCGCTTTGTTTTTTGAAAAAAAAATTCTAATAATCAACTTAAACTATTGCTTGCTTTCGAAAAAAAACTGCCACAAACCAAATTTACTATCGACTCATCAAAAAATTCTGAACTTCTAACGCCACGGCCTCGTATTTCGCGCATTGCGCTACAATTTTTGCGGTTTGACTGACCTACCTTTATGCAGCCATCCAAGGTATGATTTTCTTTTGTTTTGTTTTCTTGAAATCTTCTAACAAAACTTAAACTTTATAAAAATTTGGTGCAGTTTGCTAATATTTGTATTTTTTTTTAACATTTAGGCCGCTGCTAATAAATCAAAGAAAGCCGCAGCAGCTGCAGCGGCCGCCGCTGCCGCAGCCGCTGCCGCTGCAGCAACAGCATCTCAAAACAATACAGCTGCTAATCAAAGTGTCGATGTTAAACCAAACCAAACAATAAACAATTCCTCGTCCATATCGGCGGTGAATGGAACAATTAAAACCGAACCAAACCAACCTCAGCTTCAGCAATTGCAACAGCAACAACATCAACAATTAATGCAACCACAAACTATGGTTCAACAGCAGCAAATGCAACAGCAGATAGTACAACAAAAACAGCAGCCAAATCAAAACAATCAACAACCTGTTTCGCAACAGCAGCAGCAACAACAGTCGTCGTCGGCGTCAGCTATACCAGCTGTCGCAGCATTAGATCCCAATAAAATCATGCCAGTCAATGTGAGTCCGCGAGAGTTGTAGGAATGTGCGAATGGAATGTAGAATACTGATGTTTTTTTCTTGCATCTCTTTTCAGATAACTTTACCTGCTCAACCCGGTACGATGAATACAGAATCACGTGTTCTGACAATTCACGTGCCAGCATCGGCACTGCAGGAGAATCAACTGACACAAATTCTAACGGCCAATTTGATATCGTCAATTATGTCGTTGCCAACAACCTTGGCTTCGTCTGTATTACAACAGCATGTAAATGCAGCTCTGCAGAATGCTGCTATGCAAAGTAAGTTCGCTTTAAAGTCTTGCACTTTATTGCTTCCTCATAAGTTATTTTGAAAATTTTGTGTTGTTTCGTTTTGACCTTAGCTATGAACAGATTTTTAGAAATTGCCTGTCCACCTGTATGTGGAGGGGAAAAAAAGAAACCTCGGGTCTCGATTCGCTCAGGAAAGAGTGTAGAAAACTCTTTAACAGAGCTAAATATACAAAACTGGTTTCTGACTGGGACTCATACAAAAAGTTCCAAAGTAAATAAAAAAAGGAACTAAGAATATCTAAACGATCGTCCTGGCGATCCTTTTGTGATAAAATAGAAGAAACCTCTGAAGCCTCTAGGCTACCCAAGGCGGGAAAATGCTCGCAAGTTAATCCTAAAGATCTGAGACCCTTACTCAGCTGGTCACCGAGCCCACCCGAATATCGGACATTGATGGCCAAGCTGAAAACACTCTTGACTTGTTCCTTACGTCTGACCCTGATAAATACACTATCAACGTATTAACGCCTCTAGGCAGATCAGACCATAGTATAGTATCTGCAAATTTTTCGTGTCAAACTAATCCAGTTAAAGAAAGAGCTCCGAAGAGAACCGTATGGCAATACGAGAAAGCCAACTGGGACGGTCTTAACAACTTTTCCCGGATCTTTTAACTGGTCACTATGCTTCCTCGATAGTGACGTAGACTCCAGCGCAGATATGATTACTAACATGATTATTTTGGGAATGAAAACTTTTGTCCCGAATAGGGTTAAAAGCATCAAACCCAAGGAAAAGTCATGGTTTGATTCAAGCTGTAAAGAGGTTATCAGGGAAAAAGAAGTAAAGTTCCGGTGTTATAGAGCCAACCCAACTGAGGAAAACCGGAACAAGTTTAATCAAGCCAGGAAGGCCTGCAATGCCCATATTCGACGGACAAAGTTTTTACATGACCAAAAATTAAGGCAAAAAATACTGCAATGTCCCAAAGGCAGTAAGAATTTTTGGTCATTTGTTAAAAATATGAAGAATTCCTCTTCTTCCTCGGTCCCAACGCTCGTTGACAATGACACTCCCATTGTTAGCTCTCTCGCGAAAGCTAACCTTTTTGCTAGGCAGTTCGCTTCCAACTCTTCGCTGCCAGAGAGTGTCATGACTCCGCCAGTTCTTTAGCGCGTCAATGATTCCATGGGACAAATCTTCTTCCGCACTCGGGCTGTGGCGAGAGTCCTAAAGGATCTCAACATACATAAATCCGCTGGCCCGGATTGTATCCCCGCTATTATTCTGAAGAGGTGTTCTTCCACGCTGGCAAAACCCTTGCATAAGCTTTTCCATCTATCCTATTCTTCTGGGCTCGTTCAGAGCAGTTGGAAAACAGCATTTGTCCAGCCAATCCCCAAAAAAAAAGCGAATCTTCGTCTCCCTCCAATTATCGACCGATTGCACTTACGTCCCTTCTTTCTAAGGTCATGGAAACGTTGATAAACTATCAGCTCAAGAAATATCTCGAAGACCGAAAGCTTTTTAATGACCGGCAATACGGCATTTGATAGTCTGGCATCTTGCTCTTTTATCGAAAATGCGTGCTTTCGGTATTGATGAATCCCTACTTCGTTGGATTAGAAACTTTCTTTCGAACCGTTCAATACAAGTTGTATTGGACGGATTCAAGTCTGAAACCCACAATATAAATGCTGGTGTGCCCCAGGGCTCCGTTTTGTCTCCGACCCTCTTCCTCATTTTCATTAATGATCTCTTGTCTGTTACTTCTAGTCCAATAAATTGTTTCGCTGACGATAGTACCCTTAGCTTTTCATATTCGTTTCCAGACTCACATCCTTCCTCTTCGGATGTGGAACTGCAACGGCAAAATATGATAAGCTCATTTAACTCTGACTTAAACAGCATTGTACAATGGGGAATAAGAAACCGCGTAGAGTTTAATGCTTCGAAAACTCAATGCTGTCTTGTATCGTCGAAGCGAGATATACCCCCCTTGCCACTGTCCATGAGTGGCACTTGCATCAATGAGACCGAACATCTCGAGATTCTCGGTATGTGCATCACTGACCACCTCTTGTGGAACGAGCACATTTGCGATATCGCCAAAAATGCCGCAAGATGTTTAGGTTTCTTAAGGCGATGCAAGAAATTTGTTTCCCCTTCTGATCTGGCAACCATCTACCAAACCTACATATGTCCTAAGCTTGAGTACAATTCTCACGTCTGGGCTGGTGCTCCAGTGACGAACTCAAGTCTTCTGGACAGTATCCAAAAAAGAGCATTCAAAATGATTGGTGACAATACCATCGTTGAGTCATTTACATCTCTAGAACATCGGCGTAATGTCTCATGTCTCACCCTGTTTTACCGATGCTTCAACGGTATATGCTCTAGTGAAATAGCCAGTTGCATTCCTCCCTTTAAGACATTCAACCGTAATACCCGCGGCTCCAGGAATGCCCATCAGTTCACCCTTGAGCCCAACTTCGGACGTACTGTCAAGTACAGAGAAGCGTTCTTTAGCCGTACTACGCGAATGTGGAACTCTCTTCCACACTCTGCCTTCCCCAGTCATTGTAATATTGAAGAATTCAAAACCAATGTTCACCGACACCTCCTTTTACATCCTCTATCCTTTCCCTAATGCTCGCACTGTGCTCTTGGCATATAAAGGGTAATGAAAAAAATCCCTTGAGTGCGCGTTGATTATAAAAAAAAAATATATATATATAATTAATCTTCTACGTTTCATAAGGAACTCTAATTGGTTTCAATGAGCTTTCGAAGAAAGCCTATTTAGATTCATGTGGTATCACAATGGGCCTTCGATTGGCCTTTTACCATCAATGACAGCCACTTTAACCTAACCTAACATTCGTTCTGATTTAAATCCTTCGTTCCAGAAAGCTTCTCAACAGCCAAACAATTAGATGGTGCTCTTGATACGTCCGATGAGGATGAGTCTGAAGAAAGTGATGACAACATGGACAATGACGACGACGATGACCTGGACAAAGAAGAAGACGAAGATGGCGAAAACGACGGTGGACCCGAGGAGGAACCCCTCAATAGCGAGGACGATGTTACAGATGAAGATGCCAGTGACTTATTCGACACGGACAATGTTATTGTTTGTCAATATGACAAGGTGAAAACTTAATAGTCGAAGCATTGTAACCAGCCGTACTAATGAATTGAATTCTATTTCAGATCACAAGATCAAGAAACAAGTGGAAATTCTATCTCAAAGATGGCATCATGAACATTGGTGGGAAGGATTACGTATTCCAAAAATCCAATGGCGATGCCGAGTGGTAAAACAAGGAGCAGTCATTTATTATTATCGTTTCTCTTCTTTTAGACAATTCATTCGTTATAAAAATGTGTTCTTTTTGCTCTTTAAAAAAATATACATTGTTGTTATTTTATTTTCCCAAGTTCGCAGATCGTGTGGTTGTATGAATTCCACATTCAAACCACAGCATATTATGCCAAATTTTTGTAAAAATGTGGATTTTCATAAGCATGAAACGCGAGTTCTGGAAAAAAATCGATTTAAAAATTACACAATTTTGGACTGTGAAAAACAAAGAAAAACCGACATAAATTATGGTTACTTAAGTGGTCAGACAATTTAACAAATATAAATATATATATATATACGTGTATGTAATGTGCTATTATGTGGACAAAAATATAAGTAAACAGACGCGAAAATCATACTATGATATTAAAATATTTTTAAAAAATAATAAAAGTTATCGATATAAGAAAAAACAAAAGTCGATTGTTTTCATTTGCATGTCAAGTAATCGTCTCATCGATAACATCAACAGCGGTTTACTAAAAGAAACTACTGATAATCGATTATTTATTTTTGCACGTTCCTAGAAACACGAGCAAAAGAACACAATCAGCATTCCAGTTAGGAGTTGGTTACCGCCATATTTTTGTAGTAAGAGTTTAATTTTCTATGTGTGGGTGACAAGGGAGCACCATACTAGAATCGCAGTCAGTGCTGGGGATTTGGAAAGACCACTTCTGTAGACTGTATAACGTCGACGACGAACAAAACCCCGCCCGCCGTCAGATAGGAGCCTTTTATCGTACACGATGACAGACAACAATTCCCTGAACATGACCTAGAAGAAGTGAAAACGGCAATATCACGGCTGAAATCCAACAAAGCCGCTGGAGCAGATGGTCTAGATGCTGTTCAAAGCATCGACCTCCTCACTCTCTAACAAGCCATCCGACCGACGTGAAAGCTGATCTCGCAGTCGACAGTAATTCCGACATGGAAACTGAAGACCCTACTCTAGGCATCACTGTAAGCGAGGAAGTCCTACTTTATTCCTTCTCAGACGATGAAAACGCCGATAAGACAGTGGTCGAGTTTAATCTGGCTAAAAGTAGCAGTGCTGCGATTAGTTCAGAAGTTCAGATTAATCTTCATTACGCCATTATTGCCTCTTTAAACCTTTTTCTTCGGCTGCATAAAACCAGAGAGGACATCGTTCTCAAACAGGAGTCGTGGGTCTCAAAATCCAAAACAATCGTCAGTCTGAAATCTGAATGAATGGGTTCAGCGTCATTTTCAATATGGGAACTTGTTTATGGAAGAAACACATTGATAATTTTGTTGATCGAATAAAAAGATTGTGTTTGTAGAATATTTGGTTTTAGAAAAAAGAAACAAATATGATATGCGGGCCATTTCATGTTGGCCCCGGGCCACGGGCCAAAATAAAAAACTAAGGGCCAAATGGCCCGATCGGGTACATTTTGGCAACGCTGCACACAGGTAAATTTTCCAAAAAAGCTGGCCAAAATTATTTTTTGGGTTTTTTGTTTTATTATTGCATGGAAATATAAAAAAAAGTTTATTTTCATAAGAAACAACAATTTTCAACCTAATATACAACCAAATGCACCAAACTCCATGTACAAAGGATGAAAATGGGTGTTTTAAAGTTTAGTATTTTCTCAGATAAAAAGACATAGCATTTCTATTTCATTGCACGTTTGTTCCTTTTTAGAAAAAAAAAAATAAGTAAATGAATAAATAAATAAATAAGTAAATAAATAATCAAATAAATAAAAAAGTAAATATATTAATAAATAAATATCTACATCTATATATATGTAAATGAATGTATGTATGTATAGTACCTATAGACTCATAAACTACACATTTGATCATTTAATAATCTTTGGAAAAGTTGTGCATAAACCCGGGATGGTTCCTGAGTTGGAAAAACTAATTTTTATTGAATTACGTGCGAGAAAAACGCAAATAAAAATTGTTATCGATAATTTTGTTGATTTATCGATATTTTCATTCGATATATTGACCATGGGTCCTGTAACTTAGGTGCATGAGAATGCATGCGTAATTACACGAACTAAAATACCACAAACACAGATTACACAAGCCACAGCCACAGACTAGATAAAGAGGGGAAACCCTTGATACAAGTACCAAAGGTAATATACTCCCGAAGATTGTCAAGTTCGAATTGTCCAATAAAATCCAAGATGGCGGATATAGAGCGAATTCTGGTGCGAAATTGATGCCACTTTAAAAATATTTTATGTTCACAAATTGATGAACAAAAATTCAAAACAACGAAATGGAAATATTGTTCAGTAAATTCATTTTTGCATTTAAAACTTAATTGCATCTTAATTCAGTGAATTTGATTTGTTTTGTTTATAGCGCCATACCGGTGGCCAGAGGTGACCCTAGCTCTAACAGAGAATATAAGTTTTATATATACCGTAACATGGGGTTACTTTGCTCCGTTTTTTGCACTATTTTTAGAAAACCTCTTAAAAATTGTAGACATTTTTTTATCTATTTGTTTTTTTTTTTAAATTCATTGATAAGACATGAAATAATGCATTTATTCTAAAAAAAAAAAACATTCAAATAACATTAAAAATATTTTGTTTTTTAAGTTGAAAAGTGTGGCAAAGTAGTCCAAGGAACGGGGTTACTTTGCTCCACCTGAAATTTTTAACTATACTGTCTGTATTTAAAGAGCTGGAGCAAAGTTAGTGCTGTATTTTAATAGCCCTGGATCAAAGCTTCAAATCTGTAAGAATCCGGTCAACACATCTTCGTCCACACACTTTACAACGTCTAGCAGCAGTCTTCTTGATGTATTTTTCGTAAGTCATCCTTTCAAAGCTTTGTACTTCAACCAACTTTCAGCTCCTTGTTTTTCGCACCATGATCTCATACTTTTAACTTTTGAATGTGAACCCTGCAAATTTGAGCACACTTATAGTTTTCGTGATTTCAAAAATGTAAATCGAAACCTATTAGAGATGGATCTTAGTTCGATCGAATGGTTTCGTGTTTACGCGATTTCTTCAGTTGATGAACAACTATCTTTCATCGAAAGTAACATTCGTCATCTTTTCGAGAGATGAGAAATAGAGTTACCTTAGAAGTACGTGAAGCGAAACGGTGTTTTTATGCTCCACTATTAGACCCTGGTCAAGCTAAACATAAACTTTGGAAAAATTTGAAACAAATAGGAATAGGAAAACAAAAGAGTAATAACCTCAACAACATAGATCCCAATGAGCTTAATAGAATTTTCACCACTTTGCCTACCCCAACTCCAATAGAGCAGCCAATTTCTACCCCGATGCACAGCATCCTTCATAGTCATAATTCCAACTCCACTAATAGTTTTAGTTTCGTGGCTGTTGATGAGACTGATGTCCTTAATAGTTGCATTTCAGTTAAATCCAATGCAGTTGGTTTTGATGAAATTCATCCTGTATTTGCTAAAGCCATCCTTCCCTACATCTTAAAACCAATAACGCATTTGTTTAATAACATCATTATGACTGGTGTTTTTCCCTGTTCCTGGAAGAAGGCGAAAGTTGTGCCTGTGCCTAAAGCTCAGAATGAGTTCCGTCCAATTTCCATTTTACCATTCTTTTCAAAGATTTTTGAAAAACTTTTAAATTCACAAATCCGTCAATATTTGAAAGACAACAACCTGCTTTGTGAAAACCAATCTGGTTTTCGTCCGAAGTATAGCTGCACGACTGCTCTGATAAATGTAGTTGAAGACATAAGGCAAGCCGTTGATAGTGATTGATAACATAACTCTCCTTGTATTGTTAGACTTCTCTAAGGCGTTCGACACGGTGAACCATTATTTTCTATGTAGGAAACTTGAGAGTCAATTCAATTTCTCTTCATCTTCTATAAAACTCGTGTCATCTTATTTGAACAACAGATCTCAAGCAGTCGTGGTAAATAACTGTACATCAGGTTTTCTGACTTTGAATAATGGCGTACCCCAGGGTTCAATACTTGGTCCACTGTTCTTTATGATGTACATAAACGATTTTCCATTGACCATATCTTACTGTTCAGTGGACATGTATGCTGATGATGTGCAACTACGGAAAAGTTTCCCTTTAGGGCTTTTGGAAAATGCTGCTTTTGAAGTCAATTATGATCTTTGTTAGCGAACTTGGCACCATTTAAAATTTGACTCGGCGCACTAAGTGGTATACTCCTAGTAGACAGCTTAAGGAGGGAGACGTTGTTATCATTGTTGACAAAGACAATCCAAGGAAAACATGGCCAAAAGGAAAGGTCCTACAAGTTATTCCTGGCAAAGATGGATTAATACGTAGTGCTGTCGTGCAAACAAGTACTGGTGTATATACCCGACCAGTTGTGAAGTTAGCGGTATTAGATGTCCACAAGTTCGATGATGGTAACCGAGATCCAGCTCCCAGTTACCAGGGGGGAGTGTTAGCGAACTTGGCACCATTTAAAATTTCCAAGAAGTAATGGAAGTGGAACAGCATCACCACACAAACAAAAAATTATATCTATCTCGTTCTTTTATAAAAATGCGCCAAATTAAAGTTTTTTGCGCCTCATTTTCTTTGCCTTCTTTCTTTTACAATTATCGATCTAACCAAGAAGTACTCAAGTTCAAGTCTACGAATTGTAAATTTGCATTCATTTATAAATTGTAAATTTAATTCTAAACTTAAAAACTCCTTCAGCTTCATTTGAAATCATATTGTATGTAAAGAAAAAAAACTAAACGTTAGTTATTATAAAACAACAAAAAGATGAATTTTAATAAATGTTCCTCAATAGGAAAATTAAAGAGCTTGTTTCAAGCAGCTCTAAAATTTCGGAAATTTCATTTCGTTTTTATTTCAATTTAATTGGATTTAAGTGGATTGAATCCACATAAACTTTAATTTTCGTTTATCGTACGATAAACTCCTTGGTGATTTAATCACAAGGCAGCGATCACCAGCCAACAAACTACGAGTGCTCCATACCAGGAACGATTGAGGTTAACTTCAGAACGTGTGCAAACAAAGTAGACACCTGTAACTACAAATCCAACATCTCATCAACAACATCTTTAACAAGATTTGAGATCAGAAAATCGATTGGTAGGGTAAGTCAGCATGCCACCTAAATCTAGTAGTCGTAGTCATAGGTCTAAGAATCACGATTCTCCGCCATCCGATGCTCACAACTGCAAACTATGCTCAGCCCCTGATAGCCACAGCCCTATGGTCGAATGTGGCAAGTGTAATAATTGGTTTCATTTTACATGCGTGGGTGTAACCCAAGAAATAGAAAATGAAGATTGGTTTTGCAACACATGTGTTTCGCAACAACAGGCTCCATGCTCGTCACAAGTGCCTGGAAAAGATGTGAACGTCGATCAATCAAAATCTCAGCATTCAAAAACTTCAAAGATTAATAAAATCAATCAAACTAAAATGTGTACGCAAGTTCCTTCGTCAAGCCATCCTGCCAAATCGACATCTAGTGCTAGGAATGTGAGGTTGCAACTTAAAAAGCTCGAAGAAGAGCGAAAGCTTCAAGAAAAACGTGACGGTGAATATATCGCCAAGAAATACGCGATTCTGGAACAATTAAGCTCAGATGATGAAGAGGAGTCGTTTGCTTCGGAGGTCGTTAACGACCACCACGTTGAGGAATGGATAAATAAGACAAATTTCTCAGATCCGACAAATAAAAGAGAATGCAACAGCATTCTTCCCAACTTATACAATACATGGCTAGATGGTAAGCCACGTGGCATCAATCACCACGAAGATAATTTGCAAGTGGATCCACCATTAAGCAAAGCGAACATTGCCGCGAGGCATGTAATGTCTAAAGAGCAACTGAATTTTTCGGGCAAACCAGAAGAGTGGCCTCTCTTTATAAGTTGGTGGAAAAATTCATCCCAAGTATGTGGCTTCAGTAATTACGAAAATATGCTTCGCCTTCAACGATGTCTGAAAGGAAAAGCCCTCGATGCTGTGCGATGTAGACTTCTCCAACCAGATCACGTCGATCAGGTTATATCAACGCTTACAATGTTATTTGGGAGGCCTGAAATTATAATTAAATCGCTATTAGATAAAATCAGAAACGAACCTGGCCCAAAATATGAAAAATTAGAGACAGTAGTTAATTTTTCGCTCGAAGTCGATAATGTGTGTCGCACTATGGAAGTATCTGGGTTATCCGCTCATCTCAACAACCCTACCCTGCTGCAAGAGCTGGTTGATAAGCTCCCGGTACAAATAAAATTGAATTGGGGTGTTTTCAAACAATCTGTAAGCAACGTCGATCTATCTATATTTAACAATTGGCTTTCACAATTGGCAAGGGCAGCATCAGAGGTAACAGTTACCGTTCCATTTTCATCAGAACAAAAACTAAATAAGAAAACAAGAGCCATCATAAATGTACATCAAGAAACCAAGTCCCAAGACAAGAATAAGTGCGTTGGGTGTAAAGGTGAATGCAATACGCTGGCAATATGTGATGAATTTAAAAGAATGACTATTCAAGATAGATGGAAGTTAGTGAAACAATTTTTTATCTGTCGTATTTGTTTGCGTCGTCATGGTAATCGTCGTTGCTTATCGACAAGGTTATGTGGCGTTGATGGCTGCGCCTATCGCCACAATGCGCTTTTACATCTTCAGAACAACGTAACACATCCGAACACAAACGCCGATATAAATATAAACTCTTCTTCACATGCTGGCATCTCAGAAGGTGCGCATTATAGTGGCACGATTCTTCGTCGAAATTCTTCAAGAATGCTTTTTAAAATTATGCCAGTAAGGTTACATTACTGCAACAAGTACATTGATACCTACGTATTTATTGATGAAGGATCGTCAGTTACTCTAGTCGATGAGGAACTAGCATATGCTCTTGATGCAAAAGGAGACAAAGATCCATTATGTCTTAGGTGGACATCTAACACTCATCGTGTGGAAGAATCATCGATGAGAATAACCTTCCAGATATCCGCCCAAGATTCTGAACAAAAATATCAACTTCCGAACGCACACACAGTGAAGTCACTCGAACTTCCAAGACAGTCCGTGGATATAGTTAGCCTGATGAAAAGATACAGTTATTTAAATGGACTCCCAATAAAGTCTTACTCAAATGCTAAGCCGCAAATTTTGCTAGGTCTGCAGCACTGCAATTTAGGTATAGCTCTCAAGACTCGTGAAGGCCAAGATTTCCAGCCCACTGCAGTCAAGACCAGATTGGGATGGACTCTCTGTGGTTCAATCTCCGAAACGAAAGAAAATAAAGAAGATTCGCATTCATGCCTCCTAAATGTACATTTTTGCGATTGTCAAAACCAAATTGACTCCACTGTCCACGAAGCCGTCAAGCAATACTTTCTGTTAGAAAATCTTGGCACTAAACCTACTAAGCAGATCTTATCGGTTGAAGATAATAAGGCTGTTCAAATCTTAGAAGAGAAAACAGTGTTTTCGGGCAATAGATATGCCGTACCGCTCCTTTGGAAGTACCAGAACATTTCTTTACCCAACACCAGAGCCATGGCTGAAAACAGGTTGTGCTGCTTAGAGAAAAGACTTTCAAAACAACCGCAAATATTAGAAAAGATTAACATTCAGATCGAAGAGTACATTCTCAAGGGTTACGCCAAGAAACTCAATGTACAAGAAGAGAGCCGACACCAATCACGAGTCTGGTATTTACCAATTTTTCCCGTCATAAACCCTAACAAGCCCGACAAGCTTCGTATAGTATGGGATGCTGCCGCAAAGGTCAAAGGAGTGTGCCTCAACTCCTTTCTGATGACAGGGCCCGATAACGTTCCGGAATTGCCTTCAGTACTGTTTCGGTTTAGAGAAAGAAAGGTTGCGATATCAGGTGATATACGTGAGATGTTCCACCAGATCAAAGTAATAGAAGAGGATAAAGATGCACAACGGTTCCTGTGGAGAAATTCTAAAACTGGAGAGATTGAAGTCTACCAGATGCAAGTAATGACATTCGGTTCAACCTGCTCACCCTTTTGCGCCCAATATATAAAAAATAAAAATGCAAAAAAGTTTGAAAGGCAGTATCCGAGGGCATCAAAGGCAATTATTGAGAACCATTACGTGGACGACTTCCTAGACAGTACAGATACCGAACAAGAAGCAATTAGCCTGGCAAAAGAAGTTATCTTTATTCATCAACAAGCTGGTTTTGAAATCAGAAACTTCATTTCAAATTCCACCAATGTCATAAACGCTCTTCCATCGCAAGGTCCAAATTCAAATAAGCCCTTTACGGATAACTCTCAAAACGAGTTTGAGAAACTCCTCGGTATGTGGTGGTCCCCACTCACTGACAAATTTGTATATACTTTCAAATCTAGTAAGATGCATCCAGACGTGATGAGCGGTGTACGTATTCCTACAAAACGCGAAACTTTAAGAGCTGTGATGTGCATATTTGATCCTTTGGGACTAATTGCTAATTTTACTATCCACCTAAAGATCATATTGCAAGAAATTTGGAGATCCGGAATCGATTGGGATGAGAATATTAAAGAAAGACAATTTGTAAAGTGGAAAATTTGGCTAGATATGATCCCTAAAATAAGAAATATCTCCATAGATAGAAGGTACCTCACTAATCTCCGATTCGGGGATGGAAGCTGTACGCAACTGCATGTGTTCTCAGATGCTAGTGAGGAGGCAATAGCTGCCGTAGCCTATATCAGAGTTGTAAGCGGAGATGATGTCGAATGTGCGTTAGTCAGCGCGAAAACGAAGGTTGCGCCCATTAAAACTCAATCAATACCACGCCTAGAATTAGAGGCGGCCGTACTTGGGCTAAGACTATCGAAATTCATCCAAAATGGCCACACTATACACTTTGATTCTCTGAATTTTTGGACCGATTCTCAAGTAGTACTAAACTGGATAAAAACAAACAACAAAAAATATAAAAGCTTCGTTGCCGTGCGAATCGGTGAAATTCTCGAGGGCTCAGACGCGTTGAGATGGAACTGGGTCCCCAGTAAGGAGAACGTTGCCGATGATGCTTCAAAATATAAGAACAACTATGACTTTAGTTCGCTTGGCCGATGGTTTACGGGACCAGCGTTTCTATACCAAAACCCATTGAATTTTCCAAAACTTAATTTTGAGATAGAAGCCACTGAGAATGACGAAGAAGAGGTCAAGGAATGTTACACACACACGGATGTCACATCTTCATGTATAATAGATTATAACAAATTTTCAAGATGGAAGCGACTCCAGAAGACCGTCATGTATATTTTTCGATACGTAAAGCTCTTTGTTCGTAGATGGAGAAAAAGAGATACTCCGCCTGTATTTGTACTCGACGATAAAACCTCTGCAAATATATTCTTATACAAGCTTTGTCAAAAAGAAGGCTTTCCGAACGAGTATACTGCCATTAGCAGCACAGCTAGCAGCATACAGATGTCGAATATTTTTAAATCCAGTCCTCTCTATAAACTCTCACCGTATTGTGATGAGAATGGAATTATACGTTTAGGAGGACGCATTGACGCAATAAAAAATGTTTCCGTAGAAACTAAGAGACCCATCATCATGCCAAAAGGTCACCACATCACTCAATTGATTGTAGCTGAATGCCATATCAAATACCATCATATTTTTAATGAAACCGTAGTAAATGAGTTACGTCAGAGTTACTACATTCCAAGCTTAAGACGTGTACTTAGAAAAGTCAAACAAAACTGCCAACACTGCAAAAACAGAACGGCCACACCACAACCTCCTCTTATGGCCGAATTGCCTTACGCACGACTTCAACCATTTACGAGACCGTTTTCATTCACCGGCGTGGACTACTTCGGACCAATCAATGTCAAGGTCGGGAGACATCTAGAAAAGAGATGGGGCATGTTACTAACATGTCTAACCGTACGAGCGATCCACATCGAGGTAGTTCACAGCCTTTCCAGCGATGCGTGTATTATGGGTTTCAAGAGATTCGTTGCAAGAAGGGGTTTTCCAAAGGAAGTATATTCCGACAATGGAACCAATTTTCGAGGGGCAAGCAAAGAGTTACAGCAATCTATACGAGATCTTAACAAACAAGCGTTAGCAAAGGAATTTGAAATGGAACTTACTTGGAAGTTAATTCCACCTTCCGCACCCCACATGGGCGGAAGCTGGGAACGCATGGTTCGATCAATAAAACAAACAATCGCCGAAATTACACCCACTCGTAACCCAAGCGACGAACTATTGTTGAGCATGATGGCGGAGGCAGAAAGTATCGTGAATTCGCGACCCCTGACCTACGTACCAATCGATAGTGAGAGTAGTGAGGCTCTCACCCCCAACCACCTATTGATAGGCGCTTCAAACCAACAGTGTCTGACTGAGCCACACATGGATGATGGAGCTACAATAAGACGAAACTGGCTGGCCACTGAGAAATACGCGCAAGTATTTTGGCACAGATGGATACTTGAGTATCTACCAGACTTGACTCGGCGCACTAAGTGGTATACTCCTAGTAGACAGCTTAAGGAGGGAGACGTTGTTATCATTGTTGACAAAGACAATCCAAGGAAAACATGGCCAAAAGGAAAGGTCCTACAAGTTATTCCTGGCAAAGATGGATTAATACGTAGTGCTGTCGTGCAAACAAGTACTGGTGTATATACCCGACCAGTTGTGAAGTTAGCGGTATTAGATGTCCACAAGTTCGATGATGGTAACCGAGATCCAGCTCTCAGTTACCAGGGGGGAGTGTTAGCGAACTTGGCACCATTTAAAATTTCCAAGAAGTAATGGAAGTGGAACAGCATCACCACACAAACAAAAAATTATATCTATCTCGTTCTTTTATAAAAATGCGCCAAATTAAAGTTTTTTGCGCCTCATTTTCTTTGCCTTCTTTCTTTTACAATTATCGATCTAACCAAGAAGTACTCAAGTTCAAGTCTACGAATTGTAAATTTGCATTCATTTATAAATTGTAAATTTAATTCTAAACTTAAAAACTCCTTCAGCTTCATTAGAAATCATATTGTATGTAAAGAAAAAAAACTAAACGTAAGTTATTATAAAACAACAAAAAGATGAATTTTAATAAATGTTCCTCAATAGGAAAATTAAAGAGCTTGTTTCAAGCAGCTCTAAAATTTCGGAAATTTCATTTCGTTTTTATTTCAATTTAATTGGATTTAAGTGGATTGAATCCACAATCTTAGTCGGATTATGGTCTGGTCACAAGCGAATGGTTTGTGTTTCAACCCCGCCAAATCGAAGTGCCTAGCTATTTCAAGAACGAGTGTAGATACTTCTTACTTTCCAAAATTATACATCAACGGCTCACCAATTGAATATGTGAAATTAGCAAAAAATCTTGGCATAACCTTCAACACAACACTCTGTTGGAATGATCACATTCGTTTAACGCTTGCAAAGGTTTATGGAAGTCTGCGTATGCTATGGGCAAGCCAAAAAATAACGCCTTTAAAAACGAGAATAATTCTTGCAAAAACGCTTATTCTTCCCATATTGCTTTATGGTTGCGAAATTTATTGTAATTGCGATTTTGTCCATAAACGAAAATTAAATGTTGCCTATAATAGTATTGCACTTGCACGGTACGTATATGGAATGAGAAAATATGATCATGTCTCTAGCTATGCGAAATTAATTAACGGTATTTCATTCGAACATCTGCTTCAGTTTAGAACATTAATTTTCCTTCATAATGTTATGCAAACCCATCAACCATTGTACCTTTATAACAAAATTTGTATTCGGGCACATAATTTGACACCAATTCGGTGCACATATTTAGTATCTAATCGGCAGTTCTTTGTTTTTTCTTTTCGTTTGTGGAATTCTCTTCCTATATCGATTCGTTAGATAGGATGTATTAGGCTGTTTAGGATAAGGTTGAAGCAGTACCTGGAGACCCAGTGATGATGAAATGATTTTGTATAACTTTGCTTTTGTATGTTAGTATATTAAACCAATGTTTTCTTATTTTATTTATTTATTTATCAAATTATTTGTTTATTTATTTATTTTTTTATCAAATTATTTGTTTATTTATTTATTTATTACTTATTTATTTATTTATTCTATCTTAAATTCTCATTTCTTTTCTTGTTTTTGAATGATTTAAATTTATAAAACCAAAGTAAATATAATGTACATTAAATCTAATATCTCAAATAATTTGCTATGTAATTTGAAGCTTGCGCTATTTTATAAGATACTGTATCTTAATGTGTTGAGCTATTGCCTTGATAAATAAATTCATAATTGTAATTGTAATTGTAAGAAAAAAAATTTGTAGGTACACGCAAAACTTTTTTTTTAACAAAAAACAAAACAGCCTCTGTTATTTCATTAATTTATTATAAATAAATACGAATTAAAAAAAAAAAAACAGAAAACTTCATTAATTTAAACAAAATAAGTTTAAAATAAACATAAATAACAATTTTTAACAAACGAAAAAATAGTTCACTTTTAAAAACAATAAAAACATACCAACATAGAATTAAAAACACATTTTATAAAAATAAAAATAATTTGAGGAACAGTAATTGTAAAAATAATGTTTTTTTTTCAATTAAAAATGGAACTAAGCTCCTCGACATAAAAAGTTCCTCTTTTAGATACTTGTTTCGGTGGTTCAATGGAGCCTAAAACATGGCTCCAAGGGTATGTAAGTTCATCTCTTTGAAAAAAAAATGCAATACTTATTATTTATTAATTAAACAAACAAATGCCATGCGCAGAGTAATAACAAAATAATATCATAGCTAGAATATTTGTACTTACTTTGTCAATTATCACACAACTGGTTTTACACACCAAATTTTTCACCACAAAAAAAAACACGAATTTCCTACCTCAACTTCACAGGTCAATTGCTTCTTACAAACTGCCGGCAGATGATCCGTTGCAACACGTGGCAGATGTATATATGTGTGTGTGTATATTACAGTAGCTTCGATACAGAGAATCTAACATGTCTGAGCGTGAATCAAGAAACTAACTCTTTTCGTCAGTGGCGCAAAGTTACCCCCGCCGGGGCAAAGTAACCCATGTTACGGTAGCTCATTTGACAGATGAGTACTGTGGCGCACCAATCGGCCTATGGAAGCACTAACTTGCTAAGGGAATTTTGACACATGTCAACTAGCGCCATACCGGTAGTCAGTGGCGACAATAGCTCTTACAGAGTATATAAGTTTAATATATAGCTCATTTGACAGATGAGTCCTGTGGTGCACCAATCGGCCTATGGAAGCACTAACTTGCTAAGAGAATTACGACATTTATCAACTAGCGCCATATCGGTGGCCAGAGGCCACATAGCTTTTACAGAGAATTATAAGTTTAATATGTAGCTCATTTGACAGATGAGTACTGTGGCGCACCAATCGGCCTATGGAAGCATTAACTTGCTAAGGGAATTTTGACACATGTCAACTAGCGCCATATCGGTGGCCAGAGGCGACTCTAACTCTTACAGAAAATATAAGTTTAATATGTAGCTCATTTGACAGATGAATCCTGTGGCGCACTAGCTGACCCGGCAGACGTCGTCCTGCCTTGATTTGAAGAATTAAATGAAACTCCTTCAAGGAGTTTTTGAAATTCATTGGAATGACTATGGAGCCAACAGCTGAAAATTCATTGTACCATCCCAGAAACCTTCGGGAGTTTCATTTAATTCTTCAAATCAAGGCAGGACGACGTCTGCCGGGTCAGCTAGTAACAATATAAAATAGAGTGGCGCGAAAGCTCAATTCAATCAACAATTCTCTGAGTGCGTGTGAAGAATTGAGGGGACCTGCAATTTAACGCCGATTCCAAACGGCAAAGTTGAGAAGCACTTTTTCATGACAGATTGATACTTTTGGAAGATTTTTCAGGTCTTCGCAAGAGGCAGTACCCGTGAAAGATTAAATAAAAACTTGGCCTGAGTAGGACTCGAACCAACGACGTTCTGCTTAGCAGCCAACGCACTTACCAACTAAGCTACGGGCAACTGCAACAACAGCAAATCGCAATTTTTTTTTTTTATAGTTATGGCCAGCTTTTTGGGAAAATTTACCTGTGTGCGCTGGCATTATACTCTCTCTGCCAATGAAAAAAAAAATAAAATATGTTCATTTCTGTTCACAATATACTTTATTGAAACTATTTGTTTTATTTGCATTTTTGTTTTATAAATCTTATTCAATAGTTCAAAAGAAAAAGAAAATCATAATAATTATAATCAAAGAAATAAACAATTTGAAATATTTTTCTAAATTTATAATTTCTTCTCGTGTTTTCCTTTTTAATAAAAAGTTGTGTTTGTTTATTTTTGTAAATTGAATTGTGTTTAAGCATCACAAAATAATTTTTTCAGCTTGGTTCAAGTTCTTTCTTTCTATTCATATTCTATTTATGCAACTTTTTTTTATATTTTACAAAAATCAGTTATCTTATCTTAAATTCCTTGATTAGTCAAATTTAGTAAAGACTTGTGAAAAAAAAAATTTAGGTACTGATTTATTTGCCCCTTCTCCATGTAGGGAAAAATCAGTTTTATTATTTACTCGGTTGAGAATGAAACAATTTTAAGAAAATACTTATTTGTGCCTCGCACCTTACTTTTATGAAAATCTTAAAATATGTTTAAGGGAAAGAATAGTAACACTTTTTGAACAATGATAGATTTCAAGTTGTGTATTCGCATTTGAGGAAGAATTTCAAGTTTTGTGTTTGTTGGTTGATGCATGATATTTTACAGTCTAGCTCACAGGTCGTTTCGGATGCCTTGTCTTTCTACTCTCTTTGTGTTTTTACTTAACTAGTCAAAAGTGCAATGTTTATTTCCTTGACCATTTTCACTCGGTGCAGCATTTTCTGCAGATGATCTTCGCTTAGAGCTTGCGTTGAATACCAAACCGGTGAATCGGGGACACATGATCTTTCCGGTTGTAGATAAAAGACGTCATTGCGAGTCTTAACGCTTTCGGGACTTTTGATAGAAGATAGAAGAAATTGAAGAGGTTTTGGACATTAATATCAAGAAGCAGACTTACCATTTGGACAAGTAGAACTCATAGAGTCGCACAGGGCATCTGAGAGGATTTTCATCGTTTTCTTGCTGTTCGTAGACCTTCTTTTTTCGTGGATTTGCATCTGCAAACAAAAAAAAACGTTTTATTTTTTGTTTCATCTTACCAGAAGAATTACATTTTAACAACCAATCTGGCATTAAGTAACGTAGGTAATGAACCAACCTTCGTAACTAAAAATCGACAAGAAGTATTAGGTTAGGTTAGGTTACATGGGCTGACAGTTGATATTGTTACCGTCACACTTAGATCAATGTAGATCCCTTGTGATACCCTGAAGTGTTGTAACTTCTGAAAAAGTAATTTAACCTATGAATTCTATGGTTGGTCGAGCCATTTGGTGGACTTGACAAAGTTCAATAGGCGGTTGCCTGGGAGTTCAGATAGTTCTTCTAGTTCATTAAAGAAATAGTTGCCTAAAAATTTTAATCTAGTACGGCAGAGTGCTGGACAGTGGCATAGGAAGTGAGCTGTGTTTTCTTGCTCTTCCTCATCGCCGCAGCCTCTGCATATGTCGTCTGTACTAAGCCCCATCTTATTTTTGTGGTTATGTCCCGTTATCACACTTTGAGGGATCTTAGGGACGGTTTTTTGAGAAGTAAAATCTTCTTGGATTTTTCCTTGTCATACTGAGGCCAGAGTTTCCTGGTGTTACCGCAGGTTTCTAGTAGGTTCCATCTATCATTTGCTTTTCGAATGATATTACTAATGTTTCTTTTTAACTCGCATTGAGGGATTCTGATGTTATGGTCTATGAGAGAGGGATCAAGTACCGAGCCTTCTCTGGCAAGCTCATCCGCTTTTTCATTTCCTGGCACACCACTGTGACCGGGAACCCAGCAGAGTCTTACGTTGTGCTGTATACCAAGAACCCTTAGCTCTTCGCGACAGCAAGAAACAAGCTTTGACTTGATTTTCGTGGCAGAGATAGCTTTTATTGCTGCTTGGCTATCAATGAAAAGGGTGATATCAGCGTGTGGTATCCCTTTTGGTGATTGGTGACCTATTTTGTTGCAATGATGATGATGGGGTTAAATGGGCTTCAGGTCAATAAAACAAAAATTATCTGTTTTGTCACAACGTTTCGTCCATGTATATGGACATCTTCAGGTGAACAATGGTTTCTATATTATTTATTTATTTATTTATTTATTATTTATTATTATGTTTACAAAAATATTCGCAATACAGAAATTACTTACAATAATAATTGTTATATATACATGGACGAAACGTTGTGACAAAACAGATAATTTTTTGTTTTATTGACCTGAAGCCCATTTAACCCCATCATCAGCGTGTGGTATCGCCATCATGGATATTTGATTAGCAGCGTTTTTCACTGCCAAGATCTCAGCTTGGAAGACACTGCTATGGTCAGAAAGTCTGAATGAACTGGCAAGGCTAAGATTTTCTGAGTAGAAACCTGCACCTACTCCAGTAATCATTTTCGAACCATTTCGGTAAAGATGGTAAAGTTCGATTCATTAGTGTAGGGTACACTGTTTTCCCAATCTCCTCTATTAGGGAAGCTGGTAGTAAAGTTTTTATTGAAGTCTAGATAAGGGGTCATGTAATCCAACGTATTTCGTAAGGATCGTGGTATGGCCGTGTTGACTAGATCTCCAAATATTGGTCTGACTAAGTCGAAGAGCGCTGTTTGCTGCTGATTCTTGTGCAAATAAGTCTATGGGGATGAGATTTAGGATCGTTTCGAGACCCGCAGTTGGGGTATTCCTCACACCCCCGTAGTGCTAATGCATGCCATTCTTTGTACTTTGGTAAGGGTTTTTTAAGTTCGTGGATTTCTCCAGAGCTTGCCACCAAACCAAACCGCCATAAGTTAGAATGGGTCTAACAATGGCTGTGTACATCCACATGATTATCTTAGAATTTGGTCCCCAATTTCTTCCCAGAATCCTATTACACGAGTAGAGTGCAATCATGGCTTTCTTATATCTTTCTTGAATGTTTAGACCCCAGTTGAGTTTCTTGTCCAAGATAACTCCAAGGTATCTTGCTTTTTCTGAAATTATAAGTGGGGTATTATCAATTTTTGGTATTTCAAAAGAAGGTATTTTCCTTCTATTAGTGAAAAATACCAGTTCCGTTTTCAGGGGGTTAACCTTAAGACCGCATTTCTTAGTCCAGTTACTGACCATAGTTAATGCGCTTTCTAGTTGTTCGCTTACAGTGGTCAGGTATTTACCCGTCGCCAGAAGCGCTAAATCGTCGGCATAAGCTATAACTCTGACACCGCTATCCTTGAGTTTGATGAGAATTTCATTCATCACCAAAGTCCAGAGTAGAGGTGAGAGGATTCCTCTTTGTGGAGTCCCCCTAGATGTGTACATCTTTATATCAGAGTTACCTAGTTCACAATGGATTTGTCTGCTTTTCAACATACACATAATCCATTTTATAAGTAGTGTAGGTTCTATCTTAAGATCAGTGAGTGCTTTTTCTATGGCACTGTTGTGGACATTGTTGAATGCTCCTTCGATATCAAGAAAAGAGGCCAGGGTATATTCTTTTACCGCAAACGACTTCTCTATTGTTCTAACTGCGCAGTGTAGGGCTGTTTCTACACTTTTGCCTTTTGTATAGGCATGCTGAAATGGTGATATGGATTCCGGCTTTAAGTTGCTACGGACATGCATATCTATTAATCTCTCGAGTGTTTTGAGTGCAAAAGAAGTTAGACTGATTGGTCTGAAGTCTTTTGGTTCTGTGTAACTGGGCTTGCCAGCTTTTGGTATGAAGACGACTTTGACTTCACGCCATGCCTTCGGAACATATCCTAGCCTAAGACTGTTATGGAATATGTTCATCAAATGTGGAGTGATTAAATCACTGCTTTTTTGCAGCATCAAGGGGAAGATGCCGTCTAGGCCTGGGGATTTGTAAAGAGAGAATGAGTTAATAGCCCAGATTAACTTTTCTTTCGTTATAATTTCCCTAGGGATTTCCGAGTATATGGTGTTTGTAGACTCGTTTTCTAAGTCTGCGTTACATCCTGGGAAGTGTGTTTGGACCAGGAGTTTTAGACTTTCTTGACAGGACTCTGTCCATTTATTATTGGGTCCTTTTAGGGAGCCTATGGGTGTGCTTACTTTGGAGAGTATTTTCCTTAGTCTTGCTGAATGGTTTGTACATTCGATGCTACTGCAGAAGTTTCTCCATGAGCTTCGTTTCGCCCTTTGAGTTTCAGTTTTGAATTTTCTTTGACTGGTTTTATAAAATTCCCAGTCGCTATCAAGTCTATTGCGTTTAGCCCTATTGAAAAGTTTCCTTGTTTCTTTCCTAATATTGCTGAGCTCAGAAGTCCACCAGGGCGGTTTATTGATTTATAATTCATCTAGACTATCTGTATTAAGATTTGTATCAGTACTAAGCTGACTTATGTTCCTACTAAATTCACTGTTGAAGACGTGCCAATCGGTACGTCTGTTATTTCAAGAAGTATTAGATATCACTCTTGTCTCGATACATCTCTCGAATAAATTATTGAATTGGAGAGTATCAAAGGAGCACTCGTTCTCCGATCATAGATACATCCAAATCACCCTTATTGAAGAGTCCCTAAAACCGATCCAATTCCGGAATTATCGGAAAACAGATTGGATAGGACAACCCTAAAAAGTCTGATTAAATAAGAACTTTCTGATCCTCCCTTGTGCGCTCTTGAACTCGATCAAAAAGTCGATGAGCTTACAGCAGCCCTCAATAAAGCCCTGGAAACTGCCTGCCCCCTCATTACAGTGCGGGCAAAGGAGAAACCATATTGGTGGGCTACTGAACTAGAAATACTCAGGAAAGGTTGTAGAAGGCTTTTCAATCGTGCAAAAAAGTCTAGACACCCCCAAGATTGGGATTCCGATAAGAATCCCTCAAAAAGTATAAACAAGAACTGGGAATAGCCAAAAGATCCTTCTGTAGCTCAATAGAGGAATCTTCGGAGGCATCGAGGTTAAGGAAAATTCTCTCGACAAATCCAACCATGCCTAGTTGTCTTAAAAACTCGGATGGTACATGGACTAACTCTTGCGAAGAAACGCTAAACCTGCTATTAGACACCCACTTCCCAGATAGCTCCAAATCCGTTAATACAACAAACCGCCCTGGGTCTGGTATTAACTTAACTTTTCCTCAAGGTCTTGTTACAACAGAAAAATTGACATGGGCTCTGAATAGTTTCGAACCTTATAAGTCTCCAGGTCCAGATCAAATCATACCAGCTGAGCAACAACATACCGGCGATATAACTTTGCCCATCATTGAGATGATCTTCAAAAGTTGTCTAGATCTGGTCTATATAGTATAAACCTCAGCGATGGAGAGAAGTAAAGGCGGGCAAATGCTCGCATATCAACCCTAAAGATCTAAGACCTATTAGCCTATCATCATTCATTCTCAAAACTCTGGAACGGTTGATCGATATCCATGTACGTAATTGCATTGATAAGAGACTATCGATGTCTCAGCATGCTTACTGCAAAGGGAAATCGGTAGAAACAGCCTTGCATACTCTGGTAAGAACTATCGAATACTACCTAGAGCAAAAGGAATATACTATGATTGCCTTCCTAGATATTGAGAGCGCTTTCAACAACGTTGACACATCTGCTTTCACTTCTGCTATGACGACCCTAAACGTCGAATACTCACTCTGTGAGTTGATTAATCTAATGCTAAAAATCAAGGTCATCAACTCTAAGATGGGGGATTTTTGTACGAAAAGGTCTGTCAGTTGAGGCACTCCACAAGGTGGTGTTCTATCCCCTCTCCTGTGGAACATAGTAGTTAACGAACTGCTAATATCCCTCGAGAGGGAAGGCTACAGAGTGATTGCGTATGCCGATGATGTTGCTATCGCCGTCACAGGAAAACATCCTAATATCCTGAGAGACCTCCTTCAAACGCACTTAATATGCTCACCAGATGGCCCGATCACTGTGGACTTAATATAAATCCTCAAAAAACAGACCTCTTCCTTTTTACACGGAAATACAAAATCCCGGTAATTGTACCTCCTTCAATAAAAGGTGTACCGCTAATTTTTACCAATGAAGCCAAATATCTTGGTCTGATATTAGACAAAAAATTAAGTTGGAAACCTAATATTCAGGAAAGAGTTAAGAAAGCCACAGTAGCTCTTTTCTCTTGCAAGAAAGCCATAGGAAGCAAATGGGTTTTTTAACCTCGCATATTGGCTGTATACATCGGTCATCCGACCAATACTCATGTACGGGGTTGCAGTATGGTGGACTGCACTAGAGAAAGACACTTAATGCGACAAACTCAGCAAAGTCCAACGCACTGCATGTCTCTGCATAAGCGGGGCATTGAGAACCACACCCTCAGCAGCGTTAGACACTCTCTTTTATCTGACACCCTTCGACATCGCCAGCAAACTAGTGGCAGCGAGTACAGCTATAAGACTCAACGCCTCATCTCAATGGACCAACAATAATGTGGGAGAAATTCCATCATTTTGAACTTCTTCGGTTCTATTCCAAAGTACATAGACCATTGCAAAACCCCAATTTGGAAAAAACTTCCAGGTATCAATTCCATCCAGAGATGAATGGGAAGACAAAAAACTCCTGGATGACAAAAGCACTCATTTTTATACAGATGGATCCAAGACAAATGATGGAGTTGGTAGTGGTGTGTACTCAGAAAAGCTTAATCTAAGCATCTCATTCCGCCTCCCTAATCATTGTAGCGTCCTCCAAGCGGAAGTTTTAGCGATCAAAGAGGTTCTCTCCTGGCTGAGAGAAAACGTGATATCCGCATCTTCTCTGGCAGTCAGGCTGCTATTAAATCTCTCGACGGTGTCTCAACCAACTCTCAAACGGCCCTCGATTGTCGATCGTCTCTCATGGAGATGGCGCAGCAAATTTACATCGACCTCTGTTCGGTGCCGGGCCACAGAGACATCACAGGAAATTGTAGAGCCGATGAACTCGCTAAAAATGGAACCGTCATATCTATTTCACCTGAAAGGGAAAAGATAGGTACAGTCAACTCCGCTTAACTGAACTCCGTTTAACTGAAAACTTCGGTTATCTGAAACAATAAATTTATGACGGAGCCATTTTGAACATTTTCCACTAAAACTCCTTCGCTAAACTGAACTCCGCTTAATTGCAAACTCCGTATAACTGAAACAAAATTGTTTGCCTTAAATTAACATTTCTCAGACATTCAACTCCGCATAAGTGAAACAGTTGAACGAAGCCACAATTGTTGACTATTGTTTAAAAACGAACGCAACACATATCTTGTCATCCTCTCTTGGTGTGATGATTTGTATATGAAATACATATATATACAAAGGTGTGATGTATGTGGTCTTTGTATGTCAAAATTATGGTACGCGCAAGAAGTACACTATCGTCATCTACGTAAGCTACTTTCAAATCTACGTAGCAATGAAAGAACATAATATCTGACTGTGCGTTTACCTGTACCTATTATAATTTACACTGCAATGATGCGATGTAATGTGTCAGTCGTTTGTTTGTTGAAAACTGCTCTGATGAAATAGAGATCGTAGAGCCCTAGAAGCCCAATTAAGGAAGCGTATGATTCTCTTCACATTTTGAAAAAATACTTTGCTGAAAACTCCCAAGTTTCCAAAACAATAGTTGATCTTGAACATAAAATGTCTTTTTATAATTTTTGCAAAACAGTAAACATACATAAGTAGAAATATTCGATTTTTGTTTAGCCTTTTCGAGCAGAAATAATTTCAGTTATTGATCGTCGTCGGTTTGTGCTTTCGTGTGAAGTTGTTTTTCGATACATTCTCGAAGAAAAGCAATGCCTTGGGGTATGTTTATTTCGACATCGATCGTTTAGTTCTTTTCTGGCTCTTTGAGCTTATGCGGGACAAATTGCTGGTAATTTTTGGTTGAGAATGAATTTACAGAAAATGGAATTCAGACCGAACCGTTTCAATTGAAAAAAGTATGCGGACTGATAAGTTTTTGCACGTAGCTAAGGACGTTTGCAAAATGATAATTTCCACCGGTACGTAAAATTTTATTTGACATAAATTCAAATATTAAGTTGAAACAAACTCCAAAATATTCCAGGAAAATTTTGTAAAATATGAGAGAATCCAACTTTTGAATTTCAACTCTCGATTTGAGGTTTATAGAAGTGAAGAAAAACGATTTTCAACTTCTCCCTTAACGCTCAAGTATTTCTCAACTCTAGAATTGGCTAAATTGAGGGTTTCCTACAAGTTGATCAATAGTGAAGAAAATGGCTCCAAGTTACTTACTTTATCTTTTGTTCGTTTTTATTTATTTTTGTTTTTAAAACATGGAATTATTTAATTTTGACAAAACTCCGCTTATTTGAAACAAGTTTCAGTTATCTGAAGTTCGGTTAACTGAAAACTCCGCTTAACTGAAACAAATTGGTTGCAAAAATGGTGTTTCAGTTAAGCGGAGTCGACTGTATACCGATAGCTACATGCTAGCTTTTGCTAAAAGAAGCAGCCTTGCAATAACAAACTCTAGGTGGTACAATTTACCAACGTGCGCAGTCACAAAAATAATTTGGCCGTCAGTGGACCTAAAGTGCTCTAAAGACTTGTTGTCTCAAAAGCAGATTTCATATCAGCTCCCTTATAGATGTCCTTACGGATGTCCACGCAATACGACTTGGTGTAGCCTCAAATGACTTGTGCAGGAGCTGTATGGACAAGGAAGAAGAGGAAACAATCTCTCACCTTCTCTGCACTTGCCCTGCTCTTTCACTGAGACGCAAACTTCATTTGGGAGAATATTTTTATGATAATCCCAGTGAACTAGCTATCAAGGATATCAAATATCTTCTTCGCTTTATAAAAAGCTAAAAATGGTTCGACTAGATTCATGTGGCATCACAATGGGCCTTTTCTTTTGGCCTAAGTGTGTGGATTCTGTATCCGCAGCCACTTTAACCTAACCGAACCTACCAGAAGAATAAAACTTACCAAGTCCAGCTTGTGGTGGATAGAATCGTAGGAGCACATTTCGTGTACCTGGCGATTTGGTATTTTGTGCTGAACGCTTCCAGTGTTTCATTATATGTGAGAATGATAATTGCATGTGTTCTTCGACATTCTGAAAATTAAATTCAAGCAATTACAATTTTGGTCTTAAGGCTGCATAGCATAGCCGGCTGACTTACCGTCAAATTGAAATGTTTTGTATTGAAAAACATCAAAGTGCTTAGCAGAACGTGGGGTGAATGAGCACCTAATTGTTTGCACTCCCACAGATGTTCCTCTTCCACTCGGGTTACGATATATTCTAAAAAGAAATCAACTTTTGCACTCTCTAACAAAGAAAAATTACTAAAAACAAAATTACGTGAATCATTGTACAGGACTGAGAACTTGCGGGCCACCTCGTCCAAGCAGTCAGTGAAACGTTCGTAGTAGGGATCAGTAAATATATTGTCTATTCTACCATTTTCATAAAGATATTGCTGGATTCCTATGGATGGAACAACACATGTTAGCCACATGAATTAAATGAAAGCTCTTTTTGATTTTACCTAAGACTAAGTAGTAAATTGTATCGGGTGCATATTCGGTGCCATTTGGCTTGCGAACTTCTTTGACAAACAAGCACAGCGAGTAGTTTAGCTCGTCAGCGGTCATTTGTAGTAGTTCGGTTTTGAACAGGCGTCGTCTTATTGAACTCTTTTCAATGTCGGCATTCTTCGTCATGACCCATTGCTTCCAGGCATTCACACCGAATGTGAATTTAAGACACATATTTGCGTCGGGCTTCTCCACTGGCAACACCGGCTGTGGTGGCTGTGGCGGTGTGTTATCGACAGATAATCGTTGTCTTTTGATGGGGGAACGATTGTTGCGCGGTGTGACGGGCGATGCGATTGCACCTCTTTTTCGACCACGTCCCCCTCTATAAATTAGTAAAAAAAAAAACATTTATTAGAAATTAATTAATGAAGACCATTATACTCACCTCTGGGGCTGTTCCATCATCATATGATGACCGATTTGCATTCCAGAGTCTTCCTGGACGTGCGCCGAATGAATCATACCCGGCGGAGGATTAGTGATCGTGTTGGCCGTCATTGCTGATTCCAGATCAACACCGGGTTCCTCATACTCGCCACTGGCCATTTTCAGTGCCATCTGTAGGACATCCTCTCCGAATGACGAATTATTTTGTGCTTCCATATTGACAACATTGTTTGTCGTTTGACCTGGAGTCTGATATTCGACTTCAATCATTCGAGGTTCGGGTTTCATTTCCTCTTCAGAATCCGAATCCGACTCGTTCTTTTCATCGGCTACCATTTCGGCCATCATCAGCAGTTCAGCCTCGAACGGATCGGCGGGCATTTTGTCTTGAATCTTTTTGATTTCCTTCAAAATGCCAGCAGATGAATTTCGTGTAGTTGGGATGAAAATCGGCACCGGAATCGGCAACGGAATTGGAATTGGCATTGGAAATGGAGCCGAATACATGTACATTGGTTGGGGGACGAATATCGGCACCGGCACGGGAATGAGCACCCGCGTGCTATAATCTTCGTCAGTTTGAATGCCGATTTCGGCTGTTCTAGGGCGACAGTTGATTCCAACGTCTTCGGTTTTTGGACAACAACTTGTCTGAACATTGCGCACGAGCGGAGGATACGGCGGAACAGTGACAATTTTTGTTTCGATTTCTTTCTGAATGATTGGCGACGGCGAACGGGTCGTTTCGGTAGGAGTGTGCGTTCCGGTCGACCGCGAGGAGGTTCTTCCGCCACGCGTGCTTTTAACTCCACTTGCCAATGCGGATGGTGGCGCTGGAGCTGGTGATCCCGAAGAACGTCCGCGAGTTGAAGGTGCTGAGGTTGGTGACGGCGGCGGACTAGGTGGGGGAACAGACCGTTCAAGGGTCATTTTTCTACCGCGACCGCGACCACGTGATGCACCACGTCTTATACCCGACGATGAGTTGGTGACGCGCTCACTCTGTCCCGACGCTAGAGAGGCAACGTTCGATATAACTGGCATTACGGGCTGTTGAGATTTTTGTGGTGAAGTGGCGGCTGCAGCCTTAGCTTGGGCCGCATTCAATTTGACGCGTTTTGGCAGACCTGTTGGGAATGGTGCTGCTCCAGCTGCTGATGAAGCTGGTGTTTTAACTTTCGGGGTTACGTGATGAGTTGCTGTGGCTACGGCCTCAGAATCCAGGGTTAACGGAACGCGAGCAAATTGGCTCTGGAACTGCATCACACACTGATAAGTACAAAAGTTTCTCATTGTTCCATCGGACATTGTCAAGTGATATTGTGGTGTAGTGCAACTGCTACAATTGTCACATTTAACCGCCGCACGACTAAAGGCATTTATCGAAACTCCATATAGTGTTAAACAATTAAGGGAACACATCATCAGAGGATTCTGTGAATCCACCAACTTCATGATCATATCGAAGTCGTACTTCTTCACCTTGCACCACTGACACGAGGTTATCTGGCGGTTGACAATTATGTAGACATTGAAACATATACGCGAACAAAAGACTTTCGGTCGTTGTTTATCACCGTAGATAGTGAAGCAGTCGTTGGACTTGCGCTCAAAGTACTTGCTGCACATTCCACATTGATCCGGCACAATGTTGCTCACAAATTTAAAGGCCGAAAAACAAGGGTTCGAGCAGAAATTGTGTTCATTGCCGTCGATTGTCATTTCGACGCGCATTAACTTCTCAAAATTACAGACTCCGCAACGATCAGTGCGCAGCTTTTTCTTGGCATTCACCATCGAATCGTAGCGACGCATACAGGCCTGACTGCAGAAGTCCTTGAATTGCTCCTTGTCACCGACGGGAGCTAGGAAGCCCTCTCCACTCACGGATATGTCCTTCTGACAACAAGAGCATGTCTTGAGGCCCTTTTTGAAATTGTTCAAGCAAGCTGCACAGCAAAACTGGCGTACTTCGAAACCGAAGCGAACGCAATACTTGCCCAAGCTTTGGTGCGGTACTTCGCCTTTGCAGGTCTGACAATGTGAACCAATGCGGCGCTGGTATTTTCCCAAGCACTGCTCATCGCAAAAGTCCATTGTTTGCCAAATTAGGTTCTTTCCATTGATGCGTATTTGAACATCTGTTTTGCATTCAGTGCATATACGCTGGAAACTCTTGGTCCGCTCGACCTTAGCTGCTTCGGCTTCTTGTGACGAACGTGATACAAGTCGAGAATCTGAACTAGAGCCTTTTGATGACGAGATTGTTGTGTGACCAATATTACGTACTCGAATTGAATCTCGTTTGAGATTGAATTTCTCCGGCTCCTCGGAACTGAGAACCTTGTAGCAATCCTCAGAGCATATGTAGAATGTCTCATCTTCCTGTTTGAAGAAATACTTGTTCTTCGACACAGTTTTCTTGCACTGTAGGCAATCGTGTTCAGCCGAATTACTGTCAGCCGCCGATTCGGGAACTTCTTCGACGAGGAATTTCTTGCGGCGAATGAAGTATCGTCCAGGATTACCAGTCATCAAGGCATCGATGCAGCCTGTTTTGCATATGTATTGTGTTTTTCCTAATTCCGCATCTTTGTACCGGAATCCGCAGGTTTTTTCCTCTTTGCAATGAGCGCAAGTTTTTTCTTGTGAAACGGCATGGAAAATGATTATTTTCTGTACAGTTCCACCATCGACAGGACCAGGTGGTTGCATCTCTTCAAGAAGCGGTTCTTGCTCCTGTTCGTGTTCCTGTTCTTGTTCTTGGGGTATACCTTTAAGCAAACAATCACTAACAGTAAGAATGATATGAATCAAGCAATTGCTTCTTACCTTCTTGTGCAGTTTCTGCTTGATTCTCAGCGGAAGATGCGCCTTCTTCTCCTTCTTTGGCCAGAGCAGCAGCTTCAGCTTCGGCAGCCGCTTCAGCTGCTTCGTTTTCCTTCTCAGCGTTCTCCCGAGCTTGAATGGCTTTTTCTTTCTCGGCATCGGTAACTTCAGTTTCAGTGTCGGGAATGAGACACACGTCTGATTCTTCGGGCTCTTGTACGTTTTCTACGTGGGAACCTTCAGCTGAAATTATGGGGGAACATTTAAAATGTTAGTATGAGACACGTCAGATGATCATTGAAGTTCGAATTAAGGATTATTATTATCAGACCTAACAGGCCGACTCCACTAGAGATAATTTCTCTCAGAATACTCATCCTGACATGAAAAGTCAGGAAACAAACGACGACGACAAACGAAACAACGCGACTCCATTAGACTTTTCATGTCAGGATGAGTATTCTGAGAAATTATCTCTAGTGAAGTCGGCCTGTAATATAGGACATATGAAGGTCAGTAGGGTCCTATAGTTTTTATTTTAAAATGACGAAAATTTAGCAGGCAATGTTTTCTTAGTTACCGTTAAACAATTGACTTGGTTCAAAATTCAGTCAGAAGCTTGCCGGTCTAAAAATCTTGATTATCTTTCCTTACCCCAGTGAATTTTGGAGGGAAAAGCAACTCGATTTCGAGTTCTCCGAGTTTTATAAATCATTTCAACGGATTTAAAAATTTCTATTATTTTATTTCACAAAATAACATGAATACCGGAATCGTCTTTCGTCTGAACTAATTTAAAAATGGTGTTAGAGATAACTGTCTATTTTATCTTTTGCCTAATGTAGTAGATTATTTCATCAAAGTACAAGAACAAAAATTGACTGTCGTTTTTGTATTTCGTGTTGTTTGTCTGTGTCTGTGTAGTTGTTTGCTTGAAAGTGGGTGTGCTGTGCTACCAAAAAGTACAAGGGCGTAGTTGACTTACTGGCTGACTACAATAGGCCTTTTTCTTTTTTAGCTCCGAGCAGGGTACGGAGCTGTCAAAAAAAAAACCCGTATTTCTTTTTTAGCTCAGACATATCGGAGCGCTCAACTTTTGTTTATTTCTTAGATCAGACCGTGATCAGAGCGCGATCTACGAGCTCGGTTAAAATTGATGGAGTAGATGGAGTAAAAAGTTGAGCGCGGCCAAGTTCATGTATTTTGTTCACTTATCATGACTGAGATGAGCGAAAAAAAAATTAAAACGGTAGAATGGCGGTCGGAGTAATGGCGTTTTCAATTGGCAATCCGGAATTGTTCTTCGATTCGGAATCCCAATTGAACAGTTTTTTTTATTCCGAAGAATCTGAAGTTTGGTGAGAATGTATTGGTTGAGTATGACATGTGTGTATTCGCGCCAAATGTCATTTTGTTTTTGTGCTGCAAACATTTATGAATGTGTGAGTGATTCTGCTTCTGATTCTGTTTTTAAAACGAGAAGGGAAATTCTCTTCTTTTCAGAATCAGAACTGTCACTTTTGTCCAATTGAACGCATTCAGAATGCTTTTTTTCACTTCCAGATTACCAATCGAAAACGACATAAGTTGTTCTCCGAATGAAGGAAAATAATTTTTTTTTCAATTTTTTTTGTATGTGTCCGTGCTCAGGTTTGTTTCTTTATTAACTCGGAAAGGTCTGAGCTAACTCTGCTCAGACCGAGCTCGATGAGCTCAGGCTCTACTCCGTACCCTGCTCAGAGCTAAATAAGAAAAAGGCCTACTGAGATGTAGCTGTAGCCCAAAAAATTCGCTGTCGCCAAAAACGTCATTAAAATCGCTTATTGTGTAGCAACAGTAGAATACAATGCGTAGCGCAACAAAATAGGTAGCTGTCGAAATTAAAAAAAATATATAAATTCAAAACTGAAAATTTAACTGTGTTGTGAAACTATTTAGCTTGTATTTCCTTGAAAAAAACTTAAAAAATGATGATCGAAGAAGAAGAAATTGCATTTATTGTAATGGTGATGCAGCTTTCAACAGAACTGTCAAATTTGTAGCCCAAAAAGTTGAAGTTCGCTCAACTTGTACTTCACATCAAGCTACAAGCTACAGGCTCAGCTGCACATTGTATCGCACTACATTTATTTCATACCTTTCAACTTTGACAGCGCTACAAACTACGACTACAGCTACACCATTGTATTCAGTCAGTAAAGTCGCTGATTCCCAGAACGATTGTAACCCTGAGGCTCCACAAGAGTAAAATCCAATCCAACTTCTCTTCCGCAATCCAGTGCTTTTTTCGACTGGGCATATTATGTCTTGCCATCAGCAACCTCAAATTGTCACATTTCACATTTGTCACAAATATCTAGGTACATAATGACCCCACTCGACGACAAATTAATGTCGTTTTCCATTGGTCGTCCAGAAGCATTCGGAAGAGTCCAGAAGCCTTCTGAAACCATTCCATTGGACTGACTTTGACAGACGGAATGCTTCTGAGAAGAGCAGAACTCTTCTGTTTTGAAAACAGAATGGTCCGGAGAATGACAGATACATCATAACCCGTTCCATTGGCGGTAGAAGAAGAAACGTCAAAAAAAGACAAATGAAATTCAAATGTCAAAAAGTCTGTGGAAAATGGACGCTCATCACTACATACAGCACAAATGTCAAATTTGATGACAGGATTTTGATCCGCTCGAAAAATCCGGACTGCGATGACCGGATCATGGACTGGATGTTGGATTGTTGGTCTCTATTGGATTATCTGATGACAGGCCGATAGTCCCGTCATCGGAAATGTTCAATGGAGACCCCAAGTAACTACCCGAGTCCGCAACTGGCAACTTTTTTCCAGACAGGTGCGGACTTATTTTGTTTTCGCAAACATAAAACAAAATAAAATCCATCACAGGAATGGATAGTCAAACAAACAAGTATGCATGTACGAAGCTGAGTGAATGAACCATCGGCACCGTTATGAAACTGCCAAATAAAATTAACCAAGCACTTTCGTGAATTAATTTTCGTGCGCTATTTCACAAGGTTTGTTCGATGTGCGCTCTGGGTCGCTCTGATTGTGCACTGAGCTGTTCGATGTCACTCTTTTTTCGCCCCGGTGCACTTCCACCGTGTTCGATGTGTATTCAGTGCTCGCACCGGGAGCGCTCTGAATCGCCCCAAGTTTTTTTCGGGGCGAGAATTTCGAAGCTGTTCGAATCAGCTGTTGCTATACAACAAAGAGAAAAGAAAAACAGAGCACTACTAAACTAATGCGTTCGATGTGAAACCAAAGCCAGAGAAATTTTTCAGGTTTTTGACAGCTCCGTTCAGGGTAGTGACAAGCACCGGAGCGCCGCGGGGCTCTTAACATCGAACGAACCTACAATCAAACATTCTTATTTTTGAAACAGATAAATATTGGCTCAAGATGATGTTCCTGAAACAGTTTGAAGTCAAAGCGCAGGCATTCGATTAAATTCTCCCTTTTCTGGTAGAGTTCTTGTAATTTTAGAAATGTTAGTTCTTATTTTCAAAATTATAGCATAGCCATGTCATTTTACATATGAACCCCCTATACGCTTTCATTAGTGTGTATGTACCCTTTAAAAATATAACGACAGATCAAAAGTGAAATGTCAGCATTTCTAGGGTTGCCATGTGTACAATTTTAAGATCATTTTTTTTGTTGAATTTTGAATATTTGTTTTGAAAACTATTTTGAAACAAAAAATACTCACGGTCAGCATCATCTTCCCTCGGTGCCGGTGATTCATTTGAATTGTTATCATCCTCAATCATTTCTACATCATTGTCATCTTGCATTTCATCCTCCCCATCCTTTTCTACTGCTTCCTTATTGGCCTCTTCTTCTTCATCTTCTTCCGCATGTACTTCCTTGTTAGTAGAAGTCTTTTCGGCTGCCTCATGCACATCATCATCTTCATCATCCGCTGCATGCTCGGAAATTTCAATTGATTCACCCGGTTCCTTATCGTCTTTGCCATCGTCAACAACATCCTCGCCCCTTGGAATAATACTAGCAATTTCCGGATTCTCTTCGATATCGTCGTCCATTCTCTCATCCTCTTCGGCAGCATCTTTGGCTGGAGATTTGCTTGCTGATTGTGATGGTGATTCTTTATCGTGATCTGGGTCTTCATCAACTTGGTCCTCTTTGTCTTTTTCCTCGCTCTCACCGTCACCGGATACCATTTCCACGTCATCGTTACTCAAACTGTCAACTTCCATTGGTGTCACTGGATTATCGGCTCCTCTCTTTTCAGCTTCTTTTTCAGGACAAGTCATATCAGATTCTCCAAGCATATCAGACTCATCGGCAGACTTTTCTGCAGACACGTTTGCATCGACTTCTTCGAACGTCGTGGCATCGTGGTCTTCGGCATCACCAGATTTTTCTTCGTCGTCAGCTTTTGATACATGCAAATCATCTTTTTCGGCTTCTTTTTCTTCTACAACCGCTTCATCTGGGGTGTTATTACTCTCCTCTAGAGGGGGTGATACCTCACGATCAACGGTCTCTTCAGTTGGTTGTTCTCGTTGGTCTGGTGTTTTGGGATTTGGTTCCTCCTCGTTTGGCTGTTCTTGACTTGCTTCATCATCTTTTTCAGTTTCTTTTATCTCCTCTACTACATCGGCTTCCTCAACCTCATCCGCCTCTTGGATTACATCGTCCTCCTCGACTACGTCGGCTTCCTCACGTTCATCTTTTTGTTCTGAGGACACAGCTGCTGGTGATTCACATTTCTCTTCTTCTGCCACATTGTCATCCTTAGTTTCTTCTATTATGTTGTCAACCTCTTCCTCAATAACAGGACTTTTTTCTGATTTTTTAGCAGTGGTCTCTTCCTCTGCATGCTGGTTTTCCACTTCCTCAATTGGCAGTTTTTCGTCTTCTACTGAACCAGTTAAACTAGTTTCAGATTGTGATACTTCTTCCATTTTCCGTTGTTGATTAATTTATTTGCTTCAAGCATTAACTAGAAACAGAGACAGAAATGTATTTAGTAAACTGTTAGTTAAATTGAACATAAATAATAAGAAAAAAAAAAACACTTTTTAGAGATAGGAAAACTTGCAGGATTGCTTATGGTCGTTTGAACCAGAGGACTTGTCAACGTAGATCGCAACCCCAAAAATCATCCCTTGCAAAATCGCAGTTCCTTCTTCGGCCCACGACATTGCAAGTTATGTGGGAGTAACCACACAGAATTTCAAATTTTGTTTAAATTGCCTGCGTTTCTGACATTGCTCAAATTGTTTCCCATGGTGAAGAGATTTTGTTTGCATTCTATGTGGTAATAATGGCAACTCTACCAACTAATCAAGAAACATTCCCGCCGAAGGGACGCGCAATTTGCCACACTCTTTTATTCAACACAACGAATGTCACTTTGACCATCATTCTTTTTCGCTCATTCACATGCGTATAATTCAGACACCACAAACAGGAGCAAAATGAAACAATTTACATATAAAAATCCATCTTCATTTACCTTTTAATAAATATGATTGGTATTTTAAACAATTTTCAAATTTAATTCTCATAAAATTCACATTTATTGAGTAAAAAGCAGTTATCCAATTCCAATTAATCAAAGCGCAAACTAGAAAAGCCAAATCAAGTAGAATAAAACTACAGTCACAGTCGTCGCAACAAAACCTCTATATAACTAAACCGAAGTCAAAAGAAGAAAAGAGCACGCAACACACTCAAATGCGTCAAAATTGATTTTCAATATCACTTTTCACTTGTAAAACAGTAAAATATTCTTGCAAATGTTAGTAAAAATTAATCAATATGCACTAGATAAAATATTTGTGATAAATTTGTTAATTTTTTCTAATTTTTTACGAGGATAAAATTAATAAAAGCTATCGGCTTTGATGGAAACGCCAAAAACAAATGCGAGACATATTTTAAAACTACTACAACACAGTCGATGTGGGGTGTTTCATCTAGTACAGAGGTTTGAAGTGTCATCCCTGTTTACTGATTGGAAGCATTCAGCCAGTCAAATGGCTGGGTTTGATTTTGGAAAAATCAATAAAACGATCAGAAAATTAATTAATATCATGCATTTGTTTCTTTAATTCAAGATAAACGATTTGTTTTTATTGAAATTCTGTAAATGAGGAGTTTCAAGAAAAAAATCTATGTAAAAAAGTAGCAGAACAATGTTGGTACTAGATCAAATATGACGTAAATGGTTCTTCGTGTGTACTCTATTTTTTTTTCATATCGTTTATCTGGGGGAAGAGAAATGATTTGAATTCCTTTAAATAAGAAGAAATGGTAAAAAAGTTCATGATTGTTGTAAAGAGTGGGATAGCTATTTTAAGAACATATCATTTTTTTTACCGCAACCTAAAATCTTCGGAAACTGAGAACTACTTATTGAAACACAAGTTTTTAGGTTAGAAAAGAATGCTTGTTAATGGCTTGTGTGAAGAAGAATAGGCTATTCTTTTCGCACTCTCTGTTTGCTCGTGTGTATGTTTACATACATATATACAATTCGATTGACAAAAAGAAAATAGCAACCCTGAAATTCAAGTCTTGTACTAGAATAAGAGAAAAGGAAATTTTGAAGTAAATATGGCGAATTAAATTCGCTTTGGGCAAATAAACAGATTTTTGGTGATTTAATTTGTGAACACGTCCATTTGCGTGAAATTCCGTTTTTCTTTGAAATCGAACAACGGAACAAGGCATGCGAAATTACGAATTACGAATTCTACGCAAATAAAACTAGATTGTTTATTTGTTTAAAAGTAATTACCTCAAATTTAAAATGTGAAGTGAAAATTGTGATAAGGATAATCAATCGAAGAATGTCTAAAAAGTAAGCGATTTTCTAGTTAAAATTAAATTTTTTGTTGTAGAAATATGCACACTCGGAGCCGTTAAAAACGTTTGCACTTCCATTGTTAGACAGTTTTTTTTGTCAATGAATTTAACAAGATTTACCTTGCTCGACTGTCCCTGAGTCTAATGATATTCTGTCCAGAACGTATATTCTTTTAGGCTGGCATTAAGACATTATCGACAACAACAACTGCCAATTGTTGCTATAAGGGCCCCCGCAGACTGCAGACCGATTGTTTGGTCGGCTTCTTAATCAGTATGGAGAGGAATGCATATGCGGATGCGCACACTACAGCGATTCAGTATCGGCCAATACAAAATTTTGATGGGCTACCCGATTACATTCAAACTAATCTGTCGGCCAACTATCGGCCGACTGTTTAATCAGTATTGGCGCATACACGCCTGCGCATACATGACGATTGTTTAGTCGGCCGGCCGATAGTTCAGTTCGCTCTGTGATTTGGCGTCGTGTGTGTGTATTTTGAATATGGCGTGGGCGTCGCCCAAATCACAATTGTTGTTTGTAGAATGTCGGCCGGCTGTTGGATAGTCTGCGCCCTGTTCACCAACCAAACTGTTTAGTTGGCTCGGTGTGCGCACTTTCAGCACCACCCGACTAAACTATCGGCCGATAGTTGCCTTGGTTTAGAAATTAAATTTATTGATTTTGGTTTGTTAGAGGCGGGCCAGATTTTCCTAGATATAACGCAACTCGTTAGCCTATTCCACCTATGGTTTGCTTCTGATGTGTATTTGGTCAGGATATAGCCCTTCACAACTTCAAGAGGAGCATTTACTCTCACTGCCAATGAGTTGTGAAGGGCTGATCCTTGCCTAGCTAGCTCATCTGCCTTCTCATTTCCCTCATAGCCCCTATGGCCCGGTATCCAGATTAGAGTGACGCTCATATCAAGTTCCTTGAGGGCCTCTACATTGCTGGACCAGTTTAGAGGATGATAAAGCTGAATCAATGGCTTTAATAGCTGCCTGACTGTCTGTTAGCATAGCTACATTTTGGTTCCGGCGGATATTTTTAAGGGCTGTACAAGCTTCCCATATCGCTAACAATTCTGCCTGGAATACACTGGCAAAATCGGGAAGTCTATAGGATTTTGAAATCTCAAGAGATTGACAGAAGACACCTGAAGTCTTTCGTCACATCGCCTTCTTCCAAGTCGATTCTTGACGGGAACAAGACTCTAAACTTCTTTGAGGTGTTAAGGGTAGGGAGTGTTGTGGATAGGATGTCTGATGGTATCAGGCTTGTTTGGTTGCAGTGCCCGTAGGATCTAGTTTTTCAGCAGCCTATTTCTTTGAGTCTCAAGATACTGCAGGACACCTGATATTTAATAAAGAGGTCAATCGGGAGAAGGTCCAGGATGACGTTAAGTGCATCTTTTGGGCAGGACCTGATTGCCCCTGATATCCCTACGCAAGCATTTCTCTGCACCTTTGTAAGCTTGTTTACTATGTAAGCTTTGCTGAGAGCAGGCCACCAAACAAAGGAACCATAAACAAGTATCGGTCTTACAACCGCTGTTTATGTCCATTTTATAATTATTGACTGGAGGCTCCACTTTTTGCCGAAGGTTTTGTTGGCGACACACGCCTTCCTCACCTGTTCTTCAAGCTTCCAGTTTAATTTGGTGTCTAGTATTACGCCCACGTATTTAGCACTGGAAGACAATGATAGTGTTTGTCCGTAGAGTGAAAGGTGGTACCTTGGTTTTGGTGCTGAGAAGCATCAACTCGGTTTTGATACTGTTAACACCTAGTCGACAGCCCGCAGCCCAGGTGCTTACTTTCTTCAAAGCCATATTAGTTGATCACCCTTGGAAATTTTCCTAAAACTAGAATGACCAAATAATCGGCGTACGCAACCGTTTTCACTTCACTACTCTCGAGTTTCACAAGAATGCTGTTCATGACCAAAAGCCATAAGAGAGGAGACAGTACACCTCTTTGGGGTGTTCTTCTGCTGGCATATTTGGTACACATTGAATATCCTAACTTTGATTGAATCCTCCTATTACTTAGCATGGATATTATCCACCATCTAATGTAGTTCTCAACACCGAAGTCTGCAAGTGATTCTGCAATGGATTCAGTTAGGACATTGTTGAAAGCTCCTTCTACGTCTAAGAAGGTAGCTAGGGTATATTCCTTGAAACGAATCGTGTTTTCTATCGTTCTCGCTACCTCATGAAGAGCAGTCTCTGTAGATCTACCCCTCATGTTGGCATGTTGCGAATTAGATAGGGGACAACTACTCAGAATACTCCTTATGTGAGATTCTATGATTCTATCCAGGCTTTTAAGAAGAAAGGAAGTAAGGCTTATGGTTAGGTAATCTTTGGCAGATTCATGCCCTCTTTCACCAATTTTTGGTAAGAAAACCACTCTTACCTGTCTCCAAGGCGAGGGGACATGGTTTAGTAAGAGAGTAAAGATGAGAGTATCTTTACTACTACTTATTCAAGCTTTAGTATGAGATGCCAGAGCGAGAAAGATGGAAGAGTAAGGATATTGATTGAGCAATTTTAGTGATTTGAAACACAAAAATATTTAGAAGCTGTTGCGGTAAGATAATGCGTGCTTGCAGTATCTGAACAGACACTCCCAGCCCCGACTGCCATTCAGAATCTCGTAAAGACCGTTTTGGTTGAGGAAACTTTCGTTAAAATACAATCTTCTTATCTCCTGCAGCATAGGGCAGACTGCGATGAAATGGTTCACGTTCTCAAGTTCCCTTCTGTTACATAGATCACAAGTTTGCTGTCTATCATTGCGATGCGGGATAAAATTGAGATCCAATAGTTCAACTCTGTTCTTGAAAATCAAACTGATAATTTCCGCAGAAAAACAGTTATCGAAGTACTTGTTTCCTGTTAGCATTTTTGATGATTAAGGTTTTTGTAGACTGCTCTGGATTCTGAAGAGCAGGCTCTGTTGATATGTTGATTGAATATTTGTTCGTCAACCTTAGCAATCACTCTCTCAAACATATCTTTCCATTCTCCGACGTTAGCTATAGACGTTGGCATTGCAAGGTTATGTGATAAGGCCATCTGATTCCATTCCCTGAAAGGAAGAAGACTGTTTTCTGTGAAGACTGTTTTCATTTCTACGCATAACTCTGACAAGGTAGTCCGAGTGGGCTTTTAAATTTCGAATGTATATAGGTGGTAAACCAGATTCGACATGAATGGCATACGTTGGTGTAGAGTTTGGTAGTCTAAACAAACGCTTAAAAAAGTATCTTTGCGTCTTCTCGAATTCCTCAATCGGAGAGATACCAAAGGCTTGCACTCCGTAGCACAAGCATGTGCTTACAGTTGCATCGAATATTTAGAAACAAGGTCAATATTTGGATTTGCGAAAAGCTTTGGCCACATCAGATTAAGAGCAAGCTTGGCGTCCTGACTTTTCTGTCTGGCATGGGTATAAAAATTAAGATTGAAAGAGATGGTTATGCCAAGATATTAGAAATTTTGAACTACTCACTTCCGATTTTCCAATTTTCTTCACGTTGTCTAGTTTGTTTAATTGTAGTTGGAGAGAGAAAGTGTTATCCGCTAGCAGAACCAAATCATCTGCATAGAGTAGCACTTTTATAAGCTGGCCAGCAAAGCTGACTCCTCCTGGCAGGATATCTACTATTCCATCAATATATAGTGAAAAGAATAAGGGGCTAAGTATATATCCCTGCGGAACACCTGCAGATATGCTAAACCATTCAGACATATTGGTGCCATCCCATACAGCTGCACTTGATGTGGCAATTAGTTTTGAATAAGCTTCTAAGAGTTTCCTAGAGATTCCCAGTGATGCCAATTTATATATTAATACTTGCCTGTTCACTGTGTCAAAAGCTGCTTTGAAGTCAACAAAACAGACGTACATATTGTTTTTGTTTCCGATGAACTTTCTCGCTATGCTAGTCAGTACAAAGATATGGTCTGTTGTTGAAAAACCGGAGCGAAAGCCAGCTTGGAATGCGCTAAGTCGATTAGTGTTTTCTACCCATTTGGAGAGTCTATTGTAGAGAATCGATGCAAAGACCTTCCGAAGCGAATAAAGTATCGAAATTCAAGCATCATTGTATATTTTGTTGAAGAATTCTACCAGATAAGTTTTGAGTTCTTCCGTGCTGTATTTAAAAAAATTCTAGAGGGATCCCATCACATCCTGGAGCTTTATTGTTCTTTAAAAGCGTGAGCGTTAATTCCAATTCGTAAATTGATCGGGCAGTCCAGTTCAGGAACTTGTTCAAACTGCAATGCGTAGCTGAAGGAGTGCAGGCTCTCGTCGGCTGTCAATAGAATTTTAAAGTGAGTTGCTATTGTTTCAGCTTTGAGATAGTTCCTTGTGTAATGGTTACGTGGACTCAGTTCAAATATACTATGTCAGAATTCTTTAGAAGCTCTCGCTTGATTGATTTTGTTCGCAATGTTTTTTAGATATTGCAATCTTTTTTGTTGGCATAGCTGTTTATATTCCCTGTTAGTTCGTAAGTATAAAGTCTTGAACACCTCGAGGTTATTAGATCTAAACAGCTTTAGATATTTAAATGACAGGTTTCGAAACTTTATGCAGTCTTTGTCGAACCAAACACATTTAAATTTGTATGAAACGGGGTTATTTGGGTTTGATCCAGCATTACGGACAGCTCTTATTATACTTTCCTCAATTTCATCGATATTTGTAAGCATTTGTACCGGAAGATGACTGCACTGATGGTTAAGTAGTAGTTCCCAGTATCAATTCCCCTTTTTTACTTATCGTCCAGCACTCGGCGCTGTAGACTAGGACTGGTAGAATCAAAGTTTTGTATAGCAGACACTTTGTCTTTCAAGTGAGGAGTTTTGATCCCAGTTGTTTGGCCAAACCGAAGCAGCAGCGGTTCGCTGTATTAGTTTAGTGTATTAGTATCGAAAAACACTTCCTTTTTTCCTTTTATAACAAAGCCTTTATTGAATTCCATTACAAACTATAAGAGCAAATAAATGCAAAAACTAATTGGAATTTTTTTGATGAATATTAAGGCAGGGCGTACATTCAAGCAGTGTTCTAAAATAAAAATATGAAATTGTAAATAACATCGATTCTTATGGAATATGAAATACTTCATACGAAAGCTATGAAAATTGGATTAGCTAAAATGAACAAAATCAAAACATGTTGGTACGAACATTATGAGGTGCTCTACTTAAAACTAATTGAAAAATGTAGATTTATTCTTCGTGTTTAATAGGAATCGGAGATTCCAAATTGCCAAGCGCATTGCCAAGTTATTCATTTCTTTTTGGCACTTGGGGATGTCGATTGGAACACCGACGATGCGGACATCAAGTTCTCAATGTATTGCCCAAGAACTTGATTCTCCGAACGAAGTTTTAAATTCTCTTCCTTAACAGAATCAACGCGTTGCGATAAATCGTCCAGGGTATTTTGAAGTTCTAGAACTTGTGTTATGAGACGGGCTTTTTCTTCCTTTTCATCGGGACTGACATCGGGTTCAAGTGAGTTCGATGAGTCTGGAGTTGAGCTACGATTGGTATAAGACGAACGAAGGGAATCCATTGAACGTCCGTTTGGAATGTTTGGGACATCGTCGTCGTTGATGATAACTATTTGTTTTGAAAACAAGTCGATGGTTTAAAAAAAAAGTGGGTACTTTTTATCATTTGCTTACCCTGTGGATCATCATCGGCCAGGGGAATGTTGTCATCGGGCTCTTGTAGTTTATCGATTAGAGACATTTTTATTCTGTCTGAAAACTGAACTAGAATTATTATTTGCTTACTTCGAATGCTACTAGTTCTGATGTATACAACAGTATCTTTGTTTTTATATTTAATTTGAGTTTATTGATTTTAAGAAAAAACTACCTTTTCTTTATTTTCCTAATTTAGTTTTGAGCTGTCGATTGTTTCTAGTTTTCACTGTGGTGGGTGCAGAGAAGATAATTAAAAGTAAATGACGATTTTTGTGTCTTTGTTTTGTGTTTTTGATGTTTCGTTTTTGTTTTCCATTCTGTTATTGTTCGACAGTGCCAACCTTTAAAATTAAAATTTTGATGTTCGATTAAGGGTAAAGAGCTGAACAGAATGCAGTCGCCAGTCGCCAGTCGCCCGGCGACTAATGTGACAGCTGTCAAAATTTCGCCTTCCAAATCGCTGAGAAATTTTGTGAACACAATAGCCGCGCGACGGGCTCTGCGTTGCCGAAGTGTTAAAATTTTTCTATGGACCCAAAAAATTGAAAATGGCCCTCTAAGGCTAGGCGCGCACATGCAACTTTTAGTTTCGAAACTGTTTGGTTTCTAAACTGAGCACTATAGACTTATACGAGAGTCCGCGCACATGCAGAAACCATTCTGTCGCCCATTCGAGCAACTTTTTAGTTTGTGTTTTGACACAAACTAAACGATCACCTCAAACCAATTCCTTAGTTTGTGTCACAAGGAATTATAGGTAACTGCGCGGACATTCAACTAAATCGTTGAATAATTTTCTTTAAGTGCAAGAGAGAAAAAAAATAGTCAATGTTTTTCTTTCACAAAAAATTCTGAGAGAAGAGAACCACCTAACATCTCAATTTCACTAGTTTTCTCTTTCATACATTGATTGCGAAAATTTATTAGTTGCTAAAACCCATAAAAAATGTCTGTATCCTACTATGATACACGTAACTGCGCCTACATTCAACTAAATAGTTTCTTTGGTATGCATGTATTAGTGCATTTCAGTTGAATGATTCTTTAAAGTGTGACGGGGTTAGTAGGATACTTTAGAATAATATATCCTACTCATAAGTTTGTTTTTGTTTTCATAATTCAATTTGCTACTTTTCAAACGTCAAATGTATTTATGTTCTGAAAGGCGTTGGTAAATATTATTTGTATCTCAAAACAAAACATATTTTTTATTTTTTTTTCTTATTTTCAGATTATTATGTACTTCATCATTCATTGTGTGCGAGTGTGTGGTTAACTTCCGCACTTCTATTTTCAATTGTCTACAACTGAGAATTTTAACCTTTTCAGCAACTTTGTCTGCCAAACGGAAATTCTCGCCTTCTCCGATCACATCGATGAATTCCGCAAAATCAACACCGAAGTCTTTGCTTGCAGCGTTGACTCCCACTTCACTCACTTGGCCTGTATAAACACACCCGCAAAGAAGGTGGCTTGGGCCAAATCAAAATTCCTCTCCTCAGTGATTTGACACACCGAATTTCCAAAGACTACGGCGTATACTTGGACGATTTGGGTCATACTCTGCGTGGACTGTTTATCATCGATCATCACGGCACCCTTCGACAAATCACCATGACATGAACGACTAACCAGTGGTGAAGCTTGTCCCCCTGGATGGAATCCGGGCAGTGATACGGTAAGTGATTTTCTTTTAACATAAAGAAACATGTCTAACACAATGCTTCTCCAGATTGTTCCAAAACCAAAAGAGAAGAAGAAGTACTTCGAGAGAAACAACAAATAAGCCGGGAGTAATTGTGTACTTTTTTTTACAATATACGAATTCTATGACTTTAAACGACCGCATTTTCTTTGGAGAAGACTGACTCTTCCCCTCGCCTCTCTTGCGTTTGTTGAGAGGATTCCGAGGATTTTAGGCATCGTCCCAATCGTCTGACTTTGTTGAGGCATCTTTAGCTAATATTGGAGCTGTCTGTTCGAATCGTAGAGTGTGCGCCTGCCAGTCATCTCCTTGGATTTCTTTTTCAACCTTTGCTTCGTCCAATGACTCGTCAGCATTATTGTGGTCGTTGCTCTGCTTCAGAGTTTCCAATTTATTGCGGAATTTCTTCAACAGGTCCAATGTGAATTGTACTCTTTTAAGAAAACAAGTGAACAAAAGTCTTCCTTCCATGCATAATTGAATGAAATTACGGCAGGCTTTTGGACATTCTCGAGTCCAGAGTTCTATATCGATATCGCCGACGGAGGTTTTCAACGGGACCTGGAAGGTTATTTTAATCAAAAGAGGGCATATTTGAGGGAAGGACTCACTTTTCCTGTTGTAGGAGGTTCCTGAATATAAATATCACTAATTTTTTCTTAAAAATTATTAATATTTTATAAGAATTTTGTTTTTGGAATCAAATTTGTAAATATTTTCAATTTGCGAATTGTTGACGTTTCCAACAATATATCTACTCTTTTCTTTCATAAGCAAAAGAGTAGGACAAATTTGAAACTATTTCGTTTCGTGTATATGAGATAGAAAAAGTGAATAAATGTTCTCTATGTATTGGTTTATTTCGTTGATTACTTTTGGAGTTGCTTATGTGCGCGATGTTTGGGCAACTAACGATCGAACTATTTGGTTTCGAAAAAGTTGCATGTGCGCGCCTAGCCTAATAGTCACCTCAATTATGAAATTCGTATTTTAGAGTCGTATACGACTTTAGACGTACATCGCGATTATGAAAATCGCTTTTCTTCAATTATCTCAGTTAAAATCGTAGTAGCTAGGGGATATATTTAAATTTTGAAATTTGACAGAAAAACAGTACCTATCGCATAACATCGCATGTTTAGTCGCTGTTTTTTTCCTTATGAAATTCGGCGCTACTCGTATTTTATCCGTTTTTGAGTCGTTTGTTATTTTGTGTACGACTGCTTGCGAGTTTTGCATTCAAGGAAAAAAAATCTGATGATGGAAGCAAAACAAATGTAAGATTTTATTTATTTTAATTTATTAAGAGAATTTTTAACAAATTTAGGCAAATATGTATTTATTTAAAGGAAATTCAATAAGAAGAACCAGCTCGAGGCACTTGTATCTGCTCTCCATCAAAATGTAGAGGTAGCTTCATCGACGTCCTCATCCTCAGTAAAAACAAATCAATCGAATTCATTTTCCTTAATTTAATTTTGTTTAATAAATTTTTATTTGCTATTTACATGAAAATAAACTTCTTATGATCACAAAATTATTTTGTTTTCTTTTGGACTGACATCTTTGTAATTGCACAGGGACGCGTGTATTACCAACCAGAACTATTTATGTCGGTACTATAGTTCCCATGAATAACTGCCAGCCCCAACGACGGGTAAAGTTTCCAACTTAAAATTCTCGACGCTGCAAATACTATGAGGTGTATATACAAAGCTGACATTTCAAACTTTGCGTTGGTATACGTTGGATTTAACAAGAGTCGTATTTACAACATACGACTTTCATAATTTGCTTTTCAAATACGATACGATTCGACTACGACTATAAATGCGACTTGAAATTCGAATTTCATAATTGAGGTGAGTGCTAGAACCAAAAACATAACATCTGTTCATATGCACTAAGATTTCAATTCTTCAGTGAGGATGGCGAGTTAAACAGTTTATCAGCTGAGGACTGATCGGCCTTATTACCGTACCCGATCGGAGAAAAATTCTCTCCGATTCGTACAATTTCTACGAATTTTCTACCACCGTATTCTTTCGGACAGGTCAATCGTAGACATCTACGAAAAAATTTGAAATCTGCGTCGGAAATTCAAATTGAGAGCGACGTTTCGCGATTTCATGCGATGCATCGCGATTTGTTACTACTGTTTTCGTCCGGTTGTCTCCGAAACAAAAAAATGTCGGAACTAGAAATATTTTTTAACTCACAAAACAACAAAGAAGTGCGTCGGTACGCATCACTAATTTATGCACGAATCGGGTACGGTGAAGGAAATAAAACTTCCGATCGGACATTTTCTCCGATCGGAGAATTCTCCGATCGGGTACGGTAATAAGGCTGGATATTTTTTTCTGGGATCTCCGTAAGATTCGATTTCTCACTTAGTCGATTTGACGCTACTGATGTATATGAAAGAATAACAACGATTTGTGAGGTAACAGAAGCTTTTTTCAATGAGGAGCGAGGTCTGAGATTTTGCCTCAGTCAAAGTGAAATTGCGACAAAAAAACACGTGCGGCCCAAAGAAAGAAGTTCAACATCGGTTGCATTAGCGCATTGGAGAATGCCAGAGACTACAGCGAGCGACTCTCAGCCGCCCTTCCAAATACTACAGACGTCAACACATTGTGGAACCAATAAACGCAAAATGATAAAGCATGTAGCCGAGACCACCATAGGTTACCAGCCAACCCAGAAAAAGAACCCGTGGTATGATGATGAGTGCGTGATATTGAAAAGAGAGACGGAAAATGCACGTGTGCAGATGCTGCAACGGAAAACAAGAGCAGCAAGGGAAGAGTACCGCACGAAAAGGAGAAATGAGAAAAAGACCCTGTGAAGGAAGAAAAGATCATCCGCAGTTTCTCAGCTCAAATGCGAAAAATGTCGAGCAAGATAATGACGAAAGAGAAGCAAGACCAGTCAATGAAGAGGTAGAAAGAGCCATCCAAAAGCTAAAAAATAACAAGTCCCCCGGGTCGGATCGCATACCCGCGTAACTCTTTAAACATGGAGGAGGTGTTTTGGTGAACCGCATGCACCAGGTCATCACCAAAGTGTGGGAGGAAAAATGCATGCCCACTGACTGGTCGGTCGATAAGCTCCATATGCCCCATCTACAAAAAAGGCGATCCGATGTTATGAAAAAACTACCGTGGCATATCTCTGCTTATTAATGTTGCACACAAAATCCTATCCAACGTACTGTGTGAGCGTCTTAAACCTTTCTGCAACACAATAATCGGCACGTACCAGTGTGGCTTTAGGCCAGGCAGAACAACGATAGACCAAATATTCACACTGAGGCATATCCTGGAAAAGACCAACGAATTTCAAGTCGAAACCCACCATCTTTTCATCGACTTTAAAGCTGCTTATGATAGCATCCACCGCCAAGAGCTTATGATGGCGATGTCTGAATTCGGGATCCCAAACAAACTGATCCAGCTGTGCCGCATGACGCTAAACAATACGCAGTGCAGTGTGCAAATGGCTAACAGCTCATCCGAGTTATTCCAAACTTGCGCAGGGTTTAGACAAGGAGATGAGTTGTCATGTGACTTCTTCAACATAGTCCTGGAGCAGATAGTGCGCAAGGCAGGTGTGAGCACGGAGGGCACTATCACTATAGCTGTGCTTGAGGCCTTCACAGCGATTTAAGAACAAGCAAAACTCGTTGGTCTTGAAGTGAATGAGGACAAAACAAAGTACATGTTATCAACAAACAAAGCAACATCTGTGGACCGCCTAGGACAAAACTTCACTGTTGGTAGCAGCAATTTCGAGGTAGTTAAGGAGTTCACCTACTTTGGAACAAACATCAATCCCACGAACGACACCTTAGTGGAGATCCGAAGAAGAATTACCCTAGCGCCACCGCTGCTGCTTCGGTTTGGCCAAACAACTGGGTTCAAAACTCCACACTCGAAAGCCAATGTGTCTGCTATACAAGACTTTGATTTTACCAGTCCTACTCTACGGCGCCGAGTGCTGGACGATAAGTAAAAAAGGGGAATTGATACTGGGCATTTTCGAAAGAAAAATTCTTCAACGGATTTTTGGTTCCGTATGCGATGGCGAATGGAGAAGAAAATACAACCGAGAACTGTATGAGCTGTACCAAGATGTGGATGTAGTCCAGAAGGCCAAGAACAGACGGCTACATTGGCTCGGCCACATCGAGCGAATGGACGACAACGCTCCAGCCAAGAAAGTCTTCTCATCCTAGCCCCCAGGTTGAAGACGACAAGGAAGACCGAACCTACGGTACAAGGACCAAGTGACTGCGGATGCCAGAGCTCTTGGTTTCGGTGACTGGAGAGTGCGAGGGGTCGTTCACGATGGAAGACTGCAGTATATCAGGCTGAGATCCTTCGTGGATTGTGAGCCGGATAAGTAATTAAGTAAGTAAGCAAAGTGAATTTGAGATCTCAGAGAGATGTCGTAAGGTGGAACCGGCCTATTGTATATGAAGTCTGAATTTCTGCAATATCTCACTTCTCACTTGGTCATCTGACAGTGATTCAACACTCAAGACTGGGATTAGTGGCATTCAAAATAATTTTAATGTATGAAGTAGTGCATTATGACCCTGAAAAAAACGAAAATGGCCCGATATTTTTTCAAAAATGGCCCGATTTCAAAAATAAAATTGGCAACGCTGGACGAAAAGATTACAAGGAATATATATATAAAAAAAAGCGTCAAACTCGTCGCGCGACTGCTGAAAAAAGTTCAACTTTTGGGCGACTAGTTCGGCGACGAACCTTTTTATATACTACACCTTATGGTATTTGCAGCGTCGAGAATTTTAAGTTGGAAACTTTACCCGTCGGTCGTTGGCGCTGGCAGTTATTCATGGGAACTATAGTACCAACATAAACAGTTCTGGTTGGTAAAACACGCGTCGCTGTCGTCGATTCTCGACGCTGCAATTACTATAAGATGTATATGACAGATGGGTTAAAAGGGAAATGGGAAACCAAGCTGTCAAAATGACAATGTCTACAAGCTGCGGTCCAAGTTTACTGCAAGTGTATGCGTGTTTTTACCAATACTATCTCAGTAAACTTCTACATACCACCTGATTTTTGTTGCTATTTTTTCTCATTTATTCACATACACAAGGTAACGGTTAAATAAAATTTGCGGTATCCGAGGGTAAAACGTAAGTCAGTTTCCGATCTCTTTTTGTCTTTGGTGTATATACAAAGGACGAACGACGCATTAGGCGTTTATCTTTTTTAGTTCAGAGCTCCGAACTCGTAAGTGTTCAGAGCTCGCTGAACACGCTCTGAACAAATGAAGCTCTGAACATTTTCTGAACGCTCGGATTTCATTTTGAAATGCAATTGATCATTTTTAGTTAAGACATCAACACTTCGTATTTTTGAAAGCTGAAACTAACATTTTTTTATTAATAAATAAAATATTTAATTAATTATTCAAAATAAAACTAACCATCTTTGCGTGAGCGACTTGTTTCCTCCGCCATTTCAATTGTTTTGAGAAGAAAGAACACGCTTGCGCTCAGCATTTTGTTCATTATGCTCGGTCTCTTTTTTCTGAGCGCGGTTTCGAACTCTGAACACTCAGAATCAGTGCTCTGAACGAAAAAAGTAACACAACTTTGATGCTCTGAACACTCTGGACTAAAAAAGAAACACAATTTTTCATTTGACAGTTCAAGCTCTGTTCAAATGTAAAAAAGAAAAACGCCTATTGAGCGAGTGCCATACGAATTTCACATTTTTGATAGTTGTCATTTTAGTCGCCGGGCGACTGGCGATGCATTCTGTTCAGCTCTTCTTGTGTCGATCAACTCACTGTACACCTTTCTCTAACTGCAGCCAACTATCAAATAAAAAAACCTAATATCTCCTTTGTCAAAATAAGATAGACAAAAATTCCGTAGCCTAGTTTTCTTTTCAAGTGTTTTTCTCGTCTGTTGCAATTTATTTCCCAAAAAAAATCCCAATCAACAAAAATAATACTCAAGAAATCTTTCAAAAGCCCCAACCAATAATTTCTTATAACTTAAATCATTTTTTTCGAAAAAAAAACTCGCAATTTAAATAAAAGAGAGACAATAAAAAAAATGGAAACTTTGGATTATAAAATCTTTTTTTCACTGAAAAAAGAAGAATAAAAAGTGAAAGAAAAAAGGAGAAAAACACCTTGAAGAAAAAATACAATTTCGTTTTGACGTTTGCTCTTATTTTTTTCTCTGTTTGATTTCGTGTTGATTTTGTTTTTGAAAACGTTGAAAACGAAGAGAAATCAACCAAATTTAGTCGACATTTCTTGTTTTCATTTTTTGTTGTCTTCTCTGTGCATTCAAGTTTCAAGTTGAAGCCGACTGTAACCGATTTGTCACCCCCATTGCCCCGGTGCGACTAGCCACTGTGCGAATCTGTCTCTTGCCATACCGTGTTGCTGGCAACTTTATTTTTGCACACTGGAAAAGCCTTAGACTTTATGAATTTTTTAATTATAAAAATCCGAAATCTAAACTTGGAGCCATTTTGTCATGAATTACGTTACCATTTTTCGATTCGACATCCTTCACCTGTCTCGTGTGATTTATCCAAGTTTCTCTTTTTTAACACTAAACAATAAGCACTGAAACTGAAACGATAACCGCCTGCGTTGCGCTCTTTCCTCGTTTCGTCATCGTGCTGTCTTTTGTCTGGTTGGTTTAAGGTTTTGGTGAAAAATGCAAACGTGAAAGCTGCCCACTGAACACTTGTTCGACACCACATCCTACTGCCACCCGCGTTCCTCCGTGATTGTGTGGTAAAATAAACAACAGGAAGAAAAAAGTGGAAATTTGAGTTTATTGAGTTTTGTTGTATTGTTTTAAAGCAATTCGGATAAAAATTAACTGAAAGAAAAAATATAACAAAGACACGTTCACTGCTTGGAACCACAACACAAAGAAAAAAAAGTCAACAATTATTCCAATTTGGCGAGTGAAGAACTTGAATGCGATGGCTGATTTTGATGCAATCTACGAGGACGAACAGCTGGAAGAGTATTACGACGATCAGACAGTCGCCCCAGTGCCGGATCCAATTGTCATTCGTGGTGCTGGAAATATGACAGTGTAAGTATTGAGCTTGATTTCTAAAATTATTTCCATTCCATTCGCTCGATGTGGCCGAGCCAATGTAGTCGTCTTTTCTTGGCCTTCTGGACTACATCCACATCTTGGTACAGCTCATACAGTTCTCGGTTGAACCTTCTTCTCCATTCGCTATCGTCGCATACGGGACCGAAACTCCGTCGAAGAATTTTTCTTTCGAAAGTGCCCAGTATGAATTAATCTTTTTTACTTATCGTCCAGCACTCGGCGCCGAAGAGTAGGACTGGTAAAATCAAAGTTTTGTAAAGCAGACACTTTGTCTTTCGAGTGAGGAGTTTAGCCAAACCGAAGCAGCAGCGGTTCGCTAGGGTAATTCTTCTTCGGATCTCCACTAGGGTGTCGTTTGTGGGACTGATGTTTATTCCAAGGTTACTTTGTTGCTAGCATGTACTTTGTTTTGTACTCATTCACTTCAAGACCAACGAGTTTTGAATGTTCTTCAATCGCTATGAAGGCCTCAAGCACAGCTCTCTTGGATCGACCACCCGTCAAGAGCTTATGATGTCGAGGTCTGAATTTGGGATCCCAAACAAACTGATCCAGCTGTGCCGCATGACGCTAAACAATACGCAGTGCGGTAACAGCTCATCCGAGTTATTTCAAACATGCGCAGGGTTTAGACAAGGAGATGCGTTGTCATGATGATGTTAAGGTGGCGCTTTAGTCCGTTGTGGACTTGGGCCTTAATCAACAGTCTCCGCCAGCCAGCTCGGTCCCTAGCTAGCTGTCTTCAGTTTTGCACTCCAAGTTGATTGAGGTCCTCTTCCACTTGTGTGCGCCACCTGAGTCGCAGTCTTCCTCTCCTTCTGCGTCCCTCGGGAATAGTGTCGAAGGCGAAGGAATGACCGAGCCATCTGAGTCTCTGGACCTTGTCCCTTCTGGCTAGGTCCACGTCGTTGTACAACCCGTAAAGTTCGCTGTTGTATCTCCTTCTCCATTCCCCATCAATGCACACGGGGCCAAAGATGACCCGAAGAAATTTCCTCTCGAAACAGCCTAAGGCACATTCATCCGATTTTGTCAGGGTCCATGCTTCTGCACCATATAGCAGGACAGGGATGATGAGGGTGTTGTACAGTTTTACCTTAGTTGCTCGAGAGAGGGCTTTTCCACTCAATTGCTTTCTTAGCCTAAAGAAACAACGGTTAACAAGAGTAATTCTCCGTCTTATCTCGGCGCTGGTGTTATTGCCCGTGTTAATAGCGGAGCCTATGCGTCTATTGTGACGTTGTGTCCGAGCCGTCGGTGTTGGGTGTCCTTTCTCGAAGACAGCATATACAATATACTTCGTTTTTCCCTCATTTACCGCTAAACCCATTTTTGCCGCTTCTGTCTCAATTCTCACAAAGGCGCCATTGATATCACTCTGTGTTCTTCCCATTATATCAATATCGTCGGCGTACGCGAGAAGTTGAACAGATTTATGGAAGATAGTGCCTCTGGTGTTGACGGTGGAGTTTTGGACTATCTTCTCAAGAACGATGTTAAAGAAATCGCACGACAGTGCATCGCCTTGTCTGACTCTTTTTTTGACGTCGAAAGATTCCGTAAGCTCATTACCAACCTTGATAGAGCAGCGTGAGTTCTCCATCGTCATTTTGCACACGCGAACGAGCTTGGCAGGGATGCCAAAACTAGACATAGCTTTATACAGTTCGTATCTGTAGATGCTGTCATACGCGGCCTTAAAATCGATGAAGAGGTGGTGGGTATCGATTTGGAGTTCATAGGTTTTTTCCAGGATCTGCCGCAACGTGAAAATTTGGTCGATGGTAGCCTTTCCTGGCCTTAAGCCACATTGATAAGGACCAATCAGATTGTTGATGAAAGGCTTCAGACGTTCACATATTACGGCAGAGAGGATCTTGTAGGCGATGTTAAGCAGACTGATTCCTCTGTAGTTGGCGCAGTTTAGAGGATCTACCTTTTTCAGGATCGGGCAAACAATGCTGAGGTTCCATTCATCGGGCATGCATTCCTCCGACCATATCTTACAGATGATTTGGTGCATGCTCCTATCTAGATCGTCGCCTACGGCTTTGAACCGCTCGGCAGCTAGACCATCTGTTCCAGCGGCTTTGTTGGATTTCAGCCGTGATATTGCTGCTTTCACTTCTTCTAGGTCGGGTTCACGGAATTGTTGGCTGTCATCGTGTTTGATAGAAGGCTCCTGTCTGACGGCGGGGTTTTGTTCGTCGTCGCCGTTATACAGTCTACAGAAGTGGTCTTTGCAAATCCCCAGCACTGACTGCGATTCTACTATGATGTTCCCTTGTTGATCTCTGCAGGCATCGGTTCTTGCTCGATGACATTGAGCCAGCTGTTTTACCTTCCTCCGAACTTCATTCCTGCTGTTGGCTCTCTCAACATCTTCGATCTGACGCTTCTCATGCTCTCTCTTTTTTCTCCTGAGAAGCCGGCGTTCTTCTCTCCTCTTTTGCTCGTAGAGCTCACGAGCAGCTCTTGTCCTTCTTTGCAGCGCCGCTTTGTATGCCGCCTGCTTGGCTGCATGGGCCTGCCTGCATTCTTCGTCAAACCAGGGGTTTCGTTTTGGTGGCTGTGTGAAACCCAGCACGTTAGAGGCGGCATCTCTAACTGCATTCTGGCAATGTTGCCACTGGTCTTCGATACTTGATGTTGGCGGCATAGGACTCCTTAAGAGGTTACTTGACACTCGATCAGAGAAGGATCTGGCGATCTCTTGCGATTGTAGCCGTCTGACGTCTAATTTTCTTGCAGCATTTCCTTGTTTTGACCGTTGTCGGGATATTCGTAGCACTACCTTGGCTACGACGAGCTAATGGTCCGAGTCGATGTTGGCTCCTCGGAAAGTTCGAATATCTAGAATGCTGGACAAGTTTCTTCCGTCGATCGCAATGTGATCAATCTGGTTGACGGTTGATTGATCAGGAGATCTCCATGTACCTTTATGGATGTTGAGATGTGGGAACCAGGTGCTTGCTACCACAACATTTCGCCCCGCAGCAAAATCGATCAGCCTGAATATTTTGTCGGAAGTGGTGTCGTGCAGGCTGTGCTTTCCGACTGTTCTGCCAAAGATTCCTTCTTTACCCAGCTTTGCGCTAAAATCGCCGAGGACAATTTTCATGTCATAGCTAGGACATTGCTCATATGTTTTGTCGAGGAGCTCGTAGAATTCGTCTTTGGTGTCGTCCTTTTTCTCTTCTGTGGGGGCATGTGCGCATATTAAGCTAATGTTGCCGAATTCAGCCTTGATTCGGATCGTCGTGATGCGTTCGCTTACGCATTTGAAGCTCAAGACTTTTTTCCTGAGTCTGCTTCCCACGACGAATCCGCATCCAAAGAGTCGCTGTTGTTGCTCCCGGTAACAATCACCATAGTAGAAATCGCAGTTTTTCATCCTCCTTTTGCCCGGTCCATCCCATCGCATTTCCTGGATAGCGGTAATATCTGCTTTGTAGCAGTTGAGGGTCTCCGCTAGTTGTTCGGCAGCACGCGGTCTATTAAGGGACCTAACATTCCACGTGTATACCCGAAATTCGTTGTCCTTTATACATTTGCTTGGGTCGTCATCAGTGTATCCGTCCGTTTCCGAGGCCTGTTGTTGCTTCGCAACCAAATCTTTTTCTACGTAGCCGGGAAGTCACCCCGACGTACAACCCCCAACTTGGAGTACCAGGTACTTGATGTGACTCCAAGTACAGAGCCGGCAAAACCGCTCCTTTTACGGCCTGGGCTTCAAATATGTCGAAGTAGCCCGTAAAGATGTTCACCAAGTAGTTCGGCCTAACTGGAACTGAGGACGCCACCGTTGATTCCAAAAAGAAATTCATCCGCTGCCATCCCTCGTGGGAAGTGACTTGGTGGGAACACTCCTTCGTTGTGGGGTAATTAGTAGTAACAGCCTACTCCGCTTCGACCTGTCGACCATGGGAGGCCCTGCTGCGAAAACAAGTTTCGCGATCGCATAGCTCTAAGCATCGCAGTAGTAGTTACCGTAAGCCGTTCCGCCACGTCAAGGCCGACCCCATAGAGGGAATCAAAGCCATTACTTGTTTGTTTTCTTTTTTTTTCTTGCTCTTTTTTTATTAATTCAAAAATACATAATTGTGTTCGAATTTGATCAACATTTCTCCCACATTTCAGATTTGGTCTCAGTAATCGTTTCAATTCGGAATTTCCCTCGGGGCTGGTTTCCCGTGTGGCACCAGAAGAATTCAAAGCAACCATAAGTCGCATAAATGGCATACTCAAGAAAACACTTCCCGTCAATGTGAAGTGGCTTTTCTGTGGATGCGTTTGTTGCTGTTGCACATTGGGTTGTTCCCTCTGGCCTGTAATATGCCTAAGTAAAAGGGTATGTATTTAATGTCCAATTTTTTTAAAGAGATTTTCATTTTTCTTTTTTGTTTCGTAGACACAAATAACATTGGATAAATTACTTGAATGGGAAAATAGTCATTTATATCATAAACTTGGTCTACACTGGCGACTGAATAAGCAACAATGTGATTCCAGTTCGATGATGGAATATGTTATTCAAATCGAATTTATACCGAAAACACCCATTTATCGTCCTGATTAGAAAAAAAAAAACAATGCAGTTTACAACTATTGTTGGTAACCTTTTTTTGTTTCTTCGAACTGCTTAATGTTTGAAATTTCACTAGAATTAACTCAAAAAAGAGAAGAATAGATTTTTGAGGCTAGTTACACAAAAAATTATTTTCCTTTTTGTTTTTTTTTTCAAAAACTTAAACTAAAAAAACACAAAAATGCATATAGAACTACGGTTAGGTTGATTTGTGTTGTTTCTTCTCATCCACTCAACAATAATAATCACTAGAGCCAAGTTAATAATGATGAACGGATTCAATTAGTGTTTGTTGCTTATTTAAAAACAACTAAGAGTTTACCTATGAATAATTTTAAGTGCATTTGTTATGTTCCAATAGAAAAACTAAATATTTATTATGCTTTAATACATTCACCTACTCACTCAACCAAATCTCAGTCAAACATAAGGATCCTATTCGTTCATTAGACACAATTTTCTTAGTAAGATAAAAATACACAAACTTTCAATGCCATCAATGAGAATCCAAAAACCTACAGTGGGTGATCAAATTATTACGGCCACTAGAAAACAAAAAAATTGATTTTTTTAAACTTAAAGGCACATAAAGAGAGTTAAATTGAAACACAACTACTGTTTAAAACTCAAAAGTAACAAAATGTTTTATTAAGAATGCAGTTCAATATTATAATTTTCTGTAAAAATTATCACGCAGTTCCGTAGCCAGCCCAGATTCTATGGAGGCGCGAACATAAAATGAGGAGGCGCAAAAAAAAAAAAAACAAAAGTTACTATGTTATTTCTGTCCGCTTTAGAGCTCTTCATAGAGAGTATTTCTTAAAAAGATAAAAAAATAATTCACTACTTTGTTAAGAAATTTCATTATTTGTATTTTATTGAAAAGAAATCGTTAAAATAATTGAATTCTTCTTTTTTTCTGAGCGAATTTTCGAATTATGTCATCCTTTACAAGGTTAGGTTAGGTTAGGTTACAGTGGCTGCGGATACGGAATCCACACACTTAGGCCAAAAGAAAAGGCCCATTGTGATACCACATGAATCTAGAGAATTACTTCTTACTAGTCGCACCATTTTGAGCTTCTTATAAAGCGAAGAAGATATTTGATATCCTTTTTAGCTAGTTCACTGGGATTATCATAAAAGTACTCTCCCAGATGAAGTTTGCGCCTTAATGAAAGAGCAGGGCAAGTGCAGAGAAGGTGAGAGACTGTTTCCTCTTCTTCCTCGTCCATACAGCTCCTGCAGAAGTCATTTGAGGCTACACCAAGTCGTACTGCGTGTCTGCCTATAAGACAGTGTCCCGTAAGGACACCTACTAGGGAGCTAATATGAAGTCTGCTTTGAGATAACAAGTCTTTAGAGCGCTTTAGGTCCAGTGAGGGCCATATGAGTTTTGTAGCTGTGCACGTTGGTAAATTGTGCCACCTAGAGTTTGTTATCGTCAAGGCTGTTTCTTTTAGCAGAAGTTTACATGTAGCTATCGGTATACCTATCTTCTTCCTTTCAGGTGAAATAGGCATGACGGTTCCATTTTTAGCGAGCTCATCGGCTCTACAATTTCCTTTGATGTCTCTGTGACCCGGCACCCAACAGAGGTGAATGTTAAATTGCTGCGCCATCTCCATAAGAGACGATCAACAATCTAGGGCCGTTTGAGATTTGGTTGAGACACCGTCGAGAGATTTAATAGCAGCCTGACAGTCAGAGAAGATGCGGATATCAGAAGTTGATATCACGTTTTCTCTCAGCCAGGAGAGAACCTCTTTGATCGTTAAAATTTCCGCTTGGAAGACGCTACAATGATTAGGGAGGCGGAATGAGATGCTTAGATTAAGCTTTTCTGAGTACACACCACTACCAACTCCATCACTTGTCTTGGATCCATCTGTATAAAAATGAATGCTTTTGTCATCCAGAAGTTTTTTGTCTTCCCATTCATCTCTGGATGGAATGGATATCTGGAAGTTTTTACCAAATTGGGGTTTTGGAATGGTGTAGTCTATGTACTTTGGTATAGAACCGAAGAAGTTCAAAATGATGCAATTTCCCACATTATTGTTGGTCCATTGAGATGAGGCGTTGAGTCTTATAGCTGTACTCGCTGCCACTTGTTTGCTAAAAATGTCGAGGGGTGTCAGATGGAGGAGAGTGTCTAACGCTGCTGAGGGTGTGGTTCTCAATGCCCCGCTTATGCAGAGACCTGCAGTGCGTTGGACTCTGCTCAGTTTGTCGCAGTAGGTGACTTTCTCCAGTGCAGTGAGAATTGGTCGGATGACCGATGTGTATAGCCAATAGGTTATGCTAGGTTGAAAACCCCATTTGCTACCTATGGCTTTCTTGCAAGAGAAAAGAGCTACTGTAGCTTTCTTAACTCTTTCCTGAATATTAGGTTTCCGACTTAGTTTTTTTGTCTAATATTAAACCAAGATATTTGGCTTCATTGGTAAAAATTAGCGGTACACCTTTTATTGAAGGAGGTACAATTACTGGGATCTTGTATTTCCGTGTAAAAAGGACGAGGTCTGTTCTTTGAGCATTAATACTAAGTCCGCAGTGATCAGCCCATCTAGTGAGCATATTAAGTGCGTTTTGGAGGAGGTCTCTCAGTGTATTAGGATGTTTTCCTGTGACGGCGATAGCAACATCATCGGCATACGCAATCACTCTGTAGCCTTCCCTCTCAAAGGATATCAGCAGTTCGTTAACTACTATACACCACCTTGCGGAGTGCCTCTACTGACAGACCTTTTCGTACAAAAATCCCCCATCTTAGAGTTGATGATCCTGCTTTTTAGCATAAGATTAATCAACTCACAGAGTGAGTATTCGACGTTTTGGGTCGTCATAGCAGAAGTGATAGCAGATGTGTCAACGTTGTTGAAAGCACCTTTACAAGAGAATCAATCCTTTTTTTTCAAAAGCCAAGATCGATAGGTTACAGATCCTCTGAGTTGACATTGACATACGATGGATTGTATCAATCCTTGCAAATGCAGAAAATGCACATTCACAGACAAAAGTGCTGCTGCCAAAAGTTTCACTGGCTTCAAACAAACGGTATGTTTCACAAAAAGCACTTCTCATTGGCAACATTATTTTCAGGTTGGTGCCTGTATGATCCGATTTTTCTTTTTCTTCCATTAAAAATTTCAAAACCACACCGATTTCTGCTTTAGATGGCAATGCCAACCCAAGCTTTGTCAATGGTTTCAAATTTTCTAAATCAGTATTCGAGCTCAAATCATTGAGTTCTGATAATGACGTTAAAATATCATTGTTTGAATGAAATCGGTTTTTAAGCTCGCAACAATTAGTGTCAATGATTTCGAACAACGCTGGCTTCAAGCTGGTATCATACGATGTTTCTCCAAGAGTTTCAATGATAACTGAATCGTTAAGGCGTGACGACCGTTGACGCATTCGCTTTGGCCGTGGTGCAAACTCAATTCAGTTCATTGTTTCTACTTTCAGCTGAAGAAAACGGTTGAAATGATCATCTGTTCGTAAGTCTTGCACACTTTCAAACACTGCATCAATTATAGGCTTTGCCATTCGAAAACCAACGTCGCGTTCCTGGAGACTTTTATTAGCTGGTTCGATTAAAGCCTAGTATACAGTTCTTTGCGAAAAAATAAAAAATAAGAGGTGAAACAAAAATATTTGTTCATGAAAAAATTTCTGAGAAATAAATTAGCTGTCACTGTGAAACTTATGTCGAATATTTAAATTTTTTTCTGCCAAAACAATGAGCTACACATTGTTTTGTATGAAAAAAATTCGAGGTGAGTATAATTTTTTTTCGATTTTGGTTTACAGCTCGGATGACACAGTGGTGAAATGAAAAATATTTTTTTTCGGCAAAAATCTCTCCCGTAAGAAATACATTCGTTTTTTTTTTTTCTTGAGGAACTGTATACTAGGCTTAAGCTCAATATTTCGTGAAGTACGTGGAGCATGAATATAAACTTGCCTTCAGTCATTGAACTTGCTAGTCCTGAAGCCGATGCCATATCCTCGCCACTAAAGTTGTGACCAAATCCGCCTTTGATTTTAATTAATGCTTCAAGCAATTCTTTAAAGTTTGTTCTAATAGATCGATTTGCGTTCAAATGACCGGATCACCGTTGTTCAATGTTCAATCAGTTTTGGGATGTTGGTGCCGAGATATTCCTTGCGTACCTTGAATCGTGCGAAAAAATTGTGGATTAACTTTATTTCACCAATGAAAAGCCGGCATGCGTCAATGTTTTTAAGCACATCCGTAATAACGAAGTGCAACCTGTGCTTAAAACAGTGCACATACGGGATAGTCCGATCGTAATGTTTAGCTATCCATTTTTGAACACCACCGAGATGAACGCTCATAACTGCCGCACCATCATAACATTGACTTATTATCTTCGAATCGTCCACTCCATATTCTTTAATTCGTTCGATGATTAGTTTCGATATACCGTCGGCAGAAATGTCATTTGCTTTTTCAATCGAAAGCAAGATTTCTACAGGTGTTTCATTTTTCAAATAACGAAATGCGATTGAATAAACTTCATTCCCGTTTCTGTCAGTTGTCCCATCGGCCATTAAAGTCGATTTGTTAATTTCAGATACAATGGCCTCTCTTAGACTTATTGCAATGGTGTGAATCAGCTCGTTTTGTATTTGTGGAGGCGTATATAGTGCATTAAGGGGCATTATTTGCTGACATTTTCGTAAATGTTCATCCTTTTCCAATGTATACTTAAAGAGATTTTGAAAAATCCCATATTCATCATTGTCTTCTTCATTCCAATTTCCTCTAAGAGGCAGTTCGTTTTTCACCAAAAATAGAATAGTCTCAAGAATCGCTGTGAAATAGTATCGGTGTTTTTCAAGCACAGTTTCGTTTAACAAGGTAGATATTTCTTGATTTTTTCCCATTCGCGACTGAATCTCTTTCCATGAAAGCATATAATTCATGTGGCTCAGGCTTATTTCATGCTTTTTCAAACCTTTTCCGGTACTCAATGCGGTTTTCCACGAACTGAATCCAGTTGTGATGAATACGTCGCTAATATTGCCAATCCCAAATTGTCGACATGCATAACAATATACTTTATCTTTTTGTTTTGAATATTCAACCCATTTAAACTTTTGCATCCAATTTGGATTAAAAGACCGTCCATCAGACTGTTTAGGAAAAGAAAAACATTGCAGATTTTGTACTGATTTTGCCTCAACTTTTTGGACAATATCTGTCGGAAAACTATAAGGTACAGATTCAGCTGGCGAAGATACTTTAATTTTACAGTTCGAAGTGGATGGTTGTTCATTTTCCACGACACTTCGGCTCGACGATGACTGTTCGCTTAATTCCCCAGTGGATTAGATTCTTTTTTTTATCATAAAAAAGTCCATTAACTGAACGTTAGAATAGATGTATACATAAACATTACATACTTTTAAATTCAAATTATCAAATTTATTTAAAATTACCATTTGACCTGGTCTCTTTTTTTCCGATTTTTCAATGCGTCGCGACATTTCGAATTAGTTTAACTGTTTCAAATTTGTAATTCATTGCGACTAGAAAATCAAGGCCTACTTGATTATTTTTATAAATGTATGTATTTAAAACAATTCAAATGGTGGAAGAAAAATGCTATTTTAGTTCTTTTTTCACACATATGTAGTTCACTTGCATAAGAGATACTCTGCAATTTTTGGAGGCGCTGGGTGGAGGCTTAGGGGCGCTGGGCGCCCCTTCGCACCCCCATGGCTACGGCTATGCGTCTATTCTTCGCAGCGTTCGGTTAGCGAGTGTCGTCTTTTCTTCGTTAATTCAACTGAGCTGGTGGTGGTTTACATCTCTCATTCGCTCTCATTCTTGCTCTTACACACATTTTAATCTTTTTTGTCTTTATTTTTTTTTTATTATAAGAACACACTTAAAAACAATTGAACAGAACTTTTTTTTTAACAAATATAGTTTAAAAATAATTTTAAAAAATCAATATTTTGTAAAACCACCCTTGGCGGCTATAACCGCCAGAACCCGTTTTGGCATGCTTTCAATGCATTGGAAGCAATTATTTTGTATGTTATTGCTTCTGTGCCACACTTCAATAAGTTTTTCGATAAATTCCCCCTTATAAGTGATTTTTTATCTGCCTAACTCCTTCTTCATGAGCTCCCAAAGATTTTCAATGGGATTCAAGTCTGGAGAGTTCCCCGGCCATTCTAGAACTCCCTTTTCCGCCAAAAACGCAGTCACTTTTTTGGCCTTGTGACAAGGTGCAGAGTCGTGCATGAACATGAACACATAGTCGCCGTTTGGAAACCATTCAAGTGTTTGTGGCAACATTTTCGCCCTTAGTACTTTTATATACTGGTCCTGTCGCATGGTTCCTTCAACGATTTAAAGCCGCCCATAATGCTTTCTTTTTTATATTTTTCGTCTGGTCTTCTTCTCACAAACATGGGTTTTATCCGACAAAATCTGCGCTGTCGACTCGTCAGAAAAACAAACCTACAGGAAAACAAATTTGCCAGATAAATCGAAGAAAGCCAACTAATAAGTAACTGATTGCGTAATTACCTTTAGCCAATCTTCTGATGTCCAGTCCGTATGTAGTTATGCCCATTTACGCCGTTTTCCCATCATCGTTTTTGTGAGAAGTGGCTATTTTGCTGGACGGCAACAAGTAAAACCCGTGTCTTTAATGCGTCGTCGGACTGTCATTCCTGATTCGTGAATCAAATGTGTAAGAATTTTACGTAGCTTTTTCCGTTTTTGGACGCATATTTCTTTAATTTTGCGCTCGTCCCGTGGTGTTGTAGCTTTTTTTCTCCCAGATTTACCTCTTTGGGGGAAGAGCGACTTTTTCACGAATTTTTCTTTTAATTTTGTCCACCGACGACTTTGCTCCATGCAACAGCTGCAATTTTCCACTGCGAAGGCTCTGTGTGCATAGCTGAGTCTTAATTTCAGAAATTTTTGCCGGCGAGAGATCTTTTTCTACCTACAGCCTTTACCACTGGTCCGATTGACTTCAAATTCAAAAATTGAAAATTAAAGGTTTGAGCTAGTGATGGGATCATTCGAATGATATAATCGATTATAATCGATTATGGCAATCATTCGAGATCATTCGATTATTGAAATCATTCGAATGATTTCTCAAACCCTGCTACAGCTACTACTCTTCAAAATTAAAATCTCAAATGAAAAAAAATCGAATGACGATTATTAGTATTCAAATGACCATTATTATCATTCGAATGCAAATAAAATCGATTATTAGTATTCGAATGAAAAATCATTCGAATGAATAATCGATTATTAATAATCGAATGAAAAATCATTCGAATGAAAATAGTACTCGAATGAAAATAGTTATTAAATGAAAATAGTACTCGAATGAAAAGAATCGATTATCAGTATTCGCATTAAAACAAATCGAATGATGATTATTTTAAGTTTTAATTCGAATGACGATTTTATTTCTAGTTGAATTTGCAAATCTTTGGAATGGAATTTTGTTTATGATTTTTGGTTACTTTTTTGAAGGCAAACAAAAAATTGTATCTGGATATTCTTTGCTTTTATTTTTTTTTTTAATCATAGCTTTGGTCTGAAAACTTTTACTATATGTACATGATTGGTAAATATTTTTGCGAATTAGTGTTTAAAAAAATGTTAAAAATGTTTCTACATTGAAATTGAACAATAAACCCAGGTTGGTACCTACCATCTGAGAGGGTATTTTCTAAGGCATTGACGAATGACCGTCAATATTATTATAACTGTAAAATAGCTCATTGTGCACTGTAAACTTTAAATTTTTCACCATTTTCATTCGATTTCGTAATTCGAATGATCATTCGAATGATCATTCGATTATTCAAATCATTCGAATACTATTTTCTCGATTATTGAAATCATTCGATTATGCCCATCACTAGTTTGAGCATCATTTGAGCGTCGGGCTTGGTGAAATATTTCTTGCTGAAGTAAATAATTCTTTTCGTTTCTGAGCCTGGATCCCTTTGGCTTCTCATCCCTTTGGTTGAGATGGTGGCTGGCCTTGTACTATCCAAATTTGGCTTTGGTCTTAGGCTCCTTCTTGTTTTTTCTTTTTCTAAAAAGAATTTTGACAACACTTGAAAATAAACTCCACTGCTAAGTCTTTCCTGCTCGAAAGTCAGAGATCGACTAATAATAAGAAGTTATTTTTGTAGAGCGATCGTAAGTTTTCCATGTTTAATCTGGAACGTTTTCCACAAAAATTCACAACACAACAAAAATCTCAAATTGAAATTTTAAAATAAACACAGAACACATATTTATCAAATTATCGGCCTTATTACCGTACCCGATCGGAGAAAAATTCTCTCCGATTCGTACAATTTCTACGAATTTTCTACCACCATATACTTTCGGACAGGTCAATCGTAGACATCTACGAAAAAATTTGAAATATGCGTCGGAATTTCAAATTGAGAGCCATTTCATGCGAGGCATCGCGATTTGTTACTTACTATTTTCGTCCGATTGTCTCCAAAACAAAAAAGTGTCGGAACTAAAAATATTTTTTAACTCACAAAACAACAAAGAAGTGCGTCGGTACGCATCACTAATTTATGTACGAATCGGGTACGGTGAAGGAAATAAAACTTCCGATCGGATATTTTCTCCGATCGGAGAATTCTCCGATCGGGTACGGTAATAAGGCTGTATACCGATTTCAAATAAGTAGGCTTTGATTTTTCCCCAAAAAGCCATTCAAAAATTTGAAAAAGCAAAAAAGCACAACCTACTAGAAATGAGATCTCCACTTAGAAAGGGTGTTACCAAACAAATCGAAACATTTGAATCATCGATGATAAAATTTTCGTCTCCTTGAAAAATATTTCTAGTATTTTCCTTTTATAAATTAAACGACTTGAATGTACGTTGAACAAAAAACAGAGTAATAATAATTTTATCTCAAAGTCAAAACATACATATTTTAGAAAACATAATTGATATAATTAGAACAGTAAATTTTATATAAAGTATTTTTATTAATTAGTTAAAATATAGTTTGGAAAAATTCGTTTAATATAGTAAGCCATTAAGGCCATTTCTTCGAACCAAATCCTGAAAATACATTTTTTTTATAGTGGCCGTAATAATTTGATCACCCAACCCACTGTAGCTTAAGTTCAGAACTTCAGAAGTTGTATTTTCCAGGTAGCTTTCTCAAAAGCCACACAAGAGTTCTGACCCTTCCGAACTGGTTTTCGAAGCCTCGTATTGATTTATTAAAGTTCCCATTGATGGTGCAACAAAACAAAACTAACAAAAGTGTTGCGTTTTCAGCAATCTCGTATTTAAGAATATATACAGAACTACTTTATTTTTGCCATTAGTTGTTGAGTTGAAATTTGTTACTAAAATAATCAAAGAAGAAACAAAAAATTGCACTAAGATTAACTGTAAATAAAAAATAAAATAAAATTCAAAATTGTATATACATAAAATAAGGATAAGAAAAAATTGAATAATTATTGGAATTATAAACAGAAACAAGAAATAATGAAATATTTAATTATTGCCTATTATTGCTTTAACTTCGATTCAAGCTTTTATTTCTATTTTTATCAAAAAAAAAAAAAACTATTTGATGAAGTTAAAATGTCCGAGGACAGTGATACAAACAAAAAATAACAATTTGGTATAGGAATAGAATATTGCATGCAAAATTTATGAGACTTTTGCTTCTTTGAAAAGAAACAAATATTAAATTTAGAAAAAAAAAAAAAACAAACAAGTCCTCCAAAAAAGCCTTCAAGCTAATGAATAAACATAAAAAAAACTTTTTTATTGGTTAATGTAAAATGAGCTTTCCATTCACACTGTCACTGTTATTTGCACTTAAGAAGGAAGCCCCACACACAAAAAATTCTTTGAAAAATAATCTGCCCCATCGAGGTATTTTTCGGAGCGGACAAGTTTCCGCAACGCAAATATGGTCGAAAGTTAAATTTGTATTCGAGCTAAATGTCATCGGAGAAAAATATGGCAACTCATTATTAGACATGCGATGGCTTACAATTTTGTTTATTGAGATGTGCAAAAGAAATAAGGTTATCGATTAAGACAAGTAACTTCTCATATATGTATTCACCCTTATCACAGGCCCCGACGCACGTAGTAGATTTGTACTACGAATCCCGAAAATAACTATCATAGCTCCCGTTGTAATAAAAGTAATTGCTACGAAATTCGGAGTTCGGAAAATTGACATCACTAGCCCCGAACGAATAGGAAGTTTGATAGTTTTTTCTACGAGTTTTTTTTTTTTTGATCGGAGCTACATAAATTCAAATTCAAAAAGACATAAGAACTCAACCTTTTGAATCGATTGCATATAAAATGAGCACAATGCAGGAATGTTACTCTTCCCAGTGTTTCTTTCGTCTATCCGATATTTTTTGGAGAAATAGAAAGTTAAGTGTCCGATATACTGGTTCCTATCTGCATGATAGATCCGAAGAACCTTGAGAACAAAGTAGGTTATACTCTCCAACCATTCCTAAAGCGTATGTGAAAAATGGAGGATACATTTAGGGAGTTGTTCGCGAACAAATCTCATTTTTTCTATGAGATAACCATAAGCGCAACGACTTGTTTCTCATTTTGGCACATCTGCACAATTGCAAGAATCAATACGAAATGATGTTCGCCAATTATGTGCTTGCCGTGTAGGGAATAATGCAAACGAGCATGTTCGGCAAAAAATTCCGGACGAATCGGAAACCGAATTGTCAAAAATTAAAGGAAAATAAAGCTAGTCATCGCACCACATTGTTACTCATCGTACTGCGTTACTCCATGTTGGAAAATATTGCGAATTGTAATTCGGAAGAATACCTCGAAGCAAAACTTGTCCGAAACGTACGAAATCGGAAAAAATTCCGCTCCTCGATAGGGCAGAATAATTTATCAGAACAAAAGTTGAGACTGGAATGTAAGTTAAAAAAAAAAAAAATTCTTGGTTATTGCTTGTTGGCTTAATTTTTGTGTTTTAACGTTGAAAAGAGCTTTTATTTTCATTTTTATATTTATACGAAAAAAATACAAATTAAAAAAAAATGGCAGTATTAAAAAAAAAGAATATAAATTAAAACCAACAACAACAACAAATACAAAATCCATTATTGTGGATATTTATAAAAGGAAAAAATAGTTGTTTGCATTATTTAACAAATTTATTTCACAACAGCTTTAATTTATTAAATTTTAGTTGATATTCTTCAAATGTTATTTAATATTTATTGATTTTTTGCTCTTTTTGAAATAAAAATTGCAAAAAAAAGAAAGAATTAAACAGCAATTATTACAAAGTAACAATATTCAATGCATAATTCTAACAACAGCAGATAGATTGTATATAAAAACTGGAATAAAAAGTACATAACCTGATAATGATGATAGAGTAGATTTTTATTAGTTTTTAAGTGAAGAGAAAAAAAAAGAAAATTATAATATACATTTGATTTGATTTAGTTATTGATAAATAAATTGGAATATAAACGATGAACTTAGTTAACTAACGAAAATAAATATTATAATTGAAAAAGCAAACAAAAATCCATTTTCTTATAAACTAAAGTATTTTATTCAGTCTTATCACGACTAAATTTTCCCTGGAATTTTTTCCCAATTTGGGAACTTTGCTATCATGAATAATTTTCGAGAGTGCGAAAATTTTCGCATACGTAAATTATCGCATACTGAATCTCGTATACGAATGCGGAGTTGTATTCTTGAACCAATTTCAATCGTATACGACATTGTGCATGCGATGAAGTTCGTATACGAAATGGCAACGCGTTGTCAAAATTAAGGCTGCGCGTACGGTAGTGCGAGAAAACGATGCGAGAAGCGAAGCGAGAAGCGAAGCGATAAGCGTTTCGATGCGAGATAGTGCGCACAGTAAAAACTAGTTTGTGCGGCTAGAAGTGTCGCAATAAATAATTGAAGGTTGTGCATCTTCTGGTACAATGTGCAGGCTTGTTTCATTACCATAGCTTGATTCTGTTGAGTGGCTAGAATCATGCGACAAAGACATCATTTTTGGAGGTTCAAAATCTTTGTACAGAAATTTACTGAGAGCACTTTGAACTTGCATTCTAAAATTTAATTTCTGGTAAGGATGCAACATTCTCACATGAGGCAGCAGGCTGTCAAAAAAGGATTCGTCTTCATCCTTCTCTTTTGCAGACATTAAGCTCAGCTGCTTTTGCTCAAGAAGCTCTAGTTTCCTCTTCTCAATTTTTATTATTTTGGTTTTTTGGGTTCATACTTATAAGAGCATTGAGGCTCTTCAAGATTTAAATTATCTTGTGAATGTGCTCTCTGCTCTTCTACTTGTACTTGTTTTGGCACAATTTGTTCTTCTTCAAAATACTGTTGTGAGTTACTGGAAGTATTCAAAACTTCAACAGTACTCCTCTTCAGGTTTCCAGATGATGGACGACATTTCATTTGATCTTTTAAAAAAAAACATCAATTTGAAATAAGGCCGACTACATGCCTTGTCTTCGCCTGCATCTCCAGATCGTTCAGTCGGAATTTTTTTTTAGTTCGACCCGAAATTGGTCTCTCAAGTTTTTTTTATTTTATAAGTATTACGTTCTTTACAATTTCAGATTTTATGCAACGGGGTTTCATTCAGGTCATTATCATTCACATTTCGGATGGCAGAAAGTTCTATTCGAAAAATTGTGAGACAGACCTCTGAAGCCCTGTTTACTACTCTACAACCCATTCACATGCCACAACCGACCGACAGTTGAACATTGAACTTATGATTAATGTATCAAAAGAATTTTGGAGATTGTGGAACTTTCCAAACTGTGTGGGAACTCTCTATTCGAATAAAATGCCCCATTCAATCGTGAACAATGTTCTATAATTAGAAATTTTTTTTTCGATTGTTCTCCAAGCGTTAAATGACGCTCATTACAAGTTTTTAGTCATAGAAGTGGGAGGATATGGGAAGCAGAGCGATGGAGGAACTTTTAATTCCTCTGCTTTATTAAAAATGATAAGATCCGGCGAAATCATGCTTCCAATGGACAGAGCTTTGCAAAACTCATCTACTGTTATGCCACATGTTATCTTGGCAGACGAAGCATATCCGCTGCTAGAATTTCTGCTAGAATTTCTACCGTAGGGATCTAAGCCAAGAAAATGAATATTTCAATGAACGCCTATCTCGCGCACTAAGATGTGTTGAATGTGCGTTTGGAATAATTAATTCCAAGTGGCGTGTGTTATGGAAACCTATTGAAACCTCACCAATGTTCGCAGAAATAATTGTAAAAGCTATTTGTGTCCTTCACAATACAATAATAGACATTGAAGGTGCGCAAAACTATGAACAAGAAGCTGTTGCATCCTTTTCTGGCTCAGAAATAACGGCTTCAATTGGAAATCATTCATCCAGAAAACGTGGTCGGTTTGTCCGAGATACTTTCCGAAATTTCTTCATTTCTAATCGCATTTAAACATACATACATCTTTAATAAATACTAGCTTATGTTACTGTAACACCTTTGTGTCAACATTATAATCTTTTATATTTATGGACCATCTAACAATGCGTGTAAAAAGATTTGAATTTCATTAAATAAACTGATTCTCAAAAGGCAAATCGTGAATTTTATTTGTAAAAATAATGCATTTCCAAAAGTTATAGCTTACAGAAGAAACAGAAGATAATGTTCACTGTGGCGTATACTTTACCAAAATACCACTAATATGGATATTTACTTTTTTCTCCCAACTCAAAAGCAATTACTTCCCATTTCTTATCAACAACATTTCTGTTGTGGTAGTTTTTGTTTTGCTGATCCCAAAGCGATGGCCTTTCAAACACAGCTGAAATGAGTAGCTCCGAAGTCATGTTTTACCTAAAAAGAAATGATTCTATATCCTATCCACCATAAGTCTTTAATAATTATAATTACCACCAAATTAAATGTTTGAATACACAACCAAATTTCCTATTTTTCAATTTATTATTTATTATTCAAACGTCAAATCAAATTTGAAACAAACTTCTTGCTACAACTTGCTTCAACTCGCTTGAAAAACTGGTCGGAAGAGTTTTGAAGCGAGTTGCTATGCGAGAAACTCGCTCGATGTATCGCTTCACTGTACCTCAAGCAGGAAATAAGAGGAAATAATAATAATAATAAAATAATAAAGATAATAATAACAAAACAAGATAACAATAAAAATAGAACATAACAGATATTTTATGACCAACCAAATAACAAAATAAGATAAAGATACAAAAAGTAATTAACCAACACAAACATAAAAGATACAAAAAGTAATTAACCAACACAAACATAAAGGAAACAAAACGATATAAATAGATGCAACACGGAAGGAGTTTCCAGTAGTTACAGAGTAGTACGTAAGAACTATGCATGTAAAACTATTTAAATATTCCATCTTGTTGAATAGAAAATAAAGTTAATATTTAAAAATATATTTTTTTGAATTAACCTTTTTATTTCCGACGGATAAATATAATTTACGCACGCTTATAAGAATTAATGTAAATATTTTTCTCGCATACAAACGCTTCTCGCATCGCATCGCTTTCTCGCACTACTGTACGCGCAGCCGAGTTAATTTCTCTCCCTCCCACTTAAGGGCAAAAAAAAAGAAAACATTACGCTGATTTGTGTTGTCAATTCAGATTCAGTTGACACTTTGACAGTGTAATAAATAAATTTTTTCTTCCCAATTTTGTTAAAAGAAAAACTGCTTTCTGTTCTTTATTTTCGTATAAAATTTCATATAAAATACATACAGTGCCTTGCATAAGTATAACCGCACCCGAAAAAATGCATTTAAAAGAAAACCTACAATAGGAGTGACTCCTTACTATTTTTTATTGAGTTGCATCACTGATCAAGCAAATTGAGAAGAAAATAAAGTACATACCGTTATTTCCTCTCCTGGTGTTTAAAAATTGAAAACAGATTTTAATGTATTGGAAAACCGCATTTATTGCTTTTTGATTATTTTTTTTTGTTTTAAGTTCATTTTTTACAAAAAATTAATATGCAATTTTGTTGCCTCTATTTTCCACCAATCTTAGAATTCTTTTTGGCATACTATTAACTAGATTTTTCAATATGGAGCGTCTAAAGCATTCCATTCTGTCACAACTGCCTCTCGCAGCTCAGCAACACTAGCAAATTGCTTATTATGGGCATAAATTTTGCGAGTTAAAATTTCCCAAAGATTTTCGATGGGGTTGCAATCTGGAGAATGTGACGGCCACTCTATCAAATTAATGTTTTTCGATTCGAACCAATCCAAACTTTGACGACTTACATGAATTGGGGCATTATCTTGCTGGCAGACATGCTCAACTCGGCGAAATCGTCTTAAATAAGGTACCAGATTCTCCTCAAGGACCGAAGTGTAGTCAGAACTGTTCATTCTGGTAGAGGTGAAGGCAAGTGCAACCTTACCACGCTCGCAGAAGGCCCCCCAAACCATACAGCTGCCACCACCAAAGTTCCTCTTGGAAAAAAACTTTTTCTCTTTCCTCAAATCGTGCCAATATCCGCTAAAACCATCTGGTCCATCGAGATTAAACTTTTTTTCATCACTAAAAATAATCTTATAAAAAACATTAATTACAGTATGCCATTTGGAATAACGAGATTTTAGTGTAGATTAATAGAAAGTCACTTACGGTTTTCCAATCCCGATTTATGTTTTGGCGGGCAAATTCCAATCTATTTTGTTTGTGGGCTGCTGTTAAATTTGGAGCTGGCACCATTTTGCCCCGAACTGCTTCTTAAAGCACGAGAAACGGTTGAAACCGAAACTCCTAAACCCAATTCGTTACGAAATTCCGGCAAAGAATGTACCGAATTGGATGCAGCATTGATTAAACGCCTCTTGTCGCGACGTGTCAGCTTCTGCGGACGCCCGGGTCTTATTTTTGTCCCATAAGATCCTGGATGTTTTAAAAAATTTCGAACGACACGATCCGATCGTGAAATTCGTCATCCAATAGCCCTAAGACTTAGGCCGCTTGACAGAAAAGCCAAGATTTTGCCTTTTTCAATTTCGCTTAAATGCGTACCACGTGGCATTGTTGTTTTTTTATTTGAAAGCTTGACTGAATGCAGCTTCAAAGAGATTTGCATTGTGCGGTTATATTTTTGCAATACATCAAAATCTGTTTTTAATTTTTAAAAAACAGGAGAGGAATTAACGGCACTTTATTTTCTTCTCAATTTGCTTGATCAGTGATGCAACTCAATAAAAAAATAGTAAGGAGTCACTCCTATTGTAGGTTTTCTATTAAATGCATTTTTTCGGGTGCGGTTATACTTATGCAAGGCACTGTATATACCTTAATGGAAACTGCAGAAATGTAATCAAATACCTTTCGTTTGCGAAACATTGCAATATTTGATTTGAAAACGGAAGAAGAAGAAAAAAACGACGAACCGCCAAGTAACTTCCAGCTAGATGCTAGACCGACAAAAGGACAAAAGGTAAGCAACTGTGGTTTAATTTTTACTGTGCCACTTTCTGATAATGCTTCATTCTTAAAGATAAATAAGTCTCACGACGGATTTATGTGAAATTGCCAGCAAATTACAAACATGCTATCAACTTATTGCAAGTTTTTCCAACTAACACAAAGTGATGTAGGTAAGGATTTGACGGTTTTCGAGGGTTTTGAAAATTGGTCCATTGACAATGAGGACACAAAAGACTGAGGTAGCACAACGTAGCAAGTTGGATGGTGGGAAGAAACGAATAAAGTGATGCGTATTTTATGCGCGTTCAATTCTTGACTACAAACTACTAATATAATCAAAATGCATTGATTTGTGTTTTTCAAAAAAAAAAAAACAGAAAACAGAATTTCAAGTTCACAGAAAATTCCTTGTTTGCGAATTGGTAGATACTCTTGCTCTTTATTTTGAAATAAAAACTTCGATTTAATTTCAGAAACCACATTTATTTCGTATTTATCCCATATTTTCGTATACGATAAGCATTCGATAATTTTCGTATACAAGACGTTTGATAGCGTTCGAAAAGCGTTCAAGAATACTATTTTTGATCTCGCATACGAGAATGTATGCGATAGGTCCCCAGGGAACTTTTTTCCTTATTTGGAACAGAATTTTCCCCAAGTTATTTGTGAGGGAAAAACTTGCTTTTCCTTACCATGAAGTGCTTTGGAAGCCTGTTTCTTTTGTTTTTTTTTTAGTGGAGAGAGGGGCAGATGTCGTGGGGATAAAGATTATCTCGAAAAAAAACTTAAAGATTAGCCTTGGAACTTGATCATAAATCCAAGTAAATATTTCTGGACAACTCTTATTTCTTATTTCGTTCCAATTTTTAAACCGTAATGCTTTATGGGTGCAGCACTTGGGAAGTCACAGACAGTGTCACAAGAAACCTTCAAACGTTCGTTAATAGGTATCTCAGAAGTATCTTGAGGAATTTCTGGCCCAACGCCCAACCGTATTTCAAAAGCTGAATTTCATGCGAGAACAAATTAGGAACCCATAGACTCTTCTATACTTAATTACTTATCTGGCTCACAATCCATGAATAATCTTAGCCTGAGATACTGCAGCCTTCCATCGTGAACGGTCCCTCGCATGCACTCTCCAGTCGCCGAAACCAAGCGCTCTGGCATCCGCAGTCACTTGGTCCTTGTACCGTAGGTTCGGTCTTTCTTGTCTTCTCGAACCTGGGGGCTGGGATGAAAAGACTTTCTTGGCTGGAGCGTTGTCGTCCATTCGCTCGATGTGGCCGAGCCAATGTAGTCGTCTTTTCTTGGCCTTCTGGCGATCCACAGCTCCTACAGTTCTCGGTTGAACCTTCTTCTCCATTCGCCATCGTGGCATACGGGACTGAAAATCCGTCGAAGAATTTTTCTTTCGAAAGTGCCCAGTATCCATTAATCTTTTTTACTTATCGTCCAGCAATCGGCGCCGAAGAGTAGTTTTCTAAAGCAGACACTTTGTCTTTCGAGTGAGGAGTTTGGCCAAACCGAAGCAGCAGCGGTTCGCTAGGGTAATTCTTCTTCGGATCTCCACTAGGGTGTCGTTTGTGGGATTGATGTTTGTTCCAAGGTAGGTGAACTCCTTGACTACCTCGAAATTGCTATTACCAACAGTGACGTTTTGTCCTAAACGGTGGACAGATGTTGTTTTGTTTGTTGATAGCATGTACTTTGTTTTTTCCTCATTCACTTCAAGACCAACGAGTTTCGCCTGTTCTTCAATCGCTGTGAAGGCCACAAGCACAGCTCTCTTGGGTTGACCGATGATGTCTATATCGTCCGCATAGCCTAGGAGCTGGGTGGATTTGTTGAAGATAGTGTTTTCCGTGGCGGTTGAGTGTTGTAGGATCTGGGGGTTTATGCTGTAACTTTTCCTACACACCAAATGCTTACTTTACCTCCTCGTGGTAACCACCGGATACTGGTTATATCTCTAGATATAACTTGCGAAACTTTTAAACGCGGGTGCAAATCGGGAAAAAAAGTACCTTATCAACGGCCCAACAAATTTGGAGGTTAGTGCGAGGGGCTAACAACCCCTCTACAGTGAAAAACTTGAAAGTTATGAGAGAGATACCAGCCTCGGATAATGAACGCCCTCTTATGGTAACCAGACCCGGAACGACAACGGACTACGCATTGAGAGTTTGTACCTGGAATGTAAGAACCCTCTACACTCCAGGTGCAACTAAGAAACTTGAATCTGTCCTCTCGCAGTATAAGGCAGATATTACTGCGATCCAGGAAATACGATGGATAGGACCAGGAAAAATTGCGAAATTTATAACAGCTGTCATCAAAGAATGCATATATTTGGATGCGGATTCGTGGTGGGAAATCGGCTTAGATCGAAAGTCATGGATTTCAAGCCAATAAGTGATCGCCTGGCTGTGATCCGCATCAAGGCCACATTACAAAACATCAGTATAAAATGTGCACACGCCTCTACCGATGATTCTGAGGAGTCTAGCAAGGAGGATTTCTACGACCTCCTGGATAGAGACTACGGAGCCTGTCCAGAGTACGACGTCAAAATCGTACTCGCAGGCTTTAATGCAAAAATCGGGAAGGAAGACATCTTTGGCGGATTAGTTGGAAAGCACAGCCTCCACGAAGAAACAACAGATAACGGCTTCCGACTAATCGACTTTGCTGCAGCTCGTAATACAGTGATAAGTAGCTCTAGGTTTCCAAGACGGAAGATCTACACAGCAACCTGGCGATCTCCGGATGGTCGAACCACCAACCAAATCGACCATGTGCTAATCGGCGCAAGGCACGCATCCAACATCCTGAACGTGCGCACTTTCCGAAGAGCAAATGTCGACTCTGACCACTTTCTGGTAGTGGCTAAGTTTAGAGCTCGAATATCAAACGACAAAAAACCACGTGCGGCCCAAAGAAAGAAGTTCAACATCGGTTGCCTTAGCACATTGGAGAATGCCAGAGACTACAGTGAGCGCCTGAGCGAGCGACTCTCCGCCGTCCTCCCAAATACTACAGACGTCAACACATTGTGGAACCAATATCGCGAAATAATAAAAAAATGTAGCCGAGACCACCATAGGTTACCAGCAACCCCCGAAAAAGAACCCGTGGTATGATGATGAGTGCGTGATATTGAAAAGAGAGACGGAAAATGCTCGTTTGCAGATGCTGCAACGGAAAACAAGAGCAGCAAGGGAAGAGTACCGCACGAAACGGAGAAATGAGAAAAAGACCCTGCGAAGGAAGAAAAGAGCATCCGCAGTTTCTCAGCTCAAAGATCTAGAGGAGTCTCGGGCCAAGAACAACACCCGACGTTTCTTTAAAAGGTCGAAGCAATTAGCTTCTGGTTTCAGAACCGGGACACAAGTTCTTCGAAACAGTGAGGGAAACCTAGTCACTGAAGCACAGGGAATTGTAGATGTTTTCAAGCAGCACTTCCAACAGCTGCTGAATGCGCAAAATGTCGAGCAAGATAATGACGAAAGAGAAGCAAGACCAGTCAATGAAGACCCAGTCCCAGCCCCCAGCAGAGAAGAGGTAGAAAGAGCCATCCAAAAGCTAAAAAATAACAAGTCCGCCGGGTCGGATGGCATACCCGCGGAACTTTTTAAACATGGAGGAGGTGTTTTGATGAACCGCATGCACCAGGTCATCACCAAAATGTGGGAGGAAGAATGCATGCCCACTGACTGGTCGATAAGCTCCATATGCCCCATATACAAAAAAGGCGATCCGATGTTATGCAAAAACTACCGTGGCATATCCCTGCTTAATGTTGCATACAAAATCCTATCCAACGCACTGTGTGAGCGTCTTAAACCTTTCTGCAATACAATAATCGGCACGTGTGGCTTTAGACCAGGCAGAACAACGATAGACCAAATATTCACACTGAGGCAGATCCTGGAAAAGATCAACGAATTTCAAGTCGAAACCCACCATCTTTTAATCGACTTTAAAGATGCTTAGATAGCATCCACCGTCAAAAGCTTATGATGGCGATGTCTGAATTCGGGATCCCGAACAAACTGATCCAGCTGTGCCGCATGACGCTAAACATTACGCAGTGCAGTGTGCAAATGGGTAACAGCTCATCCGAGTTATTCCAAACTTGCGCAGGGTTTAGACAAGGAGATGCGTTGTCATGTGACTTCTTCAACATAGTCCTGGAGCAGATAGTGCGCAAGGCAGGTGTGAGCACGGAGGGCACTATCTTCAACAAATCCACCCAGCTCCTAGGGTGTGCAGACTACATAGACATCATCGGTCGATCCAAGAGAGCTGTGCTTGAGGCCTTCACAGCGATTGAAGAACAGGCGAAACTAGTTGGTCTTGAAGTGAATGAGGAAAAAACAAAGTACATGCTATCAACAAACAAAACCAACTCTGTCCACCGTCTAGGACAAAACGTCACTGGACGATAAGTAAAAAAGGGGAATTGATACTGGGCACTTTCGAAAGAAAAATTCTTCGACGGATTTTTGATACAGAGAAGAAGATACAACCGAGAACTGTATGAGCTGTACCAAGATGTGGATGTAGTCCAGAAGGCCAAGAAAAGACGACTACATTGGCTCGGCCACATCGAGCGAATGGACGACAACGGTCCAGCCAAGAAAGTCTTTTCATCCCAGCCCCCAGGTTCAAGACGACAAGGAAGACCGAACCTACGGTACAAAGACCAAGTGACTGCGGATGCCAGAGCGCTTGGTCTCGGTGACTGGAGAGTGCATGCGAGGGATCGTTCACGATGGAAGGCTGCAGTATCTCAGGCTGAGACCCTTCATGATTGTTTAGCGTCATGCTGCACAGCTGAATCAGTTTGTTCGGGATCCCGAATTCAGACATCGCCAATATAAGCTCTTGGCGGTGGATGCTATCATAAGCAGCTTTAAAGTCGATGAAAAGATGGTGGGTTTCGACTTGAAATTCGTTGGTTTTTTCCAGGATCTGCCTCAGTGTGAATATTTGGTCTATCGTTGTTCTGCCTGGCACATTGGTACGTGCCGATTATTGCGTTGCAGAAAGGTTTAAGACGCTCACACAGTACGTTGGAAAGGATTTTGTATGCAGCATTGAGCAGGCATGTGCCAAGGTAGTTTTTGCATGACATAGGATCGCCTTTTTTGTAGATGAGGCATATGGAGATTATCGACCAGTCAGTGGACATGCATTCTTCCTCCCACACTTTGTTGGTCATATAGAAGAATGTGTGAATGAAAACAAAAGCAAAATGCTGATATTTTTACAAAATATATTTTGTATTTATTTTTAAAATAAATTTGTTTTGATTTTTTTTCAACACTAACATTTTTATTAATTCATTTTTATCTTATCGAGTGTCTTTTCTTTGTCTTGGTAAATATTTCTTACGCAAACAAAAAACTAAAAATAAAATAAATATTTCAATGGAATGATTAATTTATCATAAAAATAACAATTATGGTGTAAAAAGTATAATTTAGCTTCTAAATTAATGTTTAGTCTTTTCTGGTATATAATGGAATGGTCATCAGTTCTTCTTGTTCTATCTATTTTGTGGATCTAGTCCACATGTTTGTTCTTTTTCTTGTCTTTTTTTATATTCAAATAAATCTAATCATCACTAACGAACACTCCAACAGATTCCATTGAAGGAATTCCTTGTTGGTTGTTGCTGGCATTCATAAATATTCTCCTTGCCCCATCCAGCAGCAACTTAGTTTGATTCTCGAAGCATTGCAGCAACATTGCGTCCTGTTGCTTCTGGAATTCATGTTCGGTTTTGGCCAGATCCATTTGTTGTTTGAAGAAATCGTCGATCATTTCTCGCTGGATGTCTCGCAGAGAAGCACTCATGTCACGCATCGCTTTGCCATAAGTTACAAATGGAATTTGAGTGCTTTCGGGTGGTGATTCGCGCGAGTCGTCCTCGTCGGAGATCTTTGACTGTTTCGAACTTGGTGCGGGTGACTGATTGCCTTCGGAGAGGTCGGGAATGTTGAGGCGCTTCTTGCGCTTGCGAAGAGTTAGAACTGGGATTTTTTTCGAGTTTGTGATTGATGTTGGGATAAAGGATTTTGAATTGTTAAGGTTTTGTTGTTGATTTACGTGTGGTTTTGGAGGAATATGGATTTTCATGAATGGTATCTGTTTAAGAGGAGGCGGATGCTGTTGATCGATTTGCAGTGTCGAAGCTGGTCGGTAGGGTGGAGGAGTATATCTGTGAAGACGCGGCATTTCTGGATCAATGAGTGAGTCATCACCCGCTGACATGTCGTTATCTGGTGATGAATGATGGTCCATGGTTTGAATAACAGGTACAACTGGTAACGGCAGATGGCCATCTTCCTGCACTGCAGATTCCGCTGATGATGTCGGTGAGGCTGGTGGAGACGCTAATTCGGGTTTGATTTCGGGGAATGGCTGAGAATTAGAAAGGTCGTCTGTGGTAGGGTCATTAATGAATGATTCTGAGGCTGCGGCTTCGCCTGTTGTGTTATTGCTGGTTTCGTATTCTGGAATTGAAAAAAAAAACTTTTATATTTTTATGGCAAATGTGGTTTAAAATTTTTGTTTTGGTATGCCTATTGGGCGATAAATGTGCGTTAAAAAAGTGTTTGCAGGCAGAAGCTGTGCATGGTTAAGGACTACTTCTATTAAAATATGATTGAAATCAACATTTCGTAGGTCGATAATCGTCGATTTGTTTTGATTTTTACGCAGCCATTTTCTTTCTATTAAAACGAAAACAAGAGGTCCTGGTCAATGTCAGTTGTGGGCAGGACGTAAAACAAATAAGACACGAATACTAAGAAAAATTATTTTAAATTCTATTGAAGTAGTGAGGATTGAGGAAAAATAAGAAAAGAATAATAGCGTTTGTTTTTTGGTCGTCTGGAACCGTTCCGAACGATTCTGAATTCTTTCAATTGGCACAAGATGCCATCCGAATTTGGAGTCGAAATCAAAAACAGAATCACGCATACATTCACATGCACACACTTTCACCTATACGTATTCGCCGCCATGTTTACAAATAAAGAAAATAAAAACAATGTCATGTCATTTGCAGTTCTGCAGATACATAAACTTTCATTAAAAACAAAAATGTGCTGCATGTTCTTGTCGTATCCGGAATCGGACAGTTCTGGGTACCAATTCCGGATTACCAAAAGAAAACGCTATAAGAGAAAAGGAATTGGTATTAGTTGCCAATGACAGTGGTCAGTGGTGCAGAACATTGGGCGCATTCACTAACCTAGTCACTACGTAGTCGAAATTCAACTAGCTTTGTGAATGCAAAATTGCACTACAAAGCTAGTCGAAAACAAAATGTCAAATAACGATAGTCCAGCAATTTTAGGTTTAATCTGCGGAAAAATTCCTAGTGAACTGAATTTGAGTATACAACCTTTATCAAGGCCAGCGTTGTAAATAATTTAACGACAAACAGTTTTAATAAATAGGTTGCGAGGTATTCGCGAAAAAAATGAATTTCGTGATCTTTTGACCGTTAAAACTTTTTTAGCCGTTACGATATCAATGTCGATTTTTAACTTCTTCATAACAACACCGTAATGAAAGTGTATACAAAAGTTCAACTCACTAGGAAAATTTACCCAGATTGTTGTATAAAATGCTTAAAAGGTGCCGTGTCATAAGGCCATAGGTCATAAGGCCATATACTCAAAAATTTTGAGTATATGGCCTTATGACACTTTCAAAAGCGTCATAAGGCCATATTTGAGCATATGGCCTTATGACACTTTCCAAAGCGTCTTAAGGCCATATTTATTTGCGACTTTATGCCATATGGTCAAATGACACTTTTAAAAGCTTCAAATTGCCATATGATGGTAATAAGGAACATTGTGAAAGTCATGGGGCCATTTACTTACGACTTTTTTGAATAAATGGTCACTATAGAAAACATTTTGAATTTACAAGAATAGACTTTAATTTATTTAGGTACTTGATATAAAATTAAGATTGAGAAAAAAAAAATACTCATTCGCGCAAGGCGTAGTGAGCGAAAAAAAATGTTTTGCCTCAGAGGGAATCAATTTGGGGTGTGAAAATACAAAATCCGCGTGAGCGGAAAATTTTTTTTGGCCCAGAGAGAATCAATTTGGGGTGTGAAAATAAAAAAATTCGCGCGAATTTTTTTATTTTCACACCCCAAATTGATTCTCTCTGGGCCAAAAAAAATTTTCCGCTCGCGCGAGCAACGATTTATTTTTCTCTTAATTTAAATTGTATATCAAGTAAATTGATTAAAATCGATCCTTTGAAATTCATATTTTTTTCAATACATTAACTCATGTAAGAATAACAACGCAATTCTCTGCACAATTTGCAAACGAATTCTATAAAACATCAAAACTGTTTAGAGCTGAAATGCACGTTAATGTATGCATATCTTTTTTAATTATGGTCATTATATGAATATTTAATTAATTTGAATAAACATTTTATGTACGTTATTTAGAAATGTTTTTTTGTTTATTTAAACTATGGGATTTCAGGAAAAAAATTATTTAAAAGCGTCATAAGGCCATATGGCCTTATGACACTTTCAAAAGCGTCATAAGGCCATATGCTCAAATATGGCCTTATGACGCTTTTGAAAGTGTCATAAGGCCATATACTCAAAATTTTTGAGTATATGGCCTTATGACCTATGGCCTTATGACACGGCACCTGCTTAAAATGACTGGACTATAAACATATGAAGTAAGAAACGTTTGTGAATTTGTGATTGCAGTCAAAAGAACTTTTAATAAACTTCCTGTATTGTTTTGCTTGTTACACTGAACTGCAGCCCTGGAAGTACTTTTAAACCTAACACCTCCCAAAAATGGTATTCGATAAAAGCTTCCATGTTTCCATCCCTTCAAGATCTTTCTGGGAAGAAGAGAGACCCCTGGAAGACAATGCGGTACACTTCTATACGGACGGTTCAAAGATCGATTACGGAGTTGGAAGTGGTATCTATTCGAAACAACTGAATCTTAGTCTATCATATAGACTTCCCAATCAATGTAGCGTGTTCCAGGCGGAAGTAAGGGCGATTAAGGAGGCACTATCCTGGCTCAAAGAAAACGTTATATCTTGCAAGGATATACGAATCTTCTCGGACAGCCAAGCCGCCCTCAAATCTCTCGCGTCTGTCTCCACAAACTTTCAAATAGTCCACGACTGTCGATCATCTCTGAATAAGATGACGGAACAGTTTAATTTTCACCTCATTTAGGTGCCGGGCCACAGAGACATCCCGGGAAATTGCAAAGCCGATGAGCTCGCCTAAAACGGAACACTTCTGCCTACCGTTAGACAAAGACATAACATAGGAACACCACTTGCTACATGCAAATATCTTCTCAAACAATATGCTCTAGAATCAGCAAATGCTAGATGGTCACAGGGTACCACCTGCCTAACAACCGAACAAATATAGCCAAGCATAGACCTGAAACGGTCAAAAGGCTTGATTTCCCTGAGCAGACAAAATATAAGCTCTACAATTGGAGTCATAACAGAACTCTGCCTCATAGGCAAACATGCTTTGAGGCTTGGGGTCTACGCAAACGACTTCTGTAGAAGCTGCATGGACGAGGAGGAGGAGGAAACAATCCAACACCTTCTGTGTACATGTCCGGCACTCTTCAATAGAAGGAATAACTATCTCGGTAATCCCTTCTTCGATAATACCAGTGAACTGGCAACGATCGACACAAAATGTCTCTTTAAATTCATTAAAAGTACAAAATGGTTTGTTTAAGTTCATTACTCTCCCATGAGTAACCTCATTAGTGGTATCACAGTGGACCCTTGGGGTCTAAGTGAGTCAATAACATCTGGACAGCCACTCCAACCTAACCTAACCTACACTGAACAAAAAACAGTACCAGCAGATAATATTTGATAGCATGAATTTCATCTCCAGACTGTATCTGATAAATAATATTGTCTATTGTACGATTAATTTCATTTTTAAATTTGAAAGGAGGATGAAAAACTGTGATATCTACTACAGCGACTACTACAGAAAACATCAACAGCGTCTGTTTAGATGTGGCTTTGTCGTTGGAGGCAGGCTAAGGCAGCATGTCCTAAGCCGAGCGGCTCACTACAATCCGCATAAAGGCTAAATTCGGCAACATAGGCCTAATATGCGCTCACGCCCCCACAGAAGAGAAAGATGACGACACCAAAGACAAGTTCTACGAGCTCCTCGACAAGACATACGAGCAATGCCCTAGCTTCGACGTTAAAATCGTCTTAGGAGATTTTAAGGCCAAACTATCGGGTGTCCCATTAGTAATGATACATTTTCCGATAGGGATATCTTGGCAATTGTCATGGCTACCAATGACATTTAGGTGTCAAAATATTCATTATTGTTTGAAGTTTCACCATACAACGTTTTGCGCTTCCCGAACGTTTAGAAATAATTAAAAAGTATTACCGAAATTCCGGTTCGGTTGTAAGTACGCAACGTGAATTTACTCTTGAACTTGGCGTACATCATGGCTACAGTAGACAGGCAATTCAACGCACCGTAGAAAAGTTTGAACGTGAGTACACTCTTTTGGACCTTAAGAAACCAACAAGAATGCGAACTGGTCGAAATGAAGAAAATATTGCCGCCGTAGCAGCCAGTGTTGAAGAAGATCCAAATGAGTCGGTTCAACGACGTTCAGCTCAATTGGGCTTGTCCAGGATGACCACACATCGAATTTTGCGTTCAGACTTGGGCCTACATCGATATTACCGACATGTGGTTCCAACAAGACGGTGCCACGAGTCACACAAGTGACGCAACGCTCGAAGTTGTGCGAGAGAAATTTGGCGACTGGATTATCACACGAAGAGCATTTGTCGATTGGCCGCCGCGATCGTGTGATTTGACCCCACTGGACTTTTTCTTTTGGGGATACATCAAGTCATTGGTCTATGCTAACAAGCCAGCCACTTTGGATGCACTTGAACACAACATACGGGTCGCCATCAACTCAGTAACACCCCAAATGTTGGATCGAGTCATCATAAATTGGACCGAACGATTGCGTCAATGCCAACGAAGCCGAGGCGGACATTTGAATGATGTTCTATTCCATACATAACTTCATGAATGTAGCTTCAAAATAAAGCAAAAACCAATTTAATATCTAACACCGTTTTTGTTTTATTTAATTTTTTTTTTGTATCGTTCTTATTGGGACACCCTTTAGGAAGAGAAGACATCTTGGGTGGAACAGTCGGAAAACACAGCCTGCACGAAAAAACCTCTGATAACGGATTGAGGCTTAACGATTTTGCAACACAACGGGGCGAAACATAGTAGTGGGAAGTACGCGTTTCCCACATCTCAACATCCACAAGGGGACATGGAGGTCTCCAGACCAATCAACTGTCAACCAGGTTGATCATATTGCGATCGAAGCAAGACACTCTTCAAGCATAATTGATGTCCGAACCTTCCGCGGGGCCAACATCAACTCGGACCACTACTTCGTTGGAGCCAAGTTAGTGCAGCGGGTATCTCGACCAAAGCCAAAAACAGGAAGTGCTAGAAGAAAGTATAACGTCGGACGGCTACAATCGCAAGAGACCGCCCGATCGTTTTCCGATCGAGTGTCAAGTAACATCATGAGAAGTCCGCTACAGCCAGCATCGAGTATTGAGAACCAGTGGCAAAATTGTCAGGAAGCCATTAGGGATGCTGCCTCGAATGTGCTGGGTTTCACGCGGCCACCAAAACGAAACCCCTGGTTTGATGATGAATGCAGGCAGGTATACATGCAGCCAAGCAGGAAGCATACAAAGCAGCGCTGCTCAGGAGGACGAGATCAGCTCGGGAGCTCTACGAGCAGAACAGGAGAGAAGAACACAAGCTTTTCAGAAAGAAAAAGATAGAGCATGAAAAGCCATCGATCGAGGATGTTGAGAGGCTAAACAACAGGAATGAGGTTCGGAAGTTTTACCAAGAGGTTAAACGAATGACTCCAAGTTACCGGGCACGAACTGAAGCCTGTAAAGACCAACAGGGAAATATCGTAGTAGAGTCACATTCAATGCTGAGGATATGGAAGGACCACTTCTGCGGACTGTACATCGGCGATGACGAATCAAATTCCGCTGTCAGGCAGAATGAACCATTCAATGAAGACAATGCAAGCCAAGATTTCCGTCTAGCCGACCTTGAAGAAGTAAAGATAGCAATATCTAAGCTGAAAAACAACAAAGCCGCGGGAGATGATGGCATCACTGCCGATCTCTTCAAAGCAGCTGGCGGCGATGACTTGGTAAGGAGAATGCACCAACTCATCTGCAGAATATGGTCGGAAGAGAGCATGGCCGAAGAATGGAACCTCAGCATTGTTTGCCGGATCCTGAAGAAAGGAGACCCTCTAAACTGCACCAACTACAGAGGCATCAGCCTCCTAAACATCACCTATAAGATCTTTTCTGCAGTACTATGTGAATGTCTGAAGCCGTTTGTCAACAAACTGATAGGTCCATATCAGTGTGGCTTTAGACCAGGAAAATTCACCATCGATCACATCACGGCAGATCCTGGTGAAAACTCAAGAACTCCAAATCGACACCTCCCATCTTTTTATCGATTTTAAGGCCGCGTATGACAGCATCTATAGAGAAGAACTGTAAAAAGCCATGTCCAGTTTGGCATTCATACAAAACTCATTCGTCTGAGCAGGATGACATTTGAAAACTAACGCTGCTCCATTAAAGTCGGTAACGACCTCCCCGACGCCTCCGATGGCTTTAGACAAGGTGATGTACTGTCATGCGACTTCTTTAATATATATAGCATATAGCAGAACTCCCGCGTCAACACTAGAAGCACTATCTTCCAGAAGTTTGTTCAACTACTCGCGTACACTGATGACATAATTCATATCATTGGGAGAACGCAGCGTGATATCAACAGTGCTTTTGCGAGTATACAGACAGAGGCTGAAAAAATGGGTTTAGCGGTCAATGAGGACAAAACAAAGTATATGCTGTCATCAAGAAAGGACAACCAAAACCGACGTCTTGGAAAAAACGTCACGATAGACGCATATAATTTCGAGGTAGCTAGGGACTTAGTATACCTTGGCTCCGCTATCAACACAGACAATGACATCAGCGCCGAGATCAGAAGGAGAATAACTCTTGTTAATCGCTGTTTCTTCGAGCTAAGAAAGCAATTGAGTAGTAAAGCCCTCTCCCGAACAACTAATGTGATGCTCTATAAGACCCTCATCATCCCCGTCCTGCTATATGGTACAGAAGCATGGACCCTGTCAAAAACGGATGTGGACACCCTAAGCCGATCTGCATAAACGGTGAATGGAGGAGAAGATTTAACCAAGAACTGTACGGGCTGGACAGCGACATTGATCTAGCTAAAGGAGTGAAGGTCCATCAAAGACTCAGATGGCTTGGTCACGTGGAGAGGATGGACACCAATACTCCGGCCCGTAACGTCTTCTAATCCACCCCAGATGGACGGCGCAGTAGAGGAAGACCAAGGCTCAGGTGGCGCGCGCAAGTTGAAGATGATCTCGACCAACTCACCGTGCGAAACTAGAGACAGCTAGCTAGAGACCGAGCTGGCTGGAGAGGTTTGTTGGCTTAGGCCCAAGTCCACCCCGGACTGAAGCGCCACCTTAAGTAAGTAAGTAAACCACCACTTCCTTATGCAATGTGTCAATCCATTGCTCCATACAAAATTAAGAAAAAACTATCCTACGGGAACTGTACGTGTACATTTTATCAGGATAAAAGGTTTCCTATGGTTGCCATTGAATTTTTTTTGTTTTCAAATAACCTCGGATATCGATAGAAGGCCTAATTTTAAGCAAAAAATCATCTGTAAAGTTTTTCAAAAAATTCAATACTTTTCAAGTTATTGGCAATTGAAAATTCGCAATATTCAGATTCACACTCCGAAATTTTCAGTTACTAAGTAGAAAAAAATATGATAAGTTTTTGGACCATAACTCCTTCAATTTTCATGCTATTATAATTTATAAGAAACCATTGTAAAGGTAATTAAGAGAGCTACAACATCCTTCATTGAAATATATAGTAAAACACATTTTTTTTCAAACGGTGAAGGGTTAAAGGGCTTAACCCTAGAAAGATAATCATATTTTGTGTGACGTAAAAGATAATCATACGTCTCAGAGACGTATGGCACTTTGTTAGTGTATTAAATAAAACATATGAACTTTTTATAAATTATTATTGTTTTAATTATAAGTGTAGTTCATATTTAGATAAATGAAGCATTGATTCACTTAAAATAAATATTAACTTAGGCCGTGTGCGAATTGGATGAATTGTGGTTAAAAAATAAAAATGGATGAATTTTTAACCACTACTGTCATTTTTTAACCTGCTCAGCAGCTAGTCAAATTATGCGAAGTGTCAAAATTTAACCAAACGTCAAGTTTTAACCCATTTTTAACTGAATTCGCACACGGCCTTAAACAATAAAACTAAAAACTTAAACTCCATTTCAAATTAACAAAAAAAACAGAACTTATTTTTCAAAGGACCACAAAAATTAACTTTAAGTTTTAAATATTGCCTAGTTGACATTTTTTGGTTAAAAATAAGTGTTCTAATCATTCTAAGTAAATTTGGATCACATACGATTAAATTAAATACAAAAATGACACACGTCATTTTTGCATTCGCCGCAAACCACCTTTTTGCATACCACACATGATAGTTTTGACATTCTGCGTACTTTTGATGGACAATATCTATTCTTTTTTGCCTGAAAACTATTTATGCTTGTATAAGGTAGCAACTCTGAAATATTTTGGTGAAGGGTCCTCCTCAAAGTTGGTGCATCTAGCCTTTTTTCCATATGAGCTGAAGTGAGCTCTGTACTGAGTATTTTCATAAAATTTTTGCGGCTGAAAGGGTTTTCATTCCTTGACTGGATATTATGACAGTAAATGACATATGAACTAACGAAAGCTATGTAAAAAATGCCATAAAGTACTGCCATTGGCCACTTGTTGGTTTTTCTGGGGCATGACAAAAGTTACATAAAAGATAATCATACATCTCCCAGACGTATGGCATAGTTCTAACTTGTCACCATAGGTACTTACCACCGCGATACAACCGTCACAGGCAAGCTCCGACCACCGATTGAGCATATTATGGCGGCTGAACCGGTGCGATTAACAGTTGAAAGGATATTACACTTTTTTTAAGCGTGATACGTCTAGCAGACGTAGATTATCTTTCTAGGGTTAAGAGAGGCTGTGATTGCGCTACCACGCGCTCTTTAAACAATCATATCTCCGTCAATTTTTGTTTGACAGAAAAAAAAAATTGTTTGTCAGAAAAATACCACATCGATTAAATTTCAGACAAAATAAAAAACGGCTGCAGGTGGCCATGGTTCAGAGGAATGAGTAGTTGACTGCTAAGCCAAATGCTGCGGGTTCAAGCCCCAGCTTTAGCAGCATTCTTTTTCTACGAAAATCGCCAGCTTATCTGAGGCCACCTGTGCGATAACATGAGACGATATAACATCTATGTCTCCTCCTCTGAGCCACGTAGGTTTCTGTTATGTGTTTTCCTTCTATGTATCTATCTGTCTCTCTCTGTTGTATTAATGTCTGTTCTGTCCCAGCCGATGGTCTCAGTCACCAGTGCTGCTATGTGTCTGTAGTTCGTAACATTCATGTGCGAAGTACTGTAAATTCAATGTTCAATAAAAAACGGCTTTGATCTTTGATATCTAACTTAATATTGCACTTAGAATACTTTATAAAAATCAAATTGTTCACTGTTTTACTTGCTTCAATTTTGTTCTTAATAAAATTTCCGATATAACGTATATTTTTGGAGATATTTGCAAAACACCGATGAAAAACGTGAAAAAATTGCGAATTTTCAATTGCCAATAACTTGAAAAGTATTGGATTTTTTGAAAAACTTTGCAGATGATTTTCTGCTTAAAATTAGGCCTTCTATCGATATCCCAGGTTATTTTGAAAACAAAAAAAAATTCGCCCCCGAGAAGGGGTGGCGTTCAAATCATTTTCACTTTTGAAGTTAAGGGTAAGATGAACTTAATTCCAAAATTTCATGCAAATCGGTTCACAGTAAAAAAATTCGGAGCAATAATGCTTCAATGACTGCACTACACTGCCAATCATTAGGATGAGGCCACATATTTTTCAACCGATTTTCCCTCTGTATAGCTGTTGGAATTTGTTTAACCCGGAAAATTTTACTACATGAGAGTAGGAACATATTTTCTTAAAATAAAGTGATACAATAATAGGGTTAATTAGAAAAGATCATTGGAATTTCCCTACATTAATGAATGAGCTACTTGAAAAGGATATAAAAAAGTGCGTCACTAGGATGAGGCCATTGCGAATATTTCGTTGTAGAAGTTCACATCTGCGATTTTTTTCAAAATTTTGGTTGCAATATTTAAGAACATTTTATAAATAACTCTTTTTATTTAATTTCAATTACAAATGGGTTCCGGAAAGACGTTGACAGTGGCAGAAAGAGGACAAATCGATGCTTTCAAGGAAATGGGACTCTCAAGCCGAGAAATAGAAAGGAAGCTGTACAGAAGTAAGACAGTTGTAAACAACTATCTTGCTGATGCTCAAAACTTTGGAAAAAAAAAAACAAAAAGGACGCACATTCCAGTCAACAAAATCCCGAGAAAAGCGGTTAATCCTACGTATTGCTTCAAATTCCACTCAACCAGCTACTAAAATAAGGTCGAAAAGCGGAGTATCAGCCGGTATTTCGACAGTCCGAAGGATAATAAAAAAAGATGGTACTATCCAGAGAAGAAAACTCAAAAAGGAACCCGTTGTAAAGCAAGTACACAAGGAGCTGCGAATGAACTTTGCAACAGAACATGTTGCTTGGAGTAGTCAATGGAAACGCGTTGTCTTTTCGGATGAAAAAAAGTTTAACCTTGACGGCTCCGATGGTTATAACTTTTATTTCCATGATTTAAGAAAAAAGGAACTAATTTTGGGAAGACATCACAGCCATACATCAGGTGCCATGGTGTGCGGGGCTATCACCTACTATGGCAAAATCGAGTTGGAGTTTCTTTCTACAACAATGAACGGAAACAGCTACAAATGATTAATGGAACGGTCATTTCCAAAGATGAAAAATATTTTTGGACCTCTGCCTTGGATTTTCCAACAAGACAATGCCCCCATCCATACTTCTAGGGTTGTAAAAAGCTGAATTTTATCAGAAGACGTAGACCTTTTGCCATGGCCGCCCTATTCACCGGACTTGAACATAATCGAAAACGTATGGTCATGGCTATCTCAAAAAGTTTATGAAGGCGGTAGACAATTTGAAGACAAGGACACCTTAATTGAAGCTATCCGTGATGCCTGGGACGAGATTTCGCTTGACTATTTAAAAAAAAAACTTTATGATTCGATTCCAAACCGTCTAATAGAGGTCATATCGAAAAATGGGGGGTATACTCATTATTAATGGAGAAAAACTTATAGCGTTTTTTATTGTACAAAAGAATTGCCCTTTTTCAATTTTTTTTATGTTTTATTGTCAAAAAGAATACTTCTAGATCAATTCTGAAGACGAAAGAATTGTTCTGCCAAATTTGAGAGAATTGCTCTTTTTAAAACACACATAAAAAGATTCTGGCTTGTCAAACCTCAAATTAAAGAATTTAATTTGATTATATTACGCTACCGACCGACGAAAGTGCAATTTTTTTTATTTTGAAAGCAAATTGAAAATAATAAATAAAGTGAAATAAAGAATGGGTGTAAGTCCTTGCTCAACAAATTCTATTACAAAACCATAAAACATGTTTTATTGAGAACTGTTTTAAGGGCAATTCTTTCAGGTTACAATGAAAAACGCTATTAATAAATAAATTTTTGAAAACCAAAAACTGTAAACATTTCTTTCATTTTTTTAATATTTTATAAGATTTTTAATATGGCCTCATCCAAGTGACGCACTTTTTCATACTCTTTTTAAGTAGCTCTTTAATTGATGTAGGGAAATTCCAACAGTCTTTTCTAACTAACCCCTTAATTTTATGACTGCCTTTTAAGAAAAAATCTACCTACTCAAATGTAGTAAATTTTTATGGGTAAGAAATTTCCAGCAGGTATAAAGAGCGAAAATCGATTAAAAAATATGTGGCCTCATCCTAGTGATTGTGAGTGTATATTAAATTAATGGAATTTTCAAAAATTTTGTTTACCAATACATATTTGCTTGTGTATTCCGAATGTATGCTTGAAATAACGAATTCTATTGTTACCATGTGAAAACTGCAGTGGAATACTTGCAACATGTAACTATCCATACAAATATATTTTTTGCGTTTCCTGAAAACATACCTATGACTATGTGCCTTTTAATTTCTTTTCAATCATTATAATCTCACAAAGATTAAGACACAAAATATATTTTACATATTTCCCAGGTCACCGAACCGTAGACATTGCGCTAACACCAATTCAATAGCAATGACTTGTTTAAACCGCAAATCAAAACATCATAGATCCATCTACATGTATAAATACCTACCGACCTTCCTACATAGCACATGAATTAAAACGTGAGTAGGGTATCCTATCTATATTTTTATTTTCCTATTGTTTACTCACAAAACAATTACTTCCCCTTCTTATTGTTATAAAATAAACAGTAAATTGTTATACGACTAAAAATATAACTGTAAACTAAGCCAATTTCTATTCCAAAACAAAAAATAGAATACCTATTTATTTCACATTCATGATCAATCAATTGCGTATTAACAAATCTACCATACTTATAAAAAGAATCTTAGGTAAACATAAATATTTGGAAAAAAAAATATAAACATAACTCAACTTTACATAAGTTTCACCGAAAAAAAGCCTTTTAGAAATAGACTTGTTGAATATTCTCAATGTGTATCTATTTATGTGAAAAGAATTGCAACTAAACACGACTTCCCATTCTACAGAAAGAAAGAATAAATAAAAAAAAAAACAACAACAAAAACACCTGTTGCCATAAAAGCTTTTCCTTGATTCTCTCCATTGATCTTCCATGCACACATTCCAACAACATTACAGAATGCAGTCTACACGACTAGACACAAGTTTAGGTTAATTTTCGAAATAAAAAAGTCTAGAATCCATTCAAAATCATTTAACTACTGTAAATGACGACGAACTATGCATTGAACAATCAACCCTCAAAAACCAAGAAATAAAAGTAGGTAGGTACCTAATCTTTTCCACTACTCCATTATTCTACCATTATTGTCATAAATCCTACAGAAAACCGGTTATCTAATAACTAAAATGTTATACATACATACATAGCGGTAAGCTGTATGAAGAAAGACTACCTGTAGCTGTAGGTATGAAAAAATTCTAAACCAACCCAAAGCGATACTTTCTACATTCAAGTCATCAAATAAACAATTCAGAAAAATCGTGCTGAACAAACAAAAGAGAAAACCAACCCATTTTTTTCTTATAAGGAAATTCTGACAGTTCCTGCAGACAAAAAAAAAATAATTCATAAACCGAAGAGCCATGACTACCTACATACTGTTGGTATTACACACATACATACATTTGTACATATATCGTATAAAAAGAAAAACCGAGTCACCCCTTGAAAACGTATCTAATTAATGTCAAACGAATCTTCTTCGATGTCAAAGGTTTTCTTTCATTAAAAAACTTCTCCTTTAACGGCAATTGATGAAACAATTTCATATTGCAAAAAGAAACCATTACTCACCATCATCAATTGGCTCATCCTTTACCACCCCTAATCGATATCCAAAAATAGGGTGTTGCATTCCAAAGCCATTTGTGTCCTCTTCGTTTTTAAACGATGTTCGAAACCCATTTTTATTTAATTTATTCTTTCGCACTCCTACCATCAAAGCCCCGTCCGCGGCTCCTACTCCATTCAATTCTGCTGCATATTTTCTCCCACTTCCACCAACACCACCACTGCTATTAAATAAGACATTCGTTGGCGTTGTCGACAGCGGCAACGGAGCTGCTACACTACCCTGAACATTTGATATAACCGGCAAGTACCCATCGTTACTTCCGGCTGTCGAAACGGACGTATTCATCAGAATATCATAACCACCGGCACTCAATCCACCGTTGCTTAGCATCGCCCCACCGCCATCTTCATAATCACCACCATCGTACGATGACATTGAACCATCATTCTGAAATTCTATACTTAAAAGCTCATCCAACGATTCGTAGACCTCGAGCGGTATAATCTTCGGTATCTGGTGCATACGACGCGACGTCATATAAGTCGATTTCAAAAATTTCCACTTTGTCCAAATTTGTTGAAAGTTCTTCTTACGAAAGCCTCGATCGAACATTTCCTTTTCGACTTTACGAAAAACCGCTTCGCTCCGAACCGTTTTATCATTGAGTAACGGCAAAAGTTTCTTCTCTCGTATTATTTGCAAAACGGCTAACATTTCCTGTTCACGCCAAAGGTTACGTTCGGGTTTTTCAATACGAATAGCTGCTGCTGGAGGTGTAGTTATTGTCGTTGTTGTTCCGATAGGCATTTCTGCGGCAGCTATTGGAATTGGCGCTGAAGCTTGAGTTGCTGCTGTAGGAGTTGAAGCGGCAGCGGCAGCAGGTAGCATTGGTGTCATCATCGTAAGACTACTTTTATTACTACTATTTATCATCGTTTTCTATTTGCTTGCCTTGCTTTCAAAATCTTCGCATTGGAATTGAAAAACTCAAAAACCCTCAAACTCATAAATGAAAGACACACAAAATCACTTGTTAAAAAATTCCAAGAGAATCAGAGAGCGACCGAGTGAAAGAGAAAGAGAGCAATTCGAAACTGCGACGAAAAGACAATAACGATTCCAAGCGAAAACGAACCTACACCGTCAGCGATTATTTCAATACTGTCAGTTTCAACACACACCAAAACTGTTCCAGCAACCAGCCAAGCCAGAAAACACACAGCTCATGTACATGGCATAGTTGTTGTTTTTTCGTTTTCGTTATTTTTTGTCGTACTGGTGCTGGCGCTGCTGCTGCTGCTTCGGCTACTTCACTCAAAATCTCCATCGAATTGGAAATGAACGGCGAGGCGATTATGAGCGAGTTGGTTGTACGAACGAAAGGGGAGATATACGAAAAAAAAAAACGCAAACACCCGAGAACGACGAATATTTCTTTTCCATGTTTAACGCTGCCGTTTTCTGGTTGTTGCCCGATTCGATTCGTTAATGTCAAAAACCCTCATTTAAAACATTTGGATACAATGAAAAACTTGGAAACGTCGTCGTCGACGACGACGCACGCCGACGTGCGTCGTCACCGCTATTCTCAACGACGACGACGATCCAACTCAACTAGACATCAAAAATCTTATTGAAATAAAACTTAACTTGTAACGATGATGATGATAATTATTCTCGGTATCGTTCGGAAACACGAACATCGAAAAAAAAATTCTGTCTTGAAACTTGCGATTGAATTGAGACTTGAGAAAAAGTTTGAAGACAAGCGAGCGAAAAAGATGGTTTGGATTGTTGGTCGGACGTTGGAGCGGTCGCGGAATTATGCTGGTTTTTTTGTGTCCGTTTTCATTATTTCACGAAAACTTGTCTTGGAATTGGAATCCCTCTGAAAAACCAGCACAATCTGAGAAACCTTTTCTTCAATTCAATTTTTAACGTCGTCTTTCGTTTTGTTGTCGTTGAACCATTGTTGTTCGGCATAAAACTATCCAGGGGCGTAGATATTGAAAGATTATGCTAACTATTTCGGGTGGAAATTTCATTTATAATAATTTTTTCGCGTGAAACTTTTGAGAGCATTAATTGCCTGAAAACAGGTTTTCGTATACTTTTTGCTCATTTCTTCACAAAACTTGACAAAAATGATTTCCTTTGTAATTTTATAAAATGTTAAACAAATTATGTATTTTCATTTCAAGTGGAGTGAAAGATTGAAAATTCCTGGGGAATTTTTTAATTTTGACGACTTTTCACTTTCAATAAATTATAAAATTTCCTATTTTTCTGAATTCCAAACAATACATATCACCCGAAACATATGTTTTCTTTTCACTGGAGTCCCCCAATATCCAATTAAACCCACCCCTTCAAATGTATCGTACCTGCCTTCAAACAACAACAGCAACACAAATTCTTTCAACTTTTCCAATGTTTTGTCGGTTAGTTTTTGGTATTGGGAATTTGATATTGTTCCCAACCATGTTTTTAGCGTTTTTATACAATTTCTACCATTCACACATCCGTCCGTCCATATGGTGGCTTAGATCGACTCTCTTCGTTAAAGTTGGTACTTGTTTTTGTATCAATCTGTACTTCAGTAATCAGTAGCCGCAACGGCAACCTTTTCTGGCTAACTTTTTAAAACACGTCTTGAATTCTTCTTCTACTTTTTTGTCTCATCGTCTTTGAAATATTCTCTTTTGTTGGAGATTTCTCTCGCAATTTTTTTTTTTTTTTTTTAATTTTTGTAGAAAGAATTGAAACGTTTGTTTTCTATAAAGAATATACCGAAGTAGAACAGAAGAGTAAAAAGAATCCGAGATGGTGCAGAAGGCTTGAACAAGGTTAAGAAGGTTTACCTAGTTTTTGGTTTGGCAAACATCTCTTATAGCTTAGTCGCAGACAACTCAAAGCCAACTCAGTAAGTAGTCTAGTTAAGTGGTGGTGAAAATCAAAACCAGGACCAAGACCCTGAATCAAGGAGGAAACTCCCCAGTTAAAACATTTTTATAGAGAAACGACGAAGACGAGATAAATCTTCATACACTGCAATGCTGCGAAGCTATCAGAGCTCAGAGGGTTCGAGTGGTGTCATTGATTCGGGGATAGAGGGAGGCCTCATCGGACGCCATACATAAACGAGATTATGAGAATCAAGCCAGAGAGAAAAAAACCAAAGCACTCGTAATTTTTGAACTCTCTTTCAATACTGAGGCCAACGTCGACGAAAACGAAGACGGACGACAACGACATCGATTCAAAATTATAAAAAAAATTAATACTGAGATGCGATGACTATGAGCTACAACGAGGAAGATGGAAACTAGAAATGTTTTCAATTTATACTTGTTTTTGCTCCATTTCGGGGGAAGGTCATTTAAGATTAAGGTCATTTTATGAATTCGCTTTTTATCTATTTTTCGAAAATTGTATGTTTAAAACTTTTTCCAGTAGAATTGGAAACCTCAAATTTCGCAATCCTATTGGCTTTCGATGAGAAAAAAAAACGGTACAGCTCATTCTTCTGCCAATTTTGTATGACTGGCGTTTTTCATGTACTCTCCTCACTTCCTCAGGTATGACGAAAAACAGGTCATCACTTAAAAAACTTTTTTTTTATACATTTTTTTAATGATTGCATAGCAAGCAATACTAGAGCCAGTTTCAGTTTTAGTTTTTGTACGAGTATTTGTATGAAGGCAGAATAATGGTGTCGTCGTCGTTTCGGTCTTGTCGTTGTCGCTTGATGTTGTACCTATAGCAGTTCTGTGGATTTTTTGGCATAGCTCGCTAAAGCTTGGACTTTTTTTCGTTCTCGCTTTTTCGTTTGTTTTTTTGGGTTGAAAAAGGTAAGAGTACCTATAGGTTATGTAAAGTAGATGGATTTTTTTGAATTCGGTTTTTTAACTGTAGTCGTAAATTGAATGGAAAAAACTCATTTGACTGTGTTGGTTAACGAGAGTTGAAAAATTAAATATGTATCTGCTTGCACACGTTTTTAATATAATTTGGGAATCTTGTATTTTTTGGAGAAAGGGAATATGGATTTTTTAATTTTTCATCGTCGCGTCGTTGTTGTCGAAATTGGTTTGTTTTGAATATAAGGCGTGTCATGTTTCCTTATGTTTGATTTTTTTCGGATGAAATTATAATTTAATATTTTGGGGTGTCATGTGTTCGTAGATATTTTTTAGGGGATTTTGGAAAAAGAACAAAATTGAGATAAATTAACTTCAATATTTTGTGTTGTTTTTGTTTTTTTTTACCATTTTTTTTTACAATGAAACTGAACGTGTAATTGATTCACCCCTATTGGATTTACAATTTTGTAAATGCATCAAGTGACATTTTTTGCATACATACATGTTGAAGGGCAATCAAGCGAGTCATATTTGATGATAGGAAGTTTAGGTATTCCCTGTTTTAAGGGTTGTTCTCGTTAACTTATGGTTATTTTCTCTAGAACAGAGCGCAGAGGTGGTTAAAGAAACAGGGAGAACCCTATAAACATTTTCCTGATACCCTCAGACTGTCAACTTAGTTTTTGAGCTAGCAACAACCAAAGGTACAACATGTACCCAAACAGTGATTTTGATTGTTTAAAAGTGTCATCCTAATGGGATTTTCAAACGTAAACGAACTAGCCTAACAAAACCTATAAATCTTATAGGGAAACTAGCTGACCCTGCAGACTTCGTACTGCCTTAATCGATAGATAAAAGCTCTTGGCTTTGGAATCCCGCTACTACTCTACCCGCTACCTTCTACCCGTTAACCCAACACTCTCTACCCGCTTTGCGCTACCCTAGTAACTGCTACCCGCTACGTCTACCCATACCCGCTTCACCGTTACCCCGCTTCCCATTACCCACAACTCGTCACTCCCCTACCCGCTACCCACTACCTGACCACCTCACTACCCACTACCAAGACCGCCCTCTACCTCGCATTGGCATTGTTTGCTGTTTTAATGATGACTAACAGTTGGGTGTTGTAGGATCTGGGGGCTTATGCTGTAACTTTTCCTACACACCAAGTGCTTACTTTACCTCCTCGTGGTAACCACCGGATACTGGTTATATCTCTAGATATAACTTGCGAAACTTGTAAGCGCAAATCGGTGCAAATCGGGAAAAAAAGCACCTTATCAAAGGCCCAACAAATTTGGAGGTTAGTGCGACGGGCTAACAACCCCTCCACAGTAAGAAACTTGAAAGTTATGAGAGAGATACCAGCCTCAGATAATGAACCCCCTCTTATGTTAACCAGACCCGGAACGACAACGGACTACGCATTGAGAGTTTGTACCTGGAATGTAAGAACCCTCTACACTCCAGGTGCAACTCAGAAACTTGAATCTGTCCTCTCGCAGTATAAGCTTTGTATATGGAATTTATAGTAGTTGCAGCCTGGTGAATCGACGACAGCGACATCCGGAACGCGATACAGAACTAAAATCTTGTATATAGAAAAACTGACAGCGCCAAGACGGGACGACTCTCCAACCAAAAATTCTCGGGGCTGAAAATACTATAAATTCCATATACAAAGGTATAAGGCAGATATTACTGCGATCCAGGAAATACGATGGATAGGATCAGGGACAATGAAGAGAAAGAATTGCGACATTTATTATAGCTGCCATCAAAGATTGCATATATTTGGATGCGGATTCGTCGTGGGAAATCGGCTTAGATCGAAGGCCATGGATTTCAAGCCAATAAGTGATCCCCTGGCTGTGATCCGCATCAAGGCCACACTACAAGACATCAGTATAATATGTGCACACGCCCCTACCGATGATGCTGAGGAGTCTAGCAAGGAAGATTTCTACGACCTCCTGGATAGAGCCTACGGAGCCTGTCCAGAGTACGATGTCAAAATCGTACTCGGAGACTTCAATGCAAAAATCGGGAAGGAAGACATCTTTGGCGGATTAGTTGGAAAGCACAGCCTCCACGAAGAAACAACAGATAACGGCTTCCGACTGATCGACTTTGCTGCAGCTCGTAGTACGGTGTAGCACTAGGTTTCCAAGACGGAAGATCTACACAGCAACCTGGTGATCTCCGAATGGTCGAACCGCCAACCAAATCGACCTTGTGCTAATCGGCGCAAGGCACGCATCCAACATCCTGAACGTGCGCACTTTCCGAGGAGCAAATGTCGACTCTGACCACTTTCTGGTAGTGGCTAAGTTTAGAGCTCGAACATCAAACGACAAAAAAACACGTGCTGCCCAAAGAAAGAAGTTCAACATCGGTTGCCTTAGCACATTGGAGAATGCCAGAGACTACAGTGAGAGCCTGAGCGATCGACTCTCCGCCCGCCGTCCTCCCAAATACTACAGACGTCAACGCATTGTGGAACCAATATCGCGAAATAATAAAAAATGTAGCCGAGACCACCATAGGTTACCAGCCACCCCCGAAAAAGAACCCGTGGTATGATGATGAGTGCGTGATATTGAAAAGGGAGACGGAAAATGCACGTGTGCAGATGCTGGAACGGAAAACAAGAGCAGCAAGGGAAGAGTACCGCACGAAAAGGTGATTTTACCAGTCCTACTCTACGGCGGCGCCGAGTGCTGGACAATAAGTAAAAAAGGGGAATTGATACTGGGCACTTTCGAAAGAAAAATTCTTTGACGGATTTTTGGTCCCGTATGCGACGATGGCGAATGTAGAAGAAGATACAACCGAGAACTGTATGAGCTGTACCAAGATGTGGATGTAGTCCAGAAGGCCAAGAAAAGACGACTACATTGGCTCGGCCACATCGAGAGAATGGACGACAACGTTCCAGCCAAGAAAGTCTTCTCATCACAGCTCCCAGGTTCAAGACGACAAGGAAGACCGAACCTACGGTACAAGGACCAAGTGACTGCGGATGCCAGAGCGCTTGGTCTCGGTGACTGGAGAGTGCATGCGAGGGATCGTTCACGATGGAAGACTGCAGTATCTCAGGCTGAGACCCTTCATGGATTGTGAGCCGGATAACAACAACAACAACAGTACCTATAATATGAATAATGTTTATTTATCTTTTTTTTATTTAACCGACCGCGACCTTTTAGAATAATAATCTTTAATGGCACTATCACTACTGCGATCAATGTACAAACAATAACACGAAATTTCCATGAAAACTGAAAAATAAATGATAAAGCTTTTAAAAAGTAGGGGTAAGTCGTAGGAAGTTGAAAATTAAGGAATGAATGTATTTCTTAATGCAACAACATAAAAAAAATTATAAAAAAAAACTGCCCAAAAAATGCAAAAACAAAATGTGTGGGTGAACCATCCTTAACAATTAGCGGTATAAAAAAAACGTTTAAACCTATTCTCATACCTACTGAATACACATAAAATTTCATCAAAATCGGTCAAGCCGTTTCGGAGGAGTATGACCACTAAAACTGTGACAGAAGAATTTTATAACATTTTTTGCATAAAAGCTCAAATCCTTTGTGGGTTTATCGGTTGCTATATTTTAGCGAACGAACGAAAAAATGTGTCTTTACCTGAATACCCAATTTCGCAATCCCATTGGCTTCGGGCAAAGTGGTATACGCCAGCGCTAATTCGGTCGGTCGCGCTATCTACTACCATGAATTTCCCGCAAATGGTCTTTCGGCCCTGTTCCTCTTTACAAGGTGGTGTCCATCAGCTTATCGGGGTCTAACGTCTAACAGACTTATTTTTTTGTCATAATATCGTCTCCGAAATCGTCTTATTCACAAACGGAGGAAACAATGCATCTAAGAGTCCATGCTTTTGCCTAAGCACCCAATAACTGATATGTGTTAAGACTATCATCTTACCACAGATAATAAATTTATACAGATGTCTCATCCCTGCAGAAAAAAATGAAACATATTTTGCTATTAACAGACAACGCCTTAACAGACAAGGAGCTTTTTGAAGCTTTTTTCCTTGCCTAAGTATTCATTTATGGACAGTGAGGCGAGCGAAAATAGATTTTTAATGCATTAAGTGAATGCGTTAAAGCTTTTGGAAAAAGCTTTTTTTTTGGTAGCTTTCAGTTTCATATATCATTTCTCGCCATAAGGGTGAGACATCTGTATAAACTTATTACCTGTGATCTTACTGTTTCGAAGTAATGATAAGATTTTTGGAGCCTAAAGTAGGTTTTGTTGCATTTGAGAGGCGGGTCTTACTTCGTCCATATTGTTATAGATAATCTTCTACTAACCACCAAAAGTAGATGATGCTCGTGCTAGTTGGTTTTCTTATATTACGGACAACCTGCGTGTGTTCCAGTCAGGGCCGTCTTTCACCTATTGGAGGCCCTGGGCATATTAGGATATTGGGGCCCTATGGCCTATGTCTTTGACACTATTTTTTTATAGAATAGACAAAGAAAGAAGATCAAAAACGTGAGTGTGACCCTTTTGGTTGATTGTTGATACAAAAGATTATTTGAACTATTGTTACAATTTATGCTGAAATGATCTTAATTTTCATGCATAAATGATGAATTTTTACTGCTTTCAGATTTTCCGTTCCTGTTTAAAACAGACTAAACTGATTTTGCTGAAAAAAAATCAGTTCTCAATTAAGTGGTTCCGCGTCGAATGAGACCAATTTCATGTCAATACCTACTGTTTCCAAAATAATCGATAAAAAAAAACGAACGTACATATGCACACCGTTGCCCCATTGCCATCATGCTTGAAAAAGTTTTCAATGTGATTTCCACATTTGGAAATGTGCCTTCAATTTTGTTTTCTTTCAAAAGTTGATATACCTATTTTTAATATAAAATCTCTATTTTCACTGTCCCCTCATTAAAATCTTTATAGTAAAATTCAGCAATTCTTTGCAATTACCAAAATCTGGTTTTTGGTTATAAACATTGGTTATAGTTTGGTGATCTGACAGGAACCAGGGACTTTTTATTTGATCTTTTGTTCTTATATTTAGAGAATGGCTGATCTAGTCTTTTATCTAGTTTCGAGTGCTTTTGATAATAATTATTTTAGTTCTGTGTTTAAGGTGGTTCTGTCGCAAAAGGGGCGAACAAAATTGGCTCATGATATGGCTTCCTGTACCACTTGGAAAAGAGGTACAACGAATTTGAAGTATGGAACTGCGAGGAAAAAAGACGGCTGCTTTCCAAGGCCTGTATGCAAACGAGTTGCCGAGACTGTTGCTATCTGGTAACGAAGATGAGCAACATCCACAGCCACACTCCATTGCCTTTTCCCAACGCAGCACTGAAGGCTAAAGCTAGGGAGCCTCTTCCGCCCAGCGTCATCATTCGATACACCGTGATGGGAGTTAAGGAGATCGCATCTTCCTTCCAGGAACGCTCAAATGAAATCAATTTCAAGGGTGCGCTTGATACGAGAGCCACAATCGCTGGAGCAGATATGCATCCCTGAAAACGTTAAATACGTCAATGGAGAGCTGTTCGTGCTGGCGGAGATGGACTTTGAAGGAGGGAAGAACATCCTCATATGCACCAGAACATCACTGGATTTGCTAGTGCAGTCGAAATGCTGGCTGGTGGGTGGTACCATAATGGGTCAGCTATTTTCGGTTCACGGCTACATCGAACAAACTGTGGTCCCTTTGGTGTTTTGTTTAATATCAAACAGGACAAGTACTGCCTATGAGGAGTTTTGGATAACACTCCTAAGGATTGCTGTGGAGAACCAGCAGGCACTAAAGCCTGACATAATTATATCAGACTTTGAGCCGGTAATCCTGAAATCAACAAAGACTTTCTTCCCGTCCGCAGCGAGAAAGGGATGCCTCTTCCATTTTGAACAAATATTGTGGAGGAAAATCCAATCTCTGGGTCTTTCTGCCATTTTCTCGATATTTGGAAAACGTCCTACTTAGTTCCGATTCATAAGTCTGGTTGTAAAAACCAAGTCGAAAATTATAGAGGTATCTCTAAAATATCTGCAATTCCTAAACTATTTGAATGCATCGTGAAAAAAAAATTAGAGTTTTTGACCCGCGAATCCATTTCTGACTTACAACATGGTTTTATCTCTGGGCGTTCTACAACAACAAATATGGCTCTTTTTTCCTCATATGTATTAGAGAATATTGAAGGAAGAAATCAAGTAGATGCAATCTACACAGATTTCAGCAAAGCTTTCGATTCTGTTGATCACTTTTGTTTAATTCAAAAACTCAAATTATTTGGTTACCATTCATCTTTCTTGGGATGGATTAGTTCATATTTAATAGGTAGATCACAAAGAATTGAATTAAATAATTTGTATTCTAAACCGATCAATTGCACTTCGGGTGTCCCTCAAGGAAGTCATTTGGGCCCCCTTCTCTTCAATATTTTTATTAACGACATAACTTCAGTTATTAAAAATTCACTCTGCCTTTTATATGCAGACGATCTGAAATTATTCCTTAAAATTAGTAGTGTTCACGATTGCAACCTATTACAATTTGATATTGACCAAATCTCTGAATGGTGCACCTTAAATTGTCTAAAACTAAATATAAAGAAATGCAACGTCATTTCGTTTTATAAAACTCGGAACCACTTAAATTTCGATTACCAAATTGATTCGTCTCCACTTTCACGTGTAGATAAAATAAAGGATCTTGGTATTTTTTTGGATATGATTACACGAGCAAATTTACTCGTAGGTTTTATTAAGAGAACTTGTTATGATTTTAGTGACCCTCACGCTTTGCTTTCTCTGTTCATATCTTTAGTTAGATCGCTACTTGAGTATGCTGATATTATCTGGAACCCATCACAGAAGACTCTCTCTGATCGTATCGAAAAAGTCCAAAGACGTTTTACCAAATTTATTTTTTATAAAATGAAATGGGCTATAATCCCAGACTATAAGCCACGCTGTTTATTTCTAGGAATTAAATCTCTGAAATCTAGAAGATGTATGCATGATGTAACATTTGTGAGAGATATTTTGAATTATCATATCAAATGTCCTCCTTTGCTTTTTAAAATTCCAATATATGCACCTATAAGAGCCTTACGTCCCAAAAATTTGCTTTTTGAGAGATACCATAGAACAAACTATGGAAGTAATGACCCAATTTGTAGATGTATAAAAAATTTCAATGAAGTATGCCAAGAAATTGAATTAAGCTGTAAAAGAGATGTGTTTAAAATTAACCTTATATTGTTATTTACTTTTTAATGATTGAAATTCTATTTATTGTATTTCCCTCTATATGTATATATTTTCAAATATCTGTTAGCATAAGCTTGTAGATAATGACAAATAAATAAATAAATAAATAAATAAATAAATAAATAAATATTCCACCGATGAGGAATTCAACCAGCAAATGCATATGCTGAAGGTTTTGCCGGAGCGATGGCAGCCGACTCAAGTTTTCCAAGAACCCAAAACAGCGTGGAAGACTGAAAGTAGTCGTGGGCAAGTAACACGCTGGTCTCTATAAGATCATTGCAGACCTTGGAAATGAACAAGCCATGGCAAAGCTGGCAGTGGAACAAGCAGGATAATCAAAAAACATCAAATCCTCCAAAGAGTATCCGGCCTAAGATTAACCACAGGCAAGCTCCAATATTTGAAAAATATTGGACATAACCTAGATTTTGGACCAGATCAAGATAAGATTGGAAGAGAGCATTCCCAATCGCTTGTCAGATCAAAATCGACATCTACTCCTTTAGATCATCTTTCAATGCGCTTCTAGAAGTGTCCATAGAAATTCATTCATTTGCTGCGCAATGCGTTGTTGTGTTAATTCTTTAACATCATACCAAACATATATGTACCTAGGTATGTGCCAATTTCAAACAATATTCTAAGAGGATATGCCAAAAAACATGAACATTGTTAGAAGTATACAGGGTGATGTCAGACGTGCATTTTTTATCCTTGAAACGAAAGCCAAGAAGATGGGTCATGTGGTAAACCAGGGCAAGAACAAGTAATTGCTATCAACATGAAATGATACCTGACATCAAATATTTGGAAAACAACGTTCTATTGACAGTGTTATTGTCCTTATCTCACAGAAAGGCAATTCAAGTTCGTTATCTATATCTATAAAAATGGATATGTGTTTGTTTGTATGTCCCTTATAGACTCCGAAATGGCCCAACAGAATTTTGAAACTTTTATGGTTAATACTGTTGCATTCAGTGATGATTTCTGTGAAAAAATTTAATTGAAAACACCTCATGGAAAAGGGGGAAAACTGAAAATAACAAACAAAGGTTTTTTTTTTGCTTGGAATTTTTTGTTTCAAAATGAGTTTTCAAATGGAAAAATGAAAGTTCTTGATGAAAAACTCGGAAAACTCATTAGTGTTCAAAGGGAAAATAACATATCATTGCAGGTGCATTGGTTTTCAAATGGAAAAGTGGAAAATTTCAAAATGGGTTTTCGAATGGAAAATAGAAATTTCTTGATGAGAAACTTGGAAAACTCATTGGTTTTCAAAGGGAAAACTGTTATTGTAGGTGCACTGGTTTTCAATATATATATATTTATTATAGGGTGATGGCACTGGTAGTCAGCCCTTTAACTTAATTTTTGTGTTTGCGTGGTCTTTAAAAATTAGTTATTTAACTGTTGGTCTGTTGGACGTGAAACTTATTTTTCCGATTTGTTGATATTTGCAGATAAGGAAAAAATATTGCTATTTGTTACCTAAAACAAATTTATTAACTATAATTCAAATAGAAGTTGGATTCTTTTATAGTCGGCCCCTTAGATTCCAGTAGTCGGACACGGGAGTTGTCAGTAGTCAGCGCCCTTTAGTAAATTAATTTTAATTTGTAATTTATAAGCCGTTGTTAAATCTTAAATGTGTTTTAAAAAATTGTTTATTTCTAAATAAATAAAAAAACAACATACAACAAATAATTAATTAAAAACAATCTGGTATTTCTGTCAAATATATATTATTCAAAATAATTCAAGACCATTTCCAACACTTTAAAAAAGTACGTCTTCGTAACTTTGTCAGAAATTTGTGATTTTTTTTGTAATCGATTTTCCAGTCCTTTAAATGCGCCCACTGGTTGTCTAATATGTGCTGTATTGGGTAAAAGAGCGTACGAGATAATTCCGTTAATACGCAGAAGTCGCTTGATTCCATTGAAAGGAAGATTGTGGCTATCGACTTAAAGCAGTCCTGAGCTTATTCAGGGCTATCGTGAATCGTATTTCCCGAGAAATTTTTCCCTTATTCGAAAAATAGGTATCGTGAACTAATTTCGAAATTAGGGAAAAATTCTGCGAGAAATATCTACCTATCGTGAACTATTTTTTTATGGGAATTTTCTTCTCTTTCTCGTGGAATATTCCGTCATAATTTTCAAGGGAATTCCAAAAGTTATTAACAATGTTATTTATCTCTAGAACAAAAATAAATAAATAAATAAACGTAGCTATTAAAACTAACTAAAATGATTGATTTTGTAAGGTCTAATTCTGCAAATTCCAAGCAAGTCGAAAATTTAATTTCCTTAGAGCCGATTTTTCAATCATCGAACAAAAACAAAAATAACAAACTGGCAAATCAAAGGGCACGGTAGTGCCCAGCCAAGTTCTAGCACTACCCCCTTTTTACAGGATCGAACTCAAGCACATTTATAACCCCCCATAAATTTTGAACCCATAGAGTTAGAAGCTTAAAATTTGAATTACGTATTAACTTCATAGGCACAAAGGCCCTGTAAAAAAAATAATTTTGTAGAACCACTACTTCCTGAGATATTGAACAGTAAAAATTTCAAAAACCGTAATTGACTGACTGACTGACTCACTGACTGACTGATCATCAAAATTATGAAGCACTTCTAACAATAGCAGAATCTTGAAATTTGGTACAATGGTAGGTTTTCGGCTGTATACAAAGGAAAAAATCGAAAATTTCAATTTGATCATTCAGGGGGCGTGGTATCCGCCTACTTTCTTAAACTGGTCGTAGGATCTTGAAATTCGGAATTCTAATAGGGTTTTGGTTAAATATAAAGAAAAATATAAGTAAAATATTTTGGTTTCATTTAGGGGCGTGGTTTCCGCCCACTATCTTAAAACGGTCGTAGGATGTTGAAATTTGGAATTCTTGTAAGGTTTTGGTCGAATAACACGAAAACAATGAAAAAAAATCTTTTTCCATTTAGGGGCGTGGTATCCACCCACTTTATCAAAATGGTCGAAAACGTTTAAATTCGAAATTTTGAAAGGATTTCGGTTGAGTATAAGAGAAAATATAAGTACAAAATTGCAGTTTCATTTAAGGGGCATGGCTGCCACCCACTTTCTTAAAATGGTCATAGCATGTTGGAATTTAGATATCTGGTTTGTTTAACTTCATAAAACTCCATGAGTAACTTTCCTTAGTGGTTTCACAAATTATATTGTTAAAGTTTGCAAATTGCTAGCTTATAAAGTTATTTCGAGGTTTATGCTTCCATAAAAAAAACTTTGCAAAAAGATGTGAAATCAGAACAAAAACATAAAATGTAAAAAAAAGCCAAGTTCTCTTATGTGCGAACAACACTGTGTAAAAAGTTAGCCACCAAAAGGAATGAGATCTAAAAGAACGCCAAGTTCTTACATGAAAAAGTGTTATATTGAATATTTTAAATCATAGAAGATAATACAACAATATTAAAAGAAAATATAAAATAGTTTGGATGAAATTTTACAAGTTCACTTGGCAAGTTTTCGTTTGAAGCGTGATTAATAACATTTTAAAACTTGAACAGTGAACTTGTAAATTTTCATCCAAATTTTTTTATATTTTCTTTTAATATTGTTGTATTATCTTCTATGATTTAAAATATTCAATATAACACTTTTTCATGTAAGAACTTGGCGTTCTTTTAGATCTCATTCCTTTTGGTGGCTAACTTTTTACACAGTGTTGTTCGCACATAAGAGAACTTGGCTTTTTTTTACATTTTATGTTTTTGTTCTGATAAACTTATCTGAGTATTCATCGGACGAATAAATAAGAGAGTTTTTCTTCAGATAAAGTCTATCTGACGATTGAAAAATTCAATATTTTGTTATTTGTCGAATAAACACAATTTGCTTGTTTATCTGACGATTGAAAAATCGGCTCTTAATGGAAAAAACCGAGGACATTGAAAGAGGTTTTATAAATAAATAAATAAATAAATAAATAAATAAATAGAGTGGCGCGACAGCTTCTGAAGAGCCAAGGCCTAAGTGGTTTACTCTCATCAATAGTTCTCTGAGTGCGTGTGAAGAATTGAGGGGACCTACAATTTAACGCCGATTCCGAACGGCAAAGTTGAGAAGCACTTTTTCATGACAGATTGATACTCTTGGAAGTTTTGTCAGGTCTTCTCAAGGGGCAGTGCCCGTGAAAGATGAAATAAAAACTATGGTCACGAGTAGGACTCGAACCCACGACGTTCTGCTTAGCAGCCATTGCACCTTACCACTAAGCCACGGACACTAAACGGTTTTGTCACAAATAAAAGTAAGAATGATGTCCAAAAATTTCAACTTTAACCAACTCTGTAATGATTGTGAAATCTGTGGATCAAAGCATAAACTCATAAAAATGTGATGATTCAAATGAATAACTATGTATTTCAACATACAGTGTTTGTGGTAAATCCAAGGGATTTGAATGATCCTTAAACCACGTAATATGGCTCTCGGCTCATTTCGCCTTCTTCGTTCTTCTTCTTCTAATAAGAATAACACTGATATAATCTTTGCATTTTTATTAATTAAAACTTTTAACACAAACTAACTTCTTTGTTTTTTCTTATTTAAAATGAAATGCGAATGCTATGTTCGAATGTTTTTTTTCTCATTTTTATGTTGGTAAAACTTGTTCCCAGGGAAAAGCATTCCGCGAGGAATTCCCGATAGGAGGAATGTGTTCTCGAGAAGAGAAAAATTCCTTGGGAGAAATATTTCCCAAGGAATTGCCGATAGAGCTGATTATATTACTTTCCATAATCCATTCGTTAAAACTATATTGGCCACATATTAGAAAAACGTCTCGGATTATATCTACCTACTTTCAGATCTGCCTTAGAGGCAAGACCCATTTATCCGGCACACTTTTTGCAACAGCTTGAGGAGGGAGCACCTAGGAAACACAAGCAAAGGTGTCGTCACTGAAGAGAAAAAGTATACATATTCGTTTCCATGTTGTACAGTATAAAGATTTTTCGAACCTCTTGGCGACTCTTGGTTTTAGAGATAGGCTGAATGATGTTTCACCTCCATTCAGAATCTTGAGGGGTCTTCTAAAATACCGGCTGCGTCAATCTCTTCTAAATACTCATACGTCCCGGTCGCTCGTCCTCTGCTGTTCTGAGTCCCGCAGTTCATAATGTAATGTGACATCTTTAGAAGGCCTAGTAATACGTTTTCCCTTGTAGGCTTTCTTTGAAAGACGTCCTATGTTGGCCTCACGATGGACGTTTGTCACCAAGAGGTCTGTGGGCTTCTGAGGAAAGCCACACTTGGCAAGTAATATAAGCCACTTATCAAGCTTGTGTTCTTCGGCTAAACTAATGACAGTTTCCGGTCCCATGTTCTTTTAGTCTACCTCGAGTGACCCCGTATGCTTCTCTGATTGGCCCCCCAAAACCCCTACCTGCGTTCGCCCCTGTCTGGAGGCCCCTGGCAGCAAAGAAGTGGAGGCCCCAAATTATTTTCAAAATATGTAAAATGGACAGTTTTATTTCCAATATAAATACTAATTTATTTTGAAACCAAAAATATATTATTTTATTATTTAATAAACATATTATAAATATAATTGTAAACAGGAATTATTAAATTTTAGTGCTAAAGAACGGAACGTTTCGCTGAAACCCAGTTCCTGAAGTAATTCCGGAAATTGGTTTTTCCCATAGTCTTTCTTGTATGAATCGATCAAAGACACAAATTGAACCAACTTATTGCCAAGATTATAGGTTTCTTAATCATCATCATAAGCTTTCACCAATGCCTCTGCTGCAGCTTGCAAATGTTCAGCACCCTTCTTCTCAATGTGATTGAGAAATAGAAACCTTGAACGTACAGCTTCATAAGCACCCAATCTTTCTGTAAGAGAAACGAATAGCTGGTGGATCACTGGAATAAAGGCGAATACTTTGTATTTCTCTTTCGGTAACAGATTTGCGTCTTGTGCTTTCCCGTAATCGAGCGGATTCAACCTCGTTTCTTCTTCTGCTCCTGTCGCGTGATTTTACGTATTCGTCAGTCTGTGACATTTTCCTAGCAGCTTCCTCGGGGGTACCGTCGTCGTATCACGCAAATACGGGAATAGACTGCTTACATCCGCAGAATGTACTTGTTTCAGGTGATTATTACAGAATGACAAATCATAATTTATCATTTAAAGAATATAGCTAAAAATAAAAACTATTTTAAAACAGATTTAAGCAAGTGATGTATAAACAAGTGAAAAATTGAAAGGTAGTAAATGGTAGAAATGGGTTACCTCTGTAACAATACTGTAATGTTCATACACGCTATTTGAAACACAAGGGGGATATTGTGTTTGTATAGTATAACAATTTTGAAGCAAAAGCTTTATTTTTTTGTAATAGTCTCGTTGTGGAGGCCTCTCTTTTGTGGAGCCCCGGGGAAGTTGCCTCGTTTGCCCTCCCCTAAATCCGGCCATGGGGACTAGGGCGGAGCGCTGTTGTAGGGAAAAAAATAAAGTTGTTAAAATTAAAAACATACCCCCCGCAAAAGTTGTGTTGGTTCCTAAAACGAATTTGAATATTTTTTTTTAATTTTTAAAATGACCGCTAGGGGTCGCGCATTCGCATTGAAAATTGAAATAAAATAAAATAACACTGATCCATAGCAGATACTCAATAGATTTGGCATTTATTTGCAAATCACTTTGTTTGATTAAAGAAACAGCCCTAGGTTTGAGTGCGTATCAAATTTTTTTTGTTGGGGGGGGGGGGGAGCGGTCACCTGAAAATAAAAATCTACGATATGTGAAAAAGTTTCAGTCAGATACATAAGTGCACCTTAATACGAAAGGAATCTTGGGGACGTGGGAGGCTCAAGCTTTTCCCTCAGTACGCCACTTCGTCGAGGGAGGGGGTTGTAGTTGGAGGGTGTGGGCTTGAGTTAGAAGACGCAGCTTAAATTTCCTTAAAATTGTGAAATTGAGTTTGGTCTTACATACGGTGTTCATTCAGTATGACCGAATTCTTTAATTTATTTGTGTTAATTTTATCGATGACTGATAGGTAACGTAACTAAACGTTTTGTATTTTATTTCTGTTTTAAAAATAATATATACCAAGGGAAAGGTAAAAAGTTTTTATAAAGTTTTATTTCAAATAACTTTTTTGGTTTCCATATTTGGTAATTCTCTTCGAGAAATCAAAGTATTTGATACAATACCATATCTGTTTATAAAACCACAAACAGTCTGGGAGGCTTCGGTCACCAACTTAACAGCTCTTTCTAACTACTTGGCTGTGTGATGGAAGCTGTTTAAAGACGTTTGATCTAGTCGATTGTTTTTGTTTCACTATTTCCCAAAGGTCTGCCTCCTCAGTATAATCTTTGAGAAGTGTAGGCTCAGTCAAACGGTTATTTTCAATTCGCCACCAATCTTACAATTCGAAGTATTCACAAGCTTCGAAATTAAATTTTGGGAGCTCAAACCTTCGGACAACTTCGCTACTGATGTTGCTATTGATTGCTACTCTTGCTTTTAAGCTCCAGCGAAGCCCCAGAAATGTACAATTTTGGCGGTCATCGAACAACATAGCTACCAAAATGTTTTCGCCGTTTCCGAAATATCTATTTCCAGCGAAAACAGCAGATACCGTGTCATCTTTATAGTATTAAAAAAGTATTTCGCACCATAGACAAAAGAAGGCTTCGATTTAATCTCAAACCACATATCAGCGTACACTTTGGCAATGTACTCAACTATCTGCTTCAATGGCTCATCTGGGGATTCTTTTGACACATCTACCCGAAGGATGCGGTTAGCTGAAGTAAGACATTTCGAATGCACCATTGTTCCAGGATTGTTTTCGAAAATTGGTCCTTCTCGGACACCATTGCTTAATGCTTATTGCTATGCTTTGCATATTTCATAAAAATACTTTTGGTCCGGGCTCAGACTAGAAAATTGTATATCGGGTAAAATTATTTGAACTCCCTTGTATGGAACGACGGATAAATCTTGACAGTTCTTGAAGTCTTTTCCAATATATCTCCGGCAGCGTATGCGTTCGGCCCTGATGTTTTGCCGTAAAGTTTCTCAAACAAGTGCCTTAGAGGCAACTCATTGGCATGCAGCAAGCAAATAGACCATTGCAAAGGTCAGCGTATTTTTGTTTCAATTTGTTTCAATACCTCTGAGCCCGGTATTAACATTGGTACCGTGTCGCAACCAATATCTTTGAGATTACTTACTAAGATACTATTGTAGCAATTGTGTTGTAATATGTCCTAGGTATTGGTTGCCAGGTTCTCTAATTAATACAATGTGTTCTTCAATAACATTACCTTTATGAACTACGATACGATTGATTTATTCTTTTATTAATATTTTTTATATATTTATTATTATTGTTTTTATTATTTAAAACAAATATGTTTTTAATTCAAACATTTCTGAATTTACTGAACTGACAGAAATAAATTAAATTGAAAACGCCAAACAATGGAGCGTTTTAAAATATAAAAAAATACTACTAAAAATGTCTCTTTAAAATTGTTTGTATAAGAACTAATAATATAATGATAGGACCCAAATGTTTCAAAACACCGGCTGTTAAGAAAACCTCTTTATAAGTAGAGCCTTCTTAAACTTGTTAATGTTCATAATTCATATCTAAGTTTTAAGTCAACACATACACTGAAAAAAAATTCAAAAAAAAAAAAAATTAAACAAACAAATTTTTTTTCCACGCATTGCGCGACCCCTGGCGGTGAAAATAAAAATTTACAAGAAATCTTAAAATGCATTTCTGAACCATATGCAACTTTTGCGGGCAGTATGTTTTTGAATTTCTAAAAAAAGAAAAATCGCTCCGCCCTAATGGGGACAGTCAGCAAATAAGGGGGGCAATCGTAAGTGTGGATTTTATTTTTGTGAAATAGTCAAAACACACCGGAAGGACGAGAATTTGTTGAATTTCTCGATTTTCATGACCGAGTTCCATTTTTGGATAGCTGTGAAAACATGTGTACAAAAATCAGCTGTTTACGAATTTCAATTGCTGTTCTGTCAGATAGCCACCTATACTATACCAGAAATTGTTGGATAGCTTTGGGTTTGTTTGGTTTGACCCTCTGCTATTTTGTTTTACATGGAAAACAAAAACAAAAAGCTATCCGGATAGCCTATCCAAGTCAAAGTGAACGCGCCCATTATCACAATATCTGTGTTCATTATAAACAGCGCGGTGAGACGAAGTTCGCGGGGTCAGCAAGTTACACTATAAAATCCAAAGATGCATAATATTCCTGAGGAATAAGTTCTCACGGCTATGCACGCACATTCACGCGGTTTCCTGTCTAATCCAGTTTTTATGGTAAAAATGTTAACACACACGAATTTATTAATATTTTGTGCATTAGATACATGTTGTGTTCGACAGAATAAGGTCAAGGGCTTACTGATGTATATTTAAGATACATCAGTAAGCGCATGAGACTTTAAAAAGTTCTTCAACTATAAACCTATTAACTAATGAGAAAAGAATGTTATATTAAAAGTGCTAACCCTTTTTGACCTTCTATCTATAAAAAAATGAACTTTACCGAAAGATGATAATTAAATTGTTTTTTAAAAACAAAAACAAAACAAAAAACAGAAATCAAGTTTTTCTTCAATACGAAATACAATCTAACATTTTTACATAACCCTCTCGAAACGAGTAACACAAGTCATTCATTTGAAACCAAAGTATTCCAACACACCAAATAAAAAAATAAACGCTGACAATCAATTTCAGTTTCAGAGACTTTTATTTGTACCGCTGACGTTGTTATACGAATCATTATAAAAATGAAGGTAGAAACGACCAGTTTTTCAGAGTCTGCGCTGGAAAAAAAGAAAGAAGAAACAACCTTAAAAAATATCTCGATTTTTTTTCAATACCCACGATAATGAAACTAGGAACTGGCAGAAAAGCAGAAAAAAAATTATTCCAACCCAAAAAAAGAGAGAAAAATGAGGAAAAAACACACAACTTATTTATACTCAAAACGATTATTTTTTTCGCTTTCGACTTCTTATTATCTACTTTTCGTACATTTCGTATATAAGACTGAATTTTCTGTGTTAGTATGGGTTTTTACGGCCTTTTAAAAGTAAGATTAAAATGTTTTCGAATGACGAAGAAACTTGATTCCATAATATTCAATTCAATTAGGGTTAAAACGGCGCGGCGACTGAAAAAAAACAACAACAACAACAACAACGTTGACAATAACAAACGACTATACGAGACGTTTGGCTATAATTGGAAACTATATTTGAGAAAACTAAAAACTTTAAGTCAACTTGGATTGGGGTTTTTTGTTTCTATCTACATAAAATGATACAATAAGTCTGTATATATCTTTATTGGAGCGTTCATGCATGGCTTGGCTATACACTTATTTTGTTTTGTTTTTTTTTTGTCTTGAGTATTGAATTTTTTTTTTTGTATTTCATTTGAAAGGTAGATAATGCATATTTTTTGAAAACAGAGTGAAAGCTTCAAAGTAAATTTTTTTGTATGAACAAGTCTTGAAGTGGGTATATTGTGCGCCATCCGAGTGACTTTGAGGTTTGGGGTCTAGTAAGTTAAAACTATTTCTAGGTATTAACAGTCAGGTGAGTTATTATGAAAGTAATAATGGCTTCGAGGTTTTCTTGTGGAGTACAATTAAGTTCAGTGTTCTGTTACATATTATTGTAAACAACAACTTTTGACAATGCTGTTTTATAACAACTACTTCTCAAGACTTGGAATTGTAGTTGTAGGTATTATAATTCAGCTTAGGAGGAAACAAGAAACTTTTACAAATTAAAAGGGAATTGAATTTAGTCATTTTAGAAAAATTCATAAAATAAATTTTTCGGGGTTTGTACATTTTATGTATGTCGAAAAAATAATTTTCAAAAGTTTTACAACCCATTGTTAAGCAAAATATTTAAAAAACTGGGTTAGTGGGTGTCGTACAACTTTCACGAAATTTTAAAATGGATTGCCTAGGCCGACGCAAATGAAAAAGCTATTAGAATTCCAGTTTTGCCATTTGCCTTACAAACCAAAAAAAATCATTGAAATTACCAGAAATTGAAGAATACCTACCGACTAGGCTTCCCAACTTTGTTTGGAAACGAAGGAGGACAGTATTTTTTCAGAATAAAAAAAAAACGTCACAAAAACATTCGCTTTATTAATATTACCAATATAAAACTTAAATAATACAGTACAAAGTTTGAGTTAGTGTTATCTGCACTAAAAGCAGGCACTTGTTGGAACGACAAACCATAACTTCGGTTTCGTCGGGGTTTTCTATGAAATCCAATAATTTGTTTTCAATACCATTCTGTATTGAGAAAAATTGGAAACATTTTTCTGTTTTTATGATTTGATGCGTCTATTTGTAGAGTAAATGACACCTTACTTTCTTTTAAAGAACGCAAAACACATTCCAAAGCTTGATCTCCAAGCACCATAGGTAGGGACTCTGCTTTTATGGTTCCGCATGATATTTTTCCACATAAGGATGAATCGGAAGCTGTCTTCTTTAATAATTTTAAGCCACAATCCAGGGAGTTGTAAGAAAGATTATGTTTAAAGTTGTGGAAAACATATGCAACCTCGATTGCAACAATAGCAAGTTCTTCATTTCCACATTTACTTGGAAAGTAAGTTACAAGGTATATAGTTTTGCGAACGTAAAGGTGTGAGTACATTGGCTTTTTTTTCAATGCAAAATATTTTTATGAATGTAATGTATTCATTTTGAAAAAGGAGGACATTTAAAAGCTTAAGAGGACAGGAGGACAAAAAAGTGAAAAGGAGTACTGTCCTCCCAAAAGGAGGACAGTTGGGAACCCTACTACCGACCTTCTCTGGCACGCCTTGTTTGTCATAGGATCCTCGTATAGGTACACTTTTCAGCTTGAGAACCAAAGGAAATATCTTTGGACAGGTGCCTGCCAGATGACAAATGAAATTATGATGTTTTACTTGTGAGATTGACTACTATTTTGAAAAGGAAATATGTATTACTATTTTTTGCGGGATTTAGTACTATTTTGTAAATTTATTCTGAAAGTGCAATTTCGTATTGGAATGTATGATATACAAAATTGTTGTTTTTTAATTTTGTATTCTGGATTTTAGGTTGAGGTTAATAATATTTTAGATTTGTTTATGCTTTGAGGTACACTTTTTTGGAGGAAAAATTTTTTTTGGTTTTTCGAAATTTTTTTTCGTTTTTTTTGTTAAAATTTTTTTTTGGTATGAAAGAATTAAAAAAAAGACATGCATGATGTTCGCAAAAAATGTTTGGGATTTTGTTGTTAACAAATTCCTAGAACATTGTATACAGGTAAAACAACAATTGGATGACGTAGGCCGCGAAAACTGACGTAAGATCAAAAAACAATACCGGGACAAGTATCACAGACACTTGTATGAATATGGAACAATTATAATTAAAAATTTAAGGTCATATATCTCTTTTAAGGTCGCTACACACACAACAGTATACTTGACAAGTTTACTTGTACAATCAACTTGCACAAGCAAACTGTAACGTCTGTAGGGATATTTTGCTCAAGTATTTTACTTGTGCAAGTCACTTGATGGTTGATTGATTTCGAATCCTGCAAACTTGCGCAAGCTATACTTGCACAAGTAAAACGAAACGTGTGTACCTGTATTTTTGGCTTGTACAAATAAATTAGTAGTACGCGACCGTGAATAAGCTTTACGTCAGTATATCATCATCAGTATATTATCTGAAAGTGTGAAAAAATGTCGAGCGATTTGAGGAAGAGCAATCGTGAATTACTAGAAGATTTTATTCGTGCCTACGAAAATCAGCCGTGTCTTTGGCGAATAAAATCTGCCGAATATCATGATAGAATGAAGAGGGATGCAGCGTACTTGATTAGTATAGATTAATTGACAGCCAAGCCGATAAAGATGCCGTTATTAAAAAGCGCCTGTGGTGAAATTATGGTCGAATGTTTAAGATCTTCATAGCTACTTCCGGTTGCGAGAAATCTTAATGTTGCTGTTAATCTCTCATTCGGAGTAATAGCTTGTCTCATAATAGTATCTTGTTTTTGAATTAAAGGTGTTACGAGTGACAAAAGCTTCAGATATGTTTCTTCACTCATTCTGAGATAATTATGCCAATCACGCGGATATATCTTCAATTCACTCAGTAGATTGATATGGGAGTAGCTTCTTCTCTTCAGTAACCACTCTTTACACCACACATCACGTTTCTTTTTTCGCGTTTCTTTTTTACGGATAAGATAAAAAGCAGCCAAAGCATAAGAAAATCGTCGTCCGATTCACACATTTTCGCAACATAAACTGAAAAATGTTCAAGCATGCTGTAGCGTGTGGAGGCGAAATGAAAAATAAGTATGCTTGTACAAGTATACTTGTACAAGTATACTTGTCAAGTATGCCGTTGTGTGTGTAGCGACCTTTAGATTTATTCTTCGTTCTATAAAGGACATTTTTTCACTTACAGGAAAAGAAGACATATCGTTTATAAACAATTAAATACAATACAACATTATTGTTTATCATTCGCGTCAATTTTAAACTATAACTTTGTATTTTGTTTATTTGCTTATTAATACACAAAAAAAGGCATCCGCGTGCATCCCTAGCATGTGATATCTGGAACTGACTCATTTAAGATTTCCCAAAAAAGCAATTGCTTATATAGAAATATTTGAACGAAAAATTCAAATGCCTCGTTCTCCATGATTCTCAGCATTTGATGTCTCATAAAATTTCTGTTCTTGAAAAAGGGTGTGGCCTAATACAGGTTTGTTAGAAAAATCGAAAAAGGTACCAGATTTCGATCTCCTGTGGTCCCGCGACCCCAATCCGCTCAACTAGGTTTGAGATGTGACCACATAAACTTATCTTCTGGCGCTGCCCTTACGGTTTTTTTTTTAACTTATCGTTCACGAAGTACTTAAGTTAAATGTTTGTACACATAGTTTTTGTGACAAGTTGGCTGTGTCTATATACCTCATAAGTCATAACTCTCATAACTAACGTTTTTGAAACCTAATAGGCGGGGAGCCCTCAATCCTGAAAGTGCACTTACACGGATTTCAAATTTTTTTATATCAAAAGATAGTTTAAAGAAATACCAACAAATTAAGCCCGGTATGACGAGGCCTATCCTGGCACCAGTATTTTTTTGCAATTTTTTGCATTATTAATAATTATTGATAATTTGCACTTATCGCGGATTTTAATTTTAACTAGCTCATATTATTGGAAATTTAATGTGCTTTCAGGAAAAAATGGTATGACAGCTGCCATCCTGGCACCAATGTCTGTCATACCTATTTTAAAATTTTGTCACTCATATGTTTTTAAAATAGGTATGACAGACATTGGTGCCAGGATGGCAGCTGTCATACCATTTTTTCCTGAAAGCACATTAAATTTCCAATAATATGCGCTAGTTAAAATTAAAATCCGCGATAAGTGCAAATTATCAATGATTATTAATAATGCAAAAAATTGCAAAAAATACTGGTGCCAGGATAGGCCTCTTCATAACGGGCTTAATTTGTTGGTATTTCTATAAACTATCTTTTAATATAAGAAATTTTGAAATCCGTGTAAGTGCACTTTTAGGATTGAGGGCTCCCGGTGTATAATGATCATTGTAAAACAAAAAAATAGTCTCGTTTGATAAATGTCATCAACGAAAATAGAGTTTTTAAAAACTAAGTACTTGTGCTCTTCGGACTTCATTTGCGTCAATTTTTGAACATTCGAAACGTTATTGTTCTTTCGTTTTTCATGAGTCATGACCTAGCTGTCTTAATAGTTGGAACTTCTATAGCTAGATCTGTGGATAGTTACGTGTTCAAGGATAACTTATAAAAATTTTCTTTCGAAGAAACTTTTCACGTTTCAAAGATGAAGACCTGGATGACAAGTGGGTTATCTGCTTGAAGTTGGTAAAGACAATTTAAACTCCTGTTATATCGTAGTCTTTCGAGCTTAAAACTAAAAGCATAATTTATTGGTCTCTGCATTCAAAATGGATTTCCAAAAGAAGACCTCTGTGCAGGATACACTTTTTTTTACTATCGTCATCAATATAATTTTTTTTTCTTTTTAAATATTTACACAATAACTCTACAGTAGGTACATTTGCAAAAGCTCTCTTCATTGGAACATTCATAGCACCGTCAACACAGAGGGGGATGCGATAAGAAAGTAAAAATCAACAAGTGTTTTCAGCTTTTCGTGTGACTGTGCATCGTCGGTATTGCGAGTCTCCATTATTCAGTAAAATGCATGTGTACATGTACAATGTGGATGTTTGCAATTGTGTTATTAAATAAACATAAGACGATTAGGCACGAATAAAATAATCATATTGCATTTCCTGCAACAGCTACACTTTTGATATACGCTTTTTTTAATTTAAATTTTTCAAACAATTTTTGTTATATATTTTTCTCAGGGTTATGTATTTCTATATTTTCACTCTTTCAGAATATTTGTATTTGTATACATACAAACAAAATCCCCCTAGATTTTGAAATTACAACAAACATGCTGACCAGGGCAACAATTATTATTCAATTTTATTGAGTAACAATGTATTTACATGTAAAATAGAATTGTTTACCAAAAAATTGCAAAGACAGTAAAAAACTGCTTAACAGCAAAAAACCGGTCTCAAAACTACAAAACTGGAACCATGTAGATTTCTTACTCAAACAGTATAAAAATGATACTTAGAATTATTTCTGTAGTTGTTTTGTCAGCCACATCTGAAATCTACTTTTTTCCATATATGCAAGTAGATAAACAAGTACGAGCCTGACAAAAAAAAGAACTGTTTTATCTGTTGTACCCAAGGGAGTCGAAAGGTCTTTGAATCTTGTTGCTCCCACTTAAAGATTGAAAAGAAGAACACAACAAATGATTACGAAAATGAGATAAAGTTAAAAACAATATCTTTTTACACGCGTTTGTTGTTGGTGTAATGTGTGTTTTCATGCATTTGTTAATTTTTCAACCTTGCTATCGGAAACAATAAAAACTTGTTCATTTCTCCACATGAGATATTTATGGTTGTCTTGAATTCTTCAAGTGCGAAAATATAGAAAAGTAGTTTGCCTGTAATGTAAATTTGGTTTTCTAATTAGAGAATTCAGGGCTGTCAAATTTTTTTTATTAATTTCCAAAACAGACAATTACGGACTGTTCGAAATGAGCTATGAGCTATATAAACTGATGACTGACTGATATTCTAGCCTTTTTTATCATTATTCTATTTCTGGATATGTCTTTCAGTTATGTATATGTAATGTTATTTCGGTCGTGGCGGAAAGTACAAAGGCCTCTTATATCTTATTAAACCCTACAAATGAATGTGATTGTGCTTACGAACTAGGCATGACTTTTCTTTGCATTTTCATATTTCAAATTGAGTTACTTTGAGAGAAAATTCTTATCATAAACTTAAACCGCAGATAAGAAAGTTTCTTATGTGTGCTTAAACGTTCAACCGCTTTTGTGAGAAAGCTTTATTAAAGACACCAACCATTAAATACATGCTTTTTGTGGTATTTTCTTGTGTTTGACAAAACAACAATGCTATGGATAACGTAGCGTAATGGTAACAAATATTTAAGTGAAATTTTGCGCCAAATATTGCAACCGGAAGCAATTTTAAAGTGAATCGTTAAATAACCGATACAATCAGATTGGAAAACTCACAATGTATTTCATTGCATTGAATAGAGCTTGCTTTTCCTTTTTTTTAACGTAGAATTCGTGATTGCTCATTTTTGTCCTTTTAACTGTAGCCATTGACAAACAATACATGGGCTGCCAGTAGTCAACTTCACGATGATTCCTTTCGTAACGGACGAAAAAATTATGAATTTATGCAAACAACCATTTACTTCGATTGCAGAGAACCCAGAACAAAGTACTCAAAATGATGCTAAATCTGCCATGGCACTATTCTACGGAAGATCTCCACGCACTTACCAAAATTGAAAAAGTTTCATTCCGAATTACAAATTTATTTGAGCGATATAATGCATCTTGTAGACTATCAGATAACTACCTTATCTCAAATCTGGCTATTAACAAAAAAAAAAAGAAAGATTGTACGTGTCAGCTCCGACGCGCGACTGGAGTTCACTCAATAAGAATGATTTGACTATCTTAAAATATATAATACGCAAAGGATTGAATTCATATATTCATACATCTATTCATAATAATTTGATAAAATATATTATACTTAAATACTTATGGTAAGCAATATGAATGTCAACAACTTTGTTTAAAACGTTCTTACGATTTGTTTAATGAGTCAATGTAGTTACTTCTACAAACATTTTTGTAAATAATGAAAAAAACTACAAAACTGCATCATTACATTTTCAGAACAGTTACATTTCTTATCAACTTTTAATTAATTAATGATGAAAATTCAAATGGGTCCACATTTATCGTGCATTATTGCATACAAAATGGAATTGAATGTTGATAAATTCTACATTGAATTAAAGCCTGAAGCCTTGTGCTTCTTAAGAGATCTTAATCTTGAAGATCCGATTATTAGAACGCACGCTAGGATGCTTTTAATCGAAAAACAACGATCGAATTTCGGCCATAGCGGGATTCTCCCACAGGTGATGTGTCATTTTGTACGAACCAAGCAGGTCGTTTGTGTGCAATTATATTTATTTTAAAATCGAGATTGTGAGGCTTGTAGGAAACGTATCCTTACAAATGAGGTATCAAAATCACCGTTATTTCATGTAGGTTAGACATATGGAAATTTCAACATCCAGTTTATAGGATTAAAACTTATATCCCAATTTATGTGAAAATGTCTTAATTGGCTATATTAATGAGTTGAAATCTCTGTTCAATAAAAAAGATTCGAAATGGCACTAAAACTTTTACCCCCTCTTTTCACCCCCCCCCCTCGGTTAATTTTTTTTAAACTTTGAATGTCTAACTTATTTATGTTTAGTCAAAAGCCATACAAATAAGTTTTAAACTTCTAACCTAACCGACCTCCATACAAACTTTGACCTAACATTTCAACCTTTTGTGACCTTTTCAACCCCTTTTATTGCATTAAAAAATACCGTATGCCCTTCCACAGGTTCTAGTCTATCTTACTACCAAATTTCATCTAAATCGATCCAGTAGGTTATAAGTTATTAAAAGTTAAAAAAAGCGTTGGTAGTCAATTTTTATAACGCTTTTTTCAATTATTGATTTTCCTATCCATAATTTTTTCATACCGGGGTCTATATATGAATCGATTCTAAAGGAGTAAACTCCAATAAACTCCAAAAAAAATAATAATAATAAAAACAAAACCCAAAAAACACAAAAACAATAAATATAATATACTTATAATTGTTACTTATTTATTCATACTACATTATTTATTTTTATTTATTATTTATTTATTTATTTATTTATCTTTTTATCTAATTATTTACTTATTTATTTATTTATTTATTTATTTATTTATTGATTTTTTTATTTATATTGATTTATTTATGTATTTATTTATTCAGTAATCTATTTATTTATTTATCTACTTATTTATTTATTTAGTAATAAAGTTAATTAGTTAAAGTAATTTATTAATTTTTATATATTTGTTTAAATATCTAAATGTGTATATTTTGTTCGTTGTTTATTTGAACATATTTATTTACTTTTGCTTTTCCTTATCTATAATTATTTAATTTTATTTTATGTACTTATTTATTATACTTTGTATTTAATTGTTTAAATGCTAAGCATTTGTAATGTATCTTAATTTTTTTTTTGTACCTTGTAAGGCTTGTTTGAAATGAGCGCTTCTCTGTACTTCGCAGTCTCCTATTCTCTCCAATCTTGGATAACTATATTTCTCACAATTTGAAGAAGGTTTTTCTTGTAGCTTTTCCTTCGATTTTTCATTATATAAAATTGTGATAATTTATATAAAATTGGTATTTTTTTTTCAGAAGTAAAGTAGGGTTATACTAAATCTCTGTAAATTGTGCAATATAGATCTAAGAAAACATGTAAATAATTTCTGCTACAATAAAAACAAATATGAATATGAATTATGAATTTATAATATTTTTTATGAAGAAGTTACACCGTGTAATTCTGTGATATGCGGAATGCTGAAAATTTAACAATTTGTTTTAATTGAGAACATTGACTGAGAATATCGAATAGTATACACAAATTTGATACATATACGCCTTCGTAGTAAGCTTCAGCTAAGTTTCTTTCATTTTTTGATATCCAGCTTGATTTTAAGAGCTTTGGTGTTGCCATATTTTCTATACTATAAATTCATAAAAACTCTCAATAAAAAAAATTCTTTATTGAAATTTAAGAAAACAAATCTTGATTTTTGTTCAGAAATTGTTCCCACGAATATTACAACTTAATAAATAATGATTTGGTAAAAGTCCTAAAAGGTGAAAAAATTAAAGGCAAATACCCGGTGGAACTAAGATCTTTCGCATTAACACTCCATTTGCATATCCCAAGGACTTATAAGAATAATCTTGCAGCAGAAAGTACTCTACGATCTTGGTACAGCCAAAGCGAAGTTTGGCCGGAATACACAACAAAATCTTTGAACGTCCTAGCTCTGTAAAGCTTATCAGAGGTAATACAACTTCTTTTTAGAAATATAAAAACCAAGTTCAACATCGTTTGACAACAAAAATTATATTTAAGTATAGCTATAAGCAATAACATTATTGCTTTGATATTTTATCAAAACAGGCACAAAAAAATAGAATATTAGTTGAAAAAATAAGAAGACATACTCGTATTATTAAGTAGCACGTAAGAAAACATGAAAATGATAATGAGTCAGTTTTTGCAATTTTCTAACAAATTTAAAATATAAATTAAAAAATAAAGCAAAATAGTTCATAAGCCGAAAGTTATTAATTGTAAGAAACCATGAATTCCTTAGAGCGCCCGGTTGGGGCCAGTAAGTAATTATAAGTTGTTAGATCATAAGCTAGTTTGAATTCTATTGTCTAGTATTAAGTATACTTTGTCCAAAACAAATCTGCAGTACAGGCCTTATGGGAGAGCTTTTTTACTCCAAAGGGTGCCTGTCCAGGAAAAAAATCTAAAATCCCCTTAAAAAAATATATGTACTAAAACACTGTTTCTTCATACAATTTGTTTTGATTTATTTTGAAAAGCAAGCGTACATCCCCCTATGACCTGCTATTCGCACGGCTAACGCCATACTGATTTTGTGCTCGTTTTTGCAAAGCTCTTTCTGTTTGACAAGACAAACATATAAATGAGCGTTGCCAGGAAATAATAATGCTTACTTTAATTTCGATTCTGTAAGGGAGCTTTCAAGAATAGTAGCTTTTTCTTAGGTAATCATTGCCAGCCCATTTTTTGTTCATGGTATGCAATAAAAACTTAAAATCTGTTAAAAAAAGAGTAGGCTTATTCAATGCAGAGAAATATTTATTAATTTGAAGTTTAGTGCGATTATAATTTTTTTGTTGGTGCTGTGTGAAATATAAATTATAAAAACAGTGATTTTAATCAAAATGGCTTCAAGTTCTTCTAAGGATTTAAGCGCTGAGAAAAAAAAAAAGAAATAGTTGATGCAACAAATAAATTTTATGACCATTTAAAAAACAACACCCAAGCTATAAGGCAAGTGCGCGATATTTTTTCGGTTTCAGAACGAACTGTTTATAGTGTCCTCAAAGAAAACAAGACCAAAGGCCATATCTCCCCACCAAAAACGCGCCTAATCTTACCTCTTGGTGGTGTGGAAAAAGATAGGAACAATTCATTTAAATTTAAATGTAAAAACTGTCAATTATAAAATCTTGGCACTTTCTAAATATTCATTGTTAAGATTTCGAATTTCATAATTTATCTAATTCGGTTCTATAAATTACGAAATTCAAATTTCTTTCATGTTCGTATTAAATATTTTTTCTGAATAAAAATCTTTGTTTAAGACAATGCTAATAAAATATAGAAGGCAACTCTTTCGATTTTTTGGAGAGCTTTTTACAGTTTTAGTATATAACCTACGGCAACCCTTGCCAATTTTTTCTTTCACACAACGTAATGGAATTCCTCTACAGATAGAGTGAGAGATGAATGTCCTATCTTCCCTGTACTGCAGATTTGTTTTGGACGAAGTATAGTAATAAGTGAATGAATAAAAAATGAATTTTGAAAAAAAAAAATTCTCGTATTCAGTGGGACGATCTAAGAAGAGCTATGTTGGCCATATTGACTACGGAACGGACTTTTAAACCAACGACGACCGGCCAGAAGCAAAGGCTGCATTAGTTTATTTACTTGTATGAATGAATGAGGCATGGAAGCTTCCCGTTGCGTCAGGGACGGATCGTGAATTTGTGGGGCCCTGGGCTGAAACTACTTGGGGGCCTATCTAAGTACTCAACTAATAGCCATGTCAAAGAACTGTTTCTATAATGATATATGTACATATTATTATTACATATTCATTATTGCACAAAAAAACATAAAATATAATATTTAAATATACGCAAGTATTTGCTGTACAAAAGGCGACCTTATATTACTGTGGTACCAATCTCCTCCAGGCAACCTTTTGGTGAGAGAGAAACCTAAATAGTGGTATTTGACTTTTTTGATGATGAAGACTGATCTAATTATAAGGAAGTTCTTGGCGCGACTTTGTGGAGCACGAGGGCGCGGGACAAGAGAGGTACGATCGGTCATAGCGTTTGGCTTGTGTCGCATCTATGTCTCTTCCATTTCATCGGCCGATGCGTCGGAGTAGAAGAGAGACAGCGTGACTCTTTCGAGGCACATTACACTTGAAACACTCCCCTTGATTTCATACTTTTTCTATCATCGTCCTATCCTTAACCGAATAACGCATATTCTTGAGTGAACAAAATCAGCCTAAGAATTTCAACTTGAGATTTTAAAGCTATATTTTTGAATAGTTTTTGTTGAAAATACGCTTTTGTCATGATTTTTTCTTTCCCAAATCCACTGATAAGAAAGAAGCTTGAATATGTGCCTTCGACAACTGATTGCTACAATGAGATTTCCATTCAAAATAAATAGTACGTATACGCCGTAGTGGATTCTCTTATTATTCTTATGATTTATGTATCAAATTTTGAAGTCAAGGCATCGGATTGAAATACCAAAAGTGGAGTTTGATATAAAGGGTCGACCATCTAACGTTTTTTTTTTTCAACTTGTAGTTATTTCGTGAATGGTAACATTTAGCTCATGTCTGATTGACAGATAATTAGCTTTATCCTTCCGTTAAACGAATTGTCATGATTTTTTATTTCCCAAACCACTTTAGTAAAATCGCTATGTGTAAATTCGCATTGCCCATCTATACAGAAAAACAAAAAGAACACACACGGAATTCAAAAATGAGTATTACGTGTTGAACGCATTTCGCATATTTTCGAACTCGAATGAATAATTTCCGCCTACGATCGATATTGAGCTGAGAATGAAAAATTCTGTCTTTTCAAATCAATCGGCCACAAGTAAAGACGTCATCTAGAGCTTTGAATTTTGAGCTTGATTTTCGACCCAAAAATTAAAAGAAAGATTTTAGCCACGAAATTGAACAGCAAATTAATCGATCGCGAAAGAAAATAGTGTATCAGTGAGGAACCAGTCCTGAAACATAATAACCTGTGAAATCCTTTCACAAACTTATAAACTGATCTTCTAAGATCAATTTTAAACACGATCAAACCAAGCCACAGGTAAGATTCTGGAAACTTCTCTTCTCTGAGGTGTTCTTATTTACGCACCTCTGGTGCGTGGCCAAATTAGTTCAAATAAGAATTGCGTTCCGACGCGAAATTCGGCAAAAGTCAAACAAATTGGCATTACTTACTGCCACCAAAACCAAAACTAAAACCCAGAAGAAGACTTGCAGTGCAACACACGTGCAACCACCATCTAACAAGACCAATTCCCGGTCATATCCACATAACCTTGAAATACAAATTGGCACGAATTACTGCCACCAAAACCCAGAAGAAGACTTACATTGCAACACTCGTGAAACCGCCACCTACCAAGACACACCCACATAACCATGAAATTTCATCCCACAACCTATTAAAGTCTAACTAACCTGAAAAAAAAACCAAGAACAATATTAATTGAAGAATTTTTTTTTTAATTTTGTTAAATAATTTCTTAGGAATTATTTGTGATAAATAAAATAAAAAAAAGTGATGGCGATCCGAATATCAGAAAATAAGAGTTAGGGACTGCTTAATGCAAGCAGGTACAAAAAGGAAAAACGAAATAAATTAAAATTTTAAATTAAAAATTTTTCAAAAAGTAAAAAAGAAAAAATGCAAAATTTTAAAATCCAAAAATTTTAAAATTTAAAGTCAAAAATTATAAAAACACGAACAAAACAAAGAAGAAAAGTAAATAAGCGTGTAGAAGACACTTGTCAAGTTCGTAAAAAAGAAATAAAATTAAAAAAAAAAAAGAGTCAGCTTCTCTCTACTACATAACGTATTTTTTTATTTTTTTTTTGTTTAAGGAAGTACAGTATAAAAGCTTCCTTTGTGTGATCAGTTCTGTGATGTGCTTGGTGAAATTGGGGAACCGATCTTAGAGAATGAAATTTAACGTTAATAAAGGATCGAAAATTCGTATGGAATTCAACCCAGGAGAAGGCATTTCAGGATGTTAAGAGAATCTTGGCCAGAGGGCCTGTACTAGCAATTTATGACAGCAACAAAGAAACGACTATATCAGCTGACAGTTCATCCTATGGCATCGGTGCTGTCATTCTCCAACGACAGCATGATGGGAAGAATCTGATTGTAGCAGACGTACTCAGCCGACAGCCATTGCAAGTGAACGATGTCAAAAACGAGCTAGAAGAAGAAATTCTATCACACATCAGCCTGGTAGTTACTCATGTTCCTGCATACGATACAAAGTTGGAAGAAATTTGGATCGAGCAACAAAGCAATTTAACTTGTCGTACACTTGCTTCTTATGCATTGAGAGGCTGGCCAGAAAAGACGAAATTGCACAAATTTGCAACCTTACCATGCAGTCAAAGACGAAATCGCCAACGAGAACGGGTTGGTGATGAGGGGTTGCCGTCTTATCATTCCCGCGTCCATGAGACAAGACATTCTTGGCAGACTCCATGCTGGCCACCAAGGGGTCACAAAGTGTAGAGCCAGGGCTAGAGAGTCTGTCTGGTGGCCGGGCCTATCAACAGACATTGCCGAAATGATCAGCAGATGCAGTATTTGTATCCAAGAGACGAAAGAAGTGCGTGAAAAATTAATGCCATCGGACTTTCCAACACGTCCATGGCAAAAGGTAGCTATGAATCTTTTCAAATGCAAAGGGAGATGGTTCTTGATCATTTCTGATTTCTATTCTAGATTTTTCGAGGTTGCATTACTCGAAAAATCAACGGCTGGTGTGGTAATTAATCATTGCAAATCAGTTTTTGCGCGTTATGGAGTACCTGAGCTGGTTAGAAGTGACAACGGACATGAGTTTGAACCAATTCACTCTTCCGAATTCTCCCAATTTGCAAGAGACTATGGATTTCGTCATATCCCATCCAGTCCCCATTTTCCACAAAGTAACGGGTTCATAGAGGCAGCAGTAAAAATTGCCAAACTCCAGCTCAAGAAAAACGCTGATCCCTACAAAGCCTTGTTGGAATATCGAGCCAGCCCATTGTCCAACGGCTACAGCCCTGCAGAACTGTTGATGGGCCGACGAATCAGATCAACTCTGCCAATGGTTCCTCAACGCTATGAGTCAAAACTCGTAGATTACAACGATCTTCAAAGAAAGGAAGAGGAAAGAATAGACAAACAAAACGTCAATACAACCAAAGACACCGTGCCCAGTCGAAGGATGATCTAGTTCCCGGAGAATTAGTATGGGTACGTGATAAACAAGTGTGGGCTACGATCCGAGAGAAAACCAAACATCCACGGTCTTACATCGTTGAAACTCCGACAGGAAAACTGCGTCGTAACAGCTTTCATTTTACTCGAGCTCGTCGAAATGGGGAAATAAACGAGCGAGCAGAGATTACCGAAGATATCACTCCACAAATGACATTACCACAAGATCCATCGCTCGCCGTGATCGCCTCTAACAGCATCTCCTTCGTCCTCGTCGTCATACGCCTCAGCATCACCAACACCTTCGCCATCGTATGCATCGATTTCGCAACCGTCGTCGTGCTCTTCGCCTTCTGGCCTCTCAAGGGGAAGTGACGAAAACCAAGGCTATCTGACTCGATACGGCCGGCAGGTGAAACCAGTCAATCGCTTTCAATACTGAAAAAGGGAGATGTGTCGTATACAATTGACAACACCAAACTACATGCTCTACGTATTCACTTTTAAACTACATGTTGACTACATCATTAAAGTAATCGCAACTTATTCAGAAGAAAGGTTACAGTGCGTTTTAGGACTTTACGCTATCGAGAAGAACCACTCCTTTATACAAAAATGGAAAGATCTAGCAAACTCAGTTGGTCTACAATTGTTTATAAATCTTGAAAGACCAAGCGAACATAGAAATCAAATGTATGCAATAATAAGTGAAACAGATATCAAACACAGAAAAATCTTCACAAATCGAGCAAAAAAACAGAAAACCGACTTATATACCCAGCTCTAGTCTGAACGAAAATAATTATTTCACTGATAAAAATAGCTGCAGGTTTCGAGCGAGAGGAGAATTGCTTAATTTGAATAGAACTTCTTATTTTTGTACCCTTTGCAACCTGCAAGAGAAGAAACGTTTCATTTCATTGGCATCTGCCGAATATTGAGAAATTGGAGGATCCAATATTTCGAAAAACCAACTCTAACCTTAGAAGACCTCAAGAAGTTACTGGGTGGTATGCGAAATGCTTTGTCTCAGTTTCATGAGATTGAGCTCTGAGAATGAGCTCGAGATTGTGAGATAGAGCATTTGCAATGAGACAAAGCTCAATTTGGTATGCAAGAGCTTTGTCTCATCTCACTATCTCAGTCTCAAAATGTCTTCTTCAAGTGAAAGTAGTGTTTGTGATAACTCTTCATCACCAATTAGTACACTTGTTGAACTTTCAAGGAGAGTCTGGTAAATATCCGAATTCTTAAAGATTCTCGAATCGTGCACCGATCCTGGCCATGAAATGTCCACACTTGTAAACATTTCTGCTCCTTCACATGTCGCTTGAATATTTAGTGAGTGAAAACCTAAAAATATATAAATAATTTTAAAATCACTAAAGCTTTGTGTTACCTTACCTACCTTTTCTATTTATAAATTCATCGCTATGCATTGAAGGTTTCTTTATTCGCACATGAGTGCAATCAATTGCTCCAATACAGGATAGAAATTTATATTTTCTAAGCCAAATTATTTTTGCAGCATCTTTATCCTCTACCGTATTGGGAAACTTGATCCACTCCTCTTTCCTAATTACAATTTTCTCAGCTACTTCGATAATAATCCTGGAAACTGTGCTTTGATCGATTCCAAAATCTTCGCCAATACCGCTTTGAAAGGCAGGATCACCAACAAATCGTAAGAGCACCATTACTCTGGTCTTATTTGTTAATCGACCGCCTCAAAAAGTATCGCGATTTTCAAAAAAATAATTCGTTAGGATTTCAACTTGCGTTGGGGTAAACCTATAAAGATTCTTAAAATTTCCTGTTGACTCAACAGGAGCAAACAAATTTAAATATTCAGCCATTGCGGTTCCTGAGACAACAAATTTCCAGTCTCAACATTTTACAAGCTTTACCTCATTTAAATGAGATAATGCTTTCTTTCTGCATACGGAAACATCTCAAATGAGATAGATCTATAAAATGAGATCGATCTCATTTTTGTGAGATTTGTCTCAAAACAATTTTGCATACGAAAGCTAGCAAAAGCTCAAAATAATGAGATTTGAGACTGAGACAATGCATTTCGCATACCACCCACTGAATGGTCCACATTGGGACGCAATATATAATTACTGCGAAGCTGCGTTAGAGTATAGAAAACTTATAATACACGAATTTATTTCAAATATATATATACAGGGTGTCCCAAAATTCAAAGATAAGCCGGAAAAAAAAATCAAACGCCATTTTGTTTCAAGTTACAACAAAAAATGTAAATTCTCAAAAAGAAATCTCTTGACATTTTTTGCTACTGTGACCACAATTTTTCATTAATTTTTGATTTTATATTTCAGAATCTTAAAACATATAGCATCCTTTCCTAGTTTTCAAAAATTTCAAATTTTCAGCGGTTTTTCCACGACAAGTAGGTAATCAAAAAAATTTGTTTCCATAAAATTTTTATTTTTTTTTAGTTTCAGTCCACTTTCAGTCATCGTGGCTATAAAAAAAAGTATGGACACTACCATGGCGTCTTTTTTTAAAAATTGGCACAGCTTATCAAGATTCTAAAATGGTATAACACTTTGGCAAAATTTGTCAGAAAAAAAAGTAATGCATTTGCATACTTTTTTATAAGAACAACCGATTTTCAAAAAAAAATTCTATTCAGAGAAATCACTTCACCTTACAAAAAAATAGGTTTTCAGATGCGCTTTTTTCAAAACATAGAACACTCTACTTCTATTATTTTATTTTATTACATTAATGTGTTAATTTCGAGTGTGTTTTTGAATTTGTGCACTAATTTATGAAAAATTATTGAACTTTCATCATTTTTATCATGCCATTGGCGTATACCCCTTTGGAATACGCAAACATGCACTTAGTGTATGGAGAATGTACTTCGTCAGTACCATCTGATAGTGCAAAGCACGAAGGCACTATCTTCCAAAAGTCTGTTTAACTTCTCGCGTACGCCGATGATATTAATATAATCGTAAGAATACAGCGTGATGTCAAGGGCGCCTTTTAAAGTATTGAGACAGAAGCGGCAAAAATGGGTTTAGCGGTAAATGAGGTAAAAACGAAGTATATACTGTATTCGAGGAAGGACACCCAACGCCGACGGCTTGGATAGAACGTCACAATAGACGCATATATAACTTCGAGGTAGTAGAGAGTTTGTCTACCTAGGCTCCGCAATAAAGAGGGGCAATAACAGCGCCGATATCAGACGAAGAATAACTCTTGTTAATCGTTGTTCCTTTGCGGAAAGCAATTCAGTGAAAAAGCCCCCTCTCGATCAACTAAGATAAAACTATAACATCCTCATCATCCCAGTCCTGCAGAAGCATAGGCCCTGACACAATCGGATGAATGTGCCTTAGGCTGTTTCGAGAGGAAAGTTCTTCGGGCCCGGGGAATTGAGAAGAAGATTAAATAGCGAACTTAACGGAATGTACAACGACACGGACCTAGTAAGAAGAGTCAAGGTCCAGAGACTCAGATGGCTCGGTCATTTAGAGCGGATTGACACCAATGCTCCGGCCCGGAAAGCCTTCGACACTATTCCCGAGGGACGAAGAATAAGAGGAAGACCGTGACTCAGGTGGCCACCCGAGTGGAACCCGACCTCAATCAACTTGGAGTGCAAAACTGTAGCCCCACCTTAAGTAAATAAGTAAGCTTACATACTTAATTAATATGCATGAACTGGGAACAGCGATGAGAGAATTTCAACTTAACTAAATATTCTACGGCAAACATTAAGTAAACCTAGTTGCTTGTGAGAGTTTACATGGTATGACAATAGCTGCGTTCCTTTGGGAACATTTATCTACTGCTTAGTACTTCTGGCTGCTTTGAACTACTTTTTCCCCGTGGTCAAAATATAGTAGTTCTTCGAAGTAGTTACGATACTAGTCTACGCCAGATGGCGTCAGTAAAAATAATTATAAGTTTTGGAGGTTAGATTTTACTTTTTGTAAAATTAACGCGTTCCATTCAACGTCTACTGCGAAGTACTAAAAAGTAGTTTAAAAGTCCCAAAGGAACTCATCTAATAAAGTAATGAGACTGATTATATTGCCGCAATTCCCCTCTCCATTGATATATTTGCCATCGCTCTAGCTTGTTTAGTTCGCCTGCTCTGTCGTGTTGAGTAAACGTGTGTCCGTGGTGCTCGTCACGAAAATGGAAAAACGAAATAAAGAGCAACGCGTCGCGATAAAATTTTGCGTCAAATTGGGCGAAACAGCTTCGGAAACGTACGCTAAAATTGAAAAATGCATGGTGATAGTGCTCTTAGTCGTGCCCAGGTGTTTCGATGGCATAAAGAGTTTAAGGAGGAGCGTGAAAGCGTGGAAGACGAGGCGCGGAGCGGGAGACCAGTCGAGGTGCGGACTGACACGAATGCGCATCGTGTGCGCGCCCTGATCCGTGAAGATCATCGTTTAACAGTTCGAATGTTGGCGTCGGAACTGGGTATGAACCGTAAAACAGTCAGACAAATTTTAACCGATGATTTTGGGATGAGAAAGTTGTGCGCGTAGATGGTTCCAAGGAACCTTTCCGAGGAGCCCTCAGCGTGTCCCAGTATTTGGCCTCTAAAGGGATCGCCGTGTTGCAACAACCACCTTATTCGCCCGATATGTCACCTTGTGACTTTTTTTTGTTCCCTAGAACAAAATCGGTGCTCAAAGGAACCCATTTTGAGTCAATTGAGGACATCCAGGCGGCCGTTCCAGAAATATTACTAAGCATGGAAAACACGCTGGAATTGTTGTATATAGCTTTGAAGGGGGTAGCATAGTTGTAGAATAATTTTGAAATAAACGGTTTTTATGGAATCAGTCTCATTACTTAATTGTCACACCTCGTAATTAAAAACATCAAAATCATATAAATTTAATTTTTGTTTTATTTGAAAGATACGTTTGGCACCTTTTATAAAGTATAACTTTGATTTTGGTAGCTCTTTTAAATCTAAAGGTATAAGAGTTTGTGTTAAAATTGCTGATTTTTAAAGTTTGCACTTTTCCAAGTTCAATTTCAAATATTTAGATATGTATATCCGGCTTCTCACGATTTTTTATTTGATACAAAAACTCGTTGGGCCGGACGTCCCTTATAAAATGAGCAATCCCCTTTAGAACTCTCCGGAGCGCCGCAAGGCTATAATTGAACAAACTCGATGTAGACTTGTTGTACTTTTGTAAAATTTCCTAGGTTAAAATATCAAAACCTCGAAATGAGAATAAAACTTAAATATTATTATAATATAGAAAAATAAAATAAGCTAATATAAGCAATAAAATTAAACAAACAAAGTTCAATCAATTTGTAAACTTTAAAAAAAATATTTTATAAAATAAAATATTATAATTTGTCCATCTAGTTTTATTAAAACAGAAAAACTGTCTAGGTATGAAAAGGCAAGCTCGTTAAAAAATCTCTTCTCTTTCTTTTCTTAAAGGTAAGGTCATATAAAATCAAACTTTACAGAAAATAACATAGATATGCAGATGCGAGCTGTCTTAACTCTGAAGAAAGGTAAGATTATATTTATTTAAACAAAAATATTATAAAAAACATTGTTGCTAGACTGAAATTAATTTAGAAAATAATAATAATTATATATTGAATTTATCAATACATTTCTCAAGTGAGTTTCTTTTTCTAAACATCAATTTTTTGTCTAATTCACCGACTTTTTTATGAAGTCCACGCGTGTCCGGAAACAGAATATAATATTCATTTTCAATTGCAATTCTAATAGACACTATAAAACAGTTCAATCATATAGTTTATCAGTTTCAAATCAAAAACCCATTCCAAAGAGACACTTGGGTATATTCCAGGCCATTGAAAAGTCTTCAAAGTCAAGCACTTTACCTCAAGTCATGCGCCACTAGCTTAATAATTTTATTGACTATTTGGCTTTACAATCCCAAAAGTGAAAATAACCAATTCAATCTCGAAATTTCCCTCACTTTAGATAAAAGCAAATAAAACAAAACAAAACGTTCGAGTAGACAACAACACAAACAAATGAAATCCCACACCCGCAATCTATCGCCTCATCAAACCATCGTAAATTAATCAATTAGCCTTTTTATTAGCCAATTTAGACATCCGCACCTGGTTTGAGATTAAAAATCTGACTGAAAAATTATGACATGGTCACAAGTGCCCATTAACATCAGCGTGCGATTTGCCGTGATTGTGTTTGGCAAGAGCTACAATACGTGTTTTAAACACTTCAAATCACATGCATTTTGTATTTTTTTGAGGTGATTGCGATTGCTTTAGCGGGCAATCCCATTTAGAGTTATCAGTCAAGAGCATACATTTTTGTATCTTTGTTTGGAAGGGGCTTTGGCCACACACACACACTTTTGTGTGCAATAAAAAATTGAATTTTATGACGTACAATAACTCTGTGATAACGCTTTGGGTGACAATATCGCAATAAGTCGCAAATCAAGCGAATTGCTATACCTTGGATACATCGACTGCTCTACATTTGTTTGTTTTATATACCCTGTCTTCTTGAAACAACGAATCAAAAAAAAAAAATTAAGTTGTATTTTTCGCCACTTTGTTGTCAGTTAAATAAATTTTCCACTTGTTCCTGAAAGAATCCAATAGAACGTATACCTAGTCAATAAATTTATCTCATAGATTCATCTTGAATTCATAATTTAAAATAAGGAAATGCAAGTTCATAGAAAGTGTTAGAATTTTGATCGCTTTGGGAGTGGGTGTCAAATGAATCCAAAAGCACGTTTTTGAATTTTAAAATCTATCAACAAAGTTTCTAAACAGTCAAAAAATTGTTTTACTGTAGATAAATAGTCTTGGCTGAAAGCCATTTTATTATTATTATTTGTTTTCAGTCGAGCAATGTAGTTTTGAAAGGAGCATTTGTTTTTTGACTTACACACAGACAAAATTTTGATCTAAAATTGTTTTGCTATTTTACTTCAAATGTTAATTCATCATTAATTGATGATTATTTTTCATAACAAAACTACATTTTTAGCGTTGATTCAATATCATTTTCATATGAACAAACATTTCAAAATGTTTGATTTTAATTTTGGTGTAAGCGATGTCATTTCAACGCGATTTTCATGTTAAAATGTTGTTGCTGATTTTAAAATTACACTGGTCAACAAAATTTCATTTTTTGATTGTCACAAGGATGAGACACATCATTTCTGGTAGATTTTTGGATGCTGAAACTGAATCCGGACACAGAATTTTTCTAGCACGTCAAGTTTTCGAGATATGCTTATCTCAAAGTTCGAAAAACACGGTTTTTGAAGTAATTTTTTGAGGACAGAAAATTTTTATAGACATTTGCAACTACAACATTCATTAGAACTAATCTTTATCTTTCAAATCTATTTTAGTTTGTTTCGTTACGATTTTTTTTTCTCAAGATATACTATTTTATTTTCATAACGCAGAATATAACATAGGTAATATCGAAGTACTGTAGCAAAAATTTAATTTCTTGAGAAAAAAGACTAGTAGCGAAACAAACTAAGATGGGTTTGAAAGATAAAGAGTATTTCCAAAGAATGCTGTAGTTACAAATGTCTAAAAAAATGTCTGTCCTCAAAAAATTACTTCAAAAACCGTGTTTTTCGAACTTTGAGATAAGCATATCTCGAAAACCTGACGTGCTAGAACAATTCTGTGTCCGGATTCAGTTTTAGCATCAAAAAATCTACTAGAAATGATGTGTCTCATCCTTGTGACAAAAATGCTGTTGACCAGTGTTATCATCAAATCGTGTCAAAGTCTTAAGCATTTTATGTCTTTGTTTAATAAGAATGTATTGTATATGTATAATTTATTTTATTGTTTTTCTTTTTCCTTTATTTTCTTTCTTAGCATAATAACATCAGATCGTCTTGAATTAAAGTTTAATGATTTTGAATTAAAATTGTTTCGCGTTAATTTAACAGTTTAACAATTTTTAAATTTTCCTTTATATTCTCTTTTTGTATTTGAAAGTTCATTAGTCTCAAGTTTATTCCATGAAAACAAGATCCGCGGTAAATCGACATTCATTCCGTATTGAGGTATTACTGAACAGTGTTCAAATAACATTGAATCTCACCACGGTCTGTTATTTGCATTCGAACACGTGCATTGTTTTCAAAACTTGTGTACAATTGTGTAGAGCCTGTTGTTAAATTTGTATCGAGTAGTGGAAATTTCAAAACGTTATTCAATCCAAAGCAAGTTAGAAGAGGTTTTAGAAAAATTCACTCTTTCAGAAACTAAATATTATTAGTCAAGTAAGTAGAGTGTAACAATCTATGAGCTGCTGAAGATTTTTGGTCTAGTATTATTTATTTTTGTTTTGTTTTTTCCTTAGAGTCACAATTGAAAGTTTGAAGTTCTTGGCTAAAACTTCTATTTACTGTACAGGATTTTACAAGACAATATTTTCCGAATAAGTACTTTGTAAAGTTTTATGACCTAAAATTCTATTACGGAATGAAAAAAACAGAATTATGACTGTTTACTTTTAGTTACAAGTCAGGGTAAGTTTGATATAAACGATGTCGAATAAAGCGACACAAAATGTAGTTTCCTGTCTTCAGACTTAGCCTTCTTCCATATCTCAATCATCTTGGACATCAACATCTTGTATTCCTTCAACAGATGGAATTTTCCATCCCAATTTTCTAAGGTACAATATTCAAAAACATAACTTGTCATTTCTATAATCGTATAATTTTTTTATTTAAAAAAAATTGAAATTCTGCTACAAGAAAGCTTAAGAGGCAAACCGATTCTTGAGTTTAATAAAACAATGATAATCTTATATTTTCCTTTCGAATCGATTTAATAAACATTATTGTTCTAGATATTGTTTTGAACAACGTTAAACTTTCATCCAACGACATTCCGCCGATCGTTGAAGAAATTTTACATCTTTTTCGAAACGAAATAAAGGAAATTCATACTACTTTAACTTAGTATCTATTTTGTATTTTGCTTTATCTAAAATTATTCTTAAGAAATAAATGTTTATAATTATTTTAAGGACAAAAATTTTAAAATATATAGACAACAAATAAAATCAATCTAAACTCAAACTTTTTTAATAATTTAAATTTACTTAGGTACTTTATGGTTGAAGAAGGTGTAAGTATACTTAAGGTTTGGTCAAATAACCATACCAATTCATATAGTAATACCATGAACCTACAGCTTTTTCATGGTTTTATTATTCGAAAATCTAAGCAATATGTTTATCGAGCCAGCCTAGTGAACAGCTTTTTAAAAGGAATAAAATGTTATTTTACTTGCGAGAAGTTTTATTTCAACGGGATCTAAAATAATATTTTAAAGTGTAAACCATTTAATTTGAAGGGTATTTTCATGTTGATTCAACATGGGAAACGATTGTTTGAAAAGGAATCACCGTAATAATTCATAGCGATGTTCAGTTATTTCAACAACACATTCGTGTTATTTCATTACGAAGTTCGATTTGATTCAAACATATTTCAACATGAGTTATGAGATGAATCGTTATGCCATTCATGTTAAATTAAGTTTATATCATGTTATTTTTCATTCAAATTTCAGCTCGTCTTTTCAACAAAAAAAAACATGTGTGTATAAACTTATAATGTAATATAATAAATATTGTTCGATGTATTATTTCACTGTTTGACAATATACGAAGAGCCTAAAAAAACGAAAGTTTTTCGAGTTTTATCGCCTGATTCAAATATCTTAAGATCGTTCGCAATCAAGATTAAAATAACTTTTTTCCCAACAAAATACTCAGCAAACGTTAATTCACTACGGCGTATACGTACTTTAAATGACATTTTATTGTGGGTGATTATTTAAATATAATTAGTAGTTATCCGAACTAAATATTTTGTTCTGGGAAGGTTGACTCATAAAAATGATTGTTTATGTATTTGTTCTTAAACAATAAAATTATATATCAGTCATAAGAGCGAAAAAATTGAATTTGTCTAATTGCTATTGTTTTAAAATTTTGCAAGACAATATTAGTATAATTTTTCAACGTTTCCATCATCTGTTTTTATTATTGTTATTATTTGGTTTATATGCGTCACCGTCATTTTATCCCATATGTTTGATTAACAAAGGTTTTTAGAAATAAGAGTTTATATTAAGTCGCAAAGAAGGACTTAAACAAGGTTTATTCGAATTCGTGCGAATCAAACGAATTTCGCTTCGTTTGTCATTGAAAAAGTCAGAAAAAAAGAATTTGCGTTCTTCTAAGAGAAGGGGACGTTCTTTGATATTTTCGAAAACTGGTGTTTATCTCAGGGCATAAGAGAGTCCGGTTACAATAACGCACAGATATTTTAAAGAAAGCACTTTTGAATTGTTATGAAGGAAAAAAGACAGACAGGCACCAATAAGCGTTTATAATATATTAATATGAAACTACATGGTAGGTAAGGGGGCAATTATAAAAAAAAAATGAAAAAATTATTAAAATTTCTTTCAAAATTTTATATTAGTTAGTACTAATTTTGTTTTCAAAATTCGATCCTCTTATTAATTTTTAGTCGAGATGAGAAAAGCGGAAGCAAACATGTCTTCTCGCTTTCGAGAAATTAAAAACAAAAGCCTAAAACCATTTTTATTTAAAGAAAGACCTTTTTTATTTTTACGTTGGTTATATAAAAAACTGAAGCAATCTCCACCTTATTCTGGTTCATTGTTTAACTAGGGTTAGAATCGTGCAAGGTGATTTGTGATGGGTGATAGCAACAAATCACAAATTTTGTCTGCGTAATAAGGTGAATTTTTGCGCGCCTTTCAATTATTGTGGATATTATGTCAGATTTTCGTATAAAATGAACTTGTTTGTTCCAGTGCAATTATTTAAAAAATAAATAAAAATAATGGATTGCGATAGAATGAATAAAATAGAGAGGTTCGTCTATTGAGATTTAACCTGCTTAATAAAATAAATGTCTTTGAATTTTCAAATGGAAAATTAAGTTTTGTGTTTACCAAGAATCCTTATAATCTTTAATTTGATAGATTTCTCAAAAAAAAAAATATAACCCTGTTCTGGGGCCGAATTGCGGTATCCGTCATCGAATAATACGTTACTGAATTGTGTGTGTTTGGCATTACCTCTTAGGCTACTTGCACACTCACCGATTTTGGGCGGCCGGTATAAAATCGGCCGACATATTACAGGTATCGGGTGCTAGCACACTCACCGGATTTTTACCGGTCTAAACAATCGCTATATGAGAGAGGATTTTCTGACATATAGCATACTGCATACTCATAAGTCGAATTTGCTCTTTCCTATGAGAATGTCACTCTCTGACATTTCGACGGGTCAAGGTTAAAATTATTGATATCATTTTGCTGTAGAAAGGCCTGGATTGTAAGAACACTCTACACTCCAGGTGCAACTCAGAAACTTGAATATGTCCTCTAAGGCAGATATTACTGCGATCCAGGAAATACGATGGATAGGATCAGGAAAAATTGCGACATTTATAACAGCTGTCATCAAAGAATGCATATATTTGGATGCGGATTCGTCGTGGGAAAATTGTAAGGTAACACTACAAAACAACAGTATAATATGTGCACACGCCCCTACCGATGATGCTGAGGAGTCTAGCAAGGAGGATTGCTACGACCTCCTGGATAGAGCCTACGGAGCCTGTCCAGAGCACGACGTACTCGCAAACTTCAATGCAATAATCGGGAAGGAAGACATCTTTGGCGGATTAGTTGGAAAGCACAGCCTCCACGAAGTTACAACAGATAACGGCTTCCGACTAATCGACTTTGCTGCAGCTCGTAATACGGTGATAAGTAGCACTATGTTTCCAAGACGCAAGATCTACACAGCAACCTGGCGATCTCCGGATGGGCGAACCACCAACCAAATCGACCATGTGCTAATCGGCGCAAGGCACGCATCCAACATCTTTAGGTTAGGTTAGGTTAGGTTAAAGTGGCTGCGGATACAGAATCCACACACTAAGGCCAAAAGAAAAGGCCCTTTATGATACCACATGAATCTAGAGAATTAATTATTACTAGTCGAACCATTTTGAGCTTTTTATAAAGCGAAGAAGATATTTGATATCCTTACTAGCTAGTTCACTGGGATTATCATAAAAGCACTCTCCCAGATGAAGTTTGCGTCTTAGTGAAAGAGCAGGGCAAGTGCAGAGAAGGTGAGAGATTGTTTCCTCTTCTTCCTCGTCCATATCCATACAGCTCCTGCAGAAGTCATTTGAGGCTACACCAAGTCGTATTGCGTGTCTGCCTATAAGACAGTGTCCCGTAAGGACACCTATTAGGGAGCTTATATGAAATCTGCTTTGAGATAACAAGTCTTTCGAGCGCTTTAGGTCCAGTGAAAGCCATATGAGTTTTGTGGCTGCGCACGCTGGTAAATTGTGCCATCTAGAGTTTGTTATCGTTAAAGCTGTTTCTTTTAGCAGAAGTTTACATGTAGCTATCGGTATACCTATCTTCTCCCTTTAAGGTGAAATAGGTATGACGGTTCCATTTTTAGCGAGTTCAACGGCTGTACAATTTCCTGTGATGTCTCTGTGGCCCGGTACCCAACATCTTGAACGTGCGCACTTTCAGAAGAGCGAATGTCGGCTCTGACCACTTTCTGGTAGTGGCTAAGTTTAGAGTTCGATTATCAAATGACAAAAAAACTCGTTTGGCCCATAGAAAGAAGTTCAACGTCGGTGCTATGGCAACTCGGAGAATGCCAGAGACTACAGTTACCAGCCACCCCCGAAAAAAACCCGTGGTATGATGATGAGTGCGCGATATTGAAAAGAGAGACGGAAAATGCACGTTTGCAGATGCTGCAACGAAAAACAAGAGCAGCAAGAGAAGAGTACCGGACAAAAAAGAGAAATGAGAAAAAGACCCTACGAAGGAAGAAAAGAGCAACCGCAGTTTCTCAGCTCAAAGATCTAGAAGTCTCGGGCCAAAAACAACACCCGGCGTTTCTTTAAAAGGTCGAAGCAATTAGCTTCTGGTTTTAGAACAGGCTCTTCAAAACAGTGAAGGAAACCTAGTCACGAAGGACAGGGAATTGTAGATATTTTCAAGCAGCACTTCCAACAGCTGCTGAATGCGCAAAATGTCGAGCGAGTTAATGACGAAAGAGAAGCAAGACCAGTCAATGAAGACCCAGTCCCAGCCCCCAGCACAGAACAAGTGCATAAGCTCCACAGTCATAAATGGACTAAGTTTTAATATCCCAATGGACAAACAAGTGGATTAAGCTTAAGTACGAAATCTAGTCATAAAAAATTAATACAAAAAAATAGGGTAATATGCAAATGTTTATAAAATGTGATAATATTTGATAGTTACAAATGTGATTAAGATATTCTTCTAAGTTCACTTGGGCGTATACGTGCTATTTGCTTAGATTTGTTCACATCACTCAATAAATCTTTTAAGTGAAAAATAAACCGATTGCAATTTTATATCCTCATCGGAAGTGATCATAAATATTTTTCAAATAACATTTAACGCCCAGTCATAGTATTAACAATTTAACCAAACAAAAAATCCACCCAACATTTCTTTGTAAAAGTAATAAAATAACAATTGGCATTTGTTTATGCCTTCGACGAAAATCAACAACAAATGCATTTACCACCTCAAACGTAAACACAACACGTTGCGAGTGAATTTCATATACAACTCACAAACAACAACGGTAAACGACCAACGAAACGGCATGGTGTTCGACCAATGACCCACAGGCCATGCTCGGTGTCAGACGGTTCAATTCAAACAGAACCTCATCAAAAATCTGCAATCCAAACCAAATCCAACATCCGACCAGCACAACCCCAACCCACTACCAGTACCAACAAGCAGAGCCAAAAAGTCTAACGAGCTGGGTTGCCTTTTGCCTATACCAAACCAATTGTTGAATTTATTAGATACAAACAATTCATGCGGGTATCTTGCAAGCGCAACTTTGCCTCTTTTTCGACTTGTGTGTAAAAATATTTTCATTCATTCGCACATTCGCACCACATCGGCTGATCCGACTTGTCCGTACTGTACAATCCATTGTCGCTGTCACTAACCGTCCATCGTCATCGTCGTCGTGTTATATAGTTGGTGAACGTTAATTCACAATTTTTATTACACTTTGTATTTTCTACAAATAAAATCCAAACATTTGCCTTTATTGAGATTTAATTATGTGACAACCGTCGTCGTCGTCGCTGTAATAGCATGTAAATTATATTATTTTATTTATTTTTTTTGCCCGAATCGATGCGAAATTCGTCTTATGCACATCTAATCGTGTTTGAAAGTTATCAACCGGTGAAATTTGTCAGTTCCGTTCTCATTGTGTCGGAATAAGTTTTCAAAATAAATAATGTCCGAATATCCGGTGGTTGATAATAATAATAATAAATATAGCAAAAAAATCGCCAAAATGATGTTATTATCTTGTGGAATCATTGGAATCGTTTATTATGAGAATTGTTTGTTAATTGTTAAAAGCAATTGAAAGTCTTTACAATTTTGTTGCTAACGTTATTGAAATCCCAGTGTGATTATTCAATGTGGGGAAGTGTTGTTGTACACCTCTGGAATATGAAATTTATGTCGTCGTCGTTGTTGTCACCACCGTCATTGTGGTGGATTTGAAAAGATATCCAACGAAGAAATTCATCAAATTCAAATTACTGTATCAAGCTTGTGTGAAATTGCATCTAATAGCGTTGTACGAATAACGATCTAATCGAGAACGCACCTTATCGCTGCCATCGCATCGCAGTCGTGTAATCTGCATCTTTGTTGTGTTTCGCCAAGGAAGAGTGTAATTTTGGATCCAATCCGATCGTATCGTTGTTTTCGACGCATATGAAGTGCATTTTCTGGTGGTTTAAAATAATATTTATTTTAGATCTCGTCCAGTGAATTTTGAAGTGATTTTGTTTGCAAAAAAAAAAAAAATTATGTAAGGTAATCGATCCAGCAACAGCGCCAGCAGCGTGAAAACAGTAGAGAGAGAGAGAGTGTATTCACCTAATGCGCTTGGTTACAAAATTTTGGAACTAGTGTGGTTTTGTTTATTTTTGAAAAACACTTTTGAAGTAGAAATATCTAGAGTGGGCTAGAAAAAAAAGTTATTGGATTTATTTGTGCAGATATTGTTTTTGTTCGTTAGTTTGTTTAATTTCGCTTCACAACGTCAAACAACACATCGGAAAAGCAGTGGAACGTAACGGATTTATATTTTAAAACAGAAGGTATGTTTTTTTTACTAAAATTTTCTGTTTGCATACAAAAAGTTGAACAGATCAGTTGTTTTTTTTTGTTTGCTTCTGCCCTTGGGTAGTTGTTGTTTAAACAGGTGACGAAGCTGATATAAAATAAGAGTAATAGACATAATGGGTTTTTTCTTTCTTGTGGATCGTATGTAATTATCAGCTTGCTGAATAAAATTCAATACGAATGCAATAATTTACGATAATTATTTTAATTGTTGCAAGCATTTGCACATAAATCAATTTCAGTAATAAAATCGAAGAGAGAGTAGTTTTCAATTTGTTGTACTTAAAATATACCGTCTAACTATTTGTTATTGCGATTTCCTGATATTATTTGAAAGTTGAATATTACGCGCCTTTTATTGTGCGGCTGTTCGAAATTCAAAATGATTGATAGTGTGTGATTGATTTATATCAGGGGTGGCCAACTTACTTGAACCCAAGATCTATACTGTTTACTTTCGGAACCCTGTTCGATCTACCTTCTTCATAACTCCTGAAATCTTAAATGAAACAACACTTAGTTCAATTTACAAATGGAGTATTTTTTATTTTAATAACAAAGAAAGTAAAAACTAATGTCAACTACTTCTACTCATTAAAACAAATGACTAGTGTGAGCATTGCGTCGGAGCATTTTCCGCTCGGTTCGCAAAATTAGGTTCGTAGTTGGGAATTACCAACTTTAAAGAATCCAATGTATGACTGTCGGTCAAGCGAGAACGGTGTTTATTTTTTGTCTGTTTTAGATGGGAAAAAGCTGACTCACATAAATATGTTGAGCCGAAAAACGAATGCAGCTGTTCAACACATTTCATAAAATTTTGATATTTCTTGTTGCAAACCAATGCCCAGAAATCAAGACTTAAATATGACCTTGCTTTTAAAAATATGTCACAGCGCAGAGTAATAATTTCGCTTTGAAGTGTCATTTGGTCCATTTGAAATCTATCTGCAAATTTTGTAGCCAGTTCTTTGATTTCACTATGATTAAAGAAATTACTAAACGGATAACTGATGAATTCTAACGGGAACGGGTCGTTATTCTGTATTCCAAAATTCTGTATGAACAAAATTCTGTATCTGAAGAAAAAATTCTGTATGAACATAATTCTGTATTCCATTTGTTGGGTTCACAACAAATTGAACACACCTTGTAGCTGTTACTTGTTTATGAAATCAAATCAAGATGATTGTATCGTCAACCTTGGTTTAGAAGTCAGAAAATAAATACTTTTCCTAATTTACGGGTCTTGTTTCATTTTCGCATACACATCATATTTGGCGACGAGGTATTTTTTTTATATATATAGACATATATATAGAAACCGAACTCACTGCGAAATGGATAACGAACAATTTGGATTATTTCTAAGACACCAAAGGGAGATTTTAGAAAAGCAACAGGATCTTATGAAGTCCCTTTTGGATGGATCGTTCAACAGCAACCTAGCTGGAACTTCCATAACAATTAAATCATCTGCAGAGAGAATTATGGAGACACTGGCAAATAGCTTAACAAAGTTCATTTACGACTCCGAGAACGGAGTAACATTTTCTGAATGGTTTGGTCGTCATGAAGATGTCTTCAACGTGGATGCTAAGGATTTGGACGATGCATCAAAGGTGAGGTTGCTGCTAAGGAAACTAGATGAGACAACGTACAATCGATACTCCAATCTGATTTTACCTAAGAAATCACGTGACTTGGATTTTAGTGAAACGGTAAGAAGATTAACGGAGATTTTTTCCCGCAAGACTTCTCTTTTTGCACTCCGTTATAACTGTCTGAAGGTAGAAAAAAGCTCATGCGAAGATTATCAAACATAATGCTGGCATTATTAACAAGAAATGTGAAGAATTCAAGCTCTCATCAATTACCCCAGATGTGTTTAAATGCCTTATGTTTGTGTGTGGTCTAACGAGTGCGAACGAGGTGGACATCAGAACACGGTTGCTGGCGAAGCTGGAGCAAGATGAAAGTAGTTCGAAGTTGACACTTTCAGATTTGGCTAACGAATGCGAAAGAATAATTATGCTGAAGCATGATGTTGCACTTGTTGAAGGTCGGTTCAAGGACAGTCAAGTCAAAGCAGTACACCAAGGACAGATGAAGGTCAAAACTCCACCGAAGAGCTCATGCTGGTTCTGCGGCGGCATGCATTATGCCGAGAAATGCTGGTACAAATCACATAAATGCACTGATTGTGGACGTCAAGGTCATAAGGAAGGATTCTGTGAAAGTGCTAATAAGAGTTTCAAGAAAAAAACACGAAATAAAAATAAATTTTCGAAGCAAACAAAAACTAACTTTGAATCTAAAAGTATCTTTTCAGTTTCCAAAGTGGATCATGCAAGCAGACGAAAATTTATATGTTTGCATATAAATGGCCATCCAGTTCAACTGCAGATCGACACAGCCTCGGACATAACCATACTTTCTGAAGACACATGGAAAAGTATTGGAAGTCCGAGTGTTCAGTCAACAAAGCATTGTGCTAGGAATGCTAGTGGACAAACTCTGATTTTGACTGGAGAGTTGCAGTGTCAGGTCTTATTCAAAGACACAACATTTGAAGGCGTTGCTTATATAACAAGTGTTCCGCAGTTGAACATTTTGGGAATAGACTGGATTGATCCGTTGAAATTATTTGACGTTCCCATTAACTCTGTTTGCAATCAAGTGGTATGCACAACCAGTAAACCGCAAGTTGCACAAGATGATGTCGTTCAGCAAGAAGTCAGGGCTATAAAAGAGAAGTATGCAACTTTGTTCGATGGTTCCATGGGGTTATGCACTAAGGCAGAAGCAGTTTTGCAACTCCGACCAGAAGCTGTTCCATGTTTTCGTCAAAAGAGACCGATACCCTTTGCATCAATTCCACTGGTAGATGATGAAATCGATCGTCTTGAAAAATTAGGTGTTGTAAAACGTGTCGATTTTTCCCAATGGGCTGCGTCGATTGTTGTTGTGAAGAAGGCAAGTGGTGGTGTGAGAATCTGTGCAGATTTTTCTACAGGGCTCAACGATGCCACATCAATTTCCACTACCGTTGCCGGAAGAAATTTTCATTACCCTGCAGGGAGGTAAATATTTTTCAACAATTGATCTGTCAGATGCATACTTACAGGTTAAAGTGAGTGAGGACTCCCAAAAGCTGTTGACAGTCAATACTCATCAAGGATTGTTGCAGTATCAAAGATTACCTTTCGGAGTGAAGACCGGACCAGGTACATTTCAACAAATAACAAGTACGATGTTGTCCGGGTTGAAGGGGGTTGTGCCATTTATTGACGACATCATTATAGCTGCAGAGTCTATTGAACAGCATAGGCACATCCTTGAGCTTGTCCTGCAACGTATCCAGGAGTGGGGATTCAAGCTCAACTACGATAAATGTCGATTTTTTCAATCCCAGGTGAGGTTTCTTGGGTTTGTGATTGACAAAGCCGGGCGTAGGCCTGCTCCAAGCCGCATAACAGCAATTGCAGACATGCCGGAGCCCAAGGATGCTACGTTCATTTTTGGGTATGCTCAATTTTTATTCCCAGTTTATCGGCAATGTACGTGAAATACGTGCCCCCATGGATAACTTGCTCAAGAAGGATGTCAAGTTTCTGTGGTCTGATGAATGCCGCATTGCCTTCAACAAAGCAAAAGAAGCGCTCCAGTCTGAGTTACTCCTAGTTCATTTCGACCCAGCCAAGGACATTATAGTCGCAGGAGATGCATCAAAAGATGGCATTGGTGGTGCTATGATACATAAATTTCCTGATGGTTCGAAAAAGCCGGTGATGCATGTTTCAAGGGCCTTGACCAAGACAGAGCAAAATTACAGTCAGTCCGAAAAAGAAGCGCTAGCAATGGTATTTTGTGTGAAGAAGTTCCACAGATGGATTTATGGAAGGAAATTTATCCTGCAGACGGATCATCAACCACTTTTAGCCGTCTTCGGATCAAAAAAAGGAGTTCCAGTTTACACCGCTCATCGATTGCAGAGGTGGGCTCTACACTGCTCTTGTATGACTTCAAAATTGAATACATCAATACATTAAAATTTGGATACGCCGATGCGTTATCCCGATTGATAAATCGTCAAGCTGTTGATAAAGAAGAGGACTTCGTAATCGCTGCAATTCAAATCGAAGACGAAGTCAACAGAGTTTTGGCCGATTCAATCCAAAACTTACCTGTCAAATTCGATGATATACAAAAACAAACTGCAACTGATCCAATTTTGAAGCAAGTTCGACAGTTTCTCCTTACTTCATGGCCAAATGAAATACAGGATTCAAACTTGAAATTATTTTATTTTCGCCGAGAAGCTTTAAGCGAAGCAAAAGGTTGTATATTATTACAAAATAAAATTGTTATTCCGATTTCATTGCAGAAGCAAATACTAAAGCAGTTGCATACTGGGCATCCAGGGATTGTTCGCATGAAGGCCCTTGCTCGCAGTTATGTGTACTGGCCTAACATCGACAAAGACATCATGCAAGTGGTGAAGGAATGTTCTTCGTGTGCAACATCAGCTCCAGCACCTATCAAGGTTCCATTATCGTCATGGCCAGTGTCAGTTACACCTTGGTCAAGAATTCATCTTGACTACGCAGGTCCATTCCGGAATTCTATGTTCCTCATCATAGTGGATTCCTACTCGAAGTGGCCTGAAATTTTTCGTATGCAGTCGACAACAACATCTGCAACCATTGCTGTTCTCCGAGAAGTTTTTGCGAGGTTCGGACTTCCAGACATAATCGTTTCAGACAATGGAACGCAGTTTTCGTCGGGAAGCTTCAAAGAGTTTTGTGACAGTGGTGGTATACAGCACATCCGAACGGCGCCATTGCATCCACAGTCGAATGGACAAGCAGAGAAGTTCGTCGACACGTTCAAGCGGACGATGAAGAAGTTAGAAGGGGAGGAGATCACCGGCATTGCACTTCAAACTTTTCTTCAAAGCTATAGGTCAACTCCAAACGCTCAACTTCCCAACAACATCACACCAGCTGAAGTTATGCTTGGACGTAAGATGAAAATACAACTCGACCTGCTCAAGCCATCATCCTTTGAAGCTGTTCAGAGAAATGTCAAGATGGAAAAGCAGTTCAACTTAAAACACGGAGTTAAACGGAAGCAGTTTCAATCGATTTTTGCTAGAAACTACAACAGAAACCAAAGTCCATGGCTACCAGGAATTATACTTACTCGCATTGGAACTGTTATGTATGCGGTGCAAGTAGGCAACAAAACCTGGAGACGGCACTTGAACCAACTAAAGCCCAGATATTCGGCACATCAAAAATCTAACTCTAACTTCCTTTTAAACTTCCAGGAAAGTCTCATGGCGGGTTCCCAGCAAAACCCATCTCAAGAAGAAGGTAACTCAACCATCTCGCCACAAACTGATCAAAAGTCTGCATTGCAAGAAAATTGTGCCAACTCCAATAGTTCTTCGAAGCAACACTCACACACAGAAGCTCAACAAAGTCAACCAGGTCCTAATGAGGTTCAGCGTCCAAGGCGAAACCAAATTCCTCCGAAAAGATTTGGATTTGACGAACATACATACGTATAGCAATCTTAAGGGGGAGATGTTGGGTTCACAACAAATTGAACACACCTTGTAGCTGTTACTTGTTTATGAAATCAAATCAAGATGATTGTATCGTCAACCTTGGTTTAGAAGTCAGAAAATAAATACTTTTCCTAATTTACGGGTCTTGTTTCATTTTCGCATACACATCACCATTATTCTGCTTTTCTATTATTCTGTATTTCAAAATTCTGTAAATATAAAATTCTGTTTTTCAAAATTCTGCAAATCCATTATTCTGCTTTTAGAAATTCTGTAATTCCAAATCTCTACATTAAAACTCACAGTTATGAACAGGTTTTTTAAGTGCCTGTAGAACAATTTTGATTGAATTAACAAATTAATTGGAGAGAGGTCCGTTACATTATAATATGCAAATTAGTTGGAGAGAGATCCGTTACGTTAGAATTATAATCTATGCTTCAAGGTTCTGCATAGAAAACATCAAAAATCTGTACTCCTAAATTCTGTAAAAAAAGTGCGCACTTTTTTTCATTATCAAAACAATTTTTCTTTAGTCATTTACAGAATTTTGGAGTACAGAATTTTGGAATACAGAATTTTGAAAAACAGAATTTTGAATTTACAGAATTTTAAAATACAGAATTTTGAATTTACAGAATTTTAAAATACAGAATTTTGGAATACAGAATTTTGGAATCCGAATTTTGGCCCATATAGAATTTCGACCCCAACCCATTCTAACAACTGCTCAATTCTTTTGAAATCACTATAGCGAATTTCGAAGCCCGTTATAACGGCTTTGATTTCACTTATCTCTAGCATACGTAGAAACCTGCATCTTCGTCCGTATCAGTTTCGTTTTCAATTTTTTTAAGCATCGAAATTTAATGAAGCTGAAACATTTAAAATTGAATTCTTCTTCTGGAAACTGCAAACTTAAAAATAATACAGGGATGTGCTTGAAACCTGGAAAGTTGTACAACTGAAATCAGAGAGGGCGTTTTTGCTGAGGTTTCGTGACAAAATTTGAGTAAAAAAAATTACACTTGCGGTCGTTTTCCTTTTTTTGTTACTATTACAATTCATATTTGCAAGGCATTTAAACTCAATTCTTGTTTATGTTTATATGATATATCGAAAAAAAGAAGATACGGGATTGGTGGTTGTAGTACGATCGACTGGATTAATGGTCGCGATCGACTGGTCGATCGCGATCGACCGGTTGGCCACCCCTGATTTATACGTTTGCGAATGCCGAACTATACTGGTTCTAAGAAACTATTGTTTTTGGTCATTGTTCACTTCCCAGAGGAAGTTATTGTAATTGGGCCGATTTTGTGAATCTCCAATTTTTGCATACCTCCATGTTTCGAGGTCACTAGAATCCGAATCAACCCTTTTTATCATGATGTCGGTGTGTGTGTTGTGTTTGTATATTCCTATGTGCGTTACGTTTTTTCGACACGATCATCTCGCGAACCACTCATCATATTGTCACATTCGACGCGATATTGTGTTGTTAAGAGCTTATTTGTTTGGGTTTGAGCGAAATCCGCTTAGCGGTTTTTTAATGGGAATCAAAAAACTAAGGCTTAAAACGCACCAAATCAGACAAGACGTCTTTTTGTCTTTTGACAAAAAATTGTGGACACAAGTCCATTGCTCTAACGAGGCAACACACACCGAAAAAGACACGACACGATAAAAAGTCTTGTCCGCTCGTCGGTTGCAGTAAATTCATTGGGTTGTAAAGGAGCAAAAAACAGCAAAGAAGACAAGAAATCCGGGACAAAAGTCAACGCCTGCAATTACACATTACAACAAGACAAACAAACAGAAATCGACAAAAAAAAAAAATATCAGTAGTACAGGTTGTATAGGAGCAACACACACCGAATCGGACAAAGACAAGACATTTTGTCCTTGTAGTCCTTGTTAAAATCTTTCCCTATATAAAAATGGATTCATGATTGTTTGTTTGGATGTCTGGTATGGAATCTTAAACGGCTCAACAGATATTAACGAAATTTTCATGGTAAATACAAGTGTATTCAGGGATACTTCGTGTGAAAAAAACAATATTCAGGAGTATCATAGACTATATTTTATTACTATAGCTGACCCACCAGACGCCGCCGCACTATGTGGCAAATTCCCGATTTCGTGCGATAAAGTCAATTTTGAAAATTTTAGGTTTTCATAAAAATTTGAATGCAGTTTTAAACTAGACATTATTTCCAACCTAGCTTCAAAATTTCATAAGATTATGTTGCTCCCCTATGAAGATAGAAGGCTTCAAAGATTGGGAATTTATGTGAAAATTGGTATTAATTTTCTTATCAAGAAAAAAAAATTGACTTTGGTTTGAATTTTGTTTGCTATATTCTTATGATATATCTTTTTATTTTTTTTTTATTTTTCTTATGTATTCTTAGAGCTGTGTCACTTTTTTCCAGACTCAAAAATGTTAACAATTTTATGTTAGGGGTACTTTTCGATTTTAGGTCAAAATGTTTATATGAATATCTTCAAGTGGCCGAAAACCATATCAGGGGCAGAATGATCAAACTGATCTTTTGCATACATATTAACAAGTGTTTCTTCAAGCAGAATCAAAAGCGTTTTGTTAAATCATTCTGCCCCGAAGCTATTAAAATTTCAAAAAACTATAAAAATCGACGAATCGAAAAAATTAAAAAAAATCATTTTTTTTTGTATTTCTTTTTTTCTAAGATTCAAATAAAAGAATTGAATACAAAATGTTATTATCGTACTATTAAAGATTTTTTAGAAAAAAAAAATCATTCAAATTGATCAATTACTTTTCGAGAAAATTGAATAAAAAAAAAATGAAGTCACTTTGTTTTTTTTTTGTTTTTTTTTCTTAAGCATAAGAAAAAATTGAATACAAAAATTTTAATAGCATAGTATCAAAGATATTCCAAAAAAAAATTATGAAAATCAATAGCTTACTTTTCGAGAAAATTGAATTTAATTTTTTAATCTTTCGAAAATTTGTACAAAAACATCTTTGAGTGACTGTAGTTCTCAGATAGGTAGAGTAAAGAGCATTATTTCTTGTATACTTATTAAAAATTGCATTTTTAAGCAAGAGCTAAAGATTATTTTGCTGTCAAGTGATTTAAAAAAATATATATTTATATATGAATAATAATATATAATATAATATATAAATTATTAAATATATAAATATTTCAAAGGATGTTTTTACTATCCGACCCAAATAGTTTTTCTTAATCGTTAACTGACAAGTTCCAACAGAAAACAAAATAATCCTGACGTAATTCAAATGTTTGAGCCTGAAGAGTTTTTAGATACTAGCCTCGGTGATTGATAAAAGCAAAATATATAGTTTTTATTTAAAGAAAAAAGTTATTTTTATAAATTAATACCTTAAGTAACTAAAATAAACACATAATTTATCCATTTCTAAACTCAACTTACTTATATTTTGAAAAAAAAATGAATAACAACCGTTTTTAATTAATCGCACGAAATCGGGAATTTGCCACATAGTGCGCCGTTTTGCCATATAAATGTTAAACTTCGGTAATACTAATCCGATTAGAAAAATTCTTCCATAATAGAAAACTACAATAATCAGGAGTAATATAGGCTGTATTTTACTGTGCAAAGTATGAGTCCATGAGTTGGTTCGACCAACTTGTTGGTTGGTTGGAAATTTTACAAATACATATTTTTCTACTGTAGGAAGTTAGTTGTGTGGACCACATGGGTCGCACTCATTTTTGCCTCTTTGTCTATCGCGTAAAATGGTAAAATGTCCTGAGGGCAGAAATCGTGAATATTTAGTTAAGCTTTTGGCATGTTTTAAGTAGGAAAATTAAGAATTATAGTAATTTAAAAGTCTGTTTCATAGATTTGTGAATAGACTGATAAGTCAAGATCTATTTCCATTATGCACCTATACAGATATCGAAGATAAACTTGTCGAGAACACCTGCCGTTAAGGCTTAATTTTCCGGTGGGCCTACCCACAATATCAGGGCTGAGGAAAAGCTCCAGCCAACGCCTTGAGGATGTACAAGTACCACCCCAGTACAATTAGCAATATGTTTAGGCATATTACTCCCCTTGCTGAGGGGCGAGGTCTATCTAACACCTCTTGCACCCTAGTGATCTCAGATGGTAACAGATCATCTAGGGGATACTACGAATTTGGGATAACCACAGCCACCACGATACTCCCACAAGGGGGCCTACCTCTTAAACAGGACCAAGTTAAACAGACTGGTATCGAAGATACCAGAGAACCTGAATAACTCAGTGGGCTCCTGTCTGCCGTGGTACCAGAATATAGCTTCCGATGGAGCTCCGCAACCGTAAAGGTTACTTCCAGATGGGCTTCCTAAAAACCCGAGGCCTGGCAACCTCAATGCATATCCCTCCAACCAGTAGCTGAGGAGGAAACATGCTGGGTGGATGTGAATGCGAACAATATAAAAGACAACAGAGAAACAGCAAATCCGCATCAAGAAGTACCTGAAAGAAAAACTCAAAAGATACTTCATTATTAAAAATTCACATTTTAAATATTTAAAACCAACAAAAACGCCTATCCCTACCTACAACATATACACCTAGGTAAAAGAGAACTTAACTTAATGTCAATTCTTTAACCTTCTTCTCCCAAATGCTTCACTGGCAAATTCCTGAAAACGCTCTGCAGTACCTATCCTTCGAAAGAAGAACACCACTAACATCCCAGTCATTTTCAGTCCTGTTTATGCCCATGGAAGGAAGATTCCTTACATCAGCATAGAGTCCAGCAAAACATGCTTCCAATCCTCGGAAGGACTTCCGCACTGCGACTATACAAAAAAACTTAATATTATTACCTATAACATATTCAAAGGTTGTCTTTGTAACTATAAGAAAGAACATAAGACACTTCTAAAATTCTGCCAACTTCCAATGCCACGCCGAGCACTTGCTAATCGCTAAGATTTTTATACCATTCGATCTGACAATTTTCTCATCAGGATAACTCTGTTAATTCTGTAAATCTCAGAGTTAAAAAAAGTTTCGTTCGACGCACGAGCGGGGTTGTTTCCTAAATCAATGCTTTTTATATAATTTGTAAGGCTTAGTTTTTGAAGAAGATAATTTTTCAATTCAGAATAAGTTTGACCACCCTTAAAACAAAAATATTAGGTACTCCTCACTGTCTCAAACGCTCTTGTCAGATTCTTGAAAGAATTTTGGAAGATGTTTTAGTATCTTTGATTTATTTGAAAAAGTTTAAACATCTTCACGCATGAGTTTTTTTTTTTGTAATGTTTGTAATAAAAGAATATTTTTTATATGGCTATGTTCAGCGGGGTCCGGAGTGTCATCCTCATTTGTCAATGAGTTTTTATCGTTTTTTTCATTTTTTTTTTGTATATTTGCTTACTTTGTATTTAAGGCATTCAAAAAGGTTTTCCATTTTTGCTTTGTTTGTTAACTTGTGTTCCCTATTTGCGAATATGATTCAAAACAAACAATGACCTATTGCTCCATTATTCACCGACAAAAAAACGAGAAAAAACACAGTATTGTATTGTTTGACATGCGCTGAGTGAGATGGTTGAATTCAACCTACAGAATCAACAAAACTCATATGTATTTAGTGATCCCACTTCTCTGCCGATAGTAAGATCCTTGTTTTTTTTTTTGTTAAAAAAACACCTCTTTTTTGTATACTGTCATAATTCTGAAGAACTCATGTTACCTATTAAAACAAAATTACGATGTCATGCCATCCAAATTTCTAAGCTCAAACCAAAGTCCATTGACTTCTTTGTGGCTCAAAAGTTTTGTTATGTAAATTAGTTCTTTGCAAAATGAACTCATCTATCATAATTATTCTTTTATATGCTTTCTTTTTTTTGTTATTGATTGTTTTGACAAGTGTCGTGGATGAGTGTTAAAAAGCAACGAAATTAAGTTGTTTTGTGCTTGATGTTTTGAATAAATTTAAAGGCTTATCGATTTTTAATGATTGAATGAAATTGAATGAATTTTAATGAGAAAGCAAATTCATCAATTTGTTTGAGAGGGAAGCAGAAAAAATGTTCGAATATGTTAATACTGATTTCGTGAACAGTGTTTGCAGGTTTTCGTGACAGTTGGCGATGCATAATGCATTTCATGCTGCTTTCAACCTTGAACCATTCTGAGTAAGAGTCAGAATTTAGTTAGATGACTAATGACTAAAAAACCATCAAAAAAGAAAAAAACAAATTTATCAGTATTTATTAAAATAATAATAATTGTTAAAATCAAAGAATAAACTGAAATGTCTGTTGTTTTTGTTTTCGTTTTTAATTCTTCTTTGCCGTAAAACAGCTTTACACGTGGAAATGATTATATTATTGTGACTCAATAAGACAATGTAAAAGGTAAAGAAACCAAATAAATTTATTTAATGCCACCTTTCTTTTCCTTAACCGACCCAAACAAATTTTTTATTTTTTTTTCAATACAAAAATGAATACATAAATTGATGAGCATTGGAGACCAACTCGCAACTTGTATTATTTGTTAATCTCAACCAATCTGGCAACGATGTTTCCTTATTCCATTTAATTTGTGTTTTCTGTCATAGAAAGAAGGAAAGAGAAGTGCATGTTCAAGTATTCCTTTATTCCATTCCTTCCAATATTATTTCAGGATCATGAAAGCAATAGAAAGGGATGTCTCTGAAAGAAAGAAGAGCAGGGAACAAGTCAAAGCTACTTTGATTTTGATTATCACATTGCAACATGGATTTGATGTGGAACTCAAATAAGTGGATAATCTTGGAAGTAAACAGGTACGGATTTTATTTTTAACAGTAATAGTTGAACATTAATTTTTCAGATCTCAAACTCACCAGGGAGTTTATATAAATGGTAAATATTAGTTGCATGATTGGAATACTGTGATTTTTTTTTTAAACCAATGAGTTTGGTATCAAATTAAAGGTTGTTCTAAGCCGGATATATCTGCAAATATTTTGTCGATAACTCATGGGAGATCCCAGATATTTGAGATTGAAGTTCGAACAGTGCAAACATTAAAAATCAGCACTTTTCGACATAAATGCTTATATCTTTCGATTTAAAGAAGCTAGTGGTATTAAATTAAAGGTGTCAAACATATCTTTCAAGTGAAACAACAATTACATTTGATTTATATGTGTATTGAGATATTTTTAATTGAAGCCTTGAAAAACAGCATTTTTAAGGCAAACTTTTGTGCGATAATATCTTTTGAAATTCAATGAAATTCTTTTGGCACCGTTAAGTAGCCTAGTTCGCAACCTCTATTTTCATATACAATTTATCGGGATTTCCTTAATAATTTTTGATTATAAATAACCAACAAATCTTTCAAAATATGGCTCAAACGAAAACATTATGAAGTTTCTCTTTTTTAGTTATTCTTATATATTTAGTTATGTAAACATGCATTTTTGAAAAGGTACTTAAAACATTCTGAGCAGTACCATTAAATAGTTCCTGGAAGCTTAGAAGAAGCTGAGTTGATTTTGATAACTCTAAAATGTTAAAAGAGTACCATATGACTGGCATAAGCCTATCATTCTGGATAGTTTTAACCACTTTGCAGCACTCACGCTATTATCTATTCATGAATTATATTCTAGCAGATTTTGTTATAGAAAATAATTTAAACAGGAGACGAATTTATTTTACGATTATAAATGTTTCTTTAATCCGCTTTAATTATAATGACCATATTTTGTTTAGTTGTGCAACTTATCGATTGAAACAAGCACTTTCTTACTAAGAGCAGTAGGTATATCCGAAATTATGGCTCTTATAATAAACAAGGACCCAACCAGCAATCTCCCAGCAGGTTTACCCTTATCAATATATTCTAAATTATTACGTGGTAGGATTCAAGCATACGTTTAAGTATAATTTGTATATATTTTATAAAATAACTAGCCGATCCGACAAACGTTGTTTTGTCAACGAAAAACATTTTTTTTTGTGAATCTTAATTCTCTTCTATTTAAGTCTGTGCAAAAAATATTCATCTGAATAGTTAAACAATTTTATTTAATTTCTCGGGGTTCTGACTCAAAAGGGATATAATGACGTGTGAACTTGTTGAAACAAAACTTTTTCCTAAAAAAATTATGACGTCGCTTCTATTTTTCTTTTGTAGCCCAAGAAATATAAGGCTTTTGAAAATATTAAGGTAGTCTATTCTGTCATTACCGTGAATCCGTTTTCTTTTCTATTTGAATCGTATACCTATCACAAATTGTTTTTTATTTTTGGTTATATATGTTAAGTTCATGACCGCCCACAGCATCATAATTTGTAGGGGCCTTAAAGAATTTTCATATCCTTATAAGTTATAACACACACTTAATGCGCTTTCAAAATTAGTTTTCTAACTTGCAAGCGCTCTGGATCTGGAAACCTATGTATGCATTTTAAATAATCAAAACTAAAAAAGATTTCGTTCATATTTCAAATCGTTTTGAATCTTTTAGGAAAGATATTTTGTAAATAGTCGGGGAAGCTTTTTTTAAGTTTTTAATATCATTAATTTTACTAAGTGTTTGAATGAAAGAAACAATTTATTTTGCTTTTATCCTTCAAAAAGTATGGAAAAATTAATTTTACTCATAACACGTGCGTTATGCTTATGATGATGATCAACAGGACAGAGAAGCGGTTGTTCAATGTAACTGCAATTGCCTAGTAGGTCGAAGATCGGTTGGACGCTGCGCTCGTGTTATGACCATAATATAGTTTTTAAGTTGGGAAAGATATGAAAGTAATTTAAGACTCCCTTCCTTCCTTTTAATAACAAATTATTCAGATTAGAATTACCTTTGTTTTGCCAAGCCCATTACAATTATAATTATTTATTTTTCTTTCAATTTTCCTACCATTCTCAAAAAAATTATTTACTTATTGTTTTAATTTTTCCACCATTACTATACGAATAATTTTTATATTTTTTATGCATTTTGACAGCATATTTCTCATCTATTATTGTCAAAATGAAGAAATTGTTAAAGAAATCCCGATAAATTGTACATATATGAAAATAAAGGTTGTGGCACTTAACGGTGCCAAAAGAAATAAATGTTCGTCATTGAATTTCAAAAGATATTATCGCACAAAAGTTTAATTTAATACCACTGATTTTTCTAGCTTTTTTAAATCCAAAGGTTTCATTCAACTCTAACTATGTATGTATATACTATAAGTTAATGGATGATTACTATTATTTATTCTTTGTTAATTGTTAATTATTATGTTATACCCTTAATATGAATAAATAAATATATCTAAATCTAAATCTAAAAAATATAAGCATTTATGTCGAAAAAGTGCTGATTTTTAATGTTTGCCCTTTTCGAACTTCAATCTCAAATATCTCGGATCTCCCATGATTTATCGACAAAATATTTTTGCAGATATATCCGGCTTAGAACAACCTTTAATATCAAACTCATTGTGTTCACTCCGGGCCGTAAATGAGCATACCCCTTTAGAAATAATTAATTTCCATCGATCATAAAAAATGGCTGGCATTTTTTTAATTTAATAAATAGATAAGAAAAAGCGGCATGCATAATTGATTATCGTAAATGTCCTCTTTCTTTTCCTCACCTTTCCTACTCAATTTCCCCTACTTCCCATTCCAGTTGCGGTTCAATTCCAAGCGATAAAATATGATTATTGAAGTTGACTTCAATTTTGGTTGGGAAATTCGACTAGAAAAGAAGTCTTATGAAAGGAGAAGGAGTGTCTACTACTTAAAAATAGGCAAAATTTTCGAAACGAATAAGGGTGAAGAATGCAGATTAATAAAATATAGCTATCAATTTTGACTCTGCAAGTAGTCCACACTCGAAATAAAACCGACACATTGTTATACAGAAAATTAGGTTTTATATTATTTTTTTGGTATTTTCAACATACATATACATATAAAGGTACATAAATAAACAACTGACCCACTTTCATGAGGTTTGACATCCAATGCATTTCCATGGAGGACATGGTTCGCAGCATTCCAATAAAAAAAAAAAATTAATAGGTACGGGTCCCGTATTTGCATCAGAAACTGGTAACATTGTTCACCCATTTTTCGTTTTTCGATGATATATCAGCCATTTGACACTCGTTTCTATTTTACACTCCATGTCGATTGATTGGAACAAGCTATGTGCCGAAATATTTTGTGGTTCCATAACACATGGTAATCGTTGTTAGTTGCTGCTCGACTCAATAAAATTTATAAGGCAAACATGGAATAAAATAAAAATAAAAAGTGAAAGAAATTAAATATTTTTTAAGAAAAAGAACAAATACAGGGTGATTCACGAGCGTTGTGCCAAAAAGCTTGAGCGTGTAGGTTGAGTTGAGGCAAGAAAAAAATCGTATGGGAGGGGGGGGGGGGGGGTCTATTCCCCCCGTTTAGCCGGGAGGGGCAATTTTCTGAAAAATTGACGTATTTTGTTTAAAAAAATAATAAAAATGAACGGCTTTGTTTAAAAAACCGTGCTATACCTTTAAGAATTTTTTTTTATTTTTTCACTTTAATTTTAAATTAAATTGTTTTAACGAATAGTTTAAAAAAAAAAATTCAAACTCAAAATTTTCAAAAAAAAAGCAAAAAAAACATTTTTGAACTTATTTTTTTCAAAATTTTATGTAATTAAGTTTTAATTTTGTTTTAAAAATTCAATGTGTTTGTAAATTTTTAGTCGAAAACAGAAAACCGGATGCAAAAATGTCTTTGCGTTTTTGAGAAATTAAGAAAAAACCAAAACCACTTTTTTCTAAAAAAAATCTTTGTTTTTATTTTTACCTATCTGGACTTTTAGTTTAATTTATTAGTTTAATTTATAAATTAAATTTTTTGTGATTGGAGTTTAATGAGGACTCAATAAAGTAGAAAAGTATTGGATTTTCCCTGGAATAATCATTTTGTTCATTGATAACGGGAAATTTATTTGACAGATATGGCAAAAATGTATTGTAAAATTGTTTTTAAAATCAATTAGTCAGCAAAATTTTGAAATTTCATTATTTTTGAGAAATGCTGAACCCTATTGTAAATAAACCAAAACCGTCTTAATACAAAATTTGAGGAATGATAAATTTTCTCGGCAAAACATTAGGCGCCCAAAAAAATTTAATTGGTATACATTCTGTCCTTTTTTGCCTTACCACTCACATCTTTGCACTCATTCCTTTTCACTGATTTCGTTACACTAAACACACACCACTTTGAATTTCTCCTACTACTATAGTTCCAGTTGCGAGTCCTTTCTAATACAAAATTTGAAGAGAATAAGAATCATGTTCTGGATCAACTAAAAACTCAAAGGAAAGATGTTCTGGAGCAACTTAAAACACAAAAGAAAGATGTTCTGAAGCAACTACCTACAAACAAACGACTAGAAGCTCAAAAAAATGAGCAGAAGAACGAGTAACTTCTTGTAAACGAAGCCGTTGATTTTTAATATTTTTTTTTTAACAAAATAAGTCAATTTTTTCAGAAAATTGCCCCTCCTGGCTAAACGGGTGGAATAGACCCCCCCGCCTCTCATACGATGTTTTGCTTGTCTCAACTCAACCTACACGCTCTACCTTTTTGGCACAACGCTCATGAATCACCCTGTATATTTGATAGGTATGTACTATCAAGAAGTGTCGCCATCTAGTTAGAAGCAGAAAAAGCCGTTTTTTATATAAGCTCGCCATTTTGCCTCACTACCAACTCTATGTAAAAAAATGGCTTTCTCTGCCTCTAACTAGATGGCGACACTTCTTGATAGTACCTATCAAATATATGTACAAAGGTGTGAAGGACGTTCATTGCATAACAATTATTTGGAGACTTAAGAGGTTTTAGCATGAACTACTAGATAGCAGAAGTAGTATGTCTGAGTTGGACTTTATAAGTCTGCTTTTTTGTTGTTGTTTTTTTATTGGTTTAACAAATTAACTAACTTAGCCGAGGAGTATATTGATGGATTTACCTGCTAATATTTACTACGATTGTTTTCTTACCAATAACTCTATTTCTTGCTAAAACAACATAAGTCAAGAACTGTTTTTCAGGTTTTTTTTTTTCATTATTTTTATTCATATACTGTATTATTTTTTTGCCATCTTAATGTTTTACCACTCAATCACTAGATAACTTAAACAAAAAAGTCCTTAAAAACTCATTTGTTGTTTGTGAATGAAACAGTTTTTATTGAAAAATCCTGAAAATTCTAATTTTCTGGCTAATGAGGTTTTTGAAATGACCGATTCAAATTAGAGAGACATCTTGTGTCGATTGTTGCCAGCTCACTGGTATTATCGAAGAAGAGACTACCGAGATAGGTATTTCATATTTCTTCTATTAGAGAGTACATAGAAGGTGTTGGACTGTTTCCTCTTCCTCCTCGTCCAAGCAGCTTCTACAGAAGTCATTATTGTAGACCCCCAGCCTCATACCATATATCTACCTATGAGGCAGTGTCCTGTTATGTCTCCAATTGTGGAGCTTAAACTTTGTCTGCTCAGGGAAATCAAGCCTTTTGACCGCTTCAGGTCTATGTTTGGCCATATTTGTTTGGTTGCTAGGCTGGTGGTACCCTGTGAATATTTAGCATTTGATGATTCTAGAATCTAGAGCATATTGAAGATGTTTGCATTTATAGCAAGTAGTGTATTTGTCCAACAGTGGGCAGAAGTGTTCCGTTTTTGGCAAGCTCATAAGCTTTGCAAATTTTTGGAATGTCTCTGTGGGCCCGCACCTAAACAGTTCTGTTATCTCATTCAGAGATGATCGACAGTCGTGGACAGTGAGAGAGTTTGTAGGAAATATGGAAGTTATTATCGAATACCATTTTTGGGGTGGTATAGTCTAAGCGATCAGGGATAAATTTGAAATTGTCTAAGATAATAGTAGGTATATATTTTGGAGAAGATATGTCAACAGGTGTTAGGCTTAGAAGTACTTCTAAAGCTGCTGTTGGTGTTGAACGAAGTACTCCCGTTATGCACAATGCACATACCTCCTGACCGCTTGACTTTAATGAGTTTATTCAAATTTACCATTTTGTCCAGTGCGGTCCACCATACGACAACTCCATAAGTGAGTATCAGTCTGCTTATCGAAGTGTGGAGCCTGTGCAGTGGGTTATTTTTGCGGAGAAGCCCCATTTTGAGCCTATGGCCTTTTTACAAGTCAAGAGTAGCATTCTTTACTCTTTCATCAATATTTGCCTTCCAATTTAGGTTTTTGACTAAAATGAGGCCTAAATATTTGGCTTGGTCGGAAAACGTTAGGTGTATAACTTTAATCGTGGACGGGCGAATACGAGAAATTTTGAACCTTCTTGTAAACAGTAAAGTTGATTGACGTCCAATTGGTTAGCCTGTTTAAGGCATTTTGTAGGAGCTCCGAGAGAACTTGAGGATGTTTCCCAGATAAAGACATTAGCGCAAAATTATAGTCCGCTAATGAACAACTTTAGTGTGATACTAGCTTAAAATGACGTTTCAGACATGACTCAAACGTCATTTCAAGCTAGTATCACACTAAAGTTGTTCATTAGCGGACTATAATTTTGCGCCATTGCAACGTGTCGGTCGTCAGAATAGGAAATCACGAATCAGCTAGAATTATTTCCAGTTGCTTTTCATATGCCAAGAAAGAATAGAAAACAGTTTTGCTACACTTGTTCTTATTTGCTTGGCTTTTAGGTCGATAACTGCCGGGCGTTGATTAATTTCAAAACGTTTTTAGCAACAAGAGTTCCTTTATCTTGTATGTGTACAGAAATCGACAAAAAACCTGTCAGTTGTATAGGTTGTATCTATAGGAGTAACACACACCGAAGCGGATAAAGACAAGAAATTTTGTCTTTGTGTGCCTCGGTGTGGGTTGGAGTCCGACATGATTTTTTGTCGAAAGACTGATTTGGTGTGTTTTTAGCCTTATACTCACAAAACAAGTCGCAATTAAATAAGGATACAAAACACAAGATGTCAACTTATTGATCGACTCTTCTTTCTTTGTTCTTCATTTTCTTGCTAGAGATGTGCAAATATCAACACTAAAAATTAATCTAGGGATGTGCATTTTCTATCTCACAGGTCAAATGGAGGAAAATTAAATTACTAAACTGAAGACAAAAATTGTGTTACAGATGTCAAGCGCCACCTATCAATAAATAGACTCGAATCAAATCGCAAGCTAAGCATACAAGTTATGACTACAGAATATTTGATTACTGGTGTGCGCCTTAAACGAAGGCGACTATATTACTTCAATTGAATTGTCTGTGATCGAGAGCAAATGTGGCAATTTGTCAATGTGACAGTTCAAGGTTACACACGCTTATCAATATTATGATGCTACAACATTTATGAGTGCTTGTAATTTGCCTTTTAGTTTTTAATTGAAGGAACAACGTAATTAAATAATCAAATCAAATTTTCAAAGCGATGACATTATACTCGCATTTAAACCATTTTTGGAATAAGTGTTCTCTTTTTCTTTCATGTTTACATCATCATCTGTCACGTCAATCAAGTCAGGTTCAGTTTTGTTCGTGATCTCTATTACTTAAATCTAACTTAAATGGACTAGATCACAATCATCGTTGTCGTCATTGTGAGCTTACTTTGAAATTCATAATCTACTCAACGAAGTTAATTGAACGAGTTTTAATTTTGCTAGAAAAAATCGCAACTGTGGTGTGAATTTGATTAAGTTATTTATGGGCGATAGCTTAGGTATTGTTGAATCATAAAAATGCAATTGTTTACTTGATGATGTCGTTTCGCTGAATCAAACGACAGGTGGAACAGCCTAACCAACTGTGTCATATCTAGAAGGATATGGCCCACCTACAACAAATCCCGTACTAATAATCTTATTTGCAGACCCAGGCAAGACATAGCCAGGGTCGTTGCTACATGCACCGGACACTGGCCTGTTGGAGAACACGCATCTAAGCTGGGCATCCCCCACAATACTTTCTGTCGTAGTTGTGAGGACCAGCGAGAAAAGGAAACTGTTCTTCACTTCTTATGCAAGTGTCCTGCCCTAGCCAAAACGAGAGCCAAAACATTGGGAAAATCCTTTTTCAATGACCTCAGTGAGCTCTCAGAACTGGAGGTCAAAGATTTGATCTCCTTTCTAAACGCAACAAAGTGGATTTGAGGCGCACTCAAATCTCAGTACTATTTATAATCCCTCTTTTAACTCTATAGGTCAAACGAGTTTTTTTATGGTACCAAAACGGCGCAACTCAGCGCTAATTGGGTCACCGAGCTAGACTGCTCGTGGCCACCATTTCAACTACAACTACTACTTACTTGATGAAAGCATAGCAACAATGGCGGTGGCGACGGCAATGATTGCGTTCTATTTAATTGATGCATCTAATGAAAATAAACGAAATATGATCACTATTGTCATTTTTACTTAGAAATATAACGCTGGAAGGCGCTAGCCGCTTGGGGGATTCTAATAGGCATATATTCAATTTAATAATGTGAGGTTGAAGCGTGTTCATATTCTGATTTCCTGATCGGATTTTTGAAGATCGGAAGACCTAAAATCACAGCGAAATTCGACGCATTGTGACAGTTTTCAAAAGTATTGCGTAAGAATCACTTTGAACGTTATAAACTCTTACTCGATCATTTCAAAGGACCAACTAAGCCAATTTCGGTTGTCGTCAAAATAATCTTGTCGACAAATTCTTTGGCATTAAATGTATAATTGTTAAAAACCCATAACGATAGCGTCAGCGTGAAAACAAAAGTTTTCCAAAACAAAGTTAGTATGTAGTTATGTACTAATAATTTCATGGCTAATTGAAGCTGTTTTCCTGGCAACAATGACGGTAAAGACGACCTTCCCTATCTGATTGGTAAATCATGTGAACATTATAATGTGGAAGTGCAACGCTTCTTGAATTGCTTTAGTCACCATGACGATTTGTGACTTCTTGGTGTTTTCAGACGTATCCTTGTCCTTGAAGTCTGCCGTTTTACTACACTTCAATGAACAGCATGAGGTTATCTATTATAAGAAACACTACACGAATACAAGAACCTTGTTGCATGTGATGGCATTCGAATAGATTTTGTTGGGAGGACACCCAACAAACACATGAAGGTAAAAGGTTATTTTAATATTTTTTTATCAAGTCTGGGTTAATTTGATATTCGCCATTATTAACTTGTATGTTTTGAAACTAAGGTTAAAGTATAAGTAGGTACCTTTATACATATAGTTGTTACAAAAATAGCTACTACACCATGCGATAAGAGTTAAGGCAATATTAGAACTGTGGAGTGCTCTGGGGGTTGTTTTTCTTATCGGAAATGTTTGATGCGGATATAAGGTCATGTTTCTAGTTGTTCATAAGGTTATGTTGAAACAAATTGTAGATACCCATTCGCCGTTTAGAGTAGCCGTAATAATCACGTAGCCAAAATCACAAAGCTTTCATCAGAAAAAAAAAACAATGCGATCTCCAAATTAATTTTAATTATCCTTTCTGGCTTATAAATTTAACCCACAGAATAAGAGGTCAAGTCGTCAATTATGAGAATAAAAAATTACTTCTCTTCGCCGAGATTGCCGCCATTGAACCAGTGACGTTTTAATGATATTAATAACAATTTAAGTTGACAGCAATAACCGCAATAAACCAGCAGCCATTTATAAAATTTTAACTCCAAAGCATTGAACACCGCAAGCTCTGCCAATTACAATAAATAAGCTCTGAGAATGACTGGCGACGACGAAACAAACGGGACATCACTTTCGGATTGCCATTATCTTAGGAACAAAAAAACTCACACAAGCATACTAAAGACTTACTGCAATCACAAATATTTTATATATGAGGCACCATGCGGTGCCTCATTCGAGTCGCACATAATACATACTGTCAAGAAAACGAAGGAGGTAAATATTTACACTACTACTACACTAGGAAGCAACAGGTGTGGTCCTCGTCGAAAACTTTCTCGTATACGCAACGCGAACGGCAATCGAAAACCGAAAGAAAATTCAATATATAGAAACAGTTACTTTTATGATCGTGCATCGGCGTCAGTTTTTTGGTTTTTAATAAAATTAACTTGAAATTCAATACACATGTACTGAAATCAAATACACGTATATTAAAAACCAATGCAACCAACTTACTTTCTAATAGTTAGGGTATACTTTTTAATGCAATATTATTATTTTTCATTGTAGAACGAAAAATTATTAAATAGAAGCTAAATCTAAGATGTATTGAAATATAAGGCAATCAGAATTAGAATCAAATTGATTCAATATTTATTTTTACTTCGTATCAAGATTAAACTTTAAATTAACATTTAAGGAATTACTTTTTAATATATATTGATTATAATTTCACTGTTAAGATTGGATTTTAATATTTTTTGAATTAGATATCGGAACTTTAATACAAAATCATTAGATTTTAATAAAAATTGATTACAAAGTTTGCTTAATATTTCTCAAATATTAAAAAATAATATTAACTGTATTGTATATTGCTGTAATAAAAGTGCTGTATTAAAAATCATGACAAAATTTTTAACCGTGTACCAACATTACCATCACTGATTAAGTTAAGGATTTATTATACCTTGGTTGCTGTTTTGGGTTATTGGGGCTCCAATGTAATAAAAAAGTTGAGAAGTTCCAAGAATGAACTTTTATTTTGCTTATGTAAAACCGCAGGCATTTTTAGTTAAAGAAACAAAAAAAAGAGGGCAATGAATTTAATAACCCAAACCAGGGGTCAAGCTGTCAAGCAAATCCCACCAAAAACATTCTGTAAAAAACTAGCCAAGTCTCGATGGAGCTGCTTGTTACCTATAAAAAGTAATGAAATCTAGACAAAGTCGTGCCAAGTCTTAAGCTTCCTTACTACGATTTCTATATGATTATATTATTATAGTTATAATGTTGTGTGACTTGGCCGATTAGAATTTCGTCTGTACTGGAAATAATTTTGTATACTCTTATCAAGCCTACAATTGACTGATTATTGAATCAACGTTTTCCAGTTGGTAATTTTCCGTCGTCAAACGGTAGCGGTTCTGGTGACAGATTGGCGTATTGGTGTCATGGAGCACCTGGTTTTGTACTCTTGTGTACCCAGTCACACAACAATCTCAAAACAAAAAACAAAAAAACAAAACAAAATCTCGAACGCAAAAATCTCGACCGTACAAAAATCTTGAAGGACAATATCTCAAAAAAAGTGATTATTCGACATTTATTTTTTAATTATTATATTTCTGAAAGAAAACTTGTTTTTGTAGCGTAATTAATTATTTTATTTATTTTTACTTTTAACAAAACAACAAAATTTTACTAAATTCAACAAAATATTCAATTAACAAAAAAGATATTTGAGCCAAGCTTCTTAAGAAACCGATATAAGTAGTTTCTTTTTCTTCCATTATTTTAAAAAATTGTTTTATGGCCCCATTTCAAGTTTTTCTATCTTACATTTTGCCTGAACCGACTCCTACACCAAAACATAAATCAAGCTGATTTATACAGGCCAAAGTGCCAACTTAAACTTTAAGTCTTCTATGAGACTTAACTTTGTTTTAAGTTCTTAGTAAGATTACAATTCTATGTTCTGCACAGGACCAAAAATGGGAAATGCATAGGTTTCTGATTTTTTGTACTTGTGTAAATATAAATAGTTTCTGTCAAACCACTTCCCGATTTGCTAACTACTTTCGGAAAATTGATTACTCAATGCATCGAAACAGTCACTAATTTCACCATAGAGAATATACCTATATTACATGCCAAATGAGCATCTGCTTGGAATTTTGGTCAGCAAAGAAATCATGAATTAAAAGAGCGTTTTCGGGCAAAATTTAATTCTCTAGAAATTTCGTGAGGGTATTTTAGGCCTTAATTTTACTGTACATAATATTAATACCTTTACAAGAGTTCGCTCCAAATGGATTGCAATTTGAAATACGTGAACAGGAAATATTTAAGTAATCATCAATGTCGGAAAGACAAGTCTCAAATTCCTTCCAATTGTTTGGACTTTTAAGTAGCCGCCTTCTTATTTCTTCGACCACATTTACAGCTGCTTCTGTTCTCTCTATATGGTTGAAGGATTACATTATCTGATTCTAATTCTCTGATGTTTTCAGGATGTTCGTCTTCAGCAATTTGAACCATCCACAAGAATTTTTTGATATCATCGCCAGAATATCCAATTACACCACCGAATATTACCAGAAAATAATCGACATCGAGCGAAGTCATGATTTCGTATTATTTCCCTTCGGTGGATGTCTTGACGAGCAGAGTTATATGACTATTGTTCCAAGTGTTATTTGCCAAGTGATTTGTCATTCCTGCTATCTGATAGCCGTGATCCCACCAGGATATAACACGATCGTCGCATAATGGAAAAAAACCTATAAAAACTTAATGGATGGACCGATTTTGTTGAAATTCTAAATATAATATAAATATTGAAAGTTTTAATGTTTGACTTTAAGAAAAAAAAATTGTTTGTTTTAATTTTAATTAAAAAAAAAACACTGGTGCACACGAATGTTGTAACTGCATACATTCATATCTTTTTATGTTTATACATATTTTTGTATGTACCTACATAACGTGTTCCTGTTTAACATTAAATAAATATTTATCGATTTTTTCAATGGCAAATTGATTGACACTTCACTTACTTATAAGATCCTCTAGAAAGCAAATGGGGCAATGGTAGGTTATATTTTTAACACCGTAATAATAGTAGTTTTTCATAAGTTTTTCAACTGATCAACAAAATTAAAAACTGTTTCCGTCTTGTGAAAGATTGATTAATGAAAAATGGTGAAAAAAATAAAACAAGAAATTTTGTTGTTGTTATTTAAGTGAACTTTTTACAGATGAAACTTTTTGCCTCAGATGAAAAACACATAAGTGTTGTAAATTTTATTTTTGTCGGTAGTCATCGACTAAGAGTTGCGTCTTTGAAAGGTGCGACACCATCTAACTGATGAGCCCAACTGTGCCTGGGCGAAACACATTGGACTAAAAGTCATTTTTAAACGAAAAAAATTGATTAATTAGTTATAAATTAAAACCATAATTTTTTGGAAAAAGAATCTGACTTACAAAAAATAACAATATCGAAATTGTTGAAAAACAGAGAAAACTGGGCGTGTGTAGAAAGAGGTCTTTATGTGTTAGATTAGATCAACTAAATCGAACTGTGTCGTCCGTCGGTAGTATTTTGGGAAAGCCAATAGTAGGCTTCACTTTTAAAATAATTAACTTTTAAAATTATTTAAATAACTCATTTCTTTTTTTCAACTTTTCACACCGCATATGTCAAATGTTGTTGACATTAGCTCTCAAAAATTTCACCACAGCAAATACGACACTAAAGGCACGATTATATGTTCCTTAAGGTGTACGCAAACTATTTCGATTTTTTTTGTGTTCTTTTTGAGATTTTTAATATTTTTGGTACAAATATTGCTAAATAATAATGTAATTATGTATATGCTACAAGTGCAAGGAAACAAAGTAATATATTTATTTAGTATATCTATTGCATGAATTTGTTTGTATGTAAAGGTTTTTTTTTTGAATGAGCTCACATACCTTAAATCTAAAAAGTCCATAAGTAGGTAGGAAATGAAATGCATTGGGAAACTAACATTTTTGCATTTTTTAGGTATAAATGTGAAAATTTCAGCTTGTGGGCGAAAGCAGAAGAGCGAACCCCCGAAGTCGGGGCTCTAGGTATATATATTCTCTATGAATTTCACTCTGAAATAAAAAAGCTAAGCATTCGAACATTCGCATTTGTAGAGTAAAGTTTTCATCTTTTCCTTGCTTTTAAACAAAAAAAAAAACAACCTTTATTTATAGCTAAACAAACCAACTTATCTCGAAAAAATAAATAATTTTTCAGATAATGGTTGAATTCGCGCGTGCGAATGGACCCGTCAAAACATTACAAATTAATAGAAAAGACAACAAATATTTCAATGTCTCTTATACAGTTCTATAAACGGTTGCAACCGCGTATACATTGTGTTGATGTCGAAAGTGTTCACATATCAAAGTATACTGAAAAATTGTGGAACTGTCACTTCCGTTTTTCTGGTTTCGAAATTCCAACTCCGTTGTCAAGTGACGCCATTATAATTAATTGGACCATGCTGACTATTAGAGTTTTAATTTAATGCAATTGAAGTCAAGCGCTAATAGTTATGAATAAGCAAATTCGTTACCATCAATTAAAAAGCATAAAAAAAACCTAAGGAGTAACACCAAACATTGTGATGAGTCAGTCAATGTTACTTTTAAGTTTTAAGACTTAAATTTTAATTATTTAATGCACGGCGTGTCGTATACTTATGACGCAATATGCAATGCCTCTGTGTACGAATGACTTCACTTTTAGATGATTGTGAATTTGAGTTCCTATAAAACCCAACACTAACAAAAATCAGACTCATTACAGGCGCGTGATGGATATAAATATACGTCAATGTTATTATTATGGGAGATTATTTTTATATAAAAAAAATTATAAAATAATTGACTAGGTGCTCAATAATAAGTGGCAGTGATTAGTGCTCAAACGGTTTATTATTATCAATGGGTCAGGAAGAGAAGTTTAACGTTCGTTTTGTGTTTTTATTGTATTTGTTTTTTGTTTCATCGATGATGGTTATTTATTACTTATCACAAAGGTAATTTTTTGTTATCTTTTGTATCCCTGTTTAGTTGTGAAAACGTGCAACAATTTACAATTAATTACATTGGATAAATTGTGGGGGCGTCATTGGTAGTTGCATGCAATTAAAAGCAAGTGTTGCTTGCTTTTTGTTACTTCGAGCTTGAAACTGCAATGCATTTTTTGTCTTCGTTCGTATTGCGAGAATAAAAGAGGGTATTTCTTTTCTTAAAATCAAACTGTCACTTTTTAAAGCCATCACACCGAAACTGACAAGTGAATGGGTTATGTGGATATCTAATTAAGTTGAGAAATTGGTTAAAAATATCTGTAGATGGCTGCTGGTTTGATAAATAAAAACAAACAGTAAGCAAATATTCAATAAAAAAAAAAACAAATAGAACGAGAGTCGTAATGGCGAGATACATTTTTAAGCTTTAAAAATACAACGAGGAAATAAAAGTTTTTTTCTTATACCTGTGCAGTTGCCCGTAGCTTAGTGGTTAGGTGCGTTGGCTGCTATGCCGAACGTCGTCGTGGGTTCGAGTCCTACTCGTGCCCATAAAGTTTTTATTTCATCTTTCACGGGTACTGCCTCTTGCGAAGACCTGACAAAACTTCCAAGAGTATCAATCTATCATGAAAAAGTGCTTCTCAACTTTGCGGTTCGGAATCGGCATTAAATTGTAGGTCCTCTCAATTCTTCACCACGCACTCAGAGAATTTTTGATGAGAGTAAGCCACTTAGGCCTTTGCTCTTCAAGAGTGATCACTTTTAAAATGTTCACAGTAAAAATTGGAAAATTTGTTAACAAAAATGAACACCCTGTTTATAAAGAAAACAGTAAAAGCAATCGAACCTGCTTTCTGTTCAACGACGCGTCTAGTTGAATGCTTGTAAAAAAAAGTTGTAAACTTATTAAAAAAACACGCCATTCACTGTCACTATCACTTCTATCAATCATTACTTTATTATCTCAACTGACATTTTTATCATTAACATCAAAATACCACGTTCAATTTAATGTGTCATTTTGCAAGTAAGAAAGTCAAATAATTAATACAGTTTAAGACCCAAAGCACCTTCTCGCAATAAGGCGCCGAGGACACTTTTTACACTTTACAGCATAAATCGATTGTTCAATTTACAAGCAAATGATTACATCACATCAACAAACACTTACCTGTTTACAAGGCACAAAAAGCATACCACTTACACGTACAAAAAATGTGGTGATGGCGCGCCTGACAACAGCAAAAAAACGCATTTTATGATAATCTCTGTGAAAAAAGAAAAACAAAATATTTAACAGTCAGTCAAGCATGCGTAATGAATTCTTGGAAACAAGTTTATGGTCAAGCCTTACAGAAAATGTGCACAAGGCGAACAAATATTCCAAGATCTTTTTTTGTAATTACAAGCAAGTATGATTAGGTATGTACAATGTACATACTGTACATATATGTTAAGTGAAAGTGCTGAGGGCAGTGTAGAATACCTGTATTGTTCATATTGACCGAGGCGCCCATCGACCAGGTCAATGTGTGATAGTAAAACATGAAGAATTTTAAAGATGAACGGTTTTAGCGCAGAAGGAGTCAACAAAATTTGCAAAAATTAAAGATATCCTGTGCAGCAGGGTTTCATTGTACCTAATGAGAATGACTAATGAGAATGACCTACAGTTTCAATTGGTTGAAGATTAAGGTTGCGAATTTTTCGAGCTGATCTTGGAACACAACATATCTCATGCACTTACCGGCTGAATTTTGAAATTTGTTTTAAATTGATACAATATACAACAAGGAAAGCTGGACTGTTACCCACTTAAATGTCATTTACTTTCAAGTCCGCTATACTTTCCATATTGAATATTAAACATTGTTCTACTAAATTCAATGGGCTATTGGTATGTCTTATTTGAGATTATTCAAATTGAATGTACATTCAAGCTTTTAACATACAGAATCAATAATAAAAAAAATGTTTTCCAATTTCATAAGCACCCTTCAATCTTCCAACAACGGAAGTGGACAAAATTATGATTTTATAAGCACACGAAGCAGACATCATATCTAAATTTGTTCTTGTCGATTGCAGACTTAATCCTAAAGCTTCCATGATGATTTTCTCTTAACTTTTCATTTTTAACACTTGTACCTCCATCAACATCATCAACAATATGATATTAAAACAACTTCCCATCATCAGCATCATCGTACTCATAAGTCAGCAAGTGGATTTGTTCAGACCATTGTTCTCTGTTTAGGTCGGCAGGGATTCGACAAATGTTGTTTTTTTTATTTTTTAGAAGCGGACATGAATTTTCATCACACGTCAAGTGGTTTCTTTTTCACAGATGATAACCACCAGACCGGGCGATATTTGATTGGTTGATTCAAGGATTATTAAAGGATGACGTTGGTTTCCTATTTTAAATTCCCTCATTTTGATCCTTTAAATCATAAATTTGGCTATTATCGTCACATAATCAAGACTGTCGAGGTTAAAAAAGTATTTTCGTTACAAAAGCATGGCACGATAATAATGATTTCAAAGGAGGCATTAAAATATTTTATTCTCTAGACGCCGCCCGCCGCGTCGCGCCGCCAGCCGGCCGACCGACGCACGTCAGTGATGTTTTTGTAATAATATTGGTATAATATTTGTCAACATTATAATCGTCGCCCAAACGTCAATGAGAAATACCGGCAGCTGTGACATATAACGTCAATGAAGAATAACACAAAAATGAGCGCTCGTTCGTTGGCTTCCAATATCTTAAATGGTGAAACTAATTAGAGAAAACAATTATTTGTGAAAAAAAAACACTCATACGCCCCATAGCACCCGAACAAAGTAATTATGAATGTATGGAACTTGAACTCGCGGCAATCGACCGATATGTGGCATGCGAGTAAAAAAATCTGTTTTTAATTAAAATGTGTGAACAATCTTTTTTTTGGGTCTGTCTGATGATGACCTTTTTGAAATTTCAACAAGTCATTAAAATTGAACAGACTTTTGAACACTGCATACATTTGCACTTGGTGATGATAACGACAATACGCAATAGGTGGAAGTTGTAATGTACCTAAGGAAATATAGGTACTTGAATCATATAAGTGTGACATGAATTGCTTAAACAAAGCTTCATCATCAAGTGGATGCCACTGAACTGTGAAGAACTGTAAGATTTTCTTTTACTTTTATATATACAAATCATTTGCTGTCCGTTAGTCTTGATAAATCTCGTGAACGGTGGGACTCATTTGGCTAATTTTAATTATGATCTTTTTGTGAAAATTCAGGGAAGGTTTAAACGGCGAGAAACTTTAGAAAAATAAAATTTCGTATTGACAATTGACATCGTCCCAGGTCACATTTTAGATTTAGAATCCTCAGTTTTTAAGAAAAATTATTTTAATTATTTTAATGACCACATTTCCAAGATAAAAGAAAAATAATACAAGTACATTTTTTGCACAAACAAAAAAAAAAGACATTGACATCACTAACCAAATACTTCTTTCATTGACGAAAGAACGTTACTCGGATCTGCTAGTCACAAATAAAACTGTTTGTTTTTCCTTTTTTTAAGCTTTATATCTTTAGAGTTAAAGAGGAAACAGGAATGATAATTTCGACCATGATCACCAATGGCTTATACAAGCAAAAAATACAAACAAAAAACATCAATTTCGCACTACGGGACTTCCCTGAAAACATAAAATAATTTGCCAAAGTCAAGTAAATGGTGGTTAATTTGTATTCAATAAATTATCACTTTTTTCTGAGTTAATTCAGTCATGAATATCTGATTGCAAAAAAAAAAAACACTAGGTACTCACTCAATGTTCAGCTAATAGAATTATCAGTTTCCAATGTTTGTCAAATTGATTAGAATGGGGAGAAATATTGGCAGTGCATACCATTTGTCACACTTGAGTATGTCATAAAACAAAATACACTGTCAGTTTTTTTTTAAACATTGAAGGAACCTTAAGTCGTCAAGTAGTAAAAGGTAGGTTGCGAAGCCGGCATAAATTAACAAGCAGTGTCATTCAAAATAATCGTTCACGGGCATTATGTAAGTTAGAAATAGAGTGGGCTTGGTGCCAAACAATTTGTTAAAATATGCAAAGTAAATGTGTTACTCAGGAAAAAATTATCATATCAATAAACAAGAGAAACAGTAGCTGAACTTACAGTTTTGCATAGATGACACATTTGACATTTAATTTAATACTTTTGCAGCAATCAATTCATTTCTGTAACGATGTTCATTCAAAACATTGAACCCATTGAAATGTGACAGACTTTTGATAGACGAAGTGAATATTTTATGGGGAATTGTACTAGCATCATCCGTTTACCTTCATAATTGATATATTTTTCCGACAGGCGGGGGCGCATTGACCCTTAGCAATAAACTTTTCAGTGCAAAAATAGAACACCCCAAGTCAGAGAGGCAGTCAAAGTATAAACAAAAAATTGAGGGCAGCAAAAAGTATCTTCAGCGCTCTAACGAAAAGTGACAACACTTTGTTCATAATTGCCATTTGTTATGCTTTAAACTGTTACACACCCTCTCTTATGAAACAATCATTTTTGATTAACAAAAATTAGGCAGTACGCGTGTTTGTATTAAATTTATACCACTGATACGTACATGAGGAAGTGACATGGATCTGGTTTTTCATTAAATCAGCGCAGCGCCTACGCCTAAGCGGATGCCTTTGCCATATCGAATTGACGATGATCCATTTCTATTCATACAATCATTCATTTGAAGGGGAAACTGTACCGATGTGTGGTATGTTTGATTTTGCGAGGTGAATTTATCTCAGGTGTTTAAACGTGACGTTTGTACTCGTTTACTAAATGAAGTAATTGTTGACTTTGATTGAGAAAGATGCGAATGTGAAGAAAGAAACTTAAGCAAATAATAAAAATAATTTATCAGCTGCTCTTAATTGAGTGGTTTGTTTTTGTTTGCGATGCTTTTGTGACTGTCAGTTTTTGTTCTTGTGAGATTGTTCCTGGTATGGAATAATTGGATGGAGTTGTTTAAAGTGTTCTCGACAGAGGATGTGCTTTAAGAGTCTTGAATGAGTTCATTTGATTGAGAATGAAATGTCAAGCTTAATCAGCTTGAGATTTAACTTTATGAAGTCCGAATTTGCGAAATTATGTTTTCAATAAAAACATCGCATTTTTCAGAACACTATACCCGCTTTCGTAAAAAAAAACAGAATAGTTGTTGAAGTCTGCAAAATAATAGTTGCAAATTAAAAGACCGAGGTGAGTGTGTGATAACTGAACGGATACTCGCATACACAGGCCAAGGTACCTACAATATGACGAAAACAGTTTTAAGACTTTTTTTTTTAATAAAGTAAGGAAACGAAAACACTTAAATCCTTAAGAACAGCCCCGTCAATAATATATACAAGTCAAAAATTGAACACCACCACCATTTCTGCATCTTTAAACAGATTAAGAAAAAATAACATATATTCCTCAAAGCGAATCTCTTGAATAAATCAACATTTAGACAGGATCAATTAGTATCCATCTCGCATGCGGAAAGAAAAATTGATATACAAAATCATCATCCGTATGAGTGCTTTGAAAAATGCGTACGTCAATTGATAAAATCTAATTAATTACAATGCTTCCTTCGTGGAACTAACATTTTATTTTAAGCAAATTATTTATTCCTTGGACTTTATCGATATAATTGAACTTATTAATTTTTTGCAATTCAAAATATTTATGCAACCATCACCATTTAAACAGATGCAAATGACATATGCATTAGTGTATTAGAGTCAGAACTGTTATCAACTGCATTTATTGTCATATCGTTGACATTAGATACCATTTGCCAATATGGCTGAATATTCATAATAATACATTCTTTTACAGGTCTCTTAAAAAAATGCAAAAATAAATAAAATTGTGAGATTTCTCTTGAATGTTGTAAATGTGCCTGTTTGAGACACCAGACATATGCCAGCTTATCCCTCTGAAAAGCACCCAGCAGTGCTTAAAATTTACGACGTAATATCTTGGTTTAAAGATGGAATCCTATTAGGTGGAAATCTTAAACAGATTCTATTTTAAGCAATTTTACGTCCTCTAAAGATTATTATGGCCGTTTTTACCATTCTTCTCTATTACGACGCTTTTTCATATTGATTTTTATTTTTGCAATTTCAAAGAGAATTATTTTTTTTTCTCAGACAAAAAATTCATTCCCCAATAAAGTTTCTTTTCCCTTGTGGATCACAGTGTGCTGCCTTATTCATTTCGAAACATGATGAGTAGAAAAAAAATTACATAAACACCAGCGTGGAATAACACGAGCAGGATTATAAAGGAACTGAGTCTTGAGCTTTTAATAACAGCCGACAGCCCACATTTTGTTTCCATAGATTTTGACTAATCAAAACAAATTTGATTGTATGGGTAATTGAGACAACAAAAATGCTTAAGGCTTGCTGAAGTTGCTGCTGAATGTCTAAGTTGAATGGAGAACAATAACTTTTAAGATTATCAAAAGTTAATCTTAAAACTAGCACAGTTGGTGCTGGGCTATTAAAACGACTGAGTACTTGCAACACAAACTTATCAACATCTGTGATTTCATAGTCCTGAAAAAAAAAATTACGTTGATTTCTTTTTTATTATAAAGTACTAATTTCAGAGGAAATTATCGCAAATCTGTATATTATACTATTATTCTATTATTCTATAATATTCACGTAAGGTGTAGAGGGATTAATTTACGATTCCTAAGAATATCAACTCTTGGTAGAACTTGCAATAGCATTGCTTTCTTAAGGTCGCTTGTTATTTAATGAAGTGACTGTTGTTATAATTTGTTCCTTATGAATGGGAGAGTGTTATTTATAACTTAAATTTGATATGCACATGAAGAATGAATAACTTAATTAATTTGATAACTATAAGGATTGAAGTTTTACTTGTTCGGGCGCGTAGTTAAGAGTACCTGTGTGAGTACTTAGAAACACGTCCTTTTCGTTTGGAAGGATTTCTTTCAAGAAAGTAGCAAGTACGTGACAACTTTTCTCGCCATTCATTTCCTAAATATACAAAATTCTCGATTGTTCACTTCAAGGTTCCTCAAAATTGAACCAAGTTTGAACTTGACAAAAACAAAAATTCTAGTCTATAAATCAATTCAGAACAATCATAAAGTGTTTAATATTTTTGCCATATCTCATATTTTTTTTGTTTTTTTTGAAACTCAAATATGATTGTGTCGCATTCCAGACATTTAGTTACATATTGATTTTACCTACTGACAGAATCAAAGACCAGTATTTGATACTTTAAAGGAAGTAAGAAATTCATTTTATAATAGCGTGTTTTAGAATGCTATCAACAAACCTTTATTGCACTTATTTGCTGAAATATTTGTGGAGTCAATTTTATAGTGGATTCAATGTCCAAGCTCCATTTTGGGAAATAATATTGGCAAAGGTATGAATACCTACAGCAAGTTTAAGCTAATGAGATAGATTATACATGAGGGGAGAGAGTGTTTCTAGATAAAATTTTAAAACAAAATTGATTAAGGTAAAACACTGTCTTGTTGTCTTTGCCAGCAGTATGCAGGATGCAATATGAGCGATTTTTAAGGAAACATAAATTTGTGTTCCAAAAGACGTTTTAGGACACAAAGTTTAGTTGATATTTTGCGAGCTGTTTACTTGGCTACAACAGTTTTTATAAAATCGAGGTAGGTATTACAAAAATAAGAAAAATTACATATGTATAAGGAAGGACACAGAGGGACAACATGGAGGCATTTTTCATCAGTTAATTTTCGCAAATATGGTTATTTAGATTCATTTGCCACGAAGCAGGTAGCCCTGCTGTGGACAAAAGTTGAAAAAGAAAACAAAAAACAATATTTAAATTATGAAAAACAAAATTTGTTAAATACATACATTGTTTGAATGCTTAAAACCTGATAAAGAACAAACTGTCATACACTTTTGTCAAACCGTAAAAGAATAAATTGAAAAACGACTAAATACTCATTTCAACAAACTACAATATATTTATATATGTATAATTTAATAGTTATACCTATAGAACATATTATTGAACATTGAATTAACAGTACCTCGCACATGAATGTGACGAACTACAGACACATAGCAGCACTGGCGACTGAGGCCATCGGCATATTATATTGTCTGGAAATTTTTTTCTAAATACATAACCAATAACTTATGTCGTTTTCCATTGGTCGTCCAGAAGCATTCGGAAGAGTCCAGAAGTCTTCTGAAACCATTCCATTGGACTGACTTTGACAGACGGAATGCTTTTGAGAAGAGCAGAACTCTTCTATTTGAAAACAGAAAGGTCCGAAGAATGACACATACATCATAACCCGTTCCATTGGAGGTAGAAGAAGAAACGTCAAAAGCCGACCAATGGAAAACGACATTAGGGAAATGTAGAGAAGACATGCCGTCTAGAAAAACACTTTTATTGTTTTTTTACGAATACAAACTAAAGAAAAATCTGTTGCTGAAGCCGCCGTAAAACATATAAAAAAAATTATTTACAAATCCTTTTAGAAAACAAATGTTAGTAACAAGTTTGTGTATTGGGTGATTCTAAATCGTTTTCTAAAGTTGAAATTTACATTCGGGTCCATCAATACCTTACAAAATGATTTCAAGCAAATAAACAAAACTAAAATGGGGTTGGAAGACCTCAATGGAAAATTAGAGAATTTTAAGAAAACAAAACGACAATAACAATCAATTAAACCGCGTCGATTCGTTTAAATCGCTTTTGAATCGTATTGATGGATTAGTCGAGTTAGTAAAAAAGAATCAATATTATTTTTTATTCGCAATTTGTTAACTCTTAGAATTTACAAAAGTGTCCACTATTACAAGCAGAATTTTACGTTTTTTATTTAGATTGCGTGAAATTAAGATGCAAAAAATATCCTTAAATATATCTTATCCATTTTGAACTTTAAAGAATGACCGTTCCTTGGAATTGGGGGTATTTATGTCTAAGATATTGTATTGTTGCTTTCAACAAGAACAACCCACATTTTATTGGGAAACCTATTTTTCGTTGATATTCTCATCGGTTGTCGAAGAGAAATAAGAAATTTAAATTAATTCTTTTTCTTGACGCACGTGATGTATCTTCATAGAGGTAATGAGATGTTTACTTAAATATTTCCCGAAAACAAATTGCAAATTGCATAATTGCCTTTTGGTAAAAACACAAAGTAAGGCGTTCTTTTTCTTAACTTTTACTGGATGTTTGTTAAAAGATATTACGTCTGCACAAAAAAGCTGAAGGAAGTTGAGTATCAAACATGTTGGTCATTGAAGACCAATGTAAACCGACTCCTCCTTTCTATGCCTTAAAGTTTGACATATTTTTTTCAATAACACTTTTATATAAAATGTTAGATTTTAATGGGCTATTCAATAGCTTTGATCTTTAAGCAGTATATAAGTCTGTTTGCCAGTTTCTACCTTTTTTAATTGCTATTCAACTTGACATTAATAAAACGTTCTTGTTCATCATTATTTTTTATTAATTCAATCACGTTGGCATTTACAGTTGATTGATTGATTATAATTACATACTTATTTTGATAAATTTAAAAAAAATAAATATTTCATTAAAAACCTAGCGAACCGGCTTTAAACCGCTTCAAAAAAATTAAGGAGACATAATTATAGTGTCTGGTATCTACAATTCATCAACGTTTATCAAAATGACACATACACAACCCACAGATATTCTAAAGAATAATTTAAAAGATTTGACTAAAGTGGTTTTCATTCATGAATTTTGAAGACATTTATTTACTGTAATAAAAAAAAAACACTTTTGGTCATGAATATCACCCTTATTGCGAAGATCAACTATCAACGATTGACGATTGATAGAATTTATCAATTCAACTAAAAATCGGTATTGTGAGAATGAATTGATAAAATATTATGCTATTGTGAATGCCTTACAAATATTTCTATTATTGTGAATGGGAATGTGCATCTGACAGATGTTTTTTTTTTTTTTAGGAACGTGCAATGAAAATTATCAGATTCAATAAGATTTTAAACCAATACAAAAGAAATAATTAAAAAACAAATAAGTACGAAATGACTTCAACAGAACTTTTTTTGTTGATTATGAGGGTTTGGATGATCCTACTTTGGTTGAAATAGCAAGAATGCGAAGAAGTTTGAGGGATACATCCAATCCTTTAGAATTGGAAATCCTAATGTAAGTATGTAAGTAGTGATTTCGATTTTCAGATATAAATAAATCTATGCGTGCTGGAGGCCCTATGCTATTTAGCTCAACACCAATTATTTCCCACTTTGCATTAGCCACAGCTTTGGAACAAATTCCCTTGGCGAGTTCTATGTTCTCTTCCATCAACTGAACCAATCTGTCAACTGTTTTTTGTTGCTTACTACTTTTTGAGACCATTGGAAATAAAAAAAGTTAAAAAATGATCACTTTTGATTTTAAATTCACATATTTTAGCTATTTTTATACCCAGCTATTTTTATACCCAGACTGAACTCATCAACTGCAAATTTACGATTGAAAGCAAAATTGATAGCTGACAACAAAATTGATGAAAATTGTTGTTCATGGTACCGATTTTTTCATTCACAATAGATTATCAAAACAAAAATCAACAAAATTGACAGTTGACTTTCACAATACCATTTAACAAAATTGATTGATAAATGTCAATTATTAATTGATAGTTGATCTTCGCAATAAGGGTGTATATTAACAAATAAAAAAAAGACACCTAACTCATTCATGAATATTTCAAGGCCATTTCTGCGGTTGATTTTTTAACAGCTTAAGCTCCGTTCCATTACTTTTAATATTCACTTCATTACACTAGTCGACCCAGCTCTCAAAATTCGAATATCAATTTATCAAAGGGCACGGTAGTGCCCAGCCAAGTTCTAGCACTACTCCCTTTTTACAGGATCGAACTCAAGCACATTTTTAACCCCCCCCCCCCCCCCTAAACTTTTAAATCCATAGAGTTAGAAGTTTCAAATTTGAATTACGTATTAACTTCATGGGCTCAAAGGCACTGTGAAAAACATAATTTTGTAGAACCACTACTTTGTGAGATATTGAACAGTAAAAGTTTCAAAAACCGTAATTGACTGACTGACTCACTCACTCACTCACTGACTGACTGATATCAAAATTATGAAGCACTTCTAACAATAGCAGAATCTTGAAATTTGGTACAATGGTAAGTTTTCGGGTGTATACAAAGGAAAAAATGTGCACGACTCGGTCGTACGAACTTGCTCCTGTATTCCCAAATATAAATCATAAAAAAAAACATAAAAAAAAATATCATAAATAAAAATTTAAATTGAAATATGAACCACAAAAATGAATTCAATTGGAAAAAAATTTATGTCATAGGATTTCTTAAGAAACTGTTGGTTTTTCAAATTTTTTTAATTCATTAAAAAAAAAAATTAAAAATTGAAAATGTACCTCGTAAATACATTTCATTCCAAAAATTTAAATGCCAAACAAATTTAAACCTTATTTTTGGTTTATTGATTTTTTTTTTTTGAAAATCGTCGGAGCCGTTTTTTTTTTTAAATTAATTTTTTATATATAAAATTTTTCAAAAATGTCTTAAAATTAATTTGAGTATGCAGTTTTCAAGAACATTTAAATATACATATTGTACTTCAATTTGGATTTTTAAAATTGATCCGTTTTTGAGATACAGAATTTTGAAAAAAAAAAATTAAAAATATTTTTTAAAAATCCAAAAAAAATTTTGAAATTGTTTTGAATACAAAATATTATTTGAACAATATATACGTACTTTCAAAAAAAAAATTACGCTGATCGGACCTTTATTTTTTGAGAAAATCGAATAACAAAAAAACGGTTCTATGGGCGGTACTGTTATGGAGCAATACAAAAATATTTTTTTTACATAAAATACATCAAAGTTTTAAACAAAAATTTTCGAGGAAGTTTAAAAAAAATCGTAGGAGCCGTTTTTGAGAAAATTGAAACTTTTGGTTTTTGGCCAAAAAAATCGTATGGTGGCTACCCTAAATTTTGATCTTAAAAATAAAATCAAAAAAACAACCCACGCGAATTCGCTCAAACCTCTAATTTTCAAGTTTGAAGTCAATCGGACCTGTGGTTAAGGCTGTAGATGCGTTTACAGACAGACAGACAGACAGACGGACGGAATCGCCGGACCCACTTTTTTCGACTTCTCTATCATCGTAATGTCATATCTCATCATTACCTCAAATTTTTTTTTGTACGAATTCAATACTTGCCATATATTCTCTATGTCGCAAGTAAAAATCGAAAATTTCAATTTGCTCATTCAAGGGGCGTGGTATCCGCCCACATTCTAAAACTGGTCGTAAGATCTTGAAATTCGGAATTTTTATAGAGTTATGGTTGAATATAAGGAAAAATATAAGTAAAATATTTTGGTTTGATTTAGGGGCGTGGTTTACGCCCACTATCTTAAAACGGTCGTAGGATGTTGAAATTTGGAATTCTTGTAAGGTTTTGGTTGAATAACATGAAAAAAATGAGAAAAAAATCTATTTTCATATAGGGGCGTGGTATCCGCCCACTTTTTTAAAATGGTCGAAAACGTTTAAATTCCAAATTTTGATAGGGTTTTGGTTGAGTATAAGAGAAAAAATATGCACTAAAATGCAGTTTCATTAAAGGGGCGTGGCTGCCGCCCACTTTCTTAAAATGGTCATAGGATGTTGATATTTAGAATTCTGGTTTGTTTAACTTCATAAAACTCCATGAGTATCTTTCTTTAGTGCTTTCACAATGGACCCTTGGGGTCTAAATGTGACATCTAGACAGTCACTCTAACCTAACCTACCTATTATTTATTAATAAATTGGCAGAGCAATTCCAATTATATTGTTAAATTTTGCAAATTGCTAGTTTATTAAGTAAGAACTTGGCGTTCTTTTAGATCTCATTACTTTTGGTGGCTGACTTTTAAACACAGTGTTGTTCGCATGTAAGAGAACTTGGCTCTTTTTTATATTTTATGTTTTTGTTTTGAATTATTTTACACCCTGCACACAACAGCTGTTTGATACCTTGCTATCTTGGCATTTAACAAAGCTTCCCAGAGATGCGGCCAATTTTGTAAGTCCCCAATTTTTGCGTGTTTCCATGTTTTAAGGTCACCACAATTCGAATCAATGGTATGTTTGTATGTGCGTATGTACGTTTGGTTTTTTTTCGCCTCTATTATCTTGCGAGCGCCTCATTATATTGACATGTGACTGGTCTCATTCAACTCAAAATGGCGTCGTAAGTTTTCAGCTTAATCCGTCAAAAGGTGGAATTAAGTGGAATTAAGAAACTAAAAAAAACTTTACAAAATCTTAAATTGGGTAAAATTCTGCACTTATGCACAAAAATGAATTCATGCCGAAGCGATGAATTGAAACAATAAATCCAAAATTCTTATTAATCAATGTTAGAAATATACTATTTGTAAATAATTTGTTATAAGCAATTGAAAATGAGGTTTAGCGGATATATTTCATTTTATACTAGCTCACCCGGCAGACTTCGCACTGCCTCAATCGATAAATAAAATACCTAAACTGCTATTATCTACCCCGTAATTAACGTTATCCGCCGTTATCCGCTACCCACTCCCACTATCCCGCTATCCCGCTATCCGCTTCCTCGCTACTCCACTACCCGCTACGCTGGCCATATGTCATAAACGGCTTGGTCGATTTTGTACAAAATACTTAAATCTCATTTTCGCCACTACCTGAACAAAAGTCCTCACTGAATACCACAAACACAATGTGAATTTTATTCATGTGCATCACATAGTCCGGTTAAAATTTGAAAAAAAAATAACAATTCGAACAATTGAAATTTTCTTTACCCACGAAATGAAATGATCTTTAATATTCAGTAGTTTTATATTATAAAACCATGGCTCAGAAGATAGAGTAGTTGATTGTTAATCCGACCGCTACGGGTTCAAGCCCAAGCTTCAGCAGCATTTCGTTACTACAAAAATCGCTAGCTTATGTGAGGATACTTGTGCGATAACAAGAGACAATACAAATCTAAGTCTCCTCCTCTGTGCCACAGGTAGGTTTCTGCTATGTGTGCTTTCTTTCTATGTGTCTATCTGTCTCTCTCTCTCTCTCTATTGTATTAATGTCTTGTTCAGATCCAACTGAACCGATGGCCTCAATCGCCAGTGCTTCTATGTGTCTGTAGTTCGTTACATTCATGTGCGAAGTATTGTGAAGTGTCAACGTCAGCATTATAATCACATGAATCAAACCACAATGCACGTTGTACAAAGAAATTTAACATTTCCAGTGATTTTCAAAATAAAAATAATCTTTAATTTTGAGTGAATTTCACAAATCAACCAGTTTATTCCTTGCTACAAACAGTTCAGCAAAACAAAAGCAACAAATCTAAAAAATCTGACCCAGCAGACTTTGAACTACCTCAATCGATAAAAAAAGACCTTAACTTTTGTGTTCCGCTACCACACTACCCGCTTCCCTACTACCCTCTATATCTACCTGCTACCCGCTACTCAGCTAACCATTTACCCGCTTCTCGCTACCTGCTACTTCAACACGCTTACCGCTACCCCCTTAAACCGCTACCCGCTACTAACTCACGTTACCCGTCCCCATGCTACCCATTACCCATTACCCGCTACCCACTACCCCACTACCAACTACCCCGCTACTGCACTACTCACTTCCTTGGCCATATCTCGAAGGCAACAAATCTAAAAAAATACCAAGTGTACGTTTTATTTGTCGATGAAAAAAATATTCGACGAAAATACTTTTTCTTCACAGACATTTTTTTCTTCTGTTGATTAAAATAAAAATATTTGACTAAATTTTCAAACGAAATTGAGGATTCGTAGGTATATTGATATATATTTCTGTAGTGAGAAAAGCCTTATTTTTTAACATTTGCATTGTTTGTGATTTAAAAAGTATAAATTTTGTTTGTTATATCATATATATATATAAACCTTATACCCGCATTGCACTTGAGTTTAAAACAAATAAAAAAAATTAGAAAATCGGTCAATCGGTTGTCAACTTATAAGAGCACAAGGATTTTAACGAATTAGTCTTTATCGGCTTTACCGATTTGGTTAAAATTTTGCACAATTATACTTAATATTATACTTAGTGAATAGTGATATTGCATTACAAGATATTATTTAAAATATATTCTTCAATAACAAAAAAAATCGGAAAAGAAATCCATGTTTGTAGTACCTTTTTGGGTTTATAACCCTCTTTTCTAGATTTCTAAAAAACGGCTCAACCAATTTTGTCAACTCGTTTATATATATAAATATAGAGTGGCGCGATAGCTCTTAAAGAGCCAAGGCCTAATTGACTTACTCTCATCACCAATTCTCTGAGTGCGTGTGAAGAATTGAGAGGATCTACAATTTAACGCCGATTCCGAACGGCAAAGTTGAGAAGCACTTTTTCATGACAAATTGTTACTCTTGGAAGTTTTGTCAGTTCTTCGCAAGAGGCAGTGCCCGTGAAAGATGAAATGAAAACTATGGGCACGAGTAGGACTCGAACCCACGACGACGTTCGGCTTAGCAGCCAACGCACCTTACCACTAAGCTACGGGCAGCTGCAACACGTTTATATGCAATGTCTTAATAATGTCGCATATGGAAAAAAAACTGAAAAAATAGAGGATTTTAAAAAAAATTATTTGGAGACGATTGAGCGGATGTCTTCATTAATTTTATCTTAAGGACCACCCTAATATATATTGATTTCTCATCTTGGTCATGTGTACCAAAGGGGTCGAACTCAAAATAAAATTGTCAACAAATCGCCCTTTGAAATTCTTCGCGAACACATCCTTTTGATACCTAAAACAGCTGACATTTCCAATTGTATTTGTTATGAGGTTTAATGTGAACACAACTGAAAACCCCACTTTAATTCTTAACAATATTTCACAAATAAGCTTACGTATACTTGTATTTGAATTTAAATTTATTGTTTTAAACAATTTTGGTACAGAATATTTAAATAATATACCACCACTGTACATCTTCTCAAAAACCGTTTCGTTGATGCATAATTTATGCCTCTTTCGGCTTTTGTAGGCCGCGTAAACAAAGAAACAACTTACCGTTTTATAACATGATTATGTGATATTAATTTAAAAGGAGCGTTTTATGTCAAAACAATTAAGATTATGTTTCAACGGAGTGTTAAGTTTAACCTTCAGTTATAAATGATTTATTTTCGTTGATTACCCAAGAAATTGTAAAATACTAAACTTGAATTCCAATGGTAAGCTAACAACGAACTGCAATTTGATTATTAAACTATCAAGGCATAAACGTTCCACTACACAGCCACAAATACGACCGGAACTATAAATGTTGATCTATATACAGTTTTTTTTACTTCAAATTCATCCTTTTACAAATCAAATTCGCCCTTTTACAAATCAAATTCACCTTTATACAAATCAAATTCACCCTTTTACAAATCAAATTCACCCTGTACTTATAAAGAAGATGGTTTGTCTTTTGTAAAAATAAAATCACTAAAGATCGTTTTTATTTAAGAAAAAAATACCAATTTTATTGAATAATTCAAACATTATGGTTAATAATATTACAAATCTTCTCCTGCAGCTGCAGCGGTTACCTTTGCATACATATTCATGTAATAATTGTGACAATTTTCGGAAGTTACCGTCTCGACAGAAGTGTCTATTATGTCAACCAAACCTTGGTTATTTGTTGGATCGGCTAATAAGTTTCTTGCATGAAGCTTAATTTTCGAGAAAACTTTTTCTATTGGATTTAGCATTGGGGAGTACGGTGGTTAAAAATGAAGCGTATGAGTTGTTTGATCAACAAGGTTTTGAACTTCTTCCGTTTTGTGAATACTTGCATTATCAAGAATTAACCACACATGGCTTAAATGTTGTCTCTGCAGCTCTTCAAATAATCCACACAAAAAATTACAAAATACATAGGTATTCACCGCAGAGTGTTCGACTATTTTGTGGTGGACTTTTCCTCTAATATTAATAGCCATAATCAATGACACATTACGGCCTCGTACCGTTGGCACTGTGACTTGAGCAGCGGTACATTATAAGTACAGGGTGAATTTGATTTGAAAAAGGGTGAATTTGATTTGTAAAAGGGTGAATTTGACTTGTAAAAGGGTGAATTTGATTTGTAAAAGGGCGAATTTGATTTGTAAAATGGTGAATTTGATTTGTAAAAGGGTGAATTTGAAGTAAAAAAACTGTAATGTTTTATTCACGTCGTCGTAAGGCCAAACATTTAGAGCAACGAATGTCTTAAAAGTGATTCACTACTTACTTCTAAAAAAAAAAAACAATATTCTTAGAGCCGATTTTTCAATCGTCAGATAACAAATAAGCAGATAGTGTTTATTCGACAAATAACAAAATATTGGATTTTCAATCATCAGATAGACTTTATCTGACGAAAAACGCTCTTATTTATTCGGCCGATGAATACGCAGAAAAGTTTATTTACCAGTTTTTTATTTTTATTTTTGTTCGATGATTGAAAAATCGGCTCTTAAGGTTGCCAAATTTCTACTTAAAATTTTAGTAATAAATATGATGCAAGTTTTGTACCTACTAGAAGATCATTTTTTTTTGGAATAATTGTTAGATATTTGACTTAACAAGCGCTAGGTTCTCTTTTAACTTTAAACAAACAAAATCTTTTCAAAAACTCTTACACTCAAAAGTTTGATCTGAAATCGTTTAATTTTTTTTTAGGTTATTGGAAACCGCAATCAAGAATAAAACCTATTTTTTCACGCTCATCAGTAGACTTGAGATAAAAATTGCTAAAATGCAACAAAAGAACACATAATGTTAAGGTTCTTCAGTTACGATTACGATTCCATTTTCCATGTGATAAATTTCGAAAACAACGTAATTTTCAATGTATTCCTATTCAACGTGATTTCGCCTTCAATTATTTTATAAATCGTTGGAATGCTCTTTAAAACAGTGAAAAAAATAAAATAAAAAACAAAACAAAACAAAAACAGCCATTGAATCACGTTTTATGAGTTTTATCGACTCAACAGCCAACAATTTTTTTTTGTCATCTAAACATATCATGCTTGTTGATAAGCAGCACAAGTTTTGAATATTAAGTGAATTGGGTCAGGTCAGTAGGAGGAAGATTAACTTCTTTTGCATAAATTTGTATTATACCAAACGTGTGTCTATGCAATGTGACACTGCCAAATCCAGATGAGGGTAACTGAAGAGGGGTATTTAAAATGAATGAATGAAATGAATTATTATCTTAATTAATGAAGAGGATTTTGGGCTCATTGTTTTGAGATTAAGGTAAGCGTTATTTTGACATAACCTATGTCTATATTATACTTATACATTTTTTAAATTTTCATTCTTTACTTGATGTCCTTCAAGAACTGTACAAGAAATCACATATTCTCGCACTTCTTTCCCTCAAGTTTTTTGATAACAAACGCTAACGCACATATTCCTTTATTTGCGCGTTTTAAATTTTTCGTTTTCTCTGTTGACAACAGACGACATAGTCACTCATATATCAAAAAAGTTGAAGGATCGCTCAACAGCACTTGACGGAATCACGTACTTTTTTTTTATTTTTGCAAAAGAAAAACAAACAAGAAAACGAAACTATTTGCGTGAAACGAGAAACGAAAAAAAAGTCAACTGATATTACATTGTCAGAAGGCGGATGGAAATGTTGGTGACAGTAGAACGTATGTTGATTTTGTAAATCTGTAAATCAATCTCTGTATCTTGCAAAAAGAATTATGAAGCTGAAGTGCCTTTATTTGGAGGCCTTTAAGACATTTTTGTTGTTGTTGTTATTGGTAGGTATATTAAATAAAATTTATAAAGCAAATAAGTTATTATCAGTCTCGACTTTTTTTTCTGGAAAGTAAGCAATGTTGTTCCAACTACCATCAAGCGAGGGAGCGAGTAAGATAATCACATTTTGTATCCATTTCGAAATTTTATCTTTTAAAAATATCAAAATTACGATCAGTTTGAAATAAAAGCTTAAAGGTGTCTTAACAACAATAATTATTTCCATCAAATCCGTGAAAAAAAGTTTTTGGTTTTAATCAAATTAATTATCATTGATTTAATTATTAAATACCACTGAAAAATGATTTGAATATTGAGGAAAACATACTTTTGTTATTAAACAATTTTTAAAAAAATTGTTCGTGTTAAATATTGATTTGAAAGGTATGCTCATTAGTCTTTTTACAAATTTAATGGAAGTTTACTGAAGCAAGCTAATCTGTGAATCGAGATAAATCATTATCTGATTCGTAAACTCTAAAAGAAAATGTGATGTTTACCCAGTTAATCTCACTTACAATATTTTAATGTTGAGTTCTACTTATGACATCTGCGATGCATTTGCCACTAATTTTAGTCAATCTTTCATTGATACTCCGGTTGATGTAGATGTTGAGTTTTTCAATTATTTGAAAAATTTCAAACAAGTCACGTTTAATAATGTTTTTTGTCCCTTCTGAAAGAAGACTATTCTTCTGGTCCTGACGGTATTCCTCCCATATTATTGAAGAAATGTAATACAGTTTTAGCTAAACCTCTTAGTAAAATTTTCCAACTATCTTTGCGACTTGGATAATTTCCTTGCGCCTGGAAGATTGCTTACATCACGCCTGTTTTTAAAAAGGGAGATAAGTCGCATATGGGTAATTATAGGCCAATTTCTAAGCTTTCTTGTATTCCTAAACTGTTTGAACAAATAGTATGTGACAGTTTATCCTTTTACTGCAAAAACATCATATGCAGTGAGCAACATGGCTTTATGCAAAGGAAATCAACTGTCACAAACCTTCTTGCGCATAAATGTTTGAACAGTTTAGAACATGGACTGGAAACTGACTTTGTATACACTGACTTTTCAAACGTTTTTGATCAACTGCTTTGTATATGGAACTTCCAGGTACTATCAAGAATGGTTTTCTGCTTGGTTTGACAGTAGCAAGCAGAGAACACACATTACAAACTTATGTAAAAAAACTGATGCTACTGTCAAAAAACTGTCAAACCAAGCAGAAAAACCATTCTTGATAGTACCTGGTAAATCCATATACAAAGATCAACTGTCTCATTCAGTTATCAAGTTGAAATTACAGTTATTAGGCTTCCTTCCCTCCTGGACTTGTTTCATGGATTTCTTCTTCCTTTGCGAACAGAACTTATCAAGTAAAATTCAGAGACAAGTTTTCGAAGACTTTTACTGCTAAATCTGGTGTACCACAGGGTAGTCATTTAGGACCTATTCTATTTATTTTATCAATAAATGATGCACCGTTATGTGTTCGTAGATATGAAGATCTTTAAGAAAAATACATCTAACAATGATCGCATTCTTCTGCAAAATGATATAAATAGGTTTTCTGTATGATGTAATAAGAACAGTTTAAATCTAAACCCGTCGAAATGTTAGACAATGACGTTCTCTAAGAAACGAGCAACTTCGACTTATGAGTATTATATATCTCAGCAAATTCTTTCTCGTGTTTTTAAAGTAAGGGACCTAGGGGTTTTATTTACACCGAATCTAGATTTTACTGAGCATATTAACAACATTGTTAATTAAGCTTATTCTATGCTGGGGTTCGTTAAGCGTTGGTCAAAAGAATTTTTTGATCCTAACGTCACCCTTTCTTTTTATAATTGCCTTGTTCGTCCCCACCTTGAATATGCTTCACAGATATGGAGTTCTTATTATGACGTTCATATTGACAGGTTAGAATCGGTGCAACGTAATTTTACTCGTTTCGCATTAAAAGGTATTCAATGGCATGATTCCCAAAATATTCCTTCTTATAATAATCGAGTATCACTTCTTCAATTGCAAACGCTGTCACAAAGAATAACCAACAATGATATAGTTTTCCTTCATCGACTTATAACAGGCGTCACAGATGCACCAGACCTTCTTAGTGCTATACTTTTTCACTATCGGGGAGGAGGTTATCACCTTCGTAGCACCGATCTAATTAAAGTCCCAAGACATAGGTCCAATTTCGGAATTCATGAGCCCTTGACAAGGAGGAGTAGGCTTTTGAATTATAATACAGATCTTATTTACTTTCATATTAATAAGAATAAATTAAAGATTATGCTAAAAACCAGTGTGGCACGCTCTTTAATGTATTCTGTTGTCTATTCATATATTTTTTTTTATTTGTTTAAAAAAAAAGAAAGTAACTGGCTCTTTTTTATTTTATTTCTTTTTTACGAAGATAGTGGAGTCAATGAAGCTAAAAAAAGGGGGGTTTCAGAAAGTCCTCAGAAACAGCTCGGATTTGGACATTTTTTTTCCAATTTTTTTGTTTTTTGTATTGTTTAAAATCAGGAACATTTCATTTGGGGGAAATAATTGCTAATATTGTTCAAACAAGTTTTATATTGTTTATAAAGGGTGATCCAAAAACGATGTTTTTGGTAATTGGAGTTGGAGTGTATAGGTTGAATTAAGGCAAGAAAAAAATCATATGGAAGAGAGGGTCTATTGTCCTCCGTTTAGCCAGGATGGGCGATCTTATAACAAAAACAAAATGCTATTTTTCAAAAAAAAAATTAAAAATCAACGGTTTTGTCCATAATGCCGTGTTACACCTTCTCGCAAAGCCAAATGTTTTATTTAAATGCGAAACGAAAGAAACATTTCTTGGTTTTTTTTTCGTCAGTCAATTCCATTTATGTTGTTTGAACAACGATAGCAACTAAGAGGTGCTATATGTATATCCCATGTGAATAATCCTCCAAATCAGTAGAAAGGATCAAACTCCCTTGTGATATTTTCCTGCCTCTCAAAAACTTTAAAAAAAACCACTGCATCATTACGCTGATTGGTTCCCTGTTGCTCCCAAACAAACATTTAAATCCAAAGTCGTCCACTTTCTATTTCACATCATTGTTTTGAGAATATAATTCCCTTAAGTCCTTCCACATCAAACAACTTTTCCCCTTTGTCTCTTAACAACTCTGCAATGCGAATATTATAGTTTTTGAGTGTATTCTGTATTGTCAAGTGCTTATCATCAACAAACTCCAGAGATTTGTTCTCTAATCATTTAAAAACAAGCATTTTCCTTCGTGTGTTTACGAAAACAAGAGAAAATCCCCTAAAAGGACTTTCAATTCTAAAAACAGAAATTTTACTATTTTTAGTTCATTTGACAGCATAATTATAAACCCCAGCCACTGCACTGTTCTATTTTTTGTTTCTTTGATGCATTTCTGTTGTTAACAGAACTAGGCTGTCGCTAGTCATTGACCTGAAACACGCGAGTAGAGTAGAAGACTTCCTGAGTGTGTTATGTCCCTTTTTTTAGGTCTTAAAAAAATGAATACCAAACCAGCACTTTTGCACTCCTTTTCCCACTAGACGTCCACGTCGTCGCAGTCTACGATTGATGCATTGAAATGTACACTGCGTCCCACTTGATTGTATCAACTTTCATCTATTGGAGTAGACATTTTTTTTAATTCCTGGACATGATTTCACAAGAGTCAATCCGCGATTTGGAGTGTATAGAGGTTAAATCATGCTCCAGATACAATGTTTATGTGCATGCGTGATAAATCTTTAAAGCACTCCGGTAAAATTAATTTCAACTTGAGGTGAGTTATTCACGAAGGCGGAATATCCTTGCTTGAGAAACAAAAAATAAATAAAGCCAACTAACACGCAAATGAACCTCCCGAAGTAAAAAGAGATTACAAATTTATTCCATACCAGTTTGCAGAAGTATTGTCACTCAAACCAGGTTAAACTGAATCAACGCAATGCAACCAGAGGGTTTTGAATGGATTATTCAGGCCTGTCCTTTTCCGATTCATACCCTCAAAACAGATCTCTTGATATATAAAATTATCAGCAGCGTCGGAGGAGGTTGTGCTGTTTAGCAAGATGCACATGATAACAACTGCACTGACAAGTAACTTGTGAGGTCTGAGGTGTGGTTGGTTTTAATGACCGACCAGCTTGTTGGTGCAGATTATTTGGTTTCTTCTTTTTTTTAGTTTATTGTGTAGGTCGACGCAATGGTCAGTTGTGTGGTCTTTATTATGTGCAGTTAAGCTGCCACACATGTTTCAAGCTTAGAGCAAATTCTTAAATTCCTAATATGTCTACAATATTTTGTCTTAAGTTCTAGTGGTGAAAAGAAGTTGATGGCGCAGCGGGTCAAGGTATTGCTTTTGGTTATGGGTCTTTAACCTTTAAATGGAACAAAACACTTTGCTGTGGGTTTTTGATTTGGAACAGGGTGAAATAACAAGTAAAATGAATTTTAATTTGAACTAGCCTAGCCGGTGCTAAAAAAGTGAAGTAATTAAATTCGTTACTTAACAGCTTCTGTGAGGGTACCTATAGACCTACCAAGTTTTGTTGCTTATGCCGAAACGATTGGGTTGGTTCTGGTTAACATTTTAAATAAACATTTTGGAAAGAAATGTTGATGACTGACACACATTACTACAAATTGTATGCCGTGTTCCATTTCACAAGACCTTCTTTTTCATTTAAACCGCAATATTTACGAAATGTGAGTCATTCGATTCCAATTTCATAAAATAAATTTGAAAGAATAACCAAAAATTGAAATACTAAAAAATACCGCCTTGCATCAAACATCTTCTTTGTGCAAATTTCTTTACCGTAATAAGTATCAACAAATTAGTAAGCGGTGGCACCGCTCGTCAAGCATAACATAACACCAGGCATTTGGCTTCGAGGCTACATGAGCAAAAAGAAAAACACAAAATTTCAATAACCTGAACATTTTTTGCCGCGGTTCCGTGACTTCGGTTGCGAAAGCCCCCTTCATTTGGGTTCAATTGTTTACTGGAAACTTTGTTGAATCAGGTCAATCTTGTGCTCTTCACCAAAGTAAACCATATTATTTGTACCTTCTTATACACTAGTTAAGCGTCGTGCGTGCGTCGGTCGTCTCCTGTTTGTTGGAGACGTATTGGGTGTCTTTTCCTTTTGTTATTTTTTAATTACCTTTTACTTAATAAGTTTTCAGCTCTGGGAACGTCAGTTGCCTCAAAACAAAAAATTAAATACATAAACCAATTAAGAATCGATAATTTTGCAAAAACTCTCTAGAACGACTGCAGTTCTGCACGCCCCGCATCCTTCAAAGAAGAGAGCCTATGAGCGTTGTCTTCCTTAACTCTTAGGTTTATCGGTCAGGCTGAAAATAAATTGCATATTTAAAAAAGCAGACTTGTAGGATAGGGAGAGGCTTGAGAAATCACAAGATATGACACTTTTTTTGTGCTGAAGACCTACCACTGTTGTTTGTTCGAGAAAAAAAAAGAATATGAATTGAATAGGTACTCTGTGCAGCTTGTTAAGTGAAGTTTTACATGCAAATCAAGGTGACCACAAATTTTTAATATGAAATATTTCATTGCCATGTTTAATAAGATCAAGTTATCAATGTAGTCAAAATATACATAACCTGAATTCTTTTCCGAAAAGATTTGACTGTCAACAAAAAATTTAGCCACCCTATTTTCTAACAAGGAAACAAGAAAAGTTTTATTTGTGAAGCACAACCAACCTATAGAATAAAATGTAAAAAGCCTACTCGAGCTCATTGCAAAGAAACAAGAGCAATATCCGGTATGACGTATCGAGAGAATGCATTCACTCTGTGGACAGGAGTCAGACTACAAGTGAATGTCCGAAGAGTATATTTTATTTCTTATTATAATCAAGTAGGAGGCTTTTTCGTTCTTAGTCACGCGTCCCATTCTCCTTCGTCAAATGACAAGCCTTACTCCTTTTTTAAAAGCTATGCATGAGCTGTGACGATATGAGTACCTAGTGCCTATGCCTGGAAAATTGCATTTGCAATATCATGCAGAGGTGGAAATTTGTCGCCTAGATGTCTGAATATAATGACTAATGAATACTTTCTTTGTCATGACTGCGTGGTATGGTATAGGTATTGGGAGTATAGATGAGTTAGAAGACCGAATAGAGTTGCTTAAAAAAGGTTTAAACGATGAAAGTTTTATTTTTGATTTTTCTTTCAGATCATCTTACGAATTTAAACGTCGTCTAAAACATATTTTAATAAATGAGAAGACTAAAGTTTTTGTGCAAACAAGTCAGAAATTTGATTTTTACTAGCTCACTGAACTCTCCAGACTTATGAAGTCTGTTTGGAACCACTTAGAGGTACAGGATCTCCCCCACGTAAAAACCAGTTTCAAGCTGGGAAGTAATTCCACCAAAAAATTGTGCAGTTATTTCCCACTCAAAGTGGGAATTTATTCGACTTTAAAAAATGGATCAAATCCCCGCTTTGAGTAAATTCCCTTGTAGAGCAGATTCCCGTGGAGTTATTTCCCTGCACCCTTTTCAGTGCATGTAGACTTTTGGGCTTTTTTTAAGTTCTGTTGAATTAATTTTTAACTGTCGTCATGAGCGCAGTTCTGAAGGAGAGTGTGGTGCAAATTCGTTGGAAGATCATGTTCGAAATTTTAAAATATGATAGTACGAAGTCAAATTACTCAAACTTCAAACCGTATAATGTGTATCTGTAGACGTAACCTTGAAAAAGGTACTTTTTGTATTCGCACTTCTCGGAAGTCGTTCTTGGCAGTCTTTTGGAAACATGGAAAAGCCTCCGGAGATTAAAAATGTTGGACTTCCTAAAAATATTTTGCCAACAAACTGGGCTTACTCATTGTGAACTAAACTTTGACCACGAAGCTTATTTTGTGGGATTTTCATTACGAGCGGAATTTTGTCATTTATTGTTCTTCGAACCATTCAGTTAACCATTATGTTATCAAAACCATTCATAAATCAATTCAAACCACATTCAAAATCATTCACAACCAAGCAAGTTTTCTAAGAAATCCAAACTCCACCAACACAACACGAACCAAAAGTCAAACAATACAAGTCTTGATTACTAATCATAATCAAATGCCAATAAACAGTTTGCCTCTATATCTGTATCTGCATATGTCTTTTTCAAGAACTGATTCAGGTACGTTATGCGTTGGAACTGTGCCAATTTCTATGGCCAATTCATCAATTTACAGACAACAAACACCACTCTATATAGCGGTGTAGCCCACTATAAAGGAATAAAATCTAAAAATAACAATTATGGATACTACAACGTTAACTGGTTCTGATTTCTGAGTTCTAATACTTTTGTTTTAATGAGAAATATATTAACAGTCCTAGATAGGTATACGACTTGTTTGCTGTAGTTACACATTCAAAAAGATGATTCATCGAAAAATCGAAAGCGAAATCTCAGAAATCATACAACAACATTTTGTCTTGTCTTGATGACAATATAATTTTTATGACGTGTTTCCTTCAAGCTGACTGTATGAATGAACTTCTGTATCTTTTGAAGCCATCGGGGAGTTCCAATAAAAACATGTGCAGAAATGAGTAGAATTTAAGTTAATATCTATACGCTTTCCAGCTCGGTAGGTTTTATTTTCATTCATAAAATGTCTTGAGAAATTCGTTTGTTCTTTACTTTGTATCTCTTTCTCTTTGCAGAATAAAACCAAGGATACTCATCATTTTAACATTAACATATTGGAACCCAAACATCTCATCATATCAACGAAATACAGTTCGAGAATTACCTTTAAGCGCACACCCAAACAGACACCTAGTTTTTAAGGTATGATTGTAGACAAAACTGAAAATGTCAGCGAACAAGCTTGGACAAAGCTACTAGATGATAAGGATAAAAACAGTGCTGTGATTGTTAAAAATACAAACGATACGGATAGTAGTTGTTGTAATCCCAAAGAGAGTCCATTGTCATTGTCAATGGACCCACCACATCCACATCAAACAAAAAGCAAAGAATCACTATTAGGAACATTCCATAGGCATTTAAGAATGTCACTTAAGGCGGTTAGTGAATCTCCGGGACCGATAACGAGGTGAGTGTTTCTTTTTTTATTTTTTTATTTAATTTAGCGAAGTGTCGAAACTAGAAAATTAGTAACTGACTGATTTAAAGAGCCAAGTTTTATTGATTTAACAGCAGTTGACTTGCAACACAAACACAGGCCCGTTAGGTGGTGTTGTTAAGTCTATTAAATTTGCAAACCAATATGAGCACAAACATTTGGGACCTTAATGATAATTATGTGCTCTTTCTGTGCTAATTATGTGTGAAGTTCGCGATTTACATTTATATATCTAATTTCGTATATTTCTACGGATGCAATGAAAATGTACACTCGGGCGTATACGTGTTTTTATAGATTTTTTATTTTAAACGCTTCTTTTTACTTATTGTTTCAAAACCCTACGTTTTTTGAATCAATTGTTATCTTGTTATTTTTAACAATCTTAAGAGAAGAGTTTTTGTTATTGACGACGATGAGAAAGCCGAGTTAATGACTCAAAGAACCGTCCGACTGACTCTTTGGTGGTCGTTTTGGAATCTTACTTACTTACTTATCCGGCTCACAATCCATGAAGGATCTCAGCCTGAGATACTGCAGCCTTCCATCGTGAACGGTCCCTCGCATGCACTCTCCGTCGCCGAAACCAAGCGCTCTGGCATCCGCAGACACTTGGTCCGTGTACCGTAGGTTCGGTCTTCCTTGTCGTCTCGAACCTGGGAGCGTTGTCGTCCATTCGCTCGATGTGGCCGAACCAATGTAGTCGTCTTTTCTTGGCCTTCTGGACTACATCCACATCTTGGTATAGTTCATACAGTTCTCGGTTGAACCTTCTTCTCCATTCGCCATCGTAACACAGGGGACCGAATATCCGTCGAAGAATTTTTCTTTCGAAAGTGTCCAGTATCAATTCCCCTTTTTTTACTTATCGTCAAGCACTTGTTTTGGAATCTAATAGTTTCATACTAGAATATCATATGAGGTCGTGGCAAGGAGGGCTGGATATGAATCCAACGCAAGGTTCTCAACAAAAAGGAAAATGAAGCGTTTAAAATAAAAAAAACCTAAAACACGTATACGCCCGAGTGTACATTTTCATTGCATTCGTAGTAATATACGAAATCTCTGTATACCTATACATAAATATAAATCGCGAAATTCACACATAATTAGGACATAAATAGCACATAATTACCGTTAATAATCGTTTGTGCTCATATTGGTTTGCCAACTTAATATACGTGGTATTGTGAGGTTGATTTTCAAAAACAACTTTCCAACAAAATATAAAAGTCACAGCTTTGTGTGGAAAATTTCTAAAAACAAGGACGAAAATATTATCATTGACATTAACATTGACAATGTCCATATTCTTTACAACATTGAAGGATATTATTCACAAAAGGTAGTTTAACCAGTGTTGCTAGTACACACATTAGGTGGAGTACTACAAGGAAGTGTTTAGGGACAACTGTTTTCTTGTCAAGATTGCAAGCAGAATTATGTATTATAATTGGAAAGAAACATCTGGTACAAAACCAAAAACAGAAACTAATGCAATAAGACAAATGAACTCTGAAATCTACACAAACATGAGATCCTAATGTTGGAAACGCGAAGCTAAAGTCCCACTCAAGACTTTGATTGGTTTGTTCTTGAAATCGAATATGATGAGTTGAATGTATTTTTTTCGAGTTGTAACTAACCTATTCGATTAGAAAATCTCACAAAATTTAAACTTTATTGTATTTAACTATACATATTAATTGTTAACGATTTTTTTTAATTGTCTTCAAAAATTTCGAATTCTCTTGTTTAGAAACATGTTTGTTTGTTTCTACAATAATTCAAACAAGCCCACTAAATTGTCTGAAATTCATAAATATTTATATTTCAAGGCGCATTAAAATCATCAATTAAAAATGTTAAAAAAAAGAAGCTATTTATACTGTCGTTTTGTTGCAATGATCTCACAAAACTCATCAAATACTCACGATTATGTTAGAAAAATAAACGCGAAATTTCTAAATCTCAAAAAGCAATAATTTTTTTGCTAACAATAAATCTTTTATTGCTGAGTTCATTGTAATGGAAATGCTGTTCTTATCTTTGATTTTAGACCAATGAAAATATTTAACGATTAAAAAAAACACCAAATAAACAAATAAGAGCGAAAATTGGTTCGATGAAAAATTAAGGCTGACATTGTTTTGTATCTGAAATGGCAAGAGATGTAGGTACATCTTGACTCAATTTAGGATTAATAAAATGAATTTAACGATCATTCCTTTTTATTTCTAAAGAAATTTATTTGCATTTTTATTTGGCAAAGGATAGAGGTTTACGGCACGCGCCATTATTTCTTAAGCTTTCGAAAAAAACGTGTTTTGACGTCCATGAAAGCAAAAATAGGTAATGTTCCAAAATGTTCAATTTGAAAAGCATAGAAAATCTAAGAACTCACCTCAAAACACTTATTTCCTGATTTTTAATCGATTCTTCATGTTATATGATTTGGCATCACCAGCCGTGCCTGTAAATTAATGAAAAAAAAGAAAACTTTATTAAAACTAACATCTTGAACAAATGTGCATCCATGTAAAGGAAATTAATTTTCAATGACGCAAACGCTTTTCAGACCAAACAAATTTTCTAAAATTAGACATGGTCCGAAAATTGGAAAACTATTTTTAGCTATACCTACAATTTATTTGCTTAAACTAGGTCAGGAAATTAAGTAACCTTTCGAGTGATTGATTTGTCTAATGTCTGTTTTCACATTTTTAAACTTTGATTAAAATAAAAAAAAGGCAAAAAGGAAAATATATTTACAAAATATTGAAGCTTTTTGCTCCTAAAGTAAACCTTTAGTGTCAAATTCTTCTATGAAGAGTAATGTTTAATTATTTTTATTAGATTGCCTTGTGAATCAATTAAATTCGGACTTTGACCTATACAAAAATGCACTTGGCAACTAACTAGACATTCGTTTTCCCTTTTGCTGTTCAGCCATTTCTTACAAACTCGTAAGAACAGAAAAGCTTTTCAACGATTGCATTAAGCCGCGTGCCGGTTGCGTTTTATCATGTTTATTTTATTTATTTTTTTCGGAGAGCTTTTAAGAAATCAAATGCAAAATTTTAACAATGTACATACCACAAATTCCTACGAATTAAACTCAAAATTGAGTTAAAAGTATGAATACATGATGTGGGAACGGTTAAAAGATAAAATTTATTATTTTAACGCAGAATAAATAAATATTTTGACAGATGGTGTCTACTGAAAAACCCGGTGAGGTCAATTTGTGCGTCAGAATTATTGTTGTAGAGAGTAGGTAGTTCATGAAAGCCTTTGAGCTTTAGACGCATATGAGCCGAAAAAAAATGTTACAGTTGACAAGTTTGTCACTTTTCTGCAGCGATAATATTGAGTAGAACAAATAATTTTAAATCCTGCAATTTTATTTTTTTTAAATGACGTAAATCATTAATCCCATCATTAACTACAACATTAAATATGTCATAATATTTGAAAAAAATTCAATGTTCTTTAGTACAGTCAACATGAAGCTTTGAAAAATGGAAAAAAATAAGGATAATGCTGCCAAAAGCTTCCTCAACGAACTGAGCTCAACAGCTATTTGGTTGGCGTTGGTAAAAGGTTTAAATCTGCATTAATGTGGCGTTAATGAACTTATTTTATTTCTTTGCCTTTAGTGACGTTCTGAAAATCATTTGCTACACAAAAATTGTTGGCTCATGTTAAATTAACAAAAAATAATTTCAACATATTTTTGCGCATTTTTGGTATAGGCATATTTGCAGATTTATTTTAAGACACAATTTTATTTCAACCAAATTAATTTTTAGTAACAACAGAATTGTATTTGGTATATATCAGTTGAGGTTTGTTTAATTATGATTCAATTGAGATTTACTGACATTCCGTTTTATACAAACAAACGAAATATCAAAACGACAGTGGCTGAGTTCCAGTTCTTAGGAACTGGTTTATCAAAACAAATATTTTTGCCCTACTTTCCATTAAGATTTTATTTTTTTTATTTTACAAATTTATTTTTCTACAACGTGTCACGCGAAAAATGACCTCCAGCGAGTTTACTGGTATAACCAGGTTATCAGCAAAAAACGTCATTATTTCATTAACAGAAAATTAAATCTTTTTAAACGCGTTTACCCTATTTTTCACTAGCATTGCTTCTTCCGACGCGACTATCATGTCCCGCACCCCTTTAGACACTTCATAAACGACAGCTATGAAGCAAAGAATAGCGAAAATCACAGCTACCTACAGCGAGATTATTTTATAATATTAACTCCTCCGACAACAAAAAAATATTACAGTGAGACAAGTGTGCTTTAAAATAAGACAAAAATGGTTTCTTGGTGGTATTGGTATGGAGAAAAAACTTTAAGCGAATACACATTATTTTCTAAAATTTAAAAACGGTTTAAATAGCAAAGAAACAATTTAAGAAACGCTAGCATAGACGCCCATTTTTCACTTAAATCGAATGTACAAAATTATTATTATTCGAGTAGAAAATGAGGTAACATAATGTTAGAAAACAATCCAATTCCATTAGATGCTATGTTCGATCAACAATGCCCCACAATTTTCCATTCGATCTCAATCTGGTCTTACACAGCCGCCAACGACACACATCACAAAAATGGTATCTTTTATTCTTTATTCACTGAAAAGAGCTATCGTATTATGAGAATTGAATTCCAGAGACTAACTTAATGGTTTCGATAGCTCGCGTGCTTTTCTATAGTATAAAACTAAGTATATTAGCTAAGTATAATTAGCTGATTTTCAAGCGGGGCGGGTGGTGACGATGCTGGCTTTCTCATTCTGTCAGAGTAATTTAATTACAAACAATTTTCATATTAAGCCTAGTGTGACATTCATAAAAATAAAACTTATAAAATTTAATAACAATTTTTGTTACAACATTATTTGTTCTTTTCGCTGTGGCAAATTGACGAATTCACATATTGTTATGTACCTACTTTTGTGTTTTGATCTTAAATAATTTTGTGTAGGGTTTTATAAGAGGTGTTATTTTGATATTCAAAGAAAAATGGCATTTTTTGAGATAAATGATCGGATGTTTATTTCATTAAAAAGAGGAAGGTATGCCGTTAATAATGGAACACAACATCAGCCAAATGGCCGCCACGACCACGCTTACAGGACCATATCCTTTTCATGAAATTTTCCATAACCAAATCGCAAAGTGGCTGCCCTATATCCTCGATAGCCTCACGAATTCCATCTTTGAGGTCTTGAATCGATATTCTCAGTTGTTCTTGAGCGACGTGCACGGGTTTTATTCTTCACATCACTAACTTGTCCCAACAGCTCAAATTTGTCCACCAATTTCTGTATTGCGGTCCGACAAGGTGCTTCACGACCGACGACCCAAAAATGTTTTACGAACCGTCCTGCCAAATTTTCACCATTTTTATAATGAATTTTAATAATTTCAATGCGTTGTTGAAGCGTGTATCGTTCCATTTTTATTAATGGCGTAGTTTCTACTTGTCAAATGTCAAAAAATGACAGCTTCAAAAGTGACAGCTACCGAAATAGAGGGCTATTCAAAATAACCTCTTATTGGAAAACCCTATATTAGGTAAATATTGAACATGGAATTCAAAGTACTTCGCAGATGAATGTGGCGAACTACAGACACATAGCAGCACTGGTGACTGAGACCATCTGCTGGGACAGAACAAGACATTAATACAGCAGAGAGAGATAGATACATAGAAGGAAAACAGAAACCTACGTGGCTCAGAGGATGAGACATAGATGTTACATTGTCTCATGTTATCGCACAGGTGGCCTCAGATAAGCTGACGATTTTCGTAGAAAAAGAATGCTGCTGAAGCTGGGGCTTGAACCCGCAGCATTTGGCTTAGCAGTCAACTACTCATTCCTCTGAACCATGGCCACCTGCAAAGGTAAATATTTATTCATAACTTCATATCAGATGCAGTTGTGAATTTTAAGTTAGAGTTAAACTGGGAAGGCTTAAGGGTGTGGGGCTGAGTACTACCAGCACATTGGGCCCTAATTTTCTTATTGCTCTCGATACCTCCCTGAATGCAAAGAAGCAAACATTCCAGAATTAAGACCTCTTAATTCAATTTGCAAGGTATAAATGCCAAATTATAACCTTTGACTGCGGAAATTGGCGTATAATAGGAACAAGTATCACTACCGCACTCTTCAAGTATAATGGCAAATAAAAAATAATTTTCTTCAATCACATTAAATGCTTTCAATAGGATACACAAAACTTATACGTATCCGTCCAGGGGTACAGTATTTCTATGACAAGTTGTGTTTTTGCTGGCACACACAAGTGAATTCCTCGTCAAGATGTCAGGTTGTCGTCGTTGACAGATTGTTTGTTTGAATTAATTCCCGACATTGCCATAGCATCAAATGACTCTATGAGCTTATATTTTTCTACTGCAAAACATAAACCGGTTCGAATGTCTCTATGGAAATATTTGTAAACATCAAAGTGTCAGGTTTTTTATTTTATTTTTTTGGAAAAGGTTTATGAATGAAACGTCTTTTTGTCAAACATGTTCAAGGACTTTAAAGCCTTTTCAAGTTGAATAGATTACAAAATCGAAAAAAGAGGTGTATTCATAAATTTCGATATCCCACTGCGACAATGTCTACAACAAGTTTTATGAGCAATAATAAACATAGGTAATGAATGGGGTCCTAATTCATTTATCTTACGACTCACGACGCACGTCGCGTCGTCTCGCAACGTTTCAAGTAAATCTTTTGATTTGAATTGAAGGAAAATAGTTAAACAAGGGGACCAACAACAGGCGAAGAAGGGGACAACCAACTGCGAAACAACTTACATTGGCGATGGAAAATTTTTACTGCGTCGCGATGTGAAAGAATGTTTTTGTTGCTATACCTACCTATAGTACTTAAACGATAGGAAACATATCACAAATGTCGTTTTTCATTGGTGTTTTTTTGACGTTTCTTCTTCTACCTCCAATGGAACGGGTTATGATGTATGTGTCATTCTTCGGACGATTCTGTTTTCAAAACAGGAGTTCCTGATCTTTTCAGAAGCATTCCGTCTGTCAATGTCAGTCCAATGGAATGGTTTTAGAAGACTTCGGGTCTCTTCCGAATGCTTATGGACTACCAATGGAAAACGACAGTAAATATTTTAGTGTTCATAGAGTGAGGTGTTGTCTATTGTATGAAAAAGACATGTATTCCGGAAGCAGTAATTTTAAATTGATATTTTTGTGATCGGCTTTGGATGCAAATATTTAAATGGTTTTCATGTTATGTCGGTTTCCATTCCATTCCAATTATACAATTACAGATATGTACCTATTCTTCAGAGCACAACGACAAATCTTATTTATTTTCATTATTATTGCTTATAATATTCAATATTATTTACAATAATTATAACAGAACAAAAACGAACTCTCTTCTATTTTCTTTTTCAACACATAATTATTCCATTTGCAAAAACTGATAAGTTTTAAGTATGCGTTAAAATCAGTGTGAAAATCAATCAAAAACGAATCAATTCGTTGGGAAAAATATCAATACTTTTCCAATTGGAAAACGGTTAAGAAAAAAATATTGCCGGCCCGTCGCGTATTAGTATTGGTTTATTTCATTCAGATCCTTTTTTTACTTCCATTAAACTGTAATTAAATTTAAATTAATATTCGGGAGCGGGTCATAATTCTGGTTTTCAAAATTCTGCTTTTTGATCGAAAATTCAGATTTTCAAAATTCTGCTTTGTTTTGCATTCCGGTCACCAAAATTCTGTTTTTCTAAATTCTGCTTTTCAAAATTCTTGCTGTTTTAAATAAAAACATACTGTTTTTTTTTTTTAAATTCATAAACACAAACAAATTTCGGGTTGGGACCAAAATTCTGCCGGGGTCAAAATTCAATTATCAATTTAGTCCCTATTCGTCCCTTGCACTTGCTAATTCGATTAGCACAATTATAAGTTTTAAATTTGTGCAACTTTTCAAGATAAAACATATACCTAGTCATCAACACAAAGTTTATCTTTTATCCTTATTGGATTCTAAAGAGGATTTAAACTGCCCCTGTCTGTAGGGTAATGTACACATTTGGTACTTTCTGTCATGATAAAAGGTATGGGCCAAAATCCTGTTTAGAAAATACTGTAAGTCAAAATCCTGTATTTAAAAATACAGTATTTACAGAATCCTGTGTGATCAAAATACTGTAAACAAAAATTCTGTAATTCAAAATACAGTGTAAGAAAGTTAGCACTTTCCTACACTATCAAACAAATTTCTTACATAAAAACAGAATACATACATAAAAACATTATTGATTTCATTCATTAATTCAGCTGTTGGAAAGAATAGGATCGCATTTTTAAAATAAACGTCACTGCTCTCCGAAGAAAAATCTCCGTTCCTTTTTAAAAAGTTTAACTTCGAAAAAGTAACAAACGAAAAACTCGATTTATCACAAAATAATCATTTAAATTTTTTTCTTTTTATCGCAGTTTTAATAATTATTTGTTTAAATTTTAAGTTCGTGCAATTCAATCGTCTACTAGATTTCTCTTTTACCTTGAACTTAAATTTTCAAAATAAGTGTCCAGTTGAAACTGGACGGTTATAGAAAAAAGGAGTCAACCACTAACCACTGCTCTGTAGAATTCATGACACTTGAAAAAATAAACATACATATGTACGTAACAAGAAAATAATAATGAAGAAAAAAAAATGTTTTCTCTCAAGGTTAATACACAAGTGGCGACAATATGTCATTAGAGATCCAAACAAATTGTCACTAATTGTCAATTGATGAGCTGAATGAACAAATAATGAAAAAACTAGTTATTTAGTTAATTAGAAAAAAAGACTTTGTAAGGTAATACATAACAACAATAAATTGAAGCAACTTAAAACCACCTGATATAATATTTTTTGAAATAAATACGCCCAAATTGAAATCTTGGTGTGAATGACGAAATGGAAATTAGTGGGCTCGATTTTTAATCCAATATTGTTAAGAGAAAGAGTTTCTTCAACGTTCTGAGGGAATGAAAACTTTTCGGGTTGGTTTTTCTTAGCACCACATACAGTGTTCCACAAAAGTCAAGGTATAGGGTACAAGGTACTAATAGGTGGGGAGTGTTGTAAATTAGCCATATACGCACTTTTAAGCTGTATGTTTGGGTTTGTTTTCTCGCACTTTTCTTTGAAAATATTAAGGTAAATATGTTTTTCCGTGGTATTTTCTATTAAGACAAGATTTCCAGATGCAGCCATACTGCCGCGTACCATCGTTTTTAATTATTGTCTTATCGTATTTTTACTTTTACTTTACTTTAACACGACCATCTGAGGCAAATACACTGTACTTCGATTCGTCTGAAAAAAATTACCTAGCGCCAGAAGTCAGGAGTCTCATTTACGCACTGTTTCGCGAACCCAATCTCCATTTTTTATTAACCTCAATGATTAACAGCCTACTTCTAGGTAAACGAGACTTGAATCCAGCTCCAACAATGGCATAGCGCATAGTTTCAAGATGAACCAGGTTTTCATTGTACTTTTCAATCTCTCCACTTATCTTGCTCACTAGTGCTTGTTTTTTTTATTTTATCCCGAGAAGTAAACTTTGATGGACAAGGCGGCTTGTTTTCGACTTTTGTTCTTTTTTTAAAGTGCAACGATATCAAGAAATAATTCATCATATTTTGGAGTAAATTTCGTTCTAATTTTCATGAAAATCAATGATCAAGCACCTTTCTTCCACAGCAAACCTCTTTCCACGCATTTTCATGACTTTTTTCAACATTAAATACACAAAAAATTTAAAAGACCTAGCTCAAATCATTGCTGCTTAAATAACAAGACTTAGGTCATGTGCGAATCCTGTTAAAAAGTGGTTAAAACTTGACGTGTGGTTAAACTTTGTCACTTCGCATTGAATTAAATGTGTTAAAATTAGACTAGCTGCGGTGCAGGCTAAAATATGACAGTAGTGTAGTAGTAGACAACTATATAATGTGAAAAATGCTATCGTAAGGCAATGCTGTCACTTTCTTAAGAAGGCAAGACGTTCCTACCCGGTTTTATTTTAACATAAATCATTATCACACCAAAATGAATCATTATACCAAAATGTGCTAAAAGGCGCCTTTTAGTTAAAGAGATTAAAATCGTTTCTCGAAGTTTATATTATGCACTTTGACGAAAAAAAACCACCCAAAATTTATCAATTTTTTGACCAATAATCACAAAATTTCACATTTCAAGCCAAAATAATCCAACCAATTAATAATGATTATTACGTCAATCAAAAAACTATTCTACAGCTTTAAAAAATAAAATCGAAATGACGCGAAGTCTGATAATAATAAAAAAAAGATAAAATTTCACAACAAATTTCAATAGAAGGGTTGGTCATCATAACAAACCTACTTACGCATAACACTTTTATAAATAAACTGCAGCACTTCGGAACAATATAGCTAATAATAATAATAATTAGTAAACAAAACCGAATTGATAGAGTTGCGAAAAAAAGTGATTTCATATTTTCCAAGGTAAAAAAGCAGTCGCGGAATAGGTCATAAAGGGCTCATTAAACGCCATACAATTCATCAAAATAAAATTCATACATTTGTTCGAAGGACTTTTCTAACATCATGAGGATCCCAGTAAAGTGTTTTTCATAGAAATGAGCAATGCCCTTCAAGATGAGTATTAATAAATATTAGTGATTTTATGTGAGTGACGGCATTTGAAACTATAAACATAAAAGTTCCAAAACCATAAAACTCAATGACATTTAGTTCAGTCTTCGAGGCTACAGAGTAGACTAAACAATCATTCAAAACTAAAAGCGACACTTAACATTAATCAGAAGTGGGATAAACTTGCCCAAAATATTGTTCTCCTCATTTCCATCATCACAAATGCTCAGACAGTTGACGGGGGCATACTCGTTGTTGCCAGTCGCAACCACGCAACATATAAAATTTATAATAATTGTTCATTGCCTATCGCGAAACGGGTCAGTGACTTCATCGCTTTACGTCGGTATCGCGGACCACCGCGCCGCGCCGGTAAGATTGCCAAAAACCAATCAATTCGTATCCCTGACACCTCCTTCTACAGAATATAAGTGCAAGATAAAAAGAATAACAACATACGAAAATGATGACAAAAGTATGACACACTCAAACAGCAAAACAAAAAAAGTAGATAAAAAACACATTTACACTAAGCGACGCGTGTTAATGAATTCTATTCACAGTTGTTAGCTAATTTTTTGTACATTTAATTCGGAAAAAAAATTTTGTTTTGGTTTATTTTTGTTGATGTATCGAATACATAAAAAAAAAACATCGAATGTACCTATACTTTGTTAGTCAATCAAACAAAACCAGCCAACCGTTCGCAGTGAGTGTTAGAGCGGTTAGCGACGCTATCACGAGCTTTAGATATGAATTTTCGTGGCGTTGATAATAGAATTCTGCAAGCGTTCGTTTCGGGAATTTCGAAACGATAAATTTCATATCAGTCAGAAATTCAATTCATAGCCAATTGGGCACCTTTCTGGTTGTGTCGGTATTTTGTCGTCGTCGTTTTTGTCGCAAAAAGGTTTAACACGAAACAAACAAAAAAGTGTCTCTCTCGATGAATTTTTCGAAAGCTTACAATTTTTAAAAATAGTTCTGACTAAAATAATTTACCTATGCGCAAAACCCACAAAACTAGAAACCTCTTCAACCAAAGCAATGTCGCCTTAGCTCATTCTGTTCGCTCAATCTTTTTTGTAAAAAGTTTATAAATATAAAAAAAACTGAAAATTCTCATTAAATTGAATCTCTCGTCCAAAAACACAAAATATGCAGCATCAGTATTCGAACTTAATTAAAAGTCATATTCGTTGTTCTCGTCGTCGACGGACGTTTTCTTAACTTTTTAACATAGAAAAGGAACTCTTCTTTTTGAGTGATTTTCAAAAAAAAAGAAGGTGTTAACCCTCTGGCCGGTTTTTCTTTGCAATTCGACGGGCGATAAGATTAAAATTATTTGTTTATTTCTTTCTTCTGCTCAGAAACAAAATAATCTTTATATTTCTTGTAAGAAATATAAAAAGAAAAAAATATGAATCGTTGGAACGCACCAAGAAATTGCCATTTGGTATCGAAAGTGTTGCATAAGACGGTGGTTATTCTTAGAATGTATTCACGTTAAGACAACGAGTGCATCTTAAAAAAAGGAAGCTAAAAAAGAGAAAACAAACAGTGTATTGTGTGTCCTTAATTTTAATCTTTTTTTTTATACAACAACAAAAAATTGTGATTAAGTTCTAATTATATTTAATTTTAATATTTAAAAAAATAAATTGTGATAAAAATGCCGGAAATTAAACGAGCTCTCAGTCAATTGTCGATGATTGTTTTCCGGGCGACACACTCAAGTGAACAATCATGGCGCGAAGAGTGTTTGAAGTAAGTTTTTGTTTTGATATTAAATTTAAAAAAAAAAAAAAAAAATATTGTTATGAATATATTGCTTCTTCTCCTAAAAAAACTACGCGAGTTCATAAATTTTTTTCAAAACATGGTGAAACTGTGAGGCTTATGTTTTTTTCAGAAGGAACTCCCTTCGAGAAGATAAGTTTTTGTTTTTTTATGTGTCAGAAACGCTAGGTTTCGAAAAATTCAAAAATACCTTGTACCCTTACTTTTTATTCATGAAGCATTTTTGAATTTCAAGGGTTTAGTTTTAAAATTTGTTTTCTGAAAATGTCCAAAAATTATAACTAGGTACCTATGTACTATAAGAAAAATCATTATTAATCGCTGAGAGTCTTTTGTTTGTATTCATCTCTCAGAATACAGACAAAACAGCTTTGTAGGTCGGAAACCCTATTTTCGAAAGAGAATTTCATTAAATGGACATGAAGCCATCATCAAACTATGCAATCGATGTTTTACACAAATATAAGCCAGAAACCCTACTTTTGAAAGAAATTCAACGTTGATTGATTTTTTTATTATTTTTTGTGTATGCTTTTAAAATATCCACCACATTGTTCGAAAGTCAAGGTCCAAAGAATGTATATTCGATGGCGGAACGCTTTTATTTCTCCCTGAATTCGCATCTCATATCTATACACATCTGTGCTGCTTAAGAGAACCGATCTATTTTTCAAAATAAATTTTATTTTTTGTTTACGTTTTTTTGCTGATGTTTTTTTTTTTATTTCTCAAATATACCTAAAAAAACGGACAAGAGAGCAAAACGTGCTTGCCGCCTCAGTTGAGGTTGTTTTCAAGAAAGATAAAAAGGTAAAAACATGGAATTTTTTTCAATGGACTTGCTCTTGAGATGGACTTTTGATGGATATTGAGTTTTTTGTGATTAATATTTGATTTTGTCTGGCGGTGTTATTTTTTAATTTTTTTGTGTAAAAACAATATCATGATTGATTTAATCTTTAAGTGGTTGGAAATTAATCGCATTATGTACCTACTCTTTTGGTTTTTAAACATTTTTTCTTGAGTTTTTTGATGAGTATTTGGTTATAAAATAGATAAGTTTTTGGGGATGTTTTATGTGTCGTTTTTTTTTCTCAAGGTTAATGGCGATCACCTTTAGTTTGTTCAATTTTATAGCAACATCAAAGCTATTTTAGTGGTTAGTCATGCATTTGTTTCGGTTTTTTCTGTTTTTTCTTTTTGTCGTTTATAGCAAAAAATTGCCATTTTTTTATTTTCAGACGAACATAATGTAGTTTTATCTATATCTTGTCAATTCAGAGAATTTGGAGCTTATCATCGCCGTCATATCATGAGTAATTTATCTCTGATTTATTAATCATATGCCGGACACTTCAATTTTTGAGTCCTTTTTGCACTGATAAATAAAAGGCCGTTGACGTTAAATTTTTATAAATAACAAAATATTTTTTCATAGAATTCTAATTTGTTATTATTCTTCAAAAACACAAGAAATTATGATCCGAAAATGGAAAGAAGCCAATTGCGAATATTAAAGACTGCAACATCTGCTCTTTTTTATGATCTTTGATTTCAAAGGTTGCAACAAACGAGGTGTGAACCTGTAGTCGGTTGACATCAAAGATTATGAGAATCTAATTAAAATTAATTGAAGTCAGGTTTAAGATGAGAGAAATATTAGTTATTTTTAGAAGCAATTTGTTAAAGATTATGTAAGGTGGTGACTCTAGAGACGAATTCATGAAATTAAATCGATAAAAGGAGATCGGTCATCAATTTATTTTGTGCTATCGTCGAACTGTACCTGCGTTTTTATTCAGTTCGGTCATTTTCTCATGTTTCTGGCCGGCAAACTTTACACTGCATGAAAGTTTCATGGCTTTTAAAGTATATGAAGCACTTGATAGTCGCTTATGTTTGACTGGCCAAAAGATGATTATTTAAACATTGCTGAACTCGTATTCTACATAATTATGATTAAACAAACAACTAGGCTAGTATACCAAAATAATATATTCCAAGCTGCTTCTACAACACTGACGTTTAGTCCTTGCAAAGTAGAGATTATGCATTGTTTTTTCTTCATTCACTTCAAGTCTAATAAGTTTTACTCGTTCTTCAATCGTTGTCAAAGCCTCATGCACTGCTTCCTTAAGAACGTCCGATGATTTCCATTTTGTCGTTTACGATTTAGTCGATGACTAGCGACACAAATAAAATTTACAACACAACACAAATATGTGTGTGAATTATATTTTTCTAGAAGAATTTTTCCAAATTGTAAATTTATTTGTGTCGCATCTGCCCTGCGAAGAGTGGGTCGAGTTATATAGAAAGTGTTGCTTTGCAATATCGAGTAAATATTTCTCTAAGCTCAAGTGCGGAAATGCCAACCTCTGCGCGGTGCAGGGTGGAAACTAGATGACGATCTAGGGTCTAGGCGAATGGTTTTACGCTAAAGTCATGCAGTCTTCCAGAATTGTTCTACCCGTCTGGCAACTGGCAAGAGGCTGCATGACAAGGACGCCATCGAATCCTTCTTAATCCATGATAAGAACGAAAGTTGGGAAAACTCCTATTGAAAAAGTGTAACGTAAGAGTACATATAATCAATAGAAAGACTAACAGGTCTATTGAATAAACTGGTACTCTGGGGTAATTGCAAGCCCCATTCATAAATCCATAAGGACCTATGGATGGCAATTACAGTCGCGGTAGGCCCCCTTGTGGGAGTTTCAGAGTGGCTGTGGTTGTCGGGAAATCCGTTCTCGGTAATTGACACTGATTATTCTAAGTTCCAATTATATAGATAGAAAAACATTTACCATTATGGTTTCTTCATGGAAGAAATAAAATGGTACTTAAAAACACAAAAGAAATTAATTATATTGAAAGCGATAAAGAATAACATACGCAAAAGTTTGATATCGATGAGTTTCAAATAGTGTGATTAAGGGAGAGTTGTTGCACTAATTTTTCTTTATTGCCGAAATGGCCAAATGTAGTTTTATTTTAAACTATTAAGATTAACCACGAATCGAAAATAATAATAAAAGTAAACTTCAATGTTGATTCGTTGAATGAAAAAATTTGCAAATGACAATCAGACAATAGGAACCACGTTATGAAATGTCAAACCAACAGCTGTTTGACCCTTGGCAAGGAAAAAGGGACAGTGCACAATGGCAATAAGAAGAGTATTGCCACCACGGCTTAGCTCAACAAGGGGGTGGGTCACAATTATTAATTGACAAAAATTAATTTAATTAAAGATGATTTTATATCAAACCAATGTATGATTTTATATCAAATTGATATAAAATTTTATAAGTGTTGCCACACCGTGGCTAATAAGGGCGCCAGCAATTTTTTCCTGAAAACAAAAAAAAGGAAATTGCAAACCTTCTGGAATTATTAGTAACGATGGAAACTAAAGAAAAGAATGAACCAACACGAGTTAAGAAATAAAAAAAGATGGCGGATATTTTTTTTTGATATTAAAGTTTCTTTTTATTGTTAAGGCCGGGGAAACCTTGCAAATGTAGGGGAAAAACCTCGGATCTTTTCAATTAAAAGAACAATAATTTAAACACAATGATCGAAAAATTTAACAAGACCAAGATGGACCGTTAAGGTCTGATTCAAGAAATAAAAAAAGTAATGCTAAAATGCGAACGAACCAAAAATTCAATAATTTGTCAAAAATTGTTCAAATTAAATACAACCTTTTTAATTTTATAGTTACCACACTCCTCGTCTTCAAAGTCAAACCTCCAAGATTTTTTGTAAAAATTGCCCTCGTGTTCTCGAATTTCCAAAAGAAAAAAAATAAAATGGCTGTCCAAAATGTTCCAAAAATTTCTAGTTTCCAAAATGTTTTAACCTTCAGATTTGAATGTATTCTTCTCCTTTTCAAAGCTCAAACAAGAGTGACGTTTAGGCCCACATATGTCCTAAATCGCCTACTCTTCTTTTTTCAATTCGCCGCGCTTTCAGCTTTTTGGAGTGGCGGATCTTAATCACCTCATCAACGGCCAGTCCTAATTGGCCTTGTTGAGAGCCACTTGTGATAAGATGCTCGCGGTCCTGCTTACTCGCAACTCATTTCGCCGCGCTTTCAGCCTATCTGGAGTGGCGGATCTTCATCACGTCATCAACGGCCAGTCATATTTGGCTTGGTTGAGAGCAACTTGTGAGAAGATACTCGCGGTCCTGCTTACTCGCCGCAGTTTCTCTCAAATTATCGAGAGTCATCCCGAAACTCGCCGACTTTGGGACGATTAGTTTGGGGATGATTCACAATTAACACAATTTGTTCTGAACGAAACCTAAGGTTAAAACAAAATGACTTGAATTGAATCTAACTAACAATCAAAGAAAATTCGAGAAGACGAAAGAAACTATTCCGATTAACCCGTACGGGGCTTAAATTGAAAATGTTAAGACGAATCGCATTATTCATAATATAGAGAGGAAATCCATAATAACGTTGGAAATCAACGCTTAAGGATCCATCTGGTCTTTAAAAAAAATATACTTAATGAAATTTTACTTAAAGATATACAAAAATTCTATAAAAAAAATATAAATATGACATTTTAAAACAAATACTGAAACATATTCCGAAAATAATATTATACATTAGGTTTTTGATTAAAAGAAAATCGTTGGGCATGAGCCTTTTATTTTCCAAAACGTTGTCTCGTGTAAACGCCGACGCTGTAAGACCGTCCGTCTTATCTTTTCCAAACAATCTTCTATTGTGACCTGAAACGAAACTTGTTTTTCTCTTCACGAAAATGATAGAGAGAACCATGGTCAGAAGGACTATGGCCGTCCCGCTCTCTCTCATTATCGTGTACAAAGTGACATTTGTCAAAACAATTATTAGACAAACAGAAAAAAGAAAAAGTGGATGCAAAATGCATCAAGTGTCTTAAAAAAATTAAAGTGAAGTTCAAAGAACTTTTGCAGGAACTTATAACGCTACAAATCTCACCCTGTTTGTTCATAATACAAACTATTTACTCAAAAAGTTCTCTCGTTTAACAATTACGAGATAGAAAGATTACTTAAAAGGGACTTCCAATATTTACTCATTTTCTGATAATGACGTAAACGGCTTCAGATCTTTTATGTGCCAAGTGCCACGATCTTTGGCCTTGTCATCTTCAAGAACGTAAGTCCAGGGAGATAATCTTTTTGCAATTTTAAAAGGGCCCACAAACTTTGGCGCCAATTTAGCCGCGTAGTAATTTGCAGCATCGGACAAAACAAAATTTCTTCGCCATACAAGGTCATTAGGGAGATATTGAGTATCTCTCCTCCTGAGATTGTATGTTTCGGCGGATTTCTTAGCAGCTATTTTTAATTTTGCAGCTATATCTGTCCTCAACTTCCCAAACCGTTCTTCTATAGTTCCTCTTTCGACCGTCCTATTCCCTTCGATAATCTCGCTACTAATTCCTTCATAATTCCCACTCGTTGACATATTCTTCCCAAAGTTAGCATAGTAAGGACTAACACCTAAAACTTCGTGTTCAGAAGTGCGTATGGCACAAGCTACCTTAGCTAATTGAGAATCCCAAACTCGGTGATTCTCTGAAACATAAGCTCTTAAAGTTGTCTTGATAATTTGGTTAATCCTCTCCGCGGGATTAGCCTGAGGATGGTAGTGTGGAGTGAATCTAATCTTTGAAGAATATGCTTCGCAAAGTGCCTTTAATTCTCGACCTTTAAACTGGGGACCGTTGTCGCAGATGACAATCTTTGGAACTCCAAACAAAAGAAAAACATTATCCTCTAACTCCTTGCAAACTGCCTTTGCAGTTGCAGATCTCAACGCAAACAACAACGGAAATTTGGTTAAATAGTCAACTACTGTTAAAATATAAACGAAGCCCCTATTAGACTTCGGTAATGGCCCTACCAAATCCACACTTATCATCTCCCACGGAGACGAAACCCCTACTCTCTCTGTCATAAGACCGGCTGGTTTATCATTGATAGGTTTCACTTGTTGGCAAACTAAACATTTCCTAACATATTTGGCTACATCATTCCTCATCTTTGGCCAGTAATACTTGGCCCCTACTCTTGCAAATGTTTTTCTAACTCCCATATGACCCGCTAATGAACTATCGTGACATTCTTTCAAAATGGCTAACCTATCTTGTTTCCCTACTACTAATTTCCATTCTTCGTTACTCTCGTGAACAATTATATGATTCGACTTCACGAATTTATATAGTCGTCCATTCTCCACTCTCCATGTTGGATATCCTAAAGGGTTTGCTTCTACACTAGAAATCATTTTCCGAACCCAAGGGTCTAAATCCTCTTCCGAAATCCCCGCCACTACAGGAACTCCCCGAGATAACATATCTGGTACGACATGTTCTTTTCCCTTACGATGTATGATTTCAAAGTCGAATTGCTGCAGCCTCACTGCCCAGCGTGCCAATCTACCCTGAGGATCCTTTAGGTTACTCAACCAAACTAAAGAGTAGTGATCCGTTATGACCGTAAACCGAACACCTTCGATATATGGCCTTAACTTTTCAAATTTCGAATAATTACGTTCTGACCTATTCAATGACCTACTTAAGTAACAAATAACCTTTTCCCCATCTTCAAAAGTTTGTGAAAGCACCGCACCAATTCCGTAATCGGACGCATCAGTTTGAATTACGAACGGAAGATTAAAATCAGGACAAGTTAATATTGGTGCCGTTACGAGGCACTCTTTAGCTTTCCTAAAGCTTTCACTACATTCGGGTGTCCAAACAAATTTCTTAGACTTCCTAAGCAAATCTGTTAATGGCCTAACTAAACTGGAGAAATTTGGTACGAACCGTCTGTACCAGGAAATAGTCCCTACAAAACTCCTAACCTCTTTAACGTTTTTGGGTATCGGTATGTTAACCATACTTTCAACCTTCTCTGGATCCACATGTAATCCATTCCTATCCACTACATATCCTAAGAATTTTAAAGACGGCCTACAAAAGTGACATTTCTCTCTTCCTACTTTAAGTCCTGCATGTTGTAAACGGTTTAAAACTTCCCTAAGTATTTCCAAATGTTTTTCGAAAGAGTCCGAAATGATGATTATATCATCCAAATAAACAAAGACATAAGGTTCAAGCTCGGGACCCAAGACGCTGTCAATAAACCTCTGCCATGTAGCAGGAGCATTGTGCAGGCCGAAAGGCATCCGTTTGAACTGGAATAAGCCTCTACCAGGTACCGTGAAGGCTGTGTACTTCTTAGAATCTTCCGCCATTGGGATCTGCCAATAAGCAGACTTGACATCCAATGAAGTCAAACACTTAGCGTTTCTCAATTTATCCAAAATCGCAGAAATTATTGGGAGGGGATAAGCATCCCTTTCTGTCACTTGATTAAGCTTCCTAAAATCTACACAAAACCTAAAAGTATCATCCTTCTTCCTAATCAAAACTATCGGAGAGGCCCAAGGGCTATTTGATTTCTCAATCACGTCCTCATCTAACATTTCTTTAAGAGATTTGTCAATGTGGGCCTGCATCGCAGGCGAAACAGGATAATACCTCTGCTTAATAGGATCTGATGATGTCCTAATGACATGTTCAACTCTGTTGGTAACTCCTAATCCCTCTGGCATGTTTCTGAACAAATCTTCAATTAGTGTGCGTAACCTACTCTTCTGCTCCTCATTCAAATCCGACTCTTCCAAAATAGATGTCGTTCCAATCGAAGCCACTGCTTCCTGTGTCGAGAAGCTCCACATACCAGACCTAAGATCCGGGACTATTCCCGAGAGTGTCCAAAAATCGGCACCCAAAATCAACGTATGCGGAAGTGAAGGTATAACTAAGCACTCCATCAAAACCGATTTGTCCTCAACAACTATTGGTAGATTTACTACCCCTAAAACTCCTACACCCGCCCCATCTGCAAGATGCACCTGACTAATATTGGGTTTTACTAAGTCTAATCCTAAATCTTTAAGTATCTTCCAAACATCCCTACATATAATAGTCCTAGATGCTCCTGAATCCAAAAGTCCTAAAAACCTAAAGCCATATATGTTAACATGCAAGTAAGGACGACTGTCGCCCCCACTTGCTTCTAGTGTGAAACCTAAATTAACTCGATTTGCCAGCTGGTTGTCAGCAGGCAACCTCCCTAATTTTGACGCCGGCGCTCTTGCCCTGCTGGCCCAAGAGTCCGTTGCCCGTTTCCCGACGAGCAGCGTCGACATTCTCGTCTAGTAGTATTTGTAGCTCCACATCCAAAACAACGCCTAGGAACGGGACAGGTATTCGAAAGATACCCTTCCCTGTTGCAGTTGAAACATCGAAGGGGCCTACGAACCGGAGGACTGGGGGTAACCGCAACTGAAACTGCTGCTTCTTGGACCGAAGCAACATACGCCACATCAGGTTCTAACGATTGTCGATTTCGACCGGAAGGGGGAGGGACAAACGACTCTACATTATTCCTAATGGTTTCCAACCTTCTACCCAACGCAACCAGCTCATTGACTGATTTAATTTCAGCCAGGCCCAATTGTGTTTGGTAAAAGGGAGCTATATTCTTCATGAGAATAGAAAGTTTTCTACTCTCACTCAGAGGCTCCGAAAACCGTTTAAACAAGGTCTGCATGAGTGCGATATACATACCTATCGACTCATCTCGACCCTGCGTCCTACGCTTGACCTCATCCAGTAATAGGTCATCATAATTAGGGGGCAAAAATTCTAACTTTAATTCCCTAACCAACTCTCGCCAAGTAGAAATTGTATCCTTTATCGCCCTAAACCAAAGAAGCGCCTTTCCACTGAATAAATCTACCGCTGATTTAAACACCCTAGCCTCTGAAACACCTCTTGCTTCCCTAAGTTCCTCTATCCTTTCAATAAACGAATTCACCGATGAGCCACAATGCTCACCAGTGAACTTCACGTTCCATTTATCTAGTCGCTCGGGAAGCCGGTCACAGGGTTCATCACCCTGTAGTTGGAATCCACTGGAGCTCGCTCGTTGGCCGATCTGCGCAGGTGGTACCGCACCCGAACCTGCTGTCGACGTTGTTGTTTTTTGTTTCTGTGAATCATTTTCATTTTCGGATATAGATTCTTCCTCAACTTCTGACAATTTAGCCATCAACAAAAGAATTTCCCCTCTCAAATCGGCTACTTCATTTACTTCATCAGATGACTCAGCTCTAGCTCTAGTTATCCTATTCAATGCCCATTCAATCTTGGTTAAAATCTTAAGATATTCCGAAGATTTCGGATTTTTCGGAGGTACCTGCAACAATTCCCTAATCTCGACCATTTTTGCTTTGACCGCCTTTGCGTCATCCTCAAACGAATACGGATATTGCGGACTATCCGACGAAATCGACCCTAATTTTTCCAAATTGCGCGAGGCTCTGAGAGTCATCCTCATCTCATCTACCCTCGCACCTTCTTTTAAACCACGGGCTCGCAACTCGTAGATGAGCTCTTCTTTATTTAACCTATTGATATCCATTGTAATATTAATCAATAAATTTAATACAAAAGAACCGAACAAAACCGAATCAAATCAAAACTAATTCTTGAAATTGTAAAGAATTTCCAAAATCTATTTATTAGCAGTAAATTTCACTAAATCCAACCTCAAATTGAATAGAAACCTCAGAAAATTTCAAACAATAAAAAAAAACGCAGTATGGTAACCTTGAAATATGGTCACACTAAAAACCAATGTCCGATTTTCCAAAATTAATTGAGTAGAATTCAATTTAAAAAGCAAAAAAAAATAATTACTAGTTTTTAAATTATCCAAAAATTACTAGAAAAATTTCAATAATTTAACCTCAAAATATTTAGCTTCGTATTAGAACAAAATTAGATATATGTACGTATGTGAACCAGAAAAATTATCAAAAGGTCACCTTGAAATTATTTTCCGCTAACCCACGCAAACACCTTACGAAGTATATGTATATATATATATATCCAATTAAAATCTAGCACTAAGTATATGTATGTATATATTAATATGTATATGATGACCAAATTCTCAAAATTTAATTGATTTAATAAAAAAACAGAAAAAGGACTCACTTTGTTTTACTCCGCTAACCTTTAAAATTCGCTTTAAATCCAACTCAAGCTTACAACCACCATTCACTTCTCGAACAATTAAATTTCCAAATCAAAATCCAAAATCCAATAGAATTCCAATTAAAATAATTCCTTCTTGATTCTCGAATGTTGTCCTGAAAACACAAAGAATCAAAAGTAAAAAGTCCAAAAACAAAACAATAGAAAAATGCAAAAACTTATCTAAAGGAAAGACACCACACAACACAAGAAATCAGGAAGACGAAACTCTATGTATTATAAACACAAGCCCCACGTTTTGGGCGTCAATTTGTTGCACTGATTTTTCTTTATTGCCGAAATGGCCAAATGTAGTTTTATTTTAAACTATTAAGATTAACCACGAATCGAAAATAATAATAAAAGTAAACTTCAATGTTGATTCGTTGAATGAAAAAATTTGCAAATGACAATCAGACAATAGGAACCACGTTATGAAATGTCAAACCAACAGCTGTTTGACCCTTGGCAAGGAAAAAGGGACAGTGCACAATGGCAATAAGAAGAGTATTGCCACCACGGCTTAGCTCAACAAGGGGGTGGGTCACAATTATTAATTGACAAAAATTAATTTAATTAAAGATGATTTTATATCAAACCAATGTATGATTTTATATCAAATTGATATAAAATTTTATAAGTGTTGCCACACCGTGGCTAATAAGGGCGCCAGCAATTTTTTCCTGAAAACAAAAAAAAGGAAATTGCAAACCTTCTGGAATTATTAGTAACTATGGAAACTAAAGAAAAGAATGAACCAACACGAGTTAAGAAATAAAAAAAGATGGCGGATATTTTTTTTTGATATTAAAGTTTCTTTTTATTGTTAAGGCCGGGGAAACCTTGCAAATGTAGGGGAAAAACCTCGGATCTTTTCAATTAAAAGAACAATAATTTAAACACAATGATCGAAAAATTTAACAAGACCAAGATGGACCGTTAAGGTCTGATTCAAGAAATAAAAAAAGTAATGCTAAAATGCGAACGAACCAAAAATTCAATAATTTGTCAAAAATTGTTCAAATTAAATACAACCTTTTTAATTTTATAGTTACCACACTCCTCGTCTTCAAAGTCAAACCTCCAAGATTTTTTGTAAAAATTGCCCTCGTGTTCTCGAATTTCCAAAAGAAAAAAAATAAAATGGCTGTCCAAAATGTTCCAAAAATTTCTAGTTTCCAAAATGTTTTAACCTTCAGATTTGAATGTATTCTTCTCCTTTTCAAAGCTCAAACAAGAGTGACGTTTAGGCCCACATATGTCCTAAATCGCCTACTCTTCTTTTTTCAATTCGCCGCGCTTTCAGCTTTTTGGAGTGGCGGATCTTAATCACCTCATCAACGGCCAGTCCTAATTGGCCTTGTTGAGAGCCACTTGTGATAAGATGCTCGCGGTCCTGCTTACTCGCAACTCATTTCGCCGCGCTTTCAGCCTATCTGGAGTGGCGGATCTTCATCACGTCATCAACGGCCAGTCATATTTGGCTTGGTTGAGAGCAACTTGTGAGAAGATACTCGCGGTCCTGCTTACTCGCCGCAGTTTCTCTCAAATTATCGAGAGTCATCCCGAAACTCGCCGACTTTGGGACGATTAGTTTGGGGATGATTCACAATTAACACAATTTGTTCTGAACGAAACCTAAGGTTAAAACAAAATGACTTGAATTGAATCTAACTAACAATCAAAGAAAATTCGAGAAGACGAAAGAAACTATTCCGATAAACCCGTACGGGGCTTAAATTGAAAATGTTAAGACGAATCGCATTATTCATAATATAGAGAGGAAATCCATAATAACGTTGGAAATCAACGCTTAAGGATCCATCTGGTCTTTAAAAAAAATATACTTAATGAAATTTTACTTAAAGATATACAAAAATTCTATAAAAAAAAATATAAATATGACATTTTAAAACAAATACTGAAACATATTCCGAAAATAATATTATACATTAGGTTTTTGATTAAAAGAAAATCGTTGGGCATGAGCCTTTTATTTTCCAAAACGTTGTCTCGTGTAAACGCCGACGCTGTAAGACCGTCCGTCTTATCTTTTCCAAACAATCTTCTATTGTGACCTGAAACGAAACTTGTTTTTCTCTTCACGAAAATGATAGAGAGAACCATGGTCAGAAGGACTATGGCCGTCCCGCTCTCTCTCATTATCGTGTACAAAGTGACATTTGTCAAAACAATTATTAGACAAACAGAAAAAAGAAAAAGTGGATGCAAAATGCATCAAGTGTCTTAAAAAAATTAAAGTGAAGTTCAAAGAACTTTTGCAGGAACTTATAACGCTACAGAGTATCAACGCTAACAAACAGATGCCAATGTGAATGGTCACACGTCGTATAAGGCTTAATTGCTAGGTGCCGACGTAAAACTGTTCACTACTTCTGTGTCGCATCTAACTGATGAGCCCAAGTGTCGTACCTGGGCAAAACGCATTGGATTAAAAGTCATTTTTAAATAAAACAATTTGATATTGTAAAAAGTCCACTTAAACAACAACAAAAATTTCTTGTTTTGTTTTCTTCCACAATTTTTCCTATTTTTTCCCTTTCAGGTGAGATAGGGTGTTAGTTCCAATTTATTATAGGAATTAACACCCGTGGGGATAAATTCCTTTTGTTTTTGGAACTAAAACTCGCGGGGATTAATGCACTGCACCTCATCGATTATGTTAAAACTGCATCTCTGCATAAGTACTTAACCTTCTTAACTTGGGACAATTATTAGGACGAACTGCAGGTGGCCATGGCTCAGAGGATAGAGTAGTTCATTGATACATGACAGATTGGCGGTTCCGCTAATCTACCACGTCAGGCGAAGAACCGTTGATCGGCGGCTCCTTTACAGTCGAGACGTCCTTGCACAAGACGGAGCAATGCTCCTTCGGCTCAGTAGGGCTGTGTCCGAATGGGACCGAATCGATAGGTTGAAGCAGGAGAACCAGTTCTGGTGGCTTCAGTCAGCACATGACAATGATTAGTCGGGGTGGGCTTTTGAGCCTTGGCCGGCTTACATACTTGTTTAAGTTTAAGGGTTTTGGGTTTAGGTTAAATTAGAAAAGGCATGGTGGCATGACAGAGACAACAAATATAAAATACAGAAAATAAAAAGGAAATAAAAAGAAAAAAAATATAAAGGGTCCGCCAAATAACTTCTTTTTTTTTTGGAAAATGCTATAGTAAAAAACCACTGAATATATTTCTTTTTTTATTTGAATGTAAAATCCTTCCGGTTAATAATGGAAAATAATTTCATTCAAATGGCGTCATACCAAGGTCTTCATGCAAAATTCGTCTCAATGATGTCTCCGAAATGTTCAATTGTTGAGAACGACGGTTTATTGATGTTGATGGCGCTTCACGCACACTTTCTGTCACAGCAGCAATATTCTCAAGTGTACTCACTGTTTTTGGCTTTTCACGCTTTGGTTTATCGATGAGGAAGCCAGTTTCTTTCACTTTTTTCACAAGATAACGAACATACGGAGCTGACAGTGCTTCTCTTCTTCCAAAATCCATACGCAATTTTCTCACACATTCTGCAATATTACCATAATTTTCAAAGTAATGTCGCAATATTTCCCAGCGACCACAGATGATAGTCCTTGCAAAGAAGAAGGGCCTGAAGAGTCTTCGACTAACTGTATACATATTAGACATCTCCATAAACTGTGCGAAAAAACTATCTCGTAAGAGAAATCTGGTAACATTTTCAAAGGAAAACTCAATATTAAAGAAGAAAACTCTTTGAACATGAGATGAGAGATTATTCTCTTTTAATGGGTTTTCTTATACGTAACTAAAACAAAAATCACATCTCTTTGGTATCTTATTTAAAAATAAAATAATATAAAAAAATGAAAATAAAGCATAATCGAAATTCTTTTGTTTTTTGGAAACCATAAATTTTTAAGAAGAATTTCCCGCAGTGAAAATAGAACCAAATTTTGTTTTAAAGTTATTTCTAGCATGTCAACAATTTTAAAATTAGAAATATGCCTATCACAGCCTAAAATAATCTTCTAAAAATTTCATGACAAAAATGACTTTAAAACGTAGACAAACAGGTTAGGTAAATAAAAAAAAAAAAATAAAAAAGGATCATGCCTTAACGAGATAATTTTTGGAATTTCCTAAATCCGACATCGACTAATAATTATTTAAACAGTCTAACAAAAAAAAAAAAAAACAAACAATATAAGAAGTGATTGATTGTTTGAAGAGAAGAGACACTCATATGCTATTGTCTTTTTAATTTTAAAAGAAATTCATCTAAAACACGTGTCCCCTTTTTATAATATCAAAAGTATGTATTCTTTTTGCGTTTCACAAAGCAATCAAGTGACTCAATAAAGATATTATCAGATGTCAAAAAGAATTCCTAACGAAATCCTTTGAAAAGTAATTCGAAGACACGAAACTTTTGAAACTCCCAAAAAAAAGATGTAGGTACGAAGATAAGATTGAATCAGCTCTTTTTAATTTCATTCAGAGCTTTAAGCCAAGAAAAAAATTAATAAAAATGCTAATCTCCATATTAAATAATTAATGAAGACAATAAAAGCTACCATTTCTGTCAATTTCCACCCAATTAATTTAAATATCTCAACAAAACGAACGAAAATAAATGAGAAATGAAATGTTCAAACAACTTTCTCTTGTGACGTCATAAATAAAGTAGAATCTTTTCAGAATTTTTGTTTTAAAAGAATAAAAAACCTGACCTAACGCATTTCAATTAAAAGCAAATGTTTTTGTTGTTTTTGTTGTTGTTGTTTTTGGTTTCTGTATCTTTTTTTAGGTTTTTTTCTGTTTGTTTGAATAAATTTTCTCTTAGAGACAGACAGCAAGTTGACATTTTTATCTGTACAAATACACTTTTTACAAAAAAATCTATTTATAGTTTTTTTAAATGAGAAGTTTTGTGCTCAGAACTCAAACGGAAATACATGATACTCGTCTGGTGCTGACGATCAGCTGTTTTGTTTTGAGTTTTAACATGGGATGGGTATAAATTTCCGAGTTTTTTTGTGTGTTCTCTTGTTCGGCTTCTAGTCAGTTTGGCTTGCGGATCGTTTTAGTTTAGTCGGTTTCTAATTGCCATTTTATTTCTCCCTTTGAAATGAACTTTTTAACTTTAAATAAAAAGCTGCCGTTTTTAATACAAAATAGTAAAAGTTTATATTATTTAATTTAAAAAAAATGCAATTTTGCTAGTGAACTAGTGAAGACATGAGTAACATGAATCTAGCTGAGGAAGGCGAATTAAGTCCATGGGCGGCAAAAGAAAGTGAATACAATCTGTACGTGAAAGATATCTTTCGAAAATTCTTAGTCAAGATTTTCCAGTGAGTTTAAAAAAATTTAAACTTTTATACAATTATTTTCATTCTTAGCAAGATAAATATAAAGAATATTTAACAGTCAAAAACGCTTACAAACACCTCACCATTATCGCAGAAAATGCAATGTAGATAAAATTAAGTCTAACTCAAAAAAATTTAGTGGACTCAACTGTTAATTTTCAAATCTTGAACAACCATCTTTAAGTCATTTTACTCGAAACGTGCCGAATTTATTAATAACGAACTTAAGTTTGCAAATCAGAAAACGTGTCCCTGTCCTCATTGAAAAGATGTTTTTTTAATTCGAAAACTCTCATGTAAATGTATTTGTCCTTTTCTTTCGATAAAATATGTAATTATAAGAACGCCAAGAAAGTCTGCAACTAAAGAATACTTTCAAAAGAGACCAGGCGGATCTCTCGATTACTCTGCTTTATTCTCAGAAATTAATTATAAAAAACGAAACCAAACAATGACTAAACTCTCATTTTTGGCAGTGATTTCAACTCTCAGGTGTAAGTTTGTTGTTTTTGAGGAAAAGTATTGAGATGTATGGTTTCATCAAAATTAATTGCGAATGATTCTAAATTTTCTAAATATTCCAAGGGCAAAAGGTACCATTTGACGAATTTTGTCAAAAAATTGCTATTTCAAACACAAATGAATAAAATTTTCTGACTGCTAACATTTTGAAGTCAATTTTGTTCAACATACTGTCAATAGAGATCCAATTTCGACGGATTCAAGTGTAAACATACAACATTATTGCTGGAGATCTGACGTGTCCCAGGGCTCCTTTATGACCCTCTTTTTCATTTTTATGAATGAACTTGTGTCCATTTTATTAAACGATGTTTTGGTTTCTTGTGACGATGCCAAAAATGTTGAAAAACCTAACTTCGGTTTTTTGGACATTCCCTATTTAAATAAGTTCATATTAGTCGGGACGAAGACATCATCTATTAATTTAAGGGCAACCGCAGACTGCAGACTTTTTATCGGCCGATAGTTTGGTCGGCTTCTTAATCAGTATGGAGAGGAATGCATATGCGCACACTACAGCGATTCAGTATCGGCCGATAAAAAAGTTTAATGTGCTACCCGATTACATTCAAACTAATCTGTCGGCCAACTATCGGCCGACTGTTTAATCAGTATTGGCGCATACAACCCTGCGCATACATGACGATTGTTTAGTCGGCCGATAGTTCAGTTCGCTCTGTGATTTGGCGTCGTCGTGTGCGTGAGTTACATATCCCACTCAAAACACCGGGGCTATCAACATTCAACAGGCTATCAACTAACATCTTGGTGCAGGTGTTCAATCGACAGGACATCTGGCTAATCTTACCTTATCGTAACGCTCAATCTCTACTCCACAGGTATAGAAAGTCTTAAATTTGTATCCTCGTTCGCTATTGCTGGTCCAATTAGCTTGACAAGTTCATTGAAGCTGGTAATGCTCATTCGATAATAGGCGAAAAAAATTTTCGGGTAATCAAGTAATTTGGAATGCATAGTGTAAAACTTTCCACTAACTAATCTATCACTGAGAATGGGATGCACCCAATACTCTCGGAATCTCTTCTTGATTTTCCTCCTCCGGAGTATGATGAGAGCAATAATTTCTCTGGACAATATTTTCATTGTGCAACCGCTTCAACAGTCTGTTACAAACTAGTTACAGTTACAAATAGTCGGCCGGCTGTTGGATAGTCTGCGCCCTGTTCACCAACCAAACTGTTTAGTTGGCTCGGTGTGCGCACTTTCAGCCCAACCCGACTAAACTATCGGCCGATAAAAAGTCTGCAGTCTGCGGGAACTCTAAGTCGCTTCAACATCGTCAACTTTAGTATTCGGGAATGTCAATCTGTTCAACATTCGGCGTACCTATTGTTAAGGTCGAGTTATTCAAAATCAAAATCAACTCCTTTCAAACGCGTCTTTCGCTATTTTTCTAATGCCTTCACGTTATCCTGTCATAACCAAAATCTTCTTTGAATAAATATTTTTTTTCAAAAGATGGAAACTATGAAGGTCTGCTACATTGCGTTGTGTTTGAAAATCTCTTTTTTCAAGATTGAATAATAGCGAAACCGACATATGCATAATAACTATTGTCCTGTACAGGTTTTCTTACTACGTTCATGGGTTCCGCTTTTAAAAGATATCCAATCATGAACATTTTTTAACAATCTAAATAAAATTTAAAAATTTGTAAAAGAAAAGTATTTGTTACAAATTGTAAAATATTTTTTTAAGTAAAAAAAATGAATGAAAAACACATGGTTCTGAACAATAAAATCAGAAAAAAACATAAAATGTAAAAAACAGCCAAGTTCTCCTATGTGCGAACAACGTCAAAAGTCAGCCACCAAAAGTAATGAGATCTAAAAGAACGCCAAGTTCTTACATGTCAAAGTGTTATATTGAATATTTTGAATCAGAGAAGATAATACAACAATATTAAAAGAAAATAGAAAATAGTTTGGCTGAAAATTTTCAAGTTCACTTGGCAAGTTTTCTTTTGATGCGTGATTACTAACATTTTAAAACTTGAACAGTGAACTTGTAAATTTTCAGCCAAACTATCTATATTTATAACTTTTACATGTAAGAACTTGGCGTTCTTTTAGATCTCATTACTTTTGGTGGCTGACTTTTGACGTTGTTCGCACATAGGAGAACTTGGCTGTTTTTTTACATTTTATGTTTTTTTCTGATTTCACAACTTTTTGCAAGTTTTTTTTTTAGGGAAACATTTACCTCAAAATACACTTAATAAGCTAGCAATTTGATAACTTCAACAATACATATAATTGTTTTGCCAATTTATAAGCAAATAATAGGTTGGTTGGGCTAGAGTGGCTGTCTAGATGTTGTTAACACATTTAGACCCCAAGGTTCCATTGTGAAACCACTTGGGAAAGTTACTCATGAAGTGTTATAAAGTTAAACAAACCAAACTTCCAAATTTCAACATCCTATGACCATTAAAGTGGGCGGCAACCACGCCTATGAACCTAATGAAACTAAAATTTTATACTTATATTTTCTCTTATATTCAAGCGAAACCCTATCAGAATTTTGAATTTAAACGTTTTCGACCATTTTGACAAAGTGGGCGGGTACCACGCCCCCAAATTGAAATAGATTATTTCCTCATTTTTGTATGTCATTCAACCAAAACCTTACAAGAATTCCGAACTTCAACATCCTACGACCGTTTTAAGATAGTGGGCGGAAACCACGCCCCTAAATGAAACTAAAATATTTTACTTATATTTTTCCTTATATTCAACCAAAACCGTATTAGAATTCCGAATTTCAACATCTTACGATCAGTTTTAGAAAGTGGGCGGATATCACGCCCCCTGAATGAGCAAATTAAAATTTTCGATTTTTTCCTTTGTATACACCCGAAAACCTACCATTGTACCAAATTTCAAGATTCTGCTATTGTTAGAAGTGCTTCATAATTTTGATGATCAGTGAGTCAGTGAGTCAGTGAGTCAATTACGGTTTTTGAAATTTTTACTGTTCAATATCTCAGGAAGTAGTGGTTCTACAAAATTATTTTTTTTACAGGGCCTTTGTGCCCATGAAGTTAATACGTTATTCAAATTTGAAGCTTCTAACTCTATGGGTTCAAAAGTTATGGGAGGTTGAAAATGTACTTGAGTTCGATCCTGTAAAAAGGGAGTAGTGCTAGAACTTGGCTGGGCACTACCGTGCCCTTTGATAAACAGGTACTCAGACTCACACAGATTTAATATAGCTTTTTCAATCGTAAGGCTTTGAAAATTGATCCTGTGGATTCTAAACGATGAAAAAATGAACCACATGTCTGTCAGGGAAAACCAGGTTTGTACCAGCCAAGCAAAAAAGTAGGTCTGTTCGCGTACCCTCCTAAAACAGTTCGATTTTACGAAAAACTAGTAAATTTTGCCAAATTCAGCTAGCGTACTCAAAATTTTTTTAGAGAGCGCTCAGGAGAGAGTGAATTATTTCCCAAATCCCAACCTGCATGAGAATGGTTTCTATACTTTTGTGCAGTATACCTACTCAGCTCTCTTTCTCCTTAACGGATCTTAAAATAATTAAAATATTTATCAGTTTGAATTGAATTCTAAAATTCAATTCGAATTTATGTGAAAATAATATGTAAAACCTTAAAAAAAGGAAAGTGTTCCATTATAGCTTTTTCCAACATAATAACATTTTCTATCTTATTCTCAAGGAAAAGGATATTAATCAAACTTAAAATATCCATCACAATTCGAAAACAGTCGCTATTATTGAAAAGGATAATATTTATTTAATACTCTTGACACAATTGACGGTCGATGACAAGCTGTCAAACTATACAATGTAAAGTGTCGCCCTTCATGGTATTGTATTGGTACCATGGTGGTCTATACTAAAGGGTCCGCCATCTAAGGTTTTTTTTTAACTAGTGCTTATTTCGTTAATGGTAATACTTAGCTAATGTCTGATTTGACAAATAATTAGTTTTATCCTTCCGCTGAACAAATATGGTTGTGTATACGCTTGAACAACGCTGGGAAATATTGCGACATTTCTTTGAAAATCATGGTAATGTTGCAGGAGTGGCCGTTACAGTCAGTGGTAATCGCTATCGGGCCATGTTGAACGAATTTTTCTTCACAAAAATTGAAGAGGAGGATATTGGCAACATTTGGTTTCAACTGGACGGTGCTACGTGCCACACAGCCGAAGCTACACTCGATGTTTTGCGCCCTGTTTTGATTTGCCGCAGAGCTGATGTCGTTCGGCCACCACGGAGCTGCGATTTGACTATTATTTGTGGGGTGCCGTAAAAGATCAAGTGTTATGCCGACAACCCAGAGACAATTGACGCTTTAAAGGACAATATTCGTGAAGCCATTGGTGAAATACAGCTGCACACAATCGATAATGTGCTTAAAAATTGGACCGATCGTGTAGGCTACTGCATGGCCAGCCGAGGCAGTCATTTGAATGAAATGATTTTCCATTATTAACCGGAAAGATTGTACTTTCAAATAAAAAAATAAATTTGAGAAAATATTCTGTAGTTTTTTTTATAGCATTTTCAAAAAAAAAAAGTTATTAAAAACATGTTTACGTATATATTTTATAAAATAGTAATTTGAATTTATGTATTTTAATAAAATAAACAAAGATTTTTCTAAGCTTAGAACTACCTTGAACATAATAATCACTTCTTTATAAGCCTTGAAAAAAGTTTTCAACATGAAAAAAAAATAAATAAAAAAATCTATCAGCAAATTAAATTTAATATTTTTTCCTGACCTCTCATAACCTTACACTGCTACTTATGTTTTTTTGTTTTTCTTATCACGACTACAGCCGCCGCGCCCCGGCGAACTCTCCTTCTTTGAAAGACCATTCAATCCCAACCGCAAAAAAAAAGAAACCATCCATATTGATAAGAATTATAAATTAAATTCTGCCATCTCGAAAAGAGGATGCAAAAATGGAGCTTCGTCTTAAAATGATCTAGACCACAGTTATAATTTTCAATTGTTCGATAGAAATCGTTTAATCAAGTTTAGTGATTTTTTCACCCTCCATAGTATACTCCTTGAAAGGAGTTTGAGAATTTTTCTGTAAAATACCTTGAGTGACATTCAACAACATCTACAGAACACTTAACCGCTTTACATCTTGAACTTTGTTGTGAAACTTTTTTTTAATTCAAATTGTAAATACAAAAAAATGGAATGGATAACAATATCATGGCTATTTTTGTTATTGTTGTTGATATTACAAGGTTTCATATTTTGGTAATTGTTTGTTTTTTTCTGTGAATGTAAAAATATGTGTTAAGCCTTTTTTGTTGTGGGTAGAATCGGTTTCCTGAATCACGGTTTTTCTGTTTTGTTTAAAAACTATGAGCATTTTTTTGTGATTAACATTTTATACTGTACATACTTATGTTTATCTCAATTTTTGTCAATGTTTTGTGAACATTGCAAACAAAAAATAAAAATAAAAAAAAATTATTTTTGGGTATGAATTTTGTTGATGAAGAATTTAAAGACTAAAGGTTTTGAGCTGTAATTTTGGAGATGAGTGTACCAAAAATTTGTTAGAATCATAGAGCCTTCAGATCACATCGTATCAAGAAAAAAAGAGTCTCAGTGCTGTTATCTAATATATAAAATTCTCGTGTCACGGAGTGCGTAATTGAACTCCTCCGAAACAGATCGACCGATTTTCGTGAATCTTTGCGAGCATATCGGCTAGGGTGGAGAATCGGACAACATCTATTTTTCATCCCCCTAAATGTTTTTATTTTTTTATGATATATCATACTAAAATACATACAGCCCTAAATTTTCACCCCTCTATGATCAACCCTTATTTTTTATTTATTAATTAAAAACTTTAATTTTTTTTGGCAAGATTTTTATTTGTATTTTGTCATGACTTAGAAGCGGGGTAGTCGGTAGCGGGTAGTGGGTAGTAGGTAGCAATTACTGGTGTAGCGAGCAGCGTGGGTAGCGGGTAACTGGTTATAACGGGGTAGCGGGTAGACGGTAGTGGTGAAGCGGGGAGAGGGTAGCGGGTGGTATGTTGTATGTTAGCAGGCTACAAAAGTCTAGGTCTTTTTTATATCGATTGAGGCAGTACGAAGTCTGTCGGGTCAGCTAGTTTTAGTATAAGAAAAACAAGAAAAACTGAGTTTTGTACTTTCAACCAACAGCTGTTATTCATTTTAATTTTGTAATAACTGGTGCCAATTTGTGACAGGTTGTTCTGAACCTACTGGTTACAAGTCACTTATCGGAGGGTTACGACCGTTGAATTGTAAAAGCTTAACTCATCTCACCAAGCTCAAATTACCTACTTCTATTGTTTGTTCTAGTTATCAATCAGACACCACGTTTTGGTCGTTTAGGATCATAACATAACTAATAAATACAATTTATGGCTTGGGGTTCAACTGGGTCAAAATGATTGTGTTTCAAGTTTCGATGAATCTAATTTAATAACAAAATAATTAAGTTTTTATTTGATTCTATTTTTTTACTTCTCAAGAGGACCAACTGATAATTGCCCAATTGATAAGATATGAAATGTGGGCGCAATTCAATTTTGCAATCATTGAAACAAACACTAAAGGCCAAGGTCAATTAATAGAACGTTTCGCATTCGTCGTTTAATATAAAAAAAACTCTTATGTTCACCTTTCCCACACTATATTAATTTAATATTTTTTTTCTGTTATTCCTTTCAGGTACCGCCAAACACGTTTCTCCTCCCGGCGTGTTAGAAAACGTGTAATATTCAAACATGGTGACTGTAATGTTGTTCAAGGCAATGTTGCGAAACGAAGACGAAGGTATTTACAGGTGAGTTTGTTCGTGAAACCATTTATTGGGACTATTCTAATCATTTCCAATTAAAAACCAACCAAACATCTTCCCACACCCAGAGTCCAAGCATTAGAAATCCTCCATTTTTTTTTTTAATATGTTAAATATTATAATAAATTAAAAAAAAAAACTAACATTGTTGTGTAAATATTTGTATTAAATGTGAATTAGATGTGAATTTGGATATGATTTGAGCGACGAAGAAGAATTTAAAGCAGTTGAAAAGATGTTTCAAAATTTGTAAAATTGACACCTCATTTTCCTTTCAATTCAAACTTGAACAAATACGATCCACAGCCTTTTTCATGGCTTATTTCACCGCAATTAATAATTTACGGAATGTGGAATGTATGTTTTCATCAATGAAATCTCGAATAAAAAACATAGTTAAAAAAAAAATGTGAAATGATCTTGCACAGTCACTGGTCAAAAGTAAAACAATTTAAAATCAAATTGTTTGGTGAAACTTTGCTAGAAATTTGAAAAAAATTAAAAAAAAAACAAACGTTTCAAAATTTTAATATTTGTTCACAAACTGCTGGGAAGTTATATAAAATTACCGTAAAATATCGCAAGCGAACAGTGAAAATAAATTCCAAATTATTTTCACTTTCACTTTGCACAAAATATTTATGTTCCACAAATGAAAATGAGCAAAAATCGGTGAACTTATTTTGTGGAATGTATGTGTGAGAGGCAATAATTAGGAATATATTAAAAAACAAATTTGACATTCGAATCAAATCATTTCCATTTTCCGTGCTTGTCTTACCCCCAAGTCTTTTGTCTATGTTCTCTATAATGTTAACTGTGCATATATGTATGTAAATGTTATGTGTAAAGAATAATTTGACAATCCTATGTAAATATCTCATCGGAGGTTCACTGGATGTGGGTAGTTATTGGTAGAATTCTAAGTTATCATTCAGAATCTCTCTCTCCTTTCAAAGGATATATTCACAACGTTAGTGGACGCACAGTGGCGCTGGACCCTGCTGGTATTCGCTCTCAGTTTCCTTCTATCCTGGACAGCGTTCGGTTTTGTTTGGTGGACAATAGCTTATGCGCACGGTGATCTCGAGTACATTCATTTGCGTGAAACAAATCAGGAAGCTGCCGAACATATGAATTTCACAATGTGTGTGACTGAAATTCGCAGTCTTACATCGGCATTTTTGTATTCAATTGAAACGCAACACACAATCGGTTATGGTAATCGATTTGTGACAGAAGAGTGTCCCGAGGCCATTTTTACAATGTGCTTCCAGTGCATTATGGGTGTATTTATTCAAGCATTTATGGTTGGTATAGTTTTTGCGAAACTTTCGAGGCCAAAGAAACGCGCACAGACGTTGTTGTTTTCGAGGAATGCGGTTATCTGTCATAGGGATGGAGTGCCATGTCTGATGTTCCGCGTGGGTGATATGAGGAAGAGCCATATTATAGAGGCACATGTTCGAGCGCAAATTATTCGTAAGAAGGTAAACATTGTGATTTTTCTAATTTTTTTTAAAGACACATGATGACGGATTATTTTTTTTTTGTTTAAAGGTGACAAAAGAAGGAGAAATTATGCCTTTCTATCAGCAGGAACTGACAGTGGGGGCTGACGGTGGTGAGGATAGACTTATGTTTATCTGGCCAACGACAATTGTACATAAGATTGATAGGAAGAGCCCTTTGTATACATTGTCCGCATCGGACATGTTGAAGGAACGATTTGAAGTTGTCGTTATGTTGGGTAGGTCTTGCTTTCTGTTTTAAGAAAAACTATTTGACGAATTTGTACTTGTTTTGTAGAGGGTGTAATTGAGTCTACTGGTATGACAACGCAGGCACGTTCGAGTTACCTACCATCAGAAATTTTATGGGGACACCGTTTTGTAAATGTCGTGTCCTTCCGTAAAGAAAGCGGAGAGTATGAAGTTGACTATACTCTTTTCAATAACACATACGATGTTGATACACCGTTGTGTAGCTCAAGACAACTGGATGAGGTTAAGGCCGAGTTCAGCAAAAACAGCAAAACGGGATTGGGTAAGTTTTCATTGATATTTCATTCCTTAAAAAACCATGCGGCCTTATGGAATACCTTGAGGAATACAACCAATTTTTTCAATTGTAAGCTAATAAAGTCATTTTTTTTCTTATTATTAATAGAACGCGCCCTCTCAGCCGGTATCTTGCCACGCATCTCATCGGCCGTATCCTTAGATCCCGCCAGTGATGAGTCTTTAGACTCCGGTCGCCTGCATATGCGTGCTGGCTCAATACCAAATGGCATCTTACCCAATGAAGATGCCGATGGCCATTCCATAAATAACAACAATATAACCTGTAATACAGCATTACTATCGCCAAATGGAATAACAATAAATAGTATTAATGAAAAATCCAGATCCAAATCTGTGCCCAGAAGATTGTCGATAAAACAAAATCAATTATCAGTGGATTCAATTTGCTGATAGTATGTTTTCCAGTTAAAATTAATTAAATTAATATAGTCCAATAATTAAAGTCCTAGACGCAACGTAATTAAATTTAAAAATTTAGAATTAAAACACACAAAAACCTAAAATCAATCATTCTATACACGACCGTATATTTTGGTTAGTGGAAAGATTTTTTCCTTGCTCCTCTCAAAAAATTAAATTTAAATGAATAAAATGATGTTTAGTGTAACTAATGTAGGGGAAAGAAAATTTTTTATTTTAATTTTATTCCAAGAAGATACAATTGTTCCAATTGACTTTTAATTATTTTTTACTCCAATTTTTAATTTGAAAAACAACATGCCTATTCGAGAGAATTAAAATTTAAGAAAATAGTGAATGTATTAAAAAAACGGGTAGTGTTTTTGTTTTAGATATTTCATTTAATGAAAAATATATCTAAAATGTTTCATTTATGAAAAAATGCTTCATGCAAATTTTTGTATTGTATCAAGTGTTTTGTTTAACGAATTTATATCATCCAATATTATCAAATACATAATTGTGTATATTTATTATTTTATTATTTTATTTCCTTGTTGCATTGAAAGTGAGAGGAATGAGCTTGTATTATTGCACGAATCAAATTTGTTGCAAGATTTTGTAAAAATGAAATGAGAAGGTAGCCTTAATTAGGAACAAACAAAAATTATCTCAAAGCTATTATTTAAATTGAAAGAAAGAAGACAAAAAACTAAAACAAACAAAAAGTAAAAAAAAATACAAAAAAAAAATAAAGCAAAACACCAAATAAAAACTTGTTTTTGTGTACTTCACTTGTGATGGGAAAACTGTTTAAAAAGAAACAAATCCGTTGGTTAAAAAAGAAATAAACTGTGGTAACCCTGCTAAAATTGAGGAGGCAAGTAGAAAATTCAAATTCATACATTTTAGATTTTTATTGCATACTTTTTGGTGCAATTTTCATCGGTAGTGTTGCTCACTTTATTCATTATTTCAAGAATTTTGAAAACATTTTCAATTTAACAATTGTACTGAAAGTATGCTTAAACCAACTGAAAGTCTGTTAACGGATCAAAAAATGTTTCACATTGACTCATGATTGATTTTTTTTACTTTTTTAATGAAACGCAAACCAGTTGAAATCTTTCTAAAATTTTATTGTCAGCTTGAAGTCCAATCAAACCGTTTATGAATGGAACTCGGGTTCCTGCATATGGCCACCGCGGACAATTCCTCCAACGGAGGAATATTGTCACTGAACTCTTCCAAAGTCGTCGACTTGTTGCCAAACGCCATTGAATTAACGTAGGGAGCCGTTCAAGTAATATGTACGCACTATGTGGGTGGAGGGGTCTTTGTATTGCTTATTTTGGATGACATGGGGGTAGGGGAGTCTCGATAATGGTTACGTCATCGATAGTTATTTACTTTTTTTACGAATTATGGCAACTTTCATATTGTCATTGCTTGAAAACGAAACGCATTTTATTATTATTATTATTATTATTATTATTATTATTATTATTATTATTATTATTAGTTCTTTATTTTCAGCAAAAAGGTTATTACAATATTTCATTCTTAAGAATAAGGTCATGGCTTATCTGCCGTCTGCCTGAAATGACAATTCATTATAGAAACCAATAATAAAGATGCAAGTATAAAAGTTAAACACAGTTTAGGCCGCTCTCTCGTAGAATAAACACGTTAGCTTCACAGTGCACTTTGTATCAAATCTCTTGTATAAAAATAAAATATAATAACACTTCTGTTGATTAGTCTAACTTACCTGGTCTTTCCGTAAGTAGATTAATTATAAAATCGTTGTAAATCCCAGGGGAGTATGGCATCTGACCCTGGCGGGGGCTCCCGCCAAAACTCTTGGGCTTTGCTTGACACTGAGCCCATCAGCCCAATAAGAAAGAAGCCGAATTTAAGTAACTACAAGGATTTTCCAATAATAAGAAAACCCACTCAGGCAAAACCAAAAGAATGTCCGAAATTCATCGTAATTAAAAATAAAGATCCAGAAAAAAAACTCAATGAATTTAACATTTTCTTGATCACTAAACCCATCTCTGGCCTTATAACTGATCCACTAAGCATCAAATTTATGTCTGACGGCAGCATTCTGATTCTGACAAAAACCACGCAACAAGCTAACCTTCTTTTGAAAAAACAACACTTGTCAAACATTTGCGATATAGTAGTTTCTTTGCATCCTACTCTCAACTCTTCATGCGGTGTCGTCTTCTCTCCAGAACTCAAAAATCTCTCCGAGCAAGAAATAACTGAAGGTCTTGCTGATCAACATGTCACAAGCTGCAAGAAGATTACTAAATTTATTGATGGAAAAACGACCAACACTCCATTGCACATCCTTTCCTTCAACCTATATGAACTCCCAAAAGAAATAAAAATAGGCTTTTTGAAGACAAAAGTGGAACCTTACTTCCCCAAGCCAATGCAATGTAAGAAATGCTTCAAATTCGGTCACACCAAAAAGCACTGCAGATCTAAAAAACAAACATGTGAAGTCTGTAGCATAGACGAACATGACCCTGAACCTTGCAAACAGGTTTTATGTATCAATTGCAAGCATGAACACACCGCCACCAACAAAAATTGCCCCGCTAACATTAAGAGAACAAAAATTTTAGAGATCAAAACCGCAAAAAAAAATACATATCAAGAAGCCAACAGACACATTCAAGAAAACCCAAACCTCTACCCCGAACCATCCATCACAAACATTCCAAAGGAAACGCTCACAGAAGCAATTGAATCTAAAAAAAAAGAGACGCGCTCTTCAAAACAAAAACCAATCTACTCCAACCCAAAACGACTCTCAAATGATCATCGATGACGAGGCTACTACGTCATCAAGCCAAAATCCAACCAATTCTCTTTCTCAAAAAAATAAAAGCTCAACACAAATGCCCACCGATAAAGCAAACTCAAGTACTCTTATAAATAAATACTCCAACAATAACATTACACATCCAACTACACAAACAAATTTAAACAGTCTAGAACATAAAAACAACATCACCAACTATACTTCTAATTTTAAAGAAAATAAAAACAAAACTTAACAATTACACATCGACACTCTTTAAGTTTAATTTTTATTAAACTTAACTGAGTGTACTTCTATTGATAGATCTTCCAATATGGTCCTTAAAATTCTTCAATGGAATTTACAAGGATACCAGAATAATTACTCCGATCTTCAATTATTAATTAATAATATAAATCCAGATATAATTGCACTTCAAGAAACGCACTGCGCATTCGGCTTCATCCCGCAATGCCCCAAAACTTTCAACCCCCACTTTAATAACCACAATTACATATTATCGAATAAAAACGGAGTTGCTCTTTTAATCAAAAAGGACATACCCCATAAATACGTGACTATAAACACAGATCTTTTGGTAACAGCGGCTGAAGTTCAACTTGAAACAAAATTTACTATTATCAACACTTATCTTCATGACAAAGAAACCATTACCTCCACAAAGCTAACCGACCTGATAAGAAATCTGTCAGGTGACATAATCTTAATGGGCGATTTCAATGCCTGGAACCCACTTTGGGGCTCACCAAAACACAACACCAGAGGTAAAGAAATAGAAAAGTTTGTCATAAACTCCAACATCACTTTATTGAATGATGGGTCTCCAACTCACATCTCTACACATGGCACCCTTACGCACATCGACCTCACATTATGTTCCCCACATCTTTTTCCCTTTTGTAACTGGCACACTTTGAACGACACATATTCCAGTGACCACTTTCCAAATATAACGGTAATAAGTAATTTGAGCATGTCAAAAAAAGGTAATTTCTCGCCAAAATTTAAACTTGGATACGCAAACTGGGACAAGTTTCAAAATTACGTCGATCAACATCTAGACACGAGAACCTGTTCTAAGAACAACAACAAAGAAGCTGCCAACTTTCTCAGAGCCATACGCTATGGAGCAAACTTGACTATCCCACAAACAAAACCAACAAAGAAGAACAACGAACTTCAACTTCTACGAAACGATAAGCAAAAGGCTTTTCACACCCTCAAACGGCATCCCACCCAAGAAAACCTGTTGAATTACAAAAAATTACGAGCACGTTTCAAACTCAACAGCAAAAAAGCTAAAACTACAGCCTACGAAAACCTCACTTCAACCATCAACCCGCTTACACCGACACAAAAGATATGGAACAACATAAGATACATCTCAAGTGCATATCAGGCAAACACAATAAGAGTTATTGAAACAAATGAAGGCTCCATATCTAACTCTAAGGCCTTAGCCGAAATATTTGGACAATCCTGGTCTAATTACTCAAATAATTCAAACTACCACCCACGATTTGTTCAAAAGAAGGAAGAATTGGTAACCACTATCCAAAACCTCCCAGCTCCGTCCTGCACCGCCAAAAAAATCGAATCACCCATTACAATAAACGAATTTGAATTCACACTCAAGACTCTGAAAGGCTCAACACCATCATACGACAGAATTTCATATCCCATGATTTCCCACTTGTCAAATCCAGCTAAAACCCGATTATGCAACCTCTACAACAATATCTTTTTGAACGGCGTACTTCCACATCAATGGAAAACAGCAACGATCATCCCGATTCTTAAACCACAGAAAAACAATAACAAGTTGGAAAGCTATCGTCCGATATCTTTACTACCTTGCCTTAGTAAGGTTCTAGAAAAGATTATCTCTAAGAGATTATTGTGGTTTATGGAACAAAATAACCTCATTAATAAATCTCAAGTAGCGTTCAGACCCAATAAAGGCACCATGGATGCATTACTGCACATAGACTACACCGTTTCCAACATTCTATCGTCTCGAAACCACTGTACTATAATTTCAATCGACTTCGAAAGAGCCTTCGAACGAATTGGTGCACACACCATAATTCAGCAACTGCTGAAATGGAGACTTGGCCCGAAAATTATAAATTTCATCAAAACATTTCTTACACACCGCAAATTCAGAGCAAAAGTAAACAACGAATATTCAACACCTCGGGATCTTGATAACGGTATACCTCAAGGATCGCCCTTGTCTGTGATACTCTTTATAATTGCATTCAACAATGTGAGTAACATTGTTAACGCTGAGAAAATTATTGATCATGCAATATACGCGGACGATCTTCTCATTATCGCTAAAATCACTCTACCCAACTTAATTCAAGAAGCTTTGAAAAGAATCCTTGTTAAAATAACAGAATGGTCTGAATCTTCTGGTGCGATAATATCCACCCCAAAATGCCAACAACTACACATATGTCGAAAAACAAGCTGCAATAACTTCTCCTTAAACCTGGGTAATCTAACTCCAATCAGTGTTCAAACGATGAAAGTTCTAGGACTTCACATAAGCAAAAACTACAGATGGTGCACTCACATTGAACAACTGAAAAAACGTCTAACGCCATGTTTGAATATTGTTAAATATCTCTGTAGCAAAAAGAGCAATGTCCATACTAACGCAATGCTTAACGTCATACGTGCAATAATCCAATCGAAAATTGATTACGGACTTCCAATCTACGGATACTGTGCAAAGAGTGATCTAAACAAAATAAAAACTTATATTAACGCCTCACTAAGGATTGCACTAGGTGCCTTCCGCACAACTCCGATACATAATCTCCTCGCTGAAGCCGGTTTCCTCCCCCTCGAGGAACGTAGAGACCTACTCACCGCCAAACTCATCCCAAAGCTTCTAACATCCCATTGTTCCCCTTTACATAAGGACTTCTTGGCAACTATCAGACGAAAAACCAATCCGAAAATAGAACACACTATTCTTAGAGCTACACAATCAGCAAAAGAACTCAACATTTCGCTCATAACCATCAACACAAAGCCAGGATCATTCCCACCATGGTTTTTCAATAACAGCAGCGTTGACACCCAACTCTCTGTTTTTAAAAAAGCTAACCTGCATCCAAGCCACTTCAGGCAATTGTTTACTGAAAAGTTTGAAAATTTATCCCAACAAAATTTCAATTTTCTGTACACTGATGGTTCGGTTATTAACTATAACATCGCCTACGCAATAGTTGATCAAAATTTCAATACCGTCAAAACCCAGAGTCTCCACTACCACAGCAGCATATTTACAGCGGAAGCAGCAGCCATTATTGGTGCTATAGAATACGCCGAAAAAAAAGGCAAATATTGCATCTTTTCCGACAGCCTTTCAGTCTTAAACGCCATTCAGAATTTAAACTGCGGTCTCATACCCATCAACAAAATCCGCAACAAACTTTGCCAACACGCAACAAAAATTCAAATTGTCTGGATCCCAGGACACGTAAACATTCCTGGAAACGAAGCAGCTGATGCTGCAGCTAAGTTGGCCACCAACTCTCCCATCAACACTTCCCACATCATCAATCCACATGATTACTTAAAAGCAATAACAAACTCACAAGCTGCAAAATCCGTTCAAAACTTTGAAAATATAAACAACTATTACACCAGCCTTATCAACCCTTCTCGTTCCACAGTTGTTCTTCCAAACAATCTACAGAGAATAGAACAAAGAGCAATAACTAGGCTTAGACTCGGTCACACACTACTTACACACCTTCATCTCATCGACAAGCAAGTAACTAACATTTCATGTATCTTTTGCAACCATCCGCAAAAAATGTCGATTGAACATATCCTGAACGCCTGTCCTAAATTCCAAACAGACGCCTTAAGGATCGACCGCATCGCAATAATTAAAAATCCTAACCTTGATAATTGCTTACAAATTTTAGAATTTTTAAAAAAAGTACAATCTGTTCAGTAAAATATAAAAACAAAAATAAGATATATATATATATTTAATTTAAGATAACCAATTTGTAAAATTTTTCACTCAATAAGAGCAAAGGCTGATGGCTTTTTTGTTAGTGCCTTAACTCCTTAATTTATTGTAATTTTAAAATTGCTTTAAATAAATTATAATAATAATAATAATAATAAAAGTTAAAGCAATTGCTCATTTCGATTGGTAGTTGCTTACGATGAATATGAGTATACATTTTAATGTGATATACAACATAAGATAAAATACAAAATATTTCCAATTTTAGAATGATTTGAAACATAAAAACTAACAATTTTGTGATTTGAAACACAAAAAGAAACAAAAAATTAAAAGTTTGTATTAAATTGTAGTAACTGATGGAAAACAGAATCAAGGTAGAAAGCTTTGGCGGAAGGATATGGCGTGTTTGCAGAGAGATTGCTCCATCACTGAACTCCATTCAAAAACTCATACAGGTGATTTTGAGATAGAGTACTGGCATTGAAATATAAACGTCGTATTTCCTGAAGAATTGGGCATCTGGCGATGAAATGATAAGTACCTATCATCAACTTCTCTTGTATTACATAGACTACATATTTGTGCTAGCTCAGTTTGATGTGGCATAGAGTTCAAGATGAAGAGTTCGACACGTGCTCTAAAAATATAGCTTATGAATTCTGTAGAAAAACAGTCCCTGAAGTAGCTAGTTTCCGATGACAACTGATGGTTAAGATTCCGATAGGTATTCCTTGCAGTTGAAGAAGATGCTGATGATAGATGCTGACAATAGATTCTTTCATCCACTTTGGCAATAACCTTTGCAAATTTACAGGGCCATTCCTCAATGTTAGATTCTGTTAGTGACAGATTAACTTCATGGGCTTGGGCTAAAATATTCCACTCGTTGAATGGGCTCGCGTTCACTTGCAACTGTCTAAGTAAGATGGTTTTGTGAAGTCTATCGTCTCTTTTCATTACTCTTATTAAGTAATCGGAGTTGGCTTTGAGGTTTTGTATATATAACGGTGTTAGTCCAGATTCGATGTATATGGCATAGTTTGGGGTTGAATTTGGCATTTTGAATAAGCGCTTGAAAAAGTATCTTTCAATTTTTTCGAAGTCATCAAAACGAAGATACCCAAACACCTGAGCTCCATATAGCACAAGCAGGTGTTAACTGTTGAATTGAAGACGCGGTATTTTGACTTATGGTCGATTTGCTGATTCGCAAAGAACTTTGCCCACATTAAATTCAGAGCCAATTTGGCGTCAAAACTTTTTTTATTTGCGTGTTTCGAGAAGTTAAGATTGTGGGTAAATAGAACTCCCAAGTACTTAAAATCTTGCACTATCTCGATTGGTTCATTGTTAATAGACCAGTTTTCTTCTGGACGTCTCCTTGATTGTCGTTTCTCAAATATCATCACTTTGGTTTTGCTAGTGTTGAAAATAAGTCCCCATTTTTCACAAAATGAATTGAATTTGTTGATTTGCAGTTGCAAGGTGAAAGGGTTGTCGGCCAGTAGAACCAAGTCGTCAGCGTACAGTAAGACTTTCACTTGAGTTCCAGCAATCCACCAGGTTCCACCAGGTAGGACATCACAGATATCGTCGATAAATAAGGCAAAGATGATTGGACTTAAAATGCACCCTTGAGGCACACCAGTAGTAGTTGGAAACCAGTTAGAGAAGTCCGAGCCATCCCAAACGGAAGCAGTTGATCCCAAAAGAAAGTTCAGATTCATCTGTAAACATTTTCTCGATAGACCTAACATCGATAGCTTGTAAAGCAAGGACGCATTTTCGTAGATTCCTGCAAATATGCATAGGCACTCGCTTAAGAACTCACTTGTCTATATTTCCTCTGTCAGTGTATTGTTTCGTTTGGATCAAAGATTAACTAACTATGTAAGAAGATCGGAAGCAATTTTCATTTTTAATTAATCATTTTTTTCTTTCCGTGCAAATGAATAATTGTGATTTACAAAAACGAAGAGATGAGGTGAGATATCTCTATTCTTATACAATTTCTTTTTGTTTGTTTTTGCAATGTCAAATTGAACGTAGATTGGATTTTGAGATTGTCATAACACGTTTTTCTTAAGGCCCAACTATAATCGGCATAAGCCAACATAAGCGAATGTAAAAAACCTAACGAAAATTTGCTTATGTTTGCAAAATTCCCGCGCATACCCATAATTGACTTAAGCGATCAAAGCCATCTGTCAAAACCAAATTCGTAGCTGTGAAATTTTTGTATTGATTTGTTAAATAAACTTTTTCTACTTTTTAAATAAAAATGCAGTTTCAAAAAAAATTAAAAATGTTAAAAAAGTTAAAAATGTTAAGTATATCATTGAACGGATTAGGCATCCTAAAAGAAATGGATGATTTACTAAAAATTAAAAGGAAGCCGTCTTGTTATGCCCGAAAATCAACAGGGACAGAAATAAGAATGTTTTTTTTTAATATAACGTTTTTTAAAATTAAGGAACTCGATAGTGGGCAATTTTCTTGTACACAAGAATGCGTCCCGAGGTGTATAATTTCTTACTTAATTTACTGTCACCACTTATGGCCAAAACATCGATGAGAGAACCAGTTTCACCCGAATGTCGCCTAGCTGTTCTCCTTTTGAAAGTCACTTCCTTAGGATTCCTTTCACTTCTAATTCTCTGCTTTACTTTCTATTGTTACTTGTCACAAGGTGCGTCTCTTCAATCTCTTGCGTGGACCTTCAAATTAGGCAAAGAAACTTTTCGCCAAATAGTGCTAGAGACTTCCGACATAATATGGAAAGCTTTATACCCCATATATGTTTCAGAACCCGGTTCTCATGATTTTGACATGATTAGTAGAGACTTTTGGCATCTATGGGACATGCCAAATTGTCTTGGCGCAATCGATGGGAAGCATTTTGCTTTGAGATGTCCGCCCAATAGTGGGAGTCAATTTTTTAACTATAAAAAGTACTTCAGCATTGTTCTCATGGCCGTCTGTGATGCTAAGTATTGCTTCACACACATAGACATTGGAGCTTTTGGAAGCCAAAGCGATAGTGGTAAATCACCATGTGTATTTGAACAAACCTGTCAGATTTTACTTATGCGCCGAGCGACTGAGATCGCTCTTGCTTATGTATGCTTAAGTTAACGAAACTAAGAAAAAATTAACGAAACGGAGCTAGACTCGATTATGGCTATTCAATAAAGCTTGTATATGAATTTGCACGTTTGCTTATGCGCACATAAGCTAGCTTATGTCGATTATATTTGGGCCTTTAAGCTCACCACGAAAATACTAGAAGAAGTATCAGTAAAGTCTTATCTCTATCGTAAAACTATTTCTTTTTCTAAAATTATAATTATAAATTTAAAACGTTTACGTAAACATGGGGGAGGGGGTAAGAGCTTTGATTACTTTTGCTGACAAGGGGGATGGGGGGTAAATAATTGTAAAAAATCTGCTTACATTATATTTGAACGACCCCTAGTCAAAAAGAAAATAGAGGTGTTAAGTCGTACGGAAGAGTAGGCTAATGAACTGGCCATCTTGACTGGCTTGCAGGACCATCCTGTTGGAACCACATGTCGTCCAAGTTCATATCAATGTGGGACCAAATATAAATCGGTAATTATGCCAAATTCTTGGGAACGTAGTGATTTTGATCGTTTGTTACCGATAGACGATTGAACGGCAGCGATATTTTCGACCAACCCGTTGTCTCATTGACACGATAACATCACACAAATTGGACGAGAATTACGAGCGAAAATTGAAGTTAAAGCTCTTAAAGTTGCCGGCTCAGAATTTCGGTAGAACGAGCAGACGTTGCTCGTTCGCGTACTTAACAATGATAAAAATGAAACGAAAGGATGAGTTCAGAAATTGAATTGATAGTTTTGAAGTCCCTTTTGGAAAATCCGATATAGGTATGTAAAAGTGAACCTCATGGGAAATTGTGCGGTTGAATTGAAGAATCGAATATTGCTGCTGCAGCACGTTGTACTGGCTGAAACTCATATTTTGTGTATAGATTCATCTTCGTACATTCGCATTCGTCAAGCGGCATACACCATATTCATAAACCTCGAAGCCAAAACTTTTCTTCCAATGCGATATTCTGTGTTAAAAAAAATATTAAAGAAATATGTACGTCAAAGGAGAACCGGCAAAAATGTATGGAAGCTGGCCTAGGAACCAATAACGACATGATATGTATCAATGGAAAGGTGTTTTGTGTACTTTAACTTTGGTTTTGACAAGAAGTCAATGTGGGGAAAATGTTATTGCGCAATTAAATCATTCACAAAAAAAAATTTTTTTTTTGCTTTCATCATAATAGAAAAGCATTACAAAAGAAAACAAAACAAAACTTCTTTTTAATCTTCATCAATTATAATACACCTAGATACCATACAGATAGATAAATACGTTATATAGGCATTGCCCGGTGCCCTGTCAAACAAGTGCAATAATATTGGGTTATCGCACTAATGCCAATTGCGATGAACAATAGAAAGAAGTTTTGTTTTGTTTTCTACACACAAGTTTAACCATTCAACTCGATCAGAAAATGGCGATCGAAGACAATCGACCGAGTAATCGAAGACTCTCGATCACAATCGACACTCGCAATATGAAATAATGTAACCGACAATCGATAATCGAAAAAAGTCGATCATCGATCAGAAAAGCGCTATCGCAATCGGGGCCTCTCTTGTTTTTTCATTCAACGTATATTACGCATTTTATACCCATTTTATAAGCCGAACTCGGACCCAAAGAATTGATTTTGTACCTCTTTTAGTTTACGAGAAACGGCTGAGGAGCTGACGTAATATTACACTACAATCTCACTTTATAAATCTACACAAAGAAAGCACCTATCGATTTAAATCCAACTCCATATTTTGGTGCTAATTTGTTGCTGAGAAATAGGTCAGCTACCACCCCTAACCCTGTACATACGAGAGCAGCTTGGAACACGAGACCAGCGGCGTATTTTGTTGCTATTTTATTGCTGAGAAAAAGACCAACTACTACTAGATAGAGCGTATCTCGTAAACCAGAGCAGCTAGTTCAACTTTATGAATCCTAAATTTGAGATTAGTAAGATACAAATTAAATAGATGTTTCATTAGAAAGGAAACAAGACAAGTTTATTTTTGATTACTTGTGAAGGTGTTTCAATACTTCAATTATTGTAGTAAGAAAGAAAATATTTCATTATTGTTAAGAGCTGCAAGATGCCTTTGTCCTAAATATTTAAACGATAAAAAATGGATACTGACTATTTTATTTGAAAATATTACTAGGATTTCGTATAATACTGTAGAGGTGTTAAAAATAACAAGTTAACAATTGATTAAAAAAAACCTTAGGTTCACAAACAAAAAGTTCAAAAATTTATAAAATAAGAAAATCTATATAAAGAACACGTATACGCCCGAGTGTACATTTGCTTTACATCTGTCGTAAAATACGAAATCTCTATGTGTATAAATGTGGATGCATGTTGGTTTATTTGTTTTTATGTCCGGTATGGACTCCTTAACGGTCCAACAGAAATTTACAGTTGTATAAAAAAAAACCAGAGTAATTTTGCCCAAAACAAATTTGCAGAATTTCTGCACGCAGCACTGCATGCAGCGCTTCAAGCAAAACACACGTGCAAAAACTCTGCCAAGTTTTGTCAAGATTAAAACGACACCTGTAAAAATTTTATTTATTTGGTTGTCTTGAATTGCTTATTAAAAACTTTAATTTATAAATTTTTTTGAAAGTTTTCTTGTAGGTAGGAGAAGGAAAGGTTTTGTAGACCGCAAAGGGACCTTAGAGCTGCCCTCTTAAAATAAAAAGAAAAACAGAAACATCTCTTGTTAGGAATAACAATTAGTTTCTATAATTTCGAAAACGTTTAGAAAATCGGTTAGAAAAACACAAAAATATATATGGAAAACAACAAAAGACAAAACATGCTTAAGACCCACAATTCATGCAGTCGTCTTTGTTCTCCAGCGAGCAAACCCATCTCGGCGATTCTCCGTTTTCGCTCCGCTTGCTCCGGTGTCATCGGATTCGACCTGCGATAATTTTGTTAAACTAGCTGCTCTGGTTTATGAGATACGCTCTATCTCGTATGTACAAGGTTAGGGGTGGTACACCCCCGTGAAGGGTTACGGTTCCGAAAAATGTAGTTGGTCTTTTTCTCAGCAATAAAACAGCAACAAAATACGCCGCTGGTCTCGTGTTCCTACCTGCTCTCGAATGTACAGGGTTAGGGGTGGTAGCTGACCTATTTCTCAGCAACAAATCAGCACCAAAATATGGAGTTGGATTCAAATCGATAGGTGCTTTCTTTGTGTAGATATATAAAGTGAGATTGTAGTGTAATATTACGTCAGCTCCTCAGCCGTTTCTCGTAAACCAAAAGAGGTACAAAATCAATTCTAAAAAATTAAATAAGCAGAATAACAGTTTTTATTTTTATTGTTGGTACAGATTAGAAAACAAATACACACAAACACCTGGCTCAAGGCCCTAATTTCGTGGTGGATTGAATTCCAATCCACTCTATATTTATATGCATGAATTACATGCATATTATAGTGTATGTAGCCTTGTGTAAAAAGAAAAGGCACAAGATTAATCTTGAAGCATCTGTCCCATTGCCGTAGACTTTACCTTCCGTCATTTCCATTTATCACAAGTACCAGTTTACTTTTACCGCTAATAAAAGCCATACTGGTAAATGTGTTTTTATCTATATAACTGAGCCAGAAACAGATTAAACTCAGTTACCGAGAACGAATTTCTCGTCAACCAACAGCCACTCTGAAACTCCCACAAGGGGGCCTACCGCAACTGTAGTTGAAATTCAAAGGCTCTAAAAACACAATGAATCGGGCATCAACTACCCCAGAGCACCAGTTTTTTAAGAAGACATGGTAGTCTCTTTTGTTATTTTGTACTCTGTGAATGTATGAAATCATCATCATACATTCTATCGAATGTGTGAAATTATCACACATTCGTACAAACCAAAAGGATAATTTTCCAGCTTCGTGAGTTAGCGGCTCAACAGGAACACTGGTGTCCATTGTCATGCAGTCCATTTTACCAGAAAGGAGTTCGGTGGTCCAAACTGGAAGACTGCATGACATATTGCCATGCAACACCAACTTTTTATAGAACACTCATTAGTGCCTTATTCTATCACAATGATATCAAGTACAGTCTCATTAATCACGGCGTTCGGGTAAAAAGTGATTATGATACATGTACAATAAAACGTAGGTTCATTCGCCCAGACCACGTCTGGTTGACGCTCTGCACCACTTGGAGGTTAAACCTTCCGCATATGAGCGGCAAGAAATCTGTACTAGGCATTACAAGCAATCCTTTCCAAACACTCACCCACTCTTCGCAGAGCTATTGTTGGTACAGATATCGAAGATAAACTTGACGAGAACACCTGCCGTTAAGGCTTAATTTCCCGGTGGGCCTACCCACAATATCAGGGCTGAGGAAAGCTCCAGCCAACGCCCTGAGGCGGTACAAGTACCACCCCAGTACAATTAGCAATATGTTTAGGCATATTACTCCCCTTGCTGAGGGGCGAGGTCTATCTAACACCTCTTGCACCCTAGTGATCTCAGATGGTAACAGATCATCTAGGGGCTACTAGTTCCCGCGAATTTGGGACAACCACAGCCACCACGATACTCCCACAAGGGGGCCTACCTCATAGACAGGACCAAGTTAAACAGACTGGTATCGAAGATACCAGAGAACCTGAATAACTCAGTGGGCTCCTGTCTCCCGTGGTACCAGAATATAGCTTCCGGTGGAGCTCCGCAACCGTAAAGGTTACTTCCAGATGGGCCCACTAAAAACCCGAGGCCTGGCAACCTCAATGCATATCCCACCAACCAGCAGCTGAGGAGGAAACATGCTGGTTGGATGGGAATGCGAACAACGAAGGACAACAGAAAAACAGCAAATCCGCATCAAGAAGTACCTGAAAGAAAAACTCAAAAGATACTTCATTAATAAAAATTCATATTTTAAATATTTAAAATAACAAATAACGCCTATTCCTACCTACAACATATCACACCTTAATAAAACAGAACTTAACTAACCTGTCAAATCCTCAACCTTCTTCTCCCAAATGCTTCACTGGCAAATGCCTGAAAACGTTCAGCAGTATCCCTCGAAAGAAGAACACCACTAACATCCCAGTCACTTTCAGTCCTGACTATGCCCATGGAAGGAAGATTCCTCACATCAGCATAGAGGGGACAGTCCAGCAAAACATGCTTCCAATCCTCGGAAGGACTTCCGCACGAGCAACCAGCCAACTCGGCAAGGCCCCTCTTATGCAAGAATGCATTCAAAGAACCATGCCCAGTCAACAAGAAGCCCGCCAGGAGAGAGAACCCAAAAACACCTATATCACAAGCCTGTTCTACCTTGGGAATGAACTCAAATGTTACTCTTCCCACTTCGCTATTGTCCCATCTAGATTGCCATCTAGAGGAAACACACCTGGCTAAAGATATCTTTAACTCATTCCTATTCAACCTACCAAAATCAGAACACTCAGACCAGTCCGTTGAGGATAAGGTCTGCCGCCTCTTTACTATTGTTGGTACAGACTATGAAAACAATTACACACGAACACCTGGCCATGAGGCCTCTATTTCGTGGTGGATTGATTTCCAATCCACTCCATTTTATATGCATGAATTACATGCATATTTTGGTGTATGTTGCCTTGTAGATATGGGAAAAGGCACAAAATTAGTCATTTACATATGTCCCATTTGCCATTGACTTTGTCTTCCACCATTTCCATTTTTCTCAAGTACCAGTTTGCTTTTCCCGATAAAAAAAGCCATACTGGTAAATGTGTTTTTATCTATGTAACTGAGCTTAGAGACTAACCACTCAGTTACCGAGAACGGATTTCTCGTCAACCACAGCCACTCTGAACTCCCACAAGGGGGCCAACCGCAACTGTAGTTGAAGATTCAATTAGAATCCGGGCATCAACTACCCCAGAGTACCATTTTTTTTCAGAAGACATGGTCTGTCTCTTTTGTTATTTTGTACTCCGTGAATGTATGACATTATCATCATACATTCTATCGGATGTGTGAAATTATCACACATCCGTACAAACCAAAAGGATAATTTCACAGCTTCGTGACTTATCGGCTCACAGGAACACTGGTGTCCATTGTCATGCAGTCTTTTATCCAGAAAGGAGCCGGTCGGCCTAACTGGAAGACTGCATGACATATTGCCATGCACCACCAACTTACTTAAGAACACTCATTAGTGCCTTATTCTATCACAATGATATTCAAGTACAGTCTCATTAATCACGGTATCTAAAGTAGATGATTATGATACATGTACAATAAAAACGTAGGTTCATTCGCCCTGACGGAGTCAGGTTGACGCTCTGCACCACTTGGAGGTTGAACCTTCCGCACATGAGCGGCAAGAAATCTGTACTTGGAATTGCAAGCAATCCTTTCCAAACCCTTACCCACTCTTCGCAGAGCACTATTGTTGGTACAAATGGAATTGTTCCTACGAGAGAGTTTTCAACAACGTTGCTCGGTACATCGATCACGGTGAAGGCAAGCGACCAGGAGCATTCGCCGTCTATCTAGAACCATGGCATTCGGACATTTTTGAGTACCTTGACTTGAAGAAGAACACCGCAAAAGAGGAAACTTGCGCACGTGATCTCTTCCATTCCATGTGAATTCTTGATTTGTTCATGAAACGTGTCGAGGCCGACGGAGATTGGTCGCTCATGTGTCCGCACAAATTTCTCGGATTGCACAAAGTCTGGGGCGAAAAATTTGAATACCTTTACACTCGCTACGAGAAGGAGGGTCGCACCAATCAAACAATCAAATTGACTTCGAATTATTTCTTCGGTTGGAAGGCTGGCCTGAAAACGGGAATGTATTATTTGCACACGAAGCCAGCTGCTCATGCAATTCAATTCATCGTGGACAAGACTAGACTGGCATACACAAAACGGAGGTAGTGCTGCAGGCGCGGGTGAAGGAACAAAATTATCGCTGGTCGAATCCGATGACACCGGAGCAAGCGGAGCGAAAACGGAGAATCGCCGAGATGGGTTTGCTCGCTGGAGAACAAAGACGACTGCATGAATTGTGGGTCTTAAGCATGTTTTGTCTTTTGTTGTTTTCCATATATATTTTTGTGTTTTTCTAACCGATTTTCTAAACGTTTTCGAAATTATAGAAACTAATTGTTATTCCTAACAAGAGATGTTTCTGTTTTTCTTTTTATTTTAAGAGGGCAGCTCTAAGGTCCCTTTGCGGTCTACAAAACCTTTCCTTCTCCTACCTACAAGAAAACTTTCAAAAAAATTTATAAATTAAAGTTTTTAATAAGCAATTCAAGACAACCAAATAAATAAAATTTTGACAGGTGTCGTTTTAATCTTGACAAAACTTGACAGAGTTTTTGCACGTGTATTTTGCTTAAAGCGCTGCATGCAGTGCTGCGTGCAGAAATTCTGCAAATTTGTTTTGGGCAAAATTACTCTGATTTTTTTTTATACAACTGTAAATTTCTGTTGGACCGTTAAGGAGTCCATACCGGACATAAAAACAAATAAACCAACATGCATCCACATTTATACACATAGAGATTTCGTATTTTACGACAGATGTAAAGCAAATGTACACTCGGGCGTATACGTGTTCTTTTTATAGATTTTCTTATTTTATAAATTTTTGAACTTTTTGTTTGTGAACCTAAGGTTTTTTTTTAATCAATTGTTAACTTGTTATTTTTAACACCTCTACAGTACTATACGAAATCCTAGTAATATTTTCAAATAAAATAGTCAGTATCCATTTTTTATCGTTTAAATATTTAGGACAAAGGCATCTTGCAGCTCTTAACAATAATGAAATATTTTCTTTCTTACTACAATAATTGAAGTATTGAAACACCTTCACAAGTAATCAAAAATAAACTTGTCTTGTTTCCTTTCTAATGAAACATCTATTTAATTTGTATCTTACTAATCTCAAATTTAGGATTCATAAAGTTGAACTAGCTGCTCTGGTTTACGAGATACGCTCTATCTAGTAGTAGTTGGTCTTTTTCTCAGCAATAAAATAGCAACAAAATACGCCGCTGGTCTCGTGTTCCAAGCTGCTCTCGTATGTACAGGGTTAGGGGTGGTAGCTGACCTATTTCTCAGCAACAAATTAGCACCAAAATATGGAGTTGGATTTAAATCGATAGGTGCTTTCTTTGTGTAGATTTATAAAGTGAGATTGTAGTGTAATATTACGTCAGCTCCTCAGCCGTTTCTCGTAAACTAAAAGAGGTACAAAATAAATTCTTTGGGTACAAAATAGCAACAAATACCCCGAGTCCCCATAGGGTTAGAAGCTTTAAATTTGAATTACGTATTAACATCATGGGCACAAAGGCCCTGTAAAAAAATAATTTTGTAGAACCACTATTTCCTGAGATATTGAACAGTAAAAATTTCAAAACCGGTAATTGACTGACTGACTGACCACTGACTGATCATCAAAATCATGAAGCACTTCTAAGTTCTAACAATAGCAGCATCTTGAAATTTTGTACAAAGGTAGAATTATGAACGAAATTTTTTTAATTTAAATTGTAACTTATATAAATTTAATTAATATAAAACATAAATCAAGTTGTCATTCAGGCAGACGGCAATAAGCCATGCTTAAAAGATATTCAATTTATAATATTAATGTAAATCTAATTTATAGGAAAATAAACTATCTATCTATCTATCTATCTATCTACAATGGTAGGTTTTCGACTGTATACAAAGGAAAAAATCGAAAATTTCAATTTGCTCATTCAGGGGGCGTGGTATCCGCCCACTTTCTAAAACTGGTCGCAGGATCTTGAAATTCGGAATCTAATAGGGTTTTGGTTGAATATAAGGAAAAGTATAAGTAAAATATTTTGGTTTCATTCAGGGGCGTGGTTTCCGCCCACTATTTTAAAACGGTCGTAGGATGTTGAAATTTAGAATTCTTGTAAAGTTTTGGTTGAAAAACATCAAATGAATGAGAAAAAAATCTATTTTCATTTAGATGCGTGGTATCCGCCCACTTTGTCAAAATGGTCGAAAACGTTTAAATTCGAAATTCTGATAGGGTTTCGGTTGAGTATAAGAGAAAATATAAGTACAAAATTGCAGTTTCATTAAAGGGGCACTTTCTTTAAATGGTCATAGGATGTTGAAATTTAGAATTCTCGTTTTTTAAACTTCATAAAACTCCATGAGTAACTTTCCTTTGTGGTTTCACAATGGACCCTTGATGTCTAAATGTGACATCTAGACAGCCACTCTAACCTAACCTGCCTATTACTTATTTATAAATTGGCAGAGGAGCAATTATATTGTTAAGGTTTGCAAACTGCTAGCTTATTAAGTTATTTCGAGGTTCATGCTTTCATAAAAAAAAAAAAAAACTTTGCAAAAAGATGTAAATTTTCATCCAAACTATTTTCTATTTCCTTTTAATATTGTTGTACAGTCAAACTTCTTTATAACGAACTTCGTTATAACGTAATTCTCTCTTTAGCGAATTTCATTTCGTTCCCCTTCTCCTTAAGACATATCCCATAAAATTTCTATATAACGAATTTTTTATAAAACTTCTTTATAACGAAGCAATTTTTTGTTCCCTTGAAGTTTCGTTATAAAGAAGTTTGACTGTATTATCTTCTATGATTTAAAATATTCAATATAACACTTTTATTACATGTAAGAACTTGGCGTTCTTTTAGATCTCATTACTTTTGGTGGCTGACTTTTTACACAATGTTGTTCGCACATAAGAGAACTTGGGTTTTTTTTACATTTTATGTTTTTGTTCTGATTTAATTCACACATAACAGAATCATAGCATACGAACGCAAATACGAGTATGTAAAAATCTACAGATTTAAGGAGTTGTCGTAAAAAATTCGACTTATCGAAGGTGATGATATTCGAGTTATCGAAGTTCGACTTATCGAAGTTCGACTGTATTTGAATTATTAGATCCGACAATTTTGAACTGTTTTTAAGAAGGAAGATTTAAAAAAATTCGAGATGTATTTGAGGAGAAATAAAGTTATTAATTAATGAGTTAAGTTTGTATAATTTTAATCTGAGTGACAAATCGCCAGCTTACAACATCCAAAACCATCAACAACTTCATCAATCAAAAAGTCGATAAGTTAACCCCAAATCATTTATGTATAAGTATAATTGATCATTTTCATAAAAATCTTATCCGTGTCGGTTGGAAATGTCAAAAAATTAACTCATCAACGTCAAGTGCTGAATGCTACTGTTACTGTCTGCGCTGAACGATCAACGATGACACAGATACAAACAAAGAACACTCTGCCTGCAACTCGTTATTCAATTTACGATTGAACGGTGTCAGCCGACTGCCGTCTATATTCGCTATTGGCTTTTGACACTTTTTATGTGTAATGACATTGACAACTCAACAAAAGTCATATTTTTTTAACGAATCTAAAATTACAACAAACATGATTATATGTGGATGAACTCTCTGGGGTCATTTCAATTCTCAAATTGCAAATTTTGCAATGTTGGCGGTTGGGGGTACATCATTATTATTAGGTATTTCATCTGACGGAAGAGAAATTCATTTCCACGTTTTTTTTAACGCTTTGCTTATAAAATTAAAACAAATTGCATTGAATGTGTGATCTCAGTTAGAAGAAGAGCAGGCATTAGAATGAATTCATACAGTTTCTAGTCTAAATTCTTTTTCAAGGACTCATAAACGTTTTCCGTATTTGTTTAGATCGAGGGATGGTTGTATGAAGTGAATTTCGGGTATAATATACGAGTGACTTTGCCACTGTCACAAACTACCACCAACTTGCTAGACTTACAAACTTCTTTAGTGTGCAGTTAAGGAAATCCAGCGTTGATTGAGAAATGAAATGAAAACCAAAAAAATTGGAGTAACTATACAAAATGAATACTTCTCATAACATGTAATGAGTTTTTACACTCAAATTCTAATTTTTTTATATGAAAACAAGCTGACCAGACAGACTTCGTACTGCCTCAAACGATATAAAAAGGACCTAGACTTTTGTAGCCCGCTACCATACCACCAGCTACCCTCTCCCAGCTTCTCCACTACCGTCTAACCGCTACCTCGTTATACCCAGTTACCCTGAAACCCGCTGCTACCCCACTACCCTCTACCGTACTACCCTCTACACGCTATCCCGTTATACCCAGCTACCCTGTTACCCGCTACCCCACTACCCTCTACACGCTATCCCGTTATACCCAGCTACCGTGTTACCCGCTACCCCACTTCCCGTTACCCAATACTTCTAAACGCTAATACCAGTAATTGCTACCCACTACCCGCTACCGTCTACCCCGCTACTACCCGGTTCCCTGGCCCTTAGCATTTGGTGCCACTGGTACAAAAGTAGTGAGTCCTCAACGGATTTGCATAGGGTTGAAAAATATAAAATAACTGATCGATTGAAAGTTGATCAGTTATCGACCGGCGAGGACGGGAGATCAAATTGAAAACAATTCTTGCTAAAAAAGTTAAAGTTTGTTATTATCAAATAAAAATAGGGGTGATCGTAGAAGGGTGAAAATTAAGAGTAATATGATCTTTTTTTATTCTAAGTCATGACAAAGAGACACGAGAATTTTATGTATTAGAATAAAAAATAAAATAAAGCCTCAAATCTTGATTTTAATTATTTTTTGATTTTTTTTTTGTACAAAAGTAAGTAACAGGAATTTCTGTTAAAAATTTAATTATAAAATAGACAAAAAAACTCTCATCTCACTTAAAACTATCAATTTTTTTGTTTAATCTATCCACCCGACTTCCGCTGATATTCTATTTCAACTCTTTTCAGTAGGTACTCACATTCATCATGATCCTCATCACACAATAATTAAAAAACAAGAAAAACAAAAAATTAGAAACAAAAAGCCGTCTCAAAAATTATGACCCTAATTAAGACAATACTATGTCATCGTCTATGCCCGCCGGCCGTTTTGTTGTCTATTTGCACGTTTATCTAACCTATCACACCCACACTCGACGTGATAAAAGACAAACACATCAACACAATCATCGCACAACCCCAGAAGCAAGCGGGAAATACAATTTTCACGGTCCATCTCAGTGAGTTTATGATTTTTGAACTTGACTTTGATCATTGGCGGTTGTTAAAGTTTCATCCGTGTTAGTCGTTGCAAAGTGCTGTAGTTTACTATTTAACAAAATTTGAGCATGCATATACAATATCTACATCGACTTTAGACCTCAGTGTGTATGCTCATAATTTTCAATTTAGGACATAATTTGTAATAGAGGTTGACATTTTCAGTGAGCACAACAAAATTGGTTTGTTTTAAAAACAAAATCAAAAGAAAGACAAAAGCTTTGGGTTTACCTGGATACACAATGATGATTAATTGCTTAGTATGGTACTTAATTGTCAAACACTCATGTTGTTGTAGAGATCAGATTTATTACCAACAACCAACGACGACGCTTACAAAGTGATTTTCAAATGTCATTGTGACGTAACAGATTGTATTTCTTAAATTGCGATAACGGATTAGTCTGAAGTTCAACGCTGAATATTGAACAACAAGGCAACTTCGAACACCAGTTCGGATAGAAAAGATTTTGACATTTGCAACAAAAGATCCAACAGAACACAGTTCCTATTCCTTGATTACAAACATTTTTTATACTTCCGATTTTTGTTTTTTTTTATAAACTTTTAACTATTTACTGTTTTTTTTTTAATAATTAATAAAAGATTGTCACATCTTTTCTAGTTCTTAGAATCGAAAACAAACAGCAAAAAATCACCCTATAACAACATCACCATATTTGGTGAAATTCTTCTGACTACTTTCTTTTCTTACCACCCTGTTAGATTACAACCGCTTCAACAATCAACACCGCAACCTAACTTATACACTTAGTACGGATCTACTTACTAAAAAGTGTTACGCTTACGCGAGGTTAGTATAGGTTACTACTGCATGCCGCCCGCAGTCGAGTCGTCATAAATGCCTGTGGCACAGTTATTACGATCACATAGTATGAATAACATCATAACATGAAACTTAGTATCTCAGATGTCTCCAAATCTTTTGTTCGTCGATTAGTCGGTGTTTGACTTGGCTTCCGATCACAAGAGTCTTCGAGTCTTTTGAAACTTCACACAAACACAACCCCCTAGGTTTGATTCTTTTTCTGTTCGATCGGGAGAGTAGTGAAAAAAATTCAAAATTAAGGAAAGTCAAGTCAAAATTAACAAGAAGGTAGTGTGTGTGACCAGAAAAAATCGCCGGACTTAGAGAATCACTCACTTGTTACTAGTTACTGAAGGGTGCTTGTTTAAGAGAGAGGTGCTAACGCGTCTAGCAAACAATAATAATATTCGTTTTATTTTTTTGGTATGCAAAATATTGACGTCGCGTCGTGCGTCGGTGGTGGTAGTGGCTTTCGACGGTGATAGGTGGGTTCTGTGATTCTAAATACTTAGTGCAGTTAAGTGGTTGTGAAAAGTTTCTTTTGAAACATCGAGTACATTTATTTATTAACATGAGATGTGTAAACTAAACGTTTTGGTTGTTTACTAGATAAACTACATACTTATATTTAAAAAAAAAAATACAAAAAACAAAAATCCATTGATCACATTTTTCCATTTGGCCTTCGACACATTCCAGAAGATTTTGGTGAGTTTCCACAGATTTTTCAGGCATTCGAAGCATTAATATTAACTATTGCACTTTTAACAATTAAAATATTTAGACAGCGGATGTAAAAAAATTCCGATTGACAGAAAATTTAATTTAGATGTTTGGAAACATTAAAAACAAGGTAGCAAACAAATTGATGTTAAAAACTGTATAATGGTTGCAAGATTGCTTAATGAACATTCAGCTTATTTTCCCAAGTTGGGCAATTTTTGTATTTCTATTCAAAAATTCCAAGTTATCCAGATACTTTGACGGTGACTGTAATTCAATCGGCTGAAAAACATGACTTTTTAAGACTTCAAATAATTCTTTATTTTTAAATGGAAAAATTGTGAAAGTGATTTATTGCTATTTATCCAGAGCTTTTATTTTGCGCAAATAATAAAAGAGAAAATATGTTTAGATTGTCAAGAAAAATATATTAAATGTTGACAGTTGGAAGTCAAACAAAAAGGTTGGTGATTAAAAGGGATCAAACGCTTTGCAAATTTTGTTTTTATTATTATTATTATTTTTTTTTTCAACTGAAAAAAAGCCCAAATTATATTTGTTTGAATTCAAGCTTACAAAACTTAAAAATTATTGGGTTCGAACTTTAAACATTTATGGGTATGTTTAAAAAAAAAAGAGAATGCATGTTTGTTTCATTGTTAAAAGGAAGATATGGCATTTAACGTAGAAAATTTTGAAAGCCGCCACGGCTAGGGTAGCAACACTTCCTATGTATCCTTTTCGTGAAAATTTACACATGGAAATTACCAATTGGTACATTTTGTTGCTGTATTTCATCGAATCGATTGTGAAAAAATAGCCTTGGCGGACACCTTGTCTTTCAGATGACCCAAAGGAAAAATGTTTAAAGGTTCTTGCAAAGTTGCGATCGTTCCGTTGCTTCATTGCACTTGCACCCCGCGGCCGTCGTGCACATCAATATCTTCCAAAACAATTGCGCCAGCCTCATTTTTAAGTAGATAAGGGGTCGTATGCAAAAAGATGAGATCAAACTCTACTCACTTTTTTTAGAACTTTCTTAAGGTTGTATGCAAAAAAATAATTACTGACCGAGTTAGATCTCAATTTGTGAGTTCAATCTCAGAGGGATGAGATCGATCTCAAAATGAAAGCTAGCCATGAGATTGAGCTCGTTTTCATATGCAAAAAGATGAGAAAACACTTGGTTACATGAGATCGATCTCACAAATTATTAAGCCTGGCATTTGTCGGACTCAGTTCACATAAAACTGTAAAGGTTGCTGAGTTTATTGTTAATAATGCCGGACAAAGAATTTATAAAGAAAGAAGGTGTCCAATTGAAGAAGATTTTCGTCGGTTTTATAGGTTTACCCCAATAGAGAATATTGAGAAAACAGTGTACCTTACAGTAATAAATCGAACTTTACCATCTTTACTAATGGTTCAAAATGGATTACTGGCAGGTTTCTATGCGGAAAATCTTCACCTTGTCAGTTCATTCAGACTTCCCCACCATAACAGTGTCTTCCAAGCCGAGATCTTGGCAGTGAAAAACGCTGCTAATCAAATATGCATGATGGCGATATCACACGCTGTTATCACCTTTTCCTTTGATAGCCAAGAAGCAATAAAAGCTATGTCTGCCACGCAAATCAAGTCAAAGCTTATTTCTTGCTGTTGCGAAGAGCTAAGGGTTCTTGGTATGCAGCATAACGTAAGACTCTGCTGGGTTCCCGGTCACAGTGGTGTGCCAGGAAACGAATAAGCGGATGAGCTTGCAAGAGAAGGCTCGGTACTTGATCCTTCTCTCATAGACCATAACATAGAATCCCTCAATGCGAATTAAAAAGAAACATTAGTAAAACTATCATTCAAAAAGCAAATGATAGATGGAACCTACTAGAAACCTGCGGTAACACCAGGAAACCCTGGCCTTATTACGACAAGAAAAAATCATATAGGTTTCTACTGCTTAAAAAACCGTCCCTCAGATCCCTTATGTTATAACCGTGATAACGGGACATAACCTACCACAAAAAGAAGATGGGGCTTAGTATATACGACATGTGTAGAGGCTGCGGCAATGAAGAAGAGCACGAGAACACTGCTCACTTCTTATGCCACTGTCTAGCACTCTGCCGTACTAAATATAAATTTTTAGGCAACTGTTTCTTTAATGAACTAGAAGAACTATCTGAACTCCCAGGCAATCGCCTATTGAACTTTGTCAAGTCCACCAAATGGCTCGAAAAACCATAGAATTCATAGGTTAATACACTTCAGAAGTTACAATACTTCAGGGTTTCACAAAGGATCAACATTTATCTAAGTGTGACGGTAACAAACCAATTGTCAGCCCATTTAACCTAACCTAACCTAACCTGTATCGGTTTAGTGAAGAAGTTGTGCGATTGTTGATGGAAGAATTTTTGGGGCCGAGCTCAGAAACACATGATGGTGCTTTCACAAACCAAGAAAAAATAAGAATCTTTCTGCAATATACATAGAAGACCCCGGGTTCCAAATTAGAGTTGATGAAGACGTTGGAGTTCATCAATCAATAGTGTTCATCGTTGGACAGCAAGTTTCTGCAGAAATATCAAGCCATGCACATTATTGGATTATATTCCCAAAAGAAATCCAAAAGCGCAAAGGTTATGGAGCAGGAAGTACGAGTTTACTTATGCTATTGGTGCTCTAGATTGCATTCATGTCCGAATAAGGAAACCTTTGAATTATCATGAGAAGTACATTAATCGTAAAGGATGATATTCCATCCATTAATGTTCAAGCTTTATGCAATGCGGAAGAAAAGTTTACAAGTGTTGAAATTTGCTGGTCAGAATCCTTACACGACTCCCGTATTTTGAAAAACTCTTTACTATATAGTCACATGAATAATAATAACTTCCGATTCACTATTTATATATGCATCATTTTCACTTTCAGACGGCATTTTTTTTCATGCGCTTCCCATAAAGTATAATCATAACTAAGCCACGAAAAGAGCTTTGAAATCGATCTCAATTTTAACGAGTAATAGCTGTTGAGCTTGAACTCGTTTTTTTTTTGCATACAAAACTGAGTCTGAGTTCCGCCCTGCTCGATCGATCTCACAGGTGAGTTCAAGCTCGTCAGCTCAGACTCTGAGCTATTGCTCATCTTTTAGAATATGACCCAAGGTCTAATCTCGCCACCAGCTCTAAAACCTCACCAAATAGTGACACATCTTGGATTTTTGGAGACCTGAATTGCGACAATTCTGATTATGAACGCAAAGATCAAGGTGAAAAAAGTCCTCTCGCTAGCTTTACGACTTAAAAGTGTTTTCGTTTTGAGACCTGTGACTGCTCATTTTTTACCATTTTCTTAGAGAATTCAAGCAATTTCATTGCGTTGTTGAAGCGTATTGACAGCTTAAAACTAAAGGTGCCCAATGGCGGGCTGAAAGGTTTTGTTGGAAAAACCTTCAAAATTCAATAACATATTTTTATGTCATATGAATTACAAAGTGAGGGAACATATTCCCGTTAACTAACTTCTTCTTACCACTCTCAGGTATCAGGTTCCTCCAATGCAACCTCCAAAAGTTATTGTGATTATTTTATCAGAAAAGACCCTCGAAATCTATTGATAAGCTATCTTATGAACATGAAGTAAGGTACTTGTCATTAAATCATCTTCAATAATTGATTAATCAATTTTAAAGGAGATGGATGACCAATTTGCAATGTCAAAGATGTCGCCTACAAACGATCATAACACTGCTTTCAAAATTTGAACGATCCTCTCACCTAAAATTTGCTATTTTCACATCAAGAAAAAAACAATACGTAACCCACAAACACACTTAAACATAACCAAAGTGTTATGATATGAGTAATGAACAAACATGAATTCCATATTATTCAAATGAATTATGACAGTGATATGTTAAATAATAATAAAACTGCATGTGCAAATATTCGAATTGCATTATCAGTTTGAATTACATTTATTTTCGTTTTTTGTTTTGCATTCTTTTTTTTTTGTAAATTATGAAGTGCACTGATAGAGAAGGTTGAAAAACGACGATTGCATTTTAATCATACCCAATCGTATTTTCAAGTTTTTTATTGCACCTATATAAAAAGTAAAAAAAGCTTGAAAAAGTTGGCAAAACTAGTTTGATTATTGATGAATTGTTAAGCAATAACACCTACTCCCTTACAAATTAAACCGACACATTTCCGCTTTTTTTTATAACCAACACAATTTTGTTGATATAAATTTTTGATTTGAATAAGGAAAACGCCTTACAAGTTGTAAGGAAATGTTTTCATTTTGTTTGAAGTGCAGAAGATTAAATCAGAATGTTTCCTACTTATCAACGATCTACAACACTTAATTTTGATCTAGATCAAGATTTCACACACAGTGGCGTAGAAAGTAGGGGTCGGAAGGGGCGGACCGCCCCGGGTGTCACCCTTGGTATAAAAACATCGGTGAAATACAACATTCCAACAGAAATTCGTCGTAAAAAGCGAATGGCTGGTGAGTTGGCAACTGATGCAGGACTTTCTCTGAGCGCTGAACTACGGAAAGACATGTTCGAGTGTCTTGATCGATTCATCACTGAACTTTGAAAAAGAACAGAGTCTATTAAAGAGGTGGCTTCATTGTTTAAAGTTGTACAGGCGAATACTTTACTTTTAGCAAGCATTAATGATTTGAAATTAGCTATTTCAAAATTTGCTAATGCTCATGATGAGGTGTCAGAGTCAGAACTTCTCTCAGAGACCAAGGTTGAGAAGTCATTTGAAAGCGGCTAAAGTGAAAACATCTAATTGATTATCTTTAAACTTTATGAAATTCATCGTTGAATGGGACTTTGCAGAATCTCTTCCGCATCTCATTGTCGCATTAAAAATGTTTAAGACAGTATGTGTGTCAGTTGTGTCATGTGAAAGGAGTTTTAATAAACTTAAATTAAATAAAAACTACTTGCGGGTAACAATGACGGAAAAGAGGATCAACAATCTGGGAATTTTAACAATTGAACATTTTTATAACGCCATCAGCGAATTTTCTGCTTTAAAAGCTAGAAAGAAGACGTTTTATAATTTATTGTAGTAGATACATTAATTTTTGTTCTCCTTTTCTTAAATTTTTTATTTGAATTTAAATAAGGAAATCGCATTATATGGAATAGCGGAATTTCATTTATTTTACTGTTTTACATTCTGGGAGTGACACCATAATTGCCGCCCCAGGTGCCACCCATGCTAGCTACGCTACTGTTCACACACCGACTAAGAGATGACTTTCTCATTGTTGTTTTTTTTTTTCTTTTTTTTATAGTAGAACAAAATTCTTGAATGACACTTCTCGCGTAAGTGTGTTGTGACTTGTGAATGATAAAAATATGCACGTGCTTTGAAACTGATAGCTTCATGATTCATAAAAAGTTTTATTTTTCTACAGCGATGCAATTTCGTTCTTTCATTCTGACGTCAACTTTTGTTCATTTCAGTTTTCGATATCATGAAGTTCAATATTTTTTCAAAACCTAACCAAACCGATGATCCCGCCAACGGTAAAGCAATTTCTAGTACCGAAAAGAAACCACTACGTCGTCAAATAACCATCGAGGAAGAACCTGACTCATTGGATAGTGTTATAAGTAATCCTGATTCATTTCCCATAACAATTGTACCAAGTCGACCAGCGAGCATTTACAGATACTCTCAGAATGGCAATGGCAAGGCGTTTAATCGGCAAGGCAGTTGTAGGTGAGTTGACAATACAATTTGATTCTTTGAACAAACAAGAAAAGTGACTATTGAGTGTCATTTAATATCATCTCTGGCGCCAAGACTGTCATAACTCATAACTATAAACAAGTTGATTTTGTTGTGATTAATAGAGATCTAATAATAGTTATTAGTTATTACATTTGAAGTAATCGATAAATATTTACAGATCTATTTTAAAATCACGACGGAACTTAAAAAATTATCACTTGAGGAAAATTCTAAGAATGATAGGTAGATATATCGAACCGGGCAACAAAAGTGTTGTTTTGCAAGCTTGGCATTGATTTTAATTTTTATAAACAAGCATCAGTTCAAGAGTTAAAGAAAACACCCTGTGAAAAAAACATGTTTTCGATAAACATCACATTGAATATTTTATTCAATTATCGACTTTGAATCTTCGTCATGAGCAAATTTAAAGGCTTTTTGTAAGCATCGATTTTGAATTTTCATCACAGCAAACCTTTTTGTCAGCATTTCAGTATGAATCGGTACTTTAAAGACATAAGATACATTTTGTGTAATATAAATTCAAAAGTGGAAAATGCAAGTTTTGACAGACGTTCAGTCAAACTGTGACAATACAGCTCTACTGACAACCCAATGTAGGAGGCAATATTTTCTTGGGACTTCTTCGTCGCCATCACAAATTGGTGATATTTATTATGAGCCGTTAAAAGGATCCAAAATGCCCATTGTGTCAAGGTAGAAAAATTTGATTTTTTTCTCAAATCTGAACTTGAAATTAACTTTTGTTTTTCTATTTACGTTACTACGAACATTTTTGACTTCTTTTACCGGAAGTTTTTTGGCAGAAGTATCCTAAGTGCTATCATCTCCATCCTAGTTTAATGTTTAATTATTGGTTTAAAAATAGTATCTATTTATTTTCAAAGCAATCAAAAGGTTAAATTAAAAAAACGAAAAACATAATAGTTTCTGACTGATCGGTAATACTCTGATCAGTTACTTTTTTTTCGTCGGAGCTGTCAAAACAGTGATCACTTATACCAAGATTGGAAACCTTGCTGTCAAAGTGACATTTGCCTACAAGCTGAGGGTCCAGGTTACCTGAAACAGTATGCGTGTAATACAAACTTAAGGGGCCAGGTTAGCTGTAAGAGTATGCGTGTTTTTGTAATAAAGATACAGTTGCCTACATAATAAAAAGCAAGTGAGCTGCAAGAGTATGTGTGCATGAAAAAAATAACTTTTGCGGTATTTGGAGGGTAAAACGTAGGTAGGTTTCCAATCTTGTTATAAAGTGATCACTGTGTCAAAAATTCTTTGAGACAAACATTTTAGAAGCACTTTTTTTAGCAAAAATAAGCCAAACACTATCCCTTTACGACAGATATTATCTGAGAAAAATGAGAAAACGTATGGGAAGTCAATTTTCAAAATTCTTACGTCTATTAAGCTGGCAAACCAATATGGGCACAAACGATTGGGACCTTTACCATAATAATGTGTTCTTTATGTGTTAATTATGTGTGCAGTTCGCGATTTTTGTGCTGATCAATTTTTGTATATATATAAAATTATGCCATCTTCATATTAAGCTAGCACAACTTCTTCATTTTCCAGCAGAATTCAATGAAACCTAGACCACTATTATCTTCTATTTATGTGTTAATGTGTGCAATTCGTGACTTTTGTGCTGATCAATTTGTATGCATATATAAAATTATGTCAACTTCATATGTACACTCGGGCGTATACGTGTTTTTTTTTATTTTATTTTTTTACGCTTCTTTTAACTTTTTGTTTGAGAACTTTAGGCTTTTTTTGTATCAATTGTTATTATTATTTTTAACAACCTCAAAAGTACAGTTTTTGTTAATTACGACGATGAGTAAGCCGAGTTAATGATTCAAAAAACCGTCCGACTGACTCCTCGGTAATCGTTTTGGAATCGTTTCATACTAGAATATCAAAAAATATCAATTATAAATTTTACACCTCTATTTCTGATGTGATGATCATAAGGGTTGGGTACGATATCCCGATTTTTATAATCCTGGTTTTCAAAATCCCGATTTTATAATCCCGCTTGTTAAAATCCCGATTTTTATAATCCCGATTTCTTATAATCCCGTATTATATAATACCGTTTCTTATTATCCCGCTTTTCAAAATCCCGTTTCTTATTATCCCGTTTTTACAATCAAAAGCAGTTGCTTTGTTTTGAAAAAATCGCGTTGTTTTTCAAAACAAAGCAACTGCTTTTGATTGTAAAAACGGGATAATAAATCGCGCGATTTTTCAAAACAAAGCAACTGCTTTTAATTGTGAAAACGGCAAAATAAATGAAGTTAAAACACATGAGTTTTTTGTAATAGCATAGATTATTATAACAAAGAAAACATAAAAGAAAGTAGTGTATTCATTCCAAGAATCAAAGATATAATATAACAAAACTTGCACAATACTAAATATTAAGATATCTTTAGGTACATAGGTAATGCATGTGGTGATGCCCAACCATTTGTTGCTGCAACATAGCTTAAGGAAATCCATAAGCAGCGTCTGTTAACGCTAGATTTTGTAAAAGTAATTAAAAGCAGTTTTAATTTAATCCAAGAGAACAATTTCATGCATTTTTTTAGTCTTATTTTAAATCTTTTGAATACCGTTTGGCGGGATTAAACGGGATTACCGGGATTTTAAAAAGCGGTATTACAGCAGGTCGGGATTTTGACTAAACGGGATTTTAAAAATCGGGATTTAACAAAAGCGGTATTTTAGAAGACGGGATTTTAAAACTTTTTTTTCGGGGTTTTTGAAAAACGGGATTTTAAAAAGCGGGAATCCGATACGCTCCCTGATCATAAACCTGACACTTCTCAAATGTTTGCTGCAGCTGAAAAATTTCATCGTATGGCCTTTAAAGCTCCAATTCTTCAAATAGTGATTTTTCTATTGTTTTTCCAAACCTACCCTACGGTCTGTTCATTCTTTAAGGCATTCAATTTTGTTCATCATATTCATTATATCTGTTTATGAAGATCGTATTCAATTTGTAAGTGCAAACTTTTGCGATAGAGTTTTGTTTGTATGCAATGAAAATATGTATTTGTAAGAAAGTCTCTTGCGTTGCAATTATGTAGCTACAATTTTCTAATGTAGAGCCATATTCAAGTAAATCAACAACATCAACGACCTATGTATGCCTACTGCATACATTTTTTAAGTAAATCCTAGATTCTTAATTGCGGTTGGATCGTTCGATCAATTCGAATAAGATTAACGCTTTCTTTGTGCGTTTACTGAAGTAAATATACGATTGTGCAAGTATAACACAGTACGAATAAAAATTTTACACTAATTTAGTCGTTGATGTTAGATTGACAGTTATTATATTATTAACTCAAGTATTTATGTTGTATGGTGTTGACCTTAACGTAACATTAACTCAAGTATTCAACTACTCTTGAATTAATTGATTCCAAAACGATTACCGAGGAGTCAGTCGGACGGTTTTTTGAATCATTAACTCGGCTTACTTATCGTCGTAATTAACAAAAACTGTACTTTTGAGGTTGTTAAAAATAATAATAACAATTTATACAAAAAAAGCCTAAAGTTTTCAAACAAAAAGTTAAAAGAAGCGTAAAAAATAAAATAAAAAAACACGTATACGCCCGAGTGTACATATGAAGTTGACATAATTTTATATATGCATACAAATTGATCAGCACAAAAGTCGCGAATTGCACACATAATTAACACATAAATTACACATAATTATGGTCTATGTTTCATTGAATTCTGCTGGAAAATGAAGAAGTTGTGCTAGCTTATTATGAAGATGGCATAATTTTATATATATACAAAAATTGATCAGCACAAAAATCGCGAACTGCACACATAATTAACACATAAAGAACACATTATTATGGTAAAGGTCCCAATCGTTTGTGCCCATATTGGTTTGCCAGCTTAATAGACGTAAAATTCTTCTGTATCAAGAAATGGTCTTTTCGATTTTTCTTCCATAATATATTTTGTTTCTGACTGCATCCTATCCTTAAAAATTCCCAGATTACCACAAGTTTTGTTCTGCCAATTAATAACGTAAATTATTTCACTTAACAAATTGAGGAATCTTCTCACGTTCTGATTTTTGCAATCTCAAAATTTTTCTTGAATAAATTAGTATCAGCCCATGTTCTACGACGCAAACAGATGTATTTCATATTTGAATTGTACTTGAATGCATAAAATATTAATACAGCAGCAAATATTGATTATGTAACCAAATTCTTGTGCAATTTATAAAACACTAATTGAGTACAGTTTAGCGTCTCAGTATTACGCCTACTCAAACATCTTTACGTCTTAAAGCTAATTAAACCACAATTATACAATGCCAATAAGCCGTCCGTCCGTTTAGAGTCGATTTGATTTTGTAATTTATTATAAAAAAAACTCAGGACAACAATGCGCACATAATTTGCATAATTTGGTATTTGCATTTATTTATTTTTTCTATGAAACAAACCATTCGTCGATTCAAGAGTCTCTGTAACTGATCCGATTAAAGTTTTAAAAGAGACGATCTGAAACGAATTTTTTCAGGTCCGTCCCCAGTTACACAAGAAATATATATAAAAGGTTCTGATAATTCAAGTCGGTGTGCGTATTCGTTATGACGAAATTGTTGATTTGCCCCTTCTTATTAAGCCCGTGCCTGATTGCTATTAGCAGCTTTTGATTATAGAAAATTGTCCAATTTCCTTCAACGAAATTCAAGTGCAATATCACACGGCATATTGATGACGAAAAGGAAGGCTTGAAATGAATTTCAAATTCAATCGACAGCAATTGAAATGAGAATTGATCGAATTAGGTTCAGGAAGTGCAATGTTTAAGCGTGCTAAGAAAAAATTGCTTGTAAGCAATCAGATCGACGGATCTTAAAAATGATCAATAAGCGAGGAATTAAATTGAGATTTAGGGAAATTATCAGCTAATATGCGAAATTTTACTGAGTGTATGAACATGGGCCGAAACTTTTCTCAAAAGTTAGGTTATTTGACTGATGACAATTTTACTACACCAGGGTGATTCACGAATGTCGGGGTCTATCCCGGGAATAGCCAGGAGGGAAAAAAGACTTAAAACAGAAAAAAATATTAAAAAACAACGATAATACTTACAGAGCAACAGAGCCATGCTATAGCTATAATAAAGCCAAAAGTCTATTCTTTAATACCGACCCCTTACCGCCAAAGTATCGTACGCGACATTTCGAAAATGCGTTTTTTCCAGCTTTGTAAGCGCAATAAATAATATTTATTTATTTATGTTTGTGTTTTTTGTGTTTAAAAATAACCATATTTCAATGTTTAAAAATGGATAAGTAATACCTAAAATTCTAATTTGCTAGCAAATATTTGTTTTAAAACATGTTTTATAAAGAAATTGGGTTTTGTCGCTAACGATAATTTGGCAGTATGGGAGTACAAATTAAGTTGTTCGAATTAATGGTTTTTGAAAAATTAAATTTCAAAGTTCAAATTTGAAAACAAATTTTTTTCTTAAGCAACTTTTTTCGAAAATTGAAAATATGTAATGAATAAAAGGAAAAAATAATATACTTAATTACGTAAACAAAAGTTGTTCAAAAAGAATTTTTTTCAAAAATCAAGGCAATACTTGCAGATTCATGCTTTAATATTATACAATTTAAATGAAGTTGCTCGAATTTAGTCATAATTTTGAAAAAAAAAAATATTTTAAAACAGTTTTTTTCAAAAATTAAATTAAGAAATTGAGTTCCAGGAAAAAAAAATAAATACTTAATTAGGTGAAAAAAATGTGTAAAAAGAAAAAGAAATTGTTTCAAAATATCGACTTTGAAAATTAATTTTTCAAAAACTATTCATTCGAACAACTAAACTTAAACATAATATTCAAGAATAGATTTTTGGCTTTTCAAAATGCTGTAGCATGAGTCTGTTAGTATTACCGCTATTTTTAAATATTTTTTTGTTTTAAAGTGATTTTTTTTAAACTGCCCCTCTCGATTAAACGGTGGGGAATATACCCTCCCTCCGCTACGATTTTTTTTCTTGTCTCGACGCAACCTACACTCTTTAGCTTTTTGGCCAACATTCGTGAATCGCCCTGGATATTTTGTTCTAGAATTTCTTAAAGTCCATTATAGTCCAAGATCCCAGAGCAATCTGACATAACTTTTTTTAACACGGATGAAACCTGAAGTTTTCAGTAGCGTCTCGTGTGCCTTGAATACCTACCCGCTTTTTGGAACTTGCCGAGTGACACCTGGGCAGGTACCAGGTGAGAAAGGTAGCTAAAAATAAGTTTTATTTTACTTATTTTCACATGGCTGATTTTTATATATGTCAAGAAGAATATTATTTTAAAGTAATATCCTAAGTGTCAGACACTTTTGATGGACCAGAGCTTTTGTCAGACGCTTTAAAGTTACCCAAATAGTGGAGTCAATGAAGCTCATAAAAGGGCGTTTTCAGAATGTTCTCAGAAACAGCTCGGATTTGGAAAAAAAATGCCCAAATTTTTTGTTTTTTTATAAAGTTTAAAATCAGGAACATTTCATTTGGGGGAAATAATTGATTATATTGTTTAAACAATTTTTATATTGTTTATAAAGTGTGATCCACGAACGATGTTTTTGGTAATTGGAGTGTATAGGTTGCATTAAGAAAAGAAAAAAAATCATATGGAAGGGGGGTCTATTGTCCCCCGTTTAGCCGGGAGGGGCGATCTTATAACAAAAAAAAACCTATTTTTCAAACAGGGTGCAACATTTAGATTATAACTGAATGAAGAACTATTTGTGTGTATTAAGTATTCCTTTGGCAATGGCAGATTTGAGAAATGGATTTTATATTCTTGTAGTACGGTTATATAGAAATATACTAATTTCCGTAGCTTCGACACTATCCATATCCCCTGTGTCTAAGTTCTTATAAATAGTTTGACAGTTTTTAAGCTGCCAAACCGCTCTAAGAGCCTTGAAAATCTGTTCAAGAACAAAACGCATCATACTTACGGTTCAGATGATTGTATTTCGTCTTCTTCTTCTTAAAAAAAAAAAATAATAATCACTTCATCTTATCTGCACAATTATTCATACCACCAATTTATCTCTGTCTCATAAATCAACACCAATGTGCCTTGCAAAGATAGAAACAAGACAGAAAAAAACGCTTTAATCAAATTAATTACGCTACATGTGTGACAAACAAGATCACAAGACGATCTCAACTTCCATGCGAGTAGAGACAATGAAAACAGAATGCCCATCTTCCCACCCACTCATTCACCCATTCGTTCAATTCATCCAACCACCATTCCCACAACAACAAAAAATATAGAACAAAAAAAACGGAAGCAACAGATACTATGCGAGTATAATTTCTAATTTGCAAGCAAAATATTAGCACTTTTCACCCTCGCACTTAGAAGATTATTTATTTGACCTTTGCATTGGATAAGTTCAAGACTGTGTCCGACGAAGATAAATCTGTTTCATTTCAAAATTGTAACAGAAAAAACCTCATTTTAACATAGAGAGCCTAAAAGAGGGCAATGCAATTTAAAAATGACGAACACATTTCGTTTAAATAATTTGGCGGAAGAAACCGGTTTACGAGATTCGAATTTAATTACGATATTGGGTAAAGATGTCAGCTTAACGTTGTTTTTCTTTTTTGCAGAAGTCGCAACTTCCGTCCAGGAAGCATGCGAAAAATCCGCCGTCGAGCTGTCCTCAAAAACGGCGAATGCAATGTTCTCCAAAAGAATCTAGCCAAAAGAAGAATTCGTTTCCTTCAAGACATTTTCACCACACTCGTTGACAGCCAATGGAGATGGACGTTGCTGGCATTTGCATTGAGCTTTATGCTTTCTTGGGGTATGTTTGCAGTTATTTGGTGGCTCATTATGTTTACCCATGGCGATTTCGAGGAACTTCATTTGCCTGACCATCAAGGTTAGCTTAAGTCACTTATCAAATACCTTCCAACAACTTCTAAAACAGTTTCTAATGTTTTTCAGATGAAAGTGGTTGGCAACCATGTGTCTCAGCGATTTACTCCTTCACATCCTGCTTCCTCTTCTCAATTGAAACTCAACACACCATTGGCTATGGCGGTCGATCAACAAACGAAGAATGCCCTGAAGCGGTGTTTATGATGTGCTTCCAGTCGATGTATGGAGTGATGAGTCAAGCCTTTATGGCGGGAATTGTCTTCGCCAAAATGACTCGTCCTCGCCAGAGAACACAGACTTTGCTGTTCTCAAAGAACGCAGTGATTTGTCAGCGAGATGGAACACTTGCGTTGATGTTCCGAGTGGGGGACATGCGAAAGAGTCACATCATTGGTGCCAATGTACGGGCTCAATTGATTCGCACAAAAACATCAAAAGAGGGCGAAGTCATGACACAACACTTTACCGAGCTCGAAATTGGCACGGACGAATGTGGATCGGATATATTCTTTATTTGGCCAATGGTCATCACTCATAGAATTACCGAAAATTCTCCACTCTACAATATGTCAGCGACAGACTTGATTCAAGAGAAGTTTGAGATTGTTGTGATTCTCGAGGGTACTGTTGAGTCCACAGGACAGACAACTCAAGCACGATCCAGTTATGTGAACACTGAGATTCTGTGGGGACATCGATTTGATCCGGTTGTGGTATACAACAAGGATCGTCAAGCTTACGAGATTGACTATCAGCGATTTAATGAGACTACACAGGTTGACACTCCGCTGTGTAGTTCAAGGGAACTTGGAGAATACTACAAAATTCAAGACGGCCTAAGGACTCCTGGTAAAAAACAATAAAACAAACAACTTCATTCAAACTTTATTAACATTCCATTTGTCTAATACTAGAGAAAACAACTTTTACCATGCGTCAGATTTCATTGAATCCATCTGAAAAATCAGCTTGAAGTTGCTTTATGTGTCTTCCTTTGAATTTTTGAGTCGTTTTGTAGTTGTTATGTCCTTATTGCTGTCCCCAGTGAATGTTTTGCTTACGTATTTTGTGTCTGTTGTAAGTTTAAATATCTCATGCACACTGAACTCTGGTTTGTGTTCATTTTGAAGCATGGAATGCATGCATCTTTTATTTAAAACCATTTATATGTAGGTTTAATGTACTAACCAAACAATGATTTCAATGTGCATGAGATTAGACTCGGATGTACTAGATTTTTTATTTACGACCTATTTATCAATTTTTGTAGAAAGTTGGAAGGAATTTATGAAGGAATACCCACTGATAATTTCAAGACCTCGATCATCTGAACTCAAAAGGAAGTCATTTTATTGGAGAACGAATATTACGAGTCAATATCGATGTGATATGTTTATGAATGGATTAAGACCGAAAATGTAAAATAAATTAGAATTTAAGAGACAAAAACTTAAGACAAAAATATGTTTGCACCTTTAAGTTGTTTCATTCGTTCTTTAAGGATTTAAATTGTTTTTGCTTTTGAAGAATTGTCAAGACAATAAAATTATTAAAATTGAATGTTTTTGAAAACTTTAAAATGTTGTAATCGGATATTTTGGTTTCATGTGACATTTAAATGACGAAACCAATTTATTGGCAAACCAGACTGGAGATGACAAATTACTACTACACCAATATTAAATAACAGCTTTAAATTCTTGTCTTTATTTTATGCCTTATTCTGGTCACGCAAATAAGCCACTCTCAGCTCAGATCTCTTTTTTATGACACTCCTGTCAAAAGTGATGTCGTAACGGCTTTGAATGAAGTGATGAATTTATAAAACTACAGAATACGTGTTCGTTTTGTTAAGAAATTTAACCTTTGAATTTCAAGTCGAAACCCACCATCTTTTCATCGACTTTAAAGCTGCTTGCTTATGATAGCATCCACCGCCAAGAGCTTTTGATGGCGATGTCTGAATTCGGGATCCCGAACAAACTGATCCAGCTGTGCCGCATGACGCTAAACAATACGCAGTGCAGTGTGCAAATGGGTAACAGCTCATCCGAGTTGTTTCAAATATGCGCAGGGTTTCGACAAGGAGATGCGTTGTCATGTGACTTCTTCAACATAGTCCTGGAGCAAATAGTGCGCAAGGCAGGTGTGAGCACGGAAAACACTATCTTCAACAAACCCACCCAGCTCCTAGGCTATGCGGACGACATAGATATCATCGGTCGATCCAAGAGAGCTGTGCTTGAGGCCTTCACGGCGATTGAAGAACAGGCACAACTCTTTGATCTTGAAGTGAATGAGGACAAAACAAAGTACATGCTATCAAAAAACAAAGCAACATCTGTCCACCGCCTAGGACAAAACGTCTCTGTTGGTAGCAGCAATTTCGAGGTAGTTAAGGAGTTCACCTACCTTGGAACAAACGTCAATCCCACTAACGACACCCGAATGGAGATCCGAAGAAGAATTACCCTAGCGAACCGCTGCTGTTTCGTTTTGGCCAAACAACTGGGTTCAAAACTCCTTACTCCAAAGACAAAGTGTCTGCTAAACAAAACTTTGATTTTACCAGTCCTAATCTACGGCACCGAGTGCTGGACGATAAGTAAAACAGGGGAATTGATACTGGGCACTTTCGAAAGAAAAATTCTTCGACGGATTTTCGGTCCCGTATGTGACGATGGCGAATGGAGAAGAAGGTTCAACCGAAAACTGTATGAGCTGTACCAAGATGTGGATGTAGTCCAGAAGGCCAAGAAAAGACGACTACATTGGCTCAGCCCCATCGAGCGAATGGACGACAACGCTCCAGCCAAGAAAGTCTTCTCATCCCAGCCCCCATGTTCGAGACGACAAGGAAGACCAACCTACGGTACAAGGACCAAGTGACTGCGGATGCCAGAGCGCTTGGTTTCGGTGACTGGAGAGTACATGCGAGGCATTGTTCACGATGGAAGACTGCAGTATCTCAGGCTGAGATCCTTCATGGATTGTGAGCCGGATAAGTAAGTAAGTAACCCTTGATTTACTTTAAATGTTTTAATTTTTTGAGTAGTTGAATCTGATTTGCGGCGAAATCTTAAAAGAAAGGTAATAAATTTTTTAAAACTGATTTGTCTTTTGACAAAAGACTTCAGAAGAAAAAGAATGATAACAATATAAAAATAAAATATACAAGCCAAGTGGTATTTGAAGAAGAAAAACATTCATTAGGGAAAGAATACTTCTCCAGCTGTTCAACGGCGATGACCGATGATGAACCAAAATCCGTTGGTGTTTTCGTGCCATTCGATTAAAATAAAGCAGTCCATACCTATCCGATCTTCCCAAAGTAAAAATATCAATGTCGAAGCAAAAGTCAAATAACGTCATTGGGGAACCGGCCCAATGACGAGCACTTCAAGGCAGCATTAGATTATTTTCTTAGGAGTATGCTATGCACCAACTTTTCCACAATGAATTGAATTCTTGATCCTGTCAACTACACATGATAGGTTTTTAGTATTGTAGCTTCACATAAAAGAGTCGACCATTGGAAAAAAACCAAGGAAGTTCAAATCAGTGCCTTACACTTTTTAATCAATATCAAGTTCGGGTGTTAGCGCTAATAGAGACGAGTATCATACCTCCATACCTTCCTACCTCTACATTAAATGAGCCGTTTTACTCGTTTACAACGATCGAAATTATTAAAAATTCATTTCATAAATAACAGCTATGGAGCCTTTATAAACGAACTTCTGGTCGAAATGAAGCAACCACCGCGCCTGCTTTACACAAATTTTATGAGTAAAGATATTTGTTCATCGTTGTCGTATCGTGAACAAAAATCAGGATGCTCTGATTCGCTTTCGCTTAATATCCATTTGACTCAGCAACAACTTGGGACAAAAAATAATCTTTTTTGACGTGGTGCCTGTTCATCAACTTACATTCAAATAATTAAAACTCTACTTTTCATAAGCCCTAGAGAAAAAAATGGACTTGCTCCTGTATTCCAAAACTTAACTCACAAAAAACATTAAAAAACAAAAACATTTAGTTAAAATTCGTAAATAAAATTCAATACAATAAAAATATTATTTCTTAAGAAATTTTTGATTTTTTAAATATTTAAAAAAAATCTTTGGAGCGGTTTTTTTTATGAATTTTGTATATATAATTTTTTTTAATGTCTTAATTAATCTGGGGATGGAGTATTCAAGATTTGAATTTTTTAATATTGATCCGTTTGTGAGATACAGAATTTCGAAAAAAAAGTTTTAAAATATTTTTTAAAAATCCAAAAACATCCGAAATTTTCTTCAAAACAAAATATTTGTTTTGGGCGCTAATCGGACTTTTATTTTTCGAGAGAACCTTATAACAGAAAACGGGTCTATGACAGGTACCGTTTTGACCCAATACAAAAATAATGTTTACATTAATTACACCAGTGTTTGGGAAAAAAATTTCAAGGATGTTTAAAAAAATAGTAGGAACCGTTTTTGAGGAAATTGAAACTTTTGTTTTTTGACCGAAAAAAATTGTATGGTGGCTACATTAAATTTTTCAGGCTTCTATTCTGAATTTTCAAGTTAACCGCCTCGCTTAGGCTTCCAGACTCCAGTAGTGTTTTCCAAGCGGAGGTCCTAGCAGTGAGAACATCTGCTAAACACTGATATCACCTTTTACATTGATAGCCAAGCGGCAATAAAAGCGATTACTGCAACTAAGGTAAAATCAAAGCTTGTTTCATGCTGCTGCGAAGAGCTTAAGGTTCTTGGCGGACAGCATAACATTAGACTCTGCTGGATCCCAGGCCACAGAGATATACCAGGCAACGATAAAGCCGATGAATTAGCAAGATTAGGGTCAACGCTTGACGTAAGCCAAGCTCAGCTAGTTAGCACCCCTACCTGTTATACAAAACACGATATCTCAAAAAGAATAACTATTAAGGCTGATGAAAGGTGGAACCTTCTTGACAACTGTGGCACTACAAGAAAGATGAGGCCCTGTTTTAACAAACAAAGAATGGAAATAATTATGCAACTACAAAAGAGATCACTTCGATCTTTACCGGACATAAATAAAAAGATGAGAATCAGTTCAAGTGATCTATGCAGAGGATGCGGTGACGAGGAGATGCATGAAGACATTTCGCACTTTCTATGTAACTGTCCCACACTCACCCACCAAATTAAGAAATTGCTCGGCAATTATTTCATCGGGGACTTAGAAGAACTCTCTGGCACTCCAGGTACTAACATTTTGAGCTTCGTCAATGCCTCTAAATGGCTTGATTTACTGAACACATAGGTTTTTTATTAGCTTGAGTAGCAATACTCACGGGTATCACAATTGATTTAGATTGATCTAAGTGTGACGGTAACGATACCAACTGTCAGCCCCATAACTTTACCTTACCTAACCTAATAATCTACCCTTAACTTTGATCTTGAAAATAAAATTAAGAAAATACCAACCCAAATTCGCTCGAACCACTAATTTCCAAAGTAGAAGTCAATCAGCTATTAAGGCTGTAGGTGCGTTAACACAAAAACAGACAGACGGACGGAATCGCCGGATCCACTTTTAATCGACTTCTCTATCATCGTAATGTCACATTTTTTAAGAAAACAATACTTGCCATGTCGCAATTATAAAACAAAACATTATGCAGACATACAATCAACATTTTGTATTAGAACCCTCAACAAAACCGGTGACGGGTGTTACTTTTGGAAATTTAATAACAAAAACCAAAGTACAAGATTAGCGAATACCGAAAGAATTTGAGAAATTTTAACACACTCATTTTTCGAATTCGAAACTAAACTATTGGCGTTTAACTACTCTTTTCCTAACGAGCTTTCAAAATATGTTCGCATGCATGGGTTTACCAGCATGAATATATTAAACAAATTAAGTTCTTAATATAAAAAATTATATAACTTGAATTCTGACAGAGATTTTTTGGAAGACATCTAATGAAAAGACCATTAAGATCAATTTTTGGGGCTTTCCCATTCACGACTTAAAAATTCAAGTAGAATCACTAGAATCATATGAATAGCACAGGTAAGCAAAACACAAGTAAATCAATTTCACCCCCGTACCCGAACGAATCAATCACCAACATCACCGCCAAGTAAACACTTGATTTGATGGTATCGCCAGCAGCGAGAGCAATACGCTGTTGTTGTTTTACCGGCATACAGTACAACGTACTTCAACATTCATGATGAAAGCTCTTTTTCATATCCCCCAAGTGCCCAGAGCCTGCACAACACAACAAGAGTGGAGAAGAAGGAATGTCGATATAAAACCCAACTGGAGCTACCCTGCCCACATCATTACGCAGCAAGATACTTACCAAGTCGGTCGCAGATTGAAATACAATCGGGACAGAAAGAAGTACTTAACGCACAGCAGAGCGTTTTTCAATTCCTCGAACAAAGGATTAACAAAGGATACAAAGGAAAAAAAATTAAAAAGTGTGTTTTCAAGTGAACTTAAAAGTCAAAGATTAAAAATATGAACCTTTTACATATAACGGTGAGTGAGTGTGAAGTTTTTTTTAAATTCAAATTTTGACCAACACACAAGATCGTAATGGAAACCAGTTGTTATGTGTGAGAGACAATTATTTAACTAAGTGATACGGGGACACCGCATGATTTGACTTTCATTTCGTGTACAAGTCTTTGAAGTTGCAGTAAAATTGATTAAGTCATAGATTGAAATTGTATCTTATAATTCAGTCCAAAGTCAATTTGAAAATAAAAAGAATAAGAAAAATATGTTATGACACACAAAACTCTACAACTACCGTGTTCGTGCTGCAGATACTTGGGCAAGATATAATTAAAATTGAGCTAGATTTAGCAAATCAACATAATTTCCTTGTTTAACAAAATTAATAAAAAAATAAAAATAAATTCCAAGTGAGATGAGGGGTGTGTTTTATAAATCGCTTTTATGGCTTCTTTGCAAATTTAGCAATAAACAATATCTTGTTTATCATTTTTACCAGGACAGCAGCACGAAGACTTTATATTTATCGCATGATTATTTGAACATAAATGGACTGATCGATCGTCCAACGGCAAAGTAGTTCAAGTAACTATTTATGGGATCCGCACACGTTTTGTTTTTCCTTCTTTTTATTGATCAACTTTCATAATAGCGAACGACGAAGTAGTTGAAGTTGATCCAGTTTCAATATTTTGACCGACGTGCTTGCGAATTGCAAACTATTATAATTGAAACAGCTTCCTCGACGAGTTGATTTTCATGGGAAATATTATATTGCGGTCTAGGTAGTTGACATTGTCGAGATTTATTCACTCATATAAGACCCAAATGCTTTGTCGGAATTCAACTGCAGAGTAATTTGCTTTTTATATAGGAACAGATTGATCTCGAAGGCAGGCGTTCGTTGATTTAAAAAAATAAAAACTTGGAATTCTGGGAGAAATGCATTTAAAGTATAGGGCCCAGTTGACATGTTAAGTGTCAAAAAGTCAAAATTCTTGAGAATAGAAATTTGTTGTGCACCTAGGAAGTAAGTATGTGTTAGATTATATTTTATCGTTTGTTTGAATAAAAACAAAAATATGTAATTTATTCTTGTGGTGGTACCATTACAGCTTATATAAGTGATTTCTTAACTCGGTCAAGTATGTAGTTTCAAGGAAATTGCAGAAGTAAAATTCAGGACAAAGAGCCGTTTCGAAGTAGGTACTTCAAAAATGCATATTTTTTATCGTTAGTTTATCAGTGCTATACAACATTATAAGAAAGGTTTCTAAAAAATTGACAGAAAGAACTAAAAACAGAAAATTTGATGAAAGAAGATTGATTTTCATCTGTCAAAAAAGAAAGACAACATATTATGGATCAACTTTCACGATAATTATAAGTGAAGTCTGTTTGTTTGACATGTCATCACGATTTCTCCAACACTTCCTGGAATGATTTATTCGCCAAACGTAGCTTGAATAATTTCGAAAAACGTCTTTTTTTCTGCATGAAGATGCATGCAAGTAAACAAACCAACAACTCCACCAGACAAAAAAAGTCGAAACATATTCAAAGCGTTATACCTAGTCCCAAAACAAAACAAAAAATACCAGTCAACGCCTTAAAAACTGAACGCAAGAAATTAATAACACGTCTGTTCTGTAAAAAAAAAAATAGTAACGCAAACCGCGTACAATGCATTCAAAGTTACCGCACCCAAAAAACCAGACATTATTATTTTTCAACGTTGCGCAACTAGAAAAATTATTATATCTTTTTTTGGTTAAAGTGGAAATCGTCTTGCCATATCCAGCGCCACTCTGCAATATATCACAAGCCTACAGAGAGGCGGAATGTCTATAGTAATTACCATCACGGAACAATTGGCTCAAAAGATCACGCATACCTGATGTAGTGTTGCTATTTTATTCTTTGCCTTTTTTGCGACTGCATCTGTCAGCATCAAGACAAGTTGCGCCGTCGCGTCATCACTATCATAACCTTCGAACAAGGTACAATAAAAGCTGATTGCCTTGGACATTGGGCACGGGTACTTCGCAAAGTTGCAACAATTAACGAGAAGCACTTGGTCGATATTTCTAAAAAAAAAAAACCTCTACGAAGGTATAGTGGAAACTGCCAAGATAAACGGGCAGGACAAAATTGCTTCAAAATTCAAGAGATATGTAAAGAAACGCCCCGTGCGATTTTAATGTTTCGCAGAATCTTGCAAAACCATGTACGCATATGTAAACCTGATGCTCAGATCAATCCACTAACCTCGGTTTGTTGACAGAAAGACTTATACGTCGTTTAACCTTGACTGTTTGTTCATTTTTACTGACGACGATGTTGTAGTAAGTGGAAGTTTCTGTTTGAGTTCGGAGATAAGCTTTGTTATGCGATAGAGCTGAGATATTGCTTACCGATTGTACCTACTTGTCGGTTTTCTTCGTAAATTTAATTGTTGTCATTAAAAACAGTTCTCAACAGGAGTTTGAGCCTTCAATCTTTAAAAAAACAACATTTTTTTAGTTTTTATTCAATTTTAAAAGAAATTTGAAGTATTGTGGCATTTGAGTAAGATATTCGAGAGGACATTAAAGTACAAACCATTCAATTTAAATCGGCAACACAGTTCTGTGTTAAATGAATTTGAAGCTAAGAAATCATAAGCCAAGTAATTCGACTAAAGTGTCCAGCTGGCATTGTTAATGGATAACCTTAACAGCTATGTATGAATGTTGCTTTTTGACAATCGTGGGAATATTTTTCATAAGTGAAAACGAGTTATTTTCTTTTTCTCATTAACTTATATAATTTTGTCTCTCATCGATCAGCATTTACTCTTGGAAAGGCGTTTGCTAACTTATCAATCAATCATTTCTTAATGGATCATTACTATGAGCAGGCGGAGCGAAGGTGTGGTACTTTGAAATATTACTTGATTAACAAGCTAAGGAAAGATTTTAAATGTTTTATTACTTTATTCCTTTCTAAATGTTACAGAAAAAAATTCTTGCTTATTAATAGGATCTAAATTCAGTTCTGTAATTGACTTTAAGAAGGGAAAATTATACATTTATATCTCTACGGCTTATACGTGCATGCTCTTCAAGAGATAAACTTTCCCTCAAAGGTTTCCTTTCTGTGCAAACATCTACTTTTGATAGCCGAATGCAGGTAATTTGTTTACCATTTCGTTAATTTTTGACATGTTAACAACTGTTAACAAACCACTAGTGAATCATGTCCGTCGCCAAAAATAATTGTATCGTAGAGTACAACTGTGTTATTGCCTCCCTTATGTCAACATGGTGTTGAATCACTTTGCGAAATTCTATATACGATCGAAAACCACATTTTGTTTCAGTTATCTTGTTGTCAATAGTTAAGAAATGCTTCATCATCAGTTGCCCACAAAATAGTCTGCAGTAATCCTTAAACTGGTTTCGATTTTTTGCTTTCAAAAACTTTAATTCCAACCGTTATATTTATTAATAAAGATGGCGGTTTACTTCATATCATTTCGTTTGCAATGCGACACCATGAAACATGAGTTCAATTTCAAATCAGAGTAGAAATATTAATACGATCTTAAGTCAACATCAAACAACAATCAAGGTCGACGACTTTTAACTTGAGCTGAATAGTTGACTAAGAAAAATGTTTGAAGCTTAGACATATAGCCACTGGCAGCGACTGGGTGTTGTTCCAAAAGATCGAGATAGAGAGAGAGACTTCAAACTCATATAATGTTGACCACAGCTCAATTATATTGTCTCTTTGTGTATGAAAAGAAGTGCATTCAATTTCCAAGTTGATTTTTCATCGGTGGCGGCTTTTTTTGTTTAGGTAGAAATTTTTGCTTTGGAGTCTAAAGTAAATGATAGTGCATTTAAAATCGAAACAAAAGACTTAAGCTAGACAGCTGCAATTACTATGGAATGTAGATCATAGCGGTACTTGCAGATGTTATGTACTAGATTCATTTAATTATTTATTATTATTGTTATGTGTGGGATTTTCACAATATGAAAAAAGAACACGTATACGCCGTAGTGAACTTCAAAAAATTTATTTTGTATGGGAAATGGCCTAGGTTTTAAATCAGAAAGAAACAGGCAACCAGACAGGCTAATAAACTTAAAATTCTTGTTTGAGAATCAAAAATTTAACAAAGCAGACAAGCGAGAAGGAATACGAAAATAACATTCTTCTGGGAGAATGAATGATCGTAAATTAAGCTAGGATAAATCCGGACGAGTGCGTCATATTAGTAAGTAAGCGAAGTACAAGTACATGAACCGTTGCAGTTTGCCAGTCTCAACATTGAGATCGAAATAAAAGAAATAGCCATAAAGGAGAGACATAAAAGGAAACGTTGTTAACGATCGTTCCGCAAAATGTGGTGGTTAAATGTTGATACGCAAATTGAGAACTTCGGTATTTATTCACTTTAATGACAAGAGTCTGAGTTTGTGTCACATTTAAAAATAATGCTGTTTAGATCAGAACTTAGTGATCTTAAAATACGTTGCTGTCGAAGGTTTACACTCGGACAGCAGGGTTATGAAGCTTAGAACTAAGAAGGTTAATACTAGAAGTTTCAGCCATCAGATAATTTAAAAAAGTGAATCAGAGAGAGTAAGAAGCCCTGAGACATATCTACTAATATTTATTTTGTCTGATTTGAACTCATGCAATACAACTTGTGCTCTACAGTCAAAGAGATAATTTCTAATTCAACGAAGAAGGCTTACTTACTTACTTACTTATCCGGCTCACAATCCATCAAGGGTCTCAGCCTGAGATACTACAGTCTTCCATCGTGAACGATCCCTCGCATGCACTCTCCAGTCACCGAGACCAAGCGCTCTGGCATCCGCAGTCACTCGGTCCTTGTACCGTAGATTCGGTCTTCCTTGTCGTCTTGAACCTGGGGGCTGGGATGAGAAGACTTTCTTGGCTGGAGCGTTGTCGTCCATTCGCTCGATGTGGCCGAGCCAATGTAGTCGTGTTTTCTTGGCCTTCTGGACTACATCCACATCTTGGTACAGCTCATACAGTTCTCGGTTAGATCTTCTTCTCCATTCGCCATCGTCGCATACGGGACCAAAAATCCGTCGAAGATGTTGCTTTGTTTGTTTATAACATGTACTTTGTTTTGTCCTCATTCACTTCAAGACCAACTAGTTTCGCCTGTTCTTCAATCGCTGTGAAGGCCTCAAGCACAGCTCTCTTGGATCGACCGATGATGTCTATGTCGTCCGCATAGCCGAGGAGCTGGGTGGATTTGTTGAAGATAGTGCCCTCCGTGCTCACACCTGCCTTGCGCACTATTTGCTCCAAGACTATGTTGAAGAAGTCACATGACAACGCATCTCCTTGTCTAAACCCTGCGCAAGTTTGGAATATCTCGGATGAGCTGTTACCCATTTGCACACTGCACTGCGTATTGTTAAGCGTCATGCGGCACAGCTGGATCAGTTTGTTCGGGATCCCGAATTCAGACATCGCAATCATAAGCTCGTGGCGGTGGATGCTATCATAAGCAGCTTTAAAGTCGATGAATAGATATTGGGTTTCGACTTGAAATTCGTTGGTCTTTTCCAGGATCTGCCTCAGTGTGAATATTTGGTCTATCGTTGTTCTGCCTGGCCTAAAGCCACACTGGTACGTGCCGATTATTGTGTTGCAGAAAGGTTTAAGACGCTCACACAGTACGTTGGATAGAATTTTGTATGCAACATTAAGCAGGGATATGCCACGGTAGTTTTTGCATAACATCGGATCGCCTTTTTTGTAGCTGGGGCATATGGAGCTTATCGACCAGTCAGTGGGCATGCTTACACATTAACTAAAAACACACATTTAAGAAAGCCGGACCCTATCAATTAACTATCCTACTTTCGACTAAGTGATGCGGTGTTAAGACTACTTGCACTGTTTAGTGTTTCGTAAGATAAGCTATCAAAAATGGCCTCTATTGCTGCGGAAGCCGTTTCGGTTATTGAGAAGTTGCTGTTCCGCTAGGTATTTCACTAGTTCAAAATTAATCAGCATGCTCAGCTCAGTATATTGGAAAGAAGGAACTTAAGTGATATCGTTCGGTGGTTAAACAGCATTTGCTTTTATAGGGGCATATAATCACCTGCTCAGAACGTGACCTGAAGCGTACGCTAGATGGAAAAGTTAAAAACAAAGAATAAACTTACTTGAAGGCTTTTGGCAATAGTCGATTGTTCCATAAGCCATTAAGTTGTTTCACTTAGTTTCTGCTTTAAAATAAGAAACTGAAGATGAAAGAAAAAATGTCTCGCTGAGACTGGAATTGACTGAAAATATTTATTTTTTCTCAAAACCAACACAAAGTTAATTACATTCATTTGCATCTAATATTTCATGAATTAAGACAAAGTTATCTTTAATCCCCTTCATCTGTCAAACGATGCTTTATTTTTAATAAAATATGAGGAAGTTCATGAGCGCGTTGCATTTCTTCAACGTCTACATCTCTGTCCACACAACTTCGAACATAAAAATGCGGTTCATCATCATAATGAAAGTTATTTTGTTCCTTTTGAACCTTGGTTTAAAAAAAATAGTTACGGTTTCTAAGCACTTTCGAATGGAAGAAAAACAAACAAAACAAATAAAACTGTAACATAATGGGTGGCACAAAAAGAAAATAAAACAAAAAGAAACTTGACAAACGATCAAAACGATTCATCGATTAGGCGGAATCGTGATGGCAATTTTAAAATCGAGGAGCAATCGTTCGAGTGAGTTAAATGTGTCGAATGGCAATACAATTGTCGATCGATGTCAATTTAATTCCATCGTGTTTATTGATTTTATTAGAGAAAATCGAAAAAAGGTGCATTCAACTTTGGAGAAATGTGATCTCTTTGTGGAAATTAACCTTTAACAAGGTTCGTTACATGTTTAATGAATCTAACAACCTTTTCCAATTCAAAGACAATTCAATACGTTAATGGACATCATCAATTTCCATTCCTCAGCAAATTCCTAGTCTCCACTGACCCTCGCGCCGATCAAGCAACACAACTGTGATTACCTTTAGGAATTTTAAATAGCAGCATTTAGTTGCTGGAGGTAGGTACATAAAGTACGCCAATAGTTGAGATTACCCAACCGACTTACTCTTGCTGAGTTCGACTGACCCAAAAATGAACCAAAAAACTGGTATACTCCACCTTCCTGGCCTGTGGGCATGGACTGGATTGGACTTGCAGTTTACCGGTCGGTCCACTGCCCCGTTGATAATACACAACACCAGCACTCTCCATAAATACTATCAATGCTTATATAATCGAATCAACGTACATACAACAAGCGGGCAAAAATAGAGTCCAGCTTAAAACAGGGCCAACAGGTCGATATCGTATCATAAACAAATTCCGCTGGCAATAAAACTCAAATCTTGCATTAAACCAGATTCTGGATTTGTTGGTCTTCCATTTGGAGTGTTTGAGCTGCGTTGAGGAAAAAAATGAAGAAATTTTTTAGATATCATGAAATTCAGAAGCAGCAGCTGTTCATGCCGATATGGTGGTTTTATAGAATTTGAACAAATGTAAAGAATAGATCCCTTTCGATCAGATATTTGGTAGAACAAGTTATTGGTCAATACCGGTGGCGCCCACTTGAGGGTGAAATAGCATAAACTTGTATTATTCATGCGCTAGTCTGCGAAGAATGCAAAACAAGTTCGACTTCTTATTGATGGAAAAATGCAACCACTAGTAAAGCGAGTGCCTGAAGTAAGAAAATGTGCAATAAACTTTCATTCCAAATGAATCCAGGGAACTTTGAAACACATTTTTTATTAAGAAAACTCTTTGCGACAGTGGCGTAGATAGCTTTTCGCTATGGGGGGGATAGATCTAGTTCGCTCATTTTTACTTCCGACATCTATACTAATATATAAAGCTGAAGAGTTTGTTTGTTTGTTTGAACACGCTTATCTCAGAAACTACTACTGGTTCGAATTGTAATTGAGTTGGATAGTCCATTACTTGAGGAAGGTTTTAGGCTACATATAGCATTAAGCTACGACCACTAGGAGCGAAGAATCAGTGGAAAATGTGAAAAAAACGGCAAGAAAGCATTAATTATTTTTTTTGTGTGAACGCGCTGATCTCAGGAACTGCTAAATCAAATTGAAAAATTCTTTTTGTGTTGAATAGTCCATTTATCGAGGAAGGCAAAGCCATACAAAGTTACGCTGCGAATAATAAGAGCAGAGCTTCAGTGAAAAGTCTTACTAAAACGGGAAAAATAAAACATATTTGAAGGCTTCGACTTAAGAAGAATTTTGACTTAGGGAGAGTCGACTAATATACAATTTTAAAATAACTTCGCAACCGAATTCACGCGCATGATGAACAAGTCAAGACGCACCTCTGGCCGGAGCGCGAGGGAGAGACGGAAGAAAACGCGGGCAACTGCTAGTATAGAATATATGAAAAGTTTTGAGTGTTTGTCTGTCTTTCTGTAAGCGCACCTGCAGCCTTAACCACTGGTCCTTAAAACTTGAAAATTAGAGGTTTGAGCGAATTCGCGTTGGTGCTTTTTTTTATTTTTTTTAAGATCAAAATTTAGGGAAGCCACCATACAATTTGTTTTGGCCAAAAACTAAAAGTTTCAATTTTCTCAAAAACGATTTTTTTAAACTTCCCCCAAAACGGTACCTCTCATAGAATCGTTTTTTTCTTAAGTATAAGATTTTTTCGAAAAACAAAACCCTGATCAGCTACTTTTTTTTCTGAAAGTACGTATAAATTACCCAAATAATATTTTATTTTCAAACAAATTTTATAAATTTGTTTGTATTTTTTAAAAACATTTATAAACTTTTTTTCAAAATTCTATGTCTCGAAATCGGATCAATATTTAAAATCGAAATTCACTAATAAAATGTAAATTTACATATTCTTGAACACTGCATACCCAAATTAATTTTAGGAAATTTTCGAAAAATTTTATTTATAAAAAATTAAATTTAAAAAAAGCCGCTCCAAATAACTCGCACAAATAACTCGCAAAATTACAACGAATGATTGTCAATCTGCCGCTTGTGTAAGGCATGCTTTATGTAATGGGTAATAGCGCATTTTGCTTTCTGGTTAAAATGAATTAGTGTGACCGTGAGTTATCGTTACCGTTAGGATTCGCGTTAACTTCACCGCTGTTGTGCAAACATTTGTGTTCGTATAGATGAGTGTGTTGCGTGTTTGGGGTGGTTTCTTACACCAAATTAACAATGTGACACACGGTGAGAAGAAATCTAAATAACTTTAAATTTTTGTGTCGGTGTGGGCTTTTGTAGAAAGCTGGATTTAAGCTGTTTTTCTTGTTTTTTTACGTTTACCTATTTATCAATTGGTGAGAGACGTTAAAAATATACTTTTTAAAAATCGATATAAAAAAGAAATTCAAAATATTGAGTGATTTGCCGAAGTAATAATTTCTTTCAGATGAAGTTGACTTTGTGTTTTCCCCGTAGACTGTAGGTATAGAATGTACATTGCGTTTCTTTAACTTATTTGGCATGACTGGTTATGTTGAACAATTATGAATCCCAATGGGGGGGGGGGGGTATATCCCACTGATCCCCCCCTATCTACGCCACTGGTCGCGGGTACTAGCTAGATAGAAACACAATGGGTTCATTCATTTCATTGTATATAAAACACCTAGTATAATCAAGAATGGGTTTCTCGATTTTTTGTGCTACATCAAAACCAAAAAAAAAATCCCAATACCAAACTTATGTAAAAAAAAATTCCACTGTGCTAGAACTAAAGATGGCACTGCAATCGATTGCCAGATCGCGGGTACTAGCTAAATAGAAATAGAATGGATTTACCTATTTATTTTTCTGACGAGAAAGTTAATTTATTGTCCATGTCGATTTTAGGTAATTAATTTCTTGTAATTATTTATTCGTTGTATGGCCTTACTTACTTACTTAAAGGTGGCGCTACAGTCCGGTGTGGACTTGGGCCTCAACCAACAGTCTCCGCCAGTCAGCTCGGTCCCTAGCTAGCTGTCTCCAGTTTTGCACTCCAAGTTGATTGAGGTCCTCTTCCACTTGTGTGCGCCACCTGAGGCGCGGTCTTCCTCTCCTTCTGCGTCCCTCGGGAATACTGTCGAAGACTTTCCGGGCCTAACCATTGGTGTCCATGCGCTCTAAATGACCGAGCCATCTGAGTCTCTGGACCTTGACCCTTCTGGCTAGGTTCACGTCGTTGTACAACCCGTAAAGTTCGCTGTTGTATATCCTTCTCCATTCCCCATCAATGCACACGGGGCCAAAGATGACCCGAAGAACTTTCCTCTCGAAACAGCCTAAGGCACATTCATCCGATTTTGTCAGGGTCCATGCTTCTGCACCATATAGAAGGACAGGGATGATGAGGGTGTTGTACAGCTTTACCTTAGTTGCTCGAGAGAGGGCTTTTCCACTCAGTTGCTTTCTTAGCCCTTAGAAACAGCGATTAGCAAGAGTAATTCTTCGTCTTATCTCGGCGCTGGTGTTCTTGCCCGTGTTAATAGCGGAGTCTAGGTAGACAAACTCGTTTACTACCTCGAAGTTGTATGCGTCTATTGTGACGTTCTGTCCCAGCCGTCGGTGTTGGGTGTCTTTACTCGAAGACAGCATATACTTCGTTTTTCCCTCATTTACCGCTAAACCCATTTTTGCCGCTTCTGTCTCAATTCTCACAAAGGCGCCAGAAATCACGCTGTGTTCTTCCCATTATATAAATATCGTCGGCGTACGCGAGAAGTTGAACAGATTTATAGAAGATAGTGCCTCTGGTGTTGACGGTGGAGTTTTGGACTATCTTCTCAAGAACGATGTTAAAGAAATCGCACGACAGTGCATCGCCTTGTCTGAATCCTTTTTTGACGTCGAATGATTCCGTAAGCTCATTGCCAACCTTGATAGAGCAGCGTGAGTTCTCCATCGTCATTTTGCACAAGCGAACGAGCTTGGTAGGGATGCCAAAACTAGACATGGCTTTATACAGTTCGTCTCTGTAGATGCTGTCATACGCGGCCTTAAAATCGATGAAGAGATGTTGGGTATCGATTTGGAGTTCATAAGTTTTTTTCCAGGATCTGCCGCAACGTGAAAATTTGGTCGATGGTAGACTTTCCTGGCCTGAAGCCACATTGATAAGGACCAATCAGATTGTTGACGAAAGGCTTCAGACGTTCACATATTACGGTACGGCAGAGAGGATCTTGTAGGCGATGTTAAGCAGACTGATCCCTCTGTAATTAGCGCAGTTTAGAGGATCTTCCTTTTTCAGGATCAGGCAAACAATGCTGAGGTTCCATTCATTGGACATGCATTCCTCCGACCATATCTTACAGATGATTTGGTGCATGCTCCGGTGCGGCTTTGAACAGCTCGGCAGCTAGAGCATCTGCTCCAGCGGCTTTGTTGGATTTCAGCCGTGATATTACTGTTTTCACTTCTTTATTTATTTTTCTGAAGAGAAAGTTAATTTATTGTCCATTCCGATTTTAGGTAATTAATTTCTTGTAGTTATTTATTCGTTGTATGGCCTTGGCCACCAAAATTCACAAACTATTGAAAGATACTCCCATACACATCCGTCAGCCTTCAGGAGCAGAAGGGGGTGAATCTCTTCACCTCCAAACAGAACAACCGAAAGCATCCCGGCGTTCCGATTTAAATCTTCCCCCACCTTCTCCTCAAGTTTGGGAATCACTGGGTGGCAATGGCGAGCACATGACTGGTTACATTCAGCAGGTAGTTGCAGAGGCTGTTGGAGCTCGTCGTGCAGAAGACTTCCGATTCTTCACCGGAGAGATGGAAAGGACTCGAGCTGCCCTACGTGACGAGATAACCGGTATCCTGCGCGAAACATTTGCGGCCGCCCCAACGCCTCTTCCACGCGAATGTCAGCATGCGGAAAGGACACCCAGGACATACGCCCAGTCTCCAACTCGGAAGAATCTCCCGACGGAAACAACATTTCCACGTCAACTCATCCAGTCCCAAAATATCGCGGAAGCCCCCCGTCGTCGTTCTCCTCTGCGATTCTCCACTCCTCCTCAGCAAGAACCCCCCCCCCCCCCCACCGACGAGCTAAGCCCAATAGCCAGCATGCCGCAAAGCCGTAGCCTGGACACCCTCTCCAACCTGCTGCCTGGATCGGCCTTCTAGTGGCCTGTAGACTAAAGGTCGTAAAGGTGGTATAGCTTGGAGAGGGCCGAACATCCGGTTCCGTTACAGGTGGGAAACTTGTGCAAATGACAGTTCGGAAGGAAACGTTTCGTTAGGTTCACTTCCGCTCATTATAGTTAGCCGTTTATAAAGATTCCCCTTTTAAATCAAAAAGATATTAGGACTGTTTAATGAAGAAAAAACAGATCAGAACGGCACAGAACAGCACAAGTAAATGAAAACTGTCAGAACAAGTAAGAACAAAAAAGATCAGCTCCCTATGTAATCTTTTTGACAGAATAAAATCAGCTGTTTAATAAATATTCCAAGTCAAATCAAATTGAAGAAAATTTTCATTTGTTGGAAATAAGATTCTGAATAGCTTATTAGTTTTTTGAGAGAAATTTTTACTTGGGAGTGTAGTAGTAATATTTTTACTTCCTCGGAAAACTCTTCAATCCAGATAATTTCAAAAAATAGTTTGATTGGAAAAAAAAATAAAAATAATTTGGCATTTAAAATTTTGACATTTGATAGTTTTCACAAAGCTGTACTACCAAAAAAGTAGGGGCAGAAAAATGTGTACTAAATTGAGATGGAAAACTTCATGGAACACAAAATGACAGATTGTAGAACAGTTTGGGGCAAGGTTTCTACTCATGGAACACACAAACGTGTACTTTTTGGATCTTTTCTGTACTTTTCTGTGCGGAACAGATTCATTAAACAGACCTATTGACATTACTTCACAAATGAAATCCTTTCAAACGAGAATTCAAATTTTCAGTAGCAGTGCGGTGAAGAAGAACAGAATAATATCGAATACAGTTAGCCTTCTACTTTTTTGTCATTCGGAAGTGGAAATGACAAGAAAACCCTGATTTAGTATTGCTACCCCTAAACAATAACGTTTAACGTTTTCTCTTCCAGCTACTAATCGCTGTGATGATAGCTCTAGTCTCCGCCCAGGGCCCAACTCCACCACGATTGAATATACCCGGTGCTATTCCCATCCCCGCTCGTCCACAATACCGCAACAATATACCTGTCCGCGTCCGTCGTCCTGGCCTTCGTACACAAACCAGCAATTCCATTGCACCGCCAATCGCTCCTCGCATTATTGACGAACCCAAGCCCGTCACTGAATCGTCGGAGGATGAACTCAACGGTGCCTTCATTCCTCAAATTCAGCATCAACAACCGCAATACCCTCAACAAGGACCTCCACAATTCTCCAATCAGGGTCTGAACTTTTTCAATGAACCGAATTCCATTCAACAAGATTCGCCACAAGAAGACGAGGCACCACCACGGTTTTATGAACGTCCTTCACAACTAGATCAACTGGCCCAACAACAAGAGAATGACTTTGCCGGCCAGAGATTTGGAATTGAACGCCCACAACCACAGCCTCAGCCACAGCCGCAACCTCGCCTGCAACCAGTGAGAACTCGTGTCATTCAGGCTCCTCGCGAACCATCACCACCACCACGACCACAGTACGAGTCCCAGCGTCCCAGAGCCAGTGCGCAGATTCCATCGCGTCCAATTGAACAAAATATCCTCCGTCAAGACGACTATCGACCAAAAAAGCCTGTCGCACAGATCCTTAGGAAGTATCGTGAGGAGAACGAAGACGGAAGCATCACCTGGGGCTACGAGAATGACGACGGTTCGTTCAAAGAGGAGCTCATCGGAAACGATTGCATCACCAAGTGAGTACAATTAAGTTTCGAAATTAGAACTTTCCTTTACTCAGATTTCGTTTCAGGGGAACCTATGGCTACGTCGACCCAGACGGCACCAAACGAGAGTACCACTACGAAACAGGAATCAAGTGCGACCCGAACAACCGTAATCCTGAAAGTCAAGAGCTCGAAAATAGTGGATTCGTTAACTACGACCAAAACAAAGCCGTCCTACCCAACGGTCTCGAAATCGACTTGGCATCGATGGGCAAGAAAAAATCCAAACGACCGGGTGCAATCCTCCAACAGGCTCAACCACAACAGTACTATAGGAACTAAACAGAGGAGCGAGCCGCCTCCTCTAGAGATTAAGAACAAGACTTCTTTCAATTTTTTTTATTTGGAGCCAAGTCCCGAGTTTTATTTTTTTTTTATTTATGAGAAGTTAATTTTTTTTTAGCTTGTAAATAAAAAATGAGTTTAAGTAAAATCTAGAATTGGTTTTTTTTAGTACGGACGTTGACGCCTCATGGGCGGTAAGCGATTCGGCGGAGTGATTGAGATGTCGAGGAAGTCTCCGATGCAGAATTTAGCTTGGGCTAGGGTCTTATTGTCGTCGGCGCCTTTTTGGCCAGAACACGTGACTCCGATTTCACGCATCCTGAATGTGTGGCTGCGATACTCGGGGTAAACAATGGAGAAGTCGAAGTAGGTACCCTTCTTGCGGGTATCTGGATTGACGTCGCGTACTAGAGAAGTGAGCTCGTGAAGAGTGGCGTCCTGCCAGGTGTAGATTTGGAGTTCATTTGATGGAACGTTGCCGTACATGTACTCGGAGATTGAATGATGCCGCCCTGTGGAACAGAATACTCGGAGGAGTAGTGGGCAGGTCTGAAAAGAAGAAATAGGTTAATTGAGAAGTTTGTTTATTTGCGGCGTCTGTTTACCTTCTCTCTGTCGACTTGTTTGGCTGGAAGGGACTTCTCTTCTACAATCATTGATTCAACGTTGGCCATTTTCATTTGGATTTAATTTTTTTGATTGCTTTTATTTCAATTATTTATGGAAATCATAAATTTAATTAATTGAAATTGCAAGCTGGTACGAAATGCAAACTTTATTTTTTCACCGACTTTTTGACAGATATGACACAGGCTGGCAACTGTAAGGTATATAAATATCGATGATGCGTCGGTACAGTAGTGTAAATGGAATTACACAAAGAAGTTTGTGGAATGAATTATTTAAAAGCAATTAAATCTAAGGTTAGTCTAGCACTTGCCACTAAATTGAGAAATATGGTTTTTAGTAAAATTTATGAGAATTATGGGAAAATTGTGAAGAGTTTGGTTGAATCAAGGTTTAAAAGGTCATGAGTTTTCTTTAATTTTAATCCAAAAGAAAGCAAGAGATGCTTGTTGAAATTTTAGAACTTTTTTTCCTCGAAGTATTTATTTCCTTCCTGGGCTGGAATCACATAACGCGATAAGCGATAGTTGATAATCAAAATTATGTTTTTTGCTCTATGTAAGCCAGTTGATCTAATTGATAGTCAGTTATTTGCGATAATTTCATTCGACACCTATTTAGGTGTCGTTTTCAAATCGTCGCTTGGATAAATGTTTGTCGTATGTTACATTTGGCTACTTTTGGGAAAACGACTTCAAAGTTCAGAATTTTTTTTCTCAAAAACCCTACGTCAGATATTCTTGAAAATTGTATGACTTATGTAAAAAAAAGTTTTTAGTTCAATAACGTTAAAATAAAATCGAAATAGTTGTTAAGGAACAATTTAGAGCCAATTTTGCTCAGAATGCTCTTGTCGTATGTGACTATTTTACCAAGTCTGCTAGTTTCCCAAACACATACGACAAAATTTTTAAACATGCGACAAAAATTTATCAAATGTTTGAATGGAATAGTCTTGTACATACGACAAAACGACATTAATGAAGTTGAAAAAAGGCGCTCTAGCAGGTTTTATGACATTTTTTCCATTATAAGGAAGACCCTGCTCACGAAGACTCTTTCTTAAATTTTGTTTCCATAACGATGGGTTCCTCTTTCTTTTTCTGCAAGTTGTTGGTGTTACACTGCATAGAATAAATAAATAGAGTGGCGCGACAGCTCTTGAAGATCCAAGGCCAAGGCTTACTCTCATCAACAATTCTCTGGGTGCGTGTGAAGAATTGAGGGGACCTACAATTTAACGCCGATTCCGAACGGCAAAGTTGAGAAGCACTTTTTCGTGACAGATTGATACTCTTGGAAGATTTGTCAGGTCTTCGCAAGAGGCAGTACCCGTGAAAGATGAAATAATTGCTACCTTTGATTTGATACTAACGAAAATTCAGAAACTTACATGAACTGCTATAAACGGATGGCACATTTCGAATTTGGATTTCATTCGAATCTGGAGTTGGCAAAATCAATTAATTTGCATGCTCATACAATTTTTTTAAGGAATTCGTTTTGTCTGCTGTTGAAGGTTGGTACGACGGATCATTGTCTTCATCGTCAGTTGAAAAGTCCTCACCTAATATTTCGCCACTCATGCCAAAAAATTAAGAAACCAATTAAAAGTTATTAAAACATAAATTTATTGCATGCAATATCATAGTCATTACGCACAAATTTCTTCCGACAAACTCGGAGCAGAAGACTCGGGCGTCCGACTCCTTTGACATCATGATTGCAACTGAGACCAAAAATAACACACGACTGTGTTAATTGTTATGGGACATACGACAAACGCACACGTAGACTTCAGTAAATTATTGTCGTATGTGTTCAAAGAAAAGGCACATACGACAATCATTTTCCGAATCGACGAAAAACCGGTTTTGTATGGGAAAAATTGTCGTATGTTTAAAAATTGTCGTATGTGTAGCTTTTTCTTACACATACGACAAAAAAATGACTCAAATCGTTAGTGACCTTGGAGATACGACAAAAAGAACACTGAATATCTCGGGAACTAAGCCAAATATAAAAAAACGGATTTTACAGAATTGTAGGCAAAAAATCTATTACCAAAACTGCATTCAAACCTTAAAACCCCAATTTTTCACATACGACAAACATTTATCCAAGCGACGAAATATATATGTTGTTTTAATATAAAATTGCATTATCAGCCGCAGAGCTGATGTCGTTTGGCCACCTCGGAGCTGCGATTTGACACCGTTGGACTTTATTTGTGGGGTGCCGTAAAAGATAAGTGTTACGCCGCCAAGCCAGAGAAAATTGTCGCTTTAAAGGACAATATTTGTGATGCCATTGGTGAAATACAGCTGCACACAACCGATAATGTGCTTAAAAATGGGACCGATCGTGTAGGCTACTGCATGGCCAGCCGAGGCAGCCATTTGAATGAAATTATTATCCTTTATTAACCGGAACTAATTTTACAAAATATTCAGTAGTTTTTTTTATATCATTTTCAAAAAAACAAAAGTTATTTGGCGGAACCTTTAATATTATTGTACTTTGTGTACTCTTATTAGTGAAAAGTGTGACCTGGACCTTAGAAAATATTTCATTCCCAGTTTGTCTATTGTTCTGTAACTTCTCACATCGAGAAAATCATACCGAAAACAGGGCTGGAATCACGTAACGCGATAAGCGATAGTTGATAATCAAAATCAGGGTTTTTGCTCTATGTAAGGTGATTATCAAATTGATAGTCAGTTATTTGCGATAATTTCATTCGACACCTATTTAGGTGTCGTTTTCAATTATTTATGTCGTTTTATTAAAAAATCAAATAAATATTGACATTGTATTTGCTTATAATATATATTCAAACAATATCTGACAAGTTTGAAGCAAAAACAAATCAAATAATGAGCCAAATCCGGTGCAACAAAAAGGTGTAAAATTTTATTTTTGTCTGTAAATCGTGAAAATACCTTTTCTAATCTACAGCAACGATGGAATAAAAATGTCAAACTCAAACATTTGCGGCGGAGAATGACTTTGTGTACTTTTATTAGTGAAAAGTGTGACCAGGTCCTTAGAAAATATTTCATTCCCAGTCAGAATTGGGGTTAGGAAAAATGTCAAAACGATCGAATTTTTTTCTCCGAAAACAGTAATGCCAACAAATCAAAGTTTTTTTTTGATCAGCTAACATGGAGCAAAGTAAAGTTGATAATCAAAAACGATAAATAATTTTTGATAATCAACTATCGCGTTACATGATTCCGGCCCAGTGTAAGCGGAGCGTAACTAGTTTTTTTTGTATGAAATTTGACACAATTTGTTTCGATTTCCTATGTTTCTCGACTCCGAAAGTTTTCGACCGAGTTACAGAACATGGACCCTGAATCGGGGCTAAAGATAGCCCTAACTGGGGGTCTCCATTTAACTTTTCCGATGACAGGACTATCGGCATGTCATCAGATAATCCAATACTTTGGGTCTCCATTGAACATTTCCGATGACAGGACTATCAGCCTGTCATCAGATAATCCAATAGAGACCAACAATTCAACATCCAGTACCCATGTTCTGTAACTTCTCACATCGAGAAAATCATACCGAAAACAGTGTATACGGAGCGTAACTAGTTTTTTTTGTATGAAATTTGACACAATTTGTTTCGATTTCCTATGTTTCTCGACTCCGAAAGTTTTCGACCGAGTTACAGAACATGGACCCAGTCCATGATCCGGTCATCGCAGTCTGGATTTTTTGAGCGGATCAAAATCTTGTCATCAATTTGACGTTTGTGTTGTATGTAGTGTTGAGCGTCCATTTTCCTAAGACTTTTTGACACATTTACTTGCTGATGGCAAGACATAATATGCCTAGTCAAAAAAGCACTGGATTGCGGATTAGATTGCGGAAGAGAAGTTGGATTGGATTTTACTCTAGTGGAGCCTCAGGGTAAACGACAAACATGTTTTGCCGAACATGCTTGTGCGCGCTATAAATTCATCAATTTTAATTTTCTTGTGTTCATCCGTTTCCTTGTTTGCCATGTAGGGAGATGTTCGCGAACAAATCTAATTTTTTCTATGAGATAACCATAAGCGCAATGACTTGTTTCTCCTTTTGACACATCCTTACACTTTCAAGAATCAACACGAAATGATGTTCGCCAATTATGTGTTTGCCGTGTAGGGAACAACGCAAACGAGCATGTTTGGCAAACGTGTTTGTCGTTTAAGGCTACCTTAAGACAAATGCCAAACAAAAGCAAAATTTTTGTCTCCAAAGACAGTAATGCCAATAAATCAAAGTTTTTTTTATCAAAGTAAAAAGTTGACAATCAATAACGATAAATATTTTTTGATAATCAACTATCGTGTTACAAGATTCCGGCCCAGACTTATGGTGGATTTACATTGATCTGCATGCCATCATCTGCAAAAATAGAGGATGCAAGATACAAAACTCATACTAGTGTAATAGAGAGGTAAGACCAAAATGCAGACGTCTGCGCGGATGAAGATTATAGGAAGTTCAACTCATGCAGAAGAAAATTATGGTGAAGACGAACATGTTCATCTTTTTTATAGCGTTTTCATCTGCACCATAATTTTTTCATCTGCACCATAATTTTTTGTTGTTGGCTGTTGTTGTTGGTTGTCACCGAAATTTAAAAATTATAGCAAGTAAAAATGGGTAGGTATATGTGTACTCTTTCACTCTTTCGTGTTATGTCGTATAGCTCCCCCGCTTTACTTTTCTGCGGATTTGCAGATGCAGACGTCGAAGATTACATGTAAATCCACCATTAAGCGTCTCAAGAATCTGACAAGTCACAAAAACATTCCAAAATAATGACGCATCGTGTGAACGTCAAGTTTTTTTATTCCTCCTTTTTTGCTTTTAACAACCCTGCAAGAAATACTACCAACATTGAGAGCTGAAATTACTCTCACTGCACATAACTGTCATCCGCGAATTTCCTCTCATCCGTCATGATGTATTTTTGTTTTTGTGCAAAATCAAACATAGTGAAATAAATCTACTCCTTCTCAAAGTGGATTTAACATCCTAACGTTATCGGTCGTTCGTCTAATTCCTTACGTGATTTTATTCGCCGTCCTCCCATCAAAAAAAAAAAATAGACCGAAGGAATAGTCGCAAAAATATAGATATCCAATCAGAATAAATAGAAAATCTAGAATTTTCTTCCAATAAGAATTATTCCTCCGAAAAAAGAACATAGCGGTAGATTACAAAAAGTGTTATTTTTGTTTTGCCAATTGGAGCTAAGTGGTAAATAAACGAGGAAAAAAGTTCCCAATTGCAAATCGATTTGTTTTATATTTCTCTTTTTCTGTATTTTCGCTGCGATTTTAATATTTCTATCCCTTTCTATCATTCGCGAGTGTATTTCTATTTACATACTTGTGAAGTGTGCCGTAATCGCGAATAAAACGAAAAAATTAAAATAATTGATTGTTTGTGGCAACAAAAAATGAAAAATTGATAACAAGATCAGCCGGAAAAGCCGCAGCTGTTGTTTCTTAAATAATTCTCGGGGAATAATAATTTATCCGCAAATTACCCATCCGCAAACCCCCGTTTACAACCAATTTCAGACAAAAAAAGGATATTTAACTGTGTGCTCTGCTGACGTAAAATAAGGTAGGTGAAATAAAAATAAACTAATGTCTCTCTCTTTTGGAAATTCAACAACGAACAGTTTTTTTTTTTGGCAAGGTTGTGAATTTGTCTTTGTTTTTTGTTAGTTTGTTGTTTTTTCGTCGTTATCCTTTTTTAAAGGAACTTGCGACAGGAGCTTATGCAATCAAAAAGGAAAACCGGAGAGGTTAGGCAAAAAATTGAAAGTAAATAGCTCGAAGGAAAACACAACCAACAACAAACAGAAAGAATGAAGCGTCAGCTTTTTTTTAGTGCTGTTCGGGTAAATAAGGTCGTCGAAATGAGTTATTTACGTTGTTTGCGAAAAACTAGTGAAAATGAAATCGAAGAAGGGAATTGCTCTTTGTTTCGTCAAACTATTTGCGTGGGCCCTAAAAACCTATGTCTTGCGTAATGACTTACTTACTTACTTACTTATCCGGCTCACAATGCATGAAGGATCTCAGCCTGAGATACTGCAGCCTTCCATCGTAAACGATCCGTCGCATGCTCTTTCCGTCGCCGAAACCAAGCGCTCTGGCATCCGCAGTCACTTGGTCTTTGTACCGTAGGTTCGGTCTTCCTTGTCGTTTCGAACATGGGGGCTGGGATGAGAAGACTTTCTTGGCTGGAGTGTTGTCCATTCGCTCGATGGGGCCGAGCCAATGTAGTCGTCTTGGCCTTCTGGACTACATCCACATCTTGGTACAGCTCATACATTTCTCGGTTGAACCTTCTTCTCCATTCGCCATCGTCGCATACGGGACCGAAAATCCGTCGAAGAAGTTTTCTTTCGAAAGTGCCCAGTAATATCAATTCCCCTTTTTTACTTATCGTCCAGCACTCGGCGCCGTAAAGTTGGACTGGTAAAATCAAAGTTTTGTATAGAAGACACTTTGTCTTTCGAGTGAGGAGTTTTGAACCCAGTTGTTTGGCCAAACCGAAGCAGCAGCGGTTCGCTAGGGTAATTCTTCTTCGGTTCTCCACTAAGGTGTCGTTTGTGGGATTGAAGTTTGTTCCAAGGTAGGTGAACTCCTTAACTACCTCGAAATTGCTGCTACCAAAAGTGACATTTTGTCCTAGGCGGTGGAGAGATGTTGCTTTGTTTGTTGATAGCATGTACTTTGTTTTGTCCTCATTCACTTCAAGACCAACGAGTTTTGCCTGTTCTTCAATCGCTGTGAAGGCCTCAAGCACAGCTCTCTTGGATCGACCGATGGTGTCTTATGTCGTCCGCATATCCTAGGAGCTGGGTGGACTTGTTGAAGATAGTGTTTTGCGTGTTTACTTGCGCACTATCTGCTCCAGGACTATGTTGAAGAAGTCACATGACAACGCATCTCCTTGTCTAAACCCTGCGCAAGTTTGGAATAACTCGGATGAGCTGTTACCCATTTGCACACTGCACTGCGTATTGTTTAGCGTCACGCGGCACAGCTGGATCAGTTTGTTCGGGATCCTGAATTCAGACATCGCCATCATAAGCTCTTGGCGGTGGATGCTATCATAAGCAGCTTTAAAGTCGATGAAAAGATGGTGGGTTTCGACTTGAAATTCGTTGGTCTTTTCCAGGATCTGCCTTAGTGTGGTCTGCCTGGCCTAAAGCCACACTGGTACGTGCCGATAATTGTGTTACAGAACGGTTTAAGACGCTCACACATTACGCTGGATAGGATTTTGTATGCAACATTAAGCAGGGATATGCCACAGTAGTTTTTGCATGACATCGGATCGCCTTTTTTGTAGATGGGGCATATGGAGCTTATCGACCAGTCAGTGGGCATGCATTCTTGCTCCCACACTTTGGTGATGACCTGGTGCATGCGGTTCATCAAAACACCTCCTCCATGTTTAAAAAGTTCCGCAGGTATGCCATCCGACCCGGCGGCGGACTTGTTATTTTTTAGCTTTTGGATGGCTCTTTCTACCTCTTCAGTGCTGGGGGCTGGGACTGGGTCTTCATTGACTAGTCTTGCTTCTCTTTCGTCATTAGCTTCCATTTCAAATAACAAATTCAAAAATGGAATCCAGCAGGGTCTGAAAAACGTTGTGTGTGAGCATAATTGGACTGAATTCTTTGTTCCGTCCTCTTCGGATGTGGAACTGCAACGGCAAAATATGGTAAGCTCATTAAACTCTAACTTAAACAGCATTGCACAATGGGGAATAAAAACCCGTGTAGAGTTTAATGCTTCGAAATCCCAATGCTGTCTTGTATCGTTAAAGCGGGATATACCCCCTTGGCCAGTGTCCATGAGTGGCACTTGCATAATTGAGACCGAACATCTCGGTATGTGGAATGAGCACATATGTGATTTCGCCAAAAATGCCGCAAGATGTTTGGGTTTCTTAGGACGCAGACGGTGCAAGATATTCTTCTCCCCGTCTGACCTTGCTACTATAAAACATATTCGTCCAAAGCTTGAGTATAACTCCCATCTCTGGGCTGGTGTTCCATTTATATACTTGGATGGTATTCAAAAAAGATCCCTAAGAATGATCGGTGATAGAGACATCACTGCGTCATTTCCTTCGTTAGATCACCGTCGTAACGTTTCGTGTCTCTCTGTTTTATCGTTACTTACTTACTTACTTAAGGTGGCGCTATAGTCCGGTGTGGACTTGGGCCTCAACCAACAGTCTCCGCCAGTCAGCTCGGTCCCTAGCTAGCTGTCTCCAGTTTTGCACTCTAGTTGATTGAGGTCCTCTTCCACTTGTGCGCGCGGTCTTCCTCTCCTTCTGCGTCCCTCGGGAATAGTGTCGAAGGCTTTCCGGGCCGGAGCATTGGTGTCCATGTGCTCTAAATGACCGAGCCATCTGAGTCTCTGGACCTTGACCCTTCTGGCTAGATTCACGTCGTTGTACAACCCGTAAAGTTCGCTGTTGTATCTCCTTCTCCATTCCCCATCAATGCACACGGGGCCAAAGATGACGCAAAGAACTTTCCTCTCGAAACAGCCTAAGGCACATTCATCCGATTTTGTCAGGGTCCATGCTTCTGCACCATATAGCAAGACAGGGATGATGAGGGTGTTGTACAGCTTTACCTTAGTTGCTCGAGAGAGGGCTTTTCCACTCAGTTTCTTAGCCCAAAGAAACAGAGATTAGCAAAGTTAATTCTTCGTCTTATCTCGGCGCTTGTGTTATTGCACGTGTTAATAGCGGAGCCTCCTTTACTGCCTCGAAGTTGTATGCGTCTATTGTGACGTTCTGTCCGAGCCGTCGTTGTTGTGTGTCCTTTCTCGAAGACAGCATATACTTCGTTTTTCCCTCATTTACCGTTAAACCCATTTTTGCCGCTACTGTCTCAATTCTCACAAAGGCGCCATTGACATCACGCTGCGTTCTTCCCATTATATCAATATCGTCGGCGTACGCGAGAAGTTGAACAGATTTATAGAAGATAGTGCCTCTGGTGTTGACGGTGGAGTTTTGGACTATCTTCTCAAGAACGATGTTAAAGAAATCGCACGACAGTGCATCGCCTTGTCTGAATCCTTTTTTGACGTCGAAAGATTCCGTGAGCTCATTGCCAACCTTGATAGAGCAGCGTGAGTTCTCCATCTCCATTTTGCACAAGCGAACGAGCTTGGCAGGGATGCCAAAACTAGACATGGCTTTATACAGTTCGTCTCTGTAGATGCTGTCATACGCGGCCTTAAAATCGATGAAGAGGTGGTGGGTATCGATTTGGAGTTCATAGGTTTTTTCCAGGATCTGCCGCAACGTGAAATTTTGGTCGATGGTAGACTTTCCTGTAGACATGAGTCGTTCCGGACATGTATAGTTCCAGGAACTATGTCCTCTCCCGGAGACATTTCCTTTCGTTCCGAAGTCTGAACCTAAATAGTTCCGGACATGGACATGAAAGAACTAAACATGTTCATAGTTCCGACTGGATATGGTATGAAAATGGAAAGAGAACGAACTAAACATGTTCGTTCATAGTTCCGACTGGATATGGTATGAAAGTGGAAAGAGCATGAACTAAACAACTAAACATGTTCGTTCATAGTTCCGACTGGATATGGTATGAAAGTGGAAAGAGAAAGAACAAAACACATGCTTGTTGAGCAGTTCATAGTTCCGACTGGATATGGATATGTATGATATGAAAGTGGAAAGAATCACACACAAATGGAACGAATGAATGTGAAATACCAAACCAACCACCATTGTATTAGCATGTGTAGGTAGGTTGAAGATGGATTGAAGCGTGTTTGTATTGTTAATATGATCTAGAACGAAATGAACGTTGATCGGTCTGATGTCTGATATCTCTGTTAATACTCATAGTTCCGAAGGTTCGTAGTTCCTCGCGTATGACATAGTTTCTTTGGATCGGAGTCGGAACTATGAACATTAAAAGACAAAACTGGTTTGGATTCTAGTTTATTTCGTTCATGAAAGATGAAAATGAAAAATGATGTGCATTTTATTCGTATTGGTATTAGCAATTAAGCATGTGTAGTGTATCTTTGATTGTTTGTTATTGTTTTGTTGGTTTTTGTTTGTGGTTTGTGGATTGAAAGAAACTAACCAAGAAAACAACTCTGCCTTTCGCTTATTAGTTCATGTTACCATGTTCAAGTTTTTATACATTTACAGAACCTTAACAGTTCCGCGGAACTAGTTCCAGGAACTAGTTCCGACTACCAAAAGAACCGTTCCATGTTCGTTCCGGTCATGGAACTGTTTTGCGCAACTCTACTTTCCTGGCCTGAAGCCACATTGATAAGGACCAATCAGATTGTTGACGAAAGGCTTCAGACGTTCACATAAATTACGGCAGAGAGGATCTTGTAGGCGATGTTAAGCCGACTGATTCCTCTGTAGTTGGCGCAGTTTAGAGGATCTCCCTTTTTCAGGATCGGGCAAACAATGCTGAGGTTCCATTCATCGGGTATGCATTCCTCCGACCATATCTTACAGATGATTTGCTGCATGCTCCCATCTAGATCGTCGCCTGCGGCTTTGAACAGCTCGGCAGCTAGGCCATCTGCTCCAGCGGCTTCGTTGGATTTAAGCCGTGATATTGCTGTTTTCACTTCTTCTAGGTCAGGTTCACGGAATTGTTGGCTGTCATCGTGTACGATAGAAGGCTCCTGTCTGACAACGGGGTTTTGTTCGTCGTCGCCGTTATACAGTCCACAGAATTGGTCTTTCCAAATCCCCAGCATTGACTGCTATTCTACTATGATGTTCCCATTTTTATCTCTGCAGGATCGGTTCTTGCTCGATGACCCTGAGCCAGCAGTTTTACCTTCCGATAAAATCTCCGAACTTCATTCCTGCTGTTAGCTCTCTCAACATCTTCGATCTGACGCTTCTCATGCTCTCTCTTTTTTCTCCTGAGAAGCCGGCGTTCTTCTCTCCTCTTTTGCTCGTAGAGCTCACGAGCAGCTCTTGTCCTTCTTTGCAGCGCCGCTTTGTATGCCTCCTGCTTGGCTGCATGGGCCTGCCTGCATTCTTCGTCAACCAGGGGTTTCGTTTTGGTGGCTGTGTGAAACCCAGCACATTAGAGGCGGCATCTCTAACTGCATTCTGGCAATGCTGCCACTGGTCTTCGATACTTGATGTTGGCGGCATAGGAAGGACTCCTTAAGAGGTTACTTGACACTCGATCAGAGAAGGATCTGGCGATCTCTTGCGATTGTAGCCGTCCGACGCACAGTGGCCCGTTTAGGCTAAAGTCATTCCAAAATTCATTTTTTTCGTTGTTCCAGAATTCAAAATTTGTTGTTTCGCTGAATTAACAAATATTTGAAGTTCTTGAAACCGAAGTTTTTTTTGAATTTTCCCAACGGTTTGGTTTTGAGAGGGGGTCAAAGTTGAACTTTTTTTTCAGTTTTAATAACAAACAATTTTTTTTTCTTTTTCTTGACTTTGAGAAGCTATATTACGAACGTGGGGAAAGAATTTTTGTTTTTTCTTTCTGAAATTAACAAATACGGTAAAATATATGTTTGGAAAAAATATTACAAAAAAAAATGTCTATATATATATTTTTTTTTTTTGACACCACTTTTTGTACCTTTTTCTGACTTTACATTGCATGGAAAAAAAAGCTTCAAAAAGCATTAAGCAAAACTCAACGCATAATGAAAGCTGAAGTATTTCTTAATATAATCCTGAAGAAATAATTTGCGCCAACTTGCGCCCAACTGAGCTAGAGCGATTTTATTAATCGATGGCAGGCACTTTTTTTTCAATTTTCTGGTTTTTCAATGGCAAATTAATAAAATGTTTAATACTGTAACTTTTGAACTAGTTGAGATATCACCACAATTTTTTTTTATTTCGAAGAAAATGTTCACGGCTAACAATATGATGAGTTTTAAATTTATTACATTTGCAGGGTGTTCCAGAATTTTCGAACAAAAAAATTTTTTTTTTCAAATTCAAAAAATTATCTGAAATGGGGAATGAATTCACCACAATTTTGTTTTTGATGACGGAAATATTTTAAAATACGATATGTCATAAATATTACATAAATCGGAGGCAATAAAAAAATTAAATTGAAGGGTTTATATTATATCCATAATAAAATATTAGCAGTTACTTTTGACTTAAGGAGATTAAATGTTCAGTGATTATTTATGTAGGTATTAATTTTTAATCGGATTAAATGTTTATTTTTTATTGCTCGATGTCATAAAATTTTAGGTAAAAAAAGGTTTTTTTTAAGGATTAAACAATTCCAATTTCAAAGACTAGGTAGACAGGTAGAATTTATAATTAATGGTAGAGGTAATAATATAAGGTATAAAAGGATAACTTAGCACAATGAAGTTATCATTTCTAGTTTGACTGAGCATAGAAACAGTAATAAGGAAACGTTATAGAAAATGGATATACCATATAGCAGTTTGTTCGACATTTTTAGTGCCAATCTGAAAGATGTCAATAAGTTTATATCCGCGGTTATGACTGAATACGAAATATCCGATGAAAGGTTTCTTGATTTCTTGAATCGGAGATAACAGCTCAAATAACTGGAGTAAACATAGAGGTTATTTCCAGGCTGAAAATAATACTTGATGTTTTGAACTGCAGGGAAGTTGTGAACGCAGTTAAATTTGGGGAGTATACTAAAGCAACAGCAGCTCTGTTGACTCAAAAGTATCCTGAAAAACAACTGACACCTACTCTTCACAAAATTTTGGCTCACAGTCAAGATATTATAGAGTATCAATCACTTCCCCTAGGAGAATTATCTGAAGAAGCCCAGGAGTCCAAAAATAAGGACTACAAAAGGTATAGATATCAAAATACCTGCAAAGTTTCGAGAATAAGGCAGAATGAAGACTTATACAACATACTTGCAGCCTCATCTGATCCGCTTATTTCTTCTCTGAGGCACGTAAGGACCCAAAACGATATGAAAGCACTTTATTCTCCGGAAATGTTGAGTTTATTGAATATTACCACGGACCAAGATGATAGTTTTCAAGAAATCTAATGTTTATACGTACATTTCAACTGTTTTTATTGTATAATTTGCTGTTCAATTTGTTATTTATTATTATTCTAATGTCAATTTACAAAAAAAAAAAAAATTAAAAAAACTTTTTTCGCCACTATTCCTCTAAAATCGGTGTTTTACTTTTTGCGCTACTGTTAAACGTCAATTCCTTTTGTTTTACGCCAGAAAATGAATTTTCTTGTTTGTTTAATTCACATTTAATCATTTTTATCTCACTTAATATAACTAAGCTTTTTGACAGCTATTTCCGAAACACCCTGTAATGTTTTTATTTTGAAATTCACCAATTTCATAGCGTTGGGTGTAACCTTCAAAATAAAAAAAAAATTGTGGAAATATCTCAACTCGTTTAGGAGCTATGATTTTTGGAACCAAAAAAGCCGAAACGGGCCACTGTGCGACGTCGAATTTTTTTTGCAGCATTTCCTTGTTTTGGCCGTTGTCGGGACTTGCAAACTTTTTACTTAAATAAAACGGAAACCATTTAAGCTATTTCAAAAATTGTATTGCAGACTTGAAGTACAGTAAAAACAATTATGAGTGGAACTCGAAATCCTTATTCTTTTTGACTTTTTCGCCTTAAAAAATATCAAATCAATTTGTTTGTTTCCGTTTCAATCAGGAATTTTTAGTTGATAGAAAAGTTATACCGTGTCTTTCAAAAATTCATTCACAATAGCTATTAAATCTAATAAAATTCAAAAGTCGATAAAAAATGCTGGCAGTTGATAGTCATAATACGAATTCATTAAATTTGTTGATATTATATCAACTATCAAGTCGATAGTTGCTAGTCATAATAGGGCTGTAAATGAATGTGATGTATAGGTTAGGTTAGGTTTGAGTGGCTGTCCAGATGTTGTTGACTCACTTAGACCTCAAGGGTCCGTTGTGATACCATAAAATACTCATGGGAGAGTAATGAGCTTAAACAAACCAATTCGTGCTTCTAATGAAGTTAGAGAGACATTTTGTGTCGATTTTTGCCAGTTCACTGGTGTTATCGAAGAAGTGATTACCTAGAAAGCTGTTCCTTCTAATGGAGAGTGCTGGACATGTACATAGAAGGTGTTGGACTGTCTCCTCTTCCTCCTCGTCCATGCAGCTTCTACAGAAGTCATTTGTATAGACCCCTAGCCTCAGAGCATGTCTGCCTATGAGGCAGTGTCCTGTTATTACTCCAATTGTAGAGCTTATATTTTGTCTGCTCAGGGATATCAAGCCTTTTGACCGTTTTAAGTCTATGCTATAGTATGTTGTGTCGGCCTTTTAGACATAAAATGTACCTATTCTATTAGTCAAACCGTTTCATTCGAAACCCATATTGGGAAGGTTTTGTCAAAAAAATTTTAATCCGCCATTTTACTGGCGGCCATACCTGACTTACTTACTATGAACACCATTAACCATTTTAAGATATTGTCATCCCAACTAGAGCGGATAGAAAAGGTCAGGGTAGTATACACCTCATGAATATGGGAGCTCTTGTTGATCTAGTTGAGCTTTGGATTGTTGTGACAAACTTAAATCTCATTTTCTGGTAAATCAACTTATCAAATTAATTGTTTGTTCATGATCTGCGAAAACATTCCTTTTTATTTTCCTTGAACGAAAAAATACGCTTAAAGCATTTCATCGTCAAACCACGCAAAATCGGTCCTGTTCTCCTACGAACAATACCAAATACAAACTGCGTAGGTACCTCATTAAATCCCTAATTTGGTATACCCATTTCAACATTACATTATTCGAATTAGTTCAACACCTTCGTTTCTTTTCTCTTATTTTCCTATTCTTATAATCTCATCTTTTCTTGTCTTAAAAAATAATAATGCAAAAATATTAATTAACCCACATCATATTCATGAATGTGTCACTCATACCCCTACTCACTCATATCCTTATCCATATAATTTCACTTAATTCAAAATTCAAAACACTTAAAGAACGTTTTCCACTTTTCTTTCATCGTTTCCTACGTTATATTTACCCCACCTCCCCCCGTGTGATCTTAACCCTTATCTATCTTAGCCTTAAAATGACACCTTTCCCTTTCTTACAGCACAAGCAGAAAGCTTCATTAATCATATCTTAAGGGTATGGGTTTAAAAAATTATTCAATTAAGGTAAGAAGAACAATAGGCACAAAAGAACTTTTTAAGGAACAGGGTGTTCCGATGTTGAAAAATATAGGGTGAACCAAAAATTAACAAAAAAAAACAATTAATTACCTAGTTTTTGACGCTTTTTTGTCTTGTTTAAGCTACAGTTTTTTTACTTCAAATTCACCCTTTTACAAATCAAATTCACGCAGTACTTAAAATGAACACAGTATTTGTGAAAATAAAATCACGAGGCCATAATGTGTCATTGATTATGGGATGGCTATCAATATTAGAGGAAAAGTCCACCATAAAATAGTCGAACACTCTGCGGTGAATACTTATGTATTTTGTAATTTTGTGTGTGGATTATTTGAAGAGCTACCGAGACAACATGCGTGGTTAATACTCTTGATAATACAAGTATTCACAAAACGGAAGAAATTCAAAACCTTGTTGATCAAACAACTCATACGCTTCATTTTTTACCACCGTACACCGAAAATAAAGTTTGGTTGACATAATAGACACTTCTGTCGAGACGGTAACTTCCGAAAATTGTCACAATTATTACATGAATCATGAATATGTATGCAAAGTTACCGGCTGCAGCTGCAGGAGAAGATTTGTAATATTAACCATAATGTTTGAATAAAAATGGATTCAATAAAATTCAAAAAAAAAAAACTGTATTACAAAAACTACATTATCGATTTCGACATCTTCATGTTTCTTTTCATCCAAAAAACAATGTGTTGACGAATAGTTTTTCTCTAGCACCTAGAAATCCATACCAAGCCAAGTTCGTTTGCTGGGTTCCGCATCACTTCTTGTCAAGAACTATTGTTAAGAACTCAAATAGACAAGTTCAATAATGACATTTCGCTGGCTGAGAACTATAAAGTTGCATGTTTTTTCGCATTATTCCAAGATAATCGCCTTCAAAGTTTCAAATGGAAATTTTTCATATTCAAAATTATGATATCAATAAAATAATGATGCAAGATGATGAAGAATCAGAACAATTATTTAAAAAAGTCCAAAAAAATTTCAATTTTATTTGTTTAAACGGTTTTATGAGCAATTTAAAATTATAACATGCAACTTTCAAGTAAAATGTTTGTTTTAAATTACTAAAAAGGTTCCACGTGCTAGAAGCTAGATCATAAAGGTTGAATTCAGACTAGATACAAATCATATCAGAGGGAGGTTCCCAGTTAAGCTGGGAGGGCCAATCTTCTTAAAAAATTGACTTGTTTCAAAAAAAATTATAATATGAGCGGCTTTGTGCACAATGTTGTGATATACCTTTTTGTAATGCCAATCGGCGGCTGTAAACATAGTGAAAAAATTGAAAGGTTAGATTTCAGATATTTTCAATGAAAAGAAAAATTATAATTCAAAGTAAATCTAATATGTATCTACTTTTTCATTTGAGTCCTCATAAAACTAGGATAAAAAAGGGTGATAAATAAAAATATAAAAATATCATTCACAGCAATATTCTCACAAATACTAATTTTAAAATTTTAAAGTCGAAACACTGATTTTTTAAATTATTTATTTGATTCTTATAATAAACACCCAGACAAAAAGAATAAACGAATTCTTTAAATAAAAAAACGTACTTAGTAGAGTTAATACAAAGCTACCCGACCAGAGGGACGTTGTATCCACTCTAAAGAAATTGTTAGCGGTAACTTAAAGGATGAGTGCGCAGTTTTCCTGTCAGTTGACAGAATCGCCGCAATTCCGAAAAAAGCATAGGATAGTGCAATTTTCCAAGATTGTCTAACTTATGCATGCATTGTAATGACAGTTTCGCCATTTCTCAAAAAGTTAGTACGTCACAACAGCCACATTCGTTGACTCATGAACAACAAGTTTGCAAAGTATAATACAGTTTATTTTAATCCTGAATATTAGCTGCTGTTTCTCAAAAAAAGGTCGGTTTCAAAACTGGGTGAGTACAAAATGGGTGGGTTAATTCGCAATCTCAATTCGGAAAAAATACACAACTTGTCGGATTCAATTTCTGTTCAACAGTAACTATAAAGCATTTTATTTACATTATTTACAATTCGGTTTGACTTTCATTTGACTTTTTACATTCTTATATTCTTTAAAAATTTACAAATACAAATAAAGATTACAATTACAACAATTACAAGTTTAATTTTGACATTTGGCCTTTTGGGACACATGATGGGTGAGTTCGACTTCAATTGAACGGGCAGCATTCAACATTCTCCCCCCCAGTGAGCAAAGTGAACGATCATTGCTTGTTTTCTGCTTCATGCACAGTTGTCTCACAATTTAGACAATCATTCACTCAATCTAATCAAAATCCACACAATGCAAACACAAGTAACAATTTATTCAATCGCAATCAAGCACCATCGAATTCACTCACTCATACTCATCAAAACACTCAAAATTCATTTAATCATTCAAATAACGTCACGCAGAACTCAAATCGAACTCAATCTCATCACGTGGCAACTGAAATAAACCCTAATGCACCAGCTTTTCAACCATACGACATACCACCTTCATCTTCCAATTGTTTTTATCTAAATGAACGCACAAATACACATATTCTGTTAGCAACAGCTATGGTGAAAGTAAAATCAGCTTACGGAACCTATTTCAATCTCAGAGCTTTGGTTGACCCTGGGTCTCAAGCATCGTTTATAACGGAATCTGCGGCCCAAATATTGGGTTTAAAAAAGCATCCTACTTCATTTGACGTTTCGGTCCTAGGACAAAGTACAAGTGGTTCTTGTCGAAGTTTTGTCGAATTAAGCCTTAACTCGACATTTTCTGAGTTTGTAACCTCGACAAAAGGCTACATATTCAAGACTCTTACTGGATTTCTTCCAAGTCAAGAAATAGAAACAAACAAATTGGAACACATTCAAGGTTTAACATTAGCTGACCCATCGTTCCATGTACCGGCTCAGGTTGATCTTTTACTTGGCAGTGATGTGTACTGCGAGATAGTTTTACCAGATGTCATACGAGGAGATCAGCCAGTTGCTCCCATTGCACAAAAAACGCAATTTGGTTGGATTCTCTTAGGAAAGACACCAGTCCAAAAAGTACACAATGTACAAGTTTACACCCAACTCGTTGATATTGACACTCAAATTAGAAGTTTTTGGGAAATCGAAGAATCCCCATTTGAGAAAGCCGAGTCTGAGGAAGATGTTGCTTGCGAGAAGCATTTTGTGCACAACACTAAGAGGTTGCCGGGAGGGCGTTTTGAAGTTTCATTACCCTTCAAAGGAAATCATCGGCCAGAACTGATGTCAACACAACAAAACGCACTTATGATGTTTTTTAAACAAGAAAAGAAGCTGCTTAACAACCCTACACTACACAACGAATACAATAAATGCCTATCTGAGTATTTACACCTTAAACAAATGGAAGAAGTCGATTTAAGAAATGACCCTACACTAAACTCACCGTATCATTTTGTTGTCCCACATCACGCTGTGATCAAAGAATCCAGTTCGACGACCAAACTTCGTGTGGTCTTCAACGCCTCATTTAAGACTTCAGACGGAAGTTCGTTAAACGACCATCTGATGACGGGACCTAAAACACAAAACGATATAATATCAATAGTTTTAAGATGGAGGACTTACAAATTTACCTTTACCTCTGACATCGAGAAGATGTATAGGCAGATCCAGGTTCATCCAGATGACTCCTATTATCAGCTTCTCTTTTGGCGTGAAGACCCAGCCACACCCGTTAAATTGTACAAGGTGAATGTTTTGATGTTTGGCACTGCCCCAGCACCATATTTGGCGAATCGAACACTCAAAAAACTCGCCAGTGATGAAGAACAAACATATCCACTTGCAGCCAAGATGATCCGTGAAGATATGTATGTCGATGATTTGGTATCAGGAGCGGATACCATTGACGAAGCCAAACAAAAATATGAAGAGGTCTCCAAATTGTTGTCATCGGCAGGTTTTCATCTTCGTAAATGGATGAGCAACAATGAAGAATTTCTCGATGCAATACCGCAGGAAGACCGAGAAACAAACATCTCGTTAACTCTTGGGTCGTCAGATCACACTAAGACACTTGGAATCAGTTGGTTCCCTTCAACGGACTCGTTTTCGTGTCAGAAGATCGCCATCGACACCAAAGTCTCGAAACGCACAATTTTATCAACCATTGCCCGTCTCTTTGATCCGCTAGGATGGATAGCACCCTGCATCATAAAGGCAAAGATTATAATGCAGCAATTGTGGATACGAGGACTTTCATGGGACGATACTGTCCCCATTGAACTGCAACAAGAATGGGTCTCCTTTCAAGAAGAATTACCCATTCTAGAAGACATCAGGATTCCCAGATGGTTGAACACTGAAGAGGGCGTTCAACGTGTCGAACTCCATGGATTCAGTGACGCTTCGATCAAGGCGTATGGAGCTGTTGTGTATCTGCGAGTCCTGGATACCAACAGTTGTATTTACACCCATTTGGTAATATCCAAAACCAGGGTGGCACCAGTTAATACGGTCTCTCTGCCGAGGCTGGAACTCTGCGGTGCCGTCATGTTAGCAAGGTTGCTAAGCTTCACTAGATCAGTGCTGCCGTTCAAGAATATGGAGATATTTGCATGGACTGATTCCACAATCACTCTATGTTGGATAGCAGGATTGCCATCAAGATGGAAAACGTTCATTGCAAATCGAGTCACAGAAGTCCATAAGCACACCAACGTCAGTATTTGGCGACACATTCCTACCAAATTGAATCCAGCAGATCTTGCATCTCGTGGTATGATGCCATCTAAATTAAAAGAGAACACCCTTTGGTGGAATGGACCACCCTTTCTTCAGGAAAAATGGGATTTCTCGATACCCGAACAACCCACTCAATTAGATACAGAAGAAGAGAAGCGAGAAATCAAAGTTCACCATGTCGTAGAAGAAGATAATCGAATCTTAAATATTACTTGCAAGTACTCAAAACTTTCGAAAGTAATAAGGATAATTGCATACGTAAATCGATTCATCCATAATCTTCGAAAAGCCAAAAGTATGCGTTTAAATTCAGTCCTAACACCCTTAGAACTTGAAATAGCTCAAAGAATAGCCATAAAAGCTGTTCAAAAGATGATGTTTCCCGAGATGAAGGGAGCTCATACAAAACTCAACAAGTCTTTGAACATCTTTGTTGATGATTTTGATATCATGCGAATTGGAGGAAGATTGCAAAACTCCATTCTGACACACGATCAAAAACACCCTATGGTCTTAAAACCAGACCACAATCTTTCAAAATTGATAATTGAAGATGCCCATAAGAAAACCCTCCACGGTGGAATACAACAAGTGATGGCATATATTCGTAACAAGTTCTGGATTTTCAATATGAAAAGAACAGTTAAGAAATATATTAATAAATGTATAATTTGCTACAAAAATAAGCCCCAGTCTATGCAACAACTGATGGGTAGTCTTCCAGCACCCAGAGTAAACATTTCACGACCGTTTTCTCACACAGGCGTCGATTATGCTGGACCCATCGAAGTAAAGGCTTGGAAAGGACGAGGTGCCAAGCGATTTAAAGGATATTTCGCAATATTTGTTTGCCTGTCAACGAAGGCAATTCACCTTGAAGCAGTCACAGACCTCACAACTCAAGCTTTTATTGCCGCGTTCCGACGATTTACATCTCGTAGAGGAATATGTACGAACATCTACAGCGACTGCGGTACAAATTTTAAAGGCGCCAGTACGGAGCTACAAAAAATGTTGAACGATGCCAAGCTCTGTTACAACGATATCGCTGATTCACTTAGTGAATTGGGGACTAAGTGGAATTTTATTCCTCCAGCCTCTCCTCATTTCGGAGGCTTATGGGAGGCCGGAGTAAAATCTGTAAAACACCATTTACGAAGAATCGCCCTAAACCAAGCCTTGACGTTTGAAGAGCTCAGTACTCTCCTAGCTCAAATAGAGGTCTGTTTGAACTCGAGACCCCTTTGCCCATTGATAGACAGTTTGGATGATTTCAATGCTTTGACCCCAGCACATTTTTTAATCGGTACATCAGCTCATATTGTGCCTGAAGGAGACATAGCCATCGAAAAAATCGGCTACCTTGATCGTTGGAAACGAATTCAAGCGTCGTTACAGACCTTCTGGAAAGAGTGGAGCGGTGAGTACCTCACAAGACTGCAAAATCGACCTAAATGGCTGAAGACAGAAAGTCAACCCAGAATTGGAGATTTGGTTTTACTCCGAGACGAACGACTTCCACCGTCAAAATGGTCGATGGCAAGGATCATCGACATTTACCCAGGAAAGGATGGTCTCGTCCGCGTAGTACAGGTCCGTACTCAAACCTCCGAATTTAAAAGACCGATTACGAAAATATGCCTACTACCGTCCAATGAGAGTAGTGAACAGAGCACAATAATTTGAAAAATAAACTAACGCAACATAAAACTTATCGAGAAATAACAAATTGCAATTAAATCGATTTATAATTGGAAATTTAATCAGAATCTCATAACAAAAACCTCTTAAATGAACCTAACAAAAACAAAATCAAAATCATAAATGAATTACAAAAAAAAAAACTACAGTCCACTAAAACTTAAATATAAAATAAACGAAACTGAATTTAAAATTTTAAAATAAAATCAAAATCGATCAAAAGAAAATGAAAACTAACAAAAATAAATTGAAACATACACACCCAACACAAACACATGCGCGCCTACACATTCACCAACTCAACACATACTCGTTCATATGAAATCACAAAGTTTAATTAAAATCATAAATAAAAACTCAAGATTCAATATGTAATTAATTTGAAATAAATTAACACTCACTCGAAACACTAATTCTGCCATAGATGGCAACCATGCACTATATTCACCTGAAATAAAACAAAATTAATAACACGTTAATAATGAAGTAATCAAATACCCACCACAAAATCAAATGCTCCAATGTCGACTGCCACACAGAAGAACCTAAAATTGAAATATACAAACGCGTCATTAATCAATAAACTTGAATTAATTAAACACTCAATTAACAATTTAACAACACATTGAACGAATCAAAACTACACAATACACATTTTAAACAACACTAATTAACATTAATTATTTGGCCACAGGTGGCAACCATGTCAGCATTCATCTGAAATTAAAGATTAATTAAAATTAAATTCAACAAAATCAAAATAATATTCACTCACTCGAAAAATGATTCAACCGGTCTGAAAGTAACAAAAAAAAAATCAACACGACATAAACTGCACATCTCTAACAAATACTAATACTCAATGAAAACGATAATTACAAAAACAACACAATAGTAAAATAGAATTTTCAATAAAACACCAAAATAACACACAATTTCTATTCATACAAATGGTACTTACCATTTTTAAACACAACACGAATTAAAAATTGCATTATTCGCATAAAAATCAAAAGAAAACTCGAAATTCCGAAATAAAAATAAAAGCAACACACAACACGATGAATGGAAATTTACAATAGTATAATGGCGCCATGGCGGATATACAACATGAAATCGAAGTGCGTTTGACAGCGAAATTCGAACCTTCAGGAGTTGTTAGGAAAACATAAGGGCGTGTGCCAAGTAAACTTTCACGCATAGATGACGCTAATAGTATTATTTATGAAAATTTATTTAAATTATTTTGAAAATTATATTTATTTAGTGCATAATTATTAATAATTTCTCTCTTTTCATGTGAGACAACTGTGCATGAAGCAGAAAACAAGCAATGATCGTTCACTTTGCTCACTGGGGGGGGAGAATGTTGAATGCTGCCCGTTCAATTGAAGTCGAACTCACCCATCATGTGTCCCAAAAGGCCAAATGTCAAAATTAAACTTGTAATTGTTGTAATTGTAATCTTTATTTGTATTTGTAAATTTTTAAAGAATATAAGAATGTAAAAAGTCAAATGAAAGTCAAACCGAATTGTAAATAATGTAAATAAAATGCTTTATAGTTACTGTTGAACAGAAATTGAATCCGACAAGTTGTGTATTTTTTCCGAATTGAGATTGCGAATTAACCCACCCATTTTGTACTCACCCAGTTTTGAAACCGACCTTTTTTTGAGAAACAGCTGCGTTTTATTATCCCTATGATCTAATCCGGATCAGGTCAAGAAAATAAAACAGCTTCTATCATCAATTTATTTATTACTTAACGTTTGGCAGCTGTTTGAAATTTATCCATTTTGTCAACTACATCGGAGTTGCCCTATGATAATTTTGTTGATTATTCTGTTGTTTTTTAAGTGAAAAATCATTTTGTCAAAAATATACAGCTTTTGCTATGTAATTGAAAAATATCTCATTCCGAGATAATAAATGTGTGAAAGTGGCAGCACAGTTTTTATTAAAAATATGCACCAACATTTCAACTTGTGTGCGGAAGAAGAACTAATTTGATCCAAGTAAAAAGCAGGATTTCAATTTTTTTTTGTTTCACATATAAATCAATGATCTGATCTGGATCATAGTGATAATAAAACACAGCTATTGTTGTTTTCTTTCAGTGAAGGAATTTTCCTAATCGGATTAGTATTTCCAAATATTAACATTTATATGGGTTAGATATAGTAATAAAATATATCCTTTGCTAATAATAATGAAAATATTTTTAAAATCCAAACAGAAGTTTTTGAGTTTATTCATTATAACTGAAATACAAATCTTTCCCCTTTATAAGTGTAGATAAAGCGTTCTGATTTTTTTTATTAAGTTTCCGACAAAAATGAAATCCACTTTGGGCATAGTTACAATTGAAGAATACAAAATTAAGGCTTGAAAATAATTATGTATATTTCATTATACAATTCTGCTTACAAAAAAAAATTACAGAAAGAACTGTAAAAAGAAAGTTGTTTCACACTTTCTATAAAAAATAGTATTTGGAAAAATGAGAATGATCGAAGTCATTGAAAACATGAGACTTTTTGATTTTATCCAATGATATTTAATACGAAAAGGTTCCATGTGACCCAAAGTGTGCAAAAAAGTTCCATGTAACTTACGCGCGTTTGATTTTAAAGCGACATAAATTACTTAAAAGGTTGCATGTGGAACATGGAACCTTATAGTATTAAACAGAAGTGCGAATGCAATGAAAGTTGCACATGTTTTTTGGCTGTAGGGTTGTCAATAATTTTTTAAAATTTTTTATTTTTCTTTTATCTGAAAGCCGTTAAATTACGAAAATTTTGATGTAAAAGTCATTTTTGAAATTTTGTATGACATGCAACCTTGTAGTACTCAGCCAGCGATTTGTAAATTACGCTACGCTTGAAGGTTTATTTTATTTATTTATTCAATACGTTAAATTCTAACGGTTACATACAAAACTTACAAACTAATTTTAAAATTATAAGAGAAACAAAGAAAAAAAAAACAAGTTTAAATTAAGTTATCGACATAAACATCATGAATTAAGAATATATCATCGTTTGAATCATTATCATCGTTTGAATCAATTAAGTCATAATTTTTATTATAAACATTAATAAGAAGATTAACAGGGCTATTCATGCCGTAGTTTGACCTACTAAATGAGTTACAAAGTGGTAACTGTCTTCTTATAGAATACTTACTAACATTGAAATTTAAGCGAGAAAGAATCGTTGAAGCCGAAATTGAACCATTTATAACACCAACAGTAAAACAAAATTGCAAATAAGCTCTATGACTAGATAAAGTCGGAAGGTTAATAAGTTTAAGACGATCAGTATATGGTGGTTAGTTATACCTATCGGGCCAATAAAAAAACCGAAGACAAAATCTCAGGAACCTTCTTTGGACAGACTCCAATCTATTAATATGAAATGTATAGTAAGGGGCCCAAACAACACATGCGTATTCTAAAATAGACCTTACAAACGAGACATATAGGGATTTTAGAACATATGGGTCATGAAATTCACGTCCAAATCTTTTTATGAAGCCAAGAGTCATGTTAGTCAGGTTGAACTTTGCATTATAAAGAGACAGCTTACAATTTGAAAATTGTATACCTACTTTACCTTTTTACTCTATAAAATCGTGTATCTGTCAAAAAAGGTAAAATTTGCTCCGAGAGTAAAATCTGTTATTTATTCTAAAATTGACACAAATAGTGAAAATGGGAAAAATTTTATAATTTCTGCGATATCTTAAGGCGCTGACCTTAAAATGTCAAGAACCTTTACATTTTTGCTGTTAAAAAAAGAAAACCCTTAAAGTAAATTTCGAATTTTCTAGAAAAGGTCATAGGTACTAAAAATAAAATTTTGTGAGTGCCCTTCCTACACAAAATGCATAATCTTGCCTTAATCTTTATTTGCTTACATGGCTCCTAATAAAAAATAAAGAGACTTCTCGTCTGACGTGAAAGCATACTTAGTCATCACACGAACTTCAGTTTGGAATTATGTAATTGAAAAATTAAAATTTTTCATCCATCTTAACCCCTCTTCTAAACTTTTAACTATACAAACATATTCAACGAACCAAGCTGAATCACAGAACGTGATCAAAAACAATATCTCAACTTGTCCCCTTTTTGTCCTTCTCTCTATAATTCCTTCTCTTGCTTGCTTGCAATTTATTGTTGTTGGATCTAAAATCTAATTTTGACAAAAATGTTTGCTATTCTTTTTTACGTCACAACACAAACTGAAAATGAAGAAAGATATAGATGTAGGATTCGGTGGGTGAATCTTTCTTTCTTGATGGGTTTCGCCTTGCTTTCAATTTATTTGTTTGTTCGCCAGTAGTTGCCACTTGAATTTTTGAACTGACCTCACAAAAACGACCGCACCACCGGTAAACAAGTCCGAGATAGAGAGAGATGATGACACTATGGCATTTGGGAGCTTCTTTTGCAATATTGTGTCTTGTCATCAATGTGCCTGCTTCCTACTCAAAAACATAGACAGCGCCACATCGGATGTATCACGTGTGGCAATCTGTTTTCTATTGTTTTGGAGTGTCTCTTTGTTTTTATTTATTTTTATGGGGGACAAATCACAAGTAAACGAAAGAAATTGAATTGCCTTGTTATTAGATTAGCGAGCTTTCAAACATTAAGGAAGTCGATTTAGAACAGATTTGGCAATTGGAAGAAAGTGTTTCCGGAAGATCAAAGAAAAATGATTGGCTAAAGAGTGGTGGCCTTGAGAGTAGAGCAATAGGTTAGTAAGATTTTATCTTTTCTTTCGGTATTTACATACACTATACAAAAAAATTAACGGAACACTTGAAAAATGCGACAATTGGTGTTGTGGAACAACTGGAATAGTATAATATATTCCACAAATTGAATCATTGTGGGGCCCATTTGAATCATTTGTTTGGAATGAATGGAAGTACAAAAAGATAGGAAAAATTAATTTATCTTCTGAAGATTGAATTTTAGTTCTCCACATATTTCGCATTATAAAATGATTCAATAAATTCTGTGATTTAATAAAATCAATGTTTTCTATAGTCTTAAAAAAAATTGATGGAGACTCAAAGTATTTTTTCAGTTGAAACTTTATGTCGTTAAGACATCCTTCAATTTTGTTTTCCCTCAGAGTAGGCTCACTACACACAAAAAATTCATCCAACTGCTTTGATATTGTAAATAATGTAGGTGGTTTAAAAATGTTGAGAGATTCAATTGTTTTCAAAAACTTATATTCCGATACTTATATCTACAAACGGATTTTGTATGCAGTTGAGAATGGTTTGATATGTTGGTTGAACTTCAGGATCAACGAATGGCAAAAATGCATTTAAAGTATCAACCAAAGGTTTTAAAATATCATCTTCTATTGCATTCTGAATATCCGGAATGCTTTTTCTGGTAACATTAGCTTTTGTGTGAAGCTGGAGTGCAAAAGAAATTACCGCTCTAGACAATAGCTCTTGCATCTTATTAATACTTAAGTCAGCTGATTTGTTTGAAAAACTATGAGCTTGGGGCAATAAATTGCTTGATGTAGAATCAGTTTCCAAATTAGAAAAAGAATTTATATTCACAGTTGGCAGAACAGATTCAATCAAGGGGCACGGTAGTGCCCAGCCAAGTTCTCTAGCAACTTTGGCACTACACCCTTATTTACAGGAAACAACTCAGGGCATTTTCCACACCCCTCTAACTTCTATACCAAAAAAGCCAAAAGTTTCAAACTCATATCATTTGTTAAGCTAGTCAAGAAGAAGAACCTCAGTAAATTTCAGATATTTAGCATAAGTAGTTTCTAAGATACAATGTTCCAAAAATCACGAAAACCGTAACTGACTGACTCACTGACTCACTGACTCACTCACTGACAGATCATCAAAATTATGAAGCACTTCCCGTTGCCCTAGAAACTTGAAATTTGGCACAGTGGTAGGTCATGTGGTACATACAAAGGAAAAAATCGAAAATTTGAAATTTTTCAGTCAGGGGGCGTGGTAGTCGCCTACTTTTACATTATTAATTTAAATTATATGGAGCACTTTGGAGTGCAGTAGAATCAAGATATTTAGCACAGTGATAGGTAATGAAGTACATACAAAGGAAAAAATCGAAAATTTAAAATTTTTAAGTCAGGGGGCGTGGTAGCCGCCTACTTTTACATTATTAATTTAAATTATATGGAGCACTTTGGAGTGCAGTAGAATCAAGAAATTTTGCACAGTGATAGGTCATGAAGTACATACAAAGGAAAAAATCGAAAATTTGAAATTTTTCAGTCAGAGGGCGTGGTAGCCGCCTACTTTTAAATTATTAATTTAAATTATATGGCGCACTTTGGAGTGCAGTAGAATCAAGAAATTTGACATACAAGTACATCGTGCAATAGAACAAATAAAATATGAAATTTATGATTTTCAACTGAGGGGGCGTGGTACCCACCCATTTAAAAAAAAATTTTATAAAATATATGGGGCACCTCTGATCATCGTAGAATATTGTAATTTGGCAAACTAGCAATTCTGCCAGTCAATATAAAGAAATAAAATTAATTTTTAGATTTTTCTGCTTATCAAAAAAAAAAAAAAATCTTTGCAAAAAGTAATGATATCACACCAAAAACATAAATGTAAAAAAGAGCCAAGTTCTCCCGTACAAAAATTCTGCCTAACAAATCAGCCACGAAAAGTAATGAGATCTAAAAGAACGCCAAGTTCTAAGATTCAGCAAGTACTCGTAGGTGCATTGCAAATGTTTTAAGTGGACTTACATCGAATCAACTATTAGTTTTGAAAGTAACTTGTAAACTAATGTAAATTAGTTAATTATTTTTACTTGGCGGGTTTTCTCTTAGTAACCTACTATTAAAAAAGTTTGGAAAACTTGCTAAGTAAAAAAAATTAACTAATTTACATTAGTTTACAAGTTACTTTCAAAACTAATAGTTGATTCGATGTAAGTCCACTTAAAACATTTGCAATGCACCTACGAGTACGTGCTGAATCTTAGAACTTGGCGTTCTTTTAGATCTCATTACTTTTCGTGGCTGATTTGTTAGGCAGAATTTTTGTACGGGAGAACTTGGCTCTTTTTTTACATTTATGTTTTTGGTGTGATAGTTTTTACTTTTTTAGCTTGTAATTCTGAAACTAAATCACAATTGCTTTGCTCAGAGTCGTGTTTTATGATATGATTTTTAAATTTGTAAATCGTTTGAAAATATGTATTTATTACGGGTATGGTTTATTTCGCTTTTTTTATCTTGCTTTTGGTCGTTTCGCCACGGTCGTTTTGCATTTTGTTATTTCGCATTTCATTCGTTTGGTCTTTTAGTTGCTTGGCTTTCGATTGTTTCGCTGATTTTTTTTCGCCTTTCAGTCTTTTCGTTTTTCGTTTATTTTGCATTCGTTTATTTTGCATTCGTTTATTTCGCTTTTCGATTATTTCGCTTTTTATTATTTTGATTTTAATTGTTTCGCCTTCATCTGTTTTTTTTTTTTTATTTTAATTTTTGTGTACGTAAGAATCCTGAAGACTTTAAAATTCGCGCGAATTTTAAAGTCTTCAGGATCCTTACGTACACAAAAATTAAAATTAAAAAGAAAAACAGACGAAGTACATAAATATGTACTTGAATTGACGATTTTTTCAAAATAATGGGAAAATCCTTCACGACTTAGTTTATCCTTTCCTCAAATTGATTTAAAAGTATCGCATATGATTTTACTTTCCATTTTTTTAAATTTAAAGACAATATTAAAATACTTCACTGTATTCTAACCTTACGCGGGCGGTTTCAAGGACTAAAAGCAAAATTAGATAACAATTATTACATTCCCAAGAGAATTTAGAAAAAAATGCGAAATAACCGTTAGCGAGATAACCTGTGGCGAAACAATCGTATTGCAAATTAACAATTTTGCGAGAGAGTTAATGGCAAAACAGAAAGGGCGAAACAATTCTGGCGCGAAACAGGAAAAAACAAAATAAACAAAAAACAAAACAAGTTTTGCGATATAATTGAAAATCGAAGAGAGAAAAGCGAAATAACAAAATGCAAAACAAAAATGCCGAAACAATAGGTACCCATTTATTACATGAATTATTAAATTTACAAGAAAATTGATAGTGCGAAGGAATTTTATGCTCATCTTTTAAATGAATTAAATATTCATTCGACTTTTGGTAAAATTTTTTACAGATAAAGCAAATATGTGTGTTTGTACTGTTTGTATGGTTGAGTTTATTCATTGGTAGGAATTTCTAATTTGGAAATTAAGTTTTTTTTTTGGAATCTTTTCATCTGGTTTGATTTCAAAAATATATTCTTGTAAGAACATCCACACATATTTGCTTTTCTGACTATAGTCTAAATTAAAAACGAAACAAATCTTAATCACTAAATCTATTGCATTTAATATGACGACATTTTATATCGAATACCTTCGACGTAAACATAAAACTCCTTGAGAGATTCTTCCGACTCGCCAACTACAAAAATTTTTGGTTGTAACTTCAAATTTTCAGAGACTGTCTGGGCCTGCAACTCTTCCTCCTTGTGTTTAAAATTGTTGAGGTTTACGAGGTATACAAACATGTCTTTTTGGGCATCAGATATTGTTGGCTTATTAGTTCTGCTGAGTCTGGGTGGTGGCACGATCGTGTGCAATAAGTTAAAAAAAAAAGAAGAAATGTCTAGACTCTGGAAAACAATATTTGCTTAACATAACCATTAAAAAAATAAATTCGGGATTCAGGATTGATCATTTTCTTATACATGTCGAGGAATAGTTTTTCTTTAATGAATGATGGGAAAAAAGTTTTATTCGTCCGTTTTTCCAAGTCTTCAAATTTTTCAAACAATTTGTTTGTTTTCCCAGGATGCAGCGTTTCGAAATCAATTTCGAAGAGCTCTTGTCCATTTGGATCTTTGTAGCTCGGCCATGCATTCAGGAATGAGGAATGTCTTCGCTCATTCTTTCTAGGGAAGTTTCTGCCCATAAAGAACTTAAATTCTCGGGACAGTCAAAACTCAAAAATGTTTTCTTTTTAAAAAAATCTTCCTGTCCGATAGAGATCTGTTCTTTCAAATTTGCGTCTGTATTTTTTTCGGAAAAACTCCTTAAACTTTGTCTTTCAAACGATGCATCAGCCTTCATTTTGCGGCTGTATCCCACGTTGAAATACCGGTCAAAAAATTTTCCTGATGGCCTGTTTGCCGTTTTGTCGAGGAACGTAATAAGTACTCTCATCTTCGTTGGGAAAAAGTTTGACGATTTCCTTTGTACCATTCTGCATTGTTTTTGGGCACATTTTGAGACCTTATAATAATAATGGTCGACAATGCTTCTTGCTATCACAGATTGATCCATTGTGGACAAATTTGGCTTTGCTTTGTATGTTTTTATTATATTTTTTCCTACAACTGTTTTTTTTAATATATCCTCAACGGAAGAGCACGTTTTTTCTTCGACGGCAGTGGCTGTCGATGACGTACCAGGAAAAGCATTAGAAGCGAGCCACTGTGATATTAAGGAATTTGTCTTGTCATTGTGGCATGGCTGCACGGTAATAAATCACACTATTTAAAATAAAGAACTTAAAAACTAGTTGTTTTGATTAAAAAAAAAAGTGTAATGAAATCCTTCCAGTCAAAATCCCGTAGCAATTAGTTTCAGAGCGGCACGTGCGACAGGATTGCGCAACATGGAATACTTTAAAGCGTGTTTGAGTATGCCGGGATTTTGTTAGTCAGGGTTTTCATTAAACAGGAACATTATATTTCACCCATAAATGATGTAGTAACTTACATTGTTTTCTTGTCGCCATTTGTTGAGAAAATGACGGAATTTAATTCGTTCTCCTAAAAGTTCCTTTTTGTCAAAATTTTTTTCAATTTCGTGGCTGTTCATCATTTTAAGCAGGTCGAAGGATGCAATACGGCTCTCATCGAGCGCCAAAATTCCGTCTAATGACATTCCCCAACCAACAAATAGTTCAAGCAGCTCAGGATTAATTGAAGTAATAATATTTTCTTCAATTAAATCCATATTTTATAAAAAGAAAAAAAACACTTTCAATTTTGCACAAGCACGGCAGAATGAAAACTGGACCGAATCTGAATACTAGATCGAAAAAATGTTTGCAGTTAGTTTTCTGTCTGAAATCAAGAACTGAATTGTTGTGTCAATAATTATTTCTTTTGTCAATAATAAATTCTTGTTCGAAGAATTATAGTTCTTGACAAGCAACAACTTTAAAGTTAAACTAAGAACGCACTTTTATGTTAACAGTTATTTTGCATTTGATGAGCAGATCCATGTGATGAGTAGCCGAAGATTTTGATTCTTGGTTGAAATTATTTTTTTAAAAGTGAATCGTCGAATCAACAATCACAATCTGATTCTTGAACGATTGTTAACTTGAAATATATTTAAGTTAAGAATTTTATTTTTGTATCAAGAATTTTTCGTTCTCGTTCTGGGTCAAAAATATAAAAGTTTTTATTACAAGAATTATTTTTTTAAATTGAGAATTTGATTTTTAGGATAAAGAGGAAGCGTTCTTATAACCAAAACATTTTTGTTGCGCCAACTATTTGAAAGCTCACAATCCTGCAAGAATTGGAAATCTTTGGAATAAGAATGTTTTTTTTTTCTGAGTGTTAAACATAATAGCCGCGTTTTATTATCCTCACTAACCCATATGGGTTTATTTTTTGTATACAAACCAACAACAACCTGGAACCCCGATAGATATCGGGGTTTATTTTGTAACTCAAAAACTATGTTCTAAATATGGCGGATAGATGGTGAGTGTGAGACAAAAAAGAAGTTATTGTAGAAAGATTTAGTAATATCAGCCGTATTAATAAAAAATAACGCGTATTCCACTCTTAGCCACAGTTTTATAGAGCCATAGGATAAGAGTCAATCCAATTAATTAATAAAAACAAGTTGTTTGCGGAAAAGCAAAATAAAATTTAGCTGAGGGTTGCGTCTCGGATAAAAACATAGCTTAAACTTCTACCTTTTTAACCCAGATCGTTTTATTATCACAGGGTAACCCATATGGGTTAGTGAGGATAATAAAACGCGGCTAATGCCTATGTTTGTTGGTTCCGTCTAGATGATCTCAAGAAAGTTACTGACATCGGTAACGGCTATGTTTTCCAAATTATGTCAATATCGTCTGAGTAGGGGAGCAGTTAAGCAAACTTTGAAGTACGGTCCCCCTGGTCTAAACCTGAGAGTTTTTTTTTATGCCTCGCCAGGTATATAACCAGCCGTGGCTCAACTTGGTGGAGTAGAACGAAATCTAAGGCAATATCTAAATTGCAGGTTGACCTGTGAAAGAGATTCAGAACAAAGAGTTGTTTTTTTTTTCTATCTATATCTATGTTTCACAGTTTGCTCTGCTGATAGTTTGCTGTAGGTAGTCGTCTGGATGTTAAATAGTCTGTTTAGTATAGACTGAAGTGTAATAGTTATAGCCTATTGCGAAGTACTGACCAAACTTCCTTTCTTCTTTTAATTTGCAACGAAAAAAGTGGTTTTTGCCAAGCCCTTAGGAATTAAAATACAATTCTAGGCCCCCTAGATTTTTGACACGTAGTCAGAAACTGGTGAAGATTGTAAACCACTTAGGCCTTGGCCATTCGGAGCTTCAATATTAACATTTTTATCATATTGCCGAGTGATGAAAAAAGTAAAATATGAGTGATTCACTTTTTTTGTTACTCAGTGTGGATCGTGGAATCGAACATGCTTAATAGATTTCCTCCTATCGTATCCTACCGTGACAATCGATCATGAAATTGTTAACAGACCATTAAAATTTCCATATTCAAAGCGAGCCTACAATTATTGAGATTACCAATAAAGAATTTTCGAGTCACAAAAATATTTCTCCCATTAAAATTAAATTACAAATTGTCTCAAATTGAACGTGAAATTAACACTAAAGCCGCAAATAATTTGCATACGAAAAAGGTACTCGGGTTCTTAGTAATTATTAAGTACAATTTATAATTTTTCTCAGTTTTGTCTCTTTTTAAATAATAAAATTTAATTGCCCATTAAAATGTCAAAAAAACTAAACTGTCAACATACAGTTTAAAGAAAAATTGTTTACATTCACACAATCCTCATAAACCACAAGTCTTACAAAAAGGGCCTCCTGTATTCTGAAATACATTTTGATTGCGGCTGCTGCAGGGAAGCATCTTAATATATGTATATCGATACGAACGGTACCTACGGATCCCTGATCAACAAGTGCGGTCACGAGCCACAAGTTTATGTTTTGTATGTTCAATCATTTTGTAAAATTTAATTAAGAAGAATGACAGTGAGATGGAGATAGCCTCAGCCAATTGCTTGAGTTGTTTGTTGATTGTCATTGGCACAGACACGTGTGGTTATTAATTTCTCTGTAATTTTAAAACTTAAAAAATAATTACCTACTCTTTGAAGACGATTGGATACAATTTATTTATTTACAAACTAGCCGACCCGCGGGGCGTTGTACCCGTATTTCATTTTTGTTTGTTCGCAGGACTTAGAAATGGTGATTGGGAATGCATAGAAGCATGATGTAAGTGTTGTTTTTTTTTCTGTGTAAGGGATGCGCGGGAAAATGTTTGCGTTAATCTTGTACCATTACATAGTTTTGGTTGATGTATGTTGCGAAGCAATAAATATAATCGGCGCACCTATTTTCAATTCTATTGGATAATCCAAAACTTCATCTGGATAAAGATGCATTGATTTATATGTGAAATTTTTTTTAAAAATAGTCTCGTTTATATCGTTGACATCTTTGTTCTTTGTGGCCAAAAGGCTCGTTCACTAAGCAAAACATGTTTTGAACACTGCAGTGCTATACTTGGGAACAAAATATAATCAATTCTTCTATTGATTTTTAAATTTGTCAACAACTATCAATGCTGCCATTTTAATCCATATCGTTAAATTTGTCAAGTGGGATTTTTCCTAACTGCGGAATGGTCGTTTTATATCTGAACGCACATGTTTTTCATTATTGTCAATGTTTTTACATATATCCACAAAATTGAAGACTTCAAACTCGCGTTTTTCTGAAATCTTCTGCCAAATGTGCCCAAGCACCAGCAAACAATTGTTGATTTCCAATGATTTCTTGATTGCCATCTCAGACGTTTTATAGATGTTGCATTGGATTTTCATTAATTACATGTTAAAGGGTACTACAAATAACAATAAGTGCTGAATGAGCTGTTAGATAAAGGGCGAGCAGACCTATTATTTGTCCTTTTATCATTCTTAATAAAAAAACGAAATTCGCATCAAAATTCATTGAAATAATTCCTATTTTCAACCATGACCGTTGAGATTGCTGAAAATAATTTTCAAAATTTAAACAATCTTTAAATCTGCCAATCACAAAACAAAAATCTTAAAAAAATTGTCACGGAGGAGAAATATAATACTTTCTGTTATTAACGGCTGTAAATTTTCACTTTAGCCACTTATTTTATTCCATTTAGGTAATCTAATTTGGTTCAAAATCCATAGGTTCATTCCATGTAACCAGCCCCGAGGGCCTCCAGAGCTTATCACAGCCCTGAATGAAGCTGTAAGAAAAATAAAAAAAATCTCTGGGGCTTGTTTCACATTGACCGCGTTAGTAGTGCTCTGATTAGGGGCCGACCCATAGAATCCGTCAATCCGTCAGCGTCAACGTATTCGCCGGTTGGAACCGTTCCATAGAATACGTTGCATAGGTACTATGACATTTTTATTGGTTTGATTGTAAAAAACGCAAACCTGAACATAAAATTTTAAATTATAATATCAAAATTGTTTCAAAATGATTTTTTGCATAAAATTTCGATCATCCATTGCTTTTCCTAGTTTGCTGCGGGAACACATTGAATTGACTGCTAATAAAACTAAGTTACCAGCGGATCAATGGACGCAAAAAGAAGAAAGTTAACCAACTCTATCATCGTATCCGTCACATCTCACATGTGTTGCTTACGGGGCGAGTTCAATAAGAACATTGTGCTGTCAGTTGAAAACGTTAACGCTGACTAACTGGCGGATTTTATGGGCCCCTTTTTTCGAAACAGCTGAATCGAACAGTTCCGAAATTCTTGCTCCGAAATAAAATCGAACACTGAAACTGAATTCACATCGAACACATCAAACGGTGGATATGCACCGGGACGAAAAAAAGAGTGACATCGAACAACTCAGTCCGAAATCAGAGTGCAGAACGACCCTGGGTGCATATTATATATTAAACATACCTGCTTGCATAAGAGACCCCCTCTTCTGTTTTGTCCTCGTATAGGAAATACTATTAGATTTTCTTTTCGATTTGACAAAAATGAATGACAAAAAATGTCAAGTATGTATAAGTTTTTTTTTTCGATAAAAAACAATATTTGACGAAAATTTTTGAAATAATTTTCATAAAAAATTGAGTATTCGTATATTGATATATTTTGCTGAAGTGGAAAAAGCATTATTTTTTAACATTTGCACCATTTGTGATCTGAAAAACATAAATTTTTTTGTTATAAAACTTCTACACCTATTACTCTTTAGTTTAAAATAAAAATTTAGAAAATCGGTCAACCGGTTGTCAATTGAAAAGATAAAAGAAATTTAACGAATTAGTCTTTTATATATAGATAAATAAATAAATAAATAAATAAATATAAATATTTTGCTTATCAAACGTAAATGGAATTTTATTCACTTTGGGTCAGAGGGTAAAGTTTCTTCATTCATTATACTTTTTTTTTTGTAGGAAACGGTATGAAATAGATCCTTTTGTACCTGCATTACAGAAATTTCGAGTTATAAAAATAGGCCGCCTACAAATTATAATAAGATTCTCAGAAAGCATGTGACATAAAAATATACTTAGAGTTCGGCTAAAAGAGAGTTTCGGTTCTGATCTCTGTTCTTTTGCCCGAACAAATGAACATGAAAAAAAAATATGTAACCAAGAGACTAGAGAATCGTTTTTTGAGTCGTAAAAGTTCGGCTAAAGCGAGGTTCGAATCATGGAAACAATCGAACAATCTCCTATTCGATATACAAAAACATGTTACTCGAATTTCGATGTGCTAATCTCCCTTGGCCCAAGGTAGTTCGTTTTCATGCAATATGCATGAATTTAAAAATTTACCTATTTTGAAAGAATGCCCAAATTATTTTTAACAAATATCCCAAGAGACAGAATAACTTAATTAAAACTCCAACAAAAAAATGTATGAGGGTTGAAATTTACATTTCACTGACTCTTCAAAAATATAAAGAACCACAACACCTACGCGTCACACTCACATGTTACCAAATTTCAATCTAAGGAGAAGAAGAAGAGAAGACAATTTTCTTCGCTTAGGCCCTTAGGGGAAACGCAACGCTACACACTTGTACAATAAGATTCCCTCAGGCTCCCGAATATCATCGTCATCATAATCATGGCGAACAAAACAAATTGTTGCTAGGTGTGTTTGTTGTTCTATTTTGTTCTTTAAATAAAGTATTATTTTCTTCAACTCAATATCCATAAAAGAAACGTTTGTGCTTGAATGTCGTTTACCTCAAGTTATTTATACAAGAGAAGTGATGGTATGAAGCTGTCTTTGGTTTATTGTGTAATGGATATGATTCTTTTATTGAAGGCAGCAAGAAGAGAATACCTACTTGATGAGTAAGAGGCGAAAGAAAATCTTTGTTGGGTATATCTTTCTATTTCAGAATTGTAGTGAATCAAATAGAAAGTCGTTATTAAAAGAAGAAGGTTGGAAGTTCACGGTGTTGCTTGGGCGACGGATTACGAGGTCAGACAATTTTAATTGATGATTGGAAGAGGTTATCAAGGTCTCGAAATAAGTTCAAGGATGCCAAATTGTTGCTTCATGTGCGAATGTTGTTCTGTAACTTTTATTTGAAAACGTATTTTGCATGGTTTATTAAACCCTTTTCTCTTCAAACTAATCAAAAACATTAAGATTAAAAATTCTTAGGAAATTGTCCTATCCCGAAGCTATGAACACTGTTGTCGCTAAGCTTGTAGGTATCGCTTCTGATAGCTTCTTTTTCAAATTATTCCTCCATTTACTTCGTCAAACTCAATTATAATTATAACAAAAATACAACAAAATATTGAGAGGATTATAACTAGCACAACAACAACAACAACAACAACGGTAGCGGGGCGGCTACAGTTTTGCATCCTTTTATCGTATTTAAATGTCCATGATAAAAGTTTCTTTTCTCTCGATAAATAATAAAAAATAAGAATCTTTTTCTATTCGGAGCGAAGGGCTTTATCGGGAAGAGAATATAAAAAAAATATCCTGAAGAAAATATAATAAAAACACCCAATTGCGCAAATCCCTTTTAATATTTTCTTTGAGGATTTGTTATTTATTTATTGTTATTTTTTTCCGTTTCATCCTGTTGGTTCTTATCAATCGAAACCATTCACGTTCTAGGCTTTATAAATAATTTCCTACACAAATTTGTTGCTACTTCTTAATGGATTCAATAGACTTTAGCTAGAAAATGTTTGCCTTAATGTGTCCCACAAGATCTCACAACTTTAACAGACCACATTAATCGATCCCTTAAATTTGGAGACTAAAAAAAAATGCCAAATTTTGCTCGTGCTAAGAAACTCAGTCATAAGGACCATCCCAAATTAAAACCTGTTTGAGAAAAAAAAAATCAAAAACAATGATTTGAATCGCAGTTTTCCAATTCAACACCCCCGCCTAAAGGTCTTAAAACTAATAAATTCCCTTTTACCTCTGAAGATAATCCCGGTGCTACGTGAAATATTGAAAATGGAAATTCAATTACTCAGTGTTTGTGTTCACCGAAGGAGATTCTATTTCATTCATTTTGTTTACTGTTGTTCTTCCATGACCCAAAACTTTTGTTTCTTTTTTAATGTTAGGGTATGTGTCTGCTTTTTTTCTTTTTTAGATATTGAAACGTCATTGTATCTATTTTTTGTATGTCTTTCTCTGAGGTGAATATGAAGAATATGGGATCGTGTATGTGTAGGAAAATTGAGGTAACTGACAGTCCACCTAATTGCAACGTGCTTTCACAGAAAAAGCAACTATGACGTGCTGGCTTCAGTGCTGCATGCCACGTGCATTGAGGCCTTTTCATCCCGATTCATTTTTTTTTCTTGGAAGCAAATCTTCGTAGCACTTGCAATACTTTAACATTTCTCAACATAAACTTCTTTAGAAAATAGAGAAAAAATGGAGGAAGGAGAAACGATGATGACCTGGCATTTGATTATTAAAGATGATGCCAATCAATTTCAAATATATTTTTTGGGCGACAGAATCATGTTGTCGTTTACTTCGACGTTGTGACGTCATAATTTTTTTTCGAGAAATATGGAATATTACTTTTGAAGGTAAATCGGTTCGATTAGATCTTTATATAGCCTGAAAGCAATTTTTTCTGAGAAATAGAATGACGAACGAAAAGGATTTTTTTTCGAACTTTTTACATCTGGATTTTGACTTTTTGTCAAAAGAACTAAGTATATTTTTATTAATATCATTAACAAAAAAAAAAAAGAATTTTCATTTTCGTTTTTATTTTTTGTTAGGTTTGTTAAAATCACTGCTTTTACTTGAAGAAGACACTTTGGTAATGAATAGTTTTTTGAGACTGAGATCGGAAGATGAGAGAAATCTCTTGCATACCAAATTGAGATTTGTTTCAATGCAAATGCTCTATCTCACTACCTTGAGCTTATTCTCAGGTCTTAATCTCATGAGACTGAGCATATGCATTCTGCATACCACCCAATAGCTTTGAAATTTAAAGCATATCTGTCAAAAGTTTGCATTTTGTTTGAGAATTGAATTGAGATGTAAGGAAATATTCAGAATATTGAAAAGTATTTAATTTCATTCCATATGGGTGAACCCATAGGTACTTGCCTTCTTAATACATATTAATTTTAAAAACGTTAAATAAAATTTTTATATTATTTTGAATTATTTAACGCCGACACTGAGATATAAATATTCACAGAAAATTAATTCACAAAAAATGAACCTTGACGAAACAACGTTCGCCGGGTCAGCTAGTACAAAATCAGAATATGATTCTCTTGAAATCATTAAACCCAATAATAACGAAATATTTAATGTGTTTTATTTAAAGAAAACCCTTTATAATTCTGATTTGGGATATGGCATCCATGGAAAATAATTATTACACTATTGTACAATTAAAACGAGTTATTGCGGAGAGAAAATTCAGGAGCTAGATCAAATGAAAACAACTTAATTGTTAATTCTAGACTCAAAACAACCGAAGATTAATTATGAAGAAATGATCAATTGTGTTATAAATTAATTTTTGATTGTTTTTATTGGGCTTTTTGATCTATGATTTTTACTTGTTTACTTGTAACAATAGTCTGTGATAACAATTAGTTGATATTTTCTGTTTTGTCCTGTTTCTTAATTTATTAAATTTTGTAATATTTCTGTTAAGTGCAATATGTTAAAAATTGACTACTTTCTTAATTTAAATGAAAACAAATGTAAATTGACAATAGTCCAATAAAAATACCCTTTGAAGAAGTTGGAAAATAACCAACGAAACGTCGGGATAAAAATTTAAAAAATGGATTAATTTATTAATTGCATATAAAAATCATAGATCAAAAAGCCCAATAAAAACAATCAAAAACCGAAGATTAAACTTTCTGAAATCATCCGAACTCAAAGAAAATTGCAAATTCTCAACTTAGAAGTCTTCAAAATTGTAATGAACATAGATGCAGGATTGGAAAAAATCATGATTTAAAAAAAAAATCGAATAAATCACGATTTTATTGAAAAAATCAAATTAATCACGATTTTTTTGATTTTTTCGTTTTATTATTAAATTAAACTATATTCTTGTAGTTTCCGTGGCTTAGTGGTAAGGTGCGTTGGCTGCTAAGCAGAACGTCTTGGGTTCGAGTCCTACTCGTGTCCATTAAGTTTTTATTTCATCTTCCAAGACTTCCAAGACTATCAATCTGTCATGAAAAAGTGCTTCTCAACTTTGCCGTTCGCAACCGGCGTTAAATTGTAGGTCCCCTCAATTCTTCGCACGCACCCACAGAATTGTTGATGAGAGTAAGCCACTTAGGCCTTGGCTCTTCAAGAGATGTCGCGCCACTCTACTCTTTTATATTCGTGCTAAAAACGGAATGCGCCCTGAATCGATATATGCCCTTGGGCTCTTAACATCCACAAAAAAAAGAACGAAATAAACGATGGGCGAAATAATTAAATTGAAGTGAACAAAAACGAAATAAACCAAAAACGACAATATGATGAAGCGAAGTATATATTGGGCGAAAAAGAAACAAATAAAAAACAAAACAACAAAAATACGAAACAAGTAAATGGCGAAGCGACGAAATAATCAAAAAACGAGATATTTGAGGCGAAACGAACCATACCCGCAGTTCGTACCACTTAAACAAAAAAAGTTATACATTACTAACAACTATAGTCGCCCAAATTTCTTAGTTTCTGATAGAAAAATTGCGTTTACTTCTAAAAATTTCGAAAAATATTTAAAAGAATAATATTGAACAAAACAAAATTGCAACGGGCTCACCACAAGCCGATGCGATGGACAAATTGAAAGGGTCAATAGAAGCTTAGGATAGGATCAATGATAAAGCATAGTTTAGTTTAGATAATGTTCTAGTAGAGATTGAATTTGAACTTAATAATATAATTCACTGTCGTATAGCCACAACACCAAGTCAACTTATTTTTGGGAATGAAAAGGAATTATCATCGATATTTTATAAGAATGTCTTGAAGAATATACATCAAAGGAACCTGAAAGGAATTTGGATATTTTAAGCCCGTTTCACACGACGCTAGTTTTCCTGCTTGAAATGCTTGCCAGCTTTTCTGCTGACTATCGTCCTAGAAAACGAAGTCACTGCGGGATCCATTGCTTGCTGTGCCGCTATATTTCGAAGAAAGAACAGGGGCTATTTTTCTTGCTATTTTCAAAGACGTCAAATGAAAATTTTTTTTTTAGTGAACTGTCATTTTGCCTCTGTAGTTTTTATAAGTTTTAAACACAGTTATCTGCTTTAAACAGGAAAAAAGGTGTAATTTTAGTGTCTGTTTTTATGTGTTATGTTTTTCTTTGTGAAAATTTTCTTAGATAAATATTCTATTGTTATTCCAATTTGTTTTGTTTGTATTTGTGAAAGTGAAGTTGAAATTGTGTGCTCTAAAAAAGGCAAAAATTGAATGAGTTTTATGAAAAAAAAACGTTATACTTTTCTGTATCTACTCTCCTCATGAACCCAAACTATCCTTATTCAATGTCCTCAACTAACTTTAACGAGTCAGAATCACGTGGTCAAACAATTTTTGTTGCCTCCGTTCTTCTGCCATCATCGTCAAATTAGCTGAACATTAATTTAAACACCCACATCGCCTCAACTGCTCTGTGGTCATGTTAGGAGACGAGACTGCTATTATCCTGATATGAATTTTGACCTTGCACACTGAACAGAGGGAGCAATTTAGTTTAACTGATATGCAGGACATATATATGGACAAATGGTAACATGACACAGATTTAGCTTATGCCATTACATCTACAATGTCACATACATAAACACATACTCACACACTCATGTTCATCGTCGCACTTCGCACATTTTATGTCATTAACAGCAGCAGCTGCTATTGTTCTCAGTTGGCAATGTTTTTCCTATATTTTGTTATTATTCCAGTACATTCACATGTTTTGGGAAAGCGGCTCGGTGGGAGTGGGTTACAACCCACAACCTGAAAGCCTCAACCCGTATATGTCGTCTTAGAATTCTAATCCCAGTATGACTTTGATATTGGAAATAGAACGCGCATCTCATTGCATATAAATGAAACAATCAATTGCTGTGCAATTTCAAATTATAGGGGTTTGACAAGGGTGAATATAAAAAGATTTCAAATCCTTACGTAAGATAGAGCTATTGCCTTGACTTCTTTGACTTTTGAAGAGGATTTGAGGGTAGATGGGCTATGTTTGGCTTTACGAGGTTGTCAAAATTGACTTTTCTGACCCTTATTTAATGCTTCAAAAAATATTGTCAAACATGATCAAACACTAATAATGAAGAATATTGTGCATTAATATATTATGTATGTACCTACTTAAATCTGTTGAAGAAGTTCTTACAGAAGTCGAAGCTTGTATGAGAGCTCCAGACATCGCTAGCGGCTTGCATTGTACTACCTCGCAAAGCTTTCATACCTTATAAGTGCTCTCTTAAAACACACAATAGTTAAGATTTGGCCTCCAACGACAAGCTTTCGTTAAAGAACTTTTTCTAAGAAAATTGTAAAATGAGTTTTACAGCGCACAACACTTATTCACTATTAAACCATCCTGGGCTTGGTTTTCTTGTGAGTCAATTTGAAACAAAATATCCATCGCTACTAGAACAGCATTTTCAACTATGTACATCAAATTTGAGTTGTGTGCTCTTTAGCACCAGAATTACACAATTTATCAATGTTATTACCGAGATTATGTTTAATGTTTTCATTATTTTGTTCTTTTCCTTTTTTCCACGAGAAGAAAAAAGCCAATGCCAACACCCTCTTTTATAGTCCCACTTGTGGTGATATTTGAAAGAGCTCCCTTGAACATTTCGATTTTTTTCTATTAAGGTTTTGAGAGAGAAAAACAAAATCAATCATCTAAAAGAAAAACCAAACAAATGACTGCCGATGATGGTTTGAAGAATAAAAAAAAAAAAAAAGAATTGTAATAATAGAAACAACACTTGGTGTAGTATAGTGGTTCGAAGTTGTGATGAAATTTGACAAACAAAGATTTATTAAATTAAAGCATCGAACCCAGTTCTTTAAAGCTATATTAACTTTATTTAAACAAGCCAGGAAGGCCTGCAATGCCCATATTCGTCGGACCAAATTTTTACATGAGCAAAAATTAAGGAAAAAAATACTGCAATGTCCCAAAGGCAATAAGAATTTTTGGTCATTTGTTCAAAAATATGAAGAATTCTTCTTCATCCTCGATCCCCACGCTTATTGAAAATGACACTCCAGTTGTTAGCTCTCTCGCGAAAGCTAACCTTTTTGCTAGGCAGTTCGCCGCCAAATCTTCGCTGCCAGAGAGTGTCATGACTCCGCCTGTTCTCGAGCGCGTCAATGATTCCATGGGACAAATCTTCTTCCGCACTCGTGCTGTGGCGAGAGTCCTAAAAGATCTCAACATAAATAAATCCGCTGGTCCGGATGGTATCCCCGTTATTGTTCTGAAAAGGTGTTCTTCCATTCTGGCAAGACCCTTGCGTAAGCTTTCCCATCTATCCTATTCTTCTGGGCTCGTTCCGAGCAGTTGGAAAACAGCATTTGTTCAGCCAATCCCAAAAAAAGGCGAATCTTCTTCTCCCTCCAATTATCGTCCGATTGCACTTACGTCCCTTCACTTGATATTTCAAAGGCATTTGATAAAGTCTGCGTCCGGTATCGATGAATCCCTTCTTCGTTGGATTAGAAACTTTCTTTCGAATCGTTCAATACAAGTTGTATTGGACGGTTTCAAGTCTGAAACCCACAATATAAATGCTGGTGTGCCCCAGGGCTCCGTTTTGTCTCCGACCCTCTTCCTCATTTTCATTAATGATCTCTTGTCTGTTACTTCTAATCCAGTAAATTGTTTCGTTGACGATAGCACCCTTAGCTTTTTTTTATTCGTTTCCAGACTCACATCCCTCCCTTTCGGATGTGGAACTGCAACTGCAAAATATGATAAGCTCATTAAACTCTGACCTTTACAGCATTGTACAATGGGGAATAAGAAACCGCGTAGAGTTTAATGCTTCGAAAACTCAATGCTGTCTTGTATCGTTGAAGCGAGATGTACCTCTCTTGCCACTGTCCATGAGTGGCACTGACCACCTCTTGTGGAACGAGCACATATGCGATGATGCGATGTTTGGGTTTCTTAAAACGATGCAAGAAATTTTTCTCCCCGTCTGATCTGGCTATTATCTATAAAACCTATATCCGTCCAAAGCTTGAGTACAATTCACATCTCTGGGCTGGTGCTCCAGCTACTTACTTAAGCCTCTTGGATGGAATTCAAAAAAGAGCTGTAAGAATGATTGGTGATAGAGAGATCACTGACTCATTCACCCCTTTAGACCACCGTCGTAACGTTGCGTGTCTCTCCTTGTTCTACCGTTACTTCTACGGTAATTGCTCTAGTGAAATAGCCAGTTGCATTCCTCCCCTCAAACTATTCGCCCGTAATACTCGCGCTTCTAGGAATGCCCATTAGTTTACCCTCGAGCCCAACTTCGGACGTACTCTCTTCCACACTCTGTCTTTCCCGATCATTGCAATGTTCAAGGATTCAAGACTCACTGTGTCTCTGGCATAAAAAGGGTATAAAAAATCCCTTGAGTGGGTGCAAATTATAAAAAAAAAAACAGATATTCATCAGACTCTGGGAGAGCACGAAAAATGTGAGGACTGAAATCAAACTATTCACTATTGCCTGGAATTTAAGGTGCAACTGTTCCAAAATTGGGTTTACAAACGGAAAATAGAAAATTCTTGGTGAAAAACTAGGAAAATTTAGGAAAAGAGTAAGTAAGTGTAAGGGTGGAAAATTCGTCGTTGAGCTAGAAAAACTTCAAAACGAACAACGAGGTTAGCTAAAGATTAGTATAAACAATAAAGTGGTTGTATGTTGGTTTGTTTGTATGTCCGTTAAAGACTGACGCAACTATAAATTTTGACTGTAGGCATAGCTTGGTCGAGCCATGGTTCCTGTGAAAACAAACATTTTGGGAAAATCTTACGGGAATGTGGGCAGATGGAAACAATCAAATGGTGGTCGAAAATCATACTTTTGTGTGGGATTCTAGGTGCAAGAAATTGTTTTTGGAACGGAACAAATATTTGAGTGAAAAATTCGGAAAACTTCGAAAAACGAGAATTTTTTATATTTTTTTTCATAAGTTTTTGAAATGTATTGAAACCATAATGGATTTTGAATCCACAAAATTGCGCACACAAACACCCCACTGTTTGATTTGCGCTCTTAACGTAAGCAGGAAAATTATTCAAGAGCACACAATTTGGGTATCGTGTGGGAAAAGTAAAAAAAAGAAGGTGGACTTTTACCAGAACCTCATACAAATGGAAGAGTCTGTAACCGACGAAGAGGGTCTTATGGCGTCGACGACGTTGTGCTTTGAAGTGATTTTTTTTCTGTTTATATTTCCAAGAACATCATTAATACAGTTTGAGGAAAAGGAAGGAAAAAGAACGCACACGACAATAAAAAGGAAAAGAAAAGAACAAACACTTTTTTCACGTACAATTTCCTGGAAGAATTATGCTGAGTGTTACAAATCACACATTCGAAAAAATTTCAAGGATTGGGGTCTGCATATTATTGGGATTTATAATGTGTCGATACTCGAAAGGATTAATTTGAAATAAAGTTGGATTCAACTTACATTTTTTTACACCATAGAGGCAGAGAAAGAAAAGATATGAAAGAAAAGACCGTCCTTCACAATAGTCTAACTAGCCATCACAGGGAGGCATATTTTGTCGCTATATTCTATTTATTAATTTAGGTACATCAGGGAAATATAAAAAAATTGTCCGTCATCTGCCACCTTTGTTTAAAACTGATATCAACGGCTGCACTTTGAAAATTAACCTTCGCCTTAAGAACGTCAACCTTTTAAAATACAATTTGACCATAAATAAGCTGCAAACTGACTCTTTAAATCAGTTGAAAACCTTTCCGAAGTCAAGGTCAATATTGATACTTCTCAAAGAATAATTAATTCACTCCGACTCCGATAGAAATGTGGAATGCCCTAGCTTTCCACCTACCAAACAATTACCCTCATTTTGATTCTATTTTAGTGTAGTCAATTTCGTTCAAATAACGTTTTTGAATTGACGTGTCTGGAAATTGCGTTCGCTGGACTTTTGGCCTTTATTGAATGGAAAAGAACGAAATAGAGATTCCACTTGATTATTCAATTAATATTGAATTTCATTAAAGGCGGTTTCGCTAAGTCATAGACATTCAATGGGCTTGCTAATTCTCCGTGCTCTTAGCCACGATTATCATCGGCCAATTGAATTCATCATTGTGTCCAATTGGATCAATTCGTTCAAACGTCATGTCACGTTCTTGATTCCAAATGGACACGTTGTTTCGGTAGCGGATTTATGGGCTATGCTGATGTTTGGACAATGCAAAGGAGTAATCATGTTTGGAGGAGCAATTAGGTAGTTAAGATGAATGTAATGTTTGCTTGGCTCATAAGCGAACCTTTGAGACTTGGGGAACGTGTTTCTATTCTTGCACTAACAAGAGTCAAATTAATTAGACTGATTGGGTACCAAACAAGTCAATAGAGTTATTAATTTAATTTTAATCACATCAGTCAAACATTTACCTCAAAACAAAAGAACAACTCAAAAGAGACATTTAACACAGAAGCCTCACCTTAAAACAGACGTTTAACTGACAAGGCCTACCTAAAAGTAATTAATTATTATTTATTTCTTAGAAAGAAACTCATACCTTTTTTAATTGGAAAATCGTAATGACTCTTAACTTGACTTAAATTTATACTTTTTTAGTAAAAGAAGACAACAAACCGTTTCATATTTTAAAGGTCAATTTCCACTCAGAGTACTTATTGATTTTTTGTTTGCTTCTCGGAAATTACCGCCGAAGCTGTAGTAAAATGTGTTTGTTTTAAGTGAAACTTATCTTGGGCTTGTTTGAAAAGTTCAATGTTAGGTTTTTAAGTATATAAGTCCTTGGACAAAATGAAAAAGTTTTTTGAAAGATTAATTTTGAAAAATAGTTTAAGATGAGGAAAATTCAAGTTTTTTTTTATAAATGCAATAAAATTAAAAAAATTCATTTTCCATTGAATATGGATTTTTCGTAAGAGCCAATATTCCCATTCATTTTGAACACAACTTCGTTCAAGTGGCTGGCTTCGTAGTATCGCGGTTTGTCAATCCAGGTTTTGTTCCTGTAAGATTGCCCATAGTGAATTTTAAAGGTCTTACATTTGAGCTACGAGTCGGCCAATTGACATCGCCAAAAAAGCTGATGGGGAATTTAGTGACCAAAGTCCGATTTTGACATGCCTCATTTTCGAAGAAAAGTCGTTAAATTACACTCTCTGAGGATGTTGGGTTCTTGACAATAATCGTTGTCTAATTCAAGTCGCTGTAAGGCCTAAACTGCGATGCGATAACTTAGCATACATTTTCGTTCACAAACAGCCGAACATTTTATTTAATTTTCAAAAAACGCACTGTTTTGGCCTTACAGTACTCACTTTTGAAATGAGTTTTCAATATGTCAAGCGTAAAGCGAATCATTTCAATTTCAAAATTATTAAAAATTAAAAATACGTAGCCATTTAAATTTTGACTTCGCACAAAAATGTTGCACAATGTCCACAACAGATCAATCGCTCCAAAATCATCTACTCTTGAGTAAATATAAATATCATTTAAACACATTTGCCACAAAAAAATGTCACTAAAATGTATTATAGATTTCAAGATTTACTGACCACACTTTATAAATTTTACCATTAGTCAGATAAAATTGTTTCCTATGACAATAATTACTCAGAAAGATATTGAAAACGCTCCAGGATCACGTACTTCCGACTTAAAATGCAAATATTTAATTTCCCCACGCGCATTTCTGAATCAACATAACTTTGTTATTATTGAGTACCGATTGTTTCTTTTTTTTTGAATGACTTTTCGCATGCATGTCTATTACACACTGAATCGCGACAATAGTCAATAAGTCGAGACTGTTTTTTAATCACTTAAATTGTAAAAATCAACCAAAATGTTCGATGACTTTCTGGGGCGCCTTTTTTGAATTCAATCAACATAAAGAAAAACACAGAAATGCAATCGAAGTTCTTCGACAAATCCACATCATTGTTATTATTGATCTGCATGCAGGCAAACACAGAAGTTCATTATACAAAAGATTTGTCCGTCCTCAAATATCACTGAAACGTGCTAAGCATTGAACAAAATATTGGCATTTTACTCAATGTCCTGTGAGTGAATCAATGGCGGCGGCACGGCATTAAAGCAAATCTGCTCACTTGGTCAGTTCTATATGCTCGTCGAAAGCTCAGAATCGATAAGGTGCTTAATTTTTTGCATTTGTTGCTTGAGTCGTGTTCGATGAACCGTGATGGCTTTTCGCACGCGTGACAGCCGAATCAAGGAATACACTTCATCATCTCAACTCTGTTCAGATGGGTATGTCTGCATCGATGCACACAAGTAGTGAATGGGCTTTGTCCTCAAGTGTGTCATCCTCATCAGCATCGGCAGTTTTTCTGTTCAAAGTTATGTATGTAATGAATGACACATTGGGTTTCATCTGCGAAGTGCAGCAATAAAATTATATTTCAAAATAAGGGAATGACTTTGTGACTTGTGAATGTTAAGCAATCGTCAGTTATTTAATTGCGAACGCCTGGAAATCTATCAATTTTGCTTCCAATCTCTAGCCTAGAGAATTCATCATTCCTGAACAATTGTATTCGGATATTTCTTATCAATTCCTTTGACTACTTTTTGTAGCTATTTCTAGATGAAGTAATTAGAGAGAAGCTCGAAATATAGTAACCTCTATGCTGGTTAATTTCGCTTTAAGACTTTAAATAACAACTGGCATTATATCACGGGTACCTACGGGTAGACTATATAGAAACGTCCAATTTTGTAACTGTTCTTAAATTGTCGCTTCTTCAAGTTCAAGTCTTGAGATTTCGCAAGCCCTCTGCAGACCAAATTTTGCAGTTCTGTTCAGTTAACACTGAGATAAATCATGGGCCAGCTTATCCTGAACGCAGAGTTTATGCTTGAAGCAGGTTTTCAGTAGCGAATTTTGTTTTGAACGCGAGTGAGCTAACTCGGTCAACGAACTCGAGTTGCATGAGTCAACTCGGTTCGACACCTCGGCAATCGACAAAAAATAAAATTAAACAAGCCAACCCCTAATTTTCAAGATATTTGTAAAGGCAGCTAACTTATTTCATAAGTGTTTTCTAGAACGGTTTTTGGGGCAGTCCGGTATCATTCAGAACGAAATATCACTCTGGTGACCGAGATTCATATCTTACCTCTCTATGGAACCTTTAACTGTCAAATTACATCAGCGGATGTAAAGATTTTGACGGATTAAAAACGTATTTTTTTGTTTTTTTTTTTAATTTTTTTTCTAGATAGATGGGGCAATCCGATTTGGTGAACCGAGTTTCAACTCGGTTTGCATAAAAACCAACTCGTCTTAACTGTATACAAAATTAACCGTTCAGCACATCGCTTGTTTTCAAAGTTCAGAAACACTCAAAAATTAATAGTTTTATTTGCCATTTCTGTAAAGCTGTCAGCCTTGTTGACAAATTTTCATCGTTATCGTTACCACTAAAAACAAAAAAGATAAAAAAAATAAAAAATTGAAACCGACACGACCTGTCCGACCTGCCCGAGCCTTTTTCAAGGGAACAAAGAAATTTACATGTTTGTATCCCGAGTTTTTAAGCTCGTAAACTTTTTTATCAACTCTTAACGATTCCAAAGTGACAGGAACAGGTAACATTTCTCAACTGTCAAATAAGTTTGCAAAAAAAAACGTCGCGTGGCGGTCGGTGCAAATTGATTACAAATTAGTTTAAAAAAACCATTTGCTTAGACTCTTGAAAAATGCAAACAAAAAAGCACATAAACAAAAAAATTAAATTGACTCGGACTTTGAGTTCAATAAAAACTCATGTTTGCGTGTTTTTCACATTTCAAAAGATAATTAAGTCTAAACGTGTGTGGAATGCATTTACCTACTGCTTATCGACTCAAGTTAAATTCGAAACCATGACTGTAGACGAGACAGCTTATTTGTGTAAAGATTGTCTGGTCATTGATCTTGAACATTTTGACCTTTATTGAAAAAAACAGAAAAAAACTGTTAAACAATCGTAAATGAGTTCTTAAACATCTGAAAAAAATATTTTCGACTTTATTGAAGAAAACTTTGTTCCTTGCAAATTGGCATTTGCACGAAAACCTTGTGAGTGATTCATGCTCATGATAATATTCCCAACCTTCTTTCAAATTCGCAATTGAAATATTTCTAAGGAAAAATTGTTTACCTTTGGCCTTTTTTCATCTCTCTTTATTTGAAATTTGAACTTTAACTGCGAATCGAAAACACACAGTGATTCTCAAAATAAAAGGCCCACATTGGGCGAATTCAAAGTTCATTGAATATTTAAATTCAAATAAATAACCTTTCAATGAAACATGAAGCCGATGTTTCAGAACACATTTTTGTTTGTGTTCTGCCTTCTGTGCGGAATATTCAGCCTTAAAGAATGGCAAATCGAATAAGCGTTAACTCAAACGTAATCGATGGGGATTTTATGTGAAAATAACAACTGTGTAACCGAATATCTATAATTGGAACATACCTACTTCCGAAAATTATTCCAATTGAGTGGATGGCTGCCGGAATTTTAAATTTCAACTATTTTTACTCTCTCACTTTTTGGAAAATGCATAGCACTCTTAAAAATTGATCATATTATAATATGCAATTCTCATATATCAAAGAAGGATAAAAAAGCAAACACCATATCGAAATTATCAAAATGATGTTCAGACCTTGCCTCGTGCTTGCCTGTCAGGGCCAAGGACATGCAATTACATGTATCTTGTTTTTATTGCCTCTTATCCAATTAGAACGTGCTATAATGCATCGTCATTGGCATTTTGAAATTCCCGGAGTTGTTACTTCCTTTGCGTTCCCAATTCTTATGTCAATTTGACGCCAAATCAATTCATCACAACGCTCAGCCTACTAATTACAGAAGTAAATATTTGCAGAATCAAAAGCAAGAGCAGAAGCGCGTCATAGTTATTGCTTTACGAGCTCTCCGGTCTATATTACTCACTAGTTAAGTACTTCTACGAACAACATATACCCACCTACCGAGCACCGACGGACATCGTCCTCCTCTTATCAATTCGTTTTCATTTCCAATTCGATTCATCCTGGTTTAGTCCACTTAATGTTGAAACAGGATCTATTCCAAAGAGTGGACGAATTCGGATGATGATGGCGACGAAGGTGACGGTGAACATTGACTACCATTCTATGGTCAACATTGTATACATATTATAAGCAATCTGTTGGTCGGTCGGTAAGATGGTGTTGTAAAAAAAACATGAGATTTTGATCAAATATGACATGCGATGACAGAGAAGTCGAAAAAAGTGGGTCCGGCGAAAATTTCAAACAAAAATTTTGGATTTTAAAAATATATTTTAAAACTTTTTTTTTCGAAATTCTGTTTTCAAAACCGTTCTTGAAAACTGAATACCCAGATTAATTCTAGAACATTTTTGAAAAAAAAATTATAAAAAATATCATTAAAAAAAAAATCCAAGGAATTTTTTTGAAGCATTTGAAAAATCAACAATTTTTAAGAAATCTTATGGCATTAAATTTTTCAGATATATAATGTGTTTTTGAGTTACATAGGTTGGTACTTATTCCAATTCAAATTTTTATAAATGAATTTATATTTCTATATCTTTTTTTTTTAATGCTTTTTCATGTGTTCATTTTGACAAATTGCAGTTTTTAATTTGTTCTCTTAAATTTTCGTGACATAATTCTGTACGTTATGAGAATATTTAACCTCTAAAACTTCTTTGTTACGTCAAAACGCCTAACCATAGAAGTGTCCTCAGTTTCAATTCATTAATTTATTCATTTCATCGTGAAATATGTCAAAAATAAACAAATTTGAAAGGCGAACCATCAGATCCCTTTCAACTGGCAAGAAAATTGATTGATGCTGAGAAACACACCAATACAAAACAACAAAGAAAAAAGGAAAACACAAACTTCCGTAATTATCTTGAAAGAAATTTCCCAACCATCATCATTTGTCAGTCTGATGGGCCTCTCAGAGTGACGAAAAGTTTGTTTTCCTAAAGTAGAAATAGAACTCTCGGTGTCAAAGAAGACAGTCAGTTAGAAAAAGAAGCACAATCCTTAATGTAATAATCCTAGCAATTAAAAAAAAATATATTCTTTGTTTTTTATTTCAATTCCTCAAGAAAACGGCTTCAAACGTTTTTTGCGCTTTCAAAGTAGAGGAAAAAAAATGAGCAAATGAAAGCATTTAATTTCACCAGAAAACAAAAAAATCCTTGGTTAGTTAAATGGTTTTTTTTTTATATATATATATTTAGTTAAACCGCTTCCGCAACAATCAGAGGAGGAATGGGAAATGTGATCGCGATGTAACGCACGTGTGTAACGCATTTCGAGCTTCATACTTTTTTTTTTCTATAAAAGTGCTCCATAATTTTTAGCAAAAAAAAAAAACCTGAAACTCCCTTCCTTAAATACATATTGGAAACAATTACAAACAATAACTGTTCAAGTTAAGTAAACTACTATGTTGCAGTTTTGAAAACTTGTAAAATAGGTCTAAGTAGGCGGCGATGACAACAAGGACCTAGAGAATTGTTTAAGCAGTCACGATGGCATATTTGAAACCTTTTGGCATTTTAATTAAATCGATCGATAAAAAGACTCGAAGGACACACTTTCTCCTATTCCCCTGTGTGCCTCTTCTGTCTCTGATTTTGAATTAAATTCTTTTTTGAAAGCTGTTTGTTTTCTATGTCCTTTACTTTTGCATATGAAAAGCAAAAGAATACGTTTACAGAAAAGTAAGAAAACAAAGACAACAAAAAAGTAACATAGAAGGGATATAATTTTCTTCTTTCTTCTCGAGGCGTTTCAAATTCTATTTCAGAGGAGAAAAATTAGAACACAAAATAGCTGAGTATCTGTTCAAACGCTATACAGCCTGAAAAGACAAACAAAAGATACGATGTATGGTCTGTGTAACGGATTAGATACACAAGAATCATATATGGGTAAGCAAATAATGCTACGTATACGCCCGAGTGACCTATGTAAACAGAATGCGCTTCGGAGTAGGTAAATAATATATTTACATATCTGCTTTGAAGTTTTATCAAACTAGACTGTAGGGATTGTTGCCGATAGCAATGTTTAACATCCTGTTCAAAAAAGCAAGTTAACTCAATTTTTTATTGTATATTGAGTTTGAAATTACATTTGGTTCAACTTGTCTTCGAACATTCTTCAAAACATTGAAGTCCTGTTGAATTCGTTTGTTATTGTCAGTCTATCTGTCTGTTCTCTTTACCTGTCGATTGACAGTCATTTTGATTGATGAAAACGAAAGCAGGCTCATTCGAAGCAAATTTTATGACCCAGAAGTCACACTATTAGATTTGTTTTGGAGCTTAATTTTCGTGTATGGATTTCTTTTTAAGCATACAGAATAAGTAAACAAATGTAATGCGAGAGCAAATCGCATGTAGTTGTCCTTCAAATGGCTCTTCTTTCGTTATAAACATCCTTGTATTTTGAGAAAACAGTAAGGTTATTCGTTCGATATTCTGAATCTTTCGGTTTATTTTGTTTTGCTGATTTAAAACGATATATCCGGGCCCCTTATTTTTGCTTTTACAATTTTCGAAATAAAATAAATCCGTAATTCACTCTAAATTAAACAACTGTTGGTGGTTGCAAAAAGAAAACGAAACGATTTATTATAGAAAATCCCGGGCCCGGGGGGGGGGGGAGGTTCCCCTCATTCCCCCTCCAAGGTCACCAAAACGATAGCTCAAAATAACTCATTAACCTCTTGACAGCTTCAATGTAGAACTGTTTCCATTATCTATTGCATTCGGTAATGAGCTCAAATCAAGCGATTCCTTCTTCGCATTCACTTCATTGCAAATTAAATTTCTTCGTTCTGCAACTGTGATTTTAGTTACTGATTCTTATACAAGTACATAAGTATAAGCCTGACGCTCGGTATAATATCAATATAATCATTTCAACACGCCAAGCAGGCAACTCGAAATACGCGCGATTTCCAGAATAACAATTTCAATCAATCGTCGACAAATAAAAAATAAGAAAAAGCAAAATAAATTACAAAAATTAAATTACAACATCGTCGTTGTCGTTCGTTCATTCTCTTAATCCTGTTTGCTTCGTCTTGTTCTGTACTTGGGATGAAGTTACCGCTCAACAAACAGCCGAGTCTCGTTTTTTTTAGGTCGTGGCGGTTATTAAAAGAATAAGAAAAAAAAAAATCAGAAATCGCAAGAAAAAATTGAATACATTAGGTATATCAATCGAAGTTCAAAGTTATTTTTGTTTCTTTTCTTTTTCAACGGTTTTTATTGAGAATTAAATTGAAATTGATTCGTTCCGATAGTTGGTTTTATTTTTTTAGGAGTATTTGAAATTGTATTTCATTTGAGGAACCGATGACGTCTTGAGTTTGAAGTCTGCATGCACTCAGAGAAATTTGAGTAGATATTTGTTTGAATTATAAAAACACTTTTTCACTAAAAAAAAATGATTTGAGGCTTTAACTCGGTAATCAGATCTCATCAATGTTTTGTTTTTCAATGGCTGGTAGAAGGCATGTTAGGGCATTTGTTGCGTGTATCATTTATTATAGTAAACCTGGAAGATTAATGGCGAATTTAAATCGCGTAAAAATTCCTGAAGTCAGGAATCGCTAAAAATTATATTTTGATTATTCCTACACGAGTTCAAAATTTTCTTATTTCATCTTGCAGGAATTACTGCCTTCTTCGAAGAACTGACAAAATTTCCGACTCAGCACTTAGTTTGATGTTGTGATTAGGCACATTACGAAACTATAACAACTAATTCAACACATAAATAATTAACATAAAAAAAAACAAAAAATGTTTTTGGTTTTTAAAATTATTTTAAGTTGATTTTTACTTAAATTAAAATAAACAAATTTTGAGTTCCAGTTTATAAGTTTACCGATATCTACGTGTCAAAGGCTCATGGATTCCATAATTTATTCAGTGAATAGGGATGTTAATAAGATCCTGACTACGGAGATTATAACCTCCCCCGCGGTAGTAAAACAGAATTTTACAGAGAAAGCCAGAAGCATCAGTGACTCAAGTTATAATCTGTGGTAGTGTTTGCATCTTAGGGATTGACAAATGATTACCGCACGGAGGGACATTTAGGGGATCAATCCACTGAAACACTTTTAACAAAAAATGGAAGAATTTCTGTAAATTCTATGCGCACCTGCTTACTGGACTTTGAAGTGAGTGAATAGTCAATAGTTCCGATAGTTCACTCTCCACTAACTGAAGTCTTTTCGGAAATAGTTTCAGGCGTGCGAATGAATCTAGATCGGTTTTTAACAATATCCCGAGAATCTTTGGATACCTATTACAAATATTTTATACTGCTAACAAAAAGTAAAATCGACAATACAAATTTCAATAGACCCCAATGCATAAAAACGTAAGGCAATTACTTAGTGGGCATTGGGCAATCAGTGTTATACAAAGGTTAGAAATATGAAAGAATGAATAATATAGTTCAAATTAACGTATCTTCTAGGTCACGAAGAAACGATTGTTAAATCGTGATACCTCAGAAAAAAATTCAAATTTGCGTTGAAATGTCAAACTCAGAGTAACGCATCGCAATTTCATGCGGTGAAAATCAAAAATTCCATTAACGCTATGCGGTGCAAAGCGATTATTTTGTTTTCTGCGTCTCCGATTGTTCCGACAGCTAAAATGTGGCACAACAATTGCGAAACTACATGCCTTGTTACCATAGAGATAATATAATAGAGCAACGAAGCTAGCCTGAAACGTGTAACATATAATTTTAAAAAAGAAGATCTAAAAGGGTGGCCTTTCTCTCTCTCTGAGCTTCTCGCTGATTGGCTGTAACAGAGTGAAAAAAAATAAAGGAAACATCAAAATCAAAATTTTTGTTGTCTTACAAAGTAGCTCAGAGAGAGAGAAAGGGCACCCTTTTAGATCTTCTTTCTCAAAATTTGACGTGACGACTCCACTTGTACAAAGTGCAACCGCTCTATTATATTATCTCTATGGTTGTTATGATCGGTACTTTTCTACGATCGTAAGTTTCTCCGAACGGATACGGCGATAGGGCTGATTATTCATTCTATCATATTTCTTACCTATGCAGAGAATATTCCAAATCGTTTAAAATGATCCGAAGTACTCTCACAACACTGGTTTTCATTTACCGAAATCTTTAACATAATATGTCCCATATCCATCATTCTGTATTGTCTTCTTTCTGTTACTATCTTCATCATCGCTCAAATCCAGCAAAAAAAAAAACATTAAAAAACCGTAGTTGTTGATATCCGTAGTCAGTTGGTAAATGAGATTACAGACTAAGAAATTTTTCAAGAAACCGTTTTTCAAATTAGTCTCCAGATTGATAATGATTAAAAAGAAATTCAAGTAAACGTTCCGATAAATTCAAAAATCTTTTCTTTAGAGGTCGACTTCAACTATTAAGCTAATGGTCCAGTTAGATTTAATTTAATCGGGGGGATCGCAATTAAAATCCTCTTTACTCAAATCCAAGAAATATTCTAAACTACTATACGGGCACTTGCCCCTAGCTTAGTGGTTAGGTGCGTTGACTGCTAAGCAGAACGTCGTGGATTCGAGGCCTACTCGCGCCCATAAAGTTTTTATTTCATCTTTCACGGGTACTGTCTCTTGCGAAGAACTGACATAACTTCCAAGAGTAGCAATCTGTCATGAAAAAGTGCTCTCAACTTTGCCGTTCGGAATCGGCGTTAAATTGTAGGTCCCCCAATTTTTGAGATATAACATTACGAAGATAGAAAAGTCGAAAAAAAGGGTCCGGCGATTCCGTCCGTCTCGTCTGATGTCTGTCTGTGAGTTTACAGGCACCTAGAGCCTTAACCACTGGTCCGATTGACTTCAAATTTGAAAATTAAAAGTTTGAGCAAAAACCCATATCCCAGTTTTTTTATTTTTATTTTAAGATCAAAATTAAGGGTAGCCACCATACGATTTTTTGGCCAAAAATAAAAACTTTCAATTTTCTCCAAAACGGCTCCTACGATATTTTTTAAACTTCCTCTAATTTTATTTTTTTAAACATTTATGTATCTTATGTAAAAAAAAAAATCTTGTAATGCTCCAAAATGGCACCTCCTCCCATAAAACCGTTTTTTTATTATTAGATTTTCTCGAAAAAATTTGAAAATTTTTATTTTGAAAATTTATATTTTTTAAACTACATATTCGTGAAAACAATTTAATTTAAAAACAAAATGAAAGAAGAAGTTTTTGGCTTTCCAGAAAGGTTAAGCACGGTGTTGTAAACGAAGCCGTTGATTTTTAATATTTTTTTTACAAAATAAGTAAATTTTTCAGGCAATACCCCTCCCGGCTAAACGGGGGGAATAGACCCCCCAATTTTATTTGTTTTATTTTTTCTTCTCTAAAAGCTTCATTAGTTCTTAATAACCCTCTTAAAAAGTCGAATTCGGCATATTAGCTTAAAACATTTTTAAATTTAATGTCCTATTAGTTAATGAGAGTAACTGTCTAAAGAATCCTTAAAAGATTTTTCCCTTTTTTAATTCCGATTTTTAACTTAATGGCTGCCAACCATTAAATTTCATAACTACACACTTCGTTACTTTTTTTTCAATTTTCTCTCAGTGTAAAACTAACTGCAATCTTAATCTACATTTCATTTTTTCAAAGCAGTTTGCAGTATGTATTTGAATATCAATTCTGTTTATGACACTCACATACTTTCTATGTTAGACTGTTAGAGCCATATGTCTGGTGAATTAAATTTTCCGAAAATAACAATTTACGATTACTTTATTTGCAACTCTGTGAGTAATTGAAACTACGGACAAAAGGGCAGCGAACGTATCGCAATAGATGAATTGTTTTATGTTTGCTTTGGAAAGATGTAAAATTGATTTTAAATAAAATTTGTTGACGCAAGTGAATTTGATAAGCGACAATTTTTCGGTCGTTAAATTCAAATGAATAATAATAATTTGGTGGCATTTTGGAGAAATTTATTGGTTTTTGTTCAGAATTGTTTAATGATGAGTTCAAATTCATAAATTGGTTAGTGATCATGATCACCATCCAATAAAGAAAATCCTTCTCGATACTTCTTCGTGTTAAATCGTATTTAAAGAGTTTTTCAATAGGTGCTTCTCGTCGCTACAAGCTTCCAACAACGACGTGAACGACAACGTTAAATGTTTATCCGTTTCAGGTTGTCTTTCATAAGTTCAAATACTTTTAAAAATCAGCACGATAGAAATTCGAGTAATGATTTATTGCGCCATATTTTGTCCCATGCGACATTGTATCTAAAAAAATAATCACCGAACGTGCGTCGGTCGTCTTACAGGACATGGAAGCGAATAATTCCACCCAGGCATCCCTAAAATTCCTAAACATACTTCAATTTGAATTTGAAATCCACTTCGTAATCCACAAAATAATCAACATATTCATAAAAATCTGCTTAGGGATGATTTTAAGTATTGGCTTTTTAATATTAGACATTCTAAACACACATTTTTATGGCCTAATCTTGAACAAATGAAGGCCAACATCTACAACACAAGCTACAAAACCAGCCACCACAAACTGAATAAAACATAATCGCTCAATATGTTGATGTTGATAAATACAAAAAAAAGTCGATACAGATAAAAATTTCAATCAATTTAAAATCAGAAATGACTTAAGAGACTTACTCGTGTTTTGAACAACAAAGAAAACAAATTTTTATTTGCTTCTTCGACTCTTGGAATGGGATGAAGTATTGCCTTCGGACCAAACCAAAAAAAATGAGCTTCTTACATTTTTAGACTGCCGAGACAATGTATGGAGAATTAGGTCCTTGGAAAAAATGTTTAATTTTCGTCGATGGTGATGTTGTACACATTTGTTTCCAATAAAAAAGATTGCCGATGCAGGAGCGGATTTTTACGGCACCATTAATGGTATGTTGTTGTTAAAACGCGATTGTTTCTTAATTTGTTCTATCACTAGGGGAAAAAACGTCAAAGCTGATGTATGGAGGTACTTCTTTACTGCTCTGAAAGAGTACAGTATATAGAAAAAGAAAGTAGTAGAGTACAAATTTCGAGGGGCTCATGCTCTTGACTCCTCTCCTTAAAAACATCAACAGGGCTTTAAAGGAAAAACAAAAAGAACTCAATATTGATTGATCTGATCGAATGAATAAAGAACAGCCCGACTTAACAATCCTCGCTTAGGTCAAGAAGAATCTACTCTGCTATGTCGCATTACTTCTTTTAATAGCTTCTGACATTGAAAGCCAAAGGTTTTCCACAATTCGATGTACTGTGGTTTGATTATCGTGTTCTGTTAGTGGAACGTTTAAGATAGCTACGAAAATAAATTTGCATAAAAAGAGAATATATCATTCGTAATAGAAATTTAACGGGAAACAACGTTTCCTTTGATACCGAGAGGATGGGGATGAAGATGATTAATATTTTTTGTTATCAAAGATAAACAGTGAATTTAGACTTGAACTATTTCTTTAAGAAAACAAAAATGACTTGTTGATGTTTGAAAATTATATACCCGGAATGGAATAAATTGGAAAAGGGATTTTGAATACTAATAATTTTCGTAATTAACGGATAAAAATAGAACAACCGAATTGGTAGAACGAACCAATTCCAATGACATAAAAGCTAGATATTCATTGTAACAGAAAAGGAAAATGCGGAAGATAAAGAATGAGCATTTTGGTCTACCTATAGTGCCCTCAAATAAAATATAAATATTCTTGCATCGTTGTTGCGTCAACATTTTCCAATTATGTACTTATCTTCATTAATAATTAATCAATAATCATAGAACTACAAAAAGCATTGAAATTTGTTATTCATGCGAAATTTCCTCCGCAATTTAAATTTCGATTATTTCGTCGTCATTTCAAATAAGAAACATCTATGTTTATCAAATTAAACCCACCTCAACCTTGTTTTGACGACGAAATACAAATCTCATTCCACGATTGCAGCGAAATCTACAACAAAAATCCCTGCCAGCATTTATAATAATATTTAATTTTCAGAATTAAAGTAATCTGCATGCGTTTTTAATTGAAAAAAAGCAAACAGAAAACACACCTGCTGTTTCAATTTTACTGGGGCAGTAACAAAAATATACAAAACATACCTACTAACACACACACACCACTCTAATCTCACAAGCTATATGTATTCAATTTTGTTGCATAAATTCATACAATAGTTGCACGAGAACATCGCAGAAAAACTAATTGGCAGGGAGTTGCCAGGGTGACAGTTCGACTCAAAAGCCACAGAACAGTTAAAAAAAAAAAAACTGAAATTGAACAGAGACAGTCCTGTCATATAATTTAATCGCAAACTTGTCCTTGAATATTAAAAATGACAAGAATACTCTGTTCCCTATTATCCTATTTGAAAAACCACTTTTCAGACACTGTCAAATAAACTGACCAAAAAAGTGACAAAAACCGCCTCGAGATTTACTTAAGGGGCTGTGTCTCTCTCCATCTATCTTTTTTATTTGACTTTTTCCCCAATGTCAACGCAAAAGAATAGCAACTTTCACACAGAATAAAATGATTATGTAGTTAAAAGTTGAAACTGCCAGTGATGATGGGTGACGTTTTTTTTATTATATTCCCTTGGGTGTGTGGGTCGATTGCTGATGATGATGATAATGAAGTCCATGATTGAGTTCATTTATATATTGAAAGCCGGGTTAGGACTAATAAGTATTAAGTAATATCAGAATAGGAAATGCGACAGAAAAGGAAAACGAGAAATGGATATCATATACGAGTATACACACATATTTTTCGACAAACACAAACAAATCGTAGGAAACCGTTTTTTTGTGAGCTTGTAACAAATGAAACAATGTCCCCAAAATTGGGGATGATGCATATCAGAACGTTTGGTTGGAAAATCCTGTCAAATTGTTAACTTCTCTAAAATCAAGTTCTTTAGGTGCAAATACTCCACTGTAGAAGCACGACGAGGGAACAGGATGATATTAAGCTTACGACGACAGTATATTATTCGAGTACAAATCAAAAACAGTGAGTGCAAAACTTTTAGGCCAGGCAGCGCAGCGTATGATATTTACATAATTGGCAAAAAAAAAAAAACATCAAGAAGTCTTGGCAAAATGTGCAGAATGTGTGATAAAATAAAATGTAAAACCAAGTCATGGCGCACAGAGAGTGTATACAAACATAACAGGAGGCGATACGGAAAAGATCTACCCTCCTTTTTCTAAAGAATTGTGGTACATATTTCTGGTGAAATGAAAATGCCAGACAAAGTCTCTCACGGTATATGCATAGTAAAATGTAACTTTTAAGGAATTTTTATTTTGTTTTCATATTCAAATGTTGCGTAGGGACAAAATTAAATTTCAAAAAGAAATCTTATAAAAATGGAAGAAAAGATCTAAAAAAAAAAGAAAATTGTTAAAAAAGCCACTTAGTTCGAAGGAACTCAAATACATTCTTGTGAAGACTGATTTGAAAATATCGAAACGTCATCAACTGTCAATGTTTTTCTTCTTGTTGTCCCTGTCGAAGATTGATTTTTGGACTGTGGAATTAAAATGAATATTTTCTTAAAAATATAGAGTAGAGAGAGATGTCAAAACGCCTTGTGAAGATTCGTTTGACAGTCAACGTCAATTTTGACGCAGCTTGCAATTCTCAAATGAAACTGAAATTGTTATTGGAAAACATTTCAATGTCTGTGAGAAAGTAAATATTCAATAAGAAAAATTTTGGACTTCAACACTTTTGCGGTTTTCCCAAAGTGATTTCTTTCTTTTGAGAAGCCACACACAATATTTAACCTCTCTGACATTCAAGTGTAAACAACTTTGCGCAAAAAAATTAAACTAAATCAGAAAACTAGCGCGATGCTGTTGTAGCTATAAATTATGATGTGTTTGGGGGATGGCATAAATATTGACGTCACTTTATCGCAAATGTTCTCAATCAATTTCATCGTTCTGCGCCGAACCGCTCTTTACTGTTGCCATTCTTTAACCCATGAAATGTTTTTACAATCATCTGGCAGATTATTGGTTTTGTTACTATACTTCCCTTTGTCGAGGGCTGAACGAAAATTCCCGCAGCTTATAACCGACAAAAATGTTATTCAATTTCCTCTTATTTTGTTTTTGCTCACCTTGTTGAAAATTCAGCCGTCAGGCAAATATTACTTTTGATTAAGACTCTGCGAAAAGGAAAAGTGTTTAATGCATTAATAAAACAAATATACAGTGTTGCTCAAAAGCCATGATACAGTATGCATTTTTAGTCATGATGCTTAAAAAATTTCACAACAAAATTTCTAAATTTTTCATTTTATAAGAATTGATTTTTATTAGCATGTGATTTTTAAAATGAAAAGGTATCACAATTGGAACATACAAATTAAATTAAAAGTCATGGTACACCTTGCAAAAAGTGAAAGAAATAAATCTCGGAATATTTTTTTTGTTGTGACTAGAAGTTACCTTTTTAGCTAAAGATAACCTTTCAATTTTATAATGGCATACTGCTATTCTTCTTTGACTATCTACTTTTGTTGCGAGTGACACTGGCCCGAATCGCACAAATTCTCAATCACATTCAAGTCCGGCCTTTAGGGAGGGGTCACTAAAGGGTTTGGGAGTGATGTAAATTATCCACATACGTCCTTTTTGGGAAGTATGTTTGCGATCGTTATCTTGCTGAAAGTAGTAATTAATTAAAAGACCATGTTTCACGCACTATCCTTTAAACTCTCTTTGAGAATATTATGTTGGTCTATAGTATATTCTAATAAAACAAAATTTCCGACCCCATATCCAGCCAAACAGCCCCATAACATTACACCTCTACCCCCGTTTTTAATCGTATTTTTCAATTACATTGCACTTCGATTCGTCAGAAAAAATTACCTTGCGTAAGAAGTCAGGGGCCGAATTACCGCATCCGTTATCGAATAATACGTTACTGAATTGATGATAGATGTAGAAATACCTTGGTTTGCTTGCTTTCAAGCTGCCGAAAGTATCGCGCAAACCAAGTTTTATTATGACCTTAAGTACTGTATTTTTATTACAAACTACAGTAGTTTCATTTATAATAAATCTGGTTTGCGCAATACTTTCGGCAGCTTGAAAGCAAGCAAACCAAGGTATTTATACATCTAACACTAGAAGGCGTGCAATGAAAGAAACAAAAATAAAATCGGTGATAATGGATATAATTCACCACATTGCAAAAGGTATGCGCGGACTTTCCGGCTAACTCAATTCACGCCGACCAAGCGAATCTTATTCGTCTTGGCTTTATCTTTTATTCCTCATTAAAAATTTTAGTGGGCGCGATGACGGGAATTTCTTGTATGGGGGCTCCTGGGCTATAAGAAGTAAATTAAATTTTACTTATTTTGAGAACTTGAGTTATTTTATTATAAAATTCTTTGCCAATAATCTATTTAGGTCAAGGTATTCCGCCCCAAACCTTCATCAATCTCGTCTTCTTTAACAGTCAAACTATTTTTTTTCATAAAATAAAAAAAAATAGTATTTCTGCCTTCACTATTTCACTCAAGTTTTTTTTTTTTTTTTTTTATTTGTCAAACCTCTCCAAATTCCTTCAAAATAATTCGAGACTCGATTAAACTAGTACAATTTTTAAATCCCAAACGATACGTGACCTAACGAATTTCATAATCCCAATGGGGTTACTCGTTCGTTCGATCACGGATGAGCCTCACTCACTCGTTTACGGAAGCGGTAATTCGGCCCCAGGAGTCTCATTTACGTACTGTTGCGCGAACGCAATCCTCCTTTTTATTAACCTTACTGATTAATAGCTTTCTTCTACGTAAACGAGACTTAAACCTAGCTTCAACGATGGCATGCCGCGTGGCGCACAGTTTCAGGATGAACTATGTTTTCATTGTACTTTTCAAGCTCTCCACTTATCTTTCTCGCATTTATAAATATATCGTGGGCTACCAAGAGCTTGTTTCTTATTTTATCCCGAAAAGTAAGCTTAAATAGACGGCTACTACGCTTCTTGTTTTCGACGTGTGTTAGTTTTTAAGGCGCTTAATAACGTTATAAACGGTGCAACGGCTTCTAGAAATAATTAATCATATTTTGGAGTAATTTTTTTTTAATGATCAGCGCCGTTAAACCTACAGTAAACATCTTTCCTCGCATTTTCATGACTTTTTTACCCAAAAATTACACAGAAACATTAAAAGACCTAGCTCAAAAATTTGTTTCGCGTAAATAACAAGGCTTACTGACATAAAAAAATAATCATAAAATTTACCGTGGCACAGTTGTTTAAAAACCAATAGGAGTTGCCAAGTGTACCATGACTTTTGTGAAAGAGAATATATGTGTTTATCGTATTATTTTTCTTTTTAATTTATTTATGGGAAAAATATTTCTTTTCTTGTTATTGAAATAAGGAAAAAAAAAATTTTCTTTATTGCGGAATATTTTATAATAGTTTTCATTTTATATTTTATTTTATATGTATGCTGTACCATGACTTTTGTGGAACACTGTATATACCTTCTTTAAACCCCACCATAGACGTTCAGTAAGAGTAATTCTCTTCAATGAATATGAACATAGACAAAAAAAGGAGAAGAGTTTGTTCGTTTGCGTCAATGAATGACTGACGCTGCTCTGCTCGCGGATATGAAAAATTCTAGCAGACACAGTTGGACGCGGCCAAATGGAATTCAATCACTTAATAGCTTCAGAAAGCCGTCATTGTTAGCTAGCACCCTCCAATTGATGTCATGGAAAGTTTGAAGAGAATACAACAAACTCCTGCATTTATATTCTCGTCAACAAATTTGTACAGCTCGCAAGAAATTGAAAGAAGTTGAATGGCCATAATTTTTACATTAGTAAAATTATTGCATGTAGTTGAAACACTACAACACAGATATTATATGAACTAAATAGAATAAGTGTTACGAATGGTAACACTGGCCATTCATGTCAGCTTGTAGTCAGCATGCCAGCAATATTTCTCTATATTTTTAATAAGTCGAGTCTTGTTTCGTCCCTCACATGGGTAAGTCATGTTTGGATTCTTTTAAAACCGGAGAAAGTAAAAGTGAGTTTAAAATAATATTTTTCCCACAGTAGAATTCGGACTTTAACAAAAGCCATCGAAATAATAAGAGTGGACATTTGTTCTTTAAGCCCCTTTTAGACGGGCAGTTATCAGTCAAGTTCTTAGTTCAGTTTTCACTTCACTTTTGTATTAAGACGTCAGTTCGACGTTCAGTTGAGCTTTCATTTAACTTGTGAGAAATCTAAATTTATTAGGAAAACTGAGAACTGAACTGAAAACTGAATAGAATTTCATCAGTTTCAGTTTCAGTTAAACGAGCATTTACACATCAGTTTAACTGAAAGCTTATCTGATTGCTCAACTGAAACTGAAATGATCGTCTAAATGGGGCTTAAGAATACAAACACGTAAAGTTATTCCATTCTACCAAGTAGAAACCCTGCGTCACAGGGTACTCATAGCATTGGTTGATAAACACAACAAGATGGACAGAGGAGCCGGAAAAAAAACACAAGGGAGTGAAAACACTTAGAGTCGCTCTCAGGCCGCTCTCGAGAGCAAACTCTCAAGTGGTAGTGGACACAGCCTTGAGAGTTGAGACTAGCTAGTCCAGAGCCAGACCGAGAGTTGAATTTCTACTCTCGACATTTGAAATTTTTTATAGTTACTCTCAAGTCGACACACTTTTTTAAAGCTATCGGAGACAAGCTAGCATAACTCAAACGGATTTTGTATTCTGCGAGTAACTCTCAGCAGTCAACATGGATAAGCAGTTGTGTTGGCCAAAAGTTAATTGCAAGGTATTTGAGTAATTGTTAATTGTTAGTTTTTCAATTCAATTAATTAATTGTTATTTGCAAGTTTTTCAACTAACATTTAATCAATTGTTCATTGTTCTTGTAAATAAAGTTTAATCTAATTACTTTAACTTTAAATTATATAAGATGGAGGGGTGGCTCTGTCATTAGTTCCAGGCCGCGCTAAATCGTTCTTTCTGGAAGTCATTAGGATATGTAAAACAAAAAAGATAAAGTGGCGCGACAGCTCTTGAAGAGAGCAAAGGCCTTAGTTGCTTATTCTCATCAACAATTCCCTGAGTGCGTGTAAAGTATTGAGGACGGGTCTACCACGATATCTAGAAATCAATTATCTAGAAAGTAAAAATCTCGAATATGAAAATCTCGAAAACAAAAATCTAGAATGGAAAAAATCTCGAAAACAAAAATCTAGAAAATAAAATCTCGAAATGCCAAAATCTAGAAAAAAATAATCTCGAATGCAAAAATCTAGAATGTATGTTTGAATTTTTGAGACAATGTTTAAAATTCGCCGCGAATTTTAAACATTGTCTCAAAAATTGAAACATACATTCTGGATAACTTACTTCTCCTTAACAAACTTAAAGTTGACAAGTAAAGTTATCAATCATACAATTGCACATTGCTACTCATGCACCTGTGAGAACAGTTACCCATCTAAACACATTGTCAATGAAACTGTAAGAACATCCACAGTAAATTCAGTATTGTTAAAATTAGTCTAACGTGAGCTTGAAATTACCTCTATAAAGATGAAAGTAAATGAAATTGTCACAAATAAAGGAAATATTAAAATCAAGGTTTTAGTTGGAAGGCCTCACATTGGCCTGTACAGATTCATTGAAATTTTGTCGAATGAATCTGTTCATGTTAGGTGTCTTGTTGAAAAACTTCAGATTGGAGAGGAGACTAGAGTTAGACGAGAGTACTTACAAAAAGAAAAACGTATCTTGAAAGTCCTCGACGAAAAGGAAGAGAAAAGTTATGTTGGGTTCCTAAGAAGTCTTGCGGCTAACATTTATAAAACTTGTATTAAGTATTTGTTTTGTTTTTTTTTGTTTGTTTTGTTTAAAATACATATTTAATTTGTTTTTGTTTTCTTTTTTTGTTTATTGTTTTGATTTTCTTATTGTTTGCAACTATTTTTCTTGCTCAGAAAATAAAATATTGGGTAAACTGATATATTTGTGTTTTATTGAGTTTTAACTGTTAAAAATACAAAAGAAAAAATCTCGAATTTTTATTTTTTTCGAGATTTTTTTTCTAGATAGAGTCTTTCGAGATTTTTGTTAATTCTGGATTTTTGTGGATTCGAGATTTTTGCGTTCTAGATAATTTTTTTTTATTTTCGAGATTTTCGGCATTCGAGATTTTTGGCATTCTAGATTTCGTCATGATCCCATTGAGGACCTATAATTTAAAGCCGATTCCGAACTTTGAGAAGCATTTTTTTATGGTATAGATTGATACTCTTAGAAGTTTTGTCAGTTCTTCGCAAGAAGCAGTACCCGTGAAAGATGAAATAAAACGTTCTGCGTAACAGCCAACGCACATAACCACTACCCCAAGGGCACTACTATTAGAATATTTATCATCAGCGGCAGTGGCTATGTCATTGCCGGTGCTGGTTGACCTTGACGGCAAGGACGATACTCTTGCGTCTGATTATTAAGTACATTATCATCGTTCTCAATATAATTCATCATTATCAGTATCACAAAAATATTATAAATGTGAAAGTTTGGATGGATGGATGGATGTAATGGATGAAATTTTACACATAGATAGTGTTTGGAATAGCAAATAGGCTTCATTTTATTCCAGTAAAATGTACGTTTCCCGCGAGATAGATTTGTTTTAATTTTACGTTGAGCAACAGATCAACATAATTTTTTCCATAAGTAGTGGTAGTTGAGGGCTCCGAAAATGTTAAAGTCCACTTTTTATCCCGGTTATCGCGGGTAACACCGCGGGGATAGGCTAGTGTATCATATATTATACAGTGGGGGGAACTAGTTTTACTTCGAATAGCTAACGCGGCATTTCACGCTGCAGGCCCAGGTGACTAATGTTTGCACATACCAAATAGAGAGTTTTCGGTGGCTGTTGGGGGCCCCACGACGAAAACGACGACGACGCACAGTGTGGGAAATCCCAGAACTAGCCGCATTAAAAAACTATATGCTGCAAATGATACCCAAACCGGTTTTTCTTAAAGCTTAATACTGTTCCATTTAATAGCGCGAGGTATGCGAATCCCACACTGTACACTGTACGGACAGATACAAAATTATTGTACCTTAAGTTTGAACAAGAGCTTACAACGTGAAACAAGTGGCAACAAAATATTATTATAGTTAATTGTTAGTTTTAATTCCTTTATACACCAATTGAAAATATTTGTTGCAATAATTTATTTATTTTTAGAAATACAAAGACGAAGACTTTAAATTTCGTGCTTTAGAGTTAAACAGAAAAGATCGTTGGACAAATTTTCGTATTTTCTCTCTTTATCATCAGATATTATGTCTCTTTCCAACATATCAACTGGAGGTTCAAGGTTTAGCTGCATGGTGGCGTGCTTGATGTTGTGGCAGTATTGCCAACACATACTATAAGCCATCTGAAGTACTAGGGTAGTTTTATGGAAAAGAACTGTGGAGAAGTTATTTTAGGACAGACATAAAAAAAAAACAATACTAATATAATTTTACGAATACATATTGTAATATTCGGCTTGGTCCGACAATTAAAACTTATTCACTTTTTAAATAAAACACAAATTCACTTTATTCAAATCACTCACAAACTTATTTATTCAACACTTTCAATTATAACTTTGCAAACACAGTATCTTTACTCTATCGCAGTTCACAATCAATTAATTCGCCTCGCCACCAAACGGCTATTTATATAACAAAAATGATGGGTTCTAGAAACTACTATTGGTTCCTATTGGTTCTTGGAGAAGCTGAAAGTTCGAGAAGCTCTCTATTTACAAATAAAAATACTGGGATTTTTTGTAGGGGCTAACGTTCTTAATGCTAAACAAAAAGTTTCTCTTAATCACTAGGTATTGCCCCTCACAAGTGTTTACTACTACAATTAAACGATATTAAGTAAAGAGAGTATGTACATTAAATAAACAAGAGATACAGAGTAAGTAAAGAGAGTAAGAAAAGTGTGCACATTAAATATAGAAAGAGATACAGAGCGTAAGAGATAATAAAGTATACACATTAGACATTACAATAGAAGGAGAAACAGAGCGTATGAGATAAATAAAGTGTATACACATTACATTGCCCCCTCTTTAGGATTGATCGTCCCGAACAAATCCATCATTCTCATCACCACTGTAGCGATGTAGTCGGTCGCGATGTACGACTTTAAGTTTACCTCTGACTCCTTTTTGTATCCGGTATACGACGTCGTTGATTTTGCTAATCACTGTATATGGACCTTCCCAGTCCCGTTGAAGTTTCGGTGACAACCCTTTTTGTCGATGGGGATTGTAAAGCCACACTCGATCTCCTGCTTGGAACTCTGTTGTTGTCGCTCGTATATCGTAGCGTGTCTTCATTCGGTCACTGAACATCTTTATTTTTGACCTAGTATCGTCGTGGATCTGAAGGAGTCTTTCTCTGAGGTCATCCAAGTAGTCATCCTCGGCTTGCGGTTCCGACGTGGGACATCCAAATCCCAATCTCGCTGGTTGTCGTCCACAACTTTGCAAAGATGTTCCTTAAGGGTTCGGTTGAACCGTTCGACCATGCCATTCAGATTGTGGGTGGAGTGGTGTTGTTCTTGTCTTCTTGATGTGAAGAAGCCCACAAACTTCCTGGAATATGTTTGATTCAAAATTCCTTCCCTGGTCGGAACGCAGTTCTAATGGAACGCCGAATCTGCTCACCCAGTTGAACACAATTTGGTCTGCGACTGTTTTGGCTTCTTGATTCGGAATGGCGTATGCTTCAGGCCACTTGCTGAAGTAATCCATGACGACCAGAATATAACGATTTCCATTATTTGTTTCCGGAAATGGACCCGCCACGTCTATTGCAATCCTTTCAAAGGGTGATCCGACATTATACTGCTGCATTTGGCTGTGATTCTTTTTGTTCGGGCCTTTGGTGGAAGCACAGGTATCACATTTTCGGCACCACTTCTCGACATCTTCCCTTGCATGTAGCCAATAGAATCGTTGTCGAATCTTTTCTAGCGTCTTGTTTACTCCTAGATGGCCTCCCGAGACTCCATCATGCATCTCTCGCAGAACGTCCATAATCTTCGATCTCGGTAAGACTAGCTGCATTACATAGGACTTTCCATCTGCTGATTCCCACTTACGTCGAAGGATACCTTCTTGGACATGCAACGAGTCCCACTGTGCCCAATAGGCCTTCAGAGCCGGACTTCTGTCGGAGATATCAGCCCATTCTGGTTTTTCCTGGTGTTCCTTGCATGCGAGGATGGGTTCAATATCTGGGTCCTCTTGTTGGGCCTTCCTCAGCTCGTCGTTACTCCAGCCGTAAATGGGATCGGTTCTGGTTCGTTGGACAGTGACCACTTCTTTTTCTTCTTGGCGTCTGCAATGCTTACAGTCTTGCTTACATTGTTCTCCGAGACAGTGCATCAGCATTTGAGTGAAGCTTCCCCTTCCGATGTTGAATTTCATAATCGTACGTCTGCAGCCTCTCAATCCATCTCGCCACTTGACCCTCTGGATTCTTGAAATTCAAAAGCCAGTTTAGTGCTCCATGGTCGGTTCGGAGAAGAAACGTCTGTCCATAGAGATACTTATGGCAGTGCTTTGTTGCCAAAATCAGTGCAAGAAGTTCTCTTCTGGTCACACAATAGTTTCTTTCAGACTTCGAGAGTACCTTGCATAGGCAACCACCTTTTCTTCGCCATCATGTACCTGTGACAATACAGCACCAATCCCGACATTGCTGGCATCAGCATCAATGATGAACGGTTTTCCTGGGGTCGGGTAGGTCAGCACTGGTGCATTACACAAGCGTTGCTTGAGCTCTTGAAAGCTGCGCTCGCACTCACCTGACCATTTAAACTGCTTTCCCTTTTCCGTTAGCTGATGTAGACTCTTGGCGATCTCAGCAAAATTCTTGACAAAGCGCCTATAGTAGGTGGCTAGACCCAGAAAGCTTCGGAGTTGATGTTTGTCCTGTGGTCTTGGCCAATTTTTCACGGTGTCAACCTTATCAGGATCCGTCTTAACTCCTTGGGATGAGATGATATGTCCCAGGTATTTCACTTCGGTTTTGAAGAGTGAACACTTTTCTGGATTGAGCTTGAGGTGGGCTTCTCGAAGTCTTTGAAACACGGCTCTCAGATTTGTACAATGTTCGTCAAATGTTTTCCCGTATACGATGACGTCATCCAAATATACCAGGCAAGATTTCCAAGTGAGTCCTTGCAGGACGCATTCCATAAGGCGCTCAAAAGTCGCTGGAGCATTGCACAGTCCAAAAGGCATCACTTTGAACTGCCACAATCCGTTTCCTGTCGAGAACGCTGTCTTCTCTTTGTCTTCAGGATGGATTTCTACTTGCCAGTATCCACTTTTCAGGTCCAACGTTGAGAACCATTGTGCTCCTTCCATTGCGTCCAGAGTATCACTGATCCTAGGCAGAGGGTAGCTATCCTTCTTGGTCACATCATTCAACCTTCGATAGTCTACGCAAAAGCGGGTTGATCCGTCTTTCTTCTTTACCAGGACCACTGGAGACGCCCAAGGGCTTTTAGAGTTTTCGATCAGACCCTCCTCTTTCATGGTGGTTATCAGTTCTTCAACCTCACCTTGTTTGGCTAGTGGAAGGCGTCTTGCAGGTTGACGGATCGGCTTTGCATCCCCGGTGTTGATTCGATGTTGAACCAGTTGTGTTCTGCCATATTTCCCTTGCGATGACGAAAAGATGTCTGCAAATTCTTCGAGGAGACCTTCTGCAGTTCTTCGTTGTTGGTGGCCAAGATTAGAGGACTTGAGAATGTTCGTCTTTATGGAGTTCAGCTCTTTGGACTTCAATGTTTGCCCTGGCTCTTCTTCGCTGATCCTTGTTATCGCTGATACAGATTCGCATTGTCCGACAATCTCACCTTTTCTAAGCTTAACTTCGTACGGCTTGATGTTCAGTATTCGTACGGGAACCATGTTCTTTACAGGTCTAACAAGAGTCTTCCCAATGGTGATGTTTTGGGAGGACTTTACAGATGCTGGTTCGACCATGAGGTATCGATGGCTGCCAGGCTTACCCTTCAATTTCGTCCACACGAATACTTCTGAAGAAGCAGGCAAAGTGAGATCTTCTTTGATGACGGTTTTCACAGATAGCGAGGTCTCATATGAGTGAATCCCATAGATCATCGGAATCTCGATGTTTCGATATTTCAGGACTTGGTTCCTGATGTCCAATATCAATCCGTGATCTTTCATGAAATCGACGCCGACAATGCACTCGTCGCATATATCTGCTACCAGGAACAGGTGAGAGAATTCCAGATCTTAAGACGTACCTCACCATAGACTTTTGCAGCTTCTCCAGTTGCAGTCCTTAGACGATAGCTATTGGTGTTGTGGAGCCATGTCTTCTTAACGAGGTCCTACCGTACAATGGACGCCGTGGCACCGGTGTCGATGGTAGCCACACATTTGTTGCCGTTTATACTTGCTTCCACGGTCAGGCTCTTGTTGTCACGTTTCGTTTGAGAAACCTGGATGGTGTTTCTGTAGCTATCGGTACTAGAAGCCAGCTTCTGTCCCTCGAAGTTGGTGGGGTGGGAAACAACTTGAGAAGCAACATTGTTGTAGGTGTAACTTTGACCAGTTGACATATTTCTGTGTTCACAGTGTTGGCATGCGGTTCCTCTTCGCGGTAATCTGCACTGTCGTTGAAGATGCCCGGTCTGGTTGCAGTTCCAGCATCGTGCTGGTTCGTCTCGCTGACTCCTTTCCAGAGTAGCCTTCTGACAAGAGCATTCTTGGACTTCCAATTCTCTCACGCGATGCACGTTTTGGGAAGCTTGTTCTGCGGCTTCCATTGTCAGAGCGAAAGCCAATGCTTCTGGTAGTGTTTGCTTTCCGGCAGTGCGAATAGCCCTTTGGAGATTTATATCGCCCACAGCTCTCACAAAGGCTTCAACAGCAAGTTGATTTATTATCTCGTTGCCAGCTGTTGGGTATGCCAGGTGAACCAATCGCTCGATATCTGCCTGAAGCTGCTGCAGAGTTTCACCTCTTTTCTGTGCTCTATTGTTAAGCTGAACTCGGAAGACTTCTGTCATGTGGCTATCCCCAAACCGCTGTTCAATGGCGTTTACCAGAACTTTGAAGTCACCGTTCTTCTCTGCTGGGATGGTTTGTAGCAGTTCAGCAGCTGCTCCTCTCAAGGCAAGCGTAAGAGCAATGTATTTTTCGTCATCGTCCCAGCCGTTTGTTAACGCTCGCTGCTGCTTCAAACTGTTTCTTGTAGATTGACCACGGTATCTGACCATCAAAGCTTGGAGGATTCACTTCTCTCTTTCTTGAGCACTCACCAGAAGGTTCTCGAGCTTTCATCTTTCGCACTTTTTCTAGTTCGTTTGTGATGATTTCGATTTGTTCGTCAATTTTCTCGATACGTGCATTTTGTTTTCCGACGCGCTCATCGAGAGTATTGATTTTTTCTTCGAAATCTGCAAACCTGCCTTCTAGAAGATTTTTCTGTTCGTCAAACCGCTCCAGAACATTCTTGTTTTGAGTTTCTAGTTGCTCCCGAACATCATTTCTTTGAGCTTCTAGTTGTTTGAGTACGTTCTCTTGCTCGTTCTTCTGCTCGTTTCTTTGAGTTTCCAGTTGTTTGAGTACGTTCTCTTGCTCGTTCTTCTGTGCGTCAAACCGCTCTAGCACATTCTTTTGATTCTCTTCAAATTTGGCTAAAAGAAGAGACATCATGTCAGATATGGCAGTTGTATTTACCTCTTGCACTCTTGCTTCCACTTCGAAAGCAAACGTATCTGGGTCTTCATTTTGTTCTTCCAGATATTCTTGTAGCCGTTTTACGAGTTCGTTTTTATATCCTGCCCCACTTAAGCCACGTTTGCTTAATTCGGCCTTTAGCTCAGAGACAGTTAAGTCTTTCAAAACTTTACTCATTTTTTTTTTTTTTTTTAATTTATAACTTCACTATTTCACACAAAATAGTTTAATCACTATCACTGTTCACTGTTTTATTCTCAATAAGTTTTAATCCCACTTCTGACACCAATGTAATATTCGGCTTGGTCCGACAATTAAAACTTATTCACTTTTTAAATAAAACACAAATTCACTTTATTCAAATCACTCACAAACTTATTTATTCAACACTTTCAATTATAACTTTGCAAACACAGTATCTTTACTCTATCGCAGTTCACAATCAATTAATTCGCCTCGCCACCAAACGGCTATTTATATAACAAAAATGATGGGTTCTAGAAACTACTATTGGTTCCTATTGGTTCTTGGAGAAGCTGAAAGTTCGAGAAGCTCTCTATTTACAAATAAAAATACTGGGATTTTTTGTAGGGGCTAACGTTCTTAATGCTAAACAAAAAGTTTCTCTTAATCACTAGGTATTGACCCTCACAAGTGTTTACTACTACAATTAAACGATATTAAGTAAAGAGAGTATGTACATTAAATAAACAAGAGATACAGAGTAAGTAAAGAGAGTAAGAAAAGTGTGTACATTAAATATAGAAAGAGATGCAGAGCGTAAGAGATAATAAAGTATACACATTAGACATTACAATAGAAGGAGAAACAGAGCGTATGAGATAAATAAAGTGTATACACATTACAATATTTTTCATGAACGAAAAATGAAAAAAAGATTTGTGTATTATTATTGTTCAATTTGATATCTTCGATATGATGCTCGAAGTTAAGGGTAGATCCCACGACTAATAAGTGACGACGCGGTCAATCCAGGGTTTTACTCAGCACTTTTTTTACTTTTTTCCTTGTTCCAAAACGATGCCAAAAAACAAAACAGCGGCTTAAAAGAATTTATGTTTTTCCTGACACTTTCAATTTTCAACTAGCAAAACAATTAATATCAAGTGGGCACGGTTATGAAAGTACTCTCATAAATTCTTATCTCAGGCCGGAACATGTCAACTGTCGATAGTGAACTCTCAAAAATTTACCTCTCAAATGGACAGGCACCTGAAAAAAACTCTTGAGAGTTTACTGGCGATAGAACTCTCAAATGGACACGCAGCTTAAAGATATCCTTGTATACAAAGGAGAAATATTGGGCCACTGCATCTGAAGCCATTAACTGATACTTCAGAAGCCCTGAACAAAAGCAACTGATACTTAGCTCTACAAAATATAAACACTGCAGCGTGCGCAGCCAAGGCAAAATAAACTAATTACCTAGTGCCTTAAGGTATAGTTAAATAGAGTGAAGAGACATTTCTAAATATCAAAAAAGTTATCAAAAAGTTGTAAGTTTGAAACAGAACATTTAGAAACTTTGAAACTTTTGCTATACGACATAATGTTCTCACTCGTGAGTGTCTCTGACTTTTTCCCCAAGTGCATACTTCATCTGCATCAATTTGAGATATCAAGTAGATATAGTTGAGATATTCACATAACAAAAATATGGCATTCGTCTCACTCAAAGTTTCAATGTCAGAACATAGCCATCCCGACACAATGATGATATTTTGACAACTGACACGCCGATACTCCGAAGACAGAATATTTAAAAGTTATTCCTTCAATGTTATTGCATTCAGTGTTACAAAAGCTTCCCTATACGAGTATGTACCTAGTATCTGCATATGAATATGGAAATAGCTTACAATAGAAAGAAAAATGTCATTTCCCGCCACAACAAGAAACCACATCCCAGGGTAGTCCTCAACCATATCACACACACGACTACCATTTGCATTTTGAATAGATGTCAAGACATACCATACCTGACAAATAAGAATATTTGACCTTGGTCGGTGGTGGTGTGTCATAGTTAGAAAGAGAAACACAGATGTAGATGTAGTCGCCAGAAGGTGGATTACACGAAGGATTATTTTTAGCACAGAAATTTCTCTCTTACTCTCTCGATTCCTTTTCTTTTGCTTTGCTGTTGTTTCCCTATTGTTTTTGACAATCCTGATTAATCTACAAAAATCCACTTAACTCAAGTTGTGGTGAAAATTTGAATGAATTCCATCACTCGACACGGAGTATTCTGTGGTCGTTTTCTGTATTGTTTCCTTTTCTTGTTGCAAATTGCGACAAACAATATTTTGTTTTTATTTAAATGTCGTCAAGAGTATTTTTTCTCTTCACAACCAGTACCACAGCAATGACTCATTGGTTTTGTAGAGTATAAGATCTCTTGTTAGTGTCGTGAACCAGGTTACCACCTACGTATAATGTTGGGGATGACAATGGTCTGTTGTTGTTTTTGTTGTTTTTTTTTGTTTTTTTTTATTTTTTGGCGTTTCCAAAGTCTCGTTGAGTCATTCTGATGTGAATAGAGTTCATTCCAAAAGAAAACAAAAATGTAACCAACATAAAAACATGTACCTACCTTCCTACCTAGAAAGTTTTTAATAGGATATTCCATCGTCCCGCACCAATTCAATACATGGAAATATGAGTGTTGGAGTAAATGAAAAAGTTTCTTTTAACGAGACGAGTTTTATTTTTATTTCTGTTGGAAGAGTTACAAAGGGGCTAAGGATTAAATTTTGTCAACAAAGCAGGTAAATTGGATATTTTAAACGATAAGAATTTATTAAACGCTTAAAGCTTGTAAACCGTTGACACAATTGTAGGCCCCTTAATTTTATGCAAAAAAATTCATACTTTTTGTCTGCAATGACCTATTTGGGAGATATTTTTAACTTCCCAGAGGAAGTTATTGTAATAGACCGATTTTGTGAATGTTTCGAGGTCACTTGAATCCGAATCAACCCTTTTCGTGAACCACTCTTCGTATTGCCATGAAATTGGTCTCATTCGACGTGGCATTGTCTCGTAAAGAACTGATTAGGTTTTGAGCGGAATAGACTAAGAAAAAGGGTGAATTTGGTTTGTAAAACGGTGAATTTGATTTGTAAAGGGGTGCATTTGATTTGTAAAGGGGTGAATTTGATTTGTAAAATGGTAAATTTGATTTGCAAAATTAGTTTCTTAAGATTATTTTATTTTATTAACACTTCCTCTAACATGTTCCAAAGTCAAATCAAAACAACTAATGTCATTTTGCAACAGAACCTTATTTATTTATTCCTTATTGCAACTCACTCAATTGGCTTGAAATTGTGGCTGTTTAATCAGCAACATTAACTGCTACAATCAATATCCTCAAAGAAATGTTCGCCATGGCTATCCACAAACAATAGTGTGTGACAATGGACGACAGTTTTGCAGCCAACTATTTCAAATGTTCTTCAAGAGTGCTCGTATATATCACAACCAAACGACCCTTCCATTCTCAATCAAATGGATAAGCCGAAAGGTTTGTGAGCTTGTCGCTCAAATGATACTTCAAGAAACCCAAACGGGACGTCACACAAGTGAAGCCTTGGAAAAATTTCTTTACACTTATAGTACAATTCCAAACACAAACTTTCCAAGTTGTTCATCACCTTCTGAAGGCCTTAAAAAAGAAAAATTAGAACAGCGATGGATCAACTATTTTCATTTATTCCACTATTAAATTTTCTTTTGTTCCGTATAATCGTTGCTTTTTCATTTCCCATGTGTGCAGACATAACAATAATTGACAACAAAATTAAAATAAAAACCTAATTCTTGATTAAGTTTTGACAATGAAAATGAAAACAACTGATAGACTGGAAAATGGAATAATTTGTGGAAAACCATGAATGGAACTATTGAGCTTGAGTTTCAAACGTGAAAAAGGAATGCAATTACCTACAAAGGAGTATTGGAAGGAAAGTTTCCTTCATTTTCGGTTATTTTTGGACCTTTTAACTGGACTTTCCAATAGGACAACGGCCCCATCCACACTACATGCACTGTCAAAAGTGGGATACAGGACCAGAATGTTGAATTGCTTCAATGGTTTCTCTACTTACTCGACCTGAACCGTATAGAAAATGAATGGGGATGGTTGGTACGAAAAGTTAATGAGTCTGAACGTCAGTTTGCGGATAGAGAATCTCTCATTTTAGCCATTAAATAAGCATGGAGAGAAATTTCGCTGGATTACTTAAAGAGCCTGTACGATTCCATTCAAGACCGAATTAAGAATAAAGGTGGTAGTACCCACTACTAGAAATAACCAATAAAAAAAATATTTAAAGAAAAACTTGTTCATTTCATTCCGTAACATTTTATGACCAATTTAAACAGTTGTGTCTATTCAGTTGACGTCAAAAAAACTTAGTTTTTCGATATGGGAAACTTTGCGAGAAAGCAAGGAGAAAAAGGGCGGTACTTTGTTTAAATTTTTCTTTTTGATTTGTTTTCTCAACATCATAAGGAATCATTTTGCATCATCGAATGATATACATTAACGCTTAATTCCGCCAGCCACCTGCACCGGTGAAACAGTTTCTCATCTCGCCACCGACCGACGCACTATGTGGCAAATTCCCGATTTCGTGCGATAAAGTCAATTTTGAAAATTTTAGGTTTTCATAAAAATTTGAATGCAGTTTTAAACTAGACATTATTTCCAGCCTAGCTTCAAAATTTCATAAGATTATGTTGCTCCCCTACGAAGATAGAAGGCTTCAAAGATTGGGAATTTATGTGAAAATTGGTATTAATTTTCTTATCAAGAAAAAAAAATTGACTTTGGTTTGAATTTTGTTTGCTATATTCTTATGATATATCTTTTTATTGTTTTTTTTTATTTTTCTTATGTATTCTTAGAGCTGTGTCACTTTTTTCCAGACTCAAAAATGTTAACAATTTTATGTTAGGGGTACTTTTCGATTTTAGGTCAAAATGTTTATATGAATATCTTCAAGTGGCCGAAAACCATATCAGGGGCAGAATGATCAAACTGATCTTTTGCATACATATTAACAAGTGTTTCTTCAAGCAGAATCAAAAGCGTTTTGTTAAATCATTCTGCCCCGGAGGTATTAAAATTTAAAAAAAACTATAAAAATCGACGAATCGAAAAAATTAAAAAAATCATTTTTTTTGTATTTCTTTTTTTCTAAGATTCAAATAAAAGAATTGAATACAAAATATTATTATCGTACTATTAAAGATTTTTTAGAATAAAAAATCATTCAAATTGATCAATTACTTTTCGAGAAAATTGAATTTAAAAAAAAATTATGAAGTCACTTTGTTTTTTTTTTGTTTTTTTTTTTTTTTAAGCATAGGAAAAAATTGAATACTAAAATTTTAATAGCATAGTATTAAAGATATTCCAAAAAAAAAAATTATGAAAATCAATAGCTTACTTTTCGAGAAAATTGAATTTAATTTTTTAATCTTTCGAAAATTTGTACAAAAACATCTTTGAGTGACTGTAGTTCTCAGATAGGTAGATTAAAGAGCATTATTTCTTGTATACTTATTAAAAATTGCATTTGTAAGCAAGAGCTAAAGAGTTTTTTGCTGCCAAGTGATGTAAAAAAAAAATATTTGTATATGAATAATAATATATAATATAATATATAAATTATTAAATATATAAATATTTCAAAGGATGCTTTTATTATCCGACCCAAATAGTTTTTCTTAATCGTTAACTGACAAGTTCCAACAGAAAACAAAATAATCCTGACGTAATTCAAATGTTTGAGCCTGAAGTGTTTTTAGATACTAGCCTCGGTGATTGATAAAAGCAAAATATATAGTTTTTATTTAAAGAAAAAAGTTATTTTTATAAATTAATACCTTAATTAACTAAAATAAACACATAATTTATCCATTTCTAAACTCAACTTACTTATATTTTGAAAAAAAAAACAATGAATAACAACCGTTTTTAATTAATCGCACGAAATCGGGAATTTGCCACATAGTGCGACGGGAGGAAAACGAACCGCTAGTTAATCACGATTTGTTAGTAGTATTGGCAAATTCGCGCGAATTTTTTTTATTTTCACACCCCAAATTGATTCTCTCTGGGGCAAAAAAATGTTTCCGCTGCGCGAATGACGACTATTTTTCTCTTAATTTAAATTTTATATCAAGTAAATAAATTAAAATCTATCCTTCGCGCGAATTTTTTTATTTTTACCAGTTACTGGTGCAAACATTTTTTTATTTTCTCACCCCAATCGATTCTTTCCGGGGCAAACAATTTTTTCCGCTAGCATATGGCCATAGTTCAAAATAGGGTCGCATGTCACGGCACCGATGACAAACATTTCAACAAAATAAATAAAATTTAAAAACGAAATAAGACCAAAATGGCCTAGTTTCTTGTTTGCAAATGAAATACATAAAACCGAACATCCAATTAGGTTTTAATTCGTTTTCGAAAACGAAATAAGACCAAATTTTCAAGTTTTGGCCTTATTTCGTTAGGCGTTATTTCACGTCACCGATTTAACCCACTCTGAACTCTGAACTGTCCCTAAATGTCTTTTTTGTCTGGGGTATGAAGTCGTCTTGAAATAAGAAAAAAAAAATTCATCAGATCGGGTTGGTGTTAAAATCCCGCCTTTCAATATCCCGATTATTCAAAATCCCGCCTTTCAAAATCCCGCCGTTCAAAATCCCGACGTTCAATATCCCGCCATTCATTATCCCGCCGTTCATTATCCCGCCACATCAGCATCCCGCTGTAATTGTACTATTTATGTTTTTTGAAAAGAGACACCACTGAGTAGGTCACTCGATTTCATGAGAATCGTATTAAATATTTTCTTGTTTTTTCTACTGTAAAACCACTTTTACTTTGTATTTTGATTATTTTTTTTTTTTTAAGAAAAGACAATACAAGTTTATAGTGAAAAATCCGCGCGGATTTGCTACATTTCTGTTTACTGAATTTGCACTATCAGCTTTGTGTAGCAAACAGAAAGTATATGCGGCGGCTTCGCCGCTCAAGGGGTTTTAATCATCGATGTGTAGTGCACGACTCTGGCTACGCTAGAAAACAGCGAGTATATGCGGCGGCTTCGCCGCTCAAGGGATTTTAACCCTCGATGTGTAGTGCACGACTCTGGCTACGCTAGCAAACAGAGAGTATATGCGGCGGCTTCGCCTCTCTGGAAGATCGGTTTTTGATTTTAGGGCTTGACAATGTTCTACAATTTGACCAAAAGACGCATTTCGTCTGAAGACACCCATGGTCTAAAATCAAGCCTTCTATGTTTTTTTGACTTTTTAAGAAAAATATGTTTGAAAATCTTAATTTTTTTATAATTTGTTGCTAAATTTTTTTAAGTGTATAATTTTTCTTGAAAGCCAATTTAACTGGCTAAAGAAAGACATAAAAAACTCGAAAAATTAACAATGCGTTTTCAAGATATTGACCTCTAAAGTAAAAAAAAACGTGTTTTTTTCGTTTTCAAGCCCCTCACGAAGCTTAGGTGATAATTAAAGAGCCTAAATTTGTTGACAGAACTGTTAAATGAACTATAAGACGCATTTCGTTTGAACATACCTCTTCTCTAAAATTAAGTTTTCTGTGTTATTTTTCACTTTTTATCAAAAAAGTAACGACATTTTGGTTGTGACATTGCTTCAAATTTTTTTTAGTAATTTGTTACTTAAGTTTACCAATTTTCAAGATTGCTCCTAAAAGCCAATATGGTTATCTACAAAACAACACGTCAAACATGAAAATGCAACAATAAGTTTATTAAATATAAGCTCCTTAAGTAAAAAAAAAAAAAACAACAAAAAAAAACCAGTCTCACAACCAAGTTATAGGATAAACAAATTCTTTGAATATTTTGAGGAATTTTTTTCCAAAAATCTAACAATTCCATCTTTCTTCAATATTTTTATCATATTGTATGTAAGCCAATAGCTAAATACAAGAAAACGCCCCTAAATTACTCAATACTATTTGCTCCCAAATGAAAAAGTATTAGGAAATCCCGCCAATTCGACCGGCGCGGCGGGATTTTGAATTTTTCCAATTTTTTGTCTTCTTCTTCTTCAAAAAAAAATCAATTTTTCTGGCGGGCAACTAAGTTGGCGGGATAATGAACGGCGGGATTTTAACCAGTTCCCATCAGATCTCTCCGCAATCTAAATTGTAAAGACAAACATAATCCTTCTATTCTTTAATTGGAAAATCTTGATTGTGAATTTTCGCAAGCTCTTAAACTTCAATCACCAGTATTAAACTATTCAGCACTTAAGATTCAGCCAAAGCAGTTTACATCAAAATATTTCTTCCGAAGTAATCAATTTCGAAACACAATTTCTCAATCTAATTGAAAACAATTTGTTTTTGAATTCTTCGAATATGGACAGACTGCGTGTTCAACTTCTCTTGGTTTAAGGTATAAGTGTAAGACTTTTTTATTTATGTGTAAATGAGTGCGTTCATTTCTAGATGCTTGCGAATACTCATTGACAGAGACAGCACCTTAGATATAAACAGAACCCGAGCTCAAATGTGGTTACGGTTTTGTTCCCCATTTGTGCAATAAATTAGCCCACACTTTTTTGTCTGGTTAACTAATCAAATTATATTCAAGATGGAGTTTGTTCGAGCATGGAGAAATGGACATCAATGCGGTAAATAGACAACGTAAGATGAGTTTTGAATCGACCTGCCCAAACCACAATGTCTGCAAATATTAAATCGTAAATCGATTTATTTACTTGGTATGAAATTTAAATTAAAGGAAAAATAATCGTCATTCGCGCAGCCCCATAGAGAATCAATTTGGGGTGTGAAAATAAAAAAAAGCGCGCGAATGAAAATTTTTAATGTTTTCTGTAGTGACGTGTTTGTATTTATCGGATTCAGTTGGTTTTAACAACGAAACCAACTTGCAATCTGCGCTGAATATTGTGCAAACATATTTTAGCGATTGGAAAATCAAAATAAATGCAGGGAAAGCCCAAGCCGTTTCTTGTTTTTTTCCCACCAATATGCTTCAAATTAATGGTATTCCAACAGAATGGAAATCAAGTGCTTAATATTTAGGAGGACACTTCAAGAAAGTCAATTTAGCTTTAAAAATTCTATATCCGTTTATTAACAGAAAATCAAAACTAAGTGTTGAAAATAAGCTCATAATTTTCAAGGTCATCTTTCAAAGTATAATGCTGTATGGGTCACCTGTTTGGGCCAAATGTGCTAACAGCCATTTACTTCGATTGCAAAGAACCCAAAACAAAGTACTCAAAATGATGCTAAATCTTCCATGGCACTATTCTACGGAAGATCTCCACGTACTTACCATATTTGAAAAAGTTTCATCCCGAATTACAAATTTATTTGAGAGATATAATGCATCTTGTAGACTATCAGAAGACTACCTTATCTCAAATCTGGCTTTTTAAAAAAAGAAAAAAACACAAATACAATAATTATATACTTATAATTGTTACTTATTTATTCATACATTATTTATTTGTATATTGTTTTTATTAAGTTGTTAATTTATCCGTATACTTATTTATTTAACTATATTCATGTTTTTATGCATTTATTTATTTATTTATTGATTTATTTATGTATTTATTTATTTAGTTATCTATTTATTTATTTATTTAGTAATAAAGTTAATTAGTTGAAGTTATTTATTAATTAATATATTTTTGTTTAAATATCTAAATATGTATGCTTTGTTCGTTGTTTATTTCAACATATTTATTTACTTTTGCTTTTCTTTATCTATAATTATTTAATTTTATTTTATGTACTTATTTATTATACTTTTTATTTATTTAATTGTTTAAATTTTAAGCATTTGTAATGTATCTTCATTTTTTTATACCCTGCAAAGCTTGTTTGAGATAAGCGCTTCTCTGTGCTTCGCACCCTCCTATTCTCTCCAATCTTGGATAACCATGTTTCTCACAATTTGAAGAAGGTTTTTCTTGTAGCTTTAACTTCGATTTTTCATTATATTAAACTGTGATAATTTATATAAAATTGGTATTTTTTTCAGAAGTAAAGTAGGGTTATAGTAAATCTCTGTAAATTGTGCAATAAAGATCTAGAAAAAATGTAAATAATTTCTGCTACAATAAAAACAAACAAACAAAAATATGCCAAAATGTCGCTAATAAATATGGCTAAATAACGCTTTAGAAAAGTGACAAATAGCCTTATGGCTATATGACAATTTCAGAATGTCTCATATGATACATGGCCATATGACACGGCACCATAATTATCCTTTTCTTTAACCTCTAATGAGTAGCAAGTCAGAAGTAATGTATGTTTGTATATATGATTCAAATTATTGGAGCCAACCTATTCGTTTGTGATACAATAATAATATGTATTAATATAGCAAAACTCTTTGCAAATCAAAGCAGAGAAAAAACTGAATAGGAGGAATGAAATCACTTCGATTCTCTAGACAACGGATTTTCTAGACCTTAAAAACTCTTTAAAAAGCATCAATTTTTTTCCACTGTTTTCAATCAAAACATATTGAGAAATGGGACATAAATCCAGAATTATTTTTTTGTGGAATTCTGTCCCAACAAAGTGGGACTTCAGTCCAAAATCGATTAACGGACTAATGTCCCACCTAAGTGGGACATAATTCCAATTTGGACTTATGACTCGTAGAGTAATGTCCCTGCCCCCCTTTGTGTATGGTTTTTCAAAGAAAATCTTTGTAGGTTTGATTATTCGTTGTTTATAATATAAGAATAAAAAACGACGCGTTGGGGGATTTTAAAAAGCGGGATTATAACAGATTGAGATTTTGACAAAGCGAGATTTCAAAACTAGGGATTTTAAAAAAAGCGGTATTTTAGAAGATTCTAAAACTTTTTTTCGGGATTCCTGAGAAATAGTATTATAAAAAGCGGGATTCCGATACGCTCCCTTTGCACTTATATCTCTCAATCAATCTTGCATTTGTCTTGGTTGTTTTTATGTTTTTAGTTTTCTCCAGAAAATCGCAAACTTCCATGAAATTCTCAAATAGAAATCAACTTTATATTTGCCAAATATCAAATTACGTGTACTGATAAAATTGAAAATGTGTTTGTGTTTATTATCTCCTTACTCTCTAATGTATTAACCACTTAATCAAACAAAAAAAGCATATTTGAAAAAAAATACGTTTACATAATCGATACCATGTATAGTAAAATCAAAAATGTTTCGCCCACAAACAATTCTGTTACTGAAAGGGGCACTAACAAACATAACATACATACGTTTTTCATGGTGCGTATTTTCGTATATCTACGTTTTACCGGTTAAAAGTCTGCTTACAAATTGTGCCAAGAGAAATGTCATCGACTGAAGTCGATTGAAATAATCAATCTCAACTCTTGCCTTAACCTGGCAAAAAATTACGCATATTTCGGTTCCTACACATAAAAAATAGAAAACAACAACCACTCTGGCATTGACTGACAATTTATTTATTGAATATCGATTTCCAGTAAATTTATCTAAATGAGCAAATGCATGTTGTTTCTAGGTACACATTCATGATTTTTTTTCTTCAATGTCAGTAGGCTGATAGATAAAGAAATTAAAAAAAAAATTGAATAAGGAGCCAACAGTGCTTGTCATTTTAATGTGTGTGAGACTCTGCTACACTTTTCTCTGAAGTCAAATTATTAAATTTAAGAGATTTTCTTGGACATTACATTGTGTAAAACCAGCTGTAAAACATTTTTTCTCAGCTCTTAAGAGTCAACTTCTAAAGCAAACTTATCTCAGTTTGTTTGTAGTCAAAGGCGCTGTTTTAATTTCATTTGATTTGGCAACCAATTAACAGTGTCAAGCACAAAAATCAATACAATAGTCATTATTTTGCTGAAAACGCCAACGTATTTTCAGAAGAAATGACTGTTATGCTAAGGGAATAACAATGTGCAAATGCGAAACTAGACGAGGTGTTGAGAAAAAGAGTTAAATCAACCGCCAAAGGATTGTTTGAAAATATCTACTAAAAAGTTTGTCTATATGTACTTTTTTTCAACATACAGCCAAAATTAAAAGTTCAATATAATTACATTGCTTTCAAATGAAAAATTACATTCGATCTCTTTTTGTACCTAACTGCCAATCAAACCAAGTTCCTTATATTAATTTTGTTCTATTTTTGTATTTCTTTCAGAAAATCCAATCAATCGACGACGAAGTCAATAAAACTTTTAAAAACAATCAAGCTAGAGTACATAGCAAATAAAATGTCCTCCACAACACCGCCACAGTCACAAGAGGACAATAGCTCCTCACCAACAACAGTCAATCAAACAAACAATAACGCCAATAACAACAACAACAATAGCACCACAACCACCCACACCGGCTCGAACAGTGGCACAAACAGCGTCGACAAACTCTCACCCGATCAGGACATCTTTATCAATCCCGTCGACGGTCTTCCCTCCCAACATCCAACTTTGCCCGAACTCGATGCCACAAACGACCATAACGAAGTCGATTTGGATTCATTCGATGATCTGCCCACCTCGATTATTGTCACCAACATACATTCAGAGGTCTTTGCCAGCGACGAAATGAAGGCACAAATGGAGGATCTCTTTCGGACTTTCTCCGAAACGGCTACGTTCCAATGGTTGCGTAGCTTCCGAAGACTGCGTGTTAACTATGACAATGCTATCGATGCGGCTAATGCTCGCATCAAGTTGCATCAATTCGAATTCAATAAAAAGACGATAATAAGCTGCTATTTCGCGCAGCCAGTGACGCCTGTGTCGCACAAGAATCTCCAGCCACCTGCACCGGTGAAACAGTTTCTCATCTCACCACCGGCGAGCCCTCCAGCTGGATGGGAGCCGCGAGAGGAAAACGAACCGCTAGTTAATCACGATTTGTTGGCAGCATTGGCCAGCCTCACGCCTGGCGAGAGCCACGAGCTGCACCCTCAGACCGAAGACCAACCGGCGATTATAGTGCACACGGCTAAATTGCAGGACAGCAGTGGCAGTGGTGTTGTTGCTGGTGAGGCCAAGCAGCCAATTGCTCACACCAAATGCCCCGAGCGGGCGTAAAACAATTGCACACACAAAAATTGTTTCCATCTCCATCTTTCGAACCTGCTTTCCTTTTAGCAGGAATACTACACATATTAACAAATCATACATACCTACAACAAATAGACATACATGTATGCATATGCAAGAAAAATAACCTTAAAATCGGATAACTCAAAACTGATTTTTGAAATTTAATGGAAATATGAAGAAACAAAAAATGTTATACATTGTTTGTCCTTAAAAAGAAAATGTAACTCTAGGTATTTTAAATGAATTTTTATTAAATGGAATGATAACTAAAAAAAATATATATAATTGTTATTGCAATGTAAATAATGTTGAATTGATAAACGAATATATAAATTAAAAAAATACTATAAACAAATATCAAACACTAAAAATTAAAATTCAGAAAATACAAAACAACCTAGAGAAGTTTAACTTAAATGAAGATGAAGTGTAGAATTTAAATAAAACAAACAAAATATTTAATTATGGAAAAAAAATTAATTATATATTACAAAATTGTTTTTTGTAAATATATTTATTTTTTTATACACACATAACATACAAAAATACGTATAAAATATTTTTCAAACTATTATTTTATTAACAATTAAATCAAAATATATTTGCTTATATAAAAAAATCTAATTTTAAAAATTGTATTAAATTTAGTAAAGAGAATACTTACATAAGTTTGAAAAACACTCGGCTGTTGAATATTGAATAAAATATGTTCCAAATAAGAAATAAATCATTTTCTTATATTTTTAATTTTATCTAGTTTTATAATAGGGTTCAATTGATTTTTGTTTACATAGAAAATAGCATATCTCAAAGTTTGTCACTCTGTCACTGTGTCTGGAAACAATGTTTTGAATCAGTTGACTCCCATCTTCGACTTTTGCAGTATGTTTGCTTTCTCCAGACAAATTAGACAGTAAAATGTCAAAAGTCCCCAAAAATCCCATGTGTGCATTAAAAGTTATTCAAGGTTAAATGTCGAAAATGTTGGTTTTTCATATTTATCTTTGAAGCGGGGGAAGCTATCAAAAAGAAGTGTATGAAAGACTTGTACGCCTTAAAATTCCCTAAAAAAACATGATACTTTTTTTTCTACGAGCAAGCGTTTAGAAAATATTGTGATTTTAAATAATGGCTTTTTGCGTATTACTATTAAACGGTGAGTCCGATTGAAAAAATTTCTATGAAAAACTTGTAGATTATTTGCTTTTCTATATAAAAACATTTTTTTTTTTAAAGCTGTCGAAAAAAAACATACAGCCCTATTATGAGTATCAATTTGATAGTCGATAGTTTCTATCAAATAAACTGCTCAAAACAAAATAGGACCCGCTAAGTTTTTTGGGTTTCTTTTGAAAAAAATTAATGTTCACGCTCTCGATCAGATGCTTCACATTTTCTTCTGGTATGCGCTCCCAACAGGTTTTTAATGCGTTTATAAGCTCCTGCTTAGTGTTGACGCTGCTGTAGTTTTCTTTTAGGCTTCTCTTAAGCTGGTCCCATAAATGCTCGATGGGATTTAGATCTGGGCTCTTTGCTGGCCATGGCAAAAGGGAAATACTGGCGTCAGAAAGAGCTGCTTGTGTGATACGGGCCGTGTGTGGGCGAGCGTTGTCTTGCATCAGAACAAATCCATCGCCAACTCTTTATGCAAATGGGATCACAACAGGCCGTATCACTTTTTCAATATAACTGGCGGCGGTGACGGTGACCTCATCCAGAATAATCAGCTCTGTTCTGCCGACTAGACTTATTCCAGCCCATACCATAACACTGGGCCCCCAAAACCGGTCACTTCCGTGAATACACGGTTCGGAAAAACGTTCACCTGGCCTTCTCCACACGCGTACTCGTTTATCATCACTCAAAAACTTTATCTTGCATTCATCTGTGAAGAGTACGGATCTCCAGTTGTCCATGGCCCAGTTGGAATGCTCGCGGGCATACTGCGCTGCCCTATGTGCGGGTGTAAGTTTCGGCCGAATAGTACGCACTCTGGAACGTTGACCATCTTCGTGAAGTCGATTACGAATGGTTTGATCACTGACTTGAGTACCAGTTGACTGCCGCAGTTGAGTTTGTAAGGCCCGGGCGGTTACAGTACGCTCCCGACGTGCAGTTATTCGAATGTACCGGTCTTCATGCTGAGTTGTGGCTCGAATTCTTCCTGATCCAGGTCTCCTTGCCACACTCCCGGTTTCCCGGAAGCGTTCCCACAGGTTTCGGATAGCACGCCGCGACACACCGATACGGTTTGCAACAGTCCTTTGAGACATTCCTTGCTCCAGCATATGTATCGCTCTAATTGAGTTCTCAGTATCCAAATGCCGTCTAGAACCGGGCATGGTAATCACGTTTAATCATGAAAAAATAAGGAACAGTAATCAACCAAAATAACACTAAGCAACAACGCTAAGATCGGACTGAGAAAACAAATGCAATAATTTTTGCATTAATTTTTTTTAGAGTGATGGGCTTTTTTTTGGATATTAACTTAGAGGTAACGGTAAAATTGTTGTTGAAATCGTTGATATGAAGTCAAACAGATGCAAGCTCTACAATAAAATGCTTCGCTTTTATAATGTTCACCAATTAAGTATTTTTGATGCAAAATAAAAGATGAATCTCGGGTGGGCCCTATTTTGTTTTGAGTAGTTTAGTTGATAGTTTCGTATTATGAGTATCAACTTTTATTTTTGGCCGATTGTAAATATTTATCAAAACTTCCTTGGAGACGAGTTGTTTATTTTAATGTTTGACTTTTCAAATTTTAAATAAAAATTTTTCCAAAAAGGACTTGCAAACTTTTTTTCTTAAATAAAACGGAAACCATTTCAGCTATTTCAAAAATTGTATTGCAGACTTGAAGTACAATAAAAACACTTATGAGTGGAACTCGAAATCCTTATTCTTTTTGACTTTTTCGCATTTAAAAATAACAAATCAATTTGTTTGTTTGCGTTTCAATCAGGAATTTTTAGTTGATAGAAAAGTTGATGTGTATCAAATTTTTTGATATTCGTAATACCGTGTCTATCAAAAAAGTCATTCACAATAGCTATTAAATCTAATAAAATTCAAAAGTCGATAAAAAATGCTGACAGTTGATGGTCATAATACGAATTCATTAAATTTGTTGATATATATCAACTATCAAGTCGATAGTTGCTAGTCATAATAGGGCTGATAATTTGGTCAAAACTCAAAATTTCGAATTTTTATAATTAGCTCCTAAGTCCTGTACAAAATTCGCATAGAGCTGAAAATTGGTACAGAGCATAAGGACATCTCTCTATATAAGATGTCAAAATTCCCCAAAAATCCCATTTGTGCAAAAAAAAAAAATATTCAAGGTTAAATGTCGAATATGTTGTTTTTTCATATTTAACTCTGTAGATTTTGTTAATCCCTGCAAAAACGAAAGTAACGGTTTTCAAACTTTGATTCCTATCGAAAAGTTGTCTCTTGCTCACACTCTTTTCCACACCACCCATGAGGTAGAGTCCTTGGCGCATTTTTTTTTTAACGTGGTTTCCCCTATAGGTATAATCCACAATCCATCATTTCTTAATCAATAATCAGATAGTCGTCTTCGGTGTCCTCCTCTTCATATTCCTCTACTTCATCTTCTTCGTTTTCTTCGTCTTCTTCTGTAGTCTGTTCCAAAAAACAAGATGCATCAAAAGTCTTTTCGTTGGTATCGAAAGTATCGTCATCAATTACTTCAACATTGGAGCACGACTGACCTTGACAATTTCTACATATCGAGGAACAGAACAATCCAACTTTTTTACAACCACAGTTATATTTGCAACTCTTTTTGCAATTACAAAAAATCGTGTTAAATAGTTTTTCTGGAGCAGGTGGGATTAATGTTTGAATTGGTTCTAGGACGTTATCTTTACGTACCCATCCCCAGTCTTCAGGGTCCAGTTCATTACCTAACCATATTTGAACTTGGTAATACACTCGGTATAAGTGTTGGCAGGCAGCAGCAGATGTAGGTGGCAGACAAGACAGTTGAACACTTATTTTTTCGGGTGTGTTTTACAAACATCGAATGTCTGTACTTGTCTATAGAATCAAATTTCTTAGGAGCATCATACATTGCAAGAAGGAACTTTATTCCATTAGTTAAAATGGTTTCTCAAGAAGAGTCTGCCCTTGTAAATGCACTTGCACAGCTAACCAAATCACGTTTTTCAAATAATTTAAGCACTTTAATTTTACCTCTTTTGAAAAATGCCGACGTTGTATCGCAACCAGTTATAGCGTGTAAAAATAAGATGTTGGTTTGACATTTTGGATATGCTATTAAACTGTTTGTTGAATACATTTTTTTTTTTCAACACGAGCTTTTCCAGGTTTTAAAAAGTAAATCTTATTGTGAATAGGACTCCTCGCAGTCATTATTATCAACAGGTCGATATCTTCACCAACAATCACAGTTGAATCAAAATTGTAAGAATTTTCGATAGCTGTTTCAACAATAAGCACGTCAGTATCATTTTCAGCTTGTTTTTCAAAAATACCTGCAGATTTAATTTCTCACAGAGCATTAAAATAAAACGAGCCTTATTATGAGAATTAGCAAGAAATTGTTGTTGATTTATTGGGGCAGTCATTAACCCATCAAAAAGAATATCGGAAGAAGGAGATGATTTGGCAGTACGACGACGTTGTTCAGAAGATTTTATATTCTTTTTTTTATCATTATATCCGCCAAATACCACGATTATATTGTTACAAAAATGATTTTTTAAATAACGAACGTATTTATCAAAAATATCATTGAACACTTCTTCCTTATCCCACAAAACGCGATGCAAGAAGTATCCACCATCACTAACATATGCAACATTTGTTTCATCAATTTCAAGATTTACGCATTGAAAACAATCATAAATGGACGATTTTTTGGTTTTGCGCATTCCTGCTGAATCGAACAGTGACAATGGATATGGTGATAATTCGTATTCAAAGAATTTTTCAAGCTCATCGTCAAAGGCTTTGGTAACACTCATCCTTTGAAATAATAGTACCGGATCTATCGGTACTTTCTCTTGATGAACTTTGAGAGAACTATTCACAGTCAAAAGAGGAAGTACTTTATCGGTACGTTTAAGTTTTATGTTATAACTAATATTTTACGAGCTAAATACAAAAAATCGCAATTTTTGAGTTTCGACAAAATTTAATTTTCTTGCAGGTTTAACAAAAAAAAAATGTTTTTATATGGAAAAGCACATAATCTACAAGTTTTTCATACAAAATTTTTTCAATTGGACTCACCGTTTAAGAGTAATACGTAAAAAAACAATATTTTCGACATTTGACACATTTTAAAATCGCAATATTTTCTAAACGCTTGCTCGTAGAAAAAAAAGTGTCCTAATATTTTTTTTAGAGAATTACAAGGCGTACAAGTCTTTCATATACTTTTTTTTGATAGCTTCCCCCGTTTTAAAGATATATATGAAAAACCAACATTTTCGACATTAGACCTTGAATAATTTTTTATGCACACATGGGATTTTTGGGGACTTTTAACATTTTACTTTAATCGATGTTCTAATGCTATGTACCAATTCTCAGCTCTATGCGAATTTTGTTTACATTGTTTTGTTTATATTTTATTTATTTTTATTTTTTAAGAGTAGCCATGGAAAAGTCGAAAATTCGTATAACACATCACGTTGAATATAAGAATAATAAATATAAAAGATGTGTTTTCAACTATTTAATCAAACTCAATACACAATCTATAAATTGACTTTTTAACGAAAGATTAACAGAAATTATTCTAAACAGATTCCTAAAAGTTAAAAAAAAACTGTCAGTGTATGAATGTAATGTAAATAATCTTATTTTATTTTTATAGGGTGTCCCAGTAAGAGTGCACTTTTTAAAATTGGAATATCTTTTTTTTTCATGCAAGTGGTAACTCTGAAATTTGACAGCTATTACCTCTGTTTATTCCGATTATTGAAAATGGAGCGCTTTTTGAAAGAACAACGCGTTATTATTATTGTGAATACTCATTACAAAAATGGGAAAAATTACACTGAAACATCTCGCAAACTTTGCCAAATTTTCAGATGAGAAAATTAATAATTAACCTAATGAGTCAACCATGCGAAGAGTGGTCAAAAATTTTGAAGAAACTGGGTCGAATATGGATAGTAAGAATCCTTTGCGTCAACGTACCGGTCGGTTTCTGGAAACATTACTGCTTTACTGTCGCCGAAAACCCGAAAACATCAATTCGACATCATTCTCAACAACTTCAACGGACTTCTTGTGGCCTCAACTGGCCGAATCTGGACAACATGTGGTTTCAGCAGGACGGCGCAATCTGCCACACCGCACATGAAACAATGGACTTATTGCAGCAACGATTTGCAGAACACATTATTTCACGAAACTCTTATGTCAACTGGCCACAAAGATCGTGCAATTTAATGCCGTTCGATTTTGTTCTTTGGGGTCTTGTGAAATCACAGGTTTATGCAAATAAACCCGAAATAATTACTGAGCTCAGATCGGAAATCCAAAGTGTCATCGGTGAGATACAGTCACATCTCTGTGCGTAAGTCATGCAAAATTTCATGAAAACAGTAATGGTCTGTCATCAGAGCCCGGGCGTCATTTTCCGGATATTTAATTCCATACTTTATCGGAACATGTCTTCATTAAAAAACAATAAAAATAACACAACTCCGTCATGAAATACTTGGTTTTATTTTAAAATGAAAAAGTGCACTCTTACTGAGACACCCTATATTTTATAAGTATTCATGTATGACTTGTATCAACTGTACTTCGTATTTCAAAAATATACTTCAAATGCATATTTAACTCAAAATACAAAAAATACGGCTGAAGTCGATGTAACCCACAACATACCTAAAACACAAAGAAAGCAATTTTATCTAACAAAAAAATATAAATTATAAAACCAATAGTTGAATGTAAAAATTCAATTTATTGAAATATATACACAAAATTTTGATCTAAATGTATATTTTATATGTCATCTTTGAGTCTGTTTCGAAGCAGATATTTTTTCAAACCGTACTACTCCGGTGTTCGTGTAAAACAAGGGCTAACTTACTATTAAAATTAAACTGACCTGCAACTACTATAGGACTATAGTAGTACATGGTACACAATATGAGTGTAAAGTATTGCTATCATGATAAGTAAAATCTGTAATTAAATTAATTATAAATAAAAGAAAACACATATGTATTTGTGACGATAATAACAAAAAAACAAACAAAGAAATATAATTATTGTTAAAAATTAAAATTTCTGAATATTCATTTACAATCTTCTGTATCAGAATATACAGGGTGATTTACGAATATTGTGCCAAAAAGCTAGTGCGTGTAGGTTGGGACGAGACAAGAAAAAAATCGTATGGAAGGTTGGGGGGATGTCTATTCAATTTTCTTAAAAATTGACTTATTTAAAACTAAAAATAGAGTGGCGCGACAGCTCTTGAAGAGGCCTAAGCGGCTTACTCTCATCAACAAATCTCTGAGTGCGTGTGAAGAATTGAGGGGACCTACAATGTAACGCCGATTCCGAACGGCAAAGTTGAGAAGCACTTTTTTCATGACAGGTTGATAGTCTTGGAAGTTTTGTCAGTTCTTCGCAGGAGGCAGTGCCCGTCAAGGATAAACACACAGAAAAAAAATCGTGTAAAATCAAAAAAAAAAAAAAATTATAATGATTCAACATTTTTTGCTATGATTTTGCTCTAATTGCGTTTCGTGTTGATTTAAAATGATTTTCTTGTAAAACAAGCGTAAATTCTTTTCGTTTTGAAATAACGTGATATCAGCTTAATTTGAAAAGATTATCGTATTGATGTAACTTGTTGATTCCTGTTGAATCAAAATGACTACCCTTTTAAAATAATACACATATCCTCTTGAATCACATAGATTTTAAAATTGAAATAACACGATGATCCCTGTTAAACCAAAATGATTTTCACCTTAAAACAAAATCAGAATTCGAATTGAATCAACATGGCTCTCATGTCAAAATAACATGATAGTTCCTTTTAAAATAATACACATATCCTCTTGAATATTAATAATATTTATTATATCGATTGGCTCTCCGGAAGCGTCCGGAATCATTCCGAAGCCTTCTGAAAGCGTTTTATTCGCACGAAACTGACAGACAGAACGCTTCTTAGAAGAGAAATTCTCTTCTTGATTTCAAATCAGAATCCACTCAAGAAGCACTAATACATGAATAATAAAAAGTCAAAAATAATACTCAATCAGTTTTGTTTAATGAGGATTTTTGAAAGAAAAGTCAGATATTTGACTTTTGAAATTTCACACAAACACAAAAAAGCAGAACTCAGTGGAAGCGATTTGACCTGTTCCATTCGATTTCAGAATGAGTGAATTCTTGAGTGAAACCAATCGAAAACGACATTAGTATTCTTCCAGAAGATGTTCAAGTTTCTAAAATAAAATAGAACAAACAAAAATTAGAATACACTCAAAACGTTTGAAATATAGTTTTTACTTTGGATAATTGAGAATTTGAATAGGTACTCGTTGATGGCGTTGTTGGGAGACAACCACTGGAATGGGTTTTTAACCACGAAACGACTTTATTCGCAATAGCATCGGACAAAGCTTAATCGGCAATACCAGACTGCAAAGAAAGAAATATTATAGTTCTTATTAAATAACACTTTTTTAAATTCAAGAAGGATTCATTATTACCTCAGTTTTCCTCCAGCTAAACAATTTCTCTCTGAAACATGCTCGCAGGCCAATAGGTGGTATTGCCAAATGTGGTGGTGGTATTGGCAAATTAAGGATAATTTTTCCCTGGGTCGTCTTTTTCGTATGTTAATGCCTCACTTAAAATAGTGTACCGCTCTTCACCGAACACAAGACAAAATCACTATTTTGCACATCCATTGCAAACACTTTTTCACTTTTCTTGACAAGAACTCCTCAGACCGAAAGCAAAATAAAACTAAAATGCGAATACCACATGTCTATGCAAATGGTGATCAAAAAGAAAACGGATCTTTTTGTCTGGTTTGGCAAATCTTAATATATTTCAACACGATTTGATGCAATATGAACACTACTCCCTCTTACTTCAACACGATTTCTTTTTTTTTAACGATTAAATGTAGATTGGCTACTAACCAGTTTTTGAGCTGAGACGTGCAATCAAAAAAACTCAAAGTAAAACTAAAATGCTAATGCAACCAGACAAGGGGTAGCTGAAAAGATAACGGATCCTTTTTGTTGGTTGGCAAATCTCAGCGTTTTTCAACTCAATATGAAGTAATATGAACACGACTCCCTTTTATTTCAACACGATTTACTATTTTTTAATCCGATTCAAGTTTATTTTAAACGAAATACGTTAAAAACAACACTTTGTTAATAGTAATGACAGTTCAAAAAGCATTCATGTTAAAATAATCACTAAAAATATCAATTTAAAACAAACCATTTCAAATCTAAATGAAAAAAAAATTGATTTAAAAATTGTCTACCATTGTAAAAACAATAATTTGTCGTGTTGATTTTACATTGGATTATTTTTCTGTGTGAAATAAAAACTTTTTTGAGCACAAGTAGGATTAGAAACCACAACGTTCTGCTTAGTAGCCAACGCACATAACGACTAAAGGCTGTTTCACAACAGAGCGTTCAGTCGTTCGTGTGTTTCAAGCTTTACGTAAGCGTCTGGCAGTTTTGACAGTAAGACGCATGTGCTTTCAACTTCAGCTCACAATACCGCGTTCATTCTTGCAAGTGACATCAGATTATTTTATCAGCATTTGTATTACACTTTCGTTTTCTTATTTATATAAAAGTTTCCTTCATTTATTATTTTATTAGTGTTTTTGTTATCGTTTATTATTTGTCAAAAAAACAATTATTTGTATTCTCAGAAGCGAACAAATTTGTGATGAAGCTCAAGACGCGAATGAAAAATAGAACACAATTCTATTTTGGATTGCGTTCAAGCGTACGTTACGTGCCGCGAGAGCGCTCAACGCTCTATTTTGTGTGGAAGCATCTACTCGCATGTATTCTATATGAAATGTCAACGCGAAACAAGTGCGACCGCTCTGTTGTGAAACAGCCTTAAGCCACGGACACTACTAAAAACTAACGGCTGCAAAATTCAATGCTGTCATTAATTTTTAGTCAAAACCTGAAAACCGGATGCAAAAAGTCTACTTCGTTTTCAAGAAATTAAAAACAGCCAAAACTACTTTTTTTCTAAGAAAAACCTTTTTTTATTTTTATGTGGCTATACTTTTAACTTCCTCGATCTGTATAACATAAACCTTTTTTTTATTGTTTTTAACAAAATCGGAGTTTTATTAGCACACAATTAAACAAAGCAGTGCTGGATTACCCTGGAGCCTGATTATGGGGTTCGTGGCGGATCGTTTTCAATTCGACCTTTCAAATTCGACACGCGTCCAGAGATGATATAAGGTAAGGAGATGGGAAACAAAGCTGCCAAAATGACAGATGCCTACAAGCGTTTTTACCAATACTATCACAGTTTGGACCATAGTTTATGTGAAAGTATGCGTGTTTTTACCAATACTATCACAGTTTGGACCATAGTTTTTGTGAAAGCATGCGTGTTTTCGCACAGTAAATATGGTCCTACCATATTGTTTTTGTTTGTATATTATTCATGTACAAGGAAAGAAAATAAAATGAAAGAAAATGAAAATTGCGGGATCTAGGGAGTGAAACGTAAGTCAGTTTCCCATCTTGTTACTATACTCTGTACGATAAAAATTGGCAGTACAGGCCTTATGGGAGAGCTTTTTAAAAATCAGTGGCGCACTGTTCTCTACACCATACCCAATTGAAAGGAACTCCTTTAAAAAGTTTTGTAAAACACCCATGAATTTTTGATTTCATCCGACGTAGAACCCACAGCGACCTTCCTGGCACACACTTGAGCATGCACTGATCGTTCTCTGCTGCTTTTCAACCCTCATTAAATCACACGTATTCAGAGTTGCCTTTTTCTATTTCGTAACTAACTTCGTATTTGTTTCTTACTTTTTCAATGGATTTCTGTTGAGGAGCTTTTGCTTTGAGAGCTTTCTTAACGATGAGTGTTATCGAGTTGTGTTTGACTTTTGCATTTCTTTTAAAGTTTTGCAAATCAGTTAAAATGCAGTTATAAAAATCAAAGCCATTTTATTTAAGGAAGAATATTATTTGCGTAGATTCTCGTACCGGGCGGTAGCTTTGTTGATTTTGCGAATTATTTTTGTGCATTATTGTGATAATATTATTGGGCTGTTGTTCTATTGTTGTGTGGTTTGTTTTTCTTGTTGTGCTGTTTGTATATTATCTTTGTGATTTTGTTGTGTTGTTTGTGTTTTATTGCTGTTGCTTTTGCTTTTGTTGTGTTGTGCAAATTTAAAATGGCTTCAACATCAAAATGCTCAAAGGACTTGAGTGCTGAAAAAAAAGAGATAGTTGAGGTGACAACAGCAATTTGTAAGAACCTGCAAAGTAAAACCCTTCAAAAACGCGCCTTTTATCTTACCACTTGGTGGTGTGGAAAAAGATAAATTTTATTTCATTTTCATATAAGTATAATAACAAACGAAATGAAAATCAATGTAAAAAAGAAGAATGGCAACCCTGCAGTTATTTCATTTAGCTTTTTCGAATTCAAAATGCGCATTACGGCAACCCTGTAAGAGCTTTTTTGAGAAAAATAGTTATGGGTAGGAAAAGAGTGCGAACGAGATGCAGATATCCCTATCTTCCCTGTACTGCCAATTTTTATCGGACAGAGTATAATTTAATCTTTGCTCGCGTCGTATTTCCTTATTAACGAACTCGTGGCGAAGCGAGAAAATGTCTTCCAATATTCCAGTGATTTGACACTTAATATTCCAGTTAATAATGATAACAGTGTTACCGCATGTTAAAATTTAAATGAGTCCCCGCATCTGAAAAAATGAGTCCTTTTTAAAAATAAATGAAAATAAATTCCTCAAAGGAACGAAGTAAAAGAAGCTCGATAAATTTTATTTTTCAAACAAAGGTTCTTCCAATAGAAGATTCTGAACTTTGCCAGTTGATAGCGGCCTCTTTTGAAGCTACATCTGTTGGTTATCATTAATTTAGTCTGTTTTGCAAGAGTATTGTTTACATGTTATAATTTGCATGTGAAGAATATTGTTAATAGGTAAACATGCAGAAATGAAAATAAACTCTTTTTTCATGCACTAACTGTAGAATACTTAAAAAGATGAGTCAAATTTAATAATATGAGTCCCTGAGCCAGCTTATCAAAAATCACTCTATCAGAAAATGTCGAGTGGTGGTAACTCTGAATAAACACTCTTTCGTCTGTGAATCCGCCAATAAAAAGCTGTCGTATTTCAACTCGCCAGCAAACATTATGAGTTATGACATTTCAAATACGCCTTCGAATTCGTTAATTGGTCGAATTCAAAACGAAGAAGACGAAAGCGAACGCAATAATTGAAAAATGTCAAACTCGCTAGCAAAACGATTCGCCGCGAATCCCATAATCAGGCCCCTGGATTAATTTTTGTTTTGGGAACAGCACAGGTTAAAATCCTTCCGTTCATTATCCCGCCAACTTAGTTGCCCGCCAGAAAAATTGATTTTTTTTTTTGAAAGAAGAAGACAAAAAATTGTAAAAGTTCAAAATCCCGCCGGTCGAATCGGTGGGTTTTCCTAATACTTCTTCATTTGGGAGTAAATAGTATTGAGTAATTTAGGGGCGTTTTCTTGTATTTAGCTATTGGCTTACATACAATAGGCTCAACTTTCTAATTTGGAAAACTGAATTTTGACAAAAAAAAACACTTTTATTTGAAAGATAAATGTTTTTAATAAACAACAACAATAATATAAATAATTTGAGGCGAGGAATCACTTCTTTCTATTTTTAATTAATTTTTAAACTTTCTATTTTTCATATGAAACCAAGAGGAAAAGAACACGGTGGATGTATTTTGACAGTTTCAAACACAAACACATAGCAATGCGTATAATTTTCTTGTGTTAAGTGCTCGTATGGGTAGTGTATTATTGGTTCTTTTGGGAAATTTTTGATATTTTGCTAAGTTTTTAAAGCAAAATGTTATTTCTTGAGGGTATATTATAATTTTCACTGAGGATTTTTTATTTGTGTGAAGCCGCCGCATATACTCGCTGTTTGCTAGCGTAGCCAGAGTCGTGCACTGCACATCGAGGGTTAAAACTCCTTGAGCGGCGAAGCTGATAGTGCAAATTCAGTAAACAGAAATGTAGCAAATCCGCGCGGATTTTTCACTATAAGCTTGTATTGTCTTTTCTCAAAAAAAAAAAATAATCAAAATACAAAGTAAAAGTGGTTTTACAGTAGAAAAAACAAGAAAAAATGTAATACGATTTTCATGAAATCGAGTGACCTACTCAGTGGTGTCTCTTTTCAAAATTAGTACAATTGCAGCGGGATGCTGATGTCGCGGGATAATGAACGTCGGGATTTTGAAAGGCGGGATTTTGAATAATCGGGATATTAAAAGGCGGGATTTTAACACCAACCCTTTGTTTTCATTGATAACGTCTGAAAACTGACTTGAAAATTTTGTTGCCTGAGACAGCAGCCGTCACGTTACGTTTTTATTACTAAAAATCCCTAACAGTTAGAACCCTTGCGTGGCGGGCGGGTGGCCCCACGCAACAAAATTGTCAGGTCAGTTTTTCTTTTTAGACGTCAAGCCTAGCAGAGAATTCTGTTTCTCATACAAAAATTTTCTTTGGACAAATTTTATCCTCAATGTTTTTCCAAGCGGTATGCCGTATGCAGCCTACGCGCAGGAACCGCTGTGCTGCGCTGTAAGGAATAAAGCACTATTCACATGAGCACGAACAACGACCAACGAATGAACGAAAATTCGTCGATTTTGACATTTCTTTCACATGAGAGTTTTTAATTCGTCGCGAATGAACAACCAAAACACAAAGCAAGAATAATTTTTGAGGTTATACGCGCGCGAATATTTTGTTCGTTGGGAGTGTGGATGATATGTGGAACGCAAATAGAGTTTGGCAGTTTGTATCAACTAGAATTGTTTTCGCGACGAATAAATTTGTTTTCTCAAATTTACTAACATTTTAGAATAAAAAGTTAATTTTTGCATCATAAATGAAACATAAATTTTACTTTTATCGTTTTGTTGAGAATTTGCAAGGAAATACGGCTTCAAACGTTTGTAAAATCACTTTTCTTCATTCATTCGTCGTTCGTTGGTCGTGCTCATGTGAATAGTGCTTAAGTCTCTACTAACTTTTGTCTGGACAAACAATTTTCAAAGCATTATTCTGCCGTAAAAATTCTGACAAGAAAAAAATTAAACAAAACTAAGAGAGACTGTACTGATACTTTGAGGAGCTTGTAAAAATGCGCCTATATTCATTGCAAATGATAAACAATAAAAGTCTGCAATGGTAAACCAAAAATCAGTGGAGTTGTTAGCGCAGTGCGTAGTGCATTGGCTTCACAACTAGCAGGTCCTAGGTTCAAATCCCAAAAGTGAACTTTGAGTTCGTTCGTTTTTCGATTAATATGAAAAATAACTAGGCAGCACCACTAACAAAGGAGTCTGATGATCGGCTTGGCACCCGTGAAATAGCTATAACTCCAGCCAAACAAAGAAATTGACGGAAAAAGCCATTGGTGGAAGCACCTCTAAGTTGCTATCGTTGTTCAAACAACATAAATGGAATTGACGGACGCAGCCTAACTGCAGTGTTAAATAACACAAAAACAAACTAAAACTAAGAGAGACTGTATTTAATAGAATATTTGGAAGAGAAGGCGGACATAATCAAATTCAAAATCAAATCAGAAAGAAAAAAAAAAACAAATTCTATTTCATTCGCAGAAGAACGACCAAAGGCGACAAATAGAAGTTTTTCTTAATTTCTCCAACTTCAAAATTTTAGCATTGTCAATTGTTTCAGAGGGCTCAACCTTCATTGATGTTTTTCCGGTAAGGGTCTTGACGAAGATCTGCATTTTAGAGTGCCAATCTTAAATTGAGAAGTTCGATGGTTCAATGTCGAATTTTATAATCAAGAAAACACTATTGTCATAATGACAGCAAAAACGTTGCTTCAAATTTTAAATATGAATTTAAACATACACTCCGGTTCAACTGAATAAGAACACATTTTTTCAAAAGTTTGCTGTCCATTTTTTCTTCACTTTGAAAGTTAATGCATCATTTGATGATGGTAACCGTTAGCTTATGATGTTAAGAAAACAAATCAAAAAGAATAATTTAAAAAGGACCACTAGTTTTTCCCTGGCTCTCATGCAAAGCTTTCCAGATTGAAAAACTCAGTTTTTTTTGCGTCAACTGAATAAGCACAACTTTTAAAAATGCAAATAAAATCTACAGAAAGAAATGAACAAGATTTTCATTAAATATTTTTTGTATTGGTTATTTCTAGTATTGGGTACTACCACCTTTATTCTTGATTACTTCATAAATTCGGGCTGGCATGGAATCGTATAAACTCTTTAAGTAGTCCAGCGAAATTTCTCTCCATGGTAACTTAATGGCTGGAATAAGCAATTCTCTGTCCTCAAATTGACGGCTTGACTCATAATCTTTACGTACCAGCCATCCCCATTCATTTTCCATAAGGTTCAGGTCAGGTAAATAGGGCGATCATTGAAGCAATTTAACATTCTGGTCCTGTATAGCACTTTTGACAGTGCGCGACGTTTGGATGGGGTCGTTGTCATATTTTAAAATCCGTTTACAGGGTCCAAAAATATCCGAAAATGAAGGAAACTTTCTTTCCAATATTCTGTGGTAGGTAGGTAGGTAGGTAGGTAGGTAGGTAGAAATGGCTGTCCTGCTTCGCGCAGGACACAATTAGCGCTGAGTGCGCCGTTTTGATACCATACCTCGTGAGATTCTGAATGGATTTGAAAATGGGCTATGGATGGTGCACGTTCCGCACATGCAGTCCTATGTAAAATATAAAATGTAATTTTATTCTCCTACCCTACGGCCTATTATCTCATAGTACCATTTAGTGAGGGAGAAATAAGGGGGAGGGGGTTAAAGCCACTTTGTGCTATTTAGGTATGAGATCAAATCTTTGATCTTGAATTCTGAGAGTTCCTCAATACCGTTGAAGAATTCCTTACCCAAGTGGAGTGCTCTTTTCCTAGCCAGGGCCGGACAATGGCAAAGAAAGTGTGGGACTGTTTCTTTTTCATCCCGGTTCTCGCAGCTGTGGCAGAAAGGGTTATGTGGTATACCCAATTTTGCCGCATGCTCCCCTACAGGCCAATGCCCTGTGCAGGTAGCGACAATCCTTGCTATGTCATGCCTTGGTTTGGAAATTAAATTGATTGATTTTGGTTTGTTATAGGCGGGCCAGATTTTCCTGGATATAACGCAACTCGTTAATAGGTAATTGCAGTCGTTTTTAACGTTTAAAACTCAAGCTCAATAGTCCCAAAGTAGCTAACTGCTCACCATATCATAACTCCACCTTCTCGACTATGATGCCGCGCTAAAAATCGTTCTTCTTTTCTCAAATCGTGAAAGTAATAATTAAAACCATCAGGGACATCAAAATTAAAACTCTTCTCATCCAAAAAACCGCGTTGTGCCACTCACATCGAGTCTAGAAAATCTTAAACGAATATCTTTTCGTTGCTCGTTAAGTGGTGGTTTCTTTTGGAGTTACAATCGTTTTAAATGATCTGCGCGGTTTGGTACTCTGTGGACTGTTGAAACACCTGCAGTTACACCAACTTTTTGTTTTATTTTTACCGCGGAGGCACATGAACTGGAAGCACATCTCAAAATTGCTCGTCTATCAACTTCGAATGTTGCCGTTTTTTTACCACCTTTCATGTTTTTCTCATACAAACTTTTGTTTCTGAGGTACGAATAGACAAGACCAAGACTCCGATCAATATTGGTAGCTAAAGCACGCACGGTCAGTTTTTATTCTTTTAACGAATCAATTTAAGCTCTTCCGAAACTGTTAAAGCTTCTGATCTAACCATTTTTTTGTTAATTCTAATTAAACGGCTAAATGTCACTAAGAACACTTCAACTTTTGATTTGGTATACCAATTAACTTAAAACTCTAAGAACCAATGAAAATAATGAGAGTGAAAGATTGTGTGCTTATTCAGTTGACGCAAAAAAAACTGAGTTTTTCAATCTGGAAAGCTTTGCATGAGAGCCAGGGAAAAACTAGTGGTCCTTTTTAAATTATTCTTTTTGATTTCTTTTCTTAACATCATAAGCTATCGGTTACCATAATCAAATGATGCATTAACTTTCAAAGTGAAGAAAAAATGGACAGCAAACTTTTGAAAAAATGTGTTCTTATTCAGTTGAAGCGGAGTGTATGTAGGTTTCCTAACTTTAAAATTTAGGCCCATTTGCTGAAACTCGTCATAAATCTATTTTTAAGTATTCTGAACTTAGCTCTAAGTAAAACTTAGTTCTTAAGTTTCACTTAGTTTATTCTACGTTGCTAGGAAAAATAATATTTCGTCTCAGCTATGAATCGGTTTGACAAATAATTGAAATAAAATTTTATTTTATTGGCAAACTCCACAGGGTTGTTATTTAATAATCACAGGGGGAAAATATGTCAAGTCAAGTGATTTCTTTGATAACACAAGGCATTTTGTTTTGAGTGGATTTAAAAAAAGACCGCATTCATTCGACCATTTCATATATCGTCGTTGATGTTGCGGTTGTACTACTATGGTGAGATCGAAATCCAGATTGCTTGATTGACAGGAGACTGTGAGTTTTGAAGAAGCTTTTGATTTGTTATGCATTAATCTCTCAGCAACTTTGGACAAAAATGGGAGAATTGAAATTGGGCGATATTCTGTTCCACTACGATTCTTAGATATCGGTACCTATAATTTTTGAAGATTTCCATGAAGATGGAAATGTGCTCTTAGAAAACATCGAATTGATGGCAAAGGTCAAATAAGGCAAAATAAGTGGCAATGCTGCTTTAACAAATATTGGATTTAATTGATCAAATCCAGCTACGAAATTAAAAGAATCTCAGAGGTAGGATAGCAAAGGCTCAACTTGTACTATAGATGGATTTGCGGGTTGGGGAACAGATGATATAAAAAATTTATTCAATTCATTACAATCCACTTCTATTCTTGATGACCTTTGTTTGCCAATTCCAACTTCACGGAGGTTCTTAAAGAGCTTGCGACCATTCTGTGAAATGTTCAAATGATTAGAAAACCACCTTGTTTTTGCAGAATTAATAAGACCAACAAACTTGTTCCGAAGCAGTCGATATTGTTGACGATCTTCGGCTATCCTGAAGCGTTTCCATTTTAAGTTCGATCGATTCTATCTGCTCTAAAAAGTGTATATCCTTTCATGGAATATATTTTGTCAATTAAATCGCTTTTAAACCATGTTTCAACAAAAATGCAAATGACTTAGAAATTACATAAACGAAAATTCATCTATGCATACGCATAGACGTGTAAACGATCGAGTCTCCAAAATGTAGTAGAACGTTGCACACTTGTTTTTTCTTTCTTCGAAAACGCATGTCAGCTTTCGAACATCCGACGATGCTCGCCATTATCTGAAACTCTTTTCCGTGTTGCAAAATTCTTTTCCACCTCGACCATCAACCCGAACAGATCAAAAGCTCAAGTAAAAGTAAAGTTAAGATTTTACTATAGTTAAACCAAACTTAAAATTAATTTAATTTAAATAAATTTAGTTGAAGACAAATAAAACAAAAAACAAGTACCTAAGTGTAAAACGCAAAATTGACTATTAAATTGCACTAAACTTACATTAGTCGAGAATCTAACTTAACCTACATAAGTGATTCATATAAATCCAGTGATTCTAAGAAATCAAAAAACTTCTATAATCATATAAATTGCATAGCCCACGTAAGTTTATATACAAAATTACTAAGTTCTTATAAAAATCAGTTTTCCCTAATTAACCAGCGTCGCACTTCTGCGTGAAACACAAAATATAGTTTGGAACTATACAGTGTCACCACGTGCACGAGTGGGTTCCAATTTTTGATCTTAATCTTAACCCTACGAAACCATCATCGCATAAAACAGAATTAATGAAACTCATACCAGCCTCGCCGTCGTCGTCGACGAAGCAAAAAGCATAACCATGAAAAGCAGTGCATTTTCACAAGCAGCCCAATTGACCAACGATTAGTCATTCATCATCATTTGATCATTTATACAATTAAATACATGTTTAGTTCCTAAGACGAAGAGCAAAGAAAAAAAAAGTAGAGAAAACTTCAGGAGTCCCATTTCTTTCCAATCCTATTTAAGAAAAAGTATAAACTTAAAATTAAAAATCAAACACACATATTCAACCAAAAATAATTAACATCACATCAAGTAAACAGAAGCTTAAAAATCAATGCGGTCGACAACTCAGCAATGTGCGCACATCGTTGGACAGATCACCCAATTGTTGCCTAAGTAAGTACTAAGAATTATTTTTTTTCTTTATCAAAAATTTAATTACTTTTGGTTATATGTTTGTACTATAAGTATGCATTTAATACATTAAAAACAATTGTTTATTACAATTAAGAAGTCAGTTTAAACCTCAGAAATCTCACGATATTTTTCTCTTTTTTTTCATTTCAATCGCCTTATAAATTTAAGTAAATCTTGAAAAATTAAATCTAATTGTAATCAATTTCATTGGTACAATCACGAAATGAATTTCGATAAACAAAAATTGAATCTAACAGTATTGGGAACTTTGTACATAATGAATTAAAGAAGTAAGATTTTCTGGGTCATTGATTAGAACAATTTTTTGGTATAGTCACGTAACTCTCTTAATAAAAGAAAAGAAAAAAATGAAATGAACCAATTTTAATTCTTATGAGAAACCTCGTAATATATCAAGACATATAACATCACTGGCGAGAACATAGAGAACATACATACGTCGTAAGTGCATTCCCTTCGCACTGATAATTGATGTCAATCAGATGGTTGTAGGCATTTTACACATTTTACAGTTTACAGAGCATCGATCGTTTTTATTTTTATTGTTGTTGAGAGAATTTCGCATTCTCTTATGAAGCACTCTTACATTCCACATTCATTATATAATTCATAATTTAAGTTTTGCTAATATGTACTTAGTTCATTGAACCCTGTGTTGAGGTAGGTAAGTTAAATGTCTTACAACCTATGTATAGTTTTTGTGGAGTGAATTATGAGATTTTTAAGTGACAATTTAGTTTTGATTCGTTGGATTTAATTTGAAAAAAATGAACTCAGAGTAAGAATCCTGAAGGGGAAGGTGTAAGTATGGAGGAAGGGACAAACGTGTAGGAAACAAAACCAAGTTAGCTTAAGTGATCATGGGGTTGCATTTCGTATTCGGCCAATGCAGCGTGGAGGTGACTTACGTCACTATAGGATAAGGGATGCCGATAGCCTATTGGCTAGCACACATTCCATCTTGTGTGTGTGAGATTATTTAAGGACAAGCAGATGCGACAAAACTATTTTTTTTTTTTGGTATGAGAAGTTAGAACTAACTTTTGATTGGCACGAATTTTTTGATTATTGTATGGTTAGAGCAGCAAGATCCCCCCCATCCGACGAGCTTAGCTGTGCCTCGACAAGCGTGCCACCATGCTGCTTATTCATGGGAACCACCACAACCAGACCCATGCATTACAATAATTAATGGCGCCCAACGACTAGGCCTAAATTTTATTTATGCCTATTGCTATTATATAGTATACGTTTTAATAAACAAAGCCGATAAGTGATTGTTATTCGTTGATATAAATCCTATCAGAGCTGACTTTGTTTTGTTCATGTGTTGAGATGTCTTTTCCGTAGAAAGAGGAGTCATACATGGCTTCCGTACGACTCACTTGGTTTGGAAGAAGTATCCAATGCACATTTTGTGACTTGCAGTGAAATGAAGGACTAAAGCTTCAAATTCCGCAGTTACGTTAGATTTTTGTTTTGTCAGCATCAAGTCCTTTTACAATTACCTGTTTGAATCCTTCACGTTTCCATTCCTGAACTTACATATATTATATCTTCCCCTAACATGCTTATGAAAATTGTCATTACAAATATCATATACTACCTATTACATTAAAAGAACTTTTGATTTATATAAAAACAAACGAAAACAAATTACATTAAAATGACTGGCGGTACTGGTGCAATACCGAAAGAAAAACCCACGGGATCAATGACTACCCGATCACAAACTCATAATAAACAAAATTTTGGTTTCGATCAGGATGATTTAGGTAATGGTGCTAAAAGTAAAGTTGTTCATTCACCCGTCAAAACCACCACCCAACAGTCGGACCAAAATTCAGAATCAAGATGTTTCGATTCGCATGTAAACCCCATTGAATCGATTAGGGATTTTAATATCGAATCAGGTGTAGAAGCGAATGCAAAAGATTTAGCCGATCTTGCGGGTATAGAAAATTTATTACTTGATGACCCCAATGAAGGTGCTTGCGCACAAGAGGTAAATAAGAAACAAACTGAAAATTCTTTACAAAATTTAGTTCAACAATGCGTTAAGCAAAATTTACAAACCATTCATTCACAACTTATGATCTCAATGGAACAAATTATCAAGGAGAGTATAAAAGAGACCATAACTCCTTCAGAGAAAGTTCAAAACCCTATTAGTAATACCCAACGACCAAACAGTTACCCACGTAACAAAAGGAGTGTGAATTTCAATGAAATGACGCTTCCGGTCAATGATAATTCCATTCATGTTAACAAAAATCACTTTAACGAATTTCGTTTTGAACCTCAAAAGCATCAGCTTTATCCTCCTCCACAAATCCACCGAGCTTTCCACGGTAATGCGAACACTTCAAACACAGCAACCAATGAGCCATATATGAATACACATGTAAATAAAACATATTTACAAACCAGTAAGTTTTATGATGACTATGATCGCGGATTCAAGTTAGATAGGTGGGGTTTAAGTTTTGAGAGGACCGAAAAATCCATGTCTATCGAAGACTTCATTTTTCGGGTGGAAACACTCAGAGAGAATTACTCGATGCCATGGCCAGATGTCGTTAAAAATTTCCATTTGCTTTTAAAAGGAAATGCACAAAGCTGGTACTGGCAATATTTGCGTTCGAATCCTCGTTCTGGATGGAAAGAATTACGCTGTTCCATGCTTCGACAGTTCCGCAGACACGAATCAGATTTTGAAATAATTAAACAAATTATGGAACGTCGTCAGCTTTGGAATGAGTCCTTTGATGATTATTTTAATTCTGTACTGGATCTCAAAAATCGCTTACGAGAACAGATCAAAGAACATGATTTCCTCAACATGGTTAAAGGAAACATTAACAACAAGCTCATGCACTTTATTTACCCTATGTCTATTTACTCGTTAGAGCATTTAAGGGATGAGTGCAGGAAAACGGAAAGGATGCTTTCTATGAGAGAAATCTCTCGAGTGCGGCCTAACATTGTAGGTCCACACAAACATATCAATGAACTTACAGAAAATCTAGCTTCAGAGTTTTCTGAATATTCTGATTTTGCTGATCTTCAGCAAGGAACCATAAATGCCATCGATAGCCGAGCTGCTCCTTCACGGAATCGCAAATGTTTCAACTGCAGGAACGAAGGACATTCCTTTGTGAATTGCCCGTCATCTGTAAGGAAGTTGTTTTGCTACCGATGTGGTTTGGAGGGATATACGACTCCCAAGTGTCCAACTTGTAATCCAAGTTCGGAAAACCGCAAGACGAGCGAGAAGAAGACCGGGGAGTCTCGCTCCACTCAAACCAATTGAATCCCGGCAATGATTTCAGAAATGTAAGCACTGACACAAGTGACTTACATAACAATAACACCAAGACCATTCTAACTAAAAACACCGAAAAAGAAAAGACCCTTGCTAAAACCGTACCTAGTAAATCATACGAAGAAAGACTTAAAGTATATAAAGAACTTCGGTCAAGACTATTTTCATTGCAAGAACTTAAAATGGAATCCGAACATGAAAAAAATAAATCCCAGATGAGGAAAAGTAAACGAAAAATATACAAGAAACTTATAGAGACAACTAATTTAACATCCGAAATTGATCGCAGGCCATACGTCGCAGTTCAAATAGGCGGAGAAAACATCAGAGGCTTGCTTGATAGTGGTGCGTCGCTTTCGTGTTTAGGTAAAGGTTGTGAAGACTTCGTGAGTCGAAACAATATTCCCGTTTTGCAATTTAAATCTGACATCAAAACAGCTGATGGAAGTGAGCAAAAGATTGTGGGAAGGATTAACGTTTTGATCGAGTACAACAACATGACTCGACATTTTGATTTTTACCTTGTACCCTCCTTGACACAACCACTGTACCTTGGCATTGATTTTTGGGTTGAGTTTCAAGTTGCACCAAATCTCGTGTCGGAACTTTCGGTACCTGACCCTAACCAACACAACCTAACCGAAACACAGACAAAAGCATTACAAAAAGTTATAGACGAATTTCCATCTTTTGCAAAACAAGGTCTAGGTAGAACATCTGTAGATACTCATGTAATAGATACGGGTGATGCACAGCCTGTGAAACAACGGTTTTACCCTGTCTCACCAGTTATTCAGTCACTGATCAATGAAGAGGTTGATCGTATGTTAGATTTAGGGATTATTGAAGAGAGCCAATCTGCTTGGTCATCACCAGTTGTCCTCGTTAGAAAACCAGGCAAGAATCGATTGTGCATCGACTATCGTAAGGTTAATTCCCTCACGAAAAAGGATGCCAATCCAATACACCACATAGACTCGGTGCTAAGTCGCCTTGGGGACACCCACTTCATATCTAGTATTGATCTCAAAGATGCCTATTGGCAAATCCCGCTTGACAAGGAATCCAGAGAGAAGACTGCATTCACTGTACCGGGAAGGCCACTCATGCAATTTACAGTGATGCCCTTTGGAACTTGCAACGCCCCAGCCAGAATGTGTAGGGTAATGGATAAAGTTATTCCATCGGCCTTAAGGGAATACGTTTTCATTTACATTGACGATTTGCTTGTCATTTCCGAAAATTTTGAGGATCACTTAGTGAGATTGAGAACTGTTGCGCAGTGTTTGAAAAATGCCAATCTAACGATAAATGTTGAAAAGTCAAAGTTTTGCTTTCGAGAGCTTCGATTTCTTGGGTTTGTTGTTGGACATGGCCAAGTTATGCCGGACCCAGAAAAATTTCAAGGAATTAGTGACTTCCCGTTGCCGAAAAGCGTAAAACAGGTGCGCCGATTCCTTGGTATGTGTGGCTGGTATCGCAGGTTTATACAAAACTTCGCAAGTCTCGCTGCACCTATCACCGACTTATTGAAAAAAACTAACAAGAAATTCGAAATGACACCTGAAGCCAAAAATGCGTTTGACGTTTTGAAAGAAACGTTGTGCAAAGCTCCCTTGCTTAATAGTCCTGATTATTCTAAAATGTTTGTGGTACAATGCGATGCTTCCAACCAAGGCGTTGGAGCCGTGCTGTTCCAGTTAAATGAAAACGACGAGGAACAGCCAATCGCATTCTACTCACAAAAGCTCAATGCGTGTCAGGCAAATTACACAGTAACTGAAAAAGAATGTCTAGCTGCAGTTCTTGCGGTTAAAAGATTCAGACCTTATATTGAGGGTTCTCATTTTAAGATAATAACGGATCATTCAAGCATAAAGTGGCTTGTGCAACTTAAAGATTTAAGTGGTCGCCTGGCGAGATGGTCTTTGAAACTCCAAGCTTTCGATTTTGAGGTGGAGCATCGCAAAGGTTCTGCGAATGTGGTGCCAGATGCCTTGTCGCGTGCATTTATAGAAAGTTTGGATACCGATGGTGGTGATACAAACTTCAACTTAGATCTAAAATCAGATCATTTCAAAAACCCTGATTATTTGTCTTTGATCGAGAACATAAGAAACAAGCCCAGCCTCAGCTCAGACCTTAAAGTTATAGATAATGTGTTGTACAGGAAATTTTTTAACTCTGACATCGATGTCAACCACACTGACATTCAATGGCGTCTTTGGGTTCCAGCGAGCCTTGGTACAGAACTCATACGACAAGCGCACAACCCTCCTAATTGCAGCCATGGTGGAATCGCCAAAACACTTGAAAGGCTAAGGAATTTTTACTTTTGGCCAAAAATGTCAAAAGATGTCAAAGACTATATAGCCAAATGTGAAGTGTGTAAGGAAAACAAAAGACCAAACAAAATAATTAGACCTCCTATGACGACCAACTTTACCTTTGAAAGACATTTTCAGAAAATCTATATTGATTTCATGGGCCCGTATGTTCGTTCCAAAAGAGGAAATACTTACTTGTTCGTGCTGATTGACCATTTGTCAAAATTCGTACTGTTGAAGCCGATGACAAAAGCCAACTCTCTTTTAGTGACAAACTTTCTGGAACAAACCGTTTATAGTATATTTGGTGTTCCACAATATATACATTCCGATAACGGAAAACAGTTTGTGTCCGCCCAATTTAAGCAACACCTCGACAAATTCGGGATTAGGCATATAAGAACTGCTTTATATTCTCCTCAATCTAATGCGTCAGAGCGTGTTAACCAGTCCATATTGTCAGGCATACGTTCCTATATAAATCGAGATCATAAGGATTGGGATAAGCATATATCTGAGATCCAGCAATCGCTCTGCACGTCTGTTCACCAATCGATTTCAATGACGCCATATTTTGCGTTGTTCGGCACGCAAATGGTTACTCATGCGGAAATGTATCCGCTGTTGCAACAACTCAACCTTTTGAACGACGAAGAATTCATTTCAGTGCGTAAGGCAGATCGTGTTCAGCTCATTCGGGAGCATATGACAAATCATTTGAATCAAGCGTTCCAAAGGCATTCGAAAACTTATAACCTGAGATCCTCGAATAAAAAATTTGTAACTGGACAAGAAGTCTATCGCAAAAATTTTGTTCAAAGTGATGCTGCGAAAAACATTAATTCAAAACTATGCCCCAAATACGTTAAATGTAAAATAATTCGTGTCATAGGAAATGCACTTTACGAAGTCGCAGATACCAATGGGAAGACAGTGGGAATATTCCACTCAAAAGACTTGAAAGAATAATATCAATGAGCATGATACTCTATCTAGGGTGTGGGTCGAAGCCACACGTTCAAAACGACAACGAAACATCAAAATCATAATTTACCAAAACAAAAAGTACAAACAAAACATTAAGCCAAAATTATTTCCATTTCTTTTTCAACAAGATGTTTCAAAATAAATGGTTTTGTAATGAATTCTTGAATATTAATTCAACAAAAATGCAAATGACTTAGAAATTACATAAACGAAAATTCATCTATGCATACGCATAGACGTGTAAACGATCGAGTCTCCAAAATGTAGTAGAACGTTGCACACTTGTTTTTTCTTTCTTCGAAAACGCATGTCAGCTTTCGAACATCCGACGATGCTCGCCATTATCTGAAACTCTTTTCCGTGTTGCAAAATTCTTTTCCACCTCGACCATCAACCCGAACAGATCAAAAGCTCAAGTAAAAGTAAAGTTAAGATTTTACTATAGTTAAACCAAACTTAAAATTAATTTAATTTAAATAAATTTAGTTGAAGACAAATAAAACAAAAAACAAGTACCTAAGTGTAAAACGCAAAATTGACTATTAAATTGCACTAAACTTACATTAGTCGAGAATCTAACTTAACCTACATAAGTGATTCATATAAATCCAGTGATTCTAAGAAATCAAAAAACTTCTATAATCATATAAATTGCATAGCCCACGTAAGTTTATATACAAAATTACTAAGTTCTTATAAAAATCAGTTTTCCCTAATTAACCAGCGTCGCACTTCCGCGTGAAACACAAAATATAGTTTGGAACTATACAGTGTCACCACGTGCACGAGTGGGTTCCAATTTTTGATCTTAATCTTAACCCTACGAAACCATCATCGCATAAAACAGAATTAATGAAACTCATACCAGCCTCGCCGTCGTCGTCGACGAAGCAAAAAGCATAACCATGAAAAGCAGTGCATTTTCACAAGCAGCCCAATTGACCAACGATTAGTCATTCATCATCATTTGATCATTTATACAATTAAATACATGTTTAGTTCCTAAGACGAAGAGCAAAGAAAAAAAAAGTAGAGAAAACTTCAGGAGTCCCATTTCTTTCCAATCCTATTTAAGAAAAAGTATAAACTTAAAATTAAAAATCAAACACACATATTCAACCAAAAATAATTAACATCACATCAAGTAAACAGAAGCTTAAAAATCAATGCGGTCGACAACTCAGCAATGTGCGCACATCGTTGGACAGATCACCCAATTGTTGCCTAAGTAAGTACTAAGAATTATTTTTTTTCTTTATCAAAAATTTAATTACTTTTGGTTATATGTTTGTACTATAAGTATGCATTTAATACATTAAAAACAATTGTTTATTACAATTAAGAAGTCAGTTTAAACCTCAGAAATCTCACGATATTTTTCTCTTTTTTTTCATTTCAATCGCCTTATAAATTTAAGTAAATCTTGAAAAATTAAATCTAATTGTAATCAATTTCATTGGTACAATCACGAAATGAATTTCGATAAACAAAAATTGAATCTAACAGTATTGGGAACTTTGTACATAATGAATTAAAGAAGTAAGATTTTCTGGGTCATTGATTAGAACAATTTTTTGGTATAGTCACGTAACTCTCTTAATAAAAGAAAAGAAAAAAATGAAATGAACCAATTTTAATTCTTATGAGAAACCTCGTAATATATCAAGACATATAACATCACTGGCGAGAACATAGAGAACATACATACGTCGCACAGTGGCCCGTTTAGGCTAAAGTCATTCCAAAATTCATTTTTTTCGTTGTTCCAGAATTCAAAATTTGTTGTTTCGCTGAATTAACAAATATTTGAAGTTCTTGAAACCGAAGTTTTTTTTGAATTTTCCCAACGGTTTGGTTTTGAGAGGGGGTCAAAGTTGAACTTTTTTTTTCAGTTTTAATTACAAACATTTTTTTTTCTTTTCCTTGACTTTGAGAAGCTATATTACGAACGTGGGGAAAGAATTTTTGTTTTTTCTTTCTGAAATTAACAAATACGGTAAAATATATGTTTGGAAAAAATATTACAAAAAAAAAAAATGTCTATATATTTTTTTTTTTTTTTGTTTGGACACCACTTTTTGTACCTTTTTCTGACTTTACATTGCATGGAAAAAAAAGCTTCAAAAAGCATTAAGCAAAACTCAACGCATAATGAAAGCTGAAGTATTTTTTAATATAATCCTGAAGAAATAATTTGCGCCAACTTGCGCCCAACTGAGCTAGAGCGATTTTATTAATCGATGGCAGGCACTTTTTTTCAATTTTCTGGTTTTTCAATGGCAAATTAATAAAATGTTTAATACTGTAACTTTTGAACTGGTTGAGATATCACCACAATTTTTTTTTTATTTCGAAGAAAATGTTCACGGCTAACAATATGATGAGTTTTAAATTTATTACATTTGCAGGGTGTTCCAGAATTTTCGAACAAAAATTTTTTTTTTTCAAATTCAAAAAATTATCTGAAATGGGGAATGAATTCACCAGAATTTTGTTTTTGATGATGGAAATATTTTAAAATACGATATTTCATAAATATTATATAAATCGTAGGCAATAAAAAAATTAAATTGAAGGGTTTATATTATATCCATAATAAAATATTAGCAGTTACTTTTGACTTAAGGAGATTAAATGTTCAGTGATTATATGTAGGTATTAATTTTTAATCGGATTAAATGTTTATTTTTTATTGCTCGATATCATAAAATTTTAGGTAAAAAAGGTTTTTTTCGATTGGGATCAAAGAAGCACAAAAAAGAAGAAAGGAAAGTATACAAACGTGTTTCCGTAATCAGCTTGGACTCGATGTAGACAAACCAAAGTAGGGATTCAGAAATACTAATGATGGGAACACTTCGAGAAGATTTTTCGAGCAATCAGAGATAACAGCTCAAATAACTGGAGTAAACATAGAGGTTATTTCCAGGCTGAAAATAATACTTGATGTTTTGAACTGCAGGGAAGGTGTGAACGCTGTTAAATTTGGGGAGTATACTAAAGCAACAGTAGCTCTGTTGACTCAAAAGTATCCTGAAAAACAACTGACACCTACTCTTCACAAAATTTTGGCTCACAGTCAAGATATTATAGAGTATCAATCACTTCCCCTAGGAGAATTATCTGAAGAAGCCCAGGTGTCCAAAAAAAAGGACTACAAAAGGTATAGATATCAAAATACCTGTAAAGTTTCGAGAATAAGGCAGAATGAAGACTTATACAACATGCTTGCAGCCTCATCTGATCCGCTTATTTTTTCTCTGAGGCACGTAAGGACCCAAAAAGATATGAAAGCACTTTATTCTCCGGAAATGTTGAGTTTATTGAATATCACCACGGACCAAGATGATAGTTTTCAAGAAATCTAATGTTTATACGTACATTTCAACTGTTTTTATTGTTAAATTTGTTATTTATTATTATTCTAATGTCAATTTACAAAAAAAAAAAAAAAAAAATTAGAAAAACTATTTTCGCCACTGTTCCTCTAAAATCGGTGTTTTACTTTTTTCGCTACTGTTAAACCTCAATTCCTTTTGTTTTACGCCAGAAAATGAGTTTTCTTGTTTGTTTAATTCACATTTAATCATTTTTATCTCACTTAATATAACTAAGCTTTTTGACATCTATTTCCGAAACACCCTGTAATGTTTTTATTTTGAAATTCACCAATTTCATAGCGTTGGGTGTAACCTTCAAAATAAAAAAAAATTGTGGAAATATCTCAACTCGTTTAGGAGTTATGATTTTTGGAACCAAAAAAGCCGAAACGGGCCACTGTGCGTCGTAAGTGCATTCCCTTCGCACTGATAATTGATGTCAATCAGATGGTTGTAGGCATTTTACACATTTTACAGTTTACAGAGCATCGATCGTTTTTATTTTTATTGTTGTTGAGAGAATTTCGCATTCTCTTATGAAGCACTCTTACATTCCACATTCATTATATAATTCATAATTTAAGTTTTGCTAATATGTACTTAGTTCATTGAACCCTGTGTTGAGGTAGGTAAGTTAAATGTCTTACAACCTATGTATAGTTTTTGTGGAGTGAATTATGAGATTTTTAAGTGACAATTTAGTTTTGATTCGTTGGATTTAATTTGAAAAAAATGAACTCAGAGTAAGAATCCTGAAGGGGAAGGTGTAAGTATGGAGGAAGGGACAAACGTGTAGGAAACAAAACCAAGTTAGCTTAAGTGATCATGGGGTTGCATTTCGTATTCGGCCAATGCAGCGTGGAGGTGACTTACGTCACTATAGGATAAGGGATGCCGATAGCCTATTGGCTAGCACACATTCCATCTTGTGTGTGTGAGATTATTTAAGGACAAGCAGATGCGACAAAACTATTTTTTTTTTTTTTTGGTATGAGAAGTTAGAACTAACTTTTGATTGGCACGAATTTTTTGATTATTGTATGGTTAGAGCAGCAAGATCCCCCCCATCCGACGAGCTTAGCTGTGCCTCGACAAGCGTGCCACCATGCTGCTTATTCATGGGAACCACCACAACCAGACCCATGCATTACACCTCCGAACGCTCAAACAAATCCCGAAACTCGTCAATTTTTCCAAAGAAAACTTTGTGCATTCAAGTGGTAAACTTAAAAGCCTTAGTTTTGGGAATCAAAAATATTTATCAATGCCTTTGTAGTATTGACTTTTTGCTCGCTGTTGGAAAATTTATCCCTCCATCATAATAATTTAAAAGGTGAAATAAAACACGCGAACCAAGAAGAACCGAAAAGTAAAAAAGAAAGAACCCCATGAAGTATCTACTTAAAATACCTTCCATAAGAATGTCATCAGAACTTAAGGGTTGTGTTAAGTAAAGCACTTAAATTGCTATAAACATTTCTGCTCCAAAATATGAATTGTCATATTCTTCGTTAAACGAAATCTTTTATAGAATGAAAGTTCATCAAAAGAATAAAAATATTCCTTTCTCTCATACTTATCTATTAATTTTTAATCACAGCAAAATTATTTGTCAAAACAAACTTCAGTCACTATGTTTTACTTAAGAGACTTAGGTTGTACATATTCTTCCCCCTAATTTATGTCCTACTTAGCAACAATTATGATTAAGAATATTTTTTGTGCAAACTTATAAGTGAAACTTAAGAGAATATGTTATACTTAAATATTTATGACTCGTTTCAGCAAATGGCCCTTAAAGTGATGTTTAACGTTAAGTTGAGTATTAAATTGATTATTTGTATGGTTCAGAGCTAAGAGTCGACTTTATTATTCAAGCAATCTTTAAATTTGTTTATTAGTAAGGAAGGCCCTATCCTATGTTTATTTTGTCCATCTTAAGCGTTGTCCTTGTTGATTTATTTACTCTCTCCGTTTGATCTGATTTTCGAATTCTTATTCAAACACAACTGACGGCTACAGATTTTTTTTTTTTTAAATTCAAATGACTGCCGAATGTATAGTAGATCATCATCATTTTTTTCCCTTTTTTTACAGAGACGTAACATTAGATTCTTACTTGGCTTGCAAAGTAATGAACAACAAAAGCATGCAATAAAGTGATCGATCGCCTCGAGACCAGGGTTTCAAAGTAAATCCTTAAAAGGCTATAATATTTGTGTCTAATCACTCTATGCACACGGCCCTCTTGATTCTTGTTGGCTTCGAAGATCGACACGTCTACAGGTCGTTAAGACCGTCTTGGCCAAATTTTCGAAGAGGGTGTCCCTTTTCGTACGTAACGGCAGGTCTGCTAGCACACGCGCGTTCTAGCTCGTCGGACCGGCGAGGTTCTTGTTACTGGAAAGGGACCTGTTACGTTTTTCAGATTTTTTATCAATGATGTTAGTTGATTAAAATGTTAGAGAGTTGTTGAGCCCGAATTTAGTTCCATATGACTTGATTCCTTTTCATCGCCATTTTATTGGGGAACTTAGATGAACGAGTTCCCGAGGTAGTTTACCCACCCCTTGTACCGAAAAAAAAATTACCCCCTTTTTAGTGCCCTTGGTTGCCGATTTTACCTCTTCTTTTGATAGACAACCCCTTAAACGTACACTGAAAAAAAAGCCGTCATCATATTGATGAATGGCGTTCATCAACTGTAATTCATCAATAAGATGTACTTTTCTTGCATAATATGTATAAATTCATGAAAACTTTTTGATGACGGATGAACCAATCATCAATAAGATGAAAGTGCATTCATCAACTTTTTTTGGGAGAATTTCGGCAGAATTTGATAAAAATTTAGTTCATCAGTTCATCAAAAGTTTTCGTCAATAGGATGAAAGCATCTATTTGACGAAAAAAAATGTTTTTACATCCCATTGATGATTTCTTCTTCAATATGATGAATTGATTCATCATATTTAAATGACAATTTTATTTCATCATATTGATGAAGACTATCATCAAAAAATCGACTTCAATTTGAATTTGGAAGAAAATTAGGTGATGTAAATGATTATCATATTGATGAACAAAACAGACTTGTGTTTTCATCATGTCCATTATATACCTCAATATTGATGAAGTCGATCATCAGTACGAAGAAGAATATAAACGCTTTTTATTTATGAATAGTATCATTGCATGAATGAATCCTATTATTCATATTGATGAAAATATTCACTGAATTGATGAAAAATGTTCATCATATTGATGTATACGATCTTTAATATGGTGAAAATGTGAATCTTATTGATGAAAATATTCACTGAATTGATGAAAAATGTTCATCATATTGATGTATACGATCTTCAATATGATGAAAATGTGAATCTTATTGATGAAAATATTCACCGAATTGATGAAAAATGTTCATCATATTCACGGAAAGAAATGAAAAATCAGTAATCACGAATTTCTATGTCGTAAATTATGAAAAATCTTTTTTTGTAAATTATCCCCCTTTTTTCGTAAAATGAGAGTCAATATTGTAAATCAATCTTTATTCCGTCTAAATTTACAAAACTGTATAATTTGAGAATTACGAAAAAATGTCATGATTTTAGATTTCCATTGTAAGAGCAATTTACAAATTTTGTATTCGTAATTTTAAACATTTGGAGCATGATATAAATTGTACGACTAAATAATTCTGATTTACAAAATCAAAGATCGAGATTTATGATCTCAATATTCTAAAAACAAAGCTCTTGAAGCTAAATGAACGAATCGATCTTAGACAATCGTAGTTTACAAAAATATTTCCTGAATTAAAAAATAGGTGTTTATTAAATCATGAATTCTTATCGCATTTTACTACTTTTGAATCCAAACAGTTTTTTTTTTGTTACGATTCTTGAATCGTAAATTACGACAATATTTCCTGAAAAAGAAAAACGTTTTGTGTTGTTTATTTATTCCCTAGTTTTCATGCGGTCGAAAATCAATTCCAATTTTATAAAGCGTCAAGTAGCTCAGTGGGTAGAGGTGCCGATCAAGAGACCGTCGTGCATTCTCATGCCTGGGTTCGAATCCCAGCAGTGCGGAGTGACGGATTTGTAAAAAAAAAAATAGTCGCCACTAAGCAGTGCAGAAAGAGAAGGAAGTACGGAGATTGATCGGTGAGGGGAGAGAAAGGAAGGGATAATATAGTACCGGGGGAAGGGCGAGGAAGGGAGAGAAAAAGAGGCAAGATCCCCCCGAAACGGGGATGGTGTGGGGGGGGGGAGGGAAACAAAAAGGATAATTTACGTAGTTGATAACTGGCTGATCGTAAATTAAGCTCCTGAATCGTAAATGCTTTTTTTGGTTATGATACGATGATCTGAAAAAAAAACATCAATATGATGAATGCATTCATCACATTGATGATTTACTTGCTTAAATTTTCATCATATTCATGAATACGATAATCAGATCGATGAAATAATTCATCATTTTGATGTACAAATAAATCAAAATTTGGTTCATCATTTTTCATAATATTGATGAACAAAGTTGATGAATGATGATCGAAATTTGTCGCTGAAAATTTTCATCATATTAATGAACAATGCTTCATCACATGGATGAAAAGGTTCACTGGACTAAAATTGATGAATTCTATATATAGATGACCTTTTTTATCAATATGGTGTACCTTTTTGGTTCAGTGTAGGAATAATACATTCCTAATACCTAATACCAGTCGAAAGATTCCTTCATCTTTCGCCTCTTACTCTTCACATCCCAATTCTGTCAATTCACAACATCTGCATTTCTCCTCTAACACAGCACATCATTTCAAAAAAAGTTAAAAAAGGATACTCTTTAACTACACTTAAAGTCGACACAAAAGTTCCATAAATAACCAAAGAAGTGAATCAAATTCCATTTGAGTCCCGCTCTAAGCAATCAATTAAAAAGAAATGTTATATTCATTCTTTCACTTAAGGTTTAATCTCCACAACATAAAAAAATGAAATAAATGCTTAAATATTTGGTTAGAATTCAATTTTCGTTACAATATAAAAATTATTTATAACTAGGATAGTCTAAGGGCCAGTTGCTCAATCGAATCATAAATTTAAGTTCTACATAAAGTTCTACTTTTGTATGGGGATTTTATGTAGAACTTAAGAATTCCGGAACGTCTCATACAAAAATGAAAACTTGAACTTAAATTTATGATTCGATTGAGCAACTGGCCCTAAGTTTCTTTTTCTCTTTTTTTAGTAGTTAATATTTTTTCTTAGATTTGTAGTTCTCTCATATGTATGTTTAAAAATTTAAATAACGTTCCTTTTCTTCATATTTATTTGTATAAATAACTTAGTCAGATTCATAAATAAAGTACAATGCATAATGTACCTTGGTCGATAATCCTCTTGTTGCTCTTTGCATGAACATTTTCCTGCTTAATGTTACTTATCGCTCTACTGACAAATGCCTGATCTATCAAAGTTGGTTGTTGGTGCTCTTCGATTGGAACTCTTCCGAATCCCCGATTGAATGGAGACCACGTGTTCTAAACATTAAAGAAATCGGAATCCGAATCAAAATCTGTTTTTTCTTTGAGAGCTTGTCTCACTTAACCTCAAATATACTCTTTATACATGGCTTACCTTACACGGAGTTCCACCTTTTTAAGTCTCCGTGTTCCACAAACACCTGTGTCTAGAAGTCCGAATCTTGGATTTTGTATATTCTACCTTATCTTCACCCACACGCTCTTATATAACTCGAGATCAGAATTTTATATGCATCGATAAAAAAAATAAATGATACATTCGAATTCATTTATTTACCCAATCTGAGATCCAAATTTCTTCTCCTTCTTTCTTTTTAGTATTTCAATTGACGTATCAATTAATTTTGTACGATTTGCGTCTATAAGATTAATTAGGATTCAACAAAAATGATAATATTTAAGGCTTAACCAAAAAACAAAAATGTTAAGAAAACGCGGGACTGTATCTTATGGTGGCGAGTGAAAAAGCGCAAAATGCACTGAATAAGTACAACTTATTTAATTTTTTTTTTTTTGATATAGGATCTGTCTCCACTCGCACCAACTAATTCTTGTTGCATTAATTTTTCTTTTTTTTTGGTTCACTTATTTTTCTTCTTGTAGGTAATAAGTAGAAGATCAGCCTAGCAATCACATACTGCATTTCATTTCTCATTCATTCCACTGCAGATATTTCAAGGTCAAGGGCTTGACTAACGAGGTTTAGCAAGTGAATGCCGAGGTTAAAGAAAACAGTGATAATACTAATACATAATTCTATGTAATTGTTGTTTTCTTTTTTCGGATTTAAATGGTTCCAGTGTTGCGAGGTGTGTTGGGCGTGCAGTGGAGAATCTTAGTTTTGTGGTATATTTTTCTTTTCTTTTAGTGTCAGAAAAAAAAAAAAATAATAATACCATACAAAAAAATAGTACGTATACGCCTGAGTGTACTCGAAACTCGAAATTTATTTCAAATTAAATCAAAACTGATTCTTACATGTTGAAAAAATGTGTATGAATAAGAATTTAGTCGACGTAACATAAGAGCATTATTCATAGCATAGCTATTATACTGCATAGAGGAGTATAAGGAAAATCTGTTATCTAATAAATAAGGCTCACTTTTTTTATTTACTATACAGTACTGAAATTCATAAAAAAAGCCTACTTCTTTTGCTAACTTAAAAAAAAAAAATCTTTCGGTTTTTTGACATTAGCTTAAGTTTACTTTACAATCATAGTTGGGCCTTTAAGCTAATGTCAAAAACCGGACGAACATTTTCTTAAGTGAGCCAAAGAAGTAGGCTTGGCATTCTCTTCTTTACTCTGCGATGAATGCATTCATCACATTGATGATTTACTTGCTTAAATTTTCATCATATTCATGAATACGATAATCAGATCGATGAAATAATTCATCATTTTGATGTACAAATAAATCAAAATTTGGTTCATCATTTTTCATAATATTGATGAACAAAGTTGATGAATGATGATCGAAATTTGTCGCTGAAAATTTTCATCATATTAATGAACAATGCTTCATCACATGGATGAAAAGGTTCACTGGACTAAAATTGATGAATTCTATATATAGATGACCTTTTTTATCAATATGGTGTACCTTTTTGGTTCAGTGTAGGAATAATACATTCCTAATACCTAATACCAGTCGAAAGATTCCTTCATCTTTCGCCTCTTACTCTTCACATCCCAATTCTGTCAATTCACAACATCTGCATTTCTCCTCTAACACAGCACATCATTTCAAAAAAAGTTAAAAAAGGATACTCTTTAACTACACTTAAAGTCGACACAAAAGTTCCATAAATAACCAAAGAAGTGAATCAAATTCCATTTGAGTCCCGCTCTAAGCAATCAATTAAAAAGAAATGTTATATTCATTCTTTCACTTAAGGTTTAATCTCCACAACATAAAAAAATGAAATAAATGCTTAAATATTTGGTTAGAATTCAATTTTCGTTACAATATAAAAATTATTTATAACTAGGATAGTCTAAGGGCCAGTTGCTCAATCGAATCATAAATTTAAGTTCTACATAAAGTTCTACTTTTGTATGGGGATTTTATGTAGAACTTAAGAATTCCGGAACGTCTCATACAAAAATGAAAACTTGAACTTAAATTTATGATTCGATTGAGCAACTGGCCCTAAGTTTCTTTTTCTCTTTTTTTAGTAGTTAATATTTTTTCTTAGATTTGTAGTTCTCTCATATGTATGTTTAAAAATTTAAATAACGTTCCTTTTCTTCATATTTATTTGTATAAATAACTTAGTCAGATTCATAAATAAAGTACAATGCATAATGTACCTTGGTCGATAATCCTCTTGTTGCTCTTTGCATGAACATTTTCCTGCTTAATGTTACTTATCGCTCTACTGACAAATGCCTGATCTATCAAAGTTGGTTGTTGGTGCTCTTCGATTGGAACTCTTCCGAATCCCCGATTGAATGGAGACCACGTGTTCTAAACATTAAAGAAATCGGAATCCGAATCAAAATCTGTTTTTTCTTTGAGAGCTTGTCTCACTTAACCTCAAATATACTCTTTATACATGGCTTACCTTACACGGAGTTCCACCTTTTTAAGTCTCCGTGTTCCACAAACACCTGTGTCTAGAAGTCCGAATCTTGGATTTTGTATATTCTACCTTATCTTCACCCACACGCTCTTATATAACTCGAGATCAGAATTTTATATGCATCGATAAAAAAAATAAATGATACATTCGAATTCATTTATTTACCCAATCTGAGATCCAAATTTCTTCTCCTTCTTTCTTTTTAGTATTTCAATTGACGTATCAATTAATTTTGTACGATTTGCGTCTATAAGATTAATTAGGATTCAACAAAAATGATAATATTTAAGGCTTAACCAAAAAACAAAAATGTTAAGAAAACGCGGGACTGTATCTTATGGTGGCGAGTGAAAAAGCGCAAAATGCACTGAATAAGTACAACTTATTTAATTTTTTTTTTTTTGATATAGGATCTGTCTCCACTCGCACCAACTAATTCTTGTTGCATTAATTTTTCTTTTTTTTTGGTTCACTTATTTTTCTTCTTGTAGGTAATAAGTAGAAGATCAGCCTAGCAATCACATACTGCATTTCATTTCTCATTCATTCCACTGCAGATATTTCAAGGTCAAGGGCTTGACTAACGAGGTTTAGCAAGTGAATGCCGAGGTTAAAGAAAACAGTGATAATACTAATACATAATTCTATGTAATTGTTGTTTTCTTTTTTCGGATTTAAATGGTTCCAGTGTTGCGAGGTGTGTTGGGCGTGCAGTGGAGAATCTTAGTTTTGTGGTATATTTTTCTTTTCTTTTAGTGTCAGAAAAAAAAAAAAATAATAATACCATACAAAAAAATAGTACGTATACGCCTGAGTGTACTCGAAACTCGAAATTTATTTCAAATTAAATCAAAACTGATTCTTACATGTTGAAAAAATGTGTATGAATAAGAATTTAGTCGACGTAACATAAGAGCATTATTCATAGCATAGCTATTATACTGCATAGAGGAGTATAAGGAAAATCTGTTATCTAATAAATAAGGCTCACTTTTTTTATTTACTATACAGTACTGAAATTCATAAAAAAAGCCTACTTCTTTTGCTAACTTAAAAAAAAAAAATCTTTCGGTTTTTTGACATTAGCTTAAGTTTACTTTACAATCATAGTTGGGCCTTTAAGCTAATGTCAAAAACCGGACGAACATTTTCTTAAGTGAGCCAAAGAAGTAGGCTTGGCATTCTCTTCTTTACTCTGCGCTGTCGAACTCACTTGAGCGATGAGCGAATGAAACCGCACTAGTAAAATTTGAACGAAAAGTCAACGAGCGTATCTTAAACCTTTGTATATCTACTACAGTACCGGTATTATCAAGATTGACGATATAAATTTTCTCTGCTTCATCAAAAATGCTTGCTCAATACAAACTTATGCAAAAAAAACGGCTATCTCGGCTTGTCACTAGGTGGCGCTAGAGTTGAATGCCAGGTCGATTACACCTGTCATATTTATATACAAAGGCTTAAACTACATTATGGTTTGTTCAGATAATCTGCCCTATCGAGGTATTTTTCGGAGCGGACAATTTTCTGCAACGCAAATATGGTCGGAGGTTAAATTTGTATTCGAGCCAAATGTCATCGGACAAAAATATGGCAACGCATTATTTGACATGCGATGGCTTAAATTTTTTTTATTGAGATGTGCAAAAGAAATAAGGTTATCGATTAAGACATGTAACTTCTCATATATGTGTTATTTATTGAATTGAAATTTAAAATGAATGAACTTCAGTAACGTTAAACTTTTTTTTACTTTCTTACACCAATGCAACTTAATAATAAGCAATAAAACACACGATAACATCTATTATACATTTCGATTAAAGATATTCGAAATCGATGAAAATCGATAAGTCTTAAGAGGGCCATCACTAATTTGTAATGTCAAATTCGCTTTTGTTTTTCAAAAGCTGAATTTAATTTTCTTATTTCAAAAGGACAAAACAAATTGTGCTTGCTCTTGCTGGCAGCTAACTTTTGTTGGAGCTAAATATGACATGCTCTCCGTGGCCACTGAAACTGTTGGCTATCAATACAAACAGTTGTACGAGCATACATCAATAGGAATTTACGAATGCAATTCAAGGTCTGTCTTGGATTTTTTTGGGCTCCATAAAATAACAAATTTCTGCTTTATTTAGATGTAGGTAAATGCAAAGCAAATTACGCTGTCCAGCCTCTGCAATCGAAATTACAAGTTTTCGAGGTCAAAACTGGCAAGGAACGGTTCAAAGAAGCAACCATCGAAATGCAGCAGATTTCCAGCATATACGAATTTATGGCCAAATTTTCATAATGGTGTAGCGGCTAGTTTGAGAATCTCTCCCAATACAATGGATGTGGATTCAACTTGGATTGTTTTTTAAACGAAAAGGCCCCGAACGAAGTGACAACCGACCATGCTGATTTCCTGATGGCTGAGAAGCCAGTGCCAGTGTTAAAGTGTTCAAAAAAGTGATTTTAAAGAAAGTGTAGGCATTTAACTTTATTACGTTTCTGTTGCTTTTTTTTCTCTATTTAACAATTTGTGTCTATTGGTGAATGGTGACTATTCATTCATTTTGTGAAGTAATTACTTTCTCTGATGTCCTTCGGATGTTTCGCCTTCAGCAATTTGAACCATCCACAAGAATTTGTTGATATCGCGAACAAATCTCATTTTTTCTGAGTTAACCATAAGCGCAACGAATAACTTCTCCTTTTGGCACATCTGCACACTTTCAAGAATCAACACGAAATGATGGTCGCCAATTATGTGTCTGCCGTGTAGGGAATAACGCAAACAATTCCGCAAACAATTTTCGGCGGACAAATCGGAAACCAAATTGTCAAAAATTAAGGAAAATAAAGCTAGACATCGCACCACATTGTTACTCATCGTACTGCGTTACTTCATGTCGGAAAAAATTCCGAATTGTAAGTCGGAAGAATACCTCGAAGCAAAACTTGTCCGAAACGTACGAAATCGGACAAAATTCCGCTCTGAAAAATACCTCGATAGGGCAGAATGTGTATTTGCTGGTTTACTTAAGCGTGTTTAAGTTGGCAAAATTGCATTATAGTTTAGTCTTGAGTTCACTTAAGCAATTATAATTGGGCCTTTAGGCCGTAAGCGAATTGGATGAATTGGGTTAAAAATAGTGGTTAAATTTAACCACTACTCTCATATTTTAGCCGCAGCTAGTCTTATTTTAACACATTTTATTTAACACGAAAAATTTTACCAAACGTCAAGTTTTAACCATTTTTTAACACAATTTGCACACGGTCTTATTCATTGAGCTTTCTTCGCTAGTGACGTGCAATTTACAGCTTACCTGGTGATGTGCAAGTAATTCATTTTTTTAAGTTATCGATATTTGTTGTTTGAAAGTACCTACCACAAACAAAAAATTGAGAATACTTCTATATGATAAATCTTATATTTTTAACAATAGGAACGACTTTTTTAGTATAAACAACTCTACTAAGGCATTTTTATTAAATGTTAATATGTTTTCCCTAAATAATTTTCTAATACATTTGGCAATAATTTTGGAATGTTCCACATTTAAGTAAGAGAAAAAGATGTGCTTAAACATTAATATACAAAAAAAAAGTTTCAAACGAAACAGATTTCCATTATTCAGAAACCATAAAAATAGAACGGTTTAACATATGTAATTTTTTTAGAGTATTAAGTTTCTAATAAAATTGAAACAAAAAAAAACTAAACAAAATCTCTGCTCTCATTTGAATGAACACCATATCCTGCTACATGATCTGTTCATTTGCGATCGATATCTTTTAATGGCACCATATGCTCTGGATCGTCTTCGGGGTAGGTTTGTTTTCTTCCAGCACACTGGCTGAACCAAGTATCACCCTTGCCGAAGTTCTCGCCATCTTCAATTGACTCTGGCATTGGTTGGTTCATAGTTTCAGGCAGGAACATTACCCAGAAGCCTGACAGCAAAGATATCACTCCAAAGACAACAGCAGGAATCTTCGGATCAAAAGAATCCAACAAGGTAATGAGTGGAGTTAGAGCGCCAGCGAAACGTGCGCACATCGAACCTAATCCCATGGCTGAATTCCGTACAACAGTCGGAAATAACTCGGCGGAATAATTGTAAATCACAGCAAAGGAACCAGCAATAAATAGTTTTCCAACCATAACAATGGCCGTTGACGTTGTGCTTCCCTGGAGAACATAAGCAGCAACAATGCAACAAATACCACCTCCCAACATCAAAGTACTCGTAATCGAACGTCTTCCAAGTTTATCGAGAACAAAAATTATAGTTATGTAGCTGGGGAACTCAACCAACCCCATGATGAACAGAATGAGGAAGGGATTGCCATAGAGTTTACCCGCACTCAACGACAGACCATAGTAGACAATTGAGTTGGCGAACCAACAAAGGCATACGTTCAGCGTTTTCATTCGGAGATTTGGTGTTTTGAAGAGATCCCCCATGCCAGCTGAGGCCTTGGTTTCCAGATTTGTTTGCATCTTGGACTTTTGGATGTAATACTCCTTGTCGATATGAATTCCAGATCCGTTGATTCGAAGGCCCTTGGCAACAATGTTCACGGCTTCTGTAGCTCGTCCCTGCGCCCAGAGCCATCTAGGAGACTCATCCATAAGCCACCAATGTGGAATCAACATCAAGGCGTGCAGGCCATAGACAATCTGAAGAATCTGTCTATCCTTAATGAGAGCTCCCCATCCAGCAACAAGCATAATTCCTCCAGCAAACACACCTTGGAAACTAATTCCACACGATGTTCTCTTGCTCAAACCAACCAACTCCATCGTGAGCACAAATCCGGTAATGTACGCTCCAGCAGATCCAAAAATACCTAACAAAAATCGAATAACTAAGAACGCATGATATTGCGGCACGAAAGCAACTCCAACTCCCAAAATCAATTGCAAAGTTGCTGACCAACAGAAAATTGTTTTTCTTCCAACCTTATCGGCCATTCGTCCCAAGACAACCGCTCCGGTGAACACGCCCAACATGTACATCGTCTGCGCAATTGAACCCAACCAACGATCACCGCACACGAAATTCCATTCGATGGTTCTCGATGTCTGGTAGTAGGTTCGGTCATAGACATATGATTGACATTTCACTGTTGCATTGGTGCTGTCAAACATGTGACAGGAGTCCAACTCGCCTGATGGTTTGAGTGGAATCGCAGCGAGAATTGCGGTTGAATTCCATGGAGCGTAGGTTGTGCCGTTGTCAACACCCTCGATGTAGCATCTGTGGTCGGGAACTGCAGCTACAGTGACGAGAGAAAGCATGTGCAGGCCAGCAAGCAAAGCGGATAAAATGTGAAGCATGAACTGGTAAAATTGATAAGTTCCAAAATCACCTGAAAAAAAAACAAATGGTTAGAAAGGCGCAAAATTAAAGTAAACATTGTGAAACCAATTCAATTTTATAATTTAACGTCATTTACAAAATTTGATCACCCAGTAAACGTTAAACTGTAGGAAAAAATGTGGCATACGCTTAGGAGAATCCCCAAAAGCTTTTTTTTCAATACAAAATAAAAGTAAAGTCGTCGTAACGTAGGCCATATAGTGACATAGTGTAGTAGAATAGTTTCTAACGAACATAAATTGCTTCAAATTTGAATTGGAGCTTTATATATGGAACAACCAGTACTATCAAGATTGCTTCTCTGCTGGATTCGACAGAATATCTGTCCCTACAACAATACAATACAAACTAATGTAAAAAAAAAACTGCTTCTTTGAAAAGGTCTTAAGATTACATCGACATTCAACCATTAGACAGTTCTGTGTACCGATTCCGGACTACCAAAAAAAACCCTGTTAATCGCCACCTAGTTATAAGCAGAGATAGCCATTTTTTGCATAAGTTTGCATTGAGCAAACATTTTTGACGAAGCAGAGAAAAATGAAAATCCCAATCTTGCTAATACTAGTTGAGTTGTTCCACATAGGTACATTGAGTAACTAAATAACTTCTAAACTTTAAAATCTCATAAGGATGATTAGATTTCATGATAAATTGAAATCATTTTGAAAATAATCCAAAATAAAACTTAAGGACTCCAATGTTATCGTTAATTGAGTAATGAGATTAGAAAATACGAGTGATTATTGATTATGTGATATGGGTACTAACTGGATAAAACAATAAAGTAATAACGAAAACAAATAGAACACTTATTTATCAATGGACATCGCTATTTGATTTAATTATCAGCGACATTATTTAATCCATAGAGACAATGCGGCCCCCAAACACACAGAAAATGGTAAATATAGCGAGTTCAATATGATTTAAAATTGTCTGTAATGCAATTTGGCCATATGCGCAAGAAAAACTCGGTCTTGTAAAAACTACTAGAACGTGTCTCTGCTACATGTTGCATATAAAATAATATCCAGCGTTCTTTCAGAGCATATCATATCTGAGCCAATCAACAGATCTACATTAAGCCAAATTATCAGACTTACGTTGAGTCTAAGCAAAGCAAAGCAGTACGTTAACGCACTACCTTTGTATATATAGTCTATAGGACTATATATACAAAGGCACTACACTTGTTATTTTGTAAACAAAAATTCATTCATTCTGTATAGGAAAAAAAGACAAACGTAACCCGTCTCTTATGGACTTATTGGACATTTTCCTTCGGCGGATGAAGTTTAAGAAGTAGGGGTTGCCCTTGCCACAGAAAATTGCGTAGTGAACTAATTTTTTGTCACAAAATTACTGTAATTGCAGTTTAGTGGCACAACGCACAACTAGCCAAAACGAAATAGGCAAATGAGATTTTCATTTTGTTCTAAGAAACAGTTTACAAGCAGATTGCAGTGCAAGGTGTATAAATAAAAGTGTGAACAACAAAAATTATTAATTGAAGATAATATTGAAGAAAGTGTTTTTATTCATTTTTATTTATTCAAAACATTGCATTTGCATCATCCAGAAAGGTTTCTTTCGAAGTTATGGTCAGTGAAACTTAAATATGAATTGACTTGAGGTATAATAAAATGGGCTTGAATATTCAAGCTTCTAAGGCGTTATTACCAAAAATGCACTTTATCTTTTTTTTTTCTCTCAGGTACTTGTAAACAGAATATTACTTAAAGAAAACACTTTGTCCGTAAAAAATTAAGTAAATTTCTGATATTCTTTTATTTATCTTATTCCAGCCAGCTAAGGTTTCATCTGCAGAATAGAAAAAACAATAGAGCAAATGTGAGTGCGTTCTAGTCCCTCTACTCCGAAAACAATTTTTCCTTGACTTTTATCGCCCTCCGGGCAATAGGTCGCGAAATATTCACGAAAAACTGAATTTCGCGACCTTTTTGGCCACCATAATGCCACGATATCAATGTCGATTTTTTCACATCTTCATAATAGCGCCGTAATAAAGGTGTACACAAAAATCTAGCCCACTAGGAATTTTTCCGCAGATTCGGGTTTTATATTACTAAAATGACTGGATTATTTCTAGTCTCTCATTTTTCTCCGACTTACCTTTAGAAATTAGTCACGCCTCGCCACTGAGAGGCATTCATGCAAGGAACTCGGAATTCCACAACGCATATAATTCCCGTAAACAAGGAAGAGAAATAGAGATGGAGATTCAACCGAGAAAGCCAAAACGTGACGATAAATTAGCTCGACCACAGCACATTTTCAGCCAAATTTTGAACAAACATGGAACATGAATAAATGTCAATTTAGAAAACAAATATTACTGTCGGTCCGGTGCTGTGCAATAACGCCGAGCGAATTCTGAAATTCGGCCTTATTTGATTTTACCAAAGTGAAATAACGCCGAATTTTAGCATTCGGCTTTATTTCACTTCGAAAATGTGAAATAACGCCAAATGCCAACTGAGAAATAAAGCCGAGAAAGAGAAAACAAGGAAGCCGGTTTTATATAACTTTTGGAAAGAGCATTTTAGCTGGACTCAACGCAAAATCAACTGTAGAACAAAATTTACCGAGTACCTATGGTAGGTCTTAGGTGAGATTTTTTTTATATAATATGGGACAAAATGAAAAAAAAAATTAATTTACAAAATTTATTTCTACCTACTTGTCAATATAATGTACAAACATTAAATGTTCAAAGTACAAAAAAAAAAAATATCTTAAGTTCGTGTAAGCACATTAACTATAAATACAAACGAAGACTAATAAATTAATTGCATCACTTCTATTCATTATTTGTCGACAAAATGGGCACAGCATTTCATTTTTCAAAACTGTTCTGCTTCCTTCAATTTGGAAAGGCATCCACACATCTTGTTATGCATTAAACGGTTTTGAAAGCGGAAGCTGCATTTCAATGATTAATTTTGAGCTCCTTCGGAACATTCAAGATCAATTCGGTTTACTAGCGAGCGAAGCGAACGAAAAAAATTTTGCCCAAAAGGGAATCAATTGAATTTTTTTATTTTCACACCCCAAATTGATTCTCTTTTGGGCAAATTTTTATCGCTCGCTTCGCTCGCTAGCATTTGTACCTGTACTATATTTTTTGTTTCAAGTTCCAAATCCTTAATCACTTTTAATTTTCATTTGATCAAATTCTTAAAAATGTAGTGCGTTAACTGAAATGTAAAATCTAATATTAATATTCTTCCTGGTCCATGCCGCAAAACTCTTCTAACAGCCTTAAAAAACAACATGCGTTTTCAAAATAGAATTCATTTGTCGTAATTAAATGGTTTTGAAAGAAACTGAAACATTTAGTTATTAACCTAGTTGTTGACATAGAGGTACCTGCGTATTTTTAAATAGTTTTAAATTTCCACCAATACTGAAACTTTCCCTTCATATGTGACTTCGCTTAACTTAACTGAGCTTAAGACCAAGTATTTTTAAAATACCTACTTATGAAGCAGGTACAAATCACATTATGATTAATTTTTTGATAAAATATTTTTTGTGAAAAGCAAAATTTTGTTTGGCGAATTTATTTCAAAACATGAGAATGCAACCTATAAAACACTGTCTTTTTTTATTATAAAGTTTAGAAAATGCCATTGACACCTGATGAAAACTTAAAAAAAAATTAAAACTGACAAAGTGAAATAACGCCGAATCGCCTTATTTCACTATGGCAAAGTGATATATAATGCCGATTCGGCGTTATTTCCCCTTTTTAGTTTTAATTTTTTTTAAGTTTTCATCAGGTGTCAATGGCAAATTCAAAAGAACAGAAAAATAAAAAAAATATAAAACTTTCCTTAAAATTGAAAAAAAAGTGTTTTGTAAGTTTGATTGATCGGAACAGAGAAACGGTTAATCGTATTGATTCGAAATTTTTTACGAAAATCAAGGAAATTTTATGTGCTTATTAATTAAGCCTCAGATTAGTTGTATAACTGAAAACCAAAAAATAACGGTAGTTTTTATGAAAAATTTGAAAAATGCGTATTTTGGACCTTTTTTTAAATTGATAGAAGAGATTTAAAAAAGCAATATTTTTATTTTTTCAAAATGTTTTTGTGTAGAAAATTTAATAAATGTTTCAAATCTGCTTTTTTTTTGTAAATCAATATTTAGCATAGTTATTAGGATCCAAAGTCAAAATCTTGTTTTTGCATGTAAACCCATTTTATGACTAGAAAAAAAATCGTATAGTCTGAACCAAACAGTGAATTATAGCCAAAAAAATTTTCAAATTTAATCTTAAATTGGTTGGATTGAAAAAAAATTTCCGCTCATTTTATGACAAATCAAAGTTAATTTTTTTTCGATTTTGAAATTGAATGAACATTTTTTACGCTCAAGTGAAAACGACTAACGGTACTTTCTTAACTCAAAATAATTTGAAAAGCAAAAATGATAACCTTTGAATAACTTTTTATTTCACTTCAATCCGACTTTTTTCTACTGAGATACAGCCTTATAAAAAACAACTCCATTTTTGAGTTTTTTCAAGTGTTCCTTTAATTGTTTTGACTAGTGTATTATACATAAAAAAAAAAAAAATAAATAGAGTGGCGCGACAGAAGTAAGAAAGATTTAACGTCAGCACCTAGCAATTAAGTCTTATCTGACGGTGGACCTATACACACTGTCGGCGTGACAATTTCCAACCGAAGTCACCAATGTCACTATGTTTTATTTAAGAGGACACTAAACCTCTTCCTGATGATCCACCAGCATACAAAAGCACACCTCAACTTTCTAAAAGAAAGAAGCGGGTACCCCGTATCTAGATTCACACCAATACCAATCGAATTAGTGCCAGCTCTTATTCATCTTGGTTTGATTCTAGACTACTATTCATGCAACACACGGAACTGCACTCAACCTTCAGTCACGCGAAAGAAGTGCCGTTGTCCGGTCACGGAAACCGCTCAACCTTCACCACCGAAAGAAGAGTCGTTAACCGTGATTTGCGAATAGCAGCTGAGGCCAAACTCAGATAACCAAAACCGCCGCGAAGGTCTATCCCACTAGTGAGGTGCTCAATCTCTCTACCCGCGGTACCCATTACCCCTGGGTGAGGGGTGGTGTCACATTTTGTATAACAATTAGTTATTCTTTGTTTTTTGTGATCTTTTGTTTTGATTTGCAGCTTTTATTCAGCTGGCGGATGAGGGATACCGCTCACCCTCTGTCAGGTTTATCCACATTGATCTAAGGGATGAACCAGCCAATCAAGGGACGCACCCAACATTTTGTCTAATTTTCTTGCCGTTTATCCACATTCGGTACTCGTTAATTGTAATTTCCTCCTTTACTATGTGATAGGTCATAGTATCTGTTAAGGGTCGCATTGATCTTCATAATACTTCCTGCTTCAATCCGCCAATTCCATTAGACTAAAGCTGCCTACGTCCGCAAGTTCATGCCAATAAATTGACAAGAACCTCTCGGAGGCACCACGAGAAGGTGTAGGTCAGCACGTTCACTTCAAATTTCTACCATATGTACTTGGAAACGTGTTTCCTTTCTAAATTGCCAATATCCATGATTTCATCTCCAGTGGCGCGACAGCTCTTGAAGAGCCAAGGCCTAAGTGACTTACTCTCATCAACAATTCTCTGGGTGCGTGTGAATTGAGGGGACCTACAATTTAACGCCGATTCCGAACGGCAAAGTTGAGAAGCACATTTTCATGACAGATTGATACTCTTGGAAGTTTTGTCAATTCTTCGCAAAAGGCCGTGAAATAAAAACTTTATAGGCACGAGTAGGACTCGAATCCACGACGTTCTGCTTAGCAGCCAACGCACCTAACTACTAAGCTACGGGCAGCTACATATATGTACAAAATTCTTCTTGATATCATTTTTTTTATTTATGATATTGAAATACATGCATATAGATACATATTAGGTCCGTTTGCGTTCTCTCTGAATTAAAATTCGTAAAAAGAGACATTTTAAAGAGTGGGGGTAAAATTCTCTCACAGAAATACAAAACTACAAAAAGTAAGCGAACGTCAAGTTTTTTTGTAAAGGCCGTATGATACTACATTTTTTCTTCATTATTTTAGCATTAATAATATGAAAATGTCAGTTTCAAGAAATAGAGACAACATTATTTTATAAGAACAGAGAAAGAAATCTTCTGACAATTTCAAATTACATGTTGAATTGTTGATCCAGCCTTGTTCCTGGAACTTATCATGCAGTCTTTTCCTGCTATATAACAGATCCACTACACTGCACTACGGCGGATAATTATTTAAAATGCTAGTGACTGTATCTGTGCTATTATTTTATTTTTCACTTTAAGATCTCACCGGCTCACATTGAGAGAATTTTAAATTAGGGGAGTCAATGAAGCGAAAAATATGGCCTGACCTCCGAATTTTTTTACTGTGAACCGATTTGCATGAAATTTTGGAATTAGGCTCATCTTACCCTTAACTTTAAAAGTGAAAATGATCTCCGCCACCACCCTGGGGGTGGTTGCCACCCCTTCTCGGGGGTGATTTTTTTTTCTTTTAAATAACCTCGGATATCGATAGAAGGCCTAATTTTAAGCAAAAAATCGTCTATAAAGATTTTCAAAAAATCCAATACTTTTCAAGTTATTGGCAATTGAAAATTCGCATTAATAACACTCCGAAATTTTCAGTTACTAAGTAGAAAAAAAATATGATAAGTTTTTGGACCATAACTCCTTCAATTTTCATGCTATCACAATTTATAAAAAAACCATTGTAAAGGTATTTAAGATAGCTACAACATCCTTCATTGCAATCTATAGTAAAAAACTTTTTTTCAAAACGGGTTAAAGGGCTTAAGAGAGGTTGTGATTACGCTACCACGCGCTCTTTAAACAATCATATCTCCGTCAATTTTTGATTGACAGAAAAAAAACCAAATTGTTTGTCAGAAAAATACCTAAATTTTTAATCTTAACACTTTTATACGTATCTGTCGTCATTTTTGAGATATTATGAAAAAAAAGTGTTTTTTTTTTATTTGAAATTTTGCTTTTTTTTAATCGTGAGTTTAAAAAAAAAATATGTGTCCTGAAGCAGCCAAACTGATACTATCTATTAAACTCTTCATAATAAAGTTAATTCTAGGCGGAATACAATTAACTTTAATTTTGGTGGAAATGGCACTTAAGAAACTCATTGATTTAAAAGAAAAAAACATTAGATGCTCCCCGTATTTGCAATACAGCTTACTTATCTTACCTGCAAAAGACTCTTAATAGTGCTCATCTTAAAGCTTATTTCAAGCACTAAAAAAACCCTTTTGTATTAGAATGCATAAAATGCATCTGCTCGCCACTAGATGGCATTGACCACATCGATTAAATTTCAGACAAAGTAAAAAACGGCTTTAATATCTAGCTTAATATTGCACTTAGAATACTTTATAAAAAACCAAATTGTTCATTGTCTCACCTGCTACAGTTTTGTTCTCGATAAAATTTCCGATAAAACGTATAATTTTGGAGATATTTGCAAGAAACCGATCAAAAACGTGAAAAAATTTCGAATTTTCAATTGCCAATAACTTGAAAAGTATTGGATTTTTTGAAAAACTTTGGAGATGATTTTTTGCTAACAATTAGGCCTTCTATCGATATCCGAGGTTATTTAAAAGAAAAAAAATTCACCCCCGAGAAAGGGTGACAACCACCCCCAGGGTGGTGGCGGATTTCAAATCATTTTCACTTTTGAAGTTAAGGGTAAGACAAGCCTAATTCCAAAATTTCATGCAAATCGGTTCACAGTAAAAAAAATCGGACCTAAAATGCTTCAATGACTCCCCTAAATATGTTTTTGTTTAATTTGGCAAACGACAAACAGCAACAGGTAAAAAATATTTTCATATTTCTCTTTAATGTAAAGGTGTTAAAAAAAATGTAGCTCGGGTTACATTTTGAATGAAGTTTTTTGATAATTTCCCATTAATTAAAGTATTGAGTACACACTCTGGCACTTATTGTCTAATTTTTAATAGTGAAAAATAGAGAAAAAAATGTAGTATCATACGGTCTTAAGAAAAATTGAATTTTTCAATTTGAATTTAATTATCTATTTGCTATTTTCAATCAAATTTGACACTTTTCAAAAATCAGCCCAAAAAATTTCTTGGGCTAAAATTCGTAAGTTGGGAAATATTTTACTCTCTCGTGAGCGCTCACTTTTACGAAAAATTACAAAATTTTTGAGATCGCGAACATGATTTGGTAAAATTTCGTAATTTTTCGTAAAATTTGACTGTTCTAGGAGGGTACGCGAACATACCTATTAGCTATTACTTAATATAATGTGGCGATTTCACTTGGAACTGTCAAAGTATTATTCCTAACAACACGATTACGGACGACTAATCTGTTGCTTGCATTAATCAAACAAAATATTAATCAATATGAAGTAGAAAAAGAGTAAAAGTAACAAACCGTATCGATTTAATAACTTTGTTTACTTTTAAACCATATCATATGTTTTTTTTTTGCAATAAACTATCGCTCTTTTTAATAACTACAAAAAAATAAAATAAAAATAAAACCGCAAAACGATTGTCTTTTCTATTACAATAAAGCGTCAACAATTTATATATCAGAGATGGCGTTACGCCTTATTGAATGTAAGTCAAACTTGGCGTCGGTCAATATTGAATTGTTTTTTTCTTTATTTTTCTGTTTGTTAATAAAATTTAAATTGATGGCAATTGTATTAAATAACTTGAAGAATAACCCCAAAAACCACAAAATTGGTTGATATAATGTTGAGTTTGGTTGTGCTGCTGTTGCAGAAAAAAATTGAATGTAATAGAAGTGACAAATTGACAATGAATGGGAGTGATGTTACTATGTAGGCATTTTAAAGAGTAATTTTTAGTTCATTGAAGTTTATTTTAAGAAAATATAATTATGGCTGCCTTCTCAAAAAACTAAAAAAATAATAACCTCTACACGTAGTTAAATGGTTAAAAAAAATATAGAAAATATAATCAGACCATGGTAAATAACGCAGCATGGATAGTTACGTCATCATCTGTAAAGTTGATGTCAAATGAACTCATACAATATGAATTTTTTTCATTCATCAAAAAACAATGGCGCAAAATTATAGTCATCGAACAAAAATAAAAATAACAAACTGGCAAATAAACTTATCTGAGTATTCATCGGCCGAATAAATAAGAGCGTTTTTCTTCAGATAAAGTCTATCTGACGATTGAAAAAGTCAATATTTTGTTGTTTGTCGAATAAACACTATCTGCTTGTTTATCTGACGATTGAAAAATAAGCTCTAACTCGTCTAAATATTGGTGATCTTATAAGTTAAGAACCAGTTGACCGATGTTCTTAATTTTTTTTTAAACTTAAGATAAATAAGGGGAAAAGGTTTGTGACAAACAAAAATTATACTTTTCAAATCACACGGTGCAAATGTTAAAAAACAATGCTTTTCTCACTACAGCAAAATATATCAATATTCTTGTCGTTTGTAAATTTTGTCAAATATTCTTATTTTCATCAAAAACAAAAAAAAATTATTTCAGTGAAGAAAAAAATATTGTTTTTCATCCAAAAAAACGCACACTTGACAGTTCTTGCCATCGATTTTTTTTTTTTTAAGGCGCAACTATAATTGCTTTAGTGAACTTAAGCTTATGTCAAAAAACCGGAAGAAAATTTCTTTAAGTTAGCCTTCTCTTCTTCAAATTGTCAAATTCACTTAAGTAATGAGCGAATGAAACCGCGCTATTAAAAGTTGAACGAAAATTAAATGAACGTAGCTTAAATAGGTACAGTATGGTTTGCTCACGGGGTTCGTGTGTATTCGGTGGCTCACTTAAGCGTGCTTGCGTGAACAAAATTGCATTATAGTTGAGCCCTTAGATGTGACGACTGACGGGTAGTGGGATTGGGTAGAGGGTACGGGTTAGAGCTCTTGATACCCGGGTACCCGATCCATGGACCGGGTACCCGGTACTCGATAATTTCGGGAATTACCCGGGTACTCGGGTACCCGGGTATTTGCATGGTTCGGGTACCCGGGTACCCGGGTATTTGAAACATAACGATCGTGCATCCGAGTACCCGGGTACTCGGTACGCTTACGCGATGAAGCTTAAGTTGTTTGAACAAATGGATGCTTTTATGAAGGAAGTTTTTAATAACATTTTGCATTTGTTCTCGGTTAATAAATAATGATGGTCGATCATTAATTGTGTATTTCAATTGCAAGGAATTGCAAGGTGGAGGTGGATTATTATGAAAATGTAGTTTATTATTGTCATTAGATTAGATACTCTTAGGATGGATTTCGCTAGTCCTTATCAGTACATACATAGTTTTTTTGTGCTGTTTTTTTTTTCTAATTCATTAAAAAATGTCATTGGTTGTGATTTTATTAGGGGTTGAAAAGATATAAAACCGATTTTGCGCGTCGTCGTCGTTGTCGTCGTAGTCGTCGTAGTCGTAAATAAAGAAGAAAGAAAATTGTTGGCTTGTTGATTTATTGTTGTTGCCAGATGGTACGAAAAAGAAATGCAAGTTGTTACTTTTATCCTACAAACACTTGCCAACAGATTTTTTTCTTCTTTATTGACCTGAGGCTAAGAAAAAGACCAATCATAAACAGATGAACGACGACAACACACCAAATCGGTTATGTCAATTTTCAACCCCTAATAAAATTATAATCCATCTAATATTTTCTACCAAATGTCATTTTTTATGAATTACAAAAAAAGCAAAGGCACCAACTACCTGTTCTTTTTATTTTGTTTTTGTAATTATCTTTCAAAATTTTACGTGGTGACAATCATAGCAATTTTTTATTTGTTTCCTCAGAATCTCAAAATTGAGAAAAAAATAACACAAAACTGATCGCAAACTCCACTCATAGATTATACCAGGACAGTGATTAACCAACATAATAAAATCATCCCTTTCAACTATCATTATCCAAAAACAACTTGCATTTCTTTTTCGTACCATCTTGCAACAATAAATCAACAAGCACTTGCCAACAGCTTTCTTTCTTCTTTGTTTACGACTACGACTACGACTACGACGACAACGACGACGACGACGCACAAAATCGGTTTTATGTCTTTTCAACCCCTAATAAAATCATAACCAATGACATTTTTTAATGAATTAGAAAAAAAAAACAGCACAAAAAAACTATGTATGTACTGATAAGGACTAGCGAAATCCATCCTAAGAGTATCTAATCTAATGACAATAATGAACTATATTTTCATAATAATCCACCTCCACCTTGTAATTCCTTGCAATTGAAATACACAATTAATGATCGACCATCATTATTTATTAACCGAGAACAAATGCAAAATGTTATTAAAAACTTCCTTCATAAAAGCATCCATTTGTTCAAACAACTTAAGCTTCATCGCGTAAGCGTACCGAGTACCCGGGTTCTCGGATGCACGATCGTTATGTTTCAAATACCCGGGTACCCGAACCATGCAAATACCCGGATACCCGGGTACCCGGGTAATATTGAATAACTCGGGTTCCCGGGAACCCGGATACCCGGGTATTATTTCGAGTACCCGGTCAGAGTCAAGAGCACTAGTACGGGTAGCGCGGTAACGAAGTATCCGGGAACCGGGGTAGGAGGTAGCAGGTAGAAGTAGTGGGAAGCAGGTAGCAGGTAGAGGGTAGTATGGTAGAAGATAGAGGGTAACGGGCAGTGTGGTAGCGGGGAACAAAAGTTTAGGATAGGTCTTTTTTCTGAGGCAGCATGAAGCCTGCCGGGTCAGCTAGTATCTATATTATAAAAATAGCTTCTTAGTTTCAGAATACGGCGATAAATTATTATCTTTTCGTTGAATGAACAAAAGCTAATTGGGCGCATAATTAATAAAAAAAAAATGAAGAAAAAAATCCAATTCAAAATCAATTCATTCATTAACGCTTTGTGAATTATTTTGATCTTTGGCAAGTTCATTGTACTCGACATGTTTTTTGTTTTTAAATTAAAACTTGATTTGATCGAAAAAGATGGCAGTTCATAAGTCTATTTGTGTTCTACCTAGAAAAAACACGACGTCTTTCTTTGAATTTAAACTGTGAAACTGTGATTGAAAATAGAATTTTATTTATGAACAAATAATTACATTGATCAGAATAAATCAATATCGCAACGGCAAGTAGTTGATAGCAAGGTGTTTAAAATATTAACTTAAAACAAAATAAATACATTGCATATATTTATTTAATTCATTATGACAAATCAAAGAAATTGGAATTGACGAAATTCATATTTTGGGCTTTAGTAAACAACTTTCGATAGCACTGGAAATGTAATCGGACTGGATGAATCTTCGCTAGAAATAGGATGAACTACGCCTTCTCACAAGAAAAATAAGGGTTTATTAAAGACCATAGAACATAATGTCTTCATAACGAACAGCGAATTGACTGACATTGATGCCTTCATATAAATAATGCAATAATGTACTCATAGTGACCTGAGTGTTCGATAATGTCGAGTTTTTGATTAATGAAAAAAATCTTCGTTGATTTTATAAATCAAAATACAAAGATAGTTAAAAATAAAATCGTGTAAAATGTTGTCGATAATAACCAAAATTGGGTTGAATGACAGCTTTCATGGAACTATCGATTTATTGTAAAAACGGGCTTTTTTTGAAACAATAATAATCGATTTTTTAAATGTTATCAATGGTGCAGGGAAATAACTCAACGGGATTTGCTCCACACGGGAATTTACTCCACTCAAAGCGGGAATTTGCTCTACTTTTAAAAGTGGAATAAATTCCCACTGCAAGTGGGAAATAACTGTACATTTTTTTTTGTGGATTTATTTCCCAGCATGAAACTGAGCTATACAGGTTCTTACGAAGAATATTAGCAATTATAATGCAATCAAAATATTGTAATGTGTATACCTCTATACAGGGTGATTCACGAGCGTTGTGCCAAAAAGCTAGGGCGTGTAGGTTGAGTTGAGAAAAAAAAATTCTATGGGAGGGGGGTCTATTCCCCCCCGTATATCTCTCTATCTATATCTCTAAATGTCTATCTATATTTAATGTGTATACTGTATAGGTATACACTCTTTATCTCTTTCACTCTTATATCGTGTTAAAGCAGAATAAGTACATAGCAACAGTTTTATTTGTAGTAGTAAACACTTGTGTAGGACAGTTAGATTAAGAGGCAACATCTAGTGTTTAAGAGGAGAACTCGCTTCGTTTAGTATCGAGAACATTCAGCTTCTACAAGAACTTAGTAATTTCTCGAACCGATTTGAGTTATATAAATAGCCACAGTACAGACACATAACATATCGATAGACGTATAGAGATATAGAGAGATAAAGTGTATACACATTACACTATCAACAGCTCCATCAGAACGACATTTTTGTATTGATGAATGAACTGAGTTTTCTTGCATGATGTGGATGCAGACGTAAGTACTATTTTAACAATACTAAACCTTAACTCAGTCTTACATGTTTTAAAATATTATTTCAATAAGGGACTTGGAGCATGATCCAAAAAATGAAGCAGGTACAATAATTGCTAATAATTGCCAATAATTCGCCCGAATTTTTTTATTTTCACACCCCAAATTGATTCACTTTTGGGCAAAATTGTTTACGCTCGTTCCAAATCGATTTTGAATGTTCCAGATCGTCATAATCCTCAGACGAAAGTGAAAAAAAGATGCTCAAAATGAATCCTTGCAATGCAGCACCTGCTTTCCAGGCACAAGCGTGCATTACAAAGGTGCGTGGTGGAAACGGCAGTAGCTTTGAAAAATGAATTGCTCTGTCAATTTTGTCCACAAATAGTTAAAAAAATGGTCCTATTTATTTATAAGACTTTTTCATAGTTTATAAGAAAAAAAATCATATTCTTAGTCCATGTTAAAAAAAATATTCAAAAATCGCGTTTTTTTTAAATAAGAAGTGTTAGTGGACTACTTTCTCACATAATTATGCAGTTATTTCCCACTCGCAGTGGGAATTCATTCCACTTTAAAAAGTGGAGCAAATTCCCAATTTGAGTGGAGTAAATTCCCATGTGGAGCAGATTCCCGTGGAGTAATTTCCCTGCACCTTATCAATCATATTACTGATTGTAGATGGTCTTGCTTAGAGTTCAACAAAATCATTCTTCTGAAAGCTAAATTAAATTTAAAAAAAAAAATAATAATAATGCTTGACAGCACTGTTTAATCAAAGACCATCATTTGCAACAAGCAACAAGCATTTACATGTAGGTACTGTCGTAACCATCGATTGTGATTTCAATCAGTTTTTGAAGTGAACTTGTTTTACTTTCAATAAAAATAATTCCTATCGACCTAAATCTTCAATAACAGAAAATTGAAATCTTTTACGTAAGAATTTATTGGAATCTGGTGAAAGGGTAGCAAAACACATAAAACAAAACTCAAGCTCAAATCAATTTATATATGTTTATTGTTCTGACAGATATTTATAACCAGATAACCATCACACATGTGGCGGCAGCAGCAGTTGATCGATGCGGCCTCTATTTGTCCATTCCGCAATCAATTTATTTACGTATTATTCCCCCTTCCCAATATTTTACAGATCAGAAGATCTGCACCAATTGTTACAAAACACTAATCAAAAATGCTAACTACTGGCGCTGTGCTTTAAGTTAAGTGAATTGATATGACTTGCGTCTTGCGTTACACTTTTCATTTTAGACAATTGCTGAGACGAAAAGAAATATAACTTTGAATCCAAACTTTTTAAATATGATATTAGTTTGAGGGCACGCTTAAAATTTAATGGCAGTGTGCCTGTTATTGGGTGAGAGCGATATACCTCACTGAACAAGATACATGCAGTTTAATTTAAGTAAATTTGCTGGCGAATGTGGCATCTTTTGATTTTTGGACTTTAGTTTCTAAATTTATAAAAATCGATTGGCATTGACAGTTTGCTCGATATGATGAATTCAAGGTTCAATTCGTGTCATCGGTTCCAGTGATGGACTTTGAGTGAGTGAGGGGAATCACTCACTCAAAATGTAAGTTTTGAATGGAAGTCTATCGATAAGTGTGAATGAGTATACGGTTGGGGAAACTTGTGTGTGGTCATTTATGACCAATAAAGGTTGTTTTTGTTTTTTCTTGTGCAATTTTTTCTTAAACTTGGAAATGAAAACCAGGCCAGGGACTTCCTATTCGATTTCAATTTTTGCAAAGTGGGGTACCGTTTTATGTTAAGTGAATGATGAAGGCTATACTGGTTGATAACGTGTGGTGCAGCGAGACACAGAGACCTTGTAGCAAAGTGAAACCCGAGCAATTCGTCTAACTGTTATCATGATTTCAATCGTTTTGTTGGTTTAATGGAAGTTTTACAGTCAAGAATGAAAATGTCAACATCATAAAACTAGAGGAAAAGATTAGCTGAAGAAAACTGCATTCTGAATAATAAAAATTGATAATTTTGCAATTGCCTCCTGGACTTTGAACTTTATTAACATTTAATTTACAGTTATCTGTCTCCTAACATTGTTTAGTTTGTTAACTTGGAATTCGCATTTCTTTTAATTTGTCAATCTAAAAAAGTACGTATACCCCACAGTGACCGTCATCAGAATTCAAAGCAAATAATATGGTACTAGTTTACTCTAACATTTATTGTTTTTTTTTTTTTAATACAAATTGCAATTTTTGAGGAAAGGCTACTACTAACTTCTGTTTACTTGCATTCTTTCAACTTTTGTCAATTGATTAAAAGCTCTGCAAATAATAATCAATAGCCAGGCACCAGACATAAGCAACACTTGAGACACACTCCAAAAATATCACATCAATTAGAAAATAAAGTAATTGAAAACTATGATCGGTCAATTAGAAGCAATTAGTACACACTTAATTGATAGCTCACCAAAATATAACTAAAGTCGAAAAATAGAAAAAACTAGATCACCGCTGCGAAAAAAGAAATATATTGATCATGCATCTGTCGAGGAATAGTTTAGTCTGGTTGGGTTTCATTTCTATAGAAACCACTTTTATTCAAAGAATAAAGTTCCCACCATTCTCTAAGCTGGCACGTACAAATAAACTGTATTCAAATGGTTACAATCATATAAAAAGTGCCCAGAAATACTAAACAAGCTTAAAGTCGCAAATAAAAAGAACAATATTTTACACAAAAATACAACGCTTCTGCTCGGACTTTGAATACCCAAGTTTTCCTTGTTTTGTGTCATAAGGTAAACATGTGGTCTATTAATTGAAGAATTAATTATTGATTAATTGAATTTTCAAGGAATGTTAACTGCTAACCGTAAAACATGAACATATTATATGCCTAGTAGCTTCCAGGGCCCGCGAAATGACAATTAAAAATTACTGAACGGCCTGACTAATAACTCATAACATTTTTTCAGGTCCCTAAAAGCTCATATATCTTAGTTTCTCACCAGCGCCAGCGCCTAGAATTTGTTTGACCTTAAATAAATTAAAATTATGTAGATCAATAAAAAGCCGGCTAGACTTGCAGTTTGCAAATTTATATTGTCATTTGCATCTTCAGACCTTGAGAAACTGAACTTGAACAGCCACATCCGTTAAATGTCATTCATTGACTTGACAAAATTTTAACATAAGATAAAGTTAGAATTAAAATACTCTTTAATTCGAGTTACCAGGGGAAAATGACGTTTTTTCGTTTGATAACGTTAATGAATTGTTTTGTATTAACACCTCTGCAGTACCTTCAAATGTTTTAATGAAATTAATGACAGAATAATGATGGATATTGAGTCAGAAATTTTCTTATGATAATTGGGGAATAAAGGAGGGATTCGGTTAATGTAAAGACTATAAGAATATTTTGAAAACGAGTGTAGTCTTCTTACTGTTGCTTAAACGTAACGTTATAAAACGGAAAATAAAAAAAGTTATACCTAGCAAAAATTTTGAGCTGTTCAATTCTTTATCATAAGTTCCCATGTAAAGAAGAATTTTATTGCGTTCAATGGCCATACAAAATAAAATTGAATTCCAAAGCTAACTTTCTCAATTGTATAAACAGATCCGAAATGAATATAAAACAAATATTAGAACAGCGGAAACAAATTATATTAAAAATAAGCTCTTTCATGCCAGCAACCAAAAAGCAATTTGGCAATCACTAAAATCATTAGTATAGGGTGAATCAAAAATTGAAATAAATTGTATTGATTTTAACGGTATAAAAATAACAGATGATAAGGAAATTGCAAACAAATTTAACGAATTCTTTATAAACAGTGTAAAAGAAATAAATCTATATATTCCTAATATTCCGTGGATAAATATGGTGGCAAATAAAGACAGTGTTTTTAAATTTAAAACAGTGGAATCTATTGAACAACTTTTCAAAGTGGTACAAATGATGCCAAACAAAAGCGATTACAATTTAATGAATAAAGAGATGTTAATAGACGGTTTTTCGATAGTTGATCCAGCGCTCTTAAACATTATAAACTATTCATTAACGACTACTGGTAAATTTCCAAGTACATGGAAAACGTCGGTTATTTCGCCAGTTCAGAAAATACAGAACTCGATTAAGTGTGTGGTATTTATAGACCTAAGAAGAGCATTTGAAACTTTAGATAGAGTTATATTATTAAAAAAATTGTATGGTTATGGTGTAAGAGGTACTGAGTTCAATTGGCTTAAGACATATCTTATTGGAAGAGAACAAATTGTAAAAGTAAATGGTTTTCACTCTTACTCAATAAACTCAGACTTAGAAGTGCCACAAGGCTCAATTCTGGGAACACTATTGTTTATTCTTTATATAAATGACATAAAAAATGTATTAAGATATTGTAAATTGAAAATGTTTGCAGATGATGGTCTCCTTAATATAGAAGATAACGATTATAATGGCTGTGTCAGAAAATTAATGTCAGATATAAAAAGTTTAAAGAATTACTTAAACATGAATAAGCTAAAACTAAACACAGAAAAAACTGAAATAATGCTGTTACCTGAGAACAAAAATATTGCAAAAATTGATGAATTTGAATGTGTTCAAGAAACTAAATATCTAGGTGTTATTGTAGATAGTAACTTAAACTTTAAGAAACATTTTGAAATGGTTACGAAAAAAATTGCTAAGAAAATAGGTTTTTTTCGCAGAATTAGACATAAAATTAGTATGGATATGGCAATTAAGGTATACAACGCTATTATACAACCTCATTTTGAATATTGTCCGACAATATTACCGTTGGGAACAATATTTCTTCCTTATTATTCCTTATTACAAAATAAGAAATGAGAACAATATTATATTGCAGTAGATACACATCAAAAATACATATGCTAAATGCTTTAAAATGGCTGTCAGTAAACCAAAGAATAATTTTTAATGTACTTACATTTATTTTTAAAATTAAAAACAATTTGTTACCAAATTACTTGAAAAGAAGACTTGTTACAAGAAATGAAAGACATAGATATAATTTAAGAAATAACAACGATTTTCATTTGCAATTGTTCAGAAATAATAAAACACAAAATATGCTTTTTTATAAAGGCCTACAAATCTATAACAATCTTCCTAATAGTACAAAAAATGAAACTAGTTTAAGAAACTTCAAAAACTCTATTGTACATTTTGTAAAAACAAACTATTAATGTAAACTAATGTATTTTCGCTTTCAATGGCAAATTATTGCTAAATAAAATTTTCAAATCAAAATCAAATCAAATCAAGTAAACCTGAAACCTTAACTGCAACTAAACCGTGTCTAAAATTTGCAAATAAATCACACATGAAGAGCCTGCTACCTACAGTCCTCTTCACTTGATTAGACGCACACATTTTTTTTCAATAAATTTGATTTTTTTATAAGTGTGTGCAAGAATTATCAAGCAATTGCATTTATTAGAAAGCTTATTAAGTTCTCAACAAAATAACACCAACAAATGGTAGGTGAGTGGAAGTTAACGGTAACTTTTTCTCTTTCTTGCCAATGTTGTAAGAAAAAGTGCATTTTTTTTTGTTCACATGATTAGACGCACCTGTAAAATGGTAGTAAAAATGGAACACAGACTATTTGATTTACTTTTTCTCATTTATTTGTTTTTTTTTTTATGTTTCTTTTATATTTTTAGTACTTCGTAGAACAACCATGTTTTAAAATCTCATACTGCCTACCTCCTTCGTAAATTTTTCGCGTGAGCCATCCCAAAACATTTTAAATTAAATTGAGGTCAAGTGAATAAGGTGGCCATGGCAACAATTCCACATTTTCGGCGGCAAGAAAGGTTTTGACTTCACGACCCTTGTAGATTGGCGCATTATCTTGTTGAAAGATCCAGGGTATAGGTCCGAACAGTTTTTTTATAGCGGGGAAGGCTGATTCCAAAAGAGCTTTGTAGGAAAGTCCCGAAATTTTGTTGGAAACGAACACCAAATCGAACGTCCCATAGTACTAAATGGCTCCCCGAACCATTACTCCTCCTTGTCTCGAATGGTGACGTATGCGTCTAATCATGTGAACAAAAAAAACTGCACTTTTTCTTATAGCATAGACAAGAAAGAGACAAAATTTCCGTTATCATCCACTCACCTTTGTTGGTGTTTTTTTTTTATTGAAAACAATTGCTTGATAATTCTTGCACACCCTTATAAAAAAAATCATATTTAATTAAAAAAAATGTGTGCGTCTAATCAAGTGAAGAGGACTGTACAATGTATATATAAGCAGTATAGTTTTGCATTGAATTTGTAAGGTATCGTTTTAAAGCTTAAATAGATCAAATAAGGTTTTAATCTAAATAGGTATAAAAAATAGTTTAACGAAAATGAAGCATACTTATTTATATTTCAAAGAGATAATAAAGATTTCAAAACAAATAACGTTTAGTCACTTCATGAACAAAGACTGCAGCTCTAAATAAAGTTTGTCGCTATTGCTATTTGCTCTTGTGATTCGCTAAACAGTTAAGTAAATATTCACGGGTTCCTAGGTCGATTTTCTTGCAATAAGAAATATTTACTTTTTTGTTTTGCTAGTTTAAATTAAAATCACAATTTATCTCTATTTTACTTTGTATCTCTCTATTTATGGCTTATCTGTTCAAATAGTGAAACTGATATTAAAGATTTTGCGATTGAATAAATTTTGTTTGTTAAACCTAAAGATACCACTGTTTGATTAAAAGTTGTATGTACCGAAAACGCGATATGTTATCATTGGTTCTAAGTGCTTTAGTTAAAATTTGATTAACTGCTTCTTTTGAAATTGAAATTCGAAATACGAGTCTATCTGCCAGCGCAGAAAGTTTGATAGCGTTTGTTTTTTCGTGGTTCCGAACGATTTTTGGCAGTGGCACAAGATGACAGTTCTTGTTCTGAAAAGAAAAGAAAATCGCTCGAAAAGAAAATAACGAATGCAACCAACCACCTTACGGTTAATAATGAAAATAAAAACAATGTTATTTGACAATGTGAGGTTTCACAAACACTTAGACATGCAAGATGCAACAAATTGAAGCAAAAAGGTGTATTTTAATTTTCGTTTGGAATCTGGAATCGGAGAGTTCTGTGTACCAATTCCGGACTACCAAAAAAAGCTATTAGTTTAACAGCTTTGTTCCCATCAAAACTGACAGCTGTCAAAATAATCAATAAGAGTATAAACAAATTGAAAGAGAACGAAAAAGGTGGGCGCATTTTCTTTAACATGCACATTGGGGAGAATCTTGAAATCCCCTTCTGTAGCAGAAAATGTTATGTTTTAAAACACCATAACCGCATAATGAAGGATTATAATCCAGATCAATTCCACAACATCTTCCTTGCATAAAAGTAGGTAACCGTGCAATTAAAAATAAAATCATACTCATTGTAAATTATTTTGTAATGGAATTTGAATTAAACGTGATAAACAGATCACTTTTATTAAAGACAATCTCTAAGCTGAGGTACATATGTTATGTATCTATAAATTTAATACTACCTATAATAAAAAAAAAAGTAAGAACAATGTATTCACGTATTGGAAAAATAATAAGTAAAAACTTCTGGCAAAACAAAAGTGTTTTAGTGACTGTCAGAATACATTTCAGCCAACTTGAACTTGTTTCATGTGTTCCCACACAATCCTCTAATTTTATAGGCGGAAGTTTAGAAATTCTGCGGAAATAAAAGTTCTATTTTTGAAAACAAAAATGTTTCAAATATTAATTGATTAAATGGAATTTTCTCAAGTATTTTTGAAATTTATCTGAAGTAAAATTTGACTTCCAAATTAATTGGAAACATACGAATTTACACGTCTTGCTTTGATGAGCCATAGAAAATTATTGGACGGCATTTCAACTGTTTCAATAATATTAGGATTTTGTTTTTTAAAGAAAAAAAAAAACATTGTTCTATATTACTACCTATATACAGGGTGCGGCAAGAAAACTTGCTGATTTTCAAAGGAAATAAAACCAAAAGTAGTGGAAATACCGTTACAAAACTTGTTTATTTTTGTTACACACGATCTGAGTTTTTCATTACATGGTTTTAAAGATGATATCGGACAAGTGATGGCCTCCGTTTTCGGTACACTGAGATACCCGATTTTCGAAGCTCCTCTGAACTCTTCGAAGCATATCTGATTCTCCGGTGTTCTGGATGGGATTTTGTCACGTTTCCGCTCTCCCTGAATGTTTTCACACACAAAACAATCGACTGCCGGCCAGGAACGCGACCTGCGGGATGGATGTTGAAGCGAGTACGGAAAGCACGTTGAGTGGAAATTATGGAACGACTGTTCGAAAAGTAAGCCTCGCAGGCAAATGCGCGTTGCTCTTTCATCCAATGCATGATGTCGACTGACTGCGGCGTAGATGAAACTTCAGGAAGTCCCCTAAAAAATGAGACACTCTCCACCCACATCCGACCCCCCCCCCCCCCGCTTGGCGCCAAAAACAAATCAGCAAGTTTTCTTGCCGCACCCTGTATTATATGCTAACCTATTATTGAGGGAAGAAATGAAGGTGTCTAGTTGTCTATAGTTTTTGTTTAAAACTTTTAAACTATAGGAGGAATGATAAACACCGCATTTTAAACAGAGATATAAGTGAACAGTAAATCTTAAAATCAACTAAAAGAACAAATTGACAAGTTTTGACTTTTAAGCAATATGAAATCGATGAAATTGATCATAAGTCTCGTTTGTAGGGAAAAGAGATTGCTGCAACGGAACAATCCTGAGATTAAATGCTGCATTTAGAAAGAAAAAAGAAAAGAAAATTAGCTACATTGATAATGTTTCGCATACGCGCAGTGAAGAAGAAACCATGTCATGTCCATAAATCACAAGTTTTTAACTCGTAAATTATATTAAGCGACTTTTGATAACAGTTTTACAGAAGCTTTTGATTGCCGCTACTTAGTTTTGTAGTACCATAAAAAAAAAATATTTTAACGGAGAAGTCATCCCATCCGCACTCAATATCGATCGGAAACATTGATGTTTCTCGATGAAGTGGATATTTGTAGAAAAAATCGATCTCATACTTTTAATCCAATGATACTTACAAGAAATATACATTGTTTTGAGGCTAGTTATGACGAAGTAAAGATATGCAAACAAAATCTTAGATTTTAATAAATGACTATAGAATAGGAGAGATTTCGACAAATTTGTTCCCTTTTAAAATGAAGTGATTTCGTTCAATACGACATATTAAAAAGTTCAAAAACAAGTAGACCCAGTGATCCATCAATATTGCGACCTTCACTCTACACTCTTGCATTTGACATAGACACAATTATCTTTATAATTAACGATCAAAAATTACTTTAACTTTCAAAGAAATAAATACATTTTCGACATCATTAACACGATTTCGACCTAGAAAATGATTTTTCAGCCTAAGGCTTAAATTAATATTTGCCTCTCCTAGCAATTATATTTTATGTCAAATTCATGGCACTAGCAAAAAGCAAGAGAGCAAACAAGAAGTACAAAAAAAAAAACACCTGTTTCCCAAAAATAAACAAAAAAGATAGAAACAAAATTCACTCTCTTTTTGAATTTCCATAGGTCTAGACAAAACTTTATTTACTCGAGAGTCGAGACTTACCCAATTTCCCCATAAGGTCCTCCAAAACATAATCAACGGCCATTGTGCCCTTCTTATCGTTTTTTTGTTAACTTACAACAAAAGAAAAGTGTCGAGTATTTGTTTGCGTACAAGTAAATGCGGTTCCAATAGAATTACACTTATCACATGAAACTGATTACAAATCAAAATTCAATTATGCACCTTTCCACTTTTTTTTTAAACTTTATTATAAAATTCACGCGCCAAATGATTTAAATTTGAATCATCAAAAATTAGGAAAAAAAAAAACAGGTCTCTTTAGAAATAGAAAACAAAAACATTAATTAGACGGAAAGCGTCTTCCTTCTCTTCTGACAAAAAAGCATCACATATAAATGACTCTTAGCTGATAGATTCGTTTCGACTTGTTATATGATTGATTGTCATTATCTTTTTACAATGCAGCCTTATCAGAAAACTACAAATTAAAAAGCAAAACAAAAAAGCGCACTGCGAAGGCGAACCTCTCCGGCGATACGGAGACAAAGTTGTTACACCAAATAGAACAATCCAATTCAATTTAAGGGTTTTAGCAAGCACCATCCAGCTGATGGCGCGAACGCAATGATACTGAATTGAAATTCGATTTGAAGGAGCTGCTCCACTCACAGTTGGTTTTTTTGAGAGAATTCCAAAAGATTATGTTGACTCTGGCCGTCTGGCGGTTGCCAATTCTTCCACAAAAATTTGGAGTACGAAACTTTTGTGATCGTTTTGAGTAGTGACGTGATGACGTCGATATGGCGTATGAGGTATGATTGGCTGGTGTTAGAAAGATCTCTCTGCTATAGCCTTGCCAACTTGGCTATTAAAAAAAGCTTTATTTTTTGCAAGAATTACAACAGGTGATAGTTGCGCGAGGGAACTTTATGGACTTTGTAGTTGCTTTTCTGTCGATAAACGCCGGACTGGCGGCACATGGAAAAATGTTATTATCTGGATATAAATGAAATACACAGACCAAGAGATAAACGAAATTTGGGGGAAGGAAATTTGCATTTTGTGTGAATTTCTTATTTTGTTTTGTTATACGGAACTTGAACTTGTAACCGAAACGTTTTATATTTGGATGTTGACATTATTTTTAGATGAAGTGGGTTCATGGAGCTTTTAGGTCTGTAGGCGTATTTTGGTATACCTACACCGCTATGATAATGAAAGTGTTAATACAGTCTGGGAGGTGAGGTTGAAAAAAAAATCATAAATGAGATTAACATTCAATTATTGAATTACGGTTCATAGCTGTACGACAGAGGTTTGAATCAAGGCTAAATAATCTACATTCCTAAAAACGAGGGTATGAAGTTTGAACAGTGTTCTTAAAATGTTATGATTCGAAGGTTTGTCCTTGATGGGTACTTATGGGAACTAGTCGAATCACCAAGGGATTGCCAAGTTATTGGATGCATATGGGTGTTAAGTGTGTTTGTTTTTTTTATTTGGAAATCGTTAAATACTAACGTTACATAAATGAAAAAAACTTAAATCTAATTATAAATCTAATGTTCTATAAAATATAGTTTATAAAATTTTTTTACAATTTTCAAATTGTCATTATATGTTTTCGCAGACTTTTACTGCAAAATCTGGTGTTCCACAGGGTAGTCATTTAGGACCTCTTCTATTTATTTTATCAATAAATGATGCACCGTTATGTGTTCTAAACAGTGAAATTCTTATTTTTGCAGATGATATGAAGATCTTTAAGAAAATTAAATCTAACAATGATCGCATTCTTCTGCAAAATGATATTAATAGGTTTTCGGTATGGTGCTATAAGAATAGTTTAAATCTTAATAATATGAGTATTATATATGTCAGCAAAATCTTTATCGCGTTTGGGTTGAGGTCAAAATCCCGAAAATCAAAATCCCGAAAGCCCAAAATCCCGAAAACCCACAATCCCGAAAACCCAAAATCCCGAAAACCCAAAATCCCAAAAACCCACAATCCCGAAAACCCAAAATCCCGAAAACCCAAAATCCCGAAAACCCAAAATCCCGAAATCCCGAAATCGAAATCCCGAAAAATTATATAAAATGAAAAATTTGCGCAAATTTTTCATTTTATATAATTTTTCGGGATTTCTATTTCGAAATGCTTTGCAAAAGCATAACAACATCAAATCAAACTGTTTTTTATATAAGATCGGGAATTGCAAAGACAACCTACAATTTTTTTGTTTTTTGAAGGTCACCAATAAAATAAACCTTAGAAAAAAAGTCCGTTAGATTCTCTTCTTATGTTAAGAAGAATGTTTATGTTATAAATTTTTTCTTAATTTGTGCGATTATACTTTTGAAATGCAGAAAAAAACTGGTTTTCATTTCTAAACATTAGAAGGGAAAGTAACGGAATATATTTCTTATCTCAATTTTCTTATACTCGTATAATGATCTCTTAAAGAAAATGTTGAGTTCTTTATTCTTTCTTATTTTGAAATAAATTTCAGAAATTTAAGAAAATTTCTGGATTTTGGCCGTTCGGGATTTTGGGTTTTCTGGATTTTGGGTTTTCGGGATTGTGGGTTTTCGGGATTGTGGGTTTTTGGGATTGTGGGTTTTCGGGATTGTGGGTTTTCGGGATTTTTGGTTTTCGGGATTGTGGGTTTTCGGGATTTTGATTTTCGGGATTATGTCCGTCTCCCATCGCGTTTTTACACCGAATTTAGATTTTACAGAGCACATTAACAACATTGTTAATAAAGCTAATTCTATGCTAGGGTTCTTGAAACGTTGGTCAAAAGAATTTCTTGATCCTAATGTCACCCTTTCTCTTTATAATTGCCTTGTTCGTCCCCACCTTGAATATGCTTCACAGATTTAGAGTCCTCATTATGACGTTCATATTGACAGGTTAGAATCGGTGCAACGTAATTTTACTCGTTTCGCATTAAAAGGTATTCCAATGGCATGATCCTCGAAATATTCCATCTTATGAGGATCGAGTATCACTTCTTCAAATGCAAACGCTGTCTCAGAGAAGGATCAACAATGATATAGTTTTCCTTCATCAACTTATTACAGGCGTCACAGATGCACCAGGCCTTCTTAGTGCTATACTTTTTCACTATCGGGGAGGAGGTTATCACCTTCGTAGCACCGATCTAATTAAAGTCCCAAGACATAGGAAGGACCAATTACGGAATGCATGAGCCCTTGACAAGGATGAGTAGGCTTTTGAATTATAATACGGATCTTATTGACTTTCATATTAATAAGAATAAATTAAAGATTATACTTAAAACCAGTGTGGCACGTTCTTAAATGCTTTTTGTTGACTACTAACGTATTTTTTCATTTTTTTTATTATTTGTAAAAAAAAAAATGACTCTTTTTTTCGTTTTTTTCTTGTATTTCTTACGAACTTGACAAGTGTTTTCTAAACGCGTATTTACTTTTTCTTTGTTTTTTATATTTTTAAAATTTTTTGACTTGAAAATTTTTAAATTTTTGATTTTAAAATTTTGCCTCTTTTCTTTTTTTACTTTTTGTAATATTTTAATATAAAATTTTAATTTATTTTGTTTTTCTTGTTGTACCTGCTTGTCCCAAACTCTTGTCTTCCTGGTACCTATTCGTGTCGCCATAACTTTTTTTTTATTATTTTATTTATTTCAAATAATTTCAAATAAAGTGCCGATACGACTTGCAACCGTAATTGTAATCGTACTCGGTGAAAATGGACCCCAGCGCGTGCGGTATCTGGGGGGAAAGAGGCGTGGGATAAAAAAAAAAATTAACGGCAGTAATAAGAAAGTATAATTTATTATACAGGGTGATTCACGAGCGTTGTGCCAAAAAGCTAGAGCGTGTAGGTTGAGTTGAGACAAGAAAAAAATCGTATGGGAGGGGGGGGTCTATTCCCCCCCGTTTAGCCGGGAGGGGCAATTTTCTGAAAAATTGACTTATTTTGTAAAAAAAATATTAAAAATCAACGGCTTCGTTTACAACACCATGCTATACCTTTCTGAAAAGCCAGAAACTTCTTCTTTCACTTTGTTTTTAAATTTAATTGTTTTATCGAATAGTTTAAAAAAAATAAATTTTCAAACTCAAAATTTTCAAAAAAAAAAAAGCAAAAAAAACATTTTTGAACTAATTTTTTTCAAAATTTTATGTAATTAAGTACTAATTTTGTTTTAAAAATTCAATGTCTTTGTTAATTTTTAGTCGAAAACAGAAAACCGGATGCAAAAATGTCTTTTCGTTTTTGAGAAATTAAAAAAAACCAAAATCACTTTTTTCTAAAAAAATGTTTATTTTTATTTTTACTTATCTGGACTTTTAGATTAATTTATTAGTTTAATTTATAAATTTAATTTTTTGTAATTGGAGTTTTATGAGGACTCAATAAAGTAGAAAAGTATTAGATTATCCCTGGATTAACCATTTTGTTCATTGATAACGTCTTAAAACTGACCTGCAATTTTTTCTTACTATCCCTGGGGCCGCGGCCACTCGCCGGCGAAGAGTTCTACCTGCTAGGGGCTTAAGATAATTAAACCGCAATTTTTCTTGAATGAAAAAACAATTAACAACTTTAAGGTAAATAAAAGGTATCGCATATTTACTAAACAACCATTTACAATTAAAATATTAACTCATCAGCACATAACAATAACAAACTCATAAGCTCGAGAAGATTTAGCGGAAAAGAACTTCTACTGCGGTTTAACTTGTTGTCGAGATCGGGAAGCCGAAAGACTCTACACTGAAAGACATCCCAATAGATGGCACCCAAGTCGTAGCATGTTTTCAAGAATCCGCCGACTAGAGCACGGAGAGCTAGAAGTGAAAGGTCAATGGCAGACGTTATCAATGAACAAAATGATTAATCCAGGGAAAATCCAATACTTTTCTACATTATTGAGTCCTCATAAAACTCCAATTACAAAAAACTAAATTTATAAATTAAACTAATAAATTAAACTAAAAGTCCAGATAGGTAAAAATAAAAATAAACATTTTTTTAGAAAAAAGTGGTTTTGGTTTTTTTTAATTTCTCAAAAACGAAAAGACATTTTTGCATCCGGTTTTCTGTTTTCGACTAAAAATTAACAAAGACATTGAATTTTTAAAACAAAATTAGTACTTAATTACATAAAATTTTGAAAAAAATTTGTTCAAAAATGTTTTTTTTGCTTTTTTTTTGAAAATTTTGAGTTTGAAAATTTATTTTTTTTAAACTATTCGTTAAAACAATTTAATTTAAAAACAAAGTGAAAGAAGAAGTTTCTGGCTTTTCAGAAAGGTATAGCACGGTGTTGTAACCGAAGCCGTTGATTTTTAATAATTTTTTTTACAAAATAAGTCAATTTTTCAGAAAATTGCCCCTCCCGGCTAAACGGGGGGGAATAGACCCCCCTCCCTCCCATACGATTTTTTTCTTGTCTCAACTCAACCTACACGCTCTAGCTTTTTGGCACAACGCTCGTGAATCACCCTGTATATTGAGATCATTTGGTTAAAAGGACTATTTGCACCATAGTTTGAACTGCTAAAAATAAGGCACAAGGGTTGCCTAAGTCTAATGCTAGATTGGCTACAGTTAAAATTCAGTTGACACAGAAGTGAAGTCGATATTTTACCATTTATAATACCAGCGATGAAACAGAATTGGATAAATTTTCGATGATTTTCAAGGGATGGAAGATTTATCAAAAGATGTCTTTGTGAGTACATTAGAAGTGCAGATCCCTGTGACCAGGAGAGAATCGTAAAAACCTTCGCTGAATTGCTTCAATCGTTAATATATGAACAGATTAGTAAGGTGCCCAAACCACGCAGCCGTACTCAAGAATGGGTCTCACAAATGAAATATAAAGAGTTTTGAGAACATATGGATCCTTGAAATCCCGAGAAAATCGCTTAATAAAACCGAGTGTTTTGTTAGCTTTTTTAATTATAAAGTCTAGGTGGTCATTAAAATTAAGCTTAGAGTCTAAAATAATTCCTAGGTCAGAGAAGAGTGAAACTCTATTCAAAGGGTCCGAGCTAAACGTGTAGTTATGTGTTATAGTCTTTTTTTTGCGGGTAAAGCTCATTACTTTACACTTGTCAATATTAAGAAAAAGTCTATTGTTACTGCACCACTCCCTAAATCTTATTAAATCGTCTTGTAAAAGAGTACAGTCAGATTCGAATCATATTCTTTTGTAAAGTTTAATGTCTTCGGCATAAATAAGAATATTTGAATTAGGGACAGTTGAGACGACACCATTAATAAAAAGGATAAACAAGACAGGCCCTCAATGGCTACCCTGAGGTACACCTGAATTAACAATAAAGTTATTTGAACAAACATTACGAAAAACTACACGATAATTTCTATTTTGTAGATACGAAGAAATCCATTTAAGAAATTGGGTATTGAAACCTAGTTTGTTTAATTTATTAATAAGGGTGTTGTGGCACAGGTTTGTCAAACGCCTTACTAAAACCAGTGAAGATACAATCAACTTGATCACGCTCTTCAAAAGCATCTAAGCAAAACGATGTGAAGTCAAGTAAATTAGTTACAGTGGACTTATTTTTGACGAAACCATGTTGACTACTACATAAAATAGATTTACAGTAAAAAGAGAGGACATTACACACAATGGGCTCAAACAATTTAGGAATAACAGAAAGTTTTGCAATCGGACGGTAGTTTTGTATCTCCGATTTCAAACCCTTTTTGTGTATAGGAGTAATGAAAGCACTTTTCCAAAGGTTGGGAAAAATAGAGCTGCTCAGTGACTTGTTAAAAAGTACATAAAGTGGATAACTCAAATGAGACACACATTTTTTTAAGATAGATGCTGGAACACCATCAGGTCCCGGAAGTTATTATTATTTTTTTTTTTTTAATTCCCACGCCTCTTTCCCCCCCAGATACCGCACGCGCTGGGGTCCATTTTCACCGAGTACGATTGCAATTACGGTTGCTAGTCGTATCGGCACTTAATAAGAAATTATTTTAAATAAATAAAATAAAAAAAGCGATGGCGATACGAACGTTAGGAAGGCAAGAGTTAGGGACTGCTTAATGCAAGCAGGTACAAAAGGGAAAAACAAAATAAATCAAAGTTTTAAATTAAAATCTTACAAAAAGCAAAAAATAAAGTAAAAATGCAAAATTTAAAATCCAAAAATTTTTAAATTTAAAGTCAAAAAATTATACATATACGAAAAAAAAAACAAAAAATAAGCGTGTTGAAGACACTTGTCAAGAAAGTAAGTAAGTAAGAAAGTAAAATTTCAATGAGACAAACAATACAAAAAAAAAAATTAAGAACGTGGAACACTGGTTTTAAGAATTACTTTTAGCTTGTTTTTATTGATATTAAAGTCAAATAAGTCTTCACACGCATTCGATAGCTTACTCATTCTTGTCAGTGGCTCATGCATTCCGTACTTAGTTCTATGTTGGGGGACTTTAATCAAATTATGAGAACGCAAAATATGATCTCCACCTCTGTAATTAAAGAAGATAGAATTCAAAATATCTGGAGCATCAGTGACACCAGTAATAATTTGATGAAGGAAAACTATATCATTATTTGTTCTCCTTTGACACAGTTTTTGCATCTGGAAAAATGCAAGTCGATCATCGTAAGAAGGGATATTATTGGGGTCAAACCATTGAAGCCCTTTAAATGCAAAACGTGTAAAATTGCGTTGAACTGATTCTAGTCTCTCAATATGTATCGCATAATGAGGAAAGCAAACTTGTGATGCATATTCGAGATGGGGTCGAACCAAACTATTGTACAAGGCATAGGAAACGTTAGGGTCAAGGAATTCCTTGGACCAACGCTTAATAAACCCTAACATTTAATTAGCTTTATTGACGATGTTATTAATGTGTTCTGAAAAATCTAAATTAGATGTGAAAAGAACTCCTAAGTCCCTAACTTTAAAGACACGGGATAATATGTGTTTGGATATAACATAATCATAAGATGTAGGATTACGCTTCTTGGAAATTGTCATTGTCTGACTTTTTGTTGGGTTAAGATTCAAATAATTCTTTTCACACGATACAACAAACTTATTTATATCATCTTGCAGTTGAACGCGATCTTCATTAGATGAAATGTTTTTGAAGATCTTCATATCATCTGCAAAGATAAGAATTTTACTACTTCGAACACTTAACGGAGCATCGTTAATAGCTAAAATAAATAAAAGGGGTCCTAAGTGACTACCTTGTGGTACACCCGATTTAGCGATGAAAGGTTTTGAGTAAGAGTTTCTGAATTTAACTTGGTAAGATCTATTATCAAGATAAGAAGAAATCCATTTGACGAATCCTGGAGGAAATCCATATGAATTCAATTTAAACTTGATAATAGTATGCGAAAGTTGATCAAACGCTTTGGAAAAATCTGTGTAAACACAATCAACTTCCTGTCCACTTTCTACAGAGTTCAGACATTTATGCAAAAACGCTAGAAGGTTTGTCACCGTAGAACGTTTCTGCATAAAGCCATGTTGTTCAAAGCAAATAATATTTTACTGTAGAAGGCTAAATTCTCACAAAAAACCTGCTCAAAAATCTTAGGAATGCAAGACAGTTTAGATATGGGCCTATAATTAGTAATATCTGACTTGTCACCTTTTTTGAAAACAGGTGTTATGTATGCGTTTTTCCACATGCTAGGGAATTTTCCTAGCTTTAACGACAATTCAAAAATATTATGTAAGGGAATAGCCAAGACCGTCCTACATTTTTTTTAAACAATGGGCGGAATACCATCGGGTCCAAAAGAATAGTCTTCCTTAAGAAGGCACATACAATTTATAAGTTTATCAAAGTCGATAAGAACGTTGTTAAAGGTTACTTGGGGACAGTTTCGCAGATAGGCAAAGAAGTCAGTATCCAAGGAAATAGGAGTATCGATGAAAGACTGACTAAAATTACTTGCGAAAGCATCACAGATTTCTGAGTTACAGTTCAAGACAATATTGTTGTAATTGAAGTTAATAGGATAAACATCACATTTTCTTTTAGAATTGACAAAATTCCAAAAACTTTTTGGGTCCTGTTTCAGTGAATTTCCCATGTTTATGAGATATTCACTGTAAAGATCAAAAGAGAGTCTTTTAAAGTCTTCGAAAAGAGAGATATAAACAACTTAGTTCTCCAATGACATGGAACTGATATACTTTTTCCAAGCTTTGTTCCTTCTATTTCGAAGGTTTTTCAGTTCTTTAGTATACCAAGGGTGACTGGAGTTATTAGGGTTAAAGCTTTTTCTTTTGGGTACTGTTTCATTAATGGATCTCATTAAAACACAGTAAAAACTTGAGATATGTAGTTGCCTCGATATCATTTAAAAGCGGTATATTTTCAATACCGGAATTTCTTAAACTATCCGAAAGCTGTTGAAAATTAGCTCTGCGGAAGTCGTATTTGTACGAACAGTCATGAGAATTACTTTTTTCTAGTAAATGACCGCTCAAGTCAAAATAAATGTCAAGTGGTGGGTGATATTTGTCTATATTAGTTATGGCAGAGGAAGATTCAACAACTACTGTACTAACAGCATTTGATGAGAATACCAAATCAAGTAAGCGATTCATGGAGTTCTTTATACAGCTAACTTGTTGCAAGTCAGCTGAAATAATATTGTCCAGAAATTGAAGTTCCTGTTGCGATGAACTTGCGGAGTCTTCAAGATAAGACTCGTCGTCTGAAGAAAACCAATCTACGTTTGGGAGATTAAAATCACCTAACAGGAGAATATTATTTTCAAAACCAGCAATTTCTATGACATAGTCAATCGCTGACGAAAGTTCATTAAACACTGAAACAGGACTTTTTGGTGGAATATATACATTTAAAATAAAAAAGACTATTGATTGTATGGTCACTTTGACGCATAAGAGTTCTATTGAGAGGTTAAACGGGAAAATAATTTGTGATGAACAGAAACTGCTTCGAACTGCGATAAGAACTCCTCCACCAACAAGATTAACAGCATCCACATGACGGTCTTTCTTATAAACTAAGAACTCTTCATCAAAGAGTTCAGAATCAAGTATGGTGGTATTAAGCCAAGTCTCAGTAAATAAAAACACGTCATGCGGTAAAGCTTGTGAATTCTTAAAAATTGAAGTAGTTTTACTACGAAGTCCTCTTACGTTTTGGTAATAGAAGGAGATCCTTTGCAGTTTTTTGGGTCCTCTTCTGTACGGGAAATCGGATTTTGTAAATTTCTCCGTTTATTAGAAATGATGAATTCCTTTACCAGGGTGTTAGGTGGCCAAGAAGAATTTAAAATACTGTCAAATAGGGAGTTTGGCGCGATTATTTTAAACGATGCCACAAAACTATTTGGCTTGCTTATTTTCTGACATTTCACCTGTAGAGTGTTGTTTAAAGCCTTACATTCTACTAGATGTTTCAAAACGTCATCTGTTTCAGTCGTGGGCAAAAGGCGTGAAACAAATATTATTTTGGGCCTAGGAACAGACACAAGAGTTTTATGGGCAGTAGTTAGGGTTTGAACAGATGCCAGGCTCGTCGAAGGAAGTTCGGATATCATATTTTGGGCAATAGAATTTTGAGAAGGATTTTGGACATCTTCATTTCCACTATTTAAATCATTAGATGGCGGATTTTCAGGTTCAACTGCTTCTTTGTGACTCCTTAAAATGCCTTGGATTACATTACATTACATTACATTTCACAGTACTTCGCACATAAATGTAACGAACTACAGACACATAGCAGCACTGGTGACTGAGACCATCGGCTGGGACAGAACAAGACATACAACAGAGAGAGACAGATAGACACATAGAAAGAAAGCACACATAACACAAACCTACGTGGCTCAGAGGAGGAGACTTAGATTTGTATTGTCTCATGTTATCGCACAGGTGGCCTCAGATAAGCTGGCGATTTTTGTAGAAAAAGAATGCTGCTGAAGCTGGGGTTTGAACCCGTAGCGTTCGGCTTAGCAATCCACTACTCTATCCTCTGAACCATGGCCACCTGCTGCCTTGGATTATTGCATCCTCAGTTATGTTAAAATTTATTGAATTAAGATGTGTAAACTGCACAAAAGAAGAGATATTGGAGTCACAGATAGGGTTAACAGGTTCATCAAAAGCATTCTTAAAAAAGTCCGCAAACATATTAGCAATTACTTCAGAATTTTGTCGCGTGGAGTTCATGTACGTCATAGAGCTAGGAAAGCCACCATTATTTCGTTTTGCATTTACTAGTTGCCAAAATAATTTGGGATTTGTTTTTTACTCCCTTTCTGTCCTTGCGGTATAATCTTCAAATAAAAGGTTGTGTTCGAGAAAAAGATTTTTCAAATATTATAATCTTCAACCGTCCTTGAAGCATTGAATTTTAACCAAGCTTTGTTCCTTTTGTTTTTTAAATTCTTTAAATGGCGGTCAAACCATGGTGGATCGTTAGAATCCTTATAACATGTTTTAAAAGGTGTCGTTTGAATAAATATCTCAAATAATTTACTATAAAATGAATTACACATAACATTAATATCACAGTTGATAAATAGTTGGTTCCAGTTGGTATTTTTTAGTAAAATGGATAATTTGTCAATATTAGATTTACTGAAGTTAAATTCAATTTTGTTGCTGAGTTTGTTGAAGTGGGAGTGCATGTTTAAGTTTAACGATATGTCAAGTGCTGGATGGTGACGATCTTCTTTGGTTAGTTCTAAGGCAGTGGTCAAAACAGCAGCATCCAAGTAAGCATTGTCGGAGAAAAAAACAAGGTCCAATGTTTTACCCGAAGAATTTCCAAATGATAACATACCATCTATTAAGGTGAATTCTTTGAGGTTAGAGGCGTTAGTTGGGATGCAGCTATAACTATCTTCGTTGCAGATCCAGATTAAATTAGGTAGGTTAAAATCTCCTACGATAAGAATTTCATCTTCAAGTTCAAGCTCCAAAAAGATGTTGTCCAGACAGTTATTTAGTTCCTCATAAATTTCGATGGTAGAGGCAGGAGGTATATATAAAGAAACAATGAATAAATGGCCTTTCTGCGTTTTAACTTTTACACACAAGAGTTCGATGAGTCATTGTCGAAAGTCATTGACTAAATTACTGGCGAGATGATTCAATGAATCCACAATACAAATGAATATAGCCGAAAAATGCAACTATTAGGTAATAAATTTACACAGTTCAGTATTTATAATTCGGTAGAACTTTAACAAAAAGCGATAATAAATACGAGAAAATTAAAAACGAATCGAAATATCAAAGTAATGTCGCAATATTTGTGTTAAGCGAACCGATGGATCAACTGAACGTTATAAATCCCGTCTCGTTTGCATATGTCATTAATTCCATGGTTGCACAATTTGAACTTCACTTAAATCATGTTGATGTCACAAAGGTTTTTTTTACATAGGGATTTAAATGAAACCGTCTTCATGCGTCAACCTGAAGGGTTTATCGATCCGCAATACCCGACAGAGAATGGAACAAAAACTTGACGAGACTATGCAAAAATTAGATTTTCGTCCATGTAGTGGAGATGGAGACAGGTGCCATATGCATCGTTGGAATATATGTCGATGACATGATCATCGCTGCGTCAAACTATGATGATTTGGTCAGTTTCAAAGCTCAGACAAGTTCTGAATTTGAGTCTGTTGCTAGAGGTGAACTCAGTTACTACCTGGGTTCAAGTCGAAAAACGTAATGGAGTTATTGACATTCATCAGCATAAATATATTCAGAAGCTTTCTTCGAAATTTAATTCACTCGATTGCAGGCCAGGGTAAACTCCGTTTCATCGTAAAATAACGTTAAAAAAAGGTTCTGGAAAAGGAGAACGTGTTGATTCCACAAAATATCCATCGCTCATAGGAGCAGTTTTCTATATTGCTATTTCAATGCGTCCAGACATTATGTTTTTCACAATTCAATGTCGTTGTTCACAATTCAATGTTGAGCCTTTTTCAGATCACTTCGTTGCTCTGAAAAATCTTCTAAGATACCTCAAAACTACGAGTTCCGCGAGGCTTACATACAGGAGGACAACTTCCAGCTTAACTGAAAATGTAGATGCGGATTGGGCAGGAAACATCGACGACTGTCGATCATACACTGGTTTTGTGTTTCTGATGGGAGGTGGTGCACTGTCTTGGAACCTTGGAAGTTGAAAAACAAAACTCAGTAGCTCTGAGTAGTACGGAGTCGGGGTATATGGCTCTCTCACAGGCATGAAATTAAGCATATATGAAAAAGTATCACATACAAATATACCTACTAATGTACGTACATTAAGATTATGTATATCTTTTATAGTACTTAGCTGATAAACTATGTTTATAAAGAATTTAGTCTACAAATGAATGTTGATTTTTTAAAACTAATAAAAATATATTTAATAATTTAATAATTTGATAATTAAATAATTTAATAATTAAGAGCATTCTTTGTGGGTACAAAAAAAAACAAAAAAGGTATTGGATTATGATTCAATTGCTCTCTCAATAGAGAAGTATAGGAAGATAGCGGATTTGAATTTATTTGGGTTAACAATAAGTTTGATAGAGGGTGGGAGAGAGTTCCAGAGTCTGACAGCATGTATGAAAAATAAACGGGACGAGTTCAAATAATTGTGTAGAAATGGGACGATATTGATGCTTCTAGTGGATCGATTTAATGGGAGCCTGTTGTATAAATATGACGGAGACTTAACATTTATTAATTTATGTAAGAACAAACAGTTTCTTGCATTAATGTATTGCTGAACGGTACCACCAAGTAAATTTCTGGACAGGTCGGATATGTGATCATGTCTGCGTAGCCCATGAATATAACGAACTGCATCATTAAAAGCAACTTGCAATTTGCGTCTAGAGAGAGAATCAAGGTCACTAAAAACTGTTTCAGCATACGATATTATTGGGACGATTAACGTAAGAATCAGTTTGCGCCGAGTTGCTACAGGTGTAAAGTAGGCAGAGAGCCATAGTTTACGTAAGCATCCGTAAATGCGACCAATAATTAAGTTTGTGTGTCTATAACCTGACAATTCGCGGTCAATAACAAAACCGAGACTAGTACAGTATTCAACTGCGCTTATCTTACCATCTCTTAACCATATACTAGGAAGGACACTCAGGTCAAATTTTTTTTAGAAATGGGCATTACTTGCGATTTTGTTGGATTTAAGACTAGTCCATTCGCAATAGACCAGTCGTTAATTCTGCTGAGGTCTTCATTGAGGGAGAGACAAAGTTCATTGAGCTGCTGGAAGGGTCTTGCAAGATGAAGTTGGACATCATCTGCGTATAAGTGAACTGATGAATGCGAACAACAAGAGGGCAGATCGTTGATAAACATACAAAAAAGAATTGGCCCAAGAATTGATCCGTGTGGGATTCCTTGCACAACAAGTCTAGCAGTTGATCTCCTACCACCCGAAACAACACTTTGCATATCCGCACACTTAGGCCAAAAGAAAAGGCCCATCGTGATACCACATGAATTTAGAGAATTACTTCTTACTAGTCGAATCATTTTGAGCTTTTTATAAAGCGAAGAAGATATTATTTATATTAGCTAGTTCACTGGGATTATCATAAAAATATTCTCCCAGATGAAATTTGCTTCTTAGTGAAAGAGCAGGGCATGTGCAGAGAAGGGGAGAGATTGTTTCCTCTTCTTCCTCGTCCATACAGCTCCTGCAGAAGTCATTTGAGGCTACACCAAGACGTATTCCGTGTCTGCCTATAAGACACTGTCCCGTAAGGACACCTATTAGGGAGCTTTGAGATAACAAGTCTTTAGAGCGCTTTAGGTCAAGTGACGGCCATATGAGCTTTGTGGCTGCACACGTTGGTAAATTGTACAACCTAGACCTTATTGTTATCGTTAAGGCTATTTCTTTTAGCAAAAGTTCGCATGTAGCTATTGGTCTACATTTAAATTTAAATTGGTCTAATATTAAATTGCTGCGCCATCTCCATAAGAGATGATCGACAATCGAGGGACGTTTGAGAGTTGGTTGAGACACCGTCGAGAGATTTAATAGTAGCATGACTGTCAGAGAAGATGCGGATATAAGAAGTTGATATCACATTTTCTCTTAGCCCAGGAGAGAACCTCTTTGATCGATAAAATTTCCGCTTGGTAGACGCTACAGTGATTAGGGAGGCTGAATGAGATGCTTAGATTAAGCTTTTCTGAGTACACATCACTACCAACTCCATCACTTGTCTTGGATCTATCTGTATAAAAATGAATGCTTTTGTCATCCAGAAGTTTTTTGTCTTCCCATTCATCTCTGGATGGAATGGAAATCCGGAAGTTTTTACCAAATTGGGGTTTTGGAGTGGTGTAGTCTATGTACTTTGGTATAGAACCGAAGAAGTTCAAAATGACGGAGTGTCCCACATTATTGTTGGTCCATTGAGATGAGGCGTTGAGTCTTATAGCTGTACTCGCTGCCACTTGTCTGCTGAAAATGTCGAGGGGTGTCAGATATAGGAGAGTGTGTAACGCTGCTGAAGGTGTGGTTCTCAATGCCCCGCTTATGCAGAGACATGCAGTGCGTTGGACTCTGCTGAGTTTGTCGTAGTAAGTGACTTTCTCCAGTGCAGTCCACCATACTGCAACCCCGTACATGAGTATTGGTCGGATGACCGATGTATATAGCCAATAGGTTATGCGAGGTTGAAAATCCCATTTGCTTGCTATGGCTTTCTTGCAAGAGAAAATAGCTACTGTAGGTTAACTCTTTCCTGAATATTAGGTTTCCAACTCAATTTTTTGTCTAATATCAATTATATTCAATTCAATTCAATTCAATATCAGACCAAGATATTTGGTTTTGGTTTCATTTATAAAAATACGTGGTATCACACCTTTTATTGAAGGAGGTACAATTACTGGGATTTTGTATTTCCGTGTAAAAAGGACGAGGTCTGTTTTTTGAAGATTAATACCAAGTCCACAGCGATCAGCCCATCTGGTGAGCATATTAAGTGCGTTTTGGAGGAGGTCTCTCAGGGTATTAGGATGTTTTCCTTTGACGGCGATAGGAACATCATCGGCATACGCAATCACTCTGTAGCCTACCCTCTCGAGGTATATCAGCAGTTCGTTAACTACTACACACCACCTTGCGGAGTGCCTCTGCTGACAGACCTTTTCGTACAAAAATCCCCCATCTTGAGTTGATGATCCTGCTTTTTAGCATTAGATTAATCAACTCACAGAGTGAGTACCTTTTCGACGTTTAGGGTTGTCATAGCAGAAGTGATAGCAGATAAGTCAACGTCGTTGAAAGCGCCCAGGAAGGCAACCATAGTATATTCCTTTTGCTCTAGGGAGTATTCGATATTTCTTACCAGGGTATGCAAGGCTGTTTCTAGCGATTTCCCTTTGCAGAAAGCATGCTGAGACATCGATAGTCTCTTATCAATGCTATTACGTACATGGATATCGGTCCATCGTTCCAGAGTTTTGAGATTGAATGATGATAGGCAAAGTGGTCTTAGATCTTTAGTATTCATCCCACCTTGGGGATGAATACTACCCTTACTTCTCTCAATAGATGAGGTATATAGAATTATAGACCAGATCTAGACAACTTCTTAAGATTATCTCAATGATGGGCAAAGTTATATCGCTGGTATGTTGTAGCTCAGCTGGTATGATTTGATATGGACCTGGAGATTTATAAGGTTCGAAACTATTCAGAGCTCATGTCAATTTTTCTTTTGTAATAAGACCTTGAGGAAAAGTTAAGTTAATACCAGACCCAGGAGGCTTTGTTGTATTAACGGATCTGGAGCTATCTGGGAAGTGGGTATCTAATAGCAGGTTTAGCGTTTCTTCGCAAGAGTAAGTCCATGTACCATCCGAGTTTTTAAGACAACTAAGCATGGTTAGACTTGTCGAGAGAATCTTCCTTAACCTCGATGCCTCCGAAGATTCTTCTATTGAGCTTTTAACGAAGTGTTACATGCTCTTATACATACATATCGATTTTTCCAACAAATACTATATAGACGGTCAGTTTTTACATTTCGAATTCATATAATTCACGCTCGCTTTGAAAATCACATATACTAGTTCGAGCATATATTTGCATACAGTTCATTTGGCCTTGAATCCATACCAGACAATGCATAAGTAAAACAGCACTTATGACTCATTAAACTCATGGCTTGTTTGCATTCATCATCAATAACATTCTTGATACATGACATAAGCTAATTAAACCGAAACACATGAAAGTTCAGCTTTCACATTCGTACAATTCACACTCGGTTTCAGTAGTAAAGTTCAAATGAGGATCAGTAATTTCATAGTAAAATCACCACTACCACTACCTTTCGGCACTACCATTAGTTGTCATTTCAACTTTGGGTTTTATTTTGAGTGCTTTTGGTCATTTACGCCGCCGACCGTCATTTCGTTATTAAAGCTTCCCCCCACCAGTGGTAAGGGGTTTTAATATCGAAGGAAATTGTCCTGAATTCCGACCGTGCAGCAACCGCCATTCCAGTATTAAAGCTTCCCCCCACCAGTGGTAAGGGGTTTTAAATACTGAAGGAGATTTGTTCTGCGTGCCACCAGGGGCCGTACATAAACCTGCTGATCCACCAGAGCTAATGCCTGCCGTGTAGTGCCACCAGGGGCCTTAAATATACCTGCTGATCCACCAGAGCTATTGCCTGCCGTGTAGTGCCACCAGGGGCCTTAAATAAACCTGCCGATCCATCACAGCTATTGCCTGCCATGCTGCGTGCCACTAGGGGCCGTAAACGTACCTGCTGATTCCCCGGAAATAAACCGGTCGAGTAAGAATTACCAAACTTTCTCCGGAAACAGGAACAAAAAGCCCAGTAGTGGAGGCTCTTCCGCCAGTCAAGACAGCAAGTAACCGGACATCCGTCAAGCGGAAGCTTTAACTAAATCCGAACGCACACCGGAAGTGATACCAGAAAATACTAATTTTTACCAAATTTAAGAAGAATCAAGAAAAAACTGAATTATTTCCTTTAATCCTAATTGTAGTTCTTAAGTGTTTCCAATAAAGAATTTGTTATTAGGTTCAATAGACCTATCATTGGAGTTTCGTGTTTTCTTCATTAGACCTTGGCGAGACCGGCCGGCGAGCAAAACCTCGGCTGGGAAACAAAAAGCACATCACAAATTGGCGCCCGAGCAGGGACTTAAGGGTCCACACCGACCGTAAAAACAAATTCAAGAAACACTTGACCGAAAACACAACCGAACACACCGCCATGTCTGAAATGGAAGAAGGATTTGACTACATCGCTAGCCAAGGAGCTATATCAAGAAGCAGGAACTAATAGAGAAAATGGATCATTTCCCTTGAGAGGGAAGCCTACAGAGTGATTGCGTATGCCGATGATGTTGCTATCGCCGTCACAGGAAAACATCCTAATACACTGAGAGACCTCCTCCAAAACGCAATTGATATGCTCACTAGATGGGCTGATCACTGTGGACTTAGTATTAATCCTCAAAAAACTGATCTCGTCCTTTTTACACGGAAATACAAGATCCCAGTAATTACAATTACACCCCCTTCAATAAAAGGTGTACCACTAGTTTTTACCAATGAAGCCAAATATCTTGGTCTGATATTAGACAAAAAATTAAGTTGGAAACCTAATATTCAGGAAAGAGTTAAGAAAGCTACAGTAGCTATTTTCTCTTGCAAGAAAGCCATAGGAAGCAAATGGGATTTTCAACCTCGCATAACCTATTGGTGGCTATATACATCGGTCATCCGACCAATACTCATGTACGGGGTTGCAGTATGGTGGACTGCACTGGAGAAAGTCACTTACTAAGACAAACTCAGCAGAGTCCAACGCATTGCATGTCTCTGCATAAGCGGGACATTAAGAACCACACCCTCAGCAGCGTTAGACACTCTCCTCCATCTGACACGCCTCGACATCTTCAGCAAACAAGTGGCAGCGAGTACAGCTATAATACTCATCGCCTCATCTCAATGGACCAACAATAATGTGGGACATTCCATCATTTTTAACTTCTTCGGTTCTATACCAAAGTGCATAGACTACACCATTCCAAAACCCCAATTTGGGAAAACTTCCAGGTATCCATTCCATCCAGAGATGAATGGGTAGACAAAAAACTCCTGGATGACAAAAGCATCCATTTTTATACAGATGGATCCAAAACAAATGTTGAAGTTGGTAGTGGTGTGTACTCAGAAAAGCTTAAGGCCCTATTATGGATCACAACTCAACTTAGTTGAGTTGTAATCAAAACAACTCAACTTGAAGACAACTGCAAAAAAAATCGTATTATGGTAGACAACTTTTTTCAGTTGAGTATACCAAATACGTTGCAGACTTTTCTGTGCTTGTTTTGTATCAAAAACAGCTGTGTATAGTAAAATAAGTATTTCAATGTTTTGAATTCAGTGCAAAATTTTATTAAAAAGACAAAATAATACGAAATGAAATGAAAAACCGATGAGAGATGCTGGATATCCTTTAGAGTAACATTTAATGACTCAATTTCGATTGGCTCAAAGTGGTAGTCCAGACTCCAGACTCCAGAATCTTGTCTCAATACCATACATGCACAAACAAGAAACATTATTGAAAGAACGATTGGCGTGATCAAAAGTTTCACGTGCCTTCTATCTGCTTTTGGTTTGGTTTCTGCTGTAGAATTTCAATCAACCTCTCGAATTTGCGGGTTTTGTGATTTTTAGACTAAAAAAATTATTTGCTTGCAAATGTTTTGATTATTTTTTCTTAAACTTGCATTTTTTTCTCCATTTTTTCAATGCAAAAAAAAATTATTTTTGGAACACAAAAATACACTACACAACTGGTTAATAGCAGTTGTCTAATTTTGCCAACAATCACAACTGAGAGACAACTCAACTGGCTTACATAATACCCCGAACACAACTAAAAAGTCAACTATTTTTTAGTTGACTACTGGTTGACTGGTGGTTGACTTGTGAGAGTCAACTAGTTGTGATCGGTAATACCGATTGCCGGATTACAACTCAACTTTCTTCTTAGTTGTCTTACATAATAGGGCCTTAAATCTCTCGACACGCGACGGTGTCTCAACCAACTCTCAAACGGCCCTCGATTGTCGATCATCTCTTATGGAGATGGCGCAGCAATTTAATATTCACCTCTGCTGGGTACCGGGCCACAGAGACATCACGGGAAATTGTAGAGCCGATGAACTCGCTAAAAATTGGAACAGTCATTGGTAGACCAATAGCTACATGCAAACTTTTGCTGAAAGAAACAGCCTTAACGATAACAAGGTCTAGGTGGTACAATTTACCAACGTGCGCAGCCACAAAGCTCATATGGCTGGCACTTGACCTAAAGCGGTCTTAAAACTTGTTATCTCAAAGCAGATTTCATATTAGCTCACTAATAGTTGTCCTTACGGGACACAGGCAGACACGAAGTACGACTTGATGTCTCAAATGACTTCTGCAGGAGCTGTATGGACGAGGAAGAGGAGGAAACAATCTCTCACCTTCTCTACACTTGCCCTGCTCTTTCACTAAGAAGCAAATTTCATCTGGGTGAATATTTTTATGATAATCCCAGTGAACTAGCTAATAAGGATATCAAATATCTTCTTCGCTTTATAAAAAGCTCAAAATGGTTCGACTAGTAAGAAGTAATTCTATAGAACCATGTGGTATCACAATGGGCCTTTTTCTTTGGCCTAAGTGTGTGGATTCTGTATCGGCAGCTACTTTAACCTAACCTAAGCTAACCACCAACTAAGCACAAAATCATGTCAATCCTTTGCCCTATGTAAAATTAAACCAAATTTATCCCAGGGGAACGGTAAATTTTATTGGGATAAAAAGTAACCTGCTTCTTCTAATAGGTCCAAGAATTATGTATGTACCTTAGTAATTTTTGTTGCGTGATGGTGTCACGTGTCACAAACAAACTTACATTTACATTCACATTTTTATTACATTAGCTGGGATTTGAAATAAGGAAGCAAAATTTCTCCTGTCAATAAAATTTAAAAATATATAAAAATGGCAAAATTCCTCGGTGTTATTTCCAATCGCTACAATCACCCATCTGACAACGTACTTCTTGAATTCACAGATCTCGACATGTTAGCGAATTTCCTCTACCACGAAACCCAAAATCTATACAGCGATTTTCAACGAAAATCCGAAGTCATCACCGCTCAGGAACTGAACCTTACCCAAAACTTAAATCAAGTTAAACCAAAACCACCCACATTACTAGCGTTTGTTTACGATGATCTTTTGTATCTTCTCTAGATAACAGACATTTACAATTACAATCGCTTCCTGCAAATGACAACTTCAGAAATGGAGAATGAAATGAACGAAATAACTTGCTGGCTTAGCAACTTGGAAAGGACTATAGACTGCTTGGCATCTATTCCTGCCAACATCTCAGGTTGCAAATGCACAGCAAATCCAGAAAGGAGTTCGATTCTTCAGAAAATTGTCAAACTTTCCGAAGATTGTATGAACATTGATAACCAATTGACGCAGGTAACGGAGGAGGAAAACTGTGCTTCAGTAAATTGCCCCTGTGACTTGGTGAGCTTAAATTGAAAACATTCTCCACCAATTGAAAAGTCATGAATTAAATTACAGACAAAGACCCTAGTTCCATTTCTCGACCTGCATACACAAATCTTGGATAAAATCGATCAGAAAATGGACAAGGTCACCGATCAACTCAAGGAAGTCGACGGTCTATTCATAAATGCATACAGTAAGTGTATCACATTGATGCATTCAAACTCTAGGACTTTTCTTTCAGAAAGGAGCATCGGTGCTTGCTACCACAAGCCAAGACAAGACCTGAACTCTTCCTACTGCTGAAAACACCAGAAATAAAAAAAATGTCCAATTTTAGTAGAAAACTTACTTCTTATTACAATGACTAACGAAAACACTTTTTTTTTTAATGCGAGATGGAATCAATAACTATGAATGCATGAACTCTGAGCACTCTAGCTCTGGTTCTGGTTTTCTCTGAAGAAAATAATATCATCGGCAATGATACTTGTGCTGGTCTTCGCGGCTCCTTGCTGGTCGGTGATTTCACCATAGGTTATTCTACCCTGAATCATAGTTCGCTGGCCTTTTTTGAGGTATTCCATCACTGTGTCACGTAGAGCTGGCTTGAATACAACCACACGATGCCAGTCGGTGCGTTGTGCCCAATCACCATTTTCATATCTGTTTTGAGTTGCAGAAGAATAAAATTAACATTGCGGAATGTTGCAAGCCCGATAGGAACTCACTTGTAGTTATTGTGTGTGGCAACAGAAAACGTAACAACGGGATGTTCTTTGTTGCCCTTGAGTTGAGGATCAGCACCAACACGTCCCAGAATAGAGACAGTATTTATAGCTATGCGAAAAATTCTTATTGGAAACAGAATAATTTGACACTATTTTACTTACTTTTTTCAACTTTTGGTGGAGCATTGGCAAAGCATCTGGAAACAACATTTCTAACCACAGAAGGGGCGAACTAGAATATGATTTTGGCAATTAAATCAATGAGTTTTTTAATACAATATTTACCATTTTAGTCGATGAAATTAAATACATTTTGAGTTGTTTAAATCGAAAAACTTTCCAAAATATAATTAAATGCCGGCTTATGAAATCGAGCAAGCACAATCACGATGTAAAATGCAAAAAGACAGTGACAGTTATATTTTGTGGAAGCTGATATGTCAAAAATTGACTTGACTTGACTTGTGGAAGGTGGAAACTATGTTAGGCGTGTTCATGTTTCTGTTTCTAACCGTTTGTTTCTAGCAAAGACACACACCTTCAACCGATTAGATTTTATGTGTAATCTATTAAGGGAGTTCACATGGACGAACATGCTCCACAACATTGGCTCGATGAAAAAGAAAACGAACATCCGACTTTGCGTTCACACGAATGCTGATGTTGTCGAACATCATTATTTTGAAATTTTCATAGCAGCAGACGCAATATGAGGAAACAAAATTGGGCTATTAAAATCATAAATTAAATTCTGGAAGAAGAAGAAGAGGAAGACAGGGAAACGATAGAAAACAAGAAAAAACCTTTAAGAATAAGGATATAGTTGTGGGACGGATGGGTGGTGGTTTTTTGCAATTGTATGCATTATTCCCGCATGATGTGAACGTGACCGAGACATTTACGAAATGAAAATTAATACTCAAGTTGACGAGCATCTGTTTACACAAGTTGTTTGGTTGGACGAGCCATCCAAGTTTTCAAAAAAAATTGAAATCCGTCCAACATGTTGGTCCAGCGGTTGTTTTTGTGTTCACATGATCGAGCATTGATGGTTAACGAGCAATGTTGTCGAGCATGTTTGTCCATGTGAATCCCCCTATTGGTAAATAGAAAGGGCCTGCCCCTGCACTCACGGGATGAATAATTTTTGGACTGAAACGGGTTTAAGTCTTTAGTCCAAGCCATTGAATAAGAAGTACAGGAAGCGGTGTAAGCTACACGTACAGTGTACGTGAGTGAAGCAACAAAAAATGTTGATGATGTAAAATAGTGGGACCTTATCTGTCAAAATACTGGGACCTCATCTGTCAAACTGGGTATGTGCTGTCCATTGAATAAGAAGTATAGGAAGGGGTCTTATGAAAAAAAAAGTGAAGCATTTTTCAAAGTAGTGTGAGTTTCACAAATACAAACGCATTACAACAGGGCTGGTCGGCAGTTGAATGGTTAATCTCAGGGGCGCCAAGCGAAATATGATTGAATCAAGATTATATCGATTGTGCATCAATTTTATTTTTCAATTTCAAGTCTTTTTTTGGACTACTTGACGTAGTCTTTTTTAACGTTCAAGGTGGATTTTTTTTATCTTTCGTTACATTTTCTTCATTTTTCATCTTTAATTCATCATATTTATTGTCCTTTTTATGGTCGTATTCGAAAGCGCATTCTATGAACAACTTGATCAAGTGTTAAAAAGCACAAGAAATTGTGTAGCGCCTAACAATCACCAAGAATAATAAATGCTCCCCTGAACTTGAGTTTTTGTTTTTTTGACAGACGAAACTACAAAACAACATTTGACCAATTACATAGCTCAGCAAATGACAGATGAAATTCAAAATTTGACAGATGAGTTTCAAAATTTAACATCATCAGAAATTTTTGTTGCTTCACTCACGTACACTGTACGTGTAGCTTACACCCATTGAATAAGAAGTACAGGAAGCGGTGTAAGCTACACGCACAGTGTACGTGAGTGAAGCAACAAAAATTTCTGATGGTGTTAAATAGGGGGCATTCATCTGTCAAAATACGGGGCACTCATCTGTCAAACTGGGCATGTGCTGTCATTTTGCTGAGCTGTAATTGGTCAAATGCATTGAATAAGAAGTACAGGAAGCGGTGTAAGCTACACGTACAGTGTACGTGAGTGAAGCAACAAAAATTTAAATAGGGGTAAAATAGGGGGCATTAATCTGTCAAAATAGGGGGCACTAATCTGTCAAACTTTGACTTTGTTGTCATTTGCCGAGCTGTAAGGAAGTGCTTTTGATATTATCATTGTTAAATTTATTAAACAAATCTATAAAACAAAATTAAATAGTGCAGTTTTTGCTAATTTAAATAGAATATTTACCACTCTTTATAATAAAACCATAAGCGATAATGAAGTGCTGTGTGAAATTGTGTGGAAACAATTCTAAGACGGAGCCAGAAACAATTTCTTATCACAAGTAAAATATACCTTATTTTGATTATAAATGTATGTGAAGTGAAGTTATTTAGTTAATTTAAATATCGTAGAACTTTTAAAATGTATTTGTCATAGTATTTAGCAACCCAAATAACAAATTTCTCAAAAATAAAAATACTTTGTCCATTGAATTTCTTTGTTTTGGATTTTTGGTTTGATGTGTCAAAATCGAGTTCAGGGGTGTATTATTTCTGTTGGTGATGGTAAGGCGCTGCAATTTGTTGAGTTCCCGTGGTGTGCACGGTTGTTTTGAATAGTTCTTCCATCGTGTTTCGGAACATTTTTATTTGTTGATTGTATTACAATCAACTGGAAAATGTTTGTATATTTTCCCCTTGTCAATATTTGAGTCCGTCTATTGTGAATAATAACTTCTGGAATTTGAATGCTCTAAAATACATACCTTGACAATTAATTAATTAATGATATTAAACGCTTGTTCAAGTTGTTCATAGAATTTTCTTTTAAAAACGATCAAAATAGGCGTAATAAACGTGATGAATTACGGATGAAAAATGAAGAAAGTGTGACGCAAAATTAAAAAATTATAATAAAAATCGTGCATGTACATCTTGAACGTTAGAACACCGTGTAGTTCAAAAAAAGAATTCAAATTGAGAAATAAAATTGATGCACAATCGATATAATCTTGATTCAATTCTATTTCGCTTGGCGCCCCTGAGATTAACCATTCAACTGCAGACCAGCCCTGTTGTAATGCGTTTGTGTTTGTGAAACTCACACTACTTAGAAAAATGCTTCACTTCTTTTTCATAAGACCCCTTCCTGTACTTCTTATTCAATGGTCAAATGTTGTTTTTTATTTTCATCTGTCAAAAAAACAAAAACTCGAGTTCAGGGGCGCATTTATTTTTGTTGGTGATCGTTAGGCGCTACACAATTTCTTGTGCTTTTTAACATTTGATCAAGTTGTTCAAAGAATGCGCTTTCTAAAACGACCCGAAAAAGGACAATAAATATGACGAATTAAAGATGAAAAACCTGCGGCCCGGCCACACGAGCAAGTTCTGGCTTGCCAGTAGCCTGCATATATTATTTGTCAAATCTCTATCGGTGTACTTGGTGTGACGTAGGTGGCAAGCTACTTGCTAGTCAACTTGCTTGCAAGTTCACATTTTTTTTCTATTTCAACGATTTTTACAATCTTACCTGCTTTTAACATCCAATTTTGAATTTCCAAGATGTCGCCAGCAAAAATAGAAATAAAAATCCTCGTTTCAACTAATTTTCTAATTTAATTTTGTTCATTTTGATAAATTTGGCTCCTAAGCCCTGTAAAAATTCGCATAGAGCTGAAAAATGGTACAGAGCATAAGGACATCTCTCTATATAAGATGTCAAAATTCCTCAAAAATCCCATGGGTGCAAAAAAAAAATTTCCAAGGTTAAATGTCGAATATGTTATGTTTTTTCATATTTAACTCTGTAGATTTTGTTAATCCCTGCAAAACGAAAATAACGGTTTTCAAACTTTGATTCCTATCGAAAAGTTGTCTCTTGTCCACTCTTTTCCACACCATCCATGAGGTAGAGTCCAGTTATAGCGTGTGAATCCGGAGTCGGAAATATCCTATCAGCTCCCGTTTTGGAAATATTACCATTAGAAAATAAAAATAAAACGTTTTTTTTACCACTTTTGCTATTATGCCTAAATATTAAGAATTTTTTAAAAATATAAATCATATCGGTTTCTATAAGAACTATTTTCCTTCTTTAAAGATTTGTTTAAATCTTTGCCAATTTTGTTTTACTTCCCGAGATATATTAAAATGAAGTAAGTGTGTTTTTATCAAGAAGGAGATGAAAACGTGATATCTGTTTGATACATAAGCCAAAAAGCTGACGATATCTCGAACAATAAAAAAGATATCGAAAAGATTTAAAAAGATCTTGAAAGAAGAAAAATAGTTCTTATAGAAACCGTTATAATTTTTATTTTTATTCATATTTAAATCCATAACCCTGATCTCAAATTGGCATGTATCAAAAGAGAATTCCTTCTCTGACCACAGATATATTCAGTTTGAGCTCAATGATGTGGCAAATATATCTACGGGTTTTCGCAACCATCGTAATACAAACTGGGAACGATATAGGGAGGTACTAGCACAACTGGTTGATCACAACCTTCTTAAAAGCCCCTCCACTAAAGATGAATTAGACCTTTCTGTGAATCATCTCACCGAAGCCTTCAACGAATCAATGAGAGCTTCATGCCCTGTAACCATTTCAAAGGGTAAAAATAAACCTCATTGGTGGCACAAAGAACTAGAACCATTCAGGAAGAGCTGCCGCAAGCTCTTCAATAGATCTTAAGGTCCATTCGTATGGAGATACGACCTGCGTCTGCGAATTGCGAATGGTTGTTGTATTTGCTATTTCATTCATATGAGTAGTCGCAGAGAGCTGCGAATTGTCATAAAAAACAAACAGGGCTGAAAATATTTATTTATTTGCAGCCCTATTAATAAACACAGAATAACCCTAACACAAGACTAACACGTATTTTAATTCAAAATTCCTATTAATAAACGTGTGTTAGCCTTATATGACAAATGTTAGCAAACGAATAACTTATTTCGTCGATTTTTGCGTATAAGGAGCGAATATCTTTTATTTCAAAATATTTGACAGCAAATTTAAGTAATTTATTTATTTTGAAAGAAAATTTATCACGCAAGAGTCCAACAGGTCAATCAAATATTTGCTAAATGTTAATAGTTCAATCATTTGCATTGGCGATCATACCTATATATATTGGAAAGAAACTAACGATAAAGCTTGGTTTGACAAAGGTACTTAAATGATTTAATTTCAATAATATTCATATTCTTGTAGAGTAATTCTAAGAAAGGCCAATGGCAGTGGTCTCTACGGAGTGCCAATGGTACCAATTAGCTGGACAGAAATGCAATATCCCATTTCAAGAACAAAGAAAAGTAGCCAAGATCTTACTAGAAAGTGCATTTAGAACGGAAGACGAATAAAATATTTTTAAAGTAAAACAATCTCTGATAATTTTGTTCATATTTTTTGAGTAAACTAAGGTCTATAAGGACAAATTAGTTTTTCTAAGCTCTGGACTTTCGGGTCAAGGATTTTTCCGTTGAGTAAAGATTCAACGTACCGGCCATGATTTGAATGAATTCCTTTTTAGAGCCAGTAACTATTTTGAGCATTGACGGTTTTTAATTCTTTTTTTTTTGTATTTATAAATAATCAAAAAACAATCAATAAATGACAAACAACCTTCAGACTCAAAAAAATACTAGATTTCTAGTACAATTTTGGAGCTAATCAATGAATAAGTAATACGAGGAAAAAATATGTTTATTAATGAACTTATTTATCAAACGAACAACTTCGCTATCCGTGTGCTAGCTATAACGTGTGTTATCCAGTGGATAGAGTATTTTTATTAATAGGGCTGTTGATGTTTAATTTTTGATTTTTGGAATCCGAGTGAATTATTTATTCGTAGCTTTGTGGAAAGCGTTTCGTATTTGTGGATTGCGAATTCTCATTTGAAAATTCGCAGTTCGTAGCTGTTGGTCGCATAGAAAATATTAAAATGTGTTTTTTGTGCACTTTTAACTTGTTTTAGGCAGTTTTCTATATTGGAATATGTAAATACGGTCATTTATTCACTTTATTAATTAATTAAAAAAAGAATAGGTTGATATTTACTTTAGAAATAGCTTTAAAAGAATAATTCGCAGACGCAAGTCGCAGCTCATATGTACGGACCTTAAGTACACTAGATCTCCTTCTGATTGGGAATTATATACAAACAAGCTCTAAAGCAATATAAGAAAGAATTAAGGAAGAGTAAGAGGTCTTCTTGGAGAAACTTCTGTGGTAAAATAGAAAATACTTCAGAAGCCTCAAGACTCAGGAAAATTCTCTCAAAAAGTCCAACAATACCCAGTGCTTTAAAGACAGATGCTGGCACGTGGACTACCACAGATGAAGAATCTCTTAATCTGTTACTAGACACCCACTATCCAGGTAGCTCTAACATACTTAACGACTTAACATCAGAGTCTCAAGCTTCTACAAGCGATTTAGTTGATCTAATAACGCGGGAAAAACTGCAATGGGCCGTTGATAGCTTTGATCCATATAAATCTCCAGGACCAGACGGAATCATTCCGGCCGAATTACAAAAATGCTCAGATATGATCATTCCACCATTGGAAATCATTCTGACAAGCTGTTTAAGGTTGAGATATATTCCCAAAGCGTGGAGAATGGCAAAAGTAGTCTTCGCATTCCTAAAGCAGGTTAACCCTAAAGATCTACGACCAATCAGCCTATCATCTTTCCCTCTTAGAACCTTGGAAAGATTGATTGAAATTCACGTCAGACATAACTTAAAACCATGTCTCATTTCCACAGCTCAACATGCATACTCTAAGGGAAAATCAGTAGAAACAGCACTTCATTCGCTGGTACGTAGTATTGAATATTCCCTCAAATACAAAGAATATAACCTAGTAGCTTTCCTAGATATTGAAGGAGCCTTCAACAACGTCAGTTATCAGGCGATCACAACAGCAATGGACAAGCTGAAATTTGAGACTCATAGATCTTATAAGTCTCATGCTCAAAAGCAGGACAATAACTTCTAGCATGAGAAGTTTTACTACCACCAGATCGGTGAATCGGGGTACCCCCCAAGGTGGGGTCCTTTCGCCTCTCTTATGGAACATGGTAGTAAACGACCTACTAACATCATTGGAAGCAGAGGGTTTCAGGGTGATTGCCTATGCTGACGATGTTGCAATATCTGTATCTGGGAAACATCCCCAAGTTCTCTCGGAACTCCTACAAAATGCCTTAAATAGGCTAACAAATTGGGCTAATCAATGTGGCTTGGACGTCAATCCACATAAAACAGAACTAGTACTCTTTTCGAGAAGGTACAAAATTCCTCAGTTTAGCCCACCCAAGATTAAAGGAATACCATTAAGCTTTTCCGACCAAGCTAAATATTTAGGCCTAATTTTAGACAAAAAACTAAATTGGAAGGTAAATATTGATGAAAGAGTAAAAAAGGCTACCGTAGCGCTTTTTACTTGTAAAAAGGCCATAGGATCAAAATGGGGCTTCTCCCCAAAAATAACCCACTGGCTATACACTTCGGTAATCAGACCGATACTCATTTATGGAGTTGTCGTATGGTGGACCGCACTGGACAAGATGGTAAATCTAAATAAGCTCATCAAAGTTCAGCGGTCAGCAGGTATGTGCATCACAGGAGCACTTCGCTCAACACCAACCGCAGCCCTGGAAGTGCTTTTAAACCTAACACCTCTTGACATCTTCTCCAAAATGGTGGCAGCCAACACATGTGTGAGGCTTAGAGCCACCTCTCAATGGAACAGTAACAATACTGGACATACTACTATTCTAATAGACAATTTCAGATCTATCCCAGATCGCTTAGACTATACCACCACAAAAATGGTATTCGGTAAAAGCTTCCATGTTTCCATCCCTTCAAGATCCTCCTGGGAAGAAGAGAGACCCCTGGAAGACAATGCGGTACACTTCTATACAGACGGTTCAAAGACCGATTACGGAGTTGGAAGTGGTATCTATTCAGAACAACTGAATCTCAGTCTATCATACAGACTTCCAGATCAATGTAGTGTATTCCAGGCAGAAGTAATGGCGATTAAAGAGGCACTATCCTGGCTCAAAGAAAACGTTATATCTTGCAAGGATATACGAATCTTCTCGGACAGCCAAGCCGCTCTCAAATCTGTCGCGTCTGTCTCCACAAACTCTCATATAGTCCACGATTGTCGATCATCTCTGAATGAGATGACGGAACAGTTTAATATTCACCTCATTTGGGTGCCGGGCCACAGAGACATTCCGGGAAATTGTAAAGCCGATGAGCTCACCAAAAACGGAACACTTCTGCCTAATGTTAGACAAAAACATAACATAGGAACACCACTTGCTACATGCAAATATCTTCTCAAACAATATGCTCTAGAATCAACCAATGCTAGATGGTCACAGGGTACCACCTGCCTTGCAACCAAGCAAATATGGCCAAGCATAGACTTAAAACGGTCAAAAGGCTTGATATCCCTGAGCAGACAAAATATAAGCTCTACAATTGGAGTAATAACAGGACACTGCCTCATAGGTAGACATGCTCTGAGGCTAGGGGTCTACACAAATGACTTCTGTAGAAGCTGCTTGGACGAGGAGGAAGAGGAAACAGTCCAACACCTTCTATGTACATGTCCAGCACTCTCCATTAGAAGGAATAACTTTCTCGGTAATCCCTTCTTCGATAATACCAGCGAACTGGCAACGATCGACACAAAATGTCTCTCTAACTTCATTAAAAGCACGAATTGGTTTGTTTAAGTTCATTACTCTCCCATGAGTATTTTGTGGTATCACAACGGATCCTTGAGGTCTATAAGTGTGTCAACAACAACTAGACAGCCACTACAACCTAACCTACCTAACCTTCATATTTAAAAGCATAACCTCAAAAGTAGTTTTTTTTTACATTTTCTAACGGTAATATTTCAAAAATGGGAGCTGATAGGATTTTTCTGACTCCAGATTCGAATTCAGCACACCAAAAACATATAGAAAAGTATATCTTAGTCTCGGCACCAAAAACCTTGTAGACCTGTGTAATGAAAGATTTGGTAATTTCTCTGAAACCTTATATCTTCTAAACGACGACAAGTAATAAAAAACACACCTTAACCTTTTTTCTTACAAACATCATGGCCGATAAAAATATTTTAAAATATTATTGAAAAACCGCGTTTTAAAAGAGTTAAGTACGAAAAACCATATTTTTGGATTTTTGCCAAAATAAAATTTTTTTTTTTTTTATTAGGTTAGGTTAGGTTAGGTTATGAGGGGTGTGCACAGCGTGAGCTGTTTCGTACACGGGGGCCTATTGGTCCATTGTGATCCCCTATAAAAAATAAAAGTAAGCATCGATGCTTCTCAGGGTCGATTAACGTAGACTGGCTCGTTAACGAACCAACCTGTGCTATCTATAAATTTCTTCATATTTGCCATTGAGACCTGTGCTAGATCATCCAGTTCTCCAACAAACCTGTTTCCGAAATGTCGGAGGCGGCTAGTTTGGAGGTTCGGACAGTCACAGAGCAGGTGTTTAATGGTTTCTATTTCCTCCTCATCCTGACAGCTCCTACAGAAATCGGGTGCAAATGCCCCTATCTTGTTGGCCATTGTGCCAATGGCGCAATGACCCGTTAGTACACCTATCAAGATTTTAATGTTCTTTTTACTCAGCGATAGAATATACCGAGTTTCTTTTTCATTTGTGTTAGGCCATAAACTTCTAGAGATTACGCAATCGTCCCTGGATTTCCATGAGTTATTGATTTGCTCTTTTAGTTTAAGGTCTATCTTCCTCTTGAGTACCCCAATTGGGACGAGTGGTCCCCTAATTGAATGGTCGCTACTACTTGTGTCTGCTTCTGACCCTTTCCTGGCTAGTTCATCTACTATTTCGTTCCCTTCTATATTGCTATGTCCAGGAACCCAGCAGAGCTTTACCTGGTTAGTGTGGCAGATTTTATTTAATTCCTTCCTACAGTTTAAAACTGCTTTTGATCTTATGGTCTCACTGGCTAAGGCTTTGATAGCAGCCTGGCTGTCCACGAAAAAAGTGATCTCCGAAGAGCTTAGCTTTTCGTGATGTGCCAATTCAGCTGCTTTTTCAATGGCAAAGATCTCGGCCTGAAAGACACTACAGTCAGCTGGGAGTTTATACGACGCTCTGATGTTGAGAGATTGGCAAAACACTCCAGCACCTGTTCCTGATTCCATTTTTGAACCGTCAGTGTAGAAAGGGATACCCTGTTTACTTATAAGTGAATTAGGATCCCAACCCTGTCTTTCTGGTATAAAAATAGAAAATTTCCTATCGAAATCTAGTAAAGGGGGAATGTAATCGGTGGTCTCCATCAGTCCTGGAATCGTGCCATATCTTTGTAAGATTGACCCGTGTCCATAAGTGCTGTGCCTCCAAAAACTCAGTTCTTTTAAACGAATTGCAGTTTTGGCTGCCGTGCATCTTATGAACTCATCCAGAGCCGGGAGGTCCAAGATCATTTCCAACCCAGCCTGTGGCGTGGATCTTTGAGCCCCTGTTATTCCTATACAGGCTAGTCTCTGTACCTTATTCAGGTTCTTGAGATAGCTTGATTTTTCCACCGCCTTCCACCATACAATAGAGCCATAGGTAAGAATGGGTCTGACAATCGCTGTGTACATCCATTGGATGACCTGCGATCGCATGCCCCAACGTTTACCGAAGGTCTTTTTGCATGTGTAGAATGCACATAGTGCTTTTTTCATTCTTTCCTCAGTATTACGCTTCCATGAAAGCTTGGAGTCAAGGATCACTCCTAGAAATTTAGCTTCCTTAGAAAGTTTTAGAGGAGTACCATTTAGTTTGGGAGGGTTGAAGCCCTCCAGTTTCCGTTTCTTCGTGAACAAAACTAACTCCGTCTTGGTGGGGTTGACCCCGAGACCGTTCTTAGTTGCCCAGGAAGATAAATCCTTTAATGCGTTTTCCATAATGTTTTCGATGATGGTAAGGAACTTGCCTGATACTAAAACCACTATGTCATCTGCATATGCCACGATTTTAATGCCCTGATTTTTGAATTTTGTGAGAATTTTGTTGACTACGAGGATCCAGAGCAGGGGTGAGATAACTCCTCCCTGTGGTGTGCCTCTAGTAACTGTTTTCTCAATAGTGCTAACTCCTATTTGAGAGTTGATAATTCTGCCATTTAACATGGTGAAGATCCAATCGACAATGACAGATTCAACTCCAACTTCAACTAAGGCAGCTTTGATTGATTCCGTTTTAACGTTGTTGAACGCACCCTCGATATCAAGAAATGCTGCCAGTGTATATTCTTTATGTTCAAGACTTTTCTCAATATGTGAAACCACTTCGTGCAGAGCAGTCTCCACTGATTTACCTTTAAGGTAAGCGTGTTGGTAGTTGCACAAATTGTTTTCGTTGAGAAGTTCTCTAACATGTAGATCAATTATCCTCTCTAGTGTCTTAAGGAGAAACGAGGAGAGACTTATTGGTCTATAATCCTGGGCGGTCGAGTGAGTCGGTTTCCCTGCTTTTGGGATGAAGACTACCTTGACCTTCTTCCAGCTATTAGGGACGTATCCAAGTTTGATACAACTTATGAGGATTACCCTAAGCCACGGAGTTATTACTTTGAGAGCATTTTGAAGAAGAGCTGGGAAAATCTCGTCTGGTCCCGCCGATTTGTAGGGTTTGAACGAGTTTATTGCCCAGATAATTTTCTGCTCAGTAATAACCTGTTTTAGTTCTAAACCTGATTCTGTATGAGTAAAATCCAGCGTGTTCGATTGCGAGTAATCAGAACTTTCTGGGTTTTTACAACCGGGGAAATGGATTTCCATGAAGAGTTCAAGCGTTTCCAGGCTTGAGTTCGACCATGAACCATCAGGGTGTTTTATATACCCCGGGACCGTGGGATTAAGGGCCAGGGTTCTACGGAGCCTCGCCGCCTCGCTTGTTTTTTCAATGGATTCACAATGCTTAGCCCACGAATCTTTTTTGGCCTTCCTTAACTCTTTAGTGTAAGTATTAAGTGCGGCTCTATAAGACTTTAAGTCCTCTTCTAATTTACTCAGTTTAGCTTTATTGAAAAGTTTTCTAACCTCTGTTCTACGTTTCTTTAGTACACCATTCCACCAGGGTGGGTTAGTGGAGTTTTTGGAACGAGATAAAGGGCAGTGCTTTTCAAAAGACGTTCTCATTTTACTAGACAAGTTTTGGACAACAGTGTCGATGGTTGAAATGTTTAGACCTGTATTGTCCCCTGGAGGATCAATACAGTTTTTCAGCCATCTTTCGTACTCTGTCCAATTTGTTCTAGTTGGGTTCCTGTAAGGTTTCTTTTGAGTAAAGTTCCTGTCTATGGAGAAGAGTATCCTAAAGTGATCTGAAAAAGATTCTTTAGGTGAGACTCTCCAGTCTTCGACTGAAATTTTACTATTATTACTAATAAGAGTCAAATCTATGATTTCCTCCCTGTTTTTGTTACGAAAGGTAGGGTGATTACCCCTATTACATAGCGATAAATTAGAACAGAGAATATATTCAAAAATTGACTCACCTCTTTTATTGATGTCCTTTGAGCCCCATTGTGTATAGTGAGCGTTGGCATCACAACCCACCACCAAAGGTATACCGCTTGCTGTGGCATGGGCCACAAGATCGCGGACTGTTTTTGATGGCGGGTTCTCCTCCTCGTACGGCATGTACGTCGACGCTAGAATAAAGTTACCTTCATTTGATTCGACGCTGATTGCCGTGTTGTCCTTGTTGCTGTACCTAGATAGGAAGAAAGCGTTAATTGATTTTTTCACTAGGATACAACTTCTAATATCACCTTCATCTGACGTGGAATGGAAAAGGTTGTAGTATTTTGACCTCAACTCTCGGATTCGGTTTTTGCCTAACCATGGTTCCTGGATCAAGGCCACATCCACGTTCTCGTGAGACATGTAGAGCGTAAGGTCGTACGTTGCTGCTTTAGCGTGATGCAGGTTTATTTGCACCACTAGCAGCTTTTGACTCCCTTTTGTCTTCATGCCTCTTAACCTTTACGGTTCCGAGACCATACCTCAACACGTCTTTTTTCTCTTTGAGCAGAAGGTCAGATTTCTTGTCTGCCACGAACAAGAGGTCCTTCCCTTCGCCACCGATGGTCTTCCTTGAATGTTGGAGCTTCCATTCTAAAATGGGAAGCTCTTTGTTCTGCTTTGCCAACAGTTTAATAATGGCTGCATCCTCATGTTCTGCAGGAGGGGGGATCCAAATGCTCTGAGAAATAAAACCTGAATGAAATTATATACAAGGTCATATAAGCTACCCATGGTTTGAATTTTTTTTTGAAAACCTCGACCATTTGACGAAAATTGGCAAAAAAAACGATATTTTCAATGTATACCTTCCTTTAAAGTGCAAGAACTTCCAAATGATAAGTATTACTAAAGCACATTGTAACCTATTTTGTGAAGAACACCATAGTCTATAAAGTTAGTTAAAAATTATAAAATAAATAAATAGAGTGGCGCGACAGCTCTTGAAGAGCCAAGGCCTAAGTGGCTTACTCTCATCAACAATTCTCTGAGTGCGTGTGGAGAATTGAGGGGACCTACAATTTAACGCCGATTCCGAACGGCAAAGTTGAGAAGCACTTTTTCATGACAGATTGATACTCTTGGAAGCTTTGTCAGGTCTTCGCAAGAGGCAGTACCCGTGAAAGATGAAATAAAAACTTGGCCTGAGTAGGACTCGAACCAACGACGTTCTGCTTAGCAGCCAACGCACCTACCAACTAAGCTACGGGCGATTGCTACTTAAATAACTAATATTTTACGAGCTAAATACAAAAAATCGCAATTTTTTAGTTTTGACAAAATTTAATTTTTTGTTTTGTTTTTTTTTTCTTGTAGCTTTAAGCCTAGTACGCAGATCGAGCTAAATTTTAGCTTCCATACGAAATTCTCTCCAAAATTTAGCGGAGCTAAAATTAAGCTGAGCTTTTTAGCGAAGAGGTACGCAGCTCTAGCTAAATATATTATTTTTTCGTAACTCTACATAATCAAAAATCAAAATTTGTCAAAATTTAGTGAGTGAAATAAATGTCCGGTACATTATTCTCGAGCTAAATTTTGACATTATTGTTTTTTTGTAAATAATTTATTTATATATCAATTGCATACGCCAACGGATGTGTTTTATGAAAATTGGCTTCTAACAACTTTTTGTTTGCAAAAGAATTTTCTTAAACCTTAAGGTTACGGTGGCGAATAGATGTGTTAATAAATTTCTAATGAAGACAATTTGAAAATTCTACTATCACCAGCCTACCATCAAACAAAATTGAAGTGCAAACAATACGAAATAATTCCTTTGCAAGCAAACGTCCGTCTTGTTGGTTTTTCCTTGTCTTCAGCTAAGCCAACATCCGCCCACTGTTTTTGCAAATTATCTTGCCAAATGGATAATAACTCGTTTCAGGCTGTGATTTTGAAAACTATAAGTTGTCACACAATTCACTCCCTGGCAATAGTCGAGTGTCAAATTTTGTTCAAGTGACAAAAAAAATGCAACGAATATTCGGGAAGCTGTTTTTTATCAGCTTTTTGCATTGCATGCCGTTAATGGGGCTGTGAATTTCTCTCGAATTATTCAATTTTCCGACCAGATTCGTCAAACCGATGAAATACGTTCCTTGGTTGTCTTCTCGCAGAAAAGTCTCCAAAATAATCTTGTGTCAAAATTTAGCCAGGAATTTAGCTGATGTTTGGAGAGAAATGTGTGAGCTAAAATTTAGCGCGATCTGCGTACTAGGCTTTAACAAAAAAAAATGTTTTTATATAGAAAAGCTCATAATGTAGGTACAAGTTTTTCATACAAAATTTTTCAATTGACTCACCGTTTAAGAGTAATACGCAAAAAAACCATTATTTTCGACATTTGACACATTTTAAAATCGCAATATTTTTTAAACGCTTGCTCGTAGAAAAAAAAAGTGTCATTATGTTTTTTTTTTAGGGAATTTCAAGGCGTACAAGTCTTTCATACACTTTTTTTTGATAGCTTCCCCCGTTTCAAAGATATATATGAAAAACCAAAATTGTCGACATTTGACCTTGAATAATTTTTTATGCACACAAGGGATTTTTGGGGACTTTTGACATTTTACTTTAATCGATGTTCTAATGCTATGCACCAATTTTCAGCTCTATGCGAATTTTTTCTGGGTCGAATGTTTATTTTGTCTGGACTATTATGTATAATTTTTGTTTCGATTTTGGGGTTGAAAAATAAAATTGGGTTGGTCGTTGGTGGAAAATTAGTGTTAAAAGAATTTAATTCATTAGGTATTTATCTTCTTTTTTTTTAGTTCAGTGTTGTGATAATGAAAAAAAGGCACTCTTGAAAAATCAAACCGAGAATTTGACCAAGCGGCTTGCAAAAGGATGTTTCGACCAAGTGATTTTTGTGGATTCACTCGTCCATCCGCTAGTTTGTACTGAGTGCACATACTTGACAAAACCCACATTTTGAATAGATTTCGAAGCCGTTTTCTGGTATTTTTTATATGCCTAGATTCATTTTTAGTCCAAACGATTATAAATGTTAATGTTTCTTAACTCTAATCTTGTGGTTATCTTTCCTTTCGCCAACAAAAAAAAGGTGAATATTTTAAGGTGAAATGATTGATGTCGATAAGGGGAGATTTTTCGAACATGGATTTTTTTTCGGAATTCACAATAAGGAAACAAAAAAAGGGATTTTTTCCTTTTCCTTTTTTTCATTTAAAGGAAAAATGATTGCCACAGATCCGTGAAGCATCGATTTCTTGGCTCAATGTAAAATCCCATAAGAAATACCAATCGCGTATGGCGTATACTTAGCTTAAGATCTCTGTTCACACAGGACGTGCACAATGAAAATTGTTCTTTCTTTCATTGCAGTGTTAATGGAAATATGTGTCCTTGATTTAAAAACTTTTAGAATTACCTACACCTTAATGATAAAAAAAAAATATTTTGGAGAGCGTTTTAAAATGAAATAATTAAAGATTTGTAAATAGATTTTATGCGTGCTCCTGGTGGGAACTGGGTCAATTAAGGAAGCATTTTTTTTTGTAATTAACGTTTTTCTTTTTTTTATAGGAGGTAGCTCAGAGCTTCACTGATTTCCTCAAGAAAAAATTACCGAGCTTTCAACTGATTTTGGATTAAAACACTGGGTACCTAGGGCTTTTCCAGACGCTTCAGTAATTTGCCAGCTGATATCTATATAGCTTTTGGGTTAGTCGATGTTTCGGGGGGCGCGAAATAAGGCCCCAGGAAAAAAGGCCCAAAAAAAATGAAATAAGGCCCCAAAAAAAAGCACACAAAACAACAACAAAGAAATTTCTCAAATTTTGGGGTTTTCTTTCATTTTTTTTTGGGGCTTTTTTTCATTTTCTTTTGGGGCATAATTTCACTTTGAAATAAAGTTTTGGGGCTTAATTTCATTTTGGTTTAAAAACTATTTGGGGCTTTATTTCATTTTTCAAAATTAACATGAAAATGCATTACCAAGTTTGTCTAATCGAGGACCCAAAGCTTGTTGGAGCTAATTGTGTAGTTTGTGAGGATTTGAGGGCAAATATTTTGCTGTTGCCTTGTTAAAATCTTAAGATTTGCAATGAATGCAACCTTAAAATTCAAGTCGAGTCCATTGCAGATGGACAGGAGTATCCTTGTTGTAGGGAAAATGTTCAAGGTACAATTCAAGTATTTGTTTAAAAGTTTATGGTGACATCACCTTACATAAAAGTTTGTTATGAAAAAAACAAGTTGTTACCTATTCCTATTTTCGCAATTTTGGTAGTAAGGTACAATTACGGAAAGAAAAATTATTTTCACACCCCAAATTGATTCTCTTTTGGGCAAAATTTTTTTCGCTCGCTTCGCTCGCTAGCAATTGCACCTGCTGTATTTTGTTTCAAACTACAATTTTTTAAAAAATATTACGCTGATTTTGGAGTTAAGGTTTAATAACAAAACAGGTTCTTACGTGTTCAACATGAACTATGAAATCAATAATTAGATATCTGCTGGACTTTCAATCAATAAAAAAAGGTCTTTCTGGTGGAGCTATCAATGCTGTCGCTCCAAGTAAGAACGGATCTTCCCAAAATATAAAATTAAGATGAAAAGAAAAGAACAATCCTTTTACAATTCAACTTAATTTTATTTCCTGAAATAGGCCAATGATTTACTATGGAATATATAATGCAAAGATAACAAATCTTACAAATTAGTGAAACCATAAAACAATAAACTTGCTTCGAACAACAATAGAAAAATTACTTTTTAATCTTTTTACTCAAAAATGGCGGGGACTAAATCAACCTAACCTTTTACTTTTTACAAAATGAAAGTCATTTGCCATGAGCTGGCTTATAAAAATTACAATTTTGCTGTCTCAACTTTAAGAAAAGGAGAGATATATTATTTGAAAATTAGCCAAAGATTAAAGTTACGAGATCAGAATGAAAATACTTAAGGACTCGATGACAAATGCAATTAAAACAACTCAGTAAAATGAAAGTGGGTTTAAGTATATAGTGTTCTTGTAGAATTCTCAACTCTTACCGAATCCCAAAGTTCGGTGAGTTTGCATTTTTACGTTACGTCACATAGACTTAAAGCATACGGTTTATTTCAACCGTTATGCAAGGGTAAAAGCTTGAAAATGTTAAAAACTTTCTACTCAATTTATTGTTTGACAAACAATTAAGTATCTAAAATAAACTACAAGGGTTAAAAGACTCGAATTTGATTCCGCAACTTATGATCCACCAAAGTGGGTCAGCAGTCTCAAATTCAAATTCTGCCCTTATGACCCCCAAGTCTGTGGTCTCAAAGAAAAAACGCCAAAGTCGATTTTCAACATTTTTCAGGAGAGACGTTTGAAGTTTTTATAAAAAGTGCAAGATTAAAAATTGCTAAAGAATATTATTGGAGATTTAATCGCCTTGAAACTAGCATAGAATTGAAGGTATTTTAGCTCGCAAATAATTCGAATTCGCCCCTTATGACCCACCAGTTTCTATTCTACTAAGAGTTCTTGTTGCAGGGAAATTGTTAAGGTCACATTTCAAGCTTTTGCGTAACAGTTTGGGGTGGTATTTTATTTCAATATCTTACTAAGTTATTTTTATGAAAAAGACGAATTGGGGGTTTAATTGCATTTTTCCAAGAAAAGTAAAACAAGTTGGGGCCTTATTTCATTTATTTTGGGGGCTTGTTGCAGGTAAATTGTAAGGGTCACCATTTGAGCGTTTTTGGAACCGTTTGTGGTGATATTTCATTATCTAACTAACGGTTTTTTTATGAAAAAGACAAACTGGGACTAAATTTCACAGTTTGGGGCCTAATTTAATCAATTTTGGGACCTTTTTTTCATTTCGTTGGGGCCTTATTTCATTGGGGCATAATTTCATTATGAAAATGTACCCCAATTTGGGGCCCTATTTTATTTTTTCTTTGGGGCCTTTTTTCCTGGGGCCTTATTTCGCAGAGCCGATGTTTCGATGCAAAAAAAACAATATCAAAAATGAATAAAGTCAAACATTACTTGGTGGACAACTTTTTCTTATAGCCAATGGCGTTAAAAAATAGGCTTGATAACCTATTAAATATTAAGCCCTGTTGAATGCGAAATAAAAATATATCCTTTTACCTAAGACAAAATAAACAAAACATGTTCTTTAGGTTCACCATGGACAGAACCTAAAATTAAAAAAGGAGAAAGCGCACCATTCTACCCGCTTTTAATCGAATACCAGCCCTAAACGCAACCCTTTCAAAACTTAAAAAAAAAAAAAACGAAAGAACTACCACGTATATTTTCAAAATTCTAACACCTGTTCTTCCCTTAAAATTTAGACAGACTCTAAAACAACAAACAAACCGTAAGTCCACATTTATGCAAATATACCCACGGGCGCGAAAAATTCTGACCGTATACATGTTAATTCCTTTAACGAATTTTAAAGACTTCCACAAAAAAATAACATTCTTTAAGCCCACATAAACATAGGTATACAAAAAATCAGAATAAACATAATACACCACGAGGTCATTGGCCTCCACAAGCACTTGGCATGTAAATCATAGATCCATCTATTTGCATCCGTGTTACGACATCAATTCAACTCCTTTACACCTTGACCCAAATTCCGAAGCAGCACCAAAACTTAGTAGACAGTCTGATTATGGCAATACACATCCTATCCATAACAAAAATAAAAAATCACGATACAAATCGCGTTGCACCTCTGTGGCCCGCATGTGCCTCCGAATACCCAAAATCCAACCCATGCCTTCCTTTTTATTCAGTAAATGGAAAAATGTGAAGGCAAAACTTGGACTTGTAAAAGTTTTCCTTAATGTAAAAAAAGGGGAAAGAGAAAGAAAAAAAAACGTTCTTTCACCAACTTCCCGGCCCTAACTTATTGTAAGCAGTCCAGAACATACATAACACAAAAATCGAGCTTCAAATTCACATCATTACAAAAAAGGCTCGTCTCAATTCGAAATATAAGAGGACGGCACCGCATCGGGCAGCGGCCGTCTTCTCCACAGCTTTCTTCGGCTGTTCTACACGTTCCGAGTCTGACGAACACGAGGGTGATTGATTACAGAGGAAAACTTTTCAAGGGTAAGATGTTGTGCTGTGTATATACAGCACAGATGTCATTCTTTTGGAAATCGGCATTCAGAATATACCGATATTCTGGCATCTATACAATACTACAACGATGACGACGACGCACGAGGACGACGTGGTATATGTAGTGACAGTGAGCTGGATACTACCTTACTGGTCGGTGGTGGATGATTTAAGTACTATGACCAGTGCCGGCTTTAGGGTATGGCGACCCAGGCGGTCGCCTGGGGCGCCGCGTCAGCCAGCATAACATAGGCAAGAAATAATTCAACAAATTGTGAATCTGTCAAGCTCTAGCTCAAAAATTCATAGGAAACTCAAAAAATGTTCACTAGTTTCATTTTGTTTTTATTGTTACCATAGAAAACGCAAGAGAGACTTGAGGTAGTGTTTGGTAAAAAAAACCTTGACTTTCGTTATCATCTACTTTGAATTTTTAATCGCTATAGAGTCCTATGAGATTTTTTGAGATAGGGCTGGATCTTCTCACCAGTTGGCGCTGTTAATTTCTTATTGTATTTTGTATTATTTGTTTTAGTGATGTATCTTTCCGCTTTAACGCCGCGCCGCCAGTCAAAATCAACCGTTGGACTTTTAAAGAGATTATATATAAAACATCTATGCATCGTATCACATGATACAATTAACAAATTATTATCATTAGAGAAGAGATTGAGAATTATTTTACTAATTACTGTCAACTATTTTTACTTGCGACATATAGAATATATTTACTTGCGACATATAGAATATATGGCAAGTATTGAATTCGTAAAAAAAAGAAGTTGATATAATGATGAGATATGACATTACGATGATAGAGAATTCGAAAAAAGTGGGTCCGGCGATTCCGTCCGATGTCTGTCTGTCTGTCTGTAAACGCACCTACAGCCTTAACCACTGGTCCGATTGACTTCAAACTTGAAAATTAGAGGTTTGAGCGAATTCTCGTGGGTCGTTTTTTTGATTTTTTTTTAAGATCAAAATTTAGGGTAGCCACCATACGATTTTTTTGGCCAAAAACCAAAAGTTTCACTTTTTTCAAGAACGGCTCCTACGATTTTTTTTAAACTTCCTCGAAATTTTTTTTTAAAGACATTTATGTATTTTATGTAAAAAAAAAATTTTGTATTGCTCCAAAACGGTACCTCCCATAGATCCGTTTTTTTGTTATCAGATTTTCTCGAAAAATAAAAGTCCGATCAGAGTAATTTTTTTTTTGAAGGTAGGTGTATATTGCTCAAATAATATTTTGTATTCAAAAAAATTTTTTTTGGATTTTTAAAAAATATTTTTAAACTTTTTTTTTCAAAATTCTGTATCTCAAAAACGGATCAATATTAAAAATCGAAATTGAAGTATAATATGCATATTTACATGTTCTTAAAAACTGCGTACCCAAAATAATTTTAAAACATTTTTGAAAAATTTTATATATAAAACATTAATTTAAAAAAAAACGGCTCCGACGATTTTCAAAAAAAAAATTCAATAAATCAACGATAAGGTTTGAATTTGTTTGGCATTTAAATTTTTGGAATGAAAAGTATTTACGAGGTACATACATATTTCAATTTAAATTTTTATTTATGAATTTCATTTTTCATATTTACATATTTTTTAATGTTTTTTTTTATGAGTTATAATTTGGAATACAGGAGCAAGTTCGTGCGACCGTGTCGTGCACATTTTGTATTATTGTTTTTGCTGTCATCCAGCAAATTTTGTTGTTATTTTCCTCTGTTCTTGGCATTTTGACATTTTTTTTTTTGTAAATTTGCGGAATACATATATTCATTCAATATCATAATATCTTTAGAAATTCATTTAACTAGGTAATACTAAAACTAGGAGAAGTATATAATATGATAGCGACTTAAGGGAAAACTCCAGGGCTAAGAACACCTATGAGCTCAGATGAAAAAGCTCATGTTGCCCTTAAAATGATGTAAATTAGAAGTTATGGAATGATATTAAGAAGATTTTTTTGTGGTAAGACGATTTTAGTTTCCCTCGACTTAGTCCACCTCTTCCTCGTCCGTCGAAGTTTTTTTTTAAATTATATTACAGTCGACTCTCTCAAAGTCGAAATTCTTCTCAACTCGAAGCTTTCAAATATGTTTAATTTTCCCCGTTTTTAGCAATACTTTTCACTGATGCCTTGCTCTTATTATTCGTAATATAGTGAAACGTTGAATAGCTTAAGGCCTTTCTCTATAAATAGACTATTTAATACGCAAAGAATTCTTCAATTTGATTTAGCAGTCCCTTAGATCAGCGTATTGAAACAAACAAAAAATGCAGTTTTTTACACATTTTCCACAGATTCTTCGCTCTTATTGGTCGTAGCTTAATGTAATGTAGTCTAAAGCCTTCCTGGATTAATGGACTATTTAACATAAAAAGAATTTTACAATTCGAACCAGTAGTTCCTGAGATAAGTGCGTTCAAACAAACAAACAAACTCTTCAGCTTTATATATTAGTAGGTATAGATTTCGTTTTTTCAACGAGCGAAATGAATTAAATTTGTAATTATATTCGGAAAGTAAAATAAAAGAGAATAATAGGTTGAGATATACAAAACTGGATCAAATTTTTGATGATTTCCTATTTATGGACGTTGACTTTGAGTACGATGCCAACATTATCCTGGAAGAACGGCGTATTTATCGAATGCCAATACATGCCACTATTAATATTTGGAATGACACCATTTTTTTCAGTGCTTCCGCTTAACAAAGCAAATGTGTTTTGGAGTCCTTTAACTGGTGGCAAAAAAACTTCAACTTCCACAACCACAGTAAAAATTGGAATGAATTTATTATACACTTTTTATTCTTCACAGTTTATGGACACGAATAGGATTCGAATCCCACGTTCAGCATAACAGCCATAAGCACCACGCCACGGGCATCACAAGAATAAAATTAAGTACCACATACAAAAAAAAAAAAAATAAGCGCAAAGTCAAAAATTTCACTGAACCGAGTTTAAGGACAAGAATTTTGTCAAGAAATTAGGCGTAAGCGTATTTTTAAAAATTAATGAAAAATGCATGTGAATTATGTATCGCTAAGGTGTAACATAGTGACTTGAAATGTTTATAGCATTTGCGTAGGAGAATTACACAGTTATTCTTTAAAGCATAAATTTATTTTTCATCAACTTTATAAGTGAGATACAAGTTTCATTTTTTTTAATTCTGGAGAAGGAGGTTAAATGATTTGTAATTAAAAGAAGGGGCGCCAAATATTTGACTCGCCTGGGGCGCCAAGATGGCTAAGGCTGGCCCTGACTATGACTTTTATTCAGGGTATGTAATAGCCGGTGTGTAGAAAAAATGGATATGATGTACGGCAGTGATGTATTCTTACACTCCAATTCGGTTGATTGGAGAAAGGACTTGGCTTAAGTCGATATTTGGAGTTAAAATAGTTTGTAAAGAGGCTTAAGGTTCCTTCTAAAACCAGATTATTCGTTTAAGCGAATTGGATATAAAAAGGCGGCGCTCTGAAGTAATCTGATGATTAACTGCCTCATTCGGTGCTGAAGAATCAAAAGTTTATTTACTATTATGAATTATTTTAATCGGGAAAATTTAATTTGTTTTCAATACCTACAGCAGAATCAAAATTTCAAGTGAGAACAACAATATTTTCAAAACAAAATCTAGAATTAAAAAAAAAAAAAACTATAAAGCAACTTAAGCCCCTTTTAGACGGTTCTCAGTTCAGTCAAATATATTTTGTATTTAAACGTCAGTTCAACGTTCAGTTGAGCTTTCATTTTAGTTGTGATAGATTTATTAGGAAAACTGAAAACTGAACTAAAATTCATCAGTTTCAGTCTGGTTTCAGTTTGTTTCAGTTTCAGTTAAACGAGCATTCACACATCAGTTTAACTGATTGCTCAACTGAAACTGAGACTGAAATGATCATCTAAATGGGGCTTATAGATTTTAAGCTGTAGTTTTAAACATGAAGTTCCATCCAGCGGTACTAGCTCTCCAACAAGGCAGAGGCGAAAGCTTCTGTTTTGTTTTTGGGTATTCACTTTTTACAGATGTTTCCTTACGTTCGAAAATACATCAAGAGTCCAAGTTTTTTCAGAGACCTTGAAAATTTATAATTTTCAGCTGTTGGATTAGTAACTACAAATAAGCGATTAGTCTCGCATGCTCTGACTCAAAATAAGTTGGTTCTATATAACTCAGCAACTGAGAATAGAGCTTTCCCGTAATAAAAAAGTCCTGGCGGGCTTAAACAAAACCTTCTAGCGGGTTGATTGGATTTTTCTTAGGAAGGTAAATACACTAGAAACTAATCCAGTAATTCGGAAGGTGCACATTCTTTATTAAAACTGCTTCATAGTCCTTTGGGAAACCAACCACTTACTCGTTGTTATCAGTTCCTTTAAGTTTCTGGCGTTTACAGGCCACTGGTAGGAACTTGAGGCTGGGACTTACCGAACCAAGAAGACACACAAACAGCTAGTCTACGCACTTGAATACTGCAATTATACGAATTGGAAAGGCTGTCACCGTTCATTGTTTTATACAAAGGGCATTTTTCATTCCTTCCAAAAAGCCAAACTTTTGTTTGAATTGTTAAGTTTCAAATAAACTTCGAGAGGTAGAGAGATAGTGAATGTTAAGAAGAAGCAAGCTATTGTTAAAAGTGACAATAAATGTTTATTGGACACAGCCGCATATTTTTGATGCGTGTAAATTATTCAACCCTTGCAAAATAAGAAAAAAAAAAAAGTTTAACCATATATCCAAAAAACCATAACCCACACCTGGCCAAAGTCCAGGCCATAGAATAGGACAGGAGAGCACAGGATGGCAGGTGTTTTAGCTCTTTATGACAGTCAGTCAGGCTGTTAGGCAAGGCATGGTTTGGTACGGTATGGTTATAAATGTGTTCGGTCGTTTTGCCTTTATTGAGCACTTGTAGCTCATTTTATCTCCTACTTCTCCATCTCTGATGGACAATTTCTCTTCTCCTTCTCCAGGGAGATGACCCAGAAAATGGACGGCTGTCATAGTTCATGGCTATATATACACACAAAATCCAGATACATACACATATACTCACTCGTACATACATAATATCAACCCGAAGAGTGATGGAACATGGAAGTTTCGGAATGGGATATACAAATACAATACAATTGTTTATAGTATGCTGGATAAACTGACATGCTTGCCAATGGGATGGGTATTGAAGGAGATGGAATTGGAAGGGCAAATGAGACTTTTAGCAGGATAGGGGGCGTTCAATAATGTGCAATGTATATGTATGATGGATTGTCTGTCCGTTCGTATGTATTTTGTGTGCCGGTGAATTAAATTGGTCAAAATGAAACAACGACTGACCGACCGAATAACCGACGACGCGAAGCGACACAAGGCAGAGTAGGATCATTGAATGGCGTTTATGGGGAGTAAGTTTTGGTTTGGCATTGGCAGTATTGAGGGATGATCGGTGGAGGTTACTTCATTTGGATATGGAATATTATTGAAATGTTGGATTGAGGAATGGGTAAATTGTAAGCCTCCCAAAATGTGCAGCGTACACAGAGAGAGCATTGTGCTTAAATTTTGCAGCTATAGGCCCGGTTGATTGGAGTGCACACTGCATACACAAATTTTGATTGAAATGATTTTAAAGCCTTTAATATTAAAGGGTTGTTTCATCTTGTTCTTGTTGGTTCTGGATTTTACATTTATTAGTGGGTAATTCTGATATTTTTCGATTTTTGTTTTCATCGATTCCAATGTTGTTTTTGGGCTTTCCGAAGGTTTATTTTTGGTCCTGAATTTTGTTTGTCTGTACGTACATTTTTGTTTATTGAAATGCATTAATGTTTCACAAAAACACATCAATGGAAATGATTTTTTTAAGTTCGACTTATAAAACTTTTCTGTTTATGTATTTACCAGCAACCAGCCTATCCCGCGTTGTTACCCGCGATAATAAATAGTTTTTATCATTTTCAGAACTCTTAACTTTCACTACTTATGGAAAAAAAAATATCTCGATTCTTTTCTCTATGCAAAATTAAAACAAATCTATCCCACGGGTACATTTTACCGGGATAAAATGTAGCCTATGTGCTATTCCAGACTATAATCTATCTGTGTGCTTAATTTCATACAGATCCGTTCAGCCGTTCTGGGGTACCTAATTGAGTAACAAACATGCATACATCAATACATCCATCCAAACTTTCACATTTTAGGTATAACATTACTATTTATTTTTTACAATAAGCACTCAACGGATTTCTATTCCCTTTTTATGCCAAAGCACAGTGCGGGCGTTAGGAAAAGTAGGATAGATGGAGAAGGTTTAGGATGAGGTGTCGGTTAACATTGGTCATGAATTCTTGAACATTGCAATGGCTAGGGAACACAGAGTGTGGAAGAGAGTTCCACATTCGCGTAGTACGGCTAAAGAATGATTCCCTGGACATGACTGTACGTCCGAAGTTGGGCTCGAGGGTAAACTGATGGGCATTCCTGGAGGCGCGGGTATTACGGTTGAAGGGGAGGAATGCAGCTGGCTATTTCACTAGAGCATAAACCGTTGAAATAACGGTAAAAGATGGTGAGGCATGAGACATTACATCGATGTTCAAGTTACGTTAATGTTTCATATGAGCACGACCAACGAACGACGAATAAATGAAGAAAAGCGATTTTATTTACGTTTGAAGCCGTATTTCCTTACGAATTCTCAACAAAATTATAGAAGTATAGTTTATGTTTGATTTATGGTGCATTTTGCATATATTTACTTCTTAAATCTCAAATCAAAAAAATTGAAAAAAAAAAAATTTCGTTGCGAAAAGAATTCTAGTTGATAGGAACAAACTCTATTCGTGTTCCACACCATCCACACTCCCAACGAATAAAATGTTCACGCGCGTATAACCTCAAAAATCATTCTTGCTTTGTGTTCTGGTTGTTTATTCGCGACGAATTAAAAACTCTCATATGAAAGAAATGTCAAAATCGACGAATTTTCCTTCATTCGCTTGTCGTTGTTCGATGCTCATGTGAAAAGTGTTATAGTGTGATGTATACCGATGCCGAAAAAGTAGTCGACCTTTAGTATAAAAAAAAAATTTCAAAAATCATCGAACGAAAATTTCCTTAGTTAGCAAAAGTTGTAGTCATAGCCATAATGTAACTTTGCGGTGCACGTTGCTTTTGGTCTTAGTGGAAACTGAATCCCAAGCCTTGGCATGGATTTTATTCCACGCACAAATAAGAAATTTGATTGAATTATGTTTATGCAGTGTTTGCCTTTTAAAATATGCTTTTTTTCTTTTCTTTTCTTTACTTACTTACTTACTTATGGTTGCGCTACAGTCCATGGTCGGACCAGGGCCTCACCCAACAAACGTCTCCAGCCAGCTCGGTCCCTAGCTAGCTGTGTCCAGTTTCGCACGCCAAATTGGTTCAGGTATTCTACCACTTGTGTGCTCCACCTGAGTCGCGGTCTTCCTCTTCTGCGACGTCCTTCCGGGTTGGATTCGAAGACTCTACGAGCCGGAGCAGTATTTTCCATTCGCTCTACATGACCCAACCATCTAAGTCGTTGGACCTTAACTTTTCTAGCTAATATACAGGTTCTGGGGTTACTATTTTGGCTGTCAAGATGTGACTTATACAGCTTGATATCTTTGGAGTGCAGGCCCTTAATCATGCCACCTACTGTCCAGGATTTTTGAATCAGGGCCATGTCGTACCTACTGTCTGCTCTCCATGAGGTAGACCAGGTTGGCGCTGGCGCTGATTTGTAAGATTTTCTATTCCATTTATTTAATAAAGATTTGTTCATCGCCTTACTAATCTGTTTTCTTTTATTGATGTCAATCTAAGTTTGCATCTGGTGATCCCAACGCGCACTTTGAAATCCACTTTCCTTAGTATCAGTATCGATTTATGGACTAACCTTACCATCACTTCGGTGCCTTCGCTGGTCTTCTGGCACTTAATTATTTCCCAGTCTTGGCTGAGGAGATCATTGTTGAGAGATATGATATATCTTTCCAGTAGATCGAGCCTTACGTATTGACGTTCTTCTGTCTATTATCGTGGCTAAACTGTCGTTCGTTGTGTTGATCGTACAGTTTTCGGGTCCAGATTCGACGGTCATGTTTAGGTCAACGCTGAGGCTGTGGCCAGTAGCATTGCCTACGCATTCCCTCTCATCCTTACCCTCATTGAGTGTCACCTTCTCACCTACTTCACTAACGCCAACTGTTATCGGAGCGATCAGTGGCGGATTGGTTTCTCTCATGAGAAGTGGCTGCAACCATCGATGGGGGGCACCCTTCCTCACGCTGTATTGTTACAGCGATGGGGACAGATGGTACCATCACGATTTTAACACTCGTGCTCCCCGATAATATTCGGCTTGGTCCGACAATCGATACTTATTCACACTTTTAGTAGGAGATCCGACCATACAATGACCTTTACCCATCGCGATATGGGATGAAAATGGTGTTTATGTATAATTTGATATGTAAAAAAAATGTATTCAGAGAACGTTGCCTAAAAATTTAGGTGCAAAGTGCAATTAATCAATAATTAAAAACAGTTATGTTTTGTTAACATTGCACTAGTATGAAGCTTATATATACAGGTGAGTCGAAACTACCGATTTGCACCCATCCCCTTATGCGATGAACCATATATCAAAATAAAAGATATTTTATTGCGAACACAATGATATTTATAAGGTTGCCTATTTTTAAAAACTGAACTATTCGTGCGATTGGATACGTGCGTCGCTCTTTCGTTGAATAAAAGAGATAGGCAATTATAGCTTTGTATATAAATTAAACATGTATGATCGAAATGGTATTCGACTGTAGCGCCAACTGGTTACAAGCCAAGAAAGCCATTTTTTTACATAAGTTTTTATTGTGTATTCTCTGCTTGCTCCTGTCAAAGAACTGTCAAACCAAGCAGAAAACCAATCTTGATAGTACCTGGTAGTTCCATATACCAAGGGCAATAGTAAGTGCTGAGCATTATTTTTTATGGTTTAGATTCACAAATCAGCCATACTAGCTGTCCCGGTAAACGTTGTTTTGCCATATTAGTAATAATTAAGAACGGCTCAACCGATTGATGGCGAAGTGCTTGGAACCAGGGGATGATAGCCATCCTTGTATTTTGTTATTATTATGTTATTAACCCCTGATAGATTTACTTTGTCTTATTTTCGAAGAAATATAGCCCCTCATAATATTTAATAAACATAAATTATTTGGAATTAGCTTTTGAGGTTTCTGAAAACTTTGCGATACTGCTGTAGTTAGATAAATTCAGTCTCGCATGTAAGATACAACCAAAAAGTGTTTAGGACAACTTAAATAAAAGTGAGTGTATAATGAATTGATTAAACATTTTTGCAACCAAATATAGAATATGAATATGAATAGAATAGAATAGAATATGAAATTTAAAAACTCACAATACCGATAATAAACAAATAAAATGTCAACAGATTTCTTCCTAACCAAATATTAAAAAAAGTACTCATACGCCACAGTGTGTCATCACCATCATAACATAATCAATAATCATCAATTGGGTTCAAATAAATCAAATCGCATTTTGAAAAAAATCTGTGTTACAATATTATTCTGGAGTTAATATGAATTCAAAATTAATTATTTTTGTTACATTGAAGTTGTTGGAACTCAATAAAGCATATTTTAAAGTTTTTGAAACTTCACTTTATGCAGTAGTTTTTAAAAACTCATAATCGGAGCCCAGCAATAAAGTATACTTAATAAAAAAAAAACTTAGGACGGTTCAGTGCGCTCCCAGTGCGAGCACTGAAAGCACATCGATCAGTGGAAATGCACCGGGACGAAAACAGAGAGACATCCAACAGCTAAGTGCGAAATCAGAGCGCCACAGAGCGACCCAAAGCGCACATCGAACAAACCTAATATCATTAATCTTCTAGGAACTTTGATTGGTTTCATTGAGCTTTAGGAAAAAGCCTTTTTATCATGTGGTATCACAATGGGTCATAAATTGGCCTAAGTGTGTTTTATTTTTTCAACTTGACAGCCACTTAAACCTCACCTAATCTAAACTTGGTAGTCAAAACGGGGTGACGGATTTACTTAAAATATCTATTCTATAGTAATCGTTTTTACTTGTGACATATAGAATATATGGCAAGTTTTGGATTTGTAAAAAAAAGTTGGTTTTGATCAAATATGACATTACGATGATGGAGAAGTCGAAAAATGTGGGTCCGGCGATTCCGTTCGTCTGTCTCTCTGTCTGTAAACGCAACTACAGCCTTGACTAATGATTGACTTAAAACTTGAAAATTAGAGGCTTGAGCAAATTCGCGTGGGTCGTTATTTTGATTTTTTTGGCCAAAAATGAAAAGTTTCAACTTTCTCAAAAATGGCTCCTACGATTTCTGTTTAACTTCCTCGAAATTATTTTTTTTAAACACTGATGTATTTTATGTAACAAAAAATATTTTACATAGAACGGTTTTTTTTTTTTTTTAAGATTTTCTCGAAAAATAAAAGTCCGATCAGCGTATTTTTTTCTGAAAGTACGTATTGCCCAAATAATATTTTGTTTTCAAAAAAATTTCAAAAATTTCTTTGTATCAAAAACGGATCAATATTAAAAATTTAAATTCAAATACAACACGTATAATAACATTTTCTTGCATACCCAGATCAATTTTAGGACAATATGAAAAATTTTATACATAAGAAATTATTTTAAATTTTTAACTTAAAAAATCAATAATTTTTTAAGAATTTTTATGGTATCAATTTTTCCAGATAAAATGTGTTTTTGAGGTACACATTTCGTTCGTTCGTTAAGGTGGCGCTACAGTCCGGTGTGGACTTGGGCCTCAACCAACAGTCTCCGCCAGTCAGCTCGGTCCCTAGCTAGCTGTCTCCAGTTTTGCACTCCAAGTTGATTGAGGTCCTCTTCCACTTGTGTGCGCCACTTGAGTCGCGGTCTTCCTCTCCTTCTGCGTCCCTCGGGAAAAGAGTCGAAGGCTTTCCGGGCCGGAGCATTGGTGTCCATGCGCTCTAAATGACCGAGCCATCTGAGTCTCTGGACCTTGACCCTTCTGGCTAGGTTCACGTCGTTGTACATTGTACAACCCGTAAAGTTCGCTGTTGTATCTCCTTCTCCATTCCCCATCAATGCACACGGGGCCAAAGATGACCAGAAGAATTTTCCTCTCGAAACAGCCTAAGGCACATTCATCCGATTTTGTCAGGGTCCATGCTTCTGCACCATTTAGCAGGACAGGGATGATGAGGGTGTTGTACAGTTTTACCTTAGTTGCTCGAGATAGGGCTTTTCCACTCAGTTGCTTTCTTAGCCCAAAGAAACAGCGATTAGCAAGAGTAATTCTTCGTCTTATCTCAGCGCTGGTGTTATTGCCCGTGTTAATAGCGGAGCCTAGGTAGACAAACTCCTTAACTACCTCGAAGTTGTATGCGTCTATTGTGACGTTCTGTCCGAGCCGTCGATGTTGGAAGTCCTTACTCGAAGACAGCATGTACTTCGTTTTTCCCTCATTTACCGCTAAACCCATCTTAGCCGCTTCTGTCTCAATTCTCACAAAGGCGCCATTGACATCACGCTGTGTTCTTCCCATTATATCAATATCGTCGGCGTACGCGAGAAGTTGAACAGATTTATAGAAGATAGTGCCTCTGGTGTTGACGGTGGAGTTTTGGACTATCTTCTCAAGAACGATGTTAAAGAAATCGGACGACAGTGCATCGCCTTGTCTGAATCCTTTTTTGACGTCGAATGATTCCGTAAGCTCATTGTCAACCTTGATAGAGCAGCGTGAGTTCTCCATCGTCATTTTGCACAAGCGAACGAGCTTGGCAGGGATGCCAAAACTAGACATAGCTTTATACAGTTCGTCTCTGTAGATGCTGTCATACGCGGCCTTAAAATCGATAAAGAGGTGGTGGGTACCGATTTGGAGTTCATAGGTTTTTTCCAGGATCTGCCACAACATTGTTGACGAAAGGCTTCAGACGTTCACATATTACGGTAGAGAGGATCTTGTAGGCGATGTTAAGCAGACTGATTCCTCTGTAGTTGGCGCAGTTTAGAGGATCTAACTTTTTCAGGGTCGGGCAAACAATGCTGAGGTTCCATTCATCGGGCATGCATTCCTCCGACCATATCTTACAGATGATTTGGTGCATGCTCCTATCTAGATCGTCGCCTGCGGCTTTGAACAGATCGGCAGCTAGACCATCTGCTCCAGCGGCTTTGTTGGATTTCAGCCGTGATATTGCTGTTTTCACTTCTTCTAGGTCGGGTTCACGGAATTGTTGGCTGTCATCGTGTAGGATAAAAGGCTCCTGTCTGACGGCACACATGAGGTACACATTTCAATTTAAATTTTTATTTATGATTTTTAACTACGTGTTTTTATTAACATATAAATGTTTTTATTGAGTTAAGTTTTAAATACAGGAGCAAGTTCGTACAACCCAGTCGTGCAAATTTGTTCTTATCTGTTAGCGATGTCTGTCTTATTTTTAAAAATTGAGAAATCCTCATGTTCGCGGATAACAAGAAAATTTTTAAAATTGTCAGATTCCTTACTTTAACACAACGAACTCAATATTTTCTTTGCTTGGTGCTTGCATAACATCCTTGACTCAATGTTAATATGTAAAGGCAAGCAAATAACCTTCTGGCGTAAGCAAAATTATCTCATAGAATATAAAGATGCCATTAGTGTATGTAGCCCATTCTACAAGAGATTTTGGTACTATGTGTGGTAAGCACTTCAGTTTCCTTTCCCAGTTTGACCAAACAACAAAATCTCACTATACGTTTCCTTAGTCCAACCTAATCTTGAATATGCCTATTTTGTTCCCCCATTCACTTGGCAGTGAAAATGTTCCAGAACGTTTCATTCGAGGACTTAGGGTTCGCAGGTGACGTGAAATAACGCCCAACAAAATAGAACCGAATTTGAAATTCGGCCTTATTTCCATTTAAAAAATGAAACTACCCCAATTTGGCTTTAATTCTTAGGTCAGTTAGAAATTGCGCCAAAAAAATTTGGAAATAAGACCAACATTTTCGAAACAAGTTTTTCGGCTATTTCGCAATCTTAAAAAAGAATTAAAGCCGAATAATTCTTTGACAACAGAAAAGCTGAATTCTTTGTAAAATTTGTACAACCAAGGACATATTTGAACATATGGCCTTCAATAATTTTTTTTTCCTTAAAAAAAAGAACTTTAAATATTCTTTTTAAATGAAAAAAGATTCCTATATAACGAAGAAATGATAATTAAAATTTAAATTAAACAAATATTCATGTAATCAACATAAAGTATGTAGAGGTACATTAACACGTATTTCAACTCTAAACACATTTGATGTTTTATACAATTCCTCTGCAAATTTTGCAGAAAATTGCGTTGTTTTTATATGAGTTTATCTATTGAAAAAATTATGAACTCTAAAAATAGATTTTAAATTATTTACTTGATATAAAATTTAACTTAAGAGAAAAATAATAATAATAATAATAATTTGGGGTGAAAATAAAAAATTCGCGCAAATTGATTCTCTCTGGGGTAAAACATTTTTTCCGCTCGCTTCGCCCTTTTTCTATTGACATACATTACATATGTATGTAAGTATGAAATTATTGTTCCTACATAACAAAAGAAAAAGGATGTAGATTTATGAAACAAAAACTTTGCAAGCTGCCTATCAGATGTCAAGGGGAAAAAAAGCTAACAAGCCATTGCAAAGGGGCCAATTTGGCAAATCAGAAAATTCGTGCGAATTCTTTTATAAGCTAAGAAAATTTAAGTGTTGACAAATATTTTAACAAAGTTTATATAAATTTAAAGCAGTTGCCCGTAGCTTAGTTGGTAAGTGCGTTGGCTGCTAAGCAGAACGTCGTTGGTTCGAGTCCTACTCAGGCCAAGTTTTTTCTTTCATCTTTCACGGGCACTGCCTCTTGCGAAGACCTGACAAAGCTTCCAAGAGTATCAATCTGTCAAGAAAAGGTGCTTCTCAACCCTGCCGTTCGGAATCGGCGTTAAATTGTAGGTCCCCTCAATTCTTCACACGCACTCAGAGAATTGTTGATGAGAGTAAGCCACTTAGGCCTTGGCTCTTCAAGAGCTGTCGCGCCACTCTATTTATTTATATATAAATTTAAAAACGAAATAAGACCAAAATGGCCTAGTTTCGTTTTAGCAAATGAAATAAAGCCAAATTTTAAATTAGTTTTATTTCGTTCGGGTTCGCATTAGTGTAAATTGATAATTAGTACCACAAAAAAAGAAAAAAAAACGAAAGTTTTACGTAAGTGTATAGTTTTATTAACGTTAAAGCTTGGATTAATCTGAATAAAAGTAAAAATAAAAAAAATCAGCCCTATTGTGAGTTCCGCCCGGAAAACCTTTCCCCCGGAATATTTTCGTTCACCCGGAATTTAAAACAGCTATTGTGAGTTTCGCCCGAACAGAATTTCACTTCGAAAAAGAACTGACAGTTCGAATAAAACAGACAGTGATAGAATGCTTGCACAAAAACACCGTTTTCAGGGAATGAAAATATCCCATTCATAATTCCCTCCCTAATTTATTTATTTATTTATTTATTTATTTATTTATTTATTCAATCTACGATTTGATTTATTAAACATTTTTATATTTTTCTTTACTTACATTCCAAATGGCTAATTCATTAAAGAAATATTCTTTTTCAACTCATAGCTTTTTTTTAAGGTTTTGATACGCAAATTGCAAGATATCAAATTTTTTCATTTCATTTCAAACACAAAAATTGAAACATAGGAAATTTTCGCTCAGTTTTTAATACTGTATTGAAAACATCGACGTCAAGGTGAAGTCTTTGTCAGTTTAAATAAATTAATTTTCAGGTGGCCATGGTTCAGAGGATAGAGTAGTGGATTGCTAAGCCCAACGCTACGGGTTCAGACCCCAGCTTCAGCAGCATTCTTTTTCTACAAAAATCGCCAGCTTATCTGAGGCCACCTGTGCGATAACATGAGACAATACAAATCTAAGTCTCCTCCTCTGAGCCACGTAGGTTTCTGTTATGTGTGCTTTCTTTCTATGTGTCTATCTGTCTCTCTCTGTTGTATTAATGTATTGTTCTGTCCCAGCCGATGGTCTCAGTCACCAGTGCTGCTATGTGTCTGTAGTTCGTTACATTTATGTGCGAAGTACTGTGAAATGTAATGTAATGTAATATAATAAATTAATTTCGATTTTGATTTACGTATATTTCTTGTGTCTATTTGGTTTGGGAGTTGAAAAATAAAATCGAAAATTGATGTGAAAAGAATGAAATTCGTTATACTCTGTCCGATAAAAATTGGCAGTACAGGCCTTATGGGAGAGCTTTTCAAAAATCAGTGGCGCGCTGTTCTCTAAACCATACCCAATTGAAAAGAACTCCTTTAAAAAGTTTTAAAAAACACCCATGAATTTTTGATGACGTGGAACCCACAACGACCTGCCTGGCACACACTTGAGCATGCACTGATCGTTCTCTGCTGCTTTTCAACCCTCATTAAATCACACATATTCAGAGTTGCCTTTTTCTATTTCGTAACTCACTTCGTATTTTTTTCTTACTTTTTCAATGGATTTCTGTTGAGGAGCTTTCGCTTTGAGAGCTTTCTTAACGATGAGTGTTATCGAGTTGTTTTTGATTTTTGCATTTCTTTTAAAGTTTTGCAAATCAGTTAAAATGCAGTTATAAAAATCAAAGCCATTTTATTTGAGGAAGAATATTATTTGCGTAGATTCTCGTACCGGGCGGTTGCTTTGTTGATTTTAAGAGTTATTTTTGTGCATTATTGTGATAATATTATTGTGCTGTTGTTGTTCTATTGTTGTGTGGTTTGTTTTTTCTTGTTGAGCTTTTGTTGTGTTGTTTGTATATTATCTTTGTGATTTTGTTGTGTTGTTTGTGTTTTATTGCTGTTGCTTTTGCTTTTGTTGTGTTGTGCAAATTTAAAATGGCTTTAACATCAAAATGCCCAAAGGACTTGAGTGCCGAAAAAAAGAGATAGTTGAGGCGACAAAAGCAATTTGTAAGAACCTGCAAAGTAAAACCGAGGCTCTAAAGCAGGTTGTTGATATATTTTCTATATCTGAACGAACAGTGTACAGACTTCTAAAGGAAAATAGCACCAAAAGCCACAACTCACCACCAAAAAAGAAAAACCAATCTGGTCGCAGAATTAAAATTGATGATTTTGATAAATGTGCAATCAGACAAATTGTTCACCAGTTTTTTCAAATAATGAATGAGAATAATTAATGAGAAGAATGACAACCCTGCAGTTATTTCATTTAGCTTTTTCGAATTCAAAATGCGCATAACGGCAACCCTGTAAGAGCTTTTTTGAGAAAAGAACTTATGGGTAGGAAAAGACTGCGAACGAGATGCAGATATCCCTATCTTCCCTGTACTGCCAATTTTTATCGGGCAGAGTATAGTTATTTATCTTTTTTTAGTGCAGTGCAGTGTTGAGGTAATGGAAAGCATTGCACTCTTGAAAAAAACCAAGAATTTGATCAAGCGGCTTTGGAAAGGATGTTCCGACCAATTGATTTTCGTAGATTCACTCGTCCGTCCGCTAGTTTGTACTGAGTGCACTAACTTGACAAACCCCACATTTTGAATAGGTGTCGAAGCCGTTTTCTAGTATTTCATCTTACTAGATTAATTTTTGGTCCAAACTATTATAAACGGTAATGTTTCTTAACTCTAATCTTGTGGTTATTTATCTTTTCGCCACCAAAAAAAAGTGAACATTTTAAGGTGAAATGTCGTTTTATTTCGCCCGAAATGATTGATGCCAATAAGGGGAATTTTTCCAACATGGAATTTTTTTCACTCGTGACTCACAATAAGTTAACAAAAAAAGGGATTTTTTTCGGGCGGAATGCTGTTCGGGCGAAACTCACAATAGGGCTGAATATCTTCGAGTTTACTCAAATAACTTTTAATCACAGAAGCCTTTTCTTGTTGGAATAATTGTCACACCCGAAAAATTAATTCAAATTTGCATTTTTCTTGCATGGACTGAGACTGACTAAAATCCGTGTGCTGAATTGAAGCATATTCAGCCATATTGTGAGTTCCGCCCGGAAAATCATTCCCCCGGTATATTTTCGTTCGCCCGGAATTTTAAACAGCTATTTTGAGTTTCGCCCGAATAGAATTTCATTTCGAAAAGGACTGACAGTTCGAATAAAATTAACAGTGATAGAATGCTTGCAATAAAACACTGTTTTCAGGGAATCTAAATATCCCATTCATATTTCCCTTTCAAACTTGTAAACAGTTATATATTTTTCTTAACTTACGATCCAAATGGCTAGTTCATTCAAGAAATATTCTTTTTCAAATGATAGCTTACAGTTTTTAAAAGCTATTGATACGCAGTTTGTAAGTTATCAGTTCTTTTCGTTTCATTTCAAAAACAAAAATTTAAACATATAGGAAATGTTTCCTCAGTGTGATATCACTGTATTGAAAACTTCGACGTCAAGGTGAAGTCTATGTCAGTTTAAATAAATTAATAGGTCTGTTCCAGACTTTTTGTGCACTAAATTAGGCAATCTGTCAAATTCTGAGGAGTGGGGAGAAAACTCTCTCAGAGAGAAAAACATCTATCAAAAAGTGTCTTAACTCTGGAACGGGCGAAATAAAAAAAAACTGTATCGGCAAATGTCAGAGCTTAAAAGTAGGTAAAAAATAAAAGAAAAAATTCGTTAAAACTGGTATTTTCCGTGGAAAATTTATTTAAAAATTTATTAAAATAAAAAAATTTATATCAAGCAGTGAATAAAACGTAAGTTTATACTACAATCCTATAAAGTGTCGTATTTATGTGAAAGAAATCTTCTTTTTTAGAAAAAACAAAAAAACAAAAATGAATCCAACAACAAAAGAAGTAATACAAATGTTCATGCAAACATCTGACTTTGACGACGAAATCGTTGAAAAAGTTACAAAAAAACAGAATTTGATTGCTTCCATGTCGGCTACGGTGGCTTTGGCAACGCAAATATACGACGAAAGTAAAAGGAATTGCATCCGAAACTTTGTTGAAGATGTAATTCCAACTTACACCGAAAGGGAGTTTGTAACTCATTTCCGTGTCAAAAGAAGTCTGTACGAAGATCTTTCGGACAGATTGGCGGCTTCGGACATGTTTCCTAAGCTAGATACATCTAAAAAATGCAGTGCTAGGAAATCTACAGCCATGTTTTTATGGTTTGCTGGGCACGAAGCGAGCTGCTTCAGAGACGTGGCAGATAGATTTGACCTGTCCCTGTCGTCGGTGTCTCGTATCATTGAAAGGTCAGTTATCACTTATCAAATTTAGATCTTTGTAGACGAGTAGGTATACATCTTATTCACAATTGGGCATCATTTCAGGTATACAATGTTTCTTAGCACTTTGAGCCCAAGCACTATTAAGTGGCCAAACGAGGAGGAAAAACTGCAAACAAGTGCATTTTTTCGGAGAAAAGGTGAATTTTCCAAAGTGATTGGTAAGATTTTGTTTCTTAAACTTTGAAATAAGTGTAGACTATTAGCAAGTTATCTTTTATGAAAAAAAAAACCTTCCAATTTTCTCCATAATCTTACTGTTTGTAGGTTGCATTGATGGAACCCATGTAAAAATAGATCCGCCAAAAAACAAAAAAGGATGACTAAGTATATAGACTGAAAAGGAAATATAACGCTGGTTGTACAGGCTATATGTAATGAGCACAAGAAATTTATTGATGTGTTCATAGGTTATCCAGGTTCGTCACATGATAGTTGGGTGTATCGGAACTCCAATGTGTCTGAAAAGATACCTTATTTGTTTAAAGACGGATCCATACATACGAATTAACAAAAAAACAATGCAAACGATAGAGGAAGAGGGTTATCGATTATCGATTGAGGCAGTACGAAGTCTGCAGGGTCAGCTAGTATTTAATATAAAAAAAGTTTACCTTTCGAAGGGACAGGTTTGCCTATTTCGGCCGGTTTTTTTGCTGTGCAGCTTCGTTTGTTTGTACCTCCTTTCCAAGCTCCGAAATTCGCCTTGAACTTGAACCACAGAAAAGGTGTACCCTTCTTGCGCAAGCCGTTTTTGAATGAGGTTCCACATTTTGGATTTATTTTTTAGAGCAAAAGTTTTCCCTATTTTTGGTCGCAGTTCCTCCAAATATGCCAGCAACAGTTTTGTTGGCGCCTCTAGCCAAAGGTCTCTCCCACAACTTTCAGAAATAACCTCATCTGGCAATGTTTGTTGGGTTTCTGCAATATCCTCGATTGGAGTAAAGTCGTCCACGCCGTTTTCCATCACCACGTTGGTTTCAACTGGCGAGGCGTCGGACGCTACCAAAATATTGGGAGTAATCATATTTCCAGTGCTTTGTGAAGCCTGTTAAGCAATTTGGGTCCTGTATTCAATGTCTGGAAAAGATAAAATAAATGTTGAGAAGCGTTACTTTTCTTATTTGGATTCATGACTTACCAGTTCGTATTCTATGAAAAGTGTTAGGTGAACACTCAATTACACTTAAATTTTCAGAATCCATATTCTTCTTTTTATGATTAAAATTTACAAATTCAAGAAATCAAATTCAAGAAAAAATTTATAAAACTGGATTGTTTTTTTTTCTGTTTGATTTATGTCAAATTCTCATTTGACAAAATTCATATTTCTGCCGGAAGAAATTCTTTGGGCTAAATTTGTCAGGGTGGGGAAATTTTTTACTCTCTCGTGAGCGCTCTCTTCTACACAATTTTTGAAGTTGGGAACAGACTCTGACCAAAAATTACTAAATTCGGCAGTTTCAAACTGAGTGTGGAACGGACCTAATTTTGATTTTGAATTTTGATTTATATTTTTGTTTCGATTTGGGGGTTGAAAAATAAAATTGGTGTTAAAAGAATTTAATTCGTTAGGTATTTATCTTTTTTTTAGTGCAGTGTTGAAATAATGGAAAATATGCACTCTTGAAAAATCAAACCGAGAATTTGACCCAACGACTTACGAAAGCATATTTCGAGCAAGTGATTTTTGTAGATTCACTCGTCCGTCCGCTAGTTTGTACTGAATGCACTAACTTGACAAAACCCATATTTTGAATAGATTTCGAAGCCGTTTTCCGGTATTTCATCTTACTAGATTCATTTTTAGTCCAAACGATTATGAATGTTAATGTTTCATAACTTTAATCTTGTCTCTTGTGGTTGCTTATCCGCCGATAAGGGGAATTTTTCGAACATGGAATATTTTTCACCCGGAATTCACAATTAGGGAACAAAAAAAAAGGGATTTTTTTCGGGCGGAATGATGTTCGGGCGAAACTCACAATAGGGCTGATTATTATTCTTTTGATTCGCTTCATCTTATCAAAATTTGATATTCAAGGTATCAATACCCTGTTTAATATAATAATGGATCTATAATTATGTTGTAACGTTGCATTGCGTCTTTTACCCAAATTGAATAGTTTCAAGAGGAGATCTGTCAGCTTGTATTTTTATTGCACGAAATTAAATTGGTCTCACAAAATATTATAATACTAGCTGACCCTGCGAACCTCGTCTCACCACCCTTCAGAGCAACTCCAGAATACATTACATTACATTTCACAGTACTTCGCACATAAATGTAACGAACTACAGACACATAGCAGCACTGGTGACTGAGACCATCGGCTGGGACAGAACAAGACATACAACAGAGAGAGACAGATAGACACATAGAAAGAAAGCACACATAACAGAAACCTACGTGGCTCAGAGGAGGAGACTTAGATTTGTATTGTCTCATGATATCACAGGTGGCCTCAGATAAGCTGGCGATTTTTGTAGAAAAAGAATGCTGTTGAAGCTGGGGTCTGAACCCGTAGCGTTCGGCTTAGCAATCCGCTACTCTATCCTCTGAACCATGGCCACCTGCATACTCCAGAATAATTATAAATATATTGTTAAAATGCAAGGGTTCCTCCCAGATCAATGTCCCGTATTGAAGGTGAAGAAAACAACATAAGGCGAGAAATCGCAATTCAAAAGCGTGATCAACTAAATGGATCTGCTTTGATAATCAGTATCGTTTCCTCGTCTCACAATAGAATGTTTGAAAGACATGACTATTGGAGTTTTCAAATTAGACTTGCACCATCTTATGTCCAATACGCATTTTAAAGAGAACCACAAGAAGAGTTTCTCAATGAGATGCTTAGAGGCAATAACAATATTCCTAAACGTGACTTAATGAGATTAAGAACTTATTCTCGATTTAGAAACGCTACTTTAATAAAAGAAGAAAAAGAGCTATTATTGCATAGTCAGGGGTCAGAACAGTCGGAACATGTTGTCATGTTACAAGATAATGTTCACTACCTTTGCAACAAACTAAACGAAACCATAATTGATAAAGGAATCGTTCTAGATATAAACGATTTATATTTTCATTCCCTGATATAATCGTTCATTTTAAGGGTCAAATTCAAGATCCACCTATGAAAAATCTTAACTCAAACGGCAAACCGTACATCATTTCATTTCATTTCATTTCATTTCAACTACCTAAAATCCCTACTGTAAATGTAAATGGAACATTTAAATGTTACGCTATCACGCAAGAACTGCTTAATTTTCAAACTCATTTTGTGACAATTTATCCACCCCAAAATTAAAAGTCAAAAACAATTTTTGTAGTTTTTTTTTTCAAATTCAAATGGTGCTACAAAGAAACAAAAATTTTACTTATGTAAATTTCCAACTTTTTGCAAAAAGTGGCCGTTGTAGTTATACCTTAAATCTCGCAAATAGAAAACTACATTAGGTACAGAAGAAAAATATTAAACACCATAGAGCAACTATGTGTGACTCGTTCCTTGATTTGTGCGTTCCATTTTAATTCAAAATAAACTTAAATTAAAGAACGCACTTAAAGTGCACTCTGCGAACACAACCTTCGAGACTCTTTGAGTTATCCGATTATCCGAGTTACCAACCTAAGAAATTCAATTTTTCTCCGATCGAGTATCGATACTCGAAAAAATGTCAAATTTTTATCCGCAGCCAGATTTAAGTTTAAGTTTTATCCGCAGCTGCGCTTTGTATTTGTAATACATGGAAGCTCCCACTGCAGATACGGATAGCTATGCCAAAAAAAACACGCCTACTATTTATCCCACCAAACAGATGTTTCCAACCATTTTGGTTGGAAAAACCACCAATCTTTTTATTAAAAAGCTTTCCACTACATTCGTACTTTCTATTCTTTCGAAGAAAAACGGTGTTTCAGTGGTGCCTGCTATTAAACGGGACTCTATTACCATAGGTGATATTAGTATCTGGAATCGATAAGAAATTTAGGTTTAGTTCATTTACATCTATGTATATCATTTTTGCACTTCAATTTCTGCTTGCCTACTCCTAATTCCCGAAGATTAGGCGTATTTTTTGGCATAGCTATCCGTATCTGCAGTGGGAGCTTCCATGTATTACAAATACAACACGCAGCTGCGGATAAAACTTAAACTTAAATCTGGCTGCGGATAAATTATTGACATTTTTTCGAGTATCGATACTTGATCGGAGAAAAATTGAATTTCTTAGGTTGGTAACTCGGATAATCGGATAACTCATAGAGTCTCGAAGGCTGTGTTCGCAGAGTGCAACGCACTTTAAGTGCGTTCTTTTATTTAAGTTTATTTTGAATTAAAATTGGAACGCACAAATCAAGGAACGAGTCACACATAGTTGCTCTACGGTGTTTAATATTTTTCTTCTGTAATGTAGTTTTCTATTTGCGAGATTTAAGGTATAACTACAACGGCCACTTTTTGCAAAAAGTTGGAAATTTACAAAAGTAAAATTTTTTTTTCTTAGTAGCGCCATTTGAATTTGGAAAAAAAAATACAAAAATTGTTTTTGACATCAAAAAACAATCTTTCTGCGTCAGTCCGTTAGCGTTGACGTTTTCAACTGACAGCGCAATAGAATATACATGTTCTTATGGAACTCGTCCCATAAGCAACGCATGTGACGGATACGACGGATAGAGTTGGTTAACTTTCTACGTTTTGCGTCCGTTGATCCGTTGACAAATAAATTTCACGACCAGTCAACTCAATATGTTTCCACAGCAGCAAGGAAAAGCAATGAATGATCAAAACTTTGTGCAAAAGTATCATTTTGATACAATTTTAATGTTTTAATTTAATTTTTTTTGTTCGGAATTGAGGTTTTGTGAATAAGGCCGTGTGCGAATTGGATGAATTGTGGTTAAAAAATAAAAATGGATGAATTTTTAACGTCTACTGTCATATTTTAACCTGCTCCGTAGCTAGGCTAATAATTTTATTCAATGCGAAGTGTCAACATTTAACCAAACGTCAAGTTTTAACCCATTTTTAACTGAATTCGCACACGGCCTAAGTTTAACACCAAGCAAATGAAACTGTCAAAGTATACAACGTATTCTATGGGACGGTTCCCTCCCGCAAATACGTTCGCAACAACGTTTACGTCGACGCTGCCGGATTGACGGATTCTATGGGTCGGCCCCTTTACTTTAAATTTTTTCAAAATGAGTGAAAATTTTAACTTTTTGGCTTTTTACAAGAAGTGCTCATTGTATTCATATCTTTAGAGTCGAGTCAAATTTGTGAATCTGGCAGCTAAACGAGTTGGTGAAGTGAGGAAAAAGTAGAAAAATCTCAGATTTCATGATCTATTTTAGACTTGAGATTCAAAAAAATGGATTCGAGATTCAAAAATCTGAATTTCGATTTTGATCAAAATTCACACTCTACGATCATACCAGAATATGTCAAAAACTTATCCGAAAGCAAAACCAAAATAACAAATTATCTGACAGCTAGACAAGTCTACCAACTTAAAAATAAAATAAAACAGCTGCGGATGGGCAACTGCGGATACGTTTTTTTGGGAAATCGAATTTGGCTGCAGATATCGATGCCAAAAAAACACGCCTATTATTCCACATCTTTCGCCCATCTACATTAGTTTTAACCTTATTAGAATAGAACTGTGTTTTAGCTATTTTTATCTCACGAACAACTTCTTTTCGTTCAAGAACGACTTCCAACAAATGAAAACGACGTTTGTTTTAATTTGAAAAAAATAAATTGGATTTATTTTCTTTTGTTGATTTTTGTATTTTTTTCAACTTTTTTTTGTAATATCAAATAAATATTTTTTTGTTTATATAAAACTAGGTTTTTTTTGTTATAAATAAAATACTAATTTTTCACTTATAATTTGATTTTTCATGTTCAATTGTTTTTGTTTTTAGTTGCAATAACATATCTCTCAATATAATGTCTTTAAATATAATTCTTTTGTTTTATTTAAAACTAGTATATTTATGATTAATATTTACAATTTAAAATTTAGCTATATCATCTTAATGGGCCTTCTAAGTTATATTTACACTGCATTTGAAAGATTGAAATTTTGCATCTACACATACATAGATTTAAAAAGTTCTTTAATAGCATTTAATTGAATTTGTTATTCACTTTTTTCATGTTTAGCATTTGAGTTTTGATTTTATTTCAACAAAAATTAAAACAAAAAATCTCTTTTGCGATTAAGCAAGGGCATGAAGTCTTAAATTATATTGCTATACTTTGTTATATTTAAAAATTGAGAAGGACTTCTCATGAAATATTGTTGTAGATAATACTCGTGATTTAATTTCACACAAATTGTTTTATTTATTTATTTTTTTGTATTTTAATAATACTTTTTCTTTGTAGAAAAATTGCCAATCGAAAAGCAAAAGAATGGACAGAAACACAATGCTAAACAGAAACATCAATTTGAAGTTAGACTTCGTCAAAATCGAAGTAAACTTCTTTTATCATTTTGTTTAATTAAGTTTGTCACAACCTGAGCAATATTACAATATTTTTTGTATTGATTGAACAATAGTTAATCGTGTTTGTATTTTATTTTTTTATTATTCAATGCAGAAGGATAGCTTGAAGGTCTTCATCACAACAAAAATGTCAGCAGCACTCTCTTTAGTTTGTTTTTGTAGAAACCATTTTGTGGACCGACCCGTTGACAACTCGAACTCGCCGTTCATTGATATGAACTTAGAACAAGGCGGGTGTGTTCGGAAGAAAACTTAAAAAGTTCAGTCTTACAACTGATACTAACTGCCAACCATTATATGTGCCGGATGTTCCAGTTCGTTATCGTGGACGGACGAGTATCGGGACGCACTTAATGCCGAGACTGGCGAGACACTTTTGAACAGATCCTCCGAGGACAGCTTACACGATGGGACAAGTTCGGTGAATTCGGATCCAAGGCCAAAGTCCATGTCGAGGAACCCGTATTCCCATGATGAGGCGGCGGCCGCTGCTGCGAATGATGACGCTGATGATGATGTCAGCGAATACGTTGACGATGATATCGTTGAAAGGGTGGTGAAAGTGGTGGGTGTGCTACTCGATAATGGACTAGTCAAGGATGACGAAGATGTAGACACTGAACCATTGCTTTGCACTGAAGACGCCGTGAAGGTGCCGCTTATTGAAACCGACGATGAGTTTAATGAGACGGGTGTTGCTGATGGCGGACTGGTTGATGATGTGGCAGGTGGCAGGATTGTGAATAAATCGTTGTTGTTTAGGGGATCTAGCGCTGACTGGGAGGAAAGGCTCAGTACGGAGCTCCAATTGATGGACCGATTTGATTCGTCTTCACCGTATCCCGAGTCGCTGTCACTGGATGTTGTTGTGATCGAAACTGGCGTCACTGGTGTCGGTGAGACCGGATTGGGTATACTTGGGAATGGCGTCGCTCGGCCAGACTGCGACTCCCGGAATGGATAGTGATCGTAGGGATGCAGCGAATCGCCGCTATTGCAGTGTTGATGTTGCAGCTGTTGATGGTGTTGCTGCTGCGGATGGGGTTGTTGATGTGGCTGGCTGTGGAAAAGGCTAGATTTCGACATTGAGTTCATGTAGGGCGACTGCTGCGTGCAATCACCATTGCGGTTGTCAGCTGGCTGCTGTTGACTATGGAACTGATTTTGTTGATGCTGGTGCTGGTGTTGCATTTGATGGTAATCGAGACCCGTCACCCTCGCACAACCCATCGCTGGCGAATATTCACCATTGGCATTGCTTGGTTGCTGTTGGTGCTGCAAACTTTGCAGATGCTGCTGCTGCTGATGGTGATGATGGCTATTGTGGTGATGGTGCTGATGATTGCCTCCATGATGCGGTGCATGGTGATGCAAGTGACTTTGATGCGGATGATGTGTGTGATTCAGATGATGTTGATGCTGTTGTTGATGCATTTCCTTTGCCTCGGATTCGATCTCTCTATCGATGTGTTTAAGGGTATTGCAAATGAGTACCGAACGGTAGAGCGATTGCTCGGACACCTGACGGAAGCGGGACAATTTAAACATTGACAAATTGCGGATCTTCAGCCGAACGTCCTTGTAGCAGTTCTTATTCGTACTACACCATGTACCAGCACGGCCATCACAACACCGTTTCAAAGGATGCCTTACGTCCATTCCATTGCTATTCCCCACGCCATTCACCATACTATTGACTGGACTTTGATTGGACAAACTGCTGAAGCTGGATGGACTACAACCGAGTTCCAGATAGGATTTGCCATTTTCCGCGCATCGGATTGTTTGTTGCGGAGGTGAATATGCTGCCTCAGGTGGCACATAGAAGCCATTTTGACTTGGTGAATTGCTCCATTGTGGTGACCCAAAGCCTGAATTGGGCGCCATTCGCAAGTGTTGATTGCCCGTTCGTGAACAGTTTTGCTGGGGGAAAGGCTCCGAATAGTAGTTTGGTCGGGTATTATAACCATTGGCAGGAGAATAGTTACGTTGCATTGACGCTGGATTACCTCCCGCTGTGTGATTTCCTCCAGCCACAGGGCCAGCTGCACCTCCATTACCCGCCGGCGGACATGGATGATATCTCAATGGGCAATATGTCGGAATGATACTCTCCTCTTCTTCGTAGTCATCTTCAAAGTCATCATCGTCGTCATCCATTTCGTCCGTACTCAAAAGTGTTGTAGCAAGTGTCGAACGAGTCGATATACTACCCCATGGATCACTAGGAACAGCGACTGCTTGCAGTTTCGAGATGCAATCGACTGGTTCGGGTGTATTCCATGGCTCACAAGGTGCCGCTGCAACGACTTCTAGTTTCGCAATGCTATCTTCACTCGATGTTGCACAATTTGTTGGTGTTATAGTAACCGGATTACCGTTGCTCGTTGCTGGTGTTGTTGGACTCGCTGCAGCATCACAATTTGCAGAGTTCTGAATCAAGTTTCCAGATGCTCCTAACTCTGGGGTCGTTTCCGGAGCGATAGTGTCATTCGTTGCAGAGGGATTTGCCAAGATTATTGTTGTTGTTGTTGGTTCTACTACTGTTATTGTTGTTGATTCATTGTTGTTGGTATTGTTGTAATTATTGCTACTAGTATTGTTATTTATCGTTGCTATTGGAGTAGTTGCAGTTGTTGTCGCCGATGACGACCATCTACTTGTTTTCACTGGTGGCGGACAATTAGTATAAGTATTAGCATCTTTGCTATCAAATGTTATTTCATGTTTCCGCTTTGTTGCGGCTGTTGCTTGAAGACCCATTGCTGAATTAACCTGCAAAGAAGAAAAGGAACCATATTGAAAATTTTGAATTCATTTAAGAGTAACGGTTAAAAAAAGTCATGCCAAACTGCGCCAAAAAATAAATTTTAAAATAAAAACTAAATGCAAATTGAAAAAGCTCTTTCTTGCTTCTCTCACTTTCACTGTCATTTCACAAAATAAATTATCAAGGGTGACATGCCACATGAAATATTTATTGATCCTCCATGCTTACACCCTCCAAACAAACACACACACCAATCTAAGTGCGAAATATGTCTCGGCGCTTCTGCTGCGGCTCGTGTTGTTATTGTTGTTACTTTTGGTGGTGTGTAAGATTTAATACATCTAATAAAAATAAATGAAGCAGGAATTTCCCGCCAGGCTTTTCTTCACCACAGACATTTCTTTTGGGAATACGAAAATTGGAAGAAGGGCTCCTATATAACATCTATTCCAGATCCTATACGTAATGTCGGCTTATTCAACGTCGACGTCGTATTTTCGAAATATACGTGGGTTTTGATACACAGGAGAGAAAAGCAAAAAAAAAATGTTATCAACAAAATGGATAAGACGACTTTCCAAGACGATGACGACCAAGGCAGGCAGGCAGTGGCAGTGGGAGCAATGGCAGCTCCAGCACCAATCATCCACACAAGAATATAAACGAGCCAGCAAACAACAAAGAGGTCTATATCTATAGAACATATAATTTTTTGAAGGAGACTTCTCAACCAATCCTCCCTCCTCTGAACGAAAACGAAAATACGCAAAAGACAGGCTAGGTACTACCTATATTCATATAAGTAAAGATTCTCTCAGAATTGATGATGAACAAGAGGAGGGGTGGCAAGATGAAAAAAAAGAAAATTCCCTCTTTCGTCCCCATTTTTATTTTACTTTATTTTCCTTTTTTTTGCTGCTTTTTGTGCTGTGTTCACGTTGAGGAAATTTTCTTCTTTTTTCTTCAACTTTAATGCCTTTCACTGTGTGATACTCTTCCAAACCTTCCTACTATACCATCATTCGACTCAAAGCCCCTTCAGAGGCAGGGGACGACGAACCCATAATACCAACGTTCCATCTTCCCTCAGTGTACTACGAATAGCCAACCACCCTATCCCCAGCATTTAAACATCTATACCACGAGCTATTCCGTCCTAATTCCAACAAAGCACCATCATCCTACACGACGACGATGTTGTCGTCGTAGTCATCGTTGCCGACGTTGAGCAGAGCGTCGTCGTCGTTTCAACCCTCCATTTCTAGATTCGGTGAAAGGATCTACACCGAGGTCGTATTCTATCCACAAAGCACCGCACACAAATGTTCATTCCAAAATGAAAAAATAAAAATAAAAGAAAAATGGAGGGTGAGGCTGACACAAATCCCCCTACCTAACAGCAAATGCTGCCGCTGCCATGCCTTACCACCCGTCTATCTAATGGTTTAGCATTTTATAAGAAAGACATTCATATACCGTCAGAATCCAAAATGTGTGCGAACGAACGAACCCATGTGTCTCTCTATTTAGGGAAAACAAACGTCGCCGCCATCGAATACGATAAGAATGAGAACGAGAACGACGACGGAGTCATCGCATGTTAAATCGCACCGAACCGAACTTGCTCGTACCACAACCCAAAGGGAAAGAATAGGGCGCCGAGCTGCAAAATACATTTACTAAATTGAAAGAGGGTTGGTAGTATGGTATAACACAGTCCGAGAAAGATAATACAAAAAAGATAGAAAAAAACAAAACAAAAACAACTTCAATTCAGACCAGAGACTATGACGATGTAGAACAACGACGCACAATGGGGCAAAACTCAAAAAAGCTGGCAATTAATAAAATTATGAAGTTGAACCTTGTCTTAAACAAACGATCTATTTCTCTTCGAAATATAATAGAAAATCAAAAATGAAAGAGAGATAATTTATTTGCACCATGTGGTATTTAGGAGAAAGCCACAAACATAGAGTTAGCTAAAATTTGCAACGAGCTCAGATGTCTTTTTATCATTTTGAGTTTTTCCAATAAATTGCGTATTTTTTTTTTATTTATTAGATGTATGAAGTTGAATCTTTTTGAGGAGAAATCAGTAAGCTCAGGAGCGTTATTGTACGTTTTTGTTTTATGCAAAACAACAATTTATGTTATTTTAATTCTTATTCAAAAATGAAGAAAAAACTAAAATTAACGTGATTATTTGTATCTTCTGAAAGCTTAAGTCGTTTAGTTGTGTTCGCCGTAAAACGCCAATAAGTTTTATATGTCATTTTCTTCAGTAATTTGTCTACTTTTAGAATATGAAAAATTTTCTTGCTACTTTTTGCACCCTTGCAGGTAATGCTCATTTTTAGTTGGTGACGTCATGTTCTATTAATGAAGGTTTATGATTAAAGTTATTAATTTCCCAACAGGTTTTTTTTAATTTTTTAATTTCGTTTATTAATAATATTTGTATTTATCTTTGAAAAATATTAAAAATTAAAATAATTAAACAAAAATATCAATGATAATAGTACAAATACGACCTATACAAAATTGCAAAAGTGGCAACCCTAATTTTTAATAACTTTTTTATGATTTCTTTTCTATAACTATTTTATAGATGACAAACAAAGTTTTATTAAAACTGTTTGAGGATTTTCCGAAAAATTGTCGAAAATGTTAAAATTTTGTATGGGTGGTAACCCTTAAAATGGGCGTGGCGATTCGAAATTTTGGCTATGAACTAACATTGGTATCAGTAAAATTTGTGCCAAATTTCAAGTGCCTACCTCTTTTCGTTAATTAAATGCCAATTTTTCGTGATTTTGCCCCATTGTGCGACGTTCGTTTTATATTCACAGTACGGCTCTTGTTGCCAAGAAGGGTGAGTTTTTTCTTTTTCTACTTCAATCCCATCTCCAGTTTGTTCTACAATTCCATCCAAAAGGATGAAAAACTGAAGGCAACTCACTAAAAATGAACAAAAAATGGAAGGAAACACATTTCCCAACGACTAAGTATACTATAGATATGTACACCAACCTATGTCCCTTATAATGGAATGAATATACACAGGCTACGGTTGGAATATGCTTGATAGGTTAGGTAGAGAGATATCCAAGGACTCTTTCTTCCTTTTAATACCACTCCGGATTTTAAGGGTAAAAGGCAAAAACTCCAATTCCTAGATAAAAGCATGGTAGGAAAGATATTTTTTTTTTTTTTATTTGGTTTTCTTGGAATTTTTTTTTTCTTGTCATCGTTAGTCGTTTGAGTCGAGGACGACCGACGACGAAAACGAAGAGTCGTAGTTTTTGTGCCTTCTAGAACGAAGAGAAACATTTTCTTCAGTTGGAGTGATTTTCCATACAAACGACAATTCGTAGATATTCTTTTTTTTTCGTCGTCCTTTCTTTAGTGAATCAAGACAGGATGGGGTTTGGGGCTTTAAGTCCCGTCATCATTTTCATCGAGCAAAGGTTGTTCTTTTTTCGTTTTCGCTTTTGGCATATTCTCTACCTTTCCTTAAAGTCTTTTTTCTGCTTCAAGATCTTCTTCGACCCCATTCTATTCTCAAGGAGCTAAGTATGTACTGACTTTTCTTTGTTGACTGGAAAAATTTTCATTCCATCTTCAAACTCAAACGTCTATCTATAGATATAGGAGAAGCGAACGACGACATCATCCGTTGCTCATGCATGTTTCTTATTTTATTTTTTCAATTCATTTTGTGGGAATGATTATAAGAAAAAAAAATGAGTAGAAAGTTCAGAAGAATCCATCCATTCATTTTCGGGTGCCGACATTTTGGGGCCTTTTGCTTCTATTGCGATATCGTTTTTGGTGAACTTCGTCGTCTTTTTTTTTTAATTTGGTTCCCTCCCTGAATTGTGTGTCAAATTTATTTTCGTTTCTTGTACACATTTTCCCATAGTTTGAGAATATAAGAAGGAAACAAAAAACCCCAATTATTTTAATGCGACCCACGATCTATTTTTGTGTCTTTCTCGCATTATTGTTCCTATTCCTTCATTTCTGTTTCTGTTCAGATTGGAAAAACGAAGTAGTTTTGGGGGGAATGTTTGTTTTATTTTTGGAAAACCTATGTTATTTTAAATATTCAATCCTCTAAAGGAGATGCAACAATATTATTGAAATAAACAAAAAATGTCACAACATTTGGAAGACAAATCGAAAGCACAAAATGTTTAGGGAATGACTCACATGGGAGAGTCTAGTCTAGTCATACGCAGTCATTCAATAAACAAAAAACACCATTCACTGTACTTAGATTTTATTTGCGTTATTGAAAGCTTTAGCGATATGTGTAGATGACACGAGTTGCTTGTAGAAGCGGACTGTTTTTGTTTTATTGAAATGGATACTGTTATTTGAATGAGTAGCGTGGACAAGGTCCGATAATAGCATTTTGAAATGTAAGCGCATATCCTTCAAATGTTAAACTTTAGAAAAAATTAAGTAGGAGACACAGTTCTTGAAGAATGGTGCCTAACGGATCTTTGGTTTGAAAAAACGGTGCCCAAAGCGGTTGTGGGAGCCTCAGCACAGACGAGGTAGAAAGAGCAATCCAGAAGCTATAAAGTAACAAATATGGAGCGTGGTTTTTGATGAACCGCATGTACTAGGTCACTACAGAGTCATATCCCTGCTTAACGTTGCATACATAATCCTATTCAACGTACTGTGTGGGCGTCGTAAACTGTACTACAACACAATAATTAGCACGTACCAGTGTTGCTCTAGGCCATGCAGAAAAACGATAGATCAAATATTTACACTGAGGCAAATCCTTAAAAAAGCCCAACGAATTTCAAGTCGAAACCTACCATCTTTTCATGAACTTCAAAGCTGCTTATGATAGCATCCACCACCAAAAGCTGATGATGGCGATGTCTAAATTCGGGATCCCGAACAAATGATCCAAATGTGATGCTAGCGCTGAACAATATGCAGTGCAGTGCCCAAATGGGTAACAGCTCATCCGAGGTGTTTCAAACATGCGCAGGGTTTAGACTAGACACAGTTGGTAACAGCAATACCGAATTATTTGGTACCTTGGAAAAAACATCAACGACACCTTAGTGGAGATCCGACAAAGAATTACCCTAGAGGACCGCTGCTATTTTGGTTTGGCCAAACAACTGGGTTCAAAACCCCTCACTCGAAAGACAAAGTGTCTGCGATACAAGACTTCGATTTTACTAATCCTGCTGCTGTAGGGCGCCGAGTGCTGGTCGATATGTAAAAAAAAGGGGAAATCATACTGAGCACTTTCGAAAAAGAAAGTTCTTCGACGAATTTTCACCCCGTATGCGACGATGGCGAATAGAGAAAAAGGTTCAACCGCGGTCTGTACGAGCTGTACCAGAAAACTAAGAAAAGACGACTACATACATTGGCTCGGCCACATCGAGCGAATAGACGACAAAGCTCAAGCAAAAAAGTCTCTTCATCGCAGCCTCCAGGTTCGAGACGAAAAGGAAGACGAACCCTCCAGTACAAGGATCAAGTGACTGCGGATGCCAGAGCGCTTGGTTTTGGCGAATGGAGATTACATGCGAGAGACCGTTCCCGATGGAAGACTGCAGTGTAAGTAAGTTTATTATATGAGCAATGGCTATACGAACAAATCTTAAGTTGCGGTCGATATGATATCAAATGGCTATCAAAACGAGAACTGAAAAAGTGTATTTTCTGATAGTTCTCAAGCCAATTCAAAGAACAAACTACTGACTTCTATTAAGATCAATTTCCCTTCAACTGAAATAAGTAAACAAAAGAACATATAAAGATAAGCATCAACATCAACCTTGAACCCATACTCAACGTAAAAACTATTTTAACCTCATAAATCACATGCCTTGCTCTACTTAACTTCAAAGTATTCATTTAAGGCAATACAAAAAAAAAAAACAACCACTTGTAGCTGAACTTAGTTCATTGTCCTCACGTTCAACGGTTTCACTCCGTCATTAATAAACCATTAAAAATCATTCCAATTGATATGACACACAGACCGAATTAAAAAAACATCATCTACACAGCTTAAAAATTCAAATGTCAAGTTCCCTTTGGTCAACTTCAATACCTTCAAAATATTTGCTTACAACATGGCAACATGGCCATCCCTTTGGAACCAATGTAATGGAAATTTTATATAAAAAAAAGAACACATCCTCGTAAGTTTCGCGGAGTGTGACTTTACTAATGAAAGCATGACAGCAGTGAACAAAACAACATCATCATCATCACCATCCATCCATTTTATTTCATATATCCCTGAAACGATGATGACAGCCAATATGACAGAAGGCCATCTTACGATCAAATGAACCTTCAACAGAAGAGGTAGCCCCATTATCATTATATCATCAACCTTTAGTGTTCAGCTTCAAAGCATCCTCTTGTTGCCTCAACCATCATTGTCATTAGAAGTGAGGTGAAATTCTGCACGAGCGCAAATAATCGCGTCTGGACAGAAATTTTTCGATGTTGCTGTTTTGCTTTTTTTTAATTTCTTGTGGATATTGCTTTGCGCCTTGCTTTGCTACTCTTTGTGTTTATGTTTTAATTGGGTTAAAAATAGAAACTTTGAAAAGTTGTTCTTTTTTTGTTTTGGTAGGTTTGTGCCGTTAAGAGATACTACACTTTTCGGCGAATGATGTTTAAAAAAGAATAAATGTAAACAGAGAGCAAAGTCAAAGAGTGTACAAGAATTCTTTTTTATTTTGCTGGTTTGTCTCAATTTGCGTTTTTTTTTTTGTATGGGGGAGAGATGGGGTTGGAATGGGGAAATTTGCAACCAAAAATAAATTCAGACACAAAACAAAGAGTAGTATAGAAACAGGATGCGGGCGGTTGGCACAAAAACAAGCACGGAGCACTGAGCAGCCAGCCAACAAGAAATAAAACAGCAGTAATAGTGTATATAGATGTTTTCAAATGTTTCGTGAGTCATTCTGTGCAGAATGCAGCCGTCGGCGAACGGCACATTCGCATCGCACGTGGTAAACAATGTTGTGAGGGTGGCTTCTCAAAATAGAGGCAGCGAAAGGGTTTTTAGTCGTCTCGGATGTTTTTTTTTTTTTTTGAAGGTTTTCCCTTTAGAACTTGTTTTTGGAACAAGACCACGTCGACGATGCGATGATGGAGACCAAGAGATGAAAGAGTTAAGGATTGAATGGAAAGTAAATGCACATTGGTTGTGTTGTCGTTGCGCGTTCGCAACAAAAATTCAATTTTCAAGGGTAAAATTTGTTATAAAGAGGGATGGTGTTCGTATAGCAAAAAAAAAAAAATAGTCTAGAGGTTTCCCTTTTTGAAGGGTGAATTAATTTCCTTGAATATACACATTCATGGGAACGTCGGGTAGGCATTGAAGGGAAATGCGATAAAAGGAAGTTACACGCGTTTATGCATTTGCTTATAGCAATAGGGTAGTTTGCTTGAAAGTGGTGGCCAATATACGCGATCTGAATGGAGGCATTATCAATGTGGGCACTTTTTTATGTGTGTTCTGTTCTGTTGAAAGACGACGTAGACGACGATGATCTAGACCTTTTTTTTGGGATTTACTCCACTCTCTCTTTCGAATTCGCTCTTTCTGTTTATAGCAGAAATATATTTCAGGCTCATGAAGACGGTAAACAAAGGCAAAACATAAGGAAAGGGTTAAAACAGGCAAATGAATTATTTATATTTAAGCAACAGCAATGTTATTTAAGTGACGAGGGCACGATTGCTCTCAGACTAGCCCTGTTAAGACCAACCTACACATCTATCCAGCCATCCACCTAAATGGGGGGCCATGCTGGTGCTGCTGCACGATGAAACGACTATATGAGTTGGAATATCGAGAATTATGTGGTGGTATATATGCCACCACCCGACCCGGGTGGCATATAAAACTGGACAATCAAACTTTTTGAAGGTCGTTCATTTGTATAGGTAGGTATAGTCCTGGGTTCTGCTTGGTGGAGAATGTGATGCCGTTGTTTATTATTATTATTACTGTTATTGTTGTTGTATGGTGCTCACATTTTTTTTAAACTTATATAAAGGAACAAAATCCAAACAAAAAAGAGAATTTTGGGTCGACGAGCGACGGTGGATCTTATTTTAATTTATTAGCGTATGGTACCGAGGAGAGTATGTTTGTATAAATAATGTCGATGAACCGCGTTTGTGACGTAATGGGGGCTCGGGCTCTGATGATATGACAAAAAACGGGAGAATAAATAAATGTAAACTAGGACATCGCCACTTGTTGTGCAGCGCACCGCTTATAAAGTTATCCTTGAGTTTTTTATTGGTTTATTTATGACCTAGAGATTGAATTGGATTAATGATCGCATTGTGTTATTTGGGAAGAAATGCTTGTCGGAATATTAGGTGGATTTTTACAGAAACTTGAGTATTGCCTTTGAATATAAAGAGGCGCCCAATGTGAGTTTAAATCACAGAATTAAGGGTTGCTTTTTCTCAAACAATACGAATTCGATATTTAAAAAAAAAGGATTTGTAGGAAATGAAAATTAATTGCTACCAAAATAGAAGGCATCAAACTGGTTTTTTTTGAGTTAATATACTTAAGAAGAATTAACTTCCTGAACAAAACAGGAAAGTAAAATAGGAAATTGGCTCCAACGTGAGTTTCAAATAAAAGTCAAGTTCCTTCTCATCATCAATAAAATATAGGACAGTCTTCTGTTTTCAAACACAAAACAACTTGATTAAATGTAAACAAAAATAACAGTTCACCGGAACTCAAATAAATGACCCATGAAGCTCTAGAATCAAAAGAAAATCTCAAACTAGTCAAAAAGTCAAAAAAATGCTACGTTTAGCCTTGTAACCTCTTTTTTTTTTAGAATGAGCTTAAAAAAGAAGAAGGAAAAAAGCTATCTTCATATAACATTAATGACCTTATTTCTATTAGTATATCCAAAATAAAAAGAGAAAAATTACGATTTTGAATCTTTTATTTCTGGTGAGGAACAAAAATTTCTATAGATTGTTTTAACATTTTTTTTTTCTCAAATTCTTCCTTGAAATCGTTGGTTTCATAAGTTTTTTTTTTTTATTTAAAGAAGGCTGCAGCAAGCAGTGATGTCGATACGGTTGCTTTTCAAAAACATTTTTTGTCCGGCTGGCATAAAATAAAATTGAACAAAAAAAGCTGCGCTGCTGGTAACAAAATGAAAAAAAAAATATCGAATTAAAAACCAGCCAAGCAACTAGTCACAAGTGAATTGCGAGTTTTGTAGCTGTTGCTGCCACGGGCCGCAGAGTTGAATAAAATACAAAAATATATTCAAACCAAATGAAAGACAAAAAAAAAACTCCAATGATTGAATAAAATGAACAACGACGACGGGGATTGGCCATCATCGTAATCAACAAAACTACCGTCCCTGTCCCTTGCCCGGCTCCCACCGCCACCGCACAAATACACTAACCGACAGCGTTGCCAAAGCAGAGTTGTTGTTGTCGTCGAGTCGAAACAGCTTTCGATCGTCTCAGGTTTTACGAGTAGATCGTTGAAATGCTTGCTTGGTTGATTTTTATTCGGTCGTTCGGATGGTCGCTCAGTTTGTGCCTGATGCACGCGCGATCGTTCGAAGTGGGCTCGTTTTCATCAAACTTGATGATGTTGACTTTTTCTATACCAACATATACTTGGCCTGAGTTGTGAGCCCGACGATGATGACCGACGATGTTGCGAGACTCTACATCAGCAACAATCGTATTTTACGGATGGCTTTTTCAAAGCCAATAGCAAAAGCAACCAGCTACGACAGCACCAACAATAAACTACCATATTTAAGCACCAAGGTAACCATGAGAGCGAGAGCTGGAAGTGGCTGTGGCTATAGCTACTGCTTGGTGGCGGGGCGCGTTGGCGATATTGTTGGCAGCAAAGCATTATTTTATTTTGTGTTTTTGTATGAAATACAGCCGCTGCTTGAAAACCTGCTATTGCGACTTCGTGTCGTCCACAACAGAAACGACCAATGCGTCGTCTTGTTACTTTCGTACAGTTTTTTTTCGTCATTCTGTTTGTAACGTTTGCCTTCTACAGAAAAAAGAAGGTATCACCAAGCGATCCCCAACGACCGACCTACACATAACAACTCAGACCCAGCCGTAGAACGACGACTTGATTTCTTCAGTCATTTTTCTTTTAGTCAGCTTTTTTTTTCTTGATATGAGAACTTTTTTTATATTCCCCGAGGCATTGATGTACGTTTATAACTCATCTTCCCACATATTATGGTTTCTCCATTTAACATCCATGGAATTTGGATCTTAAGGGAATGCTCTGTTGCTTCAGCATGTCCCTTCAATAAAAACATCAACATCGCGACATACAAAACAAACGAAAAGAGGCACACAATCGACTTTTCTGTGTCAAATCGATTTTTGATTTGATTTTCAGACTCAGTTTCATTGGAAAACAAGAGATAGATCAAATTTTTTATGAATGAAACAAGCCCACATCTCGATTACACCCAAGTTTGCAAACGAGTGCGAGTCCATACTCAATTCATAGATCCCAGTCTAATTAGGGCGGGGTACGAGCTTTTCCCTCTATTGCCTAATTTTATTAGTTTCCTTGCCTCTGAAAACGACCCAACAACAAGAATAAAGAAAAACATGTTGATAGCATATTCGATGATTGACCATAAATCAAAGCTCTGAGTTGCAAAGTTTGTGAACGAGGAACCGTAAATGGAATCTACTCATACTTAGTTGAAACTAGTGTGTTGTTTTCTTTTGACTTTTCGGAAAAGCTCAATGTACGCATGGCGAACATGCAAAATCCACCCAGACGACGACAATATATGAAATACTGATGATGATGAGAATTTGACAGGAAGGAAGAAATCGCTGAGCACATGGCGAGCGGCACACTTCACGATGATGCCTACTTAAAACAAAACACACACAAGTTTACTTAGTTCTGTATGCTGCTCTGTTCCTATCGAGTTTGTTTTGATTATTATATTTTTGAGAACTTTATTATAGGGGTCGTAGAAGTCAGCAGGTAGTGCAGCAAAAAAAAAAAACAAATCAAAACACAACAACCATTACACGTACTATGCTACGTGCTATGAGAAATAATGATAATATAAAAATAAAATAAAAAAAAAAATGTAAACAACCATTTAGAATGGGGTTAAGGAAAATATAAAGAGAAATATGAAATGAGACGATTACGATTACGATGATGGTAAAACGGACAGACGAGTGAGTGTATAAATCCATCTCAGTGACTGAGTGAGCTTGCTCAGCTGATGGCACAGCAAAAACAGTGTATGCATTGTTTTTCGGATTGAATTACTCTTGCTTGCCGCCTTGTTGTGTACCGTACCTACAACATATTATTTATAAACGTATATATTTATATTTATATGTACCAGCTCTCCCATTATGCCGATTTATGAATGAAATCGAATCGACGACGACGATGAAACGTGGATGATGTCGATGTCGATGAAGATGGGCACAGGAGGCGGCATGTCTGGGATTTTTGATTTGTTGCGTCAAGTGGATTTGATTTGCTTTGGTTTTGTTTTTGTATATGTTAAAGACATTATATGGCGTTATGATTCACATCATTTCAAAAGTGGGTAACCCATCATTTGCTTTATTTAGATTTGTTTAATGAATGCTTCAGTCTGCAAAGTGGAATCCCGCGTAAATTCAAGGTCGTTCTGTTCTGGTAGTGTTGTGATTGCAAAAAAGCAAATAACACTATATCGAATTGTGCTCAGCATGAAATCATGAATTTTAGGCTGTGGAATTTTCTGCGTTTACACGGTAAAAACGACTCGTATAAGAATGGCACCCAACTAAACTTAAAACTAAGGACAAAAAAGTTAATAATTAGAAGGATCGATATTTTCGGAAGCTTACGTTACGTTAAAAATATAACAACAATAAACCAACAAAAGATGAACCAAACGACTCGAATAAGTCAATAACCCTTCAAGTAGATGTCAAACCTACTCAACATTTGAAAACTCTCCTTTGAGGAATTTCGTCTCCATTTCACATAGTTTGCAAAGGACCTTGATGAAATTTATATTTAAAAAAAGAAGTGAAAACAACTCAAAACACGACCTTGAAGAAATCGTGAAAAAGTAAAAAACCAACACACAAGTTTGAAAGAATTTTTTTTTTTAATTTTTTTGAAAACAACTGAAAAGAAAATTGTTGAAAATATCCTTCAGAATAGTTTCATAAGGGAGTAGGAAGAATCTTCACCGGGCACATTGTAGTCTGGTTAATTCTGTGCCCGGTGGTAAAAGTCTGGCTGAAAGAAAACCCGAATGGTCGGCCCTATGCAAACGTTACAAAATCCCAAAAATATTATTATACGGGCGACGATTTTTTTTTTTATTTTTATAAGACCTTATTTTTCCTCATAGAACCTAAACTATAATTCGTGGGGAATTCTTATGCATTTACTCGCTTTTGTTGCCAGCCAGTTAACTCAACCAAGCCTTCTTGCTTGGTTGTAATTTTTCGTTTCCTTTTCCATTTTTATTGATGGCCTTTCGGATGCGATAAGTATTATTTTTTCTTCGTCTTTTTACTTGCTTGCCTTCGGTGTCGTCTTCAGTTCCCTTCACCTTTTTGGTAGAATTCAATTTTAGGTAGACAGTTGTGTATTTTTTGGGATTTTCATAGGCTGACTTGAAACTAACTACCAGCAAGAAAAACTATACAAACTGTGTCGGCGGAAAAGAAGAAAAAAATATAATAATCCATGAAAAGAGCGAAGGGTCAGGGTTGTTTTTTTTCTGTTTCCAAATTTGCCTAAATGAGATTCTTTTATGATGAATTTTCCACAGACGGAATATTTAGGTTGTTTGGGTATTTTGAAAGAAGAAAGCATTCCACAAAAAGAACAACAAAATTGTCGAAATGATGTTTGTCAGGTAGATGTAAGCAAATTCATGGTATCACATAATAATCCCATTGCAATTAGTCAAAGGAAATGAAGTATTGAACGCTCACTTTGGCGGAGTCCTAAAAGGTTTGTCTTCAAAGAAATTCACAGGGATTGCAATTCGTGTCAATTGTAAGACGAAAAAGGATTTTCTCGTCTTTGAATGAACGTGATGAACATTTCGAGAGTTCGATTAGGTTTGGATCGATTTGGAACAGAATTCCGTTGGTTACTCTTCATTGGTTTGAATACGAATGAATTATCAGGTGTAGTTTGGTTTTGTTGTTGGTATAAAATCACTACACCTTTAAATTCAAGGTTAAAACCACCAATTTTTTTTTTTCAATGACAACATAGAACACAACTTTTGCCCTAGTTCCTAAAGTTCCTAAAGAATCATTTCGATAAATTTAACCACAAATGTTTTTCCTCAGACTGATGGCAACAGAAAAATCAGTCTCAAATTTTTTTCATATATTCAACATATCCTTTCGGTAACAACCTGCTTGCCTTAACTTCAGTTGAAAGAACGTGACTAAAAGTTTTAAATAACCCTCAAGTTCTATCCGTCCTGCCCTTAGCATCTTGTTCACCACAACAAAAAAAAAGGAGAAACCCCTAGCAACCATTCAACCAACCTAAAAATTTACTGCAATGGCAATGCACCTTCAAGCTAGCATAGACACAGAGAAATAAAAGGGAAATACATAATAATAATTCGCAAGTTTGAATTCTTTTCGAGGGAACCATTTATATTAGCTTCTCGATAAGAACATTGGCATTGAGACACACAAATTCCGCGAACCTTGGTGTCGGCAGCAAAAATTGTTTACTGATTTCAGATACTTTGAATCGAAAAGAGGGACTGATAACTGAACTACCCAAACAACACTTATTCCACACCATTATCAATTGGATGAATAATCAATGACTGAATCATTGCCATACAAACTCAGGAGCTTGATAAGAAAACGAAACGGAACAGAGCAATGAGTAACCAAGAAGCAACTCAACAATATGGCATGTGTTTTTCCACTTAAAATGTGGTTTTTATTCAGAAGTGAGAATACTTTCAGCCATCAAGCTTTGAAGAAGCTAATCTCGAAAAAGGACTCCATTAAAAATGGCAGTGACCAGGGAGCATTTTACAAAATAATATCAAATGAATTATATACATGAACGCCAGTCTGACTTTGTTCGGGAACTCAGAACAATTTCTTTGCAAGGAAAATAGAGAACAAAAAAAAAAAAGCAACAGCGCCTTGTTGTTTTCCAAACTATCGGAGCCGGTTGTTTTGGTCAAGTCGAACAGCTCTACAGTTCAGTAATAAGTAAACCTATCAAATTGTTATTACATTTTTGTTTTGACTTGGCTCAGGTTCTGCTAGCTTTTTGGTGCGCGTAGCAGCAAGCAGCAGCGCGCAATCATGAAAATAGCACACAAAGCCTGAACACACCGCCACCAAAGACGACGTCATCGTCATCAGTTTTCTCATTCCCATCATCATCATCATTGCAGTCATTATCATTAACAACAGCATTATCATCGTCAACTTCAACTTCAACATCTCGGTTGGTCGTTGCTTGTTGCCGTTTGTACTACTGCCGCTGCTGGCTCTTGGTTCGTAGTTTTAAATTTTTACCCTATCAAGCTCTACTGTACTTTAGCAACAGAAGAACCAGCCAAAGCCAAAGCCAACCGTACGTACAGAGCGAATAATATCGACGAAAACGACTTCGACTTCGACAACGACAACAACGATGACGACGAAAGGCATTTCGGTATTTTTGTTCCCAAGTATAAAACCCACCACTGATGCCTGTTTTACCATTGCCATTTCCACCAACAAGTGCGATAGAGACACCACTCATAGACCGAAAGAGAGGCCAATAGCACACATAGTGTATCACTTCGTTCGTTCGTTTACCAAAGTATTTCCACATAAAATCTACAAACTTTGGAAATCGACCAAACACGAAACGAACGACAACGAACCAAACATCGTTCTAGTTCGCCAGCTTGCCGAACTCGCTTCGGTAACAATTTCCGATCCATTCGGGTGCCCAGGTCGAATTCCTCGTAGATGAGATTCCACCGACAGCGCAATTTAGAGAGAACAGACGCAAGCAAGCGAAAAGCAAGGGAACAACAACCACACATTCAAGATTATATTCATAAAGAAACTAATACAATTTCGATATACACAGACTGTTGAGTAGAGAATACAGCGCAGCAGAGAGAGGTTTCTGTTGCAGCACAGCACAGCAACGCAGGCAGTACCAGAGTTGAGTGGAATATAGGGAGGCAACAACAACAACTACTATACAAAATCGTATGGGTTCGGGCTTCAGGTCGGTCGATGTGAAGCTAGCTGGCTGGTTCGTCGAACGATGAACGAACCAAGTACAGAAAACAGCACATCGTCATTGTAAGAGTGCTCCAAAATGTAGATGGAAGAAATAGCAGCGGCAGCAGTTAAAGACAAAGTGATGGCGATGGCAATGGCGGCGCGGGATGGCAGGCAGCAGCGGCGTCACTCGAAACACCACTGCTCGTCTTTCGTTCCTTCGCTTCGCTTAGGTGTTGTTTTTGTTTTTGAATTTTATTTTAACAGAATGACTGGTGTTCCTTCGTAACGATACCGAGACCAAACCAAACCGAAGGAAGTTTATTCTGTAGCTCTGAATCAAGCTGCTCCCAACGCAGCACAGCAAGCACTCTGGATGGTGGATGAATAGCTTTTCAATGGCTGATGGCTGGTTTTAACTTAAACCGAACGAACTGCACTCACTGTTGTTCTGTTTTCCGTCTTCGTAAAGATTAAAATTATGTGAAAATGCAATTTGAAGAAAAATTTCTTTTTTCTATTCCACCACACATCGAGCGAGTGACTTTTATGTTGGCTTGGCGCTAACTGTCGTTTCTCAGTGGTATTTTTATGCTTGTTCATAAAAATGTGCTTTGTAGAAATTTTTTTATTTTCTAATTTTTCTAAGGAGGTTTCTCCTTGGATTCTATCATCATCATCATCATCATGGGCAACGCATAAACTATTCCATCGAACAACTATTGGTCATGGTTGTTCTCGTATGTGTCGCTGTTTGCTGGTGTTGACTCAAAAGATGACGTGATTTGTTCAGTATGTTCGATAAATATAACATGGATGAGAGAGCGCAATGTTGTATCTTGCTAGTAAAAGGTGGATGATTTTTATATTCCCGAGAATGATGATGCAGGATGTAGATGTTGAGAATACATTATAAGATCAGGTTGTGACCTCATGTTTGTTGCAGCTGGGAATGGTGGGTTCTCATTGGAAGGACAATTTAGTTGGTTGATGATCGGTTGAGTTGGTTGATGATCGGTTGAGTTTATTAAGTTCAGAAGTGTGAAGGTTTTAATCTGGCAATCACCCTATGATCAGAAGTTAATAAATGTTGTGTTGATGGACAATTATGCAAACTAAACTGTCACTCCATCAACATTTTTTTATAATTTGCACACACTAAAGGGGGTTTTTATACCCTTATTATGGTTGAGATACAGTGAGCGCATAAAAATGAAGGAAGGGGTTGGACACCTCGCCAATAAAAACCGCAAATTTGCACTAAACTAAAAAGCTTCAATTATTTTTGACAGACAAGTGTCAAGTTAAAAATGGTAAGCATATCTTTTAACCCTAGAAATTTAACATGTATGTCACACTGATTGATCAAAATTGTTGACACACAAACTTCAAACATCAATCAAAAAGAAAGACACCAAAAGTAAAAAGCATTCAATGACGAAGTACGATCAATACAAGCACTGATCGTCTGCACAGTCACCAGCCTGATCAGCCTAATCAAACTCTTGGCGATATCACCATAATCATCATCATCCGAGCAGGGGAGCACATCATTTACCTATACATCTTCGAAGTGAGTTTAAAAATTTAATGCTATTCCCTGTGCGTTGCCACCATCTCGAGCCGCAACTCAACTAAATCCTCACAAACATCAATCATTTTATAACGTTTGTATAGTGAGTGAACTTTCCCAAGGTAGCAAAGTAGCTACCAGTCGCGAGTTATGTTGCTGGATGATAATGATGGTTTGTGTATTGTTTAGTTGAATGTAGTCAGTATTTATGTTGAAAGTTGAAGCCAGTTGACCGACTCTCACAAATCTGTATGTTATGTTTCTTGTTTTTTTTTTTATCCAACTTTTTCTTTTCTCTCAGACTGATTCTTAACTTCATGTTATTGTTTTGGATATCATTGTCTCACCCGACGATGGTGATCAGAGATTCACAGGTGAAATAACTTCCTTCATCAAGAACCACAACAACATCAGCAACAACAGGCCCAGAAGCAAACCAACAAACAACAAGAGTTTTACCCAAAAATTTAATATTAAAGAACATGCGTAGATACTCCCAATAAAAAAAAGGACTTTAACAGGACTTGATCTCTCTCTCTTCAAAAGTTAAAGCTTATTTCAATTTATATTATAGAAGAATTGATACAACACGGCAAAAAGGACGAAAACGAGGACGAGATGGAATACAATAAAATAAATATGTGTGTAGATTGGTTTGGTTTGGTTGGTTTGGTTTTTGGAAAGGTTAGGTAAGGTAGATTGATCCACATTGCTTGCCTTGCTTCAATTTGAAGTATTTATGTAGGTAGGCGCGCAGGCATTATAAGCAGAGATTGTATAGAAAAATGAAATGAAAACAATTGAGTGAACGAGCGAAGCACAGAACAGTATGGAAGGATGAGAATATAATTCCGTTTGCTGTTCGTTTCGCAACAAACGACAGCAGTGGCAACGTCATACTCTATAGTGGTGAATTAAAAGTGGGTGTAAGGGAGTAAATTGTGGGCTGCTCTGCTGATTGTGGTATTTACACTCGCAGCAGCAGCAACATTATCAGAGAGATACCAACATTTTATCCCGAAAATAATAATGAAATAAAACTTTGAGGAACATTGTGCGTCTGTGTAGGTGGTTGGCTGTGCCTAGAACACGCCAGGCACATAATTATCATTTTGAGGATAATGATTTTACTCTATATCGTCTATCTCTTTCGTTGGAATATATCGTATTGTTTTCTGTTATGTTGTTAGCCTGAGCTGTCAGTCAGCAGGTATAAATATATTCCACCCACTTGGGTGGTATGCCTTTTTGACGTTATGAAAAAGCAGCTTTACTACTATACACTTTGTAAGGGTGGTCTGTGCTGTTTCTGATTATATATTCCAATCAGTTTCTATTTGTGTGTATGTGTGTATTTCTGATTTCGTATTTATGAGAGTGTATAAGGCTTAATGGTTGTCATGGATACAAGCCACCAACCAACAACACTGACATTTACCCACCCACCGAGCCCCGGATTCATCCAACTTAACAATATCACCCCTACACATTATTTTCGCCACCCAATTCCTGTTAACGATAGAATAAAAAGCTTTTCTTTCTTTTCTGCTGGCAACACTGCTGTATAGATACACGAGTATATTGTTATAATAATTATTATTTTATATATCTAGGTTGACTGTTATACTGTTTTATAAAATGACGAGTGCTTGTGGGTGGTGCTGGCTTACAGGCAAAGGATAAATTTTGCCACCCTAACTCTGTGTTACAGTGACTGCGTAGGTGTTCATAGTGAGAATGCTTAAATACACACACAGGCACACAATAATACAAACGGACAGGAAAGCACTAGAGAAGCTACGACAAACCTACTGAACGTCCGACTGACTGCCGACGACAAAACAGTCGGATAAAGGAGAAAATGAAGGCTGGTTGTTGTAGGATCCGAGCCATGGTTGTTTTGGTCGTCATGACGTACCATAAAGGCTAGGGATATAATAGAAACGAGCGCAGGGTTATAAACTAACCACATCGGGTGAAACATTTTCCGAGCTACGAGAACGAGAGAAATACAACAACGACCAGCACGAGGACGAGACGAGTAGAGAATTTGGAAAACGAATGGAATTAAGGTTGGGTGGTTGAATCGTTGAGTGTGGTGTTCTGGGCGAAACGAGTAACTTAACTGAAATGAATGTGGGAAGAAGGACATAGCAGAAGCAGCAGCATCGGAAACTGAACAGGCAGGCAAACAAGTATGATCGAGGGAAGAAATTGGGTTGCTGATATGGATGGCACAGTTAAGTTCAGTATGGTTCAGGTGGTCTTTGTTCGCTCTGTTCTGTGGGTGGTAGATATAGAAGCAGAAGGACTTTTTGTTTTATATCTTTGTGTGTGTTCTGCTACGTAATATCATTGCAGAGATATTAAAATTGAATATACATTTCTCGCTTTCTCTCGCTTACTAGACTCTTCTGGAAGAACCTACTAAATGGATGAATATTGCGCGTAGGATTGGATCTTTATGTCTATGTGTGTATTTGTTTGTGGCTTTTGTTTTACCTGTTATGGTGTTCATTACATAACCTCCCTCACACTTTGTTGTTGTATTTTTATATTTTATAAAACCTTATTTCAAAACTCCGTTCTCGGTCTGGTTGGAAAATTCTCTTTAATGGAAAAAAAAACAACCGAAATTATACGAATATACACTATACACATCTCTGTAGGTGCTTGTATGTCTCTGTGTGTTTGTGTAATGGAATATTGTGATCCTACAATTCTTTGTTGTTATTAACATGATGAAAAAGTGTAAGCTCCTTTGAGGATGATCAAGTTTTTTGTTTTGATTTTTATTTTTGAAAAAAAAGACAAAAAAGCATTTGAATATTTCATAATCTCAGAGAATGACATTTGTATATAGATGTGTACATTGTGTTACCTGTCAAAGCCAAGTTGAGACTTTTAAGACTGTAGAAGCTCGCAACTTCACTATGGTGATTATAATAATTAGATTTAATTCACCATTCTCTCAATTGTGTTGCCGAGGTAGGCATAGGGCAACACACTCCCTAATTTCAATGATGTCCTAGCCATGAAAGAGGCACAAGGAGTTTTAAGTGCTTTTGTTCAATGAGGCTTTATTTTAGAAAGTGTGTTATCAGGTGATGACTGTGGTAGCCATTAGAAGTAAAAGAGGTTGATGGGTGCTAAGCGGTTGAGGGTTACCAGCTTTATATTTTTCTAGAACAATAAGTCATCAGTTACTGAAAGTGTGCAGCATTAACCATCACAACACATATCGGGTGACGTAACCGCATAGCTTAGTAATAGAAAACAAACAAACAACAGACAGCAACAAAGATAAAATAGAAAATACTATACAACGATGTGGCGGCATTCTATAGTTATGCTTGCTAGAACACAGAACAGCAGCTTGAAGCTATGTATGTAGGGTACATTCCGGCATCAATGGAATGTAGGTGCACGAAGTGTTTGTAGACACATATTGAAAATTCAATTGAACGTGCATCATCGCTGCCGGGGTATCGTCATCGTCATCATCGTCGGAGTAAGCACCGACATCACCATAGTTCTAGTCATGCATTTTTTATTTGCAATGATCAAAATACAAAACTGTTTAGGTTTTGGAGGAGCCGGCGAAGTGATTTGTGATGTTTTTTTTTTTGGGTTGGACGAGTTAGAAAATGATAGAATTGACTTCAAAGATAATTTTTTGTGGTTCTGTGTTTTTGGTCGACTTTTCGACAGTTGGTGATACAGTAGGTGTTGTCAGGACCAATTAGTCATTTTGAATGAAAAAATAAAGGTAGGTATCAATAAACCATCAATTTTTTTTTATTAATCGTTTGAATTTCATTCTCCGTCGCCTGTACACAGTACACTCTCTGAAACCAACAGAAATGTCAGACCAAACAGAATGACGAAAGAAAAAAAAAAATAAGAAAATCACAGACCGATCTCTCTAGCCTCATTTTGCAGCCTGGCAACGTTTCATTCGTAGCGAAACGAAAAAGTTTCCAACTTTTAATCATCACACAAGTTACGAGAAAATGTTTCCATCGGCTCGGTTGTTGCTTTCGACTTTGTTGCTGCTTGGTTGTGCGTTCGTGACTCCAGTCAATTACTCATGCGCGTATTTTATCGTACTTAAGCTCTGGCTCTGGGTCTGACTCTGGGTTTTATGTAAAACGACTCACATCGCTTGGTTTTTTCTTGCCTTGCACTCACTCGATTGGAATTCCATTGGGTCAGTATTTTCTTAGTTTGAAACTATTTTTTTTTTCCTTTAAATAAAATTGGTGAGACTGCTGTCCCAAACAAATGAATGGCAAAGAAAAAACAAAAAAAAAAAAGAAGATATTTTGAAATTTTGTTTTTTGGTCAGGTTTCTTATTCTTCTTCTCATGTGATTTTTCTGATTCATACCAATTTATCACACTCAAAAGACCAGAGTGCCTGATTTCAAAAGAAGAATGAAGCAATTTATTTAAGGTCAATTGGAATATGGCTGTTGCTGTTGGTTGATGCTTTTGTTTAGACGGTGAATTCAAACACAACACAGCAGTCCCGAACCATCTCTCACACGCAACCTAGCCATAATTAATCAAAATCAACAAGTTATCGATACACCAAAATCAGCTGTTTCAAATATTTAAATTGCTTTCATGTTGGTTTTTTTTTTTTTTTTTTGAAGTGGCGCCCGACATACAATCACACCACCAGTATCAGACAAAAATCTTATTCTTCCGCACAACGAAGCGTATACATACAGCCATTGGCTTTTGTTTGCGCCAGTCATGGTGATTTGGCCGTTTTCCACTCTTTAAAAAATGTTCAGGCTTCAAAAATGTAACACCCTTGTTGCAACCCCAACAAAAAGTACTAAAATTCCTCCTTTCCTTCTCAAATACCCGAAAAAGATATTTGTTCACAATAACAAAAGCCAACAACAGAAAAAAAAGGTTAAGCTCCAACCTTGACGCTACCCTTATCGATTAGGAAGAACCCACTATTTTTTGGTCATTGAATGTTGCCGGTGGTATGTACCCATGTATTTTATACACGAGATGACTGAGACCAATTAATTGAATTGTCATTGCCCTACAAAAACCAAAGAGAATATTAAAACTAGAGAAGTAGAGACAAAACAAAAGGGGAAATTAAATAAAAGAAATATAGACAAAATGACAAACAACGAAATGCCTAAAACCTAAATGAATGAAGTGGAATTGTAAGGAATGCACTAACAGATAGTGTGCTCTCAATAAAAGTTGATAATGCAATTTTAACATGCAACCCACAGCAGCAGCAGCAACTAGTTGAGTTTAATAAAATCATACATAAAAGCAACCAACACGGCAACAACAACATAAACAGCAGACTACGAACGGCTACGCTAAAAGAAGACAATTTAAGAAAACACTAAGGAGGAGGATTTTTCAAAGAGAGCGCAAAAAGAGAAAATTGCATTTCAATTCAAAGTAACCACGTGCTCGGGGATGTATAATTTATTTACCTTATGCTTTTTTTGTATTTTATTTTATTATTCTTCTTTTGTTGCCTTCTTATCATTTCATTTGTTTTGTGTATGATTTCTTTTTTACAAATGTGCGTATATGACATTATGAGAGTTGGATGACATTTGAATGTGTAAAACGTCAAATTCGATAATGAAACGATAACATTGGAAGGTATTGGAAGGGTGGTTGATTATGCGAAATATTTTATATTTACGTCATCGTTGTTGTTTTCAAATAAGAGAGAGAGAAAAATCTACAAGGGACAATAAAAATAAAGCAAAACCGCAAGGAGTGGGATGTGACTGTGAGTGAAGTTTTCATACTATAAGCAGTTCTGCTGTGTTGTGGGTGTTGAGTAGGTTTGTTAACATAAGTTTTTTTTATTTATTTTTGGAATGTTGAGAGCGCATATCCTTCAGCACTTGCAAGTTTCTTGGAACTTGCTGTTCATTGGAGCTGTTTAACTTCGACAGCTCGATTCACTGGAGTGTAATGTCAATTTGACAGATGAGAGCAAAAATACGTTATGAATCAAGGGTAGGCGATTTGTTTTACCGTCGCTGATTTAGATTAGTATCATTTAGAAGGACATGTATTATTTCTTAGGTAAACACCACACATAATAAAAAGTGAATTCATGAGTCTTCTTACTTCAAAGCAAGGAGTTTATTTTTACTCCCAATTCGGTTTCGCCCAGAGACCTAATTTTCTCATGCAAACAAACAAAAATCGAGAACTCAGTAACGCTTTTTAAAAGATCGATTGAAAGTCTGGCATTTTTTCAGTACCGAGTCAGTCGGTCTAGTCTTTAGTTTATGATTGGGGCCAAGTCAAATACACGCAAAGCAAAAATCTGATACGATTGCCAAGTGAGCATTTTCTGAAAATTTGGTATTCCGACAATTGACAGAACTTCATTTCATATTTCATGTGGGTCATAAAATGCAATTGAAAAATAATAAGTTTTTGGCGAGTCAAAAGAGCAAACTGTTGAGAAGTTGAGAGAATTTTGGAAAAAAAAACTTGTTTGATGGTCAAATATACCAAAAATTGAGATGGGAAGTCAGTGCGATGACACATGTCTCATATCTCGCATCAAAGCAGAAACCAAGTATAAAAAATATATCTGCTAGTTCCTACTACCTTGCAATTCAATGAACCACGCTTAGGCTCAAAGAACTACCAAGAACTACGATTAGATTCCTTTGAAACAGCAGAACAACGGCGCTGACTGGGGTAATTGTGAAAATAAGGGTGGGTGGATAGGTGTTAGAGCAATGAGAATTGTAGATAGAGTAGTTCTCATGCCGCTGTGCTGTTTTGTGCGCACGTAATGTGTGTAGAGTGGATCGGAGTGATGAGATGTTTCAAACGACGACGACGATCCACTATGTACAAAGATACAGGCAATAAATGGAAAGGCAGGAAAGAGGTTGCTCGTTTTATCCATCCAGCACAACCTAGTTGGAGCCCGAAAGACAGACTAACAGCATCAAAACTACTAGGTGACGGTTTATGAGGCAAGAGCAACAACTAACATGTCCGTGTAGTTCGCTGCTGATGTCTGGTGATGATGAAAGGGTAAAGAGAAGAAGCGGTATTTGGCAGAGAGTTGGGGTGAGAAATGATTATACTTAGGTATAGGTAGTGTTGTGTTGTTGTTTGTTTCGTTGGAGAGAATCGAGGCTTAGGAGTATGGCGCTCTGCCAGCACAAAAAGGTCATTCATACTTGTTTTGCTATTTTTTTTTCTATTTTTTTTTTTGTTTTGCATGTGCGGCGAAGACATTGGGTGCTGATGTTTGGTTTTGGAGAAATAATATTTATAACAGGGTGCTTGAACAAATTTGTTGCATGCAAGTGCATTTTTATAGCAATTGCCAAAAATGGATGATTGTTATAGAATTATTTGCTAACTGTTTTGTTTTTTTTTTTTTTAGAAAGGGAAAACTAAGGGAAACATTAAGTGGTCATGTAATTGTTTGGTAAAAGAAACAATTGACATTTACTGTTAAGGCAAAAGTTGTTAGGGAAATTAGCATTCCCAAGCAATTAATCAGTAGTAGCTCTACTTAGAAATCGATTAAGTATTCAGTTTTTAAAAACTATTAAGTGATCCGATTCTTTAAACTATAAATTCGAAATATCATCAACAAATTCAATAATTTTTAATCTCTTTGAAATAGACTGATTTTCAAAACTAATTTTTACAAAAAACCTTTACAAGATTTAAATTGAAACTAATCACTGATCGTGGCAGTGATCGTAGAAGCAAAATGATTGCTTAAAGATCTCAAAACTTTCATTACCGAAAACTTAAATTTTATAACTTCATCAACAAAAAAAAAAAAAAAACCAAGAACAAACTGAAGAATGTTAAAATATTTGTTACAGAGAAAAAAATAACTCACCTCAGTACACATTTTATATAAGCAGCTCAAGAGGATATTTTTAAGTTTTACTTAAAAATTTATTTAAACTTATTTCCAAAAAAAAAAATTATCACAAAATTGTAAACAAACTGGACATCGTTGCACTAAAAATATTTAAAAACAAAACAAACAATCCATCCAACTGTCACTCAACGCCGAAATGTCAAAATTCAGTATGTTGCTTCTAATTGAGTATTTATATTAGCGAGAACAAAAAACAACAACTTGCTTCCAATTTGATTTCCCGCTTGTTAGTTTGTTTTCTTCTTTTTTTATCAATGCCACTCTCTCAGAAAATATCTAATTCCATTGCAGTAGTACAAAAGTTTCGTAAATTCCCGACTCGACAAAAATTTATTTTGCTATTGAGAGACACACAGAGTAACGACGCACCATGTCGATGTCCAATGCGATAGTATAAAAGAAGTCAGCTTCAAAAGTGCACAAGAGGTAGAAAAGTACGAAATTTCTCAAAAATAAAATTGTATGCGAGTTGTGAGATACGAATGAAGAAACGTAAAACCGAAGCACCCTGTCAGTTAAAGAGAGAAAGAGAGAGAGGGGGAGAGAGAAAGAGAACACAATACAAATGAGAAGCAAAAAATACCAAAGAATGAACATGAAAAAAAAAACATCCGCAACGCTTACATAAGGCGATATTGTTAGGATGGTAGAAATACATATATTTATTTGTAGATAGCTGTGTGTGGGAAATGGGAATTGTTGAAGTTGAAATCTGAAGAGCTGGGTTTGCGTTATAGCGGTTGCTTTTTACTAGTGTTTTGTACGTTTTGCGAGTGTTTGTGGACTTCGTTTTGCTGTGTGGGTTTTCAGAATAAAATTGTTGGTTAAAGCATATAAGACTGAGGACAAAGGTATAAATGTTTTATAAGTACAGTTGTGGCAAATGTTGTTATAACGAATTTTTAATGCATTTTTCGAAATTAAAACAAAAATAATAAGAGAAGACAAAACCTGAACAGATATTTTGACAGAATATGTGACTTTAGCGACACGAAACGGAGAATTGAGTTCCAAATGTCAAAATTTCAGTTCGATGGCTCATACTTTTTTCTTAAAATTATCAACACATTTTTTAGTTGTTGTTTATTGATCTAAAACATTCAAGTGTTCGAAGTAACAAACAGATAAAATCGTATCACATAAAATACTATTGAGGCCCAATGACAGATCAGCATGACTTAAGGGGATTTAAAATCTTCTATGTCCTCGTATTCTGACAGATCAAATAATCTTAAATTTTTATTTAATCATAATATATGCATAAAATGACAGGTAATTTTACATGCTTAAATATAGTAACCTGTCAAAGCATAATGATTTGCAATTCCAACTGAAGAAGAAATGTTCCAGAATTTATGTAATCATGAGGTTTCATTGACCTGTACTAAAACTTCTTAGCCCGACTGTTGCTCGGTTCAGGTACATGAATATTGCCTTCGATTCACAACGTAACTCAGCTATTTTAGCTTCAAATCAAACACTCTGAAGTGATGACTCAGGAGACAGGAGGAAAGACGGGGGAAGTATTGAGGACAGGAAAGCAGGCAGCAGCAGCAGCAATATGTTCGCTTCTAAACTCAAACTCGGCTGTTTCCAGCTCTATAATACTTGAACACATGGTGGTATCTGCTATGGAAAGGTATAAAAGGTTCATTGAGATACATATCTGTTCATCAGTAAACACAAATACACACATAAAAACGAGCATACAACACTGTGGGATTCTATCTACAATCCATCTGCATTTTCATTTATATCCCAAGAGCATATAATATAAACTCAACAAAACGTGGAAGGGGAATAACGACGACGGAAACAGGGTATTAAAGAGAAAGAGAAAAGAGTGGTATTATCATTTGAGTTTTTTGCTTTAGACTTTATTTCTTCCTGAATATTTTGTATTCTATAAGGCTACCTACATATATTTTTATATAGAAAAATTTTATTTTTTGTTCGTCCACCGTAGTCGTCATCGTCATAAATGCGCTCCTTGCCCTGACTGAATGGCAAAGGAAAAATCATCATCGTTCGAGGCAACGGCACTCATCAAGCTGGCACAGCACAAAATTATGCTTTGAAAGAGAATCGTTTCAGTTTTAGAAGTTTTGTCTTTTGCCCGGTCCTTGGGTAGTTGCTCGTCCCTATCAAACAGCAAAACTGCAACTGAGTTTTATGAGTTTGTAAGTGTATGCGAAAGGGGTTTCTCCCGATGTTCGTAGAAGAAATTCTTTTCTCAATAGGCATCTCAGATTTTCGACAATAAATGCAAGAGGAAGATATTGAAACATTTTTTTTGCGGTTCTTTTTCCGCCGTCATCGTGTTGCAATGGAATACCGACTGGTACTGAACTGAGACCGAAAACGAGATTCTTAGGAGTATAGAGAGCATTGAACAAAAGGAATAACGCAAAAAATATCAACTGGTAAGACATACCAAAAGGATTGGAGTAAAATTCCATGCAACGCTAATGTTGATTTGTCAATTAGGAGATAAAGCTGTAAAGAGTTCTTTAAAGCTTATGAGTGGAGGTAGCTGGATATCGATACTCGTTGAAATAGAGAAAATTGCAGGGATGTGTTGGTTGGTTTTTCGGTTAGATTTTGTTCGTTTTGTTTGAATGGATTTGAATCAACGTGCTTTGGAAATACTGTAATTTTCAAAGAGGCAAAAAGTCACTTATTGGGGTTGTGTACGTTTGGTTGTTGTCTCTATCACGGTTTGTAATTGATATATTATTTGAATTTATGGATTGTAGGCCAGAAATTTAGCTCTTCTGTTTTGGATATTAATGGGAATCCCCCTTTTGGAGATAATGTTTTCCTGTTAGAGGGAAATTTAATATTAATTCAGGACGAGCTGATTAACTTTCAGTTTTCATTTGGAAATTTTCAATAGCACAAGGAATTTCGTGGTTCTATTTTTGTTGAGACGAAAGCTCAGGCATCGAAAAATAACACTGCCTTATGACAAGGATTGTAAAACTCCGTATTTTATCTATTGGGTAAAAGCTTACAGTTGCTAGAGGTATAACTATTAAAATATTCTATCAACGTTTTTTTTTTGCATTCTTCCTCCCCGATGCTATTATTAATGTGTACCGGCCGAGAAAGATACAAAAGCCAAGTCAAACGTTACTTAACTTGCATTTCTTTTATGTAGAAAAAAGACTTATTCCCAAAAATAGGACTCATATCAAAAAGCCAATGCTAGACAGACGAATAAAAAATCAAAATCAGATCGTACTCTCAGGATATGCGACAATTTTTTGGGTGACATGCAATTGTTGCTGCTGCTACAGCTTCTTCCATATCATCTCGCATGACATAAGATACTGCTGTTTCCAATGACGACCACCAAGCACCATCCCAGTTCGGTATTGCAACCGAATGCGTTTTGGCTATTTCGATCATAACTTGATGTTGCATGCATATATACAAAAAAAAAGCGAAAAAAATGGCTCTAGCTCTACAGCTCTGGCGCTGCAACAGGAACAACAGAGCTATGCAGCAATCAAATACCTCTTTGACGTTTGATTAGAATGCGAGAACAGAAGAAAGAGAGATGCCTGCGATGCGATGTTGGTGCTTACTGGTTTGATGGTGCTTAGTTTTTTAGTGCTCGGCTCGGTGAGCTGATTTATAGACGACTATGTGGGGGTTGGAGGTCGATTGTCTGGCACTTCTCACGTCGGGCGGTCGGTCGGAGCCGTCGTCGTTTAGTACTCTCTATTACTCTTTGCTTTTGTGAATTCATTCGTTGGTAGTGCTTGTACCGGGTGGCATATTGTACATACTTTATTTAGCTTTCTGTTGGTCGAAGGAATATGGAAGTGGATGGAAGTTTTAGGTTATTTTTATTGTGTCGGAGTGCTTTTGCATAAAGGGAGAATGGGGTTCCGTGCTAATTATTGTTTCTTGTCTTATTTCCTCTTTTTCCCAAAACTAAAAAAAATATCAGGCAATACAGAAATTGCACGTGATTCTAGCACTTTACTGAGATTTTTATTCTTTTTTGCGTTTTTACTTCTTCTCTGTTTACGTTTCGCTATAAGTCATATTGGTTTTTGGTTTCTCCTTTATTGCTTGCTGGCTGCTGCCGCTTTTGCTATTGTTTTTTTTTTTTTAGTTAGGTATTATTTGGCATGAACGGGGTGATGGATTGAAAACTTCGGTCGATAAGCGCATTTGCGAATTTTTGTTCCTTCCTTAAACTTTTATTTTTATAAGGATTTTTTAAGAGAATGAGAAAGAGATTTTTCACAAAAATACGAATATGGAATGTAGGTTACTATGGTACCGTGGGCCATTTGAATTGAGGAAACACAATTTTTTAGTGATGGTACACAGGAAAACGTTGGTTCTTGTTGTTTTTTTCATTTGGATATTAAACTGAATATATCAGTCAAGTGACAGTATTGTGGCGCAAGTAAGAATTTGAAGGTTGAATATTTATGAATGGCAAGGACCTTGAGTGGAAAACGAGAGTAGGTTGGTGGAAGACATTTGATATTTTAGTTTGTGAGGATAAACAATGTAAATCTTATTGCTAGACATGAATATCGTATAAGAACGTATGTAAGAGAAAAGGTGAGAATGAAGAATAAAACAGTGCACGAAATTCTTCTTCTCGGTGAAGTACAATGGACTCAACATTTACAAATGTTTCCAAATCATTCTTCTCGAATGTCAATTGACCAAAATTGTTGCTGACCTATTAAAGCATTTGTCAGCTTGAACAATATTTCATAAATAGTAACTGAACCCTTATTAATTTTGACATGGCTGAACATAACAACCGAACATTTGATATACAAAATTTGTTTAGCTTCACCGAGGTATTATTTATTTTTATTTCCTATCTCTTAAAAAATAAATTTTCTGCCCAAAAAATATTATGTATGTCCAAGGACGCGTAGTGTCCGTGGCTTAGTGGTAAGTGCGTTTGCTGCCAAGCAGAACGTCATGGGTTCGAGTCCTACTCGTGTCCATAGTTTTTATTAAATCTTTCACGGGCACTGCCTCTTACGAAGAACTGACAAAACTTCCAAGAGTATCAATCTGTCATGAAAAAGTGCTTCTCAACTTTGCCGTTCGGAATCGGCGATAAATTGTAGGTCCCCTCAATTCTTCACACGCATCCAGAGAGTTGTTGATGAGAGTAAGCCACTTAGGCCTAGGCTCTACAAGAACTGTCGCGCCACTCTATTTATTTTTGTTTTATGTCCAACAAAATAGAGTCGAATTTGCTATCTCATCATTTGTTAATAGCAAAAACAAAAGTTCCAAAAATTTCAAGATAGAGCTATCTGCTACACTCTGACAGAGTCGTCTCAACAAACTCAAGGTAACCAAACCGCGAAGACGAAAACGTCTTTAATATGGGCAAGAGCGATATACATAATTACATACACAAAAAAGATTGTGCGCAATAAATTGAAATGTTTCGGCTGTTTTTTAGAAATCAAAATATGATCCTAAGAGCGTGAAAAGAAATTTAAACAAGATAATGCTTTTCTAACATACATGTTTTAAAGTGAAACATTCAAGAGTTGGCACCGCCGAAACACATGAGCAAGTCAAACTGAGCCAAGCAATGAAATTTAATTGCAGTCACTGGCAAGTTTTCTTATATCCACTGCGACGGTCGGTGCTCTGTGTACTCGTTTCTTTACTTGCGTCGTCTCAATAGTTCAAGATTTAAGAAGGAAATCCAAAGAATTTTCTCTTCCGCTAGTGCTCTTTCTCATAAAATATAAATAAAAGGAAAAAAATGTGTTCCTTTTCAAAACCACAATCATTCTCCTCGTCATCATTCCATCCATAGTAGAGCTTTGTGTGCTACAGCTCTGGCTCTGCATAAAACACTCGCGAGTGTTTCTCTTCAATTAAGAAAAAATAATGAAAATTTGATAAAAACAAGAATTTAATTATATCCACTGCAACGGCAACCACGGTAACGACGACAACAACTTGGTCGTCGTCGTCATAGTCGACAACAATCCAATAAGAACGAGCGAGTATTCTCACTATTCGAACCAAGGAATATTTTTTTCAGAAAGAAAAGTTGTTGTTTCGAAGCATACAGAATATATTTAACTTGACATAAAACAGAGAAGTGAAAATCACACAAACACAAACACACTGACGCACACATTCAAACATACAATAAATACATCTACGCTCATTTGACATTCCACAAAACGTTATGTGAACCCAGCAAGAGTACAGAAAACCAGAAAGATACATCTCTCTACACACAAATGCATAACCTATATGTACAAAAAACTTGACAAGGGTACATACAGCTACATACAATCATGACAAAAGAGAAAGAGACCTGTGGGATGAAAGCCGAACCTGAACACACAACAGCACTACAGCAGAGCAGCACCAGCAACAACATTACACCTAAAGAAAAAAACAAAAACGAGCAGTAAAAAAAAACTATGCTGAATCTGATGCTAAGTATATACGTTTCGAAAAATACAAATACGAAACGACTACGACGACCAAACCAAGTCGAAAAAAGAGGAGTGTGCAAAGAGAAACAGAAAAAAACTTGAGGGAAAAAACCAAAGCAAAAAAAAAATGTTGAAATATTTTATTTTTAGTTTCTTTTTCGGTCGATGATTCGGTTTTGTGCCGTGTGCGGTGAAAAAAGATTGCTGCTCTATGCTGGAGCCTGTAGATGTGGCTATAGATATTTTTTTGTCAGTTTTTTTTTTCTGTGTCGCTACGTTATACCGACGGAGAGTTCAGCAAATTTTTGCGTTCGAATATGAAACTGCTTTGCAGGTTTTTCTTCATATATTTTTCTGTCTAGGGTTACCAAGGTTTGAAAGGGGAAAAATGCAGAGATTAAAGTAGACTATTTAATTAAGTGATGAAATTCAAAAAGATTGGATTGGATGAAATTACTTACAGATCTCTCGTTTTTAATGGTGATTCCTAGAATATATCTAGTACCTATGTAGGTAAATTTTTGATTTGACAGGTCTTATAGAAACGGTATAGATCTCAATGAATACGAAAACGCGTCCATGTCTATCAAATTAAATTGAAACAAGAGTCTTATCCCATCTTTAAAGACGAAAGCTTTATCAAACAATGTCATTATCTACCTAAAGAAAAATAGTATGTGTTAGAAAGTTCTTTCAAAATTGACGGAAAAAACAGTTAATTCTTTGAAACTCATAGTTAGATAGACAAACAAATCATCAGAACTACATATTCATCTATGGATGTATGAAAGAACGAAGAATATTAACATTTTCGTAAGAAATTGGCGCATATCAAAGATTTTAAAGTACCCACGAGTTTTTTTAAGTCCTAAGCCGATATGAACCGCATTTTGAAGTAGATATATTTGGTCTGTAAAGTTTCTGATTTCGCTTTTCATTTCTTAATTACATCTTACGATAAAATGGCACCTTATGGCGCAAAATAAGCCTTTGTGTGTTCTTTTTGGAAAAAATAAGACATTCGATTACAAAATACTGCAAAGCCCATCATTTAAAGGGTTCACTTAATAAGAAAAACAATTCATCACTATCCTCGATCGTTATTACTCCCAAAACCCGGACGATGAGACGGTAACCCTGTTTCATATTAGAAAAAATAATTTTGCCGAGGTTAAAGCAGTTGTTCGGACAGTGCCTGTTTGTTTGCCTGCCTACTCTTAGCTTCAAAACCAAAACGTATTTTTACCAGCGCAACAGCTAACACAAGTAAAAGAGTAAACCCATCAATGTTTGAGTGTGTCCCTCAATTCTAGAACACAAAAGTAAAAATAAAACAAAATTTTGTATCTTCTTGTTGCTGTTGGCTATAATATGACTTGACTTGGCTATGATGTATCTATAGCAACACTCAAGTATAAGCCAACGGTTCTCAAATGTTGTATCGTCGTTGTTGGCTTTCTAGATGCATATATATATATATATGTATATATTTTGTAGCTTGGTTTTTATATCTCGAAAACAAGTCGAACAAAAAATAAACGAATTTATCTATCGAACAGCAAGTAAAAAACATATTAATGCATTGCCAGTGCCACTCTGGTGGCTGCCACTTTTATTTTGATGTTACACATCGATGGACGATGGACGATAGACTTTTGAGGTCTGGCTGTGCTGCCTATTTATACTTTTAGTATAGGTGTCGTTCGGATAAAAACTAACCATAAAATAGAAAATTATAGGCAAATGCGTTGAGTGGTGTCCTCTATGCGAGTTCCGTTTAAAGCCTTATATTGGCAACATTGCTCATCGGCGAGAAGACAAGACAAGATAGAGAATACAAAATGCAATTGGATCCCAATTGCAACATGACTGACTCGGACGGCTGGCTATGAGGACTGGGGTAGACTATGCTCTGAGACTTTTCTGGCTCTAACTGCTCTATTGCTGTGCTAGAACATTCATTGTTTTCGACTCTATCTTGAGGCGCAGCAATTTTTCGTATTCAATCTGTAGAGAGAATGTTTTTCATGTTTTGTTTGTCTATCTCAGCCTACTAAATTTGTTAAGGTTATTTTTTTTCATAATGGACTTTGACAGTTCCTGTTTGGATCTCATTTTCTCTTGCATATTTTATTTGTTTCTTTTATTATTTTGCGTAGGTAGACCTTCTATTTCTTACTTTATTTTTGTGTTTTATTTTTTGCTCTTTAGAGCTCTGTTTTTGGATTGCTTTTTGTTGTTGCGAATTTTTAAACAGGCTGCAAATAACTCTCTTCAAAAATCTAAAGCATAACACACAACTATCCATTGAACCAGCCAACCAACGATTAGGAGACTAATAACACAAAGGAAATGAAATTAAAATATATTGAATGACATTATACACGAAAACGAGAACACGAGCTAAGGCAATGATGAAAAGGAAGACGATAAGAACTCATAATGTTAGAATAATATCTATCGTCTAATGACAGTTGCCGTTGCACCGTAAAGCAACAAACTACACAACAGAAGGATGACATTTCATCTTAAGATATAACTTCTCTTCGCGATTTTTTTAATTGGAATGCCTTATCACGAGTTTTCGGCTGAAGGAAGCAAAAAAAGGAAATCTGATTTGATGTGATGTACAAGATGTCTCTTGAATTGAACTGAATTCATCAGTAGTGAAGTCGTCAGTAGTGTGTCAAAATGGTGTGTGGTGGACAACGGAACGACAGCGATGAGTCGGCATAATAACAAACAGAAAAAACTATGAATACAAAAAAAAACACAAAGAAATTAATGACAAAGAGCAATGAGAGTTAGCGCCAGAAAGTTGGACACATGTTTTGACGTTTATGGATGACGAGAAGATGAGATGTATTGAAAAGGTTTGTTTACCTTTCTTTTCTTCTATTTTGTCTTCCTTACTTGTTCGCTTTTGTTTTCATCATAAATTATATTTTATTGTCGTATTTTTGTTTACATTTACGCAATTCTAAGTTTCATGTCTCACTTCCTCAAGTTTAATTATCAATTTTTCCTATTCTGCTAATTCGTTTTGTGATTTTTTTTTATTTTAATTTCTTCTTTATCTCTTCAGTATTTATAAGAAATCATTTAAACACAGCGAAAACGTGTGAGACTTATCTAAAGCAGGGGTTGCTGATAAGCTTGTTAAAGAGAAACCGATATAGACATACTTGATAGGAATAGGCTAACAACAACTTAAAGGGGAAATCATAATATTCAATAGAAGTAAAACGAACAGAGCGGCACGGTTTAGAAGTGAAACGATGGTATTTAATCTTATCCTTTTGAGGATGTGTTTCAACTTGTTGAATGTGCTCTTCGAAATTTGTAAAAGATGAAAAGGAAACTGAAAATTTTAATACACGGCAAGATTGCAATTACTTATTCTAAGCAATATTAAAAAAAAAAATCAAGCAGTAAGCAGAGAAGATTATAAATGTACATATTAAGGTATAAGGCTTTTAAAATTGCCAGTGTTTACATACTTCCAATTTCTGTGTTTTATGTATATAGTACCTAGTCTAGCCAAAAGTTATGTTACATGTTAAAAGTTCAATAAAATCGTTTACTAAAAAAATTATTATTTTTCACATTAGTTAATAATATTAGTTTGAAGAAAAAAAAGCTTCATTCAAAATTACCGCCTTAAGCTCTCACACCGGCTTTAAATAGTTGTGGCCAATGTTCCTTAGTGGCACGTACGTTTCGATGGGAATCGGCGACACTGTTCTTATAAAAACTGCCGTTAGGCTGTCCAAATTTCGGTGGAGAGTCCTGAAGGCCATGCCCTCCAGCCCTGACCACAAGCTGTAATGCAGCGGATTTAGATCTGGGCTTCCCGATGGCCAATCCTTAACAGCAATACAATCCGGAATATTGCTCCTTAGCTACTCTTGTGTCGTCTTGGACTTGTGTGCCGGAACGGTCTTGTTGGAAGATCAATCTTTTTACCGTTGGATAGAGAATGTGTAAATCCTCTAACAACACCCTCGAAAAGACTTTCCTGATAGACTTTTGCTCCAGTTTAACACCTTTTTTGTAAAAATGCAGTGATGTGACACCTTGATGAGATACCCCCCACCATACAATTACAGAAGCATGGCGATTAACTTTTTTGTAATTTTTAAACGATGTTGCATACACTTTATCACTTTATTTGTTACAAATATTTTTTTCATCAGTAAGCCAAATATTTTCGTGTCCATTTACCGCGTGCTACAATAGAATAATGGCCAACGTTTAAAAGCCTGTGTAAAAGCTTAAGGCGGTCATTTTGAATGAACGTTTTTTTTTCTTCAAACTTATATTGTTAACCCTCCAGTGGGCGCGTGGTCTACGGTCGTAGACCAGTCTTTTTTAAAACGCCGCCGTTCGCAGAAAAACAATTTTTTTCCGCCATCGTTCACAATAGCTGTAGATAATTAGTTGCTCTACCTAATTAATATGCTATTTTTCTTCGGAGGGGGCATACGAAAGCTTAAAAGGTATTCAAAGTCTCTTGGTCTACCATCGTAGACCACGCGACCACTCGTGTAACAAAAAAAGTTGTCTTCAATTGTATTATTATAGGTAAGGGATTGTACATTTTTAACTACTTTTATTAAAAACTTAATTGATTAGTGAAGAAAATTGCTTCTACTATCTCAGGGACCTATTTTTGGGTCCGTGAGCTGACCTCTAGGGTGAGGTGCGAAAAAAGTGTTAAATTTGCTTATAGGTACCACTTGAAATGTATATGCGTTTATTGTGATTTGTAGTGCACATTTTAATTTTTTTTTTTTTAACTTATTAATGAATTTGTGTTCTATGTTTTTTGAATAGTTTTTTATGTTTGCTGTACTGTTTTGTTTGATTTTTTGTGAAAAAAGACAAAAAACGTGAACACGAAAAACTGAATTTTTCAAGTCTTATATTTCTTTTGTTTTGTGTACAATTTTCCTTTTTTCTTATTCATTACCTTATTTGGTTAATCATTTATTGAAAAACATATATTTTTTTGTTATTAACTCTTTTAAAGTATTAATTTATTTTTTATAAAAAATAATTACGAAAAATCGTAAAATTGGGATTGTTTTTTTATTCCGATTATTTTTTTCAGTGTATCAATAACTTTTTATCTTTGAGTGATGAATATGAAACAAAATATGTTCCTCTATGATTTGACCACGATTTGGATACTTAAAACGCTATAGTATATATATTTTTTGGCAAAACAAAATGGTCTACAGTCGTAGACCACGCGACCACTCGTGTCTCTTTTAACCACGCGCCCACTGGAGGGTTAACTAATGTGAGATATAAATTTTCTAGTAAAAGATTTACGAGACATTTTTGTATTGAACTTTTAACATGTAACAGAACTCATTGGCTAGACTAGGTATAATATGGCAAGCAAGGGGTGGATGGATGATCTAGTTCGCTCATTTTTACTTCCGACATCTTACTAATATATAAAGCTGAAGAGTTTGTTTGTTTGTTTGAACGCGCTTATCTTAGAAACTACTGGTTCGAATTGTAATTGAGTTGGATAGTCCATTAATCGAGGAAGGTTTCAGACTACATACATAACATTAAGCTAAGACCAATAGGAAAATGTGGGAAAAACGGCAAGAAAGTATTAATTTTTTTGAACGCGCTGATCTCAGGAACTGCTAAATTAATTTCTTTTTGTGTTGAATAGTCCATTTATCGAGGAAGGCTTAAAGCTATACAAACTTACGCTGCGAATAATAAGAGCAAAGCTTCAGTGAAAAGTCTTACTAAAACGGGGAAAATAATACATATTTGAAGGCTTCGAGTTAAGAAGAATTTTGACTTAGGGATAGTCGACTAATAAACAATTTAAAAATAATTTCGCATCCAAATTCACGCGCATGATGCACAAGTCAAGACGCACCTCTGGTCGGAGCACGAGGGAGAGACGGACGAAGTGGCGGGCAACTGCTAGTATAGAATATATGAAAAGTTTTGTATGTTTGTCTGTCTTTCTGTAAACGCACCTGCAGCCTTAACCACTGGTCCGATTGACTTAAAACTTGAAAATAAGAGGTCTGAGCGAATTCGCGTTGGTTTTTTATTATTATTTTTTTTTTTTTAAGATCAAAATTTAGGGAAGCCACTATACAATTTTTTTTTGTCCAAAAACCAAAAGTTTCAATTTTCTCAAAAACGATTTTTTTTTAAACTTCCTCCAAAACGGTACCTTTCATATAATCGTTTTTTATTCTTATAAGATTTTTTCGAAAAACAAAAGCCTTATCAGCGTACTTTTTTTTTGAAAGTACGTATAAATTTCCCAAATAATATATTGTTTTCAAACAAATTAAAAAAAAAAGTTTGTATTTTTTAAAACCCTTTTTAAACTTTTTTTTTCAAAATTCTATATGTCGAAATCGAAATTCACTAATAAAATGTTAATTTACATATTCTTGAATACTGCATACCAGCATACCCAAATTAACTTTAGTAAATTATCGAAAAATTTTATATATAAAAAATTAATTAAAAAAAAAGCAACTCCAAATAATTCGCACAAATAACTCGCAAAATTACGACGAATGACTGTCAATCTGCGGCTTGTGTAAGGCATGCTTTATGTAATGGGTAATAGCGCATTTTGATTTCTGGTTAAAATGAATTAGTGTGAGTTATCGTTACCGTTAGGATTCGCAGTAACTTCACCGCAGTTGTGCGAACATTTGTGTTCGTGTGGATGAGTGTGTTGCGTGTTTGGGGCGGTTTCTTACACCAAATTAACAATGTGACACACGTTGAGAAGAAATCTAAATAACTTTCAATTTTTGTGTCGGTGTGGGCTTTTGTGGAAAGCTGGATGGAAGGTCTTTTTCTTGCACGTTAACCTATTATCAGTTGGTGAGAGACGTTCAAAAAATCCTTTTTAAAAATCGATATAAAAATATAAAAAAGAAATTAAAAATAGTAGGTGATTTGCCGAAGTAATAATTTCTTTGAGAATTCAGATAAAGCTGACTTTGTGTTTTCCTAGTAGACTGTAGGTATAGACTATAGAATGTACAATTTACAATGCCTCTGGGAATCCTGTGAGTATTAATAAGACTTGATTCACGTAAGAAGTAGGTACTAAATTTCAGAGTGCGTTTCTTTAACTTATTTGGCATGACTGGTTATGTTGAACAATTATGAATCCCAATGGGGGGGTATACCCCCCTGACCCCCCCCCCCCACTGTATCTAGTAATAACTGCGTTTTATTATCACAATGATACAGATCAGATCAATGATTTATATGAGTACCAACAAAGTGAACTCCTGCTTTTACTTGGATCAATTTTTGTGATCCAAAAATTAGTTTTTCTTTCGCATGCAAGTTGAAATATTGGCGTATATTTTCAATAAAAACTGTGCTTCCACTTTCATTCATCTATCAATCCATCTATCGGGAATCAAATATTTTTCAATTACATAGCAAAAACTGTGTTTTTTGCAGAAAATGCTTTTTCCCTTAAAAAAATAAAACAACAGAATAATTGTTCAACAAAATTATAGTAGGGCAACTCCGATAAAATTGTCAGAATGAACGAATTTCAAACAGGTGCCAATAAAACGCAGTTAATAATAAAAGTGGTGGGGTGACAGCTCTTGGAAGTCAAGCATCTAAAATTTATAAAAATTCAGAGCAGCTTAGTTGAGAACTTAAAAACTAAAATCAATAAAACATGATTCGCGTTTTTCTTTTTTACCTCCAAGCAGATTAGATCAGATCACGGATGTGTCAAAGCGAAGCTCTGAGCAGATCATATTCAATGTCCTCCGATTTAATAAAGAAATAAACCTGAGCACTGAAATATAATTTTTTACTTATTATTATTTTAACAATTTTTTTGTTTACCTACAATAGACGCGCGACTGTCTTGGGAATCCATTTTTAATTTTATGTTTATTTTTGTCTGTAAAATCCGAAAAAACAAGTGAAGTTGTCTTCGCTCAGCTATCTGCTCTATTTGCTCGGTCGTTTTATCCTGAGCAAATAGATTTAGCTCAGAGCGTGAAATTTTTTTGACATATCTGAGCTAAAAAAGAAACACAGATTTTTTTTTTTGAAAGCTCTGTATTCTGATCTGATCTGCTCAGAGGTAAAAAAGAAAAACGCTAGATGTTTGGTTTTTTTAACAGGTTTAGTTGAGTAAGGACTTACACCCATTTTTTGTTTCACCTTTTTTTTGTTATTTACAATTTGTTTTCAAAATAAACAAAAACCTTTGCACTTCGGTCGGTCGGTAGAAATATACAAACAAATTAAATTTTTAGTTTGAGGTTTGACAAGCGATAATGTGTTATAAAAAGAGCAATTCTCTCAAATTTGGGAGATCAATTCTTTCCTATTCAGAATTGATCTATAAGTGTTATTTTTGACAATGAAACATGAAAAAATGGAAAGAGGGCTATTCTTTTGCACAATAAAAAACACTATTGCCCAAACCTTCAAAAAATAGGAATACTTTTAGACGGTTTCAGTTGAAAAAATATGCATCTTCTCCAACTACTTGCATCCTATGCGGGTGGACCGATGTTATTTAGGTCATGTCTCACTTGGTCCCTATAGGCGTTGACTTCCCTCTTTTGATCCTTTTGTTAATTCTTGGGCAATTACGGGACTTTTTTAAACGAGGAATTTGTAATGGGGCCGATTTTGTGAATCCCCAGTTTTTATCACTGGAATTCGATTCTACCCTTTTTATAATGATGTCTCTGAATGTGTATTGTGTATGCATGTGGGTTGAGATTTTTTCTGCTCGAATATCTCGCGAACCACTAATGATATTGACATGTGATTGGTCTCATTCGACGCGAAATTGCTTGATTGAGAACTGATAGTTCTCAGCGAAATCATTAAGCGGTTTTTTAATAGGAATGAAAAAAAAAAAACACAAAATTATTCCCATGTTTGGTCCTTATTCTAAAGAAGATATCGGGAAGGTTAAAGAAGCATTTGGAGCCCGGTAGTCTTCAAAACAATTTATATGAAGCTCGGCTCCCATCAAAAAAAATATTCGTAGAAAAAATTATCAAACTTCCTATTCGTTCGGGGCTTGTGATGTCGATTTTACGAACTCCGAATTTCGTAGCAAATAATTTTATTACGACGGGACTTTTCTTTCGGGATTCGTAGTACGAATCTACTACGTCGGGGCCTGTGATAAGGGTACACCCTTATCAACAAAATTAATACAATCTTAACTACCTGAACTGATTTTTGGCTGTTAGGATATGATATACTCAAAATACCGTACCTACATTTCTCACCACTCAATTCATTTTTAGTTCACTGTTAATTAATTTTAAGAGTTGATGCCTAGAAATCAATTGAGGAATATAACTTGACTTTAAGAACATCTTAGAATGAAATGAATTCAAAACGTTTAGAGAAATCTGAATTCCAGCGTTCTTTTTCTTATAAAAACAACAAGAATTTCAAAATGGAATTACATTATTTCCGACTTAAATTGTTGAAGTTCGAATTAAGGGGAGATTATTTTATAATATTGCAAACAGTATCTAAACATACACGTTAAATTATCTAAGCATTAGAGACTAATAAAATCTTATAAGAGCTCATATAATCAGGTGTTTATTGAACACGTTAGAAAAATAAGTTTAGCATATTTTTATTTCTCAACGAGAACTAATAAGCTTTCTTGTAACTTAACTGCGATCCAATGATCACTTTACACAGAAAAAGCACTCAATTACAAAAATTCATACTTCACATATTGACCGAAAAAACCATAAATTAGGAATCCCAAATATGAGTCCACCCCTTTCAACATCAAACCAACCCTAATTTCAATATCGCATAACGTCTAGCCGACTTCTAAATAAACCCTCAATAGAGAGATCAAACAAAAACACACCGACCACATCGTGAATACTAATGTTAAGAGTTAAGTAAAATAACAAAAAGCAAGAAAAAGAACACAAAACAAACATTAGTAAAGAGAAATACCTGTTCCGCGTTTGTCAAATTTGACATTTGCCCCACACAGCATACTTGCTCGCACACTTGTTTCTCCCAAATAAAAAGAATAAATGCGGTTGCATCTAACACACTAAATTCGCATCCCTCAATCTCTATTACGAGGCGAAACAAGTCGGCTTTGCATCATCGCCCAAAGTCAATTTTATACTGAGAAAAATAACCCCGAGCTGATAAAAATAAGATTCCAATTCGAACGAAATAAGCGATAAATAAAAACAACCCACTACAGGAGGTTAACGGGCAAAAAAGAGAACAAACGATTATCATATTGTATCGTTGCAAAAACGTTTGGCATATATTTTTTTTTCTTCCAAGAAAGAAGGAACGGAGATATTCGTTTCCACTCTCGTTTAAAGAAAAATGTTAAAGTGACAAGTGCACGAAGCATACTCCACAACAGAAACCGAAAATAATAAAACATATATCAATAGCAATTACTTTGATTTGGTGTTAATAAGTAGGATGGCGGTAAGACACAAAACACAAAATAGCCGGTTCAACACTAGTTGTCAAATAGAAATGTCAAAATGTTTGTTTAAAGCAAAATAAGAGAACTCTAAACTGTCAACATCAAAAAGCAATGAAGTAATTAATAATCAGTTAAAGTAGCTAAAACAACACAAAAAGAAAAAGACATCAAAAACAAAATTGCCGAACAGACACAAATGTCACTTTATTAGAAATAAAGTGAAGAAAAATTGCGCGCCTAAATTAGCACAGCAGCAGCACCAGCAATCGGCACACATAAATCGAACCCAATTGGAGATTTGTGGCAGCAGCGGTGGTGACACTGACAGCCACGAATTAGCAACACAAAATGTAAACTAACAATTCTTCGCCGCAACTTAATATTATCTCTTTTTTAACAGTTAAATGAAATAAACTTTAAAGCTACTTACATTAGGATCTGTCCACATTTTCAATTAAATTTATTATTCACACTTCTATCCTGCTGACAGTTACAGCTGTCATTGTAATGGGGAGTTCAAAAAGTTTAAACTTCAAACAAATAGTTTTCCACAGAATTAACGGGGGAAAACTTCTTTTCCAAGTCACTAGTATTTATTGCAATTTTTAAATTTGTCTCAAATTTAATTCAAGCAACAACTATCAAATGAAAGTACTTATGTCACTTTTCAAAAATCAACCAGACGTATATGTTGTTGTTTTCGAGTTACAATTTTTTAATTTTTTTTAAATATATTTTGCTTATTTGTCAATAAATATTTTATGTCACTAGATTTGAACTTTAGTTTTTAAATTTCACAAATATTTGTTTTTAATTTTTTCATTCAAAAATCGTTTTTCAGATTTTCTATGAGTACTAGAAATCTACGAAATAATTTGTAATTTTTTCAGTTGAATTTCAGATTGTGAGAGAAGACGAACTTGCCGCACGCCAACCTATTTCATGAAGTGCACAGGCCATACTAGTTTTGTCGTATTCCACCATTCGGATTCGATTCGGACGTTTTTTGCTGGTGCGCACATTAACACTGGATGGCAGCAGCAGCACAATACAGAGGCAATGGCAAAAGCATAACATACAGTAAAATGTACACGAATTCGAATGTACTATCTTGACTACCTATATCTACGGCGCAACGCAACGGTGAACCACCATTGAAAATTAGTTACGCTGTTGAAAATTTCATTCAATAGATGTCGCTAGGTGGAAATCTCTTGGCAAAAATACAAAAAACCCGAAAGAAGAACAAGAGAATGAAGCAAAAAATGAGTATTCAAAAAAGGAGGAAAAAACAAAATCTCAGATATCTAAAAGCAACAAAATTGACGGCGACTCAGTTCAGTCGCCAGCGCTAGCTATAGCAGCGGGACCGAATTATTTTGCTGCGAAATAATCCCGTGGATGGTTGGAAATGCTCTGTGAAGAACAGTGGTGGAGTTAGCTGCGAGCTCATTATTGCAAAGGGCCCCTTTTGGGTTCATTGGAAGAAGGATATATTTTTATAATTCTTTTTGTCACCTTAACTTTCAATCGTATAAGTAAGGTTGTCAGAGTTTGTTATTGAAGTACGAAACTCTTAAAGCGTTTTTTAAAATAGACATTCTGATGTTTTTGAATGACACCTATTCAGGCAATGACAGATAAGAAGATCGATACAGACAAATTAGTGCTGTTTTTTTGCCAGGCTAAGCAAAATGTTACTAACATTTCCATGTTAAATACAACAACACAGTTAGGACGGATAAATAAAAGTCCTATTGCTTAGGATTTTTAGGGTTTAGTGCTGCCAGAAATTTGCTGGCGTTGAATTCATTTTGAGCTTATTTGGTGATCTGTTTGGGTTTTTTATTGAAAATATGTATGTGTTGACAGGCTTACAGATCAGTGGTTTCCGAATGCAAATAAAACAAACTTTATTTCATCCTTTTCCCGACGTTTCGTTGGCTTTTTCCAACTTCTTCAGGGGCATAAAATAGAATTTGAAATTTAGCACACAAAAAACTTATAACTATATCACAGACTCTTGATCGCCACACTCATTCATCATTCAACTGTCAAAAAATTTATCGAAAATTCATCAAATTTAATTGTGAAAGGCAACAAAATAAGAAAAATCAAATAAATTGCAATTTATTGAGTTCAAACTCAACGATTCTACTTATGTAAAGATGTCGCAACCAAGAATGTATATTTTTAGCCTATTAAGTACTCCACAGTTCCAAATGTTCCATCTAATTCAAATTTAAAACACCAAAAAATTCATACAATAATATCAGCTGTTTGCAAATTGACAGTCGAAAGTACGTGTGCTGCCAAAGCATGCGTTGGTTGTTTTTTTGCACAAATTCATTCTATCGCGCTGAGCATTTGCAAAAAAACACAACTAATGTAGCTTAATAGCGAAATTTAAAATTTGTTTGGGGAGCTACAGAAAGTTCAATTTGAAATTTGCATGAAGTGGGGACCAGCGCTCATAGAACCAGATGAACAGGGCCTATGACAACTGTAGTCCAACCTTTATTCATCCCTATGTTCTTTGAATATAATGTTCGATATTTCGGATACCTACATGGGATTTGTATGCATGTAGATGTGAATTTGATTGCAGTTGTGTGTATCTGTGAATCGTTGTGTATCCATTATAAAACCAGAACAGAGCAGTAGACTGGCGACAATTGAAGGACAAAAGAGGCGAAGCGAAGCAACGGGACGAGGAGAAAATATAATGAAAAATAAAATAAGAAAGAAAAAACTAGATCCAGCAAGCATCAACTTATAGCTCTGCTCTGTAGCTGCTACTCGGTGCTCTGGCTCTGGCTCTGGCTCTTTGCGCTGGCTATAGCAAAACGTATCTAGGGTTATGTAGAGGTTGTTTATTATGAAGGCGATTGTGGACCCGAATAATGTGCTGTATGTTTACCAGGGTATTTGTGTTTTTTGCTGTTGTTTCTGTGTGTTTGTGCGTTCATATACCTACACGTAACGTTTTTGGGTTTTATATACACACAGTGATGAAGATTATTTAATGTTGTTCGCTCGAAACTTGAATCTGGTTGAAAAGATAGATATGCGGTAAGGCAGTGGCGTTCGTTTGAGCTTAAAGTTCAACTTTAATGAAGGTCTTATAGAAAAGTGGTGGTGTGTTTTTTTTTTTTTTTTTGTTCGTTGTTTGCTTGCTTCATTTTTGTTTCTGGAAAGGTTTAGACTTTAGAGTAAAGTTAAATGAAAGCATAGCAGTCAGATAGGGTGGATTAAAGCTACATTAAACTTTTGACACAAGCGTAGAAACTTAAGATCGGTTTTCGGGTTGATGATTCAAGATTCAAATCGATCAAGATGTTTGAGTGGAACTTAAGGTTTCGGTTGAAGGTTTTTACTAAATTTGCAAAATTTAAGTAAATTATTGATTTTTGTTGAGTGTCATATGCTTAACTTATAGGCACACATAAAAGGGATAGGTTTGAGCTTTGAAAATGTTCGCCGAAGTACTTTCATTTACTTTAAATATAGGATTGTTTCAAATTCAAAAAAACGCTTTGAAAACATGCCCTTTACCATTAATTCGGAAATGTGAGGCAAGAGCTTCAATATCTAGCCGTACTTTAAGAATATGGTATGCCTTCTCCTTATCGCATTCTTACACCATATTTAAGATTACATTTAGTTTCCTAATCATGCAAGTTGTTTATAAAAGCAGCAAAAACTATGTTCTAGTAAAAGGTAAGACAATTTTCGTCAAGAAATAAAAAAAACACAAAATTCTCATCTGGGAAGCAAAGTTGATCTCAACAAACTGGGCCCAAAGCAAGAACCGTTACGAAAACCAACAAAATTAAACTAGGCACGTTTGAAATTGGTATGAAAAATAACCTCTTTTAAACATCGTTTTAGGCCTAGCGGTTGAAAATGCAAACAAAAATGGACTTTCAAAGTCCAATTGGGAACCATTAACCCTCATTTAACCCTCCATTAATACCACCCTTGACGAAGTGCACAAAATATCTATTCGTTCAAACCTAAAGCAAAAAATCAACCGATTTTTTTTACTCTTCGTTCATTCTCGTTTTTCAATTGTCGTTGTACTCCACGTTTGTTGTTCACTCAGTTCCATATTCATCCATCTACCTAACGCTACCATCAACCATTAATTTCTCGTCCTCCACTACTTGATATCGTTTGGTCTGTGTGCGAATGCGGAGTCAGAGCCAGTACTCGTACTGCTGTAAACGTCAAATCCGAACATTTTAATATTTTCCCTTTGCTGTATTGTTGGCTGGCTCGTTGGGTTTGTTTGCTTTCCCGCTGTTGTTGTTGCTGTGCTTCTCTGTCGTTCCGACGACACCGTTACCACCCCCCTCCTTGCCAACTCTCTCTTTATTCATATAACAAAACATACAGCACAGTACCACCTAGCAAGCATTCTGTAATAAGGCTGAATCAGGGTTTGATATTTTTGTTGCGATATAATGACAACAGAGATACGACACACACAGCAGTACCTCTAGCTACAGTCGCACCGAAACCGAACCGAAAGAGATACTCAACTATGGAAAAGCACCGAGCTTCGTCATTCTGTCGTTCAGTCACGTTCGTCCAGTCGTCAGCCAAAGAGTTCGACCAAATTTAAAGCCCGACGACCTGACAACAGACAACAACGAACAAATGACTACAACGACAACTATACGTTTGGTTTGCGATTTTGTATGACACAAAATGAAACTGCTGCCTTTGCGCTTGGTGTGTTGTTGTTGTATGTATGGTGTTGTCGCTTGATGGATCCCATGGATCCATCGTATATACATTCATAGGTTCATACGGGTTTTGGGTCGGTTGGTGGTATGTATATCTATATGTACCTTTAGGTACATAATTAGGCTCTGGGTGGCTCATGTGGATGAGCTTGTGCGATGTTGCGCTGCTTGCTGGCAAGTGTATAACTGTTGAAGAAACGTTTATACGTATATAACGTAATATCAATAGCTGAAGCTAGAGATGGTGATGGCTACATACTATTGTTGTTGTTGCCGATACAGGTTGGGTTTTCATTTTACTGCCTGCCTGCACGTACGTTGTTGTCGTTCTCGTTGTTGCAGTTGCTGTCGCCGGACGAGGAGCTAAAAATTTTATGTGAAGGTTGTGCGCTGCGCTGCGTTTTATTTTTTGTTTTTAATTTCACAAATGCACTAGCTCCTCTGGCGGCCAGTTCCGATAGATGACTGTATTCGTACGAATGACGAAAGTTGCCAATCGCTAACGCCATCACAGTCGTCGCCATAGCCATCATCATCAACATCGTCGGCAGCGGCGCGACGGCTGTTGTTGTTCATTCGCAATCGCAATAGCATTAAAACCTTTAGTCTCTCTGCGCTTTAATGGCAGCTATTTCGAAAAGAAATGAAAAAAAAAACAACAATATTTTGAATTTAAATCGCTTGAATCATCATCGTAATCCGCTTGAATCATGAACACAACACTGACTGCAAGTTTTCTCAAATTTACCGAATAGGTATGTACATGAAGACGAAGAAGAAAGTTTATTTTAATATTTTTTTCATTTGTATGGGAAGTTGGTAGTACCTACATCGAAATATTGCAAACTGGAGGCTCAGTGTTTATACAGAAAAAAAAATACAACACACATACTCCAAGCACAATGAGCGGCAGCGAAATCCTTAAGAATGCAGTCGAAAGCAGTTGGCTGTTGGTTGCAGAGTAAAGAGCTTTCAAAATGGACACACAACATTATTACGAATAAAATTTGTTCGAAAGTGTGATGCGCCGAAAATTGAACGTACTTGTCGGCAGTCGGTGTTCTGAATGGTTGTTGTCAATGATAGTTCAGGGAATAATATTTGGCTTAATCAATTGATTATAACTTGGGAAGCGGCATTTAAAATTTACCATCAAAATCGGTTGGACAGCTTACAAGATCAGATAACGAAATTATAACACAGAATTTTTTTTTAAAAACATGACCAGCTTTGAGTTTCCAAAATATGTTCATAAACGGAACAGTTTATCAAATGACAACGTATTTTTTTTTAAATTTTTTTTTGTAAAGTAGTCGCTTAAAGTTAGCAATAATAATTCTAAAACAGACTTAAACAGATACTTGCAGGGCTCCGAAGAGCCACAACCTAAATGCTCTGCAGTTTTTAACAATTCAGGGTACTGCACTTTTGTGCCGGTTCCAAAACGCTTAGTCGATAATTTGGGAAGTTTTGTCAGTGGGGTTGAACATCCAACTTAACCTGTGGTTAATTTTTTTCCTATTTGGACTTTGAAGTAACAAAAATATCTTTGCCGTGAATCTTTATAAGAATCTCGATAAAGTGTTCTTGGGATGGAAAAGTTACCTTATCAAGGGGCACGGTAGTGCCCAGCCAAGTTCTCTAGCAACTTTTGCACTACACCCTTATTTACAGGAAACAACATACAGGGCATTTTCCACACCCCTCTAACTTCTATACCAAAGAAGCCAAAAGTTTCAAACTCACATTATTTTTTAAGCTAGTCAAGAAGAAGTACCACAGTAAATTTCAGATATTTAGCATAAGTAGTTTCTAAGATACAATGTTCCAAAAATCACGAAAACCGTAACTGACTGACTGACTCACTGATTCACTCACTCACTGACAGATCATCAAAATTATGAAGCACTTCCCGTTGCCCTAGAAACTTTAAATTTGGCAGTGATAAGTCATGTGGTACATACAAAGGAAAAAATCGAAAATTTTAAATTTTTCAATCAGGGGGCGTGGTAGCCGCCTACTTTTACATTATTAGTTTAAATTATATGGAGCACTTGGGAGTGCAGTAGAATCAAGAAATTTGGCACAGTGATAGGTCATGAAGTACATACAAAGGAAAAAATCGAAAATTTGAAATTTTTCAGTCAGGGGGCGTGGTAGCCGCCTTCTTTTACAAACTTGTAAACTAATGTAAATTAGTTAATTTTTTTTACTTGGCAGGTTTTCTCTTAGTAACCTACTATTAAAACAGTTTGAAAAACTTGCTAGGTAAAAAAATTAACTAATTTGCATTGGTTTACCAGTTTCTTTCAAAACTAATAGTTGATTCGATGCAAGTCCACTTAAAACATTTGCAATACACCTACGAGTACTTGCTGAATCTTAGAACTTGGCGTTCTTTTAGATCTCATTACTTTTCGTGGCTGATTTGTTAGGCAGAATTTTTGTACCGGAGAACTTGGCTCTTTTTTTACATTTATGTTTTTGGTGTGATACATTATACTTTATACACATTGATATTATCATAAACATGTTGGGTTTTAAGTTTGTTATGCTAGCAGTTCCAGAACGATAGCCCGTTATCGTCATTCAGGTGGTAATTAGAATTCGTCATCTTATTTCTGGAATCTTATAAATCGAACTTGATGCAAATGTTAAAGCTTGCAGAGGTTCTGGAAACGATTTTATTCAATAAAAAGAGTGAATAATGAATATTCGGAGCTTGAATATACGCTGAGTTCGTAGTTATTGTAAAACTTCCGCAATACTGCCAAATTTGTGTTCATAAATGTAAACAAACAGCACTAGTTCTGCATGAGCATGGCAACATTTGTGTTCATAAAAGTACAACGACTGTCATTTTGCGGTCAAGTCGGCATTTGTTTTTATTTTGCCGCTGAATTTGCAGGAAAATGGCAGGGAGCAAATGTGATGTTTGTTGCTCAATAACTCCAGTAGTACTAAACGGATCTGGATGAAATTTAGCACGCAGACAGATTATAGTCTAGAATATCACATAGGCTACTTTATATCCCGGTAAAATCTATGGTGCCCATGGGAATCATGTTTACAAGGAGCATATGTGATTGACATGATATTCTGCATAGGTAGTGGTGGTTAAAGGTAGCCCTAAACGACAAACACGTTTGTCGAAAATGCTCGTTTGCGTTATTCCCTACACGGCAAACACATAATTGGCGAACATCTTTCGCGTTGATTCTTGAAAGCGTGAGGATGTGTCAAAAAGAGAAGCAAGTCATTGCGCTTATGGTTATCTCATAGAAAAAATCAGATTTGTTCGCGAATATCTCCCTACATGGCAAACAACGAAACCGACGAACACAAGAAAATCGAAATTTTTGCCAACAGCGCACAGGTCGCAAACCATCCCCTACACGACGAATTTATTGCGCGCACGCACAAGCATGTTCGGAAAACATGTTTGTCGTTTAGGGCTAGCTTAAGGGTTTTCCTGTTTCTTAAATTTTCAGTTTTCTTATTTCCGCAAGTTTTTGTACCATGTTTTCGAAAACAGTTTCTTCCACAAAGCTTAAAACAATGCTCTTTAAAATATTTTTGTTGAAAGCCATTTTTTAAATGAATGAACTACAAATCAAATCAAGAACAAAAAATATGAGTGCGACCCATGGAGCGTGTGGACTCCTAACTAACTTTCCAGAGTAGAAAAATACGTAAAAACATTAGTTGTTTTGCAAAATTTTGAGCCGATGCATCCCGTTGTAGTTGTACACGCACGTTGGTTCAAAGTCAAATTCCATAAAACTGATGATTTTAGGAAATAATTAAGTTTATTGAATAAGAGTGGCGCCATCTGCCAAAAGTTGGTCGTACCAACTCGTGGACTCATGCACAGCTGCTTCGCACAGTAAAATACATCCTAAATTGCTCCTGAATATTGCAGTTTTTTTTAGCAATTTTTCTAATCGGATTAGTATTTCCGAAAATTAATATTTATATGGCAAAGCAGCGTTTGGTGGGTCAGCTAGTAATCAAATATAGTCTATGATACTCCTGAATATTGTTTTATTTTTCACACTAACTTGAAGATTTTTTGCATTATTGTTGAAATTATTGCAGAAATTATCATAATTTTCATTATATTAGGGTTGTCTTAGATTTTTGGTTGCCATTAAAAAACCGCTAAGCCGATTTCGCTCAAAACCTAATCAGCTCTTAACAACACAATACCGCGTCGAATGAGACTATTTTATAATTGAGCTGAAAAAACGTAACGCACGTCCGTGCATACGCACATACGAACACACATACACACACACAGACATCATCATAAAAACGCTGGATTCGGATTCTAGTGACCTCGAAACGTGGAGATATGCAAAAATTGGAGATTCACAAAATCGGACCCATTACAATAACTTCCTCTGGAAAGTTAATAAAAGCTTTGTTTCTCATTTTGTCAACGTTTGCTTTTGTGAACTCATCTATATATATAAATATAAATGGATGTGTGTTTGTTTGTTTGTGTGTATGACTCCGAAATGGCCTAACAGATATTTGTGAAATTTTTATGGTTACCCAATACTCTTGTATTCGGTGATGATTTCTGTGAAAAAGAAAAATGGAAAACCTCATGGAAGAGTGGGAAAACTCGAAAAACCAAACAAAGGTCGGGAATAAGAGTTTTTTGCTTGAAATTTTTTGTTTTCAAAATGGGTTAAAGAATGGAAAAATAGCAAGTTCTTGATGAATCTCATTGGTTTTCAAAGGGAAAATAGTTATTGGAGTTCTTCTAAAGAGCGGCGAGACGAAGTTCGCGGGGTCAGCTAGTTTTAAATAAAGTATAATGACCGCACACATGCAGTTGTAATTGAGTTCATAAAAGTTTCTGAGCATATTTAAGGCAGGGCATGGGCAAAAAAGCCTGCAGTTACGAACTCAGCCAAAGTCTCACTTTCAACCTTGAAATACAGTTTTTACCGCAGCGATGAAGTCACATGTTGAACTTCCGGCAACTGCATTCATAAATAAATCGAAGAAAGTATAATTCTTTTCTTTAAGTTTTCAAAATGACACAGAACCCTCCAATACTTTACATTTAAAAGAGTAAAAAACAAGTATTTGTGACAATCCCTTAACTCAATAACCTGTATAAAGCTTTATTCCTAAAAAAAAATAATGTTTCAAAACATCAGAAAAATACGAATAAAATCTTACAAAACGAAACAAAAACTCATCTAACCAAAAATGATCAGAAAACTGGGGAAAGTCCTTCGTACAAATACTACATATATTTTGTTATTTTCATTCCAAAGCACCAGAGACGACGACGACGATGACTACGACGTTGACTAAGCCCAATTTCTACTCTGAACGCCGCTGTTAGCTTGCAAAGCCAACTCAACTAAGAAAAAAAAAAAACAACAACCAGCACAAGAAATATAACAAGAACAAGACCAATAACAACGACAACAACAAAAAACAACAGCAACGAAAATCATCAAATATCTAGTGGAGTGAGATCCTTCGTTCGTTCATTCATTTCTTTTTCTGTATAGACTATAGGATATCTGACGAAAAAGACGAGGATGAGATGATGCTGATGTTGCTTCTGCTTCCAAACCACCGATGCCTCTTCTTCTTCTTTTTCGGCTTCAAGGATATCCTCCCACCCTCAAAAAAGGATACTTACACACGAATTCTATGCTGTACAGTTGATGCTTGAGCAATCTTCGCATCCTCTTTTTCTCATTTTATTTCATTCTCCGTCTTTTTGTTTGTTATATTTTCTCTCCCAGCATTTTCTCGAATACGAACAATACTTCGAGACACAATGATGCTTGTATCTTTATATCTCTACAACTACCCTTTTGCTGTGTATCCTATATGAAGACTTTTTTTTAAGTATATTGTGGAAACAGGGCGTTTCTTATATTTTATTTTGAAGACAGAAAGTTGTCAAAATTTGTTTAATGATCCTGAGGATCCAATAGTTCGGATAAGAAGTTTGCAATCTTAAATGGTTAGTTTTCAGGACTAACTTGCTGGGCTCACTTCAATGAGCAATACCTGTTTCCTCACATATAAAATTGAAGAGAAATGCTAATTACTTTATTACTAACTCGATCGGTTCCGCGCCGATTTCAGAATTTACGGTCCATTTCATGCGTTCTCCAGTCGAAGATGCTCTTAGCTAGAGATGTGTTCGAGTAATGGTCATAATTGTTCGCCGGATATCCACTTAAGTGTTTTCTGATGGTCGACCAGATGATACATTGTTTTCGATAGCATGTACTTAGTTTAGTTGTTTTTGTACTTCACGCCAACGATAGCTAAAATATATGCCGAAAAAAATCGAGTAAGAAGATAGTTCGACTAAAGGAATATGGAAGACTTAAAAGATTCGATTGTGATTGAATAAAAGCGAAAAGCGTTTGAAAACAGTGTGTTGAAAGTGCCTTATTGACTGTACACCTGTAGTCACCACAGATACGTATAGATCCATCAGATTTTCTAACCGGAACAATTGGTGTCAACCACTCACTATCAGCGTTGCCACTTCAAAAGTAGGATTGCGCAGTGAAACAGTTGAAAAAATGCAGTAAATCTACATTTTTCGCAGTAGATTTCTTATTTCACAAAAAAGAAAAACTTAAACATAAATATTCATACATAAAATATATTAAACTAGCCGACCCCGCGAACCTCGTCTTGCCTGCCTTCAAAAATCAAAATCTAAAAGATATATGTAAAAAAACTCGTTTTCGGGAATTTTTTCACTAAAATAATTGTTCCGTTAGAAAAGCAATTTCTGAAAAAGTATAATTTTCGACTACCAATGTATTGTTTCCATTAGTCCACTTTCCCGTAAGATTTTCCCATTATTTTCACACGAACCATGCCTCGGATAAGCTATGCTTACTGTAATTTTTTTTTTTAAATACTTTGGGCGGCGTAAGAGTCTATACCGGTCAAACAATATAAGCAAAACAGCATGCATCTATTTCATTGCTTATATCTACTTATCTTAAGCTAATCACGTTTTACCATAATGAAGCGATCAGATAAGACACAGATATTTCCAATTTCAAAGATATGAAGTTTTTCTAGCTTGGCAACAAATTTTCCACCGAACTTGGTCTCGGCACCCTTCAGAGCAGCCCCAGAATAATTATGATTCACACAGATATGTATTGTTTAAATGCAAAATGATTTGCTTGAATCCAATTGAAATTGAGAACTACATAACTGAATTTTTCCAAGCTTTGCAATTAACTTTCTACTTTCATTGAAGCATGCAGTAAAATGCAAAGTTCGTTGAAAAATTCATTGAGGATTGAGCGGATAAAGAGTCCCGGCCAGACATACAAACATACCAATGCACCTTTCTATGCAAAAACTTGATTTTAGGTCTTGAAGTTCTTCGTGCTCTTGCAGAGTTTTATGAGTTCCCAATCCAAAATTTGCCATTTTTCCATTTGAAAATAAGTGCACCTACAATTTCATACGCAGTTTTCCCTTTGAAAACCAATGAGTTTTCCAAGTTTTTCAAATTATGAAAATGTTGGCTTAATCCAGGGTAATCTGATGGTTTCTAGCAACCAACTGTTATATTTCATCATTTTCTTTCAAATTATGTTTTCAACTGAAGTAAGATATATCTTATTTCTTGTTTTTGTTTTTATACTGGTAACTAGTGTAGATTTTCTCTAGGCAGCAGCACTACTTTGCGGGAGTGAACATAACAATATTCACAAAATGCTGCAAATATTTTCCCTCCAGAAAATTGATTTCATCTAATTTAAAATTTTAAGCAATCTAAACAATCATAATATTTCCATGAAAGATCTTGTTTTCTAAATAATGCCCTCCACTGACAATACAATTTATCTTTTCTTTACTGCAACTTATGCCAGGGAAGCAATCAATGATTGGTAAAATTGAAGGCATAGAACCATCTACCACAAGTTTCACATCTTAGGCCGTGTACGAATTGCGTTAAAACGTTAGAAAAACTTTATCACTAGTGTTATTTTTTAGCCTGCTCCGCAGCTAATTGAATTTTAACACAGTCATTTTATTCACCACGCAGTGTCAAAATTTAAGCGAACGTCAAGTTTTAATACACATTTTATTGCAATTCGCACACGGCCTAAATATTTCTGTACAGAGAGGAACAAAACAAAATAGAACATGCTATATATGTAGTATCCATACACAAAAGAAGGAGACGTCAACGTGCATGAAAAGCATGCTGAATCGTTGAATGATGTGAGAACAATCAAGTTAAAAAAGGAATCTCTGTCACAGAAGCAAAAGAAATTATAATAACTAAAGAAGAAAAAGTGCAGTAGATTGGATTTAGTGGCAGTAGATTTTGTTTTTGCGAAAAACGCAGTAGATCTACTGCAATTGCAGTAAAGTGGTATCGCTGCTCACTATACTCTGTTGTCTCAAGTACACCTTGGAGGACTAGCTTGTCAATCTCCGCTTCGATGGCTGGTTTTTGAGCATAGGGAACCTTCCTTACCGGCAACTTGACTGGACGAACAGTAGGATCAAGAGTAAGTGAAATTTCTTCACCCACGTATGTACCAAGTTCTTCTGAGAATAGAGATGAGTATTTTTCCAAAAGCTGTGTGAGTGGTGAATGAATATTATGTACACCTTGTACCATAATACCCAGATGGTCAAACCAGTTACAACCAAGTACACTTGTTCTTCGTCCAGCAGCGATATATAAGGGAAGGTTTGAAATATGTTTGTTGTTGTAAACAATGTCAATATAAGCGAGTCCTGTAATTGGAATATGATTATTACCATAATCAAAAAGACTCAAACCTGACTCCGATATATTTGGTCGTTTTGTCTTCCAAATTCTGGAAGCTTCGGCTTCACAAATTATTGTATAGCTTGATCCAGAGTCAACCTCGAATTCACAATTGATACCGTTTATCTTCACAGTTGCTGTCTTCTTTAGAGTTTTTGAAGGGTGAATAGAATTGACTTGATGTTTGCTGGGTTTTGTCTTAAATGAATTATTCTGGTTCTGCTTCACTCGACAAACTCGCTTGATGTGTCCTAAACGACCACAATTGTTGCATTTTGCAGATTTGAATGGGCAATCGACTGTGGCATGTCTGTTGCCACATCCCGAACAAATTGAAGAATTGTCTGTCTTGGTGCTCTCAAAATTATTATTCCCTGCCCTGGGTTTCTTCTTTTGTTGGATGGCGTTAATTTGAATTTCTGATGCATGTTTAGACGATGAGCTGGACTGTATTTCCTGTTGATTTCTCGCAGCTGCCTCTGCAGCTAAGGCCTTATCTTGAACAATTTGTAGTGTGACTTTGTTTTCCGCTAGAAGACTTTGTTGTAAGTGAGTGTTTTTTAACCCACAAACCAACCTGTCTCTCAACATGCGGTCTATGATGTCACCTGAAAAATTACAATCGATGATTAATCGACGTAATTCTGCAATGTACTCAGCTATCGTCTCATTGGGTTGCTGGTCCCTCTTGAAAAACTTGAAAAAAGAAGCAATTTCAGAAGGAGTTGGAGTGAAATGCTTTGAAAGAGTTTCAATGATGGTTGAATAATCAACTTGTTCCACCTTCCTAGGAGCGATTAGAGTTTCCACTAAGTCAAAACAAGATGCACCACAAATCGTCAAAAAAGTTGCCTTTTGTAGGTTTTCGTCGGTGATAGCATTAGCAAGCAAGAACATCTCGAATCGTCTTTTGTAGGAACTCCATGTCGTAGGATGTGAAATATCGAAAACCTCGATTGATCCAACGGAAGCCATTTTGATTAATCGTGGTGAATTCGCCTTGGAATTCATTAATTCTTTTCTTGAGAAAAAAATTGATTCTTTGTCTTAAGTTTGGGTTTTTTTTTCCGTTTTCAAATCTATTATTTAATGAAAGATTCTAGAAAACAAATCCAATTCTCGTCGCCAGTAAAATGTTTTTGGAAAAAACAATTAATATTTATTTGAGTAACGTAAGTAACAAAGAATAATTTAAGACTGATGAAAATATTTCAATATTTGAGAAAATACAAAATCAATGAACTAGAAGATAAATAATGTTTTGATACAGCAAGTAGTCGGACACAACATAGGTACTTCGAATTAAAAAGAGTGATGAAAAAGTTCGAGTCAAGAAGGGTGCAAGTTATACATGGGAAATTAAGGTTTGCAAATGTAACAAGGCGAAAATTCGAGTTAGAAAGATTTTCCTTTCTGGAAAAAGAACAAACTATTTAAAACTATTCGGAATAATAATAATAACTTACTAGCAAACACAAGCGACTCTAGTTAGAAGTTACTCATGGAAGAGTAATGAACTTAAACAAACCATTTCGTACTTTTAATGAAAGCTTATATTTTGTCTGCTCAGGGAGATCAAGCCTTTTGACCGTTTCAGGTCAATTCTTGGCCATATTTGTTTGGTTGCTAGGCAGGTGGTACCCTGTGACCATCTAGCATTTGTTGATTCTAGAGCATATTGTTTGAGAAGATATTTGCATGTAGCAGGTGGTGTTCCTATGTTATGTCTTTGTCTAACGGTAGGCAGAAGTGTCCCGTTCTTGGCGAGCTCATCGGCTTTTCAATTTCCCGGGATGTCTCTGTGGCCCGGCACCCAAATGAGGTGAATGTTAAACTGTTCCGTCATCTCATTCAGAGATGAACGACAGTCATGGACTATTTGAGAGTTTGTGGGGACAGACGCGAGAGATTTGAGAGCGGCTTGGCTGTCCGAGAAGATTCGTATATCCTTGCAAGATATAACGTTTTCTCTGAGCCAGGATAGTGCCTCTTTACTTGCCATTACTTCTGCCTGGAACACACTACATTGATTGGGAAGTCTATATGATAGACTGAGATTCAGTTGTTTCGAATAGATACCACTTCCAAGGCCGTAATCGGTCTTTGAACCGTCTGTATAGAACTGTACCGTATTGTCTTCCAAGGGTCTCTCTTCTTCCTAAAAAGATCTTGAAAGGATTGAAACTTGGAAGTTATTATCGAATACCATTTTTGGGGGGTATAGTCTAAGTGATCTGGGATAGATGATAGATCTGAAATTGTCTAAGATAGTAGTGTGACCAGTGTTGTTGCTGATCCATTGAGAGGTGGCTCTAAACCTCACGCATGAGTTGGCTGCCACCATTTTGGAGAAGATGTCAAGAGGTGTTAGGTTTAAAATCGGTTGGTGCTAAGCGAAGTGCTCCTGTGATGCACATACCTGCTGACCGCTGGACTTTGATGAGTCTATTTAGTCTTGTCTTGTCAAGTGCGGTCCACTATACAACTCCATAAATGAGTATCGGTCTGATTACCGAAGTGTATAGCCAGTGGGCTATTTTTGGGGAGAAGCCCCATTTTGAGCTTATGGCTTTTTTACAAGTAAAAAGCGCTACAGTAGCCTTTTTTACTCTTTCATCAATATTTGCCTTCCAATTTAGTTTTTTGTCTAAAGTGAGGCCTAAATATTTGGCTTGGTCGGAAAAGCTTAAGGGCATTCCTTTATTCGTGGGTGGGTTAGTCTGATGAATTTTTTAACCTTCTCGTAAAGAGCATTAGTTCTGTTTTATGTGGATTGACGCCCAAGCCACACTGCTTAGCCCAATTTGTCAGCCTGTTCAAGGCATTTTGTAGGAGTTCCGAAAGAACTTGAGGATGTTTCCCAGATACAATTATTGCAAGATCGTCAGCTAAGCAATCACCTTGAAACCTTCCATTGATGTTAGGAGGTCGTTTGCTACCATGTTCCATAAAAGAGGTGAAAGGACCCCACCTTGGGGGGTACCTCGATTCACCATTCTGGTGGTAGTAAAACTTCTCATGCTGGAAGTTATTGTCCTGCTTTTAAGCATGAGACTTATTAGATCTATGAGTTATTTCTGTAATTTCAGCTTGTTCATTGCTGTTGTGATCGGCTGGCAGCTGACGTTGTTGAAAGCTCTTTTGATATCTAGGAAAGCTACTAGGTTGTATTCTTTGTATTTGAGGGAATATTGAATACTACTTACCAGCGAATGAAATGCTGTTTCTACTGATTTTCTCTTAGAGTACGCATGTTGAGCTGTGGAAATGAGACATGGTTTTAAGTTATGTCTGATGTGAATTTCAATCAATCTTTCCAAGGTTTTAAGAAGGAAGGATGATAGGCTGATTGGGCGTAGATCTTTAGGGTTAACGTGAGAGGGTTTCCCTGCTTTAGGAATGAAGACTACTTTTGCCATTCTCCAGGCTTTGGGAATATATCTCAACCTTACACAACTTGTCAGAATGATTTCCAATGGTGGAATGATCATGTCAGAGCATTTTTGTAATTCGGCCGGAATGATTTCGTCTGGTCCTGGAGATTTATACGGATCAAAGCTATCTACAGCCAATTGCAGTTTTTCCCGCGTTGTTAGATCAGCTATATCGCTTGTAACGGTTTGAGACTCTGATGTTAAGTCGTTAAGTATGTTAGAGCTACCTGGAAAGTGGGTGTCTAATAACAGATTAAGAGATTCTTCATTTGTGGTAGTCCACGTGCCCGCTTTTGTCTTTATAGCACTGGGTATTGTTGGACTTCCTGAGAGAATTTTCCTGAGTCTTGAGGCTTCTGAAGTATTTTCTATTTTTCCACAGAAGTTTCTCCAAGAAGACCTCTTACTCATCCTTAATTCTTTCTTATATTGCTTTAGAGCTTGTTTATATAAGTCCCAGTCAGAGGGAGATCTAGTGTACTTAGGTCTATTGAAGAGTTTGCGACAACTCTTCCTGAATCGTTCTAGTTCTTTGTGCCACCAGTGAGATTTCTTTTTACCCTTTAAAATGGTTACAGGGCATGAAGTCCTCATTGATTCGTCGAAGGCTTCGGTGAGTTGATTCACAGAAAGGTCTAGTTCATCTTTGGAGGATGAGCTTTTAAGACGGTTGTGGTCAAGCAGTTGTACAAGTACCTCCCTATATCGATCCCAGTTTGTATTGCGGTGATTGCGAAAACCCGTAGATACATTTGCCACATCATTGAGATCAAACTTATCAAATATATCTGTGGTCAGAGAAGGAGTTCTCTTTTGAGACATGCCAGTTTGAAATCAGATTATCAGAGTCAGAGGTAAGTGTAATATCAAGTACCTCTTTCCTGTTCTTGGTTACAAATGTGGGTTCATTACCAATATTACTAGTGAGTAGGTTAGTGCTTAGTAGGTAATCAAATAAGGACTCACCTCTCTCATTTATGTCAGAGCTACCCCATACCGTGTGATGGTATATGATTGCGCGTCCGCAATAGCCTTCCTTAAAGTGTCTCCTGGGATTGGGCTGTCGTGGCCAATGTAAGACGATATAAGCTAATATGTGGCTTTAACTGTTGTTAAGCCAGCAGTGGTAGTGTCCTTGTCGCTGTAATTGGGGAGTAAAAATACATTTAAGTCTTTTTTTACTAATATGCATGACCTTGGTTCACCTTGGTGCACGGCAATAAACATTAAAAAATAAAAACATGTAATTTAAATTCATAAATTAACATTTTAATTGAAATTTACCTCAAAAAAAAAAAAAAAAATATCTGAAAAAATTAATGTCATAAACTTTCTTAAGAAATTGTTTATTTTTCAATTTTTTGTTTAACTTCCTTGGAGCGGTTTTTTTTTTAAAATTAATTTTGTATGCATAAAATTTTTCAAAAAAAAAAAAAAATCAGAAAACTTATCAGAATATGCAGTATTCAAGAAAATGTTAATATACGTCTTATATTTGAATTTAAATTTTTAATATTGATTCGTTTCGATTCGTTTTTTGAGATACAGAATGTTGAAAAAAAAAAATATATTCAGCCTTATTGTGAGTTTTACGTGGACAACATTCCACGCGAAAAAATCCCTTTTTTCGTTCCGCCTACTGTGAGTTTCGGGCATATAAAAGTTCATATTCGAGCACTCAGTTCAGGCGGAATTAAATGTCATTCAGGGCTATAATTTTCGCTTTTATTTAGGAGGCGAACAGAAGAACAAGGAAAAGGTTTGATAAAAAAAACCTAAGGATTACAGTACAGATAAGAAACAGTAATGTTTACGCTTTATAAAAAATGTATTATACCTATTCTAAAGACTCAGAGAGTCAATAATTTTCGTTTTTATATATGTGTTACATACTTAAATATTGCGAAAGCTTTTATCCGAATTGAAAACGATTTCAATACAGTGACAACACACCGAGCAAACATTTCCTGTATGTTTAATTTTTTTGTTTTTAAACGAAAAACCCTAAAAAAATGTAAGTTGTGAGTTGAAAAATAATATTTCTTGAATGAATTAGCCATTTGAACTGTTAGTAAGGAAAACATAAAAATGTTGAGTAATTTGAAAGGGAAATATGAATGGGATATTTTTATTCCCTGAAAACTGGTGTGTTTCTGCAAGCACTCTATCACTGTTTGTTTTATTCGAACTGTCAGTCCTCTTTCGAAGTGAAATTCTATTCGGGCGAAACTCACAATAGCTTTTTAAATTCCGGGCGAACGAAAATAGTCCGGGGGAATGATATTCCTGGCGAAACTCACAATATTGCTGATTTATATATATGGACACTGATCGGACTATGTATTATTTTTCAAGAAAATCTTATAACAAAAAAACAGTTCTAATATAGGTACCGTTTTTTTTTTTTACATTAAAAATGTTCCGAAAAAAATGTACGAGATGTTTTAAAAAAATCGTAGGAGCCATATTTTGAGAAAATTGAAAGTTTTGGTTTTTGGGCGAAAAAATTGTATGGTGGCTACCCTTGATCTCAAGAATAAAATCAAAGAAACTACCCACCTAAATTCGCTCAAACCACTATATTCCAAATTTGAAGTCAATCGAACAAGTGGTTAAGGCTGTTGATGCGTTTGCAGGATGATCTTTCTTCAGATGTTATTGCTTCGAAAGTTCCTTAACATGTTGAACATCTGCCAATGAAACAAATAAAAATACAAGAATTAGATCGACATTTAACTTTATAATTAAGCTTCTAGAATTGTTGACAAGAAAAAAATATAATCAAAGGGCAAGTGCCCAGTCAAGTTTTAGCACTACTCTCTTTTTACAGGATCGAACTCAAGCACATTTTCAACCCCCCATAACTTTTGAACCCATAGAGTTAGAAGCTTCAATTTTGAATTAAGTATTAACTTCATGGAGACAAAAGCCTTGTAAAAAAAAAAACAAATTTTGTAGAACCACTACTTCCTGAGATATTGAACAGTAAAAATTTCAAAAACTCACAGACTGACTGACTCACTGACTTATCATCAAAATTATAAAGCACTTCTAACAAAAAAAAAAGGCTAGTTGTTAAGTTAATTTCTAAGTCAAGCTTGTATTAAGCTAATAAATAAATAAATAAATAACAATAGTAGAATCTTGAAATTGGGTACAGTGGTAGGTTCTCGGGTGAATACAAAGGAAAAAATATGAGTGCGACCCATGGAGTCAACACGACTAACTTCCCAGAGTAGAAAAATACGTAAAAACATTAGTTGTTTTGCAAAATATTCAGCCGATGCATCCCGTTGTAGTTGTACACGCACGTTGGTTCAAAGTCAAATTCCATAAAACTGATGATTTTATGAAAATCATTAAGTTTATCGAATAACAGTGGCGCCATCTGCCAAAAGTTGATCGTACCATTTCGTGGACTCATTCACAACTACTTTGCACAACTATTATTGAAGCAATTTTTCTAATCGGATTAGTATTTCCGAAAATTAATATTTATACGGCAAAGCAGCGTTTGGTGGGTCAGCTAGTAATCAAATATAGTATATGATACTCCTGGATATTGTTTTTTTTCCCACTAACTATAAGATTTTTTGCACTATTATTGAAATTATTGCGGATATTATCATAATTTTCATTATATTAGGGTTGTCTTAGATTTTTGATTGCCATTAAAAAACCGCTAAGCTCAAAATCTAATCAGCTCTTAACAACACAATGCCGCGTCGAACGAGACCAATTTCATGATAATACGATGAGTGGTTCGCGAGATAATCGAGCTGAAAAAACGTAACGCACATACACACATAAGAACACACATACACACACACAGACATCATCATAAAAAGGGTTGATTCGGATCCTAGTGACCTCAAAACATCGAGAAATGCGAAAATTGGAGATTCACAAAATCGGCCCCATTACAATAACTTCCTCTGGGAAGTTAAAATCATTAATCATCTCTCGATAGCGCAATCCATTGACCGTAACTGTTGCTCCAGCCTCATTTTCGAAAAAGTAAGGTCCAATGACCCCGCGGGACCATAAACTGCACCAAACAGTCACGCGTTGAGGATGGAGAAGCTTTTCAACAATAACTCCTGGGTTTTCCGAGCCCCAGATGCGACAGTTTTGCTTGTTGACGTAGCCTCCGAGGTGGAAATGGGCCTCATCAGTCAAGATGATTTTTCGATGAAATTCCAGATCATTTTCATGCATTTCAAGGACCCAATCAGCAAAGACACGACGTTGTTAATGATCAGCCGGCTTGAGTTCTTGTGTTAACTGAATTTTATAAGCCTTAAGACCCAAGTCTTTATGCAAAATACGGTGTAATGACGTTTGTGGAATGCCTTATTCCAAAGAACGACGAGGAATGGACAAACCTGGGTTTTCTACAACACTTTGGGCTACAACAGCAATATTCTCAGTTGTTCTTGAACGACGTGCACGGGTTTTATTCTTCACATCACTAATTTGTCCCAACAGCTCGAATTTGTCCACCAATTTCTGTATTGCGGTCCGACAAGGTGCTTCACGACGACCCAAAAATGTTTTAGTTTTACGAACCGTCTCTGCCAAATTTTCACCATTTTTATAGTGAATTTTCATAATTTCAATGCGTTGTTGAAGCATGTATCGTTCCATTTTTATTAATGGCGTAGTTTCTACTTATCAAATGTCAAAAAATGACAGCTTCAAAATTGACAACTACAGAAATAGCGGGCTATTCAAAATAACACCTCTTATTGAAAAACCCTTTATAATAATAAAATAATTAATTTTTTATAAGGTTGTCTTAGATTTTTGATTGCCATTTAAAAACCGCTAAGCGAATTTCGCTCAAAATCTAATCAGTTCTTAACAACACAATACCGCGTCGAATAAGACCAATTTTATGACAATACGATGAGTGGTTCGCGAGATAATCGAGCTGAAACAACGTAACGCACATACGAACACACATACACACACACTGACATCATCTTAAAAACGCTTGATTCGGACTCTAGTGACCTCAAAACATCGAGAAATGCGAAAATTGGAGATTCACAAAATCGGCCCCATTACAATAACTCCCTCTGTTAAAATGGTCGTACGATGTTGAAATTCGGAATTCTAATAGGGTTTTGGTTGAAAGTAAGGAAAAATATAAGTAACATATTTTAGTTTCAATAAGGGGCGTGGTTTCAGCCCACTATCATAAAACGGTTGTAGGAAGTTGAAATTCGGAATGGTAAGGTTTGTTTGGATGAAAATTTACAAGTTCACTTAGCAAGTTTTCGTTTGATGCGTGATTAATAAGATTTTAAGACTTGAACAGTGAACTTGTAAATTTTCATCCAAACTTTGTTCTATTTTCTTTTACTATTATTGTAGTTATTATCTTCTATGACTTAAAATATTCATATATAACACTTTTACATGTAAGAACTTGACGTTCTTTTAGATGTCATTACTTATGGTGGCTGACTTTTTACACAGTGTTGTTCGCACATAAGAGAACTTGGCTCTATTTTACATTTTATGTTTTTGTTCTGATATGACATTTCGGGAACAGAATTGGAATGGAACATTTTTAATTTTAAAACGATCTATGTGTTTTTGATTGAAGTTAAAATCGTGTCGCAAAAAACCTATTCCAAGTAAGTTCAAATTTGGTCTCAAAAAACTTCAGTCACACCCTATACACCATCATTCCGGCCGCTCTAAGAAAGTACCACAAGGAGGTTAGGAAATAAGACAGCAGCAGCAGCTTCAATATATACCAAAAGCCAACAACAACAAGAAAAACATAAGCCATATGCCACACCACTGCTACCACTCTAACAACAAAAATAATAGATAGACATAGAAAATGCCATCTTCTCTCAGGGTTGTGGTGTAGTATCCAACAAAATGAAAGTACGAAAATACGACGAACCAAACTTAACTCAATAACAAAATAAAACCCAACATCCAACAACAGCAGCAGTAGCTCTACGAACGAAGAAACATTCTGATTAAATTTCTCCCAAAAAATCGTCGTCTGTCATAGCCACCCATCTCGCCCGTTCTAATCCAAAAACACCTCTAATAAACACAAATTTCACCCTCAATCCCACCTCCAAAAAGAGAATAATAACACAAAAAAAAAAAACAATCGAGTTCCTTCTTCAATGGCGGGTATGTTTTCATAGTGCTTGCTTGGTCCTTACTTTGTTCGAACCAAAAAATTGCATTCAGTTTTGCAGAGGACAACTAATGCTCTTATTTCTTTTTAAACTTACTACGACAAAACACACAAGAAAGAAAAAGTAAGAAAAGGAGCAGCGAAACACTTAAGCATGTGCTTTGGGGCACTTTCTATCGTTCAATCTGTCTCCCCTGCTATCTAGCTATCTATCTTTGTATCTTTCCGAAAACGAGTTCAAATTCAAATCCAAATCCAATGCAGAGGCAACAAGTTACCATTTATCAAAAACGATAAACGGAAGAGAAGCATATGTAGGTATATCTACTTTTGAACACATGACGTAGCGTTGTCGTTGTGGTGTAAGAGTATTATCCATCTATCGCATCGCACACACAACAAAACGACGAAAAAAAAAACAGCCAGAAAGTAAAACGGCACATCAGTCAGATGATTCTATATGCACACGTGTGCGTAGCCAGTCTTACCCGTCTAACGTCTTCTCCTAGTTTTTGAACCCTGATATAGTGATATCTCCATGCGTCGCGGTCGTTCTCGTTCGGTTGTTTGTTTTCGATTTGGAATTTTGGATATATCTCGTATCTTGATATTTGCGACTACTAGAGTTTGGGTGGTTGGTATTGGTACAGTGGTAAAGCGTATGGAGCGCGTAGAGCCCAAACATAACATAACGCGTCTTCTAAAGTTCGCCTCAGAATTGAATTCGAGAAACTCTCTGAATTGAAAGTTTTCCCGTTTTCATTCATTCATTTTCGGTCTCGGATTTTGGGAGCGTAGAGTAGAAATTTGGTCTTTCTAAAATATAGCAGCTTTTGCTTATTCCTGTTCATATATTCGTGCAGTTCCGTTAGGTATATTGCCTTTGCCTACTCACTATTCACCGCGTCCTCGTACAATGTGAGAGGGCGACTGTTTTACGAGACAAGAAGGTTGTTGACGATTACCAGCACGTAAAGTAAGCGGGCGGTTGATGGTCGATCTGTGCTGAAAGTCGGTATACCTAGACAGGAAAAAAAGAGGGTGGTGGTTGATGTTGAGGATGATGATGCGTTTTTAGCATGGGTGCTCTTTGCTGATGAAATAAGCTGGAAAGGATGGCGATGAGGGCGAGTAGCCCTTTCCCTTTTCATATGGTCTTTCATTTTTTTTTTACTTTATTCCCCAGCACGATGACGATGTCGACTACGACGACGTTGTCGTCGAGGACGGATTAACGTTTCAACAATGACATTTTAGAACTCGCGCTCGCTCTCGTAGGTATTCGTATTTCACCACTTGAGTCGAGGGTTTTACGATTTGTCTAGCTCTGGGAGGACTTTCCCTTTGGTTTACGATTCAAGAGAGCAGGAAGGATTTTTTGTTAAAAAAAAGTGGCAGGAGGGTTGTAAATCAAATTGTCTGGCAAACTGATGGCCAGATGATTTGGATGCAACTTGTAGCATTTTGTTTAGCGAATCTGAATAGGCAACAGAAAGATGTCAATGTGTGAAATGTTGCCATTTGTGTTCAGTTGGATATTTCTTTTTGGGTTCATTGTTGGATATTTTTTTTAATGCTGCTGTGCTGATGGGTTCAAGAGAGGGTTGAAATTAATTATTGAATGAACGTAAGCTGCTTTTTGGACTGTTGCAAACTTTTTTTTGTGAATGAAGAAGGTAATTTTAGATTTAGAAATGAAAGGAAGGAAGACTATAAAAGTGTTTTGGAGATGGTTTTCATGTCAAAATGTGAATCATAAGAGCAAACAAAATGGGTAGCCGCTCACTCTTTTGCAAAAAGAGATTCAGTAGGCACTTCAATCATCCGATTTCTCAGTACTAATAAAAAAGTACAAGTTTGATTAACGTTGGAGAAGTTGTAAGTGAATTAAGAACCTCAGAGTAAGTTTTTTTATGGAAATAAGGTCACCAATTTCTAATTCTGTCGAATTTAAATTAAGTCGGCCGGGGGCAGCTCCACCATGAGTTTCCAATTTATTCGGGACTAGCCGACCCCGCGAACTTCGTCTCACATTTATATATGACCCCGCGAGCCACGTCTCACACATACATGTTGATTCTAATTTGGGGCACATGCTGTACCCGCAGTGTTGCCCGCGATAACCGATATGTAACCTATATGATTTTCTGACCCCTAAACTACCACTTCCTATGCAAAAAATCATGTCAATCGTTTGGTCTATGCAAAATAAGGACAAAGTTATCCCACCGCACATTTTATCAGTTCATCAAGATTTCCAAGAGTTATTGATTTTCTCTTTTGATTTAAGGTCTATCTTCATCTTGAGTACCCCAATCGGGACGAGTGACCCCCTAACTGAATGGTCGCTACTACTTGTGTCTGCTTCTGATCCTTTCCTGGCTAGTTCATCTACTATTTCGTTCCCTTCTATATTGCATGTCCAGGAACCCAGCAGAGATTAACCTGGTTAGTGTGGCAGATTCTATTTAATTCCTTCCTACAGTTTAAAACTGCTTTTGATCTTATGGTCTCACTGGCTAAGGCTTAGCAGCCTGGCTGTCCACGAAAAAAGTAATCTCCGAAGAGCTTAGCTTTTCGTGATGTGCCAATTCAGCTGCTTTTTCAATGGCAAAGATCTCGGCCTGAAAGATACTACAATCAGCTGGGAGTTTATACGATGCTCTGATGTTGAGAGATTGGCAAAACACTCCAGCACCTGTTCCTGATTCCATTTTTGAACCGTCAGTGTAGAAAGGGATACCCTGTTAACTTATAAGTGAATTAGGATCCCAACCCTGTCTTTCTGGTATGAAAATAGAAAATTTCCTATCGAAATCTAGTAAAGGGGGAATGTAATCGGTGGTCTCCATCAGTCCTGGAATCGTGTCATATCTTTGTAAGATTGACACGTGTCCACAAGTGCTGTGCCTCCAAAAACTCAATTCTTTTAAACGAATTGCAGTTTTGGCTGCCGTGCACCTAATGAACTCATCCAGAGCCGGGAGATCCAAGATCATTTCCAACCCAGCTTGTGGTGTGGATCTTTGAGCCCCTGTTATTCCTATACAGGCTAGTCTCTGTACCTTATTCAGGTTCTTGAGATAGCTTGATTTTTCCACCGCTTTCCACCATACAATAGAGCCATAGGTAAGAATGGGTCTGACAATCGCTGTGTACATCCATTGCATGACTTGCGGTCGCATACCCCAACGTACACTGAAGCTCTTTTTGCATGTGTAGAATGCACATAGTGCTTTTTTCATTCTTTCCTCAGTATTACGCTTCCATGTAAGCTTGGAATCAAGGATTACTCCTAGAAATTTAGCTTCCTTAGAAAGTTTTAGAGGAATACCATTTAGTTTAGGAGGGTTGAAGCCCTCCAGTTTCGGTTTCTTCGTGAACAAAACTAGCTCTGTCTTGGTGGGGTTGACCCCGAGACCGTTCTTAGTTGCCCAAAAAGATAAATCCTTTAATGCGTTTTCCATAATGTTTTCGATGATGTAAGGAACTTGCCTGATACCAAAACCACTATGTCATCTGCATATGCTACAATTTTGATGCCCTGATCTTTAAACTTTGTGAGAATTTTGTTGACTACAAGGATCCAGAGCAGGGGTGAGATGACCCCTCCCTGTGGTGTGCCTCTAGTAACTGTTTTCTCAATAGTGCTAACTCCCAATTGAGAGTTGATAATTCTGCCTTTTAACATGGTAAAGATCCAATCGACAATGACAGATTCAACTCCAACTTCAACCAAAGCAGTTTTGATTGATTCCGTTTTTACGTTATTAAACGCACCTTCGATATCAAGAAATGCTGCCAGGGTGTATTCTTTTTGTTCGAGGCTTTTCTCAATATGTGAAACTACCTCATGATATTTACCATAGTACCTCCAAATTTTCTTCAGATGCCGATAACTTTTATTTTTAATTTTATTTTGGTCTACCTCCTTGCGCGAAAAAGTGTTTTTTTTATGTTATATGCATTTGTGTTTTTGGGTTTAAATGTTATTATGTATTTGTATGTGAATTTCGGTTTCTTTTTAAAATTTATTTTCTGTCTTAAATTTCGCGCTGGGGAAAATTGTAAAATTTTAAGATAGATCCATTGATCATAGAATTCAGATCGAAGAATTACAAAATTGATATAACTTCTGGGGCAAGTTGTTGCATGGATGAGGGGCAACTCGGTAAAAAACTATGTCAATCCACGACATCCCATTAAACCACTTCATAAAAGAAATGGGTTTAGAAGATAACAGAATTGCTCCATTTTTTAAGAGAACGATTTACTATCAGTTTTTTTAATCGATCTGCTTTTCACCGGCCCACATCCAATAACCAATATTTTCTGGAACAAGTTCTTAGTTATTAACCCTAGAAGGATAACCTTCGTCGAATCGACGAACATCTTCTTTCCTAGTTCAACATAGTCTTTTTGTGTTTAACGAACTTTTTCTTGAATAAAACTAAAATATTAAAAAAAAACTTCTTGTTTTTGCTTTTTCTAAATAGAAAAATAGTTAGTATACATAAACTATTCAACTTCAAACAAATTAGTTTCTTTGTCTCATAAACGCTGTTAAATATCACATATCGTTAGCATGCCCGATGAATGATACTTCAGCATTTTGCCCAATCCTGAAGAAAGGAGACCCTCTAAACTGCACCAACTGTAGAGGCATCAGCTTCCTAAACATCGCCTATAAGATCTTTTGTATATGAACGCCTGAAGCCGTTTGACAACAAACTGATGGGCACATATCAGTGTGGCTTTAGACCAAGAAAGTCCATCATCGATCAATTATTCACATTACGGCAGATCCCGCAAAAAACCCATAGAGCTCAAAATCGACACCTACCATCTATTTATCGATTTTAAGGCCGCGTATGACAGCATTTATACAGAAGAATGGTACAAAGCCATCTTTAGTTTTAGCATCCCTACAAAACTCATTCATCTGAGCAGGATGACAATGGAGAACTCACTCTGCTGCATTAAAGTCGGTAACGACCTCACCGACGCTGTCGATGTCAAAAAAGGCTTAAGACAAGGTGATGCACTGTCATACATCATACTGGAACGAATGGTGCAGAACTCCCGCGTCCACACTATAGAGGCACTAACTTCCAGAAGTCTGTGCAACTACTCGCGTAAGCTGATGACATTGATATCATCGGGAAAACGCAGCGTGATGTTAACAGTGCTTTTGCGAGTATATAGACAGAGGCTGAAAAAATGGGTATATGCTGTCATCAAGAAAGGACATCCAACACCGACGGACGTCTTCGACAAAACGACACGATAGACGCATATAATTCCGAGTTAATTACTTTGTCCTTGGCTCTGCCATCAACACAGACAATGACATCAGCATCGAGATCAGAAGGAGAATAACTCTTGCTAATATTTGTTTCTTCGGGATAAGAAAGCAAAAGAGTAGTAAAGCCCTCTCCCAAACAACTAAGATGACGCTCTATAAGACCTGCATCATCTCCGTTCTGCTATATGGCGCAGAAGCATGGGCCCTGTCAAAAACGGATGAGAGCACCCTTGGCCGGTACGAGAAAGAGATCTGTGGTCCTTTATGCATAAACGGTGAATGGAGAAGATTTAACCACGAACTGTACGGGCTGTACAGCGACACTGACCTAGCTAAAAGAGTGAAGGCCCAAAGACTCATATGGCTTGGTCACGTAGAGAGGATGAACACCAATGCTCCGGCCCGTAAAGTCTTCAAATCCACCTCAGAGGGACGACGCAGTAGAGGAAGACCAAGGCTCAGGTGGCGCGCGCAAGTTGAAGATGACCTCAACCAACTAGGCGCGAAACTAGAATCAGCTAGCTAGGGACCGAGCTGGCTGGACAGGTTTGTTGGTTGAGGCCCAAGTCGACACCGGACAGTAGACCTTAACTACGTAAATCAATGATTTTCAAATTTCAGTTATCCTTGTTGCTTCATTCATAAGCTTTTTATTACCCTAGTCCAGAATTAAATCCAACATTTCTCTTTGTAATTGTAATTTGTTAGTAGATCAATACTAAAATCACCCAGTATCACTCCATTATTTTCATTTTCCATATGTTCTACATAGGTGCCATCTATCATAAGGACATAAGAAATTATTAATTGATGAACTTGATGATCTGTACTATGTTGCATGCAACAATTAATTTAAGAATCAATGAATGATCCTCCTCCTTGAAAACTCTGCTACCTTTACATCTAGAGGTCAATGAAGAAAAAATCACTATATGAACGATCGAATAACAACAGAATTCTCATCAATTTTCTACGACTACTGCTATAAAAGACGCCCACCCATTCACCGCAAAGGTGTACAGTGCACCTCTACACTCTCCACACCTAGATATCTGTGTATCAGCCTACCTAGAGCCCAACTAAGCTAGCATTCGACTACGTTGCTGCGATAGCGATGATAGCGACAAGGGTTGCGGGTAGTTGCTTTGCTAGGCAGCCATAAACGAAACGACACAACAACGAGTAAAACTACCCTCAAGTTTGTCCATCACAAACCAACTTAGCTAACTGCTCTCTTGACTATATAGCCACCACAACCGACGACGACGACTACAACGACGCCTTCAATAATTATGTTCCATTGCGTCTATGTAAGTTTGTTCTTAGTTCTTTGTCCCGTTTCGTTCGTATAGTGCCGGCCGTGTCGTCGTCGTCGTCTTCAACTCAAAATCTACTCTTGTGCCAGCAAAATAGTACATGATTCACATTTAGTACATCCAAAGTCCCACAACAAACAGCAAAGTTGATGCAATCAACTTGCTATTTGCCCAAAGAAAAAACACCAACAACAGCGATGGCAACAAATAAAAGAAAATGTTTAAATAGGTGGGGTGTACGGAGTCGATTGAGCTTAGCAGAGACCCAGTGTCATTTACGACAGAACGCACGCCATCCTTGCACCCTTTAGGCACAACCGCCTGTCAAATTTTCTTCTTTGGATCAACTTGTTTTGCTGCGGCGATGACAGCGAACAGTGGTACAAATCCCTCAACAAAAAAAAACTTTATATAAACTGCATTCTTACAGCTTAACTTTTTGTTAATTCAATATGAATTTTGATGGGACTTATGGACTTTCGATCCACAGTATATCTGTTGCGGCGAAGTAGAAGACGGTTAATGAAGTTTTTATTTTTTTTTTCTTTCTAAACTGACACTTCAGGTCAAGGGTATTAACATAAAACATAATTTAAGAGACTGAGGAAAAAGACAGTACCGGTTACTTTGGCTATCGACGTTTACAACTCTAGAAAATAATACAGAGGTACAAAACAAAACGAACGAAAATGTTGTCTTTTACCCTTCAACACACTGAATATTGTTTATGATAAAATATTAATTCCCAACTTATATTCGACCTCTTTACCCCACGTGCACCTAACCCATCTAAAAACATATGTTTTATCAACAAACGCCCACACCCCATCAAGAAGAGATTTGCAAAACCAAACAAGCATCAATCCCGAAAAACCACCATGTAATTAAGCACCTTGTTCTGTTTAATAGCCATGACAAGCTTCAACCCCTAAGACAATATAGAAAAAAAAAATATTGGCCCTTGGCAATAACAGAAGAAATGATTTTAAAAAAGTTCACTGTGGCGTATGCTTAACATTTTTACCGCCTTATCTAACATTGACAATTATTATTAACAAACGATTCTGATTAACATATTTCCACAAAATTATGTTTGAAAAATGGTCATGCTCATCCCTCAAAATTGTTTCAACCGCAAAAAAAAAAAATCTTCATAAAAAAATAAAGAGGAAATGCTCAAAAAATACCTGCATATACAGAAAAGAAACTTCGTTCCCATTTTGATAACAACGTCATGTCAGAAAATGCTTCCCTTGTCCGTTCGTTGGTTTGCAGTCGGGTCGTCCTTTGAATGTGGTACAAGAAGAGTGTCTGTGCTGTGTATGTATGCGATTTGCAATGTGCATCAACGCAAAAACGATCTCGAAAATAGAATTTCCTGCCATATAAACGACGCAAAGCTCAAAATTGAAAATGAAAATAAAAAGAAAAAAAAAACACAGGAACCAGTGTAGTTGTAGACTGTGTAGTATTTTATAAAAGAGAAGAGAGGACGAAAAAGCTTTTCACCATGTCCTCGAGAAGAAGAAATAAAAAAATAAAATAAAACTAATCTACAGATTAAAAAGACCTTCTGAGTCAAACCCTCCTTCAATATTCTTCGTATTCGTAGTTGGATGCGAGTTATGTGTGGGCTGTGGAGGAGTCAGCAGCAGCATAAGCAGTCCACCACTTCTTCTTCATCATCAACATTAACAACCATTTAAAGCTGCGGAATATATATGCAGAGTCGAGCTCTGATGCGAGGACAAAAGCACAGAAAATTCTTCTTCTTGGGTTGTTCTTCGATGTTGTCGTCTCATTGAAGCGACCATCAGCAGTACTCAGGAGCCACACAACGAACAACGACGATTTCGACCTGGAAACGATGGCGACGACGACGATGAGTAGAGAGATGCCATTATCGCAAGCACACAACTTAAACTAGAAAGCGTTAAAGGAATTTGTATACCTTCTTCCTTCGAGCTCCCCTCCTTTTCAAAGGTATACCTACTCACTCTGATTCAGCTCCAACTGACTTGGGGAGTGAGTTGATGACGCCTGTTTTCGTCCATTAGACCGATTCGTTGCGATCCGAATACTACACATTCACCCACCAACTTCAGCTCGTCATTTGCTTGCCAGGTCGTTCGTATCTCACATAAAACCATGGCAAAGTGTAGTAGTGCGGTGGGCGCCTCCATTTCCTCGTCTCGCCTCCCGTTCCAATAACATCCTCTCTGGTGCCTCGTGCTGGTGCTAGCTGTGCCATGAACCATCCATCCATCCATTTGCCATAGTACCTTCGATGCCGAGTCGAGAATTGTGTATAAAGCAGATATACATATCTGTATCTCTGGCCTCGACTATAGTTATGAAAATGCTCTGCTGCGGAAGGTTGGTCGTTTGGTTGGATGGCTGGTATCGCTGCTATGACTGTGCCATGGATTTCATTATGCTTTGTGCTTGCTGGGTTTGGTATAAATGAACGAGCGTGTGTCTATTATGCCAGAGAGTTATATGGCAGATGTGGTATAAAAGCCCAAGTAACATAACGACAAAAGATATATATATATACAGATACATGAGTACGTTCATATATTGCCATTAGGTTGATGTGGCACAATCGTTTCTTGCGATGAGGATCCAAACGAACGAACGAAACACTCAGATTCGGGTGCGGATATGTGTATACTTCAGTATACGTTTATGAGTGCATGAAATCCTTTTGCTGTGTCGAGGATAAGGTGATTTTGAGCTCTGTGTATACCAGCTTTTTAAGGAACCGTTTACACTTTGTTTGAAACAAATTTAGCAGAATTTAACCAAACAAGCTAAGTGAATAGATTCGCTGAACGGAGAAAAAAACATCTGAAACTGTCTGCTTGGGACTTTACTTTTTGGTGAAATTAAGGCTTCTAATCTTTTTTTGCATTCATATAATTTTTTCATATCAAGAGGTGGAACTAATGTCATGCCGGAAAACCGCATGACGCTCTCTTATTTAAGATCCTTAAAAAAAAGACCGTATCCTACAAACTTGACCACGAGCTCGGGCATCGGGCAACCTATTTAAAGCCTAAGAGCCACCGACGATCAAACGTACGTTATTTTATAAAAGCTGAAAGTTTGCTTCTGTATGTCCACTTTACAAATGTGAACGATCCCCAACTATGTAGTTTGGACAACGGTTACTTTCAAATTAAACAGGCAGCAAAGTTTTATAAAATGGCTCCTACGTTACCTTTGAAACAATATTAATTTAAAATTGAATATCTGGCTACCCTAAAAACTTACCAGCTCAGTTTAAAGTTTTTATACTAGTAAGAAGTCCAGTTTGAAGTGCCTTACGTACAGGGAGAGAAATTGATCTTGGTACCCAAAAAATAGCTTTTTTTAAATTGTCAAAAAGTGTTTTTAGAGTTAGACTTTAAGGGCTAACTATAATGAGCGGAAGCAAGCGGAAGCTAGTGTCAGAACCGAACGAAACGCTCCCTTCCGAACTGCCATGTCAATACTTTACCCATAATGAACGGATGTGTACGGAAGTAAATTTCAAAATCAAATATTTGTTTTTTATTTTCAATAATTCGTGAATTTCGGTTGCCATGCAACAAGCAAGCAATTTCAACAAATTAATTACCTGAAATCAACAACAAATCGAATTCCTCTTCAGAGAAATCAATAAAACCAGTCAGTTGTCAAATTTTCGTCCGTAAAAAGCGAAGGGGAGCGCAGTTTACGTCCGTAAGCAAAACTGAACGAAAATTGACGAAACGGAGCAATCCGCTATTTAGGGCACAATATACGAATTCCTTGTATTCGCTCAGTTACGGACGGCTCCGTCCGCTTCATTCCGTTCATTATAGTTAGCCCTTTACTGTACAATAAATTATTTCTTACAATATCACCAAGAAACTGATCCAAAAGTATGGCAGGCAAATTAGGAAGACACCAGCATCTTCGCTGGCTCTTCTTCTATTACTTCTTTTGGCATTCTACCTCTGAGTATCTTAATTATCTCTTGGGTAGCATGTTTCAGCAGTCCTGTATTTTTTTGCATTACCGCTGACTTCGTTAAATAGGTTAGGTTAGGTTTAGGGGCTGACAGTTGATGTCTTTACCGTCACACTTAGATCAATACAGATCCATTGTGATACCCGTGAGTATTGCTACTCAAGCTAATAAGAAAAACCTATGTGTTCAGTTAGTCAAGCCATTTAGAGGCTTTGACGAAGTTCGAATGTTAGTACCTGGCGTACTAGAGAGTTCTTCTAAATCCCCGAAGAAATAGTTGCCAAGCAGTTTCTTCCTTTGATGGGAAAGTGCGGGACAGTGACACAGAAAGTGCGGAGTGTCTTCATGCACCTCCTCGTCACCGCATCCTCTGCATAGATCATCTGAACTGATTCTCATCTTTTTCATATGATAACCTAACAGATTATGTCCGGTGATTATGCTTACAAGAGATCGAAGTGATCCCTTGTGTAGCTGCATAATTTTTTCCGTTCTTTGTTTGTTAAAACAGGGCCAGATCTTTCTTGTTGTGCCGCAGGTGTCAAGAAGATTCCACCTTTCATCGGCCTTGGTAGTTATTCTTTTTGAGATTACCTGTTTTAGATAACAGGTAGGGGTGCTAACTAGCTGAGCTTGGCTTACGTCAAGCATTGACCCTAATCTTGCTAATTCATCGGCTTTCTCATTGCCTAGTATATCGCTGTGGCCTGGGACCCAGCAGAGTCTAATGTTGTGCTGTGCGCCAAGAACCTTAAGCCTTTCGCGGCAGCATGAAACAAGCTTTGATTTTTCCTCAGTTGCAGTAATCGCTTTTATTGCCGCTTGGCTATCAATGTAAAAGGTGATATCAGCTCGTGGTATTGCCATCATTGATACCTTTTTAGCAGCTGTTGTCACTGCCACGACCTCCGCTTGGAAGACGCTACTGTAGTCTGGAAGCCTAAGCGAGGCGGTTAACTTGAGAGATTCAGAATAGAAGCCTGCCCCTACACCAGTGTCCATTTTAGAGCCATCAGTATAGATAGCTATTGACGACTCACTGGAGTATGATATATTATCTATCCATTCCTCTCTGCTTGGGATGGCAGCCTGGAATGGTTTATGAAAATCAAGTTCGGGTATTTTGCAGTCTGTTGTAGTACTATGACCCATAACTTTATGAAGGATCTGGGCATGTCCTATGGAACTGTTTATCCAGACTTTAGTTTGACTAAGTCTCAGGGCACTTTTGGCCGCTGATTCTTGAACAAAGAGGTCTAGGGGAATTAGATTGAATATGACTTCCAGTGCCGCAGTTGGAGTGGTTCTCATTGCCCCGTTATGCCAGTGCACGCAAGTCTTTGAACTTTTGTCAAAGTTTACAGGTTCGTGCTCTTTTCTAAAGCTTTCCACCATGCCAAATTACCATAGGTTAGTATTGGTCTAATTATTGCCGAATACATCCATTTGATAATTTTAGGGTTTGGTCCCCAGGTTTTCCCGAAAATAAAAAAAGTAAAAGGCAGTCGGTGCCTATTTGAATCTATCTTTGGTGTTCAGGCCCCAGTTTAGTTTTTTATCTAAGATCACACCGAGATACTTTGCGTGATCAGAGATTTTAAGAGGGCAGCCTTCAATTGAAGGTATTTTAGCTGTTTTAGCTGGATTGACTGTCAGCCCACAGTTCTTAGTCCATTTGCTTACCAATGAGAGGGCGTATTCTGTTTGTTCACTGATAGTGGGCAGGAACCTGCCAGTCGCTAGTAATGCTAGATCATCAGCGTAGGCTACTATCCTTACTCCACTTGGTTTCAATTTAGAGAGTATGCCGTTCATGACAAGAACCCAGAGTAGCGGTGAGAGAACTCCACCCTGGGGGGTGCCCCTGGATGTGGTTACTCTCACCCTTTCCTCCGCTAGTTCAGAGTAAATTTGTCTCTTTCTGAGCATACACATTATCCACTGAGTTATTGCCTCTCCGACTTTGTGGTCGTCCAAGGCTTGCTTCACTGTTTCGTTCTTCACGTTATTGAAGGCTCCCTCAATATCCAAGAACGCTGCAAGGGTGTATTCCTTGTCATTCAGTGATTTTTCTATGACGCTGACAACACTGTGCAATGCTGTTTCAACGCTTTTTCCTTTAATGTAGGCATGTTGAAATTCCGATATGCAATCCGGTTTCAGGGTGCTTCGGATATGCATATCAATAAGCCTTTCAAAAGTTTTCAAAATAAACGATGTTAGACTAATGGGTCTATAGTCTTTGGCTTCCGTATGGCTAGGTTTACCAGCCTTAGGGATGAAAACTACCTTTACCTCACGCCACGATAAGGGAACATACGCCCATTTAAGGCTATTATTGAAAATACTAGCTAGGTGTGGGATGATAAGGTTTATGCACTTCTGAAGCATCATAGGGAAGATTCCGTCTAGACCAGGGGATTTTTACGGGAAAAAGGAGTGAATGGCCCATTTTATCCTTTCTTCCGTTATAATATCCGATGGTACTAGGGTTTCTGTATGAGACTCCTATTCTGGACTACGGATATCAGCTACGCAGCCAGGAAAATGAGTATTCACAAGGAGCTCAAGCGTTTCGCGACCGGATTCAGTCCAGCTGCCTGTAGGTCTTTTGAGAGATCCTAGAGTGACTGAATCCTTGGTCAGAATTTTCCTGAGTCTTGCCGATTCATTTGTGCTTTCTATTTCGTCGCAGAAGGCTATCCATGAGCTACGTTTAGCTCGTTGTGTTTCGACCTTAAACATACGTTGACTGGTCTTATAATGTTCCCAGTCAGCTTCTTTTCTAGTTCTAGTTCGTTAAATAACATTGGCGCTTCTATCTACTGTATAGCGTGTTGTTTCTGTTTGATGTAAATCAGGCCAAGTCCTGATATGTGTTTAGTGTCGTTATCTAGTCTTATTCGAGGGTCAAAGCGTGTTCTTCCAATTCTTTCTTTGTTCATTTTTTCAATGATTGGAGTAAGAACTTTCATTTCACTTGAAGAGAAACAATTCGGACTATTACAGAGCCAGCTGAACGCTTGGGTCTCAAGAAGTCGGGTTTAAGCGTACTACTCAATGAAACGTTAAGGAATTTTTTTATTACTTGAGATAAAGTTACTACTTAGTTGACTTCTTAAACCATGAAAAAAATGATTTGCAGGAGTGATTTTGCAACTGATTTCAACTTCAACGTTTTACGGATACGTGAATTTCATTGACGTGGATGGTTATGTACTGTTCGATGGTTGTCTGAGATCTGGATCTATGACTCTGAAGTTGGAAGAGTTCAGAGGATCTCTTAAAAACATAAATCTATTTACTACATTATTTCACTACTAAGACGCGGGCCTTGAGAAAAAGAATCAACTTGAACATTACGAGAATTTAAACCGCGAGTTTTTGAATTAAAAAAAAATAATTTCGTAAAAATGTAGATAGAGATTCTTCTTTATTACCGTTTGAATCCAAAATCGCCTCTTAAAAAAAGTTAGGAAACGAAATGCGAACACAGCTTTAGCAAACCGGAGTAACAACCGTCCTTCCTCTTTGCCATCTGCAATAATCCAACACTCATCCGCACACAGTACAAACATTCACTCGGCAGATGTTATAGCTACATCCAGAGAACACATAAAAGCCTGGGTGTGTGTGTGGTACAATGTGAAATACCGAGGGTTATTTTATTCTTGCCGTCATCGTCCTACCTTAAAAGAGCTCTGCTCTGTGGCAATATACTTTGCTTATATCTACCCACATAGATATTATATATGGAGTTTGCTTTATCGAAAAATTCGAAAACTCAGTACAGAGCGCACAATCGTTTCCCATTGCTGCAGCAACATTTAGACAGAGACGACTGCGGCTAGGTGCGGCGGGCACGAACGGAGTGATAGGAATGAAGAACAAGGACGTACAGGGAGGACAGAGGTTTACTAACGACAACGCCAACAAACCAGCACGAAGAGAGAATAGAAAATTCGAAATAATACCATTCCCCCAAAACACCCTTCACAACCGACTGCTGTGGGTCCGTCCCTCTGTCATTGATCGCAAGTATCTCATTGAATCTCGTTTTTCGTTCGTCGTTGGTTGAAAGGCATTAACCAAAGTACAGAGCACACAGCTCCACAGCACCAAACTAACGAACCAGCACAGTCGACTGTCTGTCGGACGACGCGACGACGACGTTGGATTGGAAGAGAACAAGTATAAAGTGTCCTCTGTCCGATGGAAAATCCAGATGATGTTGATGGTGCTATGATGATGAAACAGCAGTGCTCTGTGCCCCGTTTGCCGGCCGGACCGAACCAAACCGACAACGGTGTGCGAGTGCGATGGAGGGGGCGAAAATGCTTCAAGGTACACCGACCGAACCGAAATGAACGCATATAATAAAACTAGCAGAGCCAGGCAAGGCTGAAGGTTCATTACATGGTAGAAACTTACATTTCGAATTTTCGAGGAAAATCGAAAATCATTTTCTCTCTCTCCAGGCCGTTGACGGGCCGATCCGATCCGAATTCGTAACCCACTCTCTAAGCATGATATTTTCTGGACCTGGCTCATACAAAAGTTCTTCTTCTTTTTCTCTTTTTGGTCTCGACACCCGGTTGCTTTGTTTTGTATCCATTTACCGGTAGTTTCGACCCGTCCGTGCAAGTTTAAGATGGTTTTCTAACTCGGAGGTGGATTAATTCTTCGGTGGTACCATGAAATTTTCTTCCAGAGACACCAGCAACTAACAGGGTGATGGTATTTGGGGATTTGATTTGAGGGTTGAGTAATGGAGAGTTCAAAAGGGGACTTGTCTGTTTTTTTAGTCGATTTTGGTTTTTGGGGAATTTTTGTGTGCTCATTTTGATGAATGTACATTTTGGTCTGGCCTTATGGTTCGTTATGTTTTCCTGGTTTTTCCGTTTTCGAATAGAATGAAATAATCGATTTTTTGAATGAAAATGTTCGACTTTTCGGCAAAGCGATGTTGACGATAAAAGTTTAGCTTTCAAACGATCGGTGATTGTAATGTTTATATATTGTGTGCGACACGAATGACGTTAGCAAGCATTCGCGATAGAATGCGAACCGGAAGTAGAGTGTTGGAAAACTGGTTGAATGAATTGTTCACAGTTTGTGCTGTTGATTCATTCACCTGCCGGGCGGCTGCTGCTGCTGTTGCCTCCAGCCGCTCTTGTCGTTTCGCTGTCGTTATTGCGAGTACTTGCCGGTTCCCTAGAAGTAGGAGTTCCTCTATGAGTGCTGTTTGCAGCAATGGTCTGACATTCTTAGTACTTTAAAAGTCGTCGTCATTTTGTTCGTGGTGCATGTGAGCACATTCCGATGGGGTGATGAGTTGCGATTGCGAATGCGACAGGGTAAATTAAGAGTTGTGCTGCGTCAGTTTCTTGTTGTTTTTACTTTTTATCAAGTTCGGAGGATAAATTATGAAATGTGTGGGATGGGTTTGGGAATTCATATGTTTCGACGGAATTTACCGAGTCAATTTGGCACAGACACGAGTTTAGAAGGGAAGCAAGGAAACTCTGGAAATATGTTTACAGCTTTCACTTTCAGTATATTCAAAGCTGATATACATAGATAAGATAGGGGTGTCAACGAATAACAATTTATGAAAGTGTGAAGAATGAATTTGTAAGTTTCTTCAAAAAATTATAGTTCACTTATGAACAATTTTAAAAGAATTTAGTTTGATACAACATCAGTTGCCTAAGCACATTGGAGAATGCCAGAGACTACAGTGAGCGCCTGAGCGAGCGACTCTCCGCCGTCCTCCCAAACACTACAGACGTCAACACATTGTGGAACCAATATCGCGAAATAATACAAAATGTAGCCGAGACCACCATAGGTTACCAGCACCCCCGAAAAAGAACCCGTGGTATGATAAGTTCGCGTTTTTGAAAAGAGAGACGGAAAATGCACGTTTGCAGATGCTGCAACGGAAAACAAGAGCAGCAAGAGAAGAGTACCGAACGAAAAGAAGAAATGAGAAAAAGGCCTTGCGAAGGAAGAAAAGAGCTTCCGGAGTTTCTCAGCTCAAAGATATAGAAGAGTCTCGGGCCAAGAACAAAGGAGAACGTTTCTTTAAAATGTCGAAGCAATTAGCTTCTGGTTTCAGAACCGGGACACAGGCTCTTCGAAACAGTGAAGGAAATCTAGTCACCGAAGCACAGGGAATTGTGGTGTTTTCCAGCAGCACTTCCAACAGCTGCCGAATGTGCAAAATGTCGAGCGAGCTTATGACGAAAGAGAAGCAAGACCAGTCAATGAAGCCCCAGTCAAAGCCCCCAGCACAAAAGAGGTAGAAAGAGCCATGCAAAAGCTAAAAAATAACAAGTCCGCCGGGTCAGACGGCATACCTGCCGAACTCTTTATATATGGAGGAGGTGTTTTGATGAACCGCATGCACCAGGTCATCAAAAAAGTGTGCGAGGAAGAATGCATGCCCACTGATTGGTCGATAAGCTCCATATGCCCCATCTACAAAAAAGGCGATCCAATGTCATGCAAAAACTACCGTGGCATATCCCTGCTTAATGTTGCATACAAAATCCTATCTGGCTTTAGGCCAGGCAGAACACTCACACTGAGGCTGATCCTGGAAAAGACCAACGAATTTCAAGCCGAAACCCACCATCTTTTCATCGATTTCAAAGCTGCTTATGATAGCATCCACCGCCAAGAGCTTATGAGGGCCATGTCTGAATTCGGGATCCCGAACAAACTGATCCAGCTGTGCCGCATGTTGCTAAACGATACGCAGTGCAGTGTGCAAATGGGTAACAGCTCATCCGAGTTATTCCAAACTTGCGCAGGGTTTAGACAAGGGGATGCGTTGTCATGTGACTTCTTCAACATAGTCCTGGCAGGTGTGAGCACGGAAAACACTATCTTCAACAAGTCCACGCAGCTCCTAGGCTATGCGGACGATATAGACATCATCGGTCGATCCAAGAGAGCTGTGCTTGAGGCCTTCACAGCGATTGTAGAACAGGCAAAACTCGTTGGTCTCGAATTGAATGAGGACAAAACAAAGTACATGCTATCAACAAACAAAGCAACATCTGTCCACCGCCTAGGACAAAAAGTCACTGTTGGTAGCAGCAATTTCGAGGTAGTTAAGGAGTTCACCTACCTTGGAACAAACATCAATCCCACAAACGACACCTTAGTGGAGATCCGAAGAAGAATTACCCTAGCGAACCGCTGATGCTTCGGTTTGGCCAAACAACTGGGTTCAAAACTCCTCACTCGAAAGACAAAGTGTCTGCTATACAAAACTTTGATTTTACCAGTCCTACTCTACGGCGCCGAGTGCTGGACGATAAGTAAAAAAGGGGAATTGATACTGGGCACTTTCGAAAGAAAAATTCTTTAACGGATTTTTGGTCCCGTATGCTACGATGGCGAATGGGGTAGAAGGTTCAACCGAGAACGGTATGAGCTGTACCAAGATGTGGATGTAGTCCAGAAGGCCAAGCAAACACGACATCATTGGCTCGGCTACATCGAGCGAATGGACGACAACGCTCCAGCCAAGAAAGTCTTCTCATACCAGCCCGCAGGTTCAAGACGACGAGGAAGACCGAACCTACGGTACAAGGACCAAGTGACTGCGGATGCTAGAGCGTTTGGTCTCGGTGACTGGAGAGTGCATGCGAGGGATCGTTCACGATGGAAGACTGCAGTATCTCAGGCTGAGACCCTTCATGGATTGTGAGCCGGATAAGTAAGTACCTAAGTAAGTTTGCTACAGTACGCTGAATCACATCCGGGCCGGAGTGTTGGGTTAGGTTAGGTTAAAGTGGCTGCGGATAGAGATACCACAGTGTGATACCACATGAATCTACAGAATTACTTCTTACTAGTCGAACCATTTTGAGCTTTTTATGAAGCGAAGAAGATATTTGATATCCTTATTAGCTAGTTCACTGGGGTTATCATAAAAGTATTTTCCCAGATTTGCGAATAAGATGAACAAAAACAATTATCCTTTTCATCAGAACCAGACAATGCGTTTTCAAAGACAAAGCAGCTCAAGCAGATACTAATTTATTACCAAAACGTAAACGGACTTCGGACTAAGACCAACCTGATATACAAAAATGTAAATAATCTTCCCCACGATTTTATTGTTCTGACGGAAACATGACTGAACAGCTATTTCATGGACTCTGAAGAAGAGATCGGCATTTATTAGAGGACTCTACTGAGGGAGGTGACATTCTAGTGGCGGTCAAAAATTCTTTTGTATGTCACATTGTTGACGACTTCCGATCTACACATATTGAAATTCTCTGTATTAAGATTCAAATGGAAACTGGACATCTATTCTTAGTCACTTCTTACATCACTCCGAACCCTAACAGAAGCATTTTTGAAAATTTAATTGACTGCTTCGAGCGAATCTATGTACTGCTGGAACCTGAAGATGAAATTTTGATTAAAGGAGACTTCAACCTACCAAATCTTAACTGGATAAGACAAGACAACGAAGATTACCATTATCAGTAGAATGCTTCAAGTGTAAATGAGATATTTTTTACTAACAATATGTCCTCTTATTGCTTGCGCCAACTAAATGGAGTGACCAACGACTCGGGAAAGACTCTGGATTTAATATTCTTCTCCCTCAACGTAAACACTGCTGCCGTTGTAACACGACCCACAAATATTCTGACCGTCGAAGATCGTCATCATCCAGCCTTGGACATTGCCTTAAACCTCGACATGGGTTCTTCTCACAAGCAATATAATACCAAACTTGAGTTTAACTTTTCAAAATGTAATTATGTCTTGTTATGTAATAAGTTAAGTATGATCGATTGGGATATTTTATTTTATAATTGTAATATTAACGAAATGTGTAACGTATTCTATAACACTCTGTTCAACTGCTTCTGTGATACTGTACCATTTAAAAAACCTCTGAGTACATCTAAAATTCTTAAAAAACAAAAGAAAGAAGACTTCTACAGAAGCTGTATGGATGAGGAGGAGGAGGAAACAGTTCTTCACCTCCTCTGCACCTGTCCTGCTCTTGCTCATAAACGTAGGATTCACTTAGGGGAATACTTCTACAATGATCTAAGCGATCTCGAACACATTAACATGATAAATCTTCTACGTTTCGTAAGGAACTCTAATTGGTTTCAATGAGCTTTCGAAGAAATGCCTTCTTAGATTCATGTGGTATCACAATGGGCCTTTGATTGGCCTAAGTGTGTCTCTTAACATCCATGACAGCCACTTTAACCTAACCTAACCTAAGGAAACAAAGCGTGGACAAAATATGTCAAAACAAGAACTGATGGAGATTATACAACCTTTTTAATCATTAGTGAACTATTCACTGAATACTCGAATATTGCCTACGATAGCTATATTCTTAAATTAGAAAATGATATAAAGTCGAACCCAAATAATTTTTGAAACTTCGTGAATAAAAAGAAAAAAACCAGTAGCTACCCTAATACAATGTCTGACTCTTCTTCGATTAGCACTAATCCTTTAGTAATTGCTAACATGTTTGCTAACTACTTCAAAATTGCTTTTGAGACAACTGACTATGGTGACACCACTTGTAGTTCTTTTTCTTCTACTACTTCTTTCTGTCATCTTGACTCTATAAACTTTGATATTGACTTAGAAACTATAAAGCTTAATATTTTAAAACTTGACGAATGTTATAGTCCAGGACGGAGTACCTTCCTCTGTTTTAAAGAATTGTGTTAATCATTTATCTTATCCTTTATGTGTTCTATTCAATGAAGCTATCAGTAAATCTATCTTTCCTTCTATTTGGAAAAGTGCCTTTATCACACCAACTCATAAAAAAGGTCAAAAAAATGAAATTAAAAACTACCGTCCTATTGCCAAGTTATCCGTAATACCTAAACTGTTTGAGTCCATTATATGTAACACTCTTTCCTTTTATTGTAGTTCAATTGTTTGTGAAAGTCAACATGGTTTTATGAAAAAGAAGTCGATTGTTACTAACTTGTTAAATTTTACCTCGTTTTGCTTAGATGTATTTGAAGACCATGGACAAGTAGATTGTGTGTTTACTGACTTCAGCAAAGCCTTTGACAAGCTATGCCATACAACGCTAATCAAGAAAATGGACAGTCTTAGATTTAGCTCTAAGTTTCTAAAATGGATATCTTCATATTTATGTGACAGACATTACAACGTAGTTTTCCTAAATGAACTTTCAACTAGTTTTGTAGTCAACTCCGGTGTCTCTCAGGGTAGTCACTTAGGACCAATTTTATTTATATTATTTATTAACGACTTAGCTTTGACCATTAAAAACTCTTCAATACTAATCTATGCAGATGACGTAAAAATTTTCAAAAGTATTAAATCGCCATCTGACTGCTTGTTATTACAGGAAGACCTTATTGTTTTTCGGGAGTGGTGCAATCTTAACCGTCTTGTCTAGAATGTTGACAAGTGTAAAAGTATGACTTTTACAAGCAAACAAAATCCCTTTGTATTTAGTTATATGTTTGATCTGTCACCTTTAAACAATGTCTCTGTATTCTCTGACCTTGGTATCATCCTGGATCCAAAACTAACTTTTAACTTTCATTTAGACTCTATAATTAAAAAAGCCAATAGAATGCTAGGATTCATAAAGAGATTTAGTAGCGACTTTCAGGACCCTTATGTTTTAAAACTTTTGTTTGTATCGTTCGTAAGTAGGGTGATCAGATATAGAATCAAGGAAAAGAGGACACCTACCAAAATCTCAAAAAAAAAAAAAAAAAACAAGTTAAATTTTTTTTATAATTTTATTGAATTAAACAAAATAAATATTTATTTCTAACAAAAAAAAGTAACATTTTTTTTTCATTTATTGTGGCGCTACAGTCCAGGTCGGACCAGGGCCTTATCCAACAAACATCTCCAGCCAGCTCGGTTCCTAGCTAGCTGTGTCCAGTTTCGCACGCCAAGTTGGTTTAGGTCCTCTTCCACCTGTGTGCTTCACCTGAGGCGCGATCTTCCTCTTCTGTGACGTCCTTCCGGGTTGGATTCGATGACTCTACGAGCCGGAGCATTTTTTTCAATTCACTCTACATGAACCAACCATCTAAGTCGTTGCACCTTAACTTTTTTGACTAGGTTAGTGTTGCTGAACAGCTCGTACAGTTCTTGATTGAATCTTTGTCTGCATTCTCCATTTATCCATTATTTTTCTCTAAGTCCAGAGAAGCAGCGATTGGCAAGAGTAATTCTTCGTTTGATTTCAACCGCTTTTTAACAAAAAAGTCACCGGACAAAAGTTTTTTAGGTTAAAAAGAGGACATGTCCTCCATAAAGAGGACGCCTGGTCAGCCTATTCGTAAGGCCAATACTAGAATACGGATGTGTAGTATGGTCACCATATTACTATACTCACATAAATAGACTTGAAGCAGTTCAAAGAAGGTTTATGCGTTTTTGCCTACGTTTCTTTTCTTGGTCTCCTAATAATATTCGTCCTCCTTACTCTCACAGACTTGCTTTAATTAAACTTCCCTCTATCACCCATCATAGGCAATACCTTCAGTTTTGTTTTATAACTAATGTGATGAATGGCTCTATACTATCTCCATCAGTTCTAAGCACATTAAATTTTAGTTTCAGTCGTACATGCATAAGGCTGCAACAACCTTTACAACTACCTTTCAGTAGATCAAACTATGATGCCAATAATCCCATAAATCAAATGGTCTTAATTTTTAATAAATATTATTTTCTTATAGTTTCAATTAATGCTAATTTCAAAAGCGAATCTTTTAAAACTGCTTTTTATATTGCCCTAGCATAAATGCAGGCTTTTATTTTTTTTAATTCTTAATGTAATAATTTGTAATTTATGATATTTTTGTATTTTGTAATTGTTTATAGATATATGTATGTATGTAGTTTATAAGTTTTGTTAACGTAAGTTCTTAACAACTTTGATAAATAAATAAACAGATGAAGTTTGCTGGGGTTATCATAAAAGTATTCTCCAAGATGAAGTTTGCGCCTCAGTGAAAGAGCAGGGCATGTGCAGAGAAGGTGAGAGATTGTTTCCTCTTCTTCCTCATCCATACAGCTCCTGCAGAAGTCATTTGAGGCTACACCAAGTCGTATTGCGTGTCTGCCTATAAGAAAGTGTCCCGTAAGGACACCTATAAGGGAGCTAATATGAAATCTGCTTTGAGACAACAATACTTTAGAGCGCTTTAGGTCCAGTGACGGACAAATGGTTTTTGTGACTGCGCACGTTGGTAAATTGTACCACCTAGAATTTGTTATCGTTAAGGCAGTTTCTTTTAGCCGAAGTTTACATGAAGCTATCGGTATACCTATCTTTTCCCTTTCAGGTGCAATAGGTATGACGGTTCCATTTTTAGCGAGTTCATCGACTCTACAATTTCCTGTGATGTCTCTGTGGCCCGGCACCCAACAGAGGTGAATGTTAAATTGCTGCGCCATCTACATAAGAGACGATCGATAATCGAGGGCTGTTTGAGAGTTGGTTGAGACACCGTCGAGAGATTTAATAGCAGCCCGACTGTCAGAGAAGAAGCGGATATCAGAAATTGATATCACGTTTTGTCTCAGCCAGGAGAGAACCTCTTTGATCGCTAAAATTTCCGCTTGGAAAACGCTACAATGATTAGGGAGGCGGAATGAGATGCTTAGATTAAGCTTTTCTGAGTACACACCACTGCCAACTCCATCATTTGTCTTGGATCCATCTGTATAAAAATGAATGCTTTCGTCATCCATAAGTTTTTTGTCTCCCCATTCATCTCTGGATGGAATGGAGATCTGGAAGTTTTTACCCAATTGGGGTTTTGGAATGGTGTAGTATATGTACTTTGGTAAAGAACCGAAGAAGTTCAGGCGTTGAGTCTTATAGCTGTACTCGCTGCCACTTGTTTGCTGAAAATGTCGAGGGATGTCAGATGGAGCAGAGTGTCTAACGCTGCTGAAGGTGTGGTTCTCAATGCCCCGCTTATGCAGATACATGCAGTGCGTTGGGCTCTGCTGAGTTTGTCACAGTAAGTGACTTTCTCCAGTGCAGTCCACCATACTGCCACCCCGTACATGAGTATTGGTCGGATGACCGATGTATATAGCCAATAGGTTATGCGAGGTTGAAAACCCCATTTGCTTCCTATGGCTTTCTTGCAAGAGAAAAGAGCTACTGTAGCTTTCTTAACTCTTTCCTGAATATTAGGTTTCCAACTCAATTTTTGTCCAATATCAGACCAAGATATTTGGCTTCATCGGTAAAAATTAGTGGTACACCTTTTATTGAAGGAGGTACAATTACTGGGTTATGTATTTCCGTGTAAAAAGGACGAGGTCCGTTTTTTGAGGATTAATACCAAGTCCACAGCGATCAGCCCATCTGGTGAGCATATGGATGAGGTCTCTCAGGGTATTAGGATGTTTTCCTGTGACGGCGATAGCAATATCATCGGCATACGCAATCACTCTGTAGCCTTCCCTCTCGAGGGATATCAGCAGTTCGTTAACTACTATACACCAGCTTGCGGAGTGCCTCTGCTGACAGACCTTTTCGTACAAAAATCCCCCATCTTAGAGTTGATGATCCTGCTTTTTAGCATTAGATTAATCAACTCACAGAGTGAGTATTCGACGTTTAGGGTCGTCATAGCAGAAGTGCTATTACGTATATTGATATCAATCAGTCTTTCCAGCGTTTTAAGAATGAATGATGATAGGCTAATAGGTCTAAGATCTTTAGGGTTGACATGCGAGCATTTGCCCGCCTTGGGAATGAATACTACCTTTACTTCTCTCCATCACTGAGGTATACAGGGTGATTCACGAGCGTTGTGCCAAAAAGCTAGAGCGTGTAGGTTGAGTTGAGACAAGAAAAAAATCGTATGGGAGGGGGGGGGTCTATTCCCCCCCGTTTAGCCGGGAGGGGCAATTTTCTGAAAAATTGACTTATTTTGTTAAAAAAAATATTAAAAATCAAAGGCTTCGTTTACAACACCGTGTTATACCTTTCTGAAAAGCCAAAAACTTCTTCTTTCACTTTGTTTTTAAATTAAATTGTTTTAATAAATAGTTTAAAAAAAATAAATTTTCAAACTCAAAATTTTCAAAAAAAAAGCAAAAAAAACATTTTTGAACTAATTTTTTTCAAAATTTTATGTAATTAAGTACTAATTTTGTTTTAAAAATTCAATGTTTTTGTTAATTATTAGTCGAAAACAGAAAACCGGATGCAAAAATGTCTTTTCGTTTTTGAGAACTTAAGAAAAAACCAAAACCATTTTTTTCTAAAAAAATCTTTGTTTTTATTTTTACCTATCTGGACTTTTAGTTTAATTTATTAGTTTAATTTATAAATTTAATTTTTTGTGATTGGAGTTTTATGAGGACTCAATAAAGTAGAAAAGTGTTTGGATTTTCCCTGGATTAATCATTTTTTTCATTGATAACGTCTGCCATTGACCTTTCACTTCTAGCTCTCAGTGCTCTCGTCGGCGGATTCTTGAAAACATGCTATAACTTGGGCGCCATCTATTGGGATATCTTTCAGCGTAGATTCTTTCAGCTTCCCGATCTCGACAATAAGTTAAACCGTAGCAGAAGCTCCTGTCCGCTAACTCTTCTCGAGCGTATGAGTTTGTTATTGTTATGTGTTGATGAGTTAATATTTTAATTGGAAATGGTTGTTTAGTAAATATGCGACGCCTTTAATTTATCTTTAGGTTGTTTATTGTTTTTTCATTCAAGAAAAAATTGCGGTTTAATTATCTTAAGCCCCTAGCAGGTAGAACCCTTCGCAGGCGAGTGCCCGCGGCTCCAGGTATAATATGAAAAAATTGCAGATCAGTTTGCAGACGTTATCAATGAACAAAATGGTTAATCCACTGAAAATCCAATACTTTTCTACTTTATTAAGTCCTCATAAAACTCAAATTACAAAACAAATAGTAAAAGAAAGGTTAATGTTTCATAAATTAATTTAACAAAATGTCCAGATAGGTAAAAATAAATTAACAAAGATTTTCTTAGAAAAAAGTGGTTTTAGTTTTTTCTTAATTTCTCAAAAACGAAGACATTTTTGCATCTGGTTTTCTGTTTTCGACTAAAAATTAACAAACACATTGAATTTTTAAAACAAAATTAGTACTTAATTACATAAAATTTTGAAAAAATTAGTTCAAAAATGTTTTTTTTGCTTTTTTTTTGAAAATTTTGAGTTTGAAAATTTATTTTTTTTAAACTGTTCATTAAAACAATTTAATTTAAAAACAAAGTGAAAGAAGAAGTTTTTGGCTTTTCAGAAAGGTATAGCACGGTGTTGTAAACGAAGCTGTTGATTTTTAATATTTTTTTTAACAAAATAAGTCAATTTTTCAGAAAATTGCCCCTCCCGGCTAAACGGGGGGGAATAGACCCCCCCTCCCATACGATTTTTTTCTTGTCTCAACTCAACCTACACGCTCTAGCTTTTTGGCACAACGCTCGTGAATCACCCTGTATAGACCACATCGTCGCCTGAAAAGCAAAGTGACATAAGTCAAAATTTGGCGATTTTGAGTTAAGTACACAGAAAGAATCGCAAAAAAAAATACTATTTTTCTATCAAACCGTCATAAGTATAGTTATTAAACTGACAGCGGGAGGGCGTAAGTGTCGTTTTGAATTTATTGTAACATCCCTGGTCTTCTTTCCGCCAAAATGACTTAAACACAAAAATGCAAGGCTGATGGGACATTTTGCTTGATAAAAATATTTAATTTTTGTTTTGTGTCATTTTGATGCTGAAATAAAAACGACACTTCTTCATACATTTTCGGATTTTCTTTTCAAATTTATAAGATATTTTGATGCGAAACGACACAAGTCTGACACTTTTTTTTTTAAAAACGGTTTTTTGAAAAACTTCAATAAACAACTCGAAAGAAGAAAGAAAAATAACACTTTTTTACTCTACAACTTCTTTGTTTTGACTGAAATTCATAACTAAATTTAATTTTTTAAGTAACAAAAAATTTCAAATAGCTTTCTGAAAATTTAAGAATTTTGACTTATGTCACTTTGCTTTTCGGGCGACGACATCTAGACAACTTTTGAAGATCATCTCAATGATGGGCAAAGTTATATCGCTTGTATGTTGTAGCACAGCTGGTATGATTTGATCTGGATCTGGAGATTTATAAGGTTCGAAACTATTCAGAGCCTATGTCAATTTTTCTTTTGTAACAAGATCTTCAGGAAAAGTTAAGTTAATACCCGACCCAGGACGGTTTGTTGTATTAACGGATTTGGAGCTACATATATGGGAAGTGGGTGTCTAATAGCAGGTTTAGCGTTTCTTCGCAAGAGTTAGCCCATGTACCATCTGAGTTGTTAAGACATGGCATGGTTGGCTTTGTCGAGAGAATCTTCCTTAACCTCGATGCCTCCGAAGATTCTTCTATTGAGCTACAGAAGGATCTCAATGAGGATCTTTTGGCTATTCTCAATTCTTGTTTAAACTTTTTGAAGGATTCCTTATAGGAACCCCAATCTTGGGGAGTGTCTAGACTTTTTTGCACGATTGAAAAGCCTTCTACAACCTTTCCTGAGTATTTCTAGTTCAGCAGCCCACCAGTATGGTTTCTTCTTTCCCCGCACTGTAGTGAGGGGGCAGGCAGTTTCCAGGGCTTTATTGAGGGCTGCTGTAAGCTCATCAACTTTTTGATCGAGTACACAAGGGAGGATCAGAAAGTTCTGGTTTAATCAGACTTTTTAGGGTTGTCCTATATTTTGGCCAATCTGTTTTCCGATAATTCCGGAATTCGATCGGTTTTGGGGACTCTCCAATAAGGGTGAATTGGATGTATCTATGATCGGAGAACGAGCACTCCTTTGATACTCTCCTATTCAATATTTTATTCGAGAGATGTATCGAGACATGAGTGATATCTAATACTTCTTGTCGATTTTTAGTTACGAAGGTTGGTTCATTACCTACGTTACTTATATAGTACATATATTTGTTAATCGACTTTAATATTTTCTAATATTTAAATAAAACACCGAGAGCTGAGCTGATGACCGCACCGTTTCGCATCCAATTTGAAACTGTCTTTATTTTCATATTTTAAACAAGAAGGAAAAGATAAAAGGAAAAGAGAATAGCGTTTGTACAATGGAAGTAGGGGTAAAGTCTATAAATAGCATAAGCAGAAATAACGATCTGTTGTACATATGTATATTTTGAAATGACAATCGGTTTATGTTATTGTATCAGTAAGAGTAATTGTGTTAGGAACTAAAATACAGAAAGATATTATACAACGACAATAGGATAGCATGCAGTATCTCACACAGTAGTAACTACTACACTTACTACCAGATTAGTTGTTAAAATGTAATCAAAAAGAGACTCACCTCTGTCATTGATATCGGTACTACCCCACGTAGTACGGGGTGCATTGGCGTCACAACCGGTAATATGGTGGTTTTGCGTCTTGTTGATTCAGCGACCGTCTTCTCCAGAGTGTACAAAAATGAGTTTGGTATCAAATTAAAGGTTGTTCTAAGCCCGATATATCTGCAAAAATATTTGGTCAATTGCGCATGGGAGATCCGAGATTTTGGGATTGAAGTTGGAAAAGTGCAAACATTAGAATTCAGCACTTTTTCAATCAAATCACAGTTGTATTAAATTACAGGTTTCAAACATATTTTTGAAGTGGAACAAAAGATATATTTTGATATATTTTTAATTGAACCCTTGAAAAACTGCAAACTTGTGTGAAGTAATATCTTTTGAAATTCAATTATGACATTTTATTATTTTTAGTTATTTTAGCTTTGTAAAGTAGCCTAGTTCACAACCTGCATTTTCATATACAATTTATTGGGATTTTTTTTATAATTTTTGAATGTAATACTATGTACCCACTGAACGAAATTGCGCTATTTTGAATTTATTTTTCAAAATTATCTTCAAAATTGTGCGATTTCCCATACGATGAACCAATTTCAAAACCACCTCAAATTGCCTCAATTTCAATGAAATTGCCTTCGAAATTGGGATTTATATCAGTTTTTCAATAAAGTAAACAAACAGAGCTACGAAACTGACAACAAATGTTAAATATACTGTTAAATCTCCGTCGTGTGTTGACTTCCCAAAATATTCATTTCTATATGAAATTGATTTTTTTTAGTTCAATGAAGCAATTTGCAAGTGTTAAAACGGTTGCATCCATTTGTTTTATTCTAAATCAGTCGCGAATGGTATTTCAATTTCAATATCTAAAATATTTTTATTTTAAGATAAGATATATTAAGTTTCATGCAGATTCTGACAGTGCTATTATTTTAAGCTAACGTATCAAACGAAATTGTCTTATGTGTAGTGTGCACACTTTTCGTAATTTTGAAATTGAAGTCTCGAAATTGAGCAATTTCGGGCTCAGTGGAAACATAAGGGGTATTCACGATTCGGTGCAAATGGTCTTGTATCGTTGCAAAAGTGTAAAAGTGTAACATTTTCTTGCACTAAAACAACAAAATATAAGTCTACAATTTTGCTACACTTTTGCACTTTTGCAACACCCTTACCCTATTGCAACAGAAAATTACAATGGTGCAAAATTTGTCTGGTGTATGTAGTTTATAATTGGCAGCTGTCATTCTCTCTCACAAATGTTTGTTTTTGACATTTTTACTCCGGTATTGCTATAGAATAGTAAAGGTGTGTTCACGATTTACAAAAAAAGATGTAATTTCGCAATTTTGCACCTTTATGTTGCACCGGATCGTGAATACCCCTATAGTATAAGCAACAAACCTATAAAAATATGCCGCAAATGAAAACGACATGAAGTTTCTCTTTTTTACTTCCTTTTATACTTATATTTTGTTATTTATTTATTTATTTATTTATTTTCTACTATATAAAAATAAGTCGGGTTTTCCTTCCTGACGCTATAACTCCAGAACTCACGAACCGATTTCCACGGTTTTGCATTCGTTGGAAAGGTCTCGGGCTCCGTGAGGTTTATAGCAAATAAAATGTTTTTTGCGGCGACTCTTCTAGATGGCGGTCGTACTGCACATTCTGCGCTTAAGTTGCCACTCAATTTAAACACAATTTTATAATGCAATATTTTACAATGCAATATTTCCCGATCCAGTGCAATGGAAAATTGTTGATGCAATGCAATACAATGGCACATAAGAAATCACTTGAAGCACTTAACTTTATACTGAAGGATCTTTGGCGAAATAACAACATCTTTGGCTGCTTGAAGATATTGTTGGCAGGCGATTTCAGGCAGACGTTGCCAGTAATTCCCCGTGGAACGCCTGCGCCTGAAGGCATCTCCTTTATGGAATAACGTAAAAATATTATCGCTAACCACTAATATGAGAGTTCAACTTCAAAATGATCAAAGTGCTGAACAATTTTCCAAACAATTGTTAGCTGTTGGAAATGGAAAAGTCCCAGTTGATGCGACATCTGGATTAATTACTCTTACCAACGACTTTTGCCGATTTGTAGACTCTCAATTAGCTCTTATTGAAAATGTTTTCCCAAACATTAGTGAGAATTATCACAATTATGCTTGGTTAAGTCAACGAGCAATTCTTGCCGCAAAGAATAATGATGTACACGCACTGAATTTCACCATTCAATCAAAAATTGCTGGCGATTTGGCGACATACAAATCCGTTGATTCCATAACAAATCCCGATGATGTAGTAAATTATCCAAAGGAGTTTTTGAACTCTCTGGAGTTACCAGGATTTCCACCACATAAACTTGCAACTCAAAGTTGGTACAGTTATTATGATATTGCATAATTTGAATCCACCGCGACTTTGCAACGGTACTCGACTTTCGGTAAAAAGACTTATGCCGAATTTGATTGAGGCAACCATTGTTAACGGAAAGTATGCAGGTGAAAATGTATGTATTCCTCGAATACCAATGATTCCGACTGATCTTCCGTTTGACTTCAAACGATTGCAATTTCCAGTTCGCTTTGCGTTCGCAATGACAATTAACAACTCGCAAGGTCAGTCGCTTAGTGTTTGCAGCACTCACGCTATTATCTTAACATGTTTGTCTTCTCAGGGGTCAACCTCGGAATGAAAGCTAATAGCTGTAAATTGGTATATACCTTTGATCAGTCGTCCTTAATATTGAGTCAAAAGTCACAATTTCCATCGTGTCCGCGTCGTAAGATATTAAAGGTCAAAGGTCATTAAAACCGCGTTTTCGCGAATATCTTGGTTCCTATGGCAAAAATGAAATTTGCACATATACGAAAGTTATGTAGTTTATAATTCTTTACAACTTCTACCCCAACTGTTTTCCATACGACCAACCGTTGTTGGTATAGACCACAAAGAATGTGGATAAATAGCGCGTTTTCGCGAATAACTCGGTTCTTTTGGCTCAAAAAAGATTTGCACCTATAAGAAAGTTAGTATAAAATTCTCTACAATTTCAACATCGCCTGTTTTCTATACCACCAACCATTTTTGGGGTAGACCTTGAATAATATGGTCAAGGATGGGTCAAGGTAATTATTTAACAATGTCCATTGTTTATGAAATAATACTTAATTATTTATATTTAATTAAAATTCGGCTTATATACATTTACTATAGTAAAATCGTGAATTAATGCTCATTATTTTCTTCTTCGTCTTCTTCTTGATGTCGCTCAGAAATATTCATGTCATTGTCGTCATCTTAGAGCGCATGGACACCAATGCTCCGGCCCGGAAAGCCTTCGACACTACATATTCCCGAGGGACGCAGAAGGAGAGGAAGACCGCGACTCAGGTGGCGCACACAAGTGGAAGAGGACCTCAATCAACTGGGAGTGCAAAACTGGATACAGCTAGCTAGGGACCGAGCTGACTGGCGGAGACTGTTGGTTGAGGTCCAAGTCCACACCGGACTGTAGCGCCACCTTAAGTAAGTAAGTAAGTAAGTAAGTCATCATCTTCATTATCGGTCATGTTTATCTCCAAAGTTCAAACCTTCCAGAATTTCAGAATCATAAGTGTTGCCTTCTTCATCGGGATTGCTTGGATATAATGGAGCAACGAGCTTGTCCATTGCACTGGCCACAAGCTAAATAACATAGTAGCATCCACAACGAGGTTGGGTGTTGTATAGCATCTGGGGGCATATGCTGTATCTTTTCCTACAAGTGGTAACCAACGGGTACTGGTTATAACTTGCGAAACTTGTAAGCGCGAGTGCAAAACGGAGAAACAGAAGCACCTAATCAACGGCCCAAAAAATTTGGAGGTTAGTACGAGGGCGAACAACCCCTCCACAGTAAAAAACTTGATAGTTATGAGAGAGATAGTAGCTTCGGATAATACCCCCTCTCATGTTAACTAGACCCGGAACGACAACGGACTATGCATTGACAGTTTGTACCTGGAATGTTAGAAAACTCTACACCCCAGGTGCAACTCAAAAACTTGAATCTGTCCTCTCGCAGTATAAGGCAGACATTACTGCGATTCAGGAAATACGACGGATAGGATCAGGGACAATGAAAAGGAAGAATTGCGACATTTATTACAGCTGTCATCAAAGAATGCACATATTTGGATGCGGATTCGTGGTGGGAAATCGGCTTAGATCGAATGTCATAGATTTCAAGCCAATTAATGATCGCCTGGCTGTAATCCACATCAAGGCCACACAACAAAACATCAGTATAATATGTGCACACGCCCCTACCGATGATGCTGGAGGAGTCTAGCAAGGAGGAGCCTGTCCAGAGTACGACGTCAAAATCGTACTCAGAGATTTCAATGCCAAAAACAGATAACGGCTTCCGACTAATCGACTTTGCTGCAGCTCGTAATACGGTAAGTAGCACTAGGTTTCCAAGACGAAAGATCTACACAGCAACCTGGCGATCTCAGGATGGTCGAACCATCAACCAAATCGACCATGTGCTAATCGGCGCAAGGCACGCATCCAACATCTTAAACGTGCGCACTTTCCGAGGAGCAAATGTCGACTCTGACCACTTTCTGGTAGTGGCTAAGTTTAGAGCTCGAATATCAAACGACAAAAAAACACGTGGCCCAAAGAAAGAAGTTCAACATCGGTTGCCTTAGCACTCCGGATAATGCCAGAGACTTCAGTGAGCGCGTGGATGAGCGACTCTCCGCGCGCCGTCCCCCCAAATACCACAGATGTCAACACCTTGTGGAACCAATATCGCGAAATAATAAAAAATGTAGCCGAGACCATCATAGGTTACCAGCACCCCCGAAAACGAACCCGTGGTATGATGATGAGTGCGCTATATTGAAAAGAGAGACGGAAAATGCACGTTTGCAGATGCTGCAACGGAAAACAAGAGCAGCAAGAGAAGAGTTCCGAACAAAGAGGAGAAATGAGAAAAAGGTCCTGCGAATGAAGATAGGAGCATCCGCAGTTTCTCAGCTCAAAGATATAGAAGAGTCTCGGGCCAAGAACAACACCCGACGTTTCTTTAAAAGATCGAAGCAATTAGCTTCTGGTTTCAGAACTGGGACACAGGCTCTTCGAAACAGTGAAGGAAATCTAGTCACCGAAGCACATGGAGTTGTGGTGTTTTCAAGCAGCACTTCCAACAGCTACTGAATGCGCGAGCTAATGACGAAAGAGAAGCAAGACCAGTCAACGAAGACCCAGTCCCAGCCTCCAGCGCAGCAGAAGAGGTAGAAAGAACCAAAAGCTAAAAAATAACAAGTCCGCCGGATCGGATTGCATACCTGCGGAACTCTATAAATATGAGCGTCTTAAACCGTTCTGCAACACAATTATCGGCACGTACCAGTGTGGCTTTAGGCCAGGCAGAACAACGATAGACCAAATATTCACACTGAGGCAGATCCTGGGAAAGACCAACGAATTTCAAGTCGAAAGCCACAATCTTTTCATCGACTTCAAAGCTGCTTATGATAGCATCCACCACCGCCAAGAGCTTATGAGGGCCATATCTGAATTCGGGATCCCGAACAAACTGATACGCAGTGCAGTGTGCAAATGGGTAACAGCTCATCCGAGTTTTTCCAAACATGCGCAGGGTTTAGACAAGGAGATGCGTTGTCATGTGACTTCTTCAACATAGTCCTGGAGCAGATAGTGCGCAAGGCAGGTGTGAGCACGGAAAGCACTATCTTCAACAAATCCACCCAGCTTCTAGGCTATGCGGACGACATAGACATCATCGGTCGATCCAAGAGAGCTGTCCTTGAGGCCTTCACAGCGATTGAAGAACAGGCGAAACTAGTTGGTCTTGAAGTGAATGAGGACAAAACAAAGTACATGCTATCAACAAATAAAGCAACATCTGTCCACCGCCTGGGACAAAACGTCACTGTTGGTAGCATTAATTTCGAGGTAGTTAAGGAGTTCACCTACCTTGGAACAAACATCAATCCCACAAACAACATTTTAGTGGAGATCCGACGAAGAATCACCCTAGCGAACCGGTGGATTCAAAACTCCTCACTCAAAAGACGCGCCGAGTGCTGGACGATAAGTAAAACAGGGGAATATCTGTTTCTGGGCACTTTCGAAAGAAAAATTATTCATCGACGGATTTCGGTCCCGTATGTGACGATGGCGAATGGGGAAGAAGGTTCAACTGAGAACTGTACGAGCTGTACCAAGATGTGGATGTAGTCCAGAAGGCCATGAAAAGACTGCTATTAATAAAAAAAATATATATATATATAATAAATGCTGAATAATTGATGTTAAATAAGAGAAATATGTACTTTTATAACTCATTTTAATCACGTTCTATGGAGATGAACACCTTGCAGAGGTCCTTAACATTATTTTAGTATAACTTTTTAAAGACGCAAGTACTTCAGCTCGTTCGTGCTAACCCTCACCTTAATACAAACGCTCTCCCTTTTATGAGGAACCGACAAACAAATAACCCAGAGATAAAAAGGATAATTTTATTGAACTGCGGCTTAGATAGACACCTTGATAACAAAGTAACAGAAAGTTTGCTTTGCAATTTCTATAAATATATGTAACTCGTTATAGCCGTTCGAGATGGATAGGTTCACTACCCACAGTTGTGATTGTCTGCGAATTTCTTTTGAAATGAAGGGATAAGAAACAACGCAACTCTAAGAGCTAAAATATGACTGTATTTGCTAACTGCTATCCCGATGCATCACATGCATCTGCCTGCAAACATTCGGTAATAGTTGTTGTACAAGCAACAACTGGATTTTCAGACCCAATCGCATGAGGAAAATCATTTTTACCTCCGGTTACCGGGACCACTCTTCAATTTTCTTCCTTGTCGGGTTTGAAAATATCTTAAAATAAAATATAAGGGCTTGTTTAAAGAAACAATTTACCATTTTTAAATCTTCAAAATAGCTTTACAAGTCACGAACAGAGTTCATTTACACAAAACATTAAAAAACTACCCGAGAAAAACTATAAAATCACAAACTCGTGATCAAAAACATATAGTTACTTTACTTAAATTCAATTGTTTTCGGAAAAACTTTAAAGAAAACACGAATTTAAAGATAATTTCACCAAAATTAAATTTGTTAACTCACTAGATAAGATACAAGAATGAACAAGTAATGGAAATGGCGTCTCGTCTGGTTGTTTATGTTTACCGTTATAAAAATAATGGTCGAGTGCTGCCAATAATTAAAGCGGCGGCGTTCAGGCAGGAAGTGACGTTTTCGATATGGTTGATGTTATAATTTATAAGGCCGTGTGCGAATTCAGTTAAAAAGTGGTTCAAACTTGAAGTTTGGTTAAATTTTGACACTTCGCATTGAATAAAATGTTGCAAAATTAGACTAGCTGTGGAGCAGGCTAAAATATAACAGTAGTGGTTTAAAATTCATCCATTTTAACCACAATTCATCGAATTTGCACACGGCCTAAGGCCGTGCATTAAGAAGTGTGTTAAAACTTGACGTTTGGTTAAATTTGACACTTCGTGTTGAATAAAAAGGCCAGTTCCACCTAACATCTCACTGGAACAAAAAATCTCAGCTGAGAATTGAGATTTTTTTCTGAGATCTCTGATGAAAATATTTTGGATTCGATTTCTCACTCAGCTATTTTGACGTGGCTGACATAATTATGTGCAACACCAATTTGTAAGGTAACCATTATATCTCTATGATAACTGACAACTGAGATTTATGTTCCACCAAATTATTTTGCCTCAGTCAAAGTGACACTGAAATCTCAGACATGTATTAAAATTACACTAGCTGCGGAGCAGACTAAAATTATGACAGTTGTAGTGAAAAAGCACATCAAAAGTAGTGCCCGTGGCGTAGTGGTTATGTGCGTTGGATCTAACACAGAACGTGTAGGTTCGAATCCTACTCGTGTCCATAATGTTTTTATTTCATCTTTCACGGGTACTGCCTCTTGCGAAGAACTGACAAATATTTCCAAGAGTATTAATGTCATGAAAAACGTGCTTCTCAACTTTAAGGTCGGAATCTGTGTTTAATTGTATGTCCCCTCAATTCCACACGCACTCAGAGAAGTGTTGATGAGTAGAAGCCACTTTACTTAGGCCTTGGCTCTTCATGAGCTATCTCACCATTCTTACATAACAATAATCCTGTAGAATATTTTAAGGATGAAGGAAATGCACTTTCATGAATATAAAGCTCAAAAGGTCTTGCTAGTGTCTTAAAAAAGGAAAAGTCGACGAATCTTTGCAATGTTTTAACGCTTATAGACATTAAAAACAGCGAAGGAACATCATCAGCTTATTTCAATAATAATGTTCAATGAACCTTAAAGAGCCTAGAAATGAAGAAACGGGATTAGCAGAGGTTTGCTTACTTGGGTTGAAGATTCCAAAACAAAGCACAAGTTACGACCCAAATTTTATTGATAATTTGTTTTCTTTTTATCTTCAAAACTACGCGATTCTCCTAACATGCTACAAATATTCACTCTTCTACTGCGAATCACTCGAGCTTGAACTATTCGAACTGTCGCTGGACATAACTTCTACATCATCTTGTGAAGCCTCTTTGTGAGCTCGTGTCTCTAATGCAACCGAATTACCCGACGAACCCATTGACATGTGCAACTCGCCGAGATTATTCCAATTGAATTGATTCTGGAATGAATTTGGAACTTCACCGGTCGAAGGATTGCGCTGAATATCGCTAATGTTGTTCTGGTGAGGCATACTCGCTCCGTTGATGTTCAAATCGGATTTACCCAAGAATCCGCTGCGCATTTCAATGTCTGTTGGATATGGACGTCGAACGTCGCCTTGCATCCAGGTCAGCGGTGCGCAGACAGCATTTGCAGCGCTAATTCGATGAGCATATTTGATTAGTTCTTCCGATGAAACTGGGCGCTTTTTAGACTGCGCAATACTGGCTAGTTTCTGTCTGGCTTGGAAGAGAGCTGTAGATAGAATCTGTTCGGCTTCTTTGAGCTGTTTCTGCAATTTCTGGATCTCTCGATCCTGGAAGACAAACAAAAAATTAGGAATTAAGGAATTTCTTTGAAGTTTGAAGACTCACATGAACATCAACTTTGGCTCTCAAATCATCCATAGATTGCTCGATTTTTGCCTGTTCTTCGGCCAGTTCCAACATTTTACGAAATTCTTCATCCTTCGAGACGAGTAGGTCAACGAGTGCAATATGTTCAGCGCTTGATATCTTTTGTGTTTTTGGTGCGATTGTGTTTTCAATAAGTTCCCTGGAAGAAAACTTTGTTAAGGAATAATATAAAGCTATGATTTTGATTTATTTACTTGGAAATTAATTCAATATCATCGACTAAAAGAAGAAGACGCTCTTTAGTGCTTAAATGAAACGACATTTTTGATGCAATGCGTGCAAATTCATGTAAACGAAAAATATGTCAACAAAAACAAATGCTGCCAATTTGACAGCTGGCATGAGACTTGCATAGTATTACCAGGTCGAAGCTACTAGAATATATATACAAGACTTGTTTTGGGTGGTTCATGTCTAAACTAAATGTGGAGTGCTAAGGACAAGTTTGCACTTATCTAGCATCCAAGCTTTAAAGCACTATTCACATGACCACGAACAACGACAAACGAATGAACAATTCGTCGATTTTGACTTTTTAACAAAGATTAATTAAGTAACAAGATAGGAAACTGATTTATGTTTAACTCCCTAGATTTCAATCCCGCAATTTGCATTTTCTTGCATTTTCTTTCGTTTTCCTTGTACATGAATAAATATGAGTTAGGCCGTGCGTGAATTGCTTTAAAATTTGTGTTAAAATTTAACCAGCGTTAAAATTTGACACTAATAAGGTGAATAAAATGGGTTAAAATTTATTGAGCTGTGGAGCAGGTTCAAGTGTGTTAAAATTTGACGTTTCTATTGATAGAGAAATTTGCTCTTCCTTTGGCATTCAACGAAAATTGATCAAGAAAAAAAACGAAGGCAGGCTGGAAAACCATACAATAAATGTAAGTTTGAAATTAATTAATTTATAAAAATTCAATTCAATTGTTTTCTAAGGTCTCACGCAGCTATGGAAAAATATGTCACAAAAATACAAGGTATATTGTTGTGAATGTTTTGCCATACCTTCACACAATTTTTTATAATATTTTTTCGATCACAGTAGTTCTTTGAGCAGCACACTGGTGATGGTGCCGGTGATGATGCAGCCACAAATAGGGAAATAGAATATTGGCCCTATTTCCAACTTTTTCACCAATATGCTTCCAAAAAGCACAACTACAACCGCTTCTCCTATTAGAAAGTTCATCGGGAGTAGTTCGCTGGAACCTCCGCCACCAACTGGAGATAATGGATCGGAGCTGATTTCATTGCCGACATTATCTTCCTCTCTGGAGTTTACTTTCGATGAGTTTGATTCGCCAACATCGCCCGTTGCATCAACCTCACGTCCATCAACATCAGCTTAGTTGAATTTCTTGTTATAATGCGTTGATATTTTAAAAGATATAAAAGAATTAACACAGAATATGAAATAATCTAAATAATGTAGTTACAGACCTTAAGAATTGTTGTCATTGTGAGCGGGTCCTAAGACGAAATATAAGAACCGCATCTAACTTAAAGTAGAATAATAAGTAAAAAAGAAAGAAGAACCATTTTTGTAAAAATAACGGATTCATTCTAGAATTTTCGTCGAAGAGAAAACGTGTTCAATCAAGAAGAATTATTAAAATTATATTATATTATATTACTAGATATACTCAAATAAAATTTTCAAAAATACATTGCATTTATTTAATACATTTCACCTCAGAAGTGGGATAGAAATTAAAATGGAAAAAACGACACGATCCATAACACGAGGGGAGATAGCACGTGTGCTAACGGATGCGGGAATCGAGTTCCCAGAAACTGCAACCATCGCACAGCTTCGCCCTCTCTACGATGAATTGGGATTGTGCTCTATGAAATTTATGTTCAACAGTGAAAAGACGGGAACCGTCGATGATGTGTCCGACAAAAAATCGGAGCCCCCGAGTCAAGAAACAGTTGAAGTTCCTATCACAGCCGTATTGACCGGTACAACTAATACTGGTGGCCAAACTTCTGTTCCAAAAACTTCAGTCCCTGCTGCTAAAACTTATGCCCCCGCTGTTGCTGTAACCGAAGATGTAAACAAAACAGACGCTACTCATAATTTTGAAGAAGACTTACGTGCGATCCGAACGGATAGTGGACTATCCCCTTCAGTCCCTTCCTCAGTGCCTATGAACAGTGCTGTAGTTACCATTGAACAGGAGATATATTTACTCAACAAACAGAAGGAGTTGTTTGCCTTGAAGGAGATTGGCCTTCTTCATGACCAGGTTCAACACGAGATGCCAATGGATCCTTCCATCATTGAATCAGTCCATCGGTTTTCTGGAGATGACTCTTATGACGTTAAGAAATGGTTCCGCGACTTGGAAGATGCTTTTGAACTGATGCAGTGCAATGACCGCACCAAGTTTGTATGTGCGCGTCGCTTATTGGATGGTACCGCCAAGTTATTTGTCCGAACCGTTGGTGCTTATACGTACAGCGACCTGAAACGTAATTTGTTGGAAGAGTTTGGAAGAACGCATTCACTCATCGATGTTTATGAAGAACTCAGAGCTCATAAACTGAAACCTAACGAGTCAATACAAAGGTATGTTATCGAAATGAGAAACACTGCCGGAAAAGCAGAGATACCAGAATTTGACTTAGTTGATATCATTATTGGCGGCCTCAATGACAAATCGTCCCTGACAACGATGTTGTACCAGGCCACAAATCTTCGTGAACTTCGTGTGCAGCTGGATCGGTATGAAAAATTACGGCCAAAATTAACTGCACATACTTCGCAACAGGCTGGTGTTACTGTTGCCCAGAGACAGAAGAGTGTGACATTGGCTGCCAGTGCAAATAAGTCTCCGGCCACACTTAATGAAAACCCGCGATGCTACAACTGTTCCCAGTACGGGCATTATCAGTCCCAATGCCCAAAACCGAAGCGTGTGCCGGGTTCTTGCTTTAAATGTGGCGAAGTAGGCCATCACTTTCATCAAGGATGTCCAAAGAAGAAAAACATGATTGCAGCTATCGAAGACGCAACTGAAGCTGAAGCTCAAATGTCCAGTGAGGAGTCAAGAGTAGTTAAAGCCATAAGCGCTTTGCAGATGGTAAGTGTCACTTTTTTGAATAAATCGGGCAAACACACTAGTAGTAAAAATTTTCTGGCTCTTTTTGATTCCGGTAGCCCGAAGAGTTTCCTTAATGCATCTGCTGTACCATTTAAAATCAGTTCAACATTGAAGCCATCGCAGTATCGTGCCATCGGCAATGTAAACCTCAATATTCTTGATGAAGTTTTTTGCCAAATTACAATTGAAAACCAAACAATATTACATTTATTTTCTGTTTTGCCGACTTCTGATTTATCTGTTCCGATGCTTATTGGTAGAGACCTATTGAAAAAATTTTCAATATTCTGATGTAAACTTAAAATTAAGAATTATACAAAAAATGAACTTCTTTGTTTGAAAGAAAAATGTAATAAATAATAATAAATATTTTAATTCAGAGCTTTTGAATCATGGTGTGTTTGATCGATTTAATTTAAGGAAAATTGATAAGAGTGGTGCTCGGTGTTTTACGGAGTCACTTCCGGCGTGCGGTGGTGGGTCGACGCAGTCTCCCGATAGTTTAGTTTTAAATACAGAAGAGGTGGTTAGTATAGTGTTCCTAGCCTTAGGTCTTCGGTTTTGCCTGCTGTTAAAGAATATAGGGTACAAGTTTATGCAGTTGAGTTGGTTGATCCAAAAAGAATAGAATTTGAAGATTGTTACCTCGAGCTAGAGCAAATTTCTGCCATTGTGGAATCCGAGGCAGAAGTGATTGTAGACATTGATGTTCAATTAGATGACAGTCAGAAAGAGATTTTGCGTTCTACAATTTATGACAATTACTGTAACCCAGGACGAGACTTTGAAATAAAACCTTACGAAAGTAAGATGAAAATAAATTTAACTGACGACATCCCTTTCTACAGCACGCCGCGAAGACTTTCATACCATGAAAAAACAGAAGTACAATCAATCATTGACGATTTGTTAAGTAAAGGAATAATAAGATATAGTAATTCTCCTTATGCCTCGGCGATAGTTTTGGTTAGAAAAAAAAGCGGTGAAGGTAGGCTTTGTATAGACTATAGACTTTTAAATCAGGAGACTATTAGAGATAATTTCCCAATGCCTATAATTGTAGAGTGCATAGAATATCTGGAGGGAAAAAACTATTTTTCGGCACTAGACCTGAAGAACGGATTTCACCAAGTGGAAATGCACGATGACTCGATTAAATACACAGTATTTGTGACTCCTTCAGATCAGTATGAGTATGTTAAGATGCCATTTGGGTTAAAGAATGCTCCAGCATTCTTTCAAAGATTTATTAACGAAATATTAAGAGATCTAGTAAGTCGAGAAAAATTGTTGTATTTATGGATGACATAGTGATTGCTACTGAAAATTTTAAAGACCATATTACGATTTTAGCTGAAGTTTTAGGAAGATTATACAAAAGAGGGTTGGAGTTAAAAATGAGCAAGTGTAAGTTTGGATATTCGGAAATCAATTTCTTAGGGTATATTGTAAATTCAAAGGGCTTGCGTCCGAACAAAGATCATATTGAAGCAATCAGAGATTTTCCGGCACCTAAAAATTATAAGCAGTTACAACAGTGTTTAGGCCTTTTTTCTTATTTCCGAAAATTTGTGCCCTCATTTTCTACGATTGCTAAGCCACTCACTCCGATGCTAAAAAAAGGTGTAACTTTTAATTTTGACAATACATGTTTAGATGCCTTCCGTAAACTTACGAACAGATTGACTTCCCCACCTATTTTAGCTATTTATAGCCCTCATAGAGAAACTGAGTTACATACTGATGCAAGTAAGTTAGGTTTTGGTGCTGCCCTGATGCAAAAACAAGATGACGAGAAGTTTCATCCAATTGCGTATTTTTCCAAAACCGCTTCTGAAAATGAGACTAATTTACACAGTTTTGAATTAGAAACCTTAGCTATAGTTTATGCCTTAGAACGATTTAAAACGCAACTAAAGGGAATAATGTTTACAATAGTCACAGATTGTAATGCTTTGGCACAAGCGATAAAAAAGAAACAAGTAAATCAACGTATTGCAAAGTGGGTTTTTAGTTTTGAAAACTATAATTACAAGATCAAGCACCGCAGCGGGGTTTCAATGGGGCATGTAGATGCACTTAGTAGATGTCATTTAGTTACTAGTGATGATATTGATGAGTTAGATTTAAATATTCAAATCACACAAAGTCGTGATGCTAGAATTAAGGCACTTAAAGACAGACTTGAAATCGAGTTTATTCAGCATTTTGAACTTAAAGATGGATTAGTTTTTAAAATAGGTAAGAATTCAAATCATTTCCAGCTCTATGTCCCTTGTGAGATGGAGAACAATATAATAAGAAGCATTCATGAGAAAATTGGTCACTTAGGCGTAGATAAAACAACTGATCAGATCAAGAAAAACTATTGGTTTCCAAAACTGAGGAAAAAAGTAAATGAATATATTAAGAATTGTGTTAAATGCATAATCTATTCACCAGCTTCGAGATGTAATGAACATAATCTCTATAATATTCCGAAATCGCCTATTCCTTTTGACACGATTCATATAGATCACTTTGGCCCATTACCTTCGGTACGTTCTGTTAAAAAGCATTTGTTAGTAGTGGTAGATGGTTTTACCAAACATGTGAAATTATATGCGGTCAAGACCACTATCGCTAAAGAAGTGTGTGCCTCGTTACAAAAATATTTTGACAACTTTAGTCGACCAAGGCGAATTAGTGATAGAGGAGCATGTTTTACATCTAGTGAATTCACAGAGTTTATGGAAAAGAACAGTATAAAACATATAAAGGTTGCTGTAGCTTCCCCTCAGGCCAATGGTCAAGTGGAGAGAGTTAATCGAGTGTTGAAGTCGATGTTAGCCAAGCTCACTGAGCCAATTGAACATTCCGATTGGGTTGCAAAATTAGCTAATGTAGAATTTGCTATAAATAACACAGTTCATTCCTCAACGAGGACATCTCATTGTAAATTGCTATTTGGTATAGAACAAAGAGGTAGGATTATAGATGAATTAACTGAATATATTGTAATATTCGGCTTGGTCCGACAATTAAAACTTATTCACTTTTTAAATAAAACACAAATTCACTTTATTCAAATCACTCACAACCTTATTTATTCAACACTTTCAATTATAACTTTGCAAACACAGTGTACTTTTCTTTATCGCAGTTCACAATCAATTAATTCATCTCGCCACTAAACGGCTATTTATATAACAAAAATGATGGGTTCTAGAAACTACTATTGGTTCCTATTGGTTCTTGGAGAAGCTGAAAGTTCGAGAAGCTCTCTATTTACAAATAAAAAATACTGGGATTTTTTGTAGGGGCTAACGTTCTTAATGCTAAACAAAAAGTTTCTCTTAATCTTAATTAATTATTGCCCCTCACAAGTGTTTACTACTACAATTAAACGATATTAAGTAAAGAGAGTATGTACATTAAATAAACAAGAGATACAGAGTAAGTAAAGAGAGTAAGAAAAGTGTGTACATTAAATAAAGAAAGAGATACAGAGCGTAAGAGATAATAAAGTATACACATTAGACATTACAATAGAAGGAGAAACAGAGCGTATGAGATAAATAAAGTGTATACACATTACATTGCCCCCTCCTTAGGATTGATCGTCCCGAACAAATCCATCATTCTCATCACCACTGTAGCGATGTAGTCGGTCGCGATGTACGACTTTAAGTTTACCTCTGACTCCTTTTTGTATCCGGTATACGACGTCGTTGATTTTGCTAAACCTTCCCAGTCCCGTTGAAGTTTCGGTGACAACCCTTTTTGTCGATGGGGATTGTAAAGCCACACTCGATCTCCTGCTTGGAACTCTGTTGTTGTCGCTCGTATATCGTAGCGTGTCTTCATTCGGTCACTGAACATCTTTATTTTTGACCTAGTATCGTCGTGGATCTGAAGGAGTCTTTCTCTGAGGTCATCCAAGTAGTCATCCTCGGCTTGCGGTTCCGACGTGGGACATCCAAATTTTATTTCGCTCGGCAATCTGATGTTCCTTCCCATCAAAATCTCAGACGGTGTATGGCCAGTTGAGCTATGTCTTGCACTTCGATACGCCATCAAAAACAGTGGAATGTGTCGATCCCAATCTCGCTGGTTGTCGTCCACAACTTTGCAAAGATGTTCCTTAAGGGTTCGGTTGAACCGTTCGACCATGCCATCAGATTGTGGGTGGAGTGGTGTTGTTCTTGTCTTCTTGATGTGAAGAAGCCCACAAACTTCCTGGAATATGTTTGATTCAAAATTCCTTCCCTGGTCGGAATGCAGTTCTAATGGAACACCGAATCTGCTCACCCAGTTGAACACAATTTGGTCTGCAACTGTTTTGGCTTCTTGATTCGGAATGGCGTATGCTTCAGGCCACTTGCTGAAGTAATCCATGACGACCAGAATATAACGATTTCCATTATTTGTTTCCGGAAATGGACCCGCCACGTCTATTGCAATCCTTTCAAAGGGTGATCCGACATTATACTGCTGCATTTGGCTGTGATTCTTTTTGTTCGGGCCTTTGGTGGCAGCACAGGTATCACATTTTCGGCACCACTTCTCGACATCTTCCCTTGCATGTAGCCAATAGAATCGTTGTCGAATCTTTTCTAGCGTCTTGTTTACTCCTAGATGGCCTCCCGAAACTCCATCATGCATCTCTCGCAGAACGTCCATAATCTTCGATCTCGGTAAGACTAGCTGCATTACATAGGACTTTCCATCTGCTGATTCCCACTTACGTCGAAGGACACCTTCTTGGACATGTAACGAGTCCCACTGGGCCCAATAGGCCTTCAGAGCCGGACTTCTGTCGGAGATATCAGCCCATTCTGGTTTTTCCTGGTGTTCCTTGCATGCGAGGATGGGTTCAATATCTGGGTCCTCTTGTTGGGCCTTCCTCAGCTCGCCGTTGCTCCAGCCGTAAATGGGATCGGTTCTGGTTCGTTGGACGGTGAGCACTTCTTTTTCTTCTTGGCGTCTGCAATGCTTACAGTCTTGCTTACATGGTCTCCGAGACAGTGCATCAGCATTTGAGTGAAGCTTCCCCTTCCGATGTTGAATTTCATAATCGTACGTCTGCAGCCTCTCAATCCATCTCGCCACTTGACCCTCTGGATTCTTGAAATTCAAAAGCCAGTTTAGTGCTCCATGGTCGGTTCGGAGAAGAAACTTCTGTCCATAGAGATACTTATGGAAGTGCTTTGTTGCCAAAATCAGTGCAAGAAGTTCTCTTCTGGTCACACAATAGTTTCTTTCCGACTTCGAGAGTACCTTGCTGTAATAGGCAACCACCTTTTCTTCGCCATCATGTACCTGTGACAATACAGCACCAATCCCGACATTGCTGGCATCAGCGTCAATGATGAACGGTTTTCCGGGAGTCGGGTAGGTCAGCACTGGTGCATTACACAAGCGTTGCTTGAGCTCTTGAAAGCTGCGCTCGCACTCATCTGACCACTTGAACTGCTTTCCCTTTTCCGTTAGCTGATGCAGACTCTTGGCGATCTCAGCAAAGTCCTTGACAAAGCGCATATAATAGGTGGCTAGACCCAGAAAGCTTCGGAGTTGATGTTTGTCCTGTGGTGTTGGCCAATTCTTCACGGTGTCAATCTTATCAGGATCTGTCTTTACTCCTTGGGATGAGATGATATGTCCCAGGTATTTCACTTCGGTTTTGAAGAGTGAACACTTTTCTGGATTGAGCTTGAGGTGGGCTTCTCGAAGTCTTTGAAAAACTGCTCTCAGATTTGTACAATGTTCATCAAATGTTTTCCCGTATACGATAACGTCATCCAAATAGACTACGCAAGACTTCCATATGAGTCCTTGCAGGACGCATTCCATAAGGCGCTCAAAAGTCGCTGGAGCATTGCACAGTCCAAAAGGCATCACTTTGAACTGCCACAATCCGTTTCCTGTCGAGAACGCTGTCTTCTCTTTGTCTTCAGGATGGATTTCTACTTGCCAGTATCCACTTTTTAGGTCCAAAGTTGAGAACCATTGTGCTCCTTCCATTGCGTCCAGAGTATCACTGATCCTAGGCAGAGGGTAGCTATCCTTCTTGGTCACATCATTCAACCTTCGATAGTCTACGCAAAAGCGGGTTGATCCGTCTTTCTTCTTTACCAGGACCACTGGAGACGCCCAAGGGCTTTTAGAGTTTTCGATCAGACCCTCTTCTTTCATGGTGGTTATCAGTTCTTCAACCTCACCTTGTTTGGCTAGTGGAAGGCGTCTTGCAGGTTGACGGATCGGCTTTGCATCCCCGGTGTTGATTCGATGTTGAACCAGTTGTGTTCTGCCATATTTCCCTTGCGATGACGAAAAGATGTCTGCAAATTCTTCGAGGAGACCTTCTGCAGTTCTTCGTTGTTGGTGACCAAGATTAGATAACTTGAGAATGTTGGTCTTTATGGAGCTCAGCTCTCCGGACTTAGAGGTTTGCCTTGACTCTTCTTCATTGATTCTTGTTATCGCTGATACAGATTCGCATTGTCCGACAATCTCACCTTTTCTTAGCTTAACTTCGTACGGCTTGATGTTCAGTATTCGTACGGGAACCATGTTATTAACAGGTCTCACAAGAGTCTTCCCAATGGTGACGTTTTGGGAGGACTTTACAGATGCTGGTTCGACCATGAGGTATCGATGGCTTCCAGGCTTACCCTTCAATTTCGTCCACACGAATACTTCTGAAGAAGCAGGCAAAGTCAGATCTTCTTTAATGACGGTTTTCACAGATAGCGAGGTCTCATACGAGTGAATCCCATAGATCATCAGAATCTCGATGTTTCGATATTTCAGGACTTGGTTCCCGATGTCCAATATCACTCCGTGATCTTTCATGAAATCGACGCCGACAATGCACTCGTCGCATATATCTGCTACCAGGAACAGGTGAGAGAATTCCAGCTCTGCCATCCGGATCTTAAGACGTACCTCACCATAGACTTTTGCGGCTTCTCCAGTTGCAGTCCTTAGACGATAGCTATTGGTGTTGTGGAGCCATGTCTTCTTAACGAGGTCTTGCCGTACAATGGACGCCGTGGCACCGGTGTCGATGGTAGCCACACATTTGTTGCCGTTTATACTTGCTTCCACGGTCAGGATCTTGTTGTCACGTTTCGTTTGAGAAACCTGGATGGTGTTTCTGGGGCCATCGATACCAGAAACCAGCTTCTGCCCCTCGAAGTTGGTTCTTATTCGTTTCCCGGGTGGGAAACAGCTTCGGAAGCAACGTTGTTGGTGTAACTTTGACTTGTTGAGTAAGTTCTGTTTCCACAGTGTTGACATGAGGTTCGTCTTCGCGGTAATCTGCACTGTCGTTGAAGATGCCCGGTCTTGTTGCAGTTCCAGCATCGTGCTGGTCCGTCTCGCTGTCTCCTTTCCAGAGTAGCCTTCTGACAATAGCATTCTTGGACTTCCAATTCTCTCACGCGATGCACGTTTTGGGAAGCTTGTTCTGCGGCTTCCATTGTTAGAGCGAAAGCCAATGCTTCTGGTAGTGTTTGTTTTCCGGCAGTGCGAATAGCCCTTTGGAGATTTATATCACCCACAGCTCTCACAAAGGCTTCAACAGCAAGTTGATTAATTATCTCGTTGCCAGCTGTTGGGTATGCCAGGTGAACCAGTCGCTCGATATCTGCCTGAAGCTGCTGCAGAGTTTCACCTCTTTTCTGTGCTCTATTGTTAAGCTGAACTCGGAAGACTTCTGTCATGTGGCTGTCCCCAAACCGCTGTTCGATTGCGTTTACTAGAACTTTGAAGTCACCTTTCTTCTCTGCTGGGATGGTTTGTAGCAGTTCAGCAGCTGCTCCTCTCAAGGCAAGTGTAAGAGCAATGTATTTTTCGTCATCGTCCCAGCCGTTTGTTAACGCTGCTGCTTCAAACTGTTTCTTGTAGATCGACCACGGAATCTGACCATCAAAGCTTGGAGGATTCACTTCTCTCTTCCTTGAGCACTCACCAGAAGGTTCTCGAGCTTTCATCTTTCGCACTTTTTCCAGTTCCTTTGTGATGGTATCGATTTGTTCGTCGATTTTCTCGATACGTGCATTTTGTTTTCCGACGCACTCGTCGAGAGTATTGATTTTCTCTTCGAAGTCTGCAAACCTGCCTTCTAGAAGATTTTTCTGTTCATCAAAGCGCTCTAGAACATTCTTGTTTTGAGTTTCTAGTTGCTCCCGAACGTTATCTTGTTCTTTCTTCTGTGCGTCAAACCGCTCTAGCACATTCTTTTGATTCTCTTCAAATTTGGCTAGAAGAAGTGTCATCATGTTAGATAAGTCGGCAGTTGCATTTACCTCTTCCGATTTTGCTTCCACTTCGAAAGCAAATGTATCTGGGTTTTCATTTTGTTGTTCAAGATATTCCTGTAGCCGTTTTACAAGTTCGATTTTAATTCCTGCCCCACTTAAGCCACGTTTGCTTAATTCGGCCTTTAGCTCAGCGACAGTTAGGTCTTTCAAAACTTTACTCATGTTTTTTTTTTTAACTTCACTATTTCACACAAAATAGTTTAATCACTGTTCACTGTTATATTCTCAATAAGTTTTAATCCCACTTCTGACACCAATGTAATATTCGGCTTGGTCCGACAATTAAAACTTATTCACTTTTTAAATAAAACACAAATTCACTTTATTCAAATCACTCACAACCTTATTTATTCAACACTTTCAATTATAACTTTGCAAACACAGTGTACTTTTCTTTATCGCAGTTCACAATCAATTAATTCATCTCGCCACTAAACGGCTATTTATATAACAAAAATGATGGGTTCTAGAAACTACTATTGGTTCCTATTGGTTCTTGGAGAAGCTGAAAGTTCGAGAAGCTCTCTATTTACAAATAAAAAATACTGGGATTTTTTGTAGGGGCTAACGTTCTTAATGCTAAACAAAAAGTTTCTCTTAATCTTAATTAATTATTGCCCCTCACAAGTGTTTACTGCTACAATTAAACGATATTAAGTAAAGAGAGTATGTACATTAAATAAACAAGAGATACAGAGTAAGTAAAGAGAGTAAGAAAAGTGTGTACATTAAATAAAGAAAGAGATACAGAGCGTAAGAGATAATAAAGTATACACATTAGACATTACAATAGAAGGAGAAACAGAGCGTATGAGATAAATAAAGTGTATACACATTACAATATTGAGGAAAAAACAGAAAACCACAGTCGCGACTTAGAAAAGGAACGATCGGAAGCAATGTGTTTCATAGAGAAATCACAGCAATACAACCTTAACTATTTTTTAAAGCACAGTGTACCAGCAAAGACATTTGAAAAGGGAGAATTTGTAGTTATGAAAAATGTAGACACCACAGTTGGTACAAATAAAAAGTTTATTCCTAAGTACAAAGGTCCTTATGTTATAGAAAAGAAATTACCCAACGACAGATATGTTCCTTAGGATATTGAGAGTTTTCAAGTAAGCCAAATACCTTATGACGGAGTGGTCATAGCCGTATTTAGGGGGAGGGTTACGGGGTTTAACCCTCCCCGAAATGATTTTGTAAAGCAAAATTAAATAACTATTGTTTAATAACTTTTTTTTGTCTTGGTAACACTGAATTTATAACTTTTCCATTGAAGCTTTATTTGTTTTGGTATAATAAAGATATCATTTACTACTCTCGCCATCTAGTTACCTACAAGCAGAGATAACCATATTTCTTTTACATAAGTCGACCAAAAATTAAGGCAAAAATACTGAAATGTCCCAAAAGCAGTAAGAATTTTTGGTCTTTTGTAAAAAATATGAAAATTTTTTCTTATCCTTCGGTCCCTACACTTGTTGACAATAAAAAACTCCAGTTGTTAGCTCTCTCGCGAAAGCTGCTAGAGAGTAACATGATTCCCCCAGTTCTTGAGCGCGTCAATGATTCCATGGGAAAAATCTTTTTCCGCACTCGTGCTGTGGCGAGAGTTGTAGAAGTTCTCAACATACATTAATCTGCTGGTCCGGATGGTATCCCTGCTATTAAACTAAAGAGGTGTTCTTCCACGCTGGCAAAACCCTTGCGTAAGCTTTTCCATCTATCGTTCCGAGCAGTTGGAAAACAGCATTTGTCCGGCCAATTCCAAAAAAGGCGAATCTTCTTCTCCCTCCATTTATCGTACTATTGTACTAACGTCCCTTTTTTTAAGGTCATGGAAACGCTAATAAACTATCAGCTCAAGAAATATCTCGAAGACCGAAAGCTTCTTAATGACCGGCAGTACAGTAACAGGTCCACTGGTGATCTGATGGTTTATCTCACCAAACTGTGGAACAAATCTTTCGATATCGGTGAATCCCTTCTTCGTTGGACTAGAAACTTTAATTCGAACCGTTCACTACAAGTTGTATTGGACGGACTCAAGTCTGAAACCTACAATATAAATGGTGGTATACCCCAGGGCTCCGTTTTGTCTCCGACCCTCTTTCTCATTTTCATAAATGATCTCTTGTTTGTAACTTCTAATCCAATCAATTGTTTCGCTGACGATAGTACCCTTAGCTTAACGTGATAGAGACATAACCAACTCATTCACCTCGTTAGACCACCGTTGTAACGTGTCATGTCTCTTACGGTTTTATCGTTACTTTTACGGTAAGTGCTCAAGTCAAATAGCCAGTTGCATTCCTCCCCTAAAGATGAAGATGAAGGGTACTGCCTCTTGCGAAGACTTCACAAAACTTCCAAGAGTATCTGTCATGAAAAAGTGCTTCTCAACTTTGCCATTCGGAATCGGCGCTAAATTGTAGGTCCCCTCAATTATTCACACGCACTCAGAGAATTGTTGATGAGAGTAAGCCACTTAGGCCTTGGCTCTTCAAGATCTGTCGCGCCACTCTACTTATTTATTTACCCTCGAGTCCAACTTCGGACGTACTCTTAAGTATAGAGAATCGTTCTTTAGCCGTCCTTCAAGATTCTGGAGCTCCCTTCCACACTCTGTCTTTCCAATTCAATGCAATGTTCAGGTATTTAAAACCAATGTACACCGGCAGTCCGGCACCTCCTTTCCAACCCCTTTCCATTAATAAAGGGTATTAGATACACTCGAGAATTACTTTTAAAACTATCCATCAAACCTTGTTTCGTGAACAAATGAATTTTCTTCGGCGAATTGAAAAAAAGTGATAAATTTGATAAATATTTCGTTTTTTATTAAAAATCTTAACCCCCCCTGAAACAAAATCCTAGCTACGGCTATGGGAGTGGTTGAGTCGAATCGTTTACGCCGGTGGTTGGCCCCAGCACTGAGCCCTACAGATCAAAAGAGTGACACTGATCCATAAATTGATCGGGTCGATCAAATGGTCAGGAAGGCCGAGTTGTAAGAATATGAAATAATCTAAATAATGTAGTTACAGACCTTAAGAATTGTTGTCATTGTGAGCGGGTCCTAAGACGAAATATAAGAACCGCATCTAACTTAAAGTAGAATAATAAGTAAAAAAGAAAGAAGAACCATTTTTGTAAAAATAACGGATTCATTCTAGAATTTTCGTCGAAGAGAAAACGTGTTCAATCAAGAAGAATTATTAAAATTATATTATATTATATTACTAGATATACTCAAATAAAATTTTCAAAAATACATTGCATTTATTTAATACATTTCAAATTAGTCATTTTTCTAAAGCAAATACGACAGAAATATCAGTTGTGATCTGTGAAAACAATTTTTCAGTGTTACCACACCGAATAAATCAATTAATCAAAATGGGAATTTTGTTTGAATATATTTGACTGTTGTTTTAAAATATGACATTAGAATCGAGAACAATAAATAAAAAGATTTTTTTTTAGCTTCAGAGACTTTTTATTAACCCTGTTTTCTTAAAAATATGTTTTGTAAGCAAAATTATTTTTCCGTGAAAAAGAAAACCAATTTTTGTTCAGGGAAATTTCTTAAATTATCGAGGGAATTTTTTTTAACCTACGCAGAAATCTTGGTTAAAATAATTGTTTTAACGCAATTCACACAGCAAATGGCTAAATTTGATCCCACTTCAAACAAGACGTCAAATTCTAATCGTGGTAGAAATTTTAACGCAATTCACACACGACCTTACAAAAACAAAGAGATGAGGTGGGATTTTTATATTATTACAGTTCTCTTTTGTTTGTTTTCGAATTTCCAAATTTAACGTAGATTGCTAGATTGAAGTGTTTGTTCGTATCGTGTGGCTGTGGATACAACAAAAAAAAACTTTCGGACTTTGGACCAATGATGCTGCAAAATTTGGGAGACACTTGTTATCATCAGTCGTGTTCGCCGATGATGATAGACAAGTTCTATTGAAACGCGTTCGAGAGGTAATTAACCGAAGTAAAGACATTTTTATTTTGATTAATAAAAAAAGTGCAATCAATAAGGAAATCTTATATAATATACTACCATTATCCATATTCCTCTTTCCTCTATTCTCTCTCCTGTCATAGTCATCATCATAGACTCGCTTTAAAATATAAAATACGGGCGAATAACTGCAAGCGACACTCTACACTCTAGCGGAGGCACTCCCACCAAAAAAGTCACCAGAGCGTGCGGCTACTATGTCTCCATATACAAAGTGTTCAATCGTATTCAATACCTATACAGTTCACTAAGAATTAAAAGAGTAGTATGTTTTCGATACCTGTACTTGCTAGACACGGATCTGAACCTTCGTTCTGAATCAAGAAATAAAATTATAATCGTAACAGTTCGTGTTGTGTTTTTATTCGTTTGCTTTTTTATTCACGATTCAACACAAAGCTTCTAGTATTTTCGTGGTGAATTAAAAAAACGTGTTTAACAATTCAACTGTAGTAATAATATAAAAATCACTGTAATAATATAAAAATCCCACCTCATCTCTTTGTTTTTGTAAGGTCATGTGTGAATTGCGTTAAACTTTCTACCACGATTAAAATTTGACGTCTTGTTTGAAGTGGGATCAAATTTAGCCATTTGCTGTGTGAATTGCGTTAAAACAATTATTTTAACCAAGATTTCTGCGTAGGTTAAAAAAAAATCCCTCGATAATTTAAGAAATTTCCCTGGACAAAAATTGGTTTTCTTTTTCACGGAAAAATAATTTTGCTTACAAAACATATTTTTAAGAAAACAGGGTTAATAAAAAGTCTCTGAAGCTAAAAAAAAAATCTTTTTATTTATTGTTCTCGATTCTAATGTCATACTTTAAAACAACAGTCAAATATATTCAAACAAAATTCCCATTTTGATTAATTGATTTATTCGGTGTGGTAACACTGAAAAATTGTTTTCACAGATCACAACTGATATTTCTGTCGTATTTGCTTTAAAAAAATGACTAATTTAAAGTATTTTGTGTTAATTCTTTTATATCTTTTAAAATATCAACGCATTATAACAAGAAATTCAACTAAGCTGATGTTGATGGACGTGAGGTTGATGCAACGGGCGATGTTGGCGAATCAATCTCATCGAAAGTAAACTCAAGAGAGGAAGATAATGTCGGCAATGAAATCAGCTCCGATCCAATATCTCCAGTTGGTGGCGGAGGTTCCAGCGAACTACTCTCGCCAATATTCTATTTCCCTATTTGTGGCTGCATCATCACCGGCACCATCACCAGTGTGCTGCTCAAAGAACTACTGTGATCGAAAAAATATTATAAAAAATTGTGTGAAGGTATGGCAAAACATTCACAACAATATACCTTGTATTTTTGTGACATATTTTTCCATAGCTGCGTGAGACCTTAGAAAACAATTGAATTGAATTTTTATAAATTAATTAATTTCAAACTTACATTTATTGTATGGTTTTCCAGCCTGCCTTCGTTTTTTTTCTTGATCAATTTTCGTTGAATGCAAAAGCAAGAGCAAATTTCTCTATCAATAGAAACGTCAAATTTTAACACACTTGAACCTGCTCCACAGCTCAATAAATTTTAACCCATTTTATTCACCTTATTAGTGTCAAATTTTAACGCTGGTTAAATTTTAACACAAATTTTAAAGCAATTCACGCACGGCCTAACTCATATTTATTCATGTACAAGGAAAACGAAAGAAAATGCAAGAAAATGCAAATTGCGGGATTGAAATCTAGGGAGTTAAACATAAATCAGTTTCCTATCTTGTTACTTAATTAATCTTTGTTAAAAAGTCAAAATCGACGAATTGTTCATTCGTTTGTCGTTGTTCGTGGTCATGTGAATAGTGCTTTAAAGCTTGGATGCTAGATAAGTGCAAACTTGTCCTTAGCACTCCACATTTAGTTTAGACATGAACCACCCAAAACAAGTCTTGTATATATATTCTAGTAGCTTCGACCTGGTAATACTATGCAAGTCTCATGCCAGCTGTCAAATTGGCAGCATTTGTTTTTGTTGACATATTTTTCGTTTACATGAATTTGCACGCATTGCATCAAAAATGTCGTTTCATTTAAGCACTAAAGAGCGTCTTCTTCTTTTAGTCGATGATATTGAATTAATTTCCAAGTAAATAAATCAAAATCATAGCTTTATATTATTCCTTAACAAAGTTTTCTTCCAGGGAACTTATTGAAAACACAATCGCACCAAAAACACAAAAGATATCAAGCGCTGAACATATTGCACTCGTTGACCTACTCGTCTCGAAGGATGAAGAATTTCGTAAAATGTTGGAACTGGCCGAAGAACAGGCAAAAATCGAGCAATCTATGGATGATTTGAGAGCCAAAGTTGATGTTCATGTGAGTCTTCAAACTTCAAAGAAATTCCTTAATTCCTAATTTTTTGTTTGTCTTCCAGGATCGAGAGATCCAGAAATTGCAGAAACAACTCAAAGAAGCCGAACAGATTCTATCTACAGCTCTCTTCCAAGCCAGACAGAAACTAGCCAGTATTGCGCAGTCTAAAAAGCGCCCAGTTTCATCGGAAGAACTAATCAAATATGCTCATCGAATTAGCGCTGCAAATGCTGTCTGCGCACCGCTGACCTGGATGCAAGGCGACGTTCGACGTCCATATCCAACAGACATTGAAATGCGCAGCGGATTCTTGGGTAAATCCGATTTGAACATCAACGGAGCGAGTATGCCTCACCAGAACAACATTAGCGATATTCAGCGCAATCCTTCGACCGGTGAAGTTCCAAATTCATTCCAGAATCAATTCAATTGGAATAATCTCGGCGAGTTGCACATGTCAATGGGTTCGTCGGGTAATTCGGTTGCATTAGAGACACGAGCTCACAAAGAGGCTTCACAAGATGATGTAGAAGTTATGTCCAGCGACAGTTCGAATAGTTCAAGCTCGAGTGATTCGCAGTAGAAGAGTGAATATTTGTAGCATGTTAGGAGAATCGCGTAGTTTTGAAGATAAAAAGAAAACAAATTATCAATAAAATTTGGGTCGTAACTTGTGCTTTGTTTTGGAATCTTCAACCCAAGTAAGCAAACCTCTGCTAATCCCGTTTCTTCATTTCTAGGCTCTTTAAGGTTCATTGAACATTATTATTGAAATAAGCTGATGATGTTCCTTCGCTGTTTTTAATGTCTATAAGCGTTAAAACATTGCAAAGATTCGTCGACTTTTCCTTTTTTAAGACACTAGCAAGACCTTTTGAGCTTTATATTCATGAAAGTGCATTTCCTTCATCCTTAAAATATTCTACAGGATTATTGTTATGTAAGAATGGTGAGATAGCTCATGAAGAGCCAAGGCCTAAGTAAAGTGGCTTCTACTCATCAACACTTCTCTGAGTGCGTGTGGAATTGAGGGGACATACAATTAAACACAGATTCCGACCTTAAAGTTGAGAAGCACGTTTTTCATGACATTAATACTCTTGGAAATATTTGTCAGTTCTTCGCAAGAGGCAGTACCCGTGAAAGATGAAATAAAAACATTATGGACACGAGTAGGATTCGAACCTACACGTTCTGTGTTAGATCCAACGCACATAACCACTACGCCACGGGCACTACTTTTGATGTGCTTTTTCACTACAACTGTCATAATTTTAGTCTGCTCCGCAGCTAGTGTAATTTTAATACATGTCTGAGATTTCAGTGTCACTTTGACTGAGGCAAAATAATTTGGTGGAACATAAATCTCAGTTGTCAGTTATCATAGAGATATAATGGTTACCTTACAAATTGGTGTTGCACATAATTATGTCAGCCACGTCAAAATAGCTGAGTGAGAAATCGAATCCAAAATATTTTCATCAGAGATCTCAGAAAAAAATCTCAATTCTCAGCTGAGATTTTTTGTTCCAGTGAGATGTTAGGTGGAACTGGCCTTTTTATTCAACACGAAGTGTCAAATTTAACCAAACGTCAAGTTTTAACACACTTCTTAATGCACGGCCTTAGGCCGTGTGCAAATTCGATGAATTGTGGTTAAAATGGATGAATTTTAAACCACTACTGTTATATTTTAGCCTGCTCCACAGCTAGTCTAATTTTGCAACATTTTATTCAATGCGAAGTGTCAAAATTTAACCAAACTTCAAGTTTGAACCACTTTTTAACTGAATTCGCACACGGCCTTATAAATTATAACATCAACCATATCGAAAACGTCACTTCCTGCCTGAACGCCGCCGCTTTAATTATTGGCAGCACTCGACCATTATTTTTATAACGGTAAACATAAACAACCAGACGAGACGCCATTTCCATTACTTGTTCATTCTTGTATCTTATCTAGTGAGTTAACAAATTTAATTTTGGTGAAATTATCTTTAAATTCGTGTTTTCTTTAAAGTTTTTCCGAAAACAATTGAATTTAAGTAAAGTAACTATATGTTTTTGATCACGAGTTTGTGATTTTATAGTTTTTCTCGGGTAGTTTTTTAATGTTTTGTGTAAATGAACTCTGTTCGTGACTTGTAAAGCTATTTTGAAGATTTAAAAATGGTAAATTGTTTCTTTAAACAAGCCCTTATATTTTATTTTAAGATATTTTCAAACCCGACAAGGAAGAAAATTGAAGAGTGGTCCCGGTAACCGGAGGTAAAAATGATTTTCCTCATGCGATTGGGTCTGAAAATCCAGTTGTTGCTTGTACAACAACTATTACCGAATGTTTGCAGGCAGATGCATGTGATGCATCGGGATAGCAGTTAGCAAATACAGTCATATTTTAGCTCTTAGAGTTGCGTTGTTTCTTATCCCTTCATTTCAAAAGAAATTCGCAGACAATCACAACTGTGGGTAGTGAACCTATCCATCTCGAACGGCTATAACGAGTTACATATATTTATAGAAATTGCAAAGCAAACTTTCTGTTACTTTGTTATCAAGGTGTCTATCTAAGCCGCAGTTCAATAAAATTATCCTTTTTATCTCTGGGTTATTTGTTTGTCGGTTCCTCATAAAAGGGAGAGCGTTTGTATTAAGGTGAGGGTTAGCACGAACGAGCTGAAGTACTTGCGTCTTTAAAAAGTTATACTAAAATAATGTTAAGGACCTCTGCAAGGTGTTCATCTCCATAGAACGTGATTAAAATGAGTTATAAAAGTACATATTTCTCTTATTTAACATCAATTATTCAGCATTTATTATATATATATATATTTTTTTTATTAATAGCAGTCTTTTCATGGCCTTCTGGACTACATCCACATCTTGGTACAGCTCGTACAGTTCTCAGTTGAACCTTCTTCCCCATTCGCCATCGTCACATACGGGACCGAAATCCGTCGATGAATAATTTTTCTTTCGAAAGTGCCCAGAAACAGATATTCCCCTGTTTTACTTATCGTCCAGCACTCGGCGCGTCTTTTGAGTGAGGAGTTTTGAATCCACCGGTTCGCTAGGGTGATTCTTCGTCGGATCTCCACTAAAATGTTGTTTGTGGGATTGATGTTTGTTCCAAGGTAGGTGAACTCCTTAACTACCTCGAAATTAATGCTACCAACACACAGTGCGTCGACCAGTGGACAAAAATCAAAAAAACTAAATATGCGTTTGAGATCTACAATGCTGTGGAGTCTATCAAAAACATGTTTAGTAACTGTAATTTATTATTTTCAATTGTTTTTTTCTTCTGCATTGATTAGCGGGATTTTTATATGCAGAATAACAACTTTTATTTTTTTTCTTAGCTTTGATTTCGATTTACGCTTGCGCAACTATTGATCTCGTTCAAGAAAGTGTTTCTAGTTATAATTTTTTTTTCTCTTGAATATTAATTATGGATACATTAAGAGGTGATACAAATGTTTTTTGGTTTATTTTTATGGGATATTACTTTTTTAATTAATTTAATTAAAAGTGCTATTTTTTGAGGCACATAAATTTAAATAAGTTGAGTTTTGAAAAAAATATATCAAAGTATATCTGAATTTTAAGTCTTTTTGTTATCCCCTGCTATTATTTTATTTAAAAACAAAGAGTTCCATTGCTAATTTTTGCAAACTTTCGAAATATTTCGTTTTTTGTAGGACAAGTGCAAGTCATAAAAAATGAAGTTTTTATGAAAAATGGTTTCTTTCGATAAAAAATCGATAATTAAGGATGTTTTAATTTTTGTTATAGCTTATTCAAATACAAATAAATGTCCATTTTAAATAAAAAGTGATTTTGAATCGAAAATTAAATATTTGACCCAAGCCTAGAACGACAATGGATGCAATGTTCAAAGACCCATAGTTTTCAGATAAGCCCTGCGAGGCTTGACTTAAAAATAATTTTACACTTCCCGATAGCATTTAAAAAAACTTTCTTACTGTACCGCCTTTTTATTTATCAGAAACTTCATTTTTAGACGCGCCAAAAAAGACGGAAAAAGAAGAGTTTCGAATCTTTCAACTCCAAACTGAAGAAATGAGGTTTCCTTTTTCATTTTTGTCGTCAATTTTTTTTGTTTTTTAAAGATGTTACCAAAAATATCTCAAATCTGTCTGTATCCCATATCCCTGTTTCCAAAATATTCATATTAACATCCAAGCGGTTCATAAGAAATAAACAATTTTAAAAGTGGGCGTGGCAGTGGGTGGATTGAGTCCATATTTTTTTGTATTAATGACCTTATCTAGAAAATTACACTCCTTAAATTTCATTCAATTCCTGCCAGTCATTCTCAAGATATAAGATGATATTCAAAAATGGGCGTGGCAGGGGGCGTAAATATTACCTGAAATTTCGTAAAACTTATTATTTAATTAATTCGCAACAATTATTTTGGCGAAATTTTACAAAGTTTTGTAAAATTGAATTTTGTCCACCATCTCCATACAATCGACGCACTGTGGGACGGCGCGCGGAGAGTCGCTCATCCACGCGCTCACTGAAGTCTCTGGCATTACCCGGAGTGCTAAAGCAACCGATGTTGAACTTCTTTCTTTGGGCCGCACGTGTTTTTTTGTCGTTTGATATTCGAGCTCTAAACTTAGCCACTACCAGAAAGTGGTCAGAGTCGACATCTGCTCCTCGGAAAGTGCGCACGTTCAGGATGTTGGATGCGTGCCTTGCGCCGATTAGCACATGGTCGATTTGGTTGGTGGTTCGACCATCCAGAGATCGCCAGGTTGCTGTGTAGCAGCCCTATTCTGCTATTCATCGGGGGGAATTTTTCTTCAATTTTCACTTCACACTATTCTACTATCCATTCGAATCTGGACTCACCTCGTGAACGTCGGTAACGTCGACAATACGTCGCGGTATTCTGTTGTTCATGGGAACCAGTTCATTCTATATAATTCAAATCCGCGCATTAAATCTTGTAGATTTTGCATTCAATGGATTTTCTATCTGACCACCAAGGTCAATAAAATGTAATTTATTGATTGATTATTTGTATAAATAAAGAAAATTAACATTTTCACGGGACCTATTTATGGCAAAAATTTACACAATGAAATTAAATCCAAAAATTACGAAAAGTATCTAATGCTTAAAGCCAACCCGAGGGCCTTAAGGGTTATTTTAGAATAATGTTGAGGAAAGCATAAACCTCCTGGGTCTACCATTGAAAGATGTGACTGTGTGCAAAATTTGTTAGTGATTTGTACATGAACAGCTGTTAACTTGTAGTGTCAAATTGGTTTGGATAATGTAGTTCACCCGATGGATAGCAGAATGTAAAGGCAGTGTTCGAGGGAATCGAATCTACGATTCACGTGGATAGCAGAATAGCACTGTATATCTTTCGTCTTGGAAACCTAGTGCTACTTATCACCGTATTACGAGCTGCAGCAAAGTCGATTAGTCGGAATCCGTTATCTGTTGTAACTTCGTGGAGGCTGTGCTTTCCAACTAATGCGCGAAAGATTTTGGCATTGAAATCTCCCAGTACGATTTTGACGTCGTACTCTGGACAGGCTCCGTAGGCTCTATACAGAAGGTCGTGAAAATCTCCTTGCTAGACTCCTCAGCATCATCGGTAGGGGCGTGTGCACATATTATACTGATGTTTTGTAGTGTGGCCTTGATGTGGATTACAGCCAGGCGATCATTAATTGGCTTGAAATCTATGACTTTCGATCTAAGCCGATTTCCCCAACGAATCCGCATCCAAATATATGCAATCTTTGATGGCAGCTATAATAAATGTCGCAATTCTTCCTCTTCATTGTCCCTGATCCTATCCATCGTATTTCCTGGATCGCAGTAATATCTGCCTTATACTGCGAGAGGACAGATTCAAGTTTTTGAGTTGCACCTGGGGTGTAGAGTGTTCTAACATTCCAGGTTCAAACTGTCAATGCATAGTCCGTTGTCGTTCCGGGTCTAGTTAACATGAGAGGGGGTATTATCCGAAGCTACTATCTCTCTCACAACTATCAAGTTTTTTACTGTGGAGGGGTTGTTAGCCGCTCGAACTAACCTCCAAATTTGTTGGGCCGTTGATTAGGTGCTTCTGTTTCTCCGTTTTGCACCCGCTCTTACAAGTTTCGCAAGTTTTATCTGGAGATATAACCAGTATCCGGCGGTTATCACGTGGAGGTAAAGTAAGCACTTGGTGTGTAGGAAAAGATACAGCATACGCCCCCAGATCCTACAACACCCAACCACCAAATTTGAGTAATTTAGTATTTTATAATTGTTTGAAAGGTGTGAGATGCTTTTTAGTTATGCTGAGGTAAGCTCATCGGGTCCAGGGTCTACTAAAGAAGCACAAACTTTAGTTTATTGAAGGTTGTTTTACTTTATTCACAAATTCTTAATACTATTTCTAATACAATTTTAATTAGTTTGAGATCTTAATATTTATACAATTTCAATGGTTTTGGTATTCTACTTTATATAATTCCAAGAGAATAGTACAGGAGTTCTGGTTTTCTACTTTATATAATTCCAAGAGAATAATCTTAACCTAAGTTGACTCTGAGATAGCAGGGTCTACTAAGTCTCAACTGAGGAAGCAATGGACACTTGGAAGTCTCGACTGAGATAGCAGCGGAGACTAGTTTTAAAAACCTGGAAGCCCACGTCAATTCTGGGATCTAGATTTTGTCAAAAAAAATGAGAGTTCGGCGGTGTACTCTAGATTGGTACTCGGTCTACGGTCGGCGGACTCCCATTTGACTGAAACAAATTTGGTGACTTAAGAATATTTTGCAGATAAGCCAGTGTGAATTATAAGCATACAAATGAAATTACATTTGTGTGTCACCGAGAGTTGATCAGTGTTAGTGATTCGGGTGATGCTTGGCAGTTGTACAAACTGGTTTTGTAGGCATCAGCGGGGTATTGCTTGTTTTCAATAGAATTATACGGCAGTAGGGGCGAAGTGTAGTTCTTCGTCATAGCATGATTGCTTACATGCAATACGCTGCTTTGCTATATCATTCGTGTATGACAAAGTCATCGGCGGGGTATTGCATGTTTGCAATGGAATTATGCGGCAGTGGGGCGAAATGTGATGTTTCATTACAAAGGACATACATAGACCTTATCATATTGATAATGATAAGTTAAAGAACAAATTCTCTTCATGCCTGGTCAATGCGAGCTGTTGTGTCATTATTTCAAATCATCTCATATAGATAAGAAAAAAATAAGAAAAGTTCACAGTACATACATTTATCAAATGGTAAGAGCCAAACTACATTGTATGTAAGTCATCCGAAATTCATTTCGAATTTATTACTATTTCAAAAATCTATATACATGTAAAGAATATTATTTACTTTATTATTTTATTGAAACTTTATTATTAAGCAAAGTAATCTTAAAATCAGAACCTAATGTCTATTGAATCAAAATAATTTTATAATTTCATTTTGAAAAAAGAATTTTGAATTGAATACTTGTAGTGTAATAATAAACTTTAAATGTCGTTTCTTTGTTTTTATTATTATTATCATCTTTATTTTTTCATTTCAAAAGTTTACAAACTTAAAACTAAAGGTTACAAGCATGGCTCATGGGCCGTCTGCCGGTATATTTTTCTAAACTAAACATTTTGTGAGAGAAAGTACAAAAATTTGGTTATATAAAAAAAATAGCAATTGAAAAAAGAAAAAGAATAATGCCAGAGGGGGAAAAAAATATTCGTTTAAATGGTGTAGGCTGTAGGTAATTTAATAAATAAATAAATTTATAAAAAAACAACTATGTATGTATAAACAAAATCTGATTCGGGCTTTAAGTTTAGCTAAAACAAAATTATTAAGTTTATAAAAACAGCAATCATTTGATTTTTGATTATGGCAATATGTGTTAAACAATTGATTCAAATGTTCTAAGGGCTTTTAGTTTGGCTAAAAAAAAAGGATACATAGATCTTAAAGAATTTGCAATTTCAAATGCGGTTTGGGCTTTTAGTTTGGCGAAAACGAAAAAAAAAGAAAGATATCTCAAGGAATTTAATGATTAGCAATTTTTCAAATGCGATTTAGGCTTTTAGCACAGATAATAAATTTATACAGATGTCTCATCCCTGCAGAAAAAAAATGAAACATATTTTGCTCTTAACAGACAACGCCTTAACAGACAAGGAGCTTTTTTAAGCTTTTTTCCTTGCCTAAGTATTCATTTATGGGCAATGAGGCGAGCGAAAATAGATTTTTAATGAATTAAGTGAATGCGTTAAAGCTTTTGGAAAAAGCTTTTTTTTTTGGTAGCTTTCAGTTTCATATATCATTTCTCGCCATAAGGGTGAGACATCTGTATAAATTTATTATCTGTGCTTTTAGTTTAGCTAAAACAAAATTGTAATAGAATTATTACTCTAGTATACCTTTCTGAAAAGCTAAGAACTTTTTCTTTTACTTTGTTTTTAAATTAAATTGTTTTAACGAATAGTTAAAAAAAAAAAATTTCAAACTCAAAATTTTCAAAAATAAAAGCCAAAACAAAATTTTTGAACTAATTTTTTTTCAAAATTTTATGTAATTAATTACTAATTTTGTTTTAAAAATTCAATGCCGTTGTTAATTTTTAGTCGAAAACAGAAAACCGGATGCAAAAATGTCTTTTCGTTTTTGAGAAATTAAAAAAAAAACACTTTTTTCTAAGAAAATCTTTGTTTTTATTTTTACCTATCTGGACTTTAAGTTTAATTTATTAGTTTAATTTATTAGTTTAATTTATAGATTAAATTTTTTGTAATTGGAGTTTTATGGGGACTCAATAAAGTAGAAAAGTATTACAATATCCCTGGATTAGTCATTTTGTTCATTGAAAACGTCTGCCATTGACCTTTCACTTCTAGCTCTCCGTGATCTCGTCGGCGGATTCTTGAAAACATGCTACGACTTGGGCGCCATCTAATGGGATATCTTTCAGCGTAGAGTCTTTCGGCTTCCCGATCTCGACAACAAGTTAAATCGTAGCAGAAGTTCCTGTCCGCTAACTCTTCTCGAACATATGAGTTTGTTATTGTTATGTGTTGATGAATTAATATATTAATTGTAAATGGTTGTTAAGTAAATATGCGATGCCTTTTATTAACCTTTAGGTTGTTAATTGTTTTTTCATTCAAGAAAAATTGCGGTTTAATTATCTTAAGCCCCCAGCAGGTAAAACTCTTCGCCGGCGAGTGGCCGAGGCCCCAGGTATAGTAAGAAAAAATTGCAGGTCAGTTTTCAGACGTTATCAATGAATTAAATGGTTAATCCATTGAAAATCCAATACTTTTCTACTTTATTGAGTCGTCATAAAACTCCAATTACAAAAAATTAAATTTGTAAATTAAACTAATAAATTAAACTAAAAGTGCAGATAGGTAAAAATAAAAACAAAGATTTTCTTAGAAAAAAGTGGTTTTGGTTTTTTTTAATTTCTCAAAAACGAAAAGACATTTTTGCATCCGGTTTTCTGTTTTCGACTAAAAATTAACAAAGACATTGAAATTTTAAAACAAAATCAGTACTTAATTACATAAAATTTTGAAAAAAATTAGTTCAAAAAAATTTTTTTGGCTTTTTTTTTTGAAAATTTTGAGTTTGAAAATTTATTTTTTTAAAACTATTCGTTAAAACAATTTATTTTAAAAACAAAGTGAAAGAAGAAGTTTTTAGCTTTTCAGAAAGGTATAGCACGGTGTTGTAAACTAAGCCGTTGATTTTTAATATTTTTTTTTACAAACTAAGTCAATTTTTCAGAAAATTGCCCCTCCCGGCTAAACGGGGGGGAATAGACCCCCCCCCCCCTCCCATACGATTTTTTTCTTGTCTCAACTCAACCTACACGCTCTAGCTTTTTGGCACAACGCTCGTGAATCACCCTGTATATTGATGTACATGTTTCTATATGAAACGTGCAGTTTGGGTTGTTACCAGTTCTGTGAGGTCTGTAATTAAGCTCTAACATCTCCGTGCGTGCTTTAAATATGATGCTCATTTCCATTACAGTAAATTCATCTCTAAAGTAATTAGAAGTCCCGAGTCTGGGGTTAAGTTTACTGTAAATTGATCTCGACACAGACTCCCTCGCCCTATCTAGATAGCTTTGGAATAAGTGTTCATCAATGGTAGATATACAGTCGTAGAGAGCGCTTCTCCACGTATCTAAACTATCATCAGATAGAGATAGAGGAAAGTTGTGTGCCGAGGCCAAATCATACCAATCTTTAAATGGTGTATACCGGCATCTAAAACACCAAATAGGACTCTCTTTTGCAAATTGTTGGCCGACCTTTGCATTACCCTCAATATATAATCAGCGTTTGCTTTTAAATTCATAATGAATATTGGAGCAAGTCCCGATTCAATATGTATAGCATAATTGGGCGTGTTAGTTGGGAGTCTAAAGATACGCTTGAAAAAATATCTTTGGACAGCTTCGATATCTTCTATTTGCTTGTAACCATAGACTTGGTTGCCATAACACAAACAGCTTTTGATGGTTGCTTCAAACACTTTGAACTTAGACGTAGGATCAACAAGTTTGTTATTAAAAAAGTTTGACCACATACAATTTATTGCAGTTTTTGCAACTCTCACCTTATCTTTTATGTGAACACCAAAATTCAGGTTATGAGTTAATGTGTAGCCTAAATATTTAAATTCTTTCACCACTTCTAAGTTGGAACCATTGAGGGTCCAGTTGCGGTCGGTTCTAATGCTACGATGTTGGGACCTAAAGACCATAATCTTTGACTTTGAGGTGTTTATTTGGAGATCCCATAGATCACAAAATTGTTTTAATTTGTTTATTTGAAGCTGAAGTGTGACTGCATTATCAGTTAAGATCACCAAGTCATCGGCGTAGAGCAAAACTTTAATAGATAAATCACCAAAAGTAACACCACCCGGGATATAGTCTTCAATATCATTTATAAATAGTGAAAAGATAAGCGGGCTTAAAATGCAGCCTTGAGGAACACCTGTATTACAACTAAACGGTTTCGATTTGCTACTACCATTTGAAATTACAGCTGTCATATTTGAGAGCAGCTGCTCATAGATTCGGATAAATTTTGTCGATAGCCCGATAGCTGCAAGTTTAAATGGTAGAGATCTTCTGTTAATGGTGCCAAATGCTGATTTAAAGTAAACAAAAAAAGAGTAAAGATTTATTTTTTTCTCTAAGTAACGCCTAGCAACACTCGTGAGAGTGAAAATTTGGTCGATTGTCGAAAGATTAGCTCGAAAGCCCGCCTGAAAGCAACTTATTTTGTTGTTTTGTTCGACCCATCTTACAAGCCTGGAATAGAGGATCTGGGTGAATAATTTCCTTAGAGAAGTAAGCACAGAGATGCCTCTATAATTTTCAGGTAAAATAGGGTCACCTTTTTTAAAAATTGCAGAGATAGATGAGGACTGGAAAATTCCTGGAACCTGCTCCTCCTCAAACATTTTGTTGAAGAGCACTAAAATATATTCTAAAAACTGCAAGGTGGCGTTTTTGTAGAACTCAGCTGGTATGCCGTCCAGCCCTGCAGCCTTGTTGTTCTTCATTTTTTTTAGCGCAACAACCAGTTGTAACATTGAGAATGGAGCGTCTAATTCTTCAATATATATAAAAGGCAGTGCAAAGCTTAGAGACTTCTGGCATGGATCAGCTATGAAAAGTTGTTCAAAGTGCAATGCCAGTAGTTATATCCACTCCAATGGGATTTATAACTGACCTATTACGGTCACTTAAAATGCGCACATTGACCCAGAAAGCTTTAGAATCATGACTACCAACCAAATTTGATGCAGTTTTTTTTAAAAAAAAGTTTTTTTTTTTGCTTACATAAATCTTTATAAGCGTTGTTATAATGTAGATATAAAGTCTTATAAAAAACATCATTTGAGTCTCTAAAGAGTTTTAAGAACTTAAACGATCTCTCTCTACTTTTTCTGCATTCGTTGTCATACCAGCTAGATTTAAAAATTGTTCTATTATTATTTGAATAGCTGACCGAAGACAGTCTTATAGTTTGAAAAACAAAATTTGTAGCTACATCTATTGTGGACGTTATTTGATTTGGCATATTAGCTGAATACTGATTTAAGTTACTTTTGTAAACTTCACTTTTTTTTCGTTCCAACGAAGCCTTGTATTAAAATTTTCTTCGCGAGTTCTAATAAAACTTTCTTGAGGATTAAACTCAAAGGAGACATAGATAGGCAGGTGCATTGAGTAGTTGGCAGGCAATACTAAAAAATCTTTAACGATATTCAGCCATTCACCTTTTACAAGGCAGTAGTCAATGACAGAGCAACCCTGTGACGATATAAACGTGAAATATATATTTAGAAATAAAGGTGAGAATTTAAATATGTACTGATAAAAGTAAATAATCATCTATCCGTAGATTACAGCGAAGGAGAATCTTAAGAAAATTAAGGGATGTGAACGATCCGTTTACCCTTCAAGACAGAACAATTTATACAATTTTTTCGTTTTCCAAAAACTCTTTGTTGGGACATTGTTCAGGAACTCAAGTCACATGATGATCAATGCAGTTCACTGCCATTCACCATTCGAGTACAGTCATTTTTTTGTTTTGTTTTGATCAAAATCAATTATCTAGAAAATATAGTTGTTTCTTTCAGTGCTTTATTTTCCCGTCCATGGATCTTACCAAAAGTGTGTAGGAAACAACTACACCATTCCTGTAGACATGTAGGAAAGTCAAAAGAAGCTTTCTTTTAAATCTTTGCCAATCAATTTTAATAAGGGTGTACCAAGTTCTTGAAGGTCATGCAGAACGATACACCCTACTGGCTGATTGCCAAATCTTGGAATACCGAGTGGGATGGTAATGGAACCTTCAAGAATCCTTCGTGGCAGCGATCATTTCTGAATTGAAGGGTAAATTTCAGCTTTTCAGCTGGATTGCTGTTTAGAATTTGCTATGAAAAAGTTTAATAAATTCTTTTTTTTTTTGTCAAATTTACTTCTGGTTAACATTCTTTATTTTAATATGACATTTCATCAATTTATAATAAATTATGTCCTTTGACCTTCACTACTCATACGGATTCCAATTGCTGCCACCCTCTGGCAATAAGTTGTTTGTAATCAAAAGAATAACCCACCAAACGCCAGCTCCACCACCACCGCACAGTGTGGTATATGGGTCAAAAACCTGTCCAAAAATATTTTATATCACCATTCATTAGATATTGCAGTCTTAATACAAAAAACAATAAAAAAAGTTTTGTTTTTGTGTTATTTAACACTGCAGTTAGGCTGCGTCCGTCATTTCCATTTATGTTGTTTGAACAACGATAGCAACTTAGAGGTGCTTCCACCAATGGCTTTTTCCGTCAATTTCTTTGTTTTGGCTGGAGTTATAGCTATTTCACGGGTGCCTAGCCGATCATCAGACTCCTTTGTTAGTGGTGCTGCCTAGTTATTTTTCATATTAATCGAAAAACTTTTTGAGTTCACTTTGGGATTTGAACCTAGGACCTGCTAGTTGTGAAGCCAATGCACTACGCATTGCGCTAACAACTCCACTGATTTTTGGTTTCCCATTGTAGACTTTTTATTGTTTATCATTTGCAATGAACATAGGCGCATTTTTACAAGCTCCTCAAAGTAATGCTATCTTGTTCCGCTTTCATTTTTTCTGATTTCCTATCTTTGTGTCACAACAATTCGTTGCGTACACCAAGGGTCAGATTATTGAAAGTTTTGACACTAGTCAGCTTATTTGTACTTTTTCACGTAGAAACAAAAAAATTTTTTTTTTTTTAATCATCTGAATTTTCTTCATCGCTATCATGTATAAAAGAGCCAGTGCCTGATAGCAAGCTTAAGACATTAGGTGATAATGGTTTTGTTCAAAGACATTGCAAATAAACGTGTTGACGAAATTTGCAAGAAATTGGTTGAGCCGTTTTTGAGAAATCTAGAAAAGAGTGTAACAAACACAAAAGGTACTACGAAAATCGATTTCTTTTCCGATTTTTTTGTTATTCAAGAATATATTTTAAATCATATCTTGGAATGCAATATGATTAAGGATAATGTTAAGTATAATTGTGCAAAATTTCAACAAAATTAGTAAAGCCGAAATGGAGATATATGGGAATAATCCAAAAATCAGCCGCAAAGTCCTAATAATTAAAAATTCACTTTGATACAGGACCGGCCAGTAAGGGGTAAGATAAAAGTCTGAAAAAATTAGAGGATTTATTTTTATTTATTTGGAGACGATTGAGCAGATGTCTTCATTAATTTTCGAAAAAAAAGCAAATAAGTACCACCTTAATGTACACGCAAACAAAACACAATATTTTACAAAAGGGCGCTTTGTGGCGGCTAAATCTCTTAAAACACACTTCAATATTTATAACTGCACAAAACAAATCAAATTTCACTGCTTAGAAACTCATTAAAATACATTTTAAACAAAAGCCTGTATACACAAAAAATACATGAGTACGAATCAAAAACATTAATTAGATATTTAGATAAGGACCTAGTCTGTCGTTTTCCATAGTTGTTAAAAAAAAAAAAAAAGTTAAATTTAAACAAAATTTGTATGTTGCATTAAAATTGCACTTTATCGAAAATTGATCTGACACTTCACTCAATTGCTTACTTTAGGCTGACCGTGTTTTACTCTTGGACATGATAGAGCTTTGAAAGTTTCGAATTTTGATGAGCTTACTATTAAGCTTTTCAAAAAATAACAAACCAGAGTTGTCAATTGAAAACACAAAAATACCATTTTGGCCATGTTTTGGACCCATATACCACACTGTGCACCGTCAAGAGTTTCATAACAGCAATTCCCGTCTGCCACAAATAAAACCGATTCATTCCCAAATATTATGTACAGCAATATCGTATACCATAGCACTCGATGTCTGGGACGACAACGCAATCCAGTTTTGTATACTCTACATCTTCGTACCAAATTGCTACTGAATTACATCCGTAGTCGGCCTCAGTGCGGGCCGATTGATTGCTATGATGATCGACAGACGACGGGCTAATTGCACTCGAGAAATTCCTTAGATAGGAAACTGCAATTGACAAGCGGTCCGAGAGGATTGAAATTTGATGCTTCTTTTATTTTATCACCTTGAAGAATACAAAATAATAATTACAAGATATTTGTAAATACCAATTTAGAACATTTCAAAGAATTTCTTACCATTCAATTTCATTCTTATGATCATAGAGAATATATAATAATAATAATAATAATAGTCGTGTTTTTTTCACTACTCGGTAGCCAGTAAAGTAATCAAGTGCGAAAAAAACGCTCCAACTCACTCTATCTGTCAAATTCAATTTAAATTTCAAAAAACTTCAAAAATCAAAATCTAATTTCAAAAATACGCCATCATTAAATTCTTCAACATTTGATTAATAATTTTCAACAAATCTCAACAAAAAAGTGTGCCTGGTTAAATGTAGTTTTATTATTTTTCGTTTGCCAACCCGAGAGTTTATAAAGCAGTGGTGAATGATAACAAAAAAGAACCCAAGAGAGCAAAAAGCAAGAAAAAAGAAAATGTTCAGCTTCAAAATGAAGTCGCAAAAATTATTCGTCCACATCTCCTATTTAGCTTAAGGTAAATATTGCAAGAGTAAAAAAATAAAAAAAGTTTTTGGAAAACTATTCGTTTTTGTTGGCTCGATTGAAAATTTGCACATACAAACAGAAAAAATGTGTCGTCTTTGTGTGCACTTTTTTTTGGCAACGGGAAGAGGGGCCACAAACACTGAACACAGGCAGCCAGCAGTAATTTTGCATGAATTCTATTTGATTTTCCAACACGCAACAATCGGAAAATTTTATCGAGGGGCTGTTCCTCCATGTTTTTGTTTGTTTTTTCATCAATTACAAATAATTTTCAAAATTGCCAACAATCGCGTAGCAAAATAATTCTTCTTAACGCCATCAGCGCCATCTACATTTCAATAATATGAAGTTCTATCTCCGGCTTAAATGTTGTTGTTTGCCAAGGGGAATTTTGCTGTGCTGGCTACAGATTAGTGAAAAAACACGGCTAATAATAATAATAATATAGTATTATATATTCTCTATGCTTATGATTGTGTTTATTTTTTTCTGCATAGAACTCCATTTTTTTTCGTTGATTTGTTTTGACAAATAAGCTGGCAATAAACCCACCTTCCTGTGGTGGATTATCTGTGAGATTTTTTGTGAGGTTTTTCGCAGCATACAAAATTGTGACAACCTCATAAGAAACCTCACAAAAATAACCTCACAAAAAATTATGACATGTGACCATCACAACTCCAGAATAGGGGTGTAAGTGAAGTAGATTGATCAAATTTCGAATTTTCTCGGATTTAGGGTAGACGAAAACGTATGATTATACTAAACTTGCTATTGTACGTATTATTCTACGTTTTGATCGACTAATTTTTAATATAAATATCAGAAAAGTCGAGATTTTTTCTCAATCTACTTCGCTTAATCTCGTGATTATCGTCAGTGGAATCACCTTTTCTTCAAAAAAATTCAAATTAAACTGCCAAAACTATTCTCCTTTGGTGAATAGACGAATTGAAAGAATGTATTAGTGAAAACACGCACACATCCTTGCAATCCGTAAATCCATTTTGACACTTTTGTTTCCCATCTCCCATTGTATATGAAACCACCTAGTACAATCAAGAATGGGTTTTTCGATTTTTTGTGCCAGATCAAAACCAACAAAAAAAATCCCAATACAAAACCTATGTAAAAAGAGTTAGCGCTGCGCCAGAAATCAAGATGGCACTACAGTCGATTGCCAGGGCCCTATTGCACCAACAACTTTTCACTTTTCACTTTGCAACTTTGCAAAATAATAGTTTTCTGCAAAGTAAAAGTAAAAAGTGTTTCACCAAAAATGAAAAGTTCTCGACTTTTCACTTTGCAAATTTCTATGTTTTTTTGCAAAGTGAAAAGTGTGGGCGTTTCACCAACTTAAAATGTAACTTTTCATTTTAAGTCCTAATTTGAAAAGTTGCAAAGTAAAACAAATATAAGGGTTGGGCTTCTTTTCCTTGTTATTACGAATTTAAAAAATATGTGAACAACTGTTTCGTACGAACTTGCTCCTGTTTTCCAAATAATAACTCATAAAAACATTGAAAATAAAAACATGTAATTAAAATTCATAAATAAAAATTTAAATTTAAATATTTATTTTCAAAATACATTTAAGTCTGAACTTGGACCAGTGGTTTAGGCTTTAGATGCGTTTAAAGACAGACAGACGGACGGAATAGCCGGACCCACTTTTTTCGACTTCTCTATCGTCGTAATGTCATATCTCATCAAAATCTCAATTTTTTTTTTTGCGAATTCAATACTTGCCATACTATATTCTATGTGGCGCAAGTAAAAAGTAAACAACTCCACTAGTGATAAAAAAGTGCAAATGGCAAAAACAAAATTTAATGACAGAATGTCATAGAAATAGATATTAATAGTGCAGGTTTTTTTCAAAATTTTCAAAATGAGTCGTACTGATAAGAACGCCAAAAAGTTAGCTGTTTTGGAAGTGGTAAAAAATAAAAAAGTAATTTTTAAATTTATTACGATTGCAATACTTACACACGCTACCCGCTTAACCGGTAATCACTACCTACTACCTGCTACCTTCTACACGCTATCTACTGAGCCAAACATTCCAAGCTCTTATTAATGTTTAGTTTTGTAGTTTAGTGAAGAGCATAAAACATATTTGCAAGAATGTGAATAAGGGCAGTGATATGGAAACAATGCCGTTTCAATAATGACAAACAGTATAGTATGCACATGTTTATTTATCTTTTATTATTAATCCTACCTTTCACATTAATAAGCTCTAATGTCACAATCACTACTGCGATCAATAAAGAAACAATAATAATAATCGACGAAATTTTCATGAAACCTGAGTAAGAAGTTGAAAATTAAGGACTGAATGTATTTCTTAATGACAGACCACACAAAATTATTAAAAACAAACAACGGCCCAAGAAATGCAAAAACAAACAGTGTGGGTGAGCCATCCTCAACAATTAGCGGTATAAAACTTAGTTATAACTTATAAACCTATTCTCATACCTACTGAGACTGAATAAACATATAAAATTTCATCAACATCGGTCAAGCCATTTCGGAGGAGTATGACCACTAAAACTGTGACAGAAGAATTTTATATATTAGATAATAATCTATTATAATAAAATTATATATAAAATTGAATATAAAACAAAAATAAACGAACTTATCACAAACCGCAAAGAAAATTTTTGCTTTGCATATTATTGAAAAGCTTTTCAGTATTTGAAATGCAAAGTGCAAAGTTTTTTTCGTTTGGTGAAACGAAATCAAACAATTCCTTGCAAATTTGCAAAACTTTTCACTTTTCAGAAAAGTACTTTTCACTTTGCGAATTTGCGGTTGGTGAAACAAAATTTGCAAAGAAGGATTTTTTTGTTTACTTTTCAAAAAATTAATTTCCTCTTTGCAAATTAGCGTTTGGTGAAACAGAATTTGCAAAGTAAAAGTGAAAAGTTGCAAAGTGAAAAGTGAAAAGTCGTTGGTGCAATAGGGCCCAGGTCGCGGGTACTAGCTAGATAGAAATACAATGCCATCTCCTTACTTTGCTTCATCTCTTATCTTGATAATACCTTTTAGTCCAGTCACTTTAGGGTTTCACCTCGGAATTTGAGATAATAAGCTGGAAACTCGTATACAGCTTTATTTTGGTGTTCTAAAAGTTGTCTCAAAAGTCTCATATTATCTCGTGTCTGCGTCGTAAGTTATTCGAGGTCAAAGGTCATGAAAATCGGTTTTTGGCAATTATCTCTGTTTCTATGGTTCCAATCACTTCAACACCTATTATAAAAATTAAAGATAAGAAAATTTGCCACAACTTTTGTCTAAACTTTTTTTCTATACGCTCAACCCTTTTCGAGATAGAGGGCGGAGAGCACCCAGCGCTCAGGCATATATACTGTAATACAAAGTCAACCGTGAATCTCGGTGAATAATACCTTGTATACAGTTACTAAATTATTAATACATTGTATTAAATGATGTTATGTATATATACTAGCTGACCCGGCAGACTTCGAAAAAAAAACTTTACTTCACATTTTTTTGTTGTCGATATTTTTCCTTTTTTAGATTTGTTTCTTTTGAGATATGGCCTTGGAAGCGGGAACCGGGAAGTGTAGAAGCGGGGTAGTGGGGTAGCGAGGAGCGGGTAAGAGGTAGCGGGTATCAGGTAGAAGTAGCGGGTAGTGGGTAGCAGGTAGCTATGGAGGGTAGGAGGGTAGTGGGCAGTGTACTAGCAGGGTACAAAAGTTAAGGTCTTTTTTTTATCAGATTTTTTTGATGAAAAACTCGGAAAACTCATTGGTTTTCAATTGCATTTAATTGGAAATGGAAAACTGGAAAATTTCAAAATGGGTTTTCGAAAGGAACTCGGAAAACTCATTGGTTTTAAAATGGAAAATTGCCATATTATTGCAGGTGCATTGGTTTTCAAATGGAAAATTTCAAAGAAGGTTTTCGAATAGAAAATAGAAGTTTCTTGATGAAAAACTCGGAAAATTCATTGGTTTGCAAAGGGAAAATTGCATGTTATTGCAGGAGCAGTGGTTTTCAAATGGAAAACTGGAACATTTGTGATGGGGAACTAGAATGCAAGAAAAAGTAAAAAAAAATGGAAAATTTGAAATGCAAAAAAAATTTGATTAAACAAAATTTCAAAAACACTGTTTCAAATGAAATGCATTAGGGTAGAGTCGGCACCCTTCGACACCTTAACAGAAAATACACAAAATCATAGTTTATTTTTTTATTTTTTTCAAAAACTAATTTTTTTAATTAAATTTATGATTTTATCAACATATTGGCGGACCCTTAGGTTTTTAAAAAAATGTTTACTATTTTTTTGTTTTATTTAAAAAAAAAGTAGAAAATTGTCGAATGTGCCCCAGGGTGCTATAAGAATTCAGTTCATTTTTAAATTATTTGTATTTAAAAAATAGTTTTAACAAAAAATAAATAAGTAGATATAAGGGTAGTCCTTTTTACGCAATATTTTGCCGCTGCTGAACTGTGATTCCACCTTATTGATGACATCTGTAAGTGCCTTTTTCATAGCCTTTTTTTTATAAACTCGAACCATTTTCTTTAACAATCGAATAAATATTTTGAGGATTAACTAATTTTTGCGATGGATAAACATAGGAGACAGTCTGTCGGAGGTGCCCCAGACAAGAATGTCGAAAGTGCCCCACTTGATGTTATTTTACTTTTTTTTTTTATTATTTCCCAAAGTAAGATTTATCAAATTAGCTTTAAAAATATATATAAACACATAGGCGCAAATTTTAAGACATTTAAAGTATACTTTAAATCCACTTTAAAGTAGGAGTCGACTCTAAAAACAAATTTTAGATTCAAGGTCGACTTTATCTTATTTTTAAACGACTTAAAGTATACTTTATCGTTAAAGTGGTCGTCTAACTTTAAAACGGAGAAAGCGTTCGTTTAACTCTTTAAAGTATAGTTTTGAACGAGAAGATTTTGAGATTTTCGAAGATTTTGAAGTTAAAAGATAGCTAAGAGTTTGTCAAATTCGTGCATCCTCTTATTTAAATTCAAATATTCATTTCATTTTTGTAAAAAAAAAAATAAGAACCATGGGACTACCAAGCTGGATTTGCTGCTTGTTTTTTGACACTTCTTGCAGTTGTGTGTGTACGTTGTTTGATTTTAATTTTATTACCTATTTGCCTTTTTTGAGAGTTCTAATAAACAACTTACACTTGTAGGGAAATTTATTCCTGTTCTAAAGGAATATTTTATACCCATTTCAGAGCACACTATTCCACCTTCACTATGACAAATAAAAACAAAACAATTTGGAACATCATTTGGATATTTATTGAAACACATTTTCACAAAGAAAAACATAACATTTATTAGAACTAAATATACAAACACTAAATAATCACATTTTTTCCTGTTTTGGGGAGATAAATGTAGTAAAAACCGATAAAAACTGCAAGCGTAAAATGACAGTTCACTTATTCAATTTATTGATGTGTCACATTTAGGCGAGTTCACACAACGTTATGTTTAAAGTCCAATCTAGTTAGAAGACTCGTTTAAAGTGTTTAAAAATAAGAAAAGTTAGAAGTGCTTTAAGTAGAGTAGACTTTATTTCTTAAACGAGGGCTGACTTAAAATTTGCGCCATAGTATTGTATATAAAAAACAACTTCACTGCTAGAAAAAATTTAAAACACGACTACGAAAATCTTAAGAACTTACCCTGAAAATTATAGCACGTGGTCCAAAAAAATGCTTTACATCCTAACTTGGCGGGATTTGAAGCCAGACTGCTGAAATTTTTGACATATGTTTGGCATGATTAAAGGCACATCCACAATTTTTTACAGAATTTTTAAAGGTCTACACACAGATATAATAGTGACTGTCGAAGGTGCCCCACTGTCGAAGGGTGCCGTCTCTACCCTACTTTTGAAATGGTAAAATGAAAAGTTCGTAAAATGGAAATTTCGTGCCGTTTGTCATCACATTTTGACAAAATGTTCGAGTATTATTACAGTAGGGTTTTTAAGAAAATTGTACAAAATCCGCCAAGCTGTTCATAAGATATAGAAAAAACTGTAAACACACAATTTTCCCTACAGAACGTTAACTTTGAATTTGACCATATCCTTAACAAAGTTGTTGTGCATGAGGCAACGAAGATTTCTGAGTTGTCACGACCTTATTAGCTGACAAAGTAAAAGTTGTTTTCTTAGATATATAAAAATCTCATACAAATTCGCTGAGGACTCACTGATTTTATACCAGTGGAGTGTTTAGAACCAAATGTTGAGGGAATGTTCGGTTAGTGGCGTAGATGGGTTCTTATTATTTTGTACAAAATCGACCACGCCGTTTTCATGAGAAATGGCCAGGGTAGTGGTTGATGGGGTATCGGGGTAATGGGAAGCGGATAGCGGGTTGACGGATAGTGAGTAGTTAGAAGCAGGGTAAGGGGCAGCGTAACAGGGTAGCGTGTATCGCGTAGAAATCCTGAGTATCCGGCAGTGTTTAGTGGGGTGACGGGTAGCTGGGTAACTGATTAACAGAGTTGTGGGGTAGTAGGGTAGCAGGGTAGCGGGTTGTGTAGTGGGCTACAAATGTTTAGATATTTTATTTATCGATTTAGGCAGTGCGAAGTCCACCGGGTCAGCTAGTATATATATATAACATCATTTAATACAATGTATTGATAATATAGTAACTGTATACAAGGTGTTATTCACCGAGATTCACGGTTGACCTTGTATTACAGTATATATGCCTGAGCGCTGGATGCTCTCCGCCCTCTATCTCGAAAAGGGTTGAGCGTATAGAAAAAAAGTTTAGACAAAAGTTGTGGCAAATTTTCTTATCTTTAATTTTCATAATAGGTGTTGAAGTGATTGGAACCATAGAAACAGAGATAATTGCCAAAAACCAATTTTCATGACCTTTGACCTCGAATAACTTACGACGCAGACACGAGATAATATGAGACTTTTGAGACAACTTTTAGAACACCAAAATAAAGCTGTATACGAGTTTCCAGCTTATTATCTCAAATTCCGAGATTGACCCCTTTTTTTCTCTAAAGTGACTGGACTATTTGTATATATATCTGGGGAGTAGTCTCAAAATGGCAAACGATGGTAGCTTCGTCGTGAGACCATTCGCAGAAGCAGTTTTTTTTACATAATTTTGTATTGTAGCTGCCTGTAGCAAAGAACGTTTGTATATCTACTACCGGTATCAAGATTGTCGTTTTCAATTTTCTCTGCTTCCTCAAAACTTTTTGCTAAATACAAACTTATGCAAAATAAATATTGGCTATCTCTGCTTGTAACTAGGTGGCGCTAGAGTCGAATGCCAGGGCTATTATACCCAAAGATGAGTTCAAAAGGGTGATGGGAGGGAATCCAAGCTGTCAAAATTACAATGCCTACAAGCTATGGTTCAAGTTTATTGAAAGAGTATGCGTGTTTTTATGAATACTATCTCAGTAAACTTGACCATACCACCTCTGTTTTGTTGCTGTTTTTTCTCATTCATTCACAAACAAAAGGTAACGCAAAAATAAAATTTGCGGTATCCGGAGGGTAAAACGTAAGTAAGTTTCCGATCTCCTATTATACCTGTCATTCTTGTTTGACGTTTCTAATCTTTTCCTTTCTCATCTTCATTCATATTTGTTGTAAAATAAATACAAATAAAATACGAAGAAAAGAAATAAAACTGTTGCGGGAGTGCTGTTGCATTTTTTTGAATCTTTAAAAATTTGTTATAAAGTTAAAATTCATCGCTGAACCAAATGTCAACTGAAAATAAAATCTCCTCATTCGCCGTTCTCGATCTTGAAACTGCGAGTCTTCCAGATTTCAATTTCAATAAAACCAATATAACAGAAATTTCTATTCATGGATTCAGAGCTGATTTTTATAAACCTGACAAGTTAAATAAAGCTGACGACAATGCAAGCAGTTGCAGCTTGCCTCGAATAAATCATAAACTAACTCTTTTATTTAATCCCCTTATGATGATACATCCTTACAGCACAGATATTACTGGTAAATAAAAACAACGTATCAGTTATTACAATAATTATGACTTAATTGTTTTCCAATTTCTAAAACATCTTAGGTTTAGATAACTACATGCTTCAACATGAATCGAGCTTTGACAAAAATGCAGGCAGTGTAATAATGAGCTTTTTGAGACACCTTCGGCAGCCGGTTTGCTTAGTCGCTCACAACGGAAACGATTTTGATTTTCGAATTCTGAAATCAGCCTTTGCTAAAATGGGAATGGTTTGTAAAAAAACATTACTCATCAAAATGTTATTTATAGAATTTAAAATGCATATATCTTAGGAAATACCTAGTGATATCCTTTGTCTAGATTCATTTCCGACTATAAAAGATTTAGATTTAGCAAGAGAAAAGGAGAAAGAAACTGAATTAGATTCCTTCATTCCATTGAAAGCTGCGGATTGTGACTTAAAGGTTGAAGAACAACAAATAGCTGCTTTGAATAATGATGCCGATAATTTGGGGATGGCAAAAGAAACCTTAGGCAAAGAAGATTTTACTAAATCATTTGAACATTCCGTCTCGAAATCTGATGAAGAATCCATGAACACTCCAGATAAAACCGATCATCCAACTGATTTGCAAAGGTTCAACGAAACAACACCCAAAAGACCACCTAATGTTGAAAATATTCAGCGAAAACGAAAAAGATCGATTCAAGAGTGTTCACCAGTTTCAACTACTTCGAAACCCAACTCTCGAAAATCTCTTTTCCCTTCTGAAATAAAAGAAACTGGCAACTACAAGTTAACGTCAATATATAAACGCTTGTACGGAAATGAGCCCGTAATTGCACACCATGCTGAAGCCGACGTTATAACTCTTGAAGAAATCATGCTGAAATATGGAAAGGCTTTTGTCGACTACGCCGAAAAGAACGCGAAACCGTTCAGCGAAGTGAAAAAGGTTGGAGCTAGATAAATCTATGATTAATATTATTATTTTTATATAAATGTACACCAATATATTTTACTAAACGTTTATACAAATTTTGCATGCAAAATTAATAACTTTCCAATTGTAAAGATTCAGAGATACCGTGACGCAAAGGACCGGTATCGGTCCTATAGTTCTGTATGGGGCCGGTAAGAAAGATCTGCAAGAATTAATGCCATTTATGAAAAGCTTGGTCTGCTCCGTAACAAATGTACAACTTCTGGCTTAGTGTTATTTTCTTTCTTGTTCTCGTGAACGTCACGGCCGTCTTCAATTTTACTGTTTTTTTAAACTTTTTTTTAAACAAAATAACATACATAAGTATATTATGTACTTCAAATATTTTTAATCAAATTAAATGTTTTTCTTGGGCTATTAAGGTTTTTTTGTTAAATGTTGTTAGTATAACTCTATATTGTAGTTCAAACAATAAACATACAAATTTTTATAACTAGTTTTTGATATCATCATTAACAGAAAGACCAGTGGCAAAATTGCCGCCTCTAATTTGCTGGGTTTCACACAGCCACCAAATCGAAACCCCTGGTTTGACGAAGAATGCAGGCAGGCCCATGCAGCCAAGCAGGAGGCATGCAAAGCGGCGCTGCATAGAAGGACAAGAGCTACTCGTGAGCTCTACGAACAAAAGAGGAGAGAGGAACCCCGACTTCTCAGGAGAAAAAAAAGAGAGAGCATGAGAAGCGTCAGATCGAAGATGTTGAGAGAGCCAACAGCAGGAATGAAGTTCGGACGTTCTATCGGAATGTAAAACCAGTTGGCATACAATCAAATGTTTTACTCACACATTCAAACTTTTAGTACTTGCTTTAGTACTGGCTGTTCAACTGGCTAGCAAATTTTCCAGCCAGTAAAACGAGCAAGTAAATCGGCAAGTAATTTGACAGGTTTTGCCAAATATATCAAAATGAACAAAATTAAATTAGAAAATTAGTTGAAACGAGGATTTTTATTTCTATTTTTGCTGGCGACATCTCGGAAATTCAAAATTGGACGTTAAAAGCAGGTAAGCTTTTAAAAAATATGTGAACTTGCTGGCAAGTTGACTAGCAAGTTTTTTGCCACCTACGTCACACCAAGTACACCGATAGAGATTTGACAAATAATATATGTACGCTACTTGCTGACCAGAACTTGCTCGTATGGCCGCAGGGTTATTGAGGTGAGAGGGTTAGGTATTACCGCCTCAATTTTAATATTTTTAAATTTTGAATTTGAATTTTGAATTTTTTTTACTTGCTTGTCTGAAAACGGTGCAGGAATGCAGTTATACATTTATTGTTCCGATTTTTTTTTGTTCATATAGTGTCGTGGTTTTATTTCTTTGTGGAGAAAAGCAGGTCAAATAATGCGGTGATAAAATGATAACAAAATTCGTTAATATCTAAATGAAATTTTATTTGCGTTAAATAATTGATTTTGTGCCAAATAAGTAAATTTGTATTGAAATAAATTTTATTGCAGTGAAAATAGTGTTTTAGAGACATGTGATGAATTAAAAAATGCAGTGATACAAAATTACATATTGTCGCGTCGCCCTGGAGACACAAACTTGGCTCTGCAAAAAACGTTAAAAAAATAGAAAAAAAAACATTATTTCCAAATAATAACAGTGAACAGTGTTGTTTTGTTTTGTATATGAACGAAAATGTCTGCAAAAGCATCAAAAGATTTGAGTGTAACAAATAAAGTGTAAATAATTGAATCAATTAAAAAGGTCTACGCTATTTTGAAAAACAAAACGGAAGCGGTAAAAAAAGTCGCCGAGGTATTCTCTGTAACGGAGCGAACTTTTATCGCACTTTTAACCTACCTTTTATCTTACCTCTTGGTGGTGTGGAAAAAGATAAACATTTTTTTATTAAATTTTTTATTTAATTAGCAGGTTGTTACCATACATACACTACTCTTTGAATTCCGGTGATTTAATTTACAAAGTATGGTAGCCACGTCAGAGCTTTTGCTTGAAATAGACATATGGAAGCTATTGCTATCAGAATGAGAGGCAAATGCCCTATCTTTCCTTCCTAGTAAGATTGATTGTTTGATTGATTGATTGATGTTTATTTAGCAATAATAACGCTTTGTCACAATTTTAATACTTAATACAGCTTACATAATAAAAAAAAGTACAAAATAATTTAATTAGTATTATATATGTACATACAGTGCCTTGCATAAGTATAATCGCACCCGAAAAAATGCATTTAAAAGAAAACCTACAATAGGAGTGGCAGTCAACCGTAGCTTAGTTGGTAAGTGCGTTGGCTGCTAAGCGGAACGTCGTTGGTTCGAGTCCTACTCAGGCCAAGTTTTATTTCATCTTTCACGGGTACTGCTACTTGCGAAGACCTGACAAAGCTTCCAAGAGTATCAATCTGTCATGAAAAAGTGCTTCTCAACTTTGCCGTTTGGTGTATTAAAAAAATATAACCGCATTTATTGTTTTTTTTTTTTTTAAGTTCATATTTAACAAAAAATTAATATGCAATTTTGTGCCTCTGTTTTCCACCAATCTTAGAATTCTTTTTGGCATACTATTAACTAGATTTTTCAATATGGAGTCGTCTAAAGCGTTCCATTCTGTCACAACTGCATATCGCAGCTCAGCAACACTAGCAATTTGCTTATTGTGGGCATACATTTTGCGAATTAAAATTCCCCAAAGATTTTCGATGGGTTTGCAATCTGGAGAATGTGACGGCCACTCCATCAAATTAATGTTTTTCGATTCGAACCAATCCAAACTTTGACGACTTACATGAATTGGGCATTATCTTGCTGGAAGACATGCCCAACTCGGCGAAATCGTCTTAAATAAGGTACCAAATTCTCGTCAATGACCGAAGTGTAGTCAGAACTGTTCATTCTGGTAGAGGTGAACGCAAGTGCAACCTTACCACGCTCGCAGAAGGCCCCCCAAACCATACAGCTGCCACCACCAAAGTTCCTCTTGGAAAAAAACTTTTTCTCTTTCCTCAAGTCGTGCCAATATCCGCTAAAACCTTTTTCATCACTAAAAATAACCTAATAAAAAACATTCATTCCAGTATGCCATTTGGAATAACGAGATTTTAGTGTAGATTAATAGAAAGTCACTTACGGTTTTCCAATCCCGATTTATGTTTTGGCGGGCAAATTCCAATCTTTTTTGTTTGTGGGATGCTGTTAAATTTGGAGCTGGCACCATTTTGCCCCGAACAATCACTCCACTGTTTTTTAAAGCACGAGAAACGGTTGAAACCGAAACTCCTAAACCCAATTCGTTACGAAATTCCGGCAAAGAATGCACCGAATTGGATGCAGCATTGATTAAACGTCTCTTGTCGCGACGTTTCGTTTTCGTTGATTATGAAAAATTATTTATCGTAGGTACGCTACTTGCTGGCCAGAACTTGAATATTAGGGGTATTCACGATTCGGTACAAATGGTCTTGTATCGTTGCAAAAGTGTAACATTTTCTTGCACTAAAACAACAAAATATACAGACTACAATTTTGTTACACTTTTGCACTACACCCTAACACGCAGTCTTCATTGGCCATAATCGATGGCAAACATCTCATCCTCAATCCAATCAACAATCTAGTAATTTTCTTTCGGTGGGCAAATTATGTCAAGTTTCTTCATTTCATCATTGAACTAGAAACGCAAAATATCTGTCAGTCAAACGAAAATATCTTTCTTTTTTCCGCTGATGATGACAGGATTTTGATCCGCTCGAAAACAGTGATCACTTTATAACAAGATTGGAAACCTACCTACGTTTTACCCTTCAAATACCGCAAAAGTTATTTTTTTCATGCACACATACTCTTGCAGCTCACTTGCTTTTTATTATGTAGGCAACTGTATCTTTATTACAAAAACACGCATACTCTTACAGCTAACCTGGCCCCTTAGGTTTGTATTACACGCATACTGTTTCAGCTAACCTGGCCCCTCAGCTTGTAGGCAAATGTCGCTTTGACAGCAAGGTTTCCAATGCATTCTTTTTATTCCAAATCAGACCTGGAATTTAAAGAATATTCTCCCACACATGCGCACTTAGCTAGTGAAAAAAGCTACCTATATCACAAAACTGTAAATTCGCTTGGCTGGCAGACGTTTAAAAATGGCAAAATCGAATATTCAAAAAAGTAAGTTTTTATTAACACTTTGACTGCCATGTCGCACGATTTTGTGCGACACTTAATAGTTCCCCAGGGGCCGCGTCGCACATTTTCGTGCGACACCCAGTACTTCATCTCAGGCCATGTCGCTCGTTTTTGTGCGACGGTATATGGGATTTTATATGAGATTCAAATTGTCTGGCCTCTGCCGAATATTTTGGTCTTACTTACGTGGCCCTAGAATAACTTTTGAGTGAAATATAAATTTCTAGTTTATTTTTGTTGTTGTTTGACGTGGCTTGAACTCGAATTTTGTTTACTGCAGGGCCACGTCGCACAAAAACGTGCGACGCACAAAAACCGTTAGAACTTCACAGTTAGGACGACAAAAAAGTGGGAATTTGCTGAAAACTACTTTATAGGCTCTAAGAAACAGAAATAAGAAAAAAAAATACTTTGGCCTGGCGCGATACAAAATGGTAAAATGGCTTGGCAGTCAAAGTGTTTTTGCTCATAATTTTTCTTTTCTCATTTTTTTTTCTAATATTTAGGCAATACTCAATTATTCAAGTGGTCGCCTCATAAACCTATATGAAGAGCACAAAATTAGTTTTGGGAAGCAGCAAAAGAATAAAGTCTGGCAGGATATTGCGTCTGAAATATCAATTATCAGGGGAAAAGACATAAATTCAGAAAAATGCATTGGGAAGTGGAAGGGGCTGAAAACTCAATACCACAATAACACCAGTGTTAACAGCCCCGACACTGGGAATTCTTCGATGCCATGGACGCTATTTTATTTGGGAAACCCGAAATAACACCGCCTGCAGTATGCTCCAGTGACGATCAAATTGTAGTTATCAATAGCTGCGTTTTATTATGACTATGATGTGATCCGGATCAGATCATGAAAATAAAACAATTCGGATCATCAATATTTTTATTATTTAAAGGTTGGTAGTTGTGTGAAATATTTCCTTTTTGGCATTTGACATTTAAAAATAAAAACAAAAATTGAGCTGAATCCAAATTTCTACCTCCGACAATCATGCACAAGTTTCCTGAAACGAACTTGATGTTGTCGGTCACATTGCCGTTTTTAATGTCGACTTGAACGTTGTGGTTGACCTTGACCTATGGCCGTTCTGTGTAAACAAGGAAGGAATTCTCTTGCATAGCCTTAAAAAGACAAAACACATAAGCAAAACGTTTGCAATTTCATTTGTAAAAAAAAACTTACGAGAAGCAGGATTTAAACATAAATATGTACGTCTTCATGCTTCAAACCAAATTAAAATTGAATAAATCTAGGAACATACATTTATGTATGCAAACTACAATTTACAAATTATTTTTGTTTATTTCCATTTTGACGGCAGATTTCACGATTTGAGTTTTAGATATTTCCAGCCGTATTAATAAAAAACGTCTAGTCCACTCTTAATCCACAGTCTATCTGGTCCATAGACTAAGCGTTAGTCCATGGCCTAAAATTTCTCATTAATAAAAATAATTTGATCCCAGAATAGTAAAGTGACGTTTACCAAAAATTCCCCTTTGGGAATTTTTGTTTTTGTTGATATTTGACATGCACACGAAACATGTCATTTCCAAAAAATGTTCCTATGAACAAAGTTAGTCGATTGTCCTGGTTTAGTGTCTCCGTCGTCGACGGCAAAGTATTTACAGGTCTTACTTGGTAGTTAATCGATTGCTCAATTGAAACAAATTTATCCAGTCAAGTTTCTGGCTGAGAATATTAACTTGCCGGCTCTGTTGAAGCTCAAACTTCCAGATGATTACGGCGAGTGGTCACCGGTGGCTATTTGTGAGGCCTGGACAGCGAAGAGAAAATTGCAGAAAAGGCGGCCTGACCAGATCATTATCGAGGTGGAAATGAATTGCTTCGGATGTGTTTGGATGGACAAATAACACTGGAGTTCTATTCCTCAGGCTTTTTAAAGGAGAGAGGTACATGATCGCCTTATTTTTCATATCAGTCTCTAATATTACTTTGTACCTTTATAGAACTATGGCAGCAGCACCCAGACATTGAGGAAGTGAGGAAACATCAATGATCAAGGATACAAAGAACTGAATGAAGAATCGTTCCTCAGATAAATGAGAGTAGCTCCGAAAGTGGAATGAATGCTGATGATAATTCTAATTCTAGGACAGCCTCAAAACACCAGCGAAGTAATATATTCTCTTTATCGGAAGACAAATAAACTACTTTCATTCCGAGTGAACATTTATCGTAATTTATTTCCAATTCTGTTTTTGGCTCTTTTTTGGTCTAACAATAAAACAATTCAAAAAGTTAAATTATTTCTCTAGAAGTGTAAAGAACATCCTCATCATCATCACCATGTCCATTCGTGTCATCGTCTTCCATAAAAATAGCCTCATCATGGGAAAAATGTAATTTTTATGCTCTGCAATACAATCAAATTGGTTATTTGATTTTGAGTGCTTCAGAAACTTACTTAATTAGAATTTCATCTTTGCTGTTGGAATCAATTGGTGAAGGGTAGAAGGCTTTCTTTTGCAAAATCCAATAGACAAATATTCCGTTTGAGAAAAAAAGTAAAATAGCTGGAACAAAATCAAGATCGATTTGAAAAAAAATCAACAATTTATTTTCACACAGACATTTCTTTTTTTTTGCTTTCACGATTGACATATTTCTTTCTTAGTCCTTTGCTAATCCACCTCTCAAGCTGGACTAAGTTAGTAAACGTCACTTAAGAGAAATTTTATTTTATTAATAGCATTTTCCACTAGTCCGCAGACTAAGAGTTAGTCCTTCGGTAGTCTATGTTTATTAATTTGGCTGTTGAAATTCAGAGCAGAGTTTCCCTACGATTATTTTTTTGTACGATGATTTTGTTTGTTCTTTTTTTAAAGGACAATAATACTCATGCATTTTGTGAAAAATAGTTGTGTTTGCATTTAATCACATTCATTTCACAAATTTGTGGTTTGTTTTGTTTAAAATATCCATTATTTTGCTAATACATACAAATAAAATAAATATTAAACGTTTCGCTATGTAATTGAAAAATATTTCATTTCCAGATAGATAAAAATATTGATGTGGCAACACAGTTTTTAATGACAATTTGCTGGCAGTAATACCAACACTTACGCCGTTCCGAATTTCGATCGAAAGTGAGTTGACTTCAAATCACTTTTCAATTTCACGTGAAATGAAATTGCATGTTCTTCAATTCGATCGATTTCGAAAACTTCGAAATTGTTTCGAACTGTCAGAACTGAAGGATCATCCATTTTTATTTTGTTTCTGGAGTACATTTTTTGCTGTTTTGAAGATGGATGCAATTTTATTGGCAATGAAGCAGAACTGAAGAGAAAAATAAGAACACGAATTTTGCGAGACAAATCAAATATATTGGATTTTCCTGACCTGTGAGTGTGTGAAAATTATGTAGAATTGTTTGGATAAATAAAGTGTGTTTTTTATGTGATAAATAAAGTGTGTTTTTTGTGTGTTGTTCCATTTTGGAGCTGAATCATTAAAAGATGTACCAAAAGTGGAAGTCCCTTTGATGCCATCAATAAAACTGTAAGATACCCGTACCAAAGATTAAATAAGTAACAAGATGGGAAACTGACTTACGTTTCACTTCCTAGATCCCGCAATTTTCGTTTTCTTTCATTTTATTTTCTTTCCTTGTATATAAAGAATATACAAACAAAAATAATATGGCAGGACCATATTTACTGTGTAAAAACACGCATACTTTCATAAAAACTATGGTTCAAACTGCGATAGTATTGGTAAAAAAACGCATACTTTCAAAGAAAGTATGGTCCAAAATATGATAGTATTGGTAAAAATGCTTGTAGGCATCTGTCAATTTGACGGCTTTGTTTCCCATCTCCTTACCTTATATATTCTCTGGGCCTGCACACACGAGACTAATTCATCCGGACTAAAATCAGTTTAGTGGGCAAGGGAAGCGAAGTGTGCAGTATGAAACGGACTGAAATTTTCAACCCGAAATTTGGTGGATGAACGAAGACTAAAACTAACACATATACAAAAGCCGACAGTTTTGGTACGAAATAAATACTCATACATTTAAAAGAGGTACATATATACATTTTTCCCCCAGTCTGAAATCATCTGGTGTGTGCTTGGACTAAAGACTAAAACCTATTTCAGTCCAAAAATTATTCATCCCGTGTGTGCAGGCCCTCTGACCCGTACCTAAGTTTTGCAATTCCATCTTCTATGGCAGAAATTGGAAGAACATTATTTTCTCCTACACCTATTGCTTTAGCTTCCCTTTTGTTGTGTGCGAGTTTTTTGCGTATACCTATTGGATTTCCAGTCGGACCATACCTGGAAGATGTTTTGAACGATAAATGAATAAAAAAAAACACGATGACAGGCAATTCACAGAAATAAAAAATGTGATTTGAATGCGTTCAAAAAATGGAACAAACCGAAATACAGAACATCCATTTTCATGTTCGAAAATCCAATTCACAGTAACGAAATGTGGAACACCCAAATTCACTTTCGCAAAGTGTATTCACAATAAGTGAAATGCAGATCATGGGCGTTACAATTCAAAATTTCCCCTTGCGAGAAATAGAAAAACTAATTTTTGGATCACAATAATTGATCCAAGTAAAAAGCAGGATTTCGCTTTGTTGTTATTTCACATATAAATCAATGATCTGATCTGGATCATGGGGAAAATAAAACACAGCTAATGATGTAGACGAGACGAATGCACCAAGAATTCCAAGAGTAAATTAAAGAAAGGCTGTGGACGAATCAAGAAAATCATAATTTTTCAAACAAAAATTGTAAAGAATACAGCAAACCATTGTAAAAAGAGGATTAAATTCTGGTTTTCTTGTATTTAGATGTTGCAGTCGGCGGAATCTTGCTTTAAGTAATCCGATGCATCAGGTGCGATATTAATGCAGCTATTTAATTCACCTTCCATTTATTTTAATACTTTTGCGCAAATTATTTCTTTTTTCGAATGTTTATTTTGCAAATGCGAATGAAGCAAATGTCATTGAGCATGAACAGCTGATTGTTATTCTTTTCAGTTCTAATTCGTTTCTTTTTCATTTCCATTTTGGATATTCCGGACAGTGATCACTTATACCAAGATTGGAAACCTTGCTGTCAAACTGATATTTGCCTACAAGCTGAGGGAGCAGGTTAGCTGAAACAGTATGCGTGTAATACAAACTTAAGGAGCAGGTTAGCTGTAAGAGTATGCGTGTTTTTGTAATAAAGATACAGTTGCCTACATAATAAAAAGCAAGTTAGCTGCAAGAGTATGTGTGCATGAAAAAAATAACTTTTGCGGTATTTGGAGGGTAAAACGTAGGTAGGTTTCCAATCTTGTTATAAAGTGATCACTGATTCCGGATAAATTCTTTTGTCTTCTTTGTCTATTCCATTCCATATCCAGAAAAAATAAAGAAACACACTCAGAGCAAAAACCCTGATTTTATTATCAACTATCGCTTATCGCGTTAAGTGATTCCAGCCCAGGTTTCTAGGAGATTCCTCAAAGATACCATGTAAAAAATATTAGGTAAAAGGTTCCTTGAAATCAAGTGTCTCTGAACACAGCTCACAACTTCCATCAACTCGCCAAAATTGAATAACAAGAAAACCAATAGATGGCACCACTTTTTCCAAACACTTCCCAAACGTAAATATAAACAATAAATCCATATACGCAATTGTTTGGCTGTGTTGAAAAAAAAGGTTTAACAATATTTGTTATACAAATGTCAAACAAAAGAGAAAGCTCTAAATTGTGACATATCCATCAAGTGTGTAAAAAAGCTTTAATTATCTGACACCAACGCAACAGTAGAAATCTAGTGGCTGTCTCTGTCGTTGTTGCTGTGGCTGTCTGTATTTAAGAAAAAAAAATCCTGTTTTTCATTCAGTTTCAGTCGCATTCCAACGGAAGGTGAGTTCAGTCGGTTATTGTCTTTGTCTAATAGTTTTCGCTTCGGTTTCGGCAAGTTATTCCGGGTTTCGTGATCGCGGTTTCGTGCGTATGTTCGTTTCGCAGTCGTGTGTGAATAAGAAAACAAAAAATCCTTCGAGAACCCGTTAGACCGGACACTAAAAAATAAGTGATAATAAACAAAAGAATTGTATTTCCATTTCCATTGCAGTATTTGTTGTTTTTTGTTTGTGTTTTATTTTTCGACTTCCTCCAAATAAGCGAAAACTATCATCGTGGAAAAAAGAACGACGGCGAATGGGAATGCACAAAAAATAAAAGAAACCAAACAGCTTGTGTGCAAGTAGGTAAATTCGTACAACAACAACGATAACAACAAAATAAACGGGTTTTTAATTTTTGTTTAATGTGTGTAGTGTTCTTCCATATTTTAATTTTTATATCATTAAATTTTTCGTTTTATTTCGTTTTTAATTGAGAGAAAAGTGTGTTCATTTTTAATTTAATTACAACCAATTAAAATCTATCTTCATCGCCTTCGTCACCTTCACCATATCGGCCAGCGTAGTCGTAATGGTCGTATTCCCCATCTCTGTCCATTCATCTCCATCACAAAGCCTGTGCGTCTCTCCCATGCCCCGTTTTCATTTCTTGTTCCCATATCCCATTTCAATTCATTTTCAGGTGTAATTGAATTAATTTCTACTGATTTATTATTTCTTCCCTGGTGTCGTTCGCCCGCCATCGCTGTCGTCGTCGATCTTCGGCCGTGTCGATTCTTTCTTCTACCATCCATCCGTCCAGATTGTATTTTTTTTAAATCCCCCCACGTTCATCCATTCTACATATAGCATGAATTTTTTTCTATTTAATTTGATTTTTGGGTCAAGTGGTGGTGTTACAACCTTACAACCATCGCCATCTCCAACGCCAACTATTCAAGTTCCAAAAAACGAACGGTAGTGAATACTCTTGAATAGTGATGACGATGAGAATGGGAATGGTGATGCTGTTGTAATACCTACTACTTCTTCGTGTTTTCTTCACCTGGTGGTTGGACGGAAGACCTCAACTACAGCTTCAGTCTTGAGACTTGAACACAGATCACAGAGCACAGAATCTCGAGTATTCATGTGCGAAGTGTGCTGTGTCGGTGTCGGTGTGTTAAAAATAAGTATAAACACCTTTGACGGTACGGAAGACGACAACCGACGACGTTCATAAAAGGCCACAACGAGAAAAAAAGTAGATTTTTCATATTTCCCTTCTGATGTGTTGTGTTGTTGTGTATTTCCACAGAAAAAAGTGTCGTCAATCGTTTGCGGTGGGAAAATGTGTTTAAAGTGAATAAAAGCCAGCAAAAAAAAGAAGTGAGGTGTTCTATTGAAATTAGTGTTGTTGGTTGAGCTTTGAAGTTTAAGTACCGCTAGAACCGAGACCGAGCTCGACCCTTCCAACAACTTAACGTTTTCTTGTGCTCTCCAGTAAACCATCTGGATACTGCTGCTGCTGCTTGAACCTGAAAGAATAATCATGATGTCGTTTTACTGAAACAAAGATCTTCCCATTTACTCCAGACTGCACACAGAGAGTATCAGCACAAGCCCACAAATAACATAATAAAGGTGAGTCGTACTGCTCGTAATCTCTTGCATGTTTACGGTTTGAATTTATTTGCAATCTCTCGATTCCAGCTGTCGTTCGTGTTATTCTGTCATTGCTTTCCTCCGTCGTACCTTGTACCCCATCGTCGTCGTCATCTACGACGACTGCCGGTCGTTCGTTCAAGCACCTATCTTTTTGAGTGGTGCTGGAGTGCATCGCTCATTCTCATAAAGTAGGAAATCTCTCTCTTCATTACTCTGCTCGTAATAAACTTTGAAAATTGAACTTCTATCTCCCAAATCTTGTTGACCAGTGCAGTGGCTAAAAGCTGGTTGGGACGCTGGGTATATAGTTAGTTTTAACAACTCGATCGAAATTGATTTGTTTTGCCATGTGGCAATTTTGTCGCTGAGATGAAAATAATTATGAGTTTAAAATAATTTTCTTTGTATGAAGATGCGAGAACTAGGAAGCTCATCCATCGAAGCATACATCTTTAAAATAAATTGGAACTTCGTCTCTAGGCTCAGGAAAGATTTGGTTGCTTAGTTCTTCTTAAGGTAAAAAAGTGTTTTGAACTTTGGAAAACAAATATTTGGAACAAAACATCTTCCCAATTCTCGTTGTCAGTGAGCCCCCTTTAAGCTCCCTGCAATTGTTCGTCGGCTTACAATGCATGAAGGATCTCAGCCTGAGATACTGCACCTTTCCATCATGAACGGTCCCTAGCATACACTTTCCAGTCGCCGAAACCAAGCGCTCTGGCATCCGCAATCACTTGGTCCTTGTACCGTAGGTTCGGTCTTGCTTTTCGTCTCGAACCGGGGGGCTGGGATGGGAAGACTTTCTTGGCTGGAGCGTTGTCGTCCATTCGCTCGATGTGGCCGAGCCAATGTAGTCGTCTTTTCTTGGCCTTCTGATCCACATTTTAGTACAGCTCATACAGTTCTCGGTTGAACCTTCTTCTCCATTCGCCATCGTCGCATACGGGACCGAAAATCCGTCGAAGAATTTTTCTTTCGAAATTACCCAGTATCAATTCCCCTTTTTTACTTATCGTCCAGCACTCGGCGCCGTAGAGTAGGACTGGTAAAATCAAAGTTTTGTAGGTATAGCAGACACTTTGTCTTTCGAGTGAGGAATTTTGAATCCAGTTGTTTGGCCAAACCGAAGCAGCAGCAGTTCGCTAGGGTAATTCTTCTTCGGATCTCCACTAACGTGTCGTTTGTGGGATTGATGTTTGTTCCAAGGTAGGTGAACTCCTAAACTACCTCGAAATTGCTGCTAGCAACAGTAACGTTTTGTCCTAGGCGGTGGAAAGATGTTGCTATGTTTGTTGATAGCATGTACTTTGTTTTGTCCTCATTCACTTCAAGACCAACGAGTTTTGCCTGTTCTTCAATCGCCGGCCGGTGCTGATTTCAAAGCGATCAATCCATCAATCCACGACTATGGAACATCTACAAGACGAACTAACTAACGTAACCAAAGTCCAGCCAATAACTGACTCATCCAGACAATATCGACATCTAAATACATCGTGCTGCATATTAATAAAGGAGAAACCAAGTGCATGTTGGTTTCGTCTGCAGAAGAAGAACAACTATCAAGATAGAGGAGCATGAGTCCGAAGTAGTGCGATCCTTCAATTTGGAAGAAGATATACGCGAACGACTGCTCAAATCCTACAAAACCTAATTTATTTTTTCAAGACCCTTTAAAGTCTTACCGGTATTCACTTATGTATCCGAGATTTCGGTGCTTAGCCATAGGCACTCTAAACTCTTAGTCGAGTTCGAGAAAAAAGTCCTAACGCCCCGTTTGTGAGAAAGGACGAATTCGGAGAGGGCATACGAATCTATGAGTACCAATATCTATTGCAGACCCAGGCAAGACATAGCCAGGGTCATTGCTACATGCACCGGACACTGGCCTGTTGAGGAACAGGCATCTAAGCTGGGCATTCCCCACAATACTTTCTGTCGAAGTTGTGGGGACCAGAGAGAAAAGGAAATTGTTCTTCACTTCCTGTGTAAGTGTCCTGCGCTAGCCAAAACGAGAGCCAAATCATTGGGAAAGTCCTTCTTCAATGACCTAAATGAGCTTTCCGAATGAGGATCAAAGATTTGATCTCCTTTCTAAACGCAACAAAGTGGATTTTAGGCGTATTTTAAACTGATTGTTAGGCTAGGCGCATATTGATCCGCGTTCGACACGAGTGACGCTACACAGCACAGCACTTGTTTTTCAAAACAATATAAATAAACAGGACAACGCATATTGATAGAACGACACGACATGCCTTGACGAGCATTTTCCGGAAATCGCGTGAAACAGTTATCGAATCGAAACACAGTTTTCCTTGCGAGACTGCCATGAGTTTGTTTTTTATGTCAAAAATAAAATAATAAATTGTATTTGGGTTTGAAAATTAAAAACAGTTCCCTTTTTTTGTAATTAATTGTTTGTTTGCAAAGTTTACTTCAATATTATTAACATGGCAGAAGAAAAAGTACCTATATTTAAGATACAGCCAACGTAAAATGTTACTTTTTTTTAGGGTTCCGTACACAGAGTGTAAACGAAACCCTTATAACATCACTTCGTTTTCTGTTCATTCGTCTTTCACAAGCGATTTCTTCGAATCTGTTAGTCCGATTGCAATGAAATTTGGTACACATATTTAAGTATTTAGTAGTAATCTAAAAATGTTGTTTTCATGTTTTTAAGATAAATAGTTTCGAAGTTATTAAAGAGAAAAGATAAAAAAATACAAAAATGACCATTCTCCCCCCTTATCTCCGAAACTACTGGGCCTAAAATTATGAAAAAGATACTGAGAATAGGTCTCAACCTTTAGCAAAAAGCAAATAAGAAGTCTGTACTGTTACATATAACACAGATATGACTCAATATTTGGAGTAACTTTTTAATTTTTGACTCAACTTTACAATTTATTTCCTCCAAAACTGTTATACCGATTGAGTTGAAAGTTGGCCAATATAACGTGTTAAGTAAAAATACAATCATATTTTTTATATTTTTAAGAGAAATAGTTTTGTAGTTATTTAAGAAAATATGGAAAAATAGGCAAAAATGTCAAAAACAGGCCATTCCCCCCCCCCCCTAATCTCCGAAACTACTGGACCTTAAATTCTTTAAAATATTTGAGATATAGGTCTATAACATGAATATTACCGGAAAAATGATAAGAAGTCACAGTTATTTATGTAATATGCAATATTTTTCAATATACATACTAATTTCCAATTTCATTTTATTTTAAAACAATTTTTTTGAACAGGTGGTAACCCTACTGACTTCAAATTAAGTACAATCATTCATTAATTGCCTGCAATGTCAAACATATTTTTTTTTGCATTTTTAAGACAAATAGTTTTGAAATTATTCAAGAAAACACAACAAAAAAGGCCGAAAATGCAAATAACTAAACTTTACCCCCTCCTCATCACCAAAAAGGGTGGGCCTGGAATTTCCAAAAAATAGTTCCATATGTATAGATTGCAGAACAGCAACAAAAAATTGCAGTAATAATGTAAATAACGTTACATTTTCAAGGCTAATGGTTTTGAAGTTATTCAAAAAAAAAAACCAACAAAAAAGGACTTTGAAAAACACTCAAAAAGAGTAGATAGAAGTGATCCGAAAATGCTGCTACCAGATTTTTAAGATACACAGTTTCGAAGTCATTGAAGGAAATAGGCAGAAAGACTATTCAAATTATTTTCCAAGAAAATGTTTGGTTACAAATCTTAATCCTTGTATAAAAAATCCTTCAAAACTGAAAGAAAGTAGGGTCGGATAATCAAGTACGGAACCCTCCTCGAGCGAGTTTATCTCGCACTTGTCCACTTTTTTTTACTGCAAACCTGACCAAAAAATAGTCACCAACACTGATAGAAATATCCTCGTTGGCTGTTGTATCTTCGTCACTCATGATTTGTTGTTCTTGCCATTCATCGAGGTTAATACTATCTGAGTCATCCAAAGATAAGGACTTCATTGAGTTTAAGGTGGTATTATTCGTTGAGGACTCTGACGAAACGATGACCTGATAATACACATAGGTATACCTAGTTAATTTACCTATTTCATTCAATGAAATAGTTAAATAGGTATACCCTTACCTTGCGGCGCCTTGGCTTCCGGTTGCGACATTATGTTTGATGGACCAGGCTCATCCGTATACATTTCTTCAATGAAATCTTCATTTCCTTGTATACTGGAAGCCTGTGTTAAGAGGTTCGGCGATGTTGTTGGCTTCCTGGCTTCCAAAACTGACTCGCTTAGGGTGATCATATTTTCTTCAGGCGTGTTTAGATCGTTTTTTTCCAATTTTGATATAATTTTTTGCCTATCACATGGATAAATTCCAGTTGCACGGAAGCCAGATATTAAATTCTTCTTAGCCTTATTGTCCTCATGTAAGCTTTCCCAGACTTTTTTCAAAAGGCTAGGAAACACTTCTTTGGGCACTGTTTTGTTTTTCGGGTTTGCCAACTTGTAGTTTGTAAGGTTTTTCTTCCACAATGCCTTCAAAGGTCGAAAGAAGGCTACATCTAGTGGTTGTGCTATATGAGTGCAATTGGGGGGAAGACAAATAAATTTAACATCGTTTTCTTCAGCTAGTTTGATAACTTCTTCTGAAAAATGGCTCGCAAGATTGTCACCAATGATTGCCTTTGGACCAATTAACTTCCGGGCGTGAGGGAGATACCTAGACAGTTTGGAACCAATCGAAAAACACTTTGATGTCAAACCAACCATGAGACGTAGCATTATATCGGCATCCAGGTGGACCACCTTCCATCCAGTTGTTATAAACATTTTTGGCTTTATAAACAACGTATAAGGGTAACAATGTTGCAGTTGCTGGGCCACAAAACATTATCGAAGTTGAACTTTTAGAATGGGCCATAACTTGCTCTGGATATTTAACACCTCTAGAAAAAATGGCTTTTCTGGCTCCTGGATCGTCTGATGTTTTCAGGTGGTATACCTTCCAAACTGATTTCCAAATTGTTGAAAAATTCGGATATTGTTGAAACAGATATTGCTGCTCTTGCTGGAGTTATATTTTGGCACACTCGCGATGTTATTTGCTCTTTGTGCCTTTCTAAAAATAAACTTGCCCAATCCTTCCCTGGCCAATTGTTGGTAAACTATATTGCTTACAATTTATCAAACAAAACCTAGTGCCAAAGTCACCCTCCCATTTTGCATTTATTATAAAAAAATAAAATTTATTGTTTATAAAATAGTTGCGCGGGTAAAATTAGGAGGATTCAATTTGAAAAACAATACTTATATCGGAGTCAAAGTCATTTTGAAATCATGCTTCTGCAACATGTTGAAAATATCCAACATTTTCAGGTGATTTTTTTGTCAACATTTTTAATAAAAATAAAAATTGGTATACTGTATACATATGTATTTGTTTTCCTAATGTTAATTAAATAAGGCTAGTATGATCATTTTTTAGTCCATTCAATTATACGAATTTACAAAGAAGTTAGGAAAAAATCAAACCACTCCTTCATATTTTAACAATTTTTCTAAAAAGTATCCATTCAGTGGCCAAAGTCACCCGCTCTGACGGTTGTGAGAATCCAAAGAGTCTTCTACGACACAAGTCATGCAGACTACATGAAATCAAAGTTAAAGACCAGGATTTGGAGATACATATATAGCGAAGGAGTTTAAATTCAAAAGCGGTGAGAATTGTCTATCTTTTTATTAAGTTCAATTATTTCTTTGCATTACCGTCTGATGCTGCCATGGAACAGCTCCCCAATTATTGAAGTAGTCTTTGAAGTTTTTTCTGACTTCAAAGGCTCCTGATGAATTCCTCACATTTGTAGCTCGCATCGAAAGCAATTGACGCTGGGGCAAGTTTTCAATGTCCTCCTTATCCATATTTTTGATTGGTGCCCTAGACCTCAAATAGTTATGTAATATGCAAGCTTTACAACCTCTCTCACTGTGTCAGCTTTACTTTCAAAAGGTTTTCGAAACACACGAAAGCGCGAAGCTAATATACCGAAGGTACATTCTACAGTTTGTCGAGCTCGAGAAAGTCGAATCAATTTGCGGAGAACGGCATGACATGTTTCTATAATCATGTCGTGCGACAGTTGTCAGGTCACGTCACACACCTTAGACGCGTCCCAATATGCGCCTAGCCTTACAGTTTCTCTTCAAACAAAGCAAAATCTCTTTAATTTTATAGGTCAAACGAGTTTTTTTATGGCATCAAAACGGCGGCGCAACCCAGCGCTGATTGCGTCACCGAGCTAGACTGCTCGTCAACTCCGGTGGACCTGGCCTGTTTCAGCGAGGAAACAGCGCAATACAGGGCCGTAAGAATGGTAAAGACCAGATCGTCCAAGTCTTCGGGTGCACGATTGCAACCATGTACTGAATGACCCTGTATAATAGATATGCATGTTATTTCCTATTGTTCTCTACTTTCTCTGGACCTTACAAATAAACAACTTGTAAACGACAGCCAAGCAAATGTTCCCTTTTTCGCATATAACTAAAATGTGCTTTTATTCTGCATGCCACGTCCTTGAACCTCCATTTGGGAATACAAGTCAGCAACAAATGGCTTAGGTATGTCATCTTAAAGAATATGACAAGAACTGACGATTCAATTGTACCACCATCACCAAGACAGTTGGTAATATAATATTCATTAAAAAATAATAGAAACCCTTGGAAAAAGCATTATTCAACAATATTTTTGAGTGACAAACAAGCTCCCACGTAGGCATCTAGTTTAAACGAGATATAAATGTAGAGCTGTTCAGAAAACCGGTCACAAGTATCTATACATTAATTGAGAATTAGAAAAAAATCTCTCAAGACGTTTGTGATACAATGACCCTTTCGAAACTTATTCCAATGATTTCGTTTGATTTATTTTTTTAACGCACACGAACATCACTTGACTACTCATCTGACTCGACATTCAGCTTAAAGTTTTTTTCTTTTTATTTTGTTAAACCAATGAGGTGGTAAATGGTTTCTTTAAGATGGAGACATCGTTATAAACATTTTGTTTTTCTTTTCTCTCTGTCTAATTTGCATACACTTCATCTCGTTCGAGAGCGCAAATATTCCGAAACAACTATTCAAAACGAACTTAGCAAGAAATAAAAAACAAAACGCTTACGACTTGCAATGAAAACTTGTAACCGGTTCCCCATTCCAAAGAGAATATGAAAAAAAAAACTCAGAAAACACCATTAAAAATGAAGTCAAGCTCTTTGTTTGTGCTTTGTCGTATTTCTTGCGAAGGTCGACCCTATGCTGCTGCTTCTGGGACTAGAGCTAAGTTCGAAAAAAAAAAAAAGTGAAAAAACAAGAAACAATAACAAAAAATAAGAAGAAGAAGAAATACGAATAGAGCTAGAGACTGAAAAAAATAGGGGTTTATAAGGCAGACAAACAGAAGAGACATTTTCCTACAGAGCAACGTAGATTGTGCATTGCCAAAGCACTGAACCAGAAAACCCCATTTGAGATGTTTGCATTCCTTAAAATCGAAAAATCCCTCTCCAGCTCCAAAAAAACAACAAACAAGGAAAAAAAATCCTTAAAAACACCCAAAAAGCACACACAATTTTGTGTGCTACTCTCTGTTGCTGCTACTGCTGCACACTCAAATCCCCAAAGAAAACTGAAAAAAAAACTCCCAAAAGACCAGAATTTATGATAAGACGGAAAGAGAAAGAAGAATTTGATGTATGAAAATGAAACCTTAACATCGTCCAGGAACAACCAAGAGGCACCATCTCTCCATCAAGCAAACGAAAACCGAGTAGGGGGAAGGAGGAAATAAAAATGTCTCGTTGGCAAAAGCTAGTAAGACCACAAATGACGACCATTATCAAGGCGGTACCGGGCACTATACCGACAACGAGATTCGAGACAACGACAAGGCCTGGGTCCACGTTGATGCCTGGACTACTTTTGGACAGTCAAGAGACGAACACGACTATTATAGCGTTCTGTATGGCCATACAAACGTTTTTGTAAGTAGTATTGAAGAGACTAGCTGATGGTTAAATGGAGTAAGGCCAAACAAAAAACAACTAGGAACATTGAGTGAAACCAGCAAAGAAACACCTTCCTTAACCTCGAACTATTAACGTTCGACTAGAGTTGCCAGAAATGCTGAAAACGCCAAGTTACATAATTTGACGTTGTCTCTTTTGATGGGAGAAGCTGTCAACGTCAAAAGAGACGTTTTAAAATTTAGAGAAACAGCTGACGTTTCTTACTTGACAGCAGAAGACGTTGACGTTTGTTTTTTTTTTTTTTTTGGTTCAAATCCCAGAGTCTTCGAAGTGAAGCAACAGTCTCCATGCTATCATATTTGACAGTTCTCAATCATCGGTACCTCCTGAAAGAAAAAAATAACGAAAGCTACTAACGCACGATTGACGTCAACCAGTAAATGCAAAACGTTTCACTCCATAAAAACGACCAGAATTTAATTAAATGACATTTTTCAGAGCTCAGCATCGCATCGTCATTGAATTTCGGGCTCTTAATTTTGCCTTTGAGAATTACATACAGCCAGTCCATTGGTAGGAGTGCATTGATGATTCGGGTTAGCTTTGAAAACCTCGTAATGGACCTAATGGAGTCGATGAATGGTTTTTAAAATCCCATTTGACAAAGTAATCTTTTCTATACAAAACTGCAAAGACTGAACACTGAACACCGAAGCGATTTGTTAAGGACCACTGAGTCCTTTTTACTTTTTTTGTTTTTTTTTTTCTATCTTCTATTTTGGGAACGACGAAGGTTCGTGGACTCGTTTTAAAGGTTCACTCTCCAGAAGCACTCAATCATTCATTCAAACATTTTATTTAAATGGCAAGGGTTGTGTTTTGTGTCCTTAGCTCCTGTGTGTTTACGTTTAGGGATTTCAGTGGCAGGCAAGTTTTTAAGATGCTGATTGATCAGGTGTCAGTTAGTTAATTTGAAGATAATTTTTTTTTTTTTTTTTTGGGAATGGACGGGCAAGTTTACTGATTGTGGTCTGGCAATAACAGTTCCGAAAAATTGCGAGTGGGTTGAGGAGATTAAAATAAAGAGAAATTTGACACATTAGGATTAGGGCTACATCATTTGAGTAAGAGTGTATTGAGTAGTAAATTCTGCTTTAAACTGGGAACAGATTTAGTAGTTTCTTAATCTTACCTAGCTTTAAAAAAAAGGTGGTTGGGTGTTGTTTGTTGTAGGATCTGGGGGCTTATGCTGTAACTTTTCCTACACACCAAGTGCTTACTTTACATCCTCGTGGTAACCACCGGGTACTGGTTATATCTCTAGATATAACTTGCGAAACTTGTAAGCGCGGGTGCAAAATGGAGAAACAGAAGCACCTAATCAACGGCCCAACAAATTTGGAGGTTAGTGCGAGCGGCTAACAACCCCTCCACAGTAAAAAACTTGATAGTAATGAGAGAGATAGTAGCTTCGGATAATACCCCCTCTCATGTTAACTAGACCCGGAAAGACAACGGACTATGCATTGACAGTTTGTACCTTGAATGTTAGAACACTACATCCCAGGTGCAACTCAAAAACTTGAATCTGTCCTCTCTCAGTATAAGGCAGACATTACTGCGGATAGGATCAGGGACAATGAAAAGGAAGAATTGCGACATTTATTACAGCTGTCATCAAAGAATGCACATATTTGGATGCGGATTCGTCGTGTGAAATCGGCCTAGATCGAAAGTCATAGATATCAAGCCAATTAATGATCGCCTGGCTGTAATCCACATCAAGGCCACACTACAAAACATCAGTATAATATGTGCACACGCCCCTACCGATGATGCTGAGGAGTCTAGCAAGGATGATTTTTACGACCTTCTGGATAGAGCCTACGGAGCCTGTCCAGAGTACGACGTCAAAATCGACTTCAATGCAAAAATCGGGAAGGAAGACATCTTTGGCGGATTAGTTGGAAAGCATAGCCTCCACGAAGAAACAACAGATAACGGCTTCCGACTAATCGACTTTGCTGCAGCTCGTAATACGGTGATAAGTAGCACTAGGTTTCCAAGACGAAAGATCTACACAGCAACCTGGCGATCTCCGGACGGTTAAACCACCAACCAAATCGACCATGTGCTAATCGACGCAAGGCACGCATCCAACATCTTGAACGTGCGCACTTTCCGAGGAGCAAATGTCGACTCTGACCACTTTCTGGTAGTGGCTAAGTTTAGAGCTCGAATATCAAACGACAAAAAAACAGCTGCGGCCTAAAGAAAGAAGTTCAACATCGGTTGCCTTAGCACCTCGGAGAATGCCAAAGACTACAGTGAGCGCCTGAGTGAGCGATTCTCCGCCGTCCTTCCAAATAACACAGACGTCAAGACATTGTGGAACCAATATCGCGAAATAATAAAAAATGTAGCCGAGACCACCATAGGTTACCAGCCAGCCACGAAAAAGAACCCGTGGTATGATGATGAGTGCGCGATATTGAAAAGAGAGACGGAAAATGCACGTTTGCAGGTGCTGCAACGGAAAACAAGAGCAGCAAGAGAAGAGTACCGCACGAAAAGGAGAAATGAGAAGGAAGAAAAGAGCATCGGCAGTTTCTCAGCTCAAAGATCTAGAAGAGTCTTGGGCAAAATACAACACCCGGCGTTTCTTTAAAAGGTCGAAGCAATTAGGTTCTGGTTTCAGAACCGGGACACAAGCTCTTCGAAACAGTGAAGGAAACCTATAGTCACCGAAGCACAGGGAATTGTAGATGTTTTCAAGCAGCACTTCGAGCAGCTGCTGAATGCCCAAAATCTCGAGCAAGATAATGAACGAGAAGCAGGACCAGTCAATGAAGACCCAGTCCCAGCCCCCAGCACAGAAGAGGTAGAAAGAGCCATCCAAAAGCTAAAAAATAACAAGTCCGCCGGGTTGGATGGCATACCCGCGGAACTCTTTAAACATGGAGGAGGTGTTTTGATGAACCGCATGCACCAGGTCATCACCAAAGTGTGGGAGGAAGAATGCATGCCCACTGACTGGTCGATAAGCTCCATATGCCCCATCTACAAAAAAGGCGATCCGATGTTATGCAAAAACTATCCCTGCTTAATGTTGCATACGAAATCCTATCCAAATTTCTGTGTAAGCGTCTTAAACCTTTCTGCAACCAATAATCGGCACGTACCAGTGTGGCTTTAGGCCAGGCAGAACAACGATAGACCAAATATTCACACTGAGACAGATCCTGGACAAGACCAACGAATTTCAAGTCGAAACCCACCATCTTTTCATCGACCTCACAGCTGCTTATGAAAGCATCCACCGCAAAGAGAATTCGGGATCCCGAACAAATTGATCCAGCTGTGCCGCATGACGCTAAACAATACGCAGTGCAGTGTGCAAATGGGTAACGGCTCATCCGAGTTTTTGCAAACATGCGCAGGATTTAGACAAGGAGATGCGTTGTCATGTGGCTTCTTCAACATAGTCCTGGAGCAGATAGTGCGCAAGGCAGGTGTGAGCACGGAAAACACTATCTTCAACAAGTCCACCCAGCTCGTAGGCTAAACGGACGACATAGACATCATCGGTCGATCCAAGAGAGCTATCCTTGAGGCCTTCACGGCGGCGAATTTGCTCGTCAAAACTTTGCAACCGTTTGTAATCGGTTAGCTGAACGTTAATTGACGTACACTTCGCATGGCTTCAGAATTTCTATGCGATCGGTAATCGGAGTTGGCATTACATACTTACAGTTTTTTTTACTTTAAATTCACCTTTTTACAAATCAAATTCACCCTTTTACAAATCAGTGCCTTCAGTACTCGACGAAATTTCTGAACATTAAATTTTGAGCTTTTGTATTTGGTTATTCAAATATGTTTTTTTGGTCAAAACCCAACACCAAAAGTAGATTACTTACTTACTTAAGGTGGCGCTACAGTCCGTTGTGGACTTGGGCCTCAATTAACAGTCTCCGCCAGTCAGCTCGGTCCCTAGCTAGCTGTCTCCAGTTTTGCACTCCAAGTTGATTGAGGTCCTCTTCCACTTGTGTGCGCCACCTGAGTCGCGGTCTTCCTCTCCTTCTGCGTCCCTCGGGAATAGTGTCGGAGACTTTCCGGGCCGGAGCATTGGTGTCCATGCGCTCTAAATGACCGAGCCATCTGAGTCTCTGGACCTTGACCCTTCTGGCTAAGTTCACGTCGTTGTACAACCCGTAAAGTTCGCTGTTGTATCTCCTTCTCCATTCCCCATCAATGCACACGGGGCCAAAGATGACCCGAAGAATTTTCCTCTCGAAACAGCCTAAGGCACATTCATCCGATTTTGTTAGGGTCCATGCTTCTGCACCATACAGCAGGACAGGGATGATGAGGGTGTTGTACAGTTTAACCTTAGTTGCTCGAGAGAGGGCTTTTCCACTCAGTTGCTTTCTTAGCCCAAAGAAACAGCGATTAGCAAGAGTAATTCTTCGTCTTATCTCAGCGCTGGTGTTATTGTCCGTGTTGATAGCGGAGCCTAGGTAGACAAACTCCTTAACTACCTCGAAGTTGTATGCGTCAATTGTGACGTTCGAAGACAGTATGTACTTCGTTTTCCCCTCATTTACCGCTAAATCCATTTTAGCCGCTTCTGTCTCAATCCTCACAAAGGCGCCATTGACATCACGTTGTGTTCTTCCCATTATATCAATATCGTCGGCGTACGCGAGAAGTTGAACAGATTTATAGAAGATAGTGCCTCTGGTGTTGACGGTGGAGTTTTGGACTATCTTCTCAAGAACGATGTTAAAGAAATCACACGACAGTGCATCGCCTTGTCTGAATCCTTTTTTGACGTCGAATGATTCCGTAAGCTCATTGCCAACCTTGATAGAGCAGCGTGAGTTCTCCATCGTCATTTTGCACAAGCGAACGAGCTTGGCAGGGATGCCAAAGCTAGACATAGCTTTATACAGTTCGTCTCTGTAGATGCTGTCATACGCGGCCTTAAAATCAATGAAGAGGTGGTGGGTATCGATTTGCATTTCATAGGTTTTTTCCAGGATCTGCCGCAACGTGAAAATTTGGTCGATGGTAGACTTTCCTGGCCTGAAGCCACATTGATAAGGACCAATCAGATTGTTGACGAAAGGCTTCAGACGTTCACATAATACGGCAGAGAGGATCTTGTAGGCGATGTTAAGCAGGCTGATTCCTCTGTAGTTGGCGCAGTTTAGAGGATCTCCCTTTTTCAGGATCGGGCAAACAATGCTGAGGTTCCATTCACCGGGCATGCATTCCTCCGACCATATCTTACAGATGATTTGGTGCATGCTCCTATCTAGCTCGTCGCCTGCGGCTTTGAACAGCTCGGCAGCTAGACCATCTGCTCCAGCGGCTTTGTTGGATTTCAGCCGTGATATTGCTGTTTTCACTTCTTCTAGGTCGGGTTCACGGAATTGTTGGCTGTCATCGCGTATGATAAAAGGCTCCTGTCTGACGGCGGGATTTTGTTCGTCGTCGCCGTTATACAGTCTACAGAAGTGGTCTTTCCAAATCCCCAGCACTGACTGCGGCTCTACTATGATGTTCCCTTGATGATCTCTGCAGGCTTCGGTTCTTGCTCGATGACCTTGAGCCAGGTGTTTTACCTTCCGATAAAACCTCCGAACTTCATTCCTGCTGTTAGCTCTCTCAACATCTTCGATCTGACGCTTCTCATGCTCTCTCTTTTTTCTCCTGAGAAGCCGGCGTTCTTCTCTCCTCTTTTGCTCGTAGAGCTGACGAGCAGCTCTTGTCTTTCTTTGCAGCGCCGCTTTGTATGCCTCCTGCTTGGCTGAATGGGCCTGCCTGCATTCTTCGTCAAACCAGGGGTTTCGTTTTGGTGGCTGTGTGAAACCCAGCACATTAGAGGCGGCATCTCTAACTGCATTCTGGCAATGTTGCCACTGGTCTTCGATACTTGATGTTGGCGGCATAGGACTCCTTAAGAGGTTACTTGTCACTCGATCAGAGAAGGATCTGGCGATCTCTTGCGATTGTAGCCGTCCGACGTCGAATTTTCTTGCAGCATTTCTTTGTTTTGGCCGTTGTCGAGATATTCGTAGTACTGCCTTGGCTACGACGAGGTAGTGGTCCGAGTCGATGTTGGCTCCTCGGAAAGTTCGAACATCTTGAATGCTGGAAAAGTGCCTCCCGTCGATCGCAATGTGATCAATCTGGTTGACGGTTGATTGATCAGGAGATCTCCATGTACCTTTATGGATGTTGAGATGTGGGAACCAGGTGCTTGCTACCACAACGTTTCGCCCCGCAGCAAAATCGATCAGCCTGAATCCGTTGTCGGAAGTGGTGTCGTGCAGGCTGTGCTTTCCGACTGTTCTTCCAAAGATGCCTTCTTTTCCCAGCTTTGCGTTAAAATCGCCGAGGACAATTTTCATGTCATAGCTAGGACATTGCTCATATGTTTTGTCGAGGAGCTCGTAGAATTCGTCTTTGGTGTCGTCCTTTTTCTCTTCTGTGGGGGCATGCGCGCATATTAAGCTAATGTTGCCGAGATTAGCCTTGATTCGGATCGTCGTGATGCGTTCGCTTACGCATTTGAAGCTCAAGACTTTTTGCCTGAGTCTGCTTCCCACGACGAATCCGCATCCAAAGAGTCGCTGGTCCCGGTAGCAATCCCCATAGTAGATGTCGCAGTTTTCCATCTTCATTTCGCCCGGTCCATCCAATCGCATTTCCTGGATAGCGGTAATATCTGCTTTGTAGCAGTTGAGGGTCTCCGCTAGTTGTTCGGCAGCACGCAGTCCATTAAGGGACCTAACATTCCACGTGCATATCCGAAATTCGTTGTCCTTTATACGTTTGCTTGGGTCGTCATCAGTGTATCCGTCCGTTTCCGAGGCCTGTTGTCGCTTCGCAACTAACTTTTTTTCTACATAGTCGGGAAGTCACCCCGACGTACAACCCCCAACCTGGAGTACCAGGTACTTGATGTGACTCCAAGTACAAAAGCCGGAAAACCGCTCCTTTTACGACCTGAGCTTCAAATATGTCGAAGTAGCCCGTAAAGGTGTTCACCAAGTAGTTCGACCTAACTGGAACTGAGGACGCCACCGTTCATTCCAAAAAAGAAATTCATCCGCTGCCGTCCCTCGTGGGAAGTGCCTTGGTGGGAACACTCCTTCGTTGTGGGGTAATTAGTAGTAACAGCCTACTCCGCTTCGACCTGTCGACCATGGGAGGCCCTGCTGCGAAAACAAGTTTCGCGATCGCATAGCTCTAAGCATCACAGTAGTAGTTACCGTAAGCCGCTCCGCCACGTCAAGGCTTACCCCATGGAGGATTAAATTGGATTAAATTTAATATGATAGATTAGTGGATGAGTGGAGAATGTACCATTGCGTTTCATTATGTCTTCGAGTGCTTTGTCAGAAAAATGGTGCAACTCTGAATTCAATTTTTAATTGCTAAAATACCCATTACTTTCATGTGCATATGAAACGCGCTTAAACCAAAAATGAAGGCTAAACAAACTAGAAAATAATAAAATTCAATTTGGCACTCAAAAATAAATTTGAATTGCTTGCAGTCGAAATAAACGGATTACCAACCAGCGAAAATGAAATTTCAAATCAACCACAAATAGGTACAAATCGGAAAACGATCTACATATATTCGAAAACCTTTCGTTCGAATCACAAACTTTTAAAACGATTTTTCTTCATATGACCTCATTTCACCACCTTTATAACTTTAAGAGAAAAAAAAAACGGGAACGAATTCAACCACGAAAGTTTAGCCACCGACAAAGCGCATTATAAATGGAATATGTTACACAATTTTAACACGTCACATTTCCCCTTTTTCTCTTTTATTCTTTCTTAAATTTATTATTTCTTTGTGACTTGGTAGTTTTCTCTGACGTGTTTATTGATAAATTATTATGGAATGATTCAGCATCAGCATTCAAACATCGAATGCAAATCTACCTTGACTCTTTTCCTTAACTTTTGTGTGTTCGTTTCGTCTTTGTTTCAAAGGACTTTTGCACTTCTTTTTCCAACCGAAAATTAGGTTGGTCGTATTACATCAAAGGCTCCAACTCTATTATGCACGTTCCAAGTTTCAACGTTCGGGATACATTTAGTTCCTTGAAATCACTAAGGGTTCTCTTGCTTCGGCAACGTACATTATGTACGTAGGTATAAGTATATTTGCTTTCCTAAATAAACTGAAACGAGAGAAAAAGAGGAGGAGGAGGGGGCGATAAACGGCCCAAATGTAGACCAAACTCTCGACATTTAATGGGCACGAGCATACCCAGAAACGCAGAATATACAACTCTTGGAAGGATTTATTACACTTCCGACTTTTGGTTTTGATACCCAATTTGTGGTTGTAGTTTGCACACAAAATACGCTAACTATTTTCGGGGCTGCGCTCCCCGTATGCGAAGAGGTTTCCATTAAAGTTAAGATTCGCATCAACGAACCGCACCATTCCTATTATGAAATTTTGTTCGTTGTTTTCTTTGGCTTGTACGTACTAATACGTCGTCGTTAGTCACCTCATTATGTTGTGGAAATGATTTAAACGGTATAGTGATGAAGCGTTTTGCAGGGCAATTGGATTTGTTTTTCTTCGTTTGAAGGATACAGATCTGTGGCCTATTGCACCACCTTACAATTTTGTGAAAAACAAAAATGTTCTTACCACAAATTTGTAATTAAATCAAGTTCTGAGGTTTGTAAAATTCTGTAGGCTTATTTTTTTTTTTTTTGTAATCAACGCGCACTCAAGGTGCGCGTATTAGGGAAAGGATAGAGGATGTAAAAGGAGGTGTCGGTGAACATTGGTTTTGAATTCTTGAATATTACCATGACTGGGGAAGACAGAGTGTGGGAGAGAGTTCCACAATCGCGTAGTACGGCTTAAGAACGATTCTCTGTACTGATGGGCAGGGTTGATAAAAATCATGATTTTTTTGTTTCTGACAGATTTTTTTGATTTTTTCAAAAAAATCATGATTTTTTTTGATTTATTTGATTTTTTTTGATTTTTTTCTGTATTCTCAAGATACCTGTCTAATTGTTCATCGTAAATGATAGTTTTATTTTAACTAACTAGTCCGTACTCAAAATACGACTTTTCTTATTCAAGACGGCATTTATTTGTATAGATTGAGAGCTGAAGAAGAAAACACAGCCCTCGAGTATGCCCAAAGCAAATATGTACGCAAGACTCAACCTTTTAAAAAAGTTTTATATTCAAAATTTAAAGAACTACAGTGATGGAAGTCTCAGTCGGGTACAAAAACAAATGATAAGCATGGCCATTTTATGCCTTACATTGACCAGTTGCTTAACACCATCTGCGTCTATTTAAAGGATATTTTCTACATTTGGCTTGGCTCTGTCTTAGCTACGAAACAAGCTGTGGAATGAAAAGGCAGCAAAAAATGGTGTTCTTTTTAAAGATTTTAGCAACAAATTAATTATTTTCAATTTGCTTTGAAGTGTGAGTTTTCAGTTTTTTAATTTATTTTTTAAAGTTCCTAAATAAAAAAATTGATAATTTTAAGCCGAGTTAAAAATAAGTTTCTGTCTAAATTTTGTTTAAAAAAATCAATTTTGATTTAAATCATGATTTTTTTCAAAAAAATCATTTGATTTAAATCATTGATTTAAATCATGATTTAAATCAATTGATTTAAATCAATCAACCCTGCTGATGGGCATTCCTGGAGGCGCGGGTATTACGGTTAAGGGGAGGAATAATAAATAAATAAATAGAGTGGCGCGACAGCTCTTGAAGAGCCAGGGCCTAAGTGGCTTACTCTCATCAACAATTCTCTGAGTGGGTGTGAAGAATTGAGGGGACCTACAATTTAACGCCGATTCCGAACGGCAAAGTTGAGAAGCACTTTTTCATAACAGATTGATACTCTTGGAAGATTTGTCAGGTCTTGGCAAGAGGCAGTACCCGTGAAAGATGAAATAAAAACTTGGCCTGAGCAGGACTCGAACCAACGACGTTCTGCTTAGCAGCCAACGCACTTACCAACTAAGCAACGGGAGGAATGCAACTGGCTATTTCACTAGAGCATATACCGCTGAAGTATCGGTAAAACAGGGTGAGACATGAGACATTACGCCGATGTTCTAGAAATGTAAATGACTCAACAATAGTATTGTCACCAATAATTTCGAATGCTCTTTTTTGGATACTGTCCAGAAGGCTTAAGTACGTCACTGGAGCACCAGCTCAAACGCTTAAAAATTGTAGTTGTGATTCATCGATATATAAAAATTATTGAAAACAGGTTATCTTATTGTATAAATAGATGTTTATTTGATGAAATTAATTTTATGACAGAAGAAAAAATAGTTTAGAAATACATAATTGATGTTCAAAGCTACATTAATTTCATATGGAACATAAAGTATAAAGTGTTTTAATAACAAGTAATATTTAACAAAATACATAGAATGTCTTTCAACTTACTTACGGATAAGTAGTATTCGGCTCACAATCCATGAAGGGTCTCAGCCTGAGATACTGCAGTCTTCCATCGTGAACGATCCCTCGCATGCACTCTCCAGTCACCGAGACCAAGCGCTCTGGCATCCGCAGTCACTTGGTCCTTGTACCGTAGGTTCGGTCTTGCTTGTCGTCTCAAACCGGGGGGCTGGGATGGGAAGACTTTCTTGGCTGGAGCGTTGTCGTCCATTCGCTCGATGTGGCCGAGCCAATGTAGTCGTCTTTTCTTGGCCTTCTGGACTACATCCACATCTTGGTACAGCTCATACAGTTCTCGGTTGAACCTTCTACCCCATTCGCCATCGTCGCATACGGGACCGAAAATCCGTCGAAGAAATTTTCTTTCGAAAGTGCCCAGTATCAATTCCCTTTTTTTACTTATAATCCAGCACTCTGCGCCGCCGCCGCCGCCGTAGAGTAGGACTGGTAAAATCAAAGTTTTGTATAGAAGACACTTTGTCTTTCGAGTGAGGAGTTTTGAACCCAGTTGTTTGGCCAAACCGAAGCAGCAGCGGTTCGCTAGGGTAATTCTTCTTCGGATCTCCACTAAGGTGTCGTTCGTGGGATTGATGTAAGTGAACTCCTTAACTACCTACCTCGAAATTGCTGCTACCAACAGTGACGTTTTGTCCTAGGCGGTGGACAGATGTTACCTCGTTTGTTGATAGCATATTCTTTGTTTTGTCCTCACTCACTTCAAGACCAACGAGTTTTGCCTGTTCTTCAATCGCCGTAAAGGCCTCAAGCACAGCTCTCTTGGATCGACCGATGATGTCTATGTCGTCCGCATAGCCTAGGAGCTGGGTGGACTTGTTGAAGATAGTGTTTTCCGTGCTCACACCTGCCAGGACTATGTTGAAGAAGTCACATGACAACGCATCTCCTTGTCTAAGGAGCTGGGTGGACTTGTTGAAGATAGTGTTTTCCGTGCTCACACCTGCCAGGACTATGTTGAAGAAGTCACATGACAACGCATCTCCTTGTCTAAACCCTGCGCAAGTTTGGAATAACTCGGATGAGCTGTTACCCATTTGCACACTGCACTGCGTATTATTTAGCGTCATGCGGCATAGCTGGATCAGTTTGTTCGGGATCCCGAATTCAGACATCGCCATCATAAGCTCTTGGCGGTGGATGCTATCATAAGCAGCTTTAAAGTCGATGAAAAGATGGTGGGTTTCGACTTGAAATTCGTTGGTCTTTTGCAGGATCTGCCTCAGTGTGAATATTTGGTCTATCGTTGTTCTGCCTGGCCTAAAGCCACACAGGTACGTGCCGATTATTGTGTTGCAGAAAGGTTTAAGACGCTCACACAGTACGTTGGATAAGATTTTGTATGCAACATTAAGCAGGGATATGCCACGGTAGTTTTTGCATAACATCGGATCGCCTTTTTTGTAGATGGGGCATATGGAGCTTATCGACCAGTCAGTGGGCATGCATTCTTCCTCCCACACTTTGGTGATGACCTCTTGCATGCGGTTCATCAAAACACCTCCTCCATGTTTAAAGAGTTCCGCGGGTATGCCATCCGACCCGGCGGACTTGTTATTTTTTTAGCTTTTGTAGGCTCTTTCTACCTCTTCTCTGCTGGGGGCTCGGACTGGGTCTTCATTGACTGGTCTTGCTTCTCTTTCGTCATTATCTTGCTCGACATTTTGCGCATTCAGCAGCTGTTGGAAGTGCTGCTTGAAAACATCTACAATTCCCTGTGCTTCGATGACTAGGTTTCCTTCACTGTTTCGAAGAGCTTGTGTCCCGGTTCTGAAACCAGAAGGTAATTGCTTCGACCTTTTAAAGAAAACGTCGGGTGTTGTTCTTGGCCCGAGACTCTTCTAGATCTTTGAGCTGAGAAACTGCGGATGCTCTTTTCTTCCTTCGCAGGGTCTTTTTCTCATATCTCCTTTTCGTGCGGTACTCTTCTCTTGCTGCTCTTGTTTTCCGTTGCAGCATCTGCACACGTGCATTTTCCGTCTCTCTTTTCAATATCACGCACTCATCATCATACCACGGGTTCTTTTTCGTGGCTGGCTGGTAACCTATGGTGGTCTCGGCTACATTTTTTATTATTTCGCGATATTGGTTCCACAATGTCTTGACGTCTGTGTTATTTGGAAGGACGGCGGAGAATCGCTCACTCAGGCGCTTACTGTAGTCTTTGGCATTCTCCGAGGTGCTAAGGCAACCGATGTTGAACTTCTTTCTTTAGGCCGCAGCTGTTTTTTTGTCGTTTGATATTTGAGCTCTAAACTTAGCCACTACCAGAAAGTGGTCAGAGTCGACATTTGCTCCTCGGAAAGTGCGCACGTTCAGGATGTTGGATGCGTGCCTTGCGCCGATTAGCACATGGTCGATTTGGTTGATGGTTCGACCATCCAGGTTGCTGTGTAGATCTTCCGTCTTGGAAACCTAGTGCTACTTATCACCGTATTACGAGCTGCAGCAAAGTCGATTAGTCGGAAGCCGTTATCTGTTGTTTCTTCGTGGAGGCTGTGCTTTCCAACTAATCCGCCAAAGATGTGTTCCTTCCCGATTTTTGCATTGAAGTCTCCGATTACGATTTTGACGTCGTACTCTGTACAGGCTCCGTAGGCTCTGTCCAGGAGGTCGTAGAAATTCTCCTTGCTAAACTCCTCAGCATCATCGGTAGGGGCGTGTGCACATATTACCTATACTGAAGTTTTGTAGTGTGGCCTTGATGTGGATCACAGCCAGGCGATCACTAATTGGCTTGAAATCCATGACTTTCGATCTAAGCCGATTTCCCACGACGAATCCGCATCCAAATACTCATATTTATGCAATCTTTGTTGGCAGCTATAATAAATGTCGCAATTCTTCCTCTTCATTGTCCCTGATCCTATCCATCGTATTTCCTGGATCGCAGTAATATCTGGTGCCTTATACTGTGAGAGGACAGTTGCACCTGGAGTGTAGAGGGTTCTTACATTCCAGGTACAAACTCTCAATGCGGGCTATGTGAACCTGGCACCCGACTTTTGAAAAAAAAAAAATTTCATTATTTATTTTGATAGGTTAGGGTAGGTAGTTGTTTGTAGTGAATTTAATTTTTTTTGTAGTTGTACAGAAAAAAAAATTTTGACCATCAAAAAAATGTCAGCCCCCGAAAATAAAATTTCGAACTTTTTTTGCTTGTTTTCCATAGATATACGCTTGTAGATGATTGTAGTGAAGTTTTTTTTTTTTTTTAAGTGAGACAGAAAAATTTATAAAAAAAAAAAAAATTCGACCAAATTGTTCGACCACTACCTTTTTCATACTTTTCTCATACAAAAAAAGTACTGAAATTAATTAACTTTAAAATAGAAATTACTTACTCTACAATAGAAACAAACCCTCATAGAGGTTTGTAGTGAAAAAAGAATTTTACTACAAACGATAAAAATGTCATTTTAAGCCATATAGAGGTTCGTAGTGCAAAATACTCCTACTACGAAACTTTAAAATCCGTTAACAAGCTAATGGACGTTTGTAGTGAAAAAATTACTTCACTACAAACGAAAGCAACCCTCATAGAGGTTTGTAGTGAAAAAAGAATTTTACTACAAACGATAAAAATGTCATTTTAAGCCATATAGAGGTTCGTAGTGCAAAATACTCCTACTACGAAACTTTAAAATCCGTTAACAAGCTAATGGACGTTTGTAGTGAAAAAATTACTTCACTACAAACGAAAGCAACCCTCATAGAGGTTTGTAGTGAAAAAAGAATTTTACTACAAACGATAAAAATGTCATTTTAAGCCATATAGAGGTTCGTAGTGCAAAATACTCCTACTACGAAACTTTAAAATCCGTTAACAAGCTAATGGACGTTTGTAGTGAAAAAATTACTTCACTACAAACGAAAGCAACCCTCATAGAGGTTTGTAGTGAAAAAAGAATTTTACTACAAACGATAAAAATGTCATTTTAAGCCATATAGAGGTTCGTAGTGCAAAATACTCCTACTACGAAACTTTAAAATCCGTTAACAAGCTAATGGACGTTTGTAGTGAAAAAATTACTTCACTACAAACGAAAGCAACCCTCATAGAGGTTTGTAGTGAAAAAAGAATTTTACTACAAACGATAAAAATGTCATTTTAAGCCATATAGAGGTTCGTAGTGCAAAATACTCCTACTACGAAACTTTAAAATCCGTTAACAAGCTAATGGACGTTTGTAGTGAAAAAATTACTTCACTACAAACGAAAGCAACCCTCATAGAGGTTTGTAGTGAAAAAAGAATTTTACTACAAACGATAAAAATGTCATTTTAAGCCATATAGAGGTTCGTAGTGCAAAATACTCCTACTACGAAACTTTAAAATCCGTTAACAAGCTAATGGACGTTTGTAGTGAAAAAATTACTTCACTACAAACGAAAGCAACCCTCATAGAGGTTTGTAGTGAAAAAAGAATCTTACTACAAACGATAAAAATGTCATTTTAAGCCATATAGAGGTTCGTAGTGCAAAATACTCCTACTACGAAACTTTAAAATCCGTTAACAAGCTAATGGACGTTTGTAGTGAAAAAATTACTTCACTACAAACGAAAGCAACCCTCATAGAGGTTTGTAGTGAAAAAAGAATTTTACTACAAACGATAAAAATGTCATTTTAAGCCATATAGAGGTTCGTAGTGCAAAATACTCCTACTACGAAACTTTAAAATCCGTTAACAAGCTAATGGACGTTTGTAGTGAAAAAATTACTTCACTACAAACGAAAGCAACCCTCATAGAGGTTTGTAGTGAAAAAAGAATTTTACTACAAACGATAAAAATGTCATTTTAAGCCATATAGAGGTTCGTAGTGCAAAATACTCCTACTACGAAACTTTAAAATCCGTTAACAAGCTAATGGACGTTTGTAGTGAAAAAATTACTTCACTACAAACGAAAGCAACCCTCATAGAGGTTTGTAGTGAAAAAAGAATTTTACTACAAACGATAAAAATGTCATTTTAAGCCATATAGAGGTTCGTAGTGCAAAATACTCCTACTACGAAACTTTAAAATCCGTTAACAAGCTAATGGACGTTTGTAGTGAAAAAATTACTTCACTACAAACGAAAGCAACCCTCATAGAGGTTTGTAGTGAAAAAAGAATTTTACTACAAACGATAAAAATGTCATTTCAAGCCATATAGAGGTTCGTAGTGCAAAATACTCCTACTACGAAACTTTAAAATCCGTTAACAAGCTAATGGACGTTTGTAGTGAAAAAATTACTTCACTACAAACGAAAGCAACCCTCATAGAGGTTTGTAGTGAAAAAAGAATTTTACTACAAACGATAAAAATGTCATTTTAAGCCATATAGAGGTTCGTAGTGCAAAATACTCCTACTACGAAACTTTAAAATCCGTTAACAAGCTAATGGACGTTTGTAGTGAAAAAATTACTTCACTACAAACGAAAGCAACCCTCATAGAGGTTTGTTGTGAAAAAAGAATCACTACAAACGTCCATTAGCTTGTTAACGGATTTTAAAGTTTCGTAGTAGGAGTATTTTGCACTACGAACCTCTATATGGCTTAAAATGACATTTTTATCGTTTGTAGTAAAATTCTTTTTTCACTACAAACCTCTATGAGGGTTGCTTTCGTTTGTAGTGAAGTAATTTTTTCACTACAAACGTCCATTAGCTTGTTAACGGATTTTAAAGTTTCGTAGTAGGAGTATTTTGCACTACGAACCTCTATATGGCTTAAAATGACATTTTTATCGTTTGTAGTAAAATTCTTTTTTCACTACAAACCTCTATGAGGGTTTGTTTCTATTGTAGAGTAAGTAATTTCTATTTTAAAGTTAATTAATTTCAGTACTTTTTTTGTATGAGAAAAGTATGAAAAAGGTAGTGGTCGAACAATTTGGTCGAATTTTTTTTTTTTATAAATTTTTCTGTCTCACTTAAAAAAAAAAACTTCACTACAATCATCTACAAGCGTATATCTATGGAAAACAAGCAAAAAAAGTTCGAAATTTTATTTTCGGGGGCTGACATTTTTTTGATGGTCAAAATTTTTTTTTCTGTACAACTACAAAAAAAATTAAATTCACTACAATCAACTACCTACCCTAACCTATCAAAATAAATAATGAAATTTTTTTTTTTCAAAAGTCGGGTGCCAGGTTCACATAGCCCTCAATGCGTAGTCCGTTGTCGTTCCGGGTCTGGTTACCATAAGAGGGGGTTCATTATCCGAGGCTAGTATCTCTCTCATAACTTTCAAGTTTTTCACCGTGGAGGGGTTGTTATTGTTAGCCCCTCGCACTAACCTCCAAATTTGTTGGGCCGTTGATAAGGTGCTTTTTTCCCGATTTGCACCCGCGCTTACAAGTTTCGCAAGTTATATCCAGAGATATAACCAGTATCCGGTGGTTACCACGAGGAGGTAAAGTAAGTACTTGGTGTGTAGGAAAAGTTACAGCATAAGCCCCCAGATCCTACAACACCCAACCACCACATAAGGTATATAATGTTGCAAACAAACCCAGATATTCCTGATGAAAAAAAATTAACCTAACCCACAATTTAATTGGGGAATCCCACAAGCCACAAAGTGCAATTCCACCATCTTTGACGAAATTTTTTATTGCAGACAAATAAAAAAAAATACAATCTGATTGCATGACGTCAAGTGTGAATAAAATAATAACAAGTGTTTGTATCTTCAACTGAAAATTGCGCTTCAAACTAAAAATGAGATAAATTAAATTTTCTCTGTATGTCATAAGGGCGACATGCTCCTGTCTTTGTGACCTATTTCTATACCCACCTACTATCATGGATGCTCGTCATCGTATCTTTTTTTTATATTTACATTTTTTTTCTGTTGCTTTTCTAGACAGACACGTTGATATAAATAATAAATAAAGAAATTCTGTTGATTGAGATGATGGATGATGACTTCTCAACGGTTGTTGCGCCTTACTTGATGTGCGCGCACTTTTGTTAATTAGGCAAATGCTTACTTACATATACATTTCTATATCCAGAGGCCAGAGTAAGTGAAGCAGCCTCCCACCACTTTATTTGTGTTCTAAAAATATTAAATGCTCATTTCGAGAATATAATAATTATCGTATACAATTATATTATGAAATGATGCTCCAGGATACTCAGGTGCTGTTCGTGGTAATGACGATGCTGCGTTAAGCTTGAAACAAGGAATAAGTTGAGCAGAAAACACAAGCATGCTATTGCTCAAGTGTCATCTGTTTTGCTGTCACCTAAATGGAATGCCTATCAATTAGTGAATTCCTCAACGAAGCCCAAATGAGATGCCTGCTTTTCATTTCGAATTAATGAATTAAAATTCATAATATTGTTTGTACACTTATTCGGTTTAGTAGAATGATGCTTCGACTACGTCGTGAACTCGAACAGGGAGACGATGGCGTGCGTGGAAGGTACTTGCTCCTGAGTATTTTGCCAACATGAGTATAGGGTGCAATGAATTTGAAATTATTCATTGTTCTTGAAACAGAAGAAAAAACACGATTAAACATTTCCGTGGCAGTAATTTTCAGAACAAAGTTATTTATGCAAGTTTCATGAACTTTTTGTTCTCTTTTTTGTTTAATTTTTCTTGTGAAAAAACTTTTGTGTATTTCAAAAGTATTTTATTCATCAAAAAAAAAAAAAAAAAAAACAAAGGAATAAAGTACTTTGCAGTTTACCTTTGCAATTTAAAAAAAAAATCTTGTTTGACTACTCTTACCAACCGATACCTTTGGGGGGCTCTTGAAGGCTTTTTCGATGTTGCACAATGTTGCAGGGAGAAGCAGAGTTCTTGTATGGATGAATTTTATTTTCTGTTTGGGCGTTAAATGGTTTTATTGTGGGGCAATATTTTTATTTTAAATGAAAGAACATTGAGAAGGAATATTATATTAAAAATTCTTCAGTGTGTGCGTTTATTTTTTCCTTTAATTAAGTTCGCAACTTGAGTGGGAAATGTCCGAAAGCCTGCAGGAAGCTTTCAGGTTTACGTTCAAGGACCAGTATTTACTTATAAAGCCAGTTATTATCCTGGCTCTACTGCTTATGATTGTTGTGGAGTGAGGTCAAATTTTATAAGGTAAGTGCAGTGTAAGTTAATATTTTGCAGGTAGTTTTTATTTTACGATTTAAATTTTCTTATAAGTGAGAAATGGAACAGGTATAAAGAGGAAGCATTATGAAGCTTGTCTCTTCCAGGTAAGGCTAGGTCTGACCAGGGGCGAACGCAGAAAAAAAAATTCGGGGGGTGTTTAAAAAACTATATATTACTAGCTGACCCGGCAAACGTTGTTTTGCCATATGAATTATTTCTAGAGTAGGAAAATATATATTATTTATCTCGAGAGTGTGCGTATGAGGTATTTGAGTGGGAGAGGCATGGAGCGCTGTGAATCATGACGGAATGTAAAAATAACAACTCATCAAAATACTAATTTATACTCAGCCCAATTCTAAATATTCCCCGGGAATAGTACTCCCCGGGAGATGTGTTCTCCCAGGGAGTTCTTTCCCCTATTTTGAATTCCTCGGGAGATTATTTTTCCCTTCGAAAGCGGGAACAAAAATTCTGAATGTTCGAAACAGCTGTTTGGCAGTATTTGTCATATGAAACGAGAGGAAAGAGCTGCCAGAAGCTCTTAAGGCTCAAAACAGATGTGAAGAATTTCTGCGCAGCAAAATTAAAAATACACAGGTTCTTATGGGAGCAAATTCTGCATGCAGAACAGGGCTGCGTGATGTATCTATTTCTAAGTTTTCTGCCTAGTTTCATTGCAGATATAATTGAAAGACAAAATTTTCCAAATAATTGGTATCTGGCAATACTTATATTGACACATTATTGAAACTGTTGACAGTGCGTTTTATATCAAAATTCAAATTGTCAGTTTGTAAAATTAAAATCGAATCAACAAAATATCGGAACAATCAAATGCAGTAATCTGTGCACAGAAACTGTCGAGTGTTCACTTAGACCTCCAGATGAAATAGCTGTCTGCATTTTGGCGTCGATCGCTTTGAATGCTTTTGTCACGCTACAGAAGAAATACGATTTCCAGAAGCTCAACGAAGTCACCAAAATAGTGACGAAAAAAATCAACAAAATCATCGATTTCAACTATTATCCAGTGCTGGAGGCTAAGGAATCCAATATGCGACATCGTCCGATTGGAATTGGAGTCCAAGGTATGGCTGATGCTTTAATTACTATGCGTCATCCGTTCGAGAGTGAAGGCATCCAGGAGCTTTGGAAGCCAGTTGTGAACTGGCCGCTCTGAAGGAGAAAATCGTCAAGCATGGAGTGCTCGTGGCTCCTAAGCCAACAGCATCGACTGCGACAACGAATCCTTCGAACCGTACACTTCGAATATCTACAACCGACGAGTTCTGTCCGGCGAGTTCCAATCAGCATCTGCTTGAGGACCTAACCGAGCTGGACTTGTGGGACGATGAACGAAATTGTCGCCAGTAGATTTTCTAAAATATTGTGCATTTCCGAAATTATAGGCACTAATTGCAATTCCTATTCTCTTGTTTCTATTATTTTAAGAGGACAGCTTTAAGGTCCCTTTGCGGTCAACAAAACCTTTCATTCTCTCTGTGTCCTACTCGAAGAGCCAAACCAAATCAATTGTCAATTCCTGACAATACTTGGCAGAGTATTGCCTAGAGTTGCGACTCTAGGTAATACCTCCTCTATGCTCTGGAATCCGCAGCCGACATCTCCATTAAATTCTACAACATTTGCAGCTGTGACTTATAAGGTGTCTTAGACCTATAAAATTATTAAAATTTAAATTTATTTTCAATGCAAAAACAAAAATTTCCATTTTCGTTTATGATTCTCCAACAAATTTCCGGGGAATGATTCGGCGGTAGACGAGTAAAAAATTTCCCTATTTTTGACATTTAGAATGCCTCCTTTTTTTCCCGGAGATTTTTTTTCCATTTTTCGAAGATGGGGAAATTTAAAAAGGAAATAATTCCACGAAGACTTTTTGTTTGTAATAAGAGAGTTGGGAAAAGGGAACAAATTCCCGGGGAGTTGGTTTTTAGAATCGGGATGACTAATTAATTTATTATTACTTTTTCTAATAATTATATTTACTACGAATTCGGAAAATATAAGTCAACAATATTAATCTCTTAGTGCAATGGAATGTACAATATTTTGTGTCATTCCATCTTTAGCTAAGACAAACAAACTGAATGGTTTGCCCACTCAAGAGCATGCCACGTATAGTACAATTGTCCGGGCCGGTGACATTAAACAATAACAGTCGAAGATAAAAGCACTCAGTCTGTCTTGGATTGACTATAAATATCTACTCATCCTAAGGCGTTTGATTTGAATAAACCGGGACATGCGTCAACCGGTGTTCCCCGGTGAGTGTAGTTTTTGGTGGATTTATAGATCGGTCAATCGCTGTCTCGTTCGTGAAATATACGCGCTGACCGTTTTCAAGATCGACGGCTAGATGAATAACGGTTGGATACGATAAAAAGCTTCATTGGAGCTGATGTACCGACCAATTTGGTACAGCGTTATTTAATCGTGGTTATTCACTGGAGGAGCAGCTACAATAAAATAATAAACATAATGGGCCATATCAGTGGCGGCGCAAGAATAAAATTTTATGTGGGCAAGACAGATTTTGCGAGGCCCTATTCTGTGGCGACCTGAAGACGGATTTCAAGAACTAATAAAAACAAAAAAACATTAACACTGCAAAGTTTTTATTCATAAAAATATAAATTGTCATCTGCACTTTTGTATACATTTATTAAAGTGTATATTTAAAATATTTATATTTCTTTATTAAAGGAACAGAAATTTCCTGCTTTTCACTTTACTAAATTCTTTAATTATTATTTCGTAATTCAGCCTAGATGATGATAAAACAGCCAAAGCTGAAAGTCTTTCCTGGCTCATTGTGAAAATAAAATATTTTTTTTATTAATTTTAATTTTGAAAAATCCTTTCAGCAGAGACTGTACTTACCGGAATTGTTCACAAATCGGGTAACTTTGGGTAAGAAATAAAATGAAAAGGCGTAGAATTTGCTCATGAAAATTCATTATTTGGCTTTTGTAAATCCTCACGGTGACAGAAATCGTGCACATCCTTATCAATTTAAAATTAAGAATGATTAAAGTAAGAAAACACATTAAATTGAAGCAATAAATTTCTGTATTTTCTCGAAAACTAAGAAATTTAATTTTTTTGTTTTCATTCAAACGAACAATAATTAAATGTTTTAGTATTTTTAATTTCCAGCACTCAGGCATGAAGATGAAAGATTTTAAACTTTTTTTTAAACTCTTATGCATGAAGCTTAGTAGGTATTACTAACACAGGGATGCTCTCTGCAAAAACAGAAAAACTGAATTGTATTCGGTTTTGGAAACGATCTCGCGGCCACTTCCAAGGAAAAATGAATTATAAAAACATCGAAAAATTTGTCGGTTCATTTATATTAGTTTTGAAACTAAACAAATCTACATATTATTTATGTTAATTTTTCCCACATTTTGAATTTTGAGACAAGAAGTTGTTTATGTAATGCAAATAAAGATGACGAATATTTTCACGTTTTGTCCAGGTTAAAACGAAAACAGCAACCCTGTTTGCTTTTTTTCATGTTTTTTCTATTTTTCGAGAACAAGAATCAAATTGACAATGAAACTGATAACTGATGCCTGTTAACTTCTAAATTCAATGGCGCTAATCAACAATTCTAGTTTGATACTACCTTAAAATGACGGTTGAGTCATGATAGTTTCGGCCTAGAGTTTCGGAACACATCCAAAATCTTAACTTCTAATGTTTTCGTGGTGAGTTTAAGAAAAACGTGTTATGACAATTTCAAAATTCAATCTAGCAACCTACGGTTAATTTGAAAATATGATAGTAAACAAAAGAGAATTGTCAGATTGGAAAAATCTTACGTCATCTCTTTGTTTTAATAACTCACATTATTATTCATGCACACGAAAAGAAAAAAAAAATGAAAATTGCGGGATCTAGGGAGTAAAACGTAAGACAGTTTCACATCTTATTATTATTATTTAGTTAATCTTTGCTAGCGACTGCGTTGCGTCTTGCGTGCGTGTGGTACTTTAATCTGATTCGTTGGCTTCCTAGTAAAGAAAGTAAAAAAAATAAAACAAGGGATTCCCCGCACTCGTCGACGCGGCAAGGATTAACCTGCGATAGTTACGCAACGTAACAAATGTTGCCAGACTAAAACAATATTTCACAACAAAATTAATTAATTTCTTTTTTTATTTTATTCTCACAGAAGCAATGCATACAAATTTTTGAAGCGCGAGGCCCCTTGTACCGCGAGGCCGTGGGCGATGGCCCACGTCGCCCACGCCGTACGCCGTCTCTGGGCCATATTCATAGAGAATTACTAAAGTCGTAACTTTCTAGTCCACAGTTTAAGCTAAACAATTTAAGAAAACACAGCTTCTATTCATAGACGATTTTCTAGATGTGTTTAACTAAACTAGAGTTTATTGAAGAAATCTACTACAACTATGCTTCAAATGAAGACATTAAACATCAATAATGTCAAAAAAAAATATTATTTTTCAAAAATTCAAATAATCTGAAATTGAATTCTAAAAATTTCTTCAACTGTTATTTTAATTTATTTTTTGCGTGAAACTGAGACATTGTGAACATTGAATAACATCGCACTTATCACGCTAAATTAATAAAATAAAATTTTGTATTTGATGTTTTGATTAGGTTTTACCGATCGTGGTCACGGGTTGACTAATGGCTGTGCTTATCGTTAGGTATTTCATAGAAAAAATGAGATTTGTTCGCATTGTCCCTTCATGGCGAACTACGACTCAAGAAACGCGAACCATGCATGAGCATATTCGGCGAGCATATTTGGAGCTTAGGGCTACCAATAGAGCAAAATCAATATGTGACAATGACCGCAGTGAAGAGGAATAAAAACATGTGTACGCATACGCAGCTCTTTTTAAAAACGGTTATTATTCCAAACAACGTCTCTGGAAACCAATAGAAAAAACAGTTAATTTCAGAAAAGTACTTACTTTTTGCCATACAGAAAATGCGTTTATGAAGCGAATCTTGTCGAAATATGACATTAATCAATATTGAAGCACCAGAAATAAATCAGCCAACTTCTAAAATCCCCAAATGATTAAATTAATTTATAAAATATATAAAAAATGTATATGCATTTGTCCCTACCTACCAAGAACAGTTATTTATTCAAAGCGATATTTTGACACGTAATACAAAAGTAGCAACTTAAACATAGCATCACCCAAGTTTAAAGTTAGACTCCAGTTTAGTGCTTAATCTTAGGACTAAATCTGGTTATGAATAGCCTATACTCCAGTCTTTGTTAGTAACAGCTTAATAGCAGTTTAAAAATGTCTATGAATATGCCCCAATAAAACTTAATGGAACCCCATTGATGAGCTCTCGACCAGGGTTGAAAAATATAAAATGCTATCAAAACATAGTCGTCAGTGGTTAGAGGATAAAAATTTAGGACTAATGCCGTGTGCGAATTCAGTTAAAACGTGGTTAAAACTTGACGTTTGGTTAAATTTTGACACTTCGCATTGAATAAAATGTGTTAAAATTAGACTAGCTGCGGAGCATGTTAAAATATGACAGTAGTGGTTAAAAATTCATCCATTTTTAACCACAATTCATCCAATTCGCACACGGCCTAAATGTATTTTTAATTCCACCCCATAAAAAAATAAAAAAAAATGTTTTGAGGTGCACCACCCTTAACACTTAGGGGTGTATAAATTTATTATTTTTTAGTTATAAACCTATTCTCATACCTACTGAATAAACATATGCAATTTCATCAAAATCGGCCAAGCCGTTTCGGAGGAGTATAAACACTAAAACTGTGACATAAGAATTTTATGTACAGGGTGCGGCACGAAAACTTGCTGATTTGTTTTTGGCGCCAAGCGGCCAAGCGGGGGGGAGTGGTCGGATGTGGGTGGAGAGTGTCTCATTTTTTAGAGGACTTCCTGAAGTTTCATCTACGCCGCAGTCAGTCGACATCATGCATTGGACGAAAGAGCAACGCGCATTTGCCTGCGAGGCTTACTTTTCCAACAGTCGTTCCATAATTTCATAAGAGCAATGGACTGTGTGTTGTGTCCGAGAAAAACAAACAAAAAGTTTTGTTGGATTTGGTGTGCGTTCAGCATTCAGCCACAGAGTATTATCTGTGATTCAGCCTTATAGGGCAACAACGCAACATACTCGTTTGCATTACTCCCTACACGGCGAATACAGAATTAGCGTTGGCGAACATCATTTCGTAATTCGTACGTGTTGATTCTTTAAGGTGTGTCTGTGTGAGCATGTGTCAAAAAGAGAAACAAGTCATTGGGCTAGCGGTTATTCCAGAGAAAGAATGAGATTTGCTTGCGAACATCTCCCTACATGCGAACAAAGAAACCGACAAAAATGAGAAAATCGAAAATTTTTGGCAACAGCGAACCATCTACCTATTATGACATGACGAATTTTAGGCGAGCACGAACACGTTCTTCGTTTAAACGACCAACGAATGAACGAAAATTTTGACACATCTTTCATAACATGCGAGTTTTTAATTTGTCGCGAATGAACAACATTTTGTTCGTTGGGAGTGTGGTAATGTGAAACGCGAGTTTGGCAGTTCGTATCAACTACAATTCCTACATTACCTTTCGCCACGTATAAATTTGTTTTCTCAAATTGATTAACATTTGAGATAAAAACATCAGGTCACCAAAAATTGTAAATGATGGAAGAACTTATTGAGGCAGACCCGGGTCGAATTCCGGTTGCTGTGCCGACGATGATGATAATACTTTAATGTCCATTGCGGACCCTTAGTGGAGCATAGGGTCACAAAGCCAGCTCGATATCGTGTTCGGTTCCCGGTCATGATTCGCACCTCCCTCCAACTCTTGCCTAGTTGGGCTGATTCCTCCTGAGCCTGTGGCGAAGGCAATGCAGTGGAATCCGCGCACTCAATAAGGTAGAAGAGTTGGGGACTACCAAAAAGCTCAGGAGAAATCGGCCCAATTAGGCAAGAGTTGGAAGGAGGTGCCTCGCTTTTTAGAAACATGTTTCTCCCCCTGAATAGCTCTTCGTTATATAAACGATAGGGCCAGAAAATCATAAGGATGTTTCGTAGACATCTATTAATAAACATTTGGAGCTTCTTAGTGACAGCTACTGTTACTTACCAGTTGCTTCAACCGTGAAGTAAAACAGATTTGACGCTATAGAGTTATTCCTACATAATCACCCCTATTCTGATTTTCGTTACGAATTCAATTCGTTTTCGAAATTGATTTTCGCAAAGCTAAAAAACTGTGTTCCTAAATTCGTGCGAATTTGCCTTCAATTTTTGACAAATATTTCTCTAAAATTACTTAAATTCTTAACAAAGCTCTAGTCAAGTTGAAAGTGAAACAACAAACAACCAACAACATTAGCAACAGAAGTATTCCGCCCGATGATGGAGAAGTAACTCCGAAACGCGTCGCATATAACTTTTAAGAAACTTAAGTTGTAATAGTAAATTAAAATAAGAATCAATAAATATTTATAAAAGTGTATTTATTTTTATACGTTTTTTCTTATAATCTATCATTAAATTCAATATACAACTTGGAGACAAGAAACTGACAATATGTATTAAATTCTTAAGTTTACGATTTCAAATTCGGTCAGCAAAATCGAAACGGAATCAAAACGAAAAATTGAGAACACCTCAGCTTTAGGGCAATTGCAGACTGCAGACTTTTAATCGGCCTATAGTTTGGTCGGCTTCTTAATCAGTATGGAGAGGTATGAATATGCGCACACTACAGCGATTCAGTTTCGGCCGATAAAAAAGTTTGATATGCTACCCGATTACATTCAAACTAATCTGTCGGCCAACTATCGGCCGACTGTTTAATCAGTATTGGCGCATACACGCCTGCGCATACATGACGATTGTTTAGTCGACCGATAGTTCAGTTCGCTCTGTGATTTGGCGTCGTGTGCGTGAGTTACATATCCCACTCAAAACACCGGGGCTATCAACATTCAACAGGCTATCAACTAACATCTGGGTGCAGGTGTTCAATCGACAGGACATCTGGCTAACCCTAGAAGCAGGTGTTCAATCAATGAAACATCTAGCTAATCATCACAGATGTTCAATAAACAAAACATCTAACTTCAGAAGCAGGTGTTCTTAACGTTTTTAAACAGATAAGATTAGCTAGGTGCGGTCAGTCTTTTTCTAAGCCAACATGTACGACTGTACGTACAACCGAGTACAGCAACCCTTGTACTCTTTTCCAATTTCGCAACCGACAACCATTCAAAATATTTCATCACCTGGCAACTCCAACGATACAGCCCAGCCTTATTCAAATTTTTCATATGAATCGCAAATATATGACTTGTAAATAACTTAATTTCTCAAAACGCCGAATTTTGTAATATTAATTCTAATAGAAATAGTTGAAAAGTATTTGTGGCTTATCTTGCCTTATCGTAACGCTCAATCTCTCCTCCACAGGTATAGAAAGTCTTAAATTTGTATCCTCCTTCGCTATTGCTGGTCCAATTAGCTTGACAAGTACATTGAAGCTGGTAATGCTCATTCGATAATAGGGGTAATCAAGTAATTTGGAATGCATAGTGTAAAATTTTCCACTAACTAATCTATCACTGAGAATGGGATGCACCTAATACTCTCGGAATCTCTTCTTGATTTTCCTCCTCCGGAGTATGATGAGAGCAATAATTTTTCTGGACAATATTTTCATTGTGCGACCGCTTCAACAGTCAGTTACAAACAAGTTCAAGAATAGTCGGCCGGCTATTGGATAGTCTGCGCCCTGTTCACCAACCAAACTGTTTAGTTGGCTCGGTGTGCGCACTTTCAGCTCAACCCGACTAAACTATCGGCCGATAAAAAGTCTGCAGGCTGCGGGAACTCTTAAAAACGAAAGTATTGTTTTCTCTATCATTCCGAAATCAGAGTCTTTGTTTTCGGTGATTCGGCAGGGATGTTGTATAATATCGTTTTGAAAAATAAAAGAAAAATTTGGAGCCTATTTTTTGAAACCACGTAAGACGAACAAAAAATTGAAACAGAAGCTTTTAAAACGTTAGCATAACTTACAGCACTTTAAGATAAAATTTGGATTTAAAATAAAATTCATGTTTATTTCACAGTTCAATGGCCAACTTGCTCAAAACATTAAGAGTCCATTAAGGTTCAACCACATCCACATCCATATTTCATATTTTTCAAATCTAGACAAAAACCGAAAAACTATCCTCTAACATTCACAAAAAATACTACAACATCGCACTTGAATAGCCAACCTTTCAATGGATTACAAAAAAAAAAAAACATTTCTGTTCTCTATTTTGACAAATTTAATTTTTGGTTTATGAAAGTGAAAGTTTATGAATAAATTGAATTATTCAGTGGATGGCCAGAAAAGTGAATTTTGATAAAATCCTATATATATATAGAGAGAGAGAGAGTAGAGCGTTGCTTGAGTGGAAGAAGGGAGAATTCTGCAGTCCTTCATAATCTAATACCTTGCCAGAAGCATGTGCAAGAGCTATAGTACAAGAGGTACAAGAACATACATAGACACACACAGTACAAATTTTTGTTTTGAATTTTAAGTTTTCTACGATGGTTTTAGGAATGTTTGTGTTACTTGATAGTTTTTTTTTTAGCAGGGGTGGAGTGCTTTAAATACTCGTTCTTCAAACCAACAAAATCCTTCGGAAAAATTATCAATGAAATGAGTAAGTACGGGAGCTTGTACATCATGCACAGAATTATGTGGTGATATTTTATTAAATTTTTTGTATGTTTTTGTTTGCAAAAGCTAGAAGAGAAGAAGAGAACAATCAGGAGCATCACTTCGAGTAAGATGTTAAACAATGAAAAGAATACATCAGCCCTTGGCAGGAATAATTCGTCTTTTGTTAAATATGAAAGGGGAACCACAGGAGTGAGAAATTGTTTCTTCTTGTTGCCTTCGTTATTTAACTGATGATATGAAGGTTCTTACATTGTCTTTGAACACTGAGAATTCGAGTATTTGGAATTTTCTAGAGGAATAGAAAGTAATTACATTCTGTTCCTGTGTACTCCTTTTTCCAAAGAATTTGAAGGAAGATTCTTACTATGAAAATAGTTATTCCATAGTTTGGAGTCACACTTGACAGAATATGTTTAACATTTTTAAGCGTCGAAAATGTAGAAATCTTGAAAAATCTAAGTCGTGAATGGAACTTTTCATCAAAAAGAAGTTTAACTATACCTAACACGAAAGTGGCAATCAGTTTCGGTAATGAAATACTGCATTTTACCTTACTGTTCGTTTGTAACAACTATTCTGCCCTCAATTTATCGATTTCTTCAATAGGTAAAAGATATTCTCAGATGTAATTGTATTTGTTTTTGAATAGATTTTGATTTTGGAAATGTTTGCCAATCATTTTATTTGAGGTTTTGTTGACTATTGCAGCAATTAGACTTCCTTAGAACAGAATAGGATGTAATAAAGGTTTCAACAGTTCCCTTGTACAAATATTTCCAAATACTGATACTGAACCAAATAATAAAAAAAAAAACTCAATTGAAATGCATCTGTGTGTGTGTCTCTGGAAAGTATACCTTTTGCGTTTTGCCTGATTTTCTAGATATCATTAAATTGACATCTCTATGCATAGTATTGAGGTTGCATATAAGCAGTTAAGAACACTTTTGAAGTATATACCCTTTTTTTATTTAATCTAGGGAATACTAAGATAAACCCACACGCGGGAATGAACATATTCCTGAAAAGCTGAAAAGCATTTCATTGATTGAGGTCCTCTTCGACTTGAGTTTGCCACCTGAGTTGCTTCTACGTCCCTCGAGAATCGTGTTCCTGACCGAAGTATTGGTGGACTGGTTAGTCCGTGCCGTTTTACAACCCCTAAATCTCGCAGACGGGGCCAAAGATAACTCTCAAGAACTTTCTTCTCGTAACAGCCATGCTCCTACACCATACAGGACTGGGATGATGAGGTTCTTATATAGTTTTACCTTAGTTGATCGAGTTAGGGCTTTCTTTGTCAAAACAAGAGTTATTACTATGCGTCTGATCTCGGCGCTGATGGTGTTATTGCACATGTGCCATACTTCGTGCCAGCTGTTACCTTGGGTTATTTTTCAACGAAATCCCACTGAGGTGTCGTTTGTGGGGTTCATTTTCGTTCCAAGGTACATTGGTAAACTCCTTACAGTCCTAGTTGATAACGTGTTCTTTGTTTTGTCCGCTTTTAGTTCTGTCTCATCCAATCGCTGTGAAAGCCTACATCACAGGCTATGTGAACCTGGCACCCGACTTTTGAAAAAAAAATTTCTTTATTTATTTTGATAGGTTAGGGTAGGTAGTTGATTGTAGTGAATTTAATTTTTTTTGTAGTTGTACAGAAAAAAAAATTTTGATCATCAAAAAAATGTCAGCCCCCGAAAATAAAATTTCGAACTTTTTTTGCTTGTTTTCCATAGATATACGCTTGTAGATGATTGTAGTGAAGTTTTTTTTTTAAGTGAGACAGAAAAAGTACAAAAAAAAAAAAATCGACCAATTTGTTCGACCACTACCTTTTTCATACTTTTCTCATACCAAAAAAGTACTGAAATTAATTAACTTTAAAATAGGAATTACTTACTCTACAAAAGAAACAAACCCTCATAGAGGTTTGTAGTGAAAAAAGAATTTTACTACAAACGATAAAAATGTCATTTTAAGCCATATAGAGGTTCATAGTGCAAAATACTCCTACTACGAAACTTTAAAATCCGTTAACAAGCTAATGGACGTTTGTAGTGAAAAAATTACTTCACTACAAACGAAAGCAACCCTCATAGAGGTTTGTAGTGAAAAAAGAATTTTACTACAAACGATAAAAATGTCATTTTAAGCCATATGGAGGTTCGTAGTGCAAAATACTCCTACTACGAAACTTTAAAATCCGTTAACAAGCTAATGGACGTTTGTAGTGAAAAAATTACTTCACTACAAACGAAAGCAACCCTCATAGAGGTTTGTAGTGAAAAAAGAATTTTACTACAAACGATAAAAATGTCATTTTAAGCCATATAGATTCGTAGTGCAAAATACTCCTACTACGAAACTTTAAAATCCGTTAACAAGCTAATGGACGTTTGTAAAGAAAAAATTACTTCACTACAAACGAAAGCAACCCTCATAGAGGTTTGTAGTGAAAAAAGAATTTTACTACAAACGATAAAAATGTCATTTTAAGCCATATAGAGGCGTAGTGCAAAATACTCCTACTACGAAACTTTAAAATCCGTTAACAAGCTAATGGACGTTTGTAGTGAAAAAATTACTTCACTACAAACGAAAGCAACCCTCACAGAGGTTTGAAGTGAAAAAAGAATTTTACTACAAACGATAAAAATGTCATTTTAAGCCATATAGAGGTTCGTAGTGCAAAATACTCCTACTACGAAACTTTAAAATCCGTTAACAAGCTAATGGACGTTTGTAGTGAAAAACTTACTTCACTACAAACGAAAGCAACCCTCACAGAGGTTTGAAGTGAAAAAAGAATTTTACTACAAACGATAAAAATGTCATTTTAAGCCATATAGAGGTTCGTAGTGCAAAATACTCCTACTACGAAACTTTAAAATCCGTTAACAAGCTAATGGACGTTTGTACTGAGAAAATTACTTCACTACAAACGAAAGCAACCCTCATAGAGGTTTGTAGTGAAAAAAGAATTTTACTACAAACGATAAAAATGTCATTTTAAGCCATATAAAGGTTCGTAGTGCAAAATACTCCATACTTTCATTACAAACCTCTATGAGGGTTGCTTTCGTTTGTAGTGAAGTAATTTTTTCACTACAAACGTCCATTAGCTTGTTAACGGATTTTAAAGTTTCGTAGTAGGAGTATTTTGCACTACGAACCTCTATATGGCTTAAAATGACATTTTTATCGTTTGTAGTAAAATTCTTTTTTCACTACAAACCTCTATGAGGGTTGCTTTCGTTTGTAGTGAAGTAATTTTTTCACTACAAACGTCCATTAGCTTGTTAACGGATTTTTAAGTTTCGTAGTAGGAGTATTTTGCACTACGAACCTCTATATGGCTTAAAATGACATTTTTATCGTTTGTAGTAAAATTCTTTTTTCACTACAAACCTCTATGAGGGTTGCTTTCGTTTGTAGTGAAGTAATTTTTTCACTACAAACGTCCATTAGCTTGTTAACGGATTTTAAAGTTTCGTAGTAGGAGTATTTTGCACTACGAACCTCTATATGGCTTAAAATGACATTTTTATCGTTTGTAGTAAAATTCTTTTTTCACTTCAAACCTCTGTGAGGGTTGCTTTCGTTTGTAGTGAAGTAATTTTTTCACTACAAACGTCCATTAGCTTGTTAACGGATTTTAAAGTTTCGTAGTAGGAGTATTTTGCACTACGAACCTCTATATGGCTTAAAATGACATTTTTATCGTTTGTAGTAAAATTCTTTTTTCACTTCAAACCTCTGTGAGGGTTGCTTTCGTTTGTAGTGAAGTAATTTTTTCACTACAAACGTCCATTAGCTTGTTAACGGATTTTAAAGTTTCGTAGTAGGAGTATTTTGCACTACGAACTTCTATATGGCTTAAACTGACATTTTTATCGTTTGTAGTAAAATTCTTTTTTCACTACAAACCTCTATGAGGGTTGCTTTCGTTTGTAGTGAAGTAATTTTTTTCACTACAAACGTGCATTAGCTTGTTAACGGATTTTAAAGTTTCGTAGTAGGAGTATTTTGCACTACGAACCTCTATATGGCTTAAAATGACATTTTTATCGTTTGTAGTAAAATTCTTTTTTCACTTCAAACCTCTGTGAGGGTTGCTTTCGTTTGTAGTGAAGTAATTTTCTCAGTACAAACGTCCATTAGCTTGTTAACGGATTTTAAAGTTTCGTAGTAGGAGTATTTTGCACTACGAACCTCTATATGGCTTAAAATGACATTTTTATCGTTTGTAGTAAAATTCTTTTTTCACTTCAAACCTCTGTGAGGGTTGCTTTCGTTTGTAGTGAAGTAATTTTTTCACTACAAACGTCCATTAGCTTGTTAACGGATTTTAAAGTTTCGTAGTAGGAGTATTTTGCACTACGAACCTATATATGGCTTAAAATGACATTTTTATCGTTTGTAGTAAAATTCTTTTTTCACTTCAAACCTCTATGAGGGTTGCTTTCGTTTGTAGTGAAGTAATTTTTTCACTACAAACGTCCATTAGCTTGTTAACGGATTTTAAAGTTTCGTAGTAGGAGTATTTTGCACTACGAACCTTTATATGGCTTAAAATGACATTTTTATCGTTTGTAGTAAAATTCTTTTTTCACTTCAAACCTCTGTGAGGGTTGCTTTCGTTTGTAGTGAAGTAATTTTCTCAGTACAAACGTCCATTAGCTTGTTAACGGATTTTAAAGTTTCGTAGTAGGAGTATTTTGCACTACGAACCTCTATGAGGGTTGCTTTCGTTTGTAATGAAGTAATTTTTTCACTACAAACGTCCATTAGCTTGTTAACGGATTTTAAAGTTTCGTAGTAGGAGTATTTTGCACTACGAATCTATATGGCTTAAAATGACATTTTTATCGTTTGTAGTAAAATTCTTTTTTCACTACAAACCTCTATGAGGGTTGCTTTCGTTTGTAGTGAAGTAATTTTCTCAGTACAAACGTCCATTAGCTTGTTAACGGATTTTAAAGTTTCGTAGTAGGAGTATTTTGCACTACGAACCTCTATATGGCTTAAAATGACATTTTTATCGTTTGTAGTAAAATTCTTTTTTCACTTCAAACCTCTATGAGGGTTGCTTTCGTTTGTAGTGAAGTAATTTTTTCACTACAAACGTCCATTAGCTTGTTAACGGATTTTAAAGTTTCGTAGTAGGAGTATTTTGCACTACGAATCTATATGGCTTAAAATGACATTTTTATCGTTTGTAGTAAAATTCTTTTTTCACTACAAACCTCTATGAGGGTTGCTTTCGTTTGTAGTGAAGTAATTTTCTCAGTACAAACGTCCATTAGCTTGTTAACGGATTTTAAAGTTTCGTAGTAGGAGTATTTTGCACTACGAACCTCTATATGGCTTAAAATGACATTTTTATCGTTTGTAGTAAAATTCTTTTTTCACTTCAAACCTCTATGAGGGTTGCTTTCGTTTGTAGTGAAGTAATTTTTTCACTACAAACGTCCATTAGCTTGTTAACGGATTTTAAAGTTTCGTAGTAGAAGTATTTTGCACTACGAACCTCTATATGGCTTAAAATGACATTTTTATCGTTTGTAGTAAAAAATTTTTTTCACTACAAACCTCTATGAGGGTTGCTTTCGTTTGTAGTGAAGTAATTTTCTCAGTACAAACGTCCATTAGCTTGTTAACGGATTTTAAAGTTTCGTAGTAGGAGTATTTTGCACTACGAACCTCTATATGGCTTAAAATGACATTTTTATCGTTTGTAGTAAAATTCTTTTTTCACTTCAAACCTCTATGAGGGTTGCTTTCGTTTGTAGTGAAGTAATTTTTTCACTACAAACGTCCATTAGCTTGTTAACGGATTTTAAAGTTTCGTAGTAGGAGTATTTTGCACTACGAACCTTTATATGGCTTAAAATGATATTTTTATCGTTTGTAGTAAAATTCTGTTTTCACTACAAACCTCTATGAGGGTTTGTTTCTATTGTAGAGTAAGTAATTCCTATTTTAAAGTTAATTAATTTCAGTACTTTTTTTGTATGAGAAAAGTATGAAAAAGAAAAGAAAAAAATTCGACCAAATTGTAGTGGTCGAACAATTTGGTCGATTTTTTTTTTTTTTTAATTTTTCTGTCTCACTTAAAAAAAAAAAAAAACTTCACTACAATCATCTACAAGCGTATATCTATGGAAAACAAGCAAAAAAAGTTCAAAATTTTATTTTCGGGGGCTGACATTTTTTTGATGGTCAAAATTTTTTTTTCTGTAGAACTACAAAAAAAAAAAAATTCACTACAATCAACTACCTACCCTAACCTATCAAAATAGGTTCACATAGCCTACATCACAGCTCTTTTAGAGCGGCCAAAGTTGAGTTGGAGTTAGAATAACTCAGATGGGTCATTTTCCATTTACTCACTGCACTTTACAGGGTTATTCACGAATGTTGTACCAAAAAGCAAGAGCGTGTAGGTTGAATCCAGACAAGAAAAAAATTGTGTGGGAAGGGGGGGGGGTCTTTTCCCCCCTGTTTAGCCGGCAGGGAAAAGGAGAATGGGCAAAAATATATAGGACCTGGGGGTCGATTCCCGATCTGTGAAACTGTGAAATGATACGTTTTATCACACTTTCTCAATAAATTCGATTCTGGATCTGTGAAAAAAATCAAAACAAACTTCAAAACTTTTCATATGATAAATTTCTTTTCACAGCTATATTATTTTGTGAAAAGAAATTTATCAAATGAAAAGTTTTGAAGTTTGTTTTGATATTTTTTCATACAGAATTTATCATTTAGTACTTTTTAGTACAAATAAGTTAGAGAATCGCACAAAGCGAGTTTATGAAAACAAAAAATGAAAAGTCTCTATAAAAAATAAAATGATAAATTTTTTATCATTTCACATTATCACAGATCGGGAATTGACCCCCTGGTCCACCTAGTGAACAGAAACCCCACCTATGATAAAAACTTAATACTATGGAGTATATCAACATTTGAATATTTTTTTTTGTCGAGAACAAAGGGAGATGGGTAAAATTATCGACCAAAAAATATGAAAAACACGAAATCGAATCGAATAAACAAAGTAGAATTTTATTATATTACATGATAGTATCATCAAGAATAACGTTATTCATGTTGAAAGCTGGTGGTATGAACACGCCTTGATGTCGGGCCCAAGATAGATACCATAAAATCGATATTACATGTGCACAAGTACCGATAGTGCGACGCCCTGTTAAACAAGTGCAATAATAGTGTTTGAAAGCATTTCTTCTATCCGCTTCCGGATAAACAAGAATATATGTATAGTATTGCTTAGATCTACTATGCCGGGACTGTATATTTGCTCTCAGTAAAAATGTTCGTTGTCCTGGGTCTATGTTGTATCGATTTAAATCTTCAAGATTGTGATCTGTACAAATCGATGGTTAAAATTCCATTATTAAAATGCCCAGCACAGTATGAGCGGGCAAGTTTAATATGGTAAGTTCCCAGAGCGATCAAAACAAGATCTTCTTCTTGTAATTGTGGAAAATCTGCAAGCTTTGGTAGATTTGCTGCCATAGCACTAAATGCTACCCTTTGCCTGTTTAGATTTTTTTGAGTCACGTATTCTGTCAAATGATTTTCCAAATTCATTTTTTCATTTATTATAGCGATAATCTGCTCAGCATGTGCATTATTCGCGATAGGTAGATGAAAAGCATTGATTAAAGCTGCAGCAAAGCGGAAATTGTCAAACATTTGTGGTACGGATTTGTTAAAATTGTCAAATCGAAGTAACTTAAAATCACGCTTAAACCTTCCGTTTCCTACTTCTACTACCCATCTTATGATTGTTATAAGACGCGATTTATTTGCTTGGTCTGTGGAGAGCTGGGAACTGTTTCTGTCTTTGGTAGGTGGCATATATGCTTCATATCCGCATGCTTCTAAGTGTGGCAGAACATCTCTAAAGCCACGGTCCAGGATGAAAACATCATTATTTGAAAAAACAACCAGTGAAACGCACTTTCTTCATTATTAACCATTTTTGACATTATTGTAGCATCTGCTGTAGTTGCGGCGTAAGGACCAGTTACATCAATAATGTAACCATTGCTGCAAACCATAAGAAATGGCTTCAAAAGATTGCGGTATTTGTGAAGACTGTATGATTGTCGTTGAAAAAAGAAATTGCTACTTTTTTGTATGTAAATATAAGTCCCATCACAAATAGTAATCAATTTTGAATTTTCTGGTCCTCCAAAAAGTGCATGTGGGATCAATAAATTCTTGGTTAACGCTTCATTACGCGTTATATGGTCAAGACCTAAGTGTAATGGTACAAAGTCTGCCGTCAAACATTCCCTTGCTATTACTAAATGGCAAATTCTCAGGTATATTGTCAGCTTCATTGACGTGATTCCTGGCGGCTCCTTCTGCTCTGTTCATCCTATGCCAACAACTATGACACATGAAGGCATCTTGATCGATGGCAATCTGTACGGCAGAGGACAGCAAAGTGTGAAGACCCGAAAAATTTTTGAATTTCTAAATGTATGTCTTACCTCGAGAGGATAAAAAGAATGTTGCCTTATGTATTCCCAAACAAAAGGTCTAGATCGCAGTAAGGTTTGTGTTACTAAATGTCGTCGCTGTCGCAATACAGAATGGTCACATACAACCCAAAACTCGCGTCTGTTTTCTTCCATTTTGAGTGTCGCAAGCCAAAGACAATTAGTAAATGAATGAAAAAATATCGTGAAAACTTCCGGCGAAGAAAAGCGAGTGAAAGCTAGTGCTATGGTTACTACGGATCAAATAAAGAAAGCAAGAATGGAATCGGCTAATGCGATAGTCGATAGTTGAAAGTAAAAAAACGACATTTTCGCTCTATAAATCGACGATTTTGATTTTAAACTATCGACTATAGCCTTATCCGATTTCAACCCATAATTTTGGTACTGTTTAGATAGTATCATCAAGAATCATGATATTTCTGTTGACGAACATAAGTATAAAAGCTCCTTAATATCGGACTGCATAAAAGTCACCAAAAGTAATCCGTTTGATAACTTTAACGGAAAAATATTTTTTCATTAATTGCAATCTTCGTTGCCATGTACTGCTGGAACCCCATGGTTTACAGATTTGTGCCCATATAATAAAATGATGTACTAAAACTAAGCTTTCCAACGATGTATATCTCATTCGTGGACGCTCGGTGGACCAATTTGCCCATTCTCCTTTTCTAAAACATTTACTTAATTAAGAAAATAAATGATTACGGCTACATTTATAACAACGTGCTATGCCACAAACTTCTTCTTTTAAGAAATAAAAAATAAATAGAGTGGCGCGACAGCTCTTGAAGAGCCAAGGCCTAAGTGGCTTACTCTCATCAACAATTCTTTGGGTGCGTGTGAAGAATTGAGGGGACCTACAATTTAACGCCGATTCCGAACGGCAGAGTTGAGAAGCACTTTTTCATGACAGATTGATACTCTTGGAAGTTTTGTCAGTTCTTCGCAAGACGCAGTGCCCGTGAAAGATGAAATAAAAACTATGGACACGAGCAGGACTCGAACCCACGACGTTCTGCTTAGCAGCCAACGCACCACGGACTTAAAGAAGTAGTTTTTGAAATATTAATTTTCAAAATCAATTATCTGAAAAAAAAAATGTTTTGCAATGATTTTTCTAAAAATTGTATTTAAGTGTCAATTTTGATCGGATGCAAAAATTCTACGTCGTTTTCAATAAATTAAAATAAAAAGCCAAAACCACTTTTTTCTTAACGTCTAAGGCCCCTTTTGGACGATCCGTTATCAGTTCAGTTTTCACTTCAGTGAAATATTTTTTTTGTAGGTAGTTAGTCGTCAGTTCGACATTCAATTCAATTGTTCCAATGATACTTTTTCCACTTCATATCCATAAAATGATCATCCATCCAATTTTGCACAAGTAAGGTGTAGTGTGGTGGAGTTGTCCATCAAATCGGGAAAAAGGTCTCAAAGGAACTGCATGTACGATTCCCCATACATAACGGAATCCAAAAACCGTGGTCCGATCCCCGTGCTTTCAACAATACCAAGCCAAACATCAAATCGGGAAAAAGGTCTCAAAGGAACTGCATGTACGATTCCCCATACATAACGGAATCCAAAAACCGTGGTCCGATCCCCGTGCCGGCTTTAGGGTATGGCGCCGTGATCCAGGGGCGCCGCGTCAGCCAGTATAACTTCAACATAAGCAAAAAACAAATCAACAAGTTGTGAAGTTGTTCACAAATGTCATTTTGTTATTAGAGGAGTTAAATTGTAGGTCCCCTCAATTCTTCACACGCCCTCAGAGAATTGTTGATGAGAGTAAGTCACTTAGGCCTTGGCTCTTCAAGAGATGTCGCGCCACTCTATTTTTTTTTTTTTTTTTATCATTAGAGAAGAGATTGCAAACTAGGTATTTTGCAATAATTACGGTCAACTATTTTTTATTATTTTTTTTGCTGTCATCCAGCAAATTTTGTTGTAATTTTCCTCTGTTCTTAGGATTTTGACATTTTTTTCGTTGTAAATTTGAATGATGAAGAATCAAATATGATAATATCTTTAGAAATACAATTAACTAGATAATATTTAAACTAGGAGGAGAGGCGCAGTGAAACAGAGTCGATTTATATGTAGCGACTTAAGGGAACACTCCAGGGTTAAGAACACCTATGTAGGAGCCGCGATGAAAAAGCTAATGTTGCCGTTAACATGAGGTAAACTAGAAGTAATGGAACGATATTTAGAAGATTAATTTATGGTATGGCGATTTTCGGCTCAAGGCACGGTATAGTCCAAGGGGAGCATCAAAATTCCACCCCTCCGATGAACAAGCCCTATTGGCCATGCTAGCGTGCCTGATGGCAGCTCACCCCAGGACAACCTGCTCCTTGAGATCCTGTGGATCACGGTAAAATGGTATATTTGCATACGATTGCAAGAGTTAAATAGAAACAGCTTAAATACCATTAAAAGTTCTAGCTCTTAAGACTAGGTTTAGTGAAATTTTAGAGCTCATTTGAGTTCTAAGACAATTCTTCTCCAAGTTCTCACGCGTTAAAACTTCGATTTAGAACTTTTTTATAGTTAGAACTTTGATAAAATTAGACCCTCGCATTCGAGGGTCTAGTTCCTTAAAACTCGGTTTATTTATAATTTCGTTTTTTTCAACGTTTAAATTAAAAGAGAATAATAGAAAGGTGGAGAAAGATATACGAAAATGGATCAAATTTTCGATGATTGATTTCCTCTTTTTGGACGTTAACTTTAAGTACGATGCGAACGTTATCCTGGAAGATCGGCGTATTTATCGAATACCAATACGTGCCACTATTAATACATCGGACGACACTGATTTTTTCGGCGCAGAAGACCTTCGACATCCACAACCACGGTAAAAATTGGAATGAATTTATTATGCACTTTATTTTTCTTGACAGTTTATGGGCACGAGTAAGATTCGAATCCCACATTCTACGTAACAGCACCACGCCTCGGGCATCACAAAAATAAAAATAGGTACACACATACAAGAAAAAAACAAAAATAAGGACAGAGTCAAAAATTTATTTGTATTTTGTTTCGAATTGAAGGAAATGTCTGTCAAAAATACTGCCGCGTGACTCCAAAGTTTCAAAAACATGTTTGAACTTGGTTCTAAAAATAACAAGTTCTAAGCGCTTAGAACTCAATGATGATTTTAATCGAGTTCTTGAGAAGTGAAGAAATGTCGAGTTCCAAATATTCTAAAACTAAGTTCTAAAGTTAGACCGAGAAACACAGGGTCGTGTTTTAAAGGGAATTTAGAACTCGGTGAAGAAATTGGGCGTAATTTTATCGAAGTTCTAGGTATAAAAAAGTTATATCGAAGTTCTAACGCATTAGAACTTGACTTACACTTAACCGAGTTTTAAGGGCTAGAACTTTGTCAAGATATTAGGCGTAGTGTATTTATGTTTGACATTTTCAAATTCAAAAGAAATCAATATTAACAGGATAAAATTAATTATTTTTACTAAATTATTTAGAAAAATTAATGAAAAATGCACATAAATATGAATAGCTAACGTGTAACATAGTGACGTTAAATGTTTATAATATTTGCGTAGTAGGATATTATACACAGTTATTCTTTATAGCATAAATTCTAATTTTTCATCAACCTGCAATTTTATATGTGAGATACAGGTTTCATCTTTTTTAATTCTGGAGAAGGAGGTTATATAATTTGTAATTAAAAAAAGGCGCAAATATTTGACTCGCCTGGGGCGCCAAGATGGCTAAGGCCGGCCCTGACCACGGGATATAACATCGTTCAAAAAGAACTTACGTGAAATTAGAACAGTTGAGTGTAATCCATTACAACACCACCACATGTGTTCGGATGCAAATTTTTCACACGAAATTAAATCTCAACAACATTCCTATAACGTTTATTTTTTTCAAATTCAAACAAGTGGGGAAAATTCTTCGAAATTAAATTCTTCTTTTCGTTTTCACTGCAACAACTGTAATCCAATCTGTCAGAATCGCTAAGCATGGATAATAAGAGGATGAAAAAAAGAAAAATTTTAAACGTCAAAATTTTGACATTTGATAAGTTTAAACTAAATCATGGAAATCAAGGTTGGATTTTTAAATTCTCATAAAAAGAATGATCATATTCTCTTTTTCTACTCAACTGTTCAAACAAAATGTGAAAAAGACTTCTTAAACTTTTTATAGCTTAAAAATACTTTCAATCTCAAACACATTAGCCCTCCTACACGATAGGACGGTGATAAAAGGACAGGGAAAGAGACAAACGCATTAAAAAAAAAAAAAAAAATAAAATAAAAACGAAAGCTGTCGTAAATGACAAATGACATCGATAATTTGGGTGAATATCCTCATATCATAAGTGATATTAAAAGGGAAGAAAGATGCAAGTGTGTCCTAAAGCTATAAAATGGCACATTTTATGTCCTTTTTTCTGCAACCAAGTTAATGTTACCTACAATTTTTTATATTCTTTTCATTAAGTCGTCATCATCATCATCATCATTTCACAAAAGTATGTTTATAGGTATTTTATCTTGTTTTATTCATTCTCTCTCTTATTTCTCACAAGAAAAAGAATCTAACATTCATAAAATACAAAACACAAACACTGAAAATAAAAATAAAAAAACAAAATAAATAAAACCCCCTTCCCCCATCCTTTGCAACAAACACGCACAGGTGAAAGATATACGAGCTTGAATATTATTTACAAAGGTGAAGACGACTTTTCACCTTCTTACCACAAACTAGGGAATGTCACAAAATAAAAATGATGACAACCCTTTTTTGTCTGTCGAACAGTCAGAGGAAAGGAGGAGAGAAAGAGAAAATAAACGAATGCAAATCAACCAACTTTTTAAAGATGACACGAATATAAAATCGTAGAGGATGGGGGAGCTAAGGGTAAACACAAAAAATAATCATAAATTCAAAATTGAACTTTTCCAAAAGGTAAGTTATTCAAATATCTACAATAATAATATTTAATGTGCAATGAATTGGTTGCTCGTGTAGTTGTTTTTGTGTCAGGATTTTTCTTTTTTTTTTCTTTTTTATGGAAATAGTAGGTGGGGTTAAAAATAATAAAAAAAAAGTTTGTTGAAAGGAAGATTAAAGAGATTCGGTGAGGATTTATTTAAATTCTGATACTTTCCGTTTCCGTGCAGAGAGAGAATGCGGTTTGGAGGGTACTTTACATTTTCTTTATTTCTGATCACCCTTTTATTTCTTTTTGTTCGTTGGATAGAAACCTGGACTCAAGGGTCTTTTGAAGGATTTTTCTAAGGTATTAGGAGTACTTTGTTATAAAGCTTCCATTTTGCTTCTCTCTGAGGATATGATTTTGACATTTATATAGTTATATCAAAAAAATGCATAAATTGTGAACAAAAAATTTATTGATAAATTTTAATTTCAGAATTAATTAACTAAGCTCCTTAACTAATATCCTTAAGATATATATTAGGATGTCTTTTGAATAAGTTTAGAATTTTAAAACAACTTGCATGGGAATTGAATGGTAAAAAACCAGGTCTACACAGAAATATAGAGGCAAACGTTTTAGCCACACACTTCAGACAACTCCTTAACCTAGCCACGACACCATTAATTTGGCATTATGCAACACCGCGATTTATGAGCGAAATATTGGATTCACAGTTTGCCACACAAGAACTACAACAAGCTTTAGAGTCGTTGAAAGATGGGAGAGCACCTGGCGCCAACGGTATTTCAGTCGAATTTTACAAGTATAGAACTTCCGTACTTAACGATCAGCTTTTAATGCTCTTCAATAAAGTATTTGATGGTGACATGATAGTGAAAGAATTTCAAGATGCGATCATATTCCCTATACATAAAAAAACGATCTTATTCCGATGTGGCTAACTATAGGGGCATCTCCTTTCTGAACGCAACCTATAAGATTCTTACAACAATGATGCAGAAAAGACTCAATAGGTGGATTAACTCGCAGAACATAATGAATGAGTTCCGAGCTGGCTTGAGGTCAGGTTATTCGACAACAGATAACATATTTGTACTTCAGAATCTTGCAGAGAATTTCTGCTATCAAAAAAAGAAATTGTATGTATTCTTTATTGACTTCAAAGCAGCATTTGACACAGTTAACAGAGGTGCCTTATTCTATAAGTTATATAACGCAGGATTATCTCTGAAGTTTGGACGTGCGCTAGAAAATCTCTACAAAAACACGCAAGCAGCTGTATGGAATGGAACGGCGTTGTCGGAATTGTTTGCAACCTCATCAGGAGTAAGACAGGGATGCACATTGAGCCCCACTTTGTTTTCGCTATTTATTAACGATCTCATCGATTATCTCCCCGGCGGTGTAGATTTTGCAGGAGTACACATTAAGGCCTTGTTGTTTGCGGACGATATTGTCATGGTCGAGTATTCCCCAGAATCCTTACAGCTGATGATAAATAGACTATATGACTACTGTTGTGTATGGAATTTAACTGTTAATACCCAAAAGTCAAAAGTGATGATCTTCAAAAAAGGTGGTGGCAGAAATGGCTCTCATGAGAAATGGTCATTTTCTAGGACGATACCCAATTTTTGGGAGTGATTATTTATCAAAAGTCCAAGTTTTAACTGAATTGAACGAAATGAACATAGAAAGACTTTATAAATACTGTGTAATTGCGCTAAGGTATAGGGAAAGAATAATTAACGAAAATTTTTGATAAACAAACACATTGTGCCATATTCATAGAGAATTGTTTAAGTCGTAATTTGATAGTCCACAGTTTAAGCTAAACACTTTAGAAAAACACAGCTTCTATTCATGACGATTTTCTAATTTTGTTTATCTAAATTAGAGTTTACTGAAGAAATCTATTACAACTATGCTTCAAATGTAGACATTAAACATCAAAAATGTCAAAATAAAATAAAGAATTTCAAAATTCGAAACTTGAAATAATACATTTTTTTATTTCTCGCATTCAAAATCAAAAAAACTCAACAAGAAAAAAAAATGACTCGGGGCATCAATAATTGTTTCTTGTTTGTGATCCAAATGTCCAATATTTTAAACACCTGATAAAGTAAAATATTGTATATGTACGTACATATGCATATGACACTGGCATTAGTGCTGGAAGCATTTTCTTGTACTTAATTTCGTGTTCCTGAATCCAAATCAAATTTATTTAAACAAATTCTACAACGGTTATCCCCTGGATGAAGTAGGTATCCAAAGTCGAAGGCATTGACAGGGATATCGTTGAACTTGTAGGCCGCTTTGGTACCATTCCAAAACGTATGTTGTAAATTTGAATTTGGAATAAAAAAAAATCCTTCTCGTTACGGCGTCACTTAATAATTGAATACTTAAAATTGCGTTTTATTTATCCTTGTTTTTTTAAAAATAAAGCAGTTTTCATTCTGCTTCCATACCTTTTCTTGTGCATTATAATCAAGCCTATCCGAACAAATGCATCCACAATGTATCTAAGTTGCAGGATCAAGGTCATCGTGTGTCTAACTTGTGAGAACCACACAAATAGAGGACACAAATTCATACTCGATTTCCGATTCAAAGTACAAAGTATGTCAAAATATACATACTTATATACAGGGTGTCCCAAAATTCAACGATAAGCCGGAGCCAGGGGGAGGGGGCCCTATTCATGACTGCATGGAAAAAAATATAAAAAAAATCAAACGCCATTTTGTTTCAAATTACAACAAAAAATGTAAATTCTCAAAATAAAAAAATGTCTCTTGACATTTTTTGCTACTGTGACCACAATTTTTCATTAATTTTTGATTTTATATTTTTATCAGAATCTTAAAACATATAGCATCTTTTCTTAGTTTCCAAAAATTCCAAATTTTTAGCGGTTTTTCCACGAAAATTAATCAAAAAAGTTTTTTTCCATAAAATTTTAATTTTTTTTTAGTTTCAGTCCACTTTCTGTCATCGTGGTTATAAAAAAATATATGGACACTACCATGGCATCTTTTTTGAAAAATTGGCGCAGGTTATCAAGATTCTAAAATGGTATAACCCTTTGGCTAAACTTGCCAGAAAAAGAAGTAATGCATACTTTTTCATAACAACAACCGATTTTCAAAAACTTTTTCTATTCAAATAAATCACTTCCCCATGAGTCTTCAGAATGAAGCACGTTTTATTTAGGCCCAAATATTTTCTGTTTGTTTATTTTAAGTCGTCATAAGGTTCATTTAATTAAAATACAAAAATTCTAAATAAGAAAAAATGCATAAGTGCCATTTAGGAGTACAAACATATTTTATTTATTTTTTACAGTAAATGTTCGAATTTTTTGCCACCTGCATCAATATACGATGTTGTTGAATTGTTTTCAGTTTCCGTGAATTATCAATACCATCTGCTCTTGGTCTTCTAGCACTTCTTCTATCTAAACGCCCTTCCAAAAACTCTTGATGCACATTCATAAAAACCCGATAATCTGGATATCTTCCAGCATTTTTGAACCTTTCTCAGTATATTCGAGTAGCAGAATTAGCATTGCACCGGCATTCTCCGTACACTATGTGCATGTTTACGTATCCAAGGGGGCATACGGCAATGACATGATAAAAATGATGAAAGTTCAAGGATTTTTCAAAAACTAGTACACAATTTCAAAATCACACTTGAAATTAACACATTAATGGAATAAAAAAAACAGTGGAAAGAGATCGTACTAAATTTTGAAGAAAGCGCATCAGAAAACCAATTTTTTCCATAAAGTGAAGTGATTTCTCTGAACAAATTTGTTGTTTGAAAATCGGTTGTTGTTATGAAAAAGTATGCATTACTTCTTTTTCTGGCAAGTTTAGCCAAAGGGTTATACCATTTTAGAATCTTGATAACCTGCGCCAATTTTTTGAAAAAGACGCCATGGTAGTGTCCATACATTTTTTTATAACAACGATGACTGAAAGTGGACTGAAACTAAAAAAAAATTAAAATTTTATGGAAAAAAACTTTTTTGATTAATTGTCGTGGAAAAACCGCTAGCTAGGAAAGGATGCTATATGTTCTAAGATTCTGATAAAAATATAAAATCAAAAATTAATTAAAATTTGTGGTCACAGTAGCAAAAAATGTCAAGAGACATTTTTTTATTTTGAGAATTTACATTTTTTGTTGTAATTTGAAACAAAATGGCGTTTGATTTTTTTTATATTTTTTTCCATGCAGTCATGAATAGGGCCACCCCCTGGTTTCGGCTTATCGTTGAATTTTGGGACACCCTGTATATACATATATGCACTCAAGAACAGTCATTTATTGAAAACAGTGAATGATATTTTGACTTTTAATAGAAAAGTAGCAACTTAAACATAGCATCACTGGAGTTAGACTCCAGTTATGTTCTTAATCCTAGGACTAAATGTGTTTATGAATAGCTTTAACTCCAGTTTAAGTTAATCACAGCTTAACAGCAGTTTAAAAATGTCTATGAATATGCCTCATAAAATGTATGCTTCTTGTTCTTTTATGTATCCTTATGTTCTTTTAATAACTTTGTTCTAATATGTTTTATTATGCTTTGTTAACAATATGATACAAAAAAATTAAAATAGTTGTCATTCTGGCAGACGGCAAATGCCATCCCAGTGGCAAATTTCATCCTCAATGAAAATTTCGGTGAAAAAAGCAAGGAATTCATTCCACACTTTTAAGAGGAAAAATAAGGTAATGAATTCATAGGAACAAAGTAATGCCCTTTTTCCTCTGTACATTTTCTCTATTTTATTAACGCTTTCGTTTCTTCGCATACCAAAACGTTGTGATTTCAGCAAGGAAAAGTCCTGCACAGCTTCACGAGTTCGTAATTTGCATTGAGCGCTGTGTGTTGTTTTCACAAAGAAGAATAAACGAACAAAAAAGAAACACAAATATTTTCTAGGGGTGGAAATGATCTGCAAGAATCTGTGTATATAAACATTATGTATGTACCTATTTTCTACTTTTGTTGATCGAGGACGACGCGACGACCGGTGACGACGCAACGGTTTTGGTTTTTTTTCCACTGTCTATTTTTGTCTGCGATCGTTAAAAAAATGTTTTGTTCTATGTAAAATCAGTGCAATCGAAATCTTAGTTTAAGACGGTTGATGTGAAGAATATGTAAGCTGTTTTTAAAAGTGAATTAATAATAAAAAACAGCACAGGAGAAAACACGAGGGAAATCGAAAATATTTACCAGGTACTCAAATATAAATATTTATTTTCCACTTGTATAGAAAAGAAATTCAACTAATTTTCTTAACATTTTTTAAAGGTATTCTGGAATTTGGAATGTGGAGCAACCTTAAAGGAGTCGTTTAGCGGCAAAAATATAAAAAAAAAGTAGTAGATCCAGCCAAAGACTTGAATTGTTTTTATATGTTATTATTTAAAACAATATTGTGTTCTTTTCAGAAATATTTCAATAAAAAAAATTTAATAAATTTGTTTTGATATTTACATTTGGTGAGATCACAGCTGTATTTTCATAAAATTTTTCATTCATGAAAAAGGTAGTGGAAAATTCAACTTTCAAAGAAGAGATGAGTTCACCAATGAGCTTTCATTTAACATTTCATAGGAGTTAGAGAACGAATGAAAACACAGAATACTTTTATTCAATGATTTCCTTGATGCATATTCACCAAGAAATTCACTTGGTGAACTCCAATGACAGCCCTATGTAAATTTCACCAAATGATTCACCTTCAAATTCATGAGTGAAGCTTCCATTCCTTGGTGAATCGCATGGTGATTCCTTGGTGAAAATTGGGAAATTTGCCACAGGGATGTCATAAAGATTTTTGTAAACTTATGTATGTATTTAAGGTTAAATTCAGAAAAGAACTAAATAAAAATCAATCTAATCTAATCTAAATCTAAATCTAAAACAAGCATTTCCCTTAAAAATGAAGCACAACGTCGCGTCGCACGTAGGGGTATTTAGCACAAAAAACCGATCAAAAATATTTTTTGTGCAAATGAGTTGATACATGTCTGAAAAGACCCTTAAAAGAGTTTAAAGCTTATTTAAAACGAATTCAGGTGAAAGTTGAAATCTCTATTATTTTCCCCAGTGCATGTTTTTTTGTTGAGCAAATAGCTCTGAAGGTGATTCAATTTGGCATCAAAATTAATTTCTTCACACTCATTCATAATATTAAACAACTGCCTTTTAGTTAAAATGCACAAACCAGACGAAACTTCACACAAAAGAATTTATTTTATGTAAAACTGTTCTGAAATTGTGATAAAACTACATACACTCTAAGGGCGACAAAAGCTAGCTAGGCACCTAAAGGCACCGAATTTGTTTCTTATCTCTCTAATGAGATCTTTCTCTATAAGTTGATACCAAATATGTTACCGAATTATATAACAAAAGTTCCATAAACAAAAACAAAAAAACCCAAAAAATAGCCCATTTCCACACTTTTATTGAAACACTAGTATCTATTAAATAAAAGGTTCAATACACACAAAAACAGTTTTTAAATTAAGTACACACTTGCTGCTGAACTATCCATCACAAATATATTTACTCGCCGTATAAAAAAAGTGGAAAAAAAATAATTCATACGTTCGATTTTTCGCACAAATCAATTTCTTCAATATTCAAGCTTACAAACGCTGACTTTCAACTGAAGCTGTGGTGAAGTGGGTGCATAAACATTAAAACGAAGTACGGTACATTCTTCCATGGGTATTTAACTATACCCAAGGAAAAAATTACTTCGCAATTCTTCATTTTTAAAAATTGATTTATGATCGGTTTTTTGAGCTAAATACCCCTAAGTGCGTCGGTCGGTCGTTAAGGTGTGCTTGTTTTGAGTTATGAGACAGGAGACACGAATTCCTTGTATTATATTGGCTTGAATTGCTTCTGGATTATTAAGCTAGTTTTTCACGTTTCCCCAAAAAATAATTCCAAAGTGGTCAAAAAGCATCTCCGAGGCAGCCAACTGAACCACAGATCCTACAAACGCCAACTGATGTCTTCAATTGGAGTGAACAATTAATGTCTGTAACGTCCACCTTTACCTAAACGTTTGTCCTCAATCTCATTAACCACATTCCCTACGAAACTACCTGTAACTCTCTGTAGATGAATTGGCTAACGTTTGGGTTGACGAGGGTTTTGCCCCCTATGCTGCAATTCTATTTACTAACGTTCCCCTTAAGGAAAATGCACAACAAGCTCTCAATAGTCAACAAGGTCTGCTACCAAGCAGAGTCTGCCAAGCTTAATTTTTGTCGCTGTATCTGCTTCGCGACAACTTTTCTCCTCAAGACATTTCTTTCGAACTATGGCTAAATGCTTAGAGTACTTTTGGCTATAAGCACTCAAGTCGTGGATTTGTATCTCTGCTGTATAGCAGTAAGATGTTTGGATTTAAAAAGCCTTGAAAGCCAATAGCAGGTTCTGTGGTATTTGAGCAGCCCTTCTATTTGTTTGGCTTCTACTACTGACCCGAGGCAAATGTCGATTGAATAGTTGATATGTTCACGCCGTCACGGCCAAGTAGTTCTCGAAGCAAATACTGCCTTATCATCCTTTACTGGAACCATTTGGCCACTTTTTAAGGCCCCTAGACGAGAACGCAGAAATTTTCGTCACCCAGTGATCTATAATCACATATCCTTAAATCTGAAATTTCAAGTCTGAAGGTAATTTAGTTCCGAAGCTAGGCGAAAGCAAATTTTCGCATTTTAGACACTCACTCACTTATGATCATCAAAATAGAACTAGCACTTCAGAGGGCTGAAATTTGGTACAGAGTTAGGGTTTAATGGCCACCTAAAGGGAAAACTATAAAAACTAGGATAATCGAAGATCTGGAGTACCTGGTGACCCTGATTACAAAACACAAGAGCCCAACCAGACTATTATAGAGATCGACATACCCCGGGCATACGTGTACAGGGAATAATTCCCAATCTGTATGGCGTATGCCCTAACAATTCACAAGAACGAAGGTGTAAGTCTAAAAATTGCGCTTTTACGAGTAACCAATCTTTATGGGGTGCACCTCATATATGTTGACGTCAACAGTATAAAAGCCCAAGCTTCAGCGATCACCGAATACAACCGGCTTAGATGTAAACACCCGCCCCGATCTTTCAGAAATTAAACAGGCTAAAAGAATAAATGATAATTGCGAATGGGCAATACAAAAACTGTTGCTACTGTACAAGAATCAGAACCGGAAAAAAATATAAGAAAGATTTGTAATAATAAAAAAACTACTCCTCAAAAGAAACAAACAAAAAAACTGTGTCAAAGAAATCGCAGTAAGGAACCTTAGACTTGGTACAACTTTGTCTAGATTTCATTACTTTTTGAAGATAAACAAGCAGCTCCATCGAGACTTGGCTAGTTTTTTACAGAATGTTTTTGGTGGGATTTCAACTACCAAACTTTTTTCTCATCAAACTTAAGTAAAAGCCTTAAATAAAAAGTCATTACCTATTTTATGGTTCACTTCCGCTTTCCTCGAGTTGATAAATTTTCCACCGAAAAATTCTTTACACACCCAATTTCATTTTCAAAAATCCAATATCAATTTCCCGAAGCTATATAAACTCTCAATACCAATTTATTTGCCAAATGAAAATCAACTTCCTTAAAAGCCACATAAATACAAATAACAAACCGATCCATCATTCATCGGCAAAAATTATTGCATTTATCGTTGCCCAAACACAAAACACCACACTAGTCCCCCGGGCCAATTCAAGTTTAATAACCAATTCATCATCAGATTTGTTTCCTTATAATTTTTCCATAGCAACAATTTACTTAACTCATTGTCATTCTTTTCGATATTAAAAGAAAATACGAAAAATAAGAAAGAAATTGATCACAGTTCTCCGAGGGGATAAACACTTCATGGTGATGCTGGAAATCCCACCGAGAAAAAATCGTAAAAAGAAAATGTCTTTCGTAATTGTTTTTTTGTTGAATGAAGCAATTTCAGAAGAGTGCAGGATTAGATAAGAGATGACCAAAAAATTACAAAAAAAAAAACGTCAAACTAAATAGAACAGAAATCAACTATAGTGGCGAGACAATTTAATCAAAATCATAACACAATTGCATAAAAATCAATATTCCTTTTTTTATTTCTCTTGGCAACACGGACCAGTCCCTTTTGCAGCATATCATCTTTCAATTTTTTATTCATAAACAAGTCTGCAATCATTTTATTTTTATTTGTCCACTTTTTGTTGTTGTTGTTGTGTATTGCATCGAAATTGGAAGCTATCAATTTGATAACAAATCAAAATCCTATTCCAAATCAAAAAGCAAAAAAGAGAAAAATAGCATTTTTTAAGTGACACATTACCGCATAGCAGAAAGGCGCAAATATCAATACAGAAAAAATCTCATCGTTTCAATGCCGTTGCCAACAGTGCACATAATGGCGAAAAGGAAGTCTCCCCGGCCAAGCTTCGCAGACTTTTAATGGAATTGCAAACAAAAGAAAGGAAAAAATAAATCCCACGAGTCATAACTGTAGAGAGAAAGAAAAGATTAGAGTACATTATCTGCCACATGATTTAATAATTTATATAATTTTGTGAAAAATTCAATTGAAAACCATTTTTGCTTGACCTCCACCGATCCGCCCGCCCCGCAGCCATGCCATACATACTTAATACAAAAATAGGATAACGTGACGTGCGTACATTATGACAAGAGCTCTAATGCGATCAAGATTGGAGACGCAAGTCAGTCGACTGTCTATCTTTATTCTCTATCTCCATCTCGGACTCCATTTCCATTCCACCCACATGTCGGGCGGGTGGTGTTAAGTTGTCGTGTCAGATTTTTTAAATGGGGCGAAGTAGTAGTGTTACAAGAAATTGAAAAAAATAAAATATACATACATACTTCGATTAGGTAGGTGTTGTGTTTAAGCTTATGGGTGTAACTTAATATTTAAATGGTATTCGAAGTGTCAAGCTAAGTTGAGTGACATTGACGATTAGTGCTGCAAGATGCAATAGAAGAATGTATGCGGAATGTGGCTTTAAGTGACAGCCATTAATCGACTGAATTGCCAGTCTGGTAATAAGTAAAGAAAGTATTCAAGTGAACAGACATAAAAACCTTAGCCTTTTTTAAAATCTTCAAAAAAGTTTGTCAAAGTTCCAAATCAGACTTTAGTGTAAAACAATTTTTTTTTCTAAAAATACAGTGCCTTGCATAAGTATAACCGCACCCGAAAAAATGCATTTAAAAGAAAACAATAGGAGTGACTCCTTACTATTTTTTTATTGAGTTGCATCACTGATCAAACAAATTGAGAAGAAAATAAAGTACCGTTATTTTCTCTCCTGGTGTTTAAAAATTAAAAACAGATTTTAATGTATTGCAAAAATATAACCGCACTATGCAAATCTCTTTGAAGCTGCATTCAGTCAAGTGCTTTCAAATAAAAAACAACAATGCCACGTGGTACGCATTTAAGCGAAATTGAAAAAGGCAAAATCTTGGCTTTTCGGTCGATTGAAAAAAATTGTCAGTGTAAATCTAGTCTATGGAATTTATATGTGTATGGGCCGTTTTAGTCTCAGGAATTATCTTTATATGAGTTCATATTTCTAATTATTGTAAAACTATTTGAATAAAACCGTCTTGGAACGAATATGAAAAGCTAAGGATACTATCGTCAGCGAAACAATGAATTGGATTAGAAGTTACAGACAAGAGATCATTTATGAAAATGAGAAAGAGGTCCGGAGACAAAACGGAGCCCTGGGGCACACCAGCATTTATTTTGTGGGTTTTAGACTTGAACCCGTCCAATACAACTTGTATAGAACGGTTCGAAAGAAAGTTTCTAATCCAACGAAGGAGGGAGTCATCAATACCGAAAGCACGCATTTCCGATAAGAAAGCCTGATGCCAAACTCTATCAAATTCCTTTGGAATATCAAGTGCAACAATCTTACATTCTCCAATACGATGTAAAGATTTGTTCCACTGTTCGATGCCATCAAATCACCAGTGGACCTGTTGCTGCAAAAGCCGTACTGTCGGTCCCTAAGAAGCTTTCGGTCTTCAAGAAAGCTGATAATTTATCAGCGTTTCCATGACCTTAGAAAAAAGGGACGTAAGTGAAATCGGAAGATAATTGGAAGGAGAAGAGGATTCGCCTTTTTTGGGTATGACTGGATAAATGCTGTTTTCCAACTACTCGGAACGAGCCCAGAAGAATAGGATAGATGGAAAGCTTACGCAAGAGTTTTGCCAGCGTTGAAGACCACATCTTCAGAACAACAGCGGAGATACCATCCACGCCAGCGGATTTATGTACGTTGAGATCTTTTAGGAACCTCGTTACAGCACGAGTGCGAAAGAAGATTTGTCCCATGGAATCATTGACGCGCTCGAGAACTGGGGAGTCATGACACTCTCTGGCAGCAAAGAGTTGGAGGCGAGCTGCCTAGCAAAAAGGTTAGCTTTTGCGAAAGAGCCAACGACTGGAGTATCATCATCAACGAGCGTTGGGACCGAGGAAGAAGAAGAATTCTTCATGTTTTTTTTCACAAATGACCAAAAAGTTTTACTGCCTTTGGGACATTGCAGTATTTCTTGCCTTAGTTTTTGGTCATTTAAAAATTTGGTCCGTCAAATATGGATATTGCAGGCCTTCCTGGCTTGTTTTAATTTCTTCCGGTTTTCCTCAGTAGGGTTGGCTTTGTAACAACGGAAACATACCTCTTTAACCCTGATAACCTCTTTACAGCTCATATCAAACCATGCGTTCCCTTTGGGTCTGATGCTTTTAACCCTATTCGGGATATAGAAGCATAGAACGGCTTTCTTGTACTGCCAAACGGTTCTCTTAGGAGCTCTTGCTTTAACTATAATTTTTTGACACCACCCAAATGAGGTGAATATTAAACTGTTCCGTCATCTCATTCAGAGATGATCGACAGTCGTGGACTATTTGAGAGTTTGTGGAGACAGACGCGATAGATTTGAGGGCGGCTTGGCTGTCCGAGAAGATTCGTATATCCTTGCAAGATATAACGTTTTAACGAATTTGAGTTGCTTAAGCAACTTTTTTTGTTTTTGTAATTAATATTAAAAATAGATGTGTTTGTTTGTTTCTATGTCTGGTATGGACTTCTAAACGGCCCAACAGATATTTATGGAATTTGAATGTTGTGTTTTTAGAATTTTTTGGCATTGGAAAAACCATACAGAAGAGTGGGAAATTCAGCAGATACACATCCTCACATGTTTGTGTCCATCTTTTGAATGTTAGGAGCAACTAGACTTACCAAATCCTAGTAAGTCTCCTTTGACATACGGTAAAATGCAATAGCGCAAAATTATAGTCCGCTAATGAACGATTTTAGTGTGATACTAGCCTAAAATGACGTTTCAGACATGACTGAAACGTCATTTTAAGCTAGTATCACACTAAAATTGTTCATTAGCGGACTATAATTTTGCGCCAATGAATTTGGCATTCGTTTGATTTAAATGTTCTGCTGCAATAAAAAGCCTGCATTTCAAATTTTTCTGTATGTATGGAAATTGTCACGCCGACAGTGTGGATAGGTCCACCGGCAGATAAGGCTTAATTGCTAGGTGCTGACGTTAAATCTTTCTTACTTCTGTATGTATGGATGGGTCCAATGTTCTTCCTAATAGTTTTCTTTATCTACGGTACCGATAAAAGTCAATCAAATCGACTTCATCAGTACCACTGTTTGACATGTTGAACAGTTTTTTATAAACAAAATTAAAACACACGTCGACGTCCTACTCGCATACCTATCAACTGGTCACAATTCGGTCGTACTCGTGTGCGGAGAGAAGTCACAAATCGATCGCAAACTAGTTGTAAAACAGTTGCTTGAGCAACTGATTTGCGACTCTAGTTGGAGTTGCAAAACAGTTGCTTCGTGTGCGGAGGGCCTAAATCTTACTTCTACGTAAGGAGGTAATTCAGCTAATATGCTATTTAAAATTTACTTCTTCAACGGATAAGGTCGATATTTGGCTTAAAATTGTTATTAATTGTTTTCAAAATAACATCGAAAAAACCTCATTCAAAGATTTGGCAATCAAGTGCAATTATTTATATTAGGCATCCAGCAATTAAATACATACCTTCCTTTCCCGACTACAAAACGAAAACCCTAAAACAATTTTCAAAATCACATTCAAACTGTCACAACAAATTAGCGACAAATTAAAAGTTTGCCAAATTAAAAAAAAAGCAATCAAAATGGCTGCCATTGGCGTTTATTTTGCTTTAACACAACAACTTTCAACTTTTTAATCCTTCAGAATGGAGACATTAAACTTTTATTGCGTCATAAAATTTGACCATTAGCGAGAGGAAAGAGAGATGTTTAGTAGGCCCTAGAGATGTTTGTGTCTGTGTGTGTCGCGCTAGATTTTTGTTTGTGTCCTTAAAAAATCTTTGATGGCTTCAATTTTAAAGGCTACATACAGTGAATCAATTTCATATTCGTACCCCTTCTATAAAAAAAGTTTGAATGTTATCCTAATCCTAAACGATTTGAGATATAAAAATAATAACAAAATGCAATTTAAGTATGTACAAGTACATGGTTCATATATTTTATCAATTTTTTATAGTTTTTTTTACAAAAGAAAAAATACCTACAGTAATACAGGCTTTAATATACTTAGTAGCATAACCTTTGGAAGCAATTACCGCTTGCAATCGTCTCTGAACTGACCTAACCAACTTTTCAGTTGTTTCCGACGATATTTGTTTCCATTCATAGAGAATCTTCTCTTTGAGGTCGTTTCTGTTCTTAAATTCTCTATCGGATTAATTTCAGGTGATTGTGGGGGCGTTTCCAAAACTTTCCGACAGTTATAGAGGAGCTACATTCGAGTTGTGTTAGCTTTATGCTTTGGGTCGTTATTCTGATAAAAAATGAAGTTGCTTTCTAGACCCATTTGTGAAGCACTATCTTTCAAATTCGTCTTCAGGATATCTATGTAGACCTTGTGATTCATAATGCCTTCAATTATGTGCAGCTTTCCCACTCCAGCTGCTGAAAAACACCCCCACACCATCACCGACCCACCACCATGTTTTATTGTTCTTTGCGTGTTTTTTGGAAGGTATTCTGTATTCGGCCTACGCCAAACCATCTGTCTGCCATCCGAGCCATGAATATTGAACTTTGACTCGTCTGTGAAAATAACGGATTTCCAGAAATCAAAGTCTCTTCCTTGGTATTCTTTAGCGAATTCAAGCTGTTTAAGTCATTGACATGACTTATAAATGGTTTTTTCCTCACCACTCTTCCATTCAAACCATGTTGCCGGATACATTTCCGCAAGGTTTTAGTGCAAAATTCTTTTTCGAGGGATTGACGAAGATTCTGGGCCAATTTTGGTGGATTTCTGTTTATTTCTCGCACAATTACCCTCTTGTCCCGCGTGTTGAAAAGGCTTCTTGTCGTATTGCGAGGCAAGTTTTCAATCCGTTTTTCGTTTACAAACCGATTTACAATAGTTTGAATGGTTGATTTGGCTCGATTAACTAAAGATGAAATCTGTTTGTATGATTTACCTTCTAGATGGTATTTTACAATGAGTTCTCGAAGTTCTGTAGAGGTTTCACTTCCTTTTCTTCCCATTGTTTTTAAATTCTTCGAAAAACTGTCCAAAATGCTCTTAAAGGTTTAAAATAACTTCTTACTTACTTACTTACTTACTTATCCGGCTCACAATCCATGAAGGATCTCAGCCTGAGATACTGCAGCCTTCCATCGTGAACGGTCCCTCGCATGCACTCTCCAGTCGCCGAAACAAAGCGCTCTGGCATCCGCAGTCACTTGGTCCTTGTACCGTAGGTTCGGTCTTGCTTGTCGTCTCGAACCGGGGGGCTGGAATGGGAAGACTTTCTTGGCTGGAGCGTTGTCGTCCATTCGCTCGATGTGGCCAAGCCAATGTAGTCGTCTTTTCCTGGCCTTCTGGACTACATCCTCATTTTGGTACAGCTCATACAGTTCTCGGTTGAACCTTCTTCTCCATTCGCCATCGTCGCATACGGGACCGAAAATCCGTCGAAGAATTTTTCTATCGAAAGTGCCCAGTATCAATTCCCCTTTTTTACTTATCGTCCAGCACTCGGCGCCGTAGAGTAGGACTGGTAAAATCAAAGTTTTGTAGGTATAGCAGACACTTTGTCTTTCGAGTGAGGAATTTTGAACCCAGTTGTTTGGCCAAACCGAAGCAGCAGCGGTTCGCTAGGGTAATTCTTCTTCGGATCTCCACTGATGTGTCGTTTGTGGGATCGATGTTTGTTCCACCTACCTTCGAAACTCCTTAACTACCTCGAAATTGCTGCTACCAACAGTGACGTTTTGTCCTAGGCGGTGGACAGATGTTGCTTTGTTTGTTGATAGCATGTACTTTGTTTTGTCCTCATTCACTTCAAGACCAACGAGTTTTGCCTGTTCTTCAATCGCTGTGAACCTCAAGCACAGCTCTCTTGGATCGACCGGTGGATGCTATCATAAGCAGCTTTGAAGTCGATGAAAAGATGGTGGGTTTCGACTTGAAATTCATTGGTCTTTTCCAGGATCTGCCTCAGTGTGAATATTTGGTCTATCGTTGTTCTGCCTGGCCTAAAGCCACACTGGTACGTGCCGATTATTGTATTGCAGAAAGGTTTAAGACGCTCACACAGAACCTTGGATTGGATTTCGTATGCAACATTAATTAGGGATATGCCACGGTAGTTTTTGCATGACATCGGATCGCCTTTTTTGTAGATGGGCATATGGAGCTTATCGACCAGTCAGTGGGCATGCATTCTTCCTCCCACACTTTGGTGATGACCTGGTGCATGCGGTTCATCAAAACACCTCCTCCATACTTAAAGAGTTCCGCAGGTATGCCATCCGACCCGGCGGACTTGTTATTTTTTAGCTTTTGAATGGCTCTTTCTACCTCTTCTGTGCTGGGGGCTGGGACTGGGTCTTCATTGACTGGTCTTGCTTCTCTTTCGTCATTAGCTCGCTCGACATTTTGCGCATTCAGCAGCTGCTAAAATAACTTCAGGATACGTTAAATCAGTGTTTTTCAAACTATTTGAGCTGGCGACCCCCTTTAAATGCAAAAATATACAAGCGACCCCCAACTTTTTTGGCACACAACTTTTGTACATTTCAAGGGAGGTGAGAGACGTAGTACGAGTATGAGGTTGGTAGAGTGGGAGGCATGTTTTTCGAAAGTTGCCACAAATACGATCTGGATTGGACCAGATGTATTGCTATTTGTAGCGATGGAGCAAAAGCATTGACGGGCAGCAAAAGTGGAGTCATATCTAAATTGAAGTTAATAATGCCAAACGTTTCATGGACACATTGCTTCCTCCATCGACAAGTTCTAGCTGCCAAGATTGTGCCTTCAGGATTAAATGATGTCCTTAAAATTGTCATCAAAGTTCTGAACTCAATGAAAGGATAAGCTTTGCAAAGTAGGTTATTTAGGATCCTTTGTGACGAAATGGGTTCCCTTCGCCAAAACTTACTGTACCACACTTAAGTCAGATGGCTCTCAAAAGGAAAGGTTTTGACACGGGTGTTTGAATTGAAAGCAGAATTATTGATGTTTCTTGAAGATTCAAACTCTGGGTATGCACATTTTTTTCTGAACGCAGTTGGCTACTTAAACTGTTTTTTCTTGCTGATCTTTTCGAACATCTGAACACCTTTAATAAAAGCCTCCAAGGGAGAGAAGAAAACATTTTGTCTTAAAGAGAAAAAATCAGAAGATTCATCTCGAAACTTTGTTTCTGGTCAGAGTCTCTGCAAAAAAAAGTGTATGAATCCTTTCCCTGCCTTCAAAAGGCCATCGATGAAACTTGCAGAGATGAATCGAAAGATGTTAACAAAAACATATAGCTGATGACGGAGTCTGCACAACTTAAAAGAGAAAATTTTATTTCTTAGAACTGGTGTCTTATGGAAATGGACAAAGATGGATACTAAATCTTTTCTTAGAAATGTCCGTCCAACACGCTGAATTTCCATTTTTAAAATTGAAAGAAAATCTTATTGACTTAGCAAGCTGCAGATGGAATGCTTCGAATGGAGTTCAATTCCAAAGCAATCGACAATTTCTGGATAGAAAGTAAAAACGAATATGTATCTAGAATTGGCAAATGAGGCCTTAAAAACTTTAGTGCCATTTTCAACGTCATATCTATTTTTACCAACTTAGGTAATTTGATAAAATATATCAACCATGCACATGCTTAAATTGCATGTTGTATTTAATTTTGTTTATCAAGGCATTAAGGATAAGGAGGACTTTCAAACTTTGTATAGAAGGGGTACGAATACGAAATTGATTCACTGTACATACTTCTCAGTTCTGTTTTGGAGTCAAATATCGAAGAAATTCAATTCAATTCTCACAATGCTGGGAAATCTTTATTCTTCGGGCACCAACCCAATATCGCCGACTATCACTTAACTCTCCATATCCAGTCTCCACCCACTCTCCAATACTGTGTTTAGGAAATGTAAACTTGTGTAACATGTGCGAATAATTGCGGCATTTGTGTCGGTCGTTATAAAATCGAATCTTGTTACTTCTGTTGTACCGGAATCCCCGGCTTCTGGGTGGAAGCAAAAAAAAAAAAAAAAATCTTACAAGAAAAGAAAATGGTTGGCAAACATGACTCACAGAAAAAAAACTTTTCAAATTCAAATTCCCATTCGGACCATCAGTTGCTGTAAGGAAATGGCTGTGGATCTGGATCGTCGTCGTGTCGTGTCGTATGGCGGCCTACATCTGTACATCTGCCTTGGATCGACCTGTCAGACAGTTCCATTTCGTTTGGAACAGCAGCATTATTTTCACATACCTTCCCTGAACATGTATGGGAAGGGGGTAAGGGTGGTGCATAACTTTGCTCTCTTTATTAACTTTTTCAATTTATCTCGTTGTTTTTTTTCTTGGGAACGGTTGCGGAAAAAAAGGAAAAATATGTGTGTGTGCACTAAACGATAATTTAATTTTGTTAGGGAGACGTTTCTTAAGAGAAGCAGAAAGATAATAATAAATAAATAAATAATAATAAAAAAGGAGAACAACATTAACCGGTCTCGTCTGCACATTCCAGATCTTCAAATTCAGGCCCACAGAGTCATCAGCAACAGAAGCAACAATGGAAATAACAAGACGAAGACAAAGTCGATGAAGAAAAAAAAAAAGAAAAAAACTTGAGAACCGGAGGAAGGCCAAGCTTTGCAAATTGGTTTGTCATTTGGGGTTTTTTTCTGTGCAGTCAAGCATAGTAACGAGATCTCCTTCTTATTCCCATTCTGGTTGCTCCGGCGATGGGGCGATGGGTTCTAAGTCAAGAATGAAAATGCCCAAAATCGCTTGAAGTCGTGTTGATTAGGGTGACATTTGTTGTTTTTTTTCACATGGTTCCTCGTTTAAAAGCAAAAATCATTTGCAGATAATCATGTGGTGGGCCGTTGGAATTGGACGTCATCGTATTTGTCTTCGTTGTTCTCGTCGTTTTCGTTATGTCGCTTTGGAGGCTTTACAGATGGACGATGGCTTTTGAATAGTCAAATAGAATGGGAACTAGCCCAATTCCGGTAGGTTAATGGACAAGAAAATTAATGGTTTTCGGTTTGTTTCTTTTTTTTCGTTTTTGAGCTTCGCACTCGGTTGCAAATTAAAATTATTTTTCTACGAGAGCTTCACATAAGATAGCCATCAGGGGCGTCCCTCACTAATTGACTTCAATTTTAGTGTTGACAGACGCAGCAATGGGTCAGGAGTCATTAAAGCTTGGCTTATCTTTTCAACTAGCTTCCTTCATTCTACTAATCAATATGCTAAACCTTCAACAATTTCCTTGAGTCTTTCGGAACGTCCTTTGTTAAAAAGTTTTTTTTTCATAGCAATATTATGCTTTAAATGATAATCAACATTGAGGGTGGCTTTGAGGGCAATGAACGGGCTGACGAGCTGGCTAGGCAAGGATCAGCCCTTCATAGCTCACTCGCGGAAAGAGTCAACACTCCTCTTGGTGCTATGAAGGGCAAGATCTTCTCAATTTTTCTGCGCTGAATCAAACCTCAGGTGGATTAGCCTAACCAACTGTATCAGATCTAGAAGGATATGGTTAGGGCAGGTAGTTGATTGTAGTGAATTTAATTTTTTTTTTTGTAGTTATACAGAAAAAAAATATTGACCATAAAAAAAATGTCAGCCCCCAAAAATAAAATTTTCAACTTTATATGCTTGTTTTCCATAGATATACGCTTGTAGTTGATTGTAGTGAAGTTTTTTTTTTTTGTTTAATTAGACAGAAAAATTATAAAAAAAAACTAAATTTCTTCCAAATTTTTCGAACACTACCTTTTTCATACTTTTCTCATACAAAGAAAAAGTACTGCAGTTAATTAACTTTAAACCAGGAACTTATTACTTATTACAAGGAACTTTGTTGTTGTGGTCAATAAAGGAACTTTTGTTTAAAAATTTCATTTCAACTTATTACCTACTCTACAATAGAAAGAAACCGTCATAGAGGTTTGTAGTGAAAAAAGAATTTTACTAAAAAAGATAAAAATGTAATTTTAAGCCATATAGAAGTTCGTAGTGCAAAATACTCCTACTACGAAACTTTAAAATGCGTTAACAAGCTAATGGACGTTTGTAGTGAAAAAATTACTTTACTACACTAGTCTCGAAAAAATCCTCCGAGTTGCAAGTCTTCGAAACAGTGTTGCGCAACAGGAGAAATCATTCGATCTGGATAAGCCGCAAGATCAAGCAAACTACTATTAAAGTAGAATATTGAAACTATTAGAGATCATTTGTTTCAGCATTTTACACTGTGTTTAACAAGTAATAACTCAAAAGGAAAAACTATTATAGTATATCTAACACTGCAGTTAGGCTGCGTCCGTCAATTCCATTTATAGGGGAGTCAATGAAGCATTTTAGCTCCGTTTTTTTTTTACTGTGAACCGATTTGCATGAAATTTTGGAATTAGGCTCGTCTTACCCTTAACTTCAAAAGTGAAAATGATTTGAACTCCGCCACCACCCTGGGGGTGGTTGCCACCCCTTCCCGGGGGTGATTTTTTTTTTTCAAAATAACGTCGGATATCGATAGAAGGCCTAATTATAAGCAAAAAATCATCTATAAAGTTTTTCAAAAAATCCAATACTTTTCAAGTTATTGGCAATTGAAAATTCGAAATTTTTTCACGCTTTTCATCGGTTTTTTGCAAATATCTCCAAAAATATACGTTTTATCGAAAATTTTATTGAGAACAAAACTGTAGCAGGTAAGACAATGAGCTGAGCTGTATTGCAAATAAGGGGAGCATCTAATGTTTTTTTCTTTTAAATCAATGGGTTTCTTAAGTGCCATTTCCACCAAAATTAAAGTTAATTGTATTCCGCCTAGAATTAACTTTATTATGAAGAGTTTGATAGATAGTATCAGTTTGGCTGCTTCAGGACACATATTTTTTAAAAAACTCACGATTAAAAAAAAGCAAAACTTCAAATTAAAAAAAAAAAAACACTTTTTTCATAATATCTCAAAAATGACGACAGATACGTATAAAAGTGTCAAGATTAAAAATTTAGGTATTTTTCTGACAAACAATTTGATTTTTTTTTCTGTGAAACAAAAATTGACGGCGATATGATTGTTTAAAGATTGTTAAAAGAGTGGCAGCGCAATCACAGCCTCTCTTAAGCCCTTTAACCCTTCACCGTTTTGAAAAAAAGTTGTTTACTATATATTGCAATGAAGGATGTTGTAGCTCTCTTAAATACCTTTACAATGGTTTTTTATAAAATGAAAATGAAAATTTAAGGAGTTATGGTCCAAAAACTTATCATATTTTTTTTCTACTTAGTAACTGAAAATTTCGGAGTATTATTATTGCGAATTTTCCATTGCCAATAACTTGAAAAGTATTGGATTTTTTGAAAAACTTTATAGATGATTTTTTGCTTAAAATTAGGCCTTCTATCGATATCCAAGGTTATTTTGAAAAAAAAAATTCACCCCCGAGAAGGGGTGACCACCTCCAGCCAAACAAAGAAATTGACGGAAAAAGCCATTGGTGGAAGCACCTCTAAGTTGCTATCGTTGTTCAAACAACATAAATGGAATTGACGGACGCAGCCTAACTGCAGTGTTAAATAACACAAAAACAAACTATATTATAGTATTGTATATAAGATTGAGTGATAATTATTGTTTTCAAAAAGTCGACACTTAATAAATATTCAGTAGAGGTTTTTATTTAATGTGTAGCAATCAAGACAAACAGTTATATTTTGAAACACAACAAATATGAACAATCATTTTTTTACAGCTCACTTCACCATAAAAACATCAATTCAAAAATTCATTGATTGTACGTCAAAAACAAAGTTTGTGAAATTTAAAGAGTGTAGGTTAGGTATAGGTACCTATATAATAGTTATAAAGCAACACAAAAGTTATTGCCCAAATTTTAAGTTTAGACACATAAATTAACCTCATAGGTTAAGTCGGATTCCGACTCTCAAAATATTAAAAAAAAAAATGTTTGACGCCCATCTATAATCAGTAATCACCCCTATCACAGAGTTCCTCGTAGCAAAGTTGCGAACGTAAAGCTCCGCTACGAATACGAACAAATTATTATCATTAGGCCCGAACGAAATAAATAAAGGCATTGCCACACACAAATCAATATTCCGAATTTCGGAATCATCTGACGTACTTCAAAATATGAAATTCAAAACATAAATTAAATTTCTACGTAGTGAACAGAATTTCGCCACAAGCCACAGAGCTCACCTACAATTACAATCGATTACTTAAAGAGAGAAATGGGCCATTTGATCAGGCCATTTGTCTTTGAACTATGTTAGGTCAAATGATTCTTCCAACAAACTGACGACACTTTGGAAGAGCTCAGAGCCAAAGACTGCTCGAGCTATCGAAAATGATGTACAATGAATCGACCGCTATTTTTAATAGAAGTGTTCTAAATGATGCTGCTATTCTGCTGATCCAGTTCGTGGAAAAAGAAGAAATTCCTGAGACTGTGTAGCTAGTGGTCAAGGTCCCTCCCTGTGCAGAGATAAAAAAATCTTTGTCCCTGAAAAACGCCACATTGATAATAACTTTTGAACGGTTAGGCTTATTACATAGGTGGTTTTTTTTTTCTAATTAAGCCTTAGTTTTTCAATTTCTTCGTAGGGTACTGCCTCTTGAGAACAACTGATAAAGCTTGGAATAGAGCTTGTCAGTGATCTGAATAAAATCTGAGGTATCCTTCATTCTTCACATGCGCATTAGGAATGGTTGGAGAGTATAACCTTGACATAAGTATTTCAACGAATCTGTCGAGCAGACCGATTGTTGTTATTATGCATAAAATTTTCCACGAACCAGATAAAATGATAAAAATTAAGCTTAATAGGGACCAGAATGTCGGACACTTAACTTGCTATTTCTAGAAAAGATATCGGGAAGGTAAAAGAAACACTGGGATTCTATGTAAATTACAAATATATTGAATTTATATATGCATCTATTGTATATGCTTACAAAACAATGTATTATAGATGATGCCGGATACCTCTATTAACGTTTCGTATTGGGTCTTGTTAGTTATAACTTATAAGTTATAACTCTATTTGACCTATTAAAAAGAAAAATTCAATGTTTTTCACGATAACCTTGGATTTAAAAGTAACATAGGTGTTCATTTTTTATGCAATCGATTCAAAAAGTTGAATTTTTATGTCCATTTGAGTTTGAATGCATGAAGCTCCGATCAAAAAAAAAGTTCGTAGAAAAAACTATCAAATTTCCTATACGTTCGGGGCTAGTGATGTCAATTTCCCGAACTCCTAATTTCGTAGCAAATACTTTTATTACGACGGGAGCTATGATACTTATTTTCGGGATTCGTAGTACGAATATTCTACGTCGGGGCCTGTGATAAGGGTGAATATCTCCGAATCCATAAATATACCCTGCATCCCGATGTTTTTGGGATTAAATTGATTGAACGATTTTTTGATATTCCGATTTTTGGCGAATAGACATTCTCATTTGTTTGAAAATCGAATGCATAAAAAAAGAAGAATAAATCCCCTGATAAGATTACTTTCTTTGCTTACACTTATTCTCAATTTGCCCTCACATATATGTAGTCTAAAAAGAGAACACACATAACCTAGATACATCACCTATTTCCCTTCAGTGAAAGTTCAGCAAGATAAGAAAAGCAAACACAAAAAAAAAATTCGAGATACAAATGCGCCAGCCAAGATCAACTTGCCAAATTACCCAAAATGACCTTAAACTGTCACAAAGTGATGACGACAAATATTTATCTAACACAAAACTCTCTCCTGTGGCACTTAACTTCTCCAGCTCAAGGAGCCAAAGCCCCAATTTCAATCCCAATTCTTATCCGTATGTCCCTATGCACTATTTAACCGAGCCTCATAAACTACAAATTACCTGTTCGGCGTCGTCATTGTTGAATCGTTTCCCTTTTCGCTATCATCCTCGTTGTTGTTGTCGGTGGCGGCGACGATATGGTGGCGGTGTCATTGCTCGTGGCTCATAGGGCTCGTGGGTTGTTAGACTATTCTATTCCCATGCAATTCGTGTAAGGAGTTCCCACAGTGGCATACACTTATCAAGATTGGGTAAACCTTAAGCAATGAACAAGTAGTCGAATGGTAGGGTGAGGGATGACGGCGGCGCAGCCTGAAACTATTTTTATTGCTATGCAAATTAGATCACCACCGACCGAAAGTTTGGGTGTGCTTGCGAATCCAACGAGGAGTAAGCAAGCAGCTTTCAATGTTGGTAGTTTTCGGCAGAAGCTCACTTCAACCCCATATCAAAGAGTTTCAATTTGCATTGTGTTGCTGCTTGTACTTCCCATTCCACGTATAAACCTAGGTACGTGTAAAGTCTCCGATATGTATTTGTTGAGAAAAATATTCTACGCATCCATCGAAAGCGCGTGTATATTCCGACTCCTCGTCCTCAATGCCACTTCGGCAAATCCAATTCCAATTTTGCAAATTCTCAGTTCATCTGTGTATTACGGCAACCAGATAGTATGTGAATAATTCATTAGCTTTTATTGCAAATTCCGGATGGAAATCTCGATGATGTGCGCTTTTGCGTGGATTTATCATTTGATTAGCGTTGATGTGTGTTAGAGTTTTCTTTTTCGTAAAATCGCATTGTACTTCATTGTGTGATAGAGAGTCTTTCTATCCTTTTGTCGTCAGACTCATTGACGTTATTGTCGTATTACTGTTTTTGCTACTTTGTCTGGTAATGAAAATTGAATTTTGAACCACCCGCTGGTGCTGCTGCCTGCTGGGTGAACAGTGGAGTAGTTTTCAGAAAATGGAACACTGACAGTTATGTTCTTTTTTATTTTACTTGTTTAGGTACATTTAATGAATTTCGGAATAGTATTTCTTTTCATTTTTATTTCTTGAGCGTTGAGAGAATCGGATGATATCAAGTCCAAAAGAACGTTTTTTTTTTATCACGTTCTATCTTATAATGAGTTCTTACTACAAGCTTTAACTTAAAAACTAAACTTAGAAGCTAACAATTTTTTTTTTTTTTGGTTCTTGTTATCAATTTTGCAATTACTCATTCATGTGGGCCCAGAGGCCCCCCACAAAGTTCTTTAATGAACAAGAACCAAAAAGAACATTTACGGCTTAAAATTAAAGGGACAAGGTATGGAGTGTAACTTAAAATTACGACAAATCGGAAAGTTGGTATAGGGTGGTACGTAGGGATGAAGAGGAGGTGTGGAAGTCAAAAACGTGTTGTATATTATTGGCTGACCGCAGCATTCTGTTAACGGGATTGAAATGGGCGTAATTGGTCCTGTGAGCAGAAGGCTGAAAGAGGGGGACAGTTCTCAGATTGCGCGGATTGGTGTTAAATGAGAGCATATTGAGAAGGGATTGGCTGTCAATAGCTCCTGTAGCTAATTGGTGGATAAAAATAATCTCCGCAATTTCTCGGCGTTTTTCCAAAGACGTGAGTTGGATAATATGCAGACGGAGTTCGTAAGGAGGTAATATGAGGGGATTGTTCCAGGGGAGGTTACGTAACGAGAACCGAAGGAACCTTTTTTGAACAGCCTCAATTCGCTGGGAATAGGTTTTATGGTAAAGAGACCATACTATACTGGCGTATTCTAGAAAAGGTCTAACAAATGTTGTAAACAAAGCCTTTATCACATAAGGGTCATTAAATTCTTTTGACCACCTTTTAATAAAGCCTAGAGCTGAATTCGCCCTAGAAATAATTGACTCGTAGTGAGATCTGAAGTTTAGCTCTTTATCACAAATTATACCCAGATCACGAATGAAGGTGACAATTGGTATAGGTACGTTGGAAAACTCAACTGTCCTGATTTACGCCGATGACATAAAGATCATTAAAAAAATCACTTCCGAATCCGACTTCTCACAGCTTCAAAGTGATCTGAATGTCTTCATTACTTGGTGCAACAAAAATTTTCTCGAACTTAACGTCAACAAATGCCAATCCATGACCTTCTCCCGCAAACGATTCCCTTCTTTACAGCGTTCTTATCATTTTTCCAACGTACCAACGTTGGAGAACGCTGTAAAGAAGGGAATCGTTTGCGGGAGAAGGTCATGGATTGGCATTTGTTGACGTTAAGTTCGAGAAAATTTTTGTTGCACCAAGTAATGAAGACATTCAGATCACTTTGAAGCTGTGAGAAGTCGGATTCGGAAGTGATTTTTTTAATGATCTTTATGTCATCGGCGTAAATCAGGACAGTTGAGTGAGAAATAATGTTCACAACATCATTTATGGCAATGACGAAAAGAAGAGGGCCAAGGTGACTACCTTGAGGGACGCCTGAAGAAGCAACGAAAGGATTGGATAAGTGGTTTCTGAACAGGACACAATATAGCCGGTCCTCCAAGTATGATTTAACCCATTAGATGAACGAAGGAGGAAAATCAAAGGCTCCAAGCTTGAAGTAAACTATTTGGTGATTAATTTTATCAAATGCTTTGCTGAAGTCGGTGGTTATTACATCGACCTCGAAACCTTTTTCCATTTCATTAAGGGACTCAGACACAAATTGGGTTAAATTCGTTGTAGTAGACCTTCCTTTGATGAAGCCGTGCTGATGGGGATTAATCAAAGATTTAACATGAAAGAAAATCGAGTCATAGATTATGGATTCAAAAAGTTTTGGGATGGCAGAAAGCTTGGCTATTGGGCGATAGTTAGAAATATCGTTCTTACAACCTTTTTTGTGGATGGGGAAGATGTAGGAGTCTTTCCAAGCGGCAGGAAAAATAGCTTGAGAAAGAGATAGACGAAAAAGAGATGCTAGATTGAGGTGAGAGACACATTTTCTTAGAAGTATAGCGGGAATTCCGTCGGGACCAGGAGAAAAATCATCCTTGATTTGATGATCATATGATTTGACGTATAAAGCAACAAGTCTCCAACGTGAGTTACATTAATCGAATTTTTGGTGTCAAAATTTGTGTGTTTTGAACACTGCTCTTTGTCAAACCAAACCTAATTTTTTAGAAATTTTCGTTGAGGTCAGAAAACGGGTCCGAAAATTGAAAACTTTGTGTTATTTTGATATTCAAAGAAAAATGGAATTTTTTGAGATAAATGATCGGATGTTTATTCCATTATAAAGAGGAAAGTATGCCGTTAATAATGGAATACAACATCAGCCAAATGGCCGCCACGACCACGCTTGCAGGACCATATCCTTTTCATGAAATTTTCCATAACCAAATCGCAAAGTGGCTGCCCTATGTCCTCGACAGCCTCACGAATTCCAACTTTGAGGTCTTGAATCGACGCTGCGCTGTTGGCGTAGACCTTATCTTTCACGTGGCCCCAAAGGCAGAAGTCGCAAGGTGTTAAATCGCAAGATCTCGGTGGCCAATTGTGATCACCTCTTCGAGAGATAACACGGTCCGGAAACTTTTCCCGTATAAGATCTATGGTTTCATTTTTTCAATTTTTTTTCATTTTCAATTTTTTTTCAATGCGTTGTTGAAGCGTGTATCGTTCCATTTTTATTAATGGCGTAGTTTCTACTTGTCAAATGTCAAAAAATTACAGCTTCAAAAGTGACAGCTACCGAAATAGCGGGCTATTCAAAATAACACCTCTTATAGGAAAACCCTTTATAAATGACTTAAGTACTTAACTGACCTGGCTCTCAATCCATCGAAATATCGGTCTTCCTATTTTGATACTGAAATTTATGACTTCAATATTTGTTCTGTAGATCAATAAATCGCCGCCCATACAAAATCAATCTGTTCGTTCCTCGTTTTAAAAACAAATGATCTTATATCACATCAATATTCAAGGCCTCCTTATTGGAATTTTCCACTGTTATTTATTACATTATAACACTGGCCGTTTTTTCTCCTTTCTGACTAAATTTACAATTCAAATACTCCCCTATTCTATTCTATTCGACACCCTTGTTGGTTGCAAGTCCTTTTCATCATGTGCTGTTGCTTACATAATTTCTTCAGATTTTGGTTGTTTTGCTTTTTTGTTAATTTTCTCCAGTATCCGAGCTTAAAAGGTTCATTTATCTGTTTGAAAAGACGAAGACAAGGAAGTTGAGCAAAAAAAAAACCAAGCGACAAATAGAAGATATAAATGGTTTTAGAACTTTTTTTTGCTTCTTCTTGTGTTATGTTGCCGACAGTGGGAAAACCTTAATTGAACAAATTTGTTAAAAAGGAAGAAGATAAACACCCCAGATATCCTCAAAAGAAAGGGGGCGAAGTTATAGGTTACAGTTTTCGGGATTGTCATTGCTATAGGCATTAGGCATCGCCGCAGGCAGGTCTTAAGACCTTTTAAGCTCGCCCTCAATTCTCAAAAAAAAAAAACCATCAACAACAACAACAATAAGAAGTTGAATAAAAAACAAGTCAGAAACAAACACAAAAGTTGCTAATGGAAGCAAGCGAATGAGTGCGTGAATCTGTTGTTGATGCAACCGCTTAAGATTTTTTTTCTTTCCTTTAAAATTCTAAGAACATTATTTTGCTCTTCAGTGCGGGAATTGTTTGTTATTTTTGTTGTGGCAAGAAAATTTTAGATATTGCTTGAGTGTGCTTTATAAGTACATATATTTTCTGAGGGGCTTGAGAGGGAATTACCTACGACTTCCTCGAAAGGAGAAATGTTGACTTTAATAGAAAGGAAGACTTAAGAAGTTAATATGCTTGTCAGACAGATTTTGCAATAAAGCCGATTTCCATCAATGTGTGTTTTCTTGTGCCTGTGTCGACATTCATGTTGTCAGTCGTCGAGTTCCTTTAGAATCCCCGAAAAATATCTCTACGCGTAAAGTTATCTTATTATATGAGAAAATGGAATTAACCAAACTTTTCGGTTTATTTACATTGACGTGTACACTGTACACTCGTTGTACAACAACGGAAATTGTTGCTTTTGTTGTTGAAGTATAACGAAATTTTTTAAAGGTAATCATCTTAACAATTTCACTCTTGGCTGGGTGCGTAGGTCAATAGCCGTGTCTTGGGGGAGCCAAGTTGGAAGTCAAGGCATAACACGCGGCATGGTGCGGCGCTTAAAACAGCCTTTCAAATGCCCAAATAACAGGAAAAGAAAGGTAATTTTAGGTTTTATGTTGTGCCCTAATGTTTTGTAATTTGCATAATAAGTTTAGTTTTTATTTTTATTTATGGGACTACCGTTTATACAAAAAAGAAGAGAATACAAAATAACAAAAATAAGAAATACGATATGATTCTGAAAGATGAATAAGTTATATCTTTAACGAAAGAACAAACTTTCCTGGTAGACGTTCGAGTGGAGAATGTTATCTTTTGAGTATTCATGTCAATTGAATTAAAACGAGTCGTTTTGAGATGTAAGCTTCATTTTCTGTCTCTATTTATTTTACTGAAGGGTGTTTTGGTACAATAAGTTAAAAAATTAATGTTGCCTATAAACATTCATGGGAAATAAAATGATGGATTTTATGGGGATCAAAGGTACTTGAAGGCTTGTTTTGTCTATCAGGGTGGAGTTTTGGCGTGAACAGGAGCATAGCTACCATAAATTTTCTGTTTGCTTGAAAAAAAAACATAATTTTATTGAGATGGATATTTCCAGCTTATTGAACTGAGTTAATTTTGAATTTGTTTGTCTTATTTGTGTCTGAGAAAACAATTTAGTAAAGTAAAAGTCTTGAATCAAAAAATAAGAATAATTCGTATCTTTAATCTCAAAACATTTTATAATTTTAACGATATTCTTTTGCAAAATATGAATAAAGGGACATGGCCGCGACAGTCACAGTTAAAATGTCAAAAAAGTATCTTGCTGGCAACATGACTATACAAATGTTCACTCAAATCAATTTTAAAGCTAGTAACTTCTCGAGATTTACTCTCAGGTGCCTGTCCATTTCAGAGGTTAATTTTTGAGAGTTTACTATCGATAGTTGACATGTTCGCGTCTCAGAGAAGAATTTCTGAGAGTTCTTTCATGACCCTGTCCACTTGATATTATTTTTTCTGCTAGTCGGATATTGAACCATAAATTCTTTCAAGCGAAAAGTTGCCGCTTTTTTGGTCATTGCATCGTTTCGGAAAAACAAAAAGAAGTACAAGAAAATTCTGGGTCAGACCCTGGATTGATCGCGTGGCGTCGTCGCTCATTTAAGGTGCGGGGCCTAGCCTTAACTTCGAGCATCAAATCGAAGATGTTCAGCAGTTTATTAATAAAATAAATACAACAAGAATAATACTCAAATTTTATTTCATTTCATTATGAAATGCCTACTTTTTATCCCAGTTATCGAGGGCATAGGCAGTTACAGTCAGTTTTTTTTTTCTTTTAATTACAAAGTTCATTTTGTTTATTGTAACGTTCACTGCCTAGTCATGTTGACTGCTGAGACTTACTTGCAGAATACGAACTATGTTGGAATTCTGCGAGCCTATCTCAGATAGCCGTAAAGTCCACTCGTGAACTTGAATTTCGAATGAGTCAACTCTCAACTAGTTACTATCAAGGCTGTGTCCATTCATTTTAATAGTTACTCTCAAGTCGATACACTTGTCTACAGCTATCGGAGATATAAGCTCGAAGAATTCAAGCCTAGTTCGTATTCTGCGAGTAACTCTCAACAGTTAACGTGGCTAGGCTTGGCAGTGGATGTTACAAGAAACAAAATTAATGAACTTTGCAATTAAAAAAAAAAAAATTAGTAACCATAACCACCTAAAGCTATACTCTCGGTGTTAACCGCGATAACTGGGATGAAAAGAAGCCTTTGTCAGTTTATCAACTCAACTACCACTGCTAATGCAACATTAAAACAAATCTATCGCACTGTTCATTTTAACGGGATTTTCCACACTATAAGCCAACTGTGTGCGAAATTTCATCCAGATTCGTTCAGTCACTCTGAAGTTATGCTCCTAGTGTAATTTTTTGGAGAACAACTAGAGATAAGTTATTTTATAGCCCAGGAGCCCCAATACAAGACAGCTCCGTTATCACGCAATATTTAATGAAAAATAAAAGATAAAACTAAGACGAATTAGATTTGCTTGGTTGCCGTGAATTTAGTTAGCCGGGAAAGCCGCGCATATGCCCGTTGCAATGTGGTGAATGACGGTGAAATGTCTCCACAATCACGGCTTCTATATTTGTTTCTTTCATTGCACGCGTCCTTATGTAAGATGCATAAATACATTGGTTTGCTTGCTTTCAAGCTGCCGACAGTAAAGTAAATCAGCATGTAATAATATTGGGTGATTTCAATCTCCCATCATTCAAATGGATTATTGATAGTGAAACTAATGGCTTACTGCCATACAATGTTCGAACTGATTCGGAGAGTGAAGTTGTGGATAGGTTGACTGTGTTCAACCTTGAACAAATTAATCATTTTACCAACAATCTGGTCGTATACTTGATCTGATTTTTATCGAAAAAGAAATCGATTTCATGTCAAACAAATTCCTTCAACTTCTCTTTCCAAATCGGTTCATCATAATGCTTTGGACTTAAATTTAAAATTATATAACTATCTCAAATCTTCTTGTTTAAACTCTCTTGACTTAATGTATGACTATCCTAACGGTGATTATGACTCGTTAAATAATTTTTTTAAATTCTTGTAATTGGTTGTCTGTTTTAAGCAATCCTAACTTAACTAAGTACATCTTACGATTTGCTTACAAATAAAATAAACGAAGCTATATGCCTATTTATCTCTAAAAAACGACAAACTACAGTAAACAAACCACCATGGTACAACAAGTTATTGACAAATCTGAACAATAAAAAAACAAAGCTTATAAATTATGCCGCAACTCAAATAATGCTGTGTTATACGAAAAATATCGTAATCTCCAAAAGCAATTTGACTATCTCAATAAATTTCTTTTCAGATCTTACATGTTCAGAATCGAAACTAACCTCAAAAGTAATCCTATATGCTTTTGGAAATATATCAATAGCAAGTCAAAGTCTGTTGGGATACCTAAACCAATGAAACATCTCAATGAAACGTGTTCTGATCTTCCAATAATCTGCAATTTGTTTGCCAATTTTTTCCAATCCGTATATTCTAGTTCTAGTTCTAATAATTACTGGACACCTCTTCAAAACTCTGTTGGTTCTCTGAGTATTGGTAATCTCCAGTTATCTGAAGAGGAAGTTATGAATGAGCTTCGAAACTTAGAATCGAACTTCAAACTAGGTTTTGATGGTTATCCTCCAATAATATTTCAAAAATCAGCCCAAGCATTAGCCATACCACTAACCATAATTTTTAACCGGTCACTTGAGTCAGGTATCTTTCTTGATAAATGGAAAAAATCTTTTATATTTCCTATTCACAAAGGAGGTTCAAAAAATGAGATTACAAACTATCGTCCTATTTGCAAGATTTCGTCTATACCAAAAGTTTTCGAAAAATTGGTCTACAACAAGCTTTCGTTTCTAATTAATGAAATAATTTCTCCAGTTCAACATGGCTTTGTCCGTGGTAAATCCACTGCAACTAACCTTGCATTGTTCTCAAATTTTGTGGTATCTTCTTTAGAAAATGGGATGCAATGTGATGTTATTTATACAGACTTCGCAAAAGCTTTCGATAGAGTTGATCATCAAGTTCTTGTTCAAAAACTTGTAAACTATGGATTTCATAGTAATCTCTTAAACTGGATTCAATCTTATTTGTGTAATCGTATGCTATTCGTTCGTATTGACAATTGTACCTCTGAGCCAGTAAATGTAACATCTGGTGTTCCACGAGGTAGTCATTTGGGCCCGTTGCTTTTCCTTATGCTGGTGAATGATATTCAAGATGTTATTGAATACTCTCAATGTTTAATGTTTGCTGATGATCTAAAATTGTTTATAGCTGTCGAGAAATTATCTGATTGTCTCAAATTACAAAGTGATCTCTGTAATCTGTCGAATTGGTGTAGTAGAAACAATCTTCATTTAAATGTATCAAAATGTCAAAGTTTAACTTTCAGTCGTCGAACGTCTCAGACCATATTTAATTATTCTTTAGGTTCAGAAGTCCTCTCTAAGATACTGGAGAAAAAAGACTTAGGAGTTATATTTGATCACAAGTTCTCCTTTAACTCTCATGTTGACTACATAGTTGCGAAATCAAGCATGATTTTGGGATTCATTATAAGAAACTCAAAAGAATTCACCGACCCATTTACTTTAAAAAGTCTTTACTTTTCATACGTAAGATCCATATTAGAATATTGTTTTATTATATGGAATCCTTATTATACTACGCATTCTAATAGAATAGAAAGATTGCAAAAGTGTTTCTCAAGATACTTGTTTTTTATGTTACATTGGAATATTCCTCGTCCATCGTATAGCACTCGGTGTTTAGGTATTGTTTGGCTTACAAAGTCTGGAAAATCGTCGTAAATGTTATGAGATTATGTTTGTGAGAGATATCCTCAATTGTAAAATTGTCTGTCCTGAATTGCTGAGTAAGGTTTGTTGTCTTAATTGCCCATCCTATGCTTTCAAAAGCTCTGTAACCTTCTCGATTCCCCATCATAGGGTAAACTATGGTTTAAATGAACCAATAACTAGATGCTTAAGACAGGCAAATTCAATATGTAGTTTGAACAGTATAGATATTTTTCATAATTGTAATAGAATAGATTTTAAATCGCAATTACTATATATATTGAGCTTTGGAGTGTAACTTATTTTATGATATGTTGTTTATTCTTATTTTTGTTTCATTGCTTATGTTATTTTTTGTATTGCTTCTTAGTAGTCTGTATGAGCCTGCTCTCAAATTGACGAATAAATAAATAAATAAATAAATAAATAAATAAATAAATAAGTATCGCGCAAACCAGTTTTTTTATAAGCTAAATTACTATAGTTCCTGTAGGGCCTGCTGTTCTATCAGAGTTTTGGCCTTTGTTGGATACCAGTGGGAGCCTTGTACTTGTGATCTACCAGCAGTGTCGAGTGCCACCAGGGGCCTTATGACCGCTGGTCTGCAAGATCCTTGTGTTGAGTGCGGATCGTGATGAATACCACAAAGAAAAGAAGTGACGCTTGCCTACTTAAACTCTAATTTAGACATCAGATAACCGCCGCCGCAAATCCCATGACCGAGGGCCGAGGCGAATCTCCCTTCTAACCTTATTGCCGGTCGAACCGAAGACTAGTCCGCTGATTTTGCTTAATACCTTTTGAAAAAGTATGAAGTTAAATAGTTAGGTTAGGTTACAGTGGCTGCGGATTCAGAATCCACACACTTAGGCCAAAAGAAAAGGCCCATTGTGGTACCACATGAATCAAGAGAATTACTTCTTACTAGTCGAACCATTTTGAGCTTTCTATAAAGCGAAGAAGATATTTGATATCCTTATTAGCTAGTTCACTGGGGTTATCATAAAAGTACTCTTCCAGATGAAGTTTGCGTCTTAGTGAAAGAGCAGGGCAAGTGCAGAGAAGGTGAGAGATTGTTTCCTCTTCTTCCTCATCCATACAGCTCCTGCAGAAGTCATTTGAGGCTACACCAAGTTGTATTGCGTGTCTGCCTATAAGACAGTGTCCCGTAAGGACACCTATCAGGGAGCTAATATGAAGTCTGCCTTGAGATAACAAGTCTTTAGAGCGCTTTAAGTCCAGTGAAGGCCATATGAGTTTCGTAGCTGCGCACGTTGGTAAATTGTGCCACCTATAGTTTGTTATCGTTAAAGCTGCTTCTTTTAGCAAAAGTTTACATGTAGCTATCGGTATACCTATCTTCTCCCTTTCAGGTGAAATAGGTATGACGGTTCCATTTTTAGCGAGTTCATCGGCTCTACAATTTCCTTTGATGTCTCTGTGACCCGGCACCCAACAGAGGTGAATGTTAAATTGCTGCGCCATCTCCATCAGAGACGATCGGCAATCGAGGGCCGTTTGAGATTTGGTTGAGACACCATCGAGAGATTTAATAGCAGCCTGACTGTCAGAGAAGATGCGGATATCAGAAGTTGATATCACGTTTTCTCTTAGCCAGGAGAGAACCTCTTTGATCGCTAAAATTTCCGCTTGGAAGACGCTACAATGATTGGGGAGGCGGAATGAGATGCTTAGATTAAGCTTTTCTGAGTACACACCACTACCAACTCCATCACTTGTCTTGGATCCATCTGTATAAAAATGAATGCCTTTGTCATCCAGAAGTTTTTTGTCTTCCCATTCTTCTCTGGATGGAATGGATATCTGGAAGTTTTTACCAAATTGGGGTTTTGGAATATGGTGTAGTCTGTGTACTTTGGTATAGAACCGAAAGAGTTCAAAATGGTGGAGTGTCCCACATTATTGTTGGTCCATTGAGATGAGGCGTTGAGTCTTATAGCTGTACTCGCTGCCACTTGTTTGCTAAAAATGTCGAGGGGTGCCAGATGGAGGAGAGTGTCTAACGCTGCTGAGGGTGTGGTTCTCAAAGCCCCGCTTATGCAGAGACATGAAATAGTTAAATAGTTACATCATTGAAATTAACCTTAGGTACGTGTTTTATTCGCAGCAACTTCAACTTTAATGTTTCAGTGCAGTTATAAATATATGAATACCTACACCTACATACAAAATAATTCCAAACGCCCTGTAACTTATGAGGACAAAAAACTGATTGCAAAAAACTTAATTTTTCATTTTCATTCGGGTCACAGTTGCTGAAACTTAAAACCTTTGCTGGGAAATTTCATTTAATCACTATCATTCGTTGATTTCCGAATGTTGTATCAGTATTTATTTAAGAGTCCCTTTGAAACTGAATACTTAAACAAGAAAACGAATTAACTGCTTATAAAATTGAGCAATTCTCTTTTGTCGCTTGTATCTTATCCCTGATGCTCTTTGTCGCTTGTCTTGCTGTCCTGTCTCATACAAATTTCAAAAGACAATCACTCCCAATTACAGTGCATTTTTTCCCATAAAAAAAAATAAAAGACAACAGAAAACAGCAATAATTGACAACGATGATAATGATGATGATGGTGATGACGGCGAGGTTGTAATAAAGGAGACAAAAAAATAATAATCATAGAGTAAGAACCAAAACGATGTAGCGCGCTAGCATCCATCATAATGAAAACGAAACGCCACAGTTGTTTTCATCGACCAAAGGAATTAACTCCGGTCATTCGTAAACGAGTTCATAGTTCCGTATATCCTTCAAATAATACATTTTTGAGAATCAAGTCCCCAATTCTCCGTATCCTCATTCTGCCTCGAAAAGAAAGACTATATTTTGCACTGCCATACTGGTCGGTCGGTGGGTGGGTCGGCGGTCGATAGTATCGTTCCGTTGGCCCTCTGATCATTTTCCCAGGACAAAATTTGCAATTTAAATTCCAGGATGCCCAGCACTCGTGTGCAAATTCAAGAGTCATTGTAATTCATGACACAGAAAGCATTGGGATCATAGTGCAACACCTCTATAAAACTCTGAAAATAATTGACAAATTAATTTGTATGCCAATCACAAACAAGGGTCTGTCTCTCGACCGGCTGCTATAGTGCTCCAATGATGGCTGCTGGTACTGGTGCTGGTTCAGTGCTTTAACTTGTTCATCGTCTTCTTGTACTTTTATTTTTCTGCCTTTGCTTTGCTTTAGATTGTTGGTACATGTTGATGATGGTAAGGGTGGAGACAATCTGTTGTCTCCACTTGAAACGAATAATTCTCTTTCAAGCATTTCGTCATTTTCATCCCACATCAACCGGCCCTTCCCTTTTCGAGGAGCCATATAGCCTCAACAGAACAAAAAATGAAAATTCCATTCTCATTCCTTTTCTGTTGGCGCTGGTGGTAAATCCTAATCCCAGTCACCTGTTCAATCTCACTTAAGTATCTCTGGTGCTCGTTGAACCCAGCGCACAGCAAACACATAAGTCCTCTCGGTCGTCTCCTCCTTTGATGGCTTTGGTACATTCTCTTTTTAGCCAAGCCGGATGTTGTTGGCACCATTGGCTGGCTGTTACAGCCAGCAGCGCCGCGCCGCCGCCGCCGTCGAGTAGCTGTAGTTTAAGTTGAGTGTAGACTGCTTGTCTCCACACTCCATAGTTACGTTTTACGTATTGTTGTGTGCATGCAAAATGGCGCTCACAAAACCAAATCACCCAACTAATTGCCCCCTTGTTGCCTTGTTAGTTATAGGGTGCTAGTGGGTACTTATTGCACATCATGTGGATAAATTTAAGTGTTGACAACCTTGTTGCTGTCAAGGTTTATTGTTTGACATTGACATACGAACGCTTGTATTTTGAAGATATTGCTAATGCATGCTGCAGTCCAATTATTGAAGAAAATAAAAATCGGCACTTGAGTTATCAGAGTGATAATAGAAGTTGAGAATTTGACATTTGAAAAGCTGTTCTTTATTAGTCACTGCATTTTAAAAGTTTTTTTCTCTTGTTTTGGTACAACATGTGTAAAGAAGGTAGGATGGTTAGGTTAGGTTGAGCGGGCTGATAGTTGATGTTGTCACCATCACACTTAGATCATTGTAGATCCATTGTGGTATCCCGAAGTGTTGTAACTTCCTGAAAAGATATAATTAACTATGAATCATGTGGTTCGTTTAACCATTTAGAGGTCTTGACAAAGTTTAGTAAACTTTTGCCTGGCAGTTCTGATAGTTCCTCTAGTTCATTGAAGAAGAAGTTGCCTAGAGTTTTCTTCCTAGCAAGACAGAGCGAAGGAAAGTGGCAGAGAAAATGAGCAGTGTCTTCATGCTCGTTTTCATCACCACAGCCTCTACAAAGGTCATCAGTACTGAGCCCCATCTTCTTCTTATGGTAGCCGAGTAGGTTGTGTCCTGTAATAATGCCGATAAAGGATCTTAGGGAGGGTTTATTAAGAGTTAAAATCCAATCGGATCTTTTCTTATCGTATCTAGGCCATAGCTTCCTTGTGTTAACACAGGTTTCTAGGAGATTCCATCTGTCGTTGAATTTTTGAATGATGGTTTTACTGACGTTATGTTTCAGTTCACATAACGGTATCCCTATATGATGGTCTATCAGAGAGGGTTCCGGTGTGGAGCCCTCCCTAGCAAGTTCATCCGCCTTTTCGTTGCCTGGTACATCACTGTGGCCAGGAACCCAGCAGAGTCTTACGTTATGCTGTGTGCCAAGAACCTTAAGCTCTTCGCGACAGCAAGAGACAAGCTTCGACTTGATTTGGGTGGCAGAGATAGCTTTTATTGCTGCTTGGCTATCAATGAAAAAAGTGATGTCCGCGTATGATATCGCCATCATGGATATATGTTTAGCAGCGTTTTTCACTGCCAAGATCTCAGCTTGGAAGACGCTGCTATGGTCAGGGAGCCTGAATGATTTGGCAAGGTTGAGGCTTTCAGAGTAGAAGCCTGCACCTACTCCAGTATCCATTTTAGAACCATCGGTGTAGATGGTAATGGTTGAGTCGTTAGTGTAGGGCACACTATTTTACCAATCTAGTCTATGATTTGGCAAGGTTGAGGCTTTCAGAGTAGAAGCCTGCTTCTACTCCAGTATCCATTTTAGAACCATCGGTGTAGATGGTAATGGTTGAGTCGTTAGTGTAGGGCACACTATTTTACCAATCTAGTCTATGGGGGAACCTAGTACTAAAAGATTCGTTGAAATCTAAATAAGGGGTCATATAATCTGTGCAGATATTGTTGTCTACGTATTTCGTAAGAATAGCTGCGTGGCCACTCTACCTAGTTTTTCAGATGTTAGTTTGGCTAAGCCTGAGGGCGCTGTTTGCTGCTGATTCTTGGACGAATAGATCTATTGGGGGGAGATTGAGGATAGTTTCTAAACCCGCAGTTGGGGTTGGGATTTTCTTAAAATTTCAAGTCCTGAATTAGAGCTTCCGTTAAGTTTTTGAATTAATGCTGCGTTTAAATGAAATAAGTTTAAATTATTTTTTTGACAGCCTCCTAAATTGAATGTGATCTCAGAAAAGCCTTTTATTGCCGCTAGTTCCCTAATTTTGTTTGACTCACTTCATTTCTTTTTTATATTGTTTTTATTGCTTGATACGGAATGTTGCCTCTGTGCCACTCGACTGCACACTTTGCCTATACATATAATACCTACCTACTCTATGGCTCCTCGACCACCACGTTGCTCGCCCCCAAACTCTTCAACTCTGACTCAACTCAACCCTGCCAGCATCCGGTTGAATGAGGTTAAACCATAAACTCACACTCACACATATGGACTCTCCTGAGGGAGATGTGTGTATAATCCTCATTTTCTTTTATGGTCGATGCATGCACTAAATCACTTTGGTGACATACAGGCTCGAGCTCCCAATAACTATTGCACCCGACCTGAATCGAGCTTAAACGTACACCCCCAAAAACCCCAAAGTGAGGATAAATGTGAAGAGAGCCCATATTGGCAAATGGAGTCAGAGTGATGTGAATGTGATGCGGGACACTTGTTAACCCCACTTATTGTGGGTCGATTTGAGGGTGATGTGGCTGATCGATTCGAATGGTCGGTTGGTCGGGACTTTGGGAGTCGGCGGCGGCGGCGGTAGGTTCAGTATTGGGTATATTTGTTATATGGAGCTTTAAAATTTATGTTTGTTTGTTTTTTTTTTTTTGTCGGTCTTCCGGTCCAAACTCTTGTCCTTGTTTCGATTTTCGAGATTAAGACCTTGATGCAATTGTGCTGCCATACAGATTTACAAGTTACCACCGCCCATTTGATGTAGCGTTGTAGCCTTCGACTTGGTCTGTTGATGTCGTCGTTGCTGTATGGCTCTCTTTCGATAAAAAGTTTGAGAATCAATTTTACTTATAAACAATGGATTCGGTTCTGTTAAGGCTGTTAAAAGGTTAACTTAAAACTATAATGCATTTGAGAATATCAATATTGTTCCAGGTTGTGACAGTGGTTTCGATAGTAGTAATTCGAGGTAGTAATGCGATAGGTATTATTTTAGAAACCCCCACGTTTTAGAGGCGTTTTTTCTTGATATTCGAATTTGAAGAACGCGAAATAAAATTATTAGTTCTTTCAAGATTTTTCCTATTGTTTTTCTTTTTTGTTGAATTTTTATCTACAAACTTTAATTCGAATGGCAAAAAAGCGAATATCTGCTTAAACACAAACCATCGTACCACATAAGACCAATCGATCTATGTCCAACATTTTTGCATACCACTAACATTCACTATACCGGTCATTGCTCATCATCGTCGTCATTGTAAAATGCGATTTGCGCATCTAAATTGTATGTCCTCGTTGTTGCTCGTCTATAGATCTGTTAGAGTGTAGAGGATGCAAGCAAAAACAGTAAGCCTCATGTGCTTGGGCGTTTGAAAGGATAATCAGTGATTATCTTGTTAGTTGGTGATGACGATGATGGGACGCATCATCAGCTAGACATCGTTGTCGTTGGTTTGCCGATGACGACGACTAGGATGACGATTGAAAGGACGTGTGAGCTTTTGAGGAAATTATTCCAGCAATGTTCATCTTCATTTTCTGTCACTGCAGATGAAAGGCAAATGAAATTTTTGTTTGCATGTGAGTGGGGTTCTTTTTTTGTTCTGCCGATGTGTGGTGATGTCGTCCAGTGTGTGTCCTGTCTTACTGGTCTATTCCTCTGTCCGTCTGTACGTCATCATATCGGTTCTCTCAACACAACGATGACTTTTTAATGCCTCCGGCTGGGTTTTGTTCGGAGCACCAGGAAGTCGGCTTCTCAATTCTCATATGAATGGGGGAAATGGATAAACGATGCAAGACGATGTAGATGTTGCTCATCATGACACTCTAACAAGCTAAAGCTAAACAACAAAATGAAAGAGCACAGAATGAATATACAAAAATCAAAGTTCAAAGTGAACGCCAACGGGCTCCTCTTATTTTATAAGAGTCAAACGTCCTTTTTTTTCTTTTTTTTTAGTTGTGTTTTTTTATTTGTTCTTTGGTTTGAATATTCCAGGATTATTTGAAGAATTCTGATACACACGCCAAGAGGAAAGCTTGACGCCTTTTTATAGACACAAAACGTTAACAGTGTTTATTTAGCAAACAAAAGAGGAACTTCTTTCATTCTGACGGAAGTATTTGGTTCTTTCATTCGTTTTTTTTTTTTGCTTGCATCTTTCGTCAAAAAGTTTGAGGAAAGCTTAAAGGATTTTTTTTCGCTCTGAACATTTTTATGTTTATTGTTTTTTAAGAAGCTTTTTTGTAAGCCTTGAAAAGTCGTTTGGTTTTAAATAACCGTTTTACAATTTTATTGAATTAAAGTATACAGAGGGGGTTTATTGATGATGATTAAAAGGCCTTAATCTCGAAGATCGCCGAAATAGAAGTTAAAAAGGTTTTCCCAAAAAATTTATTGCTTCTTTTGTTGTTTCAGAGGGGGGTTTTTGCAGTGATTAACTTTTAAGACTTAATTTTCCCATCTCCGTTAGCGTTCGTTGAAAGTAACACTTTGGCGAAAAAGGTAAAGTTTAATTAAAGTTTAAGGTAGATGATTTTGGATTGACAACATGCAATAAATTATTTTAATGAGAAAGCCCTTCTTCTACCCCACTGCAAAAATGTGAAACTTTTTGCCACATTTGTTTTAAATTTTCTTGGTGGCTTTTCCAGGGTAATTTCTAAAAATAATGCTCCTGACATTTAAATCTTTTAGGTGGCTATTTTTAAGCTTTATTAAGCCCCACGTTTAGTTACCTCTACGGTCTGCAACTCTTTAGAGGGTTTTTTTTTTTTACCAAAAACCATTCCGGTATTGAAAATGGGTGCAGTCAATAGCTGATCTACTAGATGGATTTAAATTTCCAGCAAATGCCAGCAGCATTAATCGTTACCTACTCGGCAGTTTTCCTCGAGTAATGGAGTTGCTATCAGCCATTCATGGGTATTAAATGCAGTTTTCGTTTATGTAGGATGGAACAGTTGTTTTTTTTTTCCTTTTTTTTATTTTTAAATTGAATGAAAGCGAATCAATTTGAGCCGTATTTAAAACAGGTGGGTAGCTTATAACTGTTCTGAATAGAAAGAAGGTTACCTATTCAGAAAAACTGGTTGTTGGTTGAATGTGATGTTCCTTTTTTTATGTACTTACTCTTGTTTAATGTTTTTTGTTCATCAAATTAAGCTATACATTTCGAGCAAACCTAGATTTCTTATGTTTGTTTTATGTTACCTCGGTAATTTCAATCGATAGGCGCATGGTTTAAAAATAGAATAGGTATGTTACCCAAGAAAATGTCTGTTCATATTTCTATTTTTGGCTTCACGAATATTCCCGCGATTTCAAAATGCCAACATTCAATTTTTCCGGTAGCCTGTAACAAATGATGTGCCTACACGCTTTCTATCAGCCATTGAAAACCAAAACCGTTTTCGAGATCTGTTTACCGAGTTTAGAACTCAAAACCATTTTTCTTGGGTTTGTTTTCAGCTTCTATTAATCCCGCAACCGGAGACCTAATTTGAGTTCGGCTTCTTGTGATAAACTCAGATTACACAGATCTATCAAATAAGACCATCATCAAAATCTCTTTCTTGTAATCCAATAGCATGCAAACGCCTCCTTGCTTCGCTTTTAAGCGATATTTATACTTCTGGTTTAATCTAGCCCAAAATGCTTACCTTTATCTGTTGAGCTGACTCTAGCCCTTTTTAGATTTGTATTCTTGTAAATACCTTTAGCAAGGCAGTTCGCCTCCAACTCTACGCTGCCAGAGAGTGTCATGACTCCTCCAGTTATTGAGCGCGTCAATAATAATGGGACAAATCTACTTCCGCACTCGTGCTGTGGCGAGAGTCTTAAAAGATCTCAACATACATAAATCCGCTGGTCCAGATGGTATCCCCGCTATTATTCTGAAGTGGTGTTCTTCCATACTGGCAAAACCCTTGCGTAAGCTTTTCCATCTATCCTATTCTTCTGGGCTCGTTCCGAGCAGTTGGAAAACAGCATTTGTCCAGCCAATCCCAAAAAAAGGCGAATCTTCTTCTCCCTCCAATTATCGCCCGATTGCTTTTACGTCCCTTCTTTCTAAGGTCATGGAAACGCTGATAAACTATCAGCTCAAGAAATATCTCGAAGACCGAAAGCTTCTTAATGACCGGCAGTACGGCTTTCGCAGCAACAGGTCCACTGGTGATCTGATGGTCTATCTCACCGAACAGTGGAACAAATCTTTACATCGTTTTGGAGAAAGTAAGATTGTTGCACTTGATATTTCTAAGGCCATTTGATAAAGTCTGGCATCTTGCTCTTTTATCGAAAATGCGTGCTTTCGGTATCGATGAATCCCTTCTTCGTTGGATTAGACACTTTCTTTTGAACCGTTCAATACAAGTTGTATTGGACGGTTTCAAGTCTGAAACCCACAATATAAATGCTGGTGTGCCCCAGGGCTCCGTTTTGTCTCCGACCCTCTTCCTCATTTTCATTAATGATCTCCTGTCTGTTACTTTTAATCCAATAAATTGTTTCGCTGACGATAGTACCCTTAGCTTTTCATATTCGTTTCCAGACTCACATCCTTCCTCTTCAGATGTAGAACTGCAACAGCAAAATATGATAAGCTAATTAAACTCTGACTTAAACAGCATTGTACAATGGGGAATACAAAATCGCGTAGAGTTTAATGCTTCGAAAACACAATGCTGTCTTGTATCGTCAAAGCGAGACATACCCCCCTTGCCACTGTCCATGAGTGGCACTTGCATCAACGAGACAGAACATCTCGAGATTCTCGGTATGTGCATCACAGACCACCTTGTGGAACGAGCACATATGCGATGTCGCCAAAAAGGCCGTAAGATGTTTAGGTTTCTTAAGGCGATGCAAGAAATTTTTCTCCCCTTCTGATCTGGCTAATGATTTACAAGACTTATATCCGTCCAAAGCTTGAGTACAATTCCCATCACTGGGCTGGTGCTCCAGTAACATACTTAAGCCTCTTGGACGGTATACAAGAAAGAGCCCTACGAATGATCGGTGACAGAGACATAACTGCGTCATTCCAATCATTAGATCACCGTCGTAACGTTTCATGTCTCTGTTTATTCTATCGTTACTTCTACGGTAAGTGCTCTAGAGAAATAGCCAGTTGCATTCCTCCCTTCAAGCAATTCACCCGTAATACTCGCGCGTCTAGGAATGCCCATCAATTCACCCTCGAGCCCAACTTCGGACGTTCGCTCAAGTATAGAGAATCATTCTTTAGTCGTACTACGTGAATGTGGAATTCTCTTCCACACTCTGTCTTTCCCAATCATTATAATGTTCAGGAATTCAAGACCAATGTACACCGACACCTCCTTTCTCATCCCTTCCTTTCTTCCTAATGCACTCACTGTGTCTCTGGCATAATAAGGGTATCTATAAAAAATCCCTTGAGTGGGTGCACATTATAAAAAAAAAAAAATGTGCACGACTCGGTCGTACGAACTTGCTCCTGTATTCCAAATTATAACTCATAAAAAAATTAATATTCGTAAATAAAAATTTAAATTGAAATATGTACCTCAAAAAAAGACTCTATCTGAAAAAATTTGATGTCGTATGATTTCTTAAGAAATTGTTGATTTTTCAAATTTTTTTTTTTAAAATCGTCGGGGCGGTTTTTTTTAAATTAATTTTTTGTATATAAAATTTTTCGAAAATGTCTTAAAATTAATTTGGGTATGCAGTATTCAAGAAAGTGCAACTATACATTTTACAAGTAAGTTTCAATTTTAAATATTGATCCGTTTTTGAGATACAGAATTTTGAAAAAAATGTTTAAAAATATTTTTTAAAAATCCAAAAATCGAATACAAAATATAAATTGAACTATATAAACGTACTTTCAAAAAAAAACTTACCCTGATCGGACTTTTATTTTTCGGGAAAATCTGATAACAAAAAAACGGTTCTATGGGCGGTACCGTTTTGGAGCAATACAAAAATATTTTTTTTACATAAAATACATCAGAGTTTTAAACAAAAATTTTCGAGGAAGTTTAAAAAAAATCGTAGGAGCCGTTTTTGAGAAAATTGAAACTTTTGGTTTTTGGCCAAAAAAATCGTATGGTGGCTACCCTAAATTTTGATCTTAAAAAAAAAATCAAAAAAACGACCCACGCGAATTCGCTCAAACCTCTTATTTTCAAGTTTGAAGTTAATCGGACCAGTGGTTAAGGCTGTAGGTGCGTTTACAGACAGACAGACAGACATCGGACGGAATCGCCGGACCCACTTTTTTCGAATTCTCTATCATCGTAATGTCATATCTCATCATTATCTCAACTTTTTTTTTTTTACGAATTCAATACTTGCCATATATTCTATATGTCGCAAGTAAAAAGATAATGGTCGGCAGCTTGTGAGTCTTGAATTTAAGGCCTATTGCAGTATTAACAACATTGATCTGATAAAATCACCTTCTTACTGGCTGTAGGCTAATGGTGAAGTTGAGAATATGAATCGATCAATTTTAAACCGACTACAAATAGCCCACGGAAATGGAAGAAAGAACTACATAAAATCACTTTGATGTACATTGTACAACGTGACACCATATTGTACAACGAGGAAGTCATCTTCAGAGCAACTACTTAATAGATCAACTAAGCCATAAAATCCCTTTTATACAAGATAATATCGTAGACTCTGAGGCAAGAGACTTGAACAGGATTAACAATCAAAAAGGATATTCGTGGTGCGAAGGAAGCGGATGTTTTGGCGATTAGGACTTACTTCGTAATTTTACTCCCCAGAACAAGTTTGTAACCAAGCTTCGATCCTACTGATTACATTTTTTTTTGTATTTCCTCTTTCATCGCGAATAATAGAAATCCTTTGCGTTTGGATGATTTAAAAAAAATTGAAATTCCGCCCGACAAAAACATAAATTTATTCAAAGCAAATTTATTCCTGTCAAAAAAATTCGAAATAGATATCCGAAAATAATTTTTAATTTTTAAAGTTAGCAGATTTTTCCCTGGGAAATATTCATCCCGAAGGTAATATAACTAGAAAAATTTCTTGGGAATGAAATTTTCCGTGAGAAATAAAATTTCTTGGGAGATTCCCGATAGGCCCCAATAAGAGAAACATAAGTAGCACTGCTTGAAATGGCGATAGTTTGAGGCAAACTAAGATGGAAAAGTAGAGGAACTCGTAATTGACTGTACATAAGTTGAAAACATCTACAAACAAGTAACATTTAGGGCCATTTGCTGATATGTTTAAGTATAACTTATACTCTTAAGTTTTACTTATTAGTTTGCACCAAAAAGATTCTTAATCATAAATGTTGCTAAGTGGGACATAAATTAGGCGGAAGAATATGTACAACCTAAGTCTCTTAAGTTAAACATAGTGACTCAAGTTTGTTTTGACAAATAATTTTGCTGTGAATAAAAATTAATGAATTTTTTCAAGATTAATTTTGAAATACTTGATTTACTTGAAGATGATGTTAAAGTTCTTGAACTTTTAGAAGTAGGAGCGCCACGCCAAATATATGAGAGAAAGGAATAATTTTATTCTTTTGATGAACTTTCATTCTATAAAAGATTTCGTTTAACGAAGAATATGACAATTCATATTTTGTAGCAGAAATGTTTATAGCAATTTTAGTGCTTTACACGTATATTACGCTTGAATCCCATTTTATAAGCCGGACTCGGGGACCATCTGGGAATTTGTTGCTAATTTGTTGCTATTTTGTACCGAAAGAATTGATTTTGTACCTCTCTTAGTTTACGAGAAACGGCTGAGGACCTGACGTAATATCACGCTACAATCTCCCCTTATATATCTAGACAAAGAAAGCACCTATCGACTTGAATCCAACTCCATATTTTGTTGCTATTTTGTTGTTGGGAAATAGGCCAGCTACATTTGTCGGAATCGCAACCCTTCACGGGGGTGGGTGGTACACCTAGCCCTGTAAATACGAGATAGAGTGTATCTCATAAACCAGAGCAGCTAGCAACACGAGACCAGCGGCGTATTTTGTTGCTATTTTGTTGCTGAGAAATAGACCAACTACATTTGTCGGAATCATAACCCTTCACGTTGGTGTATCACCCCTAGCCCTGTTAATACGAGATAGAGTGTATCTCGTAAACTAGAGCAACAAAATAGCAACAAAATATGGAGTTGGATTCAAGTCGATAGGTGCTTTCTTTGTCTAGATATATAAGGGGAGATTGTAGCGTAATATTACGTCAGGTCCTCAGCCGTTTCTCGTAAACTAAGTGAGGTACAAAATCAATTCTTTCGGTACAAAATAGCAACAAATTAGCAACAAATTCCCAGATGGTCCCCGAGTCCGGCTTATAAAATGGAGATTCTAGCGTAATATACGTGTGCTTTACTTAACAACCCTTAAGTTCTGACGACCGACATTCTCATGGAAGGTATTTTAAGTAGATACTTCATTGGGTTTTAAATTATTCTCATTTATCTCTCTTTTGATTTTTCACATATGAGACCCCCGATGAAGTTTCAAGAATATAAACGTGAGTTGACGTTTACTACATGATATCTCCAAGCGAACATATTAAGTTTATCGAAAGAAACCTATCTGAATTGTTCGATATCCACGTTCCTCTAAAAGCAAAGATTGTAAAGTATAAGAATAACCCCTATTTTAACCTGGAAATTCGCGATTGCATTATTCAAAGAAACTATGCTTACTCTAAATGGAAACGCTTCAGGATAGCCGAGGATCGTCATCAATATCGACTTCTTCGGAACAAGTTTGTTGGTCTTATTAATTCTGCAAAAACAAGGTGGTTTTCTAATCATTTGAACATTTCACAGAATTGTCGCAAACTATTTGGTAACTCCGTGAAGTTGGAATCGGCAAACAAATGTCACCAAGTATAGAAGTGGATTGTAATGAATTGAACCAATTTCTTATATCATCTGTTCCCCAAACCACAAATCCATCTATAATTTGTTGAGCCTTTGCTATCTTACCTCCGAGATTCATTTAACTTCTAGCTGTTACCCCTCAAGCAGTTGCCCGTAGCTTAGTTGGTAAGTGCGTTGGGCTGCTAAGCTGAACTTCGTTGGTTCGAGTCCTACTCAGGCCAAGTTTTTATTTCATCTTTCACGGGCACTGCCTCTTGCGAAGACCTGACAAATCTTCAAAGAGTATCAATCTGTCATGAAAAAAGTGCTTCTCAACTCTGCTGTTCGGAATCGGCGTTAAATTGTAGGTCCCCTCAATTCTTCACACGCACTCAGAGAATTGTTGATGAGAGTAAGCCACTTAGGCCTTGGCTCTTCAAGAGCTGTCGCGCCACTCTATTTTTTTTTTGTTACCCCTCAAGACGTTGTGGAGAGTTTTATGTCAATAAAATCAAATTCCATTGGATTTGATCAATTAAATCCAACATTTGTTAAAGCAGCATTGCCACTTATTTTGCCTTATTTGACCTTTGCCATCAATTCGATGTTTTCTAAGAGCACATTTCCATCTTCATGGAAATCTTCAAAAATTATACCGACCTCTAAGAATCGCAGTGAGAGAATGCATAACCAAATCAATCGCTTCTTCAAAACTCACAGTCTCCTGTCAATCAAGCAATCTGGATTTCGATCTCACCATAGTAGTACAACCGCGCTCTTGGATGAACAGGTAAGGAAGGCTATGGGCGATGATAAAGTCACGTTCTTGGTTCTTTTGACTATTCCAAAGCATTCGATACGATTGACCATATTACCTTTTGCCATAAACTTTCGCATCGTTTTCAACTCGCTCCCGAAGCAGTTAACCTAATTTTTTTCATATTTGACTGAAAGGAATCAAGCCGTTGTATCTGATACTCATGTTTCCAACTTTCTTTCTATACAGCGTGATGTGCCTCAAAGATCCATTCGGGGTCCGCTATTATTTTCAGCTTATGTGAACGATACACATATACCTCCACTCATTAGATATGGAGATGTGCGTATGTTCGAAGACGATGTCCAGTACTCCGTTGGGTCTGATTGAGAATTGCGTGAGCATTATCAACGACGATATGAATGTGATTTTGAAATGGTCGAATGAATGCGGTCTTGTTTTAAATCCATTTAAAACAAAATGCCTTGTCTTATCAAAGAAAACACTTGACTTGACATATTTTCCCCCTGTGATATTAAATAACACCCCTGTGGAATTTGCCAATAAAATAAAATTTTATTTCAATTATTTGTCAAACCGATTCATAGCTGAGACGAAATATTATTTTTCCTAGCAACGTAGAATAAAGTAAGTGAATCTTAAGAACTAAGTTTTACTTAGAGCTAAGTTCAGAATTCTTAAAAAATAGATTTATGACGAGTTTCAGAAAACAAATATGTTCAACATCAATATTTATTCAGTGCCCTCGATATCTCCCTCTGTAATGGTCTCCTTAATCCTTGGCTTAATGTAAACCCACTCATAAGTACATGAAATAATGTCATTTTCAAAGATTACACATCGCATGTTAAAGTCGATAAGATGACTGACGAAATCTTGTCTAGGTACTCCTTCTTCCCATTGCAAATGGCTATCCTACCTCTTCTTCTTCTTCAAACAACCACAGGCCTATTGCTGTATCAGCATTTAGAACAAACGATATGAAAATTCCTTATTTCCATTTAATATGATATAAAAACCATCACCCAAGACACTAACAAGGAAAATGAAACAACAAAAATAAATTGCATTATATGACAGCTGTAAAATACTCAAGTACGAAAATACTACGTGCGATCATTGTATTTAATTTTTATTACTTTTGATACCATTTGTCATTTTGTGTTCGTCTTGGGAATTCGTTTGGTCTTGTTTTCGTCATCCGCATCATTATACGAATGACGAGTATAATGTAGTATGGGCGGGAGTTCATTTATTGGGTTTAAGGGATTTCACTCCCACAAGAGAGAGAACTGACTACGACATACATAATTTGACCACAATAAAAGACAAAAAAGGACTCAAAACGAAACATAATGGTTGACAGATTCCCTGAGGAAACAGAATACGGCACTGGAACTCGACACGGACAATACTGACTGTTGTGTCCAGAGTGAAGATATCGAAATCTCGGGGGTAGGTGAGAGGGAGAAAAAATAATTGTACGATGGTATGGCTGTTGACAATAATAACCAACAACACTCACATCGAAAAATTTTCATGGCCAAGCACAATGTGCTGACATGCTGTGCGAGAAGACTTATGAACCAGTAGCCAACAACGGACGCAACTAAGGAACATACAGTACACCACCGGACATTCATGGACGTGATCAAATGGAAAAGACAGTACTATATCAGTCTCCGGAGTTCGTCGTCGATGACGGTGAGTCTGAGCATCCTTATTTCTTGACTGAGTTAATTTTTTGTATGTTCTTTGTGACATAAATGAAAAATCAAGTAAAAATATTACATTCAAAAAATAAAAAATAAATAGGGTGGCGCGACAGCTCTTGAAGAGCCAAGGCCTAAGTGGCTTACTCTCATCAACAATTCTCTGAGTGCGTGTGAAGAATTGAGGGGACCTACAATTTAACGCCGATTCCGAACGGCAAAGTTGAGAAGCACTTTTTCATGACAGATTGATACTCTTGGAAGATTTGTCAGGTCTTCGCAAGAGGCAGTACCCGTGAAAGATGAAATTAAAACTTGGCCTGAGTAGGACTCGAACCAACGATGTTCTGCTTAGCAACCAACGCACTTACCAACTAAGCTACGGGCCGGGCAACCACATTCAAAAAACAAAATTAAAAAAAAAACAAAAAAAAAACAGTTTTGGTAATTGATGAAAATGAAATATGATATTTGACAGGTCGTAAAAAATACAATAATAGAATAGAATATTTTTAAGAATAAATTGTATAACCTAACGATTTTTTTTTAAATTTTTATTTTTGAGCGTTTAAGAGCAAGTTACTGCGTCCAAGTCGTCCACTTTCCTTTCTGTTGCCTTTTCTGGAAAAAAACTTGTTTATTTTTTGTTTGGCTTGACGAAAAAAAGAGAATAAGAATAATATTGACATCATTTGTCTGGCTTATGTTTCACTAATCGATACAAGAATTTTTGTGTTTGCTGGCAAGGGAGCAAAGGACGTTGTGGCCAGATTGTGAGTATATAGCAGATGACATTTATGAAGGGCCGATGACAGATTCGTTGTTTTATAATGATAAGTTATACATTTATTAATTATTTATCTCAAAGTGTGAGCTTCCATATCTGTGGTTATTAGGTATTCTCCACTATGCGAACCACAAAATGGTGAGTTGCTTCTGCATCTGCTTATGTCTGTAAGTAAAGATTTTGACTTGCAACTGTCATTATGCTGTCATCGCTTATTTGAAGTTAGCAAAATGCACCTTCAATTTATTAATGAGATGAGACATGAGAGGAAATAAATTGAATTGAATTGAGCCGACCGACGACGACGACGACGACGACGTACGACGGCGATGAACGCAAAGGTATTTGAATATCATTGTTTGTTTGTGTGGTTTGGTAGTAAATTCAATTTACATAACTGCTTTTGCATTCAAATACCTAATCACTGTCACTGTCATTGAGTTAGGGCTATATTCGTCTCTTCCATACATATACATTCACAATATAGACGGATAAAGCTTCGAATTTAGATAATATGATTTATTCATTTGAGAATTGATGAATTGATGAGGAGGTTTTGCGAAATTGTAAGTACGCACGTTGGGCTAGTCGTTTATTCATGAAGATTTTGTGCTTGAGGCGCTGTTAATGCTGATTGCAAATATGTGAATAAGACTTTGATTTGCGAGCTTAGGATTTGAGACATTTGTCAAACATTCTATAGGAGAGGCAAATAATGAGGTGTGACTTTTGTTTACTTTGTTGTTGAAAAGGATCGGAGAGTTGTATAAATCAATGCTATGGAAATGTTGAAAAAAAATATTTGTTTAAATTATATAGTGGTGTCAAATTAAAGCCATGTACTTGTTTTGGTTCACGGGATTGTGATGGTCACAGTTTTATACAGGGTGATTCACGAATGTTGTGCCGAAAAGCTAGAGCGTGTAGGTTGGGTCGAGACAAGAAAAAAATCGTATGAGAGGGAGGGTCTATTCTCCCCATTTAGGCGGGAGGGGCAGTTAAAAAAAAATCACTTAAAACAGAAAAAAAATATTAAAAAATAAAGGTAATACCGATTTAGAATTTTTTTTTCAAAAACTATTCCTAAAAACAGCTTTTGTCTTTCCAAAATGCTATAGCATGAACACAAACCCTGGTAACACTGCAATGTCTATGCTCTCTATTTCAATCCACCACCATTAATAACACCCCAAACCTTGTCCTTTTAATTTATTGGTCTTCCTCTTCTGCGACGTCCTTCCGGGTTGGATTCGAAGACTCTACGAGCCGGAGCATTCCATTCGCTCAACATGATCCAACCATCTAAGTCGTTGGACCTTAACTTTTCTGGCTAGGTCAGTGTCGCTGTACAGCTCGTACAGTTCTTGGTTGAATCTTCGTCTCCATTCTCCATTAATGCAGACAGGATCAAAAATCACTCGAAGAATTTTTCTCTCAAAGCAGCCCAAAGCGTTTTCATCAGCTGTTGTCATGGTCCATGTCTCTGCACCATACATGAGAACCGGGATGATAAGGGTTTTGTAGAGTGTCACTTTAGTTGTTCGGGAGAGGACTTTACTACTCAATTTCCTTCTAAGTCCAAAGAAGCAAGAGTGATTCTTCGTTTGATTTCAGCGCTGGTGTTGTTGTCTGAGTTGATAGCGGATCCCAGGTAGACAAAGTCCTTAACTACCTCGAAGTTAAATCTGTCTGACGTCGATGTTGGCAGTCCTTTCTTGTTGACAGCATTAACTTGGTCTTGCCCTCGTTGACCGCTAGACCCATCTTCCTGGCCTCCGTCTCAAGACTCACAAACGCTCCACCGACATCACGCTGTGTTCTTCCAATTACGTCAATGTCGTCTGCGTATCCTAGTAGCTGGAGGGACTTTTGAAAGATTGTGCCTCTGGTGTTGACGTTGGAGTTTTGCACAATCTTTTCAAGAATGATGTTGAAGAAATCGCATGACAACGCATCGCCTTGTCTAAAACCTTTTTTTGACATCAAAAGCGTCCGTTAGGTTTTTTCCGACCATGATGGAACAACGTGAGTTTTCCTTGTCATCTTCCACAGACGGACGAGTTTTTCTGGTATGCCAAAACTAGACATTGCTGTATATAATTGGTCTGTATAGACGCTGTCATACGCGGCCTTGAATTCGATGAAAAGATGGTAGGTATCCATTTGAAGTTCCTGGATCTTTTCCAAGATCCGCCGTAGGCTGAATATTTGAACGATGGTGGACTTTCCGGGTCTGAAGCCACACTGATAAGGACCTATCTGGTTGTTGACGAAGGGCTTCAAAGGTTCACACAGCACAGCAGACAAGATCTTATAGGCGATGTTAAGGAGAGGAATACCTCTGTATAGTTGGTGCAGTTCAGGGGATGTCCTTTCTGAAGGATCGGGCATACGATGCTGAGGTTCCATTCATCGGGCATGCTTTCCTCCGACCAAATTTTGCAAGTGAGCTGGTGCATGCTCCTAACCAAATCATCACCAGCTGCTTTTTACAGTTCAGCGGCGAACCCGTCTGCTCCAGCGGCTTTGTTCGACTTAAGTTTAGATATCCCTATCTTAACTTCGTCAATGTCGGGTGGCTGGAATTGTTGGCCTTCTGCACCAAAATTGAATGTATAACGTTTTAGCGAACTTTAATTTCTACGAAAATGTTGACCAGACGTTTTTTCTAAGCTTGAACGTCTTTAATTTAAAGTTTCCAAAAGTGTAGAGTATTCAGTTGGTGAAAAAACATTGTTTAAAAGCAAAATTGTTGAAATTAACTAGCATACTATTTCAAGAAGCCTGACGAAGATTATCAGAGGTGCTTACTTCAATATCTGACACAAAAAGATACTCGGCCCAATCGAGGTAACCGTGCGTCGGTCTTAGCGGAATTTTCTCCGATTTCCTCCGAATTTTGCTTCGAGGTATGTTCTCCGACAAGCAAAATGTCTCCGATTCGGAGGAAATCGGAGAAAATCGGAGAAAATTCGGCTCTGTGAACTGGGCACCCGACTTTTAAAAAAAAAATTATTTCTCAATTTATTTGATAGGTTAGGGTAGGTAGTTGATTGTAGTGAATTTAATATTTTTTTGTAGCTGTACAGAAAACAAAATTTGACCATCAAACAAATGTCAGCCCCCCAAAATAAAATTTAAAACTTTTTTTGCTTGTTTTTGTTTCCCATAGATATACACATGTAGTGACTTCGACCAAATTGTTCGAACACTACCTTTTTCATAATTTTCTCATACAAAGAAAAATTACTGAAGTTTAATTTTAAACCAGGAACTAATTGGTCTACATAATAGAAAGCAACCCTCATAGAGGTTCGTAGTGAAAAAAGAATTTTACTACAAATTATAAAAATGTCATTTTAAGCCATATAGAGGTTCGTAGTGAAAAATACTCCTACTACGAAACTTTAAAATGCTTTAACAAGCTAATAGACGTTTGTAGTGAAAAAATTACTTCACGATGAACCTCTGTGAGGGTTGCTTTCGTTTGTAGTGAATTATTTTTTTCACTACAAACGTCCATTAGCTTGTTACAGCATTTTAAAGTTTCGTAGTAGGAGTTCTCCTACGGTTACCTCGATAGGACCGACTAATTACTTATTTGTATAAGGCCCAAATAAATAAATCATCAATATTCAACTTGATTCAAAATTCTCCAAAAATTAAGTCTCTAATGAAGCGGAAAATCGCTTATTTTGATAAATGCTTACATAATTTCGTGTTGAAGTTATATTTATTTAACAATTTCAATGTTTCCACTTGACCTTTCTTTACGCCATTATTTTTATGAATTGGGACTTCATTCCACTACAAAATGAGTTTCAAGAGTAAGTAGGTGTTACTCCTAAAATTAATTCAATAATTAGCGATCAAAGAGGTTCTCTCCTGGCTAAGAGAAAACGTGATATCAACTTCTGATATCCGCATCTTCTCTGACAGTCAGGCTGCTCTTAAATCTCTCGACGGTGTCTCAACCCAATCTCAAACGGCCCTCGATTGTCGATCGTCTCTTATGGAGATGGCGCAGCAATTTAGCATTCACCTCTGTTGGGTGCCGGGTCACAGAGACATCAAAGGAAATTGTAGAACCGATGAGCTCGCTAAAAATGGAACCGTCATGCCTATTTCACCTGAAAGGGAGAAGATAGGTATACCGATAGTTACGTGTAAACTTTTGTTAAAAGAAACGGCCTTAACGATAACAAACTCTAGGTGGCACAATTTACCAACGTGCGTAGCTACAATACTCATATGGCCTTCACTGGACCTAAAGCATTCTAAAGACTTGTTATCTCAAAGCCGACTTCATATTAGCTCCCTAATAGGTGTCCTTACGGGACACTGTCTTATAGGCAGACACGCAATACGACTTGGTGTAGCCTCAAATGACTTCTGCAGGAGCTGTATGGACGAGGAAGAAGAGGAAACAATCTCTCACCTTCTCTGCACTTGCCCTGCTCTTTCACTAAGGCGCAAACTTCATCTGGGAGAGTACTTTTATGATAATCCCAGTGAACTAGCTAGTAAGGATATCAAATATCTTCTTTTCTTTACAAAAAGCTTAAAATGGTTCGACTAGTAAGAAGTAATTCTCTAGATTCATGTGGTATCACAATGGGCCTTTTCTTTTGCCCTAAGTGTGTGGATTCTGTATCCGCAGCCACTGTAACCTAACCTAACCTAACCTAAGTAGGTGTTACTCCTAAAATTGATTCATTGAAAAACTATAATTTCCCCTCCCAAAACTAACGCCCAAAGAAACACTGCAAAAAGAGCAAATCAAACTGTGGCATACCCATAAACAAAAGCGCCAATGTAAACAAATAAACGAATTGCCATTACCTCTTCCGCACCTGCCGTGATTTATGCAATCAGACAAAACTAAGTCTCCACTACGCGGTGCCACCGCATGTACCCACATAACGTCGCGTCGCCTAGAGCCTGATTTATGTACATATCTACATCTACATATGTATGAACAAATTTTGGTATTTCCCCTGTAAAAAAAAAATAAATAAATAAAAGAAAAACAACAGTAAAAAAAATTCTATGTGCGAATAAAAAACCACTTGATAACACCTCATCCTCAATCAATTGCGAACATTTTTTTCCATGCAACCGTCTTTTGTGTGTAGGTACTTCCTGACGTATGCAGTTGTGCACGATAAATTTAACAATTTGTTAACTCCACTCCCAGCGTGTCAGAAGCAAATTTACTATCGCCGGAGATTTAGACGAGTTCATGTCGATGCGGTTGTGTCTCAATGTCCAGTTTTTATGTTCATGTCCAGTAAGGACGAAACGACATGACAATAAAAAAAAAAATCGTGATAATTAAAACCAACGCGCTACATTGCACCAGAAAGGTAAAATACTATGCATGGGGGAGCTGTCGATGGCATTCCCATCATCTTCCCCAAAATCTCATGTTTTTAAAATAGTTTTATGGACAGGCCCTCTTCCTGTTTTTATCAAATGTTTATATGTATTTTTTTTTTACTTTTGGCTTTTTTGGATCGACAAATTGAAACATAACAAAGCGTACATGTTTCGGTTGTGACTAATAATTGATTTCTGGATCGGATCCAATTCCCGGTGTTCGTGTTGTTATCAACAATTTATGTGACTGCATCAGAGCAAATTCATCCCGAATAGTTTCGAACGCATACAAATGGATATAAACAGCCATGGGCAATTTTTGCAATTTGACGTTTTTTTGTCAATGTCATCACATGCATCAGAGAATATTCGTTTTCGAATTAGGGTGTAATTACAATTGAAATTGATTTGGCTTGTGGCGCCGCGCATCGGCTGAATAGTAGAAATGTCAATTAGAGACAGAATACCAATAAAAAGTGTAATTAAATTGTGTCCAGACATAATGACACATCTTCCTAAAAAACAAACAATGAAAACATTGAAGTACCACTTCATTCAGTTAAATGCATAATGATTGTAGTAGATGAAGATTTTGAGAACAAATTATCCAACGAAGCAAATTGTACTGTAGGGATCAGTTGATTAAATAAAATTTATACCTAATCGGCTAGTTTGCAAATTACTGTAGAAGAAAAAAGAAACCATCCAATTATTCACTCAAATCCTCGAAATCCTAGGTTAGGTTAGGTTAGGTTATATGGGCTGACAGTTGATATTGTTACCGTCACACTTAGATCAATGTAGATCCCTTGTGATACCCTGAAGTGTTGTAACTTCTGAAAAAGTAATTTAACCTATGATTTCTGTGGTTGGTCGAGCCATTTGGTGGTCTTGACAAAGTTCAATAGGCGGTTGCCTGGGAGTTCAGATAGTTCTTCTAGTTTATTAAAGAAATAGTTGCCTAAAAATTTTAATCTCGTACGGCAGAGTGCTGGACAGTGGCATAGGAAGTGAGATGTGTTTTCTTGCTCTTCCTCATCGCCGCAGCCTCTGCATATGTCGTCTGTACTAAGCCCCAAGTAGGTTATGTCCCGTATCACACTTATGAGGGATCTTAGGGACGGTTTTTTGAGAAGTAAGAGGCCAGAGTTTCCTGGTGTTACCGCAGGTTTCTAGTAGGTTCCATCTATCATTTGTTTTCTGAATGATATTATTACTAATGTTTCTTTTTAATTCGCATTGAGGGATTCTGATGTTATGGTCTATGAGAGAGGGATCAAGTACCGAGCCTTCTCTTGCAAGCTCATCCGCTTTTTCATTTCCTGGCACACCACGTGACCGGGAACCCAGCAGAGTCTTACGTTGTGCTGTAAACCAAGAACCCTTAGCTCTTCGCGACAGCAAAAAAATAGCTTTGACTTGATTTGCGTGGCAGAGATCGCTTTTATTGCTGCTTGGCTATTAATGAAAAAGGTGATATCAGCGTGTGGTATCGCCATCATAGATATTTGATTAGCTTGGAAGACGCTGCTATGGTCAGGAAGTCTGAATGAACTGGCAAGTCTAAGATTTTCTGAGTAGAAACCTGCCCCTACTCCAGTAATCATTTTCGAACCATCGGTAAAGATGGTAAAGTTCGATTCATTAGTATAGGGTACACTGTTTTCCCAATCTTCTCTATTAGGGAAGCTGGTAGTAAAGTTTTTATTGAAGTCTAGATAAGGGGTCATGTAATCAGTACAAATGTTATTACCAACGTATTTCGTAAGGATCGTGGTATGGTCGTGTTGACTAGATCTCCAAACATTGGTCTGACTAAGTCGAAGAGCGCTGTTTGCTGCTGATTCTTGTACAAATAAGTCTATGGGGATAAGATTTAGGATCGTTTCGAGACCCGCAGTTGGGGTAGTCCTCATTACCCCCGTAGTGCTAATGCATGCCATTCTTTGTACTTTCGTAAGGGTTTTTAAGTTCGTGGATTTTTCCAGAGCTTGCCACCAAACCAAACTGCCATAAGTTAGAATGGGTCTAACAATGGCTGTGTACATCCACATGATTATCTTAGGATCTGGTCCCCAATTTCTTCCCAGAATCCTATTACACGAGTAGAGTGCAATCATGGCTTTCTTGTATCTTTCTTGAATGTTTAGACCCCAGTTGAGTTTCTTGTCCAAGATAACTCCAAGGTATCTTGCTTTTTCTGAAATTATAAGTGGGGTATTATCAATTTTTGGTATTTCAAAAGAAGGTATTTTCCTTATATTAGTGAAAAGTACCAGTTCCGTTTTCAGGGGGTTAACCTAAAGACCGCATTTCTTAGTCCAGTTACAGACCCTAGTTAATGCGCTTTCTAGTTGTTCGCTTACAGTGATCAGGTATTTACCCGTCGCCAGAAGCGCTACCTCGAAATCCTAACTTCGAAACCATTTTTGCTCATTATTAAATCAGCCTCGCTAATTTCAGTTTTCGTCAAGTCTCCATAAAAATCTACAAAACCAACTCCTTATTGATTCAGAATCAAATTGTATACAGATAAATGAAGTGACTTAATTTAAATTTACTCTCTGCAAATGAATTTATCTATCTTCCATATCAAAGGCAGCTATTAATGAACATAATTAGCAACTAACAAACAAAACACCAACACACACACACAAGAAAAAGGAAAAACATCACAGCTTTCCCACGAAATGTCTGATACAACGCTTTAAGCAAAATCACAAATAACAGATAATTCATCACATCCAAAAAAAGAAAAAAAAATAGAGAAAAACACCCGCAAAAGGCAAAACTCCGTCAAGAAGCGAACACAACAACAACATCAACGAAAAATTGGGAAGCTTTTCGCTCTTAATTGGCTTACGGGTATCATCTTGCCAGCCCAACTTATGTGACTTTCATCCATAAACACCCCTTGGGGGGTGGGATCTCAATGCTTAACCCAGGGGTATTTAAGGATAACGAAATACAATTACACAATTCATTCCCACAGTTTAAATGGGTATAAAAGGATATAAAGATGGTAAGGAAAGGAGGGGGGGGGGGGGTTATACCGCACCGGCAGCAATGGGATGTTGTATAGTTAGGAATAAAACACACCAGAAGCCAAAGCATAAAAAAAACCTATATTTTTCGATTGAGAGGTGGAAATTAAAACGAGGCGGAAAATTCTGACTTAATCGACAGTGGGACAAGAAACTGGCTTGAAATTAGACAAAATTGTAATATCTACTTTTGCAATGCTATAGTTGAGCGATGCCTAATTTCTTAAGTCCTGCGGTGCAATAAAAGCATGTTTAGACTGTAATGGAGCTCTGCTGGTATGCGACGACAGTAATAAGGTAGTGAAAGAACTCAATGGCATCTTGGAAAGGTGTACAGGTTTTAAATATAGTCCAGGAAAGAAGTCATCGCTAAGTAAAGTTAAATGATGCATTGCCTGCTTTCTCAAAATTTGTCAACTTTTTTTTTTGGTTTAAAGACTGTAATTATTGAAAGACTGTACCTAAATTGTACAACGATTTTGTAAACTTTTATGAATCCTGCTATTTGCGCTTTTTACTTTTGTTACAAGTCTGTTATTTGGCACCCTGACTTTTGCGAGACTGTAGTAGAAAATGTAATACCATTTTGGATCAAAGGGCACGGTAGTGCCCAGCCAAGTTCTAGCACTACTCCCTTTTTACAGGATCGAACTCAAGCACGTTTTTAACCCCCCATAACTTTTGAACCCCTAGAGTTAGAAGCTTCAAATTTGAATTGCGTATTAACTTCATGGACACAAAGGCCCTGTGAAAAACAAAATTTTGTAGAACCACTACTTCCTGAGATATTGGACAGTAAAAATTTCAAAAACCGTAATTGACTGACTGACTCACTCACTGACTGATCATCAATATTATGAAGCACTTTTAACAATAGCAGAATCTTGAAATTTGGTACAATGGTAGGTTTTCGGGTGTATACAAAGGAAAAAATCGAAAATTTCAATTTGCTCATTCAGGGGCGTGGTATCCGCCCACTTTCTAAAACTGGTCGTAGGATCTTGAAATTTGGAATTCTTTTAAGGTTTTGGTTGAATAACATGAAAAAAATGATAAAAAATATATTTCCGTTTAGGGGCGAGGTATCCGCCCACTTTCAAAATGTTCGAAAACGTTTCAATTCGAAATTCTGATAGGGTTTCGTTTGAGTATAAGAGAAAATATAAGTATAAAAATGCAGTTTCATTAAAGGGGCGTGGCTGCCGCCCACTTTCTTAAAATGGTCATAGGATGTTGAAATTTAGAATTCTGGTTTGTTTAACTTCATAAAACTCCATGAGTTACTTTCTTTAGTGGTTTCGCAATGGACCCTTGGGGTCTTAATGTGACATCTAGACAGCCACTCTAACCTAACCTACCTATTATTTATTTATAAATTGGCAGAGCAATTAGAGTGTTAAAGTTTGCAAATTGCTAGCTTATTAAGTTATTTCAAGGTTCATGCTTCCATAAAAAAAACTTTGCAAAAAGATGTGAAATCAGAACAAAAACATAAAATGTAAAAAAAGAGCCAAGTTCTCTTATGTGCGAACAACACTGGTCAGCCACCAAAAGTAATGAGATCTAAAAGAACGCCAAGTTCTTACATGTAATAAAAGTGTTATAATTTTAAATCAAAGAAGATAATACAACAATATTAAAAGAAAATGGAAAATAGTTTGGATGAAAATTTACAAGTGGCAAGTTTTCGTTTGAAGCGTGATTAGTAACCATAGCTGGGCACCGTTAATCAAAAAGTTAACTTCGTTAATCGCTAATCCGTTAATTAAAAATTTAACTTCGTTAACAGTTAAAACGTTAAATTTTAGAAAAATTAACGCAAGTTAACGTTAATCGTTAATCCGTTAACACGACATACAAATTTTATTTTCTGATAAAAATTGGAAGTTGGAAACAAGAAAAGACAAGCAAATTTTTTTTTTAATATAGTAAATTATATTTTATAAGAGTTTAAGTGTTAAAACAACAATTTATTCAGTCATGTATATGAATGTGATTGTTCCCCTTCATGAACACCAGCATGTTGAAATTCTCGTTGGAAAGCGAGGCTCTTTTCGGCATATCCTTGCCCGTGGGGCAGGGCTTGAGGGTATGGCAGTATTGTATTGGATAAACAGATTTGCCAATAGGTACTTGTTCCCCGAGGAATGACGCTTCATTTAACGAGTCTTTTGACTTCAAATCTAGCCACGTTTTTACGAGGCTTTGAGCTTTACTTCTTAATGATTTGTTGTTCTTAGGTTTTTTCTTAAGATTGAGTAACAGAGTTGAAAAAGTCATCCTCATCATCGTCGTTGTTACTCGCGTTGATGCCTCCGCCACTTACACTCTCTACGTCCTTTGATATTTCGATAGCTTCTTCTTGTAGCGCTTCTTCTACCTTTTTTTCCATGCATTTTTTCACTGCATCTACACGACTGTTATCATATTTCTGCAACCATATCAACCGAAACTTAGGGTGAAAAGCCCCAGCAAGTTGGCACTGTTCGTCGTCCATAAGTGGTCCGAACATTCTCTCTATGCCGTTTAATAACGCATTGACTAAAGCTGTGCAATTTACGAGGCCTTTTTAGACTGTATATTTTTTAATTTGAAGACCGTTGCTGCAATGGTCGGTAGCAGTGACCCAAGGTACGGTTGAGCTTCTCCTTGAATCCTTTAATTGAATTTGCTGTCTTGAATATAAATTTTAAATGAATTTCTCTTTTGAGACATTTCAAAATTTTAACCAGTAATGTCAAATTTTACCCTGCTCCGCAGGTAGTAAAATTTTATTCCCCATGCTAGTGTCAAAATTTAACCAAACGTCAAGTTTTAACCCATTTTCAACTGAATTCGCACACGGCCTAAGTTATAAAAATAATTACCAATAATCTAATTTGAATGTGTATCTGTATGGTATATGTGTTCCATTAACGATTAACGGACTTTGGAAAATTTAACGATCGTTAACATTTTTTTGAAGTTAACTGAAAAGTTAATCCGTTAATGGGAATGTTAACTTCGTTAATTAACGATTAACGGATTAACGAAAAAATGCCCGTTAATGCCCAGCTATGTTAGTAACATTTTAAAACTTGAACAATGAACTTGTAAATTTTCATCCAAACTATTTTCCATTTTCTTGTAATATTGTTGTATTATCTTCTACGATTTAAAATATTCAATATAACACTTTTATTACATGTAAGAACTTGGCGTTCTTTTAGATCTCATTACTTTTGGTGGCTGACACAGTGTTGTTCGCACATAAAAGAACTTGGCTCTTTTTGTACATTTTATGTTTTTGTTCTGATATGTTATTCATCAATAGTCAAGTAGCATTATCTCACTGTAACCATGATGTGTACACTGCTATTTTGTTCTGTAATGAAGTTTCAACTGCACGGATTAAGGGTAGTGGGAAGTCTCAAAATGTAATAAGGACATACTAATTCAAGACTCAACTTACTTACTTAAGGTATCGCTACAGTCCGTTGTGGACTTGGGCCTCAATTAACAGTCTCCACCAGCCAGTCTCCAGTTTTGCACTCCAAGTTGATTGAGGTCCTCTTCCACTTGTTCAATGCTCACATTATTTTTCCATTAATTCTCCATTATATAGGGTTTTCCAATAAGAGGTGTTATTTTGAATAGCCCGCTATTTCGGTAGCTGTCACTTTTGAAGCTGTCATTTTTTGACATTTGACAAGAAGAAACTACACCATTAATAAAAATGGAACGATACACGCTTCAACAACGCATTGAAATTATTAAAATTCACTATAAAAATTTGGGTCGTCGTGAAGGACCTTGTCGAACCGCAATACAGATCTTGTGATCTTGTGATTTAACACCTTGCGACTTCTTCCTTTGGGGCCACGTGAAAGATAAGGTCTACGCCAACAGCCCAGCGTCGATTCAAGACCTCAAAGATGGAATTCGTGAGGCTATCGAGGACATATGGCAGCCACTTTGCGATTTGGTTATGGAAAATTTCATGAAAAGGATATGGTCCTGTAAGCGTGGTCGTGGCGGCCATTTGGCTGACTGTGTTCCATTATTAACGGCATACCTTCCTCTTTATAATGAAATAAACATCCGAGATCCGATCATTTATCTCAAAAATGCCATTTTTCTTTGAATATCAAAATAACACCTCTTATTGGAAAACCCTTTACCAATATTATTGGCGTACGCGAGAAGCTAAACAGATTTTTGGAAGATAGTGCCTCTGGTGTTGACGGTGGAGTTTTGGACTATCTTCTCAAGAACGATGTTAAAGAAATCGCACGACAGTGCATCGCTTTGTCTGAATCTGAACCCTTTTTTGACATCGAAAGATTCCGTAAGCTCGTTGCCTACCTTGATGGAGCAGCGTGAGTTCTCCATCGTCATTTTGCACAAGCGAATGAGCTTGGCAGGGATGCCAAAACTAGACATAGCTTTATACAGGTCGTCTCTGTATAGATGCTGTCATACGCGGCCTTAAAATCGATGAAGAGGTGGTGGGTATCGATTTGGAGTTCAAAGGTTTTTTCCGGGATCTGCCGCAAAGTGAAAATTTGGTCAATAGTTGACTTTCCTGGCCTGAAGCCACATTGATAAGGACCAACGACCTTAACCTCTTTTATTTTGTCTGTATAGTTCTTTTCTTTTATTTCTTCAGCTCCGTATTTTGTAGTGACAAAATAGGGGTCCTCAATGCTGTTGAAAATTTTCCTGTATTTCCTTAAAATTTTCAGCAACTCTCTTCCACTGTCATACCCTCATCGGCTCATCAGCAGCAAGACCCTCATATTTGGTTCTCCATTTGTTTCTAAATCGAATCGACAGGCGTCGGCCGTAAAGTCGTTATGGCAAACTTGATAGTATAGGATTATAGGCATATCAAAAGGAATTATGAGCGTACTTTTATTTTATTTATACGTATATTTTAGTACCACTATTCTGAGTATACCTATGGGGTCTACATACATATCTATAAATTCACAATTGAATACACAACTTAAACATAGCATTAAATAATATTTTTGTCTTATATTATTATTTTTTTCTTTGCCTTTTGTGTTTTGTTTTGTTGTTCTTGTTCGCTCGTCGTCATCTTATTTTTGGAAAGATGTGCTCTTTATTATCAAGACCAAGGACGATCAAAAGAAGACAAGACGACAAGCAATAGAAGCCATGTACCTACTTTATACGGGTGATGACGACAGGCGACCGACGACGACGACTCGATGGACAAAAATAAAAACCAAACGGAAGAGGTTATATTATGGAGAGGCAACAAAGTATATTATCTAAGCCAAAAAGCTGTAGTAAACGACAACGTTCTTTTTGCTCATTTAGATGATTTATTTGAGTCGTTAAGGACGACCGAAAAGAAAAAATGAAGAAGAGGGCTTTTCCTAATTCAGTAATGAAATTTTCGAACTTCTTGAATCTATCTAAGTTTTCTCTTTATCGTTCTCTCTCTCTGTCTCATTTTGTTTCATAATTTCTTTTACATTTTTTGTTGTGTTTTTTTTCTATTCTCATTTTACAGTTAACTGACTTAGCCCTATGGGTTCCTTTTTTTGTGCTCTTTAACGGCAATTTTTCATTTTTTGTTTGTTAACAAAACTTTTTTTCTGCTTTTCATCTCCTTTATGATCCCTTTTTGTATGATGTATGGTGTGATGTGTTGGTTTTGGTTCTTCTTCAGTTTAAAGGGTATGGTTTTGGCCTAGGTCATAAACGAAGTTTTTGATTTGTTTGAAATTTTTAAGCACTAAGAAAATACCTTATACCCACCCTATTTCTTTTTTTTTTAATTGAAACGTGTAAACGAGGTCCATTAAGGTTTAAGAAGTTTTCTTCTATTGACATTCTTATATTGTGCGGGTTAGTCCATAATTCAAATTCGCTTCGCAGTCCTTAAAACTGAAAGAGAAAGGTACTTTTTTTCATTTTCTTGAACGACCTAAGCTGCCCTGAGCAACTGCTTTTCTAAAAGTTTCTCGAACTCTGGTCTTAAAGGCTTTGAAGCCGGTTCTAGATTTCTTGTTAGAATTGGCCAATCTGGACAGGCACCTGAAACAGGACATAAAACAAGGGTTGAGCCTGAGCCACCCTAAAAAAACGGGTCAGAATTGCCTTTTTCATTCAGTTTTTATTCTGTAAAATCATCAATCGGTCTGGAAGAGTAAACGCAAATACATACAACCGCTTCGTCCTTCTTATCCGTTATATTTTTTGCTTTTAACAAACGGAACGGAACGGAAGCTTTGCCAAAGGTTTGACTTGATTTTTTCAACTTAACTACCCCTACCCCTTACCCCCTCTTTGGTTTTTTAATATTTTCAACACGCCTTTACATAGATTACTCAAATTTTAGACCAGTAACAACAAACAAAAACCCATGCGTGGCGTATTGGCGATTACATTCATTAACGGTACATCCACGCCAAACGAACCATGTTATGAATACGTAAAAAGCATTTAGTTTTGTCGTTTTTGTAATAAAAATAAAGCTTATGGATGGGCTGTGCTGTGATATATGGTATTAGCGGTTACGGTCTGTGTGCTATGCGCTGATGAATGCTACGAGTTTGAGGATGGTCATGACGAGCTAGAAAACAATAACAAGACCGGAGGATTACATGTGTTTTGAAGACTTTTTACCAGTTTTTAACCTCATTTTCCGCACCGAAACCCTCAATCCCTCGCGAGTATCCCTCAGTCTCGTTAGGACGCCAGCGCTGCTGCCGTAGCGCACAAAAGCCCACATGGGAGAATTTGACGTGTAATAGGAGGCTTTTGTGAAAATTTTGCATCCCATCTAACACATTCATACTTTCTATATGAACCTAAAAGAACGATTGATGCTCCGTCCATCTGTCTTCCCGCAGCTATTTCTGCTGCTGTACATGCTGAATGGCGTGGATGGCGCTTAGGCCCCGCGCAATTTTTGCTTACATACAAACATAAACGAATATGTGTACATGTACATATAGATATGTGTAATGGGAGCTTAAATGCAAATTAGCAGCTGGTAAAGTGAAAAACGGGTGTGTAGATAGGCCTTTTGTGAAAAGTATACCTGGAAAGATGGGTTGGAGTTGGTTTTAATTAATTTCAATGCAATTTGAAATAAAATTGAAATTGCTTGATGGTGCCCGGAAATTTTTTTTTAAAGTTTTTGTTCAACTTTTTATCAACTTTCATTATATTCATCTGGGTGCTAAAGCTAATGCTTCTTGCTGTCCTAAGGTGCTAAGAGGAAACTCTCAAACCGTTTTCCTTTTTTTTTACTTTGTTTAACAGAAGACACAAAAAAGAAGCATTCTTCTTCTAACAGGAATTAACTTCCTTGAAAAGTTAGTGAAAAGTTCATGCCATAAAGATGGCGAGGGCATTATAACAAGGAAAAAATATATAACGAATAGATGTATAATGAGTGTATCCTAAGTTCGGGCAGCGGCGGCGGAGGTCGTTGATAGGTCTTAATGGTCTTGTTCGTGGAATGATTACCAACTTGGGCGACTTTGTTTTGAAAATTGAAAGGCAAATTAATTTTTGATTTTGAAAGATTTGAACTGCATTGAAAGTGTTTGAAATGGTTTGAATTAAATTGAAAGTAAGATCAGTTTAATTAAAGCTTTAAAAATCGATATAATTGATTTATTAGTAGGTATTCTGAATATGTATTGTGATTATTGTGTATTGATTCAAAATTGTTTGATGTTGGAATGGGATACATACATTGACTTGCGTTTGTTGATTGGGACACACGCACTGAAAGCTGCTCTATAGAAAATTGTTCTTAACGGCTAATTATAATATGCGAAAGCAAACGGAAGCTAGTGTCAAAACCGAACGAAACGTTCCCTTCCGAAATGTCAAGTGAACACTTTACTCATAACAAACAGATGTGTACGGAAATTTCTTTCAAAATAAAATAAACGTCTGTTTTTCATTTTCAATAATTTTTGAATTTTGTTAGCCATACAATGAACCAAATAATAATTATTACAAGAAATTAATTACATATGTATGTATTTAAAATGAAAATGAAGAAAATGTTTATTATGAATTATTGTGTGTCGGAAAAATGTTCATTATTTTAGAAATTGCTCATTATTTGTTCTTTATTTTATAATTTTTTTTCTTTAAATAAAGCTTAAGCATGAAAACCATTAAATGTTTAATGAAAACGTACCCTCACATCATAATTCGTAGTCTTTCTTTTTCGGAACACTTCCTACTCTCAAATAAAATAAAATAAATAAATAGAGTGGCGCGACAGCTCTTGAAGAGCCAAGGCCTAAGTGGCTTACTCTCATCAACAATTCTCTGAGTGCGTGTGAAGAATTGAGGGGACCTACAATTTAACGCCGATTCCGAACGGCAGAGTTGAGAAGCACTTTTTTCATGACAGATTGATACTCTTGGAAGATTTGTCAGGTCTTCGCAGGAGGCAGTGCCCGTGAAAGATGAAATAAAAACTTGGCCTGAGTAGGACTCGAACTTCCTACTCTCACAATTACAAAAATCAGAAGATCATATTATACATACTAACATACAGGGGAAGTTAAACTAATACTCTTACACTTGCGCACAGGATGACTTTCATCAGTGGAAATTTATTTTACCATTCACTCCAAAAATAAATGAAGAGTCAGAATTACACTCCTTTTTCATTCTCAGGCTTTGCTTTTTCATAGGTGCCGTGTCATAAGATAGATCATAAGGCCATATTTCGAGCATATGGCCTTTTGACACTTTCAAAAGCGTCCATAAGCCCATATTTAGGTACTTGGTATAAAATTTAAATTGAGAAAAAAATAATCGTTATTCGCGCAAGGCGTTGCGAGCGAAAAAAAAATTTCGCCTCAGAGGGAATCAATTCAGGGTGTGAAAATAAAAAATTTCCGCTCGCGCGAATGACGATTTATTTTTCTCTTAATATAAATTATATATCAAGTAAATAAATTAAAATCGATCCTTTGAAATTCATAACTCTTTCAATACATAAACTCATGTAAAAATAACAACGCAATTCTCTGCACAATTTGCAAAGGAATTCTATAAAACATCAAAACTGTTTAGAGTTGAAATGCACGTTAATGTATGCACATCTCCTTTAATTATTATGGTCATTATATGAATATTTGTTTTATTTGAATAAACATTTTACGCTATTTACATATGTTTTTTTCTTGAACTTTGTTTTTCTTTTTTACATCTGAACAGAGCCTGAACTGCCAAACTAAAAATTGTGTTTCTTTTTTAGTTCAGTGCATTCAGAGCATCAAAGTTGAGTTACTTTTTTCGTTCAGAGCACTGATTCTGAGTGTTCAGAGCTCGGCCGACGACGCGCACGGAAAAAGGAGACCGAGCATTGTGAGCAAACTGCCTGAAAAAAACAAATGTCAAGCATGTGAGATTGTGTTAAAATGAAAGAAATGCTTAAAATAATTAAAATGGTGAAGGAAGCAAGTTGATATGGCAGAGAATATTAATTTTGTGATAATAAATAGCCTAGATTATTATTTATTAATTAAATATACAAATTAAAAATAAATCCTGAATATTAAGTGCTCAATCGTATTTCAAAATTTAATCAGAACGTTCAGAAAATGTTCAGAGCTAACTTTGTTCAGAGTCTGTTCAGCAAGCTCTGAACTTAAAAAAGAAAAAACGTCTAATAGCATTCTACAAATAAAAACTCAGCAATTATCCATGATAATGTCTCTAGTAATTAAAAAACTTGCATCTAAAATTGATAAATAGAGGGTTTTTGCCAGTTTTGTTCAGAAAAATTACCAAAGATTTAGAACGAGAAGATCCTGATGTACTAAATAAAATAAAATGCCATGGCTATGAATTCTACAGCAGTTGTTTTGATTATTTAAATCAGTGGGACAAAGCGTATGTAGATATTGAAAATTTATAAATGGGTACTTCTACAAACAACCCCTTCCTGGGACAAAATGGAGTTAAGTTTAATGTATAATTATGAAAAAGAGAAGCAATATTTCAATTAATGACAGATGTTTTCGACAAGTTTTCATGTGTTAAAAATTATATTTCTTCAGAAAAAATCGTTGAATGGAAGGAGAGGCAAATGAGTGCTGGAGATAGGTGAGTTGAAGTTTTCAAGTTTTTCAAAGAAAAAATGATACAGTATGAAAAAATTTCGAAAATCGTACAGTTTTGTTTATACCTTCCTGGGTCTATTGCCCCTAAAGAGGGGGTTTTCACAATTTTAAACAATGTATGGACAAACGAAAAAAACAATACAAAAATTGAAACAATCACGTCCAATTTAATTTGCAAATGCAATTATGAATTAAATTGCATCGAATTTAAGAATAATTATTAAAAATGAAATCCAGAATTGATTAAAAACATTTATTCTTCCAAAAAGTACTTATTTTAACAATATTAATATATTGTAATTCGATGTCAAAGTTGTTTGACTTGTCAATATGATATAAATGAGTTTAAGGTTTTGTTTACTTTTTTTTTTTGTAAATAAGGTAGAGATTGAAAGAATCTGTTTTATTTTTATGTTTGTTTTGTTTATTATCGATGAAAGTTCCTTTTTTGTTTGTTTTATAAATATAATTATACTATGAATATTAATTAATTCATATTATATTTATTTACTATTACTCAATTAAATAACAAAAAATCTTGAAAACGGGTCAACATTTTTCATTTTTTGGGTGTTGTTCATTATTTTATCTCGGAAAATATGGTCACCGTAAACATAGTAGACTATGTTATACCATCGGCTCATCACTTAGTGCAGTGTTAGTTGTTAGTAAGCGAACATAACATAAAAAACACTCACATAGATGAAACAAAAACAAGACACTTAACAATACAAGATTAATACATATAACTAATAGTTACAAACATTAATTAATCAAAAAAAAAAAAAATTAAAAATGTAGAACACTGGTTTTGATCAAAGTTGTTATTTTTTTCTTGCTAAAATTTAAATCGAATAAGTCTGAGTTGCAGTTTGAAAGTCTACGCATACTCATGTCAAGGGCTTATAAAATCCATAGTTGTTACGATGTTTTGGTTCTTGTACCATATCTTTCCTGCGAAGATTATAGTTGAAAGATATAGAGCCAAGTACCTACTTAGTTCCGGTGCATCTGTTACACCAGTTATAACTTGATGGAAGAATACTATCTATGTCGTTGTTTCGTCTATTTGAAAATGGGACATTCAAAGGATCACTCCATAAAATACCTTTGAGGGCAAAACGAGTAAAATTTCGTTGAACACATTCTAGCCTCTCAATATGAACATTGTAATGAGGTGACCAAATCTGGGAAGCGTATTCTAAATGAGGACGAACAAAGCAATTATATAGAGCGCGGGTGATATTTGGATCGCGGAACTCCTTTGACCAATGCTTTATAAATTAATGCATTGAGTTTGCTTTATTCACGATGTTGTTAATTTGCACAGAAAAATCTAACTTTAAGAGTAAAAAAAACCTCCGAGATCTCTTACGGAAGTTACACGGGTTAGAATGTGCTGTGAGATAGCGTTGAAATATGAAGACGGTGCACGATTCCTTGAATAGGTCATTGTTTGACTTTTTATTATTTTATTATTTTTTATTGGATTTCGATTTAAACTGTTTTTCTCACACCACAATGCAAAACTATTAATGTCATCTTGTAGAAGAATGTGATCATTACTAGAAGAGATGTTTTTGTAAATCTTCATGTCATCTGCGAAGATGAAAAATCTGCTATTCCGTACACATAACGGAGCATCGTTTATAGCTAAATTAAAAAGTAGAGGTCCTAGATGGCAATCCTGAGGTACTCCCAAATTAGCAAAAAATGATTTAGAGATAAAATGCCTGAATTTACTTGTCCTGTTCTCGAGATATGAAAACATCTATGTTATGAGAAATGGAGGGAAGCCATATACATATAGTTTGAATTTTATGATGGCGTGAGAAAGTTGGTCGAAAGCTTTCGAAAAATCTGTATACACACAATCGATTTCCTGACCACATTCCAAAGTGCTAACACATTGATATATAAAAATAAGAAGTTTTGTGACAGTAGAACGTTTCTGCATGAAACCATGTTGTTGGGGACAGAACACCTTAGGAATGCAGGAAAGCTTAGATATTATCTACCTTCTTATGGACTGGTAAAATATAAGCGTTTTTCCAAATTGATGGACATTTTGCTTATTTCAAAGACAAGTCGTACGGAGGGGATGTAGGTAAGTACTCACTATAAAGTTCATAGGGCAGTTTCTTAAATTCTTCAAAAAGTGAAATATAAACTACTTGGTTTTCTAAGGGCATGGATTCGATGTATATTTTCTAGGCCTTATTTCTCTTATTACGAAGTGTTTTTAGCTCTTTGAAATACCAATGTTAAATAGGTTGATTTCATTTTAGCAACTGTCTCTTCAATGCAACTCATAAGTATAGAATAGAAATTTGCAATAATTGCGTCAATATCATTGCTTGACGGTAATTCTTGGATACCGGAATTAAGTAAGCTATTTGAAAGCTGCAAAAAATCAGCTTTTCGGAAGTCAAATTCATATGAGCAATCACGTGGATTACTATTTTCAAGTAAATGACCGCTCAAGTCAAGAAAAATATCTTTGCGAAGGTGGTAATTATCTACGGTTGATAAAGCGAATGTAGATTCTACAACTCCAGCATTTACTGCGTCAGATGAGAATAATAGGTCTAGTATGCGATTCATTTTATTTTTGATACAACTTACTTGCTTGAAGTTCCAGTTGAGATGAAATTGTAGAAGCTTCAAAATAGGAATCGTCTTCAGAGGGAACCCAATAGATAAGAGGAAGATTGAGATCACCTAGCGAAAGAATACAGCTGTCAAGATCAGCAATACTGTAAACAAAGTCTAAGATTAAGGAAAGTTCACTGAACACTGACATTGGACTTTTAGGAGGAAAGATATTTTAGCACAGATGAGTCCCATAGTAACAACTACGGAAGATGAGAGACAATTTCTCACACCCACGAGAACTCTCCTGCCAACTAAATTCATAGTATCCTCATGATGCTGAGAACTCTTTATCAAAGAGCTCTGTGTCCAATATTGTGGCGTCCACAAAAGTTTCAGAGAGAACTAAATTATTATGTGGAAATGCTTGAGAATTCTTATAAATTGAAGTAATTTAACTACGAAATAAGTTTTACTTAAAAGTAAAAGCATTATCAGCCTTTTAAAAAAATATAAGATTTAAAGAAAAAAGAAAAAGAAAGAGATAGGCAAAAATATGGATTTTACAACAACAATGTTTCGCCAGAATTTATTTTTATCTAAGAATTTGAATAAAAATAACAAGATCTAAAAACCAATTGCATTAACTGTAAAGAATATTTTCATGGAAAGTGCGCCAAGTGGGAAAAAAGAGAGAGGTTTTAGGTGCAACGGTTGTTTTACTAAGCGAAGGATATCTAATTTGGGAGAAGCTCCTAAAAATTGAACATCTATTTCGAAGATATCAATTGTCTCTAACAGTGACACATCTTGTTCTCGGGATGCATTATGCAAATGAGATTTAAATGACCAATAAATGTTCTGCTCCGATTTCCCACGACTTCGATGCAGCATGAACCAGCAATCAATAACATTAGAAATGTTGAACTAAATGGAAATCAAACATGTTAACACTGAGGCGCTGACAAAAATTAAATCTCTTGAAGAGCGTAGCGATTTTCTCTGTAAGCGTATTGATGACTTAGACCTGGAAGTGAAGCTTAAGACTGGGTTTCCTTTTTTCTTGAACTCCGAGCTCGTGTAAAAGCATGCACTGGTGTTAGTGAATATTTCCCTTTCTTTTTTTTTTATTTCCGTCTCATATAGCCACTTGAATTGAAATTTCTAGTTTTCTATTTCTAGTTTTTGTATTTTTCTCTGCTCACTCAGAATTCAGTTAGCGATGTGTAAGAAATGAGATTCGCTTACGAATGTCCACAAAATAGGGATGAAAAAAGAGGTATTTTCGCATGTATCTATTTACTATGTGAATTTGTAAACAGTGGTGTGGACATACACAAAAATGCATCTACATTCTACATACGTATTATGTTATGTGCACTTAGAGTAGGAGTAGCATTCATGAATTCTTGTTTTTCTTTTTTCTTCGCAAATTTTGTAATTTGGGATTATGATGGTTTTGAGGTTTGATGACATTTGTGTTCGAATTGTTTCTTTTTTTTTGGGTTCCTGACGAACGATTTTAATTTTTCTTTGGTTTCATCTTTATATTTATCTATAAAGAGACGTAGGTACTTTTTGACAAGCTATGAAAAATTAAAAAAGTTTAAGACGACATTTTGATCAAACATGATTATACGATGATAGAAAAATCAAAAAAGTAATTGCCTCAATTCTGTCTTTCCTTGGGAATTTAGGCAAAAGTTACCCGATTGTCTTCAACTGAGTTTGTTTCTTTAGCCGATTTGGGTTACGGACGGTTGGGAGATTATTTGGCTTTTTTTTTAAATAGGCAAAAAATTACTCAAACTATAACATTTTTCTTTATTATTCCCAAATGCATTGGGGTTTATTTCTTCAAGGTTTCAAGGAATATAATATAATATAATAAAATTTATTTTTCAAAACCTACCTACGAAAGTAATAATATTATGAAGAAAAATGATTCCAAAATCAAAAATTATTTTTTTGTACCTTTACCTTTATGTACTAAAGCAAAATAAAATCAATCTTTTGTTATACAAAAAACAAAACAAGATTAGGTCAAGATTAGACATTAGATTGAATTTTATAATTCTTATAATTCTAAAACAAAGATCTCAAAGAAAGAACCATAATTCAAATCATCGGCAAAAACAAAACATAACAAAAATAAATAAAATAAAAACATAATCCTAAGAAAAGGCACACACCACCACGAAAAACAATCGTTTCTTCATTGCGTAGGTAACAGGTTTGTTCTTCTTCTAAAAGGATATTACGATCCCACCAGCATAGAGAAACGAGAGGAAAAAATGTCATTGCTACAAAAAAACAGAAGCAAAACAAAAAACAAAAAAGAAACAAAACCCTTTACGTCATAATAATAAGAAATGGCACAAACCACCCCGAAAAAAAAGATCGTTTCCTCATTGCGTAACAGGTATTTTACTTCTCAAGCCATTGCACTTGACTCATTTACAAAAAATACGCGCATTCACATATTCGAAATGAATGCATGCAAATATGACAAATATAGAGAGGTACTCAAAACAACGTTTTCATCAAATACCTACAAAGTACATATGTAGTAAGTGATCACAATTATTGCCTATCTATATGTCTGCATATCATAAACATTCCAGAAGTATAAAAAATGAATTTTCATTCTCAAACGAGTTCTATGAGAACGTTTGGTATGAGGATTTTTTTCTCTATCCTATGAAAAAAAAAAACGAAGAAGAAGAGAATGAAATATAAAAGAACGCCACCTAGTTCAATTCGTTTGAACTGAGTACCTTAGTGTGTGTGAGCAAACGCGATATTCCTTGTAAAAATGTAAAAAAATTACCCATTTTTGAATATTAATATAAAATAAACGGGTAATCGTAAAATTATTTTAGTTTCTGATTTCTATATAAAAAATATGAAAAAAATTAAAAAAATATATTTGAAAATATTGTTTGCTGCATTCTCCTCATAATTGATACACAAATACTGACATTTTTAAATGCATTTTTAAATATGTTTTAATTTTTTTCTTTTTTTTCTAAAAACGTTACTGAGTCGAAGAGATATTCAATTTTCATAAAAAAATACTTTTGTTGTTGAGTAAAAATAAATGGGGCTGGAATCTTGTTCACCGCAGAATATTCTAAGAAAAATATGCAATTTTTTACTTTGCACTTCAAAAAAATTTTGTAAAATAATTTATAAAAAAATTAAAAAAATTAATGTGATATAATGTACATTTCGACAGTATAAAAAACATATTTTCAATTTTTTATCTTTATTACTTTAGAAATTATTCCAAATAAATCACACCTACTTTTGCTAAATTTTGCCCATTTTTCGTGTTTTCGTTAATTTTTTTTGACGAAACTGGACAAAATATTAAAAAAAGAGCCACGTCACTGAATCGTGAGACATTTAAAGAATAGATAAAAAACATAAAAAGAATAAAAAATTAATTTTTAAGGCAACAAAACTGTTCCACCGCAAACGTCTCCAAAAATTTCATAATTTTTCGTTATGCATGACCCTTTTGGGATGAAATACATTTTTCATATTTTTTTTTAGCTTATTAACTTCTTAGCTTATTAAATGTATAATCTATAGTCGTTGATTTCATTTAAATATTCGGAATATTTTGGGAGCTACACAGTTTTGCGCAAAACACCAACGAAATTTTCAATGGGAAACCCAGCCTTAACATAATGCAGCAAAGAGAGAAACTAATGCTCTGTTGATATTGTTGGAATTGAATAACTTTGAAGTCAATTGAAATGATTTGAATCGGTCATTGCTAAAACCTCACAAAAAGTCAAAAACATTTTCCAAAATGCATAATATTCTCGGTTAAAAAAACGTCAATGAGTACATTCATACCGATGTCTCATCCCTGCAGAAAAAAATGAAACACATTTTGCTCTTAACTGACAACGCCTTAACTGACAAGGAGCTTTTGGAAGCTTTTTTCCTTGCCTAAGTATTAATTTATGGGCAATGAGGTGAGCTTAAATAGATTTTTAATGCATTAAGTGAATGCGTTAAGCTTTTTTTTTTGGTAGCTTTCAGTTTCATATATCATTTCTCGCCATAAGGGTGAGACATCTGTATAAATTTATTATCTGTGATTATAGTCAGTGACTTAAGATGTATTAGCATGAACTACTAGATATCAGAATTAGTTGATGACTGGGTTGGAAATAAATTCTCAAAGGGGCAGAAAAAATAATTCGCACCTTCGATATACATGTTTTCAATAGCTGCGTTTTATTATCCTCACAAACTCATATGGGTTACCCCGTGATAATAAAACGATGTGGGTTAAAAAGGTTGAAATTTAAGCTATGTTTTTATCCGAGACGCAACCCTAAGTTAAATTTTATTTTGCTTTTCCACAAACAAGTTATTAATTAATTGGATTGACTCTTATCCTATGGGCCTATGGCTTTATAAAACTGTGGCTAAGAGCGTAATATGCGTTATTTTTTATGAATATGGCTGATATTAATAAATCTTTCTGCAGGTTTCCATGGTTCAGAGGATAGAGTAGTTGATTGCTAAGCCCAACGCTACGGAGTCAAGCCCCAGCTTCGGCAGCATTCTTTTTCTAAGAAAATCGCCAGCTTATCTGAGGCCTCTTACTAAGTTGTAAAAAATTTACCTAAGCTTAAATTGATTGAATGCAATCGAATTGTTTTTTTATTTGCATTGAGCATTTATAGATAAGTTCTAGTGTTAATGGAATGTTAAACTTCTTTGCTATGGAAAAGTAGGTATTGATCTCAGTTGAAATGAGTTGAATAAGACTGACTCGAAAATCAAGCTTATAAAAAAATGTTGTACATTAAATATTTAAATTTTTAGATAGTCGCAACCATCTTCGTCTTTGTGGTTTGTCTTCAAGTTTCTAAGATAGTTAAGTTTTAACTTTGCTCTTAATTTTATCAATGAAAAAAAAATCTGCTGTTCCCGGTGCAGTAGAAGCACCAGCAGCAGGTGTTGAATAAATTGACTTTTTTAATCAAACAAGTAAAAAGGAAAAAAACAGTGTGAAGAAATATACACTGCAAAAGGGTTCAATGGTTTTTCTTTTGTAAAACCCAAAGCTAGAGTGCATTTTCCGGGTGTTTATTGCTTAGATTTTGTTTTTGTTTTATTTTGCTCCCCAAGCTAAAAAAAAAGACAAAGCTAACGAAAGTAAAAGCGAAAGAAAAGTAAGATAACAAATGAGTGTGAACAGATAATTAAATTGAGCAGATTTTCTTGAATAATTTTAACTTTGATAAGCATTTCGGCAGTGTGCGTCCTCGACCTTATTAACTTTGAAGGATTTTATTCTTTTGTTATTTTTCTATAGAAAATAAATTAAATCCGAAAAGGAAATTGCTAGCAAAGTTGAAAAAATAATATCCTCTTTTAAGGGGTGGAATAGAAACCTAATTAAAAAAATTGAAACAAAAGTTAATGTTTTCCCTTATATAACGAATTAACAAAAAAAAATCCTTAAACGCTTCGTTGCATTTGAGGAGAAACACACGGTGCCGTGTAATAACGCCAAGCGATATAAGGCCAATTTGAAAGTTTAAAGTTGGCCTTATTTACCTTTCAACAGATGTGTTTATGTACATTCTCTTGTATCTAAAGGAACATTTTTGATAAGAAAAAAATTTGCTTACAATACTTAATCAGCCCAATTCTAAATATTCCCCGGAAAAAGTACTCCCCGGGAGATGTGTTCTCCCGGGGAGTTCTCTCCCTTATTGTGAATTCATCGGGAGATTATTTTTCCCTTCGAAAGCGGGAACAAAAATTCTGAATGTTCGAAACAGCTGTTTGGCAATATTTGTCATATTAAACGCGAGGAAAGAGCTGCCAGAAGCTATCAAAGGAGTGTTATTAATCCTTTGGAGTTGCCAGAATGGTTGTGTGTACATTTGTTTTTTTATATATTAATAAATGTCTTGGTTTTAATATTTCAAAATTTTTAAAGAGTTTATGAAAAAGTTCTTGTTGGGTGTGTCATTACTCATTTCTTTAGATTCTCATTGTCATTAGAGACAATAAACCAGTTGAAAAGTGTTTTTTCAGTTCTTCCAATTGTAAAATTGAACGCTTGTTTGCGTTTGACGCTGAGGGATCATACCAAACGGCTGGCGTTGGACTTTAATGTTGGCTCATCCCATCCTTGTTTCAGTAAGGTGCTTAGTGAAGTCCTGGAAGAGCAGCTTTGTCTACAATGGATACAAATATGTCAAACAGCCGCAGATAAAAGAAATGTTGCGTTGGCGTTTTACATTAAACAAAATTTTCCTCCACAAAACTGTAAGGCTTCTTCCTTTGGCCTGCTCTGGAATCCGCAGGCGACATCTTCATTAAATTCTGCAACATTTGCAGCTGTGACTTATTAGGTGTTTTAGACCTATAAAATTATTAAAATTTAAATTTATTTTCGATGCAAAAAACAAAAACTTCCACTTTCGTTTATAATTCTCCAACAAATTTCCGGGGAATGATTCGACGGGAGACGAGTAAAAATTTTCCCTATTTTTAGGGTTCCGTACACAGAGTGTAAACGAAACCCTTATAACATCACTTCGTTTTCTGTTCATTCGTCTTTCACAAGCGATTTCTTCGAATCTGGTAGGCCGTTTGCAATGAAATTTGGTACACATAATTTAGTATTCAGTAGTAATCTAAAAATGTTGTTTTCATGTTTTTAAGATAAATAGTTTCAAAGTTATTAAAGAGAAAAGATAAAAAAATACAAAAATGACCATTCTCCCCCCTGATCTCCGAAACTACTGGGCCTAAAATTATGAAAAAGATACTGAGAATAGGTCTCAACCTGTAGATTACAAAAAAGCAAATAAGAAGTCTGTACTGTCACATATAACACAGATATGACTCAATATTTGGAGTAACTTTTTAATTTTTGACTCAACTTTACAATTTATTTCCTCCAAAACCGTTATACCGATTGAGTTAAAAGTTGGCCAATATATCAACGTGTTAAGTAGAAATACAATCATATTTTTTTTAAATTTTTAAGAGAAACAGTTTTGTAGTTATATAAGAAAATATGGAAAAATAGGCAAAAATGTCAAAAACAGGCCATTCCCCCCCCCCCTAATCTCCGAAACTACTGGACCTAAAATTCTTTAAAAAAAACTGAAATATAGGTCTATAACATGAATATTACCGGAAAAGTGATAAGAAGTCACAGTTATTTATGTAACATGCAAAATTTTTCAATATACTAATTTCCAATTTCATTAAATTTTAAAACCATTTTTTTGAACAGGTGGTAACCCTATTGACTTTTATTGACATCAATAAAAGGGGTGAGTCAATTTTTGAATATATTCTCTGTTCTAATTTATCGTTATGTAATAGGGGCAATCACCCTACCTTTCGAAACAAAAACAGGGAGGAAATCATAGATTTGACTCTTATTAGTAATAACAGTAAAATTTCAGTCGAAGACTGGAGAGTCTCACCTAAAGAATCTTTTTCAGATAACTTTAGGATACTCTTCTCCATAGACAGGAACTTTACTCAAAAGAAACCTTACAGGAACCAAACTAGAACGAATTGGACAGAGTACGAAAGATGGCTGAAAAACTATATTGATCCACCAGGGGACAATACAAGTCTAAACATTTCAACCATTGACACTGCTGTCCAAAACTTGTCTAGTAAAATGAGAACGTCTTTTGAAAAGCACTGCCCTTTATCTCGTTCCAAAAACTCCACTAACCCACCCTGGTGGAATGGTGTACTAAAGAAACGTAGAACAGAGGTTAGAAAACTTTTCAATAAAGCTAAACTGAGTAAATTAGAAGAGGACTTAAAGTCTTATAGAGCCGCACTTAACACTTACACTAAAGAGTTAAGGAAGGCCAAAAAAGATTCGTGGGCTAAACATTGTGAATCCATTGAAAAAACAAGCGAGGCTCCGTAGAACCCTGGCCCTTAATCCCACGGCCCCGGGGTATATAAAACACCCTGATGGTTCATGGTCGAACTCAAGCCTAGAAACGCTTGAACTTTTCATGGAAACCCATTTCCCCGGTTGTAAAAACCCAGAAAGTTCTGATTACTTGCAATCGAACACGCTGGACTTTACTCATACAGAATCAAATTTAGAACTAACACAGGTTATTACTGAGCAGAAAATTATCTGGGCAATAAACTCGTTCAAACCCTACAAATCAGCGGGACCAGACGAGATTTTCCCAGCTCTTCTTCAAAATGCTCTAAAAGTAATAACTCCGTGGCTTAGGGTAATTTTCATAAGTTGTATCAAACTTAGATACGTCCCTAATAGCTGGAAAAAGGTCAAGGTAGTCTTCATCCCAAAAGCAGGGAAACCGACTCACTCGACCGCCCAGGATTATAGACCAATAAGTCTCTCCTCGTTCCTCCTTAAGACACTGGAGAGGATAATTGATCTACATGTTAGAGAACTTCTCAACGAAAACAATTTGTGCAACTACCAACACGCTTACCTTAAAGGTAAATCAGTGGAGACTGCTCTGCATGAAGTGGTTTCACATATTGAGAAAAGTCTTGAACATAAAGAATATACCCTGGCAGCATTTCTTGATATCGAGGGTGCGTTCAACAACGTTAAAACGGAATCAATCAAAACTGCCTTAGTTGAAGTTGGAGTTGAATCTGTCATTGTCGATTGGATCTTCACCATGTTAAATGGCAGAATTATCAACTCTCAAATGGGAGTTAGCACTATCGAGAAAACAGTTACTAGAGGCACACCACAGGGAGGAGTCATCTCACCCCTGCTCTGGATCCTCGTAGTCAACAAAATTCTCACAAAGTTCAAAAATCAGGGCATTAAAATCGTGGCATATGCAGATGACATAGTGGTTTTGGTATCAGGCAAGTTTCTTACCACCATCGAAAACATTATGGAAAACGCATTAAAGGATTTATCTTCTTGGGCAACTAAGAACGGTCTCGGGGTCAACCCCACCAAGACGGAGTTAGTTTTGTTCACGAAGAAACGGAAACTGGAGGGCTTCAACCCTCCCAAACTAAATGGTATTCCTCTAAAACTTTCTAAGGAAGCTAAATTTCTAGGAGTAATCCTTGACTCCAAGCTTACATGGAAGCGTAATACTGAGGAAAGAATGAAAAAAGCACTATGCGCATTCTACACATGCAAGAGAACCTTCGGTGCACGCTGGGGCATGCGACCGCAAGTCATCCAATGGATGTACACAGCGATTGTCAGACCCATTCTTACCTACGGCTCTATTGTATGGTGGAAAGCGGTGGAAAAATCAAGCTATCTCAAGAACCTGAATAAGGTACAGAGACTAGCCTGTATAGGAATAACAGGGGCTCAAAGATCCACGCCACAAGCTGGGTTGGAAATGATTTTGGACCTTCCGGCCCTGGATGAGTTCATAAGATGCACGGCAGCCAAAACCGCAATTCGTTTAAAAGAACTGAGTTTTTGGAGGCACAGCACTTATGGGCACGGGTCAATCCTAAAAAGATATGACACGATTCCAGGACTGCTGGAGACAACCGATTACATTCCCCCTTTACTAGATTTCGATAGGAAATTTTCTATTTTCATACCAGAAAGACAGGGCTGGGACCCTAACTCACTTATAAGTAAACAGGGTATCCCTTTCTACACTGACGGTTCAAAAATGGAATCAGGAACAGGTGCTGGAGTGTTTTGCCAATCTCTCAACATCAGAGCATCGTATAAACTCCCAGCCGACTGTAGTGTCTTTCAGGCCGAGATTTTTGCCATTGAAAAAGCAGCCGAATTGGCACATCACGAAAAGCTAAGCTCTTCGGAGATAACTATTTTCGTGGACAGCCAGGCCGCTATCAAAGCTTTAGCCAGTGAGACCATAAGATCAAAAGCAGTTTTAAACTGTAAGAAGGAATTAAATAAAATCTGCCACACTAACCAGGTAAAGCTCTGCTGGGTTCCTGGACATAGCAATATAGAAGGGAACGAAATAGTAGATGGACTAGCCAGGAAAGGGTCAGAAGCAGACGCAAGTAGTAGCGACCACTCAGTTAGGGGACCACTTGTCCCAATTGGGGTACTCAAGAGGAAGATAGACCTTAAATCAAAAGAGAAAACCAATAACTCTTGGAAATCCAGGGACGATTGCGTAATCTCGAGAAGTTTATGGCCTAGCACAAATGAAAAGGAAACTCGGTATATTCTATCGCTGAGTAAAAAGAACATTAAGATCTTGACAGGTGTACTAACGGGTCACTGTGCCATTGGCACAATGGCCAACAAGATAGGGGCATTTGCACCCGATTTTTGTAGGAGCTGTCAGGATGAGGAGGAAATAGAAACCATTAAACACCTGCTCTGTGACTGTCCGAACCTCCAAACCAGCCGACTCCGTCATTGCGGAAACAGGTTTGTTGGAGAACTGGATGATCTAGCACAGGTCTCAATGGCAAACATGAGGAAATTTATAGATAGCACAGGCTGGTTCGTTAACGAGCCAGTCTACGTTAATCGACCTTGAGAAGCATCGATGCTAACTTTTATTTTTACAGGGGATCACAATGGACCAATAGGCCCCCGTGTACGCAACAGCTCACGCTGTGCACACCCCTCATAACCTAACCTAACCTAACCTAACCCTATTGACTTCAAATTAAGTACAATCATTCATTAATTGCCTGAGATGACAAACATATTTTTTTTTGTATTTTTAAGATAAATAGTTTTGAAATTATTCAAGAAAACACAACAAAAAAGGCCGAAAATGCAAATAACTAAACTTTACCCCCTCCTCAATGAGCTTGAGCAATCAAACCCAAAAGATTGAAAGCCGACTCAAGTTTATGAAAAAATTGGCAGAACAGCTTACAAAACCGCACTTAGAACGTCGTGTACAAAACGATCACCTTCAGAGGGATATCAAAACCTCTATTCGTCGTGTACTTCAAATAAGTGAAGTTTCATCAAGCTTACCAAGTGAAGACAAGCTGGAAACACGTAAAACATGCTCCACTTGCGAACCCAAAAAGAAACGCAAGACAGCTTTTTTATGTTTTATGTGGAAAAAACCAATTTGCTTAGAGTGCGCGAATAAAATTTGCAGTAGCTGTCGCGAAAAATTGTGAATGATGGTGCCTTGCAATTTTGTTGAAGTTTTTTTTTATTTTCCATTTTTTATTTTTATTTATTTCTTTATTATGTTAGCTCATAAGAATTAATAAGAAGAATTTGAAATTTTAAGTTCCTATTGTAACAGATCTCATTGTATGAGCACAGTCATTTTTTGCACTAAAGTGCCAATATATGAATTTTTTTGATAAAATCACAAAATAGGTATTTATTTAATTTGTTATTTTTTTGAAATAAAAGTTAAAGGTATTAAAAACAATATTATTGACTTTTTTTTAATTTTATACGATAAATTACGAAAGAGGGGTAAAATGCTGTAGCGGTCTCCTGGACCGCACGTAGGTTGTTATGTGACTGAAATAGGGGCATAGGGGGTAGGTGGTTAAGGGTAAAAGAAACAAAATGTCAAACAATATTACAAAATAATAAACAATTGTTTAAGAAAATATCCTAGTTATATTGTTCACAATTTGCCTGTAAGTTGTTATCTTTTTGTAAAATTGCAGGGATATGGCTGCAGAACGATTGCGCGTGGATTAAAACATATAACACATAATATGCTTACATCGTTTTGATCCTCATTCTATTTTCTCTTTAAATGAATTTCGTCTGAATCGATACGGCAAACTTTTTTTCGGAGAAAGATTGTGAAAAGTTAAAAATTTCGTGCGAAAGAAAGTTTGCAATAAGAATAGTAATATAAGATTTTACATTTCAGGTAACATTAATTTTTTTAAGAATTCGGTCAGATAAAAAAAAACTAAGGATTTGGATCTTAAGACAAGAAATATAGTATGTGCAATTGCTAGCGAGCGAAGCGAGGGGAAATTTTTTTTCCCAAAAGAGAATCAATTCACGCGAATTTTTTTATTTTCACACCCCAAATTGATTCTCTTTTGGGCAACTTTTTCCGCTGCTAATTTTGGCGGACTAAAAGTTGGCTTTATTTCGCTTAGCGTTATAACACGGCACCGAAACACACACTAGGACGATAGTCTTCATTTTCAAATTCGTAAAGAGAAAATGCCTCAAGCAGATTTTCAAAGCAAGAGTACCTATTTCTATTTTATTGTTTTAACATTGTTACAAAATTTCCTTTTCAATTCCATCGTTTTGGAACAACTGAGTAGATATTAAATATAGTTTACAGGATTGCTTGCAGATACACATAGGGTTCCTATTTTCTAATCAATAAAGTTTTTTTTTTACTTTCAGCTTCAGCACCATGTTCAGGTCCTTATATTTCCTGCCGCTACTACTGGTAGCCCTGATGCGGACAATAAAATGTAATTACATTCAAGGTCATTTATTTATGGAAACCGTATAACAATTTTTCTTCCACTTAAAGGTGATACAAATCTTCCTCCAGTGTTCACCCAAGTGATGAACAATATTGTCCTGTCGGAGAATAAAACTGTTGGTTCTATAGTTTATCGTCTTGAAGGCTATGATCCTGAAGGTAGTAATGTTACCTTCGGTTCGATTGGTTCGGATCACTTTAAAGTCGATCCAGAATCTGGAAATATCACGCTGATAAAACCTCTAGACAGAGAAGAGAAGGCAACTTTAACATTCCTAGTGACCATTCGAGATCGAGTGAATCCTAATGGAGAATCTGATCAGGACAACATTGTACAAGTGCCAATAACTGTGATTGTCCTTGATGAGAATGATAATCCGCCAGAGTTTCAAAATGTAAATTTGATTTGTTTCGAAAATTCAATCACTCGAGAAAGATTAAATTTTTGTTTAAATGTAAGGTACCCTATGAAGCTGACGTGGAAGAGGATGCACCGATAGGTTTGACGATATTTGATAAAATTTTAGTTAAGGACAGAGATACCGTAGGTGATGATTTGGTTATTTCTTGTGTTCCTCAAGACCAAAGTCCTGAAGCGTGCTCAAAGTAAGTTCTTCAAACAAAGGATCGTATGTGAATTTTTATAATTTTCTTGTATTTAAAGGTTCCGCTTGGAGGTAATTGACAGCAAACAGGATGTCCTTCAAGCGGCTGTGGTGCTAAATGACTCTTTAAATTATAATCAGAGAATGATTTATCATTTCCAGATTGAAGCAACAGTAAGTATACTTAAATTAATAAATCTCTTTTAAATATGCAATTTAAACTTGAGCTACATACATAGTTAGAAAAAATTTCAAAAGGGTATCGAAAATGATGACGAAAAGGTGCCTCTCATCATCGCTGAAACACGGTTAACTCAATGCTTGATTTAAACTTAAAACTAAACTTTTCCTCAAGCATAAAACTTTTATACCTACTGCAAAAAAATTCTATAATTGAGTATTCGCTCTCCAGTTGGGATATTTTCTATCAACTGACCTTTTTTCGTAATTTTTCCGTAGACTTAAACCTTACGACATAACCCCAATTAGTTACTCCCTCCCAAGGGGGACCCAACTAAACCTTATTTTAAAAGTCATTTCTGCAATACTTGAACTCGACCATAAAACCGTTAATCTCTTGTAAAACAAAAATTAAAAGAGGTCTTTCAAGCTACCCTTGGACTACTTTGTAAGAATTATTATTGTTGCTTTTGGTGACCAAAATGTTTCTTCCCCCTCAAAAAACATACACAAGTATTTTCGCCTCAAGATTTATCCTTTTCATCCTAACCTCAACCTTTTTTAAACTACCCACCTACCTTACATAATTTGTGTGTTCTTTTTCTACAGGATGGAGTCCATTTAGCACATACGAATTTCGAAGTCCGCGTTAAGGACATCCAAGATAAACCACCAGTTTTCCAGGGTTCCCTATCGACAATCATTGACGAAGATAGTCCAATTGGAACTTTAGTTTTGAAAATTCAAGCACGCGACGGCGATACGGGTGAACCAAGAAAAATAGTTTATGATCTCTTGACAAGTAAATAAAATCTCAGAAACTAATGAATTATTGATGTCGAACAGCTACTATTCCAGATCCAATGGATTATTTTCTTTTGGACGAACGCACCGGCGAACTCCGGACAGCCAAACCACTTGATCGAGAGGCTCTCAGCTATAGCACTGGACTTATATCTTTGTTGATTAGGGTAAGTTTTGTCCTTTTCTTAATTTTCATCTTAAATACGATAATAAATCGCAAGAAATAGGATAATTTTGTTAAACTCTTTGTGATTTTCTTACTCTCCAGGCACGAGAATTAATCGATGGGGTTCCGGGAAATGATAATCTAACTATGGCAACAGCACAGGCAACTGTTACAATTCGCGATGTTAATGATTCACCGCCGATGTTTAATAAAAAGGAATATGAAGTATCGTTGCTTGAGAATACGGCACCAGGTACTCCTTTGGCATTGGACATGAATGTTACCGACCGGGATGTGGTATGTTTGCATAATGATAATTATTATTAATATTTGCTCTGAGAGTCCCAAGGCACAGTTGGTTTTTGGGATTGTCCCCCAGAAAGAGAAGTGATGTTTTGTTTGTTTTTTATTTAAAATTTGTTAACGATGCTATAACAATTTTTATTTTTCGGGAAATTTGCTTAGGGATTGTGCACACCAACCCAAAATGTACCTATACTGTAAAAATACATTTTGGGTTGGTGTTTTTTACGGATCGTACACTCATGCGTCATGCATATGCGGCTCTTGCAAATTGCGACAACTTTTCAAAATAGACCGTTCACATGCGGGCAATTCGTTGATTATTTTGTAGGAAAAATAAAACCAGCATTTGCGCTTTCAAACGGTATTCTTCGCAATGCTATTTTAGCAAATTGTTGACAAGGTAAATAAAAAATTAAAAAATACTGTTTCCGGGTCGCCATTTTATGAAATGCTTTCTGTATGTAAATATAAATAAATGTTTCCGAATCAAAATTAAAATGTTTGCACATAAATGTGATGCAAAATTCAAAACTCTAAGCCATGCATTTCGCTTTGCAAATTTTACAGATCCTAGCTTGTGAACCAAGTTCCAGTTTTAATCTTCTCAAATTTTAAGCAAATGGAAGAACTATACCGAAACTCATTATAATAAATTATTTGAGAGTCAACAGCCGTTTGTCCATTAGCAATAAGGTGAAAGGTACAGTCGACTCCGCTTAACTGAAACACCATTTTTGCAGACAATTTGTTTCAGTTAAGCGGAGTTTTCAGTTAACCGAACTTCGCATAACTGAAACTTGTTTCAAATAAGCGGAGTTTTGTCAAAATTAAATACTGCATATCAATTATCAAAAATCGTTATTTGGCACTATTATGCCCACCTTGCGAAGGCACAATTGAGGCGCTCAGCGCCAAAACGGCCTAAGCCCAAAAAAATCGTACCGAGAAAAACAGGTTTAAAAAAAAACATGTTTTTGAAATATTTTAATTTATTTTTTATTAATCTTTGATAAATAATATTTGTTTTTTTTTTTGTGGTTAATAGTAAGGGGTTTATTTACAAACAGAAAGAGCGTTTTAAACAATAAGTACGAAAAATAGTGGCTTAGGCCATTTTGGAATTCATTTAAAAAATTTTTATTGATACCAATTGAGGGTTAGGCCATTTATATAATAGATACCAATTTTTATAATAAGCGTTTTGAAAAATTATGCAAACTAATTGAAAATCTTCATTCTTCTTCTTCTTCCTGAATGTCTTCATCTTCGGCTCTTGTATTTGTTTTTAAATTATTATAAAACGAGTGCAATATAGGAGGTATGAATTTCTTGAGTTCTTGCAGGTCCTTAAACTTTGCAGCTTCAATGAATCTTCCTCCAGGATATAGTGACTCCAATTCCACATCTACGAATTTACTGGAGTTTCGCTTTGAAATGTCAACTTCTTGAAATAAAACATATTCATTGTTTGAGTATTTATATTGAATTATAAATGACTTCTCATTTTGGAATCGAAGCCACTGAATTTTAAGCCATTCAACTTTCGAACTCTTGTCCGTGGAAACTTTTCTGTTTGTCACTAGTTTCTCGATCAAAGAAATGCTTTTAAAGTCATCTGCTGTCATTTTGACTAAGTGGAATGGCTGATGATCCCAATCATCAGGTGTAAAAATGTCCTTGTAATACATATCTCTTTTCCTTTTCAATGAGACCGAAATATGGTCTATCTGATCAACTTCAAAGGTTAAGTTGTTAACCATGTATGTGCAAATAGTGCTCATTCTTATGTTCCGGTTTTGACCACCACATTGATCACTTTACATAATTAAGTTCTTACACTTGACATTCGCTTTCACGTAATGCATAATGCAAGACCCTATTTCCTGTGGACCACGTGAAGCTATTCCCTCATTCCAGGTCTACATAAAAGACTTGTTTGTAATAAGGTCATGAATACCAAGGCAATAGGTCCATAGCTGCCTCTTGTAGTAGTAGTAAGCTATCCCTGTGGAAATAACTGGCGTCGCACAGTGGCCCGTTTAGGCTAAAGTCATTCCAAAATTCATTTTTTTCGTTGTTCCAGAATTCAAAATTTGTTGTTTCGCTGAATTAACAAATATTTGAAGTTCTTGAAACCGAAGTTTTTTTTTGAATTTTCCCAACGGTTTGGTTTTGAGAGGGGGTCAAAGTTGAACTTTTTTTCAGTTTTAATAACAAACAATTTTTTTTTCTTTTTCTTGACTTTGAGAAGCTATATTACGAACGTGGGGAAAGAATTTTTGTTTTTTCTTTCTGAAATTAACAAATACGGTAAAATATATGTTTGGAAAAAATATTACAAAAAAAAAATGTCTATATATTTTATTTTTTTTTGGACACCACTTTTTGTACCTTTTTCTGACTTTACATTGCATGGAAAAAAAGCTTCAAAAAGCATTAAGCAAAACTCAACGCATAATGAAAGCTGAAGTATTTCTTAATATAATCCTGAAGAAATAATTTGCGCCAACTTGCGCCCAACTGAGCTAGAGCGATTTTATTAATCGATGGCAGGCACTTTTTTCAATTTTCTGGTTTTTCAATGGCAAATTAATAAAATGTTTAATACTGTAACTTTTGAACTAGTTGAGATATCACCACATTTTTTTTTTATTTCGAAAAAAATGTTCACGGCTAACAATATGATGAGTTTTAAATTTATTACATTTGCAGGGTGTTCCAGAATTTTCGAACAAAAAAATATTTTTTTTCAAATTCAAAAAATTATCTGAAATGGGGAATGAATTCACCACAATTTTGTTTTTGATGACGGAAATATTTTAAAATACGATATGTCATAAATATTACATAAATCGGAGGCAATAAAAAAATTAAATTGAAGGGTTTATATTATATCCATAATAAAATATTAGCAGTTACTTTTGACTTAAGGAGATTAAATGTTCAGTGATTATTTATGTAGGTATTAATTTTTAATCGGATTAAATGTTTATTTTTTATTGCTCGATGTCATAAAATTTTAGGTAAAAAAAGGTTTTTTTTTTTTAAGGATTAAACAATTCCAATTTCAAAGACTAGGTAGACAGGTAGAATTTATAATTAATGGTAGAGGTAATAATATAAGGTATAAAAGGATAACTTAGCACAATGAAGTTATCATTTCTAGTTTGACTGAGCATAGAAACAGTAATAAGGAAACGTTATAGAAAATGGATATACCATATAGCAGTTTGTTCGACATTTTTAGTGCCAATCTTAAAGATGTCAATAAGTTTATATCCGCGGTTATGACTGAATACGAAATATCCGATGAAAGGTTTCTTGATTTTGAAAGAAAATTGAGTACCTTTTTCATAAACGCTAAGGCAAAATGGAATGCAATGGGTAGGTCGAGAGTGAAATTCGTGAGCAAACATGAGGATTGGCTTTCCTTGTCCCTTCATTTAAATACCATAGAAACGGAAGAAATTATTGATCTGCCATCTACATCTAGTTCATCAAGAGGGAGGCCAAAAAAAACATTAGAAGAGTGCGCAACATCTACAAAAAAAAAAAAAAATTTGCCATATGACTGAGGGCTTAAGCAATGAAAACCTAACTGAAGCGCTAGTCATTAGATTAAATAGTGACCACGAAAAGAAGAAAGGAGAAATAGTCAAGGCATTATCAAATGCAAGCCCAGTTAGGATCAAAAGAGTCAGAGAAAGCTTTCCAACTCCACAACAGGATCCTATAAAATATACCAATGACAGTGCATTAGCTTTGTTTATGGACCTGGGACTATCAAAGGAAAAATATAAAATTCTGAGGGGCTCGTTGAGGAAGCATAATGTTGACATTCTTCCATCCTACAATATGATAACAATTGCAAAAAAAGAAGCCGTTCCACAAAACTGCGAAATAACGGAAGTATCAGCTAGAGTGAAACTTCAGGATGTAATGCACCACACTGCAAGAAGGTTACTTGAAGCTAAAACGCAGGAACAAATGGCAGCACTACCAATATATCTGACGTTACAGAGCAAATGGGGCTGTGACGGATCATCTGTACAAAGCACATACAAACAAAAAATAAACTCTGTATATGGTGAAACAGATGCAAATATGTTCATGGCATCTGTTGTTCCACTCAGGTTAAGAAGTTCAAGTGAAGAACATTGGAGGAATCCTCGCCCATCATCTGTTCATTTTTGCCGACCGATAATGTTCCAATATGCTAAGGAAACTGGGGACCTTATTTCTTCTACTGTCAGCGACATCAAAAAACAAATTTCTGAAATTCAACCAACCATTTACAAAGTTAATGAAGAAATATCTTTGATTGTGAATCACGAGTTTTTTTTTTAACTATGATTGACGGAAAAGTTTTAAATGAACTTACAGAAACAAAATCAACGCGGTCATGCCCAATATGCAAAAGGACACAAAAGAGTTTCAATAGCCAAGATGAATCCAATGCAAACATTGACGAACATAACTACCAATATGGAATATCTCCACTGCATGGTAGAATCAGATGCATGGAATTTATATTAAAACTTGCATATACACTTCGGCAGGATGGAGAGGATTTCGGTGAATCGATTGGGATCAAAGAAGCACAAAAAAGAAGAAAGGAAAGGATACAAACGTGTTTCCGTGATCAGCTTGGACTCGATGTAGACAAACCAAAGCAGGGATTCGGAAATACTAATGATGGGAACACTTCGAGAAGATTTTTCGAGCAATCGGAGATAACAGCTCAAATAACTGGAGTAAACATAGAGGTTATTTCCAGGCTGAAAATAATACTTGATGTTTTGAACTGCAGGGAAGTTGTGAACGCAGTTAAATTTGGGGAGTAAACTAAAGCAACAGCAGCTCTGTTGGCTCAAAAGTATCCTGAAAAACAACTGACACCTACTCTTCACAAAATTTTGGCTCACAGTCAAGATATTATAGAGTATCAATCACTTCCCCTAGGAGAATTATCTGAAGAAGCCCAGGAGTCCAAAAATAAGGACTACAAAAGGTATAGATATCAAAATACCTGTAAAGTTTCGAGAATAAGGCAGAATGAAGACTTATACAACATGCTTGCAGCCTCATCTGATCTGCTTATTTCTTCTCTGAGGCACGTAAGGACCCAAAACGATATGAAAGCACTTTATTCTCCGGAAATGTTGAGTTTATTGAATATTACCACGGACCAAGATGATAGTTTTCAAGAATTTCAACTGTTTTTATTGTATAATTTGCTGTTCAATTTGTTATTTATTATTATTCTAATGTCAATTTACAAAAAAAAAAAAAAAAAAAAAAAAAAAAAAAAAAAAAAAAAAAAAAAAAAAAAAAAAAAAAAAAAAAAAAAAAAAAAAAAAAAAAAAAAAAAAAAAAAAAAAAAAAAAAAAAAAAAAAAAAAAAAAAAAAAAAAAAAAAAAAAAAAAACTTTTTTCGCCACTGTTCCTATAAAATCGGTGTTTTACTTTTTGCGCTACTGTTAAACGTCAATTCCTTTTGTTTTACGCCAGAAAATGAATTTTATTGTTTGTTTAATTCACATTTAATCATTTTTATCTCACTTAATATAACTAAGCTTTTTGACAGCTATTTCCGAAACACCCTGTAATGTTTTTATTTTGAAATTCACCAATTTCATAGCGTTGGGTGTAACCTTCAAAATAAACAAAAAATTGTGGAAATATCTCAACTCGTTTAGGAGCTATGATTTTTGGAACCAAAAAAGCCGAAACGGGCCACTGTGCGTCGGCAGGGTTTTCATTAAATCGAAAGCTATAACTGCGTATTCATCCTTGCTAAGCTTCGAATCCAACTGCATCCCACTTCTGGCTGATTCAGCTTTTCGGTGGTGTAAATCTCTTTCGCTCGCTATTCTCTGCTTTTCAGAAGGATCTTCTGCAGCCTCGATTTTTACATTAAAAGAATCGCATTTCTTGCAACTGTCAGAAACTGGAGCTCAAAAATGCAAATTAAAATTTTCTGAAAAGATTTTCGTAAACACGAATTTTGAAACAACCTTGTCCCTTTCTGCAGATCCACGATAGAGCTCGTACATTAAAGAAATGTTTAAGGTCGGTGCAAGAAATTCTCTTTGGATATTCTTTTTCCTGGAATAATGAGAGCTATACCTTGGAAATTTGTTAATAAAGTCTTTCACGAGTTCTGTAGCTTAAACGGTCGTCTTATTATGAGGTAAATGCCTTCCTCTTTGGTCCAACTTTGGTGTTGTTGATGCACTTCCAGGTGTTCTATGCTTAAGTGCACGCGTAATACGACCATCAATTACCTGAAGAATCTGTTTGAAAAACCTTTTGCAGACATTCATTCCGACATTGTTGACTCCAGGAAGTTTGTAAATTCTTGTACTAAATCTGCTTCGCCCAAAGACTTCTTATAAGATCTCTTTGTTGCAATAACTCGAATTTGTCCACATAAATACGCATTTTGCAAATCATGATCAGCAATTTTATAAAAATTATCGAAAATACTTTGCAAAATAGTCTCACTGAAATGCTGATGACATTTAAACGGACATGGACATGCAAGTGCATTTAGTGCTCGAGCTGGCTTCACAATTCCTTTTACAGTCTTATAGCATTTTCCTGAAATTCGCTGAACTTTACTTAAGTGTTTTTTCCAGTTCGATTTGTTGGCAATTCTTTTCCTCGTAGGTGTTTTCAATTCATATCTGCTTTCAACTTCAACTGCTGATTCAGTTGACCTTTCATTTTCTGTTAATTCTATCTGGGACTCTGTTACCACAATTCCCAATGGCCTAGGCAATGTATCTTCAAAAGAACGCGATGAAATTGACGAATCACTTTGTGAAGGGACATACTCGGATCCAGAATCTTCAAAGTCCTGTAAACTTATGGAGTCCACCTCAGACATGCTTATTCACGTGCAATATCTTTGTCTAGTTAATACATTTTCAATTTGAATAAAGATCCTTCAGTAAACATTACGAACTTACCTTTGACAAACAAGTGGATCTATTTAAAAATGAATAACTTTCTTAAGGAGAAAAACTAGTAAAAAATAAAGTATCAAGCGTGTCTACATCAAAACACGAATTGCATGAACTAAAAGCGGAGAGGCAATATTTACATACTTTTAAAAACCTACTGGCTAACTTGATTTATTTTCAAATAGCTATACCTACTCTTAAAATGTAGAATGCGTTTTTGGCCTAAAAGTGGCCATACACTTATGATTTGTTCGTCTGATTTGTTCGACTACCTTTTCTCCATACACGTCGAACAAATCATATTTGTTGTGTGAAAAATTCTTTGTTTGCCATATTGTTTAGGTACATCAGCTCCGCGCACTTCAAACTTCAAAAAGAAACTGACATAAGAAAAGTACAGAATGTTCGCAAACAACGCCACACACGTGAAATTATTTCGCGAACAAATCACAAGAAATTGAAAAGATTCAATTACATCTGATTTGTTCGCGAACATGCCCACACACGTTAAACTTGTAGTCGAACACGAACAAATCAGAGGAACAAATCATATGTGTATGGCCACCTTAACCCACACAAATGTTTAAATTCAAGAATTCAAAGTGGCCAAAGCAGCTTAGGCCGTTTTGGCATCTAACAATTTTTAAATATCATAGAGACGAAAAACAGTTTTCCCCATAAAAATTCACCTAGTTTTATACGATATCACAGGGAGTTTTTTTTATATAAATTTCAAAAGATTCCGGTTCGATCTGCATCTGCATAGTCAGTTTGATTTTTTTGAAAATGAGGGCTAGGCCGTTTTGGCGCTGAGCGCCTCAATTATCTGAGGTCAAAAAACATCAAACGAAACTATTGATGAAAGTGAACTGCTCAAATCTTCTGTTCAATTTTGCTGCAAAAATTAAAATTCAAGATTTGCCAACAGTTTGTTTACAAAGGGTCAATTGGTTTAATTCGAACACATTTTAAGCCCACCAAAAATAAAATCTCACTCAATGAATTTCTTATAATTACAAAAGCAACTCCCTACAACCTCGTTTCCCCTTTAAACTTTTAACTTTGAAAAGCCAAACACGAAACCGAATACATCAGTTTTCCAAATGAGGAGCATTTTGCAACCCCCATCCCTCATACAATAAAATTACCATAAAACCCTTAGACAATACCCCCAAAAGAACACACACAAAATTCAAGAACCACTACTACTCACAATCCCTGTTCTATGTTTTCTAAAACTATTTTTTTCGTTTGCTGGCTGTTGTTTGTTCTTATTTGCTGAATCGTTTGAGTCAAGAACATCATTCCATCTTTTTTAGGGTATTAATTCAAAATTTTCCCTTCGCTTGGATGATGTCTCTGGAGTGTTCGAAGTTGAACCAAAGTTCGTGACTGGATTCTCACAAGTAAACATTCGCGTTGGCGATGGAACTTTAGACTATGAGAACCCCAATCAGAGGAAGTTTATTGTTTTGGTAAGTTTTCTTTTTTTTGTTCTTATTCATCCACTCTTTTTCTCTCTGTAAAGTTTGTTTGCGGGCCTTTGGATTCATTTCCAAATTAAACCCTCTCGAGAAAAAAGTGGTAAAAGAAAAACCATAATTTTAACACTCTTTTTTATTCACTCGACTCGCGCCCTGTTGCTGAACTTTTTTGTTTTTCTTGTAGGTCATTGCTGAAGAGACCGAAACAAATCCGAAACTTTCATCAACCGCAACAATTACCATTTCCGTTGTTGATGCAAATGATAATAAGCCAATCTTTGAACGGGAATCTTATTCAGCTTCTGTATCCGGTTTGTTTAAGTCATATTTTGACTCCCTTTCCTTGATTCAAATTTGAATGTATTGAACTTACAGAATCTGCCCTTCCTGGTCAATACATCACTGCGATAACCGCCAAAGACATAGATTCCGGAAGCTATGGCGATGCTGGTATACGATATAGTATATCCGGTACTGGTTCGGAATTATTTAACGCAGATGAAGAAACTGGTGTTATAACTCTGGCTGATTGCGAGAGAACTACAGCAACAGGAACCAGAATTCAGAATGGAAACGTTGAATTGGTTCGCCGGCGAAGACGAATAAAACGTGCCAATGCCGATGACAATGATGGTGATGGTCTTGATACCTTGGGTGAGTACGAGGTTGACGGTGGAAAAGGAGCCATTGCCGACGAAACCGCTACTGCGGGATTAGGTGGTATGGAGCATAAAGTCAACATATCGACAAATGGGCTGAGTGGATTGTTAAATATTGAAATAAGTACCGAACCTGCTGTTGAATACACAGTAATTAATACAAAGGACGAAATGGAAAATATGAACAAAAAAATGAAGAACCTTGGTGCCGCAACCGCCTTCATTCCGGAAGCTGTTGAAGTATCGAATTCCAATGAAGTAACTAACGAAGTGGTATCGGAACCACCACAAAGGACGTGTCTGGATTATGAATCTGAAACAACGTATTTTTTGTCATACAAGGTATGAGTTATTTTGTTTTGCTACATTTTTGGTTGTGTTGGAGGTATCACGATAACAATTAACGACATGTTGTTGATTCTTGTTTTGTGGTGGTGGTTCGGTTTTATTTAGGCAACCGATGATAATGGAAAGGGACAGACATCGGTGGTGTCTCTAAGGATATCAGTGACGGACTCAAATGATTCTCCACCAGTTTGTGAGAGTCCTTTATATCGGGCATCGGTGGATGAGGGTTCGACTGTGTTCGATTCGCCGTTGGTGGTAAAGGCGAGGGATGCTGACACAGTGTCGGACATAACATATAGGTGAAACACGAATTTGAAACGGTTTTCGATGAAATTAAAACACCTCACTTTAAAATTCTTAGAATAATCGGCAATGAACAAATCGATAGCATTTTCGATATCGATAAACGTTCCGGCCAAATAACCATTAAACCCGACTCCGTTTTGGACGTGAATAATCTTAAATCGGACAATTTAATATTCTCCGTTGAGGCCAATGATGGAGTGTTCTCTGTAAACTGTGGAATCAATATTACAGTTCGTGATGTTAACAATCATGCACCGAAGTTTCTATCGGATCGATATTCAGCAACTGTCGAGGAAAACTCAGAAATTGGAACGAGTGTGGAACGACTTCAGGCGACGGATCTGGATTCTGGAATTAATGCTGAATTGAGGTAAGTGGGTCATGATATTGATTGTGGAATTGGTCGTTAAATCATCGAATTTCTAGATATCGCATCCAGCAGGGTAACTTTGATGATTTTCGTATCGATGAGCATTCTGGGGAGATTTTCGTTTCGAGGAAACTCGATTATGATCGCAGAAACACTTATCAGCTGGAAGTTCTAGCAGCCGACATGGGTAAATTCTAAGAAAACGGGGAAAGTTCTTCCAGTACCTAACAAATTTTTGTTTTCCTAGGAACCCCAAGCTTATCAGGAACAGCAACATTGACAGTGACAATAGTAAATAGCAATGACAAGGATCCCTACTTCACACCGGCTACTCAACGGGCTGAGGTTAGTTTCTCCAAATCAGTCTTCCTGTTAATTTGAAATGTTTTTTAGGTTAGGGAGGATGTCCCGGTGGGAACCATAGTCTATACTTTGGTAGCAATTGATCCCGACGTCGATACTCATACAGCGTTAGAATTCGCTGCAACTGATCCAATAACTGCAATTGACAAAGATGGCAACGAGTTGGAGAATGCGGATGAGTTGAAAGAGTATTTTGCTGTGAACCGGAATGGAAAAGTGGTGGTCAATAAGAAATTGGAAAGAAATATTTTTGCGGTGAGTTTTTGTCAGTTGAGTAAATGAATTTATAACTCTTCGAATATCTTGCAGGTAATTCGTATAACAGTTTTGGTAACTGATAGTACAGCACCAACAACACAACAAGGCAAAGGGTTGTTGATTATTTCGATTATAGATGTTAACGAAATTCCACCGGTAAGTGTTTTTTCTTTTTTTTTTTCATTCTTTCAAAGAAAGAAAAATAAAATTCAAGGGAGCATTTATAGGGTTTTCCAATAAGACATAAGAGGTGTTATTTTGATATTCAAAGAAAAATGACATTTTTTTGACATAAATGATCGGATGTTTATTTCATTAGATATAACCTTCTAATGTTAATAAAACATCGATTGTTGACCTAAACGATAGTATCGATAGTTTTTGTTTTTTTAATCGATTAATCGATAAACAATCGATAGTATTGAAAAAACAAAAATACACATTAAGGCCGTGTGTGAATTGCGTTAAAATTTGCGTTAAAACTTCTACCACGATTAAAATTTGACGTCTTGTTTGAGGTGGGATCAAATTTAGCCATTTGCTGTGTGAATTGCGTTAAAACAATTATTTTAACCAAGATTTCTGCGTAGGTTAAAAAAATTTCCGTCGATAATTGAAGAAATTTCCCTGAACAAAAATTGGTTTTCTTTTTCACGGAAAATAATTTCTCTTACAAAATATATTTTTAAGAAAACAGGGTTAATAAAAAGTCTCTAAAAATAAAAAAAACAAATCTTTTTTATTTATTGTTCTCGATTCTAATGTCATATTTTAAAACAACAGTCAAAAATATTCGAACAAAATTCCCATTTTGATTAATTGATTTATTCGGTGTGGTAACACTGAAAAATTGTTTTCACAGATCACAGCTGATATTTTTTCATTATAACAAGAAATTCAACTGAGCTGATGTTGATGGACGTGAGGTTGATGCAACGGGCGATGTTGGCGAATCGATCCCATCGAAAGTAAACTCAAGAGAGGAAGATAATGTCGGCAATGACATCAGCTCCGAACCAATATCTCCAGTTGGTGGCGGAGGTTCCAGCGAAACTACTCCCGATGAACTTTCTAATAGAAAAGGCGGGTTGTAATTGTGCTTTTTGAAAACATATTGGTGAAATAGTTGGAAATAGGGCCAAGATTCTATTTCCCTATTTGTGGCTGCATCATCACCGGCACCATCACCAGTGTGCTGCTCAAAGAACTACTGTGATCGCAAAACATTCACAACAATATACCTTGTATTTTTGTGACATATTTTTCCATAGCTGCGCGAGACCCTAGAAAACAAAAGCATTGAATTTTTATAAATTAATTCATTTCAAACTTACATTTATTGTATGGTTTTCCAGCCTGCCTTCGTTTTTTTCTTGATCCATTTTCGTTAAATGCAAAAGCAAGAGCAAAATTTCTCTATCAATAGAAACGTCAAATTTTAACACACTTTAACCTGCTCCACAGCTCAATAAATTTTAACCCATTTTATTCACCTCATTAGTGTCAAATTTTAACGCTGGTTAAATTTTAACACACATTTTAACGCAATTCACACACGGCCTAAGATTCAGTATAACGGCTTACAGGTCCAGAAAAAAATCAAACAACGTATTTCACCGGTCAATGTTTATTTCCCACTGTCTTACATACAAATTACGACCATAAAGATAATAATAATAGAAAAATAAAACGTTTTTCCTCAAATTATGAAAAAGAATATATTAGGGAGTTCCTGTCTCTCTCTCTCTCTCTGAGCTTGGTGATGATTGGCTGTACTGTAAGGTGGAATGGACAGAGAAAAAAAAGTCAAAGAAAAGTCAAAATCAAAATTGTTTTTGTCCTACATAGGAGCTCAGAAAGAAAAAGGAACTCCCTAATAGCTTCTTTCTCACAATATTATCTCTATGAAAACAACAAGAGAATACGCACGTTGACATCAATTATGTAGTATAAAAATAAAAAGACTCATGAACATGTAACTCTCTCTGGATATTCAATACGTAGGTCGTTACTCGTTGGCAGTTGCATCTAGACCTAGAGTGCAAACCTAACACAGCGTCTCCACTGAGCATGCAGCTGCCCAACATCACAACCGCAATCCAATCCACAAACAGATCATTTTTTTTCGCTGGGCAAAATATACCATGTCGTCTCATTTTATCTTAAAACGCGGTGGCAGAAAGCTCAAAATTAAACGTCACACAACAAACGAAACAGAACAAACGAAAATACGCGGTTTACTTCTACATTTACATTTACATCTCGATTTACATCTACATTCAAATGAAAACCTTACACGTACACGAAACGTCAAAATTCATGCTCATGATTTAAACCAAACTCATGTCATGTTCCAAAAAACAAGATTCTTCGATAAAATGTCTGTCTGGACATGGATTTTTCTGCCTCCATTTGATTTTTTCAAGACATGTTCATGAACAGGGCATCGTTAATGCCCAGTGGAGCCGACCTGTAAGAACTCATTTTAAGCACATCCATTGAATATATAAACTATCGATTAAATTTCGAAACTATCGATAGTCCCGATAGTTCAAAACAATCGATTAATCGATTAAACTATCGATGTTTTATTAACACTATAACCTTCCTCTTTATTTTTGTTGATGATGATGATGATGATGGGATTCGTTGAGAATAAAAAAAATCGTGCATGTCATGCATTCCTGTTTGTGAAACTCACACTACTTTGAAAAATGGCTCACTTCTTTTTCATAAGACCCCTTCCTGTACTTCTCATCCATTGGTTCTTTTTTTACGTTTCTTCTTCGACCTCCAATGGAACGGGTTAAATTGCATTGACATTTCGCTTTTGTGTGCGTGAAAATATTTTCGTTTTCCACATGTTTGTTAAAAAATGTTCTGTTACAAATTCATCATCTCATGAAGACGATGATGATGAAGATGAAATTAGGTGTTTTTTTTTGGCAAAGCTATCCGCATCAGCAGTAGTAGACTGCATGTATTACAAAAACAACTCGATGCTGCCGATAAAAGTAGAAGTAGAATCATACTGGGGATAGAGTTTAGAAAAATTCAATAATCATCTTTAAAATGATAGCAGCGACCAACTTCTAGATACAAAAATTTAACAACTGCGGATGCGTTTTTTTAGTAAATCCTACTGCACTGCGGGTAGATTTGCCAAAAACATGCCTATTAATTCACAAATCTCAAAAACATCAACTTTTCTTTAATTTATTTAAGCATTCAACATTTTCAAAGAGAATTTTTGGTATACCTACCTCGGGTATCCGAGTGATCAACACATGATTTTGTGTCTTGGATTGTTTGGCGCGCTCTTTAATCCTTCTTCCAAATTAAAAGAAAATTTAAAGAAATATAAAAAAATGAGCCATATGCATAACCGGTAGTAAATGCTTTTACTTTACTGCTAAAGAGCAACTTGAACATTTGCTAGTAAATACTTTTGGGTGTTTGAAACGAACATATTCTTTGCAAATCAACATTCAAGGCGATCGGTTCAGTATTCTTGTCAAATGGCCGTGTTTTTGCACATTAATACTGAACAAGTTAACAAGGAACGAAGATCTCCAGCGACAAATAATTTCAAAATGCTTTACCGCTTTGAAAAAGTAAATGTTGGTTGGCTTTCTAAATACAGCTTTCCTTCTTGTATTGGAACCTTGGATTGCACACATGTAGAGATTAAAAAATCTCACTTTGCATTCTGAGAATGTATAAATCGAAAGGGATATGCATCCATCAACATTCCAGCCACCTGTGATGTAAAAGAATGTTTTACAAGTGTTGTTTGTGTATGGCCAGGTTCAGTTCATGACTCCAGGATTTGGAAAAACAGTTTTCTTGAACCAATTTTAAGAAATTCAGTTACCACAGTTCTTTTGGCAGATGAGGGATATGGGATCGCCACTTGGTTAATAACACCATTTATAGAAACCCAATCACGAGCAAGCAGTGGCGGATTAGACATTGAGGGCGCCATAGGCAAGCATCTCACTGGCGCCCCTATATAGAAATATTTCGTACTTTAGTTTGACCGAAATCGCTGCACCGCGCTTAAAGAAAAGGCATTGAAATAGGGGCCAAGGAAAAAGAGACCTACACAGAAAGAAATCGAAGATCAAATCAAGAAAAACAAGCGGTAAATCACGAAAAATAAATCTAGTTATGGACCTTGGATTGGGAATCAAATATTACGAATTCGTGTTTGTAATTTACGAAAAAGAGGAAAATGAAGACATTACGACTCAATAGTTGTAATTCTACACTTTTGAATCGCAACACGCAACAAAAAAAAAGCATTTATGATTCAGAAGCGTAATTTACGATCAGCCAGTTGTTAATTTACATTTGGCTTGTCAAGAATTACGACTCAAAAGTTGTAATTCTACACTTTTGAATCATAACCAAAAAAAGCATTTACGATTCAGGAGCGTAATTTACGATCAGCCAGTTGTCAAAATTACGTAAATTATCCGTTTTGTTTCCCCCCACCCCCACACCATCCCCGTTTCGGGGGGATCTCGCCTCTTTTTCTCTCTCCCTTCCTCGCCCTTCCCCCTGTACTATATTCTCCCTTCCTCAAACTCCTCCCCGATCAATCTCCGTACTTCCTTCTCATTCTGCACTGCTTAGTGGCGACTATTTTTTTTTTACAAATCCGTCACTCCGCACTGCTGGGATTCGAACCCAGGCATGAGAATGCACAACGACGGTCTCTTGATCGGCACCTCTACCCACTGAGCTACTTGACGCTTTAAAAAATTGGAATTGATTTTCGACTGCATGAAAACTAGGGAATAAATAAACAACACAAAACGTTTTTCTTTTTCAGGAAATACTGTCGTAATTTACGATTCAAGAATCGTAACAAAAAAAAACAGTTTGGATTCAAAAGTAGTAAAATGCGATAAGAATTCATGATTTAATAAACACCTATTTTTTAATTCAGGAAATATCTTTGTAAACTACGATTGTCTAAGATCAATTCGTTCATTTAGCTTCAAGAGCTTTGTTTTTAGAATATTGAGATCATAAATCTCGATTTTTGATTTTGTAAGTCAGAATTATTTAGTCGTACAATTTATATCATGCTCCAAATGTTTAAAATTACGAATACAAAATTTGTAAATTGCTCTTACAATAGAAATCTAAAATCATGACATTTTTTCGTAATTCTCAAATTATACAGTTTTGTAAATTTAGACGGAATAAAGATTGAATTACAATTTTGACTCTCATTTTACGAAAAAAGGGGGATGATTTACAAAAAAAAGATTTTTCATAATTTACGACATGGAAATTCGTGATTACTGATTTTTCATTTCTTTCCGTGTTAACATGAGATCTATTAGTATTGTCCGAAAGATCATACGAATTTAGTTTGAAATATTTTAATTAATGATCTGCCGAACCGTAAATTTTGTAAACCAAGTTACCACGAGTTGGTTCTTATGCAAACCGAGTGGCAATTCGGTTCGCAAATCGGATTTCCCCGAAAATCAATCTAGAAAGAACTTAAAAAGCACAAAAATTAGGAAAACGCTTACAAAATTAACAGAAAGCTTACTTTACTAAAACAAGATCCAAATCAAAACCGCAATACAGCTTTTCGGAAAGTAGGCGGCTTTTCAAGCGGTTGGCTCATCCACATCATCCTCCAAATTAGTTAAACAATGTCGAAGTGAGCTCGCGGGCATGAATTTTGGACTCAGGGTCATTCTTGTCTCAGTTCCGGGTCATAGTGGCTTTGAGGGCAATGAACGGGCTGACGAGCTTGCTAGGCAAGGATCAGCCCTTCATAGCTCACTCGCGGAAAGAGTCAACATTCCTCTTGGTGCTATGAAGGGCAAGATCTTCTGAATTTTCCTCGCTGAATCAAACCACAGGTGGAGTAGCCTAATCAACTGAATTATCTAGAAGTATATGGCCCACCTACAATAAATCCCGCACTAATAACCTTATTTGCAGACCCAGGCAAGACATAGCCAGGGTCGTTGCAACATGCACCGGACACTGGCCTGTTGGGGAACACGCATCTAAGCTGGGCATTCCCCACAATACTTTCTGTCGTAGTTGTGGGGACCAGCGAGTAAAGGAAACTGTCCTTCACTGCTTGTGTAAATGTCCTGCCCTAGCTAAAACGAGAGCCAAATCATTGGGAAAGTCCTTCTTGAATGACCTAAATGAGCTTTCCGAACTGAGGATCAAAGATTTGATCTCCTTTCTAAACGCAACAAAGTTGATTTTAGGCGTATTTTGAACTGATTGTTTCAGTTCTGCTCTCAACAAAAACTCAGAATTTTATATAATCCCTCTTTCAATCTTATAGGTCAAACAAGTTTTTATGGTATCTATCAAAACGAAGTAACCCAGCGCTAATTGGGTCACCTCACCGAGCTATATTACTAGAAGCAAGCTAAGTCGATTGCCTTGTTGGCAAACTGAGTTGGCTCTGTGTTGCAAGTGGAATTGCTCAGGACCGATTTTTATTTTAACAAAAGATGCAAGTGCAAGTGCAAAAAACTCGAGTTCACAAAGTTTGCTACTTTAACAACTACGTATGAACCCGCATTATTTGCAACTTGAAAGAATAACTGCGCCCGCGCGCCCCTTTGTTGGCGCGCCCCTAGGCACGTGCCTAGTTTGCCTTTAGGATAATATGCCACTGCGAGCAAGGAGAAATCATACAACAAATTACATACAAAAGAGAGGGTCATCAATCATCATAGAACGATGTTTTGGTCAGCTTAAAAGTCGATTCCCAATATAAATATTACAAAACTGTATACCTACGGGTGCAATTAACAAATGTGGCAACTCCAATAATGGCATGTTTTGTTTTGCATAATGTTGCAAAGTATTTAAATGAAACACGACAACTTTGAAGAAGAGGACAGAGGAGTTGAAAGCGAAATACCAACGACCACGGACGCACTTCTGGTGCACCTGAAATCAGGAGATAGGGGCAGCTGCGGAGAAATGAAATAGATTTGATCAAAAGAACCGAATGCACCTCAAACATTTTGACAAAATCTAACGTACAATCATTTTGTCAAGATTATGAAACAACCACTCGCCGTATGAAAATTTATAATTAAAAAATCAATAACAAATACAAAGTGATGAAATCTAAATACCTAATTAAAGCAAAGTTAAGGTTTTTCTTGTTACTTTTTTAGTCTAGTTTTCCATTTTACTTTATTTTTCAATGGCTGTAAGTAAAAGCCTGAGTCTTCCGATGAATATGTAGTTTTTACTCGGATGAATCTAGTATTTACTACTAGTAAATACAGTCAAACTTCTTTATAACGAACTTCCTTATAACGTAATTCTCTCTATAGCGAATTTCATTTTGTTCCATTTTGTTCCCCTTCTCCTAAAGAATTATAAAAAAAATTTCTATATAACGAATTTTTTATAAAACTTCTTTATAACGAAGCATTTTTTGGTTCCCTTGAAGTTTCGTTATAAAGAAGTTTGACTGTACTGGCTATATAGATTTTTTTATGTGACCAATTGTTTGATATGTATATCTTTGTTGATTATTTGTATTTATGATAAATACTCAGGCTTTTTTGGTCAATTCGATGTTAAATGACAATAAAAAACTTTATCTCATTTTTTTCCCAACGTTTCGTTGTTACTCACAACTTCTTCAGGGGTTTTATATTAGATCTTTAAAAACATTGTCACAAATTAAAAATTGTATTAAGTTTGTTGTTGACTATTGGTTTTCTTAATTTTAACTGGACTTACATTTTGTTTTTTGTTGCTGATTTTTACATTCTTGATTTTTAATATGTTGGTTTTAAATAGGAATTTACAAGATTAATAAATAAATAAATTAACATTGAAACAAACAAAAGACTAATAAACTTAAAAGACAAACAAAAATTATCACAGTGTATTTTTGGCTAAGGTACTTATTTAATGGCTAATGCATAGCTCACTATTGTGTTGTCACGGTCTTCTTGTGTGTTCATCGTTCTCGTCAATTTTTCTTGTATGCGCAAACTTTCAAGAGTAATCCTCGCACTTGTTCTCTTTTCTTTGTCAAGTACTCTTACATTATCGAAATTAGGTACATGTCCACTGTCAATAATGTGTTGTGATAGACCTGTCGATGGTTTCTTCTTTTTAATGTCTGCTTTATGCTCCGTCATTCTTATGCCTAGTTGTCTCTTTGTTGTTCCGATGTAGGTTAGATTGCACTCTTCTTCTTCCGTCCCACCGCAGCATACTTCATAAACAACATTATGTTGTTGTTTTTTTTCAATCGGTGCTTTGGTATTCGTGAAAATATTCCTGAGTGTGACGTTGGGTTTACTGGCTAGCATTTACTTTTTTTTATGCATACCAAATGAAGTAAATACTACGAATCTGAGCTTTTACTTTTTGATCTAGTATTTGCTTGAAGTATTTACTACTAGTAAATACTAGGTTTTTATGCATATGCCCCAATGACTATCGATGTGACAATACTTGTTATGATTTAGATGACTCGGAAGAAATTTGTCGACAGTTTCATAGTCATAACTCATAAATAACTTCCTGTTCTCAAGCGTTTGATTTGTTGTTTTTTTTTTTATTTTTTTTTTCATACACGTTTTGACAGCTATCTGGAAAAAGTTATATGTCTCGTCCAAAAAAATATCCCAGATACGGGTATCTAAGATAGCCTATCCGATAGGGGATTGAACGCAGACATTAGGTTTGGCGTATCTTTGGACATTTTGTTTTCTTGATGTATGTGTGATTTTTTGTGTGCGTTGACTGCTAAGCAGAACGTTGTGGGTTCGAGTTCTACTCGTGTCCATAAAGTTTTGATTTCATCTTTCACGGGTACTGCCTCTTGCGAAGAACTGACAAAACTGACAAAAAAAAGAGTATCAATCTGTCATGAAAAAGTGCTTCTCAACTTTGCCGTTCGGAATCGACGTTATTGTAGGTCCCTTCAATTCTTCACACGCACTCAGAGAATTGTTGATGGGAGTTAACCACATAGGCCTTGGTTCTTTAAGAGCTGTCGCTGCACTCTATTTATTCTTGTGTGATTTTTCGGACGATTAGGTTTTCAAAACGGAAGAGTTCTTCTCTTCTTAGTAGCATTCCGTCTGTCAAAGTCAGTCCAATGGAATGGTTTAAGAAGACTTCTGGACTCTTCCGAATGCTTCTGCACGCCCAATGGAAAACGACATTCAATGGTGTTTTTCTATTCAATTTAACTCGATAGTTTTCCCGTCAAAAAAAAAATACAAAAATATTTCACAACTGCCACTACCTCAATTCTTTTTTAAACTTGCCAACCTTTCAATTTTCGGGTTAAAAATAATTGCATGTCATTTCGCATACACGTTTGAGGTCGAAATTCGACTTTTGTCATTTTGAGAATACAAAGACTATTCACATTTTTAATGGTTTGTGAATCAGGCCCATGCAGCCAAGCAGGAGGCATACAAAGCGGCGCTGCATAGAAGGATAAGAGCTGCTCGTGAGCTCTACGAACAAAAGAGGAGAGAGGAACGCCGGCTGCTCAGGAGAAAAAAGAGAGAGCATGAGAAGCGTCAGATCGAAGATGTTGAGAGAGCCAACAGCAGGAATGAAGTTCGGAGGTTTTATCGGAAGGTAAAACAGCTGGCTCAAGGTCATCGAGCAAGAACAAGGGGGCCTACATCTTAGACAGGACCAAGTTAAACAGACTGGTATCGAAGATACCAGAGAACCTGAATAACTCAGTGCGCTCCTGTCTCCCGTGGTACCGGTGGAGCTCCGCAACCGTAAAGGTTACTTCCAGATAGGCTCCCTAAAAACCCGAGGCCTGGCAACCTCAATGCATATCCCACCAACCAGGCAGAGATAAATAAGGGAACATCATCGCAGTCAATGCTGGGGATTTGTAAAGACCACTTCTGTAGACTACATAACGGCGACGACGAACAAAACCCCGCCGTCAGACAGGAGCCTTTTATAGTACACGACCTAGACCTAGAAGGAGTGAAAACGGCAATATCACGGCTGAAATCCAACAAAGCCGCTGGAGCAGATGGTCTAGCTGCCATGCCGAACTGTTCAAAGCCGCAGGCGACGATCTAGATAGGAGCATGCAACAAATCATCTGTAATATATGGTCCGAGGAATGCATGCCCGATGAATGGAACCTCAGCATTGTTTGCCCGATCCTGAAAAAGGGAGATCCCTAAACTGCGCCAATTACAGAGGGATCAGTCTGCTTAACATCAAGATCCTACAAGATCCTCTCCCCAGAAATATGTGAACGTCTGAAGCGTTTCGTCAACAATCTGATTGGTCCTTATCAATGTGGCTTCAGGCCAGGAAAGTCTACCATCGACCAAATTCTCACGTTGCGGCAAATCCTGGAAAAAACCTATGAACTCCAAATCGATACCCACCACCTCTTCATCGATTTTAAGGCCGTGTATGACAGCATCTACAGAGACGAACTGTATAAAGCTATGTCTAGTTTCGGCATCCCTGCCAAGCTCGTTCGCTTGTGCAAAATGACGATGGAGAACTCACGCTGCTCCATCAAGGTTGGCAATGAGCTTACGGAATCTTTCGACGTCAAAAAAGGATTCAGACAAGGTGATGCGCTGTCGTGCGATTTCTTTAACATCGTTCTTGAGAAGATAGTCCAAAACTCCACCTTTTGTTGGGCCCAAGTCCACACCGGACTGTAGCGCCACCTTAATTAAGCAAGTAAGTAAGAATCAGACAATAGTTCCCTAAATAAATGCGAACCTTGCAAAACGTTCGACAACGCTTCTGAAAATCTAAATAAATTTATTTGTTGACATTTTTCAACATTTCACTTTCCGTATCACTTTCGTCGATTTGATAAGCTTGTAATCCTTCAACACCCTCTACTTCTTGCGATTTGTTTGATAATCTTTTCAAAAATGTCCGAGTAGGTATGACATTCGGTTGGAAATATATGAGGCTGTTGTAATAGTTCCAAAATATGTTTCTAAAATGAAGTACATCAATTTAATTGAATGAAAACTTGAAGTCTCCACTTACAACATAAAAATCCCCAGCAGACTCGTCGTAATCATTTTCGCATAAAAGACAACACAACCCGCTGTAGCATGCTCCAAATAGTAGTGACAAATAATGTAACCCAGCAACAATTCGCTAAAATTCAGAAAAACATTTTGAATTGCTTGCATGAGGATTGTTGGTATGAGCAAGTCCTGCAGGTCGTAGTTCAAAATTGGATAGCTAGAGTGGAAGATGCATCAAATAATCGATAACAATTGTTATCAACTGTCCAACTTACAAAGCTATTACGTGAGCAGCCAAACTGAAGTAGCTCAAGACAAATTTGAAAATGACAAAACAAGAAAGAATAAGAGTAACCATTTCTGGGAGCAAAGGTATTTCAAGACCGACATTTTGCATTGTGGTTTCAATCTTAATATAAAGAGAAAGTTATTAATAAAATTTTTAAACAAACGTACGCACATTATATAACTTCAATCAGGTTATCTTGCAAACGAGTAATTGATGAGCTTCCGGCGATGTAAAGAACACAGAAGATATTCAAAAATAAAAGCGTATAGTTTGACTTTTCCATTTTTTTGTTTTTTTTTTTGTTATTATTTTATTTAACGTGAATTTTGAAATTCGTTTCGAATTTTGAAAATGTCATTTTTGATAAGCTATAAAACTGTATACTGATATTTTTCATAAAGATCTTTTAATATGTTTTATTTTTTTCGTGATGTCCTACGGAACACAAGCCAGTTAGAAAAGCTCGAAAAAGTGTTACAATTTCTTTCTAACAAGGTGGAAAATTTAACTTCTATTAATGACAACACTGTTGCTGACAATACTGCAAAAACACAGTCTACTTCACATACAAACGCTGTTCCTCTACCTAAAGAAGAAGTGATGAACTAGACGATGATTTATCTGATACTATCCAACTTTCAAAAAAAGCGACAATTTCAATTTTTGACAACTACTCTCTATCCCGACCCATTCCTGGTCTCAATCTCTGTAAAGAAGCTACTGCCACTGCTTCCTCGTTACCAACGTCATCAGCTCCTATTCCTGATGTTCCTACAGCTTTAAGGAATGGTTTTGAAGCAGCCTTAACGGCAACAGCAATAATACCTTTGAAAGTTGCAAATATATCGACAAACTTGACGAAAACCTCATCTTTGGATCCACCGCAACCCGAACAAATTTGTACCACATCACCTATTGTATCAGGACTTAAAACAGTAGAAGGTCATAAAGTTCTCTTTTTATCGAAACTTGTTCCGTCAACGAATGCTCTAGACATCAAGAAATATTTAGCGGATAAACTTGGTACTTCCTTCATTTTGAACGTGGAAAAAATTATTCATCGGAACTACACCAAATATTCATCTTTCAAAATACGTGTACCAGACTCAGTTTTTCATGTTTTGAACTCATCGTTTTTCTGGCCAAATGGTGTTATAGTACATGAATTTGAGTATAAATCAAACAACCGGAATTTAATTCAAAACCCTTTTCGGCAAAATCAGACAACGCGGGATCGACGTCGCAGCTTAAGGAATTATTAATTTACTACCAAAATGTGAATGGACATCGGACTAAGACCAATATGGTCTACAATAATATAAACAATCTTCCTCACGACGTCTTTGTTCTAACAGAAACTTGGCTGAGTTCTTCTATTCTTGACTCCGAGCTTTTTGATGCTTCCTATCAAATCTTCAGACGCGATCGATCGATCAACGATAATTCCGACACTGTTGGAGGGGGACTTCTCTTTGCTATTAAGAATTATCATACTTGCCACCTGGTTAACGACTTTCGATCCTTACAAATCGAGTTACTATGTATTGTAATATTCGGCTTGGTCCGACAATTAAAACTTATTCACTTTTTAAATAAAACACAAATTCACTTTATTCAAATCACTCACAAATTTATTTATTCAACACTTTCAATTATAACTTTGCAAACACAGAGTACTTTTCTTTATCGCAGTTCACAATTAATTAAATTCGCCTCGCCACCAAACGGCTATTTATATCAAAAATGATGGGTTCTAGAAACTACTATTGGTTCCTATTGGTTCTGAAAGTTCGAGAAGCTCTCTATTTACAAATAAAAAAATACTGGGATTTTTGTAGGGGCTAACGTTCTTAATGCTAAACAAAAAGTTTCTCTTAATCTTAATTAATTATTGCCCCTCACGAGTGTTTACTACTACAATTAAACGATATTAAGTAAAGAGAGTATGTACATTAAATAAACAAGAGATACAGAGTAAGTAAAGAGAGTAATGAAAAGTGTGTACATTAAATATAGAAAGAGATACAGAGTAAGTAAAGAGAGTAAGAAAAGTGTGTACATTAAATATAGAAAGAGATACAGAGAGTAAGAGATAATAAAGTATACACATTAGTATTAGACATTACAATAGAAGGAGATACAGAGCGTATGAGATAAATAAAGTGTATACACATTACATTGCCCCCTCCTTAGGATTGATCGTCCCGAACAAATCCATCATCTTCATCACCACTGTAGCGATGTAGTCGGTCGCGATGTACGACTTTAAGTTTACCTCTGACTCCTTTTTGTATCCGGTACACGACGTCGTTGATTTTGCTAATCACTGTATATGGACCTTCCCAGTCCCGTTGAAGTTTCGGTGACAACCCTTTTTGTCGATGGGGATTGTAAAGCCACACTCGATCTCCTGCTTGGAACTCTGTTGTTGTCGCTCGTATATCGTAGCGTGTCTTCATTCGGTCACTGGACATCTTTATTTTTGACCTAGTATCGTCGTGGATCTGAAGGAGTCTTTCTCTGAGGTCATCCAAGTAGTCATCCTCGGCTTGCGGTTCCGACGTGGGACATCCAAATTTAATTTCACTCGGCAATCTGATGTTCCTTCCCATCAAAATCTCAGACGGTGTATGGCCAGTTGAGCTATGTCTTGCACTTCGATACGCCATCAAAAACAGTGGAATGTGTCGATCCCAATCTCGCTGGTTGTCGTCCACAACTTTGCAAAGATGTTCCTTAAGGGTTCGGTTGAACCGTTCGACCATGCCATCAGATTGTGGGTGGAGTGGTGTTGTTCTTGTCTTCTTGATGTGAAGAAGCCCACAAACTTCCTGGAATATGTTTGATTCAAAGTTCCTTCCCTGGTCGGAATGCAGTTCTAATGGAACACCGAATCTGCTCACCCAGTTGAACACAATTTGGTCTGCGACTGTTTTGGCTTCTTGATTCGGAATGGCGTATGCTTCAGGCCACTTGCTGAAGTAATCCATGACGACCAGAATATAACGATTTCCATTATTTGTTTCCGGAAATGGACCCGCCACGTCTATTGCAATCCTTTCAAAGGGTGATCCGACATTATACTGCTGCATTTGGCTGTGATTCTTTTTGTTTGGGCCTTTGGTGGCAGCACAGGTATCACATTTTCGGCACCACTTCTCGACATCTTCCCTTGCATGTAGCCAATAGAATCGTTGTCGAACCTTTTCTAGCGTCTTGTTTACTCCTAGATGGCCTCCCGAAACTCCATCATGCATCTCTCGCAGAACGTCCATAATCTTCGATCTCGGTAAGACTAGCTGCATTACATAGGACTTTCCATCTGCTGATTCCCACTTACGTCGAAGGACACCTTCTTGGACATGCAACGAGTCCCACTGTGCCCAATAGGCCTTTAGAGCCGGACTTCTGTCGGAGATATCAGCCCATTCCGGTTTTTCCTGGTGTTCCTTGCATGCGAGGATGGGTTCAATATCTGGGTCCTCTTGTTGAGCCTTCCTCAACTCGTCGTTGCTCCAGCCATAAATGGGATCGGTTCTGGTTCGTAGGACAGTAACCACTTCTTTTTCTTCTTGTCTCCGAGACAGTGCATCAGCATTTGAGTGAAGCTTCCCCTTCCGATGTTGAATTTCATAATCGTACGTCTGCAGCCTCTCAATCCATCTCGCCACTTGACCCTCTGGATTCTTGAAATTCAAAAGCCAGTTTAGTGCTCCATGGTCGGTTCGGAGAAGAAACTTCTGTCCATAGAGATACTTATGGAAGTGCTTTGTTGCCAAAATCAGTGCAAGAAGTTCTCTTCTGGTCACACAATAGTTTCTTTCCGACTTCGAGAGTACCTTGCTGTAATAGGCAACCACCTTTTCTTCGCCATCATGTACCTGTGACAATACAGCACCAATCCCAACATTGCTGGCATCAGCATCAATGATGAACGGTTTTCCTGGAGTCGGGTAGGTCAGCACTGGTGCATTACACAAGCGTTGCTTGAGCTCTTGAAAGCTGCGCTCGCACTCACCTGACCATTTAAACTGCTTTCCCTTTTCCGTTAGCTGATGTAGACTCTTGGCGATCTCAGCAAAGTTCTTTACAAAGCGCCTATAGTAGGTGGCTAGACCCAGAAAGCTTCGGAGTTGATGTTTGTCCTGTGGTGTTGGCCAATTCTTCACGGTGTCAACCTTATCAGGATCCGTCTTAACTCCTTGGGATGAGATGATATGTCCCAGGTATTTCACTTCGGTTTTGAAGAGTGAACACTTTTCTGGATTGAGCTTGAGGTGGGCTTCTCGAAGTCTTTGAAACACGGCTCTCAGATTTGTACAATGTTCGTCAAATGTTTTCCCGTATACGATGACGTCATCCAAATAGACCAGGCAAGATTTCCAAGTGAGTCCTTGCAGGACGCATTCCATAAGGCGCTCAAAAGTCGCTGGAGCATTGCACAGTCCAAAAGGCATCACTTTGAACTGCCACAATCCGTTTCCTGTCGAGAACGCTGTCTTCTCTTTGTCTTCAGGATGGATTTCTACTTGCCAGTATCCACTTTTCAAGTCCAACGTTGAGAACCATTGTGCTCCTTCCATTGCGTCCAGAGTATCACTGATCCTAGGCAGAGGGTAGCTATCCTTCTTGGTCACATCATTCAACCTTCGATAGTCTACGCAAAAGCGGGTTGATCCGTCTTTCTTCTTTACCAGGACCACTGGAGACGCCCAAGGGCTTTTAGAGTTTTCGATCAAACCCTCTTCTTTCATGGTGGTTATCAGTTCTTCAACCTCACCTTGTTTGGCTAGTGGAAGGCGTCTTGCAGGTTGACGGATCGGCTTTGCATCCCCGGTGTTGATTCGATGTTGAACCAGTTGTGTTCTGCCATATTTCCCTTGCGATGACGAAAAGATGTCTGCAAATTCTTCGAGGAGACCTTCTGCAGTTCTTCGTTGTGGGTGGCCAAGATTAGATGACTTGAGAATGTTCGTCTTTATGGAATTCACTTCTTCGAACTTCAAGGTATGCCTTGGCTCTTCTTCGTTGATTCTTGTAATCGCTGATACATATTCGCATTGTCCGACAATCTCACCTTTTCTAAGCTTAACTTCGTACGGCTTGATGTTCAGTATTCGTACGGGAACCATGTTCTTTACAGGTCTAACAAGAGTCTTCCCAATGGTGACGTTTTGGGAGGACTTTAGAGATGCTGGTTCGACCATGAGGTATCGATGGCTGCCAGGCTTACCCTTCAATTTCGTCCACACGAATACTTCTGAAGAAGCAGGCAAAGTCAGATCTTCTTTGATGACGGTTTTCACAGATAATGAGGTCTCATACGAGTGGATCCCATAGATCATCGGAATCTCGATGTTTCGATATTTCAGGACTTGGTTCCCGATGTCCAATATCACTCCGTGATCTTTCATGAAATCGACGCCGACAATGCACTCGTCGCATATATCTGCTACCAGGAACAGGTGAGAGAATTCCAGCTCTGCCATCCGGATCTTAAGACGTACCTCACCATAGACTTTTGCGGCTTCTCCAGTTGCAGTCCTTAGACGATAGCTGTTGGTGTTGTGGAGCCATGTCTTCTTAACGAGGTCCTGCCGTACAATGGACGCCGTGGCACCGGTGTCGATGGTAGCCACACATTTGTTGCCGTTTATACTTGCTTCCACGGTCAGGCTCTTGTTGTCACGTTTCGTTTGAGAAACCTGGATGTCGTTTCTGGGGCCATCGATACCAGAAACCAGCTTCTGCCCCTCGAAGTTGGTTCTTATTCGTTTCCCGGGTGGGAAACAGCTTCGGAAGCAACGTTGTTGGAGTTACTTTGACTTGTTGAGAAAGTTCTGTTTCCACAGTGTTGGCATGAGGTTCGTCTTCGCGGTGATCTGCACTGTCGTTGAAGATGCCCAGTCTTGTTGCAGTTCCAGCATCGTGCTGGTCCGTCTCGCTGACTCCTTTCCAGAGTAGCCTTCTGACAAGAGCATTCTTGGACTTCCAATTCTCTAACGCGATGCACGTTTTGGGATGCTTGTTCTGCGGCTTCCATTGTTAGAGCGAAAGCCAATGCTTCTGGTAGTGTTTGTTTTCCGGCAGTGCGAATAGCCCTTTGGAGATTTATATCGCCCACAGCTCTCACAAAGGCTTCAACAGCAAGTTGATTTATTATCTCGTTGCCAGCTGTTGGGTATGCCAGATGGACTAATCGCTCGATATCTGCCTGAAGCTGCTGCAGAGTTTCACCTCTTTTCTGTGCCCTGTTGTTTAGTTGTACTCGGAAGACTTCTGTCATGTGGCTATCCCCAAACCGCTGTTCGATTGCGTTTACCAGAACTTTGAAGTCACCGTTCTTCTCTGTTGGGATGGTTTGTAGCAGTTCAGCAGCTGCTCCTCTCAAGGCAAGCGTAAGAGCAATGTATTTTTCGTCATCGTCCCAGCCGTTTGTTAACGCTGCTGCTTCAAACTGTTTCTTGTAGATTGACCAAGGTATCTGACCATCAAAGCTTGGAGGATTCACTTCTCTCTTTCTTGAGCACTCACCAGAAGGTTCTCGAGCTTTCATCTTTCGCACTTTTTCTAGTTCGCTTGTAATGGTTTCGATCTGGTCGTCTATTTTCTTGAAACGTGCATTAGTCGTTGAATTTTGTTTTTCGACACGCTCATCGAGAGTATTGATTTTGTCTTCGAAGTCCGCAAACCTGCCTTCTAGCAGATTTTTCTGTTCATCAAACCGATCTCGAACGTCATCCCTTTGAGCTTGTAGTTGTTTGAGGACATTCTCTTGCTCGGTCTTCTGCTCGTTTCTTTGAGTTTCTAGTTGCTCCCGAACATTCTTTTGATTCTCTTCAAATTTGGCTAGAAGAAGTGTCATCATGGTAGATAAGTCGGCAGTTGCATTTACCTCTTTCGATTTTGCTTCCACTTCGAAAGCAAACGTATCTGGGTCTTCATTTTGTTCTTCCAGATATTCCTGTAGCCGTTTTACGAGTTCGATTTTACATCCTGCCCCACTTAAGCCACGTTTGCTTAATTCGGCCTTAAGCTCAGCGACAGTTAGGTCTTTCAAAACTTTACTCATTTTTTTTGTTTTTTTTTGTTTTTAACTTCACTATTTCACACAAAATAGTTTAATCACTGTTCACTGTTTTATTCTCAATAAGTTTTAATCCCACTTCTGACACCAATGTAATATTCGGCTTGGTCCGACAATTAAAACTTATTCACTTTTTAAATAAAACACAAATTCACTTTATTCAAATCACTCACAAATTTATTTATTCAACACTTTCAATTATAACTTTGCAAACACAGAGTACTTTTCTTTATCGCAGTTCACAATTAATTAAATTCGCCTCGCCACCAAACGGCTATTTATATCAAAAATGATGGGTTCTAGAAACTACTATTGGTTCCTATTGGTTCTGAAAGTTCGAGAAGCTCTCTATTTACAAATAAAAAAATACTGGGATTTTTGTAGGGGCTAACGTTCTTAATGCTAAACAAAAAGTTTCTCTTAATCTTAATTAATTATTGCCCCTCACGAGTGTTTACTACTACAATTAAACGATATTAAGTAAAGAGAGTATGTACATTAAATAAACAAGAGATACAGAGTAAGTAAAGAGAGTAATGAAATGTGTGTACATTAAATATAGAAAGAGATACAGAGTAAGTAAAGAGAGTAAGAAAAGTGTGTACATTAAATATAGAAAGAGATACAGAGAGTAAGAGATAATAAAGTATACACATTAGTATTAGACATTACAATAGAAGGAGATACAGAGCGTATGAGATAAATAAAGTGTATACACATTACAGTATTAAACTTAAATTGGAGTCCGGACATTTATTTATAACAAGCCGACCCGCGCGACGTTGTACCCGCTCCTAAGAAATGTTGAATGGTAACTTAAAGGTTGAGTGTGCCGTTTTCCCGTCACTTAAAAAAGTTGTCGAGATTCCGTAAGGATTGTCTTTCTTTTGCCAACATAAAATTTGCGCTGAATGTTTTCCCACTTCTACGAATCATAAGCAAACCGATATACTTTGATATTTTTTGTTCAAAGTTTTTTCCATTTTTGATTGTTCGAAGGACTCAGAAATGCTGCTGTTTTTCGTTGTTGTACTGAGTTCTAGATATAGATACCTCTGATAGCTAATTAATATCATGCCATTTCGATATCAGTATAGTACCTATTTTTTTATTGACAATAGTATCACGAAAGAAATGAAAATAACAAAGATTTAAATATTGTACCCGTTCTTTAAATTTTTTTGGTTAATTGTTTTCAATATAAGGTTAGAGAATATTCAATAGCATTTGTGCATTTTTCGTTTGTAAAAATTTAATCTAAACTCTAATCGTCCACTGAAAGTTGTATGGTGTAAAAAAAAAAACGTTAGAACTTCTCATTGAAGAGAAAGGAGGCATCATTTTTAGATTGGAATCTGCCATGGAATATTCCGTTTTACGCTCCACCATAGCAACGATTTTAAAGGACAAAGGAAAGAGCAAAAACCCGTTTGAGGAATCAAAACCGTCGGCTAAAAAAGTAAAAAATTCACTGCACCCTGACGTTGAAGAGGCTCTGCTTCTATGGTTTAGTGGGTGCAGCGTTTCCGTCAACGTCAAGGAATTGTTCAATAATAGGAGAACCTAAAAGTGCTACTCAAGGTGCAGTGGACAATTGGTTAGGTACAGGTTGCTTGGTCCGAAACTTGGATAAACTATCCCGATGAAAACATCCATGAAACCGATCAAATTTTTAAAATGAAACTCACCAAAAAAAAAATCTCATCTCTTAAAACAGATTAACTTTTGTCCATACTTTCATATGGGTTATGTATGACCTATCGCTTATAACGACCACATTGTCTGTCCATGACTGTCCATATTATGTACATACATACAATGTATGTACATATGCATCTTCGACTTATTTCAGCCAAATACATACCTACGCACTACGCACATACATTGGTCGGTTGTTCCAAGCAATCGAACACTTACATATGTTTATTGGCCAGGAATCCAGAAATATGTACAATGTACATTAGGCTGGAGCAAATATGATGAAAAAAAAAAAATCTAAATTTTTTTATTCCTGTGTCATAATTTGGTGACCCTATATTAGAACATCATTTATGCAAAATATCAGTTGAATATGACTTTATCTTCAGGTGGCGCAGACGACTTGAATTTTAAAAAATTATTGTAAATTTTTAAAAATTTCTTCGTCAAATCAGAAATATTTTGAATCAGGAACCTTTGATTTTACTTTTAGTTGGCGCAAATTATTTGAATAAAAAAGAAAATAAAGACCTACTATTTCATTATTTCTTCAATTTAGAGTAATTTTTAAAATATTTTTTTGAAGTAGTGTATCAGAATCAAAGTCTACAAATTCGAATTGTGCGTTTTAAGGTTCTTAAACATTTACTTCTAACTACATAATAATAAATTCCTTTGCCTTTGCCTCATTAACATGCCAAAAACTCGTAAGAATACCCGTTGTCCTGTTTTTGGTGATCCACAAAAAATGAATGGTAATATGTTACCAACTTATTTCGATATAATTAAACATTATTTGTGGATAAGAAAAGATTTAATTGAATTGAACAATGGGAAAGACCCCTCAATCAAGGATGTTAGTGAAATAGTTTCTTATGACGTAGAAAATATATGGAATAAAGCATCGCTTCCTACCATCAGCCATCAACAAGTTGTTGCAAGATTGATTTCATATTACAATAAATATAAAAGCATGAAGAAACTTCGAAATGAAACAAAAAAGCAAGAGTTTTATCAAGATTCTCTGCAAAAGTTATTTGATATTGCAACGTGTAAATGTATTTCAAGAGATTTGTGTAAATGTAAGATCAAAATACCCATTGCAGAAGAACCCTTTTTTAAAGATCAACGAAATTCTCGTAAAATGTATATAGGATCTGTTGATCTAGTGGCAACCAAGTCTTTGCATCGTAAGGATCTTAGGAAACGAAAACACCGACAGTTTTTAAAAACTATGGCCGATAGGTACTCCTAGCAGCTCTACTGCCGCTGCAGCTTTTGAATGCTTTTCTGACAGTTCTTCTACTGAAACTGAAGATAAAGAATTTCAACCCTTAAAACTATTTAAGAAGAAAAAAGAAACTCTTCAAATGAGAAATAAACTGCAGAACTTGGCTACAGCTTGTGATAGAACTGGGGTTTCTGATAGATCAGCAGCTATCATAGTTAACGCTGCTATGCTGGATTTAAACGTTATTAGTAGTGAAAATTCATCAAAAGTAATAGATCGCAGTAAATTGCGTAGAGAGCGTCAAAAAGTCCGTCTAGGCTTACAATGTGAAGCTGCAGGTTATAAAAAACCTATATCCTCACTTTATTTTGACGGCCGTAAAGATAAAACGTTATATATCGCTAAGGAAGACAACATATCACATCGCAAGACTATTACTGAAGAACATATATCACTTATATCAGAGCCAGATTCAGAGTACATCGGACATCTTTCAGTTGTCTCGGGAAAAGCAATTACAATCAAAACCAGTATGGTTGACTTTTTGGAACAGAAAATTGAATTTCGTACGTCTTTGGTAGCAATTGGGTGTGATGGAACAGCTGTTAATACAGGATATAAGAACGGCGTCATTGCATTGTTAGAAAAACATTTGGATCGTCCTTTACAATGGTTTGTGTGCCTACTTCATGCAAATGAGCTACCACTTCGTCATCTTTTCGCAAGTCTCGATGGAACCACAACCGGTCCTAATAGTTTTTCCGGAAGCATTGGGAAAATGCTTGAAAAGTGCCTTAACTTCAAAGTAGTGAGTTTTGAAGCAATACATGCAGACATTCCAGATGTGGATGCTGACTCTTTAAGCACAGATCAAAAATATTTACATCAAATGTGCTCAGCTATTTCCAGTGGTTCAATTTTGCCCGCTTTAGCTAGTAAAGATCCAGGAAAGCTGGCACATTCTCGATGGCTAACCTTTGCAAACAGAATCCTTCGGGTATATGTTGGCACAGAAAACCCTTCGGACAACCTCAAAGAACTTGTCGTATATATTGTGAAAGTCTACGCACCAACCTGGTTTGATATAAAAACAAAGCCATCATGTAAATATGGTCCGATTCACATTTTCAACATGGTTAAAAGATCATTGTACTTGCGGGATGACCTTAAGAACATCGTTGTTCGAGCTATACAAAGAAATTCGTTTTTCGTACACCCAGAAAATTTGTTGTTAGCCATGTTGCAGGATGACCAATCACACATAAGAGAGCTAGCTCTCCGAAGATTAATTAGAGCAAGACAACAGCAAAAAGGCAACCAAGTTCGTGAGTTTTTACTTCCTAAATTACAAATAGAAGCACAAAATTACTACGACTTAATAGATTGGGCAAATGAAAAAGTAACCGAACCACCGATGACAATGAAATACAGCAATACAGAAATATCGAACATGATTTCTTCAAAGGACAATTTATTGTTTCTGCAGAAATTCCCCTGTCACACTCAAGCAGTAGAACGATGCGTTAAGCTGGTAACCGAAGCATCATTATCTGTTTGTGGACAAGAGGCAAGAGATGGCTACATTAGAGCGAAGATCAAATCTAGGCAAGAATTACCATGTTTTGAAACAAAATCCCAATATTTCAACCGTACGCGTACTGAAGGTGTAACAAGTTCCGATGGACACAATTAAACTTATTTAAATTCTGTATTTTGTTCTTGTATCTTTTTATGTATACAATATTATATAACATCACAAAAAACATGTTCTAATGCATTTTATTTCTACCGTTTTGCGATGGCTTTTTTTCGCTTATACTTCAAATTTCTAGTCTAGCGCGCCACCTGAAGATGTTGACGTAGAAGTCTAAAATTTGGTATTTATACATTTAAGACCACGGGTCAAACATTTATAATACAGGAAAAAAGGAATATTGAAACAAAAATTGTACATACGTCCCTTGTTCTTGAGATTCGGGAGTGTTCAAACGTGTCATAAAGCCTCTATGACAAAAAATTTGTCAACATTTTTAAACGACAAACATATTTCTATAATGTCAAGTATAAGTTTTTGTTTTTGTTTTTTTCGATAAAAAAAAACAATATTTGACGAAAATATTTGAAATAATTTTCATACAAAATTGAGTACTCGTATATTGATATATTTTGCCGAAGTGGAAAAAGCATTATTTTTTAACATTTGCACCATTTGTGATCTGAAAAATATAATTTTTTTTTGTTATAAACCTTCTACCAATATTCCCCTTTGGTTTAGAAATTTTTTTTTAGAAATTCGGACAACTGGTTGTCTACTGAAAAGATAACAGGAATTTAACGAACTAGTCTTTTATATATATACTAGCCGACCCCGCGAACTTCGTCTCGCTACCCTTCAGAGCAACTCCAGAATAATAATTATGAGTAACACTGATATTGTTAAAATGCAATGTGATTTGCTTGAATCCAATTGAAATAGAGAATTTTCTGAATTTTTCCAAGCTTTAAGTAAACTAACATTCTACTCTCATTTAAGCACACAGTAAAATGCAAATTTCTTTGAAAAATTAAAAAAAATTCTCTGTTTTGACTATTTCACAAAAACCAGAATTCCATACAGCTTAGGTACGATTATCCCCCTTTTTTGCTGACTTTACCGTAAGATTTCCCAAAAATTTATTTTTTACTGAGGCTATATCTACAATGAAAATTTTATAAAAATGCATTCAGGATTGAGCGGATTAAGGGTCCAAACCCGACATACCAATGCACCGTAAATTCCATGCAAAAACTTGATTTTAGGTTTAAAGTTTCGTGCTCTCGCAGAGTTTTCCGAGTTCTCAATCAAACATTTTCCATTTTTCTATTTGAGTATCAGTGTACTTTCTATTTTCCATTGGAAACCCATTCTGAAATTTTCCATTTGAAAACCAATGCACCTACAATAATATGCAATTTTCCCTTTAAAAAACAATGATTTTTCCGAGTTTTTCATCAAGAACTTTCTATTGTTCATTCGAAAACCCAAGCAAACAAAATATTATTCCCGACTTTTTTTTGGTTTTTCCAGTTTTCCCACTCTTCCATGAGATTTTTCCAATTTTTTTTTTCACAGAAATCACCACTGAATATCTACAACAATATTTGCCATAAAATTTAAAAAATATTTGTTGGGCCATTGCGGAGTCTATAAGAGATATACAAAGAAACAAACACACATCCATTTGTATATATAGATAGATTACATACATTTCAAGCTCTAGCCTTATCAAGAACCACGTAACATCCATAAAAACTCTGAAACAGTATTCAACCCCTTGCAACACTTTCAACCCCTCTTATTGCGTTAAAAAGTAGCCTATTCCCGTTCCAGATTACCTCTGTACCAAATTTAATTGAAATCGATGTAGTAGTTTGGACAGGCAGAGCCTCTTTTATAAGCAATATTCATGAGCAAGTCGCAATTTTTGGTAAATGCACCAAAAAAAGTTTTCACTTTAAAAACAAATCTCCTGAAGAAAATGTCGACAGCGTGCCATTTTCAATGGACTCCGACAAAAAGATGGTTGGTCAAATTCACCCAGTCAATAGCCAATATGAAAGACCTACTTTAGTCTTTGAAGGCTCTTTAAATCCAAAAAAAATACTATTACTTCTGGCCTGTATCAGGCCATAGTCATACCACAGATCCGATACTTGCGTTCTTAACCAAAGGCACTCAGAACTAATAGACGCGTTCGAGAGAAGCCTTACAACGAATAGTTGGCCCGGTTTGTGAGGAAGAAAGATACCGGAGCTATACAATACATCAAATCTACCACGAAGTAGACTTGACGACAAAAAGAAGTTTGGTAGACCCGTGGGTTGGACACTCCTAGCTCGTATGAGCGAAGAGGAATCGGCTCGGAAAGTCTTTTGCGGTAGAATTCATAGTAGGAGACAGCGCGGCAGACCAAATTTGCATTGGAAAGATAGCGTAGCCCATGACGCTTACAGCCTGAGGCTGCGGAACTGGATGGCGGGCGTCGGAATATGTTTGTATGTATATTGTATATGTGCATACATATGTACAATGGACATATACATATGTTCCTACATGGAAGAACTTTCTGAAGGAGGTCTGAACTGATTCCCGGTTGTAGCGCAGATAAAATGGGAAACTTTATTGGCCATTGGCCACCGAAGATGGTGATCTTGCTCAAATTGAAGCCTCAGCAATTTATTTCTTTCCAGTTATGAATGTAGTATGTAGCGCCTTCGTCCATAAAATAATAAATTTTCAATTTAAATTATTTTAGATTTGACAAACATAATTTTTAATATTTGATTTTGATCAGATTTGTTTTTATTTTGTTGAAGTGAAAAAAATATGTTTTTTTAACATTGGCACCGTTTGTCAATGGATTGCATTTGAAAAATATACATTTTATTTTTTCTAAACCTTCTACCCTAATACTTCATGCATTTAGAGAAAAAATTAGGAAAATCGGTCAACCAGTGTGCCCGGTTAGCGAACGAACACAAAAATTAGGCTGTTCTTTTATATATATATATATAGATAGATAGGTTAGGTAGATATCGGCTTATATACCTCCTAATAGCAATAACAATATCTACGAACAATTTATTGCTTGTACAGAAAGCTTATATAACCTCTTGGAGCCAAAAGATGAAATTTTGATCGTAGGTGACTCAATCTACCAAATGTGTTCTCTTCAACATGTCTTTAAGAAATTCAACTTTTCCATCTATCTGGAAAAGCTCATTTATTATTCCAGTACACAAGAAAGGTTCTAGAAATGAAATTATGAACTACCGACCTATTGCCAAACTATCTGTGATACCTAAACTGTTTGAGTCTATCATATGTAGTGTCCTTTCCTTTCATTGTAGTTCTATTATCTGTGATAACCAGCATGGTTTTGTCAAGAAAAAGTCTACTGTTACTAATCTGTTTAACTTTACGTTCTTTTGCTTAGATGTTTTTGAAAAGCGTAAGCAAGTAGATTGTGTATTTACTGATTTTAGTAAAGCGTTCGACAAGTTGTGTCATAAAACACTTATTTCTAAACTATCTCAACAAGGTTTTAACGACAATTTCTTAAATTGGATTTCATCGTATTTAGAAAATAGACAATATAGTGTAATATTTCGTAATGAGTGTTCGAGTCCATTTGTTGTAAATTCTGGTGTTCCCCAGGGCAGCCATTTAGGCCCGATTTTGTTTATTTTATTTATAAATGACCTTGTTGCGATCATAAAATACTCGTCTGTCCTAATATATGCTGATGACATTAAACTTTTCAAAAGTATAAATTCTACATCTGACTGTCTACTTCTGCAGGAAGATTTAATATTATTTAGGGAATGGTGCAATAAAAATCGTCTTGTTTTAAATGTTGACAAATGTAAAACCATGACTTTTACACGCAAGAAAAATCCAATTATTTTTTATTATATTTTTGATTCTTGTCCATTATGTAGAGTATCTATTTTTTCTGATTTGGGAGTAGTTTTAGATTCCAAACTTACATTTACTGAACATATAAATTTTGTAGTTTAAAAAGCTAATAGAGTCCTTGGGTTCATTAAGAGGTTTGGTCGTGATTTCCGTGATCCGTACGTTCTAAAATTACTTTTTATTTCTTTCGTGAGACCAACTCTCGAATACGCCTGTGTAGTGTGGGCACCTTATTATTCTGTCATATAGTTAGAATTGAAGCGATTCAGAGAAGATTCTTGCGTTTTTGTCTCCGTTCTCTTCCTTAGTTTCGTGAAATTACTCTGCCCCCGTATTCCCAAAGGCTTTCTCTCATTAACCTGCCTTCTTTGTCAAACCATAAGAAATATCTACAATTTTGTTTCATCGTTAAAATAATAAATGGAGCTATATCATCACCATCAGTTCTTGTTCATTTTAATTTCAGTTTTAAGCCTAGTACGCAGCTGAAGTGAAACGAATTTTTTCGGCGGTCTCCAAGTGCAGAGCGAAATGAAAACGAAAACCACAGCGGAAAAATATTTGTGGAGAGTTCTGTCAGCTTTCAAAAACAATTAACAAGTTATGAAAAAATTCGTTTCACTTCAGCTGCGTACTAGGCTTAAACAATTTTTTTTTTCAATAAAAAAATTAAACGTCAAAATTTCGCAAGCAATTAATATGCAGGGCAATTAAATTGAGAACGAAAAGAGTGGGGAATTGTACTAAGAAATCTAGTACATCTATCCACTAAAATGAAACATTTCGTCGTTCAGCAGCGTACTGAAAAACGAAAAGCACAGCAAAATTTTTCGTTTATGATTTCGTCATGTCATTTTTGTATGGGAATTTTCGTTTCGCATCAGCAGCGTACTAGGCTTTAGTCGGTCAAGCATACGACTACAAAGACCTATTAACCAAATTTTTAGCAGATCGAACTATGGTGCTCATAGCCCTCTAAATCAACTAATTGATTTATACAATAAATTTCATTTTCTTATTGAATCACCAAATGACAATTTAAAAAGCCTTAAATTCAAAACATTGTTTTATAACAGTTTAAATTAAATTTAGGTTTAAGTTAGTATTTAAGTAATTATTTATTTTTAAGCATGTCATGTTAGTATTTAACGAAATTGAATAAATATACTTCTCTAGAAATTCAATCCCCCTTGGACTCCCGAGAACCCAATCATCAAATTGCAAATGGTCGAAGAACAACCAAGCGGTTCCGTTCTGACAACCCTCCAAGCAATCGACGAAGACTCAACAATTGGCGAATACAGCATTTCACCGAACCCATTCTTCGAAATCAATCGAACTAGTGGTCTTATTACCTCCATTGCCCGAATTGACTATGAAACGACCAAAGAAGTTCGTTTCACGGCCACAGTCACCGATACTGGAGTTCCTCAATTGAATTCAACTGCCGAAGTGATTGTGGACATAATCAATTTGAACGATAACGAACCGCATTTCAGTCAATCGGAATATTATTTCAATGTTACAGAGAATTCGCCGCGTGGCACAGTTGCCGGTAAGGTCGAAGCTTTCGATGGAGACAGTGGAGTCTTTGGGGAGATTTCATATTCGTTGATTGGCGAGAACAATAGGTTTTTCCTGATTGATGCTTACACTGGGAGCATCATGGTAGCCGATTCAACTATTCTGGACAGAGAAAAGACCAGTCGCATTACATTGACTGCAGTGGCTCAAGATAAAGCACCACCCACGCTGCAGAAATCCGCAACAGCTTCGGTTAGTTTGAAATTTTGCTTCCGTTTTTTTCCGTATTGACTTGGTTCTCCCATTAGATCTTTATAAATGTCCTCGATGTTAACGACAACGCACCAATCTTCACACAAAAAGAATACACCTCAACCGTTGCGGAAAATGCCGCCTTAGATCCGCCAGCGAAACTCCTCCAAGTGCGAGCCGACGACCTGGACACCGGACTCTTTGGTGAAATTCGTTACTTCATTACAAGCGGAAACGAAATGGAACTCTTCAAACTAGACTCACATTCGGGTATCATCTATCCAGCACAAAATCTTCAAGACAAGAAGGGTAAATCTCATTTTGTATTACCCAAGCCATTTCATAATTCAACGTTTTTTCTTTCTTGCAGGTGTTTACAATTTGACAGTATCAGCTCGAGACACACAAGGTGCCGGGACATTCGAAAGCACTGCCTCAGTTGTGATCAATGTCTTGGGTGTAAATCAACATCATCCGGTGTTTGTCATTCCGGCATTATCAAATGCCACCATTGAAATCCCAGGCGATGTCATCAAAGAAGACTATCTGATAATGACAGTGAAAGCAAATGACAATGACACAGGAGAGGATGGACGAATTTCCTATCACTTACAAACGAACAATCAAAATGTTCAAGAGACTGATGAGTTTATCATCAGTAAATACAGCGGAGAGCTACGCAGCAAAAAGGAACTTCAACGAAAAGACAGAGCCAAGTTAAAGGTTTCTCATTTTAAACAAAGAATCAATCTCATTGTTTTTTTTTTTTTTTTAGCTACGATTTAATATTGGTTGCTCAAGATCACGGCACTCCGAAGCCATTTGAAACGCTCCGTTTCCTTAGCATCAGTATTGTGGACGCCAATGAGAACCGACCAGAATTCCCAGACACCGCCAATCCGTACAAGGTTTCAATAAACGAAAACAGCGGAAGGGAAGTTAAGGTTGGTCGCATTCAAGCTTCGGCCAGGAGCAAGAACAGCAAAGATATATTCTACTACATGCTGCTAGGCAATGAAGATGGAGCATTTTTCGTGGACAAGACGACTGGCGATATTTTCACCAATAAATCACTTGACAGGTTTGAATTCGTTTGGATTTACTAAATGATGATCATTTTATGGTCTCGTTTCAGGGAAGTGACTGATTTCTATACACTCTACATCCTGGCAAGTGTAAATCCCGATTTGCACATTTCCGAAGAGGAACGAGCAGCTTTCTCAATCAAAACCCTGGAGCGGGACAACACAGTGGCCAAAGTTCTCATCACTGTTCTCGATGTCAACGATAATGAACCCATTTTCGAAAAAGCGGTATGTTGGTCATTATTCACACACTTACTTACTTACTTAAGGTGGCGCTACAATCCGGTGTGGACTTGGGCCTCAACCAACAGTCTCCGCCAGTCAGCTCGGTCCCTAGCTAGCTGTCTACAGTTTTGCACTCCAAGTTGATTGAGGTCCTCTTCCACTTGTGTGTGCCACCTGAGTCGCGGTTGCTCGAAAGAGGGCTTTTCCACTCAGTTGCTTTCTTAGCCCAAAGAAACAGCGATAAGCGCTGGTGTTATTGCCCGTGTTAATAGCGAGCCTAGGTAGACAAACTCCTTTACTACCTCGAAGTTGTATGCGTCTATTGTGACGTTCTGTCCGAGCCGTCGGTGTTGGGTGTCCTTACTCGAAGACAGCATGTATTTCGTTTTTCCCTCATTTACCGCTAAACCCATTTTTGCCGCTTTTGTCTCAATTCTCACAAAGGTGCCATTGACATCACGCTGTGTTCTTCCCATTATATCAATATCGTCGGCGTACGCGAGCAGTTGAACAGATTTATAGAAGATAGTGCCTCTGGTGTTGACGGTGGAGTTTTGGACTATCTTCTCAAGAACTATGTTAAAGAAATCGCACGACAGTGCATCGCCTTGTCTGACTCCTTTTTTGACGTTGAAAGATTCCGTAAGCTCATTGCCAACCTTGATAGAGCAGCGTGAGTTCTCCATCGTCATTTTGCACAAGCGAATGAGCTTGGCAGGGATGCCAAAACAAGACATGGCTTTATCAGTTCGTCTCTGTAAATGCTGTCATACGCGGCCTTAAAATCGATGAAGAGATGGTGGGTATCGATTTGGAGTTCATAGATTTTTTCCAGGATCTGCCGCAACGTGAAAATTTTGTCGATGGTAGACTTTCCTGGCCTGAAGCCACATTGATAAGGACCAATCAGATTGTTGACGAAAGGCTTAAGACGTTCACATATTACGGCAGAGAGGATCTTGTAGGCGATGTTAAGCAGACTGATCCCTCTGTAATTGGCACAGTTTAGAGGATCTCCCTTTTTCAGGATCGGCCAAACAATGCTGAGGTTCCATTCATCGGGCATGCATTCCTACGACCATATCTTACAGATGATTTGGTGCATGCTCCTATCTAGATCGTCGCCTGCGGCTTTGAACAGCTCGGCATGGCAGCTAGACCATCTGCCCCAGCGGCTTTGTTGGATTTCAGCCGTGATATTGCTGTTTTCACTTCTTCTAGGTCGGGTTCACGGAATTGTTGGCTGTCATCGTGTATTATAAAAGGCTCCTGTCTGACGGCGGGGTTTTGTTCGTCGTCGCCGATATCCTGAGAAGCCGGCGCACAGTGTGACAATTCACTAATCTAGCGGAATTTAACTACAAAAATCACTTTCAAGAATCAATGCAAAAACCGGTTTTATGTGCAGCTAATACCTTCTACTAAATAATTATATATAAATTTTTGGGTTACGGTTAAGCAAAAAAACAAAAATTGATCTTAAAGTCAGATTTTGTGATCATTTTAAATAAAATCGAGTTTTAAAGGCGCTTTGGTTAATATGAATTTAGACGGGTTTTTTGATTTGTTATTGGGGACTTTGTTTTATTTTTCTTAAATATAATATAAGAGAATGTAAAAACAAGTAAAACCTTATTTCATATGATGCTCAATATTTTGTTATTGTGCTCAAAAGTTGAAAAATTGAGTTTTTTGTGTCAATTTTTACATTAAGTGGAGAAAATTTAGTATTATTCCACATTATACCGATGGGAAACTATATGTTTTTTAAAGCTTAATATATAAGCTTCCATTCCACGTTTTAAGTTGCTGCGCAAAGGTGCGACACCCATACATTTATTTTAAATTTTCGAAGTTGCTTCCAAAATAATTTCTTACAAAATGATATTGATATTATATTTAAAAATAAAACCAAGACCACAAAACAAGAAAAACTATAAAATAAATGCATAAACATGTTTAATTATATAAATAAATGCATATATACACATATATATGTTTCTATATAAATAAAAATTTGAGAAATTATGTGTTTTATTCAATATAAATGTGTCGTTGCTGTCCTAGCAAAACTCAAATCGATTCAAAAGGAATTTTATGTTATAAGCTTATATATATATAATGCAACAACAAAGAGATGAAAAACTTACTGTTTGGTATATAAATAACATTTTTTTCATAGGGTAAATAAGCAATGTTTTTCAAAATTTACAAAAAAAAATGATTTTGTCAAAATATGAATTAAATTGAATTTGAACTAGTTTTATAAAATTTTTGGTTAATTTATCTAATAATCAATAACTTTTAGGAGTCAATAGCAGATTTTCAATTGCATCAGATCCATTTTTAGTAAGTAAAAGTTGTATTCTTGTCCTGGAAGTTTTAAATGTAACAATATAAGAAATCTAAGCTGCTTGAGGAATTCGGAGTAAATTTTTGTTAAAAATAATATTAAGTGTTGTCTATTATTATGTTTTTATGTTATTATTTTTTACAAATCTAAACAAAAAAGAAACAGCAGGATTTTTGGTCAGAATTTTTTATCTGTACAGAATGGGCCTTTGTATGAGCACTAAACAGACACTTTCACAGGGCCGTTTGTTCCAAAATTTGGTAACTATACAAATCTTTGTAATTCAGTTACATTTTAATACATATTCATTATGAAAACGAAAGAAAAAAACTGTTTGGGGAGAAAATTTTTATTTTTAGTAAAGGTCTGCCAAAGTGCAAAAAACACGTGAGTTTAAAGCTCTTTAAGTCAAAAACGTGTGTCGATATGTACAAAAATTGCAGTTTAACTTATTTTTGTACATTTTTGTTATGAATCTGATACATAAAATTTAAAAGGAGCAAAAAAATTACAACCTTAATTCACTCTTTGGTATGGGTCTAACATAGGCAAAAAACATGTACATTCCGATCTCTGCAAATTAAAAATTTGGCTATTTTAATAAATAGTTCTAGTTAAATATCATTCTCTGAATATATTTGTTGAATCTTGCGAAGGAATCACTAAAAAAAAAATAATTTGTAAGCGCTATTAATTTTATTCCGCTAGATGAGCGAAATGTCACACTGTGCGGCGTTCTTCTCTCCTCTTTTGCTCGTAGAGCTCACGAGCAGCTCTTGTCCTTCTTTGCAGCGCCGCTTTGTATGCCTCCTGCTTGGCTGCATGGGCCTGCCTGCATGCTTCGTCAAACCAGGGGTTTCGTTTTGGTGGCTGTGTGAACCCCAGCACATTAGAGGCGGCATCTCTTACTGCATTCTGGCAATGTTGCCACTGGTCTTCGATACTTGATGTTGGCGGCATAGGACTCCTTAAGAGGTTACTTGACACTCGATCAGAGAAGGATCAGGCGATCTCTTGCGATTGTAGCCGTCCGACGTCGAATTTTCTTGCAGCATTTCCTTGTTTTGGCCGTTGTCGGGATATTCGTAGCACTACCTTGGCTACGACGAGGTAGTGGTCCGAGTCGATGTTGGCTCCTCGGAAAGTTCGAACATCTAGAATGCTGGATAGGTGCCTTCCGTCGATCGCAATGTGATCAATCTGGTTGACGGTTGATTGATCAGGAGATCTCCATGTACCTTTATGGATGTTGAGATGTGGGAACCAGGGGCTTGCTACCACAACATTTCGCCCTGCAGCAAAATCGATCAGCCTGAATCCGTTGTCGGAAGTGGTGTCGTGCAGGCTGTGCTTTCCGACTTTTCTGCCAAAGATGCCTTATTTTCCCAGCTTTGCGTTAAAATCGCCGAGGACAATTTTCATGTCATAGCTAGGACATTGCTCATATGTTTTGTCGAGGAGCTCGTAGAATTCGTCTTTGGTGTCGTCCTTTTTCTCTTCTGTTGGGGCATGCGCGCATATTAAGCTAATGTTGCCGAATTTATCCTTAGTTCGGATCGTCGTGATGCGTTCGCTGACGCATTTGAAGCTCAAGACTTTTTGCCTGAGTCTGCTTCCCACGACGAATCCGCACCCAAAGAGTTGCTGTTGTTGCTCCCGGTAACAATCATCATAGTAGATGTCGCAGTTTTTCATCCTCCTTTTGCCCGGTCCATCCCATCGCATTTCCTGGATAGCGATTACATCTGCTTTGTAGAAGTTAAGGGTCTCCGCTAGTTGTTTGGCAGCACGCGGTCTATTAAGGGACCTAACATTCCACGTGCATATCCGAAATTCGTTGTCCTTTATACGTTTACTTGGGTCGTCATCAGTGTATCAGTCCGTTTCCGAGGCCTGTTGTTGCTTCGCAACTAAATTTTTTCTATGTAGTCGGGAAGTCACCCCAACGTACAACCCCCAACCTGGAGTACCAGGTACTTGATGTGACTCCAAGTACAAAAGCCGGAAAACCGCTCCTTTTACGACCTGGGCTTCAAATATGTCGAAGTAGCCCGTAAAGGTGTTCACACACAGTTCTTCATGTCTTTATCTTTTTTTTTGTCTTAGGTGTATTATGCCGGAATCAATGCCAAATCTTCTCTGAACGGTTTTGTAACTGTTGTCAATGCAACCGACAAGGATTACGGAAAAAATGCTAAAATCGAGTATATGATAATTGCATCGAATCTATACAAATATGGATCTAGCAAGTCAACCGGTTCGATTGTTCCAAGTCCATTCAGTAAGTCAAACCAAATCAAACAGAAACATAGTCTCACTATTGTGTATTTGAAGGTATCTCACCGGAAGGTCGAATAACAACATCGGCTTTTATGGCTGAATATAATCAGGATCGTTTCGAGCTTGAAGTTTTGGCCAAGGAACTCGAGCCGCCAGAGAGATCAGCTAAAGTCAAAGTTAATGTTAGTTTTTTTTATGAATTCTTGCTAGAAACAGATTTGGACTAAAACATTTCTTTGTAGATTTGGATTTTCGACTCATCCCAGCTTATTCGTATAATTCTTTCACGGCCACCGGAAGAGGTCTATCAGGAGCAGGACGAAATCATTGCTGAGCTGCGCAATGCTACTCAACATCGGATAATTGTCGATGAGATTCGTTTTCACGTGGATTCGATGGGTCGCATCCGGATGGATTGGTGCGACTTGTTCTTCCATGCTGTCGACGACAGCCAGCAAATAGCTCCGGTCGATGATATTCTCAAAGTTATTGATGCAAATTATGATTACTTGCGAGTAGGTTATTCAAATTGCATATTTCATGATAGCGTGACATAATTATTGAATTCTCAAGGACTATTACTCTGGCTATGCGATAGAAAATGTTGTTCCAGCTTACATAACAATCGTTCAGGAAGAATTCGACTTGGCTCTGGCTGGCTTAGTGGCATTGATTATTGTCCTATTTGTTGGTGTCATAAGTTTCATTGTGCTATGTTGTTGCCTCAAACACTGGAATCTCTCGGTTCCAGTTGAAAATCGTCGGAAAGAGGCATTGATAAAAAAACAAATCATCGAAGATTTGAATACAACGGAGAATCCCCTTTGGATTGAGCAGTAAGTTTGTGTACTGTAATCTGTGTTTGGTTGCTTTTAATTTTAAATTTTTACTCTAGAAAACTTAAACTCTATGAAGAGCAAGAACTAACAATGCAGGTATTCTCAGAGCCAGATCATAGTTCGAATTCTGATTGTGCACCGGTAAGTTGTTGTTCTTATTTGTGTTTTTCTTACTAGTATCACTTTGAGACCTCAAGAGTCTTTTGAAGCACCAATAATTTTTGAAAAAAAAAAAAACTAACTTTAATGTTGAACAAACAAACAACAAATTTTCTAACAAATTAAAGGCACCATTGGACAGAAGAAATTCTATCGAACATGCACTTCATCCAGTAGACAATACTTATGCCACAATTCAGCCTAGAAACGCCGATAGTCATCCGATGAATGATTTTGCTGATTATGCAACGCTTAGAAATAACAGAGCACCTTCGGTAAAGTAACATAATTGATTGGTTAATTTTTGTGTTTGTTCCTTTAGTGTTTTATAGCTTTTTTTTTGGTTTGGTTGCACTTTGGTAAATTTTTATTTTCATTAGTAACACATTTAATTCTTAACAAATATCTGATCATCATTATTTTTGTTTTTCTTCATTTCTTCAGAGAGCAGAAAACAACAGCTCAAATGAAAACAATTAAACTTTTACTGCTTATTATAGATAAGAATCAGAAGTTATCAAAGTTTTTCTTATAGTTTTCTTGGTATTTGAGTGTTGGTAAAGTGTTCTATCTATGAAACATAACGGGGGAGAAAACGCTCACTAACACTGATCATGATCAGTTATAACAAGATGGGAAAGCTTGCTGTCAAAATGACATTTGCCTACGAACTAAAAAGCAGGGCCCTATTGCACCAACCACTTTTCACTTTTCACTTTGCAACTTTGCAAAATAATAATTTCCTGCAAAGTAATAGTAAAAACTGTTTCACCAAAAATGAAAAGTTCCTGACTTTTCACTTTGCAATTTTTTATGCTTTTTTGCAAAGTGAAAAGTGTGGGCGTTTCACCAACTTAAAAGTAGCTTTTCATTTTCAGTCGTAATTTGAAAAGTTGCAAAGTGAAACATTTATCAAAGGGCACGGTAGTGCCCAGCCAAGTTCTAGCACTACCCCCTTTTTACAGGATCGAACTCAAGCACATTTTTAACCCCCCATAACTTTTGAACCCATAGAGTTAGAAGCTTCAAATTTGAATTACGTATTAACTTCATGGGCACAAAGGCCCTGTAAAAAAAATTATTTTGTTGAACCGCTACTTCCTGAGATATTGAACAACAAAAATTTCAAAAACCGTAATTGACTCACTGACTGACTCACTGACTGACTCACTGACTCACTGACTCACTGATCATCAAAATTATGAAGCACTTCTAACAATGGCAGAATCTTAAAATTTGGTACGGTGGTAGGTTTTCGGGTGCATACAAAGGAAAAAATCGAAAATTTCAATTTGCTCATTCAGGGGGCGTGGTATCCGCCCACTTTCTAAAACTGGTCGTAGGATCTTAAAATTCGGAATTATTACAGGGTTTCGGTTGAATATAAGGAAAAATATAAGGAAAATATTTTGGTTTCATTTAGGGGCGTGGTTTCCGCCCACTATCGTTAAACGGTCGTAGGATGTTGAAATTTGGAATTCTTGTAAGGTTTTGGTTGAAAAACATAAAAAAATTAGAAAAAAATCTATTTCCATTTAGGGGCGTGGTATCCGCCCACTTTGTTAAAATGGTCGAAAATGTTTAAATTCGAAATTCTGATAGGGTTTCGGGTGAGTATAAGAGAAAATATAAGTACAAAATTGCAGTTTCATTAAAGGGGCATGGCTGCCACCCACTTTCTTAAAATGGTCATAGGATGTTGAAAATTAGAATTATGGTTTGCTTAACTACATAAAAGTCCATGAGTTATGGGTTTCACAATGGACCCTTGACGTCTGAATGTGATATCTAGACAGCCAGTCGAACCTAACCTACATATTATTTATTTATTAATTGGCAGAGCAATTATATTGTTAAAGTTTGCATAATGCTTCCATAAAAAAAAAACTTTGCAAAAAGATGTGAAATCAGAACAAAAACATAAAATGTAAAAAAAGAGCCAAGTTCTCTTATGTGCGAACAACACTGTGTAAACAGTTAGCCACCAAAAGTAATGAGATCTAAAAGAACGCCAAGTTCTGGCATGTAAAAGTGTTATATTTAATATTTTAAATCATAGAAAATAATACAACAATATTAAAAGAAAATAGAAAATAGTTCGGATGAAAATTTACAAGTTCACTTGGCAAGTTTTTGTTTGAAGCGTGATTAATAACATTTTAAAACTTGAACAGTGAACTTGTAAATTTTCATCCGAACTATTTTCTATTTTCTTTTAATATTGTTGTATTATTTTCTATGATTTAAAATATTAAATATAACACTTTTACATGCCAGAACTTGGCGTTCTTTTAGATCTCATTACTTTTGGTGGCTAACTGTTTACACAGTGTTGTTCGCACATAAGAGAACTTGGCTCTTTTTTTACATTTTATGTTTTTGTTCTGATAGTGATTATTTGACTGGGCTTCTTGTCGTTGTTATTACAAATAAAAAAAAAGTAAAAAACTTTGCTCGCTAGTGATGAAATAAAAAAAAAAATTGTACGTGTCAGCTCCGACGCGCGACTGGAGTTCACTCAATAAGAATGATTATCTTAAGGCCGTGTGCGAATTCAGTTAAAAAGTGGCTAAAACTTGACGTTTGATTAAATATAGACACTTCGCATTGAACAAAATTGTGTTAAAATTAGACTAGCTGCGCAGCAGGTTAAAATATGACAGTAGTGGTTAAAAATTCATCAATTCGCACACGGCCTAAAATACTTATATACAGGGTGATTCACGAGCGTTGTGCCAAAAAGCTAGAGCGCGTAGGTTGAGTTGAGACAAGAAAAAAATCGTATGGGAGGGGGGGTCTATTCGCCCCCGTTTAGCCGGGAGGGGCGATTTTCTTAAAAATTGACTTATTTTGTAAAAAAAAAATATTAAAAATCAACGGCTTCGTTAACAACACCGTGCTATACCTTTCTGAAAAGCCAAAAACTTCGTCTTTCACTTTGTTTTTAAATTAAATTGTTTTAACGAATAGTTTAAAAATAAATAAATTTTCAAACTCAAAATTTTCAAAAAAAAAGCAAAAAAAAAATATTTTTGAACTAATTTTTTTCAAAATTTTATGTAGTTAAGTACTAATTTTGTTTAAAAATTCAATGTCTTTGTTAATTTTTAGTCGAAAACAGAAAACCGGATGCAAAAATGTCTTTTCGTTTTTGAGAAATTAAAAAAAAAACACTTTTTTCTAAGAAAATCTTTATTTTTTTTACATATCTGTACTTTTAGTTTAATTTATTAGTTTAATTTATAAATTTAATTTTTTGTAATTGGAGTTTTATGAGGACTCAATAAAGCAGAAAAGTATTGGATTTTCTCTGGATTAATCATTTTGTTCATTGATAACGTCTGCCATTGACCTTTCACTTCTAGTTCTCCGTGCTCTCGTCGGCGGATTCTTGAAAACATGTTACGACTTGGGCACCATCTATTGGGATATCTTTCAGCGTAGTCTTTCGGCTTCCCGATCTCGACAACAAGTTAAACCGTAGCAGAAGTTCCTGTCCGCTAACTCTTCTCGAGCGTATGAGTTTGTTATTGTTATGTGTTGTTGAGTTAATATTTTAATTGGAAATGGTTGTTTAGTAAATATGCGATGCTTTTATTTACCTTTAGGTTGTTAATTGTTTTTTCATTCAAGAAAAATTGCGGTTTAATTATCTCAAGCCCCTAGCAGGTAGAACCCTTCGCCGGCGAGTGGCCGCGACCCCAGGTATAGTAAGAAAATATTGCAGGTCAGTTTTCAGACGTTATCAATGAACAAAATGGTTAATCCAGGGATATTGTAATACTTTTCTACTTTATTGAGTCCTCATATAACTCCAATTACAGAAAATTAAATTTATAAATTAAACTAATAAATTAAATTAAAAGTCCAGATAGGAAAAAATAAAAACAAAGATTTTCGTAGAAAAAAGTGGTTTTCGTTTTATTTTAATTTCTCAAAAACGAAAAGACATTTTTGCATCCGGTTTTCTGTTTTCGACTAAAAATTAACAAAGACATTGAATTTTTAAAACAAAATTAGTACTTAATTACATAAAATTTTGAAAAAAATTAGTTCAAAAATGTTTTGTTTGCTTTTTTTTTTGAAAATTTTGAGTTTGAAAATTTATATTTTTTAAACTATTCGTTAAAACAATTTTATTTAAAAACAAAATGAAAGAAGAAGTTTTTGGCTTTCCATAAAAGTATAGCACGGTGTTGTAACTTGTAAGCGAAGCCGTTGATTTTTAATATTTTTTTTAACGAAATAAGTAAATTTTTCAGAAAATTGCCCCTCCCGGCTAAACGGGGGGGAATAGACCCCCCTCTCCCATACGATTTTTTTTCTTGTCTCAACTCAACCTACACGCTCTAGCTTTTTGGCACAACGCTCGTGAATCACCCTGTATAAGCGTGTAAAAAAACACCTAATATCACTTGGCTGAATTACACAATCCGGACCGTTCGTGGTACAATTTTCCACATTTTAAAATCACGCGAAGAATGTTCCTCGTTGAGGATCATATCCCGCTAATGACATGAGCCTTTCTTTTCCCCATCATTAGATCCCGGATGATACATAAGTCTCTCAAGAAAGCTTAATCCTAATAGGCAAAATCTTTTAATCGCAGTGTTAGGTCTGAGATGAACTTTGCACTACCGACAAAGATCGTTAAACTAAGCTTATGCAAAGCTCACTTGTTTTTTACAACTTAAATAATCTTCTCAAAATTGTTGATCCAACAAAAAACATTTTAAACCATTTTTTGTTGTTGTTAGGTTACCGATTTCTCAGTTAAAAGATCCATGTCAACCATTTTCTTTTACAACAGAAAGCATTACCATTTGTGTTATATAAAAATTCATACCCTCATTTCAATCGCATGCTTATTATTGATTTATATTTGATTCTTTCAACAAAAATTTGAATAAATCCTTTATTTTTATTTCCATCTAACTTCATCAGATGTACGAATTCACTGGTTCAACATTCCAAGCTCCTATAAGAGAGGGTGACGATGCTGTTGCAGAACTTATATAAAAAAAGCACAAACAATTTTATGTTATTGTATTGTTATACAAAAAAAAAATTAAATCAAAATTATTTATACACAATACATGATAATAAACAATACATACATACACTTCGAATAAATAACAAACCGCAGCTAAAACTAATCAACGGACGCGCTATATGAGATTGCACCTCAAAATGTAAACAAATTTAAACAAAAATCGATATATACATATACATTAACAAAAACTTTAAATGAAAATATTTAATATAATGACAATAAGCTTAGTTATATAATTAAAGTTATAATCAGCGAGAAAATGTTTGTAATAATAAGTAACTTGCCAAAATAGTTGAATTACAATTATTTTTGTTGGTTGCATTTAAGTTAAATAACAGTAATTTTTTTAACGATAAAGTCCAATTGAATTTAAGGATTATGTTCATAAATGAAAATGTATTATAAAGTTAATCGCGAATTTTAAACGAAACCGAAATATATTTATGGTGAAATTTGACTTCCGTAAGATTTTAATGTGAGCTCAATTAAGCTAATAAAGCAGCGAAGTTTTGAAGAAACATTCCGTGTATAAAAACACTAGATTTATACCAACCATTTTTCAAGAGGGAAGGCATTCATTCCTGGAAGGACATCTCCCCCAAACATTTTACAAATGCAAAATGTGTTGGGAGTACAGGACAAAGATCAGAAGGGAGAAGATAAGAAATAGAGCTGTAAAAATTGACTATGGGCGCATTCACTTCGTAGTCAACTTATTCTGATTGGTCAAATATAATACAACTAAGAAAATGAATTTACTGACCCCCCCCCATGATGTGCTATCAAGATGACACTTTTAAATATAGTCATTTAGCATATGTACTTTTAACTGTTTAATGGAAAATTGATGTAAAAAAAATTCGGGGGGGGGGGGTTAAACCCTGTAATCCCCCCTAAAGACGTCCTTGCAATCGATTGCCAGGTCGCGGGTACTATACTCTGTCCGATAAAAATTGGCAGTACAGGGAAGATAGGGATATCTGCATCTCATTCGCACTCTTTTCCTACCCATAAGTACTTTTCTTAAAAAAGCTCTTACGGAGTTGCCGTAATGCGCATTTTGAATTCGAAAAAGCTGCAGGGTTGCCATTCTTCTCATTAATTATTCTCATTCATTATTTGAAAAAAAAACTGGTGAACAATTTGTCTGATTGTTCAATTATCAAAATCGTCAATTTTAATTCTGCGACCAGATTGGTTTTTCTTTTTTGGTGGTGAGTTGTGGCTTTTGGTGCTATTTTCCTTTAGAAGTCTGTACTCTGTTCCTTCAGATACAGAAAATATATCAACAACCTGCTTTACAGCCTCGGTTTTACTTTGCAGGTTCTTACAAATTGCTTTTGTCGCCTCAACTATCTCTTTTTTTTCGGCACTCAAATCCTTTGAGCATTTTGATGTTGAAATTTGCACAATACAACAAAAGCAAAAGCAACAGCAATAAAACACAACAACACAATAATATTATCACAATAATGCACAAAAATAACTCGCAAAATCAACAAAGCTACCGCCCGGTACGAGAATCTACGCAAATAATATTCTTCATCAAATAAAATGGCTTTGATTTTTATAACTGCATTTTAACTGATTTGCAAAACTTTAAAAGAAATGCAAAAGTCAAACACAACTCGATAACACTCATCGTTAAGAAAGCTCTCAAAGCGAAAGCTCCTCAACAGAAATCCATTGAAAAAGTAAGAAAAAAATACGAAGTGAGTTACGAAATAGAAAAAGGCAACTCTGAATATGTGTGATTTAATGAGGGTTGAAAAGCAGCAGAGAACGATCAGTGCATGCTCAAGTGTGTGCCAGGCAGGTCGTTGTGGGTTCTACGTCGGATGCCATCAAAAATTCATGGGTGTTTTACAAAACTTTTTAAAGGAGTTCCCTTCAATTGGGTATGGTGTAGAGAACAGCGCTCCACTGATTTTTAAAAAGCTCTCCCATAAGGCCTGTACTGCCAATTTTTATCGGACAGAGTATAGCTAAATAGAAATACAATGATTTTTTTTTACTCTGTCCATAGTCCATTCTACCTTATCAGCGAGAAGCTCAGAGAGAGAAAGGAAACCCTTTTAGATCTTCTTTCTCAAAATTTGACTTGACGATTCCACTTGTACGAAGTGCTACCGCTCCAGTGCTCTATTATATAAGCTCTATGCTTGATGGTCGATTTACATGTATCTGCATCATCTTGATATGTTAAAATCAAGAAAAGTAAACCGGGTGAGATATACGTCGTTATAACAAGAAAAAAGTGAAAACGGAAAAGAGTGAAAGAGTACACTATATGCCTGCTTTATTTAATTGCCATAATTTTTTATAGCTCAGTGACAGATGAAAAGGCCCCATTTTTTTGGTTACACATGTATTTATCAATTGGATAAAGAAATTCCGTAGGCAAATGCTTCATATAAATGCAATGATCGTCTTTAAGTAAAAGTACCTATAGTAGATCGCAATCGCACATTCAATCAAATGAGCGGAAAAATTGACAATTATAGTTTTTGTTGCTTTTTTAGCGTTCAGGTGAGAAAGGGAGATTTGCTGTTGACCTGAACTCAGTTATAGGAACCTCAAATGCAGATGAACATGCTATAAAAAAGATATATAATCTTGATCTTGACAAGATGTCTGCATTTTGATTTTGCCTCTCTATCGAACGAGCATGATTTTTGTATGTTGCATCTCTCTTTTTTGCAGAACTAAAAATGTAGATACATGTAAATCCACCATGACATACATCATTTACCGTACGAACTTGTGAAAGTTATCTGATCTATGATATTTACCGTTTTTGACGTTTATTTTGTAAATGAACAGCTCAGCACATGACACAGCATTTACGACATTTTTGTGAAAATCAAATGTCCTTTCAAATTCAGGCCAAATGAGCACGACAACGAAAAGAAATATGTAACGATTTTTTTTTAAAGTTTTTAGTTCGCCGCGAATGAAATTCACCAAAAACAAAACAAGAATACTTTTAGGTCAAGTACGTGTGGATTGTGGGAACGCAAATAGAGTAAGACATTTCGTATCAACTTGGATTCTTTTCGCGACGAATAAATCTGTTTTCTCAAATTTATTGATCTTAATTTGATGTTAAAAAGTATGCAGCATAAATCGAATCTATAGTTTTGTTGAGAACTCGTGAGGAAATTGGGCTTGAAACGTATCTAAAATCACTGTTCTTCATTCATTCGTTGTTAGTTTTTCGTGTTCATGTGAATAGTGCTTTAAACAGTTAATACAAATAAAGCAAACGGAGAGCAAAATTAATTGATAAATGAGCGTTGGGATTGTCTTTACTATAAAAAGTTTATTTTTTGGAAATACATGTTTTAAATTAGTAAATATTGAAATAAATATGAATATATTATGTATTAATATTTTTACATTACTTATACAACATGATTACGTTTAATGTAATATTAAATATTATTTTTGTTTTGTAAGAAAATATGAGGAATTAAATAGAATTAACTAACAACTGAAATATGTGAACTAAATTGCCAATAAATAACATTATTTATGTAGAAAATTTGTTTTTTTTTTCTCATCCAGTGTAAGATTTTAGATTCACTTCTGTGAAAGCTTTCAATCGCGACGGACGTCTTTCTTTTCTCTTTTTTTTCTTCAGAAGATTTATTTCCTTCACCGTACCCGATTCGTACATAAATTAGTGATGCGTACCGACGCACTTCTTTGTTGTTTTGTGCAGGCTTGCCAGATTGGGCTATTTATCGGAAATTGGGCTATCTTTTTCCAAAATTGCCGACAACAATTTTGGTATGACAGCCCAATCCTAATTGGGCTATATATAGCCCAAATATAATCTTGGGCGATATTTTTGAAATTCTTAATTATTTAAAAACTCAAACTAATTTGAAAAAGGAAGATGAAATACAACTGGGGTTTGAATTTACCGAAATGGAAGCAAAATACCCAAATAGTACTATACTTAGAATAAAAGCTTTAATCAAAACATTTTTACTTACGTTTTTATATGAAATAGAGAAACGAGTCCCTGAAAACTATAAAATTTTTAAGAAAATTCGCTATTTTAGTCCGACTGTATTCCTTAATGAAAATCGGCCAAATTTTAAGGATCTGCCCTTGGAGATAATTCCTAAAAACAAAAAAACTGTAGAAAATATTAAAAGTTTGGAAGAACAGTGGAATAAGCTCTTTCTATTTGATTGGAGTCCGTATTTTCCCTCCAAATTTCCAACGAATTTGGAAGAATTTTTGACTGAATTGGCTCTTAACGTAAAAAACATTTCCGATGAATTAGTTTTCAGGCATTTAGCATATTTTGTAATACAATTGTAAACTTTGCCTGTCAGCAATGCTGTAGTTGAAAGGACATTTTCTTTCATGAATTGTGTAAAAATAAAACCAAGGAATCGGTTAACTACAGCATCGCTCTATGCAATTATGCGTTTGCGTATAGATGCTATGGTTAAAAAAATTTGCTGAAAAAAAATCTAAGAGCGGTTTTTGTTTTAGATTAATAATTTTGTATGCATGATATTTTTCAAAAATGTTTTAAAATTAATTTGGGTATGTAGTATTCAAGAATATGTAAATATACATTTTATAATAGAATTTCGATTTTAAATATTAATCCGTTTTCGAGATAGAGAACTTTGAAAAAAAAAGTTTAGAAATATTTTTTATAAATAAAAACAACATTTTTTAATTTTTGTGATTACCAATTATTATTTGGGCAATATATACGTAAAAAAATATTTTTTTTATATAAAATACATCAGTGTTTTGAAAAACAAAAAAACAAATTCGAGGAAGTTTTAAAAAAATCGTAATAGCCGTTTTTGAGAAAATTGAAACTTTTATGGTGGCTACCCTAAATTTTGATCTTACAAAAAATAAAAAAAAGTACCCACAGTAGAATTTAATCAAATCTCTAATTTTCAAAGTTTTAAGTCAATCGGATCTATGGTTAAGGCTGTAGGTGCGCATACGGGCAGACATCAGTGTTGGGCATTAATTAATTTATATTTTAATTATCTTAGTAATTGATTGAAAAAGTAATTGCAATTAATTTAATTGCAATTAATCTGTTAATTGCATATTACAATTAATTTATTTAAATTAACGCATGTCAATTGCGAGACACAATTAAAATATTGCAATTAATATTTTTAATTGTTGTAAGAAGCAATTAAAACTAACAATTAACTAATATCATATTTCACTCTACACTCTCATATTATGTTCCCTTTTGTTGCCACTTGTCACGCTCTCGCTCAAACTCAAAGCCACGTACGTTACTTCTGTCTCTGTCTTTCTAGTATCACATCGCACCTAAAAGATAGATTTAGCGCAGCTTGGAGCTACTCCTTCTTCCTCCTTATATTATTATAAAGTTTATTTGCAAGAATGTCCGTGGCTTAATGGTTAGGTGCGTTGGCTGCTAAGCAGAACGTCGTCGTGGGTTCGAGTCCTACTCGTGCCCATAGTTTTTATTTCATTTTTCACGGGCACTGCCTCTTGCGAAGAACTGACAAAACTTCCAAGAGTATCAATCTGTCATGAAAAAGTGCTTCTCAACTTTGCCGTTCGAAATCGGCGTTAAATTGTAATTCCCTTCAATTCTTCACACGCACTCAGAAAATTGTTGATGAGAGTAAACTACATAGGCCTTGGCTCTTCAAGATCTGTCACGCCACTCCATTTATTTAATTTATTTTTTATTTGCAAGAACAATTAACAATTGATTAATTGTTAATTGAAAAACTTACAATTAACAATTAATTAATTGTTAATTGTAAAGTCACAATTAACAATTAATTAATTGTTAATTGTTATACTACAATTAACAATTAATTAATTGTTATTTTTAATTGTACCTTGCAATTAAATTTTGCCCAACACAGGCAGACATCAGACAGAAAGACGGATGGAATCGCTGGACTCACTTTAAGACTTCTCTATTATCTTAATGTCATATTTGATCAAAATCTCAACTTTACTCTTAATCTCAATCAACATTTAAAATGTATAAAATGCACACGTTCAACTTTAAAGAATTTTGTCTATTGAGAAAAGTATTCAGCACAAACAAACAATAAAATAAGTGTAAATAAATGAATTAGTAGAATATAATACTAAAAAGAGGAAAAAGTGGGAGGAAAAAATCAAAAAGTGGCATTTTTAGACAATTTATGAAAAGTGGAGGGCATGAAAAATAACTTCAAAAAAGAGGAAAAAGCCCACTTTACTGGTGCAAAGGTAGCCCTGATTGCAAACACTGCGTACATGGCTTCCTTTACTCAAAAGAATATAACCTCTGGCTCTGCTAATTCAGGCATTTTTCCATTTTCAAGGAGTGCATTCACTGAAGAAGTTTTTCAATGTTCAGAGGTCACAAATCGAAAATTGCCTGAGTCTGCTGAAGTCACGAATGAAAATATTGAACCATTGTCGAATGAAGCCGATTTTCCAGCTCATAATATGATTACAACACCCACTGACATAATTTCACCTGAAATTGCAAGGCCTTATCCGAAAGTTGCCCCAGGGAAAACCACAACTGGAGGCCGAAAGAAAGGAAAGTCGCGGATACTTACCGAAACCCCTGAAAAAAATGAAATTGAAGATGCCTATTGTTAGCTCGAGAATTGAAAAAAGAAACAATTTTTCGAATAATTTAATTTCTATAATCTTTATTCAATTTCGGACTTCAAATGTTCAGAATACATGTTAATTGTTTTATATCTCGAAACATACTGATTGATAATTTAGAAAATAAAGTGGACTGTATTTGAAACAAACAATGTAGTAAAAAAGAAATGTAGTTGCTAAGAAAGAACTGAGTTATTTTGTATTCAAGTAATGGATTAAAAAGTTATTAAAAGTAATGAATTCTAAATTGTGGAAACAGCGATTGAACATGCCGCCCCCTCTGAAAGAATTGCAAATTCTTTAAGTATTTTATGCTTTCGTACTGTGTCAGCAATACGTCCCAATAACCATTTGAGGGGTGGTGAATTTTTTACTCTTGCAGAAGGAAGGTCGCCCATAATTTGTTCTCTCAATCTTGGCCGTTTTCGAAAATAACGTATGCATCTGTTAAGTATTTTGGTTGCCAAATTTCGTGCATCTATGATCCAAACCTTTTGTCTCGAAATCGAAATCAATGCTTGAGCGCCTATGTGATGATGTTTAAAATGAAGGTGTTTTAAGAAACATTTAATAAGGTCCACATCTGCTAAAATATTTCTTTTTGTGATAAGGCTAGAACTTTGTACATTTTCCAGTGGATTGACGAATTGATACTCGTCTTTTGAAGGCTGCCATACTATTCCAAGAGCCTTTATGACATCACTGTCGTTTATTCTCAATGGAGTTTCATGATCTGTAGCTGTAGTTGTACTCGAATGGACATAAGAGGTTACTTCTTGGCAAGGCAAACATTCGGCGTTGTATTTGCCAACAACAATCCAACCGAATACAGTATTTTTGAAAAGAGGCAATTCCTCCTTTAACTTAAATTGCCCGTCAGTCAGTAGTTCAAAAAAGACATCTGCTCCGATGAGCATATCAATACGCTTGGGCGTATTAAAACAAGGATCTGCTAATGGGATATCCAACGGTATATTCCAGTCCTTGATGTCAACTCTCACTTCAGGTTGGTTCGATGTAATGGATGGCAAAATCCAAAAGTTTAAGTTGATTTCGACATTATTCAGCCTTGATCTTAAGGATGTTGACGTCTTTTGGCGAGCTCGTACGCTGATGTTACTGACGGTACTTACTTCCCCGTTGAAATTCGTACGCTTTAAACCAAGCCTTTGAGCTAGTTGCTCCGATATCAGGTTTAGTTGTGAGCCAGAATCTAAGAGTATTCGAGTTGGAACAAACACGCCATCGATTCCCTTCACATTCACTCTAGCAGTTGCCAAAAATGTGTAGCTATTTGAAGAACCTTGAGCATTGCCAGAGTGCAAGGCAGTAGATGTTATTGGTGCGTATTGATAAGTACTATCGTCTTGTTGTCGAGTTATTGGAATTTGTTTTGATATCAAAGTTGTGGACTGAAAGCGATGAAGTAGTGAATGGTGTGGTTCTTGACATTCCTTGCATTTTGACGATGAGCAATCCTTGACTGAGTGTCCAAAATTAAGACAGTTGATGCACAATCAAATGCGCTTGACATTGCGAAAACGATAATATACTGGAAGATCGGTGAACTTGTTGCAATTTTCTATATTGTGTTCAGTACCGTTACAAAAGGCACATTGCAACTCTGCAACCGCTACAGTCGTGGCAGAACGGAATTTACATATAATATCATTACCTTTCGATGACGATGTGACTATTCTACTTTGGGGTTCCCTTATATTGAGATGTTGACTTCGTTTGTTAAGGAAGATTGAACATTCTTTCCAAGTAGGTAACGTTTGAAGCTCGAATGTTTCGTCCAACTTGGCATAGGTTTCAGGATCCAATTTTATAGAAGCTATGTGAATTAACAATGCGTTCACAATGTCTGTATCGGAACCTAACGATCTTAACGCTCCAAGATGCCCATCGACATCATCAACGAAGCGACGAAGATGAGAGCCTGAATTTTTTGACACGGCTGTAATATTGTATAGTCTTCTTATATGCGATTGAAATACAATGCACTTATTATCATATCGTTGCTTTAGAATATCCAGGGCTTTCGAATAATTTTCTTCAGTTACATCTAACGACTGGAGAGAAAGGTGCAGGGAACTAACTTCACTGGGAATTAACTTCACATGGGAATTAACTTCACCTCAAGTGGGAAATATCTTCACTTTTTTCTGGTGAAGTTATATCCCAACTATGGTGGGATATTACTTCACTTTTCTGTGGGTAATAACTTCACTTTTATGTGAAGCTATTTCTCACAGAAGGTGGGAATTAATTTCACTTATCTTTATAAGAGTTACACATTATTATCATGTTGTGTAGTTTACTTTTGCATCAAAATCAATGACAAATTTATTTCCAGTGGTGGGGTGAATGAAAATTACGAGGGGTCCCTGATGCTTTTCTGCTTTAATGTTTGCATTGAAAAAACTGCTTAGCATTGGAAGTTGGTCATGATTTTTTTAAGAATCTATATAAATGAATAGCTTTTTCTGTACGTTTACTAACCAGCTAAACCTGTTGACCGATTTTCTTGATATATTTTTAACTATAGAGGAATGATATAGATTTAGGATAAACAAAAGGTATACTTTTCAAAGCACAAATGGTGCAAATGTTAAAAAATTATTCATTTCCTACTAAAACAAAATATGAATTAAGCATTAAGCTGATCAATTCAAATTTAAATTACCAATTTTTTTTTTTAAATGATGTCAAATATTTTTTAAAACTATCATCGTACCAAAGAACATGCTAGAGTGCAAATTGTGCAAGAAAAATTAATTTATACTGTAGCGTTGCAAAGCGAGCGAAGCGAGCCGAAATTTTTTTTGCCAAACAGAGAAACAATTTGGGGTGTGAAAATAAAAAAATTCGCGCGAATTTTTTTATTTTCACACCCCAAATTGTTTCTCTGTTTGGCAAAAAAAACTTCGACTCGCTTTGTACATTGTATTTCTCGAAGTAGATCTCAAAGGATGTTGGTTCCATTATACGCGGGCAATCCGCAGCAAGATTCACGGTACTATACCAAAGCGGAGGAGCAATCCCAATCCCCATATAGGGCTCCCTGTTTACCTTACCATTATTTAGTCCAAATAATATACAAAAAGCGCTCGGTTCATTAAAAGCTGTAGCTCAAATTATGAACTTAAGGCCTTTGTCTGCTCTGGCTGCTTATTATAAAAACATGGAATTTTTGAATTTGTATGTTTATAATTTTTTTTTTCATTCGGCTGATTGTTTCTCTTTAAATCTATGAACAACGGGTGGGAAATAACTTCACACAAATTTCTGATGAAGTAATTTCCCACCATAGTTGGGCTATAACTTCACCAAAAAAAAGTGAAGATAGTTCCCACTTGAGGTGAAGTTAATTCCCATGTGAAGTTAATTCCCAGTGAAGTTAGTTCCCTGCACCGGAGAGAAAGCTTTGCATTGCCCTTCAAGCACTCATCTACCAACAACTGAAACTTTCTTATTGTTGGAATAGGTTTTTCATCTACCGTAGCTTGAAACTGTTGAATGAATGTATTGTACTCTGTGTACTCGCCTGAGAATGTTGGAGGCTTAATTCTAGGGAGGTCATCACGACAGTGTACAGATGAATGAGCTGAAAGAGAAAGAGATTGAGACTGATCGGACACACTAAGTTCATCGGTAAGTGTAGCTATTTTGGTTTTTATGGTACAATACAAATCTTCCATGGATTCCCGATAATCTTCTTGTTCTCTTTCTGAAGGTTTTAAATTGTCAATAGAGTCCTGGATATCTAAATAATCGGCAAAATATTTTTCCAGAATTTTCAACCGACAGGCAAGTTCGTTTGCTGTTAGTGTCCTTTCATTTATTTTGGTGTTGATTCTAGTCATGCTGGATTTTTTCACAGCACGCGACTGTTTAAGTTCATTTAAAGCTGCATCCGACATTTTATTAAATGTATATTTTTGTTTTAATTTCACAAATAATCAAACGACAATATTATGAACACAATGAAAGTCAATACAGCAATAATTCTATTTTATTTTGTCGACCAAGGGAGACAATATCAAGGATTTGGCAAACTATATAACCGAAGATAAGCAAACCGAAGGATGTTCGTTGAACAGAGTCCACGATAATTTTTTGGAAACCGATGTGGATTTTGTCAGATAAATATCGAATTAAATATTTGACAAATAGAAAAACGACGAAAATGTTTTTTAGAAAGCAAAGTTTTTATTTGACCGATAGAGAACACGATAGTCTCCTTATTTTTTATTATAATATTCTGAAACAGAACCGACGAGAAAAAACGACATATTATGTGAGCACATAAAACGATTTGTGGGTGTAATCAATACAAACGAATTTGATTTGGAATTTAATTGTGTGTGTGCACTTTCGTGTATATTTTCACGTCGAGACTATTGTACACCTATACACTTTTAAATCTTTTTTCACGTCGAATATCGCGATTTTTGATTGTTTACAATTAATTCCGACGAAGCTGAGTTACACCTTTATTAACACGTAAACCGGCTTTAAGGACCAAATGTTAGCTCGAGAATTGAAAAAAGAAACAATTTTTCGAATAATTTAATTTCTATAATCTTTATTCAATTTCGGACTTCAAATGTTCAGAATACATGTTAATTGTTTTATATCTCGAAACATACTGATTGATAATTTAGAAAATAAAGTGGACTGTATTTGAAACAAACAATGTAGTAAAAAAGAAATGTAGTTGCTAAGAAAGAACTGAGTTATTTTGTATTCAAGTAATGGATTAAAAAGTTATTAAAAGTAATGAATTCTAAATTGTGGAAACAGCGATTGAACACCTATTTATAACGCCAAAAGATTCTGAAAAAAACACTATTTGTGCCATTAATTAATTAAACGCTTTAAAACCTCCAAAACGTAAACCAAAGCTAAGAACTTAATAGAATCTAGCTCGGGTTCAGATGAAAGCTTCTCAGTTAATGATGACACCGATCTTGATTTCGATTTAACTACAAGTCATAGAACAAGTAGAAAACAAGGAATCATTTGATATGAGTTCTGAGAATTTAAATCAAGGCGATTTCATTTTGGCAGAATGCTCCATTGAAAAGAACAATAAAAAACTAGCTTTTGTAGGCAAAATCAAAGAAAAAAATGGAAACATGTATAGCATTGATTTTATGAAAAAGAAGCCTGAATCCTTCAAGTTCTTTTTTCCTGATCTCGAAGACAGCTCAATTATAAGCGGGATAGAAATTAAAGCTAAGTTGCCTGAACCAATTAATGCCCCAGGTACATCAAGAACATCCGCATTTTTATCGTTTGCATTTGATTTTTCAAAATACCGGTTGGGTTGAAGATCAATTATTCTACTCTAAATAATATACTATATTCTACATATGTTTTCTATGTTATGTTTAAATAAGTTTTTGTTGTTGTCTTTCAACTAATGAATGTGATAATTGAAGTATAAATTTTATTTTATATGATTTTTTGTTACTTTTTGATACATAAGCATGTATATTGGTTAAAAATTAAAATTTAATAAAAATATGTTCATAAATGAACCAAATATTATTTGAAATCGCAGTTCAATATTTGGGGTCTCCATTGAACATTTCCGATGTCAGGACTATCGGCCTGTCATCAGATAATCCAATGGAGACCAAAAATCCAACATCCAGTCCATGATCCGGTCATCGCAGTTTGGATTTTTCGAGCGGATCAAAATCCTGTCATCAATTTGACATTTGTGTTGTATGTAGTGGTGAGCGTCCATTTTCCACAGTCTTTTTGACATTCAAATTTCATTTGGTTTAAATTGTCGTCGAGTGCGGTCATATACCTACATATTTTTTATAAGTATAAAGTAAGTGAAATTAATTAAAGAAAAGTGAAATATATTAAATTTCTTATAGTCTAAGATCCCAGGGCCCCCAGACGTTACGTATTTTTGAAGTAACGAATTTTACGGTATAGACACTCTTCTATGTGTTTAAGAGTGTGTGTGTACTAACTAGTTTGACTAGGCGGCTCGTTCACAGGTAGCAGGTAGAAAAGGTAGACAAAAACATAACTTACTTTTGTTAAATTCGAAGTGCTGATTTTTATATATATGTCACATAGAATATTATTAAAAATAAATATTTCATATTTACAGACCGTTTCTGTGGGCGGTTATTCCTCCCAAACGCTTGAAACCTCATAAAAAAATTACCGAACTTTTGTTATATTCGAAGTCGTCTGCTTTATATATGATGTTTGGGGGGCTATTTTAATACCTTTTGTGTACAGCCAGACTAATCCGAAGGGCCAAACATTCTCCCAGACACAATCAAAGTTCCGCTGTAAGTGCGAGTGTAGGGGCATTATGCAAGCGCTTGAGCGTGAGCGAGACCAATATATTATGTTTTCAGAACTACTCTAGTAGTTATGAGGTGTTTAGTTGTTCAGTGTGTGTTGTGCTTTTGTCGTTATTGGGTTTTTCAACTAAAGTGAGTGGAATAAAAGTATTTGCAGTGCTTTATTTTTAATTAATACAATGGCAGAATTATTGAACTGTGTTTTTTGTAATAATGCTGGGGATAAATTGATATTGTTCACTGAAGAAACGTTAAAAAAGTGTCAAACTATCTTAAAACTTAGAAAAGAACATAACCTAAAATTTAAAGACGTTGTTTTACCAGTGGAATTGTATGAAAGTGGTTATCATAGACAATGTTATAAATCATTTACTGGGTTAATAAAAAAATATTATGTAAAGAAATCGTCCAATGTTAAAGAAGATTCAAGTTCAGCGTCTTCTTCAAGATCTCCCTCTACACAAGGTATAGAGCCCCAACCATTGATTTCACAGCCTTCAAATCCAGCAGCTGCTCTTTTACCTGACCCCTCTACAATATCTCAGTCCACAGTTTTATATGACTTAACTGAACCAGCTCCATGTACTTCCAAAGATAATAATGAACAGTTAGAAAATGTTGATTCAACTTCTGAAATTAATATTCCAGTTGAAGATGAAGCATCTATTAAATCGAAAGATGTATGTTGTATTTTTTGTGACCAAAAAACAAAAAAAAAAACATTTATCGAAAAGACTGCCTTTGTTTTCATCCGAAAAGAAAATTTTTGTATCAAAATTTCAGCTTGAAGATGAAAATACTACCGAGTTGATTAATAAAATCACAAATTATGCTCTTCCGAAAATCTATTATTATCATATCTGTGAAGTAAACTTTTCTTATAAAATTACACAAAATAAAAATACATTAAGAAGTGATTGGCATAATCTTCGTGGGCATCATCAAGGCGTATTTGATGAAATGTGTACGTTTATTAAAGAAAATATAATTGAAAAAGGAAGGATTTATTTTTTGATTTATCTTAATAGATAGGTATTATGCATGATATTTATCAGTACTTGAGAATATTTCATTAAAAAATCAACTTGATTAAAATTGAGTTTTTCATTATTGTCATTTACCTCCATTATTTTTTATTATTATTATTATTATTAGTAGTAGTATTGTTAAAAATCTATTTCGTTAATATAAATTTCAATTATAAATTCGGTGCAAGTTAAATTAGATTCAGAATTAATTTTAAAAAAATCATTCAATTATTTAAAAGCATGTTTTAAGTAATTGTATACAAAAGTTAGTTATAAGACGATTTATTTATCAAAATATGTAGAAAATAATTAAATTAATAAATTTCATCGCGAGAAATGAGGAACTTTTCTTATTAAAGTAAAAGTCGATGACATTGTATGTACTTACCTGACATCTTTCAACTACACGGAATATGCTATTACAATGTTTATAGCAGTATTGTACAAAAATAAAAAATGTATTTAAATAGGAAAAAATATGTTTCTTCGTGTTTTTTCCCGTACAATTCAATGGTCTTATTATTAAAAAAAAAATTATTTATAACAAATTATTAACAATAACCAAAAAATTTGTTTTTGCAAAATTAATTTTTTTATATTTTTCAATTTTTAGACATGTTTTTAAATGGAAGCTGTATTGTTTTATTATTTCATTGAAAAGTAGACGAAAAAAATGAGTCCTGTATGACCTCTCTACGATGATTGTATGTAGTAAAATGTAACTTTGAATACAACGTGTTTCGGACCGAAAAAAATGAATATTTCAAACAGTTTTTAATATTTCAATCGAAAATTTGTTTCTATTGTTTGGGACATAAAAAGGAGTACTTTCAGCAAGTTTGGTTAAAAAATATTTATTTTTGAGAAATTGACAAGTAAAAAACAAAAAAAATTTGTTTTTTATTTTTTGCATTTTTTTCTAAAATTTTGAGGTTATATTAAAAAATGACCCATACAAAAGCTGTAGATTTTTCCAAGATCTACAACTTTTGTATGTAACATTTTTCAGTAGGACATCAAATTTCGCGTGAAATTGCAAAAAACACGAGCTGTATCCATTTTCCCCCCTTTTCAACCCCTAAAATCATCCCCTTACCTTCTTGGGCGCAAAACTCATTTTCCTTATGTTGATTTTAACCCTTTTAACCATTTGAAAACGTGAAATTCTGGATAACATTTTTTTTTATCTTTGTAAATGAGTTAATTTGCCTGGACTATTAATAAAAATTGTAATTGTGTCTGGGAGAATGTTTGGCCCTTCGGATTGGTCTGGCTGTACACAAAAGGTATTAAAATAGCCCCAAAACATCACATATAAAGCAGAAGACTTCGAATATAACAAAAGTTCGGTAATTTTTTTATGAGGTTTCAAGCGTCTGGGAGGAATTACCACCAACAGAAACGGTCTGTCAATATGAAATATTTATTTTTAATAATATTATATGTGACATGTATAAAAATCAGCACTTCGAATTTAACTTGGGGTCTCCATTGAACATTTCCGATGACAGGACTATCGGCCTGTCATCAGATAATCCAATAGAGACCAACAATCCAACATCCAGTCCATGATCCGGTCATCGCAGTCTGGATTTTTTGAGCGGATTAAAATCTTGTCATCAATTTGACGTTTGTGTTGTATGTAGTATTGAGCGTCCATTTTCCACAGACTTTTTGACACATTTACTTGCTGATGGCAAGACATAATATGCTCAGTCAAAAAAAACAGTGGATTGCGGATGAGATTGCAGAAGAGAAGTTGGATTGGATTTTACTCTTGTAGAGCCTCAGGGTAACAAAAGTAAGTTATGTTTTTGTCTACCTTTTCTACTTGCTACCTGTGAACGGGCCGCCTAGTCAAACTATAGTTAGTACACACACACTCTTAAACACATAGAAGAGTGCCTATACCGTAAAATTCGTTACTTCAAAAATAAGTAACGTCTGGGGGCCCTGGGATCTTACTCTATTATATTGTTGTTGTTTACTACATATTACTTACTTGTTTAAGGTACAATGAACGACTGGAGACTAAAACACCGGGGACACATTGGAATTGATAAATATATACAAAACGGAAGAATGTTTATGGAATTATAAAAGCCATTTATACAAACGGAGCGACCTGAAAAGGAAGGCATAGAAAGAAATTGCCCAGCACTTTAATAAGGACCCAGCCAAAATAAAGAAAAAAATGAAATATTTAAGAGCAGCTTATGTCAACGAAAAAAAAGTTGACTTTTCAAAGAAATCTGGCATGGGGATCGAAGATGTGTACGAAACTCATCTTTTTTATTTCGAAGAGTTCAGTTTTTTGGACAATATTATCGTAATGAGAGCAACGCAAACAAATTTGTCTCTAGTGAGTATAGTTATATTAAAACAGAGTAGCAATAATTATAACACGATTTCCCAACATTTTCATTTTTGCACATTCATGTTTTTGGCATGAGAGGGACGATAGCTTATTTAAAACCGAAAAACTCATTAATTACTTTAATAATAATTTTATTCATAGGATGACACATTGGAGCCAGCCGAGGAGGTAACAGAAGATGTAAGGGAAACAGAAAGAAATGAGGAAATTTATTCTCCTTCAACTCTACCTACAGCTAAAACCTCATCTGAACGAAGAGAAAAACAAAGTGGACGACGTCGCAATGCTTCAAGAAGCATACAAATTGATGATGCCATAGCTTCAATATTAAACACAACTGTTTCAGAGCCTGGTAATAGTTGTTTCTTAAAAAAAATTGTTTTGACACTGTTTTTTTTTTCTTTTTAGATACACGATGCAAATACGATGTATTTGGTAGTAATGTCGCGAGTCAGCTGACAGATTTGTCACCCACTGAGGCAGCAGTGGCTATGGCAGATGTACAGAAAGTGCTTTCAAACCATACAATCCGTTCACTGTCTAAGAAGACATCGTCATCGTCATCTAGTTCTTCTGCAGCACCGACAACATCTCTTTATAGTTCTTCTGCAACACTGCCATCATCGCTCGCCAGTTCTGGTGAGTGCAACGATCCTTTGCAAAGTGCCATGTTAAATTCAAACATATACGATGAATTCATAGAATATTCAATCAGTGATTAAATAAGTGATAAACTTTGTAATTATGAAATAAAGTAGTTTCATTATCCGAGCATAAAATAAATCCATCAATGAGTTCAACAAATATAAAAAAAAAACTTGTTATACTTTAATTTCTTTTTATTTTCGCCCACTGGGATGGTACATCACCCTCAGATACGCAATACATTTTAAGATTGTCACGAATTTCGAACGAAAATTTATAGTTAGAAACGTTTTGTTGTGCTACACCTTGCGGTTCTAAGCGCGCCACTGATTCTGGAAAATGTATGTGTTGATGTTCTTCTGGAGGCTTTTTTATTGAAGCCGAAATATAATTATGCAACACACACCACGTTTTGACGACAACATCGCACTTGTCTACTGACACTTCCATTTCCATTGGTCTATGAAAAATTCTGAACCTTGAAACAAGCCGTCCAAAAGCCATTTCGACCGACATTCTTGCTCGACTTAACCGATAACTAAAGACTTCCTGCGGGGTGGAAAGATTGGCCTTATTCCCAAATCCCTTCAATAAGTTTGTGTCGAGGCCAAATATATCGTCACCAATAAAGAAATAAGGGGTAAGTGCATCCTGGCCCTTGAGTTGAGAATGATTGGGAATATTCAGCTTTCCAGATTTAAGCGCTTGGAATAAGGTGCTGTTTTTATATATAAGAGCGTCGTTTGATCTTCCATTTCCACCGACGTCAATATATATAAATTTTCCATGGCGTAACGCATTTGTGTGTCCATTTTTTTATATCAGGTTCAACCTGTTAAATTTTTGTTTAAATATTTATGTACTTAAATTCATTAATTCAAGGTTATCTTTACTAGGCGCAGAACAGCTTCAAAGTTGTCGACCGACATCCTACAAAAATTTTTATAGTCTGCACCGTCCTCCCATAGTAAATCCTTGAGTAGGTGCGCCTCCAAATCGTGCAGTTCCCTTATTTCGAGAAATGGATTCACCCAAAACCTGTGCTTTCTTTTATCTTCTTGAATAGTTAGCTGTTTTAGTTCCTCCAGCTTCTTAACCAGCATTATTTTTTTTAAAAGGGCTAATTTTTGTTTATTCAAAGGCATTTTATTTAATATAATTTGTTTGAAATTTAATTTTGTTAAAAAACCAACATCTACCGACACAAAAGGTAAATCAACAAAAAAAAAAGTAAACATCAAATTAACCGTTGTGTCAAATGTGACATTAGAGGTTTCTCATGGCAAGACATAATATGCCCAGTCAAAAAAAACACTGAATTGCGGATGAGATTGCGGAAGAGAAGTTGGATTGGATTTTACTCTTGCGGAGCCTCAGGGAAAGCCTTGTTCCATGTAAGTAAGCTTTACACTTTACACATCAATAGATCGAACATGTATGGTTCCCATTGAATAAGAAGTACAGGAAGCGGTGTAAGCTACACGCACAGTGTACGTGAGTGAAGCAACAAAAATTTCTGATGATGTAAAATAGGGGGAACTCATCTGTCAAAATACGGGGAACTCATCTGTCAAACTGGCCATGTGCTGTCATTTTGCTGAGCTGTGATTGGTCAAATGTTGTTTTGTATTTTCATCTGTCAAAACTCGAGTTCAAGGGCGTATTTATTTTTGTTGGTGATCGTTAGGCGCTACACAATTTCTTGTGATTTTTAACACTTGATCAGTTTGTTCATAGAATGCGCTCTCTAAAACGACCTGAAGAAGGACAATACATATGACAAATTAAGGATGAAAAATGAAGAAAATGTAACGAAAAAAAAAAATAAAACTCGTGCATGTACACCTTGAACATTAAAACACCATGTAGTCCAAAAAAAAGAATTGAAATTGAAAAATAAAATTGATGCACAATCGATATAATCTTGATTCAATCATATTTCGCTTGGCGCCCTTGAGATTAACCATTCAACTGCCGACCAGCCCTGTTGTAATGCGTTTGTATTTGTGAAACTCACACTACTTAGAAAAATGCTTCACTTCTATTTCATAAGACCCCTTCCTGTACTTCTTATTCAATGATGGTTCCAGCAGCAGTGAAAGCAAAAAGTGTTCAAATGTGCCCCACTCTCCCCTACTTCTCTTTCTACCAACAATTGCTTTCTCCCTCCAACATTCTTTAAAGTTTTGTGTGGTTGAGTTGGCATCACTGATAGGTGTGTTCCGCGATGTTCTGATTGAGCCTTCGATAGTTTTGACTGTGTCCAACTTTATTCGAGGAACTCTAACAGCCAAGTCCTCTCAGGTCCCACGGACACATTAGAATCGCTAAAAGCAGCTATTTGAAGAAACTAAAGAAAGTAAAAAATATATTCGACGCAGAAATAGAGGAATACAGGACAAGATTAAGCATTTTATAGTTATACTTTCAACAGCTTGAAACTTGGAAAGTAAAGGAACGAACCTATTGAAGAATAACACGGTAATCTGTCACTATTCATTATGCATACGGTACACAAATGCAAACAATACACTTGATTCTACTTCTATTTTCGACTTGATCGATGTACGTAGTTCGTAGTCATTAATGTTTTTATTTATTTGTTTTCAAACTTCATTTTTGTTTGTTCTCATTCAAAATCAATCCAACTTTGATAACTTTTCAAATTAATTTTCGTGTAACGTTTAATAAAATTACTTTAAGATGAATCCAGTCACTGAACGTTTGATGGAAGAACGTAAAAAATGGCGTCAAAATCCTGCTTATGGGTTTACACTTTATCCAACAAAAAACAGCGATGGCAGTTTGAATCTTCTCAAATGGGAATGTCAAGTACCTGACCCACGAAGCACTCCATGGGAAGGTTCGACATATAGATTTTCTATGGAATTTCATAAATCTTATTTGAGACCTCCTACCATAAAATGCATATCAAAATGCTTCCATCCAAATGTTTTATCTAATGGAGAATTGTGTTCAACCTTAAATAGAAATTGGCCTCAGTGTTCTTTAAAACAGATTCTCTTCAGTCTTCAATCATTTTTGGAGTTTCCAAATGTTTGTTCCCCTTGTAACAGAGAAGCAGCAGAACTGTACCGAAATAATCGTAAAGAATACGATAGACGTGTTCGAGCATTGAAAATCCTTTCATAAAATGTGCACATGTCTGTAAAATATATTTTGTAATTTGTTTTGGTCTGTGAAAATGTGTTTTATTTTGCTTACAAAAAGAAAAAACAGCCATATACCACTGATCAGTTATAACAAGATTGGAAACCTACCTACGTTTTACCCTCCAAATACCTCAAAACTTATTTTTTTCATACACACATACTCTTGCAGCAAACTTGCTTTTTATCATGTAGGCAATTGTATCATTATTACAATAACACGCATACTCTTGCAGCTAACCTGTTTTTTTTTAGTTTGTATTACACGCATACTCTTGCAGCTAACCTGCTTTTTAGTTCGTAGGCAAATGTCATTTTGACAGCAAGCTTTCCCATCTTGTTATAACTGATCAGTGCCATATACCTCGACAGTAAATGCAGTTTATTTTTTAAATCTCAACAAAGGGTTCGCCTCGATAGCCTTTCAAATTTGTTACTATTTCGTTATATTGTTGTTGGTCAATATCGAACAATTTTGCTGCCTCTGAATTCATTGGCGATTCCAAATCGGGATACTCCAGAAATGATTGTAGACATAGAACAATTTGCTTCACAGAACACTCAGGCCAAAATGAATTTAATGTTGAACAAACAAATCCGTCATTGATGTCAACGTTTGGGTGAAAACATTTTGAAAGGCAATGTATTAAAAGCGGTTTTCTTAAATCGTTCTTATCGAACTTAATGGAAAATCTATAAGTTGATCCTTCCCATGGTGTTTTTCTTGGTCCAGGAACTTCACATATCCATTCGAACAGATTCAAACTGCCGTCAATGGTTTTTATTGGATGGGCCGAAAATCCATTTGGTTTGTTTTTGCGCCATTTTTTGCGTTCTTCTTTCAAACGATCGACAACGGGATTCATTTCTGAAAATTTTACTCAAATATTTGAAGGTTTTGAAAACAATGATGGATTTGTCGAAATCGAAATTGAATGAAGCTAAGTGTTTCCGGATAAATGTTTCAATTAACAGATTGATGTAATTAATTGGGGCTATTCGGCGAAATCTTTTATTCTGTTATTCTGTTATGAATTCCCATACAAAAGTTTTATTTGTCAATAAATCTTTTTTGAATAACAGATTTGGTATTCGGCAAGCCAAATCTGTTATAAAATCTGTTAAGAAATCTGTTATGAACTGTCAAAAAATTCGAACATACTGAAATCTTTTATAAATCGCCTATTTGGTATTCAGCAAGCCAAAATCTTTTAAGAAATCTGTTACAAATCATAACAGAATAACAGACAACTTTTTGGGACTTTTATGATAAAAGATTTCAATAAGTACTACGCTTTCAGTTAAAAATAATTTTTTTTAATACTTAAATTTGAAGCGCGGAAGACACAGCTCGTTCATAAGTACATAAAATGGTAATATTTTATGTTTAATCCAATTGTTTTATGTTTTTAGTGGTTTTAAATATTTCCAGTGAAGTGAAAGTATAAATTTGTACGTATCGACAGTTGAGAAGGTTCGAGGTTTTAGCCAGAATGGTCGTTTCAAAATGTTTTGATAGCCAGTGATGATGGGCATTTGCGGGTAAGTTACTACTGCCAACTTAAGACCAACGTGTCTTTTAAGTTTTATTCATTACACAGGAAATATCACTTTTAACTTTCAGAGGCGACGTTGTCACAATGGAGTGTGTGGAGAAGCAGGGCAATTACCAAAATAAATCACAAAACTACCAGGCTGCACTAAAAGTATACTCGGATGCAATTTTACTATGCCCAGATTCGGCCGCCTACTAAAGCAATCGTGTTGCATGCCAAATGATGCTCTGCAACTATCACAATGCACTGGGCGATGCGCGCACATTCATTCCAATCGATCCAAGTTCGAAAAGGAATACGTTCGCAATGCCAAATGCTGCACCTTCCTCGGCAATATCAGGAAAAACGATACCACATCAGCCGATGCTTTTTATGTTCGTTAATTGTGGCTCGACTACAGTGACAATCTAGAAAAAGATATTTTGCATTTTGAACGTGCTCGGCAACTCGATCCGGACCATACAAAGGCTACGCTATAGCGGAGAAGTGTATCGTGTCAAGGCTACCTCCAAAACGGTATCAAAATGAAATCGTAAATAAAACATTTTATTTTATTTTGGTATTTTATTTCCAACGTTATTTTCATAAAATAATCTTTTAAAAACAAGAAGCAGCGACGCATTTCTTGATGTTGGCCATGTCGATTCGTTTGAAGTCTTCATCGGTGAAAATTTGTGTCAGGGCGAGTGTTCATGTGCGGCTTGTTTTTCATTTAGAAGTCTTACTTCCATCGGAAGCTTTTGTTTCTTTTGTTTGGTTTCGACTGTTGGCTTTTCAGATTTCACTTCTTCATCCGCCGATTCTTCTTCATCTTCTCCAGAATCCTCTTCGTCCTCCTCATCGTTTTTATCATCATCCTCATCATCTTCTTCGTCCTCATCTTCATCGTCGCTTTCGTCAGTATCGTCTTCCGAGTTCGGCTCCTCCTCGGCATCAGAAACATCCACCCACTGGCCATCGTTAGAATCCGAATCTTCGTTATCATCGCCAAATCGATAGTCTTGGATTTCTTTAGCAACTGGAGCTGACTCCAGGAACACTCTCATGCGCCTGAATCTTTCCGTACTCTTTGATTTTTGTCTACGCTTGAGCTTCTGTCTGTCGATTACGGTCCTTGTTCTGCAACAGCGCTGGCAACTGTTCTCGATATAGTGTGATCAGCGACCTCGCAGCCATTATAACTGATTTTTCCTTGTAGGCCTTGTACTTAGCCAAGTCTCGCCTCGCCCATTGCAAGAGGACATCTGGTGTATATTTCGCGTGTGGCGTTCTATGCAATGGCTATCACATCGCTGGAATAACGCTCGGTCATGAAATTATTCGCAATTGTTTTGAGAACTGCTTCCAAGACATCAGCGAGTACGAGTCCGTGGGAAGCCTGAGCACCGAATTGGAGAATTCTCGTACTTGACGCTGATGTGGCTATGTGTGATCATCGGTCGCTATCAGCGGTTGACTTATGAATTCTAGGGCCTGTAAGGATCAAAACGACAAAGATATAGAAAGGCTCTCTAAAAATGCCTTCAACTTACCTGAATGGCTACTTGTTCGTCGTGCACGGTCTGCTGATTGTCATTGCTTAAATAGAGATTATCCGGGATGCCGACACCCGAATGGAGTGCCATTTGTTGCAGAATATTCAAACACTCCGAACCGAGACTTGTTACGCCTGTTGCTGGCAAATTGAGATATTTGATTTTGGCCATGAATTTCAGGTTTTTCAGAATATCCAGTTGAGTTTTGCGAGTTTCGGAGGTTAGGCGGAGAAGACGTTTGATTGATTCAGTGAGCAGTTGGTTTTCCTGCGTTAAATCAGCCTTCCAGCGGGCAAGTTCCTCAACCATGACACTGCTGGCGAGAAATTTACTGCCCCACACTTCGCACTGGCTGGCGAGGAATTCAATTTGTTCCTAAAAGAGTCGAGTTTTTATTGAAATCGAGATTTAAACCAGCACCAAAAGTCTTACCGTGTGAGTATTCAGATTGTTTGCGGTGTCTAAGAGAGCTTTTGTCAGTTGAAGTTAATCTTCGGTCAGGACATTTACCCTCGTCTGGAGATCCTCACCTACCGAAGCCACAAGTAGTCCCTTCAGCTCGGAATTCACTTGCACGTTGCACCTGAAATTTGAGCTGACTCTGCAAATAGTCGCGTTCTTCTTTGATTTTAGCCAGTTCGGCCTTCAGCTCGAGCACCTGTGGATCCTCTGTTGGCTCTTTGCCAACTGCATCTGCCTTTTCTTCTAACTCAGTAGCTTCATGCAGCTCTTGAGTCTTCACTTTTGCCTAAAACATTGATGTCCAAACTGTTGCGATCCTTTTTCAGGATTTTGTTCGACGTTTGCATTGCTAAGAAAACGAAAAGGTTTTGAAAGCTTTCTTAAAAAATCGAATCATTACATACCCTTCAACATTTCGTTCTTGTGAAGTCCAATTGATAGAAGAACAAAACCACATTCTTGTTCTTGTAATTCGCCAAGGAGATTTCAGGAAACTGGCCATACAGCAGTTCCGGAAAATGCAGGGGCTGGTTTCTGGAAAAATGGCATCTATATATAAAATAGATAAATTAAAACTGAATTGAATAGAAATTAAACTTACCATCAGTCTTGGATATCCATATTTTTCACAAATTCATTTACCAATTCTGAATTGATTGACAAATCACACAATTTATTTAGGTAACAGCTGATAAATGACAGATGTCTCATAACAGATTTCTTTTTCGAAAAATTCATAACAGAATTTTATAAAAGTTCGAAGTTCTGAATACCAATTATAAAAGATCTGTTATTTCTAAATCTTTTATGATTCATAACAGAAAATTCATAACAGAATAACAGAAATGGCAGAGGTGCGTTTTTGCGCTGACTATAATCAACAATGGTTGACTATTTCTCGTTTTTGCACGCCAATAGTTACGATTCGTAATCACAATTGTCGTTTTTGCGGTCTGTGTTGATGTGTCAAATCGTAACTATCTCTAACTATTTCCAATCCATCTCAGGAAGTGAGTTGAAAGTGGTTGGTGTGTCAAAGTGTTTTTTTTTTGTTTGTATAATGGCGTTTGTCAATCTGGAATCTAAAAAAAAAAACATTCCGTTCTGTTTGTGCATTTTTTACAACCGCGTAGTCGTCCGTATCCGTACTGCCGCAAATTTAATTACAATTAAAGTAGGTATTTCTGTTCGTCTTCAATTATTTCATTACAAAATAAAGAAAATAAGGTTCCCCTTACAAATTTTAAATTATCGGAAAAAAAGAACTTTATTTCGCCGGAGATTTTGCAAAAGGAACTTGAAATATTCAACTTCATTAGAAAAACGAAAACAAATTGAGGAAATTTCAGGGTTCGTAGAACGATAAAATTTAATTCGATCGCGATCGATAAATTCAACCGGGAATTAAATTTTTAATTCGATCGCGAATTTTATTTTTCGGTTCTTTGAGAATAAAATTTGTGTTCACGATCGAATTAAATTTTTCGGGAACTGAAAAATTAAATTTGATCACGAATTTATCACAGAAGATCCAAAAAAGATCCATTCACGAACCGATTGTTAAATAAAATATAAACAAATTTCGGTTGTTGTTTGTGTGCATATGTATTTAATTAAAATATACTCAAATTAACATAATTAACATACAAAATGAAAATTTAATGTTTTTATATTTTTAACAAATCAATTAGTTCGCTGTTTAGTTTGACTAATAAGACATTATTAATTGTTTCTTTTGAAAGTTTACTTCTGTTTTTGGTTATTAGTACCGGAAGAGCACTGAAAGCCCGTTCCACAGAAACTTGAGTTGATGGGACTGCAAGAACAACCTGGGCCAGTTTTCCTAAGAGGGCATCTTTCTTACTTAATGTTTTCCAGTGCTCCAATACATTGGTAGTAAGTGGGACTCTTTCCAAGTATGACAAATTTTCTAGAACCTGCTTCAGAGACCGTTGTTCCCTTGATGTGGAATTTGTGCCAACCATGGATAAAATTCTGTTTTCCAATTTGGAAAGACTATTGTTTGATGATGATGATGATGCGTCCATAAAACTAGTGCTGCTGTTGGCGGTGGTGTCAACTAATGATTGGCTGTTTTCATCTGCACCCTCCAGTTGCTTAATGAGTTCATTTGTTCTTAATATTTGTACCTAAAATAATAAAAAACAAAAATATTGAACAAAAAACTTTCTTTATGACGGGTCGTAAAAAAAAACCCAAAATATTTAAGTTGACGCTGTAGTGTCATAAAAAAAGGCCACAAATGGTTGTGCCTTGGGCGACGACCGACCGACGCGACCGACGGCGACGTGTGTCGCGACGTGAGCATGTGCGATGGGCAATGTGCATCATGTAGTGTTGAGCCATGCATTCAGGTACACGAAAAATATTTGCATGAGAAATGTGAATTTTATTTTTTTCGGATCGCGAGAAGATGGGAAAAAGAGAAGTATCGATATTTTTCAGATCGCGAACGATATTTTACCATACGAACACCAGCACTGGAAATGGCAACACTTCTACTTCCCGACGGTTCCTCATTTACATCATCATTAAAACAAACACCATGAACTTTTGTAAAATGTCTTTTAATATTGCCAGTCACTAGTCCTTTTAATTTCTTTTCACATCTTAAACATGATGCCCAATTATTGTCTTGGTCATAAAAAACATAATTATTTACTTCGAAATCTTTTTTTCGTCCCATTTTAAACCACCGAGATCAAACAAAACAAGAAACAACCATACACCGCAAAACACATTCAAAGAAAATTTATTTCTTTCGATCTTTTCACTTTTCGGATTTTTTCGTATCCTTTTTAATTTCTGTTCGTGAGAGATCAAAATTTGAAGGGAATTTTATTTTTCCGATTTCTCACGAATGATAAAAAGAGAAAAAAAATTTTCAATTCGTGCCGAGAGAGATCGGATATTTTCGGATCCCGAGAAAAGTATCTGTATGAGAATTTAATTTTTTTCGGATCGTGAGAAGATAGGAAAAAAGTGAGAAGTATCGGTATTTTTCGGATCGCGATCGATATTTTACGAACCCTGGGAAATTTCTCTCGTGCACTTTTTTTTGGTTTCAAAATGTGTAGTGTAGTGTGTGCTCGTAAAAACATTCTGGTTTTAAAATCCGAAGGGAATCCTCTTGTTTTCAAAATCAGAGTAAATTCATAAATTCATAATTTCATAATTTTCATAAATTCATGCTCTCCATTGCATGGGCTATGTCCATCGCGTCATCAATCCGGAAAACATTCTAATCGACCGCCATCAAACTGGAAGATTTTTGAAATCCCGCTGCCTTGAATCGTGATGGGCATGTGCAGAGTTCCTCGCCGGTTGGAACTCCTGATTACATTGCTCCAGAACTGCTCGAGACAAAATCCCAGCAGAGCGTTAGTTCTTTCAAACCTCGAGTTTTAAACAAAACATTGATGCTAAAAACTACTTACAGGTCAGCTGTGACTTCTGGTCCATGGGTATTATAGGCTATGAACTCATCTGCGAAGTCACACCATTTCACGAGGACAATGCCACAATGTCCACGAGACATACTTGAAAATCCTCAGTCACTGCGAGGGGAGTCACGCCAAGGAAATGACCGCCTTTCCAAGTGACTTAAAAGTCAGCACCAATTTCAAGAATCTCAATCTCTCCCTGGTCACAATCCCTTCCAATCGAATTGACTACACTGCGATCCGCAAACATCCCTATTTCGGGAGGACATGGCTGTGAAGTTCAGTGAACGACCGAAGAGCGTCGGCGATATACCTACTCGAGAAGCAGTACCATGAGCAGATGATTGTCGAACGTCAGTCGGCACGAAAGGCAAACTTAAACCTGTGGAAGGTGGAGAAGCAACTGGAGCACAAAATGTGCGAAAAGGCCGAGCAGGAGAGGCTGAAGGAGAAATCTGAGGTAAGGTTTTTCATCTCCAAATAGAATTCATATAACGTTTATTGTATTCTTTAGGTCGTCGAACAAATTTCACTTGCTCATCGTTTAAGAACAAGAAACTGCTTCGTGAACTCAACGAAGAGCGGAAAAAGTCCTCAAACGCCATCGATGCGGCTTCAGCTATCGAAATCAAGCTTCAAAAACCTCGAAGACAACTACGAACGACTTAAGTAAGCATGCAACACCACCGACAACCAGCTGACCGAAGTCGAGGCAATGCTGCAAGCCAAACAGAAGCGCAGTCAATCGTCGCAGGAGAAAATCGATGTCCGGGAGAAGGACGAAGCCATCAGTAAGCTGAGGAAGATAATCAACGAGAAACATGCGAACAAACTCGTCGCCGAAGGACGGTGAAACCGAGACACAAGAAAAAGTGGAAATCCTTATTTGGGGCTATTCGGCGAAATCTTTTATTCTGTTATTCTGTTATGAATTCCCATACAAAAGTTTTATTTGTCAAAAAATCTTTTTTGAATAACAGATTTGGTATTCGGCAAGCCAAATCTGTTATAAAATCTGTTAAGAAATCTGTTATGAACTGTCGAAAAATTCGAACATACTGAAAATCTTTTATAAATCGCCTATTTGGTATTCAGCAAGCCAAAATCTTTTAAGAAATCTGTTAAAAATCATAACAGAATAACAGACAACTTTTCGGGCCTTTTATGATAAAAGATTTCAATAAAAACTACGATTTCAGTTAAAAACAAATTTTTTTAATACTTAAATTTCAAGCGTGGAAGACACAGCTCGTTCATAAGTACATGAAATGGTTATATTTTATGTTTTATCCCATTGTTTTATGTTTTAAGTGGTTTTGCGTATTTGCAGTGAAGTGAAAGTGGTACCTTTTGATAACAAATTTGTATGTATCGACAGTTGAGAAGGTCCTGCTAGACCTGTCGGTGTTTATTCAGATGGTCGTTTCAAAATGTTTCGATAGCCAGTGATGATGAGCATTTGTGGGTAAGTTACTACTGCCGTCTTAAGTCCAACGTGTCTTTTAAGTTTAATTCATTATACAGGAATATCACTTTTACCTTTCAGAGGTAATGGAGTGTGTGGAAAACTACCAGGCTGCACTAAAAGTATACTCGAATGCAATTTCACTATGCCCCGATTCGGCCGCCTACTAAGGAAATCGTGCTGCATGCTGCACAGTCCTCGATAATATCATCGGCACGGCACCGTATAGATTAAACAGTTTGAAAGATGAGACAGTCGATCCAGGGTCAAGATGAACGATACCACATCAGCTGATGCTATTTATGTTCGTTTATGTTGCCTGCACTATAGTCACAATCTAGAGAAGGGTATTTTGCACTTTGAATATGCTCTGCAACTCGATCCGGTATCAAAATGAAATCATAATTAAACCTTTTTTTTTTATTTTGGTATTTTATTTCCGACGTTATTTTAATAAAATAATCTTTAAAAACAAGAAGCAGCGACGCATTTCTTGATGTTGGCCATGTCGATTCGTTTGAAGTCTTCATCGGTGAAAATTCGTGTCAGGGCGAGTTCTTGGGCGGCTTGTTTTTAATTTAGAAGTCTTACTTCCTTCGGAAGCTTTTGTTTCTTAGTGCTTGGCTAAGATGACGTCCATCGACATGGCTGGGAGGACGGGAGGGTCCAACCTCGTTATAGCCCAGGGCAACATTGTCCAGACAAGTTCGAATTCGGAATTCAGACATGTCTCTTAGCGGTAGGTTCCTAAATGCTAAATTCTCGCGGTTCCATCCTCGGATCCGGTCAACATAATAAGCAATTCAGGGTGTGTGTCCCTCGAAAACGCGCTGGCAAGCCCACTTTTCCCAATTCTAGAGTTTTATCAACACGGCACCTAGACAAAGAATTCAAATTTAATTCAAGAATTGGCAGAGTTTCATCAGCAATACTTACCACTACTGGTCAGAATCAAAGGCTGAGTTAGATGCACGGCAATGCAAAACAGAAAAAGTATTGTAGGGCAAGAACCTGGAAGCACAGATGATGTTGTTCGCCGGCATTGAAATGTTTCTCGCCATATTTCTCCAAAATCATTGTTTGCAGTGTGGAGTTCTTAATAACACAATTCAACTAAAGACCTCATGGCTCTTGATTTTATTACAGTAATTCAGTTTGAGTTGACCTTCCACCTTAGATTTAATTTTCTGATCGGGTTTGTTCATTTTCTCTCCAAGTACTTGAATGAAATCTTCATTACCCTCCCATCTGCATGCACCGCAAAGCCGATTGCAAGTCTCCACATCCCATGCAATAACAAACCAACGGGCAGAGCGGTTTGCCTTCGATTGTAATGTTCTGCAAGCCAAAACAAGAACCTTGATACAAAGTCAAGTCAACAAATGCTTGGAACACCTCTTCTTTGTGCTTCACGCTAATTCCCACTGATTATTGTGGACATGTACAATTTATAGCCTGTTTGATGTACTTGACATCGACTCTTCGACAGAGCGGAGTCACGTTAACCATGTACTTCATGATCTCCCAAATTTCAGAGTTTTTCTGGTCTTCGAACCGCTCAGCGACTTTGGTGAATTTCTGTACGAGATTTGGTCGCAAAGCTCTCTTGTTAACAAGGGTATTGTACTCGCCGAGAGGAGGACGACCACCTATTTTATTCCACGGGGGTTGGCGACCATTGATTTGCTGCCTGACTTTCATCACCATGCTTATCGGTAAATTGGAACGCCTGTACAAGACGAAGAGTCTCGTATACACTGCGACCAACGGGTTAGTCATTCACAGATACTTGGCTTAAGTTTTGTTTACAATCGATGATAAACAATCCACGGAAAAGATCTCCAGTTTTTTCATCCAATATATACACCATAATCACTTGCTTTCTTCATAGACTTATCGGCTAGCAAGTCAATATTCAAGTCACCAAGTCTGTTCTGTTTGCGATGTGTGTTAGTCCAAGCGAAATGCGTGAAATGCGAGTCTATAGAACATGCAATGTTGGAGAATCAATGCTGCGGAATTCTGTTGCAAACTCAGAGAATGAAATATTCTCCGTTGAACAGTTGGTGAAGTAAGGAACAAAACCACATACTTGTCCTTGGAATCCGCCAAGGAGATGTAAAAAAACTAGCAATTCAAAACAGCAGTTCCGGAAAATGCAGAGGCTGGTTTCTGGAAAGATGGCATATTCATATAAAATAGATTAATTAAATCTGAATTTAATTGAAATTAAACTCACCATCAGTCGTGGATATCCATTTTCATTACCTTTTTGCAAAAATCATCTATTTCACAGACAGAAACAATGGCGCAAAATTATAGTCCGCTAATGAACAACTTTAGTGTGATACTAGCTTAAAATGACGTTTCAGATATGACTCAAACGTCATTTTAAGCTTAGTATCACACTAAAGTTGTTCATTAGCGACTATAATTTTGCGCCAATTTAATTTGTAGGCAACAGCTGATAAATGACAGATGTCTCATAACAGATTTTTTTTTCGAAAAATTCATAACAGAATTTTATAAAAGTTCGAAGTTCTGAATACCAATTATAAAAGATCTTTTATTTCTCAATCTTTTATGATTCATAACAGAAAATTCATAACAGAATAACAGAAATGGCAGAATAGCCCCAATTATTATTATTGCTTTCATGTATTCTGTCGGCAATAAAAAAATTTGTTCATTGGTTTCAAAAAATAAGACTTTCTCCGTTTATTTATATAAAAGCACGAACTAGATATGGAATTGATAGTTTTTAAGCGAATCTGGAAGCAGCAATTAGGAGAATATCTCTTATTGGAAAACCCTTTATATGTGTAGCAGTTGAAAAAAGAACAATGCATCGGTGGAAAAAATAATGCACATCCAAAAAAAGATGCTGAACTCTGCCTCTTCAAAAATGGATTCAAATGCATTCATTTCTTGGATCTAGTACAATTAATAAAATTACTGTCAAATGTCAACCTTCAGCAACTGTCATAATTCTATTGGCGATGTTTCTTGTTGCCTATCCCTGTTGGAGTTTTAATTTTATTCAAAAAATATTTCTGTTTTAATTGATTACTTTATAGCACAAGTTGTATTTATAAAAATAGTTTAAATCATCAGAATGAAAGAAAAACAGACACTTATTGATGGGAATCAGAAATTCAAAGTACCCGTCGTCACAATATCCCAAATCAATGCCGATGTTATTTCACTAGTGAGTGCGCGTTTTAAACGTTTACGATAATATTATTTTGTTTATGCATATTTTATTTGTTATTTTTAAGCTTGCAACAAAATACTGGTCAGCTGAAACACAAGCCGAACATCTGCCGTTCGATTCGAATGTAATCGAAGAAATCTACACAAAAGAAATTCAAGATTCCAAGCATTCAATTCGGCGAATAATGATGCTCGAGTTCAGTCAATATCTGGAGAATTATCTTTGGCCGAATTACAAAGCCCGACAAGCCAGTCATGCACATGTGATGTCAATAGTTGTTATGGTCAATGAAAAGTTCCGTGAACGTGTCGAAGTTTGGCCGATTTTCGAAAAGAAATCGGAAGAATTTTCAGCGTTTTTCCGGCAAGTTATTGAATCATGTTTGCCGCAGCAAAAGGTCGATGATGTTGATCATATGAATGCCTTCCAAATACGTGAACAAACGGCGCTGTTGGTTTTCATCAATCACTGTTTCAATAGCATGGAAATTGAATTGTGTCGAGAGCAGGCCAAGCGATTGGTTTCGTTGTCCATGTGGACGTGTTTGCAACCAAGTGAGTCCTGCTTTGTTGTCTCATTTTCAGTGTTCTCAATTTTTTGTATGCCTTATAGAACGTCGAGAACAAGAACTTCGTGGTATTCCGGAATGGAAAAAATTCTGGAAAAGGATTCAAAAGAAAGAAAAAAATGACAAGAAACCCGACATTGATTGGGAACGACGATTTCTTCAGGTTCGTTATTTATTTTGAACATTTTGGAGCACGATTGTTTAAGTTTCGATCTTACAGAATTTAATGGTGAACTTTTTGAGCATTCTGGAGAAAATCCCAGCCGAGGGACCAGTCAACAGCAACATTGTACATTACTGTGAACGATTTTTGGAATTCATAATAGATTTGGAAGCACTGTTGCCGACGCGACGGTTTTTCAACACCGTTTTGGATGATTGCCATTTGCTGGTGCGCTGTCAGATTTCAAATTTGGTGAAACGAGAAGAGGGAAAGCTTTTTGGACAAGTGAGTGAATATTATTATAACAATTATTAAGAATCTACATTCTACAACAACACAGAGGTGTCAAGCTCATTAGTTTAAAACGACAAATCCAATTTTATTTATAAGGTTTCGAAGCCTCGAAGATCCTCAATTTTGATCTTAAATCCTAGATGGTTTCCTTGTCAAATCAAATTTTCCGGTACTCACTCCACTTTGTTGACGTTTGGTTGAGATCCGTGATCCTGTTTGAGGTAAGATGTCAAAGTCCGTTGATATCTCAGCTACCTGTGTTCTGTGTAACAGAAGAACAAAATATGGCTAAGTACTCCACGGAGACGTATGTTTTGTCTCACCTTCAGCTGTCTATAACTATCTAAAGCTTCTTTACTTACTTACTTAAGGTGGCGCTACAGTCCTGTGTGGACTTGGGCCTCAACCAACAGTCTCCGCCAGTCAGCTCGGTCCCTAGCTAGCTGTCTCCAGTTTTGCACTCCAAGTTGATTGAGGTCCTCTTCCACTTGTGTGCGCCACCTGAGTCGCGGTCGAAGACTTTCTGGGCCGGAGCATTGGTGTCCATCCGCTCTAAATGACCGAGCCATCTGAGTCTCTGGACCTTGACCCTTCTGGTGGTTCACGTCGTTGTACAACACGTAAAGTTCACTGTCGTATCTCCTTCTCCATTCCCCATCAATGCACACGGGGCGGCCAAAGATGACCCGAAGAATTTTCCTCTCGAAACAGCCTAAGGCACATTCATCCGAATTTGTTAGGGTCCATGCTTCTGCACCATATAGCAGGACAGGGATGATGAGGGTGTTGTACAGCTTTACCTTAGTTGCTCGAGAGAGGGCTTTTCCACTCAGTTGCTTTCTTAGCCCAAAGAAACAGCGATTAGCAAGAGTAATTCTTCGTCTTATCTCGGCGCTGGTGTCATTGCCCGTGTTAATAGCGGAGCCTAGGTAGACAAACACCTTTACTACCTCGAAGTTGTATGCGTCTATTGTGACGTTCTGTCCGAGCCGTCGGTGGTGGGTGTCCTTACTCGAAGACAGCATGTACTTCGTTTTTCCCTCATTTACCGCTAAGCCCATTTTTGCCGCTTCTGTCTCAATTCTCACAAAGGCGCCGTTGACATCACGCTGTGTTCTTCCCATTATATCAATATCGTCGGCGTACGCGAGAAGTTGAACAGATTTATAGAAGATAGTGCTTGTGGTGTTGACGGTGGAGTTTTGGACTATCTTCTCAAGAACGATGTTAAAGAAATCGCACGACAGTGCATCGCTTTGTCTGAATCCTTTTTTGACGTCGAAAGATTCCGTAAGCTCATTGCCAACCTTGATGGAGCAGCGTGAGTTCTCCATCGTCATTTTGCACAAGCGAACGAGCTTGGCAGGGATGCAAAAACTAGACATGGCTTTATACAGTTCGTCTCTGTAGATGCTGTCATACACGGCCTTAAAATCGATGAAGAGGTGGTGGGTATCGATTTGGAGTTCATAGGTTTTTTCCAGGATCTGCCGCAACGTGAGAATTTGGTCGATGATATATATTTCGGGGGAGAGGATCTTGTAGGCGATGTTAAGTAAACTGTTTCCTCTGTAGTTCACCATCGGGCAAACAATGCTGAGGTTCCATTCATCGGACATGCATTCCTCCGACCATATCTTACAGATGATTTGGTGCATGCTCCTATCTAGCTCGTCGCCTGCGGCTTTGAACAGCTCGGCAGCTAGACCATCTGCTCCAGCGGCTTTGTTGATTTCAGCCGTGATATTGCTGTTTTCACTTCTTCTAGGTCGAGTTCACGGAATTGTTGGCTGTCATCGTGTATGATAAAAGGCTCCTGTCTGACGGCGGGGTTCTGTTCGTCGTCGCCGTTATACAGTCTACAGAAGTGGTCTTTCCAAATCCCCAGCATTGACTGCAATTCTACTATGATGTTCCCATGTTTATCTCTGCAGGTTCTTGCTCGATGACCCTGAGCCAGCTGTATTACCTTCCGATAAAATCTCCGAACTTCATTCCTGCTGTTAGCGCTCTCAACGTCTTCGATCTGACGCTTCTCATGCTCTCTCTTTTTTCTCCTGAGAAGCCGGCGTTCTTCTCTCCTCTTTTGCTCGTAGAGGTCACGAGCAGCTCTTGTCCTTCTTTGCAGCGCCGCTTTGTATGCCTCTTACTTGGCTGCATGAGCCTGCCTGCATTCTTCGTCAAACCAGGGGTTTCGTTTTGGTGGCTGTGTGAAACCCAGCACATTAGAGGTGGCATCACTAACTGCATTCTGGCAATGTTGCCACTGGTATTCGATACTTGATGTTGGCGGCATAGGACTCCTTAAGAGGTTACTTGACACTCGATCAGAGAAGGATCTGGCGATCTCTTGTAATTGTAGCCGTCCGACGTCGAATTTTCTTGCAGCATTTCCTTGTTTTGGCCGTTGTCGGGATATTCGTAGCACTACCTTGGCTACGACGAGGAAGTGGTCCGAGTCGATGTTGGCTCCTCGGAAAGTTCGAACATCTAGAATGCTGGACAAGTGCCTCCCGTCGATCGCAATGTGATCAATCTGGTTCACGGTTGATTGATCAGGAGATCTCCATGTACCTTTATGGATGTTGAGATGTGGGAACCAGGTGCTTGCTACCACAACATTCCGCCCCGCAGCAAAATTGATCAGCCTGAATCCGTTGTCGGAAGTGGTGTCGTGCAGGCTGTGATTTCCGACTGTTCTGCCAAAGATGCCTTATTTTCCCAGCTTTGCGTTAAAATCGCCGAGGACAATTTTCATGTCATAGCTAGGACATTGCTCATATGTTTTGTCGAGGAGCTCGTAGAATTCGTCTTTGGTGTCGTCCTTTTTCTCTTTTGTGGGGGCATGCGCGCATATTAAGCTAATGTTGCCGAATTTAGCCTTGATTCGGATCGTCTTGATGCGTTCGCTTACGCATTTGAAGCTCAAGACTTTTTGCCTGAGTCTGCTTCCCACGACGAATCCGCATCCAAAGAGTCGCTGTTGTTACTCCTGGTAACAATTACCAAAGCAGATGTCGCAGTTTATATATCTATGATCGGAAAAGGAATTAAGAAGAGATACTCTCCAATTTTCGATGGAGAGTTTACCGTGATTACTGACAAAAAAAAACTGTCTAAATCATCTTCCCACCCTTTTGTGTTATCCGTACTCGGAAAGACAAAAGTAGGAGTGCTACCCCTGTTACAAATAGTCATGTTGCTTTCATCTAGATATACACAAACCCATTTCAAAAGATTATTCTCACATCACATCATTAGTATTTTTGTTTTATTAAAAAAAATAATAATAAATAATTCTTTAAGTACACTTGAGTCTACTAAAATCTACATTTAATTTTCATGTTTTATATCTTAATAGCCTTAAAAGAATAGTCCTTGCTTAAACCTATGGATTAGAATGTAAAATCCTTTCGCTTTTCCTAGAGATCCGAAATTTGATTTTCTGCTCAATAATCATTCCCATTCATATAACTCATTTCGTCACCCCAGTCGTTTGACGATGGCGGTTCGTTGTAGCAACACGATTTCTTCAACAAAAACGTCACATGCTTTTGTCTCAACACACAAATATATAAAATCAATGGCGCTTGTATTGCATTGACAATAATGTGAGCATACAGGAGTCCATCATACTCCAGCCACGATATAATCAAAAATATCCATGATATCACCATAACCAACAGCAGCAGGGAGTACATGATGAAGCTATAAAAGAATCAAATTTAATTAAAAAAATCCTGACGGTATTTTTTGTAATTTTTACTTTGCTTTGAGTTTGTGCTGAATTCGGCCATAAACATTCCTTCGATTGATCAATTTCAATGTTGTGACATAGAAAAAAATGTCAATCAATATTGTACATGCGATGGGCGAGAAAAACATTGCAATTCCAAGCCAGCCAATGGTTTCTTGGTCGCCGATTGTGTTTTGTTTCTTGTACGAATCTGCATCGAGGAAAAAGTGGGAAAATATTGCTGTTCCTGCGAGTGTGAATGTAGCACCCCAGGCATATGCCGAGTAGTAGCAGTATTTGCGTCCGTCTGTGACTCGGAGGAAGACATTTCGCGATCTGCAAGTGGAAAGAGATTTTGTTTAAATTACAAAAGAGGGTTTGGGACTTTAGTGTATGTACCTGAATGTCTTCCAGATGTAGTAGCCAAAGCTGTTAAGCCAGAAAAATGCACCCAAGAGACTTACGTATAAAATTGTATCTGAAAACGAATTTGAAAAAAAAAAAAACTTAAAACATGAAATCAGGAAGTGCACTGAATTTAAAAAGCATTTATTCCTGTCTTGCGGTCACGGTCGTTTGGTCATCTGCCCCCCTGTTCCCTCCAACTACTAATCTTACATCTAAATTCTCTAACCCCAAAAGTATTTGTCATGAAACTGATGGGCGTTATATCACTGCACGACTTCGAGACGACAAAATTTATGATAATGTGCGGCTATATCTCTCCTACCTGCATAACAAACCAGACTCCGTTTGTATCAATGGCAAGACCAAAATGAGCATCATGGATGCTCTGCATAAAGAAGGTCTCCCTACAGACCCAGTTGCTCTTCATAAAATATACATACGTTTTCACGAGGTTTTTAATATTTCCCCCTCTACTGTCTCCAACGACCTTGCTACTTTTGCCTCTCACCTTGATCCCAAACGTTTGCCTTTTATCAACCACAGTAGAAAGCCCCGTTTTTGACCGTAATGAAACTGTCCAACGCGACCCAATTATTTGTCTTTCTATGTACTACCAGAATGTTAGAGGGCTCCGAACAAAAACCGCTAATGTATACCTTAACTCCCAAAATCTACCTTATGAAATGTTTGCCCTAACAGAAACCAATCTTACTTCCAGTTTTCTCGATAATGAACTATTCACTTCCGACTTCACTGTCTTTAGGGCAGACGGACAGACAAGTGAACTTGCTCCTACTGGTCGTGGTGTTCTTCTCGCTGTTCAAAATCATTTAAGTTCCTGTCTCATTGAAATTTCAAAATCCTGTTTCTTTGAATATGTCTGCATTAAACTTGTTTTTCCTACTCGCTTTATATATCTTATGTGTTGTTATATTCGACCTTCTCAGCCCAGCTTTTTCTATCAACTTTTTGTTGATGCTCTCTCTCTGTTGTTCGACAAACTCTCACCTTGCGATGACTTTTTCGTCTTCGGTGATCTTAATCTTCCTCATTTGAACTGGTTTCTTTCTGAAGATGAATCCAGCTTCATCCCATTTAATCCTTCTTCCGAAAAAGAAATAATTTTCACCGACCATATGCTAGAACTAGGTCTTTTCCAAGTCAATGGTATCTATAACAGCTAAGGAAGACAACTTGACCTTGTCTTTACTTCTGATCCTTTCAATACTACTGTCGCCGAAAGCCAACACCTCCTCTCCACTCTCGATAACTATCATCCCCCTCTCTCCATTATCTCATCTGTCTCTGAAAGTTCTCCGTCACTCGAGTCAGACAACTCTACCCGTTTCAACTTTCGGAAGACCGACTTCAATAAACTCAATTCTCTTTTCAGCAACATTAACTTTAATCTTTTTATAAACCCGACCACACCTATTAAAATTTCCCTATCCTTCTTTTACACCTCTATTTTCGATTGTATTCTCCAATGTGTCCCTTGTATGGTTAAAAAAAACTATTCTACATCACCCCCTGGTATACTAGTGAATTGCGAAAACTTCACAACAACAGAAACAAACTCTGGAAATTTTATTTAAAGTCCCAAACCCACCCCTCTAAGCTATTTCCATTACCAACAAGCCTCTTCTCACTTCTCTACTCTTAGCAACACTCTTTATCAGGAATATCTCTGTAATATGGAGTCCTCTCTCATTTCGGAACCTAAAAGGTTCTTTCAATTCATCAACACTGAAAGGAAATCAGATGGCATTCCGTCCTCCCTCAACTTCCTTGGCACCTCTTCCTTTATTTTCCCAATTTTCAAAAAAGTTTCTAAGAACGAGGTTTCCAACTATCGTCCGATTGCCAAATTATCGTCCATCCCAAAGCTTTTTGAAAGTGTTGTATATGACTCCCTCTGTTTTCATTCAAAATCAATTGTTTCACAGGGTAAAGAAGTTGATGTTATCACGACTGATTTCAGTAAGGCTTTTGATAAGATCAGCCACCAAATCATTCTCATCAAACTTAAAACGTATGGATTTCCATCGTTTTTTATTCAATGGGTGAAGTCTTATTTAGAAAACCGTATCTACAGGGTCACTTTTAGATGCGCAGTTTCCGAGCCCATCTTCGCAACTTCGGGCGTTCCGCAGGGAAGTCATCTTAGACCACTCCTTTTTGTACTTGCCATTAACAATGTTGTTAACACAATTTCCTTTTCTGACCTCTGCATCTACGCAGACGATATTAAAATCATCAAAACAATATCTTGCCCTCTGGATTCTCTTCTGCTCCAACATGACTTAAATATCTTTTTTAATTGGTGTGAGAAAAACTTTTTGGATCTTAATATCAGCAAATGCCAAGTAATGCTTTTCTCTCGTAAGCGTTTGTCCTCACATCCTCGTTGTTACCATTTCTCCAACACTCCTATTCCTATTGTTTCCTCTATCCGTGACCTTGGTGTTATTTGTGATAGGGAATTGAACTTCCAGTCCCACATTGATAAAATTATTAGTAAGGCTAACTCCACTCTTGGATTTATCAAACGATGAAAGAAAATGAAAAGAATTTGCAAGTCCATATGTTACCAAATCCTTGTACATCACTTTTGTCAGACCTATCCTAGAATATGCAAGTCAAGGTTGGTCCCCTTTTCAAGTAACTCAGTCACAGATAATCGAATCAGTACAACGACGATTTCTTAGGTTCGCATTACGTGGTCTTCCTTGGTCTGACCCTATTATCCTTCCGCCTTATAAAAACCGCCTTCAACTATTAAATCTACAAACCCTCTCCAAACGCCGCGATGTCACCGGTGTACATATTGTAAATATGTACATAATACATTGGAATGTAAATAAGTATTAAGAAATGCTTGCTAATAAGCTTAAATAAATAAATAAATTGTTCCTTTCAAACAAATTTAATATTGAGACCTAGTTTTTTTTTTTTATTGAAAACTCGCTCCTCTGTCCAGTTCTCTCTCTCTCTATTCCTCTTTCAAGTTAAAAAAAAAATAAACAAAACACTTACCAACAATAATAAAGCTTACATGACTGCCGAATTCCGTGAATATCCTAACAAGATCCGCAGCTTGACTCACCAAAAGACACATGGCTATTGTCGTGATAATATTTCCCACCAAATCTCTAAACAAAAATCCATTTATTATTACAATCTATTCGTTATTTGACTTCTTACCTCAAAGTTGGCAAAATAAAATAAATAATTGCAACCAACAATAGCATCACGATAGAAATTCCATGAAATATCGGATTTAAAATTTTTCGCAACAAGAAATTCGTATCAGTCCATTTGATTTCTTTTTTTGCCAAACAAATATTGGCAAAGAGTATTGTTCGATGATCGCCACTTGTTGAGATTGCCTTAATCCGAATAAAGAGTACTTTTAGTTGACCTGCATGTTAAAAAGGACCCAACTCACCTTATCCAGGCAATATTGTCCTTGGCGGTAGTCATGGAAGAGGGGCTTCCGTTCGTTGTTATCTTCGTCCTGATAGTCGGAATGTTCGTATTGGTCCTCGTTTGTGTTTGTATAGTGTCGTAATTTACCATCGCTTAGGAGAATTAATTTATCAGCACTCTAGAAGGACACAAGAAGGGATAAACAAAAATTGCAAAATTGTTTAGATTTGTACTCACTCCTGGATAATGATAGATGGGCCATGTTTGCATTGATCCGCATCCTGGAATGCCAATTACAAATTTATATTTGACTGGAATGTTATGTTCACCATCGTAGCTTGTGAACATTGGTTGGAAGAATTCTAAAAAAAAAATAATGCAGTTTTAAAAATGGAACATCATCTCTGAAAATAACGACCTAATTGAATACGTCTCTCGGAATTTCGAGCCTGGAACTTGTGTAACAAAATCCAGCTCGGTATATAATTTTGCTCTGTCAGTGTTCATTTTTCCGCCATGTCGGACTGTTTACACAATCTACAAATTCTTCTCATATACCGAAGCCAAAAATTAGCACACATACCCTCATTTCAGCTTATATTGATTGAGTCAAATTCATTATTTATTTATTTATAAGAATTCACTTGATTAGCAATCAGCCTATCATATTTTCTAAACAAAACCCAAAAAACCACCACACAATATCATCCACTGCAAGATAATAATTCCAGACAGACAGCAACCCCAACCACAAATTTATTTACGCAAAATGTTTTATTTTTCTTCATTTTGTTCGTTTTGTTCAGTGGCGGATCTATGGGGTGGTGGAGCTGCTTCTTGATTTTCGATTCTGTTTTGAAAGACTAAGAACGTATCTGGTTTGTCGACTACCATGAATTCAAAAAAATATGTTTTAAGATGTGCTTTACTTAAATACCGTTTACCAGGCCTCAAATTCAACATAAATTGCATGAACGAAGTTCGAAAACGCATATTTGTGCCGAATCTGTCCGTGACAAAAGCTACAACCGTTGTTGACATACACTACCGGTCAAAAGTTTGAGACCACCTTCAAAGGGTTGCTTTATTTGTACCTGGCGCTTGAGTTTATGAATGAAAATAGGATTTTTTTACCTGCATTGATAACTTATACCATTCATAAAAGGTACAAGTGAAAAAACACCAGTTGTTAATCCTTTTCTGTAAATTATAAGGAATTTTGTGAAAAAAGGTAAAAAAAAACCCAATTTTGGTTTTTTGACTTCTGTTTGGATTTCCCGTAGTTTTCAATTTTTATGACTTTTTACATTCAATTTGGAATTTTTTTATGACTTGGGTAATGTTAAAGAGTAAAAAAATGTAAAATCTGAATACCTGCATATTCAGGATTTTGTATAAAATGCTCGGTTTGATCCAATTTAAATTTATTTGAGACCGTGATCTTCTTCAGTAAACAAAGTACGCTTCATGGGGAAAGTAAAGGAATTAACTACTGAAACTCGATCTGCGATTATGACCCTTATTGAAGAAGGCTATTCGCAAAGAGAAATCGCCACAAAACTGAAGATATCCAAAGGAGCAGTTCGCAGGACTATACAGCGTTACTCTAGTACCGGCGGTTTTAAGGAAAAACCGAGGTCAGGACGACCTAGAGTTACGACGAAAACCGAAGATCTGCATATCATCACCATAAGCAAGCGTTCTAGGAAGAAAACAGCACCAGAAATACGCGCCGAAATCAATGAAATGCGGGAAGAACCACTATCTGTATCAACGAATTTGAGCCAAACACCTCAAACTCGGAATCATCGCTCCATAAGACTCTGTTGAAGTCTTCATCTGTCCAATCCTGATGGGTTTTGGCCCATTCCAACTGTTTGATCTTGTTTTGAGGTCGTAGAAGGGGTTTCCGCACTGCAACGCGCCCAAAAATTCCAGCATGCCTAAACCTTCCTTGTATCGTTGATACAGATAGTGGTTCTTCCCGCATTTCATTGATTTCGGCGAAACTTTATCAGAATTTCGAACTTAAACGTCTTCGACCATTTTAACGAAGTGGGTGGATACCACGCCCCTTGATGAAACCAAAATATTTTACTTATATTTTTCCTTATATTCAACCAAAACCCTATTAGAATTCCGAATTTCAAGATCATACGACCAGTTTTAGAAAGTGGGCGGATACCACGCCCCCTAAATGAGCAAATTGAAATTTTTTCCTTTGTATACACCCAAAAACCTACCATTGTACCAAATTTCAAGATTCTGCTATTGTTAGAATTGCTTCATAATTTTGATGATCAGTGAGTCAGTGAGTCAATTACGGTTTTTGAAATATTGTGCCCATGAAGTTAATACGTAATTCAAATTTAAAGCTTCTGACTCTATGGGTTCAAAAGATATGGGAGGTTAAAAATGTGCTGGAGTTCGATCCTGTTAAAAGGTAGTAGTGCTAGAACTTGGCTGGGCACTACCGCACAGTGGTTCCATTCTATGGACATTGACCTATAAAAACTTAATGGATGGACCGATTTTGTTGAAACTTTAAATGTTCTATAAATATTTTGAATTTTAACTATTGATCTTAAATTTTTTTTTTGTAATTTTAATAAAAAAAACTAATAAAACGAATGTTGTATTAATTATATGTACATACATTAGGGTGGTCCTTAAGATAAAATTAATGAAGACAACCGCTCAATCGTGTCCAAATAAATAAGAAAAAATCCTCTAATTTTTTCAGATTTTTATCTATACCCCTTATTGGCCCTGTAACGAAGTGAAATTCTAATACTAGGACTTTGAGGCTGATTTTTTAATTATTCCCGTATATCTCCATTTCGGCTTTACCGATTTTCGTAAAATTTTGCACAATTATGCTTAACATTATCCTTAGTGATATTGCATTCCAAGATATTATTAAAAATATTTTCTTCAATAACAAAAAAATCGGAAAAGAGATCCATTTTTGTAGTACCTTTTGGGTTTATAACACTGTTTTCCAGATTTCTCAAAAACGGTGCAACCAATTTTTTGGAAATTTCGTCAACACGTTTATATGAAATGTCTTAATAATGTTGCATACCAAAAAATTTCATAAGGGTTTTAATTTCCCTGATTTTTTTACAAGGAAATAAGACTTCGTGATTTTGCAATCAAAACGTTCTCACGATCAAAGTGACTAAAAGTGACCGTTAGTTTTAACAGGGTTGTTACGTTATTAAACAAGGAAACAAAAAATGTAAGTGCCAAAAGTTAGCAACGCCTAGCTCTATAAAAGTATGTCCAATAAACAACTTTTAAGCCTAATTCTCGAAGTACCTTGATTAGAAGCTATTAATTTTTTTTTATTGAAAATCAAATTAAGAAATTCTGAACGGATTATGAATGCAAAATGTTATATTCAACATAAAAAGCACTTTTTGTTGCCTAAAATTGATTCTCATAAAAAAAAAATACACATAAAAACCGCTTCCATTTTTTTCCGAATTCTGAAAATTATAATAGACTCAACATTGAATTGATGGTATGGAGAACCAGAGTGAGAAAAGAATATAATTTGTTTTTTATTTCGCATTTGTATATTTATACAATCGAAATATAGGATCAAAATTGCTGAAAGAAATATCTTACTTTTGGGGGTTTTTCCACTTTGAAACCACTGTGTACCGGCCCTTTGATTGAAGACATATTTGTAGAAAATTTTATTTTTTACAAAATAGATATAAAGACTTAGTTCGCTTAATGTTGTCGTTCAAAAGTTGCAACCCATAACCATTTTCAGTGAACTTCTTGTCTTCCTCTGTTGCTATCAAAACTATCAAAATATTTTTCGCAACGTAAAAAAGTGCAAAATAAACCCATGACCCTCCCCCTGGATCCGCCACTGGTTTTATTCGCCATTGATTGTGTACTACATATTTTTGCGATTTGGCGTTCGTGCGTCGCGCGTCGTCTGGTTTCAGTTTAATTGACGCAAAGCTAAAATGTTCCCTTATTTTTTGACTCTGACAATCTATTCTGCGTGCGGCACATGATTGGGTGATATTTTGCGAATGAAATTCAGCAAACAATGTGAAGTTGTGAAAAAAAGTCTTGATGATTTTTTTTTTCACTCAGTCTCCCTAAAAGCAGAGTGTTTATTTCTACACCACTGTCAATTTATTGAACCTAGAAACCGTTAAACAATTTCGTTTAACTTAATTCAGTTTTCACCATCACCATCACCATCTTCCCGATACATTCCACATGTTTGCTCTGCAGTTGCCGGTTGTTATTGTTTTTTTTTTGTGCCATTAAAGTATCGAATGATATTAGCTATCCTGCCTGCATAGGTCATAGAATTCAATTCACAGCAGGTGGAATTTATCATTTCCCTCGTTTTATTTATTAACTTTTTTTTTTATTTTTGCCTTGTTTGATTCCTGATTGAGCGCTGGCCGGCAAGGCCATTGAACTCTTCCTGTCCAATAAACCATACCAACCATCTTCATCATTGGTCTCGAGCAAAAAAAGGCTCGATGGAATAGTTTTTTATATATATTTTTTTTTAAGCACGATAATCTGGTCTGGCCATAAACTACTTTAAGTTTGCCTTAAATGGGCTTTTAATTAAAACTCGCTACAGCACGAGCGTAAACTATATTCGTGTGCACATTTATGGGTTGACATATCGCACAGGAAATGTCCTGTGTGATGTAGGTACTATATTTTATTTGTCAGTGTTGATAGCAACAGAATGTGCGATGTCCACTGAGATTGTCTGCTGGTTTTTACCACATTAACAGTGGTGAGGATGAATTGTGGGCAAGTCAGCCATAGAAGTCAGGAGAAAGAAGGATTTTCGCGACATACCTAATTTACGAGCAAAGGAAATTTGATTCGTATAACTTGAATAGTGCACATTGCGCTAGACGGTTATAAAGCGGAAGAGAATTTCAGTGATGGACGATTTAAATGCAAGCCTTGATATGACCTGGGCAAAGTAACGCCTGTGTCAATTTTTATTGCTCCTCAAATGGCCTATAACTTAAATTTTCATTAGACACACCTTAAACAATAGCATTATTTTTTTTTCTACCAGGTTTTTAACCAAAATGTCATTGCGAATCAATTTTAATTCATCATCAGGTAAAATTCAGACATCATGTCTCTAAATCATTTATTGCTAAATCCGGCGTCCCTCAAGGCAGTCACTTAGGACCCCTACTTTTTATATTGGCTATTAACGATGCTCAGCTATGTGTTCAGAATAGCGATATTCTCATATTTGCAGATGATATGAAGCTGTTCAAAAATATTTCTTCAACGAATGATAGAATTCTTTTGCAAAATGACCTTAACAGGTTTTCACTGTGGTGTGAGAAAAATAGTTTAAAATTGAATCCCAGTAAATGTCAAACAATTACTTTTTCTAAGAAGCGAGTACCGACTTCTTATGACTATACAATCTCACAGCACATTTTGTCTCGTCCTGTCACTGTCAAAGATCTTGGGGTTTTATTCACATCTAGTTTAGACTTTTCTGAACATATTAATAGCCTTGTAAATAAAGCCAATTCAATGTTGGGATTTATAAAGCGTTGGTCAAAGGAATTCCGTGATCCGGCTGTCACTCGTTCTCTATTTCTCTATTCTCTATTGTTTTGTTCGTCCTCTTCTTGAGTATGCTTCCCAGGTTTAAACACCTTTTTATGATACTCATATTGAGAGGTTAGAATCCGTTCAACGGAATTTTACTACCTTTGATGGTATTCAATGGAGCGATTCCTTAAACATTCCTCCTTATGAGTTTCGTCACAAAGAAGAACCAACAACGATATTGTATTTTTCCATCAGATTATTATAGGTATAACTGACGCTCCGGATTTGCGCCGTTTATCTTGACGAAACTCTCTTAGTTTCTTAAACGTTTGCAAAACATTCTCCAAATCTATGGTTCCTTCTAGAATCCCATACCGGTTCACCACGCCTTTAAATAAATCACCACAACTATCCTTTTCCCAACGACTTTAACGACTCTATTTATTATTTTCCTATTTAGCTAAAGCCAGGCATGAAGCTTCTAAAAACCTACACAACTTTTAAACACTAACTAATCCAAGTCACTTCCGTCGTAATCCTCCCACTCATCAGTTACATTCTACTACTCATTCGTTTTAGTCATGCCTTAATAAAAACCGGCAATACCTGAGTTAATTTTTCCTAACTTTAACTCAAGCTCGAGCTTCAAGTCTTTAATGCTCACCTGTTTCATTGACTTGAGTGCACACGGTATCCAAATGTACCTCAAACTTCTCGCAACATTTATTCACCTGCACCAGGTTTACATCACCACGATCTGAATTCTGTTGCTGGTGTGGTATTGTCTCACCTTTGATTCCACTCATTAGTTGAGACAAGCTCACAACAACCGCCATTGCCAGAATAATCGTCCAGCTACGTCTATGACGTAGCTTAATCGTTGTTATGCATTCAATCATTTTTTTTTTCTTAAATACAAATTTTTGCGCGCACCACTCACTCTTAAAATAAACGAGTATACACACACACGAGGGTAATATTTCAGGTGTATCAATTATACAAAATAATAATTAGGAAGGTCTTTGCGATCATAATAACATCGCACATAATAAGGGAAGTCGGTGTGTATATTTTTTTTTTTTTAATTTATTGAAACAAGAAAACGTATCTTCTGGAACTGAGAGTTGATCTTCCACAGCAATGCGATTACAGGCAAACCAAAAAACACACAACACAAAGCGAAGTGAACGAACCAATTTTTTCGATATATTATTTAATCGCTCAAAGATGATTTAATTTATTTATTACGATTTATTTTTTCTTCCTATTTCTGTGTAACACACAAAATTATCATCGGCCTGTGGTCTCTCTGGCTCCTTGTTTGGTCGACCACAAAAAAAAAATTAAAATCTCGATTACTTCTGTCGTCCGCCATAAGTTTTTGGCGAGACTCTGTCGGGTCTTTGTGTAGTTTTGAGAGTTTGTCTGCAAAAGCAAATTCCAATTTACAGAATGTGATTTCCTTTTTCAAAAATTCTCAAAATTTATTCATCATCATCACCAAAAAGAAAATCTCAATGTTGCTGTGTAACTGTCATTTTATGAGTATTTATTGTTAGGGCTAACTAAAGAGCTCGAAAAAAATTCAACCGACCGATCGACCAAACGACAACGACGCCGAGCTAAAACCACGCCACGCTCTTACTTCAAGCACGTTTTAAATACTAGTGAACAGAGCAGAGTTGGAAATTTTGTTTCATACCGAAGTGGCTGGCCTGGCCTGGCAGTGTGGCAGGGCAGTGGCACTCCATTCCATCGCATCGGCTCGATAGAATTCAGAATCAGATACAAACTACAGAAACAATACATTAGCAACTGAGTTGCTAAAGTCTACACAAAACAACATGGAATGGCAGTTGGCAGTTTGTATTTTTTGTGTGAATGTTTGAAGTTGAAACGACAAAAAATCAACACGAGTAATAAAAATAATGTTCTTGATTCATTTTTACCGGCAAGTTAAGTGGAGACTAATTCGAGTGCGTTACCACTTGAAAAAAATGAACCGATGTAGATTTTTAAAAAAGCGAAGTAGATTGAGAAAAAGGGAAACGACGTTTGAGTCATGTCTGAAACGTCTTTTTAAGCCAGTATCACCAGGCCCGGATTAAGAAATTTGCCGCCCCTAGGCAGTTGCGAAAATTGCCGCCCCCCGCCCTACGAAACTTTTTCAATGGTGTAATAAGTTTGGTTCGGAAAGTTTTTCAATAAATTAAATGCACCTTTCTGAGAGCAGATTTTTCATTTTATTATAGTCAGATTATTATAATCATTTAACAATTAGCATTGTGTATGCGATTATATTGATTATTGGTTGAAGTTTTTACGTCTCGATTTTCGGACGGCAAACTCATCGGTAATGGAATCGAAATCTAAAGACATAAGCAAATCTGACTCTATAGTCAACAAAGCGAGTGCGTTCAATCGTTCTGCAACCAGTTTTGATCTCAAGCAGTTTTTCACTCGCCGCAGTACGGAGAATGATCGTTCAGCGCTACAATTTGATACGGGTGTGCAAACGAGCATTCGGTACGCTATATCAACATTTGGAAAAACTGTGTGGAGCTCATTGCTTCTTAGTAATTTGAGCAGATCCATAGGAGAATTTTTTTCTATATTCTTGTTGACGCAATAACTTTGAAATAAAATCATTTCATTTGCGAACGATGCTTCGATATCTTGATCGTAGAAATTTATCAATTGAGCAGATTTTTCACGAATTTCTTTTTCATTCAAACGATGAATGTCTGTAATAACCGAAAATTTCTGAGAGAGAACTTTGTACGCTTTTTCTCTTTTTTGTAATTCAGATTTGTCAAATTTGCCGCCCTCCAATTCTTGCCGCCCGAGGCAACTGCCTACTGTGCCTGCATGGTAAATCCGGGCCTGAGTATCACACTGAAATCGTTCATTAGCGGACTATAATTTTGCGCTATTGACGCTAAGAGGGGAGGAAAAGTCTCCACTTACTTTTGACAAGAAAAAAAAAACAGAAGTACAAAAAAAATAAATTAATCAAAACTAAGAGGGACAAATAATAGAATAAAAAAAAAAAAAAAACAAATTCTATAGGGTAACTGCACCAGTCTCCGAACTGTCCTGACGATTTTGCCTTTAGAATAAAAGAGAAACTAAACACAGAATTTGCAAAAAACAACAAAATACAGAATCAATAACATTTTCCACATGTACAGTTTCATGTACGAAGTTTCAAACCGATCGAATGTATAACAGAAAAGTTATGGGTGATTTAAGCTGCAGCAGCTGCTGTTCTGCTGTTTTCTTAGCAAAAAAATAGTGGCAGACCTTGGAAAAAAATGCTGGGAATAGTTGATCTTGTGCGATCCTGTAATCAAATCGAGTTTGTTTCAAAGAAAATATAATGAACTTCCAATAACTAAAGAAAAAAAATTGAGTTTTGCATTTTTTAATCGATTTTTTTAAGTGTCCAGACACTGGTACAAAAAATAGGGAAAATCTAGTCTCCGGACAGCTCCAAGGCTTTACCTATTTATTTATTTTTTTTTATGTTCAAATTCTTTTTGAAACCCTTAATTTCCTTGTCAAAAGTACTGGTTTATATCCAGAATAAACATTTTCCATTATCACCCCTCTAATGGATTAAAAATGAAGAAAAAAAAAACTCTAAAACTTGTATTATCATTTTTTATTTGAATGTGATGTGCACAAAAAACAGTGCATCAGTGAAGTGTTGAAGGATTCCAAGTGGCTGGAAACGGGTTTGGGAAAAAGAAACAACAACTAGTTAATCTTGAAACAAGTAAGTAGGTATTTCAGAATTCAGATGCATTAAATTGCCATGGTTTATTTGTGTAGCGTAGATAGAGAAGATATGAATAGTCTTATTTTTTTATTGAAGATGAATGCAAACAACTTAAAAGCAAGCCTTGCACGACATTAGATCGAAGAAATTAGGTGTCAGTCAAGCAGCAATCAAGTTTGACGAAGTAGGTTCAAAGCCGTCCGGAGACTCTGTTTTGATCGTCCGAAGACTGGTACCGATTTTGGTTTCTTTATATTTTGTCTAAAATAACAATAGGTAGGCAATATTTTTTAAATGAATTAGATGCCAAACAACCAGGAAATAATTATCAATGCAGACAATGAATTGGTATATACTCAACACTTAAGAGAAAAACGATATTGAGTTTTTAAGTGGAACTGTCCGGAGGCTCCATTTAAGATCGTCCGGAGACTAGAACAATTGTCCGGAGACTCCAGAAAATCGCTCTGTTTTAGAATTCATCCTATTAAATCAATGTTTAAAGTAACTTTCAATTCATTCGTACACCAAACTACTGAGAAATATCTATAGTCTTAGCAAAATACTAAGATTTGAATGAAACAGTTATAAAAATAAAGATATTTACATTGAAAGTGAAAAAAAGTTATGTGGCCGGAGACTGGTACAGTTACCCTACAATTCGCAATAAGAATATATTATGCAAATTAGTAGAAAAGCGGCCAACCATATGGAATTTTGGTGACAAATCGCATAGTAGTAAGTATAGACATTTTCTTAATTTCTCCAACAATTTTGCGCGGGAAAAAGAATTCATTTTTTGCAGAGATAAAATTTGTTTTTTATCCGGATCTGCAAAACTAGGCTTAAGAATAGATACTTTATGATAGATGTCGCTAATCTATTGTACTTATAATAAGAGAAGTATAATGAATGCATGTCATTTTGTCCTACAAATTGTAGCCGTAAAATTACTCAACGAGTTATTCAAAGCCAATTTTGGAAATATCAAGTAAAATCGAAGTAAGTAAGAGTGAAGCAGAATTCAAGAAATTGCTGATGCAGCGAAGAAGGAAGTAGATTTTAAAAAAATTTCAAAAATCCATGTAGATCTACTTCGAAACGAGTAAAGTGGTAATTCTGGCTCCGGCTTTCCTTTTTTCTTTTATTATTTGTCGTTTGAGTGGAGAGTTGGTTGCGATTTGCGAATGATGATGAGGGAAGTTGATTGTTTCTCTATGGTCTTATGCACTCTTGTTCTTGTTACATGCGACAAAGCGACATGATGTTCTTCTTCAACTTCAAGCTACTGTAGGACGATATCTTAGTGGAGAGACCCAGCCACCCAGCTGAATGAATTCAAAATAAGTACATAGTAACATTGTCTCTCTTTAAGTGGTTCTTCTTTTTTTGTTGTTGGGGTAGTTCAAGCCGAATCCGGTAATGTTGAATTGATTTGACTTGTTAAGGAGAGACAATCAAGAATCAAACAGTAGGGAAATAAAGTACTGGACATTTTTTTTTCAAGTTTAAAGCACTGCTAATAGAGTTTTCAAGAACTTCGAAAAATGGTGCAAACAATAAAGTCCAGTTCCACCTAACAACATCTCACTGAGATCTCAGAGATTTTTTATGTACCTAGAACAAAAAATCTCAGCTGAGAACTGATATTTTTTTCTGAGATCTCTGATATGAAATTATTTTGGATTCGATTTCTCACTCAGCTATTTTGACGTGACTGACATATCTCAATGAAAACTGAGAATTATGTTCCACCAAATGATTTTGCCTCAGTCAATGTGACATTGAGATATCAGTGAGATATTTTTAGGTGGAACTGACCTATTAATTTTCCACACACGGACCCTCGTATCATTGTGCAGTATTACCCGGTGCGTGTAGATAATTTTGTTTTGAACTCTGATTCGGCGATGCGCTCATTACTATTTTCATTTATTTTGTCTACCTTTCTCTTTCGCACTTCATTCATGCAAGGCGAAGCACGCGCCGTGTAATACCGCATATTGTACACACTAAAGTCGTCTTAATCTAGATCACTGAGAACTGAATGTCTTCATTGACGTCTCCTGGGGGACTAGGAAACGAAGGCTTTAGTTATTGTCACGTTTTGTTCTATATACAAGTTGTGAGCCAATGTAGTCGTCGTTACGTTGGGATTTTTGAACTACCCCAAATTCTGATACAGCTCATATTATGATTCCGGTTCATTGTTTTTCTCCATCCGTCTTGCCTGCGTACAAGATGAAAAATATCTGTCTAAGAATTTGGTTTCTCTTCTTATGGTCTAGCACTCGACACCACCATTGACCAGGTAAAATCTACGCCTTGCACAGAGTGGGTCTTCTAGCTGGTTCTTTTCAAATCATCGGATATTTTTTTTTGCACTGATACTTACTTTCGAAGCCATGCACTGTTTGGTGTAGACTGTAGAGCGGTGGCATCATATTTCTCCGAAAATGAGACAAGAAACGTTACACTGTTCATTTTAAGAAGTTGAGGTTTTAACAAAGTACCAAAAGTAAGGAAAACATTTCGGATAAAAATACTTTTAAACACTACTGTTATCATAATCACAATATAATGTAATGTCATTCAATTAACAAAGGTATGAAGCTGTATTCGGTTCCTTTCCGGTTCAACTCACTTCACATCTTATACACACAAAAACTATGTATAGGTACTCTTTTTTATTTATATACCTACCTAAAATTACGAAAAAATACCATACAACCATACCAACCCCTTCTGCTTCATATTAACAGGAATAAACATAAGGCATTTGTGTGTCAATTATTTACCTTAGCAGCAAGGAAGTGCCATCGAGCGATATTCGTTCGTGACTTTCTCGTTCCTCCTCTCATTTGCTCTGTTCTTTAACCATAACAAAATTTCCATGTTATTTTCTGTGTCGTCATGGAATGTTTTTTTTTGTGATTCCTTTTCCTTTTTTGTGTCCTAATTTTTGTTGTTTTACAACTACATAGACACACATACACACATTTCTCCATAAGCACCTCATTCCAATCCAAGTAAATAACTTCACAGGTAAGGCACCGGCTTGGCTCCCTTCTTAATAGTTCAGCTCAGGTAAATAATACATAACCTACGAAAATAATAATAACAACCATGGGTGCGTTGCGTATGCGACAATCGACAAATTATATCTGTCCTAGTTTGGATTTTTTATATGATTATATAGAGATAAGAATATAATGCCTAGACCTAGGTCCTTTTTGTACTTATTGTGAATTTGAATAAAGGCCCAACTCTAATTGCTTAAGTCTTCATGCAGCATTCTTTTACTACAAAAATCGGCAGCATATCTGAGACCACCTGTGCGATAACATGAGACAATACAAATGTAAGGCCGTGTGTGAATTGCGTTAAAATTTACGTTAAAACTTCTACCACGATTAAAATTTGACGTCTTGTTTGAGGTGGGATCAAATTTAGCCATTTGCTGTTTGAATTGCGTTAAAAGAATTATTTTAACCGAGATTTCTGCGTAGGTTAAAAAAATTTCCCTCGATAATTTAAGAAATTTCCCTGAACAAAAATTGGTTTTCTTTTTCACGGAAAAATAATTTCTCTTACAATACTTTTTTTTTTTTAGAAAACAGGGTTAATAAAAAGTATCTGAAACTAAAAAAAATCTTTTTTATTTATTGTTCTCGATTCTAATGTCATATTTTAAAACAACAGTCAAAAATATTCAAACATTCAAACAAAATTCCCATTTTGATTAATTGATTTAATCGGTGTGGTAACACTGAAAAATTGTTTTCACAGCTGATATCTGTCATACAATTAAAAGAAACAAAACAATAGATAAATTCGTATTTGGTTTAGAAAAATGACAAATTTAAAGTATTTTGTGTTAATTCTTTTATATCTTTAAAAATATCAACGCATTATAACAAGAAATTCAATTAAACAGAGAAGAGAGAGAGTAAACATATCATCCAAACTAACATTTATTGTATGGTTTTCCAGCCTACCTTCGTTTTTTTTTTCCTTCATCCATATTTCGTTGTTTGAATTGAATGCAAAAGCAAGAGCAAATTTCTATCACCAGAAACGTCAAATTTTAACACACTTTAACTTGCTCCACAGCTCAATAAATTTTCACCCATTTCATTCACCTCATTAGTGTCAAATTTTAACGCGGGTTAAATTTTAACACACATTTTAACGCAATTCACACACGGCCTAAGTCTCCTCCTCTGAGCCTCGTAGCACAGATAATAAATTTATACAGATGTCTCACCCAGAGATTATATAAGGTAAGGAGATGGGAAACAAAGCTGTCAAAATGACAGTTGCCTACAAGCTAAAATTTACGGATTGCTAAGATGTGTGCGTGTTTTCACTAACACATTCTTTCAATCCGTCTATTCACCAAAGGGGGATAATTTCGGCAGTTAAATTTGAATTTTTTTGAAAAAAGAGGTGAGTTAATGGATATGTTCACAAATAGAGTAAAATTATTAGGTAAGTAAAAGCTATTAAAGCGTTCTTTACACGATATGGATTTTCCATATGGACTGTCAATTTTTATTTCCAAATGTATTTTCATATGTATGTCAAATTGGATTTTGTTTGTTAAATCAGAAAAGCATTTAGACGATTTGGGTTTTTCGTTTTTAGTTTCAAAACATTTTTTTCGTCCAAAACACCTAAAATGTGTTATATTATTATTATTTTTTATGAAAAACACAAAATAACAGAACAACTAACCTTTTTCGCGCTTTCTATGTTTAAATATAAACTTTAGTTTTCGTTTAGAAAACCCGATTTCGTCTGTATACAGATGAAATTTAGGCCGTGTGTGAATTGCGTTAAAATTTGCGTTAAAACTTCTACCACGATTAAAATTTGACGTCTTGTTTGAGGTGGGATCAAATTTAGCCATTTGCTGTGTGAATTGCGTTAAAACAATTATTTTAACCAAGATTTCTGCGTAGGTTACAAAAATTTCCCTCGATAATTTAAGAAATTTCCCTGTACAAAAATTGGTTTTCTTTTTCTCGAAAAAATAATTTCTCTTACAAAACATATTTTTAAGAAAACAGGGTTTATAAAAAGTCTCTGAAACTAAAAAAAATCTTTTTATTTATTGTTCTCGATTCTAATGTCATATATTTTAAAACAACAGTCAAAAATATTCAAACAAAATTCCCATTTTGATTAATTGATTTATTCGGTGTGGTAACACTGAAAAATTATTTTCACAGCTGATACTGATATCTGTCATACATTTCAAAAGAAACAAAACAATAAATTCGTATTTATTTTTTCGCATATAAATGTAGATCTTCCAAATAAATAAAAAAACATAAATACCAAAATAAAAAATATCACTTTTTATTTCACTTTAAATTGCACATTTGTTAAGTTTATCACAATTTTTGAATTTGTGGAGAAAAAAGGTCCTAGAGAACATAGCTTAAACATTTATTAGCATAATAGTGAAGATCTCATTCTACAAAGAAGCAAGAAATTGGAGGTGTGTTCCAGTTTGGATCAACTGATGGTCACGTCTTGATCCATGTTGTCTTGATTTCGTGACATATTCTGAATGGTTTGACTGAGGATTTTCCTAAGAATGTGCGGCTTACAGTGTTCCTCCAACCAGGGAATGACTCCTGTAGTCAGTTGCTCGAAATTATCCATAGGTATGTTTTGGAATGTCTCAAACATCTCGTCCACAATTGACTGGAACACTTGGAATTTGGCCTCATCGGTTAAGCGAGCCTCAGCTGGGCCAGGATTCGACTGTTAATGTTGCAGCATGTGCTCATAACTGTTCTGAATAATGCGCAACGCCATAACTTCTTTGTGCAGCACAGCACTTTCGTCTTCTTGTTTTTTCTTCTGCTGATTCAAATAGCCAATATAGTCGATTGACTTTTGCAAAATCAGCGCTTTGCTCAGTTTGTAACCCGATGAATCATTTGGCTGACAAGTGGGTACGAGTTCTAGCAAGCTATCGTAGCCCTTTTTGATGGCATCACGACGTTTTTGTTCGGCCTTGGTGTGTGCCTCGCGACGACGTTCCTTGTAGCTGAGTGTAGCACTGCGATTTGTATCGCTATCAGAGATTAAAATGAATCAAGCTTGCTCACGAATACTGAGTATTTATTTGAAAAAAACAAGTTTGAACAAACTGAGTCAACGCACAAGCAAGTAAATCTGAACATTTTTATTTATGAATCAAGTAACTCTGAGCAACCCCTATTTTCAAATGAATACAAATGAGTATTTTTGTTTTCAAGTCAAAATGAGTTTGAATAACTTTGAACTGAGTTTCTGTGAGCAAAATGTTCATGAACAAGCAAGCTATTCATGAGCAGGCAAGGGTTCTTGCCAAGCGTAAGCATTGTAGGTATCTGTTTGTGATTTGGCTATTTGATGGTGCGGTTTGATTTTAAAAAAGAAACAATATTAAAAGTTGGATGATTTTTTGTTTGTTTAGATAAAAAAGTGACAACGATTTAAAGGGGATAAACTAGTTTTTTTATTTAATGATTCAAACTCAAATTAAGGAAATAAAATCACAGCAAATGAGAAAAAAATTATTAAAATGTTGGATATATGTATTATAAAAATTAAATTTTGTTAATCTTAAGATTTGAATAAGACACGATCAAATCATTTACTGTTTCTGGATTTAGCCTGGTTCGTTTTTCGGTGATAATGTTTCCGGCTAGGGATAAGGCTCGTTCTGATGGGGCTGATGTTGCAGGATTTTTTCAAAGATTAACCTTTTTGTGATATACGAGTACCTATAACCGCGAAAAACAACAATTTTTTTTTTCAAATTCGCATCCACAAACAACATAAATGCATTTTTACCTCCTTCTCCTTCATTGACGATCTTTAAATTACCTAACACTTTTATTATACATACTGCCAATTAACAAACAACTTGCCCACGGACATTCAAATTTTCCAGTATTTAATAAAGTGCATCGTACCTAATTTTATGGTGGGTAAGAAAAACTGTATATGAATGCATAATGCATCTATAGCAATAGCAGGTACACATTCACACAGGACACAGTATTTAAGAACTTACCCAATCAATGCTAATTTGTCCCTGAATTTTAACTACCTGCTATTATGAAATACGAAAACGTATTTTCCAAGAGTTACTCATTCATTTACCATTTGGTTACCATTCATTTACCCTCTGATATATTATTTAAAATTTAAAATCTTTCCTTAAAATGCAACAAAAACACATTTTCCTAACTACCTAACATACCTGCATATTATGTCGGTTATACTTTTATAATTGTAATCCATTTAATTTTTGTATGGCCGGAACTATTAAAAAAAAAAAAAAAATTCTCCTTCAATAGTTCACGTCAATCTAAAACATTCAGTATATAATTACGTTATGTGCATATTTATGTTCATACTCATATTCATAGCATTATATTATATACCTAACCAACGCTCATTCATTGATAAATCCTTTATTGCATTATGCACATCGCAACAAAAAACAAAAAAAAAACTTACAATAAACAAGTCCTCATTCATAATCAACCTAATTTTTTTTTCTAGAATCAAGTTAGAAAATATACATCCAAGTTCACAATTATTCAATCTGTTTGAACATTTGAGTATACTCAGACGGTTTGAATATACTCAGTCGGTTTGAATATACTCAGTCGTTTGAATATATTTGAGTATTCAAACTATTTGAATATATTCAAATAAGTTCAAACAAATATTCAGCTCACAAGTCTTTTTATTTGTGAGTGAAAAAAACAAAAATGACTTGTGAATATAATATACTCATTCTGCTTGCTCGAAAACATTTGAATGTGTCTGAGCAAAAATGCTTGTGAGCACTTTGCTTGTGAATAGGGGTGGAAAACGATCAAGTCTGAGCGATAATTGAGTAATTTTGTGATGTATTTGAATATATTTGAACGTATTCATTTTAATCTCTGATCGCTATCGTCTTCATCATCTGTGTTGTTTGCTGATGAATTTGGGGTGTGAGTACTACCTGCTGCAACGAGAATATTGCAAGCTGTTGTCTTGTTCTTGGGTCCTCTCGGGTTCTAATGTCTTCGTGACGGGTGTTTTTGTAGTCGGTAGACATGCTTTCGGCCATAATAGGTTTTTGCAGCTGAATTTGATTTGTAAGCAATTATTTAATTTGTTTAAAGAACAAAACAACACCAATTAAATAATGAAATAAGCGAACTTGATAACTTTTTCGTACACTACACAATGTTTAGCATTTTTTATTTATCTTCTGATGAGGAACAGACAACCAGCAAGAGCAAATTTATCTATCACTAGAAACGTCAAATTTTAACACATTTTAACCTGCTCCACAGCTCAATAAATTTTAACCCATTTTATTCACCTCATTAGTGTCATATTTTAACGCGCGTTAAATTTTAACGCAATTCACACACGGCCTTAGAAACAATTCTAAAAGAAAAAAATCCATATAGATTTTCCATCTGTATTTCGATATGGATTCTTAATACGTTTACACGATTTGTATAATTTTCCATATGGAAAAAGTGACAGTCCATATGAAAAATTCATATCGTGTAAAGCACGCTTAAATAAACAGGCGTAGAAATTGTTCGTGAAATTTCGTTTTCAAAGAGTGACGGTAATAGAAATGTGAACAGAACAAAAAAAATTCTGTATTTTTTGGTAAGGTAAGAGAAATATTTTCTTGTTTTCATTCATACAAACAATCAAAATGTTTTAGTATTTTTATTTTCCAACACTGAGGTATCAAGATGAAGGGCTTTTAAAATATTCTGTTTTTACTTTTTGTATGAAGCTAAGTACATATTTTATTAACACAGAGATGCTTGCAAAAAAAAAACTAATAACAAGAAATAATTTTGTTGTAGGTATGCGTTTTTGGAAACGGTCTCTCGGCCACTTATGACACGTTCTAAAGATTAAAAGCAGAAACACAATGGCGCTTTGCCGTCGATTTTGACAACTGCGAAAAGTTCAGCTATAGGAAATCTGTGTAACCTCACACAATGACGCTTTTCCTACGTACGATTTTTTTGACAAACGTAAGAAAACGTAAAGAAGCCACCATCTGTCAAAAAAAAGTTCAACTTGGTTGAACTTTTGCTTTGTCTGACAGCTCAACAGCTGTTTGTTCATTTGTTGTTTGGAGCAGCGTTACCACTTAAAAAAAATGGAAGCGAAGTAAATTTGGGAATAAAGCGAAGTAGATTGAGAAAAAGCGAAAAAGATTTTAAAATAGTGTATTTTATACTGACCATGAATACATAGACAGATCTACAATTAGAGCCGTATGTGAATTGTATTAAAATGTGTATACAAACTTGACTTTCGATTTAATTTTGACACTACATGGCGGATATGATGTGTTAAAATTTAACTAGCAAGCTAAAATATGACACTAGTGCTTAAATTTAACAAACATTCCAACCCAAGTTGCGCACGGCGTAAAATATTAAACACTTTAATACAATCACGTAACTCATACTTTGCGTATATGTATGGGTTGACATTTCGTGTTTGTAAAGTGTGTCCGCTTATTGTTCGTGTATAAAGATAGAAACTTATCGATTATATATTTTCCTGATGAAAATAAGAGAACTGTAGGCATAAAATTACTCAATGAGTTAATCGAAGCAGATTTTGGAAATATCAAGTAAAATCGAGTGAAGTAGATTTCAAAACATTCTTGATGGTGCGAAGTTGGAATAGATATTCAAAGTTTTTCAAAAATCGAAGTAGACTACTTCGAAAGGAGTAAAGTGGCAAATCTGTTTGATGATGATGGAGGGAGAACTGTCATTCAAAGCACACGTGAAGCGGGTGCATCGTAACGCAACGACGCGTCTGCCTAAAGCGCCATTGTGTTTCTGCTTTAAACGATAGAAAATGAAATATGAAAACACGGAATAATTTTTCGGTTCATTTTTGTTTGTTTTGGCTGCAAATTACAAATGTAAAGTTTTTTTCACTTTTTGAGTTGTGAGACAAGAATTTGTTTATTGAATGCAATAAAAAATGACAAATACATACTTTAGTTTTTTGTTGAAGTTGAAACAAAAACAGCAACCCTGTTCGCAATTATGCCCCTTTTTCCTATTTTTCGAGAACAAGAATCAAATTGACCATGAAAATTGCCTGATATTTCCTAAATTCAGTATATTATGTATTTAAATATTTGAGTGTGCTTCTGCCTTTAAACATATCTTAATGTAAGGCACAAGTAAGTTTTCAGCCTAAAGCTTCGGAACGCATCCTTCAAGTATTTTCGTGGTGGGTTTAAGAAAAACGTGTTTGACAATTTGAAAATTCAATCTAGTTATCTACGTTAAATTTGAAAATCCGAAAACAAACAAAAGAGAACTGCAAAAATATAAGAATCCCACCTCATCTCTTTGTTTTTGTATTATTCATGTGCAAGGAAAGAAAATAAAATGAAAGAATATGAAAATTGCGGGATCTAGGGAGTGAAACGTAAGTCAGTTTCCCATCTTGTTACATAATTAATCTTTGGTCTCACCCTTATGGCGAGAAATGATATATGAAACTGAAAGCAACAAAAAAAAAGCTTTTTCCAAAAGCTTTAACGCATTCACTTAATGCATTAAAAATCTACATATTTTCGCTCGCCGCATTGCCCATAAATGAATATTTATCCAAGGAAAAAAGCTTTCAAAAGCTCTTGTCAGCTAAGGCGTTGTCAGTTAAGAGCAAAATATGTTTCATTTTTTTCTGCAGGAATGAGACATCTGTATAAATTTATTATCTGTGCTCGTAGGTTTCTGTTATGTGTGCTTTCTTTCTATGTGTCTATCTGTCTCTCTCTGTTGTATTAATGTCTTGTTCTGTCCCAGCCGATGGCCTCAGACAGAGCATATATAATAATTTGCGTTTTTCTCTTTTACCTCCGAGCAGATTAGATCAGATCACGGATGTGTCAAAAAAAAATCAGTGTATCTTTTTTAGCTCCGATATATCGGAGTTAAAAATTTTCATGCTCTGATCTAAATCTATTTGCTCAGGATAAAACGACCTAGCAAATAGAGCAGATAGCTGAGCGAAGACAACTTCACTTGTTTTTTTTCGGATTTTACAGACAAAAACAAACACAAAATTAAAAATGGATTACCAAGACAGTCGCGCGTCTATTGTAGGTAAACAAAAAATTGTTAAAATAATAATAAGTAAAAAATTACATTTCAGTGCTCAGGGTTGTTTCTTTATTAAATCGGAGGATATTGAATATGGTCTGCTCTGCTTCGCTTTGACACATCCGTGATCTGATCTAATCTGCTCAGAGGTAAAAAAGAAAAACGCAATTACAATTTTTCTTAAATCTAGGAATTTTATCATTACAATTTTATTATTTTATTATATCTAATTTTTTAATATTTTAAACAATTTTAACCACATAAAAGACATAAAAGTTAAATTTAAAATTTTTAGATTTAATGTTATCATTTGTAGTAGTAAACAGAACTGAGAATTTATTATAATTTCTTACTAACTGATTTAGAGGACTGTTAGTGCCATAGTTTGTTCTGCTAAAAATTGGACACACATATATATGTCTTCTCACACTAGTTCGGCTAATGTTAAAATTCAATCTGCAAAGCATATCTGGAGACAAAATAGATCCATTTATGAGCCCATTAATAAAATAAAATTTCAAATATTCTCTGTGACCAGAAAGAGTTGGAAGGTTTATCAATTTAAGTCTGTCAGTATATGGAGGTAAGGTAACATTTTCTGTCCTTGGGAATAAGAATCGCAGAGAAAATCTTAAAAATCGACGCTGAATACTTTCAATTCTATTCATATTGTAATGTGTATACACTTTATTTATCTTTATCGCTCTGTATCTTTTTTATATTTAATGTACATACTACTCTTACTCTCTTTACTTACTCTTTATCTCTATTACTCTAATATCGTTTTATAGTGAAATAAGTATGTAGCAATAAGTTTAGTTGTAGTAGTAAACACTTGTGTAGGGCAGTTAAAATGAGGGGCAACACCTAGTTATTAAGAGAAAACTTTTGTTTAGCATTAAGAACATTCAGCCCAGTATTTTTGACATCTAGTGGTTAAGAGGAGAACTTCTGGAACACTCAGCTTCTCCAATAACCATAGAAGTTTCTAGAACCATCTCAGAACTATAAATACCCCATTTGGAAGCGAAGCGGGATAGTTGATTGTGAACTGCGATAAAGTAAAGAACACTGTGTTTGCAAAGTTATAATTGAAAGTGTTGAATAATTAAGTTTGTGAGTGATTTGAATAAAGTGAATTTGTGTTTTATTTAAAAAGTGAATAAGTTTTAATTGTCGGACCAAGCCGAATATTACAATATGTATAGAGTGGTAAGGCGCCCATACGACACAACCGTATTCAAGAATCGGCCTACAAAATATATAAAAAGAATTTTAATGACATATGGATCACGAAATTCACGAGAGAACCTTTTGACGAAACCAAGTGTTTTATTTGCTTTTTACTTGCGACATATAAAATATATGGCAAGTATTGAATTCGTAAAAAAAAAAAATTGAGTTAATGATGAGATATGACATTACGATGATAGAGAAGTCGAAAAAAGTGGGTCCGGCGATTCCGTCCGTCTGTCTGTCTGTCTGTAAACGCACCTACAGCCTTAACCACTGGTCCGATTGACTTCAAACTTGAAAATAAAAGGTTTGAGCGAATTCGCGTGGGTCGTTTTTTTTGATTTTTTTTTTTTAAGATCAAAATTAAGGGTAGCCACCACACGATTTTTTTGGCCAAAAACCAAAAGTTTCAATTTTCTCAAAAACGGCTCCTACGATTTTTTTTTAAACTTCCTCGAAAATTTTTGTTTAAAACTTTGATGTATTTTATGTAAAAAAATATTTTTGTATTGCTCCAAAACGGTACCGCCCATAGAACCGTTTTTTTGTTATCAGATTTTTCCGAAAAATAAAAATCCGATCTGGGTATTTTTTTTTTTGAAAGTACGTTTATATTGCTCAAATAATATTTTGTATTCAAAAAATTTTTGGATTTAAAAAAAAATATTTTTAAACTTTTTTTACAGAATTTCTGTATCTCAAAAACGGATAAATATTAAAAATTGAAATTTACTTATAAAATGGATAGTTACACATTCTTGAATACTGCAAATTAATTTTAAGACATTTTCGAAAAATTTTATATACAAAAATTAATTTAAAAAAACCGCTCCGACGATTTAAAAAAAAAAAATTGAAAAATCAATAATTTTTAAGAAATTATATGACATCATTTTTTTTCAGATTGAATCTTTTTTTTAGGTAGATATTTCAATTTTAATTTTTATTTACGAATTAAATTTTTTTTATGAGCTATAATTTGGAATACAGGAGCAAGTTCGTACGACCGAGTCGTGCACATTTTTTATAATATAATCATAATGGTCAGTGAATGGATCTAACAAGATTCCAAGATCAGAAAAACTAGATATCCTGCGCAAAAGTACACTTGTCTGTATTTAAAGTCAAATTATTATTATTGCACCATTCCCAGAATCTCTGTAGATCGTCTTGAAGAAGTTCACAATCAGTGATACTGTTAATAGATCGAAAAAAAGTCATTAATAAACAATATAAAAAGCAGGGGACCGAGATGACTCCCTTGTGGTACTCCAGAATTTATAATAAATTGATGAGAATATTTATTTTTAAACAATACACTATAGACTCTATTTCTAAGATATGACGATCCTATCCACAATACAAATCAATTGCTGAGTCCTAATTTATTAAGTTATTTGAAAAGAATTGCGTGATTAAGCTTATCAAACGCTTTGCTGAGGTCAGTGAACACACAGTCAACTTGCGATCGCTTTTCGAATACATCTAAACAATAAGTAGAAAAATGTAATAAATTAATGATTGTAGACTTCTTTTTAACAAAACCATGTTGATTGTCACATATAACAGAAGAACAGTTAAAAGATAGTATATCACAAACAATTGATTCAAACAATTTAGGAGTAGCGGAAAGCTTGGCAATAGGACGATAATTTGTTATTAAGTCCCTAGGGCTAGGACCCTTTTTATAAATTGCCGTAAGATGAGAATATTTCCAAAGATCTGGGAATGTACAACACTTTAATGACTCGTTAAAAAGAATAAATAACGGGTAGGATAAGTAGGACACACACTTTTTCAACATGAAAGATGGTATACCATCCGGTCCAGAATTAAAGCAGTCGTCAAGTTTCAATATGTTACTTTCAATAGACTCTTCAGAAATTGAGAAGTTAATTGAATTCAGATGTGAATATTCGTCAATAGGAGGAGAAAACGAGGAAGAAGTGTCTGTTGGAAGAAAGTCTTCAAAGGCACTTTAAAATAAGCAGCAAACATATTCGAAATAGTCTCTGGAGAGTGACTGGATGAATTTTCAAACTTCATTGACGCTGGGTAACCGTCGAATTTTCTCTTCTTTTTCACAAAATAGATTGGGGTTCGATTTGATTTCAGATTCTGTTTTAGAAATAAATTCACTGTAGAGATAGTTTGAACAGGTGAAAAACTCATAGTGAAGAAATTGATAGGTTCTAAATGTCTCATCATCCCTATATAGATTATATTATAACCATGCCTTATTGCGTTTATTTTTTAATGATTTTAAATTTGAATCAAACCATGGCACTTCATAACACGTAAATTCTTTTTTCTTAACTGGTACTGTATCTAAAAAGCTGTCAAATAAAATTTCATTAAATTTCAAGGTCAAGGTAGATGACAACTTAGTGTTTTACTAATCGTACTATTATTCAACGTCGATATTTGTTCTTCATCTACTTCGCTAAAATTAGTGATTAGGGTCAGTGAAAAAAGCACATATAAGCAAGTGTAGGTTACCAAGTAAGCAAGCCAACTTTATTAAATAAAATGAAATTTGACATTTTGATCAAATCTCCTAATTATACAGAAGGTCTCACCTTCTGTTTTGCATGCTGTCCACTTTAGCTCACCGTAGTTTGTTTTACATCCCGTCGATCTGGGAAGAGAAACTCGAATGCTTATGCTCTGTTTAGGTCTATTAAAGATGCTGACGGTTTTCTTTGCCTAACTTAACTTAAAGAGCCAAACACAGAAAAAAAAATCGGGGTGGAGGAGGGCGCGTTTTAAAAATATATACATAAATATAAATTTTTTATTTTATATGTTAAATCAAATGTTTTTCTTGGAACTATTATATATAGGTACTACCTTTCTTACAGCAATAAAGTTCTATGTAGTTTAATTAAAAGCTCGAAACTAAAGAACTATCAATTAAAGAAAAATCTTTGTATTCCCGAAAATGCTCACGGCCTGATCACATTTATGATATTAGGTTAGGTTGGGTTGGATTGGCTGTTTAGAGGGTCCATTGTGATACCACTAAAGAAGTAACTCATGGGAGAGTAAAGAACTTAAAGAAACCATTTTGAACTTTTAATTAAGTTAGAGAGACATCTCGTGTCGATCATTGCCAGTTCACTGGTATTATCGAAGAAGGGATTACTGAGATAGTTATTCCTTCTATTGGAGAGTGCTGGACATGTACATAGAAGTTGTTGGACTGTTTCCTCTTCCTCCTCGCCCAGGCAGCTTCTACAGAAGTCGTTTGTGTAGACCCCTAGCCTCAAAGCATGTCTACTTATGTGTCTACCTATGTGTCCTGTTATGACTCCAATTGTGGAGCTTATATTTTGTCTGCTTAGGGAAATCAAGCCTTTTGACCGTTTCAGGTCTATGCTTGGCCATATTTGTTTGGTTGCTAGGCAGGTAGTACCCTGTATGTAGCAAGTAGTGTTCCTATGTTATGTCTTTCCCTAACAGTGGGCAGAAGTGTTCCGTTTTTGGCGAGCTCATCGGCTTTACAATTTTCCGGAATGTCTCTGTGGCCCGGCACCCAAATGAGGTGAATGCTAAACTGTTCCGTCATCTCATACAGTCGTGGACTATTAGAGAGTTTGTGGAGACAGACGTGAGAAATTTGAGAACGGCTAGCCTCTCCGAGAAAATACGTATATCCTTGCAAGATAGCCAGGATAGTGCCTCTTTAATCCCCATTACTTCATCCTGGAACACACTACATTGATTGGAAAGTCTATATGTTAGACTGAGATTCAGTTGTATCGAGTAGATACCACTTCCAAAGTCGTAGTAGGTCTTTCGGTCTTTGGACCGTCTGTATAGAAGTGTATCTTCTAGAGGTCTTTCTTCATCTTGAAGGGATTGATCTGGGATAGATCTGAAATTGTCTAAGATAGTAGTATGACCAGCGTTGTTACTAATCCATTGAGAGGTGGCTCTAAGTTGCACGCATGAGTTTGCTGCAACCATTTTGGAGAAGATGATTAACGAAGTGTATAGCCAGTGGGTTATTTTTGGGGGGAAGCTCCATTTTGAGCCTATGGCCTTTTTACAAGTAAACAGTGCTACAGTAGCCTTTGTTCCCCTTTATCAATATTTGCCTTCCTATTTAGTTTTTTGTCTAAAATGAGGCCTAAATATTTGGCTTGGTCGGAAAAGCTTAAGGGTATTCCTTTAATCTTGGGTGGGTTAATCTGAGGAATTTTGTACCTTCTCGTAAAGAGTACTAGTTCTGTTTTATGTGTGTTGACGTCCAAGCTTCAATGCTTAGCCCAATTGGTTAGCCTGTATAAGGCATTTTGTAGGAGTTCCGAGAGAACTTGAGGGTGTTTCCCAGATACAAATATTGCATCGTCACTTTGAAACCCTCTGTTTCAATTGGTGTTATGAGGTCGTTTACTACCATGTTCCATAAAAGTGGCGAAAGGACCCCGCCTTGGGGGGTACCTCAATTCACCGATCTGGTGGTAGTAAAAATCCTCATGCTGGAAGTTATAGTCCTGCTATTAAGAATGATACTTATTAGATCGATGAGTGATTTCTCTAATTGTAGCTTGTCCATTGCTGTTGTGATCTCCTGGTAGCTGACGTTGTTGAATGCTCCTTCGATATATAAGAAAGCTACTAGGTTATATTATTTGTATTTAAGGAAATATTCAATACTTACGTACCAGCGAGTAGAGTGCTGTTTCTACTGATTTTCCCTTAGAGTACGCATGTTGAGCTGTGGAAATGAGACAGGGTATCAAGTTATGTATGATGTGAATTTCAATCAATCTTTCCAGGGTTTTAAGAATTAAGGATGATATGCTGATTGGTCTTAGATCTTTAGGGTTAACGTGAGAGGCTTTCCCTGCTTTAGGAATGAAAACTCTTCTTGCAATTCTCCAGAATTTTTCTTTTTTTTTATCTTTTCAATTTCTTTTCTTGAGAGAACGAAGTTCGAAAAGGAATTTAATTTTCAGTTCGTGAGAAGAACCGTATTTTTCAGATCGCGAACCGTATCTTACAAACATTATACACACATTCTACACTCCGCTTCAACTGAATAAGCACACAATTTTCTGAAGTTTGTTGTCCATTTTTTCCTAACTTTGAACGTTAATGCATCATTTGATGATGCTAACCGATAGCTTATGATGTTGAAAAAACAAATCAAAAAGAATAATTTAAAAAGGACCACTATTTTTTTCCTGGCTCTCATGCAAAGCTTTCCAGATTGAAAAACTCAGTTTTTTTTTGCGTCAACTGAATAAGCACACGATCTTTCACTCTCATTATCTTAATTGGTTCTTAGAGTTTTAAGTTAATTGGTATACCAAATCAAAAGTTGAAGTGTTCTTAGTGACATTTAGCCGTTTAATTAGAATTAACAAAAAAAATGGTTAGATCAGAAGCTTTAATAGTGTCGGACGAGTTAAGATTGATTCGTTAAAAGAATAAAGACTGACCGTGCGTGCTATAGCTACCAACATTGATCGGAGTCTTAGTGTTGTCTATTCGTACCTCAGAAACAAAAGTTTGTACGAGAAAAACATGAAAGGTGGTAAAAAAACGGCAACATTCGAAGTTGATAGACGAGCAATTTTGAGATGTGCTTCCAGTTCATGTGCCTCCGCGGTAAAAATTAAACAAAAAGTTGGTGTAACTGCAGGTGTTTCAACAGTCCACAGAGTACCAAACCGCGCAGATCATTTAAAACGATTGTAACTCCAAAAGAAACCACCACTAAACGAGCAACGAAAAGATATTCGTTTAAGATTTTCTAGACTCGATGTGAGTTGGAAAAATGTAGGGTACAACGCGGCTTTTTCGGATGAGAAGAGATTCAATTTTGATGGCCCTGATGGTTTTAATTATTGCTTTCACGATTTGAGAAAAGAAGAACGATTTTTAGCGCGGCATCATAGTCGAGAAGGTGGAGTTATGATATGGGGAGCAGTTAGCTACTATGGGACTATTGAGCTTGAGTTTTAAACGTCAAAAAGGAGTGCAATTACGTGCAAAAGAATATTGGAAAGAAAGTTTCCTTCATTTTTGGATATTTGTGGACCCTATAAATGGATTTTCCAATAGGACAACGACCCTATCCAAACGTAGCGCACTGTCAAAAGTGGGAAACAGGACCAGAATGTTAAATTGCTTCAATGGTCGCCCTATTAACCTGACCTGAACCGCATAGAAAATTAATGGGGATGGTTGGTACGTAAAGTGTATTAGTCAGGCCGTCAGTTTGAGGACAGAGAATCGCTTATTGCAGCCATTAAGTTACCATGGAGAGAAATTTCGCTGGACTACTTAAAGAGTTTATACGATTCCATGCCAGCCCGAATTTATGAAGGAATCAAGAATAAAGGTGGTAGTACCCAATACTAGAAATGACCAATAAAAAAAATATTTAAAGAAAATCTTGTTAATTTCTTTCCGTTTGATTTTATTTGCATTTTTAAAAGTTGTGCTTATTCAGTTGACGCAAAAAAAAAAACTGAGTTTTTCAATCTGGAAAGCTTTGCATGAGAGCCAGGGAAAAAATAGTGGTCCTTTTTAAATTATTCTTTTTGATTTGTTTTCTCAAAATCATAAGCTATCGGTTAGCATCATCAAATGATGCATTAACGTTCAAAGTTAGGAAAAAATGGACAACAAACTTCAGAAAAATTGTGTGCTTATTCAGTTGAAGCGGAGTGTAAATGTATGTGAAGTGAAATTATTAAGCTAATCACAATGTCCTAAGCTACGTGTACACGACTGCCAGATCTGGCAATTATTGTCAGATCAGCAAACGTCTTACAATGTGTGAAAATGAGCTGGCAATGAGCTGAAAATATATTTGTGTGTACACGGTTTGCAGAAAGTCTACGAATGTTGAAAATATTTGGCTGACAATTTGAAAATTTAATTTGACCAAATACCTGGCAATAAATTTGTAAGCACTTGTAGATTTTCTGCCAACCGTCTACACACCAAATTAAATTTAAAATCTACAAATATGAAATGAAACTCGTCCCATAAGCAACGCATATGACGGATACGACGGATAGAGTTGGTTAACTTTCTACTTTTTGCGTTCGTTGATCCGTTGACAACTTAATTTGACGAGCAGTCAATTTATTTATTTATTTATTTATTTATTTATAATGAATGCTTTCACATTAAGACATAATTATCTTTTAGCTAGTGAAGCTTTACTTTGAAAAATTAATTTGAACTACAGATGTAGGTACATGTACAATTTGTTTAACAAAATTATTTAAATTAAGAGACAAGTTTTAAAGAAAAATTAATAATAATTAATTACAGAAAAAGAAAAAGAAAAAAAGAATTATTAACAATGATAAAAAAACATAGGTCTGGCAGTGGGAGCGTTACTTTAACCATCAGATTTCCCTGAATTGTGAAAACGTTTGTACCGGTCGCTGCATGCATGATGCTCTCGAATGGAAATCCTCCTTTGACTGGAAGACTTTTAAGCAATGCAGTTATGTTGCCTTCGTCCAGGATGAAAGGATGGAGTTTATTATTGTAGAGGTCATCCATTATTGAAAGTTCCAGAGTTTGATGGTTTTGGATCTCCAATATTTTTGAATTAATCACAGAAGTCATCGCATTATTTTCACTTCTTATCTTCAGCATCGCGACTTCCTTGTTTTTGTTTTGGGTGTATTCAATGAAAGCCTCACTTAGATTGCCTACTCCTGACGTGATGTTTTCTATTTCCACTGCCAGTTGTGCAATTGGTTTGGACCGCATCGAAATTTGATTTCATGACCGATATTTGTCGATGCATTAGCTGGAACGAATATTCTTCCTTTTTATGGAGGAATTCGAGCTGATGGTACACTTTCCTAGCATCTTCGCTGTCCATCGTTCCGAAGGCCCATTTAGAGAAACCTCCGATAAAATGCAGTGCACGCTTTTACCTTTTTGAGTGCATTATTTTCCTTATGCGACCAGCTGTTTGCTTTAGGTTTATGATGTTTGCCTCCGTCTCTTGGACAATTAAATGGCAATAACGTTGGAAGTTGACATCCGGAATGCTGCACATAGTTTCTAGTCTATTGTCGCACTTTTCCACCATCTGAATGACCATTTCATAGTCGATTGGTGAAAACTTCGTTAGTATTGTCCACGTATCACTGTAGAATAACGCGTGTTCTACCGTTTCAAATACTACTGGTGACTTTTCTTCCAACGATGTTATCTTGTAGGGTTTCTGTGACTGCCCGGGGTAGATGCCAATAATTAGCATATACACAGTTATTTTAAAATAATATAATTTGAACATTTTCTTATTTTTTTCTGTAGTACCTCAATAATACTTAAAGTTTAATATATTTAATATTTTCAAGTTTTGGTATCTTAAAAATTTTAATTAAAAATAAATGGATGAAAAATTTTCCTTGATAAATACTCTTTATGGTGTGTCTTTGTTGGCATTAAATGGTGGTTATGAAAAAAAACCTTTTAATTGATTGTTGTGGACTCTTTTAATTTTGCTGCCCATTTTAATTCTCGAATTCACATCACCTGTTGATATTATTTGAAACGGGCCCAACCAGATAGGAGAAAATTTATTTTTCCTTGCGGGATTTTTCAACAAAACATTTTGCCCTACTTTAAAAACAATGGCGCAAAATTATAGTCCGCTAATGAACAATTTTAGTGTGATACTAGCTTAAAATGACGTTTCATACATGACTCAAACGTCATTTTAAGCTAGTATCACACTAAAATTGTTCATTAGCGGACTATAATTTTGCGCCAATGGTTTTAGCACCCTTATCGTAATTAACCTTCGATTTAATCTTAGCTCTCTGAAGATTCTCGTTGGCTAACCTGTGGGCTTCCTCGAGCTGATACTTGAGTAGCAGAGGATAGTCATCGGCGTTATAAAGTGGAGTGGTTTTTCTCTTCAGGTTAGTTGGCATTTCGAAATTAAAACCAAATAATGCATTTAAAGGGGTAAGCTGCGTAGCGGTATGAACGTGGTTGTTATGAACATGCATGGCCTGTCTTAACCACTGGTCCCAGTTTCTTTCGTCTTTTACCGCAAAAGATCTAAGATATTCGGCTAGCGGTCTATGACTTCGCTCCAATGAACCATTGGCTTGAGGATGGTACGCTGTCGTGTGAATTTTCTTCACGCCTAGTAACTTGCATGTCTTCGAAAAAACCTTCGACGTGAAGTTTGCACCATTATCAGTGACGAGTATCTTTGGGATTCTGTATCTCGTCACGATTTGTTCGTAAAACACTCTAGCCACTGTCGAAGCTTCCATATCAGGAAGAGCTGCACAGTCCATAAACTTTGTTAAGTCATCCTGAAAAGTCAAAATATATCTGTTTCCAGAATAAGACAGGGGAAGACCACATACTATGTCCATATACACTTTATCGAAAGGTACTAATGGGGTATCAGTTAAAACCATTGGCATCTTAGTTGGTGGTGAACTTTTATTTTTCTGACACTCTGGACACCTCTTAACGTAATCAAGAACTTGACTCTTCATACCTTTCCATCGAAATTGTTTTCTGATGCCTAGGTAAGTTCTTGTTGCGCCTTGGTGACCCCCTAGTGCCGATTTATGGAAATCTCTCAAAACCGTTTGAATTTCTTCTGGGTTTGATAGAGAAATCCATTGGTTCGTACCCCTTTCAACCAATTTAAACTGACTCGTTTCCTTCGGTATATCATGCCCACTCAGCCTTTTCTCCTGATACCTTGCCACCTGTAGCCTTGTTATTGCTAGGCACTGACCCTCAGGACAAGCGATGCGACTCAAAGCGTCCGCATTAGTATTCTTCCTTCCAGGTTTGTACTCAATTTTGTAGTCGTATTCTGAGAGTTTGTGGTGAAAGTTAACAAGACGCGTGGTTGAGTCTTTAACGTTAAAAACTCCTTTCAACGGTTGGTGGTCAGTATAGACTACAAACGGTCGCCCAAGCAAATAGGTTCTAAAATTTTTAGTCGCCCATACGACGGCTAAAAGTTCCCTTTCTATTGTGGAGTACCTTTTTTCACAGGGACTTAGAGACCTACTTGCGTATGCAATCGGCTTGTCGTCACCTGCTGTTCCCTGCGATAACACTGCACCTAAAGCCTCACCACTAGCATCAGTTGTTAGGATGAATGGTTTAGTGAAATCGGGGTAAATAAGGACCGGAGGGGATGTTACCGCTGTTTTAAGGTTTCAATTCAATGTGTTCCCACAGCAACAAGGAAAAGCAATGGATGATACAAATTTTGTGCAAACAAATAATTTTGACATGATTTTCATATTTTAATTTAAAATTTTTTCCAGTTTTGTGAATTATTTTTACACCAAGTAATGAGACTGCCAAATTATACAACGTATTCTATGGGACGCAGCTGGGTATGGTTTATTTCGCTTTTTTTATCTCGCTTTTGGTCGTTTCGCCACGGTCGTTTTGCATTTTGTTATTTCGCATTTCATTCGTTTGGTCTTTTAGTTGCTTCGCTTTCGATTGTTTCGCTGATTTTTTTTCGCCTTTCAGTCTTTTCGTTTTACGTTTATTTTGCATTCGTTTGTTTTGCATTCGTTTATTTCGCTTTTCAATTATTTCGCTTTTTTTATTGTTTTGATTTTAATTGTTTCGCTTGCATCTGTTTTTTTTTTTTTTTTTTAATTTTAATTTTTGTGTACGTAAGGATCCTGAAGACTTTAAAATTCGCGCGAATTTTAAAGTCTTCAGGATCCTTACGTACACAAAAATTAAAATTAAAAAAAAAAGCAGACGAAGTATACATATGTACTTGAATTGACGATTTTTTCAAAATAATAGGAAAATCCTTCACGACTTAGTTTATCCTTTCCTCAAATTGATTTAAAAGTTATTGCATATGATTTTACTTTCCATTTTTTTAATTTAAAGACAACATTAAAATACTTCACTGTATTCTAACCTTACGCGGGCGGTTTCAAAGACTAAAAGCCATCTAATGAAGACTAATTAGATAACAATTATTACATTCCCAAGAGAATTCAGAAAAAAATGCGAAATAACCGTTAGCGAGATAACCTGTGGCGAAACAATCGTATTGCAAATTAACAATTTTGCGAGAGAGTTAATGGCAAAACAAAAAGAGCGAAACAATTCTGGCGCGAAACAGGAAAAAACAAAATAAACAAAAATCAAAACAAGTTTTGCGAAATAGAAGAAAATCGAAGAGAGAAAAGCGAAATAACAAAATGCAAAACAAAATTGCCGAAACAATAGGTACCCGACGCAGCTGTAGAATGTAGATATTGTAGATATTTCACGATCGATGTACATCACATTCATTTAAAAATGTTGTGTTTGTGTGACAGAGAATAAATAATGATAATAGAATGTTTAAAGTTTTTTGTTTCATTTTTAATCTATCAGAGAGAAAATTTTTATTCTGGATACAAATAAGTACTTTTGGCAAGGAAATTAAGGGTTTTCTTTTTTTCAAATTTCCTTTTTATTCATTTTCACTTATAACTACTTATTACTAGACAAAAGAATTGAAACTAGCTTATTATTTAAAATCTTATATTAAACTTACTAACCCCAACCGGGCGCTCTAGGCGAATTATGGGTTTTAAAAAGAGTTTGAACATAAAAAAAAAAATACTAAAACCTTGGAGCTGTCCGGAGACTAGATTTTCGCTTTTTTTGGTACCAGTGTCCGGACACATAAAAAATGGATTAAAAAAAAAACAAAACTCAATTTTTTTCTTAAGTTTTTGGAAGTTCATTATATTTTCATTGAAACAAAGTCCATTTGATTACAAGATTTCACTAAATCAACTATTCTCAGTATATTTTTCCAGGGTCTGCCATCGCGACTTCCTTGTTTTTGTTTTGGGTGTATTCAATGAAAGCCTCACTTAGATTGCCTACTCCTGACGTAATGTTTTCTATTTCCACTGCCAGTTGTGCAATTGGTTTGGACCGCATCGAAATTTGATTTCATGACCGATATTTGTCGATGCATTAGCTGGAACGAATATTCTTCCTTTTTATGGAGGAATTCGAGCTGATGGTACACTTTCCTAGCATCTTCGCTGTCCATCGTTCCGAAGGCCCATTTAGAGAAACCTCCGATAAAATGCAGTGCACGCTTTTACCTTTTTGAGTGCATTATTTTCCTTATGCGACCAGCTGTTTGCTTTAGGTTTATGATGTTTGCCTCCGTCTCTTGGACAATTAAATGGCAATAACGTTGGAAGTTGACATCCGGAATGCTGCACATAGTTTCTAGTCTATTGTCGCACTTTTCCACCATCTGAATGACCATTTCATAGTCGATTGGTGAAAACTTCGTTAGTATTGTCCACGTATCACTGTAGAATAACGCGTGTTCTACCGTTTCAAATACTACTGGTGACTTTTCTTCCAACGATGTTATCTTGTAGGGTTTCTGTGACTGCCCGGGGTAGATGCCAATAATTAGCATATACACAGTTATTTTAAAATAATATAATTTGAACATTTTCTTATTTTTTTCTGTAGTACCTCAATAATACTTAAAGTTTAATATATTTAATATTTTCAAGTTTTGGTATCTTAAAAATTTTAATTAAAAATAAATGGATGAAAAATTTTCCTTGATAAATACTCTTTATGGTGTGTCTTTGTTGGCATTAAATGGTGGTTATGAAAAAAAACCTTTTAATTGATTGTTGTGGACTCTTTTAATTTTGCTGCCCATTTTAATTCTCGAATTCACATCACCTGTTGATATTATTTGAAACGGGCCCAACCAGATAGGAGAAAATTTATTTTTCCTTGCGGGATTTTTCAACAAAACATTTTGCCCTACTTTAAAAACAATGGCGCAAAATTATAGTCCGCTAATGAACAATTTTAGTGTGATACTAGCTTAAAATGACGTTTCATACATGACTCAAACGTCATTTTAAGCTAGTATCACACTAAAATTGTTCATTAGCGGACTATAATTTTGCGCCAATGGTTTTAGCACCCTTATCGTAATTAACCTTCGATTTAATCTTAGCTCTCTGAAGATTCTCGTTGGCTAACCTGTGGGCTTCCTCGAGCTGATACTTGAGTAGCAGAGGATAGTCATCGGCGTTATAAAGTGGAGTGGTTTTTCTCTTCAGGTTAGTTGGCATTTCGAAATTAAAACCAAATAATGCATTTAAAGGGGTAAGCTGCGTAGCGGTATGAACGTGGTTGTTATGAACATGCATGGCCTGTCTTAACCACTGGTCCCAGTTTCTTTCGTCTTTTACCGCAAAAGATCTAAGATATTCGGCTAGCGGTCTATGACTTCGCTCCAATGAACCATTGGCTTGAGGATGGTACGCTGTCGTGTGAATTTTCTTCACGCCTAGTAACTTGCATGTCTTCGAAAAAACCTTCGACGTGAAGTTTGCACCATTATCAGTGACGAGTATCTTTGGGATTCTGTATCTCGTCACGATTTGTTCGTAAAACACTCTAGCCACTGTCGAAGCTTCCATATCAGGAAGAGCTGCACAGTCCATAAACTTTGTTAAGTCATCCTGAAAAGTCAAAATATATCTGTTTCCAGAATAAGACAGGGGAAGACCACATACTATGTCCATATACACTTTATCGAAAGGTACTAATGGAGTATCAGTTAAAACCATTGGCATCTTAGTTGGTGGTGAACTTTTATTTTTCTGACACTCTGGACACCTCTTAACGTAATCAAGAACTTGACTCTTCATACCTTTCCATCGAAATTGTTTTCTGATGCCTAGGTAAGTTCTTGTTGCGCCTTGGTGACCCCCTAGTGCCGATTTATGGAAATCTCTCAAAACCGTTTGAATTTCTTCTGGGTTTGATAGAGAAATCCATTGGTTCGTACCCCTTTCAACCAATTTAAACTGACTCGTTTCCTTCGGTATATCATGCCCACTCAGCCTTTTCTCCTGATACCTTGCCACCTGTAGCCTTGTTATTGCTAGGCACTGACCCTCAGGACAAGCGATGCGACTCAAAGCGTCCGCATTAGTATTCTTCTTCGGTATATCATGCCTACTCAGCCTTTTCTCCTGATTCCTTGCCACCTGTAGCCTTGTTATTGCTAGGCACTGACCCTCAGGACAAGCGATGCGACTCAAAGCGTCCGCATTAGTATTCTTCCTTCCAGGTTTGTACTCAATTTTGTAGTCGTATTCTGAGAGTTTGTGGTGAAAGTTAACAAGACGCGTGGTTGAGTCTTTAACGTTAACAACTCCTTTCAACGGTTGGTGGTCAGTATAGACTACAAACGGTCGCCCAAGCAAATAGGTTCTAAAATTTTTAGTCGCCCATACGACGGCTAAAAGTTCCCTTTCTATTGTGGAGTACCTTTTTTCACAGGGACTTAGAGACCTACTTGCGTATGCAATCGGCTTGTCGTCACCTGCTGTTCCCTGCGATAACACTGCACCTAAAGCCTCACCACTAGCATCAGTTGTTAGGATGAATGGTTTAGTGAAATCGGGGTAAATAAGGACCGGAGGGGATGTTACCGCTGTTTTAAGGTTTCAATTCAATGTGTTCCCACAGCAACAAGGAAAAGCAATGGATGATACAAATTTTGTGCAAACAAATAATTTTGACATGATTTTCATATTTTAATTTAAAATTTTTTCCAGTTTTGTGAATTATTTTTACACCAAGTAATGAGACTGCCAAATTATACAACGTATTCTATGGGACGCAGCTGGGTATGGTTTATTTCGCTTTTTTTATCTCGCTTTTGGTCGTTTCGCCACGGTCGTTTTGCATTTTGTTATTTCGCATTTCATTCGTTTGGTCTTTTAGTTGCTTCGCTTTCGATTGTTTCGCTGATTTTTTTTCGCCTTTCAGTCTTTTCGTTTTACGTTTATTTTGCATTCGTTTGTTTTGCATTCGTTTATTTCGCTTTTCAATTATTTCGCTTTTTTTATTGTTTTGATTTTAATTGTTTCGCTTGCATCTGTTTTTTTTTTTTTTTTTAATTTTAATTTTTGTGTACGTAAGGATCCTGAAGACTTTAAAATTCGCGCGAATTTTAAAGTCTTCAGGATCCTTACGTACACAAAAATTAAAATTAAAAAAAAAAGCAGACGAAGTATACATATGTACTTGAATTGACGATTTTTTCAAAATAATAGGAAATCCTTCACGACTTAGTTTATCCTTTCCTCAAATTGATTTAAAAGTTATTGCATATGATTTTACTTTCCATTTTTTTAATTTAAAGACAACATTAAAATACTTCACTGTATTCTAACCTTACGCGGGCGGTTTCAAAGACTAAAAGCCATCTAATGAAGACTAATTAGATGACAATTATTACATTCCCAAGAGAATTCAGAAAAAAATGCGAAATAACCGTTAGCGAGATAACCTGTGGCGAAACAATCGTATTGCAAATTAACAATTTTGCGAGAGAGTTAATGGCAAAACAAAAAGAACGAAACAATTCTGGCGCGAAACAGGAAAAAACAAAATAAACAAAAAACAAAACAAGTTTTGCGAAATAGAAGAAAATCGAAGAGAGAAAAGCGAAATAACAAAATGCAAAACAAAATTGCCGAAACAATAGGTACCCGACGCAGCTGTAGAATGTAGATATTGTAGATATTTCACGATCGATGTACATCACATTCATTTAAAAATGTTGTGTTTGTGTGACAGAGAATAAATAATGATAATAGAATGTTTAAAGTTTTTTGTTTCATTTTTAATCTATCAGAGAGAAATTTTTTATTCTGGATACAAATAAGTACTTTTGGCAAGGAAATTAAGGGTTTTCTTTTTTTCAAATTTCCTTTTTATTCATTTTCACTTATAACTACTTATTACTAGACAAAAGAATTGAAACTAGCTTATTATTTAAAATCTTATATTAAACTTACTAACCCCAACCGGGCGCTCTAGGCGAATTATGGGTTTTAAAAAGAGTTTGAACATAAAAAAAAAAATACTAAAACCTTGGAGCTGTCCGGAGACTAGATTTTCGCTTTTTTTGGTACCAGTGTCCGGACACATAAAAAATGGATTAAAAAAAAGCAAAACTCAATTTTTTTCTTAAGTTTTTGGAAGTTCATTATATTTTCATTGAAACAAAGTCCATTTGATTACAAGATTTCACTAAATCAACTATTCTCAGTATACTTTTCCAGGGTCTGCCATAGCAGAACAGCAGCGGCTGCTGCTTAAACCACCCATAACTTTTCCGTTATACATTCGATCGGCTTGAAACTTCGTATGTGTCTGTGAGTTGGAAATTAATCTAGTACCATTTCCGTTTTATTTTTAAATTTTTCAAACAATAATGAATATTTCTTACCACTCACATTTTTTGTTTAACCTCCAAAATTCCCTCTTTCGCTCGACCTTGTTAAGGTATCCAGTCAAGGATATCTTCGGACACTTTAAGCTATTCGTTTTGAAATTTGAATGTAACAAGTAAAACACTTTTTTGAAATTATTTTGTTATTTATAGACAACAAGATCGTGTTTTCATTAAAAGGCCTTTCCAGAACATAACTTTCAACAATTCGAAAGTCTTTTTGGTTCTGAAAGATCGGTGAATTTTTAAAATCATTTTTTTTTTATTTATTACAGCTCTTGGACATGCTCAAATTCTACACTCGTTTCGAAATTAACGACGTCACAGGTGATCCCCTCACCGATCACGACATGACCCAAATACATTACAAAAAAATCACGTCCCTTCAACTGGCAGCATTTGCCAAATTCCCTGATTTGAAAATATTCGCCCTGTCCAATGTCGCCTCGGTTGACACTCGCACAGCTCTTGAAAAACACTTTGGAGCTCTGAACGCCAGTAATTTAAAAGAAATCGCCTCGTTCTTGAATCTTGTTCCCGACGAACTCGTCAAACCCTTTGAATGGCACCGGTTAGACGAGGAATTTCTCAAGGAATTGCTAATCTCCCGGCACGAACGGCATTCCTCGCAATTAGAGGCGCTCAACGAAATGCCGCTCTATCCGACCGAAGAAATTATTTGGGATGAAAATATTGTCCCGACGGAGTATTATTCCGGTGATGGATGTCTGGCGTTGCCCAAGTTGAATTTGCAATTCCTCACATTGCACGATTATCTGTTGAGGAATTTCAATTTGTTTCGACTCGAGTCCACTTATGAGATTCGTCAGGACATCGAAGATGCTGTGAGTCGAATGTTGCCTTGGAAATCGGAGGATGGGGATGTTGTGTTTGGCGGCTGGGCTCGCATGGCGTTACCGATACATTCATTTGCTGTTGTCGAGGTGGCAAAACCTCATATCGGTGAGAAGAAGCCATCCAGAGTGAGGGCGGACATTGCTGTAACATTAAGTGTTCGTCGGGAGATCAAAGAAGAATGGGAGAATCTAAGAAAGCACGATGTTTGTTTCTTGATCACTGTTAAACCGACGCAACCATATGGAACGAAATACAATTCTCGAGAACCGTTCATTCCTCAAGTTGGTTTGGTGGCAGTACGAGGCTGTGAAATCGAAGGAATGCTCGATGCGAATGGACGCGTCATTGAAGATGGCCCTGATCCACGTCCAACGCTGGCGGGAGAACAGAGAACCTACCGGGTTTGGTTGGACTCTAATCAGTATCGCTTGGACATGGATGCCTTACAAGATGTAAGTTTCTTTATACTTTAGATTTTGGGAATTTTGAGTGATTCTGTTTTTCTTTTTTCAAGGGAGCTGATGATGTCTATGAAAGCTTCAACATCATAATGCGACGCAAACCGAAGGAAAATAACTTCAAAGCTGTTCTGGAGACCATCCGCCACTTAATGAACACCGAGTGTGTTGTCCCACCCTGGCTGCATGATATTTTATTAGGCTACGGAGATCCCAGCGCAGCACATTACACCCAAATGTCTAATCAGGAGAAATCTCTGGACTTCAATGATACTTTCCTGGACATTAAACATCTACGCAAAAGTTTTCCGTCATATGAAATACTATGTCCGGAAGAGCAGCCAGAACTATTAAAACCTCCATTTCGATTGACTTTCGGCGATGTCCCAGACAAGAATGACGACGAGGAGGATGAGAAGACTGAAGAGCTCAAAAAAACAATCACGGTCAAGCCGTATGTGTTTGAGTGTAGGGGTCCCTACAAAGCGAACACCCCAAAAAAGTAAGTAGACTTTCTCTCTTCAAGAACTCCAAATGGTTGCTTAATGGTTTCGTTCCTTCCAGGAATACTGTTCGATTCACTCCAACTCAAGTCGAAGCTATTCGCGCTGGAATGCAACCAGGCCTCACTCTTGTCGTCGGTCCTCCAGGGACTGGAAAGACTGATGTGGCTGTCCAAATTATCTCGAACTTGTACCACAACCATCCAAACCAGCGAACTCTGATTGTGACACACTCTAATCAGGCTTTGAATCAGCTATTCGAAAAAATTATGGCCCTCGACATTGATGAACGCCATCTATTGCGTTTGGGTCACGGCGAGGAGGCCCTCGAGACCGAAAAAGACTTTAGTCGTTATGGGCGAGTTAACTACGTGCTCGCCAAACGTTTGGACCTTCTCAACCAAGTCCAGAAACTGCAAGAATCCATAAATGTTCATGGAGACAATGCGTACACCTGCGAAACAGCTGGCTACTTCTATCTTTACAATGTCATGGCTCGATGGGAAGAATTCCTCAACAAAGCCACCGAAGCCAGCTGCAAAGAAGAATCCATCTGGAAGAAGGCCTTTGAGGATGAATTTCCATTTGCCAAGTTCTTCGCCGATGCTCCTCAACCCCTGTTTAAGGGTGAATCCTTCAAGCAGTACCTCTCTATTGCCGAAAGCTGCTTTCGCCACATCACTCGTATATTCACCGAACTCGAGGAATTCCGAGCCTTTGAACTGCTTCGCAGCGGCTTGGACCGATCAAAGTATCTGCTCGTGAAGGAGGCCAAAATCATAGCCATGACCTGCACGCATGCTGCATTAAAACGCAAGGAGCTGGTCAACCTGGGTTTCAAATATGATAACATCCTGATGGAAGAATCTGCACAGATTCTGGAAATCGAAACCTTCATTCCATTGCTGTTGCAGAATCCTATGGACGGATTCAATCGATTAAAACGTTGGATCATGATCGGAGATCACCATCAACTGCCTCCGGTCATCAAAAACATGGCATTTCAAAAGTACTCGAACATGGAACAGAGTTTATTTACACGACTCGTGCGGCTGGGTGTACCCACGGTCGATTTGGATGGTCAGGGTCGTGCGAGGTCAGGAATTTGTTCGTTGTACAAGTGGCGTTATAAAAAACTGGACGACTTGGAGCATATTTTGCAAAGGCACGAGTACAAGAAAGCTAACGCTGGCTTTGTGCATGATTACCAGCTGATCAATGTCGAGGATTTTAATGGCGTTGGGGAATCAGAGCCGAATCCGTTCTTTTACCAGGCAAGCATGTGATTTTCTTTGACTCCTACCAGAACTCATAAAATTGGTGTTTTCAGAACCTTGCCGAAGCTGAATACATTGTGGCAGTATTCATGTTCATGCGACTTTTGCGATATCCAGCGGAGAAGATTTCAATTTTGACGACTTACAATGGCCAGAAACATCTAATTCGTGATGTAATTAATTTACGATGTGGCAAAAATCCGCTCATCGGATGGCCACATAAAATCACGACAGTCGACAAGTATCAAGGTCAACAGAATGACTTCGTTTTAATATCGCTGGTGCGAACAAAAGCGGTGGGTCACTTGAGGGACGTTCGCCGTTTGGTGGTGGCCATGAGTCGTGCACGATTGGGACTATACGTGTTCGGAAGAGTGTCGTTGTTCAAGAACTGCTTTGAACTGCGTCCCACTTTCGAATTGGTGAGTTGCATAATTTTAGTAATAGTCCAGCAGCTAATGTTGTGTTTTTGATTAGTTGACAAAGCATCCTAAAGCACTGGAAATAATTCCGGACGAAGCTTTTCCAGCTACACGTTCTAGTGGCGATCTAGTCGACGATTCCCAATCGAAGAAAATCAACTCGATGTCTGAAATGGCTGAATATGTGTACAATCTCTACATGAGCAAACTTCAGGCGTTACAGGAACAAATGTCCGAAGTGGAACAAATTTACGACAGTCTGCCACAAGAAGCAGAAATGATGGATCCAGACTCAACAGAAAAAGACGTAGTTGTTGAAGATGAAAATGACGACGGCGAAGAGATGATACACAAAGTCATCGAACCGGTTCAAGAGGCCAAGAAGAAACCCAAAGCAGCGGCAACAAAGGAACCCGAAAAATTCAAACAAACTCCCATTATCAATGAAATCGACGAACCTGAAGCTTAAAATACAAAATAAGAACAAAAAAAAATAAAATAGATTTTTCTTTATTCTTTATTTCTTTGGAGCAGTGATTCCTTCTAGTTGTGCCTTTAACTGGAGGTTCGTCTTCTTCAAGAAAGCCACCTCTTCAGCGAATTTCTTCTCCTCGGAAGCACGCAGTTCGGCATTACGTCGTTCGTTTTGCTCGGCTTTTATCTTCATGTCAGTGATGATCTCTTCGAGGGCTTCTTTGTCGGCTTCCAATTGTTTAACCTTATCTCTCAAGCGTTCTTTTTCTTCGTGAGCTTGCAAAGCCTTGCGCATACCGAAAGCCACCGAACTGCAGTACAGAGTTTCATAGGCTTCCATTGACATGGCGATTTCATCACGAATGCGGAGAAGGAGGAGTCCTCGCTCGGAACAGTTGATTGTTACCTCACGTATGAGTTCATCTGTAATTTAAAAATCAACGGAAACAGTCTAAAAGCTTTGTCAATATCTTACCAAAGCATTGTGAATAGAGTTCTCGACGAATTGGACATATACCAGTTTCACGAGCCTGGGTCTGCTGAAGCCTCGTGTCTAACATTTCTTGAAGATTGATGACATCCTGACGAGTGGCCGGATTGCTGGATACCTAAACATTGAAAAAAAACTGTCATGTCTATTTTCTACTTCATGTATGTACATTTTGAGAGCACTGAAAAACAGTCCAAACAAGAACGGGGCATCCCGGCGTTTTTTTCTGGCAGTTTAGGACGCATAAACAATACTATAAAAAAACCGAGGTGCGCATGCAGAATCAGTGCGTGGCTTTTTTGCTGCCACTCATTCAATTATAGTATAATATGTGCACACGCCCCTACCGATGATGCTGAGGAGTCTAGCAAGGAGGATTTTAACGACCTCCTGGAGAGAGCCTACGGAGCCTGTCCAGAGTATGACGTCAAAATCGTACTCGGAAACTTCAATGCAAACATCGGGAAGGAAGACAACTTTGGCGGATTAGTTGGACAGCACAGCCTCCACGAAGAAACAACAGATAACGGCTTCCGACTAATCGACTTTGCTGCAGCTCGTAATACGGTAGCACTAGGTTTCCAAGACGGAAGATCTACACAGCAACCTGGTGATCTCCGGATGGTCGAACCACCAACCAAATCGACCATGTGCTAATCGGCGCAAGACACGCATCCAACATCCTGAACGTGCGCACTTTCCGAGGAGCTAATGTCGACTTTGACCACTTTCTGGTAGTGGCTAAGTTTAAAGCTCGAATATCAAACGACAAAAAAACACGTGCGGCCCAAAAAAAGAAGTTCAACATCGGTAGCCTTAGCACATTGGAAAATGCCAGAGACTACAGTGAGCGCCTGAGCGAGCGACTCTCCGCCACCGTCCTCCCAAATACTACAGACGTCAACACATTGTGGAACCAATATCGCGAAATAATAAAAAATGTAGCCGAGACCACCATAGGTTACCAGCCACCACCCCAAAAAGAACCCGTGGTATGATGATGACTGCGTGATATTGAAAACAGAGACGGAAAATGCACGTCTGCAGATGCTGCAACGGAAAACAAGAGCAGCAAGGGAAGAGTACCGCACGAAAAGGAGAAATGAGAAAAAGACCCTGCGAAGGAAGAAAAGAGCATCCGCAGTTTCTCAGCTCAAAGATCTAGAGGAGTCTCGGGCCAAGAACAACACCCGACGTTTCTTTAAAAGGTCGAAGCAATTAGCTTCAGAACCGGGACACAAGCTCTTCGAAACAGTGAAGGAAACCTAGTCACCGAAGCACAGGTAATTGTAGATGTTTTCAAGCAGCACTTCCAACAGCTGCTGAATGCGCAAAATGTCGAGCGAGTTAATGACGAAAGAGAAGCAAGACCAGTCAATGAATACCCAGTCCCAGCCCCCAGCAGAGAAGAGGTAGAAAGAGCCATCCAAAATCTAAAAAATTACAAGTCCGCCGGGTCGGATGGCATATCCGCGGAGCTCTTTAAACATGGAGGAAGTGTTTTGATGAACCGCATGCACCAGGTCATCACCAAAGTGTGGGAGGAAGAATGCATGCCCACTGACTGGTCGATAAGCTCCATATGCCCCATCTACAAAAAAGGCGATCCGATGTCATGCAAAAACTACCGTGGCATATCCCTGCTTAATGTTGCATACAAAATCCTATCCAACGTACTGTGTGACCGTCTTAAACCTTTCTGCAACACAATAATCGGCACGTACCAGTGTGGCTTTAGGTCAGGCAGAACAACGATAGACCAAATATTCACACTGAGGCAGATCCTGGAAAAGACCAACGAATTTCAAGTCGAAACCCACCATCCTTTCATCGACTTTAAAGCTGCTTATGATAGCATCCACCGCCAAGAGCTTATGATGGCGATGTCTGAATTCGGGATCCCGAACAAACTGATCCAGCTGTGCCGCATGACGCTAAACAATACGCAGTGCAGTGTGCAAATGGGTAACAGCTCATCCGAGTTATTCCAAACATGCGCAGGGTTTAGACAAGGAGATGCGTTGTCATGTGACTTCTTCAACATAGTCCTGGAGCAGATAGTGCGCAAGGCAGGTGTGAGCACGGAGGGCACTATCTTCAACAAATCCACCCAGCTCCTAGGTTATGCGGACGACATAGACATCATCGGTCGATCCAAGAGAGCTGTGCTTGAGGCCTTCACAGCGATTGAAGAACAGGCGAAACTAGTTGGTCTTGAAGTGAATGAGGACAAAACAAAGTACATGTTATCAACAAACAAAGCAACATCTGTCCACCGTCACTGTTGGTAGCAGCAATTTCTAGGTAGTTAAGGAGTTCACCTACCTTGGAACAAACATCAATCCCACGAACGACACCTTAGTGGAGATCCGAAGAAGAATTACCCTAGCGAACCGCTGCTGCTTCGGTTTGGCCAAACAACTGGGTTCAAAACTCCTCACTCGAAAGACAGTGTCTGCTAGGGTTCCCAACTTTGTTTGGAAACGAAGGAGGACAGTATTTTTTCAGAATTAAAAAAATAAATTTGAGTTAGTGTTATCTGCACTAAAAGCAGACACTTGTTGGAACGACAAACCATATCTATCAAAACAACCCTTTTTTATCATACTAAACATACCGGCTGCGATTTCGGCGGGGTTTTCTATGAAATCCAAAAATTTGTTTTCAATACCATTCTGCATTGATAAAATTTTTTCTGTTTTTATGATTTGATGCGTCTATTTTCATTTCTTTTAAAGAACGCAAAACACATTCCAAAGCTTGATCTCCAAGCACCATAGCTACGGACTCTGCTTTTGTGGTTCAGTATGATATTTTTCCACATAAGGACGAATCGGAAGCTGTCTTCTTTAATAATTTTAAGCCACAATCCAGGGAGTTGTAAGAAAGATTATGTTTAAAGTTGCGGAAAACATGTGCAACCTCGAGTGCCTCGAGTGCAATAATAGCAAGTTCTTCATTTCCACATTTACTTGGAAAATGAACGAGTGCAGTTTAGTAATAGCGTTTTTTTTTTTTTTGGTAATCCGGAATTGTACACAGAACTGTCCGATTCCGGATTCCAAACGAACAGGCAAACACATTTGTTTGCTTCTTAGGGTTGAATGGTTGTGTATTTGTGAAACCTCATATGAAGAATTGCAGATGACATGACATTGGCGCAAAATTATAGTCGCTAATGAACAACTTTAGTGTGATACTAATGTCGTTTTCCATTGGTCTTTTTTTGACGTTTCTTCTTCTACCGCCAATGGAACGGGTTATGATGTATCTGTCATTCTCCGGACCATTCTGTTTTCAAAACAGAAGAGTTCTGCTCTTCTCAGAAGCATTCCGTCTGTCAAAGTCAGTCCAATGGAATGGTTTCAGAAGACTTCTGGACTCTTCCGAAACGACCAATGGAAAACGACATAAGCTTAAAATGACGTTTGAGTCATATCTGAAATGTCATTTTAAGCTAGTATCACACTAAAGTTGTTCATTAGCGGACTATAATTTTGCGCCATTGTTTTTAATTTCCTTATTTGTAAACATGGCAGCGAGTACGTATATGTGAGTGTGTGCATGTATGTGTGATTCTGTTTTTGATTCTGTCTTCAAATTCGGAATCGTTTTTCTGTTCTATTCAGAACAAGAACTATCATCTTGTGCCAAGTGAACGAGTACAGAACTGTTCGGAACAGTTCCGGACGACCAAAAAAAAAAACGCTATAAGTTACAAGGGATATAGTTTTGCGAACGTAGAGGTGTGAGTACATTGGCTTTTGTTTTTCAATGCAAAATATTTGTATGAATGTAAAGTATTCGTTTTGAAAAAGGAGGACATTTAAAAGCTTAAGAGGACAGAAGGACAAAAAAGTGAAAAGGAGGACTGTCCTCCCAAAAGGAGGACAGTTGGGAACCCTAGTGTCTGTTATACAAAACTTTGATTTTACCAGTCCTACTCTACGGCGCCGAGTGCTGGACGATAAGTAAAAAAGGGGAATTGATACTGGGCACTTTCGAAAGGAAAATTCTTCGACGGATTTTTGGTCCCGTATGCGACGATGGCGAATGGGGAACAACCGAGAACTGTATGAGCTGTACCAAATGTATGAGCTGTGGCAAATAGTAAACGAATGGACAAAATCGTGTTCCAAAAATTACCATCACCTGATCAATGAATAACCTAGTTGTCGAGATAATTGTATCACAAAGGTTTAATCAAGTGGGCTTATAACAGATTTTTCGAAAAATGCCTCTGAGGTCATAACTCATTATAGCCAGACCGAGAAAATGGTTTTGGTCTTCAGTGATTCATATTGATGATTTGTCTATTGCAAATAGAAATAGCAATAGGACCATACTATGGTTTTATAATTTTCTCCGAAAGTACATATTATTTTCTTACAACTACTTACAGTTTGCGTCCATAGTTGGCCATCCTCTTCCCAACAACGTGGTGGCAAAATAGAATTCAAAATTTCCTCAGTTTCACGCTTCGTATCGAATACCGCTGCAGCTGTTTGAGGTCTTGGTATTTCCTTTTGAAAACATCAACTTTTTAAGCAAATTATTTAAAATTGATTCCTTAATAATTTTTACTTACGGTATCGCCTGCACCTTTCTTCTCCGGATGCTTAATAACCAGCACAGGATTATCATATCGAACAAGGGTCTGAAATGCGTCAACGTTTTTTTCTCCCATTTCAAATATTAATTTTTTATTTTTATTGATATTCGAATTTTTTTTTAATGAAAAACAACTCAAAATACATATTTATTTTCTATTGCATAGTGAAGTAAACAAAAAAATAAACATGGTTGCACGGTGACGAACGGGAATCTCCTCGGAAACGTGCATAAACTTAACTTGAACACTTACTCATTGTTAAGATTCAACGGTATGCATAGCAATGAAAAAGTGTGCCCTAGACAACTTTCAGTTGTAAGAAAGGGTAATTCCGTTACAGAAAACTATGTTTTAGAATTACCTCAAACTTACGGAATATGGAATTTTTCCATGTCCATGTCCATGTTCAACGATTTTCCAAAAGCTTACATAAGAAAATATCTGAATTCTTACCACGAACTTTTCAATATTTGACTTACATGACATATGTCATGATATAGTGTGAACGTGAACTACATTGCCACAATTTTTTCCACATCTTCATTTTTTCGTTGTGATATGTATTTTGTGCATCCTGCTTATTTCTTCGCTTTTTTTTCTCGGTTTTCTTAATAAAAATTTCGAAATCGATTGTTTAATGTTTACTTGTTGTTCTGTACAAAAATGAAAAAAAATAAAGAAATTCCTTTACAAAAATAAACTTGTGTGAAAATTGTTTAAATTCGTCTTCAAATTCATCAACTTCATTGGAATGGAATAGGTGAACTTCCGTCTTTGGTATTTATTGTCGATACAGTAGTTCTGTCCAAAATACGTCGGTATAATGCTAGATGTAGGTGTCGTCTCGGTCTCGTCGCGAAATCGAACGGTAAAATTTGTGCTGTATGTAACCATTATGTAACCTGTAATAAAAGCTTGTCTTTTTCAAACGTGTCGTTAAAGAAAAGAAATTTGTGCATATGGTATAATCAAATAGATTGCGTTCCTTGTTTTATGTTTCATGAAAAAAGTTGCCCTTACTTACTACCCGAGATGTCCTATATCCTTGTCAGCCTAGTTTGTGAACGAACTACTGCCGCTTCAAGCATTGTGTGTTTCTGTTGTATTTGTATGTGCTGTGAAGTGACTTTAGTGCTTCCTTCCTTTAAGTGTGCCTTCCCTTGTTTTATGGTGGCTGTTGAAAGCTTTAATATTTGTGATTTCACCTTCAATTCTAATATATTTTGGTTTTTGGGTAAGTTATAGCTTATGTCCTTTTTTCTATAAAACTTTCGGAGTTATTGCATCTTCTTATAACTCGTTATCAAAAACTTGTCTCAATGTATTTGGATTCTTCAGTCGTCCTCTTCTACTTACTTACTTACTTATCCGGCTCACAATCCTGAGATACTGCGGTCTTCCATCGTGAACGATCCCTCGCATGCACTCTCCAGTCACCGAGACCAAGCGCTCTGGCATCCGCAGTCACTTGGTCCTTGTGCCGTAGGTTCGGTCTTCCTTGTCGTCTTGAACCTGGGGGCTGGAATGAAGAGACTTTCTTGGCTGGAGCGTTGTCGTCCATTCGCTCGATGTGGCCGAGTCAATGTAATCGTCTTTTCTTGGCCTTCTGGACTACATCCACATCTTGGTACAGCTCATACAGTTCTCGGTTGTACCTTCTTCTCCATTCGCCATCGCCGCATACGGGACCAAAAATCCGTCGAAGAATTTTTCTTTCGAAAGTGCCCAGTATCAATTCCCCTTTTTTACTTATAGTCCAGCACTCTGCGCCGCCGCCGTAGAGTAGGACTGGTAAAATCAAAGTTTTGTATAGCAGACACTTTGTCTTTCGAGTGAGGAGTTTTGAACCCAGTTGTTTGGCCAAACCGAAGCAGCAGCGGTTCGCTAGGGTAATTCTTCTTCGGATCTCCACTTAGGTGTCGTTCGTGGGATTGATGTAAGTGAACTCCTTAACTACCTAGAAATTGCTGCTACCAACAGTGACGTTTTGTCCTAGGCGGTGGACAGATGTTGCTTTGTTTGTTGATAACATGTACTTTGTTTTGTCCTCATTCACTTCAAGACCAACGAGTTTCGCCTGTTCTTCAATCGCTGTGAAGGCGTCAAGCACAGCTCTCTTGGATCGACCGATGATGTCTATGTCGTCCGCATAGCCTAAGAGCTGGGTGGATTTTTTGAAGATAGTGCCCTCCGTGCTCACACCTGCCTTGCGCACTATCTGCTCCAGGACTATGTTGAAGAAGTCACATGACAACGCATCTCCTTGTCTAAACCCTGCGCAAGTTACGAATAACTCGGATGAGCTGTTACCCATTTGCACACTGCACTGCGTATTGTTCAGCGTCATGCGGCACAGCTGGATCAGTTTGTTCGGGATCCCGAATTCAGACATCGCCATCATAAGCTCTTGGCGGTGGATGCTATCATAAGCAGCTTTAAAGTCGATGAAAAGATGGTGGGTTTCGACTTGAAATTCGTTGGTCTTTTCCAGGATCTGCCTCAGTGTGAATATTTGGTCTATCGTTGTTCTGCCTGACCTAAAGCCACACTGGTACGTGCCGATTATTGTGTTGCAGAAAGGTTTAAGACGGTCACACAGTACGTTGGATAGGATTTTGTATGCAACATTAAGCAGGGATATGCCACGGTAGTTTTTGCATGACATCGGATCGCCTTTTTTGTAGATGGGGCATATGGAGCTTATCGACCAGTCAGTGGGCATGCATTCTTCCTCCCACACTTTGGTGATGACCTGGTGCATGCGGTTCATCAAAACACTTCCTCCATGTTTAAAGAGCTCCGCGGATATGCCATCCGACCCGGCGGACTTGTAATTTTTTAGCTTTTGGATGGCTCTTTCTACCTCTTCTCTGCTGGGGGCTGGGACTGGGTATTCATTGACTGGCCTTGCTTCTCTTTCGTCATTAACTCGCTCGACATTTTGCGCATTCAGCAGCTGTTGGAAGTGCTGCTTGAAAACATCTACAATTACCTGTGCTTCGGTGACTAGGTTTCCTTCACTGTTTCGAAGAGCTTGTGTCCCGGTTCTGAAGCTAATTGCTTCGACCTTTTAAAGAAACGTCGGGTGTTGTTCTTGGCCCGAGACTCCTCTAGATCTTTGAGCTGAGAAACTGCGGATGCTCTTTTCTTCCTTCGCAGGGTCTTTTTCTCATTTCTCCTTTTCGTGCGGTACTCTTCCCTTGCTGCTCTTGTTTTCCGTTGCAGCATCTGCAGACGTGCATTTTCCGTCTCTGTTTTCAATATCACGCAGTCATCATCATACCACGGGTTCTTTTTGGGGTGGTGGCTGGTAACCTATGGTGGTCTCGGCTACATTTTTTATTATTTCGCGATATTGGTTCCACAATGTGTTGACGTCTGTAGTATTTGGGAGGACGGTGGCGGAGAGTCGCTCGCTCAGGCGCTCACTGTAGTCTCTGGCATTTTCCAATGTGCTAAGGCTACCGATGTTGAACTTCTTTTTTTGGGCCGCACGTGTTTTTTTGTCGTTTGATATTCGAGCTTTAAACTTAGCCACTACCAGAAAGTGGTCAAAGTCGACATTAGCTCCTCGGAAAGTGCGCACGTTCAGGATGTTGGATGCGTGCCTTGCGCCGATTAGCACATGGTCGATTTGGTTGGTGGTTCGACCATCCGGAGATCGCCAGGTTGCTGTGTAGATCTTCCGTCTTGGAAACCTAGTGCTACTTATCACCGTATTACGAGCTGCAGCAAAGTCGATTAGTCGGGAGCCGTTATCTGTTGTTTCTTCGTGGAGGCTGTGCTTTCCAACTAATCCGCCAAAGATGTCTTCCTTCCCGATTTTTGCATTGAAGTCTCCGAGTACGATTTCGACGTCGTACTCTGGACGGGCTTCGTAGGCTCTATCCAGGAGGTCGTAGAAATCCTCCTTGCTAGACTTCTCAGCATCATCGGTAGGGGCGTGTGCACATATTATACTGATGTTTTGTAATGTGGCCTTGATGCGGATCACAGCCAGGCGATCACTTATTGGCTTGAAAATGAAATCCATGACGTCCTATTCATATTTGCTAAAACAAGTTGCCCTAATGCTTGTCTTAAAATAAACACTGACATTTTAAAGTAACAATTATTGGTAACTATTTAATTAAATTTATGTACTTGTAAAAAATCAAGGCAACAAGAGTGATGTTTCTGTTATTTATAATGTATTTCTGATTCACATTTTTATATCTTCTCTGTCAACTCTGGGACTGCTTTAAACAAATCAGCAACCAGTCCAATATCGGAGACTTGGAAAATGGGTGCCTCTGGATCCTTGTTGATTGCAACAATTGTCTTGGAGTCTTTCATGCCAGCCAAATGCTGAATAGCACCAGAGATTCCAACTGCGATGTACAGATCCTATAAAAAGAGATGTCAAAATTGTCCTATTGTGAGGTTAAAAATACTTTTAAGACTTACGGGAGCAACAATTTTGCCAGTCTGTCCGATTTGCAGATCATTTGGTACAAAACCTGCATCAACAGCAGCTCGCGACGCTCCAACAGCGGCGCCAAATTTATCTGCTAGATTGTACAATAGCTTGAAATTATCCCCAGACTTGAGTCCACGTCCGCCAGATACAATCACTTTCGCTCCGGCCAATTCCGGGCGATCGGATTTGGTTAGTTCTTGTGATACAAATTCACACAGATCACTTTTGTAGTCGCCAGCTGGAGCCTGTTCAATGGCAGCAGTTCCACCAGCGCCGGCTGCTTCAAAGTTCGTTCCACGAACAGTGATGACTTTCACGGGGTCCTTGGACTTCAGGGTTAGAACGGCATTACCTAAAAATACAGAAGAAGTCATCAATATCAATAAAAACTAAAATGTCGATGCATCTGACTTCTGACCACCTGCAAAAGCAGTTATATAACAACAAGCTTATCTCGTGTTTGCCTTACCTGCGTAGATTGTCCTTACAAAAGTATCCTCTGACTTTACTTCGATAATCTCCGAAATCGGCGAAACGTCCAACTTAGCTGCAACTCGTGGCAGGACGTTTTTTCCAAAAGCAGTAGCCCCAGCCAAAATATGTGTGAATTTGAATTGATTCTGGGCGGCCAGAACCAAGGGAGTCATAGACTCTGGAGTGAATCCTTTGAACGCTTCATTTTCGGCGACAAGAACCTTTGCAACTCCTTCAATTTTCGAAACAGCTTCAGAGGCCTATAATAAGACAAGTTTCAGAATTGACAAAAGCGAGTTCACCTAGTCACTCACTGGTCCACATTTACTTCCAGCGACTAAAACAGTAATATCGCCTCCGATTTTCTTAGCTGCGGTGATTGTGTTCAGTGTGACCGGATTTAAGACTTCGTTGTTGTGTTCGGCAACTACGAGAGTACTCTTACAGCGATGTAACTTATTGATAAAGAGATTGAATTGATATCAGTAGTTTTCCATCTGTGATGAAATTCAAGTTATGAAAAGGTCCAAAGATACTTACGAGGTTCGAACGAAT